>OX421959.2:5000000-10000000 GCA_949128155.2 Xanthia icteritia | reverse complement strand
TAACTTATTACAAAACAAAAACAAAATAATCAATATTACAATATTAATTTAGCTGGAATATTAATTGCCATATACGAAGAAATAATTAACCTCGTATATGGCCCTCAATATTCCATTGTCCGATGTATGTATTCGGTTCATAAAAGAGGCCTGCGACTTTCTCATGACTGCGTAAAAGTCATCTACCCTGTTTTCGGCAAACATACCGGACGCACTACACCGCCAAGGCAAGCCCAGTATGCATCTGAATGCGTTGTTATATTGTACACGCAACGTGTTGTAAGCACGCTGTGTGTATTGGTACCATAGGGCACAGGTGTAAAGGTTCCGGCAGTATGCGTTAAACAGAGTGATTTTGACTTGCTTTGAACACTTCGCAAATCGTCGTGCCAGCATATTACTCTTAGCAGCGAGCGAACGTCTTTGTCTCTCCATGTCCTCGTCATCTTTAATTTTCTCAGTCAGTATGTGACCTAAATATGTGAAACATTGACAGATTCTAACTTAGTGCCACATAGAAATATGTCCGGTATATGTAATGTGCTGTTGTCGTAACGAAAACACATTGTTTGGCTCTTTTTAACATTGTACTTAAGACCATGATTAGCCGCATATGCCTCACATATTCCTATCAACTTTTGCAATATGATATGCATAATTATATATAATATTTGATATCTAACTGTTCACACCACACCGGCGAGAATTCAGTTAAACAAACTTCTCATTTTTAGGGTTCCGTAGTAAACAAGGAACCTTTATAGTTTCGCCCTGTTCGTCTGTCTGGCTGTCTGTCTATTCGTCTATCCGTGGCTTAGCTCAGACACTCTTTGTACTAGAAAGCTGTGATTTGGCATGGGTATATAAATATTAATCACGCCGACAAAGTGGTAAAATAAAATTATGAAACACATTTTTTTTAGGGTCCCTACACGTAAATGGGGATGTGTTTTTTTCTCATCTATCCCATGGTGTGGGGTGTCGCTGGAAAGGTCATTCAAAAATATTTGTGAAAACCATTTTTGGATTCAGGGATCCGTTTGCGAAATATTAAGCTTTAAAGTGCTAATTTTTGTTAGAGTCAAGTACCCCCCCAGGTAAATGGTTTTGAATATGTGAAAAAAATCATAGCCGTAGTATATACATATAATGAAATTAAAAGGAAAACTATGACGGCTCAGTAGGCTTTACAAGTTAATGAGTAAGAATCGACCAACTTACATTTGCGGAAACAAAAACATGTTCTCCCATACATTTGACATACACACATTATACATTTTACAGTGTTTAAAAAAAAAAAAAAACGTGTGGGAGAACATGTTTTTCAACTACAAAGTCTAGTTTGTTCTTGCGATAAATTCATCCCAACTACGGAACCCTTCATTGTGCGTGGTCCGACGCACTTGGCCGGTTTTTTATTTGCTAGCTCTACTTACTCGCTTCTCGCTAATCGCCGGCAGTGGGACGTTTTTAGCAATTTTCAGGACATTATCGGGTTGTCAAATAGGGTAAGGTTCATTAATAAAAAAGTTGGATGCGCCCGTAACTCATATGTATGTAGTAACAGCATTATAATCATTAGAATCATCAACCTACTTACTCTCTTAGTTAGAATTGGCCTCAAATATCATGTTTAATTAAACTACTGCGGGCTACCCTAGAATTGTTGCTTAAAAGGTCTTCGTATATTAGCCAAGGAAGTCACACTTAAAAATCACCATTTATAAGAAAACTAAAAACAAAAGACTTCATCCCTATCCGGTCGACTGTCTCCAAACCCTTGAAACTTAAACGGATGACATCTTTACCCTAAGCACATCTCAACGTCAAAATTCTCCCTTTAAAACAGGAAAGAAAACAATACGTCATTTTTTGAGGAGTCCCCTCAAGAAATGTGAGTACCGACACGCGCGCGCCACGCGGCTAGGAGCGGAACTAAGCTCTCAACAATGGCCAACTTTATTAGCAGTTTTAAAGGATTAGAATTTGATTTCGTAAATAATGATTATTTTGTTGTATTGTGTGTTATTTTGGGTGTAATTGTGTTATTATTAAGTGGTGGGAACTCTTGGGGGTGTATTGTTACTTTTTTGTTTCATTATTTCTTCTTTTAAAAACAACATGATTTTATATCTTATAATTAGATCGAATCGACCTAAGTATTGAATAATAATACCTATTCGATTTCCTAAGAATAGCAACAAATCGTTTTATGTGAACTCTAAGTATTACGTCCCTATCGGTCTTATAACATTACAACACGCTTTTCTTCCTTTCCCAAATAGGTAGGCAGAGATGATTTTTGAGTCTCATGTAATAATCCTCCCGACCAATTTCGGTCACGGTGGCCAATATTCTACGCAGAAGAATGATATAGTGCACAAGTGTGTGCGCAAACACAGGTGCACTCTCTGTTCCTTTACTTTCTTAGTCCGATGGGACGGCAATCCGACACGACCGGAGAGATCAGGCACATGACCAACGGTTTTACGTACTTTTTGAGGCATGGGGGTGCCACAACACCAACTTCCAAACTCCAGGCTACTCTGACAAATTCTTTTTTCTTATTTTTTAATAAATAAACTTTGCCCTGTATCGTGGGTGCGTTTAGAAACATTTAAAACTCACATACACAAAGAGCCAGACCCGGAACAACTACTTGGTCATACAAATATTTGTTCCGTGCGGGAATCGAACCCGCGACACGCAGTGCAGCAGTCAATCGCTTAACCACTGCGCCAACCATGCCGACATTTCAAAAATTCCTAATAGAAAAACCCGCTCAGCGGTCGCGCTCTCGATCACGAGACTAACGGGGCAGTCATAGGGGACAGAATTAACCGAAAAAAACAAAAACACTGCTTGACCCCAGAAACCTAAGAAATCTAACTTAGCAATCCCACTAAACTAACACAATCATATTCTTTCAGACTCTTCATTCAATACTGTATTACCCCATGATTTTCATTTTAACAACGTCAAAGCTCCCTAAAATATCGTTTGACATTCTCAATTTCTCACCCCAATCAAAACCATCAAAGAAATAATCAACTCTATAGTTAAACGTAACTAAATTACCTTTTCAAACTAGAATGAAAATAAAAGCTTAATTTACTAAATTAAAATTCACCACTATAATTTAGTCCGTGGCAAAAATCTGAATATACCCAGTTTGACAGTTGTCTTTGGAAGCAGCGCCGCCATGACAGGTCAACCCAAAATGGCCGTTTTTAATAGGGGATAGTGTATCCCCTTGTCAAATTGCGCGGGAAATTAAATTAAACTGTCAAAATATGTTTTATGAGCGAAAGTGATGCGTTTATTGGACGCACGCGGCTAAAATTATCTTTGTAAACGGCGTAAGTAGAATAGTAAGTCATGGTAGGTACAATGAAGGTAGGTACCTACCTATTATTGTTATGGGGATCGATCTATTTATAGGTACTGGATCGGTAGACTTAGATTCCAGACTTAGAGATCTATCTGTGCCTCCAAGATAGACCTATCTGTAGCCAAAGGGTCGTCGAGTGATTTGGTTGGCTGTGGTTATTAGCCAACCACGGCAGTTGGAATGAGTTTGCCAATCTGTTAGCAAATTTTTGTGCCGATTGGCCTTCCAGAAACCGGTTTTTACTAATACTATATTTTGATCAAAGCATAGCATAGCATAAGCAGCCGTTCCCACCGCTGGACTATTTTGATCATAATCTTCTTCTTCTTTTCGTGTGGTCAGTGACTAACCTGGTGTCAGAGTTTTAAAGCCGCCCATGGGCCTCTGACTTGGCTTCACATACCGTCGAGAAATACCTCTCAGGCATGGCCGGTTTCCTCACGATGTTTTCCTTCACCGTTTTTGAAGGAAGTGATAATTATACAATACGCACATGAATCCGAAAAGTCACAGGTGCGTGCCTTGGGTTCGAAGACCTCTGACTTGGCAGTCCGACGGTCATACCACTAGGCTATCATAATAAAATGTAAAGAATTACTAACCCAGTATTTTTAAGCAATCACGTAGTAATAAAAAAATATTGTTATTTTATTATTACAAGACGTTTAAAAAAAAATGTGTATATAATGTAGAAGCATGCTAATTGATAGTGCCGTGCTTTCCTATAATTGAGATACATTCGTGATCTATAATATTATATGACAAAGACTGTGAATTAATGCTGAGTAGGTTTGTGTTTAGTTGGTAAGCCTTTATATAAATAAATAAATAATTAAAATAAGTACTATAGATTATATTAACCTACCATTATACCTACCAAGCTATAAATACTACGCAGTTTAACTTAAAACTTTTCTATCATAAAAATTATCTTCGTTGTATACCAACACTGGTCACAGTCAACAGAATGCGCGTGACTTATCGCCAATCAATGTAGTACCACTTTGGCACTTAATTGGCAGTCGGTGGGGTGGCGAAGTACCACTTATGGCTGCTGTTTAGTTGTGTCAAAATAGCAGATCTCTTATCTTTTATGGAGTTATTTAGATGTAGTGATAAAAAGTTTAAATTTATGTCATTTGAACCTTGTTTGTCGTTTCATTGTTACTTTTAGTGCATTTGTTAGGTACAAGTTGTTTTTGAAATCCTTGAGAGTGGGTTTAATGAGTAGGTTAGGTTAGGTTAGTTAAGAGGGAACAGGGCCTGTGATTCTCCATACAAATGTATTCCCCTTTTTTCTTCCTGAATAATGCCTCTAGAGTAATCTTATTTTTTTTCATAAAATCTTTGTCTGCTGTAGACGCGTCTCTGTTATTTCTATTTTTTCAGCAAATTATTGGTAAAGAAAATATGACCTTCGAAAAATTACAAAAATGCCTCATTTTTACTGCTGTGATTAGAGTACCAGACAAATTCGAAAAGTTTTTAACGTAAAAGAAAATGATAGGAACCTAGACATACTCTTTCCAAAAATTTTAATGTAAAAAATAATTGAATCAGCTCAGTTTTCGAGGAGAAAAAAGGGGAATACGAAACGTCGATCTCGTGATTTTTTTTAGATATAATCGGTCTAAGCTGCAGCTGTCCCTATCGCACTTTACTGGGGCAGACTTGAGGTAAGACGACGGCAATTGTTTCTTCAAATACCTATTTTTTTAATTCCTCACAGGCTCTGTTCCCTCTTAATTGATCCCTGGATCGGACGGGCATTAAAAATGTTCTTGTTATTTTATAGAACTGTGCCCGTCTATGTATAAAGTCAAATCAATCACCACTACTAATGGTGGTAAAATTTTCAAAAAATAAAAAGGTTTGAAAAATCATATGAAACAGCTATTTATACCAATGTTGCTGACTAATCTTCTGAACTATTAGGTATGCAACAGTAAATTAAAGCCAAATGTGGAATAATTATTGCTTAATCATCTTTTTTTGCACTTTATCTGATAAATTGAAATATACGGGGTGTTTCAAACGTAATGTTCCAAAGACAATGGGGTAAAGCGGAGGTGGCCATGCACCTATCGTTAAAAAAAAAATGTTGGAAAATTACGCTAATTTTAATATTTTCAAGAAATTTTACACTTTCTTTTGGTTTTTTCGACCCTGTGAGTTCAAATCTGGCTGGAAGACGCCTTGATAGTGTAGGTACAAGATTATATTCCTATTTACGTTCAGTGTGGCTCTGCAACGCTTCAGATTTTATCTTTACTTGTCTTTTCTAACTTATTATTAAATTTTGTGAAACTTACTCGGTAGTACATTTTTTTTAAATCTGGGCTTAGAAAGTTTCACTAAAGTTTTTAAATGATAGGTGGGCCTCCACTTTACCCCATATGCCTTTGGACCACTAAGTACGTTTGAGATACCGTACAGCCCGTTTCCTGCCAGCAGGAAATCAGATTCAATAAACAATGCTATTATAAAAAATAAAAAATAAAATGTGTTTTATTTCAGGCAAAAATACCCATAATGAGAGAATACAAATCACAAAAAACAGAAATCATTTAAATATCAATAAAACACCATAGTAAAACTCATTCGAAAAATACATACATATTAAAAATCTATAAAATGTCAATAATAAATAAAATCATAATAACATTCCAAAATTACGAACACATAAAAAATGATCAAAATAATAATTATGAACGGTCACTTAAGATGAATTGAAACTCTTCTTCTTTCAAACGATATTCGTGTTTTTTTTTGGTTTAATGAACGGAGAGTGTATTCATATTAATGTGAGTTAGATATATAAAACCATCTAACAACACGACTAAACCGAGTTTCACATTTCACTGCATCGCTAGCGCCCCTAATTGCAAAGGGTGAGAACTCGCCTTTACCCGCTAATGAGGACCCGGCTTATCACCACTTTGAGCTATCACCCGGCCTTTGTTGTCACTATAGTACCACTTGGTACCACTCGTAGTGTTAGCAGAGTTGACTGTACGTGCCAGTGTGACAGATTTCGTATCTCGGAACTTAGTGTTTTTGTACAGACGCCAGCACATCAACCTACCACAATCTGTCAAATTACTTCAATAGATTTTCAACTTTATCACTAAAGCATAAGGTTCACAATTGATTGGGAAAATTTTACAGTTTCGGGTAGGTTGACCTGCTGGCGTCTGTACTATAAAAGAACCTCATATCTAAGCAGTTTGAAAACAAAATCCCGTGAACACGATGACCACATCTGTTACCGCCCCGGTTCTATAGCGGCCGAGCGCTGCAAGCAGAAATAGTCCTTACGGTGTATAGATATGAACTTCGATGGTACTTTGAGGACAGTGTTTTAAAAACAAAGTTGTGCCGATTAGAGATTTTGTGGACGCGTTTTTAAAGGTATGAGGACCAGGGTGTAAAGTACACTCATTCTCTTTAAAATAGAAAAGGGAGTATCCTCTGACCAGACGGGTGTCGTGTGTGGTGGGCAACTGCCTAACGATTAATGTCGGAAAGTTATATATTTATTTATTTAATATGGAAGACTTACAGCTAAAACAAATCAGTGTAAAAGCAACATATAAGACAGACAGCCAATTACAAGTCTTCACTTATAGAATTAGTACAACAAAAAATAAAACTAAGGACACAACAGCAACTTACAAAAGAACTCAAAACACCAGAGAGAAGTTATACCTCACAAACACTAAAATGTTATATATGTTGATCGCGCGGTAAACTATGCTTGCGCGATGCAGG
Organism: Xanthia icteritia; assembly: GCA_949128155.2. NCBI lineage: Eukaryota > Metazoa > Arthropoda > Insecta > Lepidoptera > Noctuidae > Xanthia > Xanthia icteritia. Next base: position 9,992,838 of record OX421959.2, on the reverse strand, counting down.
ATTTGCGTGACATCAGGTCCCTGATGCGTAGTTCGCATGTGACGATGTAGATGCCGCCACACGTTCATAACACACAAATCTTACATAAGGAGCATCACTACAAATAAATTAAAAACCATACAATTCCATCAGACTGTTTGAAAAGTGATATTGTTTTGAACTTTTTTGTTGCAGTTAGGTTTTTAGATTTTTTTATTAATATATTTTTAACCTTTTATTATCTACGTTGCGGCTTAAAATATCAAATGTCCCATACAAAACTTCGATATACTCGACCCAAGAGTATGGAACAGCCGATTCGTTTTTCTCGATTACGATGTTTATTTATCAGGTATTACAGGTTTTTACAGGTCAGATCCCAATAAAACAATGTAGTCACAATTTCCACACTCAGAGACGTCACTCAAAAACCGATTAAACACCACCACCAATAACAATGACGTCTTTTTAAAATGTCATATTTTGACTGACAGGGTCCAAATTTATATCTGTCGATTAACGTGGATAATCAATTAACAAGCCCCAGGTAACGACTCTGAGTACCGGCACTAGGTATAAAGATGTTCAGCCCATGGAGAAACTTGTTCAGTTTAATGGTCCCTTTAATTTAACCACACATTTATGATACATGCTGTAGATACCTACGCGTGAAAAAACATAACCTAGAAAGTCTCTTTTAAAGTCCAAGCGTAAGGGTTAAAGTTAACACTGACGTGCGATTGACTGTACTTTCAAAATTATTTTATGTTTGCTCTTTCTGCTGGTAGATTAAAAAATATTATATTCAAAACATTTAGTCACTAGTAATTTTAATTAAGATTTGCATGATGAGTTTTTCTTTACTTTTGTTTTACTATTTAGCACATAAAATGTTTTCTTAACTTAAAGTATTGTAGTTTGTAGGTTTTAGTTAATAGCATAGTTTGTGAAGATTATTTATTATGTGTTTTCCGTGGAAAATGTTGTTGGTTACACATTTGGCCGTATCTTTTTTGTATTTCTTCCTAAAAATGTAATATCATTGTTAGTTTTCCCTAATAATTAAAATACCTACGCGTGAAAAAACAACCTCCAAAGTCTCTTTTAAAGTTCAAACGTAAGGGTTACAGTTAACACCGACGTGCGATTGACTGTACTTACAAAAAAAAAATTCGATGTTATTGAATAATGCGCCTATCGATCCATTAAGAAGGTTGAGTTTTAGGTACTTTTCTTACGAAATCTATATATATATAAAAATCAATTAAGTACCGTGCGTTAGTTTCGCAAAAACTCGAAAATGGCTCGAGTGATGTGATTTTTTTTTTGTTTTATTCGCTATAAAACTGGGTTTAGGAAAAAAGAAAATTAGGAAAAACTCAAAGCTGCAACCGAATAGCGAAAATATCTCAATTTTGTATCGATCTCACGTGGTACGAAGTTTACCGGGTCATATCGTATTTTAATATAAGTGGATAATTACTAATCTACTTACACATTTTGTTTTTATATATTGCCATATTTTGCTGAATTTTCTTCAAGCATTATGAGACTTACGGAAGGAAAATTACTAATATTAAATAAAGGCAGTATGTGCATAGGCTTTATTAAAAATTTGCCGCTGTTCTGCGATCCCAATCATTTGTGGTTATCTACAGAATTCTGCAGTCAACATCGACATTTGGCAATTATAAGTAGATACGCGCTTTTATTGTTTCTTCATTTCAAAGCTCTTCATCATCGGTTGAGGTCGGCTTCCAGTCTAACCGGATGTAGCTGAATGCTAATATAATAAATAATAATAGACCTCCACAACCGAATCACTGGGCAACACTGGGATACCTCAGACTTTCAGTCTTTTGACTACCCATTACGACTGTCAAAGATCCAAGAATGACACCCGAGACCAGAGGTACGGAGGGGTGTCGATATGTAATCAGTGGTCACCCATCCATGGGCTGACGTCGGCAAGCGTAGCTTAACTTTTTAGACTGTTTTTTGTGCACCACCTGTACTCGAATCTCTACATCATTAATTCATTATACACAACGTGGACGTAATAATAATATGAACATAATCATCACTGCTCTTATGCCTTGAGCACACGTATCGAGTAGATGGGCGAGACAGCAAAATTATACTAGGCCGAGAGAGTTAGGTGGACGAGTATGTATTTTAACTTGGCACCGAGTTAGTAATTCAGTTCAGGGGGTTGACTCCCTAAGCTAAATCCGTAGTTTCGGCCGAAGTTACGGATTTGGCTTAGGGAGTAGACCTTCTGTTTCGACGCTGCAAACTAGCGAGATTTTGGATCGCAAAAAGATAATTAGAAATTGTACGGTAGTGTGCTGCGAGCAACGTGAGTGTACCGAGTGGCGAGTACGCACCGAATGCATGTATATACCTGCCGAGTGGGCAAACGAGTTTGTGCGGGGGTGCGCAGGGGTGGGCACTCGGTCTAGTAAATAGAACAGGATCCGAGGACTGTCTCGCCTTATATCTCGGCCGAGCACTCGGTGATGTGTTTACATGTACCGAGCACTCGGCCGAGAGCACTGTCTCGCCCATCTACTCGGTGCGTGTGATCAAGGCATTATATGGGAAATACAGGCGAAAAGAAACGCTATGCTTATGTGTATTAAGTACACCCACATTTCGCAAGATAGGATATTTAAGTCTCATGTAACAGTAACTACTCAAGGCTGAGACTGAGAAATTAAACGAAAAACCAAATAGGCTATAGATACTTTGCCCAACCCGGGGAGCGAACCTAGGACTGCTCAGCAGTCGTCTTTGCAACCAGTAGACCAGCAAGGCAGACAGTTTTTTTATAAAAAGCTGTTCGTATGATTGTACTTATAATCATAATTGTCTAATTTTCAATTGCTTATAAATAACAAGTGGAAAAGCGGAGTCTCCTAATACAAGCAATTTCCTTGCTTAAAAGGTGATCTCCAATAATATGTATCGAAATGCCTATTGTAATTGAAATAAACGTTTTTTTTTAATTTTTTTTTATTACTTATTATTTTTTTTATTATTATTTTTTTTATAATTTTTTTTTTATAAAAAGACTAGCTTTTGCCCGCGTCTTCGTTCGCGTAGAGGACGGAAAATATCCCACGGGAACGTAAGTACTACCAGGATGAAAAGTATCCTATGTCCTAACTAACCCAGGTCATGGTCTACCCATTTGCCAAATTCATCCAAATCCGTTCAGCCGTTTTAGCGTGAAAGCGTAACAAACAAACTTTTAAATTCGCATAATTATATAATATTAGTTAGGATTGGGATAAACAAGTCAGTGGTGCCGATTCTCTTGACACAAATGCCTCTAAACTAGACTAAAAATCACAAAAATTTAATTTATTCCTGTCAAAGAGTGATTTCCCATTCTGAAATACACTAAAGTGACACAACTTAACTATATTTTAGTTTGACAGCACTAAGATGGTACTGAGATTTTAATTTAGTGAAAATGACAATTTTGCTTTTCTGAATTTGACGTTTTTCACCAAAAAAATTAATTGTCTAACTAAATCTGACCATTTATAATCGCGATTAAAAATGGTGTATTAAATGTGGAATACGTACTATTAGTTGTCATGAACTAAAATTCACTCGTACACCTCGACTTCAGGTGCAAAAACAGTACTGTATATTATATTTTTTTTCTTTTCTTTTGCTTATATCTCGAAAGTGGACTCACCATTTTCGCATTTTCGCAAAAATAATGAATATTTCGACCCCCTTTATGAAACCCTTATACCCCTAATAGGTAATGAATACGTAGGTAATAATTTGTCTTATTTTCCATACAAAACGTGAAAAATTCCATATAAAACACGTTGAAGCAGCCCCCTGCGCGCCTCCGGCTCTAAAAAAATTCACGGGGTAGGGCAAACAAGTATGTACTTACCACGTGGAGTCGCGATTGTCAAATTCGATTTAGTTGTGTCAAAATAATTTTTAAATTTAGAGACCATTTATTGCAGAATAGCGTTAAGATTCTCATAGTCAAAAGTAAGGAATTTTAGTGATAGTTTAGTTTTTTTTTTCTTATAAACCTTTAGATATTATTTATCATCTTAAATGTAATGTACATCTAACACTAATATATATAAATTATGTACAAGTATACAGAGGCAAAAAAAATATATAAAAAAATTAAGGAAGAACTCATTGGGCATCAAAAACTTGTCCGCATCGCTGTCAACAGGAAAAGTGCCCAAAAGGCTGGCAGCGTTGCCACGTTGGATGGCAATACTGATTCTTTGTCCTAAGAATTGGCCAGCCCTCTGGTCACGTGAAGATTCGACCAACCGTATTTACTTAAGTAAATACTGACTTCTTTATCCTAGGTTTAAACCTAGACAAACTTGTAATACCTCTAAACGACGTATAAAATACGACAACAGATTTAATTAATACTAATAAAGTACATTTTATAATTAAATAAAATGTCCACAGACAAATCCGGGCACCTCACAACTAGTCTTCAATAAGTGACATTAACAAAACGACAAACGTTGAAATGCAACCCCAAATCGGCAAGCTTTTGATCCCTAATTGGCGGTCCCTCATTGGTCGAGTCGATACACTTGCGCGCGCGGAGTTCTCTCGTTGGTCCACAGTAAGAAGCCACGCCCCTATTTGTGGATTAGGGGGGCAGGTCGGGGGTGAAACGATGGCTTAACTGGCAAACACTCTTGATCATGGAGATTAAGTTGTTTTTAAATATTTATCAGTTTTTTATCTGTTTTAATTTGTAAACGCTGGCAATTGAAGAAGAGATTAATTGCTTTTGTAATTAATTTATTAATAAAATTATCGGTTTTTATCGGAACAGAATAATGTAGGTAAATTATTATTAAAACGGTGATTAAAATTAAATACAAAGGGAAATACTTAGTTGGGAATGCAACTACGAGTTAAAATAAATTATATATAAAAATAAACGATCTTATAATACAGAGACGGAATTATAAGGATTTATTTCTTATTGAATTATTTCTTATATTTTACTTCGTGTTACAGGCAATTGAAAGATTAGATTATATGCAATGTTATTCTTCATTGGTTATTGCTTCGTTTTAATGTTCGTTTTATTATTGTTTTCATGATTTTGTTAGTTTAATGTTGTTTTTTATTGTTGTATTTCCTTTGCGTGTCTCAAATAAAATACCTACTTTTCTTTCTTTTTTTTAGTCATAGTTAGTGCAGAATATAAAACATGAAGACTTGCTTTTAAATACACTTCTTTGTATCTGAGTTAAATAAATGCGAAGATATTTTATGGAACAATAGTATCTACTTATGAATGGCACAACTTATGGGACCAGCAAAATTTTTTAAAAATAAAAACGGTCATAAGAAAATGCGATTATTTTAAGGGCCGATTTTTCAACCGTCAGATAATTTTTTTTCTGAACAATAAATACGGTGGTTTGTATAGAAAACATATCAAACTGTCATATTTATTCTTTACATAAAAGTTATCTGACTATTGAAAAATCGGCCCTTAATATTACAGAAAGTAAGAAACCCATAAAAAAAGTTTTGTATTAAACGTACTCGTTAATAGAAAACTATACTACGAGTAGGTAATACATTTCTTAAACCATTAAACATTATTTTATTTAGACGTAACATACACAAAAAAAATACCAAGTATCAAGAGTCATACATCGCAGTATCCCATTTTGCATTCTAGGGATGATCCGACGAGTGGGTTACACCGTCTTACAGCAATTTAGCTGCCTATCCATGGTATACAGATGTATGTATATGTATAGTAATGTATAGGAGTATACCCGTAATAAGCTGAGTTGACACTAGCGGAATGAGCGATAGATTTTGTTTGGAAGTGATTTTTTTTACTTTCTAAGAGCTGACATTTTTTTTTTGGGTGGGAATTTATCAAATAACTTCTCCCGCTCTGGGTGGAGTGGGAGGGCGTGTCAGACTCTTACTGACTAAAACCCACCCGTGTTCCTTCCGTTGCCTGTACGTTGCCAGGGGCCACGGTATCCCTTTCGGACTTTCCCGCAACCCCGGCAGTCTAAGAGCTGCCTTGTTCGTGTAGTGAACACTGCATCGCTCCTAGGTTTGATAAATGCAATTTGGATTGGGGGCGAATGGTTAAGAGGCTCACCTCTCATGCACGAGGTTGTGGGTTAAAATCCGGGCCAGTATCTACCAATGTGGCTTTTTCCGGCAACTAGTCTTGAGCAAGCGTGGTGATCAATGCTTGTGCCTTCTTTGGAAGAGGTCTTTGCCCTGCAGTGGGACAGTAATAGGCTGGTATTATTATTGGGGGCGAGCCTATGTAATAGCATGGGGCTGGCGAAATGTGGTTGGAGCTACTATGACTTCCCCTGCGAATCAATCATACAGACGTGGAGTATTCTTTTGATTGGGTTTACATAAATAGCAGTGGGCGAGTTTCGAATTCACGATCTATCGCTCGTTTGAAGCCCTATAGTCGTTGGGCTGTTGGCGCTTATAAATGATGAAAATTTGAGTGAATTCGCAAGGAAACTGTTATTTATTTTATGTTATAATATAGATGGGTTGGTGGTATGTTATTGTGTTGTATTGTGCTAAAGTTCCTATTACGTTACGAGTTGTTTTAGTCCTTTATAGTATATTTAAATTGTAAGTAATGTAGTAAGTGGGTATAGATTTGTAAATGACCGCACTGTCCCATTGGGTAAATACACCTGTAATGATAGTTGTAAGGGATATTTTAATAAATAAATAAATAAAACTATAAAGCATTGTCATTTCGAGTGTATTTCGGTAGGGTGCTGCTGTCGTTTTTGAACGGTTAATTAATTAACACGAACATTATTTTACGACTATTAAACGCATGCCAAGTTACTTTGACGAGCAATATAAAAAAAAGCCACTAACTTATAATGAAATATTTCCGAAACCACGCGAGATAGCTTCTTAAAGCTTTCAAGAGTATTTAATAGGGCATAAAACTGTTTTCAAGATTGTTTTTACCTACTTCATGTAGCTAACTTGTGTGGTTTAGGAGATATTTAGATTTATTTATTTTGGCACTTTGCAAGTGGCTTTTTATATTACTCGTTAGTGTTGATTGGCTCTTGTTATTTCAGTCACCTAATCACAAATTTTTGTGTTAATTGGCCTCTCAGAAACCAGAGGCGCAATTCCTGTATTTTCTAAAGAACGTGCGCATTCTTATCTCTGACTCAATCTGTCAAAAAACCTTTACATTTTGACAAGTTTTCGTCATTGATTGTCGCTGAAACGAAATTGCCTCGTGAATTTGGATATTTTTTTTTTTTTAATGAATATTCTTCGATATTTTTCATTTGGTAGAGGATGCTTGCGCGGTGGTCCCATATAAATTTTATTAACTTTGATTGGATGGTTTTTGGGTAAGCTTCGATAATACGTATTTAATCCACTTTGTGACTGAGTTGAGTCCACGATTACTGACAAATGTTTGCAGGCGGTGGTGGAGGCGGTGACTACAGCTGGTTTGCCTGGCTCTTGCCCTACAGCGTTACTACTAGACTTAATACTGGTACTAGTCGTTAAGCTCCTGAGTTAAGTTAAAGGATCACTGACAAATGCTTGCACTGACTGGACAGGTCCACTCAAATCTGTGTGGTTCTTTCATCAAAAGACCATTTCAGACACTAATCTACATGGTTCTCATATGGCCTGACCAAGATTATGTCTGGACTTTAAAAGAGACTGTGACCTCTGAGTTTGTTTCGGCCTTTCTTCTCAGAGTAGTCAGATGGGAAACGCCGACCTCGCCGACCTCTTTAGCTTATTTTTAATTTGACGTGTAAAAGTGATTCCGATATCCTATTTACAGAATAAATTATTTTATTTTATTTCATTCTGTATCTGATGCTGTTATAACTTCTGTATCTTGATGTTGTTATTACTCGATTGTAATTAATCTAAATCATAATTTTACTTTATCTTGAATACATTTTATTTTATAATACTTCCCGTCACTGTTGCTTACATAGCAAGTAGTGATATACGAAATGGTGTGGGGGATCTTAGGTACCTACCATAGCTAAACAGTAAAAAAAAACACTAAGTAGTACTACGTATAAAAAAAAAAACATTTCGGTAGTCGGTAGTTGGTGGATCTGTATTTTAGTTTTTACAACCGACTTACAATTTATTTTTTGGAAGACGATTGTTTTTTTTTAAGTACCTACGAGAATTGGCCTTTAGGGTGAGGCCAAACGAGCGTAATTTTGTGAGTCGTGAGTCGCAGAATTTCGGTCGCAGAAATTCTGCTTGGTAGAAATTCTGTTGGGATGCCAGACGAGCGCATTTTATTCAGTTAATATCCAATGTTTATAGCGGATGTTTGTGTCGTGCAATGGAACTGTTGAAAATTTAGTGTAGGTATTTACGAATCATATTTATTTAGAAGACGAAGAAGTAGATAATGCCAGAAAAAGAAGCTGGGTAAATCCGCTTAATAGTGAAAGACTGATGCTTGGACAGTTCCACACTTTATATGAACGTTTATGTGCAAATCCAGATATATTTGAAAAGTACTATCATTTGCCAATACATGTTTTTCAAGAATTATTACAACTCTTAAAACCTTTTATTCCTAAATCAAGTCCCCCCAATACTAATCCCCCCCTAATCAAGTCCCCCCTAATCAAGGCCCCCTCGCCCCCCGCAAACTCAATTCGGTCCGAATACAACTAATTTTGCGTCGCCGTGTGAATGAAACAGGACTTTTGTATGAAACCGAATGCAGCAGAAATTACGCGACCGAAATTACGCAACTCACAACTCAAAAATTTACGCTCGTTTGGCTTCAGCCTTAGGCGTAACGTTACAGATAGATAGATAGATGAATCATTTATATAGTGCACACAAAAGACAGCACAACATACAAAAGCACGATTAAATAATAACTAGGAAATAGCTACAAGGTGCCAATATACTCGTACAAACAAAAAAAAAAGGAAGGAATCATGACATTGTGATGACACACACAAACACACACACACACGAACACATATTCAACACTCATCCCACACTTCAAAATAAATAATTGTAAGCATGTGAACACCGCTCCTTACATTGAATTCTTCCATCAATTTGCAGCGGAATCTCTCGATTTGATTCAGAATTCCGGTCTTATTTGCACTCGTGAGCGTAATTTTATTTATATTATGTACATGTATCTAGGGGTAGATAGAGGTTTGCCATCCGGATTTCTCAGTAACAGGCTGTAGTTTGGATTCCGGTTAGTGGCAAGGCTCGCCCCCCTAATAGGACTACAACATAACTGGAGAAATGTGTGTGTAGGTAGGTGGGTAAGTAGTATGCCATACCTCTGGAATGCAGAAGCATTCAAAAAGTGTAAAAAAATATAAATCAAAAACTAATATTCTATATGTGAAAGTAAGTTTGTTTGTTTATTACGCTTTCACGCTAAAACGGCTGAACGGATTTGTATGAAATTTGGCACACGGGTAGACCATGACCTGGAATAGGACATAGGATACTTTTTAACCCGATATTCCAACGGAATCGAGGCTTACAGTTGAAACCGCGGGGCGCAGCTAGTAAAAAATAAAAGTACTGACTCACTCACTCACTGACTGACTCAACAGCGCTCTGTCCAAACCCTTGGACTTTAAAGCTGTAATTTCCTTTTATGATACCTATGAGTTGATAAGGAATAAGATTTTTAAATTCCACAGGATAAGGGGAGTATGGGGCGGACAAGGTCGCTGTAAAGTTCTAGTAAGATATAGGTAAATAGGTAACTACTTACAATGGACAGACGCCAGCAGGTCAACCTACCCGAAACTATCAAATTTTCCCAATCAACTTGGAACCTTATGCTTTAGTAATAAAGTTAAAAAACTATTAAATAAATTTGACAGATTGTAGTAGGTCGATGTGCTGGAGTCTGTACTAGGGTGTAATTTCACTACAGAAACAGCACCTTAGTAGCGTAACACACTTTTAATCACAATCCGAGGATTTTGAAGGAAATTCCTAATACATTGCTTCATAGGTTTGAAAAAATCGTCTGCTCAACAAACGTATATAACGCAATTAACGTGACTGAACTGTGAAAATTAAAGGCATTGCGATCGATTGGTATTTTCGTATGTTATGAAAGAATGAATGAATGAATGAATTAATTAATGATATATTTATATGCAAGGATATAGGTAGCTAACATAAGTTCTTAAGATCTATGGGTTTCACTATATGCGGCATTTCAGCCGTGCAAATATTATGATTTTACATTTTGGTTACACAATTACCCCGCTGATTGTTTGGGGCCCACGTACAAGTAATCACTGTATTACGGCAGGACAGTCCTCCAATTCCTTGACAACTAATACCTATTATTACGTAGACCTTTGTATCATTTATTTGCACTAAACAGTTTAAGAAGTGTAGTGTTTTAGTATTTATTCATAAATAAAATAAAATTAATTTAATTCAGACTATTTTTGTCCATATTTTGTTAGTATCTACTTAGGTATTACATTATCTTAAAACTATGTTAGTACCTACTGACGAGATCAATTAATACATTTAGATAATATAATACTCGTAATAAATAATTGAAAATAAATTACAATATAATTCAAATAAATAATTGAAAATGAATTAAAATTAAACAAAAATAATTGGGAGCTCCTTGCGGAGCTCCGCATCGCTGTCAGTGCGGTGAAGCAGTCGACCGTATCGGACACCATGGTCTTTCCTGCAGCAAGAGCGCTGGTCGTTTGGCACGACACGCAAGCATTAATGACATTATCCGTCGGGCTCTTGTCACCGCCGGGGTGCCAGCTGTTTTAGAACCTAATGGCTTGGCACGCGACGATGGGAAGAGGCCAGACGGAATGACCATAATGCCTTGGAAGTTGGGTAGACCCTTGGTGTGGGATGCAACCTGTGTCGACACCCTCGCGCCATCCCATCTTCCTAGCACGGCGGGCTGTGCTGGAGCGGCTGCTGCGGGTGCAGAAAACCTCAAACGGCGCAAATATAATAACCTTATTGGTAGCTATATTTTCGAGCCGTTTGGGGTTGAAACTCTAGGGCCGTGGGGTCCCAGTGCGCATCGAGTATTTCGGGACATCGCCAAGCGGTTGGTCGAATCTTCACGTGACCAGAGGGCTGGCCAATTTTTAGGTCAAAGAATCAGCATTGCCATCCAACGTGGCAATGCTGCCAGCCTTTTGGGCACTTTTCCCACTGACAGCGATGCGGACGAATTTTTTGATGCCCAGTGAGTTCTTCATATACCTATATATTTTTATTTTTTTTTGCCTCTGTATACTTGTACATAATTTATATATATTAGTGTTAGATGTAAATTGTTTATGTTTTATAGTATGTAAAAAATAATTGAAAAAAAAATTTATTAATTAAAAAATATATTAAAATAAAAAAATTCATCAGGCAACATGCAGCCTGATGAGCCTTCCCACAGCTGGCGATACTGGTCTGTCTGCAATCAACCTTAGGATTCCGTTGCTACTGCCTCGAATTCGACGAATTAGTGAGGCTGTCTTTTTGCGCATTATATCGTAAAAGTCATCCACCCTCGCGATGGCAAACATATCCGAGGCACTGCAAAATCGAAATAGTCGCACCAGAATCCTAAAGGCGTTGTTATACTGTATTCTGAGAGCATTATGCTAAACTCTAAAATACACTGACATGTGCATGTATTAAAATATTGGTTTATATCTAAAAACTGCAAATATATCGGGGTAGGAGTAATTTCCGTAAAAAAAAAATAGCAATTATATTAAAGACGGTCCATCGCTGTAGCCCGCGAAATTTCTTTCTTAAGTTTTATGCAAATTGCAGAGTTGTTTTACGAAATAGTTTTATTTTCATCAAATGTAATTTCGAAAGCTACATTGATGAGATCAATTTAAAAAAAAAATCATAATGTCTATAATATTTAATTTTGATCAACATACTAAAGGTGACCTGCAAATTGCAAAAAAACTTAAGTAAAATTGAATTTCTACGGGCTACCTTACCGCATACCCCTTAATTAAAGGCTCTTATTAGGTAGGTAGGTATACGATCCTAGTTCGAGTTCCAGTTTTAGACATATTTACAACTCATTGCGAAAACGCGACGTAATCAAGTCAAACAAATAACTCATTGGGATAAAAAGAGTAACCTATGTACAGTTGAACAGACCTAAAACAGTCTAAACATTTCAACATCACGACTTAAAATGCATTCATCAAGTACATATGTAATGTCAATATAAATATATAATAAACTACCGGAACATCTTAAGAATATAAATAAATATAATATGTTTAGTAATAAATTAAAGCTATTTCTAATAAACAAAAGCTATTATAATATAAATGAATACATGAATGATAAACTTTGACTGGAATTGCAATAAAATATAAATATTTAATTGAGATTACTTCTACATTTGCCAATTACATTCACGCATATAAAATAAACAATAAATATTGTATAATTATTATAATCTAAATACATTTAATTTAATTAAGAATTATTCATGTTCTAAATGTTATTACCTACTTATTTTATTTTAATATTTTATTTGAATTATTTATCCATACTTATATTGCTGTGCCCTTACAGGATCCATAACTGTATCTTAGCTTTAAGCCTATTGGTAAAAACTAAATTCACATTATGGTATGCAAATAAATGAAATGACTAAATGTATATGACTATAATTTTCCATTTACAACAAAATAAATAAGCCATAATATCATCAATGAACACAAAATGAATGCTAATTGCCACTGACTGTACCATTTTAATCCATTAAAAAATAAAAAGTCTCATTCATAACAAAAAATCACAAAAACGGTTCCAAACCGACCAATAAAGACTGAGTCTTTATTAAAAAAATACACAGTAGTGAGAGTAGCATCCCACCCCCTCGCGGATGGCTCATCCCCTTTCCTCCCACCCCATTTCACCCCAGTAACGACAGTTTATCGCGGCGTTTCGCCTCATTCGGCCCGTTTCAGTCACACGGCTCAAAGCGGCCGATTATTCGAATAATTGTCATCGATTACCGTAATCGGAAAGAAAGAATTGGATTCAAATTCGAACTTTTGGCGGCAAAGGATTAATTTAAATTCGGAGTGTTGAATTTTTTTATTTGTTTTTTTCATCATTTCTGTGAGTAGACAATGTTTTTGTGCTATTTAACCTTATTGGTTTTTCGTGACGATTATGTTTTGAATAAATGGTATTTTTAAAAGATTGTGAATGTAAGAAAGTGCCCAAAACTGCTTAATTTAAAAAAAAAACAAGCCACAATAGGTGCACATTTGGCATATTTTCTTTAGTTATCATTATTCAGACTGCAAACTAACATTATTCTGTATAAAGAAAACACATTTCACATTTTCCAAAATTAAAAACATTTCATAAAAACATAACCTTTCTTCTGAGGCAGTAGGGTAAAAAAAAACCAGTGACACAGTGACCATAAGGCAAAACGAGACACAACCGGTGCTTAAAAAAAAACAATTAAAAAATTACCTCAAGAAACCAACCAAACACATCGATGACACGAAAATAACAAGAAAATGGATTCAGAAACCAGAAGTGAATCGCCAAGTGACACAAACCGTCAAGAACATACTTCAAAGACATCATTTTTAATCGAAGACATTTTGTACAGAAGTCATGAGACCCGCACGTTCAAAACCCCTGAACAAAGGAGGTTTGATTACGACAGAGATCCGAAACCTTTTTTCCCAGTTCCCAATGAGATGAGACCTCATGTGCCGGGGAGAGAAGGGTCTTACCTCCAGGTCGCTATGGGAGCTTTAGGGGCTTATCTTCACACGCCCAATACTTATAAAGCTGTTGAGGCGCCATATTTTTTGTCACAAGGTAAGGTTAAAGGGAATGATTTAGTTTTCATAATAAGGTATTTAATTAAGTAGTAGGAATTTACTTTGGTAAAGAAAATTGTTACATTGTGTTATTGAGCTCTTAACTGGCCGGCGGAGCATGTGTAGTTCATACAAACGTAATACCAAAATAATTTGTAAATCAAATATATTCTTAAAGTAGTGTATATTTATTCCGATTGGATAACAGAATATCTAGGCTCCCAAATATATATTTTGAATGGACACTGATTTAAAGACGAGTTATGAGAAAAATAAGTTTTCTATAGAAATTTGAAATTCCTCATATATCGTCTTTGTATCATTTTGGTATTACGTTTGTATGAACTACGCATGCTCCGCAGGCCCCTTAACTTTCCGTTTTAGCTATGGTAGTGTTTTCGAGCCAACCGTATGGTAAAAAAAACATGGAAAATCATTAGACATCGGTTCCATAGTTGGTAAATTCGAGACGTCTTGTAAGAACTACTAAGAGCACCTCACGGTTATAATTAACCGACTTCAAAAAGAAGGAGCTTTATGTTCGTTTGTGCGGTGGTCCCATATAAATTTTATTACCTTTGCTTGGGTACGTACCCATTTTACGCACTTAGCCTATGTGGATGACGTTATGATAACTTCCTGTCACTTTTATTTACATAACAGGTGTGGGGTATGTACCTCAACTAAAAAGTAAATAAAAACATTTAAAAAAAAAAAAAAAAAACAACTGACTTCCAAATAAAACAGTACACTACGTTTTTTTAAAATGACATGCTTTACTTCTTGTCTAAATAAAAATTGGTGTTGAGATATTTCAGTGTGCGGACGGCAATGATTCGTTCATCTGCATTATTCACTATTATTTCAGTTGTGCTCCTAAGGCGCTTTCTGAAAGAGTTCTACTGGAAAACTAAACCATATATTTCTATTTCTGCCCCATTTTTAACCGATTTAAAAATCCACACCGATAAGAACCAGGCCCGGGTCGACATTTATTATTAAATGTCGCAGCGCTGGTATTCTGATAAAACCTGCAGTGATGTCACGGATAGAAAGATACATAAATAAAAATAAATTAAATAGATGTATGAAATACAATAAAAAAAAACATATTCTATATAGTCCGCGTGTCAGCACCCGACGTAACTTGAGATTTTATTAGGTAACTTTGATATTGTTGGCTTTGTCCCGTTAAAATGATTAAACTTTTTGATTGGAAGTCAAAATATCTACTAAATACGAGTATATCACATTTACTCGCCGCGTGTGTCTGTCTGAACGCGATATACTCTAAAGCTACCGAACGGATTTTTATACGGGTTTCACCAATGGACGGAGTGATTCATGAGAAAGGTTTAAGGCCTCTGCCTCGAATTTTGCGGGCAGCGGGGCGGCAGCGGCGGCGGCGCGGGAGCGGAGCGGGCAACGCATACCTGTTCTCCAAACCAGCGGGCAGATCGCGCGGCACTATAGCGGTGTAGTGTTGTGTTCGTGGTTGTGTTGTCGAGATATTTGTTTTTATTCGCGAACGAAATGTCTGAAAAACGGCGACAACATCTTTTTGATTCAAATTTATTCCTAACGCTCGATTTATTAAATGAACAACACTATACTACAATGCAAACGCGCAACGCGGGCGGTCACCGCTTGACTGGAGTGCACCGCTCGTTGCCCGCCCCCGCGCCGCTGCCACGCCGCTGTTTTCGAGAACCGGTCCATTTGATTTTACGCATAAGATCCTGCCGCTCCCGCGCCGCCGCCGCTGCCGCCCCGCTGCCCGCAAAATTCGAGGCCGAGGCCTCAGTGTATAATTCATTAAAGTTTTGTGTAAATTGTCTGAAATATGGCTATGATTGTGGAAGATGTCGGAAAAACAACATGCCGACTGGGAGCTTTACGGCACGCGTAGCATGACCGCCATAGAAACGGGTTTTGTCGACGGAAGAATAGACAAAATGACAGATGGTGATTGTTTATCTGTCATTTTGTCTATTCTTCCGTCGACAAAACCCGTTTCTATTGTGGTCATGCTAAGCGTGCTGGTGTATGCTTTAAGGTAGTACGTTTCCGTGGGATAGTTTCCGAAATAAACGCGGGCGAAAGCCGCGGGAAAAGCTAGTCTCAGTAGCGGTCATTGACCCACTTATATCTATTTAAGAATGAAAGGCCTGTGGTTCAGTAACAGACCCCGCGGTCGGTCCGTTAATGGGTGACCATACAATTCGTACTGAGACCCCTCAGTGCGTCGGAAAGCACGTTAAGCCGTCGGTTCCGGCTGTCATTTGTGACATTCCTCAGTCATTCATTTTTTGAAAGCTGGTACAAGTCAGAAGTCTGAAAGTTTGAGAAGCAGATTTACCTAGGAGTTTCGTGTTACCCAGTAACTGGGAGTTGTGGAGGTCGGATAGACAGTCGTAGTATTAATTTATATAATGGTCTGTATTCAGCTGAAGCTGGCTGTACGCAATTTATCGTTATTATAAAATGTAGACCTGTAGGATGAATCACAAGCACACTATTTCTTTTTTTGCTATTTATTGTTGCTAACTATTTGTTATTAATTTATTGAGAGTAGTAATCTGTGAAAAACATTGTAGGTACCTATCTTACTGAAATTCTTCCTTCCGCCAAGCACGTTTGCTCTTGCGAATCTCAACTCAAGCCGGCCAATAAAGGCAAGAAAGAGGTGGGAGCACTGTTCCTCATTAGTGTTCTCTCCAGCTGGTCAATAAAAGCAAGCCAGATGTTTGGAACAATAAGACTTTTCCCGGGAGATAGGGTCCTGCCCAACAGCTCGCCACATGCTGCTCTGCGGCTCTATGTATCTATCTTGGTCTGGCTCCACACCCTAGACTTGTTTTGGCAAAGTAAACTCTACCGGCACTGATCTAGATTTCTGGAGCGCGCAAGCCCCACCACGACGTCAACTTGGAGATACGGCGGTGGGGTTATTATTATTATTACATGTTAAAACATTTCTGTTTATTCTTTTAATGAACTACCTACTGTTTGTTTCCCGATTGAAATAAAATAATATATATCTGATTAGGCTGGAAACCGTCCCAGTATGGAAAAGGCAGGCAGATGATAACTTTATATGTAAGCAGTTTGAAAACAAAATCCCGTGAATACTATGACCACATCTGTTACCGCCCCGGTTCTAGTTATAGCGGCGGAGAAATAGTCCTTTTTTTTTTTTTTTTTTTTTTTTTTCTTTTTTTTTTTTTTTTTTTTTTTTGGGTGGGAAATTATAACTCCTCCCGCTCTGTGTGGAGCGGGAGGGCGTGTCAGACTCTTACTGACTAAAACCCTCCCGTGTTCCTTCCGTTGCCTTTACGTTGCCAGGGGCCACGGTATCCCTTTCGGACTTTCCCGCAGCAGAAATAGTCCTTACGGTGTATAGATATGAACTTCTTCGAGGGAATGTTATACGTGTTGAAAAACATCAATGTTCGTTTGTTTCAGGAGTGCCATACCATGCGCTATTCACTCCGTCAGAATTATCGTTATCTGCACTGAAACACTGCCGACGGCGGAAAGCAAGAACGGTGTTCTCCGACCCACAGTTAACCGGTAAGTTTTTAAATTTATAATCCGGTTCCAAAATGGCTATTTAGAAAAACAACCGACTTCAAAAAGTAACTGTCAAAAATGTACTCCTAACCTACAAAAAGCTAAAAATAATTTTAGTTCTCAAAGTATTGACGTGTCTTTGGTTTTGTTTAATTTATTGCCACCGACTTCCGAAACTAAAATAATTAAGGCACTTAATCATGTTAGGAAGTCGGTTATAAGGCAGACTGAAGAATTGACGGAAAAATTTGATCAGAATGAATTGACTGAAAGATATACATTAAGGAGAAGAGAGCGCTAATAGAGATATATAGAAGAAGAAGACAATATGCTGCGCCTACGACCACAAATAAATTGGGATAAGGACAGGAAGATCATGATGATGATGTTGATGATAATGTAATCCACTTAAGGCGAAAGCGTCTAGGTAGCCCGCGAATTTCTTTCTTTCATCCGCCTTGCAATTTTCTATTATTTTTATTATTTTTTTTACATCAACATACAACTCGACCTGCATCGGTGTCGGGTTGCATGTTGATCTAAATATGATTCCGCGGCCGTATCGAATGTTTATTTATAGAAGTGTAATCATAAAAATCATCAATACAACTCTCTTAGTTCATGTAATCCTATTGAATGACTATTTCATAAAATTATGCCATTTGAGGATTATCCTAACTTAAGGAGTTGTATTCCTGATTCTAATTCTGTACCTAAAGCCATATTTGACATATAAACTGTAACTGACCTGCAAATTGAAATTTTATTTGCTCAAACATGTGTACATACAGAATTAAAATAATACATGCATGCAAGATCTTAATTAAGAGTGGCTCACGACATGCCTGCCGTATCTCATGGCGTGCAAATATCGTAGGTACAGTTATTATTATTGAATCAATGATTTTTAAATATTACACTTCAAATACATTAAATATCAGTCACAGTTAAACATTTTTTTTATATTCAATCATTTACATTATCAATTATTTATTTTCCTTGACCAATATTACAGATTACAATTATCACAAAGAAGATTTACATTATTTTAATAGGCATTCAATTATTATTATAATAACATTCACAATATAGGTATGACCATAATTACTACAATGTTAGTTAAGTATATTTATTTATAATAATAACCATGAGTCGTTTAAAAATTCTGTAATGCTTTTTGTGCCAAAAACAATTTCACTGTTGAAGTAGAATTTGAATTTCGCGGGCTACCTTAGCGCAACCCCCTTAATAAAGACTACAACGCACAGCCTACCGGTGGGCCCAGAACCATGAAATGCACAAGATATAAAACAACAGCACTAAACACTTCATCTTACACCCCCTATTTAAACCCTTTAGGGGGAATATCCCTCAAAGTGTGTATTTATTGTTTGTCATTATTGTCGATGGAAAACCCCACCGCCCGGCTTGTAGTTCTATATTTTCAGAAATATTATCAAGAATTTAACACTTTTTTCTTAATTATGTCCAGGCCTAGAAAAACGCTTTGAATCCCAGCGGTACCTGTCAACTCCTGAGCGAGTGGAACTGGCTGGAGCCCTAAACCTTTCGGAGACTCAGGTCAAGACCTGGTTCCAGAACCGAAGGATGAAGCATAAGAAGCAGATGAGGAAGCAACAGCAGCAACGAGGTGAGGAGGTTATGTTGATGTTGAAGGTTTTAGTTTGCCGTCGGTCGTCGGCCGTTCGCAAAAGTATATCGTCAGTATAACCTTAGATAATTGATAAAGAAATGTCACTGGTTCAAAACATTTTGTCAGGATTTCCTGACATGTGAATAAGAGCTTTTTAATTTATTTATTCAGTTCGAAGAACAATATGGTCCAATTTGTTAGTAAAATACCTTATCGCTAGTGTTAGTAGTACACAAAACAAGGATAGCAATAGCTGGTGACTGCGACAGGATGTGCAGAGAACGATATAGCAAAGAATACCTGACCATTCTCGCCACATAGTGCCTCAAACTAACTACTAAGGGGACTAAGGGCTCTCTACCACTGTTTTCAGGATGCTATTGTCACTGACCCGCATTATACACATCAGACATGCGACTTATTTGCGAATTACTGCATGTTAGCCGTCAGTTTGGTTCTGAGCAAATGATTCGATGCGATGCGTTGTGCCACAGTTTTATGAAATGACGTTCACTAGGTGACAGAACTGAGACGTTAGGTCCGTGCATCTGTCAACTTTCAAAGCGCCTATATTGTCTATAGTCGTGACTGAATGACGAATGAATGAAGAACGTCATCATATATTTTATATTCATTGTCGAAATGAAGACCTCTTATCAATGTGGAGCCAATTGATGGCGTGACTTTTCATGAAAATCCTCATTGTCAACCATTTTTTAGATATTTAAGGGGCAAGTGATATACAAATTTTCTTAGAATAATTAACACGGACAGCAAAGAAATATTAATACGTTGGATCTACTAAAGTTGTCTACATCTCTTTTTATCCACTCTCCTATCGCAGGTATGCTGGAAGAGATTTCTTTAGAAATAAGCATCACCTTTGTACGTATTTTTCTGTTCCTTTTTCTTGTCTCTTTATATGTGTGTACATAAACTGTTAAAATAAATAAATAAATAAATAATAAATAAAGAATGATTTCTGAGTCTGCAATATTTGCTAAGATATAGCAACTTAGAAGATTCAACGAGGTCAGTGAGTTTGGTTGACCCTGCAGCCTAAGTGCATCACTCGGATTGAGAAATCTACAATATATCCATTGCGGTGTTTTAAACCTGCAGGATTTATATAATAATAAATAAATAAATCATTTATTTGCATAAAACATGGTGTTAAAGTATAATTATAATGGCACAAACATGTTTAGCTAATAAAAACATGCAAAATTTGAGGTTATTTGAAAATGTTACAACGCACATCACCATTTTTTATCCATACATTCTTTTAAACAATAGATGCTACACTCATTTAACCACTTGTACATCTTTATCTTGAATAATCTAGAATTTAATGTTTTGAATTGACTTGGTATCATTTCATTGATACTCCCTCTTTCATGAACTCATAATCATGACATACATCATTTGAACGGAAAGTAAAGGAGTTCGAACGGTGTCTCGTTGTAAATCCCCGACGATTTACTTTAAAAACAAATGAGTTTGCTGTCGAATTGTGTGCGCTCACTTGAGTGAGATTCCATGTGAACATTACAACAGAATAGCACTACCTACTGCCTAAATAGTTAGATAAAGTCAAGGAAATTAATTGTTAACCAAATTGACACTCTACAGACCGCTCACTAGAACTAACTTGCCCTTTGCCATCATGCTTGACAAGCAATGGTGTCTACCATTGCTTTACAAGCTTAGTTTCAATACTAATAGAGTTCAAGTTTCAATACTAATAGCACAAAATAAATATGGACAGGCCTATTTGTTAAAATAAATACCACGCACCATACTACGCTCCACTTTTAAAAAGTTCGCGGCGGCCACTGGTCTCACGGCACCCGCAACTGACAGCACCGCGACAATCGCTTGGGGTGAGTCAACGAGCGCGTCTGTGTGAGTGTGCCGTTTCTAACGTTTACTACGTAGATTCTATACTTTCCATATTTATACTGTGCTAATAGAGTTCAAAATGGCGACTGACAGAACAGTGCTACCAATCGCGTCACGGAACAAGTTTTATTGAACGCACTGTACGTCAATTTGGCGTGATACAGCCAAAGAATGACAGTTGCAGTTGTAATTTGAATATATAGTATACCTACGGACAATTTAAGTTGGTATTCAATTTACTTATCAATATTATTAGTTTCTTAACTTTATTTATTATTTATTTATTAAAACTTTATGCACAAGTAAAAAAAAAAAATACTGTACAAAGGCGGACTTAATGCCTGAGGCATTTTCTACTAGTCAACCTTAGGGTGGAGCAGAGACAAAACATGGCAGGTGCAACATAAGTAATAGATAACTTGAAAATGAATACTTACTAATACATACATACATAGATACATACATATAAACCGAATAAACTTTGTCAGGAGAAAGAACGATAGGTAGAGGAGAAAACAAATCCAGCAAATCAGCGCTGCAAATATTCTTAAGAACTTTACATCATATTTCATGTCCATTGCCCTGTTAATTTTCATATATCGATGGCATACTCCCTCTATTAATTGCAGTTCAGGCCAAACTTTCTAATAATACCTAGTTAGCGAGCAGCATAGTTCGTAGTTCCCAAGAAATGCCTTCTTGTCGCACAGTTCCGCTCCAAACTTGTCCAATTAACTGATGTTTGTTCGAGAATTTCGTGTGTAGTTCCAATACTTCCAGAATACCTTCGGGAAATGGCGAATACATACATGGTAGTATAGATTGAGAGTTTTTATATTAAAAGAGTTTAAAATGTGTGGTAGAAATGGGAATTGGAATGTAAGCTGAGAGGAATCCTAGAATTTATAAGACTGTTCTTTAGCACTGATATAGTCAGCAGTAAAACAAAACTCATACATGGTACGAGCGAGTAAGGACTTTAATATTCTTTCTAAAGAGTTCTCATTTGACCCATTTACCACCAAAACCTATTCTGCACGCGCTCGGCTGAACGCTTACTTTTTTAGTGCATAGTGCATAATACTTATTGTACCTTATATATATGTATATATATATATATATTCTTAATCTTTTTTATCGTGCTTGTTAGTAATCCTAAGTTTTCTACTAATTTTTCTGTTTTTACCCGTGAGAACCTGTAATTGGCTTTAAATTCAAATTCAAATTCAAATATTTATTGCAAAACACAGTACATATATGCATTTCCAGGTGTTAAGTGAATGCGCAGTCCACTACATTTACCAACTCAGGCATGCAAAATTAAAAATTATAGTTAGACAATTTCATAAAATCCAATTAATCGGTTATATAATGTCATAAATTCGACAGAATAGTAATACCCTGTGCAATAATATACATTCAAATTAATAGATAGTAGTAAATAATGTCACAAATTCAAATTATA
Source organism: Xanthia icteritia (assembly GCA_949128155.2). NCBI lineage: Eukaryota > Metazoa > Arthropoda > Insecta > Lepidoptera > Noctuidae > Xanthia > Xanthia icteritia. The sequence goes on along the minus strand of OX421959.2, from coordinate 9,970,343 downwards.
AGTAATGTCAGAATAAATAATGTCCAAATAATTAATGAACTTACCAATTTATAATTTAACATGCGTTGTAATATTAAAATTATTATTGAAATTAAAAATATATACTAAATAAACATTCAAATTACATTATATAATTGCATTTAGATAGAATTAAGCTTAAATAAATCGGTCATTTGACTTAATTAATCTTTATGTTTCTTAATCAACTGTTATCCATTTGTTATTGCTGTTGGTTTGACTTTTATTTATTTATTCATAGGAGACTATTAATAAATAAATAAAAGTCGATTAACACTTCAGTTTTTTCAATCTTAATTTTTGAACTATAACGTCATTATTCTTATGTCCTTATTTCAATTTATTTGTCGGCGCATCATGAATACATTTATTATACATTTCTGTTAGATTCACTGATTTCCAAGATACAGGTTTCTACCTTGTTTGTAATCAAGGAGTTCATATTTATGTAGTTTTAGCCATCTCCACACTTACATTATTGGTATCCTAGTTCTTAGTAATATAACTGTTTTATTTGATTGGGTCCAAATAAACGTTATTATTATTAGTCACCATCTCGGTAGTCACTCCCTTTCTATTGAGCTAAATATTTAATTAAAATCGGAACAAAGGTAAAATTAAAAGAAAATCTACGCTGAGCCGCAGTAGGTTTTACACTCATTCTGAGATATTCTGAATTTTGTGCGGCTCATGGGTGATATTCATTCGTATACCCAATCATGGGGACCGGCTCCGGCGTCATGTACTTACAGGAACTCTTCAAAACGGAGTTATAAAATAGCTATACTGCTTGGCAGGAAAAATAGGTATGACGGTACTACTAATCGAGGTGGCTTTTAATCAAGATTACTGTACTTTCAAAGCGATTTTGAAATCATTATAAACGATATTGTATATTATGTACAAAGTCCAGTATATCAAAGTCTTCAGATTCCCTAAATTGCCATCTTAAACCTCAGGACACTTCAATTTAATAATGTCTCTGCGACGCCGCAACTCAAGACGTTGTCAAATCAAATTAGGAGCAATATGGCGCCGTTGCTAGGCAACCGACGTCTTAGAATCGTTCGCAAGCCATTTCACAACTTATCTCTTTAGATTTTGGGTTCAAAATCGGTTGGTAATGGCGTTTAGGGGAGGGGAATAAGGTGTGTAGGCGAAAATGAGTCTAATTATGTAGTGTTAGAGGTTGTAATTGTGTGTAGGTAGTAATTTGATTTGGTTTCTTTTCATTGCAGCGTCTTGGCAGTATAATGATTTTTGTGTGCGTATTGTCGGCTTTTGCAAGATGGGGACTACGGTTTAAATCGATGGCGACTTGAAAACTAATATAGGGATTATGGAGTTTCATAAATTCTTGTACTATGTACTTACAGTTAACCGCACAAGCAACGTCAGTACTGTGAAAACTGCAGTTGCTGCAAGGAAAAAGGGCTCTCGAAGTAATAATCGAAGTCAAAAACTAAGTAATCAATTAATAATAATTATTATTAAAATCAAAATGTTACCATAGAGGTGCGGTTGATTGTAGCAACTTAATCGAATTATATGTAATTAAATAAAATATTTAACAAAATATGAAGTTTGACTAAGCGACTACGTAGCTTGCTACGACGTAGCGGCAGCTACGCTAACCAGTTTGCTACGCGCTACGAATGCGTGATACGCGTTTAATAAGTAATAATACCGCGATCATTTTGGAAGATCGACGTTAACGGTTCAGTTACGTGTTTCACGTTATTTAAGTGGAGATTATTCTTAATCATTTTTCAATGTCATACGAACGACACCTGCTACGATCCTTACATACTCCTTTTGCCTCGTTTAAGTTCATAAATCTGGTCATACACGCGCCGGTTGCAAGATTGGTGATGTTCAATAAGGTCACTATAATGGGGACTACAGGAGCTAAACGCAAGTTTTAGGCGAGGCTTTTGGCTACTTTTGTATTTGTGTATTTTGTTTTTTATTTAAATGTGCGTTTTGTTTGTGCAGAATAAACGTATTTCTATCTTTTTTTTTTAATATGACTAAAAGTACATGATCTACTGCAGTAAATTAAATCAGAAAAATATATGATATTCTTCAGGATATATGCTAGTTAGATAGTGTATTGAAAACATAATACAACTAATTTGCTATGATAGAAAAAAATCAAGAAATTACCTCTAAAAATTTCGTTTAACGATTAAAAACCATATTAATATACATGTAGTAATCATTCAGATTGTTTGTCAGATTATTTATTCTACATGCAACATATTAACGTAACAGTATTTTAATTTTTTACTTCAATCAATGGATTTTTTGTAAATAGATAAAGAAAAGAAAGAAAGAAAAAATATTTATTGGGACAAGCACAGGAGATGTTAATTAAACTAAACAACACACACTCACTAAAAATAAAAATAGAAAAAACAATCAGTAAAAAATAAAAATAAAGCAGAAAGTCCTGTTCGAGGCCAAAAGGCTCCTATCTCAGCATGATGCTGCGACATTTATTATTAAATGTCGCTGGTATTCTGATAGGGCCTGCAGTGATGTCACGGACAGATACATAAATAAATACTAAATAAAAATAAATTAAATAGATGTATGAAATACAATAAAATAAACATATGTAGTCCGCGTGTCAGCACCCGACGTAACATCAGTTACTTGTCTATGCCTTTACTGTCTGTGGCATTGTTGTGACAAGTAGAGAGACGCAGACGCTGACACCGACCAAAAATTGTTAACATTACGGCTGTTTATTGTTACATCATAATAGTGAATGATAAGATAATTGCTTCTTTTGCAATAATTTATCAGTGTTATGTCATCGCGCTACTCTTTCTTTTCTATGCAGTCCGACAGTGACCGCGCTGTTGAACATGAAATATTTCCTTCCTCCCAGCGAGATGTGCGAACTCCTCCTAGAACGACGCTGACTTTCAGTATTTTGAAATGTGTCAGACGACATGCATCTGCTCCCTAATTGCGTGACACAAGATAAAACACAATCTGTTTCATTTTGACAGTTCAACAATATTCATTGCGGTATTTACATCGTTGAGCGGACAAATTTTTCGAACATATAAAGCAATGGATTAGCAATATCCTTCAATGCACCACACACACATTTAAAAATACTTTATTGCAAAATAGTCGGTCTCATCTAATTCTATTCATGCCTTTGTCCACAGGAGCTGCAGCAGTAGACTTCACAACAAAGCATCCTGCGACACATTCTGAATGTCGAAAGGTAAGTTTTATAATACTAATTTTTGACATAAGAACGGGAAGGGAGTTGTAGAGGACTCTTTAAGAAGGAGCGCTTCGGAGGTAGTAGATTCTGTAAAAGACTTAAGGTACCATTCCGTACCGAACTGCAGGAGGCAACTGTAAGCGACGTGTCGCCGCGACACGATAAACGCGATACGAAATACCTTCCGTAGCCAGCGACACGTCGTTCGTTCGTCGACACGTGTCGCCCGACCGCAGACCAGTAGTGCTGTCAACGCTCGAGCGATAACACGTTTTTCTATCTTATATCTATCGAGTGGAATACGGGCTGCTGCCGCCTGCGTTCGGGTTCGGAATCGTGACTGCAGTGACATGACGCAGCGACGTGTCGCCGCGACATGAAGCCGCGACATGTGGCCTGCAGTTGTCGCCTGCGGTCGGTTACGGAATGGTACCTTTAAGAGTCTCTAAGGGGGATGCGCTAAGGTAGCCGAAATTCAAATTTTCTTAAGTTGTTACTCGACTAAGGCGAAGCAAAAAAGAGGGTTATGATTGTAACCAGTATACGTCACGTATACAGACAAATGAAAAATCCGGATTCACACTTAATCTGGTAAATTTATGACCTAACACGTGTGACTCTGGATTTTTTAATTGTATCTGTGATATCTTGTTTATACCTTTTTAGTAGACTTTTTTGTCGTAGTTTGGTTTTACTTTTATTTGCAATTTGCAGGTCAGTGGTAATTTGTATGATGATTAATATATGTCTGATTCACGACCGTAGCAAATATGTATTTACAGAATTTTAATGATTGGAATCAGCAATAGCCTCTCTACAGTGTTAACTTAAAATAGCTAGCAAGACTCCGCAAACATGATGGGTATCTTACACATGATAAAACAAAAAATAAACTAATTTCATGATGATTTTTTTTTTGGGGTCGTCCACCTGTGGTAGTTAAGTCACTTAAAATATCAGTTTTTCTTAACTTTACAGACGTGATAGGTATCGATATCTCAACACGATAAAACAGATTTTATCAATTCACACTACAAGTAACAAAACTACAAGCGGTCATAACAAAAAATGTACCCATCAGTACTGCGGAGTTTCTCTGGCTAATTTATTTTGACCCTGTATAGTAACTTAAATCTCTTTGACCTACTACCATTTTTTGTACCGTCAGAGTTGCAAAGAGTGGAACCTGGCGACGCTTTTTGAATCAATCCTTTGATCTAACTGCCTAACAAGAGCCTCCTCTGGTGTAGGTTGAGGCTCTGGGTTGTCTAGCGAGCCAAGTCAAGATACTTGATTTATTTATTGTTCTCAGTTTTTACAAAGTTCTCGTTATCAACAATCATTACGTGACGGTCTAAGTACGAATCGATTTATCACCAATTCTTACCGTACTATATATTCTATAGGCAGTTATTTGACGTGTTTTTGGAAAATAAACTACTTTCACTATTTCAGGCTTATTGGTAGTACAAACCGCAGTACTCCTGTCTGTCAGTGATGATCAGAGATCGGATAATCGGATGCATATTTACCTACCTAAAGTAAATTTTTGTCTAAAAAAATATTTAAGCGACTTCTTAATTATTATTTTTCTTAATATAAATCCCGGAATTCCAGAAACTCCGGGAATGTACAACTAATCGGATACATGGTATTGAAAGGAATTATTAATCCTATTTTGAAGTTTACTTTCGCGGTGTTACCATAAAAATTAATATAAGTACTGTAAACATTTTTTACGAAACTCAAGGCACGGAGTTGTTTGTCGCCATGCTATGCTAGTTTGACAAGCTACTTTACAACTTTTGCTAGCATTTCTATACTCAACAAGTACAAAATTTTCACGATTGAAACAAAAGTGCTTTCCATAGTACCCAACGTAAGTAAAAAATATACATTAGATTCTATAAACCGGAATCCCAGAATTTTTTCCATACAAAAGTGCATTCCATAACTGCCGACACCTCAACTTTAGGTAAATATGCATCCGAATATCCTATCACTGGTGATGATAGATTTCAGTGGAATATGACATTGACATTCTCTATCCTCATTAAAAATGTTTATTTTTTCTAGGCTGAAAACTCAAGAATATCGACAGATTCGGACACGGAACATAGTGACAGCGATATCGACATTGTCGGCGAATCGAACTATGCACAACACTACTCTGCAAATAATACGTAAAAATTAACTTAAACTTAATACTTACAAAAAAAGGTAGTCAAAAAAGTAGTAGTTAAGTTAACCCGGTTTGAAAAGCTAACATTAACTTAATTTTCATATAACAAACTCATGTCCAATGGTTTGATAATTAATTCAGTCAGTCAATCGCAGCTGTTAACAAAAGTTTGACAATCTGTCACTTAGTATTATTTTGTCTTGATTGGCCTTTCAAATACTTGTTGTAAATGGCTAGCGGAGAAAAACGTAAAAATCATGGTTTTCCTCAAACTTGAAAATGAAACAGCGTTATCAAAAAAGATTATATCTATAAAAATGACAAGTACAGTTGGTATTTATAGTTATACACCGTGAAATCTAATGGTTGTTTTCCCGCATCGAAATAGTTTTGTCTTGGTAATACAATTGTTATATAAACAAATAAAATATTAGACACAATTTTGAAAACCAATTTTGTGTTGTTGCGTGCAAACTAGTTTATGCCATATCACCACGTGCGAGAGTTTATTTTGCTTTGAACATTTATGCATCGCTGTACCCTTTGTCGGCCGCGCGTGCGATTCGAGTAGTACCTACAAGTTTCCTGTTACTATCGATTCTCACATTTTCGAGTTGATGAATATTTTTTAAATTATTTTAAAACAAAAACATCTTTATTTTTTTACTTTTACTCTATGCTTGGAAAGTACTCCTTATGGCAATTTGTTCGCCACGGGAAAACAACCATTAAGATTTCACGGTATATAAGGTGTTAAAAAATTAACATAACAAACTTCAAAAGGTGCTTTAGATCGTCGAACTGAATATTTTTTACTATAGAACCAACATTGAAATCGCGACCAAAAAAAACAGCTGTCCCAAACAGTTTAGAACAGAAGATATTAAACTTTAGTATAGAAATACAGCTGATTTTTTTTCGCGATTTCAAAGTTGCTCCCATGGTAAAAGATGGCAGAACAAAAAAGGCTCAATTTCAAATAATACGAGGCAACAATAAACATTTAAAATAGAACTAATATCTAGTTGATTTAATAAGAGAAGTCACTTGAAGTACTTGTAGCTATTACTATTTAGTGCAATAATAGTAATATTTTGTATAGTAGAACAATAATAATTGACGATTTGAGTGTGTAGTCTAGTCATTAAAAATTATAGTATTTTTAACTAGTAATTATTCATAAAACATATTTAGTTTGTACAGTTTAATATTATAATGTGTTTTGCAAACAGATAATAAAAATATCTCAATTTGTAGAAAAAACTTGTCAGAATTCTCTAAAGAATGTATACGCAGCAAAATGAAAAAGTATGCAGGTAGAAACAAAAAAATATTGTGTATTCCCGAGACAAGAACAAGCAAGAAATTAAGAAAGCGTGGTCGTATTTAAGCTTTCATAAAATCGTGTACTTAATAAAAATCTTACACCCGACATAACGTCACGCCTGTATTTACCTAAGGGTACCTAAGGCATCGCTGTAGGTACACACAAATTTCGCCAGTTATATATCTTTTACAATTAAAATTAAAATTGAAACAATTTTTAATTCAGGAATACACCCGTATAAAATTTACAACTGATTACAAATTATAAATGCATTCATTCAATTTACTATAAGTTATTACAAAACTATCAATATACAACAAAGCAATTACTATTTTAGCTGGAATATTAATTGCTATAAGCCAAGAAATAATTAACCTCGTATATGGCCCTCAATATTCCATTGTCAGATATATGTATTCGGTTCATAAAGGAGGCCTGCGACTTTCTCATGACTGCGTAAAAGTCATCTAGCCTGCTTTCGGCAAACATTACGCAATACATTAAATGTATACAAATCCAGGATTCCGGCTGCTACTGAAAAATTTCATACTGACAAAACCCAATATCACTATTCCCGACCTGGGGATCGAATCCACCTTGCGACCACCTTACTAGACTGGCAAGGACCAACTATGTCTAACCAGTACCAGTATGAATACCAGTATTTTACATAGAGCGACTGCCTATCTGACCTCCACAATCTATTTACTGGGTAACACGATAACCACTAGGCGGTCAATAATTTTATTAGTTTGTGATTTAGTGCCTGCTTACTTATCAATTTCGCTGAGTGTACTGGACATGCGTGAGCCAAAGGTTACAGCTTTGTATAATAGAATGGAATGGATAATAAACTAGTTTTAACTCATTATTAGACATATAGTCTTGTAACTAAGTTGTAAATAATTATAATTAGCATTGGAAAGCTCAAAATATAGGTTTAACTCCTAGAAATAGGTTGTTTGTTAGTCCCAATAAAAGTTAATTTTCGTAGCAATAATAAAAGTAACTTGAGTGCAGAATTTTCATGGCCGAATTGCCGGCTATTCGGTTTTTTTTTTGTAACGCATTGTTTTGCTGATAATAACTACCTAACCATTTTAATGAAGTAACGTCATATTTATCTGCCTAGCTTTTTCCCAACTATCTTGGGGTCGGCTTCCAGTCTAACCGGATGCAAATGAATACCAGTATTTTACATGGAGCGACTGGACGAACTAACATACGAGTACGAACATAAATTTTGATTATTTGGGCTTAAAAATTAAATGGACATTACATACAGCAGGCAGTTTCATGAAGCAACAATAACATAAAAACGTATAGATTTTCGTTGGGTGTCATTCACGACAGATTAAGATTTTTTCAAGACAAACTATAACTTCTTAAACAAAAGAGATCTACCCAAATACAAAATATATCTCTTGAATCATTTCTATAAGTACAGTTTCAGCTCTACTTGAGCTACTAGGATATAAGGTGTAATTGAAATAATTGAAAACCTGAAAAGGGATGATTTGTAAGGGGTGGTTTTTCTATCGTGAATGATAATTATATAAAAGATTTTACAATAGAATCGAAGACTAGTTGACGGTTTTGCAAAATAGTTACCTATTTTAAAACGAAGAATTACTGTTAATTAATATTATTGTACATTTGTTTGTGATGTAGTTATTAAGTTATTTAAATAAAATTAATTGAAAAATATATCTACTTTTTGTTTTATTACATTTAGTAACAAGTGATTTGGAGGAATACGCCCTGATTTATACGTTGCGATTTAATTCTCTGTGACATACAATACGTTGCCGACCGACATAGCCCGAAGAGGGAACAGGGCCTGAAAAATAGGTATTTGAAAAAACTATTGCCGTCATCTTACCTCAAGTCTGCCCCCGTAGAGTGCGATAGGGATAGCTACAGCTCAGACCAATTATATCACTAAAAAAAATTGACGAAATCGACGTTTCGTATTCCCCTCTTTTCTCCTCGAAAACTGAACCGATTCAATATTTTTTTATATAAAAAAATTAAGAAAGAGTATATTTAGGTTCCTATCATTTTCTTTTATATTAAAAACTTTCTCGAATTTACTGGTAGTCCTCCAATCACAGCGGTAAAAAGTGCATTTTTGTAATTTTTGGACGATCATATTTTCTTTACCGATGAGTTGCTGAAAAAATGAAATAACAGGGACGTGTCTACAGCAGAACTTGATTTTATGAAAAATCAATGATTACTCTAGAGTCATTATTCAGGAAGAAAAAAGGGGAATACATTTATATGGAGAATCACAGGCCCTGTTCCCTCTAAGTGGCACATTGCTTGAAGCATATATTATGGCCGAAGGGGCCGAAAGGTTTTTGCTCGCCGTTCGATAAGGACCAGGCCCGGGTCGACGGCGCGTTGTGTACCACGCGCGCCTCAAAGCGCGCCTCGTACAGGCAACGGAAGGAACACGGGTGGGTTTTAGTCAGTAAGAGTCTGACACGCCCTCCCGCTCCACCCAGAGCGGGAGAAGTTATTCGATAATTTCCCACCAAAAAAAAAAAAAAAAGGGGCCGATAGGTTCTCGAGTGGCGACCGCGTACTGAAAGGATTCCTACAAGATGGACTGACGATCTTGCAAAGGCCGCAAGAATCCGCTATGCGGGAAGCACAGAACCGGTTGAAATAGCGGTGCTTGGGGGAGGCCTATGTCCAGCAGGGGCCGTCTTTCGGCTGAAATGATGATACCATACATTGAAGCAACAATAAAAGTGTTAAGACCAGATACGATGCAAGTAATTTGTTGCTTCAATTTGATTGTATGCCGCACGAAAGAAACTTGTATTGTGTAAATGGAGCTTAACGAACATGTCGTGAGGAAACTGTTGAAGGTGAATGTAAAGGCAATGAAAATAGAGGAAGATCAAAGAAACAATGGATTGTGTGAAAGATCATACAGCTGGGACGGGGGGAATACTGAGATGGCGAGATATTTTTGATCACAACGAGGTATCACATTATTCTGAATTTAACTGAATAGGCAGATATTTATAACACAAGACATGTCCGATATTATTGCATTGCAAAGCCGATGCAGCATCTTTTGGCATCGCATGTCTCGTCAGATAGTTTTTTTGTTCCTTCGATGTTCATAAAATCGTTTGACACGTTTCATTTATCATACATTCAAAACTCATAATTTTGTAAGTCAGAATCATCTTTAGGCATGAGTTTCATATTCATAATAATTAAAAAGCAGAACCATCATATTGCAGAAAGATCACACAAACATGCAAACAAGCATACACCATGCATGCTGCAAGCATGCAAGCGAGCATGTAACATGCAGCAGGCATGGTTTCTGTCACGGCTCCGGCGGTCCCACGCGAGCTTATCGTCACAGATGGTTTTAACGCTCACCACCGCAGCTTCAGCTTGCTGGCCTCAGCCACGGCGGTGTTAAGGCCACCTGCTCCTCAGCCCGCGGGCCGCCTCGCCCCTCCGCGCCTACGCGGCCTTAAATTACACTCTAGGGGTAGGGCAGACAAGACTACGTGGAGTCGGTTTTGCAGCGATTCGTTTCTGTCACTAACTTTTGTAGCACAACATATTGACTTTGTAAGACAATATTTTAAGAAAAAAAATGCTATTTTATAGAAATGGCAATATGCCTAATAAAATTATTGCAAACAAAATTCTGCCATCTTAAAAGTATGCCATTGTAAATTCGGACAATATAAACATTCGGCCAAACAATAATTATAATAAATATTTTTTGTGTTTAGAATATTCGTTTAAAGAAGATTATGCCAAGTGTGTTATGCCATATATATTTCGGAGCATTAAGATTCCGCCAGTTAGCGGGAACCCATCACATATTTGTGCTGCGTCTAGTATACAGGTTGGCTGGGACAGCGACTGCGATGGACGGGCGATGGACTGACATCGACAGCTGTTCCATACATTTTGACCGCGTAGGTATTGCACTTTTCTGTGAAACAGCAGATTTTTTTTTTATAACCGACTAAAAATTTCAACGCAGGGAGGTTCAGAATCACGTACTGAATCCATAACAACGATAACAGTTTTCTCGTCGATGTCCATGCCACCCTGGGGGCCTACCACCACCTCTTTAAGCAGTATTATTTTAATATTACTTTAGTGTGGGAAAGAGATGGAGCAATACGTCCTGTAGAGCTTCATCTCTCCCACTGAAGTAACATTAAAATAATACTGCTTAAAGAGGTGGTGGTAGGCCCCCAGTACACCTTCCACAAATGAGCACAGATATTTTCCATCATCTTGACGACAGATATTAATGGATGAATCAGGAATTCAGGTATTATTGCCGACCTGCCCACTTTCAATAACAATCTGAATGAGTTTGAAGGAAACTCGTCACTTCCGACGACACGAAAAACGTGTCTTTAGGTTGCTTCATATGTTCGAAAAATTGTCTGTTCAACAACGTAAATAACGCAACGAATGTTAATAAAATAAACTGTCCAAATGAAAGCCGTTGCTACTGTTAGTGTGTTCCACAATTACCCGCTGTTAATAGTAATATATTTATAGAAATATAAATATTATTTATTTGCTAAAAACATGGTATAAAAGATGGCAATGTTAATAATGTGAACAAGCATGTTTTACTTGCAAATGTTACATGCATAACGAAACAATCGGTCATCATGCGGTTTTATGTACCAAGAACTCCCTAATACTGTGAAAACTATTGGCAGATAGCCATTTGTATAATTTAATTTTGAACAATCTTGTATTTAATGTTTTCAATTCATTTGGTATTCTATTGTATACCTGGACACACATAAACATGCAGCATTTATTATATTGCGCAAGCCTTAGGAGGACGTCTAACACGAGCCTGTAGGGGTCGCGCCTGCTGCGAGAAGTTACATCGCTTGCTTTCGCAAACAATTCCCTATGCCTCCAAACAAACACACAAATTTCAAAATATAAAGGGACGGCAGCGGTAACAAATACCTATAAGGGAAGGCAGCGGTAACAAATCAAGATATCCTCGTGACTGTACTTTAAATACGCTTTGGCTACCTCTTTCGGGTAGAAATACAGAAGGGATTTTGTTACTATAATGCCCATTTTCATCTCAAGTCAATAAATACATTTAGCGCTAAACAAATTTAAAACATTTTTCTGTTTCTATTGAAAGATCAGTGCAGGTTTTCTCAAATAAAATACGGATTGCTCAGAAATATTTGGATTTAATCCGTACAGTTCGATTGTTGAGTCTCGAATGAATAACTCATTTCAATATAGCTGGCAAGTTTTGACAGTTGTCACATTGATGTCGACAGACATCAAAAGTGACACTTCACGTCAAGGCAATAGATTTAAATGATACCAACGTGAGAAATAACTCGGCTAAATATTATTAAGCTAACAACTCGGCCATCCTCTTGAAGTGAGTCCTCTCACAAGATCAGTAAATACATAAATAAAATCAGAAATAAAAAAATAATCTTTTAGTTTAAACTTACACAAAATCATTATAACATTATCAATTACTTAAAGTGATATACATTTCATATTCTTACGTAATAATTAGTTCCATTCTAATTCAGTTCATGTCATTATCGTCGTCAATCTGCACAGTCTGTTGTGATCTGCGGTCATCTGTGCGATGCCAATTGCATGACACCATTCGAATCTGCACTGACCGCTCACAACCCATGCTCTATGTCTACGTCATCTAGTTGCATAGTCTGCTATGATCTGCGACCATCTGTGCGATGATTTTCATCACCATTCGTTTCTGCACTGGAAGCTCATAGCCTATGCGCCTAGATTTCACGATACTTAGTCTGCTAAAATCTACAATCATCTGTGCAATATCGGTCCCCGATATCAATCACTTTCTGCACTGATTGCTCATAGCCTAAGTATCGCGTAGTCAAGTCTCTTGTCTTGTCTAGTCCATATTTTCAGTCAATAACTTAGCAAATCATCAATTATCGTCCTTTACAAATCAAATACTCTCATTAACAATGACTCATAGGTATTTACTAATTAACTCATATTGTTATTAGTTTCAAATCATTATTTCTTTTTTTTTACAATCATTTTTAAGTTATAGTAATCATACTAGACTTTGATCCTAATCTGAACTCATCAATTTTATTCATCGCCATTACTATCAGTTTCACTACCGTCACTGGATATATTTGTATAATTTAGCCAGGGGTGTATCTTATCCACTGCTACAACATTTTGATACCTTTTATTGCCCCTCCTGGTAAGAGGAGTGTCCTCAATCAAAAACCTGTCATTTTCTAGAATTTTCGTTATTCTATATGAGCCATGGAACTTGGATATAAGCTTCTTTGATTTACCTACATGTTCTTTATCTATTATCGTTCTTTCAACTCTAACTAGGTCACCAACATTATATAACGTTGCCCTTTTTCTTTTCTTATCAAATGTCTTCTTTGAATCAGACTGCTGTTTTTCTATTCTAGACTTAGCTTCTGAACGTATCTTTACTAACTCATTATCACTAACACGACATATAACTTCATTTAACACTTCATTTATTATATTTTCTGACGAATTTAAGACCTTAAACCCAAATAGCAGTTCTGATGGGCTTTTGCCCGTTGCTTTATTCATGGTTGTATTTATACCTAACTGGATGTCACCGACGTGTTCATCCCAGGTGTTATCACCCTTATCGTGGCATTTTGTGCTTAAAGCGTCTAATATGGTTCTATTATAGCGTTCTATTTGTCCGTTTGCTCTTGGAGTAGCCACTGCATTAAGTATATGTTTAATATTTGTACTCTCCATAAAAGATTTAAATTTTGAGCTTGTAAAACAAGAACCCCGATCAGTGATAAGACGTGATGGAGTACCAAAAGTGCTAAAATAGTCTCTAAAAATTCTGATAGCTGTGGTATTTTTTGTATCCCGTACGGCACTTATGCTTATAAATTTTGTAAAAGAATCAATAATCGCAAGAATATAAGTGTTGCCTCTCCTAGAGCGAATGAACGGGCCTAAATGATCGGCATGAACTGTATGAAAGGGAATATCTGCTTTTGGTATTGGATGAAGCATTCCTTCCCTACGACCACCCGGAGCTTTATGGTGTGCACATTCAAGACACGCTGAAACGTACTTTTTGGTAAAACGTCGCATCTTAGGGAACCAAAGTGTTTCGCGAAGACGACTAAGGGTTTTCTCATAGCCAAAATGGCCTACATTATCGTGGTTCATTCTTAAAATTTGCCACCTGACGGCTCTAGGAACTACCCATTTTATTTTATCACCAACAATTCTGTACACATGATCACCTTTCAATTGGTAATTTTTATAGACATCTGCTATATAATTTGTATTTTTATCGCGTAAAATGTCTCTAATCCTCCCAATTTCCTCGTCATTAATTTGTACTGTGGAGATCCAGTCTTTAATGTCTATATTTAAAACATCGAGTACGTGTGTCTCATCATCGCTCGCTATGGGCTCAGTCACAGGTGCACGACTGAGAGCATCTACATGTGCCATTCGAGATCCAGGCCTATATTCAATATCACAGTCGTACTCCTGGAACTGTACCCACCACCGAGATATCCTCGGTATAAGATCACGTTTGGTAAGTGTCGTGCGTAGCGCATTACAATCGGTTATGATCTTGAATTTTAATCCCAGCAAGTAGACACGGAAACGTTTCAGTGAAGCTATCACTGCTAACGTTTCCAGTTCAAATGAATGTAATTTTTGTTCATCTTGAGTGGTTTTCCGACTGTAATACGCCACGGGTCTAAGCATTCTGTCGCTATGTCTTTGCATTAAAATACCAGCAATCCCTAACTTAGATGCATCGGTGTGTAGTTCAGTTTCAAATCTCGAATCGTACAAGGCCAAAATAGGACGTTCAACAAGTTTTTGTTTCAGTGTATTAAAGGCTGTTAAATGTTCTTCGTTCCATTTCCATGTGAAATTGGACCTGAGGAGATCAGTTAGGGGGCGCGCGATCAGGGCGAAATCTTTCACGAAACGCCGAAAGAAACTAGCTAGTCCAATGAAACGTCTTACGTCATGTACGCTCTTGGGTACGGGGAAGCTTGAAACAGCTAACGTCTTACGTGACCCCGGTCTTATGCCTTGGCCACTAACCTGAAACCCCAAAAAGTCTATTTCTCTATAGAAAAAGTTACATTTCTTAAGTTTTAACGTTAACCCGGCCTCATGGAGTAGTTTGAGTACTATCTCTAACCGTTCAAGACCCTCTTCGAACGAACTAGCAGAAATTAAAACGTCATCCATATATATAATGGCAAAATTAACTTTTGACTTTACCAGTATCTTATTCATAGCCCTTTGGAAAACTGATGGAGCATTTGCCAAACCGAAAGGCATCCGTTTAAATTGATATTGGCCATCCGGTGTGACAAATGCCGTCTTGTCCTGGGAGCTTTCTTCAATAGGCAATTGATAATAGCCTGACGCACAATCAAGCGTAATAAAGAGAGAATGCCCAGCTAGCATATCCAGCTGGTCGTCGATCAATGGTAAAGGGTAATGTTCTTTCTTTGTTTTATTGTTAAGAGCGCGATAATCCACGCATAGTCTTTTTTCGCCAGTCTTTTTCTTTACAAGCAGTATAGGGCTGGCATACTGAGAATTAGATTCGCAGACAATATCAGCGTCTATCATTTCCTGTACCATCGATCGTACCAGCTCACGCTCGGGATATGAAAGTCTGTACGGACGATATACAACTGGTTTAGCATCAGTTAATTCAATCTCCATCTTTACTATGTTAGTAAATCCCAAATCATTCAAATTATTCGAGAAACACTCCTTGTATTTATTTAATAAGCTTTTTAATTGATCTACTTGATTACTGGTTAAATTCGAATCATAATTAAATTCTGAGCAAAAATTAGTGGCATTGATATTCAAAAGATTTACGTCAACATAACCGTTAGTTCTAAAAGCACGAGTCATTAATGAATCCTTTTTAAGTAAAACTACCTTGTCAGATATATTTTGAATCAATAAACGACCACGACCATTATCTAATTCATACTCTCCTGGTAGGAGGTAAAACTCATGTTCAGACTTTCCACGAAGTGAACCGCGCACGTACACAGTTCCTGAATAATCGCCGGTACAACTAACTTCAACTAGACACATCTCCCTAGCCTGTATTGATGAGTCCGACACTAATTCGAGATGTAATTTGTTTGTAAGTTCCCGCGTAAATATCAAGGAATCGTAAGTTTTCGTTATGATAATAACGGGCCTTTCAGTAAAACTGTGTCCGATTAATACAGGGTATTTAATAATATTGTCCTCTACAACCAAGGCATCTACTTTTTCTATGACATCTTGTATCTGTACAGTGACAGTAGCGAGCCCCACAGGTAGCACTATGTTATTACCAATACCTCTCATCATAGGTAGATCTGGGTTATTTGACCAATTAATTCCTAGTTTTCTAGCATCACTACAACGAATTAAAGTGCATTGACTGCCTAAATCTATATAACCTACGACCGATTGTCCGTTAAGCATCAACTGCATAATGTATTTACAATCGTTTCTGGCGGTGCTATCGGCGTCTATGCGTAAAATATTCTTTTGACCTTGACCCACCTTATCGGTATTACTTTTATTATCGGAGGGTAGTTTCGGACAATTTAATGTAATATGTCCAAGTCTGTTACAAATATTGCACTTGAGTATTTTTTTAGTACATTTATAACTAAAATGTCCTGGTTCGTTACAGTTGTAACAAACAATAGAATTACTACTACTTATAGCCTTTGAGTCGTTGTTAGTAGGTTTTGCGTTCGATAAAGCGTTAGGTTTCTTATCCTCGTCCTCACGCGACCTATCTGTTTCGCGCGGTTGTTGTTTTATAGATTGAAAATATTGTAGTATTTGTTCCGGTTCCTGACATTTTAATGCCTTCGCGCCTAGTCTTAATGAACGATCTTCGATTCCGTACAGTAAACAGTCAACTGCTCTTTTACCTACAATATTACACCGGTTCAACAAATTGATTTTTTCGAAATAATATAATTCTAGTGATTCATTATATTTTACACGTTTAGATAACATTTCTGTAAGTAACTCTGCATAATCATCACTACTAGGGAATGATTCTAATAATTTTTGTTTCCATTCAGGCCACGAAAATGACATGGTGGGTAATGCTTGGTACCAAGTTTTTGCAACACCAACTAATTTAGGTAAAGCATAGTGTATGACCTGATCATCGCCCCATCTATATAATTTCGCACACTCATCGACTTTACTTAGCCACACTTGTATAGTTTGCCCCTTAACCATTGGATCAAAATCAGGTATGACGTTTCCTAACATTGGAAATTTATTGCCTTCAGTACGAGTATTTGCCAAGGTTTTCACTAATTTAGTCAACAATAAATGTGTCACATTGTCAGTACTATTATTGGAACGTCTTACCGGGGAAGACAAGCGCCTGTCATGGCGCGAAGATCTCGAGCCGCTGCTGCCACCGCGCGAACCCGCATTCCTGCTGACCTGCCGGCGGCTACGGCGACTGCTGCCACTCCTACGGCGCCGCCCATGACGCTCACGGCGATTCCTTTGGGTGCTGCTATTTTCCTGACGGCGTCTGTGAGGATCCCGGTCACTGCTTTGGCTGCTGTCAGTCTTACGTCGCTGACGACGATGCTCACAACGCTCCCGAGGACGGCTTCTTCGTATTGAAACGCTCGAGTCCGTTGCTGATCCATCTTCAGTTTTTGATCTGCGTCTGCGTCGTTTTCTTTTGTCTTTGCGATCGTGTCGTTTTCTTTTTCTTGAATAAGATTTGTGACGATCCAAAGTCTCGGTAGGTGTCACATTTACATCCTCCATTGTGGTGCGTTAGGATAATGGAAAACGCACGTGTAGCAAAACTCTGATTTGTGGGCGTTTTGCTAGTAATATAGAGCTAGATTGTCTAATCCCACTTCTGAGATGAAAGATCAGTGCAGGTTTTCTCAAATAAAATACGGATTGCTCAGAAATATTTGGATTTAATCCGTACAGTTCGATTGTTGAGTCTCGAATGAATAACTCATTTCAATATGGCTGGCAAGTTTTGACAGTTGTCACATTGATGTCGACAGACATCAAAAGTGACACTTCACGTCAAGGCAATAGATTTAAATGATACCAACGTGAGAAATAACTCGGCTAAATATTATTAAGCTAACACTATCAATCGTATGAAGATGACGGAGACCTGGAAGGATGTGAGAAATTTGTGGTGCAAGTAGACCTAAATAGAAAGAGCGATCTGAAACCCCCTTAATTTCGTACTCACGAATTTCATAAAATAACAAAACTAACTAATTTGTTTACGACCCCTAACAAGTAATCAAAATACCCTCAACAATAATAATACAATAAATAAATACATTTCACACAATTTTCTAAGCATTCACAAATAATAACAAGCAAGAAAACAATAACCTTACAAAGGGGTGCGCACAATACCGAAATTAGTGTCAAATTGTGCGTGTGATTGTAGTGAACGTCATAACGAGGTTAGTGCGGACGGTGTAACTTTGTTAAATGCAGGCGACGACGGGGGAAAAGCTAGTGTGATTTCCTTTGAGTCAATTTTGTTTTGATTTTATCTATTAAGTACGTAGGTTTCGTTGTTAAGACTTATTCGTGCGTGGATTCTGAAAACACTGGGTGTAAGTACATATCATATAACTCGATTTTTCTAATTGTGCACTAGAACTGTCAAAGTCGTAGGTTGTTAGTATTGAATTCACCCGCCGGGTTACCTCCCCAATGCCCCGACGACGCCTCTTAATATGGTCTACACAACTCGTGTCCTCTTCTGTCATCATATCTGTTAAGAGCGTTTATTCTGAAAGTAGGCAACGTCGCAAATAGATGTCAAATATTTCGCTGTTTTAATTAATTTGGCTAGCTATCAAACTAGCGAACTAGAATAATAATTAATTGCAATCATAATACTAAATTTGACGTTTTTACCGTTTTAGTTGTAAAAAAAGGCATTTGGAAAATTTCCAAATACTTTTTTTACATCTTCGTGCAGGAATACTCTTTGCAGTAGGTACCTGCCGATCTAACACTGGTCTACGTTCACCAGTTCGGCGAATGGCAGCAACCTATAATGAAGCATTCGAACATATAGACATATTTACATGTTCTTTGAAAAGGTTTCGTAGCCTTTTGTATGAGACACGTTCGTTTCGTTGTTGTTTTTAAATACTTTTCTACTTTTTCTGTTTTTGTAATTATTAGTGTAACTGTCAAGCATGAACAGTTCACCTAGTGACTTTAAGGTTTTATTTATTACTGGTAATCTGTGAACAGCGCTGTGGGCTACATTATTACTTAAGTTATTTCTGTTTTTCTGTTGTAATATTGCATAATGTAGCTGTTTGTTGTTCCTATTAAATAAAATAAAATAAAAAATAAAATCTATCATTATGATTCTCCTACCCTTATCATATATGGCAACACGTCTTTTACTTCCAGACTTCTCCATTAGTCGTGATCTCGGCAGTTACCCGCTTTCTAGCCATATGGAAGTAATTTGCCAATATGAGGCAAATGTAAATATTTTGAGCAGTGTTGGCCCAGTGGTAACGGGCGTGACTTACGAGTTGTAGGTCGTCAATTCGAACCCAGACAGGCGCTTTAGTTTGTGTTAATTATTTCATCACCATTGCTTTCAAAATGGTGAAGGAAAACATCGTGAGGAAACCGGCATGTCCTAGAACCAAAAATTCGAAGACATGTGACATCTACCAACCCGCACTGGGCCTGCGTGGTAGATTACAGCCCACTCCCTCTCACTGGGAGGCCGCGGCCGCCTGTGTCAGCAGTGGTTTTTTTTTTTTTTAAAGCTCTTTTGATTTGATGAGAAGGGGTTTACGTGTCAAATTGACAGAAGGTGTGATGATTAATAACCTTCACAGTAGGGTATATTTAGTTTCTGTCACAGGTACAATACGAGAGACCCTTTTCTCGTTCGGATGGTGTTAAGTTGAAGGTAGCCAAGATTTTAAGACCACGTTGAAGTCAACCGTCCACTGCTACATAGTATGTGCACAGAGGTTTGCCACGCTAGCTGTGTGGTTCATGTGTTTGCCAGTCAAGCTTTCGTGCGTAGCGCGTAGCACATTTTAAAAGTGTAATGGTGGAGTTTCTGGCGCGTTCTTCTCCATACGAAAACTACCTTTTGGAAGGGGCGTCTAGAATCATTTTTTTTTTAAATATTTTTTTTCGTTCAAAGATGTCTTTTTTGTGCCTAATTGAAATAAATTTTATTGAAATAGACTTTGACTTTGGTCGTAGTGGAAGATCCCACCTAGATGTTCATAAAAAGTGGATTTTAAGCACGTGTGTAGCTTAGCCGTAGTCTGTAGAGGAGCGTCTTTTAACTAATGAATGAAACAAAACAAGGCAATACTCAAAATTAATTATTAACAATCCATAGTATGTGGCAAAAATGTCTGAACCTGTATTCATTTTAGGGTTCTGTCTGTACCTGAAGGGTGCGAAACTGAACCCTAGTACTAAGCCGCCGCTGTCCGACCGTCCGTCTGTCTGTCAGCGGATTGTCTCTCATGAACCGTAATAGGTAGATAGTTGAAATTTTCACAGATTGTGTGTTTCTATTGTCGCTATAACAGTAAATTATAAAAATAAATTTAAGTTAGAAATTAAAGCGGTTCTCCATACAAGAAACGTTTGACGTGTTTTTTTTTTACTAAAGTAATACGTGTAGTGTTCAATATTGTACGGTGGTACGGAACCCTGCGTGTGCGACTCCGACTCGCACTTGGCCGGTTTTTATCCTGCATTCTTGTTTTTATTCTTGTATGTGTAGGTTTTTATTATTGTATCTTTATCTTTGAGCGAACAAATATATCTTATCTTATCATATCTTAACACTTCGGCATCGTTTAAACAGTGTTTAGATACAATGCAAGTCATTGTTGCTTCAATTTTCTTGTATGCCACAGGCAAGAAACTTGGTTCTTAGGCACAGTTTAGTACAGGTGGGTCACTCCGCAAAATCATTTAAATAAAAAGTGACTCTTGCTACGACACAATAAAGTGCAATTCAGGTCGCACAGCGGTAATTACCTACAGTTATATTCACCTAGAAGTAGCCTCTCTTTCTGTCGCGTAACTCTTATATCTTCTGACTACGTTATGCCAACTGAATTCGACAAGTTAAGTCCGCCGCGTAACTGGTTGTAGTTACATACCTAAAATGCGGAGTGACCCCTTTTTTTTGCCTGGGTAATTATCAAATAACTTCTCCCGCTCTGGGCGGAGCGGGAGGGTGTGTCAGACTCTTACTGACTAAAACCCACCCGTGTTCCTTCAGTTGCCTGTACGTTGCCAGGGGCCACGGTATCCCTTTCGGACTTTCCCGCAACCCCGGCAGGCATCGGTCCTATTGGACCCCTTCAATTGCTGACATATCTTTGAGGCGCGCGTGGAACACAACGCGCCGTCGACCCGGGCCTGGTCCTTATCGGCCGGCGAGCTACCCATTGCTTACCGTCCGCAAGCGAGCGCCTACAGTGGCCGAGAATCGGCCTGCGATTCCCGACGCATGGAGTGACCCCTCGGTATTCATTTGTGTCTTGGGGCTTAATGGAGCATGATCACCCGTTGTATTACGAACTGTGACGCATCGTTCTACATAACATCACGCCTGTATTCTCAGAAGGGTTAGGTAGAGGTGTACCTAAGTACTCCCATATTTCGCCAATTATGTTTAAAATTATTAAAAATGTCTAAAAATGGTTCCTTACGCAATTATATCGTCCCTTCTATAATCAAATCACGTCGATATTGAGCCTTCTGTGCCCGAATTAAAAGAGTTGTTCTCGATCTCACCCCTTGGCACTGAAGAGGGTAACAACAGTAAGTCGAGTGTGACATGTCCATGAAAAATGTGCCTATGTACGGACCTCGGATTTCGCATCACTGTCAAAATCATAGTGATCTTTATTTCATTGCAATAAGGTTGCTGTCAGAGGCAAAATAACTGTGAATGGACTGTATAGTCGCCGGCACGTAATTTGGCAAGGTTTTGACGTATTGGGAGCAAGTTTGCGCGTGTTCACTTAGTGCAACAAAAAAATTGACACTTTTATTGAATGTAATTTATTCTAAGGTAATTGCCATAATTTATTTTCGAACATGTCTGTTAAGAAAAATAAGCGAAAACGAATCCTGCTCATCTACGATTCTTGCCAAGTTACGTGCCGGCGAGTATACTGTACTCACCACATCACTGTCATTATCATCATGACGTATATAAAGATAGTGTTCTATCTAAATTTATATTGATTTATTTTATAGTTACTACCAGTTGGTAGGTAAGTATTTGAATTTCATTACCTAACGCCGTGTACAGACGCCCGCACATCAACCTACTACAATCTGTCAAATTTCTTTATTCGATTTTCAACTTTATTACTAAAGCATAAGGTTCAAAGTTGATTGGGAAAATTTGACAGCTTCGGGAAGAACACGCACGCACGAACGAACCATACATAGTAAACACGAACATCGAACACAGAAAATTTGTACACGAACACCACGAACACCATACGAACACGGTTCGACTTGTGTTCGTGCTCAACCACCCCGCTCTCTTCAGTAGCCATGGATTCACCAATGTGCGCAATGTTGGGTCGAATTTCTCCGAACGCGGTCCACACTGAACAACGAAATGGGATCGCCACGGTCGTTTTCGACGAACCCTGTGTTTGATGTTCGTTAGTGGTACGCACATGAGAACAAAGTGTTCGATGTTCGTGTTCGTCATGTTCTTGTTCGTTCGTGCGTACACGGCTTAACGATGATTAAAGAGGTTTAATGCAGGTTATGAGCATTTGCTATAGTTTCGGCCGGCTTCGAAAGACTCTCAAGTCAATGAGTGCACATTAATATTGATTGTCATGAAAAATAGTAACATTCTTGTATAAACTTCTGTCATGTATTTCTGTGCTACCCCAACAATCTGCGAAAACATAAAACGCCCATCGAACCAATTTTTACTGCCCTACTTCAGTTCTTTCCAAAATAAACCTTGTAACCTTTACACTAAGTCCAAAATCCCTTGCCAAATCGAAAATTAACTTGGCATCCAGTAATTTGCAGTTATTACAAGCCGGAATGCGGCGCTTTGATCCATTTAGAAGCGGATTGAACCGGTTTTAGGGTAGGTGCGACCGTCAAAGGTGGACTAAAATAGATTTTGTACCAAATATGATTAGGTACGTATTTCTGTTTTGTTTGATGTAGGGAATTAATAAATCTAATAATGCGATTGAGTTAAAGGTTTATTACATGTATTAAAGTGGATGAAAGGGGATAGAAGTGTTTTGATTATAAGCCTTTGTCATCATGATTTGCTGGCCACGTCTGCCACATGCTCAATGAGCTGTGAGCCAAAATACTATGTGGCATCCTGAGACAGCACAAAGGCGTTGCGACAGATTCCGTAGATGTTGGGACGAGCTGGACAAAACAAACCACCAGTGGTCCAAATTAGCCCCAAGCACTGGAAATCATGGGGAGAGATTTTGCCCAGCAGCGGAATGATACAGGCTAGCAGTAACAGTTATTATGATTAAAACGAAATATCACTAGGCATACTAAGGGCATCTCTAACTTGTAATTTGACAGGTTCCTTATAAGAGGGTAAAATGGGGGTTGAACGAAATATTGGAAATCTTATTACACGAACGAAATCTTTACTGTTACTACATCTGCACTTCCAAAAGCATTCATTAATTTCATCAAAGTACAGTAAAAAATCTTCCGGCAGCGCTAACTTTGTACAGTCGTCGTAATAAAAAAATTTGCGCACCGTACAAAAGGTTAAACATCGCTTGGGGGCGCGACATTTCGATAAAATCGCCATTACAAAGACATGCCACCCCTTTTTAATGCATTAGGGTGATATGTTAATAGACTGAACATGTTTTAATATAGGATTTACCCTTTACTTTGACCCTCTCAAGGGTTTAAGGGTAATAACTGCTAAAAGGTGGAAAATAGTGCAGGCCCACCAGATGATCTTCTTATTTCAAATTTGTTGGCCCAAACCTTAGCCATTTCCACAAGCGGCGTCGTCGGTGGCAGCGCAGAGGTCACTTCGACTGCATTTTTTGGGACACTTAGGGCAGAATAGGAGCCATTACCCGGAGTCCACCTGGTGGAGGTTCCTGCCATCAATAATAGGCATACGATACCGTGGGTAGCCACTAATAGGTGGGCCGATGACCTGCTGAAGGCCGCAGAGATCTGCTGGATGTTGGAAGCACAGGGCCGGTCACTGTGGCGATGCTTTGAGGAGGTCTATGTCCTGCAGTGGAAGGCTTTCGGCTAAAAGATGATGATGATAGGAATCTGAATTTCTAAACTTATGTCTGTAATTTTTATGGTGTACTGTAAAAGAGTATTCTATTATATTCTGTTATACCAATGAATTTGCCAATGCTTGCTTGCCGTCCTCAGAAATAAAGTCAAAGGCGATAAAAAAATATTTAATTACCTACCTACCATGCTTGGCAAACTGTATTTTTAGTAAGGAATCCTATCTTCTTGACGTAATCCTCAACTCAGCCTTATGATGATAGCTTTCAAGGAACACAGGTAATATATATTGAGCACTAGTTGTCTAGCGCAACCATACATTTGGGAGCTCAACGCAACATAAAACCAACAAAAGCTTAACAGATTTAAGTTTATCATTAAAAACAATTAACATTTAATACATCAGCAATCAGCTAAAGTGAATTACCGCCATTTTGCCGTCAACGGGCGCTTAATGTCAATTATCAAGTGATTACGCTACTCGCCGCTAGATGACGCGCATCGGATTACCGTCTATTGGGACTTGTTAGGGCGTATTAACCAGCCAGGTTAAACTGATCTGTTTTCCCAGGAATATTATAAGAAATGTTAGTTCTTTTAATATTGGTCGAGTTTCAGAGATTTTTTGGTTGGACATTTAGTCTTGGCGCGAAGAAATAAGGTTGGTTTTCGAATGTAGAAGTATGTTAATTAGGTTTGGTTATCCAATCGTTTCTGTTATCTACTTATCAGCGATAAAATATTATTGATTGAGGGCGCGGAGTGAAAATACTCATCTGATGTAAGGTTTTCATTGTATCTACTACTTATTACAATCATTGTTGCCTACCTAGTTAGTACAAAGATCGTTAGGTATTATCAAATTATAACAAAGTTGGGATAAGGGCAGAAAGATGATGACCTACAAAATTACGGTCTGAAAAATATGTTTGAGACCTTTAATTCTGGTCTTGTACGACATTCCGTAATGCGACCTAAAATATGCCATTTACACTTTTAGGGTTCCATACATATCTATCTACAAGTGGCTTACCTTTAATTTCATTAGATACTTATCTTTACCTACCTAGTGCTTTACTTTTGCTATGGTTCGAAAACAAAAAGAGGCAAAATCAAAATCAAAAGTCATTTAATCAAATTAGGTTCTATCAGGACTTTTCGAACGTCAATATTACTTAAGACAGTCCCCCAAAACGCCCGCCCTTCATCACTTCCTAGTGCTTTACTGCCGTCATAACGAAAAAGGGCACAACTAACATTTTTTCCAAAATTGAGTTATAATAGGTTGGGGAAAAAGTTTCTTCGTATTTTTTAAGAAAATTCAAAACATTTTTTAACATAGTATGTTTACATTTAACTAAAGTATGTAGGTACCATTTTGTTCGATAACTTTTTGCCATCTTGTAGGTAGGGACATGATCCCATTGCTATAGAAATTTTGGGACTTCTGATCAAAATACCGCGACAAGTGGTTTTGGCAGTCCTCCCGTGATGTTAACCTGACACTGCCTAAAGAATTCTGAAGAGACCGAAACAGGTGGAAATCTGAAGGTGCAAGGTCAGGACTATACGGCGGATGCATTAACACCTCCCAGCCAAACTCTCTTAATTTTTGCTGAGTGGCTAAAGATGTGTGAGGTCTAGCGTTATCATGATGAAAAACCACACCCCTTCTGTTGATTAATTCCGGCCGCTTTCTCTCAACTTCTTGCTTTAATCTCATCAGTTGTTCGCAGTAGAGTTCAGAATCGATGGTCCTGCCTGGTGGTAACAGCTCATAATGAATAATGCCCTTCCAATCCCACCACACACACAGCATCACCTTGTTGCGAGTTAACCCGGGTTTTGCCACAGTCTGTGAAGCCTGACCGGCCTTTGACCACGACCTTTTTCGCACGTTCTTGTCGTACGTGATCCACTTTTCATCACCAGTTATCAGCTTCTTCAAAAATGGTTCGGTTTCATTACGTCGTAATAAAGAATCACAAATGAGTACACGGTTCATTAGGTTTCTTTCAGTGAGCTCGTGAGGTACCCAAATATCGAGCTTTTTTGTGTACCCAGTTTTTTTCAAATGCGCCAAAACTGTTTTGTGGTCAATTCCCAGTTCTTCAGCTACGTCGTAACTACTAATATGCCGATCTTGCTCCACTTTTTCAAAAATGGCATCCATTTTATCCGTAATAGGGCGACCAGAGCGACGTGCATCTTTGACATCAAAATTTCCGGATTGAAAACGCTTAAACCAAATTTGTGCTACTCTCACAGACACTGCACTAGGTCCATAAACATCGCAAATTTTTTTCGCGGCTTGCGTTGCATTTTTACCTTTTTTGTAGTAAAATTTTAAAATGTATCGAATTTCTTCATTAGATTCACTCATCTTGACAGTACGAAAAACAAATAAAAATCACACATTTTCCTAATTTGAATTTGGAATTATGTTCTTTAAAATTTAAACTTTCAATGATACCAAAACCAGCCAGATACACATAGTATAGCCAAAGAGATTTTATTACAAGTTCATACATACTATAATGCGAAAAGACTTTTTCCCCAACCTAATACATATTCGGAATCAGAAAAAAAAGGCGCATCTGCCAGTTTTTTTAATACATTTTTGTGAGCAAGATCTTTAGATATATTAGAAACCAAAAGCGCACAATTACACAATTTTTCACATTATGATACATGGCAGAAAAGGCTTCATTTGACTTTGATTACGTTGAAAGATTACAAACGTTGAACCTGACTGTACCTAATTTCTTCAAACATGTTATGGTATTGGTTTTAAAATGTGGTACTCGTTGGGAATAGAAAATAAATTCGGAAATAAACTAATACCAAATGGTATTAGCTCTTGGTATTGGATGGGAATAGATCGTAGATGTGGTTTTTAATTTATTTTTTATTATTTTAATAAATAAAATGGCACATCAGGTAAAAATAAAAGGCATATGAGCCAAATAGGTCTATTCTTTTTAATTTTCATTTACAATACGGCATAACAATGAGTTTAAAAGAAAAGACAGAACTAGTCAGATGTGCCTTTCTTAACTAGTATTTTTTAAGAGGTGAAGTGAGGAGTTCTATTCCGAAGATAAAAGCCTCAAAGAGATGTCAGCACAACGGAAGGGATCCGATAGGGCCGATGCCTGCCGGGGTTGCGGGAAAGTCCGAAAAGGATACCGTGGCCCCTGGCAACGTATAGGCAACTGAAGGAACACGGGTGGGTTTTAGTCAGTAAGAGTCTGACACGCCCTCCCGCTCCACCCAGAGCGGGAGAAATTATTTGAAAATTTCCCACAACAAAAAAAAAAAAAGAACGGATGTCTATTCCGAAAAGAGTAATTTTATTATTTTTAACTCAAGCCGAGCAATTTTTTGAGAATTAGGTTTACATAAATAAGTAAAGTAAAATTAAGTCATTGCATGTTTTCAAGTATTTTCTTATTATTAAAAGGCACAATTGATAAAATGTGCCTTTTTATTGTAATATTTTATATTTTAGGAAGAAAGGTCCCATTTGGTTATTTATGACTTTATACTTAATAATCATATTATAACATAATTTATTTTGCTAAGTTGAAAGAGAAAATGTTGATTATTTAATAATAGCGAAAGAAAGAAATTATTTTTATTAAACAGTTTTGTAGGAATCATGTAAATAAGTATAACTACATTCATTAACACATTTTTTATACAACAACCATACTTATGTATATTTTTTGCCGAAACCAGCAAAATATTTTAAACTCAATTTCCCTAAAATTTACAAAATGTTAGATGTGCCTTTTTACATTACGACGGCAGTTTAGCTGGGAAGAAGAAGTGGCGCAACAAACTCCCCAGCAGCACAGCTGTCTGTTCAGTTGGAAAAATGTAAGTACCCATTCTAAATGTTATGCTGTTAACCTACCTACTAACCTACGCCTATTATTTCTTACCACGACCAATCAGTCTGCCTAGCATTTTCCCAACTATGTTAGGGTCGGCTTCCAGTCTAACCGGATGCAGCTGAATACCGTATTTGACATGGAGCGACTGCCTATCTGACCTCCACAACCCAGTAACTGTGTAATACAATACCCCTTAGTAAGACTGGTTGTCAGACTTTCGGGCTTCTGACGACCCGTAACGACTGTCAAAGATCCACGAATGACAGCCGGGACTAACGGCTTATCGTGCTTTCCGAGGCACGGAGGAGTCGAGGTATGTTAAGATGGTCACCCATTCACAGACCAATCCCGGCAAGCGTAGCTTAACCTGATGTATCGAAACGTGCCACCTCACCACGATTTCTTACCACGATGTAGGTACCATATACAGTTACTTGTTGTTGTGTGGGCTTGATGTTCCACTTTTATGTCTGTGGCCAAAGTTATAGATAAGAGATAAGGAATGATAAATAACCAGATTATGGAAATGTCACAATCTTGACAATACTTCGTTTGAGTTGACTCAACAACAATTCCGGGAATGGTAACTCTTTAACAGTGAATAACAGAAAAATACAATGAATTTGATGAATAAGGAATTGATTAGTATTTGTTTGATGGATTTAATCCACATTCAAATTCTTGTTAGTTCTAGAGATGAATCGGATATCCGGTAGCTATCCGGTAATAAGATAATAAGCGAGTATCCGGCGGATTACTGGTTAAAAAAATAAAGAAATATAAAATTTTGGTATTGGGATTTAATTTTTATTTATTTATTTCTATTTAAAGATAAAATATTATATATATTTTTTTAAATACTTTACACCAAAAAAATACACGGGGGGGGGGTAGGGGGCTGGGTTAGTCTAAAACCTCACAATGTATCACCAGGGTTAAAAAGTTGCTAAAAAACATCACGTGATTAATGGACGACCCCGAGTACGCTGCGTTTTGGGGGCTCAATAAAATTGTATGAATTTCTAATGTAACGAATTACATCAAGCGCTGCCGTCCCTCCCGGGCGCCCTTAGCGCGCCCTTGGCAAGTTCCTTTTTTACTATATTATTACTTGTCGTTTTCTCTGTATCAGTAATAAACTTAAAAGAAACACAGATATACTGAGCATGTTGAGGCTTCAAAAGTTACAACACAACCAGCCCCGGATCTAGATTTTTTTCGAGGTGGGGCAAGAACTGCCGTCTGCCGCCCCTCGCCAACCCTTTGAACTTTATGTTTCCCTATGAAGCCTTACTTTTTTTTAATGTACATTGGTACAGACGCTAGCACATCAACCTACTATAATCTGACAAATTTATTCAATAGATTTTCAACTTTATCACTAAAGCATAAGGTTCAAAGTTGATTGGGAAAATTTGACAGTTTCGGGTAGGTTGACCTGCTGGCGTCTGTACATCGACATGTCGGACATTTATTATAATTAGGCTAGGACAGGATAGGGTTTGAAATAAGTCGTGATATTATAGCATTAGAATTGCAATTTTACTCTTCGAACCATAACTAAATTGATGTGCAGTCCGATGTTCAGATGTGATGTGGACTTATGCAGAAAGTTTA
Source organism: Xanthia icteritia (assembly GCA_949128155.2). Classification (NCBI taxonomy): domain Eukaryota; kingdom Metazoa; phylum Arthropoda; class Insecta; order Lepidoptera; family Noctuidae; genus Xanthia; species Xanthia icteritia. The sequence goes on along the minus strand of OX421959.2, from coordinate 9,940,650 downwards.
ACACCAATTAAAACAATGTAGAATGCAAGAGCGAGCGGAGCGAGCTCGAAAAATTTTGCAGTCTGCCTGAGGTAAGTTCGACTTTCTTTTGCGATTTAAGAATTATAAATAAATTAATAATAAGGAGTTACAAAACTGTAAGAGCGAGCGTTGATAAAACGCCAATCCAACAGGGGCGCCAAAACTATGCTAAAAATTAAAGGAAATCGTGTCTACTTTGCACGTACAGATTTCGGAAAAGGCTGGATGCCGGAAGTGCGAAAGTAAAACTTCAAAAATAAAGGATTATTTACTTTATTTTTTTACCACAGAGATTTATTTTTTATCATTGAGTTCCAGAATTCAAATGCGCCCGCTCGCTATCCGCTTACACCGTTTGACGAGTATGCCTACGCTATATAGTGATTACCCGCAGTGAAAGATTTTATCTAAGTGCATCTCATTTATTGCAAAGTTGCGGTGCGCTGGGTGGAGCACTTGTCTGCTACGCTTGAGTTTGTCGCCCCCCTGTAGTTGGCGCCCGGGGCATGGGCCCCGGTTTGCCCCCCCCTAGATCCGGGGCTGAACACAACGTGGAAATGCGTTTGACGAGCGTCCAACGCACGCTCAAAACGCAGCGTATTAAGTGCACGCCTCGGGCGCTTCTTATAACTAGTCCCTAAGGTTAATAAACTTGATACTTGGCACAGTAAATAATTAAATTTCTCATTAAAAACTGGGAAACTTATTATGTACCCATAACATACTCTTTAGTGAAATACAACAATGATTTTACTCCTAATGTATTGATTGAAGTGTACTTATATAGCCTATTCATAGCTTACGAATTGTTTATCTTATACAGATTCATTATAGGTACCATCGAAGAAGTCCATATCGATACACCGTAAGGACTATTTCTGCTTGCAGCGCTCGGCCGCTATAGAACCGAGGCGGTAACAGATGTGGTCATCGTGTTCGCGGGATTTTGTTTTTTTGCTTAGATATGAAGTTCTTCTATAGTACAGACGCCAGCAGGTCAACCTACCCGGAACTGTCAAATTTTCCCAATCCACTTTGAACCTTATGCTCAAGTGATAAAGTTGAAAATCTGTTAAAGAAATTTGACAGATTGTAGTAGGTTGATGTGCTGGCGTCTGTATATCTTCTGCTTTACACATTTTATTAGTGAAGACTGTTATTTATTAGACTTTGTGTGTGCGTGGAGTAGTCTCACGTACATAGTGCAAAATTCCCGATATCTCGCTCGATCTAAACAGCTTTATACCTACCTTTATTTTGGGAATTAGTGCAACTGTGTGCACTAAACAATTTCTGTGTACATCGTAGAGGGCTAGTCTTCGTTGAGATTGGGCGCCATGACCGAAATTCAGGTCAGGGGATAGAAATTATTGTAATCTCACCTACACAGATCATCTGCCTACCTTTTCCGAACTAGGTATCTAGTCGGCTTTCAGTCTAACCGGATGCAACTGAACCAGTATTTTACTTGGAGCGACTGCCTATCTGACCTCTACAACCTAGTTACTAGGTAGTACGGTAAGTCATCTACACAGCTTACAAAGTAATATATTTTTCGCCGTAAATGAGTACTTCGTGAGTCATATCTTTTACACCTTTGATTACAGGTGATAAAGCTGATAAGATACTGCGGCGGACATTTTGTTTTCAGTCCTTAAAACGTTCTTGGACAAACAGATTGTCTGTTTTTCACAGAGTTTTATCAAAAACTGTTCATGTGTTTGTGATTTTTGCTCGGGAGAAAAAGGTGAATAGCTTTTTTTTGGAAAAATACTATTTATTTTCTTATTAAAAAGTTGGAGATATATTTAAAAAATATTTTAATGGTGTTGTGATGTATTTATATAAGTGTGGTTTCGTGTGTGTTAACTATGTTTGTTTATAAGTGTGTGCATACTGTGTATGTATGTATATACAACGTGTAACGTTAAATGCGCAAAACCTGAAAATAGTTTGATCAGAATAACGAGCAGAATCAATTGAACCACTTTTTAATATAGGTCACATTTTTCAAAAAATCTTCGTTCAAAACGTTGCCGTGTCTATTTATTAATAGGTCACGCCATCACATGCGCAAACCCGCCAAAATAGGTAAACATACACAAATTGTTGTCGACCAATTTAAATTTTCTCATACGCGGGATAACAATAGCTTTTATTTCAATGCAAATTCGAATCTTCCATACAGTACCATGAATAAGACAAGAGCGTCGTCGCAGACGCAAGAAACGATCAGAATTGCCAGTAAAATTAAAACAACACATACAACCTTTACAATTTTTTAATTATTTTTTTTCTCTCGGAAATAGGTCAATTGAATTAAAAATCTGTTGGGGTGTCTGAGGTTTTGCGCATTTAACGTTACTCGTTGTATAAGTAGCATGACTATGGGTTGTAGTACAATATATTTGGGTTACTTAATGATACTTTACTGAACTATACTTTATTTCCTTTTGTCTTGTAGTAAGGTTTAAACAAGAGTCACTATCTATTTGTACTTCTATGGTACCTATGTACAGACGCACATCAACCTACTACAATCTGTCAAATTTCTGTAATAGATTTTCAACTTTATCAATACAGCATAAGGTTCAAAGTTGATTGGGACAAATTTACAATTTCGGGTAGGTTGACCTGCTGGCGTCTTTACTTACTTAATATAAATTACAATGAGTGTAATCTTCTATGAAAAATTTTTAAGTGCTAGGCATAAGTAGGCCATCTACGATTTTTAGAATTCCGTATCCAAAGCCAATCCAAAGTCCGTCGGTCAGTCACAGGGCTGTATCCTTGTAACCGTAATTAATAATAGGTACGAAACCAGTTGATTTTTCATAGAATAGTTACGTTATATATGTATATCATAGAAAATAAAAAGGGTTTAAACTAAATATATTAGTTTCGGTGGCTTCTTAGGTACCTACATGCACCCTTAGTCCAAGTCACACTTGGCTGGTTTCTTCTTTAACTAATATGCTTAAGCATCGTTCTAGAATAACTGATGTACCTAAATACCTATTGGGTTACCTAGAGACAATCTGTAAGTATTTTTAAATTGACTACCTATACAAAATATTTATGAGTACTTATACAAAATGTTGCATGATCTTATTAAATACGTAAAGCTTCAGAATTTCGGCAACTCCAATGTTAAAAAACAAATATAACATAGTGGATTAAAAAATGTAGCAAATCAAGATTATTGTACAGACGCCAGCAGGTCAACCTACCCGAAACTGTTAAATTTTCCCAATCAACTTTGAACCTTATGCTGTAGTGATAAATTTGAAAATCTATTAAAGAAATTTGACAGATTGTAGTAGGTTGATATGCTGGCGTCTGTACCTATCGAACAAACGAGATTCACACTGGAATAGGACATAAAACAGGAGAAAATGGTGAAGCAAATCATCTTGAGGAAACCGGCATATTACTAGAACTAAAATTCAAAGACTTGTGACACCTATCGACCCGCACTGTGTCTGCGTGGTGGACAACGGCCCACTCCCTCTCAAAGAGCGGACGCCTGGCGGCAGTAACGATCGCTATACGACTGGATTCGGTCGCAAAGTCGTAATGGCGTCCCTAAACGCGTGTGACTTAGTTCACAAGGACGGGATTTCGGGTTCGTTCCGAGACGCGCACGACGTGCTTGACAAGCACGAAAAAATCCCGTACTTGTGAAGTACGTCACGCGCGTCTAGGGACGCCATTACGACTTTGCGACCGAATTCGGTCGAATAGCGATCGCTATCTACGTTGAGACTGCTGGGCCAGCAGTGGGAATATTATAGGTGGATTAAAGTGTGTTTTTTTGTGGCCAGTAATCAACGATAACCGTAGGTACTTATTTATCTGCATTATACTAACATTGCATTATGTTATACGCTTAAAATACAACTCATAAGTTATTTCCACTGAATCTGATAATGTAACTGATAATTTGTTATCAATAAGATAGTAGAGTACAATGTAGGTGGACCAAGATAAAGTTTTCACTGTAACTGGTATTGGATCACTAAGTATGCAATTTTGGGAACATTGCTGCAAGCGCGGATCCACCATTGTCGGCACGATGGGCATGCCCACAACCTTAATAAACTTCTGACGGCACCCTTTCACGGTCTATTGAGGTCGATAGGTTGATGATATTATATCCAATGCCTTAATAAAATAAAATAAATGTGACACTGTGATGTGCAAACAAACACACATTTACTTTTGTAATTTTCGTGAGTGAACAAACTAACATTTTACAGATTTATTAATTTACTAGTGTTCGCCCCACGGCTTGGCCCACGTGGAACTATACAGTGTACAAAACCTTGGTGAGGGCGTCATACATTTTATAAACATCTCCATTTTTGGAATGCACTATATCGATCATGAGCAAGTGCATACTCCGTCTCGCTTTTGGCCAATTTTCGGGTGGCTGTGACCACAACCTTTTTGGAGGGCTGGATCCGCGCCTGCATTACTGCTGGGACACAGGTCTGTGTCAGAGACTGAACCGTAATCCACCATGCGGGCATAGTGCGGGTCGGTGGATGTCAAGTCTTTGAATTATTGATTCTAGAGCATGCTGGTTTCCTCATGATGTTTTCCTTCATAGAAACGAACGCAATGAACCAAGATATCGAACCAATAGAACTATCGAAAGATAAACTGCGGCTAAAATTACTCAGAAACTCTATCTCAGAAATTCAATAGAATATCTATCTTTATAGAATCAACTGTAGTCAGTGGTTGTTTTTCTTATATCAATAAATGATGTTTTTAAATCAAAAAGGATTTTTCTTCAATTATTACATCTAAAAATTTTTTGTTTGACTGTACATTTTTTTTTATTTCAGTTATCATATAAGTGGTCCCAGTCGCTGGAAGAAAATTATTTATTTTATACAGATCCGGCGATTGGGACCGCGGTCCTAGTTAATTGCGGTCCCAGTCGCCGGAAACCTCGTTGAAAGTTTATATTAGGATATCACTAAACTCGCATTAGTGTTTTTTGTAGAGCATAGGTACCATAACTTCTACAATATATGAGTGTAGAGTGTAGTTCAATGGAGTACCTAATTGAGGTGTAGACAAGAGGCAAATCTAATGTTAATCTAATGTTTTAAATAAAACAATTGCCAAATCTATGTACAGACGCCAGCACATCAACCTACTACAATCTGTCAAATTTCTTTAATAGATTTTCAACTTTATCACCAAAGTATAAGGTTCAAAATTGATTGGGAAAATTTGACAGTTTCGGGTAGGTTGACCTGCTGGCGTCTGTACCTACCTAGTTTGTGGTAGCGGAAAAAAAATCATATTTTTCCGAACTTGGCTGCTTTCAAAAAACGTTAAAAAAAAAAAACTCGATACAAATTAACGGTAATAACTTGAGTTCCAATTCAAAATATTAAATATCAACGTGCGTTGGTATTTTAATTAATAACAAGACCGTTTTATTTGAATGCAGAAGTTTTTATTTTTATTTTCGTTTACTCAACAATTTTTTTTAGTAAATAGAGACAATTGCTTTAAATTTTGCAATAAATTACAAGCGCTGTGTCATCGCGCTTCTCTTTTTTTTTCTTTGCAGTCCAATAGTTACTGCGGTTTAGTTCTTGTCAGCGTCTTAAATAGAAATCTAATTAAATGTTTTATTAGGTCATTCAGTCGTAAGTGGCGTTCTGTAGTTTCTGTTTACCCCAAAAGAAAAAGGCGTGATTTTATGTATGTATTTATATATTAAAACGTCGGTTAGAAATATTTAAGCCTTGTAGAATGAGTGATTTTGAGATTAAAATATTAATTGTTTATGATTAAGGTATTTGTAATGTCAACCAAACGAAAGTAGTAACACTTGAAAAATCGCCTTTACTAGTACGGAATAAAGGTGAATTGTTACCATCGATGTGCGTTTGACGTTATTCCATGTTGTCTGCTGATTGTACTTTTATCTTTTCGATTGTGTGATACAATATCAGTAAGGCCTTAAAACAGTATGTCATTGATATTTTTATTGTTTTTCACAGGAAAATGGGTGGGGGCGTCCTAACGTGTGTCGTTTTCGCATTCCTAGCGCTTGGTGTCAACTGCCAAGATGGTATGTAACGCCATCTATTCGTAAATTTCGCAACTAACTAAAGACAGTTTTTTTTGTTGTTAATATTTGGAGCAACTAAAATATGATAACCTTTAAAAAATATTGAAACTCGTCAATTTTAAAAGGGGAAAAACCACCTAACAATGAAATCAACACTCAATGCTGTAAATTTAATTTAACGCCATCTAGTATCGAGTAGTGTTACTAACTTTGTAAATATTTTTAGCAACAACTCAGCCATCCAATGCAGTTCAAAATTCTAATATTTGCAAGCTTTGCAAATGTGAAGATAATAAAGTAAACTGCTTCGACCAGAGTATTACCACTTTCTTCACGAAACAGGAATGGGAAGGTACGTTTCTTTCTATTTCTTTTTTAGACTGTGTCGTTAGTCGATTGGTTCTGGGTTCTATTCCCGAAGCGGACAATGTGTTATTAGGTGTTTGCTGTCAGTTCCTCATTAGCAGCTCTGTGTCCAGATTTGTGGCTGATCATCTGTCAGTTTTATACTAATGATTATGAAATTCAATTCAAATTCAATTCAAAATATTTTTATTTTATATAAACCTACATGGGCACTTATGAAACGTCAGAAGCTAGGTGCACGGTTCCAATTGGTTGTTTCCTATGGAGAAGAGCCGGCAAGAAACTCCACGGTTACTCTTTTAAAAATAAGGGGCTTTTACAATATTTTCAAATAACAGTGTTATTAGGTATGGGAGGACGGTGTAGGTCTTTCAACAAGTACCAGGTCCAACTGACAGGTGTCAAGTACGCATTCTCTTGACGGCCAGGGTTAATTGTTAAGCAAATTGACTACCAACATAAATTGTCCGTTTATTCAAATCACTTAGTGGCATTCTTTGAGACTGCGGGCAAAATTGTTCCAACCTGACAGTTGTATGAAATGGCAATAACACGGCAATATAATTTCCTTGACCGTATGTCTGGTCTTGTGCTTGCAGTGGCGCCTCTGCTAAGCTTTGAGTTCTGGGTTCGAACACTGAATTGGGCAGTGTTATTAGGTTTTTCCGCCAATTTCTCAACAAGTCTAAGGTCTGGATTTTGGCCAGTAATTAATGAGACTCTCTTAATAACTCGTCCCCTATTATAATGATGGGACTTAACACTACCGGTGTTATGTTCTCAGAGCCATCTATATCTAACTAACAATCTAAAACCAATTACAGATCTAACAGACTTCAAACCAAAAATAGTGGATTTAAGCGAAAATCGCTTCACCAACGTTACCGTCATAGCAGACCTGACCATCGAAGTGCTGAACTTGTCCCGATGCAGCATTGAGTTCATTGAGACCGCCAGCTTCAGAGATCTTCAGGAGATGAGGGTCTTAGATCTCAGCCACAACCAGCTGACGACCGCCAAACTGAGCCCGCATGCTTTTGAGGTATCTTGGTCTAGTGTGCTAGTATTTTTGACTTGTTATATTAAATGTTGGTGCTATTTGAGAGAGGAAGGGTATGCTTTTGTTTTTATTTTTCTCCTTTTTAATATCTGTCTGTAATAGTCTCGACAAAACCTTGCAATCAGAAAAAGGTAATTTTGTTGTAGTCCGCGCGCGACTGGTAGTCACCGCCTGAGGTATGTGAGCGGTGAGACGGGGGAGGTAGACAAAGACCAAGCTAATTTAGTCTGGCAATTTTGTCAGTGGCCCCCTCCCCGGCTCACCACTCACATACCGAGGGCGATGACTAGCAGTCGTGCGCGGACCATATGCAGATTGCAGCTCCACTCAAAGTCGTGTTATAATTTACAACTAATACACATTCACACAACACGCTAGACGCTGCAATTGAATGGCGACATTGACATAATCTCTGATAATTTATATTCGGTCTTCTACTTACTGAACTATCTACTTACACACATTTATAATTAGTTTAGTTTTGAGTGCCAATTTAAGTAAATAATTAACATAGGCTGAAAAGCTAAGCTTTGTACCTAATAGGTACTAACGCTCGTGGCTAAGTAATAACAGCCGCACGGGTCAATCCATCTGGATAAGCTACGCTTGCCGGGGTTGCTTAAATGAGATCCATTATCGAGGACCCCCATTTACGTCTCATGGACCCCTTGCAGGTCGTCGTCGACTCCTGGGGGTCGATATAGAACACTTTGGGAATCACTGGTCTATATCATAAAGGAAAAGTCTGGAGTATATTCCTGCACAAAATTTCAGCTTTCTAGGTTTCTAGGTCCGAGGGTTTGGGCTGGGCGTTAATTAGTGAGTTAGTGAGTTAAGACTTAATTTTTTTAATGTATTGTTATGTGTTACTAAGTAAATGTAATCCATTTCAGGGTCGCTTCATGCCAGAGGAGTACGAGCCTCTAGCATCTTTAAGGATCCTCAACTTAGGTTACAATGACCTTCACTCGATACACCAGGACTTATTCGAGCATATGCCAGAATTGGAAGAACTGGACTTGAGTGGGAATCCGTTGACGACCATAGATCATGTGACTTTGATTGCGATATCCAGTTTGCCGATGTTGAAGGTTAGTGACATCTAGCGTTGAGTTGCAATAACTATAAAACTTTATGGAGCAAAAAACAAAGATATTGAATTGACTCTTCCGATCATTGTTTGAATAGTTCTAAAACAGATAGTCATAAACTATCTGGTTATAAGGTCAATGGCAGTTGAAAAAAAAGAAGTAATACATCCACTTCCCAACAGATGGCATTGTTACCAATTTTTTAATTTCAACTTTCCAGGTCCTAAGAATGCGTTCTTGCCAGCTGGAAGAGATACCCAGTAAGTTCCTGCACACTCCTCGATACCTGGAACGCCTGGACATCAGTGACAACCTCCTCACTGCCGTCCCTCAGGAGTTGGAAGAGGCTAAAGATTTGCTCTACTTGAATTTGAATCAGAACCCTATTCTTCAACTCGAATCGAGTTCCGAAGATTATCCGTGAGTCTTATATTTGTATTATAAATTATATTTTCAATTTATAAAAAAAAAAAAAATACATATGTTACCCCGCGTCCTAATAGAACGCGACTACGCGACCATCGCAATTTCGTGCGAACGTTGTTAGTACTAACTAGCGATCAACCGTATTGGAGTCCTACTTGACATTCTGAAGATCCTACGATTGCGCGATTGAATTACTGATAGGTACCAAACAGGCGGCCATATTGACATTCGCACGAACATCACACAGGCTCTTTGTTAGTGGGAAGCAAACGTCAAAACTGTTTTCTGTAAAATATGTGTTGCGAATTTTTTGAAATTTTATTATTTATGTAACATAAACTTCAGTATGCAGTATAACTTCAAAAAAATATATGACTTTTAATAACAGAAGTAGGTATACAGTTGATTGTAGGTATTAAGTGGAAATAAAATTAATCAGAAACAAGGATTTGATAGACTTAACACAGGTACCTATGCAGTATAGGTTTGTTAGGTGGCTGGGTTAATTACCCAGTAACTGGCTTGTGGAGTTCATTTAGGCAGTCGCTTCATGTACGAACAACGTTCGCACGAACTTGCGATGGTCGCGTAGACGCTTTCTATCAGGACGCGGGGTAACTGTTTGACTAAATTGAAAATCTAATTTAAATAACTTAAGTTGATCTTCAAAAAACACATCCTATTTGTTTACATGTTTGGAAAACAAAACGCGAACACAGTATACTGAATTTGTTAATTTATGGCAATTGTTAAATGGAACCTCAAATATGTAATTCCCATTTTGCTTTCCTAAAAATATTATGAAACACTGTTATAATGTTTGCGCCTCTTTTTGTGCACCAACTATTGTCTCTTTTGTGGTACTAAATAGCCAAGTAACTACGACCATCTAAGAAGTAGCGCTCGCGTGCGGTTGGTCACGTTATTAACCTAATCTAACCCATTTGGTCGGGGTGCCCAAGCTTACTTACTGCGACCAATTCGGCTCGCGCGTGGTTGGTCACAGTTCTAACATAACCTATCCCGTTTGGTCGGGGTACACTTGCTTCGTTGCTGCGACCAACTGTGAGAATAAACCAGAAAAATAAAAAAGGGGCCATTTATTAAAAAAGTTTAAAAGAGACTCATTTATTTTTATAAGTTAAAACTTGTCAATAAGTTTTTAGAGGATAAGTAATTAAAGATTTTCCATTTTTTCCAGCGGCTTTCCTCGTCTTCGCAAACTCGCAGAACTCCACATGTGCAACATGCCAAAGCTCAGGCGTATCGGCGCAGGAACACTGGCCGGACTTGAGAGCGTCCAGCGTCTCCACATCAGCTTTAATCCGGCATTGAGCTTTCTAGACCCGAAGGCGCTGGCTCGACCTGACGATATTGGGGAAACGTATGACTGGCCGCTGGTTAAGGAGGTACGTTGTATTTGCCAATTTTACCAGTTAAACTGAACGCGATCAGCACAACTAAACTGCGTTCAAGAGCTGTCAGTGTCAATATTCCACAAAAAAGATGACACTGACAGTTCTTGAACGCGTTTTAAGGCGGAGAATGACTTGCAACATTAAATATAATAATATTAATAATCTTTATTACTCCCAGAAATGCACGAACATTACATTGAACAAGAAAAAAAAATGGCTTAATCTAAGTGATTCACAGTAAAAAAAGACCCTGACCTCTAAATTAGGTAAAAACTTGTATCTTAGAAGTCAGTGTACCTTCATAATTATGCATGGATATAATAGGCCTTATAAATTATACCTATATAGGACACAATGATATAATACAAAATAAAAGAAATAATAAATAATAAAAACAATAAATAATAAAAAAAAATAAAAAAATGTGTAATATATGGTAATGTATCGATTTTTTGTAATGCGTGCGCATGACTACCATGGAAACGGGTTTTGTCGAAGGAAGAATATACAAAATGACAGATTCACAATTACAATTTGTCATTTTGTCAATTCTGCCGTCGACAAAACCCGTTGCTATGGTGGTCATGCTACGCGTGCAATAGTCAATGCAGCGAGCCGGAGCCGCTTGATGCGAGCGCCGGATTTTCCACTTGACTGTCGGCTGTTTCGTGATTTCCTTTAAAACAGAAATATGAGAAATAAACTTTTCAAAAATGTGCTCGAAGCGAGCGTTCGGCGCGTCTTGTGTAGGTATCGCCGTATTGTAACCAAGCTCGCCTCGAATTATACATAACTGATACTAATACATTACAAACAAACGTTGCAAGTCAGTCTTCGGCTTGAAATGTGCTGATCGCGATCAATTTCATTGGTGAAATCCGCACTTAGTTCTTGGCCGACAATGAATAAAGGTTAAAATTAGTTATTGTTTAATTGCATAGCAAATGTGTGAGTACTATGTACCAACTATAAAGCTACCATTTAGGTACTGGTTATGTCTTTCATTGACTTGAATGTGCCCTGGTGGCTGAGAGTATGTCATGCTCACTCTTATGTCTCGGTGGCGCGTGTGTTGGATCATTTAGCTCCCTTCAAAATGGTTGAGCTGAATGGTGCTAATATATGCGTCATGTTTGTAAACGGGCGCCGTCAGTAGGGACTGGTCATCTCTTAGCTGCCACGGCGATTTTAATTTAATTTAATGTTTGCATTAGTTTTATTTTTATTTCTAACGGATGCTTTTAATGTTTTGCACCGTTCTCACATGTATAACTTCAACGTGAATGATGGAGTTTCTTGCCCGTTCTTCTCCATAGGTACTTACAACGCTTTGAAATGGGCGACTAGCTTCATATTTCTGATTGACCGACCCCTTGACAATTCAAAAGTGTCTGTAATTGGTTTATTTGAAATAAATGCTTTGAGTTTGAGTTTGATTGAGGGACCATTGCGCAGTCACCGCTACGATCTACGTAACTTAATATCACGTCTGTATTTTGCGAAGAGGAATGGAGAGGTGGCTGCTATACAGCAGACTTATGAGTAGCGTTAGATAGGTTTGAGACCCATGTTATTGGGAGCCAGTTTAGTCATCAACCGGGTATAAATCTAGGCTCAGTTGCTACTAAGAAATCATCATAGCTTGGTTGGTTAGTAAACGCGACTGATGAGCGTGATGTCTTAGGTTCAATCCCCAGGTTGTGTAGTGTTACTCGGTTTGTTGACTAGATTTTTTTCAGTGGAAAAGTAAATTATGAACCAAATCCTGTTCTTTCATCAATTCTTACGCAATCACTCCATCCATCAACACTATTATTGATTAAATAAAATAATTAAATTGTAATACAAAAATGATCGACTAAAAATTAAGGTTATAAAATTAAACTCAAATGTCAAAGAAAAAACTCCTATAAGGTGATTTAAAATTAGAATTTCCAATTTAAATATTCAAATCAAAGCACTCAATTTGCACTGCAAATTGGCATCCACAGATACCTTTTCTGATCTATTTGTTTACATTTCCATCAGATACTTTTGGAACATACCATAGTAACAAACAAATAGATAATACGAATAGGTCCCCAGCGCCGGATTACTGGCTTAATGTGGGTCTGATCACTAACAAATGGCTTTTTACGATTTATACCGACAATCAGAGCGCACCAGACAAAGCGACGCTAACTCTCGCGCTTGTAACATAAAGAGCCTCCAGGCGTACCTAATTAAACGTGACAACCCTAATGCAATCATTAAGAACCGGGAAATTTTAAATCACCAACATTGCAATTAAACATGCCCTTCTTTTTCCAGCTGTACCTTCAATCCAACAACCTATCTGAGGTGGATTCCCGCCTGCTGTCGCGCTGGGACCTGCTTGAGAAGGTGGACGTGTCAGACAACCCCTACCTCTGTGACTGTTCCACTCAATGGATGGTGGATGTTCTCACTCCAACTGTTGAAAAGACGGGGGGGAATACCTCAACTATGGAGTAAGCACACATATACATACATATGTCAGAAATACGTTACTGAGTTGACGAATCTGGACGTCAGCGCCGCCTAGCGCCGCTCGACAGTCTACAACATAACGCTCGGACCGGCCGGAGCTAAGCAGAGTTCATCGGTGGCGGTCAACCAGTGACACGTTAAGACACTGTCGCGCATTCTGAATAGTAGGTATATCTATATAGGTACACACCAACAGTGTGAGAATTACTAACGTAAAATATAAAAAAATGTTAATTTCAATACACAGGGCATTTCGATACAAGTTATTGGAGATCACCTATTAAGCAAAGAATTGCTTGTGTTAGGGGACTTCGCGCTTCCACTTATCATGAAATGTGATTAATTAGTAAATTATAATTTGATCTGAACTGTATACTCAAAACTCAAACTCAAAGCATTTATTTCAAATAAACCAATTACAGGCACTTTTGAATTGTCAAGGGGTCGGTCAGTCAGAAATATGAAGCTAGTCGCCCATTCGAAAGCGTAGCAGGTACCTATGGCGAAGAACGGGCAAGAAACTCCACAGAAACAGTTGTTCTATTGCGCAATAACCAACACTACCCACAGTACGCCCACCATTAAAATATAGCTAATAATAACGAAAGAGACACATTCCCTCCTCCTTCACATAAATAAACTCACGCCTCTTTCCGATGGGGGCAAGCAGCAACTACAGAACGCTAACTGCTATCGATCCTTACTTACTCGTTTACGTTCATAGGTACATCAAATCATACACACACGCCGCGCCGCGCCGGTTGTTGTAAGAATTCAAGGTTTTCTGGGTCCCATACTTCCACGAACGAGGTCCTTCACAAAGAGCTACTGCTACTATCAGTGTATTCTACAAACAGTAGGCGCTCGGTAATCCGGCACCCATTTATTTTCGGTAATTATCGGAAACAATTTATTGCCTATAGAAAAAAAAAAACAAAATTCAAGTCATTTATTCAAACTAGTCTGGGAATCAGCACTTTTCGAACGTCAAAGTTACATAAGACAGTCCCCCAAACCGCCCACCCTTCACCACTTCCTAGTGCTTTAGCTGGGAAGAAGAAGTGGCGCAACAAACTCCCCAGCAGCACAGCTGTCTGTTCGGTTAGAAAAAAAACAATAATTCTATAGGAAATGTCAGCTTGCTAGTAAGATCATCTTAACACAGATTTGCAAACTAAAAAATCTTTATTAGTTTACGTAATAATACTAATACTTACGCGTAGAATCGGACCGTACTGCAGAACGACAACGATCAATGCGCGCGCTCTGTAATCTGGCACTTTTGTATCAAACCTGCCGGATTACAGAGTAGGAGACGGATATCTATGGTAGGAGATCTCTGCCGGATTACAGATTAATGAGAGCCGGATTACCGAGCGCCTACTGTACTATAGGAATGCCATTTTTTCAGGATAAAGTACCAAGGATCAATGACATATTTATTTGCAATGTCCTAAGCTAAATGGTACTTTCGAAATGTTTCAAAATCATATGAAGTCATGCCAAACCAAGCAGTTTGATTAAATATAGTCTTAACCCTATCATAATTGTTGCAGATGCCAAGAACCCATAGAAATGCGAGGCTACACGATGAAGCACTTACATGATATTCACCGCACCATGAGATGCGTCGACAAATACGGTCACAGGCCCGAGAAGGATGGAGCTATACTGCTTGGCACTCTTATTGGTAAGGGTGATCTGATTTCCTGTCGGGGTCGCGGGGAAATCTGAAAGGGATACCGTGGCCCTTGGCAACGTACAGGCAACTGAAGGAACACGGGTGGGCTTTAGTCAGTAAGAGTCTGACACGCCCTCCCGCTCCGCCCAGAGCGGGAGAAGTGATTTGATAATTTCCCACCCAAAAAAAAAGGTTGATCTGATTTTAATTACTATTTAACATTCTAAGGAACAAAAAATTACATAGACGGTTTTAAAAGCCTAGTGGATTCTCTCCAGCTTTTATCTAGCATTGCTTATCGTGTTCTCTCGTTGCAAATCCATAAAATTAATAAATAAGCATCTAGCATAGCATTCTATCCAGGATCAGCTGTTTCCCCACCACTGGGAAACAGGTCTCTTATATTTGAGAGGTAATGGGCCGTAGTCCACCACGTGGGCACAGGGCAGGTTAATGAATGTTAAAAGTCTTCGATATTTTGTTTGTTGGTTGAGCTGTATTTCTCACAATATTTTCTTTCATCGTTTTAAATAAGAGCAGTTATGTTGTAATAATTTGCTTATACTGAAGAGCAAGTCTGACTGAGCCGGGCCAGTACGTTTATCTTACCAATAGTACCATTTTTATTGCAACACTGGGCATATAAATAGATTCGTAAACTAATTTTACTTGTGATAGCTACTTCCTTAAGAGGGAACAGGGCCTGCGAGGAATTTGAAAAATAGGTATTTGAAGAAACTATTGCCGTTGTCTTACCTCAAGTCTGCCTCTGCAGAGTGTGATAGGAACAGCTGTAGCTCAGACTGATTATATCACAAACAATTTGACGAGATCGACGTTTCGTATTCCCCTTTTTCCTCCTCGAAAACTGAGCCGATTCAATAAATTTTTACACTAAAATTAAAAAAAAGAGTATGTCTAGGTTCTTATTTTCTTTTTTATGTTAAAAACTTTTCCAATTTGTCTTGTAGTCCTATTACCAGGGCGGTAAAAATGGGGCATTTTTGTAATTTTTGGAGAGTCATATTTTCTTTACCAATAAGTTGTTGAAGAAAGGAAATAATGGGGACGTGTCTACAGTAAACCTTGATTTTATGATAAAAAAAAGATTGCTCTAGAGGCATATATACAGGAAGAAAAAAGGGGAATACATTTGTATGGAGAATCGCAGGCCCTGTTCCCTCTTAAGAGGGCGTACAACGATACACTAGCTTCTCCTTTAAAAAAATAATATCTCGTGACTGAGAAGGAATTACTTATGAATAACGGCTCATTATGGACCCCCGGGAAGTGTGTCTAGAATTGGGATGGTGAATAAAAATTTTTTTTTTGTCCGTAAGTTGTAAGTATTATTAAAAAATATTGGACACGTATTTTTCCTTTTTTTCCTTTATCAAAAGATTACGGCGATACATTGCGTTAAAATGTGCCATGACGTCACGAGTATGTAGATTTTATACTTACTTGTGACGTAGCGACCCCCACTCCCCAACTTTAAAGCGTTTTATCTAAGTAATTTTTTATTAATATGAAAATGCAAAAAATACGTGTCTCATAGTTTTTTATTATCTGACTGACGGACCAAATAGAATTGCTTTTTTTATCAACCCTTTTTTACTCAGTCATCTACCCTATTTTGTGATACCATTTATAAAGTTTCATATTGAGTCACGAAGCAACAAAATACGATCTAGAGGAATGTGGCCGCTTTTCTTTAGTTTGTATTTTGTATTAGAAAATTCTAGACAAACTTACCGAGGGTTCTTATTGAGCTGTTATTCATAATTCCTTCTCAGTCACGAGCTACTATTTTTTAAAGGAGTGGCGCTAGCCTACCATTGTAAGCCCTATTAAGGGAGGTTCTACTATGCCAAGCTAATGAGGTCTTTGCTTCATTATTGGTGAAGATACAAGTCTTAAATTTAACCAATAACGGTTCATAAATTAAAGGAATCGGCCATAAACCAACGATCATATTTTACCGAGGACGAATATGACGATTATTATTGAGCACAAACTAAAACTACTGCTGTCTCGTAAATATAACGATTGCCAATCTCACTTTATTTATTTATATCTTTGATTCCAGGTGTCCTCCTAGCGGTTCCTATCATGTTGAGTCTGATGCTGCTCTGGCGCCACGGCTACTTCGCTTGGTTAGGCCTTCGCCCCCCTGTGGATGTGTCCCGAGCCTTCTACAAGAGAGCCCCAGCTGATGACGTCATGTATTAGTTTTTAAACTGACTTCAGACTGACTAATAGGGATAACAAAATTATTTAACACCATGCTTAGTTCTGCTGCCAAGAACCGTGCTATTTAAAGCGTATGGCCACAGTGGAAGTAAGGAGCAATGTACGGTTAAGCTACGCAGATGTACTTAGCTTCGCTTTGATGAAAATGTGGGTGGAATCGTCCACTGCGACCCACGGCTTCGATACCCACGAATGCGTGGCTGACAAACAAATGAACCGCGCAGCTAACGTGGCAAACCACTCCGTGGGACGGTTGACTTAATTATAGACACATCTGATATTTCAGTGTTGTCTCTGAGATGGTATTGCAGATGTCTAAAGGCGGCGACGGCCACTTACTATCTGTAAAGCCTTCAGCTTGTTTACCATCTGCCTAACCTTTTCCCAACTATGTTGGGGTCGGCTTCCAGTCTAACCGCATGCAGCTGAATACCAGTATTTTACATAGAGTGAGAATCCGACCTCCACAACCCAGTTATTGGGTAATACGATACCCCTTGGTAAGACTGGTTGTCAGACTTTCGGGCTTCTGACGACCCGTTACGACTGTCAACTATTCACGAATGACAGACGGTAACAACAGATTAATGTGCATTCCGAGCTACGGAGGGGTCCCGGTATGTAAAGATGGTCACCAATCCACGGACAAACCGCGGCAAGCGTAGCGATCCGTACGGCTGTTATTACTTAGCCATAAGCCGGAGGGGCTCAAGGCTAGTTAGCCATCCAATGACAAAAAAAACAAACCCGATTTTTTTTTTTCATTTGTAAATTATGTAATCATAATTTATTATTTTTATTAGTCAGTCAGTCAGTGGAAATTCTTTGACTATCACGTCATGTGATTGTTGAAGAGTCGAGTGGTACCTACTTAGTTTGATTTATATTTTTTGTTATTTTAAGTTTTAGTTTTAAGAATTAATATAAAATAAAGTATTTTTAATACGTAAATGTTGTTTTTTTTTTCAAAATCAGTTGAAAATCTGCCAATGTTGCAGAGCAGCAAAAGGTACAAAACATTACAAAGTGAAAAATTACTTAAATTTCCGAAATCGGAGGCAAAAATCGAAAATACAGAACCAGACACCGTCTTTCGCTGTCCTGCAATCTGTGGAGTGGGAAATCTGTGGGAGTGATTTCGTGAAGAGGGGACGGAAGTGTGTTACAGGAAGCCGGAGTAGCGCGCGCTATTTGATTTAACCAATAAGCGCGCGTGGTGCTAGAGTTGGCCGTCAGATCATCGATAACATCACGCCTGCATCTATTCCCCGAAGGCTTAGGCAGAGGTGTACCTAGTACCATCACATTTCGCTAGTTATGTTTAAGTCCCATGTAATAGGGGGTGAGCCTATTGCCATCAACTGGGCACAAATTCAGACTGCCACTGAGAAATTCCAGATGGAAAAACCCACTAATACTTTGCCCGACCCGGGAATTGAACCCTGGACCTCATGCTCAGCAGTAGCACTTGCGACCACTAGACCAACGAGGCAGTTAAGTTATATTAGAATATATTTTGTATATTTTCTGACATATTAGGTATAAATGTAAAATTGATTTGCATGCCCTAAACGGCCTAAAAATGAAATGTAGGTATTTTCTGCAAATAAATGATTCTTATTCCTATTCTGTAGATTTTTTTTTTATTCTGTGCAAATAGGACGCACATTAAAAAAATACATAAAATAATTTAAGTAGCCGAAAGTCTCGACTCGCCTCGAAAATTTTTCCTCTACTAAAGAAAAACAAATCAGAGCAGTAGGTCAGATTCTTAAAATATTAATTTAAAAAAAAAAAAAGCTAGTAAAGCAAAACAAGACTATGCACGCAGACCCTTATACAGGTGATCGTTAAATTCGTCTGCTCAAGAACTTAAATAACGCAATAAACATGGCTGAACTGTCAAAATGAAACCCATTGCGATCAATTGCTATTTATGTGTGTTACGCAATCATCCCGAGTTCGACTTCGGTACGGTCAGTGCTCTGCATTATCTGACCCCTCTTACAAAAAGGGAAGTGGGGTCAGGTTATGCAGGGCCGTTTGATCGCTACTTTGTCATGCAAAAGTAAGTTAACTGTTTGTCGGTCTGTTACCACACAGGTTATGAAATTTAGCACACAGGTAGACCATGACCTGGGTCTACCCCAGGTACTAGAAAGAAAGAAAAGAAAGAAAAGAAAAGAAAGAAAAGAAAGAAAAGAAAGAAAAGAAAGAAAAGAAAGAAAAGAAAGAAAAGAAAGAAAAGAAAGAAAAGAAAAGAAAGAAAAGAAAGAAAAGAAAGAAAGAAAGAAAAGAAAGAAAAGAAAGAAAAGAAAGAAAAGAAAGAAAAGAAAGAAAAGAAAGAAAAGAAAGAAAAGAAAGAAAAGAAAGAAAGAAAAATAGGTTTATTTGTCACACGATTACGTGCATACAACAAGACAACAATATAAACTTATCAGAAATATTCGGCAAACTGCTACGTTCTCATAGGATAATTTCTGACCACCACGCGGAAGGAACGGTGAAAGAAAACATCGTGAGGAAACCGGCATGTCATAGAACGAAAAATTCGAAGTCATGTGACATCTACCAACCCGCACTGGGCAGTGGGAACATTATAGGCTGATTACGTTACGTTACGCGGACGAAACCGCGGGTAAAACCTAGTATAGTATATGCCTACATCCAGATTTCACTTTATTATAGGTCCCATGTAGTAGGGTTTGATTGTCTCATTGGTTCTATTAAGGTGGGAGCACTGTTATTGATTTTTCCATTAGTTATTTCTTAGAATAGCAGTCTTAAACTGCCTGAATTTATACCCGCTGACAATAGGCTGGCCCCTATTACATAGGACTGTCCAGTACTTAAACCACTAAAATAATTTTTCACCGCTGCCAACACACAATCCACCAACAGCCACTCTTCAGCGGGCTAAGGGAGGACATTGAAGAGAGTGAGTCATTGTAATGTAATTTTTATCTCGGTAACGTAAGGTATAAATTAGAATGATTGCCGATAGTTTTATCAAACTCACGGCAATCCTACTAATTTATACTTTAATACAATGGCATAAAAGTAACATTGCAATGACTTACTAATGTTTTTACGTCATTCAAATTTGGTCGCGCTTAATAACCCAGTAACGAAACGTGATTCATTATAAATTATAGGAACAAATACCTATATAACAACGGATATTAACTACATAATATGTAGATTAGATTATTAATAATATATATACCTACAAGAACTGGAACTTGGTATGTCTTCATAATCAACTTCCTTTACTAAGTAAAGCATTCACATTCGTTTGAATCCCGAGTTGGGAAGTGTTATATCCAAGAGTAAATTTTTCGAAGCTGCCCGGAGTCTGTATTTGTGCTCAGTTAGTTGCAATTGACTCGCCCCCTATTATATTGAGCTTATAATATAACTGTCGAAATGTGGGTGTATACTAGCCTACACTTTTGACTACCTCTTTGGGAATAAAAGCGTGATATGTTTATGTAACTAGCGCTTTCATACTGCAGTGCATCGCTAAAATACTTTATAAGATTAGTATAATCAATCATTTTGTATTAGATATAGTATGTACAGACGCCAGCAGGTCAACCTACCCGAAACTGTCAAATTTTCCCAATCAACTTTGAAACTTATGCTTTAGTGATAAAGTTGAAAATCTATTAAAGAAATTTGACCGATTGTAGTAGGTTGATGTGCTGCTCTGTACCTAATAACAATAATAGCTTTATATTGCGACTTTGTCCATGTTAATTTTACATGGGAAAATTCCTTACTAACTACTAAAAATTAAAAAAATAAATGAGGGTGTGGCTAGAGATGTCAGCAGAACTGGCGGGGTCCACTAGGACCGATGCCTGCCGGGGTCGCGGGAAAGTCCGAAAGGGATACCGTGGCCCCTGGCAACGTACAGGCAACTGAAGGAACATGGGTGGGTTTTAGTCAGTAAGAGTCTGACACGCTCTCCCGCTCCGCCCAGAAGCGGGAGAAGTAATTTGATAATTTCCCACCCAAAAAAAAAAGGGCTGCGTGGCTAAAGGTACACTTCCGTAGCCGACTGCAGCAGTAGCAGGCGATTTCATAGTAATTCGATTTGATTTCATAGAAATACTCAATACTCAATACTTTATTGCATGCCATAATGTGTACATAAAAACAGTTGGTATGTTAAACATAGAATCAATTATGGACCCTGTCGGGCACAGCAAAGTGAATTTTTACAATTATTTACAAACATTTCATTAGGAGAGAGGATGAAGGCGCTTACTTGTTTAGAAAAATAATAAATGAAATAGTACCTAAAATAGTTTTTTGTGCTATTTATATGAGTCGTTGGTTTAATGTTATTGCATTATTAAAATACATAGACACCAGAGTGTCGCGGCGACACGTCGCCTGCTGCTGCTGCCTGCAGTTGGCTACGGAATTGTTCAGTGGGCTGCAGAGAAATCTCACCCCCTAGCAATGTAAAAATCAATGCAAGAGGGTGAGATTTATCTGCAGCCCACTGTAACTTTAGTAATAACCGGCCGGTCGAACGATCCGTGGATGGATGGCCATCATCACATACCGAGAACCCTCCATGCCCCGAAAAGCACGGTATGCCGTTGGTCTCGGCTGTCATTCGTAGATCTTTGACAGTCCTTACGGGTAACTGGTTTGTGGAGGTCAGATAGGCAGTCGCGCCGTGTAAAATACTGATATTCAGCTGTATCCGGTTTGACTGGAACATAGTTGGGAAAAGACTAGGCACATCTGCCTAGCCTTGGTGCCTTGCTCGATGATCTTTAGTGAGGCCTAAATAAACTATTACGTCATCTGTCAGTTTGTAACGGACCTATGAAGTATATATGCGAAAGTATAGTATATTTTCGACCTTTTATCAATGAAATATTTTGAATTTATCATAATTTACAGATTTTTATAAATACGTATGTTTATCTGAAGATAAGCACCTATCGTTTGTGCAAAGATTAGGTAAAATTACAGATGGTTTTATTCTTTACATTACCTGCACTTTAGTATTTTATGCCTACCCGAAGATCAACCCGACTTGGTATAAGATCATACTAATATTATAAATGCGACGGTTACTCTGTCTGTCTGTTACTACATCACGAATAAATCACTGAACC
This sequence comes from Xanthia icteritia, assembly GCA_949128155.2. Lineage (NCBI taxonomy): Eukaryota > Metazoa > Arthropoda > Insecta > Lepidoptera > Noctuidae > Xanthia > Xanthia icteritia. The sequence goes on along the minus strand of OX421959.2, from coordinate 9,918,585 downwards.
GCGCGTAATGAAAGACGAAGAGGTAACTTTTGCAGAAGGACATAGGCTACTCTTCATTCTGAATATTTGTGTTGAAATACAAAATACTCGCAGATGCAGTCGAGTACAACAACTAGTTACAGACCTATTAGTATAACATAAGCACACAGGTAGCATAATATTCATTGTTTATAGAGTGTCTAGGCATTATCTTCCACCTTTCTGCTCGTAACTCCTTCCGATGATAGCGTATCTCATTTGCTACTACTGTAGGACACTTGAGAGCCTTGTAAGCCGTGAGCCAGTACAGGAAATATCTGCCATTAAAAAGCTGTACTGAATTTTATCAATTTATTTTCAACAAGAGGTGTTCACTTAAACAAAAACAAAACAATTCTGCTCCACAATAAACAATCGCCTTGATCTACAAATCAAATCCAACCAGAATAACTTTTCTACGAGCCTGCATGCTGTAGGCCAGGAATCACCATTAGTTTTATTGGGGGTCCGTTAAAAAAAATAATATGACTTACGCAGTCCGTTTGGTAAATGATTACTGGCAAAAATGTTTTTATTTTTTTATTTTTATGAAGTTACTGAATAGGTCCGGAACCGGACCGCGTTCCGCTATTTGGTGACTCCTGATTTAGGCTGTGTGTATTAAATAGTAAGTAGGCAATAAACACGAACCTTTTGCCTTCTATTTTTAGTACCTATTGTAATCTTAATCTATGGCAGCCAGTAATCTTTAACGACAAGGGTACCGTTTTTTTCACAATCTTGGAACAGAATTTTTATCAAACTTTTAGTTATATTTGGTGTGCAATTGTGCGTGGACGCTATTTCATCATGGTTGTAAATAAGTTAGTTAGTTTTAGTGAAGTTTTTGTGTTTTTAGTGACAATTAAGTTAAGTATAACACAAGTTGATGTAGGTAAGTGTCTCTTCATTTTTGTTTGTTAATAGTTTTTAAATTAAATTGAAGTATGAAGTTGAAGGTTAATGGCCATTGTTGTTTCGTGTTCTTATCCAACTTAGAAAAAGGAGGTAATGCATTCGACGCATTTTTAATGTACATATAGTTGTAGGTACGTAATCTACCCACCATTTTTGATACCTAAGGATGTAAAAAACGGTTAACTTTTGTTAAAGTTAAAAATGGTAACAAACTTCGTTATCTTACAAAGAGCCTTCCAAACAGGCTTCTTCTGTATAGACCTCATCCATCAAATTTAACCAGGAGTAAATGAAATCAAGAGCGTGACTATTTTTTTTCTGACTTAAATAATAGGAGTAGGAACCTTTTTTTTGTAATAAATATTATATTATACCTATTGCGTAATTTCATTAATTATACATGTAATGCAACAAAAACGCTTTAGAATTCTGATTATGAAACTGTTAACTGCACAATAAACATCTTAGTGCAAAACCGTCAAAACCTTTGTCCGTTTAAAAGGTAGTTTAATTAACTATTAAGTAGTTATCTGCTATCATAATCTGTCTAGCCTTCACCCAACTATGTTGGGACCGGCTTCCAGTCTAACCGGATGCAGCTGAATACCAGTATTTTACATGGAGCGACTGCCTATCTGACCTCCACAACCCAGTTACTAGGTAATACGATACCCCTTGCTAAGACTGGTTGTCAGACTTTCGGGCTTCTGACGACCCGTAAGGACTCTCAAAGATCTACGAATGACAGCTGGGACCAACGGTTTAACGTGCTTTCCGAGAAACTGAGGGGTCTTGGTATGTAAAGATGGTCACCCATCCACGGACCAACCGCGGGTAGCGTAGCTTAACCTGAACGATCGACCGGTGCGGCTAGCCATAAGCCAAGTAATTATCTGCTATGTCAAACAAAAATGCAATACCTTGCCAAACCATCCATATTAATATCATAAATGCGACAAACATAACTTTATATGTCTGTCTTGGCACGTAGGTAGATCATGACCTGGTTTAGGACATAAGATACTTTTTATCCCGGTAGTCGTGGCAGTGATAGCCTACTGGTGTGACCGTCGGACTGCCAAGGCATAGGTCTCAAGTTCGGACCCAAGGCACCTCTGACTTTTCGGATTCATGTGCGTATTGTATAATCACTTGCTTCAAAAATGGTGAAGGAAAACATCGTGAGGCAACATGCCTGAGAGATATTTCTCGACGGCATGTGAAGCAAAGTTGGAGGCCCATGGGCGGTATAAAAATGACACCAGGTTAGTCGCTAACCACACGAAAAACAAAGAGTAAATCCCGGTACTACGTTCCCGCCGCGCGGCGGATAATTTCCGACTTCCACGCAAGCGCAGTTGCGAGCAAAAGCTATTATTTTATGAATGTGAAACATACTCAAGTATCCTTTTTTTAAATTATCCTTAAATAACTACTTGCTAATTTTCAGGAACAGACACAACAACACCGGAGGCGGTTTCGGATTTAATATGTGCACAATGCGCGTGCGCCGATGGTGTGGTCGATTGCGCGAACCTCAACATTACCTCGTTATTCGAGATTCCTGATTGGGAAGGTTTGTATTACTTACACTCTTATCTAATAAATTAAAGAAAAAAGTTAATTTTGTAAATCGGTATCACTTAAAAATTAAAAATAGATGGAGTCGACATTTCCTATCTGACTATCCCTGAGAAGAAATGGCGAAATCAAGGGCCAAAGCCTCTTTTAAAGCCCAGACACAATCTTGGTCAGGTCATATGAGAATCATGTGGATTACTGTCTGAAATGGTATTTTGAGGAAAGAACCACACAGATTTGAGTGAATCTGTCTAGTCAGTGCAAGCATTTATCAGTGATCGTGTAACTCAACTCAGGAGCTTAACAACTAGTACTAAGTCTAGTAGTAGCACTGTAGGGTAGTAGGGCAACTGTAGCCAGTTAGCCAAGAGTTATTGGATGGCAAACCAGCTGTAGTCACCGCCTCCTACGGATATTTGCAATACCAGAGGCATCGATGCGTTGTCAGCCCCGAGACAAATCTGAAATGTCGCATGTGCCGTTGCTCCGTCACCCATACCTTTCAAAACGAAACACCGCAACACTGGGACTTCCAAGAATGAGATTCTTCACTTTAATATATACTACTAACAATCCCACCTAACCTGATATTATGTGTCTTGTTCTTGATTTACAATATTTACCTGTGGATAATACTTAACAGACTATTGAATGAATACCAAAAACAAAATTTTTAAATTCAACGTTTAAAATCCAATCCTGTCTTTTTCCCTATTTAACCACTCCCGAATTTTTGATTCCAGGTCTAAAAGAGTTCCAGCCAATCAAAGTAAACCTAAGTCAGAATTCAATCACAACAATTACGAGAATCAGCAAGTTGCCCATACAAGTGTTGAATCTATCCCGTTGCGAAATACAGTCGTTTGAAGATGGCAGCTTTGTTTACCTCGATGATTTGACAGTTTTGGATTTGTCTGACAATAAGATATCCACTTCGGCTATCGGCAGAAAAGTATTTGTTGTAAGTATACGGAGTGGTTTTTTTACTGGGACAGTATCAGCAAATCCGAATCCATAAAAGATACGGGGAAACTGGTAATTTTTACCCCAATACAGATTCTATGAAAAAATATTTTAAAAGACCAACCATCTTTTGCTGTCCAAATTATCTTTATTCAATACAATTAATTGATCCTTACACAAAACAGAGTTGATAGACACAAACATTTTGGTAAATTTTACTCATTTTTATGAACAACTTGCAGTGAAAAAAAAACGAATTATGGCAAAAAAAAACATGGAAAAGTAGCATAAAGTTGCCATTTAAGCGGATATAAAATCAATTGGAAGCAAGGGTTTAAATAGACTTTATCTACCCATTCGGGAAATGCAGCCATGAATGAATGAATGAATGTACTCTCTTCTTCACAGGGTCCACTTGGCGTAGATGGCCCAGGAGACTTCAAGAAGATGCAGTATCTCAGTCTAGCGAATAACGATCTACACACGTTGCCTCAAGACATCTTCCTGTTTATGCCTGGTCTTCTCACCCTGAACCTGAGTGGAAACCCTCTGGCTTTTATAGACCAGATAACCATGGGTGCTATCTCTGATTTAAAGAATTTGAGGGTAAGTAGCTTTGCGGGAAAGTCCGAAAGGGATACCGTGGCCCTTGGAAACGTACAGGCAACTGAAGGAACACGGGTGGGTTTTAGTCAGTAAGTCTGACACGCCCTCCCGCTCCGTTGCCCATTTAGTAGCTTTTTTGACAGACTTCTGGAAAGTCGAAGTTATTTTTTCGACGGTTTTTTTTTTGCCTGTTCGCTTGTTAGTGCGCCGATTTTTATGTGATTCCTGGGCCGATTTACGTTTCATTTGATAGAAGAGGAGTGGTCCTAGTTTTGAGTATGAATGTGCATGGTTTAATAAGTAGGGAAAGACCGAAAAAACGGATGGATGAATTGTGTGAAAGATGATATATATATATATATAAACCCTTCAGAGATGACAGCTAATAGAGACTTCTGGAAAAAGAAGACATGCTACGTCGATCCCAAATAACTTGGAAAAAACGCAGGAGGATGAGACAAGGTGTGGTTCTCCAAAATTTGATTAAATTTGGTTCTTCTTCTTTTCGTATGGTTAGTGACTAACCTGGTGTCAGAGTTTTAAAGCCGCCCATGGGCCTCTGACTTGGCTTCACATGCCGTCGAGAAATATTTCTCAGGCATGCCAGTTTCCTCACGACGTTTTCCTTCACCGTTTTAGAAGCAAGTGATAATTATCCAATACGCACATGAATTCGAAAGGTCAGAGGTGCGTGCCTTGGGCTCGAACTCGAGACCTATGACTTGGCAGTCCGACGTCACACGGTCACACCACTAGGCTATCCTAGTGGTGTGACCGTCGGACTGCCAAGTACAGCAGTGCTATAAATTATATCTGTAATTAAATTTGGTTCAGTTGTTTTATTAACTTAATTCAAATATCCTTGTCATACCTTCTCAGGAGCTGAGACTAGGTAGCTGTGAGCTGGATACGTTACCAGAAGGGCTACTGCGAAGACATCGGAAGCTGCGACGCTTGGACCTCAGTAACAACAGGTTCACTACAATTCCTGCAGTTCTGAGGGAAGCTCCCACCCTGGTCTATTTGAACCTTGATAGGATCTCTCTGCAGTCTTTAGAAACGAATACGTAAGTATTTGTGAAATTGATAAAACTTTTTTATTATTGAAGTAAGAGGAACAGGGTGTAAAGTTCACTCATCCTCCATAGAAAAGGGAGGATCCTCCGACCAGACAGATGTCGTGTCTGGTGGGCAACTGCCCTACGATTGATGTCGGGAAGTCGTATATATACTCGTCGAGCGGTAAACTCTGCTTGCACGATGCAGGATTTGTGTGACGTCAGGTCTTTGAAGAGCAGTTCGCATGTGACATTGTAGATGCCGCCATAGTATCGTGAAAGTCACGGGAGACACCCGAATGAGGGGCACACGGAACCGGGAAGTATGGCAGAAGAAAGCGGAGGCCTATACCCAGCAATTGGTGATTCCGGGCTGAAATTATGATCATGATTATTGTAGTAGAAGTCGTTCTGGACGACCTTCGCCGTAGATGTCAAACCATGGATGTCGCATACCAAGTCCTGTGAAATGCGAAGCAATGACGTCATCTTTAGCCTTGATCATAGGTGAATACAGATGGGACATTCTGCATTTTAGGTATGAAGCTACAAGCAGGTACGCGGCGGGCTTGACTTGTCGAATTTAGTGGGCGTAACGTAGTCAGAAGATATAAGAGTTACGCGATAGAAAGAGAAGCACCTTCTAGGTGAATACAACTGTAGGTAATTAGCTCTGTGCGACCTGAATTGCACTTCATTGTGTCGTAGCAAGAGTCGCTTTTTATTTAAATGATTTCGCAGTGTCCCATTTGTACTAATCTGTGCCTTGATGCAACTTTTCATAGTAATCCTACTAATATTATTAACGCGAGTTTGTTACTCTTTTGCGTAAAAACTACTGAACAGATTTGGATGAAACTTGGCACATAGATAGTTTAACACCTGAATTAACATACGTAATACTTTTTTCCCGATATTTCCACGGGATCGAGACTTATATGGGTGAAACCGTGGAGCACTGCTAACTAGCAGTGCTCCACGGTACATACATACGTAACTACGTATGTATGTAAAACAAGCTGTCTGCACAATAGGACTTCCCGTCAGCAAAAATGATGAACTTCCATATAAACTTTCATTCATTAACTCCTATAAGCCTCCTACTACTCTTTAGTGCTCACCTTTTTTATATTTATATGGAACTCTTGAGCAAAATACACTCTGTTACACAACATATTCTAAAATATCCACAGATTAAGTTAATACGAAAATGCTTTAACATATATTTTTTTCCAAATCGTTATCACTACTTGTTTAGACGTGATCTTCAGTATAAAATCATTAAAAGTCGGTTACCGTCGCCTTAAAGAGTAAATCGTCTTTCAAACCTAATACTTAATGACTTATTTTTTTAATTTTCTAGCCCCATATCCAACATGACGAAGTTACAGGAACTCAGCTTAAGTAGACTGAGTAGACTCCAGAACATATCAGCTGGCGCCTTGTCTGGTCTGACAGATCTGGTGACCCTGCGTCTGAACTATAATCCGAGGTTGACCAACTTGGATCCTGACTTCTTGGTGTGGAAGAATGAAGACGATGAAGAGTTGTGGCCAAATTTAAAAGAGGTGAGGTATGCAATAAAAATTAAAGTAATTGCTGGTAAAATGGTTCAAATTAATTCAATTATTTGCCCCTCTAATAAAAATCGTTTAATTTTTTTATTAAATAATAGTCTTGATATTAAGTAACCGTAATATAATTTATCAGATTTTTTATTGTTCGACGGCCACGTCCTAACCAAAACAATCATCGCGTGAACACGTGACCATCAGGTTCACGTCGCGTCCTAACCGAAAGCGATGGTCGCGCTCATATATGAATATGACGCACTCGCGCGATAAGTCAAGTCATGTGAGTAGGTACCGTCATAATTTATGTAAACGATCGCGTATTCGCGCGACAGTTGCTTTCGGCTTGAACACAGGGTTACCGAATCGACGGTCGCGCTGACTGATCGCCTTCCGGTTTTCGGAACAGTGACATTATTCTGTACGCGACGATCGCGTATTCGCGCGACCGATCAGTTTTGTTAGGACGCGGGGTATTGCTGGGCGATGAATTCTTCCCATACTGAGACGGAACGTACATCATCTACATGACACTAAAATATACATAACATAACAGTAGTCTTGTATTTGACGAAGAGTTGGGCCGAGATGTATACCTACAGTACACACACGCCACTTACGTTGTTGTATCGTAAGGTACTATGAAAATTCTCTGATTAAAAAACAGTAAAATTTGGTTGACCGATGTTAAAAAAGCAGCTGCGACAGAATGGATCTGGAAAGCTGATAACTGGGTGTTAAGACGTAACTTGGGGACGGCATATGGCACTACACTAGCGAAGGATTGAGTTGGTTCATATTTGGGACGTGCCAATAGTAATAACACTAGTGATATTAAAACAAATATCGACAACAGTGGAATCTGAATCATATGTGATAGCTTTTCCTTTCTCTTCTCGTTTGTTTCTCTTTTTGGGGTTGCCAAGATGTACAGCCTTAAACTGTACATGTTTTGCTGACGCGGTGGCTTGCACCAGGGGGTCTACTGCCTAAGCGAAGTCCGTAGTTTCGGTCCGTCTCACTTACGGTATGTCCGTGAGTCAGAGGGACTAGAGGGAGTGTTATGCATCCGTAATTTCGGACAAAACTACGGACATGCGTCATTTTATTACAAAGCATTATTCATATCCAGGGTTGGTAGATACGTGTAGAAGCAGTATAGTTAAGGACCTTGCTGATAGGATGTACACTACCGAGACCTACAAACGGTGGCTACAAATAGCCGCGTAAATGTTTTAATTTTAAGTTTGATTTTAATTTTGTTTTAGTTTTAATTTTGATTTTAATTTTGATTTTGATATTGTTATTTTAATTTTATGTTAAATTTTGCATGTGGTCTGCAATAAAGATTTTTATTTATTACTAGCTTTACCCGGCCCGGCTTCGCACGGGTAGCACTAAGTCCTTATCGACGGTACACCTACCTACCCTACCTATCTATCCTACCTAACTACCCTACCTACCCTACCCTCCCTACCTATTTTACGTACCTAACCTACCTACCACCCTACCTACCTACAAACCTACCTACCTACCTCCAAACCGGCAGGTCGGTAGGTATACCGACCTACATACCTAACTATGAAATAGGTACTATCGTGAATTCATGCAAGCCTAGTACTTTTTAATAGGATTTATGGCCACGAAAGTTAGGAATAGTTTGTATGAGAAAATAAAATTGTTGTTTTTACTATTTTCCTCGCAGTTTTTCCATATTTTCTCACCGTTTAAACCTACCCTGGACGTCCACAAATTTTTCAAAACCAAAATTAGCCAAATCGGTTCAGCCGTTCTCGAGTTTTAGCGAGACTAACGAACAGCATTTCATTTTTATTATATAGAAAGATAAATCAGCGAGTGCGATTACTGCTACGCGGTGACTATGTATTAGAGAAAGGAATCGTCAACAATTTTACTTGTACGAGTAAACACAACTTATACGTAATAAACCTAACAGGCAACTAAGTGATCTATTCTTTACGCGCATCAACCTAAACAACAACAACTCAAGTAAGCAAGTGTACGAACCGTACACCTACCTACTTAATGAAAATCTTCTTTTCCAGCTATACCTGAACAGCAACAACCTGTCAGTCATAGACTCGGGTATCATTGACAGTTGGAACGAGCTGGTGACCGGAGACTTCTCGAACAATCCATTCAACTGTGACTGCAACAACCAGTGGGTGGTTGATGTACTGGTTCCGCTGCTTATCAACACTCCTGCTAATGCCTCTATCAATAATATGGTGTAAGTATACTTACCAGTCTTTTTTAGATGTAAACATAATTACAATACGCTTGTTTTCCTTTACTTACGGCCCAACAATTAAAGACGAAACTGCGGAAACAACTCTAGTGAAGGTTTTTCACCGTTACTACCAAAATACGACATCCACATTTTGCCAGTTTTGTTTAAGTCCCATGTATTTGGGGGCAAGTTTATCCACCCCAAGAGTTCGACCCTAATGTGGATACGCGTAAGCGTATGACAGAGAATTCACTCTAGACCTAGTTCAGTGGTCGGCAAACCGCGGCTCAGAAGCTGCATGCGGCTCTTTGGCCTATAGAATGCGGCACCGACTTCCGAAATTAAACTTATTTTTCACACTTGTTTTTTTTGGAAATCGGTTTATTTGTAAAAGTAATTGTTTAAAGTTTATTTTAATTTTTATTTGTAAAAAGTATTTATTTTTCACTTTTTAGTTGTGCTACCTATGTTATGTACAAATTCGAATACAATTACCTGCTATATAAATAACAGTGACATGTATAACATTATTTATATAGACTAAGTGCCGTGTATATATGTATATTTATTTGTGCTTATATTTATATATAATTAGGCATATATATTATAGTAATAGTTTGTAATAGGTATATGTGTATCTTTATAGTTCCTTTAAAAATATTCCTCAATTTCTCGTAATTGCACCTACCACTGTTTGTCTCTGCATCACCCAAAGGTTGACTGGTAGAAAATGCCTATGGCATTAAGTCCACCTCTGTACATGTCTGTGCTTGAAGTATAAATAAATAAGTGGGAAAAATACGTATTATTGAAGCTAACTCAAAAACTATCCAAGAAAAGTTAATTCAATTTATATGGGACCACCTCTGAAGTATGACCACAAAAAAGAATCATCCTAATTAATTCATAATTTTTGGAGTAATCATGTAACAGACACAAAAAAAAAACAGTCGAATTGAGAACCACCTCCATTTTGAAGTAGGTTATAAATGGTTTCTCAGTCCATCCCCGGTTTATCCAAACGACCGGTTTTTCTCTTTCAGATGCAAGAAACCGGCAGAACTTCGAGGTCTTACGTTCACTCAGCTAAACAACGCGTCTAAGATACTGGTGTGTCCAGAATCTGAGAATATCACGGAGCTACCGGTGTCTAATATGGCCATCATTCTGGGAATTATGATAGGTAAGCAGTAAATCCCTACTTCCATACTAACAAAAATGCCAAATTAACTGTCTGGCTGTTGCCTTTTCACCCCTAAACTTCTGAAACGATCGTTATGGAATTTTACAGATAAAAAAAAAATGGCTAGTTTTCATCACGGTTTTTTTTTTAAGTCGCGGGCAGTAGCATATCCTAGAACATTCTAAGACATCCACCAAGCCACACTGGACCTCGTGGTGGATTATGGCCTCCTCCCTCACAGAGAGGGTTTCACATGGCGTTGATCAGTACATTTAAACGACTTCAAAAAAAAAAGGAGATTCTCAATTCGTCGGAATCTTTTTTTCCTGTAATAGTTTTGGAATTAAGATCAGTTCACACCGAAACGTGACGCGACGCGACGATGCTTGAACAGGCCAGTGGTTTCGCGCTGCGCAGCGCGACGTCGCCAGGCGCATGGTGAAGACGCTGGCAGTCCAACGCCTCGCTGCTTCGTAATGCGTCGCGCTACGCCGCGAGGCATTTCCGAATTATCTCAATTAAATTTGTATCTTTTTGTGTATTAAATAAAGTTGATTTTTGTATCCTGATTATATCCAAGATAAGAATGCTTGGAAACATGCTGGTCCTGCTCCATAGGATAATTTAGAATCAAGACAAAATCAAACTGGTTGCAAATTTAATTGTATATTTTATTTTTATTTTTTATTATATGACATTGGTTTTACATTCTGTGTCAAATTCCTCGCACACTGACTTATTAATTGTAAAATTTTAGGAAAATCGTCTACTTTTACATTGTTTGTAAATATGTGAGCACCATGTATCTATCACATAATTAGTTTATCTGTTGTTGCTTCATTTTTAATTCTTTTACCTATTTTGGTATAATAATTTTATTCTAGGTGCATCATCCTCACATATTATAATTATATAACTAATGTACTTATACAAAATATTGTAAAAAAAAATTCAGAGTAACGGTGGAGTTTCTTGCCCATTCTTCTCCATGCGAAAACTACCTTTTGGAAGGGGCGACTAGAAACAATTCAATTTTTTGTAAATTTTTAATGTTCAAAAATGCCTTATAAGGGCCTATTTGAAATAAATCATTTGACTTTGACTTTGTATCACTATCTTAAAAAGTGTGCGCAGCGTCGCGTGTCGCTTCGCGTCATGTCTCGGTGTGAACTGACCCTTACATGGCAGTTTCAAACTGCATTTGTTTTTATCGATATCAACAGTGGGATGTTGACGTGTGATCCCAACTCTAACCTTAAAATATCGTACTGATCATCACCGTGTGAAGGGGCCCAGAGGAGGCCTGTGTCCCAGGCAGTGCACTTCGGGCACCCCATTGTTTTTTATTACTTTGCATTAAAACCTTATTGTATTTTCCAGGTATCATAGTAACATTCCCAATAGTATTAGTGCTGGTGTTGCTATGGAGGAAAGGCTTCTTCGCCAGATGTAGGATGCGCAAGAACTATGATTCTGACGATGAACATGAAGATTTATAACATAGTATAGCAAATAGTTTAATGCACTACTGCCACATTTCATGTAAAACCTACTACGGAACCCAACTAACCTTGTTACGGAACCCTAACCAGGTCAGGTGTCTTGCAACCAGTATGAAAGATTAGTTGCAAAATGAGTATGTCAGGATGCACATGTTCTGTAGTGAGGAGTGCTACATACATGTCCGGGCCACCATGATTCGGCACACCTAAGCGGCAAATTGTGTCGAACATAATTAAGTGCGAGTAGATGTCGCCGAAGTTTGCCGATCGGCAAGAGTCGAATGAAAGCCGAGTATGTGTAGTAATTGCTTCAGGTCGACTTTGTTATTCAACAAATACTGCCGATTCGCTTGTGCCGACCTGGACATGTGTGAGCACCCCATACTACTCGTACATCCATGGGAGTGTGATATAATTTCTGTAAGTTTGTTTATTTACAATCTAAGTGTATGTTCAACTAAAAATATGAGTATTTTGTGAATGTTGCCAGTAAGGAGAAGTCAGTCAGAAGAGTCTTCACGACTCGTTACACTCACTGAATTGGCCCAGCAAGACGGGCCCGCGTACCTGTAGCTTCATACCTAAACTGCGGAGTGTCCCATCTGTATTCATCTGTGCCTAAACGGGATTTTAAGCTTAGGGTGGATTCTCGGACATACGTTTTCGAGTATCCACCTCAGGGTGGATTTTTATTCACCTTAGGGTGGATTTTTTAGGGTGGATAAACGGAATAACCCGATGCGGGGTAACGCTGCAGACGTCACATGCCACCGATAGCGTTTAAGTCTTTTCACAGTTATTCTATCTCTGACAGAAACCTTATTGCAACGACAATAAGGATCACTGTCATGTAAAATCAGAGTTAAAGTAAATGTTAAAGAACTGTAATCTGAAACTGCAGTCTGAAGCTAAGGTTTCCCAAGAGTGCGGTGCCTGCCACATAGCGTCCGCTATTTACCGTCTAATGACGTCACTGAAACATTATTGAAAGTAAGTTGGTGTTAACCTTTTTTTTTTTTTTTTTTTGGGTGGGAAATTATCAAATAACTTCTCCCGCTCTGGGTGGAGCGGGAGGGCGTGTCAGACTCTTACTGACTAAAACCCACCCGTGTTCCTTCCGTTGCCTTTACGTTGCCAGGGGCCACGGTATCCCTTTCGGACTTTCCCGCAACCCCGGCAGGCATCGGTCCTATCGGACCCCTTCCGAAGTTGGTGTTACCCTGGAGAGCGTTTTTTGACACCGTTATGTCAAAATCCGGTGCCATCATTTTTATGACAGCCATCACTGCGGCCGTTATCTAGCAGCCGCAGCTCTTCTAGAAAACCTTAGCTTTAGGCCCAGATCTATTACCGTTACTTAAAATGTAGTTTGGCTAAGCATTATTCCTGTCACTGTCACACAATTGTCAAACTACAAGTGCTGGATAGAGACGGGAATATGTCAAAGCCAAAGCAAGCTTAGTGAAATTATATAATGGCAATCACCGATATATAAGAGCGGCCATACACGGGTATCTTGAAGCAGTCAGGATGGACTGCTTACGACTTTTCGACTGCATAGTGAACTGGTCTTTTATTTACATACATACATGGAACCAGCAGCATGGTGAAATTTCAAAGTGTGGTCAAGCAGTTGCAAGGCATACACTGACTTCTCGAGCTGTCGACTGCTCTAGCGCAGTTATCGCGCTCTTCATCCCACCTTCGCGTCACGCGCACCTCTCGCCCGCTACTGATTAAATTGTAACTGATCTAGCAGTTGAAACCGACTGCTGCAACAGTTATCAATGGCAGTTTCAAGCTGTTGACTATGACTGCACGAGCGGTCCGTGTATTTTGATCACTGGCTAACTGCTCGAGCAGGCCGTGTATGCCCGCTCTAATTAGCCAAGAGTGGTGGGTGATTGTAATTTTCTTCTTAGATTTGTATAAACTAAATATTAATGTACATGTAAAAAATTAGAAACAAAATATATTTTGAGACACAAGTTGTATCATTTTATTAACAACATTGACATTATTTTACTATTTTATCGTCTGCTTTTCATTTATCTCATAGTAGTTATGACGTCTTGTTGCTACAAGATTTTTGACAAGCTGCTGATAATTTGAGAGTCGGGGTCGGGCAGGTTTTGTCTAAAAAAATAAAGAAAAAAATTAAAGGCGTTGACAGTGTATATCAACAGACAAGTCACTAGATAATAATAATAATAATGAGACAAGAACACGCTTATGAGCGCTTATCCTAAAAGTTGGCGACGTCGCAAATAGCGGTCAAATATTTATTTGTTTTGATTAATTTGGCAATATTACTGTATGGAAATCATTATGAAATACAAATTTATCTTTACGATTTTTATAATTTAAGATGAAAAATAATAATATTCTTCGTTTAGTATTTTCAGTTATTCGATAAATATTGTAAGGTGGTACCAAAACCCTTCGTGTACGAGTCCGACTCGTACTTGGTCGGTTTTTTACATCTAAAACTAAATATTCGGTGTAACGATATTAATTAGCCACATTTGATATTTCCATACAGTAATATTGCCAAACTAATCAAAACAGCGAAGTATTTGACAATAGATGTCAAATACTATACTATTTGCAACGTCGCAAATAGTTTGCGACGTTGCCCACTTTCAGAATAAACGCTCTTAATAGTGAGAGTAAACGAGAAACAAATATTCTTTTCTCTATCACGCGTAATGCAATTTTTTTGTCTGTCCCCAGTTGTTACTCAATAACTGAGGACCAAAAAATGGCTCTCCCATTACATTCCAGTATATTTAAATAATAGATAAGTTTTGAATTACGTACATATTCCGTTTTCACATACCTCGCTTAGACTTAGCTAAATAAGAGCTCCATAAGAATATGAACCTTGTTAAGTACATAATGTACATAGTTCCTACCTGCGTGAGCGTTTTTCTTACGCTCGCCCTAGCAACGCACCGTGTAGATCACACCTTAGAGCCCTCCTTAAATCTCATCCTCATAAAACAAGCTACTATTCCTATTCCTTCTCTGTCCATGCAGTAAGGTTGTGGAACTCACTTCCGCCTAGCATTTCGTGATTTAAAAACTGTTTCACAATTCAAATATCGAGTAAAAGAGCATTACCTTTCCTACCAACTGTGAGTATTTATATACCTATATGGCCTTATTACAAAACAAGATTTATATTTAGAACCAGGTTTAACCCAGTGAGCCATTTTTGAATTTCTCAATTTATTTCGACGTCGTTAAAGTTCTAAACACAAAAACTGATTTTAAATCCGAGTCTAAGTTCTAATTTTTTTATTAAGAACTTTAAACTAGTCGGAATAAGGTTCTAAATAAAACAACTGGCTGGATGGATTAAGCTTGGACCAAACTTAGAACTCGTTTTGTAATAAGACGGATAGTATTTATGTTTATATAATAGGTCTTTACCTATGAAATTGCCGTTTTGTATGAAAAAATTTAAACGAATTTTTGTCATGTATTTTTTATTTGTATTAATCGAAGTAATCACCCATGCAATCAATGCATCTTTGCCAACGCAGTGGCAGTTTATTGATGTCCTTCTTAAAGAAATCAGCTGGACGGGAGGCAACAAATTCTTCAAAGGCATTTTGTACTGCCTCTCGGGTATTGAATTTTTTTCCCGCCAAGAAGTTATCCAAATTCTGGAAAAAGTAGTAGTCTGTAGGCGCAAGGTCTGGTGAGTAGGGCGGATGACGGAGAGCTTCCAACCCCAGTTCTTGCAACTTGGAGACCGTCTGCTGTGCAGTATGAGGTCGCGCGTTGTCGTGCAGGAGCAGCGGAGACGAGCGATTGACCAATGTTGGTTGGAGATGTGCCAGCTTCTGCATCATTGTGTTCAGTTCTTCACAGTACACATCTGCAGTAATGCTCACCCCGTTTGGTAAGAAGCTGTGATGAATCACACCGGCGGCGGCGCTAGACCACCAAACAGTGACCATCACTTTTCTAGGGGTAAGTTTTCGTTAAGGGCATTGTTTAGGTGCTGAACCAGGATTCAACCAACTTGCTGAGCGCATGCGGTTATCAAACAGAATCCATTTTTCATCGCAGGTAACAATGCGGTTCAAAATTCCTTCATTCGTGTGTCTGTTGAGCAGTGCAAGGCACGTCTCGACGCGTACTTCGATCATTGAGTTCGTGGGGCACCCATTTGTCAAGCTTTTTTACCTTGCCAATTTGACGCAAATGGACCAATGTTGTTTTGACGCTAACGTCGAAAGCTGCTGCTAATTCAGCCGTAGATTGTGTATCATCAGCTTCCACAATCGCCTTTAATTCGTCATTGTCGACCAAAGTCTTCGGACGACCGCGAGGTTAATTTCTCAGGTCGAAATTTCCAGAACGCAAGCGAGCAAACCAATAACAGGTGGTGCGTTGGTTTGTAGTGTTAGCTCCGTAAACGTCGTTGATGTTGCGTGCCGCTTGTGCCGCGTTGCTGCCACGAAGGTACTCATATTCCATAATTACTCGAATTTTTAACGTATCCATGATGACGAAAAAGATTGAAATTCGATGAATATGTAACACTAATCAATAAACAAATGACTACTTTTGGAAAAAAAAACATGTTTTTTAAATAAAATTAATTTGAAATTAGAATTCTTAGCCAAATAAAAATTATTTTGATTTGTAATGGCCAGTACTGCAGAGCCGGCAATTTCATAGGTAAAGACCTAATATTTAAGCTCTATGTATTTATTTAAGTATATGTTAATTTATTACGTTATACGTGTAGGTTTATTTCAATATTTTAGTTTAAGACTTCGCATAATTGTATTTTTCTCTTCTTGTTCTCACACACTATTGTCTACATTTCTTTCTCATTTCTCCTATCGCAGGTCTGCTGGAAGAAATTTCTTAAGAAATAAGCAGTACCTTTGTACTCATAATTATGATTATGTCTTATCTGTATCTATTTTTCTGTGTGTACATAAATAATAAAATAAATAAATAATGTTCAGTAGTCTAATTACGTAACACACGATGAAACGGAATTTGTATCGTTTTGAAACAAATTCCTAATCCATTGCTTCAAAAGTTAAAAAAAATATCTGCTCAACAACGTAAATTACGCAATGAATGTTGTTGAACTGTCAAAATGAAACAAATCGTTTACGAAAATGTGTTGCGTAATTAGATAGCTGATGCCTTAAACGAATGTGAGCAAGCCTTTCATACGAATATGAACTTTAAAGTTATTTAAATAAAGTTCATATATGTATGAATTTTGCCCTAAACCTCGATGTGCCGTAATTATTTACGTGAAGTATACTTACATGTGATCATGTTTCTTAAGAATTGCGGCGCTATAAACCGCTTTATTTTATTTCTGTAGACGGCTAACCTGCAAATATTTAATTACTGTTTATCGAGTGTTGCTACTGGCTCATGATCGAGCGATAGACAGTCATGTCAAAAAAGATAATAGAAACATAAAAAAACTTTCTTTTGTGGCGAAATTTGGGTGTATATTGGATAGGAACAACTCTGCTTAACCCTTCGGAAAAACAAAGCGTGATGCTATGTACTTATGTAAAAAAATATATTGAATTCAAATTCAAAAGTCATTTATTCAAACTAGGCTGAGAATCAGCACTTTTCGAACGTCAAAGTTACATAAGACAGTCCCCCAAACCGCCCACCCTTCACCACTTCCTAGTTCTTTAGCTGGGAAGAAGAAGTGGCGCAACAAACTCCCCAGCACCACAGCTGTCTGTTCAGTTAGAAAAATAAAATAGATTCTATATAATAGTATGCAAAATAATTTACATTACGCAACACAAAACATAATTTAAATTATAAATTAATAGCCATATGCCAGCTAGCACACGCCAATATACCAACCAAAATTATCAAGAACTGTACACAGGCAGAACAAAAAAAATAAAAAATTGAAATTACCTGGCTCCTAAGCTAAAAAAGAAAACGAAAGAAAATTCTAATACAGGACCCAATGCATTCCCCTTATTATGAGTTACAATTATGACCAACAAATTATTACAGTTATAGACAAGTAATAAATATATTGGGATAAACAAAAATAGAAAAATGGAAAATAAAAAAAGCAAGCCTTACAGTAGTTGCGTATGATGATCTATCGGAAAATGGGTTGGTACCATCTGACGGCCAATTCTAGCACCGCGCGCGCTCATTGGTCGAACCAAATAGCGCGGGCTTCCCCGGCTTCCTGTTACACATTTCCGTCCCCATTTTACGAAATCACTCCCACAGATTGTAGGAAAGCGAGGGAAAGACTTTATACATTTGAAAAAAAACTTATATATTTTGGGCTTAAGGTGCAACCAGACAGCGGTCAATCAACGTCGATCAATAGAATATAATAGAATAATTTATTGGTCCATTGTTGCAAAATAAAATTCAGTAAATAATGATATTGTATGCGTACTGTAACTAGAATATTTAACATAGTATCGAAACAGTGGTCCCCAGTGGTTTGGCCTGAGTTGCGTGATATTAAATTTTATTTCAGGATGTTTGAAAATGGATAGAGCAGTTAATTAAATAAGGGTAGCGAACTATCAAAATAAAAAGAATGTGAAGAAAATAAAATAATTCATAACAATTTTATAGTGTTTGTGTGTGTGTTAATGTGAGTGTGAGCGTGCGTGTGGTGGTGAGTTGCATCAGTGCACACACGAACACATACCCTTTCACATTCGACGGCTGCTTCTGACTAAGCTTTATCGTTTGAACTGAACCGTCCCTCGTAGTTCGAGTAAGTTTTGATGAACAAAACCGTTCCACATGGCTTCGTTCTTCAGCATGTTTAATTTTGAACATAGCTCGTGATAGTTTTGAACAAAAGCGGTGTTAATTTTTTGAGTATTGTTTTAGTTTTGAACATATTTAGCTCGTGATAGTTTTGAACATAGTTTGTGATATTTTTGAACAAAAGCGGTGTTAATTTTTTGAGTATTGTTTTAGTTTTGAACATATTTAGCTTGTGATAGTTTTGAACATAGCTCGTGTTAGTTTTGAACAAAAGGCACATACTCGCTAACTGTTGGTCCAGCTAACTTCATGACTTGAGCTCTCATACAGCGATAACTGTGCGAATTCCTGAAGTGTTTACATCTGAAAAAAAAATACCAAGATAAGAGATGATAAACAAAAACAAAAAAAAAATGTCTAAGAATATGTTCTGAAGCGGCAGACGACTTTGTATCCCGAAAATTTTTGGCAGAAATTTGTATACACTTACATTTTGCCAGTTATATTTAAGTCTCATGTATATATATAAGGTGTATCTATTCATACACGAAATATTTTAAGACATATACCTATAGCTGGTAAAGAAACCATAGCAACAAAAAAAAAATATATATCAAGGTATATTATAAAAAAAAAAAAATAGTTTAATATTACTTGACACACATAATAAATACTGGTTCCTTCTTATTTTTTAACATCCATTACGCTAGTTTACGCGGGCGGCGGTATTTGAGACGGCGCGCGGCTTTTATGAATGATAAACAAAGAGAGAGAAACACGTGAGCGCGCCGCGCGGGCGCCTGCCTCCCCCGCCCGGCGCCCGCGCCTCGCCTCGCGCGCGGCGTGTGTTTGTGTTCAGTCCCACACAATCCGCGTGTTGTGTCGCTAGCGCGCGTCTTAGCTGACACGCATCGGGCTCGCTCGGGCAAGATATTTAACAATGCCTAACTACAGGTATACCAACCAGGAGTTGGGTTGCTTAACATCCACAACGCGGGCATCAGAAAATCCACGTGTTGTTAGGCCGGATCATTTCCAGACGCGGTTCAGTGTTAATGTGTGGGCTGGGTTAATAGGCGATAGACCCTTAGGAACGCGAATTGTGAACGCTTTCGCAGTGATGCCTAGTGATAGAGACACATTATTAAAAATGCAAGGATACATATTAAAACGTGCAGCCATCTGCGTCCAACAACAGGGCGAATATGTACAACAATTGGTGTAAATAGTGTAAATAAAAACTACGCAAGTATTAGGTATGTACATTTTAAATTATTGTAACAATAATTCGTAAAAGGTACCTGCATACCTGATGCAATGGGATAACTGAATTTCGTGTAAAATAGACAGGTTTCCGACTAACGGAATCAGTCGTAAACCTGTGACGATAACATGACAAGCCATTTATCCCGTTTATTAAATCTTTTGACCACTGCGAGACGACAGCTGACGGATAAGACTCGCACACACAGACGGACAGAGGTCATTAACATGCGAATTCGAGTTGCTCCTATCAGCTGTTTATTGGTATCTCGACGCGGCGGCACTTTACCGCGGGGCGGGCGGGTCATTCATAGAACATGGTGTAAAGGTTTTATGCCAAATGTCTCAAGCAGTTTTAAAATTATAATAATTACGTAAAATAAAAAACATTGAGATATCATCTTTATTTTTGTGTTTATAGTTTCTGTGCCAGCTATAGGTATATCTCTTAAAATATTTCGTGTATGAATAGATACACCTTATATATAGTCCTTAAGACCGTATTTCTGCCACGGCGGCCAATCTCAACGGAGACTAGCCTTCGGCGTGGGAGATATTATAGAGCACAAGTGTGTACGCAGACACAGGTGCACTCTCTCTTCCCTCACTCTCATAGTCCGATGGGACGGCAATCCGACACGACCGTAGAGAGATCAGGCGCAGGACCAACGGCTTATCGTGCTTTCCGCGGCACGGGTGTATCACACCGCCAACTTCCAAACTCCGGGCTGTTACTAAGAAATTCGAGATGGAAAAACCCAATAACACTTTGCATGACCCGGCAATCAAACCCAGGACCCCACGCTCAGCAGTCGCGCTTACGACCACGAGTCTCATGTAATAGGGGGCGAGCCTATTGCTATCAGCCGTGCATGAATCCAGACTCCGGGCTGCTGTTACGAAATTCCCAATGTAAAAGCTAATAACACTCTGTCCGACCTGGGGATCGAATCCCAGGACCTCATGCCCAGCAGTCGCGCTTGCGACCACTAGACCAATGAAGCAGTCTATTTAATTAATTAATTTAATTGTATTACTCACCTTTTTCCGTAAGAGCAAGTGCAAAAATTGGAGTCCCTGCAACAATATTACAATATTTTGGTTCAGATAGGCAATCGTTCTATGTAAAGTGCTAGTATTGCTGCTGTAGTGGTATGTAACCTTAAGACGTCGCCCGTCTGTGAGTTCAGAGTTCGTTCCCACCTTGCCGCAGAGGTCCTCCGCGTGCGCGACCCTCCCGAGTAAACAATACTGCCCCCCCGACCCTTGCCCGATGAAGCGCCAGCCTGTGCTGCAGCTGAGTGCGCGTAGCTTTAAATTTCCCCGTTAATAATAATGATCTATGTATCCTTGATCCAGTCCCGTCTTGCTGTCCTCCCCTCAGCGACACCCTAAGCCTAGGTTCGTACCCCATAGGGGGTGCCCTTAGCGAGCGTTCGCTTAGCTTTCATTTAGTATAGTTTATATGCTCCTGGCTGGAGGCTCTTAGTGTAGAAGCTAAAAGCAGCCACTGGAAAGTGCCATTTATAAAAATAAAAAATAAAAGTGAGTTCAGAGACAGTTCGAAATCAGCAATCAAATACGACACACATGTCATACACAGTCAGCCATTAGCCCATATACTAGCCGCTGTTCGCGTCACCCGCGTCATTATGTAGTCATCATTCTATGCCCGGGCCTGTTATCTTAGTTTGATAAATATTGTTCAGATCTCACCTTGAAACTTTTGCGACCAAACCGACCCTGAAAATAAAATAAAAATAATACTTAATAACATTAATAAGTAAGCCTAAGTACCTTCGTACTACGTAAAAAATAATGTTTCTCAAATATACACCATGAAATCTTAATGGTTGTTTTCCCGCGGCAGAATAACTTGACATCACTCTTTGCTTCGAATGTACTCCTTGTACATTCGAAGCAAAGAGTAAAAGTAAATAATTTAAGATGTTTATGTTTTAAAATAATTAAAAAATATCAACTCGAAAACGTGAGAATCAATAGTAACAGGTAACTTGTAGATACTACTCGAATCGCACGCGCCGCCGACAAAGGGAACAGCGATGCATAAATGTTCAAAGCAAAATAAACTCTCGCACGTGGTGATACGGCATAAACTAGTTTGCACGCAACAACATAAAATTTGTTTTCAAAATTGTTTCTTATATTTTTTTTGTTTATATAACGATTGTATTATCAAGACAAAACCATTTGGCTGCGGGAAAACAACCATTAAGAATTCATTAAGGGCGCGTTTTCAAATCGGACAAAATTCTGCTGTTTTTCGGTTCATTTTGTGACAAAACTAAACCGAATTTTATATAACTAATAACTACCACATATAGATTGGTTCTTCATCTTCAAATGCAAGTAACTTTTGTGTTAAAAATTATAGTTTTTTATATTGTAAAAACGATCTTCCGATGCCATTTTCCACAAAATTAACGATACTGGGTCGAGTTTCAGTACAGTTTTTATTCTATTATCAACATATTTTGAGATTTTAAAAATACTTTAAGTAGGCAAACATACTTATTTCTAAAACCTAGTAAAAAAAATGTTTCAAAATGTCACAAATAGTCGCAAAAAAAATAAAAACCAAAACTATTTTTTTCACATATTTTGCTATTACGGATGAATCTTAATGGATTGCGTTAAGGGTTATTTTATTTTTGGTTCCTGTTTTGATTATTGCACAAACATTTCGAAAGAAACCTCAGTCCGCGCTAGACCGCTGTCGTGAGTGGACTCTGTGTTGCCTGTTTGCAGCGGTTCGTGTGGAAAAGATCGCTGTACAAATACAAAATATTCTGTAAACCAAATTTGATACTTGATATTGTGGTAAGATAATTTTATAATCACACTCGACGAGTACAACTAGGTCTGCAGAGTTTGGGCTCGTTTTGTTAGTTATAATGAGACCTCGACCACCGAACTCAATGGAGTGACCTGAAGGTGTACTTCGGTGACTGCTACTGGTACTCCTCGACTAGTACAACTAGGTCTGCCGAGTTTGAGCTCGTTTTGTTAGTTATGATGAGACCTCACCACCGGACTTGATGGAGTGACCTGAAGGTGTACTTTGGTGACTGCTACTGGTACTCCTCGACGAGTACAACTAGGTCTGCCGAGTTTGGGCTCGTTTTGTTAGTTATGATGAGACCTCACCACCGGACTTGATGGAGTGACCTGAAGGTGTACTTTGGTGACTGCTACTGGTACTCCTCGACGAGTACAACTAGGTCTGCCGAGTTTGGGCTCGTTTTGTTAGTTATGATGAGACCTCACCACCGGACTTGATGGAGTGACCTGAAGTACTTTGGTAACTGCTACTGGTACTCCTCGACGAGTACAACTAGGTCTGCCGAGTTTGGGCTCGTTTTGTTAGTTATGATGAGACTTTACCACCGGACTCAATGGAGTGACCTGAAGGTGTACTTTGGTAACAAAACGAGCCCAAACTCGGCAGACCTAGTTGTACTCGTCGAGGAGTACCAGTAGCAGTCACCAAAGTACACCTTCAGGTCACTCCATCAAGTCCGGTGGTGAGGTCTCATCATAACAAACAAAACGAGCCCAAACTCGGCAGACCTAGTTGTACTCGTCGAGGAGTACCAGTAGCAGTCACCAAAGTACACCTTCAGGTCACTCCATCAAGTCCGGTGGTCGAGGTCTCATCATAACTAACAAAACCAGCCCACACTCGGCAGACCTAGTTGTACTCGTCGAGGAGTACCAGTAGCAGTCACCAAAGTACACCTTCAGGTCACTCCATCAAGTCCGGTGGTAAGGTCTCATAATAACTAACAAAACGAGCCCAAACTCGGCAGATCTAGTTCTACTCGTCGTAGAGTACCAGTAGCAGTCACCAAAGTACACCTTCAGGTCACTCCATCAAGTCCGGAGGTAAGGTCTCATCATAACTAACAAAACGAGCCCAAACTCGGCAGATCTAGTTCTACTCGTCGTAGAGTACCAGTAGCAGTCACCAAAGTACACCTTCAGGTCACTCCATTGAGTTCGGTGGTGAGGTCTCATTATAACTAACAAAACGAGCCCAAACTCGGCAGACCTAGTTGTACTCGTCGAGGAGTACCAGTAGCAGTCACCAAAGTACACCTTCAGGTCACTCCATTGAGTTCGGTGGTCGAGGTCTCATTATAACTAACAAAACGAGCCCAAACTCGGCAGACCTAGTTGTACTCGTCGAGGAGTACCAGTAGCAGTCACCAAAGTACACCTTCAGGTCACTCCATCAAGTCCGGTGGTGAGGTCTCATCATAACTAACAAAACGAGCCCAAACTCGGCAGACCTAGTTGTACTCGTCGAGGAGTACCAGTAGCAGTCACCAAAGTACACCTTCAGGTCACTCCATCAAGTCCGGTGATGAGGTCTCATCATAACAAACAAAACGAGCCCAAACTCGGCAGACCTAGTTGTACTCGTCGAGGAGTACCAGTAGCAGTCACCAAAGTACACCTTCAGGTCACTCCATCAAGTCCGGTGGTGAGGTCTCATCATAACTAACAAAACCAGCCCACACTCGGCAGACCTAGTTGTACTCGTCGAGGAGTACCAGTAGCAGTCACCAAAGTACACCTTCAGGTCACTCCATCAAGTCCGGTGGTAAGGTCTCATCATAACTAACAAAACGAGCCCAAACTCGGCAGATCTAATTCTACTAGTCGAGGAGTACCAGTAGCAGTCACCGAATTACACCTTCAGGTCACTCCGTCTAGTCCGGAGGTAAGGTCTCGTCATAACTTACAAAACAAGCCCAAACTCGGCACATCTAATTCTAATAGTCGAGGAGTACAAGTAGCAGTCACTGAAGTACACCTTCAGGTCATTCCATCTAGTCCGGAGGTAAGGTCTCGTCATAACTTACAAAACAAGCCCAAACTCGGCACATCTAATTCTACTAGTCGAGGAGTACCAGTAGCAGTCACCGAATTACACCTTCAGGTCACTCCATCAAGTCCGGAGGTAAAGTCTCATCATAACTAGTAAAACTAGCCCAAAGTCCACAGCCCACCTCTTTCTACTAGAAGAGGGCTTCCAGTGCCTCCTAGCAGTCACTGAAGTAGGCATTTGTATCTAAGTATTATTTAGTAAAAATACAAACCACAATACGAAATATTTTTTGTAGATGCCTATGTATTATAAAGAATATAGAGAAAAAAAAAATTCAAAGTACCAAAATTAGTTCACTTGACAACTATTCCCGCAATTAACCGTGCGTACACTTGTGTGTGTGACCTTTGTCAATGTAGTAGTTCGATTCTATACCTATCAAATTTGTAAACGCGTCCTTAAAGTAGTTGCTTACGATGTGTAGCATCTGATATCTCACTTTGGTAATAAGCAACAATAAAGGGGCTCGTCAAGGTCGTTTTCGAACTCTAGAACCACGCGCGCTCATTGGTCAAATCAAATAGCGCGCGCTTCCCCGGCTTCCTGTTACACACTTCCGTTCCTTTTCACGAAATCACTCCCACAGATTGCAGGAAAGCGAGAGGAAAGATGTATAAAAACAAATTCCATCAAAATTATTGTGTTTGTTTCCTAGAAAGTACGTTAAGCTGTTGGTCTCGGCTGTCATTTGCAAATCCTTGACAGTCGCGTCGTTACAGATAATTAGTCCAAAAGTCTGACAGATCAGTCCTACCAAGGGGGGAGCAAGGGGGTGGAGGTCAGATAGGCAGTCGCTCCAAGTAAAATACCGGTATTCAGCTGCATGTGGTTAGACTGAAAGCCGACTTCAACATAGTTGAGAAAAGGTGACGAAGATAATATCATTATCATTAGTTAATTATTAGGTAATATAGCTGGCAGCACTAGCAAGTCAACAAACAGTCAGAATTATGTAACAGTTAGAAATATGGAAAATATAAGATATGAAATCTTATATTTTCCATATTTATGTATTTCCTGCGCCGCGGTTTTATTAAAGTACGAAAAATTATAATAAAACCTTTAGGAATAACAGCACAACAATGAAAGGACAATAAACAACATCAAAATGAAAATAACCAAAGAATAATCGAAACAGCAAGAATGACGGCTGTCGAATTCGGCCTATAAAACAATAATGATGAAAATTTTGAAAGCCAATTAAAACGGAATGTTGACTAGATCCGCTACGAAACGAGCACGCCTACCACCTCCGGACTCGTCGCTCAGCTCCGCCTTGCCGCCGCTGGCACCCAGCCCCATCGCGAGCGCTGTGACGACACGGACGACACGACGGTAATTGCGTTGAGCTCGAGTGACGAGTATTTTTCCCCGCCGACGTCGCCAACACCTGTACGGCGGCAGGAGAGAGGCCAGCCACCGAGAAGCTTGGGACTTAGGGGCCAACCGGCCCCGAGCCGGGTCTCCACTGCCGGTGGTTGTGTGCAGCGCATGAGATGGACTCAGTCTATGAACGAGAACGTCATGCGCGCAAATAACGGGTCTACAGAGGGAGGAACTAACCTCACTGCGTACCGTGTTAGGATGCTGTCTCTGTTTCAGGAACTGGAGCCAACCGTCAATGTTAATAATAATAATTATTATTATTAAGCTATCGCTTGTGACTTTGTTCCCTATTTTTTTATTTGATTGGTTTCTTGAGTTGTATGGGCATGTGATGTGGACGAATGAGGAAAATGTCGTAAAGAAAGTTTTGGGTATGAATGTCGATGGCTATAATAGTTGGGGAAGACCACAGAAACGATGGATGGACTGTGTGAAAGATGATATGGCTGGAAAGGGGGTGAATACCGAGATGACGACTAATAGAGAAGTATGGAAGAAGGGGACATGTTGGGACGAGGAGCTCGTGGCTACGTAATAACTGCCGCACGGGTCGATCTATCGGGTTAAGCTACGCTTGCCTGGGTTGGTCTGCGGATAGGTTCAGGATAGGTACCATCTTTACATATCGAGACTCTTCCGTACCTCGGAAAGCACACTAAGCCGTTGGTCCCGGCTGTCATTCGTGGATCTTTTGAGAGTCGTTACGGGTCCTCAGAAGCCCGAAAGTCTGACAACCACAACCAGTCTTACCAAGGAGGATACCCAGTTACTGGGCTGTGGAGGTGAGATAGGCAGTCGCTCCGTGTAAAATACTGGTATTCAGCTGCATCCGGTTAGACTGAAAGCAGACTGCAACATAGTTGGGAAAAGGTGACAGGTAGGCATCTGCCTAGCTTTTTCCAATAAATTGGTATAAGGACAGGAGAGTAATGAAATGATGATTTCTGGAGTGGCGACCACGTGGCAGAAACCGTAGAGTGGGTAGGTCTATGTTGTCTATATTATGGGGTTTGGTTTCCGCACTTATCCTTCAGGTGGACCATTGTGCGTCTGCGAATGGGTAGTTTACACAAGCAAGGTGGAATCCGCTGGATTGAAGAAGCACAGGAGCGGTCGTTGTGACGTTGTTCGGGGGAGTCCTATGTCCAGCACTTCCAGCAGTGGACGTCTTGTGGTTGAACGATGATAAAAATACTTACCATCCTAGCTTATAAGGTGTCTTTCTACGATTGATTGTGGAATACAATCTCTTGACGCCGCGAACTGAAAATAAAATTGATAGGATTTTTCAGTATCATAATTGAAAACATTAGCAAGACGATGTAAATATAGTCGACCTCTTAATTGCTTAACAACCCTTAACAGTTGTAATTTTCACAGATTTTGTATTTCTATTGCCGCTATAACAACAAGTAGGTAATATAAATAAAATAAAGCTAAAACTAAAGGGGGCCCCATACAAGGAGCGTGTTTTTTTCGTAATGATTTGCCCAAGGGATAAAAAAAAAATTAAGTATTACCTTGATGTTCAATCACTTCTTCATGTAATATTTGTTTTATTTTACGGAGAAGATTTCTGAAAAAAAAACATTAAGTAGATTTACAATAAAGACTTTTTTTGTATGAGAATTAACATCTTTTTCCTAATGACTAGGATCGAGAGACCACTAAAACGTTAGTAAATTAGTGGGATTTTAGAGCCCAACACCCTAATCACGTAACACACTTTCAATCACAATCCGAGTTTTGAACGATAGTAAAAAAAAAAACGACGTAAATAAGACCATCTGGTGCTTACTGACCTTAGGCATATCATTTATGTAAATGTTAAATAATGGGGGGCCAAGAATGCTAACTTGGGGAACACTATTAGTAGTTTTCTCCTAGGACGTCAGATTTTGTTTTTAAACATTTAATAATACAGTAATTATACGTTTTTCTCTTTTCTAAATGTAATGTTTGTAAAAGTATCGTACATTTTTTTTTTTATTATTTATGTACACACAGAAAAATAGATACAGATAAGACAATCATAATTATGAGTACAAAGGTACTGCTTATTTCTTAAGCTTACTTTCTTTTTTCTTTTTTTTTTCTTTTTTTTATGGTATCGTATCGTGTATATTTTTCAGAACATCGATTTTATTCGGTAAAAAAACGGCTTAAAACGGTCTCAACACTATGGCAACGAACTCAAAGACGTGACAAACTCGTGTTTTTGTGTGCATTTTTCCAGTATAAAGTGAAACTTAGTGCTTACGAATGATAGGTACTCCTTATATAGTGCATGAATAACATAGTTATTAATTAGGATTATGAATTAGATTTTTCGATTTCTTACGTAGACGTTCATACAAAGTTACCGCAGCATGTACAATGAGAAACATCAAATCGGGCTTCTGAGATTGTCGCGAGATAAGGATATTGTGGTATCTTCGCGGGCAGAAGCTGGTCCCCAATAAACACTGGGCCCGTGTGGTGGATTACGGCCCACTTCCTCTCACAGAGAGAGCAGCTGTGGGAACTTTAGGTTGGTTATGGGTGATTTTTCTTATGGAATTATTTTAAATTTTTGCACAGTTATTCCATACAAAAACTATATCACGTCAATTTTATAAAAAAATCACTTACACGCTGCGTCCATTTTCAGCACTCATTAATACACTAACAAGAGAACTCCGATTCAATATATTTTTTTTAACTGAAAAACAAAATTGAATTATTAAATTTTTATTAAGGCACGGATAAATTGAAAATACGGGGTGCTATACACTTGTTCGACTCTTCATGATTCGGTACAGCTGGGCGGCCACATTAAATATAATCTAGAAAAGCCGGGCAGGCATAGCTTGAATTTTGCTGAGCCGACCCGAACATCATTCAGTGACATTCAGCGAGGATGGAAGCCGAATATGTGTAGGTAGTATTTGTAATTGCTTCGATTCGGCTTTGTTGTTCAAAAAATTCTGCCGAATATGTGTCGACTCGAAGATGTGTTTAACAACCCTTAGGGATCTCGCGCACTAGACGCCCCGACTCCGCCCAGTCGTGGCCGTCCAGTGGTATTGTATGGTGTGCGGCTAGTTGGCCGTTGCGACCAAGTGCACGATTCATATCGGTTTCTATAGTTTACCTGGTCACTGCGACCACTGGTCGTGGTCGTGGTCGTCTAGTGCGCGAGATCCCTTATAGTACTTATTAAATAAGAAGTGACTTACATAGTTTTATTGGCATTTTGAGTATGCTTCCGAGGCGTCGGTCCATCACGCACCTACTGAAAAAAAAAAGCGAGCCTTACAGTAGTCGCATACAATGTGTAACATCTGACATCATGGCTGACGTAAATATGATATAAACAATATTCATCACCATCACGATCACTATCACCGTCACCGTCTTAGTCATTTTCATTGTCATCGTCATTGTCATCATCATTATCATCATCATCCTGATTATAACCTCTCGGAAAATGGGTTGGTTCGGTACCATTTGGCAGTCAACTCTAGCACCGCGCGTGCTCATTGGTCAAATCAAATAGCGCGCTCTTCCCCGACTTCATGTTACACACTTCCGTCCCTTTTCACGAAATCACTCCCACAGATTGCAGGAAAGCGAGAGGAAAGATGATACACATATAGTAATGTTATTATTAACGGTTAGTTCTACCTTCAGTCGAATCTGAAGGTAAAACTGACCACGTACTGTAGGCTTATACCGCCGGATACAGATTGGTGAAACGTAGCATGAAATGTAACATGCCGTTCAAATACATGCAATGCAACACGAATTGTAACAACAACTAGGCGAATCTGTTTCAACGTGTTTTAAATTTCATATTGCATAATGTCGTGGCTAGATCTTAGAATTGATCATTTCATAAAGTGTTCGACCATTTCATGAAATGGTTGTATTTCATTATATAGAACATCGACCCCTGCGTTGGTCGTGCTTTGGTGCGTGCATCACAATGTGGTCTGGCCAGATCATATACTCAACGTTTGACGATATGAACAGTTAAACGCACGCCTACTTCAGGATGTGGCCAAACATTTGTGACCATATCCTTAAATAGTTAAAGTGAGCGGCAGCAGCAACACGCGGCGTTATCAGGACTCATTTCTACCGCGCTTTAGTTAAGACCAAACCAACGAATGTTTGCGCGGCAGTACTGCGCGGCACATCCGAGATACGCCGCGCACTTCAGTTGGTAATATCAATCTGCCTAGCCTTTTCCCAACTATGTTGGGATCGGCTTATAGTCTAACCGGATGCAGCTGAATACCAGTATTTTACATGGAGTGACAGTTGTCAGGCTGTCGGGCTTCTGAAGACCAGTGACGACGATCAAAGATCCACGAATGACAGCCGAGACCAACGGCTTAAGAGGCCTGCGGATTTGTAAATCAAACATATTCTTAAGGTAGTGTGTATTTATTCCGATCGGATTACAGAATATCTAGGCTCCCAAATATACATTTTGAATAGACACTTTCACGAAATTATCAATTCTAAGATCTTGCTATAACACATATATTTGGACGGCATGTTCGTTACATCTTTTGTTACGTTTCACATAAGTATGTGTACCCACAATTAGAATGGAGAAGAAGAGCCTAGTTCCAGGTTGGGATATTTAAATTTTAATTACTTACGTTTCCGATTCTTCGATGGTACTGTAGGCAGAATCCACCCAGTCTGAGCCTTCACCGGATTTATCTGTAAAATAAAAAGACAGATAGAATAAAGAATATTTTATTCAAAATTCAAAAGTCATTTATTCAAACTAGGCTGAAAATCAGCACTTTTCGAACGTCAAAATTACATAAGACAGTCCCCCAAAAATGCCTACACTTCACCACTTCCTAGTGCTTTAGCTGGGAAGAAGAAGTGGCGCAACAAACTCCCCAGCAGCACAGCTGTCTGTTCAGTTAGAAAAAAATGAATCTATATAATAGTATGCAAAATGATATTTACATTGCGATTGTGTGTATTAAACACAATATTATCAAAATAATTCAAATTCAAAATATTTTATTTCACATAAACCTACAAGGGCACTTATGAAACGTCAGAAGCTAGGTGCACGGTTCCAATTGGTCGCTTCCTGTGGAGAAGAGCCGGCAAGAAACTCCACAGAATAAACACAATAACGAAAATAATAGGTACTTCATGCATGATCAGCTTATAATGTTCCCAAAGCTGGGAAACAGACCTCTCTGTGAGAGGGAGTGGGCCGTAATCCTCCACGCGAGCCCAGTGCGAGTTGGTATAGATGTCAAATGTGTTCGAATTTTTGGTTCTAGAACATAGGTTCCTCATGATGTTTTCTTTCACCGTTTTGAGAGCAGTGGTAATGAAATAATTTATACAAAGTGAAGAGCCTGTCAGGGTTCGAATCTACGACCTTTACCGGTAGTAATAACTCGTAAGTCGTGGCCGTTCTTGCTGAAATGTGCTTATTTGACTGTAATTGAAAAATACATAAAATAATTGGTGTTTAAAGATGTTACAGAAAAAACACGCCAAAACCAAGCAAACAAACCGTTGGAAATCTGAATACCAGTTTCTATCTTTTTAATGAGAAACGGTAATTGTACTGAATGGCGAAAAGTTACTACGTCGTGATGCAAAATTATGACCACTTTTGGGTACCTAGTTACTAGCCTAAATCAATGACATGTTAAAAGGCCCTATCAATCCGTCAGATATTTATATGTTATGCACCCTGAATAGGTATCCTTTAAAAAATTGTCCAAGTCGTCAGATTCAGGGAAAGCCCACAATTTCTTCATCAGATTTGAAAAAGTCATTATGCGTCAAGCCGCACACGATCATTATGAAAATCAAATCACGTTATTTTTTAAACGATTTCGGAAATCTGAAAGTGGACTTCTGACCACGGGGCTCATATGTAAAAATCTATCCTATAAGTTTCTTGCCATTCTTCTCCATACGAAAACTACCTTTTGGAAGGGGCAACTAGAATCAATTAATTTTTTTTGTAAATTTTTGACGTTCAAAAGTGCCTTATACGGGCCTACTTGAAATAAATGATTTGACTTTGACTTTGACTATCTATCTATCAACTTTTCGCCCTACATATGCTTGCTCAAAACCCCTCTCGGCTCTTCCCTACCAGTAACAAGGCAGTTAGAACTTTGTAATACTTAGTAGTTTTCTTACCTGATTTTATATGAACTACTGAAAGAGTATACGACGTGTTTCCTTTAAATCGTGTGCTGAAAAAGAAAATACTTTTAAGGCGGCACCACAGTAGTCCGCTAAATTAAAAAATCATCAATACAACTCTCTAAGTTCATATTACTCTATTGAATGACCATTCATGATATAATAATAATATAATCGTTTATTTTGGAACAAAAACAGATACAATCATGAAAATAGTAAAACGGTGATAACTGCAAAAGTTAATAACTGTGGCGCAGCTATCAACGCCCGGCTCCTAGTGAGAGGGTAGTTCGTTTCAGATAAGAAAAATATATTTTAAACTATATATGGTAGTTAAAGTAGTTAAAAATAAAAAGCAAAAAATGAACATAATAAAAAAAACAAAGAACAAAATTACGGGATAAGTAATCTGTGGTGTAAGTGTGCCTGTGTGTATGAGGGTGTGTGTGTGTGTGTGTGTGTTTGAGCGTGCGTGAGTGTGAATGTGTTACACTTCCATAAGTTGTTCAGTTGCATCATATGTAAGCGATTTTCGCCAAGTATCGAGCCTTTTCTTGCATTTATTTTTGGTAAAAGAATAGATGAAAGTTTCATGAAAGTCTGAATGATATTTAAGGCCAATTCTAACTTACAGAGTTATATTGATGAGTTTAATGATTATACTTATGTAAATACATATATTAGGTTGGGGAAAAAGTCTTTTCGCATTATAGTATGTATGAACTTGTAATAAAATCTCTTTGGCTATACTATGTGTATCTGGCTGGTTTTGGTATCATTGAAAGTTTAAATTTTAAAGAACATAATTCCAAATTCAAATTAGGAAAATGTGTGATTTTTATTTGTTTTTCGTACTGTCAAGATGAGTGAATCTAATGAAGAAATTCGATACATTTTAAAATTTTACTACAAAAAAGGTAAAAATGCAACGCAAGCCGCGAAAAAAATTTGCGATGTTTATGGACCTAGTGCAGTGTCTGTGAGAGTAGCACAAATTTGGTTTAAGCGTTTTCAATCCGGAAATTTTGATGTCAAAGATGCACGTCGCTCTGGTCGCCCTATTACGGATAAAATGGATGCCATTTTTGAAAAAGTGGAGCAAGATCGGCATATTAGTAGTTACGACGTAGCTGAAGAACTGGGAATTGACCACAAAACAGTTTTGGCGCATTTGAAAAAAACTGGGTACACAAAAAAGCTCGATATTTGGGTACCTCACGAGCTCACTGAAAGAAACCTAATGAACCGTGTACTCATTTGTGATTCTTTATTACGACGTAATGAAACCGAACCATTTTTGAAGAAGCTGATAACTGGTGATGAAAAGTGGATCACGTACGACAAGAACGTGCGAAAAAGGTCGTGGTCAAAGGCCGGTCAGGCTTCACAGACTGTGGCAAAACCCGGGTTAACTCGCAACAAGGTGATGCTGTGTGTGTGGTGGGATTGGAAGGGCATTATTCATTATGAGCTGTTACCACCAGGCAGGACCATCGATTCTGAACTCTACTGCGAACAACTGATGAGATTAAAGCAAGAAGTTGAGAGAAAGCGGCCGGAATTAATCAACAGAAGGGGTGTGGTTTTTCATCATGATAACGCTAGACCTCACACATCTTTAGCCACTCAGCAAAAATTAAGAGAGTTTGGCTGGGAGGTGTTAATGCATCCGCCGTATAGTCCTGACCTTGCACCTTCAGATTTCCACCTGTTTCGGTCTCTTCAGAATTCTTTAGGCAGTGTCAGGTTAACATCACGGGAGGACTGCCAAAACCACTTGTCGCGGTATTTTGATCAGAAGTCCCAAAATTTCTATAGCAATGGGATCATGTCCCTACCTACAAGATGGCAAAAAGTTATCGAACAAAATGGTACCTACATACTTTAGTTAAATGTAAACATACTATGTTAAAAAATGTTTTGAATTTTCTTAAAAAATGCGAAGAAACTTTTTCCCCAACCTATTATGTTACGGTTGCGAATTAAGTTTTGACTAACATAAAATCTGACAATGAGCTGCAAATTGCAAAAAAACGTAAGAACATTTGAATTTCGCTGGCTACCCTAGCGCATCCCCCTTAAGGTCTGACGAATTTACGAGCGAGAAAGACTGCGTGATTGCATGTTTCTCGCTCTAGCGAAGGATGATTCTGAACGACAGAAAGGGATAGACTTACGGGAAAAAAGCGAATTGCAAATCCGGGCGGTTGAGTCTGGCAGCCTTTAATTGATTTTGACTTTCGTTTGTAGCTGTTTCCACTGGGTTGTGATGACAGAAAATAATGGTAAATCCTACTGAATAATTACAGCTAATCAAGCCGTGGTAGCTACCTATGAACGGCTTTGAATGTGTTGAACAGATTTGTGCCCAGCTAGTACAGTATAGTTAAATCTGGAAATGTATGCCCTTCGGTAATCTTTGTGTTTCCGAATTAGCACGAACCCCTACAGAGTCACAGCTTATAAGTTTTGTACTGCCGCGGTTGTAGTTTTCTCTCTGTCGTGTTACCTATTCCAGTCCCATATCGTCATTTGTCACTCGAAAGTTTTTTGGAATTGC
Source organism: Xanthia icteritia (assembly GCA_949128155.2). Taxonomy (NCBI): domain Eukaryota; kingdom Metazoa; phylum Arthropoda; class Insecta; order Lepidoptera; family Noctuidae; genus Xanthia; species Xanthia icteritia. Next base: position 9,883,859 of record OX421959.2, on the reverse strand, counting down.
ACAGGGATGTTAATCTATAATTTTGCTATCATGGTAATACAAAACAAGCAAGTACTTCAATGGTTTTAACAGCTCTATATTACATCTCAGCATCGCGCGTTCGTATTTTCAAAGATAGACGATGATTCCCGAAGCGCATTCTTTTCTTGTGATATCTATTACCTACACTACACATCTAAAACAACCTTAAAGTCTATCGAGGTCGCCCAGCGTGCAATACTGAAGGTTGCGATGTTCAAGCCTATCCGATTCCCCACAACAACACTATATGAAAAATGGGAAGTCATGACCTTGAGACAGCTATACATAAAAAGCATTGTCCTCCTACAACACAGCAAACTTAGCTACAATCCAATAATCCTCCAAAAACGAAGAAAAGATATAGTATGCGAAAGAACTGAGCTGTTTAAAACTAAATTTAGTCAACGCTTTGCCCACTCCATTGGTCCATTAATCTACAATAGATTAAACATATACCCGTTAACAAAAATACAATGCAAGAAAAAAAAAATACCGAATAAAAAAAGTCTTACCTATGAACAGACTGAACTTCTTCTGTCATCTTAATAAAAATCCTATGTAATTACATACAATTCTCATAACGTACACACAAACGCTCGCACGCCCACTCACACCACAACACAGCAGAACACTATACAACACCACACACATCCTCTTACACATCAGACACGTACATTCCCATCTTACTCAAATAAGAGGACCTGCATGCAAACACCACACAATATATATTTTTTTCTTTTTTCTCTTTATGTACTCTCTCTAATACAAATTAAATTACGTTGTGGCTTTTATATATTTGTATAATACTCGAGGGGTTTGGCGCTGATAGCTGAAATACAGGCTCTGCCTAGTTCGGCTACAGATGACTACACCACTTTTTCTGACCTAAATTTGCCTGTTAAAATATTATGTAATCTATGTCTAAGTTTCTTAAAATAAACAATATTATATATTATTATTATTACACTACATTTGAACACTTTGAAAACATGGACGAACCAATAAAGTCGGACAAAGCAAAAAAACAAAAATCTAGCAAAAAAACTGTGACATTCAAGTCGGCCAGCTCGCTGTACGTACAGTCAAGACTCAGTTTTTTTTTTTGTTCGTCCATGTTGGAAAAGAACTTACTCAGAGCGTATGGTAAATGGCACTTCCGAGTTCTTTCGTAGTGCCATATTGGCAATCTCTGTTGACATTCCGAGCTCTAGAATGAGACCAGAAAAGCAAGTTAATGGTGACTGTTATTTGATGATGTCTTTACGAGCTGTCAAAGGTCCGAATTTCCGCCAACCTATAGGAATTGCATTTTTTTAAACAATGATTTCTATAAGTAGGATTGTACCAAACACTTTTATACGTCAATCTTTTCTTTTTTTAACTAGACGAGGTCGACGTTTCCTACCTGACTACTCTGCGAAGAAAGGCCGAAACAAACTCAGAGATCACAGTTTCCTTTAAAGTCCAGACATAATCTTGGTCAGATCATGTGAAGACCATGTATGTCATGTGAGGTGTCTTTAATGGACTTTTGAGGAAATAACAGATTGAGTGAACCTGTCGAGTCAGTGCACGCATTTATCAGTAACCGTGCAGTTCAACTCAGAATTTAAGCAGCTCAACGATTCGACGAACAGTACCAAAGAAAGGACATTTGGGTAGGCCGCATAAATTACTTAAACTGCCAGATCATGATTAACACTTTCGACTCCATCCACTTTATAAAGCTCATACGCCATGCCGCCATACATATTGGAAGTGAAACCTCCGTGAGGGTCACCGGCATTAGGTACGTTTGCGCTAAAGTTAACCCCCGCAGACGGTCAACGGCATTAGGTTTGAAACCGTGTTATAAAACACTGTAAAACAAACTGTAAATCGCTCTGATCCCGAGACAGGGTGTCTAACCTTTTGAATTTTTGTGAATAGGTATTTGTAACCGTGAAAATGGATTTCCACACCTGAAATACTGGCCTTCTGACACAATAAAAAAAAAAGTGCTTGTATTTTAAAACCAACGCATATATTTGTACTTACTAATAAATCTTGTTAAAATAAACAACAGATTTTTATTTTCACAGTTTATAATGCTGCATTTTCTAAGAAAAACTAAAATGAGCCCTCCGCGAGGGCTCCCGGCATCTCATATGCGACTAGAGTGAGCCTTCCAAGAGGGTTCCCGGTACTGAACGTGTTAAACTAACTGAGAAAAAAAGCAGCACAAGCCATGTGCCGGTGGGATTTTCGACGGGCAAAAATGACGAAAAAAGAAATGTGAAGAATAAAATAAATTAAAAACATAAATAAATTAGACAAAAGAGGCCAGACACGAATAACTATGGAACCATTTCTTAAAGTACAGTTCAGTCAAAAATTTATGAATACTCACCCGCTATTCTGAGATCGCTACAGCTCGGCTTATTTCTCTGTGAAACAAACATTCATTTTATTCTATCACTAGCTTTTGCTCGCGGCATCGCCCGCACGTAGCTCGGAAATTATCGCACGGGATCGTACTACTGGGATAAAAAGCATCCTATGTGTTAATCTAGGTTATAAACTACCTATGTGCCAAATTTCATCCAAATCCGTTCAGACGTTTTTGAAGAAGAAGAAGAAGAAAGAAAATACGTTTATTTTCGGCAAACAAGACGCAAAGATTTTGTGTGATTGAGTAACAAACATTCAAACATCCAATCATATAATATTAGTAGGATAATATCTATACATAATACTAGCTGCGTCCCGCGGTTTCACACGAGTCTCGATCCCGTGAAAATAACGGAATAAAAAGCATCCTATGTCCTAACCCAGGTCATGGTCTACCCATGTGCCAAATTTCATCCACATCCGTTCAGCCGTGTTCGCGTGAAAGCATAACAAACAAACATACAAAAAAAACTAGCTGCGCCTCGCGGTTTCACCCGCATAAGTCTCGATTCCGTAGGAATATCGGGATAAAAAGTATTGTATGTCCTAACCCAGGTTATGGTCTACCCATGTGCCAAATTTCAACCAAATCCGTTGAGCCGTATTAGCGTGAAAGCGCAACAAACAAACTCACTTTCGCATTTATAATATTAGTTACGATACTTAGGATTAGGATATTAGTTTAGATTAATTAGTCACTTTGCCAGTCTGTGTGACCACGTTGTTCTACTAAACTACGCAACTGATTTGGATGCGGTTTTCATCGTAGTTATGACAATTTATTCCGGAAGGTTTATGTACATCAATCAATCAATTCAGCCTATCGCAGTCCACTGCTGGACATAGGCCCAGGCTACACCACAACACCCTGTCTCCCACCCTCCACATCCATTCTGACCCAGCCACCTTTTGAAGGAGTAAGTCGAGGGGACTATTACATGGAACTTACATATAACTGGCGAAATGTGGGTGTTAGATACTCCATTGCCTAACTTTTCGCGGAATACAGCCGTTAAAGTACCTGGGCAACCGAGCTCTGCTCGGGAGAAAATATGGGAAAACGAATTTTCCCAGATATGAGACCTAACTAGATTGATTTTTCGCCCCCGTAAACCCCTTTATTGCAACTTTCATCGAAATCGTTAGAGCCGTTTTCGAGAACGGGATTACAAATATATTTAAACAAATATTGCTCATTTAATAGTTTAAGATAATGTTTGATGAGGTAGTTCTTTTTTTTATTCTTGTCGGTAAACTTACAGCTAATTTATACAGTGAACAATATACAATTGAAGGCCATTTTTATGTTTCCAGTTCCACTGATAAACACTAAAAAAAGGTGGGTACAAAATACCTATAAGTACTTACGGGTATTTCCCTCGTTCTATGATGTCTTCTCCGTTGCGGAGTTTTTATTGGAGGCGAGCAGGGTTTGACCCTAAAAACAGAAAAATATATAATTGCAAAAATATTTATATGCATCCATTGGATCTAGTTTAGTCAAACACATACACCATGCAATCATACCAGTTCAAATAAAATAAGCTAGCGAAACACCACAGGTGGTCTTTGACCCCACAAACAATCAACCAACCAATTTTTTCATGTTCGATATCAATATCCATCAAGTCTGTAGAGTTTGGCTAGCTAGTTTTATTTGAGCCCATTTAGTCGCGCGAATCTCGTCTAAGTTATTGTCAGCAGTTCTCGAGATGATATTCAGGAATTTAGAATGGAATGAAAATGGACTCAACATAAACGGCAAAAATCTAAGCCTTGCTGACGATCTGATTCTGTTTTTTGAGTGCCCAAAAAAGCTAGAACAAATGCTGCAGCAATTATTAGATCAAAGTGCGGAAGCAGGGTTGACAATGAACACGACAAAGACCAATATTATGACCAATTCATCCCAGATCAAATCACAGTAAATACCCACCAATAGACTAAGTAGAAGACTACATTTACCTAGGACAGCTAATATCTGCAACTGATACAATGCATAAATAAGTTGATAGAAGGATAGCTAACACTTCGAAGTGCTTTTGGTCCCCTTAGCGAAGTGATGAAGAACAGAGACTTGACAATTGTCAATTTTTCTTTTGTGTTTAATTAAACACAAAAGAAAAATTTACGACCTATGTATTCTGCCGTGCTTGAATTATGGTTACTTATGGTACAGAAAATAAACGTCTGTCAAAATAGTAATAAAACGAAGTGTAATTGGAGTCAAGAGACACAGTAAGATTAAAAGAAATAAAAAGTATAAGTAACTAAGTTTAAACATGCGAAAAAAGTATGTATGACACAAAAAATGGCGATGTACTAAATATTAAGAGACGAAAAAGAGAAATGGACCAAATTAATAACAGGGAACCCAAGGTATTGAAAAAGGAGCAAAGGACGACAAGCGAAACGTTGGGAAGACGACGTCAAACGAGCAGCTGGTCCAGAGTGGAGTCAGAGGCCCAGAGACAGAGAGATGGAAATCTTTAGAGGAGGCCTTTGTCGAAAGACAAGCTGTTTAGCAAAAAAAAAGTGCATCGAACGATACAAAAATATTGTAGAAAACTTTGTAGAACCAGCAATAAAAGCTTATTTTATTTTAGTCGCGCGAATGTCATTGTCACTTGTCAATCATTTGTTTGGAAAAGGGAAGGTGACCTCTGTCGACGACACTTTCAGGTTCGCCGAAAAAAACGAATGCGACGTTCGCTTATATTAGGACAAGGCCCTACGCTGTGCGATCATCGCGTAAATGCGACGTTATAGTTTGACCGAGACCGTTGTTGACCTTAGGAATGCGCGGCGGACCTAACGCCGCTATCTTGTTTTTTCTATATAATTTCACAAAATGTTTACCAACAGCGCCCCTTGTTAATATCATTCGAGCGCCAAAAGATCCTTGCACCGTGCGTTTATTATAACTTGACCCGTGACGCGATTGGAACCAGTCATAAGATTGGTAATAGGTACTGTTCTTTCAGTCGCCATTTTGAACTCTATTAGTATTGAAACTAAGCTTGACAAGCAATGGTCAAGTGGACGGCAAAGGACAAGTTATAGTGCACGGTCTGTAGCACAGTACGCGACGCACCGACGGTACACACCACTTTTTTAGGCGTTTTGACGACGTTGTATTTGGTATTATTATTCGGATTCAGTTGACTCGGGCCGAGCTGTCACTGACCCAAGGCGACGTCAGATGTAAACACATCCAATAAACTCACTTGGTTTTTTCTTCACACAATTGCGGTACAATTGAATTGATCTTTTTCAGTAATTCTTGCGTCACATCAGTGGTGGTTCCTATTTCTGGAATAAGTACCAAATAATAATAAGTACCTTAAGCTACCTATTAGTTTCTAATCTATCTAGCGAGATTAAAATGGCACACTCCCTGGTCATACGCCCAAAGGCCGAAATTTTGAAGGATTAATGATGGAAAAAGAGGTTGAAAAAAAAAAAACAATAGTATTTTATGCAACTAGTGAATAAAAGACGGATTTAAAGCGAGGGCCATAGATGAATCACGAGAAGGATTCTAACGTAATCACGACCGTAGGAAGAGATTCATGATGATTGAATCACGAGTGTAGCGATTCCTGAGCGACGCGAGTGATTCATAGCCCTCGATATTATAAATCTGTTTTATTCAAGAGTTGCATACTATACTTTATACCATGACTACGAGAAAAAGAAAGATTTAAGCGAAAATATACATTTAATGAAGAAAAAAGGAAGCTTAAATTAATTAAAATGCACATTAAAATTGTAACAATTTGTGTTCGTACATCTTACAGTATTCCAAAATGCCTGGCGCCAAATTACTAATGCAAAGAACACAAAACAGTTTTAATTCTCATGCTAAACTCCTTGTCGAAAATATCGACCAATCAAATCTCGAGGAGTTATTTGCACAAGGAGTTTGTATGTCGAGTATTCTTTGCACAAGGAGTATTAGTGTGTTCTCTCCAAACACCAAAACAGTGATTAAATGTGCTTTTTATTCACTGTTTTCAGTGAATCAAATAAGCTTTTTAGAGGGGAAATGGTATAAAAGTATTTTTCACGTTAGTGAAAAGTACAAAAAATATGAATGTACCTAAAAATTACCTTGACTATCCCTTTTAATGCGGTCCACTGTCTGGAAATAAAAGCAGTTCTAAAAACAAAACAAAAAGAAAGTCAAAACCTGCTTCGTAAAGTGAAAAACACAGTATCATTATTTGACACAAATGAGTTTTAGACTGGTTTCACAGCTGTCCAGGAGACCCGTACGGGCCGTCCGTACACGGGAGGTCCGTACGGGTAGCGCTCGCAGTGCTCTGAAACGAGTAGTACGATACGTTGTACGGGCTCTACCCGGGGCGAGTCGCGTACGGAGCAATCCGTGTCGAGTCGCTGTGAAACAATATTCTGCCTCACGTGTGTCTCCCGAACAGCTGTGACACCAGCCTTAAAAAGACACTGTCGTCTGTACAGGTGTGACACCGCGTCCTATTCAAAGGTTCATGTACACACAGTCACGTCAACGTCAAGTCGCCGATCAGTTACGTCAAAAAATATAGTTACGTGGAAGTTGTAGGACGTTAGCTACACACATAACTCACGTCACTACCGGCGTGTCTCAGTCGACGTCGCGTCACCGGCAACACACGTCCCTGAAATTGACGTGATTGATGCACTTGACGTGTGTGCATGAACCTTAAAAGCGATCGTCGCGCGAATACACGATCGTTCGAACTTTTTGTTCGGTGAAACTGAATGCGTGGTTGCGCCGACAGAGGGCGCTATCCAGTTTTCCGAACAAAAAGTAGCGTATGCACGTGACCGATCGCATATCGCTTTTAAATAGGAGGCGGCCTAAGGGACAGGCGACGTTCTATAAAGCCAAACTCTGTAAGGCTTCCTTTACATGAAGTTGGAGCTGCACCGGCGCCGGACCGCAAGATGTAAAAATTATAGAACATCTCAGAATGAAAATGTAAAATCTACGCGGCGGGGCAGGGCGGAGCATGGTCGATATTCATTCATATACACAAACATGCGGTCCGGCGCCGCGCCGGTGCGGCTCCGTCGTCTTGTACAGGAAGGAAGCCCATTTACCGCCACGTGCTAATTATATGTATTAGTGCAATTAAAAACAAAAAAAAATTGTGATTATTACACTCTATAAACAAAAAAACGTAATAATAACTACTCAATACTTACTTCTACGCGTTTATTTCTTTCGACTTGTAACGTATGATCGGATACCGCGATTTTGCTGAAAAATAAAACACATATAAACTAGAAATATTAAATACGAGTGAAGTATAACGCATTCTTTCAGGATTACTTACATGAGAGTACAGATACAGGCACAGATTAATACAGATGGCTTACTCCGCAAAATCAGTTAAATAAAACTCGACTCTTGCTACGACACCATAAAGTGCAATTCAGCCAGTCTATTCTATAATAATCTCACGGTGATAACTTAGGTGAAGTGAACGTGAAGTGAGCTGTCATTCCACTTGCTGCTAGGGACTGACAGCTCACTCCGAGCTCACTTCACCTAAGTTTTCACGGTGAGATGGTTACAGAATAGCACTGCTGGTCGCCTAGCGCTAATTACCTACAGTTATATTCACCTAGAAGTTGTCTCTGTCTATCGCGTAACTCTTATATCTTCTGACTACGTTACGCTCACTGAATTGGCCCGACAAGACGGGCCCGCCGCGTACTTGTAGGTTCATGCCTAAAATGCGGAGTACGCCTTCTGTACTATTCTGTGGAGTGAGAGGGGTGTTGACGCGTGACGAACGTCAACACCTCTCACAGCCTCCGACACCGTCTCGTGGGCGAAAAAGTGAGGTCTCGCGACGTGTCAGAACGCCCTTTCTAGCCTTTTCTAACTACGTTGGGGTCGGCTTTCAGTCTAACCGGATGCAGCTGAATACTAGCATTTTACATACAGCGACTGCCTACCTGACCTCCACAACCCAGTTACTGGGTAACACGAAACCACTTGAACTTTTGGGCTTCTGTTTACCCGTAAGGACTGTCAGAGATCTGCGAATGACAGCCGGGACCAAAGGTTTAACGTGCTTTCCGAGGAGTCACTATACTATGGATGGTCACCCATTCACGAACCTACCGCGGCAAGCTTAGCTGAACTTTCCATCGACCCGTGCGGCTGTTATTATTTAGCCGCGAGATAACGTAAAAAAACCATTGCATTTTTTCAAAATTTTATATCTGTGTTTATTTTAAAATTATAAAAAAAGCATGAGATCCTTACAACAAGCCCTTTTTTTGGTATGTCACACGGTAATTTACAAAACATTTATTTTTATTTTCCTATTTGCTCCCGATAATATGAGGGATATTCAAAATTCATTTATTTACGTTAGACGTCCGTGTTTGAGTCAAAGACATTTCAACTAAATTGGTCCAGTAGATTCGGAGCAAATTGGCTGTGGCAGTCGGACAGCCAGCCAGACACGAGTGATCCTATAAGGGTCCCTTTCTTCCTTTTGAGGTACAGAACCCTAAAAAGATTCTCACCTGGGTTTCTTCTGTTTCTGTTCCTGCTGATCATCGGAGTCTGTGTTGGATCCTACCAGTCTGGCAAGTTCTATGACACCGTCTCGGCTCTGATTCATCTTCTTGTCATGGGCTCTTACTCTTTCTCTCTCGCGTCTGGTTTATGGAATAGAATTAAAATCTGGGCTTAAACTTCCCTAAAGTTATAATATTATTGTTCCACTACTGGGCAAAGGCCTTTTTTATACAGACATGGCATTGGGATTGGCGACAGATCACCGCTTTGTTTTTGTCCAGTCCATAACTGTTGTATAATTCCAGCATGTGCAGTCACGAGCATAAGCATATTACTTAACATTTCGGCAATAATATCTGATTTCATGATTAATTTCCTTTCCGTCAATATGACAACAAATATATTTGATCATTTGTGGAAGACGTATACAGAAATCGAAGTAACACCAAAACTATCAGACGAGACAACCGACGCCAAAATATAGGATGCTGCATCGGCTTTAAAAAGACGTGTTATCTCCCTCTTAGAATGCAATAATATCGGACATGTCTTGCGTTATACGTATATATCTGCCTACTCAGTTAAATTCAGAAGAATGTGATTTCTCGTTCAGATCAAAAATATCTGACATCACTTTGGCAGCAGATCTATGAGCAGTGAATGTTTTTTTCAGCTGAATGATAATAATGTAGGTACCTGTGTGACTTGGACCTGTTCCTCCTTCCCCTGCCGGCGTGTATGGCCTTGGTCCTGCGAGCTGTGGAGCATCCCTGGAATATCCTCTGAGCACAGCCTGAGCAAAATATCACCCCCTTGAACACCTCTGCGTTCAGGAGGTTGGTTTCGCTGCAGACATCTTAAAACAGGAGACAGGATTATAGGGGCCGTATTGTGAAGTATTAATGCCATCATTATTCCACTGCGAAAAAAGGAGGGTGCTAGCGGCCTTGTATAGCTCCGTCTCTCACTCACACTGGAATAATGGTGGCATTAATAAGTCATAATACGGCCCCAGTTTATTTTATATTTCAAATTAATTATTCTTCTTACGGTCTGTTCCAAAAGTATCTGATGAAAATGTAAACAGAGGATCAGAGAAACTTACCTGTGGATATCAATTTGTAGTGGCAACTTACAAATTGAGTGCTTTGATTTGATTATTTGAATAATTATTCAAATAATTTGTAAGTTGCCACTAAACCCAAGACTGTTAATTTTAAATCATCTTAAAAAATTTAAATGTTTCTTATTAGACAATTGGGTTTTTTTTTATAACATCAATTTTCATCGACGATTTACATAATGTCAATTAATAATTGTTGGTTAAAGTTGAAACGTTCTAAATATAGATGAATGTGTTACTAGTTCCCTTTCGTGAGTGACTACGTAAGAATTAATCAGAACAGGGTTTGTTTACACTTTCATCAGATAATTTTGAAATGGACTATAGATTCCACCACTTTTTGAAAATGCTCACTTATGTTCCTTTCTTTTTACTTTCGTCGAGTTGGGTTTAGAATCGTGCCGCCTCGCTATAAAGAATGTGAGGTTATTTTGGGGTTCTAGAGGGTCTCTTGAACCCTCCACAACAATTATTTTTGCCGAACAAGAATTAAAAAAAAAAAAAAGTATATTTCAGAAAGTTCTAGTTATTTACGGATGCAAAAGCGAGCTCAGGACTTGGGGCACCCCGATTTGGTCTTTGCTCGCTCACTTGAGCCCCCGTCATCTCCATCGTTTTAGGTTCCCTTAAACCCTGCAGACAGAAATAGTCGACTACCCTTATTTAAAAGATTTTTTTTACCATATAACATTCTTTTTTTTGACCTTGACCTTTGAGACGTTTGACATTGACCTTGAACATGTGTCTCCTGTGAGCTGGTCGGCTCTCCACCCTTCCACCTCCCTCAACATTTAATTTATAAACCTATGTATATTTGATTGATGTCATTAAAAATCGAAATAAAAAACGATGTATTGTGTTTACTAATTCCCCCCTCCCCCCCTTCCCTACCCCCTATCGAGGCGGCACGTTTCTAAGTTTTAACCCTTTAAAATTATGGGAATCGGAAAGTATGCTCACAGCACTTGTGACATCTCTTGTGGTAGCTGAAGCCCTCGCGTATCATGATCTTATCGTCTCTGAACACAGGACTCTGACAGTGCTCACAAAACTCGCAACTACAAGTAATAGCATAAAAAATATTAGTTACTTTTCAGTTATATACTGGAGGAAAGAACAGATTGTTGAAATGTGTACGTACCTACCGGATGAAACCAAGAAATCACATACCAGTAACTTGCACAAAAGAATGCAAGTAGCTAGCATGCCATTTTGCCAACAACAACTTCTAATTGCTGATAATATGGGTATTTTTATGACATTTTTTATTGCTGATAACATGTGAATGTTTATTACATGGAGTGAAATGTGAGTGTACACCTCTGCCCACCCTTTTGAGGAATTCAGGCGTGATGTTTTGTTATGCCTGCAAGTTACTGACAAGCAACTCCTGGCTTAGGATACATGGAAGCCATAAAAAGGGATCAATTTACTTTGCGGTGAAAAGGAAGGGAAGCGAAGCCATTTTTTAAATGCGTCTTAATCTCCATTGTACAAATTGTACTTACAAATTAGACCTGAGAAATCTTTTGACAAAGACATTTGTCAATCAATCTGCCTAGCCTTTTCCCAACTATATTGGGGTCGGCTTCCAGTCTAACCGGATGCAGCTGAATACCAGTATTTTACATGGAGCGACTGCCTATCTGACTTCCACAACCCAGTAACTGGGTAATGCTTGGTAAGGCTGGTTGTCAGATTTTCGAGCTTCTGACGACCCGTAAACACTGTCAAAGATCCACGAATGACAGCCAGGACCAACGAGTTAACGTGCTTTCCTCTCCCGCTCTGGGCGGGGCGGGAAGGCGTGTCAGACTCTTACTGACTAAAACCCACCCGTGTTCCTTCAGTTGCCTATACGTTGCCAGGGGCCATGGTATCCCTTTCGGACTTTCCCGCAACCCCGGCAGGCATCGGTCCTATCGGACCCCTTCCGTTGTGCTGACATCTCTTTGAGGCGCGCGTGGAACACAACGCGCCGTCGACCCGGGCCTGGTCCTTATCGGACGGCGAGCTACCCTTTGCTCACCGTCCGCGAGCCCGCGCCTACGGTGGCCGGGAATCGGCCTGCGATTCCCGACGCCCAGGGCGTCTCCTGCGGCGGTTAGGGGCGTGAGGGCGCGAAGTTTTCCTTTCTCTCACTCGTTCCACCTCCTCCTTCGCGAGCTTTAGTGCTTCATTTGAAATGTCCTTGTTTTATGACAAGTGTCGGCGAGGGAAACCATAGAAAGAGGCGCGAAGAGAGGTGCAGTATTAAAATGCATTGTGCGAATTCTCTAGCATTTTCGCGGGTCTACCCTTTATAGTAGAACTTTTTATGTATAATATTATTTCGCATAACAGCGGATAGCTTAAACTTCATTTCGCAGAAAATCGCTTGTCATACAGTCATTTACCATACATTTAAAACTCATAATTTTGTACGTCAGAATCATCTTTAGGCATAAATTTCATATCCATAACAATTAAAGTTCACACAAACATACAAACATGCAAACAAGCATACACCATGCATGCAGCAGGCATGGTTTCTGTCACGTTTACGGCGCTACGGCGTGCGGCTGTCCCTCGCGAGCTTATCGTCGCAAATGGGTTTAACGCTCGTCGCCGCGGCTGAGGCTGGCCGGCTTCAAGCCGAAGCTGTGGTGGTGACCTGCTCGTAAGCTCGCGGGCTGCCTCGACCCTCCGGTCTTACGCGGGCTTAAATTATACTCTAGGGGAGAGCAGACAAGACTACGCGGAGTCGGTTTTGCAGCGGTTCGTCTCTGTCACTAACTCTTGTAGCACAACATAATTGACTTTTAAGACAATATTATAATTTTAATTTAAGGTTAAAAATGCTATTTTATATAATTGGCAATGTCTAAAAAAATGATTGCAAATAAAATTCTGCCATCTTAAAAGTATCCCATTGTAAATTCGGACATATAAACATTCGGCCAAACAATAATTATATTCAATAATTTTTATGCCTTTAAAATATTCGTTGAAAGAAGATAATGCCAAGTGTGTTATGCCAAATAAATTTCGGTGCATCAAGATTCTGCCAGATATAGGGAACCCCATTCTTCCGTCTTCGTCATCGAGGCCGACGGCAACGCTCCCCTTGCCTTCTCTACAGAGGAGGTAAACGTTATATAGTGAAAATAATACAGAAAATACTTACGCCATAGTTTTACTATTTTTTTGGTACAATATCTACATTTTATGAATAGAAATATTTACAAAGATTTTTTAATGTTGCACCAAAATGTTTGACATTGTTTTTTTCATTGACAGAATGAGAGTCAGAACAGAGAGTCTGTGGAGGATTTTGAAAAAAGAAAAATTCCTCCTGAAATTCGTCAAAAGAGTTCATCTTCATGGTCTCGGGCAAATTGTCCTAAAGGGTAGAACACAGAGTATGGAGATGCTTCGGCGGCCGCTGCTAAAGGCGGCATTGTCAACTTTTTCCACGTAATCGAAGTATGTCACTGTTCGCTCGCACTACGAAACTAATGACGTAAATAAGGAAGCAGATGGTTTGAACGTCCGTGACAGAATTTGTGCGCTCAATGCAATTTCCTGTTGTAATGCTGGGGCAACATTGTCGCGTTATCGCGAACTTTACTTCGCGCGCTCTCTGTTACTCAGCGAGACGTCAAGCGGTGTGCGAGAGAGAGCGTGCGAAGTTTAGTTCAACTTCGCAAATAGATGTCAAATAAATCGCTGTTTTGTATGGAAATATGAAATATGGCTAACTAGTGAGCCATTACTAATGAATTGCAATTATAACACCGAATTTGATGTTGTAACCGTTTTAGGTGTAAAAAAGGCACTTGGACAGCTTTCCAAATTCCTTTTTTACATCTAAAACTAAATATTCGGTGTTACGATATTAATTATTGAATTTCGTAATCAATATTTTAGTTCACTAGTTAGCCATCCTAACTAATATTAAGTATAAATGCGAAAGTGAGGTCGTTTGTTGCGCTTTCACGCTAAAACGGCTGAACAGATTTGGATGGACACGGCACACAGGTAGACCATGACCTAGAATAGGACATAGGATACTTTTTATCCCGGTAGTAAGTTCCCGTGGGATAATTTCTGACATGCATGGGGGCCATTGGCAAAAGATCAGTAATATTGTCAAATTAATCAAAACAGATAAATAATTGACAGCTTTTTGCTACGTTGCCAATTATTTATAAAAAAAATTGCACCTACGGTATTCGGCTGTGGGGTGGAATCAGCCAAATCAATTGTAAAAACAAACGTTTTCAAAACAATGTAGCTACTAAGGGATGTAGTCAACACGTTAGAAACAGCGACCTTCATCGGGAGATCCAGATGGATAGCTCATGCAGATTTCATCATCACGTGAACGTTGAGGCGATCCAACTCCTTGGCAAGACTGAATTAGTGCGAAGACTAAAAAGGGTAAAACCTTTACGACATCGTGTCACGATGCGATGTCGTGTCGTGGAAATCTACGACGTGAATCGTAATAATTCACGATTACTACTTTCATTATTTTTTATATACACTATTTTCATATTTTTATCCTTGTAATCTACTATTGTTTGGTTCTATAGCACGGGACGCGCTTCCACCAGGGATATTAATTGATCTACATCAATGTCGTACATCATCTTTGACTATTCAACATCAAATGCGGCACCGGCGCAAGATTGCATCGTTAAGCCCTCGGTACACGTTGGGCGAGCCCGTTCGGCCAACAGGCTTGTGTCGTATCGTGACACGACGTCGTCGATGCCACGTCGTATCGTGTGTAGGTATGTCTTTTGGCCCTTAGGCAGTCTGTAGTATCCTTCTATAAACAGAAAACTTTGGCCTATTGGCTGGAAATAGGCGTAGACATAGGCTTTTAGGCCATACCATAAGGCTCTGGTCAAGCTAAAGCGAATACCGCGCGGGATGCGGGACGGCCTTCGCTCATGCCAATTGTGTTAAAACTTGAATGGAGTCACGTGACATCCTAATGTTTGAAACAAGCGACGCGAGCAGTCGCGACCAGCGCGGGATTCGCCTCAGTATGGCGAGAGCTTTACAGGCGGTCTGCTCGCTAAATGCACTTTAAATTTTGCAATTTTTTGCCTCGGTAATATCAACTGAACAGATGAAAATAAAAAGGCAATATATATTTTTCACAATTTTATTATGATAATAAAAACGAGATAAATAAAATATATGCTTCATATAATATAGAACCTTGTTCCAGCACCATAAGGTTTAAATTCGAAGAAAGAGCGGCGATATTATACAGACATAATAATAATTTTAACGTTAAAATACGGAATCATACATGATCTTTAGATTATAAATCAATCTTTAGATAAAATAGTAAAATTTTTGCAATACCTTTTTATTTTTTTGATAAATAATAACACCGCTCGTTTTTAGCTTATATACAGATTTATATAGCAAATAATAATGATCGCTAGATATAAGTAAAGTATCACGAAACACAAAATTAGATATAATATTTTTCCCAGTGCTAATGACACACCTTCGCTCAAAATTATGACCGTAGTGAAAAAAAATCCTTTAAAATCATTCAGTGTACACGGAGTAGAATAAAAATGGAAACTTACACCCGGCAATTTGCGTTTGACAATTTGGTAGCTGATGAGGGTTTCCATGAAATTTCACGCCACCAGTTGGCGCTACTTTGACCATTTTGACAATGAATATAAAATATCTGATGACGTTCATCATTCGTTTCATTCATTCGTTCATGATTCAGTCACGACTAAAGAAAATTTAGGCGCTTTGACATTTTTGACAGGTGCCTGGACCTGAGGTCTCAGTGCTGCCACCTAGTGAACGTCATTCCAGAATACCCTCATTGTTGTGTTGATTTTGATTCCAGAAACCGGGTGTTAGACTTGTTCGTAGTTTTTTTTAATAACTTTTTATGATTATTATTATCAAACAATTATGATTATTTTTGTTGCAACTGTTAATGTACTGAATACAGTTTTACTGGTGGTGCACAAAATATTGCTGGTTTTAATCATTTGATATTTTTACAAAACATATTTTTGGAAGATTTCATGTGCGTATTCACAAAAATATACATTAGACTTTTTACACTTACAAAAGATCTAATATCTATAAAATGAAAATAATAGTAAAATATCAAAGTAAAATCGTATTTTTAGTAATTATTTAATGATAATAGTTTGCATTAACGCTTACTGGCCGTCAAAATGCGTGTTTTAATTATATTTATAGTTTAAATTAAGTACTGGTTTATTTGAACTTAAAAAGAAATAATTCGAACGTTTTGTATTATTTTTTACTTCTCGCTTTTTTTGAAGTGCGTCCTTCGGGACACACTACAAAAAAGTGCAGTCCGCATAAAAACAAACATAAAAAATAATATACACATGATTTATACGTTCGATTTATTTCTAATTAAATATTAAGTTCCAGAAAAAAATAATTGTTAGTTTATTGTTTTTGAGATCAAATTCACATAAAACGATTAGAGAGAGGAATACCAATTGAGATCATAATTTATTACAGAAAGGTAAAAAACCATTTAGTCTAAACAGATTTAGATTATTTTTAAGGAATTTCTGTTTACAAAAATCACAGGTTTTCAAATAATTCTAACTATTTATTTTTTGAGAATTTTTTTTCTTAGCTTATTTTATTTATGTGTATTTTTCTTATTATAAACCTAAATAATTTCTGAAATACTGGCCCCAAATATTATTGCTTATTTTTATACATGATCTATGTATTATAAACTAAAAAACTTAAATGTATTATTTCTTATAACTAATTAAGTAAGTAAGTACATAAACATTTGAAACAAAACAAGTTACTATAAAATTCTAGGTTAGAAAAAAAATGAAAAAATATTATTTAGTACAAATATAGGAATTTTTAAATTAATACTAATATTGCCACTACTGCCCTGTATATTTTTTTTACATTTAACGGAACTATTTTTGAGCATTATTATACATAAGTATTAAAAAAATAAACTCCGCAAACCATGTATTTTTATTTCAAATATTTTTAATTAATTTTTTCTCCCCTTTTCACTTTTAGTTTTCATGGTTTACAGTTACTTATTAACGCCTAACCTTAAATAATATCTTGATCAGAGATCCATTAAAAAAAACCTGATTTAACAATCTAACCATTTTTCATATAATCTGTGAGACGCAATCAATGATCTTAACCCAAGTTACTCGACCATCGAGAATTATGAGAATGTCGATGTGAGAGAGTGTGACTTGACAACTCGACATAAGATATTTTTTTTGTTTAATCTGACGCTTTCAATTTTACAACGCGAGTCAATTTTTTTTATCTTCTTTTGATTTATACCATTTTGATAACCGTCTATTTACAGGAAAAACAGGAGTACCATTTTATTTATAAAAATAAAAAGGTACTCCTATTTTTACGTTTTTTGTTTTAGGGCTTCCAACTTTTAAAGCTTAGGAGCTTACGTCGGTAGTTAGGTACTTCGAGCTAAATTATTCATTTTCATAAACACATACTTACATATAAGTACAAAATATAATTAAATAAAACTATGTATACTAGTGTAAACTTAAAATAATAAATGTATTAATATTACTGGCCTTAATTGTTAAAGGATAATGCCACTTTACATACTTAAAAAATAGGGATCGTGTGTTGGTAGGTAATCTCTAGAAAATTTGTAAAATTGCATGTACAGATGGCAGCAGGTCAACCTACCCGAAACTGTCAAATTTTCCTAATCAACTTTAAACCTTATTCTTTAGTGATAAAGTTGAAAATCTATTAAAGAAATTTGACAAGTTGTAGTAGGTTGATGTGCTGGCGTCTGTACCAGAAAGATGTCGACATATTTAAGGGTGTGGTACAGACCATCTAATTGAACAACTTTCTCCATGGGACCAACATTGTTATCGCGAAAAAATTATCAGCCGCCATATACATTTGGGGTCGAATAGATATTGAAGTTTTTGTATGGGATTGAGGATAATCATTTCGCGATTTTTTTGCGTCTCCTTTCTGATACATGCTTTTTAACCGCCCCTGTGATATAGTAGTTAGACCACCTGTCTCAGACTCAGAGGTCTCAGGGTCGATTCCCAGTGGGGGAAAAAAATTCTACTCGTTTTGATTGGTGGTAGGGCTTCTTAAGTCCGCCTGGCTAGCTACCATCATCCTATCTAACTCTGTCGCCATGATAACAATGTTAACAGCATTGTTGTGTTTCGGCAATTAGAGGTAAGTTAGCCAGTTCCTCTGTGGTTGAGGATTCCGCGTGAAGATCGCTACCACCTTCGACCTGATCATACGCGATAAGCAGTAATAGCCTAGTGGTGTCGCACCTCTCACTTTTCGGATTCATGTGCGTATTGTATAATTATCACTTGCTTCAAAAACTGTAAAGGAAAACATGGTAAGGAAACCTGTCTGAGAGATATTTCTCGACGGCTTGTGAAGCCAAGTCAGAGGCCCATGGGCGGCTTTAAGACTCTGACACCAGGTTAGTTATTAACCACACGAAAAGAAAATAATGTGCGATAAAGAACCTTTTCCCAAAAACAAATTCCTATAGATAACCCACCCAACTCCAGAAAATCCCATAGTATCAATCTTTAGGTGCTAAAAATTGCCTAAAATATGTGCGATTACAATAAAATATATTAAAACAAAATAATTGTCATATCGTTTGAGCAATAGATCACAATATTAATGCCCTTAAGTACTTAGTTGTCATTTAAAATAACAATGCCTATTATTATTATTATTCAAGAGTATTTTCCGGATTCAGAGAGCAAATTAAAATTTACTACAGTTCGATTCAAAATTAATGGCGGCTCAGAAGTGCGCAGTACCGCGCCCCTCACCCCCGCTGTCACATGAATTCGTTACTGCGCAGCGACACGCCTCATGTTCCGGTCCGCCATTAAGTTTCAATCGGGGCGTACCTACTGGTTGACCAAAAACACGTCATAAATTGAGATTCAGAAACCGATAAGTGCGTTCATTCTAAAAGTTGGCAACGTCGCAAATAGCTGTCAAATATTTACCTGTTTTGATTAATTTGGCAATATTACTGTATGGAAATATGAAATATCGCTAATGAGTGAACTAGAATATTAATAATGAACTGCAATTATAAACAACATCAAATTCAGTGTTATAATGCAATACATTATTAATATTCCAGTTCACTAGTTAGCGATATTTCATTAAATATATTTTTTGAAATTAATAAATACATAACAAATTAATACAAACAGGTAAATATTGGCAGTTATTTGCGACGTTGCGACTTTTTTGATGAACGCTCTTATGTACGGGAATTGGCCTTAGATTGAAATGACAGCTCACTTCAAACTTTAAGCGAAGCTAATTTCAAGCCCACTTCACCTAAGTTTTCACGGTGAGATTTTTACAGAATAGACCGGCAGTTTCCGGGTTTTAATCTGACACATCGAGCTTTAGAAAGAGACTGTCACACAGGTATGAGTGACAGAGACGACGCTCTGCAACACCGAACTATTTCTATACCTCATTTACTATAGTTTGACCGAGACCGCGGTACCGCGCCTTCGCCTTGGGAATGCGCGGTGAGGAGGGGGGCAGCGTTGACGAATGAGAGGCGGGACGCCATAAGCGTTGAAAATTGAGCGGGCTGCACTGGCCCCGTCTCGCCGCGCACATACCGCGAGGAGCGGTGGCTGAGCGTGGCGGTGGCGACGGAACAATTTTTTACCATCGCCACCGGACCACTCGGCCATCGCTCCTCGCCGCTGGTTATGTGCCCGCAGCCTAAGGAGTGGTACAGCGGTCTCGGTCAAACTATACCAAGTATTCTTTTTGCTCTCTACTACTGTGTCTGATATTTCTAAATTCTGTATTTTTTCGTCTATGTTGTGGACATGTGAATGGTCGATGGCTTGTGTATTAAAATTTAGCTTACATGTTTCTTTAATACTATCGTATTTTAACTTAGAAAAGTTTATAATACCTTTTTTTTAACAGTCCCTACACTCCCTACTATCATGTAGAATTTTCTTATATTAGAATCAGAGATATTTTTTTTTAGACATAGGACATCAGAGTTAAAAAAATAGGGTTTATTATTATACCGTATTTTGATTATTTGCTATGACAGATGCCATAGTAACGCGTATTTTGTGAGAATTTCAACTGGATATCTATTTCGGTTAAAAGATACTGCCCTGTGATAGATTGACAGACAGGCAGACGGTATGGGCTTAGGAATAGGGTACTCTAAGGCACCTGTCTCAACAGCAGCAACGAGAAGCAAGTAGACCTAGCAACTAAAAAAGCTGGTGATCCATGAGTATGCGACGGCGACGAGTGATTATTCGCTGGTATGCGTGAGTTTCAAGTGCTCTCAGATAGTGTTCCGAGTGAGAATACTCGCGAGAGACTCACTCAGCGACGCTTGCTCTGCGATCAGAACCGCCAAACGAGCTTCGCTGAGTGAGTACTCTCTTTGATAACTCGCTGCGACAAACGAGTACTCGCATGCGGTATGTAGCGATCAACTATTAATATATGTGTCGGGAATACGTTACTGAGTTGACTAATCGGGACGCCAGCGCCGCGTAGCGGCGCTCGACAGAGTCTACGACATAAAGCTCGGACCGGCTCGAGATAAGCAGACTTCATCGGTGGCGGTCAAGCAGTGAAGACGTTTAGAACTGTCGCGCATTCCGAATAGTTATTTCGTGTACCTACAGTGTGTGAATTGCTAGTGTGATTAATTTGATAGTCAATTATAATGTGATCTGAACTGCAATTTATTTTATTTAAGTATACATACACACATTGCAGTATAAAACTGATTTACATCCGTCACCTCACACTTCAGGTCCAGTTGAACACCAGCGTCAGGCACTAGTTGTCTGGCATTTTTGCTGAACTGGGCCTATTTGGCGCAGCCGCGGGGCATTCCTGCTAGTATCTTACAACGCACTTTACACTTTTTATTTTGTATTCTTTCTTTTTACTTGCGTGCCTTTTAGTCTGTGCTAAATAAATGTTTTCTTTCTTTCTTTTCTTTGAAACGGTTTTTCTATTGCGCAATAACCAACACTAATCACAGTACGCCCACAGTAGTTAAAATATGGTTGATAATAACGAAAGAGCCATACCCGCCGTCATATCTATCTCTTTTACATACTCGGGACCTAAAATTTTTTTGTATGTTTCTTGAGCGAGAAAATCGTTGATCGCTCTTTCTCGTCAGCGATGAGACAGATGCCTATAGATACCAAAGAGACCCCATTGGGATCTTTTGGGTACGGAACCCTCAAAACAGCAGATAAAATATTTGTACCAGTGTCATGCCATTGTCAGTTTGTCAATAACTTTTCTGTATACAAAAGTTGGCACAAGAAAAGGGAGGCTTATGCCCAGTAGTGGGCGAAATCGGGCTGTGAATGATGATACAAAAGTTACCTAAAGGTGCTATCACCGGGAGCATTCATTTGTTATGTAACATTTCAGATTCGATTTTGAGCATTATGTTACAATACTGCCTCCCTGACTGACGAGCATTCGCTTGTAATGTAACATTTCAGATTCGATTTCGAGCATTATTGTGAACTATAATGCTCGGTTCGCCTCCCTCACTGATATAATGCTCGAATTGTATCATTACAGGTTACGCACTGTAATGCTCGGTTCTCCTCCCTCATTGATGTAATGCTTGAATTGTATCATTCAGGTTACGCACTGTAATGCTCGGTTCTCCTCTCTCACTGATATAATGCCCGAATGATATCATTACAGGTTGCGGACTGTAATGCACGGTTCTCCTCCCTCACTGATGTAATGCTTGAATCTGAACTATTACATTACAGGCGAATGCTCGCGGTGAGGGAGCACCTTAAAACTCTGACTACGAACATAAATTTAGTGTCTCCTCATATGGAGTCCGAGATGGTCGGACCTGGCGAAGGACCGCCGACACAGTGGACAGGTGAACGGTCGATGTCCAGTGTGTTTGCGAGTATGTCGGGTTAGTTCATCAGATCTTGCGAAGCGCCATTCGCATCCTGCCCAGCCGCAGGAGTAAGGCTTTTCTCCTGGAATATTAAAATATTGAGTTACAGAACATCATGTATGTATTCCTCGAAAGACGTGTACGCAAGAACGAACAAAAGCATGGTGAAGACGAACATCGAACACTTTGTTCGCATATGCGTGCCATTAACGAACTTCAACGGTCGGCGATCCAATTTTGAATCAATGGCTACTAAACAGAGCGGAGCGGAAGAGCACGAACACAAGTCAAACTGTGTTCGTATACTGTTCGTGTTCACCATGTTTTGTTCGTTCGTGCGTACACGCCTGAAGAGGTAGATAAGTTGAATTAAGTACATCCTCATTTCGCCAGTTTTATTTAAGTACCATGTAAAAGGAGGTGAGCCTTTTGCAATAGGGTATTTCACTACTGTAAAAAATATACACTTTTAAGCTTTTTTAAATTATGTAAATATTTTTATTAATTTATTCTGTTGTTCTCTGGGTGAATTCACAAGGAATGCTTTGTTTATAATTAGTTATAGGTATTAGTTATAAGTAACAGTTAAGTTAAGTATTAATTAAGGCGCATTTACCGCATTGGTTAGCTGTAATGGTAGATGTATGTTGTTAAATAAATAAATAAATAAAATAAAATAATCTTGGAAATTGAAATAAGTTAGTATGATATTAAAATATACATGAATAAATTCTTATGGGACTTAAACATAACTGGCGAAATGTGGGTTGTACCATAGGTACGTAACCCTTCGAAAAAATACAGAAGTTACACACTTTCGAAGTTATTCTTCCACCCTTGTCACGTAAAACGATCATTGTACTGAAGGGGTAGTAACTATGGCGTATCTGTCTGTTGACGTCAGAAGTAATGCTGTCTCTGTCTACCATAGACTTAAAAACGCTTACAAGTTAAAACTCACCAGTATGCGTTCGTTTGTGCGCCTTCAGATGCGAACTCTTAGTATACACCTTATGACAGCCAGCCACATCACATTTATGCAACCTCCTTCTTGGCCCATCCTCATTATTATTCGCAAACTCTTCGGCGCCATCTTTTTTTAAATCTGTCACTTTGACAGAACCTCTCTGCTGTGTTAGATGGTTTAGGGAGTCTGTTAGGGCGTTATGTAAGGCCGTGTTTAGAAGAAAGGACTTTATTTGGGCGTCAGTACCCGGTTTATGCGGTGGTATAAATGGTAGGAGTGGTAAGTACGGTTTTGTTAGCTCTAGAGTTGGTAAGCCTGTTTGTGTGTGAGTTGATGGTTTCAGTCTGGAAAAGAAACGTTGATTATTTAGCAAATGGGAGGAAACTGCCAAGTTGCACTACTAGTGGCGCTAGCAGCACAACATTATGTTCTCATAGTATGTCAACTAAATAGATTTTAATTGATATTTTGTCTTTTGAGCAAACCTAAACAAAGGGTGTAAAAAGACGCTAAACGAAGCCACTCACTTGTTCTGCCCGTCATTGAGTTTTTTTTTTTTATTTAGCCATATTTGAGAATCATCTGGTTACGGAAATATTGAAGGTAAAAGTTCCCACATTCTTTGGCGTTTTTTTGCGGAAAAATATTTTAACAATGTTAATTTATAAACTTAAAATATTACCACTATCACAGTACCGTTGTATGCACCCATAAGCGCAATGTTTTGCGTGCTTTACGTACAATGCGCACTAGAAACAGAGATTCTTCACACCAAAAATAAAAGTCGTTTCCCAGCAATTATTTGTTATTTTTGCCAGAAGACATTAAGAAAAATAGGTTTGTCACAGAAACACGTGCATACAAAAAGACAAGAGTCAAGGTTCCGTTTTTTCATTTTTAGGTACGGAACCCTAAAAACAGATAAATTCGAAAAATCTTACTTGTTCGTATGTTGTTTGGGTCTCCTGGCGCTTCTGAGATCCGGACCCATTTTTATTTTAGGCATATGGTGACTTGAGCTGAAATATAATGATGGAAGATTTAGTTGCTTAGTTCGTTTGTTTTGAAACTAAAATAATAATAATCTTGGTAGCGAATTTATGTGGTATAGTCCGCGCGCGACTGTTAGTCACCGCCTGAGGTATGTGAGCGTTGAGACGGGGGGGGGGACGCCATTGACAAAATTGTCAGACTTAGCTTGGTATTTGTCTACCTCCCCCGTTTCACTGCTCACATACCTCAGGCGGTGACAAGCAGTCGCGCACGGACTATAGAAGAGCTTTTAGTGAAGGAGTTCGTTCGGAAGAAGTACCAATTTCTGCCGCCAAGTAGTGTTGCTGTGTTCCAGTTTGAAGAGGTGCATTTACAACAGGCACATTTCAGCTTTGTCTCTGGGATGGAAACGCATCTGCGATGTCTCTGGTATGCTCCTAAACTGGTATTACAGACAACCATAGGCTCGTTTTGTTTGCCATGAAATAACAGGATTTTAATTTTTCGTGGAAGAGTCATTCAAATGGTACTCACTCAAATATCAGTTCCGTGGATGTGGTTTCACCTTCCCTGACAATCTTGGATGAAGTGGGTGTGACTCCACCTGAAAATAAAATATAGAACTTTAATTAGAGAAGCAACACTAAAACTAAGAAGTGTGGCGGCATCTACTTCGCCACATACTAACTATGCATCACATTGACGTCACGAGAAATCCTGCATCGCGCAAACGGGGTTTACCGCGCGATCAGCATATATATAATTTCCCGACATCAATCGTAAGGCAGTTGCCCACCAGACACGACACCCGTCTGGTCGGAGAATCCTCCTTTTCTATAGAGGATGAGTGAAGTATACACCCTGTTCCTCATACCTCTGTAGAAGAATTAAACTAAGCAAGACTATAATGAGATACGGATCTTTTCGTTTATATCTTGCTTAGCTCGCCAGGTTGTCGATATATTGGATGTACGACATATTGAGTCTATGGCATTATAACTAAGAATCTCGACGTACACCTGAGGAGGCTCTCGTTAGGTAGCTGGATCAAGGACTGACACAGAAAAAAGGTTTCTCTCTCTGGAGCCCAGACCAAAGGTAGGTTTGGTCCTGTTCCTGATACCGGTTGGCTACTCATTTTTTAATTTTTGCTGTAGAAAATTTCTGGATTACCTTAACTAAAGAACTATTCCTTAACAAAAAAGCCTTTTCCTTAACCATAAGTGTACACAACCTTTAACACAATTACCGACCATTTTTTCAACCATGACGCCAATGAGCGACATGCCTTAGTTTTTTATATCGCCGGCGATCGATGCGCAAACGCATGTTCGTGATATAGACAAGCATATAGAAGCTTCATTCGTTAGAAGATTCTTCAAGGTGTGAGATAAACCTTATTTAAAATACTCACACAAAACAAAACAAGGGGTAGGCTTATAGTACATCAACTTTTCGCCCGTTATGTTTAAATCTCATGTAACAGCGGCCGAATCTATTGCCACCAACCAGGCCCCAATCCAGACTCCCGACTCACAAATACACATCATTTTTGAAGTATGGAAACACCTTCACTACAATAGGGATGACGCCAATTTTTTTTTTTTGTCAGAGTAATAATTAAAAATATTGGACACGTATTTTTTTTTTGCTTAATCAGAAGATTACGGCGATACAATGAGTTAAAATGTGGCATGACTTCAAACCTTGGTTGATTTTATACTGACTTGTGACGTAGCGAGCCCCCACTCCCCAACTTTAATGCGTTTTATCTAAGTTATTTTGTATTAATACGATAAAGCAAAAAATACGTGTTTAATATCTTTTTATTATCTGACTGACAGACCAAATAGAATTTCTTTTTTTACCTAAGCATCATCCCTTATGTTATGAATGAACAACCATCAGCATAGTTAATTAAAAGACCCTCCTAGGTATGCCAAACTGATGAATTATGAGATAATATTTATTTATTTATTTACTACATGGAGGACTTACAGCTAATAAAAACATACAAAAAAGGAGACCACAGTCACCAGAGAGCCAATTATAATAATAATTTATGACTTGAGCACAAAAACAAACTCAGACTCTTACTGACTAAAACCCACCCGTGTTCCTTCCGTTGCCTGTACGTTGCCAGGGGCCACGGTACCCCTTTCGGACTTTCCCGAAACCCCGGCAGAGGCTTAAGCACCTTCTGGCCGAATTCACACTAATTGTGAATGGATCAAAATCATATTCCTTACACAATATGTCACTGAAATTTCTGCTTGTGCGCACAATATAACTGTTCTGCCTATAATTCGAAGATGCTATATGATCATCATATCATCGAGCATTAGAAAGAAAATCACAGGTAGGAGTGACAGAGACAACGATGTACAAAGTATATCTTGTTCTAAAACACGAAGTGGCTTTCCATCGCTCGTTTCTTAAAAGTAGACCTTCTGTATTAGCATTATCTATGGCATATTTTTTGTTAGGGTGCAATTTAGCTATGTCGGCGCACCGCGACAAAGGGAACTACGTTTTTATTGGTAAATACTGTTATAAGTAGTTTGCTGGTTAGGTTAGGGTTTTAGCATTAGAGTTTTTCAGTGCTCTTAAAATATAAAATAAAACTTTGAAAGTTGGAATAGGCACTGGAATGATTGTTCATGAAACAGTAAGAACTTCATCATCAGAATGATCATCTGCTATTCTGGAAGCCGACTTCAACATATCCTCATGCCGTCATACTGGTATTCAGCTGCATCTGGTTAGACTGGTCTAACCGGATGCAGCTGAATACCAGTATTTTGTATTTTACGCGAAGTGACTGCCTATATGAACGCCACAACCCAGTGATCATTTTCATAAAACAAATAAACCTTTTATTTTCATTCTTTCTAAAATAGGTAACATGATACTCCTTGGCAATAAGACTGGTTGACAGACTTTCAGGCTTCGGACTGCACAACACAACTTAAAAGTAAGTAGGAAGGCTCCCACAAGTTAGTCCGTTTTCGATTTCGATACAAATAGTTTTAAAAAATACTAGGAAATTGAATGATCATCAGTGACTAACAGAGGCGAACGTCATTTGAAGTTTTTAGAGGATCAAGTAAATATTTCCCCTTTTTATGTAATTTTGCCTGAAATTAGGGTTACTTACCCTTTTTTGAAGTGAAAACTTTTTTAGCGGCGTTGTGCACTTTTTTTTGTGATGGGTAAAAAATGTTAAGCTCGCGTCAGGACATGTGACCTGATCGAAAATTCGTAAGACGGAGGGAGAGAAGACCGCCGGCGCGGCGTAGGAGAGGAAGTATCCCCCTCTCTTTCTACCGTGCGGCGAAAATGTATGCCTGCGCCTGCTGTTTCGTTTAGGCGGCTGAGGGCGCTTGCGCGAATGTTCGACTGTGTTTATACTGATAATTAAAGAAATTCGTGCAAAATTATTCCCTAACCATTCCAAAATATCAAAAATGCACAACGTTAATATTCAAGTTTTCACTTCTGCCGGCACTCCCGGAGTGCAACCCGTTTTTTTTTCCTTGGGGACATCCTCATGGATATCTTCCGTCTTTAGCAGTGATAGCCTAGTAATGTGACCGTCGGACTGCCAAATAGGTCTCAAGTACGAACACAAGGCACGCAATTCTAATCGCAGGCCGATTCCCGGCCACCGTAGGCGCGGGCTTGCGGACGGTGAGCAATGGGTCGACAGCGCGTTGTGATCCACGCGTGCCTCAAAGAGATGTCAGCACAACGGAAGGGGTCCGCCAAAACCGATGCTTGCCGGGGTCGCTGGAAAGTCCAAAAGGGATACCGTGGCCCCTTGCAACGTACAGGCAACTGAAGGAACACGGGTGGAAAAATAAAGGCTCGCTCTTCTGACTTTTCAGATTCATGTGCGTATTGTAAAACATCGTGAGGAGGCCGCGTAGGTCGCCCGAGGCGAGCCGAGGATACACGAAGTTATTCGAAGTGCCTGTCTACACTCTAGTCCTCGCCCAACTTCGATCAACTTCGTGAAGACGCGTGCTTCCCGCTCTACCGACGCAGTGTTCCCGCGTTACGGTCGCGTAGGACTGCAAGGCGCCATTGGTAAACACGAGCAGCGTCCGCTGCGCGAGTTACGCTCTTTCTTCGCAATCGCTTTGGTTGCGCAGGTTTGGCCAAAGCTTAATGACGAATCATATCTCCCAAATGCAGACCGACGACCTGGTAAAGGTTTTGGGAATCCGCTGGACGCGGGAAGCGCAGTACCGATCGCTGTAGTGTTGCTTGTAAGATGCCTATGCTAGAAGTTGTCGTCTTTTGGCTAGATCCTGATGAACTTTAAAGGGGGCGCCCTATTCAGAAGTACATAATATATTACAAGTTGTTTAACTTGTAAAAAGTTGCCTTACATTTATGTATATTGACTTAAACGGCAGCTATTATGTTTAATTGATTTAACACCTTATTAAGGTGAAGGAGGAAACAGCTGCATCCGTGGTTGCTCGTGAAAAAAAGTTTTATTGTTGGTTTGTATTTTCTGTCAGAAAAAAACGTAATTATTCTTTGTTTAAAAAAAATTGTGCTCACAAAAACAATCTCAAATAAACAATACGAGTATATTTTTTACTTTACTTTGCAATTTATTTCATCACCACTGCTCTTAAAAATATGTATGAAAAAAAAAACATCGTGTAAAACCGTCCTAGAACCAAAAATTTTAAGACATGTGACATGCGAGACGTCGCGGCGACGCCCCCGCAAAGGGGCGTGGCGAGCGGAGTCGGGGCATCGCCCCTCGCCCGCGGAGTCAATACGGTGGCCCGTAAATACGGACCCTTCATTGTGTCGGCCTAAATCGGCCTACTCTAAGGCATGTGACATCCACTAAAGATCAAGTCATTTATTCCAACTACGCTGAGAATCAGTACTTTTCGAACGTCAAAATTACATAAGACAGTCCCCCAAAACGCCCGCCCTTCACCACTTCCTAGTGCTTTAGCTGGGAAGAAAACGTGGCGCAACAAACTCCGCAGCAGCACAGCTGTCTGTTCAGTTAGAAAAACTTGATTCTATACACTAACGGATTACAGCCCACTCCCTCTCACAAAGAGGAGGCCGTAGATATGCTCTGAAACTTTGAATTTTATATAATTTAAATAACCAATTCTCAACCCTTATGATAAATTAATCCACAGTGATATCACAACAGGAAATAAAAGTGACGATTTACTTTTCATTTGTCAACCCTAACCACGCATAGACTCGATAGAACGCAAAAAGGCGGGAAAATGTACTGTCAATCGGTCAATCTATGGTTTAATTCGAGATTATTTAGTATGTGATGTGATTTTCTTTTTTATTTGTATTACCTTGGATGGTGAGATGAGGCATAGTGCAATTTCCTTTAGCCAGCAACGCTTGGGGAATGATTGAACTGAATGGAATGAAAGGCGACAAACAAAAGTTATTTTCAGGGCAGATGTGAGTGAAAACGCCAGGAGGAGATGGCCTAGAAAGACATATAGTGGACAAAACATGGTGTATGATCAGATTTTTTAACGTAAACGAAGCAAAATAATTACAAGGATTGTAGCAGGATGTGGCGTTCTGTAGTTCCTACCTACCCCCATGGGGAAAGGGCGTGAGTTTATGTATGCCCTGTGTTGAGACGCAGAAGGGAATGCGTTCTTTTTGTATGTTAACTTGTTTACAAATGCTTGTTCTTAGTTAATTGACTCAGGTGTGACTTTGCGGAAATCCATTATAAAATACAATAGACGACGTACGAGTACATTTAGTAACCTAATCCGCTTAACTGTTCTTAAAGAGTCATAAAGAGTCATAAAGATCTCTGTAAGACATCGAATTGTTGCGAACTCGAACACGAGGTGTTGCTATGTCAAGCGCCGAACGCAGTATGAGCCACACTCGTCTAAGCCGTAGGGGGCGCGAGGAATCGGTTTTGGGGCTTTTTGGCCCCTTACCCGAGGGATTTTTCTCTCGGCCCACGAAATCGTGGGCTACTGGGATTCCCTTCCCCTCCTAGGAGGGGGTGGGAGTGCTTTCTTGCACACCTGTTCGCTGAGGGGTTTACCTCCCCTCAGCGCGTTAGGGTGTGTATCTGAGGGAGCGCCCGAAGTGCTTCTCGGCGCCCGTGCGGCCTGGCCCCTGCCGGGTGAGATCCCTAGTTCCCCAGGGGAGGCCCAGCAAAGGCCGGTCTAGCAACGAGGGCGTCGGTTTTTTTTGGCACTCCCCCCAGTGGGAGTCTTCCCCGCTCGCCATAGCGTGAACCAGGTCTAGCCAGTAGCGCTGCGGGGTACAGAGCGTTGTAGTGTGTGTCGAGCGACTTGAGTTGTGTGTGCGTCGATGAGCCACACCGCCCGACAACCCCACTTATATAGGATTACTGCTCGGTCCACCGTGGTTAGGATCGTTATCATCTCGATAAGGGGCGAACAATCGCAGCAAAGCATCCTGGGCATCCTGAGGATGCCTCGTTGAGAGGTGAAACACGTGTCAATTTCTTACAGGGTTCTTTAGGACTCTTTAAGATCAGTTAAGCGGATGACTAAATATATGTCGTCTATTGTATTTATTAAATGCTTCTTCAAGTCAATACTCCCACGGATATTGTTGCTAAAGAACCTTTAGAATAAACTAATTCTAAATACCAGCTACAACACCGCTCATGTGTTGAAGCAAATAAGCATACGTAGCTCGTATTTAAGCTGCTTTAGCACAACCCCGTACAGGTATAGCATACAGAAATATTTGTAAATGCGACCCTAAACGCGGCTATTTTTTTCGTGCACTGGATTTTCAACGCTCTGCTTAGCGCCGAGAGTTGAAAATCCAACAGTGTGTTCTTTCAACGCGCTGGGACGAGAGTGCGTCCCAACGCGTTGGATTCTCAACGCTCGGCTCAACACCGAGAGTTGAAAATCTAGTGCGCGATAAAATCCCGCCGCGATATTTTTACGTTCGTATGAACGTGGGCTTACGTGGCACTTAAATATATTTAGCGCAATAATATGAGTGTACTTTACACCTGTGTCTAACCGTATGGGGAATACAGACTTGATGTTATGTTCCGTGTCCAACAGTTGCCTACTGCCGATCGAAACAGCTTTAGTAACATAAAATGATGCCTTGATTCCCGAAGGGTTAGGTGGAGGCGTACCTACAGTTACATTTCGCCAGTTATGTTTAAGTCCCATGAAATAGGGGTAGAGCCTATTGCCATCAACCGGGCACAAATAAGACTTCGGGCTGTTACTAAAATTATAATTTATTTCTCATCACAAATACTGATATGGACAGGAAGTGCTTAATCTAAAAAAATGGGTTAATATTTGTGAGAGACTGGTGCTCAAAAAAGGCAAAAAGGCTTAAATATGGACATTTAAATTTAGATTAATAAAAAGTAAGTGATGAAGTTAACTTAGTGTTTAGGTACAGTAGATAAAGAAAAAAATAAATTAAAATTAATCTAGGATGGACATACATATAAGGTTTATTTTTATGTGTGAGTGTGTGTGTGAAAGTGTAAGAGTGTGTGTGTGTGTGTGATAGTGTATGTTTGTGAAGGAAATATAAATTTTATCGAATATGGATCAGAAGAGTCAGTTGCCTGATAATTTTACTGAGAAACTCTAGATGGAAAAACTCAATAACACTTTGCACGACCCGGGAATCGAACTCTCAAACCTCATGCGCAGCAGTAGCTCTAGCGACCACTACACCAACGAGGCAGTTACGTCAGTCAGACTACGGGTAATACAGGCATAATGTTATGTTCCGTGTCCAACAGTTGCCTGCTGCCGTTAAACCGAAACAACCTTAGTTGCAGCACTTAAATCAGTCGATACATGCCTGCATTAGAATAGATTTACAGAATATCGATCTATGCTATTAATTCTAACTTTCCCTTCTAACCACACGCGTTTCTCTTTTCTCTTCGAATTTTTGGTTAGCACATGCCGGATTCCTCACGATGTTTTCTTTCACCGTTTTGAGAGCAGTGGTGATGAAATCATTTACACAAAGTTAAGCGCCTGCCTAGGTTCGAACCCACGACCTACAAATCGTAAGTCGGGGCCGTTACCACTGGGCCACCACTGCTCTCCGTTTGCCACCCAATATCATCGGAAAATAGTTTCGTCAGGCAATCCAAACAGTGGAAATTTTGCCAACAATGTTGCAGCAGGCGCAAAAATATACAATAACATTGATTGGCAAAATTGAGGATCTAAGCATAATAATTACACAAGCAATTGTCAAATTACTTAACAAAATCAAACGGATGTACAAAATTACAAAAACAATATGCACATAATTTTAATGGTTGAGGACACGAAATAATTTAGGTATTAAAGTATCTTTAATATGTGCAAATTATAGGCGAAAAAAATATTGGTGTCGATTATTCGGTGGATATAAATATTGATGTTGGCATGAAATAAGTATCGCTAAACGGTTTGGACACGTTAATCAAAAGTATTTGGTTTAACAGCTAGCTGTTGCTGAATCGAAGTGTCTAGAAGAAAAGGTTTAAAAACCGCGAAAAGCAATGGAAGGCATAGCTATAGCTTAGCATAATCAGTCTATAACGACCTCACTGCTGGGAAACAGCTCTCCTCACTGAGAGAGGGAGTGGGCCATAAACTCAAACTCAAAGCATTTATTTCAAATAAATCAATTACTGGCACTTTTGAATTGTCAAGGGGTCGGTCAGTCTGAAATATGAAGCTAGTCGCCCATTCCAAAGCGTAGTAGGTACCTATGGAGAAGAACGGGCAAGAAACTCCACGGACACTCTTTTAAATAAAATAAAATGGTTACATAATATTGGTTACATCATTCAAGTTATACATGTGAGAACGATGCAAAACATTAAAAGCGTCCGTTAGAAATAAAAATATAAATTAAATTAAAATCGCCATAATCCACTACGCGGGCCCAGTGCGGGTTAGTAGATGTCACATGTCTTCGAATTTTTGGTTCTAGGACATGCCGGTTTCCTTTACCGTTTTGAGAGCAGTGGTGATGAAGTTAAATAGGTACACAAAGTATGTAAAGTGCCTGCCTGTGTTCGAACGATACCACTGCTCTTACTGTGCCACCACTGAAAGGCAGTGAAATCTATTTTTAGTACATAATTTGAATCAGCTGCGTGAATGTCTGACTAACTGGCAGACAATGTACTTACTGCCTAAATCTAAATAGTGCAAAGGTAGATTCGGCCATGGCAAGCAAGAGATGACCATTCTCAGCTGACGGGGCTCGTTCACGAATATGACGCATCAGCACCATCCACAGATTCATCATCATCTGCCGAGCTTTTCCCAACTATGTTGGGGTCGGCTTCCAGTCTAACCGGATGCAGTTGAATATCAGAATTTTACATGGAGCGACTGCCTATCTGACTTCCAAAACCCAGGTTATTTGGTAATACGATACTTGGTAAGACTGGCTTCTACAAATAACAACCGGGATCAACGGTTTAACGTGATTTCTGAAGTGCGGTATCGGTATGAAAAAGATGGTCACCCATCCACGGACCGACCTTGGCAAGCGTTGCTTAACCTGGTCGATCGACCCGTGCGGCTGATATTACTTTGCCACGAGTCCCTTGTATTGAATATATTAAAATTACTTGCAACACAGCTCCTTGCATTCTACTCTGATGTTAAATACGACATCTTGTTACAAATTTTCTCTCACAGTCTGTACAGCTACTTTGGTAAGTAACTTACAAGCTTATGTCGCAATCCCGATGGTCATAACTCAGAGGCGTAAGGCTGGCCCTATTCCCACGCTTTACATAGAACTGGCCACTGAAGATCTAGCGAATGTAGCCGTTTTTGGAGTAGATAGGACTTGTAAACCAAATACATTCACCAAATACGAATCAGTACTGTTGGCTCAGCCGTAATGGTCCAGACGTGTATGAGTTGTAGGTCACCCAGCACTTTAATTGCGTAACACACGATCAACCATAATCTGAATGAAGGATAATGCTAATTGCTTCATAATATGTTCGAAAAATTTGTCTACTCAATAACATAGATAACGCAATGAATGTTGTTGAACTGTCAAAATGAAACAGATTGTAATCGATCATGTAGTGCAATTAGAATGCTGGTAAGCATTGCGCTTTACTATGTACTCGTAAATATTACTATCACTAATGCTCTTACAACGGTAAAGGAAAAACTTCGAAAACATGTGGCATGCATTGGGACCGCATGGTGGTGACGTTATTTGCATCCTCATCCTTCATGGGGCACTGTTAAAAATGTTACAATAAAATACCTCCCCACATACTCCATCTGAACGAAACGAAATTTAAATCTTGTATCAAACGCACACTATGCTGCCAAACATATTATAAGCTGGGGGATTACATCGCTGACAAAAATGCTTTGCTCAACGCAGGTCCAGCTCCACAAGGTCGCATAAACTAATTGAAAAACTATCTTTACATTGTATAAATTCAATCTCTTAGTATTATAAGATTGCATAGCACATGTGTGAGCACTATGTACCTGCTTTAAAGGTACCATTTACTGAGTACGTCTTTCATTGACTTCAAAATGGTTCAGCTAAATGGTGCTGGCCCATGCGTCATGTTCGTGAGCAGGCGCCGTCAGTGGGGACTGGTCATCTCTTAGCTGCCACGGCTTATTTTAATTACTTAATTTTAATTTTTGAGTTGTTTTTGTTTTTATATTTTTATTACGGACGCTTTTAAAATGCACGTCTTTCTACAATTTTTTATAATTTTCTATAATTTCAACATGAATGATGTAACCAATATTTTGTTACTTATTCTGATTTAAAAGCGCGTCCGTGGAGTATCTTGCCCGTTCTTCTCCGTCGCTTTGAAATGGGCAACTACCTTCATCTTTCAGACCGACCGACCCGTTGAAAATTCAAAAGTACCTGCAATTGGTTTATTTGAAATAAATTCTTTGAGTTTGAGTCAGCAGTGCTACCGCAGCGTAGTTGCGGCTGCCGCGCTGATTCCGAGCATCTGCTGTTCGTGGTGTCTCGCTGTTGTGTTGTTAATTTATCAACATTCATGTGTTATCGCTGTGAAGTTATGGCTCTGAACAACACTGCAGCAATGTTGCACGACATTGCTGCCGTGCTCGGAATGTAATTTCATATACACCTATGGAAAATGTATAGGGACCAGTAGTGACGCGGCAGCACTGCGACGTGCAGCGTTGTTCGGAATCATACCTTAAGGCGACGATAACCGACTTTTAATGATTTTGCACTGATGATCCCGTCTAAACGAGTAAGGTTAATGATTTGGAAAAATTATGTGTCAAATTAGAGCATTTTCTTAATAACTTAATCTGTGAATATTTTAGATTATGTTTATATTACATAGTGAAATTAATTTGTAAAGTTATGTCTAACGCGGATACAAAACTAAGGATCACGCAAAATCTATCAAGCGTATTTTTCTGAAACCTTCACCATTTTAAAGATAATTTAATTATTGATCTTTTAGTATACGTTTTTTGTTAAAATACCTTTTGTTTTTAGCATAATAAATTAATAATGCGTCTAATTTAGGACAGCGCTCCTTGATGGGCGAGTCCTATTACTGGCTGGACGTACGACGCGTTGCGTGAGCTCAGTACAGAACATGCAAGCTAACCACTCAAGGTCACTGGCATATATCTGCGTCTTAAGTTCTGCACTGTCTGTCAGAGCTTAGGCTAGATTTCGCTGCCCCAACTGTAAGCAGTTAAAGTACAGGCACTAATATGACACATCGAGCTTTTTAAAGAGAATGTCACATAGGTATGAGTAACAGAGAAGAAAAATACGAACTGTTTCTAAACTGCTTC
This sequence comes from Xanthia icteritia, assembly GCA_949128155.2. Lineage (NCBI taxonomy): Eukaryota > Metazoa > Arthropoda > Insecta > Lepidoptera > Noctuidae > Xanthia > Xanthia icteritia. The sequence goes on along the minus strand of OX421959.2, from coordinate 9,847,919 downwards.
TACGGTCGCGTAACCTGACACCCGGTTTCTGATTTGAGAATTTGAAGATGAGAATTTGTCAAATAATTCTACTTTATCATTACTTATTTATTAAAACTTTATGCACAAGTAAAAAATACTGTACAAAGGCGGACTTAATGCCTGAGGCGTTTTCTACCAGTCAACCTTAGGGTGAGACAAAACATGGCAGGTGCAACATAGGGGATAGAGATAACTCGAAAAAGAATACATACTGATACTTAGATACATACATACGTACATACATACAAACCGAATAAACTTTGTCAGGAGAAATAACAATAGATAGAGGTGAAAACAAATCAAGCAAATCAGCGCTGCAATGATTCTGTCAACTTCTTACGAATATGTTCACGTGCCTTCACTTTGAAAGATAACCGACTGGTCGCCATTCCGATGTTAAGAGGGGGGGCGCATTCCAAATAAATACCGCCTGGACAAAGAAAGAAGAGTGAATAAAACGAGAGCGGTGAGAAGGACATTGTAGAGGATGATTGAAATTTTATAATTAAGCCCGCGAAATTTTAAACTGCAAAAAAACAGAAACTTAAGAAATTATAATTTCGCGGACTACATTGAAGAACTTATGCCCCATTTTCACCGATGTCACCAACATTCAGTAAGGTTGGTAAGCCATCTGCCACCTTGTCACAGCTCCCTAACCATGCTTAGCATTATACAAGTAATGCTAGAGCTTCAGAAATTCTCGAATTAGAAACCGTGTTTTATTCTATTATCAGTAATTTAGGCTATGCGTTGTCTGTCTGTGTAAAGGCCACAACTCGCTACCCTACACACAACTCACAAGCCACACTCATCCATAGTGAACGGCGCCGCCGACCACTGTCCAGTGACCAGTCACCGCCTTTCTAATGGCCATAATGTGGCCACAGATAACATCAGCACTGGATATGGTGCGGGTTTCTGTTAGTGTACTGTTTATTTACCTTTTACGTAGACTGTGGACGAGCGATTGGATTGTTTAGTACTATTTTAGGTTTGGTAAAGCGTCGTATTCATTAGGCGACAAATGTTTTGCGACTTGTGTCGCCTGCGAAATCGTGCGATGTCGCTTGATATGTCTGGTATGAGGTGAACACTTTGTTGCTTAGCGAATACCAGAATTTATTGGTCAGTGGAGGCGAAGATTGAGAGACAAATATAGTAGGTACATTTGCGGCAATTTTCAAAGTCTTTTAGAATCACAAAATAATATTATTATTCACAGCTAGAATGTAGATCGTGGCTTTGTTGGTCTAGTGGTCGCAAGCGCGATTGCTAGGTCTTCAGTACGATCCCCGGTTAGAGCATAGTAGTATTATTGGGTTTTTCCATATGTTATTTCTTTCGGTTGATCATCCTTTATTACATAAGGAGAAATGCGGTTGTGCATACACCTCGTCATACCCCTTTGAAGGAAGGATATATAAGTTATAGTTAATTAGGATTTTTACATATAAATATAGGTACAGCATATTATTCTCTTAATGCAGGTTAGCGTTGGTTAGTCGCCACTTCAACCATACCAGCTCTAAACTTTACAATGACATAAATATAAGATTTAATATTTACCCTATGACTAAAAGTCTACTGAAGATAAAAGTGACTGCCTGGCTTAAATCCTTGTCTTATGAAGAAACTGAGCAACTTATGGTATCTTAACACGGTAAACACACACACTCACACACATACACACTTCACCCCACCACCACTCTACACGAGTATATTCTCTTTTTTATTCCTTTTAAGAAAACAAATTAATTCTACAATTAATTACTAATTAACTTTCTTTGTGAAGTCTGGAACAATGTCTTTGTACATATTTCTGTGTTGGGCGTTGATATGCAGTATTTTACTTTTGTGGCTATCTTTGTTTTCCTTTGTAAATTGTAAACTTAAGTTGTTCCAAATAAACTTTTATTTATTTATTATTTATTTATACCGTCAGTAGGTGGTCATCTCTTATCTGCCACGGCTTATTTTAATTTTTTAATTGTTTTTATCTTTTTATTACGGACGCTTTTTACGTGCACGTCTTTCTACATTGTTCTCACATGTATAATTTCAACATGAATGATGTAACCAATATTTTGTAACAATATTATAATTTAAAAGAGTGTCCGTGGAGTTTCTTGTCCGTTCTTCTCCATAGGAACCTACGCTTTGGAATGGGCGACTAGCTTCATATTTCTGACCGACTGACCACTTGACAATTCAAAAGTGCCTGTAAATGGTTTAATTGAAATAAATGCTTTGAGTTTGAGTTTATATTGATATAAAAAATTATAATGCTGTCATTTCCAGTTGTATGGTATACCTATCTGTGCCACATGTGTTGACATACTCAGCATAATATGGGTTTGTGGTGCATACCGTTTTGTAAACGTCCACGTCGAGTGCGCGCACGCAGTTGTTAGGAACGTGGGGTATATTGTCATTAATAGCCCGGTTGGCGGCCTAATTGGTGATTAGGATTCATGCAAAATGTTTAAATGAGGAACATAGTTCGTTTTTAAAGAGTATGGTTAGATGGTTTGGTCATGTTGAGAGGATGAACAAAAGGTATTTAAAAGTAAGATGTGAATGGAAACGCCAAGAGTCCCCTCTTGGCGTTTCCATTCACATCTTACTTTTAAATACCTACAATAATTATGTCGTTGTAGGACGTCCCCGTCCTACAACGACATAATTATTGTGGCCTTATTGGTGATGTGCTTCAAGAAAGGTCAGGTGCGTAGTACTCGCATCCAACGTGCGTGTGTGACCTGTACGTCTACCATGAGTTGTCATCGAAAAATTACTCGCTGGCGCCCCTAGCGGTCACAGAGAGAATTAAAATTCCTACCATGAGGACCTCCACCATGAGTTGTCATCGAAAACTTACTCGCTAGCGTTAAACTCGCTAGCGTATTAACGTGATTCAAATAGATTTCGATGATGTCAAAACTCGCTAGCGTCTCCGTATATGAATTATATGAAAAGTAATTGTACAGCGCCCCTAGCGGTCACAGAAAGAATTGAAATTCGTACCAAGAGCATTATAGATTTCGATAGGTAAGAAGCGTTACGTAATCTATTCGATAGTCACTAACGTTTTTCAGCAATCGCCATATAAAACGGCACCATGCGTCATTAATTCGACAGACGCTATCGAAAAATACGTAACTCACTAGCATTTTGAGGTGTGAAACATGTTTGCATTAAAATTATATAAGTTTTTAAGTCAAAATAATGTTTGAAAGAGCTTATTTAGCATGGAACGTGTTACAGGCCGCTGAATTTTGAAGACCAATGACGTGAACAACGTGAATTTCAAGAAAAAATCTAAATAAGTTCCTTTACAAAATATTCTATTTTTGGATACAGTTCATTTTAAATTTAAATAAAAAACGCCGCGAATCACACATGGTCAATAAAATTACAAATTGAATAGACGTAAATAATTTTTATGAGGAATAAAAATTCTACAACCCCTAAATACTGTAAGTAATCCACTAACCGCCAACCTTTCTATTTAGTCGGATTATTTCATGATATTGACTGTCATAAACATTGTTACATAGCGATACCACTACGTTTTGATCATATGAGATGTTCTCTGTTCTTATTACTGAGAAAGAAAGAAACAAAACATAGGAGTGAAGTTAGCTAGACGATACAATCTATAGAGCTTACCTTAGCGCCTGCGTAAGACTCGCGTAAAACTCATGCTGCGAGCATTATCGAAATCTGTTTGATCCACTTTAACACTTTCGACTCAACCCACTTTTCATGGAACTCATACGCCATGCCGCCATACATATTGGAAGTGAACCCTCCGGGAGGGTCACCGGCATTACGTTTGCGGTAAAGTTGACCATCGCGGACGGCCAACGGCATCAGGTTTAAAACCGTATTATAAGACACTAAAACGAATTAAAATAGTGTTTTAAGGGGGTCTTTTACGTTGTTTCTAACCTTTAGTTATTTTTTTGTGAATATTTGTAACTGCGAACAAAAGAATTTTTAAAACCAACGCATATACTTACGACTAAATCTTGTTAAAACATACATCAGATTTTATTTTCACGATATAAAATACTGTATTCGCTAAGAAAAACCTATATTTAAAATGAGCCCTCTGCGAGGGCTCCCGGCATCCCATATGCGACTAGGTGAGCCCTCCAGGAGGGCTCGCGGCACTGAACGTGTTAATACACTAGCGAGTCATTTTTTGATGACAGCTCATGGTAGAGGTACAGATGTATGAACATAAACGAAGCAACAAGAGTATGTAAGGATCGTAGCAGGTGGCGTTCTGTAGTTTCTGCCTACCTCTATGAAAAAATAAGGTGTGAGTTTATGAGTGGGTTGGCGACTAACTCTAGGTTTCCTCGTCATGTTTTCCTTCACTGAAGTCCGTAATATCTAAGATAAATTTAGAAAGTACATATGAATTGAAAAAATCTCATTTTACCTACTTGTATTTGAACCCACAACCTCGTGCATAAGAGGCGAGGCCGTAACCACTGAGCCATCACATCATTTTTAATTTTATAAATGAATATTACTAAACATAAAACCAGTCTTTTCTACCTATTTAAAAGCTATAAACTATAGTTACACGTCCGGAATCGAACTGGGAACGTCATCTATTCTAATTTACACAGTAACCGTTAGCAGACTTTCACTAGACTACGAACATGCAGATCTTGGCAGTTTTCAGTTAACATTTATGGTTCCAAGCATGGGCCATAAAGTCGGCTTGTGTATACTGCGTTCGTGATAAACTGTCCAAAAAAGAAAACAAATGCGTTTTCGGAAAAAACCGCTTTAATCAAATTCACTTTGCGCTACAACTTCAAAAATTTTTATGTCTTTTTCAATAGTTCTAAAAGCATCTTAATTTACAGAGACATAAAAGTGATAATTGTTTACATTTAAATAACATTAATTTGGAAACAACGATTATAATATAGACTTTACGTATCAACTTTGATGTGGAATGGTTTCAAGATTTCTAAACAGTTTCTAAGAGACTGAGATTAGTTCACCATACTTTTTGTCATCTTTTCAATCAGATATCCAATGGCGAAAAGTAGCAGACAAACCGTTTTGTTTCATCATCTGCCTAGCTTTTGTCCAACTATGTTGGGGTAAGCTTCCAGTCTATCTGGATGCAAGTGAGTATCAGGCTTTTTACTTTACATAATCTGCACTATCCAGTTTATTTTGTCTGAATAAGCAACGTTTCTGGGTCCTCAATGTCCTCGATACTTCGCGATGCAAATTTGTCATTCCCGCTTATTTCGTAGCTTCAAAACCATAGAGTATCGCACTCCAGTTACGGAGCTTAGCCGATAGATGGCGACTGCCGATTTGATTAGTTCGGTTGGACCATAGACTTATAATACATTACGTTCGGCTGGACTTTCAACAGGGCGCAAGGTAAAAGCGGAAAGAGGTAGCTCCTTGAGCTGGCCTAGCGTGGTACGGAGTTTCATTAGAATAAGACGCCAGCTTATACTGGTCCACATGTCAGTGGACTTAAACTTTTAATTAAGTATTCTGTAAAATCATTAAAATATACCAGTTTTATAAACACATTGATTTTGTTGAAAATTATATACAAAATGAAATGATTACTTTGTAAAGTATTTATTACATTATTTTATTTATTGTAAATGAGAGGAATATGTGGATATTTTTTTTTTCTCTTTCATCAATTTTTTCTTTCTCAGTTTCAGTAGTTTATGCGGCCTAAGTATCCAAATGTCCTTTCTTTGGAATGGTCGTCGAGTTGAGCTCCACGATTACTGACAAATGCTTGCACTGACTGGACACTTATCTACATGGTCCTCATATGGCCTGACCAAGATTATGTCTGGACTTTCAAAGGGACTGTGACCTCCAAGTTTGTTTCGGTCTTTGTTCTCAGAGTAGTCAGATAGGAAACGGCGAACTCATCTAGCATTTCTTTTTTTTATGTCTTGTAAAAGTGATTGCGATATCCTATTTACAGAATAAACAATTTCATTTAATTTCATTTCACTACTTGGCCGTTAATATGGTACATGGTTTGAAAAAAACATCGGCTTTGTAGGGTGTCGTCTCTTTCTTTTTTAAATTATTTTGCATAAGTACTATTGTATAGAATCAAGTTTTTCTAACTATTCAGACAGCTGTGCAGCTGGGCAGTTTGTTGCGCCATTTCTTCTTCCCAGCTACAGCACCAGGAAGTGGTGAAGGGTGGGCGTTTTTGGGGGACTGTCTTATGTAATTTTGACGTTTCGAAAAGTGCTGATTCTCAGCCTAGTTTGAATAATGAAATTGTCGCGCATACCTGTGTGACTGTCTCTTTCTGAAACTTGATGAGTCTTATTAATGCCTGGGTACTGTACTTCGGCACACACTGGGCAGTCAGCTCCGCATCGACTTTGATGAAGGGCTAATATATTTCCTACAACATGAACTATCTTAATTTTTATCACGCCGTCGCGCCGGTACGAGAGAACTATACATGGAGAGATCTATCTCAACCGACGAATCTGCGTCAGATCGGTTTGACCGCAAAAAAGATAGTAATAAAAAGTATTTATATTTGGGATATGGGCGATATAAGTACACATGAACCGATCAGAGTTAAAAAAAAATGCTTCTTATAGTACCTAAGAACTGGCCATGTATAGGCTTAGTTGGTGACTTAAGGTTGCCTGTAAGAGATCCACCTAGTGCAATTACGATAAGACCACCCGTTGTACCCTAGTTTAAAGAAAGAAAGAAAGAAATATGTTTATTCTGAACAAACAAAACGCACATTTAAATAAAAAGCACAAAATACAAAAATAGCCAAAAGCCTCGTATTCAACTAACAAATAAACGCTAACTTAATAAAATATTGTTCATCGGTTGATGTCAAGGCCACGGACCAAAGACAATATTGCCTAATTACTGTTGCGACATTACGTACTCTGTGGTTGCGACATTGGCAAATGACAACAAAAACCAAATGCCGATTGCAGAGTAAACTACTTTGGTAATAAATAATAAGAAAAATTAAGCTGTGCGTCGCATCTGTGCAAGAACAGCTATCTAATTACGCAACACATTTTCGTAAACAATTACGACAAATTTGTTTCATTTTGACAGTTCAACAACATTCATTGCGTTATGTACGTTGTTGAGCAGACTTTTTTATCGAACTAATGAAGCAATGGATTAGCAATTTTTTTCAAATGATTCAAATTCCGATTGATTGTATATTACGTAATTAGGGTGCTGGTCATTGCTCAGCGAAATACTGTGACTTCAGACGAACCTAAAGTCAACAGCGCTGGTTTTCAGCAATTACCTAATTAGTTTCAAATATGTTTGTTCTTTTGCTTTATGTGGTTTACAATGAAGTTTTAATTAATAAATAATTCTATACTATATACTATACTTGAATAATATTAGTATTAAAAAAAATCTCTACTGTACTAATAACAGCCAGTTGCAGAAACGTACTTTAACTTTTAAAGCTGTCATTAAATACTAATCTTCCATTATCTTGTTTTAAATTGTTGCAGAAAGCAAAATTAGACTCGATTAATGGTTCTTTGATGAAATTAATGTTAACATAGGAGTTAATGATCCTTTACGTAATGGGGCATTAATGTTTGTCTTTGTGCAACTGGGTGTAACTGTGATTTAGTATTAAGTAAACAATCATTTATGATTTTATTATAATCGAATTGAAATGTATTTTTTATTATTAGTAATGTTATTTTGTAATTGTAAGGAATCAATAAAAGCTTTTTATTTTATTTATTATATATTATTATATAATAATATTATAAAGAGGTAAAATTTGTGAGTTTGCATGTAGGGGGCAATCTTCGGAACTATTTTAATGGGAAGTTACATTATTATCCCTGAGTGTCACAGGACATGTTTATTCACCGCAGACAGAAGCTAGTAATAAATAAAGTTGAATCCCGCTACCGCTTATCGTTCACGCCACACGCATAAACAGACTCACAGTGTGCAGTTACGCGCGAATTTATTCGCTCACTACACATTGTTACTGGCCGTTGCGAAATTAAGCACTGTTGTATGTGTGTAGCGAGGCGGTGCTATAGATATAGTGATAATAAGTAAATCAATAAATAAACAGATAAATAAATAAATAAACAAATAAATAAATATATATTCTCAGGGACCAGGAGTGGTAATTAAATAAAAAAAACAACTGTCAGTTCAGCCTAACTTATATTTAAAGAACGAGCTGAATAATTAACACAAATAACCACAATAAACAAAGGCAATATTCGCACATAGAAAAGAAATGACCACCAAACAAAGACTTAGCTGTGATCTGAGATGAAATCCAACGACCTCACTGCGCGAGCGCTGACAGGTAAAAAAAGGGGCGCGGCTCCGTTGACTACCGTTTTTATAGGCGTTGGAATGACGTCTCAGATGACAGCTGTAGGTACAGAAACTCATTCTTAACCTAATAATATATATAAATAAATATATGCAGAAAAAACACGAATTAAAGTGATTTTATTTTGACATAAAATAATAAATGGCATTGGGTAACCAACATTTTTAGTGTATTTTCGTTAGCTGATTTATTTTTCTTGTAAGTATCTAATGCGTTTTTCTTATTTATTTTTTGCCAGTGTTCTTATTTTAGTGGTCTGATTGATTTCTAAAAGTTTGTCCATCTATTTTAATGGGACCTTATATATAAATAGATAAATAAATAAATAATGATCAACGTGAACATAATGTACCTACTCGATTTTCAGTTTCGGCTTTCAAGTGTCAACGTGAATGAATAGGTAGAGAAGGCACTCGATACCTAATCGAGTATAGTCACTATCTATACCAAACCAACTTATAATTGATCGAGCTGGTGGGACCAGGCGGTATATTCTGTAACAATCTCACGGTGAAAACTTAGATGAAGTGAGCTGTCGTTCCACTTGCTGCTAGGGACTGACAGCTCACTCCGAGCTCACTTCACCTAAGTTTTCACGGTGAGAAGGTTACAGAATAGCACTGAGGCGGTATATTCTGTAACAATCTCACGGTGAAAACTTAGATGAAGTGAGCTGTCGTTCCACTTGCTGCTAGGGACTGACAGCTCACTCCGAGCTCACTTCACCTAAGTTTTCACGGTGAGAAGGTTACAGAATAGCACTGAGGCGGTATATTCTGTAACAATCTCACGGTGAAAACTTAGATTAAGTGAGCTGTCGTTCCACTTGCTGCTAGGGACTGACAGCTCACTCCGAGCTCACTTCACCTAAGTTTTCACGATGAGAAGGTTACAGAATAGCACTGAGGCGGTATATTCTGTAACAATCTCACGGTGAAAACTTAGATTAAGTGAGCTGTCGTTCCACTTGCTGCTAGGGACTGGCAGCTCACTCCGAGCTCACTTCACCTAAGTTTTCACGGTGAGAAGGTTACAGAATAGCACTGCAGGTCTCTCTGTGAGAGGGAGCGGGCTGTAATCTACAACGCGGGTCCAGTGCGAGTTGTTGGATGTGACAAATCTTGAATTATTGTTTTTATGTCGGTTTCGTCGCGATGTTTATCTTCACCATTTTAAGAACAGTAGAGAAGTTTTCACAAGTTTTAATTATTAATAATAATAATTAAAATTAGGAGGAGTCAGGAGGTTCCTCTTTACATGATCACCGGCAGCTTGGACCCTGTTCCTGATGCCGATGGGCCACTTTTTTATATTTTTAAATGTTTTTTTATGTAAGTAAATGTAATAAAGGAAAAAAATATCTCGCCAGTTATGGTCCATGAAATAGATAGCGCTTTTGCTATCAACCATCTTCAAATCAAAACTATTTTCTTTTTTTTAAAAACGTTGCACCACACTAGTAATTTCTCCTGTATCGTGGGTGCGTTTACAAGCATTTAAACTCACATACACAAACAGCCAGACCCGGAACAACTAGGTACTTGTAGGTCATACAAATATTTGTTCCATGCGGGAATCGAGCCCGCGGCACGCAGTGCAGCAGTCAATCGCTTAACCGCTGTGCCAACCGTGCCGTCAAACCAACTCAACGTCAACTATGGGCTGCTACTGAGAAATTCTTAAAATAAAACACTTTGCCCGACCTGGATATTGATCCCGTAGTCTCAGGAATGGTACTTGCGACCACTAGTCCAACGAGGCAGTCTGTCGAAGAGACTATGGTCTTATTCCGATAAAGATCACCATTAGTTTACACATGCAGCCTTCGAGAGCGTTAAGACAAAATCTCTCACACACCAGATGTGTATCGCGATAGTTTATAGCTCATAGCTATTGGTATCGTCCGCGCGATCTGTGGCGGTTTGTTTACGAAAATGATTGTACGGTTAACGAGAGGTTTAAATTGTTAAATGTTGACTTTTACTGGCTTTTTGGAGATGTAGTTATAGCAAGTGGAACTTTCGAGTGTGATGTATACATTAGTGGGAACCATTTGCATTCATGGAAGGGTTAAACAGCGGTGTACGACGGTTTGGTGATTAGCAAGTGAAGCTTTCGAGTGTGTCCTAGGTTAAATACATTTGTGGGAACCATAACATAACATTACACCTGCATTCCTCGGAGGGTTAGGTACAGATGTATAGTACAACCACGGTTTTTTGAAGTGAAAACTTCTTAAGGCGCGTTGAGCACTTTTTGGGTGAACAAAAATCATGGAACTCGCGTCATCGAACGCTTTCCATGAGCTATATGTATACTGTGTATATATGTGTACTTTTTGGGTGAACAAAAAGCGTGAAACTCGCGTCATCGACACCGCACGCTTAGTTTTCACTTCTATCTGCAGTCCCCAAAGACTGTCCCACATGTTTTATTTATTTATTTTATTATTTATGTACACACAGAAAAATAGATACTCATACAGATAAGACATAATCATAATTGTGAGTACAAAGGTACTGCTTATTTCTTAAGAAATTTCTTCCAGCAGACATGCGACAGGAGAAATGAGAAAGAAATGTAGACAATAATGTGTGGGAACCAGAAGAGAAAAATATAAATATGCGAAGTCTTAAACTAAAATATTGAAATAAACCTACACGTATAACGTAATACGTAACATAGTGTTTTTTTTAACATTTTTATTTACCAACCTAATGACTTTTTTAATGGGAGAACACTGACTCCCAAATCATAGGAACCAAAACCTAGTTTGGGAGCCAGGTTTAGGACACTACTTCTGTATGTTATAAATGTAATGTCTGTAAGCTGTCACTTTTTTTTTTTCTATAATTCATTTACTTTGATGTATTGTTAAGCCGGGCACAAATTCAGACTCCGAGAAGCTACTCAGAAATGTCTGTCAAAGTCAATGCCCTTATAAGGCACTTTTGAACGTCAAAATGTACAAAAAAAATTAATTGATTCTAGTCGCCCCTTCCAAATGGTAGTTTTCGCATGGAGAAGAATGGGCAAGAAAATCCACCGTTACTCTTTTAAAATATTTTGTCATTACAAGTACATTAGTTATATAATTATATGTGAGGACGATGCACCTAGAATAAAATTACTATACCACAATAGGTAAAAAGAATTAAGAATTAAAAATGAAGCAACAACAGTTAAATTAATTATGTGATAGATACTGGTGCTCACATATTTACAAACATTGTAAAAGTAGACGATTTTCCTAAAATTTTACAATTAATAAGTCAGTGTGTGAGGAAGTAATCACAGAATGTAAAATCAATGAAATATATTTAAAAAAAAATATATAAATTATAGAATTGAATTAGCAACCAGTTTGATTTTGTCTAGACTCTAGATTATCCTATGGATCAGGACCAGCATGTTTCCAAGCATTCTTATCTTGGATATCTAGTAAAACAATCCATGAACACTTTAGTTTTGGTATTTAATTATTGAATACGCCGCCGAACCATGACGGTAATAGTACACGTAACTAACAAAATTACCTACAGCAAGAAAACAACATATTAAAATTCATGAGTTATGTATCTTTTACGTTTTTTGGCGACCGACGATTGATTTGTTACGAATTCGTTAAAGAAACTTTGCGAAGGCTGCCTAATATTACTTGGTATTGAATAATGATCTGATTTCTAATTTAGCCAAGTTTTATTTCCACTGCTGCACTTGTAGCGTGAACAAAATTAGAAACGGGGTTTGTCGACGGAAGAATAGACAAAATAACAGATCCAAAATCACAATCTATCATTTTATATATTCTTCCGTCGATAAAATCCGTTTTTATGGTGGTCATGCTACGCGTGCAGGGCATATGCATCGCCACAATGAGCAGCGTATTCCCGCAACCATCACCAGGTCGTGCCGAATAAGTACGTCTTCCATTAGGTTGCCGTCAATCTACAACTTTTTGGCAAATAAACATAAAAAGTTTGACAATAAAGTAATTATAAATATTGTATTTTGTCTATGCAGGATCAAATTAGCTAGCTAGCGAAACTCCGCAGACCGACGTATCTTCTATGTTCGTTTATATAAATATATATATTTTTTTTTAATATAAAAATATCGATGAGGACATACAGTCCATCGATATTTTCGTCAATTGTAAACCGATTTTGAGAATTATTTTTTTATTTAGTAGAAGAAGCTTGCGCGGTGGTCCCAAATAAATTGTATTAACTTTGCTTAGGTGGTTTTTGAATTAGCTTCAATAATACGTAATTTTCCCACTAAGCCATAATAACAATGATGTTATTTACATAGCAGGTAGTGGTACCTAGTCGAATTAGTGGGGTAGGTACACACGGCTACACATCAAGCAATAATTTCCAGTATAAGCTGACCTCGCATTGTACGGAAATCCTATACACAGATTACACACATCACAGATTGCATCTGCGGCGTTTGAGTCGCCGACGGACGGAACGAAATGTTGCCATTTTGAATATTATATCATTTAGGAAGTATTGTATTTATTTAATTTTTGATTTTGTTATTTCACTATATGCTGCACCGGTTGACGTCGTCATGTCAACGCCAGCTGTCGCTGAAAACATCATATTTTTGTCAAAAGTTTATATTTTTTGTTTATATTTTTTTCGCTCAGCATAATGCTGCGACCCTATGCAAGACAGAGCCCCAGCGCTGGTTTAAGTACGCGGCGGGCTCGTTTTGTCGGGTCAATTCAGTAAATGTAGCGTAGTCAGAAGATATAAGAATTACGCGATAGAAAGAGAAGCAACTTCTAGGATCTAGAAGTTGCCTCTCTTTCTCTTTTAGTAGGTAATTAGCGCTGTGCGACATGAATTGCACTTTATTGTGTCGTAGCAAGAGTCGCTTTTTATTTAAATGATTTTGCGGAGTGAACCATCTATATTCATCTGTGCCGAAAGACAAAATACTCAATATTCTAAAACCCATGTAACACGAAATGGAAAGAGAATGTACAAGTGCTTCAATCGTCTAATTGTTACGCAAATAAGTGGTGTAAGTAAATCCTTAGTAACAAATTACAGAATTAGTAATTGCAAGACAAGGAATTAATTGGATTACATATATTTAGAATTTGTTAGCGTCTACTTGATATTTATTATTATATGCAACTTACGTTGAACTGATTTGCAATGCAAAAATTATAGTAGGTTCAGAGCCATGACGAGCAGGGTGAAAAGTTCACTCATCCTCTATTATAAAAGGGTGGATCCTCCGACCAGACGGGTATCGTGTCTGGCGGGCAACTGCCCAACGATTGTTGTCGGATAGTCTTATATACTTATGTAGATCAGACTGTAGATCTGTCGAACATTTTCTATCTTGCTAAGTACCTGGTACTTGTTGATAACCCTACACTGTCCTCTCATACCTATTAAGACTGTAATTTGAAAACATTGTAAATACTTTTTACTTTTAAAAGAGTAACCGTGAAGTCTCTTCTCCATAGGAAACGAACAATTGGAACCGTGCACCTAGCTTCTGACGTTTCATAAGTGCCCTTGTAGGTTTATGTGAAATAAAATATTTTGAATGTTGAATTACTCGTATTGTTTGAGTAAAGCACTATACAAGCCTTGGTCCATCAAGGGCTGCAATACTGACTGCGCTGTGTTAGCCTGCAGCTGCGCTACACTATGCTGGGCTTTCAACCATCATCAGCGGTGCCATCAACGTAGTCATTACAGACCGCGCTGTAATGTACTATAAATTCAACCTGTCCTTTAATCGTTATGTATGTACCTTGAATTATTTCCATCGTTATATCGACTAAAACATAATTCTGTCGTCGAGTCGGTTAATTATTATAAATTATAATTTATATGCCCCTAATAAGGTTGTGTGCTAAAAGGAGGTATTGGAGCGGACATAGTCATAAGTGTAAGCGGGCAGAACCTCTTTAGCTTTGTTAAATTTCAATTGCGCTTCACCAAAACGCTATTCTTAGTTTCCGGTGTGCTTTCAAGTGAAGCCGTGACGTAAGTCGACGGTGCGGTCGGTGGTGTATGGCTTAGCAGCTTTAGTTTCAATTGTAATATGTGCTCTTCTGTAGAATGCTCAATTTCTGCTTCCACGTCATGTGTTTGCAATTCGATTTCGCTTTGTAATTTTTCAAATTTTTGACTTGTTAGACGTGAACTAACTTCGTAATCCGAAGGATTTTGTAATTGTTCTGTGGCGGCATCTACATTGAACTACGCATCAAAAACCTGACGTCACACAACATCCTGACGTCACGCAAATCCTGCATCGCGCAATTAGTTTACCGCGCGATCGACATTATACAAGCTTCTGACTTCAACCATTAGGCAGTTGCCCGCCAGACACGATACCCGTCACGTATGTCCGTCTGGTCGGAGGATCCTCCCTTTTCTATAGAGGATGAGTGAACTTGACACCATGTTCTTCATGCCACTAAAGTTCCAGTGTACGTAGTGTGTGTTGCGCGCAGGCGAGTAAATCGCGCCAGTTCTACCTCCATCGTCGCTAATATTATGTACCTATCTTTTAAGCTCAGACCAAATAAAACAACCAAGACATAGCGGAGTCAACAGTGACGTGAAGCCGGTTTCGTAAATATGTGTGCACTTTTAAGTAAATAATTATATTCATTTTGCATTCAATAGATTTTATATTATGATAATGACAAATAGTATGACATGACATAAAGAAAAGAGAAATAAAAGTAAATCGAAACAAGGAGGTCACATTTATAGCAAATATAGTAAAGCACAAAAAGCGAAGCGAAATAGTGCACTGAAATAGTCTAACGCCAGTAGCACACCTCCGCCGCGAAACTGTAGCAGCGAAATCGCAGTAATTCAATTCAACTGGCTCGCGTCATGTTCCGCTACTAGAATTTCGAATAGCGTAACATGACGCGAGTTTCGCTGCCATGGTTTCGCGGTGGAGATGTGCTACCGGCGTAAACGTGTTGTCCCAGTGGAAACGGCCGCGACTTATGAGTTGTGTCGTGGGTTCGAACCCAAGCAGACACTTAAAGTAA
Organism: Xanthia icteritia; assembly: GCA_949128155.2. Classification (NCBI taxonomy): domain Eukaryota; kingdom Metazoa; phylum Arthropoda; class Insecta; order Lepidoptera; family Noctuidae; genus Xanthia; species Xanthia icteritia. Next base: position 9,832,446 of record OX421959.2, on the reverse strand, counting down.
ATTATTTCATCACTACTGCTTTCAAAATGGCGAAGGAAAACCTCTTGAGGAAACCGGCAAGTCTTGGAACCAAAAAAAATGTGACATCCGCAAACCTGTACTGGGCATGCGTGGTGGATTAGTGCCCACTTCCTTTGACAGAGAGGAGGGCTGTGACCCAGGAACATTATAGGCTGATTATGCTATGCTTGTGAGTTGTGATACTTAAATGTAACTTGACTAGCTAGTATTTTTACCACGATATAATGTATCAACTACTCATATGCCCAGGAGCCAATCCTCAGGTCAGACAAAGTGCTATTAGATTTTTCCGAAAGCAATTTCTCAGCATTAGCCTAGCATGGATTCAAGCCCGGTTGACGGCAATAGGCTCGCCCCATAGAACATAACATCACGCCTGTGTATTATTAATGTAGTATTATTTCCTCTGAGTTTGTTTCGGCCTTTCTTCTCAGAGTAGTCAGATAGGAAACGCCGAACTCATCTAGCAAATTTTTTTTTTTTTTTAAGATGACGTGTGAAAGTGATTCCAATATCCTATTTACAGAATAAACAATTTCATTTCATTACCCGAAGGGTTAGGCAGAGATGCACCTACAGTACACCCACATTTCGCTAGTCATGTTTAAGCCCTATTGCCATCAACCGAGCACAAATCCAGGTTCCGGGCTGCTACTGAGAAATTACAGATGGAAAAACACAATAACTCTTTTCCCGCCCCGAGAATCGAACCTAGGACCTCGTGCTCAGCAATAGCGCTAGCGATCACTACACCAACGCGGCAGTCTGCAACATTAAAGGCGAAATGTAGGAATGTTATTACTATTACGCCTCAGCGTATTCCCTAGGCATGATGTCTTATACATATCTTCAAAATCGCTCCGCTACTCTCAGCAAGCTACCTCTAAGCCCAAGATTAAGTTATAAATAAGTATCATGGTGACTCTAACAGCGCCATAAGTTATATTTAAGTTAAATAAGCACGGGTGATGTCACTTAGTGCTGCGCACGGGAAATATTGTGTAAAAGCTAAGTTAGCGTTAAGTTATGTTTTTGGGGTAAGTACCTATAGTCCATTGGTTTAGGTAGTTAAATAAAGGTAAACAAATCGTAAAAAAGATTTTTATAGATGCCACTTTACTGTTTAAAAATCGATAAAACCAAATTTAATTTACTTTACATTTTTACAATAGTTTCCTCTTTTATTAATGTACGTTAACCTTTATCATTTATTCTTAAACTACTCTTCGTAGATGTAACTGCTTGAGTAAAATTTTTTTGTTAGATTCTACTAATAATGTCTACTAAATGTATGTTTGGATGTTTTTTACTCATTACGCAAAAACGGCTGAACGAATTTGGATAGAATTTGGCACACAGATAGTTTATAACCATACAGAATACTTTTTATCCCCGTAGTACGTTCCTGTAGGATAATTTTCGACCACCACGCTGGCGAAGCTGAATAAATATAATATTTTGTAATCTGTCTATTGTAAAGAGCCCAAACTCTAAACGTCAACGAATTATAACGTTGCTAAATTGAAGAGTACAACTGAGACATAGCATGACAACTGAAGTGACAGGTATTACGTTTAGTCGGTTACTTGACAGCTGTCTAGTCACGTGGTTTTTTTGTTTATCTTTATTTAACTACCTAAACCTATGGAGATATATATATAGGCAGAATTTTAGGTATCGTCTGTTCCAAAAGTATCTGAATTACTCACTGAAGGGAATTTGTAACACACACATTCATTATTAAGGTTTCAACTTTAAATCTCACCACTTTTTACAACAATTCTTGTTTAAATAACATTAGTAATTTTAGGTTTTAAAATTAACCTAAACTGTCAAATGAAAAACATCTTTAAAGTGATTAAAAATTAGAATTTCAAGTTTAAGTATTCAAATAATCTAATCAAAGCACTCTATTTGATTGCCGATTCATTTATTTACATTTTCACCAGATATTTTTCGGACAAACTATAGGTACCTACTAGCGTATGGGTTTGGTTACATTTATGTCCCTTGTAGCCTAGTCGGCGAGCCTATTGCCACTAAAGGGCTCAAAGCCATACTCCGGGCTACTATAGAAACTCCTAATAGAAAAATCCTATGTTATAAATAGAGATCGGATATTCGGATGCGTATTTACCTAAGTTTAGGTGTTGGCTATTATGGAAAGCACATTTTTAAGGAAAAAATCCCGGGATTCCGGGATCGTCAAATTTAGTGTTTTGATTATGGAACCGAATGTATATTTACTTACGTTCAGGTGTTGAGTAATATGGAATGCACTTTTGTATCAGTCGCAAAAATCTCGCGAATCCGGAATTGATAAATTTAGTACTTTTTGACTATAGAAATGCAAGCTAACGTTGTAACGTAGGTTGCGACAAACAACTCGCTGCCTTGAGTTTCATTACAAAATGTTTACAGTAGGTATATAATTTTTTATGTTAACACTGCAAAAGTAACCTTCATAAGAGGGTTGATAAGTCGATTCCATACCATGTATCCGATTAGTTGTGCATTCCCGGATTTTATGGAATTCCGGGATTTATATTAAGAAAAAAAAATATTTAGAAGCCACTTCCATAATTTCTTAGCCAAAAATTAACTTTAGGTAAATATGCATCCGAATATCCGATTTCTGGTTATAAAAAAAAAAAAAAAAAAAAAAAGAAAGAAAGAAAAATATTTTATTTGGGACACGCACAGGAAATATAAAATCAAACAGTATGTCACACAGTATAACTCGCGCCCTCTGTTTCATCATCCTCTTCCCCTTACCACATTTTATTTGTGGTCGTTGCAGTACGTCTTTTCTTCTATACATATCTTCTATACACTGACTGGACAGTCCACTCAAATCTGGGTGGTTCTTTCCTCAAAAGACCATTTCAGACACTAATCTACATGGTCCTCATATGGCCTGACCAAGATTATGTCTGGACTTTAAAAGAGACTGTGACCTCTGAGTTTGTTGCGGTCTTTCTTCTCAGAGTAGTCAGATAGGAAACGCCGAACTCATCTAGCATTTTCTTCTTTTTTTTTTAAATATTTTTATATTTGGCGTGTAAAAGTGATTGCAATATCCTATTTACAGAATAAACAATTTCATACGTCGTTTCTTTGTTCGTCTCTCTTTTGAATCTTTGCGAAGACTATTGATACCTATATTCTTATCTTATCAAAATAAGAAGAAAGACGTACTTACCTCATAGTTAGCTAATGACGTTCCTACTCAGGCCTCCTCCCTGTGAGGAGTGGGCCGTTATCCACTGCGCGAGCTCAGCGCGGGTTGGTGAATGTCTTCGAATTTTTGGTTCTAGGACGAAATACGTCATCATCACGTCAACGCCGGCTGTCGCTGAAAACTAGCGCTTGGACTCTGACTCGCCTATATAGGATCGCAGCATTACGCTGAGCTATGGCCGTTTTGCGTGGCTGTCACTCATATTTTCTCGTGTTTTGTTTTTTCTTTGCGTCATATTTACCGCAAATATCGTTTTTTTTTTTTTTTTTTTTTTTACTTTAATTAATGTCTCCTAGAACCAAATTACAATGTTTTCCTTCACCGTTTTGAGAGCAGAGATGCACCATGTGCTTCTCATTTTTTATGGGTATATCATGAATAAATAAGATGCATCTAAATAAGAAGCTCGTTTAGGTTACATCGCTTGCATCTAGGACGAGATGCTGCACCCACCGTTAATGCTAGTGATGTGGTGTTTTATTGATACAGTTGAATTCATCGATAAGTAAGGACAATTTTTAAATAAACGGCTTGTTTGAGTAACATTACATGCATCTAAGACGAGTTGATGCACCCATCGTGAGTTATATCGATAAAGAAGGACGCATCTAAATATCGAAATGAACGGCAAGGCAGGTTAGCTAAAGCCAGAGCAAGCCGTCTCACAATTAAATATATGCAATTTAAAAACAAATTAATTCGCAAGCAAGCAATAATTTTCGTTTCTTTATTTATGCATCACATTTAGTGCAAAAAATATCAGCATCAGCATTGATGTAACACGCAATAATCGACAACTTAGATACCTAGGTCGCATCACATTTAAAACATTTATGAAATCAGCCGTAACTCCCTATCTATCAGAGTATCAACAAAAACTTGTAATTAATAAAGAACGTGCCAAATCGCGTGCCATGACATTATTATCGGATGCTATCGACAAATCTATAGCGTAATTTGAGGAACAATAGAACTAACAGAATATGATAAATCGATGGATTATAGGTTACGTGGATATCACTGTCTACGTAGGTAATCGGCCTCATAGACTAAGTGCGTTTGTCCACCGCAGCCGTCACCGGGACGTCACCGAGATCGAGGTGATGGCGCCGAAGTAGCGATACATACACTTACTATGGCCGCGTGTCCACTGCACGTCCATCATCCAAGCGCTGTCGTTATCCCGGCCACCGAAGTTTCGAGAAGTTCGGCGCAACCGCTAGAACTCGACCCGAGATTATGATGGACCGGCAATACAAGACACGTTTGATCTCCACTCAGTGCCGTCGCCGTCACCGTTCGTGCGGTTTTTGTTTTGTTTATCAACAACATACGAGTACTTAGCCGCCGAGTTCGGTTTCGGTGGACACACGATCGCCGTCACCGAGACGTCACGCTCGATTCAAATAATCGTTTCTGGGTGACGTCCCAATGACGGGGACGGTAGACAAGCGCCCTAATCATATTCAATGGAGGAATTAATTTAAGTTATCAGGAAAGTCACGTAACTTAAGAGGGATACGCTAAGGTAGCCCGCGTTATTCAAATTGTCTTAAGTTTTCTTGCAATTTGCAGGTCAGTATCAGGTTTCATTTTGATCAAATTATGATTCGCAACCGTAACAAATAAGTATTTATAGAATTATAATCATAAGCCTATACGTTATGTGATGTGGGTATTTGATAAATGCAAAAGAAAAAACATTTTCAATGGAAGTCTTTTCATAATGTGATTTTTTTTTTGTAAATGCATGAAAATGAGCATTTCTTTCCGGGGAGAGGAATTGCTGTCACTTTTAATAGTTTTAATATAAAATACTTAATAAATTAGATTTTTTTTCCAACTCTTATAGAATAGAAATGAAAATAAAATTAGTTTAAATTCTAGACTTTGATTCAATAGCAGTTAAACATCCTATTGTTTTATTTATAACCGTTTGCCTTGAATACAATTTAGGTCGCTTAAAACATTATCACGACAGTTTTTTTTGTTTCGGTAAGTAGGTATGACTTTTTCATGGAATCGCGCAGCCTTTATCCATACCATTAATTTTTTCTCAAAAATCTAACACGTCAACAAGTTTTTGTTGTACTTAGGGTTTTTTTGACGTTATGAAAAAAAATGTTTTTAAATTAATGTGTCCTTGGAGTTCTTGCCCGTTCTTCTCCGTAGGAATCTAACTACGCTTTGGAATGGGCAACTAGCTTCATCTTTGTCTAACCGACCCCTTGGTAATTCAAAAGTGCCTTTAAATTAAGTGGATTTAAATAAATGCCTTTTGATAGAGGCCATGCAACAGCATCTGCCCAGAAAAACTAAATTTCAACTACCACAGTTGCTATAAATACACGCTAATTTTAATCGCCTCTATGGTCTATTGGTTAGACCACCTGTCTCAGACCCAGAGGTCGCGGTTTCGATTCCCAGTGGGGACAACATTTTCTGCTTGGTTTGGTTGGTGGTAGGGCTTGTCCTACGTCCGCCTCGCTAGCTACCACCATCTTATCTAAGTCTGTCGCCATAACAACAATGTAAACAGCATTGTTGTGTTTCGGCAGTTAGAGGTAAGATAGCCAGTTCCTCTGTCGTTAAGGATTCCGGGAGAAGCTGACTTCCACCTTCGACCTGACCATCACTTACCATCAGGTGAGATGCAGGCCAAGAGCTTCCCGGTTGCGGTAAAAAAATAAATAATATTAAAGTTTTCGTAGATACTTGGTAGGTATTTACGAGTAAATCACAGGCACAAATACAGTCACATTCTTTAGGAAAATCCAAGAAAAAGTACCATTTGATACAAGACGAGCGAGTTAACAAGATACCCATTGGTAAGACCGGATTTCTGATTACCCGTAACGACTGTCAAAGATCTTTGAATGACCCAAGAACCAACGGATTAACGATGCTTTCCGTTGCACAGAATTAATATATCGATATCGACATTAAATAATAATCGGTGTATGTCCCATCACTGCTCGTAATTCAAAGAACGGTAACATCACGGGTGCGGCAGATGGACTGCGCTTGCGCATCGATACGTGTGTATGTATAAATACGCACACACGTGTGCAGTTTGTAGGTTAAACTTTTGACTTAAACATGAAAGGAGTCACGCCTTTAAAAGTTGAAGGGATAGGCAGGAATGTAGTTAGTGCATCGAAGATGCTGATGACGATATACGGCTTTTTAATTTGGTGCTAAAATAACTCGTGCTATTTACACTAACTCTGTACCCAGACGTAGGCAGAGATGTTTCGTACACTCACTTTTCGCCAGTTACGTTCAATGTCCCAGAAAATTGTATTGGAGGCAAGTATATTGCCACCGATGCAAACGGGCCAAACTCAAACACCGGGTTAAGGCTCCCACAGGCAGACGCGACGCGACTCTAGCGAAACTACACACATCAACACGGTCTAGGGATATTTCATACTCAATTAAATAACTCGAAAAGTACTGGCCGCATTGTAATCTTTCATACACCGATTTGTTTGTAATTTATCTCAGACTAATTCCAAATTCAAATTTTTGAAAATTCTTTTGTTTCGGTGGCATAAAAATGTCTTGATGTGTAGGAGAGGGAATTTTCATTTGTGCGAAATTTAGAAAACAATACGAATTACGTTTAGTTACAGTTTTTTTTCATTTTTAAACGAAAGATAAAGTTAAAATTGAGGTATTGTAGCCATGCAACGCCAACATTTGACGAGGGCGGAGATGTTACGAGCTGTGGGAATGCTGGAAGCTGGGTCTGTTCAGCGTAATGTTGCTGAGGCCATAGGGACCCACCAAAATGTAATTTCAAGATTGTGGACACGCTATCGTGCCACAGGTGAAGTAGCGGAGAGGCACCGGGGGCCAAGTCGCATCACTACCCCCAGACGAGATCGATTTTTGCAAATTACTGCGCGAGCTCAACCAAATGCAACGGCGACTCAATTGGTCCAAAGGCTGCGAGTGGAACACCAAGTGCTTGTGAGTGACCAAACTGTAAAAAGGCGACTGCATGAAAGCAATCTACGCTCTCGTAGACCACTCCGGGTCCCATCTTTACGGAGAGGCAATCGTGGACGACGATTAGAATGGGTTCGGAACCACGTGGACTGGGGCCGTGAGCAATGGTCCAATGTGCTGTTCACGGATGAATCCAGGTTCGGCTGCCATCCAGATTCACGAAGGACGCGTGTTTGGCGAGTTCCTGGACGATGGAGCCGTCTTCAGAACCCTCAGGAAGTTCACCCATTCCAAGGAGGAACAATTATGGTTTGGGCAGGAATACGTCTTGGAGGACGGACGGATCTCGTTTGGGTGCGGGGCAATATGACGGCAGAACCATACGTCCAACAGGTGCTGGGGCCCGTAATCTTGCCCCACAGAACACAAATGGGGCAAGATTTCCTGCTCATGCACGACAATGCCCGGGCACACACGGCGAGAACGGTAGCAGCTTGGTTACATACACACAATGTTAGGGCCTTAGACTGGCCTGCTCAATCGCCAGATCTAAATCCCATTGAGCATGCGTGGGATATGCTGCAAAGAAGAGCTCTGAAGGAAGTTCCTGGAAATCTGGCTACAGAAGATCAACTTTTTGCGCACCTCAGAAGGACATGGGACAATATTCCGCAGCAAGACATTGACAACCTTGTTCTGAGCATGCCGAATCGTTGCCGATGTGTTATGAACATCATGGGCGCTTTCTCAGACTACTAACTTCAAGTTTATAAACACAAATTAAATGATTTTTCTATTTTTTTCAGTTTTTACTCATAAATTAAAAGTTAATTCGTATACGGTTTCCGTCTATGCTTCATTTTTTTTCCATAAAATCCTGAAATTTTAATCGAAGTACCTTAACCATTATTAAAAAATGGTAGAATATTAAATAACGTATCTTTTAAATATATACATGTCATATAAATAATTAACACATTGAAAGTAATTCGCTTTTTTAAAAATATCCCTAGACCGTGTTGATGTGTGTATTTCTATGAAAACTTCACGGTAGAACAATTACCGGTGTCGCGTCGCGCCTGTCAACAGTAAAGGTTCCCCTTTAGCCCAGGTTCGCACGGGCGAATTTTTCCCGCGGCGATTTTTCTTCGTGCACTCGTCGTGAGTTGAAAATCCAACAGTGTGTTATTTCAACGCGCTGGGACGAGAGTGCGTCCCAACGCGTTGGATTCTCAACGCTCGGCTCAACACCAGTGAAAAAGAATATCTAGGTGCACGGTTCCAATTGGTTGTTTCCTATGGAGAAGAGCCGGCAAGAAACTCCACGGTTACTCTTTTAAAAATAATGGGCTTTTACAATATTTACAAATAACAGTGTTATTAGGTATGGGAGGACAGTGTAGGTCTTTCAACAAGTACCAGGTACTTAACAGAATAATGATGGTGAACAAATCTACAGTCCACTAGGCCTACAGAGTTCTCACATTCACAAAATTGAGAAGAATCTATATAAAGATAAATAAATTAATAAAAATAAAAACGTATTTTAAACGAAATGACGTGATTGCTATTACGGCTGTATCAAATCTCAATAATTATCATGTCCACAAAAGCCACTAATAAAGAGTTGAAATAAAATTTTAGGTATATAATGTCAAATAATAGGGTGATTATGTCAAAGAAGAATTAATAATTTGGGAGCAGTTAATAGATTCTTACATAAAACTCGATGTTTCCCGATCCTGGGCACCAGACTCAGGACCTCATGCTCAGCAGTAGAGCTTGCGACCACTACACTAACGAGGCAGCCAAGAACACGAGAAATACTTATTTATAATAAAAAAAAACATCCCGATTCCTTTTAATACCTGACCGACCTTTGGCAAAGAATTTAATTACGTATAATAAAAATAATTAAATTTGCCTGCGCCCAGGCATAGCATTGATATTAATTTTAATGCCATACTTAAGTGGTTACAACAATTTGTATGGAAAACTGCAATTTGTTTTGCGTTTACTGTATTATTTTAATTGCTAAATAATAAAAACATGTGCATGCTAAGTGAGTATTTAATTTAAGTAGGTTTAAAAATTCCATACTTAATTATTTTTGGTTTAAAATCAACACTATTTAAAATTTGTCCTCGAAAGACGTTCCCTCAGGTATGCAATGCCAGATGCATCTCAGAGGTATTTCCATAGAATAGAATGAAATAAAATACTCTTTCTCCAGAGACAAAGCTGGAATGTGCCTTATATTTAGTGTCCGACCGAAAATGGATTTTCAACCGAAAACGAAAAAGAAGCTTCGGCTTTAGGCTTAAAGCTTCGGCCTTAAGCTTCGGCTTACGTGACGCGAAGCGACTCTGTGCGCACTTTTTAACATAGTGATAAAACTTTATTTATTACTGAAAAAGATACACATTTAATTGAGATAATTTGAAAATATCTCGCGGCGTCGCGCTGCGCTGCGCCTCGCTGCTTCGTGATGCAGCGTGGGGCTGCCAGCGACTTCACGAGGTGTCTCGCGACGTCGCGTTGCGTCACGTCTCGGTGTGAACTGATCGGCCGAAAACGAAAATGATTTAGATTTTTTTTTTAATCCGCGGTACCTACGCTGAAATCTTGTTTGTTTTTTTTTACAGATGTAAAAAGAGGGAGAGAAAGAGCAAATATAGGCTTTAAAAGAAAGAAAACACGATAATGCCTTTAGAGGATAGAAAATTTCGTGTATTTCTTGTTGTATTGATTGATTGATTAAATACTCAGCAGGATCGGCCGAATTATGCGCAACAATTCAAGAACTTTTGTTTATCAGCTTGGCCGCAGCTTCGATTGGTGTATATGGCCGAAAACGAAAACATGGCCGTATCATGATATTTTGACCGAAAATGGCCGAAAACTAAAATGAAAACAAAGCTTCGATCGGTCACTACTGTTATTACACAGCAACGCTGTTTGCTGGCGAAAAGGTATGGTGATAGCACTTTCTCACACCTTTTTCGGTTAATATTGGCGAAAAATTTATTGTTCAACTACATTTTACCAGTTCTTTTAAGTTCCATGACGAGCCTATTGCTATAAACCGGGCTGTTACTGAGAAATTTCTGATGGAAAAACCCAATAACTCTTTGCCGGACCAGGGCAATCAAACGATACCATGATTCAGATTATTATCTCATTGTATAATTGCATGGCACACGTGTGGGCACCATGTACCGACTATAAAGCTACCATTTAGGTACTGAGTATGTCTTTCATTGACTTGAATGTGCCCTGGCGGCTGAGAGTATGTCATGCTCACTCTAATGTCTCGCTGACGGTGGCGCATGTGTTGGATCATTTAGCTCCCTTCAAAATGGTTGAGCTGAATGGTGCTAATCCATGCGTCATGTTCGTGAACGGGCGCCGTCAGTAGGGACTGGTCATCTCTTAGCTGCCACGGCGATTTTAATTTAATTTATATTTTTATTTCTAACGGACGCTTTTAATGTTTTGCATCGTTCTCACATTTGTATAACTTCAACTTGAATGATGTAACCAATATTATGTAACCATCTTATTTTATTTAAAGGAGTGTCCGTGGAGTTTCTTGCCCGTTCTTCTCCATAGGTACCTACTACGCTTTGGAATGGGCGACTAGCTTCATATTTCTGACTGACCGACCCCTTGACTATTCAAAAGTGCCTGTAATTGGTTTATTTGAAATAAATGCTTTGAGTTTGAGTTTGAGTTTATCGATCGTGTTACGCAAATAGGGTGCTGAAGTCGCGCTTGCGATGACGACACCAAGTAGGCAGTCTAACCTCCCTAAATACTCTAAAAATGGGTTAGTCTTCCAAAACTTGATCAAGGACAGATTTAATAAGTTGACCACTTGCGTCATAAGACTATATTTAACTTTGTCTTTGACGTAGTCTTAAACCATGGTCCACTAGCGATCATAACAAAAACGGAATGACGTACATGATGCTAACGCATTTACAATATTGTACGCACGGCTAAATTGTTAAGGGTGTAAGGACACGTCGCGTTAAAGTCAAACTATGTATAATGAAAACTTAATCTATCAAAATAATAAATAAAATTCATTTAATTCAGATAAATAAATCCATATAATTCGATTAAAATTAAAATTACAACTAAAATATTAAAATTCAATTTAAATTACTCTCTTGACAAAGGTTCTGCACAACGGTGAAGAGACTCTGACCTACAGTCTTCAGAATTCCGTTGCAGCTGCCACGCATTCTGCGGATCAGGGATACCGTTTTTTTGCGGATGACGGCATGAAAGCCATCAGTGCGATACAGCACAAACATCCCCGATGCACTACAGAAGCGAGGCAGCCCCAACATCATCCTAAAGATGTTATTATACTGGAAGCGCAGGACACCCAGCGACCTTTTGGTGTGGCTGACCCACAGATTCCCCGTATAAAAGCTTTGACAATACGCCTTAAACAACGTTACCTTCACTTGTTTAGAGCAGCGGGAGAATCTGCGGGCCAGCATGTTACCGCTGACCGCTAAAGCCCTGCGCTCCCTCTCAATATCCTGATCGTCTTCAAGAACTTCGGTAATTAAGTGCCTCAAAAGATTTTCAGCATGCATTAAGTTCTAATTCACTGAAAAACATTGGTTCTGGCTAAAATTGCAATTTCTTGTAAGTCACCTCATACTGGGCCGTTCCTTACTATTAATTGATTATCGCACTTGATCATTTTCATATGCCTATGTGACTTAACTGGTTTCAGTTTTTATGCCGCCCATGGGCCTCTGAGTTGGCTTCACATGCCGTCGAGAAATATCTCTCAGGTATGTCAGTTTCCTCACGATGTTTTCCTTCACCGTTCTTGAAGCAAGTGATAATTATACAATAAGCACATGAATCTGAAAAGTCAGAGATGCGTGCCTTGGGTTCGAACTCGAGACCTATGACTTGGCAGTACGACGCGGCGACGGTCACACCACTAGGTTATCACTGTTCCATATGCCTGCATAAATTTACCTTTCAAAATCATAGCAATTATAATTTGGCTGCAGAAATATGAAGGATTTTAGTGCTTCCACCAACGAAATCTCAACATCAAATCATCAATTCATCTCATCGAATTTCTTAAGAAATAAGCAGTACCTTTGTACTCATAATTATGATTATGTCTTATCTGTATCTATTTTTCTGTGTGTACATAAATAATAATAAAATAAAAAATAAATAAAATAAAAATCTTTGACAAAGGGCTCCATCATTACTAATGTAATCTGCATCCCAATTGCCAAACACATTTACGATCACAATCTGTATGATTTTAAAGGATATTGCTAAATTTGCTAATCTATTACTTCATACGTTCGAAGAATTTGTCAGCTCAACAACGTAAATAACGCAATGAATGTTGTTGAACTGTCAAAATGAAAGCCATTGCTACTGTTACAATTAGATAGATAGATAGATAGAATACTCTTTATTGTACACCATAAAAATTACAGACATATATTTAGAAATTTTACATAGGGTGACACAATGGGCGGTCTTATCGCTTAAAGCGATCTTTTACAGACAACCTTTGGATGGATTAAAGGTAACAGAAAAAAAAATACAAAAACATGTTACCCTGCTGCCCGATAGTATATTAAAAAGAAACTGTCACTCACTTATGAGTGACAGAGACAACGCTCTACACAGACGAACTTTTCCTGATTCCGTAGTTTTAAGGTCTGCATTCATAACTTATTAGCTAACTGTACATTGCAAGAAGCTTCGGTATAAAACTATTTGTAAAAATTTCGTAAATGAACAAAAAATACGGATATCACTACAGAGATGAAACAAATATTTAAAGATGACTTCGCGATAACAGGTCGCGGGTTATTTTTTATAGATAGATAGATAGATTTATTTGTTCAAAACACAAGTACCTATGGCATGCAAGATGTTACATAAAATTATAGCACAGTCATGTTTTGCCTTAACGGCGCACAAATACAAACTGGTGGTTTATTTTTAGTAGGGTTGTATATTATTCAAATCAATTAACATAATATCAAATGAAAACTTAATATATCAAATTAATTAATAAATATACTACAGAATAATGTCATCAAAATAAAATTTGCGAGTCAAAAATCAAAGTAATTAGGAATAAATATGTACATATTTTATTATTCTATTCATAACATCAATAATGAACAAAAAAAACAACATAAAATTAAAAATAAACAAACAAACCAAATGTCAAAACAGAATGTAAATAATAAATAAAAAAAAAACGATATAAATACTTTATCTGTTAAAAACTCGGAAATATTATAATAGGCTTTTTGAATTAGACAGTTGAAAGTTTTGACAGTTGTCGTTTGACTGTCGGAAGTCTTGCGAACTGGCGTGGTGAGGGCTTTTGATTAACGTTATAAGTATTACCTTCGCACTGAAGTGCAGTCGCCATATTGCACGACTCCATAATACGAAGCATAAGAGAGTGCTTTGCGATCGAAAAATTTGTTTTCCCTCCTTTTTCAAATGTTTCTTTTTTTACACTCCTGCTAGTACACGGAAGCGACTTAATATCCCTCTCCTTTAAATTTATACACCATTGTATAGACAGTTTAATGGAGATTAATTCTGTACTTTTCAAAAAATGATTTAATGCAGCAGAAACGAAAAATACATCAAAATAGTTTTAAAAAAATCCCGTCAATCAAGTGTGAAACCTGAATACATTGTAGCTTGCGAAAAAATCAATTAATTGAGCTTTTTTTTTATGGAACCCTATTGAAAATGACTCTTTTATTCAAAGTAGTTTAACTGTAATTAATAAAAAAGTAACTAATTTATTATTTATATATATAATTCCAATTTCGACCCTCTTACCGTTGCTTAGCAACCAACAAAGCAAACCTAAATAGTCTTTGACAGTACGTAAAGATTGCGAGCTGAGAAATCAGTGATGGGTAAGATTTCTGAATGAGCGGTATGAGGCGTGCACTTTTGTATTTTCCAAGTATTTTGAAATAGCACCACAAAATAATATAATCGTATCGATCGTAGCAGATGTCGTTCTGTAGTTTTTGCCTACCCTCATTGGAAAAAGTCTATAATATATATAGTCCTAACTAAAATTATAAATGACACCCCTTGACAATTAAAAAGTGCCTGTAATTGGTTTATTTGAAATAAATGCTTTCAGTTTGAGTTTGAATGCGAAAGTGAGTTTGTTTATATGTTACGCTTTCACGCTAAAACGGCTGAACTGATTTAGATGAAATTTGGCACACTATGGCCTGGAGAAGGACATAGGATACTTTTTGTCCCGATATTCTCACGGAATCAAGACTTATGCGGGTGAAGCCGCGGAGCGCAGCTAGTATGTTAATATTATAAATGCGAAAATGAGTTTATTTGTTACGCTTTCACGCTTAAACGGCTGAACGGATTTGAATGAAATTTAACACATGGGTAGACCATGACCTGGGATAGGACATAGGATACTTTTTATCCCGATATTCTCACGGGATCGAGACTTATACGGGTGAAACCGCGGGGCGCAGCAAGTAATATTATGAATGCGAAAATGAGTTCGTTTATTCGTTTGTTACGCTAAAACGGCTGAACGGATTTGGATGAAATTTGGCATATGGGATCCACGGTTTAACATGATTCCCGAGGTCAAGATTTCGGTATGCAATGGATGGTCACCCATCTTCGGACCGCTTCCGAGAAGCGTTGCTTTATCGATCGACCCGCTATAGCTTTTAAATCCTTCTTTTGCGAAATCCAGTACGTAATTTGTAACGTCTGTAATATCAACACCAAATTCTCTCCAACAAGCCGTTCTCAACAGGTTCTAAAACAGCCCTATTCCCTTTCACTATCACTTGTTAATTACCTCGGTATACCATGTTAAGTCAGGGAAAGGATTATACAACCAGATAACAGCACACTTTATGTAAATACGAACGTTTACTTTCAAAATGTTGGCCGATCTACATTTTGTAAGAAAGGGTTTTGTGGATGCAATTCTTACAGTTCCTATAAAATAACTGATGGTTAGAGTTGCCAATCGTTTCTTTTGAAAATGAATGAAGAGAAAAAGTAACAGTCTTAACTTTGATCAATAAACAGCGGTCAACACTAGTCACGTTTGAGTCTTACTTGATAAAGGAGAAGTCTCATCTCCTATAGAAAATTACCCCACGTCTCTGACAGCAGAGAGAAGTATCTAAAAAAATCGCTAAAATGAATTTAAAAAATAAACAAGCGTCCTGTTTTAATCGTTACTGGCTAACATACAAAAAAAATGCTCTGAATTTTAGTTCGGGGTACTATATAATTTAGTAAAATGGAGATTTTAGTTTGAGAACGGCTAGAAATGGAATAAAAACATACTTTCGGTTTTAATCATACATACATAACACCACGTCTGTATTCCCTGAAGGGTTAGGCAGAGGTGACCTCTTATAGGGACTCCCTATAAGAGGTGTACGTACTATATATAGTACACCCAAATCTCGTCAGTTATGTTTAAGTCCCATGAAATAGGGGGGCGATCAACCGGGCACAAACCCAGACTCCGATCTGCTACTGAGAAATTCCCGATGAAAAAACCCAATAACACTTTGCACGACCTGCGGATCCAACCCAGGACCTCAAGCTCAGCAGTAACGCTTGCACCAGCTAGACCAACAAGGCAGTCGTTCTAAAACTAAAATCTCCAGAGTTGACTAAATTATATGTATACTACCCCTAAATTAATATTGAGAGCATTTGTGTCGTATGTTAGTCAGTAAGGATTAAAACGTAGGTAAGTAATTTTTTTTACTCATTTTTAGCGATAATTTGAAACATTTATTTTTACTGGCAGACGTTTTTTGTGCCTTTTCTCTTTCTCGTTTTCAAAAACCACATACATAATAATATAATTATGGTTAACTAGCACACGGAATATGAACATTATTTTTAAGGATACTATATGTATAAAATAATATAATATAAAATACATTACTTTTCGTCATAGTTGCATATTTTGTATTTATTATTATATTATATACTTACCTACTAAATTATAATTGTTATATATATTTAAGAGATATTTATTTTGAAAGTATGTACTTATGTAAGTATATTCTCATATTGAAGGTAATATTTTATATTAGTGAATGGTTAAATGTTTTTATTTTATGTATTTTATTTTCTCTTCTACTCTTACACACGTTGTCTACATCTCTTTTTATCCACTCTCCTATCGCAGGTACTCGTATGCTGGAAGAGATTTCTTTAGAAATAAGCATCACCTTTGTACGTATTTTTCTGTTCCTTTTTCTTGTCTCTTTATATGTGTGTACATAAACTGTTAAATACATAAATAAATAAATACTTCATATGTTTGAAAAATTCGTCTGCTCGACAGCAAAAACACTGCAATGCATATAGTCGCCGGCACGTAACTTGGCAAGGTTTTGGCGTATTGGGAGTATGTTACACTTAGTACATTAAAAAAAAAAACACTTTTATTGCATGCCATCTACTATATAAAAATAAGTCGGGTTTTCCTTCCTGACGCTATAACTCCAGAACGCACGAACCGATTTCCACGGTTTTGCATTCGTTGGAAAGGTCTCGGGCTCCGTGAGGTTTATAGTAGGTAGGGTAGGTAGGGTAGGTAGGGTAGGTAGGGTAGGTAGGGTAGGTAGGGTAGGTAGGGTAGGTAGGGTAGGTAGGGTAGGTAGGGTAGGTAGGGTAGGTAGGGTAGGTAGGGTAGGTAGGTAGGTAGGTAGGTAGGTGCGCCATAGATAAGTACTTCGTGCTACCCGTGCGAAGCCGGGGCGGGCAGCTAGTTATTCTATAGTTATAGCCATATTTTTTTTTTGAACATGTTTATTAAGAAAAACAAGCGAAAACGAATTCTGCGCATCTACGATTCTTGCCAAGTTACGTGCCGGCGACTATAAACAGCTGATGAAAGAGAATGTCTGTTCGAGTGGTTTAATTGGGGTGCAGGTTATGATGCTTAATAACCTATAGGCTACTACTATATTATTAAAAGACCATAAAGATATACCTACCAACAAGATCCGGGAATACATCCGTTTGGTCCCGTCGACCTCGAAAACGTAATATACACGAAGGTATCAATTTGAGCTTCATTATCTAACTGAAGGTGACATTTCCGCCTATTTCAATGTATTATTCAAAAGCACGACTGTGAGTGTTCGGTTCAAGAACGCTTTGAAAGTGACTGGTAGCCCATTATGTAAGGCCGAAGTCACACAACTAGGAGGTTCGTTTCGGGACACGCTTGATCAGAAAAAGAGTGTCCGTGGAGTTTCTTGCCCGTTCTTCTCCATAGGTACCTACTACGCTTTGGAATGGGCAACTAGCTTCACATAGAAAAATTGTCAGGAAGGCTTAGTTCGGCCGCTTATGCTGTTAAAAAAATTAGACAGATAACTGACGTAGATACAGCCAGAATTGTTTATTTTAGTTATTTTCATAGTCTTATGTCTTATGGGATTCTTCTCTGGGGAACCTGTGCGGACATTCATACTGTCTTTGTTCTACAGAAAAGGGCTGTTCGAGCCATTTACAACCTAGGTCCAAGGGATTCCCTTCGAGAAAAATTCAGAGAAATAAACATCCTGACTGTAGCCTCACAATATATTTTTGAAAACCTATTACATGTACACAAAAATATATCAAATTTTAAGAAAATGACCGATATTCATAGTTTAAATACCAGGAATAAACACAACCTTGCTGTACATCGCACACGTCTCCACAGAGTAGGCAACTCGTTCATGGGTCAATGTATACGCTTTTACAACAAACTTCCCATTGATATTCGAAACTTACCCATTAAACGATTTAAAAGCTGTATTAAAACCAAACTTTGTAAAAAAGGGTACTATAAAATTTCAGATTATTTAGAAGATAAAAAAGCGTGGGATTGAGCTGCTCGCTCTGCTAAGCTTTGTGATAAAACTATAAAATTTGACATTTTAATTATTATGTAAATCATTAAAAATACCAGTTTTTTATATACATATTGACATTGTTGAAAATTATATACAAAATAACATGATTACTTTGTAAAGTATTATATTGTTTTAATTATTGTGAATGTGAGGACTATGTGGATATTTTATTTTTATTGTTTTTCCTCTTTCTTTAATTTTTTCTTTCTCAGTTAGTTTAAATGATGGTCTGGCAGTTTGAGTACTTTATGCGACCTACCCAAATGTCCTTTCTTTGGTATTGTTCGTCGAGTTGAGCTCCTTAAGTTCTGAGTTGAGCTCTACGATTACTGACAAATGCTTGCACTGACTGGACAGGTCCACTCAAATCTGTGTGGTTCTTTCCTCAAAAGACCATTTCAGACACTAATCTACATGGTCCTCATAATATGGCCTGACCAAGATTATGTCTGGACTTTAAAAGAGACTGTGACCTCTGAGTTTGTTTCGGTCTTTCTTCTCAGAGTAGTCAGATAGGAAACGCCGAACTCATCTAGCATTTTCTTCTTATTTTTTTTTTAATATGACGTGTAAAAGTGATTGCAATATCCTATTTACAGAATAAACAATTTCATTTCATTTCATTTCATTTCATTTCTTCATATTTCTGACTAACCGACTTCTTGACAATTCAAAAGTGCCTGTAAATGGTTTAATTGAAATAAATGCTTTGAGTTTTGAGTTTGAGCTTGAGTTGAGTTTGAGTTCAGAGACAGTTTGAACAATTGACAAATTAGCAACATAACCAGCTTGTAAAGTTGCCACTGCTTGGACACAGGCCGCCTCTCCGCGAGAGACAGTGGGTTCTCATCCACCACGCGGGCCCAATGCGAGTTGGTAGATATCACATGTCTTCGATTATTTGGTTCTAGGATGCCGGTTTGCTCACGATGTTTTCCTTCGCCGTTTTGAGAGCAGTGGTGGTGAAATTATTTACACAAAGTTAAGCGCCTGCCTGGGATCGAACTCACGACCAACAACACGTAAGTCAGGACCGTTACCATGGGGCCAACGCTGCTTCTACAAATTAGCAAATATATTTAAATATACTTAGGATAGACGGGACAAAAGGAACAATATCAAAATCTACCTTGGTATCACCTACAGGTCACACCTCGCTCAGTCTAGTTCTGTCTTGTGACATATGCCCCACATGACGGCTCACATTGTGACCAAATTAAATAGTTTTGCTAGATACGTCAGACGGTCTGATGGTTGGTAATCAAAGGTTGGTGTCGGTAGAAGTGTATCGTGCCAAACTTGCTTTACCTGCTACACGGAAAATTCTATAGAAAAACCCAATAGCCCTTTCCTTTGAGGAACGAAGCCACAAGCTCAGGAGTCGCACTTGGGACCACAAGAACAACGAGGCAGTCTATAATAAGTATTTAGCAACATCATTATCTTCCTGTCCTTCTCTTAAGCTACGTGGGGGTGGCGCACCACGTTTTCTCTTTCGATTCTTTTCAACCGTCACGCCATCATTTACTCTCTTCTCTTTCATATAATTCCTCACACAGTCCATCCATCATGGCTGATTATTCTTATTATAATAAGTATTAAGCATAATCAGGCTACAAAGTTACCACTAGCAAGACAGCCTCCTTTACGAGAGAGGGAGTGAGCCGTAATCCGCAACGCGGTTCAGTGCCAGTTAGTCAATCACACATGTCTCCGAATTTTTGGTTCTAGGACATTTTTTAGTTTATCTCGATGTTTTTCTTCACAATAATAACGTTACTGGTATCTGCAGTTATTACAACGATTAAGATCCGGAATCACACATCCGTGTCGTCTTGTCGGCCTCGCGCAGTGAATTCACGATTCGTTATCAACTTAAAAGTAAAGGTTCTGTCCTATTAAATGTTGGAGCAATATTTCTAGATTTCCAAAATTTTGGGTCCGTCTGTATTTCTATTTGACGGAACATCCAATTCTAGCACACTTAGCACGACCACTTCTCTCTACGAAGATCTCTTTACTGTGCAAAATAACCTATCTTTTCTACATTTTTGACATTGCGTCATATAAACCTTTCTACAATCTGTCATTACCCGACTACGGCAAAGCCAAAGGGATATGATTTTAACAAGCTTTGTATGTATGTATGTTCATCTGTATCATAACCCCTAAACTACTCGTCGTATTTTGGCAGAAGAGGTATCGTTAGAAGCGTCAGGCTGTTCCGCGGGTTATCCAACATGGCGGCTTATAGCGAATGAAAAGTGTTACCGATTTTTTTATTAAGAGCGCTAAAAACTGGGACGCCATGAAGACGTCGCCGGCTACGTATCCAAACAATTCGTATTGAAATGTATGACAGTTAACTCCTTTGGCTTGGTGGCGTCGCCAATTTGGAAGCGTAGCCACGACCGACCGGCCCCTACGTGGAGACTGGATATTCTGGCGACCTGGTGACGCGTAGCCAAGTCGCCAGTATTTTGTATAAATAAATAAATACATTTTATATTTACAAAAAAACATAATCTTTGACAATAAAAAGTATGCAAGTAAGTTACGCGTCTCTGACTCAGTGGCCAACTGATCGCCAGGACGGGCGCCCGCGTGTTACTGGCTACTTATTAGGCAACCTGATTTGGCTACGGTCGGTAGCCATGGCTACGTAGCCAGCGACGTCGCCATGGCGTCCAAGGGTGTTAGCTTTAAATATCGTGTTTTTTTGTCATTCGTTTCTGCCTTTCTGCGGTGGTAATGTTACGTGTGTTGTAGGTAGGAAATTTTTGGGTTGAATAAGAATGTGGATGCCTATAAGAGTAGGGAGACTAAAAAAAAAAATAGATGCATTTTAAACATGATATAGCTAGAAAGAAGGCTCCTGAATAGTGAGATGACGGCTAATTAGAGATGTATGGAAAAAGGCACGCTGCGTCGACACAGAACAAATTGGGCAGGAGGAAGATTATAAAAAGTAAAGACACAAAATTAATACAGATGACTCCGCAAAATCATTTAAATAAAAAGCGACTCTTGATACGACACAATAAAGTACAATTCAGATCGCACAGCGTTTATTTCACTTAGGAGTTGCCTCTCTTTCTATCGCGTAACTCATAGATCTTCTGACTAGGTTACACTCACTGAATTAGTCCGACAAAACGGGCCCGCCGCGTACGTGTAGCTTCATACCTAAAATGCGGAATGAACCATCTATATTCATCTGTGGTAAAGATTCAATTAAATTTTAACCATTACGCGCATATCGCAACAACAAATCCATGGTGTAACCACCGACAGTTACCAGTTAACTTAACGATCGCCATCAAACAGTCGAAAGTGGAGGCAAATGACCGAAACCGGGTGAGTACCTCTTGCACACGCAAGTACCTAAGTAGTTGTGATGTCACCCAATAAGCCACTAATGGGACAGTTACACGACGATAGTTTCTCGCCGCGAATATTTTCGAAAGGAGATAAACAGTTCGCCACGTTGGTCGCAAGCGCTACTGCTCAACATAAAGTCCGTCCAGGTTCGGATTTATAGGTCCGGCAAAGTGATATTGGATTTTTCCATAAAAAAAATCTCAGACTCAGATTTCTCTGAACATGAGGTCTGCTGACTTTTACTGCTGAGCATGAGGTCCCGGGTTTTTCATCTGGTATATTTCAGTAGCAGCCCGGAGTCTGGATTTGTGCCCCGTTGATGGCAATGGGCTCGTCCCATGTAATAGGGGACTATTACATGGCGAAATGTGGGTGTACTTTTACACCTCTGCCTAACCCTTCGGAGAATACCAGCGTGATGTTGCGTTAAATTTCTTAGTAGCAGCCCGGAGTCTGGATTTGTGTCTCTATTACATGGGACTTAAACATAGATATAAGCTTTAACTACTACGTAATAAATATATGTCAGAAATACGTCAATGGTTTGACTAACCGAAGCGCGAGCGCCGCCTAGCGGCGTTCGACAGAGTCTACATCGACCCGATAAGCAGAGTTCGTTGGTGGCTGTCGAGCAGTGAGCACGTTTAGAAACTGTCGCGCGTTCCGTATAGTTGTGTCGTATACCTACAGTGAATTGCTAGTGTGATTAATTTGATAGTAAATTATAATTTGATCTGAACTGTAAACGGTTTTTCTATTGCGCAATAACCAACACTACCCATAGTAGCTCACAGTAGTTAAAATATGGCTGATGATAACGAAAGAGACACATACCTCTCTCCGTCATATACTTATGTCGTGGCCAGATCTTAGAATTAATCATTTCATGAAATGGCCAGCTAAAATTGCCCATATCGTTTAAACGTCGACGTTTGGCCATGTCATTAATGTAGGGTAGGGTGTAGTAAGTAACTGCGACCAACTTGGAAGTAGCACTCGCTCGGCTCGCGCGTGGTTGGTCACAGTTCTAACCTAATCCATTTGGCCAGGGTGCCACATAAGCGGCGTAAATTTTTATTTTTTTGAAACATATTTTACCTGCTATGGTACATTTCACGCCGCGGCAGCAACCGGCGAGCGCTACTTCTAAGTTGATCGCTTTCCATAATCATATCATATTTTGAAACCAAAGTCCATCGACTTTTTTGCGTGGTCACCCTACTTTGTTTGATTTGTTCGTAGATAGAGTATTCTAGATTTGTTGCATGCCGCCGCCGTCATGATGCACAACAAAAACAAAGCGACATCAACGCCTTTACCGGTGGATAATCTAACTATTTTACGATATGATCACTAATGTTCCGTGGCCCCTGGCAACGTATAGGCAACTGAAGGAACACGGGTGGGTTTTAGTCAGTAAGAGTCTGACACGCCCTCCCGCTCCGCCCAGATCGGGAGAAATGATTTGATAATATACAAATATACCAAAAAAGAAAAAAAACACACTCTTGTTAACTGGACATATCGTCAAACGTTGAGTATTCAATGATCTGGCCAGGCAATATCATGATGTGACCAGCGGTCGGTGTTCATTTCATGAAATTATCAATTCTAAGACCTGGCCACGACACATATATATATATACTCTGCTTAACCCTTCGGGGATAACGTCAGTGTTATAACAAAATGGATTCGTCTAAACAGTACGTATGATACTCGCATGTAGAGAAAGGTGAGATCTCGTGTAAAAAAAAAACTGTATTTCGAGTTGTTCGAGAATTTCGCCTGACGTCTCTCTTATTTATGACGCCATCAAATACAAATTGATATTTCACGCTTGAGTCGAGGGTAATCACATGAGTGCGATAATCGCCTGGCGAGTTTCATTTTTCGACGTGCGAGGAACTGTCTCATGTAAATGAGCCTGAAGATTGCAGTTTTAATGCGAATGGCGCAGTGGCGAAACGCTTGGCGTTCAGAGCTGCGGATAATCCCAGTACAGGTGGTCCAAATAGTGAGGTCATAAAAAAATAAAATAAAATTCTTCAAGGGGTTATTGCGGATGTTCAGGGGTATCCGAAAATACCCCACACACAATTGCGGAACATACATGGAATATCCACAAATACCCCATGTTTGTTCCGCGATTGTTGATAGTATTCGAAATTTAATTATTTTTAAAAATTTCTCAAAAATTTTATGGGAATCCTTAAAAAACTTTTTTTTTTTTTACCATTTTCATTTTTATTAAATATTCTTTCGATATACGCGGGGTCGTCAACAGCGATCCACGGCCACGCTACGCACGGATGCGTGGCTGGCAAACAAATGAACCGCACAGCTAACGTGGGTAACCCGTGCACATCTTCCGTCGCAGTGGACCGTCGACTTTTTGCTATAAATTATACAAAGAGTACTTACAAACTGCTCGAGCTCGTCTTCTTGGTGTCGGTGGTCGTTTGAGGCTCAGGTCTACTGGTTCCAGTTGGATAGGTGGCCCACAAGCCTGTAACAAAAAGATTTATTTAACCATTTATGTACACACATAATTATATAAACAGACAATAAGAAAAGAACAGAAAAATACGTACAAAGGTGATGCTTATTTCTAAAGAAATCTCTTCCAGCATACCTGCGATAGGACAGAGGGTAAAAAGAGATGAAAGATCTACTTAAGACGCCGATATAATTATGCCAGCGGCCTTGAGAGGTTAGCTTTCGTGTTCTGTGCTGAGCTTACGCAACGCATCGTGCGTCCAGCCAGCAATAGGACTCGCCCATCAAGGAGCGCTGTCCCAAATTAGACGCATTATTAATTTATTATACATAAATCAAAAGGTATTGTAATACAACTCGTATACTAAAAGATAAATATTTAAATTATCTTTAAAATGGTGAAGGTTTCAGAAACATACACTTGATAGTTTTTGCGTGATTCTCAGTTTTTTATCGACGTTAGACATAACTTTACAAATTAATTACACTATTTAATATAAACATAATCTAAAATCTTTTTTGGTGGCGTGGAACTCAAACTCAAAACGCGTCGTCTTCGAAAATCCCGGGATTGACCTCAAAAGGCACGTGAATGAATATATTTTCTTAGCAAACTGCTTGAATTCTCACGTAGATAGCACAAAACCAATTTCATTTATATTATTTGGGGCTAATAAACCTTAAAACAGATGTAAACAAAGCAGTAACATGCCAAATGACGTCACATCCTGACTGCGTCAGAAACGGACGTTATAACTGTAGTAGAAAATTGTTGGAGTTTCATAATTTTTTTGAGGAACAAGCAATAGGTAGTTGAATTTAACTTTTAATATCTTTTATTGATTTAGTAAAAAAAACAAATTACATGCGAATTCCGTGTTCGGTGATGTTCGTTAATTCCGGGGCATGTTGTATAGAGAAAGTGAGCACTTCATGATTTTTGAAAATTCACCTCCTAAAGGGGTTAAATCGGGGATGAATATTTTATGGATGCGATCATCAGTTTTGCCAATAAACCCCATCGAACCACACTACTTGTAATACATACATGCACTCACACACTTTTCATATATAATATACCACTTGCACTCTTATATACTTATATATTTTTTTTTGTTTTGTCTTTTGCTCTTTTTTTTTTACTATTTACTTAATTTTCTTTGTACTTTATTGTCTATTATTATGTTTGTTACGACGAAAGAGACTACCCTCCACGACACAGGGAATCCTAGTGTGGAGGATAGGGTATTTTACAATTATGTTATGTTTTTTTTCTGGACAATAAAGAATTTATTTATTTTATTTATTTAAATTACTTTTTGGTCCTGTGGTCCCATAAGAAAAAAGAAACAAATAAAAAAGAACAAAATTATATTGTCAATATATGATGGCTAGTCAACTAACCCGCTTATTCTTCAAACCTATATTAGTTAAAAAGTTTTGTCTCTTTCTCAAACATAAATATCAAAGTGACGGACCAAAACAACATATTTAAAATAAAATAGGTTTAAAGGCCGTTTATGATTATGGGGGCTTAGAAGATTTCAGCTAAAATATTGATTAATAATGAAAGATCATTTATTCTTAGAAACACACATGAGTATAAAGTATAAATTGTAGTTTGTCAAGTAAAGTTCAGTTTTAAAATTATGGCCTACGTCTTGCCATAGATAATCTATACATATTATAAAACAAAGTCGCTTTTCGCGTTTGTCTGTATGTCCGCGTTGTTCTTCTAAACCACGCAACAGATTTTGATAATGTTTTCACCATCCTTTAGAGAATTTATTCGGGAAGATTTATGTGTATAATACGTTAATATTAAAGTTACATTTACCTAAGAAATCTCGATGTTTTGTCAAGTCTTAAAAACCGTGCGAAGCAGGAGCGGGCCGCTAGTAGTATATAATGTAAAAGTTGCATAGCTAACTGAAATATATGAAAAAAAAATAAAAACTAAACTAAATTACAAAGAAATTGAAAAACATTTAAAGGAGTATTTTCCTAGATAAAAAACTAAAGGGAAAAACTATGTACCAAACGAAATAACAAACATGACACACTAATAATAAATAAGTATTTAATAATAAATATTTAAAAACCGGCCAAGTGCGTGTTGGACCACGTACATTGAAGGGTTCCGTAGTTGGGATGAATATTTACCGCAAGAATAAACTTATAAAAGAGCATAAAAGAGCTGATGACCTTGAAACGGCTGAACCGATTTTGATAAAACATGTCTAAGAGCTATCGCTAGAAAACTTGCTTTCAAATAAAAAAAACCGCATTCAAATCGGTTTACCCGTTTAAGAGCTACGGTGCCACAGACACACACATAGCGGTCAAACTTATAACACCCGTCTTTTGCGTCGGGGTTTTAAAAAAGAAAGAAAGAAAAAGTATTTATTGGGACAAGCACAGATCTTATTTAAACTAAACACACACTCACTAAAAATAAAAAATAAAAAACAAACAGTAAAAATTAATATGAAGTGGAAAGTCCTGTGCGAGGCCAAAAGGCTCCTATCTCAGCATGATGCTGCGACATTTAATAATAAATGTCACAGCGCTGGTATTCTGATAGGGCCTGTTTTAAAAAACTATACCTCCAGCATGAACAAAACAAGAATTCTTAGGTTAGAGTCAGTGGTTCAATAGGGCAAGGTGTTCTCGACCCTTACGCCACGTAAGTCACGAACGCCTGCCCTTTCGACGGCTTAAATCACTTTCTCGTATAGATACTAGCCGTGCCATTGATAAAACCTACTTCAGGGCGCTTCGCACTATATACATATATTTGCTAGGTATATAAATGGTCTACAGACAAGAAATGTGTTAACTAAAGGTACTATTCCGTAGCGGCACCAACAGGCGATGTGTCGCCGCAGCACGACTGTTTTCTATGTATTTCTATGAAATCGACGTGTCATTTTCTTTGGCCTTTCTCTTTTCTCAGAGTCACACATTTACTACATTCATATTTAAGGTACCATTCCGTAGTCGACCGCAGGCGGCAGCAGCAGGCGACGTGTCGCAGCCGCGCCACGACTAGTTTCCATTTATTTATATGAAATACCTTCCATAGTAACCGACACGTCGGTTTCATAGAAATACTTAGAAAACGAAAATTCCTACGTGCAATGCACTATTAATAGATGTTTTAAAAAGAAAATCTCTTATCAATTGTTACTGCAAAAATATGACCTTATTACTTTAAAATCCAGACGCACCCTACTTGAGATGATGTATATGATGATTTAGTATATGTCGTAATAAAGTCGACTATACAGATCTAGTGAACAGTTTGTGCTACCTGATCCCTCGTACCGTACATGGTCGAGAGGTTCGCTCGAGACACTTGTTTGCAACTACTTTTTGTAGAACCAACTCAGGCCTACGCTCACCGCTGCATCGATTAGTTGACACCTACAATAGGCAGTTTAGCTCAACTGATATTATGTTTCTCAGCAAAGCTTTATTTAAAAATGAAATTGTTACTACCTTAAGTGATCAAAACCCTAATAATTAAGTAATGTTTAATTTTATTCTGTTTATTTTTATACCGTTCTTTCTAACAACTAGTAGATCTGTTTAATAATACACACATCAACACGGTCTAGGGATATTTCATACTCAATTAAATAACTCGAAACCTACTGGCCGCATTGTAATCTTTCATACACCGATTTGTTTGTAATTTATCTCAGACTAATTCCAAATTCAAATTTTTGAAAATTCTTTTGTTTCGGTGGCATAAAAATGTCTTGATGTGTAGGAGAGGGAATTTTCATTTGTGCCAAATTTAGAAAACAATACGAATTACGTTTAGTTACAGTTTTTTTTCATTTTTAAACGAAAGATAAAGTTAAAATTGAGGTATTGTAGCCATGCAACGCCAACATTTGACGAGGGCGGAGATGTTACGAGCTGTGGGAATGCTGGAAGCTGGGTCTGTTCAGCGTAATGTTGCTGAGGCCATAGGGACCCACCAAAATGTAATTTCAAGATTGTGGACACGCTATCGTGCCACAGGTGAAGTAGCGGAGAGGCACCGGGGGCCAAGTCGCATCACTACCCCCAGACAAGATCGATTTTTGCAAATTACTGCGCGAGCTCAACCAAATGCAACGGCGACTCAATTGGTCCAAAGGCTGCGAGTGGAACACCAAGTGCTTGTGAGTGACCAAACTGTAAGAAGGCGACTGCATGAAAGCAATCTACGCTCTCGTAGACCACTCCGGGTCCCACCTTTACGGAGAGGCAATCGTGGACGACGATTAGAATGGGTTCGGAACCACGTGTACTGGGGCCGTGAGCAATGGTCCAATGTGCTGTTCACGGATGAATCCAGGTTCGGCTTCCATCCAGATTCACGAAGGACGCGTGTTTGGCGAGTTCCTGGACGATGGAGCCGTCTTCAGAACCCTCAGGAAGTTCACCCATACCAAGTAGGAACAATTATGGTTTGGGCAGGAATTCGTCTTGGAGGACGGACGGATCTCGTTTGGGTGCGGGGCAATATGACGGAAGAACGATACGTCCAACAGGTGCTGGGGCCCGTAATCTTGCCCCACAGAACACAAATGGGGCAAGATTTCCTGCTCATGCACGACAATGCCCGGGCACACACGGCGAGAACGGTAGCAGCTTGGTTACATACACACAATGTTAGGGCCTTAGACTGGCCTGCTCAATCGCCAGATCTAAATCCCATTGAGCATGCGTGGGATATGCTGCAAAGAAGAGCTCTGAAGGAAGTTCCTGAAAATCCGGCTACAGAAGATCAACTTTTTGCGCACCTCAGAAGGACATGGGACAATATTCCGCAGCAAGACATTGACAACCTTGTTCTGAGCATGCCGAATCGTTGCCGATGTGTTATGAACATCATGGGCGCTTTCTCAGACTACTAACTTCAAGTTTATAAACACAAATTAAATGATTTTTCTATTTTTTTCAGTTTTTACTCATAAATTAAAAGTTAATTCATATACGGTTTCCGTCTATGCTTCATTTTTTTTCCATAAAATCCTGAAATTTTAATCGAAGTACCTTAACCATTATTAAAAAATGGTAGAATATTAAATAACGTATCTTTTAAATATATACATGTCACATAAATAATTAACACATTGATAGTAATTCGCTTTTTTAAAAATATCCCTAGACCGTGTTGATGTGTGTATGTGGATAACGTTGTGAGTAGTGTATTTGTTACCTCTATTATTAAGTTCTAATCTATGTTTACTTATTATTATTTTTTTATTTATTTAGGGACAACAAACAGTAGTGCTGTTTGTTGTCCCTAAATAAATAAATAAATAAATAAAACAGTCGTGCCGCGGCGACACGTCGCCTGCTGCTGCCGCCTGCGGTCGACTACGGAATGGTACCTTAACTATGAATGTGTGGCTCTGAGAAAAGAGTAAGGCCAAAGAAAATGTGGATGGATGGTGTTAAAGATAATATGGCTAGGTAAGAAGTGAACTCGGAGATGACCGCAAATGTATGGCCGGCCCAAAAATAATCGTGTTAGGGGCAGGTCTAGGAGAATGATGATTGCTTGATGTTATTCAGGTCAGGTCAATCGCCACAGCATTTAGCAAATATGATTTTTTAACTGCTGCACTTTTTAAATAGCAAGCGCGCGCGCAGGCGATGCAACGGTGAGGTTGGGATCGAGACAGAACACTGGATTTAATCAATATTTACACACTGAATTTATTCATATTTAGTTACTGATTTGATGTCCGTACGTATTTTTCGGGTGACCACTGAAAATCAGCGCTGTGCTGTGGGTCCCTCATAGCACAGAATTATGCTGCGTGGAAGTCCTCTTGTCACAGTCATGACGTGCAGCTGCCTAATATTTCTGTTGTTTATATTGTTATTTTTTTGTACGCACGTGTTTCTGTAACAAATAAACCTATTTTTCTTTCTTCTTTCTTTCTTTGCGATAAACAATACCAGCGAGCCGCTCCTGCTTCGCACGGTTTTACTACTTGATAAAACATCGAGATTTCATAGTTATATGTTACTCTATTATCAACGTATTATACACATAAACCTTTTGGAATAAATTCTCTAAACGATGGTAAAAAACCTCATTAAAATCTGTTGCGTGGTTTAGAAGAACAACGCGGTCATACAGACAAACATGAAAAGCGACTTCAATTTAGAATATGTATAGATTATAAAACCTAAAACTCAAAGCACTTTTACAGCAGAAGAAAGTTGAAGCCAGTTGCCCGTTCCAAAACGTATACTTCTATGGAGAAGAACAGGCAAGAAACTCCATGGACACTCTTTTAAATCCAGATATTACAAAATCCGGGGTACATAATTCTTGTTGCTTCTTTATGTGAGAACAATGTTAAATAAAACAAGGCAGTGTACAGAGTGCCGCTAGCGGCACTCTTTACCTATCGGATAAAGTGCCGCTAGCGGCATAATAGTGGCCCCCACGTCATTGCATTGTCATTGTCACTTGTTATTTTGTTAGATTTTTGAGGTTAGTTCGCTGTAAAACACTACATTCCCAAAACATTACATTCTCTTGTCCCTAAACGGACCCTACTGGTCACAGTTCTAACTTAACCTACAATTCAGCCATTTTCATTTGCTAAGCCAAGGGGTTATGGCTACACTTAAGTTTAGCCGGCTATAGGTGAAAGAAACTAATTAGCCTCTCCTCAAAAATAAACTCATCTTTTGATAATTATATAATTATATCAAAAGATGAGTTTCTAAAAAGTGCCGCTATTTGCGGCATAATAGTAACGCTGCTTCAGCCCAGCTAAAGTGCCGTAAGCATTACATTGTCATTTGTTATTTTGTTTGATTGTTGAGGTTAGTTCGCTGCCCTTTGTATTGATTGATCGTATTTTTTTCAAATACGATCAATCAATACACAAATAGTGGCACTTTTTCCGGCAGGGATAAAGTGCAGGCGCGTCCCGGTGATGCGCTGCGGCTCTAGTAGAACAATTTCTGTGAACCTTCATGAAAGTTATTCTACCAGAAACACGTCCCAGTGTCGCGTCGCGCCAGTCTACGGGAGCCTTACAATTAAGAGATAAGGGACTTTATGCATGATTTGACACCTTCCACTATTTTGCCCTCGAACCAAGTCTAAGGATACATGATTGATACGAAAGTCATAGTGCAACCGCTGTGTTGCCTAATGCGAAAATTCGATCAATTACTATAAAAACAGCAACACCGTTAATAGGGTTGTTGCATTGTCTGGTTTAAATTAATATTAAATATACGATTACCTTATTTATACCAGTTAGCCCCGAAGGTATTGGCAGAGGTCTATATTAAGTACACATATTTCACATGTAAGAAAAGGCGAGTCTATTGCCATCAACCCACGAATCCAGAATTCGGACTGCTACTGAGAACTTCATTATGGAAATACATAATATAACGTTTTCGGACCTGGAGATTTAACCAATAACCTCACAAGAAATCCAACGAGACAGTCCGGATTTGTACCCAATCCAACGAGACACTCTGGATTTGTACCTAGTTGATGGCAATAGGCTTGGTTCCTTTTAAGATTAAAGTCCCATTCTTTGAAACATAATAGGCGAAATGTGAATGCCTAACCCTTCGGGAATGTTAGAATCATGTTACCTAGAACTTTCCCGTGACATAATAAATATTTGTAAAACTTCATAGTGCAGTGTAAGCGTGTGTGTGTGTGTGTGTCGTGCGCGTGTGTACTGTGTGTCGTGCGTGTGTGTGTGTCATGCGTGTGTGTGTCATGCGTGTGTGTGTCATGCGTGTGTGTGTCATGCGTGTGTGTGTCTGTGTCGTGCGTGCGTGTGTCTGTGTCGTGCGTGCGTGTGTGTGTGTCGTGCGTGTGTGTGTGTGTCATGCGTGTGTGTGTCTGTGTCGTGCGTGCGTGTGTGTGTTGTGTGTGTGTGTATTTTAGTTCATTGTTTAGTATTTTTCTGGTGCAAAATAAAGTATATATAAATAAATAGATGGCAACCCTACGGAAAACGAAGTAAGTAAGAAGTTTAATAACTGGTGTTAAAACGGTGGAATTTTTTATTAGATTCGGAAATACCTGTTTTTGTTGTACTAACTGCGTTCGTTTGTATTTCATTTGAATTTTATTAGCATAGCTGGCGATGTTGAACTAAACATTTCTGAAGCTAATTGAGTGCAGATTTTAATTTACCGAGTCAACATAAAATCAGGGAAATTAACTGTTAAGAAGTTGTCGGGAATCGCAGGCCGATTCCCGGCCACTGTAGGCGCGGGCTTGCGGACGGTGAGCAATGGGTAGCTCGCCGTCCGATCAGGACCAGGCCCAGGTCGACGGCGCGTTGTGTTCCACGCGCGCCTCAAAGAGATGTCAACAAATGAAGGGGTCCGACAGGACCTATGCCTACCGGGGTTGCGGGAAAGTCCGAAAGGGATACCGTGGCCCCTGGCAACATACAGGCAACGGAAGGAACACGGGTGGGTTTTAGTCAGAAAGAGTCTGACACGCCCTCGCTCTGGGTGGAGCGGGAGAAGTTAATTGATAATTTCCAATCCAAAAAAAAAAAAAATGCCATAGGGACCACAAAACTTTACAGTCTACAATTATTTTTCAACAATTTACAATCCAAGTCACTACCATTAACATATTAATTGTAAAGGTGTGTCCAAACACTGAGCGACAAGAGCGTGGCAGCAACACGCGGCGTTTGCGGGACACATTTCTGCCGCGTTCTAGTTAGGACCAAACCGACAAATGTTTGCGCGGCAGTACTGGGGCCTTATTATGAAGTATTAATGCCATCATTATTCCACTGCGAAAAAAGGATGGTGCTAGCGGCCTTGTATCGCTCCGTCTCTCACTCACATTGGAATAATACTGGCATTAATACGTCATAATACGACCCCTGCGCGGCACATCAGAGACACGTCGCGCAAAATTTGTTACATAAATTAGTTTAGGAGCTTAGTTACACTAAAAGGTTATTTTAAATTTCTCGATTTTCATTTTTGTTTTATTTTTTGTAAAAAAGTTTTTTATTTACCGCTTTTGAGTTACCATTTAATTTGATTGTTTTCCTCAAGTAAGGAATTTCCTCAACAGCTTTCCGTTTCCCTCGACAGACCCTCGATAACAGTCATAACCCAGCTAGGTCTAAAGTTCTCATCAAGGTGAATGTAATAAGCCCAAACACGATGTAGCTGCTGTAAGCTGCTGAGGAGCTCTCGCGACTGTCTTCCGTCTCCATCATCAGATCAACTCCAGTTCTTTATTATATCAATCAACACTACATTATGTGCGCGAAATTTCAACAGAATCAGTTCGCAATTGAAAATTCAGTAGGTGAAAAATCAATCAACCCCAATTTTTTCGCTCTGGGCGGAGCGGGAGGGCTTGTCAGACTCTTACTGATTAAAACCCACCC
This sequence comes from Xanthia icteritia, assembly GCA_949128155.2. Taxonomy (NCBI): domain Eukaryota; kingdom Metazoa; phylum Arthropoda; class Insecta; order Lepidoptera; family Noctuidae; genus Xanthia; species Xanthia icteritia. Next base: position 9,798,955 of record OX421959.2, on the reverse strand, counting down.
GTGTTCCTTCAGTTGCCTGTACGTTGCCAGGGGCCACGGTATCCCTTTCGGACTTTCCCGCAACCCCGGAAGGCATCGGTCCTATCGGACCCCTTCATTTGCTGACATCTCTTTGAGGCGCGCGTGGAACACAAGCTACCCATTGCTCACCGTCCGCAAGCCCGCGCCTACGGTGGCCGGGAATCGGCCTGAGATTCCCGACGCCCAGACCGTCTCCTGCGGCGGCTAAGGGCGTGAGAGCGCGTAATTTGCCTCTCCCTCACGCGTTCTGCCTCCTCCTAAGTAATTTTTTTACCCTTAGGGGTGGATTTTAGTTTTCAATTTTACATGGAACTGTATAACTTCGAAGTATACCCTCCCCAATAAAACAAGAATCGTTCAAATGGGACTACTCAGTAAAAAGATATACGAGGTCAAACAAAAAAAAAAAATACGCGTCGACTTCAGAACCTTCTCCTTTTTTTTCGTGGGTTAAAAAGAGCGCTGGCCACACATAACGGCCGCAGTGACGGCTGTCATGAAAATTCTGGCAGCGGCAAAGACTTACGCAGAAATGCCTCATGTGCTTGTAATTACACCGGCACCCATACCTTCCAAACTGGAACACAGTATAGCTGCGGTTTCCTAGAAGAGCGGTGCTGCACTTAACGGCCGCTGTTTCGGCTGTCATGAACATGATGACAGCGGCAAAGATTTTGGGTGGGGTTCGGAAAAAATTACAAAATATAACAAGGGTGGGTGTAGTGGTGACATATCACGTGTATTTATTTTTTCGTTGAACGCGCGATTTCTAAACCGTAAAGCGGCTCGTGACCTTGACTCGCCGCTGCCAGGCAAAAAAACATCACGTGATTAATGGACGACCCCAACTTGAAAACATGATAAAACGCCTGTTGATATAGGTACAAGGAAAATACAATCTCTCGATATAACAAATAAGATGCAGTTTATTGCATAATATAGCACTTCATAAAATAACAGTTCGGCATTAATCGTGCATCTTCGTGTGTGGTCGCCGCTTGTGCATGGAGTGTTGCAAAAAGGGTGGGGCTTTAAAGTTAGCGGTTTTGTTGACGATCCCGGACAATGTGGATCGGATATGGTAAAACAAATAACATCACATCGCGTCTGTATTTCCTAAAGGCTAAAAGGTTAGGAAGAGGTGTACGGAACACCCACGATTCGGCAGTTATATTTAAATACCTTCTAATAGGGGGCAATAGGGGGGCAAGCCTAATGCCATAAACCACCGGGCAGAACCCCAGATTGCAGGCTGCTACTGAAAATTTCCTAATGGGAAAACCTAGGGACAATATTTTGCCCAACCTTGGAATCCAACCTGAAACCCAGCAGTCGCGCTTACAAACACAATACCAGCAAGGCAGTAAGTTTATAATTTCTACTACAATTTTATTTTTTTCTTCTATTAAAAGCAACAAAACGATCCGCTATAACTGTGACCGCGCTAGACCACGTAGTTGCGCAGACGCAGCGCGTCGACACGCCCCTTCACACTTGTGTTGTGTAACGTCACGATTTTTATCAATCACTGAGTGAACACAGCCCTAATTATGTGTTGATTACACTGTCGTGAGGTATACCAACAGAATAGGACGAATACACCGCATCTACAGGATGGACCAAAAAGAAAAGTCAAAAAAAAAAAAAGATTCCCCATGTCCAGGGGTATTCGAAAATACCCCATATATGTTCCGCGATTTTTTGGAGTTTTTATTTTTTTTGAGTTTTCTTCCGGTGTAGCTTTTTAATTCATATCTTTTTTTATAGTGGGTATTTTTCAGTTTATTTTTTTACGACAGTATCTTCTTGAAATGTTACTTTTATACGTAAAATAACAAACTTTCTAACATTCCTGCAAGTTATTAAAAAAAATATCGAAACAGGAATTTATGTTTTAAGTGGTAAGATTGAAATTTTCAAATTCAAATAAAAAATAAAAAATGAGGTTCCATAGATTCTAGCTGACTTTAAAAACTATGTAGGTCTCTAAGCTACCCAGGAAATAAAAAAGTTAGTAGTTAACGTTCTATGATTCGCTGTAATCGGCCTTTGAAGGTGGATAGGCTAAAAATCCTTTTAAACTTTAAAATAGGTGGTCCAAATAATGACGTCATAAAAAAAAAATATTCCACATGCCCAAGGGTATCCAAAAATACCCCATGTATGTTCCGCGATTCTTGATAGTTATAAAATTTTTTTTTAATAAAAGAATCCCTTTATAAAATCTGTCCTTATTTTTACATGGCTTTTACACATTATTTTTTGCAATATTCATTGTTATGGAATATTCTTTCAGCCATCAAATAATCATCTTCCTATCATTAATTCAAGATACAAAAATTTTAATCGTAACGAGGAATTTACGTTCATACATATTATACATATACAGGATCTATGTCGTGGGCAGATCTTAAAATTGATAATTTCATGAAGTGAACATCGACCACTGATCACATCATGATGTGGCCTGGCCAGATCATTGAAAAGTCAACGAGAGGGAACAGGGCCTGCGAGGAATTTGAAAAATAGGTATTTGAAGAAACTATTGCCGTTGTCTTATCTCAAGCCTGCCTCTGTAGAGTGCGATAGGTACAGCTGCAGCTCAGATCGATTATATCATTAAAAAAATGTTTCGTATTCCCCTTTTTTCTCCTCGAAAACTGAGCCGATTCAATTATTTTTTACATTAAAATTTTAAGAAAGAATATGTCTAGGTTCCTATCATTTTCTTTTATGTTAAAAACTTTTCGAATTTGTCTGGTAGTCATTCACGGCAGTAAAAATGGAGCTATTATTGTAATTTTTGGAGGGTATTATTTTCATTACCAATAAGTTGTTGAAATAAAGGAAATAACAGGGACGTGTCTTTACAGACCTTGATTTTATGAAAAAAAACTGACTTTGACTTTGAAAAGGGAAAATACATTTGTATGGAGAATCGCAGGCCCTGTTCCCTCTTAACGATATGAACAGTTATCACACGACTACTTCATGTTGTGGTCAAACATTAGTGATCATATCGTAAAATAGTTACGATTATCCACCGGTAGAGGCGTTGATGTCGCTTTGTTTTTGTTATGCATCATGGCGGCGGCCTACGACAAATCAAACAAAGTAAGGCGACCACGCACAAAAAAGTCGATGGACTTTTATTGGGTTTCGCAGCAGTTTAAATTAGTGTAAAAAAAATAAAAATGTACGCCACTGGCCCCCCGACCAAATGGGTTAGGTTAGGTTACCAACCGCGCGGAAGCCGAGCGAGCGTAACGAGCGGTGCGGCGGCAGCGGCCGGCGAGCGCTACTTCCAAGTTGATCGCAGTTACTTGGCTATTTTTACTACACCTTACACATTAATGATATGGCCAAACGTCGACTGACATATCATTATACGTTGACGTTTAAACGATATGGCCAATGTTAGCTGGCCATTTCATGAAATGGTGAATTCTAAGATCTGGCCACGACATGTATAATCCTAACTTAAATAATATTATAAATGCGAAAGTGAGTTTATTGTTTGTTACGCTTTAACGCTAAAACTGCTGAACGGATTTAAATGAAATTTGGCACACGGGTAGACGCGGGTAGACCATGACCTGTTAGGGCATAGGATACTTTTAATCCCGATATTCTACGGGATCGAGACTTATGCCGGTGACACCGCGGCGCACAGCTAGTATATTATAAAAGAACAGGGTATGTATCTTACTTTCTGAATGATTCCACTTTTCCCCACCAAGCAACCACACTGATGAGGCAAAGTGGAATGCCTAAAAGTTTGCAGTGGAATCTGCCCCACTAGTTCAATTTTTTGGGCCAGATTCCACTAGTCAAAAATCTTGTGGATTCCCTCATCTCCACCCCCTTTAAATGGGTATCCATTTGAAGGGGGTGGAGATGAGGGTGTGGAAGTTCGTAAGGGAAAGTACGAAATCGGCGCAGAAGCACGCGGCTGAAGTGCTAGTTCTCTATAAATGAACATGGACATCTAAGGTCCTGGGCTGGATTCGATATCCAGGTCGGGTAGTCTTCTTCTTCTTTTCGTGTGTGACTAACCTGGTGTCAGAGTTTTAAAGCCACCCATGGACCTCTGACTTGGCTTCACATGCCATCGAGAAATATCTCTCAGGCAGTCAAGAGGTTGGGTAGTGTAATTGGGTTTTTCAATTAGAAGCCCGGAATCTGGGTTTTTGGCCAGTTGGTAGCAACAGACTCGCTCCCTATTGGGACAAGATGGGACTTAAACATACTGGCGAAATGTACCCACATTTCTCAACTATAAATCTCTGACTAACCCTTTGAGTAATAGAGGCGTCCACATTGCGTGTGATGTTTTCAAGCTCCCGCGACTCTGGTGGAAAAAATTCTATGAAAAGTTCACGGAAATTGTTCTACCGGTGTGGCGTCGTGCTTGTTTGTGGGGGAGCTTATATTTGATCGCATCGTGTGCAGACAGCTTAAAGATGGCGCCAACATCCGCTTATAAAATGAGCCGCGCCCTGGCACGCCACAACAATCTATGTTCTCAGGATAATGATAATATCTAGTTTTCCTAACATATTCAACTGTATTATTTAACTTCACGCGAGAGATTTGCAGGTAAAAGAATTGGCATTATTTAAAGAAGTGTAAAAATTACTCATGAAATAGTACCTATTGTATTTTTGTATGGAACAATTGTATTTTTTATTTTATTTTACTCACATGAAATCCTTCTCTTCCCTGCCATACTTCTTTTAACGACACTGTGGTCATGGTTAGACCACCTGTATCAGACCCAAAAGTCCAGAGTCTGATTCCCAGTGGGGGCAAAACTTTCTGCTCGGTTTGGTTGGTGGTAGGGCTTGTTCTAAGTCCGCCTGGCTAGCTACCACCATCTTATCTAAGTCTGTCGCCGTAACAACAATGTTAACAGCATTGTTGTGTTTCGGCAGTTAGAGGTAAGATTGCCAGTTCCTTTGTGGTTGAAAGAAAGAAAGAAAATACGTTTATTTGCGGTAAACATGACGCAAAAAAAGAACACAAATTTAAAAAAAGAAACAAGTTTAGGGAAAATATGCGTCACATTCACGCAAAACGGCCATCGCTCAGCATGATGCTGCGACCCTATGCTAGACAGAGCCCCAGCGCTGGTTTTCAGCGACAGCCGGCGTTGACGTTTTGACGTCGACCGGTGCAGCATACAATGAAATATAATTAAGATATAAAAATAAAATAATTAATTCTACATAAATAAATAAAGTATAATATTTAAAAATGGCAACATTCCGTTGAGATGAATTGAGTTGAGGATTTCGGGTGTAGCTCGCTACCACCTTCGGCTTGATCATCACTTACCATCAGGTGATATGCAGGTCGAGAGCATACCGATATGTGAAAAAAAAAAAAAAAAACTACACCCCATGTCGCAGTCCACAGCTAGCCGTGGACTGTGTGAGCCCAGTGTATTTCAGCTAACTGCTATTTCAGTTTGCTAATATTTTATTCAAAAAATTCAAAATTCAAAATTCAAAAGTCATTTATTCAAACTAGGCTGAGTATCAGCACTTTTTGAACGTCAAAATTACATAAGACAGTCCCCCAAACCGCCATCCTTCACCACTTCCTATTGCTTTAGCTGGGAAGAAGAAGTGGCGCAACAAACTCCCCAGCAGAAAATGTGGCAGCAAATGTGTGAATCTCCTAAGGATGAAGTCAGCATCCGCTTATGAAATCAGCCGCGCCCAGCCACGCCTCTCGCTTTAAGCAGAGGAAACGGCGATTTTCCGCAACCAATTACCATATACGAAGGAAAACAGTAATTTATGAAACGCACGGCACTCCTTGAGAAGCACGAAACTGGTTTTAAGAAAAACTAGTATAACAAAACGTATGTATTCCCCGAAGAGACTGCGACCTCTGAGTTTGTTGCGGCTTTTCTTCTCAGAGTAGTAGATAAGAAACGCCGACCTCATCTAGCTTATTTTTAAAATCACGTGGTAAAGTGATTCCGAAATTCTATTTACAGAATAAACAATTTAATTTCGAAGAAATAGGCATAGGTGACTATTACAACTAGAGACCCACAATTCGCCAGTTATATAATTATGTCAATGCTCAGACCAAATAAAACACGAAGACAGCATTGCGAACAATACAGTGAAGCATGCCAAAACTACACCTCCGCTCTGTGCATACACGTTCACACGCACTCATTTACTACCATTTACAATCAAACTACACCTCTATAAGTGCACACAAATGTTTACGAAACCGGCTTCACGTCACTGTTCAGAATGATATGTCTTGGTTTTTTAGTCGGTCTGAGGTCACATGGTCATAGGGGGCGAGCCTATTGATAATCGCAGGGCAACGTGAGCTTATTGGTACATAGTCTTCACATTTCTATTGTATGGGGTGTCGTCACCAGGAGACGCCCTGGGCGTCGGGAATCGCAGCCCGATTCCCGGCCACCGTAGGCGTGGGCTTGCGGACGGTGAGCAATGGGTAGCTCGCCGTCCGATAATGACCTGCAGTGATATTCTGTAACTATCTCACCGTGAGAACTTAGGTGAAGTGAGCTCAAAGTGAGCTGTCAGTCCCTAGCAGCAGGTGGAATGACAGCTCACTTCACTTTCACATCACCTAAGTTTTCACCGTGAGATTATTACAGAATAGACCGGCAGGCCTGGGTCGACGGCGCGTTGTGTTCCACGCGCGCCTCAAACAGATGTCAGCAAGTGAAGGGGTCCGATAGGACCGATGCCTGCCGGGGTTGCGGGAAAGTCCGAAAGGGATACCGTGGCCCCTGGCAACGTACAGGCAACGGAAGGAACACGGGTGGGTTTTAGTCAGTAAGAGTCTGACACGCCCTTCCGCTCCACCCAGAGCGGGAGAAGTTATTTGACAATTTCCCACCAAAAAAAATAAAATAAAAAAAGGGCAATGTGAGCTACTGCTACTGAAAATTGTATTATGGAAACATCCAATAACACAGCTCGATTTTAGGTTCGAACACAGGATAATAGCCGAGGTCAGTAGTAGCACTTGCAACCATCTAGAATTCTAGATTAACGAAGCAGTCCTATATCCTTACCTCCGGTTTCTGAATAAAAAATGTGCAATTTTTTTTTTAAAACGTTGCCTCACACTAGGAATTTCTCCTGTATCATGGGTGCGTTTACAAACATTTAAAGACACATACACAAACAGCCAGACCCGGAACAACTACTTGTAGGTCATACAAATATTTGTACCGTGTGGGAATCGAACCCGCGACACGCAGTGCAGCAGTCAATCGCTTAACCACTGCGCCAACCGTGCCGTCATTCAATTCCTTCAAAGTAGCCCGGTAAATTCAACTTACGATTTTTGGAAAGAGATGCTGAGTGTCGCGGAAGTCGCCTTAAGAGTACGCTAATCGGTCATTCTTCCATACAATCGTAGTATGGTGATTAGTCGTCTGTTTGACGGGTTACCTTCAAAACTAAAAATTATATCCATTTGTCTTGTCATTGTTTAGCTCTGTATGGAAGCAGAATAGAAAAAAAAAATTGGTTTGAAAGTTGTGAGCGTCGAAACTTCCATATTTCAACACTTATTTTAAGTCTTTGGGCGTAAATAAGTAACTTATGTAGTAAGAAAAAGGCAAAACAGAATATATTTTTTTTGAGTAAATTATTAACATTTAGTAGTTTTATCATAATATCTATACGCCCAAAGGTCTGTTCATGAAATTTTAGCGCTCGTTTCCATTATTTAAAATCGTCGTCTATTTCACTAAATACATTAATAAATATATAAATAAAAACTAAATAAATAAATACTAAATAAAGAAAAGTCTAATTATTTATTTATTAAATAAATAATTAGACTAATTACCATGCATATTAGTCATGCCCACCAACGAGTTCGAGCCGTCGCCGTCGACTCGTGTACGGGTTTAAGTAGTACCAAATAAATATTATCCTTTCTTTCTTTCTTTTCTTTTCTTTTAGTAATATTAATATATAGTTTGACAAGTAAAAATTAAAAAATTGTATATAATTTTATTATTTATGGACATTATAATTATAAGAGGTCAATCAATCAAATCAATCAAATATATTTATTTGCTAGAATATGGTACATAAGGTGTTACGATGACAATCAATATAACTTACAACTTACAGATTCTATTGATGTCTTCTAAACAGTCCTTAATGGTATAATATATTTTAAATAGTAATAGTTGGAAGAGTATTTTTTAAAACATTGTCAGCGGTGAGTCTTGAAAACTATTTGGTAAATTATTGTAAATAATAATCGACATACAGTATACATTTTTCTTAAATAATTCTAGTTTTATTTGTGGCAGCCGAAGTCTATCTTTATGCCGTGTTCTGCTTTTGGCCTGTCAGTGCTAGTTTCAAATACATTTTAGTTTCTCTTAAAAAAATACATATTTCAAAAATATATAACCTTGGCAGAGGTAGAATTCAAAGTTTTTGAAATGGTGGCTTACAGCTGTCTAAAAAGTGAGCTGCACAAATTGGGCGGATATATTTTTTTGAGCTTTAAAAACTCTTATCAAAACCTACTGAGTTACCCCATATTACAATGCCGTATCTAAGTACGGATGATACATAACCATGGTTAGCCAGCATTGCAGTATCACAGTTCAGGTTTGGCCCTACACTAAAAGCTGTTCATATTGATGAGAACAATTTTAGTTATTTCAATTAGAAAGAAGAAATAAAGGGAATATGTTTATTTGCGGTAAATTGACGCAAAGAAAAAACAAAACACGAGAATAACTAATTGGAGGAAAATATGCGTCACATCCACGCAAAACGGCCATCGCTCAGCATAATGCTGCGACACTATGCGCTGGTTTTCAGCGACAGCCGGCGTTGACGTGATGACGTCAACCGGTGCAACAAATAGTGAAATAACAAAATCAAAAATAAAATAAATACAATACTTTCTAAATGATATAATATTTAAAATGGCAACATTTCGTTCCGTCGGCGACTCAAGCGCCACAGAATAAAATTACAAGAAGAGAATCTTATAATAGACGAATGAAAGAAAAAAAAAACTCTCAAATAAATAGGGATAAGGGAAATTATACTTTAAAACTATAAGATTTATATTATAATAATATTAATGAACTAAACACACAAACCTTCCGGAATAAATGCTGTAATGATGGTGAAAACCTCATCTACAAAATCTGTTGCGTGGTTTTAAAGAACAACGTGGGTACACAGACAAGCATGAAAAGCGACTTAAATTTATAATATGTAGCCATAGATATACTTAGAAGTCAAGTAATAAAAAATCTTAACATTTATTTCCACGAGACTGACGCAGAATTAGAGTCCGTTTCACCTAGTTCGGTTCACATTGCATAACTAGTGAGGATGTTACCGTGTTGCCGACACTATTAAGAAATCGACCGCGCCTTAGTGCGCCAATTTAAGCACTGCTGCGCATCGTGGAAATGTCTTCATTTCGACATTTTATTTGTACCTACTTTGATAAAAAAGGCTGTTTAGGAAAGAAAACATCTGTTTAATTTGAACCACTTTTACCATGGGACCGACTTTAATCCTATACTATTAAACGAGCAATATTTTTGTATATATATATAGGTATGTCGTGGCCAGATCTTAAAATTGGTCATTTCGTGGAACGAACATCAACCACTGGTCACATCATGATGTGGCCTGGCCAGATCATTGAATACTCAACGTTTAACGATATGAACAGTTAAACGCATGACTACTTCATGATGTGGCCAAACATTAGTGATCATATATTAAAATAGTTAGATTATCCACCGGTAGAGGCGTTAAGGTCGCTTTATTTTTGTTGTGCATCATGGCGGCGGCATGCAACAAATTAAACAAAGGGTGATCACGCAAAAAAAGTCGATGGAATTTTATTGGGTTTCCAAATATGATATTATGGAAAGCGATCAACTTAGTAGTATAAGTAACTTAGTAGTAAGTAGCGCTCGCATGCCGCTGCCGCGGCGTGAAATGCATAGCACTTAAATTCAAATTCAAATTCTTTATTTCAGACGTAAGTCCATAGTGTTAGTAGCAACAAAATAACTTAATGACTAGTGTTAGTAATAAGGAGGAGATAATAGAATTAAAATTCGTTTTTATTTTACGCCACTTATGTGTCACCCCGACCAAATGGGTTAGGTTAGGTTAGAACTGTGACCAACCGCGCGCGAGCCGAGCGAGCGCTACTTCCAAGTTGGTCGCAGTTACTTGGCTATTTTTACTATACCTTACACCATGGATACCCTACATTAATGATATGGCCAAACGTTGACTGACATACCATTAAACGTTGACGTTTAAACGATATGGTCAATGTTAACTGGCCATTTGATGAAATGGTGAGATCAGTCGCCCAAAGTTTAGAAATAGATGGCTACCTTAGAATAATGATATGGCAGTATGGAATTAGTAAGTACCTACTATCATGGCAGCATGGAATTATTAAGTACCTACTATCATGGCAGCATGGAATTAGTAAGTACCTACTATCATGGCAGCATGGAATTAGTAAGTACCTACTATCATGGCAGCATGGAATTAGTAAGTACCTACTATCATGGATTCATGGCAGCATGGAATTAGTATGTAGACACGGCTACATATCAAGCTATACATTTCCAGTATAAGCTGACCACGCAATGTACGGAAATCCTTACAATGCGATATCAGCATAAACTGGAAATGTATAGCTTGATGTGTAGCCGTGTGTACAATACATGGAATTAGTATGTACTATACATAGAATCCTCTATTTTTCCCGAGCAGAACTCAGTCGACCAGGTACTACATTATAATACCAGCCAATTGTTGGCCCACTGGATGCGGGAAGCACAGAACCGGTCGAAGTGGTAGTGCTTGGGGAGGCCTATGTCCAGCAGTGGACGTCTTTTGGCTGAAATGATTGACTCACTGCAAGGCAAAGGCCTCTTCTCATACAAAGAAGGCACGAGCATTGATCACCACACTTGCTAAAGACGGGTTGGCTGTTCAGAATTCCTCACGATTTTGTTCCTTCACCGATGTTAGTAGTGTCAAAGCTAAACTCAGAAAGGGATCGACGGTAAAAAATCGAAGCAAAACATACAGTGACTCTGTAAGAACAACAAGTGAAATTATATTAAAATTTAAAAAACCACTGACACAAAAATTTCTTCATTTCTCTTTCCTACTCCATCACCAGACCCTGTTCATCATCTATCTAAAACCTATTCATTGAGACCATTCCAATGAGCCCAAACACGATACCTGTGCTGTAAGTTGGTAAGGGAGTTGGGTATCCTGCTAATTCAAGGTGATGTTGCAGCATCAAAGCCTATTCTGCACGCGCTCGGCTGAACGCTGACTTTTTTAAAAGTGCATAGTGCATAATACTTATTGTACCTTATATATATATGTATATATATATATATATTATTAATCTTTTTTATCGTGCTTGTTAGTGATCATAAGCTTTCTACTATTTTTTCTGTTTTTACCCGTGAGAACCTGTAATTGGCTTTATGTTTCTTAATCAACTGTTATCCATTTGTTTTAGCTGTTGGTTCTCCTATTAATAAATAAATAAATAAATAAATCAGTTCAAGGTTACTATGTTCTTCTAATATCATTGAAGTACCTAATAGAATACCAAATTTCAAATCGATCAGACTTGTGGAAGACGGTCGCATCCATTCAACTAGAAAAGAGCTGATAATCTTCAAAGTCTGAACCGATTTCGATAAGGCCTTGTAAATGGTTTAATTAAAATAAATGCTTTGAGTTTGAGTTATGTCTAAGAACAATCGCTAGAAAACCTGCTTTGAAATTTAAAAAAAAACAACATTCAAATCGGTTCACCCGTTTAAGAGCTACGGTGTCACAGACAGACACACACGTCATAGCGGTCAAACTTATAACACCCCTCTATTTGCGTCGGAGGTTAAAAATACAATACCTACCCGATCAATACATGAAACAGCAGACATTTTTAGGTTGGGGAAAATTAGAAGCTGCAAATGATTTATTGTAAGTACGACCTTTGTATGCAGAAATTCTTAGAGCTCCTTCACACATTACTAGCGTTTCTCTCGCATAGGCGTTCGATAAATAGAAACGTAGGCTCAGCACAGAATCACAGATGCTAGTGCCCCGCGCCGGTTACTAGTGGCGAATCAGCTGGTGGCAGTTAATAATAAAGATGATTTTTAAAACAAAAATGTAAATGCAATTTACATAATCACTCACGTGTACTTTAGGTACACCCACATTTCGCCAATTATTTTGAAGTCACATTTAATAGAGGGCGAGCCTATTGCCATCAACCGGGCACAAATCCAGACTGGGCTGCTACTGAGAAATTCCAGACGGAAAAATCCAATAACACTTTGCCCGACCCGGGAATCGAACCCAAGAACTCATGCTCAGCGGTAGTGGTTGCTACCACTAGACCAACGACGCAGTAAAATGTAATTTATGTGTTTAAAATGAAATAAAGAAAAAAAAAATATATATATATAAACCAAATATTTCAATGTAGTGACTAATGTTTAACTTGTACAATAGTGTTAAAAGTCGAACGTTTGGCTTTTTTTTCCAAAAGTTTTTTGTAATAAGACGGCTATGTGCCGTAGTCATGCTCGAGCACTGTTTTACTCTGCTTTACGGATCTTTTGGCGCTCGAATGACGTTGATAAGATTTGTGCAATTGTTTTGTGAAATGTATTGAAAAAACAAGATGGCGGCGTTTGTTTCGATTTTGTCTACGCGCCAAAATAGCCTAGTAGCGCTATACGTTGTACGTGTGCCATGAGTTAGATATAAACCCGTCACAGACAATCAAATGAGGGGAAACTCTACTCGAAGAAATGGTTCAAAACATATTTGTTTTCGAGTGGACCACTTTTGCTCAATGTCACTTATAAAGTTACGAGTACAGTTCATTTTGAAAGCACGTCAATTAATGGGTACTCCGTTACCGCTTACAAATACCATAACAGAAAGGCATTTGTAATACAAATCTAGTTTAAATTACCTCATATTTCACGGCTTCAACTGCCTTAATTAAATTAATACCAACATAAACCAACATCCCACTCTTGTAACTCCATACAATTCGCTATAAAAGCCGAACTTTCCCGACCAGGACTCGAATAGAAAACGTTTTGCAATTGCCCAATCCCGTCGCACAATCAGATAACTGACAAATCAATAGATCAATTACGATTGGTCTGTTTCAACGTTCCATATTCAAATCGATGTATCGCATTGGTCCATTTAAATTTAGAATTTATTTGGAATGAATTTTGCAACGGTTGCATTTTGCTGTCTGTTGGCGATTCCCGATTTCAATTTGATATGGAATTGATTACTTATCTTCAGTCTTATTTCATTGCGATGTATGCAGAAATCTCAGGGCTTATAATCTCTTATATATTTTAGAGCACTTCATATGAATATATACACCGTGAAATCTTAATGGTTGTTTTCCCGCGGCAGAACAACTTGCATAAGGAGTACTTTCGAAGCATAGAGTAAAAGCATAGACGTATATACGTCTATGAGTAAAAGTAAAAAAATAAAGATGTTTTTGTTCTAAAATAATTAAAAAAAAAAATTAACTCGAAAACGTGAGAATCAATAGAAACAGGTAACTTGTAGGTACTACTCGAATCGCACGCGCCGCCGACAAAGGGAACAGCGATGCATAAATCTTCAAAACAAAATAAACTCTCGCACGTGGTGATACGGGATAAACCAACTAGCAAGCAACAACACAAAATTTGTTTTCAAAATTGTTTCTAATATTTTATTTGTTTATATAACGGTTGTATTACCAAGAGAAAACCATTTCGCTGCGGGAAAACAACCATTAAGATTTCACGGTGTAGAAATAGAAGTTTCAGTGTCACAGGTGTCTGTGACGGAAAAGTTGTGTTTTAAGCGCAGGCCACACCGCCAGCTAGCGGGCGGGCGGGCTAGGCGGGTGGGCGAAGCGAACGAAGGAAACTATACAAACTACGCGAAATATTGGCGAGCTAAACTATGGGGTTCACACCGAAAACTACGGACAGACGAGCGACGGGCGGATATTTCTTGAAATTGTACTCTTGTGAGTCTATAAAAATCTGGAAAATCTTCGTCATTCAACTCCCGAAACAAAGTATAAAATTCTCCAGATTGTTGCCTGAATTGAATATGTCTACGCAACCAAAATCTACGCTTTCTCTTCTTCTTCTTAATTCGAAGAGAATTTAACAGTAATATTTTTTTTTTAACATTTGTAGTTGAATCATCATCAGAACTTTCGACGATATATGACATATTCATCGTTCACAAACAACACTACACTGCTATTCGAAAGACGAGCGTCGACTAGTCTACTCGAAACGGGGAGGACGGGCGAACGAACCGGGCGCGCCAACGAGGTGAACGAGTAGCTTCGCTGGAATCGTCGGAAATTTCGTTAGCTTAGCTCGTTAGGTTAGTCGGTAGCTCGCGGTGTGGCCTGCGCTTAAATCAGATGTGGAACCTCATTCCTCCGCATCACATGACGATGCGGAGGAATGAGGAAAATGTCGTGAGGAAAGTTTTGAGCATGAATGTGGATGGCTTTAAGAGTCGGAGAAGACCACAGAAACGATGGATGGACTGTGTGAAAGATGATATGGCTGGAAAGGGGATACTACTGAGGTGACCACTAATCGCGAAGTGGAGAAAAAGTTAAGACGAGTCACTTGTTCATCCCATCATCGTGATAGTTCTGGGAACCTTCTGGTTACGGAGATATTGAAGATCAAAGTTTCAACTTTTATTGAGGTTTTTTTTAACGAAAACTAGTTTTATTTGCTGTAACTTTAAACGAAACATTCACATAAAAATATGTTGAAATCTCTATTTTCTGTCAATGTTCGATACAATGTTTGACAGGAAATAGAGATTTCAACATGTTTTTTATGCGAACGAATTACATTTCGCTCTTCCGTAAACAGCGATTTTTCGCACAAAAAATAAAAGTCGTTTCCCAGTTGGTACAGTACAACTATTTTCCTAATGTCCCTCGGCAAAGTACGTGCTTCGTCAGACGTCGGATTTAGTTGCCTTTACTTAACTTATAAGTCAATTTTGAGTATCCGGTCCGACGACTGACGAAACACGAAGTTTGCCGAGGGACATTAAGAAAATAGTTGTACTGTACCTAAGTATGATAAGTACAATGTTACTAACATAATTCGATGTAGACGGCTATGTGATGGCTCTCTTTACACCCTGTATACACCTCTCCTAAAGGCCTGAGCAGAACAAATGCGTGGGCGTGCACCGCTAGTCTTACATAGAATTTCATATACAGGGTCAAATTAAATTAGCTAGGGAAACTACACACGTGATGGGTATTCATAGCTAAACATGATTAAACAAAAGAAATACGATTTTTTTATGGGATCTACGACCGCGGTCTTTCTTTCTTTTTTATATGGTTAGTGACTAACCTGGTGTCAGAGTTTTTATGCCACCCATGGGCCTCTGACTTGGCTTCACATGCCGTCGATAAATATATCTCAAGCATACCGGTTTCCTCACGATGTTTTCCTTCACTGTTTTTGAAGCAAGTGATAATTACACAATACGCACATGAATCCGAAAAGTCATCAGTGGCTTGGGTTCGAACTCGAGACCTATAACTTGGCAATCCGACGGTAACACCACTAGCTTATCTCTGAAATCGCGGCTGGACCGCGATTTCAGAGTTCAGGTTTCAGGTTTCAGGTTTCAGAGTAGTTTATTTATAAACTTTACGCATGCTCAGTTAAGAAAATATTTCTGTGACAGCGCAGCTACCACACCCCTTTGCATTAGGCGATCGAGTCGTAAGCCGTGCTATGCGATTATCGCCTTAAAGGTGAGCATGCGGAAGATTACTTGATTGTACCTCCTACGTAGCAGTAGACGGTAGACTTTATGTTCCGTCTAACAAGTTAACCTTTGAAGGACTACAGTTAGGTAAACATATCATCGACGTATTCTAAAGGCGTTTCGCTGGGAACTGGCACAGGTGCTGACCCTGTCAATTTGCCATGATTTACCGACCTACTGTGCAAGTGTCGACGTTCGGTCATGATTGACAGTCTTGTTTCATGCAGTGATGTGAATAGAATAGAATACTGTTTAAAAGAAGATGTATTGACAAAAAAATTAAAGACTATGGTTAGATGGTTTGTTAATGTTGAGAGGAAGAATGAAATGCGACTAACAAAAGATATTTACATGGCAGCTGTGAGTGGAAATGCCAGGAAGGCACGCCCCAGAAGGATAAAAACTGACCTTATTGGTGATGTTCTACAGAAAGGTCAGGTGCGTAGTACTCACAACCGGCGTGCGTATGATCAGATGAATGAACGTAAACGAAGCAAAAAGAGTGTGCAAGGATCGTCGCACGTGACGTTATTAAGTTTCTATGCCCATGGGAAAAAGGCGCTAGTATGTATGTAAAACCGGACGGATTGTGACATATAAGGGTGGTTAATTACGTACCTCCATTGTAGAGGGCAGCACGGCGCCTCCACGACGCCCCGCGCCCTCCCTCTCATCCTGAAACAATACATATTTATTGCAAAACAAATACACTAAAGCGACATCTCAACGGGCGCGAGAATCGCGGCCATAGTCTCGCCGTACCATCAAATTCTCGCCGCGATGATATCGCCGTGCGGAGATTGCTCCATATTATAGTTTATATTGAATTTGATGCCACGGTCACAGATTAGTACAGATGGGTCACTCCGCATAATAATTTAAATAAAAAGCGACTCTTGTTACGACACAATAAAGTGCAATTCAGGTCGCACAGCGATAATTACCTACAGTTATATACCTACAAGTTGTCTCTCTTTCTATCGTGTAACTCTTATATCTTCTGACTACGTTACGCACACTGAATTCGACAAGTCGAGTCCGCGGCGTACCTACTTGTAGCTTCATACTTTAAATGCGGAGTGACCAATGTGTAATGATCAGTGATCGGAGTAGGTAGATTGATTTTTGGTACTTGTATCATAAATGCACACAGAAAGAATAACATGGATAAGCCATTTTTCCGGAAAGCAATTCCGGTATCACCGGATTCAATTAAATATTGTTAATGTTGGTAGTGATATTATTACTACTCAATTCAAAGTTGGTGATGGTATATTCAACAGCTTAAGCAAACAAACACAATACTAAAAATATTCTTATAGTACATCCAAACGTGCTTTAAACTTCTTGTAACAAGTAAAATATTCTGCCGTGGTAATCGAGAGGGCAGTAAGTCAAGGGTGGTCATTTTTTTTTTATTACTGATTTGGAATGTACGTCAAACGAGCTTTCTTCCTATCTAGGTTTCATACTTCTACGTATATTAGAAATGCATTTTCTTTTTTTATGAAGAGCAGTAAGAACGGTAAGATAATTTAGTTAACTACATAAAAGAGCAGTAATTCATTGACATACTGCCCTTTTCATTTGTATTCACATATTTCTTAACAAAAGAGCAGTAAATTTCTGACATACTGCTCTTTACGTTAGTTTGAACCAATGTACCAAATGAATTTTACTAGTTACATCTACAGTATGGAGCTGTACTGCACTTTTAAGATAGTAATTATAATGAATGTCTCATAAATACACAAATATAAACACAGTATCTTCCCTTACTTTTATGTCAATTGTGTCGCAACTTGTACGAAAAATGTTACTGTTAAAAAAATGAACGTAACCGACTTCTTCCAGTTTCAAGACAAATCATCTCAGCATAGGCTCCGAAATTCTCAGCCTAGGGTTTACTTGAAAGACATAGTTGCTGTACAAGTTATCAGAGGGAGTTTTGATATTCATTACAAGATTAGCCATAAAGATGAAACATTCCAATCATTAAGCTTTTTACAGGTGAAAATACTTAAATTAAAAGAAATACCTAATCCTGATCCAAGAATTATTGAAAGAGGAATTACTGACGAAAGGAAAAAGCAGATAATTCAAAACCTGTGTCCGTTAATGCCTGTTACTCGTAGATTTTTTTGGGAAAATTTGTTTGTTAATAATGTTGAAAACTTGGCAATCGAGGAAGAAGTCGGAGAAAATGGGACACAGTAGCTGATAAAGTGATGATTAATATTTTTTAATAATCGTTAAAAACTGGAACAGGGCGTACTTTAAATTATAATTACGTCATGTCATGTTTACGTGCCTTAACTTTTGTATTTTTTGATTTTATAGAAATTATTTTATGTTAAAAAGCTCTTTCAAGTTAGATAATTTTGTATAAGTGATTAAGAGTAATTTTGTGCCAAAAAAGAGGTACCAAATGTGATATTTGATCTGAATAAGTCTTAAGTTTTGATAAAAACTATTTTAAAGAAGTTTTCTGTTTTTAATTATTATATTATTAAGTGTTATGCCAAATAATTAGAACTAAGACTGTTGATCTCATTGATTATGTTTTATAATTAAAGCGAAAGTTAGGTACTTGTAAGTTAGATTGTAGGAATAATTTTGTACCTAGAAACCAGTACCATTATGTGATATTCGATCTGTCTGATTAAGTATTAAGCTTTGATAAATAATTATACTTTTAAAGAATATTTCTGTTTTTAATTAGTATAGCGTTATGCCAAATAAGAAGAATTAATATTGTGGATCTCTTTGATTACTTTTAATGAATAAAACTAGTTTTTGATATAGTTTTCAACGATTTTTTTTATTTTCCCTTCTATTTATAGACATACTGTTCAAGAAATTCTGAAAACACCTTACTTAAAATACTACTCTAAAAAGCAGTAACGTTCTTTACTCCATAGTGAAATAGCCTAAAATATTTATAAAATCTAAGGTAAAGGGCAGTATAATGCGTCTTTACTGGTGTTTTAAGTAGTAATTTAAATTTATTATTTTGAATTCTGTGAGCAATATAGCAGTATGAAATAATACTAAGCAAGAGTGCAGTATCTATGGCAGTTACTGCCCTCTTACCTAAATATTAATTAAAATTAGTTAAGAAAATGGTAATGAAGACACGATTTGTTATTTTTTACGATAACCCTGATAAAAATGTTAAAATAATGTTATTCTACTGTAAAAAACATATTTTTCCCTTTCTTTTGACATATAGAACATAAAAATCGAGTGTATAGTTTTATCACAAACGCTTAAATTGTGAAAAAAACTTTGCGCGCCGTTTTCTCGAAACCGCCTTTTCTGACTTACTGCTATATCGATTACCACGGCAGTATTACTTACCAAAGCTTGGAATCATGACTGTGTGCCGTTAAAAAAATTATGAAGAATATAATATTGCTCATTTGAATACAATTCCTATCTAAGTTCCGGTTTTTTTCTTAATAATTAACCAATTCCGGAGGAATGTCCATATTAATATATACGTTTCGGATCAATGAATTCAATCTACCTACTCCGATCACTGGTAATGATCTGTGTCACGCCGTGACTATCGTCGCGATACTCTCGTCCGTGGAGATGGCGCCTTAGGCCGAGCATTGTCTCAGTCTGATTGAGCACTGTCACTGTTACACAACTGTCAAACTACAGATGCAAGACAAAGACGGGAACATTATCTCAGTCAAAGCAGAGCTTAGATAGCAGTCCTCTCTCTCTCAAGGGCAGCTTTAGCCCTCTTTCCACTTACATTAGGCGACACCTAAATGAAGGCGAAAAAAAAACCTCGCCGTTGGATTTTCAACTTTCGGCGCTGAACCAAGCGTGGGAAACCCAACAGCGGGCTTTTATTTACATAGGCCTCTATTTATGTGTCGTACTGTTAGTGAAAACATTGGGACGGGCATTTGGGAAAGGGTTAGATACTTCTAGTTCTAGGAAATCTACTCTGCCTCGTTGTCGGCCCTAGGTCTGATCCCTGGTTTTCGCCAAGTGTTTTTGGGGTTGTCCATCAGGAATTTCTCAGTAGCACCCCGCAGTCTGGTTTTGTGTGGTTAGTGACTAACCTGGTGTCAGAGTTTTCATGCCTCCCATGGGCCTCTGACTTGCCTTCAAATGCCGTCGACAAATATCTCTCAAGCATGCCCGGTTTCCACACGATGTTTTCCTTCACCGTTTTTGAAGCAAGTGACAATTACACAATACGCACATGATGCCTTGGGTTCGAACTCGAGACCTATGACTTGGCAGTCGACGGTAACACCACTAACTAGTCTAGTAGTCTGGATTTGTACCCAAAGCTCATCCCTCGTTAAGAAAGAAAGAAAATTAATTCATTTAGCCCAGACTAAAAGGCACAACATAATTAAACATAGCAAAGCGAAAAAAAAATTTGTTAAGTACTAAATTAACAGGAACGAACATAAGGATGCCAAAAAAAAAAAAGTACATAACATCACGCCTATATTTCCCCGAAGGTTTAGGCAGAGGTGTACATATAGTACACCCACATTTCGCCAATTATGTTTAAGTCCCATTTAATAGGGGGCGAGCCTATTGCCATCAATCAGGCACAAATCCAAACTCCGGGCCGCTACTGAGAAATTCCAGATGGAAAACACAATAACACTTTGCCTGACCCGGGAATCGAACCTGGAACGTCATGCTCAGCATTAGCACTTGATTGCGACCACTAGACCAACGAGGCAGTCAAATGTTATGATAGGACCTCATAAATATGCCAAAAGATTTAGAAAAAAATATATATCCAGGAGACACTCCACTGGAACCTTTCCAGCCTCAAAGCTAACAATCTATAGTTTCGTCAAGCGGTCATCAGCGAGTTGCGCGGGCGCAGAGTGAAAGCATAAATGTTACGTTCCCACGCTACACTTGTTACTGCAGTGCGTTCTCGACACACAGTAGGCTTAGTCTGCGAGCTTGTTCTACGACTTGTGGGTATTAAGGACTGGTCAAACTAGAGTTTCCAATTTGAGTGAAGTCCAAAAAGCCGGACAGTTGCCAAAAAGTCTAGTAAAGGCTTTTAAGTTTTTTATCTTAATTTTTTCAGTAATTATGTACAGACACCAGCACATCAACCTACTACAATCTGTTAAATTTCTTTAATAGACTTTCAACTTTACCACTAAAGCGTAAGGTTCAAAGTTGATTGGGGAAATTTGACGTTTCGGGTAGGTTGACCTGCTGGCGTCTGTACTTAGTAATTTTTATTTAAAAAAGAACTAAATCTTAAGTTAAAAAAACGGGACAAATAACAATAAATAGTTTTGACTAGACAAAGTCAACTCATTTATTTAACGAGCAAGAAGAAACCATCAAGTCGTAAGAACCTGAACAGGGTTACACTTTCATCCGATGAGGACTTAGGTACTTTTGGAATAGACCATAGTTACTAAAGAAATGCCATACACAAATCAAGTGGCCTTTAAATAAGCATACAGGTTGTATGCTCATTTAAGGGCAACATGCTATTTGTACGTGGAGCTCGTGGCTAAGTAACTTCAGGTTAAGCTACGCTTGCCGGGGTGGTCCGTGGATGGATCTTTACATACCGAGACTCCTCCAAGCCTCGGAAAGCACGTTAAGCTCTTGGACAGTCGTTACAAGTCGTCAGAAGCCCGAAAGTCTGATAACCAGTCTTACCAAGGGGTATCGTACTACCTAGTTCCTAGGTTGTTGAGGTCAGATAGGCTGTCGCTCCATGTTAAATACTAGTATTCAGTTGCTTCCGATTAGACTGGAAGCCGACCCCAACATAGTTGGGAAAAGGCTAGGCAGATTGATGCTATTTGTACTAGTAAACAAGGTGTACTTTTAAATAGCATTGTGTACTTCAGCTTAATGAATGTTGAAATGAATCGCAAACCGGTACAATATAGCTATGTTGCGCAAAGTAATCATCGGTGTGTATTTCGATCCCATACAAGGTCATCTGTCATTTCATTTTACATGTCATTTATTCTAATTAAAATTATGTATGTGGTGACATGGCTATATTATGCATAGTGAGGTCTTACTTAGGGCGTAGTTTCCGGCCTACGGTACCGTCAGCAATAAAAGTCGATTAACAGTGGAAAATTTACAGACAGCAATGAAATGGAAAATTTTCACAAACCAACCCCACTTTATGGGAAGGTACATATATATTTTTTTTATATGATTTTATTTTACCACTTTGTCGGTGTGAATAATATGTATACCCATGCCAAATTACAACTTTTTTGTATAAACAGTCTTTGAGCTAAGCCGCGGACAGACAGACGGAGAGGTTCCCTGTTGACTACGGAACCCTAAAAAGGTTTTCGGAAAGCAAATGCAATATTTTCAGCCCATTTTTAGGGTTATGTACCCAATTTAAATCTATATCTACTCGTATAAAAAAGGTCGGGTCGTATAAAGTAGGTAGGTGCGCCGTAGATAAGTACTTAGTGTGAAGCCGGGCCAGGTAAAACTAGAAGTATAAATTAGTATATTTTTAATCACACTTGTAAAATACTGGTATTCAACTGCATCTAGTTAGACTGGAAGCCGACCCCAACATAGCTGAGAAAAGGCTAGGCAGATGATGATTTACCTACAAATAAAGTGCAAAAGTATGGGAGTTGTGCGCAGACGCAGCGCGGCGCCGCCATATTGTTTGGCCTTCACCTAGTGGCACGGACTCATCCTGTACGAGTTAGCCTTTACCTGCCGTTGTTATAAATAAGTGCAGATGATTATAATCTATACATTTCATAAAATCGTAGCGAAGTCAAAACTGTACATTGAATATTTTTGAAGTAATTCCTACGAGGACTGGGAACGATTCGAATGTCGTTTGTAAGAATGACATTTGTTTTTGGTTTTAGAAAAAAAAACAAAATTCTTTCTACACACATAACATAACACCATGCCTGTAATACCCGGGGGGTTAGGCAGAGGTGTACCTATGGTCCCACCAAAATAAATAGCGATAAGTAATGACAAAAAAAATTTTCTGTCCGCCCGGTAGTTTATAAGAAAATATTGAACACGTATTTTTTTCTTTTTTTACCTAATCAAAAGTTTACGGCGATACATTAAGTTAAAATATGCCAAGACGTCACGAGTATGTAGATTTTTTACTTGTGACGTATCAACCCCCACTCCCCAACTTTAATGCGTTGTATCTAAGTATTTTTTTAATAATATGATAAAGCAAAAAATACGTGTCTAATATTTTTTTATTGTCTGACTGACGGACTAAATGGAATTTCTTTTTTTTTACCCAGGCATCATTCCTATTCCTCGCGGTACCAAACTGATAACGTCAAAAAGCTCTACAAACTCAAAAGGAAGAGGACCACTATGACCTCGCAACTAGTGAGTCCGACCTAGGATTGTAAGGTCAATAAAGAGGCCAAATCGTGTCCGGTTGTACATCAGATCGTGGGTTGCCACACGATTTTAACTAGATGAGTTTGCGTGCAAAGTTGCCGCTCCACAGCAGCTAAGCTACGCACGTGACTTAGCTTCGCTTTGAATGAAAATACAGCCGGAATCGTCCACTATGACCCACTACGGCCATGCTAAGCACGAACAAACAAATGAACCGCGCTGCTAACGTGGCAAAACTCGCTTAAGTAGCTGTGGACGACTCTATGAAGAGAACAACTCATGTAGTAATTCGTATGGGTACTATATGGCTATTCTAGAAGTAACAGTTTACTGCCAACCCGCAAACAAAGCCTCTAAAGCTTCTAAGGCCTTTGAGGAAACAAACCCTTTAGGCTGTTATTCCACCAGAGATGTGCGAAATAACTAAACTGTGAAGTAAGCTAAGAAACTATGTCCTTTTTCACCAGAGCGATGGAACGGAACGGAAAAGATGTGCTGTGAAGATGCATTTTGCGCGAGATAGCTGTGCGCTGCTAAGCTTGAGATCTAATAACCTGGATGTTTCCATCAGGAACTTCTGAGTAGCAGCCTACAGTGGATTTATGCCGGATTGATGGCAATAAGCTCGCACTTAGGGTACGTTTCCACTGAAGCAGAGGCGAACGGATTTGAGCGGAGGCTTGCAGGAATCGACCAATCACAATGGTAAAGTTCCGCTCGTCTCCCCTTCAGTGGAATCGCACCCTTAAACATGACTGACGCAGTGTGTAGCTATGCTTTATGGCGCAATTTCATTAGTCGATAGGGCCCGCATTCGGGGTGCGAGAGATTTCTGGAACGCGTGCCACAGGGCCCGCATTCGGGGAACGGTTTTCATTAGTCGATAGGGCCCGCATTCGAGGTGCGAGAGATTTCTGGAACGCGTGTCATAGGGCCCGCATTCGGGGAACGGTTTTCATTAGTCGATAGGGCCCGCATGCGGGGTGCGAGAGATTTCTGGAACGCGTGCCACAGGGCCTGCATTCGGGGAACCGTTTTCATTAGTCGATAGGGTCCGCATGTAGAAGAACCTCCATGCTCGTCGGCAGTTATTAACAAGAGTGGCACTGAAACAAGACGTTCTTGCCATGGATCAACAAATTAATGTTATGTGGAGAAATTTTGACTGTCTGTGTCTGAAACTATTAGCCTCACTGAAGAAAAAGAAAAAAAGATTTTAGGTGCGAACTTTAGGTACTAAAAAATAGCGAATGAAATTGAATAATAAAAAAGTTTTTGACTCACGACCCGCAAGCTGTAGGTACATCGACCGATTAATTTCATTGGTCGATATCACGGTTGGTTTAAAGCATGCGGGGAATCCCTGCAGGCGGTGTAACGAACACGTATCGACTTGTAACTTTCATTGGTTGTACTTGTATCTCGCCTGCCGGGACTCCCCGTATGCTGTATACCGAACGAGTTAACGACCAATGAAATTGCCCCATTAGACTTCTGCCTTCTGCGTGATTTTAAGTTATTTAATTATCTGCTTAACATTAGAACGAGATAACGGAAAGCAAAGCAGCATTTCAAGTTACTAAGGAAGGTCGATAAAAAGGTACGTTCGTGTCCGAATGTACATCAAATCGTGCGTTGCGACACGAATTACTTGATGCTCTTGCGTCTCGTAAGGCGAAGAACTCACTGACATAATCTACATGACGTATGAAACTGTCATCTATATAACTACTTATCTCTACCCCGCTAAAGTTGTAACTGGCGCCAGACACACGAGACTTATTTCCTACAATTTTGGCAAACAAATTGATAGGTTTTTCGTTCCAAAATTAACTCACAATTTCTGAAGCCAGCATGATCTTCAATAATTTCCTAGAAAGAATGATTTTACCTTTATATTTTGATTTTTTAGAATTCCGTAGTCGACAAGGAACCCTTATAGTTTCGCCATGTCTGTCTGTCCGCGGCATAGCTTAGACTAAAATAAAAAATGAATCGAGCGAAAATGTTACAATTACGTAACTGTATTGTACTTGGAAAGAAAAAGATCTAATAAATCATATAGGTAAGTACTAAAGTTCCATTTTTATTGTACCTATGCGCGACTGTTTCAGAATATTAATGCAAATTAACGTACAATTTAGAGAACCTCCTAATTTTTGTTAGAATCAAGTGTTTCCTACCACTGCCAGCTAAATGATTGTTTTTGGTTATGTGAAAAAAATCACGGCAGTAGTATATAATATAAGAAAGTTAACAGGAAAACTATCATAGTTAATTAGGCTTTACAAGTTAACGAGTAACAGTCGACCAACTTAAATTTGCAGTTGAAATGTATGGGAGAACATTTTTTTCAACTACAATGATAATTTTGTTCTTGGGATAAATTCATCTCAACTACGGAACCCTTCATGTGCGTGGTCCGACGCGCACTGCGCCGGTTTTTCTGCATAATGGCAGTAAACGGCAACTCGACTGATTCGGAAAATTGAGTCCTTTTTTAAAGTTAAACAGAAAGCCACTTAGGAATCTT
The DNA here is from genome assembly GCA_949128155.2 of Xanthia icteritia. Classification (NCBI taxonomy): domain Eukaryota; kingdom Metazoa; phylum Arthropoda; class Insecta; order Lepidoptera; family Noctuidae; genus Xanthia; species Xanthia icteritia. The sequence continues at coordinate 9,773,083 of OX421959.2, read as the reverse complement.
GCGCATTAGACGGCCACAATCAGGACCAGTGGCCGCACCGACCATAGAAATCGGCTAGTTGGCCGTTGCGACCAAGTGCGCGATTCGAATCGGTTTCGATAGTTTGCCTAATCGGTGCGACCACTGGTCGTGGCCGTCTAGTGTGCGAGATCCCTTGGGCCATTTCCTTGCAGCATGGCTTGATGATAAATTGTCAACGTATCGAACTCACAACCATGAGGAACAGAACATAACAAAATAGTGCTCCCCCTTAAGACTACTAGTTCATGTCGCGATGTTCGAGATAGCAAGGTCGACCCATCACCGCTCTATTTTGACAGCGCTTGCCACACCTACATTATGTACTTGCTGAATTTGAGCTCATTAAGCACACGTTCGCATGGACGTAAAAATATCGCGGCGGGATTTTATCGCGTACTGGACTTTCAACTCTCGGTGTTGATCCGAGCGTTGTGAATTCTATGCGTTGGCTGGCACGCAGTCTCATCCCAGCGCGTTGAAAATACACACTGTTGGATTTTCAACTCTCGGCGCTGAGCAGAGCGTTGAAAATCCAGTGCACAAAAAAAATCGCCGCGATTTTATTACGTCCACGTGAACGTGGCTAAGGCCATGAGAATTGCGGCATCTTTCTACAAGACAAGACCACTGGATAAAATTGTCATTGGCGTCAGGCCGTTTGTCCACCGCACCGTGAACGGGAATTCAACGAGAACTACACTTGGGAGCAAATAAATCGAGCCACTACCTTTTTTCACGTAAAATGGTAAATATTTTTGGTAATATGGAACGTATCAATTCGAACTATATATCGCCTAAAAGTTTAGTTAATAACCTTTACAATGAGGGTAAATTATTGAATAATAACCTTATTGAATGATAAATTATTGGCTCTGCAAGAAAAATGGTAATTTTGATAGAAAATTTAGTAGGGCTAAAACAGTCCATAAAAACAATAAAAAACAAAATTATTGCAAAAAAAATATTCTTAATAACTGGTATTACCCCCCCGGGCCCTGATACATTCTTGTAGCCTATTAGTCATCGATCTGATCAGCGTTACGATGACATATTGTGGTATGTTCTCCCACTCTTCAAGCACAGCGACTTTAAGCTCGGGAATGGATGAAACAGCGGGAACCCTGGCTCGGACTCTCCGTTTTAGCTCGTCCCATAGGTGTTCGATCGGGTTCAAATCGGGACTTCGTGCTGGCCATACCATTTGTTGAATCCCGATCGCAGACAATTATTCCGTAACGATCTGCGCGGTATGTGGTCTCGCATTGTCATGCATAAACAAGAAATTTTCTCCGACAAAACCAGCATACGGCATTACGTGGTTTTCAAGAATGTCAGTTATGTATCGGTCAGCTGTTAATCCACGTCTACCACTGCCATCGTTGGCGGGGTCGACGAAGACAAGTTCCGTTTTTCCGTCTAGAGAAATTCCTCCCCACACCATACAAGAACCACCACCAAAACTCACCGTTTCTCGAATGCAACATTGGGCAAATCTTTCACCAGGACGTCTATACACTCGGTTTCTCCCGTCATTGCTAAAAAGACAGATTCTTGACTCGTCAGAAAACAAAACTGACCTCCAGTCTTCTAACGTCCAATTAATGTGTTCTCGAGCAAACTCCAAGCGAGATCGGCGATGAGCTACAGTCAATTTTGGGCCAGTTGCTGGTTTGTGTGATGTTAAATTTCGTTCTTTTAGTCTTCGTCTCACTGTCCACCTACTGATTGCGACTCCTCGAACGTCACGTAACGCTTGCTGTAGCTGAACAGCATTAAGTCCACGGTCGCGCAACGAATTGGTTGCAATAAAGCGGTCGTCACGTTCTGTTGTTGCCCGTGGTCGGCCAGTTCCAGGTCGCCGAACAAAAGCACCAGTCTCCAGATACCTGCGGTATACCCGCTGTACCTTTGAACGACTCAAATGAAGTCTGCGTGCCACTTCACGTTGTCCGTGTCCAACCTCAAGTAAAGCTACAACTTGGGCAGCTTCCGTCGGTGTAGTATCCATTTTATCAGGTTATTTTGATTACACAGACACAGATAAAGACAACAATAACAAGTAATATGGGTATGATTAACAAAAACCTCAAATTTAATCTTTTCTTAACAGAGTACAATAAAAATGTCATAAGCAAATTAAATGCGATAATTTTATTCTACCCTTTAAACTTTAATAAAAATGAAATTTTGACAACTAACTACCCTCATTGTAAAGGTTATTAAATACCCTTTTAGGCGATATATGTTTCGAATCGATGCGTTCCTTAATACCAAAAATAATTACCATAATGCGTGAAAAAGGAAGTGGCTCGATTTATTTGCTCCCAAGTGTAGATGACGACGTCGAAGTAATGACAGTGCATTCACTATAGCGGCGTAATCTCGTTTTTCGTTGAAGTCCCGTTCACGGTGCAGTGGACAAACAGTGTAACTATTATTAGATAGATAAATTAAGTCTTTATTATGTACACTATATAATAACAGATATCAATTTTCCTAGCCCTTTACCAAATATGTTGGGGTCGGCTTCCAGCATGGAAGTTTGTTTTTTTGTAAGAATGTTATTTTTTTTATTTCTATGGCTTCCAGTCTTACCGGACGCAGCTGAGTACCAATATTTTACACGGAGCGATTGGCTATCTGACCAATCTGACCTCCACAACCCAGTAAAAATTACTGATATAAATGTAGAAATTTAATGTGATTAGACGACTACCAGACACATTCGAAAAGTTTTTAACATAAAAGAAAATGATACTAACCTAGACATAGGTACTCTTTCTTAAAATTTTATTTTTTTTCAGTTTTCGAGGAGGAAAAAGGAGAATATGAAACGTCGATCTCCTCATTTTTTTTGTGATATAATCGGTCTGAGCTGCAGCTGTCCCTATCGTACTCTACGGAGCCAGACTTGAGGTAAGACGTCGGCAATAGTTTCTTCAAATACCTACTTTTATTAGAGAAATATGGAAAAGGAAGACATGCTACGCCGATCCCAAGTAGTTTGGGATAAGGACAATATAATGATGATGTTAACATCAACTGCCTACATGTGGGTACATCTCTGCCTAACCCTTCGAGGAATAGACGCGTTATGATATGTAACGTGTGTCTTCTAACTTTCGACGCCGCCCAATTTTCATAGAACTCATACGCCATGCCGCCATACATATTGGAAGTGAACCCTCCGGGAGGGTCACCGGCATTACGTGGGCGCTAAAGTTAACCATCGCGGACGGTCAACGACATTAGGTTTAAAACCGTGTTATAAAACACTGTAAAACGAAGTAAAATAGTGTTTTCAGGTGGTCTTGTCGCTATACGTAGTTTTCAACCTTTGAATTTTTTTGTGAATATTTGTAATCGTGAACCATTTTTTTTTATTTAAATAAAATTGCTTGAATTTTAAACCAACGCATATACTAATAGATATTGTTAAAATATAAATCAGATTTTATTTTCACGGTTTAGAATGCTGTATTCGCTAAGAAAAACCTACATTTAAAATGAGCACTCCGCGAGGGCTCCCGGCTGCCCATATGCGACTAGGTGAACCCTCCAGGAGGGTCATAAGTCATAAGTAATTTATTTCATAACAATATAATTACATTGTGATGAAAATTAAAAAAAAAAAAACATTATACAATTGCAATTAAAATAAAATTCATTAAATACATTTAGAAACATCAATAAAACAATAACGGTTAATTAATTAAATTCAAGTACATATTAAATGTCAATGTAATAAAATCAATCATAAGGTACAATGTCATATGTCATCTAGGAATTCATTGATACTGTAGTAGCCTTTCCTCAATAAATAGGTCTTCAATTTGTTTTTAAATAAGTTAACACTGTATATGGTTTTGAATTCTATAGGCAACTTGTTGTATAAAAATACAGACTGATACCTCGGGCTATGTTTGGCGACTTTTAATTTAGGTTGAATAGTGTTGGGCAAATCTTTCCTACGTGTGCTAGCTCTAGTTTGTCTGCTCATCAGTCTCAATTTTGTGCAAATTTTTAACTAAGCTGGTTAGCAACACTAAAATATAAAGGCATGGCACTGTCAAGATTTTTAGTTTAATAAAATGGTCTTTACATGATTCAGGATTCAGGGTTCCTGGCACTGAACGTGTTAAATTAAAGCACTTACCATATAAACCATTAAGCACCTTTTGTGCGTTCTTCACTTTACATGCTGCTGTCTCGAGCTGGTGGACAAAGTAAAACAACGTTAATCATAATAATAAGAATAGACTAATACTGCCCATCGCTTGAAAAGTTCAGTTGAAAAACTTGAAAAGTTATCGGGAATATTCAAGACTAGCTATCTATTTAAGAGGGAACAGGGCCTGTGATTCTCCATACAAACGTATACCGCTATTTTCTTCCTGATTATTGCCTCTAGAGCAACCATTTATTTTATAAAATCAAGGTCTGCTGTAGACACGTCCCTGTTATTTCTTTTTTTTCAGCAACTTTTTGGTAAAGAAAATATGACCCTCCAAAAATTACAAAACTGCCCGATTTTTACCGCCGTGATTAGAGGACTACCAGACAAATTCAAAAAAAAAATAGCATAAAAGAAAATGAGAGGAAACTAGACATATTTTTTCTTAAAATTTTAATGAAAAAAATTATTGAATCGGCTCAGTTTCCGAGCAGAGAAAAGGGGAATACGAGACGTCGATCTCGTTATTTTTTTTTTTTGTGATATAATCGATCTGAGCTGCAGCTGTCCCTATCGCACTCTACGGAGACAGATTTGAGGTAAGACGACGGCAATAGTTTCTTCAAATACCTATTTTTCAAATTCCTCGAAGACCCTGCTCCCTCTTAATAAGCTACCGGAAAGTTTAAAATCCCTACCAAATGACTCAATTTTCTCGAAGCCGTAGAAATCTATGTTAATAAAGAAAGGCTACTATACCGTTGAGGAATTTAAAGCTGACAAATTGTGAATCGATTGACCTTGTAATAATATGCTTGACGTACTTAATTGTGAAATAATCAATGACTTTACTTTAATATGTTTACCTATAATGACTAAAATTAATTAACGAATTAATAATAATGATTCATTTGAAATAAAATGTAATAATTATATAACTAATGTTTATTAAAATGTAATGAATTGCAATAATTAGAATCATTAATTTCGTGTAATTTAATCATTTGATATGAAACATTTGCAGTTTCCTACTAACCAGTGTTTTCCATGTTAGCAAAATAAATAAATAATCGTTATCTACGTTAGGCTCTAAGATATAACACATACCATCACGCCTGTGTTCCCCGAGGGGTTAGGCAGAAGTGTACCTAGAGTACATCCACATTTCGCCAGTTATGTTTAAGTCCCATGTAATAGGGGGCGAGCCAGACAAATTCGAAAAGTTTTTAACATAAAAGAAAATGATAGAAACCTAGAGATTCTTACTTAAACATTTAATGTAAGAAATAATTGAATCGGCTCATTTTTCGAGAAGAAAAAAGGGGAATACGAAACGTCGATCTCATCAATTTTTTTGTGATATAATCGGTCACTCTACAGAGGCTAGGCTATCCCTATGCACTCTACGGAGGCAGACTTGAGGTAAGACGACGGCAATAGTTTCTCCAAATACCTATTTTTCAAATTCCTCGCAGGCCCTGTTCCCTCTTAAGTATCGCAACGCACAGTACAAGCGGGGGTTTTTCGTATTGGAATATGGGAATACGATGTGCTGCGGCCCGAGGCGCCTTTAATGTGCGCCAGCCTAAGAGGCTCCCAAAATGTTATGTTCATTTGCAATAATATTCTGAAACAGTCACGCATACAATAAAAATGGACCTTTAGTATATGATTTATTGGATCTATTTATTTCCATGTACAAGAGTTACGTAATTGATTTTCGCTCGATACATTTTTTATTCGAAAATCATCATTTTTTTAAAGATAATGTTTGAATGTTTGAATATTAGAAGAAGAATTATTTAAATAAAATCAAGATTACTCGGCTTTTATGTCTAAAATATTGTTTATTATCCAGCTACAAGATATTTTTTCTCTAGATCAATTATTACTTTCGTTATAAAGGAAATATTAGGTCTTTACCTATGAAATTGCCGTTCTGCAGTACTGGCCATTTCAAATCAAAATAATTTTTGTTTGGCTAAGAATTCTAATTTCACATTAATTTTATTTTAAAAACATGTTTTTTTTTTCCAAAAGTAGTCATTTGTTTATTGATTAGTGTTACATTTTCATCGCATTTCAATCTTTTTCGTCATCATGGATACGTTAAAAATTCGAGTAATTATGGAATATGAGTACCGTCGTGGCAGCAACGCGGCACAAGCGGCACGCAACATCAGCGACGTTTACGGAGCTACAACCAACCAACACTACAAACCAACGCACCACCTGTTATTGGTTTGCTCGCTTCCGTTCTGGAAATTTCGACCTGAAAAATGAACCTCGCGGTCGTCCGAAGACTTTGGTCGACAATGACGAATTAAAGGCGATTGTTGAAGCTGATGATACACAATCTACGGCTGAATTAGCAGCAGCTTTCGACGTTAGCGTCAAACAATATTGGTCCATTTGCGTCAAATTGGCAAGGTAAAAAAGCTTGACAAATGGGTGCCCCACGAACTCAATGATCGCCAGCGCGAAGTACGCGTCGAGACGTGCCTTGCACTGCTCAACAGACACACAAATGAAGGAATTTTGAACCGCATTGTTACCTGCGATGAAAAATGGATTCTGTTTGATAACCGCAAGCGCTCAGCAAGTTGGTTGGATCCTGGTTCAGCACCTAAACAATGCCCTAAACGAAAACTTACCCCTAGAAAAGTGATGGTCACTGTTTGGTGGTCTAGCGCCGGTGTGATTCATCACAGCTTCTTACCAAACGGGGTGAGCATTACTGTAGATGTGTAGGTACTATGAAGAACTGAACACAATGATGGAGAAGCTGGCACATCTCCAACCAGCATTGGTCAATCGCTCGTCTCCGCTGCTCCTGCACGGCAACGCGCGACCTCATACTGCACAGCAGACGGTCTCCAAGTTGCAAGAACTGGGGTTGGAAGCTCTCCGTCATCCGCCCTACTCACCAGACCTTGCGCCTACAGACTACTACTTTTTCCAGAATTTGGATAACTTCTTGGCGGGAAAAAAATTCAATACCCGAGAGGCAATACAAAATGCCATTGAAGAATTTGTTGCCTCCCGTCCAGCTGATTTCTTTAAGAAGGGCATCAATAAACTGCCACTGCGTTAGCAAAGATGCATTGATTGCATGGGTGATTACTTCGATTAATACAAATAAAAAATACATGAAAAAAATTTGTTTCAATTTTTTCATACAAAACGGCAATTTCATAGGTTTTCATAAGACCTATTAATAATTGAGACATACGACATTTAGTTTCGTGGTCGAACACGATCAAAGAGCGCACGCGATATTCAACTTTATTACTGACGAGTTAGCGTTTAGCACATATCGGAGTGGCGGGGTGCATGGGGGAGGAGCTTGCGTGGAAATTGTGTTTCAAGTGCCTGGTCTTAACGCTAGTATGCATGGTCACTATGGTCAACTCTACTTACTGACCCGTTTGATCTGACCAAAATCCGTATCATGCGTGTTTCATAGGAACTTTTCCATAAGAGATTTGTTCTTATGGAACAAATGTAACTTAGAGATATCCAGTGCCGGATTAACCACGTAGCAAGAGTAGCAATTGCTACGGGCCCCGCGCAAAAGAAGGCCCCGCGTGTCTAAACCCGCCCACCTCCGTCAAAGCGTATTTTTTTGAGTGATACTTATTAAGACGTGGTAGGTATATTGAATTTACTTGATGTCACAAAAACGTGAAACGTTTGGATAGAAGGTCCAATGAAATATTATGTAAGAACGGTCAAAACAAATCGAACCTCCGAGGCGCGGTATTCAAAAATTTTTCGAGCCTACTTTGTTCGCTCTTGATCTTATTTTCTCTTAATTCTACAGCTTTTTTACATAACTCAACAAAGCAACTCCTATTCCTGTATGTATTGTCAAAAGAACCTCTCAGAGGTGAGGTGCTAAAAATTTTCATTTACGAGTAAGTTTCTCTTCATTCATAGTTTTTGTGAATAGGTCACCTAACCAACCGGAGGTTAAAAAAAATCGAAATCGCTTCGCTCGCTCTTGCATCTTAGTTTCTCTTCCTTCATAAACATTTCTACATTAGTCAACAAATTAACTCCTATTTCAGTATAAATGGTCAATAGGAAACCTAGACGATCCGGGGTGCAAAAAAATATCGGTCTTTGATAGGGGGCCCCTAGGTCGAATTTGCTACAGGCCCCGCGCTGCCTTAATCCGGCACTGGAAATATCTATTAATGATTCCAATAATTATAATTCTGTAAATACATATCTGTTATAGTCGTGAATCATATTTTGATCAAGATACAACCTGACACTGACCTTCAAAATGCAAAAATTTAAGAATATTTGACGTTAACGGCTACAGCTGCGGATTCACCTTGATTACTTAAGCTTAATTACGACAACATTAGTAGCTAAACTAAAGTAAAAAAAACAAAAAAATATATTATACTTACAAAAGAATGACAGAACATGCTCCATTGCAAAATCATAACTATTCATTATTTTTCTATTTTATTTTAATTACTGGCCTTTACTTACTAAGTAAAAAGGTTTCAGATGATCACATAATAAACAATAAAATAAACTTAATTTTTTTTAATTAAAAAATAATGGCCTATAAACAGTCATTTGTTTCACATTTTAGGATTTTTTTAATTTTTAATTTTATTTTATTTTAGACTGGTCATCCTTGGAGTTTTCGAATCTGGAACAAAAGAAAAATAACGTTTATACTTAGTACTGCCTGGAGCTTTAAAACCATGAAAACGTCGGATTTCTGTTACAGTGAATGAAATTTAAAAAAATCAAAATAGAATATTTAGATAATAATATACAGGGTGGCAGGGACATATCATGATTCTGAATCCCGTCAAAAAATACGCTAATTGTTTACCGTTTCTTTTGGAACTTTTTTCAAAGTATCTTGAACTTCTCAAAAACGAAATGATTTTCGAAAAAGTAAAAGAATAAAATTCTGGAGAATTTAAAGGGATACAATGATAATATCTTGTTTCACTGGGGTCAAAGCAAATACTAATTTATACTATGAAATATTAATTAACTCAGATTAATTTTTGCTTTGCCTCGAGATCAAACGCTGTAGAGGCAATCAAATTCTATTAGGAGTGACAGCGATGACGCTCTTCAAAGCCAAACTTTTCTTAAACTCAAAGTGCCTTATTATTGCCGCATACTGGATCTAGGTAGGTTAGTATAGACAACCTCGTAACTGCTTAACTACTTTTGGCAACATTTCCCGGTAAATAGAAACTTCACTAAGGTTGAACATTTCTAAAGAAAGAAAGAAAGAAAAGAAAGAAAGAAAGAAAGAAAAGAAAGAAAAGAAAGAAGGAAAGAAAGAAAAAAGAAGGAAAGAAAGAAAAGAAAGAAAAGAAAGAAAAGAAAGAAAATAAATGTTTGAATGAGTTGAATGGCGTGCAATAGAAGTGGCCAATGTCCAGCAGTGGACTGCTGTAGGCTCATAATGAAACAGACCTTGTTGTTTTATAACGTGCGAGTGATATTGAACCTTAGGGTGGTAAAGCAATTACGATGTCGACTATACTATACCTATAAATCGCAAGTTGAGGATTCTTATCTGGCCGTTATTTTTTTCGCTTTTTGCTCGACTCCAAACGGTCATACTCGTAGCGTGATGTTAAATAGCCAATAACCTTCCTCAGCGAGTTCAAACAAACAAACAAACTCTTTATCAAACGCTTTATTATTAGTACGTCCCGTCGTCGCATCGCCCGCCTGCGCTATTATTTCGTTTTCGCTCAGCGTCCTTTCTGACTTTTTTTCTTTTTGCTCGGCTCCTTAGAGTGTAACGTGATGTTAGATAGCCTACATCCTAACCTCCTTCAAGAATTAGGCTACCGAATGAAAGAATAATTTTTCAAATCCGACAGGTTGTTCCAGAGATTAGCGCGTTCAACAAACAAACAAACAAACTCTTCAGCTTTGTTATTAGTATAGATATTGATTTACGTATGCAAGTGTGGTTTCAGTTCATTGCAATGGCCCAAATTCATATTTAAAAACACGCGAGCCACAGCTAAAGGATTACGCGGCAATTCTTGAAATTGCCTTACAAATTAAAATTCATATAAGTAAACACTTTATAAAACTGCCTCATTTGTCTTGTGGTCAAAGTCAAATCATTTATTTCTAATAGGCCCTTGTAAGGCACTTTTGAACGTCAAAAATTTACAAAAAAAAAATATTGATTCTAGTCGCCCCTTCCAAAAGGTAGTTTTCGCATGGAGAAGAATGGGCAAGAAACTCCACCGTTACTCTTTTAAAATGTTTTACAATATTTTGTATAAGTACATTAGTTTTATAATTACATGTGAGGACGATGCACCTAGAATAAAATTATTCGTACAATAGGTAAAAAGAATTAATAATGAAGCAACAACAGATAAAGATGATGAAGCTCACATAAAAAAATCAAATCAAATTGTGAAAGATTCTGGTTGCTTGCTATTTGCCGACGATCTGAAGTTGTTCATGCGGATCACCAATCAGTCGCACTGCGAGCTGCTGCAGCGGGACATTGATCGTGTTGTAGGGTGGAGTGTTGAGAATAAACTACTCTTTAATGTGGCAAAGTGTAACGTGATGTCTTTTACGCGGGCCGTGGTTCCCCGACATCACGAATATTACATGGACGGACATGCGATATCACGGGCAGTGTCGGTGCGAGATCTTGGGGTCACTTTTTCCGAAGATTTGTCGTTTCGCACACATATCGTACAGGTGTGTAAGAAAGCCTTCAAAAATCTTGGATTTGTAATGCGTGAAACCCGTGAGTTTACTAACACAGCAGCTGTGAAGTCACTATATAATGCGTTAGTAAGAAGTAAACTGGAAACGAGTGCTATCATCTGGAATCCATTTGAAATGAAGTATTGTCTGATGGTAGAAAAAATGCAAAATAAATTTACCCGGTTCCTTTATATGAAGCAATTTGGCGTCTACCCATTCTATCCACTTATGTATCCAACCCTCTTTGTAATAGGGATGGTTGGTTACTATAAGTTGGAGGTAAGGCGCAATTTGGCACTGGTTAAATATGTTTTTATGGTTTTTCGTGGTATGCTGAATAATCCTCAAATACTAGAATCTTTGGGATTGCTCGTTCCAAACAGTAGGCTGCGGCAAGGGCCGAGAGAGAGGCTGTTTAAAGTCCCGGTGGCCCGTACAAACTTGTTAAAGTTTGCACCAGTGGGGCGGGCTATAAAGATACTCAACAGCGTCTCTCTGCAAGTGGATATCTTTACATGCTCATTGGCGGAATTCCAGAGGGTGACACTTAACATATTGTCCTCTGTATAACTAGTGTCAGTACTCGGACTCGTTACTTGGGATTTGTAAATTGACTATCTATGTTAACAGAGATATAAATTTGGACCCTGTCAGTCAAAATAGGACAGTTTAAAAAGACTTAATTTTTGTTGGTGGTGGTGTTTAATCGGTTTTTGTGTAACGTCCCTGAGTGTGAAAAATGTGACTACATTGTTGTATTGGGTTCCTACCTGTAAAAACATATGTAAGTGGTGATAGTAAAAATAAATAAATAAATAAATAAATAAATATTTACAAACATTGTAAAAGTAGACGATTTTCCTAAAATTGTACAATTAATAAGTCAGTGTGCCAGGAATTGGTCACAGAATGTAAAATCAATGTCATTTAATAAAAAATAAAAATAAATCCAAGTATAAAAAATAAAAATAGGTCGAAGCGCGACTGCTGCTGAACATTCGGTCCTGTGTTCGATTTCCAGGTCGGATTAGGGATCTCGCGCACTAGATGGCCACGACCACGACCAATGGTCGCAGCGACCAGGTAAACTATAGAAACCTATACGAATCGCGCACTTAGTCGCAAGTCAAAGTCAAAGTCAAATAATTTATTTCAAATAGGCACTTATAAGGCACTTTTGAACGTCAAAAAATTTACAAAAAAATTGAAGTGATTCTAGTCGCCCCTTCCAAAAGGTAGTTTTCGCATAGAGAAGAATGGGCAAGAAACTCCACCGCAGCGGCCGACTAGCCGCACACCATACAATACGACTAGTCTGCCACGACTAGCCGGAGTCGGGGCGCCTAGTGCGCGAGATCCCTTATTGGGTTTTTTAGTCAGCAATTTCTCAAAACCAGCCTGTATTCTGCATAATCAGCCTATAATGTTCCCCACTGCTGGGACAGAGGCCTCCTCTCGGTGGGACTGTGAGGACTGTGATCTACCACGCGGGCCCAATGCGGTTTGGTACATGACATGACAGATCTCTTCGAACTTTTTAGTTCTAGGACATGCCGGTTCCCTCACGATGTTTTCCTTCAAAGTTTTGAGAGCAGGATCGAACCCACGATCTACAACTCGTAAGCCGGGGAGCCATTTACCGCTGGGCCACCACTGCTCACTGATATTTACCAACTTTAATTTCTATAAATAAACATCAGAAATGATGCAGTCTGTGGTATGTTTGTACGTCAACGGTCATCATTATTTTCCTTATATCCCTTAACAGTCAAGTTACCTTCTAGACACAACTTACTTTCTTCAAAAAATACAAATTGTTTTTGTAAAAAACTTGAATAGTGATCTCTCTAAGCTGGCTGCCAGCTAAAGGCTTATTATTTCCGGGACAATTCTAGGGTAGCGGAGTTGGGCTGTAGAAAAATATATGAAAATAAATTGGTATTTAAATAAGCCTTTTTTTTTTGATTGGGAATATTACTTCTCCCACTCTGGGCGGAGTGGGAGGGCGTGTCAGACTCTTACTGACTAAAATCCACCTGTGTTCCTTCAGTTGCCTGTACGTTGCCAGGGGCCACGGTATCCCTTTCGGACTTTCCTGCTACCCCGGCCTCAATTAAGCCTAAATATGCCTCAATTAAGCTTGCATATGTTTTTAAACAAAAAAGAAAAATCCAAGTTATTTTCACAATAACTCTCATTTCAAGTAAAAATTACCTACCTACTCAATAATATTGTGTATTTTTCTAATATAATAGGTTGGGGAAAAAGTTTCTTCGTATTTTTTAAGAAAATTCAAAACATTTTTTAACATAGTATGTTTACATTTAACTAAAGTATGTAGGTACCATTTTGTTCGATAACTTTTTGCCATCTTGTAGGTAGGGACATGATCCCATTGCTATAGAAATTTTGGGACTTCTGATCAAAATACCGCGACAAGTGGTTTTGGCAGTCCTCCCGTGATGTTAACCTGACACTGCCTAAAGAATTCTGAAGAGACCGAAACAGGTGGAAATCTGAAGGTGCAAGGTCAGGACTATACGGCGGATGCATTAACACCTCCCAGCCAAACTCTCTTAATTTTTGCTGAGTGGCTAAAGATGTGTGAGGTCTAGCGTTATCATGATGAAAAACCACACCCCTTCTGTTGATTAATTCCGGCCGCTTTCTCTCAACTTCTTGCTCTAATCTCATCAGTTGTTCGCAGTAGAGTTCAGAATCGATGGTCCTGCCTGGTGGTAACAGCTCATAATGAATAATGCCCTTCCAATCCCACCACACACACAGCATCACCTTGTTGCGAGTTAACCCGGGTTTTGCCACAGTCTGTGAAGCCTGACCGGCCTTTGACCACGACCTTTTTCGCACGTTCTTGTCGTACGTGATCCACTTTTCATCACCAGTTATCAGCTTCTTCAAAAATGGTTCGGTTTCATTACGTCGTAATAAAGAATCACAAATGAGTACACGGTTCATTAGGTTTCTTTCAGTGAGCTCGTGAGGTACCCAAATATCGAGCTTTTTTGTGTACCCAGTTTTTTTCAAATGCGCCAAAACTGTTTTGTGGTCAATTCCCAGTTCTTCAGCTACGTCGTAACTACTAATATGCCGATCTTGCTCCACTTTTTCAAAAATGGCATCCATTTTATCCGTAATAGGGCGACCAGAGCGACGTGCATCTTTGACATCAAAATTTCCGGATTGAAAACGCTTAAACCAAATTTGTGCTACTCTCACAGACACTGCACTAGGTCCATAAACATCGCAAATTTTTTTCGCGGCTTGCGTTGCATTTTTACCTTTTTTGTAGTAAAATTTTAAAATGTATCGAATTTCTTCATTAGATTCACTCATCTTGACAGTACGAAAAACAAATAAAAATCACACATTTTCCTAATTTGAATTTGGAATTATGTTCTTTAAAATTTAAACTTTCAATGATACCAAAACCAGCCAGATACACATAGTATAGCCAAAGAGATTTTATTACAAGTTCATACATACTATAATGCGAAAAGACTTTTTCCCCAACCTAATAATATAAAAACAACCAAATTGAGCACCTGATTGTTGATTAGGTAAACTTTGGGTCAGTGGGTCATCTTAGAGGCGGCTTAAGCTCAGCTCACAGCTCTATGATACACAGACAAGCACCATAGACTAAGTTATAGGATCTCATTGGCACCATTTGAGTACAGAACCCAAAAAATTTTGTTGTTGAAGGCAACCAACAGCATACTTTCAACATAGAAATCTCTTCAAAAGTTATCCTGTTTTATTTACTCATGTATTTACCTCATTCACAGTAGGCTTGTAGTTAATTTGATGGATTCAGTATTTAAGAACACTGGTAACATAATATAATGCTTTCATGAACCTTAACTTAACTTTTGTAACAATATTTTGATTTAAAAGAGTGTCCATAGAGTTTTTAGACCATTCTTCTCCATAGGTACATACTACACTTTGGAATGGCCAACTAACCTCGGCTTACTGACTGACCGACTCCTTGATAGTTAAAATCTGCGGCTAACACATCATTTAAAAAAGAATAAGGCAGATGGTGATGACATTTTCTATCTGACTACCCTAGAGAAGAAATAACCAAACAAACTCAGGAGTCAAAGATTATTTTAAAGTCCAGACATAATCTTGGTCAGATCATGTGAGGACCATGTAGATTATTGTGTGAAATGGTCTTTTGAGGAAAGAACCATACAGATTGAGTGGACCTGTTCAGTCAGTGCACTCATTTGTCAGTAATTGTGCAGCCCAACTCAGAACTTAAGGAGCTCAACAACTCGACAAACAAAACCAAAGAAAGGACATTTAGGTAGGCCGCATAAAGTACTCAAATTGCCAGACCAATCATTTAAAAAAAAAAACTCTTTTTAGGGCTTCACTATTGGGGTTTGACAGACTTGCCTGCTCTATTTTTAATTTGCCTTTTTCCTTGAACAAATCCACAGAACAATACAATAAAATATCTCGTTATTTTCTTAATAGACAGGAGATGAGAGGAATGTAGCGATTAATTAGTGACCCTCTCATTATTAGTTATGTTATAAGACGTTTCAATTACGTTTGTAATAAAATTATAGTAAGTTCAGTCTTACAATGATTTTACAGTAAAGGATAGCAGTCGTAAAATTATAAAATACACACCATAAAATTGCAATCCAAAAGTTTATATTTACGACACATATCCACACACTCACAACACAACTTTAATACATTTTTAAAACATTTAAAGTCACCAATATTTTACTTTCTCATTTAAAAACTTGTTCAATCGAAAAAAGTTTTTCATAAACGTCACGTCACGTAAATATTTTCATTGAACTGTCAAAATTATATTACCCGATCGAAAAAATAGAACACGGATGCGGAACACGCGTTTATATAAACGCGGCATAATGATTTAGTCGGGTTATAATAAAAAAATTCGCTCAAGAAAATAGGAGTTGCGTTTTGTTTTACTAAAGTATAATAATATTCGAGGATATCCAAGTTTGTCTGTGTCGAAATTGTTACGCGGTGTAAAGACTGCTGTCCGGTTGCAGCGGCCTTCTAATACTGTTCAAGAAATAACGCGAGATAGTATTCGCCGTTCGCCGTCCGCGGCCGGTTTACGCACAGGCAATGTAGGTACAATATACCTACAATGCCACAATAATTATGGAGACAAGACAATTACTGTATAAAATAGTCCCGCTACTGTTTGAGGTCGTTTCGTACTTTTTAATAGTCGACTGGCTCAATGACCTTATTTTAATAATGAGATGATCATAATATTGGCGATTGTGTCATTACTTTTATAAAAAGTTGAAAAGCGAGCGTGGAATTAATAATTATATGGTGTTAGAGGATTACGAGACTAGATAATTCACAAATCTTACCACGCTAATAGATACTTTGAACTTTTTGTAGTTTTACTGAAGTTAAACGTTCAAAATTTAGTCGCAATCATTTCTCATCACAGCCACAATCAAAATTATAGAGGCACGGTCACGAGCATATTAATATTACCTACAGCAACAGCTCGACCATAGTATCTGATTTTATGATTCATCCATTCATATCTGTCGTCAAGATGACGGAAAATATACATAAGTGATCATTTGTGAAAGGCATAGATGCAAGTTGCAGCGCAAATGTGACATCGAAGGAACACCAGAACTATCTGACGCCTAATTATAGGAAGCTGCATCGGCTTCAAAAAGATGTGTCACCTCTTAGAATGCAATAATATCGGACATGTCTTGCGTTATAAATATCTGCCTAATACTCAGTAATTTAGAAGAATGTGATACCTACTTCGTTGTGATAAAAAATATCTGACATCACTTTAGCAACACCTTTGCTTCTAGAGTCAACGGTTTAGTCAATGAATGAATGAATTTAAGTTAAGACAGATTGTGACTCGAGATTAGAATGCGGACGTTCTTAAAAATACGGGTATTGTCCCTCAGACAGGGCTTGGAACCGCTACCAACAGTTCTGTATCGATACTAAGCGGTTCTTGCCATTTCCAGACGGGTACCGGTACCAAATTCAGGTACCCGGCGCGAACCATAAATCTCATATTTGTACGAGGAACCTCGTATGGTTCGCAACCTTGAAGTAATATTTTTAATTCTGTTTTCTCATTCTAACTTACGGAAATATTTGTTTGGTACCGGTATAGAACAGATACTATAACTGATTAGAAATATCATTTGTACAGACTCCAGCAGGTCAACCTACCCGAAACAGTCACATTTTCCCAATCAACTTTGAACTTTATGCTTTAGTGATAGTTGAAAATCTATGTGCCGGCGTCTGGCAGACGCCAGCACATCAACCTACTACAATCTGTCAAATTTCTTGAATAGATTTTCAACTTTATCACTAAAGCATAAAGTTCAAAGTTGATTGGGAAAATGTGACAGTTTCGGGTAGGTTGACCTGCTAGTGTCTGTACCTACAGGTACTACTCTGGTACCTGTTCCCAAAATACCAGTATAAATAATTCTAAAATAATTCTGACGGCAGGGCCTTGCCCTCAGAATTATTTTGGCTGTTCCATATTCTCATGCAATATTATAGCATACCTTCTATGGTGGAAGTATGAAATGTGTATTCTTAAGCTAGGTACACACGCAGCGACTTTGATAGCCAGCAAGTCGTTGGCGAGCGTATGTACAGACGACAGCAGGTCAACCTACCCGAAACTGTCAAATTTTCCCAATCAACTTTGAACCTTATGCTTCCGTAATAAAGTTGAAAATCTATTAAATAAATTTGACAGATTGTAGTGGGTTGATGTGCTGGCGTCTGTACCTAGTATCAGTCAGATCAGATAAACCTATTAATGTCTTAAGATCTAGCCACACCCATGAAGGTTTTATAGGGATTGAAGTAAAATAAAAAATATAATTTTATACTTAAACTTAGTGAAAAAATATTTATTTTCAGTTCATTTCATAGCTTCATCTGGATCAGCTATTTTTCTTTTCTTTCTGTTGATATGGTCGAGTTTCTCTTCTAAACTTGCTGTAACAATAAAAGGTAAAGTTGTATTTTTTACCAATCTCGAGTCTTTTGCGCATCCTTATTGAAATGAAATGAAATTGTTTATTCTGTAAATAGGATATTGCAATCACTTTTACACGTTATATTAACCTTTTGAGCGCCAGGGTCACAAATACGTGACAAGCGAAAACTGTCCCTGAGCGCCAACGACACAAATATGTGACAAAAACAGCGGTACATTAAAACACGAAATAAACTATTTAAACATTACTTTAATGCCTATTTATTTATATACCTGTAAAATAGAAGGTCCAAAATTTATTTATTTCCATAAAACTAATTAAATTGCATTATAAATATTGAGAAATTTTACGTTAAAAAGAAAGAAATAAACTCTGAAAAAAGAATGTCCTCACACGCCAGAGTCATAACTGCGTGACCGCTAGTGATGTAGCGCATGTTGGATAATATCATTATTTCAAATCAAAGATCGATTCGAAACTTTCCTCTGGAATATATTATTTTAGGTATAATTTGGTACTAGGATAAAGCAGCATTAATTTTATAAAACCAGTCTTAAAAATCATTCAATAAGCTACATAGTCAAAAATAAAATTTGGTTGGGTCGAATTTCGATATTCACTAATCCCAACTCAAGCGCATCCCTAACGCAACCCGAATTATCAGTACCCTGTACGCCATGGTCACGACTAGACGACAATATCGTGACGTCACAAGCGCGGCGACCAGAAATTAGTGAAGTGAATGAATAATATTTATGATTAATTTACTTGTGATATCGAGTTCAAGATTTATATTAAGTGACTATTATAATGAGTGGGAATTTAATGACTACGGAAGAACTTCTTCGCATATTAGAAGGAGTCTCAGATGACGATGATAATACAATGCAGATTTTGTATAATGTTGTTCTATTATTCTAAAGATTTATTAGTATAAGACTGATTGGTAACTGTGATAATTATATATAATCGTTAATTGTTTTAATTTGTTACTTTTTATGCCAGGTTTATAGAACTTATTAAAATTTTCTATTTTTTCATAGTTTTTATTTACCTTCTTAACCTATTTCAATCATATATTTTTAAGTACCTGTTACATTCGGAATTATAAATCTGATTTAAAAAACGTGTTTCATTTATTATAAAATAATATTGTACTAGAACATCGATAAACGAGATATTACGTTGCCACATCCTTATTTCGGAAGCGAAGTAGTTATTAAAATGGCGGGCCGTCCACGCCATGGTCACAATATGAAGACAGCAGATCAAGAATAGTGTTGTACCTACAGTTATTATATTTAAATATATTGTAGTCTCATATCTGTTATTACGGTATTATACAAGTCTGTAAATAGTGTATAACTATTACTTTAATAGGAAGAAATGTAATGTTGAATTAAATTTCAATGTTATAAGGACATTATATTTCGAAATTAAAGACGAAAATGAAAATAAAATTGATTATCGATGAAGTTTTGGAATCCCTATTTTTTTCGTAGGTATTTGCGGTGAATTTGTGGCCTGGCGTTGAGGGCAAGTTCATGCGTTTTTGCTCTGGCGTTCAAAAGGTTAAAAAAATATTTTAAAAAAAAGAAGAAAATGCGAGTTCGGCGTTTCCTATCTGACTACTCTGAGAAGAAAGGCCGAAACAAACTCAGAGGTCACAGTCTCTTTTAAAGTCCAGACATAATCTTGGTCAAGCCGTATGAGGACCATGTAGATTAGTGTCTGAAATGGACTTTTGAGGAATATTACGCCTACTTGTTTAAACTAAGGTCAATGTCGAATATTTAGTGCGGATTACACCAATGAAATTGAACGCGTTCAAGAGCCGCCAGTGTTTAAGTAATATTCCATAACAATTTTGACACTGACAGATCTTGAACGCGTTAAGAAATGCTGATCGCGTTCAGTTTCATTGGTGAAATCAACCCTTAGTAGTTCAATAGAGTAAAATGACAGTTGGCAGCTGTCATTTTGTAAAATAAAGGTTATTCAGTAAAGTGCGTTTCATCAAATAGTTCCTATGCCGTAATGTTGGCTCCAGTGTTGTAAGACGAATACGCTACGGCGCTACCTAATTGGTCCGTTGTTAAAGTTTAACATTGAAGCCATCTTTACGATAAAGGAACCATTTGATGAAACGCACGCGATATTGCTGTCGCGCTCAGTAACGTTCGCCTTCTGATTAGTGACTTTGAACCAGTATCGCTACCGAGCGGGACAGCGATATCGCTGATATCTGAATAGGCCTTAATAATAATATGGTCATATTGAAATCGTCATAGGAATTTTAACTAAAAAAAAATATACTTTCAAATAATCTTTCAAAGCATTAAAAGTACAGTTCTACAAGTATCTTGTGGTAGCTTGGTGATGGCTATGTCAGGGACTCAGGGAGACGCTGTTTATAATTAGTACCAGAGGCTTTATTATGAAGTATTAATGCTATCATTATTCCACTGCGAAAAAAGGATGCTGCTAGCGGCCTTGTATAGCTCCGTCTCTCACTCACACTGGTATAATAGTGTCAACCAGGAGCCTAGCTATGCTATGGAGGATAGCTATGCTCGGGTGAAAATAGAGAGTGCTCATTTACTAGTATAGGATAGTTCATACTAATTCCATGCTGCCATGATAGTAGGTACTTACTAATTCCATGCCACCATTATTCTAAGATAGCCATCTTGTTCTAAACTTTGGACGACCGAGCTCTGCTCGGGTGAAAATACGGAGAAAACAAATTTTCCCAGTCATGGGACCTAGCTAGATCGATTTTTCACCCCCGTAAACCCCTACATTGCAACTTTCATCGAAATCGTTAGAGCCGTTTTCGAGAACGTGATTACAAAGATACAAGGTCCCATTAAAATAGATGGACAAATTTTAACACAGCGTTCAGTACGTCTAACCAAAGATATCCAAGCAAAAAAAAACACTGATTAAAGTGATTTTATTTTGACCTAAAATAATAAATGGTAACCAACATTTTTAGTGTATTTTCGTTAGCTCATTTATTTTTCTTGTAAGTCTACTGCGTTTTTCTTATTATTTTCTTACCATTGTCCTTATGTTGGTGGTCTGAATGATTTATTAAAGTTTGTCCATCTATTTTAATGGGACCTTATATATTTAAACAAATATTGCTCGTTCAATAATACAGGATTTGGACTAATATCATTTTGTGAAATGTATTTTCTTTAATCGAAATGGCGGCGTTAGTTCTTATTTTGGCCATGTGCCAAAATATCGATGTACAGACGCCAGCACATCAACATACTACAATCTGTCAAAAGTCTTTAATAGATTTTCAACTTTATCGCAAAGTTAAGGTATATAAGGTTCAAAGTCGATTGGGAAAGTTTGACAGTTTCGGGTAGGTTGACCTGCTGGCGTCTATACTGCTACAGGTTTGTATGACAGATAATTTGACATTATCGAGCAGATGGTGTGAAACTGTGAACCTGTACACATACACACATATGCTCACGCCTTCTTCGCATAGGGTAGGCAGAAACTAGAGAACGCCAGCTGCTGTGATCGCTTTTGGTTCGTTTACGCTAATACAACAGCACACTAATTACGTAACTCACAATCTGTTCCATTTTGACAGTTCCACAACATTCATTGCGTTATGTTCGTTGTTGAGCAGATAAATTTCGAACATATGAACATACTGTTATCGCCTAATTTCATACGAACTGTATGAAATGCAGTGACTTTGCATTGCATCACTGTCAAAATGACAGTGATCTTTATTTTCATTGCAATAAGGTTCCTGATGAGTTGCTGTCACGAGGCACAGATTAGTACGAATGGTTCACTCCACAAAAATATTTAAATAAAAAGCGACTCGCTATGACACAATAAAGTGCAATTCAGGGCGCACAGCGCTAATTACCTACAGTTGTATTCACCTAGAAGCTGCCTTTCTATCGCGTAACTCTTATATCCTCTAAATTACGTACGCTACGCTCACTGACCTGGCCCGACAAGACGAGCCCGCCGCGTACTTGTAGCTTCATATCTAAAATGCGATGTGCGCCTTCTGTACGATTCTGTGTCAAAGGTAAAAATAACAGTGAAAGGTCTGTAGCTATCCAAATACTCACAGCATGTCACTCTTTTTAACAAAGGAGTATACACTTTAGCTTTAACACCCTGTAGAAGACAATCGGTGTATGCTACTACTCTATCCTTATCTGCCATCCCGCTTCCGCACAGTTTCAAGTACTGCGACTCCAATTCATTGATGACTTCTTTTATCATTGTTGTCCTGAAAAGGTTAAAATAGAGCTGTTTACACATAGGGTTGCCAACTTTTTTTTATATCAATTATAGTATTTTCGAAGCCATTGCCGAAAAGAAAACATAGTACCTACTATGTTTTCTTTTATTTTGTTTCGCTGTCTACTATGCTGTTCAGGCAATGGCTTCGAAAATACTATACTTGACATAAAAAAAGTTGGCAACCCTATGTTCAAAAATAATTTAATTTTTTAAATGCATATTTTTTGCTACTTTGAGTTGCAACGTACTGAGTAAGCATTTCCAGTCGGTAAACACACAGCCATGTTAGAAATGCTACGACGTCTCGACATTGATTTATTATTCGTATTTTAGACGTAAGAAGGAATACCAACTTGATGCTTTGAAGTGTCCATTCGCTTTGCAGGTGAACCAACACTTCTGATAGCTCGTGTTTTTCATATCTCCAACCAGAGCCTGGCAGATTGTAGGAACAGTGGTACAGGTTCAGTGGTACATCTAATGCCATATTGTACTGCGGTTTTCTGGAAAAATAACAGAACATCATATTTAAGGTGATTGCTGCAATTATGACAAAATTATAACTAATTAATTTTTAGCAAAAAATTAAATTGTAATCATGTAAATATTTCAAAATTTTTAAATCTGAATAAATATTATTATTATTGTTATTTTAAACATTAATATAGGTCTCGAAATTATATTATTACTAGCTTGTGCCCGCAGCTCACCCGCGTGGATGTCGGAAAATATCTCAAGAGTCCGTACTACCGGGATTAAAAGGAAGCGAAGCAATGATCGCATATCTCTAATAGCTGAAGAAAGCGCTGCGCCGCACGCCACTTGATACGCGTAATTTTGAATCTGTGATATCTTTTAAAGTATTCGTTTTAATCATTCGTTTGAGGAATGGCTCTTCACACTTAGTTATGATGCCGTGGAAGACATTTTGGTTACACAGGGGTGAACGTCACGCATACACACACACTCACACACACACACCATCTCACTCACTCACACACACTCACAAACACTCTAACTCACACACACACACACCCACTCAAACACACACACATACACACAAAATAAACTTTCACACGCACATAAACACACATTTACACCTTTCTGCCATAAGCACGATTTAATTCATTTTCATTTTTGTTTTTCTTTTTTCTTATTGGTTTGTTTTTATTAGTTTTTAATTTT
Organism: Xanthia icteritia; assembly: GCA_949128155.2. Classification (NCBI taxonomy): domain Eukaryota; kingdom Metazoa; phylum Arthropoda; class Insecta; order Lepidoptera; family Noctuidae; genus Xanthia; species Xanthia icteritia. The sequence goes on along the minus strand of OX421959.2, from coordinate 9,749,635 downwards.
TATTGGTTTGATTAAAAAAAAAATGTGTAACTTATACCTAATTAGCACAACGAAACAATTGAACTAATCGAGGAAGAGCGAGGTTTTTCTTTTTTTTTTAAGCTTGAAAATAAAAGTCATTTTGAAATATGTACGATAAATATTCATTCTAAAATAATACTTAATAACCTAAGCAATTGGGTTGAAACAATATGTGGCTTATTTCATTTTTGATCGCACAACATAAAGCTACTTCGCCTTTAGCTCAAGCGCTAATCCTGAGACGCGTAATTTTGAATCTGTGATATCTTTTAAAGTATTCATTTTAATGATATGATGTTAAGGCATATTTTAATTAAATGCATGTTAATCACTAACCACACGAGAAAAGAAAAAGAATTCGTTTGAAGCTTGAAAATATAAGTCATTTTGAAATATGTACGATAAATATTAATTCTAAGATAATACTTAATAACCTAAGCAATTGGGTTGACAAAATATTTGGGTAATTGGTGCTTATTCTATTTTTGATCGCACAACATAAAGCTTCTTCGCCTTTAGCTCAAGGCACTAATCCTGAGACCTGAATCAAGTATATTCTTAATCGAAGAATAGACCATCGAAATCATTCTCATGTACTTATCCCAATTAAATTGGGATCAGCGCACCATGTCTTTTTCTTCTATACTTCTCTATTAGTCGTCATCTTGGAAGGCCACCCCTTTTCTGGCCATATCATATTTCACACAGTTCATGCATCGTTTCTTTGGTTTTCACCGACTCTTACCCACACTCATGATAGAAGCATACGTTCTATCAATCTGCCTACCCTTTTCCTAACTATGTCGGTGTCGAATTCCAATTTAACCGCATGCAGCTGAATACCAGTATTTTACATGGAGCGACTGCCTATCTGACCTCCACAACCCAGTAACTGAGTAACACGATACACCTTGGTAAGACTGGACTTTCGGGCTTCTGCCGACCCGTAACGACTGTTAAAGATCCACGAATGACAGCCGGGACCAACGGCATTACGTGCTTTCCGAGGCACGGAGGATTCTCGGTATGTAAAGATGGGCATCCATCCACGGACCAACAACGGCAAGCGTAGTTTAACCTATTGGATCGATTCGTGCGGCTGTTATTACTTAGCCACGAGCTTTTTCGAGATCATAGCATACGGTAAACAAAAATAAGATAGAAACTCAAACTCAAAGCATTTATTTCAATTAAACCATTTACAGGCACTTTTGAATTGTCAAAGAGTCGGCCAGTTAGTCAGAAAGTTGAAGCTAGTTGCCCATTCCAAAACGTAGATCTCTATGGAGAAGAACGGGCAAGAAACTCCAAGGACACTCTTTTAAATATAGAAATTACAAAATCCTTGTTGCTTCTATATGTGAGAACAATGTAAAATAAAATAATAATCAAAAACGATTAAAAATAAGCAATGGCAGATAAGAGATGACCAGTCTCAACCGACGGCGCCCGTTCACGAACATGACGCGTGAATCAGCACCATCCAGCTCAACCAGTTTGTAGGGAACCGAATGATCCAACACACTCGCCACCATCAGCGAGACATTTAAGTGAGCATGACATACTCTCAACTGAAAGAGTGATGGAGCCGCACAGGAAGAATTGTAGTTAAAATTATCATACCTGGGATATTTGTCCACATCTAATAACTCGCTAATAACTTCAGGAGACTCCTTCCTCCCACCAATGAGGAGTAGTACTCCCATGATGCACCGTATCTGGTGCCAGAGGAACGCATTACCCTCGATCAGAAGGTAGTACATTGACATGGCTGGAAAAAATCAAAGCTTTTATTTGGTAATGGGACGTTCTCAACTTCTCACGGTTTCTGTTAATTGTTCCAATTGTAATTTTGCCTTGACCTTGATTCCGTCGAAATTTCCTATTGAGTGGAAAATGGAAATAAGGCCTTTCGAAAAATCGCTGCTCATTTGGTGAAATTGTTTTGTATACATTTTGGGAGTGCCTCCGCTACCGGCGCCGGCACCCCAAAATAATACTGTTGGGTTGGCTGCCGGCGCCGTCGCCGGCTCCCATAATGGACACCGGTGGCGGCTTCTGAATACTGGAAGGGTTTCCATAAACGCCGTTTATGGAAACCCTTCCAGTATTCAGAACCCCAACTAAACTAAAGTATTTTTTTCTATATATTGTAGTCGTTAGTAGGGGGTCACAGTTCTACCCTAACCTTTTTTGCGAGTAAAAATATTTAACCAAATCTAACTAGTTCAGTTCCGGGTATTACTTGATTACTGGAATATGAAAATGAAAGAAAGAAAGAAAAGGTATTTATTGAGACTCGCACAGATCACAAATTAAACAAAAACATACTCATAGAAACAAATAAAAAAACAAAGTAAAATTAAAATAAAAGCAGAAAGTCCTGTACGAGAACAAAAGGCTCCTATCTCAGCACGATGCTGCGATATACAAATACTACTGCTATTTAAAACTGCGATATACAAATATTACTGCTATTTAAAAATAAATGCAACGAATTAACTGATTGATTATGGAAATATATGAGAAGAAAAAAATTATGCCTACCCCGGCCAAATTGCCAACACCATATTCCGTTTTTCTTTTCAAATTTAACAACCGGCGCTAGCAGCCAATTCGGGACACGGCGCCGGCAGCTGAGGCACATCCATAAATTTATTAAAAAAACAAGATGGCGGCGTTAGTTCCGATTTTGGCCACGCGTCAAAAGAACCTAGTCTAGTACAGCTATTACAATTCTTTCAAATTATGGTAAGTATTTAAAAGTGTCTTCGATTATCAAAACAAAGATTCGACAAATATTCAGCTAACATTCATAAACATAAACTTTAAACAATCAGAGATAGAGTAGCTTTTGGAACAATATTAAAAATTGATGTGCATACCGCGCGTGAGTGTCCGCGGTGTTTATATAATTATCATCTAGCTAGCGAACCGCCCCAGCTTCGCTTGGGTGCAATGGCGACATGTGAAAGTACCAAGATTTCTGTGCTAAATCCAAGTTAAATATTAATGAATTATACACATTTAAACCTTCCGGAATAATTAATGCTCTTACTAAATTTTGATGAAACCTGCATCAAAATCCATTATGCAGTTTAGAAGATCTAAAGCTTGAGCCAAACCTGCGCGACAAGTACGCGGGAATCGGGCCGCGAAGCGGGAGCGAAACTAAACGTGCACACTTGCGCGACTACACCGCGAACCGAACAATCATCGGAATTCGCCCGAGGAGAACCGAGGATGCACGAAGTTATTCGAAGTGTCTCTCTACACTCTCGTCCTCGCCTGTTCATGAAGACTCGTGCGTTCCGCTCTATCGACACTACGTTTCCGCGTTACGGTCGCGGTGTGCAAGGCGCCATTGATAAACACGAGCGGCGCGTCCGCCGCGCGACTGACGCTGCTGCTTCGCAGTCGCTTTGGTCGCGCAAGTTTGGCTGAAGCTTCAGTGGTCACACCGACAGAAACGAAAAGCGACTATGTTTAGCAAAGTTATCTGCTTATAATTTGTTAAAATAAACTTACGTAGTTCGCTATCCATATGATTGACTGGTAGCACATCAGCGCTGAGTATTTCTCTTCGGAACTGAACCACACCGTTGCCAACATCCATTTTACACAGATTGCGATAGTCATTAGACCCAATGAGGCGGGCACAGGCAAAACGCATCGCTTGGATGTCCAATGAGGAGCGAGGGAAGTAGTATTTGTATTTGCGTTTCTTGCAGTCGAATCTGAAAACAATATAACATACAGTTAAACCAGTACCCGAATCCACCCCGACCCTTGCTCGACGATGCGTCAGCACGCGTCGATGCTGAGCCTGTAGCTTTAAACTCCCCGACTAATAATAATAATATATCTTTGATCCAGCCTGTCCCATCTTGCTGTCCGCCCCCCAGCGACGCCCTAAGTCGAGGTTCGTACCCCACATGGGGTGCCCTTAGCGAGCGCTCGCCTAGTTTATAATTAGAATAGTTTTTGCCCCTGGCTGGAGGCTTTGAGTGTAGAAGCTTAAGGCTGCCACAGGAAAGTCCGGTTAAGCAGCTACGACCCTCTTCTGAGGGCAACTGCAAATGCCCTAGTCGAAAAAAAAATACCCGAATAGCGTAATACACGTTCAATCAGAATCATAATCGTTTTGAAACAGATTGCTAATCCATTGCTTCACAAGTTCGAAAAAAAAATCTGATCAACAACGTAAATAACGCAATGAATGTTATTGAACTATCAAAATGAAACAGATTAGTCGTCGTTTACGAAAATGTGTTGCGTAATTAGATAGCTGAAAAGTCACGCGTTTCGGTAATTATAATCTTTCTTCGGAAAATATAGGAACACGCGGTGATCTAATAGAGCTGTGACAACTATGTAAGTACTTGCCTACTTTGTATTACGATGCTTAAAAAAATTATAGATTAACCACTCTATGCATTTCGAAAAAAACTTACTCGAACGCACGCCATAGAGAATCATCTCTTGCATGCGCGCTATTGCAATTTTATAAATAGCGTTTGTTTGTTGGCTGAATACGAGGCTTTTGGCTACTTTTGTATTTGTGTATTTTGTATTTTTATTTTATTTTAATGTGCGTTTTGTTTGTGCAGAATAAACGTATTTTCTTTCTTTTTTCTTTCGCGCTATTTAGAAATCTATTTCAGTTGTGTTTTAATTTGATATCGATTTATCAATGCAAAACTCAAGCATTTTGCTACTTTGTTTGGGCGGACCTGACTGAAGGACAATCGGAAAAATGTACCTATAGGAATACAACAAAATGGTCATACCTTGCACTGAATTCCGGCATATCCTCCGGTATAGGGACCCAGGCAACAGCTTTGATATCTTTTGGCAGTAACCTGTTTAATATTTTACAATACGGCATTTCATTGTCTATGGCTTGCTGTGAGTTCTGCTGAGTCGTAGGAAATTTACTGCGCAATGATATTGAAATAACCTGTAATAAAAAGTTTTAACATTAATTGCAATTTCAACTTTACGACAATACGTTAAAGTCATTTATTTGTGTTGTTATATTTTGACGTTCGAAAGTACTGATTTTCAGCCTAATTTGAATAAATGAATTTTGATTTTAAAAACTGTTTGAGGAGTTCTAGTGGCTAAGTAATAACTGCCGCTCGGGTCGATCCATCAGGTTAAGCTACATTTGCCGGAGTTGGTCTGTAGATGGGTGACCATCAATAAATACCGAGGCTCCTCCTCGTGCCTCGGACAGCACGTTAAGCCGTTGGTCCCGGCTGTCATTCGTGGATCTTTGTTAGTCGTTACGGGTCGTCAGAAACCCGAAAGTCTTACCAAGGTGTATCGTATTACCCAGTTACTGGGTTGTGGAGGTCAGATAGGCAGTCGCTCCATGAATTATACTGGTATTTAGCTGCATCCGGTTAGACTGGAAGCCGACCCCAATATATTTGGGAAAAAGCTAGGCAGATTGATTGATTTTAAAAACTGTTTAACAAAAAATATAACCTACTTCCAACTTCATTTTTTAGTTATGGTTTCACAAATTCGTGGTACCTGCACTAAACTTTTCCTCAATGTTTTATGGGGTAGGTAAGGGATACCGAGGTTTGTTAATAGTTTCTTACCCGTTCTTCTCCATGGAGATCTACGTTTTGGAATGGGCACCTAACTTCAACTTTCTGACTAACTGACCGACTCTTTGACAATTCAAAAGTGCCTGTAAATGGTTTAATTGAAATAAATGCTTTGAGTTTAAGTTAACTAACTTTTCACTTATTGGTCTATATTTTTTGTAAAGTAAAAATAAATTTATTTGATTGTGACACTATTAATATAATAATATCATGTAATAAATCATAATTTATCAGTTTAACAACAAAAAATAAATTAAACTTTAATTTAATTTTTTTAGTTTAGGAGAAACAGTTCTGAAATTAGAAGTTGTAGCTTAGCCGTGTTTTTGTGTGATTTAATGGTTATAATTCTGTAAATACATATTTGTTATGGTTGTGAATCATGTTTTAATCAACATACAACTTGTACCGTAATTACGTAATACACGATCAACAGGAATTTGAATCGATTGGAAACAATTTGCTAATCCATTGCTTCATAAGTTCGAAAAAAAAATCTGTTTACAAAAATGTGTTGCATAATTACTGTAATATAAATATAACAAAAATGTGGGCTACCCTGGTGCTTTTGACATAATTCTTCATATATTCAGATCACAACTAACATTCTTTGACAGTTGTACGGCATGGCTATAATATGGTAAATGCCATAGTGTGTAGATTTTGATTATACAATTAATTTTCCAGACTACAGTTAGGGAAATGAACTGTTTGTAAAAAGATACTAACTGTCAGAATGTGGATTAACACAGCGCAAATTCGATGAGTTATCTTTTTGTGTGGTTTTACATGGTATTACGTACCTGCCCAAAAGAACTGACACCTTTATCAGTCCGTCCGCAACGATGGTAATTTGACGTCTCTCTACTTTCTATCAAGCATGATTTCTTCAATGCGTGGAAGAGATGGTGCTCTATAGTCTGGTTGGTGTTTTCTTGAACCACTAAACCGTTGTAGTCCCAACCAAAGTAGAGGATACGGAGTAGGACTCGGCGGAAGTGGCATCTGGGAATGAATAATATTTCATCAAACCTTTATTCCCTGAATATGCAGTGTGTATAAATTATTATTATAAAGTGTTTGTTTGACATGGCCAAGTAGTGACCTCTTTAAAGATTCATAAATTATTTAAGTATATAATTGGCTATGAAAAGAACAGAATGGAACGCTTCAAGCAAAACACATTTTTTTTTTAAATACGTTTGGGTATCTAACCTCCTTGAATTACTGAATTAATTTTTAAAGGAACTTACTTGCTAAAATCCAACTGGTTTTTCTGTTCTTTTGTGTCTTTTTTATTACAAGTTTCTGATAAGTTCTTGCTTATAATATTTTTCAGCTGTAAATTGTGAGCTTCCAGCTGGATGATTCTCGCAATAAGGTCCTGTAAATAAATATTGTAACTAAATTCAAGACGAGGTTATGCTTAAGTTACGGTATTTTTGTAGTACTTACTTCTTTATCTAACTTAGACAACTCTTCTTTTGATGTAATATCTACATTTTTCTTTTTTGGAGGCATTTTAAACTAGAAATTAATGATGAAATATTTACGAAAGCCACTATAAAACAATAACAAAATTGGTTGGTATCACAGGGCATGAACTTTGTTGATATCAGTTGATATCTTGTTACTTGACAGTTCATCACAGTGTGTAGTATTAAATGCTCTGTGCATGGTGAGTAGGAGTTGAGGCGTATTTATCGTAACAGCTAAATAAAACAGGTACTTATCATAACTCATAATACATATGACATCAACACTTGTGCAAAAAGTTGATGATTCTTATTATAAACCGTGTAAATACATGTATCACCTAAGAACAGTTTTTACAGTAAACAGGTTAAAAGTTTATCGGTTTCGTTGATTAGTCAGTTTCACTGATTCGTCAGTTTTGCCGATTAGACAGTTGCGTTAACTTGCCAGTTTCCAGTGCTCGCCAGTTTTCGTCGATTCGTCAGTTTGGTACACTCAAGGGAATAAGTTTTTACTTGTTGAACAAACATAAGTGGATAATTTAATCAGCTGTAAGGAATACTTAGCCTTATTAAAATCAAACTTCAGTTTGTATTTTAAACATAAAATATAATAAACTAACATTTACGCTTTCTAACATTACTTAAAATAAATCTGGATATAACACCTAACGATGTCGTAAATTAAAATAGAATAAAATAGAGTCGTAGTAGTCGTATAGTAGAATTACATAAAATGGAAATGAATTCGATCAAAGAAAATTATAAAACATTTCTTTTAACGGACTAATTGATTAATTATCTACCGACTGTACTTTGGCTGACGAATTGAATAAACTGACGAATCGACGAAAACTGGCAAACACTGAAAACTGTCGAGTTAACGTAACTGTCTAATCGGCAAAACTGACGAATCAGTGAAACTGACTAATTAACAGAACTGGCGAATTAAATAAACTGACGACTGAAGGAAACTGACCAGTGGTACGCAGACTCCAACCCACATAGTATGAAATAACAGGCTGTTATTTTGTAACAGGTTTTTGTAGCTGTTATTTACGTGGAACAGATATGTGATTTTACCTGTTACAACCCACTCCTAGCAGTGCTTTACAGTGACATTGACATTGACATTCAACGTGACAACTGACAACCGACAACATGCCCGACCGAGACGGTGCATTCCGAGTTACGCTGTAATCGATTTGAGCGCGCTAACTCCTGTACCGAATTGACGTGGGCACGATAACAGTGTGTCTTCAATCGTCATAGATGACGTCATGACATGCGCCATCTTGCGATAACGTCGACCATGCCTTTTATTAATAGCCCCATTAGCGCTGTCAAAAATGACAGTTGTGCTGTTGTGTTTTGCATAGGTGTTTTGACTCGCATCCTATCTTTAAACTAACGTGGCATTTTCGAAATTGTGCTTCTGGCTACCGTCCGCCACCTAACCAAAGATGAAGAAGAAAATTGTGGTATAAACACAAAGAAATATGATATGCAAGTTTTGACGTTAAATAACGCGGTTCCTTACGGAACTTTTGCGGTTAAGCGAGTACTATGAGCGCGTTCACGAGCGTTCCGAATTGTTAACAGCCCTCAGCTGTCATAATCGTGTTAACTTAATCGGAACGCCAATTATCGATATCAGCGCTGTGAGTGATTATGTTCTAATTCGGAAAGCGGGGTTAAGGCGACCCGTGAAATCTTTTTCTTAAGCGCAGGTCACACTGGGAACGAAGCTAAACGAAGCAAAGTTCGTAAGAGGAAAGGAGACCAATAGCGATATGGTTTTGATACCTGTGTAGGGATACCTCATCTTAACCCTTGTGCAAAAGGGCGTCAAAATCTGACCCGGCGATTTTGAGAACAATACACTTTTATAATTTTATAATATACCTACAGACTGGATTTTCAGACGGCTCGCAAGGGCAGGTACCTTAACCTACCTTAACCGTCGTAGCTAGAGGAAAACATTCTTAAAAGAATCTCCTTTACTTTTTATTGTAAATCAAGGTACAAACGCCAGCACATTAACCCACTACAATCTGTCAAATTTATTCAAAAGATTTTCAAATTTATTACTAAAGTATAAGGTTGACCTGCTGGCGTTTGTACAATGTTGTACGATGATGAATGTCTAACGTACGGTTATATTCAGGATTGATGAAAAAAAATGTTTTGTTGCCTTTACTTATTTGTCAGACAAAATTAAAACAGAAAAAAAATGTCAATGTCAATTGTCAAGACTGTTGCCAACCCTTACGATAATTACGGGGGTGTATAATAACATGATGTCCTGATGCCTGTCTAAATTCAAACAAAAAAAAAACAGGAAAACATTCTACTGTCTTTAATTTTTTTTAAACATTTCGATCTGAACTTAGACTTTGAAAAAAAGTACAGTCAGCAAGAATATAGGCAATTTACAAAAAGGTTATTTTTGTTACCAATAAAAAAACACAAAATTCAAAAGTCATTTATTCAAACTAGGCTGAGAATCAGCACTTTTCGAACGTCAAAATGACATAAGGCAGTCCCCGAAAAACGCCCGCTCTTCACCACTTCCTAGTGCTTTAGCTGGGAAGAAGAAGTGGTTCAACAAACTCCCCAGCAGCACAGCTGTCTGTTCAGTTAAAGAAAAAAAACAACTTGTTCCATACAATATATAGTCCTCCAGACCTCCAGGCCACGGCGGCCAATCTCAAAGCAGACTAGCCTTCGGCGCGGGAGATATTATAGTGCACAAGTGTGTGCGCAGACACAGGTGCACTCTCTCTTCCCTCACTCTCATAGTCCGATGGGACGGCAATCCAACACGACCGTATAGAGATCAGGCGCAGGACCAACGGCTTAACGTCCTTTCCGAGGCACGGGGGTATCACACCGCCAACTTCCAAACTTCGGGCTGTTACTAAGAAATTCTTAATGGAAAAACCCAATAAGAATAAGAATAATTTATTGTTTAAAAAATTACCTACATTCAAGTGCGTTGATTCCTGAAACTCCCTGTGTCGTGAGACTAACACTTTGCCCGACCCGGGAATCGAACCGAGACCAACAGGGCAGGTACTTTTACGAAGGGCGATGCGATTACGAAGGGCGGATGGACCCAGTCCATGAATGAAAATGTGATGCGCGCATATTATGGGGCTACCGAGGGAGGAATTTACCTTACAGCAGCGAACCGAGGTCGGATGCTGTGTCTGTTTTAGGTACTTGAACCTGCCGGCTGGGCAACATTTTTTTTTGTGGTTTCTGATGCTGACACAGCTCTCGTTTTCGCTCGTTAAATTGCTTACGATGCAAAGTGAACGCAACATTCTTCATTTGTTAAGTAGTTTTTTTACAATTCAGTGTAGATTTACGAATTGTATGAGACGAAATCTTAAACTTTTTGCTATTTGCAACAGATTTTCTTACGGTTCCTGATACTGCCGTAGCCACTGTATTGCCTCGGTGCTAGACTTTTTAGGCTCATTCCGTTCCATATAATGCAAGCTTTCTTCGATTGTGATATTTTTCAGTTCTGAGCAGATTTACGGCCGTTATGAGACGACATCTTAAATTTGCAACAGATTTTCTTACGGTTTCTGATACTGCCATTGTTATTGTTTTTGAAAACCTAATCGGAGATGGCAAAACATAACAGAACATCACGCCTGTATTGCTAAAGGGTTGGGCAGAGGTGGATAGTACAGTGGGCACAAATCCACATTCGCCAGTTATGTATAAATCTGAAGTAATAGGGGCGAGCGTTATTTTAATTTTATAGTATTATAATAGGGGGCGAGCTTATGAACCGAAATTCCTAATAGAAAAACCCAATAAAACTTTGCCTGACCTAAGAATCGAACCCAGGACCCCAGGCTTGGCAGTCGCGCTTGCGAATACTAGACTGACGAGGCAGCCCATGCTCAAGCTAAGCGACCGCTGCGAACCGCTTCACGAGCCGGCAAGCGAAGCGAGCCCATTATTAAGCAGAGCAATCGCTGCGAGCCTACTTACGAGCCTTCTCTCGTGCCGAACAAAAGTATCAAAGCCTCCTACGAGTTGGGCGAGCGAAGCGAGTCCGCGACTCCATTATCAAGCAGAACGACCACTGCGTGCTTACTTATTAGCCAAGCGAGCGAAGCCCTTTGTCGAGCCGAACAAACGAGTCCAGCAGTCTCACGAACCAGTCAAGCGAAGCGAGCCCTCTGTAAAAACCTGTTGATACCACTTACGAGCCGAGCGGCCAGCACGGTTGTAAATCCAATTAGCGAAGCTATCTAGCGGTGGCACGACCGGAAGAATAGATACTTCAACCTTACTCCAGTAAAAGATTTTTGTCTTGAACAACAAATAAAAACGTTTTTATAAAAAAAAAAACAACCGACTTCCATAAAAAAACACTAAAATAATATTTTTACAAAACAAAAACCACCGAATTCCACAAAAATACACTTAAAAGTGAAAAATAACTTTAATTTCAGAAGTCGGTGGCAAAAACAACAACAGTAACTTTTTAGTGTGTTTGAATTTGTACAGGGTACAAATTCGTGTAGCAGTCGAATAATGGAAAAAAACAAAACATTCTTCAAAAATTAACGAATCATTTACTATTTAACATTTAGTTTTTGTTTCATTGCAATCGTCTCATCCTATAAAAATATATGCCAATTTAAAGTTTTCAAAGTGATACTGATACCACCAACAAGCACTACGTTCCAAGCGGCAAGGGGTTACGGCGATGTGGAGCATCGTATGCTGCCACTAATATTAAGATGGGCGGTCACAGTCCATAAATTACCCTCGAAAGTGATGTGAGATGTGATCGACCTTGGTAAAAAAAACTTAGCAAAGGGCAAATATACGTCGCTCTTAGTAGTGTCAGAAGTTTCGAAGACACAGTTTTATCAGATTTGGACGCCAACAAATTATTAAAGCAACCACACGGCGACAGATCATTCACGGAAATAACGAGGCTACGAAATCTGTCTTCTGAAAATCAAGGCTACACATAACATACGACTCAAGTAGCGCAGTTTGATGCCGGAATATTACCATTAAATCATTTATAGCCAGAGTAGGTACATCTCATGGCAATTCCAATAAGCCCAAATACGGCTAGGATACATTGTTTTATGACGGAGTTCCGGTACCGTCCTTCCGACTTCATTTTCAGATCAGTTCGATGGTCAACAGAATTATTTATTTAAATGTGCTTCATATTCACTTAACTATCTTTATCATTGAGTAGTTCCGGTGGCCATCTGTGGTCTTCTTCATCAGTTCCATTTCACCAAATGATACTTTCTAAATGCAAATACTTAACGTGTTGTGGAACATACCTTAATCGCTATATGTAATCCTATAATATTTGAGGAGTTCCCTCAATTTCTCATTGATTCCATTATCAGAACAGAATTTTGATAAAAATGGGACCAACCGGGAAGTATATCCTATGAAATAAAAAAAGAATTTTCAAAATCGGTTCATAAACGACGGAGTTATAACATACACAAAAAAAAAAAAAAACTGCATTGATAACCTCCTCCTTTTCGGGAAGTCGATTAAAAAAGCATTCTGAAAGTGCAAATTAAAATTAACTTGCGTGCTAATGCTATCTAGTACAGAAAACTCAATTTAATACAGCTACAAAAAAAAATTACACCTAATTCAATAATAAGAGAAAATATCAAACCCAATCTCAGTGGACTAATAAATTTATTGCTCAGTTGATTTGCTCAGTTAACTCTATTGATTTCGACTTAGGTAACAACATAACAGAACATCACGCCTTTATTGCCCCAAAGGGTTAGGTGTAGGTGTACCTACTACCCATAGTACACCCACATTTCGCCAGTTATGTATAAATACACCCTTAAAAAAAGCATAATGCATTCTGGCTACTGCACGCTAGAACAATAATATTTCGTAAAATAGGGGTAAAAATGCATATGAAGTTGACAATATCACAATAATTTCATAAAAAGACTCATATCGACCGTAAATTTGCTCAGAAATTTTAAATATCCCTATCGAAGAAAGCTACCATCATAAGGAATTCAATGAGCCTAAAAAATCTAGTGCCGAGCAAATAAAATAAGCAGTATCAGAAATCTGTCTCATAACGGCCGTAAATCTGCTCAAAACTGAAAAATATCACAATCAATGAAAGCTTGCATCGTTAGAAAAGCATAGCAAACATATATTTTTGTAATTCATAAATTAACATCGTTAATGAATTTGTTACTATTTCACCACACGTTTTCACGAACACCTGCGGCGCGGGCGCCTAAATAACTTATTAAAATTTATTAATATGACTGTAATTAAATGCACTATATTGTATATAAATTATAGTGCATTTAATAACTTTTAGCTAATTACCTAGTGCGAAAGTTTTCTTTTTGTAATTGTGTAATCGATTACTCAATTAATCGATAATCTCACGAAAACTATCTTATTTCTCAGCTTCCAGATTGATAATTGAGCTGATTTTTGATATTCTAAGATAAAAATAATATGACTAATTTTTTAGATCATATCTCAACTTATAACACATTTGGGCCCACCATTTCCCATCTCCTTTTCGACATTTGGCATCAATTCAGTAAGCTTCAAGAGCGTTCATCCTAAAAGTTGCCAGCGTCGCAAATAGCTGTCAATTATTTACCTATTTTGATTAATTTGGTAATATTACTGTGGCTAAGTGAACGATTTGAGTAGTCTCAAATCTCCTCGGTTAGTGATATCGTTGACGTGCGTTTCTTTTTTTGTTAGGAGATTGACATCCGCGCTGAAACCCCTTTCCACTAGGTATAAAACTTACACGCAGAGAAAATAAAAACGTAACCTACTAGATAGATAGATATTCTGTGTTTATTTATATATTTATAAGAAAGTATTATTACGGAAATAAATAGGTACGAGCTTTTCTTAGTCACGAGCTTTAATTTGGGACCCACCTAAGGTTGAATATCGTGTAGCAAACTTTCGCCATTTAGAGCTATTATGTTAACGCTGTCACTGCACAAACAATAAACGTCATAATGTTTACCATCGACAACTTTACGTTTCTAGGGGCTAACGTCAACTGGAGCGAGGGCAAACGATCATTACCGATTTCCGAGTAATAATTACTTTTTGGTCCTGTGGTCCCATAAGAAAAAAGAAACAAATAAAAAAGAACAAAATTATATTGTCAATATATGATAGCTAGTCAACTAACCCGCTTATTCTTCAAACCTATATTAGTTAAAAAGTTTTGTCTCTTTCTCAAACATAAATATCAAAGTGACGGACCAAAACAACATATTTAAAATAAAATAGGTTTAAAGGCCGTTTATGATTATGGGGGCTTAGAAGATTTCAGCTAAAATATTGATTAATAAAATCTTTAGAAAAACAAACTTTTTTATTCTTTATATTTATTAAGACATTTATGACACAAACCTCAATCTTAACACAATTATATAGAAAGCATGGTTAGCGGTGCACAAAATAAACACTTATCACCGAAGGCTACGACTAAATTAATTTAAATCTCTCCAGTAATTTTTTTATCATAAATATTCAAAACCGCGTATATCCACCTTCATTGTCAATCACAGCCTGGAGCCGGTTACGCATGGATCCAATCAATTTGTCACATATGCCAGTACCCCTTAAACTTTCCCAGACTGTGAGGCAGTGATCAATAAGTGCTTCTCTAGTTCTTTCGTTTCTATTTGACCATTTTTGAACCATTAAGCCCCATAAATTTTCTATAGGATTTAAATCGGCACACTTTGCAGGCCACGGAATACGATTTAAATTTGCTCTATTATTGTCGAACCAAGTTCTAACGATTCTTGCCGTATGAATTGTTGCGTTATCTTGAACAAAGTTTATTGGAGCAACATCTTCTTGTGGATAATATAGTTGCAATGTTGGAAGGACACTCTCGTCTAATAAATCGACATAATCTTGAGCAGTGGCCCTGGGTGGTAAATTTATTAGTTCTCCAATGCCGGCTGAACTAATGCAGCCAGCCATGTTAACTGTAATGCGACCAGACGCGTTGTTAGCTATGACGTGGTCTTCCGTGTATCGCGTCCTGTCAATTCGCCACAAATGTAGTCTGCCCGTTTGGGAAGATTGAAAAGTCTTTTCATCGATGAAAGCCGTCGTCGTCCAATCAAAATTTAGATACTGACGTGCGAAAATAAGTCGAGCAGCTTTATGGGCATCCGTCAACGCAATTTTTTTTGCAGGCCGCCTGTGATGCAGTCCCATAGCTTTAAGATGCCTTCTAACTGTTGAAGGGTGGACTTCAAACGCTTCCGCAAAATGCCTCGTTGGCGTAAATCCATTCATCAGGTATTGCCTTTGCATCAAGCGGCTCTGCTCTTGTGTTATAACTTGCGGGTGATGGTTGTTTCGTCGTAAGTCAATAATATTTTCCTCGTTCCCGTGGCGTCGAACCCAGCGGCGAACTGTGTTTCTTGTCACATTTATTCGTCGCGATATCTCGTGAATGCCTACTCCTTGTTCGTGAAAATCAATAATTTGGAGCCTTATTTGGTCACGATTAGCCGCAAGCGTTTTATTAATTGGTAAATTATATTTTGTGAAAATATCACATTAAACTATTTTCTTAAATGACACTGACACGACACATGTTCGTAATTAGAAAATCGTAATGATAGCTTTTTGCAACGAGGTTATCATTTCATAGGTCGATTAGATAAGACATTTTATGTCTTAACTTGACATTCAACATTTCAACCTTAAAGCAAAGTTTCAAAGTTTCGACCTTATTGCATTATGATTGTTCTAACAACATTTAACGGAAATGGGTCCCAAATTAAAGCTCGTGACTGTACCTATTATCTGTGTATTATATAGATTATTCCATGGAAAGCCAAAACTAAAGTCACGACTTACTTAAATGAGATCTATTATCGTGGGCCATCATTTACCTACATCTCATGGACCCCCATTTTTTTCCCGCTGACATGCACCCGTTGCAGGTCGTATAGACTACTTTGGGTATCACTGCAGTACAGTAATCACGGAATGGGGCGCGTCCTCGTGGATGGCACTATCTGTAATAGAGGCGAGCCTATTGCAAACATATTGATATGATTCCTATAATTATTAGTATGTTTATCAAATTAATATTAGGTATTAAATATTATATAATTGGTTTTATTTATTGTATGTTATTAGGTATTACGCATTTGGAAGTAATTAGGTATAGCTACCAGCAACAATGGTTTTCCTTATGGAGGCACCAGACGACTTTATGGAAAACCATACGACTAACCACAATGATTTGAGTTAATTAGAACATGATGTCAAAAACAATAACAAAATATATTTAGCGTCGACCAGCCTTAATCATTTACACTAGAAACAAAGTTATGAAACCTATCCTGTTTTACCGAGGGAGGTTCCCTAACCGAGTTTTAACAATCCTTAGGCTTCCTGTACTTACATGACGTCGGAGCCGCACCGCAAGATGAAAAACAAACAGAATATCTCAGAATGAGTGTAAAACCTACACGGCGCCGCCCGGTGCGTTCCGGCGTCATGTCCTCGGTGCTAGCTATTCATCAAAAGTTGCCACGGTGAAATGATGTCACAGGCAAATCCTGCCTCGCATTTGGTACAAACAAGACCTATCTTTGCATGAAAAGAAGGAAAGAAAAATAGGTTTATTTGTCCCAGAAACACGTGCATACAAAAAAGCAACAATATAAACATAACAGAAATATTCGGCAGCTGCACGTCATGACTGTGACAAGAAGGCTTCCACTCAGCATAATTCTGTGCTATGAGGGAGCCACAGCACAGCGCTGATTTTCAGCCAAAGTTATGAAACCTATCCTGCTGATTTGCATGCTTAACCATTGCTCTAGAATTAAAAGCTTCGTAGTTCGAAGCGACTGAAATCTATCGGTATATATTTAGTCAGAAAAGTTGAACTTATGGTTATAGCCTAGAGGGTTTTTAAGCAAGCATATTCAGGGCGAAAAGTTGTTAGCTGAGTAGGTGCGCCATGATGAAAGATAACTGAAAATATATTTGAAAAGTTTCAGATAGTCCACTTTCAGATTTTGAAATTGGGCCAACAATAAAGTGCTCTTCAGAGCCTTCGATTTTGGCATGGTCGTGTGCGGCCCAACCCATAATGACTTAAACAGGCAAAACTGATGAAGAAATTGTGGGCTTTCCCTAAATTTGACGAGTTTCAAAACACAGATTTGGACCATTTTTTAAAGTATCCTTTTAACAAATCTGAGTATACAATTTGATAACCTTCTCCTTTTAGAAGTCGATTAAAAATAAATTAGTACCCTTTTTTTTTTTTTGGGTGGGGAATTATCAAATAACTTCTCCCGCTCTGGGTGGAGCAGGAGAACGTGTCAGACTCTTACTGACTAAAACCCACTAGTGTTCCTTCCGTTGCCTGTACGTTGCCAGGGGCCACGGTATCCCTTTCGGACTTTCCCGCAACCCCGGCAGGCATCGGTCCTATCGGACCCGTTCACTTGCTGACATCTCTTTGAGGCGCGCGTGGAACACAACGCGCCGTCGACGGGTCCTTATCGGACGGCGAGCTACCCATTGCTCACCGTCCGCAAGCCCGCGCCTACGGTGGCCGGGAATCGGCCTGCAATTCCCGACGCCCAGGGCGTCTCCTGCGGCGGCTAGAGGCGTGAGGGCGCGAAATTTGCCTCTCCCTCACGCGCCTCCTCCTTCGCGAGCATTACTGCTTCGCAGAAGGAGGTGACGGCCTCCCATGCCCTCTCGCTCCGTACCATGGCCTGGACCAGGGCCGGACGCGATAGGACCCCGCCACCGATCGCCTCCACGAGGACACGGCGATGCTCTGCCCAAGCCGGGCAGACCTCCACCGTATGCTCCACCGTGTCCTCCGAAATAAATTTGTACCTCATGATCTTTCATTTAATCTAGTTAACTTGCAGCTGGCGGCCTAAGCAGAAGTGTTGAGGGTATTTAACAAAACTCGAACTATCGCTAAGAATTAGGGGCAATATCAGTAACAATATCAGGTGCAGAGGTTCGTAGTTTCAATAAAACTTTGAATAGAAAAGTGTTACGACTTAAAGAAGGCGTTAGTTTAATGTTTTCGTTCGTTTTAGTAATTGTGGATTTTCATCTTTGCCAGCTTTATCAAACATTTAACGGGCACCTCTAAATATTTTTTTAAATGTTGATAACTCCTTGAATAGTCCATAAGATGAGAATGCTTTTCAAATAATTTATTTGCTTAGTGACATAGTAAAATTTTGAAATTATTTACTTTGTTTATGGTATATTCTAATGATGTCCTAATTTTGCTACTCAGTTTTAAATTAAAATAGCATTCGGAGCTATTTAATAAGGATGTTGACTGAGGGGAAAAAAAACTATTTATTCCGTCAGATAACAATAAAATATTAGACACGTATCTTTTGATTTATCATATTAATAAAAAATGGTTTAGATAAAACGCATTAAAGTTGGGGAGTGGGGCTCGCTACTTCACAAGTCAGTATAACATTTACCAGGGAGTGACGTCAGGCCACAAATAAATAAAAAAAAAATTCAAAAGTCATTTATTCAAACTAGGCTGAGAATCAGCACTTTTCGAACGTCAAAATTACATAAGACAGTCCCCCAAAACGCCCGCCCTTCACCACTTCCTAGTGCTTTAGCTGGGAAGAAGAAGTGGCGCAACAAACTCCCCAGCAGCACAGCTGTCTGTTCAGTAAAAAAGATTCTATATAATAGTATGCAAAATGATATTTACATTACGCAACACAAAACATAATTTAAATTATAAAATTAATAGCCATATGACAGCTAGCACACGCCAATATACCAACCAAAAACATCGAGAACTATACTCAAGCAGAAATAAAAATAACTTAATGAAAACAATATCTAAATAAAAGCCTCCAGACATAAAGGGCGTGCCCGCTTACATATAGCTGTAACAAGAAGTTATAATTGATAAACTAGGACCATTGAGGTAAATTAAAAAAATATCGAGTTCGCTAGCTAACCACATATTGCAATACAACTCATAAAAAAAACATTGTAATGAGTATATTATGTCAACAATAAATAAAGTAAAATTAGTAAAATTATAAACAATTATATAAACTCATATAACCTATCAGTAAGTAAGCTAATTCTGGAGAAAGAACATTTAAACATTGTCTTGAGTTAATCACAGCGACATTTTAACGTATTGCCTACTCAATGCACTGCCGTAATCTTATTTATTTATTTATCAATTTTTTTAAATCTTTTGATTACGTAATAAAATAAAAAATACGTGTCCAATATGTTTTAATAAATTACCCGACGGTCATCAAAAAATTATAGTCGGCATCTCTATTCGTGGATTTAGAGATAAATGCAAAACTATGATCACTTTTGGGTACTTTCCTAAATCAATGAAATTTCGTTATATTTGGCAAAAGGCTCCATTGATCCGTCAGATATTTATATATTCACTATCAGGATAGGTTATACTATTGCACAGAATAACTTTTATTCGCCCTAAATATCTTTTTAAAAATGGTCCAGATCTGAGTTTTCAAATTCGTTAGAGTTAGGGAAAGCCTACAATTTCTTCATCAAATTTGCCTATTTAAGTCATTATGGGTTGGGCCGTACACGACCATGCGAAAATCAAAGGCTCTGAAGATCACTTAATTTTTGGCCTAATTTCGAAATCTGAAAGTGGACTCCTGACCACGAGGCTCCTACCTGAAACTTTTCAAATATATTTTCGGTGAACTCTCGTCTATTAGACCTACTCATCTATCAACTTTTCGCCATGAATATGCTTGCTCAAAAACCCTCTGGGCTCACCTACCATTACCACATAGTACCTACTACCTAACCTACCTACACCGAGCGAAAAGGCGTTTTCAAAACGAGTTATTTTTACTTTGCATTCCCGCGGTTGAAATGTGTGTTTTATTTTTCAATTTCAGTAAATACAAGTTCATGCCTTTTAACCTATTGACCACTTGTTAGGGTTCCGTACGTCCGAATGAAAAAAAGGAATCCTTATAATATCACTCGTCGGTCTGTCTGTCCGTTTGTCACAGTAATTTTGCTCCGAATTTAATGGACGGAATAAGTTGAAATTTGGTTCACATATGAGCTTCTGTGACCCAAACATAGACGTGTTACGTAATCAAATGAATTTTGAATATGATTATAATAATAATACCATTTATTTCAGGCGACACAGGCCCATAGAACAATACCTAAACCTAAACATACATATTTTAATATAAACAAAAATTTGTGTTCATAAATAAGGCTTAGACTATGTTAGTAGCACTTCACTTTGCACTAGCTTGACTTTGTGCTGGCTTGTGGAACTTGTGGAGATAACAGTTCGGTACTCGCACCACGAACGCCTTTTTTTTTTTTTTTTTTTTTTTTGGGTGGGAAATTATCAAATAACTTCTCCCGCTCTGGGTGGAGCGGGAGGGCGTGTCAGACTCTTACTGACTAAAACCCACCCGTGTTCCTTCCGTTGCCTGTACGTTGCCAGGGGCCACGGTATCCCTTTCGGACTTTCCCGCAACCCCGGCAGGCATCATAATTAAATGAATTTTGAATATGAGGGTCACTATTGGGGGGCAATTAATAAGAAACAAAATATATTGGAAACTGTACCATGTAGACCATGACCTGGGTTAAGTTATAATTTCTGTGACCCAAACACAGACGGGTTACGTAATTAAATGAATTTTGAATATGAGGGTCACTATTGGGGGGCAATTAATAAGAAACAAAATATATTGGAAACTGTACCATGTAGACCATGACCTGGGTTAAGTTATAATTTCTGTGACCCAAACAACAACGGGTTACGTAATTTAATGAATTTTGAAAATGAGGGTCACTATGGGGGAGGGCAAATAAGAAACAAAATATATTGGAAACTGTGCCATGTAGACCATGACCTGGGTTAAGTTATAGGAGACCTGCGTATTAGCAGGTTTTTTTATCCCGGTAGTATGCAGTACGTTCCCGTGTGATAATTTCCGACCTCCAGACGGGTGAAGCTGCGGGCCAAAATTTTCAAAGCATTGTCCATAAAAAAGTTCAAATAAATAAAACAATAATTCATTAATTTTGACAGCTTATTTCTAAATGTTTAAGCTGGGCTCAGGTCCAGTCAAGACTGAAGGGGTCCGATAGGACCAATGGAACACGGGTGGGTTTTATTCAGTAAGAGTATGACCCGCTCCACCCAGAGCGGGAGAAGTTATTTGATAATTTCCCAAAAAAAAAAGGTCCAGTCAAGACTGATTTGTTTATTTTGAGTAGTGTTATCGTATTAAATATTTTGGTTGAATTAAGTATGTAGAAGTTTGCTTACGGTCACACACACCAATTTATTTGTTTGACCATGGTTTGACCTATATGTTTAAATAAAAAATGATTGAGTTTGTAAGTTCCATTAAATTATTCGGTTAAGAATATCTAAGAGATTAATTACATATCAATTATATTTTTGTAAAGGCATTGTTACAATTTTTAAAAGAGACTGTGACCTCTGAGTTTGTTTTGGCTTTTCTTCTCAGAGTAGTCAGATAGGAAACGCTGAAATCCTCTAAAATATTATTGAGGTGTAAAAGTGTTTGAACAAAACTATTTACAGAAAATAACATTATTTCATGTTAACATTTCATTTCAGTGGGCGATGTATTCGCTAAGTGACAAAGCTTTGTAATCATATAAATAAAAAAGTTCTAGGGTTTGACTACCTAATTAATATTCATCAATATTATGCAGTTCAAAGTTGTTTTGTTATTGTAGTCATAACAGTTTCTTCAACACAGTTTCCTTGTACAACCTATTTTGGGCCCAATAAATAATAGTTAATTGAAATTGAATTGTGTTTTGCTCCATTTGGTAAATAACATAAGTAATTTTCTGTTTAAAGTAAGGAAAACCACAACATTTCATCATTCTGCGTAATGCATCTAATTAAACAACAATAATATTACGAGTATTTAGCCCAACACTTAGGGCTTCACCTTATCATGTCGAACAATAAAGGTTAAATACCATAACAAGATATTTTTAGCTTCGCTTAAAACTATTACATTTTAAATAGTCATTAATTATGTAATTTTCGTTCCTGGCAACGAAATGAAATGAAATGAAATTGTTTATTCTGTAAATAGGATATTGGAATCACTTTTACACGTTATCTTAAAAAAAATATTAAAAATTTGCTAGATGAGTTCGGCGTTTCCTATCTGACTACTCTGAGAAGAAAGGCCGAAACAAACTCAGAGGTCACAGTCTCTTTTAAAGTCCAGACATAATCTTGGTCAGGCCATATAAGGACCATGTAGATTAGTGTCTGAAATGGTCTTTTGAGAAAAGAACCACACAGATTTGAGTGGACCTGTCCAGTCAGTGCAAGCATTTGTCAGTAATCGTGGAGCTCAACCCAGAACTTAAGGAGCTCAACTCGACGAACAATACCAAAGAAAGGACATTTGGGTAGGCCGCATAAACTACTCAAACTGCCAGACCATCATTAAAACTAAATAAGAAAGAAAAAAAAAAGAAAAAACAAAAATAATAAAAAAATCCACATAGTCCACACATTCATGAAATTTAAAAAAAAAAACTTTACAAAGTAATAATGTCATTTTGTATGTAATGTTTATATAATACGGGTATTGATTTTATTCATTCATTAAAAAACACCCCATCTCTACCCGTGGGTATCCGAAGTTGAGATTAGAGGATTACGTTGAGACGATGTGCAGCAGCGTGATCCTGTCTGCTAATAACAACATGCTGCGATCACCACTCCTTGTAGAGATATCTTTGATAACTTCATTGTGACTAACATTGGGAGAATGCTCAGCAATTGACGTTTATGTATGTCTAGGTACTGAAATAATAATTAATTGTGAGTACAGACCGAACTAATACAATTAACTTATAGTTAGCCATATTATTATCGCTAGCGCTTAGCATTTACTGTGGTGTCGCTTATATTAAGAGGAAGTTACTGAAAAAGGGGGATTATAAAAGCGACCAGGAACCAATTTTGTTACAGATTTCTGTTTGTTTTGTACTAGCAGATGCACGTGTTATTTATAATTTTAACTAAGTGTAATTTACAGTACCTATTGCAAATGATTACTATATAGTATTAGATTAATAGTTTCTTCATTTGAAAATGCAAACTAAAATTGCCTTTGTTTTATTATTTTCTCTATGGACTATCAGTTTGGCTGCGGACGTGATCGTTTATGATCATTATGAATTTTGTAAGTAAAATTTCCATATTTTCGATGCATTGACAAAATAAATAGAAAAGTCTGCCTGTTTGTGTTTGTGAGAATGGTGTTTAACACATCCGCGATACAGAGGACTGCCTCGATGGTCTCGCGGTCACAAGCGCGGCTGTAGAACAAGAGGTCCTGGGTGCGATTCCTGGTTGGGAAAGTGTTATTGAGTTTTCTCATAGCAGCTTGAGTCTGTGTCCAGTTGATGGCAATATGCTCCCCCTATTACATGGAACTTGCACATAACTGGCGAAATGTGGGTTTAGAAATTTAGGGTAGATACGCTTTTGTCTTACACCTTCGTGGATACAAGCGTGATGATATTGGCTTCATGTTATGTGATGCAGGGCAAAATTATATTGATTTCAGTTTTAGGAATTGCTTAAATAAAATCTATATCTATAACCAACTTTTTTTAAAGCAAAAAAGTCAGAAATTACTATAGTTTCGGAAGAACATCATGTTGGTCGCACAAACAACAGTTAATACTGTGTGGAACAGTTAGCTGCACTTCGGGTTGATTAACCAAACTGTTTCGTCTTACAGAGCTGGATTCTATCTCTAATGCATCCAATGTAATTCTATTTCTAATGCATGTAATGTAATTTAGGTGCATTAATATTTTAACGTGTCGAATAACAAAGATTCTGTTTGGTTTTAGTTTACACAGAAACGCAGAACCATGAACCAATCGCAGTATCTCAGTTCCCGTGGAAGTTTGGATATTCCTGGAGTAATGTGTTATTTATTAATATATTTATAATGAACAAACCACCGAGTGTGACTGCGATCAATGTCACATATCAATTAGGTAAGCTTCAAGTTTCTAACTTCCTTCCTAAGACTAGACAGAACTTTGTCTCTCCGTGAGTTTGGTAACAGACGAGTAACATGATTATTCAAACTGAATGACAGCAACAGTGAAAATAAATTTTGGAGCAAAATTAACCGCAAGGTTTTGATAAAAAAAATAACTTGTTTGATAGAATTAAGTTTATTTATTATTTATTTATTTATTTAAAACTCTTAAACTATCATTACAGGTTTAGAAACCTAATGCGATAGCTAAGCCTACTTATAATATTAACTATTTTAAATAACACTATTACTAACAATTACAAATAACTACACAATACATTAACACCAAATTACTTATAACTAAAACAATATAACCTTATAATTATAACAATGTAATTGTTAACGCCATAACTTACTTTGTTTTATATTTCATGCCTAATTAATGGCAACTCTAATAAGTATCTGTGCGACACAAGATTCCTTCCGCTTCCTTTCTCCCTTCCGCGTTCTCTCTCCCTTCCGCAACCCTATAATGCCTGAGCGAGAGCGAAAAGGAAGATTGGTGTTGGCGCGTACGCCGCCACCATGAAGAGACTGCCAGTTTCTGGATCGACATCGCCGCTTGTGGGTCAAAAATAAACCCATAGTCGAAAAAGGACTCATATTTCACCGCAAAGAACAAAGATTGTTATTAAACTGTGCAAGTGTGTGCCTGTGTGTTGTGTAAAGTGCAGATTCTCGTCCGTACGTGATATCCTGGACGCGCCGCCACGTGGCTAAGAAAACTTCTCACCGTGTCTCCGCCATAGCTCACCAAGCAGGTACCATTTTCCTACTTCCCACACCACCAAGCCACCTACTTGTGTCACAGAACCGCCCCTGATACAGTCCACTAAGAAAATTTCGATTTTCACCCTAAGGCTTAGGCCGCCGCAACATTTGTTGGTCCTACGATCACGGATACCTATTTCTTTATCCTCTCGATAACGAGATCCGTATATCCCGCAACTACGTTTCATTCATTTCAATCTTCGTTCCCGAAACTCTTAAAATAAACCGCATTCATTTACTGCAGTGCCTACGTTGTCATCGCGTACATTCACAGGTATTTTGCAACCCGCTCAAAATCATATTTAATTTATGTAGGTAGGTAGAAAAATATATTTCACCTACCGCTCCCTCGCTTCGTCATCGTTCGGTACAATATTCGTAGGTACCTACCAATTCCGCACCGCGCACAGCTCGTTGAAGTTCGCGATTTATTTTAGACTTACCAACAATATAAACCAACAAAATATTAAAAATGTCTAAGAAAGCAACCATTGATATAGATGATCCTATAGAAACCGCCATTCAAATAGCACTGTCATGTCGTAATATGATCTTTGCCCGCATGCAAATCATTTACGATTTAATGGAAAAGGTGAAGTCTGGCATGGAACCGCTAGAGAAGTTCATGTGTGCGTGTGTCAATGTTGAGGCGATGCGCACCGAGTTCCTCGAGGCATTTAATAAATATAACTCGCTTCTTCTGAAACAAAACCCTAAAAATACGGTTGATGAACAGTCGTGGATTAGTTTTGAGGAATTATATTGCCGAATTAAATATAATCATTCGAATTACTTAAAATCAGGAGCCACATCGTCACCTACTTCTAGTGGTAGTGGTGTCGATAAGCAATCAGTTCGCTTGCCTCCCATTGAAATTATGTCATTTGATGGCGACATTCGTAACTGGCCCCTGTTCTATGCTAATTTTAAAAGCACGGTACACGAAAATAATACATTGACTGATTCGGAAAAATTATATTACTTGATGGGGAAACTGACAGATAAGGCTCAAACCGCGTTCTCAGGAGTTTGCCCTAATGGCGATAATTACCAATTAATTTTTAATTCGCTCATAAACAAGTACGAAGACAAACGTATGTTGGCTTCTAGTTACCTTAATCGGATGTTTGAACATAAATCTTTTAATACCGCATCTATTCAAAATTTCGAATCCTTTTCTGATAATTTTGTTTCCGCCGCAAACGCATTAAAAAACCTTAAAATAAATGATTTATCAGATTTGATATTTTTTCATGTCGCTATAAAAAAGGTCGATTCTGAAACCGCTCGACTTTTCGAAATGAACTCAAACGACGAAATCCCTAAATTCGACAGTTTAGTTCAGTTCATTAAAAATCAATCTCGCATTTTACAAAATATTAAAGCTTTAAATAACTCGAGTTCCACTCAGTCTAATAACAATCCTATAAATAAAAGGACATCTAAAACTCCGCAACCGCAATCTTACACTATAATTGATAAATCCGCAAAATGTTTGTGTGATAGCTTTGTCCATGAACATTTATATAAATGTCCTGCCTTTTCTAAAATGACACCAAGTGATCGTTTCAAATCGGCGAAGCAAAAGGATGCATGCATTAACTGCTTAAGTATTAAACACAAGGCTAAAGTCTGTCAATCTGAATCTAGATGTAAAGCGTGTAACAATAAACATCACACGCTTTTACATTTTAATCGCGAATCGCACGCGACTACAGTATCGAACACTGTTGATAATACCGCACATAAACAATCGGATTCAAATGCCACGGCTCGCGCGTGTGATAGCACTGCTGCCACCGCGCAGCTGTCCTTGTCGCACGCACAGGCTCCGAGCGAGCAGCATATTCACGCCGCCACCGTTCAGAGCGCCCCGCAATGTAACGCATCCATTGCTGCGTCGATCTTTTATGACTCGAACTCCCGCGCATCAAAGCCGCAATGTAACACGAATACCACTATTTTGTTGTCAACCGCTACTGTAATAGTTCGAGATGCATTTGATAAGGAACATTTTATTCGTTGTCTATTAGATAGTGGCTCACAAATTAATTTTATTACCGCAGAATGCTGCAAACGATTAAGTTTGACTAAATACTCATCTGATACGCCTTCAGTTAAGGGTATCGGTGGTATGGAAAAATCCGTTAAGGGTTCCGTACAATTCGCTTTCTCTTCCCGCTTTAATCCAAACGTTTCTTTTAACGTTAATTCGCTAGTTGTCGATGCAATCACCGACAATCTACCTACCGCTCTCGTAGATACCTCCGCCTTGCCTTACTTAAAAGGTTTGCCGCTCGCCGACGAATCGTTCGGCACACCCGGTCGCATCGATGTGCTGATCGGGGCTTCACTTTATCCGCACCTTATGCTGCCCCGCGTAGTAAGCAGCAACTCCTCCGCGCCGCCCGCCATGCAGACGGTACTCGGTTACGTCATCATGGGCACTGTGCCCGCGTTGCCTGTATCTCGTAATAAGACTTCACTGTCTTGTTGCTCATATGTTTCGCACCCATCTGACAAAGACTCGTTAGAATCGGCGTTGAAAAAATTCTGGCAGGTCGATGAAGCGCCCGTCGCTCTTTCGACGAGAAAATCGCTCGACGAACTTGAGTGCGAGTACTTTTATAGTTCGACCACGGAACGCGATGTTGACACAGGTAGATACTCTGTAGCCCTACCATTTCGCAGTGATGTGTTTTCATTGGGGAACTCACTCGATGTCGCGAAAAAACGTTTTTTCTGCCTAGAAAAGAAACTAGAATCCGCACCCGAGTTACGTACTGCGTATGATGACGTCATCCGCGAATATATTGATAAAGGATATTTATCGCCTGCTCCTCTCGATAATTCAGACAGTAGTTGTCCTGTCTATGTAATTCCACATCACGCAGTTGTACGTTTAGATAAGACAACAACAAAATTACGCTCCGTGTTAGACGCTAGTGCTAAAACGAGTACTGGAATATCTCTCAACGATATTTTACACAGTGGCCCAAACTTACAGGGCGACTTATTTACTATAATTTTGAATTTCCGCTTGTTCGCATTCGCACTCTCGGCTGATTGTCGACAAATGTTCTTACAGATTGAAGTAAGAGAAAGCGATCGTCGCTTTCAACGCATCTTATATCGTTTCAGTACAAACGATCCTCTGGTTCTATATCAGTTTAACCGCGTCTGTTTTGGTCTCAAGTCAAGTCCCTACCATGCGATCCGCACAGTACAACAGTTGGTTCAAGACGATGGTCATCATTTCCCGCGCGCTAGCGCTATCATCGCAGACTCGCTGTATATGGATGACATAGTCTGTAGCGTAAGCTCCGAATCGCGTGCAGTCCAGGTTTCGAACGAACTGATTAAACTCTTTAGAGGAGGTCAGTTCGAGTTGGTCAAGTGGACCAGTAACTCTCAAACTGTTCTAAACAGTATTCCTGCGTCGCATAGGTTGACCGAACAACTAGAATTCGACAAGTCGGTGGAGCAAAAGGTCCTTGGCTTGCGCTGGTGTAAGTCAAATGATTGCTTTGAATTTCTTATTTCCGCACCGCCAGATACGTGTACTAAACGCGCTATACTGTCGGCCGTAGCTAGACTGTGGGACATCATGGGTCTTGTCGCGCCTGTTGTTCTCTATGCTAAACTACTTATCAAAGAGCTGTGGCTACTGAAGCTCGACTGGGATGACACTCCCCCGCGTCACATCATAAATATTTGGCAAGCTTTTCGCTCTGCCCTGCCGCTTTTAAATGATTTTAAAATTCCGCGCCATTTAGGTATTTTTGAAAATGGTATTCTTCGCCTACTTGGATTTTCCGACGCCAGCGAAGGCGCCTACGGCGCTGTCATCTATGCGCATATCACTCGCAACGACGACGTGGTCGTCCAGCTGGTTTGTGCCAAGTCGAAGGTATCGCCGGTTAAACCATTGACTATCGCTCGACTGGAGCTCTGCGGTGCCGAGCTCCTCGCTAAGCTTCTTCGACGTGTTCACGACACTTATAATCCACGTTATAATGTTACCAATATTTACGCATTCACCGATTCAAAGGTGACTCTTTGCTGGATAAATTCTTCTCCGCATCGTTGGCACACGTTTGTGGCCAATCGTGTCGTTCGCATCGTTGACAACGTCCCCGCAGAGCATTTCTACCACGTAGCTGGTACTGAAAACCCGGCGGACTGTTTGTCACGTGGTTTAACACCTGACAAATTCATTGACCACCCATTATGGTTGCACGGACCCGCTTGGGCTAAGCGTGACCCTTCCGAATGGCCCATTCATAAGGTTACTGACTTGAATTCGGAACCCATTCAGGAAGAAAAGGTCCACGCGCACCCGATTGTCGCGGATTCAAGTTCGGACAATTCGCTTCTACTCGCACTCGCAGAACGTACGTCGTCGTGGAGCAAGTTGCGGCGTATTATTGTTTTCATATTCCGCTTTATGAAAAAACTCCCGCGTCGAACTGACGCCGTTACCGCTAGCGACCTCGAGTTCGCTGAAACCATTTTGTTGCGTCATGTTCAAAGAAAACACTTCATGAAGGATTATTCCGGGTTACAAAATAATAAAATTTGTTCTCCCGGTCTTATTAAACTCAAGCCATTTGTGGATGGTGATGATTTAATCCGCGTTGGGGGTCGATTAACCCACTCGGCTGAGGCCTATAGTAGTAAACACCCTATAATGTTGCCCCGGCATGACCGCATAGTTGATATCCTCGTCGACTATTATCATAAAAAATATTTACATGCAGGTCCAGAATTCACTATGTCGTTACTGCGCCATAGGTATTGGATTTTGTCCGCTAGACGAATTATTCGTCATAGAATCCACAAGTGCAACGCATGCCACAGGTGGAAACCACGACCTCATAATCCGCCGATGATGGGAGATCTCCCTAAATCAAGAGTAAATGTTGCTACCAAGGCTTTTTTTCATACAGGGTGTGATTACGCTGGCCCTATACAGTACGTGCCCATACGCACTCGAGGTACTAAGAGTCGCAAGGGTTACTTGTGTATCTTCACCTGTATGACCACTCGCGCTATTCACATCGAATTAGCTACAGATCTTACAACTGTTTCGTTCATAGCCGCGTTGAAACGGTTTTTGTCCCGCCGCGGACCAGTACAATGTCTATATTCGGATAACGCGACCAATTTTCGAGGAGCTAATTCATTTTTACGCGACTTGTATACGTTCATAAATAAAGAATACCGCCCGCGCTTTGAAGAGGAGCTCGCTGAGCATCGCATTGATTGGCAATTTATTCCGCCCGCGTCACCGCACTTTGGTGGATGTTGGGAGTCCATGGTGAAGGCGGTGAAGACTCACCTTTTCAAGACAATAGGTCAACAACTCCTCTCTTATGAAGAATTAGTTACAATTCTTTCTCAAATAGAGTGCCTGTTGAACTCCAGACCTCTTACTGTTCTCAGCGCTGATCCGGGAGAGCCTAAAGCTCTTACCCCTTCGCATTTTTTACATACTGTGCCGCTTAACTCATTGCCCGCCGCGGAAGTAGGTTTATTGAATGACAATCTGCTTCAAAGACACTCTCTTATGGTTAAATTAGTCCAGTCGTACTGGAAAAGATGGCGAAGCGAGTATCTTCATAGTTTACAATCCCGCTTAAAATGGAATAAACCTAATGGAGACATGATAAAGGAAGGCACTGTAGTAGTGATTGTTAATAATAATGCGCCTCCTCTATCCTGGCCTCTAGGAGTTATTGAGAAATTGCATACGTCTAAAGACGGTGCCACGCGAGTCGTTTCTGTACGCACTTCTAATGGGATTCTTGTGCGACCTGTGGTCCGCTTGTGCCCAATTCCTACTCAGTAATATCTTATTCGGTCCACTCCCTCTTTAGTTAGATTTTAGTGTAATCTCACTGTATATATTATTATAATTATTATACTCTTTAAAGGTGACCCTTTAAGGCCGCGAGGAATGTTAACGCCATAACTTACTTTGTTTTATATTTCATGCCTAATTAATGGCAACTCTAATAAGTATCTGTGCGACACAAGATTCCTTCCGCTTCCTTTCTCCCTTCCGCGTTCTCTCTCCCTTCCGCAACCCTATAATGCCTGAGCGAGAGCGAAAAGGAAGATTGGTGTTGGCGCGTACGCCGCCACCATGAAGAGACTGCCAGTTTCTGGATCGACATCGCCGCTTGTGGGTCAAAAATAAACCCATAGTCGAAAAAGGACTCATATTTCACCGCAAAGAACAAAGATTGTTATTAAACTGTGCAAGTGTGTGCCTGTGTGTTGTGTAAAGTGCAGATTCTCGTCCGTACGTGATATCCTGGACGCGCCGCCACGTGGCTAAGAAAACTTCTCACCGTGTCTCCGCCATAGCTCACCAAGCAGGTACCATTTTCCTACTTCCCACACCACCAAGCCACCTACTTGTGTCACAGAACCGCCCCTGATACAGTCCACTAAGAAAATTTCGATTTTCACCCTAAGGCTTAGGCCGCCGCAACAGTAATCTTCATAGAAAATTAACATACAAAAGAAACAATAAACATAAATTACACTAATTGTTGCTCTCGTAACATATTATATATAAACATACTCTTGCAAGTTCACTAAAGTAACACGAAAAAATGTCCAACCTATTCTGAACTTCGTTAACAGTACGAATTGCTCGCGTGAGAGGTGCATTGGCCAGCAGGTTGGTTCTGGCAGTTGGCACAGCCAGCAGTGACAGGCGCCGCCGCCTCCACACGTAGCGGTCTGGAACAGCAAACCGCAAGCACTGAAGCACTCCCGGATTGTGCTCCTTACCCCGGAGTAATTTAATTAAATAGACGACAAGAGTAAACTGTCGTCGCACCCTTAACTCATTGTACCCGACCATGCCCAGTACAAACAGGGTGGGGTACATCAGTGGGTACAATGGATAAACCCCGTACAGTCTGAAGTACAAGTGACGCGTGAACTTATTCTGTACGCGTTCCAGCATGACAGAGTACTTGGCTTCATGTGGAGCCCATATGACAGCACCATACTCCAAGTGACTCCTGACTAGAGCGTCGTATAATACCCTTATAGTCGTAATATTAGTGAACCCCTGTGACTGCCTAAGTACAAAGCCGAGGTTTCTGTACGCTTTCTTACATATCTTAATGATATGCTCGCGAAACGTAAGATCTGGAGTGAGATATACCCCTAGATCTCGCACTTGCTTTACTCGCTGCATGAGTATCGCCTCTGCTTTGTACTCATAGCGGACAGGGGTGCGCGCACGACCAAAGGATATTACCGAGCATTTGGACACGTTGAAGTACAGCTTATTGTCATGGCTCCATTTCACCACTCTATCAATGTCACCCTGGAGTCGCTCACAGTCTGACTCATCCCTTACCTCGAGCAGCAACTTGAGGTCATCTGCGAACAACAAACATGAGCCATGTCTGACGACCTCCGGCAAGCTGTTTATCATTATGATAAATTCAAGAGGCCCCAAATTGCTGCCCTGGCTTACTCCGGACCTGGTGAAGTACGGCCTCGACTCGTACCCATTGTAGTCAACGTACTGTTGACGGTCTCTCATATAGCTGACAAAGAACTGCAGTAAGTGCGGCGTACATCCTACATCTGCCAGCTTTCTTAATAAGACATCATTGTCCACGGTGTCAAAGGCTTTTTTAAAATCAAAGTACGCCGCGTCTACCTGTACTCCAGCGTCGACTGCCGGCATAACCTGTGCCATGAAGTTAAGCAGGTTGGTGGAAGTGCTGCGTCCGGGCCGAAAGCCGTGCTGCGCGTCCGACAGTTGCGCTCGGACTTGCCCCTGTATGCAGCGTTGAAAATCATCAAAACTATATTATTCATTTCTGTACAATTATTTTTAAATGTAAAGTGCTATTTAGCTTTTCTAATACGTTTCAGGTGACAGAACTTTCACAAATCAGAATTATAATATTATACAGAATGATCCGAGTAAAGCTAAAGAAAATCATTTTATTATTACCACTACAATTAAAAAGGCCACTGAAATAAACATCTGGCTAAACGTATACAAGTCAAGTATCTTTTGTTCGTCACTCCCAGTGGCTAAAGGGAGGACTGTCACGAACTTAACGAACGAACTTCTGAAGAAGGAATTCCCACGTAAGAGAATGTTATATTGTTACAATAATGAGAGCTTTTAACTATTCCTGCCACGCTTTTCAGTAAATTCTTTAGTGAAAGTTATCATTCAACTGATCATTATAGCTGTCATTGGGAACATTAATATTTATGCGATGCAAAGGAAGCTATTAATTGGTGTTATTTTCTTACAGGTTATAATAGTACTCGCAAAAATTACGGCTTTGTACTAGTGGTTGATCTTATAAACAAATGTGACGGTAAGCTTTTCTATATCTATGTTATACTGTGTGTTAGGTTAAACGAGGGACATACTTTATGGGAGTTTACTACTCATGAAAATGAACATCTTATTCATCAAAATCAACTCTAAAGTATGTAAAAATCTGCTGTTTCATACATTTTGACATTATTTATCTAACCCAACTCTTTTATGAGAAACAGCTTTTTTTTTAAATTTCGTGTAAGCCCTTTAGTACCTAAAAGTTAATTTTCAAGAGTAAGTACTTATGTCCTTTGTTTAACATAACACACTGAATTTATCTATAACCAACTCTGATACTCAATTATTTCTGTTATTAAATACCTGATAATGTTAGTCATACAAACGCATACATATGAGTATGTCTAAAGGTGCCGACAAGAGCCAAGTACTTCAAAGAGACTTGTTATTTTATTTCTAAGAAGTTGGCTGTTTTTCATAACACGTTTAAAAATAATTAGATACGTTATTAAAAATGTATATCAATAACGTATCTTATTTGTATACTGAACTTGATGGTTATTTTTTTACGATTACTCAACTCATATAAATAGATAATTGCTTCATATTTTGCAATTAATTACAAGCGTTGTGTCATCGCGCATCTTTTTCTTTTTTAACAAAACCTCAATCTTTATCTGAAAAATAAATATGAAAAGACATACTTGTCTATAATATAAATAATAGTTGGTTGTACATAGATAGTTTACATAATGTATATCCAAATATTATTGAAATAAAAGTAGTTGCTTTAACTATAAAAGTTGTTTAACTCTGTATCTGCTACAATCCTAGGGAACACTGCCGATCCCTTTGATGTAATTCCTTAATTAGGATGATCCAAAAGTGTAACCTACAAATAATAATATTGTGTATTGCAGATACTGAAACAGAGATGAACACAACAACAGAGAATACAGCTGTTACTGATGTAGAAACTGTTCATCCTAATAATACATACCTTTAAGTCCAATTCTTCAACTAACTTAGAAATAACGACTCTCAAAAATTCAGCAAATGACACTAGTAAGTATCTTTGCAGTCGTCCTTACTGACTCATCGTATTCTGGTCTGCACAAGCTGTTCTCGTATAGTTTGCCTTACTGTTACAGACAGATAGAAATGTATTTCTGCAGTATATTGCTCGTGTCCGTTACCTATCCCTTATAATTAAGGGCTTAAACTACGTGTCCTACAACCCTTTCACGGGATCGTGAGCAGTAACCAGTAACCTTGTAGTTATTACTGTAATGTGAGCCTGTGTAACGTCAACGCAGGGTAAAGACATCTGCGAACGCGCACTGTTCACCACGCTTGCTCGCTGCCTATTGGTAACATCTAACCAATCAGTCCTGGTTTTCTGTAAATATTAATTTGTGGTACGGTCAATCGCGCGGCGCGTCACACGTAACACTTGAACTATGAAAACTAACAGCTATATGGGCATGGAGTCGACTGAACTATAAGAAGAATTATCTCAGACCTAGATGTTTTCAGTTAAATAGCAAAAATGTTTTTTTGTTTCAGATAATTCGTTACAGCAGCCTTCTCAAAATGTGTTAATATACGTGATACCATCCGTGATAGTATTGTGTGTTATAATATTGGGGATTTATTTAATAAGGGTCAAAAAATGTTGTCATCGGAATTCGCCGCCAGTAACAATGGAATTGAATACTTCCGTAAGTTTCAATTTTTGTTTATTTAACTACAACTGTTATGAAACGAATGACAAAGAGCCATCAGCCTGGTGTGGTGGGTGGTGTGGCGCAGCTTGGAAGAGGCTTATGTCCAGCAGTGGACTTCGATAGGCTGAGTTAACTGATTTGTATTTGAAATGTTCGTGAAGTATACGATTTTTTGCAGCGCTTGTTATCAAATATTAAAAGAATCATACATTATATGTTCATGATGAATGTAACACAACAAGCCTAACTCATATAAAGTCTAACATCCATACATTAATATACGACTTGTATTTTCAGCATCATGAGCCGTTCTACCTGAACATGCTCTTTCGAAGAGAGTGTGATCGGGAGATCGCGCAAATCGATCAACACATCTATGAGGAAATTGCTCCTCAAGTTAGTGAAGGTGGCTGAAATATTCAGTAACAGCAGTAGCTTGGTGCCATATGAAAGAAAGAAAAGAAAGAAAAAAAGGTTTATTTGTCACAGAGACACGTGCATATAAATAACAAAAATATAAACAACATAAATATTTGGCAGCTGCACGTCATGACTGTGACAAGAAGGCTTCCACTCAGCATAATTCTGTGCTATGAGGGACCCACAGCACAGCGCTGATTTTCAGTGGTCACCCGAAAAATACGTACGGACATCAAGTCAGTAAATAGATATGAATGAAATAAGAAAAAATCCAGTGTATAAATATGATTCAATCAGTGTTCTGTCTCGCTCCCACCCTCACCGTCGCGTCGCCTGCGCGCGCGCTTGCTATTTAAAAAGTACAGCAGTTGCATTTCACTATTGCGTCTATGAGCGTGATGACGTACTGTGCTGTCTGTGAGCCATCGAGCGGTGTCGCGCGCGGCGCCGCCCGGCCGCGGTGCAGCGGCGCGTGCGGCTCACGAGACCTGCGTGACCATCTAAATTTACTTTGAAAATTAACCCTATATCATTTCGTTTTATTAAGATTTTTAGCTATATTAAATTAAGATCTAATGTTTGATTACAATAATACATTTATATTCTCTTTTATAAACATATTTAATCAAATTATCACTTCTGTTTTTATTTATTCACTAATAATATCTATTGAAAATAGGTTGTGTTGGTAAAAAACTAAAAGCTTTAAGATGTCAACGAAACCTTTTATTCATTGTACTATCTTCTGCCGCGACTTCGTTCGCATGGAAGTCGTAAAACACCACAATGCACTAAAATAACAACACCAAGCGCAAGTTGCAAGCGCGGCTGTTGAGCTTGAGGTCCTGGGTTCGATTCCCGGGTCAGGCAGTGTTATTGGGTTTTCCATCTGGAAGTAACACTCTGAAGTGTGGACTTGTGACTCAGGGCTGGTGATGCGGAAGCAAAAGACGAATTTCCCATTTGTGTAAAAGCTCTGCAGCATACGCTGTTAGAAAAAATCTTGATTTAACTGTTTTAGAGACAGCCCTTTTTGTATACTTTAGTTATTTTCACAGTGCGATATCGCACGTGTATATAATTATGAAAATGTTTTGTAAAACATAAAAATATAAATCTGCTGAAAGAACATAGTCTTCTTCCTTTCGTGTGGTTAGTGACTAACCTGGTGTCAGAGTATTAAAGCCGCCCATGGGCCTCTGACTTGGCTTCACATGCCGTCGAGTAATATCTCTCAGGCATGCCGGTTTCCTCACGATGTTTTCCTTCACCGTTTTTGAAGCAAGTGATAATTAGAGAGAGTGAAAAATCAGAGGTGCGTGCCATAATATAAATACTAGAAACAAACACTGTTGTACCTTAAACCATGCTCAAGGAAATAGGTCCTTTAGAAGCGAATGTATACGCTTTTATAAAAAACTTCCTTGCCACATTCAAAAACTAAGCCTTTACATACTTAAATAATTATTATCATTTTAATTGTTGTGTATGTGAGGACTGTGTGGGTCATTTTCTTTTTTCATTTAATTTTTAACGATTTGTGCTCCTTAAGTTCTGAGTTGACCTACACGATTACTGACAAATGCGTGCACTGACTGGACAGGTCCACTCAAATCTGTGTGGTTCTTTCCTGAAAGGACTATCAGACAGACAGCATCTGCATGGTCCTCATATGGCCTGACTAAGATCATGTCTGGACTTTAAAACAGACTGTGACCTCTGAACTTGTTTCTGTCTTTCTTCTCACAGTAGTTGGTTAAAATACACCGAACTCGCCTTGTTTTAAATCATAATTGAATTTTAAAGTGAAAAAGTGTTTCTTTAAACCAATTTACAGAAATATATATCATTTATTACACTCAAATGGCAGTAAATTAGGCCAAGCACCATACATTTTGTTAATTCAAAAAGTTATAAAATTTGAACTCATAAACCAATGAACAAGGAAGTATTAATTAGTTATGTTATAAATAAGGAAAATTTTATAGGTTTGCATGTTCAGTTTGGCTTTTAATAGAATGGCCGAAATGAAATCAAATACACTATTCAAACATAAAATATAAATAACTACTAATTAATTGAAACCGTAACCGGTGGTTCGGACCGGATACATTTGCTTGTTACACACGCAGTACTCGCCGGCAACTCGATGAAGATTTCAAAATGTCACGTCCTAACACAGATATTGACAGTAGATTTATCGCTAGCGATTTCAAAAATCATGAAGCTTTCATAACAGAAAACCGATGTTGGAATCATGAACTTAGATTATATCCATGGACACCTCTCGACTGTTTTGATATTATAATTTCCTCGTTTGGGGGTGAAACACACATGTTAACTTTTACAGTGCCCAATTGAGTACAAACATTGAATGATGACTTTTAGGTTTTTGCAATAGGTACTAATCTAATTTTGTTTTGTAGTCATTACAGTTTCCTTAGTGCTTGTACTTCCTAATTTAGACATTACAAAATAATTAATAACAATTTTCGGTTGCGCATCCGAATAATAACAAAATAATTTTGCATTCGATTACAATTAAAATAACAAAACTCAAAATATTTTTGGCTTAGCTATCAAACTATTATATGAATGTACTTCTCATTCCTGATAATAACAACCTACCTCATCTCTACCCGTGCGTATCGTAATTTGCGATTAGAGGATTACGTTGAGAGGATGTGCAGCAGCGTCCTCCTGTCTGCTAATAACAACATACTGCGATCACTCCTTGTAGAGATATCTTCAATAACTTCACTGTAGCTGGCATTGGGAGAATGTTCGGAAATGGTTGTTTAAAATAAAATAATAATTAATTGAGTGCAATGGCTTAACCAATACAAGTCAAT
Organism: Xanthia icteritia; assembly: GCA_949128155.2. Classification (NCBI taxonomy): domain Eukaryota; kingdom Metazoa; phylum Arthropoda; class Insecta; order Lepidoptera; family Noctuidae; genus Xanthia; species Xanthia icteritia. The sequence goes on along the minus strand of OX421959.2, from coordinate 9,711,221 downwards.
GCTAATATTGCTAGCGCTTAGCATTTACTGTGGTGTCAATTATATAAGCAGGAAAAATCTGAAAAACGACGACTATAAAAGCGACGACGAACCGAATTAGTTATTGATTCCAGTTTCTTTTGTACTAACAGTAGCACGTTTATACGTGTATATAAGTGATCATTTTAATTAAGCCTTATTTAAACTTTTGCAAAATAATACTTTTTTTTAAACAATTAGTTATTTATATTAATTTGACATGAAAATAATAATTGTATTTGTTTTATTATTTTCTCAACGGACTATCAGTTTGGCTGCGGACGTGACCGTTTATGAGCACAATGATTATTGTAAGTAACATTTCCATGTTACCGAGAAAATGAATAAATATACTAAATATTCAGGCTGTTTGTGTTTGTGAGATTGGTATTTGAAAACGCATCCACGATACAGAGGACTGGCTCGTTGGTCTCGCGGTCACAAGCGCGGCTGCAGAATAAGAGGTCCTGGGTGCGATTGGAAAAGTGTTATTGAGTTTTTCATATGGAATTCTCAGTAGCAGCCCGCGGAGTCTGTATCTGTATCCAGTTCATGGTAACAGGCTCGCTTCTTATTACATGGAACTTGCACATAACTGGTCAAATGTGGGTGTAGGTACGTACTTAGGGTAGATACACCTCTGCCTTATAACTTCGTGGATACAAGCGTGACGATTCTGGCGTCATGTTATCATATTTATTAAAATAAATATGATTTTGTCCTGTAATAATTTAATTTGAGGAATTGTTTAAATAAAAACTTTATTTTTAACCAACTTTAACATCATGTTGGTGTCGCACTAACTACAATGAATACTGTGTTGAACAGATAACTACACTTTGGGTTGATTATAACCAAACTGTTTCCTCTTACAGAGCTGGATTCTATGTCTAATGCATGCAATGTAATTTGGGTGCATCCATATTTTAACATGTCGCATAGCAAAGATTCTGTTTGTTTTTAGATGATGCAGATCCGCAGAAACTAAAACCAGTCGCAGGATCTCAGTTCCCGTGGAAGTTTGATATCCGGTATGTCCTGAGTCATGTGCTCAAGATGGATCTATGTATTACCAACACATCTCCGGGTGTGACTGCGATCAATGTTACATATCAATTAGGTAAGCTTCAATCTATCTTTCTTCCCAAGAGTAGACGGTACCTTGAATCTCCGTGAGTTTGGTAACAGACGAGTAAGAAATATAGAAGCATGTATTCCTGCACGACTTTTTAAATTGAATCAGAACTATTTGAAAATATTTTTAAAGCTCTATTTACGAAGAGCTTTCGGTCAAAGTTGTATTTGATAGAATAGAGTTACAGGAACATCAAAAGAATGTTTTTCATTTCTGTACAATTATTTTATAATGTAAAGTGCAATTTTGCTTTTCTAATACGTTTCAGATGACAGAATTTTCAAAATGCAGAATTATATACAAGATAATGGTCAGAGAAAGGGTGAAGAATATTATCATTTTTATTTAGATAGATTTAAAAAGTTCACTAAAATAAAAATAAAAATAAACTTATATAAATCAAACAACTTGTGTTCGTCAGTCCTCGTAGCTAAAGGGAGGGATGTCGCAACAATAACGAACAAGACTATAAAGAAGGAATTTCAGTGTAAGAAAATATTATATTGTTACAATAATGAGAGCGATTACTTTCATTTCATTAAATAATTAAGTTTATTGAAATGAAAGTAATCGGTCAACTGATATAGCTAAACTGATATTGGTATAGCTGTCATTGGGAACATCGTATATTTGTATGCTTTGCAAAGGCAGGTATGTATGTATTAATTGTTGTTATTTATCTTACAGATTATGATATTTGCTTTAGAAAATATAAATACTGTGTCCTACTGGTGGATTTAAAAAATAAATGTAACGGTAAGCCTTTTTATTTTTATACATTTGTCGTACAGCGTTAGGCTAAATGAAGGACATAGGTCCTATTAGGGAGTGTAGTACTAAGAAAATGTTTCACATATTTAGATCGTGTACACAGACACTTTTGTATGACACAGCTTGTTATTTTTTTATATTTCAGAGTTAAGCCCTTTTTTTTTTTTTTGGGTGGGAAATTATCAAATAACTTCTCCCGCTCTGGGTGGAGCGGAAGGGCGTGTCAGACTCTTACTGACTAAAACCCACCCGTGTTCCTTCCGTTGCCTGTACGTTGCCAGGGGCCACTGTATCCCTTTCGGACTTTCCCGCAACCCCGGCAGGCATCGGTCCTATCGGACCCCTTCACTTGCTGACATCTCTTTGAGGCGCGCGTGAAACACAACGCGCCGTCAACGGGCCTGGTCCTTATCGGACGGCGAGCTACCCATTGCTCACCGTCCGCAAGCCCGCGCCTACGGTGGCCGGGAATCTGCCTGCGATTCCCGACGCCAGAGTTAAGCCCTTGGTACCAAAAATTTCATTTTCTTGAGTGCTAAACTCCCATGCAATATGTCGCTCATTTAATCTAACCAAATGTAATCACTGAATACTATCGCCAACCTTCGTTAATAAGTTATTTCTGTTTTTGAGATAAGCATTTTGAGAAAAAAATCGATAAACATTTCAGTTTTTTATATCTTAATTATTGAGCTAAATCCTAACTTAATATTATAAATGAGAAAATGAGTTTTTCTTCGTTTGTTTGCTACGCTTTCACGCAAAAACCGCTAAACAGATTTGGATGAAATTGAATTCTTCAGGTCATATTGGTAGAACATGACCTGAAGAAGGACAAAGGATACCTTTTATCCCGATATCCCCACGAGATCGAATCGGGGGAAACCACAAGGCACAGCTCGTATTTAAATCAAATCAGAACAGAAGTAAAATTAAAAGTGTAGGTATTCATTCTTAGCCATTATATAAAATGCTATGTATTATATACAATGTATTGAATAATTTGGTGTCAACTTAGATGTATGGGTAAAATAGCAGTTAATTGAGTTAGACGCTGGCTGTACGTATAAGATAAGATTTAACCAAAAGGCGCGCGGCGCGGCGCGATAGAGTGCATTTTACAAAGCCGTAAGAAATGTAAGTGATAGACAGTTTCATTTGTTATGACCGACCGTCACGTAGTGTTTCACGTTCCAAGATTTATATGTTGCATAAGAATATGAACTTCATTAAAAACACTTCAATTGGTAACATCTGGCCAATAAGCCCATTTTTACTGTAAATATTACCTTGTGGTACGGTCCACTGCGTATCACGTCACTAGTAACACTTGAACTATGAAAACAACCCTTCCAGCTGTGGATCTCAAAACTAGGTGAATTCTGTCAAATTGTAAAACAAACTTTTTTTTCAGAAACTACTGACCAGCCTTCTCGAAATGTTGTGTTAATATACGTGATACCATCCGTGATAGGGATATGTTTTATAATATTGCTGATTTATTTAATAAGAGTCAAAAAATATTGTCATCGGAATTCGCGTCCAGTAGAAACAATAGAATTGAATACTTACGTAAGTCTTAATTTTCGTTTATTCAACTACCATTTCTGCTATGAAACTACAGACAAAGAGGGTCATGTGCCTGGTGTAGCGAGTTTTGTGGCGCAGACTGGAAGAGGCCTATGTCTAGCAGTTGACTGCGATAGACTGGTTGATTGATTGACTGATTGATGTGCCTGGTATTTCTCCGAAACTCAGTTTTCTCAATATCACACCTACAAAGAGGAAAAACAGAAAAGTAAAAGACAAACGGGCATAAAAACCATTATAAGCTTTGCAGTAAAGAATCATGCGAAGTGTCATGCGATTGTTTAACACGTGTTGTTCTTCTCAGTCCACTGCAAATGCAGTTGTATATGCGGATCTCGGCTTCGTGCATGGAGACAGTCAACCACCAAGACGTGACGAAGAGTCGCCATATGCCCGAATAATTGGGGTGTTAAAACCTGTTCATGGAAATGCAAACAATAAATAAATGCTATTTGTTTTGTTGACAACCTTTTATTTTAATATAATGTAATTTAGTTAACTGTGGCTTCTCAAACACTCTACAGCTGAATGTTGACTCTACAGAAGACTCCTAGCAGACCATCAACTGCCATGACCCACCTGGAAATCTCGGAACCGACTTCCAAGCCGGATGGGCCACTGCAGGTACAATTTATTTAGACCGAGGTACTTCGGTGAGCCACAGTGCAACTGTGGAGCCACATCACAGACGATGCCTCACTCCTGTCCTGCTCTGTGTGCACTAACGCCTGCACGGTGAAGGACTTGTGCGAGCTCACTGCTAATGCTGTCGATGTTGGTCAGCAGGTTGAAGTCAAACTCAAAATGATTTACTTCAATTAGACCATTAAAATGCACTTTTGAATGTCTCTGTACAAAAAAAAAAGAGTTGAATATAGTTGCCTTTTAAAAAGGTCGTTTCATATGGAGGAGAATGGGCAAGAAACATGGTAATTACTCATTAAAAAATTTAAAATTTACACAACATTTTGCAAATACACATTAATTAGATATTGTAACAAACCTTTATATTAGGTTGGGGAAAAAGTCTTTTCGCATTATAGTATGTATGAACTTGTAATAAAATCTCTTTGGCTATACTATGTGTATCTGGCTGGTTTTGGTATCATTGAAAGTTTAAATTTTAAAGAACATAATTCCAAATTCAAATTAGGAAAATGTGTGATTTTTATTTGTTTTTCGTACTGTCAAGATGAGTGAATCTAATGAAGAAATTCGATACATTTTAAAATTTTACTACAAAAAAGGTAAAAATGCAACGCAAGCCGCGAAAAAAATTTGCGATGTTTATGGACCTAGTGCAGTGTCTGTGAGAGTAGCACAAATTTGGTTTAAGCGTTTTCAATCCGGAAATTTTGATGTCAAAGATGCACACGCGCTCTGGTCGCCCTATTACGGATAAAATGGATGCCATTTTTGAAAAAGTGGAGCAAGATCGGCATATTAGTAGTTACGACGTAGCTGAAGAACTGGGAATTGACCACAAAACAGTTTTGGCGCATTTGAAAAAAACTGGGTACACAAAAAAGCTCGATATTTGGGTACCTCACGAGCTCACTGAAAGAAACCTAATGAACCGTGTACTCATTTGTGATTCTTTATTACGACGTAATGAAACCGAACCATTTTTGAAGAAGCTGATAACTGGTGATGAAAAGTGGATCACGTACGACAAGAACGTGTGAAAAAGGTCGTGGTCAAAGGCCGGTCAGGCTTCACAGACTGTGGCAAAACCCGGGTTAACTCGCAACAAGGTGATGCTGTGTGTGTGGTGGGATTGGAAGGGCATTATTCATTATGAGCTGTTACCACCAGGCAGGACCATCGATTCTGAACTCTACTGCGAACAACTGATGAGATTAAAGCAAGAAGTTGAGAGAAAGCGGCCGGAATTAATCAACAGAAGGGGTGTGGTTTTTCATCATGATAACGCTAGACCTCACACATCTTTAGCCACTCAGCAAAAATTAAGAGAGTTTGGCTGGGAGGTGTTAATGCATCCGCCGTATAGTCCTGACCTTGCACCTTCAGATTTCCACCTGTTTCGGTCTCTTCAGAATTCTTTAGGCAGTGTCAGGTTAACATCACGGGAGGACTGCCAAAACCACTTGTCGCGGTATTTTGATCAGAAGTCCCAAAATTTCTATAGCAATGGGATCATGTCCCTACCTACAAGATGGCAAAAAGTTATCGAACAAAATGGTACCTACATACTTTAGTTAAATGTAAACATACTATGTTAAAAAATGTTTTGAATTTTCTTAAAAAATGCGAAGAAACTTTTTCCCCAACCTATTATAATGATTACATACCACCAGTGTCCATACACCATCACCATCTGTCTAAATACTTCTCATTTACATAGCCCTTGTAGTTATATTCACTTACTCACTTACTAGATCTAGTATCGAACAGTTGTACAAGCTACCGCTTCTGAGCTAGATGGTACTGCAGCGTGACGTTAGAGACTTTTTGGGTTAGAGGACTTGCACAGTCCTATTTGAAAAACTAAATTATTGTAAAAGTTCCCTAGTGAAGAATAACGCTGAAGAGAATACCTGGACTTCTCAACACGAGGCACCGGTGATGACACCCCTTACAATTATTATAAATGAGAAGACGATGTACCAATAATTAAGTGACTGTAAAGTCACAAAAAAGGAAATGCTAGGTTTCTTTAAACGAATCGTTGTACTTACCAAATGGTAGCATTTTTTATTGCCAAGCTGAGCAAATAAATAGATTCGTAAGATAATTTTACCTGCGATAGCTACTTCCATATGGGAGGCTCTACTATGCAGGGCTGTGAAGTCTTTGCTTCATTATTGGTAAAGATTCAAGAGTTTTAATTTTTACCAAAACGGTCCGTAAATTATAAGAATTAGCCATTTGTACACAAACAGTAAGCAGTAAGTACCTATTGTAGTAATACAATACGTTCTTACTGTCTCCTCTTGAGAGACTAATGCTTGGTGCTCAATAAAGCGAAGACAATGTAGATGCTGAAAAATGCTTTTTTCTCCTACTAAGCATTTTTTAATAATAAGTAGCTTCAGTATTTCGGATTGTATCTCATGACTCATCGCTTAATAATAACAGCCGCACAGGTCGCTCTAAGGTTAAGATATGCTTGCTGAGGTCGAGCCGTGGATGAGTGACTATCCATTACGTATCGAGACCCCTCCGCGCCTCGTCGGAAGGCTGTCGAGGGACATCGTGTTATACAGTAACTGGGCTGTGGAGGTCAGATAGCCAATCGCTCCATGTAAAATACTGGTATTCATCTGGATCCAGTTAGTCTGCAAGCCCACACCAATATAGTTAGGAAAAGGTTAGGCAGATTGCTTGAAGTAGCTTCAATATTTGTGGTAAGTAGGTTTTCTTTACATTACACAAAACAAAACTGGAACTCAAAGCATTTATTTTAAAATAACATTTACAGGCACTTTTGAATTGTCATGGAGTCAATTAGTCAGAAAATTGAAGCTAGTTGCCCATTCCAAAGCGTAGGTTCCTATGGAGAAGAACGGGCAAGAAACTCCATGGACACTCTTTTCAATCAACATTATAATTATTACAAAATTTTGAATACAACATTCATTTTGGATCTGAGCATAATAATAATCTGGTCTTCAAGCATCGTTGCATCGCATCTTGTCTCGGTTGATGTATGGAACCTGAGAGTTGTGTTCCCACCCATTCCATACTACATAATTATTTTATTTGTCCACATCCATCCTGCTGCTGTTACTGAATATTTCAGCCACCTTCACAAACTTGAAGAGCGATCTCCTCATAGATGTGTTGATCGATTTCCGCGATCTCCTGATCACACTCTTTTCGGAAGAGCATGTTCAGGTAGATCGGCTCATGATGCTGAAAAATACAAATCATATTTTAATGTATGAATGGCTTTTTATGAAGTCAGCTCATTGTGCATACTCGCTCAATTGCGATTGCAATCTGCGATACGTTTTGATAAGTTCAACATGAACACAAATATAGTGTATGATTCTTTTATTAATTGATCACAAGGGTTGCCAAAAATATTGAACTTGATGGAGCCAAAGGCTTCCAACTCAGAGGCATGCAACCTCGGAGGCATGCAACCATAGAAGTATGCAACCTCATAAGAATGACACCTTGGAGACATGGAATAAGTGCTTCCCGAACTGACTCACTCTACGAACACTTCAAATACAAATCAGTTACCTCAGCCTCTCGCAGTCCACTGCTGGACATAGGCCTCTCCACAGCTGCGCCACAGCACTCACTACATCAGGCACACGGCTCTTTGTCTTTCGATTCTTACCATAATTATTGCAGTTGAATAAACATAAATTAAAACTTACGGAAGTATTCAATTCCAGTGTTACTGCCGGGGAATTCCGATGACAACATTTTTTTATCCTTATTAAATAAATCACCAATATTATAACACACAATACTACCACGGATGGTATCACGTATATTAACACAACGTTTTGAGAAAGCTGCTGTTCCGAATTTACTGAAAAAAAAAAACTTTTTAACAATTCAACTGAAAACATCTAGGTTTGAGATTATTCTTGTAATAGTTCAGTCAACTTCATGCCCGTCACGCGCGATTGACCGTACCACAAATGAATATTTACGGAAACTGAACTTATTGTTCTCATGTTACCAATAGGCAGTGAGCAAGCGTGATGATCAGTGCTTGTTCGCAAATGTCTTTGCCGTGCGATGTCGTTACACAGGCTGATATTACAGTAATAACTACAAGGTTACTGGTTATTGCTCACGATCCCGTGAATGGGTTGTAGGACACGTAATGTGTTCAAGCCCTTAATGGTAACGGACACGAGCAATATACTGCAGAAATATATTTCTATGTCTGTAACAGTAAGGCAAACTATACGAGAACAGCTTGTGCAGACCAGAATAAGATGAGTCAGTCAATTGTAGTTTATACTTTTGGATCATCCTAATTAAGGAATTACATCAAAGGGATCGGCAGTGTTCCCTAGGATTCTAGCAGATACAGAGTTAAACAACTTTTATATTTAAAACAACTACTTTTATTTCAATAATATTTGGATATACATTATGTAAACTATCTATGTACAACCAACTATTATATACAGGGTTACTGGTAACTCGACGTATTCCTTGCAGGACGTCATAGTAGGGTTAAAATGCAACAAATTAAGCCACCAAATGTTCTACCGAAATTCAGTAGTTTTTGAGTTAGTTCGATTTTTAGAGTTTTTATGAATAATCCCAGATTAAATCATTTGAAACCAATTTAAAAATTATTTACGGCGCGACAGTACAGAAATTTTAAGTTATTATCGTAGTTGATGCCGTAGCAGATCTTTGTTAATAATTAAAAGTTCAAAAATGCCTTAAACCTTGGCAAATATCACTAATCAAACATTTTTTTTTTTGTAATTTTTGTTATTACTCCATACAAATTGTTGTCTAGTGCAAAAATAAAATACTACGCCTGATGTACAAATTACTAGGAAAATATCCTTATCTTATCAGCTATCCAAAAAGGTATGAATGTTAATACAAAGTCATGGACTACATTATGAAAATCGTTTTTTATTTAGTACAGGAAGACGTGCGTCTCACAAAAAGGTGATTATTCGGAAAATCAAATAAAACAATTTCGTGAATGTTATTATTATTTTTAATAAATTTCAATTTAATAACTTTTATGACATACATTTCACACGTCTTGTTCGATGTGCTGCCCTCGGTTTCGAATACATGTTCTTATTCGCTTCCTCATTTCAGTTTTTGTGATTCTTGATGTGATTGTTGCCCTCATCTGGTCCGCCGCATCTGTTATTCTCTCCCTTAGTTCTTCAATTGAATTTACTGGGGTCACATAAACTAGGTCTTTCATATGACCCCAGACGTAAAAGTCTAGGGGCGTCAGATCAGGGCTTCGCGCAGGCCACGGAATCGGCCCACCGCGCCCTATCCATCGGTTTGGATAGTTTTCATCCAGCAATTGTCGAATTGTGATTCGGAAGTGGGCTGGACATCCGTCATGTTGATAAATCATGTTTGCTCTTCTTTCTTCCGGTACATCCGCGAGCAGTGGTGTTAAATGATTTCTAAGGAAATCTTCATAAAGTTCCCCATTTAGTGTTCGGGGTAAAAAATGTGGACCGATTAATTTGTCGTCGATAATACCCATCCAAACATTAAGCGAGAACCTACGCTGGGATGCGGTTGGTTTCAGTTTTTTAGGGTTTGCTTCTGCTTTCGGTGCCCAGTAATGTAAGTTGTGGTAGTTTGTGATACCATCACGGTCAAAACATGACTCATCGGTCCACAGAATGTTTTTTAAAAAGTTTTCGCCTTCGGCGTCGGCACTCAGCATGAAACGACAAAATTCAAGCCGTCTCGGCGGATCTCCCTCTTCTAATGACTGGACTGGTTGGTAGTGATATGGATGTCGGCCTGACAAGTGAACTACAGACCAGACTTTCCACTGTGACATACCAAGCTCACGCGCTACGATGTTTGTCGATATGTTGGGGTCGTCAATAAAACGTTGAAGAATCAGCTCTTCGTCGTCAGCCGTGTATCTCCGGGAACGACCAGTGTCAATTTGCCTGGTTCTTTGGACGCTGCCAGTTTCAGATATTCGCCGATAAGTCGATCCGAAGACACTAACGTGTGGGAGTCGGCGGTTGGGAAAGCGAAGTCCATATTCTCTCCGCGCTTCAGCAGCGTTACCGTCACAAAGTCCGTAACAGTAAATTATGTCAGCGTATTCAGGATTAGAATATGCAGCCATAGTCAGCACTTATGAAGGCACAGCACAGCACGAGAGCAAGATACGCGATAGGGATAGCCAGATAACAAAACACGAGCTTGCGCGACGTAGAGTTGAGACTGACTAACACTGACGACCAGAAAATCGCACCCCGAGTCATGCCGAGAGAACAATAGTAACCAATCACAAAGCTTACCGTGTGTTTGGAGTTCAAGCTCAGGTAAAACTACGAATTCTACGAATAACAAACAAAATGTTGATTGTCTCACAATTTTACCTGCTCCCCATAAAACTCTTCTCTACCCTGTCATACATGCAAAAGTATTGACAATCATACCTTTCTGAATAGCTGATAAGACAAGGATATTTTCCTAGTAATTTGTACATCAGGCGTAGTATTTTATTTTTGCACTAGACAACAATTTGTATGGAGTAATAACAAAAATTACAAAAAAAAAAATGTTTGATTAGTGATATTTGCCAAGGTTTAAGGCATTTTTGAACTTTTAATTATTAACAAAGATCTGCTACGGCATCAACTACGATAATAACTTAAAATTTCTGTACTGTCGCGCCGTAAATAATTTTTAAATTGGTTTCAAATGATTTAATCTGGGATTATTCATAAAAACTCTAAAAATCGAACTAACTCAAAAACTACTGAATTTCGGTAGAACATTTGGTGGCTTAATTTGTTGCATTTTAGCCCTACTATGACGTCCTGCAAGGAATACGTCGAGTTACCAGTAACCCTGTATATTATATACAAGTATGTGCTTTTATATTTATTTTTCAAAATATGAAGTTATTGAAGAATTTGACTGCACGGTTGGCGCAGTCGTTAAGCGATTGACTGCTTCACTGCGTGTCGCGGGTTCGATTCCCGCACGGAACAAATATTTGTATGACCTGCAAGTAGTTGTTCCAGGTCTGGCTGTTTGTGTATGTGAGTTTAAATGTTTGTAAACGCACCCACGATACAGGAGAAATTCCTAGTGTGGGGCAACGTTTTAAAAAAATAATAAAAAAAAACTATTTACATGAGTTGTGTAATCGTAAAAAAATAACAATCAAGTTCAGTATACAAATAAGATACGTTATTGATATACATTTTTAATAACGTATCTAATTATTTTTAAACGTGTTATGAAAAAATAACAAGTCTATTTGAAGTACTTGGCTCTTGTCAGCACCTTTAGACATACTCATATGTATGCGTTTGTATGACTAACATTATCAGGTATTTAATAACAGAAATAACTGAGTGATGAGGTTAAACGAAGGACTCCCCTACTTATGTAGTCCAAGACCGGGTATGCGAGTAAAACCGACACAAGGCAATTTAGTCTCTAAAATGTTTCAAATTTACGCGCGCGTTTGCTCACTGCAGCTAGTTATTCTGATTATGAAAAACATTCAATGGCGTTCGTGCACGCTCACGTGAATTGATGTTACATTCCTAGGATTAAAGAGATTCATTATACTTGTGTATCAAGCCTAAGTGAAAATTGTTTTTTAAAGATAAAGATAAATTTATTTGTTCAAACATGTGTAATATGATACATGAATATGCACATACAGATGGAAATTTAATTTTACCGGACCAACGTTTTGCCTCACGGCGTACAAAATATTTATAATAATGTTATTAATTAAATTGACTATTATATACTAATTATTAGTTTCAGTTTCATATATAAAATTAGAGTCAGTGCAAAATATAGTCAATAATTAAAATATACAATCAGAGTCAGTACAAAAGTAGTCAATATATGGACAAAATATGTTAATATATCTTATAATTAAAATCAACAATGAAATTCATAATTTATCATTTAAAAATTCAATAATGTTTTAGTAGTACTTATCAGTAAGAAGCTTTTTAAGTGTTTTCTTAAATGAATTAAAATTCAATTCCTTAATGTCATTTGGAATTTTATTATATATTAATGGGGCCATGCATACAACACTTTTTCTTAGAAGTGCTGTTTTGGTCGAGTGTACTCAACTGACTGCACCCAACGTCTATACTTCTCACGTCTATTTCTATCGGAATTATGTGACAAAAGAGGAAACCATTGAGGATTACTTTTTACAAATACAGCTATTACCAAGATGTAGAGTGACGGAAGTGTCAAAATTCTGTGCTTTATGAACATTGGTCTGCAGCTGGCCATAGTTTGCAACCCAAACATAGCCCGTACATAACGCTTTTGCGCTTTGAACACTGTGTCTTTGTTCGTTGAATTGCCCCAGAAAATTATCCCAAATCTTAATAAAGATTCAACAAGTCCGTAATAGGCCGTTAGTAAGGTGTTTGAATTGACAGTAGGAGCAAGTTTATAGAGGGCAAAATGACGAGCTGCTGATTTTTTTATTAACTACATCAATCTGTTTTTTCCAATTTAATTGCGGATCAATGATTAATCTAGAAATCGGGCTGTATCTGCTTCTTGTATATTATTATCATTGTACGTTAAATTGAATTTTGATAAATTGTATAATTTTTCACGTTGTCTAAAATGCATTATGTTAGTTTTATTAAGATTAATTTTCAAATTATTGTTGCTAAGCCAGGTAATTATAGAGTTTAATGAATTATTTGCGTCAAAATTATAGTCAGATAAATTTTGGATGTTATAGTTAGAGTACTGTCATCAGCGAATAATGTCATGGGTTCTTTAGTTGCATTTGGTAAGTCATTAATATATAATAAGAACAGGGGAGGGCCCAAAACACTTTCCTGGGGCACACCATGCGTAATAAGACGCTTTTGAGAGGAGAAGATTTGTGCCTTTTTAGCTTTAAAATTGAATTTAGTTATTTGAGTTATTTTTGTTGTCTGTCTGTAAGATATGATTTTAACAATTCCAAGACATTAGCCCTTATACCGTAGGCTTCAAGTTTATCTAGCAGAATATTGTGGTTTACATAATCGAATGCTTGGGACATTTCACAGTAAATAGAACAAACGGGTAAAGATTTGTCAACATGTTTTGAGACAGTGTTTATGAAGTCGTAAACCGCCATATTAATGTTTCTATTTTTTCTGAAACCTTTCTGTTTATCGCATAGGATTAAATGTTGTTCTAAGTATCTGTTGAGTTCGTTAAATATCTCAAAAAAAATTGAGAATACGGAAATTAATGCTATGTCTATAGTTATCCATTAAAAATGTATCCTCTTTTTTAAATAAAGGCTTAATAATTGTCAATTTGAGATCTTTTGGAAATGTCCCACTTAGTATACAAAGGTTCATAATATGGCTTCAGTGTTGAGAAATATCTTCATTCACTGACTTGATCACGTTCGTTGAAATACCGTCATACCCTACACTATTTGTGTTTTTTTAGATTTGTTATAATTTTCTGCATATGATAAGGCAGACTTGGTGATAAAATTGAGTTGGGTTGGTGATTGATTAGTGCTGTGGCATTCTTACCAGCACCTGGGAGAGGTTTTATTTTTTCAATAAAATAGTTATTAAATGCATTGGCAATTATTTTAGGATTTGTTGTCAATTTATCGTTAATTCTTAATTCAACTGATGACTCCTTAGGTATATTTAATTTATTGTTATTTATAATTTGCCATGCCGTTCTACTTTTATTAGTCGATGTATTTATTTTGAAATTGTTTTGTGCGCGCTTAGTAAGATTTATAATTCGTTTAAGCAGTTTAGAATAGCTAGTAGATTTTTGTTTATTAGTTAATGAAGGTTTCTGTCTGAACTTCCAGAGTAATTCTCTTTTATTTTCACTACACACTTTAATCCCGCGCGATATCCATTTTGACTTGGTATTTACTTATACAGTGATTTGAATTAGCGGAAAGCACAAGTCGTAAAGCAATTTAAATATTTCAAAAAAATGATGATAAGCTGCTGATGGATCACCAGTTATATATATTTCATCAAAAGAAAGGCTTTTAATATGTTCTCTAAATATTTGGATGTTATCTAAGCTGTAATCCCGTTTCATTTTACGCCAATATTTAAATTTAAATATTTTCTGAACTGGTAGCTTAATTAATTGGGCAGCATGGTCAGATAAGCCAAATTCCAACACATTCGTCTTACACTTTTTATTAAAGTTATGGGCTTATGCGGGCTATGTTTTCTAGCTAAGATTACATAAATGCATTTATGTTTCATTAATTCAAAGTTAAGTTTTGCGCAATGTTTTTAGCTTATTTTTGTCTTTGTCTCTCTAAAGTGCGTTTGGGGCAAAATCGTACGGGGTAACATCGGGTACTACTTAGTACATTTAGTATTATTTTATCTATATTAATATTTTAAAGAAAAATAATTTGTATTTTTGTTTCTAATGAATAACTGTTAGTGGTATGAGGAACAGGGAATAAAGTTCGCTCATACTCTATAGAAAAGGGAGGATCCTCCGACCAGACGGGTGTCGTGTCTGGCGGGCAACTGCCCGACGATTGATGTCGGATAGTCTTATATAATATGTCATTCGCGCGGTAAACTCTAAACTGCTCGATGCAGGATGTGTGTGACGTCAGGTCAGGTCTTTGATGCGTAGTCCGTCACAAACTCAAAAACTACTAGACTTAATTTAAAAATTCTTCCACTAGTAGAATGCTACGTATGCACTGAGTATCTTAAGCTATAATTAATAAAGATATCACGCGGGCGAAGCCGCGGCGGAAGCTAGTTAAATATACGCAAAGTAGTACGCATGGGTCAGGTAAGAATTGCACCCGTGAGGGCTGTACAGGTTGGCAACCCACAGAACTTGATGATTTCCATTATTACCGCTGTTATGGGACAAATTTGGGTAACCGGGTGGTTTTGGACAAGGGACGGGGTTAAACCGTTAAAACATAAGTTTTATATAATGATTATTTTCTGGTATTTAGAATTGAGAAAAAATTGATTGCGAGTGCAAAGTAAAAAATTGTTATTATAAAACAAAATAAGTAAACAAACTGTTGTTTCATACAAAAGTGCAATATTAATTTGATTCAAATTCAAAATTCAAAAGTCATCTATTCAAACTAGGCTGAGAATCAGCACTTTTCGAACGTCAAAGTTACATAAAACAGTCCCCCAAAACTCCCACCCTTCACCACTTCCTAGTGCTTTAGCTGGGAATAAGAAGTGGCGCAACAAACTCCCCAGCAGCACAGCTGTCTGTTCAGTTAGAAACAATTGATTCTATATAATTATGCAAAATAATTTACATTACGCTATTCAAAACATAATTTAAATAATAAATTAAGAGTAAAAATGTATGATACAGCAGATTTTTACAGAGTTGGTTTTGAAATATAAGTTGTTAATTCTCATGAGTATATCCCTCGTTTAACCCAACACTGTATAACATAGGTATAGAAAAGCTTACCGTCACATTTGTTCATAAGATCCACCACTAGGACACACCCATAATTTAAGCGAATACCATAATCTGTAAGAAAATAACACCAATTAATAGCTTCCTTTGCATCGCATAAATATTAATGTTCCCAATGACAGCTATAATGATCCATTGAATAATAAATTTCATTAAAAAAAATACTGAAAAGCGTGGCAGATACAGTTAAAAGCTCTCATTATTGTAACTATATCATTCTCTTACGTGGGAATTCCTTCTTCAGTGGCTCGTTCGTTATGTTTGCGACCTCCCTCCCTTTAACTACTAGGAGTGTCGAGCTTAAGATATTCGATGTATATAAATTCAGTTCAATTTTTATTTCAGTAAATACAACATCGAAAGAAATATAATAATATTCTTGACCTTTTTTCCGATCATAATCTAGTGTTGACGTATTCATTTTGAAAATTCTGTCATCTGTAACGTATCAGAAAAGCTTTGAAATAATTTTACAGCTATGGATTAATACTCAGTCTGTTCTGTGTCTAAGTTCCAGTTGCGTTGTGGATGCTTAGTAATTAAAGTTACGGTACGGCGACGGCGACGCTGGCAACCGCTTACTGCCACACAAGGTCTTCTGTTCGAAGACCATCAAATTACGAAGGCAGGAGATATCGCGCTGCCTCGTCTGATGTTGAGCGTTGCAAGCAATGCAGTTTGCCGCGGCTGGCAGGTAGAGAAGAGAAGGGAGGCGGCCGCCCCCGCTAAATCTCGTATAGCTTAGATTTTTGGCACAAATTATAATATCTATACTTGTTACAGCGTTTTTTTTTTTAATTTTGACGCTAATAACGCCGCGATATATTTCCGAGGGCCAAATGATGTCGCTGCGTCGGTGGTTCGTATTAAAAACCTTCGCGGACCGGAGTTTTCCCTTCCTTTTTTAACCTGCAGCTCACCTGATGGTAAGTGATGATCAGATCGAAGGTGGTAGCGAGCTTCGGCCGGAATCCTCAATCACAGAGGAATTGTATTATTCATTCGATATAGTCAACAGCATGCCTTCCTTAGCTGAGTGTTCAGAAACAAGAATAGATTAACTCCTGTTAAGAAGCCTCAGAAATTGGGAGTTAATGATGCTGTTACTGAAATCTATGAAACAAGTCTTTGTGTTGACCCAAACTGAGCCAAAAGTTGGTCGGAAACTGTACTAAAATACAATGTTCACTGTTGCTCTCATTCAATTTGAAAAGGAATACATGCTTCAGTATTTCTTATTCGTCTGTTACCAAACTCACAGAGAGACAAGGCTCCGTCTAGTGCTAGGAAGATTGTTCGAAACTTGAAGTTTACCTAATTGATATGTGACATTGATCGCAGTCACACTCGGGGGTTTGTTCCTAATATACATATCTATTATGAACACATCACTCCAGAAATATCCAAACTTCCACGGGAATTGAGATACTGCGACTGGTTCTAGTTTCTTCGGATCAGTGTTATCTAAAACCAAACAGAATCTTTGTTGTGCAACGTGTTATAATATGAATGCACCCAAATTACATTTCATGCATTAGAGATAGAATCCAGCTCTGTAAGAGGAAACATGTTCACTACAATCAACCATAAGTGTAGTTATCAGTTCAACACAGTATTAACTGTATTTTGTGTGACACCAAAATAATGTTCTTCCAAAACAAAAATAATTTATGACATTGTAGTGGCTTTTCTAGTCGGTTATTGATAATGATTTTATTTAAGCGATTCTTCAAACTGAAATAAATATGATTTTGTCCTGTATCACATAACATGACGACAACATCATCACGCTTGTATCCACAAAGTTGTAAGACCTACACCCACATTTGGCTAATACCATCAACTGACTCCGTGGGCTGCTACTGAGAATTCCATTATGAAAAAACTCAATACCACTTTCCCAAAATGGAATCGTATCCAGGATCGTTCTGCAGCCGCTCCGCGCCTGTGACTGCGAGACCAACGAGGCAGTCCTATGGTAGATGAGTACTTATCTCACAAAAATCCAGAATATTTGATATAATATTTATTTATTTATTTTGTTAATGCATCGAAAACATGGAAACGTTACTTACCATAATCAAATCTATCATAAATGGTCACGTCCGCAGCCAAACTGATAGTCCGTAGAGAAAATAATAAAACAAAGACAATTGTTGATTGCATTTTTAAATCATTAAATAAAGAACTAGTTAATCTAATAGAATATAGTAATACATAAATAAACGACACTTAATTAGAATGATTACTTATACGTGCAACTGTTAGTACAAAGCAAACTGAAATGAAAATGAGTAATAAAATTGGTTTGTTGTCGCTTTTATAAAACTATTTTTCAGCAATTTCCTTGTAACATAATCAACACCACAGTAAATGCTAAGCGCTAGCAATAATAATATTTACTTGTACTAGTTTAGTAATACACAATTTATTATTATTATAATATCAATGTTCAGTACCGAACATTCTCCCAATGCCAGCTACAGCGAAGTTAGTCAAGATATCTTTACAAGGAGTTGTGATCACAGTGTGTTGTTATTAGCAGACAGGAAGACACTGCTGCACATCCTCTCAAGACTCAACGTTACCCTCTAGTCGCAACTTACGATACGCCCACGGGTGGTTTTTTATTGATAGGAATGAGAATTACATCCATACATTACCTACTTGATAGCTAAGCCAAAAATATTTTGTTCTTATGGTATTTTAACCTTTATATTTTGACATAAATTGTAATGTTGCTTAACCGTTAGGCATCATTTTATGTTTTGTAACCGAACAGTCCAAGTTTACAATTAATGATCACGTATTTGGTAATTACTAAATTAGGAAATACAAGCACAAAGGAAACTGTATTGACTACAAAACAAAATTAGATTCGTACCTACTGTAAAAACCTAATATTCATCAGTCAATGTAGTACTGTGTACTAAAACGTTAACATTAACATGTATGTTTAACTCCCGAACGAGGAAATTAGGACATCGAAACAGTCGAGTAGTGCCGTGGGCCGGTTGGAACGAAGTTCCTTTTGTTTTTGCACACTTGGCGAATGAGAAAAAAGTAACATTTTGTGTGCAGAGTATAAAATTAAGGAACGTTCCAACAACCATTACGTCAAGAGTGACCGGTGTTTCTATGTAGCTCATGAAGTCGCTAATAACGAACACAAACACGGAGAAATCATTATTGCATCACCTGCGTGAATAAATTACACCAATATAAAGTAGGCACGAGACGCACTATAACTACATTTCATTTCATTTCAGTAAACTACGTATGTACCAAGCAAAAGTAGCCGTCCGAACCACCGGTTACGGTTTTTAATTTATTTTTATTTTTGTGTTAAAGCGATGTCGTGATGGCCCAGTGGTTAAGGCCTCGCCTCTGATGCACGAGGATGTAGGTTCAAATACGGGCAAGTACCAATATGACTTTTTCAATTCATAAGAACTTCTTAGTTTATCTTGTACATCACTGACATCGGTGAGGGAAAAACATCGTGAGGAAACCTGAACTCAGAATACGTATAAGAATCTGAAATCGCCAATCCGTCTTGAGCAAGCGTGGTGATTAATGCTTCTCTGTATGAGAAGAGGCCTTTGGCCTGCAGTGGGACCGTAGAGGCTGTTATTATTAAACTAGTTTCAGGATCAGTAGTTGCGAAGATTACCCCCTAGTATAGATGGGTTTGAATAGTGTATTTGATTTTGGCCGTTCTGTTTAAAGCCAAACTAATAAATCATTCGATTATTAGGAAAACCATTATTCTTTGTGGTTATCCCCCAATTGCGATCAAAACAATATTTAGGTATGATAAATTTAATGACATGGTCCCTACACTAATCATCACAGTTTTACCTATTACATTTTCCTAATTAATAACATTACTAATTAGGAAAATTAATAACATTACTAATTAATACTTCCTTGTTCAATGGTTGGTACATATAAGAATTCGAATTTTATAACTTTTTGAGTTAACAAAATGTATGCAGCCATTAAAAAAAATCTATCATTTAATTATGTTTCAAAACTAGATGAGTTCGGTGTGTCCTAACCGACTCTGTGAGAAGAAAGACAGAAACACACTCAGAGGTCATAAAAGTCCAGACATGATCTTGGTCAGGCCATATGACCATTTAGTTCAATTCATGTGTCTGAGATCGTCTTTTAATGAAAGAACCACACAGATTTGAGTGGACCTGTCCAGTCAGTGCACGCATTTGTCAGTAATCGTGTAGCTTAACTCAGAACTTAAGGAGCTCAAAGACTCGACGAACAATACCAAAGAAAAGACATTTGGGTAGGCCGCATAAAGTACTTAAACAGCCAGACAATCGTTAAAACTTGAATAAAAAAAGAAAATCATAGTCCTCACATTCACAACAATTAAAAAGATAATAATGATTTGAATTTATTAAGGTTTAGTTCTTGAATGTGGCTAGGAAGTTTCTTATAAAAACGTATGCATTGGCTTCTAAACGAGCCACCTATTTCCTTGAGCCTTGTTGTAGGTACAACAAAGGAGACTGGGCAAATTTGTATGGAAAATAGCAATGAGGTTTAGATATTTGTCGGGTCAGGGGGCTTACTCTTCAAACTAATTCCAATTCCAATCTAAAGCCAATACGATTCCAATGTGAATTTTGTAGTCACGTGATTCGGTACTCTTGAAAACAATATTGTCAACATTGGATTGCAATTGGGATTGCCTCGCGATTATTTTGTTACACATGAAGTTAGCTATGTTACGCCCCGCAATAGTGTTGTTCCACTCATTACGATAAACTGGTAAACTGTTTTTTTTTTCTTTGCGTCATATTTATCTCAAATAAACGCCCTAGGTTTCCGGTTAGGTAGGTTTTAGGTTAGGTATTATATATTATAAGTTGGGGGATTACATAATTGATACTATGATTACATATTGCTGCGACTATTTAGATAAAGCAATAGTTAATTATCTCCCTTCTGATCACAGTGGTCAAAACATAACTTTTATTTATTTATTTATTTAGGGACAACAAACAGTAGTGTAATAATAAGTAAACATAGGTTAGAACTTAATAATAGAGGTAACAAATACACTACTCACAACGTTATCCACATATTATTAAACAGATCTACTAGTTGTTAGAAAGAACGGTATAAACATAAACAAAATAAAATTAAACATTACTTAATTATTAGGGTTTTGATCACTTAAGGTAGTAACAATTTCATTTTTAAATAAAACTTTGCTGAGAAACATAATATCAGTTGAGCTAAACTGCCTATTGTAGGTGTCAACTAATCGATGCAGCGGTGAGCGTACGCCTGAGTTGGTTCTACAAAAAGTAGTTGCGAACAAGTGTCTCGAGCGAACCTCTCGACCATGTACGGTACGAGGGATCAGGTAGCACAAACTGTTCACTAGATCTGTACAGTCGACTTTATTACGACATATACTAAATAGGGTCATCATCTCAAGTAGGGTGCGTCTGGATTTTAAAGTAATAAGGTCATATTTTTGCAGTAACAATTGATAAGAGATTTTCTTTTTAAAGCATCTATAGTGCATTGCACGTAGGAATTTGCGTTGTACCAATTCAATATTGTCAATATATATACTTTTTATAGTAAGGGTTCCAAATTGGTACTGCGTACTCCAATTGCGGTCGTATTATTGACTTATATAGATATAAGTAGGTAGAGGGACGGTGGAATTCTCTTGATACTCTCATTACAAAACCAAACATTTTAAATGCCTTATTGACTATATTGTCTATATGGATATCAAGGTGAAGCTTTGAGTCTAACTGTACGCCTAGATCACGAAGAGAATTAACTTTATTCAGTGGAGTGTCTCCGAAAGAATAATTGAATTTTGTGACGTTTTTCTTCTTTGTAAACATAATGCTGTGGCATTTAGATATACTAAGGTAGAGCTTGTTAACAGAGCAGTAGTCCAAGAAACGGTCAAGGTCATTCTGAAATTCTAAACAGTCGGATAGATGGCTGATATTTTTATAAATCTTCAAATCGTCTGCATACAGGAGGAACTTAGAATTTTTAAAGCAGTCTTTTACGTCGTTAATAAATAGAATGAACAAGAGGGGACCTAAAATTGAGCCTTGAGGCACTCCGGAAGTGACTTTAACCATGCGAGATTCATAACCATTGACAACCACTTTCTGGGTCCTATTGGTGACATATGATACAAACCAACGCAATAAGTTACCTCTAATACCATTGAATGCAATTTTGTCAAGAAGTAGTCTGTGATCGACTTTATCGAAGGCTTTTTGGAAGTCGGTATAGACCACATCAATTTGCTGTCTACTGTCAATGCCTTCAAATAGATGTTTTGTAAAAACCAGGAGGTTACTCACACAGGACCTATCTTTAACGAACCCGTGTTACTCTTTTATTAAGATGCTATGAAGAATTGGGTAGATCGCACTGTGCACCAGTTTTTCAAAAAGTTTGGATAGCCCTGACAACAAAGAGATTGGACGATACGTGGAGACGTCACTCTTAGAGCCACATTTATGAACTGGAACGATGTTCGCTTGTTTCCATACATCAGGGAAAACCCCATAGGAAAGACATTTATTAAATAGTATGAAGAGAGGGTAGCTCAGTGTGTCACTTGTGTTTTTTAAAAATATTGGTGGAATACCATCTGGTCCTGGCCCTTTGTAAGCATCTAGTGATTGTAGTTCTTTTCGTATTTTTTGTAAGGAAAAATGCAGATTACAAATATTTATATCACTATCAGGATTGGCATGTGGTGGCCCCCATGAAGTATGATCAAAAGAAGATGGTTCATATACTGATTGGAAAACATTTGAGAAAAGATTACAAGTGGTAACAGGGTCATCTGAGGACTGTTGGAGATAGTGAACTGTAGCTGGAATACTATTAGTGGAGTTACGACTAGAAACATATGACCAAAATGCCTTAACATTTTTGACCACACTATCCTCTACACCATTTATATATTTTTTATAACACTCGTCCGCCTCTTTTTTGAATTTTGTTCTATAAATAGAAAATAGTTCGTAGGTAGTCTTTAGTGTTTCCATATTTTTTCCACTTAACCCATACGCGAGCTTTATTTTTGAATAAGTTCAAAAGAGTATTAGTGAACCAACATGGGAATTTCAGACTCTTAGACTTGTGAGTGGGGGTATGTAATTTAATGATTTTATAGATTTTTTCATAAAAAGTTGCAACTGCTTGATCAGGGGGCAGATCTTCAAGTAAATTGTTCCAATCTACAGTTTGAATGTCGGTATTGATATTAGAATAATTCGATTTGTAATAATTTAGTTTGTTAAGATTTTTATGTTTAGGTATGTGTGTTGGTTTTCTAAAAGGTATTTGTACGTAAAAGGAAGGATGGTGAATATCTATTGGCAAGAGTGAGATGTTAGGATTATAAGCAACAGCATGTGTGTTACAGAAGAAAAGATCTAAAATCCGCCCGTTACAGTTAGTGAATGTGTTAAATTGATTTAAGTCTAATTGTGAGCAAAAGTTTAATAGATGTCGACTTGTATTTGAATATTTTCCATCAGAGGCACAAGTCATGAACGAATTTGTACTAATCTAGTTTAGCGCAGGTAGGTTAAAATCACCGGTAAAAATAATGTTTTCTATGGAGGGATCATCTACCAAATTCGACAACGAATTGATAAAGTTTACATATATATCATCCGTGGCGCTAGGGGGTATGTAAGTAGCACAAACAATTAGGTATTTACAACTATAAGAGGGAATTTTTATTATTTTATGTTCTGGTAAAATTAATGGGGGTGATAGAGTGAGACTAGTTGGTTTAAGTTCTTTGGAGACTGCTATAAGGATAGCAGTATATTATAGGCTATAAGGATAGTAGATCTTTTTTATTAGAAGCAGCTCTATCACGATCGTGTCGGAAAACTATATAACGGGAATCAATAAATTCGCTATCGGAAATCTCTGGAGTTAACCAGGTTTCTGTTAAAATGATGATGTCGTAAGCATGCGATAATATATTCATAAATAATGAATTCAGTTTGGTCCTGATCCCTCGACAATTTTGATAATAAATTGACAAATTATTATCTAACATCGCAATATTTGTTAAAAATACTAGTATTAATTTTGAGTGGTATAATGGAGTGTTTATTACATAAATAAGTAAAAATTAAGGTTGACTGTTTCCAACAAGTATGCTCGATCAAAACTACAAAGATTGTTAGTAAAGAGATCAGACAGTACGTTAAATTGAGAACAAATAGTCACCACAGACTACTTGATACCATGAGTAGAATTAAAGTTAAACAGTATTTTAAGTGTTTGCAGTAAAATAATGAGATAAAACCTGGAAAAGTATTTATAAACATATAAAGAAAAACCCTACAATTAACAAAAGGCCGGGCATGCATCAGTGAATTATGGGGAGACCGTTTGGGAGACTGTTGATGAAGGCTGGAAAGCCGGTTTAATCTTATTAATGTCATCTTCCGTACGTATGACAAAGGTAGAGGAGTCTTCAGATTTCTTAACCAGGATGGTCGCATTCCTGATCCAAACGAACTTAAACTTGTTAGATTTGGCAGCTGCACGACATTTACGAAACAAATCCTTATTGCGCAGCGTCAAGTGCTCGTTCATGTAAATGCGACATGGTGTACCAGAGAGTCCTATGCGGTCCGAAGTCAATCCTTTAGATAACCGGAATGCACTCAAAACATTGTCACGCGTTAGTTTAGATGTAAATTCGACAATGACATTTTTAGTTTGAATTTTGGAAGAAGTAAAGCATAAAGTATTAAACTCATCTCTTAGGTTATTAATACATGCATTAATATTCCCAAACTGGTTATTCATATCAGCCCGGAGATCACATATGTTTTGCTTCAGCTCTGCAGACAGTTGGGTAATGGCCTCAGCTAACTCACAATCGGGTTGCTTCCGTTTTCTTAGGGTAACATTGGGACCAGGTTCATTACCTGTGCACAAGTCTGGGTTAGATTTGCTTATTTTACTCTCAGGTGAACGTAACATATTGGCGCAGTTATAAAACGATAATAAATGTTGTTTTCTATTATAATTACTGCAAACGGAATAGTAGTAGATACCAGTATAAAAATTCACGCTGCGGATGCCACGTTCAGTTGGCTCAGAGGTTTCGGCCGCCGCCTTCGCTCGCCGCCGTCTGTACCACACGACCGCCGGTTCGCGCCCCACGAAGCGCAACACTTTTTCCAATTCTCAAAATTTATTAAATACTTTTAGGAAGCACTAGGTGAGAGGGACAGCGCGCTACCAAAACCAAAATGGCGCAGACCGCATATGACACTTCACACAAGATAGTACGAGAGGCACCGATAAATTATAAAAGCAACTTTTAACAATCAAAGTGTCGAGACAACGTTAGAATGTTTGAATCAACAACACGTCCTCTAACAACCAAGTCAGAATACGAACTGAGTCCTTCTTTTGAGTCCAACATTCCAATACAAAA
Source organism: Xanthia icteritia (assembly GCA_949128155.2). Lineage (NCBI taxonomy): Eukaryota > Metazoa > Arthropoda > Insecta > Lepidoptera > Noctuidae > Xanthia > Xanthia icteritia. The sequence goes on along the minus strand of OX421959.2, from coordinate 9,686,064 downwards.
AGTGCAGATACAATACAGACCAATAACATCTGTTAATTTAAATAAATATAATAGCACTTTAGTTTGTAAGTTAAGTAATCAGGACAATGTTAATATTTTGTATAAAGAATTCTTTTCGTTAGTCCAAACCGAGTTCGATAATTCTTTTAAGAAGAACACTAAGACTATCAGCCCTAAGTTTTTATTTAGTGACTGGGCAACTAAAGGACTCAGGAAAAGTAGGGATAGACTTTTCGAGCTGTATGGCCTTAAGTCTTATGTTAACACGGAAACTTTTAATAAATATGTTGCTTCTTACTCTAGAACTTTTAAGAACACTTGTAAGACAGCTAAAGCCTTATACATTAGCAACAAGGTTAAATCAGCAGACAATAAAATACAGACGGTTTGGAAAATTATCAATAATGAAACGAACAGGAACAAAAAGCATAATTCGGAGTACACCCTGAAGACTTCATGTGGTGGTCTCATTTGCGATAGCAAAGAAGTTTCTCAAGAATTTGTAAATTTCTTTACCAGTGTCCCACTTAAAACTACTGAAACCTTAAATTCCTCGCCCTCGCTCTCTTTTGATTTAGTATGGGCGAATGTTTCAGCAAGCCAGATTGAATTTAACTTTAAGCATATTAACCCCATAATAGTAATAAAAGCTTTTAAGCAAATCAAGATCAAATTGACCGAAGATCTTTGGGGAATGTCCATTAAAATCTGTACCTCCATAATTGAGACCATAGCGCCTTACTTAGCCTTAATATTTAATTTGTGTGTGGATCAAGGAGTCTTCGCGGATTTAATGAAATACAGCAAGGTAATACCACTTTTCAAATCCGGGGACAGTAAAGACACCAATAATTATAGACCCGTATTCGTGTTGCCGGTTTTCAGCAAGGTGTTTGAAAAGGTAATGCTTAATCAAATGCTCAATCATTTTAACACAAATAAAATCCTCCACAATCAACAGTATGGTTTCACCAAAGGACGTTGTATGACCGGTGTAACCTTATTAAGACACATTTTAACGCGTGGGAAGAGGCCCAAGACGCAATAGGATTTTTTAGTGACCTCTCCAAGGCATTTGATTGCGTCGATCACGAAACCTTACTCTTGAAACTTGAACATTACGGACTTTGAAAACTTGCACTCAATTTAGTAAAATCTTATTTAAATGTTAGACAACAGCAAGTTCAAATAAACGGTATCAATTCACCAGGTTTAAAAGTAAAAATGGGTGTGCCACAAGGCTCGATTTTGGGTCCATTCCTCTTTTTAGTGTATATTAACGATCTACTCCATTTATTAAAAAATCAACCACAAATGGTGTTATTTGACGATACTTCCTTAATTTTTAAGGTAGATAGACGTGCTACAAATTTTGACGACGTAAATAACGCCCTACTGCAGGTCCAAAATTGGTTCACTGCTAATAATTTAGTATTAAATGGAAAAAAAACTAACTGCATAAAATTTTCTTTACCAAAAGTTAATAGTAGTAATTGTGAGATAGTATTGAATCAAGAGAGACTAGAATTTGTCGATAAAACTGTTTTCCTAGGAATCACGCTCGACTCAAGGCTACAATGGGGTCCTCATTTAACATCTCTTGCAGGACGGCTAAGTTCAGCAGCATATGCTGTCAGAAAAATCCGTCAATTAACTGATGTAGATACCGCGAGGCTACTCTATTTCAGTTATTTTCATAGTATCATGTCTGCTGTGGGGACGGGCTGCAGACATCGAGTCTATTTTTATTCTGCAGAAAAGAGCTATCAGAGCCATATATTATCTCCGTAGGCGCGATTCTCTGAGGGAACTGTTTAAGGACATTAACATCATGACGGTACCTTGTCAATATATTTATGAAATCATCATGTACGTAAGAAAAAATTTACATCTTTTTAGTAAAAGAGGTGATAATTATTGTACAAGAAATAGGGATCTATTAGTTCAACCAGGTTTCAGACTGGCTAAAGTAGACTCATCTTTCATGGGGTACTGTTTAAAATGTTACAATAAAATTCCTCCCCACATACTTCAACTGAATGAGACGAAATTCAAATCTTGTATAAAACGCACACTATGTAGGCAGGCATATTATAAGTTGGGGGATTACATAATTGATAAAAATGCTTGGCTCATTGCTGGTCCTGCTCCACAAGCATAAACTAATTGATTAGCATTTGAAAATACCGTTGGAGCTGCTGAAGATTTTAAAAACTATCTTTGCATTGTATAAATTCAATGTCTTAGCATTGTATAATTGCATAGCACATATGTGAGTACTATGTACCGACTATAAAGCTACCATTTAGGTACTGGGTATGTCTTTCATTGACTTGAATGTGCCCTGGCGGCTGAGATTATGTCATGCTCACTCTAATGTCTCGCTGGCGGTGGCGCGTGTGTTGGATCATTTAGCTCCCTTCAAAATGGTTGAGCTGAATGGTGCTAATCCATGCGTCATGTTCGTGAACGGGCGCCGTCAGTCAGTAGAGACTGGTCATCTCTTAGCTGCCATGGCTTATTTTAATTTTTGAATTGTTCTTTGTTTTTTATATTTTTAATACGGACGCTTTTAACGTGCACGTCTTTCTACATTGTTCTCACATGTATAATTTCAACGTTTATGATGTAACCAATATTTTGTAACAATTTTTTGATTTAAAAGAGTATCCGTGGAGTTTCTTGCCCGTTCTTCTCCATAGGTACCTACTACGCTTTGGAATGGGCAACTAGCTTCATATTTCTGACTGACCGACTTCTTGACAATTCAAAAGTGCCTGTAAATGGTTTAATTGAAATAAATGCTTTGAGTTTGAGTTTGTATTCATACTGGTCGATGATAATGCGCCCGCACATCAAGCTCAACGAGTCAATGCCGCTCTCCGAAAATACGACATTAATAGGTTAGACTGGCCTGCCGGCTGCAGCCTATTAGAGCACGCGTGGGATGCTCTTATGCGAGCTGTTTGGAACCGTCAGCTACCTCCCCAGACAGTGCCAGAGTGCAGGGAAGCCGCTATTCAAGAATGGGACAGGTTACCGAAAGAAATGCTGGATAACTTGATCCTCAGCATGCCCAGGAGGACCTCCGCATGTGTGCGAGCCAGGGGTGGAGTTATATTGTATTAAATAAAAACGTTCTATTAATGAATTGGCGTATAAGTTTGGTTAAACGATCTTTTTCATTCCATCAAATTTCTGATACAAATACATTAGGATTGAATTACTCAATTTTTGTTATTAAAAAATCAAAAAAACTTGTATTTTTTAATTCTAAACGGTGTATTTGTGGTGTATTCTATTTAAGAAATATATAACGTTAACACTTTTTCTTGATAAAGTTTAATTTAATTAATGTATCAGCTTTTGCTAGTGATCACAATTTTTTTTTGATGTGTGTATATCGATGTATGCGAGAACGTATTTTCCTACTACAATTTTAAGTTAGTTTTTGGGATAAATTCATCCTAACTACGGAACTCTTCACTGTGCGTAGTCTGACACCAATTGCCTCCACTAGGACACGGCGATGCTCTGCCCAAACCGGGCAGACCTCCACCGTATGCTCCACCGTGTCCTCCGGGCGATCCACGCAGTGATGACAACCGAACGTTTCCTCCCGCCTGATACGATACAGGAATCTCCTGAAACAACCGTGTCCGGTGAGGACCTGCATCATGCGTAAGATGAGCACGCCTCTCTAGCCACTCTTAAAAGGGGGGACTTATCGCCGCAATAGTGGCGTGCCCAGCACTGGGTTGGGACAATGGCACTCTCCATGACGACATGAGATCCCGCCGGAGCTCTGTCCGCTGCGCCGCGATTTCTCGCGGCAGCGGAGTTACGCCCCGGCGTTTCGCCTCCTCGCGCCACTCCCAAATTAGCGCGAGGATTTTTGCCTCCAGATCCCATTGCGGCAAGCCGGCACAACCTTTACGCCTCAAGCGCAGATCTCATGGTACAAAATAAATGATTAAGACAAATACGACCTGTTATTTTATTGTCAAAAGAAATACTTAGAAATAAAGTACTTGTTTCCTTCCAGCAGAGATTCAAAACAATATGTATAATGCTTTATGAACCTCAACGGAGATCATGAGGAGCTGAAGTAGAGACTTAGAGAAATGTTTTAACAGATACCTATTTATGTCTCAGTGGGTCACTTTAGTAATGTGAAACGGCGGTATCAGAAGTAAAGTCAGGGAAATTAACTGTAAAGCAAACAGACTGTCAACTTGAATTGACTGTTGTATAAAAATGGTTATAACACGGCAAATTGACGTAGGGTGTGAATTTGCCCAGCAATAATAATTTCCCTGAATATACTTTTATATATAACGAGCAATAACTACCTCCTACCTACACCCGAAATGTGTAACCTTATTAGGTACCACGACGTAAGGTTCACTTTTCTTCGTCTGTGTCACGGCAGTGTTAAGCCATACATGGTCATTTATACCTTCAGCTCCATCTGATCTGAACGAAATGCGTACCGTGTGTGGCTGTCTGCTGTGCGGCCTCAAGATCGATCGCCAATAACATATGGCCGGAACGATTAGATACTAAGCATATTATATGATGGAGGAACTCCACCCTTCTTGCTAAGAAATAAAGGCGCAGGTGACTGTACCATAGTTACGGTCACGACATCATCATCATCATCATTGATAGTCTTGTTCCACCCACTGCTGTGTGTAGGCCTGCTCCCTTTGTGCCATGCTTCCCTGGTCTTTGCGAGGCCGCGTTGGGAGGTACTGTTATATTTTTAGTACCTAAACAGAGATTGTGTCATCCTAATTGTAGATACAATTGCATTGTTGAACGTCAGAAGGTTAATTTTTAACATATCCTGCAGTTTATAATTAATTGAATATTCGATCTTAATATAGTTTGAGGATAAAATAGTAATATGCATGCAATAACAACATGGTAAATAATATATGAATGTACTGTACTTATAGCATTTTAAACTGATAGGTATATATTTTGACTACAAAAATTATTTAAAAGCGGTATATTTACCATGTTTTTTGTTTTAAAAAACATGGTAAATAAATACCCCGTTGCAAAAAAGCTTGTGTTCGCGAGGTCTACTGTTCGCAGAACTACTCGTTATACCGACTCCTCTCAATCAGAGCACTTGCCATCTTATCTCTTCACCACCCTCGGTTGATTGGTAGAGAATGTAAGGCATCATTCCGTACCTTATTGTGTGCGAGAAGTTTAAATAACTAAATACCGGCGGAATGCAGTAGTCAATAATGTCAAATACAAAAAATTTGTAATAACTGTTTTAATATTTAAAATTATATAGGCTTAAGCAATGAGGAAGTCCCGAATAGAAGCGGATATAAGGCAGTTGACTCGTTTACTTTACCTTTTTGTACGAAGTAGATACATCGGTAGAGATATCTTTATCTTAAAAATATGTGTCTTTAGTAGGTAGTATTTTGTAAACAAACAGAAGTAACAAAGTAAAAAGACTTTCCTGAAATAATCTGTAGGGTTACATTGCAGAGGACAGTGTTGTGTTTGGGAGAAGCCTATGTCCAGCACTGGACATAAACTGCCATACGGACACAGTTAATTCACAGTCAGTGGGTTGTGTTATAGAGGTCAGATGGTCGCTTACTATTTTCTTATTATTTCGTATCGAAACGAATTAGCGGTGCTACACACAATCACGCACGGGTCGGCACATTCGATTCGTCAATATTTGTTGCACACATTTGTTACAAAAAGTCGACCCGAAGCAATTACGGCAGATATTTGGCATTCATTCGGCTCGTGCCGATCAGCAAAATGCGTTTGGCATTTAACCTCGCTGATTCGTGTTCATTTAACCTCGCTGATTCGTGTTCATGTCGGTTCGGCACAATTTGAGCAGAACCAAGCGGCTTTTCCCGAATATATGTCTACATATTGTATTCGATTTTGCTGCCCAGGTGTGAATCATGTCAAGCCGAACAAGTGTGTACCTTCCCCTTACTTTAAATAGCATGTCGTGGTAATCAGGATGATCAATAATGTTAAATTAAATGTTTGTATATCCTGTTATTGTTTTTTGTTGACGTTTTTCTATTAGGTATAGCTAAACGCCTGCCGACTGCCTCGTTGGTCCAGTGGTCGAACGCGCAGTAGCTAAGTATGAAGTCCTAGGTTCGATTTCCAGTTCGGGAAAAGTGTTATTGAATTTTTTCTTCAGGAATTTCTCAGTAGCAGCGTCTAGATTTGTGCCTGATTGATGGCAATAACCCTCTCCCACCCATTTCACATGTAGCTTAAACATAACTGGTGAAACATGGGTGCACTATAGGTACATCTCTGCCTAACCCTTCGGGCAAACTGGCGTAATGTTATGTTATGTTAGCTGGTATTGGGAGAATGTCCGGCAGTGGACGTTGAAAATAAAATAATAATAAATTGTGTGTGATGCCTAAACTAATACAAGTAAATATTAATATCGTTAGCGCTTAGCATTTACTGTAGTGTCGATTATATTAGCAGGAAATTACTGAAAATAGGATAATAAAAGCGACAACGAACCAATTTTGTTACTCATTTCAGTTTGCTTTGTACGAACAGTTGCATGTTTAAGTAATTATTTTAATTAAGTGTCGTATAAATACTTCGCAAAATATCCCAATTTTCCATTAGAGTAACTAGTTCTTTATTTATTTATATAAAATGCAAACTACAATTGCCTTTGTTTTGTTTTTTTCTCTGCGGACTATCAGTTTGGCTGCGGACGTGACCGTTTATAACAGACAAGAATATTGTAAGTAACGTTACCATGTTTCCGATGCATTGAGAAAATAATTTTACAACTATGTAAAGTGTGACTGTTTGTGTTTGTGAGATTGGTATTTTTTTAAACGCATCCACGATACTGAGGACTGTCACGTTGGTCTCGCGGTGACAAAGTGCAACTGCCGAAAAAGAGGTCCTGGGTTTGATTCCAGGGTTTTTATATGGAACTCTCAGCAGCAGCTCGCGGAGCCTGTATCTGTGTCCCGTTGATGGTAATAGGCTCACCTCCTATTACATGGAACTTGCATATTACTGGCCAAATGTGGGTGTACCTACTTAGGTTAGATACACCTCTGTCTTACACCTTCGTGGATACAATCGTGATGATGTTGTCGTCATGTTATGTGATACAGGGCAAAATCATATTTATTTCAGTTTGAGGATTTATTTAAATAAAATCTATATCTGCAACCGAATTTAAAAAAAACAATTCCAAGAGAAAAATAACTTAATCTTCGAAAGAACATCATGTTGGGTGTCGCAAAAACTACAGTTAACACACTTCGGGTGGATAAAAAAAACTAAACTGTTTTCTCTTACATAGCTAGATTCTATCTCAATTACTGCCAAAGCATGCAATGCAATTTGGGTGCATTCATATTTTAACATGACGCATGACAAATATTCTGTTTGGTTTTAGATTACGCAGAACCGCAGAACCTAGAACCAGTCGCAGTATCTCAGTTCCCGTGGATGTTCAGTTTTAATTCGTCGTTCTTGATGCATATACAGTTGAAAAATACATCTCCCACTGTGACTGCTATCAATATTACTTGTAATACAGGTAAGCTTTAAGTTTCTGACTGTCTTTCTAAGAATAGGCGGAAACTTCTCTTACCGTGAGTTTGAAAATACACGAGTAAGATATATACAAGCATGTGTCTACACGACTTTTAAAGTTCAACGACAGCAACAGTGAACAAAATTAACGACGAGCTTTTCATAAATAAATAATGGGTTGTTTGATAGAATTAAGTTACAGTCTTCAAAAGTATGATATTCCTTTCTGTACAATTATTTCAAAATATAAAGTGCCATTTGCCTTTTCTGATACGTTTCAGATGATAGAACTTTCGAACTTGAGAAGACAACAGATCAGTTCGGTCGGAGAGAAAGTAAAGAATATTTTTATATTCATTCCGCTACATTTCAGACCACTAAATTAAAAATTTGGCTATACTTATACAGGTCAAATATGTTATGTTCGTCACTCGTCATAGCTGACGCGAACATAACGAACGAGCCACTGAAGAAGGAAGTCCTACGTAAGAGAATGTTATATTATTACAATTATGAGAGCCTTTAACTATTCCTGCCACGCTTTTCAGTAAAGTAGTTTCTGAAAGTTACGAACATTAATATTTATGCGATGCAAAGGAAGCTATTCATTGCTGTTATTTTCTTACAGCTGAAGACAAAGTCTTTTATGATGCCAAAAAGGTTACTCGCTTAAGTAACGACTGTGTACTTGTGGTGGATCTTAAAAACAAATGTGACGGTAAGCTTCTCTATACCTAAGTTATATAGAATGTTAGGTTAAACGAGGGACATACTCTATGAGAGATTACTACTCATGAATATACAAACAAACGCATACACAAATGAGTATACCTTTAGGCGCTGACAAGAACCGGATTCTCCAAAAAGGCTTGTTTTTTTAATTCTCAGAAATTGGCTGTTCAAACATGTTCAAAAATACGAAGATAATTTTCTTATTTATAACTTTACTTATTTATTATCTTATTTGCATTCAGAACTTGATTCTTAAACACATTACATGTCTTAAAACCCTTTCACGGAATCGTGAGCAACAACCAGTTACCTTGTAGTTATTACTGTAGTGTCAGCCTGGGTGACGTCATCGCAGGGCAAAGACATCTGCGAACAAGCACTGATCACCACGCTTGCTCGCTGCCTATTGGTAACATCTGACCAATAAGTCCTGGATTTCTGTAAATATTAATTTGTAGTTCAGTCAATCGCGCGTCACGTCACAAGTAACACTTCAACTTTGAAAACTTACAGCTGTATGGGCATGCAGTTAACTGAACTATTAGAAGAATTATCTCAGACCTAGATGTCTTCAGTTAAATTGTTTTTTTCTTTCAGAAAATGCGGAACAGCAGCCTTCTCAAAACGTTGTGTTAATATACGTGATACCATCAGTGATAGTATTGTGTGTTACAATATTGGTGATTTGTTTAAGGGTCAAAAAATATTATCGTCGGAATTCTCCGTCAGTAGAAACAATGGAATTGAATACTTGCGTAAGTCTTAATTTTTGTTTATTCAACTACAATTCTAGTATGAAACGAATGACAAAGAGCCATGTGCCTGGTGTAGTGGCCGGTGTGGCGCATCTTGGAAGAGGCTTATGTCCAGCGACTGCGATAGGATGAGTTAACTGATTTGTATTTGAAGTGTTCGTAGTGACACAGTTCGGGAAGTACCTACTTGTATACTTATCCTATGTCTCCGCGGTTGCATGCCCCTGAGGTTGCATGCCTCTGAGGTTGCATCCCTGTGGCTACATCAAGTAAATGATTTTTGTGCAGCGCTTGTGATCAAATAATAAATGAATCATGCATTAAATTTGTGTTCATGTTGAACGTATCAAAACGCATCGCAGCCAATTGAGCGAGTATGCACAACGAACCGACCTCATGAAAAGCCTAACATTCATGCATTAAAATATGACTTGTATTTTTCAGCATCATGAGCCGTTCTACCTGAACATGCTCTTCCGAAAAGAGTGTGATCAGGAGATCGCGGAAATCGATCAACACATCTATGAGGAGATTGCTCCTCAAGTTACTGAAGGTGGCTGAAATATTCAGTAACAACAGTAAGATGGATGTGGACAAATAAAATAATTGTGTAGTATGGAATGGGTGGGAACACAACTCTCAGGTTATACATCGTCTCAACCGAAACGGAACAAAAACTTGGGAATGTCGGTGACGTTAGGCATTAAATAGGTTGACATGACTCAATCGTTGTAGGAGTGTTTCTTCGGTCACTTATACAAGCAGTATTTAGTCAACCGGACCGGTGAGCACTTGCAACGGTTGAGCCATGCCAGCCATGTTGTGCTCCTTCGACATACTCAAGTGGATGCAGCGTAGACGGAGCTTGTTGCCGCTTTGAATGTAGTTTGAATAATAATCCTAATGTATTATTGAGTGTATCTCATTTATGTCTGATAAGCAGATTGCCAGAGATGTTTCGTCCGCCCTGTATTCTCTGTCTCGTAGGAATCTCGTAAAATCAGGCCTTATTCCTTGTTGACATCATAAATGGAATGACTGCGCTAAATTTCAGCTTTCGAAGTCCAAGTGTTTAGTTTGGGCTTTGATGAATCAGTCAGTGAGTGAGTGAGTTAATACTTTTATTTTTACATTTATTGATGTTTGTTTGTAAATTTAATCATTTTGTTCTGATTAAATATCAAAGCAAAAGCGTACAGTAAGGTTGCTGGAAGAGATATATTACCTTTGTAGTTTACTTTTCTGCAGCTGTTAGGTCTTATTTCCCTAATGTAAATGCTTATGTATTTAATTATAATATAAGTAATTTAGAATTTATATTAATTTTGTTTTATCTTGTTTTGTAGTCTCAGTAGTTATTTTTAATTATTGTTGTTTTTAATTTATTTTTTTAATTTACACAGTTGGATTATTATTATGCTTACATTCAAAATTATTTTTGTAATAATTATTATGTTGATTGAAAAGAGTGTCCATGGAGTTTCTTGCCCGTTCTTCTCCATAGGAACATAGGCTTTGGAATGGGCAACTAGCTTAAATTTTCTGACTGACCGACTCCTTGACAATTCAAAAGTGCCTGTAATTGGTTTATTTGAAATAAATGCTTTGAGTTTGAGTTTCCTCTTAGGTACAGAGTTGCTAAATATTTTAACATCTCGCATAGCAAAGATTCTGTTTGGTTTTAGATGACGCAGAACCGCACAAACTAGAACCAGTCGCAGTATCTTAGCTTACTAGCTTCACCTTTCTGACCGACCGAGTACTTGACAGTTCAAAAGTACCTGTAAATGGTTTTTTAAATAAATGCTTTGAGTTTGAGTCTTGTTTTGTGTTATATCAAGAAAACCTACTTACCACAAATATTGAAGCTACTTCAATCAATCTGCCTAACATTTTCCCAACTATATTGGTGTCGGCTTCCAGACTAACTGGATGCAGCTGAGTACCAGTATTTTACATGGAGCGACTGCTTCGCTGACCACCACAGCTCAGTTACTGGGATATCCCTTGAGAGCCTTCTAACGCGGCGCAGAGGTTTTTCGATATGTACCTAATGGTTGGTCACTGCAGCAGCTGGTGGCTCAGTGGCAACGGCCCCGAATTTCGAGTTGTAAGTAAACGTGTGTGGGTTCGAACCCAAGCAGGCGCTTTACTTTGTGTAAATAATTTCATCACCACTGCTCTCAAAACGGTGAAGGAAAATATCGTTAGGAAAAAGGCATGTCCTAGAACCAGAAATTCGAAGGCATGTAACATCTACCAACCCGCACTGGGCCCGCCTGGTAGATTACGGCCCACTCCCTCTCGAAGAGAGGAGGCCTGTGTCAGCAGTGGGGACATTATAGACTGAGTATGATTATGGTGGTTAGCCACCCATCCACGGATCGACCAGGCCAAGCATAGCTTAACCTTCGAAGCTGTTATTATTAAGCGATGAGTCATGCGACAAAATTCGTATACGAAAACTGCATTGTGGTAAACTGGTTTTATCGGCACCAAGAGGGCCCGCACCACGAAGGAAAAGAGAAAACAAAACCTAAAATTAGCACTTCGTACTTTGTCTTTTCTAGTTCTAAACGTTATATAAAAATCACTTCTGTCAAACCTTGGAACCGGATGAAAATATAATTTGATTAATCTAAACTTTTTTAGCTACTCCCTATCATTGCGAACTACGCCGTAGCAGAACGCGAGCTACGCCGTACCACAGCGCGAGCTACGCCGTACCACAGCGCGAGCTACGCCGTACCACAGTGCGAGCTACGCCGCAGCGAAGTGTTATTTGCATTAGCATATAGAAATAAACTAGAAAAGATTAATAAAATTGTTGTCAATTAATCACATATTGAGTGCTTACATAATATCATGGTTATCTACCAAGTTTCTTGCCCATTCTCCTCCATATGAAACTACGTTTTGAAAAAGCAACTAGATTCAAATCTTTTTTTTTTTTTTGTTTAAAGACATTCAAAAGTGCATTTTAATGGTCTAATTGAAGTAAATAATTTTTACTTTGACATCGATCATAACTCAGCAATATCGACAGCATTAGCAGTGAGCCCGCACAGGTCCTTCACCGTGCGGGCGTTAGTGCACACAGAGCAGGACAGGAGTGAGGCATCGTCTGTGATGTGGCTCCACAGACACATTGTGGCTCACCGGAGTACACCCGTCTAAGTAAGTTGTACCTGCAGTGGCCCACCTGGCATGGAAGTCATTTCCTGGTGGGTCATGGCAGTTGGAGGTCTGCTGGGTGCAGACTGTTGAGTCTGCAGAAGACTCCCAGCAGACCTCCTGCAAAAACCCTCCATCTGACTACCAACATAGTCAGGTGGAGGGTGTTTTAGAAGCCATAGTTTACTTAATAACATTATATAAAAAGAAAAGGTTGTCAACAAAACAAATAACATTTATTTATTGTTGACATTTCCAGCAACTGGTTTTAACACCCCAATTATTCGTGCATATGGCGACTCTTCGTCACGTCTTGGTGGTTGACTGTCTCCATGCACGAAGCCGAGATCCGCATATACAACTTCATTTGCGGTGGACTGGAAACAACAACACGTGTTAAACAATTGCATAACACTTTGCATGATTCTTTACTGCAAAGCTTACGAGTATAATGGTTTTTATGCCCGTTTGTTTTTTACTTATTCTGTTTTTCTCTTTGTAGGTGTGATATTGAGAAAACTAAGTTTCGGAGAAACACCAGGCACATCAATCAGTCAATCAATCAACCAGTCTGTCGCAGTCAACTGCTAGACGTAGGCCTCTTCCAAGCTGCGGTACAACACTCGCTACACCGGACCATGACCCTGTGTCCTTAGTTTCATACCAGAATTGTAGTTGAATAAACGAAAATTAAGACTTACGTAAGTATTTAATTCTATTGTTTCTACTGGACGTGAATTCCGATGACAATATTTTTTGACTCTTATTAAATAAACCACCAATACTAAAACACACATCCCTATCACGGATGGTATCACGTATATTAGCACAATATTTTGAGAAGACAGATCAGCATTTTCTGGAAAAAAAAGGTAACAGTTTTACAATTTGGTAGAATTCACCTCGTTCAGAGATCATTCTTCTAATAGTACAGTCAATCGCACGTCCATATCTGGAAGGATTGTTCTAAAAATCCAAATGTTACTAGTGGCGTGACGCGCGGTTGACCGTCAGATCACTTTTTTAATTCTTTTATCATAGATATTACCAATAGGCAGCGAGCAAGCGTGGGATCAGTGCTTGTTCTTAGATGTCTTTGCCATGCGATGACGTTACACAGGCTGATACTACAGTAATAACTACAAGGTTACTGGTTATTGCTCACGATCCCGTGAAAGGGTTGTAGGGCACGTAATGTGTTTAAGCCCTTAATTATAACGAATAGTTAACGTACACAAGCAAAATACTAGTGAAATACCTTTCTATCTGTCTGTAACAGTAAGGCGAACTATATGAGAACAGTTCGTGCAGACCAGAATAAGAAGAGTCAGTCAGTAAGGATGACTGCAAAGATAATACTTACTAGTATCATTTGCTGAATTTTTGTTAGTCGTTGGTATTTGTAAGTTTGTTGAAGAATTGAACGTAAAGGTTTTATTAGGATTAATAGTTTCTACATCAGTACCATCATTCTCTGTTGTTGTGTTCGTCTTAGTGTCAGTAGCTAAAGGGGGACCTGCAATACACAATATTTATAGGCTACACTTTGGATCATCTTAATCAACAGTCATCCATTTTCCTTGAATTGTAGCAGATACAGTGGTAAATGACTTTTAAATTTGTTTTTCAGAAAAAGTTTGAGGTTGGGGTATGAACAGAAAGAGATGCAAGATGACACAACGCTTGTATTGCAACATAAATTAAGCAATTATCTATTTACTCATAAATTAGTTGAATGAATAACAACCATACACAAAAATTGATGATCAAGTTCTGAATATAAATATACCTTTCGCCCTTTTAGATTTCCTACGCACCAGCTCTACACAGAATGTAATGTGCTTACAGTACGGCAGTTGTTTATTTTGAACATAATACTACACCAGCACACTGCACTTCCTTTCGACCCTATATCTTCTGACAAGAGAAGGAAGGACTTGGTTTGCACACAGTCCCAAACTAGACATGCTTTTGCTCATCGTTTTTATTTATTTTTAGGACCTTTTCTTTATAATAGGCTCAACAAGGCTCTTAGCTTCTATAGTGTAAGATACAAACAGTGCAACAACTTGGTATTAGAATATTTAGCTATGCTTAATTACACAGACACAGAACAACTTCTAGAAATATTGTCCTGATGATATTTGACCCTTCTTAAGTGTTTATTTTTGTATAATTTACATAAGTTTAGTTTTACGTTTAAATGTATCAAGATAAGCTTTTTCTCGTAGTTATAGGTTTATTTTAAATTTTACTGTCCTAAATGAAATATTTTTGTAAAGTGATTGCCTGAAACACAGGTTAAATTAACCTAGCTCGGGCGGGTCGCTACCTAACATTGCAATTTCCAAACCATCATTACTTGCACTTTTATTTATATTATCTTAGTTTTAGTTTACCTTTAGGCACTTTAATTATATGGAAAATCTTTTTACTGTTGGCTAGATGTACACTTTTTGTAATCGTTTTTTATATGAATAAATTATTATTAATTATTTTTAAAATTATTAATAAATAAGGTAACTATTATGTACCGTTATTGATATAAATTCAAAAACTTAATTTTTATTTAAAGGTTTTTTGAAACAGCGTTTGTTTGACTTACATCATCAGTTATAACAGAAATAACTGAGTGACAAAGGTTATAGATATCGTTCAGTGTGTTAGGTTAAACGAAGGACATAAGTAGTTATTATTCCAAAACCGGGTATGCGGGTAAAACTGAGACAAGGCAGTTTAGTCAAATGTTTAAAGGAGTTTTTTTTTTCGATTGCGATTAGGCCGACCAAAAATTGAGGCGTCAATTAATGAAACCCATGTTAGTTTGTTCCTTACGATCTCTAGATTACTGTTTTAGTAATAATTATACTTCCTCTACTGAATACTGAGAAATTAAAATCATAACCTAATAAATCACTAAAAGAGCTATTGTTTAGTTGGCGAGTAAGTTGGCCTCATCGTTATTATAATTTAGTCAAATAATGTACTGTTCAGTACCAAAAAGTTAGAATATTGGGTGTTTTGAACGGTTCACGAAATCATAAATCACATATGTAACATAATTATCATTTTTATTTCTGTAAGTATATCTATTTCAACGTCAGAAGAGTAAGAAGTAGATAGTATTTCATCTAAAAAAGATGCAGTTCGCTCCACCTCTCATCCTGATAAATAATAATAATAATAAAAAGTATATTCAGGTAAAAAGGTAAAACACTAAATACAAATTTGCTTAAATCTACGAAAAATTCAATTATGTTATGTGCCTGAACTAGGTCATCCTGTGTTTCAGGCGGATACCGGGTCCAAGATAAAAATACTTATATACCGCTCACTCAACATTACATGCGCACAACAGCCAACAGTACCAACGTCTGCCCACCAAACAGTTGCATCAGTATCCAGCAAGAGCAGCTTTAGTGTTAGAAAATGATTCTAGGTACCTAAATAAGCCACATGAAAAAAATAGATTTGTGTTAATAAAAAATAAACGTATTCTAACCAATATTTTCGGGATTATAGGCATTGCGGGAGTGGACTGTTTAATTCTAACAGTCCACTCCCGCAATGCATATAATCCCGAAAAGCTCGAAGCCTTGAGACGGAAGCATACAGTATGTTCGTCCATTCCTGTTCATTCAAAGCTAGCTCAAAGATTCTTTTACTTCCATGGTCCTTATGTTTACAACAAAGTTAATACAATCTTACATATGTACTCAATGGTTAAATATAAATGCAAAACTACTGTAACGAACTGGCTGATGGACATGGATTATGAAAGCACAGAAAGTATCATCCAAACCATTAAATAATTTTGTTCGTACTTCCCACTCATTTCTACTAATAAGCACAAATTCTCATATAGCACTTACATGCACATACACATAACACCCTCACACATTCACGCACTACACTACACACGCATTCCTACAATAAAATCACCTTACATTACACTTCACAAATAGAAAATAGAAAAATATTTACTGTCCAGGTAATACAGTAAGCAGGTTCAACCACCTTTATATTTAGTTCTCTATCTAAACTGTTTGCTAATAGTGATATGTACCTATAAACTGAATAAATATGCCGTTAAATATGATAAATGTTTAAAGGGGTGTGAGCCTGGAGATCTGTCATACAGGTCCCGAACCTAGTTCAGACTCCAGCTCTCACAAAGGTTCTGGCATAAGACAAAATTGAATATACACACTACTGTAACAATGTACCTTTATGAGAGAAATAAACTATAACATTATTATTGTTTTCATTGGTGTGCTGGAATCCACTGCAAAATAATGTTCTTTTCCGCAGAGTCAACAGGCACAGTATGCGTTTGTCGTGCAGATCGATATGGAACGTAAATATTCTTGTATCCAAACCTCCATAATGATTAGACAGTTTCAATTCTTTCTTCCATCATCAATATGCACTTTCCTCAAACTGCATTTAGATGGTTTGAGCGAAAACTCCATGTGTTCATAAGTTACCGCATATATTCTGTAGCAGTCTCCATATTATGACAGTATGTCTTCGCATTTTGCGTTGAAATCTTACTGAACAATACACCCTTCTGGAGTAAATGCTGTACCGTCTTAAACATTCCTTATTCATTATAAAACTTCAATAAAACACAGGAAAACAGAAAGAATATAAATTCCATGCAATTCGAAAGAAACGGAAAAAATAAAACGAATGAAGTGTTGTTGTAACTTGACACTTGCCTCTCTGACAGTGACAGATGCGGCTCGATATTATTTAACTTTTTACTCGAGTACATAAAATAAAGGCTCACGTCCATTTTCTCTCGGGGTGCCACTCGATGCCGTCGTAATTAGATAAATATCACCAACACTGGCACTCTAGTTAACTGACATTCTTAATTCTATATTTCAATACGTAGGTAGGTAATAAACCAGGGAATAGATATATTTCGTGTAATAAACCGTGAAACTACTGTGATGTATAGACACAGAGTTTTAATAAGAGTGAATAATAACGTGTAATTACACGCTATAAACGTCATTACAACGCCATGTCATTAAAATCGTCATCATATCGTCATTGATTATCAGATTGCCAAGATCGTCTTCCCCGTCAGACTGCCAAGTCATAGGTCTCGAGTTTGAACCCAAAGCACGCATCTGTGACTTTTCGGATTCATGTGCGTATTGTATAATTATCACTTGCTTCAAAAACGGTGAAGGAAAATAATCAATCTGCCTGGCCCTTTCCCAACTATGTACCTATATTGGGGTCTGCTTCCAGTCTAACCGGATGCAGCTGAATACCAGTATTTTACATGGAGCTGCTGCATATCTGACCTCCACAACCCAGTAACTGGGTAATACGATATCCCTTGGTAAGACTGGTTGACCGAATTTCGGGCTTCTGACGACGCGTAACGACTGTCAAAGATCCACGAATGACAGCCGGGACCAACGGCTTAACGTGCTTTCCGAGGCACGGAGGAGTCTCGGTATGTAAATATGGTCACCCATCCACAGACCAACCCCGGCAAGCGTAGCTTAACCTGATGGATCGATCCTTGCGGCAGTTATTACTTAGCCACGAGCTCCTCAAACGGTGAAGGAAAATATCGTGAGGAAACCGGCATGCCTGACAGATATTTCTCGACGGTATGTGTAGCCAAGTCAGAGGCTCTAAACACGGGCAGCTTTACAACTCTGACACCACCTTCTCACGTTAAGTACTGCAAACAGACACACATGCTTTTTCATCTACAAAAGTTCACAACCAGATGAAGTGTTCAACATTAAAGTACACTCATGTTAAAGCCATCAATAATAATTTGCAATTGTCCCATATTAAATAAAGTTTTGGAAACAAACTATTTAGGTGTAATTATTGGCCAAAAATTGTCATTGTTCTCTCAAATTGAACATTTTACTGGACGTATTAGGAAACTAGGGTGGATTCTTAGAACCCTTAGATATATTGCGCCAGTAAATGTCCCCTTCCCGAGCCCAGACAATCCGTTTCAAAATCGCACGGATGTCGAAGCATTTTGTAGGTATATAAATATATTGGATAGACCTTCGGAAAAATGAAGATTTCGTCAATATAGAGATATTAACACATTATAAATTGTACCTTCCTGGATTCGTTATGAGTTTACCTATTTGTTGATATATATATTTAAGGAATTTAAACTGACCTGGCCTCACACTGACGTGATATGTTTATATTAATTATACGTCAAAAAATGCTGGCCAATTAGGACCGAGTAGTTATGAGCCCATGGGTGCACATACGACATTTGGGCATTTTTT
This sequence comes from Xanthia icteritia, assembly GCA_949128155.2. Lineage (NCBI taxonomy): Eukaryota > Metazoa > Arthropoda > Insecta > Lepidoptera > Noctuidae > Xanthia > Xanthia icteritia. The sequence goes on along the minus strand of OX421959.2, from coordinate 9,667,523 downwards.
TCTTATGAGCCAGTGGGTGCACATACGACAATCAAGGAGTTAATAAGAAATCAGGCTCTCACAGAAATTTATTAAATGAAATCTCTAAAACACAATCTATTATAGCCTACTGTATCCCAATACCTATGGGGCGGCGCAGCAAAATCAAAATTTATACATGTTGAACGAGGACAACCTGCCGTAATAAAAATAATGTACTTCAAAAGGATCTCATACCCTACTGAAAGTCTGTCTCTATCAGGATAGTAGACTGTTTTCTGTTAGAAAATGATACATCTTAAACACCGTTCTAAAAAAACATAAGGACCTACCATATGATCCGAATAAAATAACAAGAAGACATAAAGATCTCATAGCACAGGTTCCACAAACAAAAACTAAATTTGCTGCCATTCAGTACAGTAAACTATCATGTCAACTTTATAATAGGATTAATAAAAACATGTTTTTAGCTTATCTTTGTCTCTCTAAAGTGCGTTTGGGGCAAATTCGTACGGGTAAATATCGGGTACTACCTAGTAAATTTTTATCATTATTTTATTTGAAAGAGACGCTAAGGTGCCACGCACGTGTCAATGCCTTAAAGGTAAAAATTGCCATGAAGGCTGTATAGGTTGGGAATCCGAAGAACTTGAAGAGTTCCATTTTTACCGCTGTTGAGGGTACACCCGGATTTGGACAAGGGACGGCGCAAAACCGTTAAGCATAACTCTTAAATAATGATTACTTTTTGGTATTTAGAATTGAGTGAAAAAGTGATTGCGAGTGCAAATTATGTTATTTATAAACCAACTAAACATAGCCCATTAAAGATAATTTACATATATTCTTTCAAACTTGTGTTTTATCCGTCATCGTCCCGACTTTAGCCCGCTCTCTTGAAAATTTACTTTAAGGTACTAAGGGGCCAACAAGAAAATGAAAAAAAATACTGTTGTTTCATAAACTCAAACTCAAAGCATTTATTTCAATTAAACCATTTACAAGCACTTTTGAATTGTCAAGGGGTCAGTCAGTCAGATATATGAAGCTAGTTGTCCATTCCAAAGCGTAAGTTCCTATGGAGAAGAACGGGCAAGAAACTCCACGGACACTCTTTTAAATCATAATCATAATATTACAAAATATGGGTTACATTATTTATGTTGAAATTATACATGTAAGAACAATGTAGAAAGACGTGCACGTAAAAACGTGCATTCAAAAATTTAAATAAGCCGTGGCAGTTAAGAGATGACCAGTCCCTACTGACGGCGCCCGTTCACGAACATGACGCATGGATCAGCACCGTTTAGCCCAACCATTTTGAAGGAAATTTAACGATCCAACACAAACGCCACCACTAGCGAGACATTTGAGTGAGCATGACATACTCTCAGCCGCCAGCGCACATTCAAGTCAATAAAAGACTTCTCATACAAAAGCGCTAATTAATACGATCCGAATGTATAAGAGACTTTTACATATTTCGGAGTTGGTTTTGAACTGTACGTTATTTATTTCCATGTGTAGTAAACTCCCGTATAGTAAGTACGTCCCTCGTTTAACTTAACACACTGTATAACATGGGTATAGAAAAGCTTACCGTCACAGTTGTTTATAAGATCCACCATTACCACACAGCTGTATTCTAAAGAAGAAACGTCATCTGTAAGATAATAACACCAATCAATAGTTGCCTTCTTTTGCACAGCGTAAATACAAGACGTTCCTGCTGATGACTTTCATTAAACAGTTTACTGAGAACCGTTGTAAGAACAGTTCAAAGCTCCCATTATATTGTAACAATATAACATTCTCTTACATTGCAATTCTTTGATCAGGTGCTTATTCGTTTTTTTCGAGATCTTCCTCCCATCAGCTACGAGGAGTGACGAACACAACTTTTTTGATCTATATAAGTTAAGTTTAATATTTAATTCAGCGGATTTAATAAATCCTTGGACCCAATAAAATATTTCATCTTTTCTCGGACCATAAACCACTGTAGACTTAATCGCATTGGAATTAATTTTATCTGAAACAAGAAAAATTACACTTAAAATTGTGAAATAATTGTACAGAATGAATCGAAGACAAAAGTGGATAATACTCTAGTACAGGCATAAGCAAACTTTTTTTCATCAGGGGACTGAAAAACGTAAGAAATTTATTAGATAAAAAAAGAAAATGCATTTTGTGTTTATATGTCAAAGGCCTTCAAACGCTTCAAAGTCTAAAATGCTACAATTACACGACGCGACACCTTTACAAACAGCTGAATGAGTAAAGTTCATAATGTGAATGAACGTTATACTCTTAATCTCAATAACACACACGGGTCAACGCAGATAGCAGCAAAATGCTCAAGAAAACTTAATTCAAATTCAAAAGTCATTTATTCAAACTAGGCTGAGAATCAGCACTTTTCGAACGTCAAAATTACATAAGACAGTCCCCCAAAACGCCCACCCTTCACCACTTCCTAGTGCTTTAGCTGGGAAGAAGAAGTGGCGCAACAAACTCCCCAGCAGCACAGCTGTCTGTTCAGTAAAAAAGATTCTATATAATAGTATGCAAAATGATATTTACATTACGCAACACAAAACATAATTTAAATTATAAAATTAATAGCCATATGACAGCTAGCACACGCCAATATACCAACCAAAAACATCGAGAACTATACTCAAGCAGAAATAAAAATAACTTAACGAAAACAATATCTAAATAAAAGCCTCCAGACATAAAGGGCGTGCCCGCTTACATATAGCTGTAACTAGAAGTTATATATAGGTACCATTGAGGTAAAGTAAAAAATTATCGAGGTCGCTAGCTAACCACATATTGCAATACAACTCATAAAAAAAAAACATTGTAATGAGTAGATTATGTCAACAATAAATAAAGTAAAATTAGTAAAATTATAAACAATTATATAAACTCATATAACCTGTCAGTAAGTAAGCTAATTCTGGAGAAAGAACATTTAAACATTGTCTTGAGTTAATCACAGCGACCAACTATTCTTATCATTTAAGTAGTCGTTGATAGAATAGTATGCCTTTGAAGAGATAATTGAGATAATTGAAAATGAACTAAATCACAACTAAAATATAGTATAGAATTTGTGCAAGAGATCATTCCCTGTGGCATGTGTACGCGCGTTTTCTCTCACGATTTGACTGTAAAGACCAATTCTCGAGCATTCTAGAGAATTTTGGCGTTCAGCGGGTGCAGACCGAGGTGACGCGACGACGAGGGTTCAATTTCGGCCAACAAAGAAGCTGCGAGCAGTTTCGGTAGCGCAGCTACACTATTTAAATCGAACTCCATTATTAAAATACATATATACATACATATCGTTCGAGGGGCATTAAACAGTCGAGCAGAATATTAACTACACGTGACTTGTTATGGCGGCACGCGACATCACAGCGACGGGGACGCAGAACCGTTGACTGCCACACAAGTGTTTCTGTTCGTAGCTGAAGGCAGGAGATTACGCGCTACTGGCTTGCAACGCTCGATATTAGATCGTGCGTTGCAAGCCGCAAGCCACACAGTCCACCACGGGTGGAGCGCAGGGAAGGGAGGCCGCCCGCATTAACTCTTGAATGTCAAAACTTCAATGTTACATTCAACATACTTTCAACTACATTTATTGTCTACATTTGATTCGGCGTTTTTAAAATTTTTACCTACACATTTGCGTGGAATAAAAAAAATAAAAAAACATGACTTTATTTACCCATTTTGTCGGCGTGATTAATATGTACACCTATGCCAAATTACAACTTTCTACTACACATAGTCACTGAGCTAAGCCGCGGACAGACAGAAAGACGGACACGGCGAAACTATAAGGATTCCTTGTTGACTACGGAACCCTAATAACCGGCTAGGTGCGTGTCGGACCACGCACAATGAAAGGTTTCGTAATTGGGATGAACTTATCCCAAGAACAAACTTAACATTGTAGTTGAAACATACGTTCCAACTGCAAATGTAAGTTTACACGCACAATATTGAGAGATTTACCATGTTATTTTAAGACCATAGACTTCTATAGGTTTACCTGCAATCTATGACCATACTCAGTATGTTTTTCAAAATTTTAGGCTCAGTAGTTTTGGAGATAATGGAGGCAATGGACAATTTTCATCTATTTTCTTAAATATCTTTGGAAGCATTCATTTAAAAAATATAAAAAATTATATTTGAAATCCTCACAACAATCTCTTTCATTTCATTTGTCACACGGTTAAATTTTCCTGTTTGCCCCCGAAAAGTGACCCCCATAGTCAAAATTCATTTATTAACGTTATACGTCCGTGTTGGGGTCACAGAAATTCATATGTGTACCAAATTTCAACTAAATTTGTCCAGTAGAATCGGAGCAAATTGGCTGTGACAGACGGAAAGACAGACAGCGAAACAGCTAGCCAGACAGACACACGAGTGATCCTATAAGGGTTCCGTTTTTTCCTTTTGAGGTACGGAACCCTAATAATAAAAAAGTAAAAATTTTAAGAGGCCTCCAAACTAGAAACTTGTTTTTGCCGCCCTTGTTTACTGAAATGTAGTGTTTAATATTGTAGTGGTACGGAACCCTTCGTGTGCAAGTCCTACACGCACTTGTTTGCTTTTTTACTAACATATATTTATAGATGCATTAAGTATTAACATGTTTATTTTTGATATTCAAATACTCTATTCAGTCAAACTCGAAAATTTTGATCACCTGCATTGGTCAAAGTACAATGGAAAACAAACGTTCCTTACTACTACCTCCCAACGGGGTGGGGTAATGACGTTTGTCGTTTTCGATGCTAAAATATATTATTATTGATATGTTGAAGAACTAAAAAATTGTTTGTCTATCTGTTAAGATTTTAAAGGCTTTTTTCCTATTGCTAGGTTTAGGAATTCTCCCCTGCATAAACCGAGCAAATCGATTGTAAGCTGAATACCTATGTGTTCTTAAACTTTTAGTCATCAGACTTTATCATACGAGATTAACTTTATAAGTTTATACGCCGCTTTTTCTGTCAGAGGAATAAATAAGCACGTTTGGCAGCTACTGTAAAAAGCATGGCAAACATTGCATGTTCTCCCATCTACACTTTTATCTACAATGTGCCATAAAATACATAAACTTACAAACAACAACACTAATAAGCAAGTAAATTACATTCGGCTGCAATCGGGGATGCAAAGGAAACCGATATATAATTTACTGAAACAATTTAATCAAGATAAAATTACAATTAAATCGGTAAAACTAAGGTGCGCGACAATTGTCCGATGTCAGAAACAAGAGTGATTCACCAATAAACGAAATCAATATTCACTGCTATAGCACTAACTTCGATCCCCTTCGGATTGCTGAGAAGGCGATTCTCACGGTACGAGAGCAGGGTGGTCTTAGTCATTGTCTTGGGAATTTAGGGTTCCACAAGTAGCGACATAACAACAAATCATTGAATTTAAAAAATCGTGCAGAAATGCATGCGTCTATATTTCTTACTCGTCTGTTATGAAACTCACGGAGAGAGAAGATTCCGTTTGGTCTTACGAAGAAAGTTAGAAACTTGAAGCTTACCCATATTGTAAGTAATATTGATATCAGTCACACTTGGAGATTGGTTTTTCCAGTGTATACGAAATCTGACCCAATGATTCCAGCGATAACTGAACTTCCACGGGAACTGGGATACTGCATCTGGTTTTAGTGTAGTCCCAGGTTTTGCGTTATCTAAAAACAACAAGAATCTTAGTTATGTGACAAGTTCAAATATAAGCGCACTCAAATTGGAAAAAATCTAGCTCTGTAAGAAGAAGAAATTTGGTTTTAATCAACCCGATGCGTTGGTATCTATCTATTTCTATCGTCTATTTCTAGTAGCTATCGTCTATTTCTCGACGACATGACTGTGAAGCCAAGTCAGAGGTCTTTGGGCGACATAAAAACTCTGACACCAGGTTAGTCACTAACCACACGAAAAAGAAGAAGAAGACATATATGGGGATGCCTTTGCGCAGCAGTGCATAGTGTAGCCTAACATAAAAAAAAACCAGGACCCCATGTTCTACTGTCACGCACAATCACGTATCACAAACCGACAGATCTTATTGGACATACAATAAAATTCATTATGTTGTAAATGCATCGGAAATAAGGAAAGCATACTTACAAAAATCACTAAATTTATAAACGGTCACGTCCGTAGCCAAACTAATATAAAGCGTAGTTATAACTAAGCAAATAGTTCTGTTCATCTTGGTGGAAATAAAATAACACAAATTAAATTAAAATTGTAAGCTGAATTTATTACTATATTAAGTTACAATATTATTGAATACAATCTTTACGTGCCACGGCAAGTACAAAACAAACTGACATCAGTAACAAAGTTGGTTCGATGTCGCTTTTATAATATTTTCCATTTCAGTTATTTCCTCCTACAAGTACCCTATTACAAATTACAGTAAATGCTAAGCGCTAGCGATAATATATTCGTTTTTAAATATTCATTTCCGAACATACTCCTAATGCCAGCTACAATGAAGTTATTGAAGATATCTCTACGAGGAGTTGTGATCGCAGTCTGTTGTTATTAGCAGACAGAAGGACGCTGCTGCACGTCCTCTCAACGTAGTCCTCTAATCGCAATTTATAACACCCAGGGGTAGAGATGGAGTGGCTTTTCATTGCCTGGAACGAAAATTACATAGGTAATTAATGACTATTTAAAACGTAACAGTTTTAATAACGAAGCCAAAAATATCTTGATATGGTATTTATGTTCGACATGATAAGTTGAGGCCCTAACTTTTGGGCTAAATAATATTACTGTCACTTAATTAGATGACTACGCAACAATTAGTCAATTTTGTTGTTTTCCTTATTTGAAACAGGAAAGTTATTTATGTTACTCACCAAATGGAGCAAAACACAACTGACTTTAAAATAACTATCATTTATTGGGCGCAAAATACAAGGAAACTGTGTTGAAGAAATCAACTGTTATGACAACAATAATAAAACAGCTTTGAATTGCATAATATGGTTGAACTTTTTTACTATTTTTATTAAAGGGCTTTGTCGCTTACAGGAACATAGCAGCTGAAGCAGAAACACAGGAAAATACCAAACTTTTAATAAATTACAATCTACCTTATTATTAACTCATGCAGTTCGTGCAGTTTCGCGCAGTTCGGTCGCTTTATCGGACAATGGTCACCGATAAACAAAACTGATTCGATTAGGTCTGAGCCCATCTTAGATATTTAGAAATAAACTGTCAATATTAATTAATGGTTGATTTATTTAAACTTTTTATGGATAATTATACTAACCTCTGTCCGCAACTTCACCCGCTTGGAGGTCAGAAATGATCCCACAGGAACGTACATACTACTGGGTTAAAAACCCCGGTAATACGTTCCGAATCCTTTATTCGAACCCAGGTCATGGTCTATCCGCGTGCCGAATTGGTCAAGGCGTGAAAAGGTAACAAACAGACAGCCGGACAGGCAGAGTTACTTTCGTATTTAGAATATTAATCTGGATTCGTACGATAGGTGGCTGGCCCAATGGCATGATGCTTTCTACCACCCAAACTTTGGGTTAAAAGGTCAATGAAAAAGGTACGAAAATCTTAACATGAGAACAGGATGTATGGGTTTTTGTTTGAACCTCGTGTTGACAAAGTTAATTCACAGTAGTGAGTGGGTTGTGTTATGGAGGCCAGATGGTAGTCGCTGCTACTTTTTCTTGTTATTTCATATATAAACGAATTAGGTGTGCTACACACAATCACGCTCTAGTCGGCACATTTGATTCGGCAGTATTTGTTGAACAACAAAGCCGACCCGAAGCAATTAAAACACATATTTGGCTTGCATTGGACTCGGGCCGATTGGCAAACTCCATTCGGCATCTACCCTCGCTGAAACATGTTCGGGACGGCTCAGCACAGGAATTTCTCAGTAGCAGGGTCGGGATTTGTGCCTGGATAATAGTCTCCACCCTCTACTGCATGGGGCTTAAATAAAACTGGTGAAATATAGGTAGTTACATCTCTGCCTAACCAGTCGGGAAAACATGCGTGATGTTATATTAAGTATGTATACTTAACCATTTCGAGTTTAGCTATTTTAATGTATGGCTCGCCATTGTTCTTTTAATATATTTTTAAAGAGTGTTCATGGATTTTCTTGCCTGTTTTTCTCCATACGAACCTACTATTAGGAATGGTTAATTAGCTTCAACTTTCTGTCTGACCGACTCCTTCATAGTTCAAAAGTGCCTGTAAATAGTTTAGTTGAAATAAATTATACATGTTGTTGTTGTTATGTGTGTTTTGTGAACATGTTTCTTAGTTGCTGCCTGGAGTCTGGACTTGTGCCCGAGTGAAGGCAATAGACTCGCCCCCTGTTACATGAGACTTAAACATAAATAGTAATGTACCGCACCTGCACCTCTGCTTAACACTACGGGGAATACAGGCGTGATTTTATGTGTGTTGTATAGGTTTAATACCATAACAACAAAATATTTTTGACTTAAGTATCATACTGATATATGTGTTTCAAATTAAGTACCTACCGATGTACCTACTTCGCATTCCTGGCAATAAAAAGCCTCCCCATCTCTACCCGTGGGTATCGTAAGTTGCGATTACAGGATTACGTTGAGAGGACGTGCAGCAGCGTCCTCCTGTCTGCTAGTAACAACATACTGCAATCACAACTCCTTGTCGAGATATCTTCATTAACTTCACTGTAGCTGGCATTGGGAGAATGTTCGCCAGTCGACATCAACGGGCTCGAAAAAGAAATAATTGTGTGTGTACCTACATGCTGAATGTTTACAATAACCAGCATTTGTCCGCGGCCCCGCCTGCGTGGAGCTTGAAAATTATCCCACGGGAACTTACTACCGAGATAACAAGTATCCTATGTCCTAAACCAGGGTCATGGTCTGTCTACCTGTGTGCCTTTCTTCGGAATTTGTTCAGCCGTTACAGAGTTACCTTCACATTAACAATATTTCTATGAATTATATTATTATAATTAGCGATGTATTCACTTAAATAGGAGGAAATAACTGAAAAAAAAAAGGATTATAAAAGCGAATACGAACCGATTTTGTTACTCATTTCAGTTTGGTTTTTGTACTAACTGTTGCACGTATAATTAATCATTTTAATTCCGTGTAATTTAAACTGTTGCAAAGTATTACTGTATTCTATTAGATTAATTTGTCTTTATTTATTAATTTTAAAATGCAAATAACAATTGCCTTTGTTTTATTATTTTCTCTACGGACTACCAGTTTGGCTGCGGACGTGACCGTTTATAATTATAGTAAGTAACATTACCATGTTTCCGATGCATTGACAAAATAAATATACCAAATATTCTGGCTGTTTTTGTTTGTGAGATTGGTATTTGAAAGCGCATTCCTGATACAGAGGACTGGCTCGTTGGTCTCGTGGTCACAAGCGCGGCTGCAGAACATTACAGGAGGTCGTGGATTCCATTCCAGGTTTGGAAAGTGTTATGGAGTTTTTTCATATGGAATTCTCAGTAGCAGTCCGCGGAGTCTGTATCTGTGTCCAGTTGATGGTAAACGCCTAGGCTCACCTCCTACATGGAACTTGCACATAACTGGCCAAATGTGGGTGTAGGTACGTACTTGAGGTAGATACACCTCTGTCTTACACCTTCGTGGATACAAGAGTGATGATGTTAGCATCATGTTATGTGATACAGGACAAAAACATATATATTTCAGTTTGACGAATTGTTTCAATAAATCTATATATATATTATATAACCGACTTTAAAAAAAGTCACTACAAAGTGAAAAATAACGTTAGTTTCGGAAGAACATCATGTTGTTGTCGCACTAACTACAGTTAATACTGTGCTGAACCGATAACAACACTTCGGGTTGATTACAACTAAACTGTTTCCTCTTACAGAGCTAGATTAATGCATGCAATGTAATTTGGGTACATTCATATTTTAACAGCTCACGAAACAAAGATTCTGTTTGTTTTTAGATTACGCAGAACCGCAAAACCTAGAACCAGTCGCAGTATCTCGGTTCCCGTGGTTTTTCAGTTTTCACTCGGGTAACCCACCCGGGTTCTTTATGGAAATACGGTTGAAAAACACATCCCCGAGTGTGACTGCTGTCAATATTACTTGTAATACAGGTAAGCTTTAAGTTTCTAACTTTATTCCTAAGACTAGACAGAACCTTTTCTCTCTGTGAGTTTGTTAACAGACGAGTAAGAAAATTAATATAGAAGCATGTATTCCTACATGACTTTTAAATTGAATTACAGCAACTGTGGAAAATAATTTTCTGAAGCACAATTATTTGCGACGAGCTTTTGGTAAAAAACAATGAATTGTTTGATAGAACTAAGTTACAGTCATCAAAATTATATTATTCATTTCTGTACAATTATTTCAAAATGTAAAGTGCAATTCGTTAGTGAAGTTCTAACAGTACGGCAGTCAAAAATGGCTACTTTACAGGAGAGTGAAAAAACTGTATGAAATGAATGTAACTTACTCTTAAGGCCATAATTATTGTGTTTAATTATGAATACAAATGAACTCTGTGATGATTTGAACCCATTACAATCCCAATAATCTTTTCCATTGAAGTAATTTGGTGACTTTCACAGTGTTGCCAGTAGTAAGTAGCCATTTTTGACTTCCGTACTGTTAGAACTTCACTGACGAATTTTGCTTTTCTGATAATACGTTTCAGACGTCAGAACTTTCGAAGTTGAGAAGTCAACACAACAGTATGGTCAAAGACAAGGTGAAGAATATTATTATATTCATTCCGCTACATTTATTAAGTCCACACATATAAATATTACTGTAAACTTACACATGTCAGATATGTTATGTTCGTCACTACCAGTAGCTAAAGGGAGGGAGGTCTCCACCATAACGAACGAGTCACTGAAGAAGGAATTCCCATGTAAGAGAATGTTATACTTATTGTTACAATAATGACAGCTTTTAACTATTCCTGCCACGCTTTTCAGTAAATTGTTTTATGAAAGTTATCATTCAACTGATCATTATAGCTGTCATTTGGAACATTAATATTTATGCGATGCAAAGGAAGCTATTAATTGGTGTTATTTTCTTACAGTTTATGGTACTCGCTTAAATTACGGCTGTGTACTAGTGGTGGATCTTATAAACAAGTGTGACGGTAAGCTTTTCTGTACCTATGTTATACAGTTTGTTAGGTTAAACGAGGGACATACTTTATGGGAGTTTACTACTCATGAAAATGAACAACTTATACTTAAAAACCAACTCTAAAGTATGTAAAAATCTGCTGTTTCATACATTTTGACCTTATTTATCTAACCCAACTCTTTTGTAAGAAACAGCAGTTTTTTATTTTATTTTCGGGTTAGCCCCTTAGTACCTAAAAGTTCATTTTCAAGAGTAAGTACTTATGGCCTTTGTTTAACACAAGACACTGAATTTATCTATAACAAACTCTGAAACTCAATTATTTCTGTTGTTAAATACCTTATAATGTTAGTCAAACAAACTTCAAAGAGACTTGTTATTTTATTTCTAAGAACTTGGCTGTTTTTAATAACATGTATATAAATAATTAGATACGTTATTAATAATTTAGATAATTGCTTCATATTTTGCAATTCATTACAAGCGTTGTGTCATCGCGCATCAATTTCTTTTGTAACCCAACCTTTGTTTTTTTGGGTGGAAAATTATCAAATAACTTCTCCCGCTCTGGGCGGAGCAGGAGGGCGTGTCAGACTCTTACTGACTAAAACCCACCCGTAATCCTTCAGTTGCCTGTACGTTGCCAGGGGCCACGGTATCCCTTTCGGACTTTCCCGCGACTCCGGCAAACATCGGTCCAATCCAAAACTAACCCAACCTCAAACTGTATCTGAAAAATAAATATAAAAGTACATACCTGTATATAATATATATATAATAGTTTGTTGTACATAGATAGTTTATATACCTAATGTATATCCAAATATTATTGAAGTAAAAGTAGTTGCTTTAACTATAAAAGTTGTTTAACTCTGTATCTGCTACAATCCTAGGGAACACTGCCGATCCCTTTGACCTAATTCCTTAATTAGGATAATCCAAAAGTGTAACCTACAAATAATGATATTGTGTATTGCAGATACTGAAACAAAGATGAACACAACAACAGAGAATGCAGCTGTTACTGATGTAGAAACTATTAATTTTAAGTCCAATTCTTCAACAAACTTAGAAATAACGACTCTCAAAAATTCAGCAAATGATACACGTAAGCATTATCTTTGCAGTCGTCCTTACTGACTGACTCATCGTATTCTGGTCTGCACAAGCTGTTCTCGTATAGTTTGCCTTACTGTTACAGACAGATAGAAATGTATTTCTGCAGTATATTGCTCGTGACCGTTACCTATCATCGCAGGGCAAAGACATCTGCGAACAAGCACTGATCACCACGCTTGCTCGCTGCCTATTGGTAACATCTGACCAATAAGTCCTGGTTTTCAGTAAATATTAAATTGTAGTTCAGTCAACCGCGCGTCACGTCACAAGTAACACTGTAACTACGAAGATAAGAAGATTTATCTCAGACCTAGATGTTTTCAGTTAAATTGTTAACATGTTTTTTTTTCTTTCAGAAAATGCGGAACAGCAGCCTTCTCATAACGTTGTGTTAATATACGTGATACCATCTGTGATAGTATTGTGTGTTATAATATTGGTGATTTATTTAATAAGGGTCAAAAAATGTTGTCATCGGAATTCTCCGCCAGTAACACTAGAATTGAATATTTCCGTAAGTATTTTTTTTTTATTCAACTACAATAATTCTGGTATGAAACGAAATACAAAGAGCCATGTGCCTGATGTAATGGGTGTTGTGGCGCAGCTGTGGCGAGGCCTATAATAATAATTGTTTATTGAAACAAATTGATTTACAAAATATTAAAATAGAGCCATAAACTATAGGTTGGTACATAACTATTGGATTCTACCTGAACTAGGAATAAACCTATCTCAGGTATCAAATTCAAGTGCTTATACATAAGTATTAAGTATCTAAGATTCCATAAACAAATAGTAAATAATTTATCTACTTTAATACTTTTTTTTGCATCATCGTAAGACATTTTTGCAACCACGGTCTGCGAGTATGTATTATGATTTTAGCAATGTGACATGTTTAATAAGGTCGCGTTTACTTTTTTATACAGAAAAAAATACTGTGTTAACAAAATATAAAGATTGAATGTTTATTTATAATACGAATTGTAAAAAAGAAAACTATTTTTATGTGTTATACATATAACTAGTAAAAGACAATATTGAAATAAGTATATAACATAAATTAAAAAAGACTTAACGCGACCTCATTATATCATATCATTTTCTATAGAATTGATGTATCGTGTCTCAGCTATTTTCTTTGTAGGGCATTCTTGATCGCCTATTTTGTGGTTGCTCGGCATTTTAAATCGCAAGCATGTTGCACAATGTGGCGGTTCTGCATGTTTAGTACACTCATTCACCTGATGGCCTTATCCTCCACAATGTCCGCACGTATAGCTAGCCTCTCGACAAGTCTTTGCAGCATGTCCATACTGTTGACAGTCTCTCACTGAGCAGGATGACCAGTTAATGAACTCTCGATCTTGGTTTATAAGTGCGTTTCTTATGCTAGAAGTTACTTCAATAATAAAGTTGCACGTAGGTCCCTCTTTTTTACCTGACTTGTGACTTAAATTGATAGAGGCCAAAAAAGAGTCACGGGACAAACTAGGTAGCTTGTCGGCTACATTCTGCTCACAGATGCAATCATAAACTTCTTGATCACTTAAAACGGTCGGTACTCCTCTAACTACAATTCTTGGTCTTCTCTTATGGGGCTCTTCCACTTTCAGGCCGGAACTACTTAGCTGAGATGATTTCCTAAGTTTTTCAATGTCGTCTTTGGTCTCCGTGCTGATTATAACGCCTCCGTTTTCGTTTTGCGCAATCCTCTAACGTGCAATTTCATTTGTTCAGGGGATATAATTTTTTGGACAAGAGATTTAGTGTCGTCACTAGATTTTAATTTATCCGTTGGATAAATTGCAATAGAGCTGACGTTATTGGGGCGCAAGTAATTATTTTTATTGGTTTTTACCATGTTAGCGAACGAAACTTTTTCTGCCATTGTTGGTTTAGCGTAGTTTTCTTGAATATGGATTTCTTGAAGTTTTCGCGATCCGTGAGGTCACCTTTTTCTCCCAACACTAGTTTAGAGTTTTGTATTTCTTGGGCCTTTAGCTTCAAGTCCTGGTAGTAAACTGCCATTTGTGATACGCCATGTCCAACCTTGCGCGATAGCGAATTGATCCTCAGCTTTTGCTCGGAGTTCAGCTTTCCTTCTTGAGCAATGGTACAAATTTCATTCAGACTTGATTCAATTGAGATCAACCAGTTACTAGTCTCACTGGTGTCTACTGCGTGAATTTTTCCTTCAGTCGCATGGTGAGGTATTTCAGGTTTGCTGGCAGGGCTGCTTGGTGGTGGGATACTCCGAGGGCTAATGTAAATCACAAAATTGGCAAAAAAAAGCTTGATTTGTTTCTAGGTCACAGATCACTCGGAAAAATTGCAACGACGTATGATCAATAATATTGCTTATACACACGTCCGCTCAACTTGAGTGTCAGTAGAACGAGATGTCCAGCAGTGGACTGCGATAGGCTGAGTTAACTGATTTGCATTTGAAGTGTTCGTATAGTGAGTCAGTTCGGGAAGCACTTATCCCATGTCTCCGAGGTTGCATGCCTCTGAGGTCGCATGCCTTTGGCTCCATCAAGTACTAATATTTTGTAGCGCTTGTGATCAATTAATAAAAGAATCATAATTTGTGTTCATTTTGAAGGTATCGAAACTCATCGTAGCCAATTGAGCGAGTATGCACAACGAGCCGACCTCATAAAAAGCCTAACATTCATACATTGAAATATGACTTGTATTTTTCAGCATCATGAGCCGTTCTACCTGAACATGCTCTTCCGAAGAGAGTGTGATCAGGAGATCGCGGAAATCGATGAACACATCTATGAGGAGATTGCTCCTCAAGTAACTGAAGGTGGCTGAAATATTCAGTAACAGCAGCAGTATGGATGTGGACAAATAAAATACTTATGTAGTATGAAATGGGTGGGAACACAACTCTCAGGTTCCATACATCAACCGAGACAAGATGCGATGCAACGATGCTTGAAGACCAGTAGTTTCGCGCTGCGCAGCGTGGCGCCGCGAGACGCAGAGCGACGTCGCTTGGCGCATCGTGAAGTCGCTGGCAGCCCCACGCGCCACGCCTCACTGCTTCCTAGCGCAGCGCGACGCTGTGAGGCGTTTCCCAATCATCTCAATTAAATGTGTAACTTTTTGAGTAGCAAATAAAGTTATATTATGTATCACTATCTTAAAAATTGCGCGCAGCGTTGCTTCGCGTCACGTCTCGGTGTGAACTGACCCTAAGGTTCAACATGAATTATGTATTCAAAATAATGTAATAGTTATAATGTTGATTGAAAAGATTGTCGTACGCTTTGGAATGGGCAAATAGCTTCAATTTTCTGACTGAGCGACTCCATGACAGTTCAAAAGTGCCTATAAATATTGTTTTTAAATAAATGCTTTGAGTTCGAGTTTTGTTTTGTGTAATGTAAAGAAAACCTACTTACCACAAATATTGAAGCTCTTCAATCAATCTGCCTAACCTTTTCCCAACTATATTGGTGTAGGCTTCCAGACTAACTGGATTCAGCTGAATACTAGTAACATGGAGCGATTGCCTATGTGACCTCCACAGCCCAGTTACTGTATAACACGATGTCCCTCGACAGCCTTCCGACGAGACCCCTCCGTCTCGATATGTAATGGATAGTCACTCATCCACGGCTCGACCTCAGCAAGCATATCTTAAGCTTCGAGCGACCTGTGCGGCTGTTATTATTAAGCGATGAGCTACTTATTATTAAAAAATGCTTAGTGCACGAACATCGGTTTTTTGTGACTTTACAGTCACTTAGTTATTGGTACATCGTGTTCTCATTTATAATTATCGTAGGAGTTGTCATCACCGGTGCCGTCGCATTGAGAAGTCCAGGTCTTCTTTTCAGCGTTATTCTTCAGTAGGGAACTTTTACAATAACTTAATCTTTAAAATAGGACTGTGCAAGTCCTCTAACCCAAAAAGTCTCTAACGTCACGCTACAGTACCATCTAGCTCAGAAGCGGTAGCTTGTGCAACTGTTCGATACTAGATCTAGTAAGTGAGTAAGTGAATACAACAACAAGGGCTATGTAAATGAGAAGTATTTAGACAGATGGCGCTGGTGGTATGTAATTATAATATAAAGGTTTGTTACAATAAATCTAAGTAATGTGTGTTTGCAAAATTATGAGTACCTAACAATTAATTTTTTTAATGAATAATTACTATGTTTCTTGCCCATTCTCCTCCATATGAAACGACCTTTATAAAAGGCAACTAGATTCAACTCTTTTTTTTCTGTATAAATACGTTCAAAAATGCATTTTATTGGTCTAATTGAAGTAAATCATTTTGAATTTGACTTCGACTTGCTCACCAACATCGACAGCATTAGCAGTGAGCTCGCACAGGTCCTTCACTGTGCAGGCGTTAGTGCACACAGAGCAGGACAGGAGTGGGGCATCGTCTGTGATGTGGATCCACAGTTAAACTGTGGCTTACCGAAGTACCTCCGTCTAAATAAGTTGTACCTGCAGTGGCCCATCCGGCTTGGAAGTCGGTTCCGAGATTTCCAGGTGGGTCATGGCAGTTGGTGCTCTGCTAGGAGTCTTCTGCAGAGTCAACATAGTCAGCTGGAGAGTGCTTGAGAAGCCACAGTTTACTTAATAAAAGGTTGTCAACAAAACAAATAACATTTATTTATTGTTTCCATCTCCAGCAACAGGTTTTAACACCCCAATTATTCGGGCATATGGCGACTCTTCGTCACGTCTTGGTGGTTGACTGTCTCCATGCACGAAGCCGAGATCCGCATATACAACTGCATTTGCGGTGGACTGGAAACAACAACACATGTTAAACAATCGCATGACACTTCGCATGATTCTTTACTGCAAAGCTTATAATGGTTTTCATGCCCGTTTGTCTTTTACTTTTCTGTTTTTCCTCTTTGTAGGTGTGATATTGAGAAAACTGAGTTTCGGAGAAATACCAGGCACATCAATCAGTCAATCAATCAACCAGTCTATCGCAGTCAACTGCTAGACATAGACCACTCCCAAGCTGCGCCACAACACTCGCTACACCAGGCACATGACATGATAGCAGAAATTGTAGTTGAATAAACGAAAATTAAGACTTACGTAAGTATTCAATTCTGTTATTTCTACTGAGTCTGAATTTTGATGACAATATTTTTTGACTCTTATTAGATAAATCAGCAATATTATAAAACATATCCCTATCACGGATGGTATCACGTATATTAACACAACATTTTGAGAAGGCTGGTCAGTAGGTTCTGAAAAAAAAGTAAGTTTTACAATTTGATAGAATTCACCTAGTATTGAGATTATTCTTTTAATAGTACAGTCCACAGCTGTAAGGGTTGTTTTCATAGTTCAAGTGTGACGTGATACGCAGTGGACCGTACCACAAGGTAATATTTACAGTAAAAATGGACTTATTGGTCAGATGTTACCAATTGAAGTGTTTTTAATGAAGTTCATATTCTTATGCAACATATAAATCTTGGAACGTGAAACACTACGTGACGTTCGGTCATAACAAATGAAACTGTCTATCACTTACATTTCTTACGGCTTTTTAAAATGCACTCTATCGCGCCGCGCCGCGCGCCTTTTGGTTAAATCTTATCTTATACGTACACCCAACGTCTAACTCAATTAACTGCTATTTTACCCATACATCTAAGTTGACACCAAATTATTCAATACATTGTATATAATACATAGCATTTTATATAACGGCTAAGAATGAATACCTACACTTTTAATTTTACTTCTGTTCTGATTTGATTTAAATACGAGCTGTGCCCTGCGGTTTCCCCTGATTCGATCTCGTGGGAATATCGGGATAAAAGGTATCCTTTGTCCTTCTTCAGGTCATGTTCTACCCATATGACCTGAAGAATTCAATTTCATCCAAATCTGTTTAGCGGTTTTTGAGTGAAAGCGTAGCAAACAAACGAAGAAAAACTCATTTTCCTATTTATAACATTAAGTTAGGATTTAGCTCAATAATTAAGATATAAAAAACTGAAATGTTTATCGATTTTTTTCTCAAAATGCTTATCTCAAAAACAGAAATAACTTATTAACGAAGGTTGGCGATAGTATTCAGTGATTACATTTGGTTAGATTAAATGAGCGACATATTGCATGGGAGTTTAGCACTCAAGAAAATGAAATTTTTGGTACCAAGGGCTTAACTCTGAAATATAAAAAAATAACAAGCTGTGTCATACAAAAGTGTCTGTGTACACGATCTAAATGTATGAGACATTTTCTTAGTACTACACTCCCTTATAGGACCTATGTTTAACCTAACGCTGTACAACAAATGTATAGAAATAGAAAGGCTTACCGTCACATTTATTTTTTAAATCCACCAGTAGGACACAGTATTTATATTTTCTAAAGCAAATTTCATAATCTGTAAGATAAATAACACCAATGAATACATACATACCTGCCTTTGCAAAGCATACAAATATACGATGTTCCCAATGACAGCTATACCAATATCAGTTTAGCTATATCAGTTGACCGATTACTTTCATTTCAATAAACTTAATTATTTAATGAAATGAAAGTAATCGCTCTCATTATTGTAACAATATAATATTTTCTTACACTGAAATTCCTTCTTTATAGTCTTGTTCGTTATTGTTGCGACATCCCTCCCTTTAGCTACGAGGACTGACGAACACAAGTTGTTTGATTTATATAAGTTTATCTTAATTTTTATTTCAGTGAACTTTAAAAATCTATCGAAATAAAAATGATAATATTCTTCACTTTTTCTCTGACCATTATCTTGTATATAATTCTGCATTTTGAAAGTTCTGTCATCTGAAACGTATAAGAAAAGCAAAATTGCACTTTACATTATAAAATAATTGTACAGAAATGAAAAACACACTTTTGATGTTCCTGTAACTCTATTCTATCAAACACAACTTTCACCAAAAGCTCTTCGTAAATAGAGCTTTAAAAAATATTTTCAAATAGTTCTGATTCAATTTAAAAAGTCGTGCAAGAATACATGCTTCTATATTTCTTACTCTTCTGTTACCAAACTAACTGAGAGGGAAGGTACCGTCTACTCTTGGGAAGATAGATTGAAGCTTACCTAATTGATACGTGACGTTGATCGCAGTCACATCCGGAGATTTGTTGGTAATACATAGATCCATATTGAACACATGACTCCGGACATACCGGATATCAAACTTCTACGGGAACTGAGATCCTGCGACTGGTTCTAGTTTCTGCGGATCTGCGTAATCTAAAAACAAACAGAATCTTTGCTATGCGACATGTTAAAATATGGATGCACCCAAATTACATTGCATGCATTAGACATAGAATCCAGCTCTGTAAGAGGAAACAGTTTGGTTATAATCAACCCAAAGTGTAGTTATCTGTTCAACACAGTATTCATTGTAGTTAGTGCGACACCAACATGATGTTAAAGTTGGTTAAAAATAAAGTTTTTATTTAAACAATTCCTCAAATTAAATTATTACAGGACAAAACATATTTATTTTAATAAATATGATAACATGACGCCAGAATCGTCACGCTTGTATCCACGAAGTTGTAAGGCAGAGGTGTATCTACCCTAAGTAGGTACCGACACCCACATTTGGCTAATTATGTGCAAGTTCCATGTAATAAGAGGCGAGCCTGTTACCATGAACTGGATACAGATACAGACTCCGCGGGCTGCTACTGAGAATTCCATATGAAAAACTCAATAACACTTTTCCAATCGAATCCAGGACCTCTTATTCTGCAGCCGCGCTTGTGACCGCGAGACCAACGAGCCAGTCCTCTGTATCGTGGATGCGTTTTCAAATACCAATCTCACAAACACAAACAGCCTGAATATTTGGTATATTTATTGTTTTGTCGGAAACATGGAAATATTACTTACAATAATTATTGTGCTCATAAACGGTCACGTCCGCAGCCAAACTGATAGTCCGCAGAGAAAATAATAAACCAAATACAATTATTATTTTCATGTCAAATTAATATACAGAACAAATGATTAAACAAAAATTTAAATGATCAATTAAATACGTGCAACTGTTAGTACAAAACAAACTGGAATCAATAACAAAATCGTTTATTCGTCGCTTTTATAGTCGCCCTTTTTCAGTTTTTTCCTGCTTATATAATTGACACCACAGTAAATGCGCTAGCAATATTAACATAGACTTGTATTAGTTTAGCTATTACACTCAATTAATTATTATTGATCCATATTTAAAAGAGTTATCGGACAGCATGAAAGAGGAACCCAGAACTCTGACTCAGGTATCAGCAGAGCATGGTTGAAAAGTAAGACTAGAAGAAATCATGATTGAATTTAGTGTTTCAGTAAGCAGGCCCAAAAAAATATTGAGTGGCACTGAGCAGCGAGAACTCCTCGACTTTTAATGCATCTATAATAGACCAATGCGAAAACATGATTAAGTAGTCCAGAACTCTCACTCAAGTATCAGCAGAGCAGGGGTAAAGAGTTGAGTGAATTGAAATTGATATTGAATTCAGTGTATCAGACGGAAATTCCAAAAAGAAAAATTGAGTAGCACTGACGAACCGGAACTCTTCGTTTCCTTATGCATGCATCTTTAAAAGAGCTATCGGACAGCATGAAAGAAGAACCCAGAACTCTGACTCAGGTATCAGCAGAGCATGTTTGAAAATTAAGATTAGAAGGAATCAAGATTGAGATCAGTGTTTCAGTAAGCAGGCCCAAAAAAATATTGAGTGGCACTGAGCAGCAGGAACTCCTCGATTTTTAATGAATTTATAAGAGACCAATGCGAAAACATGATTAAGTAGTCCAGACCTCTCACTCAAGTATCAGCAGAGCAGGGGTAAAGATTTAAGTGAGTTGAAAATGACATGTAATTCAGTATATCAGTAATAATAATCAAAAAGAAAAATTGCGTAGCATTGAGGAACCAGAACTCTTCGTTTTCTTATGCATCTTTAAAAGAGCTATCGGACAGCATGAAAGAGGAACCCAGAACTCTGACTCAGGTATCAGCAGAGCATGGTTGAAAAGTAAGATTAGAAGTAATCAAGATTGAATTCAGTGTTTCAGTAAGCAGGCCCAAAAAAATATTGAGTGGTGCTGATACCTGAGTCAGAATTCTGGGTTCCTGTTTCATGTTTTCCGATAGCTCTCTTAAAGATGCATCAGCAAACGAAGAGTTCTGGTTCCTCAATGCTATTCAATTAGTTTTTAAATTATTTTTATTGATACAATGAATTAAATGTCATTTTCAACTCACTTAAATCTTTACCCCTGCTCTGCTGATACTTGAGTGAGAGTTCCGGATTACTTATTCATGTTTTCGCATTGCTCTATTATAAATGCATTAAAAATCGAGGAGTTCCCGCTGCACAGTGCCACTCAATATTTTTTTGGGCCTGTTTACTGAAACACTGAATTCAATCTTGATTTCTTCTCATCTTACTTTTCAACCATGCTCTGCTCATACCTGAGTCAGAGTTTTGGGTTCCTGTTTCATGTTTTCCGATCTCTTTTAAAGATGGGTCAGGAAACGAAGAGTTCGGGTTCCTGAGTGCTACTCAATTTTTCTTTTTGATATTTTTTACTGATACACAGAATTAAATATCATTTTCACTCTACTTAAATTGATACCCATGCTCTGCTGATACTTGAGTGAGAGTTCTGGATTAGTTAATCCTGTTTTCGCATTGTCCTATTATTGTTGCATCAGAAAACGACGAGCTCTGGCCCCTCAGTCCTACGCAATTTTTTAAAAATATTTTTTACTGATACACTGAATTAAATGTCATTTTCAACTCACTTAAATCTTTACCCATGCTCTGCTGGTACTTGAGTGAGAGATCTGGCTAATGGAAAATGCAAAAACATGATTATCTTATCATGTTTTTGCATTTTCCTATTATAGATGCATTAAAAATCGAGGAGTTCTCGCCGCTCAGTGCTACTAAATATTTTTTTGGGCCTGCTTACTGAAACACCGAATTAAATCTTAATTTCTTCTTATCTTACTTTACAACCATGCTCTGCTGATACCTGAGCCAGAGTTCAGAGTTTCTGTTTCATGCTCCCTGATTTCGTTTAAAGTTGCATAAAGAAACGAAGAGTTTCGGTTCCTCAGTGTTATTTAATGTTTTTTATGATCCTACTAATTAAAACACCGATTTGAATCTCGATTTCAACTAATCTTACTTTTCAACCACGCTCTGCTGATACCTGAGTGAGCTTCCTGGGTTCTTATATCATATTGTCAGATAGTTATGTTATAGGTGCATCAGGAAACGAGGAGTTCCTGCTCCTCAGTCCTAATCAAATTCTTTTTTGATCCTACTAACTTAAACACTGAATGAAATCTCGATTCCTCCTAACCTATCTATTTCACAAGGTTCTGCTGATAATGTTGTGAGATTTCTGCTGTTATTTAGTTTTTTTTCTGTTACTGGGATCTTGCTTACTAATCATAGCCCAAATAATCTACGAAAATTCACAAATTACGTTATTTACGACTATTTTACCGAAATGATTGTCTTTTTCTAGTAATAGGTCATTATTTTACTTTTTTTTTTAGATTGAGGACTGCAGAACTCTTTCGGAAAAGTATAAGGAACTATAGAGCTCACCACTGCGCACCTGAATCAGTTTTAAAATTTAAATTTTGGAAAAAATGATCTGCTAGCGGAAGTTAGCAGAGCATATTTTATTTGACTTTTTTTAGGTCAAAAAGCCAGAACTATTTTTTTTAAGTATAAGGAACTCTAGAACTCGCCCGCATGCCAATAGAACTCACATTTTTTTAGGCTCTGCTAGGAAATGATCTGCCAAGTTCACGCACATGTGCATCTGCAAGTACAAAACAAACAGAAATCTGTAACAAAATTGCTTCCTGGTCGCTTTTATAATCCTCCTTTTTCAGTAACTTCCTCTTAATATAAGTGACACCACAGTAAATGCTAAGCGCTAGCGATAATTATATTATGCTAACTATAAATTGTATTAGTTCAGTCTGCACTCACAATTAATTATTATTTTAGTACCTACCTACAGAAACGTTAACTGCTGAGCATTCTCCCAATGTAAGTCACAATGAAGTTATCGAAGATATCTCTACAAGGAGTTGTGATCGCAGTATGTTGTTATTAGCAGACAGGAGCACGCTGCTGCACATCGTCTCAACGTAACACTCTAATCGCAACTTCTGATACCCACGGCTAGAGGTGGGGTTTTTTTTCGAATTATTCCACTTTGCCCTACCCAGCCGCCCCAGTAGTGGGGCAAAGTGGAATGTGCTACTAATATCTTACTATGGAATTCAGCCTTTATTGTTCGACATGATAAGGTGAGGTTCTAACTGTTGGGCTGAATAAAATTTGTGTCACTTAATTAGATGCATTCCGCAAAATTATTAAATGTTGTTATTTTCCTTATTTTAAACAGGAAAGTACTTATGTTATTTACCAAACGGAGCAAAGCACAATGACATTTAAATTAACTATCATTTATTGGGCCCTAAATAGGTTGTATAAGGAAACTGTGTTGAAGATACTGTTATGACCAATAATAAAACAGCTTTGAACTGCATAATATTGATGAATCTTAGGTACACAAACCCTTGAACTTTGTTTTTTTAATTTATTCGATTAAAGGGCGTTTGCTTAGCGACTACTTCGCCCAGTACAGGAAAATACAAAAATATTACTTACAATCTACCTTATTACTAAGTCCGTACAGTATAGCTTTATCGGACACCGGGCAACGATAAATAAAACCCTTTTGACTAGGTTATCAGGATCATCAATAATATTAAATAAAATGTATGTAGGTATATCCTGTTATTGATTTCGATATTTTCCCATAAGTTATACGTAATTTAAACACCCGCCGACTGCCTTGTCGGTCCAGTGGTCAAAAACGCAGTAGCTTAGCATAAAGTCCTAGGTTTGATCCCCAGTTCTGATGAAGGATCTTTTTTCAGGAATTTTTCAGTAGCTGCGTTTAGATTTGTGCCTGATTGATGGCAATAACCACTCCCCCCCCATTTTACATGTAGCTTAACCGTAACTGGTGACATATGGCTGTACTATAGGTACATCTCTGCCTCAGCCTTCGGGACAACATGCGTAATGTTATGTTATGTATCCTTAAATAATGTTGAGTTTAGCTATTTTGATGTATGGCTCGCCATTGTTCTTTGTAATCCTATCCTAACTTATATTATAAATGCGAAAGTGAGTTTGTCCATTTGTTTGTTACGCTTTGACGCTAAAACTGCGAAACGGATTTGAATAACATTTCTTTCTCTTCTTTTCTTTTTTTTTCTTTTTTTAAAAACGTTGCCCCACATTAGGAATTTCTCCTGTATCGTGGGTGCGTTTACAAACATTTCAACTCACATACACAAACAGCCGGAACAACTACTTGCAGGTCATACAAATATTTGTTCCGTGCGGGAATCCAACCCGTGACACGCAGTGCAGCAGTCAATCGCTTAACCACTGCGCCAACCGTGCCTTCAAAATATAGAAAACTTATTTTTCTCACACGTCTTTGAATCAATGTCCATTCAAAATATATATTTGGGAGCCTAGATATTCTGTAATCCAATCGGAATAAATACACACTACCTTAAGAATATGTTTGATTTACAAATTATTTTCGTATTACGTTTGTATGAACTACGCATGCTCTGCCGGCCCGTTGAGCGAAATGACTCATTCATTAGAAAAATTTGGCACTAGGGCAGACCATGACCTGGAATAGGACGTCGGATGCTTTTTATCCCGGCAGTACATTCCCGTGGGATAATTGCCGACATGCACGCTGGCGAAGCCACTGGCAAAAGCTAGTATAATATTTATAGAAGTGTTCATGGATGTTCTTGCCGGTTCTTCTCCATAGGAACCTACCACATATTAAGAATGAGCAATTAGCTTCAACTTCCTGACTGACCGACTCCTTGATACTTCAAAAGAGTCTGTTAGTCGTAGAAGTTGAAGTACATGTTACATGTTGTTGGTGTTTTCTATTTGGAAACTCAAACGCTAATATTCAATTTACATGAGTTATGAAAGTTCACCCCACTATCAATGAACAGCTCAATGCAGTTGAACAGGCAGTCGCGTCAAAGTTAAGGTCACAGCATCATACAGTCTGCATGCACTGCTCAGTGATAGTGAGATGATGACAATTATCACTTAAGCCAATAACAGTTTCACGACATTAATAAAGCTAGGTTAACTAGAAAGTAGCGGGAGGAAACAAAAGAAAAAACTTAAACGAGTATAGTCATCAAGAAGAGGTAAAATGCGATTGGTGACACATTGCTAACATTAAATTAAAGTTTATCGTATTTACCTAAATACTATGACCATATTAATTTAACAAAAGGAAAAAGAAAAAACTACATAATTTGCATAGCATTGTAAATATACTTCCACACAGCAATTGGAACGTGCTTTGCTGAAATATATGAATTTAAATTTAAATCTAAATGAATTTAAATCTTTATTTAATTATGTGTGTTGTATTCATATTTCTTAGTTGCAGCCCGGAAATCTGGATTATGCCCGGGTGGTGGCTATAGGCTTGCCCCCTACTACATGGAACTTAAACCTATCTGGCAAAATGTGGGTGTACACTATACTGTAGGTACACCTCTGCCTAATCCTTTGGAGATTACAGGCGTGATGTTATATGTTTGTGAAAAACATATTTTGAGTTGGAGTTTGAGGAAAACCACTATTGTTTGTGGCTATTCCCCTAAGGCACCTGTCCCACCGCCGGCGAGGAAGCGACTAGCTATGACCATTTTCTTGCTCATGAAACGTACAATAGAAAAAATTCTCGCCGGCAGTGTGATAATTTAGTTATCAACTATTAATACACGGTGTAAAGGAAATTGACACGCAAATTACCATGAATTCCGCAACATGATTCTAGACACCCCAGAGTAAAAATTATCAGTCGGTTATTAATCAACCCGTCCCGGACTATCAACTGAATGCTATTTTAAGTCTCAAGCATACCGTTCAATATTATAAAGATCACGGTACGCTGGTGTACGCTTGTATCCTTGATCTCTCCAAGGCGTTCGATCTTGTTTCTTACGATGTGCTCTGGAGAAAGATTGGAGACAGGGGTATACCCGCGGAAATATGTGGGCTGTTCCAGTATTGGTATGGTAACCAAGTCAATCAGGTGAAATGGGATGATACCTACAGTCTCTGAGCAGTATGGGTTGGAGTGCGAGGTGATACAGGATGGTCTGACGTCTCCCAGGCTCTTCAACCTCTACGTGGATGACCTGATAGTCGCACTCAGCAGCATGCGCGTCGGATGCAGTGTTGATGGGGTTAGAATTAACAACATCAGCTGTGCAGATGACATGGTGCTGCTGGGTAAGTCGGCGGGAGCAACCAGAGAGATGCTAAAAATGTGTGAGACTTACGCTGCCGCACATGGATTAAAATATAATGTTAAGAAATGTGAATACATGGTCTTTGAGGTGAGCGGTAAACGCCGTGGAGAGGGACCCGAGTTGCTTATGAACGGGTCACCAATTAATAGGGTACCAATTTTTAAATACCTAGAACATTGTCTTGAAGCTGACCTCAGGGACGATGTAGACATTGAGAGGGAGCGCAGGGCTCTAGCGGTCCGGAGCAATATGTTGTCCCGTAGATTTGCGCGGTGTACAGACCAAGTAAAAGTAACACTTTTTAAGGCGTCAATTATACTAAGAGATCGCTGGAAGTCCTGGTCGTCCAATTTAACAATGCTTTCAGGATGCTGTTGAGGCTGCCTCGATACTGTAGCGCGTCAAATATGTTTGCGCAAGCCCGCACCGACGACTTCTATGCAATTATACGCAAACAAACTGCTCACTTCTGAGGAGAGTGAGGGGCAGTCAAAACAGCATCCTGAAAACTGTAGCCGAGAGCTTCGGCTCTCCGACTGTACAGAAGTTTTTGCGGAGGTTGATTGTTACTAGCACTAAGCAATAAGTTATTTTTTGTATGTTACTAACACCATATGGATATTTGTGTGTCCGAAATAAAGAGATTCTATTCTATTCTATTAATAAAAAGTCTGCTGTTCCATACAAAAGTGCAACACCTACACGGTCAAAGTATGTGTAATAGCTGCTTAAATGTTTAACACTTTGCGGCACATTAAACGCCCCCAGACGAAATCACATAAAAACTTCTCTCTTGCGTCTCTTTCAGGGGAACAGCTTACGCGTCGATGTTCTTACACTCAATATATGTACCAATCTTTATTACTGACAGGAGATCTTTTGAACGTTCCTTGAGTGAGAAAATGTCGTTAGCTAGTCGCTTCTTCGCTGGTGGTGAGACAGTTGCCTATAATGCGATCAATACAATATTTGAATTAAATATTTCGGTCTGACTAACTTGTTTACGTGTGATGTGTACTTAATTAGCAGTTATTTATAGTTGTCCCTGTTACTTCTAACATGACCAATACTCGGCTACTCATCGGTTTATGCATTTGAATAATTTTACGTCTTTAAAAATATTATCAAAATGTGGGTATTATTCAGTCATTACTGTTTGACCTGATCTGTTTGGCAGCAGGATCTGTCATGTTCACTGAAATATACTGCTGATGATAACGTTGTGTATCGGCTCGTTGTTCCTCCAATATGGTTAGATCTATAGATGAATCAGAATAACATTTGAAAGCTGGAGAATGTGTTGGCTTCATAATCAGCAGATGATTTGGAGCCATAGCGCTAGACGGCGCGCCTGCTCCAGGTTGTTTCGGTATCTCGGTAACGTATGTGTTTCAACACATACGTTACCGAGCACTCGCAAACCGTTGGAAAAATAGAAAAAATCGTCGGACGCATGGAATTAACACAGGGTGTCAGAAATGGCGGCTGGTCACAAAATAAATTTGTGATTCCCAGTTTTAATAGCTTTAGTGAGCAATTTGTTTTTTGGATCAGAAAAGCGATGAATGAAATGCTATTGCACGCAACGTAGAGGAGAATGTTAAGAAAACGTATAGAATTAGACAAGAGTACGTTATATCACCCTTGGTAAACTGGAAGAGAATTGCTAAGGCATGTCCACCTTTGCACTTTTATCGAGAGGATGTGTGGAAATCAATAGTCTTAGAAGTGTGGACGTGTGATGAGGAGGAATAAAGGACATGTCGTGTGGAAGAATGTGGTTGGCAATAAGAATAGCGAAAGACCAAAGAAACGATGGATCGACATTGTGTGAAAGATGATAATTATGGCCAGAAAGCGGATACTGAGATGACGTCTGGCAGATGTTTGCAACTTGCGCCGACCCCGAATATACTGTGATAACGGATATGATGACAGAAAACAGATGTTGGAAATATGAACTTTATAGTACGGTTCGTGCCTACTTAAACGAGCAGTTTAGTTTATGATATTTATGTGCAGGTGACGTAATAATGATATTTTCCGTGTTGAGAGACTGGTAGCCAGGTAACAACTACGCGGATCAAAAGATCTGCGTGATTAAGTGGCACTTGCCACTTTCATTCCTCAGATGGATGACCGTTTTCATAACATATCGAGATAACTGCGTCCGGTTCTCCCCTGTCGTCTCGGATCGGCGTCCCATCGGACTATGAGAGAGAGGGAAGAGAGAGTGCACCTGTAGCTGAGCACACAGTTTAATTGTGTGCAATAATATTATATCTTGCATTTTTATCTTTAATCTTCGCTAAGATTGGCCACCGCGATACAAATTCGGTCAGGAGGATAATAATATTATTATTCCCCATATTTGTGTTTGTAAGCAGTGACGCCATGAACTGCAAAAAAACATTGGTCACTCTTAACATCCTCGTTCGGGGGCTTAACATTACATTGCCCAATTTAGTACATTAATGACTGAATACTTTTAGGTATTTGCAGTAGGAACAAATCTATTTTTTATTTTGTGGTTACGACAGTATCCTTAGTGCTTGTACACAAAATACACGATTGCTCTAAACTATATGAATTTTTGGTTGCCAATAGGGATAACCACAAAATAGTTTTGCATGACATAATACTTCAACTGTTAGCACCATTACAATAAAATGACAAGATATAAAGGTTATTATTATATTTTTACAAAGATTTTTTGGCTTAGCTATCAAACTAATGTATGTACCTACTTATGTACTTCTCTATCCTGTAAATAAAAAGCCTCCCCATCTCTACCAGTGGGTATCGTAAGTTGCGATTAGAGGATTACATTGTGAGGACGTGCAGCAGCGTCCTCCTGTCTGCTAATAACAAAATACTGTGATCACAACTCCTTGTCGAGATATCTTCAATAACTTCACTGTAGCTGGCATTGGGAGAATGTTCGGCAGAGGACATTGAAAATAAATGTGTAATTACTAAACTAATACAAGTAAATATTAATATCGCTAGCGTTTAGCATTTACTGTGGAGTCGATTATATTAGGAGGAAATGACTGAAAAATAGGCAGATAAAACCGTCAAGGAACCAATTTTATTACTGGTTTCAGTTTGTTTTGTATTAACAGTTGCACGTATAAGTAATCATTTTAATTAAGTGTCGTCTTTATACTGAAAAATATTACAATATTTTATTAAATTAACTAGTTCTTTAATTAATCATTTAAAAATGCTAACTACAATTGCCTTTGTATTATTATTTTCTATAAGGACTATCAGTTTGGCTGCGGACGTGACCGTTTATAAATTTGCTGATTATGGTAAGCAACATTTCTATGTTTCCGATGCATTGGCAAAATAAATATACCAAATATTCTGGCTGTGTTTGTGAGATTGGTGTTTGAAAACGCATCCACGATATAGAGGATTGCCCAGTTGGTCTCGCGGTCACACGTAGCTGCAGAACATGAGGTCCTGGATTCGAATCCATGTTGGGAAAGTGTTAGTGAGTTTTTTCATATGGAATTCTCAGTAGCAGCCCGCGGAGTCTAGTATATGGTAATAGACTTGCCTCCTATTACATGGAACTTGTATATAGCTGGCCAAATGTGGGTGTAGTGGATACAAGCGTGGTGATGTTGGCGTCATGTTATGTGATACAGGACAAAAGACTATAAAATAACCAATACAAAGTAAAAAGCCTTTTTACAAATAAAAAAACAACCGACTTAAAAAAAAACAGTACAATGTTGCCTGGAAGAGATCGCAGTAAGCGAGAAGGCCGCCCATTGTATATTTTTTAGTATATAACTTTTTCTTTTTGTAATGTTTAATCTGGTGTACGATAAAGTAATACAGTAGGTACAGTACGAGTACAATATAAAAAATAACATTAATTTTGGAAGATTGTGACTTTGGTTTTGAATTTTCGTTTTTGACAAAGACTTAAAAAAAAAATTCAAGAAATATTTTAGTTTTTTTAGAAGTCGGCTGTCTTTTTTTTTCACTTTTTAGTTGTGGTACGTACCCCACACGAATTCGTGAACTTGCTTTGTAAACAAAAGTGACAGGGACTCATTATAACATCATCCTTATAGACTAAGGGGGAAAAATACGTATTATTGGAGCCAACTCAAAAACTACCCACGAAATAATCATCAAAATCAATTCATAATTGGCGATGTAATCGCGTAACAAACACAAAAAAAAAAACAGTCGAATTGAAGGAGAAAGAAAAAAAAAAGAATATATGTTTATTTGCGGTACACAATACAATACAATTGAGAATCTCCTGCTTAAGTCGATTAAAAATAACTTTCGTTTCGGAACAACGTTATGTTGGTGTCACACTACCTTCAGTTACTACTGTGTTGAGCTGATAACTATACTTCGGGTTGATTATATCCAACATGTTTCCTCTTAGGTACAGAGTTGCATAAATATTTTAACATCTCGCATAGCAAACATTCTGTTTGGTTTTAGATGACGCCGAACCGCAGAAACTAGAACCAGTCGCATTATCTCAGTTCCCGTGGAAGTTTGGTTTCGGGAGTGATTTATTTAATGTATTTATACATATTAGCAACAAATCATCGAGTGTGACTGCGATCAATGTTACATGTACAACAGGTAAGCTTCAAGTTTCTAACTATCTTCCTAAGACTAGACAGAATGTTCTCTTTCCGTGAGTTTGTTAACTGACGAGTAAGAAATATAGAAGAAAAGAAGCATGCATTCCTACATGACTTTTTAAATTAAATGACAGTAACGGTGAAAAACAATTTTGAAGCATAATTCACGAAGAGCTTTTGGTCACAAACAATTGTTTGACAGAAGTAAGTTACAGTCATCAAACGTATATTACTCATTTCTGTACAATTATTACAAAATGTAAAGTGCAATTTTGCTTTTCTGATACTTTTCAGATGGCAGAACTTTCGAACTTAAGAAGTTAACACAACCAAATGGTCCGCGAAAAGGTGAAGAATATTATCATATTCCTACCGCTACAGTTTCAAAGTCCACTGAAATTAAAATTTGGCTAAAATTATTCAAGTCAAATATGTTATGTTCGTCACTCCTAGTGGCTAAAGGGATGGCTGTCGCGAACATAACGAACGAACTTCTGAAGAAGGAATTCCGACGTAAGAGAATGTTATATTGTTACAATAATTAGAGCTTTTAACTATTCCTACCACGCTTTTCAGTAAATTCTTTAGTGAAAGTTATCATTCAACTGATCATTATAGCTGTCATTGGGGACATTAATATTTATACGATGCAAAGGAAGCTATTAATTGGTGTTATTTTCTTACAGATTATGGTACTCCCTTAGACTACGGTTGTGTCCTTGTGGTGGATCTTATAAACAAATGTGACGGTAAACTTTTCTATGCCTATGTTATACAGTGTGTTAGGTTAAACGTGGGACATACTTTATTGGAGTTTAGTAGCTACTCATGAGAATAAACAACTCATAATTCAAAACCAACTCTAAAATATGCAAAAATCTACTGTTCGTATTAATATTGCACATTCGTATGAAACAGCGATTTTTTTTTCCGAATTGGCCCCTTAGAACCTAAAAGTTTATTTTCAAGAGTATGGATAAGCGAAGTAAAATCGGGACGCTAAGGCAGATATTTAATTAAACACAAGTTTGAAAAAAAATATGTAAGTAATCTTTAATGGGCTAAGGAAATAGCCAGAAACCTTGTAGGTAGTTATTACTGTTATGTCAACCTGTCGAACGTCATCGCAGAGCAAAGTCATCTGCGAACGAGCACTGATCACCACGCTTGCTGACTGCCTATTAGTAGCATCTGACCAATAAGTCCAGGTTTACTGTCAATATTATTTTATGGTACGGTCAACTGCGCGTCACATCACTAGTAACACTTTAGCTGAGAACACCCATTAACCATTACATCTATGGACGTGCGATGGACTGTACTTAGAAAAATGGTCTCAGAACTAGCTGTTTTTGTTATATTTAAAAAATTTAATGTTTTATGTTTTTTCAGAAAATACTAAGCAGGAGTCTTCGACAACAAACATTGTGTTCATATACGTGATACCATCCGTGATAGTATTGTGTGTTATAATATTGGTGATTTATTTAATAAGTGTTAAAAAATATTGCCAACGAAATTCGAACCCAGTAGAAACAATAGAATTGAATACTTACGTAAGTCTTATAATCAGCGATAATTTTAGATTTTTAGAAATACTATTACAATTATTATTCTGCTACGAAACTAATTTAGAAAAAGTCATGTGCCTGGTGTAGTGGGTGTAGTGGCGCAGCTTGGGGGAGGTCTACGTCCAGCAGTGGACTGCGATAGGTTGAATTGACTGATTGATTGATAAGCCTGGTATTTCACCGGCTTTCGGTCCCGTCAATATCGTATCTCGTACAAAGAGATAAACAGAAAAAAGTAAAAACATAAAAAAACATTAAGAGCTTAGCTTACTGTAAAGCTCTGAATGGTTTTTATGTTTTTATAGTATCATGCAAAGTGTCGTGCAATTGTTTAACACGTGTTGTTGTTTCCAGTCCACCGCAAATGCAGTTGTATATGCGGATCTCGGCTTCATGCATGGAGACAGTCAACCACCAAGACGTGACGAAGAGTCGCCATATGCCCGAATAATTGGGGTGTTAAAACCTGTTCATGGAAATGCAAACAATAAATAAATGTTATTTGTTTTGTTGATAACCTGTTATTTTCATATATGTAATTACGTAAACTGTGGCTTCTCAAACACTCTCCAGCTGACTATGTTGAGTCTGTGTACGTAGGTCCTACAAACTAAGACCAACTTACTCAGACAGGGGTACTCCCGTGAGCCACAGTGCGACCGTGTAGCCACAGCACAGACATATTTGACATCATTTTTCTTGACATATTTGGCGATGCTTCACTCACTAGCACTGTGTGAACTAGCTCCTGTATTATGAAGGACCTGTGTGAGCTCACTGCTAATGCTATCGATGTGCCTGAGATCATGTGGAAGTCAAAGTCAAAATTATTTACTTCAATTAGACCAACAGAAAACTCTTTTAAATGTCTTCACAATAAAAACAGTTAAATCTAGTTGCGTTTTCAAAAGGTAGTTTCATATCGAGGAGAATGGGTAAGAAACATGGTAGTTACTCATTAAAAAAAGAAATCGTTACTCAACATTTTGACACAAACACACATTAATTAGATATTGTAACAAACCTTTATGTTATAATTACATACCACCAGCGCCATCTGTCTAAATACTTCTCATGTACATAGCCCTTGTTGTTGTATTCACTTACTAGATCAAATATCGTACAAGCTACCACTTCTGAGCTAGACGGCACTGTCGCGTGTCTTCCTTTTTCTGAATCGCGGTGTTCAGAGCCTCCAGGACTTACTTAACTACGTTAAGCTGGGGTACATTGTCGCGATATCGCGAACTTTACTTCGCGCGCTCTCCGTTGCTCAGCGAGATGTCGAGCGGTGTGCGAGAGAAAGCGCGCGAAGTTTAGTTCGCGATAACACGACAATGTAGCCCCAGCATCAGAATATGAATGTATTGTCAGTACGGAATTAGCGGTACATCTTCGAATTTCATCCTACTTGAAAAAGTTACATAGGACACGTTACGAAGTTCTATTTTTTTTGGGTTCGAGGACCTGCACAGTCCTATATAAAAACCTAGATTATTGTAATGTTCTCATATAATTTGTTTTATTTTATTAAGTGAATTGATTAGATATTATGTATTTTACTTTCTCTCTACTCTTACACACGGTGTCTACATCTCTTTTTACCCTCTGTCCTATCGCAGGTATGCTGGAAGAGATTTCTTTAGAAATAAGCATCACCTTTGTAAGTATTTTTCTGTTCTTTTCTTCTTGTCTGTTTATATATGTGTGTACATAAATGGTTAAATAAATAAAGTATTTATTACAATATCAAGTATGTGAGGTCACGCCACAAAATGAATAAAGCTTAAACTTCTTAAGCTTTATTCATTTTGTGGCGTGAAGCAGCTTCAGTTATAAGCGATTGAGAAATACACTTGGCCATCTATTGCATGAAGTGCGTGATGCGAACACAAAGTTTAAACGCACCAACAGGTACACTGCTAAGAGTGGTAGTTGCTAATTATTTTCTTTGATTCATCGGCACGTTGAAGAACAAGGACGCTATTTTGAGCTCTAGGATAAGTATTAAGATCGTAATTGTGATTAATTAAAAACAATTTTATTAATATTTTTTGTTTATTTCTAAATGCTAATGCAAACGTTAACACCTCGCTACGGCGTAGCTCGCGCTGTGCTACGGCGTAGCTCGCGCTGTGCTACGGCGTAGGTCGCAATGTTATAGAGTAGCTCAGAGGTTACATTGATCAAATAATATTTTCATTTAATCCAAGGTTTGAAAGATGCGAGTTTTATATTTCGTTTAGAACTAGAAAAGATAAAGTACGAAGTGCTAATGTAAGGCTTTGTTTTCCTTTTTTCTTCGTGGTGCGTGCCACTAAAAAGTGTTTACCACACTACTAACATTTTTTTTTTAATAAGTACCTTCAGTATTTCGGATTTTATCTCATGACTCATCGCTTAATAATAACAGCCGCACAGGTCGCTCGAAGCTTAGGATATGCTTGCTGAGGTCGAGCCGTGGATGAGTGACCATCCATTACGTATCGAGACCCCTCCGCGCGTCGTCGGAAGGCTGTCGAGGGATATCGTGTTACTCATTAACTAAGTTGTGAAGGTCAGATAGGCAGTCGCTCCATGTAAAATACTACGGATATTCAGCTGCATCTGGTTAGTCTGGAAGCCGACATCAATATAGTTGGGAAAAGGTTTGTCAAAATGATTTACTTCAATCATTTCGCTTCAATATATTTTGTGGTAAGTAGGTTTTCTTGATATTACGCAAAACAAATTTCAAACTCGAAGCATTTATTTTAAAAGACATTTACAGATACTATTAAAAGTAAGGCTAGTTGCCCATTCCAAAGCGTAGGTTCCTATGGAGAAGAACGGGCAAGAAACTCCATGGACACTCTTTTCAATCAACATTATAATTATTGCAAAATTTTGAATACAAAATTCGTTTTGAATCTAAGCATAATAATAATCAACATGTAAAAAAATAAAATACCATTCAAAAAGATTTAAATAAATCACTAAGTATAAGACTACAAAGCAAGATAAAACAAAATCAAAATAAATTCTAAATTACCTATATTATAACTAACTACATGCGTTTACATTAGAGAAATAAGACCTAAACGCTGCAGAAAAGTAAAGTTCAAAGGTAATATAGCTCTTCCAGCAACCTTACTGTACGAAACATTATCATATGTATTTCATCAGAACAAACAAACATCAATACACGTAAAACGAAATGTACTAACTCACTCACCCACTGACTGACTCATCAACGCCCAAACTAAACACTTGGACTTAGAAAGCTGAAATGCAGCACAGTTATTCCATTTATGATGTTAACATGGAATACGGCCGGATTTCACGAGATTCCCACGGGATAGAGAATATAGGGCGGACGAAACATCTCTGGCAAAGTGCTAATCAGAAATAAATGAGATCCACTCAATAATACAAAAAATCCTAGTTGTTATTCAAACTACATTCAAAGTGGCAACAAGCTCAGTCTGCGCAGCGATCACTTGAGTATGTCGAAGGCCGTTGAATGTGCTCACGTAATCATCTAATGCCTAACGTCACCGACATTCCCAAGTTTTTGTTCCGTTTCTATTGAGACGATGTATGGAACCTGAGAGTTGTGTTCCCACCCATTCCATACTACATAATTATTATATTTGTCCACAGCCATCTTGCTGCTGTTACTGATTATTTCAGCCACCTTCAGTTACTTGAGGAGCAATCTCCTCATAGATGTGTTGATCGATTTCCGCGATCTCCTGATCACACTCTCTTCGGAAGAGTATGTTCAGGTAGAACGGCTCATGATGCTGAAAAATACAAGTCATATTTTAATGTATGAATGTTAGGCTTTTCATGAGGTCGGTTCGTTCTGCATACTCGCTCAATTGGCTGCGATGCGTTTTGATACGTTCAACATGAACACAAATTTAATGCATGATTCATTTATTATTTGATCACAAGCGCTGCACAAAAATCATTTACTTGATGTAGCCACAGGGATGCAACCTCAGAGGCATGCAACCTCAGGGGCATGCAACCGCGGAGACATAGGATAAGTATACAAGTAGGTACTTCCCGAACTGTGTCACTACGAACACTTCAAATACAAATCAGTTAACTCATCCTATCGCAGTCGCTGGACATAAGCCTCTTCCAAGATGCGCCACACCAGCCACTACACCAGGCACATGGCTCTTTGTCATTCGTTTCATACTAGAATTGTAGTTGAATAAACAAAAATTAAGACTTACGCAAGTATTCAATTCCATTGTTTCTACTGACGGAGAATTCCGACGATAATATTTTTTGACCCTTAAACAAATCACCAATATTGAAACACACAATACTATCACTGATGGTATCACGTATATTAACACAACGTTTTGAAAAGGCTGCTGTTCCGCATTTTCTGAAAGAAAAAAACAATTTAACTGAAAACATCTAGGTCTGAGATAGTTCTTCTTATAGTTCGGTCTACTGCATGCCAATAGAGCTGTAAGTTTTCAAAGTTGAAGTGTTACTTGTGACGTGACGCGCGATTGACTGAACTACAAATTAATATTTACAGAAATCCAGGACTTATTGGTCAGATGTTACCAATAGGCAGCGAGCAAGCGTGGTGATCAGTGCTTGTTCGCAGACGTCTTTGCCCTGCGATGACGTTACACAGGCTGACATTACAGTAATAACTACAAGGTTGTAGGACACGTAATGTGTTTAAGCTCTTAATTATAAGGGATAGGAGGTAACGGACACGTGCAATATACTGCAGAAATACATTTCTGTCTGTCTGTAACAGTAAGGCAAACTATACGAGAACAGCTTGTGCAGACCAGAATAAGATGAGTCAGTCAGTATGGACGACTGCAAAGATAATGCTTACGTGTATCATTTGCTGAATTTTTCGTTATTTCTAAGTTTGTTGAAGAATTGAACGTAAAGGTATTATTAGGATGAATAGTTTCTACATCAGTAACAGCTGTATTCTCTGTTGTTGTGTTCATCTTTGTTTCAGTATCTGCAATACACAATATCAATATTTGTGGGTTACACTTTTGGATCATCTGAACTAAGGAGTTACAGCAAATGGATCAGCAGTATAATATAGTTTCCTAGAATTGTAGCAGATACAGAGCGAAACAACTTTCATAATTATTTTTTCAGAAAAATTTGACGTTGGGGTTTGTAAAGAAAGAGATGCACGATGACACAACGCTTGTAATAAATTGCAAACTATGAAGCAATTATTGAGTTGAGTAATCGAAAAACATAACAATCAAAAAAATAAAGTAAAGTTATAAATAAGAAAATTATCTTCGTATTTTTTTTTTAACATGTTTGAAACAGCCAATTTCTGAGAATTAAAAAAACAAGCCTTTTTGGAGAATCCGGTTCTTGTCAGCGCCTAAAGATATACTCATTTGTGTATGCGTTTGTTTGTATATTCATGAGTAGTAATCTCTCATAGAGTATGTCCCTCGTTTAACCTAACATTCTATATAACTTAGGTATAGAGAAGCTTACCGTCACATTTGTTTTTAAGATCCACCACAAGTACACAGTCGTTACTTAAGCGAGTAACCTTTTTGGCATCATAAAGGACTTTGTCTTCAGCTGTAAGAAAATAACAGCAATGAATAGCTTCCTTTGCATCGCATAAATATTAATGTTCGTAACTTTCAGAAACTACTTTACTGAAAAGCGTGGCAGGAATAGTTAAAGGCTCTCATTATTGTAATAATAACATTCTCTTACGTAGGACTTCCTTCTTCAGTGGCTCGTTCGTTATGTTCGCGTCAGCTATGACGAGTGACGAACATAACATATTTGACCTGTATAAGTATAGCCAAATTTTTAATTTAGTGGTCTGAAATGTAGCGGAATGAATATAAAAATATTCTTTACTTTCTCTCCGACCGAACTGATCTGTTGTCTTCTCAAGTTCGAAAGTACTGTCATCTGAAACGTATCAGAAGAGGCAAATTGCACTTTACATTTTAAAATAATTG
This sequence comes from Xanthia icteritia, assembly GCA_949128155.2. Taxonomy (NCBI): domain Eukaryota; kingdom Metazoa; phylum Arthropoda; class Insecta; order Lepidoptera; family Noctuidae; genus Xanthia; species Xanthia icteritia. Next base: position 9,628,551 of record OX421959.2, on the reverse strand, counting down.
TACAGAAATGAATTTACTTTTGAAGACTGTAACTTAATTCTATCAAACATCGTAAGCTCGTCGTTAATTTTGTTCACTGTTGCTGTCGTTGAACTTTAAAAGTCGTGTAGAAACATGCTTGTATATTTCTTACTCGTGTATTTTCAAACTCACGGAAAGATAAGGTTCCGTCTATTCTTAGAAAGACAGTTAGATACTTAAAGCTTACCTGTATTACAAGTAATATTGATAGCAGTCACAGTGGGAGATGTATTTTTCAACTGTATATGCATCAAGAACGACGAATTAAAACTGAACATCCACGGGAACTGAGATACTGCGACTGGTTCTAGGTTCTGCGGTTCTGCGTAATCTAAAACCAAACAGAATATTTGTCATGCGACATGTTAAAATATTAATACACCCAAATTGCATTGCATGCGTTGGCAGTAATTGAGATAGAATCTCGCTATGTAAGAGAAAACAGTTTAGTTTTTTTTTTATCCACCCGAAGTGTAGTCTGTTCAGCACAGTGTTAACTGTAGTTTGTGCGACACCAACATGACGTTCTTCCGAAGATAAAGTTATTTTTCTCTTGGAATTGGCCAGTAATATGCAAGTTCCATGTAAATATGCAAGTTCCAAATAGGAGGCGAGTCTATTACCATCAACGGGACACAGATACAGGCTCCGCGAGCTGCTGCTGAGAGTTCCATATAAAAACACTGGAATCAAACCCAGGACCTCTTTTTCTGCAGTTGCACTTTGTCACCGCGAGACCAACGTGGCAGTCCTCAGTATCGTGGATGCGTTTAAAAAAATACCAATCTCACAAACACAAACAGTCACACTTTACATAGTTGTAAAATTATTTTCTCAATGCATCGGAAACATGGTAACGTTACTTACAATATTCTTGTCTGTTATAAACGGTCACGTCCGCAGCCAAACTGATAGTCCGCAGAGAAAAAAACAAAACAAAGGCAATTGTAGTTTGCATTTTATATAAATAAATAAAGAACTAGTTACTCTAATGGAAAATTGGGATATTTTGCGAAGTATTTATACGACACTTAGTTAAAATAATTACTTATCACAACCGTTCGTACAAAGCAAACTGAAATGAGTAACAAAATTGTTTCGTTGTCGCTTTTATATTCCTATTTTTCAATTATTTCCTCCTAATATAATCGACACTATAGTAAATGCTAAGCGCTAACGATAAGATATTAACTTGTATTAGCTTAGGCATTAGACACAATTTATTGTTATTTTATTTTCATCGGCCACTGCCGAACATTCTCCCAATGCCAGCTACAATGAAGTTGTTCAAGATATCTGTACAAGGAGTGGTTGCAGCATGGTGTTATTAGCAGACAGGAGGACGCTGCTGCACATCCTCTCAACGTAATCCTGTAATCGGGTAGAGTTGGGATGTATTTAAGGGTTCCGTACCCACAGGCTGGCAACTGTATCCTATTACAAAGGCTCCGCTGTCCATCCGTCTATCATATTATTATGTAGTGTTAAATATTGTACGCTGGTACGCTGCTGCACGTCCCGCCGTTTTTTTTTGGGTGGGAAATTATCAAATAAGTTCTCCCGCTCTGAGCGGAGCGGAGGGCGTGTCAGACTCTTACTGACTAATACCCACGCGTGTTCCTTCAGTTGCTTGTACTTGCCAGGGGCTACGGTATCCCTTTCAGACTTTCCCACGACCCCGGCAGGCATCGGTCCTAGCGGACCCCGCCAGTTCTGCTGATATCTCTTTGAGGCTCGCGTGGAACACAACGCGCCGTCGACACAGGCCTGGTCCTTATCGGACGGCGAGCTACCCATTGCTCACCGTCCACAAGCCCACGCCTACGATGGCCGGGAATCGGCCTGCGATTCCTGACGGCGGCGGCTAGGGGCGTGAGGGTGCGAAGCTTGCCTCTTCCTTACGCGGAATGCGTGAGGAAGAGGCAAACTTCGCACCCTCCTTCGCGAGCATTGCTGAAGGAGGTGATGGCCTCCTATGCCCTCTCGCTCCATACCACGGCCTGAACCAGGGCCGGACGCGAGAGATCACCGCCACCGATCGCCTCCACGAGGACACGCAATGCTCTGTCCAAGCTGGGCAGACGTCCACCGTATGCTCCACCATGTCCTCCGGACCAACGTGTTGTCAGCGTAACAAACAATGCTGACGCCGCTAGAGAGGCGCGCAGCACCCAGTTGTATCCGATGTCCCATAGATGCGGCCCCAGGACTGATTCCTGTGGGACACCGCACGAAATCTCTCGCCGGTTCCATTCTCCCTGGTCACTGGGGTAGATGACGGCCCTGTCCGTCAAATAGGCCTCGACCGCATGACAGAGGTAGGTCGGTATCCAGTGATACCGGAGTGCCTCCCTGATGCAACTCCAGGGCAGGGTATTCAAGGCATTGGCGATGTCTAGAGACACTGCCAAAACGACCCCACCCCGGGCCACAGCATCCTCCGTCGTGAGGGTCCGCATGCGCATGTTGCATCCACCGTAGAGCGCCCCCTGCGGAAACCAAACACCCGACCCCACCTGCATCAGCCACCCGACGAGGCGGTCTGCATTGACTCTTTCAAAGAGCTTGCCCACCTCGTGGAGCAGCACGATGGGCCAATAAGTGGACGGAGAGTCCACAGGGCGCCCCGGCTTCCTGACGATGACCAGTTTCCCCGTCTTCCAACAAAGTCGGAACCAGCCCCTCTCCAAGCATGCGATTAGGAGCCTCCTTAGTCGAGGCCGGAGAGTCTCCAAGGTCAGGACCCAGGCTTTCTCAGGTAAGCCGTCGTGGTCGTCATGGGGCGATATTTTTGGCATTTAGCCTACGTACCGCCACTCTCATCTCTACCTCGGTCACCCCCGAGCATCGTCCTCGTCATTGACGGTGTGGTCCGCATCGGGCACCGCAGTAAGCGTAGCCATGAGCGGGGAGGTATATTCCCCTCTCGAAGGGAACAGAGCGCTCACCACGTCCCCCACAAGATGGAGCCAGAGACTCTGCGTCAGCGGAGGAGCCCATGGGCGGAGTTTCTCTCGCATCATCTAGTATGGGCGTCCCCACAAGTTCCTGTTCAGAGTCTCCAGCGACTCTTCGCGGGCCAGTCCCCTGGCCCGCAGGATCTCCGCGTGGAATGCGGTTTTCGCCAAACTGTACCCCTCGTACCTACTCCGACTGAATGGCTTCCGTATCCAGAGGGCGAATACGGAGCCTGCGGTGCCTGGTGTATCCGTCGCGCAGCAACTAAATTGTTCCCACGCGTAAAAACTTTGTATCGTCTCAAAAACTGTGGTTCGCACTAGTGACTAATTAAGCTAGCCATTAGTCAACCTGCCTCATGGTGCACTGTCACTTGGAGGTTTGGGGTGATTTTTTATAGAGGTTTTCTTTCTCGCGGCCCGGGCGGTTCAGCCAAGACCCTCGACCCCGTCAAATGCCAGAGACGTGAACTTGACAATCTTTGGGGCTACGAGACAAATGATGGCAGAAGAAAAGGGATCCTCCTGCCTGCCCGGCGGCAGTGTTAGTGTACGCCGTGCCCGCTCCCACTCCAACGCTGTTCAACGTGTGCTCTCTCCGAGTACACGTCAGAGCGTTCCTCCGACAGGATATTGGCATACGGACAACGAGACCCCTTAGGCACACAGTACCTAATGGGGAGACATTGCCTGCACCCCAGGGTGCACCGTCCCGGGGACTGGCCTTCCCCCCAGACGCATCTATAAGGGGACTACAGCCCACAGGCACACGGGGAGGTTTCCTGTTCAAGCACCTCCTGCTGCACATCCTCTCAACGTAATCCTCTAATCGCAACTTACGATACCCCTGGGTAGAGATGGGGGAGCTTTTTATTGCCAGGAATGAGAAGTACATTTATTTATTAGTTTGATACCTAAGCCATATTTATGTTGTTGCTATGGTATTGAACCTTTATTTTTTGTCATTTTTTATAAATAATTTTGCATCATGCAAAATTATTTTGCGGTTATCCCTGTGCGCAACCGAAAATTCCTAGTTTATAATTAGCAACAACTGATTGTGTTCATAATTCATAATAATTTTGAATTATGAACAAATTTTCAATTATGAATTTTATGTTCAAATTAGGTAATATAAGTACCCAGGAAAATGTCATGACCGCAAAACAAAAATAGATTCATACCTAAGTGTACGACTAGGCGCTATTCGCTAATATTAATATTATTTTTACCTTTTTCAGTTAATCCATTTGATAATTAATAATTTATCCAGTAATCCATTTGATACTTACAAGAAAAGCATAAGTTTGCATTATCGGAGATAATCAGATACTTACTTTGGAAATCGATTCGTTCGAGTCGCTGATGAGCCCTGTCGGCGAAGAGTCCTGTCGGCGAAGTGTCCTGTCGGCGAAGAGTCCCGTCGAAGTAAAGTCTTGTCGGTGTTCAGTCTGTCGGCGTAGTGTCTGTCGGCGTTTAGTCGTACACTCTTCATACCTAGTGCAGAAACCTAAAAGTATTCAGTCAATATTGTAAAAGATTGGGCACTGTAAAAGTTATTTACATATATATACTTACTTTTACTGTATACTAAAAAATACACAGCAAAAAAAAAAAATGCACTACAAAACTTACAATGAGTGGCCTTATCACTTTCTGCGATCTCTTCCAGGTAACCTATGCGTGGACATAAAATGGGGTTATCATTGGTGCAAAATAATAAATATATAGATACAATATATATATATATGCTATAATAATAATTCATAATTCTTTATTTGTATAACATAGGTATTAAAATACAGATCTTAGGCTAAAGGAGGGTCGCTATGTTATGCCAACAGGCGTACAAATATGATTGTATTTGAAATAATGACAATTAATCATGCGAAAGTTATTAATGACAATATTACATGCGAAAGTATTTGGAAGGTCAAAATTAAACACAATAAATAAATAATCGCTAAATAAGTCACAATTAATAAATAAAACAAACACATTAAAATGTCAAATTAAAACAAATAAAATAAAATTAGATGTCAAGCGAAATTAGTCAACACGTGTAAGGTAGGTCAGAATTAAGTTTTGTGAGTATTATCATTCAAAAATTCTTGTACAGAGTAGTAACATTTATCTAGTAAAATCGCAGTTAGTTTTCTTTTAAATTTATGTCCAGGTAATTCTTTTATGGCCTCCGGTATTTTATTATATATTGTAGGCCCCATACAAAATATACTCTTCTTCAGTAGTGCTGTTTGGTAACCAGATGTACTTAATGACGATTTATATTGACTTCTAAGTTGTGTTGAGCGTTGTCTTTTTTCTGACATTGTGGGGAAGAATTGGCTGTTCATCTTAACAAAGAGAGCTATTTCTAGTATATATAGGCAGGGAAAAGTTAATATTCTAAGGGACTTGAATGCCGGTACACAACTGTCCGTATATTTGAGACCTTGTATTGCTCTGATACACCGCTTTTGAGCCCTGAATATGGTTTCTCTTTCATTACAGTTTCCCCAGAATATTACACCGAATCTTAAAATTGATGAAACCATACCATGATATGCAACTACAACTGTGTTCGTATTGACTTTTTTAGATAAGGCATGCAGAGCAAAGGCAGCAACACTTAATTTTTTGCATATATCTTCTGAATGCATTTTCCATGTCAACTGACTGTCAATGTAATAAACATTGACAGTCAGTTGACATGGAAAATGCCAAGGAAGTGCGTATTGTTAACTTTTGAAATGGCTTGGCTGTCGTAATTTACATTTATTTTTGTGTTTGTAAGTAGACGTTGATAAAAGTGCATGACGTTAGTTTTGGTTAAGTTTATAATTAGATTATTTGCATTCATCCAATTTATGATATCTTTAAAAGTATTGTTGACATCGTTTTCATAGCACTTTTTATCTGTATGCTATATAACTACATTCATACTAAATACAGGTGGCCCATTTATTCTAAAAAAAAATTGTGTCTATTTAAACGCAACACATGTTCAGTTTAATAGTTGTGTTTTTTAATACGAGTACATGTTCTTAAAATCTCTTCTTTAGTCATGTACTCGTAAACCTCTCTAGATTGAAAAGTGATTACACTACGTTGAATCAAATGTGGTGAGTAAGTATTATAGACATGTACCTAGCTACTAGTAAGCCATTTTTGAGGTTATTTCCAAATAGTAAATGGTTTTAGACCTTTTGGTGAACTATTTTTAATTTTCGAATGATAATGCATAATTTTCAAAAATTTCAATTGAAAAAAAATGTCAACAAGACATTTTAAAATGGTCTTAGATACTACTTTGAGGCGTGAGGATAGCATAGAAAAAAATATATTGCGGTTTAACTAACGCAACATCTGCAAAAATTAACATTGTATGCACTAGGTAATTTAACATTTAAAGTGTCCATTTTCACCTCAAACATAATAAGAAAAACTAGAGTTTGTTATATCACACTAAGTTAGTATCACAGTTTGTTTTTATCCTTCTTTACAACTGTTAGGTAAGTACAAAATTGTTATGAAACCCAAGTCATATACAAATAATATATAATATTATACAACATATAAACTGGTTGGGGCATGGGCAAGACACAATATATGAAATAAAACACTTAAAAAAAAAATAAGCAAACATTTATTTTTTTTTATTTTTGGAATGAGAAGTGGCGTGGAGATGGGCACGCCACTATTGCGGCGATAAGTCCCCTCTTTGAGGAGTGGCTAGAGAGATGCCACGGCGTCCTCACCTTCCGCCTGACGCAGGTCCTCACCGGACATGGTTGTTTCGGGAGGTTCCTGTTTCGTATCAGGCGGGAGAAAACGCCCGGGTGTCATCACTGCGTAGATCGCCCGGAGGACACGGTGGAGCATACGGTGGAGGTCTGCCCGTCTTGGGCAGAGCACCGCCGTGTCCTAATGGAGGCGATCGGTGGCGGGGATCTCTCGCGTCCGGCCCTGGTCCAGGCCATGGTTCGGAGCGAGAGGCCATGGGAGGCCGTCACCTCCTTCTGCGAAGCAGTAATGCTCAAATTCAAATTCAAATTCAAATTCATTTATTCACGTATAAATAGAGTAAATACAATCGGTGGTTTCCATGTTACATTATTTGGTCTTATAATTCTATTTAGCCTGTGGTATGGCATGTGAATCGTTTTCTTAAAAGTAAAAAAGGAATAAAGAAATATAAATAATGGTTAGTCTTAGCCCGTGGTCTTAGCCAATACGTGTCTCCGAAATTCATAGTCTTATATAATGTCAATAAAATAATTATGTGCCTGGTAAAATACATTGTCAAATGCCAATAAAACTCAGTCATTTCTACGTAAAAAAAAAAAAAAATATATAGAATATTTTCCTTATTCCTGTAGCCATTCATTTACCGAGTAAATCATTTTTTTAAGCAGTAGCTCTTTAAGCTTTTTCTTAAATTTTGGTAGGGGGAGATTTTGAATGTCTGTTTGTAACCTATTATAAATTTTAACGCACATAGCTGAGCAATTTTTTTTGAACACCGCAGTCTTTGGTGCAAAATCTAACACTAGTCGCTGACCATGTCTGGAGTTACGAGGGTAGACATTATCCCGTGTATAAATATCACGAGCTCTTACAAATAGATTAGGATTGGACTTTACGAACACACAAACTTCAAAAATGTACATACTCGGCAGGGGTAATATCTTGAGTTTATTAAAGTGAGGTTTACATGACTCATAAGGAGGAATACCAACAATTGCTCTTATGCATCGTTTTTGGGAGAGAAACGCCCGCTGGGAGTCTGTTGAGTTTCCCCATAGTATTAACCCGTATCGTAGCACGGAAGCTACATGGCCTTGGTATGCCAACAATACCGTACTTTGGTTAGACGTAGTTCTTAGTCTGTTTAGGACATATACGAAAGTGTTAACTCTCTTGCAGACTCCGTCAACGTGTCCTTTCCAGTCTAGGTATTTGTCCATGGTGAACCCTAGAAATCTTACACTGGTAGATTCATTTATGCTCGCAAAGGAGGAGGCAGAACGCGTGAGGGAAAGGCAAATTTCGCGCCCTCACGCCCCTAGCCGCCGCAGGAGACGCCCTGGGCGTCGGGAATTGCAGGCCGATTCCCGGCCACCGTCGGCGCGGGCTTGCGGACGGTGAGCAATGGGTAGCTCGCCGGCCGATAAGGACCAGGCCCGGGTCGACGGCGCGTTGTGTTCCACGCGCGCCTCAAAGAGATGTCAGCAGAAGTGAAGGGGTCCGATAGGACCGATGCCTGCCGGGGTTGCGCGAAAGTCCGAAAGGGATACCGTGGCCCCTGGCAACGTACAGGCAACGGAAGGAACACGGGTGGGTTTTAGTCAGTAAGAGTCTGACACGCCCTCCCGCTCCGCCCAGAGCGGGAGAAGTTATTTGATAATTGCCCACCCAAAAAAAAAAAAAAGTGGCGTGGAGATAGGTATTTAGGTAGTGTGGACATGTGATGAGGAAGAATGTGGTTGGGGAAAAATCATATGACTAGAAAGCGGGTGAATACTGAGATAATGGCTAGTAGATGCATGTTGCGCCGACCGCGAATAAATTATATTGTGATAACGGATAAGTATAAAGATATGATGATAGAAAGCAGATGTTGGAAATATGAATTTAGAGTATTAAGATGCAAATTTTATAGTGCGTCTCGTGCTTTAAACTTATTTAAACGGGCACTTTATGTTGTTGATATTTATGTAAGCAGTTGACGTAATAATGATATTTTCCGGGTTGAGAGGCTCGTGTACGCCAACGCTAAGTAACAAGCAGATCGATAGATCTGCGAGGATAAGTGGTGCTTGTCGCGGTCATTCCTTGGATGGGTGAACGTTTTCATAACATATCGAGACCCCTCTGTCCACGGAGAGCACGTAAAGCCGTCGGTCCTGCACCTGATCTCCCCGGTCGTGTTGGATTGCCGTCCTATCGGACTATGAAAGAAGGACAAGAGGGAGTGCAACTGTGTATACTTGGTACATATTTGGTGTTACAAAGTCATGTTACACGAGAATGACTTGTTTATCTCTATCAGTTGTTAATCAATCTGTTACATGTACTTATAGAAGCAGGAGACTTACAAAGAATAGACCAAAAGCAAATTAAAAAAATAAATGAGAACTGGTGATGTACAAACAGAAAATTACCAATTTTGGACTTATCGTGTATACAGAGTGAAATACTTGGAACATCTTTTGACCACTGACCTCAGAGATAATGATGACATTGAAATAGAAAGGCGCTGCCGGTGAGAGCTAATATGATCGCTCGCAGGTTTGCACGTTGTTCTAGAGTAGTTAAAAGAACCTTATTTCGTGCATATAAACCTCATTTTACACGTCCAGCTTGTGGGTAGATTACATTAAAAATCGTACAGTGCCCTTCGCGTTCAATACAATAATGCGTTTCGTGGATTGATCGGGCTGTTCCGTTTCTATAGCGCATCTGGGATGTTTGCTGATGTTCGTGTCGATGGCTTCTACACTAAAAAGATGCGCGTTCCTGGTGCGCCGGGTGTGGGCTAGCCCCAACATTTTACTGCAGTGTATCGCGAGCAGACTGGACTGTTTGTGTGTGAATCGCAGGGATTCTCATAACTATAGGGCAGTGTTAGGTTAAGTGTGTAGGTTAAGTTTACTAACACAGTTGTTAAGAAGTATTGTTACTAATTTATTGAGTTCATTTTTACTTGTTAACTAAATATAAATAAATAAATATTTTCCGTATAATGGTCGATTGGCGCAATGCGGTCAAAGCTTAGACAGGAAAAAAGGAAGCAAAAATAAATTATTCAGGTTTTAAATTCCTGGTTAAAAGGGACTTAATCCATTTAATGGAATGATTATATTTATTTAATATAAACAAGTAGGTACACAGATACAGAGCAACACATAGTAGGTACATAGATACAGAGCGACACATAATATAGCGTGGTACAAAATAAATGATCACTGATGCTAGGAAAAACCTGTATTACAGAAGTAATATAATCTTGCGTTAGATAAATAGGACTGTTGTTTTATTGTCAAAAAAAAACTTAGACATAAAGTACTTGTTTCCTTCCAGCAAGGATTCAGCACAATATGTATAATGCTTTTGAACCTAAACGGAGATCATGATGAGCTGAAACAGTAGATACTTAGAAAAATGCTTTAAACGAGACCTATTTATGTCTCGGTGGGTCACTTCAGTTAGTGTAATGTACAACGGCGGTAGCAGAAGTAAAGTCAGGGAAATTAATTGTAAAACAAACTGACTACCTACTTAAATTGACTGTTGTATAAAAATGGTTATAACACGGCCAATTGACGTAGGATGTCAATTTCCCTAGCAATTAATTTCCCTGAATGTAGTTTTATGTGAAACGAGCAATACCTACCTCCTACCTACACTCGAAATGTGTAACCTTATTACGTACCCCGACGTAAGGTTCACTTTTCTTCGTCTGTGTCGCGGCAGTGTTAAGCTATACATGGTCATTTATACCTTCAGCTCCATCTGATCTGAACAAAATTCGTACCGTGTGTGGCTGTGATGACCTCAAGATCGATCGCCAATAACATACGGCTGGAACTATTAGATACTAAGCATAAATGATGGAGGAACTCCACCCTTCTTGCTACGAAATAAAGGCGCAGGTGACTGTACCATAGTTACCGTCACGACATCATCATCATCATCATCATTGATAGTCTTGTTCCACCCACTGCTGAGTGTAGGATTGCTCCCTTTGTGCCATGCTTGCCTGGTCTTTGCGAGGCCGCGTCGGGAGGTACTGTTATATTTTTAGTAGCTAAACAGAGATTGTGTCATCCTAATTATTGAAACAATTGCATTGTTGAACGTCATAAGGTTAATTTTTAACATATCCTGCAGTTTATAATTAATTGAATATTCGATCTTAATATAGTTTGAGGATAAAATAGTAATATGCATGCAATAACAACATGGTGAATAATATATGAATGTACTTATAGCATTTTAAACTGATAGGTATGGTTATTTTAACTACTAAAGTTATTTAAAAACTGTATGTTTACCATGTTTTTTAAAACAAAAAACATGGTAAATACCCCGTTTTAAATAACTTTAGTGGTATATTAATTGTTGCAAAAAAGTTTGTGCTCGCGAGGTCTACTGTTTGCAGAACTACTCGTTAATACCGACTCCTCTCAATCAGAGCACTTGCCATCTTATCTCTTCAGCACCCTCGGTTGACTGGTAGAGAATGTAAGGCATCAAGTCCGCCTTTGTACCTTATTGTGTGCGAGAAGTTTAAATAACGAAATTATTGACAGCAGTCAATAATGTAAAATACAAAAAATTAGTTTAAAGTAGTAAATACCGGCGGAATGCAGCAGCATTCCGCCGGTATTTCGTTATTTAAACTTCTCGCACACAATAAGGTACAAAGGCGGACTTGATGACAAAAAATAGTAATAACTGTTTTAATATTTAAAATTAAGCAATGAGGAAGTCCCAAATGGAAGCGGATATATGGCATTTGACTCGTTTACTTTTTACCTTTTTGTACGAAGTGGATACATCGGTAGAGATATCTTTATCTTAAAAATAAAGTGTGCTTTATGTTTATATTTAAAATAGTAGTATTATTTTGGAAACAAACAGAAGTAACAAAGTAAAAAGACTTTCCTGAAATAATTTGTAGGGTTAGGTTGCGGAGGACAGTGTTGTGTTTGGGAGAAGCCTATGTCCAGCACTGGACTGCGATAAACTGCCATACGGACACAGTTGATTCACAGTAAGTGGGTTGTGTTATAGAGGTCAGATGGTCGCTTACTATTTTCTTGTTATTTCATATCGAAACGAATTAGCGGTGCTACACACAATCACGCACAGGTCGGCACATTCGATTCGCCAGTATTTGTTGCACAACAAAGTCGACCCGAAGCAATTACGGCAGATATTTGGCATTCATTCGGCTCGTGCCAATCAGCAAAATGCGTTTGGCATTTAACCTCGCTGATTCGTGTTCATGTCGGTTCGGCACAATTTGAGCAGAACCAAGCGGCTTTTCCTAAATATATGTCTACAAATTGTATTCGATTTTGTTGCCCAGATGCCAAACAAGTGTGTAGCACCGCTTACTTTAAATAGCATGTCGTGGTAATCAGAATGATCAAAGAAAGAAAGAAAGAAAAATAGGTTTATTTGTTACAGAGACACGTGCATAGGTACATATAAACAACAGAAATATTCGGCAGCTGCACGTCATGACTGTGACAAGAAGGCTTCCACTCAGCATAATTCTGTGCTATGAGGGACCCGCGATAGCACAGCGAGGGCACAGCGCGATAATGCACAGCGATCAATAATGTTAAATTAAATGTATGTATATCCTGTTATTGTTTAAGGCATTTTCCTATTATAAACGTTGCCGACTGCCTCGTTGGTCCAGTGGTCGAACGCGCAGTAGCTAAGCATGAAGTCCTAGGTTCGATCTCCAGTTCGGGAAAAGTGTTATTGAATTTTTTCTTCAGGAATTTCTCAGTAGCAGCGTCTAGATTTGTGCCTGATTGATGGCAATAACCCTCTCCCACCCATTTTACATGTAGCTTAAACATAACTGGTGAAACATGGGTGCACTATAGGTACATCTCTGCCTAACCCTTCGGGCAAACTGGCGTAATGTTATGTTATGTTAGCTGGTATTGGGAGAATGTCCGGCAGTGGACGTTGAAAATAAAATAATAATAAATTGTGTGTGATGCCTAAACTAATACAAGTAAATATTAAAATTGTTAGCGCTTAGCATTTACTGTAGTGTCGATTATATTAGGAGGAAATTACTGAAAATAGGATAATAAAAGCGACAACGAACCAATTTTGTTACTCATTTCAGTTTGCTTTGTACGAACAGTTGCATGTTTAAGTAATTATTTTAATTAAGTGTCGTATATATACTTCGCAAAGTATTACAATTTTCCATTAGAGTAACTAGTTCTTTATTTATTTATATAAAATGCAAACTACAATTGCCTTTGTTTTGTTTTTTTCTCTGCGGACTATCAGTTTGGCTGCGGACGTGACCGTTTATAACAGACACGAATATTGTAAGTAACGTTATCATGTTTCCGATGCATTGAGAAAATAATTTTACAACTATGTAAAGTCTGACTGTTTGTGTTTGTGAGATTGGTATTTTTTTAAACGCATCCACGATACAGAGGACTGCCACGTTGGTCTCGCGGTGACAAAGTGCAACTGCAAAAAAAGAGGTCCTGGGTTTGATTCCAGTGTTTTTACATGGAACTCTTAGCAGCAGCTCGCGGAGCCTGTATCTGTGTCCCGTTGATGGCAACAGGCTCGCCTCCTATTACATGGAACTTGCATATTACTGGCCAAATGTGGGGGTACCTACTTAGGTTAGATACACCTCTGTCTTACACCTTCGTGGATACAATCGTGATGATGTTGTCGTCATGTTATGTGATACAGGGCAAAATCATATTTATTTCAGTTTGAGGATTTGTTTAAATAAAATCTATATCTGCAACCGAATTTAAAAAAAACAATTCCAAGAGAAAAATAACTTAATCTTCGAAAGAACATCATGTTGGGTGTCGCAAAAACTACAGTTAACACACTTCGGGTGGATAAAAAAAACTAAACTGTTTTCTCTTACATAGCTAGATTCTATCTCAATTACTGCCAAAGCATGCAATGCAATTTGGGTGCATTAACATTTTAACATGACGCATGACAAATATTCTGTTTGGTTTTAGATTACGCAGAACCGCAGAACCTAGAACCAGTCGCAGTATCTCAGTTCCCGTGGATGTTCAGTTTTAATTCGTCGTTCTTGATGCATATACAGTTGAAAAATACATCTCCCACTGTGACTGCTATCAATATTACTTGTAATACAGGTAAGCTTTAAGTTTCTAACTGTCTTTCTAAGAATAGACGGAAACTTCTCTTTCCGTGAGTTTGAAAATACACGAGTAACATATATACAAGCATGTTTCTACACGACTTTTAAAGTTCAACGACAGCAACAGTGAACAAAATTAACGACGAGCTTTTCATAAATAAATAATGGGTTGTTTGATAGAATTAAGTTACAGTCTTCAAAAGTATGATATTCATTTCTGTACAATTATTTCAAAATATAAAGTGCTATTTGCCTTTTCTGATACGTTTCAGATGATAGAACTTTCGAACTTGAGAAGACAACAGATCAGTTCGGTCGGAGAGAAAGTAAAGAATATTTTTATATTCATTCCGCTACATTTCAGACCACTAAATTAAAAATTTGGCTATACTTATACAGGTCAAATATGTTATGTTCGTCACTCGTCATAGCTGACGCGAACATAACGAACGAGCCACCGAAGAAGGAAGTCCTACGTAAGAGAATGTTATATTATTACAATTATGAGAGCCTTTAACTATTCCTGTCACGCTTTTCAGTAAAGTATTTTCTGAAAGTTACGAACATTAATATTTATGCGATGCAAAGGAAGCTATTCATTGGTGTTATTTTCTTACAGCTGAAGACAAAGTCCTTTATGATGCTAAAAAGGTTACTCGCTTAAGTAACGACTGTGTACTTGTGGTGGATCTTAAAAACAAATGTGACGGTAAGCTTCTCTATACCTAAGTTATACAGGATGTTAGGTTAAACGAGGGACATACTCTATGAGAGATTACTACTCATGAATATACAAACAAACGCATACATAAATGAGTATACCTTTAGGCGCTGACAAGAACCGGATTCTCCAAAAAGGCTTGTTTTTTTAATTGTCAGAAATTGGCTGTTCAAACATGTTCAAAAAAAATACGAAGATAATTTTCTTATTTATAACTTTACTTATTTATTATCTTATTTGCATTCAGAACTTGATTCTTAAACACATTACATGTCCTACAACCCTTTCACGGGATCGTGAGCAATAACCAGTTTACCTTGTAGTTATTACTGTAGTGTCAGCCTGGGTAACGTCATCGCACGGCAAAGACGTCTGCGAACAAGCACTGATCACCACGCTTGCTCGCTGCCTATTGGTAACATCTGACCAATAAGTCCTGGATTTCTGTAAATATTAATTTGTAGTTCAGTCAATCGCGCGTCACGTCACAAGTAACACTTCAACTTTGAAACTATGGGCATGCAGTAGACTGAACTATAAGAAGAATTATCTCAGACCTAGATGTTTTCAGTTAAATTGTTTTTTTCTTTCAGAAAATGCGGAACAGCAGCCTTCTCAAAACGTTGTGTTAATATACGTGATACCATCAGTGATAGTATTGTGTGTTACAATATTGGTGATTTGTTTAAGGGTCAAAAAATATTATCGTCGGAATTCTCCGTCAGTAGAAACAATGGAATTGAATACTTGCGTAAGTCTTAATTTTTGTTTATTCAACTACAATTCTAGTATGAAACGAACGACAAAGAGCCATGTGCCTGGTGTAGTGGCTGGTGTGACGCATCTTGAAAGAGGCTTATGTCCAGCGACTGCGATAGGATGAGTTAACTGATTGGTATTTGAAGTGTTCGTAGTGACACAGTTCGGGAAGTACTTGTATACTTATCCTATGTCTCCGAGGTTGCATGCCCCTGAGGTTGCATGCCTCTGAGGTTGCATCCCTGTGGCTACATCAAGTAAATGATTTTTGTGCAGCGCTTGTGGTCAAATAATAAATGAATCATGCATTAAATTTGTGTTCATGTTGAACGTATCAAAACGCATCGCAGCCAATTGAGCGAGTATGCACAACGAACCGACCTCATGAAAAGCCTAACATTCATACATTAAAATATGACTTGTATTTTTCAGCATCATGAGCCGTTCTACCTGAACATGCTCTTCCGAAGAGAGTGTGATCAGGAGATCGCGGAAATCGATGAACACATCTATGAGGAGATTGCTCCTCAAATAACTGAAGGTGGCTGAAATATTCAGTAACAGCAGCAAGATGGATGTGGACAAATAAAATAATTATGTAGTATGGAATGGGTGGGAACACAACTCTCAGGTTCCATACATCGTCTCAACCGAAACGGAACTTAAAACTTGGGAATGTCGGCGACGTTAGGATTGAAATAGGCTGACATGACTCAATCGTCGCAGGAGCGTTTCTTCGTCCACTTATGTAAGCAGTATTTAGTCAGTTTTTATTTAATAATTTTATTCTGATTAAATATAATAATTTTTCGTACGCGTAAGGTTGCTGGAAGAGATATATTACCTTTGTACTTTACTGTTCTGCAGCTGTTAGGTCTTATTTCCCTAATGTATGTAAATGCGTATGTAGTTAGTTATAATATAAGTAATTTAGAATTTATATTAATTATGTTTTATCATGTTTTGCAGTCTCAGTAGTTATTTTTAATTATTGTTGTTTTTAAATTGTTAAATTATTTTTTTAATTTACACATGTGGATTATTATTATGCTTACATTCAAAATTATTTTGAGAAGAGAAAAGAGTGTCCATGGAGTTTCTTGCCCGTTCTTCTCCATAGGAACCTACGCTTTGGAATGGGTAACTAGCTTCACCTTTCTGACCGACCGAGTACTTGACAGTTCAAAAGTACCTGTAAATGGTTTTTTAAATAAATGCTTTGAGTTGGAGTTTTGTTTTGTGTAATATCGAGAAAACCTACTTACCACAAATATTGAAGCTACTCCAACTATATTGGTGTCGGCTTCCAGACTACCTGGATGCAGCTGAATACCAGTATTTCACATGGAGCGCCTGCCTATCTGACCACCACAGCCCAGTTACTGGGTAACACGATATCCCTTGAGAGCCTTCTAACGCGGCGCGGAGGTTTTTCGATACGTACCTAATGGTTGGTCACTGCAGCAGCTGGTGGCTCAGTGGCAACGGCCCCGAATTTCGAGTTGTAAGTCGTGGGTTCGAACCCAAGCAGGCGCTTTACTTTGTGTAAATATTTTCATCACCACTGCTCTCAAAACGGTGAAAGAAAATATCGTTAGGAAAAAGGCATGTCCTAGAACCAGAAATTCGAAGGCATGTGACATCTACCAACCCGCACTGGGCCCACCTGGTAGATTACGGCCCACTCCCTCTCGAAGAGAGGAGGCCTGTGTCAGCAGTGGGGACATTATAGACTGAGTATGATTATGGTGGCACCACGAAGGAAAAGAGAAAACAAAACCTAAAATTAGCACTTCGTACTTTGTCTTTTCTAGTTCTAAACGTTATACAAAAATCACTTCTGTCAAACCTTGGAACCGGATGAAAATATAATTTGATTAATCTAAACTTTTTTAGCTACTCCCTATCATTGCGAACTACGCCGTAGCAGAACGCGAGCTACGCCGTACCACAGCGCGAGCTACGCCGTACCACAGCGCGAGCTACGCCGTACCACAGTGCGAGCTACGCCGCAGCGAAGTGTTATTTGCATTAGCATATAGAAATAAACTAGAAAAGATTAATAAAATTGTTGTCAATTAATCACATATTGAGTGCTTACAAAATATCATGGTTATCTACCAAGTTTCTTGCCCATTCTCCTCCATATGAAACTACGTTTTGAAAAAGCAACTAGATTCAAATCTTTTTTTTTTTTTGTTTAAAGACATTCTAAAGTGCATTTTAATGGTCTAATTGAAGTAAATAATTTTTACTTTGACATCGATCATAACTCAGCAATATCGACAGCATTAGCAGTGAGCCCGCACAGGTCCTTCACCGTGCGGGCGTTAGTGCACACAGAGCAGGACAGGAGTGAGGCATCGTCTGTGATGTGGCTCCACAGACACATTGTGGCTCACCGGAGTACACCCGTCTAAGTAAGTTGTACCTGCAGCGGCCCACCTGGCATGGAAGTCATTTCCTGGTGGGTCATGGCAGTTGGAGGTCCGCTGGGAGTTTTCTGCAGACTCAACAGTCTGCACAAGACTCCCAGCAGACCTCCTGCAAAAACCCTCCATCTGATTACCAACATAGTCAGGTGGGGGGTGTTTTAGAAGCCATAGTTTACTTAATAACATTATATAAAAAGAAAAGGTTGTGAACAAAACAAATAACATTTATTTATTGTTGACATTTCCAGCAACTGGTTTTAACACCCCAATTATTCGTGCATATGGCGACTCTTCGTCACGTCTTGGTGGTTGACTGTCTCCATGCACGAAGCCGAGATCCGCATATACAACTTCATTTGCGGTGGACTGGAAACAACAACACGTGTTAAACAATTGCATAACACTTTGCATGATTCTTTACTGCAAAGCTTACGAGTATAATGGTTTTTATGCCCGTTTGTTTTTTACTTATTCTGTTTTTTTCTTTGTAGATGTGATATTGAGAAAACTAAGTTTCGGAGAAACACCAGGCACATCAATCAGTCAATCAATCAACCAGTCTGTCGCAGTCAACTGCTAGACGTAGGCCTCTTCCAAGCTGCGGTACAACACTCGCTACACCGGACCATGACCCTGTGTCCTTAGTTTCATACCAGAATATTGTAGTTGAATAAACGAAAATTAAGACTTACGTAAGTATTTAATTCTATTGTTTCTACTGGACGCGAATTCCGATGACAATATTTTTTGACTCTTATTAAATAAACCACCAATACTAAAACACACATCCCTATCACGGATGGTATCACGTATATTAGCACAATATTTTGAGAAGACAGATCAGCATTTTCTGGAAAAAAAAGGTAACAGTTTTACAATTTGGTAGAATTCACCTCGTTCAGAGATCATTCTTCTAATAGTACAGTCAATCGCACGTCCATATCTGGAAGGATTGTTCTAAAAATCCAAGTGTTACTAGTGGCGTGACGCGCGGTTGACCGTCAGATCACTTTTTTAATTCTTTTATCATAGATATTACCAATAGGCAGCGAGCAAGCGTGGGGATCAGTGCTTGTTCTTAGATGTCTTTGCCATGCGATGACGTTACACAGGCTGATACTACAGTAATAACTACAAGGTTACTGGTTATTGCTGACGATCCCGTGAAAGGGTTGTAGGGCACGTAATGTGTTTAAGCCCTTAATTATAACGAATAGTTAACGTACACAAGCAAAATACTAGTGAAATACCTTTCTATCTGTCTGTAACAGTAAGGCGAACTATATGAGAACAGTTCGTGCAGACCAAAATAAGAAGAGTCAGTCAGTAAGGATGACTGCAAAGATAATACTTACTAGTATCAATTGCTGAATTTTTGTTAGTCGTTGGTATTTGTAAGTTTGTTGAAGAATTGAACGTAAAGGTTTTATTAGGATTAATAGTTTCTACATCAGTACCATCATTCTCTGTTGTTGTGTTCGTCTTAGTGTCAGTAGCTAAAGGGGGACCTGCAATACACAATATTTATAGGCTACACTTTGGATCATCTTAATCAACAGTCATCCATTTTCCTAGAATTGTAGCAGATACAGTGGTAAATGACTTTTAAATTTGTTTTTCAGAAAAAGTTTGAGGTTGGGGTATGAACAGAAAGAGATGCAAGATGACACAACACTTGTATTGCGACATAAATTAAGCAATTATCTATTTACTCATAAATTAGTTGAATGAATAACAACCATACACAAAAATTGATGATCAGGTTCTGAATATAAATAAGGTAACTATTATGTACCGTTATTGATATAAATTCAAAAACTTAATTTTTATTTAAAGGTTTTTTGAAACAGCTAATTTCTGAGAGAAAAAAAATAGTCTTTACATAAGCGTTTGTTTGAATAACATCATCAGTTATAACAGGAATAACTGATTGACAAAGGTTATAGATATCGTTCAGTGTGTTAGGTTAAACGAAGGACATTAAGTAGTTATTATTCCAGAACCGGATATGCGGGTAAAACTGAGACAAGGCAGTTTAGTCAAATGTTTAAAGGAGTTTTTTTTTCGATTGCGATTAGGCCGACCAAAAATTGAGGCGTCAATTAATGAAACCCATGTTACTTTGTTCCTATCTCTAGATTACTGTTTTAGTAATAATTATACTTCCTCTACTGAATACTGAGAAATTAAAATCATAACCTAATAAATCACTCAAAGAGCTATTGTTTAGTTGGCGAGTAAGTTGGCCTCATCGTTATTATAATTTAGTCAAATAATGTACTGTTCAGTACCAAAAAGTTAGAATATTGGGTGTTTTGAACGGTTCACGAAATCATAAATCACATATGTAACATAATTATCATTTTTATTTCTGTAAGTATATCTATTTCAACGTCAGAAGAGTAAGAAGTAGATAGTATTTCATCTAAAAAAGATGCAGTTCGCTCCACCTCTCATCCTGATAAATAATAATAATAATAATAAGCTGGCAACACTAACGTCAACAACTCATAAAAATTGTTTTTTCAGTTTTAATATTTGTATTCATTTTAGACGCAGTTTTTATTTATATCAGAAGCCTAGAAGCTTAAAAAATCAAAATAAACCATACAAATAACAAAATGAGCCATAGAAATAGACTTTTACGAAAAAATGCCATAGCAGAGGTGAACTGACAGATGTCACCTCCAATAAAACCATGCTTTAAAAAACTGAAAACTAAATGTTGACGAGATCAGCTGCACGAGCACGCCCACCACCTCCGGACTCGTCGCTCAGCTCCGCCTCGCCGCCGCCGGTACCCAGCCCCACCGTGAGCGCTGTGACGACACCGGCCACGGTAGTCGCGTCGAGCTCGAGCGATGAGTATTTTTCCCCACCGACGTCGCCAACACCTGTACGTCGGCAGGGGAGAGGCCGGCCACCGAGGAGCTTGGGACTTAGGGGCCAACCGGCCCCGAGCCGGGTCCCCGCTAACGGTGGTTGTGTGCAGCGCATGAGATGGACTCAGTCTATGAACGAGAACGTCATGCGCGCATATTACGGGTCTACAGAGGGAGGAACTAACCTCACTGCGTACCGTGTTAGGATGCTGTCTCTGTTTCAGGAACTAGAAGTCTAGAACCAACCGTCAACGTCTCGGCCCAACGACTGTCGGATCAGGTGCGGGTCATCCAACGCAATCATAGGTTGGACGATGCCGCGCTTGATAGGCTGCGCTCAGAGGTACTGAGCAACCATATCGTCTCAACTCCGGCACAAACCGCGGTACAAGCGACACCTATTGATGTAATCCCGCCGCGGTCCAATCATAGTGTCGAAGAGGAGGATGATAGAGTTGCCACAGTAAGTAGCCAATGCAACGTCCGATTGAGGAGCGCACTGGAGGATGCGTTTCGTGAGTATAGGTACACTCCGACCAATCTTAGACCCCGATTACCACGTCTACCTATGCACAAAAAAAATAGGGCGCTGGTGTGTGCCTTGGACTCGCAGCTCAGCAATTTTTTCGAGAGCAGCGAGGATCTCGTTGATACACACTCGATCCTGTATTGCGCGGCTGCTGCGGCATGTCGTTTAGCTAACGTCAAGTTTCCAAACAGTGACGGAGCTACTCGACCAAAACCAGCCGTGCCAGCCTGGCAGTGCAGGATCGAGCGACGTATCGATGGGGCCAGGGTACTCATCGGCAAACTATACTGCTTCAGGGAGGGCAATACACGACCACGAGTAATGCGCTTTGTGAAGCGGGCATTCTCGGGGACTGGAATCAGTCCTCATGAATACATGTCCCGTGTCACAGAGCGCATTGACTTCCTGAAGCAGAAAGTTTGTGCATGGGCGAGCCGTATTCGACGGTATAAGCGGCGAGTTGATCGATACACGCAGAATCGCATGTTCCAGAGCGATGAGAGGTAGGTATATAGATCTTGGGAGCGACCTGGACAAAATGTGACGGACGTATGCCGCCCGGATGATGCCGCCACGAGTGCATTCTGGCGCAGCATCTGGTCGGTGCCCGTCTGTCACGCTGAGGCTGACTGGATGCAGGATGTCGAACGAGTGTGTGAAACTATCCCAGAAATGGAAGCTGTGCTAATCACGCCATTAGACGTAGCCAGAGCAGTCCGTCCGTTACCGAATTGGAAATCGCCGGGACCGGACGGGCTGCACAACTTTTGGTTAAAATGGCTGATTAGTTCGCACACTCTCCTAGCATCCCAATTCCAGTCATCCCTGGAGTCTGGGTCGCTACCACAGTTTCTAACAACAGGCGTTACCCACCTGCTCCATAAGTCAGGTAGTCCCGCGGAACCGAAGAATTATAGACCGATCACATGTTTGTCGACGGTCTATAAACTTCTTACATCCATTTTGAGAGCGAAAATTAACACCCACATTGATAGTAATTCAATTATGTCTGCCTCCCAAAATGGATGTAGGAACGGGTCCCGCGGTACTAAGGAGCTACTCCTCATCGACATGGCCATAAGCCAACAGGTTCGTCGATCCCGCAAGGATCTGTCGACATGCTGGATAGATTATAAGAAAGCCTACGACTCGGTGCCACATACATGGCTCATGAGGGTGCTGGAATTGTACAAGATAGATGCAACTCTGCGCACCTTCCTGATGTCGTGTATGGGGCAATGGAGGACGGTCCTTCGCTATCCAGAATGTCGACAGATCCAGGGGAATGATGAGCCTGTATGGATTAAACGGGGGATATTCCAGGGTGACAGTTTGAGTCCACTTTGGTTCTGCTTAGCCCTGAATCCTCTAAGCACACTGCTGGAGGATTCAGGTCTGGGCTATCGGTTAAGGAGAGGTGGTCAGGTCATATCTCACCTCCTCTACATGGATGACTTGAAACTCTTTGCCCCCAACAAATTGCGACTGATGGAGTTACTGAAGTTAACTGAAACATTCAGTAACGCCATCAGGATGGAATTTGGTGTGGACAAATGTGCAGTCATGCATGTAAAGCGAGGGGAGATTATGGAATCCGAGGGAACTCAACTCTCGGACTCCATACACCTTAGATCCCTCTCCTCAGCCGAAAGCTATAAGTATTTGGGTATGTCGGAAGCGTTAGGCATCAACGTTGCTGACATGAAGCAATCATTGAGGGAGCGCTTCTTTGGTCGCCTGAAGAAGGTATTAATTAGTCTTCTTTCGGGCGGAAACAAGGTGCGCGCCTTCAATGGTTGGGTCATGCCGGTTTTGATGTACTCTTTCGGCATACTCAAATGGACCAAACCGAACTCGACGCCCTGGACAAGAGGGTCCGTACACTCCTGACCGCAAACCGGATGCATCACCCACGTTCATCGGTGATGAGACTGTACATCCCGCGGAAGTGCGGGGGTCGAGGCTTTTTAAATGCGAAGACCCTCCATAACCGCGAGGTGTGCAGTCTTAGGGAATATTTTTTTAAAGCCGAAGTGGGTATGCACCGTGATGTGGTTGCAGTGGACAAGGGACTCACCCCGCTCTCCATGGCTAGAGAGAACTGGCGCAAACCTGTAATACTTACTACAGATGACCGCAAGGAGGTATGGCAAAGCAAGGAGCTTCACGGGCGCTTCTATCGGGCTCTTCATGAGCCCGGTGTAGATTTCTTAGCGTCCGTATCCTGGCTACGTTTCGGTGACCTTTTTGGGGAAACTGAAGGTTTCGTCTGTGTATATGTATATTATCTCTGGTTGTTCGCGTCTGGCTAACGGCGAGTACTTGCACAGGCATAACCAAGTGGCCAGGATTATTCACCAGCAACTTGCTTTGAAATATAAACTTGTTGACTCTGAGGTACCGTATTATAAGTATGTGCCCGACCCAGTTCTTGAAAATAACCATGTCACGTTGTACTGGGATCGGTCTATCATTACTGACAGGACTATTGTAGCCAATAAGCCTGATATAGTGGTGATAGATCGATCAGCGCGCCGAGCAATGATAGTCGATGTTACCATTCCACATGACGAGAACCTCGTGAAAGCTGAGAAAGAGAAACAAATAAAATATCTCGACTTAGCACACGAGGTTGTCGACATGTGGAATGTGAGCTCGGCTATCATTGTACCGATTGTCGTAACGGCCAATGGACTGATGGCCGAAAGCCTCGACCAACATCTTTCGAGGCTCTCGTTAGGCGGTTGGATCAAGGGCCTAATTCAGAAGGCAGTACTCCTCGATACGGCTCGCATTGTGAGGAGGTTCCTGTCTCTGCAGCCCCAACCACCGGCTTGGACCCTGCTCCCGACACCGGCGGAACACTATTTTTTATATTTTTAAATGTTTTTGTTTTTCTTTGTTTTTATAAAAATATTTAAAAATGTAAAATATATGTATACATATTGAATAAAGGTGATAATAATAAAAAGTATATTCAGGTAAAAAGGTAAAACACTAAATACAAATTTGCTTAAATCTACGAAAAATTCAATTATGTTATGTGCCTGAACTAGGTCATCCTGTGTTTCAGGCGGATACCGGGTCCAAGATAAAAATACTTATATACCGCTCACTCAACATTACATGCGCACAACAGCCAACAGTACCAACGTCTGCCCACCAAACAGTTGCATCAGTATCCAGCAAGAGCAGCTTTAGTGTTAGAAAACGATTCTAGGTACCTAAATAAGCCACATGAAAAAAATAGAGTGTTAATAAAAAATAAACGTATTCTAACCAATATTTTCGGGATTATACTATAATCCCGAAAAGTTCGAAGCCTTGAGACGGAAGCATACAGTATGTTCGTCCATTCCTGTTCATTCAAAGCTAGCTCAAAGATTCTTTTACTTCCATGGTCCTTATGTTTACAACAAAGTTAATACAATCTTACATATGTACTCAATGGTTAAATATAAATGCAAAACTACTGTAACGAACTGGCTGATGGACATGGATTATGAAAGCACAGAAAGTATCATCCAAACCATTAAATAATTTTGTTCGTACTTCCCACTCATTTCTACTAATAAGCACAAATTCTCATATAACACTTACATGCACATACACATAACACCCTCACACATTCACGCACTACACTACACACGCATTCCTACAATAAAATCACCTTACATTACACTTCACAAATAGAAAATAGAAAAATATTTACTGTCCAGGTAATACAGTAAGCAGGTTCAACCACCTTTATATGTATTTAGTTCTCTATCTAAACTGTTTGCTAATAGTGATATGTATCTATAAACTGAATAAATATGCCGTTAAATATGATAAATGTTTAAAGGGGTGTGAGCCTGGAGATCTGTCATACAGGTCCCGAACCTAGTTCAGACTCCAGCTCTCACAAAGGTTCTGGCATAAGACAAAATTGAATATACACACTACTGTAACAATGTACCTTTATGAGAGAAATAAACTATAAACTATAATATTATTATTGTTTTCATTGGTGTGCTGGAATCCACTGCAAAATAATGTTCTTTTCCGCAGAGTCAACAGGCACAGTATGCGTTTGTCGTGCAGATCGATATGGAACGTAAATATTCTTGTATCCAAACCTCCATAATGATTAGACAGTTTCAATTATTTCTTCCATCATCAATATGCACTTTCCTCAAACTGCATTTAGATGGTTTGAGCGAAAACTCCATGTGTTCATAAGTTACCGCATATATTCTGTAGCAGTCTCCATATTATGACAGTATGTCTTCGCATTTTGCGTTGAAATCTTACTGAACAATACACCCTTCTGGAGTAAATGCTGTACCGTCTTAAACATTCCTTATTCATTATAAAACTTTAATAAAACACAGGAAAACAGAAAGAATATAAATTCCATGCAATTCGAAAGAAACGGAAAAAATAAAACGAATGAAGTGTTGTTGTAACTTGACACTTGCCTCTCTGACAGTGACAGATGCGGCTCGATATTATTTAACTCTTTACTCGAGTACATAAAATAAAGGCTCACG
Source organism: Xanthia icteritia (assembly GCA_949128155.2). NCBI lineage: Eukaryota > Metazoa > Arthropoda > Insecta > Lepidoptera > Noctuidae > Xanthia > Xanthia icteritia. The sequence goes on along the minus strand of OX421959.2, from coordinate 9,602,803 downwards.
TCCATTTTCTCTCGGGGTGCCACTCGATGCCGTCGTAATTAGATAAATATCACCAACACTGGCACTCTAGTTAACTGACATTCTTAATTCTATATTTCAATACGTAGGTAGGTAATAAACCAGGGAATAGATATATTTCGTGTAATAAACCGTGAAACTACTGTGATTTACAGACACAGAGTTTTAATAAGAGTGAATACTGTTCTGTGCTGTTAATGCTGTCAGTTTATAACGTGTATAAAGTACACGTTATAAACGTCATTACAACGCCATGTCATTAAAATCGTCATCATATCGTCATTGATTATCAGATTGCCAAGATCGTCTTCCCCGTCAGACTGTCAAGTCATAGGTCTCGAGTTTGAACCCAAAGCACGCATCTGTGACTTTTCGGATTCATGTGCGTATTGTATAGTTATCACTTGCTTCAAAAACGGTGAAGGAAAATAATCAATCTGCCTGGCCTTTTCCCAACTACATATGTATATTGGGGTCTGCTTCCAGTCTAACCGGATGCAGCTGAATACCAGTATTTTACATGGAGCTGCTGCATATCTGACCTCCACAACCCAGTAACTGGGTAATACGATATCCCTTGGTAAGACTAGTTGACCGAATTTCGGGCTTCTGACGACGCGTAACGACTGTCAAAGATCCACGAATGACAGCCGGGACCAACGGCTTAACGTGCTTTCCGAGGCACGGAGGAGTCTCGGTATGTAAATATGGTCACCCATCCACAGACCAACCCCGGCAAGCGTAGCTTAACCTGATGGATCGATCCTTGCGGCAGTTATTACTTAACCACGAGCTCCTCAAACGGTGAAGGAAAATATCGTGAGGAAACCGGCATGCCTGACAGATATTTCTCGACGGTATGTGTAGCCAAGTCAGAGGCTCTAAACACGGGCAGCTTTACAACTCTGACACCACCTTCTCACGTTAAGTACTGCAAAAACCAACTACACATGCTTTTTCATCTACAAAAGTTCACAACCAGATGAAGTGTTCAACATTAAAGTACACTCATGTTAAAGCTATCAATAATAATTTGCAATTGTCCCATATTAAATAAAGTTTTGGAAACAAACTATTTAGGTGTAATTATTGGCCAAAAATTGTCATTGTTCTCTCAAATTGAACATTTTACTGGACGTATTAGGAAACTAGGGTGGATTCTTAGAACCCTTAGATATATTACGCCAGTAAATGTCCCCTTCCCGTGTCCAGACAATCCGTTTCAAAATCGCACGGATGTCGAAGCATTTTGTAGGTATATAAATATATTGGATAGACCTTCGGAAAAATGAAGATTTCGTCAATATAGAGATATTAACACATTATAAATTGTACCTTCCTGGATTCGTTATGAGTTTACCTATTTGTTGATATATATATTTAAGGAATTTAAACTGACCTGGCCTCACACTGACGTGATATGTTTATATTAATTATACGTCAAAAAATGCTGGCCAATTAGGACCGAGTAGTTATGAATGGGCTCATAACTACTCGGTCCTAATTGGCCAGCATTTATGGGTGCACATACAACATTTGGCCATTTTTTTCTTATGAGCCAGTGGGTGCACATACGACAATCAAGGAGTTAATAAGAAATCAGGCTCTCACAGAAATTTATTAAATGAAATCTCTATAACACAATCTGTTATAGCCTACTGTACCCCAATACCTATGGGGCGGCGCAGCAAAATCAAAATTTATACATGTTGAACGAGGACAACCTGCCGTAATAAAAATAATGTACTTCAAAAGGATCTCATACCCTACTGAAAGTCTCTATCAGGATAGTAGACTGTTTTCTGTTAGAAAATGATACATCTTAAACACCGTTCTAAAAAAACATAAGGACCTACCATATGATCCGAATAAAATAACAAGAAGACATAAAGATCTCATAGCACAGGTTCCACAAACAAAAACTAAATTTGCTGCCATTCAGTACAGTAAACTATCATGTCAACTTTATAATAGGATTAATAAAAACATGTTTTTAGCTTATCTTTGTCTCTCTAAAGTGCGTTTGGGGCAAATATCGTACGGGTAAATATCGGGTACTACCTAGTAATTTTTTATCATTATTTTATTTGAAAGAGACGCTAAGGAGCCACGCACGTGTCAATGTCTTAAAGGTAAAAATTGTCATGAAGGCTGTACAGGTTGGGAATCCGAAGAACTTGAAGAGTTCCATTGTTACCGCTGTACACCCGGATTTGGACAAGGGACGGCGCAAAACCGTTAAGCATAACTCTTAAATAATGATTACTTTTTGGTATTTAGAATTGAGTGAAAAAGTGATTGCGAGTGCAAATTATGTTATTTATAAACCAACTAAACATAGCCCATTAAAAATAATTTACATATATTCTTTCAAACTTGTGTTTTATCCGTCATCGTCCCGACTTTAGCCCGCTCTCTTGAAAATTTACTTTAAGGTACTAAGGGGCCAACAAGAAAATGAAAAAAAATACTGTTGTTTCATAAACTCAAACTCAAAGCATTTATTTCAATTAAACCATTTACAAGCACTTTTGAATTGTCAAGGGGTCAGTCAGTCAGATATATGAAGCTAGTTGTCCATTCCAAAGCGTAGGTTCCTATGGAGAAGAACGGGCAAGAAACTCCACGGACACTCTTTTAAATCATAATCATAATATTACAAAATATGGGTTACATTATTTATGTTGAAATTATACATGTAACAACAATGTAGAAAGACGTGCACGTAAAAACGTGCATTCAAAAATTTAAATAAGCCGTGGCAGATAAGAGATGACCAGTCCCTACTGACGGCGCCCGTTCACGAACATGACGCATGGATCAGCACCGTTTAGCCCAACCATTTTGAAGGAAATTTAACGATCCAACACAAACGCCACCACTAGCGAGACATTTGAGTGAGCATGACATACTCTCAGCCGCCAGCGCACATTCAAGTCAATAAAAGACTTCTCATACAAAAGCGCTAATTAATACGATCCGAATGTATAAGAGACTTTTACATATTTCGGAGTTGGTTTTGAACTGTACGTTATTTATTTCCATGTGTAGTAAACTCCCGTATAGTAAGTACGTCCCTCGTTTAACTTAACACACTGTATAACATGGGTATAGAAAAGCTTACCGTCACATTTGTTTATAAGATCCACCATTACCACACAGCTGTATTCTAAAGAAGAAACGTCATCTGTAAGAAAATAACACCAATCAATAGTTGCCTTCTTTTGCACAGCGTAAATACAAGACGTTCCTGCTGATGACTTTTATTTTATTTTATTTGTTAGGGACAAAAAACAGTTACATGCCAAGCTTATCTTGGCATTAAACAGTTTACTGAGAACCGTTGTAAGAACAGTCCAAAGCTCCCATTATATTGTAACAATATAACATTCTCTTACATTGCAATTCTTCGATCAGTTGCTTTTTCGTTTCTTTCGAGATCTTCCTCCCTTCAGCTACGAGGAGTGACGAACACAACTTTTTTGAATTGTCAAGGGGTCAGTCAGTCAGATATATGAAGCTAGTTGTCCATTCCAAAGCGTAGGTTCCTATGGAGAAGAACGGGCAAGAAACTCCACGGACACTCTTTTAAATCATAATCATAATATTACAAAATATGGGTTACATTATTTATGTTGAAATTATACATGTAACAACAATGTAGAAAGACGTGCACGTAAAAACGTGCATTCAAAAATTTAAATAAGCCGTGGCAGATAAGAGATGACCAGTCCCTACTGACGGCGCCCGTTCACGAACATGACGCATGGATCAGCACCGTTTAGCCCAACCATTTTGAAGGAAATTTAACGATCCAACACAAACGCCACCACTAGCGAGACATTTGAGTGAGCATGACATACTCTCAGCCGCCAGCGCACATTCAAGTCAATAAAAGACTTCTCATACAAAAGCGCTAATTAATACGATCCGAATGTATAAGAGACTTTTACATATTTCGGAGTTGGTTTTGAACTGTACGTTATTTATTTCCATGTGTAGTAAACTCCCGTATAGTAAGTACGTCCCTCGTTTAACTTAACACACTGTATAACATGGGTATAGAAAAGCTTACCGTCACATTTGTTTATAAGATCCACCATTACCACACAGCTGTATTCTAAAGAAGAAACGTCATCTGTAAGAAAATAACACCAATCAATAGTTGCCTTCTTTTGCACAGCGTAAATACAAGACGTTCCTGCTGATGACTTTTATTTTATTTTATTTGTTAGGGACAAAAAACAGTTACATGCCAAGCTTATCTTGGCATTAAACAGTTTACTGAGAACCGTTGTAAGAACAGTCCAAAGCTCCCATTATATTGTAACAATATAACATTCTCTTACATTGCAATTCTTCGATCAGTTGCTTTTTCGTTTCTTTCGAGATCTTCCTCCCTTCAGCTACGAGGAGTGACGAACACAACTTTTTTGATCTATATAAGTTAAGTTTAATATTTAATTCAGCGGATTTAAAAAATCCTTGGACCCAATAAAATATTTCATCTTTTCTCGGACCATAAACCACTGTAGACTTAATCGCATTGAAATTAATTTTAACTGAAACAAGAAAAATTACACTTAAAATTGTGAAATAATTGTACAGAATGAATCGAAGACAAAAGTGGATAATACTCTAGTACAGGCATAAGCAAACTTTTTTTCATCAGGGGACTGAAAAACGTAAGAAATTTATTAGATAAAAAAAGAAAATGCATTTTGTGTTTATATGGCAAAGGCCTTCAAACGCTTCAAAGTCTAAAATGCTACAATTACACGACGCGACACCTTTACAAACAGCTAAGTGAGTAAAGTTCATAATGTGAATGAACTTTATACTCTTAATCTCAATAACACACACGCACTAAATCACAACTAAAATATAGTATAGAATTTGTGCAAGAGATCATTCCCTGTGGCATGTGTACGCGCGTTTTCTCTCACGATTTGACTGTAAAGACCAATTCTCGAGCATTCTAGAGAATTTTGGCGTTCAGCGGGTGCAGACCGAGGTGACGCGACGACGAGGGTTCAATTTCGGCCAACAAAGAAGCTGCGAGCAGTTTAGGTAGCGCAGCTACACTATTTAAATCGAACTCCATTATTAAAATACATATATACATACATATCGTTCGAGGGTCATTAAACAGTCGAGCAGAATATTAACTACACGTGACTTGTTATGGCGGCGCGCGACATCACGGCGACGGGGACGCAGAACCGTTGACTGCCACACAAGTGTTTCTGTTCGTAGCTGAAGGCAGGAGATTACGCGCTACTGGCTTGCAACGCTCGATATTAGATCGTGCGTTGCAAGCCACACAGTCCACCACGGGTGGAGCGCAGGGAAGGGAGGCCGCCCGCATTAACTCTTGAATGTCAAAACTTCAATGTTACATTCAACATACTTTCAACTACATTTATTGTCTACATTTGATTCGGCGTTTTTAAAATTTTTACCTACACATTTGCGTGGAATAAAAAAAATAAAAAAACATGATTTACTTACTACTACAAATAGTCACTGAGCTAAGCCGCGGACAGACAGAAAGACGGACACGGCGAAACTATAAGGATTCCTTGTTGACTACGGAACCCTAATAACCGGCTAGGTGCGTGTCGGACCACGCACAATGAAAGGTTTCGTAATTGGGATGAACTTATCCCAAGAACAAACTTAACATTGTAGTTGAAACATACGTTCCAACTGCAAATGTAAGTTTACACGCACAATATTGAGAGATTTACCATGTTATTTTAAGACCATAGACTTCTATAGGTTTACCTGCAATCTATGACCATACTCAGTATGTTTTTCAAAATTTTAGGCTCAGTAGTTTTGGAGATAATGGAGGCAATGGACAATTTTCATCTATTTTCTTAAATATCTTTGGAAGCATTCATTTAAAAAATATAAAAAATTATATTTGAAATCCTCACAACAATCTCTTTCATTTCATTTGTCACACGGTTAAATTTTCCTGTTTGCCACCGATAAGTGACCCCCATAGTCAAAATTCATTTATTAACGTTATACGTCCGTGTTGGGGTCACAGAAATTCATATGTGTACCAAATTTCAACTAAATTTGTCCAGTAGAATCGGAGCAAATTGGCTGTGACAGACGGAAAGACAGACAGCGAAACAGCTAGCCAGACAGACACACGAGTGATCCTATAAGGGTTCCGTTTTTTCCTTTTGAGGTACGGAACCCTAATAATAAAAAAGTAAAAATTTAAAGAGGCCTCCAAACTAGAAACTTGTTTTTGCCGCCCTTGTTTACTGAAATGTAGTGTTTAATATTGTAGTGGTACGGAACCCTTCGTGTGCAAGTCCTACACGCACTTGTTTGCTTTTTTACTAACATATATTTATAGATGCATTAAGTATTAACATGTTTATTTTTGATATTCAAATACTCTATTCAGTCAAACAAGTCTTCGAGTTTGATTAAACGTGCTTCAAAAATTTTGATCACTTGCATTGGTCAAAGTACAATGGAAAACAACTACGCAAACGGGGTGGGGTAATGACGTTTGTCGTTTTCGATGCTAAAATATATTATTATTGAAATATATTATGTTGAAGAACTAAAAAATTGTTTGTCTGTCTGTTAAGATTTTAAGAGCTTTTTTCCTATTGCTAGGTTTAGGAATTCTCCCCTCATAAAACGAGCAAATCGATTGTAAGCTGAATACCTATGTGTTCTTAAACTTTTAGTCATCAGACTTTATCATACGAGATTAACTTTATAAGTTTATACGCCGCTTTTTCTGTCAGAGGAATAAATAAGCACGTTTGGCAGCTACTGTAAAAAGCATGGCAAACATTGCATGTTCTCCCATCTACACTTTTATCTACAATGTGCCATAAAATACATAAACTTACAAACAACAACACTAATAAGCAAGTAAATTACATTCGGCTGCAATCGGGGATGCAAAGGAAACCGAGATATAATTTACTTAAACAATTTAATCAAGATAAAATTACAATTAAATCGGTAAAACTAAGGTGCGCGACAATTGTCCGATGTCAGAAACAAGAGTGATTCACCAATAAACGAAATCAATATTCACTGCTATAGCACTAACTTCGATCCCACGCCTTCGGATTGCTGAGAAGGCGATTCTCACGGTACGAGAGCAGGGTGGTCTTAGTCATTGTCTTGGGAATTTAGGGTTCCACAAGTAGCGACATAACAACAAATCATTGAATTTAAAAAATCGTGCAGAAATGCATGCGTCTATATTTCTTACTCGTCTGTTATGAAACTCACGGAGAGAGAAGATTCCGTTTGGTCTTCCGAAGAAAGTTAGAAACTTGAAGCTTACCCATATTGTAAGTAATATTGATATCAGTCACACTTGGAGATTGGTTTTTCCAGTGTATACGAAGTCTGACCCAATTATTCCAGCGATAACTGAACTTCCACGGGAACTGGGATACTGCATCTGGTTTTAGTGTAGTCCCAGGTTTTGCGTTATCTAAAAACAACAAGAATCTTAGTTATGTGACAAGTTCAAATATAAACGCACTCAAATTAGATGGAATCTAGCTATTTCTATCGTCTATTTCTAGTAGCTATCTAGCTATCGTCTATTTCTCGACGACATGACTGTGAAGCCAAGTCAGAGGTCTTTGGGCGACATAAAAACTCTGACACCAGGTTAGTCCCTAACCACACGAAAAAGAAGAAGAAGACATATTTAGGGATGCCTTTGCGCAGCAGTGCATAGTGTAGCCTAACATAAAAAAAAACCAGGACCCCATGTTCTACTGTCACGCACAATCACGTATCACAAACCGACAGATCTTATTGGACATACAATAAATTCATTATGTTGTAAATGCATCGGAAATAAGGAAAGCATACTTACAAAAATCACTAAATTTATAAACGGTCACGTCCGTAGCCAAACTAATATAAAGCGTAGTTATAACTAAGCAAATAGTTCTGTTCATCTTGATGGAAATAAAATAACACAAATTAAATTAAAATTGTAAGCTGAATTTATTACTATACTAAGTTACAATATTATTGAATACAATCTTTACGTGCCACGGCAAGTACAAAACAAACTGACATCAGTAACAAAGTTGGTTCGATGTCGCTTTTATAATATTTTCCATTTCAGTTATTTCCTCCTACAAGTACCCTATTACAAATTACAGTAAATGCTAAGCGCTAGCGATAATATATTCGTTTTTAAATATTCATTTCCGAACATACTCCTAATGCCAGCTACAATGAAGTTATTGAAGATATCTCTACGAGGAGTTGTGACCGCAGTCTGTTGTTATTAGCAGACAGAAGGACGCTGCTGCACGTCCTCTCAACGTAGTCCTCTAATCGCAATTTATAACACCCAGGGGTAGAGATAGAGTGGCTTTTCATTGCCTGGAACGAAAATTACATAGGTAATTAATGACTATTTAAAATGTAACAGTTTTATAACGAAGCCAAAAATATCTTGATATGGTATTTATGTTCGACATGATAAGTTGAGGCCCTAACTTTTGGGCTAAATAATATTACTGTCACTTAATTAGATGACTACGCAACAATTAGTCAATTTTGTTGTTTTCCTTATTTGAAACAGGAAAGTTATTTATGTTACTCACCAAATGGAGCAAAACACAACTGACTTTAAAATAACTATCATTTATTGGGCGCAAAATACAAGGAAACTGTGTTGAAGAAATCAACTGTTATGACAACAATAATAAAACAGCTTTGAATTGCATAATATGGTTGAACTTTTTTACTATTTTTATTAAAGGACTTTGTCGCTTACAGGAACACAGCAGCTGAAGCAGAAACACAGGAAAATACCAAACTTTTATTAAATTACAATCTACCTTATTATTAACTCATGCAGTTCGTGCAGTTTCGCGCAGTTCGGTCGCTTTATCGGACAATGGGTCAACGATAAACAAAACTGATTCGATTAGGTCTGAGCCCATCTTAGATATTTAGAAATAAACTGTCAATATTAATTAATGGTTGATTTATTTAAATTTTTTATGGACAATTATACTAACCTCTGTCCGCAACTTCACCCGCTTGGAGTTCAGAAATGATCCCACAGGAACGTACATACTACTGGGTTAAAAACCCCGGTAATACGTTCCGAATCCTTTATTCGAACCCAGGTCATGGTCTATCCGCGTGCCGAATTGGTCAAGGCGTGAAAAGGTAACAAACAGACAGCCGGACAGGCAGAGTTACTTTCGTATTTAGAATATTAATCTGGATTCGTACGATAGCTGGCTGGCCCAATGGCATGATACTTTCTACCAGCCAAACTTTGGGTTAAAAGGAAATGTCAATGAAATAGGTACGACAATCTTAACATGAGAACAGGACGTATGGGTTTTTGTTTGAACCTCGTGTTGACAAAGTTAATACACAGTAGTAAGTGGGTTGTGTTATGGAGGCCAGATGGTAGTCGCTGCTACTTTTTCTTGTTATTTCATATATAAATGAATTAGGTGTGCTACACACAATCACGCACGAGTCAGCACATTTGATTCGGCAGTATTTGTTGAACAACAAAGCCGACCCGAAGCAATTACAACACATATTTGGCTTGCATTCGACTCGGGCCGATTGGCCCTACCCTCGCTGAAACATGTTCGGGACGGCTCGGCACAGGAATTTCTCAGTAGCAGGGTCGGGATTTGTGTCTGGATAATAGTCTCCACCCTCTACTGCATGGGGCTTAAATAAAACTGGTGAAATATAGGTAGTTACATCTCTGCCTAACCAGTCGGGAAAACAGGCGTGATGTTATATTAAGTATGTATTACTTAACCATTTCGAGTTCAGCTATTTTAATATATGGCTCGCCGTTGTTCTTTTAATATATTTTTAAAGAGTGTTCATGGATTTTCTTGCCTGTTTTTCTCCATACGAACCTACTATTAGGAATGGTTAATTAGCTTCAACTTTCTATCTGACCGACTCCTTCATAGTTCAAAAGTGCCTGTAAATAGTTTAGTTGAAATAAATTATACATGTTGTTGTTGTTATGTGTGTTTTGTGAACATGTTTCTTAGTTGCTGCCTGGAGTCTGGACTTGTGCCCGAGTGAAGGCAATAGACTCGCCCCCTGTTACATGAGACTTAAACATAAATAGTAATGTACCGCACCTGCACCTCTGCTTAACACTACGGGGAATACAGGCGTGATTTTATGTGTGTTGTATGTTGTATAGGTTTAATACCATAACAACAAAATATTTTTGACTTAAGTATCATACTGATATATGTGTTTCAAATTAAGTACCTACCGATGTACCTACTTCGCATTCCTGGCAATAAAAAGCCTCCCCATCTCTACCCGTGGGTATCGTAAGTTGCGATTACAGGATTACGTTGAGAGGACGTGCAGCAGCGTCCTCCTGTCTGCTAGTAACAACATACTGCAATCACAACTCCTTGTCGAGATATCTTCATTAACTTCACTGTAGCTGGCATTGGGAGAATGTTCGCCAGTCGACATCAACGGGCACGAAAAAGAAATAATTGTGTGTGTACCTACATGCTGAATGTTTACAATAACCAGCATTTGTCCGCGGCCCCGCCTGCGTGGAGCTTGAAAATTATCCCACGGGAACTTACTACCGAGATAACAAGTATCCTATGTCCTAAACCAGGGTCATGGTCTGTCTACCTGTGTGCCTTTCTTCGGAATTTGTTCAGCCGTTACAGAGTTACCTTCACATTAACAATATTTCTATGAATTATATTATTATAATTAGCGTTGTATTCACTTAAATAGGAGGAAATAACTGAAAAAAAGGATTATAAAGCGAATACGAACCGATTTTGTTACTCATTTCAGTTTGGTTTTTGTACTAACTGTTGCACGTATAAGTAATCATTTTAATTCCGTGTAATTTAAACTGTTGCAAAGTATTACTGTATTCTATTAGATTAATTTGTCTTTATTTATTAATTTTAAAATGCAAATAACAATTGCCTTTGTTTTATTATTTTCTCTACGGACTACCAGTTTGGCTGCGGACGTGACCGTTTACGATCATTATAATTATAGTAAGTAACATTACCATGTTTCCGATGCATTGACAAAATAAATATACCAAATATTCTGGCTGTTTTTGTTTGTGAGATTGGTATTTGAAAGCGCATTCCTGATACAGAGGACTGGCTCGTTGGTCTCGCGGTCACAAGCGCGGCTGCAGAACATTACAGGAGGTCGTGGATTCCATTCCAGGTTTGGAAAGTGTTATGGAGTTTTTTCATATGGAATTCTCAGTAGCAGTCCGCGGAGTCTGTATCTGTGTCCAGTTGATAGTAAAAGCCTAGGCTCACCTCCTACATGGAACTTGCACATAACTGGCCAAATGTGGGTGTAGGTACGTACTTGAGGTAGATACACCTCTGTCTTACACCTTCGTGCATACAAGAGTGATGATGTTAGCATCATGTTATGTGATACAGGACAAAATCATATATATTTCAGTTTGACGAATTGTTTCAATAAATCTATATATATATATAACCGACTTTAAAAAATTGGATCATTTAGCTCCCTTCAAAATGGTTGAGCTGAATGGTGCTAATCCATGCGTCATGTTCGTGAACGGGCGCCGTCAGTAGAGGCTGGTCATCTCTTAGCTGCCATGGCTTATTATAATATTTTAATTTTTGAATTGTTCTTTGTTTTTATATTTTATTACGGATGCTTTTAACGTGCACGTCTTTCTACATTGTCCTCACATGTATAATTTCAACATTAATGATGTAACCAATATTTTGTAACAATTTTTTTATTTAAAAGAGTGTCCGTGGAGTTTCTTGCCCGTTCTTCTCCATAGGTACCTACTACGCTTTGGAATGGGCAACTAGCTTCATATTTCTGACTGACCGACTTCTTGACAATTCAAAAGTGCCTGTAAATGGTTTAATTGAAATAAATGCTTTGAGTTTGAGTTTGAGTTTGAAAAAGCCACTACAAAGTGAAAAATAACGTTAGTTTCGGAAGAACATCATGTTGTTGTCGCACTAACTACAGTTAATACTGTGCTGAACCGATAACAACACTTCGGGTTGATTACAACTAAACTATTTCCTCGTACAGAGCTGGATTGACGCATGCAATGTAATTTGGGTACATTCATATTTTAACAAGTCACGTAACAAAGACTCTGTTTGTTTTTAGATTACGCAGAACCGCAAAACCTAGAACCAGTCGCAGTATCTCGGTTCCCGTGGTTTTTCAGTTTTCACTCGGGTAACCCACCCGGGTTCTTTATGGAAATACGGTTGAAAAACACATCCCCGAGTGTGACTGCTGTCAATATTACTTGTAATACAGGTAAGCTTTAAGTTTCTAACTTTATTCCTAAGACTAAACAGAACCTTTTCTCTCTGTGAGTTTGTTAACAGACGAGTAAGAAAATTAATATAGAAGCATGTATTCCTACATGACTTTTAAATTGAATTACAGCAACTGTGGAAAATAATTTTCTGAAGCACAATTATTTACGACGAGCTTTTGGTAAAAAACAATGAATTGTTTGATAGAACTAAGTTACAGTCATCAAAATTATATTATTCATTTCTGTACAATTATTTCAAAATGTAAAGTGCAATTCGTTAGTGAAGTTCTAACAGTACGGCAGTCAAAAATGGCTACTTTACAGGAGAGTGAAAAAACTGTATGAAATGAATGTAACTTACTCTTAAGGCCATAATTATTGTGTTTAATTATGAATACAAATGAACTCTGTGATGATTTGAACCCATTACAATCCCAATAATCTTTTCCATTGAAGTAATTTGGTGACTTTCACAGTGTTGCCAGTAGTAAGTAGCCATTTTTGACTTCCGTACTGTTAGAACTTCACTGACGAATTTTGCTTTTCTGATAATACGTTTCAGACGTCAGAACTTTCGAAGTTGAGAAGTCAACACAACAGTATGGTCAAAGACAAGGTGAAGAATATTATTATATTCATTCCGCTACATTTATTAAGTCCACACATATAAATATTACTGTAAACTTACACATGTCAGATATGTTATGTTCGTCACTACCAGTAGCTAAAGGGAGGGAGGTCTCCACCATAACGAACGAGTCACTGAAGAAGGAATTCCCATGTAAGAGAATGTTATACTTATTGTTACAATAATGACAGCTTTTAACTATTTCTGCCACGCTTTTCAGTAAATTGTTTTATGAAAGTTATCATTCAACTGATCATTATAGCTGTCATTTGGAACATTAATATTTATGCGATGCAAAGGAAGCTATTAATTGGTGTTATTTTCTTACAGTTTATGGTACTCGCTTAAATTACGGCTGTGTACTAGTGGTGGATCTTATAAACAAGTGTGACGGTAAGCTTTTCTATATCTATGTTATACAGTATATTAGGTTAAACGAGGGACATACTTTATGGGAGTTTACTACTCATGAAAATGAACAATTTATACTTCAAAACCAACTCTGAAATATGTAAAAATCTGCTGTTTTTGACCTTATTTATCCAACCCAACTCTTTTGTAAGAAACAGCAGTTTTTTATTTTATTTTCGGGTTAGCCCCTTAGTACCTAAAAGTTTATTTTCAAGAGTAAGTACTTATGTCCTTTGTTTAACACAACACACTGAATTTATCTATAACAAACTCTGAAACTCAATTATTTCTGTTGTTAAATACCTTATAATGTTAGTCAAACAAACTTCAAAGAGACTTGTTATTTTATTTCTAAGAACTTGGCTGTTTTTAATAACATGTAGTATATAAATAATTAGATACGTTATTAAAAAAAATGATAATTGCTTCATATTTTGCAATTAATTACAGCGTTGTGTCATCGCGCATCACTTTCTTTTCTAACACAACCTTTTTTTTTTGGGTGGAAAATTATCAAATAACTTCTCCCGCTCTGGGCGGAGCAGGAGGGCGTGTCAGACTCTTACTGACTAAAACCCACCCGTAATCCTTCAGTTGCCTGTACGTTGCCAGGGGCCACGGTATCCCTTTCGGACTTTCCCGCGACTCCGGCAAACATCGGTCCAATCCAAAACTAACCCAACCTCAAACTGTATCTGAAAAATAAATATAAAAGTACATACCTGTATATAATATATATAATAGTTTGTTGTACATAGATAGTTTATATACCTAATGTATATCCAAATATTATTGAAGTAAAAGTAGTTGCTTTAAATATAAAAGTTGTTTAACTCTGTATCTGCTACAATCCTAGGGAACACTGCCGATCCCTTTGATCTAATTCCTTAATTAGGATGATCCAAAAGTGTAACCCACAAATAATGATATTGTGTATTGCAGATACTGAAACAGAGATGAACACAACAACAGAGAATACAGCTGTTACTGATGTAGAAACTATTAATTTTAAGTCCAATTCTTCAACAAACTTAGAAATAACGACTCTCAAAAATTCAGCAAATGATACACGTAAGCATTATCTTGGCAGTCGTCCTTACTGACTCATCGTATTCTGGTCTGCACAAGCTGTTCTCGTATAGTTTGCCTTACTGTTACAGACAGATAGAAATGTATTTCTGCAGTATATTGCTCGTGACCGTTACCTATCATCGCAGGGCAAAGACATCTGCGAACAAGCACTGATCACCACGCTTGCTCGCTGCCTATTGGTAACATCTGACCAATAAGTCCTGGTTTTCAGTAATTATTAAATTGTAGTTCAGTCAACCGCGCGTCACGTCACAAGTAACACTATAACTACGAAGATAAGAAGATTTATCTCAGACCTAGATGTTTTCAGTTAAATTGTTAATATGTTTTTTTTCTTTCAGAAAATGCGGAACAGCAGCCTTCTCAAAACGTTGTGTTATACGTGATACCATCCGTGGTAGTATTGTGTGTTATAATATTGGTGATTTATTTAATAAGGATAAAAAAATGTTGTCATCGGAATTCCCCGCCAGTAACACTGGAATTGGATACTTCCGTAAGTTTTAATTTATGTTTATTCAACTGCAATAATTATGGTATGAAACGAAAGACAAAGAGCCGTGTGCCTGATGTAGTGGGTGTTGTGGCACAGCTGTGGAGAGGCCTATGTCCAGCAATGGAGTGGAGTTAACTGATTTGTATTTGAAGTGTTCGTAGAATGAGTCAGTTCGGGACGAACTTATTCCATGTCTCCAAGGTGATATTCCTCTGAGGTTGCATGCTTCTATGGTTGCATGCCTCCGAGGTTGCATGCCTCTGAGGTTGCATGCTTATTAGGATGCAAGCCTCTGAGGTTGCATGCCTCTGGGGTTGCATGCCTCTGAGGTTGCAAGCCTTTGGCTGCATCAAGTACATGAGTTTTTGCAGTGCTTGTGATAAAAAATGAAAGAATCATACATTTATTTTGTGTTCATGTTGAATGTATCGAAACGCATCGTAGCCAATTGAGCGAGTATGCACAACGAGCCGACCTCATAAAAAGCCATTCATACATTAAAATATGATTTGTATTTTTCAGCATCATGAGCCGATCTACCTGAACATGCTCTTCCGAAAAGAGTGTGATCAGGAGATCGCGGAAATCGATCAACACATCTATGAGGAGATTGCTCCTCAAGTAACTGAAGGTGGCTGAAATATTCAGTAACAGCAGCAGTATGGATGTGGACAAATAAAATACTTATGTAGTATGAAATGGGTGGGAACACAACTCTCAGGTTCCATACATCAACCGAGACAAGATGCGATGCAACGATGCTTGAAGACCAGTAGTTTCGCGCTGCGCAGCGTGGCGCCGCGAGACGCAGAGCGACGTCGCTTGGCGCATCGTGAAGTCGCTGGCAGCCCCACGCGCCACGCCTCACTGCTTCGTGGCGCAGCGCGACGCTGTGAGGCGTTTCCCAATCATCTCAATTAAATGTGTAACTTTTTGAGTAGTAAATAAAGTTATATTATGTATCACTATCTTAAAAATTGCGCGCAGCTTTGCTTCGCGTCACGTCTCGGTGTGAACTGGCCCTAAGGTTCAACATGAATTATGTATTCAAAATAATGTAATAGTTATAATGTTGATTGAAAAGAGTGTCCTACGCTTTGGAATGGGCAAATAGCTTCAATTTTCTGACTAAGCGACTCCATGACAGTTCAAAAGTGCCTATAAATATTGTTTTTAAATAAATGCTTTGAGTTCGAGTTTTGTTTTGTGTAATGTAAAGAAAACCTACTTACCACACATATTGAAGCTCTTCAATCAATCTGCCTAACCTTTTCCCAACTATATTGGTGTAGGCTTCCAGACTAACTGGATGCAGCTGAATACCAGTATTTTTTTACATGCAGCGATTGGCTATCTGACCTCCACAGCCCAGTTACTGTATAACACGATGTCCCTCGACAGCCTTCCGACGAGGCGCGGAGGGGTCTCGATACGTAATGGATGGGCACTCATCCACGGCTCGACCTCTATCTTAAGCTTCGAGCGACCTGTGCGGCTTTTATTATTAAGCGATGAGCTACTTATTATTAAAAAATGCTTAGTGGTAAACCCGTTTTTTGGGCACCAACTAAACGACATATGAAACACACTTCTATCAAACCTTGGAACCGAATGAAAATGTAATTTGATCAATCTAACCTCTTTACGCTATTACATTGCGAGCTACGACGTAGCACAACGCAAGCTACGCCGTAGCCAAGCGTGCGCTACGCCCCTAACGTTTGCATTTATAAACAAACATAAAAAGATTAATATAACAGTTTTTAATGATTCACTTATTATTAACGATCTTTATATTTCCGGGTGCACAAAATATCCTCCTTGTTGTTCATCGTGTCGATGGTTCTAATAAAATAAATTAACAGATCATTAATACATTAAAAGTTACAAAGCTTTCTTAGTAGCTTTGTAACTGTTGGGCCTTAAACTTTTGTGTCCGCATCACGCACTTCATGCATAAAATCATCAAGCGAATTTGCTCAGGTGTTTATAACTGACGGTGCTACACACCACAAAATAAATACAAAAACTTTTACGTCACATAAATTGATATTTTCCTACAAACTTTTCTCTAACGAAAAGGACGAACATCGACCCGCATATTATATTTCTGTCCAAAAAATTAATAATAAAATAAAAATAGAATGAACAAGAAAGCATTGTTCAGCATCTACATTTTCTTTAGGTAATTGCTGAAAACCAGCGCTGTTGACGTTAGGTTCGTCCGAAGTCACAGCATTTCGCTGAGCAATGACCTGTTCTTGCACAGATGCGACGCACAATTTTTCTTATTATTTATTACATAAGTAGTTTACTCTGCAATCGGCATTTTGTTTTTGTTATGTTTTTGTTGTCATTTGCCAATGTCGCAACCACAGAGTACGTAATGCTGTAACAGTAATTACGCAATATTGTCTTTGTCTGTGGCCTTGACATCAACCGATGAAGAATCGTTTTATAAATATTTATTTATTTATTAAAACTTTATGCACAACTAAAAAAAATACTGTACAAAGGCGGACTTAATGCCTGAGGCATTAGGCGTATTAAATAGCGTTTATTTGTTGGCTAAATACGAGGCTTTTGGCTACTTTTGTATTTTGTGTTTTTTTTTATTAAAATGTGCGTTTTGTTTGTGCAGAATAACGTATTTTCTTTCTTTTTTCTCTTCTCTTTATTGAGCTCCAAGCTCCAGTGTCTCAAGAGGAGACAGTAAGTACGTATTGTATTACTACAATAGGTACTGTCTACTTACTGCTTACTGTTTGTGTACATATGGCTTATTCTTATAATTTACGGACCGTTTTGGTAAAAATTAAGACTCTTGTATCTTTACCAATAATGAAGCAAAGACTTCACAGCTCTGCATAGTAGACCCTCCCATATGGAAGTAGCTATCACAGGTAAAATTATCTTACGGATCTATTTATTTGCTCAGTTTGGCAATAAATAATGCTACCTAGCATTTTTTCATTTTTGTGACTTTACAGTCACTTAATTATTGATACATCGTCTTCTCATTTATAATTATTGTAAGGGGTGTCATCACCGGTGCCGTCGCATTGAGAAGTCCAGGTCTTCTTTTCAGCGTTATTCTTCACTTTAAAATAGGGCTGTGCAAGACCTCTAGCCCAAAAAGTCTCTAACGTCATGCTACAGTATCATCTAGCTCAGAAGCGGTAGCTTGTACAACTGTTCGATACTAGATCTAGTAAGTGAGTAAGTGAATACAACAACAAGGGCTATGTAAATGAGAAGTATTTAGACTGATGGCACTGGTGGTATGTAATTATAACATAAAGGTTTGTTACAATATCGACGGCACGGTTGGCGCAGTGGTTAAGCGATTGACTGCTGCGCTGCGTGTCGCAGGTTCGATTCCCGCACGGAACAAATATTTGTATGACCTACAATTAGTTGTTCCGGGTCTGGCTGTTTGTGTATGTGAGTTTAAATGTTTGTAAACGCACCCACGATACAGGAGAAATTCCTAGTGTGGGGCAACGTTTTTTTTTTAAAAAAAAAAAAAAAAAAAAAAATCTAATTAACGTGTATGCAAAATGTTATGTAACGATTATGTTTTTAAATGAGTAACTACCATGTTTCTTGCCCATTCTCCTCCATATGAAACTACCTTTTTAAAAGGCAACTGGCAACTTTCTCTATAAAGACATTCAAAAGTGCATTTAAATGGTCTAAGTGTAGTAAATCATTTTGACTTTGACTTCGACCAGAACTCAGCAACATCGACAGCATTAGCAGTGAGCCCGCACAGGTCCTTCACCGTGCAGGCGTTAGTGCACACAGAGCAGGACAGGAGTGAGGCATCGTCTGTGATGTGACTCCACAGTTGCACTGCGGCTCACCGAAGTACCTCCGTCTAAATAAGTTGTACCTGCAGTGGCCCATCTGGCTTGGAAGTCGGTTCCGTGATTTCCTGTCGGGTCATGGCAGTTGGTGCTCTGCTAGGAGTCTTCTGCAGTGTCAACATAGTCAGCTGGAGAGTGTTTGAGAAGCCACAGTTTAGTTAATTACATTATATAAAAATAAAAAGTGGTCAACAAAACAAATAACATTTATTTATTGTTTCCATCTCCAGCAACAGGTTTTAACACCCCAATTATTCGGGCATATGGCGATTCTTCGTCACGTCTTGGTGGTTGACTGTCTCCATGCACGAAGCCGAGATCCGCATATACAACTGCATTTGCGGTGGACTGGAAACAACAACACGTGTTAAACAATCGCATGACACTTCGCATGATTCTTTACTGCAAAGCTTATAATGGTTTTTATGCCCGTTTGTCTTTTACTTTTCTGTTTTTCCTCTTTGTAGGTGTGATATTGAGAAAACTGAGTTTCGGAGAAATACCTGGCACATCAATCAGTCTATCAATCAACCCAGTCTATCGCAATCAACTACTAGACATAGGCCTCTCCCAGTCTGCGCCACAACACTCGCTACACCAGGCACATGACCCCCTTTGTCTTTAGTTTCATAGCAGAAATTGTAGTTGAATAAACGAAAATTAAGACTTACGTAAGTATTCAATTCTGTTGTTTCTACTGAGTCTGAATTTTGATGACAATATTTTTTGACTCTTATTAGATAAATCAGCAATATTATAAAACATATCCCTGTCACGGATGGTATCACGTATATTAACACAACATTTTGAGAAGGCTGGTCAGTAGTTTCTGAAAAAAAAGTAAGTTTTACAATTTGACCGAATTCACCTAGTTTTGAGATCATTCTTTTAATAGTACAGTCCACAGCTGGAAGGGTTGCTTTCATAGTTCAAGTGTTACTAGTGATGTGACACGTGGTTGACCGTACCACAAGGTAATATTTACAGTAAAAATGGACTTATTGGCCAGATGTTACCAATTGAAGTGTTTTTAATGAAGTTCATATTCTCATGCAACATATAAATCTTGGAACGTGAAACACTATGTATGTGACAGTCGGTCATAACAAATGAAACTGTCTATCACTTACATTTCTTACAGCTTTGTAAAATGCACTCTATCGCGCCGCGCCGCGCGCCTTTTGATTAAATCTTATCTTATACGTACAGCCAGCGACTAACTCAATTACCTGCTATTTTACCCATACATCTAAATTGACACCAAATTATTCAATACATTGTATATAATACATAGCATTTTATTTAATGGCTAAGAATGAATACCTACACTTTTAATTTTACTTCTGTTCTGATTTGATTTAAATACTAGCTGTGCCTTGCGGTTTCCTCCGATTCGATCTCGTGGGGATATCGGGATAAAAGGTATCCTTTGTCCTTCTTCAGGTCATGTTCTACCCATATGCCCAATTTCATCCAAATCTGTTTAACCATTTTAGCGTGTTTAGCGGTTTTTGCGTGGAAGCGTAGCAAACAAACGAAGAAAAACTCATTTTCTCATTTATAATATTAAGTTAGGATTTAGCTCAATACTTAAGATATAAAAAACTGAAATGTTTATCGATTTTTTTCTCAAAATACTTATCTCAAAAACAGAAATAACTTATTAACGAAGGTTGGCGATAGTATTCAGTGATTACATTTGGTTAGATTAAATGAGCTACATATTGCATGGGAGTTTAGCACTCAAGAAAATGAAATTTTTGGTACCAAGGGTTAACTCTGATGTATAAAAAAATAACAAGCTGTGTCATACAAAAGTGTCTGTGTACACGGTCTAAATATATGAAACATTTTCTTAGTACTACACTCCCTTATAGGACCTACGTCCTTCGTTTAACCTAACGCTGTACAACAAATGTATAGAAATAGAAAGGCTTACCGTCACATTTATTTTTTAAATCCACCAGTAGGACACAGTATTTATATTTTCTAAAGCAAATATCATAATCTGTAAGATAAATAACACCAATTAATACATACATACCTGCCTTTGCAAAGCATAAAAATATACGATGTTCCCAATGTCAGTTTAGCTTAGATATCAGTTGACCGATTACTTTTATTTCAATAAACTTAATTATTTAATGAAATGAAAGTAATCGCTCTCATTATTGTAACAATATAATATTTTCTTACACTGAAATTCTTTCTTTATAGTCTTGTTCGTTATTGTTGCAACATCCCTCCCTTTAGCTACGAGGACTGACGAACACAAGGTATTTGATTTATATAAGTTTATCTTAATTTTTATTTCAGTGAACTTTAAAAATCTATCGAAATAAAAATTATAATATTCTTCACCCTTCCTCTGACCCTGACCATGATCTTGTGTATAGTTCTGCATTTTGAAAGTTCTGTCATCTGAAACGTATAAGAAAAGCAAAATTGCACTTTACATAATAAAATAATTGTACAGAAATGAAAAACATACGTTTGATGTTCCTGTAACTCTATTCTATCAAACACAACTTTGACCAATAGCTCTCTTTAAAAAATATTTTCAAATAGTTCTGATTCAATTTAAAAAGTCGTGCAGGAAAACATAATATGCTTCTATATTTCTTACTCGTCTGTTACCAAACTCACGGAGAGGGAAGGTACCGTCTACTCTTGGGAAGATAGATTGAAGCTTACCTAATTGATATGTGACGTTGATCGCAGTCACATCCGGAGATTTGTTGGTAATACATAGATCCATATTAAACACATGACTCCGGACATACAATACAGGAGTGCCGCAAGGTAGTGTTACAGGGTCATTATTCTTTCTGTTATATATTAACGACCTACCAAATGTTACTAAGCATTTCTACTCACTTTTTGCTGATGATATTGCGGTGGTTATTACGGAGAACAAAATGATTAATTATAATTCAGAAATTAATGAAGCAGTTAATGCTATCATAACATGGCTTAATAATAATAATTTAAAAGTGAACATAGAAAAAACCTCCTTCGTTCAGTTCCACAATAGGAAATCAAATCCTGACCTTATTATTACTTATTCCGATCAGAGAATTAACGAAGCACACGAAGCTGTTTTTCTTGGTATAACAGTGGACAGTGGCTGCACATGGAAACCTCACTGCTTAAAGGTAACAAATAAGATTAATCGTTTCGCTTTCGCCTTGTGGAGACTGTGTAAAATAGCTAACCTCAAGACAGCCCTCTTAGCGTATCATGGTTACGTAGCGTCTAACATTAGATATGGCATTGTGCTATGGGGAAATTCTGTTCTTATAAATAGGGTATTTTTAGCCCAAAAACAATGTATCCGTGCTCTGTGTGATGTGCCACCATTGACTTCATGTAAACCTCTATTTAAAGATTTAAAAATATTAACTGTTCCCGGTATGTACATATTTGAATGTTGTAAATTTGTTAAAATGCACTCCGAATTATTTCAACGTCTTGGAGACACTGTTACGTTTAACACAAGATATCCTGATAGACTAATTATTCCTCCAATGAAAAGCCACTTATATCACAGAAGTTGCTTTCCAATGGTTATAAGAATATATAATAAATTACCAAAATCATATAGAGAACTGCCAATCAATCGGTTTAAAACAGCGTTATTCAAATGGCTTACAGAAAAGTCATTCTATTCTGTGAATGAGTACCTAAACTTTAAACACTTACACTGACATTTTACTTTTATAATTTGACAAATGATTGACATTCTTATTCTTAATTTATTATCTATGATGTATGTTCCAATTTTATTAGCATAATTTCATTTATTTAATGTAATGTTTGCATGCTAGTTTTAGCGAATTGTTTTAGAAACTTTTATAACCCGACCAACTGTAACGTACTACAATTCTTGCAAATAAATTTCATTTCATTTCATTTCATTTCATTTCATTTCATTTCATTTCATTTCATTTCATTTCATTTCATTTCATTTCATTTCATTTCATTTCATTTCATTTCATACCGGATATCAAACTTCCACGGGAACTGAGATCCTACGACTGGTTCTAGTTTCTGCGGATCTGCGGAATCTAAAAACAAACAGAATCTTTGCTATGCGACATGTTAAAATATGAATGCACCCCAATTACATTGCATGCATTAGACATAGAATCCAGCTCTGTAAGAGGAAACAGTTTGGTTATAATCAACCCGAAGTGTAGTTATCTGTTCAGTATCTGTTAGTGCGAAACCAACATGATGTTAAAGTTGGTTAAAAATAAAGTTTTTATTTATACAATTCCTCAAATTAAATTATTACAGGACAAAATTATATTTATTTCAATAAATATGATATCATAGCGTCAACATCATCACGCTTGTATCCACAAGTTGTAAGAGAGTGGTGTATCTATCCTACACCCACATTTGGCTAGTTATGTGCAAGTTCCATGTAATAGGAGGCGAGCCTGTTACCATGAACTGGACACAGATACAGACTCCGCGGGCTGCTACTGAGAATTCCATATGAAAAACTCAATAACATTTTTCCAATCGAATCCAGGACCTCTTATTCTGCAGCCGCGCTTGTGACCGCGAGACCAACGAGCCAGTCCTCTGTATCGTGGATGCGTTTTCAAATACCAATCTCACAAACACAAACGGCCAGAATATTTGGTATATTTATTGTTTTGTCGGAAACATGGAAATATTACTTACAATAATCATTGTGCTCATAAACGGTCACGTCCGCAGCCAAACTGATAGTCCGTAGAGAAAATAATAAAACAAATACAATTATTATTTTCACGTCAAATAACTAATTGTTAAAAAAAAGTATTATTTTGCAATAGTTTAAATGAGGCTTAATTAAAATGATCACTTATAAGTACGTATAGACGTGCTACTGTTAGTACAAAACAAACTGGAATCAATAACTAATTCGGTTTGTCGTCGCTATTATAATCGTCGTTTTTAGTCTTTTCCTGCTAAATCGGTTCGTTGTCGCTTTTATAGTCGTCGTTTTTCAGTTTTTTCCTGCTTATATAATTGACACCACAGTAAATGCTAAGCGCTAGCAATATTAGCATTGACTTGTATTGGTTAAGCCATTGCACTCAATTAATTATTATTTTATTTTAAACATCCATTGCCAGACATTCTCTCAATGCCAGCTACAGTGAAGTTATCGAAGATATCTCTACAAGGAGTTGTGATCGCAGTATGTTGTTATTAGCAGACAGGAGGACGCTGCTGCACATCCTCTCAACGTAATCCTCTAATCGCAAATTTCGATACGCACGGGTAGAGATGAGGTAGGTTGTTATTATCAGGAATGAGAAGTACATTCATATAATAGTTTGATAGCTAAGCCAATTTTTTTTTTGAGTTTTGTTATTTTAATTGTAATCGAATGCAAAATTATTTTGTGGTTATTCCGATGCGCAACCGAAAATTGTTATTAATTATTTTGTAATGTCTAAATTAGGAAGTACAAGCATTAAGGAAACTGTATTGACTACAAAACAAAATTAGATTCGTACCTACTGCAAAAACCTAAAAGTCATCAGTCAATGTTGTACTCATTAGGGCACTGTAAAAGTTAACATGTGTGTTTCACCCCCGAACGAGGAAATTATAATATCAAAACAGTCGAGAGGTGTCGATCTAATCTAAGTTCATGATTCCAACATCGGTTTTCTGTTATGAAAGCTTCATGATTTTTGAAATCGCTAGCGATAAATCTACTGTCAATATCTGTGTTAGGACGTGACATTTTGAATCTTCATCGAGTTGCCGGCGAGTACTGCGTGTGTAACAAGCAAAAGTATCCGGTCCGAACCACCGCTTACGGTTTTTCATTTATTTTTTATTTTACACAAATACCTCTTTGTAATATTAGTACTTATTTATATGTTTGACTAATGTATTTTATTTCAGCCATTCTATTAAAAGCCAAACTGAAAATGCAAACCTATAACATTTTCCTTATTTATAACATAACTAATTAATACTTCCTTGTTCATTGGTTTAGGAGTTCAAATTTTATAACTTTTTGAATTAACCAAATGGATGCTGCTTGCCTAATTTACTGCCATTTGAGTGTAATAAATGATATATATTTCTGCAAATTGGTTTAAAGAAACACTTTTTCATTTTAAAATTCAATTATGATTTAAAACAAGGCGAGTTCAGTGTGTTCTAACCGACTACTGTGAGAAGAAAGACGGAAACAAGTTCAGAGGTCACAGTCTGTTTTTAAAGTCCAGACATGATCTTAGTCAGGCCATATGAGGACCATGCAGATGCTGTCTGTCTGATAGTCCTTTCAGGAAAGAACCACACAGATTTGAGTGGACCTGTCCAGTCAGTGCACGCATTTGTCAGTAATCGTGTAGGTCAACTCAGAACTTAAGGAGCACAAATCGTTAAAAATTAAATGAAAAAAGAAAATGACCCACACAGTCCTCACATACACAACAATTAAAATGATAATAATTATTTAAGTATGTAAAGGCTTAGTTTTTGAATGTGGCAAGGAAGTTTTTTATAAAAGCGTCTACATTCGCTTCTAAAGGACCTATTTCCTTGAGCATGGTTTAAGGTACAACAGTGTTTGTTTCTAGTATTTATATTATGGCACGCACCTCTGATTTTTCACTCTCTCTAATTATCACTTGCTTCAAAAACGGTGAAGGAAAACATCGTGAGGAAACCGGCATGCCTGAGAGATATTACTCGACGGCATGTGAAGCCAAGTCAGAGGCCCATGGGCGGCTTTAATACTCTGACACCAGGTTAGTCACTAACCACACGAAAGGAAGAAGACTATGTTCTTTCAGCAGATTTATATTTTTATGTTTTACAAAACATTTTCATAATTATATACACGTGCGATATCGCACTGTGAAAATAACTAAAGTATACAAAAAGGGCTGTCTCTAAAACAGTTAAATCAAGATTTTTTCTAACAGCGTATGCTGCAGAGCTTTTACACAAATGGGAAATTCGTCTTTTGCTTCCGCATCACCAGCCCTGAGTCACAAGTCCACACTTCAGACTGTTACTTCAAGATGGAAAACCCAATAACACTGCCTGACACGGGAATCGAACCCAGGACCTCAAGCTAAACAGCCGCGCTTGCAACTTGCGCTTGCTGTTGTTATTTTAGTGTATTGTGGTGTTTTACGACTTCCATGCGAACGAAGTCGCGGCAGAAGATAGTACAATGAATAAAAGGTTTCGTTGACATCTTAAAGCTTTTAGTTTTTTACCAACACAACCTATTTTTATCAATAGATATTATTAGTGAATAAATATAAACAGAACTGATAATTTGATTAAATACGTTTATAAAAGAGAAAATTAATTTATTATTGTAATTATTACTTAAACACAGAAAGTTAATTATTACTTAACCAAAGAAAAAACAGAAAGATAAAGTGCATAAGAACTACTTATTTCGACAGAATCTCTTACATCAAACATTCGATCTTAATATAGCTAAAAATCTTAATAAAACGAAATGATATTAGGGTTAATTTTCAAAGTAAATTTAGATATGGCACCAAGCTTCTGCTGTTACTGAATATTTCAGCCACCTTCACTAACTTGAGGAGCGATCTCCTCATAGATGTGTTGATCTATTTGCGCGATCTCCCGATCACACTCTCTTCGGAATAGTATGTTCAGGTAGAACGGCTCATGATGCTGAAAAATACAAGTCGTATATTAATGTATGGATGTTAGATTTTTTATGAAGTCGGCTCGTTGAGCTACATTTAACATGAACACAAATGTAATGTATGTTTCTTTTATTATTTGATAACAAGCGCTGCTAAAAATCATGTACTTCATTAACGCTTCAAATACAAATCAGTTAACTCAGCCTATCGAAGTCCACTGCTGGACATAAGCCTCTTCCAAGCTGCGCCTCACCACCCACCACACCAGGCTGATGGCTCTTTGTCATTCCTTTCATAACAGTTGTAGTTAAATAAACAAAAATTAAAACTTACGGAAGTATTGAATTCCAGTGTTACTGGTGGCGAATTCCGATGACAACATTTTTTTACCCTTATTAAATAAATCCCCAATATTATAACACACAATACTATAATGGATGGTATCACGTATGTTAACACATTTTGAGAAGGCTGCTGTAACGAATTTTCTGAAACAAAAAAACATTTTAGCTATTTAATAACTGAAAACATCTAGGTCTGAGATAATTCTTCTTATAGTTCAGTCGACTCCATGCCCATATAGCTGTTAGTTTTCATAGTTCAAGTGTCACTTGTAACGCGCCGCGCGATTGACCGTACCACAAATGAATATTTACAGAAAACCAGGACTGATTGGTCAGATGTTACCATGAGGCAGTGAGCAAGCGTGGTGATCAGTGCTTGTTCGCAGATGTCTTTGTCCTGCGATGACGTTATACAGGCTGACATTACAGTAATACCTACAAAGTTGTAGGACACGTAATGTGTTTAAGCTCTTAATTATAAGGGATAGGTAATGGACACGAGCAATATACTGCAGAAATACATTTCTATCTGTCTGTAACAGTAAGGCAAACTATACGAGAACAGCTTGTGCAGACCAGAATAAGATGAGTCAGTCAGTAAGGACGACTGCAAAGATAATACTTACTAGTATCAATTGTTGAATTATGTGAGTCGATATTTCTAAGTTTGTTGAAGAATTGGACGTAAAGGAAGTTATTAAGATGAATGGTTTCTACAACAGTAACAGCTGTATTCTCTGTTGTTATGTTCATCTTTCTTGCAGTATCTGCAATTAATACACAATATCATTATTTGTAGGTTACACCTTTGGATCATCCTAATTAAGGAATTACAGCAAAGGGATCGGCAGTGTCATCCAGTTTCCTAAAACTGAAGTTTTTTCAGAAAAGGTCTGAGGGTAGGGCTTGAAAAGAAAGAGAAGCACGATGACCAGAGATCGGAATAGGAAGAGTGAGCGAGCCTTTCATACCTAAACTTCGAGGGAGTATTTTAGGGATGCATTACAGTTTCAATTAATAAAAGTTAAGTTTTGAATGCGCCATGTTTTAAGCTTATTTTTGTCTTTGTCTCTCTAAAGTGCGCTTGGGGTGTTCGGGCTGATATCGGGTACTACCTAGTACATTTATTATTATTTTATTTGAAATATACGCAAAGAAGCCATGCATGGGTCAATGCCTTGAAGGTAAGAATTGGACCCATGAAGGCTGTAGGATTGGGAACGCGCAGAACTTGATGAGTTCCATTGTTACCGCTCTTGAAGAGCTTTGGGTATAGCCGGTTTTGGGCAAGGGACGCGGGCAAAACCGTCAAAACATAAGTTTTAAATAATGATTATTGTTTGGTATTTAGAATTGAGAAAAAAGTGATTGCGAGTGCAAAATATGTTATTTATAAAACAAACTAAACATAGCCCTTGTTTATTTACCTATATTATTATTTCAAAATTGTTAAAAAATTAAAATTAAATACTAGGTTTTATCCGCAACTTTTTTCGCGTGAAATCCCGACCGCCGTCCCACCGCGTCGCATCCCAGCGCCCACCCGCGCTATTACTTCGTTTTCGCGTTCTTTTTCTCTTTATGCTCTGCTCCTAAGGGTCGTCGCGTGATGTTACATAGCCTATAACCTTCCTGGAGAATTAGGCTACCCTCAAATCCTTCAAATCCGACTCCGTAGTACAGGAGATTACCCCATACATACAAACAAACAAATTTTACCTCTTTATAATATTAGTATAGACTAGCTTCCACCAGCAACCTCGCCCGCGTGATATCTTTATAAATTATAGCCAATATATTACTCAGTGATAATATAGCAATCTACTGGTGAAAGATTTTTTTAAATCGTTCCATTAGTTTTTCAGTTTATTCATTACAAACAAACAAACTTACAAAAAATCTAATCTTTTCTCTTTATAATATTAGTTAAGGTTTGTCTTAGCGTCACGATCTTTCCTATACTCTTGAAAATTTATTGTTCGGTACTAAGAGGCCAATTCGGAAATGAGAAAAAATCTGCTATGTCATACAAAAGCGCAAAAGAAATATGATCAAAATGTATGAAACAGCAGATTTTTACATACTTTAGGGTTGGTTTTAAAGTACGAGATGTTCATTTTCATGAGTAGTGAACTCCCATAAAGTATGTCCCTCGTTTAACCTAACACATTGTATAACATAGGTTTAGAAAAGCTTACCATCACATTTCAGATCCACCACTAGTACAAAGTAAATAAAGCTTGTACCATAATCTGTAAGAAAATAACAGCAATTAATAGCTTCCGTTGCATCGCATTAGTGTTAATATTCCCAATGACAGCTATAATGATCAGTTGAATTATAACTTTCACTAAAGAATTTACTGAACAGCGTGGCAGGAACAGTTAAAAGCTGTCATTATTGTAACAATATAACATTCTTTTACGTGGGGATTCCATCTTCAGAAGTTCGTTCGTTATGTTCGTGACCGCCCTCCCTTTAGCCACAAGGAGTGGTGATGACGATGATGATTTTCCGGTTCTTCTCCATAGAAACCTACCACATATTAAGAATGAGCAATTAGCTTCAACTTCCTGACTGACCGACTCCTTGATACTTCAAAAGAGTCTGTTAATCGTAGAAGTTGAAGTACATGTTGTTGGTGTTATGTGTGTTGTGTTCATATTTCTTAGTTGCAGCCCGGAAGTCTGGATTATGCCCGGGTGGTGGCTATAGGCTTGCCCCCTACTACATGGAACTTAAACCTATCTGGCAAAATGTGAGTGTACACTATACTATAGGTACACCTCTGCCTAATCCTTTGGAGATTACAGGCGTGATGTTATATGTTTGTGAAAAACATATTTTGAGTTGGAGTTTGAGGAAAACCACTATTGTTTGTGGCTATTCCCCTAAGGCACCTGTCCCACCGCCGGCGAGGAAGCGACTAGCTATGACTATTTTCTTGCTCATGAAACGTGCAGCTGTGCAGATGATATGGTGCTGCTGGGTAAGTCGGCGGGAGCAACCAGAGAAATGCTAAAAACGTGTGAGACCTACGCTGCCGCACATGGATTAAAATATAATGTTAAGAAATGTGAATACATGGTCTTTGAGGTGAGCGGCAAACGCCGTGGAGAGGGACCCGAGTTGCTTATGAACGGGTCACCAATTAATAGGGCATCAATTTTTAAATATCTAGGACATTGTCTTGCCGCTGACCTCAGGGACGATGTAGACATTGAGAGGCAGCGCAGGGCTCTAGCGGTCCGGAGCAATATGTTGTCCCGTAGATTTGCGCGGTGTACAGACCAAGTAAAAGTAACACTTTTTAAGGCGTCAATTATACTAAGAGATCGCTGGATGTCCTGGTCGTCCAATTTAACAATGCTTTCAGGATGCTGTTGAGGCTGCCTCGATACTGTAGCGCGTCAAATATGTTTGCGCAAGCCCGCACCGACGACTTCTATGCAATTATACGCAAACAAACTGCTCACTTCTGAGGAGAGTGAGGGGCAGTCAAAACAGCATCCTGAAAACTGTAGCCGAGAGCTTCGGCTCTCCGATTGTACAGCAGTTTTTGCGGAGGTTGATTGTTACTAGCACTAAGCAATAAGTTATTTTTTGTATGTTACTAACACCATATGGATATTTGTGTGTCCGAAATAAAGAGATTCTATTCTATTCTATTAATAAAAAGTCTGCTGTTCCATACAAAAGTGCAACACCTACACGGTCAAAGTATGTGTAATAGCTGATTAAATGTTTAACACTTTGCGGCACACTAAGCGCCCCCAGACGAAATCACATAAAAACTTCTCTCTTGCGTCTCTTTCAGGGGAACAGCTTACGCGTCAATGTTCTTACACTCAGTATATGGACCAATCTCTATTACTGACAGGAGACCTACATCTTTTGTACGTTCCTTGAGTGAGAAAATATCGTTAGCTAGTCGCTTCTTCGCTGGTGGTGAGACACGTGCCTATAATGCGATCAAAACAATATTTGAATTACTTAAATATTTCGGTCTGACTAACTTGTTTACGTGTGATGTGTACTTAATTAGCAGTTATTTATAGTTGTGCCTGTTACTTCTAACATGACTAATACTCGGCTACTCATCGGTTTATGCATTTAATTAATTTTACGTCTTTAAAAATATTATCAAAATGTGGGTATTATTCAGCCATTACTGTTTGACCTGATCTGTTTGGCAGCAAGATCTGGCATGTTCACTGAAATATACTGCTGATGATAACGTTGTTTATCGGCTCGTTGTTCCTCCAATATGGTTAGATCTATAGATGAATCAGAATAACAATTAAAAGATGGAGAATGTGTTGGCTTCATAATCAGCAGATGATTTGGAGCCATAGCGCTAGACGGCGCGCCCGCTCCAGGTTGTTTCGGTATCTCGGTACCGTATGTGTTTCGGCACTCGTAAAGCATTGGAAAAATATAAAAGCGATAAATGAAGTGCTATTGCACGCAACGTAGAGGAGAATGTTAAGAAAACGTATAGAATTAAACAAGAGTGCGTTATATCACCCTTGGTAAACTGGAAGAGAATTGCTAAGGCATGTCCACCTTTGCACTTTTATCGAGAGGATGTGTGGAAATCGATAGTCTTGGAAGTGTGGACGTGTGATGAAGAGGAATAAAGGACATGTCGTGTGGAAGAATGTGGTTGGCAATAAGCATAGCGAAAGACCAAAGAAACGATGGATCGACATTGTGTGAAAGATGATAATTATGGCCAGAAGGTGGATACTGAGATGACGTCTGGAAGATGTTTGCATCTTGCGCCGACCTCGAATATACTGTGATAACGGACATGATGACAGAAAACAGATGTTGGAGTTATGAACTTTTATAGTACGGTTCGTGCCTACTTAAACGAGCAGTTTAGTTTATGATATTTATGTGCAGGTGACGTAATAATGATATTTTCCGTGTTGAGAGACTGGTAGCCAGGTAACAACTACGCGGATCAAAAGATCTGCGTGATTAAGTGGCACTCGCCACTTTCATTCCTCGGATGGACGACATATCGAGAAAACTGCGTCCCTTGGATAGCCATCGGTTCTCCCCTGTCGTCTCGGATCGGCGTCCCATCGGACTATGAGAGAGAGGGAAGAGAGAGTGCACCTGTAGCTGAGCACACAGTTTAATTGTGTGCAATAATATTATATCTTGCATTTTTAGCTAATCTTCGCTAAGATTCGCGATACAAATTCGGTCAGGAGGATAATAATATTATTATTCCCCATATTTGTGTTTGTAAGCAGTGACGCCATGAACTGCAAAACAACATTGGTCACTCTTAACATCCTCGTTCGGCGGCTTAACATTACATTGCCCAATTTAGTACATTCATGAATGAATATAATATAATAGGTATTTGCAGTAGGAACAAATCTATTGTTTGTTTTGTGGTTACGACAGTATCCTTAGTGCTTGTACACAAAATACACGATTGCTCTAAACTATATGACTTTTTGGTTGCCAATAGAGATAACCACAAAATAATTTTGCATGACATAATACTTCAACTGTTAGCACCATTACAATAAAATGTCAAGATATAAAGGTTATTATATTTATAGCAATCCAAAACAACAAAATAACTTAGCTATCAAACTAATGTATGTAACTACTTATGTACTTCACTTTCCTGTAAATAAAAAGCCTCCCCATCTCTACCCGTGGGTATCGTAAGTTACGATTACAGGATTACGTTGAGAGGATGTGCAGCAGCGTCCTCCTGTCTGCTAATAACAATATACTGCGATCACAACTCCTTGTCGAGATATCTTCAATAACTTCATTGTAGCTGGCATTGGGAGAATGTTCGGCAGAGGACATTGAAAATAAAATAATAAAATAAATGTGTAATTACTAAACTAATACAAGTAAATATTAATATCGCTAGCGTTTAGCATTTACTGTGGAGTCGACTATATTAGGAGGAAATGACTGAAAAATATAAAACCGTCAAGGAACCAATTTAATTACTGGTTTCAGTTTGTTTTGTACTAACAGTTGCACGTATAAGTAATCATTTTAATTAAGTGTCGTCTTTATACTGCAAAATATTACAATCTTTTATTAAATTAACTAGTCCTTTAATTAATCATTTAAAAATGCTAACTACAATTGCCTTTTTATTATTATTTTCTCTATGGACTATCAGTTTGGCTGCGGACGTGACCGTTTATAAATTTGCTGATTATGGTAAGCAACATTTCCATGTTTCCGATGCATTGGCAAAATAAATATACCAAATATTCTGGCTGTGTTTGTGAGATTGGTATTTGAAAACGCATCCACGATATAGAGGATTGCCCAGTTGGTCTCGCGGTCACACGCGGCTGCAGAACATGAGGTCCTGGATTCGAATCCATGTTGGGAAAGTGTTAGTGAGTTTTTTCATATGGAATTCTTAGTAGCAGCCCTGTATCAGTGTCCGTATCAGTGAGTGTATGAGTGGGTCTGTATCAGTGTCCAGTTGATGAAAAAGAAGAAAAGAAGAAGAAAATAAATTTATTTGACTCAGGTCAAGAAGGCACACAATATTTACACAAAAACAAAAAAATAAAAATAACTTAGAATAGCACCGTGTGCCTCTCGGTTGTGCCAAATAGGATGTGGTAATAGGCGTGCCTCCTATTACATAGAACTTGCATATAACTGGCCAAGCGTGGTGATGTTGGCGTCATGTTATGTGATACAGGACAAATTTATGTTTATTTCAGTTTGAGGAATTGTTTTATTAAAATCAGTACAAAACAAACTTTTTTACAGAAAATAACTGACTATAAAATAACCAATATAAAGTGAAAAGACTATTTACAAATAAAAAACAACCGACTTAAAAAAAAAATCACTACAATGTTGCCTGGAAGAGATCGCAGTAAGCGAGAAGGCCGCCCATTGTATATTTTTTAGTGTATAACTTTTTCTTTTTGTAATGTTTAATCTGGTGTACGATAAAGTATATACAGTAGGTACATAACAGTACGAGTACAATGTGATACATAACATTAATTTCGGAAGATTGTGACTTTGGTTTTGAATTTTTCGTTTTTGCCACCGACTTCCAAAATTAAAGAGTTATTTTTAGCAGTGTTTTTTTTGGAAGTAAGCTGTACCTTTTTTGTAAAAAGTTCTTTTTTCAATTATTAGTTGTGGTACGTACCCCACACAAATTCGAATACCACTACTTGCTATGTAAATAACAGTGACAGGAACTCATTATAACATCGTCCATATAGAATTATAGACTAAGGGGGAAAAATACGTATTATTGGAGCCAACTCAAAAACTACCCACGAAATAATCATCAAAATCAATTCATAATTGGCGGAGTAATCGCGTAACCAACACAAAAAAACAGTCGAATTGAAGAAGAAGAAAAATAAGAAAGAAAAAAAAGAATATATGTTTATTTGCGGTACACAATACAATACAATTGAGAACCTCCTGCTATTTTAAGTCGGTTAAAAATAACTTTCGTTTCGGAAGAACACTGGTGTCACACTACCTTCAGTTACTACTGTGTTGAGCTGATAACTATACTTCGGGTTGATTATATCCAACATGTTCCCTCTTAGGTACAGAGATGCATAAATATTTTAACATCTCGCATAGCAAACATTCTGTTTGGTTTTAGATGACGCCGAACCGCAGAAACTAGAACCAGTCGCAGTATCTCAGTTCCCGTGGAAGTTTGGTTTCGAGAGTGATTTATTTAATGTATTTATACATATTAGCAACAAATCATCGAGTGTGACTGCGATCAATGTTACATGTACAACAGGTAAGCTTCAAGTTTCGAACTATCTTCCTAAGACTAGACAGAATGTTCTCTTTCCGTGAGTTTGTTAACTGACGAGTAAGAAATATAGAAGAAAGAAGCATGCGTTCCTACAGGACTTTTTAAATTGAATGACAGTAACGGTGAAAAACAATTTTGAAGCATAACTCACGAAGAGCTTTTGGTCACAAACAATTGTTTGACAGAAGTAAGTTACAGTCATCAAACGTATATTACTCATTTCTGTACAATTACTACAAAATGTAAAGTGTAATTTTGCTTTTCTGATACTTTTCAGATGGCAGAACTTTCGAACTTAAGAAGTTGACACAACCGAATGGTCCACGAAAAGGTGAAGAATATTATCATATTCCTACCGCTACAGTTTCAAAGTCCACTGAAATTAAAATTTGGCTAAACTTATTCAAGTCAAATATGTTATGTTCGTCACTCCTAGTGGCTAAAGGGATGGCTGTCGCGAACATAACGAACGAACTTCTGAAGAAGGAATTCCGACGTAAGAGAATGTTATATTGTTACAATAATTAGAGCTTTTAACTATTCCTACTACGCTTTTCAGTAAATTCTTTAGTGAAAGTTATCATTCAACTGATCATTATAGCTGTCATTGTCTTCACATATAATGATATAATTGATGTATACAAGATATTGTGAAAACATTTTAAAAGAGTAACGGTGGAGTTTCTTGCCCATTCTTCTCCATACGAAAACTACCTTTTGGAAGGGGCAACTAGAATCAATTATTATTTAAATGTTGACGTTCAAAAGTGCCTTTTTGTGCCTAATTGAAATAAATTATTTGACTTTGACTTTGACTTTGATTGGGGACATTAATATTTATACGATGCAAAGGAAGTTATTAATTGGTGTTATTTTCTTACAGATTATGGTACTCCCTTAGACTACGGTTGTGTCCTTGTGGTGGATCTTATAAACAAATGTGACGGTAAACTTTTCTATGCCTATGTTATACAGTGTGTTAGGTTAAACGTGGGACATACTTTATTGGAGTTTAGTAGCTACTCATGAGAATAAACAACTCATAATTCAAAACCAACTCTTATTAATATTGCACATTCGTATGAAACAGCGATTTTTTTTCCGAATTGGCCCCTTAGAACCTAACAGTTTATTTTCAAGAGTATGGATAAGCGAGGTAAAATCGGGACGCTAAGGCAGATATTTAATTAAACACAAGTTTGAAAAAAAATATGTACCTAAGTAATCTTTGATGGGCTAAGGAAATAGCCAGAAACCTTGTAGGTAGTTATTACTGTTATGTCAACCTGTCGAACGTCATCGCAGAGCAAAGTCATCTGCGAACGAGCACTGACCACCACGCTTGCTGACTGCCTATTGGTAGCATCTGACCAATAAGTCC
Organism: Xanthia icteritia; assembly: GCA_949128155.2. Classification (NCBI taxonomy): domain Eukaryota; kingdom Metazoa; phylum Arthropoda; class Insecta; order Lepidoptera; family Noctuidae; genus Xanthia; species Xanthia icteritia. The sequence goes on along the minus strand of OX421959.2, from coordinate 9,566,735 downwards.
AGGTTTACTGTCAATATTATTTTATGCTACGGTCAACTGCGCGTCACATCACTAGTAACTCTTTAGCTGAGAATAACCATTAACCATTACATCTATGGACGTGCGATGGACTGTACTTAGAAAAATAGTCTCAGAACTTGGTGTTTTTGTTATATTTAAAAAATGTAATGCTTTATGTTTTTTCAGAAAGTACTAAGCAGGAGTCTTCGCAAAACATTGTGTTAATATACGTGATACCATCCGTGATAGTATTGTGTGTTATAATATTGGTGATTTATTTAATAAGTGTTAAAAAATATTGCAATCGAAATTCGAACCCAGTAGAAACAATAGAATTGAATACTTATGTAAGTCTTATAATCAGCGATAATTTTTGATTTTTAGAAATACTATTACAATTATTATTCTGCTACGAAGCTAATTTAGAAAAAGTCATGTGCCTGGTGTAGCGGGTGTAGTGGCGCAGCTTGGTGGAGGACTACGTCCAGCAGTGGACTGCGTTGAGTTGACCGATTGATTGATAAGCCTGGTATTTCACCGGCTTTCGGTCCCGTCAATATCGTATCTCGTACAAAGAGATAAACAGAAAAAAGTAAAAACATAAAAAACCATTAAGAGCTTAGCTTACTGTAAAGCTCTAAATGGTTTTTATGTGTTTATAGTATCATGCAAAGTGTCATGCAATTGTTTAACACGTGTTGTTGTTTCCAGTCCACCGCAAATGCAGTTGTATATGCGGATCTCGGCTTCATGCATGGAGACAGTCAACCACCAAGACGTGACGAAGAGTCGCCATATGCCCGAATAATTGGGGTGTTAAAACCTGTTCATGGAAATGCAAACAATAAATAAATGTTATTTGTTTTGTTGATAACCTGTTATTTTCATATAATGTAATTAAGTAAACTGTGGCTTCTCAAACACTCTCCAGCTGACTATGTTGAGTCTGTGTACGTAGGTCCTACAAACTAAGACCAACTTACTCAGACAGGGGTACTCCGGTGAGCCACAGTGCGACCGTGTAGCCACATCACAGACATATTTGACATCATTTTACCCAACGGGTGAAACGGGAACCTATTTCTAAGACTTCGCTGTCCGTCTGTCACCAGGCTGTATCTCATAGGGTAAGGGTTTATAGTGTTTAAGTGGCAGTAGAACACTGACTCCTAAGTCACAGGTATTTCTAGTTTAGGAGTCAGGGTTTCAACTCTTGTGCGCTTTTTAATTATTGTGAACTTTAGCTAGATATTTAGCATATTGTAAGGATTTGTATCAATAAAGTATATTACTATTATTATTTTTGTAATAACAAATACTAAAAAAAGAACGAAATAAATATTTAAAGGGGCTCCCATACAAAAAAAACTCACTCGACGATGCTTCACTCACTAGCACTGTGTGAACTAGCTCCTGTATTATGAAGGACCTGTGTGAGCTCACTGCTAATGCTATCGATGTGCCTGAGATCTTGTGGAAGTCAAAGTCAAAATTATTTACTTCAATTAGACCAACAGAAAACTCTTTTAAATGTCTTCACAATAAAAACAGTTAAATCTAGTTGCGTTTTCAAAAGGTAGTTTCATATCGAGGAGAATGGGTAAGAAACATGGTAGTTACTCATTAAAAAAATAAATCGTTACTCAACATTTTGACACAAACACACATTGATTAGATATTTGTAACAAACCTTTATGTTATAATTACATACCACCAATGCCATCTGTCTAAATACTTCTCAAGAACATAGCCCTTGTTGTTGTATTCACTTACTAGATCAAATATCGTACAAGCTACCAATTCTGAGCTAGACGGCACTGTCGCGTGTCTTCCTTTTTCTGAATCGCGGTGTTCAGAGCCTCCAGGACTTACTTAACTACGTTAAGCTGGGGTACATTGTCGCGTTATCGCGAACTTTACTTCGCACGCTCTCCGTTGCTCAGCGAGATGTCGAGCGGTGTGCGAGGGAAAGCGCGCGAAGTTTAGTTCGCGATAACACGACAATTTAGCCCCAGCATCAGAATATGAATTTATTGTCAGTACGGAATTAGCGGTACATCTTCGAATTTCATCCTACTTGAAAAAGTTACATAGGACACGTTACGAAGTTACGAAAATCTATTTTTTTTGGGTTCGAGGACCTGTATGGTCCTATCTAAAAACCTAGATTATTGTAATATTCTCATATAATTTTTTTTATTTTATTAAGTGAATTGTTTAGATATTATGTATTTTACTCTCTCTCTACTCTTACCCACGGTGTCTACATCTCTTTTTACCCTCTGTCCTATCGCAAGTACACTGGGAGAGATTTCTTTAGAAATAAGCATCACTTTTGTAAGTATTTTTCTGTTCTTTTCTTCTTGTCTGTTTATAATATATGTGTGTACATAAATGGTTAAATAAATAAATAAAAAGTATTGTGAAGAGAAAAATTTGACAACAAGACTTACTAGAAGACTTCTCAATGTGACGGCACCGGTGACGTCACCTCTTTTTTTTATCAAATAACTTCTCCCGCTCGGGGAGGAGCGGGAGGGCGTGTCAGACTCTTACTGACTAAAACCCACCATGTTCCTTCTGTTGCCTGTACGTTGCCAGGGGCCACGGTAGCCCTTTCGGACTTTCCCACTACCCCGGCAGGCATCGGTCCTATCAGACCCCTTCAATTGCTGACATCTCTTTGAGGCGCGCGTGGAACACAACCCGCCGTCGACCCGGGCCTGGTCCTTATCGGACGGCGAGCTACCCATTGCTCACCGTCCGCAAGCCCGCGCCTACGGTGGCCGTGAATCGGCCTGCGATTCCCGACGCCCGGGGCGTCTCCTGCGGCGGCTAGGGGCGTGAGGGCGTGAAATTTGCCTCTCCTTCACGCGTTCTGCCTCCTACTTTGCGAGCATTACTGCTTCGCAGAAGGAGGTGACGGTCTCCCATGCCCTCTCGCTCTGTACCATGGCCAAGACCAGGGCCGGACGCGAGAGATCCCCGCCACCGATCGCCTCCACGAGGACACGTCGATGCTCTGCCCAAGCCGGGCTGACTTCCACCGTATGCTCCACCGTGTCCTCCGGTGAGGACACCCCTTTCAATAGAAATGTAAAGACTATGTACCAATAATTAAGTGACTGTCAAGTCATAAACTAAGTAAGAAAAAACAGTAAGCAGTGAGTAGGTACGGTCAACTCTTCAGACACTGAAGCTTGGTGGTCAATAAAACGAAGATAATCTTGTGATGTTTTAATCATTATAACTCGTCGTTCCTATTAAACAAATATTAATTTTTAGGACAGAAATATATGCGGACGGATGTTCTTCCTTTTTGAGAAAAGTATTTATTACAATATCAAGTATGTGAGGTAGAAGTTTAAGCTTTATTCATTTTGTGGCGTGAAGCAGCTTCAGTTATAAGCGATTGAGAAATACACTTGGCTATCTATTGCATGAAGTGCATGCGAACACAAAGTTTAAACGCACCAACAGGTACACTACTAAGAGAGGTAGTTGCTAATTATTTTCTTTGATTCATCGGCACGTTGAAGAACAAGGACGCTATTTTGAGCTCTAGGATAAGTATTAAGATCGTAATTAATGTGATTAATTAAAAACAATTTTATTAATATTTTTTGTTTATTTCTAAATGCTAATGCAAACGTTAACACTTCGCTACAGCGAGCGTAGCTCGCGCTGTGCTACGACGTAGCTCGCGCTGTGCTACGGCGTAGCTTGCGCTGTGCTACGGCGTAGGTCGCAATGTTATAGAGTAGCTCAAAAAGGTTACATTGATCAAATAATATTTTCATTTAATCCAAGGTTTGAAACATGCGAGTTTTATATTTCGTTTAGAACTGGAAAAGATAAAGTACGAAGTGCTAATGTAAGGCTTTGTTTTCCTTTTTTCTTCGTGCTGCGTCCCAGTAAAAAGTGTTTACCACACTACTAACATTTTTTTTTTAATAAGTACCTTCAGTATTTCGGATTGTGTCTCATGACTCATAGCTTAATAATAACAGCCGCACAGGTCGCTCGAAGCTTAGGATATGCTTGCTGAGGTCGAGCCGTGGATGAGTGACCATCCATTACGTATCGAGACCCCTCCGCGCCTCGTCGGAAGGCTGTCGAGGGATATCGTGTTACCCATTAACTAAGTTGTGAAGGTCAGATAGGCAGTCGCTCCATGTAAAATACTACGGTACGCCGACATCAATATAGTTGGGAAAAGGTTCGGCAGATTGATTGAATAGCTTCAATATTAGTGGTAAGTAGGTTTTCTTGATATTACGCAAAACAAATTTCAAACTCGAAGCATTTATTTTAAAAGACATTTACAGATACTATTAAAAGTAAGGCTAGTTGCCCATTCCAAAGCGTAGGTTGCTATGGAGAAGAACGGGCAAGAAACTCCATGGACACTCTTTTCAATCAACATTATAATTATTACAAAATTTTGAATACAAAATTCATTTTGAATCTAAGCATAATAATAATCAACATGTAAAAAAATAAAATACCATTCAAAAAGATTTAAATAAATCACTAAGTAAAAGACTACAAAGCAAGATAAAACAAAATCAAAATAAATTCTAAATTACCTATATTATAACTAACTACATGCGTAAAGTTTACATTAGAGAAATAAGACCTAAACGCTGCAGAAAAGTAAAGTTCAAAGGTAATATAGCTCTTCCAGCAACCTTACTGTACGAAACATTATCATATGTATTTCATCAGAACAAACAAACATCAATACACGTAAAACGAAATGTACTAACTCACTCACCTACTGACTGACTCATCAACGCCCAAACTAAACACTTGGACTTAGAAAGCTGAAATGCAGCACAGTTATTCCATTTATGATGTTAACATGGAATACGGCCGGATTTCACGAGATTCCCACGGGATAGAGAATATAGGGCGGACGAAACATCTCTGGCAAAGTGCTAATCAGAAATAAATGAGATCCACTCAATAATACAAAAAATCCTAGTTGTTATTCAAACTACATTCAAAGTGGCAACAAGCTCAGTCTGCGCAGCGATCACTTGAGTATGTCGAAGGCCGTTGAATGTGCTCACGTAATCATCTAATGCCTAACGTCACCGACATTCCCAAGGTTTTGTTCCGTTTCGGTTGAGACGATGTATGGAACCTGAGAGTTGTGTTCCCACCCATTCCATACTACATAATTATTTTATTTGTCCACATCCATCTTGCTGCTGTTACTGATTATTTCAGCCACCTTCAGTTACTTGAGGAGCAATCTCCTCATAGATGTGTTGATCGATTTGCGCGATCTCCTGATCACACTCTCTTCGAAAGAGCATGTTCAGGTAGAACGGCTCATGATGCTGAAAAATACAAGTTATATTTTAATGTATGAATGTTAGGCTTTTCATGAGGTCGGTTCATTGTGCATACTCGCTCAATTGGCTGCGATGCGTTTTGATACGCTCAGCATGAACACAAATTTAATGCATGATAATTTATTATTTGATCACAAGCGCTGCACAAAAATCATTTACTAGATGTAGCCACTGGGATGCAACCTTAGAAACATGCAACCTCAGAGGCATGCAACCTCAGAGGCATGCAACCTCAGGGGCATGCAACCTCGGAGACATAGGATAAGTATACAAGTACTTCCCGAACTGTGTCACTACGAACACTTCAAATACAAATCAGTTAAGTCATCCTATCGCAGTCGCTGGACATAAGCCTCTTCCAAGATGCGCCACACCGGCCACTACACCAGGCACATGGCCCTTTGTCATTCGTTTCATACTAGAATTGTAGTTAAATAAACAAAAATTAAGACTTACGCAAGTATTCAATTCCATTGTTTCTACTGGCGGAGAATTCCGACGACAATATTTTTTGACCCTTAAACAAATCACCAATATTGTAACACACAATACTATCACTGATGGTATCACGTATTTTAACACAAGGAGTTGAGAAGGCTGCTGCTCCGCATTTTCTGGAAAAAAAGAACTTTTTAACAATTTAACTGAAGACATCTAGGTCTGAGATAATTCTTCTAATAGTTCAGTTAACTGCATGCCGCATGCTGCATGCATGCTGTAAGTTTTCTAAGTTCAAGTGTTACTTGTGACGTGACGCGCGATTGACTGAACCACAAATTAATATTTACAGAAAACCAGGACTAATTGGTCAGATGTTACCAATAGGCAGCGAGCAAGCGTGGTGATCAGTGCTTGTTCGCAGATGTCTTTGTCCTGCGATGACGTTACACAGGCTCACATTACAGTAATAACTACAAGGTTACTGGTTACTGCTCACGATCCCGTGAAAGGGTTGTAGGACACGTAATGTGTTTAAGCCCTTAATTATAAGGGATAGGTAACGGACACGAGCAATATACTGCAGAAATACATTTCTATCTGTCTGTAACAGTAAGGCAAACTATACGAGAACAGCTTGTGCAGACCAGAATAAGATGGGTCAGTCAGTATGGACGACTGCAAAGATAATACTTACTAGTGTCATTTGCTGAATTTATGAGAGTCGTTATTTCTAAGTTAGTTGAAGAATTGGACTTAAAGGTATTATTAGGATGAACAGTTTCTACATCAGTAACAGCTGTATTCTCTGTTGTTGTAGTCATCTTTGTTTCAGTATCTGCAATACACAATATTATTATTTGTAGGTTACACTTTTGGATCATCCTAATTAAGGAATTACATCAAAGGGATCGGCAGTGTTCCCTAGGATTGTAGCAGATACAGAGTTAAACAACTTTTATAGTTAAAGCAACTACTTTTATTTCAATAATATTTGGATATACATTATGTAAACTATCTATGTACAACCAACTATTATTTATATTATAGACAAGTATGTCTTTTCATATTTATTTTTCAGATAAAGATTGAGGTTTTGTTAAAAAAGAAAAAGATGCGCGATGACACAACGCTTGTAATTAATTGCAAAATATGAAGCAATTATCTATTTATATGAGTTGAGTAATCGTAAAAAAATAACAATCAAGTTCAGTATACAAATAAGATACGTTATTGATATACATTTTTAATAACGTATCTAATTATTTTTAAACGTGTTATGAAAAACAGCCAACTTCTTAGAAATAAAATAACAAGTCTCTTTGAAGTACTTGGCTCTTGTCGGCACCTTTAGACATACTCATATGTATGCGTTTGTATGACTAACATTATCAGGTATTTAATAACAGAAATAATTGAGTATCACAGTTGGTTATAGATAAATTCAGTGTGTTATGTTAAACAAAGGACATAAGTACTTACTCTTGAAAATTAACTTTTAGGTACTAAAGGGCTTACACGAAATTTAAAAAAAAAGCTGTTTCTCATAAAAGAGTTGGGTTAGATAAATAATGTCAAAATATATGAAACAGCAGATTTTCACATACTTTAGAGTTGATTTTGATGAATAAGATGTTCATTTTCATGAGTAGTAAACTCCCATAAAATATGTCCCTCGTTTAACCTAACACACAGTAGGTATAACATAGATATAGAAAAGCTTACCGTCACTTTTGTTTATAAGATCAACCACTAGTACAAAGCCGTAATTTTTGCGAGTACTATTATAACCTGTAAGAAAATAACACCAATTAATAGCTTCCTTTGCATCGCATAAATATTAATGTTCCCAATGACAGCTATAATGATCAGATGAATGATAACTTTCACTAAAGAATTTACTGAAAAGCGTGGCAGGAATAGTTAAAAGCTCTCATTATTGTAACAATATAACATTCTCTTACGTGGGAATTCCTTCTTCAGAAGTTCGTTCGTTAAGTTCGTGACAGTCCTCCCTTTAGCCACAAGGAGTGACGAACAAAAGATACTTGACTTGTATACGTTTAGCCAGATGTTTATTTCAGTGGCCTTTTTAATTGTAGTGGTAACAATAAAATGATTTTCTTCAGCTTTACTCGGACCATACTGTAGAATATTATAATTCTGATTTGTGAAAGTTCTGTCACCTGAAACGTATTAGTAAAGCTAAATAGCACTTTACATTTAAAAATAATTGTACAGAAATGAATAATATAGTTTTGATGATTGTAACTTAATTCTATCAAACAAGTTATTTTTTTTAATCAAAACCTTGTGGATAATTTTGCTCCAAAATTTATTTTCACTGTTGCTGTCATTCAGTTTGAATAGTCATGTTACTCGTCTGTTACCAAACTCACGGAGAGACAAGGTTCTGTCTAGTCTTAGGAAGGAAGTTAGAAACTTGAAGCTTACCTAATTGATATGTGACATTGATCGCAGTCACACTCGGTGGTTTATTCCCTATAAATATATTAATAAATAACACATTACTCCAGGAATATCCAAACTTCCACGGAAACTGAGATACTGCGATTGGTTCATGGTTCTGCGTTTCTGTGTAAACTAAAACCAAACAGAATCTTTGTTATTCGACACGTTAAAATATGAATGCACCTAAATTACATTACATGCATTAGAAATAGAATTACATTGGATGCATTAGAGATAGAATCCAGCTCTGTAAGACGAAACAGTTTGGTTAATCAACCCGAAGTGCAGCTAACTGTTCCACACAGTATTAACTGTTGTTTGTGCGACCAACATGATGTTCTTCCGATACTATAGTAATTTTTCACTTTTTTGCTTTATAAAAAGTTGTTATAGATATAGATTTTATGTAAGCAATTCCTTAAACTGAAATCAATATAATTTTGCCCTACTCACATAACATCATCACGCTTATCCAAGAAGGTGTAAGACAAAGGTGTATCTACCCTAAATATCTAAACCCACATTTCGCCAGTCATGTGCAAATTCCATGTAATAGGCGGAGCCTATTACCATCAACCGGACACAGACTCGGGCTACTACTGAGAATTCCGTGTGAGAAAACTCAATAACACTTTCCCAACCTGAAATCGCACCCAGGACCTCTTGTTCTGCAGCCGCGCTTGTGACCGCGAGACCATCGAGGCAGTCCTCTGTATCGCGGATGTGTTAAACACCATTCTCACAAACACAAACAGGCAGACTTTTCTATTTATTTTGTCAATTCATCGGAAATATGAAAATTTTACTTACGAAATTCATAATGATCATAAACGGTCACGTCCGCAGCCAAACTGATAGTCCATAGAGAAAAGAATAAAACAAAGGCAATTTTAGTTTGCATTTTGAAGTGAAGAAACTATTAATCTAATAATATATAGTAATAATTTGCAATAGGTAGATACTATAAATTACATTTAGTTAAATTTATAAATAGCACATGCATCTGCTAGTACAAAACAAACAGAAATCTGTAATAAAATTGGTTCCTGGTCGCTTTTATAATCCTCCTTTTTCAGTAACTTCCTCTTAATATAAGCGACACCACAGTAAATGCTAAGCGCTAGCGATAATTATATGGCTAAGTATAAGTTAATTGTATTAGTTCGGTCTGAACTCACAATTAATTATTATTTCAGTACCTAGACATACATAAACGTCAATTGCTGAGCATTCTCCCAATGTTAGTCACAATGAAGTTATAGAAGATATCTCTACAAGGAGTGATGATCGCAGCATGTTGTTATTAGCAGACAGGAGCACGCTGCTGCACATCGTCTCATCGTAATCCTCTAATCTCGACTTCGGATACCCACGGGTAGAGATGGGGTGTTTTTTAATGAATGAATAAAATCAATACCAGTATTATAAACATTACATACAAAATGACATTATTACTCTGTAAATAATTATATATTTTTTTAAATTTCGTGCCATGTGGATTTTTTTATTATTTTTGTTCTTATTTAGTTTTAATGATGGTCTGGCAGTTTGAGTAGTTTATGCGGCCTACCCAAATGTCCTTTCTTTGGTATTGTTCGTCGAGTTGAGCTCCTTAAGTTCTGGGTTGAGCTCCACGATTACTGACAAATGCTTGCACTGACAGGACAGGTCCACTCAAATCTGTGTGGTTCTTTTCTCAAAAGACCATTGCAGACACTAATCTACATGGTCCTCATATGGCCTGACCAAGATTATGTCTGGACTTTAAAAGAGACTGTGACCTCTGAGTTTGTTTCGGCCTTTCTTCTCAGAGTAGTCAGATAGGAAACGCCGAACTCATCTAGCTAATTTTTAATATTTTTTTTAAGATAACGTGTAAAAGTGATTCCAATATCCTATTTACAGAATAAACAATTTCATTTCATTTCATTGCCAGGATCGAAAATTACATACTTAATGACTATTTAAAATGTAATAGTTTTATAGCGAAGCTAAAAATATCTTGTTATGGTATTTAACCTTTATTGTTCTGTTGGTCTAAATAATATAATTGTCGCTTAATTAGATGCATTGCGCAAAATTATTAAATGTTGTTATTTTCCTTATTTTAAACAGGAAAGTACTTATGTTATTTACCAAATGGAGCAAAACACAATTCAATTTGAATTAACTATCATTTATTGGGCCCAAAATAGGTTGTACAAGGAAACTGTGTTGAAGAAACTGTTAGGTATGTCTACAATAATAAAACAGATTTGAACTGCATAATATTGTTGAATCTTAGGTACACAATTCCTTTGACTTTTTTTATTTTATTTATTTGAATATAGGGCGTTGTATTTTAGCGACCACATCGCCCAGTGCAGGAAAATACAAAAATATTACTTACAATCTACTTTATTACTTATTACTAACTCCGTACAGTTGTATAGCTTTATCGGACGCTGGGCAACCATAAACAAAACAGTTTCGACTAGATCTGAGCCCAGCTTAGATATTTAGAAATAAACTGTAAAATTTAATTAATTATTGTTAATTATTTGAACGTTTTTATGGACAATACTAACTTTTGCCCGCGGGTTCGCCCGCGTGGAGTTCGGAAATTATCCTACAGGAACGTACATACTACCCGGATTAAAGCCCTAGGTCTTGGTCTATCCGCGTGCCTTATTTCAACCAAATCAGTTCAGGCGTTAAGGCGTGAAAGGTAACAAACAGACAGACAGTTACCTACTTTCACATTTAGAATATTAGTATGGATTGGTACAAAAGGTGGGCTCAATATCATAATGCTAATGCCAGCCAAACTTTGGGTTAAAAGGAAATGTCAATGAAATAGGAAATAGGTACGAAATTCTTAACATGAGAACAGGTATGGGTTTTCGTTTGAAGTTGCTACTACTTTTTCTTGTTATTTCGTATAGAAACGAATTAGGAGTGCTACACACAATCACGCACGAGTCGGGACATTCGACTCGGCAGTATTTGTTGAACAACAAAACCGACCCAAAGCAATTACAACATTTGACTTGCATTCGACTCGGGCCGCATGTTCAGGTCGGCTCGGCAGAATTCGAGCAATACCGAGCGATTTTTTCCAAATTTATATCTACATATTGTATTCAATTTTGCTACGCGTATGTACCGAATCATGTCGAGCCAAAAAAGTATGTAGCAACCGTTTATTTTAATGAAATATAATATGCCGTGATAATTAGGATGGTCAATCATTTTCAAATTAATGTATTACCCTGATATTGTTTTCGACATTTTCTCATTAGGCCATACTTGGTCGCAAATGCTACCGCTGAGCATTAAAGTCCTAGTTGTCGTGTTGTTGTTGTAGTCCTGTTTGATTCCCAGATCGGGCAAAGAGCTACTGTTTTTTTTATCAAGAATTGCTCAGTAGCAGCGTCGGAATTTGTGCCTGGTACCCCCTTTTGTGCCTGGTACCCCCTTTTGTGCCTGGTACCCCCTTTTGTGCCTGGTACCCCCTTTTGCATGAGGCTTAGATATAACTGGTGAAATATTGGTAGGTACATCTCTGCCTAATAACCCGTCGGGCAAACAGGCGTGATGTTATATTAACTATGTATACTTAATCATTTTGAGTTCAGCTATTTTAATGTGTGGCTCGCCATTGTTCTTTTTTACATTTTTTTTAAAAGAGTGTTCGTGGATTTTCTTGCCGTTATTCGCCATCGGAACCTACTGTTAGGAATGTGCAATTAGCTTCAACTTTCTGACTGACCCACTGCTTGATGGTTCAAAAGTAACTACAGTTACTGTCATTGGTTCCACTGACAATAATAAACTGTTGTAGTAACAAGGCGTGCTGTTGTTAACAGCCTTGTTGCACCGACAACTTACTACGTGACAATAACAACATTGCCGTACGGACTCCATGCTCCGCTCTCTCCTATTAAAGTTATTTTGTCGTCCCCACAAAATTTTTTTCACAGCAGCCCGGAGTCTGCATCAGTGCGCGAGTGATGGCAATAGGCTCACCCACTATTACATGGAACTTAAACTTCACTGGTAAAATGTGGATGTACACTATACTATAGGTACACCTCTGCCTAATCCTTTGGAGATTACAGACGTGATGTTGTATGTTTGTGAAAAACGTGTTTTGAGTTGGAGTTTGAGGAAAACCACTATTATTTGTGGTACGTTTCTTGAGCGAGAAAAACTCGTTAGCTAGTCGCTTCTTCGCTGGTGAGACAGGTGTCTATAATAGCGATCAAAACAATTCTAGTTAAATATTTCGGTCTGACTAAGTTGTTTACGTGGGATGAGCACATAATTATTACAGCTATTTATAGTTTTCCCTGTTATATCTAACATAAGCAATATTTGTTTACTCGTTAGTTGATAAATTTGAATCAAAATTCAAAATATTTTATTTCACATAAACCTATAAGGGCACTTATGAAACGTCAGAAGCTAGGTGCACGGTTCCAATTGGTCGTTTCCTATGGAGAAGAGCCGGCAAGAAACTCCATGGTTACTCTTTTAAAAGTAAATGGTATTTACAATGCTTTCAAATTACAGAGTTAATAGGTATGAGAGGACAGTGTAGGCCTATCGACAAGTACCAGGTACTTAGCAAGATAGAAAATGGTCGATAGATCTACAGTCTGTTAAGCCTAATAATTACGTCTTGTCTTAAAATGATTATCAAAATATTATTATGGAGCCGATACTTTCTGACGATCTATAGTTACTGTCTATTGGTGGTATGGCAACCAGATCAATAATGTACGATGGACTGGAACTTTTTCCGAGCCATATAGGTTGGAATGCGGGGTGAGGCAGGAAGGGTTGAGCTCACCCACGCTTTTCAACTGGTATGTGAACGAGCTAATTGGCGAGCTCAGTAGCACCAAAGTGTGTTACTATATAAATGGTATCTGTGTAAATAATATTAGCTATGTAGACGATATGGTGCTTCTGAGCGCGTCAATCTGTGGTCTCAGAAAGTTGGTCGCCAAATGTATGTATAACTTCAATAAATCGGAGATCATGGTCTTTGAAGCTGGGGTTAGTCTGGGTTATGTACCACCTGTATTACTCAATGCAACTCCACTACAAAGAGTATTTAAGTTTAAATATCTTGATCATATATTGACCCCAGACCTCAATGACGGTCTCGATATTGAGCGGGAGCGGAGGGCGTTGTCGGTACGGGCGAACATGCTCGCTCGCAGTTTTGCACGCTGCTCATTTAAAGTCAAACATACTCTATTTCGAGCTTATTGCACAACGTTTTACACGTGCAGCCTGTGGACTAGATATACCCAACGGTCGTACAGCGCCCTTCGTGTCTAATACAACAATGCTTTCAGGGTATTGATGGGGCTGCCCCGTTTCTGTAGCGCATCGGGGATGTTCGCGGACGCACGTATAAATTGCTTTTACGCAACGATGCGAAGGGTGCATCCCTGGTGCGCAGAGTATGGGCCAGCTCCAACAATATCCTGAAAATGATCACTGCAGTGCCATCTCCCATGGGATGGAATAAATGTAAATAAAAGTTAAATAAACTAACGTAGTTCTTAAGTTTACTAACACATTGAGTCCTTGCTGCTTGAATAAAGAATTTTATTATTATTATTGTCTGACAGTACGATTCAGTCATGCTCACTGAAATGTACTGCTGATGATAACGTTGTGTATCGGCTCGTTGAATCCATCCAATATGGTTGATCTATGGATATTATATATTATAAGGAAATATGAAAGCAATCAGGAAAAAGAAAGTGTTGGTTCATAATCAGTAGAAGATTTGGATCCAAAGCAATGGTAAAATCGGTTAGATAATTAACACAAGAAATGGCGACTAGTCACGAAACATATTTAAGATGGCATTTAGTAGCCAATTTAGTACATTATTGATTGAGACTTAGGTTTTTGCAGACGGAACAAAAACGTCTCGTAACATAGTTACCTTAAACAGATATCAGACGGTTGAACACAAAATGCCATTATAACTTTGTAGGTGTACCTGACACCCACATGGTTACAGGCATGTGACCATCCATGGCTTTACCTTGCCCATTTTTGAGCCTATGTCTTGAGATCTGTCTGAAATATTTTCTTGTTTCGTACTTTTTAGATCATTTTATTTTCCGGTAGTCGGCAGCGTAGTCGGACAGCTTTTTGAACTTAACTTTTTATTTTATACTTTTCCGATTTAACGCTTGATAAACGTTAAGCCAACGTAAATACAGTAATTCAGTCAGTAATATTAACCTATTTTAAATTCAAATAGCAGTGCATAGTGCCTTAAACGAAACTATAGCGCGATTTATTTCAACGCCAACATCGAGCATCGAAGAAATCCAAAATATAAATATTTTGTTGTACTTGTTTTTCTTCTTAACACTGGCATTGAAAATCGCGCGTTGGTATCATCTCACGCCGTACGTAGCGCAGTCTCACTTTAGCTAGTTTTAAACAATTTCAACATATTTATTTACTTTGAATATATATATATTCATAATGTGCTCTTCAAGACCTTTCTTTTGATACCATACATGTCATGATTATCTCAATTTTTTTTTTGGGGTCGGAAATTTACGTGTTAAGCCCACCATACAAAATTTTGGGAGAATTTATATAGCTTATGTCACCCAAACCATTATTACAAATCTATTGATATCTCATTCATCAAAATCAGTTCAGTAGTTCATTTGCTACGGTAGAACACACGTAAATACAAACATACATAGACTGCTAAAATCTTTTTATGGTATCACTTCTGTCACTCCGTGTCTGCCACATGGGTTTTTTTTTATTTAGCTCAGTGTGTGGCTCAGAGCTAGGAAACTAAGAAAAAAGAAAGAAAGAAAATAAATTTATTTGCAGTAAACATAACGAACAAATAGGTACACGAAAAGAACAAGCTGGGAGAAAATATGCGTCACATCCTCGCAAAACGACCATCGCTCAGCAATGTTGCGGCCCTATGCGAGACTGAGCCCCAGCGCTGGTTTTCAGCGACAGCCGGCGTTGACGTGATTTTTTTGTTTTTTTATTATTATTATTTATTTATTTGCATACAGTCTTCATACAGGTTCGTGTTTGTTTTGTACCATTAAACCTTAAATGGTGGATGACGACAACCGTTGCAGCACATAGTGAAATTAAAGTGAAAAATTAATTATGTCTTCTTATCTTTTTCGTGTGGTTAATGACTACCCTGGTGTCAGAAAGTTTTTATGCCGCCCACGGGCCTCTGAATTGGCTTCATATGCCGTCGAGAAATATCTCTCGCACGCATGCCGGTTTCTTCGGGTTGTTTTCGAGACTATTTTTGTCCATATTTTGTTAGTAATAAATTATCTTAAGACTATGTTAGTCATGACGAGGCGAATGCATTGGGTAAGTAAACACATTAGTTATTGTTAATTATAAACTGGGACTTTTGAATTGCGAATAGGGATAACCACAAGATATTTTGCATGATGCAATACCCCAACAGTTAGGCACCGTTAAAATTTATGACAAAATATAAAGGTTTAGGTTGGTCGGTTGGTTTAGGTTGATGGCAATAGGCTCGCCCCTAGCAACTTGGGACTTAAACATATACTGGTAAAATGTGGGTGAACTATGGGTGCACGTCTTCTTAGCCCTTCGGGGAATACAGGCGTCTTACATTACACTAACTAAAGTGACCCACCGGGCCATGAATATTCCGTTTAAAACATTTCTCTAAGTGCTACTGTTTCAGCTCATCATGATCTCCGTTGAGGTTCATAAAGCATTATACATATTGTGCTGAATCTCTGCTGGAAGGAAACAAGTACTTTATTTCTAAGTTTTTCTTTTGACAATAAAACAACAGGTCCTATTTGTCTATCAGAAGATCACATCATTGATAATTTATGTTGTACCGCACTATTTGCACTCTTAAATTATGTGTCGCTCTATATCTGTGTACTTCTTTATGTCAAATAATTACTTTAAATGGAGTGCAAGTCCCTTTTAACCGTGAATATAAAACCTCCCCCGCCTCGTTGATCTAGTGGTCGCAAGTGCTACTGCTAAGCATGAGGTCTCAGGTTCGATTCCCGGGCAAAGTATTAAGCCCGGAGTCTGGATTTGTGTCCGATTGATGGCAAAATGTGGGTGTACGCTGTACTATAGGTACACCTCTGTCTAATACTTCGGGGATTACAGGCGTGATGTTATATCTAATTACTACTTAATTAGCAATTATTTATGGTTTTCCCTGTTACATCTAACATGACTAATACTCGGTTACTCATCGGTTGATGAATTTGAATACAGCACATGTGTGAGCACTGTGACCATGTACCTTCTATGAAGCTACCATTTACTGAGTACGTCTTTCATTGACTTGAATGTGCCCTGGCGGCTGAGAGTATGTCATGCTCACTCAAATGTCTCGCTGGTGGTGGCGTGTGTGTTGGATCGTTAAGTTCCCTTCAAAATGGTTGAGCTAAACGGTGCTGATCCATGCGTCATGTTCGTGAACGGGCGCCGTCAGTAGGGACTGGTCATCTCTTATCTGCCACGGCTTATTTTAATTTTTGAATTGTTTTTATCTTTTTATAACGGACGCTTTTTACGTGCACGTCTTTCTACATTGGTGTCACATGTATAATTTCAACATGAATGATGTAACCAATATTTTGTAACAACATCATGATTTAAAAGAGTGTCCGTGGAGTTTCTTGCCCGTTCTTCTCCATAGGAACCTACGCTTTGGAATGGGCAACTAGCTTCATATTTCTGACTGACTGACCCCTTGACAATTCAAAAGTGCCTGTAAATGGTTTAATTGAAATAAATGCTTTGAGTTTGATTTTTGAGTTTGAGTTTGAATAATATTACGTCTTTAAAGATATTATAAAAAAAAATTATTATGTTTTGACCTGATCTATAATATTACTGTCTGTTGTCTGACAGCAGGATCTGTGTATGGTTGATCTATAGATAGATCATTATGGAAATTTGAAGGGAATGAGTATAAAAATTAAAAGCTGGAGAATGTTTGGCCTCATAATCAGCAGAAGATTTGAAGCCATAGCGCTAGGCGGCGCGCCTGCTGCAGGTTGTTTCGATATCTCGGTTCACTCGTAAAACATTGATAAAATAGCAAAATTATTCGGACTATCAAGCATGGAATTAACACAGGGTGTCAGAAATGACGGCTGACCACAAAAAGTATTTTGTTTCCCAGATTTATTAGTTTTGGGGAGCAATTTGTTCTTTGAATCAATATGTTGGCCACCAAAAACGATGAATGAAATGCTATTTGCATGTAGCGTAAAGAAGAATGTTAAGAAAATGTATAGAATTAGACATGTGAACGTCATATCACCCTTGGTAAACTAGAAGAGAATTGCTAAGGCATGTCCACCTTTCCACTTTTTGTACAGAAAGTTTATTAAACAAATAATTGGGTGTTCGGAAGTGGCGCTGGTATTCGAGAAGTTGTGTGAAAATCGGTAGTCATAGTAGAGTGGACATGTTATAAGGAGGAATAAAAGACATGACGTGTGGAAGAATGTGCTTCGGGTGGGGGTAGGTTTATTTTTTTGAGACATGCGTTTATTGACTCCCTTTGCCTATTGCATATTCAAAGGCAATCACTTCAGTCGTGCGTCAGAGCTGACACACGCACTTTCTTCCAGTAGGTACGATTTTTTTTTTTGTGGTCATAATAATAATTTCTTTAATGCTAGTAATAAACGATTGAACGATTGCTGTTTATGTTTTCAGTTATACCATACCCACAAAATAATTTAGCATGACGCAATACCCCAACGGTTAGGCACTATTACAATTAATGTCAAAACAAAGGTTTCTGGCTTAGCGTAATATATCTATGTACTTCTCATTTCTGTCAATAAAAAGCCACCCCATCTCTACCCTTGGGTATGGTAAGTTGCGATTCGCTGACAGGATGTACAGCAGCATCCTCCTGTCTGGTAATAACACACACTCCTTGTAGAGATATCTCGATTAACTTGAAGTTATTCAACTTCATTTTAGCTGGGATTGAGAGAATATTCGTCAGTGGAAGTTTAAAATAAAATAATTATTAATTGTGTGTAATGGCTAATACAAGTCAATATTGTTGTCGCTAGCGTTTAGCATATTATACAGTGGTATCGATTACATTAGGAGGAAATTACTGAAAAATAGGAATATAAAAGCGACAACGAACCAATTCTGTTACTGATTTCAGTTTGTTTCGTACTAACAGTTGCACGTATACATAATAATTTAATTAAGTGTCGTATATACTACTGCAAAATATTACAATATTCTACTGGACTGACTAGTTATTTAATTATTTATTTTAAAATGCATTTAATAATTGCCTTTGTTTTATTATTTTCTCTACGGACTATCAGTTTGGCTGCGGACGTGACCGTTTATGATAGATTTGATTATGGTAAGTAACGTTTCCATGTTTCCGAAGCATTCACAAAATAAATATTATATAAGTACCAAATATTCTGTTTATGTGCGCTTTCAATACAGAGGACTGCTTCGTTGGTCTCGCGGTCACAAGCGCGGTTGCAGAGCACGAGGTCTTGGATTCGATTCATACACCAGTATGAATCGAATCGGTGGTCCTCGTTCTCCATCACAAACACCTCTGTCTTACAACTTCTTGAATACAAGCGTGATGATGTGGGCTTCAAGTCATGGAATACCGAACGAAATCTTGTTTATTTCAGTTTGAGGAATTGTTTCAGTAAAATCTAAAACGACTTTAAAAAAGGCACGATACAATGAAAAATAACGTTAGTTTCGGAAAAACATTATGTTGGTGTCGCACAAACTACAGTTAATACTGTATTGAACAAATAACTACACTAAACTTTGGGTTGATTATAACCAAACTGTTTGCTGGATTCTATCTCTAATGCATGCAATTTAATTGGTTTGCATTATTATTTTAACATGTCACATAAAAATGATTTTGTTTGGTTTTAGATAACAAAGAACCGCAGAAACTGGAACCAGTCGCAGTATCTCAGTTCCCGTGGAAGTTTGGATATTCCTGGAGTGATGTGTTCTTTGTAGACATATATATAAAGAACAAATCACTGAGTGTGACTGAGATCAATGGAACATATCAATCAGGTAAGCTTCATGTTTGGAACTATCTTCCTAAGACTAGACGGAACCTTCTGTCTCCGTGAGTTTAGTAACAGATGAGTAAGAAATATAGAAGCATGTATTGAACAGTGAAAAAAAAAAATTGCAGCACAATTTACGACAAGCTTTTGGTCAATTACAATGACTGTTTGATAGAATTAAGTTACAGGAACATCAAAAGTATAATTATTATTAATTTCTGTACAATTATTTCAAAATGTTAAATGTCTATTTGCTTTTATTTATTTATTTGGTCTCCAACAGAGGGTACACAATTTCATGCAAGTTTACAAGAATAGGGACAAATACTAGTGTGTGCTTCCAATTATAGAAGACCACATCATTCTTTTATAATGTAGGTAGATACAGTTAGTTTGACAAAGTGAAAATAATAAAAGAAATCAAAACATACACGCGAAAGTCATAGAAAACAAACAAAATGAAATACAAAACAAATTGGTAGTATTATCATATAACCTGCTCTCAACACTTGAGTCTCTATTTTTTTATATTATTAAATGTTTTCTTTTTAATAATTTTTTTCAAGAAATATTTAAAAATGTATCACATAAGATATAAAATGAATAAACGACATAGCAACTAATAAAAAAAGTAACTATAAAAGACAATAGTAATTATGACTTGAATATTATGACTTTTATAGCTTTTTAAACATTGACATTTTACTTCGTTATAGTACATACTACTACTAGAATACTGCCTACAGAAAACGGCGAAATGTCCGAGGTTTGTTTTGAATCCCGGCACATAGAAAGGTTATAGTCAAATTTGCGCGGCAAGCGAGATGGTTCACTTATCTGCAGCTTTCCAAAAAGCTCGCTACAGTCAACTACCCCATTGATCAGATTGTGAAGAGATGTGAGATCTAGAACCTTTCTTATATGTAATAACGAAGACTTTTTGTAATGTTATAGTCTCAAGTCGTAGCACCAGATTTTTATGCCAAACGATCTTTATAGCATAGATAGTATAGAAAACGTCTTTCTGGCGTCTTCCACACGTTTAATGTAAATGTCATAGTGAGGATTCCATACGGTGAAGTTGTATTCAAGAAATGAAATGAAATTTTTTATTCTGTAAATAGGATATTGCAATCACTTTTACACGTCTTATTAAAAAATATTTTTAAAAAAAGAAGAAAATGCTAGATGAGTTCGGCGTTTCCTATCTGACTACTCTGAGAAGAAAGACCGAAACAAACTCAGAGAAGAAGTGGGCGAACTAATGTGTTATATAAATTAATTCTAGTTGAGGCTTTAGAAAATTCTTTTCGATTACGCAAGAGAATTCTGAACCCTTTTGATTTAGTATCGTCTACAAAAAAATATTATTTTTTGTCAAATTCCCAGGTCACGAACTTTGTCCACTTTTTGTAGTGTTTGCTGGTGCAAAGTGTTATTGTGGGTTTGCATTGTTTTTAATACGTTTCAGATAACAAAACTTTCAAACTGGACAAAATTACTCGAGGAAATGAAGAATATTTTAATGTTTATTTAAGTAGCTATTTAAAGACCACTGAAATAAACATCCGGCTAAACTTGTACAAGTCAAATATCTTATGTTCATCACTCATAGTAGCTAAAGGGAGGCATGTCGCGAACATAACGAACGAGCACCTGAGGAAAGAATTCCCACGTAAGAGAATGTTATATTGTTACAATAATGAGAGCCTTTAACTATTCCTGCCACGCTTTTCAGTAAATTCTTTAGTGAAAGTTATCATTCAACTGATCATTAGCCGTCATTAGGAACATTAATATTTATGCGATGCAAAGGAACTATTGATTGGTATTATTTTCTTGCAGGTTATGATATTTGTGAAAGACGCGGCTGTGTGGTACTTCTGGATCTCGTAATCAAATGTGATGGTAAGCTTTTCTTTACTCACTGTAACTTTCATTATACAGAGATTTCTGTCATTCAATAATTCCCTAGTTTAAACTGATGTATATTATTATGTCTTTATAATTTTATAAATATTTGTGCATTTTAATAGAAGGGAATATTGTTTTTTTTAAGGTTTTAAGAAGATAAAACAATATTTTCTCTCGGTGTATTGATGAACTTTCTTGTATGAAGTTAAATTAATATAATTATCTCAATAGTTTAATGTCTTACTTATAATGATATTGTGTATTGCAGGTCCCCCTTTAGTTATGGGAACAAAACCTAATGCAACAACGATAAAGCCTTTTACTGATGTTAACGTTAATAATAATACTTTAACGAATAATTTACTTAATACATCGCCACAATTTGAAACAACGACTACACAAATTGCTGCAAATTCTACAAGTAAGTATAATTACTCGTATACTCGTGTATTGATGAACTTTCTTGTATGAAGTTAAATTAATATCATTATGTCAATAGTTTAATGTCTTACTTATAATGATATTGTGTATTGCAGGTCCCCCTTTAGTTACGGGAACAAAACCTAATGCAACAACGATAAAGCCTTTTACTGATGTTAACGTTAATAATAATACTTTAACGAATAATTTACTTAATACATCGCCACAATTTGAAACAACGACTACAAAAATTGCTGCAAATTCTACAAGTAAGTATAATTACTCGTATACTCGTGGCAGGCCTATATAAAATACCGGCCTAGTGCGAGTCAGACTCTCGCACTAAGGGTGCCACCAAAACTTAAATTTTACCGACTTTTTGTATTTTGCTATTATAGAAGCCATACTGAAATATTCAGGTGGCTACCTATCACGGTACAGCTCCATAACAGACAGACGAAGATTTTGTAGGTACCTAATAATTTCCCAATTACAAACTATGATAAACCAATAAAAAAAATAAAAAAAACATATTGTCACACGCTTTAGGTATATTCATTACAGGAACCTTTTCAAGCACATTCTGCGCTACACATAATAATATACATATTTTTCTTACAAAGCTAGACATATGAAATTAGTGGAATTCTATTGACTATGAAGATTTTTACACTTGCGTTCCAATTACGATGTTTCAAACTTCTGAATAATAGACTTATGTGGTTACAGATCCATGCAATACAAACTATATTATTATCATTATCGCTATAATTTCATCAATATCTGGAACATTGTTGATCCAGCTAATTATTATTGCGATGTGGAAGCGTTGCTGGAGCAAACGCAACCCATCAGACACACCCCAACTACCAATAAACCAGGTAAGTTTGTACTAGATTGTTATAATAATAAGAGACGAGTAAGATGCCTAGTTGATGTCTTGTAGATGGTTAGACCAGCTGTCTTGTATGGATCAGAATGTTGGGCCACAAAAGTGATTGATGCAATTGCATGCAACTGAGATGAGAATTTTAAGAGGGATGTGTGGCGTTATCCATGTTACGCGAATAGATAGATTAAGAAACGAGTATATAAGAGGATGTCTGAAAAAGTACCGGTGACTGAAAATTTGTGTGGAAATCGATTGTCATAGTATGGTCATGCGATGCGGAGTAATGGGGAAAATGTCATGTGGAAAGTTTTAGGTATAAATGTATATAGATGACTATAAGAGTAAGGGAAGACCCAAGAAACGATAGATGGACTGTGTGGAAGATGGCTACAAAGGGGGTGAATACTGAGATGATGACTAATAGAGAAGTGTGGAAGAAGAGGACGTTTTGCGTCGACCACTAATAACTTGTGATAGGAGTAAGACAATGACGATGAGTAAGATGTCTGATTTTATATTTGCGTAAAATATTAATGTAATACAAATATTTGAAAAGACCTATAAATTAAAAGTAGGCCAACATCACTAAACTTTATTTTATTAAGTAGAACAAATATTGACAAAGTCTCATTTTTTATTGCGAAATAAAGAATAATTTTTATTTTTACTATTACGAGTTATTAAGAATATTCAGCGACCCGCATTCATTGATCTCGCGAGTAATATGACTTCGTGTATCTTTTCAGCCCAGCCCTGAACCGTTCTACTTGAACATACTCTTCCGAAAAGAGTGTGATCAAGAGATCGCGGAAATAGAGCAACATCTGTATGAGGAGATCGTTCCCCAAGTTACGGAAGGTAGCTGAAGGAACAGTGACCCTATTACGATGGATTTGGGCAAATAATCTAGTATGGGGTGCGCCAGAACACAACTCGCACCAAAAGGAGCAAAAACTTAGGTTTGTCGATGAGGTGAGGCATTAAACAAGCTGATATAACGCAACAGCTGCAGGAGCGTTTCTTCGGTCATTCAATATAATTATAAGCAGTATTTAGTCAGGCGCACACAAGGTGGGCACCTAATGCGGAAAAGTGTATTCTGTATGGCGCCAATTATGTTCAATAAGTTGCCAAAACATTGGATCCCTACAGAACCGACAAATTAAAAAATAAATTAAAAGGCCTTTTATTAGAGAAAGTTTACTATAGCACTGACGAATTCTTATCTGACAATTTAATTTGACTTGTTTATTGACATCCTAATTTTATTAATACCTGATTTGACATTTGATTTTTTTTTATTTCTATTGTATTATTATTATGATGAGCTTATGACATTATTTTATTGTACCGCCTAATTTCAAGTAATGCTCTAATTTAAATGATTAATTATAAATGTGTATAATGGACAATTTTAAAATTAATTGATGCTGTCTAGCGTCCTGTTTCTCTTATTTGTACGCCATTCAGGCAAAACATGACTGTCTGCTATATTATTGATGTAACATCTTGCATGCCATGTGTTGTGTATACTCATGTTTTGAACAAATAAATTATCTTTATCTTTATCTTTATCTTACCTTCACCGGTAGTCATGCCGGCCATTAACTACTTCGACATATTCAAGTGCACGCAGATGGAGCTTACTGCACTTGCAGTATGAATCGTTTTTGTATTACAATCCTAATGTATTATTGAGTATATCCCATTTATTTATGGCTAGCATTTTGCCAGTGACGTTGCGTCCGTCCTATATTCTCTATCCCTTGGTAATTTCGTTAAATCTGTCCTCATTCCTTGTCAACATCATAAAGGGAACGCCGGTGCAAAATTTCAGCTTTCTAAGTCTAAGGGTTTGGGCGTTGATGAGTCAACCAGTGAGTGAGTGAGTCAGTACTTTTCTTTTACTGATTTTTGTTATAGTGTATTCGAATTTAATCATTTTGTTCTGATGAAATATAATAATGTTTCGCACAGGAAGGTTGCTGGAAGAGATTACCTTTGTACTTTACTTTTCTGTAGCTATTAGGTCTTATTATATATGGCTATAGCTGCTATGTCTTATTTCCCTAATGTAAATGCATAAGAAGTTAGTTATGATATAAGTTTTTTTGAAGTGAAAACTTCTTTAGCGGCGTTGTGCACTTTTTTGTGATGGGTAAAAAATGTTAAACTCGCGTCAGGACACGTGACCTGATCGAAAATTTGTAAAACGTATAAAAATAAAAGAACATCACTTTACTTTTATTACGGATGGAAGTTGATTTTTTTGAGAGATAAACTTTTTAATGTAAAATAATTGTAATAGTTGTGTAGTTTTTTTAATGTAATATAAATGGTCATGTTTGTGTACGATAGCGCAATAAATGAATATTGTATTTTACCACATAAATGATAGTACTTTTATACTGATAATTAAAGCAATTCGTGCAAAATTATTCCCTAACCATTCCAAAATATCAAAAATGCACAACGTTAATAGTCAAGTTTTTACTTCTGCCGGCACTCCCGGAGTGCAACCCGTTGACTGTTTTTTTTTATCTTGCTTGTAGTCTTTTTAAATTGTAGTTTTTTTTTTTATTGATACACTTAACTAGTGTGTACTGTACTGTACTGTACGTAAATTACCCTAGGCT
This sequence comes from Xanthia icteritia, assembly GCA_949128155.2. Lineage (NCBI taxonomy): Eukaryota > Metazoa > Arthropoda > Insecta > Lepidoptera > Noctuidae > Xanthia > Xanthia icteritia. The sequence goes on along the minus strand of OX421959.2, from coordinate 9,541,474 downwards.
GATAAAATTTTCGTTTTTCCTAAATTTCGGTTCCCATAAAATATAAATAGAATGGGTTTGTAAGAGGTTCAATATTGTTTTACAATTATAAAGAATAGGATCTTTAATTATTAATTAGGGTAACGTGTCGAGTCGTGTCGTGTCGACAATAAAATCGAGATTTAACGTGTTTTTAAGGACCCCGAACCGTGTGCCGATTTTAAAATAAATATGATATTTTGTTATGAAATTAGAGAATGTTAATGACAGTCACACTGGCTAGGGTTATAACATTGTCCTCAGTTGTTGATCATTATTATGCTAAGGTTCTACATGAATTTTGTATTTATTTTTATATTTATTGATGTTTGTTTGTAAATTTAATCATTTTGTTCTGATTAAATATAATAATGTTTCGTACAGTAAGGTTGCTGGAAGAGATATATTACCTTTGTAGTTTACTTTTCTGTAGCTATTAGGTCTTATTTCCCTAATGTATGTAAATGCGTATGTAGTTAGTTATAATATAAGTAATTTAGAATTTATATTAATTTTGTTTTATCTTGTTTTGCAGTCCTTTGCTTAGTTATTTTAAATTATTATTCTTTTTAAATTATTATTTTAATTTACCACGTGTTGATTATTATTATGTTTACATTCAAAATTAACTTTGTATTAAAAATTTTGTAATACTAAAATGTTGATTGAAAAGAGTGTCCATGGAGTTTCTTGCCCGTTCTTCTCCATAGGAACCTACGCTTTGGAATGGGCAACTAGCTTCAATTTTCTGACTAACACTCTTTGACATTTCAAAAATGCCTGCAAATGGTTTTTCAAATAAATGCTTTGATTTTGAGTTTTGTTTTGCGTAATATCAAGAAAACCTACATACCATAAATATTGAAGCCACTTCAATCAATCTAACTAACCCGTTCCCAACTATATTGGTCCTGAATATATACTATATTTATCCGACCTGTGCCGCTGTTATTATTAAGCGATGAGTCATAAGACAAAATCCAAAGTACTGAAGCTACTTATTATAAAAAAATGCTTAGAGGACAACCCGTTTTATTGGCCACCAACTAAACGACATGAAACTCACTTCTATCAAACCTTGGAACCGAATTATAATATAATTTGATCAATCTACGCTTTTTACGCTATTACAATGCGAGCTACGACGTAGCACAAGGCAAGCTACGGCGTAGCGAAGCGTGCGCTACGCCCCTAACGTTTGCATTAGCATTATAAAAAATAAAAAAAAAGGTTTTTAATGAATTACTAATTATTAACGATCTTTATTTTTCCGGGTGCTCAAAATAGCCTCCCTGTTTTTCGTCGTATCAATGAATCAAAAAAAAAAACAACGTAGCTTTCTTAGTAGCTTTGTACCTGTTGGCACCTGTTACCTTTGTGTTCGCATCACGCGCTTCATGCCAAGCGTATTTCTCAGGCGCTTATAACTGACGCCGCTACACACCACGAATTGAATTAAGAAAAAACTTCTACCTCACAGAATTGATATTGTCATACATACTTTTCTCTAAAAGGACGAACTTCCTGTCCACATATATTTCTGTCCCAAAACTATATATATTTTTTTAAATAGAACGAAGTACTATCACTGTTATTATGGTTAAAGCATTGTTAAGCACCAACATTATCTTCGTTTTATTGACCACCAAGTTCCAGTGTCTGAAGAGTAGACCGTACCTACTCACTGCTTACTGGTTTTTTTCTAACTTTGTGACTTTACAGTCACTAATTGGTACATCGTCTACACATTTATAATTATTGTCATTTGTGTTGATATCAGGTGCCGTGGCAATGAGAAGTCCAGGTCTTGTTTTCACCGTTTATTCCTTACAAGGGTACTTTTACACTTATTTCGTTTTTTAAATAGGACTGTGCAGGTCCTTGAACCCGAAAATAGGGCGTTACGAAGTTATGTCGTTTTCATAACTTCGTAACGCCCTTTGTAACTGTTCCAAGAAGAATAAAGCAGATATACCGCTAGTACAGTACAAACTGACAATAAATTAATATTATAACAGAGGTTAGTAAGTCGTGCAGGCTCTGAACACCGCGATATTCAGAAAAATTACGTCACGCGTCAGTGCTATCTAGCTCAGAAGCGGCAGCTTGTACGACTGTTCTTAACTTGATCTAGTAAGTGAATACAATAACAAGGGCTATGTAAATGAGAAGTATTTAGAGAAATGGCACTGGTGGTATGTCATTATAATGTAAAGGTTTAATACAATTAAATATGTAATTAATGACTGCTTACAATTTTTTATGGTTATCTACTATGTTTCTTGCCCTTTCTCCTCCATATGAAACTACGTTTTGAAAAGGCAACTAGATTTCAATGATGAAATCTTTTTTTTTGTTTACAGATATTAAAAAGTGCATTTTAATGGTCTAATTGAAGTAAATCATTTTAACTTTGACTTCGACCTGCTCACCAACATCGACAGCATTAGCAGTGAGCTCGCACAGGTCCTTCACCGTGCAGGCGTTAGGGCACACAGAGCAAGACAGGAGTGAGGCATCGTCTGTGATGTGGATCCACAGTCGCATTCCGTCTAACTAAGTTGTACCTGCAGCGGCCCACCTGGCATGGAAGTCGGTTCCGTGATTTCCTGTCGGGTCATGGCAGTTGGAGGTCTGCTGGGAGTCTTCTGGAGACTCAACAGTCTGCAGAAGACTCCCAGCAACCACCCTCCACTTTAATACCAACATAGTCAGGTGGAGGGTGTTTGAGAAGCCACAGTTTACTTAATTACATTACATAAAAAGAAAAGGTTGTCAACAAAACAAATAACATTTATTTATTGTTGACATTTCCAACAACAGGATTTAACACCCCAATTATTCGGGCATATGGCGATTCTTCATCACGTTTTGGTGGTTTACTGTCTCCATGCAATAAGCTGAGATCCGCATATACAACTTCATTTACGGTGGACTGGAAACAACAACACGTGTTAAACAATTGCATGACACTTCGCATTATACTTTACTGCAAAGTTCATAATGGTTTTTTATGTTTTGTACGAGATACGATATTGACGGGACCGAAAGCCGATGAAATACCAGGCTTATCAATAAATCAATCAACTCAACCTATAGCAGTCCACTGCTGGACGTAGACCTCTCCCAAGCTGCGCCACTACACCCGCTACACCAGGCACATGATTTTTTTTTAAATTAGTTCTGTAGCAGAATAAAATTTTATTTTTAAAAATCAAAAATATCGCCGAATATATAAGACTTACGTAAGTATTCAATTCTATTGTTTCAACTGGGTCTGAATGTCGATGGCAATATTTTTTAACACTTATGAAATAAATCACCAATATTATAATACACAATACTATCACGGATGGTATCACGTATATTAACACAATGTTTACCGAAGACTGACGCTCAGCATTTTCTGAAAAAAAAGGTACTTTTTTACAATAATTATAACTGAAACTCCTAGTTCTGAGATCATTCTTCTAATAGTAGTTCAAGTGTTACTTTTGAAGTGACATGCGGTTGATCGTACCACGAATGAATATTTACAGAAATCCTGGACTTATTGGTCAGATGTTACAAATAGTTAGTGTAGTGAGCTAGCGTGGTGATCAGTGCTTGCTCGCAGACGTCTTTGCCTTGCGATGACGTTACCCAGGCTGACACTATAATAACTACAAGGTAACTGGTTATTGCTCACGATCCCGTGAAAGGGTTGTAGGACACATTATGCCCTAAACCACTAAAAAGTGATAGTTAACCACCAGAATATGATAAGTCAGTCAGTAAGTATGACTGCAAAGACAATACTTACTAGTATCAATTGCTGAATTTTTGTTAGTCGTTATTTCTAAGTTTGTTGAAGAATTGAACGTAAAGGTATTAGGCATAGTAGTTTCTCCACCAGTACCATGATTCTCTGTTGTTGTGCTCATCTTAGTTTCAATAACTAAAGGGGGACCTGCAATACACAATATTTGAAGGTTACAGCAAATGGATCAGAGTCTAGAGTGTCATCCAGTTTCCTAGAATTGTACCAGATACAAAGCTAAACAACTTTTAGATTTATTTTTCAGAAAAAAAATGAAAAGAAAGGGACGCGTGATGACACAAGGCTTGTAATTAATTGCAAAATATGAAGCAATTATCTATTTATAAGAGTAGGTAAATAAGAGTCATTAAGAGTTGAGTAATCGAAAAAAATTACAATCAAGTTCTGAATGCAAATATTGATGTAAATTTTAATAACATAATTTTTTTAAACGTGTTTTGATACACCCAAATTATGAGGATTAAAAAAACAACCCTTTTTGAAGAATTTGGCTCTTGGAAGCGTCTAAAGACATTACATTTACAACATTTATGTATGCGTTTGTTTGACTAACATTATCCGGTATTACATAACTGACTAACGAAGCTTCTAGAGTGGTTTTTGTAAACGAGGGATATAAGTACTGTAGGTATACTTGAAAATTAACTTTTAGGTACAAAGGGGCCAACGCGGAAATAAAAAAAATTACCGTTTCATACAAAAGTGCAATTTTAATACGATCAAAATGTATTAACAGCAGATTTTTAAATACTTAGTTTGTTTTGAAGATTAAGTTGTTCATTTTCATGAGTAACAAACGCAACACACTGTATAACATAGGTATAGAAAAGCTTACCGTCACATTTGTTTATAAGATCAACTTCTAGTACATAGCCGTATTTCGTAAAAATATCATAATCTGTAAGAAAATAACACCAATAAATTAATAGTTGTCTTCCGTTGCGAAGCATAAAATAGATTTTCTCAGTGACAGCTATAAAGATTAGTTGACTGATGACTTTCTTTAAACAATTACTGAAAGTATCGCAGGAATTGACGGTTAACAGCTCTGCTTATTGTAACAATATAACATTCTCTTACATGGATATTCATTCTTCATTGGCTCGTTCGTTATGGTTGAGTTCTCCTTCCCTTTAGCCACTAGGAGTGACGAGCACAAGATCTTCGATGTATACATCATAAGTGTAATTTTTATTTCAGTGAACTTAATCAAATCACTGACATGAACATAATAACATTCTTCTCCATTTCTCCGACCATAATTATAGGTTGACTTCTCCACTTCGGCAGTTCTGTCATCTGAAACGTATTAGAAAACAAAATTGCGCTTTACTTTATGAAATAATACTACTCAATTCCAGTTGGGTCGTGAATGCTTATTATGTACTGAGTCGTATGATTTTAGTAGTATCTTCACAAAGAGCATGAACTTACTACTAAAATCATACGAATCAGTGCAGGCAGCAGCAAAACGTTCGAGAAATTATTCATTAAAAATATGTAAACTAAATCACAACTAAAATAAAGTTCAGAATTGCACGAGATCATTCTCTGTGGCGTGTGTTTGCGCATGCTTGCATACATTTTCACTGTCAATTTAACTGCAAAGACCATGCTAGAGCATAATCGGGAATATTGCTGCTCAGTGGGCGCTGACCAGGGTCACGCGGTGTATAATATCCTAACTAAATTGTGCAAAAAACATAGTATCGTTAGAGGAGCTGCAAGCAGTCGAGCAGTCTACCTAGTAACTACACGCGACTTGTTACGACGGCGGCAGCACACAAGTTTTTCTGTACGTCGACGCCACGAAATCACGACAGGAGATAATGCGCTGCCGCGTCTGATATCGAGCGTTGAAGTAACACCGTCAGCCGGCTGGTGAAGGTCAGGGAAAAGAGCACGCCACTCGCGCCAAATTTCGAAGTTTTAGCATCCAAGATTTATGGATGCTAAGACTTCGATATTTGTTACAAATTATTATCTTTATTTTTTAGGCGTTCCAATTTTTACCTACCTATTTGTGTCGATAATAACGCCGAAGTATATTTCCGAGGGCCATTACTAGCAAAATGATGTCAAGTAGGAATACGTGCTTCTGTATTTCTTACTGGTCCGTCACCAAACCCACGGAGAGACGAGGTTCCGTCTAGTGCTAGGAAGAAAGTTCGAAACTTGAAGCTTACCTAATTGATATATTACTTTGATCGCAGTCACATTCGGGGATTTGTTGCTAGTAAATATATTCATAAAAAAGGACTCATTCTGCCAGGAATAACCAAACTTCCACGGGAACTGAGATACTGCTTCTGGTACTAGATTTTCCGGTATTCCAAAATCTAAAACCAAACAGAATCTTGGTAAGTAAGCAAGGCTAATTATTTTTTTCGATTATGCATATGGAAAAAATCTTTAAAAAACAAAAAACTTCCAAAAAAAGTGAAATAAAGTTATTTTTCACTTACTTGTGTTTTTTTTTTGGAAGTCAGTTGTTTTTTTGTTTATTAAAGTTTTTTTATTTTTAACGTTTTAACTATGGTACCTACCCCACACCAATTGGTATACCACTACTTGCAATGTAAACAACAGTGACAGGAAGTATTATAACATCATCAATATAGATAGAACTCAAAAACTACCCAGCCAACCAGACAGTCAATAAAATTTAAATGGCGGAGAATTTTCAAAATCGGTCCACATTTTTATTGACAAAAATAACGACGAACAAAAAAAATACAAACAGACGAACATATTATAACCTCCTCCTTTTTTGAAGTCGGTTAAAAATACAATGTATCCCGTAATGGCTGGTTAACACAGTGCAAGATGCTGACTAGACAGTAGAGAACTGCTCGCACAGTATACTTGCATGTCAGTAGCTCAGCTTGCCTTCGATGTTTTCACTATGAGAGTAGCTGCCTAGTCTCCTGCGACTTGTGTGCTGGATTAGTACTGGGATCGTGCAATGTCGAGTCAACGTGATTTAATTAAAAAACTGTGATAAGGTCAATGAACACAATACTAAGCTTTGAATTAGAAAAAGCGGAATATCAAATATCTAAAAAAGGAAATAAAAGCGAAACTTAATCCAATAAATATTGATTTATAAAAGAATCACTTATTTATTAGTCTTGATATTGAAGATGGTAGTGTTTTTAATATTTAAAATGAATCAAAGGCAGATAGATGTTAGTGAATAAAAACATTTTTTTCGGCATTTGTTGATGATAACAGATGATAGCATTTTTATCGTACACAATACCTGCTTCTGAGAATAGTCTTTCACTGTATATTACCGCAAGGCGATGAAAGGTATTTTTAATAAAATTTATAAGTTTTGGGTACTTTGAGTTGACTGACCACCAATTATAAGGATCTGCCATACGTAACTGAAACCAACACGACACGACTTGCCAAAGTTAAATCATTTACTTCAAATATGCACATAAAAGGCACTTTTGAACGTCAATATGTACAAAAAAATAAAATTGACTCTTGTCAAACATTCGGCGACCGAATATTCGGCTGAGTTGCATCTCTACTTTGTTATACGACATGTTATAATATTAATGCAAGCAAGCGAACGAGCCCCCTTCATCTCCTTCGTGTTAGGTTCCTTTAAACCCTGCAGATGGAAATAGAAGACCCGCGACGCGTTGCTCCGTCAACTAAGACCTTACTTCAAATTTTATATTTACTATATATATATTTTTTTTATTTGTCCTTGAAAATGTGTCCCCTGTGAACTGGTGGGTGGGGGATTACTTGCCCTCTTCCTCTCTCCGCCCTTGAGATTAATTTTACATAAAAGAGGCGTCACGTTTCTAAACTTTAACCGAATCTAGCTCTTTAAGAGGAAACACGTAGGATATAATCACTTCAAAGCGTAGTTATCAGTTCAACACAGTATTCTAGCTCCTGAAATACAGGTACTCCAACCTAGCTCTTGAGCCAGGGTCTCACAAAAATGTAACCTGTTTTTATGGCAATAAAGAATTTATTTATTTATTTATTTATTTATTAACTAAAGGTATTTAGTGCGACATCGACACCAACATAACGTTTTTCCGAAACAAAAGTTATTTTCTATGTTGTATTTACACAATTCCTCAAACTGAAATAAACTTACACCGTGAAATCTTAATGGTTGTTTCTCGCGGCAGAACAACTTGCCATAAGGAGTACTTTTGAAGCATAGAGTAAAAGTAAAATAATAAAGATGTCTCTGTTTTAAAGTAGTTTAAAAAATATTCATTAACTCGAAAACGTGAGAATCAATAGTAACAGGTAACTTGTAGGTAATACTCGAATCGCACGCGCCGCCGACAAAGGGAACAGCGATGCATTAATGTTCAAAGCAAAATAAACTCTCGTACGTGGTGATAAGGTATAAACAAGTTTACACGCAACAACACAAAATTTGTTTTCAAATTTGTTTCTAATATTTTATTTGTTTATATAACGATTGTATTACCAAGACAAAACTATTTCGCTGCGGGAAAACAACCATTAAGATTTCACGGTGTATATTAGTCATTTATCACATAACATGACGCCAACATTATCACAATTGTACCCACGAAGGTGTAATTTCGCCAGTTATGTACAAGTTCCATGTAATAGTGTAATAGGAGGCGGATATACAGACTCCGCGAGCTGTTATTGAGAATTTCATATCAAGAAACACAATAATTCAATCCCAACATGGAATTTAATCCAGACCAACGAGCCAGTCCTCTGTATTGTGGATGCGTTTTCAAATAAAAATCTCACAAACACAGCCAGAATATGAAACATAGAAACCTTACTTACCATAATAAAAGTTGTCATAAACGGTCACGTCCGCAGCCAAACTGATAGTTCGTAGAGAAAATAATAAAACAAAGGTAATTGCAGTTTGCATTTTAAAATAATTAAATCAAGAACTAGTTAATCTTACAGTAGCAGTAGTATGGACGACACTTAATTAAAATGATTACTTATACGTGCAACTGTTAATACAAAACAAACTGAAATCAATAACAAAATCGGTTCGTCGTCGCTTTTATAGTTGTCCTTTTTCAGTTTTTTCCTTCTAAATGGCACCACAGTATACGCTAACCGCTAGTGATAATAAAATGGTTATTTATAAAGTGTATTAGTTCAGTCTGAAGTCACATTTAATCATTTATTTTAGTACCTACCCAACAGTCAACTGCTGAGCATTCTGTCAACGTTAGTCACAATGAAGCTATTGAAGATATCTCTGCAAGGAGTGGAAATCGCAGTATGAGGTCATCAGCAGACAGGAGGACTGCTGCACATCCTCTCAACGTAATCCTCTAATCGCAAACTACCATACCCAAGAGATGGGGTGACTTTTTATATTGACAGAAATGAGAAGTACATACATACATTACGTGATAGCTAAGTCAAAAATATTTTGTTCTGGTGGTATTAAATCTTTATATTCTGACATAAATTGTAATGGTGCACCATTAGGCTTCCTGTACACGACGCCGGAGCCGCACCGGCGCCAGACCGCACGTTTGTGTATACAAATGAATATCGCCGATGCGCCGCACCGGCGGCGGCGCCGTGTAGATTTTACACTCATTCTGAGAAATGATTTGTTTTCATCTTGCGGTCCGTGGTTCTGTGCGGCTCCGGTGCGGCTCCGGCGTCATGTACGGGAAGCCTCAAGGTATTGCGTCATGCAAAATTATTTTGTGGTCATCCCTATCTGCAACCGAAAAGCCCAAGTTTGTAATTAACAATCATGTATTTAGTAATGACCAAATAAGGAAATACAAGCACTAACGAAACTGTAATGACTACTAAACAAAGTTAGATTCGTACCTACTGTAAAAACTTAAAAGTCATCAGTCAATGTTGTACTAAATTGAACACTGTAAAAGTAAACATGTATGAATATCATAACAGTCGAGAGGTGTCGTAGGACAACCGGTTGGAACGAAGTTCCTTTTGCTTTTGCACACTTGGCGAATCAGAGCTAGACCGACAAAAGTGTAACATTTTGTGTGCAGAGTGTAACATGCCATCAGGAACTTCGTTCCAATAACCATTAAGTTATAAGTGACCGTTGTGTCTTTGCAGTTAGTTCATGATGTCGCTATTATCGAATTCGAACACGGACAAGTCATGATTACGTCACGTTCGTGCATTATGAGCAAGCGTGGCGATCAATGCTCATGCCTTCTCTGTATCAGAAGAAGCCTTTGCCCTGCAGTGGGACAATTTAGGATATTATTATGATTAATCTACGTAATAAGTAAACGCAATAAAAATACGGACATCTAAGCGACTTCTTTTGATTCTCGCTACTAAATCAATACCTACTTAGTACTCCCGTTGACCGAGAATCATGAAAGAAGATTGGCAGTTCGCTTAGTTTTAGAAGTTCATAAATGAAAGTATGTACATTATATGAAACTATTACAGGGCTTTTCTCTTTATGCATCAGCTTTTTTTATTAAGGTGCACAAAGAAAGAAAACTAGAAACAAATATTTGATTAAATCTGACTATCAAAACGCAATTATTTGCAATATCTAAACGCAGAACCTGGGACAGTAGCCATGGTGTTATCATACTCAGCACAATATGGTATTTCTCTAATTGTTTGTTAACAATTATGTATTAGCTGATTGTGTATGGCGGTTAAAAAAAAAAAAAAAAAAAAAAAAAAAAAAAAAAAAAAAAAAAAAAAAAAAAAAAATATATAATAATAATAATTCCGTCATATATAGACGCATATTGCGTATGCGCGGATTTGCAAAAATTTTTTTTTTTTTGAAAGTGTATATTCCGAAATGGTCCCATTATCATCAGGTCAGGTCAGGATCTGATGATGGGATCCTGGAGAAATAAAGGGAACACTTCAAATATTATAGGCGCTGTATTTTTTATAGCAACTCAAGCAGTTGCTCTTGGAAAGGAAACTGCTCAATAATAAGTATTTCACGGGTTGCGATTCGATTACTTTAATATGGTTGCCAAGCAATTTATGCTCGTCACAATGCATATGGAGAAGTGGAGCTGATGGTGAAGTACCAGGAGAACTCTTTAACGATTAACGTCCCTGCATCGGGGAAAGCAATATTTTGTAAAAGGTGATGAGTAGTTGACATTAGGCTATTGTAACTTAGAAAAATAACAAACTGAACCACTAAAAAGTGAGAAATAATAACTAAAAAAAAAACACTAACTTCCAAAAAAACACTACAAATTGAAAAATAACTTAAATTTCGTAAGTCGGTGGTTAATAACGAAAATACAAAACCAAAGACATCGACTTCTGAAATTTAAGTTATTTTTCCCTTGATAGTGTTTTATTGGAAGTCGGTTTTTTTTTTTATCTTTCTATGGGTGAGTTTAGCTTCAATGACAACATTAAAATCTATTGATGTCGGCTTCAAATTATTTAATATCATTACTCTGTTTTGTCTTGATGTGTCGTTGTAAATATTTGTGGATTTGTTTGCTTACCTACTAGTTTAATTTGTTTTGTGGCGAAGTATAGAATATAATACGAGGATAGTACGTAATTTAAATGTGTAGAGATGCACTGCCATAGGGTATAGTTGATGCTAGTATGTGAGATTAGCATCGTATGGTGATGCTGACGACAAACATGACGACCGCGCCGGCTACTCAATTATTCGAAGAAGTTCTTCTAAGATTAGAATATAATAAAAATGCTTTATTCAATTACCAAATAAAAGTTTTATTATTGCTTAATGCATATTAGGTAGGAATAAGCCGACCAAGATGGCAAGATAAAATGATGGGACGTGCGGCCTCCCCAGTCTGAATATCTTCACAGGTCTTAAATTCTACATTCTCCCTTGAACCTTGCATAAATATCATAAGATAATAAGACATTTTTAAAGTACCTAATATTGAAAATATTTGTAACTGACATCACGACTGACCGTTGTGAGTTGTCCAAGGCCACTGACAATTATTGTCAGTGATAAAGCCACGCATTCACTGGACAAATGTCCCGCATCACCAGTCGCTTGAAACGTCGGGCGATGTTAACCAACGTCTCTAGATATCTAGCCTCACGACCTTTTCCATCGTTTTCGATATTGCCAGACATATCGAGGGACACATGTCGTGGGAAGCTTTATGCGTCGGAGCCTGTCCGGCCGTGTACGGTGTACGATGCACGATGCAAAGCGATAGCGCGTTGGTTTTCAGTTGCAGGGCAACCACCGTCCATATTATTTATTGGACGTATCCCTAGGTCGCATTTTTGGTTTTCTTCATCCAAAAGCGTTGTTTTCATTGATTTGCCTTTATAATAAAGTCAAAGTCAAAGTAAAATCATTTATTTCAAATAGGCCCTTATAAGGCAATTTTGAACGTCAAAAATTTAAATAAAAATAAAATAAATAAATAAAATTAATTTATTTCAGGTACCACATAACCCATATAAGAAATCTTTAAATTACACACAAAAACACAAAATTAAATAATTCAAATTAAAATTCAATCAAACAGTAGTCTCTTACGTACGACACTGTATGTAACTTGTTTGTCACAGCAGTGTTGCACATAAGGACAGTCCAACCTATTAGCTATCATACTCAGAACGATATTGGAGCTGGCCCGCACCCTGCGCACAAGAGACGCGCAGCGCTTCCGCATGGTCGCATAAAAACAGTCCGTGCGCGCCCACGCGAACATACCCGAAGCGCTGCAATAGCGAGGCAGACCCAACATCGCTCTGAAAGCGTTGTTAAACTGAATGCGGAGGGTGCTGTAGCTTTTCTGCGTGTAATTAGCCCACAGGCTGCATGTGTACATGGACGTGCAATATGCTCGGAAAAGAGTTATTTTCACGCCATCCGAGCAACGCGCGAACCTGCGGGCCAGCATATTGGCTCGTTTGGACAACGCCCTCCGCTCCCGTTCCAAGTCAGCATGATCCCTGAGGTCAACCGTGACTATATGTCCTAGGTATTTAAACTGATTCACCCTGTCTAAGGGTACACTATTTAGACGTATAGGTGGTACATAGTCGGGGCATATTGCACCGCCGGCCTCAAAGACCATGTACTGACTTTTCTTAATATTATAAACAAGTCCATGTTTAACAGCGTAATCCTCACACGTCGCTATCAACCTCCTTAGACCACAGATCGACGCGCTCAGCAGAACCATGTCGTCTGCATAGCTTAAATTGTTGATACACACGTCGTCTATATGACAGCCGACGTGCTGACTGCTCAGCGCGACGATCAGCGCGTCCATGTAAAGGTTGAATAACGAGGGTGAGGTCAGTCCGCCCTGCCTCACACCGCATTGTAATCGATATGGCTCCGACATTGCCCCCGACCATCTGACGCTGTTGACTTGGTGCGTATACCAATACCTGAAGATGGTAACAAGTTCTGGTGGTAGGTTGATACCCTTAAGTTTTTCCCACAAGAGATCATACGCCACCAGATCAAAGGCCCTGGACAAGTCAAGAAAACACGCGTATACCGGGGTTTTACGGTCATTATAGTATCTGACGGTATGCTTAAGACACAGTATGGCACTTTCCGTCGATAATCGAGGTCTAAATCCAAACTGATTATCGTGCAGAGATATATATTGACTTAACTGTGTATTAAGCAAACCGTCAAACACCTTCGCTATAACTGTAGCTAGAGAAATGGGCCTATAGTTACTTTTATCAAAAAATGATACTAGTCGCCCCTTCCAAAAGGTAGTTTTCGCATGGAGAAGAATGGGCAAGAAACACCGTTACTCTTTTAAAATGTTTTACAATATTTTGTATAAGTACATTAGTTATACATATAATTATATGTGAGGACGATGCACCTAGAATAAAATTATTATACCACAATAGGTAAAAAGAATTAAGAATTAAAAATGAAGCAACAACAGATAGACTAATTATGTGATAGATGCATGGTGCTCACATATTTACAAACATTGTAAAAGTATACGATTTTCCTAAAAATTTACAATTAATAAGTCAGTGTGCGAGGAATTGGTCACAGAATGTAAAATCAGTGTCATATAATAAAAAGTAACAATTAAATATACAATAAAATTTGCAACCAGTTTGATTTTGTCTTGATTCTAAATTATCCTATGGAGCAGGACCAGCATGTTTCCAAGCATTCTTATCTTGGATATAATCCTCTAATTTGTAATATGCTTGTTTACAAAGTGTACTTTTAATATGAGTTTTAAATTTTCTTTAATTTAATTGCAATATATCACAAGGTATTTTGTTGTAACATTTAACACAGTACCCCATAAAAGATGTATGTACATTAGATAATCTGAAAAAGGTTATTATACTATCAATGACCCGCAACTTCGTCTGCGCTCCAGGATGTAAAGTATAGCTTATGTGCTTACTTTGCATGGTTTATCTGTGTGCCATCAAAAACCATTCAGCCGTTTTAGCGTGAAATCGTAACATACAAACAAACTCAATTTAGCATTTATAAAATGAGTTAGGAGGACGTTCTATTAGTAGTAATAACAAAAGACATTTTGTCAATCATGACGTAATTATATCTGCTTGCTTTGCATAGAAGTGTATGGAGTACAAATAGGACATGACTCTCTTCTAGCACTGTACGACTAAACGCCGACAGACACTACGCCGACAGACTGAACACCGACAAGACTTTACTTCGACGGGACTCTTCGCCGACAGGACACTTCGCCGACAGGGCTCATCAGCGACGCATAGCGAGCTCGGGACTTGGGGCACCCCGACTCGGACAGGTTAGGTTAGAAGTCAGTCTTCGTGGTTATTTTTTTTTAAACCACACAGAAGTACGCCTTACAAAAAACTGATTATCGGAGATAAATTGCGTCGCTGATGAGCCCTGTGGGCGAAGAGTCCTGTCGGCGAAGTGTCCTGTCGGCGAAGAGTCCTGTCGAAGTAAAGTCTTGTCGGTGTTCAGTCTGTCGGCGTAGTGTCTGTCGGCGTTTAGTCGTACACTCCTTTTCTAGAGGTCCAATGTGATGGCTTAATATACAAAGTCAGCTACTAGTGCCTCATTTCCCTTCAGTAGCCATTATTGGAACTATTCAATTAAGCCATCTTTGAAAATTTTGGTCATTTTCGGTTAATTGTAGCGGCCAGTCTATATAAATGAAAGGAGACTGTTAATGAGAAATCCCGTGTGTTTACAATCTACTGTTATATTATTTTTGCGATAGCCGTTAGTCAGGAATAATCTGTAAGAATGCACCAATCAGTGTAGGTATCAGTATTGTGACATTAGGCAGTATAATTATGCAGAAACGCAGGCATTCATTAATTCACTAAAAACGAAAAACTTCGCAAGCAGTGGGCAACTGCTAGTAAAACCTGCGTCATCGACCTCAGGACTAACTGCTTCTCGCACGGACAACTGTACGTCGCTTGCTTCCGTGTCACCCGTCCTGAGACTCTGATTTTGGCTGCTGCCACCAAAGCTACAAACTTAGTATACAGGGAAGTTTTATAACTATAACATAACATCACGCCGGTATTCCCCGATGGGTTAGGCAGAGGTTTACCTATTATAGTAGACCCACATGTCACCAGCTATGTTTAGGTCCCATGTAATAGGGGGCGACACTATTGCCATTAATCGGGCACAAATCCAGACTTCGGACTGTTACTGAGAAATTCCAGATGGAAAACCCAATAAGACTTTGCCTGACCCGGGTATCGAACCCACGACCTCATGCTTAACAAGTGCTTGCGACCACTAAACCAACGAGGCAGTTTTTTATAAAAATGTGGCTGTTATTTTTTAGTATATTGTGGTGTCTTACGACTTTCATGCGAACGAAGCCGCGGGCAGTTAATAGTTTTATTGACTTCGACTGTTTCATTTAAAGTTAAAAAATAATTCATACAAATATAAGGAAAACCAATTATTCTTTGTGGTTATCCCCCCAAATGTGGCCAGTTGATAATGCATCACGTTGGCAGTTATTGCTTATGCATTTCAAGTTTGCTTTAAACTTTGTTATAAACGGATATAAGTTATGCAAGCGAAAGCATCACACAATGATTCATCTAACTGACTTGGTATCTAATCCAAACCCGGTTATCAATAGTGCACCGTTACAGTTACAGATGGCTGATACTGCTGACAGTATAGTTAAGCCTGTAGTCGCGTCCGAGACGACGCCTGCGCCTCTTTCTAATACGAGAAAAAACGAGACCATTCCTCTATTTAAAAATAAATTGTCAGTCTTATTAATTTATAAATGTTATTACTCCATTTGTGAATTTCTAAATGTTAAAACTTTATAGTTACCTATTAAGTGGGAAATTATCAAATAACTTCTCCCGCTCTGGTTGGAGCGGGAGGGCGTGTCAGACTCACTGACTAAAACCCACCCGTGTTCCTTCCGTTGCCTGTACGTTGCCAGGGGCCACGGTATCCCTCTCGGACTATCCCGCAATCCTGGCTACCTATTAATCCTGACATCTTGAAATATTTAATTATTTATTTTATTTTATTGACCATATTATAAGCATTTTCATATTGACAGTATTTTTAGACTGTTAAGCACTTGTACTAAATGTTTGCATGCCTAATTTAAGGTAGAATGTATAAGGATCTCTAATTGTAAAACATCTGCATTTTTTTTGTACCTACTTTCTACGCAAATAAATAATATTCTATTCTCTTCTATTCTAGTGTGACGTTGTCTGTGAAGACTGCGAGGGCGCTCACTCCAGTCTCAGCGTACGGAAGGTGATAAGCTTTGATAAGGTTGTATAACACACATCATCGTGAATATTAGCGCGAGCGGTGCTTGACTGTGGAAGCACATCATGTCTCATTACTAAGTGCCTATTAGCTCATCTGAATTTACCTGCTGATAGAATAAATCAGTCAAAATACATCTTCTAAGATAGACGACAGTCTATCTTAGAAGATGTATTTTAATTTGTTGACATTTCATTATTTTATTGTTGTTTTAATCCATTTATTTGTAATTAATTGACATTGACATAATATTATAATTGAAAATTGACATATTAAGAAATTGACATAGTATGTAATAATTAGTAATTGAAAATTAACATATTAATATAATTAGAAATTGACATGGTAATAATTAGTAATTGAAAATTTACATAGTAATAATTAGTAATTGAAAATTGACATATTAATTAATTAGAGATTGACATAGTAATAATTCGTAATTTTAATTAGAATTTATTTTAGAATTACAATTAGAATATTTGTACGCCGCTGACGGCAAGACATAGCGATAATTTTAAGAGCACTAACATCTGCATATATGTATTTTTTCACCTATGATCTACAAATAAAGTGATTTGATTTGATTTGATTTGATTTGATCTGTTTTAGGTATTAATATTGTGACCACACACATTGATAACATGTGTAAGTTAGACATGAAATTATTTTAATGGACATTATTCATGAGACTTTAGATGTTTGGTTCTTCCACCAATCACAGATAGTATTCTATGTGGCAATATAAATATTACACATATTAATATTTCCGTCTGACAGTCTTAGCAGATCTTAAATTCTGTAATATAATCTATTATCGGCTGACGTGTGGGTGTATTTATTGGCGTAGATATCTTTTAAGACATGTTAGGATCACAAAAAAAAATACAATGGGCGTCCCCATTGTATTTTTTTTTAACTAATATTATATAGAGAGAAAAAGATTTGATTTTATGTATGTTTGTTTGTTTGTTTATTCAATTCTTTCACCTATTATAGAAAGCTACACTATCAGCGAGTAACAGGGGCTATATTTTATCGTCTTCCACGCGAACAAAGTCGCGGGTAGAAGCTACTATTAAATCATTTCGGTCTGACTCTTGTTTACGTGGGATATGTACTTAATTATCAGTTATTTATAGTTTTCCCTGTTACATCTAACATAATTATATCATCAATATTTGTTTACTCGTCTGTTTATGAATTTGAATAATAAGTAATAAGTCTTCAAAATATTATCAAAATGTAAAATATATTCTTATGGAGCCATTACCGTCTGACGGTCTATAGTTACTGTCTATTGTCTGACAGTAGGATCTGTCATGCTCACTGAAATGCAATGCTGATGATGACGTTGTGTATCCGCTCGTTCCTCCTCCAATACGGCTGAAAGTAAATTAGTAGCCATCGCCGCTGCCACTTTATAAGGCACACTATGCCAGCATCAGGTTGTTGTTTGTCATCGCCGTGCCGAGCATATGTAACAGCGCGTTTGTACAATCCTAACTTAATATACGAGTATATATATGTATAATATTATAAAGACGAAAGTGAGTTTGTTTGTTACGCTTCACGCTAAAACGGCTGAACGGATTTGGATGAAATTTGGCACATGGGTAGACCATGACGTGGGGTAGGACATAGGATACTTTTTATCCCAATATTCTTACGGGATCAAGACTTATGCGGGTGAAACTTTGGGGCGCAGCTAGTAATAATTATATTCTCTTGTATACTTGGCTAGTCTCCGTTGAGATTGGCCGCCTGACCGAAATTCGGTCGGGAGGATATTATTATTTTCCAAATTTGTGTTTGTAAGCAGCGACGCCATGAACTGCAAAAAACAATGGTCACTCTTAACATAATGGTTATTGATATTCTGATATCCTCGTTCGGGGGTTAAACATAAATGTTGAGTTTTACCATGATCAATTTTGTACAATATTCATTGTTTTGCAGTAGATATGAACCTATGCTGTTTTGTAATCGTGACAGTTTCCTTAGTGCTTGTGTTATTATAATTTGTATACCTATTACAAAATGATTAAGCGAATAGGGATAACCACAAAATAATTTTGCACGACGTAATACCCCAACAGTTACGCACCATTACAATTAATGCCAAAATATAGGTTATAACAATTCAAAAAACTAAATATTTTTGGCTTAGCTATCAAACTATTATATGAATGTACTTCTCATTCCTGATAATAACAACCTACCTCATCTCTACCCGTGCGTATCGTAATTTGCGATTAGAGGATTACGTTGAGAGGATGTGCAGCAGCGTCCTCCTGTCTGCTAATAACAACATACTGCGATCACAACTCTTTGTCGAGATATCTTCAATAGCTTAATTGTAGCTGGCATTGAAATAATCGTCACCCTCCCGGCTAACTGTTTTATCTCACAAATTGACGTATCTGCACTGACATTACCAAAGTGTTCATAACTTTTTCGTGTTTAAAAGTTTTGTGGCCTTAGGGCTTTAGGGCAACTACTAACTCAAAGAGCAATATAAAAAAGTTATTAATTCATAAATAAAGCCACAGCTAACACAACTACAGTAACATGATTGTAGCGCCCGACCGAAATATCAATTGCTAGTTAGGACAGTTAGCGGGGAGGGTGACGTAATGTTCGACAGTGGACGTTGAAAATAAAATGATAATATTGTGAGTAATGACTAAACTAAAACAACTAAATATTAAGAGGAGTCGATTATATTAGGAGGAAATGGTTGAAAAATAGGAATATAAAAGCGACATGGAACATTTCAGTTTGTTTTGTAGTAACAGTTGCACGTAGAAGTAATCTTTTTTTTTTTGTATCAAGTGTCGTCTATACTACTGGAAAATAGTACAATATTCTATATGATTAACTAGTTCTTGATTTAATTATTTAAAAATGCAAACTGCAATTGCCCTTGTTTTATTATTTTATCTACGGACTATCAGTTTGGCTGCGGACGTGACCGTTTATGGCAGATATTATTATGGTAAGTAAGGTTTCTATGTTTCCGATGCATTGACAAAATAAATATTCTGGCTGTTTGTGTTTGTCAGATTAGTTTTTGAAAAAGTAATCACGATACAGAGGCCTGCCTCGTTGGTATAGCAGTCACAAGCGCCGCTGCAGAACAGAAGGTAAAGGAAAAGTAAAATTCAGTTTTTTCATAAATATGGAATTCACAGCAGCAGTCCGCGGCCTCTGTATCTGTGTACAGTTGATAGTAATAGGCTGGGATACCTTCTTTTCGCATAATGTTCTTTGCCCTAATATATTTCGGCATAACGATTTTGGCACAATTTGTTTTGGCATAATAATACTTCGGCATAATTTTTTTAGGCATACATTTTATGTTGGCATAATCATCTTAAAGACTAATTTGTTTTGGCATAAATTTGATTCGCATAACGTTAGTAGGCCTTTTTTTTTTTTTTTTTTTTTTTGGTGGGAAATTATCAAATAACTTCTCGACCATCTTCCGGTCTCTGGGATTGTTCTGAAAGCCGTGGAATACCTCTCCACGCCTCAAATAACTTCTTTTTTATGGGAAATTATCAAATTACTTCTCCCGTTCTGGGTGGAGCGGGAGGGCGTGTCAGACTCTTACTGACTAAAACCCACCCGTGTTCCTTCCGTTGCCTTTACGTTGCCAGGGGCCACGGTATCCCTTTCGGACTTTCCCGCAACCCCGGCAGGCATCGGTCCTATCGGACCCCTTCACTTGCTGACATCTCTTTGAGGCGCGCGTGGAACACAACGCGCCATCGACCCGGGCCTGGTCCTTATCGGACGGCGAGCTACCCATTGCTCACCGTCCGCAAGCCCGCGCCTACGGTGGCCGGGAATCGGCCTGCGATTCCCGACGCCCAGGGCGTCTCCTGCGGCGGCTAGGGGTGTGAGGGCGCGAAATTTGCCTCTCCCTCACGCGTTCTGCCTCCTCCTTCGCGAGCATTACTGCTTCGCAGAAGGAGGTGACGGCCTCCCATGCCCTCTCGCTCCGTACCATGGCCTGGACTAGAGCCGGACGCGAGAGATCCCCGCCGCCGATCGCCTCCACGAGGACACGGCGATGCTCTGCCCAAGCCGGACAGACCTCCACCGTATGCTCAACCGTGTCCTCCGGGCGATCCACGCAGTGATGACACCCGGGCGTTTCCTCCCGCCTGATACGAAACAGGAACCTCCCGAAACAACCATGTCCGGTGAGGACCTGCGTCAGGCGGAAGGTGAGGACGCCGTGGCGCCTCTCTAGCCACTCCTCAAAGAGGGGACTTATCGCCGCAATAGTGGCGTGCCCAACGTTAGTAGGCCTAAGAACCGAATTGCTGCAAAACCGACTCCACGTAGTCTTGTTTGTCCTACCCCTAGGGTGTAATTTAAAATCGCGTAGGCGCGTAGGGGCGAGGCGGCCCGCGGGCTGAGGAGCAGGCGGCTGCGAGCGAAGCCGGCCAACAAGCCGAAGCTGCGGTGGTGAGCGAAAGCCGTCTGCGACGATTAGGACGCGTGGGGCCGCCGGAGGCCCGCAGCGCCGGAGCCGTGACAGAAACCCTGCCTGCTGCATGTTGCATGCTCGCTTGAATGCTGCATGCTTGCTTGCATGCTGCATGCTTGCTTGCATGCTTTAACTTTATGCTTAATAAATGTATGCTTTAGAATATTATGCTTAATCATTATTATGGTTAGAGAAATTATGCTTAAAAAAATTATGCGTAAGCTGTTATGCGTAATTATATTATGCGAAAATATAATTATGCCAAACAACATTATGCTAACTTATATTAGGTCTTAAAATTTTATGCAAATGGATAGGGAACCTAATAGGCTCGCCTCCATGCTGAAGGTTTAGGTGATTATAGGGTACATACACTTGTCTTACACCTTGTTGATGTTGTCGTCATGTTATGCGATACAGGGCAAAATCATATTTATTTCAGTTTGAGCAATTGGTTCAATAAAATCTGTGAAATTTAACTTCTTGAACAAAGAACAACTGACTTTAAATAAAGTGAAAAATTACTTTTGTTTCGGAAGGACATTACGTTGGTACTAACTACAGTTAATTTTGTTGAACTGATAACTATACTTCGGGTTGGTTATATCCAACATATTTCCTCTTACAGAGCTGGATACTATCTTGTTTTGACATGTCGCATAACAAAGATTCTGTTTTGTTTTAAGATAAGGCAGACCTGCAGAAGCTAGAACCAGTCGCAGTATCTCAGTTCCCGTGGAAATTTGGATATTTCTGGAGCAATATGTTCGCTATAGATATATTTATAAGGAACAAATCCCCGAGTGTGACTGCGATCAATGTAACATATCAATTAGGTAAGCTTCAAGTTTCTACCTGCCTTCCTAAGACTAGACAGAACCTTCTCCCTCCGTGAGTATGATGACAGACGAGTTAGAAATACAGAATAATGTATGACATTTTACACACGCTCAATGTACGTGTTAACCCGTCGGGGTTCAAATTTCATTGCATCAATTAATTAACTTTTAGTTTTTTCGAACCTTTTTGTCACAACCCATTCGCTTCAAAACCTACTTGGAATGGCTAATGCTGAAATAGTGAAATAGACAGAAATAGAGTAAGTGGGGATAATGTATAAATTGTCTGAGATTACGGTTTCAAGTATCTAATTAATTATTTATTTTTAAATTCTCTAGTTCTAGTTTATTTATTTTTTATTCTACCTACTTTGTAAAAATTCTGTTATTAACAGGCTCTGTATGTTGTATACATAGTTATGGAAGAGGGAGGTCTTCTGGTACAGGTATATCTATACTTAAAAGGCCTCTACAACTTATTTGTTAAAACCTGTTGATTATGAAATAAACTTTTTATTATATTTATTATTATTATTTTAAAATGAATGAGAACAATTGTGAAAACATAATAATTTAATACGAGTTACGACGAGCTTTTGGTCAAAAACTACTAGTTTGATAAAATTAAGTTACAGGTTCACCAAGAGATATTAGATATGCATATTATTATTAAAGATATATTATCCATTTCTGTTAAATTATTTCAAAATGTAAAGATCAACTTTGCTTTTCTAATACGTTTCAGATGACGAAACTTTCGAAGCTGAGAAGTCAACACAGAAAAAAACTGAAGAATATTATAATATTAATTTCGCAATTGGAATTTCAAGGTCCACTAAAATAAAAATTAACCTTAACTTATATACGTTTAATATTGTGTGTTTATCGATCCTCGTAGCTGAAGGGAGGGATGTCAAAGAAATAACGAACGAGATACTGAAAAATGAATTTTCATGTAAGTGAATGTTATATTGTTAAAATAATCAGGGCCTGCGACGCCTTTGAGTATTTTTTTAAATGAAAGTCATCAGTTAGCTTATAGCTGTTATTGGGAACATCTAATTTATGCTTTGCAAAGGATGGTAAATATTCATTTGTGTAATTTTCTTACAGCTTATGATACATGCTTGAATTACGGCTGTGTCCTAGTGGTGGATCTTATAAACAAATGTGACGGTAAGTTTTTCTATACCTATGTTATACAGTGTGTTAGGTTAAACGAGGGACATACTTTATGGGAGTTTAGTACTCATGAAAATAAATAACTTATACTCCGAAACTAACTCTGAAATATTTAAAAACAGCTGTTTTATATATTTTGATGATATTAATATTGTAAAAATATTAAGTTTATTCAATATAATATAGTTTTCTTAATTGTATGCAGAGCTTGGTTGTAATTTTTGTCGATTACTCAAAATCGAATTATACAACGTGTAACGGAAAGGGTATATACATACCAAGGGCACGACTTCCTTGGATGATATCAAACGATATTGGAAGGGTTTTTTAATCCTACCTCTACATGTTCGGATGTTATGAGAATTTTTAATAAATTGATACCAGAAACCGAACTTTTCAAATTGAAATAAACACATCACTAGCACTAAGTCAGCTGATCGGTGTCAGCGAACTATTTGTAAGTAAAAATAAACCTCTTACTCCTGGTATTTCTAAATAAAAGGTTCCGCATGTTTTTTTTTTACAAAATATTATTAGTTATTACTGACTTTTCCTAAACTTTGATTATGTTTGTGAACTAGCTACAATACAATTAATTGGTCTGGGTATTCAAATTTAACGAAATAATATTTGGATACATTACACACTTGTTGGTTTTTTTGAAGACCGGTGAAATCGATTTTTTATTCGATTCACAGATCAAATCCCGTGCTCTTGAATCGATCTTCTAAAAATTCAAATCAATTGACTAATTTATAAAACACAGCTATGCCATTCGAAATGAGAACTTCTATCAAACCGTCAAATGTTTCAATCTTCGCTTAGTGCTACATAAACAATGCGGACAAGTTAAAAAGTGTAGGCTGTATGTAATTGATCTTGTTTGAAATAGATAAACCTACCTATTCGCTGTTTATGATTGTCAGCACAATACTTTGGGCAAATATGAACTTAACTATTATGAGCCCTTATCATAATAATTTTTACACATACGATCCAGAAGATTCGATTCGCCTTACTATTTAATCGATTTGCTTGAAGATCGCATTAAAACGAATTGTTTCGAAAAATCGTCAGCTCGTACCATTGAATTGATCATAAAAATCGAATCCTTACATGCATCCCCTACCAGGAATTAATTGCTTAAATAGGTAAACATTATTTAGAAAAAGGATTTAGTAACAATTTATGTCCAACTGAACCCAAAACATAATTTCTCTTGATTTTTTCGCAACTTATTCTACTCCTAGTACAAATAAAATCACAGTGGGTTCCGTTCATAATTTTTAAAATAAGGTTACTATTTTTTTTAATAACTATGACGAAAACTATTATCAATAAGTTAATAGTTTTTTTATAATTACAAAATAATAGCACGCCCGCATAATTTTTGTCTGTAGGACTAACCGAAAGAGTTAGATATCGGAAGTTCACGCTCTGTCGGTGCTGTTTGAGTGGTACATGGGTTTATTGGTTTGAGCACGTTTAGTCTTAATTACAAATTCAAATGAATTCGATAATAAATGTCGCAAAACTGCATCTAACTGTGGAAACAAATTAATAAAAGTACTAGGACCGCATGAGTAACAGGAATTGTTATTGCCGAATTGAAAATCGTTTGCTCACAGAACCCTGATTTCGTCGTTATGCACACAAAAGCATCTTAATGTGTGTAAATCTAATGGGTTAGGGTCTTAGGGTACGTGCACCAATTGTAGTCCGTGTAGTTTCAATTACTCCTGGTAAAAACAACTTATAATTCAGACTTCTAACGAGATACGCGGCCCATAATTATGATCTTTAATGGATTGAAATGAATGATTTTCCGGGGTTGCGGGAATGTTCTAACGCGATAACGCGGCCCCGGAATGCAAAGGCAACTGAAGGAACTGGGTGGTTTTTAGTCTAATAAGAGTCTAACACTTCCTTCCGCCCCCCCACCCAGGGCGGTAGCTGAGTCATTGATAATTTTCTCACCCCAAAAAAAAGGATTTGAATTACGTAATTAGTCTGCTCTGGTGTGTTAGATTTACTTAAAAGTTTAACGGAGCTTAGTAGAAATTATTATTAGGATGTAAAATAATCTTGAATTTTTCAACAATATTTTTAATAGTAGTGGACACTAATAGGACAGCTACCCCATAGGTATCAACATTTAACAAAATAATATTTAGGTACCAGAATAGCAGGGAATAAGAGCTTTACATTATTAGCATTATTGTTATTGCTTTGCTCGTCACCGTCAGTCGACTGTTCCGCCGCGTCTGCGTCTAGTGCACTCGTTTCTATCCCTGTGATACGCGCATCAGTTTCACGTTTTTTTTGTTGTGTTTGCAAAATGTCGTTAACTAATAGCGAATAGAAATAATTATGTGTGTCGGAGACTCCGAGTCGGAGTAGAACATGGTAATTTGCGAGCTGCCCGAGAACTGTTCCGTCGCTCGCCGTTTTATTGAGAGTAGACCAGATGCTGAGCGTCGACAGCTGCCTTCGTCGGCATGTTTTAGTCGGATCACATCGTCTGTGTCGGATCACATCGGCGTGGTAGTAGAAGCGTGGCTTGGCCTCCGCGATCCCCAGACCTAACCCCGTTAGACTTTTTTTGTGGTGGTACATTAAAAATGTAGTGTACGCAGTGCAGTGTGATACAATGGACCAAATGAAAGTGCGGATTGAGGCCGCTTTCAGCACAATAACACCAGATATGCTACGCAATGTTCAGGTGTCCATGAACAAGCGAGCTCGCGGCCTTGTGCATTACAATACCAAGGTCACCTCATCGAACCCCATCGTTAAAAATGTAAGTCAATTTACTAAATTGAGCAAGGTTTACTCGGTCACATAAGTAATAAATAATAAGAGATGAAACTAGTTAACCTACCCAAACTTTGTATCGATTTTTTACGTAAGTTTTGTTATTTCTGGCTTGATATTTACGAGTAAACTGTAAATCAATAATTACGCATTAATTTTTACATCACGGTAAAGTAGGTATGGTTTATTGCGCGCGCGCGCAATTTCTTTGGCCGCGCGGCGCGGCGGCGCGGCGGCGGGCGGCATGTTTTATTTCGTCAGTTCGCGCCGACAAAGAGAACACCGCATGCGGTAGGCTACTACAGTACTAGGCGCGCAGAATTACGGAAGAGATTTATCGTGATATTGGCAAGTAACGTGGAAAGTTATTGACCTACGTAGTGCGGTGACACCTTTGTTATGATTTGAATTTAAGAAACATACGAAACCGAAAATTTGGTATCAATTCTTAGATTTTTTAGAGTATTTTATTTTGAGTTGAAACTATGTCATAGTGATTCTATACCAGCTATTATCTTTAGTGCTTAAGGATAGCAATAGGGTTTCTGTTACACGCTGTATATGAAATAAAATAAATTGATAATTGTTTCATATTTTCCAATTAATTACAAGCGTTGTGTCATCGCGCATCTCTTTCTATTCAAACACCAACCTGCAACTTTTAGTGAAAAATAAACATAAAAGATCTTGCTTTATGACACTGCCGATCCCTTTGCTGTAATTTCTTAGATAAGATGATCCAAAAGTGTAACCTATAAATATTGTGTTTTGCAGGTCCCCCTTTAGCTACTGACAGTAAGATGGACACAGCAACAGAGAAAGCTGGTACTGATGTAGAAACCATTAATCTTAATAATACCTTTACTCCCAATTCTTCAACAAACTTTTAACTTTATTCAGCTATTGACGCAATTTTTTTTTTGTCTCTTCCACATGGCAATCTGTTCTAGGAACAATAAGCCACTTCTTTGGCTGATAAATATCTGTTTTTAAGTGTGATCTACGAGAGCCATAAACTGATGAAAAGTTTCTTTCCAACAAACTCTCTTTTTGTCTCATTGTGGGAATCTTTTGGTGAGATTCGGGATGTCATGTGTCCTCAGCCGGGTATGTTGGAGTCCACCATTTCCGCTCAGAGTCTGGGCAAGTACATTCACGTGGGTTGTTAGCTTCTCCAGGTACTTTAGGCTGCTTTGGACTATTTATTGCCGGACAGTTTTTATGCCGAGGTCTAGGTACATGTAGTTATTGCTAATACACTGGGGGATACCGAATATTGTTCTTAGTGTTTTGCTCTGGAATCTTTCTAGTATGTCGCTGTTGCTATTGCTGGCGGTTACCCACAGCTGTATGCCGTAGGTCCAAATGGGTTTTAATATTGTTTTATATATCAACATTTTGCTGTTGTCATTTAGTTGTGAGTGGCGTCCAATTAGCCAGTTGAGGTTACGAAGTTTTCCATCTAGTTGCTTTCTTTTTGTCCAGATGTGCTTTTGCCATGTCATTCTTCTGTCCAAGTGCATTCCCAAATATTTTGCGTTATCTTCTTGAGGTATTATTTTGTCGTTTAATTTAACGGGGGGGCAAGTTTCTCTCCTGAGGGTAAATGTTACCTGAGCAGATTTACTTTCATTTGCCTTAATTCTCCACATTTTCAGCCACAACTCTATTTCGTGGTGGTGATCCTGTAACAGAAGTGAAGCAGTTTCTGGATCAGCGTGAGTAGACAGCAAGGCCGTATCATCAGCATACGTCGCAATTGTCGTGTGATCATTGGTTGGTATGTCTGCTGTATATATAAGGTATAAAATTGGGCCCAGTATGCAAACTTTGACCTTCACGAGATCAAATCAGGTGTCCCGCAACACCTGATTTGATCTCGTGAAGGTCAAAGTTTGTCTCTGCATCACCCGAAGGTTGACTGGTAGAAAATGCCTATGGCATTAAGTCCGCCTCTGTACATTTGTGTGCTTGAAGTATTAAATAAATAAATAAAACAGTGTGGGAGCGCATTTTTTAGTTTAAAGATAAGGCCATCGTGCCACACCTTATCGAAAGCCTGGCTGATGTCAAGAAAGACCGCAGAGCAATATAGTTTGTTTTCTAGACTTCTACTGATAGTGTCGACAATACGGTGAACTTGTTCGATTGTTCCATGCCTTTCACAGAATCCAAATTGGTGTCTAGGTAGCACTACACCCAGATGTTCCTTTATTCGGTTAAGGAGTATCCGGTCGAATAGTTTTCCAACTACTGGCAGCAAGCTGATGGGTCTATAAGAGCTTGTCTCTTGTGCGGGTTTACCGGGTTTTGCTATCATTAGTACCTGTGCAATCTTCCATTGACCAGGAAAATTTTCAAGTTTCAGGCAGGCATTGAATTTGTGTACTAGCTTCATTATTCCTTTGTATGGGAGATTTTTTAAAAGTATTGCGTCGATAAGGTCATATCCAGGTGCTTTCCCTTCCTGTAAGTTTTTCACTTCTCGGGGACATCATACTTCTTTGGGACAAGTACTTTTCAGGGCCAAAAAACACATTTGATTTGCTGTTTCAAGGTACTTTTTGGTTTCTTTGCTATGTTCGTTGCAACTCTCAGGGAGTGGTTGGAAAACAGTATTGAGATGTTCTGCAAAAATTGCTGCCTTCTCGAGATCAGATCTAGCCCATCCTCCCTTATTGTTATTGATAGGTGGTACGTGGGTTTTAGGGCGCTTTAAGTTTTTGGTTACTTTCCACAGCGAGTAGTTAGTTTCAATCGTTAGATCGAGATTTGAAAGCATGTTTTGGATGTTGTCATTTTCTTACTTGTTTGTAAGGTTTTTAAGTTCGTCTGAGAACTTATTGAATATTGTTTTGTCGCTTGGATATCTTGTTGTCTGCCAAATCTTTCGAAGTTTACGCCGCTTTTGTATTTTCTCCTTTATCTCTTTTGGATATGTGTTATGTTTTGGTGGTTTCCCTTTCCCTTTTGGTTTGGTGGTGGCGATGTTAGCAGCATTATGTATGGACGTGTTAAATTCCTCCACCTCATCTTCTAACTCTTCTGATGTTCCGATTTTGTTTTTTAAGGTCGTTTCTGTTGTTATTACCTTTCTATATATTTCCCAGTTTGTGGTTCTGGAGTATATTTTTGATGGTGGTTCTACTAGAGTTACCATTGAGTCAATATTCAGGATGACTGGAATGTGATCTGAGGTGAGGTCAATGTATGACTCTATCGTTGCAGAGAATACTGTTTCATGTTTGTTATCTACTAGTGCAATAGAGGTTGCTTGGATTTTATCCGTGCGGTATTCCTCCATGGAGTAGTGCTTGATATTTTTTTTAATAATTACGGCAGTGCCGCCGTGACTGTTTCCAGAGGGATGGTTGGTTGTGGAGATCGTATAGTTACTAAATGTAACATGAGACTTTGAGGTAAACCTCGTTTCAGATATTAATGCTATGTCGATCATTTCTGTTCGGAGAAAGGTTTCTAATTCTTGACGTCGTTCCGTCAAGCCGTTGGCGTTCCAAGTGACAACTCAGAGATTGCGATTCATTTCTTTACCAGGCTGTTGAATAATTGAACCATGCGGTCCATAATTTTTTCCAGCATTGTCAACATTGACGCTATTGGATATTTATCTTTTGCAGTCGGATGACTGCAATTATCTTCACAGTCATCATTACTGACTGACTCATCTTATTCTGGTCTGCACAAGCTGTTCTCGTATAGTTTGCCTTGCTGTTACAGACACATATAAATGTATTTCAGCAGTAGATGAGCTTGTGTCTTATAACGTTACTTTTCCCTTTTCATTTAGGGCTTTCACGGTATCGTCAGCCCCTCGATTCGATTCCCAGGTCGGGCAAAGTGTTATTGGGTTTTTCCATTAGGAATTTCTTAGTAAAAGCCCGGAGTTTAAAAGTTGGCGGTGTGACTCGGAAAGCACGATGAACCGTTGGTCCTGCGCCTGATCTCTCTCCGGTCGTGTCAGATTGCCGTCCCATGGGACTATGAGAGTGCGGGAAGAGAGAGTGCACCTGTGTCTGCGCACACACTTGTGCACTATAATATCTCCCGCGCCGAATGCTAGTCTCCGTTGAGATTGGCCGCCGTGGCCGAAATACGGTCTGGAGGACTATATAATGTCAGCCAGTGTAACGTCATCGCAAAGCAATGACATCTGCGAACAAGCACTGATCACCGCGCTTGCTCACTGCCTATTGGTAAAATTTAACCAATAAGTCCAGGTTTACTGGAAATATTACCTACCTTCCTTGTGGTACGGTAAGCCGCGCATCACGTCACTAGTAACACTTGAACTATGAGTACAACCCTTACATCTATGGACGTGCGATAGACTGTACCATTAGAAGAATGATCTCAGAGCTAGGTGTTTCTGTAATAATTATTGTAAAGAAGTTACTTTTTTTTTTCCAGAAAATGCTGAGCATCAGTCTTCGCAAAACATTGTGTTAACATACACGATACCATTCGTGATAGGGA
This sequence comes from Xanthia icteritia, assembly GCA_949128155.2. NCBI lineage: Eukaryota > Metazoa > Arthropoda > Insecta > Lepidoptera > Noctuidae > Xanthia > Xanthia icteritia. The sequence continues at coordinate 9,511,055 of OX421959.2, read as the reverse complement.
TGTGTGTTATAATAGTGGTTATTTATTTAATAAGAGTCAAAAAATATTGCCATCGAAATTCAGGCCCAGTTGAAACAATAAAATTGAATACTCACGTGAGTCTTAAATTTCGTTTATTCAACTACAATTCTGGTATGAAAGTACAGTGCGCGTCACGTAAAAAGAACGCTGAGCGACTGTGTAGGGTATGTGTCTGCGCTCGGATACAGTCGCATCCTAAAGTTCTAGGCTATTGGTTTTATAATATAAGTGTAATTGTTTAATTGTAGAATCACAATAGGTACTTTATTAGCTACTTAGTACTATGGAATAAACTGGAATCGATAAATTGCTCAGTGCGCAGGTAAACGGCCAGCGTTCTTTTTACGTGAAACGCACTGTAATGACTAAGAGTCATGTGGCTGGTGTAGCGTGTGTCTTAGCGTAGCTTGGGAGAGGCCTTTGTCCAGCAGTGGAATGCGATAGGCTGGGTCGATTGATTGATTGATATGCCTGGTATTTCTCCGGATCTCAGTTCCCTCAAAATCTTATCTCGTGCAAAGTGCTAAAACAGAAAAAAAACGGGTGTATAAACCACATGAGCTTTGCAGTGAAGTATCATGCGAAGTGTGATGCAATTGTTTAACACGTGTTGTTGTTTCCAGTCCACCGCAAATGCAGTTGTATATGCGGATCTCGGCTTCGTGCTTGGAGACAGTCAACCACCAAGACGTGACGAAGAATCGCCATATGCCCGAATAATTGGGGAGTTAAATCCTGCTGATGGAAATGCAAACAATGAATAAATATTATTTGTTTTGTGGACTGCCTTTTCTTTTCATATAATGTAATTAATTAAGTAAACTGTGACTTCTCGAACACCTTCTAGCTGATTATGTTGAGTCTGTGTACGTAAGTCCTACAAACTAAGACCTAATTGACTAAGATTTCTTGCAAAGATTTATGTAATCATCAGAGTGGTCCATACCATTCTATACGTAGTCAAAAACTGGAAACGAATTAACCTTTTTTTTATCATTCTCCATAACACGGGTTCCAGATTTGTGACGGTATTCAAGATGACAAGATTCTGAACTAGATGACACTGTCGCGTGACGTGATTTTTGTTCAGAACCTCCACGACTTACTTACCTCCGTTGTCAGTCTGTACTGGACTTGTAGTACATCAGCGAATTAAGTCCTTCTTTGAAAAATTTCACAGGACACCGTCATGAATTTACAAAATTTTTCACTTTTTGGGTTCGGGGACTTAGTCCTATTTTAAAAAACTAAACTATTGTAAAAGTATAACCCTTGTGAAGAATACACGTTGACAACAAGACCAGGGGCCTTATTATGAAGTATTAATGCCATCATTAAGCCACTGCGAAAAAAGGATGGTGCTAGCGGCCTTGTATAGCTCCGTCTCTCACTCACACTGGAATAATGGTAGCATTAATACGTCATAATACGGCCCCTGGACTTCTCATTGCGACGGCACCGGTAACGAACAATAATTAATTGACTGTAATCACAAACAAAGTAGGTAAACAACCAATAAGCAGTAAGTAGAGAGTATTTTTTAGTAATACAATAGTACTGTCTCCTCTTGAGACACTGGAGCTTGGTGCTCAATAAAACGAAAAGAATGTATATGCTGAACAATGTTTTTAATCGTGATAACACTTCGTTCTGTTTAAATTTTAATTTTTCGGACATAAATATATACAGACCGATGTTCAAGCTTTTAGAGAAAAGTATGTACTTATGAAAATATCAATAATGTGAGGTAGAAGTTTACCTTAATTAATTTTGTGGTGTGTAGCAGCGTCAGATATACCTAACCACCTGAAAAAAACGCTTGGCAATCTATTAAATACAAAAAACGACGTATATTTAGTAAACTAATCCGCTTAACTGTTTCTTATAGGTCATAAAGAACTCTGTAAGAAACCGACACGTGCTACGCAACGCGTGAACGCAGAGTAACGCGTTCGGCGCTTGGCGTGGCAACACGTCGTGTCCGGGTTCGCGACAAGTTAATCGTCATCCTGAGGATGACTCGTTGAGAGGTGAAACACGTTTCGATTCCTTACAGGGTTCTTTATAACTCTTAAGGAACAGTTGAGCGGATTAGGTTACTAAATATACGTTGTCTATTTATCATGGATTTCCGCAAATTCACGCCTGAGTCAATTAACTGTCTGGCAATCTATTGCATAAAGTGCGTGATGCGAACACAAAGGTTACTGGCACCAACAGATGCAGACCATAGGGCGTAGCGCACACTTCGCTACGACGTAGCTCGCGTTTTGCTACGGCGTAGCTCACAATGTTATACTCGTAGAGTAGCTCAAAAAGGTTAGATTGTTCACTCAGCAGGAAGTATTGGCCGGCACTATGATGACCTAACATACCTTTCTCGTATTGATAATGGTGTATACAGAAAAATTTCAATTTCAATCACTTAACCACTTAGTTACAAGAAATGGTAAAACAATATAACTAACTTATTAGTAAAATGTATGGTCAAATGGTATCTGATCGCGAACTGGCCCACATTTTGGTGAACGAACGAATGTGCATATTTGCGTTCGATGCAATTATGCATGTTCGCTGAGTGTTCGATTAAAACTCGAACATATTCCCGAGAGCGAGAAGAAATGCGTGGTGATAACTAAAACTACATAAATATGTGTGTATAAGAACATTAAGCTACTTAACACATTCCTAATAATTATAAAAACATTGATAAAGCATGGTAAAAGCAAAAATAAAAGCATTAGGTCTACTTAAATATAGCAGACATTTTCATTCGGTTCCAAGGTTTGATAAAGTGAGTTTCATATTTAGTTTAGAACTAGAAAGGACAAAGTTCGAAGTGCAAATGATTGGTTTTGTATTTGGTAAATGTTTGGTCAAAAACTGATAAGTACACTTAAATGAAATGTATCACATACTTGGTACATAATTGGTGTTACAAAGTCATGTAAAGTTATATTAACACTTGTTATCAAACGAGAATGACTTGTTTATCCCTATCAGTTTTTAATCAATCTGTTACATAGGGGGTATTTAATTAATTAATAAAAATAACAAAATTATATACAAACTTAACTAAAACTATTGAAAAACTAAAATATAGAATCGAAAAATTCATCCGCATCGCTGTCGACTGGTAATATAACCAAGAGACTGGCCGCATTGCCACGTTGTATGGCAATGCTTAGCCTCTGCCCAAGGTTAAAACCAGCCCTTGGGTCACGGGAAGTGTCAAATACAAATACAAAAAATACAAAAATATTTATTTCATCTCAAAACATTGTGTCATACATAAATTGAGGCAGCCCCAGTAAGTTACAAAAGTACTTGTGTCGGAGCTGTCTCGCTCTTCCCTTAGGTGCTAGCAATTACAATGCAAGCGATGAAGCAAATTTCTACAGGAACTGAGAAATAGTAAAAATAAAAAATAAGTAAAATGAAAATTAAGTTATTAAATTACATTAAATTGATTAAAATAAAATAGAATTGATAAAATTAATAAAAATAAAAATAATTTTATTTAAGCAGCTCTAGATGTGTAAGAAGTGAACGTGTATGTGGTTGTGTGAGTGTTTGTGTGTGTGAGTGAGTGTGTGTGTGAGAGAGAGAGTGTGTGTCCAGCATATTAGCTCCCCCTGATTAGAATGTTTTCTGTATCTTCATACGTTAGAGATCTCAACCAATCAACTATTTTCTTAAATAGCCGTTTTGATATTTCATTGAAGAGGCCGTGAGCACTCGGACCCCACGGCCCGAGGGTTTCAACCCCAAACGACTCGAAAATACAATTACCTGTAAGGTTATTATACTTTCGCCGCTTGAGGTTTTCTGCAGCACCAGCACAGCACGCAAAGCCAGGAAGATCGGAACGTCGACACAGGTTGCATCCCACGCTAAAGGCCTACCCACCTTCCATGGAGATAAAGACATGCCGTCCGGTCTCTTGCCATCGTCGCGTGCCAAGCCATTGGATTCTAATATAGCTGGAACGCCGGCGGTAACAAGAGCTCGTCAGATGATGTCGTAAATGTTCGCGTGCCGCGCTAAGCGACCCGCACTTCGGCTGCAAGACAGGCCGTGATGTTCGAGGCTGTTAACAGTTTCGCCAGTGACAGCGATGAGAACAACAAGGAGCTCCTAGTCGTAGGGAAGCAGCGAGGCGGAAGGTAGTGCATGAAGCCACAGACCCGATTCCCACTTAACCACACCCAGCAGGCGCGCACCCTCTGCAGTGGTAGCAGACGTGTTAAGTAAATTGTTCTGTACTAATCTGCAGAGTGGCTCATCCCACCGTCTTTGGGAAGATGGATAATCGGGTACATCTGAGTTCGAGCAAGCGAGTCTCCAGGCATCCATAGCCTCGGTGAAGCACGGCACATCAAAATCAATCAGTGTGGAGGCTAGAATTTTCCTGATTAATTTCTCAGTGCCGTGGACCGAGGATATGAAAGCCGGTAAACTAAGACTAGAAATTTTGCGGATAATAATAATACTCTGTTACATGTACTAATAGAAACAGGAGATAAAGTAGACCAAACGAAAGTTAAAAAAATTGTGAACGGATGATGTACAAACAGAAAATGACCAATTTTAAACTTATCGTGTACAGTTGTACACAGACATCTTTTGACCGCTGACCTCAGAGATGATGATGATATTGAAAGAGAAAGTCGGTGTCAGTGAGAGCTCGCAGGTTTGCACGTTGTTCTAGAGTAGTTAAAAGAACCTTATTTCGTGCATATGCACCTCATTTTTCACGTCCAGCCTGTGGGTAGATTACACTCAAAAATCGTACAGTGCCCTCCGCGTTCAATACAATAATGCGTTTCGTATATTGATGGGGCTGTTCCGCCTCTGTAGCGCATCTGGGATATTCGTGTCGATTGCTTCTAAAAGATGCGCGTTGCTGGTGCGCTGGGTGCGCCTGGCTAGCCCCAACATTATACTGCAGTGTATCGCGAGCAGACTGGACTGTTTGTGAATAGCTACTGCAAGCTTTCCTCATCGATGTTGAGCTTGTAGCAGGGACTCTCATAACTATAGGGCATTGTTAGGTTAAGTGTGTAGGAGTATTGTGTACTGTTAAGAAATATTGCTACTAACTTATTGAGTCCATTGTTACTTGGTAATTAAATATAAATAAAGATACCAAACACCACAGAAATATTTTCTGTATAATGGTTGATTGACGCAATGCGGTCAGAGTCCAGACAGGAAAAAAGGAAGCAAAAATAAATTATTTAGGTTTGAAATTCATGATCAAAAGGCACTTGCAATTCATTTAATGAAAAAATAATATTTATTTCATAAGCACATACAGAGCGACACATAATATAGCGTGGTACAAAATAAATGATCACTGATGCTAGGAAAAACCTGTATTACAGAAGTAATATAATCTTGCGTTAGACAAATAGGACTGTACTGTTACCCAATGGCTTGGCACGCTTGGAAGAGACCAGACGGAATGACCATAATGCCTTGGATGGTAGGCAGGTGTGGGATGCAACGTGTGTCGACACCCTTGCGCCATCCCATCTTCCTAGCACGGCGGGCTGTGCTGGGGCTGCTCCTACAAAACTTCAAACGGCGCAAATACTCCAATCTTATTGGGACTTATATGTTTGAGCCGTTTGGGGTTGAAACACTAGGGCCACGGGGTCCGAGTGCTTCACGTGACCAGAGGGCTGGCCTATTCTTTGGCCAAAGAATCAGCATTGCCATTCAACGTAGCAATGCTTGACAGCTATGCGGACGATTTTTTTTATGCCCTATTATTATCCCCCCTTTTATAAACTTGTATATATTATTATTATTATTTTAAGTCTGTTAGTTATTAAATCATGTAAATACATGTGTGTAAGTAAAATAAAATCCTAAATAGGACGTTTGTTTTATTGTCAAAAGAAAAACTTTGACATAAAGTACAGCAGAGATTCAGCACAATATGTATAATGCTTTATGAACCTCAACGGAGATCATGATGAGCTGAAGCAGTAGCTACTTAGAGAAATGTTTTAAACAATACCTATTTATGTCTCGGTGGGTCACTTCAGTTATTGTAATGTACAACGGCGGTAACAGAAGTAAAGTCAGGGAAATGAATTGTAAAACAAACTGACTACCTACTTAAATTGACTGTTGTATAAAAATGGTTATAACACAGCCAATTGACGTAGGATGTCAATTTCCCTAGCAATTAATTTCCCTGAATGTAGTTTTATGTGAAACGAGCAATACCTACCTCCTACACCCAAAATGTGTAACCTTGTTGGGTACCACGACGTAAGGTTCACTTTTCTTCATTCTGTGTCACGGTAGTGTTAAGCCATACATGGTCATTTATACCTTCAGCTCCATCTGATCTGAACGAAATTCGTACCGTGTGTGGCTCCGACGGCCTCAAGATCGATCGCCTACGACATACGACCGGAACTATTAGATACTAAGTATAAAGGATGGAGGAAGTCCACCCTTACTGCTACTGACTGTACCATAGTATCGGCCGCGTCATCATCACCATCATCAACGGCAGCCTTGTTCCACCCACTGCTGAGTGTAGGCCTGCTCCCTTTGTGCCATGCTTGCCTGGTCTTTACGAGGCCGCGTCGGGAGGTACTGTTATATTTTTAGTACCAAAAACAGCGTTTATGTCATTCTTATTGTTGATAACCTCATAAGGTACATTTTAAACATATCCTGCAGTTTATAATTAATTTAATATTCAGTCTTATGGTTTCAGGATAAAATAATATGCATGCAATAACAGCATGGTGACTAATTTATAAATGTACTGCTCCAAAATCACGAATTAATTTCAAATTGGTGAACCTAGTACCTATGTATTGTCCAACTTGAGAGACCATTCATTTTAATAGAAAATCTATTGTAAGGAACCCTAAACTTAATTTTTGACACAATGGCCGTAGCATGAGAAAAACAACTTAGAAAAAAAAGGCCGACTTTGAAAAAGTCACAATGTTACTAAAAAAAAAAATGAGGTGATACAATTTTTGTAGTAGGTACCATTTTTGTAGCAGGTACCATTTTTGTAGCAGGTACCATTTTTGTAGTAGGTACTATTTTTGTAGTAGGTGCCATTTTTGTAGTAGGTACTATTTTTGTAGTAGGTGCCATTTTTGTAGTAGATACCATTTTTGTAGCAGGTACTATTTTTGTAGTAGGTAATATTTTTGTAGTAGGTACCATTTTTTTAGTAGGTACCATTTTTTTATGTGTAACATCTTTCCTCTCGCTTTCCTGCAATCTGTGGAAGTGATTTCGTGAAAAAGGACGGAAATGTGTAACAAGAAGCCGGGGAAGCACGCGCTATTTGATCTGACCAATGAGGATGATGTTGATGACGCTGACGATGATGATGATAATGATAATGAATATTTTTTATATCATATACGTCAGCCAAGATGTCAGATGTTACACATCATAAGTGACTACTGTAAGGCTCGCACTTTTTTTTTTTTAGAATAAATAAATCTTTATCACTTCGACCCCATTCCAACTCATTCTTGATCAAACTACTTTCTAGAGTTAATAAAGACACCGCTCCAGACCAGCCCACGGCTAAGCACGTGTTCTTTGCTTCGCTGTGTATGAAAATGTAGACGGGATTGTTCACTGTGATCCAGGGCCATGCTACGCGCGAATGCGTGGCTGACAAACAAATGAACCGCGCAGCAAAGATATAAAATTATGTCTAGAGAGACAGTCAAGCTTGACTGTCTCAAATATATTTTTTCGACGAAAAAATTATTTATATAACAAGTACTTGCTTCACTTACAGTAAACACCAAATCGCACAGCAAGCCAACAATACCAGCCAGATATTTATAACGCTAGACATGTTCGGTATTTATGCGTTCTGGATATGAACGTCTTTTTGAAGTCGTAGTTTTGGTATTCCTTCGATGTCATATATTTGTGCTGCTACTTATTTATGCCTTCCACCGATGCACGCGATGATCTTATATATTTGCTGTCTTCTTTAGAACAGATATTAATGAGTGAATCATGAAATCAGATATTATTGCCGAATTGTCCATAGTAATATATTTATGCTCGAGACTGTACATACGTACCTCCACATTACCCATCGCTAGCTGACCTCTATAACCCAATTACAGGGAGATATCAGATCGATACACAATCGGAACTATGGCGGACTAACTAATTAATGAAACGAATTATAGGTCATTGGTACTATGAGTCTACGTCATAGGGGTTCTGTGTGACGTCATTTCGCTTCATTCATGATTTATGTACTTTTCTCTAACGTGCGTCATTAAATCGGTAAAGTTTTGTTTCTCACAGATAACTGAATGGCCGTGTCGGCAGCTTCTGGAAACAGTAGAACTATTTTGCACTTTTTTTGTTTTTTTTTTTAAGTCGGTTCAATTTATTTGTAAAGAGTTTATATTTTTCACTTTTTAGTTGTGGTGCATACCTCATATAAATTTGAATACTTGCTATTTAATGGAAAAAATACCTATTATTGAAGCTAACTCAAAAACTACCCAAGCAAAGTTAATACAATTTATATGGGACCATCTCTGATGTATGACCAACCAAAAAAAAAAAACAATCATCAAGACCATTTCATAATTGGTGAAGTAATCGCAAACAAAAAAATAAAAAATAAACATACAGTTGAATTGAGAACCTCCTCCTTTTTGAAGTCGGTTAAAAAGATTAGATTTCTGTATAGTTGTTACGCTTTCACGCTAAAACGGCTGTACGGATTTGGATGAGATTTTGGCGCATGGGTAGTCCATGACCTGGATTAGGACGTAGGATGCTGTTATCTCGATATTCCCACGGGATCGAGATTTATGCGGGTGAAACCGCGGGACGCAGTAAGTTAAGTAGCTCTGTCTCTCTGTTATCTTTCTAAGTTAAGTCATGGTTTAGCCACGTGTCAATGATTTGACACGCGGATGTACCATGACTTAAACTTAGGGATAAAAAGTATCCTTTTTAACCCGGTGGAACCAACTTTTCACGCGGCCGAAACCACGGGGCAAAAGCTAGAGGCCTATAAATCTAAAATCAAGTATAATTAGCCCGTTCACTATTAATAACCTACGACTATGACCTCTTTTTATACACATCGTGTCCCTGATACTGTTTCAACCTACGTTCTCATAAAATATTTAACACAAGGGCCAAAAAATAGACTACGAGCTTATGGGTGTCGCACACTGACGCAAGTCAATTACTTGAATAAAAACGTTGGAATATGAGCAAGGAGCAATATAATGTGTAATATAATGTGTGTAACTGAATTAATAAAAATAATACAAAATAATTTCAGACAACCAAGGCTCTAGTGCTAGTTACAAAAAACTTAAAAAGTATGTTAGTAGGTACAGAAATAAAAATGGAAAGCAATGTCTATTCATCAATCTGCACCTTACATCAGATTGATGAATCGTTTTTACACAGCCACGTCCAACCTATCTGCTATCATTTTGCATTAATGCAGACTAGAAATTAGTTTGTTCAGAATCGTTTACGGAATCGATTTCTGTCATTTTTTATATAGGTATGTTTTTATGGGCCGGTCATATAACACGCTATTATTATTATCTCCTTTATTTAACTATATACATATAAATTATATTTTTAAATATTAGAATAAAAAATTAAAAACATTTAAAAATATAAAAAATAGTGTTCCGCCGGTGTCGGGAGCAGGGTCCAAGCTACCGGTGGTTAGGGCTGCAGAGACAGGAACCTCCTCACAATACGAGCCGTATCGAAGAGTACTGCCTTCTGAATCAGGCCCTTGATCCAACCGCCTAATGAGAGCCTCGAGAGATGTTGGTCGAGGCTTTCGGCCATCAGGCCATTGGCCGTTACGACAATCGGCACAATGATAGCGGAGCACACGTTCCACATGTCGACAACCTCGTGTGCTAAGTCGAGATATTTTATTTGTTTCTCTTTCTCAGCTTTCACGAGGTTCTCGTCATGTGGAATGGTAACATCTACTATCATTGCGCGGCGCGCTAATCGGTCTATCACTACTATATCAGGCTTATTGGCAACAATAGTCCTGTCTGTAATGATAGACCGATCCCAGTACAACGTGAAATGGTCATTTTCGAGAACTGGGTCGGGCACATACTTGTAGTACGGTACCTCAGAATCCACAAGTTTATATTTCAAAGCAAGTTGCTGGTGAATAATCCTGGCCACTTGGTTATGCCTGTGCAAGTACTCGCCGTTAGCCAGACGAGAACAACCAGAGATAATATGTCTGATGGACTCACCCGGACGGTGGCATGCCCGACACACGTCAACCGTCCCATCCTTCATAATATATTTTCGGTAGTTATTCGTCAAGATAACTTCGTCCATAATTGCACAGACGAAACCTTCAGTTTCCCCGAAAAGGTCACCTAAACGTAGCCAGGATACGGACGCTAGGAAATCTACACCGGGCTGATGAAGAGCCCGATAGAAGCACCCGTGAAGCTCCTTGCTTTGCCATACTACCTTGCGGTCCTCTGTAGTAAGTACCACAGGTTTGCGCCAGTTCTCTTTAGCCATGGAGAGCGGGGTGAGCCCCTTGTCCACTGCGACCACATCACGGTGCATACCCACTTCGGCTTTTAAGAAATATTCCCTGAGGCTGCACACCTCGCGGTTGTGGAGGGTCTTCGCATTTAAAAAGCCTCGACCCCCGCATTTCCGCGGGATGTACAGTCTCATCACCGATGAACGTGGGTGATGCATCCGGTTTGCGGTCAGTAGTGTACGGACCCTCCTGTCCAGGGCGTCGAGTTCGGTCTGAGTCCATTTGAGTATGCCGAAAGAGTACATCAAAACCGGCATGACCCAACCGTTGAAGGCGCGCACCTTGTTTCCGCCCGAAAGAAGACTAATTAATACCTTCTTCAGGCGACCAAAGAAACGCTCCTTCAACGATTGCTTCATGTCAGCAACGTTGATGCCTAACGCTTCCGACATACCCAAATACTTATAGCTTTCGGCTGAGGAGAGGGATCTAAGGTGTATGGAGTCCGAGAGTTGAGTTCCCTCGAATTCCATAATCTCCCCTCGCTTTACATGCATGACTGCACATTTGTCCACACCAAATTCCATCCTGATGGCGTTACTGAATGTTTCAGTTAACTTCAGTAACTCCATCAGTCGCAATTTGTTGGGGGCAAAGAGTTTCAAGTCATCCATGTAGAGGAGGTGAGATATGACCTGACCACTTCTCCTCAGCTGATAGCCCAGTCCTGAATTCTCCAGCAGTGTGCTTAGAGGATTCAGGGCTAAGCAAAACCAAAGTGGACTCAAACTATCACCCTGGAATATTCCCCGTTTAATCCATACAGGTTCATTATTCCCCTGGATCTGTCGACATCCTGGATAGCGAAGAACCGTCCTCCATTGCCCCATACATGACATCAGGAAGGAGCGCAGAGTTGCATCTATTTTGTACAACTCCAGCACCCTCATGAGCCATGTATGTGGCACCGAGTCGTAGGCCTTCTTATAGTCTATCCAGCATGTCGACAGATTCTTACGGGATTGACGAACCTGTTGGCTTATGGCCATATCGATGAGGAGTAGCTCCTTAGTACCACGGGACCCGTTCCTACATCCATTTTGAGAGACAGACATGATTGAATTACTGTCAATGTGTGTGTTAATTTTCACTCTCAAAATAGATGTAAGAAGTTTATAGACCGTTGACAAACATGTGATCGGTCTATAATTCTTGGGTTCCGCGGGACTACCTGACTTATGGAGCAGGTGGGTAACGCCTGTTGTTAGAAACTGCGGTAGCGACCCAGACTCTAGGGATGACTGGAATTGAGATGCCAGGCGAGTGTGTGAACTAATCAGCCATTTTAACCAAAAGTTGTGCAGTCCGTCCGGTCCCGGAGATTTCCAATTCGGTAACGGGCGGACTGCTCTGGCCACGTCTGATGGCGTGATCAGTATAGCGTCCATTTCTGGAATAGTTTCACACATTCGCCTGACATCCTGCATCCAGCCAGCCTCAGCGTGACAGACGGGCACCGACCAGATGTTGCGCCAGAATGCATTCGTGGCGGCATCATCCGGGCGGCACACGTCCGTCATATTTTGTTCAGGTCGCTCCCAAGATCTATATACCCACCTCTCATCGCTCTGGAACATGCGATTCTGCATGTATCGATCGACTCGCCGCTTATACCGCCGAATACGGCTCGCCCATGCACAAACTTTCTGCTTCAGGAAGTCGATGCGCTCTGTGACACGGGACATGTATTCTCGAGGGCTGATTCCAGTCCCCGAGAATGCCCGCCTTACAAAGCGCATCACTCGTGGTCGTGTATTGCCCTCCCTGAAGCAGTATAGTTTGCCGATGAGTACCCTGGCTCCATCGATACGTCGCTCGATCCTGCATTGCCAGGCTGGTACGGCTGGTTTTGGTCGAGTAGCCCCGTCACTGTTTGGAAACTTGACGTTAGCTAAACGACATGCCGCAGCAGCCGCGCAATACAGGATCGAGTGTGTATCAACGAGATCCTCGCTGCTCTCGAAAAAGTTGCTGAGCTGCGAGTCCAAGGCACACACCAGCGCCCTATTTTTTTTGTGCATAGGTAGACGTGGTAATCGGGGTCTAAGATCGGTCGGAGTGTACCTATACTCACGAAACGCATCCTCCAGTGCGCTCCTCAATCGGACGTTGCACTGGCTACTTACTGTGGCAACCCTATCATCCTCCTCTTCGACACTATGATTGGACCGCGGCGGGATTACATCAATAGGTGACGCTTGTACCGCGGTTTGTGCCGGAGTTGAGACGATATGGTGGCTCAGTACCTCTGAGCGCAGCCTATCAAGCGCGGCATCGTCCAACCTATGATTGCGTTGGATGACCCGCACCTGATCCGACAGTCGTTGGGCCGAGACGTTGACGGTTGGTTCTAGTTCCTGAAACAGAGACAGCATCCTAACACGGTACGCAGTGAGGTTAGTTCCTCCCTCTGTAGACCCATAATATGCGCGCATGACGTTCTCGTTCATAGACTGAGTCCATCTCATGCGCTGCACACAACCACCGGTAGCGGGGACCCGGCTCGGGGCCGGTTGGCCCCTAAGTCCCAAGCTCCTCGGTGGCCGGCCTCTCCCCTGCCGACGTACAGGTGTTGGCGACGTCGGCGGGGAAAAATACTCATCGCTCGAGCTCGACGCGACTACCGCGGCCAGTGTCGTCACAGCGCTCACGGTGGGGCTGGGTACCGGCGGCGGCGAGGCGGAGCTGAGCGACGAGTCCGGAGGTGGTGGGCGTGCTCGTGCAGCTGATCTCGTCAACATTTAGTTTTCAGTTTTGTAAAGCATGGTTTTATTGGAGGTGACATCTGTCAGTTCACTTCTGCTATGGCATTTTTTCGTAAAAGTCTATTTCTATGGTTAATTTTGTTATTTGTATGGTTTATTTTGATTTTTTAAGCTTCTAGGCTTCTGATATAAATAAAAACTGCGTCTAAAATGAATACAAATATTAAAACTGAAAAAACAATTTTTATGAGTTGTTGACGTTAGTGTTGCCAGCTATTATTATTATTATTTTTAGTTATTCACTATTCTCGAGACCCTTAGGTTCCGGATCTTTGGAAGGCGTACGAGGGGCCGAAGCCAACTCGCAGAGGCCCGTTAGACGTTTTTAATTAAATGAGGCACCAACTCAAACTCAAACTCAAAGCGTTTATTTCAAATAAACCAATTACAGGCACTTTTGAATTGTCAAGGGGTCGATCAATTGGGCACGCCACTATTGCGGCGATAAGTCCCCTCTTTGAGGAGTGGCTAGAGAGGCGCCACGGCGTCCTCACCTTCCGCCTGACGCAGGTCCTCACCGGACATGGTTGTTTCGGGAGGTTCCTATTTCGTATCAGGCGGGAGGAAACGCCCGGGTGTCATCACTGCGTGGATCGCCCGGAGGACACGGTTGATTATTTTAGTTATTTTCATAGTCTTATGTCATATGGAATTCTTCTCTGGGGAACTTGTTCGGAAATTAATACTATCTTTGTTCTACAGAAAAGGGCTGTTCGAGCCATTTACAACCTAGGTCCGAGAGATTCCCTACGAGAGAAATTCAAAGAAATAAATATTCTGACTGTAGCGTCACAATATATTTTTGAAAACCTATTGTATGTACACAAAAATATATCTAATTTTAAAAAGATTTCCGATATTCATAGTTTAAATACGAGGAATAAACACAACCTCGCTGTACACCGCACTCGTCTCCACAGAGTAGGCAACTCGTTCATGGGTCAATGTATACGCTTTTACAACAAACTTCCCATCGACATTCGAAACTTACCCATTAAACGATTTAAAAGCTGTATTAAAACCAAACTTTGCAAAAAAGGGTACTATAAAATTTTAGATTATTTAGATGATAAAAAAGCTTGGGATTGAGCTGCTCGCTCTGCTAAGCCTTGTGCTAAAATCATAAAATCAATACCAGTATTATATAAAAATTACATACAAAATGACATTATTACTTTGTAAAGTATTTTTTTTTATTTTTTAAATTTTTGTGAATGTGAGGACTATGTGGATTTTTTAATTATTATTATTTTTTCTTTCTTATTTAGTTTTAATGATGGTCTGGCAGTTTGAGTAGTTTATGAGGCCTACCCAAATGTCCTTTCTTTGGTATTGTTCGTCGAGTTGAGCTCCTTAAGTTCTGGGTTGAGCTCCACGATTACTGACAAATGCTTGCACTGACAGGACAGGTCCACTCAAATCTGTGTGGTTCTTTTCTCAAAAGACCATTTCAGACACTAATTTACATGGTCCTCATATGGCCTGACCAAGATTATGTCTGGACTTTAAAAGAGACTATGACCTCTGAGTTTGTTTCGGCCTTTCTTCTCAGAGTAGTCAGATAGGAAACGCCGAACTCATCTAGCTAATTTTTAATTACTTATTTTTTTAAGATGACGTGTAAAAGTGATTCCAATATCCTATTTACAGAATAAACAATTTCATTTCATTTCATTTCATTTCATTTCATTTCAGCATACGGTGGAGGTCTGTCCGGCTTGGGCAGAGCATCGCCGTGTCCTCGTGGAGGCGATCAGCGGCGGGGATCTCTCGCGTCCGGCCCTAGTCCAGGCCATGGTACGGAGCGAGAGGGCATGGGAGGCCGTCACCTCCTTCTGCGAAGCAGTAATGCTCGCGAAGGAGGAGGCAGAACGCGTGAAGGAGAGGCAAACTTCGCGCCCTCACGCCCCTAGCCACCGCAGGAGACGCCCTGGGCGTCGGGAATCACAGGCCGATTCCCGGCCACCGTAGGCGCGGGCTTGCGGACGGTGAGCAATGGGTAGCTCGCCGTCCGATAAGGACCAGGCCCGGGTCGACGGCGCGTTGTATTCCACGCGCGCCTCAAAGAGATGTCAGCAAGTGATAGGACCGATGCCTGCCGGGGTTGCGGGAAAGTCCGAAAGGGATACCGTGGCCCCTGGCAACGTACAGGCAACGGAAGGAACACGGGTGGGTTTTAGTCAGTAAGAGTCTGACACGCCCTCCCGCTCCACCCAGAGCGGGAGAAGTTATTTGATAATTTCCCAACCAAAAAAAAAAAAAAAAAAAAAGGGGTCGATCAATCAGAAATATGAAGCTAGTCGCCCATTCCAAAGCGTAGTATGGAGAAGAACGGGCAAGAAACTCCACGGACACTCTTTTAAAGCAAAATATGGTTACATAATATTGGTTACATCATTCAATTTGAAGTTATACATGTGAGAACGATGCAAAACATTAAAAGCGTCCGTTAGAAATAAAAATAAAAACTAATTCAAACATTAAATTAAATTAAAATCATCATCTCTTAGCTGCCACGGCAGCTAAGAGATGACCAGTTTCTACTGACGGCGCCCGTTCACGAACATGACGCATGGATTAGCACCATTCAGCTCAACCATTTTGAAGGGAGCTAAATGATCCAACACACGCGCCACCGCCAGCGAGACATTAGAGTGAGCATGACATACTCTCAGCCGCCAGGGCACATTCAAGTCAATGAAAGACATACCCAGTACCTAAATGGTAGCTTTATAGTCGGTACATAGTACTCACACATGTGCTATGCAATTTATTATACAATGCTAAGAGATTGAATTTATACAATGCAAAGATAGTTTTTAAAATCTTCAGCAGCTCCAACGGTATTTTCAAATGCTAATCAATTAGTTTATGCTTGTGGAGAAGGACCAGCGATGAGCCAAGCATTTTTATCAGCGATGTAATCTCCCTACTTATAATATGCTTGGCTGCATAGAGTGCGTTTAATATAAGATTTAAATTTCGTTTCATTCAGTTGAAGTATGTGGGGAGGTATTTTATTGTAACATTTTAAACAGTACCCTATGAAAGATGAGTCCACTTTAGCCAGCCTGAAACCCGGTTGAACTAATTGGTCCCTATTCCTAGTGATATAATTGTGTTTTGCACCTCTTTTACTAAAAAGATGTAGATTTTTCCTTACGTACATAAATATATTGACAAGGTACCGTCATGATGTTAATATCTTTAAACTGTTCTCTTAGACAGTCGCGCTTGCGGAGGCCATAGATGGCTCTAATGGCTCTTTTCTGCAGAATAAAAATAGACTCGATGTCTGCAGCCCGTCCCCATAGTAGAATACCGTACGACATAATACTATGAAAGTAACTAAAATAGACTAGCCTCGCGGTATCTACATCAGTAAATTGACGGATTTTTCTCACAGCATATGCTGCTGAACTTAGCCGTCCTGAAAGAGATGTTAAATGAGGACCCCATTGAAGCCTTGAGTCGAGCGTGATCCCCAGGAAAACAGTTTTATCGACGAATTCTAGTTTCTCTTGATTCAATACTATGTCACAATGACTATTTTTGACATTTGGTAAAGAAAATCTTATGCACTTAGTTTTTTTTTCCATTTAATACTAAATTATTAGCAGTGAACCAATTTTGGACCTGCTGTAGGGCATTATTTACGTCGTCAAGATTACATGCACGTCTATTAATTTAAAAAATTAAGGAAGTATCGTCAGCAAATAACACCATTTGTGGTTGAGTTTTTAACAAATGGGGTAGATCATTAATATATACTAAAAAGAGGAAAGGACCCAATATTGATCCTTGTGGTACACCCATTTCTACTTTTAAACCGAGTGAATTGACACCATTTATTTGAACTTGCTGTTGTCTATCATTTAAATATGATTTTACTAAACTGAGCGCAAGTTTTCCAAGTCCGTAATGCTCAAGTTTCAAGATTAAGGTTTCGTGGTCGACGCAGTCAAATGCCTTGGAGAGGTCACAAAAACTTTCCAAGCCGTAAATATGTGTTTTAACAACCAACGATTATCCCTGTTCGCACTATGCAAGTGCAGCCAAGGACAACCCCCGGTTGGTGCAGGACTATTGCAGAGCATGGAAACAAAAAATATTCGGCTTATTGGTTTGGGTGGCTATAGTGGATTACTTACCTAGAACTATGGAAGGCCTATGACCCCTGCCTGATCAATGTTATGGTATACACGGATAAAATGGCAGGAGGTGACTTGCACACTCAATAATGGGCCCCCGAAAACTGTCCCTAGCACATAGTGACGTAGCGACAAGAGGGCAACATGTCCTGAGGTGCTTGTGGAGTGCGGGAAAGTCCCAAAGGGATACCGTGGCCCCTGGCAATGTACAGGCAACGGAAGGAACACGGGTGGGTTGTAGTCAGTAAGAGTCTGACACGCCCTCCCGCTCCGCCCAGAGCGGGAGAAGTAATTTGATAATTTCCCATAAAAAAAAAGTTATTTGAGGCGTGGAGAGGTATTCCACGGCTTTCAGAACAATCCCAGAGACCGGAAGATGGTCGAGATCCTTACGAGCACTTACTGGAATACTTCCTTCCTCCGAGCACATTTGCTCTTGCGAATCTACACTCAAACCGGCACATTAAAGGCAAGAAAGAGGTGGGAGCTCTATTCCTCGTCTGTGTTCACTCCAGCCGGCCAATAAAGGCAAGCCAGAGGTGAGGAACAAGACTTCTCTGCGAAGATAGGGTTCGTGGGGTCGCTACTGCCCAACAGCTCGCCACATGCTGCCCTACGGGTTTCTGTGTCTCTCTTGGTCTGGCTCCTCATCCCAGACCTGTTCCGGCAAAGTAAACTCTACCGGCACAGACCTGGAGTTCGGAGCGCGCAAGCCCCACCACTACGTCAACGTAGAGATACAGCGGTGGGGTTATAATTATTAATATTATGAATCGTTTATTTCAGGCATTAGCACCCATAAAATGAAAATTGAAAACTTATTCTAAAACAAAACAAAAGTTATACTAAGCAAACGAACATAAAAAATAAACGGTAAAGAAATATAACAATAAAAAAACGCATCACTTCACACCAAGGAAGCCAAAACAAATGTACCCCATAACATTGATGAGTACATTTATTTTGTCTCCCTCAGTAAATGCACAGTATGAACAACAGCTTTGACAATACTATTTTTACTTGCCACCACTCGCAAAAGGAACGACGCCCTGAGCTTCCCCATGAGCGCAAAGAAGACAACAGGTGGACATTCAGAGCTACGCGATGGAAGGGACCAACAGGAAAAAGAAGAGTAGGCAGGCCGAAAAGAAAGTGAGCTGATGTCATAAAATAAAGAGCAGGGAAAGATTGGCAGACTACTGGCAAAGACAGAGACATGGAAGAAGTTGGAGGAGGCCTCCACCCGAGGAGGGGTCCATCTCCGACAAAATAACTAATATCTAGAAAAAAAGTAAAACTGCTAACAAAATTTTCAATGTAATTTATGGATGTGCAAAATAAAAGACATTAAAAAAATATATCCTAAATATATGTAACTTCTTACGTAAATCCTTCTTAGACTTCTTACGTAAATTGCAGTCAAAATAAATGAAAATGGCCAAAACAAAAAAAAAAAATGTTTGTGTAATGTATTGTGTAATGTAATTTCACACAAACTCAAGCTCTTTTAAAAAGCAGCTTAAAAGTTTCTTGTTGAATAAGTGTCTTTATGATGTTGAGGATCTATGACGAAATTTTCAAATATGTTATATTTTGTTTTGTTATTGTTTATTGTTTATTTTTGTGCAATGTTGTAATATTTTAACGTGTCTATTTTAATTTTTTCTCTCTCCTTATGTAATTTAATATCAATTTTCTTTTTATACCATGTAATTTCATATACAATTTATTGTTCATGAATAAATGACTAATGACAAACCTACAAGGGCACTTATGAAACGTCAGAAGCTCCAATTGGTCGTTTCCGATGGAGAAGATCCGGCAAGAAACTTCACGGTTACTCTTTTAAAAGTAAATGGTTTTTACAATGTTTTCAAATTACAGTGTTGATAGGTATGAGAGGACAGTGTAGGCCTATTAACAACTACCAGGTACTTAGCAAGATAGAAAATGGTCGACAGATCTACAGTCTGTTAAACCTACAACGCTCTCACATTCACAAAATCTAAAAGAAAAGAATCTATATAAAACATAAATAAAAATAAAGACCTATTTAAACGAAATGACATGATTGCCACTACAGCTGTACTGTACGCATACAAATCTAATTTAATAAAAAATATAGAATATTGTAGGTATATAAATAGTTACCTACCTACTATGCTAGATCCCTATAAGTGTGCGACTCTGTGCGTGCGTAGATTAGTTATGTGTACACAATTTTCTCCCACAATCAGTATAACTAATTTAATAAATAAACAATGTTTTTATATATATACTAGTTAAAATTCAGTGGACGTATTAAGATTATAAGATAATATTCAAATTGGGGTGTTTGGTGGTGTGCGTTAATTCCGGGACATGTTGTATATTATGTGTTATGTGGTATATATGTTATGTGGATACCCTTAAAGAAAAACTTTGCCGTAATCGTCTGGCTCTGAAACTTCGTGAAGCATGCGGGAAGTTGAACTGAACTCTGAACTGAACTCATTCAATAAAGTACCTATCTATAATAACTAGTATAATAAAGCTGGAGAGTTTGTTTAACATGACGCTACGATAATTTAGCGCCGAGCAAAAAGAAAAAAACTGAATTGCACTGGATATTCACCTCTCGGTGTTGAGCCGAGCGTTGAGAATCCAACGCGCTGGGACGCACTCTCATCCCAGCGCGTTGAAAAAACACACTGCTTGATTTTCAACTCTCGGTGCTAAGCTCTCTTGAAAATCTAGTGCACGAAAAAAATCGCCACGGGAATAAATCACCCGTGCGAACCTGGGCTAATAGCGCGGGAGGGCGATGTGGCTATTATTTTAGTATATTGTGGTGTCTTAAGACTTCTACTTAAGAACTCTGTAGCCAAAACGAAGTAAAAGCGAAGGCGGGCGAGGCGATCTATGTTCTATCTATGTTAAGGGGTTTGGTTTCCGCACTCAGTCCGTCAGGTGGACCATTGTGCGTGGGTCATAGCGGCCATTTGGTGGTTATTCCAACCAGCCCACCTCCCTCCAGAAGTTGATTAAGTCTCCTGGTCTGTTTAGAACGTCTGTGTATGATCTGGGTGACCCGAGAGTTTCTGGGGCGATGCAATAGGACAGGGTCGGGGACCTAATGAGTTTTATAAAAATGTGGCTATTATTTTAGTATATCGTGTATCTTACCACTTCACCGCAAACATAGTCACGGGCAGAAGCTAGTATAATGTAATTAGACAAAGTGGATACCATATTTGATCGATGTAGAAATATGGAGTCATTACTTTATATTTGTCATATACTTAATTGATTAAATCTTTGTGATTTACTCACAATTAATTAGTGCAAGTACCTACATATTTTGACCCCGCGGGGTAATTCATGGGTTAGGTAAATACCTCGGAGTTAACAGCTAACTCAGGGTTAAATCAAAGAGAATATTGGATTAACCCTGAGTTAGCGGTTAACTTCGAGTTAGCTGTTAGCGCGCAAGTGGGCCTTACTTAGTGTGCTTTCATTTTGACAGATCAACAACATTCGTTGGATTATTTACGTTGTAATTTTTTTTATTAAGAAGCAATGGGTTAGCAATATCCATCAAAATAATTCAGATTCTGATTAATAGTGTTCGCAATTAGGTTGTAGATGTATAAACGTAAACGAAAATAAAAAAAGTAATTAAAAAAAACTAAAAAACCAGAAAATACATTAACGAAAAAGAGAAAAACAACAATAGAATTTTAGTAATGCAGGCAGGGACCAACCAAAGTTACACCATATTTCAGGTTATTGTATGTCCCTGCCTAATTTTAATATACCCAGTGTCACTCGCGCAATAAAGACGAAACTAGCGGCATATCATTCACCAAAATTGGTTTAGCCGTTTTGTAGTTACGAAGGAACATAGAGACGAATACACATACATACATACAAACAGTACAACTATTTAGTTAATGTCCCTCGGCAAACGTATTTTTACGCGGTGATTTTTTTTCATACACTGGATTTTCATCTCTCGGTATCAATACCGATACCGATTCTCAATCCTCGGCTCAAGCCGAGGATTGAGAATCGAACAGAGTACATGTAACGCGTATCCCAGCACGTCAAGAAAACACTGTTGGATATTCAACTTTGAGCGCTGAGCAGAGCGTCGCAATCTCGTGATCGTACTCGTGAAAGTACTTTATACTCGTGTATAAAGTACTTTTTACAAAAAAAAAAAGAACCAATTTCTAATACAAAGTGAAAAATAACTTTAATTTGGAAGTCGGTGGCAAAAACTGAAAATTCAAAACCAAATACCTACTAGTTATTATAAAAAAAAAACATTAATTTCTTTCTTTATTTTTTTTCGTTCTTTCTTTCTTTTCTTTATTGTATTTTTTTTTATTGGTGTGAAAATTCGCTGTTTACGGTAGTGCGCAACGTAATGCCCGCAAAACATTGTGCTTATGGGTATGCACCCATAAGCACAATGTTTTGCCTTTGTTTTGTTTTGATTCCTTTACCGTTGCATGCGCAACGGTACAGGAATCGTGAAAGTTTTTAGGCTTATAATAATATCTCACTAGGACACCATGGTGGTGCAATCATGGTTGCGCTGCCAGCAAATTATACAACGCTTTACGAGTATAGTGGGTATCTCACAAGGCGTCCGATCGGTTGCGCAACCAACCATACATTTTTGACAGTGCCACCATGGTTGCGCAGCCACTGATTAGTGAGATAGGGCCCTTAAAAAGTTATATTATCTACTAAAAATTGTTTTCGTATAGAAACACAAAAAATATAAAGTTGAAGATTTGACGTTCAATATCTCCGTAACCAGATTGTACCCAAATATGGTCTACAAAAGAAATATCATAATTTTATGTGCGTTATGAAATTACCCCGCAAGCTAATAAGATTAAACTTAGGTAAAAAAATAAAATAAGTACTTAAAACTCATACGAACAGGTGCATACAATCTCAAGTTGATAAACTCAATCGCTTATTTGAAGGCAGTGGTTAAGGTTACCTACGCGATTCATGGATTTAGCCACTTAATAGAGAGACATGAATGTGCCGGATTCCTGTCGGTATTTGACCGATCGTAGAAAGTTAAAAGAAAATCGAGCCGCTAGAAAGCCGAATCACAAAATGATAAGGATAAACGTAACAGATTTCACTTTACATAGAATTCTTTCCGGGCCATATAATATATTAGGCTCCGTAGCACAATGACACAAAACAGCCATCACGTCCGTCTGTCCCTCTGGTTGTCTGTCCTGTTTTTGAGATTGTTATTTCGAGGAAAACTATGAAAACCATAAATTCAAATGTCATTTATTCAAACTAGGCTGAGAATCAGCACTTTTCGAACGTCAAAATTACATAAAACAGTCCCCCAAAAACGCCCGCCCTTCACCACTTCCTAGTGCTTTAGCTGGGAAGAAGAAGTGGACAACAAACTCCCCAGCTGCACAGCTGTTTGAATAGTTAGAAAAACCTGGTTCTGTACACACAAAACATTAAATTAAATTATTTTCTATGTGTCACCTAGCTCACGCCAATATACCAACATAAAAGTAAAAAGAACTTAATACCCGAATGAAAGCCTCCAGGCATAAAGGGCGTGCCCGTTTACTTATTAAAGCTGTAACTCGGAAATCACAAACTAGGACCATCGAAGTAAAAATAAATAAACAGTTAATTACTAATAATAACAACAAAAACCATGGTCAGCAAGACGACCAGTCACCACAAGCAGCACCTGTTCACGAGCATTTCATAAATATTTATCCCAACTACAGACCCCTTCACTGTGCGTGGCCCAACACGCACGCACTTGGCCTTTTTATGTCATTGAATGGCAAACTAGCTGTCGGACCACCAGATGTTGTATTATCAGTCGTTATCTCAATATCCCCCGTGTACGCTCGAGTGAAATTCGTACGAGAACGCATCCAAATTGCAAGCGGCCTTTTTTTTTTTTTTTCGCTGATAAATCATCAAATAACTTCTCCCGCTCTGGGCGGAGCAGGAGGGCGTGTCAGACTCTTACTGACTAAAACCCACCCGTGTTCCTTCCGTTGCCTGTACGTTGCCAGGGGCCACGATATCCCTTTCGGACTTTCCCGCAACCCCGGCAGGCATTGGTCCTATCGGACCCCTTCACTTGCTGACATCTCTTTGAGGCGCGCGTGGAACACAACGCGCCGTCGACCCGGGCCTGGTCCTTATCGGACGGTGAGCTACCCATTGCTCACCGTCCGCAAGCCTGCGCCTACGGTGATATGAATTGCATGCGGCCTGAGAGAGCATTCTACTGCTAACCGCAGTTCAAAGAATAAAAAAATACGGTTTAAGGAAATAGCACACATATCAACTCGGAAAGGGATCATCACCGTATCAACTGGAGTCATTCGGTATTCTTTGTATGAAAGTCAATACTGCAACACACACTAATTGGAACCGTAACGTAATCACCTCGCCTCGGGACAAGTTCACGAACCGCGGCGAAACGTTGACGATCCCTTTCCGAGTTGATATGTGTGCTTCGACCTTTAGCAGTTAAATTGAACTTAACCGCAATTTAATCAGCGTGTAATAAAATTACTTAAATTAGTTGATAAACAAGCTTTGAACGAAGGGGTTGAAAAAAAAAACGCCTGCATAAGTTATAATTGCAATGAGTAACGATATAGCGACAAGTAGCTATTATATCTATGTGGATAACCAGATCAGCTATTTGAAATTATAAACAGCTATTATATCCAAGATAAAAATGCTTGGAAACATGCTGGTCCTGCTCCATAGGACAATTTAGAATCTAGACAAAATCTAACTGGTTGCTAATTTAATTGTATAATATAATTATATTTTTTTTTATATTGGTTTTACATTCTGTGATTACTCGAACTCACACACTGAGTTATATTACTTGTAAAAATACTAGGAATATCGTATAATTTTACAATGTTTGTAAATATGTGAGCGCCATGCATCTATCACATGATTAATTTATCTGTCATTCCTTAATTTTTCATTATTTTTACCTAACGTGGTATAGTAATCTTATTCTAGGTGCATCGTCTTCAAATATAATTATATAATTGATGTATACAAGATATTGTGAAAACATTTTAAAAGAGTAACGGTGGAATTTGTTTTCTGTTTTTATAGTTTTAAGGTGTATTTTTTGTAATGCCAATAAACGCATTTTTCTTTCTTTCTTTCTTTCTTTCTTGCCCATTCTTCTCCATACGAAAACTACCTTTTGGAAGGGGCAACTAGAATCAATTATTATTTAAATGTTGACGTTCAAAAGTGCCTTTTTTGTGCCTAATTGAAATAAATTATTTGACTTTGACTTTATTCCCGTACTTTCAAGAACGGTCTCAGTTTCAATCTGTCAAAAATACCTTTAATTTACCATAGATGTATTACTTAGAACTATTATATAATTTACCTGTAACACTTTTCCAAAAAACGACAATCAATGTCAAATACTTGTCAAAACTGAAACTTTAATAAAGGTATTTTTTTTTTGACAGGTGGAGACAGATTCTTAGCTGAGAATAGAATGCGTACGATCTTAAAAATACAGAAATTTTCCCTCTTGTGAAGGTTGCACGAATCCGATGGATGCAAGGATTGGATCAGTTGATGTTGCGATGCTTAGAGAAGCACATGACCACCAGTTCTTTAGATGGTTTTATGATAATTAGGAGACGAGGGACTCGTAGCTAAATGATAACAGCCGCACGCGTCGATCGAAGGTTAAGTGCGCTTCCCGCGGTCAGTTCGTGGATGGGTGACGATCCATTACATATCGAGACCCCTCCGTGCCTCGGAAAACAGGTTAAGCAGTCGTTACGGGTAGTCAGAAACCCCAAGACTGACAAACAGTCTTTCCAAAGGGTATCCAGTAACTGGGTTGTGGAGGTCAGTTAGGCAGTCGTTCCTTGTAAAATACTGGTATCCAGCTGCATCTGGTTAGGCTGGAACTCGTCCCCAGCATAGTTGAGAAAAGACTAGGCAGATAAATTAATTTTTATTAGTCATTTTTATTTACTTGCCCGCGACCTTGCCGATGACCGAAGATATCCCACTGAAACGTATTACCGTGATTAAAAGTACCCTATGTGTTAATCCTGGTTAGAAACTATCTGTGTGCCAAATTTCATCCAAATCTATTCGACCGTTTTTGTGCCAATCCAGAACATACATCCAGATAAACGGACGAGAATTCTTCGTTACTATTTTATTATATTTACTAATGGAAACTTCATAAATGAGATTTAACATCGTAATTATATTTATGTGTCTTTGCCTTGATACAGATAGTGACATCCACGAAGACGTGCCCCTCTCTTTTTCCTATATTCGCTTACAGTAGGTACAAGTGTGCAAAATACCGCTAGTGTTTTAGTTTTGTCGTGTTTACAAATTATCCACTCATAGGTAATTAGGGGTTCATTTATAAACGTTGCGTAAAGTTAAGTGACGTCCAAACGTCAAACGTCTTTCAGGTATAATCTTAGTAAATCAAGAGCCTTATTCCTAATCCCATAGTGCTCCAGTTTAAGCAGAAGTGTCTCATGGTCTACTCAATCGAACGCCTTCGACAGGTCGCAAAAGATCCCAATGCTTCTTCCGAGGCATTTAAAATGTTCTCTATAGGGCGTCAGTGGTACAACGCCCTTTGGTGAAACCCTACTGTTGTTCATAAAAGATGGATTTTTTATTAAAGTGACGTAACATTTGATTGAGCATCAACTTTTCAAACACCTTACTGAGAACTGGTAGAATTGACACAAGCCTATAATTGTTTTGTTTTTTACTATCACCGGATTTGAACAATGGAACTACTTTACTCAAGCAACGTTTATAAATAAACCCCAAAGTGTGTATCGACAATACTAACACTACTTAATACTATTTATTTTATTGCATTCCATATGTATTACAAAGATGGTATAGACAAGTAAAAGATCAATATGGACCCTGTCGGGCACAGCAACATTAGGAGAGAGGAAGAGGGATAAGTAACAATTCAAACAATTAATATTATTATACATTAAGTATTACATGTTTTTAATTGGGTGTATAATTATTTATATATGCATAATTATACATTATTATTATATATTATTAAGTTTGTGTATATCGGTGTAATTTTGAAATTATGTATTGAATATGAATACTGTAGGTAATTATTATGGAATTTTTAGAAGTATTTTGATTATTATTAAATTATGTTATTATTTATGTATTCATATTTATATTTGATTTTCTATATTCCATATTATATTATATATATTTCATAATGTTTGGTGTATTAGAGTTTTTTTTTTCACTAGCTCAATGTTGCAGTCTTGTATATACTGTAAGCGTTTAGGAAGAAGAGTGGGGCTCGTCTTCGTGGATGACACTATCTGTACCTCCTTTCAAGAAGGTACAGTCAACCGAACATCAGTGATAACAGTTGCACTACGAAAATCACCAGCTAAGATTTAAAGGCGTTGTCAATATCAAATTGTTTCCACTGATGTGCGATTGACTGTACCTTTGACAGTTGCCGACGTACTTCGCGCTTCCGGGTCTTGCAAAGTGCCATTGGGTTTTCTATCAGGAATTTCTCAGTAAAGAAAGAAAGAAAATACGTTAACAATTTTCGAGTCATTTGACATTTTATATTTTTATTTCATTCATTTTAAAATTTAAAATGTCAAATTACTCTAAAATAATTGGCATAGGGGTCATCAGGGGTTA
Organism: Xanthia icteritia; assembly: GCA_949128155.2. Lineage (NCBI taxonomy): Eukaryota > Metazoa > Arthropoda > Insecta > Lepidoptera > Noctuidae > Xanthia > Xanthia icteritia. Next base: position 9,483,783 of record OX421959.2, on the reverse strand, counting down.
TTTGGTTGCAAACGACCTCTCCTACATCCCCTTAACGGATTGCCGTCATATAACCAATAACTCTGTATATACACCTTTGCCTACCCCTTCAGAGAGTACTGGCATGATGTTATGTTAGTGTTTGTGTGTCCAGTATGTTGGTCAGTTGTAATCATAGACAAGTGATGGCAGTGTCGTGTCACCAAATTACACGCTGCTCGACATTATAGTGTTGCGGTGAGTATCGATGTCGATGAAAAAATATTTATTTGTAACACTTTATTATACACCACATTTTTTTTTTGCAATAGATGAGGACGAAGAACCTAGAGAGTTTTGTAATAATAGTTATGGGATGTAAGTACTATTCAGTGAGTATAATGTAAGGTTTTTAATTTGTAGAATATACTTACCAAGAACCAAATTTTTGTTTGACCATCAGAACTACGAACCCTAACGGGTTCCTGTACATAACGCTGGAGCCGTAGTCCGTACCTGCGGCGCCGCGTAGATTTTACACCCATACAGACCGCACCAGCGCCGGTGCGGTGACGGTGCAATTCCAGCGTCATGTACGGGAAGCCTTAAACCACACAAGTGTCAATACAACCGATAACTCGTATACATATTAGACAAGAGCACTAATCCCTCCTCCATCATTTCTCGTTTATTTTAACTTGGGAAGATTTGAAGTTACTGGAAAGATGCTCTACAGCGTAATTAAATTGAGGTGTCTGTACTCTTAACTTTTCAAAGTACTTTTTTTTTAAGTATGTACAAATTAAGTACATAATATTGGGCACGACCGTAGTATCCTAACTAATCCTAACTTAATATTATAAATGCGAAAGTGAGTTTGTTTGTTTCTTTCACGCTAAAACAGCTGAACGGATTTAGATGAAATTTGGCACATGGGTAGACCATGACTTGGAAAAGGACATAAAATACCTTTTATTCCGATATTCCCACGGGATCGAGATTTATGCGGGTGAAACCGCGGGCCGCAGCTAGGAAACTTATAAATGGAAAAACAGGTGATGGGGTTGCTGGGAAGCATGAAGTCAATAATATTGCTTATTTTGATGACAGTAAAGACTCTGTTATACATACTGATATGTGACAGAGACTACGTCGCTCGCTCTATTATACCGAAAATATTGTATATAAATCAAATCATATAAGCATAACATAACTTAACATCACACCAGTATTCCCCGTAGCGTTAGGTAGAGGTGTGTCTTTACCACTCTCTATCGTTCGTTTCTCCAGTCATGTTTTAGTCCCATGTAATAGGTCGCCCCCTATTACATTTGACTATGTTGTTGTATGTTCTTGGTTAGAACCCTAAGCGCAACGAAGGATTCAAAGACACGAGATACACATTTATCAGTTAAAAACCCTGCAAAACTATTATCCCCTGGACCAATCATTACCAACTCAACAGGGTCACCTCTTTTGCTTATGATATTAGAGTCTGTGTTGTAGGGAGTAACGATAATCCCGACGTTTTTACCTTTGCCTTTTTTGTGTTCTTTCAAAAACGAATGACGTTTTTTTTATTGTATCCTGTAGAATGATACTAGACCATGGTCTGAACAACGTTTCTTCTAGCAAAACTGTGATTCAAATGTCACCGTGTATAAGTTTAAAATCGTACACACATGAACTAGGAAAATCGCCCTTACTGCTACAAAATAAAGGCGCCAAACTGTTACCACTGATGTGTGGTTGACTACAGTCGACCTCATAATTATTTGGCCACTTTTGACAAAAAATCCCATTAAATTAAAATAATATTAAGCTTAAAAACTACCTGTGACATAGACCATGTCGTTTTATGACGTGCTAGTGACTTTCAGCCCTATGGTAATACAGAAATTACGTGGTATATTACAAAATTTATGTTATACCACTTCTTACTAAACAAAAAATTGCACGTGCAGCACCATACACCACACCGTATTACACATGACAGAAGTGAAACTTCTTAAAAAATACAAAATAAGAGAGATTTTGTGTGAGAGAGTTATATCTTTCTTCTCCCTCATGTAAAGAAACGTGCCTAAGCGTGACGCGTCCTTGAAATTTCACTCTCAATTCTCGTCCAACTATCGAATCGCTGTCTAGGGCGTTCGCCCAGTATTCCGTATCCAGTTCGTATTCGATTCATGTTCGTTTTTGATCTGGTTTGGCTATCCTAGTAATTTTATGGACGTTTATGCACTCATGCGTATATGGTTCGTATTCAGCTCGTATGCGATTCGTAAATTCTCACTTCGAGTCGTTTTTTGAAGGATTAAAACAGAGTTTATCAAACAAAACGAATCAAATACGGATTCAAGTGCGCAAACGCTAGGACGTGAAATTCCCTTCCATCTTTTTCACGTATTGAACACAAATCGAATACGAACCCGATAGGGATAAGTGGGCAAACGGAACTCGAATCGAATACAAACCGGATACGGATAAGTGTGCAAACGACCTAAACTTCAAAAAATTCTCGACAAGTAAAACTATAATTTAATTTACGTGTCTGACATTTCTTAAGATGATTGCATAATCAAGAGTGCACTGTATTTTGCAATGCACTGCTTAGCACCGAGAGTTGAAAATCCAACAGTGTTTTTTGACGCGCTGGGATACGCTCTGTTGGATTTTCAATCTGCGCGCAATACCGAAAGTTAAAAATCCAGTGTGCAATAAAAAACCGCCCGTACGCAGGGCTAAATGACGTTTGCATAGCTGACGTGACGCTTGCGAAAATATTATTAAAAGCAAGCCATGCACGACCGAATCAGCCTTGGAAAGATCTATAGCAAAAACAAACGCCGCGTGAGTTTCCGTGGATACGTTCTTTTTTTTTAACTGAAGTGATGCTATAAATAATGATTTATATCGCTGTCGGGTGCAGTGGCGGTAAGGTAAACGAAGGTATTCTGCGGATAAAATGTATGAAAGAATATTTAATTTACTTTTTTATTTAGGATCTCGTACAAAACATATAATCTTATACAGGGTCAAATTAAATTAGTTTGCGAGACTCTACTACTAATTTAATTTGACGTAATGGTTATCGACATCTAAAAACGATAAACAACAAAAACTATTTTCTCAACTCGTACTTCAAGTACCACACGATTAATTTTATTTGACACCGTATAAATGTATAAAGTAGCAGTATACAAACGGCAAAGAAGAGTAAAACATCCCTAGCAATAATGACGTGAACCCATCCCTATTTTGTAGTGAATATATTAAAAAAACAGCATGAACAGGCATTTATACCATGTTAGGTGCATAATTGTACGAGGAAGTGTTAAAATGTTTGAAATTACTCAAAATTATTTCAAAATGTAAAAATACACAGAAGGACAAAAGTTAATCACTAAAATAATTTATTAATATTCACGTATAGCCGCCACTTCACACTGCGTGCGTAAACATGCACATACAGCGAACATAATGTCATTTCAACATTTCTCTTATCAAATCCAAGATTCAATTACTTATTTATACTATTACCTCTGGCTGTTCTTTAAACAAGTTTGTAAGGTCCTAGCTTTTGTCCACGTCTTGGTCCGCGTGCAATTCTGTTTTAACATAAAATATTATTATATCCTATGACACTCGGCAATACTGTAGCTTCGCATTAATGAAAGAATTTTCGAAGATTTTTTAAGTATATAGATATAATAATATAATATAATATAATATTGATAACCTTAATTTTAACCAGCAAAGTCTACGTCATTGTCACTATTTTAGTCTGTAACAGTTATCCTAACTAATATTATAAATGAGACAGTGAGTTTGTTAGTTGGTTTGTAGACGAAGTCGCGGGCAACAGATAGTTACTCATTTTTTTCTTTTTTTAATAACCAATGTTAATTAAATACTATTACACAATAAGCGAAAACGTATCGTCCCACAAATGCTTTGTGAAAAATTTACCAATACTAAGAGCAAATTATTACATAAAAAAACTGAACTTCGCTTCAAGTCTAACATGAAATTTTATTAAAAACAATTAATCATTGTGCTACACAAAAACAAAAGAAAATTCATATCGACAGTTTTTCCACTTCCACATCACTAGTAGTTACCTTGTCATTCAGTCGGCCATCTTGGATAGTTTATTTGAAAACCGAACGCCGGCGGAAGCGCGCGATACTGTCATGGCGCGCGAATAATCGTAGTGAAAACAAATCATAATTTTTTATTAACAAATTATTATTGTGTTGATGTGATTATAAATTATGAAAAATTAACTAAATATTATATTTTGTGGTTTTGTGTAGTGTTTTAAATGGACTATTAACAATAAAGGTAAGATTTAAAAATATTACTTGGTGGTACTAAGGAAATTAAATTGTTTAGAAATCGGCGGAAAGAAAACATTGGATAATTATGCGAATTGATTTCTTATCGATATGTGACATGTGGTAACAGAGTTTGTTTACATTAGTACAGATTTTCCACACTTCGAAAACCTATTAATCAATTACTAACTACTTTTAAATACTAGATACTTTGGCAGTGAATATAGTTTAAAACTCCGCCAAATACAATAAAAATAAAGTGTCAACCACAGACATTGCATTAGTCTTTCGTATTAATAGGTAAACTTGTTACAAAAGTGCCTTTTAGTTGAAATAAATTATTTGACTTTGACTTTACCGAGTTAAAACATAAATATTATTCATTGTAATACCAAGCCTGCATAAAACCGATCGGTATTTATATTAACTAGAAAATTCCGTGAAAAAAGACTAAATGTTCTTGAGGATGTTGCAATTTTCGTCGGTTCTGATAGCAATTCTATTGCCGTATCTTTTTAGGGTCCCGTAGCTAAATGGGAAAAACGGAACCCTTTTAATTTCGTCTGGTCTGTCCGTCCGTCTGTTCGTCCGTTCGTCTGTCTATGCTTCCGTATGTTACTTTAAATCCATTTTACTCGGAGACTTTCGCACTGTATCGATGAAAAGAAGACAGAGAAAAGGCGGGAAAGTTCGAAAGGGATACTGTGGCCCCTGGCAACGTACAGGCAACGGAAGGAACACGGGTGGCTTTTAGTCAGTAAGAGTCTGACACGCCCTCCCACTCCGCCTAGAGCAGGAGAAGTTATTTGACAATATACCATCCAAAAAAAAAGGCACCGCAAAAAAATGGAGCAGTAAAATTACGAAAAACAATTAGGGGTGGCTCATCCCATACATGTAACCGAGGGATGAGAAAGTAAACTTCAATGCACATAAGCATGGGAGTATCGTTGAATCCCATAATTAAAAAGATTATAATGTTTCTAACGGAACCCTTCAATGTGCGTGATCCGAAACGTACTTGGCCAATTTTTTTTTTATTTGTTTCTGAAATGACATGTTACCTTCACCTCCTTTTGTGTAAAAGTGAATATTTAAATAACGATGAAGATATCTTGTGTATGGACTAAATTCATGTGACTTAGGCCCCGTTCACACGTATAGCATTTTTATCTCACGAAGCGACACGCGCTTTACTTTTGGTTACTAAGTGTAGAAATACGCCGTGAATGTGTGCATTAAGACGAGTACCGTCAGCACATAACCACAGAATAGTACAGAAGGCACACTCCACATTTTAGGTATGAAGCTACAAGTACGAGGCGGGCTCTTGTAAGGCCAATTCAGTGAGCGTAACGTAGTCAGAAGATACAAGAGTTAGGCGATAGAAAAAGAGGCAAGTTCTAGGTGAATATAACTGTGGGTAATTAGTGCTGTGCGAGCTGAATTGCCCTTTATTGTGTCGTAGCGAGAATCGCTTTTTATTTAAACGATTTTGCGGAGTGAACCATGTGTATTAATCTGTACTGTAACACACAGACGCACCCACACACACGCACACACACACACGCACACACACACACTCACACACACTTCCGACTTCGCCATTGTCTCGGACGGTACCGAGAGCTTCTGCGCGTACACACAAATTCACAGCGTTTTTGTACACTTGGTAGTAAAACGCGCGTTGCTTCGTGAGATAATACTGTTGCCCAACCACACCACATCGCTGCGACAAAATGTGGGCAAGCAGTGGTTACGTGTGAAAAGTGTCGCTGTAACTTCTTGCAGTTGTGTTGTGGTTGCGTTGTCGCTAGTAGTTGCGATATAGTTACGTTGTGGCTAGTGTTTGCAGACAGAAGGTCGTTGTGTTTTTGATGCTGGCCGCTAGTGCGCGGTTTCGGTAGTGGTTGCGTTGTGGCTGACGATTTTGACGGCGAAATGTGGTCAGTGAACTTTTAATTTTCTTATAAATTAGCGCTCGTCCATGTGGTTGGTCGTTGCGGTTGTGGTGTGGTTGTGCTACATGTGATTGGGCCCTAAACTCGACCGCCCACTGCTACGTAGAGTGTGCACGGAGAGGTTACCCGCGGTAGCTGCCCGGTTCATTTGTTTACCAGCCACTCATCCGTGCGTAGTGTGGTCGTGGGTCGCAGACATTTTCATACAAAGCGAAGCTAGCTAAGCACACGTGCGTAGCATAGTCATAGGCTGCTATGGAGCAGCACCTTTACCAGGTATCTAAAACACCAAAATCTCATCATCATCATTTCAGCCGAAAGACGTCCACTGCTGGACATAGGCCTCCTCCAAGCACCGCCACTTCAACCGGTTCTGTGCTTCCCGCATCCAGCGGATTCCTGCGGCCTTAACAAGGTCATCGGTTCATCTTGTGGGAGGCCTTCCAACGCTAAGTCTTCCGATACGCGGTCGCCACTTCAGAACCTTCCAGCTCCATCGACCATCTGTTCTGCGTGCAATGTGCCTTGCTCATTGACACTTAAGTTTGGCAATTCTTCGGGCTATGTAGGTTACCTTTGTTCTCCTGCGAATCTCGGTAGGGAAACTCCAAGCATAGCCATTGGTCCCTCGGATGACTTTTAGAAGGAAAGAAAGAAAATAGGTACGTTTATTTGCGGTACATATGACGCAAGGAAAGACAAAACACAAAAATAACAATTTGGGGGAAAATATGCGTCACATCCACGCAAAACGGCCATCGCCTTCTACCTCTTCTCTCTTCTGCGCCTTAACCTTCTGATAAGGCCCATTGCGAGCGAACACAAAAATCTGCTAACAATTAATTGTCTAAAGCATGACAAATGACAAATGCTGTACTCATTTGGCTAACTAAATTATATAGTTATATAATTATATAGTTTCGATGCTATATTTTAGTTTTTCAACAGTTTTAGTTAAGTTTAAATATAATTTTGCTATTTTAATAAATTAATTAGATATAAGGTATTACATAAAATTAATATTAAAATTGATATAATACGATTTACAAGTTAAAAAGTATATTATATTTATATAGTTAACTAAATTATCAATAGCGAATATGTGATTTTATAATTTCTAACGGGGCGATATTATTTTGGACTTCCATCAAATGTTTACCTTCGTAAAACATCTTGGAGCTGCAATCGCTGACCACTGGAATAGGCCCATGAGCGTAGTGATGGGTTGGCTAAGATCAAGAAACATTATCGCAATAATCCGTACCACTAGCATGTGCATACGCCGCGCCGCACAATGCATACATTCAAACCAATAGCCAAGTTATTCGGCCTCGACGATGGAGCAGCCCTACCTAGACAAGGCTGATGTGTACAGACGCCAGCAGGTCAACCTGCCTAAAACTGTCAAATTTTCCCAATCAACTTTCAACCTTATAAAATAAATCTATTAAATAAATTTGACAGATTGTGTACTGGCGTCTGTACATGTAGCCGATGAACTGAGAAAACGTCGATTGCAATAAATCGCGATAGATAAAATAAATAAGCTTGTGTTATGTTATGTAATGTTATGTTATTTAAATTCGGATGATGTAAATAAAGGGTACATTAAAATGTATGGTAATTCGTGTACGTTATATCGTTATCATGGACGGAAATTGTGAAATACGCTGACGCCAGCACATCAACCTACTACAATCTGTCAAATTTCTTTAATAGATTTTCAACTTTATCACTAAAGTATAAGGTTCAAAGTTGATAGGGAAAATTTGAGAGTTTTGGGTAGGTTGACCTGCTGGCGTCTGTACATCACACACATATACATACATAAAGTCACGCCTTTTTCCTATTGGGATAGGCAGAAATACAGAACACCATCTAGTACGATCCTTACATACTCCTTTCGCTTTAGTACATTCAGTACCTGTTCGACCGAGCTCTGCTCTGTTGAAAAAAGAGAATGCTCATTTAATAGTATAGGATAGTATTTATACTAATTCCATGTTTAGTACATACCTACTAATTCCATGCTGCCATGATATTAGGTACTTACTAAGTCCACGCTGTCATGTCATTGTTTATTCTAAGGTAGCCATCTTGTTCTAAACTTTGGGCGCCCGAGCTCTGCTCGGGTGAAAATACGGAGAAAACGAATTTTCCCAGATATGAGACCTAGCCCTATATTGCAACTTTAATCGAAATCGTTAGAGCCGTTTTCGAGAACGTGATTACAAATATATATACATATATACAAATGAAATGAAATGAAATTGTTTATTCTGTAAATAGGATATTGGAATCACTTTTACACGTCATCTTAAAAAAATAATTAAAAATTAGCTAGATGAGTTCGGCGTTTCCTATCTGACTACTCTGAGAAGAAAGGCCGAAACAAACTCAGAGGTCATAGTCTCTTTTAAAGTCCAGACATAATCTTGGTCAGGCCATATGAGGACCATGTAGATTAGTGTCTGAAATGGTCTTTTGAGAAAAGAACCACACAGATTTGAGTGGACCTGTCCTGTCAGCGCAAGCATTTGTCAGTAATCGTGGAGCTCAACCCAGAACTTAAGGAGCTCAACTCGACGAACAATACCAAAGAAAGGACATTTGGGTAGGCCTCATAAACTACTCAAACTGCCAGACCATCATTAAAACTAAATAAGAAAGAATAAATATTGCTCGTTTAATAGTATAGGATACACATACGTCAGTTGCCAGTAGTTAAGTACATCGTAATAAAATATTTATAAAGCACACCTCGACTGCCTCGTTGGTCTAGTGGTCGCAAGCGCTACTGCTGAGCATGAGGTCCTGGATTCAATTCCCAGGTCGGGCAAAGTGTTATTAGGTTTTTCCATCAGAAATTTCTCAGTAGCAGCCCGGAGTCTGGATTTGTGCCCAGTTGATGGCAATAGGCTCGCCCCCTATTACATGGGAATTTAACTTAACTGAAAAAATGTGGGTGTACTATAGGTACATCTCTGCTTAACCCTTTGAGGATTACAGGCGTGATGTTATGTTAGGCCGCGCGCCTTTGACACGAATTTGTATTGTACGTAAACATACGACCGTGGACGTACGAATTGAGTGCGCACACTGATTACGTTTCTCTCCGTCAAATAGGCAGTGTTCCGGTGATATCGTATTGAACGCACGAAAAATCCCAACAAATTCGGATTGTTTTCGGACGTCGGAACTATACGTACGACTAACTCGCACTCAGTCCGCGCGCTCCCTTACGCGCGGGACATACACAAGTGGCGATGGGCGCGGGCGTGGCACGGGCGTGGCCAGGGCGTGGCGACGGTGTGGCGCGGGCGTTGCGCTTTCCTTTTCATATTTCAAACAAAATGTATAGGAACGACGTGGCGCGGAACATACACACAACGCCGGCGCCACGTCTCTTGTATATGTTCCGCGCCTCAGTACTTGGAAGTTCAGTAAGTTTAGTACCTAATTTATTAATTTATTTATCTTTATATAGGTTCTTTTCTATTTTGTGAATGTGAGAACGCTGTAGGCCTAGTGGACTGTAGATTTGTTGACCATCATTATTCTGTTAAGTACCTGGTACTTGTTGAAAGAGCGACACTGTCCTCCCATACCTAAAACACTGTTATTTGAAAATATTGTAGAAGCCAATTATTTTTAAAAGAGTAACCGTGGAGTTTCTTGCCGGCTCTTCTCCATAGGAAACAACCAATTGGAACCGTGCACCTAGATTCTGACGTTTCATAAGTGCCCATGTAGGTTTATGTGAAATAAAATATTTAGAATTAGAAGTTCGGGATCGTTCGTGCATGTTCGTATGTATTCGAGTACGAGTAAAATTGGACCGAAAACGCCTCCAAAGTGCGCACTACCTTTTTGGTTATGTGTGTTATAAATACTTATAAATCACACGTTCATTTGTCAGTCTTTCAACATGTTACTATTGGAGATCTAGAAAATGATGTAAAGTAAACAATAATTATAGATATGTAGGTACTTAAGTCACTGCAAGGTCAAGGAGGTCAGATGTCAGTCACTTTGTGTAACGACGTACTGATACTTGGCATTATCTTGTTAAATCTCAAAAGATACACTATTTATTTCAATTAAACCATTTACAGGCACTTTTGAACTGTCCAAGAATCGGCCAGTTAGTCAGAAAGTTGAAGCTGCCCATTCCAAATCAATCCGCACTGGGCCCGCGTGGTGGATTACGGCCCATGCCCTCTTACAGAGAGGAGGCATTATGACCCAGCAGTGGGGACATTATAGGCTGATTATGCTGTGCCCATTCCAAAACGTAGATCTCCATGGAGAAGAACGGGCAAGAAATTCCAAGGACACTCTTTTAAATCATTTATAATAAACATTGACATTGTTGAATATAACATAAAAAAATGACATGATTTCTTTGTAAAGTATTATATTATTTTAATTTTTGTGAATGTGAGGACTATGTGGATATTTTTTTTTCTCCTTTAGTTTTAATGATAATCTAGCAGTTTGAGTAGTTTATGCGGCTTATCCAAATGTCCTTTCTTTGGTATTGTTCATCGAGTTGAGCTCCTTAAGTTCTGAGTTGAGCTCCACGATTACTGACAAATGTTTGCACTGACTGGACAGGTCCACTCAAATCTGTGTGGTTATTTTCTCAAAAGACCATTTGTGACACTAATCTACATATGGTTCTCATATGGCCTGACCAAGATTATGTCTGGACTTTAAAAGAGACTGTGACCTCTTTCTTCTCAGAGTATTCAAATAGGAAACGCCGAACTCATGTAGTTAATTTTTTTTTTTTTTTTTTAAATATGACTTGTAAAAGTGATTCCAATATCCTATTTACAGAATAAACAATTTAATTTCATTTCAATCAAGATACTCCAGAATCCTGGGCATAGTATTCTTGTTGCTTTTGTATGTGAGAACATAGTAATAAGAAAGAGTACGCACTTCTAACCTATTTAAAGAAGTTCGAACTCTAATACACAGAAACAGTATACTGTTTTTAGGCATCCTAACCGAAATGCTGCCAACGGAACCACTGGCTTAAGGCTCCACTGTCCATCCGTATGTCACAGGGCTGTATCTTTTGAACCGTAATATGTAGACACTTGACATTTTTACAGAGTGTGTACTACAATGGCGGCAATAATAAAAAAAAAAAGTTACAAATTAAATTAACCCACCATTAAAGAAACGTGTTTGTCTTGGCGTTATTTTTTATTTACATATTTAAAACAATGTGTAGCGTTAAATATTGTCAGTGGTACGGAACCGTACGTGTACGAGTCCCAATCGCGCTAGGCCACTTTTGTAAAAATGTGCAGATGGAGTATGGTGAGTGCTACCATCTTTTTTGCTGTCAAGTTTTGAGTGAAAATATTTGCGAGCATGCTTGCACAAACGCTATAGGGAATCTCTTGCACGCTTCTGTGAAGTTTATTTTAGTAGAGAGTTACTTCATTATTTTCAAATCAACTAGCTTCTGCCCGTGACGTTGTTCGCGTGGAAGTCAAAAGATAAACAATATACTAAACTGCCAGCCACTTTTTAATTAAACTCGCTGGGCCCTCGACCCACAGCGTCGTATGCCATCGCGCGCCCGCGCTATTACTTCGTTTTCACTTAACGTTCTTTCTGACTTTTCTTTATGCTCGGCTTTTCATAATTCAGATTTCAGATCTGACTGGTAGTTCGAAAGATTAGCGCGTTCTAACAAACAAACTCTTTAGCTTTATTATATTAGTATATAGATTAAAAATTGCTCGCGTAACTTTGCTGGTCTCTCTGCGTTCACCATCATTATCATAATTATTTATTTATTTATTTTATAATTTATGTACACACAGAAAAATAGATACAGATAAGACATAATCATATTTATGAGTACAAAGATACTGCTTATTTCTTAAGAAATTTCTTCCAGCAGACCTGCGACAGGAGAAATGAGAAAGAAATGTAGACAATAGTGTGTGAGAACAGGAAGAGAAAAATATAAATATGCGAAGTCTTAAACTAAAATATTGAAATAAACCTACACGTATAAAGTAATAAATTAATATATACTTAAATAAATACATAGAGCTTAAATATATAAACATACATACTATCGGTATATAAATACTCACATTTTATCATCTTGTAAACGTGAACTGCTGCTAAAATTCCTCTGATCACTTCGAAATTCGAACGGTGTCTCGTTACGAATAAGCGTTCGAATTCTATGCGGTCACTTGAGGGAGGTTTCAAATGTACTTTACAGATTTACAACACAAGGCACCGTTGTTTGTCTACGGCACCGTGAACGAGACGTCAACGAAAATAAGTTAACGACGCCGAAGTAGCGACCGTACATTTACTATGGTCGCGGAGTCTCGTTTCTCGTTGGCGTCCCGTTGACGGTGCAGTGAACACACCTTATAAGGCGTCCTGTACACAACGCCGGAGCCGCACCGGCGGCGGCGCCAGAACGCATGTTTGTGTATACGAATGTATATTGCCCATGCGCCGCACCGGCGCACAGTGGATCGAAAATCGGCTGTAGAAGACATAGGATCTCGATTTCTTAAATGTTATTTTTTTTGCTGGAAATGACTTCTGCTGATCATTACTGTTCTATAAAATGTCATATGAAGTAATTGTGTGCACAAATGGAAGAGTTATAATTTTTATAAGAAAAAAATGTATGGAGCTGACATGAAAAATGAGGATATCTCTGGAATCGAAAGGTTGGCCATTATATCCTTGCACACTGTTATAGTACTATTTATTTGTGAATTTTTGACATACTTAATATTGCGAAATCACTTGCGATTTTTTTTTTAAAAATCCTCAAATTTAAAAAAAAAATAATGTTTATGATATGTACATTTGAATGCTTAAATATGGCTATGCCAAGTGTAACTTACAATATTTTTTATGCTTAGACCAAAACATTCTAAGAAATCACAAAGTCGTATTACCTACTTTGTGATTTTCATTTGAAATGACATGGTAATTATGAATTACGTAATACGTAATCTTGTCTAATGCCTCAAGTCCACATTAGCTAATGATTAATAAAACTTAATACCTATATACCTAGTTAAAAGGATAAGTACCAAAATAATTTGGGGTACTCGCTAATTTAGCAATTAGTGCAGGATTAACTTAATGAAAGTAATTAGATAAATGTGATACCATCATTAGTCAATAACAATAAATAGTCAAACATTGGATTCACAACTTCAGTTCATTTAGAGCATTTCTAATACTAACATCTATCCTAATCCTACCGTGTCTTTTTACTCAGTGATCGTGAATAATGGAAAGCATCGTTACAAATTTTTATTTGTTTGTTATTCTGAGCAATCAGGATGCTTCGTCTTTCGATCATGAAATATTGTTCAACACACTTGTTATTCGACTGGGGTCTAGCCTTTCAGATGAAGACAGTGTTACCGTGAAAGAAATTTGTCGAAGATTTACACGGGCATTTCAAAAGAGATGGTTACGATCTCACAGGAAAAGTGAAGTTTTTAGAGGTGATTACAGTAATTGGCTTGAGGCAAATATTGACTGGCCAAACTGCGTGCAAACCAATTTGCTCATTCAAGAATCAACAAGTGAACATATTTCTACAGAACCTGTACCTGAACCTGTACCATCAACTTCAACAATGAAATCAACTTCAACGATGACAAAAAGATCTCGAAAGCCGTTTGAAGATCTAAGTAACAAGCAGAAGAAGAGACGATCTGATGAACATAATTATAGGCAATGACCCTAATGAAGTAGCTTATTCAGCTGCAGCACTTTTGAAAGGAGATGGTCATGAGGATATTGCATCTGTTATTGTACATATGCTCCAAAATCCAGAAGCAGCAGGAAAAATCAAGGAAATGTTGAACAAACCAGCTCCTTCAATAATAGTTTCACCAGAAAAAGCACTGGGTTTGCTACTTTCATTAAAACTATCGAAATGGCAATATATCACATTAAGGGAAACGACTATTCGAGAAGGTTCAAAGGAGATATATCCGTCTTACTATAAAGTGCAAAAAGCTAAGCTACAGTGCTACCCTCCGAAGACATTTGTGACTGTAACGGATTCATTTGCTAAGATTGCACTACAAGCGTTACTAGATTTAACAGTGAACAGAATTTTTGAAACTATTCGTAGTCCTGATGCGATACAAGATAAACAATTGATATTAATATCAAAGTGGGGATTTGACGGTGCATCTAACCAAAGTAGATATAAGCAAAACATAGTGGTCAAGATGATTCCAGCATATTTATGACCTCTTTGGTTCCATTAAAGTTGACAGCTGACGGTGATACCGTATGGGTGAATCCAAAACCCTGCTCACCTAGGTATTGCCGTCCAGTCCAGTTTAGTTTTGTGAAAGAAACCAAAGACGTTGTCATAAATGAAAAAACTGCAATGGATAACGAAATTGAAGCTCTCGTTCCCTCAAAATGTCAAGGACATGAAATTAGTCACAAATTAATGATGACGATGATTGACGGCAAAATTTGTACATATCTGTCTGAAGCTAAGTCAAATGCGGCCTGCTACCTGTGTTTGGCTAAGCCTACAGAAATGAATAAGTTAGATGTCATTGCGTCAAAAACCATTTCTTCTGGTGTGTATGAGTTCGGATTATCATCACTTCATGCCCGCATTAATGTGATGGAATGTCTTCTACACATAGCGTATCGTCTCGACTTCAAAAAGTGGTCTGCAAGAGGAGAAGGTCATCAAGAGTTATTGCATTCACGAAAAAAACTCATTCAAGATCGATTCAAAGATGATCTCAACCTTTTGATTGACATCGTTAAGCAAGGATCAGGCACAACTAACGACGGGAACACAGCAAGGCGGTTTTTTGAATTTCCTGATAAAACTGCAGCGATCACTGGATTAGATGAAGAACTAATACGCAGATTTGCTGTGATTCTGCAAGCTATCACATCTGGAGAGATTGTAGACGTGCCGAAATTTAAAGAATACGCTAGAACAACCGCTGAAAAATACGTGGAACTGTACGATTGGTACTACATGTCATCAACCGTCCACAAATTGTTGATTCACGGAGGGGACATAATTGCAGAAAATGCTATTGTACCAATTGGAAGTCTTTCGGAAGAAGCTTCAGAGGCCCGAAACAAAGACTTTAGGAGGTTCAGAGAACACCATTCGAGGAAAAAGAATAGACAAGCATCAAACGAGGATATCCTCAATATGCTTATCGTCTCTTCTGATCCTCTAATTTCGTCCACAAGACCAAAATTAAATGCCCACAAGAGGCAGACATACTTTAAGGAAACAGTAGAACTACTGAAACTTCAGGATCAGGAAGCTCCGACAGAAGTCTTAGAAGTTATATCTATTGTAGAGCCTGATTCTCAAGTGGATTCTGATGGTGACGAAGTATAAAATAAGTTAACTTTTATTGTTTATGTTAGGTTAGGTTAAGTTATTTTTTTTTTAATAATTTGCTTTTATTTTTAATCATACAATAGTTTACCATTTATTGTTATTGACTAATGATCACGTTTATCTAATTACCCTCATTATGGTACGTATCCTTTTAACAGGTATATAGGTATTAAGTTTTATTAATCATTAGCTAATGCGGACTTGAGGCATTAGATAAGATTACGTATTACGTAATTCATAATTACCATGTTATTTCAAATGAAAATCACAAAGTAGGTAATACGACTTTGTGATTTCTTAGAATGTTTTGGTCTAAGCATAAAAAATATTGTAAGTTACACTTGGCATAGCCATATTTAAGCATTAAAATGTACATATCATAAACATTTTTAATTTTTTAATTTTGAGGATTTTTAAAAAAAAATCGCAAGTGATTTCGCAATATTAAGTATGTCAAAAATTCACAAATAAATAGTACTATAACAGTGTGCAAGGATATAATGGCCAACCTTTCGATTCCAGAGATATCCTCATTTTTCATGTCAGCTCCATACATTTTTTTCTTATAAAAATTATAACTCTTCCATTTGTGCACACAATTACTTCATATGACATTTTATAGAACAGTAATGATCAGCAGAAGTCATTTCCAGCAAAAAAAATAACATTTAAGAAATCGAGATCCTATGTCTTCTACAGCCGATTTTCGATCCACCGTGCGGCGCGGCGCGCGGCGGCACCGCGTAGATTTTCGGCGCTCCGGAGTTATGTTCGTGAAGCCTTATTGCGTAAGACTCTTTCAATCACAATCTTTCAAATTTTGAAGGAAATTCGTATTGCATTGCTTCAAGTGTTTGAAAAATTCGTCTGCTGACAACGTAAATAACGCAATGAATATTGTTGAAATGTCAAAATGAAATGCATTGCTTAGTGGGCTTGTGGCGAAATAATAACAGCCGCATGAGTCGATCGAAGGTTAAGCTTCTCTTGCCGCGGTCGATTCGTGGATGGGTGACCGTTCATTACATATCGAGATCCTCCTTGCTTCGGATAGCACGTAAACCCGTTGGTCCCTGCTGTCATTAGTAAATCTTTGACACTCGTTACGGGTAGTCAGAAGCCTAAGCGTCTGACAACCAGTCTTACCAAGGGGTATCGTGTTACCCAGTAACTGGGTTGTGGAGGTCAGATAGGCAGTCGTTCCATGTAAAATACTGGTATTCAGCTGCATCCGGTTAGACTGGAAGCCGACCCCAACATGGGATTGGGAAAAGGCTAGGCAGATTGATTGATTTTTATTAGACATTATTATTTACTAACTAACTTTTGCCCGCGTGGATAAGCGTTGTTTTTTTATTTTGTCAAAATGAAATACATCGCAATTGTATGGTACGCAATGAGGCTGCTGGATACCCGGTCCTCGAAATTGAAAATTACTGTTCCTGAATTATTTGCGAGCGAAAATCTGAGTAAAAACTCAAATACTCGTCTAGTTTACTCTACGTAGCTTCTACACTCACAGTTAGAAATTGTAGATCTATTTTTATCCGATCTTACGACAAAATTATCTTTATCTTCTATTCATGCTTACTTACGTCATTCAAAACGCAATTTCTTGGTATTTGCCCGATAGTTCTCTTCTTATACCTTACAAAATAACCACTTATTTGTTTTTATTTGCTTTTATTGTGTATGGAAATCCTTATGTATGACCTGCGCCCTGCACGCTTAGCATGATCACAATAGAAACGGATTTTGTCGACGGAAGAATAGACAAAAATGACGGATAAACAATCACAATCTGTCATTTTGTCTATTCTTCCGTCGACAAAACCCGTAGAAAACCCGTTTCTATGGTTGTCATGCTACGCGTACTGTGGCAGGGAGAGAGTATGTCTGACTCTTACTGTATCATTACAAAACAATTTCTAGACCTTTGGCCTTGACCAGTGGCATTATGGAGTATGTGCACAGTTACGCTCCCCAGCCCGAGTATCAGCCAAAATGTCTTTCATGCGGAGCACGTCACTCTACGGCTGCAGTTCCTCTAGAAGCCGCGTGCAGAACACGACACGCCGCCGTCTCGGGCCTCTGTCTGTTCGTGGAAACTTGTTTCCATTTTTTAATTTTGTGTTCTTTTTTTACGTCATTATCACCGCAAATAAACGTATTTTCTTTCTTTTCGTTCTTCTTTCTATCCTCCCGATTCTTTTCCGCTACCTCCTATGGAACCATCTTTTGCAAAAGGTGTAAAATCGCCGTAGCCAGCCTCTTGCCTTTGCCAGCTGCTAGCTGATCCATACTTCAACTTTTATTATGAAATCAAATGTAATTCTCTTCCTGTCTATGTGTTACCTTTCCACGCCTTAATGGCTGAAAGGGTTAAGTGAAATTTGGCACCAAGATAGACCATCGCCTGGGTTAGGATATAAGATACTTTATATCCCGGTAGCACGCTCCCTTGGGATAATATCTGACCTCCATGCGCGCGAAGTCACGGGCAAAAGCTAGCATTACGTAATTATAATGTAGATAAACAGCATGATTATAACTATACAATGTCATGTTTGCAAGGTTTTTTACTGATCTGCGTAAACGTATTTTTTTGCTGTACCTTTTCTGGTTTTTTATTAAAATTTTAATAACTTAATAGTTATTAGCATAAATACTTGTTTTTGGTACAAGTTCAAAGGCCTCCGTATTTATTATTTTCCGGTGTCTAAATTTTTTATAACAAAGTGTTATTATGTCTTGTTATTTTCAAACTGGGCATCAATAAATTGATGGGGTACCTTTGAGAGAAAACACACGGTATACACGATGTATACATGTCATATTATTTTGGTATAAAAACTCTCCAAGCGCACAAGTTTCTGTACCAACCACTAACTATGACTGTTCACCTTATTTTTATGTTGTGGCTGACAAACAAATTAATCGCGCAGCTAAGGTAGCAAACCTCTCCGCGCTCATCCTAAAGGCTCCCACAGACAGGCGCGAACAATTTCCATGAAGTTTTCATAGAAATTGTTAAACTAGAGTCACGTCGCGCTGTAGCGTCGCGCCTGGCAGAGCCTTAAAACTACGGTTTCTTACTAACGCGGCGGACGCCACATAACGGCCGCAGTGTCGGCCGTCATGAAAATTATGGCAGCGGGGTTTGACTTGACGGCGTCAAAAAATGCTCTCTAGGAAAACGCACAAACTTACTCTCATAAATGAAGTTTCAGTGACGTCATTCGCCGGTAAATTGTGGACGCCACGTGGCGGCCACCGCAGTCTTTTGGATCCCTAGCTTTCAACGTCGATAAATAAGTCTCACAAGTGCGGCGTATACAGGTGTTTCTTTTACGTTTCAATGAAAAAAAAAATGTGCATATTTTATTAATAAAAGAAAAAATATGTGGGGCAGTCTTTGGGGACTGCCGATAGAAATGTAAGCTAGCGTGTGGTGACGATGACGCGAGTTTCACGCTTTTTGTTCACCCAAAAAGTACACATATATACACAGTATACATATAGCTCATGGAAAGCGTTCGATGACGCGAGTTCCATGATTTTTGTTCACGCAAAAAGTGATTAACGCGCCTAAAGAAGTTTTAAATTCAATTTTTTTTTGTAGGTATTTTTTTTTTGCATGTATGGACGCTATACTTAACAAGAACGCCTTTCGGTAATTGACATACTGTAGATCGTCAGTTGTGTTCTATTGCTTTGTGGTTTGTAGAAACGGTTATACTGCCTTATGACGCGTTCATAGTTTGTATTTGACACGTGTTCTCGTGTGTAGACCGCGAATCGGCAAACCTAAGGTAGGACGCCCTCAGGCTAGGTGGAGCGATGATCTTCGCTGCTGATAGCTGGATGGGAGTTGCCGAATATCGAGCTGAATGGCGTGCAATTGGAGAGGCCTATGCAGTGGACTGCTGTAGGCTAATGACAATGATGATGATAGTTTGACAGGGGCCACTCTCTTCATATGTCTATGATGAATATAAGAATAATATTAATGTTCGTATGCGACGCTCTTTACTTAGTCTCGCAGTGTCTTGCTTTTATACAAAATTTGGCGTCGGTGTAACATGTCTTTTTCTTCCATATTTATCTTTTGTCGACATCTCGATAGTCACCTCATTTCTATCCATATTATCTTTCACACAGTCCATCCATCGTTTCTTTGATCTTCCCTTATTCTTAAGACGCAGATATATGCCAGTGACCTTGAGTGGTTAGCCTACGTACGTCCAGCCAGTAAAGTTGTCCCCAATATGACGCAATATTAATTTATTATACATAAAACAAAAAGTATTTTAATAAAACACGTATACTAAAACAACAATAATAAATTATCTTTAAAATAGTGAAGATTTCAGAAAAATACGCTTGCTAGATTTTGCGTGATTCTCAGTTTTTTTTCCGCGTTAGACATAACTATACAAATTAATTTCACTATGTAATATAAACATAATCTAAAATATTCTTATATTAAGTTATTAAAAAAATGCTCTTATTTAACATATATTTTTTCCAAATCATTAACACTACTCGTTTAGACGTGATCTTCAGTATAAAATCATTAAAATTTCTTTATCGTCGCCTTAAGGCTGTATGTAGTACCTAGGATATATCCACATCTATACTCTTAAAATACACATATTATTTTTACATTTTATAGTGTAGCCTTAATTAAAGGCTGCTACTGCTGACTTGCAATTAACATAGCAGTAGGAAATGCAGTTACAAAACAGTTACAAAAAACAAGAGAAAAAACTTACAAAACAAAATAACAAAACAAACAAAAACAAAATATATTTTACTAATTTATACTATGAGAATAATGTTTAGAGTGTGGTTTAACATTAATTCATATTAATTTTCAAATAAAACGCTTGCAGACATTGGCTTAAACGAAAATGATTGTTTTTGTTTTTTTAGTAAGAACCGCTATATTCATTTTGTGACAGCCCTATCTGTACTTATACATCATTTATCAGAAAGTTTTATCATATTTAAGGGTGCACTACACCCATACCATAAAACTGTTTGATGGTCTGCACGGCACCCTTAAATATAACCACGCATTTCTGACACATGCTGTACATATAATATATGACGTTATTTCATAACATTGACGAGCATCAAGTATTTCCATTATGTCTGAGACAAACACTTCTGCATCACCTTACTGGTATTTTGTATGACAATGGAGTACATACAGCATTTTTAACTCTGATTAGCAGACTTGTACGCAATTCACCGCTAAATTATGTAACATAAAAAAGCAGTGATAGCCTAGCGGTGTGACCGTCGGACTGCCAAATCATAGGTCTTTTTTTTTTTTTTTGGGTGGGAAATTATCAAATAACTTCTCCCGCTCTGGGTGGAGCGGGAGGGCGTGTCAGACTCTTACTGACTAAAACCCACCCGTGTTCCTTCCGTTGCCTGTACGTTGCCAGGGGCCACGGTATCCCTTTCGGACTTTCCCGCAACCCCGGCAGGCATCGGTCCTAACAGACCCCTTCACTTCTGCTGACATCTCTTTGAGGCGCGCGTGGAACACAACGCGCCTTCGACCTGGGCCTGGTCCTTATCGGACGGCGAGCTACCCATTGCTCACCGTCCGCAAGCCCGCGCCTACGGTGGCCGGGAATCGGCCTGCGATTCCCGACGCCCAGGGCGTCTCCTGTGGCGGCTAGGGGCGTGAGGGCGCGAAATTTGCCTCTCCCTCACGCGTTCTGCCTCCTCCTTCGCGAGCATTACTGCTTCGCAGAAGGAGGATCATAGGTCTCGAGTTCAAACCCAAGGCACGCACTTCTGACTTTTCGGATTCATTAGTGTATTGTAGAATTATCACTTGCTTCAAAAACGGTGAAGGAAAACATCGTAAGGAAACCGGCATGCCTCAGAAATACTTCTCGACGGCATGTGAAGCCAAGTCAGAAACCCGACCGATTTATCTCGAAGAAGGTTGTTAAAATAATGCTTGAATTTCCAAGCATGTTTGATAAAACGTTATTATATCGTCGGGACTATATCAATTCGCCACTTATTCAAATCTAATTCGATTAAATTCAATAACCATAGAAATTGGAACTGCGCCAGCTATTCCATTTTACTGTAAACAATGCATGCACTACAATAATTATAATGTATGCACTAGAAACTGGTTTTTGATTCGCCAACCATGAAATTTTAAAAGTCTACTTCCTTGTTATGGCGGCTGTACAGAGCACTCGGAGAGGAGTCCCGAGTGCTCTCGCTAGTTCTCGCGAAAAAATCTTGAGCGAGGGGCTTCAGCCCAAGTGCGGCCATTTACTATCGAAGAAAACGTTCACGGGATTTTGTTTGAAAACAAAATCCCGTGAACACGATGACCACATCTGAACTTCGATATGAACTTCTTCAATGGTACACTCTCGTCTATTTCAGTTGAAGTTGTGAAGCGAGAGGATGGACGCAGACATTGAACTAGCTGTTGCCGTTGTTCTATGTGAAGACACGAAAGTGTATAGCGACGCACTCGGGCTGAAGCCCCTCGATCTTTCCCCTCTCCTTTTTATACTGGGGGACTTATCATTTGACGTATTTCTTCCAGGACGCGAACTAAGTGAAAAGTGAACCGTGAAAGTAGACCGAGAGTCATGTTAAAAACTCAAAAGCCGCTCCGCAACTTGTAACCTGGTCATGACGACCTGTGTAACTTATGTGTGATGGATTGCTGGAAGCTTACAAAGTAGTGGGATAGCATAAACCAGTTAACTAATTCGTTTATCAGTTTTTTTTTTATATTTCTGCAATTTGCAAATTCGTCTTTGCCAGCATTATTGACCATCAGCACCTCAATTTTTTTAAACTTTTGTTCCTCGTTAGGTAGCTGATTCAATGAAGATATCTTCAACCGTAATATGCACTCTTCTTCTTTTCGTTTCAACGGTTCCTCTACACTGCTTGGGCCCAGTAGGTGGCCACATTTATTGTGGCGTCAGAGGCGTTGTTCAAATCGCTAAGGGTGCACTCGCACTGAATGTCCAGTAAATCGATTATGTCCCACTTTGCCATATTATGTTTGCAACGGCCTACTACTTGGGTACGCAATTGATTCAGAGCTTACCAAATAGGCCACTGCAGTTCGCGACCAGGAGGCAGGTGTTCTTGGGGTGAAGATAGGAGCCTGTTCGAACTGCGTTAATAATATCGATTTCGAATGCCCGGCGCACCCTGGACAGTTAGCACTCGGTAACGTAAAGTCTAGCTGACCAAACCTGTCACCATTTTGGTCCAGTCAAGGCCATAATAAATTTTAGAGATAACAGGCGTCAAAGTTCATGTACACAGATTATTTTTGAAAATCATTAATAAACTACTTCCTTTAACTTTTAGCTGTTTGATGTTTTAGAAAATTTGGTTAGATAAAAACATTTAATTGTTAAAGTATTAGGTACACAATGAAGGCAATAAGCAATGAAGGCCATCCAATTTGAGAATAGTGATATTTAGTGTCGAATAGTGGGAGATTTTCAAAAACATATGGGTTGGGTTTTCTCGAATCCCCTGAATTTTCGCCTAGGCTTTATGGGGTGCTTCATTGTTGCAAATGGGTCACACTATCACGTCCTGGAAGTAATACGTCAAATTACAAGTCACCCTGTATACATGTACATATTATTATTTTAAGACTGGTAACTTATATAATTATTACTTATTTAAATATTATCTTGCTTGAAAATAAATAAAATTACTTAAGTACACACACAGATGAAATAGCACTACACACAAAAGCACATTTAAATGATATAAATTGGAACCACAGTTATTAGCACGTAACTTGTATACTGTAAGTAAACACATCCAGGTATACTTATCTAGCGCAGGTTCGATCGTTCATATCATATCCATGTCGGTGTATGGTAGTCTATCTGCCTACCCCGCTAGTGTTGACATGGCCACACGTACAAATCGACGAGGCAATAATTTCCTTCCATTAGCGCATCCACCAACAGATTAAACGAATGAAGGCTATTGTGCTAGATTTTACGTAATCGACCAGATTTACTTGATACCGATATAACTAATTTTTAAATTGTAAATTAATACCTTAAAGCCGCTACTTACTTACTGATATCTCTTCAACATAATCAGCCTATATTGTCCCCACTGCTAGGAACACACGCCTTCTCTCTGTAAGAGGGAGGGGGCCCAGTACGGGTTTGTGGCTGTCACCATGTCTTTGAATGTTTGGTTCTAGAAGAAGCCGGTTTTATCACCGTTTTACGAGTAGATCAGTCTTCTTCTTCGTCTTTCCTCTATGCTGAGGATCGTGACCACATACGACGCGTCTCCAAACTATGAGGTCTTCTGCAATGTGGACCGTTTGGTAGATGCTGCCTCCTACAGTCTTCTTGATCGCGTCTGACCATCTCACCGGTGCTCTGCCTTGAGCGTGTTAGAAATAAGGTAGGTGAATACTAAGAAAATAATATTCAAGCAATTTATGACAAGTATTTATTTTTAAATATACCATTTGTTAGGAATAGGACGATTAATACTAAGAAAATAATATTCAAGCAATTTATGACAAGTATTTATTTTTAAATATACCATTTCAGTATAATAAAGATGTATCAAAGTATAATTAAGATTCATTTATGACAAGTATTTTCTTATGATTTATAAAGATTAATAAATGGAAAGTATTTTGAATAAACCATTTTAAATAAAAAAATAAGGATTAAATAATAGCAAATATTTATTTTAGACAAATTATCAATTAATGGCCAGTATTAACTTTAAATAAACCAGTACAATTTAATTAACACATATATAACGATATCAGAAGTATAACTGATACCATTATTCAATTATTTCACACATATTTTAGGAGAAATACAACATAGCAATATTATATTTATAGTCATACATATACAACAATAAGAAACAGGAAAGAATATACTTAACCGGTGATCTGCTCGGTCCGAAGGCTCGACAAAGAATGCCCCCCAAGCGGTTGGGCTCTAGCTTTTATACTCAGTGACAAACAAGTGGCGTCATCGAGCCGTCGGTACAAAGAACACGTGTTCAAAATTGATCATCCGATCCATTCTTTACTTAATTTACTTAACTAAAGCGATATAACTGTATCAAAAACTATAATTATAAATATCATAATAATTAAATGGTGTAAAAGTAGTTTTAACAATAATTTTACGATTTGAATCACAACCGAAACAACTTCCGGAATCAAGCAAATTCAATTTTACTTAAATAATTAATGTGGGTAAACAAAAACATAGTGCTAAAAATTGAAACATATAACAAGCGCATTTCCCTTCCACCCGGTCTACTAACATAAGCCTTTCCAGACCATGCTTAGGTGACCGCATAATATGTCCGAAAAAGCTGAGGGCACGCTCCTGGCATATTGTAGATAGCCGTTTTGTGATGTTGAGTTACAGCTATATGTAAGCGGGCACGCCCTTTATGTCTGGAGGCTTTTATTTAGATATTGTTTTCGTTAAGTTATTTTTATTTCTGCTTGAGTATAGTTCTCGATGTTTTTGGTTGGTATATTGGCGTGTGCTAGCTGTCATATGGCTATTAATTTTATATTTTAAATTATGTTTTGTGTTGCGTAATGTAAATATCATTTTGCATACTATAATATAGAATCTTTTTTACTGAACAGACAGCTGTGCTGCTGGGGAGTTTGTTGCGCCACTTCTTCTTCCCAGCTAAAGCACTAGGAAGTGGTGAAGGGTGGGCGTTTTGGGGGACTGTCTTATGTAATTTTGACGTTCGAAAAGTGCTGATTCTCAGCCTAGTTTGAATAAAATGACTTTTGAATTTTGAATTTTTTTTTTTGAATTTTGAGTTCCTCCAGCATGGATTAATTCGTTCTCATGACGGTCCATGGTATACAAAGTAGTCTACGCCAACACCACATCTCGAAAGCATCGATCTTACTGCTTCCGCGGCTCTTAATGCACCACGTTTCAGTGCCATATAAAAAGATGGAAGAAACTAGAGCACGGGTCAGTCGTATTTTGGTATTCCGACTGATGCCACGGTTCCTCCAAATTTTCCCTAGACTGGTCATTGCACTTATGGCCATACCAGTATGACGGCGGCTTTCCTCAAGGCAGCTGCCCTCATTCGTGATCAAAGACCCAAGGTACACGAACTCACTGACTTTCTCATAGGTGTTGAAATAAATTGTACAAAATTAAGTGAATGCCTGCCTGGTGCTCGACAAGCTGTTACTAATAGGCCATCACGTCCTTATCTCTCGTTATTCGAGAGTAATAAAATAAAGACCATTATGACAAATGCCATACCCTACCACCCCACGCGGGCACAGTCCGCGTGGTGGATTATGGCCCACTCTCACCTCTGTGAGAGTGGGCCATAACCCACTCGTGGGACTCGCGCCTTCTCTCTAGGAAGCGCGAGTCCCAGTATGACATACCCTGAATCGACCGACTGCCTCGTTGATCTAGTGGTCGCAAGCACTAGTGTTGAGCATGAGGGGTTCCTGGAGTCGATTCTCGGGTTTGGCAAAGTGTTAAGGCTTTTTCCATCTGGAATTTCTCAGTAGCTGTCTGGATTTGTGCCCGATTGACAGCAATAAGCGAACTGGCGATAACTGGCGAAATGTGGGTGTACTATAAGTACACGTCTGCTTAACCCTTCGAGGAGTACAGGCGTGATGTTATGTTATACCCTGAATCTCTACACCTAACAAATATATCCTCAAAACGGGACGACCAGCACGAAAATACGAAACTCATTAGAAGCCGAACATAAAACCAAGGTTCAACTAAAACTGGTTGAATCAACTTAGCCGTCACGCAACTCGGTTGAACCATTAATGATTAGAGGCATACGTGAGAATTGATGTACCTTATAACATCCATTGTGTGGGTTTTACACACTTTTTAATGGTTCAAGGAAAGTAGAGGCAATTTGAACAATTTGTATAGGGTCAAATTAAAATAGCTAGCAATACTTCACAGACTATCTACCATTCGATGGAAATAAAGAATTAAAAAATTAGCGAATCTTACAATAGTCGCATAATGATCAACATCTGACATCTCACTTTCGTAATAAGCAAGATTAAAGGGGCGGGGTCAAGGTCGTTTCTGACAGCCAACTCTAGCACCGCGCGCGCTCATTGGTCAAATAGCGCACGTTTCCCCGGCTTTCTGTTACACACTTCCGTCCCTTTTTCGAAATCACTCCCACAGATTTTTAGGGTATATATGTTCTGTGCACAGATTGCAGGAAACCGAGAGGAAATATGTTACATAACAAAAACTTAAGATAACATAACATAACAGAAATTACAAAACTGTTTTGTATTTGGGGAAAATACCCCGTAGGGTTAGCAGAGGTGTACCTGAAATGTGTAGTGTGTGTGTGTGTGTGTGTGTGTTTGTTTGTGTGTGTGTGTTTGTGTGTGTGTGTAGGAAGAAGTAAATAAGCTTAGGGTACCCTGACCAAACGAGTTAGGTTAGCTTGAAACTGTGACTACCCACGCGCCAGCCGAATAAATTGGTCAAAGTCAAAGTCAAATAATTTATTTCAATTAGGCACAAAAAAGGCACTTTTGAACGTCAACATTTAAATAATAATTGATTCTAGTTGCCCCTTCCAAAAGGTAGTTTTCGTATGGAGAAGAATGGGCAAGAAACTCCACCGTTACTCTTTTAAAATGTTTTCACAATATCTTGTATACATCAATTATATGTTTATATGTGAAGACGATGCACCTAGAATAAGATTACTATACCACGTTAGATAAAGGTCGCAGTAACTTAGCTAGGGCACCCCCACCAAACGGGTACGGTTAGGTTAGACCTGTAAGCAGCCGCTCTACAACCAAATTGGTCGCAGTTACATGGCTATTAAGTATTTTTAGGATCCCAAAATAGGAATTAGAAGAGAAGAGGTGCAAGCATTATTTTAGAGTGTTCAATAATATTATTAGGAGCTCAAAATGGAAATTTAAGCCGATCGTCCACCGCCAGCTAAACTAACTTTAACTAGTTAGCTAAAGTCACGCTAGTTTAGCTGGCGGTGGACGATTCGCTTTATTATAGGTTCGATAAAATATAATGCCAAACTAAAATACATATGCTTATTTCATCACGGTAATTTCAATTCAATATCAGTAAAAGGTGTGCAATTTCACAATCGATATGGCTTTAATATATTTAAATTATGATGTCCAAGCGAATCGAAAGAAAAATGAGTTCTCGTAATTGCATGTAACTAGTTACATAGTTTTAGCTTGCCTTTGAACACATGTACTGACGGGTAGTCAGAAGCCCAAAAGTCTGACAACCAGTCTTGTAGTCAGACCGAGAGGTATCGTGGGGTTGTGACGTCAGATAGGCAGTCGTTCCATGTGAAATACTGGTTCTCAGCTGCATCCGGTTAGACTGGAAGTCGACCCCAACTTAGCTGGGTAAACGCGAGGCAGATAATTGCCTGGAACTCTTGCTAATTTCTCCAATAGCAACTTTGTTTGTGTTAACCCTAAATCATCAGATTCACATAACTCGGCATGGGAGAGGAGGGTTCCGAAGTGGCGACCGCGTACTGGGAAGACGTGGCGTTGGAAGGCCCCCCCACACGGTGGTGATAACCTGGTGAAGGCCGCAGGAATCCGCTGGATGCGAGAAGCACAGAACCGGTCGAAGTGGCGGTGCTCAGGGGAGGCCTATGTCCAGCTGTGGACGTCTTTCAGCTGAAATGATTATGATGATGAACTCGACATAATGAACGGAATTGCTATTATTTTACTCGCGGTTTCAGGGTTGGTTCTATACTAAAACTCGTTCATAATGATGAGCACAATGAAATTTGATTTAAAAGAGTGTCCATGCCCGTTCTTCTCCATAGGAACCTACTACGCTTTGGAATGGGCAAATAGCTTCATGTGTCTGACTGACCGACTCCTCTACAATTCAAAAGTGCTTGTAAATGGTTTAATTGAAATAAATGCTTTGAGTTAGAGTTTTGATCCATAACGGATTTTGAATTATTTCAATGAGGACTATCGCGCTTGAATTCGCCGCTAGAGGCGCTAGTGTAGAGTGAGGTTTCTAGAAATGTCAAATGTCACTGAACGTTTACTGTTTGCCGGATTTTCGATCAGGAACTTTAATGATGGATGTAAAGTAATGGGTACTTAAAATATTAAATAAAAGTATTTACAGTACTCGCCAGTGGCGCCAACTGGTGAGCACAAAAACGATAGCCCCCATTATATCATCATATTACTGAAGACCAAATGTATGTAACTATATTTAACAAATAAATGTTTTCATTCATACATTCATTCATCTTTTACATCGATTCATTGACACACTATAGCTACTAACCTTAGAGACGCCTCTTAGTACAAATAAAACAATCTATTTTAAACGTTTCAAAGCTTTTTCTCTACTGATCTATTTTAGTTTAAAACAAAACATACGTAGACAATAAAATTTCGCATTGTTTATGTTTAAAACTCGTCGGTATTGAAGTCATTGATTTGTGTGACAGTGTGTGCCAGGCCTAATATTTTGAGATGGTTTTTAGAGTTCCGTAGATACGCACAACTTTGGACCTTATTATTATGCATAGGTCCGAAATTTCACGCGCACGCAGTCACAGACAGAAACTAGTACCGGGGTTGCGGGAAAGTTCGAAAGGGATACCGTGGCCCCTGGCAACGTACAGGCAACTGAAGGAACACGGGTGGGTAAGAGTCTGAGGAGCGGGAGAAGTCATTTGATGATTTCCCAGCCAAAAAAAAGGCAGAAACTAGTATAATTTCAGTTGATCAACCGGTAAGTGGAAAACGATTTGAACCGTCTGAGCAGACTTTCAAAGCAATTGAATTTTAAATTCAAAGTATTTTTTGTTGAACAATCAAAGTTGTTCCAACTAAAATCGAAACGTGTGAAGCCGGTAGTTGCTTGGCCGTGGGCCGCAGCACTTTAAAACATAGATATTCTACTTATGTAGTAAAATAATACTTACGTAGGAAAATTAGATGGCTGAGGAGGGTGGCTATTTAACTCTAATTGAAGAAATGCTCCATTAAAGTTGAAAAACCACCCTTCGTAAGCGTGTACGTAAGGGGAGCTACACAAATGTTCCGGTGTTCATAATCTGCATAGTCTAGACAAAAACTAACTGATTGCTAATTTAATTTTATAATATTATTTTTTATAACATTGATTTTACATTCTGTGATTACTTGAACTCACACACTGACTTATTAGTATTATTTGTTAAAATGTTAGGAATATCGTATAATTTTACAATTTTTGTAAATATGTACATACATGTACACGTGACATATACATACATGTATATGTGATACCATGCATCTATCACATAATTCGCTTAATTTTACCTATCGTGGTATAGTAATCTTATTCTAGGTGCATCGTTTTCACATATAATTATATAATCAATATATAAAAGATATTGTGAAAATATTTTAAAAGAGTAACGGTAGAGTTTCTTACCCATGCTTCTCCATGCAAAAACTACCTTTTAGAATTAATTCTTTTTTTTGTAAATTTTGACTATGAAAAGTGCCTTTTACGTGCCTAATTGATATAAATTATTTGACTTTGACTTTAACTTTAATTCGGCAAACCCGTGCAGCGAATTCGAATGGGTATTTGTAGATATTATGTTCTCTCTGATATTTGTAAATATGGGAGGACCGGGTATCTATCAACAACTTATTTAATTTATCTGTTATTCCTTAATTTTTT
Organism: Xanthia icteritia; assembly: GCA_949128155.2. Lineage (NCBI taxonomy): Eukaryota > Metazoa > Arthropoda > Insecta > Lepidoptera > Noctuidae > Xanthia > Xanthia icteritia. The sequence goes on along the minus strand of OX421959.2, from coordinate 9,453,323 downwards.
ATACGTTGTAGGTACCTATTGTAGTAATTTTATTTTAACTTTGCTTCGAGTCGACTTCGTTGTTAAAAAACGACTGCCGAATCGAATGTGCCGACCCGAACGAATGTGCCGTAGCCCTAAGTTGTGGAAATGCCAGATGTTCAATTCTACCTACAATCGATTTTATAATTTCTATATACGATTTACTGCGATTACACCAAATCGATTCGAATTAGCTATGAGAACAGTAGGTACTTACGTCGACTATTTCAATTAATACGTTTTTTATCAGATGGATATCGTCATGGTTTCTAATGTCCTAACAAAACATTACGCCTGTATTCCCTGTAGGGTTAGGCAGAGAAGTATATAAATTAAAATATCATCAAAATAAAGATAACTTATTGGTAAAAAATTGGTTTGTTATACAATACATATTGGAGTTAAACTATTTCAATTTAAACTGCTTTTCAGTATTTCTTATTATGTAAAAGAGCTAAGAGTTCTTTTAATTTTACTGCTGTTCCGATTTTAAGGAAATGTTTTGTTCAATAATTAAAAAACTGAACTGATAGCTTGACTATAGTTGCCAACCGTACATTCACTTTTCGCCAGTTATGTTTAAGTCCCACGTATTTGTGCGTGGTTATTTCCATCAACCACGCACAAATCCAGACTCCGGTCCGCTACTAAGAAATGCCTGATTAAAGAACCCAATAACACTATGCCCGACTCGGAAATTGAACCTAGGACCTCATACTCAGCAGTCCGCTTGCAACCACTAGATCAAAGAGACATTCAGAGGCGGATACGTCGGTGATGACTCTGGTAATAGCAATGTCACATAATTATGTATAATTTCAATACATTGTGTAACCAATTTGTAACAAGGTAATAGGTAATACGTGTGTCCGCAACTCCACGTCAATGCGCGTATTTTGCGTATGGGTGGATGGGAAAAACGATTATTCGATCCACCCTAGCTCCTCAAGGAAGGCCAGTAACGCCTTGGTGTAACACAGAAGGTACTTGGGTTACCGGAGTACTTTGCCCTGTAAGTGTCGACCACCGGGCGCTGTAGCAGCACTTGAGCTGCTGTCTCGTCGTTTTCCATGCAGGAACTGCACAGCGGACTATCTGTGACTTCTATGACAAAGAAGTTTATTAAAAGACCCGTAGCCAGTTGTAACTGACTCACCTTGGTCCACCCATAGTTTGTGATCCCTGGTGCGTTTCCTTACCAGAGTGCGTAGGTACCCAAAGGAGCGTAGTGCTATGGGTTGAGATCCCACTGGGGCCATGCTATCGCAAGTTGGCAAGTTTTTCGGCTGCATTGTTGCCTAGCGAACCGCTGTGTCTTTTGATCTATTGAATGTTTATGTTATTGAGGCTACCCACCTGGTCGAGGCGCTGGTGGCACTCGTATATTAGCCCAGAATCTAAATTTTGTAACTAAGTCTATTTTGATTTAAAAGTTTTCATGGAGTTTCTTGCCCGTTCTTCTCCATAGGAACCTACTACGTTTTGGAATAGGCAGCTTCATCTTTCTGTCTGACCGACTCCTTGACAGTTCAAAAGTGCTTGTAAATGGTTTGATTGAAACAAATGCTTTGAGTTTGTGTTTGAGCTGTGCTGAACACTTACCATCAGATGAGCCAACGGCTTATTTGACATCCAACGACACCGTTTTTCATATTTGTACTAACAATAAATACATACATAACATCGTGAAAATACTATTTGCAGTACAAAAGAGTGGTAAGTAATTGTATTTATATTTACTCTTTTTTCTCGAATTTGTGCTCATAAAAACCACATGATCTTAAGATAGTTTTGGTGACGTAGAATGAACCTAATACAATATTATACGTGTTCCTTTTGATGTCTCATAATTCCAAGGTCCTATATGCTATAAGAAAAAATAATACAAAATGTGTGGACAAGTGTTCCAAAAATACAGTTTCGAAGATAACATTACACTAAACCTAGTATCTAAGTTTCATTGATAAGTACGAGTAAATCATTTTCATTCGAACCAATCAATCATATTTAAAGCTAAGAAAACACGACGCTGTCATTTTTTTATGGACATAGAGTTAGAATTAAATGTTTTTTTTAATTTAATGTTTCACGTAAATGTGTTTTACATAAATCACCGTGACTGCCGAATAATTCTGAATGAAAAATGAAAACGAAAATTATTTTTTTATTGATTTATATGCCAGTTGAATCTTTGACATGGTCTCATTAATGCCCTAAAGTTATGGAACACATTGTATATGTGAAAGACTGTTATGTATTATGTATACCATCTGCCTACCATTTCCCAACTATGTTCGGGTCTGCATCCCGTCCAACCGATCTATGGAAGTCTATCTGACTTCCATATTCCAATTACTGACTAACACGATACTTTTTGGTAAAACTTGTTATAAGACTTTCGGGTTTCTTGACTACCCATAATAAAGCCTGCTGTACATTCTCGGCGGGAGGTCTCGACGAGATCATTTGCCGAGACAAGGCAAGACGAGAGTGTTGCTCTATATTCTTGCCATGCACAGTAGTATTAGACTCACGATGGACGTCTTGAAAATATCTACAGCTTTAGCATTATGGTTGCTGCAACCTATTACAATTAGGTATTTATTGATTCGTGAGAAAAAAGATACGAAAAGACGTTGGAATAAGCGAATGTGGTGAATGACTACCATACACCGTAACAGATGATGATGAGATGCGCTCGCTGAGTGACTAGCGGCCGATTGACAGCGAGAGCGATCGAGAAATTGGAGGAATGGTTTCACAAAACTACCCGAGAATCCTTTGATGGACCGACACGGAACGGAGATAATACAAATATACACGAGACAACAAGAATATAGATGAATATTCCCTCTACACTCTCGTATTCGGCAAGTCTCGTGTAATTTTGCGGAGAATGTGGAGCAGGCTTAACGCCGGTACACACCTCCGCCACGAAGCCATAGCAGCGAAACCGCAGTAGTTCAATTCAATAGACTCGCGTCATGTTCCGCTACTCGAATCGGATGCGAGTAGCGGAAATTGACGCGAGTGTGTTACCGGGGTAAAGGCTGTCAAAGATTTTCCGAGGCATGGAGGGGTCTCAGTAGGAAATGGATGATCCACAGACTGACAGCGGTAAGCGTAGGTTAACCTTAGCTAAGCTAATAATCATTGATTTGATTGATTAATTAGTTGATTGATTGACCTTGGTAGATCGACCTGGCTGTGTCTGTGGCTGTTACTGAGCCACGAGCCGCTCTCGAATAATGTTTTGTTAAGTAATTCACTTAGCCTTGATTGCTATCAACTTTTCAAAATGACCATGAATTTAAACACTGTATTTAATTAAACTATGTACTTTCGTCACATACATCTTCTAATACTCATATAGAATTAACTTGCAAGCCATGTAATTTCAAGGAGAAATTACCATAATTGTCTCTCTTATGCATAAAACATGAGAGAATCTTTGATATTGTTCATTTCTAAGTATATTGTTTTATTATCTTCTTAAGCATATGTACGTATAGTGCTACAAGGATCATTTAAATAAACTTGAGCGTTTACAAAATATCTGTATTCGTTTTGTTTTTAACCTTAAAAAGTATGATCACGTTTCTAACTTTCGCAAGATACTCAAGTGGCTCCCTATTCGACTTCGCAGGAACTCTCGGATATTGTGTCTGCTATTTAACCTCCTTCATAATCCTAAAACTCCGTCCTATCTGCGGGAGCGCTTTTCCTACGCCCGTCCTTCTGATGTGCCTTGCAGGTCGCATCTAAGAAACCTGCTTAAGTCCCCTCCCCACTCCACTGACTTCTACTCCTACTCCTGCACTGTGCACGTGGTGCGGTTGTGGAATTCACTTCCGCCCGACATTAGGAACTGCCAGACTGTTGCAGTATTTAAAAGAAGAGTGAAAGATCACTATCTTTCCACTTCGTCATAGTTGCGTTGGTATTTATTTTGTATTTTATTTATTTTAGTATGTACGATTGTATGTATGTATGTATGTATGTATGTATGTATGTATGTAAGTATATTCTCATATAATTTTTTATCTTATTAAGTGAATTATTTTGATTTTATGTATTTTACTTTCTCTCTACTCTTACACACGGTGTCTACATCTCTTTTTACCCTCTGTCCTATCGCAGGTATGCTGGAAGAGATTTCTTTAGAAATAAGCATCACCTTTGTACGTATTTTTCTGTTCTTTTCTTCTTGTCTGTTTATATAAATGTGTGTACATAAATGGTTAAATAAATAAATCATTTGGCACTCGAATGACGTCAACTGGGTGGCGCTGTTGGTAAATATTTGTGCAATTGTTTTGTGAAATGTATTGAAAAATCAAGATGGCGGTGTTAGTTCCGATTTTAGCCACGCGCTAAAAGATCCCTGTACAGCTATACTATATCTCTATATTTGAGTAGTGTCCATTCATAAATATTTATCCAACTAGGCTGAGAATCAACACTTTTCGAAAGTCAAAATTACATTAGACAGTACCCCAAAACGCACACCCTTCACCACTTCCTAGTGCTTTAGCAAGCAGGCAGGCAACAGGCAGACAGAAAGACAAACAGTGCAAAACGACAGTCCTTTCTTAATTTTATTCTAGGGACATCCAAAATATTGTAATATATTTTAAAAGAGTAACTATGGAGTTCTTGCCCATTATTCTCCATATTAAACTTCCTCTGGGACCACCTAGAATCAATTCTATTTTCTTGTAAATTTTGTCGTTCCTAAATGCCTTATTAGCCTACTAGAAATAAATTATTTAACTTTGAATGACAAAATCTCAAAAAAAAATAAAAAAATTGATTACTACGAGCACATCATTATTAAATACTGTCTATACCATAATGTATACAATATAATTTATATACAATATTCATCTTAGTTATTATAATATTCGGTACTAGACATAAATATTCAAGTCGCTATTCGAACTCGGCATGGAACAGGCCTTGAGATGACATTAGGTACCTACTCAAAGTTATAATCACACTTTGTTTAATAATATATTAGGTTTACCGACTTAGAAAGAAAAGAAAGAAAGAAAAATATTTTATATGGGACACGCACAGGAAATACAAACAGTAATAATAATTTTAAAAATAAATTATATAAATAAAGTAAAAAAGAGCATTTAAAAACTAACAAAATAATAACGACCTGTGCGAGGCCAAAAAGGTTATCTCAGCTAAACGGCGAAATAAAAAAAATACTACCGCGCTGGTATTCTGATAGAACTTATTGAGTTTTTCCTCATTTTCGCCTCTAATGTGACGTTTTAGTAACTGTCAAGCACCGCGGTTTGACATTGACGCGCGCTCCACGTCACTTACGACATTTTTCAAAATGTTTCATGTTTTGAATGATTTAGTTGATTTTGACGATGTACACGGTCGGGCTTGAAGAGCTTTTTTTTTAGTAAAAATAGGTACATAACTGACCTACCTACATGTCGGATCAATCAATCAATCTTCCTCGCCTTTTCCCAACTATATTCGGCTTCCAGTGTAACCGAATACAGCTGAATACCAGTATTTTACATAAAGCGACTAACTATCAGACCTCCACAACCTAGTTACTGGGTAACACGACACCCCTTGGTAAGACTGATTGTCAGACTTTTGGGTTTCTGACTCCCCGTAACGACTATCAAAGATCGACAAAGAAAGAATGACAGCCGGGGCGTGCTTTCCGAGGCACGGAGGGAGGCGTTTCTATTATGTCTCAATAAAGGTCACCTATCCACCGAACGCGGCAAGCGTAGCTTAACCGGGTCAGTGACAGTTCGGCCCGAGTCAACTCAACCCGAATAGGTAATAATATCATATATTTCACTCCTGATTACGGTGATTTGTACGGTCAGGCAAATAATAGGTGTCTGTTTGTAATGTCAAAATAACAGATTTTTACTAAATGCATATGAAAGTAAATATACGAGTACATAGCGTGAAAGCGTAACAAAGAAATAAACAAACAAACTCACTTTGGCATTGACAATAAATATAAGCTACCCTAAACAAAATGTCTGAAACAATCATAACATAAGATCAAGATTATGGTACAATGGTACATACAACAAAAACACATTTTATTTTATTTTTGTCTGTCGGTCTGTTTGTTTGTTCCGGCTAATCTCCGAAACGGCTGGACCGATTTTGACGGGACTTTCACTGACAGCTATACAAATAAATAAAATTGATGTATAGAATTCCACGCGATTGAAGTCGTGGGTAACAGCTAGTTTTAAAATAAATGATTACGAATTTAATTATTATCTTATTTCAATTATGATACCTATACATATAAGCAGCCTAAGATCATTAGTTTTTTAAACTGTCTGGACTAAAAAAGACAAGCGTTCCTTTGCTAAGAAAATGACACACATCAGCTCTGATGACAAGTGATTTTTTTTTCTATCTCACTCTTGCACATCAAATTTACAATATCCAGAACATAAAAGACAAGATGGCGATTTCTGCGACTAGAAAATTGACCGTGCCTTTCTCACGGTACACACCACTTTTTAGGCGTTTTGACGACGAATTATCTGGTATTGTTATTCGGGTTGAGTTGACTCAGGCCGAGCTGTCACTGAGTCGCTTAAACTTCGATCGACCCGTGCGACTGTTATCATTTAGCCGCGAGACCAACCACACTTAAATTAAAAAGCGCAGAAATGAAAGATATTCAATTTGTACTACAACGGAGCCACAAATTCCAGGTCTATGCAAGGAGTTTCTTTGAAGGATTGAATCAGAATTGAAATTATCCGGAAGAGAACCGGAATCACCGACAAAGCTTGCAGAGTAAGCAAACTGAAGTGGCAGTGGGCTGGCCATGTTTTGTCGAAGGACCGATGGCCGGTGGAGCAGAAGACCGCGTATCGGCAAGCGTAGCGCTGGGGGTCCCACGCTCTTACATGGACCGACGACCTTAAGAAAAAGTGGCTGGGGCAGACTGGTTGCGGAAAGCGGAGGACAGGGTGTTGTGGCGCAGCCTGGGAGAGGCCGATGTCCAGCAGTGGACTACGATAGGCTGAGTTGATACAACGGAGCACGGAGACGCCTCGACTGCAAAACTTTCCATACAATCCAAGCGTGTCGCCATTGGCTACGACATAAATTATATAGCCTGAAGATGACGGCTTTGAATGGCGATGCAAGACAGAAAATTGTGCATTCAACGCATTTTCGCCACCACGAATTTCATTAGTACTGCCGCCACTAAACGATTCGCTTTCGAATTGTGTGCGGTCACTTGAGTGAGGTTCTAAGAGAACTTTACGGAATAGCAGTGCTTAACTGTTTATCGGTAATTTTAGATAGTAGGTAAGTTGACTTTAAGGAAGATATAAATATTTTCCAGTAACGAAATAACCATGATTGTGCACTTTTCTGAGAATAAAAGTAACCTTTAGTTAAATGCATCACGCCTTGTATTCTCAGAAGGGTTAGGCAGAGGTGTTAGGTACCTAATAATAGTACAGGTACACCCACATTTCGCCTGTTATCTTTAAGTATGAGAAGTTATGTTTAAGTCCCATGTAATAGGGGGCGAGCCTATTGTCATCCACCGGGCACAAATCCAGACTCCGGGCTTCTACTGATCAATTCCAGAAGGAAAAATGCAATAGCACTTTTCCCAATCCCGGAACCGACCCCAGGACCTCTGCTCAGAAATAGCGCTTGCGACCACTAGACCAACGAGGCAGTCAAATAGTCGAGTTAGATAAATGCCTTTCATTAAATTCAGTTCAACTTTGGCGGTCATTTATTATGCGTTGTAAAAAGTAGTTGCCGCATTATTCGAAAAAATAACTGGTTATTAGACAACAGTCGGCCGGAAAATTGTGCAAAAAATTATGTACAATTTTACGTACTTATTTTGCAAAATTATTTCATGGTTAAAAATTTTTGCTTCGCCGTAGTCGGGTAAATAGCCTCCACCACACAGTGGCGATGACAAAAATTCGGAGGTGAGAAAAATACACGTTGGATCTGCATATATTTCTTGTTGCATAAAAAAAAGAGTCCCCACGGTTTTGGGTGCATCCCTTAATGGCCTTAAGGCCTAATAAGGTCTTCTTTTTCCCCGACTACGGCGAAGCAAAAAGGAGGGTTATGTTTTTGTTCGTAAGATATAACGATTTACGGGCGTATAAAAACACAAATTTGGATATTACTGCATCGTCGTCGCTGCTATTGTTTCACTGCTGTGCGCGCGACTTATACTCGTATATCTCTATGCGATACAAAAATATGTGCGGTGACGTACCGCAAATTTGTAGCGGGAGGCCCACTGTGAACAAACCGCATGCGTGTTTTTTATCGCAATGCGCGCACTTCTATTTTATAGATCATGCGGTAAAGAAACGCGAGAAAGTGCGCGCTAGGCCATATAAAATTCGTGGCGCCGAAAACGAGTTGAGCGCATAACTTGTATCATGGACCGCCTTATTTATTTATTTATTAAAACTTCTCGCACACAAAGAGGTACAATGGCGGACTTAATGCCTTAGGCATTCTCTACCAGTCAACCAAGGGTGGTGAAGAGATTAGATGGCAGGTGCTCTATTTGAGAGGAACAAAGAGAAAACTATTATTAAAAATATAAGATAATACATACGAACTAAAATAGTACTAATTACACATACATACATATTTACAATAATATAATATATCTATATTATATATATATATATATACATATTATATACGAATTCAAGAGAGGGAGGTGCTGAGATGACTCTACTCTATTTATTTTGAAAATAAATCTGCAGTTTCCGCTTAAATGCATACCGACTGGTGGCCGTTCTGATATCAAGAGGAAGCGCATTCCAAAGAAGAATGGACTGAATATGAAAGGAAGAATGAACAAAGTCAGAAGTATGAGAAGGACAGAGTAGGAGAAGATTATTAGAAGAACGCAGATTCTTAGAGTGTGAAGAACATAGATATTGGAAGTGAGACAAAAGATAAGAAGGAGGAGAGGGAGAGTTGAGAAAGGAGAAAAGCGTGGTCAAAGCACGCAAACTTCTTCTTTGGCGAAAGGACATCCATTTGAGCTCAGACCTATAGCTCGACACATGATCATATTTTCTGAGGTTGAATATGAACCGGATACAATTGTTGAGCAGTCTGTCGAGCTTATCCAGCAAAACCGCATTCAAGTCAAAGTAGCGCCTTCAAAACCGTTAGTTTCTATATTTACGTCATTAATGACGTATTGCGAATTAAGGTACAATTCCGTACGACGACCGCAAGCGGCAGCAGCAGGCGACGTGTCGTCGCGACACGACTGGTTTCTATATGTATTTCTATGAAACCGACGTGTCGGTATCTACGGCAAGTACCCTAAAGCGTGACACGCACGTATAGAAAGTGTTGAGAATGCCGCTTCAGAAGCGGTCAGAAGAGACATATCCGTGCTCTGTGATTATGAATGGGTTATTGAATAGTGCCTCGTGTTTTAGTTGCCTTGTATTAAAACAAAAGAATTTCTTATCATGTCTCGATAATAAGCTGCAGATATAGCACGTTTTTCATTCAAGAATAAACTCGGCCGTCCACTGCTTAGGTTGGACGTACACGGAGAAGTTTGCCACGTCAGCTGCGCAGTTCATTTGTTTGTCAGCCACGCATTCGTGCCGTGGCCGTGGGTCACAGTGGATGATACCGCCTACATTTTCACACAAAGCGAGGCTAAGTACACGTGCTTAGCTTAGCCGTGGGCTGCTGTGGACCGGCACCTTAAATGTATAATGTTGTAATTTATCTGCTAGTCATGTGACTGCTGAGCGTGTGGTCCTGGGTTCGATCCCTGAGTCAAGCGATGTGTTAAAAGGTTTTTCTTTAAAGTCTCAAATAGCAGTACGTAATAGTTTTGTGGCCGTTAACGACAATAGGCTGGCCGTCGAAGAAATCCGTGCGAACCTGGGCTTACACAAACATTCTTTCTCATATCTGTGTCTTTTACTTACCCGGGACCTACAGTCTTTTGTACGCTTCTTGACCGAGGAAACTGTAGATTCACTTCCTCGTCGGTGGTGGGACAGGTTCCTATGAGTGGTCTCACGTGATCTCTCATCTCCGGTACCACTTTACGACTCAAATTGCGCAAAACGTGCGGACACGCTTAGAGGAGCGTACACGGGCAACTTGAATTGCATAAGCATAAACAGCCTATAATATACCCACTGCTGGGACCCAGGCTCCTCTTTCTGTTAGAGCAATTATAACTTCTAGTAACAGCTATATGTAAGCGGACACGCCCTTTATGCCTGGAGGCTTTTATTTAGATATTGTTTTCGTTAAGTTATTTTTATTTCGGCTTGAGTATAGTTCTCGATGTTTTTGGTTGGTATATTGGCGTGTGCTAGCTGTCATATGGCTATTAATTTTATAATTTAAATTATGTTTTGTGTTGCGTAATGTAAATATAATTTTACATACTATTATATAGAATATTTTTTTTTTTCTAACTGAACAGACAGCTTTGCTGCTGGGGAGTTTGTTGCGCCACTTCTTCTTCCCAGCTAAAGCACTAGGAAGTAGTGAAGGGCGGGCGTTTTGGGGGACTGTCTTATGTAATTTTGACGTTCGAAAAGTGCTGATTCTCAGCCTAGTTTGATTAAATGACTTTTTGAATTTTGAGAGGGAGTGGGCCATACTCCGCCACGCGGGCCCAGTGCGGGTGGATGTCTTTGAATTTTTGGTTCTAAGCAGACATGCCAGTTTGCTCACGATGTTTTCCTTCACCGTTTTGAGAGCAGTGATGATTAAGTAATTTGCACAAAGTGCCTGCTTGGGTTCTAACCCACGACCTATCCCTGGGCCACCACTGCTTAACACTCCACTCAATTGCAATTCTTAGCAATTTTTGATGACGTCTGTCTCTATGTCGTCGAGCAATATACGGCGGCGTCCCGACGCCAATACCTACGTCATGCTGGCGCCGTAAAGCTGATATCGTACGCTTCACTTTGTTCATCTATGTCTTTTATCTTCGTATGGATAAATGAATCAAAATTGAAAAAATATTTATTAGTGAACCAAAATAACGATGTTAGATTTCCGCAGTCTTACACTCGCGCAAATTAAATGATCGAAAAAGGAAATTAAATGAGTAGATTTTTCCATAAGTTTATTTTGCCATAATTTTTGTCGCTTTAAACTTTTACAATGTTTGTCAATATGTGAACACCATGTATCTATCACATAATTAATTTATCTGTCGTTGCTTCATTTTTTATTATTTTTACCTACTGTGTATAGTAATTTTATTCTAGGTGCATCGTCTTAATCTATAATTATATAATTAACGTTTACAAGATATTGTAAAACTTAATTATACTCCATACGAAAACTACCTTTTGGAAGGGGCGACTAGAATTGATTAATTTTTTTTTGGTATAGTTATCTTATTCTAGGTGCATCGTCTTCATATATAATTATATAATTGATGTATACAAGATATTGTGAAAACATTTTAAAAGAGTAACGGTGGAGTTTCTTGCCCATTCTTCTCCATACGAAAACTACCTTTTGGAAGGGGCAACTAGAATCAATTATTATTTAAATGTTGACGTTCAAAAGTGCCTTTTTTGTGCCTAATTGAAATAAATTATTTGACTTTGACTTTGACTTTGTAGATTTTGACGTTCAAAAGTGCTTTTTATGTGCCTAATTGAAATAAATGATTTGACTTTGGGCAATAATTACTGTAAAAAATTCCCATGTAAGCGTAGCTTTAGTACAGCACTCGTGCAGACTTTTTTTACACGCTAGACAAAACACAGAATGACCTATTTATCTTTCTAGTACTATAATTAACTGGATATGCCATCGGTGAGCAATCTGTCATTCATAACCCTTTGACATAAATATAAGATAACTTTGTTTACTTTGCGCCGGTTTAATGAAGCGAGCTGATTGTAATTATGACATTAAATTAGCTAAATAGCATATTTTAAGCATAGTATAGACCGTTCAAAATGGTGAAGGAAAACAACTTGTGGAAACCGACAGTCCTAGAACAGCAGTACCAACACGCGATGGGCCCGCGTGGTAGATTACAGCCCTCTCCCTCTCGAAGAGGGGAGGTCTGTTTCCCAGCAATGGAAACATTATAGGTTGATTATGAATGACTTTATGTTTAATATGATTATGTCTATGTTAAACATGACTGGCGAAATGTGGGTCCTACCATACAACCCTTTTTTTTTTTTTTGGATGGGATATTTTCAAATAACTTCTCCCGCTCTGGGCGGAGCGCGAGACGTGTCAGACTCTTACTGATTAAAACCCACCCGTGTTCCTTCCGTTGCCTGTACGTTGCCAGGGGCCACAGTATCCCTTTCGGACTTTCCCGCAACCCTGGCAGGCATCGGTCCTATCCGACCCCTTCACTTGCTGACATCTCTTTGAGGCGCGCGTGGAACACAACGCGCCTCAAAGACTAAAGAGACCTCGACTCGGGTACCTACACCCCTGCCAAACCCTTCGGATAATACCGGCGTGATGTCGTGTCATGTGTACCATTTTTAATTTTTCAAATCAATCAATCTGACGCACGCTAGGCGATCAGCCCGTAATTATATTTTTATCAGGCTGGTATTTTTGACATGGCAAGAGCTATTCTCATGTAGTTTCAATAATGAACCATAGACTGACAATATGTGGGCGTCCAAGCAAATAGGGTCCATTTCTCGGCATTTAGTTTCCGAGATATAAGAACTTTTGTGAAGTTGGGTTAAAAAATTGCATTTTTAATTGATTATTAATAAATGCTCAATTATCTACAATTTCATTTAGTAAATGACTATATCAAGCTTTTTCTGAATTTCAAATTCAAATGTCTGATAAAAAAATATGTGCCAGTTTTTGAATATTTTTTCAATCCTTACTATCAATTGACTACTCTAGATACCGAATCTACTCTTAACTCAATACCCCACTACTGGACCCTTTTTCCTTGGACGCCTACATATTTCATTTGACGGCACGGTTGGCGCAGTGGTTAAGCGATTGACTGCTGCGCTGCGTATCGCATGTTCGATTCCCGCACGGAACAAATATTTGTATGACCTACAATTAGTTGTTCCGGGTCTGGCTGTTTGTGTATGTGAGTTTAAATGTTTGTAAACGCACCCACGATACAGGAGAAATTCCTAGTGTGGGGCAACGTTTTTAAAAAAAACAAAAAAAATATTATTCACATCACGTAACAATTTCTTCATCATCTGCCTGTCTTTTCCCAACAAAGTTGGGGTCAGCTTTTAGTCTAACCACATATGAATACAGATGGTTCATGGTTCACTCCGCAATATCATTTAAATACAAAGCGACTCTTGCTACGACACAATAAAGTGCAATTCAGGTCGCACAGCGTTAATTACCTACAGTTATATTCACCTAGAAGTTGCCTCTCTTTCTATCGCGTAACGACTACGTTAAACTCGCTAAATTGGCCCAACAAGACGGGCCCGCCGAGTACTTGAAGCTTCATACCTAAAATGCAGAGTTAACTATTTGTATTCAAGGATAAAGGAAAAGCTCTACGTATGACAACCAGGACCAACAGCTTAACGTGCTTTCCGTGGCACGGGAGGTCCCGGTATCAAATGGATGATCACCCATCCGCGGACCAACCGCAGTAAGCTTAGCTTTACCTTCAATCGACCCGTGCGGTTGTCGAGCCCTTCTGAGCGTAGCATCCTCTAAAAAAGCAATTTTCAAGTTTTTCTAAGAAAACAAACAATTTTGCTGTTCTGAATTTGACGTTTTTCACCAAAAATTTTGATTGTCTAACTAAATCTGACTATGTTTAATCGCGATTAAAAAGGTGTGGAATAAAATTAGCTGTCAAGAACTAAAGTTCACACCAACACCTCGACTAATTGCGGTGCAAAAACAGTACTGTATCTTTTTGTCTTTCTTTTGATTTTAACTCGAAAATGGTGTGTGCTATCGAAAAAGTAATGAAAAATTGGACCCCTTAATATAGGGCTATATTAAGGGGTCCAATTTTTCATTACTTAACCTCTAAACTCAACATGCAGGTAATAATTTTTCATATTTTCCGTAAAATCTGTAAAAATTCCATATAAAATACGTCTAGGCAGTAAATCCTGCGCGCCTTCGGCTCTAAAAAAAATTCACATGGTAGGGCAAACAAGTACCACGTGGAGTCGCGATTGTCAAATTATATTTTAGTTGTGTCAAAATTATTTTTAAATTTAGAGTTTTTTTTTTGCAGAATAGCTTTAAGATTCTCATAGCCAAAAGTAAGGAATTTTTGTGATAGTTTAGTTCGGTTTACAAGAGAATCGGCACCACTGTACAAAATCTTGGTCAAGGCATCATATATTTTATAAAATACGGCCGATTTTCGGGTGACTGTGACCACAACCTTTTTTGAGGGCTGGATCCGCGCCTGACCGGCCATCTGTTCCTTACACTTAATCGGCCATTGCCACTTAAGTTTAGCAATTCTTCGGGCTATGTCGGTTCTACATAGAAAATACAAAATATCATGCCACAACCCATAACCCCTTGTAAACGCAATCGCCCACGTCACGAATTAGATTTAAAAATAAACACATACGTAGAAATCTGCCCTACGACCGGTAAGCAAACAGACGGGACAGCCGGTGTGGTCACACGACTGTCCGTTGAATTATTGAAACGGTATCGATCGTCGGTAACCTTACCGCACGTTTAACATTTAGTACTGGCATAGAGTATGAATGGAGAAGCGACACTTGATTGACACCCTTTCGAAATGTCTAGTTTATACACCGTGAAATCTTAATGGTAGTTTTCCCGCGGCAGAACAACTTGCCATAAGGCGTACTTTCGAAGCATAGAGTAAAAGTAAAAAAATAAAGATGCTTTTGTTTTGAAATAATTAAAAAAATATTCATCAACTCGAAAACGTGAGAATCAATAGTAACAGGAAACTTGTAGGTACTACTCGAATCGCACGCGCCGCTGACAAAGGGAACAGTGATGCATAAATGTTCAAAGCAAAATAAACTTTCGCACGACACGAACACAAAATTTGTTTTCAAAATTGTTTCTAATATTTTATTTGTTTATATAACGATTGTATTACCAAGACAAAACTATTTCGCTGCGGGAAAACAACTATTAAGATTTCACGGTGTATATTACGGCTAACACAGCAGCAGAAGCTGAGATAAGAATGCTAAGAGAGTGATGTGTGGTGATACGCGAATGGATAGAATAAGAAATATGTATATGACAGGAAGTCTGAAAGTTGCGTAGAAATCGGTTGTCATGATATTGGCATGTGATGTGGAGGAATGAGGTAAATGTCGTGAGGAAGATTTGAGAATGAATGTGAATGGCTATAAGAGTAGGGGAAGACCACAGAATCGATGGATGGACTGTGTGAAAGATGATATGGCTAGAAAAGGGGTGACCACCAAAATGATGACTAATAGAGAAGCATGGAAGAACCAGACATATTGCGCAGACCTCAAATAAATTGGAATTTAATAAAGGCAGGAGAATGATGATAATAATGACTGTCAAGATGAGTGTTCACTGCTTCATATGGACATCTGAACATCTGCAATAGCAGTGGCATTGCAGGTACGTTGCCAGCTCAGAGACAAAATCAAAATCTACCATGTGCCATCATACCTATGAAACTATTATCAGCTTTATGAATAAACGCCGAGGAAAGCTACAACCATTCTTCAGATTAACCAGTATAGTTTTCTAGTATTAAGTTTGACATAATTTGACTCAGGGTTTATTAATAAGACTTGGATGTGGGCGAGCGTGGGTCGTGGGGGCTGTAGGTAATTATTTCGGTGACACACACAAAAGAAAGTAGGTAAAGTGTTTTTTTACACATCACTTGTTTTGTTATAGCCTGTCCCACTTCCGGGCAAAGTACTTCCTCCACTTCTTGCATCTTTCACGAGCTCGCGCGTCCTTCTTCAAGTTTTGATGGAACCTATTCAGCTTGTCCCGTCATTTTCTACATATCCTTCTGCGACCCCGTGTTACTATCTTGATTACATGAACATGACTTATTCAGTAAAAAAAATGATATGATAATTTTTAGTTTTCACATCAAATACACACTTTACATTAAGTATATTAATATCTTAATCTTTGTAAAAAACACATCCAGTGAGACTAAAAACTGCTACAAATTAAAAATTCAAACAATCATTATTTTCCCAAAACCGAAATCTCAGTACCTACGTCATCTTTGTTTACGAAATAAGACAATTAAACAAAAAAACGCTTTGTTTCACCATCGACATTGTATCACTGTCAAAATTACAGTGATCTTTATTTTCGTTACAATAAGGTTGTGGTTGGTTTACTGCCACTGAAAAGTCTGTCAAAATCACAGGAATATTTACTGTCGTTACAATAAGGTTGCAATTGGATTGCTGCCACTGACAAATCTATCAAAATCACAGTGAACTTTATTGTCTCAACAATAAGGTTGCTGTTACACTGTCAGAGGTAAGATAACTGTGACTGTGAAAGAACTGTACATGAGTTTGCCATCTACGAGAATTTCTTCATCTATGGCAGCAGTTATGTTATGAATGACATACCATTGGTTGGTTGTATTGTTTCCTTAGATTTGAATGGATTACTTGATGAAATGGTACTTTTAATTTATGAATGCCTTGTTGATCGTATAGCTGAATGATTTGGATGTATATTTGCCAGGGTCTACAATTGTACCTTAGCTTTAAACCATTGTAAGATCTTGTTAACTTTATGGAACGCAAATAAAGATATAAATATGAAGTCCTACTTTTAATCTTATAACTACATGTATATTATAAATTTAAGTCGCTTTTCGTGTTTATCTGGGTGACCGCGTTTTGAGGGACTCAATATTTTCACGCTCGTCCATTAAGAGGGAACAACAAATGTATTCTCCTATTTTTTTCCTGATTATTGCCTCTAGAGCATTTTTTTTTTTCATACAATCAAGGTCTGCTATAGACACGTCCCTGTTATTTCCTTTTTTTCAGCAAACTATTGTTAAGGGAAATTATGACCCTCCCAAAATTACAAAAATGCCCCATTTTTACCGCCGTGATTAGAGGACTACCAGACAAACTCCAAAAGTTTATAACATAAAAGAAAATGATAGAAACCTAGACATATTATTTCTTAAAATTTTAATGTAAAAAATTGAAAATTGAATCGGCTCAGGTAGATTTTAGGTAACGAGGACGGCAATAGTTTCTACAAATACCTATTTTTCAAATTCCTCGCAGGCCCTGTTCCGTCTTAATGCCCCTTTTGCAGGCCGCAGCCGTAATGTACTGTTGTGTGTTCTTCTTTCAAGCAGAAATCCTCCTAAACGCTCCTTTTTTATTTTTCAGGGACCAAACCATGGACGATGGCCACTTTGAGGAACTACCGATTAAAAAACTGTCATCGCACCTTGATAGTCGCGCTCCTAGAAGATTGGACCACCTCGACCAAATTGACCTGAACTTACAATTATTGAGCAAAAAAGTTGGCAAAAGGTTTGAAAACAAAGTTGGGCCCAATACGTTGGATACCATAAGTTATGAGAGTGAGCGGCTGAAAACTAGTCATAGTGAGAGTTCATCAAGAAGAAATAGCGATGATGGTGGCAGAGCCATTAAGGAGGGACTTAGAGCGGGTAGGTTTTCTAATCCTAATTTAATATTATATTATTATTCAATCAATGAAATCATTGATTGAATGATCTGTAAATAATTCCAGATCATACAATCCAATTTGTTAGTAATTACCTATACATCTTAATCTCTAGTGTTAGTAGTAGTAATACATAATAATATTTGGCAAATTTTGGTCATAATTACTGGTAATGTCAAAACTATCAATAATAATGTCAAAATCATAACTTACTTTGTCAAAATCATATTATTATTTCCTTTATTTCATTATTTACATATAAATTATATTTTTAAATATTAAAATATAAAACATTTAAAAATATAAAATTGTAGCCCACCGGTTTTGTCAGGGCTCCAGAGAGAGGGACCTCCTAACAATGCGAGCCGTGTCCAGGAGTACCTCTTTCTGAATCAAGCCCTTAATCCAGCTGCCCAACGACAGCCTCCTTAGGTTTTGGTCGAGGCTCTTGGCAATTAAGCAATTGGCTGATACGACTATCAGCTCGCGAGCCAAGTCTACTTGATTTGTTTATCTTTCTCGGCTTTCACGAGGTTCCCGTCATCCGGGACTGTTATGTCAGTAATTATTGCGCGCCGCATCATTTATTATTATTATCATTAGTTCTTTTATTTCAGACTAAGTTCATAACATTACATTTCATTAAATTAAAATATTAAACACATACATAATAAAATAATATTCAAACATTCAATTCATATGCAATTAAAATACATACACATGTCATTCAAATCGAATATAAAATACATACAGATGTCGATTCAAACTACATACAAATTTGAAACATAACAAATAAAATAAAATTGAAATACATAACTACACATTTCAACCAAAACCAATAAAATAAAAGACAACACATATATTACATAATATGAGGAGAGGCGCTACTATGCAACTGCATCCACCTCTGCAACAGGTATAGATCCCACCACTCGGACAATACCTTCAAGACGCTGTTCAAGCTGTTTTGCAGGCGACTTAGTAGCGAAGCGCTCCATTTCCTAATGATCGAGAAAAAATCATCTGTCCGCGCCCCAGCAAACATACTCGAGGCACTACAATACCGCGGAAAACCTAACAGCATCCTGAAAGCATTGTTATACTGCACGAGCAGTGCACTGTACGCCCGTTGCGTAAAGTTGATCCACAGGTATATTAAAACAAATAAATCCATTTGTTAGTTTGTTTCGCTTTCACGCTAAAACGACTGAACGGATTTGGGTTAAATTTGCCAATTTTTTTATTTCGATGTTTCCACGGGATCGAAACTTATGTGGGTGAAACTGCGGGGCACAACTACTTTGACTTATTTCATTGTTATCATCATTCAACCGAAAGACATGCACTACTGGACATAGGCCTTCCTCAAGCGTAGCCACAACGACTAGTCCTGTACCTCGCGCATCCAGCAGATTCCAGTGACCATCACCAGGTCATAGAAAACAACCAACCTGTATTCCTAAAGGCGCGCTGTGTTTGGACAACTGCCGCGCGCAAACGCTTCTGTCTACCTGCCGCGCACAAACAATTTTAGGAAACATTCGTCACTAATTCGTGTCTGGACGTATTTCTGCGGAAGTATTGAGGATTAGGCAGATAGATATTGCCAACAGAAGTACGCGGCGTGTCTCGGATGTGCCGCGCAGTACTGCCGCGCAAACATTCGTTGGTTTGGTCTTAACTAGAGCGCGGCAGAAATGTGTCCTGCAAACGCCGCGTGTTGCTGCCGCGCTCTTGCCCCTCAATGTTTGGACACTTTAGAAATAGAGACGTGTATAGTACCCACACAAATTACTCCTAATTAGTACTAGTTATGTTAAAAATCCTATGTAAAACGGCGCAAACCTAAAGCGTAAGCCACCCTACAATTCAACTACAACTTTTAAAAGACTACCTCTCTAATCGTTTTCAGTGCGTTAAAATTAATGATAGTGTCAGCAGTGATTTACCAATTACTTTCGGAGTTCCGCAGGGGAGAATTTTGGGTCCGACACTCTTTCTTGTATACCTAAATAACCTCTGTAAGCTAGACCTTTCAGGAGCTAAAATTATTTCATACGCAGACGACACAGTTCTGTTGTTCTCTGCTGATACCTGGGACAAAGTATATAGGGAGGCGCAGGACGGTTTCAATGTCGTAAAAGTGGCTTCAGAATAACTCCCTGACCCTTAATCCAGATAAAACCCAGTACATGACATTCTCAATGCGCACTCAATATAATCAGCTACCTAGTCCCCTCTCGATTACAGCACATAGTTGTTGTAATAGCTTGATATGCTCTTGCCCAACACTGGTAAGGACAGCGTCAATTAAATATTTGGGAATTATCTTGGACTGTAATCTTTCCTTCAGAGACCATATTCACCTGCTAACATCTAGAACAAGAAAATTAATCTACGTTTTTAAGAACCTTAGACATGTTGCGCCTCCAAAATTATTGAAACAAATATACTTAGCACTCGTACAGTCCATTCTCCAATATTGTATCACGGTGTGGGGAGGTGCACATAAAACTATATTAAAACCCTTGGAAATAGCCCAAAGGGCTGTTCTAAAAGTTAGTACTTTTCGGCCATATTTGTACCCAACCCATCTTGTCTATCAATCGTGTGAGGTCCTGACAGTTCGCCAGTTGTTTGTATTTCTTGTAGTTTTGAAGCAACACTCTTTACTACAATACTCAAAAAGTGATCTAGCTAGAAGACGAACTGTTATTAGTAACATAAACCGACCTTCTTTCAGACATGCTTAAGTAAACAAATACTTCTGCTTCCTGGGGCCGTACTTACATAATAAGATTAATGACGCTTTGGAAGTATACCCGCTAAATAAAAAAATATGTAAAAGTACACTCTTTAATTATATTATTAAATTTACATATGAAGAGACAGAAAACTTGTTAGCAATATTAAAATAGGAAACTCTTACACTCACCCTCTCACACTCTTTCACACACTTTCACACACTACTCACCGAGAGGTTTACACTCCACATACCCTTTTGTTTATTTTATATCAACCTGTGTAATGATATACCTCCATATTGATATGTAATTAAGCTAGTATTGTAATGGTCATCACAAGGAAGAGCGCTGATGTTTGAGATACAGATATTTTTTGACGTGACAACGTCTTATAAATTGGTTTGCCGGGTGACACTTCAAGAAACTGCGTTACGCTCCGCTCACGTTATGCGCTCACAATGAGAGCGAGTGAGAGGCACGCGTCCCTTCCACTCGGGCATGGTTAGCCCGCCTAAGAGCGAGAGAGACAGACATAAAAAGTGAAAGGCACGCAAAGTCGTTGTCACGTAAAACTTTCGCCCGTATACCGACTTTACAGGCAACCAATTTTTTATCTAGTTCAGACACAGATGCCTTCACTATAAAGCTAAGAAAATATTTAAATTGTCCTGTATATCTGTCTATATGTAACATAAGTTTTTGGTGCAAATAAATTATTATTATTATTATTATTACCCTGGCTGGGCACGAAGCTAACGCGTTTAGCGTTTAGCTTTGTTCCAAGGCAAAGTTATTGAGTTTGGTGACTGGATTTGTACCTTGTTTATGGAAATGGCTCCCCGCGTAATCGTGATAATACTGAATAGTAAATTATAATTCAAGGCTAAATAATAACAGCCGCACGGGTCGATCTTCAAGGTTAAGCAACGCTTGCCGAGGTCGGTCCGTGGATGGATGATCATCCATTACATACCGAGACCCCTCCGTGCCTCGGAAAGCACGTTAAGCCGTTGGTCTTGGCTGTCATTTGTACATCTTTGACAGTCATTACGGGTAATTAGAAGCTCGAAAGTCTGACAACAAGTCTTACGAAGGGGTATCGTGTTACCCAGTAACTGGGTTGTGGAGGTCAGGTAGGCAGTTGCTCCATGTAAAATACTTGTATTCAGCTGAATCTGGTTAGACTGGAAGCCGACCCCAACATAGTTGAGAAAAGACTAGGCAAATGATGCTCGCTACCTACTTCATGGGGCTTAAACATCACTGGCATAATGTAGCTGGAAATCTCACAACTTATCCTAATATCTTCATTTTTCCAGATGGCACCAGTTCAGAGCCACCTACGGCGATGGTGACGAATCACAACGCGTGGGGCGACCTGAATAGTTCCACTTCAACCACGAGGACAGAACTCAGCCTGTCTGACGGGGGAGAAGATCAGGTATGACCTCTAAGCTATGCTAACACTTAGATAACGAGTAAGTAATGCAATGAAGAGTAAGGTCAACCATCCACTGCTACGTTGGATGTGTATGGAGAGCTCTTTCCACGTTAGCCGCGTGGTTCATTTGTTTGCCAGCCACGCGTTCCTGCAAACCGTGGGTCGAAGTCAGTTTCATACAAAGCGAAGCTTAGTACCGTGCCTAACCCTTGGCAAGAAAGACTTTTATTTATTTATTAATAGGAGAACCAACAGCAAAAACAAATGGATAACATTTTGAAGAGAAACCTTGAAAATGCTGTGGTAGACCCCAAAAAAGAGTCACCACATCTTCCATAAGAGTCAGGATTTCAGGGCCAAACCATGATCCTCCTGTCCGCATCCCAATATCTTTGGAGGCGCACGGACATTGTATTCTTTGTTCATAATCCATACTATCTGTCATCCCAGTAGTCAACCCTATTTTAACAATGTCATCTTCCACAAGGCGGAACCGCATTTTAAATAAGGGTTCCTTTAACGTGATCCTAAAAATAGATTCTACAAATAGTTAGTGATTCGTTCCACCACCGCATTGGAGCACTGATGGCCCAGTGGTATAGTTCGCTTCAAGTGAATGGCGGCTCGGAAGTTAGCTGCTCGCTGCGCAGTACCGCACCCCTCACCCCCGCTGACCCATAAATTCGTTACTGCGCAGCGACTCGCCTCATGTTCCGAGCCGCCATTAAGCTTGAATCGGGCTGTAACGGCCGCGACTTACGAGTTGTAGGCCATATTTTCGAATCCAGACAGGCGCTTTACTTTATGTAAATTATTTTATCATCACTGATCTCAATACGGTGAAGGAAAACATCGTGAGGAAACCGGCATGTCCTAACAAAAAATTCAAAGACATGTGACATCCAATAACAAGCACTGAGCCCGCGTCGTGGATTATGGCCCATTCCTAAGAGGAGGCCTGTGTCCTAGCAGTGGAAAGATTATAGGCTGATTATGGTTATGCTACATTGCACGATTCAAACAACGAAGGTGTCTTTGTCTGCCACCGAAGTAATTTATTTTTCTCCTTCGACTCCAGGCGACAAAGACTCGTCGTCGCAGCCACGAGTCAGCGTTACCAGGGACGCCGATGCATCAGAAGGCGCCATGGAAGTCTGCTGATACCCTCGCACCAGAATCGGCTTTTGGGACATCTCTAGCTGATATCATGGAAAGTCCTGCCAATAAGGTAGGATTTGTGATATTACTGTTTTATGTCTGTTTCTCATTAGTGTACTTTACTCTATCACCACTACTCTAAAAACTGTGAAGGATAAGAAAAAAATGTCAGTCAAATAATTTAGCACAAAAAAAGGCACTTTTGACTGTGACAAAAAATAGAATTGATTCTAGTCGCCCCTTCCAAAAGCTAGTTTTCGTATGGAGAATCATGGCCTAGAAACTCCACCGTTATTCTTTTAAAATGTTTTCACAATATTTTGTATTCATTAATTATATAATTATATGTGAAGACGATGCACTTGGAATAAAATAGATACCTACTTATACCACGATAGGTAAAAAGAATTAAAAATGAAGCAATGACAGATAAATTCAATATGTTATAGATACATGGTGCTCACACATTTACAAACATTGTAAAATTATACGATATTCCTGAATTTTTATTGATATTTCTAAAAACCAATTCTATCAATTCGTAGCACACTTTTAATCAAATCCGAAAGATTTTTAAGGAAATTTCCTAATCCATTACTTCATATGTTTAAAAAATTCATCTGCTCAACAAGGAATTACGCAATCAATGTTGATGAACTGTCAAAATGAATGGCATTGCAATTTTAAGTGTGTAATAACGCAATTACCCCGCGTGAAATGAAATGATGTGACATCAATCAACTCGCACTGGGTTCGCATGGTGGATTACGGCCCCATCTTTCTCAACTGCGAGAAGGCCTGAGTCCAAGCAGAATGTATATCTCACTGACTGCTATTGGCCAAAGTTACTTCTAAATAAATATATCGGTGGAGTTTCTTGCCCATTATTCTCCATACGAAAACTACCTTTGTGGGTTGCAGCTGAAAATCAGCGTCAGGTACACTTTGTGTTGTCATCTGACATTATGCTGAGCTGAGGCCCTTTTGGCATTATAATAATTTGTTTTCTATTTTTATAGTTCTAAGGTGAATTTTTTGTAATGCCAATAAACGCATTTTCCTTTCTTTTCTTTCTTTCTTTCTTCTTTCTTTGGGAAGGGGCGACTAGAAACAACTTTATATTTTTTGTGAATTTTGACGTTCAAAAGTGCCTTCCGTGTGCCTAATTGAAATAAATGATTTAACTTTGACTTTATAAAACGAGTCGTTTCTAGATATAGAAACCGGATACACCTGAAAAATTGCAAACTGTAACTTCAGGCCGCACTGCAAACCGAAAAATCCTCCAAAAATTTTGTATAAACCATCGCGCGCACTAGCCTGAATCTAATTTTCTTTTTAATTTTATTTATTTTCATATTTTCAGAATGAGCTGTTTGGTAGCTACGATGAGAAAAAGGTACTAGTTTATGCATGTTTGTTTAGGGCATAATATAAAGACGAAATCGTAAAAGTACTCATTCTTTCTGCCTCCGAAAAAAATAATTTCAAAACTATATCCGTCCCACTGCCGGGCAAAAAGCCCATTCCTGTATAGAGAAATAACGAGCATTAGTGACGAAGACAAAGACATTTATTCGTTCAGATATGGTACATACAAAGTTGGTTAGGTATAGATAGTTATATTCAGTAGAGTTGCAACGGATAGTGATTTGGCCGGATACCGGATACCGGATATTCGGATATCCGGCCGCCGGCCGAAGTGAACGTCATCCATGTCAAAGAAAGATTTTTTGCGAAGCTGGTTTGGTATAAGAGAATAAACGAAATCGCTTATTATTATATATAATAAGCGATTTCGTTTACTTTAAGGCCGAAAAAAATATTTTCATACATCATAATTTGCCTTAAGTAGATTTCAAATATTGATTATAATTAACTGCCATAAGTGCTTACAGACCATAAATGTATATAATTTTTAAATAAACAGGTTGTGTTTCGAATTTAGTAGTATTATTTACATTTTAATACGAAAATAAGACCAAGTATTCGGCTAGCCGGATATTCGGCACAAGATGACAATCCGGCCATGCGCCGGTTAGTAAAAAAAGGCCGGATACGCCGGATATCCGTTGCAACTCTAATGTTCAGGGCACATCCGCTAAAAGAGGCATACGAATATTTACATTTACATGGGCATATAACCTAACTTATATACTACTTATACTCTAATAAAAATACAAAACACTAGAGATAAATATACATTTAGATTATTTAAAAAAAAAACAAAAAAGTTGGTCCATAGTTATCCATTTTTAGGGTTCCGTACCCAAAGGGTGAAACGGGACCCTATTACTAAGACTCCGCTGTCCATCTGCCTGTCGTCTGTCACCAGGCTGTATCTCATAAACCGTGATAGTTAGACAGTTGAAATTTTCACAGATGATGTATATCTGTTGCCACTATAACAACAAATACTTAAAACAGAATAAAATAAATATTTAAGTGGGGCTCCCATACAACAGACATGAATTTTTTTTCGTCTTTATAGATAATGGTACGGAACCCTACGTGCGTGAGTCCGACTCACACTCGGCCGGTTTTAAATTATAACTGGAAAACTAAAGGGTCTTTATAAATATGTTAACCCTATTGTTCATACAGCAATTTCTTACCGTTAAGCCCAGAGATACTTAACGGAAAAAAAATCGAGCAATAAAAAAGCTAGTTACCTATGTACAGACGCCAGCAGGTCCACCTACCCGAAACTGTCAAATTTTCCCAATCAACTTTGAATTTTATGCTTTAGGGATAAAGTTGAAAATCAAAATCAATTTATTGTCCAGGTAATTTATAATGATAAATTACTAGTCCAGGTAATTTATCATTATAAATTACCTGGACAATAAACTATTTATATTTCTATTAAAGAAATTTGACAGATTGTAGTAGGTTGATGTGCTGGCGTCTGTACTTCAAAAAAGCAAGTATAAAGATAAAAATTGTTTTATGTTTAGTAGGAGATGGCTTTAATTTAGTTGTTGTTTACCATGTAGATAAAGTCAGTCATAAATCATTAAAATTGGCTAAGTCATTTTTGAGAAAACCGCGGACATACATGCATACGGTTCGAATACAGAACTACGTTTCAAAATTCAAAAGTCATGTATTCAAACTAGGCTGAGAATCAGCACTTTTTGAACGTCAAGATTACATAAGACAGTCCCCCGGCACGCCCGCCCTTCACCACTTCCTAGTGCTTTAGCTGGGAAGAAGAAGTGGCGCAACAAACTGTCCAGCAGCACAGCTGTCTGAATAGTTAGAAAAAAATGAATCTATATAATAGTATGCAAAATGATATTTACATTACGCAACACAAAACATAATTTAAATTATAAAATTAATAGCCATATGACAGCTAGCACACGCCAATATACCAACCAAAAACATCGAGAACTATACTCAAGCAGAAATAAAAATAACTTAACGAAAACAATATCTAAATAAAAGCCTCCAGGCATAATGGGCGTGCCCGCTTACATATAGCTGTAACAAGAAGTTATAATTGATAAACTAGGACCATCGAGGTAAATTAAAAAAATATTGAGGTCGCTAGCTAACATATTGCAATACAACTCATTAAAAAAAACATTGTAATGAGTAGATTATGTCAACAATCAACTTTATTAAATCCAGTAAAAATTAAGATAAATGTTAAAAATTACTAAAACAACAGCCTAAATTAATATTTTATCGGAGTTCGGAAGGTTTTTTATATGGCGTAAAAATTAAAGTTTTAAGTACTATATATTGTTACAAATGTATGTCATTGACAAACATACATAAAATATGTATCTTTTTCTTATCACCTTTGTGTTGTCTTGCATTGCGCAAAAACCTGTATTGTACGAGAAATGTTACCTCATTTATTTAAAGTAGGTTCTTTGAACAGCAGTAGTTTGAGTCAGTATGTAAATATAAATTATGTGAAATATTTAACTGACCCTCTAAAAAAACTTATTGATCTTCTAAAGATGGACACTTTTTTAAATGAATGATCCTCTGAAAACTTTTTGCGTTTTGAATGATGTACACATTTTACTAATAATTGAGCCTCTTTTTAATCGTCCGGCCTTTTCTCCCAATTGATCGCAGTAACTAAGCCAGGTTAGGTTAGGTTAGACTGTGAACAACCGCGCGCGAGGCGAGCAAGCGAAGCGAGCGCTGCGGCCGGTGAACGCTACATCCAATTATTTGAGGATCACAAAAACAGTCGCAGCCATTATATTAGAGCGTTCAATAATATTTTTAGGAGCGTTAGATGGGAATTATTAGAGACTAGCTACGCCCCGCGGTTTCACCTGCTTAAGTCTCGATCCCGTGGGAATATCGGGATAAAAAGTCTATTCTCTATCCTTCTCCAGGTCAAAGTCAACCCCTGTGCCAAATTTCATCCAAATTCGTTCAGCCGTTTTAGCGTGAAAGCATAAAAAACTCACTTTCGCATTTATAATATATTAGTTAGGATAGTTAATACAAAAATGATGTGTATCATATGTATATGGTTTTAGGACATGCCGGTTTCCTCACGATGTCTTCCTTCGCCATTTTGAAAGCAGTGATGACGAAATAAATTACTCACACGAAGTAAAGTGCCTGCCTGGGTGCGAACCATATGATTTGATTTGGGTGCCCTAGCGACGCACCGTGTAGATCACACCTTAGAGCCCTCCTTAAATCTCATCCTCATAAAACAAGCTACTATTCCTATTCCTTCTCTGTCCATGCAGTAAGGTTGTGGAACTCACTTCCGCCTAGCATTTCGTGATTTAAAAACTGTTTCACAATTCAAATATCGAGTAAAAGAGCATTACCTTTCCTCTCAACTGTGAGTATTTATATACCTATAGTATGTATGTTTATATATTTAAGCTCTATGTATTTATTTAAGTATATGTTAATTTATTACGTTATACGTGTAGGTTTATTTCAATATTTTAGTTTAAGACTTCGCCAATTTATATTTTTTCTCTTCTTGTTCTCACACACTATTGTCTACATTTCTTTCTCATTTCTCCTATCGCAGGCCTGCTGGAAGAAATTAATTAAGAAATAAGCAGTACCTTTGTACTCATAATTATGATTATGTCTTATCTGTATCTATTTTTCTGTGTGTACATAAATAATAAAAATAATTAATTAATTAATTATACAGTGTATACCTATCAGAAACGTGTGGTCATATTTAAGGATGTGGTACTGACCATCAAACTCAACAACTTTCTTCATGGGACCAACATCATAATCGCACAAAAATAATAAGCTGCCCCATACATAACTTCGAGCGGTGGTAGTCTAGTCGTGGCAGCCCTAGCCTACAAGCTTGTAGGTCCTGAGTTCGAACCCAGGCAGACACTTTACTTTGTGTTAATTATTTAATCACCACAGTTCCTAAGTGTGAAGGAAAACATCGTGAGGAAACCGGCATGACCTAGAAACAAAGATTCGAAGACATATGACATCCACCAACCCTTACTGGGCCTGCATGGCGGATTATAGCCCAAACCCTCTCACAGAGAGGAGGCCTGTGGGTCCCAGCACTGGGAACATGAGGCTGATTATGCATACGAAACTTTAATACCTACTTGACCCAAATATATGGGACGGCTTATATTTTTTTCGCGAATACGATGTTGGTCTCATGGAGAAAGTTTTTCGGGTAAGTAATAATATATAATGATATAATTACAAAATCTCTAATATTCACAAGATACAACTGAATCTATAATTTTATTTGATATAATGATCAGTTAATATAATAAACGATTGATATCATTTTTAAATAAATAATAATAATTATTATATTTTTTTTTTTTTTTTGTCGATTTCTTTACATGCTCATTGGCGGAATTCCAGAGGGTGACACTTAACATATTGTCCTCTGTATAACTAGTGTCAGTACTCGGACTCGTTACTTGGAACTTGTTAATTGATTATCCATGTTAACAGAGATATAAATTTGGACCCTGTCAGTCAAAATAGGACAGTTTAAAAAGACTTCATTTTTGTTGGTGGTGGTGTTTAATCGGTTTTTGTGTAATGTCTCGGAGTGTGAAAATTGTGACTACATTGTTGTATTGGGTTCCGACCTGTAAAAAAAAATGTAAGTGGTGATAGTAAATAAATAAATAACAATTTTTTTTAAGCATAACATACATTGAATATAAAATCGTTTGATATACTACTCAAAAGACATAAAACCTATTTAGTCTAATATGATAAAAACGCCTAGTTCGCTCGCTCGCCTTCGCGCGTTAATTGTCACTGTTCTAACCTAACCTAACCCAAATGATTAACCAACAATAGCGCCTTAGCCCTTCTAACCTAACCTATACGAGGCCAATTGAGGTGTTAACCTTAATGATGGTATCAATATAATATATATTTTAAACGATAGACCTAATGATTTTATATTAAATAAACGTTCCAATAACGTTATACGAAATAAGTTTTAGAATAAATAAATGTTAAATGTAAAGAAATTCTATCAACAGTCGGTATATCTCACGTTGATTATATCTTATTTATTTATTTATTTAAGGACAACCAACAAAGCATACACCAAAAATTCATGTTAAAATACACATAATATTATTTTTTACATATTATAGTGTAGCCTTAATTAAAGGCTGCCACGGCATGCATTAACATATCAGTAGGAAATGCAGTTACAAAATAGTTACAAAAAAAAAGAAACAGTTACAAAACAAAACATATTTTACTAATTTAGATAGTAAGCTAATGAAAAATACGATCTTATGAACGATAATAAAATGAAATTAGACCAAATGAGTTTATACGTTATGAGACGCACCCAAGTTGATCAATTTGATGGTCTGTGCCACACCCTTAAATATGACCACACATTTCTAATACAAGCTGTATAGACCTCGTTCAAACCCAGTGGTTACGGCTCCGACTTACCGAGTTGTAGGTCGCGTTTTCGAAACCATGCACTTTGTGCAATTTATTTCATCAGTTGCAATGGAATTTGAACGTTGTCGTGAGAGACATTGAATTTATGTTCCCAAAACGTTTGATTTATCTGACATTCTGAATTCAAATGTACATAGTTATTATTATAAATACAGAAAACAATAATGGTTGAGGACGGAACCCTAGATTTTCTAAAACGAACTCTGATACCAATAGTGACCCAAATCGAGAGGAATTTTTGATCGCGTGCCCAAATGAGAACAAATTAAAGCTGCGTACTCACTTACTGAGAAAATAAAAACACAACATAACATCACGCTTGTATGCCTCAAAGGGTTAGGCAGAGGGGTACCTATAGTACACCCACATTTCGGTAGTTCTATTTAAGTCCCATGTAATAGGGGGCGAGCCTATTGCGATCAACCGGGCACAAGTCCAGACTTCGGGCTGCTACTGAGAAATTTCAGATAGAAAAACCTATTAACCGACCCAGGAATACGACCTTATGCTCTGCAGGAGCGTTTGCGGCCACTAGAGCAACGACGTTAAAGTTATAGAATAATCAGCCTATAATGTTCCTCTGCTGAAACTCAGGCCTCTGTGTGATATAATTGCATAGCACAGGTGTGAGTACTATATACTAAAGAGCTACCATTTACCGGGTAGTATGTCTTTCATTGACTTAAATGTGCCCTGGCGGCTGTGAGTATGTCATGCTCACTCAGATGTCTCGCTGATGGTGGCGCGTGTGTTGGAACATTTAGCTCCCTTCAAAATGGTTGAGCTGAATGGTGCTGATCCATGCGTCATGTTCGTGAACGGGCGCCGTCAGTTGGGACATCTCTTGGCTTATTTTAAATTTTTGAATGGTTATTCGTTTTTTTCTTTTTATTACGGACGCTTTTACAAACGTGCACGTCTTTCTACATTGTTCTCACATGCATGATTTCAACATGAATGATGTAACCAATATTTTGTATCAAATTTTTTATTAAAAAGAGTGTCCGTGGAGTTTCTTGTCCGTTCTTATCCATAGGTACCTACTACGCTTTGGAATGGGCAACTAGCTTCATATTTCTGACTGACCGACTTCTTGACAATTCAAATGTGCCTGTAAATGGTTTAATTGAAATAAATTCTTTGAGTTTGAGTTGAGTTCTGTTAGAGGGAGTGGGCCGTAATCCACCACGCGGGCCCAGTGCTGGTTGGTGGACGACACATCATTTCCGTTCTATAGGACATTCCGGTTTTCTCGCGATGCTTTCCTACACCGTTTATGATTACAATTACGCACGAATCTGATGGGATTACGTCAACGTCCAATATTAAATGTACCTTTCGCAATGACTAATTACAGGCGGAATGTTTTCTCAATAAGAAGTGCATTAAGTTTCAATAGGCTTCCTAGGAACCTTAATGTCGACTTGTTCTGCACCAGTGTGGCGACCTTAAGACGGCTTTTGGCACAGTCTTTTTTTCAATGATAGTTAACTTAACCTAACCTTATACTAATTATACTTATAACTCATCTTAACTTTATACTAATTATATTAACTTTATGTACTTTCTTTTTATCGACTTGTTCTTATAGGTACTATATGTGGAGGCTTGTTATTAGCAATTTTTTTAAATATTATATTCTTTATATCATTGGTTTGTTAGTCTGTAAGCCTTCTTTAAAATAAATAAATAAATAATTTATAAAATGACTCAATTCAGCCATTCATTACGCCTGTTTTTCTTGAAGGGTTAGTCAGAGGTGATCTACAAGATGTATCAGAAAGGTGTGATAAAAAAAAATTTAAGGGTGTGATACTTACATACTATCAAACTGAATAACTTTCTACATGGGACCAACAGCGTCATCGAGAAAAAAATATCAACTATCCCATACAAAATTTCAATACCGACTCGACCCAAATGTATGTATGGCTGATAATATTAAACTACTATATTAAAAATATTATACTTTTTTTATTTATGTAGAATTAATTATTGTATATTTATTTTATTTTTATATCTTAATTATATTTCATGGTATGCTGCACCGGTCGACGTCATAACGTCAACGCCGGTTGTCGCTGAAAACCAGCGCTGGGGCTCTGTCTTGCATAGGGTCGCAGCATCATGCTGAGCGATGGCCGTTTTGCGTGAATGTGACGCATATTTTCCCTAAACTGGTTTCCATTTTTTAATTTTGTGTTCTTTTTTTGCGTCATGTTTACCGCAAATAAACGTCTTTTCTTTCTTATATTTTTTTTAGATTCAACCGTTTTAGTTATAAAAAAGGCATTTGAAAGTTTCCAAATATTTTTTTTACATATAAAACTAAATATTCGGGGTTACGATATTAATTATTGCATTTCATAATCAATATTTTAGTTCACTAGTTAGCCACATTTCATATTTCCATATAGTATTATTGCCAAATTAATAAAAAAAGGTAAATATTTGACAGTTATTTACGATGTTGCCAACTTTTAGGATAAGCGCTCATAAGTTAAAAGCATCATTAATCCCTGCTGTCAGTCAGTCCATCAGTGGGATTAAAACTCGAGAACTACTTTACTGATTAACATGGTTTTTGTTTTAACTCATAGATATTCCAGCACAATAAATTATGTAGCACTAGATATTAATTATAATATGATAAGTTATGTCATTAGGGGTATCATGATCTAATCAGTGGGTTGTGGAGGTCAGATAGGCAGTCGCTCCATATAATATATATATATATATATACGCTCCATACTGGTAGTCAGCTGCGTTCGGTTAGACTAGACCAGAAATAAAGAAAGAAAAGAAAAGAAAGAATAATATTTATTTGAACACAGTTCGTGAAACATAATACAAAGATAAAAAGTGAAAATAATCATAAAGCAATAATAGTGTGTGCCTCACGGCTGTGCCAAAAAGGTTCATTTCAGCATTAATGCCCGACAAATGCTGTCTGACGCTGGTTTTCTAATGAACCCTTATGTACAAGTGACGGGAAGTACCAACAGTTTCAACATACCTATTACATAATTTTTATACCTCTAAATAAATAAATAAACTACATATGGTCTATTTAAATAATTGTTTCGAATCAATGTTATTTCCACTCAAACAAACATCAACTTTATGAAAGTGTAAATAAAATTGTTTTTTGACTGGCTAGTACTGTTGAAAATGTCATAAAAAATAATATAAGTTGTAGCGCAAACTGAACCCTATGAGTAGGTATTACAGTTGTTTTTTCCTAAAACTCGTTGGCAAACAAATATATAAAAAAAATGTTTTTTTTTAATTTCGTTACTTACATCACTTTCATATATTTTGTATAAACTATTAAACACTACACCGCGCCGCGTCGCGCTTTTTTACCCGACTACGACAAAACGAAAAGAAAGAGATATGTTTTTATCAGTCTTTGTATGTTTTTAGTTTTGTATGTTCCACCGTCGAAACTCATTCGATTTTGCTGAATGATTTAGGCATAGGTGTCAATCGATTTGTTATTATGGTCCAGTGTCATCTAAGACTACATTTGACAGCAACAAAATCAATATGACTGATCTTACTTTCAAAGAGTGGGGTCTCCGCTATATTTTTTTTCTTTACGTCTAATTACATTATGCTTAAAGTAATTAGTGATAATTAAAAATTTCTCTGTTAAATTCTCCCAAACCAAAGTGGGTAGGTAAGTACTTAATGATCCCTAACCCCAAAATAATTGAAATAAAAAATAGTTAAAACTAAAAACCAACGCCATCTATACAAAATCCGAAAAAATCGACATCGATGTCTTGTTTATTAAATACCTTTTTAGTTGGCGTTTTTGTCGTAGTTGGGTTATGCTTGCTAACTATTTTTTTTTTGTATTGAAATTTTATGAGCTGGTAAAAAAAAAAAAAAATTCAACATTTTTTTTTTATTCACTTAGCTTTACACGTTTACCAGAAATACAGGCACCAATAAAGAAAGTAATATTATGTTTTTTAAAGAATGTAGTTCAGTCTAAACTGAGCTTTATTTCGTCCTTGTTACCATTCTTTACGTGAATGACCAACTTACATTTAGTATTCAAACCTCAGTTGTATAACTATTCTCGCTCTGAAAAGTAGCTCATTTTCGTTCTTAGAGTTCTTCTCTCTCTTCACGATCAAAACAAAAAAAAAACATTAATCAATTTCTAGCGTTTGATAGTTTATCATAGTTATTACCTACGTGTTATCGGCAAAATTGTGGTGTCTCTTCCACAAAAGCCAATAATGAAGAGTTGAAAAAGTTATCTTTTTCTAGAGCATTTTTAACACAAAATAGACATAAAGTGTAAGCAGAATGAGAAATGAATCATAATAAAAATAATTTAATAACTTCTATAAAATTAAGACATATCAATGAAATTAAAGTGGGAGCCGTCAGAAATGGACCGTTTTGGGTGGTATGTTTTTTTTAATACTTATCAGGGGCCGTATTATGACGTATTAATGCCACCATTGTTCCAGTGTGAGTGAGAGACGGAGCTATACATGGCCGCTACCACCATCCTTTTTTCGCAGTGGAATAATGATGGCATTAATACTTAAAGAAAGAAAGAAAGAAAATACCTTTATTTAGCACAGACTTAAAGGCACACAAGTAAATAGAAATAATACAAAATAAAAGTGTAAAGTGCGTTGTAAGATACTAGCAGGAATGTGTGCCTCGCGGCTGCGCCAAATAGGCCCAGTTCAGCAAAAATGCCAGACAACTAGTGCCTGACGCTGGTGTTCAACTGGACCTGAAGTGTGAGGTGACGGATGTACAAATCAGTTTTATACTGCAATGTGTGTATGTATACTTAAATAAAATATGTCAAATGTCTCGCTGGTGGTGGCGTGTGTGTTGGATCGTTAAGTTCCCTTCAAAATGGTTGAGCTAAACGGTGCTGATCCATGCGTCATGTTCGTGAACGGGCGCCGTCAGTAGGGACTGGTCATCTCTTATCTGCCACGGCTTATTTTAATTTTTGAATTGTTTTTATCTTTTTATAACGGACGCTTTTTACGTGCACGTCTTTCTACATTGGTCTCACATGTATAATTTCAACATGAATGATGTAACCAATATTTTGTAACAACATTATGATTTAAAAGAGTGTCCATGGAGTTTCTTGCCCGTTCTTCTCCATAGGAACCTACGCTTTGGAATGGGCAACTAGCTTCATATTTGTGACTGACTGACCCCTTGACAATTCAAAAGTGCCTGTAAATGGTTTAATTGAAATAAATGCTTTGAGTTTGAGTTTTGAGTTTGAATAAATGTGTGTATTAATGAATATTTCAATAGTTAGATATAGGTATTCAATAAAAATTGCAAGGCAACAAAACAAAAACATATTGACACATAACTTCATAATAAGGCCCCAGTAGCCCGGGGCACGTGGCGCGTTTGTTGTGGCTAAGTAACAGCTGCAAGCAAGTGATAAGGGAAGAGACAACGAAGTGATAAGTGGTAAGGGGATAAGGGTTCCGTTAGGCTCGCTAAAGAGGAGGCGAAACGCGTGAGGAAGAGGCAAATTTCGCGCCCTCACGCCCCTAGCCGCCGCAGGAGACGCCCTGGGCGTCGGGAATCGCAGGCCGGTTCCCGGCCACCGTAGGCGCGGGCTTGCGGACGGTGAGCAATGGGTAGCTCGCCGTCCGATAAGGACCAGGCCCGGGTCGACGGCGCGTTGTGTTCCATGCGCGCCTCAAAGAGATGTCAGCACAACGGAAGGGGTCCGATAGGACCGATGCCTGCCGGGGTTGCGGGAAAGTCCGAAAGGGATACCGTGGCCCCTGGCAACGGAAGGAACACGGGTGGGTTTTAGTCAGTAAGAGTCTGACACGCCCTCCCGCTCCACCCAGAGCGGGAGAAGTTATCTGATAATTTCCCACCGAAAAAAAAAAAATATTATATCCTATTTGATTCGATGTATTTATCTATTTTATATTTTCGGTCCGAAAATGAAATCAAAAAATACTTTCATACAAATATTATGTATGTCTCCATTTTTCTTCAATGGATAGGACCTTACTATTTGTCAAAGTTTTTCAACTCCTGACCGTGAGGTTCCTGGGTTCGGCCCCAAGTTGGGGTTAGTATTAAAGGATTTTCCATCAGGAACAATTGAGTGAGAAAGAAGGAAAGAAAAATTGTTTATTCTGCATAAATAGTAGCCCGAAGTTAAGACTTGTGCCTCGACAATAGGCTCGCCCCGTTTTGAATCGAACTAAAACATCAATCTGCCTAGGCTTTTCCCAACTATGTTGGAATCGGCTTCCAGTCTAACCGGTCCACCGCCACCGGTCCGTTAGGGTTTCTAATGATAAGCATAAAATATATTGTCCTAATTTACATTGGCATAATTAAATTCAGCATAATGATCATTACGTATAAAGCCTCGTGCAGACTAGCGCGACGCGACTCGAATAATACAATTTCTAAGAAATCTTCACGCCTGCACGAAGCTTAATATTATTAGACATAAATGTTTTTCCCTATTGTTTATTGCCATAAATACGGTTGGCATAATAATTATAAAGCATAATTTTATAAAGCATAATGTTATATACGCATATATTTACACATAATGTTTATTTATTTATTTATTTAACAGTTTATGTACACACATATAAACAGTCAAGAAAAAGGAACAGAAAAATACGTACAAAGGTGATGCTTATTTCTAAAGAAATCTCTTCCAGCATACCTGCGATAGGAAAGTGGATAAAAAGAGATGTAGACAACGTGTGTAAGAGTAGAAGAGAAAATAAAATACATAAAATAAAAACATTGAACTATTCACTCATTTAAAAAATAAACATACAATATGAGAATATACTTACATACATACCTACTTCTAAAAGGGATGAAATTGAATGACCACCAAAAAAACAATCGTTACCCTAAACAGCCACATCCAAAAAAAAAAAATGTACAAATAAATGAAACCTGTTCCAAAATCTTTCGGGCTATTTAAGTCATGCCTGCACTACTTAAACTTTTCATAACCCAAAAAGGCCACGCGTGCACCAAATTTTTACTAGCAAAGTTTTGTGTCATTACCCAAATATATCACTACGTTTGCCATAAAATGTATGTGTTTTAATGTTGGTTGTTTGAAGACTCATTTATCACTAAGATTAAGTTTTTTGAAGATCCACTCTTCATTAAAATGTTTTATTTTTTTGTGGCCGTTATTTTATTGAAAGCTCTAAGAAGCTCAGCCTTTAGTAAACATTTTACGGTGGGTAAACAATGATTTTTGTATATTAATTTTCTTTAATAGGATAAAATTGTGTAACATATTTGGATGAAATTTTTAAATAAAATGCGAGTACATATTTGGTGCATGCGTGGCCTTTTTGGGTAGCTCAGCGATTATTCTGAAGATACTTGCCTTTTTTAGGTTAGCAGACTTTACGGTTTTTGGTGATAATTTCATATTAAAATGGGGATTAAATTCTGGTAAGTACTTATGATTTTTTGGGCGTTATATTTCATTATATCTGGTGATTGCTTAAACCTAAGCCATTCTAAAATAAATATCACTAAAATATTTATACTAATAATTATAATTTAGTATATAATATAATAATAAATACAAAATATGCAACTATGACGAAGTGGAATGATAGTGTTCTTTCACTCTTCTTTCAAAAACTGCAATAGTTTGGCAGTCCCTAATGTTAGGCGGCCACAACTGGACCGCATGCACACTGAAGGAGTAGGAGTAGAAGTCGGTTGAGTGGGGAGGGGGAATGTTCTGTGGAATAAAAATAATAAACTCTAATATAACTCATTTATTATATATTTATTTAATTTCTTGCTGCACTTACAGTAAACACCAAAGCGCGCAGCAAGCCAACAACAACATTTAGCTAAAAAACTTCATGCAAAAATTTGACATAAATTTACTGCTAAGTATACATAAATATGTCAACATCGGGCTCCTGAGCAATCAGGGCGTTCAGATTGATCGTCTGGGTTGTGGGAGCATATCGAGCAGTATGGGTACGCATCAGACTGGCGGAGCCGCGAACAGGCACCGCGAGGCATAGGCGCGCGCCCGCCGCAGCCGATCCGGAGCAAACAATGAACAACGAGCTAGAGTAGTCGCGTCATCGATCTTATTATTGAGCAAATTCCACTATAAATCATCCAAAAACTTCTTACTAAATAAAATCAACCGACTTCCAAAAAATCACTACAAAGTGAAAAATAACTTAAGTTTCGGAAGTCGGTGTCTTTGGTTTTGTATTTTCGTTATTTGCCACCGACTTCCGAAATTAATTTTTTCTACGTCTTCCGGTACGCGATCGCCACTCCAGAACCTTTCGGCCCCATCGGCCATCAGTTCTGCGAGCAATGTGCCCAGCCCATTGCCACTTAAGTTTGGCAATTCTTCGGGCTATGTCGGTTACCTTGGTTCTCCTGCGGATCTCTTCATTTCTGATTTGATCACGTATGGAAACTCCAAGCATAGCCCTCTCCATTGCCCTTTGGGTGACTTTTAGCCTTCTGATAAGGCCCATTGTGAGCGACCACGCAAGTTATCAAGTTTCATTCAAAATTCAAACTATATTTCAAAGATTTATTTCCGAAGTATTTTCGCGGAAAATTAACAGGACAGAAAATTAATAATTTACTGTACCTTTCAAATTTTCCAAGGTTAACTTGCTAATAAGTAAGATGCCTTCATCATATTATTATCAGCCGATATGATGATGATGAAGGCATCCTACTTCTTAGCAAGTTAATTTTAGGAAGCGTTGTGGAGTGAAAGAGGATGGGAGTTTTAAGAATTAAGAAAAGTGTATTGAGACAGTTTGAACACACAGAAAGGATTGGATCTCATAAGAAATCTTAGTAGTTATAGTATTGATATTTGGCGCTATTGACTAATGAGTTTGCCGACCACTATTCTAAGACATCACGGTTTCCTCACGATGTTTTCCTACACCGTTTTGAGAACAGTGGTGATGAAATAAATTGTACAAAGTAAAGTGCCTGCCTGGGGCGGCAGTCTCGATAAAGATAGCGATCGCTATACGACCTAATTCGGTCGCAAAGTCTTAAGAAGGAACAGGGCCTGCGAGAAATTTGAAAAATAGGTATTTGAAGAAACTATTTAATTGCCGTCGTCTTACCTCAAATCTGCCTCCGTAGAGTGCGATAGGGACAGCTGCAGCTCAGACCGATTATATTACAAAAAATTTGACGAGATCGGCGTTTCGTATTCCCCTTTTTTCTCCTCGAAAACTGAGCCGATTCAATTTATTTTTTTACATTAAAATTTTAAGAAAGAATATGTCTAGGTTCCTATCGATTTCTTTTATGTTAAAAACTTTTCGAATTTGTCTGGTAGTCCTCTAATCACGGCGGTAAAAATGGGGCATTTTTTAATTTTTGGAGGGTCATATTTTCTTTACCAATACTTTGCTGACAAAAAGGAAATAACAAGGACGTGTCTATAGCAGATCTTGATTTTATGAAAAAAAAAGATTGGAATGGTGTTGCTAGACGGTCAAAATTACTTGACAAGCTCGAAAAAATCCCGTGCTTGTGAAGCACGTCGCGCGCGTCTAGGGACGCCATTACGACTTTGCGACCGAATTCGGTCGTATAGCGATCGCTATTTATGTCGAGCCTGCCGCCCTGCAACGTAAACGTAACATAAATTCGAACGATTTTTTTTATCAAAAATACAACTGTCCTTTTGCATTTTTGGTTCTAATTCATGTGACACAATTAGTATCACCCATATGAACTCTTAAAACGAAATAAATATGATGTATGAAACGAATATTTTCAAATTGAAATTGAAAAGCACGTCGTGCACGATACCTACGCATCATTGGTTGAACCAAAGGTGCGTAAAGGTACCATTCCAAGCCGACTGCAGGCGCCGACGTGTCGCCGTGACACGATTTTAAATTCCTATGAAATACTTTCCGTAGCTATCGACACGTCGCCTTCATAGAAATACATAAGAATACATAGAAACCAGTCGTGTCGCGGCGACACATCGCCTGCATTTGCCGCCTACGATCGGCTACGGAATTGTACCTTTACGTGCTTAACGTGCTTTCCAAGTCACGGAGAGGACATAAGAAAACAAATGTATTTGGTACCAACTTTTATATCAAAATAAAAAATGTTCTGTAAACTAACAATACATGCACATCACACTTCCAAACAATTTTATTTTAATAAAAAGAAGAAGGTAGATAGGTTACATGCGCTCCGCAAGTGTCACGTTAAAACTAGGCTAGTTAGCAAACTTGAGCTCAGTGTCACGCTGGCGTCAACGTGAGCGTGTGTGTCCCGTGTTTTAGATTAGAGTTCCATTTTAGAAAATCGAATATTGCGTATGTAACCTGTATATCTCTTTCTCACAAAGAATTTTGTTCTCGACCATCGTTTCGTTGATCAGCATCCGGTTTCGGTTGTATTCTTGGAGTCCGCGATGGTAGTTCCAAATTCATCCGTGATTCGTCAATTATTCCATTGGATAAGTCGGTATCAGGCGAAGGGCCAAACACTACCACGATCAAATCAGCAATAATAAAGGTCATAATTAATATCGGCAATAATCCGTTAATTATTAATAGATTGCTTTTGTATTCATGCGGAATAGAAAACACTGTGATGCATAAGAATAGCTCCAAACAAGCAGTCACCACCAGGCTATAGATTTGCAAGAATAAAGATGCCGTATAGTCCAGTAGACTGCCAATGACAAAAGTTCCTAACATAAGGTATATCGCGAATATCGTGACTGGGGCGAAAAGGTCGTGAGTGATGCTATATGGACTGTCCAACTGTCGGGTTCTTTCGTTGACGAACGCACCGGTATTGGCAAGCAAAATTAGGAGTTGAATTTTGGTGGACGGCTCAATCATTGATAGGCATTGCCTGTTCTTCCTACAATTGGCAAGACACCTGCCGCCTCGGCCTGCGTCACACACATCTTTGGTTTTCTGTTGAAATTTTAGTGTTTGTAAGGTTTTAGCATGTTATTTTGTTAACACAGAACAGTAAGATTTCATCTGACAAGAAGACGACTTTTGACAATTCATGTCATCATTCTGAATGGACAATTCAATATTTTGACAATTCTTGACATCTTCAGAGTTGATTAGTGGAGTTTTTATTTGTTTATTCTTGAAAATGTTCTTAATGCCAATAGCACACCTCTGCCGCAAAACCGAAGCAGCGAAACCGCAGTAGTTTAATTCAACTGGCGCGCGTCATATTCCACTACTCGAGTTCCGCTACTCGAATTTCAAATAGCGGAACATGACGCGAGTCAGTTGAATTGAACTAATGCGGTTTCGCGGCGGAAATGTGCTCGTTAATGTCGTCTATGATCTTGAGGCGCTTGGCCGAAATAGTTTGTTTTTTACCCCACTGCCCCAAAAGGAGGGTAATGTTTTTGTTTTTGTTTGTTTTTTAGGGTATATAGATGATATGGGACCAAATGTTTACTTTGTTTCGGTAAAATAAAGTGTAC
Source organism: Xanthia icteritia (assembly GCA_949128155.2). Classification (NCBI taxonomy): domain Eukaryota; kingdom Metazoa; phylum Arthropoda; class Insecta; order Lepidoptera; family Noctuidae; genus Xanthia; species Xanthia icteritia. The sequence goes on along the minus strand of OX421959.2, from coordinate 9,411,799 downwards.
TTACTATGTTTTTTACCTATACGTTGGAGACAATATAAGGAAACAAAAGTGGTTAACAATATACCAAATTATAACAAAATACCAAAGAACTTTAAAGAGCTACCCAATCATTAATTGTTTATAAAGCTAAAATTATGGCCACTGGAAAAACGATTTTATTCTATGAATTTATAAATAATGTTAATAATCTATTTTAAATCGATATGACGATAATATTAATAATGAATTTATTGTAAAATTAATTAATAATAGAAAGATTTAAAGCATGTCATTGTACATATTTATTATACTCTAGCATTAAATACATAGCAATGTTTTGCTTGTCAAATGTATGCCTTTGAATTAGAAACTTATTACTGACTATAAGACCAACACTGTACCAATACTTATTGCAAATAAATGATTGATCGATTCATTGAACAAAATGGTTCCTTGTCCGTGCTTACATCTTTTTGGGGCTGACTGTAGGTAGGTACAACGAACAAACCTGCTGGCCAGCATGTTCGCCATCACGGACAACGCCCTGCAAATGTGCTTGCACTCTTTCGGAGAATACAGACGAAATGATTATTTATTTAGAATCTCCAACAAAAGATATACAGAATATACGGCACATAAATAATGGGCAATATCAGATATTAAGTAGGGGTACTTCATCACATACAGAAGACCACAGCATGCACAATAAAGTTAACAAATAAACTTAAAATTTGAAACAAACAAAGTTTAAATATTAATTATAATCTAGTTTAAAATGTTTAAAGAGAGTTTGAATTTTTAAATGTTTTATGTTAATTATTTTAAATATATTATTTACATTCTTTTCTATTTTGTAACAATGAGAACTTTGTAGGCCTAGTATACTCACAGGTGATTCGATTTATTGACCACTTTCCATTTTATTAAGTACCTAATACTTGATGACAGGCCTACATTGTCGTCCCATACCTATTCACACTGTCATTTGGAAATATTGTAAAAGCTAAGCCAACTGAGAAGCTTCTTGCCGGCTCTTCTCCATAGGAAACGACCAATTGGCATCATGCACCTAGCTTCTGACGTTTCATAAGTGCTCATGTAGGCTTATCTGAAATAAAATATTTTCAACTAGGTACGCCCCGCGGTTCCACCCGCATAAGTCTCGATCCCGTAGAAATATTGAGATAAAAGGTATTCTATGTCTTTTTCATGGTCTACCCATATGCTAAATTTAATCAAAATCCGTTCAGCCGTTTTAGTGTGAAAGCGTAACAAACAAACAAACTCACTTTCGCATTTATAATATTATAAGTTATCTTCAGTTAGTTAGAATTTGAAGATTTTTATTCATGTATCGTTTATTTCCAGGTTCATCTCCGAGACGACATCAAGTCGATTCATTCTGACAGCAGTTCCGAAGATAGAAAACCTCGAGGTTGGAAGTTCGTCCGGTCTATGACATCGGCAGCTGGAGCATTTACGGCGAAGTCTAAAGAAACACCTACTGTTTTACCGGGAACACCACAACCAAGTTTTCAGGTACAGTCTAGTCTTTTATGTCTTTCATTTTTTTTTCCTTTATCCAGTTAAGACACATAATACCATTTAAAGCTACGGCACTGAGCAGACTATTGCATAGAAAACTATACTTTAATAACTTGATAACGAAGATCAAAATAGCATGTAACAACTCTGACCAATGTCGCGATGACATCAACTTAAAACCTTATTATCGAACCGTTAGAATGGAACGTGGATCCAAGCGAGGCACAGTTGGTTTTTAATTGTTTCTGTAATTACGACATGCGAAAGGTTAATGGTCTGTCCGTTTTATGTTTTTTTTTTTTTTTAATTCAATTGTTACTGTCTGCCAGTATCACTTGTGTGATTTTTTATTCGGACTCACATGTAAAGAAGATGGCAAAATGTTATTCTCTGATCTTGACATTACGTCGCAAAATATAATGCTGAGTCGCCCTTAAGGTGACGAACATTAATTTAAATGTGACTGTACCTAATACAGGTTTTCAATTCGTTTCGGTTATCCATGTTAACTGACGAAATGAAAAATTTTAGAGAAGCAGAGATTTGTGGTTTTTATTGTACTCTAACCTCAGCTAGTCCAGAAGAGTATTTCAATCCTTATACGAAACTGCATCATAAAAATAAAACGTGAGTTTGAGTTTTTCTTACTGGCTGTGCCATATTTTCAAAATCTGGGAATGCAGTTAGCAATTACTCAAAAAGTTAAGGACAGTCTCCTAAGAACGTTTTCCTGTAACTACAGCAGATAAGGTATCTGCCCATACTGCCTTGTCTCAAAAATCCACCCTGTATTGGGGTAGGCTTTTAGTCTAACTGGAATCCAGTTAGTGCAAGCAGCTGAATACCGGTATTTTACATGGAGCGACTGCCTATCTGACCTCCAAAGTCAAAGTCAAATCATTTATTTCAAATAAGCACATAAAGGGCACTTTTAAATATCGAAACTTTCAAGAAAATATAATCGATTCTAGTCCAAAATATAGTTTCGTATGGAGAAGAATGGGCAAGAAACGCCACCGTTTTTAAAATGTTTTATAATATTTTTAATACATTAATTATATGTGAAGACAATGCACCTAGAATAAAATTACAATACCACATCAGTTAAAAAGAATTAAAAATAAAGCAATGACAGATAAATTAATTTTATTATGTGATAGGTACATGGTGCTCACATATTTACACACATTGTAAAAGTATACGATTTTTCTAAAATTTTAACAAGTAATAAGTCTCCACAGACAAGTTACTGGATAACACAATACCCCTTGGTATAGTTTGACCGAGACCGCTATACCGCGCCACGCACGGTATGTGCGTGGCGAGGAGGGAAGTGCAGGCTGCTCATTCAACAACGCAAACGGAGCGGCGGCGTCCCGCCGCTCATACGTCAACGCTACCCGCCGCCTCGCCGCGCATTCCAGAGGCGCGGTACAGCGGTGTTGGTTTAACTATAAGACTGATTGTGTTTCGGGCTTCTACCCGACTACCAGTAACAAAAATCTGTATTTTCGGGCAAGCAGTTACACATCAAACCGCGCTGGGTCCACGTAGTGGTTTTCGGCCCACTCCCTCTTACACAGAGAAGACCTGGGTCCTAGCATTGCAAATATTATTACAACGCTTAAAATTACATTATTTATGTTTCAGTCCAAACCAGACAGCAAAAATTCCGACTACGGTAAAGACGACAAAAAGTCAGTATTCTATCCAAATGAAAAAGACGAGAACATTGGCGAAACAAGTCCCGACGTACGTATGTATTGCATCACCGTCCATGAATAAATTTACAATCAAGGGTAAAAATATATACAGGGTTATTGGTAATACGTTGGCAATTCATTAAGGGGATGTAAGAGAGGTCGTTTGACAACCAAATGACCCCTTATGACTCCTATGCAAATCTCAATAAATTCCGGCAAATTTTACATTTTATATTTTTATTTAATTCATTTTAAAATATAAAATGTCAAATTAATCGAAAATGGTTGACATTTGCATAGGGGTCATTTGCACCCAAATGACCTCTCCTACATCCTCTTAATGGAATGCCGACATATTACCCATAACTCTGTACCCACTTATAGCATAAAATCACAGAGATTATGTGCTCTCTACATAAAATAGATATGTACCTACGCAGATGGTCTGCTCCATATAACGAGGAAAAACAGACGCACGGAGTGTGCCTGCGTGTGGAGATCTCGAGATACTCGCTTCCGCCAGCGGCTTCACCCGCGTGATATATTTATAAATTATAACCTATGTTATTCAGTGATAATATAGCAAAAATCGAATCATTTTACTCGACTGCGGCAAAGCCAAAAAAAGAGGGTATGTATGTATGTCCGTCCCTATGTTCCCCCGTAACTACTAAACGGCTGAACCACTTTTGATGAATGATATGTCGATAGATTCGTCTTTATTGCATTATTATTTAATATACCCAGTGACACCTGGTCACTGAATATATTAAAATTATAAAAACAAAATGGCGGTCTATGTGTGCGTGTTTTTTCGTTCTTATTGAGCCGGCCTTCTGTACCTATCTATCTTGTGCTGATACTGTCTGTATTCATCTTAGATGATTTATGTAACTTACACCAACCGTGTGCTCGATAAGATTTCTCATCAGCTAAATCTAAAGATACAATCTCGAAGACGACAGCAAACCGCAATGACAGACCGCAACTTCAGTATTTCTATGAAAACGCTTCCGTAGATGGCGACATTTCGTCTGCTGTTGCGGTCGAGCGCGTGACTATAGACGACATATCAGTACCTAGGGCTGTCTGTGGCTGTCACCAACACATGACGTTTTTTTTTTTTTGCTGGACATAATTATGAGTTTTGCGAATCTAGAGAAGAGAAGTGCCGCTGCCGTCAGCGATATGCCATCGCCTACGATAATGTACCACAAATAGCCTTAAAAGAAAACTAAAAGAATCGGATAGTTCTTGAGTACATCTCCGACTTTTTTTTCAAATCTATGTATGTGGACTGGTTAATCGGCTATAACATTTTTCAATTTTCTTTTAATTTTCTGTCTTCATCTGTGCTTTCATTAGTCTTTGCTTTCATTTTTCCCGAATCCACAGATACGAATATTTTTCGCTGCGTAAAGCAAATTCAGAGATTTTATCCAGATTTGATTTTATTTATAAGAGTTTTGTCGTATTGTTGGTTCCGTTCCTCGTTGTCTAGTATTTTAAAGCTATTATAAAAATGAAAACTCAATCAGGTTACGCAAGAAACTATTTTTATGTGACTTACAAAAAGCCTGTCAAAAAGCGACCACGTAAAACTGACGAGAACAGAAAAAATAAATAAATGGTGTGGAATGCTTACAAGTATATTTTTGTCTAACGTATACAATGTTTTGTTCTCAGGGTTTGGAGCCAGAATCCTTGCTATTCCGGGACGGCAGAAGAAGGATAGACATGGTACTAGCATATGAAGAAGAAGACTATGGCGTCATGACTGAAAATGAAGCGAGAAAGAGAGAATATAGAAGAACATTCCAGGTGAGCATGCCAAATTATCAAATATAGTCGATTTCGATCTGCTATATCACTTTTGACAACAATTTCCAGTAAATTGAACCTTTACCATAGTCCCGCGTCAAGAGAATGCGTTCTTGACACATTTCAGTTGGACAATTTCTAGTATTAATAAGGATAAAATTCGCAAGGAGTTTCTTGCCCGTTCTTCTCCATAGGTACCTACTACGCTTTGGAATGGGCAACTAGCTTCATATTTCTGACTGACCGACTTCTTTGCAATTCAAAAGGACCTGTAAATGGTTTAATTGAAATAAATGCTTTGAGTTTGAGTTTTTGAGTTTGCAAAACACATAGGTATTCGTTAGTAAGAAACTGACAGGTGTCACGCCGATAGCACATCACCGCCGCGAAACCATAGCAGCGAGACCGCAGTAGTTCAATTCAACTGGTTCGCGTCATGTTTCGCTACTCGAATTTCGAATAGCGGAACATGACGCGAGTCAGTTGAATTGAACTACTGCGGTTTCGCTGCTATGGTTTCGCGGTGGAGATATGCTACTGGCGTTAAGAACGCATCTCTCGAAGGCCAGATTGTGGTTGAAAATATCTAAAGCCCCATTTACATGTTGCAAGCTTATTGGCTGTGGCATACCATAAAATTGAACCCATCATCTGATAGCAAAAGCTAATTATTGATATTTTTATGTTGTTACAGGATAGCCTAATAAAGGAAGGGCTAGAACTGGAGCTAGAGAACAAAAGCTTATCTTTCGACGAGAAGACCTGGTTCCTCAAGATCCACATACCTTGGAAGACTGAGATGAGGCTGGCAGAAGTCACGGGCATGAAACTACCCACGCGACGGTTTATTCCTATATCGGTGAGCGCTTGGGTTAGTATATATCGTGTGGCGGCATCTACAATGCCACATGCGAACTACGCATCACACTGATGTTACGCAAAATCCTGCATCGCGCAAGCAGGGTTTACCGTGCGACGAGGATATATAGGTACAACGTCCCGACATCAATCGTCGTCGGGCAGTAGCCCACAGGACACAACACCCATCTGGTCGGGAGAATCTCCATTTTCTTTAAAGAATAAGCACCATGAATTCAGTATATGATGACAAAGTCCAAAATGTATTGCTGCTGGGGAGTTCACTAATATTTGACAAAAAAACGAACGACGAATGATCATTTAAAAATAGCATACCAATACCATCTCATAGCCTACTATAATAATATATTTTTTTCTGTTTCTGTGAACCTAAAGTATATTTTCGTATTCTACTTTATGTGTAGGAAAGATTTCTGTATGTAAAGTACCTAAGTTTTAGTAAAATATGTAAGTAATTATCAAGCAATGCATTTTGTCAAACGTTATTTATGCTTTGCGTTGTTTTAACAATTAACAATTTGATTTTTTTATGTAATGAAATGTTGTCTCTTCCAGTTATTTGTCAAATAAGTTATTTACAGAGAGAATAGTTTCTAAAGTGTTAATTTTATCAAGTATAAATTTACCTAACGTTATTTTTAAAATGATAATATGTCGTTCGTTTTTTAAAAATGATAATTTGTGGTTCGTTTTTAAAAAATGATAATTTGTCGTTCGTTTTAAAAAAATGATAATTTGTCGTTACTTTATTTCTTCTGAGGGAGTTACCATAACTAAAAAAGTAATAAAATAAATAACTTTTTTAGAAAAAGAAACAGCCGACTTCCAAGAAAATACTACAAGGTTAATACTTAACATTGTAAATTGTAATTGAAAACGATGAAAGACAATCGACTTACAAAAAACTACAAAATGAAAAATAACTTTAATTTCGGAAGGCGAAAGTCTTAAGGGTACACTAGTCGACGGCTCGAACTCGTTGGTGGGCATGACTAATATGCATGCTAATTAGTCAAATTATTTATTTATTTATCTAGTTTTTATTTATTTAATTAGTGAAATTTTACGCGCTCGTTTTCTCATAAAAATATCCTCTCGAAACCGAGCGCGTAGAATTTCATAAACAGACCTTTGGGCATAGATATTATGAAAAAACTACTGCATGTATTTACTCAAAATAAAATTATTTGAACTATCGAATAAATTATCTATACGCTTCCCTGTACGTTACTACATAAGTTATTAATTTACACCCAAAGACGAGTTAAAATTAGTGTTGAAATATGGAAGTTGAAACGAATTGGAAAATGTTTTTTTTTCAAATTCTGCTTCCATACAGGGATAATGACAATACAAGTTTTAGTTTTAAACGTACACCGTCAAAAAGACGAGTAATCATCATTCTACGTCTGTATGGAAGAATGACCGACTTAAGGAAAGAAATACTTAAAACAACAACAATAAGTCGGTGGCAAAAAACTAAAATACAGCTATCCAATTACGCAACAAATTTTCGTAAACGATTACGACAAATTTGTTTCATTTTGACAGTTCAACAACATTCATTGCGTTATTTACGTTGTTAAGCAGATTGTTTTTTCGAACTTTTGGAGCTATGGGCTTAGGAATTTATTTCAAAATTATTCAAATTCCGATGATAAATTAAAGTAATTTTTAACTTTGTAGTGTTTTTTTTTTGTAAGTCGGTTGTCTTTTTTCAATTACAATTTACAATGTTAAGTATTCAAACAATACAATTTGTTGAAAAAAGTGGTGAGATGTAAAGTTGAAACCTTCTATCTATATCCAGTTGAACGTGTTCCTAATTTTCTGTTGAATTTAACCTGAACAGGGCTTGTTTACTTTTTACTTTTGGAACCGACTTTACTTATAATCAGTAACATAATAAATTGCTAGAATATTTCTCATTGATATCATGTTTATCAGGACGACAATAAATCAGAAAAAGACAAGCACTGGTATTCAAAATGGCGGCGACGTTGGAAACAGCTGTATGAGTACGAGCACACCAGGATTACTGCGGAGCCTTCCTTCTACGGAGCTGCAGAACAGAAGGGGGCTCGGAGGGAAGAGGTGTAAGTAGCATTATATACATACTACCTTTTTTTTTGTATGGGAAATTATCAAATCATTTCTCCCGCTCTGGGCGGAGCGGGAGGGCGTGTCAGGCTCTTACTGACTAAAACCCACCCGTGTTCCTTCACTGCCAGGGGCCACGTACAGGCAACTGAAACTGAACTGTGGTCGTGGTGCCTCGGACCTTGTGTTTACCCTAAACATCTTAAGCTTAAGGGTTTCCTAAGACTGCTACATAGCGCCCTCATTTACCATCGTATGACATCACTATTGTTTTTTTCGTGTGGTGAGTGACTAACTTGGGTGTCAGAGTTTTAAAGCCGCCCATGGGCCTCTGACTTGGCTTTACATGCCGTCGAGAAATATCTCTCAGGCTTGCCGGTTTCTTCACGAAGTTTTCCTTCACCGTTTTTAAGCAAGTGATAACTATACAATGCGCACGTAAATCCGAAATGTCAGAGGTGCGTGCCTTGGGTTCGAACTCGAGACCTATGACGTGGCAGGCGTTACAGAAACGTTATTTATGAAAGTAAGTTGGTGTGTTTTTAACCCCCGACACAAAAAGGGGGGTGGGTGTGTGTGTGTGTCTGTCTGTGGCACCGTAGCTCTTAAACGGGTGAACCGAAGTAAATGCGATTTTTTTTATTTGAAAGTAGGTTTTCCAGCGATGGTTCTTAGACATGTTTTATAAAAATCAGTTCAGCCGTTTGAAGATTATCAGCTCTTTTCTAGTTGATGAATAGATGTGAGAGTCTTCCACAGGCCTGATCGATTTGAAATTTGGTATTCGATTACATGAAAAAAACTGTGTGATAAAACTACAAATGAACTATTTTCGGACTTTTTCCTTCTCATGTGCTGTTAGACCTAGCTTCCTACCTAATTTCATGATTCTAGGTCAACGGGAAGTACCCTGTAGGTTTTGATTTATTTGTGAGTATCAAAATTAAGTCGCATAAATGGCCGTATTTTTTAATTGCTTAGATTTAGAAGGTTGAAATTATTAAAACTCCAAGGGAACATAGACCTACGTATTCAATATTAATTTCAACTTGATACCTCCACGCGTTCCTGAGAAAAAGGTTCTTGACAGAGTGACGGACGGACAACGAAGTGATCCTATAAGTGTGCCGTTAGGCTCGCAAAAGAGGAGGCGCAACGCGTGAGGGAGAGGCAAATTTCGCGCCCTCACGCCCCTAGCCGCCGCAGGAGACGCCCTGGGCGTCGGGAATCACAGGCCGATTCCCGGCCACCGTAGGCGCGGGCTTGCGGACGGTGAGCAATGGGTAGCTCGCCGTCCGATAAGGACCAGGCCCGGGTCGACGGCGCGTTGTGTTTCACGCGCGCCTCAAAGAGATGTCAGCAGAACTGAAGGGGTCTGATAGGACCGATGCCTGCCGGGGTTGCGGGAAAGTCCGAAAGGGATACCGTGGCCCCTGGCAACGTACAGGCAACTGAAGGAATACGAACTGAAGGAACTTCAATACCTACTCGAGAATATTAATAGAGTAGGTATTGATGTTTTGTATGAGACAGCTGATTACTTTTTCGCGATTTCGATGTTGGTCCCATGGACAAAGTTGTTCAGTTTAATGGTCTGTACCACGCCCTTAAATATGACCACACATTACTGATACACGCTATATATACTTTTGTTTGCTTACAGATTTTTAGTAAAAGACCGGCACACACAGTTCTCTCCAGCACAAAGAAGTTTACTAGTCATGCAGATATTACTCAGAGCTAAATACGACAACGATGACATTAAGGTATGTTATTACAAGTAACACCTCTTACCCCACGTTCGCACGGACGTAATAAATTCGTGGCGATTTTTTTTCGTGCACTGGATTTTCAACGCTTTGCTTGGCGCCGACAGTTGAAAACCCAATAGTGTGTTTTTTTCAATGGGCTGGGACGAGAACTGTGCGTCCCAAACTCCCAACGCGGAGGATTCTCAACGCTCGGCTCAACAGCGAGAGTTCAAAATGCAAATTCAATGTGAATTATTATCGTCAATCATAGAGTCTCTTCTGGGGTCGTTCATTAATCACGTGATTGTAATCCGCCTCCTCCTTCGCGAGCATTACTACTTCGCAGAAGGAGGTGACAGCCTCCCATGCCCTCTCGCTCGGTACCATGGCCTGGACGAAAGATCCCCGCCACCGATCGCCTCCACGAGGACACAGCGTTGCTCTGTTCAAGCCGGGCAGGCCTCCAACGTACCGTGTCCTCCGGGCGATCCAAGCAGTGATGAAACTCGGGTGTTTCCTCCCGCCTGATACGGAACAGGAACCTCCTGAAACAACGGTGTCCGGTGAGGAACTGCGCCAGGCGGAAGATGAGGACGCCGTGTCGCCTCTCTAGCCACTCTTCAAAGAGAGTACTACTTATCGCCGCAATTGTGGCGTGCCTCCCCCTTCGAGCCTCACATGATTAATGAACGATTCCCTTAATAGAAGACTCTGGACACTTCAAAATGCCTTTACAATAAGTTCTCTTTGCCATTTCAGATGGGTATCCGTCGCCTTCTCAATGACAACACATACTCAGCGTGCTACCCTCTGCACGAAGGGAGGTACGAAGTTGATATGTCTGATGGCAGAGTTACTGACAGAAGAGTAAGTGAATTATTTTAGCAATCACGGTACTATAGTTTGACCGTAACCGCTGTACCGCGCCTTAGGTATGTGCGCGGTGAGCGGTAGGGTGCAGGCCGCTCATTCGTCAACGCTGCCCCACGCCCCACCGCGCATTCGTAAGGTGCGGTAAGGCGGTCTCGGTCAAACTATAGAACCTAGCATTAAGAGGGACAGGGCTTGTGAGGAATTTGAAAAAAAGGTATTTGAAGAAACGATTGCCATCGTGTTACCTCAAGTCTGCCCCCGTAGAGTGCGATAGGGACAGCTGCAGCTCAGACCAATTATATCCAAAAAAATTAAAGAAATTGACGTTTCGTATTCCCCTTTTTTCTGCTCGAAAACTGAGCCGATTCAATTAATTTTTACATTAAAATTTAAAAAAGAGTATGTCCAGGTTCCCATATTTTTTTTTATGTTAAAAACTTTCCAATTTGTCTGGTAGTCCTCTAATCACGGCGGCAAAAATGGGGCATTTTTGTAATTTTTGGAGGGTCATATTTTCTTTACAAATAAGTTGCTGAAAAAAAGGAAATAACAGGGACGTGTCTACAGACCTTGATTTTATGGAAAAAAAAATGTTCTAGAATCTAGAGGCATTCAGGAAGGAAAAAAAGGGAATACATTTATATGGAGAATCGCAGGCCCTGTTCCCTCTTAATGGTCTTGGAAATATTATATTTTTCCAAATATTACTTCTTATTTTATCAATTTTAGTTTAAGGCCTTAAATTGTAAAGCATGTCAGTTATTTCAATAAACTAAACATTTTGAATTTGCGCGTCTTAGGAATTCCAAAGTTATATTAATTTTAATTCCTTTCTTGTAAACGATTTTTTCTGATTTCATAACCAAACTTGACCATTATTTTCTTTCACCAGCTCCTGTACCTCGAGTGGGCCCGTCCTTGTAAATGGTACAAGAAGCAGCCTCTCTGGCTAGTCCGGAGGTACTTCGGCGACAAGATAGGGCTGTACTTCTGCTGGCTCGGTTTCTATACCAAGATGCTGTACGCCCCTGCTATTGTGGGGACCCTCTGCTTTCTATATGGGCTGGCGAGCATGGATTCGCATGATAACATTCCAAGGTAAGTTTATAAGCTTTATTAACTTAAATACTTTAGGGTTTGGTCGAGCCGGCGCGGGCGGGTTGCGGACGTGGCTCCGGACACGGACACCTCCAGACGGATACGTACCCGGTTCAGTCCCAGTGGCACCTGGAGGGGTCGGTTACCGCACGCGTAAAAATATTATTATTATTTCACACACATCCTCGCTCATCTCCAATGCAAACCCAGCCATAGACTGAGATAAATATACATTATTTTTATATAAGTGGAAACTTGTAATTGGCTTCTAAATATTACTACTGACTACTCGAATGTATTTGCTGTAAGTTGTCTTAAAATGAATAAAATAAAATACGCTACACTCTTTTTCGGTCAGCACATTCGATTTTTTTGGCTGCGGTCTGGTCGGTGATCACACGCCGACTTCGACGAACGACGTGTAGTCGTCGTCACCGACGACGGCCGAATGCTATGTTCGTAAACAGACGGGCACGGTCTCGCTCGCTCGCCGCCCGCGACGGACAGTTGCGACGACGGCAGCAACCGACGTTTTGGCAACCGGCGACGTGTCGGTAGTCCGTCGTGACGTCACCGCACACTGACCGATGCCTTTTATTGTCTACGGCTTACAAATATTATTGCCAGTGTAGGAAAAATATTAGGCATCGATTTAGTTCCATATTTTATGCAAAAATAATATTTTAACGCACCCGGAGGCGCCACTGGTCCCTTACGGGTGTGCGTGGTAACCGACCCCTCCGGGTGCCGCTGGGACTGAACTGGTTAGAATCTATCAGTGTCCGGTGTCATCGGCTCGTCCGCAATCTGTCCGTTCCGGTGTGATTGATCCTTGGCTGAAACTAGTGCAACGTTGGTAGTTTTAAGGTTGATTTTAGAAGATTATACCCAAGAACAAGCGCTTCTCGTCATCAAACTGGAAAGTTTGGCGAGTAAAAATGTAAATACAAGAAATAATGTACCAAAGTTTGAGAATTAAAAAAAATAGGTCATAATATGTATAAGGTCTAACAATCATCATCTGCCAAGCCTTTTCCCAACTATGTTGTGGTCGGCTTCCAGTCTAACCGAATGCAGATAAATGACAGTATTTTACGTGGAGCGACTGCCTATCTCTGACCTTCACAGCTCAGTTACTAGGTTGACTCTTATAAGGTCTAACAATAACAGTGTAAAATATTCAAAGAGGTGATAGTACTCATGAATAAAGAACAACCACGCCAAAGATTATACAGGATGATAATCTGTGATGGGGCATGAAGTGCAGCAAGTACTCTAACCTCATTTGAGTCCAGCACCCTATTTGCGAATGAACTTCAGTTCCCGTCTCTGTCTTTCTCCTGTAGTTGAAATTAGAGAGACAGAGATACTGCTCAGTCATAGCATGTGCTAAACAAGGGTAGCTACACACTTTTCCGTGTGGGTATGATTCATCACAGTGGGGCGGCAAAATCGAATGATTCAGTAAGATTTATGTTCGGGAAAAGCCGCTCTGGCCGAGCCGACCCAACCCGAACATAATTCAGCGACGGCAGATGCTGAACGGAGTGATAGGTGAGAGATATGTGTAGTAATTGCTTCGTGTCGGCTTTGTTGTTCAACGACGCTACCGACAGCGTGCGGTGACGTCACGACGGACTACCGACACGCCGCCGGTTGCCAAAACGTCGGTTGCTGCCGTCGCAACTGTCCGTCGCGGGCGGCGAGCGAGCGAGACCATGCCCGTCTGTTTACGAACATAGCGTTCGGCCGTCGTCGGTGACGACAACTACACGTCGTAGGTCGAAGTCAGCGTGTGATCAGAGGCCCTAATGTGAGTTTCTTTTAACCATCTCGACTTTACGAATCGACCGCGTTCGGCGCTCCGATTGACAGCCGACCAACCTTCACCAGTGAAGGGCCAATCGGAGCGCCGAACGCAGTCGAGGCGTGAAGTCGAGATAGTTAAAAGAAACTCACACTAGGGCCTCAGATAGACCGCAACCTAACAAATCGAATGTGCTGACCGAAGAAGAGTGTAGCGTATTTTATTTTTTAAGAAAACTTACAGCTAATACATTCGAGTAGTCAGTAGTAATATGTAGAAGCCAATTACAAGTTTCCGCTTGTATAAAAATAATGTATATTTATCTCTGGGTTTCCACCAGAGATAAGCGAGGATGCGTAGCGAGGGGTGTGAAACTAACCAATAAAATCGCTTCACTGTCATAGTTTGAGCTAAGCTAGCGTTGTTATTGGTTAGTTTCACCTTACTGTTCCTTCTTTGTCCTCAGTAAAGAGATCTGCGACACCAAAGGCCCCGGCAACACTACTCTCTGCCCTCTTTGTGACAAGGCGTGTAAATACCAGACCTTGGCTGACTCCTGTCTATTTGCCAAACTGACTTATTTGTTTGACAACCCTGCGACCGTCTTCTTTGCGATTTTTATGTCTTTTTGGGGTAAGTTATATTGTTTATATTATTATATTTCACTGGTTTACCTAGACAAGACTGATGTACTTAAATGTGGCCGATGAACGGGGAAGACTTTCATTCCCATTGGGATGATGACTGGCTCAAAAAAGCAATTCTATTTAGTTCGTCAGTCAGATAATAAAAAACTATTAGACACGTATTTTTAGCTTTATCATATTAATAAAAAATGACTTAGATAAAACGCATTTAAGTTGGGAAGTGGGGGTTGATACGTCACAAGTAAGTATAAAATCTACATACTCGTGACGCCATGGCAGCCCCTGGCTGTAGGCTTTGAGTGTAGAAGCTTAAGCTGAGAGATGCCCTAGCCGAAAAAAACAAAAAAAAAAAAACCGCCATGGTACAATTTAACGCAATGTATCGCCGTAATTTGATAAAGCAAAAAAAGAAAAAATACGTGTCCAATATTTTTTAATAATACAACAGACGAACAAAAAAAATTTTTTTAATTATCTCGCATATGTGTGCAACTCCTTGCTCACATAATAAACAGACGAAGAATTACATCAGCCCTTGATTATTCGAGAAGTTGCGCTACCGAGGCGCGCACTCAACAGGCGCCCTCTTTAGTTTTTTCATTGAAGTTTGATTTTTGACTAGAAGAATGTCACATTATTATTTTACCTACTCACATTATGTTTAAGCTAAATTAAATTAATACTTTATATCTTATTGGATATTCGTCATTATTATTAGTCCATACGAGCATCATTGCCGGTACAACATTAAACCGCGACAGATAAATGAGTTTTGTGCTATGTTATGGAATGTTATACTGTGTTATCTTATGTTCCGATGATGTAATTAAAGTGTACCTATTTTATATAGGGTTTTTAAATTTTTCTTCACTCTTTTCGCTTACCGTCCGGCAGAGCATGCGTAGTTCATACAAACGTAATACCAACATAATTTGTAAATCAAACATATTCTTAAGGTAGTGTGTATTTATTCCGATTGGATTACAGAATATCTAGGCTCCCAAATATATATTTTGACTGGACATTGATTCAAAGACGAGTGAGAAAAATAAGTTTTCTATATAAATTTTAAATTCCTCATATCTCGTCTTTCTATCAGTGTTCAAAATACATATTTGGGAGCCTGGATGTTCTGTAATCCAATCGGAATAAATACACAATACCTTAAGAATATGTTTGATTTACAAATTATTTTGGTATTACGTTTGTATGAACTACGCATGCTCCGCAGGCCCCTTAAGCTATGGTTTTCTTAATATAGTGGTGGCCACCACAATCATTGAATCATGTCTACAAGTAACCGTCCAATGACGTTACTAAAACGTTATAACGAAAGTAAGCTGATGTGTTTCCTTAGAGAGCGTTTTTTGACACTGTAAAGTCAAACCCAGCCGCCATAATTTTTACGACGGCCGTCACTGTGGCCGTTATATTGCCGCCACTGTTGTCACAGAAAGCCTTCTTTAGAAAGAGACTGTTACTTTCACTCTGACCGTCACTTATACCTTTTATGACAGTCTCTTCTTTTATGGCGGATCCGCAGTGGTAGCCCGCAAAATTCCAATTTTCTTACGTAGCAATTTGCAGGTTAATGTCAGGTTGTATCTTCATCAAAATATGATTCACGGCTTTAGCAGATATGTATTGTACTTGTACTTAGAGAGCTTGGCCCAGTGGTAACGGCCGCTACTGCAAGCACTTTACTTTGTGTAAATAATTTCATCACCACTGCTCTCAAAACGGTGATGGAAAACATCGTGAGGAAACCAAAAATTCGAAGACAATGTGTCATCCGCCAACCCGCACTGGACCCCCGTGGTGGATTGAAGCCCACTCCCTCTCACAGAAAGAGGAGGCTGGTGTCAAAGCAGGCTAGGCGTAGGCTGATTATGTTACTTACGTATGATTATAATTCTGTAAAATACATATCTGTTACAGCAATTTCGCGGGCTCCCACTACGGATCCACCTTAAGAGGGAACAGGGCCTATGAGGAATTTGAAAAATAGGTATTTGAAGAAACTATTGCCGTCGTCGTACCTCAAGTCTGCCACCGTAGAGTGCGATAGGGACAGCTGCAGCTCAGACCGATTATACCCCAAAAAAATTGACAAGATCGAAGTTTCGTATTCCCCTGTTTTCTCCTCGAAAACTGAGCCGATTCAATTATTTTTTACATTAAAATTTTGTCTAGATTCCTATTATTTTCTTATATGTTAAAAACTTTTCTAATTTGTCTGGTAGCCCTCTAAACACGGCGGTAAAAATGGGCAATTTTTGTAATTTTTGCAGGGTCATTTTTTCTTTACCATACGTTGTTAAAAAAATGAAATAACAGGGACGTGTCTACAGCAGACCTTGATTTTATGAAAGAAAAATTATTGCTTTAGAGGCATTATTCAGGAAGAAAAAAGGGGAATACATTTATGGAGAATCGCAGGCCCTGTTCCCCCTTAAGACAAAGCTCTAAAAAACCCAACTTTTCTAAAAACTTGGATGTGGCATACGAACGGCCTTGTTCTTTAATAACAGTTCTTTTTTTCCATTTTCAGCGACTACATTCCTTGAGTTATGGAAACGCAAGCAGTCTGTGTTGAGGTGGGAGTGGGACATGGGCGGCGTTGATCACGTTTGTAACTTCCTGCTTATTTTGTAAACTAATAATTCCGCGTTTTAACATCTAGATCTATAACTGGTGGCTATTCAGTACATGATTCTGAACCCCTGTGTTGAAATTGTTCGTTGGTTTTTTTTTAATATCAAACCGGTCGTAGCGACGCTTAGGGGAAACCTATGTCCAGCACTGGACGTCTTTCAGCTGAATTATGAATGTTCATAATTATATATTCTGTTTCCATCTTTTCCACCAGGATGAAGATCCTAGACCTGAATTCGAGGCATCAGTGAAAACGTACCGGACGAATCCAGTGACCAAAGAGAAGGAGCCGTACCTACCGACCTGGCAGAAGACGGCCAAGTACGTGGCCAGTAGCTCTGCAGTACTGTTCATGGTAAGATATAATACAAGCATAATCAGCTTATTATGTTGCCACTGCTGGGACATAGGCCTCTTCTTTGAGGGAAGGAGTGGGCTGTAATCTACCATGCGGGCCCAGCGCGGGTTGGTGGATGTCACGTTTCCTCCTGGTGTTTTTTCTTCACCGTTTTTACGGTTCCGTATACGACGAGTACCAAACGAACCCTATCACTAAAGCCTCCGCTGTCCGTCCGTCTGTCTGTCAGCTGGTTGTATCTCACGAACTGTAATTAAGTAGACCATTTAAATTTTCACAGATTGTGTATTTCCATTGCCGCTATAACAACCAATAATAAAAATAAAATAATGTTCAAAATTGAAGGGGGTTCATACAAGAACGTTTTTTTGTCAGCGTTTTTTTGCTAAATGTTGTAAAGTGGTACGGAATCCTTCGTGTATGAGTAGGGTTGCCAGGCCCAAAAATAGAAATTCCGGACACACATTCATATTTAGCAGGACATTTTGCCCTGAAAGCCTGACACGCTGGTTTTTAAAAGAAAGAAAAAAACTTTTGTTTGTGTATTTGTTACTGTTATTGATTTGAGACTTACTCTACTCCGGACGGTGAGCAAAAAGCCTAACAAAAGCCGGACTTGGGTATATTTGACCGGACACGATTGTAAAAATACACACAGACATGTCTGGGTTTTTACAATCCTGGCAACCCTATGTGCGAGTCCGACTCGCACTTGGCAACCAAATAAATAAAAATCGAATAATTTACACCAAACTAAAGTGCCTCTCAGGGTGCGAACCGAAGATCTACAACTTGTAAAGCGCAGGCCACACTGGGAAAGAAGCAAAATTCGTTTAGCTTCGCTCATGTAGCCACCGCGTGCTTACGTACTTCGGGTCACACCGCGAACTATGAACCGAAGTATGAAAAGACGCAGTAGCTATATGAGCAGGTAAATAGCAGCCGTGCGACGCTAAACGAACTGAGCTTCGTATCCAGTGTGGTCTGCGCTTTAGTCGCGGCCGTTTCTACTGGGCCACCACCGCTCTCAGATATAACACAAAGTCAAATTTAATTTACTGGTAGAACCTCAAGACGTGATGGGTAACGAAATCTATCAATGACGACACAAAAAAAAACTGAGCTCACAGTAACTAAACTACCAGCGGCTGTTGATCCGGTAATCAGCTGTTACCAGAAATAGTTTGTTTATTCAGGACACCAAACAATTTTAATAATAAAGAATATCCAATACTATAAAAATAACAAAAAAAAAATTTTTTTTTAATCATCATTAATCTCGCGACAATCTAAGAAGCCCGATTTGACGTTTCTCATTATACATACCGCGACCGCGATAACTTTACATGAACGTCTACGTAAGAAATCGAAAATCAAATTCATAATCCTAATTAATTATTATGTTATCCATACACTATAATAATGGGTATCTTGGGTTTTGTATTAAGGCAGTCACAGGGATTTACAAACATTACCACGCTTAAGGTATTGTATGACGCACTGGTTAGGAGCCATCTTGAACATAGTGCGGTCATTTGGGCACCACATGAAGCCAAATACAGTGTCATGTTGGAGCGGGTACAGAACAAGTTTACTAGGCACTTGTATTTTAAACTATATGGGGTGTATCCGTTCTACCCCTTGATGTACCCCACGCTATTTGTACTGGGCATGGTGGGGTATAATGAGCTCAGGGTTCGCCGGGATTTTAGTCTTGCTGCGTATGTAGTGAAGCTACTGCGGGGCGTGGCACATAACCCGGGAGTACTGCGTCACCTCGAGCTTAACGTGCCGGACCGGTACGTGTGGAGGCGGCGACGCCCGCAACTGCTGAACGTGCCTGTGACTAGAACCAATCTAATGGCGAAAGCACCCCTCACCCGAACAATCCGGGTGGTGAATGAAGTCCATGAGAGACTGGATATTTTTGCGTGTGCTTTGAATGAATTCGCAAGGGTTCTATTGAATGTAGTTAGTTATGTAAGGTAATTCTAGTAAAACATTATGTTTGTTGTTATTTGTTATTTGTTGTTAGGTATCTAAGGATAAATAAGTCATTGTTTTATTTTTAAGTTAAATAATATTGTTAGTATGTAAGTAAATAGTATATAGATTTTTTAACTGTTAGCTGAGTAAGTACTACACTGTCGCATTAGGTTTAGGCCTGTAATGATAGATGTAAGGAAATAAATAAATAAATAATAAATAAATAAATCATTCGTCAGCACCAAGTTTCAAATTATATTGGAAAAATCCACTCGAAAACACGAATTAATCGTTGATTAATTTTCCGACAGGATGGAGTTGATTAATTTTCCGACAGGATTTTTTTTGGGTTCGTTACCGTAGTGCTGTGACCGTTTTAAGTAATTTTCTGACCGAATAAAATCGATGTTATGAAAAATCTATACTTTTACAAACATTACATTTTAAAAAGAGAGAAACGTATAATTACTGTATTATTAAATGTTAAAACATATCAAAACAAAATCTGATCACATATAGTTTTAGCTTTATTTTGATATTTAATAGGTCAATATAATATTATATTGGGATTTATGGCGCAAGCTCGAGGGTGAGACAAATTGCAGTCCGGAAGTTACATCTACTTTTAGGTATTGGTACAACAACCAGAAAAATTGTGTCAGATGGACAGGCTCTTTCTCGGATGTGTACCGCCGATCTATTCTATAAAAATCTCACGGTAAAAACTTGGGTGAAGTGAGCGTGGAGTGAGCTGTCATTCCACTTGCTGCTAGGGACTGACAGCTCACTCCGAGCTCACTTCACCTAAGTTTTCACGGTGAGATGGTTACAGAATAGCACTACAGGTTGCAGTGCGGGGTGAGACAGGGTGGACTGACTTCACAGAAGCTCTTCAACTTGTACATTAACCAGCTTGTAGGTGAACACAGCAGTGCCAATGTCGGGTGCTACATAGACGGCGTTTGTCTCAACAATATCAGTCGACCATAATTCATTTAAATTTTAAGTTTGATAAGATAGTTCATACTAATTCCATGTATATAGTACATACTAATTCCATGGTGCCATGTCATTATTCTAAGGTAGCCATCTTTAACCATAGGGTGTGTCAAACGCTCGTTTTTTTTTAAAATTAATTTAATTTCTTTCTTATGCATAATTATATAAAATTATTAGCTTTCTGCACTCCTTCTCCATATAAACTGTGGCAAATTTCATACTCCTCCAACCGCGTCATTTTCGTACAAAGGAGTATAAAGTTTTTGCTTCACGTGACGTCAAAGTCAAAAGTCAAATCATTTATTTCAAATAGGCCCTTATAAGGCACTTTTGAACGGCAATATTTAGAAAAAAATAATTGAATTGATTCTAGTCGCCCCTTCCAAAAGGTAGTTTTCGCATGGAGAGGAATGGGCAAGAAACTCCACCGTAACTCTTTTAAAATGTTTTACAATATTTTGTATAAGTACATCAGTTATATAATTATATGTGAGAACGATGCACCTAGAATAAAATTAATATACTTACCACAATAGGTAAAAATAATTAAGAATTAAAAATGGAGCAACAACGAGAGCAGTGATAGATACATGTTGCTCACATATTAACAAACATTGTAAAAGTAGACGATTTTCCTAAAATTTTACAATTATTAAGTCAGTGTATGAGGAAGTAATCTCAGAATGTAAAATCAATGTAATTTTTTTTTTTTTTTTATACATATATAAATTATACAATTGAATTAGCAACCACTTTTTATTTTGTCTAAGTGACATGTAAAAGTGTTTATACAAACCTACTTATTAAGCCATTGCTTTTATTTTACTCTTCACTAGATCGCAATAGTCATGGGCGCTGTTCTCGGCACCATTATCTACAGGATATCCATGGTTTCCGTCATCTATGGGGGCACCGGCTTCTTTATACAGAACCACGCCAAGATCTTCACGACCATGACAGCTGCCATGATCAATTTGATCATAATTATGATTTTGACCAAGGTACGTATGAGGAACAGGGTGTAAAGTTCACTCATCCTCCATAGAAAAGGGAGGATCTTCCGACCAGACAGGTGTTGTGTCGGGACGTTGTATACATCATGCGTTTTAGTCGTCTTACAAAAGCAGCCCACTTCATGCATCCAATGACTACTAAACATTCATTAAAATATATTATATTGTAACAATTTTTTGATTGCTCCTAGAGTTATTTTATGTCAGGTACATTGAGTGGCCCTTTGTAAGACGACTAAAATATCACATTATTTATTTTTTTTTAAAGTATAATTACTTGTCATTGGTGCCGATTCTCTTGTACACAGAACTAAACTATAACTAAAATTCCTTATTTTGGCTATGAGAATCTTAAAGATATTCTGCAAATATATATCCCTAAATTTAAAAATAATTATGACACAACTAAAATCGAATTTGACAATCGCGACTCCACGTGGTATTTGTCCTTTTGTTTTTTTGTTAGAGCCGGAGGCGCGCAGCCTCCGCATGTTTTATATGGACTTTTTCACTTTATGTATGGAAATTATGAAAAATTATTACCATGTTGAGTTTTAGGGGTTTATAGGTTTCATAAAGGGGGTCGAAATTTTCATTAATTTTGCGATTGGATACACCATTTTCGAGATATAAGCAAAAGAAAAGAAAAAAAGATACAGTACTGTTTTAGCACCTGAATTTGAGGTTTTGGTGTGAATTTTAACACAACTTGGTTTGGTGTGAAGTTCATGACAACTTATTTTATACCACACCTTTTTGAACTGCGATTAAAAATAGTCAGATTTACCAAGAAAATTGCTAACTGTATTGTGTGACATATCAAATGAAAGGGCATGTTGTGAGGATCTTAAAAATTGTTTTATTATAATTTTAAAATAAACGATTTGAAGCATATTTATTAAAATAGATGAAAATTAACCTCAACTCTTAACTCTACTACGAGAAACTACGAGCCTAAAATTTTGGAAAAAATACAGAAAATGGTTCTGTACTCAGGAAAACCTATAAGAAGTCTATTGTCTTAAAATAACAAGATAAATCTCTCAATATTGTGCGTACAGACTTACATTGGCAGTTGGAATGTATGGGAGAACATGTTTTTCAACCACGATGTTTGTCCTGGTATAAATTCATCGCAACTACGGGACCCTTCATTCTGGGTGGTCCGACACGCACTTGGCCGATTTTTTAAAAGTAGATATGGATTGTTTACTTTTTGTTTTAGATATACGCCCAAATAGCGGTGTATCTGACCAACATGGAGAACCCTCGAACTCAGACGGAGTACGAAGATTCGTACACTTTCAAGATATTCTTCTTTGAGTTCATGAACTTCTACTCTTCTCTCATCTATATTGCGTTTTTTAAGGTAAGTTAAGGTTAATTATTAATGGTGATTTTGACATTATAGTTATGATCTTGACATTTTAGTTATGATTTTGACATTTTAGTTATGATTTTGACATTTTAGTTATGATTTTGACATTTTGGTTATGATTTTGATATTATTATTGATAGTTTAGACATTACCAGTAATTATGACCAAAATTTGCCAAATATTATTATGTACTAACACTAGAGATTAAGATGTAATTACAAAAAAATTAGATAGTATGATCTGTAAGTAAAATGATTTGATTGATTGATAAGGTATGATTGCGAACCTCGCTGCACGCAACAGTGCTGACGTTGACGTGACTGACGTGCGTGCATGAACCATAAATCAGCAATTATTTTGAATTTTTGAATTTGAATTTAATTTACATTTATCTTCACCAGGGCCGTTTCTACGACTACCCAGGCGACGACCAAGCAAGAAAGTCAGAATTCTTCAAATTAAAAGGTGACATCTGTGACCCAGCCGGCTGTCTGTCAGAACTGTGCATACAACTAGCAATCATCATGATTGGCAAACAATTCGTCAATAACTTCGTCGAGCTCGGATACCCGTACGTACGTGTGTGTTTGTGAATGTCTATAATGTTCGTTAGTGAGCAAAACGCGTGTTTGTGAGCGAAATGCGTGTGTTAGTGAGCGAAACGCTTGTTGGTGAGCGAAACGCGGGTTGGCGAGGGAAGTCAAGTTGCAAGTCGCTCACTACTCAAATTTTGTGTTGGAGAGATTTATAGCCAATCAATTTCTTTTAGTCCACTGTTGGACAAATTGCTGTTACTTCTATGTTTCGCATAAGGAAAGTCAGAATTATTCAAACTGAAAGGTATCATCTGTAATCCAGCCGGCTGTCTGTGCATACAACTACCCATTACCATGATCGGCAAACAGTTTGTCAATAACTTCGTCGAACTCGATACCCGTACACGTGTGCGTTTGTGAATGTCTATAATTTGCGTTGGTGAGCGAAACGCGTGGCGCTCACAGCTCTTTTTCCGCATTGGAAAGGTATTAACCAACCAATTAACTTTATAATTATATATGTCAATTCCGCAAGTTTCGTATAAAAGTTGTGTTACTTCTGAGTATAAATTGCCAACTGAAGCAAATATAGCAATATTATCATCATTATAGCAACTTACGAAAACACAGATTGGTATAAATTATGCCTTGTTTTTAATTATGTTTGAAAACACAGTGACTAACGTAAGAAGCCGTGTAGACAAAACACTGATCACATAATATCGCATTGTACCTACTGTTGGCAATCAATGTGTAAGACGTAATCCAAACGGCGCGCTTTACTTGTGATAACGCTGTGAATGTGTGTGTAAGGACGAGTAGCGTCAACACGTAACTCACACACACTACCGATTTCGCCGTTGTCTCGGACGGTACCGAGAGCTCCTGCACAGAATATAATATTTTTTTATTATAAAAAAAAAATACTCCTTGTTTTACTAAATTGGCTGCAATTTCTATAAATGGCATTATTTTTTTATTTATTTTATGTTTATAATACTTCTGAGACCTATTATGGTAAAAAATGGTTCAAATTGTGGTATGTGATAGCTAAATATAATTATGGTGTTTCGACCCCTTACGTTGAACCACTGTTTACGCCACACCCTGTAATTTTAAATGTCTCCATTTCACCCCTCCACCTATCACCGCAGGAAGTTCCACAACTGGTGGCGCCAGAGGTCCCACCGGGCTGTGACCAGAGACCTGAGCAAGCCCCACATGGCGTGGGAGCAGGACTACCATCTGCAGGACCCGGGGAGACTGGCGCTCTTCGATGAGTATCTTGAAATGAGTGAGTATTACATGTAGCGTGTTACAATATGCCGTCCAAATATATGCAATGCAACATTAAACAATCAATCTGCCTTTTTGTGAGACGGGGGGGCAGTGCAGGCGCTCATTCGTCACCGCGTCCCGCCCCCCGACTCGCAGCGCATTCCTATAGCGCGATACAGTGGTATCGGTCAAACTAGAGTAAGGTGAGATCGATCTTTAGAAAGAGACGGTCACACAGCTATGACGAAGAATGACAGAAACAACACTATACAAAGCCGAACTGTTACATGCTAAATTCGATGGGCTGCGTACTCTAGGTGAAGGATATCAGGCATCATTTCGTCTTGTTTGCGAATTGCCATTTAGACGAGAAAAGATTCTCGAACGTTGAGAGGAGATAATCTGCAAGCCGTGTCCTATTTTAAAGCGATCGTCGCCGTTGCGCTCATACGTCACTATTTGTTCGCTGAACTTGAACGCGTGGTCACGCCGACAGAGGGCGTTTTCCAGTTTACCGAACAAAAAGTGACATATGCACGTGACGATCGTGTATTTGCGCGGCGACGCGTGGATACGTTTCAAATCAGATCGCAGCAATACTGCTTGGTGGCAGAAGTATGTATGGTGGCAATACTCCCTGGATGAGCTCCTTTCCTTCACAAAAAGCTCTACTATAGTTTGACCGATACCGGTTTACCGATTTACCGAGGCGGGGGGTGGAATGCCGTGAGCGTTGACAAATAAGCTGCCTACACTGCTCCCCCGTCTCGCCGCGCACATATCTAAGGCGCTATACAGCGGTATCAGTCAAACTATAGTAAAAGTTAAATTTCTTTATTTTTCTTTAGTTTTTAATTTTATTCAAATGTGTTCCTTGCATACGGTTCTGTGTCAAATAATATCTTTTCTTTCTTTCTGTGTCTAAGAAAGTAACTGCTGCTATTTTGCTCACCAAAACTTTTTTTTATTTTCTTTTTCCAGTTCTTCAATACGGTTTCGTAACGCTGTTCGTGGCAGCCTTCCCTCTCGCTCCTCTATTCGCTCTGCTGAACAACATAGCTGAGATTCGACTGGACGCTTACAAGATGGTCACACAAGCTCGCAGGCCATTGGCTGAGAGAGTTGAAGATATTGGCGCTTGGTACGTATAGCTATGTTCACACTGTGCCTTTTCTCGATCATCGGCATGCGTCGACGCACATTCAACAGCGCACGTGAGGCATGCCTCGTTTCCGATTCCCGGCCACCGTAGGCGCGGGCTTGCGGACGGTGAGCAATGGGTAGCTCGCCGTCCGATAAGGACCAGGCCCGGGTCGACGGCGCGTTGTGTTCCACGCGCGCCTCAAAGAGATGTCAGCAAGTGAAGGGGTCGGATAGGACCGATGCCTGCCGGGGTTGCGGGAAAGTCCGAAAGGGATACCGTGGCTCCTGGCAACGTACAGGCAACGGAAGGAACACGGGTGGGTTTTAGTCAGTAAGTCTGACACGGGAGAAGTTATTTGATAATTTCCCACCTAAAAAAAAAAAGAAAAAAAAGGCATGCCTCGTTTTAGTTGAACGTGTAGCGCACGCTGTGATGCACGCGTTCCCGTGCTCAGTGGGTTTCGGTGCGATAAATCTTTACAGCTTCACAAGTTGACCGAAACTCGACGACTAATGTGGACAGTTGCGTTGCATGCGTTTTGATGCACACAACACATAACAGAAGAAGAGTAGGGTATAGTGTGGATATAGCTCTCTCCACGTAGCTATTTATAACCATTCGATACGCTTCCGTGCCGAATCGAACAACATTCAATGTCATTGAAGGACTCCTCTAAACGCTTTTTATAAATCCAAAACCCAAATCAGGTATAGTTTGACTGATACCGCTGTACCGCGCCTTAGGAATGCTTGGCGAGGCGGTTGAGGGACGCCGTGAGCGTTGACGAATGAGCAGCTTAAACTATAATCGAAAATGTGTAATTTTCGAAATGACAGCCTGTCCAATAAATAAAAACTAAAATGGCTGTAAATAGCTATACTAATTTCCATTAGCCATCCTCATTTGCCTAGCCTTTTCCCAACTATGCGCCGGCTTCCAGTCTAACTGGATGCTGAATACCAGTGTTTTACATGGAGCGACTGCCTATCTGACCACTACGACCCAGTTACTGAGTAACAGGACACCGCACATGTGCTATCATCATCGTACAGCCGAGAGACGTCCACTGCTGGACATAGGCCTCCTCCACGTGACACCACAACGACCGGTCTCGTACGTTCCATATTCATGGTTTCCTTCACCAAGTCGCCGGTCTACCTTGTGGGGTCTATCCATGAGCATACTGCATGTACAGGCTGGCGATTTAGTCACCTGCAACCGTCAAAGGGGTGATTTTACCCGTCATACTAATCTTTTGCTTTTAAACTCTTAATATCCGATTCGTAAAAAAAAACTGTTCATACATGCATCGAAATGTTCTATCTACCGTTGTAACCGCTCAACTGTCGATTCAAGCCAAAGTCAAGTCATTTATTTCAAATAGGCCCTTATAAGGAATTTTTGAACGTCAAAATTTACAAAAAAAAAAATGATTCTAGTCGCCCCTTCCAAAAGGTACTTTTCGTATGGAGAAGAATGGGCAAGAAACTCCACCGTTATTCTTTTAAAATGTTTTACAATATTTTGTATAAGTACATAAAATTACTATACCACAACAGGTAAAAAGAATTAAGAATTAAAAATGAAGCAACAACAGATAAATTAATTATGTGATAGATACATGGTGCTCACATATTTACAAATATTGTAAAAGTAGTCCTAAAATTTTACAATTAATAAGTAAGTGTATGAAGAAGTAATCACAGAATGTAAAATCAATGTAATATATTTAAAAAAATATAAAATAAAAATTAGGAACCAGATTTTTTTTTTATACGAATTTTGTACAAGTGTACGTCTGACAGGCTAATAGGTATTCCCAGCGCATGAAATTTATTCTCTTAAACTTGTTTTTTTTTAGGTACGGTATTCTCAAAGGAATTACATACGCTGCTGTCGTATCAAATGTAAGTAGCTTTAACACCTTCTTAAGGTACAATTCCGTAGCCGATCGCGGGCGGCAGCACAACTGCTTCTATGTATTTCTATGAAATACCTGCCGTAGCTACCGACACGTCGGTTTTAGAAATACATGGTAACCAGTCGTGTCGCGACGACACGTCGCCTGCTGCCGCCGCCTACGGTCGTCTACTGAATTGTACCTTTAGTCTTAAAAGTACTTTTAATTTCAAAAATAAAGTTTAAAATCCCTGCTATATTACATTATGGATTGTGAATGACTTAATGGCTCTAAAAGCTACCAGACATAGAGCGATCAATCAGAACTGCGCCAGATCGGCGTTGGCCGGACGCGTCCAGATACACGCAAGCAACGATCAGACTGTTTAGTTTTAACGATTTGTAATCGCTGCGATTTTCTTCTTAGATCTTTAGGCTATAAAGGCCATATACATGGTCAGTTCTGCCTTCAGATCCATCAGATCTGACCAAAATAATAATAATACTTAAGCAATCTTTCCCCAACTATGCTGGCGTCGGCTTGCAGTCTAACTGGATGCAGCTGAATACCACTATTTTACATGGAGCGACTGCCTATCTGACCTCCACAACTTAGTTTAGTTACTGGGTAACACGATACCCCTTGGTAAGACTGGTTGTCAGACTTTCGGGCTTCTGCCGACCCGTAGCGACTGTCAAAGATCCGGGACCAACGGCTTAACGTGCTTTCCGAGGCACGGAGGAGTCTCGGTATGTAAAGATGACCCACCCACGGTCTGACCGCGGCCAACTTAGCTTAACCTGATCGATTGACCCGTGCGGCTTTTATTACTTAGCCAGGTTTAGCCCTCACAGCTTAGCGCATCCTATACTATTAAATAGATTCCTGAAAAATATTTTATTGTTTGATTTCAGGCGTTTGTGATAGCGTACACGAGCGACTTCATACCTCGTATGGTCTACAAATATGTTTACTCGCCTGATAATACACTCGCTGGGTATATCGACCATTCTTTATCATGTAAGTTTTTAGTTAAATGATAATTTATATTCATTTCTGCAAACAGAGGCCCATAGTGTGAGTTTCTTTTAACCATTTCGACTTTACGCGTCGACCGCGTTCGGCGCTCCGATTGGCCCTTCACTGGTGAAGGTCGGCCGGCTGCCAACGACACACGACGGCACGGTTGGCGCAGTGGTTAAGCGATTGACTGCTGCACTGCGTGTCGCGGGTTCGATTCCCACACGGAACAAATATTTGTATGACCTGCAAGTAGTTGTTCCGGGGCTGGCTGTTTGTGTATGTGAGTTTAAATGTTTGTAAACGCACCCACGATACAGGAGAAACACCTAGTGTGGGGCAACGTTTAAAAAAAAATAATAATAATAATATATATATATATATATTATACAAACAGCTCTGCAGATTAATGAGCGTAATGTAGAAAAGGGCCAGATCGCGCGTGTACGTGTGGTATGTGTATTATGAGTGAGTGTGGGTGTGAGTGTGAAAGTGAGGTGGTGTGGTGTTTGAGATAATGAGCAATGCTTAGTTCACTCGTTCCAATTAATATCCTGTCCTACATCCAGACAGATGTAGGTTGTCGTTTGTCGGTTTGCCCTGCGACAATGTCTTGGGATCGAAAGAAGTTAAACAACACAACAACCCAAATGTAACTTGGTTAATCAACTCGATCAATTGATAGAATTGAATTGATCGACGCGCGCCTTACTTGTGGTGTTGTGGTAACCAAGTGTACAACTACAAACACGCTGTGAATGTGTGTGTGAATACAAGTAGCGTCAGCACTTAACACACACACACACACACACACACACACACACTTCCGACTTCTCCCGTGTCTCGGACGGTACCGGGAGCTCCTGCGCCTAGACACATTCACAGCGAATTTGTTCACTTAGCAACCACACGTAAAGCGCGTGTCGCTTAGTGAAATAAAAATACTAAGTATAGCAAAGTTTCTGAAAGAGAATTTGAAGTTGTGACGTCGGCAAACTGTACCGTGTGTGGCGGATCCACACACGGCACACGTTGGTAGCCCGCGAAATTCAAATTTTCTTACGTTTTTTTGCAATTTCCAGGTCAGTGTCAAGTTGTATCTTGATCAAAATATGATTCGCGACTGTAACAAATATGTATACTTACATCTCTCTAATATATGGATATGTTCATAATATATCATCATGTTCTCTAATATATCATATGGAAAAGTTTGCGGAATGGTCGCCAGTCTTATTTTGATCAAGATAGGTACCTACAACCTGACACTGACCAGGAAATTGCAAAAAACGTACCTAAGACTTTTTTAATAAAATTTTAAAGTTTTGACATGTTCTGAACTTTAAATTCTCAATTTAGAAACCGGGTGCTAATTTAAAAACTGGTCTTTGTAATGGTAATTTCATCTCAATTTTTTCTCAGGGTTCAACACATCAGACTACAAGGAAGATTGGGGGGCGGATGAGAACGAAGAGGACCCCCCGGTTTGCGCCTACCGGGGGTACAGGAACCCCCCCGAACACTCCGACCCCTACGGCCTGTCCCCACACTACTGGCACGTATTTGCGGCTAGACTAGCCTTCGTCGTCATTTTTGAGGTAACTGCAATCTATGCACAGATCAGTAAAAGGAAGACCGAAAATATAACTTGGAAAACGTGGGTTATTTAAAAAGTCTAGGTTTGTAAGTATTGTTGATAAACAATAATTACAGAAGAATAAAACAAAGAGGAAATTACAGATAAGAAGAAAACATTTAGAAACAACAAATTGGTAAAATGTGTCATCTAGCGATTAGCGGCGGAACCAGTTAAAAATTGTTAATTTATAAACAGCGCCATCTTGTAGCGAATAGTGGAACTAGGTTAATACATGTTTTATTTATTTTGCTGACTATAGGATAAATTTAGCGCCATCTGTTATCGAGTAGCGCTACTAGTTCTTAAGTAACGGAATTCTAATTGTGTTACGGAAATGTGTTTTAAACTTTTTTCCTATTTGGAAAAAATTCAAATCATCTTTTCTAATCTGCCACTTTAATCATGTGTTAATTATTAACCAATTTATAACAAAAATTTAACTATCATTTCTCTTTACCAACAGCACGTAGTCTTCGGCCTAACCGGTCTGATGCAGCTCTTCATACCCGATGTGCCGAGTGAGTTGAGGACTCAGATACAACGCGAGATTCTTCTCGCTAAGGAAGCGAAGTATGAACATGGACGGCGGAGGCTTTCCACCGAGTTCAAGCAGCTGATTACCCAGAAGAGCGACAGCTTGCCTGGTGAGTTTAAATACTGATTAAATATCCTCTAAAATTCGAAAGCAGAATACTAATAGTCCTCGAATGGCGGTCAATCTCGACGGAGAGTAGCCTTCGGCGCGGGAGATATTATTTGCACTCTCTCTTCGGTCTCTCTCATAGTCCGGTGGGACGGCAATCTGACACGAGCGGAGAGAGATCAGGTGCAGGGCCACCAGCGCTGGGGCTCTGTCTCGCATAGGGTCGCAGCATTATGCTGAGCGATGGCCGTTTTGCGTGGAAGTGACGCATATTTTCCCTAAACTTGTTCCTTTTTTTTCGTCATGTTTACCGCAAATAAACGTATTTTCTTTCTTTCTAACGGCGACACGTGCGCTCCGAAGCACGGGGGTATCACACCGCCAACTTCCGAACTCCGAGAAACTGATTTCCTCGTTGGTCTCGTGGTCACAAGCGCGACTGCTGAGCGTGGAGTCCTGGGTTAGATTCCCAAGTCGGGAAAAGTGTTATTGGGTTTTTCCATTAGGAATTACTTAAGCCATACTAATATTATATAAGTAAAGTACAAATACTACCTATGCATATACCGGATGAAATTTTTTACCGTCTCGAAAAAAAATGGTTATAATAGGTGAACAGAGTAGAAGCCTATGGAATAGTTTTTTTTTTTTTTTCTGAAATTCCCATGAAATTTATTCTTCATTTGAAGTAAACTTTTCATACTAGAACAATAAAAACAGAAATTAAAAATGAAAGAATAATTCGATAAAAAATATCAATAATCTAATCATAAACACCCCGCGTGTAAGATAAACAATCTGTCATTTTGTCTATTCTTCCGTCGACAAAACCCGTTTCTATGGTTGTCATGCTACGCGTGCTGGAAAGAAACAGTGAGTTTGTATCCTACAAACATACATATAACCATAATTCTCTGTACATTTACTTACAGAGAAGCCCTCAGGCGCCGCTTGGCTCCGCCGCACGTCTCGCGCGTCAGACGGCCTGGACGCGCACGTCGCGGTCTCACAACGACCCACATCACCACGGATAACGCACTGACATTACAGCAAGACGGAAGGTCGAGGTTTATAGGTTATAAGTAGAAATTGGATGGCAGCATATGGAAAATAGTAGCTGAATTATTATTATAGCTTCTTCAAGGTGTAATTTAAATAATTGAAAACCTCTTAATGGGTCATTGGATTCATCAGTATGAACTGCTTTTACTATGGATTCAACCATGAAATAAGCTGTTCCCTACATTTTGTTGAGTTATGCGAACATAACGACCCACATTACCACGGATAACGCACTGACATTACAACAACATGGAAGGTCGAGGTTTATAGGTTATAAGTAGGAATTGGATGGTAGCTTTTGGTAATTTTTAGTAGGTTTGCTGCTACAAAAATCTAAACGTATCATTTGGTGGGGTGACTCCATTAAGTAATAGGTATTCTCGCTATTTACTGTGGCAGCGCTACTGCAGTCGCCCGCCTTAGAGCACCGAATGGTTTCCTTAAAAAAACATGTATACGGAACAGTAAATTGCGAAAATTTTGATAAAATATTTCATCCACGCCACAGATTAATACAGATGGTTCACTCCGTAAAATCATTTGAATAAAAAGCGACTCTTGCGACGATACAACGCTAATTACCTACAGTTATATACACCTAGAAGTTGCCTCTATTTCTACCGCGTAACTTTTATATCTTCTGACTACGTTACACTCACTAAATTGGCCCGACAAGACAAGCCCGTCGCGTACTTGTTACTGCATAGTTCATACCTAAAATGCGGTGTGTGCCTTCTGTACTATTCTGTGTCCACGCCCAAAATGTCGGTTAGAAAAACATGTCGTGGCCTTAAACATCCATGGTTGCAGTTGTAACGGGTGGCTTCGACTCCAGTCTCGACTAGTTTTTTTTTTTAATGACTTAGACGGGCCTTAAGGAAGTTTCTGAGGCAACGACTAAGATACCGGGTGTAAACGTTCGACTGGTCGGTAAAGCAGACAAGAATATACGAGTACTCAGACATGTCTGTTCTAGGCCTTGTTTTAAAAATACATCTTTTTCCCAACTAACTATCCGTTTGCATCAGAAAACATTCAACATGTAGATATTTCGAAACTTGTCCCATGAAACAAATCTCATAACTTGTTTTGTTTAATTTGCGTTCGCGCTACACGCAACATGAGTAAGTTAAGACAGATCTCAAGTTAGTGTTTCCAAACATCGAAACATGCAGTGGACAACATGTTGCAAGATTCAAACAGGAACATTTTGGCAATTTGTCTGTTAAACATGTGTCAAGTGATATGAAACGTCAAACATGTTTCGCGTTAACAAGTTGCGTGACAATGCGAACGCAAGCCATTGACAGAAAACAGAGATTTCAACAATTTTTTATGTGAATGTTACGCCAATGCAAACGCACGGTAATACCCTTATTATACAGCATATATCAGAAAGGTGTGATCATATTCAAAGGTGTGGTACAGACAATCAAACTGAATAACCTTCTTCATGAGACCAACATTGTAATCGCAAAAAAAATACACATTTAGTAGCGGATCTTGCTGAGAATCTTCCACCTGGACATGAGTCGCCTTTGCTGAACTGGAAATCTTTAAAATAGACTCCGGGCCCAACTAGGCAAAGAAAATCTGCTGCTGAGATTCACAGATGACTTCGCCCTGAGCGCTTAGCATGACCACAATAGAAACGGGTTTTGTCGACGGAAGATCATGCTACCCGTGCTGGAGTGTAAATATGGTGCTGACCCACAAACAATGGAGTACAATATCGTCCGTGTTCTGTTGTCTACCCGCTACAGGGACTAAAACCCTTTAAGAGGGAACAGAGCCTGAGAAGAATTTTAAATATAGGTATAGGTATTTGAAGCAACTATTGCCATCATGTTACCTCAAGTCTGCCCCTGTAGAGTGCGAAAATTAACGCGAAACTGAGCCGATTCAATTATTTTTACATAAAAAAAATTAGAAAGTCTAGGTGCCTATCATTTTCTTTTATGTTAAAAACTTTTCGAATTGGTCTAGTAGTCCTCTAATCGCGGCGGTTAAAATGGGGCATTTTTGTCATTTTCGGAGGGTTATATTTTCTTTACCAATAAGTTGCTGAATAAAAGGAAATAACAGGGACGTGTCTACGACAGACCTTCATTTTGTGAAAAAAAAATTATTGCTCTAGAGGCGTTATTCAGGAAGAAAAAAGGGGAA
Organism: Xanthia icteritia; assembly: GCA_949128155.2. Taxonomy (NCBI): domain Eukaryota; kingdom Metazoa; phylum Arthropoda; class Insecta; order Lepidoptera; family Noctuidae; genus Xanthia; species Xanthia icteritia. The sequence goes on along the minus strand of OX421959.2, from coordinate 9,377,819 downwards.
TCAATTTGTATGGAGAATCCCCTGTAGCAGGCCCTATTCCCTCTTAAGCGAGCCTTATATATGAGTATCTCCTAAAATATACCGAGCCCAGTCAACGTTTTTAATCACGGTTAAGTAGTCAACATCAAAATGCTACGATGAGTGTGCAGCTAATCGAATAGTTCCTAGGATAGAAGAAAGATCGAGAAATCGCATTTAAATGAACTATGATCTTCTTGTTAGTGTAATATAGTATATAGAAAAAAGGTTTAGGAATCAAAGAATTTTAAGACATTTCTGAGGGTCCAAACATTAGGGTAGTGTGACTCTATAAAAGTAATGATCTCGGTTTGCTTTGAAACTTCATACCCCATAAAAAATGCCTTGGAAAATGAACATATTGTTTTGCAATTAAAATGTATATTTTTGATGTTGATTTTTTACATCGAGATTTTTCTCAAAAATAATACAAATTCACTTATCATGAGAAATACAAGTTAATCTTAATACTAAATACACGAACTTATGAAGAACGGTAGGTACTCGTGAATAAATCTAATAAATAGGTAAAAACTGTACAAAAAAAAAAAACAAGAAAAAATGAGTGTACTATTAGATTACATGTCGTTTCTTGATGGCAAGTCAATAACAATGAATACTTTTATAGTGTCATACAAACCTAAGTGAAATCGTAGATAGTTAATTAATTTATTTGTTAAATATAAGCTAATATTCAAGCCAAAATAAATGCTAGCATTTTTCAATTTTTTTTTTCTACTTTCACAACATGGATTAACATAGCTGAGTTAATGGGTATAGTCATTGTTCTCAAGAATTGTAATATTTTTTTGGAGGAATCCCATTTACACGCTGTTTTGTTCATGTAATTATTATATAGTAAAAATATACAAAAAAATACTGGATAAAGCATTTAATTTGGCTCGGATAATTATTATTAGGTGAAAATAAATTATCATAAAATCTTGGCGTATATTTAGACGGCACGATTGCTTTAAGACGGCGATACATTATCAGGTAGATCTAAAAAAGATAAACTTTCATGAAAGAAAGAAAGAAAAAAATATTTTATTTGGGACACGCAGGAAATATAACAATAAAAAAGGACAAATCATGAAAACAATAATAACAAGAAAAAAGGACAACAAAACAGTGAGAACAAAAAAAGAGGAAAGGAAGACCTGCACGAGGCCAAAAAGGCTCCTATCCCAGCTAAAATATTTGAAAAACAAAAATCAAATACCGCAGCGCTGATTTAGGGTCAACTTTTTCGGTAGCTTACTTTGGTAATTTGCAGTTCTTTGACAGTCGTTACAGGAGTCAAAAGCCTGAAAGTGTGTCTACCAGTCTTACCAAGGGGCCAAGGGGTATCGTGTTACCCAATAAGTGGGCTATGGAGGTCAGATAGACAGTCGCTCCATATAAAATGCTGGTATTCAGCTGCATATACTAACATAGTTGGAAAAAGGCTAGACAGATGAGGCTATTCAAGTAATCAAGTAGGTATACCTGAACATTGTATAGCCGTCATTATACTCGTATATACGTAGTACATGAAGTGTCAAATGATAAAGCCAAGTATACACAATTGTCAAAGGGTGCGTCCAGATTATGTTACACAACAAATAAACTTTTGTTATACATATACCTAACAAGTGCACATTATTTAACATTGATAATGTGTTATGTTATATAGTGTGGACTCTCCTTAAGGGGCTCGACAATTTACGATTTTATTTAGTTACAATTAAGGGTCAGTTCACACCGAGACGTGACGTGAACCGACGCTGCGCGCAGTTTGTAAGATAGTGATACAAAATATAACTTTATTTACAACTCAGAAAGATACACATTTAATTGAGATAATTCGAAAATGCCTCGCACCGTAGCGCGACGCATCACTACGCAGTGAGGCGTGGCGCTAGCAGCGACTTTACGCTGCGCCTCGCGACGTCGCGCTGCGTCTCGTGGCGCCGCGCTGCGCAGCGCGAAACCACTAACCTCTTCAAGCATCGTTCCGTCTCGGTGTGAACTGACCTTATTGTTTTTAATTTCACTGACATATATCTGGTTTTTGAAATGCCAATCGATAACTAATAGTAAATCAGCTGACAGACCACGGAATCGCCCCTCTGGCAGCGTACTACAAAAAAAATGTTGTCAATGCCGCCTCTAGTTAATTGATTCAGGCGTCACCTTGCGGAAATCCATTATAAAATACAATAGACGTACCCACTCTGCGTCCGGCGCTCGGCGTGGCAACATGCCGTGTTCGGGTTCGCGGCAAGTCAATCGTCATCCTGAGGATCCCTCATTGAGAGGTGAAACACGTGTCGATTTCTTACAGGGTTTTTTATGACTATTTAGGAGTAGTTAAGCGGAATGGGTTACTAAATATATCTACGTCTATTGTATTTTATAATGCCGCCTCTAGCAACGACCGCCGATACGCCTCCATGTTCTGTGGTCAATTTATATTTGCTGTTTTCATTTCAATGACTACAATGCGTTCATTATAACTTGACCCGTGACATGATTTGTAGCACTGAATTTTGCAGTCTTACACTGTTTGTCCACCGCACCTTGAACGGGACATCCACAAGAACGTGATGACGACGCCAAAGTAGCGACAGTACATTTACTATGGCTGTGTAATCTCGTTTAACGGCCTTAGTTTAAATACTAATAGAATTCAAAATGGCGACTGACAGAATAGTACTACCAATCACATGACTGCAAAATTCAGTGCTACTAATCGCGTCACGCGTCAATTTAGGTATTATGAACGCACCGTAACATGTTGTTTACCCTTTCAGAAACCAGGTGTTAAATGTTTAAAAATACAAGACTAGATTTTATCCAGTTTGTAAAATAATTAAAATATGGTACTTAGGTAATTTATAAAATATTAGAACCGGGTTTAGGAATACAATCTAAAGGCACTAGTTTACACTAAAATTTATTTAAATACGTACTTACTGACAAGATATAAGAATTTATTAAACTATTTAGGTATCGCAATAACCAATACAGGAGTGTTCCTCTGTTCTCAAGAGATAGCTCTTGTCACTGCGACAAACGAGTACTCGCCAGCGGTGTGAACAGTCAGCGATCAACTATTAATATATGTATCTCTTTCACTTACACGGGACCTACAATCTTTTGTACGTGTCTTGAGCGAGAAAATCGTTGATAGCTATAGCCCGCGCGCGACTGGTAGTCACTGCCTGAGGTATGTGAGCGTTGTGAGACGGGGGCGGTAGACAAAGGCCAAGCTAACTCAGTCTGCCAATTTTGTCAATGGCGCCCTCCCCCTATAGACTATAGTCGCTTTCTCGTCGGCGGTGGGACAGGTGCTTTAGGCCCATCATCCACAACGCTACTTGAAACTATCAGTCACTCAAATCACTAAGTTGCCAGAATGTGACAACACTAGTATTTCAATGGCGAACCGATTCCGAACGTATTTTTTTTTTGTTTGCCCCATAATGCAGCAACGCTGATACCGTTTGCGCAGCCATTAGGTCCTCTCGTGTGCAAATAACAGAGTATGCGGCTCAAGATGGACGGTGGGATATTGTCTGTGAGGCACCGGAGATCTGAATTGATATACTAGTGCTGAGAACAGTGGTGGCCCAGTGGTAACGGTCCTGACTTCCGAGTTGTAGGTCGTGGGTTCAAACCCAAGCAAGCGTTTTACTTTGCGTAAATAATTTAATCACCACTGCTCTCAAAACGGTGAAGGAAACTGACATGTTCTAGAACTAAAAATTCAAAGACATGTGACATCCACCAACCCGCACTGGGCCCGCGTGATAAATTACAGCACACTAGGGAGTGTGCTGTAATTTACAGAGAGGAAACTTGTGTCTTAACAATGAAAACATTATAGACTGTATTTATATATTCTGTTAATTGGTAATTTGAATTTGTAACTGATTATTTTGAGTACCGTCGTGAATGACTGGACCATAAGGTCCAGGTTAGTTACAAAGCGCGCAATCATCACAACGCGTTCAAGAGCTTTCAGTGTACAATATTCCATAACAATTTTGACACCCTTTGACAGCTCTCGAACGCGTTTTAGAAATACTGATCGCGTTCAATTTAATTGTGAAATCAACCTAATAAGCAGGCCTACTATATTTTCAAACACATCGGATTGGCGTGTTTGCCCATATAAACATTTATAAACTCAAACTCTAGACAATTTATCTGTGTATGTCCCCAAAATAAATGTGATATTAGTTAATTTCACTATACAGTAAGAAAAGAATCTCTAAATATAAGTTTTATTGTTATCTTTCTGTGGTCAAATACTCAATTTTCTTAATTAAATTATAAATGTTTCCAATAAAATGCCTTTGTTTTTTTTTTTAAATCTTATTCCTATCACCTACCTCGACTGCTTTGTTGGTCAGCTGAGCATGAGGTCCTGGGTTCGATCCCCAGGTCGGGCAGTGTTACTGGGTTTTTCGATCAGGAATTTCTCAGTAGCAGCCCGGAGTCTAGATTTTTGCCCGGTTGATGGCTATAGGCTTGCCCCTTATTAAATGGGACTTAAATATAACTGTCGAAATATGAGACACACATCTCACCTGACATCTCTACCTAACCCTTCGGAGATTACATGCAGGATATAATGTTATGTCCTATCTCCTAGTTTAGTTGGTGGTACCCAGCGTCTTATTTACAGGCGATCATCGCGTTCATCTGTCACTTTTTGTTCGAAAAACCAGAAAGTGCCTTTTGTCGGTGGGACCACGTGTTCTGGTTCACCGAACTTAGGTGACATGAATGATACCATCGTATATTTTAGCAACGATGGACTTATTCTTCTCTCGAAACTCAACTAAAATGGCACAAAGTAGTTATCTGTGGCGCACTATCCCACACTAATGCGGGACTGCAAAGTAAAAAGCCCGGGGTCGCGAGAAAGTCCGAAAGGGATACCGTGGCCCCTGGCAAGTACAGGCATCTGAAGGAACACGGGTGGGTTTTAGTCAGTAAGAGTACACGCCCTCCCGCTCCGCCCAGAGCGGGAGAAGTTATTTGATAATTTCCCCCACAAAAAAAGGTGTTAAATACACTAATTACATTATAAACGTAAAAGCGAGCGTGTTGAAATGTTTTGCTACCTCCTAGCGTCGAGTAGCTGAACTTATTATTCATCTTGCTTGCTGTTGTAACAACTTTATTTGTTTAAATAATAGATGTCAGCACACTATTATTATTTTATATTTTTGGTGATTCTAAATAGAGTAAAACCATCCAATTATATTTAGGTACATTAATTCATCACGAATATTTTTCACCTGCATACTTAGATCATCTACTCGACAACAGATGGCGTACAAATCATCGTAGTCTACTAACTTCACTATCATTTTCAATCTAGAAACTATACTTACACTATAAACATTCTCACAGCTCTTTATATATACTTATACACCTGTATATAACAGGGTGTTTGATAGAAGGACCGACAATATTTTTTGAGGGATTGGGGGTGTCATTTGCTAGCAAAAAATTGTTTTAATTTTCGTTGTTTAAATTAATTTAAAAGTTGTAATTTTTCGCACCTCAATACAATTTTAAGACTTAAGTCTAAAACCAACCGTACTTATAATAAATTTAATGTCATTGCCGATAACATCAAAAATTATTGCGTTCTATTACAAACAAGAAAGTGATGACGACATTTCCAACGAAACATTTTTTCGTGAGAAAAACTAAAAAGCTCGATATGATTTTCTACCAGAATGTCCGGGGATTAAAGTCACGACGTTCTGAAACAAAAAACATACTGCGTACCTTCCCAAGCAATTTATTAGCCTTAACAGAGACACGGCTCGATGATAGCGTGTTTGACTCAGAGGTATTCCCTCAAGAATACGCTGTGCTGCGGTGTGATCGGGTCGGACGCGGCGGTGGAGGTGTTCTACTGGCCGCGTGCTCACCCTTCTCTCTAACGCGTTTGGACTGTAACCCCGAACAGTGCGATGAAATAATATGTGCAATGGTTACCAGTGGTCGCTTACGCTTCGCCTGCTGTGTAGTTTACTTAGCACCTAACGTACCTGATAATAGATACTACTCTATTTTTAATTGTATAAGAAGGATTATGTATAACATTAAGAAACTGCCCCTAATAATATTAGGTGATTTTAACTTGTGCTCCGCTAGTGTGACCATACGTAATGATTTTGATTTATTTCTTTCTGAATGTAATTTAGTACAAGAAAATATAATTTTAAATGACCTTGGAAGAATGTTAGATTTAATATTGGTTAACTCATGTGTGGCAGGAGTCTCAGTCTCAGTATGCTCCGGCATTGTATCGTCTGAAATGCATCACAAGCCATTAGATATCTCTATCAATATTAACACGCCTTACGCTAATTTGAACAAAAATAATTCCCACTACCCAAATGTCTCGACCACAAGTACTACTTCAGAGCGAAATTTCCGTAAAGCAGACTTCTTAGTGCTGTACTCTGAACTAGCTAATATAGACTGGGAGCCAGTCTACTCATGTGTAGATGTTAACGCTGCTGTTGACACCTTTTATGAATTAATAAACAGCGTTATTAGTCACGCTGTCCCTCTAAAACAGACTAGGGCAGTGCGAATGAAATATCCCAAATGGTTTACAAGTAATTCTATTAAGCTCAATAACCTTAAAAATCAGTATCATAAACTGTATAAACAGAATAATAATAATCAGCTGCATTATGCTTTCTTTACGTACTATAGGCGCCTAGAAAAGAAGAGTACTGAAGCGGATTTTGCGACTTACACTAGCCATATCCAATCTAATATCAAACGTGACCCCAAGACTTTCTGGACTTTTGTGAAAAGTAACAGGCAAAATAATGAACAGGCTACGTTTGGAGATATGTCTCCAAAGCAAGTGGCTGACGCGTTTTCAAAGTATTTCAGTAGCGTCTTCCTGCCAAATGTGCCTTCATTAGATCCCGATCGTGCTATTGAAAATGTGAACGCGTTTCCTAATAGCATTTCTCCTCTGGTAAACATTGATTACATACACGAATCTGATGTACGTGGCGCATTAGCTCGACTTCCTCCAAAGTCTACCCAAGGACCAGATGGAATACCACAATATTTGGTTAAGGACGGCTGTGATATTTTTAAGCTACCCTTGCAATTTATCTTCAACCTCTCTGTTGCTACGCATATATATCCGACGGAATGGAAGGCATCTAAAGTACTTCCGGTGCATAAAAGTGGTCTAAAGAGCGATATCAAAAATTATAGGTCAATAGCAGTTTTATCAATATTCGGCAAAGTATTTGAATCGGTTTTGTATAAAAAAATATATAGCCAATTGCAACGGTGGTTCGCGGAAGAGCAACACGGTTTCCTTCCAAATCGCTCAACCACTTCTAACTTGCTTAACATTACTACACTTCTAGCAACAAATATTAATGACAAAAGACAGACTGATGTGGCCTATTTTGATTTTCAGAAAGCCTTTGACCGTGTTGATAATGACATTCTTTTAAGTAAATTGGCAGTGGCAGGTTTCTCTGTGACATTGCTGAAATTCTTTGCGAACTATTTACACGGCCGCAAGCAATATGTTACATATAAAGATGCCTATTCGGAGCGCTACTCAGTCACTTCTGGCATTGGGCAGGGCACTAACCTCGGACCCTTTCTTTTCCTAATAGTTGTAAATGACCTACCTACATGTGTAAAACACTCCACAGTCTTGATGTATGCTGATGATGTCAAAGTTGCTCTTCCCATAGCTAACTCGAACGATATAGCCGCGCTCCAACTCGACATCGATAACATTCACAATTGGAGCACCAAACATAACCTTAGCTTGAATATAAGTAAATGCGCGATCATGACCTTCTCAAAAGCCACACAGCCCGTACACAACATCTACACACTAAGCAATGTGCCCCTAAGGCGTGTTTTCACTGTGCGTGATCTAGGAACTAATTTTGATCCACACCTTACCTTTAACCAGCATATTATACAGACCTGCAACAAATCTCGAAAAAACCTTGGTTTTGTGCTACGTCAGGCCAAAATATTCAATAATCGACAAGCCATAACCATACTCTACAATGCATATATCCGCAGTTTACTTGAAACGAACAGCTCAATCTGGAACCCCCATGAAAAGGCCTACACCCTGCTTATTGAACAGGTCCAGAAATGTTTTATCCGCTACCTCTATCTCAAGTTATATGGATACTACCCTTACATGTACCCAACTCCATTTGTGCTAGGTATGGTGGCTTACCAAAGTTTGGAAGTTAGGAGAAATTTTGCTCTGGTCAAATATGTCATCCGTCTGATTCGCGCTTCTCACACCAATTCCTCATTACTGTTATATGTCTCTTTTCGAATCCCGCTACCGATCAGACACGCACTTCGCCCTCGCCAACCACGTCCGCTATTTGCTATACCGCAAGGTAGTACCGTAGCTCTTAAGACCAGTCCACTGTACCTAGCCCTTTCCCTTATTAATAACATTTTGCTACATGACGATACTTTAGATGTCTTTGCAAGTACTGAACTGAGGCTCCTAAGTGCTGCTTATCGATACTTGGAGTCTATTGCCACTCCCAGCACTATCTCAAATTAAACTTAAGAATTTAATTGTTTTGTTATTTTGCTTTTAATGATGTTATAATTTTGTTTTATTTTTTATTTTTATTTTGTTTACTGTGCAATTTTTCAAATTTTATATTTTTATGTTTTTCTTTATGTTTAGTATGTATTAATTAACCTATAACTTGTATGTCTGGTGCAAACTGTTAATAGAAGTTGGTTATCTTTAAATAAATTAAAAAAAAAAAATTTCGAATACCTAATTTAAAAAAAACAAATTCATAACTCAACTACCTACCGTGACACCTAACACAGGTATTATGGTTCAAAACTAGGATATGACGCTCCTTATCCCTAAGGAAGTTGTGTCGGTCCTTCTACCAAACACCCATATTCTTATGGATCAGAAGCACTATTAATTATTTTAAAAGAAAAGCAAAACTAGCTAGAAGTATATATTTAAGAATAACAGAATAGAAAATGAATCAAAATAATGTGAAACAATTAAATTCAAATTCAAAATATTTTATTTCACATAGGTTTATGTGAAATAAAATATTTTAGATTAATTCATCACGAATATTTTTCACCTGCATACTTAGATCATCTACTCGACAACAGATGGCGTACAAATCATCGTAGTCTACTAACTTCACTATCATCTTCAATCTAGAAACTATCCTTACACTATAAACATTCTCATAGCTCTTTATATATACTTATACACCTGTATATAACAGGGTGTTTGGTAGAAAGACCAACAATATTTTATTTCACATAAACCTACAAGGGCACTTATGAAACGTCAGAATCTAGGTGCACGGTTCCAATTGGTCGTTTCCTATGGAGAAGCTCGGCCCAACACCGAGAGTTGAAAACCCACTGCACGATAAAATCCCGCCGCGATATTTTAGCGTTCAAACTTGAAGGCGCCATATTCAATATATGTGTCGTGGCCAGATCATAAAAATTGATCATTTCATGAGATGTCCATCAACCACTGGTCACATCATGATGTGGCCTGGCCACATCATTGAATACTCAACGTTTAATGATATGAACAGTTAAACGCACGACTACTTCATGATGTGGCCAAACATTAGTGATCATATCGTAAAATAGTTAGATTATCCACAGGTAGAGGCGTAGATGTCGTTTTGTTTTTGTTGTGCATCATGGCGGCGTGAAATGCAACAACAAATCAAACAAAGTAGGGTGACCACGCAAAAAAATCGATGGACCTTTTTAGGATTTCCAAATATGATATTATGGAAAGCGATCAACTTGGAAGTAGCGCTCGCCGAGGCAGGGGCCGGACTTAAAATTAGTTTAAAAAAATTTTAAATGTACGCCGCTTATGTGGCACCCCGACCAAATGGGTTAGGTTAGGTTAGAAGTGCGTAGTGTTCCACGCGCGCCCCTCTTAGACGTCGCGGGGGGAGTCAAACACCTCACTCCCCCCGCTCGACGAGACGGAGCCCGCAGAGGCGGGCTGGCACCAGTCGGGGTCGCGGAAGATTTGAACGTTCCCGCGACCCCGGCGTAGGTGTGAGATGGAACACCGGGGTGGTTTTTAGTCAGTAAGAGTCTGACAGACCCCTCCGCCCGCCCCAGGGCGGAGGACATCCATGAGGATTTTCCACCCCGAACAAAAAAAAAAAAAAAAAAAAGGTTAGAAGTGTGACCAACCCTACTTCCTAGTTGGTCGCAGTTACTTGGCTATTTTTACTACTCCGTACACCATTGATACCCTACATTAACGATATGGCCAATTTTTGCTGGCTATTTCATGAAATGGTCACGACATATGCATTACCTCTCGAAATCAAAGAAATCTAAAATAGCATCACTCAAATCGTCATTCACCTCCGTTTCCAAAATTCCAAAAACCACCACTTCAGACATCAGTTCATCAACAAACAGGCGGACGATTGGCAATATAATACGCCATGTCCTATTTAAAAGCGATCGTCGTGCGAATACACGACCGTTCGTACTTTTTGTTCGGTGAACCTGAACGCGTGGTCGGGCAGACAGAGGGCGCCAAAAGGGTATCAATGACATCCTATCCCCGCGTCCTATTGAAAAACAATCGCCGCGCGAATACTCGATCGTCGCAGTCATATGTCACTCGGCGCGACCACACGTTCAGGTTCACCGAAAAAAAAGTGAAATAACGCGACTATCGCGTATTCGCGCGACGATCGCTTTTAAATAGGACACGGCGTATTATATTGCCAATCGTCCGCCTGTCTGTCTGTTACAGAACTATAACTTTTGACGTGAAAACGACTTTTCACTCGGAGTAAGTTCAATATTTCTGACCGGCAAAAACATGTAAGATTTCAATCGCTAATAATTAGGTACGAGACTTTTAATGCTAGAGTAATGGTTGAGCACGCAAAGGATAGGAAACATTTATCACAATTTTGAGGCAGGATATAATTTGCTTATGACGTCGCATCGCGAGGGCAGGCGCATGCGCGCGACCCAAAATTGTTCACTATATGTCGAAATTCCAAATCGTATAGTGCAAAAATGAGTTCAGCTAGAACGATGATTCTGGTGTCATTCCCAAGAGTTGACAAAGGACTTCCAGGACCTAAACAAATACAACAAAAATATTTCGCAAAATAGAGTTATATTTTTTTATTTTTTTGTTTTTATCAAACCATTTACAGGCACTTTTGAATCGTCAAAAAGTCGGTCAGTTAGTCAGAAAGTTGAAGCTAGTTGCCCATTCCAAAACGTAGATCTCTATGAAGTGAAGAAGAACGGGCAAGAAACTCCGAGGACACTCTTTTAAATATAGAAATTACAAAATCCTGGGTACATTACTCTTGTTGCTTCTATATATGAGAACAATGTAAAAAAATAATAATATTAAAAAACGATTAAAAATAAGCCCTGGCAGATAAGATGATGATGACCAGTCTCAACCGACGGCGCCCGTTCACGAACATGACGCGTGGATCAGCACCATCCAGCTCAACCATTTTGTAGGGAACCGAATGATCCAACACACTCGCCACCATCAGCGAGACATCAGTGAGCATGACATACTCTCAACTGCCATGCTCTTTCAAGTCAACATACAACATAATAACATAGTAAACAGCTCCATGGTACTCACATTTACAAAAATTGAAAAAAAAATGCTTCTAAATTATATAAAACTATAGTTTGCAATGTATTTGTGAGATTAAAAGAATTTTACTACCAAAAAGAAAAAAAAAACATTATTATCTATTGGATTATTAAACAATTAAAACTTGCTAAATAAAAAAAAAAAGTAAACATTAAGTTCGTAAAGTCAGACAAAATAAAAAAACTTTTTTACAAAAAAAAAACAACCGACTTCCAAAAAAAACATTAAAATAACTTTTATACAAAACAAAAACCACCCAATTCCACAAAAATACACTTAAAAGAGAAAAATAACTTGAATTTCGGAAGTCGGTGGCAAAAACAAAAGTATTTTATTAGATACATATATAGTAAAATATACCTACCGTAATATATATGAAAGCAATTCATAACTATTTCTCTAAGGATATAACTATATCACGGCTTCAACTATGCGAATTGCGAATCATCTTAAAATATAACTATATGGATCTGTATTTTTGTTTTTGCCACCGACTTCCGAAATTCAAGTTATTTTTCTCTTTTAAGTGTATTTTTGTGGAATTGGGTGGTTTTTGTTTTGTATAAAAGTTATTTTAATGTTTTTTTTGGAAGTCGGTTGTTTTTTTTTTGTAAAAAAGTTTTTATTTTTCACTTTTTAGTTGTGTTTATACCTACCCCGCGCAAATTCGTATACCAGTCGAATAATGAAAACATAACAAAAGATTTTTCAAAAATTAACGAATCATTCCACTTTGCCCCAAATTAAAAATTTTCAGTGGAATATGCCCCACTAGTTCAACTTGGTGGGGCAGATTCCACTAGTCTAAAATCTTTATGGATTCTGCCCCACTAGGGTTGGCACCTTAGAAATGTGTAGGTAGGTATACTCGTATTTTGTAGTTGTTTGGAAAAGAAAGAAATGTATAGTTAAGTAAAATATTTATTTTTAGGTAATTTAATATGTATTGATGGCCCAGAGGTTAAGGCCTCGCCTCTCATGCATGAGGTTGTGGGTTCAAATCTGAGCAAGTTCTAATGTGACTTTTTCAATTCATATGTACTTTCTGAGTTTATCTTGGACATTATTGACATCAGTGAAGGAAAACATCGTGAGGAAACATGAACTTATAGTTAATATTAGTCTGAAATCACCAAACCGTTTTGAGCAAGCGTGATGATCAGTGCTCGTGCCTTCTCTGTATGAGAAGAGGCCTTTGCCCTGCAGTGGGACAGTAATAGGCTGGTATTATTATTTTATCATTAATTTTTATTTACTAGTTGTTTCTGGAAGGAATCGGGTTGTAAATCATACGTTAATTACACGATTTGTTACAAATAAAATAAAATATAAATACTTAGTCCTAGTTACATTTTACTTAGTTATAAATTTCTTTCTTTTCCAATCAAATATAAAATACGAGCATACCTACCTACACAAATTCTAAGGTGCCAACCCTAGTGGGGAAGAATCCATGCCATGGGGCAGAATGCATTTGCCCCACCAGTGGGGTGACTTCGTGGAGCAAAGTGGAATGATTTAAATTAACCCCTTTGTGGGTGAAAAGGGGGGATACGGTTTGTATGAAAGATCTTATTTATTTGGTTTAGAAAACGTGGTATAAACTTATCTCGGTAATAATAAAGATGAAATAATATATTTTTCAAAACTGGCTTGAAAGTGTAGAAAGGGGGTTACAAAATTTTTTGCATGACATCTATAGGCCCAAAATGGTACACATTTTGGAATACATTTTTCTACATTCAATTTAACAGAAATAACATTTTTGAAATTTAATTACAGTCCTATTAAAATTGTAAATATAATATTATCACGATGTAACATTTAGTTTTTGTTTCATTGCAATCGTCTCATACAATAAAAAGATATGCTAATTTAAAGTTTTCAAAGTGATACCCATACCACCAACAAGCACTACGTTCCAGGCGGCAAGGGGTAACGGAGATGTGGAGCGTATGCAGCCTCTAATATTAAGCTGGGCGGTCACAGTCCATAAATTACAGGCTTAATTACACCCTCGAAAGAGCTGTGATCGACTTAGGTAAAAAAAACTTTGCAAAAGAGCAAATATACGTCGCGCTTAGTCGTGTCAGAAGTTTGGAAGGCATAGTTTTATCAGAGTTGGACGCCAACAAATTACTAAAGCGACCACACGGCCACAGATCATTGACGGAAATAATGAGGCTACAAAATCTGTCTTCTGACAATCAAGGTCACACATAACATACGACTCAAGAATACATCTCATGGCAATTCGAATAAGCCCAAATACGGCTAGGATACATTGTTTTATGACGGAGTTCCGGTGCCGTCCTTCCGGCTTCATCTTCAGATCAGTTCGATGGTCATCAGAATTATTTATTTAAACGTGCTTCATTGTCGCTTAACTATCTTAATCGAGATTCTTATCGCCACCCGTGAAATACTTATCATTGAGTAGTTCCGGTGGCCATCTGTCTTCTTCATCAGTTCCATTTCACCAAATGATACTTTCTGAATGCAAATGCTTAATTTGTTGCTGAAAATACCTAAATCGCTATGTGTGTGCCTATAATATTTGAGGAGTTCCCTCAATTCGTCATGGATTCCATCATCAGAACTGATTTTTTTTTAAATGGGACCTATCTGGGCCTATATCCTTTCAAATTAGATAATAATTTTCCAAATCGGTTCAAAAATGGTGCCACCCGTGAAATACCTATCATTGAGGAATGCCGGTGGTAATCTGTGGTCTTCTTCATCAGTTCCACTTCACTAAATGATACTTTCTGAATGCAAATTCTTAACTTGTTGCTGAAAATACCTACATCGCTATGTGTGTGCCTATAATATTTGAGGAGTTCCCTCCATTCCTCATAGATTCCATCATCAGAACTAAATTTTGATAAAAATGGGACCAATCGGGAAGTGTATCCTTTCAAATAAAAAAAGAATTTTCGAAATCGGTTCATAAATGACGGAGATATGAGGTAACATACATTAAAAAAAAAAAAAAAAAAAAAAAAAAAAAACATACAACCGAATTGATAACCTCCTCCTTTTTGGGAAGTCGGTTAAAAAAGGGGAAGCAACTCTTCCAAAAGTATGTTTTTTTAACTAGTGAGCCCAAGTGGCTGTGGAGCAGGACTAGCATTAAGCCAAGCATTTCTATCTATGATATAATCATCCAACCTATAATACGCTTGTCTACATAGTGTGCGTTTAATGGAAGTTTTATTTTTCTTCTCATTTACTTGAAGAATATCGAGTGGTATTTTATTATAACATTTTATACAGTACAGTACAGTATGTGTTGTAACGACGAATGTGGTAATGATGTCCTGTCGGAATATTAATCAACGATTAATTCGTGTTTTTGAGTTGTATTTTCCTATATAAAGTGAAACTTGGTGCCTACGAATGATACTCATTGTTACCAATAGTGTATGGATAGCATAGTAATTAATTAGGATTATGAATTTGATTTTTCGATTTCTTACGAAGACGTTCATACAAAGTTATCGTGGCATACAATGAGAAACGTCAAATCGGGCTTCTTAAATTGTCGCGAGGTTAATTTCACTATATAATAAAAACATAATCTAAAATATTCGTATAGTAAGTTTAAAAAAAAATGAAAAAAAATCTTCAGTATAAAATGTTTAAAAGTCGGTTAGCGTCGCCTTAAGAGGGCCTGCGAAGAATTTGAAAAATAGGTATTTGAAAAAACTATTGCCGTCGTCTTACCTCAAGTCTGCTACCTTAGAGTGCGATAGGGACAGCTGCAGCTCAGACCAATTATATTACAAAAAAAAATTACAAGATCGACGTTTCGTATTCCCTTTTTTTCTCCTCGAAAACTGAACCGATTCAATTATTTTTTACATTAAAATTTTAAGAAAGAGTATGTCTAGGTTCCTATCACTTACTTATATGTCATAAACTTTTCGAATTTGTCCGGTAGTCCTCTAATCACGGCGGTAAAAATGGAACATTTTTGTAATTTTTGGAGGGTCATGTTATCTTTACCAATAAGTTGCTGAAAAAAAGGAAATAACAGGGACGTGTCTACAGCAGACCTTGATTTTATGAAAAAAAAAAAATTACCTACTCTAGAGGCATTCAGGAAGAAAAAAGGGGAATACATTTGTATGGAGAATCGCAGGCCCTGTTCCCTCGCCAACCGCTCTTGCGCAAGCGTAAGCGTGGTGATCAATGCTCGTGCCATCTCTATACGAGAAGAGGCATCTGCCCTGCAGTCGGACAATAATAGGCTGTTAGGTATTATTATTTCCTCATTAGCTTATACTCAAACAAGAAGTAATTATAAATTATCCGCATTTTAAGAAAGACAGACATCTATTACAAATTGTCGCGTATCGGGAGGTCAGCTGAGGTCACGCTTATCATTACTTATTTATTCAACGCTACGTGTAATCTGTCGCTGGACAAACTGTGACAATTACTTCTGAGAAAGATACTTTTTTAGTTAATCACGTTTTCGGTTTTCCTGCAATTTTATAAACGTTAGGGTATTTCCAATTTTATTGTAATAAAAACCAGCTAAGTGAGAGTCGAACCCGCGCACCCGGGTTCTGTACCTGTACTCGGGTTAGGCAGAGGTGTACCTAAAGTACACCCACATTTCGCCAATAATGTTTAAGTGCCATGTAATAGGGGGCGAGCCTATTGCCATCAAGCGGGCACAAATCCAGACTCCGGGTTTATTTTCATTCTGTTTTTTACGGTGATAGCAGCCATAGTACACGTAGGTATTTTGCAACTGGCTATGTATTACTTGTGGTGGCATCTACATCGCCACATGTGAACTACGCATCACACTGACGTCACGCAAAATCCTGCATCGCGCAAGCTGGGTTTTCACGGTTTCGTCGGGAGTTCCTGTTCCGAATAAGGCGGGAGAAAACGCCTGGGTGTCATCACTGTACGGATCGCCCGGAGAACATGGTGGAGCATGCGGTGGACGTCTGCCCGGTTTGGGCCGTGTCCTCGTGGAGGCGATCGGCGGCGGTGTTCTCTCGCGTCCGGCCATGGTCCAGGCCATAGTACGGAGCGAGAGGGCACGTGAAGCCGTCACCTCCTTCTGCGAAGCAGTAATTCTAGCGATGGAGGAGGCAGAACGCGTGAGGGAGAGGCAAATTTCGCGTCCTCACACCCGCACAGTCACCGCAGGAGACGCCCTGGGCGTCTGAAATCCCGGCCACCATAGACGCGAGCTTGCGGACGGTGAGCAATGGGTAGCTCGCCGTCCGATAACGCCGTCCGCGCCTCATAGAAATGTCTGCACAACTCACGGGGTCCGCTAGGGCCGATGTCTGCCGCGACGCGGGAAAGTCCGAAAGGGTTACCGTGGCCTCTGGCAACACACAAGGAACTGAAGGAACACGGGTGGGTTTTAGTCAGTAAGAGTCTTACACGCTCTGGGCGGAGCGGGAGAAGTTATTTGATAATTTGCAAACCAAAAAAAAAAAAATTTTTACCGCCTGACGAGTTTATATACAATCGTCCCGACATCAATCGTTGGGCAGTTGCCACACAACACCCGTCCGGTCGGAGGATCCTTCCTTTTCTATAGAGGATGAGTGAACTTGACACCCTGTTCCTCATGCCTCATATTCTGTTAAAATAATACAGCTGTGACTTCTGTGACAGACAGAACGGCCGCATAGGCTTAGCTCAAGACCTAAACGTTACTTAGCCCGTGCTTTAACTTAGTCATGTCCCGTCTCAATCTTGCATTTATAGTTTGACAGTTGTGCGACGGTGACAGGAATAATGCTTAGCCAAAGTGCGCGCGAAGTAACGTTTATAGATCTCGGCCTTAGTAATAAGTGAGGCCTTTTGACTACGGAACCCTAAAAAAATAAGCTTGTCCTTGAAATGTAAGTACCTAACTTAAGCAGGGAATTATCTTTGATGTTTACCTATTAAATTGCCTTCAGAAATTATTTAAGAAGATCCTTGACAAATTAACCATCAAGCGTTTTAAGTATCATAATAATCATAAATGCTATTATTTTGATGTCAGCCATCCAGTAAGGTCACCAAGCCGTTGACTCATTAAAAAAGAAAACAAATTATTTAAAAAAACAATAAATCCAACTGCAAAAACCTGAACTGAAAAGAGAAAAACAAGCATTATTAGTGTATATTTGATTGAACTTTGTTTTTTGTAAGATATAACAGTCGCTCTTCTTGTTTGCCAACTTATCCTACTAATCCTAATCATATTCTACATATCCTAATCCTAACTTAATATTATAAATACGAAAGTGAGTTTATTTCTTTGTTTGTTTGTGTTTATTTATTTGTTTATCTATTTGTTTGTTTGTGTTTATTTATTTGTTTATCTATTTGTTTGTTTATTTGTTTGTTTGTTTATTTGTTTGTTTATTTCTTTGTTCGTTTGTTACGCTTTCACGCTAAAACAGTTTAACGGATTTGGATGAAATTTGGCTCATGGGTAGACCACGACCTGGTTTAGGAATAGGGTTGCCAGTTAAAGGCTTATCACTTCCGGGACAATTCCAGGTTAGCGGAGTCGGGCCGTAGTAAAATATATGAAAATAAAAAAGTATTTAATTAAGCCTCAATATTTCTTTTACTTGTTGTAATTTTTTTTTAATCGGAAAAGAAAAATGCTAGTTATTTTCAAATGTTATAATTCTCATTTCATGTAAAAATTACCTACCGTCCTCAATACATACTGTGTATTTTTCTAATACTATAAAAAAACAACCAAATTGAGCACCAGCTTGTTGATTAGGTAAACTTCTAAGACGACCCACTGACCAAACGTTGGTAGGAAAACAACACGAGTTAGCTTATAAAACTCTTGACAGACTTTTAAATATTTAATGGGTTTTATCTCTGTATTTTGTCTCCGTCAAGGGCTTTGTAAAACTAATAAAATTACTAATACACTTGGGAGCAAATAAATCGAGCCACTTCCTTTTTCACGCATTATGGTAATTATTTTTGGTATTAAGGAACGCATCGATTCGAAACATATATCGCCTAAAAGGGTATTTAATAACCTTTACAATGAGGGTAGTTAGTTGTCAAAATTTCATTTTTATTAAAGTTTAAAGGGTAGAATAAAATTATCGCATTTAATTTGCTTATGACATTTTTATTGTACTCTGTTAAGAAAAGATTAAATTTGAGGTTTTTGTTAATCATACCCATATTACTTGTTATTGTTGTCTTTATCTGTGTCTGTGTAATCAAAATAACCTGATAAAATGGATACTACACCGACGGAAGCTGCCCAAGTTGTAGCTTTACTTGAGGTTGGACACGGACAACGTGAAGTGGCACGCAGACTTCATTTGAGTCGTTCAAAGGTACAGCGGGTATACCGCAGGTATCTGGAGACTGGTGCTTTTGTTCGGCGACCTGAAACTGGCCGACCACGGGCAACAACAGAACGTGACGACCGCTTTATTGCAACCAATTCGTTGCGCGACCGTGGACTTAATGCTGTTCAGCTACAGCAAGCGTTACGTGACGTTCGAGGAGTCGCAATCAGTAGGTGGACAGTGAGACGAAGACTAAAAGAACGAAATTTAACATCACACAAACCAGCAACTGGCCCAAAATTGACTGTAGCTCATCGCCGATCTCGCTTGGAGTTTGCTCGAGAACACATTAATTGGACGTTAGAAGACTGGAGGTCAGTTTTGTTTTCTGACGAGTCAAGAATCTGTCTTTTTAGCAGTGACGGGAGAAACCGAGTGTATAGACGTCCTGGTGAAAGATTTGCCCAATGTTGCATTCGAGAAACGGTGAGTTTTGGTGGTGGTTCTTGTATGGTGTGGGGAGGAATTTCTCTAGACGGAAAAACGGAACTTGTCTTCGTCGACCCCGCCAACGATGGCAGTGGTAGACGTGGATTAACAGCTGACCGATACATAACTGACATTCTTGAAAACCACGTAATGCCGTATGCTGGTTTTGTCGGAGAAAATTTCTTGTTTATGCATGACAATGCGAGACCTCATACCGCGCAGATCGTTACGGAATACTTGTCTGCGATCGGGATTCAACAAATGGTATGGCCAGCACGAAGTCCCGATTTGAACCCGATCGAACACCTATGGGACGAGCTAAAACGGAGAGTCCGAGCCAGGGTTCCCGCTGTTTCATCCATTCCCGAGCTTAAAGTCGCTGTGCTTGAAGAGTGGGAGAACATACCACAATATGTCATCGTAACGCTGATCAGATCGATGACTAATAGGCTACAAGAATGTATCAGGGCCCGGGGGGGTAATACCAGTTATTAAGAATATTTTTTTTGCAATAATTTTGTTTTTTATTGTTTTTATGGACTGTTTTAGCCCTACTAAATTTTCTATCTAAATTACCATTTTTCTTGCAGAGCCAATAATTTATCATTCAATAAGGTTATTATTCAATAATTTACCCTCATTGTAAAGGTTATTAACTAAACTTTTAGGCGATATATAGTTCGAATTGATACGTTCCATATTACCAAAAATATTTACCATTTTACGTGAGAAAAGGTAGTGGCTCGATTTATTTGCTCCCAAGTGTATAAACAAGCCACATCAATATTGATACAACTCTGCAGTTAGGACTTGATCAATCAAATCCATGGACATTCAGTTTCGCTCGTTAGTCCATATAATATTCAGCAGGCTAAATATTCTTTAGCAAAAGGAGAAAAAAGTAATAGTGTTCGGAATCCGGGACTGTACAGTGTTATTACTGGACACGGGACAAGACGCAAAATTCCGGGACACTCCGGGATTTCCCGGCCATCTGGCAACCCTAGTTAGGAAATAGGATACTTTTTATCCCGATTTTCCCACGGGATCGAGACTTATGCGGGTTGCAGACTAAGAGCTAAGCTAAGTTAGTTTAGTATAGCTCGCATAGCTGAGGTATGCATTTCGCTGAGCATGCATTTCGCTGAGCAATGACCTGTTCTTGCACAGATGCGACGCACAGCTTATTTTTTCTTATTATTTATTACAAAAGTGGTACTCTGCAATCGGCATTTTGTTTTTGTTATATTTTTGTTGTCATTTGCCAATGTCGCAACCACAGAATACGTAATGTCGCAACAGTAATTACGCAATATTGTCTTTGGTCCATGGCCTTGACATAAACCGATGAACAACATTTTATTAGGTCAGCGTTTATTTGTTGGTGGAATACGAAGCTTTTGGCTACTTTTGTATTTGTTAATTTTGTGTTTTTTATATAAATGTGCGTTTTGTTTGTGCAGAATAAACATATTTTTTTCTTTTACTTAGGTAATTTCTCATACCTACTTGAGTTCATAGTTTACGGTTTGCACACACACACACATAACACACATAAGGTTCAGTTTGCGCTACAACTTCATATTATTTTTTATGACTTTTTCAACAGTACTAGTCAGTCTAAAATCAATTTTAATTACACTTACATAAAGTTGATGTTTGTTTGGGTGGAAATAACATATGTTATGTAGTTTATTTATTTATTTAGAGTATAAAAACTATGTATTAGGTATGTTGAAGTTGTTGGTACTCCCCGTCACTTGTCCATAAGGGTTCATTAGAAAACCAGCGTCAGACAGCATTTGTCTGGCATTAATGCTGAAATGAACCTTTTTGGCGCAGCCGTGAGGCACACTATTATCGCTTTATAATTATTTTCACTTTTTATTTTTATTTTTGTATTATGTGTTTCACGAACTGTGTTCAAATAAATATTATTCTTTCTTTTTTCTTTTCACACAAGTAGTTATGAGATATTTCGTCAGCTATGACAGCTATACTAAACTAACTTAGCTTAGCTCTTGGTCTGCAACCCACACTATGCGGGTGAAACCGCGAGGCGCAGCTAGTCCGAACTATACTCTAATATTATAAATGCAAAAGTGTGTTTGTTACGCTTTTACGCTAAAACGGCTGAACCATTTTAAATGAAATTTGGCATACGGGTAGACCATGACCTGGAGAAGGACATAGAATACTTTTTATCTCGATATTTTTACAGGTTCGAGACTTATGTGGGTGAAACCGCGGGGCGCAGCTAGTATTATCATAGTTTAGAGACTTCACTTGGATTAGCATATTGACGAAGGGACGTTGTATGACTGACCCCGGTGTCACCTTATTAAAATACATATTTATGGCGTGGGAAGAGGCCCAAGATGCCATAGGATTTTTTTTATGACCTCTCCAAGGCATTTGACTGCGTTGATCACGAAACCTTAATCTTGAAACTTGAGCATTACGGACTTGGAAAACTTGCGCTCATTTTAGTAAAATCGTATTTAAATGATAGACAACAGCAAGTTCAAATAAATGATGTCAATTCACTCGGTTTAAAAGTAGAAATGGGTGTACTTCAAGGATTAATATTGGGTCCTTTCCTCTTTTTAGTATATATATTAATGATCCACCCCATTTGTTAAAAACTTAACCACAAATGGTGTTATTTGCTGACGATACTTCCTTAATTTTTAAAATTAATAGATGTGCATCAATTCTTGACGACGTAAATAACGCCCTACAGCGGGTCCAAAATTGGTTCACTAATAATTTAGTATTAAATGGGCAAAAAACTAAGTACCTACATAAGATTTTCTTTACCAAATGTCAAAAGTAGTAATTGTGAGATAGTATTGAATCAAGAGAAACTAGAATTCGTCGATAAAACTGTTTTCCTGGAGATCACGCTTGACTCAAGGCTTCAACTTAGAACTTAGCCGTCCTGAAAGGGATGTTAAATGAGGACCCCTCATTTAACATCCCTTTCAGGACGGCTAAGTTCAGCAGCATAATATGTTGTGAGAAAAATCCGTCAATTTACTGATGTAGATTCTATATATATATAGTCTATTTTAGTTACTTTCATAGAATTATGTCGTACGGTATTCTACTATAGGGACGGGTTGCAGACATCGAGTCTATTTTTATTCTTCAGAAAAGAGCCATCAGAGCTATCTAAGGCCTCCGCAAGCGGGACTCTCTAAGGGAACTGTTTAAAGATATTAACATCATGACCTTGACAATATATCTATGAAAACATTATGTACGTAAGGAAAAATCTACATCTTTTTAGTAAAAGAGGTGCAAAACACAATTATATCACTAGGAATAGGGACCAATTAGTTCAACCGGGTTTCAGGCTGGCTAAAGTTAACTCTTCTTTCATGGGGTACTGTTTAAAATGTTACAATAAAATACCTCCCCACATACTTCAACTGAATGAAACGAAATTTAAATCTTATATATTAAACGCACACTATGCAGCCAAGCATATTATAAGTTGGCGGATTACATCGCTGATAAAAATGCTACCATTTAGGTACTGGGTATGTGGGGAGCTGTCCGTGTAAGAATCTATTAACTGCTCCCAAATTACCATGTATACATTTTTTTTTTTACATTCTTCCTTGACATAATCACCCTATTATTTGACATTATATACCTAAAATTTTATTTCAACTCTTTATTAGTGGCTTTTGTGGACATGATAATTATTGAGATTTGATACAGCTGTAATAGCAATCACGTCATTTCGTTTAAAATACGTTTTTATTTTTATTAATTTATTTATCTTTATATAGATTCTTTTAAATTTTTTGAATGTGAGAACGCTGTAGGCCTAGTGGACTGTAGATTTTTTGACCATCATTATTCTGTTAAGTACCTGGTACTTGTTGAAAGACCTACACTGTCCTCCCATACCTAATAACACTGTTATTTGAAAATATTGTAAAGGCCCATTATTTTTAAAAGAGTAACCGTGGAGTTTCTTGCCGGCTCTTCTCCATAGGAAACAACCAATTGGAACCGTGCACCTAGCTTCTGACGTTTCATAAGTGCCCATGTAGGTTTATATGAAATAAAAATATTTTGAAATTTGAATTGAAAAAGTGGAGTTTCTTGCCCGTTCTTCTCCATAGGTACCTACTACGCTTTGGAATGGGCGACTAGCTTCATATTTCTGACTGACCGACCCCTTGACAATTCAAAGTTGCCTGTTATAGGTTTATTTGAAATAAATGCTTTTAGTTTTAGTTTGATGACAACGGCAAATTTTTATCACGGTGCATTTTAATACCCTGCCGACCGAATTTCGGTCTCGGCGACCAATTTCAATGGAGATTAGCTAAGTAAGCAAGAGAGATTATAGTATACAATTAGTGTGTGCGCAGACACAGGTACACTCACTCTTTCCTCACTCTCAAAGTCCGATGGAACGGTAGATGTAGATTTCCCTAGGAAACGACATAAACCGCATACAACAGCTAATACTAAATTATTAAAAACTGGCCAACTGAAAAAAAAAACGCAGAGAAAAACACGTTTCTTGTATTGTTCCTTTAATTTTTAACTTTATATTTTTTTTATTATATGTTGATATAGTGGCAATAGAAATACACCATCTATGAAAATGTCAACTGTCTGCCTATTACGTTTCATGAGATACAGCCTGCTGACAGGCTTATGTCTTATGGGATTCTTCTCTGGGGAACCTGTGCGGACATTAATACTATCTTTCTTCTACAAAAAAGGGCTGTTAGAGATGACCAAGAATGTGAGGACTGTGTGGTTTTGTTTTTTTCCTTTTTCTTTAATTTTTTCTTTCTCAGTTAGTTTTAATAATGGTCTGGTAGTTTGAGTAGTTTATGCGGCCTACCCCTTCTTTGGTATTGTTCGTCGAGTTGTGCTCCTTAAGTTCTGAGTTGAGCTCCACGATTACTGACAAATGCTTGCACTGACTGGACAGGTCCACTCAAATCTGTGTGGTTCTTTCCTCAAAAGACCATTTCAGACACTAATCTACATGGTCCTTATATGGCCCGACCAAGATTATGTCTGGACTTTAAAAGAGACTGTGACCTCTGAGTTTGTTTCGGTCTTTCTTCTCTGAGTAGTCAGATAGGAAACGCCGAACTCATAGCAAAATTCTTGTAATATGACGTGTAAAAGTCATTGTAATATCCTATTTACAGTATAAACAATTTCATTTCATTTCAGACGGACAGAGGAGGGTTAGTGATAGGGTTCAGTTTGGCACTCTTCGGGTACGGCACCCTAAAATTGCTAAGAATGCATTGGCCAGAAACACGTACATTGAGTACGATCTATACTAATTGCTCCGTAATTTTTCTAAGACCTTCTAAAATTGCTTTGTCACATCCTGTAATTAAAATCACCCGTCATTATAAATCGGTTGTTAGAGGAAAATCGTGGTCAGCGGGCAATGGTGGTCAAGCACACAACTAAGCTAATAACAGCTGGTCTATTCTGTAATAATCTCACGGTGAAAACTTAGGTGAAGTGAGCTTGAAGTGAGCTGTCATTCCATCTTTACGAGTGTGAAGTTGGTCAACGTCTCACTCTTCACTGCCCGCGACTGACAGACACCCCTTTTTTTTTGCTGGTTTTGAAATTATCAAATAACTTCTCCCGCTCTGGGCGGAAGGCTTGTCAGACTCTTACTGACTAAAACCCACCCGTGTTTCTTCAGTTGCCTGTGTGTTGCCAGGGGCCACGGTATCCCTTTCGGACTTTCCCGCCACCCTGGCAGGCATCGGCCCTAGCGGAGCCCGTCATTTCTGCTGATAGCTCTTTGAGGCGCGCTTGGAACACAACGCGCCGTCGACCCAGGCGGGTCCTTATCGGGCGGCGAGCTACCCATTGCTCACCGTCCGTAAGCCCGCGTCTACGGTGGCCGGGAATCGGCCTGGGATTCCCGACGCCCAGGGTATCTCCTGCGGCGACTAGGGGAGTGAGGGCGCCAAGTTTGCCTCTCCCTCACGCGTTCCGCCTCCTCCTCTGGCTTCGTACCATGGCCTGGACCAGCTATCTAATTACGCAACACATTTTCGTAAAAGATTACGACAAATTTGCTTCTGACTAAATCTAATTTCTTTGTTTTTAGATGCCTAAAAATCGATCCATAAAAACGCAGAAGGCTGCATGGTCTTCGGAGACGTTGGATAAGGCTCTAAAGCTTATCGATAATGGAACATCCATAAGAAAAGTTGCCGAACAAACTGGAATCCCATTTTCCACGCTACAAATTCGAAACCAGAAGAAATTGTATGGAAATCCATGTTCGGGGTGAAAAGCTGTATTCTTCCATCATTGTAAGCATAATTACATTCATGACTACCATTTGATTGCCTTTGCATGCGTACAATGGTGGTCAAAGCAAGTTCGTTCTTAAATTGTTGTAGGTATTAGATGGCGACTCCAAAGATGATTTAGGATTATACTGATTTCAATTAATAGTTCTTTAAAGCAGAATTGTTATGTTATGTTCCTAATAAAGCTGTGATGTATAATTTGAGTTTTATTCCAAAAAGTGATTAACTGACCGCCATTAGCCCCTTTAACCCTATGTCTATTCTGTATGTTTGCGAACACTACATAATATCACGCTTGATTCCCCGATGGAGTAAGCAGAGAGACAGAATGTAGACACACATTTCGCCCAGTTTTGAGTTAAAATCCTGTGGAATAGAGGACGAGCCTATGGCCATTAAGATATCTTTCTGATGCTCTAAAGCCTGAGAAATGCAATGTCTAAGGCAACAGTACCCTAATTACGTAATACACGATCAATCGGAATTTGAATCATTTGAAACAAAATGCAAATCCATTGCTTCATAAGCTTGAAAAAAAATCTGCTCAACAACGTAAATAACGCAATGAATGTTGTTGAACTGTCAAAATTGTCGTAATCGTTTGTTGCGTAATTAGATAGCAGGGCGGCAGTCTCGACATAGATAGTAATCGCTATACGAATACACTAAAAATGTTGGTTACCGAATACCATTTATTACTTTAGGTCAAAAGAAAATCACTTTAATTAGTGTTTTTTTTTTTTTTGTTGGATATCTTTGGTTAGACGTACTGAACGCTGTGTTAAAATAATTATTACGAACATTATGACTAACTTTTTTAATATGGGACAAATGCTCAAATATCGAAAAAATCTGCGGCTCCTACAAAAATTCAATTCTTTCCGCTCAAAATGCAACAACACTGATACTGATACTTAGAAAAAAAAAGTTGTTTATCATGTAAACAACTTTTTTTTTCTATGTAAGTATCAGTTTTGTACCATTTGCAAAAGTCTTTCATATTCAACATAGTATCACTATTTACAGCAGTGGTAGCCCAATAGTAATAGGGATGATGCCTGGGTCAAAAAAAAGAAATTCTATTTAGTCCGTCAGTTAGATAATAAAAAAATATTACACCCATATTTTTTGCTTTATCATATTAATAAAAAAATACTTAGATAAAATCGCATTAAAGTTGGGGAGTGGGGGTTGATACGTCACAAGTAAGTATAAAATCTACATACTTGTGACGTCATGGCACATTGTAACTCAATGTATCGCCGTAATCTTTTGATAACGTAAAAAAGAAAAAATACGTGTACGTAATTTTTTTATAATATACAAGACGTATAAAAATATTTTTTTTTTCATCATCTCTTTTTCCGCGTCTTATGAGTTGTAGGCCGTAACTTCAAACCCTGACAGGCGCTTTACTTTGTGTAAATTATTTCATCAACACTGCTCTCAAAACGAAGGAAAACATCGTGAGGAAACCGCTGTGTCGTAGAACTAAACCTTCAAAGACATGTGACATCTACCAACCCGCACTGGGCCCGCGTGGTGGATTACGGCCCACTCTCTCACAAAAGGAGGTGAGAACAATATAGGCTGATTATGCTTTCACTATTTTACACTATTGTCAGATCTTGTACCTATAGTACCGTCCCTCGTCACAAACATGGAGAGAACATAATCGTTCTATGAATGAATGACAGACCGACACGCGATAAGATAAGCATTCGGAAGTACAGCTCTGCACTAGTTAATGTCAGGGTGTTCGTTACTATAGTTAACAATAATCAAGTTAATAGTAATGTTGAAATAATGTCCCACAGAATATATGTATGTCAATGTATGAACCTATGAACTTCGTTAGTTTATAATCAATTGGGATTATTTCCTTTAGATTATACTGAACTATTCTAACTGAACAGACAGCTGTGCTGCTGGGGAGTTTGTTGCGCCACTTCTTCTTCCCAGCTAAAGCACTAGGAAGTGGTGAAGGCTGGGCGTTTTGGGGGACTGTCTTATGTCATTTTGACGTTCGAAAAGTGCTGATTCTCAGCCTAGTTTGAATAAATGACTTTTGAATTTTGAATTTTATAAAATATCGAAAAATTGTGAACTGCAACAAATCAATTTACAATTTAACTAACGCATTATTTTCTATACTTTATAATCTATCCATGGGAAACCGACAAATTGTGAACTGGTAAATAACTTGCTTGTGATGTAACGCACCTTGCGCTAATACTAAATGGCCTGCATAACTGCGAGCAACTTGGAAGTAGCGCTCGCCGATCGCCACCGCGAGACCGCTCGCTTCGCTCGCTCGGCTCGCGCGCGTTTTGTCACAATTCTAACCTTACCTAAACCATTTCACCCAGTTCACATTTTTACTACAGTTTATAATGTAACGGAAATAATATCGATAGATTGTAAACTAACGGTTCTAACAATCTTACGGTAACATACCCGTATATACTTACCTAAAATGTGCCAGTGGAGACAACAATAAATGAAAACACTGACAATACTAAGAAGCATAAGAGTATATTGGATTCATCAAATAAAAGCATCTAAATTAAAAAGTGATTTTTCCAAACAAACTAAATAGTAGTGATGACACAAGCAAACCGCTGCAGTTTTTCGAGATCTCTTTGGGCTGTGCTCAGGTCAGTCCTGGGCCACCGGACCAGTGGGTGAACTTGGGGCTAATCCCCCAATTCCTGCCAAGCAGTCGCTTGCACTGCCACAGGGATATGCTTTTGTAGTGAAGTTCGTGTGTTTTGCCCAGTTCAGTTGTTTGTCCAAAAAGATGCCCAGGTATTTGACACTACAATTACCACGATTCTTTGGAAGATCCCTGAACCTGAACTGTTTCAGTTGACAGGTTTACTACGAGTTGACTATCTTTGACGAGCTATAGTGACTAAACAATTGGCTATCTTTGAATTTGAATTGAATTTTCATATGCAGATTGAGTACGTCATTAAATATACGCAGTTTAATTAATTGTCGTATTGTCGTTTCTAGCTTGTATAGTGCCTCGTTTGTTTTGTGGTTGCAAGCGCTAGCAAAACTTCGCTGAAGTTACCCAATAGTTTAAGCAACACTTGCTGCATTTGATCCGCGGACGGGTGACCATGCATTACATACCGAGACCCCTCCATGCCTCGGAAAGCTCGTTAAGCTGTCGGTTCCGGTTGTCATTTGTAGATCTTTACGGTTTTTTTTTAATGTATCATAAAAAAATACACTACAAAAATCTTAAATAGGTTACACATTGGTTACACATTGTACGGAAATCCTATACAATGCGAGATCAGCATAAACTGGAAATGTATAGCTTGATGTGTAGCCGTTTGTGCATACTTTTTTTATTTCAAACAAATATTTACATTGCTTAGAAATTAGACTTAAGAGGGAACAGGGCCTGCGATTCTCCATACAAATGTATTCCCCTTTTTTCTTTCTGAATAATGCCTCTAGAGCGGTTGCTCAGACCTTGATTTTATGTAAAAAAAATGGTTATTTTTTTTAATATAAAATCAAGGTCTGTTGTAGACACGTCCCTGTTATTTCTTTTTTTTCTGCAAGTTATTGGTAAAGCAAATATGACCCTCCAAAAATTACAAAAAATGCCCCATTTTTACCGCCGTGATTAGAGGACTACCAGACAAATTCGAAAAGTTTTTAACATAAAAGCAAATGATAGGAACCTAGACATACTCTTTCTTAATTTTTTTATGTAAAAATTAATTGAATCGGTTCAGTTTTCGAGGAGGAATGCCAAACGCCGATGTCATTTTTTTTGTGATATAATCGGTCTGAGCTGTAGCTGTCCCTATCGCACTCTACGGAGTCAGTCTTGAAGTAAGACGACAGCAATAGTTTCTTCAAATACCTATTTTCAAATTCCTCGCATGCCCTGTTCCCTCTAAAAAAGTGTATTAGGTCTATATGTGGGTTACGCCAAACGGATTCATGTAAACCACATTTCGTAAATCTCAAGATTTTAACACTCCCTGCTCTATTTATCTACCTGGCCTCAAGTTTAGTTAAATCAAACATTACAAGCTATGATACGTTAAAAAGCAGAAGACTTAAACATACCTTAAGAGATAAAACGTCCCACACTAGAGCGTACAGTAATAGTGTTTTCTGTATGAGCACAAAGATTTATAACAAGCTACCTATGGACAATGGACATTAAGATTATAAATTCAATTATTATTTTTAAAAGAATGCTGAAAATTTTCTTAATTAAAAAGGCCTATTACTCAATAGCAGAATTTCTTGAGGAAAAATAATTTTGTTCAATAAAGTACCTATCACTAAAGTGAATATAATTCAGTAAAATATTTTTAAAAGGATTATGATAATTAATATTAAATGATTACAATACTGTGACATAATTGAATTAATGAATAATGATAATTTTTAAATCAGGTAACTCATTTTTATTTAGGTATGACTTTAATAATTTATAATTAATATGATGTAAATGATAAAATTATATAATGTAATTAAAACGATGTCCTATATAAAATTTAATATTTATAACTTTTTTTCTTTTTAATTAATGAATGTAAATAATGCATGTTCAACTGTTACTGTTACAATTATAGCATATAGGTATGCATGATGAAATTGCAATGCCCTAACAGGGCCACTATGTTCTAAGAACTGATATCCTCTGTTAAGAACTTTATTTATGTACACATAGTTAGCAATAAAGAATTTGAATTTGAATTTGAAACTCTTAACGTACTGACTGTTTCTGGTGCACGCGATACATCGCTATAGGTAAGTATATGTAGTGTAAGTTGCCAAACGGGGGCGTTGCCAGCCGGGAATTCCCCAAAAGTAAGACGGAATCAAACTCTGAGGCCACAGGCTCTTTTAGCCCACTTTCGCACGGACGTAAAAATATCGCGGCGAGATTTTATCGCGCACTGGACTTTCAACTCTCGGGTGTTAAGCCGAGCGTTGAGAATCCAACGCGTTGGGACACACTCTCATCCACAGAACATATAATATGTTCTGTGCTCTCATCCCAGCGCGTTAAAAAAACACACTATTGGATTTTCAACTCTCGGCGCCAACCAGTGTGCTGAAAATCCAATGCACGATAAAAAATCGCCGCGCTTTTATTACGACGTCCGTGCGACGTTGGCTTAAAGTCCAGACACAATGTCGGTCAGAACATATGAGGACAATGCAGATTAGTGTCTAGGATGGTCCTAACTGCAGTTTGACCTACACACATTCTGGTCTAAGAAATAAGTTGTTATATAAGCGAGTCATGCGCAGGAAGTAACAATTGGAAGTATTGCAATGTGCCAGTGCGTCTTATTGGCTAATTAGAGCATTGACCCGGCCGTCTGTGTTGTTTATGTATCACGCCTGTGTTTCTCTTAAGAGCAGGCAGAAATGTATATTACAATTAACTTTTGCTTCGCTCGCGTGTAAATCAGAAGTTATTCCATGGTAACCGGAAATCCAGAAAACACGGAATTCCCAGATCATGGTCAACCTGTGTGCCAAATTTCATCGAACTCCGCTCAGCCGTTAAAGCATAAAAAGGTAACAGACAGACAGTCATTCGCTTTTATAATATTACTAGCTGCACCTCGCGGTTTCACCCGCATAAGTCTCGATCCCGTTGAAATATCGGGATGAAAAGTATTCTATGTCCTTACCCAGGTCATGGTCTACCTATGTGCCAAATTTCATCCAAATCCGTTCAGCTGTTTTAGCGTGAAAGCGTAAAAACAAACAAACTCAGTTTTACATTTATAATATTAGGTATTAATTAGGATAAGGTATGGATTACAGCCACATTTCACCAGTTATGTTCAAGTCCCTTATCATAGGGGCTATCCAGACTCCAGGCTGCTACTGAGAAACTCCTGACTGCGAAATCTAATAACACTTTACCTGACAGAGGAATCGAAACTAAGACGTAAGTCGCAAGCGCGAATGCTACCACTAGACTAACGTGGTAGTCTACTGCAAAATATGCACTAAACGGAATATCTATGTTAATTAATTTATATAAACAAACAAAGAACCATTGCAAAAATAAAAACATTTTTTGGGACTTGCAGTGAAAATCCTAACCATATATACATATATATAATATTATAAATGCGAAATTGAGTTTGTTTGTTTGTTACGCTTTCACGCTAAAACGGCTGAACGGATTTGGATGAAATTTGGCACATGGGTAGACCACGAACTGGAATAGGACATAAGGTATTCTTTATTATTTTTCTATTCTTATCCCGGTAGTACTTTCCCGTGGGAAAAATTTCGACTTGCTCGCAGGCGAAACCGCTAGCAAAAGCTAGTATAACAATAATAAAGAACGTTAAAACCAACAAAATAGTAAAAAAAAAGGAAACCTGTGCGAGGCCAAAAAGGCTCCTATCTCAGCTGGATGCTGCAATATTTGAAAAAAGAAAAACAAATAACGCAGTGCTGGCATTCTGAAAGGGCCCGCTGTGATGGCCACAGACAAACCTACGGACATAAAATAAATTCCACTAGATACCAAAATTAGCATAGATTATTGAACTCCTCATATTTCAACAACCTATGCTAATTTTTAAATAAAATGTAAACAAATTCATACGACTGAATTAGTATTCATTACAATTATATCCGTATAAAAATGATTGTTTATTGTAATAGCTTCCGAGGTATCATTGGCATCCTAGGAAAACAGCTAGATATATAAACATAACAAAACATCAACCTATATTACCCAAAAGGTTAAGCAGAGGTATACCTAAGGTCTATTTATAATCTTGTTTCCAATTGATGTTATTTCCACTTAAACAAACATCAACTTTATGAGGGTATAAATGAAGTTGATTTTAGACTGACTAGTACCGTTGAAAAAGTAGTGTTTAGCGCAAACTGCACCTTATGTATAGGTATTACGGCTGTTTTTCCTAAAACTCGTGTTTGTTTACATGTTTGGCTAATAAATTGCGAACGCAGATTACCTATAGTACACCCACGTTTCGCCAGTTATGTTTAAATCCCATAATAGGGGGCGAGCCTATTGCCATCAACAGGGCACAAATCCAGCCTCCGGGTTACTACTGAGGAATTCCAGATGACCTAATCACACTTTGCCCGACCCGAGAATCGAACCCAAGATCTCATGCACAGCACGCAGATGACAGGAGAAAATTATATCATTCGATTATTCATTATTTTATAGAGCTAATCACCTAGTTATCGAACCCAGGACTCCTTGCTTAGCAGTCGACCACTAAATGATACTAGAGTTCACTAGACCAACGACGTAGTCAAAATAGTTTAAAACAAAAGTGGGATTTTCCGGTATAATCTTAAACAAACAAAAGAAATTCGACATCAAACGCGACAAAACACAAAACATCATCGTGCTTAAATTAGGTATTATATTTAGAACAGTACAGATAAACTTCAAACAAGAGAGTAGCGACTAAATTGACCCCTTATTGACCATGATAAACTTATAAATATCAGGACCATACGTTAAATTAAAAAAACGAGCGATCCTTACATTCGTTGCGTACGATGTGTAAGATCTGACAATCTACCTTGGTAATAAGGGCGGGGCCTCCTCAAGGTCGTTTCTGACGATCAACTCCAGCACCGCGCGCGCTCATTGGTCAAATCAAATAGCGCGCGTTTCCCCGGCTTCCTGTTACGCACTTCCGTCCCTTTTCTCGAAATCACTCCCACAGATTTTTAGGTTATATGTTCTGTGCACAGATTGCAGAAGCGAGACGAAAGGTGTTACACATCAAAAAGTTTAATTTGGAGGAAGTCGGTTATAGCACAGAATAATAGTTATATACTTAATTGTTATGTTATAAGGGGATTTTCCATGTAACGTCATACCTTGATTGTTTAGCCTGGATATAATATTGCAATAGGCTTGCCCCAACAGCATGGAAATTAAACATAACTGGAAAAACTGATGGACTGCACCCTCTGCCTAGCCTTTCGTAGATTTTAGGCGTGATGTTATCAGTCTAAATTGCCAATAACTAAAAACACAGTTATTATTATTGCATAAGATCATAAAAAAAATATCCACAAATTATTCTATAAAAAATTAACAAATGTTCCATTAAAAATCTCAACGAAATTGAAGCATTAAACTCAAGATAACCTATTTAAATCGTTACAAAAAATATGTATACAATATGATAACCTCTCAGCATGACCTGAGTACATCAGTAGTGTGCCAACTCTGGTCGGGAAAGGGCGCGCGCTCCGCACATACGGAATAAAACTATGTTATAAAACAAACAAAAAATATACCGCGAAAATGGATCACCAAAACTTCGTTAAACCTATCCCATCATCTCCTTTACTGTCCGAAGAGAAAGGTGAAGAAAAAATGGTGGTGATAACCCCACACAACGGCGTGGGTAAAATTTTAATTCGGGAGGACACAATTTTGGCCAATTTAAATGGGTGTGCAGGGTGTGGAAGGGCCCAATTTACATGTGGGGGGGTGAAAAACAAGTGGTCGGTGTTGTGTTGGGGAAAACAGCCCGAAAAGAAGTATTATTGTTGTAAGTATTACCCTTTTTAACCCTTTATTACATACCGAGACCCTTCCGTGCCTCGGAAAGCAGTTGGACCTGGCTGTCATAAGTCATTCATAGACCTTTGACGGCCGTTGCTAGTAGTCAGAAGCCCGAAGGTCTGAAAGCCAGTCTTAACAAGGGTTATTATCGTGTTTACCCAGTGACTGGGTTGTGGAAGTCAGATAGGCAGTCGCTCCATGTAATATTCTGGTTTTTAGCTGAATCCGGTTAGACTGGAAGCCGACCCCAACATAGTTGGAAAAAGGATAGATAGACGAACTGTGATAACTGCTAATAGAGATGTGTAGAAGATAGGAGTATTATGTTTTGGCCTATACATGCAGGGTCGCGATTTAGAAACCTGCATCCGTCAAGGGGGTGATTCTATCTGTCATTCTAAACTACTTTCAACTTGAAACTTACACCAGATTGGTGAAAAAAAAAAAAAAAACTATACAACAATAGACAGTCTATTTCAATACAAGATTGTTTTTATTTTACGAATCTTTAACCTTTATGTGTTTTATAGCGAAATTTGTTTAGTATGACGGGTAAATTCACCCCCTTGTCGGATGCAGGTCACTAAATCGCCACCCTGTATATTGTAAGCTTCTCTTGTTTCGACGGGAACTATATGAGAATAACTTATAACGTGGTCAAAATATTAGTTAGTCAGAAAGGTGGTAGCGGGCTTAACTGCACAGGAAGTGTTAAAATTTCAGTATCTAGCTATTTCAGGTAATAGCTCAAATAAATCTTTCGCCATTTCTTTTTTATTGCAAAAATAAAAGAATAATGACAGCTAGAATTTATGGACTGTCAAAAATGGGACATAACTTTTTTATGTACGAGATTTTATGTTTTATTCCACTTTCACGGCATTTTAGTCCACAAAGAAATAAGTACTTATAAAATATGTTGTAAGTACTAGCTATTGCCGGCGATTTCGTCTGCAATCCAGGATAAAAAGTAGCTTATGTCGTTCTCCAGGTCATGGTCTACCCATGTGCCAAATTTCATCAAAATCCGTGCAGCCGTTTCAGCGTGAAAGCTTAACAAACAAACAAACAAACTTACTTTCGCATTTATAATAAGTTAGAATGTTAGGATAACGTATATTGTGAACATTACTTGTGTCAATAATTATGTAGATAATTAGAGATGTAAGTAAATGTTTACGTGCTTAGTAATCTATTAGATAAGTTATGTTGTATGCAGTCTGTCTCGTTGGTCTAATGGTCACGAGCGCTGCTACTGCTGACCATAAGATCCTGGGTTCAATTCCCGGGTCGGGCAAAAATTTCTCAGTGCGGAGTCTGAATTTGTGCCCGGATGATGGCAATGGGCTCGCCTCCTATTTCATGGGACTTATGGACTTAAGAGCGTGTATTCTGAAAGTGGGTAAAACGTTGCAAATAGCTGTCAAAAATTTCGCTGTTTAGATTAATTTGGAAATATTACTATATGGAAACTCGAACTCAATATTTAGTTTTAGATTAAAATATGCACCAATTTGGAAATTTTCCAAATGCCTAATACAAATTTTACACCTAAAACGGTTACAATATCAAATTCAGTGTTACAATAATTGTGATTAATTATTAATATTTAAGTTCACCATAGAGCGATATTTCATATTTCCATACAGTTATATTCCCGGGTCGGGAAAAGTGTTATTAGATTTTTCCATCTGGAGCTTCTCAGGAGTAGCCTGGAGTCTGGACTTGTGCCCGGTTGATGGCAATAGGCTCGCCCCCTATTACATGGGACTTAAACATAACTGGCGGAATGTGGGTGTACTAGAAAGAAAAGAAAATACGTTTATTTGCGGTAAATATGACGCAAAGAAAAAAACACGAGAATAACAAATTGGGGGAAAATATGCGTCACATCCACGCAAAACGGCCATCGCTCAGCATAATGCTGCGACCCTATGCGAGACAGAGCCCCAGCGCTGGTTTTCAGCGACAGCCGGCGTTGACGTGATTACGTCAACCGGTGCAGCATAATTATAGTGAAATAACAAAATCAAAAATAAAAATAAAATAAATACAATACTTCTTAAACTACTTCTTTACTATAGGAGCATCTCTGTCTAACCCTTCGCGGAATACAAGGCGTGATGTTAGGATGATGATAAGTAATGTTTTCTGAGTACAATATTAGATGCACGTTACAATTACTGATAATAGTGCAGCGGTCTTACTAGAGAACGAGGGGTCGTTAGTTCAAATTCCGTTTGTGGAATTCTGTGTTGAACTGGCTAAGTACTAATACATAGTTGCGAACCCATTTCACCAACGAAACTGAACGAGATCAGCATTTCTAAAACGCGTTCAAGAGCTGTCAGTGTCAAAATTGTTATGGAATATTGTACACTAACAGCTCTTGAACGCGTTTAGATGTTCTGAACGCGTTCGATTTGATTGGTGAAATCCCCACTTAAGATAAAGGGCCTGCGGAGCATGCGTAGTTCATACAAATGTAATACCAAAATAATTTGTAAATCAAACATATTCTTAAGGTTAAGGTAGTGTGTATTTATTCCGATTGGACTACAGAATATCTAGGCTCCCAAATATATATTGAAAGGACACTGATATATAGACGAGATATATGAGGAATTTGAAATTTCTATAGAAAACATTTTTTTCTCGAGCACTAAGGTAACTCGGAAATTTTATTTTGTCATTTCTGTATAAAGCCTCTTATTTGAAACTTTTAATGTGATTCGCGACAGTTATAACAATACACAGTATCTTAATTAACGAAAGGCGTTCCCGCTAACCCGCAATAGACCACCATACATGTAAAAAAAAACTTTTTTTGTTTTTAAATAAACTTCACATTTTTTTTTTATTGATAAATAAAAGAAACACTGTACACGCGCACTTGTGGCACTTTTCTTTCCACGTTGAAAGACGTCAGTTAAGACAAGTCTTCTCTTAGCTGCCATGGCTTATTTTAAATTTTTTAATGGTTATTTCTTTTTTTCTTTTACAAACGTGCACGTCTTTCTACATTGTTCTCACATGATAATTTAAACGTGAATGATGTAACCAATATTTTGTATCAATTATTTTATTTAAAAGAGTGTCCGTGGAGTTTCTTGCCCGTTCTTCTCCATATGTACTCCTACTACGCTTTGGAATGGGCAACTAGCTTCATATTTCTGACTCACCGACTTCTTGACAGTTCAAAAGTGTAAATGGTTTAATTGAAATAAATGCTTTGAATTTGAGTTTCAGTTGAAACCATTGCGCGTGTACAAAAGGCTACACATCAAGCTATACATTTCCAGTTCATGCTGATCTCGCATTGTGTAGGATTTCCGTACAATGCGAGGTCAGCTTATACTGGAAATGTATAGCTTGATGTGTAGTCGTGTGTACAGTGTTTCTTTTTATGAATATTTAAGTTGCTCTTCGTCTCAGTAAAATTTTATCAAAATAGGGCTAGCAGTTTAGCCGCCGGTAACAAATACAATAAAAAAACTGACACTCTTTTAAGCATTTCATCATTCTTCTGCCCTAATCCCAATTTCTTTGAGATGGCGCTACATGTCTTTTTCTTCCATATAACTCTACTAGCTTTCCCTATAGGATGTCAGAAAATATCCCACAGGAAAGTGCTACCGGGATTCAGAGTATCTTATGGCCTACCCGCCGTTACGGCATGAAAAGGTAACAAACAGTTAATAAAACTGTTTTAGGGTTCCGTACCTTAAAATGAAAAATTGAAACCTTTATAGGATGACTTCGTTGTCTATCAAGACCCTTTTTCTCAGGAACGCGTGGAGGCATCAAGTTGAAATAGATAAGTATCATAGACTTAGATCTACGGTCTCTTGGAGCTGTAATGAAAATCAAACATCCAAGTAAACGCAATAAAAAATTAGACACTCGCAATTAAACCAGTCTATTTGGTACTTTCCGTTGGCCCAGCATGAAGTTTGGCGAGAAACAAGGTCAATTAAAGAGGAAAATCCGAAAATTGGGCATTTATGAACTGTTATATATGAACTGCAAAGTTAAGTTTGTTCTTCAATCTGGGATTAAATATTCATAGGCCGAGTCTTGAAGTAAAATTTAAAAGTATTAAAAGTAAAAGTATAAAAAGTTCTTTTTCAATTAAAAAGTTAAGTTTGTCCATCAAAACAAATTTGTAAAGCCGAGCAAGCACAGCTTTGAGACGGAACCCTCAGGGCGCAAGTCCTACTCATACTTGTCCGTTCTTTAAAATAAATAAAACAGCACCCTAATTACGTAATACACGACCAATCGGAATTTGAATCGTTTTGAAACAAATTGCTAATCCATTGATTCATAAGTTCGAAAAAAAAAATCTACTCAACAACGTAAATAACGCAATGAATTTTGTTGAACTGTCAAAATGAAACATATTTGTCGTAATCGTTTACGGAAATGTGTTGCGTAATTAGATGCGATACTGCGATCTGTTCGATAATAAATTCGCCAATTTAATGGTTATGTGCCTACATTTTTGTGAGAATAATAGTTAAATAGTATGTAATAACAAAAAAAAAAAAAAAAGTTGTTATTCGTTTTTTGTACTATAATATAAGGTCCCATTAAAATAGATGGACAAACTTTTAGAAATCATTCAGACCACCAAAATAAGGACAATGGCAAAAAAATAATAAGAAAAACGCATTAGATACTTACAAGAAAAATAAATCAGCTAACGAAAATACACTAAAAATGTTGGTTACCCAATGCCATTTATTATTTTAGGTCAAAATAAAATCACTGTAATCAGTGTTTTTTTTTTGCTTGGATATCTTTGGTTAGACGTACTGAACGCTGTGTTAAAATTTGTCCATCTATTTTAATGGGACGTTATATATACTTTGATGTACATAATTGGTTTCCTAGGCCGTGTAAATTAAATAAATAAATATACCATACAAACCGATTTAGCATTTATAAATATTCAAATTCTATGGAATTTTTTAGTCATAAAAAAACGTTGCGATGTTGATGAAGCACACTCGATAACTCTTATGAGGAAGTCAGATTAGTTGGCATGGCGTAGTTGAAAAAAAAAATGAGTGCGTACAAGTGAATACAAAAACTTTTATGTTATAATAATTGGTTTGTTTACGAAATGTCGTGATTTCCTCAGACGATTGTAGCTAAATAATAACAGCCTTACGGGGCGATCGGAGGTTAAGCTATGCGTGGATGGGTGACCATTCTATTACATATCGAGACTCCTCCGTGTCTCGGAAAGCAAGTTAAGCCGTTGGTCCCGGCTGTCATTCTTGGATCTTTGACAGTCGCTACGGGTCGTCAGAAGCCCGAAAGTCTGACAACCAGTCTTACCAGTGTTACCCAGTAACTAAACTAAGTTGTGCAGGTCAGATAGGCAGTCGCTCCATGTAAAATACTGGTATTCAGCTGCATCAGGTTAGACTGGAAGCTGATTGATTTTGATGCTCTGTGGACCATGTCCTAGGTCCATGTTGCCGGCTGTCATTCATATCGCGACAGACAGTCATTACGGGTAGTCAGAAGACTGACAACCAGTCTTACCAAGGGGTGTCGTGTTACTCAGTAACTGGGTTGTCAAATAGGTAGAACCCTTCATTGTGCGTGATCCGACACGCACTAAGCCGGTTTTTTTTTCAATTAAACCAATTACAGGCACTTTTGAATTTTCAAGGGGTCGGTCAGTCAAAACGATGAAGGAAGTTTCTCATTCCAAAGCGTAGTAGGTTCCTATGGAGAAGAATGGGCAAGAAACTCCATGGACACTCTTTAAATCAAAATATTATTACAATAGAATATAAAATAACCGGCCAAGTGCGTGTCGGACCACGCACAATGAAGGGTTCCGTAGTTGGGATGAATTTATCCCAAGAACAAACTTAACATTTTAGTTGAAAAACATTTTCTCCCATTCCTTATTGGGAGAATATGTTTTTCAACTGTAAATGTAGGTTGGTCAATTATTACTCGTTAACTTGTAGATCCTATTTAGCTGAGATAGTTTAATTTAATTTCGTTATACACCGTGAAATCTTAATGGTTGTTTTCCCGCAGCGAAATGGTTTTGTCTTGGTAATACAATCGTTATATAAACAAATAAAATATTAGAAACAATTTTGAAAACAAATTTTGTGTTGTTGCGTGCAAACTAGTTTATGCCGTATCACCACGTGCGAGAGTTTATTTTGCTTTAAACATTTATGCATCGCTGTTCCCTTTGTCGGTGGCGCGTGCGATTCCAGTAGTACCTACAAGTTACCTGTTACTATTGATTCTCACGATTTCGAGTTGAATATTTTTTTAATTATTTTAAAACAAAAAAATCTTTTTTCTTTATGGCAAGTTGTTCTGCCGCGGGAAAACAACCATTACGATTTCACGGTGTTTAAACTACTGCCGTGAATTTTTCCACATATACAAAATCAACCATTTAGCTGGCAGAGAGGGGCACACCTGACTCTAACAAAAATTAGCACTTTAAAGTCTAATACCTAAGTTTTAAGATACCTGAATCCTAAAATGGTTTACACACGCTCACAATACTTAACAACCTTTCCAATGACACCCCACACCATGGGATAGATGAGAAATTAAAAAAAAAACATCCCCATTTTATATGTAGGGGAGGTACCCAAAAAAAATTTTTTTCATGATTTTATTCTACCACTTTGTCGACGTGATTAATATGTATACTCATGCCAAATTACAGCTTTCTAGTAAGTACATACTAAGAGTCTCTGAGCTAAGAGCCGCGGACCGACAGACGGACATGGTGAAACTATAAGGGTTCCTTGTCGACTACGGAACCCTAAAAAGGCGAGAGGTGTCGTGGAACACATGGTTCTTTTGTGTAGTAGCTTCTGCCCGTGTCTTCGTCCGCGGGATTTCTTATTCCCCGACCCAGCACGTCACATCGCATTGCCGGCCCGAGCTATTACTTCTCTAATGCTATTACTTTTTTTAAGGTATTACTTTTCACTTAGCACTCTTTTAAAAAAAAAACATCTTTTTACTCAGCTCCTAAGGGTCCTAGCGTGATGTTAAATAGCCTATAGCCTTCCCCAAGAGTAAGGCTATCAAATGCAAAAAGATTTTTTCAAACACGACTTTTATTTCAAACAAACAAAAGAAAACTCTTCAGCCATATTATTAGCATAGATTAAATAACAGTTCAATAAAATAAATTAACAACGTTTGATAATAACTAAATGAAAAACAAAAATATCGTGACGATCTAAATGTTACACTTTTTTCGGTCTAGCTCGCATTCGCCAAGTGTGCAGAGTAGGTATAAACGCACGATAAGGAACTTCACAAAAACCATCCATTTCCCTGATTGTACTAAGCTAATTATAACCAGTAACGGCCAGTAAGATATGGGCACAAACATGAATTTTGAGTAACTAAATGAAAAAACAAAAACGTCGTGACGGACAGAATGGTACACTTTTTTCGGTCTAGCTCGCATTCGCCAAGTGTGCAGAATAGGTATAAACGCCCAATAAGGAACTTCACAAAACCATCCATTTCTCTGATTGTGCTAAGCTTATATAACCAGTAACGGTCAGTAAGATATAGGCACAAACATAAATTTTGAGTAACTAAATGAAAAAACAAAAGTGTCGTGATGGACAAAATGTTACACTTTTTTCAGTCTAGCTCGCATTCGCCAAGTGTGCAGAGTAGGTATAAACGCACGATAAGGAACTTCACAAAAACCATCCATTTCCCTGATTGTACTAAGCTAATTATAACCAGTAACGGCCAGTAAGATATGGGCACAAACATGAATTTTGAGTAACTAAATGAAAAAACAAAAACGTCGTGACGGACAGAATGGTACACTTTTTTCGGTCTAGCTCGCATTCGCCAAGTGTGCAGAGTAGGTATAAACGCACGATAAGGAACTTCACAAAAACCATCCATTTCCCTGATTGTACTAAGCTAATTATAACCAGTAACGGTCAGTAAGATATAGGCACAAACATACATTTTGAGTAACTAAATGAAAAAATAAAAGTATCGTGACTGTCAAAATGTTACACTTTTTTCGGTCTAGCTCGCATTCTCCAAGTGTGCAGAGTATAAACGCACGATAAGAAACTTTACAAAACAATACTATTCCCTTATTGTACTAACCCAGATTATAACCAGTAACGGTCAGTAAGTAATAGGCACAAACATAACGAAGTATAATACTGTGGAAGCCGATATATTGAAATAAGTGTGTGATTGTCTAGTTATTTACGACCGTGCTCTCTAACCCAAGGCGACCACGTGGATGTCGATGCACTTAGTAGCAGTTTATGTGACACATCGCGTCTTATAGTAGCCACACACGTAACAATTTACTTGCGGAAATTTAGGCTTGCGCAAGTACATCGTTACGTGTGTGTAATTGTCTAGTTGTTTACGTATCGTGATCTCTAACCCGCGACGAGCACGTGGCGAAATTATGTCGACACAATTAGTGGCAGTTTATGTGACACATCAGGTCTTATGGTAGCCACACACGTAAAAATTTACTTGCGCAAATTTAGGCTTGCGCAAGTATATCGTTGTTTGAACGTGTGTTGGAAAATTTTTTCTCTTAAAGAAAGGCAGCACTCCATGTAATTTGGGTGTTGCACTTAGACTTCGCGTACATTCGTAAAAATAGTCTCAAAAGATAGATCTCGGTCAAATTAAGATAAAAGGTAATCACAGCATATTTTTTAATATTGGGTTTCGCCAGAAAAACGTTAAAAAACAAGTGGCTCCGTATAACCAGACCCCATGACAATAAACAAAAGAGTTTATTATGCAGTAAACCAACGAGTAAACAGTATATGACATTCAAAGATGGCGGAAATGAATAGTTCCATAATAGCTACTGAAGGGAAAACTGGCACTAGTAGCTGACTTTGTATAATAAGCCCTCTACACATTGGACCTCTAGAAGAGCGTCATGTCCTATTGTACTCTATATATACACTTCTGTGCAAAGCATGCAGTCATAATTACGTTAGGATTGATAAAATGTCTTTTGTTATTACTACTAATGTGAACGTCCTCCAAACTAATATTATAAATGCGAAAGTGAGTTTGTTTGTTTGTTATGCTTTCACGCTAACGGCTGAACGGATTTGGATGGCACACAGATAAACCATGCCCTGGGTATGAACATAGGCTATACTTTACATCCTGGATCGCAGACGACGTTGCAGGTAATTGATAGTATAATATAAAGGCAAATCAATGAAAACATCGCTTTTGGAGGCAAGGTATCTAGAGACGTTGGTTAACATCGCCCGACGTTTCAAACAAATGGTTTCGCGGGACATTTTTGTCCAGTGAATGCGTGGCTTTATCACCGACAATACTTGTCAGTGGGCTAAATTGGACAACACACAACTGTCAGTCGTGATGTCATTTACAAATATTTTCAATATTAGGTACTAGGCTAGATATTTAAAAATGTCTTTGCCAATTATTATTATATTTATGCAAGGTTCAAAGGCGAATGTAGAATTTAAGACCTGTGAAGATAATCAGGCTGGGGAGGACGCGCTGGGTGCCGTCGTCTTACTATATTGGTGGGCTTATTCCTATCTATTAGGCATTCAGTATTACATTCTAATCTGAGAAGAACTTCCTTGAATAACTGAGTAGCCGGCACAGTCGTCATGCTTGTCGCCAGTATCACCATACGATGCTTATCACACATACTAGCATCAACTGTAACCATTGCATTATACTCGATAATCTCTACACATCTGCATTACGTACAATCCTCATATATTTACAACGACACATCAAGACAAAACAGAGTAATGACATTAAAATATGACAATTAAGACATTTCTGATATGAAGGTGATATCAATATATTTTACTGTTGCCATGGAAACTAAATTCTCCAAAAAACGTATTCATAGTGGACTCATTTAACTGTCATACACAATAAGCAAATACATATTTATTAATATAAAACTTGTTGCAAATACAAATAGGTACTGGCTCCA
The DNA here is from genome assembly GCA_949128155.2 of Xanthia icteritia. NCBI lineage: Eukaryota > Metazoa > Arthropoda > Insecta > Lepidoptera > Noctuidae > Xanthia > Xanthia icteritia. Next base: position 9,333,361 of record OX421959.2, on the reverse strand, counting down.
AAGCTCTGGTGTTTCGAGGGACAGGATTCTGCTTCTCCAAAATGTCTTAGATTTGATGGAACAGAACTGAGTTATCAATAATAATTAACGTCTTGTGCTGTAATACTCCTCTAAAAAATGAGGTAGAAAAAGTCACTTATTAGTTTAAACGATGAAACCACTACCACCAAAATCCTGCTAATTAGCAATTATAGAAATAGCATATTTTGGTGAGTATGGTAACTCCATAGCTACTGTCCCAGGTTCTGCGTTTAGATATTGCAAATTTATTTGCGTTTTGATAGTCACATTTAATAAAATATTTATTTTTTCTTTTATATCTTTGTGCAGCGTAATAAAAAAAAACTGATGCATAAAGAGGTAAGCCCTGTAACTGTTTCATATAATGTACATACTTTCATTAATGAACGCTTCTGAAATTGCAAATTGCAACACCAAGACTGCCATTGTTCTTTCTAGACTTGTGTGATTTTCATTAGAAAAAGTTCGGGTTTTTATAGCATTGTCTCTGTCACACATAACTGTGTACATACACAAACATTCTAAACCCATATTTGTATTTTCGCCCGGGTTCTGCTAAGCCCTTTGTACTCACGTTTTTCTTGCCGTGAAAAGCTACGGTTTATTCGCCGTGTGTAGGCACGAACGTCAGTGTTGTATTTATCACTATGGAAGCTTGTTGACAGACACGTTTTTTCTACGGCACGGTTTAAACGCCGTACCGTAAGGAAACCGTGCCGTGTACAACGGACCTTAAGGACCATACCCACCGCGAGCATTCGCTTTGTGAATTTGTTTTGCAAACATTCATTCGTGAAACTAACATTCGTTCGCGAGCACCTTCTAGAGAATTAGTTTTTCGTAGTTAGATTTACATACTTGCTCACTGTTTGTTTCGCAAATGAATGACAAGCGTTCACGAATCGAGTAAATTCGAAATAAAATCAAGAAACGAATGCTCGCGGTACAAGACGTAGCTGTTTGTCAGAAACCGATTTTTTTTGACAATAGTTATCATTGTTGGATGAAACGGTCGCCGTTAACGAGAACGAGGTGACGGCGCTGAAGTAGCAATACATATATTTACTATGGCCACGTATCCACCGCCCAACGTCAAAAAAGAAACGAAAGAAGAAAGAAAAAACATTTATTTAGCACAGACTAAAAGGCACACAAGTAAAAAGAAAGAATACAAAATAAAAAGTGTAAAGTGCGTTGTAAGATACTAGCAGAAATGTGTGCTTCGCGTCAACGGGACATCACTTTCGGTTCGAATACGTTTCTCGTAGACATCCCGTTTAAATTGTGCAGTTGAGAAACAGTGCTAGGTTGAATTAGCGGTGGACAAACGGCCTTAGTCGAGACTTGAGATTGCTTACTTGGCAAAAAATTCAACCTATGACTGCGTAGTGAAGTAGGCAGGTGTCAAATTAACGGATCATGTTCTGAAACTACAATGCGCTTCAAAACAGGTAATTATAGCTAACACAGACATAAAGTCGACCGTCCACTGCTACGTAGGATGTGCACGAAGAGGTTTGCTACGTTACCCTGTGGCTATGAGCTACACGCTGAAGCGACACACGTCTTGCGATAGCGATTGCGGAGAAAAAAAATTAAAGATATGCAGAGCATGCCACGAGTCACTGAGACGCGACTTACGGAGCGATGCGACGGCGCGTCGCGAAACAGGGGACGCGCGTGCGTCTCGATTGACGCAAGTCGCAAACGGGGACCTTAGCGACGCGGTTCATATGCTTGCCAGCCACGCATTCGTGCGTAGCGTGGCCGTGGGTCACACTAGACGATCCCGCGTACATTTTGATAAAAACCGAAGCTGCGTGCGTAGCTTAGCCACGGGGCGCTGTGTAGCGGTGCCTTAACATTGATCTCAAATTGCAAACAAGCAGTGTGTGTTGAACACACTTTTTGTTTGCAATTTTTTATAGTTAAATTCCTAGAAATCTTCAAAAAATCCAAATATAGACTAATTCATTAATTAGACTGGATAAACAAAGCATTTTCTTAAAACAATATGTACACAACCTCGTCTAAATCGGTTCACTTGTTTCTGAGATAATCTTAAACACACAGGTGACTGCTCATGGTCATAATTATTTTTTATTATATTATAGGTACAGTCGACCTCGTAACGGGTTTTTTGCACTTTTGACGACAATTTCCAGAAAATTGAAACTTCACTAAGGTTTAAATAATTTAACTGTCATATACATATAGCATGTACAGACGCCAGCAGGTCAACCTACCCGTAACTGTAAAATTTTCGCAATCAACTTTGAACCTTATACTTTAGTGATAAAGTTGAAAATCTATTCAAAAAAATTTACAGATTGTAGTAGATTGATGTGCTGGCGTCTGTACGTGCGCTGTATCTGTATTAAATACACACAAACTAAACGGCGACTGAACAGTGACCAGCGAGTAGACCGTGAGTCTTGTTAAAAACATCAAAAGCAGTTACACGACTCGTGATGACGACATGACGACTTGCTATCTAATTACGCAACACATTTTCGTAAACAATTACGACAAATTTGTTTCATTTTGACAGTTCAACCACATTCATTGCGTTATTTACGTTGTTGAGCAAAATCTTTTTTCGAACTGTTGAAGTAATGGAATCGATTCAGATTGATCATACCTATATAACTAGCGTGTGATGAATTGCTGGGAGGTTAGAAAGTAGTGGGATGGCACAAAACAAGTTAATTAATTCGATTATCACTCAATTCTTCATTATTTCAACAATTCGCAAATTGTACCTTTGTCAGCATTATCGCCATTTTCGTCGCCATTTCTAAATATTTTTTAATCTTTTGTACTTCGTTAGATAGCTGAATAAATGTAGATGTCTTCCTTGTAATAGTAAAATTTCCTTCGCTTGATGTAATAGTAAAATTTTTAAATAACTGGTGTCAAAGTTCAAGTTCAAGTTTGAAAACGGTTAATAAACTTATTCCTATATTTTTTAACTGTTTGATGTTTTAGAAAATTTAGTTACATCGAAACGTTTAATAAAGTATTAGGTACCCAATAGAATCGCAATGGAGGCCATTCAATTTGAGAGTTTAGAGAAAAGTGATATTTTGTGACGAATTCTGAGAAATTTTCAAAAATACATAAAACTTGTGTTTTCTTGTATCCCATCAATTTTTGTCTAGGATTTATGGGGTGCTTAATTGTTGCAAATAGGTCACACTATCACGTCCTGGAACTAATACGTCAAAGTACTATCTGAGAACTTCATATCTAAGCAATTTGAAAACAAAATCCCGTGAACACGATGACCACATCTGTTACCGCCCCGGTTCTATAGCGGCCGAGCGCTGCAAGCAGAAATAGTCCTTACGGTGTATAGATAATTATGAACTTCTTCGATGGTACAAGTCACCCTGTATAAAAATCATGGAAGTAATGGAAGCCTTCATGTTATATTTCTAAACACGAGGTCTCGTTGGGATTTCCCGATGAATAACTTTAAAAACAAATGAGTTCGCTTTCGAATAGTGTCGCTCACTTGACCGAAGTTTCAAGTGAACTTTAGGCTCAATTTACATTGCCACGGAAAAGAATGGAATCGAGTTTTTGCAACGATATTGTACATAGCAAAATGAACTTTATGCCAATTTTGTAACGTACAAACTACATAACAGCTTGTTATTTCGGGAATCACTGAGAATGCGTACGTATATCTAGTTTGTACAGACGCCAGCACGTTAACCTACTACAATCTGTCAAATTTCTTTAATAGATTTTCAACTTTATCACTCTAGCATAGAGTTCAAAGTTGATTGGGAAAATTTGACAGATTCGGGTAGATTGATGTGCTGGCGTCTGTACGATACATTATTGACATAAAGTTCATAAACTTTGTACGAAAAGAATCGCTTCCATTCCGGTCCGCGGCAAAGTAAATTGAGCCTTATAGAATAGTGCTACAGACTGTCAAAATGACAATTTTTATGTCAACTGCAATATGCAGCCATGCAGGTAACATGAAATCGATACAATTGCGTTAGAAAGAAATAACAAGTGCGTGTCGGACCACGCACAATGAAGGGTTCCGTAGTTGGGACGAATTTATCCAAAGAACAAACTAACATGTTTACTAACATGTGTACCATTTAGCTGGCAGGGGGGAGGACATGACTCTAACAAAAATTAGCACTTTAAAGCTTAATATTTCGCAAACGGGTCCCTGAATTGAAAAATAGTTTTCACACACCCACAACATTTTTGAACGACTTTTCCAATAATACCCCACACCATGGGATAGACGATAAAAAAAAACATTCCCACATTATATGTAAAAAAAAAACTTAACTTTATTTTACCACTTTGTCGGCGTGATTAATATATACTCATGCCAAATTACAGCTTTCTAGTACTAACAGTCTCTGAGCTATAGCCGTGGACAGACAGACGGACATGGCGAAATTATAAGGGTTCCTTGTTTACTAGGGAACCCTAAAAAGGAGTAAGATTTTTTTTTTTTTAATTTATTTGTCACAAAAACACAGACGGATTGCATTATAAATAACAGTAGGTAATAAGACCTATTATAGTATTGTTGTATTATCGTACATACTATTAAATAACATCAACGTGGTTGTAAACGTACGGTTGTAAAATAAAGCAGAAATGTTCCTGATCGAATAACTTGATTCTGCTTCGAGAAAACTCGAAAAATAAAAATAAAATATAACATCACGCCTGTAATCCACGAAGTGTTAGGCAGAGGCGCACCTATAGTACACCCACATTTAAAAAAAAAAAAAAAAACTTACAGAAATATCCCAAATTCAAAAATATGTTACCGTAAAAACGAATAACAGGCAAACAAAGTGAATTATGTAACATTTATTTTAACGCTCGTAGCCTGCCAATAAATAGACTCCGAAGATTTTCAAAAACTATTGAAAAAGTTATACACTCTCAAAGCGCTCACGCTTAATCTTCTCTTCTTTTCGTGTGGTTCATCGATCACTAATAAAGAACTATAAATGACCGATCGTGGTTAGTGACTAACCTGGTGTCAGATTTAAAGCCACTTAATGTTGAGTACCTAATAATTTAATCCTGATGTTCATGTACCTACAAAAAAAAGCTAAAAAGCGAAAAATTAAAACGTATGTATTTCTTTTTAACACTTTCGATACTTTTCATAGAACTCATACGCCAAGCCGCCATAAATATTGGAAGTGAACCCTCCGGGAGGGTTGGCGGGCATTACGTTTGCGCTAAAGTTAACCATCGCGGACGGTCAACGGCATTATTTAGTTTTAAAACCGTGTTATAAAAAACTATAAACTTAGTAAAATTGTGTTTTCACAGGTCTTGTCGCTATAATTATGTAGTTTCCAAAATTTTTTTTTTTTTTTTGTGAATATTTGTTACTATGAACAAAAAACAAAAAAAATATGCTTGGATTTTAAAACCAACGCATAAGTATACACTAATAAATCTTGTCAAAATATACATCAGATTTTATATATAATGCTATATTCGCTAAGAAAAACCTATATTCAAAATGAGCCCTACGCGACGGCTCCTGGCATATGCGACTAGGTGAACCCTCCAAGAGGGCTCCAAGAGGCGACACTGAACGTGTTAATCAGCTCGTTATCTGGTTTCAGAAATAATATAAAAAAAACAAAAATAAAAAATATGCGAATAGGCCGAGAGTTTCCAATCGCGGGGATTTTAATGACACAAAGAATACCTATTAATTACTGATAGAGAATTAAGGTCATTATGTCACATGTTATTAACATTTTTGATAAGTGTCTATGAATGAGCTAATATTGTTACTGGTTTACTCATACGAAAAAAAAAAGCTTTTATTGTTCTTATTTAAAAGTGGAGCGATTTCTGTGGCTATCAACTTCCTTGTTCTGTGTTCTGAGAAAAATAATCTAGTAGGTACCTGTGTTAAAGTCATAATAAAAACAAAGAAATGTAAAGTGAACAAAACAGATAAGTAATCAGGCAGTTAATATAGTCTGTTTCAAAAAACTATACCCCTAGATGCCAATGTGTAGTGCCAATTAAAAATGTAGTGCTTTGATTTTATTATTTGAATACTTGAACCCAAAATTCTCAAATTTTTCTTTCTTTTCTTTCTATTCAAACTTTTACATATAATATCTTATTGATTAAGTAAAATAGCAAAATTATATAAAAACTTAACTATTGAAAAACTAAAATATAGCATCGAAAAATTCATCCGCATCGCTGTCGACTGGTAATGTACCCAAGAGACTGGCCGCATTGCCACGTTGTATCGCAATGCTTAGCCTCTGCTGAAGGTAAAAACCAGCCCTTGGGTCACGGGAAGTGTCAAATAGCCGTTTAAATAACTTATATTTTTGAATCTCTAACAATAATTGTTTGAAAAACTGGTGAGATAAAAAGTCAACTTTATATCTCACGACTAAAGTTTTTCAAACATTTAACCTAAATTTTCCTTTAGTGAGTGATTGCGTAAAATTAACCTTAAACAGAGTTTGTTTACTTTCCATCGAAGAAGTTCATATCTATGCACCGTAAGGACTATTTCTGCTTGCAGCGCTCGGCCGCTATAGAACCGGGCGGTAACAGATTATGGTTGACGTGTTCACAGGATTTTGTTTTCAAACTGCTTAGATATGAAGTTTAATTATATAAACTGTTGCGCTTGTAATAGATACCTACTGAAAGCCTACATAGCAAACTATCAGTCGAATTTCATGGTAGCTTATGATTGGTTTACGACAATAACTGTAATAATAATGCAATTAATTCACATGAAAAATGTTCAGTATTTAAGGGTTGGTACCAGGAAATCGTGTTATGGGTTTTGATGAGTTTACGTAGAAATCTTAAAGTAGTAATTTCCGAACATTTTATGCAAAACAGAAATAAATTAGAAGAGGCCCTTGTCTTGCAGTGGGACAATAATAGGCTGGGTATTTTTTTATATACTGGGTGTCTAGTAATAAATAGATAACCTTGAAATGGATCGTAGAAGAACATAAGGAAGTTAAAAAAAAATACCTCAAGTAGGATTGTTTTTACCGATAGACAATTTATTCAGTTTATTTTAAATGCTTGTACGCCACGGCCACTTATAAATTAATTTTATTGGTGTTTTGTTGTTATAATATGTACTGCCTCGTTGGTCTAGTTGTCGCAACGGCTACAGCCGAGTGCTGAGCATGAGGTCCCCCTGGGTTCGATTCCCAGGTCGGGCGAAGTGCCATTGGGTTTTTTCATTAGGAATTTCTCAGTAGCAGCTCGGACTCTAGATTTGCCTGGTTGCTTGCCCCTTATTACATGGGATTTAAACATAACTGGCGAAATGTGGGTGTACAGTAGGGGACCTCTGCCTAGTCCTTCTAGATTAGGCATGATGTTACGTTGTGTATTTACACAAAAAAAGAAACGAAATTTCAGACACGGCCCCATAGTAAAAGTGCTTATAATTCTGAATTCCTGACTCAGGAATTTGGAATTATAAGCCAATATACCTACATATACTGACTCAGTAATCCTGAGTGATGAGTAAGCATAAATTGGCTTCTTGAAGTACCTATTTGACCCAACTTATGTTAGGCATAGTACAAAAACGATAATTTCTTGACTGTATACCAAATATTTTGATTGACTGTACTCCGCAGGAACTTGTTTTTTTTCCGCTGTGGGCGGATCGTGAGGGATCGTGAGGTATCAGACTCTTACTGACTAAAACCTCCCGTGTTCCTTCAGTTGCCTGTACTTGCCAGGGGCCACGGTATCCCTTACAGACTTTCCCGCGACCCCGGACTTAGCAGGACCTTGATTCAGTATAAAATTCGTTACATCAATTAATTTATAATCTTTATTTCTCGATGACGCAATTATATAATCACTGTTTTAGAGTACATGCCTATATAAGACATTTTATTGATAAATGAATGCTAAAAGGTATGCCACGTTTAACGCGAATGGATAGAACAAGAAATGAGTACAAACTCATAGCATTTATTTCAATTAAACCATTAAAAAAATCAAATAGGCAGAACCCTTCATTGTTCGTGGTCCGACACGCACTTGGCTGGTTTTTTTTTTTCAATTAAACCATATACAGGCACTTTTGAACTGTCAAGAAGTCAGCCAGTCAGAAATATGAAGCTAGTTGCCCATTCCAAAGCGTAGTAGGTACTTATGGAGAAGAGCGGGCAAGAAACTCCACGGACACTCTTTTAAATAAAAAAATTTACACAAAATATTGGTAACCCCATTCATGTTGAAATTATGCATGTGAGAACAATGTAGAAAGACGTGCACGTTCGTAAAAGCGTCCGTACCTACATAATAGTAGGGGAGGCCATGACGCTAAATGGGGATTTACTCGAGCGTCGTGGAGACCTATTGTATTTTGAAGATTAGATGGTAGAAGACAAAAAAGGTCTTGAGATGTAGGTATACTCTTTCACCGGTGGGGGAAGCGTCTGCAGGCTTTTACCGTGGAGTTTCTTGGCCGTTCTTCTCCATAGGAACCTACGCTTTGGAATGGGCAACTAGCTTCATATTTCTGACTGACTGACCCCTTGACAATTCAAAAGCGCCTGTAAATGGTTTAATTGAAATAAATGCTTTGAGTTTGAGTTTTGAGTTTAAAAATGTAAAAAAATACAGTCACGTGGAGTCGCGCGTCAGATATTGATTGTGTATTATGCCCCACATGTCTCTGATGAGGAAGGTATGTTAATCTGCCGGTTTACCTTGTGGTCTAAACCATTTTTTTTTATAAATAGATAATTGCTTCTTAATTTGCAATAAATTACCAGCGTTGTGTCATCGCGTTTCTCTTTATTTTCTATGCTGTCCGACAGTGACCGCGCTTTAGCTGTTGTCTGCCCCTTAAGTATATAACGATTAGGTTTTCTGCCAATGGTTCTACAGCAGAAGATTATGAGGGAACAGGGCCTGCGAGGAATTTGAAAAATAGGTATTTGAAGAAACTATTGCCGTCTTGTTACCTCAAGTCTACCTCCGTAGAGTGCGATAGGGACAACTGCAGCTTAGACCGATTAAATAAAAAAAATTGACGAAATAGACGTTTCGTATTCCCCTTTTTTCTCCTCGAAAACTGGGCCGATTCAATTATTTTTTACATTTAAATTTTAAGAAAGAATATGTCTAGGTTCCTATCATTTTCTTTTATGTTAAAAACTTTACAAATTTGTCTGGTAGTCCTCTAATTACGGTGGTAAAAATTGGGCATTTTTTGTAATTTTTGGAAATTCATATTTTCTTTACCAGTAAGTTGCTGAAAAAAATAAAGTAATAGGGACGTGTCTACAGCAGACCTTGATGTAAAAAAAAATTGCTCTAGAGGCATTATTCAGGAAGAAAAAAGGGGAATACATTTGTATGGAGAATCGCAGGCTCTGTTCCCTCTTATTGTACAAAATAATATTCATTATCTTCTTATTTTTCAAGCGATCTAATAAAAGCATCTTCTCTTGCGTTACAAAAGTACGTCAATTTATATTTTTAGAGTAAAAACTATTTTTAATGTATTGTCTATGCCAAATTTTTTTGCAGTTCATTGGCTTGCGAAACGGTTATTAGGTAACTTCGGCAAATTATAATTAGTTCCAAAACTTTTGATGATAGTGTTAACAAATCCTGTTCAGGTTAAATTCTTACGCAATCAAAGGAATTATTGACACATTTAGCTGTGTTTAGAAGGGTTCAACTTTATCTCTCCACTTTTTCCAACCATTATTGTTTGAATAATATTATTAAATTGTAACTGTTTTGCTAAATCGTCAACGACGATGAAAAACATCGTTAACGTGATTTTAAAATTAGAATATCATGTTTAAGTATTCAAATAATCAAATCAAAGCACTCAATTTGTAGGTAAGTGGCACCACAAATTGTTATCCACAAGTTCGTTTTCTGACCCACTTGTTTACATTTTCATCAAGTACTTTTGGAACAGAGTACATGATTACAATTTAACTTAGTGGATTTGAGTTTGAGTTAGTAAAGGAGTTAACTATACTGAGATTATGGCTACTTAATTCTTCTTCGTTTTTTCGTGTGGTTAGAGACTAACCAGTAACCGAATTGCGTAAATACACGATCAATCAAAATCTGAATCGTTTTGAAACTGATTGCTAATATCCATTGCTGCACAAGTTTGAAAAAAATATCTTCTCAAGAACGTAAATAACGCAATGAATGTTGTTGAACTGTCAAAATGAAACAGATTAGTCGTAATCGTTTACGAAAATTTGTTACGTAATTAGAGAGCTAGTATAAGAGTTTTAAACCCGTCCATGGGCCTCTGACTTGGCTTCACATGCCGTCGAGAAATATCTCACAAACATGCCGGTTTCCTCACGATGTTTTCCTTCACCGTTTTTGATGCAAGTGATAATTGCAAGCGATAATTATACAATGCGCACATGAATCCGAAAAGTCTGAGGTTCGTGCCTTGGGTTCGAACTCGAAACCTATGACTTGGCAGTCCGACGGTCACACCACTACTACGCTACTTAATTGAGATGTATTGAAGAAGAAGGCAAAATAATTATGCTATACTTACATACATAACATCACGCCTGTATTTCCCCGAAGGGTTAGGCAGAGGTGTACCTATAGTACACCCACATTTCACCAGTTATGTTTAAGTCCCATTTAATAGGGGGCGAGCCTATTGCCATCAATCGGGCACAAATCCAGACTCCGGGCTGCTCCTGATAATATATATGATGCAAAACCCAAAAACACTTTGCCCGACCTGAGAATCGAACCCAGGACGTCATGTTCAGTAGTAGCACTTGCGACCACTAGACCAACGAGGCAGAAATGGGGAGGTGAGGTATGCTATACTGTCTCTTAATAACAAAGGAGGATACTGAAGTTTGTGTCCTCCTTATAATTTCTCATTTTTCTTGGATTTCCTTAAGAGATTTTTGGAGGGTCATATTTTCTTTATCAATAAGTTGCTGAAAAAAAGGAAATAATGGAATTACAGCAGACCTTGATTTTATGAAAAAAAAAAGATCGCTCTAGCTAGAGGCATTATTCAGGAAGAAAAAAGAGGAATACATTTGTTTGGAGAATCGCAGGCTCTGTTCCCTCTTAAGGAAAAACAATATTATGATAAAAGAATCACTGTGTAAAAATATTCTGACAAATAAATTAACTATTACTATACTGACGAGCAATATAAAAAAGCCACTAACTTATAATGAAATATTTCCGAAACCACGCAAGACAGCTTCTTGAAGAAAAAATAGCGCATAAAAAACACCTATTTGCATGTTTTTTTTCTTCATGTAGCTTGCTAGCTAACTTGTGTGGTTTAGGAGATATATTTAGATTTTGATGGCACTCAAGATAATAGGGAATACGAGTATCTACGAGTATCTTTATTGACATTCAATTAATAAGCACCTGTGGATAATAATAATATTTTTTAATATACTTATATTTGTATTGTGTGTGAAATATTTTGTACTTAATGTACTTTTTAATGTATAATGTTATGTGTATTGTTATTTTGATTTTGTTATTTTAAATTGATGTTTTTTTTTATGAACCATGTGGTCTGCAATAAAGATTTTTATTATTATTTATTAATAGCTGTGGTTCTTCTGACATTTATTGCGTATTTTGACTTATTTAAATTCATTTCAATTTCAAATTCCATTAGATACTAGGTGATTGTTATTGTATGCCTAAGCGGCAAGACATAGCTGGTCCTATTTTAACTTATAAGAACATTGTATGTATTGTGTACTTACCTACCTATGATCCACAATAAAAAATATGAATGAACTGAATGAATTGCATTTTGCTATTTGACTTTTTTATATTGCTCGTCAGTGTATTTCTAAACCTACAAAATTATTACGCCAAATCATGAATTTTGCTGTTTCTGGCCGTTTAGGGTTAGTGAACGTGGGGGGCGGAATAATTGAACAAAAGTTTGAGCGATTTTCAATTTTAACATAATATCACGCCTTGTTTATCTGAGGGTTTGGACAGAGGTGTACCTATCGTACCATCAAAGAAGTTCATATCAAGAACTCAACAAGATAAAGATACTCAACAGCGTCTCTCTGCAAGTGGATGTCTTTACATGCTCATTGGCGGAATTCCAGAGGGTGACACTTAACATATTGTCCTCTGTATAACTAGGGTCAGTACTCGGACTCGTTACTTGGGACTTGTAAATTGATTATCCATGTTAACAGAGATATAAATTTGGACCCTGTAAGTCAAAATAGGACAGTTTAAAAAGACTTCATTTTTGTTGGTGGTGGTGTTTAATCGGTTTTTGTGTAACGTCTCTGAGTGTGAAAATTGTGACTACATTGTTGTATTGGGTTCCTACCTGTAAAAACAATTGTAAGTGGTGATAGTAAATAAATAAATAAATATCAATACACCGTAAGGACTATTTCTGCTTGCAGCGCTCGGCCCCTATAGAACCGAGGCGGTAACAGATGTGGTCATCGTGTTCAAGGGATTTTGTTTACAAACTGCTGTGATTTGAAGTTCTTCGATAGTACATCCACCTTTCTAAATTGTACCTAATTGTTTTGCTAAATAGTCGTAAAGAGGAGGATTATTAAGTTTATGTCATGCTTTTCCATTTAAGAAATCCAAGAAAGATGTGAAATTATGATAAAAGAATCATAGTATATACTCGCTACACTTAGACTGCTCTATAACGTACAATATTATTGCACAGTATCTCCAATTGTGCAATGTTTCTGACTGTTTAGGGTTGGTATGTAAGATTCCGGAGTTATTGAACAATAGGTTGAGCGATTTTTTATTTTATTGCACCAAATTTTCTCTGCGCCGTACAGGTTCAGTATTGCGAAATGTTTTAACTATATTGTGGGCAGGTCTTGTTCACTCGAAAACAGTGAAGTTTATGGGCTGACAATGATATAGCGTGAAAATAACTGAATTCAAGGGCTGATATATTGCGCAAACTTATTGTAGGTGTAACTGCCGCCCCATAGGTATGCGTCGCAGATGGTTTGCGAATCCGCTGTTTTACATAACCGCTAGCTGTTTTACAAAACAGCTCCGTTATGTTAAACACCTGAACCTTGTTACCATTGCGCTACATTTAACAAAACTGCTACCGACGCTTAGACGTAATGCAGAATAGCTTTTCTGCAGTCACAATAAGGGTTTGGTGTGGCTTTTCATGCCGAATCGATCGCAGTAACTAATCTAGGGCACCCTGTCCAATTGGTTTAGATTAGGTTAGAACTATGATCAACCGCACGCGATCCTACCGAGCGAAGAGAGCGGTGCCACGGCAGCGGCCAGCGAGCGCTAATTTCAAGTGGGTCGCAGTTATTTGGCTATTTAGTATTTTTAGGACTGACTTTCATAAAACTCTGATAACTTTAACTATGTTAAAATTGTCCTTAAAATCACTGTTTTCACTTGAGTTAGGGCAATTTTCAATAATATTTCTCGTTTTATTTATTTTTATTTCGGATGCTATTATTGTTGTTATGACACACAGAGCCACGAGCGACAAAATTTTGAACTAAAATCTACAATCTGATTATCATTATTATTACAAATATATAATAATAATAATGAATTTCTAAATTTGTCTGTAATTTTTATAGTGTACAATAAAGAGTATTCTATTCTATTAAAAAAAAAATAAAAAAATAAAAATGTTTATTTCATCAACTTATAAGTTTTACATAATATGTGTGTGGACGTAAGCATGCAGTGGACGATGGGCGAAATAACAACGCACGCGGTGTAATAAGTGTGAGTTGTGTCTGCGTGTGTATGTGTGATTGTGTATATGTGCGTGAGTGTGTGTGAGGATGTCAGGGATGTGTGTGAGTCATTTGTGCTTTGTCTGTTTTGGGGTCAGCCCTACGACTATGTCTTGGGGTCGGAAGACACTGTAACCAGTATCTTCCACTGACTGTAGAAGTCCCTAGTGATCAGTCACGTAGCAGTTTGTAATATTGACTCGACTTCTGCGTAGCTTTTGGTTGCTAACCACTGTGTGAGGGTCTTTCGACAGTCACGGTAACTCATTGGGTAAATGCCTAATTCTTTGTTTAGAAAGTTATAAATGTGGGTCGACTGTCTATTATATTGTCTAGCAGCAAATTTGGTGTTAACAGGTGTAGGTGGAGCTACTCTATTTTTCCTCCTAGCCACTGTCTTGGAAGGGACGAAGGAAAGTGACTTGTGCTTTTTCAGGGCTATCTGAAGGATGTATAATTTCCTGACTGATAGAAGGTTAGAGTTTAAATAGAGACTTTCTGTGGGGTATCTGAGTGGCTTGAAGAACATGACTTTAAGAAGGGCCCTTTGTGCTCTTTCAAGTTCTAGAAATTTGGTCTTGGTCGCTCCACCCCAGACTGGTAGACAATACATTAGGATAGATTGACCCAGAGAGACGTAAATTTGGTCAATCAGTTTTTTTGTCGCAACGTGCCGTAGTGTTTTAAATGTCCAGATCAATTTCCGAACTCTATTCATTATAAGCTCTACGTGGAGGTGCCATGATAGTCTTTGGTCCAACATTACTCCCAAGTATTTGGTGTGAGTTACTTTATTTATTGTTAGACAAGAGCAATCAGGGCAAGAAGGGTTGAGGCAGTTATGGATTTTGATCCGGAAATCCTGTGGCGGCTGGGTCTATTCTATTATATTAATCTGACATTACCTCTAATCGTTGGCCAGCTGCATTTATATATGCAAAACTTTTATGCAATTCTATTCTTAATAAGTAATTATGGAAAATCACTAAACGTCGTTCAGTTGTTTTACAAAACAGCTGCGTTATGTAAAACAGCGGATTCGAAAATCGAACATAAATTTGAGTTACTTGAGAACTCAATCACTAATTACTGTTGAACTGAGCCCAGCATTCAAGGACATGACTCGTCACGCTCATTTGAGCACGAAAACCTTCCGTGAGATTTCTTTAGAAGCTGTTCAATAATTACCTATCATAATGGGTAACAATTATGTAAGATGCATAATCATTCGTACATCACAAATTATTTATAGAACGTATACACAGAATCAGATGTTTCCACTGTTGGGAGATAGCCTCCTCTTTCTGTGTGAGTGGGCCATAATCCACCACGCGGGCCCAGTGCGGTTTTGTGAATGTCACGTCTTCGAATTTTTGGTTCTAGGACATGTCGGTTTCCTCACGATGTTTTCCTTCACCGTTTTGAGAGCAGTGGAGATGAAATATGTAATTTACACAAAGTAAAATTTCTGCTTAGGTAACGTTGGGTAACGTTTGCTGGTTTCCAATATTAAATTTGATGCTGTTATGCTTACTGGTCCTAAGGTTTAAAAACACCAAACTTCCGGGATTATATTATAACGAGCTGCGCCCCGCTTTTTCACCCGCATAAGTTTCGATTCCGTAGGAATATCGAGATAAAATGTATGCCATGTCCTAACCCAGGTCATGATCTACCTATTTGCCAAGTTTCATCAAAATCTGTTCAGCCGTTATTGCAAAAAAAAGAATATCGCGACGGAATTTTATCGCGCACTGGATTTTCACCTCTCTCGATGTTGAGCCGAGCGTTGAGAATCCAACGCGTTTTGACGCATTCTCGTCCCAGCGCGTTGAAAAAACACACTGTTGGATTTTGAACTCTCGGCGCTAAGCAGAGCGTTGAAAATCCAGTGCACGAAAAATAAGCGCCGCGATTTTATTACGTTCATGCGAACGTGGGCTAAATTGTCAGACAGAGTTACTTTTTACATTACGCATTTATTATATTTGTATGGTCTGTCTGCCTCGTTGGTAGCTAACAGCTGAGCATGAGGTCCTTGGTTCGATTCCCGGGTCGGGCAAAGTATTATTAGGTTTCTTCATCAGGAATTTCTCAGTAGCAGCCTCGGAGTCTGGATTTGTGCCCGATTGATGGCAATAGGCTGACGCCCTATTACATGGGGCTTAAGCATAACTGATGAAATGTGGGTGTACTATAGGTACAACTCTGCCTAACCGATGGTACCGTGAGGTTATGTTATATATGTATGGATTTCAGAGTTGGGCCCAGTAAAAGATGTTCACTCTCATGAGTTCCACATTTCTTTAAAGTATGTCCCTTCTTTTACATGTAATCAAAATCAAAATATTTTATTTCACATAAACCTACATAGGCACTTAAGAAACGTCATAAACCTACATAGGCACTTATGAAACGTCATAAACCTACATAGGCACTTATGAAACGTCATAAACCTACATAGGCATTTATGAAATGTCATAAACCGACATAGGCACTTATGAAACGTCATAAACCTACTTAGGCACTTATGAAACGTCATAAACCTACATAGGCACTTATGAAACGTCATAAACCTACATAGGCACTTATGAAACGTCATAAACCTACATAGGCACTTATGAAACGTCATAAACCTACATAGGCACTTATGAAACGTCAGATGCTAGGTGCACGGTTCCAATTTGTCGTTTCAATACTTACTGAATATTAAAAATCTCCGGGGTATACGAGCGTGATAAATATAATACGAATACTATTTATTTGCCTACCAATCTGTCTAATCAGAGGGCAGTTAGCACGAAAAAAAAATAACATCGTATGATCATTTCTTATCAGACATTCGATGCTCCTAGTTTATAATTTATAATTTCCAGTTACAGCTACATATAAATATAGCTATATGTAAGCGGGCACGCCCTTTATGCCTAGAGACTTTTATTTAGATATTGTATACGTTTAGTCTTTATTTATTTTTTCTGCCTGAGTATTTTTTACGTTTCAATACTTACTGAATATCAAAAATCTCCGGGGTAACAAGCGTGATACTGATAAATATAATACGAATACTATTTATTTGCCTACCAATCTGTCTAATCAGAAGGCAGTTAGCACGAAAAAAACAATAACATCGTATGATCATTTCTTTATCAGACATTTGATGGTCCTAGTTTATCATTTATAACTTCCAGTTAGCTATATGTAAGTAAGCGGGCACGCCCTTTATGCCTGGAGACTTTTATTTAGATATTGTTTACGTTTAGTCTTTATTTTTTATTTCTGCCTGAGTATAGTTCTCGATATTTTTGGTTTGGTATATTGGCGTGTGCTAGCTGTCATA
Source organism: Xanthia icteritia (assembly GCA_949128155.2). Lineage (NCBI taxonomy): Eukaryota > Metazoa > Arthropoda > Insecta > Lepidoptera > Noctuidae > Xanthia > Xanthia icteritia. Next base: position 9,316,192 of record OX421959.2, on the reverse strand, counting down.
TGGCTATTAATTTATAATTTAAATGATGTTTTGTGTTACGTAATGTAAATTATTTTGCATACTATTGTATAGAATCATTTTTTTCTAACTGAACAGACAGCTGTGCTGCTGGGGAGTTTGTTGAGCCACTTCTTCCCAGCTAAAGCACTAGGAAGTGGTGACTTTTGAATTAGAATTTGAGATAAAAGTAATGCTGTTTACTGTCATTTTATAAATAATAATAATACCAGCCTATTATTGTCCCACTGTAAGGCAAAGGCCTCTTCTCATACAGATAAGGCACGAGCATTGATCACCACGCTTGCTCAAGACGGGTTGACGATTTCAGACTTATATCAACTATAAGTCCATGTTTCGTCACGATGTTTTTCCTTCACCGATGTCAGTAATGTTCAAGATAAAGAAAGTACATGAATTGAAAAAGTCACATTGGCACTTGCCCGGATTTTAGTCCACAACCTCGTACATGAGAGGCGAGGCCTTAACCACTGGGCCATTATGGGTTATTGGGTTTTTTGGGTTATTTTATAAATTATCTATTTTATAACTGTAGGTAATTATGATGTGTTAATTTGGTCACGAGACCCTGGGTTACTGCTGTCCTTTGACAGTCGTTACTGGTAGTTAGAAGCCCAAAAGTCTGACAACTAGTCTTATTTTTTCCACATGTGTATCATGTTACCCATCAACTGGGTTGTGGAAGTCAGGTAGGCAGTCGCTCCATGTAAAATAGTGATATTCAGCTGCATCCGGATAGACTGGAAGCCGACCTCGACATAGTTAGAAAAAGGATTGGTAGATTTACGCCAGTAGCATACCTCCGCCGCGAAACCGTAGCAGCGAAACCTTATAGTTCAATGCAATGAAATGAAATGAAATTGTTTATTCTGTAAATAGGATGTTGCAATTACTTTACAAGAAACATAAAAAAATTAAAAATAAAGTTAGCGAGATGAGTTCGGCGTTTCCTATCTGACTACTCTGAGAAGAAAGACCGAAACAAACTCAGAGGCCACAGTCTCTTTTAAAGTCCAGACATAGTCTTGGTCGGGCCACAATTCAACTGGCTCGCATCATGTTCCGCTACTCAAGTTCCGCTAGATACTCAAATTTCGTAGCAGAACATGATGCGAGCCAGTTGAATTTAACTACTGCGGTTTCGCTGCTACGTTTTGGCGGCGGAGGTGTGCTACTGGCGTGGTAGTCACTGTAAGAACAATTTGCTATTAAATTTCATATCTACTTCTGATTGGTTGCTGGTGTTTTCGTCAATCACAGCAAGGGTCTACTCTTTAAGTGCGTCAATGAAGATACGGGCCTATGCGAAAGTAGTTGATCCGTCAAAACAAGTTTCAAATTTAATTTTACGAACGGGCAAATACTTATCGAGTAGGGACCGGACAACAGTCAAATTTTGTTGTCATTCATTCTTAGTTCGGGCCCCGAACTAATCAAAACGTCCGTAAGAGGAGAACCAACTTCTAAGCAAGAAAACCGTCGTTTCGGACGAACTTACAATGCTTTTCCTACTCCGAATCATTTACGGACTTAAGATTAATTCCGGCCCCGAACTAAGAATTTAATCACAACACGATTTGACAGTTGTCCCTACTCCCGATATGGATTTGCCCGTTCGAATAATTTAATTTGACATTTGTTTCGACGGTTCATCTACTTGCGAACGGGCCCGGATTTTTGTTGACGGACTTAGTGCGTATACCCCGTGATACGGAGAAAGAAGCACACTTAACTTCGGCCGAAACTACGGATTCCGAGATTAGGGAGTACTATCATCATCAGTCTCTACAATTATTTTAATTTATTCGGGATTGACGCAGCATTTCTTCTTCCATACTTCTCTATCAGTCGTCTTGTCAATTTTCACCCCCTTTCTAGCCATATCATCTTTCACACAGTCCATCCATCGTTTGTTTGGCCTTCTTTCCTCACAAGATGTTCCTAATTCCTTCGTTTTACATGCCCTTAAGGCAAAAGCGTAAAAGGTAGATCGCGAAATTAATATTTTCTTACGTTCTTTGGAGTTTGCAGGTCAGAATCAGGTTGTATGTTGATCTAAATATGATTCGCTGCCGTATCAAATATTAATTTATAGAATTATAATCATAAAAATTGTCAATACAGCTCTCTAAGTTCATGTAATCCTATTGAATGACTATTTCATAAAATCATGACATTTTAGGATTGTTTTAACATAAGGAGTTGTTATTCTGCTTCCAATGATTATAATTCTGTAAAGCCATATTTGTTACGGTCGCGAATCATATATAGATCAACATACAACCTGACACTGACCTGCAAATTGCAAAAAACGTAAGACAATTTGAATTTCGCGGGCTACGTTAACGCATCCTCCTTAAATGACAAAAGCTGAAGTGAAATGGGATCCATTCCAAGTCGTCTTCCAGCCTCACCGGATTCAACTAGCTTCTACTTTCTGACTGAACGACTCCTTGGCAATTCAAGTATTTGTAAATAAAGGGACTGCTTATCTCACCTAAAAAATCACATATGATGTGTAACATCTGACATTTTGGCTGACCTTTCGGAAAATGGGTTGGTACCATCTGATGGCCTACTCTAACACCGCGCGCGCTCATTGTTCAAATCAAATAGCGCGCGCTTCCCCGACTTTCTGTTACACACTTCCGTCCCTTTTCACGAAATCACTGCCACAGGTTGGAGGAAAGCGAGAGGAAAGAAGTTACATATAAAAAACTAACGTCTTACTTTTGTTTGTTTCAGTATTGATGTTAATATCAACGACGTTCGTCCTCAGCATGATCGGGACGATATTTTTTTGTTTTACGAATACTATCAACGATGCCATATTGTCTGTAAGTATTTTATTGTAATTACTTTTTTATATTGACACTTATTAAGAGCGTGCATATTGAAAGTGGGTAACGTCGCAAATAGATGTCAAATATTTATCCGTTTTGATTATAAATTTGGCAATATTACTCTATGGAAATATGAAATATGGCTAACTAGCGAACTAAAATATTGATCTTGAAATGCAATAATTAATATCGTAACACCGAATATTTAGTTTAAGATGTAAAAAAAGTATTTGGAAACTTTCAAAATGCCATTTTTACACCTGAAACGATTACAACATCAAATTCAGTTTTATAGTTGCAATTCATTATTAATATCTATTCTAGTTCACTAGTTAGCGACATTTCCATACAGTAATATTGCCAAATTAATCAAAACATTTGACAGCTATTTGCGACGTTGCCAACTATTAACTCGTTAGTTTAGTGGTGCGACTGCTAGCATCAGGGTTCGATTCCCAGGCCGGGGATTGTTACTGAGTTTTTGTAACAGGAATTTGTCAGTAACAACCCGGATTTTGGCTGTGTGGCCGTTTCTTTGCAATTCCAATAGGCTGCAAATTTATTCCATGGAAACTAACATAATCGGCAAAATGCGGGTGTAGGTACTAGGTTTTCACCTGTGCCTGGCTCCTTCAGAGAATACAGGCATGTACTATAAAGGCGGAGACTGACTTGCAACGTTTGTTTGTAATGTATCGAGTTTTTGAAACGCAGTAGTCAGTGCAGCGAGCCGAGACGCTCAATGCGGATCCTCCACTTTACTGTCGGTTTCGTGAATTCCTTTGAAACGGAAATATGAGAAACGATTTCGAAGCGAACGTTCACCGCGTCTTATATATCGCCTGTATTGTAACCAAGCTCCCCTCGAATGATACATTACAAACAAACGTTGGTCAGTCTCCGCCTAGTAGGCACACGTTTGACCACTATCTAGCCTGATGGAAAATGATATCAAATAAAATAGCATTAATATTTCACAGTTTCCAATGTTTCGGCAATTAACTATAGTTACGTCTATCGTGACGAAGATTCCCACAGTGAAATGAAATGAAATAAAATTGTTTATTCTGTAAATAGGATATTGCAATCACTTTTACGCGTCATATTAAAATAATTTTGCTAGATGAGTTCGGCGTTTTCTATCTGACTACTCTGAGAAGAAAGACCAAAACAAACTCAGAGGTCACAGTCTCTTTTAAAGTCCAGACATAATCTTGGTCAGGCCATATGTGATAATACGATCCACGCAGATATGACCAACCATTATCGGTTATCGTCGCGATAGTTCGGGCTGCGTAGCACTCATCGCCTGGATGGCGGCACATAATAAACGTGGCGAAGCCGCTGATGTGACCACCGCATTAGCGCGATACATTTTTAGCGAGCAAAACACACGAAGCTTCGGCACGCATTGCTTTGTCACGATAGACGCTGATGCGGCCGCAGCATTACGCGTTAGTGCAATTTTGGCACTATGTGCAGAGTTTAGGTACTATTATCTCGTCTATTTCGCGGAACTATGTCTTCCAGGCAAGGAAAGTGATCAAACAAACATTTTCATATCTAAAGATGCGGCTGACGATGGTGCACGCTTGCCTGCAAGTAACTGTGCTGCTGCAGCATCTTTTAGCTTTTTCACGTCTACCAGTTGAAATGACGTAAATCCTTTGTTCCCAGAGCATGGTAATCCGCAACAACTCCCTAGCCTACAAGATCTGGAGGCGGCCTGACGTCCAACCGCTCATGAAGGTCCATCTGTTCAACTACACCAACTGGGAACGCGTCAAAGATGGACTGGACACCAGACTACACGTCGAAGAAGTTGGCCCTTATGTGTACTCGTAAGTATTTGTACTAGTAATTACATTACCTATGATAGCCTCATCGCAAAATGATAATATATAGATATATGATAGCGTCATGAAAATTTGTCATTTCCCAGTGTTTGACGTTACGGTGTCAAAGAACGCTTTTATTAAGGACTATTAAAAGGGAACAGGGCCTGCAAGGAATTTGAAAAATAGGTATTTGAAGAAACTATTGCCACCGTCTTCAAAAAAAATCAAATTCATAATCCTTATTAATTATTATGTTACCCATACACTATTACAGTGGGTAGGTATCATTCGTAATCACTAAGTTTCACTTTATATTGGAAAAATCCATTCAAAAACACGAATTAATCGTTGATTAATATTCCGACAGGACGTCATTACAATGTCATGTCTTTGGGTTCGTTACCGTAGTGTTGTGACAGTTTTAAGCCATTTTCTGACCGAATGAAATCGATGTTTTGAAAAATCGATACTTTTACAAATATTACATTTAGAAAAGATAGAAACGTATAATTACTGTATTACTAAATGTTAAACATAAAAAACAAAATCTGATCATATTTATATTAGCTTTTCCACTCTGAAATGACGCGCCCCACTACCGCATTACCGCGTGCGTAAATGCGGTAGTGGGCGCGTCATTTCAGAGTGGACAAGCTTTAGCAGCTGGATGAGAGTTGCCGAGAATCGAGCTGAAAGGCGTGTACTTGGAGAGGCCTATGTCCAGCAGTGGACTGCTGTAGGCTGATGATGATGACGTGTAATAAAACGATATGCCTCGAGAATCCGTTTTAAGAAATGTAAATAAATTGTCGATTACAAACTCTAAGTATGATAAATCGATATGTCTCGAGAATCGGTTTTTAAAGCAACCGATTTTTTTTCTGTCACTACACAAAGTATTTTGATAGGTGTCAAATCGGGCTTCTTAGATTGTGACAACTTAAAAAAAAAAAAATATAACATTTTTTTTTTTTTAAATCAAAGATGCTTTGGCTTATTACGTTTAAAACTCGCGAAAAATTGCATATTAAAATGTTTAACACCTATTGTAACCACATATATTTTATACGGCATAATATACCAACCAGCCTTTAAATATTATGCCATATCGAGCGGAAGCGATATCGCAATATCGTGAGTTCGATGCTTTGTGGGTACACAGTTCAGACCACCATAACCATATACACAACATCACGCTTGTATTCACCGAAAGGTTAAACAGAGGTGTACCTATAGTACACCCACATCTCGCCAGTTATGTTTAATTCCCATGTAATAGGGGGCGAGCCTATAGCCATCAACAGGGCACAAATCCAGACTCCGGGCTGCTACTGAGAAATTCCTGATGAAAAACTCCAATAACAAATTTTCCCGACCTGGGACTCGAACTTAGAACCTCATGCTCAGTAGTAGCGCTTGCGTCCACTAGACCAACGAAGCAATATCCTATGTACGGTATCCAGCTGTGAAGGAAGTGACCACACTTATCGATACGGAATCTGCTTGAGCCGGTCACGTATCACTACACTTCGGTCAATTCGGCGATCAGAAAAATCGTTGCTTTGACAGCCCTCTATTGCAGGGCTGTCAGAGCCATCTACAACCTCCGCAGACGCGAATCTCTAAGGGAACTGTTTAAGAAAATTAACATCATGACGGTACCTTGTCAGTGTATATATGAAAATTCATGTATGTTCGAAAAAATCTACATCTTTTTAACACTATAGAAATAGGAACAAATTAGATCAACCATGTTTCAGATTGTTTAAAGTACACACTTATTCTTCAACTAAATGAGAAGAAATTTAAAACATGCATTAAACGCACACTATGTAGACAAGCATATATTATATGTTGGATGATTATATCGTAGATAAAACGCTTGGCTTAATGCTGGTCCTGCCCCACAGCCACTTGGGCTTACTAGTTAAAAAAAAACAAATTGTAAGTATAATATAATTGCTTCCTCTTTTTGTATTTTTATTTTTTTTCCCGAAAGTCCGACAACCAGTCTTACCAAGGGGGTATCGTACTACCCAGTTACTGTATTGTGGATTTCAGATAGGCAGTCGCTCTATGAAAAATACTGGTAAACAGCTGCATCCGGTTAGACTGTACTGTACAGTCAGGTCACAAGTTGGCAGATTGACTGCACTGTACAGTCTTCATAAGTTATTTGGTATATTACAGCAACCCACCAGCAACCTTCAAAATTACAACCATCCTTTTTGCTTCGTAGTCGGGTAAAAATAAGAGTCACTATGAAAGTGACTTCATTCTCATTTTCGTTCTTTCAAAGTCAGGAGATACATAATTGTACTAAACTGAATGTCAAGTATGTAGGGGAGACCGAGGGGTTTTGACACAAAGGTGATATGAAACAACACTGATTTCGCGAAATTTAAAAACGTTACCGATCTGGCACCGACAAATATCAGCCGCTCCCCACCACCCCCCGGGCCCCGCAGTTCGCGTCCGTGCCTCAGACACGCGGTTGAGTCGTTGTGGCTGCCACGTCGCAAAAATCGTGAAAAGTAAGTTTTTAACGTTTTTTTAAGATACCTGTATTTTGATAATGGGTTTGTATTTTAGCTTGGGTTTTAAATGTTTCGAAAGCTCATTAACTAACGATTGAAACCGTGGCGCTGGTAAAACTAATTTCTATGTGTTTTGCTTCTGGATTTTTGGTTGTATAAAGATTGGCAGGATTTTTCTCACTGAGGGGATTTGAAACAGACTGTTTCAACTCACCTCGCTAAGTTTTGTATGGGTGAATGCTAATACGGTGTGGTTTATGCTTTTTTTTTTTGTTAATTTTGTTTCAGTATGCCTACTGATTATAAAAGGAAGACAGATAGAGGTATGGCGAGTCGCGAAATTTACACATTTGTGAGATTATTGTTACACATTTAGATTCCTTCATAAGAAATATTAAGACTGATTGTAGTGATTCTAAACGACTGAAAATTGATAATAATTGAGTCAGTTTGTAAGAATATGATTGTAGATTCTAAACTTGTTGCTATAATTAATATTATAATTTGTTACTTAATTATTTAAGAGTTTATGTTCATTTCTTGGGAATTTAATAAGAAGTGATGATTATTTCGTTAAAGATTCAATTAGTTCAGTACAAAATATGTTAGAATGTTTTATTTTAATAAATACCTTCAAATTGTCTCGTCGTTTCCACTTTACAACCCTTAATTCTAATAAAATATCAACTGTTTCAACTCACCTCGACCCCTGTTTCAACATACCTCGGTATGAGGGGAGTTGAAACAAAATGACTTGTTACATTCAAGTTCATTTTTCACCACAAATTTCATACTTACACGTTCTTTGTGACAGGTATTTGAAAGTGTAAGAAATAAACTATCGATTGGCACTAAACTCATACGATTAGTGTTTGTAGAATTTTGTGTATGAATTAAAATGTCAAAATTGTTTCAACTACCCTCGGTCTCCCCTATTATCAGTTATCAAACACCTACCTACATTGTATTAATTAAAAGTTAAAATAATCAATTAATGTAAACAGAATATTATCTACAGACGGCTGGGCTAGAAATTAACTAGCTGTAACCTGCCTGAGTACATGCCACACCCTCTTCTCTTGTACAGTAGCCTAATTCCGTAATACACTCGGAATAACAATATAGTTTTTTATCTACACCCATGCTATAAATTCTCTATAAAAGTTTCTGAACATAATATCATCCAAACGAGTGTTATAATGTTGTACTGAATTTCATTATGCAACTCCATAACTTATTCTCACTACTCAATTTGTGGTATCATTATGAATTTCAAAAAAAGAACATTGTCATGCAAACGCGTCTCACTACCACAGATCCGTAATAATAAAAAAAATAGTATAGTTTTCAATTAGTAAATAAAGGACGGATTTAAAGCGAGGGCCATAGATGAATCACGAGCAAGTGAAGGATTCTAACGACTGTCATGAATCATTCCCTACGGTCGTGATTCATGATGATTGAATCACTCGCTACGCTCGTGATTAAAGTGTTAGAATCCTGAGCGACGCGAGTGATTCATGGCCCCTCGATATAAATCCGTTTTATTCAAGAGTTGCATAGGTACTATACTTTTTTTTTTTTTTTTACTTTATACCATGACTACGCGAAAAAGAAAGATTTAAGCGAAAATATACATTTAATGAAGAAAAAAGGAAGGTTTATTTAATTTAAATTCTCAATTGGATAATTTGTGTTCGTACAACTTACAGTATTCAAAATAGCGTCAATTTACTAATGAAAGCACAGAATACAAAACAGTTTTTATTCTTAAGTGCTTTGCAAAACTAATAAAATTACTAATATAAACAAGACACGTCAATATTGATACAAGTCTGCAGTTCGAACTTGATCAAATTCAAATTATTTTATTTCACATAAACCTACATGGGCACTTATGAAACGTCAGAAGCTAGGTGCACGGTTCCAATTGGTCGTTTCCTATAGAGAAGAGCCGGCAAGAAACTCCATGGTTACTCTTTTAAAAGTAAGTGCCTTGCCGTGCCTTACTTATTAACAAGTTAACCTTGAGAAAGGTACCTGCCGTAAATTATTAATTTTCGATTTCCCATTAAATTTTGGTAAAAATACTTCGGAAATAAATCTTTGAAATATATAGTTTGAATTTTGAGTAAAACTTGATATCTTGCTTAATGATGAGTGAATCCCGACCCCCGCGCGTATCTACGCTCGCGCTCATCGAGATTTGTACAGAGCCGCACTCTATAGGCCAAAGAGTCGCATGTGGCTCGCGAGCCACTTTGCCGACCAATGGCTTAGGGGGTTGCTCGAGGAGGCCAGCAAAGGACAGACTGGATCGGATCAATTGGGAAAAAGCTAGGCAGACGGTGACATAATTATCCATGCCACGACAATCAGTCACTCCTTCTGTCAATGTAGTGAAGTGCATAATCAGCCATGTCCCCACTGCTGGGACTCAGGCCTCCTCACTTCGAGAGGGAGTGGGCTGTAATCTACCACGCGGGCCCAGTCCGGGTTGGTAGATGTCACATGACTTCGAATGTTTGGTTCTAGGATATGCCGCTTTCCTGACGATGTTTTCCTTCACCGTTTTGAGAGCAGTGGTGATGAAATTATTAAGACTGTAGGACTCGTACGTCGGGGCCGTTACCACTGCGCCACCTCTGCTCCCAATGTAGTAAAGTAATAATGCAAAATATATATATATTAAATGCTACAATCAATAAAAAACCAGCGAGCCGAGTAGTCTCATCGATATCTTGGCCGCCTCTGACATCTTGGCTGACAGTACCAACCTCTCGGAAAAGGGGTTGGTATCATCTGACGGTCAACTTTAGAACCGCGCGCGCTCATTGGTCAAACCAATAGCGCGCGCTTCCCCGGCTTTCTGTTACACACTTCCGTCTCTTTTCACGAAATAACTCGCAAGAAAGCGAGAGAAAAGATATTACGTATAAAAATACGAGTATTAATAATAAAACATTGGTCAGGCAGGGGCCATACTCAGACCAAATAAAAAACCAAGACAGAGCGCTGTCAACAGTGAGCCGGTTTCGTAAACATGTGTGCACTTTGTGTGGTGTAGTTTGATTGTAGTGTCATTGTAAAAGGTTGTAAATGTTTCTGTGCTTACACGCTCACACGCACCTAAGCACAGAGCGGAGGTGAAGTTTTGGCATGCTTCACTGTATTGTTCGCAGCGCTCTGTCTTGGTTTTTTATTTGGTCTGAGGGGCCATAATCTTTCCATAGTTCTAAATAACTACTTCACTTTAGCCACCCAAACCCCTAATCCATTATCTTTGTTTCCATATCCTGCAATAGTCCTACACCAACCGAGGGTTGTCCTTGGGTGCACTTGCATATTACGAACAGGGATAATCTTCGGTTCGTGCTTCATTTCATTAAAAACATCTAACGGGCTTCTGCGAATTGACTTAGGCCTCTCGTACGCCTCCCAAAGGCCCGGGACCTCGTGTTCCGAGAAATGTCAAGAGATGTAAAAAAATATAATGATAAGTTTTTATCTATGTTATAGTTTACAAAAAAGATTATTTAGTTAATAACAAAATTATATTTTTTTATTATAAACAATGTTTTGTGTGAGTAGTCACGCTGATCACGCAGTGGGTCTCTGCTCACAGTTTCGCCTTGTTATGATAACAAGCACGCATGTTGATAACAGTTCTTTTTTTTAATATGTGCCCTGTGAACTTATTGACAAGGCAGAGAATTAAAATGCAATAATAATTAATATTTTATAGGTATTAATTGACTGGATTGACTTAATGTTGCTGTGAAATGAGATAATGCTGATCTCAAAAATCAATCTGGCTAGCCTTTTCCCAATTATGTTGGAGGCGTTCAAACAAGCAAACACACAACAAACTCTTCAGCTGTGTTATAGTATAGATTAATAACCGACAGGACTCATCTGCTTGACATCATTTACACAATAGCACAATGAAACTCTGACACTGTGAGAGTTTCCTTAAAGGAACACACGACAATACCCTTGGCCGATAATACATCTATGACTGAACGTGACGTGGGGGTTCGGTTCCCAGTTCTTACCATCTGAAATTTCTAAGTAGCAGCCCGGAGTCTGAGCTCAAGCCTTGTTGATGGCAATAGGCTCTCCCCCTATTACATGGGACTTAAACATAACTGGTGGACCTAACCTACTACCTATAATACCCAGTAGGTACAGCTCTACCTAACCCTTCGTCTCGAATGCAAGCGTGATGGTATGTTATGTTAATTTTAATGTGAAAATTCAGTATAGGTATATACATAGTTAAAATGGTTGATAGACCAGCATTATTTAAGGATTTGAGAATCTAGTGGCTAAGTAATAACAGACACACGAGTCGATCGATCAGGTTAAGCTACACTTACCGGGGATGGTTCGTGGATGGGTGACCATCTTTACAATCCCGGATTCCGAACACCTATTACATTTTTCTACTTTTGCAAAAGAATATTTAGCCTGCTGAATAGTTTATAGACTAAAGAGGGAAACGAATGTCCATGGATTTGATTGATCGATTATATTAGACGGATTGATTAGATTTGTTACAGCTGTATTTGGTTTAAATAGGTTTTTATTTTTATTATTTTATTTTGCTTTTATATAGATTATTTTCTTTTTGATTTTGTGAATATGAGAACGTTGTAGGCTTAACAGATCTGTCGACCATTTTCTATCTTGCTAAGTACCTGGTACTTGTTGATAGGCCTACACTGTCCTCTCATACCTATTAACACTGTAACTTGAAAACATTGTAAATACCATTTACTTTTAAAAGAGTAACCGTGGAGTTTCTTGCCGGCTCTTCTCCATAGGAAACGACCAATTGGAACCGTGCACCTAGCTTCTGACGTTTCATAAGTGCCCTTGTGGGTTTATGTGAAATAAAATAATTTGAATTTGATCAAGTTCGAACTGCAGACTTGTATCAATATTGACGTGTCTTGTTTATATTAGTAATTTCATTAGTTTTGCAAAGCCCTTGACGAAGGCAAAATACGGAGATAAAATCCATGGATAAATATTATTTAAAAGTCTGTCAAGAGTTTTATAAGCAAACTCGTGTTGATTTCCTACCAAAGTTTACCTAATCAACAGGCAAATGCTTAATTTGGTTATTTTTTTTATAATATTAGAAAAATACACAATATGTATTTAGGTAGGTAATTTTTACTTGAAATGAGAGTTATTATATTTGAAAATAACTAGCATTTTTCTTTTCCGTTTAAAAAATACTTACAACAAATAAAAACATTATTGAGGATTAATTAAATACTTATTTATTTTCATATATTTTACTACGGCCCGACTCCGCTACCCTAGAATTCTATCTATCGCATGGTGTGGGGTGTCGTTAGAAAGGTCGTTCAAAAATATTGTGAGTTTGTTTGCCATTTTAGGATTCAGGGATCGATTCTATGTTAGGGGGTTTGGTTTCCGCACTTAGTCCGTCAGGTGGACCATTGTGCGTGTCAGGGATCGGTTAGCGAAATATTAAGCTTTACAGTGCAATTTTTTGTTAGAGTCTAGTGCCCCCCCCCCCCCCCCCCCTAGTGCCAGCTAAATGGTGGGTTTTGGATATGTAAAAAAAATCACGGCAGTAGTACATACTTATTACGAAATTAAAAGGAAAACTATCACAGCTAAGTAGGCTTGACAAGTTAAAGAGTAATAATCGACCAACTTACATTTGCGGTTGCAAAATCATGTTCTGCCATACATTCCGTATGGGAGAACATGTTTTTCACATACAAATTTAAGTTTGTTCTTGCGACAAATTCATCCCAACTACGGAACCCTTCACCCTTCACTTGGCCGGTTTTTATTTGTGATTTTTAGGGTTCCGTACCCAAAGGGTGAAACGGGAGCCTATTACTAAGACTCCGCTGTCCGTCTGTCACCAGGCTGTATCTCATGAACCGTGATAGTTAGACAGTTGAAATTTTCACAGATGATGTATTTCTGTTGCCGCTATAACAACAAATACTAAAAACAGAATAAAATAAATATTTAAGTGGGGCTCCCATACAACAGACATGATTTTTTTGTCGTTTTTATAGATAACGGTACGGAACCCTTCGTGCGCAACTCCAACTCGCACTTGGCCGGTTTTTTTGTGTTCACTTTGCTAAGCTAGTGCTAAATTTAGTCCCAAAAACTAACATACATTTTTAAAGAAAAAAATCGTTTTTTATTTAAGTGTAAATTTACTCCTAAAACGAAAAACCTTTCGAATTATCTAGGACAATAAAGTGAACACACCCCAAAAAAATATAAAATTGACACATAGTACTGTCATTACTGTCAATGTCAATCAATTGACAGTAATGACACTACAGACAGTACTATGTGTAAATCTATGTCATATTTGACAGATCTGTCAATACTATAGGTACTACTATATAAACGTATCTTCATCCCTCCATCCCTGTCGGGTAAAGTTCCGAAAGCCGCTTTCTGCGGAACCACTGCACTTTGGATAGAGTAGACCCTTTTTGTTGTATATTTGAAAACCCTTATGTGCACAAAACTGAGAAAAAAATCACCAAATGTGCAAACAAGTGGGAGTGTTAAGATTGGGAAAGATCACTTAGCGGGTCTAAATTTATTTGCAAGCAATAGTCAACGGAACCCTCCTTAGCGGGCTTCCTATTTCTGATTGGTTAAAAAAAATAACCACGAAGGGGATGGCGGGGTGTAGTGAGCGAGCGAAGCGAGTGAACAAAGACCGGGTCCGTTTAGGCACAAGAGAAGATTTGTTTTGGGAATTTGGTGGTTTACATCTCTTGTGCCTAAACAGACACTGGCACTCTCCGGCCGCTACCACGGCACAGCTCGCTTCGCTCGATCGGCTCGTGCGTTGTGTGGTCACAGTTCTAACCTAACTTAACCTACCTTTCATCCATTTTCATTTACTACTTCATTTTTATCCAATGGCTTACGGCTACACTTAAATTTAGCCAGCTAAAGATAAAAGAAATTAACACTAGCCTGTCCTTTAAATAAACGTATCTTTTGATATATGTAATTATCAAAAACAAATAAAGCAACAGCGAACTAACCTCAACAATTAAACAAAATATTTGCCGCAAATAGCGGCACTTTCTCCGACAGGGTTAGAATGCCGCCAGCGGCACTCTATCCCTATGATTCCAAATAATAATTTGTTTTCATTGTGAGAAATGCAAATAAATAATTTATTGACCCAATTAACTGATATGTAAGTAGTTACTAGTTGGTACGTAGGTACTGATTCCATTCATTAATACGAGACGTATCGACGCATGACCAAAGTCTAATAGGCGGGAAGACCTATATTTTATAACGTAAGGTCTATTTAAATCCTTGTTTCCAAATGATGTTATTTCCACTTAAACAAACATCAATATTATCAAATGTAAATAAAGTTAATTTTAGACTGACTAGTACGGTTGAAAAAGTCTTTAAAAAAATATGAAGTTGTAGCGCAAACTGAACCTTATGTTAAGGCATTACTGTTGTTTTTCCTAAAACTCGTATTTGTTTACATGTTTTTTTTCAAATAAATTGCGAACGCAGGTTAGGTACTACGTCATTTGAAGTCCCCAAGTTCTTGCGTAAACTTATTGTTACGTCAATTATTACAGAGTTTTCCAACTTATCCAACAAACAACAACATCACGCCTGTATTCCCTGAAGGGTTAGGCAGAGGTACATCTCCATTTTACCACGAAAATACGGCAGTGCATTTTGTACGTTTTTAGTGATATTTATTATTTTTATGACATGTAATGTGAGCTTTTATTTAATCGTCGAGGTCATATTATGTCTAGCCTTTTCCCAACTAAGATAGGGTCAGCTTCCAGTATAACCGGATGCAGCTGAATACCAGTATTTAACATGGAGCGACTGCCTATCTGACCTCCACAACCTAGTTACTGGGTAATACGATACCCCTTGGTAATGACAATAGGTGATAAATGACCCTCATACACGTAGATTATAGGGACATACGAGATCCTATGCGCCGTAGACGAATAAAATAATTACGTCAATTTGACGCCGGTAGCACATCTCCGCCGCGAAACAATAGCAGCGAAACCGCAGTAGTTCAATTCAACTGATTCGCGTCATGTACCGCTACTCGAATTTCGAATAACGGAACATGACGCGAGCCATTTGAATTGAACTACTGCGGTTTCGCTGCTATGGTTTCGCGGCGGAGATGTGCTACCGGCGTGAAAGTCGAAGGCCCCAATTACACTATCATATATTTATCATACAAATATGATTTCACATCTGTCCAATTCTATGATTATAGTCAAATGATGCTGTTCTTCATTATTACATATTATACTTACGAGTATGATCATATAACATAAACGTTATACTTAATCAAGATGGATAACGATTTGGCCGTGTGTGATTTAGCCATTTTTGAGGTTAGACGGATATGATCGTATTTGTACGCTTGCTGTCAAATAAGATCCCTTAACTATGATCATAGACAATAAGAATCATATATAGTTATGTAGCGTCATAGGTTCTTAATATATAAAAATTTATTATACATCCCTGATCATATTTTGTATGATAGTCTAACAAACTGTAGATAAAATCTTCGCGAATTTTGTGTCTACTGATGGAATCACGGTGTAACGAGAAGTTCAAAGTTGTTAGTGATAACACAAATAGTTGGGACTTTGGGAGTAAACATTTAATGTAGTCTAGATTTAATTAAAATAGTATAATTTCCATTTTAATAGGAACACGGGCCTATCCAATAGCTCGGTTGAGAAACGTGAAGATACTAATCTGGTTAAGATTGAAGTGACGTCATAACAATTACTAAAGCTTTTTTTTTTAATGCTCCGGCTTACCCCTCTCGTTTTACCACGCCTCGCCACTGGTATATAGGTAGGGTAGGTAGGTAGGTAGGTATGTAGGTAGGGTAAGCAGGTAGGTAGGCAGGTAGGTGTAGGTAGGTAGGATAGGTAGGTAGGTGCACCATAGATAAGTTCTTAGTGCTACCGTGCGAAGCCGGGGAGGGCAGCTAGTTTAATAATAAATATAACATCTTATAACATTAGGCTGGTATTATTATCCATGACAATAGATGATAAATTATCCTCATATACGTAGGTCTCGTTTTACCACGCCTCGCCATGACTGGTATGTAGGTAGGGTAGGTAGGTAATTAGGTAGGTAGGGTAGGTAGGGTATCTTAACCTAGCAGTGGCGAAACGGTTCATGAGATACAGCCCGCTGACAGACAGACAGACGGACGGACCGCGGAGGCTTAGTAATAGGGTTCTGTTTGGCACCGCTTCAGGTACGGAACCCTATAAATGCAAATTTGACCACTACTTAGTTACTACCGTCATCCCAGAGGTACCTTTTTATTTTTTGTTTTCTCGGGGAAACCTTCAAAAGACGCCCGGTCTCTGGGGATAAGACCGGGGAGTGTGGGATTCCTACCTCACTAAAACCACCCTGGTGGTCACCATCTCCACATGGAACAGGCACCGTTACCTCTCAATAGACCAATCCGGAATCCCCTCTGTGCGGCGCGTGTCAGGGCACATCTCTGGGGAGACTGTAAAGGGGTCTCCCCGAAACCTAACTGTGCAAGTGTGCAAGGCAGCACGTGACCACTGTGCGCCGTCTTCCCTGAGATCACTCAGTGGGCGGACAGGGTCCCCACTCTGAGCGCCCGTGATCCCAAATTCCCGCCTGCCTTAAAGGTTTCAGGCGGGGTTTATCCCAGAGGTACCTACAGTCAAAGCCATAATGGCAAGTCCGTGATAACTATTTAACTTGACATTGACAACGCCGTTATGTTGCAGCAGTAAGGGTGGTTTTCGTAGATTAAATGTGACCATTGACGTAAAGTTGACTGATCGAAAACAGTCCTAGTCTAGCCATGCAACTATAACATCTACCTTTTACGAATGACTATGAAATGCCAGCGCCCCACTATGGAAATACCAATAAAAGCTGTGGCCCAAAATATTGTGGGAGCGAGCTCATGAGCGTGAGCGGAGTGGATTTGAAACAAATGAGCACGCTAGACTCTTAAGGCTACCCCTAGAAAGATCAGATAGGCAGTCGCTCCATGTAAAATACTGGTATTCAGCTGCATCCAGTAAGACTGGAAGCCGACCCTAACATAGGGAAAAAGCTAGGCAGATTATGATGCCACGGAGAAATCAATCTGAACAGACGAATCATCTACAGATTGGTCTGACTAGATGCGTGTGTACCTACATAAATAAAACGATCAGAGCGTGTGCGCAACCAAACTGAATCCGAACTTGAGATCCGAGTTCCATACGAATTGGAAATGTTTTTAATTTGGACGGCCGGAGTTCGCTTTGACGCGTTTCATACAAAATGTAAACCTTAGCACTATGAAAATAAAGTCCATATTCGTATAAGCGAATTGAGAAAACGTATCATATGAAAATAAACATTAACCTTATACGAATAATGCTCATATTCGTATGAAACGCTTATATTATTACTTGGCAAAGTAAAGTGAAAACGTGGTCTTGGCCTAAGTTTCGTCTCTGTGTCTTTAGCCACACTGCTCGATCCTTCGCCCCCGCTACCTCCCATGCCTCAGTCCACAGCCTTAACAGTAATATTTCGGTCTCCCGTCGAGTAATTTGCCCCCATCAATGGAACACTTTATGGTGGTCATAACAAACTTATTTTTGGGAGACTATTATCGCCAATAACACTCGATCTATCGTCATTATAGTGTTATTAATTTTAGTTACACATTGTAAATGGCTCATTGGTTGATTCGCACGAATTTACTCGCCGGGCGAATCTAAACTTTAAAAAAATATTTTTTTTTCTTGAGGCGGTTCTCACTTTACTGGCTAAAAATTCTAAATGTGCCATTCTGGAGTTGTCGATTCGCCCACAAATAAATTACCTTCGTGCGAATCACCTAAAGAAAAAAAAAATTAAAGGATTGATTCTAATATCGATAAAAATTACTATACTTACTTAGTTTTTTTTTTTTTAATTGGTTTACCTATAATTGTGTACACAGGTTCTATGCTAAGAGTAACAGCGAAAGTGTCTATGCAACAGTGCAAAAATCACTTATCTACAGGCAAACTCCACATGCTTGAAAGAGTTGTACAAAAAAATATTATTAATCTTGTTTTTGGTCGTGACAATAATACTGGTATATCCGCCATGATAACTTATATGCTGGAACGCAATCATTGGCAACTTTCTGAAAAAATGGATCAATCAAACAAACACTTATACGGATGTAGTTTTCAATTACTTATCTAAAAGTGTAAATTATGAATGAATAAACAATATAATTACATTTTTAAACACACACATCTATTTCGGAAGGTATTTAAGAAATTTGGCTTTCAATTGGCTTTTTCAACTTTCAAAGTGCACATCGATTTGATCACTGCAGCTATTTACAACCTTGCATAGTTCAATGGTAGCTGTGCCCTATATCTGTAGTGCTATTCTGTAACCATCTCACCGTGAAAACTTAGGTGAAGTGAGCTCGGAGTGAGCTGTCAGTCCCTAGCAGCAGGTGGAATGACAGCTCACTCCGTGCTCACTTCACCTAAGTTCTCACGGTGAGATGGTTACAGAATAGCACTGCTGTACCGTAATACACGATCAATCAGAATCTGAATCGTTTTGAAACAGATTGCTAATCCTTTGCTTCATAAGTTCCTTAGGATCACCACAAGTAATGTTTGCCGAAAATCGCCACTGTGACCGCCCCTTGTCACTGTTGCATGACACCCCACAAACGGGCTTTTTTTGCACTCTAAGTCGATGGGAATCTTAAACATGGCGTGCGCTGTTTTGCTACCAGGAAGCAGTGTGGCAGCAATTCCTGAAGACGCTACCGCTCCTAACCTCTGCAAGAATGCCAGTGGTAATAAATGTTTTTCCTGTCCACCAGGAGCATCCAAGAAAAACCTTTTACCTCGATTGAGCCCAACGCTTTGGAGAACGGTGTTAAAAATGTCCCTTTTCTCTAAGGTGAACGTAACGTGGTCATCGTGGACGATGGTACTCATTGGCCTGGATTGTAATTAGTTTTGGCGGCGTATTCTCGATTTCCGCGGTCTTCATGTGCCAATGATTGCGAAGTCGGTAACCCATTCTCGGTCAGTGGATTCCCACCAATGGAAATGACCACGTCTTGAAGTGAATTAAGGCAGCTGTTTAGAACACGTTCATGATTTTGTTCGTCGCAGACGACTAGGATTGTCGCTGACGCTAGCCTCCACCCGGTGTTGGTCACCGTCAAAAAGCTGGCGTACTACGCAGGCTGCGCGAAATTTGGGATACTCTGCATAATCAACTGTCCTCAGGAACGCAATTGACAATGGGCCCCGAACTGAGTGTAATAACAGCAAATAGTGGTCGTTTAATTCAAATTTAAGTAAATTTTTACTGAGTGTAAAATCTGGTAAATAATGCTAGGTACACTCGTAGCGACTTCAGGCGCGCGACTTCAAAATGGATTCCAAACAGATTTTAAAATCGCTATAACAAATCTGTAGCAATTTCCTAATGCTTACAAAGTTTTACTTTTTTAGTGAATTAATACGATCTACGAACAATTATGTACAGACGCCAGCACATCAACCTACTACAATCTGTCAAATTTCTTTAATAGATTTTCAACTTTATCACTAAAGCATGAGGTTCAAAGTTGATTGGGAAAATTTGACAATTTCTGGTAGGTTGACCTGCTGGCGTCTGTACATGTTAGTATTACAAAATGTAAACGTCACGTTAAGACTTACTTTACAATTACAATATATTATGTATTAATTTTAGAAAAAACCGCGCTGTGGTTTTTCATGTCGTACATAAGCGACGAGGTTCTAAGTTCATCTGTTTTTTTTTTTTACAATGTTATCGATATTTTCGTCAATAGGAATGACGACTAAAAAAATATGAAACTTTAATGCGTTTTTATCGCAAGTAAGTCTTTTTTTATTAATATGATAAAGCAAAAAATACGGTTCAATTTTTTTTTTATTATTTAACTGACAGATTAAATAGAATTTCTTTTTTTTTACCCAGACATCATCCCTATCGTGGATTGATTTTGAAAATTCATTATAATTAATAAAAAATATATTCAAAATCGGTCCACGAAAATATCAATGAACATACTTTTTTTTTTAAACATGTAGACGAACATAGAACCTCCTTCTTTTTTTTAAGTCGGTTAAAAATACACGAACGCAGCAACAATATCTAACTATATAAAACATGTGCGGGCGGAAATTTCTGATTTACCTGGAGTGGCCCGTACCGGAAGACGTTGCGTATGAAAGCCTCCCACAAGATGGACCAATGACCTTGTGAAGGCCGTAGAAAACCGCTGAATGCGGGAAGCACAGGATCGGTCGAAGTGGCGGTGCTTGGGGAGGCCTATGTCCAGCAGTGGACATCTTTCGGCCAGATTTTTTTTTAATTCTTCTACGTTTCGGCCACAAATGAATTAGTTTCATCGGTTTTTTGCTGTTATCATATATTACGTTAATAGTGCTGATGATTTAGTTATTACTTAAACATAAAATATATTTCTAAGTATTAGTTTTTGAACGGTCATTCGTTTTTATAGATCAGAAATGTGTGGTCATATTTAAGGGTGTGGTACAGACCGTCAAACTGAACAACTTCCTCCATAAAGAGAGAGAAAACATAATCTGCCGTCCCATACAAAACTTTAATACCTAATCGATCCTAATGTATGAGACAGCTGATAACTCTTTCGCGATTATACTTTTAAGAATGCGGCGACGGATGAATTGTCCATACAAACGTAATACCTAAATCATTTGTAATTTAAGCACATTTCCACCATATTATGTTGATTTTCGGATTTAGACAGTATTTATTTAGGCCCCTACATCTGTTTTTTTCCAAAAAACTTACCTAAAATGAAGTTTAAGCGAATTGAATGACATGCTTTCATATTGTTATTTCTGTATTATAAACAACAATATTTTTAGTGTGGTCAAAATGTAAATCCAAGATGGCGGCTGCAAAATTTTTCAATTTTTTCGTCATGGGTGTCGTTTTCATAGATTTCGAGGATGCTAAAGCCGATAGTGAGGTCAAAATGTAAATCCAAGATGGCGGCTGCAAAATTTTCAAAGTTTTATTCATGTGTATCGTTTTCATGAACTCCGAACGTTGGGGATGTATCTCACAACAAGTAACCCAATGACATAAGTTAGGTACCTACTTACCTTCTTAGCTACTAATTGTTTACATAATTTTAAACTCAGACCACGAAAATAACAAAAAAAAAACTTGGTCTGGTTTTTATACTAGCCGCTAGCTAAGTATATTTTGTATAAATTAATATTTACCTACCTATCTTTAAATAACATTAGACCTAACTAAATTTAAATGTGTTTACATCCGTATCCAGACAAACGAGTATCCGTTTCATCACTAATATTAATCGGTAGGTACCTACTTTTATGCGTCTAAAGAGCCTCAGCGAGTGATGACTGATAATAATACACTACATGTATAGTCGCCGGCACGTACCTTGGCAAGAATCGTAGAATGCACAGGATTCGTTTTCGCTTGTTTTTCTTAACAGCCAAGTTCAAAAATAAATTATGGGAATCACCTTAAAATAATGGCATTCAATAAAAGTGTCAATGTTTTTGTTGCACTAAGTGAACATGCGCAAATTTGCTCCCAAAACACCAAAACCTTGCC
Organism: Xanthia icteritia; assembly: GCA_949128155.2. Taxonomy (NCBI): domain Eukaryota; kingdom Metazoa; phylum Arthropoda; class Insecta; order Lepidoptera; family Noctuidae; genus Xanthia; species Xanthia icteritia. The sequence goes on along the minus strand of OX421959.2, from coordinate 9,294,211 downwards.
AAGTTACTTGCCGGCGACTGAAGAGCAGTAAAAACTCAAATTATATCTACTATATATGCAAAAGTATCTTGAGATATTATTGTACCACATAGCTACATAAACATTGTGCATCGAGCTCAGTACCAATACATTTCGTATTGTATCGCATTTACTTTGCTTGATGGGATTTTAATATCATTTATTCAGTCAAACCTGAGTAAGTGAAAACTGGGTAAGCGACAAAACTCTATAAGTAAGATACAGAAACCTCTATAAGAAAAAGTTTTTCACTCGTGGAATTCTTTAACTGAGACTGCTACTTGCCTGTAGCTCTATAAACAACAGTTGAGCGTAATTTAACATCTGCTATTTATGAGTCATTCTTAGATTTCGTGGAACTAAAATTGTTTTTGTTCATATCAGCCTTTCCCAACCAGCCTCAACCTCTATAAGTGAGAAAGGCCACTACCGTACCTCTATAAGCTAGAAACTTGAGTTATAAGCGAAAAAGAGATCGCGGTCCTTTGTACTCTTGCTTATCCAGTTTCGACTGTATAATAAAACTTCTTGCCGCTTGATTACGGTTGATTATCATCGTATGTATGTTACTGTTGATAACCTATGGTAACAAGCCAAATCTTATATATCAGCCTGTTTAGTGTGGATCTTTGACACTATGTATTCTGATTACTATAATTATATTGTATGTAATTTGAACGAGGTCTGTAACATTATGGTCACCCTACACGACTTTATCACGTTTCGAATCTTATTTTTTTTAAATTCAAATTCAAAATATTTAATTTCACAAACCTACATGGGCACTTATGAAACGTCAGAAGCTAGGTGCACGGTTCCAATTGGTTGTTTCCTATGGAGAAGAGCCGGCAAGAAACTCCACGGTTACTATTTTAAAAATAATGGGCATTTACAATATTTTCAAATAACATGCTATTAGGCATGGGAGGACAGTGTAGGTCTTTCAACATGCGTTTCTTCACTTCTCATCACATGCCTTCACCCAAACGATTCCTTTCCCACTTTTTTTTCACAGACGCCACTTTCTAAACTCCATTAATTAATTCCTTATTTATCACTAGCACTTTTCCTGCGACTTCATCCGCCCGTAAGTTCTCTTCCCTATATCGTGGGTATCTCGAATAATCCTTATTCCTACATAACATAACATTACACCTGTTTATACTCGGTGAGTAAGGCAGAGGTGTCATTCCGCCAGTTATGTTTAAATCCCATGTGATAGGGGCGAGCCTATTGCCATCAACCGGGCACAAATCCAGACTCCGGGCTGCTACTGAGGAATTCCTGGTAGAAAAACCCAATAACCCTTTGCTCGAACTGGAAAAGAACCCAGGACCTCATGATTATGCTATCATGTTTGGGCTGGGAGCTGATGAGTCAGTCAGGGAGTGAGCAGGATTTTTATTTGTATAGATGACTAGTTTCCGCCAGCAGTTTCACCAGAGTGATATCTTTATAAATTATAGCCTATGTTATTCAGTGATAATATAGCATTTTACTGGTGAAAGAATTTTTAAATGGGTCCAGTAGTTTTTGAGTTTATTTATTACAAAAAAACAAACAACTATACAAACATACAAAAAAACAAATATTTTCTCTTCATAATATTAGTTTAGATTTAGATAATATTAGTTTAGATTTAGATAATATTAGTTAAGATTTAGATAATATTAGTTTAGATTAAATATTATTTTTCTTTTGTTTCAGTCAGCAAATAGAGAGGGTGAACATACAATTCAATGAAGACAAGCTCAGCTTTCAAGAACGCAACCATTTTCAGTTTTTAGCTGAGAAAAGCAGTGGAGCTATTTTTGATCAAGTTGTTGTGCCGAATCTGCCTTTACTTGTAAGTTTTTTTAACTAATACAGCCCTTTCACTGTTATTGCACCTCTTGCTTTCTTTTTCGTGTGGATAGTGACTACTCTGGTGTCAGTTATTTTGACGCGAAAACGCCTTTTCGCTCGGAGTACTGGTAGTAAGTTCAATATTTCTGACCGGCAAAAATATATAAGATTTTAATCGCTAATAACTACAAGACTTTTAATTCTAGAGTAATGGTTGAGCACGCAACAGACAGGTCATATTTATAAAAAAAATTGGCTGGATAAAATTTGCCTCTGACGTCACATCACGAAGGCAGGCGCATGCGTGCGACCCTCTATTTTTCACCATACGTTGAAATTCCAAATCGTATAGTGCAAAAATGTGTTCGAATAGAACAGTGATTGTGATATCGTTTTCGAGAATATTCTCGAAAACGATATCACAATCACTGTTCTATTCGAACTCTCCGGGATCTCTTTAGAGATCTCTAAAGAGATACAACAAAAATATTTCGCAAAATAAGGTTAAAAATACATATGAATTGGAGAATAGTAAAATAATTTCATATATCGTCTCATAACGGCCGTAAATAGACTCAGAAATGAAAAAATCATTCGATTCGTAAATAGACTGGCTTCGCTCGTAAGCAGGCTAGCAATGGTCACTTTATTCGAGAATAAGCACGCTTTACTCGCTTGGCTCGTGAGATGACTCACTTCGCATACATGGCTCGCTCCGCTCGCTCGTTTCATGAGAAATTATTATTTATTAATTTATTTATATATAGGTTAGCCTATAATAGTTTACACATTTCAATTCATTTATTTATAAGTACACGATATACATTTATAAGTGCAAAAATTACTTACAGGATAAAAAAAAAGCTAAATCCATGTCAATATTTAAGAAAAACGTAAAAATTACATATATTTAATAAAAAATAAAGCGAGCGCACCTTAGTACATTACATACCACATCTTACCTGTGTTAAATTATTAGCGATTACCCTAGACTTTTGGAATATTTATGTGTTATTTTTTTTATTGCCTGAACTGTACGTTAATCAATCAATCTGCCTAGCCTTTTCTCAACTATATTGGGGTCGGCTGTACGTTTATCAATAATGATTTTAAATTAATTAAATATTTATCATGTAAGTGGAATTTCTTATGGGAAATAAAGATAATTCAAACCCAAAAAAAAAAAGATTTAACATTTTTATTACTGCAATTAATTGAGAATGATGGCTGATTAAAAATTATGTTAAAACAAAGTACACGTCTAGCAATATCAAGAATCGAAATAAATTAATTTTAAATAAGAGAAAAAAATAAAAGTGGATTAGTAATAGAGTGGCATGTAAATAATATAACGGTGGTGACACAGTTTTAACGGCCCCGACTTACGAGTTGTAGGTCGTGGGTTCGAACCCAGACAGGCGCTTTACTTGGTGTAAATAATTTCATCACCACTGCGCTCAAAACGGTGAAGGAAAACATCGTGAGGAAGCCAGCATATCCTAGAACCAAATGGTGGATTATAAGTATAACCAACCCCGCTCACAGAGAAGAGGCCAGTGTGCCAGCAGTGGGAACATAATAGGCTAATTATGATGATGAGCCGGCGAGCGAAGCGAGCTCATTCTTAAACAGAGCAACCGCTGCGAGCCTACTCACGAGCCTTCTCTCGAACCGAACAAGCGTACCCAAGCCTCCTACTTACTAGCCAAGTGAGCGAAGCCCTCTGTCGAACCGAAAAAACGAATCCAGCAGTCTGACGAATCAGGCGAGCGAAACGAGCCCTCTGTTAAAACCTGTTGGTACCACTCACGAGCCGAGCGGCCAGCACAGCAGCGAAGCGATCTAGCAGTGGCACGACCGGCAAAATGAATAAGAATCTGCTCAGTTAACTCTATTGATTACGACTTAGATAACAACATAACATAACATCACGCTTTCATTTCCCCGAAGGGTTAGGTGTGGGTGTACCTATTACCCATGGTACACCCACATTTCGCCAGTTAGGTATGTATACGCACATGAATCCGAAAAATCAGAGGTGCCTTAGGTTCGAACTCGAGACCTTTGACTTGGCAGTCCGACGGTAACACCAGGCTATCACTGTCTATTTTTACTTCTGATTTTGCATCACTGTTTCGTTATATTCAGAAGCCCAATAGTCTGACAACCAGTCTTACCAAGCGGTATCGTGCCACCCAGTAACAGGATTGTTGAGGTCAGGTCGCTCTAAGTAAATTACTGGTATGCAGCTGCATCCGGTTAGACTGGAAGCCGACCCCAACATAGTTGGGAAAAGGCTAGGCAAATGGAGTTTCCGAACATTCCTGAAGCGCTTTATCAGTGGGAATTTCTATGTTTAACAACACCGCCTTGATATCAAGTTATTTTTGTGCTTTTACAGCAAAAAAGATTAGATAGGTTATATTATTACTACTAACTATGTATAATCGCCTGGCTTATAAACATGGGGGGTCAGATAAATAGACAGATGACCTTGCCGCGGTCATATTTTCTGATGGGTAGCTATTCTTAACACACCAAACTTTCAACTCAAAGAAATCAATGTGATTCGTTCAATGTAATTGGGTTTAAGACGCGACTAAATGCCAATGGCCTTGAGTGGTTAGCTTGGGTGTTTTGTGCCGAGTTCACTCAACGCGTCGTACGTCCAGCCAACGAGCAACGAGGAGCATGTTGTCCCAAATTAGACATAAAACAAAAGGTATTTTAATGAAACACATATACTAAAAGATAAATAATTAAATTACTTTGAAAATGATGAAGTTTCCAAAAAAATACGATTGTTAGTTTTTGCGTGATTGTCTTAATTAACTTAACAAATTAATTACACTATGTAATATAAACATTATCTGAAATATTCACAGATGAAGTTATTGAGAAAATTTTCTAATTGAATTATGAATATATATATTATGATATCTGCTATGGGTGCCTTAGAGCCTTAGTCGCTTAGTCTCGCTCTTACTCAGTCCGCGAGCAGCATCGTGCGAGCGAGATAAGGAATGAATTTAAGGTGTCAGGGACTCTTAACTTTATGGGTCAAATGTAACACGATATTCTATTGTTTCAGGGAGTGATCTCCAAAGCTGTTAGTTTGAACCTCAATTCCCTGGCTCAAATGACTCTCAGCTCTGCTATGACCTGGGCAAACCATCCTGATGCCTTCGTGAAACTGCCTGTGCATAGGTAAGAAACACTGTCTGTAAACCTGTAAGGCTATTCTGTAAAGGTGAGTATAAACTGGAACATTTTTCCGAACATTTTACATGCAAATGTTCGGGAAAATGCTCTTACGAATGGTACAATACAAGCAAAAGCTCAATTTTACGTTGAGGTTTACTCTTCATTGAAATCTGAATCTGCCACTTGATCTGCAGGTCACCCGCGCTCGTGTCTTAGTTCAATTAAATGTTACACGAATTCGCTTGTTTGTGTACAAAGCGTCGAGCGTCGTGCTCATTGTTCGGTTCGTGAAGTCACTTGGAAACTCGCTCAAAAATAAATCATCGCGGATTCACTACGTTCGAATCCGAGGTTACAGCCGATTTAGCCCAGGTTCGCACGAGTGATTTTTGAACGCGATGTTTTTTTTCACACACTGGATTTTCAACACTGCTTAGCCCCAAGACGTGAAAAACTAACAGTGTTTTTTCGACTCGCTGGGTTGCACTCTTTTGGATTCTCAACGCTCGGCTCGACACCGAGAGTTGAAAATCCAGTGCGCGATAAAATCCCGCCGCGTTGTTTTTACGTCCGAACGTGGGCTTATTCTGTAAAAATCTCATCGTGAAATCTTAGGTGAAGTGATCTGTCATCAGGGGATTGACAGCTCTGTTCACCTAAGATTTAACAGTGACATTTCTATGGGACTGGCCGATATAGGATGTCCAGTTTACATACATGGGGTTATTTAAAAAAACTATTAGTGAGAGTCTTTTGACTCTTTTTGAAATAACCTCATATATTTTTAGCGATTATTTAAAATTTCGGAGAAAACTTAAATCAAAAGAAAACGTTTTGTTCAATAAAATTCGTTCCAGATTTTCAGTCCCCAAAAATTTAATTCGGGAGTGTATCAAAGACTTCCAAGTAGTTTTAAAAACTGTTATATATAAACTTTGTATACATATTCTGCACCTAGCCATCTCAAGATCTTCAAACAAATGTTTTAATCGAACCTCAAATAATTCCCATTTTGCATTCCTAAATATATTATTGAACACTCTAATTTATTGAATGCGTTTACTTAATAACCGTAATTCCTATTTTGAGGTCCTAAAAATACTAAATGGCCACCTCAACACCGCTCACTTTGCTCGCTCGGCTCGCGCGTGTTTGGTCACACGGCACATGAATAATTATGTGGTCACGGTTCTAACCTAACCTAAACCGCTTGGTCGGGGTACTCTGGCTTAGATACTGCGACCAACTGTAAGAAAAGTCCAGAAAATTAAAAAAAGGCTCATTTATATTAAAAAGTGTGCATTACTGCCAAAAGTGTGCCCAAAAAAAAACACGTTTGACTGTTGAAGTTTTAACCATAACTAAAATGTTCTTATTCATTCAGGTTCCTTTGGGGCTACGATGACAGCATCATAGACACTGCGAAACCATTCCTAAGTTTAGGAGGACAACTTAATTTCGAGAAATTTGGCCTACTGGTTACCGTAAGTAATTTATAATACCCTTATTATAATGCCCACAAGGTACAAGGTGGAGACAACAATACGACAGTACTTGAGGACATGTGACATACACCAACCCGTGCTGCAATGGGCCCGCGTAGTGAAATAAGAGAAGCCCGTGTCCCAGACTCCCAGCAGTAGAAACGTCATTGTGAGGGTGAATGAAACGCGACTAACAAAAGGTTTTTACAAGGCAGATGTGAGTGAAAACGCTGGGAGGGGACGCCCTAGCTAGAAGGACATAATATAGTGACCTTATTGGTGATGTTCTTCAGAAAGGTCAGGTTTGCCGCGTACTTCTTCAGTAACCGCAACCGGCGTGCGTGTATGACCAGCGGTACAGTCAACAAATTTTACGCATGCTCAGTTAGGAAATTATTTCTGCGACAGCGCAGCTCCGCCCCTTTGCATTGGGCGATCGAGTCGTAAGCCGTGCTCTGCGATTATCCCCTTAAATGTGAGCATGCGGAAGATATGATTGTACATATGAACGTAAACGAGGCAAAAGGAGTATGTAAGGTTCGTAGCAGGTGGAACCGAAGAGGACGTGAGTTTATTGTGTAGATACTTATTAAAATCTATATATTCCAGAAAAACGGCACGGTCTCGGAACGGTTCACGATCAACACTGGCGAATATAATAAGGATAAGATGAACATCATTGAACAATTTGACGGTCGCGACAGTCTGTCAGTCTGGGGCAGTGAGGAGTGTAATAGGTAAGTCCATTTCTTTATGATATCAGTGGTAAGCGTTCTATGAATAACTTCATATCTAAGCAGTTTGAAAACAAAATCCCGTGAACACGATGGCCACATCTGTTACCGCCCCGGTTGTATAGCAGCCGAGCGCTGCAAGCAGAAATAGTCCTTATAGTGTATAGATATGAACTTCTTTGATGGTACAGGTGGCATGATTGTCCCATAGACCAGAGGCATCGCAGAAGCTTTGTGATCTCAGAAACAAAGCAAGAAAGAAATAAAGAAAAATTGGTTTATTGACACAAAAAGACGCGCCTAAGAAAAAGATAAGTTAACTCGAATAAATGATAGGTAGATACCTGAAACAAAACAAATCTATAATTACGAGCAGAGAACAGAAACAATCGTGATAAGAGGCTTCCACTCAGCAGCGTCGGGAATCGCAGGCCGATTCCCGGCCACCGTAGGCGCGGGCTTGCGGACGGTGAGCAATGGGTAGCTCGCCGTCTGATAAGGACCAGGCCCGGGTCGACGGCGCGTTGTGTGCGCCTCAAAGAGATGTCAGCAAGTGAAGGGGTCCGACAGGACCGATGCTTGCCGGGGTTGCGGGAAAGTCCGAAAGGGATACCGTTGCAACGTACAGGCAACTGAAGGAACACGAGTGGGTTTTAGTCAGTAAGAGTCTGACACGCCCTCCTGCTCCACCCAGAGCCGGAAAAGTTATTTGATAATTTACCATCCAAAAAAAAAAAAAAAAAAAAAAAAGCTTTCACTCAGCATGATGCTCTAAAAGTTCAAGTACATAATTATATACCCTTCAAACTGGAACACACCATCGCTGCTTGGCATCACAAATAGGTATGGTGGTGGTACTTCCCCGGTCGAGCTATTTTACGAAGAATTCTAGCTACTATCAGTAAAATAGACGTCAAAAAAAGTTTTTATATGAGCAGGGTTTACAATACGGCCGATATGACTTGGCAGTTCTGAACTTCGCGCAGAAAGCTGCGCAATAACTTTTTTTATGAACCAAATGGTGGCATGAGGCGAGTGTGAGTGACAGAACATGCGGGAAAGTTCACAGAGCCTGTCTTCAGACCTGCCAGGTTATATCGGCCGTATTGTACATTATGAAATTAGTGTCGTGAAACACTAACGTGACTGTTCTGTTTCTGGCTATAGCTAACAAACACCCGGTCTTTGAAAAGCTGATGAATTCAACGAACACGCTGTCATATATATAGAGAAATAATAACATTTATTTCAGCCAACTAATCAGCAGAGCAGTTAACATGAGTTAAGACAGCGAATTAGTTGATTTTATTACTAGTTTCATAATGTAAACCCCGTTTTACCATCATTATTTTAATATTAATAGGTTGGGGAAAAAGTTTCTTCGCATTTTTTAAGAAAATTCAAAACATTTTTTAACATAGTATGTTTACATTTAACTAAAGTATGTAGGTACCATTTTGTTCGATAACTTTTTGCCATCTTGTAGGTAGGGACATGATCCCATTGCTATAGAAATTTTGGGACTTCTGATCAAAATACCGCGACAAGTGGTTTTGGCAGTCCTCCCGTGATGTTAACCTGACACTGCCTAAAGAATTCTGAAGAGACCGAAACAGGTGGAAATCTGAAGGTGCAAGGTCAGGACTATACGGCGGATGCATTAACACCTCCCAGCCAAACTCTCTTAATTTTTGCTGAGTGGCTAAAGATGTGTGAGGTCTAGCGTTATCATGATGAAAAACCACACCCCTTCTGTTGATTAATTCCGGCCGCTTTCTCTCAACTTCTTGCTTTAATCTCATCAGTTGTTCGCAGTAGAGTTCAGAATCGATGGTCCTGCCTGGTGGTAACAGCTCATAATGAATAATGCCCTTCCAATCCCACCACACACACAGCATCACCTTGTTGCGAGTTAACCCGGGTTTTGCCACAGTCTGTGAAGCCTGACCGGCCTTTGACCACGACCTTTTTCGCACGTTCTTGTCGTACGTGATCCACTTTTCATCACCAGTTATCAGCTTCTTCAAAAATGGTTCGGTTTCATTACGTCGTAATAAAGAATCACAAATGAGTACACGGTTCATTAGGTTTCTTTCAGTGAGCTCGTGAGGTACCCAAATATCGAGCTTTTTTGTGTACCCAGTTTTTTTCAAATGCGCCAAAACTGTTTTGTGGTCAATTCCCAGTTCTTCAGCTACGTCGTAACTACTAATATGCCGATCTTGCTCCACGTTTTCAAAAATGGCATCCATTTTATCCGTAATAGGGCGACCAGAGCGACGTGCATCTTTGACATCAAAATTTCCGGATTGAAAACGCTTAAACCAAATTTGTGCTACTCTCACAGACACTGCACTAGGTCCATAAACATCGCAAATTTTTTTCGCGGCTTGCGTTGCATTTTTACCTTTTTTGTAGTAAAATTTTAAAATGTATCGAATTTCTTCATTAGATTCACTCATCTTGACAGTACGAAAAACAAATAAAAATCACACATTTTCCTAATTTGAATTTGGAATTATGTTCTTTAAAATTTAAACTTTCAATGATACCAAAACCAGCCAGATACACATAGTATAGCCACAGAGATTTTATTACAAGTTCATACATACTATAATGCGAAAAGACTTTTTCCCCAACCTAATATAAGTAGTTTACTTTATCAAATCAATCGCCAGAAATTTCCAAATCTTTCGCCCATTGCACTGCTACAGCCGCCATATTGCTTTTTTAAATGGCGCGTGGATGGAATCATCTGACTAAAGTCATTGACTACACATTTTCAATGAGATGAGACTATAAAACATTATCAATATTTTGTAATGCGCATCATATGATCCAGCCAAGAGGTTATCAGTACTGATAACCAAGCGCCTGAGCCAACAGCAGAAACTGTGTCTAAAAATTAATATAAATATGATTTTGTAATTTTAATTTGCGTATCGTTGGATATTTTATCAAATCGAGGGGCTTCATTCATCAAGGTTAAGCTACGTTTGCTGCGGTCGGTCCATCCATTTCGTATCGCAGTCAGAAGCCCGAAAGTCTTACAACCAGTCTTACAAAGGAGTATCGTCTTACCCAGTAACTGGGTTGTGGAGGTCAGTCGCTATATGTAAAAAAACCTGTCCGATCCGAAAGGGTAAACATAGGTACTGCAATAACATTACCAAAAATTAATAAAAAATCTTATTATTATTGAAAATAAATAAAAAAGTTATTGTTATTTAAAATTCACAATTTTTGTACCAAAATTATCCCAAATCCATTAAAATTTAGCAAATTTCAACAGGGGTCATAAGTTATGACTTGTAGACACCCGCTAAACGAGGGCCGCCCGCGTCCCATGTAGTAACACCATTGAAAAAAATTGGCGTTTTTTTTTTCTTTATTCTGATAATTACCACAATATAGACTCACAGTACGATACCTAACAACACCCTCAAGGATCGAACAGGGTTTTTTTACATGTTGCATAGACTGCCAGCTGACACCAGCAAAGTTTAGAAAAGGCTTGACAGATGATAAAATGATGATGATTAAAGAAAGAAAGAAAGAAAGAAAAAAAAATGATAAAAAAGAGCATTTAATAACTAACAAAATAATAACGACCAAAAATGTACGAGGCCAAAAAGGCCCCTATCTCAGCACAAAACGGCGATAAAAAAAAAATTAAAAAATGATGATGATTAATAAATTCGCGTATCTTTGACATGAGGAGGAATGAGGAACATGTGAGAAGAAAAATGGTCAGCATGAATGAATGACTATAATAAAAGAGCAAGTGAATTTTGACATAAAGATTATTTAGACATTTATGAAAGCAACAATGGTTAGACATGCTGTCTTGTATGGATCAGAATGTTGGCCCACAAAACGGATGAATGAAAGACAATTGCAAGCAGCTTAGATGAAAATGTCAATAGGGATGTGTTGTAAGAATAGATAGAATAAGAAATTAGTCAATTCAAAAATTCAAAATTCAAAATACTTTTATTTCATATAAACCTATATGGGCACTTATGAAACGTCAGAAGCTAGGTGCACGGTTCCAATTGGTTGTTTCCTATGGAGAAGAGCCGGCAAGAAACTCCACTCTTTTAAAAATAATGGGCTATTACAATATTTTCAAATAACAGTGTTATTAGGTATGGGACAGTGTAGGTCTTTCAACAAGTACCAGGTACTTAACAGAATAATGATGATCAACTAATCTACAGTCCACTAGGCCTACAGCGTTCTCACATTCACAAAATTGAAAAGAATCTATTTAAAGATAAATAAATTAATAAAAATAAAAACGTATTTTAAACGAAATGTATAAACGTAGTATATAAGAGGAAGTCTGAAAGTGACTAAAAAGTTGTGTGGAAATCGGTTGTTATGGTATGGTCATTGTGATGCGTAGGAATGACATGAGAAAAGTGTTGAGTATAAATTTGGAGGGCTGTATGAGTCTGGGAAGACCAAAGAAGTGATGAATGGCCTGTGAGAAAGATGATATAGCTAGAAAGAGAGTGACTACCGAGATTACGACTAATAGAGAAGTTTGGAAGAAAAAGACATGTTGCGACGACCAAAACAAATTGGAATAAGCAGGAGAATGATATCTAAACTAATATTATGAAGAGAAAAGATTAGATTTTTTTGTGTTTGTTTGTAATGAATAAACTCAAAAACGACTGGACCGATCTTGGAAATTCTTTCACCAGTAGAATGCTATGTTATCAATGAGTAACATAGGCTATAATTTATAAAGATATCGCACTGGTGAAACCGCTGGCGAAAGCTAGTGAATAATATTCAAAGTTGACTAACTTTGTTATGCTTATTGTGATTATTTAAACGAATTCTTCCTGTTATATATATGATGCAAGTTTTATTTCAAATGTCTTATCAGTAGTTAACAGTAATGTTTCATTTAAAAATGTTTTTTTTTTGTAAATTAATCACGTTACGGAGGCAGGAAATCACGTTTTGATTCGAACAGTAAAAAAGATTATATCAATGCCGAATATTTTTTTTAACATACCTAATTATTTAGCTTAAAAAAATATCGTTATTCCGATGGGTCTACCCTTTATAGCAGGGAACCCTATTCCTATAGAGCACCGACACGCCTCGGTGGGGTGCTGCCGATGCCGCATGTGGATCGAAAAAAGGCTCAAGAAAACATTAGAGCTTAAATTTTAAAGTCTCGGTTTTTTGCTTGAAATGGCTTCTAACAGCCAATATTATGCATAAATGTATCATAGGATACTATCTGGTAGGCAAATTGGCAACTTATATTTTATTGGCAAAAAAGATGTATGGAGCTAATTTATTTATTTATTTTTCTTTAACTCAGGTATAACCCATACATTTGTTAGTATTTCTTAACCTATGTTAGTATACTAGACTAAAAATACTTAATTAACAATAAACACACAAACTAATAATACTCAATTACGCCACCTCACGGAGACCCCTGGCAACAGTACATGCACTGCGCACAGGTGCCCCATAAGGCGGCCTTCAGTCTTACTAGCAACAACGTTCAGAAGACTGTTGCCGCTGCCCCGCATCCGACGCATTAGTGAAGCGGATCTTTTACGAATGATCGCAAAGAAGTCGTCTGTACGCGCTGCTGCGAACATGCCTGACGCGCTACAGAATCGAGGCAGCGACAGCAGTATCCTAAAAGCATTGTTGTATTGCACACGCAGGGCATTAAACGTTTTCTGCGTGTATCTGGTCCACAGACTGCAGGTATAAAAGGTCTGGCAATAAGCCCTAAACAGAGTTATTTTGACATTGATGTCGCACCTTGCAAATCTGCGGGCCAGCATGTTGCATCTTACGGCCAACGCCCTGCGCTCCCTCTCAATATCACAGTTGTCAGTGCCATCCTCTGTAACCCAGTGACCAAGGTACCATCGAAGAAGTTCATATCTATACACCGTAAGGAATATTTCTGCTTGCAGCGCTCGGCCGCTATAGAACCGGGGCGGTAACAGATGTGGTCATCGTGTTCATGGGATTTTGTTTTCAAACTGCTTAGATATGAAGTTCTTCGATAGTACTTGAACTTTTTGACTCTGTTTAGAGTGGCACCACATAGCGAGACTGGTGGTACCACTTCGTAGGTCTTGTTTTGTGCCATAAAAACTAACAGCTCGCTCTTCTTGGCATTATACCTTAGTCCATGGGCTCCAGCATAGCACTCACAGATATTTAACAGCTTCCTAAGAGCACTGATCGACGGACTCAGCAGCACCATATCGTCAGCATAACTGATGTTGTTGAAGGACACGCCATCGATCGTGCATCCGATGCCAGTGCTACTGAGTTCCTCGATCAGCTTATTAATGCTTATATCTTCGGAACGGAGAGAATAGCCGCTATATGCACACTGTGATATAACTATTTTTAATGGCTATTAGAAGCAATTTCAAGCAAAAAATTGAGTCTTTAAAATTTAAGCTCCAATGTCTTCGAGAGCCTTTTTTCGATCCAAAGTGTGCCGGCGCGGGCGCAGCATTGCGATTCCGCGTTTTGTGTTCTCCCATAACTTCATATTAACTGAGAACATTCATAACAAAAGAGAAGACAAATAAAATATTATATAACATTATTGTCACACGTAGGTACTTACATATTAAAAATACCGGCCAAGTGCGAGTCGGACTCGCACATAAAGGGTTCCGTACCGTATCAAAATCGAGCAAAAAAAAAACGCGGAAAAAACACTTCTATACCTATATATTATATTAACCCCTTTAATTATTTAAATAATTTAATTTTTATTATTTGTAAATAAAGAAATACACAATCATATGAAAATCATAACTGTCTACCTTTAACGGTTCATGAGATACAGTCCGCTGACAGACAGACGGACGGGCGGACAGCGGAGGCTTAGTAATAGAGTTCCGTTTGGCACTCTTCGGTAACGGAATCCTAAAAAGATTAAACTACCATGAAGTTAACACAGTAAAGAGCTAATGTAGTGTATGTGTGTATACTTTAAATTCAAATTCAAAAGTCATTTATTCAAATTAGGCTGAAAATCAAAACTTTTCGAACGTCAAAATTACATAAGACAGTCCCCCAAAAACGCCCGCCCTTCACTACTTCCTAGTGCTTTAGCTGTAATTGGGATTTTCCATTAGGAATTTTTAGTACCAGATTGGAGTTTGGAAGTTGGCCGTGTGATACCCCCGTGCCTCGGTGCGCACGTTAAGCCGTTGGCCCAGCGCCTGCTCTGTGTCGGATTGCCGTCCGAGAGTAAGGGAAGAGAGAGTGCATCTGTGTGCACCGGTTGACGTCATCACGTCAACGCTGGCTGTCGCTGAAAACCAGCGCTGGGGCTCTGTCTTGCATAGGGTCGCAGCATTATGCTGAGCGATGGCCGTTTTGCGTGAATGTGACGCATATTTTCCCCCAATTTGTTATTCTCATGTTTTGTTTTTTCTTTGCGTCATGTTTACCGCAAATAAACGTTTTTTGTGCACTTGTGCACTATAATATTCCCCGCGCCGAAGGCCAGTCTCCGTTAAGATTGAAAGAAAGAAAGAAAGAAAAATAGATTTATTTGTCACAGAAACACGAGCCGCCGTGGTCGATATACGAACTGGAAGACTATATATGGAGATTAATCATACATTTCAAAATGCTGAAATGTATCTATTTGATGTTTGATTATCGTGCATCTTTTCTTTTTTTTTTTTTTTAAACATTGCACCACACTAGGAATTTCTCCTGTGTCGTGGGTGCGTTTACAAACATTTAAACTCACATACACAAACAGCCAGAACCGGAACAACTAACTGTAGGTCATACAAATATTTGTTCCGTGCGGGAATCGAACCCGCGACACGCAGCGCAGCAGTCAATCGCTTGACCACTGCGCCAACCGTGCCGTAAACTATGCATGCCGTATCTAAATATCGTATGTATGCCGTGTTGATACAACTGCCCAACGAGGGCCTCTTCAGATGTGGGCCAAGGCTTTTGACAATTAAGTAGACCATTGACCGTAACAACAACACACACAAACAACATCACGCATGTAATCCTCTAAGGGTTAAGCAGAGGTGTACCTATAGTCGGTTACACCCACGTTTCACTGGTTATATTTAAGCCCCATGTAATAGGGGGCGAGCCTATTGCCATCAACCGGGAAGAAATTTAGAAGCTGCTAATTAAAAATTCCTGATGCAAAAACCCAATAACACTTTTCTCGACATGGGAATCGAATCCAGTACTTCATGCTCAGCGGTAGCGCTTGCGACAACTAGACCAACGAGGAACAACAAATAAATACATCATTGTTGAAATAGGAATAGTCTTTGATCTGACCAAGATTATGTTTGTCTCTGGACTTTAAAGCGACACCGGTAATTGTTCTACCGTGAAGTTTTCTTAGAAATTGTTTTGTTTACACAGACCTCTTAATTTTTCTCTCGGCGTTTCTTATCGGAGTAGTTAGATAGGAAAAGCCGACCTCATATAGTTTAATTTTTTTATTGTTGACGTTTAAAAGTGTTTGTACAAACCAACTTACGAAACAAAATCATTTATCATATAATTAATAACGCACTGTAGGTACTTATATCCTTGAAAGTATGTAGATACCTATGTATTCTTACTAATTTCTGCCGCCAACCAAAAGGTGCGAGTCTATTTTAAAACAGGCAAATAGGCTCGCCCCTTCTTATTAAGTAAAGTACTATCTAAGCAGTTTGAAAACAAAATCCCGTGAACACGATGACCACATCTGTTACCGCCCCGGTTCTATAGCAGCCGAGCGCTGCAAGCAGAAATAGTCCTTACGATGTATAGGTATGAACTTCTTAGATGGTACATAGGACTGTGGAACACTGTGAGCTACCTTCTCTTGCCTGAACCTTCGGAGATAGAAGCTTAAAAACGATAACTTATTAACTGACACGTCAGACGTTGTCCTGTCAAAAGATTTTCCTATTTTTTTTTTTCATAAGCCTCACCAAATTAGCTCTGAACAAAACAAAGACCAAAACAAATCCGTTGAGCCTTTTTCGAGTTTTTACGAGACTAACATACGGCAAATTGATTTTTATATGTACATGTTGCTTTTGATATCACTTAGCTCAACGGTATTAATGAGACCATAATAATAGGGATGATGACAATTTTTTTTGTTCGTCAGTTGTATTATTAAAAAATATTGTACACGTATTTTTTCTTTTTTTACTTTATCAAAAGATTGCGGCGATACATTGCGTTAAAATGTGGCATGACGTCACGAGTATGTAGATTTTTATACTTACTTGTGACTTAGCCACCCCCACTCTCCAACTTTAATGCGCTTTATCTAAGTCATTTTTTATTAATATGATAAAGCAAAAAATACGTGTCTAATATGTTTTAATAATACAACTGACTAAATAGAATTACTTTTTTTGACCCAGTCATTATCCCTATTATGATGTCAACTATGAATACTTTTATTATTCGTAGTAAGTTCAAGAATCGTGGCTAAGTAATAACTGCCGCACGGGTCGATCCATCAGGTTAAGCTACGCTTGCCGGGGTTGGTCTGTGGATGGGTGACCAGTCTTACATACCGAGACTCCTCCGTGCCTCGGAAAGCACGTTAAGCCGTCAGTCCCGGCTGTCATTCGTGAATCTTTGACAGTCGTCACGGGTCGTAAGAAGCCCGAAAGTCTGACAACCAGTCTTACCAAGGGGTATCGTATTACCCAGTTACTGGGTTGTGGAGGTCAGATAGGTTGCCACTCTATGTAAAAGGCTCTTTGTTAAGGTAGTTGAGAAAAGACTAGGCAGATTAAGTATGTCAAAGAATCAACTGGCATAAATTATATATGAATTATTTTTCAATATTTTTTTTCTTACAAAATAATTCGACAAAGTCACGATTATTTATGCAAAACACCCTTATGTGTAATATGACAACGTCGCATTTTCTTAGCTTTTTATTAAATATGAATGATTGGTTTAAATGAAAATTATTTACTCGTACTCGTAGTTAGATACCTGCACACATCGAGAATCTAGTACACTGGATCTTCAACTCTCGGTGTTGAGCCGAGCGTTGAGAATCCAACGCGTTGGGATGCACCCTTGTCCCAGCGCGTTGAAAAAACACACTGTTGGATATTCAACTCTCGGCGCTAAGCAGAGCGATGAAAATCCAGTGCACGAAATAAAATCGCCGCGATTTTATTACGTCCATGCTAACGTGGGCTTATTATAACTTCGAAACTATGTATTTTTGGAACACTTGTTCTAGGACTTTATGTATTTCTTTTTGTAGTAGAAGATGTGTAATTTATTACTTTATTTCAGTATCGAGGGTTCAGACGGCTCCATTTTCCCGCCTTCGCAATTGGATAAGAACACTACCCTCCATGTTTTCTATCCAAACCTGTGCAGAAGACTGCCCTTCAATTTTGAAAAAACTGTGGAGGTAAATATTACTTAATTAACTTAATAAAGGGTGTCGTGTGTGGGTCGATAGATCAGCTATCTACTTACGCAACACATTTTCGTGAACGATTACGACAAATTTGTTTCATTTTGACAGTTCAACAACATTCATTGAATTATTTACGTTGTTGAGCAGATTTTTTTTCGAACTTTTGAAGCAATGGATTAGCAATTTGTTTCAAAACGATTCACATTCCGATCGATCGTGTATTACGTAATTAGGGTACAGGTAAAGCTACGCTTGCCGCGGTCGGTTCGTGGATCGGTGACCATATTAACATACCGAGACCCCTACGTGCCCCGGAAGGCACGGACCCGGCTGTCATTCTTGGATCTTTGACAGTCGTTACGGGTCGTCAGAAGCCCGAAAGGCTGACAAACATTCTTACCAAGGGAAATCGTAATACCCAGTAACTGGGTTGTGGAGATAGGCAGCAGGCAGCCGCTCCATGTAAAATACTGGTATTCAGCTGCATACGGTTAGACTGGAAGCCGGTTCCAACATAGTTGTGAAAAGAGTAGGCAAATGATATCGTGTGTGTTGCCTGTGGTATGGCAGCCCGGAGTCTGGAGGAATCTAGTTGATGGCAAAGGCTCACCCCAAATACTTACATGGGACTCAAATATAACTGGCATACTGTAGAAGCACCGACCCTGGGGTAGTAGAGCGAGTGGAGCGGTCGCTCTAGGCGCCATATGGCAAGGGGCGCCAAAAAACAATTGCGAAAAATAATTTCCAAAGCAAAATAAAATTTTGAGAGGCGCGGGAGCAGTGTCTATTTATATATTTACTAGCTGCGCCCGCGGTTTCACCCGCATAAGTCCCGATCCCGTGGGAATATCGAGATAAAAAGTATCCTATGTCTCAATCCAAGTCATGGTCTACCCATGTGCCAAATTTCATCTAAATCCGTTCAGTGGTTTGAGCGTGAAAGCGTAACAAACAAACTCACTTTCGTATTTATAATATTAGTTAGGATATTTATAATATTAGTTAGGATATTTATAATATTAGTTAGGATATTTATAATATTAGTTAGGATATTTATAATATTAGTTAGAATATTTATATTATTAGTTGGGATATTTATTAGAGCTAATATTCCCTCTGCTGGGAAACAGGCCTCCTCTCGGTAAGAGGGAGTGGGCCGTAATCCACCACGCGAGCCCAATGCTGTTGGTAGATTTTTAGTTGGTAGAATTTTTGGTTCTAGGACATGTCGGTTTCCTCACGATGTTTTCCTTCACCGTTTTGAGAGCAGTGATGATGCAATAATTTACACAAAGTATAGCGCCTGTTTGGGTTCGAACCTAGTACCTACAAGGCTACAACTCGTAAGTTGCAGCCGTTTCCACTGGGCCACCACGTAATGCGTTATGTAATGTAACATAATGTACGCATTTTATCTATCACAGTGGTGATTTAGAAGTAAGTAATAGCCATGACTAACGAGTTGTAGGTCGTGAGTTCGGACCTAAACTGGCATGCACTTTACTTTGTGTAATTTATTTAATTATCACCGTTCTCTGAAGGAAAACATCGTGAGGAAACCAGCATATCCTAGAACCAAAAATTCAAAAACAAGGTGACATCCATGATCAACCCCTACTAAGCCCGCGTGATGAATTACGGCCCACTCCCTCTCACAGAGGGCCTGCGTCCCAGCAGTGATATAGGCTGATTATTTGTGATGATGTCTGAATCATCATAGATTCACAACGAGACTTTTGACCCGAACGATTTTAAAATTAAGAGGGAGCAGGGCCTGCGAGGAATTTGAAAAATAGGTATTTGAAGAAACTATTGCCGTCGTGTTTGCTCAAGTCTGACTAGCTCCCCAACTCAGACCAACTATATCACAAAAAAAAATTACGAGATCGACGTTTTGTATTCCCCTTTTTTCTCTTCGAAGACTGAGCCGATTCAATTATTTCTTACATTTATATTTTAAGAAAGAGTATGTCTTGGTTACTATCTTTTTTTTTTTTACGGTACTTATCATTTTTTTTACGACGGTAAAAATTTGCCATTTTTGTAATTTTTGGAGGATCATATTTTCTTTTATTCAGCAACTTATTGTAAGTTGCTGAAAAAAAAGGAAATAACAAGGACGTGTCTACTGCAAAACTTGGTTTTATGAAAAAAAAAGATTGCTCTATCGCGCATTATTCAGGAAAAAAAAAGGGGAATACATTTTTACAGGCCCTGTTCCCATCTTAACTTTGCAACCGAGTTATCAGCGATTGTTCAACGCATTCGCTGCGTGTGCGTACCGAGCACGCCACGTTTGCACAACGTGTTCGCCGCGTTTGCGTAACGAAAGCAAATAACGTACAAGAGAGAGCGAAACAAATGAGCGTACAATATTGTGAAAACGTAGCGTATTCGTCGCGCAGTCGCGGTTACCGCGCTTCGCACCCGCGCAGAGCACGTTCACAGATGATCGCCACGGTAAAAACACGCTGGCAAATCGTCAGTGTGATAACACTCTTACGTTTACCGACCTTTTTAGCGTGTCAATAATTCTCGAGTTACGTGTGACAACTAACATGAATTATTAAGATGGTGTTAATTTTTTGAGGCTTTCGAGGGTCATTCAGATAATTATCATGATTATACAGCTGAGGGCTGTCAACAATTCGGAACGCCCATGAACGCGCTCACAGTACTCGCTCAACGTCAAAACTTGCATATCCATATTTCTTTGTGCTTATACCACAATGTTCTTCTTCTTCTTTGGTTAGGTGGCGAACGGTAGCCAGAAGCACAATTTCAAAAATGCCACGTTACTTTAAAGATAGGATGCCAGTCAAAACAAAACAGCACAACTGTCATTTTTGACAGCGCAATATCACCGGATATTAGTAAAAGGCATGGTTGGCGTTATCGCAAGATAGCGCATGTCATGACGTCATCTATGACGATTCAAGACACAGTGTTATCGCGCCCACGTTAATTCGGTATGGGAGTTAGCGCGCTCAAATCGATTACAGCGTAACTCGGAATGCACCCTTAGGAGGCAACTGTCATGGTGTTTATTTTTATGATTAGTCATATATATTCTAATAAACTTATTGTTGTCTTCTTTTTAAATGTTTGATGTACATTGATAGCCTGAAACAAAGGTTTTCATAAACCTAGATCAGGCAGGTCTACATTACAGTTAGAATTAAATATTACTCGATTGTAATTAATCTAAATCAATTTTTTTTATTTATATGATTATGACAAAACCAAAAACTAAAAGTTTCGGCATAAAGCTCAGAAATGAGGAGGTTCTCCATAGAACCGAGATAATTGACATAACCCTGACGCGAGCCGTCCACGAGCTAAACTAAGTTACTTTGCACTTAGTTTAGTTTAGCTTGCCAGTTTTTCATAAATATAGGTGGACGCACGCAGCTATGTTAATACTTAAATTACTTATAAAGATATCTATAATTTTGCCCTCGCCAGATTGCAGACGGCATAGAATTGTACCGCTACAGAATGCCAATGAACGTTTTCGATGACCCAGCTCACAATCCTGAGAACTTGTGCTACTGTGAGATTGACACCGCTACATGCCCTCCCAGAGGAATCATCAATATTACCGACTGTTCTATGGGTGAGTAACCGGAAAACTAATAGTTATAGTGCTACAAAGACACCTGAATGACATTGATATGCGCTGTTAGTTGTATTGAAAACCAAGATGGCGGCGTTCGTTCTGATTTTGATCACGCGCCATTAAACAACTAACCGTGTGCACAAATAAACGTATTTCATACTGCGAAATTATACTTGTAGGATATTTTAGCTGTTGATCCCAGCTGTCATTTTTAAATATTTGAAAGTCGTTACGGGTAGTTAGAAGCCCAAAAGTCTGACAACCAGTCTTACCAAGGGGTATCGTGTTATCTAGTAAGTAGGTTGTGGAGGTCAGATAGGCTCCATGTAAAATACTGGTATTCAGCTACATCCAGTAAGACTGGAAGCCGACCCCAACATAGTTGGGAATACTTGGGAAAAGGCTAGGCAGATGATGATTTTAGTTCGTGTTGTGTAGTAGCGCCATCTGTTATCCGGTAGCTGTACTAATTTGATTAAAATACTTTTATAGAAATAAATGATATCGAACCCTATGCAATCAGACCTACTACCCAATAAGCTAAGCTTCTACTCTGTATCTGCACGGGCACCGTGGTATGTAGTTTATAGTAAGCTTCCAGTTTTCTGACAAAAACCACTTGCCGTCACTAGTAGCCATTGTTTTTAATCAGTGCTGCCTACAATATTTAGTCGGTATCCCATGGCCTTTTTTTAGGACCCGGCGCCGGCAGCAAAAGCACTCCCAATACTTCCCAATATTTTTACTACTATAATAATCTATTCTCTTATGGAGTTCAAGACTTCATACTAGTAGCGAAAAAGCTGGTGATTTGAAATAATCTTAACCAACAACTATTTTTCTTTTCTAGGAGCTCCAGCGCTTGTATCTTTTCCACACTTCTATCTGGCCGACCCTCGTCTTCGTGAAGATATTACTGGACTCAAGCCTGACCCACTGAAGCACGACTCTTTCATTGACTTGCATCCTACGCTCGGAATTGCTCTAAGTGGGAAATCTAGGTAAAAAATTATTTATCCATGTGCTGATAAAGTCAAGAAGAAAATTTTATGTCTTCGCATTTTCCTTTAAAAAGCTGTTGCGTTCATAATCAAAAGTAATCGTAATTCATAATAATCAAAAATATTATAATCACTTTAGGTATCTATTGATTCACGAAGTAGTGAGATCACTTAGTTCATACACTACAAGTCTACAGCTTTCAACTTTTTATTTCAGCATTCAAATCAACATCCAAGTGAGGAAGAGTAACATGTTCTCGTCAGTTAAATACCTTGATCAAGGGCTTATTTTACCAGTGGCTTGGATTGAAATGGTAAGTGAAAATATATAAATTAATGTTATTGTTTCAAAGACAATGACATAAGAGTTGGTACTACTCGACACTAGATAACGCTAGTAACTGTAAAAAGTTCCCATTGGTGAGGATAGATGGCGTGTGACATCTTGAATAATAGTTTACGATAGCGTTGTCAATTAGACTAAAAACTTATCAATTTGAATCATAGATGGTGTACATGTTTTATCGATGTTCAAATGAGCGCTACTTGTCGCTTTTCATATTCAATTCGAACTCTGTAAGTAACCTTAATTCTTTATTTCTTTTCAGGGCGTAGAAGAGCTTCCCGAAGGCCTCCGGTCTCTCGTCTACCACGGCACCTACTCTACAGCAGCAGCTCAACTTGGCTTGACTGTGATATGCGTCATTGCATTCATTGGATCCGGAATATGCTTGCTCTGCACTTTCGCCCGCAGAAAACAAAAGCCATGCGCTACTTTGAAAGTTAAAATACCCACTGAAACCGAACTAAAAAGTCAAACATCGTGAAACAGATAGATTTTTGTAGCTATGTGCTAACTTCATAGATATGTTAATTTCAAATTCAAACCAAAGAATGCGAAATCCATTTTTATTATCAAGCTTTTCTCCAAAATTTTGAACTTGTTGGTTCTTAATTTTGCCTGACTTCTTGATAAATACCGGCTATGAATATTCATTTAATATTTTGTGTATGATACGAATATTTTTGCCATACACAAATCATATGAAAAGTCAGTTCGGCTACATTCCACATTACAAAAAAAACATGTTTAATGGAATTTCGTCGTTCTTCCAAAATCTGATTACGAAATCAAGTATGTGAAACTTATTTTTAACCAAATGTCGTCTTTTTTACTATCGTTATTATAAAATAATGGAGTAGATTGCGTTGAAGATGTCAAAGACTGGCTGTGTCTTGTGTATTTTGTTTAAATAATAATATACCTATGTAATTAAAATAGGTAAGGACCATTCCTTTACTTGCCTACTTTTCAGAGAAAAAATAGCTCTTTAATCCACATTCGTGTTTAATGTTAAATGTATTTTCTTTCTTTATTCGCATAAATTTGTATTTTTTTTTTTTTTTTTGTTAAAATCATTATTAAGGGAACAAAACTGACCAATTTGAAACTGAAAAGGACAAAAACGTTTGTAATATAAAATTTAGTCAGTCATTCATAATTAGTCGAGTCAGGGAAATGATGAAAGTGACAGTTCTGTATTTTAATAAACGGACAATTCATTTACCTAAGTTTTAAATAAATTTGCTAAGCGTTTCCTTCACTGTACATTGCCTACTTGTCTAGTGCAATATACTTTTTTTTTTTTTTGTTTAGATATAAAATGTCAGAATGATTGTATAAAATACTGAATTTGTTGTAATCTAGATTTTAAGCGGGAATAATGAATGTACAAGTTTAAGTTTTTTTATGAGTTATTACAATGTTTAACTATAGAAAATTAATTAAACATAATCCTCTTATTCATAACGTCAAAAATGTATGGTTAAACAGGCGCTAATCATTACTTAACTTTAAGCAGCGTTTATGAATAAGGGAATTAGTGTTTAAGAACATGAATCTCTGATGTAAATCTAAATCATTTGTAAATAAGATGCAATTTAAAATAATAGTAATGCTACTCCATACTAGATGTCGCTACTGCTTTATCTACTTACGCATTGGAAATGAAAACAAAAATCATTCATAGAAATAGACCACCAATCGTTGAAAATTAAAATTAAATCTTTATTAAAGTTTTTAAATACCTAGTTATTTTTTAGTAAGAGCTGGTTATTGCATTACAACGAATTTTCAAAATACAGTAGGTAGCTGGTACCTGACCGCTATTGTGAATTTGTGACATATCAGATATTCGGCTGCTTGTCCACTGGAGCGGAGAAGAGAGTAAAGCGGAGATGTGCCAATATTTACCAATAGAATCTAAACTCCGCTCCAGACTTTAGTTTATATGGGTTATATTGGCACAGCTCCGCTCCTCTCCGCTCATCTCCGCTCCAGTAGTCAGACAGTCTTACACAGAAGTTTTAGAAAGACTGTGTGTATGTGACGCTCTACAAACCTGAAGTTTTTCTGTGTTTAGATAAAATAGTCAATCAATACCAGTAATTTGTAAACAAATTCTTAGGCAAATGCTAGTATTGTAATTTAAATTATTTTTAACTAGATAGGAATTCGTTATTTTTGATAATAATTATGATGTTGTAGAGTGAAGAATATTATAATACTGTAAAAAGAAATTATGGAGAAATACAATTTATTTTTAAATATAAAGTCGATTTTTATTATTGAGATTAAGACTCGAATTGCAACTTTACTTGCTTCGGCTGCTTGCCAGCTTGCCTACGTAAAAAATGTATCAATATCTGTAGCTACCTACATTGAAAAGGCTTTACATTTTTATTTATTAATAACTTTTATTTATTTAACTTTTATTTAGTTTTCACCGCGCTAAGCGCTAATCACCTACAGTTATATGATTAAAAGTACCGCACCAATTAGGTACAAATTATTATTTTATGCTGTTCAACATTCAAAATCTTGACTTGGTCCTGACGTTAGTGTGACTGACACTGGCAGGGTCACCATCAAGGATTTTGATTTTGATAAACCTAAAAAATTGTCGCAAATTTGTTGAAATTTGTCGCTAACAGAATTTGTCGGTCACTGGTTCAAAAGTTATAAGGGTTTATAGGTGGCCGATCTGTTATCATGCCATGCCAGTGTCAGTCACATCTGACGTTCACGTCTTATCTAGTGTTCACGGTGTCTAGTCGGTTCAGTTCAGACTAGTGCACTACGGACCACAGACTACATAGAGATACTACGTATCTACGGACCTACCTAATAGCTCCGTTGTTAAAGTTTAACAGTGGAGCCAACATTACGGAATAGAGGTTTTGTTGAAACACACTTTAATCGGATCACTTTGATGAGTTATTGGCGTATTTGTTACGCAGCAGTATTATAAAAGTGTGCGTATATATAAGGGATAGGTTTCGACTAAGTAAATTAAACAAAAGAGAATCCATTTTAGACGTATATTGATGAACTGATAACAAAATAAACTGATATATCTATCACTCGCCTTGCTGCAGTACGGCCGATGAATCATGGCCGGTCCGAAGTTAACGCAGAAAGCTGCGTAATCATTTTTTTTACGCACCAAATGGTGACATGAGGCGAGTGTGAGTGAGTGTACATGCGTGAAAGTTCCGAGAGCCTATGTTCAGACCGGCCATTATTCAGCGACCGTATTGTACTTCGGTTTTTGCGATGCTTCCATTTGCATAGATCTTGAAATGTAACCGCTTCAGCGACTTCTCCTGTGAAAACAAAATAGTTAGGTCATTAAGGTGAATTTTAACAAAATGGTGAAAAAAACTGAAAAATAAAATCTTCAGACTAAAATCAAAAGGGAACAAGAGTTTTCATCAGGTGTGTATCATTGCGAGCTAGGTGGATCATCATTGTAACTTAAATCAATTGGTTGGAGCAGGTGATTAAAAAAAAATTGCTAAGAAAATAGGATGTCTGCCAAAAATGATTAAAATCACCGCCTCAACCAAAAACAGGCCCGATCGAACCACAAATCACTAAATACATTTTGCTCTATACATGTTTATTTAAAACATATTTCTGTCATTTTCAAACGATACACAGAAACAGAATGTTTATAAAAAATAAAATTATATTCAATAATTTGTGGGGCAAGCGGGCCTAGAAATAATAATAACAAATATTATAAAAGTTATTCTCACCTTTGACAAAGTTGCTTAGAAATCGCTGGAACAATAGTTTACAATAGCATTGTCAAACAAAGAAGTAGGTATTCAGGCAGCGAACTTTACTTTTAAACAATGTTCTGTGTGTGCTGAGAAGTCTTTTACATAACTCTAAAACCCGATTAAAACGGTGTGATTTATTTAGCAAGTCATTAGTTGCTTCAATTTTACTGTATGCCATAGGCAAATACTTGTATCATATAATGTTTTAAGCTTAAAAAACGCCATAAGCACTAAACAAATTGCCAGTGTAGCAGAAAGATGAATATTTTAGCCTGTACACCTAACTCTTGCAGACTGTATAACGAAATGAAACAAATTCAATCAATTTTTAACGTATATTAACTTAAACGCTCTCTTGAACGGGAGGTTCATAGCCTTCAGGGCGCTCCGACTTATCGCCGGCTTCGCCCCTCTTGCCACCACCGCCCTCGCCGTGAAGTTCCATAAGCTTGGAGATCTCGAAACGCGGCCTCTTGAGAACCTTGACCTGGGAGCGAAAACTCTTTGGTTAATCGGTGATAGTTGGTAGAATGGTGGTTTTGTGTACGGAGGATTGTTTCAGATAAAAATCAAAAGGGAACAAGAGTTTTCATCAGGTGTGTATCATTGCGAGCTAGGTGGATCATCATTGTAAATGTTTTTGATTGGTTGGGTTGATAAGTCTCTTGCAAATAACAACGAGCGAGCATTCAGCAGTAGCATGTGATGAGTAACATCTAACATCTTGGCTGACAGTACCATCCTCTCGGAAAATGGGTCGGTACCATCAAACGGCCAACTGTAACACCGCGTGCGCTCATTGGTCAAATCAAATAGCGCGCGCTTCCCCGACTTCCTGTTACACACTTCCGTCCCTTTTCCGAAATCACTGCCACAGATTGCAGGAGAGAAGAAAAATGTTAACACGTCAATAAACATAAATCGTAATTTTAATTTCCTTAAGTTTCTTTACCCTGAAACAGCAAATCGTTGCTTCAGTACCAAAGAGTAAATATGATATACAGAGCTTTAGAAAGACTGTCCCACAGGTCTGAGTTAAAGAGACGACACTTGACATAGCGCAAATTTTGTTCAAGACAGGCTCGTGGATCTACTTACTACATAAACTGGTTTTGATACTATTGTTATACTGATTATAGGTCTTGTCATGGTCTAACCCTCTAAACACTCATTTTACATCGTCCTTTTCGAGGCATTGACGCCATAATTACAACTTACAGGCGGTTTTCATTTAGAATTTAGGTGTTAAGTTGTCATAAATGCCCATTTACAAAGAGACTTATCAAACCCAAACAATCTACCATAAAAAGTTCATCAAAAATCTTGACTACATACCTTCCTAATGCAGACATCTCTGAGCGGGTAGATGCCGTGGCACGCCTTCTCGATGTCCTTAGCGATGGAGTCAGGGATCAGCTTGTTGACCACCTCGCGGAGTTCAGAGCTGGTGACGTCACGGGTGATGATCTCACACATCTTCTTACGGATGGCACGGACCTGGTGGTGATAAGGTGGGTTAATAGAAGGAAGTATTTGATAACAGAATTAAGCCTATGTTCCCCTCACTGCTGGGACTCAGGCGTGCATCTTAATAAAAAATAATCTTGAAAGAAAAAGCTAAGGAATTGATTCATATTTTTGAAAAAATTGTCTGCTCAACAACGTAAATAACGCAATGAATGTTGTTGAATTGTCAAAATGAGAGGCATTGTCATTGCAAGTGTGGTATGGAAATACCCCGCTAATTATGCGCTTTTGAGGGGTAGCGGGCCGTTTTTACACCACGCGGAACCAGAGCGGGGCGGTGGATGGAAGCCACATGTCTTTGAATTTTTGGTTTAAAACATGCCTGGTTTTACTTCATCATTTTAAAAGCAGTGGTGAAGAATTAAGTTGTACAAGGTGTGCATGGCTCTCTGGGCTCGATATCAAACCCACAACCTACAACTCCTAAATTGGGACCAACCACCATGAAACCGACATTGCAAAGACTACTGGAGCAGTAGTGACCCAGCAGTATTGATCTCGATATAAGGGTTGTATGTAGACCATGGGTCTCATATATGCACTTAGTTAAAGCTTTTTTCATCACCACAGCTCTGAAAACGGAGAAGGGAAACTCGCTGAGGGACAGAAAATATCGGCAAACAAACACAAAAAGTCATATAAATCAAGTTATTAATAGGGTGAATGTACCAAAACCACGAAAAGCCAACGGAACCCCCGAGAGCCGCGTTCGTGGTGATGAACGTGAAGTTTTGATGTACGCAGCGGCGGGATGCAGTTATAAAGAACAAGAATGATACCTAGGCCCTTTATAGTGCAGACTGCGATAGGTAACATAATCGAAATGAGCTCCTAAACGGCCAATACTGTGCAATGAGCTGCTACACTTAAGTATGGCCATAAAATTTTCACAACAGTATGTCCGGTACTTCGTTTACACGAGCAAAAATGCACAAACGAAATAGTTCAAAAAGTGTTGCAAAAATACTTGCAAAAATTGCTGACAATGTGTTGCAGTCACACATTGCCGAGAAAACATGGACCGTTTACGAGCGACTAATACATGAAGGAACAGTGCTGCCATTCAACGCTAACAGCGATTCAAAAAGCGCTAGATATAATAAAATCAGCGTATCCAAAAAGCGCTAAATTTAAACGATACAGCACTATTGTGAAAGAATATATATATACGTGGCCAGAATGGCCGCCATACGCTGTTATTATTCTTTGTCGACAACAAGTGTAATCATTGAAATGTGAGCTTTAAATCGTATTATGTAAAGTAACATTTTTAAAATGATAGGCCTTAGCAAACATGCTACTCTTAGCGTCGTCGAGCGGCGATGTTGCAATTTAATAAATACTGCACCTTGTTTTGACGACTCGCTGCTTTTGAGCGCGATATAAAATTTCGGGTCAGGCGCATTTCCAAAGTCAAAAGTATGAGAGCTCATTTGCTGTATCGAGTTTCCGGAAATTACTGATTACAGCAGCATATCTGCTAAGGTCCTAAATCACAAAGGTTAACCACAAATGCTTAGCCAGCCAGCCAGCATAGCATGGCCACCTCTCTACCCTATGAATACAAAGTGACATTCCTTTTCTTCATTTTTGACATTGGCCCACAAAAAAAATCTACAATTTATCATTTTGTCAAGGTCATGTAATGCATGCGGCAAGTCTCTTGAGAAATCTTAACAGGAAGTCCAGCAGCTGATATCTAAATCCAAGGTTTGCTTACCTGGGTGTGCTGGGCATAGCAGGTCTTGCGCTGGCTGAGCGAGTCCTTGTTGGTGAATCCGATGCAGAACACACGGAGCAGGTAGCCGTCGGTGGTCTTCACGTCAATGTTGGCTTCGACAAGGGTCTGCCATTTCTTGACCATCCATCTGTTAGGAGAAGATAATTGATTGTTAAGAAGTTGGGATCGAAATAGCATCACGTCTGTATCCCAGTTTTCAGGACAGGCTGTTTTTTAAATAGATGGCAAAACTTTACAGACTGGGGGTTAGTTGACCCTATGATGTAGCTGCAATTACTAGAAATTATGAGAAGGACATTTTGTTTGTTTTTGCCACTATGGGATTTTGGTACAAATCACATGTGAAGTTTCACCAAGTAATTGAAAAAGAATTAAGTTTTAAGTACTAAGAGACTATAAGGGGTAACCCTATTGCTATCAATAGGGTACAAATCTAGACTATATGCTGCTACTGAGAAAGAACAATAATAGAAAGACTCAATAGCTGCCCAAGCTGTGACTCAAAACCAGGACCTCGTGATCTTCTAAATGGACTAAACCAAAATTATAAAATGCATTTTTTTGTAGCAACGACACAAGGTACCAAAGTATATGAAATACAGAGGCATTTCAGTGCGGTAGCATATACTTTCTGCAGACAAAAACGATATGAAGACCAAATGGTATTCCTTCATATAGCTGGACTGCAGTATACCAGTTTTAATATTAAGTAAATTAAATGTAGATACTTTTTATATTACAAAAACAACATCTACTGGCAAAATGTGGGTCTATTACAGGTTCATCTCTGCTTAACCCATCGAGGAATACAAACCGTAAAGTTATCAAAGTATTACAAAAAATATATTTTGAAAAGTTTATTATGTCTAGTATGCTTTGTCATCTATTTCACCAATTCCAGATATGCTTCTATCCATTTATCTAGCAAATAATTTCATACAAATTCTGTACCATTTATTATTTATCTAGAAGATAGTGCCTCCCCAGACACGGTAAAATAAGCTTTTAGCGATCCTGACAACTCCAAAGAAATATTTCAAAATGACTCATCTGAGAGCAACTGACATTATTCTAGAAAATATTTTTCTGAAAATGGATAAATATTAAATACAAATAGAACAAACCTGAGCTTGTCAGTGGTGAGGTCCATACCATGGAAGTTGCAGAGCACATTGCGACCCTGAACATCTTCAGCGATCAGACGGAACTTGCGGAAAGACCTGACAAAAAGGGTATAATTTATTAGTTTTGTATGGAGATTTGTTTAGGTTTGCTTATCACATAATTCCTGAGAAGAGTGTAATAATATTATGGCTTATAACAATATGGGTACTGGAACGGACATCTGTATCTATACAAAAATAACCCAATATTTGTTAAAAAAAAAGTCTAGACAATCATATTTTTCATTTTAATTTTTTGTCTGAACTGAACACATGAGAAGTCCTCATCAAGTCCAGTGGGCTAAGTATTGTGATTAAATATCTACAATATTAGGAACTTTTACACCTGCACACTTAGCATGACCACAATAGAAACGGGTTTTGTCAACAGAAGAATAGACAAAATGACAATCTGTCAATTTGTCTATTCTTCTGACAATAAAACCTGTAGAAAACCCATTTCTATGGTTGTCATGCTACGCGTGCAGGAAATCATGCTACCATACTTTTGAAAGTTAGTATCATAAAATAATGTTTGTAGCAGCGACACAAGGTACCAAAGTATAAAAATACAGAGGCGTTTCAGTGCGGTAGCATATACTTTCTGCAGACAAAAACGATATGAAGACCAAATGGTATTCCTTCATATAGCTGGACTGCAATAACATACTTTCTCACCCAGTTTCTGAAGCCTATTCAATTATGACTGATTATTATCAGTTGCAGAATATGTTTAGCTCAACCAATGGCAACAGCTCATAACATGTGGGATTTAACTCAACCAATTACAGCACCATTCTGACAGTATATTTAGCATCAAAAAAAATTTCAAACATTGGATGTGTTTCAGCTAATTATTTAAAAATGACAGAAGACAGACTGATGTTATAAATAAATGTTTAGCCCTAAACAAATTTAGACCTGCATTTCTGAAAAAAGACCACTAATTTCAGAATCAAACTAGTTTCAACAAATAAATGGCTTTAAACAAGTTTTAAGTAATATTTCAGTCTTGACTAAGATTCTGTGATACAGGCCTAAGTGATTTGAGGTGCAAGCAGGCATTATAGGCATTCAGAAATTAGGGATGAGACTATTATATTAAAATAATTAAGTACCTACCTTTCAGCATCAGTATCAGCTTGAAGATCGGCCAGCGAAACTTCAAATACACGGCCCTTCAAACCTTCAGAGGCGATTTTGGTACCCTAAAACCCAATATTCAACATATTTTTAGTAATATATTAATTAACTAACATCTGTTGAGAGTATCTTTGAACAAATTTCAGAAGTAAATCAAAAGGGAACATAAGTTTTCATCAGATATTTATCATTGCGAGCTAGGTGGATCATCATTGTAGTTGAAAAATAATATCATAGGATACAGTGCAAACTAATGTAATAAAAACTTTGTGGCATACCTAACTTGTGTTTTGCAGTTAAAATGTTTTATTCTTTCTTATAAAGAAGATTAATAACACTCATGGGTGCACCAAGTTTTTTTAATCAAAAGTTTACAGTGCATGTTTTACTTTTAAAAGTTCATGTTTCAGCTATCTGGCTACAGTCATTCTAAGGTGTCATTAAATTTGTCTGAACAAAATATGAGATAAATAATAGTCCTAACTGGTTGATTTAATGATTAGAAGAATCAAGGACTTTATGGACACATTTAAATTAAAAAATACCACATGTTTGCTAATAGAAACAATAACAATACTTACTTGATAAAAAGAAAAAGGAGTGGCTTTTCATTATTAACCTCATGGATTTTGCGCTTTCATGGGTACATTAGCATAGTCAGGTAAAAAACACCTGGCGGTTAGGTTATGTTCAAACAATGGCAGGGCTCTAACAACTTGAAAAACACCATGGACCATGCCCATGTGGTATTAAATTTACTTATTACGCGAAAATGAGAGATTTCTCATTTAACCTGAGAGTTCATTTAGCATCAGAATTCTCATTTTACCGCCTAAACAAGCATAGAGTAGGATGCTATACTTGCCGGTAGCAGCCAGGCCAAGACATGAACTTTTACAGTCTAATGTCAGAGGTTACATGAGTTCACATACCTGAGTACGGTTGACAAGGGTGGTTCCCACCTGTCTCTTGGTGAACATGGACGGTGCCTTGACATCGTACCAGTCTTTACGGGTGAAGGGATCGACACTGAAAATGTATAACAATTTAACATAACCTCAACTAACCAAAAAAACTCACCACACTTAATATAGAAATATATATTACTGCATGCCATTTTCTTTAAATCACGAGAATTAACGATAGCAACACACTGGAATAAGCAAATCACTGATAAAACTAAGTTGTATTGAGAAAACATCTTGACACGAGACATGGAACTTCCATCCGAAAATATTCGCGACATCACATTTATCACAGGTTTGGTCTAAGGTTTAACCGAAAGATTATTACATTGTTTGATAGATTTGAGGTTTATTGGAGACTTACATCTTCTTCTTAACACCCTTTTTACCGCCTTTCGAGAGGCCTTTATTTTTACCAACCGCCATGTTCAATAACTAACTTTAGAAAGACTTTATTTTGTTTATGGATCCGAGTCGACTTGCAATGTCCAACGACAACATAGAGTAGCAGAATGTTTTAGTTGATTATTCCGTTCGACCTTGAAAGCAACAACCAGATAGTCGACTCGACTGTTTGTTGATACAATGAATGATGATGATGTAATTTAAAATAATTTGATAAATCCGTAGGATAAATCTAATTAAAAAATAATGCGGCCAAGTTAAAAATAAAATAAAAAAACATTATTTTTATTCCATAAATGTATCAGAAAAATAGATCTGGGCAAAAAGTTCTGTTTTTAACCATTCTCGAATATTCTCGATTCTCGGTTTTTCTAAAACAGGTATAAATAGACGAGGGCGAAAACTTCCTTTCATTTTTTGCAATTCGTATGATGATAAAAATAACATTTGCGACCGTAACGAAAAGAGGTAGGTATTTACAGAATTATAAATCATCAATAGAATTCTCTAGGTTAGGTTAGGCTAGTTCAAATTACCGTATTTGGTGGCTTCGGGAAGTACCTGTGTCGCATAAACAGGGAGCCGGACGCTCGGTGTCACCATTGCGTCGACTGTCGGGAGGACACGGCTCGGCACACGCTGGCAGAGTGTGCTGCTTGGGAGGAGCCGCGCCATGCCCTCATCTCAGGAGCGACAGGTCACTGCCGGCCGTTGTCGACTCGATGGTCGGCAGCGAGGAGTCCTGGGACGCGGTGGAATCCTTCTGTGAAACAGTAATTTCGCAGAAGGAGGCTGCGGAAAGGGAGCGGGAGATTGCTTCCGCTAACCCGATCCGCAGCAGACGCACCGGGCGTCGGCGGAGGGCGGATAACGCCCTCTTCCAGCCCCCCTAAATGGGTCTAGGGGCGACGGATCTGGGGAAATCCGTCGCCCCCTACTCCTTAGGACCCGAGATGGTGGCGCGTAGTGTTCCAAGCGCGCCTCTCAATGACGTAAAGGGGAAGTTTAACACCTCACTCCCCCCTAACTCGAGGTGGCCCGCAGAGGCGGGCCGGCACTAGTCGGGGATCGCGGAAGTCGCATTAGATCCCGTGATCACAGGTGAAAAAAAAAAAAAAAAAAAGTCTAGTTCAAAATGGCATTTGCGGTGAGAGGTCAATTCTATACTCAGAATGACAAACAACCGATTATCCTCTTAAGTTAAAGTTCGCGAGTACAGACGCCAGCACATCAACCTACTACAATCTGTCAATATTCTTTAATAGATTTTCAACTTTATTACTATAATATAAGGTTTAAAGTTGATTGGGAAAATTTGACAGTTTCGCGTAGGTTGACCTGCTGGCGTCTGTACATTCGTAAGAAGTTGGCAGTATCATCACAAGTTAATGATTTCCCATTGTTTGTCTTATTTGTTTTAGTATATTCGTGTATTTATGTACTTATATTTATATACAATTAGGCATATGCATTATATTTACAGTTTGTAATAGGTATATGTGAACCTTTATATTTGTCCACCACTGTTTGTCTCTGCATCACCCAAAAGTTGACTGGTAGGAAATGCCTATGGCATTAAAGTCCGCCTCTGTACAGTACATTTCTGTGCTTGAAGTATTAAATAAATAATAAATAAATACTGCCGCGAACCTGACACTTGCAAGTCAGTTACGGAACTTACGGAGATATTAAAGTTCTAAGTTCCAACTTTTTTGGACATTAAAATAATACCACCGGCCACGACCCCTATACTGCACCCAAGCACAATGTTTTTCGTGCGTTTCTTTGCGTAAACAGCTATTTTTCACACCAAAAGTAAAAGTCGTTACTCAGCAATAACTCTTACTCAATGTTACTTATTTTGATATGTACAGAATGCGTCAACGACGACTATGTGATGGGTTTTTTTACATCCAGTACCTAGATTTTTTTTTTAACTTGGGTTACACGGTTTTACTTTATAACTTGATCTATCATCACGCCTGTATTTCCCCAAAGGGTTAGAGGTGTACAATAGAGTACAGACGCCAGCACATCAACCTACTACAATTTGTCAAATTTCTTTAATAGATTTTCAACTTTATCATTAGTGATAAAGTTGAAAATAAGCTTAAGGTTCAAAGTTGATTGGGAAAATTTGACAGTTTCGGGTAGGTTGACCTGCTGGCACTGTACATCCACATTTAGCCAGTTATGTTTAAGTCCCATATAATAGGGGGCGAGTCTATTGCCATCAACCGGGCACAAATCCAGACTCCAGTCTGCTATTGAGAAATTCCTGACGAAAAAACCCAATAACACTCTGCCCGACCTAGGAATCAAACCCAGGACCTCATACTCAGCAGCAGCGCTTGCGATCACTAGACCACCAGCGCATATTTTATTTCTTATTTTATTATTGTGTAACTAATAACCAATGATCGGAGTAGGTAGATTGAATTGGGGTCATTGATCCGAAACGTATATATTAATATGGACATTCCTCCGGAATTGGTTGATTATTAAAAAAAAACCTTAGGTAGGAATTGTATTAAAATGAGCAATATTATATTCTTCATATTTTTTTAACGGCAAACAGTCACGATTCCAAGCTTTGGTAAGTAATATTTTACTTGTTACAAGGAGTTTAAACCGATGTACTATAACAATATTTTTAGTATTGTGTTTGTTTGCTTAAGCTGTTGAACATACCATCACCAACTTTGAATTGAGTAGTAATAATATCACTACCAACATTAACAATATTTAATTGAATCCGGAAATACCGGAATTGCTTTCCGGAAAAATGGCTTATCCATGTTATTCTTTCTGTGTGCATTTATGATACAAGTACCAAAAATCAATCTACCTACTCCGATCATTGCTAATAACCGATATCAATCTAGAATTTATATACAAAGTCACGTCAAATCAAAGAAAGATATTGATTTCACCCTTCAATCAACAAATTTCACCTATGAAAATAGTACAATGGTAGTAGGTTCTGTAGAGTGGCAATGTTGACAGCCTTTTGGCACTTTTCCCGTTGACAGCGATGCGGGCGAATTTTTTGATGCCGTATGATTGATTCCCCTCCCTTTTTGTATGCTTGTAGCCATCGAACCTAACTGTGCGTTTGCACTGGCGAAACATTCACAACAAAACATGTTGAAATCTTTAGTTTCTGTCAAAGTTCTGTAGTGTATTTAGATTTTATTAAGTATAGCAACACTGAGTATGATATAGTTCTAACTCGGAAGCAACCATCTTTGTAAGCGGCCATCAAGAAGAGGTCATATATTTTAAAATAAAGTGTTTCAATAGCCATGGTGGCATTTTCATTTATTACTCAAGATTAAAGAGACACTTCAAAATGGCGACGAGAACATCGAACTTCGTAATAAAACCTTTTGAAGAAGGTGACGACATATTATGTTTCCTGGAACGTTTGGAGCAATATTTTATTGCAAGTGAAATTGAAGACGAGCGAAAGGCTTCAACATTACTAGTATCACTGCATGAAACTACGTATAAAATTTTAAAAAGCGTATTGCTTCCGGCACTGCCCTCCACCAAATCATTTAATGAATTACAAGCCGCTCTGAAGCTTAGATTTAAACCCAGAGTCTCCTATTTTAGAAAACGAATTGAATTTGATAGACTCAGGCAAAATGAGGGTGAAAAAATCGCACAGTACTATGCGAAAGTGAGGGAAATGGCATCGGAGTGTAATTTTGAAGTTCACATGGAGGAAATTATCAAAACTAAATTCGTCACGGGACTGTTATCAGGTCCAATACAGGAGCGACTGTGTGAGGAGAGTATCACCAAAACCACAGAGGAACTGCTAGAAACAGCTTTGAACAAGGAATCGGCTATAAAAGATAGAAACAGCAGTGGAATGGTTAACAAAGTGATCAAGGCAAAGACCCTTCAAAAAACACAGAAATCTCCAAGTTCCAGTACAAAACTGACATGTGTACATTGTGGCAAGCCAGACCACAGTTTTTCAAAATGCAAATATAAAACATATAAGTGCAAAATCTGTAATAAAATTGGACACTTAGCAGACATCTGCAGAAATAAAAAGAATACACACAGCGTAGAAGTCAATGAAGATAATGTTGACATCTTTGCAGTACACAACAGCGGTGTTAACTATGTTTCTCCATATTTTCTGAACTGTACGGGGAATGGTAAACAATTCCAGATGGAATTGGACACGGGAGCAGCAGTATCTTGTGTTCCATTATGTACTTACAAGAGTTTGTTTTCAGATGTGGAATTACAGCCAGCTGATGTGGAACTTAAAACCTATAGTGGTGAGGTTATGAAACCAAAAGGTAAAATTTCAATTTCATTAAAAATTAAAAATAAAGAATTAAAATGTGTATTGTTAGTTGTAGAAAATGGATTAAAAAGTTTACTAGGGAGAGACTTAATAAAAAAGTTTCATATTCAACATTTAATGTCATTGAACACAGTTGAGGAACTGTCATTACAAAATGTATTAGAAGAGTATTCAGAAGTATTTAAGCCAGAATTGGGAGAAATTAAAGGGGAGGAAGTAGGATTAGAGGTTGATAATAATGTAAAACCCATATTTATGAAACCCCACCCCATTCCACATTCTTTTAAAGATAAAGTTGACCAAGAGTTACAAAAATTAGAAAAGGAAGGTGTTATTGTAAAAACAGAGAACTCCAAGTGGGGTACACCGTTAGTTCCAGTTTGTAAAGAAAATGGAAAGCTTAGGCTATGTGCTAATTATAAAATAACTGTGAACAAGCATTTAAAAGATGTAAACCATCCCTTGCCTAGAATAGAGGATATTTTTACAGCTTTACAGGGGGGAGAAAAGTTTACAAAACTTGATTTGAGGAATGCGTTTAATCAATTATTGCTAGATAATGAAACAGGACAATTACTGGCGTGGTCAACTCCTAAAGGTATTTACAGATTAACTAGATTACCTTATGGTACTAAGCCTGCTTCGGCAATATTTCAGGCAAAGATGGAAAAAGTATTACAGGGGACCAAGGGAGTAGTCAATTTTATAGATGATGTTTTGGTAACAGGCGCCAATGACAAAGAACACTTAGAAAACCTCAAAGAAGTTTTAAAAAGATTTGCAAATGTTGGAATTAGATTAAACAAAAGTAAGTGTTTATTTTTTCAGTCCGAGGTTAAATACTTAGGACACATTATCTCAAAAGAAGGTTTAAAGAAGGATCTTTCGAAATTGGAAGCCATTACCAAAGCACCTGCACCCAAAAATGTAACTGAAGTAAGATCATGGATCGGAATGGTTAATTATTACTCCAAATTTATCCCTAATGTTTCTATGAAACTCAAACCGATGTATGAGTTATTAAAAAAGGATAACAAATTTAATTGGACATCTGATTGTCAACAAAGTTTTGATAATATTAAGAAAGATATAATTTCTGACAATGTCTTAGTACACTTTGATAGGTCTAAACCTTTAAGATTAACATGTGATGCATCTCAAAACGGTATTGGTGCTGTACTGAGTCACGTTATGCCCGATGGTACTGATAGGCCAATAAGTTTCGTTTCTAGAGTCTTTAACAAAGCCGAAAAAGGTTACTCTATGATAAACAAAGAAGCATTAGCTATTTATTGGGCAGTACAAAAATTTTACCAATATTTGGTTGGGACAAAATTTGAATTATTGTCAGATCATAAACCCTTACAAGCTTTGTTTGGTGAGCATAAAAGCCTGCCACAAATGGCAGCAGGTAGATTACAGAGATGGTCTTTGTATTTAGCAGGATTCGACTATACTTTTAAGCACATCAAAGGTTGTAATAATAATCAAGCTGATTGCATGTCAAGAATTCCATTAGAGTATGAACAGTCTGTGTTAACTAATCAATCTGAGTGTGACTACATTAACTTTATTGAGGAACAAAATATTATAGATTTAAATGTTGTTAGGTCTGAGACTAAAAAGGATCCACTTTTAAGTTCTGTTTTTAATATGATAAGATATGGATTTCCTAAATGTGTTAAAGATGAAGCTTTGAAACCATTTGCACAGAAAAGGGACCAATTGTATGTTGATCAAGGTGTTGTCATGTGGGGGTATAGAGTTGTTATTCCTTGTAAGTTACAGCAAAATTTATTAAAAGAGTTACATACCACACATGAAGGAATTGTTAAAATGAAAACTAATGCTAGATCATATTTTTGGTGGCCTAATTTAGATCAATCTATTGAGAACTTTGTTAAAAATTGTAATATTTGTATGGCAGCTAGGCCAGAACCTAAAAAGGCAAATGTTATTTCATGGCCAAAGACTAACTCAGTATATGAAAGAGTTCATGCTGACTTTCTGGGACCATTTGATGGTAAAATGATTTTAATTATCATTGACTCCTATTCTAAATGGCCAGAGGCCTTTATTATGAAAAATACAAACACTATTAGCACAGTGGAAAAGTTTAGGGAATGTTTCAGTCGTTTCGGTTTACCAAAAGTAGTTGTAACAGATAATGCAGCAGTATTTTGCTCAAAAGAATTTTCAGATTTTCTATCAAAAAATGGAATACGACATGAAACATCACCTCCTTTTCATCCTGCGACTAATGGGTTCGCAGAAAATGCGGTAAAAAACTTTAAATTTTGTATGAGTAAAGCACTAAAAGATAAGAAAAACAATAAAGCAAACTTCGAAACATTAATGAATAGATACCTCTTTCACTACAGAAATTCAATTCATACAATAACGGGTAGCACCCCAGCTGAATTAATGTTTCAAAGGAAATTAAGAACTAGATTAGATATGTTAAAAGAGAAAAAGACAAAAGATAATATTAATAAGGATAAGAATATGAGGGAAGAAACATTCACAGAGGGAGAATATGTATATTGTAGAGATTATAGAAATCCAAATAAGAAGGTTTTTGTTAAAGCTATTATAGATGAGGTGCTAGGTAAAAGAACCTATTTGTGTAAAATCGTAAATGAAGATTTGATTTGGAAAAGACACCTCAATCAGATAATACGTTCTTTGCCTGGTGAAAACTCTAAAATTTCTAAGGAAATTAACATTCCTATTAATATAAGTAATAATAATAATAACGCTTTCATGAAACCTAATCATTTTGAAGATCATGTGGCTAAAGATTTCAGAAATCTCAATAAGGAAGTAATTGTAAACAATGGTAATTATAAAGAGGATTTCAAAGATGTAATTCCTGAGGTTATACATAGCTCAAATAATGCTAGTAATTGCAGTTTTAAGGATGAAGGTAATATGAGCGTAACTCCGGAGACTCAACCCCAACCAGTACCTCAATCCTCTTTGAGAAGATCTTTAAGGACAGTTAAGGCTCCTGAAAGATTAAACTTATAAAGGACTTAAGAGGGGGGTATTGTAGTGTATTTAGATTTTATTAAGTATAGCAACACTGAGTATGATATAGTTCTAACTCGGAAGCAACCATCTTTGTAAGCGGCCATCAAGAAGAGGTCATATATTTTAAAATAAAGTGTTTCAATAGCCATGGTGGCATTTTCATTTATTACTCAAGATTAAAGAGACACTTCAAGTTCCATAGAATATTTTACAGGAACTAAAGATTTCAACATGTTTTGTTGTGATGTTTCGCCAGTGCAAACGCACAGTAAAGATATTGCTAACATTTTTAAAGACCATTTTATTCCCTGAACATGTGAAGTGAAAGGGACTGATAATAAAATTATGATAATTATTATAATGTTACACAGTCAATTAGAATTACCAGTTAGGAGGTAGGTAGGGTTATTGGCAGTATGAAATGGGGAAAATCACCAGGGCATGATGGGCTTAGTGTGGAACATCTAAAATAAGTTTTTTTTTTTGGATAGGAAGTTGTCAAATAACTTCTCCCGCTCTGGGTGGAGCGGACGGGCGTGTCAGACTCTTACTGACTAAAACCCACCCGTGTTCCTTCCGTTGCCTGTACGTTGCCAGGGGCCACGGTATCCCTTTCAGACTTTCCCGCAACCGCGGCAGGCATCGGTCCTATCGGACCCCTTCATATCTAAAATATGCTGGCATTCACAAAAATAGATTACTATCGATGTTTTTTACGGTGTGTATTAGAAATTCGTACTTGCCACCAGATTTAAGTAGTACTTCTTGTTAAAGAATCGTACGGGAGACAGCTGATAAGAATAATTACAGGCCCATAACGCTCGCAACTATTACAGCAAAAGTGCTGGATAGGGTGCTAGATGATCGCTTTGTTGGATGTATACAATTACAGGACGCCCAGTTTGGTTTTCAAGCAGGTTTGTCAACAGAAAGTGCCATTTTGACACTTAAGCATGCTCTTGACTATTATCTAAAGAGAAAAACTCCAAGAAATGCATGCTTCCTAGATCTATCCAGGGCTTTCGATGTGGTATCCTATGAAGTACCTACTCTGGAACAAATTGAAGGAGGGACGGGTCTCTTCTGAAATCGTAGGCATATTCTCATACTGGTACCTATAGTAATCATTTTTTTTTTTTGTAAAATAAGCAAATGTGTTTTCGGACGAGACTAAACTGAACTGGGGTGTAAGTGCAAAGGAGGGTTAACGCCTCCAAGGTTTTTTTAATATTTTTATGAATCAACTGATTGAGGAACTGACCAGCATGCATGTCGGATACCGTATAAATGGCGTTAGTGTTGAATCGTGTTTCTCAGTTCAAGTATTAGGGCACATTGTGACTGAAACCTTGAAGGATGACCTCGATGTAGAGAGGGAGCGGAGGCTTAGACTAGGGAAAAAAGAGCGGAGGGCACTGTCGGTACGGGGCAACATGCTGGCACATAGATTCGCTCGTTGTACGGTAGACGTTAAATTGACACTATTTAAAGCGTACTGTCAAAGCTTCTGCACGAGTGGTTCTACATTTTGTGTATATTTTGTAAGGTCTATATTTGATGATTTCTATGCAATTATGCGGAAGAAAACTGCGTCAGAATTGAAAGATGTGCTGGGGAGTAGCAACAGCATCCTCAAAATGATAGCAGATAGGTTGGATGCGGCTGTGTTCAAAGGATTCATCAATCTGCATGTGAGAGGTTTTGCCAGGATTGCGGGAAAGTCCGAAAGGGATACCGTGGCCCCTAGCAACGTACAGGCAACTGAAGGAACACGGGTGGGTTTTAGTCAGTAAGAGTCTGACACGCCCTCCCGCTCTGCCCAGAGCGGGAGAAGTTATTTGATAATTTTCCACCCAAATAAAAAATAAAAAAGGTGCGGGTTGATGAATAGTAAAATAACTAACACTGTGGGCCTTGGTTGTCAGAATAAAAATAGAATTATATTTAAATTATTATTTTAAGACTGTTAGCTTTTAAATTATGTAACTATATAGTTAATTTCACCGTAGGTACACACGGCTACACATCAAGCTATACATTTCCAGTTTAAGCTCATTCATTTCGTATAGTAATCAAGAAATTAAAGGATTTTAAAGAGCGCCTACTGAAATACAATGAAAAGATTTGAAAACATTGAAAATTCAGTAGGCGCATAATAAACATTTATTTTATTTTATTATTTTATTTTATTATTTATGTACACACAGAAAAATAGATACAGATAAGACATAATCATAATTATGAGTACAAAGGTACTGCTTATTTCTTAAGAAATTTCTTCCAGCAGACCTGCGATAGGAGAAATGAGAAAGAAATGTAGACAATAGTGTGTGAGAACAAGAAGAGAAAAATATAAATATGTGAAGTCTTAAACTAAAATATTGAAATAAACCTACACGTATAAAGTAATAAATGAATATATACTTAAATAAATACATAGAGCTTAAATATATAAACATACATACTATAGGTATATAAATACTCACAGCCATATATATATTGTCATATTTTAAATTTTTTGGTTAAATAAAATAATAGTATTCAAAAGCAAGTTTCTTTTGGATTGAGCGCTATACTCACCATGTCCGAATCACTGCTGCACTCAGCTAATTTGGATAAGAGAATATTCAGACTGGACAGGAGTAGGGCTTCGCCGTCTCTGTTTAATGTGGTGGAGGTAGGTTGGAGGATGCTCATCCTTAAACCGAAGGGCTTCTGCAGAAATGTGTGGTGTGATGTGTGTAAGTAAAGATTAGGAAGCCATTTACACATCACACATTTTACAAAGCCCACACCCATACTACACAATCTCGATTATGATGAACTAAGGTAAAGTAAGGGGTTACCCCCTTACTTTACCTTGTCAGGTCAGAATAGAAACAATAATTATTGGCGAAATATGGAATGAAGTCTGTCTATGCCTAAAATTAATTATTTTATCTATCG
Source organism: Xanthia icteritia (assembly GCA_949128155.2). NCBI lineage: Eukaryota > Metazoa > Arthropoda > Insecta > Lepidoptera > Noctuidae > Xanthia > Xanthia icteritia. The sequence goes on along the minus strand of OX421959.2, from coordinate 9,250,463 downwards.
ATTTTAATCTATCGCCGGATGTTGACGTCTATTTTATTGCCTTTTATAAAAATGTACTTGGCAATCATAATTTAATCTTTATCCTCATAAATTCGTCTTCCATAAATACCCGATGAAAGTGCCCTTCCATTATCATTTGTGTTTATTGTTCGTCTCGGATTCGAGACGTCCTTCGGGAGGCGCTTGACTCATGCCGCTCATGGCCATGGACTTATTATACAAACAGGACTGAGTTCTCGTACCAAAAACACGAGCAGAGAGATATAATGTATACCGAGGCTGTTTATCCCTTTCTAATAGGGTGACCAAAGATTCATAAAACAAACAGGAAAGTTCGTTTTGAAATAATTTGTGTCCGGTTGACACAAAGTGATTTCAAATTTTTGTTACATTACAAAAATGTTGAAATTAAGTTACTTATAATATTGAACTTGTGAAATAGTTAATTTAAAATGCGTCGTAAATGTCGCCGCAAAACACAACGCCATGACACCATTGCTGTCAGATTTCAGTGCTACCAGAGTAATTTTATGATACCTACCAAACAATCATATTATTTTGATTATTTAACTTAAATAAAATTATTTACTTTATGTACAGATTGTAAAACTATGAATAAAATTATTTAAAACTAATCTAAAAATATCTATAGGTTACTACTTGTAATTTTACTTGTAGTTGGTGAAATATTTTCTACCCATGTTTCTACCATCTTTAACATTTTCATCTTTTGGCAATTGAGAAAAAGGGACAGACGCCTCGGGTAGGCTATCTCTCTCGGCTCGTATTGCCTTGGCTAAGATAGCATAAGAAAAGTAAACCTAAGATCCAACGCTTATGGTTCATTTTTGTATTATATGATTTTCGGAGAGCTCAGTCCTGTTTGTATAATAAGTCCATGCTCATGGCTCATGGCTCATGGATTAGACACTCACACTTATAAAAATATATCGTGGTTCACGCCCTAGTGATGCATTGGCATTCACTTGCTCGTTCACGTCAGTCATGTCATGGGGCGCTGAATGAATGAGTTCATATCAATTCAATCATTCAGTCAATCAATCAACCGCGGCGCTAGAAAGCTGTTGTGTCGCAAAATATTTTTTTACAAAAAAGCGATATTTCGTGAAACCGTGTCACCTATATCTTTTTAGTGACACTTAAAATCGTCCGCAGTGTAAAGTTTAGCTAGTGTTTTAGAAATAACAGTTGTATAAGTGTTACAAACATGGGTGCTAAGGTATCCAGAACAGATTTTGAGTGGGTTTACACGGAGGAGCCTCATGCAAGTCGCCGGAAAATTATCCTAGGTATGTTATTACGTCACTTATCATATATAGAAACCAATTGACCGTACGTACATGTAATATTAATGGCTTACTAGATTTTGGCTGCAGCGAATTTAGTTCCTTTGGTCTAATTTGACGAAAAAACAAAGAAAGGACGTGGTCTCTGCCTACTAGCCTTAAGTTTTCGGTGAATTTCGATTGGCAACAGATTTCTTTAGATTTGTTGTCCTATTTGTTGTTAACTCCGCCCCTAAGATGACCCACTGACCGCTGCATGGTTTGGTCGCGAAACTCCGTCCATTCCGTGGTAAATAAGCCATAAAAATATTTATTGAACAAGAACAACATAAATGCATAAATACCTATCTTGATTATATGATGGTAAATTATACAAAACAATGTTTAAAAAGTTTTTTTTTTGTCAATCTATTTGACCCTGAACATAATAAGTAAAAAACTTAAGACCCTGACACTGAATGAATAAGAGACTATTCTTTTTTTAAACTTATTCTTGGCTAAAACTTACACCTGATCAATTATTTAAGAACCTCATTTGATTAAATTCAATTGAGCTAAGTACAATATATTTCAGAGAACAATGAGAAGTGTATGATGTAAATAATCACCATAAAACTACACTGTGTTATTAAATAAACAGTTAAATAACAACATAACATCCTGTGTAATCTCGGAAGGGTTAGGCAAAGGTGCACCTATTTATTTATAGCCTTATTTCAGAGTGATGATGAGCTTGTAGTTCAAAACAAAATATCAGTTCTTAGTCTGTGTGCCCTTTAGGAAAGGCCTCCTCCACCCCTTCCAATTCTCCCTGTTCCTTGCCTGTCCAGACCATGTCTTCCCAGCCGTCCTCACCAAGTCATCTTCCCATCTTTTCCAGGGTACCATAGTGTCACTTTTTTGTTCCATTTCAATTTGGGTAAAACTACTATCATCATTATCCTGCCGTTATCCCAATTTTTTTGGGGTCGCCACAACTGATTTACCTCAATGGCTGCAATGTGTTTTTTTTTTCTCTACTGATGACCCCCTGCTGGGCAAAAGTCTTTCTCATGCCATTCTAGTCTTTTCCTATATGTTATCTTTCGTGACCTAACAAACATGAATGCTTCCTCTGTAATTACAATAAAAATACATAAATAACATAAATGTAAAGGTGTCTTCTATCTGCTTATCTTTCAAAGTCAAGAGTTAAGATTACCAGACAGAGGACAGTATTGTCAATGACTACAGATTTTTAATTCAATGACAAAACATATCTGAAGCCTGAAAAAACAAATACAGCTTTTTTAAGCCTGCATTGAAGTCTGCTTGTAGTTTTTTTTTTCTTGAATCAGTTAAGGATTTCTTTCTGATGTTGTTAGTAATGGTATATTTCAATTAAACCAATTTAAGGCACTTTTGAATGTAACAAATTACAAGAAAAAAGAAGAATTGATTCCAAAATGTTGCTTCGTATGGAGATGAATAGGCAAGAAACTCCATAGTTATGCATTTACTGTAGTACAAAAAAAAAAATACAATGTTGTGTTCTATAAATTGTATTAATTTAGATAAAAATATGTGAAGACTATGTATCGAGAATAAAATTATTACTGCAATAGATAGGTATAAAGTATTTGCAAATTAATTGCAATTAATTTTGTTGATAGATTCCTGTTGCCCACATATATTAACAAATATTGAACTATAGAAGATTATTACTAACGCTTGCAGGTGAACAAATCACTAGCCTGTATTAAAAAAGAATATAATTATCTTTTCTAATACAAGTTTGTAAGATATGACTGGTCTCTCAAAATTACTAATGGCGGTCTAATTATGACTGCAGTCCCGTGTCAAAGTTATTGTATGCTAAGTACAATAATTTGCATGAACATGATAGCTCATTAGTTCTGTGATTTACATACTATTTCATAGTGGGTGGTTACAGCTCTAGATTAGATTTAAGTTAGACTTTTTTATTGAATTTGGTCAGACATAATATAACTTCATACCTGTTATTCCTGCAGAGGTAGGCAGAAGTGACTCAATGTTTTTTTATTTTTATTTATTTATTTACGCAAATCTTACCTACAACTACCATTACAGATCTGCGATCCAATGCGATAGAGAGGCCTTACATGCTAAATACTTAAATTACATCCTATAAAATTACATAAATCTTAACCTACATCTAAATAACATATTAATATTATATATAATGCAGCTTTTGCAAATTCACTCAAGTTGCACCACAATACATCAACCCTCTCGTGAACCTCGTTCACCACACGCACGGCTCTAGTGAGAGGAGTCCTCGCCAGTGATAATCCACCCACTTCTGCCAGTAATGTTTAAACTCCTGTCACTCATTAATAGGGTACGAAGCTATTACCATTTCTGTTAACGAATCCATAAGATTATAAAAGTAAGAATTTTTATTGAATTTGTTCAAACATAACATTACTTTCTGCCTGTAATTCCACAAGAGGTACACGGAAGAATAGAATAGAATATATTTATTGTTAAACATGAGTATACATCAAATAATATTTATTTATTTTATTTATTAAAACTTTATGCACAAGTAAAAAAAAATACTGTACAAAGGCAGACTTAATGCCTGAGGCATTTTTTTACCAGTCAACCTTAGGGTGGAGCAGAGACAAAACATGGCAGGTGCAACATGAGTAATAGATAACTTGAAAATGAATACTTACTAATACATACATACATAGATACATACATATATTATAAACCGAATAAACTTTGTCAGGAGAAATAACGAATAATATATGCAAGGTCTTAAAATAACAGGTAGATCTGCATGAAGTGACTGATAATTCACCTACTTCTGCCAGTAATGTTTTAGTCCCGTCACTCATAATAGGGGACAAGGCTGTTATTTACAAATTTTGGTTACCAAATTCGTCAAATGAATTATTATACCATGTGAAAGAATGACTCGTTGTTCTAGTTTGATTCTCAGTAGCAGCCCTGAGTCTGAACTTCTGCCTGGTTGATGTCAATATGCTCGCCCCCTATTACATGGGACTTGATGTGGGTGTACTATAGGTACTCTTCTGCCTAACCCTTCGGGAATACAGGCGTGATGTTATGTTTGTATTTATGTGAAAGAATTATACAGGTATGAGGAACAGGTTGTAAAGTTCCTCATCCTCTGTAGAAAAGGGAGGATCCTTTGACCAGACAGGTGTTGTGTCTGCTGCCACAGAATAATACAAATTATGATATAAGTAAATAAAAAAAGAGACAAGTTACATACATACCATTAGAAGTGATAGTATAGATAACATGAGACATACATGGAACAGCATAAATAAATATTACAGAGTTGATAAAAAAAACAGGCACATCGTTCCTGTAATCTATTGAGCCAATTTAAATCATGACGATTTAGTTACTCTGCCATTAATTTTAAAGTCCTAAATAATTGATTCATTCACTGACAAATAACGCACAACCTTACCCGCTGGGTCCAGCTAGAAGCATGAAATTTTGCACTAGAGTTCCTTATACCTATGATGATTTTGGTAAACTAAGGAAGGATTATTGAAGTGAAAGTTTGGAAATCGAATCGGGCACTTGCTTGTAAATTTGTGCCTCCCATTTAAGGGGGATGCGCTGAGGTAGCCCGCGAAATTCAAAATTTCTTTAGTTTTTTGCAATTTGCAGGTCAGTGTCCAGTTGTATGTTGATTAAAATATGATTCGCGACAGTAACAAATATGGCTTTACAAAATTATAATCATTAGAATCAGCAATACAATTCCTTAAGTTGTGTATTTCATGAAATCATTGTCATGTTGTCATGATTTCATGAAATAGTCATTCAATAGGATTATATGAACTTAGAGAGATTGATGATTTCTTTGATTATAATTCTATAAATAAACATTTGATATGGTCGCGAATAATATATAGATCAACATACAACCTGATACTGACCTGCAAATTGCAAAAAATGTAAGAAAATTTGAATTTCGCTGCTTACCCTGACGCTTTCGCCTAACACAAATACCTCGTCCATGTGGCGTTGATAAGTACAAAATTTTACCGTGAAAAGTTGAGATGAAACTGACTGCATTTAACCATATGTCCCTGTGGGATGTTGATCCCACAGGGACATATGGTTAAATGCAGTATGAAACTGCCATGTTTTTTTCAAAATTATACATTAATGTACTAATCATCGCCATGTGAATTGGCCAAATAGTTGTACGGAAAAAATGCACTTGGACATGGAATTGCAGACACCACCTCGTTTTAAAATGCACTACAGCAATTCTTTGAGCCTCAAAACTACTATTTATTACTATTATCTACCATTGAATCTACACAACACATAACATCGCGCATGGGGTCGACTCACTAAGAGAAATCCGTAGTTTCGGTCGAAGTTACGGACGAATCGACCTCCGTCTGACTCACGGCCATACCGTAAGTGAGACGGAGCGCTAAGCATCCGTAACTTCGGCCGAAAAAACGGACTACGCTTAAGGAGTAGACCCCCTGTATTCCTCCCCGAAGGGTTATGCAAAGGTGCACCTATAGTACATCCACATTTCCCCAGTTATCGCCCGTGACTAAGTAGCACCATAATGACTAAGTATTTGTTTTCAGAATATTTTGTATATCTTACAAATCTTTGTGATAATTTTCCCCTAAATACGCCACTACGCTTTTTTGTAGAAAACACTATAACTCATACATAATTATGACATTATGATAAAAAATACGTAATAGGTTTTTCATGCTAAAAATAATATTTATTAGGAATTGCTGATAGCAAAGTTCACGGTCAACTAATTATCGCCAATCGTACGTAACGTCTCTCCTGTATTTCGTGAAGGGATAGTCAGGTGTACAGTACACTCATATTTCGCCAATTCTTTGCTTGGCACGTCCAGCGACTTCGCGCGCGCGAACTCCACTAGGTCATCGGTCCACTTTGTGGGGTCCGCCACTTCAGAACCTTCCGGCCATAGATCTGTAACATGTTCCATGTTATACTCGGTAAAATTATTGCCTGAACTGCTACTGAGAATGTCCTATCGGGAAAACTCGAAAACATTTTCCCCACTCTGGGATCGAACCGCTTACTCAGAGATCGCGCTTGCCACCACTACACCAACGATTCAGTATCAGAAACCAAATGCTTATCGTCAATCGTCAAGCAATAAAACCGGTAATAATCAACGCTATTTATAAAAACTCGTCTGGTTACTAACGGGCGGAATGTCAGATTTAGTTTAGGCAATGATGTTACATAACAATTAATTGCATAATATTTACGGCACCCGGTTGTGTGAAAAACAGCACCCAACTTCGTCCAACCCCAGGAGCACTTATCACCCAGACATGACCTGCAGTTTTCTTATGGCCTTTATGGAAGCAATCAATCGACTGCGGACCCAAGCAAGCCGCTTCAAGCACAATCTTGCGAAATGGGGGATTATTGACCCAACCGGTGCTCCTGACCAAACCATTTCCATGTCTATCAAAGTGCCCATACCAGCAATAGCGTGGCCGCCTACTGGGCCCAACTTATATAACATAATAAAATATTTTGAACCGACTCCCAAAAAATTTGGGGGTTCTATGTTCGACTTTGTTTTGAAAGACATTTTTATTTATTTATGTTCATCTATATTTTCGTCAATTGTGGACTGATTTTGAAAATTCTTATTTCATTTAGTAGAGGAAGCTTGCGCGGTGGTCCCATATAAATTTAATTAATTTTGCTTTGGTACTTTTTGAGTTAGCATTAATAATAAGTATACTTATTTCCCACTTAGTATATGGATAATGTTATAATAAGTTCCTGTCACTATTATTTATATAGTAGGTAGTGGTATTCAAATTTGTGTGGGGTGGGTACCACAACTAAGAAGTGAAAAATAAAATAAATATTGAAAAAAATAACAACTGACTTCCAAAAAAAACACTACCAAGTCAAAAATAACTTTAATTTCGGAAGTCGGTGGCAAAAAAACGAAAATACAAATACAAAAACACCGACTTCCGAAATTAAAGTTATTTTTCACTTTGTAGTGTTTTTTTTGAAAGTCATATATTTGTTTAACTTTTGCCATTGATTCGAAAAGAACAATTGGATGGGAAACAAGTAAACGGCCTATCGAAATCCCAGATACAAAGCTGAGATGTCTCATTTTCTTGCGATTTCGTTTGTGTGAATTCTTAAGAAATCGTAAGTTATGACTCACAGGCAATGCAATGTTTACTTTTCGTGATAAAGTGAGAAAATAGTGACTGTTGAGGAGAGCATAGGACTAGGCCATACTGCTAGTGCTGTGCGTCACAATTTGTGACGAGGCAAGTATGAACCCACCAAAAATATTTCAAGTACACGAATCACATAACGGTTACACTGTTATAACCTAACCTAACCTAACCTAACACTATAAACCTTACATATTGGTCAAAATGTACGGCTTGGCCGTTTCGCGGCCGTCGTACAGACACTCCTACGGTCTTATAGAGGTATGAAGAACAGGGTGTAAAGTTCACTCATCCTCGATAGAAAAGGGAGGATCTTCCGAGCAGATGGGTATCGTGTGTGGTGGGCAACTGCCCAACGATTGATTTAGGGGAAGTTATATACTTACATAAATCCTGATCGTTGTTTGCGCGATGCAGGATTTTGTGTAATGTCAGGTCTTTTGATGTCATATATTATTCGTGTGATAGTTCGCATGTGGTAATGTAGATGCCGCCACAGGCTTATGGTAAGAAATTAAGTTACGAGTCTTTAATTTTGTGTCTGGAATAGTTCAATGGAACGGCCAAGCCATACATTTTGACAAAGATGTAAGGTTTGTAGAGGGGCTTGGCTGTACATTAGATCTGATAACTTTTTATCAGTGAAAGCGTTATGTAAGTCTTGGCAACCTACTTTACATGAAATGTTTTTGGTGGGGTTTCATTTCTTAAGGTCTATTTCTTTATTTTAGCAGTGATATTGTACTGACCTACTATCCTTAAGAAATACAGACTTGCACCACCCTTTAAGGGGGTTGTTTGTGTGCAAATCCTAGCCTGGATACCACATTTCAGCTCTCTAGGACTTGAAAGATAACCCTATGCGTCAGTGTGACCACTTACCATCAGGTGAACCGCCTGCTTGAATAGCCAATTTATTTACAAACATTCCCGCTGTCAGTGTTACCGCAAGTTTGTGCAAAACGTTTACATTAGCTATCGTCCGCTAACTGCGTCTAATAGTCTTTTATAAACTCGTAACTGGTACCAACCTAATTAGTACTTCCATATTAATGCCTAGGAGTAATGTGAGTACGTTCTGTGCCCCCGCGTTAATTTATAACAAAGAACTTTAGAAAGAGACTGTCACACGTCACTCAGACATGAGTGACAGAGACATCGCTCTACAAAGCTGAACTTTTTGCTTATTATGGTAGAACCGCAGCGGTAGCCCGCGAAATTCAAAATTTCTTAATGTTTTTTGCAATTGCGAGCTACCATTGTGGATTCAGTGTGACATATTTCCGTCCAGTTAATTACCCTACACGTGTACCGGTCTACCGGGGTGACTGACTCTACGTCTTCAAAATAAGATGCCTCAAATCGGCCTGCTTCAAGGTTCTTTTTCCCATAGCAAGTAACAGACTGCCATATGCTTCCTTTGTGCAATTTATTCCGTCACCACAGCACGAATGAAAATCTATGGAGGAAACCAGTATATGCCAGAACCAAAGTCATGTGGCATAACCCGCACTGGGTTCGTGGGTTGGAAAAAGCAGATGCCAGTCGCATCACTTTTTGTCTTTCATTTGGTGTTTTTCACCTCGAACTGAAACGTCTGAAACTCTAAACACAAAATGTAGCAAAAGTGAAAAATTAATTTATTTTGTGAACCGATCTAACGATGTTGGATTTTTCACTCTCCTACCGAATGAACGAAGAATGAAATGAAGGGAGCAGATGAACGTTCATTCCTATGTAATTTCATCAGTGTCCTGCAAACGTGGAATGAAACAAAAATAACAGACACTCGAGTGAACCACTCAGTCGAGTAACAATATTTTTAGGAATCAGAAGTTTGGATGCTTAAAAAAAAACAACGTGACACACAACAAAAGTATGTCTCATTTCCTTAACATATTTTCTTGCGATTTCGTTTGTGTGAATTCTTAAGAAATCGTAAGTTTTGACTCACAGGCAATGCAATGTTTACTTTTCGTGATAAAGTGAGAAAATAGTGACTGTTGAGGAGAGCATAGGACTAGGCCATACTGCTAGTGTTGTGCGTCACAACTTGTGACGAGGCAAGTATGAACCCACCAAAAACATTATTTTCATGTACACGAATCACATAACGGTTACACTGTTAAAAAGGTCTAACTCTATAAACCTTACGTCTTGGTCAAAATGTACGGCTTGGCCGTTTCGCGGCCGTCGTACAGACACTCCTATGGTCTTATAGAGGTATGAAGAACAGGGTGTAAAGTTCACTCATCCTCGATAGAAAAGGGAGGATCTTCCGAGCAGATGGGTGTCGTGTGTGGTGGGCAACTTTAGCACATAAGCAATCAATGCAATAGAAAATAGGTACACAATAATAGGAAAATATAGGTCTCACGATCCTTGAGCGATGTTACCGCCTAGACGACACCCGACAAAATGAGCCTGATAGCGGCGCGAGCGCCGCTTTTATGGACTCTTAAAAATGGTTATTCCTTGATTCCTAACAATATAAATATGGACAGTATGGGAACTAGGGCTATTTGTTGAAATAATTACCTACGATCCATTTTTAAAAAGATCACGATGACCACTCGTCTCGACACGGCATCTGCAACTGACAGCACCGCGACAATCGCTTGGGGTCTCGTCAATGAGCGCGTCTGTGTGAGTGTGCCGTTTCGAACGTTTACTACGTAGTTTCTATACAGTCCATATTTATACTGTGGTCGAGTGAAGCGTCTGATATCAGCTTCACGGCCCACAGGGAGAAGGTCCAAGTCCCAGCAGTGGGAACATTGGCTGAGTATGCGTACGTGCTATTCCTTTAACTTCGACCCATTCATACGTGTTATCGCACACGTGTGCAGATTTCTATAAAAACCGGCCAAGTGCGTGTTGGACCACGGACATTAAATGAAATTATTTATTCTGTAAATAGGATATTGCAAGCACATTTACAAGTTTAAAAAAAATTGCTAGATGAGTTCGGTGTTTCCTATCTGACTACTCTGAGAAGAAAGACCGAAACAAACTCAGAGGTCACAGTCTCTTTTAAAGTCCAGACAAAATCTTGGTCAGGCCATAATATGAGGACCATGTAGATTAGTGTCTGAAATGGTCTTTTGAGGAAAGAACCACGCGGATTTGAGTGGACCTGTCCAGTCAGTGCAAGCATGCGGACAGTGAGTATAATAATGAATTTATCGCAATAACAAACTTAACTTTGTAGTTGAAAAACATGTTTTTGCAACCGCAAACGTAACTTTGGTCGATGATTACTCGTTAACTTGTAAAGCCTACTTAGCTGTGATAGTTTTCCTTTTAATTTCGTGTTAATATACTACCGTCGTGAATTTGTTCACATATCTAAAACCAACCATTTTGCTGACGGGGGGGTGGTAAGGGGGGTAGGGGTACTTGACTCTAACAAAAATTAGCAAACGGATCTGTCGGCTTGATTAATATGTGTACCCATGCCAAATTACAGCTTTCTAGTACAAAGAGTCACAGACAGACGGACGTGGCGAAACTATAAGGGTTCCTTCTTTACAACGGAACCCTAAAAAATTTCGTGCTTATCGAATTTATCGTGAGCTATATCAAATATAGCCCTTGCTGTCTATATTGCCACAAGTGAAATACGATTTAGACTGCATTGACCCTAAATCTTGCATCGCGCAAGCAGCGTTTACCGCGCGACTAGCATATATACAACGTCCCAACATCAATCGTCGGACAGTAGCCCACCAAACACAACACCCGTCAGGTCGGAGGATCCTCCCTTCTCTATGGAGGATGAGTGACACTCTGTACCTCATATATACCTCTATAGCGACATTACGATATTTTTTCAGTAAATAACCTAAAATTGGGTCCCGTGGAAGCCAGGTTCGACAGACATGTTTTGTTTTTCAGCCGAGCTTGGGTTGTAGTTGTGGTATGTTCCAAGCCTGTCTTCCTGTTTGGTAAACTAGGTGAACCTGTTCTATTGTTGAGTGAGATTTCCGGAAGCCAAACTGGTGAGGAGACGGAACAACACCATTGGCGTCCCTGTACGGTTTTAGTCGGTTAATGAATATCCTCTCCCACAGTTGGAGAGTACAGGCGTCAAGCTTATGGCCGATAAGATGAAACTCCAGGTTTACCAAATTTGTGGATCATGACAACTTCAGAGATTTTCCACAGGTCAGGAAAGTGAGATGTTCGAAAAATTGCGTTGAATAAACTAGCCAGAAAAGAAATGCTTTTTCTGGGAAGATTTTTAAGTATGGAAGGCGTGATCAGGTCGAATCCAGGGGCTTTTCTCGACTTCAGCAGTCTGATTGCCTTCGCTATTGCTTAGGTGTTGTTGGTATAATGGGCATACACATCTGCAAATCTTGTTCCAAGACTGTGTCAACTTGATGTTCATCAGCAACGCTCTCGTTTGGTTTGATTACAGAATTCAGATGCATTGCGAATACCTCAGCCTTTTCCAAGTCAGTTCTTGCCCAGGCAGTTTGTGATCTGATCGAAGGATAAGATTGTTGAGGCTTATCTAGGTTTTTAGTGGCCAGAGCGAGTTCGCGCCAACCCCCGTTGGTGACATCATCTGTAGGCTCGTTGTCAACGTTGAGTTAGTAGACGCCTTTAACTCCTTTACTGCCTTGCTGTAATTGAGTTTATCAAGAGGATGACGTGATTGATGCCATATTCTTCTAAGTCGGCGCAAAAATTCGAAATTTTGATTTAAATAATTATCTTTGATTCTAAAAATATCCTGCCATAATATCAAGTACTATATAATTGAATCTCCTAATTTTGCATGAAATAAAGTCATATGTCCTAAGTATTGTATTATATAATGTGTATTATTCCGAATCTTCATTTATAATAAAAATCTGAATCCACGCAGTCTTGTCTGCCCTACCCCTAGAGTGTAATTTAGAATGGCGAAGGCGCGGAAGGGCGAGGCGGCCCGCGAGTTGAGGAGCAGGTGGTTGTAACGCTCGCCGCCGCGGTTGAGCAAGACGAAACTGCGGTGGTGAGCGTTAAACCATCTGCGACGATAAGCTCGCGTGGCACCGCCGGAGCCCCGCAGCGCCGGAGTCGTAACAGGAACCATGATTGCTGGATGTTGTATGCTCGCGTGCATGCTGCATGCTTGCTTGCACAAGCTACACAATAAGTGAACTATCTATAACCTAACTCTTATCTACGTAACGCCTGAGATAAGTTCAAAGCAAAAGCTTTATAAAACAAATTTGTTTTAAAAACATTATTAGGATAATGAAACATTAAATAATTTGAATTTAGGACTTATAACTTTTATTGCAAACGGTTTTAAGTCTTTGGCATGTTATAGTATGTGACATTAAGTTCGGGCAAGTTATCATTCGGACAAATTAAGATTAGGACAAAAAAAATTATGGCACTTTAGATTATGGATAAAAAAGTTAGGGATCACAATAGAGAACCGTTCAAATCATTATCATTATCATTAGACATTCAATGAGTTTGATGAGAGATAATTTCGGCATATTATTTATTTATGATGTGGATTGGTTTTACATTTAAAATTATTACGTCTATTATTTATAAGACCATTCATTTACTGGTCACCTAAAAGTTTTTAATTTAGTCTGGTAACAGCTTTAAATAAAATTTTGTTGAAGAAAAAAAATTAAGAGACCCCTTCAAAAAAAGGTAGGCATCGCGCCTTTAATATCCCTGCTATGTAATTATAACACATTTTTGTAAACGATTACGACAAATTTGTTTCATTTTGACAGTTCATCAACATTCATTGCGTTATTTACGTTGTTGTTGTTGTTGAGCAGTTTTTTTTTTTCGAAGTTATGAAGCAATGATTAGCAAGTTGTTTCAAAAGGATTCAAATTCCGATTGATCGTGTATTACGTAATTAGGGTACTGGTATTGCAGATTTCCATAAGCAGTGGTAACCACACTAACCACTTGCCATCAGGTGGGCTGGTGGGCCGCCAGCCTGATGAAAAAAAACTGGCACAATACAGCCGATGAATCATGGCCAGTCTAAACATAGACTCTCCAAACTTTCTGTCTCTTCGAACAGTGATTTAAAGGCCAGTCGTAATTCTAACTAATATTATAAATGCGAAAGTGAGTTTATTTGTTTCTTTGTTACGCTTTTACGCTAAAACAGCTGAACGGATTTGAATGAAATTTGGCACATGGCTAGACCATGATCTGGATAAGGACTAGAATGTACTTTTTATCCCGATATTCCCACGGAATCGAGATTTATGCGGGTGAAACGGGTGTTTTATGCAGTCAGCATCCATATTGTTGACCGATTTGGGCTGATGTAGAGGCCAGATAAAAGCAAATTATCGGTAATCTTTTAGACGCAGACTGCACCACGTAAACAGATTATGTATTACAATGAACATTAAATACTACGGTAATTATGCCTTATCTTATCTGAAAATACCTGTGTACGTGACGAAAACAATAGGAAAACAATTCTGAATGTTTTTAGAATACCTATAAAGGTACCATTCCGTACCCGACCGCAGGAGGCAACTGCAGGCGACGTGTCGACACGACTGGTTTCTAAGTATTTCTATGAAATACCTTCCGTAGCTAGCGACCCATCATTGGCAGCTACGGGCGAGTGACAGGCGACACGTGCAGCCCGACCGCAAACCAGTAGTGCCGCCAACGCTCGAGCGATAACACGTTTTTCTTCCATCTACCGACTGGAATATGGGCTGCTGCCGCCTGCCATCGGGCTTTACGCTACTGCAAAGAATTTTCACGTGGAACTAATCAATCTGCGTAGCCTTTTCCCAATTATGTCGGGGTCTGCTTCCAGTCTAACCGGATACAGCTTAAAGACAAGACATCATTAATTTTCTTAACCCAGATCTTTCTAAATGTGGGCGAACGTTAGACTGATGAAGTTTTTGTTGAATATTGCTTGGCAGTCGAGTGTTATTAACAACAATAATTAAAGCTGTTAGATGGTGCATAGTAAGTAATGAAGTAGCTAGTAAAACAATTAGTATTGTTAGGATGATGAGTTGAGTTATGGTGGAGGTTTCTCTACGAGCCTAATGATACAGTAATACACGTCAAAAATAAATTATGTACAGCTTGACATAAAAGAGTTTGGAAAAAAGAGGGCTACTAACGCACTAAGTTCACTGTGAATGGGAAATGAGTAAAATAATTGATTATACAAATTGTTAAAAACGCTGCTTGTGGGTGACGCAAAACCTATTAGCACTTGTCGGCATAGTAGTGCCATCATCATAGGTCTGCACCGGTCAAGCCCCGCGGACGCGCGGTTTACGACACTTAAAACATTTTTTGATTATTTTTGGTCTAATTGACGAGAATATCCGTAAGGCCATAGGTTAAAACAGCCCACAGACGATAAAAGCCATTATTCTAAGCCCCCGGAGCGGGAGGGCGTGTCAGACTCTTACTGACTAAAACCCACCCGTGTTCCTTCAGTTGCCTGTACATTGCCAGGGGCCACGGTATCCCTTTCGGACTTTCCCGCAACCCCGGTAGAGCCGAAATGCCTGAGAGATATTTTTCGACGGCATGTAAAGCCAAGTCAGAGGCCCATGAGCGGCTTTAAAACTCTGAAACCAGGTTTGTCACTAAACACACGAAAAGAAGAAGAGAAGAGGAAAGAACCACACAGATTTGAGTGGACCTGTACAGTCAGTGCACGCATTTGTCAGTAATCGTGTAGCTCAACTCAGAACTTAGAGACAGTCAGACTTACTAGACAGATAACTGACTCAATTACACAATAGCATCGCACCCCGGCGATGTCGTCTCGTCTAATACAAAACCATTGTATTTATAAATCAAGTGACTCGTTCTTCTATTGGAATGACCTGCTTTTATTAATCATAAAGTACATTAACTCTCAGTAAATTATAAAAGCAGTTGAAAAACCTCGGTGTTTCGTGCTACGTAAAAACGTGTGTTAGATTTTTATTTATCGTAATTTATATTGAGTAGTAATCAAAATTTTAATTCGTAGACTTACTACTTAAATACCTAGTTGATGAATAACTTTGCATTAAAAAAAAAAACAGATATCTTAAGTTTATTGAGAAATTTGCGCTGAAAAAACTAGAACCGGTATGCGCAGGAGTCTGTCAGTCTGCCACTCTTTTACAAAAGCAACTTTTCGACTTCATAGTCGCTAGTGGAATAATCAAATTCCGGTGAGCAGTGGCTATTCGGCAGATGCTGGGGCATACCGGCGGATGCTCCGGTAAGCTGGCGGACGCTCGCTATATTGCAGATGATTTTTCTTGTCAGTGTGCGCTGGTGGATGGAGGAATTATCCGCGATGCTCTCCCCTGCCGTCCGCCAGTGTACGCAGTCCCTTACGCGTCAACGGGAAAGCTCGTGAAAACTTTTGTGGAGTGAGCTGACATTCCACCTGATGCTAGGGAATTAGGGATTGACAGGCTCACTTCACATAAGTATTCTCGGTGAGTTTTTTACAGAATAGGTCGGCTTGTTTGTGTGAGGAGCTCGTGGCTAAGTAATAACAGCCGCAAGGGTCGATCTATCAGGTTAAGCTATGATTGCCGGGGTTGGTCCGTGGATGGGTGACATACTGAGACTCCTCCGTGCCTCGGAAAGCACGTTAAGCCTTTGGTCCCGGCTGTCATTCGTGGATCTTTGACAGTCGTTACGGGTCGTCTGAAGCCCCAAAGTCTGACAATTAGTCTTACCAAAGGGTATCGTAATATTACCCAGTTACTGGGTTCTGGAGGTCTGATAGGCAGTCACTCCACGTAAACTACTGGTATTCAGCTGCATCCGGTTAGACTGGAAACCGACCCCAAACCCTTTTTTCCCGACCCCTTTGGGAAAAGGCTGGGCAGATTAAGGTCTGCTTGGTTGTGTCATTCTCCACGAATGTCGATATTTAAATGTATGTACGTCCAGCGCATCCTGGGTAGTCAACCTAGCTACCACTTTGCTGACTTGCTTATATTGTGGCGGCATCTACATCGCCACGTGCGAACTAGGCATCACACGAACGTAAAATCCTGCATCGCGCAAGTGAAGTTTACCGCGCGACTAGCATTACACAACGTCCCGACATTTATCGTCGGGCAGTAACCCACCGGCGGACGTTCTTCACTTTTCTATAGAGGATTAGTGACCTTTACACACTGATTTTTACCACGACAAGAGCTATTCTCATTTCACAAAACCGGAAAAAGAATCGGAAAACAGTAAAATGCAAAGGAAAAAAATACCTTTATACTTATAGTTTGGTATTTTCTCGTTATCAGTACATAAAAATTTGGTAGATCGTAAAATTCAGCCATAACAGCCGGTTGCACCCAGTAAAAAAATATACTTTTTTTTCCTTTCAGGTAAAATTACACCACATCAAATAAAATTTCACGATTAAAATTACAGGAGCTTGCCAATAACAACTTAATTTGATGTTGTTCTTATTACGTTTTTTTTAGCTTGTTTTTTGTTTTTTACCTTGAAATTGGATAAAATTCAAATTCAAAAGTCATTTATTCAAACTAGGCTGAAAATCAGCACTTTTCGAACGTCAAAATTACATAAGACAGTCCCCCAAAAACGCCCGCCCTTCACCACTTCCTAGTGCTTTAGCTGGGAAGAAGAAGTGGCGCAACAAACTCCCCAGCAGCACAGCTGTCTGAATAGTCAGAAAAAAAAAACTAAAAAAGATAAAAATACCTACTCCTTGCCTTTGTTTGTCAATTAGGCTAACAACTAGTTCAAACTTAACGAAGACGTTACTTAAGCCAAACGCCACGCGCTCAAATTGATCATTCCTTCGCTGGTAAACCTAACCTACCTACCAAACCTCTTGTGATCAACAATTAGCCACGCACGCCAGACCGGAACAATCTCTTCGCGATATACAATTGAATACGGAAGAGGACCAATGACTAAGTCTTTTTATGATGTATCCACGTAGCTTCACATCTTGTAACTATAAGTACATTTTAGTAAGGTACCGCCTTCATTTGTTATTTTTTTCTCTATGTTTTGGATTTTTCTCAGATACCCACACGCATAAATTCGAAAATTATTTCTCAATACATACAAATTATACTACACATTCTCACATACTCAGTTACAAACTATACTTTTCCAAAACAAATACGAATCCATACATACATACTTCACACACATTTGACACAATGACTCATATAAAATGTGGTAATAATCGTATGATTATCGTGTAAATGGGATTTGAAAGCTGTAAGTATTTACAGCTTTCAAATCCCATTTACACGTAACACAAAAACATATTCTTTTAACATCACCGCAATTGATACCCAAGTAACTCAGGTAAACGTATTCGTTCATTTAAAATCATTAATATATTATTATCAGCAACTATCGAGCAAGCGGAATATACAAGTAACACCGTTACGATTACGACAATACAGTTGTAATCGCGAATATCTAACAGTGACATTTATTGAAATAAACATATCTTCAAATGGATGACTCACTACAGACAGCTAATGAGATAGATAACATTGAAATTGCTTCCTCTATAGAGTGTGATTGTTCGAACCTTTCGGAGCATATTTTTGTTAAACAAAATGACTTAACTATAGTTTCGCAAAACATAAGAAGCATTTATTGCAATTTTGATAACTTTATGATAATGTTATCTAATTTTAAATTCGACTTAGATTTAATAATACTCACAGAATGCAGATTGAGTTCTAATAAACCTTTACCACAAATACCTAACTACAACTGCCATAATACAACACGTCAAATGAACCAAAATGATGGAGTAGTTATTTATATTAAAAATACGCTAAAACCTAAAATTATAGAATTACAACTATCTCAAGCAACCGGTATCCAGGTGGACATACTGAATAATACTGTATTGTGCATTTATCGTTCCCCGTCAAACACAAATATCGGTGAGTTTTTAGATTCACTTAGTTCACACTTAGAAACATTACCTTCACAGAAAAATATAGTAATAGCAGGTGACATAAACATAAATATCAGGTCCCAAGAAACTGAAACGTCTCATGAACGAACGAACCGGAACAACTACCTCAATATGTTATCTGCTTATGGCATACTACCTGGTCATACACTACCTACCAGAGAACGGAACTGCTTAGACCACTTCATGATACGACTTCATAAAAAAAAGACTTCTGCCTCAATTGCTATTTTGAACACTACAATTACCGACCACTATACTACTTTTCTAACACTTACTAAAATAAAAAATAAAGGTGCTCCAAAAAAAACGACTACTAAATTAAACTATGAACAAGCCCTAATATACCTACAAGAAAATAATCTTTCTGAATTAATGTTTTGTAACGACCCCAATCTTCTAACCGAATTACTCATATATAAACTGACTGACTGTATCAGTAACAATACCATAACAACAAATATCCCGAACCGTAAACGTATAATCAAGCCATGGATCACTCAGGGAATATTACGTTGTATTAAAAATAGAAATAAATTGCAAAAATCCTTACGGGCCGATCCATATAACACAGTTTTAAAAATAACATACTGTCGATACAGAAACTACTGTAATAATCTTATTAAAAAATTAAAAAGAAACTATGAACGCGAACTTATCTCTAAATCTATCAAAAACACTAGGTTACTCTGGAAAAATATAAAATCAATTACCTACACAAATAAATGCAAAAACCAAAGCACTGAACTACTAAATACTAAACTGTCTCCAAATGAATCTGTAAACTTTGTTAACGACTACTTTGTAAATATTGGAAAGGAATTAGCACAACAAATCCAAAATAGTAACACCCCCTCAATACAACCCTGCAATTCAAGTATGCGAAATAACTCTTTTGTGCTTTTAGACACCGATCTTAAGGAAGTAGAAAATACCCTGATGGGATTGAAATCTCACAGTGCCCCTGGATGGGATAATATCTCAACTAGCTTTTTAAAGTACTGTCATAAAGAAGTCGTCCCCATCATTACCCATCTGACTAACGTTTGTTTTAACTCTGGTATTTTTCCAATCCTACTGAAAAAATCCATTATTACTCCGGTTCACAAGGGGGGGAACAGAGACGATGTCAATAATATTACAGACCTATTTCAGTCTTACCAGCCATATCTAAGATTATAGAAAAAATAACAAATACGAGACTAGTTAACTATTTGAACAAATTCAAAATTATATCATCTTCGCAATTTGGATTCAGGCATGGAGTATCGACTGAGGATGCAATTGACGCTCTTAGCTCGTTGGTAACTGAACATCTCGATGCAGGAAAGAAATGCCTAACGATATTCTTGGATCTTAAAAAAGCTTTCGACACCGTTTCTGTTCCAGCCCTTGTAGCAAAGCTGGAGGGAATTGGAATAAGGGGAACTCCCCTGAATTTTTTTAAGGATTATTTATCTAACAGGAAACAGAGAGTTAAGATAGGAGCCCATACTAGTGAAGATGCTGACGTTCTATACGGCGTACCTCAGGGGAGTGTATTGGGGCCTACATTATTTCTTACGTATATAAATGACCTCTGTAACCTAAATGTAAAAAACGCAAATATTTTTTCGTATGCTGATGATACTGCAGTGGTTTTTGCCGGAAACAATTGGTCAGATGTGAAACTCAAAGCTGAAATGGGTATGGTCCAAATTGCCAATTGGCTCAGAGATAATTTACTGTCACTAAACACAACAAAAACAAACTATATATGTTTCTCAATCTCCAATCATTCTCAAGATGTAGCCTCTAACATTAAAGTACATTCATGCAATACAACCACAGATAAAAATTGCAAGTGCCCTGTTATAGACAAAGTTTCGCAGACAAAATACTTAGGCGTCATAATTGATCGAAAATTATCCTGGTATTCCCATCTTGAACACGTTACTGCGAGAGTTAGGAAACTGGGTTGGATTTTCAAATCTCTAAGACATATACTTCCAAGAAATACAAAAGGAAACGGCGGATCTTCTAGAAATCTCCTAAATGAAATCTATACATCACTTGCCCAATCTGTCATAGTTTACTGCATACCTATATGGGGAGGCGCGGCTAAAACAAAGTTTATTAATCTAGAACGGGGACAGCGATCCTTAATAAAAGCTATGTATTTTAAAAAGATGAGATATTCTACGGAAAAGTTATACGAAATTAGTGGTCTTCTTTCAGTTAGAAAATTGTACATCATATCCACTGTCCTAAAAAAACATAAAACTCTTTCGTATGATTCAAAAGTGATTTCGAAAAGACGAAAAGACTTGATTGCACAAATACGACCGACTAAAACGAAGTTCGCGGCTACACAATATCAACATCGGTCTGCTCAACTGTATAATAGGGTAAACAAACAAATATTTATATATCCCAACAAACTACGCGAATGTAAAAAAAAACTAACAGATTGGATAAAACCATTCACGTACACAGATACTGAGTCACTCCTTCAACACATGAACTAACACACACCCACACACACACCTTCACACACCCCTAAACACACACACGTCACACACTCCCACACACACCCTCACACACCCCTACACACACACACGTCACACACACCCACATACACCCCTACACACACACACGTCACAAACAGCCACATCACTCACATTTTTTGTAAAAGATAATTATAAGTAAATAATAAGTTTTTTGATCACCTTTTAGCCTACCTAAAAAAGAGCGGCGTCTTCTAACACAGGCATTATCTGCTTAAAAGGAGGCGCCATTCGACAACAAAATGTTAACAATTTATGGTCATGAAATAAACATTTTAAATTTTTTTTTTTTTTTTTTTTAAACCTAAAAAACTCCTGATTTTTGGCTCCTCAAAAAACACCAATGAAGCAATAATAGCTTAAAATGGATTACTTTACATCATTAATAAATAACGCAAAATCAGTTAAACGAACCAATAAGCACTTTCTGAATCTAAGGCCCGGACTCCACCAAAGCGGAGACGAGACGAGAAGAGATGTGTGTTTATCACAACATCCAGTGCTCGCCGCACGCAGCTCAGTTCCACTCTAGCCAGCACACATCTCCGCTCCAGTCTAGCCAATACGCATCTCCGCACAGCTTCGGTGGATACACCCTAGCTGAAAAACATCTCTCCTCGTCTCCGCTTCGGATATCTCCGCACAACTCCGCTTCGAAGTAGTCCGAGTCTTATGGAGACTGGTCCAGACCTATTCGCCCGGATTTGCATTTTTCCATAACTCCACTGGATCTTCTTTCTCGCTCAAATGAAGGAAGTTTCCATTTATGTTGCCATTTCTATACACTTACATAAACTGGGCTAACGGGTACACCACCTGCTACGATCCTTACATACTTCTTTTGCATCGTTTATGTTCATAAATCTGGTTACAATTTCTCTAATCATTTTTATATTTTGTTCACAGAAAAATACCCACAAATTAAGAAGCTCTTTGGCTACGACCCTAACTTCAAATGGGTGGTGACTGTCATGGTGCTGATACAAATCATCTCTTTGCCGTTCGTGACACAACTCAGCTGGCCTATGATGCTGCTGGTGGCCTACTGCTTCGGGGGAGTCATTAATCATTCTCTTATGTTAGGTAAGTGTGCCCATCACTAGTATCTAGTTGAAGTAGGTACTATCGCGGACACGCATATCTAAACACCGTAAGGACTATTCCTGCTTGCAGCGCTCGGTCGCTATAGTAACGCTTACCTATAAAAAAAAAAGCCAGGTGCGTGTCGGACCACGTAATATGATAGGTTCCTTAGTTGGGATGAATTTGTCCCAAGAAAAAACTTAACATTGTAGTTTATAAACATATTATCAAATACATTCCAACTGCAAATGTAAGTTTGTACGCACGATATTGAGAAATTTACCATGTTATTTTAAGACCATAGTCTTCTTATAGGTTTTCCTATAATCTACGAGTAAAGAATATATTATTATTTTCTGTATTTTTTTCAGAATTTTAGGCTCAGTAGTTTCGGACATAAGGGGGAATTTTCATCAACTTTCTTAATTATCTTCAAAATATTAAAAAAAAAAACAGATCTACGCAACAAGCTCTTTCATTTGATTGTCACATGGTACAGTTAGCAAAACTTTTTTATTTTATTTTCTTATTTAAAAGTGAACATGGAGATGGGGGTCACTTTTGGGGGGCATTAATTCAAAATTCATTTATTTACGATACACGTCCGTGTTTGGGTCACAAAAATACATATGTGTGCCAAATTAGAACTTAATCGGTCCATAAGATTCGGAGCAAATTGGCTGTGACTGACGGACAGACAGACATACAGACACACGAGTGATCCTATAAGGATTCCGTTTTTTTCATTTAGAGTTACGGAACCCTAAACTAAAAAAGGGTCGGGATTTTGTTTTCAAAGTGGCTAGATATACGTGACCGCGATGGTACCTCATGCGATCTACCCAAATGCAAATGTTCTTTGTCTTGGTAATTTTCGTAGGATCGTTAGGTTAAGAAAGAACGACACAGATTAAGGCTACATTCAGCTACACAATGACTGACTCATCATGGGTGTTAACTGGACAGGTCCATTTAAATCTGCATGATTCTGCCCTTAAAAGGTCTGCAAGGTTATCTTGTGAGCTGACCATACGAACACCATCACCTGCTGAGTTTGTTCCGGAAATTCTTCTCAGAGATCATCTCTAGGAAAAGGCCTCTATAGGATATAGGCCTCCACCAAGCAACAAGCGAATTCCCGCGACCGTCGGTCCTTGTGTGGGGGACCTACCCATGCTGCGCCTAAAAGTGGTGGCAGCATTACATAGATTAATTTCCCAAATAGCTGATAACATAATCTGGTAATATGAGCCGTAATTGACTACCCATATCAAGAACATGTCTCATTTGCTTGAGTATGCCACTCCCAAGATCCATTCATCATGCTGCAGCACACGTAGCCAACCATAGAAACGGGTTTTGTCGACGGAAGAATAGACAAAATGACAGATAGTGATTGTTTATCTGTCATTTACTCTATTCTTACGTCGACAAAACTCTTTTCTGAGCCATTCCGAGAAAAAATTACCCGTAACTAAGGGGGCAAAATGGACAATTCTAAAATGCCACTAATATTACATATTAGTGGCATTTTAGAATTGTCCATTTTAATTTTAGAAAAGAGTTTTGTCGACGTAATAATAGAGTAAACTCTATTCTTACGTCGACAAAACTCTTTTCTGAGCCATTCCGAGAAAAAATTACCCGTAACTAAGGGGGCAAAATGGACAATTCTAAAATGCCACTAATATTTCACGATACTAAACGTGACGAGACGAACTCCCGCTTTGCTAACAATAATGACGACAAAACCAATATTCTTTGTTCTTTTAGAGGGAATCATTATTTCATTGCATACGCAGATTTATAAAGAATAATTCGCAAATGAATGAATATTTTAAGAACTTCCCAGTATCACGTTATAACTGTGACTATGGACTTCTTATTTGACTACCTGTAGTTGGTACGCCTTTCGTCACCGATTCCGCGTCACGGTTGCCTGATGGGTAAAAAGAAATGGCTGATCCACCATAATAACGTTACCATGAAAATAAAATAACTTGTTTTGGTAGTTTTGTACTATTGAAAGAAAATAAAACAGTAGTGACTAAAGTGGAAAGAATTTTATTGTAATACAATAAGATTTGTTTATAAAATTAATGTTAATAAAAAACAGTATTTTTTAAAACCTCACAAAAAACGCTGAGGTGTGTCTTAAAAAAACATGAACGTCGGTTAGTTAAAAGTTAGCGACAGGAGGTGTGACACGCTAAAATTGCCTGTTTTGCTTTTTATTTTAAATTTTTAATCAGATATATTAGCAACAATTGACTCCGTTACACACTTTTCAATAGAGAATAAGAATATCTTGTAAATGTTTATGACAGTACTTTTTCCTTAGGGTAAATTTTTATCGGAATGGCTCTTCTATTGTGGTCATGCGAAGCGTGCTGCTCATTTCCTAATTAATCAGATATGATATTATCCGATAAGATGTCTTAAGTGTTATATGGTACAGTCGATAATAGCTTAATATCTTCGTAGTAAAACTCTCGAATTCTCGAACAGTCGCGGTCGTCCACTCGTTCCTTTGAGGACCGCTCAAAGATACGCCTTCTTGGAAACACAAACAACCTATACTGTTATACTGATGATAACAGGTTATCAGGTAATTCTTGTTATCACGGCACTTGAAAAGTGTGTCATTATCTGGCGTATCTTATCGATGCTATTAACTGTTTGGAGAGGAAATAACTTGGGGAGAGCTCTCACAGTGATAAAAAATCAAGTGCTGATCAAATTCTGTAAAAATCTTACCGTGAATACTTTGGTGAAGTGACAGCTCCTAAGTATTCTCGGTGTGATTTTATTTACAGATCTATTGTTGGCGCGTTGGTCTTGTGGTCGCAAGCGCAACTACTCATCACGACAGCAATCTGTACCTGGGTCTGGTAAACTTGCATTCGGTATTTCATGTAACATATACTTATTGTCAACCCTGAAGTCCCCAAAAGAGAAGGCCAGAGGTTTATAATACAAACGTATTTCGTCAGCTATATTTTAGCCCCATGGTGGTCAAATGGTGGCAGTTCACATTGCTATTCGGTGTTCGCGTTTATACTGTGTTTTATTCGGCTATATAATGTAGAAGTCCGAATAACTCGAACACACCGTCCAGACATCGTCATGAACAGCGAATATGCCGAATTTTCAAGAATCGATTTCGATGAGTCTTATTCGTGAAGCATTCGATTGTGACCACTAGATCAGCAACGCAGCGAATCCATTGGTTTTTCTTTTTATACAATTTAAGGTAAAGTACTCTGGAGTCCACGTTTTATCTCGGTTTATGGCAATGGGTACGCCCCCTATTACATGGGACTGCGAAATGTGGGCAGACCATGGACGTCTACCACTGTCTTGCTCCTCCAGGGCGCGTAGTCACGGCGTATTATGAGATCAGCTTGTTGTTTATGAGTGATCGATGATATCCCAAGCATTACATCTGATTCAGGAAAACAGAAAATGAAACATAGTAGCCCTCAGGGTAAGTGGAGCGACGATTACCTCAGGGTGAGCAGCTGGATGAAAGTGGCCGACTATCGAGTTAGATGATGTGTGATAGACAAGGCCTATGTTCAGCATTGAACTGCTATTGACTGATGATGTAGAGAAGCAACCTCTGTTTCCGTCGTCATACATAAAATCATACAGATTTTCCTGTACAGGGGTGCTTCAAAGTCGATAACAAACAGCCGTTTCAAGTGAATAATTGTGTTAACAAACCGATAAGCAACGACCATATCAGATTAGTATATGTCTAGTAATAGCAGGTGCAAACGATGTATAATTTTATGTTATTAGGTGGCTAATAAGCAGGAGACCCACCTTATGGTTAGTCGTGAATGTCACCTGGATATCTGTAATACCAGAGGCATCTCACGACTGTTGGCATCTCAAAGAAAAAGCTGAAATGTCTTATACAGGGTTACTGTAATTTTTTTCCGTTCAAAAGTGCCTTATACGGGCCTATTTGAAATAAATGATTTGACTTTGACTTTACTGGTAATAATATGTCGGCAGTCCATTAAGGGGATGTAGGAGAGGTCGTTTGCAACCAAAACCACCACCATTTTATGTTTTAAAATGAATGAAATATTGAATGTCAGATTACTCGAAAAGGGTTGACATTTGCATAGGAGTCATGAGGGGTCCATAGTAAACCGAAACCCGTGCTTCGGAAACCATGTTAAATCGTCGGTCCTGGCTGTCATTCGTAAATATTTGACAGCCGTTACGGGTTATCAAAAGCCCCGAAAGTCGTCACAACTAGTCTTACCTAGAGGTACCGTGTTACCTAATAGCTCATGGGTAGTGGAGGTCCAATAGGCAGTCGCTCCATGTAAAATACTAGTAGTCAGCTGCATCCGGTTAGACTGGAAGCCGACCCCAACATAGATGGCAAAAGGCTTGGCAGATAATGGTAATAGATTTGTTTCCTGGCGATTTTTTTATGTTCGGCAGGCGCACCCTTTGCTGTCAGTCCCTTTACCAACTTGCCGACTGGCAGCTATCATGCTTAAAACTTGGAATCACTTTTACAAGACACGTTAAAAAAAAAAATATTCGAGTTCGGCGTTTCCTATCTGACTACTCTGAGAAGAAAGGCCGAAAGAAACTCAGAGGTCACAGTCTCTTTTAAAGTCCAGACATAATCTTGGTCAGGCCATATGAGGACCATGTATATTAGTGTTTGAAATGGTCTTTTGAGACAAGAACCACACAGATTTGAGTGAACCTGTCTTGTCAGTGCAAGCATTTGTCTGTGCATACTCAGCGCTTCTCTTCCACATTTATTATGCGCACAGCCACAGTGTGGAACTCTCTGCCAACGTCTGTGTTCCCTTCCACATATAACCGGTATGCTTTCAAAGCAAGAGTGAACAGGCATCTGGGCACGCTCGTTCCATCATAGACCTCATCCAAATCTTTCGCTCAGGCGTCATCGAGGTCAATAGCAGGCCCCAAACGGCAATTAATGAAACATTTTCAAATAATTGACCGACCGAAGACGTAGGTATCACGTAGATCGATGTGACAAATGCTATCCCACCAAAAACATTTTCATGTAAAATGTTGCCAAGACGAGACCACATGGCTCGCACTGTTAAAAAGTTGTCAGATCTCATGTAGATCCAAGCTTCAAACTCTACTCGTCCTAACTCTACAAGCCCTAACTTCACAAACTCTACATTGGCCGCTTCCGGCCCAATCGCCGTCGATTTATTGGTGGGGCGTGTACAGTTAGAAGCTTGGCTCTACATGAATGAATAATTAACTATTGTATAACAGAAAAGTAATTAACAGTGAATACATTTTTCACCTTACGCCCATGTGACGGTAGCGAAACGGCCAAGCCACATATTTTGACTAAGGTGTAGAGTTTGTGAAGTTAGGGCTTGTAGAGTGTAGACTACGCACCTGGTTCAGATAGGTTATCGTATTAACACCTGGCTGCAGTGGAAAGTCACCGCGGTTTCCAAATATTATGAGATTGTTTGTAGTGGTTGTTATGTTATGATAAATTGATAACATTTGCTGATAAAATATTTATTATTGGTGTCGTGATAGCAAGTTTGGCAGCTTAATTGGTTAAGTGACGTTTGATCTCCTGTGAAGCGGTATTTTTTTCAAATAAATACTGTAAAGGCTTGATCTGAAGGCTCTTAAGGCGACGATAACCGACTTTTAATGATTTTATACTAAGGTCACGTCTAAACGAGTAGTGTTAATGATTTGGAAAAAATATATATTAAATTAGAGCATTTTCTTAATAACTTGAACATTAACAACATTACATAGTGAAATTAATTTGTAAAGTTATTTCTAACGCGGATATAAAACTGAGAATCACGCAAAATCTATCAAGCGTATTTTTCTGAAACCTTCACCATTTTAAAGATAATATAATTATTGATCTTTTAGTATACGTGTTTTATTAAAATGCCTTTTGTTTTATGTATAATAAATGAATAATGCGTCTAATTTGGGACAGCGCTTCTGGATGGGCGAGTCCCATTACTGACTGGACGTACGACGCGTTGCGTGAGCTCAGTACAGAACACGCAAGCTAACCACTCAAGGTCACTGGCATTTATATCTGCGTCTTAAACTGTAAAATCACTTTTGTGAATAAGTCATCCAATTAACAATAGTAAGGAGCTCGTGGCTATGTAATAAGAGCCGCACGTGTCGATCGATAAGGTTAAGCTAGGCTTGCCGGGGTTGGTCCGTGGATGGGTGACCATCTTTACATATCGAAATTCCTCCGTGCTTCGGAAAGCACGCTAAGCCGTTGGTCCCGGATGTCATTCTTGGATCTTTGACAGTCGTAACGGGTAGTCAGAAGCCCGAAAGTCTGACAACCAGTCTTACCAAGGGGTATGTATTACCCAGTTACTGGGTTGTGGAGGTCAGATAGGCAGTCGCTCTATGTGAAATACAGGTATTCAGCTGCATCTGGTTAGACTGGAAGCCGACCCCAACATAGTTGGGAAAAGGCTAGGCAGGTTTATTGATTAAGTTATCCAATTGGGACTGAGGCAGTTAGCCAAAAGCAATGGGCACTTATCAAATGTTAGAAACTAGGTGCACGGTTCCAATTGGTCGTTTTCAGTTAACAATCCAGACTCGGTAATACAATACCCCTTGGTATGACTGGTTGTCAGACTTTCGGGCTTCTGACGACTCGGTAACGACTGTCAAAAATCCACGAACGACAGCCAAGACCAACAACTTAACGTGGTTTCTGAGGCACGGAAGTGTCTTGGTATGGAAAGATGGTCGCCCATCCACGGACCAACCTCGGCAAGCGTAGCTTAAATAGCGATCCCTATACGACCGAATTCGGTCGCGAAGTCTTAATGTCGTCCTTAGACGTTCAAAATGACTTGACAAGCTCTAAAAAATCCCGTGCTTGTGAATCACGTCGCGCGCGTCTAGGGACGTTATTACGACTGCGACCGAATTCGGAAATATAGCGATTGCTATCTATGTCGAGACTGCCGGGCCTGATCGATCGACCAATGCTGCTCATATTATATATTACTTGTTGCTGTTAGTACTTAGCCACAAAATCCACGATTACTCATTTAAAATAATTGGAGTGCCATTTCTAAATGTGTGTGTATTTCTAACAGTGTGGATAGTGTAGGCCAATCAGTACCAGGTGTTTACCTAGTGATAAGCTATCTCAACAGTACAGCAAGTCACGTAGGTTTGATTCCACTACATATCATCTAAATTGATACAAAATAATACGATGCATTACTTATCAGTTATCATAACATAAAGTATTCATACCAATTAAGATTTAAAAAACTGAAGTGGTAATCAACTTTTACCCGACTACGGCGAAGCAAAAAGGAGGGTAATGATTTTCACCGGTATTTATGTATGTTCATCTGTTACCTCATAACTTCTAAACTAAGTTCAAAAACTAAAACATGACTCCTGAAAAATCACGCTCTAAAAAGTATGAAACAATAAAATATTTCTGACTTTTCATTAGTCGGGTTTTAGTTTTTGAACTTACTTTTTTGTTGCTAACCGTACCGTACGTTTGAAATATTTGCTCCCTCGGATATCATTTGAAATGTGCAAACGGAGAACTTCATATCTAAGCATTTTGAAAACAAAATCCCGTGAACACGATGACCACATCTGTTACCGCCCCGGTTCTATAGCGGCCGAGCGCTGCAAGCACAAATAGTCCTTACGGTATATAGATATGAACTTCTTCGATTACAAATGAAGATTGGTGACTCGACTGAATAACTAACGCAATGATTGCTCTAAAACGATGACGTAACGCATTCGGTACAAAGTCTACACTAGTTGACCATTTACCATTATGGACTGGTATTCTAGAACGTTCGAGTCGTGTTTTAAAACATTTTTACAACAAATTCAAAGTCAAATCATTTATTTCAAATAGGCCCTTATAAGGCACTTTTGGACGTCAAAATTTACAAAAAAATTGAATTGATTCTAGTCGCCCCTTCCAAAAGGTAGTTTTCGCATTGAGAAGAATGGGCAAGAAACTCCACCGTTACTCTTTGAAAATGTTTTACAATATTTTGTAAAAGTACATTAGTTATATAATTATATGTGAGGACGATGCACCTAGAATAAAATTACTATACCACAATAGGTAAAAAGAATTAAAAATGAAGCAACAACAGATAAATTAATTATGTGATAGATAAGTACATGGTGCTCACATATATACAAACATTGTAAAAGTAGATGATTTTCCTAAAATTTTACAATTAATAAGTCAGTGTTAAAATTTGTGTGGTAGTCCTCTAATCACGGCGGTAAAAATGGGGCTATTTTCGAAATTTTTGGAAGTCATATTTTCATTACGAATAAGCTGCTAAAAAAAGGAAATAACAGGGACGTGTCTACAGCAGACCTTGATTTTATGAAAAAATATGATTCCTCTAGAGGCATTATTCAGGAAGAAAAAAGGGGAATACATTTGCATGGAGAAACGCAGGCCCTGTTCCCTCTTATGCCTGGCCCTACAGTCTCGTCATAGATAGCGATCGCTATACGACCGAATTCGGTCGCAAAGTCGTAATGGGTTAGCACGGGTTTTTTTCGCGCTTGTCAAGTAATTTTGACCGTCTAGGGACGCCATTAAGACTGCGACCGAAATCGGTCGTATAGCGATCGCTATCTTTGACGTCCTCGACGGGTTACGCAGAGGTGTACCCTACAGTACCAACATCCATATTTAGCCAATTGTAATAGGGGGCGAACCTATTACCATCAACAGGCAACAAGTCCCGACTCCGAGATGCTACTGAGAAATTTCAGATCGAAAAATCCAATAACACTGCCCGACCCGGGAATAGAACCCAGGAGGACCTCATGCTCAGCAGTAGAACTTGTGACCACTAGACCAACGATGCAGATACAATCAATAATATTTTTCTCAGTAGCAGCCCGGAGTCTGGATTTGTTCCCGGTTGATGGCAATAGGCTCGCC
Source organism: Xanthia icteritia (assembly GCA_949128155.2). Taxonomy (NCBI): domain Eukaryota; kingdom Metazoa; phylum Arthropoda; class Insecta; order Lepidoptera; family Noctuidae; genus Xanthia; species Xanthia icteritia. Next base: position 9,219,333 of record OX421959.2, on the reverse strand, counting down.
TTACATGAGACTTAAACATAACTGGCGAAATGTGGGTGTACTATAGGTATACCTCTGCCCAACCCTTCGGGGAATACAGGCGTGATGTTATGTTATGTATTTGATTTACTAAAGTATTACAATACGGCCGATATAACTTGGCAGTTCCGAACTTCGCGCAAACGTCTGCGTAGTAGAGCCAATCCGAGCAAAATTGACCCGTTACTAAGCTGGACAAAATGGACTATTTTAAAATGCCACTAATATTTCACGACACTAAACGGGCGTAAAATAGTAAAGTGGGGGAGTCCGACTCCCACTATACTAACAACAATGACGACAAAACTAATATTATGCATTGTTCTTTTAGAGGTAATCATTATTTCATTACATACGTAGATATACAAGGTCCCATTAAAATAGATGGACAAATTTTAACACAGCGTTCAGTACGTCTAACCAAAGATATCCAAGCAAAAAAAAACACTGATTAAAGTGATTTTATTTTGACCTAAAATAATAAATGGCATTGGGTAACCAACATTTCTAGTGTATTTTCGTTAGCCGATTTATTTTTCTTGTAAGTATCTAATGCGATTTTGTTATTAATTTTTTACCATTGTCCTTATTTTGGTGGTATGAATGATTTCTAAAAGTTTGTCCATCAATTTTAATGGGACCTTAAATAAAGTATAATTCACAAATGAAAGAATGTTTTAAGAACTTCCCAGTATCACGTTATTATTGTGACTATAGTGGACTTCTTATTTGACTACCTGTAGTTCGTACGCCATTCGTCACCGATTACCGCGTCACGGTTGCCCGATGGGTAAAAAAAAATGGCTGACCTACCTTAATAACGTTACCATGAAAATAAAATAACTTGTTTTGGTAGTTTTGTACTATTGAAAGGAAATAAAACAGTAGTGACTAAAGTGGAATGTCCAACTTGGTGCTAATTTTATTAACATTATTTTTAGAATTTTATTGTAATACAGTAGGATTTGTTTATAAAATGAATGTTATAATTTAAGAAAAAACAGTGTTCTTTAAAACCTCACAAAAACGCTGAGTTGTGTCTTAAAAAAACATGAACATCGGTTAGTTAAAGTTTGGGCACGGTTGGCGCAGTGGTTAAGCGATTGACTGCTGCGCTGCGTGTCGTGGGTTCGATTCCCGCACGGAACAAATATTTGTATGACCTACAATTAGTTGTTCCGGGTCTGGCTGTTTGTGTATGTGAGTTTAAATGTTTGTAAACGCACCCACGACACAGGAAAAATCCCAAGTGTGGGGCAACGTTTTAAAAAAAAAAAAAAAAAAAAAGTTAGCGACAGGAGGTGTGACACGCTAAAATTGCCTGTTAAAGCATAAGAACTAAACAGTACCTACATTAAAAACTGCATTCAATAGAGAATAAGAATGTCTTGTAAATTGTTTGTGACAGTACATTTTCCTTAGGGTAAATTTTTCTCGGTATGGCTCAGTAACATTTTTTAGGAACCAAATAGTGATATGAGGCGAGTGTGAGTAGGGAGAGGCAAATTTTGCGCCCTGACGCCCCTAGCCGCCGCAGGAGACGCCCTGGGCGTCGGGAATCACAGGCCGATTCCCGGCCACCGTAGGCGCGGGCTTGCGGACGGTGAGCAATGGGTAGCTCGCCGTTTGATAAGGACCAGGCCCGGGTCGATGGCGCGTTGTGTTCCACGCGCGCCTCTAAGAGATGTCAGCAGAAGTGAAGGGGTCCGATAGGACCGATGCCTGCCGGGGTTGCGGGAAAGTCCGAAAGGGATACCGTGGCCCCTGGCAACGTACAGGCAACTGAAGGAACACGGGTGGGTTTTAGTCAGTAAGAGTCTGACACGTCCTCCCGCTCCGCCCAGAGCGCAAGAAGTTATTTGACAATTTTCCAACCAAAAAAAAAAAGGCAAGTGTTTGTAGTGCCTATGTTTAGTCAGACCTGCCAAATTATATCGGCCGTATCGTAGTTTCCAGTCTTTCAGACTGAAACTATATACACAATACTATCATTAATGTTGCGTGAATTATTTATGTTTCAGTCGGCCATTCCTTCTGAAGGTTGCTGTTAGTCATTGTCGTTTAGTGAAAACGTTAGCATTTGATAGATATAATAACTGCTATTACGCATTGACCTTGAACTTATATAGAAGTATGAGGGAGAGGGTGTAAAGTTCATAGATACGGGAGGATCCTCCGACCAGACGGGTGTCGTGTCTGGTTGGCAAATGCCCAACGACTGATATCGGAACCGGGACGTTGTATATACAAGGTCCCATTGAAATAGATGGACAAATATTTTAACACAGAGTTCAAAACGTCTAACCAAAGATCTCCAAGCAAAAAAAGACACAGATTAAAGTGATTTTATTTAGACCTAAAATAATAAATGGCATCGGGTAACCAACATTTTTTGTGTATTTTCGTTAGGTGATTTATTTTTCTTGTAAGTATCTAATGCGTTTTTCTTATTATTTTTTACCATTGTCCTTATTTTGGTGGTCTGAATGATTTCTAAAAGTTTGTCCATCTATTTTAATGGGACCTTATCGTTGCACGGTAAACTCCGCTTGCGCGATGCAGGATTTTGCGTGACGTCAGTGTGACGCATGTGGCGATGTAGATGCCGCAACAAACTTTCGGGTTTGTCCAAAGTGTGGTTGAAATGTCAACCCCGTTTTAAAAACAAAAACCCCGTTCTCAGTGCTTCTGCAATGCTTGCCGATGCATCCATCGATGATTTCTTCGCTGTCAAAAGGAACGAACCAACACTATCCTTAGAACGTTAGCAAGCAGAATTGATAGTCAGTACTGTGTACTGGGCCGGTGTACATGTACACCTGCACAGGAATAGGAAATAGACTTAAGTAATTATTGTGGAGGTCAGATGGCAGTCGCTCCATGTAAAATACTGGTATTCAGCTGCATCAGGTTAGACTATAAGACCACCCCAACATAGTTCGGAAAAGGCTAGGCAGATTGATCGAGAGGTCAGCTTATAATGGACATGTATAGCTTATAATGTCTTCGTGCGAACATAGAGCGTCGTTGTTAAATTATGTACATAGTACATTTTTATCTGTAACATAATAGTTGCCACGCCAACTCAAGGCCACTAAAATGTTAGTCATTATCAGTAAGACACATTACTTATAAGAAGATTATTCAGTTAGCGTGTTCGCACGGACGTAAAAAAGTTGTGGCAATTTTTTTTCGTGCACTGGATTTTCAACGCTTGCTTAGCGCCAAGAGTTTGAACTCTTGGCGCTAAGCCAAGAGTTGAAAATCCAACAGTGTGTTTTTTCAACGCGCTGGGACGAGGGTGCGTCCCAACGCGTTGGATTCTCAACGCTCGGCTCAACACCGAGAGTTGAAAACCCATTAATATGCCAAGACATCATTCTCCTGCACTTATCCCAATTTTATTTATGGTCGGCGTAACATGTATTTTTTTTTCATACTTCTGTATTAGTCGTCATCTCGGTAGTCGTTTCATTATTATTCAGTATTAAAAAGGAAAGGAGAAATGTGGGTGTACTATGGGTACCGGTACACCTCTGCCTAACCCGGATTGCAGGCGTGATGTGATGCTATGTTTTTTTTTAAATGTGTAACATCTGTCCTCTCAAAGCGACGGAAGTGTGTAACAGGATGCTGGGGAAGCGCGCGCTATTTGATTTGACCAATGAGCGCGCGTGGTGCTGGAGTTGACCGTCAGAAACTATCTTGACGAAGCCTCGCCCCTTTAATGTTGCTTATCACCAAGGTGAAATGTCAGATGACTTCTCAGTCACACACATCATGTGCGACTACAAACTGTAAACTCGCTCGTTTTTTTTAAAATTTACATTTCGGTATGCATTACGTCTGCAGAGTTGTTGTTAATATATAGTTATCTACTTTCACTAACTAATTTGACCCTTTATTTATGCTTGTGACTGTACCTAATCGATTACTTTAATCATTGTTTTAATTAAACCTTTTCTTTGTTACAGCCATCCACGAGATCGCCCACAACCTAGCCTTTGGTCACAACCGGCCCCTAGCCAACAGGCTATTTGGCTTCTTCGCAAATCTACCAATAGGGCTTCCTGTGTCTATCAGCTTTAAGAAGTATCATTTAGAACATCATAGAGTAAGTTGAATCAAATAATCTCAAATTTTCTTACGTTTTATACTAATTAAAGCACCCGACTGCCTTGTTGGTATAATAGTCGCAAGTGCGACTGGCCTAAGAGAAGTTCGTGGTTCTATACAGGTATGAGGAAACAGGGTATAAAGTTCACTCATCCTCTATAGAAAAGGGAGGATCCTCCGACCGGACAGGTGTTGTTTCTGGTGGGCAACTGCCCTACGATTTATGTCGGGACGTTGTATATATGTTAGCCGCGTGGTAAACTCTGCTTGCGCGATGCAGGATTTTGCGTGATGTCAGTGTGATGCTACGCATTTTTTTTTTGGGTGGGATATGACTGTGTTAGGCTCAATTTACATTGCGACGGATCGGAATGGAAGCGAATTTTTGAAACGAAATAGAGTAAAGCATAATGAACTTTATGTCAATTGTTTAACGTACAAACTAGATCATGTTTAAATATCGTTACCGATCACGTTTGCACATTTTCGCCAGCTAATTTAATTAGATGCATAAAAGATATCAGCTGCATACAGTGTCTTGTATGACGCGTCAAGATGCTTGTCATAATAATATATGGGCGTCCAAACAAAAAGCGTCCAGTAGTGGGGTATTGAGTTAAGGCGACGATAACCGACTTTTAATGATTTTATACTGAAGATCACGTCTAAACGAGTAGTGTTAATGACTTGGAAAAAATATATGTTAAATTAGAGCATTTCCTTAATAACTTAATATAGGCATATTTTAGATTATGTTTATATTACATAGTGTAATTAATTTGTAAAGTTATGTCTAACGCGGATGAGAAACTGAGAATCACGCAAAAAAAATCAAGTGTATTTTTCTCAAACCTTCACCATTTTAAAGATAATTTAGTTATGTATCTTTTAGTATACGTGTTTTGTTAAAATACCTCTTGTTTTATGTATAATAAATTAATAATGCGTCTAATTTGGGACAGCGCTCCTTGATAGGCGAGTCCTATTATATTACTGGCTGGACGTACGACGCGTTGCGTGAGCTCAGCACAGAACACGCAAGCTAACCATTCAAGGTCACTGGCATATATGGGTCTTAAGACCAGATTCGGTATCTAGAATAGTCAATTGATAGTAAGGATTGTTAAAAATATTCAAAAACTAGCACATATTTTTTTATCAGACATTTGAAGTTGAAATTCTGAAAAATCGTAAATAGTCATTCACTATATGAAATTGTAGATAATTGAGCATTTATTAATAATCAATTAAAATCGCGAAATGCAATTTTTTCACCCAACTTTACAAAACTTCTTATATCTCGGAAACTAAATGCCGAGAACTGGACCCTTTTTGCTTGGACGCCCACATATAAGGTACCATTAAATTAGATAGACAAATTTTAACACAGCTTCAGTACGTCTAACCATAGATATTCAAGCAAAAAAACCCTGATTAAAGTGATTTTATTTTTACTTAAAATAATAAATGGCATTGGGTAACCAACATTTTTAGTGTATTTTCGTTAGCTGATTTATTTTTCTTGTAAGTCTAATGCGTTTTTCTTAGTATTTTTTTACCATTGTTCTTATTTTGTTGGTCTGAATGATTTCTAAAAGTTTGTCCACCTATTTTAATGGGACCTTATATATTCTCATCATAGGAATGCACTTACGTAGAATTGAATCGTTCGCTGCAGCTTAAAAAATACTCTATGAAGTTTACTTTGACACCAGAGCGGCAATTCCCGTATTTTTAAGAATGTTAAATGAGTTGGACTCTGATCACTGTGGCCAGTTGGTCACTTTCCCTCAGAAAACAGTCAGAGGTCAAAGAAAACTGGTGAGTTTTGTTCCTGTAAATAAAAGTCGCTTAGGGCAATTTAAAAATAATGTAATGGAAAAACTACCGGGTTTGCCTTATCACAACGACCCGGATCGAGCTTATACTTCACTATTTAACCTCATCAATTGTGAGTTTAGGAAGATTTTCACCTCAAAAACATTGCCTGTTTGTGACCGCGTTATATTTAGTGATTGGGCAACACCAGGTATTTACAAAAGTAGGCAAAGGTTATTTGAATTGTATTATGAAAAACATACAACCATGTTGAAACTTTTAAGGAATTTGTTAAGAAATATTCTAAAACTTAAAAGAGCCTGTTCCTCAGCAAAAGCCATACACATTAAAAATAAAATAATATCTTCTAGAAATAAAATTAAAACAACTTGGAATATTATTATTCAGAAACGAGAAGAACGGCAATACGGAATCGTGACTTCCATCTAAAAATCAATGATGTAGATATTAAGGCAGACGTGGAGGTGGCAACAGAGTTTGAAAATTTCTTCACTAATATTCCCATTTTAACAACCAAAACTCTGTCATCGTCGTCCTCCACTTCTGTTTACTCAATACTAAAAGAATGTGTACCAGAATGTGACAAACTTTATGAATTTACAATTGCTACTGCTAAAGACATTATAGAATCTTTTAAAGACCTTGATGTAAAAAAAAACTGCTTACCTTTGGGGATTGTCAGTACATACCATTTCTTCAATAATTGATGTTATTTCACCATTTTTAGCAATTGTTTTTAACTCGTGTATTGCATATGGTGTGTTTCCTGATCTGATGAAACTTAGCAAAGTGATTCCACTGTTCAAGTCTGGCAGCACAACTGCACAACCTATTTCGATATTACCATCATTGAGCAAAATCTTTGAAAAAATAATTTTAAAACAAATGTCAGGACATTTCAATGCTCATCATTTACTACATCTGAAACACAAAACATAATCTGTTATACAAAGGGTCGTTCAACTACAGACGCGGGCGTGGAATTACTGAAGAGCATATTCGAGGCCTGGGAGGAGTCGCATAATGCTCTTGGCATTTTCTGCGACTTGTCCAAGGCCTTCGATTGCGTACATCATGATACTCTCATCAGGAAATTGTACCACTATGGTATGAGGGACAGGGCTCTCGACCTTCTGACTTCTTATCTGAACAACAGAATTCAGAGGGTCGATGTTAATGGCAAGAGATCTGCAGGATCTGCGGTCACCATGGGCGGATTCAATACTAGGTCCTTTCTTGTTTTTAATTTATATAATCACAAGATCTATTATTCGCAGATGATCCCTTATTTTTAAAATCAAACGTCAGTTAGTCAACTTTGAACAAATGAACGATGCGCTCTCTAAAGTTGTGCATTGGTTTAATGTAAATAATCTTCTTCTGAATGAAAAAAAGACTAAACTCATTAAATTTTCAACGCCAAATGTCAGGCAGCTAACTACCAATGTTCAAGTTAATGGAATAGAGCTGGACCCTGTTGAGTCGACAGTTTTTCTTGGAATCACTATTGACGGTAAATTACATTGGGGCCCACACATAGCAAAAATTGTCAGGAAGTATAAGCTCGGCCGCCTATGCTGTTAAAAAAATTAGACACATAAGTGACGTAGATACAGCCAGAATTGTTTATTTTAGTTATTTTCATAGTCTTATGTCATATGGAATTCATACATTTTTTTTGTGTCTGTGTTTTCATTGTCATACAGAAAAGGGCTGTTCGAGCCATTTACAACTTAGGTCCGAGATTTTCCCTTCGAGAAAAGTTCAAAGAAATAAATATTCTGACTGTAGCCTCACAATATATTTTTGAAAACCTATTATATGTACACAAAAATAGATCAAATTTTAAAATTTCCGATATTCATAGTTTAAATACCGAATAAACACAACCTCGCTGTACACCGCACTCGACTCCACAGAGTAGGCAACTCGTTCATGGTCAATGTATACGCTTTTACAACAAAGTTCCCAACGACATTCGAAACTTACCCATTAAACGATTTAAAAGCTGTATTAAAACCAAACTTTGTAAAAGAGGGTACTATACAATTTTTGATTATTTAGAAGATAAAAAAGCTTGGGATTGAGCTGCTCGCTCTGCTAAGCCTTGTGATAAAATATTAAAATCAATACCACATTACATACAAAATGACTATGTGGATATATATATGTTTTTTTTTTTTTTTTTTTTTTTTTTTTTTTTTTTGTACTACTTTCGTTGCATTATGCTGGGATAGGAGCCTTTTTGGCCTCGCTCAGGTCTTCTTTTTTTCCAGTTTTTTTGGTTTCACTATTTTGTCAGTTTTAATGTTTATTTTTTCTATTATTATTGTTTTCATGAGTTTGTTACTTTTAATTTTCTTTGTTTTTATTGTTCTATTTCCTGTGTGTACCAAATAAGATACATTTCTTTCTTTCTTTATATAATACATGCATGAATAGTGTTGATGACTAAAACTTGTTTTTTGTTCGTCAGGTAGATTATTAAAAAATATTGGACACGTTATTTTTCTTTGTTATGTAAACAAAAGATTACGGCGATACATTGAGTTAAAATGTGCCATGACGTCACGAGTATGTAGATTTTATACTTGTGCGTAGCGACACCCACTCTCCAACTTTAGTGCGTTTTATCTAAGTCATTATTTATTAATATGATAAAGCAAAAAAATACGTGTCTAATATTTTTTTATTTTATGACTGACGGACAATTTTTTTTTTTTTGTTTTTCTCTTCATCCTGTCATCGTCCCTATTATATTTCACCATTATTTATCTCTCTTCCAGTACCAAGGCGATGAGGTAATAGACACCGATCTCCCGACCCTCATAGAAGCGAAACTCTTCTGCACAACAGGGGGGAAGTTTCTCTGGGTGATCCTACAGCCGTTCTTCTACAGCTTCCGACCGTTGGTGGTCAGACCCAAGCCGCCTACACCGATGGAACTGATTAACTTGGTTATACAACTGTTTTTCGATGCTGTTATTATCAAATTGTGGGGTGAGTCCATTTTCCATGTTTTTTTTTCACTTTTGGGTGATGTTAAGACATATACTTAATATGTTTTATCGATCAGAGATCGATCGATCAGCCAATTTACACAAAACCTTAATTAATTAAACGCTTAACCTTCCTAATGAATCACTCCGTCCATTGGTGAGAACCGTATGAAAATCCGTTTGGTAGTTTTTAAGTTTATCGCAATCCGTTTGGTAGTTTTTGAGTTTATCGCGATCCGTTTGGTAGTTTTTGAGTTTATCGCGTTCAGACAGACAGACGTGGCGTGACGTGGCTTTGTTTTATAATATGTAGTGAAGTAAGCACTTGGTAGGATTTTTGAAAATCTCTTATATGGGTTTTTAATAGGGTATAAAAGTTAGTACTTATGGAATTTATCATTTTTGCCGATTGGAAATCCGATCGGGCGAGCACAGCTTATAGTTATAAAAATGTTATGTGTGTATGTGTTTTTATGTATTATGAAATGTTTTATGATTATAACAATTATTGTCACTTTTTCTCAAATGTTTACCATTAACACCCTGTTGTCAATGGCATGAACAGGGAACAGGGCCTGCGAGGAATTTGGAAAATAGGTATTTGAAGAAACTATTGCCGTCGTGTTACCTCAAGTCTGCCTCCATAGAGTGCGATAGGGACAAGCTGCAACTCACACCGACTATATCACAAAAAAAAAATTGCTGATATCGACGTTTCGTATTCCCCTTTTTTCTCCTCGAAAACTGAGCCGATTCAATTAATTTTTACATTAAAATTAAAAAAAAGAGTACGTACGTTTTTACGTACATTTGTTTGGTAGTCCTCTAATCACGGCGGTAAAAATGGGGATTTTTGTAATTTTTGGAGGGTCATATTTTCTTTACCAATACGTTGCTGCTTAAAAAGGAAATGAAAGGGACGTGTCTACAGCTGGTCTTGATTTTATGGAAAAAAAATGGCTCTAGAGGTATTATTCAGGAAGAAAAACGGGAAATACTTTTGTATGGAGAATCGCAGGCCCTGTTCGCTCTTAAGGCGCTAAAAGCATCTTGTAGTACTTATTATCAACTAGCCTATCGTGGAGTATCACAAATAGTGTAAAAGAAACATACAACATAATCAGCTTATAATCTCCCCACTGCTGGGACCCAGGCCTCCTCTATTCGAGAGAGAGTGGGCCGTAATCCACCACGCGGGCCCAGTGCGGGTTGGTAGATGTCACATGTCTTCGGTAAATATGGTTCTAGGACATGCCGGTTTCCTCACGATGTTTTTCTTCACCGTTTTGAGAGCAGTGGTGATGAAATTATTTACACAAAGTAAACTGCTTGCCTGGGTTCTAACCTACGACCTACTCGTTAGTTGGAGCCGTTAAAGGAAAATACATTAATTATTTATTTTTGTGTATTTCAGGATGGAAAGCGCTTGGTTATCTCATATATGGAGCTCTTATGGCGATGGGCGTTCATCCAGTTGCAGGTTATTAAAAAACACTGTTTAATTCACATAATAATATGCTGATTCTCAGTCAGAGAATAGAGAGAGGATTTTTTTAAGGTGAAAGAGGAAAACACTGGAAAATTAATATCGTAACATACACTGAATATTTAGTTTTTTAGGACACCTTCATTTGTAAGGCTTTTTGTTCTTACACCCAAAAGTGTTACAACACCATTCGATCAACATTGTCAATAGCACTAGATTAAGAATTAGGAATAAAAACACATCGCATCGCAAACATAAAGTTCATTATCCTTTGCAATGCATTTACTACTTCGATTGAAAAGTAAATTCATTTTTAAAATAAGAACAAAAATATTTATGGAAATATAAAACGTAATTTCTAAGCAATAAGGTTGAAAAAACTATGTTGCAAAATAAGACCACAACATTATTAATTTGTGGACTTATTTGTCCGGTCGTTTTTTATGTGCTCCCTGAAAATCTAGTACTATTGTTGATCGAAGACAACAACACCTAATCCAGTGTTATTATTACAATTCATAGTCAATATTTTAATACAACCAGCAAATTAATTCACAACAACAGACGCTTCACTCCGCACTTTAGGTATGAAGCTACAAGTAGGCAGGCCGCACGCGACGGGCTCGTCTTGTCGAATTCAGTGGGCGTAACGTAGTCAGAAGATATAAGAGTTACGCGATAGAAAGAGAGGCAACTTCGAGGGGAATATAACTGTAGGCAAATTAGCGCTGTGCGACCTGAATTGCAACTTTATTGTGTCGTTGCAAGAGTCGCTTTTTATTTAAATGATTTTGCGGAGTGAACCTGATCTGTACTAATCTGTGGTACAACACAGAGATTAATTAATCTAAACAGCGAAATATTTGGGCAACTATTTGCAACATCGCCAACTGTCAGAATGCACTCTCTTAATAAAACAGTCGTTGTTGTTTTTTTAAACCCCTGCTTACCCATTTGCGCATGATGTAATGCGTTGTCCACAATCTCTTAAAAATCTTTGAACTGCCTCTGTGATTAGACCAGCTGTCTCAGACCCAGAGATCCGGGCCTCGATTCCCAATAGGGGCAAAATTTCTGCTCGGTTTGGTTGGTGGTAAGGCTCGTTCTAAGTCCGCCTGGCTAGCTACCACCATCTTATCTAAGTCTGTCGCCATAGCCACAATGTTAACAGCATTGTTGTGTTTCGGCAGTTAGAGGTAAGATAGCCAGTTCCTCTGTGGTTGAGGATTCCGGGTGAAGCTCGCTTCCACCTTCGGCCTGATCATCACTTACCATCAGTTGAGATGCAGGACAAGAGCTTCGACGTCGATAAAAAATAAAACATGTTTGTATATCACCACTAAAATAACATTTTGCTCTGTCTACATTCCAGGCCACTTTATAGCCGAACACTACATGTTCAAGAAAGGCTATGAGACCTACTCTTACTACGGGCCTCTGAACTGGATCACATTCAACGTGGGCTATCATAACGAGCATCACGACTTTCCGGCGGTGCCTGGCAGTAAACTACCTGAGGTAAGACATCCTTTTATGACGTGATTTCCGAAAAGTAACTTTAATGCCTTTACATAAAGTTTAGTTTCGACTACGCCTTCCTTGTTTATTATATTTGCAATAGGTGGTGGTAATCCCTTCGAGGTAATCTGCGTTCGCAATGTATTTGCAAGACATGTAAACAAACACGAGTTTTAGGGAAAATAAATTTAATGCCTACACATAAGGTTCAGTTTGCGCTACAACTTTATAGTTTTTATCGCCTTTTCAACAGTACTAGTCAGTCTAAAATCAACTTTATTTACACTCGCCTACAGTTGATGTTTGTGTAAGTGGAAATAACATCAATTGGAAACAAGGATTTAAATATACCTTAGACCCCTTCTCACTTGGATGTCTGTAGTCAACAACGACCTGAAACAAGCCCAAGTGCTCGACGACCCAGAACTGAAACATCTGGCGAAGAATGACGAGGAGACCCGATCCACAATGAAATGTGCTAAGGCTAGGAAAAGAGAGAGAGAGAGCAATAGGTAGTGAAAGTCATTCTGAAATCGACTTAGTTTACACTGTTGTAAAGTTGATATTTGTGGTTTGACTGGAAGCTTTAATGCCTACACTTAAAGTTCTGTTTGCGCTACAACTTCAATATTTTATAACATTTTAAATAGTACAGGGGCCTTATTATGAAGTATTAATGCCATCATTATTCCACTGCAAAAAAAGGATGGTGCTAGCGGCCTTGTATAGCTCCGTCTCTCACTCACACTGAATTCTTTTTGTAAAACCAAAATTATTATTCTTGTTAGTAGGTACAACACGGTTGTAATTTTAAGTTCCGGAGGAGCGAGGTGCCCTAACACAGGCAAATAATGCCTAAAAGGACACTTCAACCACTAGATGTAGTGCTAATTTTGTGAAATGAAATAAATTATTTGTATTTGTATTTGTCATAATACAGCCCCAGTAGGCGCTCACTAATCCGACACGTCCAATAGTCCGGCGTTCCCTAACTTAGCTCTCTTACCATAGATTCCGTCTCCTACTCTGTAATCGGCAGGTTTGATACAAAAGTGCCGGATTACAGAGCGCGCGCATTGATCGTTGTCGTTCTGCAGTCCAGTTCGATTTTACGTATTGGTATTATTACGTAAACTAATAAAGATTTTTTACTTTGCAAATCTGTGTTAACATTATTTCTTACTAGCTAGCTGACATTCCTATAGAAATCCAATAATCCGGCATTTCCAATAATCGCATAGGCAAAAGAAAATGGGTACCGGATTACTGAGCGCCTACTGTACTTGCCATTCTGAAATCGTCTTAATTTACAGTCGTCTAAAGTTTATAATATTGTTTAACATCGAGCCATCGAACGAATGACTACTGATCGTTCTTCGGGTGGCATCCCAGAGTCAGGTAGCGTTATTCTAGAAAACTTTCAGTATTAACACGAAGACTGAAGCTTAAAAGGCTCCCAAAGGAAGGATACCTTATAATATCATATGCTTCTTATAATATCATATTGCTTAGTGTTTATACCACAATTTCTTCTTCTTTGGTTAGATGGCAAACGGTAGCCAGAAGCACAATTTTGAAAATGCTACGTTAGTTTAAAGATAGGATACGTGTCAAAACAAAACAGCACAACTGTCATTTTTGACAGCGCTCGCGGTGATATTAGTAAAAGGCATGGTCGGTGTTATCGCAAGATGGCGCATGTCATGACGTCATCTATGACGATTCAAGTCACATCGTTATCGCGCCCACGTTAATTCGGTACGGGTGTTAGCACGCTCAAATCGATTACAGCGTAACTCGGAATGCACCCTAAATAACTCGATACCCCTTGTCCGATACCGACTGTCAGATATCTACGAATGACAGCTGGGACCAACGGCTTAACGTGCTATCAGAGGCACGGAGGGGTCTCGGTATGTATCATCGACAAGCGTTGCTTTAAACCTCGGTCACACGCAGCGACTACTCGCTGCGATTACGCATTCGCAGCGAGCAAGCGCGGATCCACCGTTGTGGGCACGATGGGCATGCGCACAACCCTAATTGAGGTCGATAGGCTGAACTAGACAGGGCACACACATTGTGTGCGAGCATACACGTATAACCTTACCAAAGGAGACTGTGCAAAAGTGGTCTATGGACATTTAACTATATGGTTTCAATATTTAATCGAGCGACTCCTTTTTTTTTTTTTTTTTTTTTTTGTTCGGGGTGGAAAATCCTCATGGATGTCCTCCGCCCTGGGGCGGGCGGAGGGGTCTGTCAGACTCTTACTGACTAAAAACCACCCCGGTGTTCCATCTCACACCTACGCCGGGGTCGCGGGAACGTTCAAATCTTCCGCGACCACGACTGGTGCCAGCCCGCCTCTGCGGGCTCCGTCTCGTCGAGCGGGGGGAGTGAGGTGTTTGACTCCCCCCGCGACGTCTAAGAGGGGCGCGCGTGGAACACTACGCGCCGCCACCTCGGGTCCAGATGTATGGGGGGCGACGGACTTCCCCGGGTCCGTCGCCCCTGGACCCATTTAGGGGGGCTGGAAGAGGGCGTTGTCCGCCCTCCGCCGACGCCCGGTGCGCCTGCTGCGGGCCGGGTGAGAGGATGAAATCTCTCTCTCCCGTTCCGCAGCCTCCTTCTGCGAGATTACTACTTCGCAGAAGGATACCACCGCGTCCCAGGACTCCTCGCTGCCGACCATTGCATTCACAACGGCCGACAGCGACAGGTCACTGCCTACTCCTGAGATGAGGGCACGGCGCGGCTCCTCCCAAGCGGCACACTCTGCCAGCGTATGCCGCGCCGTGTCCTCCCGGCAGTCGACGCAGTGGTGACACCGGGCGTCCGGCTCCCTGTTTATGCGACACAGGTACTTCCCGAAGCAACCATGCCCCGAGAGCACCTGTGTCACCCGAAATGACAGGGAGCCGTGCCTCCTCCCGAGCCAGAGGTCGAGCACTGGCCGGACCGCCTCGATGGTGACGAGGCCGGCGGTAGGGCGTGAAAGCCTGTCCCGCCATTCCGCCACCAGGACCTCGCGAAGCTGCGACCGACGCTGCTCCAAATGGCGCTGCATCGGCCGCTCGCCCCGCGCCCGCGCTTCCTCGCGCCACCGATACAGTGACGCGAGTACCTTCGCCTCCAGGTCCCAGGGCGGGGATCCGGCCAGTGCACAAGCCGCCTCGTGGGAGATCGTGCGGTACCCCCTGATGACTCTGACGGCCATAGCTCGCTGCGGCTTTCGCAGCACAGAGATGCTACCGGCCGTCAGGTCAGCCGCCCAGATCGGGGCCCCGTAAAGGGCCATCGATCGCACGATCCCCACGTAGAGCCGCCTACAAGCGGCGCTCGGGCCCTCCAGATTGGGAAGCAGCGTTGACAGCGCCCCAGCCGCGCCCAACAACTTGGGCGCCAACCGCCGGAAGTGGGGGCCGAAATCCCATCGGCTGTCGAGCACCAGTCCCAGATACTTCATGGTGGGCTCGACAGCGATTCGGACCCCCCCGACCACGATGTGTGATCCGGGCGGTGGCGCCCGCCGGGAACCATGAAACACCATGGCCTCCGACTTGTTGAGGGCCACCTCCAGGCCGAGGCGCCGTATGCGGCTCACCGTCTGTGAGACCGCAGCCGTCGCCAGCAACGCTGCCTCCCTGTGCGATTTCCCCGCGAGTGTCGTCCGCGTAGCACGTCAGGTCCACGCCCGGTGGGAACTCGCCTCTCAGCACCCAGTCGTACCCGATGTTCCACAGGAGCGGCCCCAGAACCGATCCCTGTGGAACACCGCACGACATGAGGCGCTGGTTTCCGCCATCACGTCCCACGTAGGTGACACACCTCCCCGCCAAATAAGCCCCAACGATGCGGCGGAGGTAGGGAGGCACCCGATGGTACCGCAGTGCCTCCCGAATACAACTCCAGGGCAGGGTGTTGAAGGCGTTGGAGATGTCCAAGGACACCGCCACCGCCACCACCACCCCACCCCGGGACACCGTTTCCTCCGCCAGGACTCTCACACGCGCTATTGCGTGTATGGTGGAGCGCCCATGCCGAAAGCCGAACTGGCTCTCGTCCAGGTCCGGCCCCTCTCCGCACAAGTGGCCTACGAGGCGGGCTGCGAGTATACGCTCGAACAGCTTACCCACCTCGTCTAGCAGCACTATGGGCCGGTACGCGGACGGCAAGTCTGCAGGGCGCCCCGCCTTCCTGAGCAGGACCAGACGACCACTTTTCCACAAAGTGGGAAACTGGCCCCGCTCCAGGCACGCTGTGAAGAGTCGTCTTAGCTGGGGCTCTAGCTCCTTCAGAGCGAGGGCTAATGCTAGGCCGTGAACTCCGTCTGGCCCCGGAGCCACATTCTTGGCCCGGAGCCGCATCACGGCCGCCCCCATCTCTGCCTGTGTCACCTCTGGGACGCTGATGGCGTTTTCCTCCATAGACTCTGCGGCTGTGGGCAAAGCCATCGGCGGCGGAGTGTGCTCCGCTCTTGCCGGGAAGAGGGCTGCGACTACCTCATCCAGCAGCTCGGGTTGGAGACTCTCCGTAAGTGGGGGCGCTGCGGCTCTTAGTTTCCCTCGAACCGCTCGATAAGGGCGCCCCCACGGATCCCCGTCTAGAGTCTCCAACATCCCTTCCCTGGCTCGCGTCTTCGCCTCGCCGATGGCCAGCCACAGAGTCCCCTTAGCCGCGCGGTACACCTCATACAGCGCGGCTTCTTCGTCAGGGACCCGACGACGACGTCTTCGATAACGGGTGTACTGGCGTCTCACCGCCACGCACGCGACTCGTAAGTGCGCGATTTCGGCGGACCACCAGTACACCTGGCGCCTTGCGGACTGTGCGTGGACCCGGGGCATGGACGCGTCGCAGATTTGCAATCGAGCGACTCCTAATCCAACGTGACCACAACCTTTTTAGAGGGTTGGATCCGCACTTGGCAGCGAGAACTCGCTGTGGGTGACAGGCTATTCGCTGCGACTAGATTCATTCGCCGCGGTTAGAATCGAGCATGTTCAATTTTACTCGCGGCGTATTCAATTCGGCGCGAGCATTCGCTGTGTGACAACCTACTCGCTGCGAGTAGACATTCCACTCAGCGCACCGCTCTGTCGACATTCGCGTTTAGAAATTGCTGTGTGTAACAGGCAGGAAGCTGATACTCGTTCGTTCTTAGTTCACTTGCATCTTAATGATTAACCCGTGCGGCTGTCATTACTTAGCCACGAGAATACAGCCTTCTTATTTTATGACTATAGCATTATTTCCTTCAACAGGTACGCCGCATCGCCCCAGAATTCTACGACAATCTTCCTCATCACGACAGTTGGTCTAAAGTCTTATACGACTTTGTAATGGACCCGGAAATTGGACCTTATGCGAGAATGAAGCGTAAGCACCTTGGCCTTGACAGTTAAGTTGGTAGCATTGTAGATTAAATCATTCGTTTCTGAAGGTTGATAGAATGTGCTTGCGTTGTTTAGGATAACGCCATCTGTGTGGGGGTTTAAAAGTTAACTAATTTCATTTTAGTAGCTTGATATTGGCTATTAAAATGTTGAGTTTACATAAAATAATATTTTAAAAATCACTTAGTTTTGCCCTATATCGCAAGCGCCATCTATGAACAAAGAGAAGTAATCGGCAATGCAATGCCTTGAAAAGAATAAAAAAAATATTCTACGTTTTTTTTAGTTAAATTATGGATTTGATTAGGGCTGTATGTATTATTATTTAAAGTAAGTATTAATTAAGGAATATACATTTTTTGTACAGTGTATTTTCCCTTACTTGTCGTATTTGTGAAAATCAGGAGGTAAAATATCAACAACACTTTAAATTACGTATGAACATCTTGATCTTTATAAGAACACATCCTCAGCTGCCTGTCCTTTCCCAACTGATTGGCTTCCAGTCTAACCGGATGCAGCTGAATATTATTTTACATGGAGCGACTGCCTATCTGACTTCACAACCCAGTCATAGGTTAACACGATACCTCTTGGTAAGACTGGTTGTCATACTTTCGGGCCTCCTAAGGACTACTTATAAAAAGAAATATACGGTATGAACTACTTAAAAATTTGTTTATGTTTTTTAAATGAGACAAGTAAAGAAAAATACTCTTTAATTTCACGCTGATTTCCTCGTAAGTGCCTGTGCCCGCTGGCGGCACGGCACGGTATGACAATAACATTGAAATTTCAAGGACGTCGCTGCATGCCTAAAGGCAAGCCCATACCAGCGCACGCGCACGAACCGTGCACGCTAGGCGCCTCGAATGGCTATGGACGTGTTTTAACAATCTATAGGCAAGCGCATATTGTGAACAGTTCGCGTGCAGGGATCCAAACCTGCGCAATTGAACGGTATCTAAATACTGAGCAAATCCAAGGTAGCACAGGTACACAGCATTCACGCAATGTGTTCTCGAACGAGTGTTTTCAGTCTCTTGCATGCGAACCAATCGCTAACCGCTTGCGAATAAAATTCAAAATTAAATTCAAAATATTTTATTTCACATAAATCTACATGGGCACTTATGAAACGTCAGAAGCTAGGTGCACGGATCCAATTGGTCGTTTCCTATGGAGAAGAGCCGGCAAGAAACTCCATGGTACATTTACTTTTAAAAGTAAATGGTATTTACAATATTTTCAAATTACAGTGTTAATAGGTATGAGAGGACAGTGTAGGCCTATCAACAAGTACCAGGTACTTAGCAAGATAGAAAATGGTCGACAGATCTACAGTCTGTTAAGCCTACAACGTTCTCACATTCACAAAATCTAAAAGAAAAGAATCTATATAAAATAAAAATAAAGACCTATTTAAACCAAATGACATGATTGCCACTACAGCTGTAACAAATCTAATTTGATGCATATCCATAGGAACATGTCCAAAGGCGTCAATACTATGTTCCTAAGGTGCACGCGAACCGCACTATTCGTGCGCGTGCGCAGGTGTGGACCCAAGTGGATTTCAATTTTATTGTCATACTATCAAGTTATATTTTTATTCGTCGCATAAAAATCCCTTGCCGTGCCCCCAGTGGGCGCCCTTTGGAATACAGCATGATTATATTATTTTTTATTGTTGTTTTTTTTTAAGTAAATCATCTGTTAGATTTAGATACTATGGATATTACTTAGTTTTATTCTTATTTATTTAACCATGACGAGTGAGCTCTTGGTCTGCATCTCACCTGACGGCAAGTGATGATGGTAGAAGCGAGCTTCACCCGTAATACTCAACTACAGAGGAACTGGCTATCTTACCTCTAACTGCCGAAACACAACAATGCTGCTAACATTGTTGTTATAGCGACAGACTTAGATAAGATGGTGGTAGCTAGCCAGGCGGACTTAGAACAAGCCCTACCACCAACCAAACCGAGTAGAAAATTTTGTCCCTACTGGGAATCTAACCTGGGACCTCTGGGTCTGAGACAGGTGGTCTAAGCAGTAGACCACAGGGGCGGTTAAAATATTATAACAAACTGTTACTACTGACAAAAATTTGACAGTCACAAACAAAGTGTTAATTGTCCAATCTTCTGATAGCATTACAGAATTTATAGAGAAACAAATGTTTCAAATAATAACAAAAAAGGATAGCCAAAAAAAGATTTTATACATTTTGCGGGATTTAATACTTCACATATTTAATTAATTATATCTTCATTTAATATTATATTTATTGGAAATTACTGTAATATTTAATAAGGCTGTCCTACGAATCTCTGCTTGGAAAATGTCATGATATTAATTTTAAAAGCATATTAAAAATTATATACTTTGAATATATTATTATATATTAATTATTATATTTCTTCCTCGTCTACAGAGATTAATTTGTACTATTTATGCTGAAATGTACCAAACCACAAAGTTCTTAAATGTTCCGAAGTAATACTAATGATTGTATATCATTACAGCAGAATAATTTTAACACTTTGTGGGATACTAAACGCCCCCAGACGTAATAAAAATTAAACTTCTATTGTGACTCCTTTAGTGTCCTTCAACCGATTAACTTTATTAACAAAAATACTTTTGTAAGTTTATATTACTTAGTAATATTAGATCAGTTCAGTAAGCCGTAACTCAATTATTGAAGTTGTGGGTTGCAACATTTTGGCATAACTGCTTCCTATAATGGAGTGACGGGGAATCGGCTTGAGCTGGTCAGAAAGAGCTTTATGTCCTTGCAATAAAAGCGAAAAAGAAGTCATTCGCGCCGTTTCGATTCGGACGGCGCGACTCGACACCGATCGGAAACGAATTGAATCGTGCAGTGATCGGCTCAAGCCGATTCCACGTCGATAAATGTGGTCCTTTAGGGTATTTCTTACCCCACATAAGTAGATTTTATAATAATGTTATAGGCTTTTCGAAGTATCTTTGAACTAGTACTACAGGAATGGGGCGTTCATTTACCCCAGTGATAATGTACATTGAAATAGTATAAACTTGTTATAAAATATACATTACTATGTAAAAATATAAATTATAGTATTAATATTTATGCTTTTTGTTGGGGTAACCCGTGACCCCCGTATCAAACCAATATTTATAAGGTTTAATATTAATTCTTTTTTAAATAGTTTTGTACATATTATCAGAATTTTAGGTAAATATTTTATTTTAAAACAGTAAAAAAAAAAAAAAACAGCTGTCGTTGATATTAAATAATATATTTAAAGAACTGGCGAAATGTGGGTATACTATAGGTACACCTCTGCCTAACCTTTCGGAGAATACAGGCGTGATGTTATGTATTTAAAGAATTTAATCTGCATTTTCTACAAAATACTTTCTTTATACTTAACTTAATGCGTTCTAAACTACGGTAGAAAGTTTTGATACTAGCGCTGTACTGTTCATGTTGTAAAAATAGAATAGAATATAATTACATACAGGGGGTATTGTTTGAGACTATTCGTTCATACTAACTTATATTTTAGCTTTTTAATACATTTTGGTAGAATGTATCTAGCTTTATGTCGCCAATTCCAAATGTTTAGCATTTATACATTTATACGGGAGGCACCTTTAGGCGCTGAGTAAGACAATTTGGAACCGTATGGAAATCGAGGCATTTTTTCCTACTTCTATGATCTCCCCTTTTCCCGTTACGCAGGGTCGGCTTTCCCAATCACTCGGTGCCATTTATTTCGGTCTTGTGCGTCACCTCCCCATGTCCCTTTGGACCTTCGTCATCCATGTGGTTTCAGGTCTTCCTCTCCGAGCCATGGAAAGGCACTTTTTCACGATATGGTCATCTGTTCGTCGAAGTACATGACCGTACAATCTCAGTCTGGACTATTTTACTTTATCCGCTATTTCTGCAACCTTGAAGATCTAATATGTTCGTTGCTAACCTTGTGCATTTCTTCCTACTGTTTTCCTTCACCGTTTTTGCAGCAAGTGATAATGATACAATACGCACATGAATCCGAAATGTCAGAGGTGCGTGCCTTGAGTTCGAACTCGAGACCTATGACTTGGCAGTCCGACGGTCACCCCTCGAGGCTATCGCTGCTGTATAAATTGGTATAAGGCCAGGAGGACCTAAATTGAATCGAATCTGACTGGGATCCTTAGGTGACCCTGAGTGATTTTGGAACAGCTTGGGACAGTTATATTGGGATTTTAAGGGCCCCAAATAATTTAAGAACAGCTTGGGACAGTTACTGGGTTTTTCCATCAGGAATTTCTCAGTACCCGCCCGGAGTCTGGATTGGTGCCCGGTTAGTGGCGAATAACTAGCGAAATGTGGGTGTAGGTACTAAACACCGCTACTTACCCATTCGGGATCTACAGGCGTGATGTTATGTTATTTTTCTGCTGAATATTGTTCTAAAACTATGTATGATTCTTGACATTATGGTTCAAGGAGTAGATTGTTGAAATACCAAATATACATGTACCTATTTAGTTCAAAATAGTCATAATTGTTTTTATGGTATGTATCTGTCGCAGTAACATGGTTATAGCCGTAATATAGTTATATCCCTAGGGATATAGTTATATACCGTAATACAAAATTCAACCAATTTCGACGTTGGTCACAGTTCTAACCTAACATATTTGGTCGGAGTACCCTAATAGTTATATTACTAGATCGTGCTCGTATCATAGTTATATTCCTAGTAAGACAGTTATGAACCCTAGGGATATAGCTATATCCCGGCTGTAACTATCTTACTGCGACATATCTATATTTTAACGCCTCTTGTTATTTGTGAGAAATCATGTGATCGATGTTAGCTTAGTCAATAATGATCATTATTTATTCATTAATGTAGGAACTGTAATTTTTTATAATATTGGACAAACTTGGCTCACGAAGGCATGAATATTTTTAGAATCGTTTTTGTTCTATTTCTATTTAGAGAGTTTCAGCTCATCTTGATTTACCGATAAGGTTTATAAAAGCTGTGTTCAATCCCTACTAGGGAAAAACTATGGGTTCGCGTCACCGACATACATCAGTATGTATTTATTCACAGTTTTAAGTTTTTTCTACTCATTTCCTTCTTAAAATGGGTCTTATTTGTCTAATGTTGAATAATCACTTATTTTAGACAATCACGTGGAATTGACTACTCAAAAGTCGAAGGCTATAAATCGTGTCCTTATTGTAAAAAGATCTATATTTGTGAATGTGAATTTATGTAAAATGTTGTAATAAAACATATATTTCATTACTGTCTGGTTTCATTTTTAACGCTTATCTTCATGTGCCTTTAATTTCAGTCATAAATGATATTTATTTCTGTGAAGTGGTTCAAAAACACACTTTTAGATCGTTTGTCCACCGCACCGTGAACGGGACGTCAACGAGAATGATATGACGATGCCGAAGTAGCGACAATTCATTTACTATGACCTCGAAATCTCGTTTCTCGTTAACGTCCCGTTCACGGTGCAGTGGACAAACAGTGTTACACGCCAAAAATAAATTATGTTTCAAAACTAGAAAGTACTCTGTGGATATTGTGGGTAGTACATGTGGTGGCTGAAGGGAATCCTAATGAGAACGCTGTAAGTGTAAGCGTAGTCGACCTAATAATTATTTTGACAAAAAGTTCCAGTAAATTCAGTAAGGTTGTAACCGTCTGTCACACAGCATAAATTAAATATCGCTACTAGCATTTACCTTCAGCATATCAGTCCGGAACCTCGCCGTTGGGGCTGCATTCGCTCCAAGAAGATTTCTCATCGCGGCAAGCTATATAAATAAGTGAGAGTTAGTGGCTTTAGGCTTCCTGTACATGACACCGGACCGCAAGTTTGTATACGAATGAATATCGCACGTACGCCGCCGCAACGATCACAGTTCAGTTAAGCATTGCCAACAAAACACGGTCCGACGCCGGTACGGCTCCGGCGTCATGTACACGTTTCACGGCGTTTCTTGCTGTGTTATGCTGGGGCGACATTGTCGTGATAAGGCTAACTAAACATCGCGCGCTCTCTCTCGCACACCGCTCGCATCTCGCAACAGCAACAGAGAGCGCGCGAGGTTGAGTCTCGTTATCGCGACAATGTAGCCCCAGCATTACTGAGTAAAGCAAAGATTACCGGACGAACAACACCGCAACACGCGATTTCGAAGGGTCTTGGGGTCTATTCTTAGTTAGTGTAGATAGCTTGACATTTTATAACGTGCAAGTGACACGAAATGAAATTATTTATTCTGTAATTGCAATCACTTTTACACGTCATATTAAAAAATATATAAAAAAATTGCTAATGAGTTCGGCGTTTCCTATCTGACTACTCTGAGAAGAAAGGCCGAAACAAACTCAGAGGTAAAAACAAGTTTCAACTAATGACTGCACGGGCACGGACTAATTACGGCAAAAAAACAATATTGGTTGAGGGAGCACAGTTGTTCAATAACTTACCAGAAGAGTTAAAGAAGTGTGATTGTATAAACATATTTAAAAAAATCTTAAGAAACATGTATGTACCCTGTAACGTCACCAGAGGCAAATAAAATAAAATAACTACAATTAATTAGATGTAAGCACTTTTGTATCTCATTCTAAGTGAACTGTTATAGTTCTTATGAGAAATAAATTCTTTAAACCTAGGTAGCTGACTACGTAAGATACTCGGATATAATCTTAGTCAGGCCATATGAGGACCTAGGCCATATGGTCTTTTGAGGAAAGAACCACACAGATTTGAGTGAACCTGTCCAGTCAGTGCAAGCATTTGTCAGTCATCGTGGAGCTCAACTCAGAACTTAAGGAGCTCAATTTGACGACCAAAGAAAGGACATTTAGTTAGGCCGCATAAACTACTCCAACTGCCAGACCATCATTAAAACTAACTGAGAAAGAAAAAATTAAAGAAAGAGAAAACAAAAAAGATAGTCCTCACATTCACAATAATTAAAATTATATAATACTTTACAAAGTAATCATGTCATTTTGTATATAATTTTCAACAATGTCAATGTGTATATAAAACTAGTATATTTTAATGATTTTACATAATAATGAAAATGTCAAATATTATGGTTTTATCACAAGGCATAGCTGACCGAGCAGCTCCATCCCAAGCTTTTTTATCTTCTAAATTATCCGATTTTTTATAGTACCCTTTTTTAAAGTTTCGTTTTAATACAGCGTTTCGTTTTAATTGGAAGTTTGTTGTAAAAGTGTATATATTGAACGAGTTACCTACTCTGTGGAGACGTGTGCGATGTACAGCAAGGTTGTGTTTATTAAAACACAACCTTGCTGTACATCATTAGGTTGTGTGTATTTAAACTATGAATATCGGACATTTTCTTAAAATTTGATATATATTTGTGTACATACAATAGGTTTTCATAAATATATTGTGAGGCTACAGTCAGAATATTTAATTGTCTGAAATTTTTCTCGAAGGGAATTTCTTGGACTTGGTTGTAAATGGCTCGAACAGCCCTTTTCCATAGAACAAAGATAGTATTAATGTCCGCACAGATTCCCAAAGAAGAATCCCATAAGACATAAGACAATGAAAATAACTGAAATAAACAATTCTGGCTGTATATACGTCAGTTATCTGCGGCCGAACTAAGCCTTCCTGACAATTTTTCTATGTGTGGGTTGTTATTGTTCCCCATTGTAACTTATCGTCAATAGTTATTCAAAGAAAAACTGTTGACTCAACAGGGTCCAACTCTATGCCATAAACTTGAACATTGGTAGTTAGCTGCCTGACATTTGGCGTTGAAAATTTAAGGAGTTTAGTATTTTTTTCATTCAGAAGAAGATTATTTACATTAAACCAATGCACAACTTTAGAGTGAATCGTTAACTTGTTCAAAGTTGATCAATTGACGTTTGATTTTAAAAATGAGGGAAGTGTCATCTGCGAATAAAACGATCTTGTGATTATCCCTTATGTGGTAAGGTGTGTGCGTACGCGCAGCGGAATGTTGTTGAATTTAAAGATTTTAATTATGCAGATATTTAGTGTATGACGTCGTATAATTGTGTATGGTAAAAAAAAATTGTGCACGCAACCATTGTGGAGAAATTCACCAAAAACTGATTCCGCTGGGCGAACGTTGTCCTGGCGGAACTTTTTTTAATCCATAGACTTTAGAAGAAAAGAGATGTGTCCAAAAATTAGTGTGTATTTGTGTGTAATTGTGTATGTATGAATAAAACTAGTGCATGCATAAACTTTGGAGAAATTCAAGTTTCCGCTACGCGAACGTTTGGCCATTAGCTAGTTTTCATATAAAGCGCTTACATAGAGAACTGTAGATTTTTACATACGTTGTTTTGAATTTGTTTATATTTGTTTAAAAAACAGATTTAGAAAAAATCGTAGGGCTTAAAAGATAAAAATATAAACGTAAAATACGCTTATTAGGTCTTAGTTCTTAAAGTATGCACTTTGGGGTCTAGATTTTCACGTTTATACAAACCTTGTAAGTGTCTGCAACATGTTGCCAAGTATCAATGATGTTCCGTTAGTAACTAAAGAGTTATAGGACAAATTTACCATGAACAGATCACTGTTTACAAAGCAGTCAAATATCGTGATATTTGACTGCTTTGTAAACAGTGACCGCCGCTTTTTTGTGGCCATCCGAACTTGGTCGGGTTATGTAGGTTTTCGATGCTTCGTCAGTATTATAATTGTTTTTCTTTAATTACTGAATTTAATGACATGAAATTTTGCATAAGAATAGTTGAATGAATACACTAATTATTGACATACATATTACCATGCAATTCCTTCAGAACGTCGTGATATTTGACTGCTTTGTAAACAGTGATCTGTTCATGGTAAATTTGTCCTATAACTCTTTAGTTACTAACGGAACATCATTGATACTTGGCAACATGTTGCAGACACTTACAAGGTTTGTATAAACGTGAAAATCTAGACCCCAAAGTGCATACTTTAAGAACTAAGACCTAATAAGCGTATTCTACGTTTATATTTTTATCTTTTAAGCCCTACGATTTTTTCTAAATCTGTTTTTTAAACAAATATAAACAAATTCAAAACAACGTATGTAAAAATCTACAGTTCTCTATGTAAGCGCTTTATATGAAAACTAGCTAATGGCCAAACGTTCGCGTAGCGGAAACTTGAATTTCTCCAAAGTTTATGCATGCACTAGTTTTATTCATACATACACAATTACACACAAATACACACTAATTTTTGGACACATCTCTTTTCTTCTAAAGTCTATGGATTAAAAAAAGTTCCGCCAGGACAACGTTCGCCCAGCGGAATCAGTTTTTGGTGAATTTCTCCACAATGGTTGCGTGCACAAAATTTTTTTTACCATACACAATTATACGACGTCATACACTAAATATCTGCATAATTAAAATCTTTAAATTCAACAACATTCCGCTGCGCGTACGCACACTGGTAAGGTAAGTCATTTATATAAATTGGAAATAAGAAAGGACCTAGAATTGAACCCTGCGGAACGCACGTGATGACCGCAGATCCTGCAGATCTCTTGCCATTAGCATCGACCCTCTGAATTATTTGTTCTGATAAGAAGTCAGAAGGTCAAGAACCTTGTCCCTCATACCATAGTGGTACAGTTTCCTGATGAGTGTATCATGATGTACGCAATCGAAGGCCATGGACAAGTCGCAGAAAACGCCAAGAGCATCTTGCGACTCCTCCCAGGCCTCGAATATGCTCTTCAGTAATTCCATGCCCGCGTCTGTAGTTGAACAACCCTTTATAAAACCAAACTGTTTCAGATGAAGTAAATTATGTGCATTGAAATATCCTAACATTTGTTTTAAAAT
Source organism: Xanthia icteritia (assembly GCA_949128155.2). Lineage (NCBI taxonomy): Eukaryota > Metazoa > Arthropoda > Insecta > Lepidoptera > Noctuidae > Xanthia > Xanthia icteritia. Next base: position 9,192,062 of record OX421959.2, on the reverse strand, counting down.
TAATGTTGCAAAAATTTTGCTCAATGGAGGTAAAATCGAAATAGGCCGAAAATTTGTGGGATCAGCTGTGCTACCAGATTTTAACAGCACAGAATCACTTTGCTAAGTTTCACATACACCTTTAGGGAGGTAGATACAGCAATTATGAGGTCAATTATACAAAATTAACGAAAAAACTATCGGAAGTCGGTGGCAAAAAACGAAAATGCAGAACCAAAGACAAGGACGACGTTTTTTGGAAGACGGTTGTTTTGTAAAAAGTTTTTATTTTGCACTTTTTTGTTGTGGTACCTACTCCAAACAAATTCGAATACCAATACCTGCTATGTAAATCACAGTGTCAGGAAGTTATTATAACATCATCCACATAGACTAAGTGAGGAACATAACTACAAAACAAATAAAAAATACATACAGACGAACATAGAACCTCCTCCTATTTTGAAGTCGGTTAATAAAAAACCAGGATTTATTCTTAATTAAATTTTATTCCACACAAAATATAGGTACAATAATAAAGTAAAAAATGCGCGTTGGACGGAGCTTAGTCAACTATACTAGAATCTACATTAGTCAGTACGTTACAAAGCGTAGTCAGTTAGTTTTAAAACGACCGAGTGACTATAAGTACGAAATTACAAAGAAGATATGTATGTTATTTTCTGGACGGTCTAGTGTAAATCTACTGCAACTAAGCAGGCAGCCCACATAGAAATCTGCCATACTTGAGGCATCGCAGAAGCATTGCCGTTCCGGGACAGCTATTCACAACCATTCGATACACTGTATAGTCGCCGGCACGTAACTTGGCAAGGTTTTGGCGTATTGGGAGCAAGTTTGCGCATGTTCTCTTAGTGCAACAGAAAAATTTACACTTTAATTGAATGTCATTATTCTAAGGTTATTGCCATAATTTATTTTTGAACATGCCTGATAAGAAAAACAAGCGAAAACGAATCGTGCTAATCTACGATTCTTGCCGCGTTACGTGCCAGCGACTATACCAGATTTTTTTTCAGTTTAATTCAAATAGATGACAGCCATTCTTTCGACACCTATTTGCTGTCGGGGGCAAGCCAAATCAGGTTCCCGACAGCCTGTTGAATAGTTATGAATAGCTATGCAGAGACAAAGCTGAAAGTCTCTAATAACACCAGCGCTCATACCCTTCAAACTTGAACAAAACCACGCTACTTTGCGGCAGAAATAGGTATGGTGGTATAACTTCCCCGGACGAGTCCATTTAAGATGCCGAAAATGCAATAAACTCAGTCGTCTTATCTAATAGGGTGATTTTCCCATAAATATGAACATTGTGCATTATAATAAAGGCACTATCAAAAAGGCACAAACAGTGATTGTAATACTTTTCTTTTTATGGCATAACAACAGTCATTTTATTACAAAAATCTGTAAAAATCAGTAAAAAAAATTTTCTTCGTCAAATTTTTTTTAACGTTTATTATGTTCTAAAATTCACTCATACAGACTGCTCTCATTAATATCAATTACTTATTATCAAATTCAAAATGTGAATGTGTGCAATATTTTTTATTAATTCAGTGCCAAATTAAGCGTAGTTTTATCTAAACGTTTGGCAGTTAATTTTGGTTATTTTCCATCTAATCCAGGTGGGCAAACATTCGTTACAGATGCATAAAACTCACATCGTTCAAAACATTTGAAAATAAATTGTAATTTTTTATCTGTAATTCTATTTATAATATATTTTATGTACGATAATTTACTGTATTTGCAAAATCGAAACAATTCCAACGTTAATATTGCCAACAAAATAATTAAACCTTTCTTATATATCTAATATAGAAAAACTACATTTTTTTAATTAGTTCAGTATATAACAAAATAATGTATGCAAAATTATAATGTTAATAAAAAAACCTTAAAATTATTACTTACACTTTTGAATTATAGGTTAAATCATTACAATTCGCATAATACACATATAATTGTTATGTTAAAAATTAACATCATATAAAACTAATATACATCATATGAGATTCTTAACGGGAAAATATTTCGCTTAAAAATTATTAAAGTAATTAATATTTAAAATATTTAAGGACGGAAATTCTATAACAAATAAGGGCTTATATTTTGAAACTTAGCAATTAATTACAATAGTCTTTGCAACGAAAAATGAACTTTATAACTGGGTTTAGTTCTGCCAAAGCGAACCAACCCAAATACAAATTTGACTCGTTAAAAAAAAATGTATTTGTTTTGGATATTATACAGACAACTCCCATTTTTTAAGAAATAGTAATAATTTTGGATAGTAAATTCTTTAATTTTGATAAATGTGGTTTTGGCAAAACTAAGCTCAACTGTGTAATATTAAAAATAGTCTTCTCTTGTATTGACAAGAACGACAACATGTCCCGGAATTAACGCATGCCACCAAACACCCCAATTAGAATATTGTGTTATAATCATAGTACATATGTCGCAGTGAGATGGTTGAAACCGTGATATGGTTATTATCTCTAGGGATATAGCTATACAGTGTGGATTTTTGACAACTTTGGATTTTTGTTTTTTTTTTATTGTTGTAACAACAGGAAAACGGTCTACTTGTTATGAACCGCTGTCATATAACTATATTACGAATATCCCTAGAGATATAACTATATCACGGCTTCAACCATCTCACTTCGACACATACACTGAAGTACTCCCAAAACAACCCCCCATAGTCAGCCAGTGGCTCTGCTGAATATTTAGAGGAGAAGAAGAATTATTAGTCTGTTTAGATTTTTACATGGTACAATGCTAGGGGCCAGTTTCTCGAAAGAAAATTGTTGGAAAATTAATGTGACGAATTGTCAAGCTCGCGTAAGCTGCTGCGATTGGTTCAATGATTTATTTATTCCTAGCTGCAGCCCGCGGATTCGCGATTCTTTTTCTAAAATAAATGTAGCCTTAGTTACTCCTTATCAGCTATCTGCCAGTGAAAGTCCCGTCAAAATCGGTCCGGCCGTTTCGGAGATTAGCCGGAATAAACAGGCAGACATGTTTTTTTTTTTTTTTAAGTACCGTAAAAAGATGTTATTTTGACATTACAGACACTTATTTTTTTTAATTTGTATTGATTTATTAAAACTTTATGTACAGACGCCAGCACATCAACCTGCTACAAACTGTCAAATTTCTTTAATAGATTTTCAACTTTAGCACTAAAGTATAAGGTTCAAAGTTAATTAGAAAAATTTTACAGTTTCGGGTAGGTTGACCTGCTGGCGTCTGTACAAGTAAAAAAAATATTGTACAAAGGCAGACTAAGTATTTTTTTTTTCAGCAACCAATCGCTGCATTTTACGCGCGCTTGAAAATTTGTCACAATAATTTTGCGACAATTTTCGTTCCAGAAACTGGTCCTAAGACATGCAACACAAGTTACACAGATACAAAACACATTTTTTGTTGCAAGAACTCTACTTAAATGAAAAATTAAGAACTATTTGCTGCCATTTTTTGGACCATTTCAATTCCCTTCGGTAACTTCCCAGTGAAAAATATTTAACGAATTAATGCGTTTTTTTAAGCTGAATGACACTTTAGTCATGTCTTTATTATCTTAGCTACAGAATTTTGTTTGATATTTTTACCTTTTAGAAAATATGAAAGTACAAAAAGTTTTATAAAACTTGCAGATAGGTGTAAGTAAACCTATGGCGGTATGCTGGATTTACAGCCGTGGTCTATGGCGGTTGACCACTTTTCAACATTATTTATGACCTTTTCACTTTTGCATAGTGGGGTGAAAAGTCGTTAACCGCTATCCGCGGTGATACATATTCAGGGTCATATTTTAGCTAGCGAAACTCCGAAGATCTAATGGGTCTCGATATCTAAACGTGATACAACAAAAAATAAATAAATTTGATGTTTTTTTTGTGGGGTCATCGACCGCAGTCAGTGGAGTCACTTGAAATATCAGTTTAAGAAATCAGTTATTTTTGTGCCAACTTTACAGGCAGAAATTTTTATCTTATGAATTAATTTTATACTTTTTGCTGTGCCCTACAAAGTCCGTAATTGTACCTTAGTTTTAATCCATTGTAACACCTTTATACCTACAGAACCCAAATAAAGATATGAATATACAAGAGGTCGTCGACCCCCAAAAAAAAAAACATCAAAACTTTTTAAATTTTATTTTATCGTGCCATCAAGTCTGCGGAGTTTGGCTAGCTAATTTAATTTGACCCTGGTATCTATAATTTGACAAAAATCCTGCAGGTCGTATACAGTACCCGATTGTTAATATAGCACATAAAGTTCTAGAGCGTTGTCCCACTCATACCTATGTGACTGTCTCTCTCTAAAGCTCTATGTCATATATTAACGCTCGGATACTGTAAATTATTTTCTACGATTTGTCGAAAAGCTCTGAAAGTCAAAGTTCTCAATTCGGGACCTATGCAAACGACAGATTTTTTGAGCTTTCCGAGTCTGCGGGGCTCTTAGTATGTGAGATCTAAATTAATGTTTTAATTGTTTTTCATTTATTTGTTGATCCTTTTTCCAAAAACTACGTTGAGAATGGCATGGAGTCTCACACACGCGACGCATTAAATGTTTCGCTGTGGAAGACTCACATCTACCACCTTATTAATAAAACGCTTTTGGTTTAAGGACGCAGAGGAAGCCCGCAAAATTTTAAAAAAAATCTTACGTTTTTGGTCTCAAATGTCATGATTATACGAACGATTATAATAATTCTATAAATACATGTTTTTTTATAGTGGCCAATCATATTTTGATCAACATACAACCTGACTGACCTTCAAATCGCGAAAAACGTAAGCATATTTCAATTTCGAGGGCTACCTTAACCATAAATTTTTCGAGGATTAAATTTGGCATAACTGTACTCCGAGTTTTTTAATAAGGAGTAAAAAATCATCTGCATAGGCCCTTACAAAGATATCAATTGCAAAACCCCTTTTACTTCCCCAAAATCCAGCAATTTACAACATACCAAGTTTCCAATATTCACACGGGAGTTTCAAGACTGCCCTCGCCGGGGGACGAAATCTCAGCAAGGGGCGTAGTCTCGTTGGGCTGGTCCGTGGCCGCGTATCATATCTGTGAGGCCGGCATCGTGGACACAGTGCTGTGGGGAGTGGTGGGGCGGGAGCCGGCCAGTGACGCGTTGAGGGAGGCCATTGTTCCCATCTGAGGAAGATTTATTTAGGAGATAAAGAAAGAAAGAAAGAAAGAAAATACGTTTATTTGCGGTAAACATGACGCAAAAAAAATAACACAAAATTAAAAAATTGAAACAAGTTTAGGGAAAATATGCGTCACATTCACGCAAAACGGCCATCGCTCAGCATGATGCTGCGACCCTATGCAAGACAGAGCCCCAGCGCTGGTTTTTAGCGACAGCCGGCGTTGACGTTATGACGTCGACCGGTGCAGCATACCATGAAATATAATTAAGATATAAAAATAAAATAAAATACAATAATTAATTCTACATAAATAAAAAAAGTATAATATTTAAAAATGGCAATATTCCGTTAAAGTCGTTAATCGACATACGTAGTATCACTATGTAGTCTGTGGTAATCGACTCGCGCGATGTGTAAAAGTACCTACAGATCTGCTCCATTTCCTACTTCTGCCCCTCATGACGAAGAAGTACTAAAGAAAACATGGTGTCGATCTCCTTCGTCATAAATCGAGCAGATCTGTTGGTTAAGAACGAACTTACATACGGTACGGTATACGAACATGCGGGCAGGGAAAACATGAAGAAATATGCCAATTCACATTGAGCAATCTTAGTGATCAATGCCTTCTCTAAAACGTGTAACGTTAAATGCGCAAAACCTGAAAATAGTTTGATCAGAATAACGAGCAGAATCAATTGAACCACTTTTTAATATAGGTCACATTTTTCAAAAAATCTTCATTAAAAACGTTGCCGTTTTTATTTATTTATAGGTCAAGCCAACACATGCGCAAACCCGCCAAAATAGGTAAACAAACACAAATTGTTGTCGACCAATTTAAATTTTCTCATACGCGGGATAATAATAGCTTTTATTTCAATGCAAATACGAATCTTCTAAAACTAAAACAGCACATAAAGCCTTTACAATTTTTTTAATGATATTTTTTATCTCTGAAATAGGTCAATTGAATTAAAAATCAGTTGGGGTGTCTGAGGTTTTGCGCATTTAACGTTACTCGTTGTATATTAGAAGAGGCCTTTGTTCTGCAGTGGGACAATAATATTATATTTTTTAATTTTCATTTCGTTGTAGCAGCCGGTGTCTGAATTTGTGCGTGAGAGTTAAAAATTACTTGCGAAATGTGATAAGTATGTGATATGTTTTTTTGTGTATGTTTCAATAATTTAAGTTGACATTTAAGAGGCTTTTGGCTACTTTTGTATGTGTATTTTGTGTTTTTATTTTATTTAAATGTGCGTTTTGTTTGTGCAGAATAAACGTATTTTCTTTCTTTTCTTCTTTCTTTTCTTACATGGTTTGCTCATAATAATAAAATTGTTAACCCTTTCAGAATCGAGAATAGACAATAAAAGGTAGCACATGTGTGAGCACTGTGACCATGTACCTTCTATAAAGCTACCATTTACTGGGTACGTCTTTCATTGACTTGAATGTGCCCTGGCGGCTGAGAGTATGTCATGCTCACTCTAATGTCTCGCTGACGGTGGCGCGTGTGTTGGATCGTTAAGTTCCCTTCAAAATGGTTGAGCTAAACGGTGCTGATCCATGCGTCATGTTCGTGAACGGGCGCCGTCAGTAAGAATAAGTAAGGGTAATTTTTGAATTGTTTTTATCTTTTTAATACAGACGCTTTTTACGTGCACGTCTTTCTACATCGTTCTCAGATGTATAATTTCAACATGAATGATATAACCAATATTTTGTAACAATATTATGATTTAAAAGAGTGTCCGTGAGTTTATTGCCCGTTCTTCTCCATAGGAACCTACGCTTTGGAATGGGCAACTAGCTTCATATTTCTGACTGACTGACCCCTTGACAATTCAAAAGTGCTTGTAAATGGTATAATTGAAATAAATGCTTTGAGTTTGAATAAATAAAAAACGAACTCACCCGCAAATGCGCCAAATCCTCCAACTTAGTCAAATCAGCGAGTTCCAAGTACAAACTATACACCAACACCCAGCCGTACATGCCCGCCACACAGAACACTATCCAGAACAGGCACATAATGACGTTGTAGGCGAAGATCATGTCGTTGACTATAGATCCGAACACGAACGCGATCAGGCGGAACACTATGAATACGCCGAAGGTGTACAGCCAGGGGACAATGCGTTTTTCGTATTCCTGTAAGGAAAAAAATGTTTTTTTTTTTTTGTAAGAAAACTGAAAAGAAATACTTAGTTTAGGTTGCTTATTTAGCACAGGCCTAGCAAAATCAGCCTATAATGTTCCGACTACTGGGATACAAGCCTCTTCTCTGTGAAAGTGAGTGGGCTAGCCGTTTTGGAGATTAGCCGAAACAAACAGACAGACAACATTTTTGAAAATTGTTTTTTTGTTGTCAGTACCATACAGGGTGATTTTTTTAAATGGAGCAGTAAGGGCCTTAACCTTTGTAGCCACAGGAAAAAGGTCTTAAGAGACTGACCTTAACTTTTTGAGAAATTAGGCTCCATAGTTTCAGTACAATGGTCAATGTAGGTACATTTTTTTTTTTTTCGAATAAGAGTACCTCGCAACAAGCCATTTCATTTGATATGTCACACGGTAAGTTTTTAATTTTCTTAGTTGCCCCCTAAAAGTGACTCCATATTCAAAATTCATTTATTACGTGACACGTCCGTGTTTGAGTCACAGAAATACATGTCGCACACCGGGTGCAATGACGTCATAAATGCTAAAATTGGTAAAATGAGTTCTTGATCACAAATGATGTCAAACATGCATCTACATCCGGTGCACGGCACGGTTGGCGCAGTGGTTAAGCGATTGACTGCTGTGCTGCGTGTCGCGGGTTCGAATCCCGCACGGAACAAATATTTGTATGACCTACAATTAGTTGTTCCGGGTCTGGCCGTTTGTGTATGTGAGTTTATATGTTTGTAAACGCACCCACGACACAGGAGAAATTCCTAGTGTGGGGCATCGTTTAAAAAAAAAAAAAAACAAAAAAAACAAACAAAACAAATATCATAAATGTAACTCTCTAAATGACCAACTGAGGGTTTTTATAAGCGCTAGTGCGAGAACGTCCTAATAGGGATGATGACTAAATTTTCTTTCTTTTTTTCAATCTGTAAAAAAACGTCATTTGTTACTTATGACGTTGTAGCACCCGGTGTGCGATGTGTGTGTAACAAATTTCAACTTAATCGGTTCATTAGATTCGGAGCAAATTGACTGTGACAGTCGGACAGACAGATAGATACACGAGTGATCCTATAAGGTTTTTGTTTTTCCTTTTGAGGTACTGAACCCTAAAAAGTAAATTCGAGTCTCATTTCCTGCGAAATATATTGAAAAAGACTGACTTTTCTAGTACTCAAGCCTCAGTTCGTACTATAGAGTTATTTGATTCTTATAAGAAACAGGATCAACTAGCATCAAAATTTTTTTTTGTGAAAATTACAAATTTTCTTGCTGACTGTGCAGTTTTTTTCAAAATCTGTGAATGGGGATCAACATTTCTCAAAAAAATAAGGACAGTCCATTTTTCCGTAACCACAACGATTAAGGTACCTACCACTGCTGCCCTGTCTCGAAAATTCACCCTGTATTATACTTTCCTGTGCATTTATAAAAAAAGTGTTATTTTGACGTTACAAACAGACACTTCAATTTTACTTATTTGTATGTATAGATTAACATAGGCACAACTTATATTAAACTAATTAATAATGGCATTAAACCCAACGTTACGTTTGTTTATGGTTATTTACACCAAGAACAAACGTAAAGTATCAGTACCTTGGCAACCGAGCCCTACTCTGGTGAAAATAGAGAATAGATAGATAGATATATCGTTTATTTGGTGCATACATAAGACAGCACAAAATTCCAAAAATCACGATTAAATAATAACTAAGTACATAAGTAAGAATGCTCATTTTATAGTATAGGAAAGTTTGTACTAATTCCATGTATAGTACATACTAATTCCACGCTGCCATGATAGTATGTACTTACAAATTCCATACTGTCATGATAGTAGGTACTTACTTATTCCATGCTGCCATGTCATTATTCTAAGATAGCCATCTTGTTCTAAACTTTGGGCGATCGAGCTCTGCTCGGGTGAAAATACGCAGAAAACGAATTTTCCTAGATATGAGACCTAGCTAGATAGTTTTTTCGTCCCCGTAAACCCGTATATTGCAACTTTCATCGAAATCGTTAGAGCCGCTTTCGAGAACGTGATTACAAAACGTGTTCGTGTGAAAGTGTTTACACACATATATATATATATATAGAAATAGTATAGAATAAAGTTAGCATTATGTGCAACTATCTTACCTTATTTTTTCCTTGCATTACTAACTACAGGATGTCAGCATGAATGGTGAACGAATGAGTGAATTAGTATGAGTGAGTATATGAATAAAAGATACAAAGATGAAAGGGATGAGTCAAAAATATAAAATATGGGATATTACGCAAATATAATAGAAAATAATTCTTGTGAAAGATGTTAAGTTAGTGAAAGATTAGCAGTTAAAACTTGATACTATAGTTTGACCGAAACCACTGTACCACGCCTTAGGTATGTGCGCGGCTAGACGGGGGGGCAGCGCAGTCCGTGCATTCGTCAACGCTCACGCCGTCCCGCCGCTCATTCCTCAACGCTCCCCCCCCCCCCACCTCGCCGCACATTTTTGAGGCGCGGAACAGCGGTCTCGGTCAAATCAGTCAGGCTCAAAAAGAAGTATATGTCACCGTAACATTGTGAGAACCGTTACTTTATAATCTATCGGTATTATTTCCGTTATATTATAAACCGTCGAAAATGATGAGGCACGCGCGAGCCAAGCGAGCGAAGCGAGCGGTGCCACGGCAGCAGTGGGCGCTACTTCCAAGTTGCTCACAGCAAGTTTACGTCGCAACACGCAAGCACGTTTGATACCAGTTCACAATTTGTCGGTTTCCCATGGGTAGATTATAAACTATCGGAAAAATAATGTGTTAAATTGTAAATGGTTTGTTGCGGTTCACAAATTTTCGACAGTTTATAATGTTAGGAAATAATACCGATAGATGTTAAGCTAAAGAAGTTCATTACGGTGACATACAAGAATTCATTTGATGGTCTACAATTTGTGTTCCATAATAAGGTATCAATATGAAGCTTATGTAGCTACAATTAAGTGCCCAATGTGTAACATGTTTTCTGGCGGCACATTGATACTCACACTATCACGCCTTGTTCCCCCGAAGGGTTATGCAGAGTTACCTATAGTACACCCACATCACAACACTTAAAATATTACGGCGATTTTTTTTTTGACCATTAAATGAATTCTGATGACATAATACTGTTATAATTCTTTGGGGCTGGCTGGACACATAAAAGAATTATGCAGAAGGTTGAATTTGCAATATAGATGACAGAAAAATAGCAGTTTGGTACTAGGCTGTTCAAAAAGCAATGATAATCGGTTCATATTTTCTATACTAATAATAAAGCTGAAGAGTTTTTTTGCATGTTTGAACGTGCTATTCTAAGTACCTGTCGGATATATAGCCCAATTCTTGAGAAAGGCTACAGGCTATTTAACATCACGCTAGGACCCATAGGCGCCGAGCAAAAATAAAAATAATTATCATTACTTTTTAAACAGCCTAGTGCCTACCAAACTATCCTACAAGGTACATTAAAAAGATAATTTGTAATATTTGTTTTATATTAATTATACCTTTCGAAGCGCGTTGATGAGTATGATGCTAGTCACAAGCACGGCGAGGGAGCCCAGCCACGAGAACAGCGCAAATATTATCAGGACATTGCGAACTGAAACAGAAAATAGTACTCTTTAGCTGTTATACATTTTTACTATATGTGCATTCTGGAGTGGCGACCACGTACTGTTGGAAGGCCTCTCACAAGATGGACCGATGACCTTGTAAAGGCCGCAGGAATCCGTCGGATGCGGAAAGCACAGAATCGGTCGAAGTGGTGGTGCTTGGGGGAGGCCTATGTCCAGCAGTCGACGTCTTTCGGCTGAAATGATGATGATGATAATTATGTACTATCCTTCGATAGTACATAATTATTATAACTTACTAACTTCATATCTAAGCAGTTTGAAAACAAAATCCCGTGAACACGATGACTACATCTGTTACCGCCCCGGTTTTATATCGGCCGAGCGCTGCAAGCAGAAATAGTCCTTACGGTGTATAGATATGAACTTCTTTGATGGTACAGGTGGCATGATTGTCCCATAGACCAGAGGCATCGCAGAAGCTTTATGATCCCAGAAACAAAGCAAAAAAGAAATAAAGAAAAATTGGTTTATTGACACAAAAAGACGCGCCTAAGAAAAAGATAAGTTAACTCGAATAAATGATAGGTAGATACCTAAAACAACAGTCTTTACGGTGTATAGATATGAACTTCTTCGATGGTACATTTCGCGCGGTAAACTCTAATTGCGCGATGCAGGATTTGTGTGACGTCAGGAGTTTCTGTGACGTCAGGTCTTTGATACGTAGTTTGCATGTGGCGATGTAGATGCAGTAACAGCGAATCAATTTTGAGCCCCTGGATCCGCTACTGACAATCAGCCCATAATGTTCCCACTGCTGGGCCTCCTCTTCGTGAGAGGGAGCGGGCCGTAATCCACGACATGGGCTCAGTGCGGGTTAGTTGATGTCTTCGAGTTTTGGTTCTAAGATGATCACGATGTTTTCCGTCACTGTTTTGAGTGCAGTGGTCATGAAATAAATTACACAAAGTAAAGTGCCTCCATCTGGAAGGAGTTAGGGAGGCCCAGGAGAATGACAGAAAACGCTAGTAAAAAAAAAAAAATGAATCTACGACCCACAACTCGTAGTCGTAAGACGAAGCCGTTTCCACTGGGCCACCATTGCTCTACTGAATAATAATTTTGATATGAGATATTCACACGCGTCAATAGTATATTCTTTACGGGACCCATACATAATTGATATAGCCATCGAGTCTTACAAGTTTTTCTCAGTAGCAGCCAGGTTGCCCAGTTGATGGCAATAGGCTCGCCCCCTATTACATGGGACTTAAGACCGGGCACTCTAAAGACAATTTTCACGCAAGCTCCGCCCCTATGCACCGCCACTCCGTTAAGCGTTTAGCACGCTAACACATCAATAATATAAATAAATAAATAAATAAATAAATCATTTATTTCAGATTATCATCCATATTTGTTAGTAAAATAATAGCAAGCTTACAAACTAGTGTTAGTAAAAAATTAATTAATAATAATAATAATAGAATTCCAAATTACAATAATACATACTAATACATAAAACACTAAATGACAGGTTCGGGTGGACTTCCCGATGATGGTGGCAAATCACTATACGACTGCGTGCAGCCGTATCCAATGAGCCAGCATCGGAGAGTCCCACCGGTCCGCCAGCGCGCGTAAAATGGTGTTGGGACTGTCACGCATGCGGTGCATGATAGATGCGCACCGTTTGCGCATAATGGCCGCAAAACCGTCTGTGTCAGCCGCCGCGAACATCGCGGAAGCGCTGCAGTAGCGCGGCAGTCCCATCAGCACCCGGAACGCGTTATTGTATTGAACGCGCAGATCGCTGTATGTCCGCTGTGTATAGTTAACCCACAGGCTGCAGGTGTAAAAGGACTGACAGTACGCTTTAAAAAGCGCAACCTTGACAGTCCCCGTGCACCGTGCAAACCTGCGGGCCAACATGTTGCATCGGACAGACAGCGCTCTGCGCTCCCTTTCGATATCCACATAGTCCTTAAGGTCCTCGGTGACCCAGTGGCCCAAATATTTAAATTGCTCGACTTTATTTAGGGCAGTACCACTTAAAGTGAAGTTCGGAACGAATGTGTATCGTTTGTTGTCCGGCCTGAAAATCATTATTTCACTCTTTTTTGCATTATATAGCCCGTGAGTCACCGCGTAGGACTCACACATTTTCAGGAGCCCCCGTAAGGCACCAATCGATGGGCTCAGCAGCACCATATCGTCTGCGTAGCTGATATTGTTCACGCACACTCCATCTATATGACAACCTATGCCGGTGCTGCTGAGCTCATCGATCAGTCGGTTGACGTACAAGTTGAAAAGCGTGGGGGAGGTCAGCCCCCCCTGCCTCACCCCGCATTCCAGCCCATATTCCCCCGAGAGAGAGCCTGCCCATCTTACTAAATTCTTTTGTTTATTGTACCAATGCATAAACAATAGTACAATTTCGTTAGGTACACAAGTTTCATCCCTTAATTTATCCCATAGAATATCGTACGATACAAGATCGAAAGCTTTCGATAAATCGAGGTAGCATGCATAGACTGGAGTCCTTCTACTCGTGTAATACTGAACAGTCTGCTTGAGGCACAGGATAGCACTCTCGGTGGAAAGCCCAGGCCTGAAACCGAACTGCGCGTCGTTAAGCGAGACGTGTTTATCCAGGTGCTGACCAAGCAGACTGTCCAGCACTTTGGCGACCACTGTGGCTAGAGAGATCGGCCTATAGTTGTTTACATCTGATGTATCACCAGTTTTATTTTTGATAATTGGTACAACTATAGTCCGCATAAGATTGTCAGGCAGGTACGAGTGGCCTAAACACAGAGTAAAAAACATAGAAAGCACTCTGGGTAGGTGTACACCTGCGTTCTGCAGGTGCTCGATGCTGAGGCTGTCGTGACCCGGAGATTTCCCCCTCACCATGCCTCTGATCACCGCACGCACTTCCTTCGTAGTAAAATAAACACTACGGTCCCTACCTTCCTGAGCATCGGGCACCTGCTGGGCTGGCCCCAGAGGTGAGTCCACCCTGAAATGGTGGGAGAACATGGCAGCGATCTCACTAGGCTCATGCACTCCCGCCACGCTAACGGGGAGGCCCGGCTTATGATTCAATTTATTGGTGTTTTTCCAGAACTGACCGAATTTCTTGTTTGAGTGAAGTTCAGCAATAATATCCATTTTTATTTGTTGTTCATTGTTCTGACACCATTTTAATTTTGATTTAAAAACGCGCCTAGTTTCACACATATCATTATAAAGACGGCCCGCCCCGGGCTTACCCCCATACAACCAAGCTTGAAAACATAGCCGAGCCTTCCTATGAGCGCCGCGGACGTGTCTATTCCACCCGGTAATGTATTTACCTTTACGCTTTTCGGTAACATTATAACTACATACAGCGGCTTCCGACAGTATACAAACAATCTCGTCATACAGGTTATCTAACAGAATTTTATGGCTTAAGTTACAACACATTTTATCTGAGCAATCTCTTAATTCAGAGGGAAAATCAATTTCACGAAGTCTTGAGTGACATACATTTTTATATTTTGATATTTGAGTCGAGTCTCGTTCGCCCCAGACTATTCTATTTATACAAACAATAGGCATACAAATCTTAGGCTTAATTAAGTTAAAATTACATTGTATCGACACAGGATAATGATCAGACCAATATGTATTATATAACACAGAGACCGCGGACACTGAGTGCCGCGCGGCACTTGTCACAAGACAGTGGTCGAGCCAGCGCCGACAGCCATGCGCATCACTGACAAACGTGTGACTGTCCGATGGCATTAGTTCCAGGTCTACACAGGACCACGATTGTTCCGCACAAAAAGTTAACAGTTCCGTGGCAAATGATTCACTGGGATGCGCATTGTAGTCCCCTAACATAAATACCGACTCCACATTTTGACTTTCATAATAATAAAGTTGAATCAATCAATCAATTCAATAATAAAGTTGAATATCGCGTACGCTCTTTGATCGTGTTCGAGCACGAAACTAAATGCCGTAAGTCTCAATTCTTATTTCGTCTATAACTAAAGTAATAATGGATCTAGAGAAAGAATATCTTGTGGCTGGATAATAAACTATATTTACTTACTGTGAATACTTATTTTAGACATAAAACCCGCGTAATCTTGATTTTATTTAATCTTTAAAAAACGACATGATTTTCGAATAAAAAATGAATCGGGCGTCTTGTATATGGAAAGAAAAAGAATCATCCAATAAATCATTTACTTCCATTTTGTGACTGTATGCGTGATTGTTTCAGAATATTAATGCAAATTAACATACAATTTAGGGAGCCTCCTCTTAAACATAACCGGCGAAATGTGGGTGTACTACTAGGTAGACCTCTGCCCAACCCTTCGGGAAAATAAGGCGTGATGAGTTTTAAAAAGTTCAGATTCGTAGAGCGTCATACCTGCGTGAAAGTCGAATTCAAAAGTTCGTATAATCGCCAGGGTACCTTATAGTGCCACAAAATTATAGTACGCTGGGTACTATAATTTTGTGGCTCTAAAATTTTAGTAAAAGTGGCTAAAATTGAAACCAACAAAAACATGCCTAACACAGATTACTACAGATGTTTCACTCGGAAAAATCATTTTAAAAAAAGCGACTCTTGCTACGATACAATAAAGTGCAATTCGGGTCGCACAGCGCTAATTACAAATATTATGTATTCACCTAGAAGTTGGCTCTCTTTCTATCGCGTAACTCTTATATCTTCTGACTACGTTACGCTCACTGAATTGGCCCGACAAGATGAGCCCGCCGCGTACTTGTAGCTTCATACCTAAAATGCGGAGTGCGCCTTCTGTACTATTCTGTGGCACTACCGAGTGACATCGTGACTACCACTGTCCAGGAGCATATATTTTTGCTCTCTGTATGAACGGGACTGTACGTAATGTTTATTTACCTGGAGGACTCCCGACATAGACAAACTGGTAGCTGATGACGTAATACCCGGTGTGCGTGAAGCCTGGTGTTGCCATGTACAAACAGTACAGGTCAAAGATGCTCTCCGCAAATGTGAAGAGGGCCATGAACTGGAAAATGAAAGTTTTATAAGAATTTGTAATATCCCAACTAATATTATATATCGACGGCGAAGTGCCAATAACACCTAACTGACAAAATAAAAAAATTCATTTAGATTTCACTAAAACATGCGAATAACACCTTTAAATTCAATACGATAAAAAAGTGAATTTCTCGAAAAATTTCAGTTACGAGTTATTGGCACTTCGCCGTCGATATGCTAAAGTGAGATTATTTGTTTGTTATGCTTTCACGCTAAAGCGGCTGAACGGATTTGGATGAAATTTGGCACATGGGTAGACCATGACCTGGATTAGGACATGGGATACTTTTTATTCGAATATTCCTACGGGATCGAGACTTATGCAAGTGAATCCGGGGAGCATAGCTAGTATAATATAATCAGCCTACAATGTTTTCACTGATGAGGTTATGGTCTTCTCACTTTGAAAGGGCACAGGCTGTAATCCACAACACTGGGAATGGTGGATGTCAGATGTCTTTGAATTGTCTTAGGTCTCTAGGATATACCAGTTTTCCTCGCAAATATTTTCTTGAACTTTTAGGGCAATAGGTAGTTATGACATTGATTGATGTCTGGGCTAGAACTTTGAAGCCACAATGAACAAGTTGTAAGGTTCTCCCATGGGGTCACAAACGCTTAATGCAAATGCTAAGATAAAAGGCCGTAATCTCTCAAGAAATTATAAAGCTTTTAATCATCTTTATCAAATATGTATCAAACTTACAAGAGTAAGGAATCCTGTAAGCAGTGACCCTCTCTGAAGGTCCAAGAAGTATGCATCATGGAGTATCGGCTTCTGGTACCACGGTAGTCTTAGTGATCTTACTGACTTTGATGAACGAAGGTTTGTTGATGATCTGTAAGTAAGATTACAGTGATTTGAGTAAGTCAAAAGGGTCCAATTGGCTTGAACGGTAGAATATTCAAATGAAACTCAAACTCAAAACATTTATTTGAAATAAACCAATTACAGGCACTTTTGAATTGTCAAGGGGTTGATCAGTCATAAAGATGAAGCTAGTTGCCCATTCCAAAGCTTAAAAAGAATGGGCAAGAAACTCCATGGACACTCTTTTAAATTTAAATTCATGTAAAGTAATTTAAAACTATAAAAAAGACTGCTAAGTAAAGACCCAAACATTACTTAAAACTAGTTTAAAGCCATTTCAATGGTTGATAAGTTACAGACTAGAACTATGTGGTGACTATCTTCAAAACATAAGGAGTGCTTGAAACTAAAAGCTCTATGATCAATAATAATAGGTAGGGACCGTAGTAGCCTTAGTATCTTCTATGGGATACAAAGATTTCCCAGCATCTGGTGTTTCTGATTTCTATGGATAACTGTCCATGAAAGACATATTATGGATGGCTTAAAATAGAAGTCAAGATATGGAACTTGACGATTAGTCAGGCTATCAATATTAAAGGTCGATGAACTACCATTAGAGTAGGTAGTGTTAAACTGAAAGTTTGTTTGTATTATTGTATGGTCCGAATATTAAAATAACAAGACTTAACGGGGTTGTAGGTTTTTGACATAATAGATACAAACTCCTTGCATAAAACTTTTTCATAACACAAATGCAATATCTGTGGTGTAAGAATTTTTTTTTCATGAAACATGCAAGCAAAGACCATTTCCAATTTCCAATAAGAAGTATTTATGTAATTTGTAAAACTTACTTTCCGGTGTAATGTGAGTACACAGAAGGCGTTGATCGATAAGTTGACGGCGTCTTTCTTCCGTACATGTTTATTTTTCGTAATAGTTCAACGGCAGTTGACGCCCTATTTGCTAATGTATTCAGCCACCAGTTTCACGGCATTAACACCGGATAAAACACTCCCGGTTGTGTAATAAACCAGTAAAGATCACATTTAACTTGTTTTAGCCACAATTTAAGTCATAAATATCTGTTTTCTTACAAAAAGCCACGCCTGAAAATTGTTTGTTGCTACTTTCCGTTGTCAATTTGGAATATAATCCGACAAATTCGATATTTAAATATAACTTGAACTGTTTAAATTATTGGCGCTAGTGTTTATGGCAAAGTCATGAGTTAGAAAGAGAAGTGAGAAGTACAATGCTTGTCTTTGGAAATTAATAGTATACTACTGAGCATTTATATAGATAGCATCGATATAAAAGGTTCACGATACAATTTATGAAGCATGCTTTATATATTAATGATTTATATAACTGGCCATAAAAATAAAATAATAAGGGAATTGTCATTCATTTGTCAAAAGAAAATCTATCACAATAAATTCACAAAAGCGGGACTATTAGTATTTAGCAAAAATTTTGGTGAATTTAAATAAAGTAAAATAGAAAATATTATGTCTCCTCAAGATCATGATATTCACAGCAGTAGCAAAAGTGAAAAAGATGATAAGATTACATACAATAACTTTAGAACTAATTGTGGATTATGCTGTTAGTATTAATTATTTACTGAAACATTGAAACATGAGGATTTGAAGAAATAATGATTGTCCACAATCACAATCGATCGATTTAAAAGTTTGCTGTTAGTTAAGTACTGTAAATAACAGTATTGCCTTTATTTTCCACTGTTCTCCATTTACACGGTGCAATTTTATTGCCTGTGGCATACCATACAATTGAAGCAACAAATAATCGCCTGGCACCGTCTAAACAACACGTACAATTGTTGCACGATACGGGCAAGTTAGTTGCCATTCAAAACTGGTACAGTGTTAAAGTTAACAGCACGTACAGACGCCATCAGGTCAACCTACCCGAAACTGTCAAATTATCCCAATCAACTTTGAACCTTATAATATAGTGATAAAGTTGAAAATCTATTAAAGAAATTTGACAGATTATAGTAGGTTGATGTGCTGGGGTCTGTACATACATACAATAAAATCGCATTCAATTCTGGCATAAACATTTTCAAACATGAGCGAACGAAACAGGGTTATTAAAATCCTGAGACGTTCAATATTATTGAATGAAATATTTGGCATCGCTTTTACGACTTGAATCCATGCGGTTAAAAACTGAATGCTCGTCAGAGATGGCAGCACTATTCCTCGCCCACAAAGCGCCATTGTTATGTTAAATGTTTACGTCGATCACAAATACGAAAACTATAAATATGTATGAATATCAAAAGTCGATCTAAGAAGAAGGGAAGCGTCTACCACTGGTAAAAAAGCAGCTGTAGTGAAAAATAAATAAAATATGAACATTTTATAATTTATAGGTTATTTTGTATTGGTGGACTTTGAGTTCTTTTTTTGTTGAAGACTGGAGGAGGCGTAGGGCAGGAATAACTTAATCGAAGTTGAAAACCAACTCGAGGATGATCTTCCTGTCGGACAAACTTAGGGAGATGTTAAATCTACTACTGATTGTGCGACTTCGGTTGTCTGTCCCCCACAGCTGCTTACTTATTTCAGTAACTAGGTACTCGTCGACTTAAATACGAAGAAAGCAGTAGCGGATCCAGGAGGGGGCTAAGGGGCTCAAATCTTAAAGTGAATTTGATATTATTGTAATTAAACTTTTTAGCAAGCATTACTCTACCTAAGGAACAGACGCCAGCAGGTCGACCAACCCGAAACTATCAAATTTTCCCAATCAACTTTGAACCTTATACTTTAGTGATAAAGTTGAAAATCTGTTAAAGATATTTGACAGATTGTAATAGGTTGATGTGTTGACGCCTGTAAAATAAAATTGTCATCAATTATCCTAATAAGTATTATGTTTTCAAGTTTTAATTTCTATATGATGTTTTGTTTACCTAAATACCTATGTGACGAATTTTGCATCAGCACGCCACTCATTCTGCCACGCGCGTTGCCCGGTTTGGCCGCCATGTATATTCACCGAGATATCTCGGGTAGTCTACAACCTAAGGAAGTCATTGACGAATTTGCGAAAATTAATCCAAGGAGGAGTATTGTGTTAAGCAAATTAAAATATTATGTGCTTTTTTAGTGTTTACTTTTCTAAAACCTACCCTCAGCGGGGGCAAGAATCGTAATCCTGGATCCACCACTGGTAGAAAGTGTTTATACAATATCTCATATTCCTTGCAGGTATTTGCCATACGCCACCTGTTCATTCGAAAAACTACTATGGCCATGTTTTCTGCAAAGACTGCTTCTACAAATACATATTTTCACACTCCAAGAATGAATGTTCTGGAGACATAACAAAAACAGAAACAGACAAGGACGATAAGAAAGAAGCTAATGAAGTTAAAAAAGAAGCCAATGATGATGCCGTGGAGGTCGCATAAGAATTATTGTGGAGTTGATCAGGGGAAATTGTATGTGCAAAGTGAAAAGTGGGCATAATCAAGTATTTCAAAATGTTTTGTAAATATATAAAAACGAATAATGTAGGTATGGGGTTTTATTTATACATAAGTCATGTGTAGATTCACGATTTTTGAGTTTGAGTTTGAGTTTGAGTGAATAGCTATCAACAATTTTCTCTCAAGAAACGTACAAAATATTGTAGGTTCCGTGTAAGTTAAAGAGATACATATTAATAGTTGATCGCTGACTGTTAACACTGCCGGCGAGCACTCGTTTGTCACAGCGACGAGCTATCATAGGGCTATGCACACTGGCGGATGGCAGGGGGGAGCATCGAGGATTCCTTTCCACCAGCGCACACTGACGAGAAAAATCCTCTGCGATAAAGCGAGCGTCCGCCAGCTTACCGGAGCATCCGCCGATATTTGGTTATTCCATAGTAACTACACAGTCGATAGTTCCTTTTTAAAGAGTGTGGCTCAAGAAAAATCTTCTGCGATACCGCGAGCGTCCGCCAGCTTAAAATACCGGAGCATCCGCCGATATGTCGCGACATCCGCCGAGTAGCCACCGTTCGCCTGATTATTCCATTAGTGTCTAAGACGCTGTCGAAAAGTTGCTTTTGAAAGATTGTGGCAGACTGGCATGACTCCAGCGCATATCGCCGCAGTATCCTCCTGCATGCTCTTCGATGCTCCAGAGAAAACTGTGCTGCGATGCTCTGAGGTCGATCACCGAGCATTAAAATATATACCTTATTTCGATTGGATAAGTATTAAATTAAATTGATAAATTTTAAATCCTTTGCCGTCCCGTCAATCTGCGCTGGCCCTCGATTTTCTCACGACGGAGGTTAAGACAAGCAACATTATAATATAGGTACTTCGCTGCGATGCTCCAAGGTCGATCACCGAGCATTGAGATATATACCTTATTTCGATTGGATAAGTATTAAATTCAATTGATAAATTTTAAATCTTTTGCCGTCCCGTCAATCTGCGCAGGCCCTTGATTTTCTCACGACGGAGATTAAGACAAGGAACATAAAGGTCACAGCTCATTAGAGCCACCCGGCACCCACTCCGCACCGCCTCGCCTCGTGCGGTTAGTATTCTTGATATGGACTTGTATGGGTATGCGCTCACTACATCAACTCCGTAGCGTCACCGGATCGCCTCTATCGTAAGCCGTCCACGCGCGGACGGCGGGTGGACCACTCGGTGACAACTCGCTTGCCCTGCGTTGACTGCGCATCGCCAACGCGCGGGTCCGAAGCGGACCGCGCGCTGCCCGCGAGTGATTCACGCGAGGACTAATGCCAATTGTTAACAGACTACTCGAAAATTCGTGGACTAAGCGACGTCCACTCGTTGACCACGCGGCGTTCACTCGTTGACCGCGCGGGGTTCACTGGTTGATCGTGCAACGTTTTGGTGATAACGTGGCGTCCACCCGTGAACCACCTGTCGACAACGAGTGGACGCCGTACGACGAGGCGGTGCGGAGTGGGTGCCGGGTGGCTCTAATGAGCTGTGACCTTTATACTCACTTACGGTGACGGTTAAGAGCAAGATCTCAGGGATCTCGCGCTCACAGCCACGACCACGACTAGTGGTCGCAGCGACTACTGGTCGTGATAAACTATACAAACTGATACGAATCGCACTTGGCCGCAACCGCAGACCGCAGACCATACCACTAGAAGCCACGACTGACCTGAGTCGTGGCCGTTCATGCGAGATCCATCAACATGGTGGCCGAGTGCTTACCTCAAGACGACGTTAGAGAATTCTCATGGTGGCTGAGGGCAGGCAAGACGGTGGCTGAGAGATTTTCTCAAGATGGTGACAGAACTCTGAAGATGGTTTGAACGCAGACTTAGCTAGCATAGCACACAATGTGCTAAGAGCAGACAATGTCAACTGGGCAAGAGCAAATTCACAAAACGGAGGGGAGAGAATCTCAGCGGTGGCTGAGAACTTCAACGGTGCTGTAAGAGCAACCTGAAGTTGGCGGTTGAGAGCCAGAAACTCAACATGGCAGTTGAGATCAGAGGCTCAAAATAGCTAAGAGTAAACAGTGGCCGAGATGGAATCTTAGATTGAAATGTGGACGTTCTACGACCGAACCGGAGCCAAAAATACGGCCGAGCGTGAGCAGAGTTCCATGGATAGTGTGCTTTTCGTTTAGAGGATTTGAAGGAAGATAAGTTAAACGACAATATTTATAGATTGACACCACATTTTTATTCGAAAATCTCTCCGCAATAAACTTCTTTTCACAATTTATAATCACTTTTTACATATAAAGAACCACACTGCCACAAACACTTAGGACAATCAAATTGGGTTCCACTACATACTCTTGGGTTCTGTAGATCAACCCATCCAGGATACGAAGACTCTGAATACGGGCCTTTTGATAATTTACCATTATCATTGAAGTTTTTCCATTTTTTCAGGCGTTTTTCAGGTTCGCTTAGACCTTTCTCGTGTAGGTATTTTGTCAGCTTTTCGATTTTTTCTGCTGCAGACACACAGTAAAAATTTTCCTCGATTGCTGATTCGTCGATGGGGATGCACACTTCAGGTGGTATATCGGAGATCGAGACTTCAGTCTTCATCTTGGACGACAAGTTCCAGATGCCCAAAGACTCGCCCCAAGTTGAAACGGCATGTGTTGCAGCTGTGAAAATTTTTCATATTCAACTCTTACGCACCTAAAACGGAGATTTTTATTAATTACCAAGTAGTTGTAACATTAGTAGCTACTGTAAATTTTTTACACTAGAAAAAGTTAAGTAATATTTTTAGATGGTTTGAAAGCTAAATATATGCGTGATACTTTGCCATTTATTTTCTCGCGTCCTCTCGTACTCACTGTACACCGCAGTACAGTGTACACCCCGTACACTGTACTGCGATGTACAGACGCCAGCAGGTCAATCTACCCGAAACTAAATTTTTCCCAATCAACTTTGAACCTTATGATAAGTTGAAAATATATTGAAAGAAATTTGACAGATTGTAGTAGGTTGATGTGCTGGCGTCTGTACAAGGGCAATACAGACATCAATTGACTCTCTGCAGCTTGGGTTATTCCATTTATCCACCCCAAATAATCCACCCAAAGGTGGATACTCTGAAACGCATGTCCGAGAATTCACGCCAGCCCTAGTTGGATAAACAGAACTTATAGGCTTAGGGTGAATTTTTTTGTGTGGAAATACCCTGATTTATGGGTGGTATGAAACAAGCTAGAGGGACTTAAGTAGTTGTACGCTTGGTAAACAGCTAGCTATAGCTTGGCGTAGACACCACTGCTGGAAGATAGCCTCAATTCCTCTATTCCTCAAGCCTTTGATCACCGTGCTGGTTGTGGGTGGTAAACAGCAATAACCTGAACTGAACCAAAACAACATCCAACTTACATTTCTTGGGTTCATTATTCTGAAACCACTCCTGCTGTGGGTCGGTGCCACATCGACTGAAAGGCGGCTGTTGTCCGTTCATCATGATGATAATCGGTGCCGTTTCCTTCTTTCCATCAAGGAATTCCCTCATATTCTCAGCAAACTGAGAATTATTCTGCCACTGTTCGAAGCAAGTCTTGAAGAACTCCGAAGGATTGTCCTTGGTACGGTTTAGAACGTGTTTGTTGAAACACTCTTCGCAGAAGACTTGTCCATAGTAGATCTTCACGTTGTCCTTCGGAATTGCGTGGCAGAAATCTGGAATTTAGTTCACTGTTAAAAAATGTTATCTGTCTTTTAGTAAAGTAAATTAAAACAAAGCAAAGCAATACAGGGACCGTGTTATGAAATGTTAAAGCCACCATTTGTTCGGATGCGATAAAGGATGTATGATACATTTCTCTTAACGGAACAATGGTGGGCATTCACGAATCACGTCAAAAGAACCGGCTACTTGTTTAAGACCCTGCTTGAATGCACTACTTAAGTCGTTGGAAACACCGACCTAATTAGTGTCTATAGTCCATTAGATACTTACAGCATTTTGCGCATTGAGGATGGAAGCTTTGGCCTCCGATCTCCACTTTGTTGTTATCGTCAACACTCTGAAGGCAGCGCGCGCATACACATCTTTTCGGTGGGTCCACTGGAGTCTCTGGGGCCTCAGGTTTCGTCTCTGAATGAAATGATCAAACAATGTAGACTGTCGAATTGACAGGGTACGTCATATACTCGATGGTTTAGTGGTTTGATTATGACGACCCATGCTGCGGCCACATTTGCGTCTATCGTGACAAAGCAATGCGTGCCGAAGCTTCGTATGTTTTACTCCCTTAAAAGTTATCGAGCTAATGCGGTGGTCACATTAGCGGCTTCGTCACGTTTATTACGTACCGCCACCCGGGCGATAAGTGCTATGCAGCCCGAACTATCGCGACGATAACCGATATTGGTTGGTCACATCTGCGTGTATCGTATCACTGTGCGAAACTTCGTCACGATAGACACAGATGCGACCGCAGCACCATAGAGAAGTATGAATGAAGAAAACAAGTTGCGCTTGCGCCGGTCCCAAGTAAATAAGGGATGCGGGCAAGATAATGATTATGATAGTAGTTATCACCTTTGCTCTCATTATTATTCGCCTCTTGTGGTTGACCACCAGGAGCCCACTGCATCCACCAGCTATTAGAATGGATGCGGGGACTCTCGCCCCTAAATCTCGACAAGACATGCGTCTTAAAGCATTCGGTGCAGAACACATGCCCGTAGAACATCTTCAGGGATGTAGGAATCGTTCGGCAGACACCTGGAAAATAAACGAAGGTTTTCAAAAGTTCTGCCAAGCTGCAGGTGACAATATAACGTACCTACGCCCTGGGAGCGAAGGTGGTTGGAATTGAAATCCCAATTTGCAGTCACCGCGCTATGCTATGCAGTCTTTTTCTACTTTGTCTCCCTGCCACTAAGACTTAGACCTTGTTCACCACTCGTGAAGGTAAGTCCCTCTAACCTCCCCCTTCCTCCCTATCTTTATACTTCTCTTCGGAATAAGTTTTGCCTACACTCCTCGCAAGGAGAGACTACATTTTTAACGCTGCTGATAGTTCTCGCTATGATAGATAGGTAACTTCCCGTGCCTCTACTGTCCCAAAAATAGGATTAAAACGCTATTAAACTTGTTTATACTTACAACACGTGCTACAACACCTGTGGAAGCTCTGCCCTTCGATATCGACCCTATCTTCAGCATCGATCGGAAGGAAGCATCTCGCACAAAAACATTTCTTTGGCGGTTCCTGGGTTTTATCCATTTTGATACGTTGAAACTAACGTTATAATTTTGTAAAATTAAAAAAAAAATAAGAAAATATGCTTTAAAGAATCAGCAATGTTTTATTCCATGGAAGATGATTGTTGGTTCGTGGAAAATATAATACAACAAATGAATACCGGATTCTAGCAGAACGGAACATTCGATTTGAATTTTGCGTTTTTTTATAACAGGCCAGTATAACAGTTCTATTCTTTGAAGAAAGTATAATGCCTTTTTGCTGTAAACTCCCAAAAAGGTGCAAGCTTGCATCCACAAGGTCGGACAGCTGGAAGGCCAGCCCAGTTCTAGCCGCGAACCCTAAGGTGCTACTCTATTCAGCCAAGTTTATTTAAGCAGTAGGTACTAGCTTTTGCTGTTTCGGTTTCGCTGGCGCGGAGATCGGAAATTTTCCCACGCGAATTATATTACCAGGATAAAAAATATCATCTATCCTAACGCAGGTCATCGTCTACTCATGTCCCAAAGGTCATCCAAATCCGTTCAGCCGTTTTAGCGTGAAAGCATAACCAACAAACAAACTCACTTTCGCATTTGTAATATTAGTTAGAATATATTAGGAAGGGCCTGTATTCCTGTCATGTTTAAGTCTTAAAGGTGCGGTCACAGAGTACTGCCGCGGTCACAGATCCGAAACTGAGAACGTGAACGAGATTAGTTCGGAAAGACCTAAACGGCGGCAGCAGCGATCAAGATGTGTCGTAGGTTGTTCCAGTCAGTCTAATATAAACTGACCTCTCATTGTACGGAAAGCCTATATATTTTTTAATACAAGGTCAGCTTATACTGTAATCGTAGATTATAAAATTTTGTATTTTTATCTTTGCTTTCATCATTTAGTGTACATACTTACACATAGATGTCGCTATTACCAGTTGTGAAAAATATAATTAGTCACAACACTAAACAAATGACGAATCTCTTCTCGATTGTCGATTGTAAAGAGAATGTAGCGCGTCACTACTGTGTTGCCTATGTGTGGTGTGTAAAGTTGTTTGTGTTATCTATCATGTTTTTATCAAAAAAGTGATGTTTGTGAACTTGTATGGATATAAATCTACGCTTATTTAGTGGTAAAGTAGATCTATTATCTTATCTTTATCAGTTTGTTTGTTTAGAAGTTGCTAAAACAGAGTTAGCATAGGTTATGACGAACATTGACCGTTGTGAACGTAACAACTCATGTTTTCACATTTTTATGATTGAAAAGCGAATGTTTGAATGCGGATGGAGTTGTTAAACGATAAATCGCCCATACAGTCACCGTAATAACAACTTATAATATTGTTTGATGCGTGATTCTAGTAAAAACAACAGTTTGAAAATCGCTACTGAATGTCAGTTGAGATATGGGTAAAACTTTTTTTCTGTGTCGAGATGACCCCGATGTTTACTGTTTGGGGCCTTCGCCAAAGGCAGCGCTAACTGTAATGCCAATAACATCTCTAACTAAAAAAAAAATCATTGTGCAGTTTTTGTTTTTTTTTGTGATGCATTCCCTGATGATTTTTGAGCAAGAGTTTTCTCTCTTTAGAGAAAAGACCATACATTAAAAAATAAAAGAAAAATAGATTCGTTGTATCTAAGATACAACGAATTGTTAACAGTAAATAAACATATTTATGGTCTATCTGGTAAAGACGATTAGAAGGCTTATTATTCCTTAACATTGTTTTAGTTTGTTTTCATTGAAAAAGTAGGCCAGTCTTAAATTCTTTATATTATTATCAGGCTCAAAGAAAATAATCAAAACTTGCCTAGCACAATTTGCTATAGTCTTCATTCACAGCTACTTCCTCCATTCCATAATCATTTGTCAAAATTTAATGATACCCATCAGTTTTTGAGATTTTCACAAAAATACGAAAGAAAAAAAAAATGGAGTTGGGATTTTTGTTTCAAAATAGCTACATATAATAATTCTGCTTTTAATATATTTATCCCATGTTTTTACCTGGTTTTAAAATAACATGAATAGTATGTTCTCAGACAACAATGTGCTGGTAACTGTTATTTCTGTCTAGTTTTTATGTCAACCTACTTTTAAAATGCCATTCTAACTCATGTTACCCAGTAACTGGGTTGTGGAGGCCAGATAGGCAGACGCTCCATGTTAAATACTGGTATTCATATGCATATGGTTAGACTGGAAGCTGACCCCAACCTAGTTGGGAAAAGGCTAGGCAGATGATTATGATATGAATGCCTCCAACTGCTTGTTATAGTCAACTTAAAAACAAAACACTTCTTTGCAGTTGAGTAAAAAGAAATTATAGTTAATTGGTGGTGAGGTTTTTTGCTGTCTGCATTTCTTCTTAAAACTCTTCTCTAACTTTTTTTCTCTCTTCATCTGCAATCGGCTTTCTGAGCCATAATCAGATTATTTGGTGAAATTAAATAATTTTGTGAGAGTATCTTCCCTATCTTCAAAAGAGCATTGTTTTGTTTTGGCAGTTAGAGGTAACATAGCCAGTTCCTCTGTGGTTGAAGATTCCTGGTAAAGCTCGCTTCCACCTTTGGCCTGATCACCACTCACCATCAGGTGAGATGAAGGAGAGAGCTTCCCCCATGTGGTCCAAAAAAATGATAGAAGTTTCTAATCTCTCTGACCTAGTTTTCATATTTGCCAGCGTTTCAGCCTTGTGATGTCCTCTTTATTTTAAAAGCTCATACTTAAGTTAAAAATATTTTCATTTTGTTACAGAATGCATCTGGATGTTAAAAAAAGAAAAATGTCCCGCCATGAGAAAGCGAAGAGTGGCTTTGTAAGTAATATTATTTTTATATGGTTCATATGGAAAAGTGCTTCTCTATTGCGGGCAAAAAAAGGATTTTAACCATAGGTTTTATGACATAACAACTAAACACGTTTCCAGAAAAAAAAAAACAAATTGATAGACTTTAGTCCAAAATATGAAGCCTTGTTTGTTGGTAGACAAAAGTAACGCAACATTCTTGCAGCAACATGAGTTTGTGTGGCTGGAAAGATGTTGCTTGCAACATTGTGTAGGTACAGAATGTGTGTGAAACATGTTTCCAGTCATGTTGCTGCAACAATGTTGTGCTCGTTTTGTTTCTACTGAATATGAGTCTTTTAGGGAGGCTTTTTCATTTGTTTTGGGATATGCAGGGCAGTACTTTACTAATTTGTTAGTTGTTCTGCAAAAGTATTAACTGCACAAGTTGTGATAATTATCTGAATTTTGTACAGTCAGCATAAAAACACTATTAACACTTTACTTTTATTTAAAAATCTAAATTGACACTAAATAAATATTTACGAAAAATTATTTTACATTTTTTTTTTATTATTGTGTTTGTGATCAATAACAATAATGGTTCTAAAATAATTGTCGATTTTCGTGGCCTACTGTCATAATTTAGTTTCAACAAGCAAATTTTCAAAAATAATACCTCTTTCTGTAATCAGAGCAGTGGTGGCCCAGGGGCGGCCCCGGCTTACAAGTTTGTAGATCGTGGGTTCGAACCCAGGCAGGCGCTTTACTTTGTGTAAATAATTACATCACCACTACTCTCAAAACGATGAAGGAAAACATCGTGAGAAAACCAGCATATCCTAGAACCAAAAATTCGAAGACATGTGACACCTACCAACTCGCAATGGGCCCGTGGTAGATTACCGCCGACTCCATCTCGAAAAAAGTCCTGTGTCCCGATAGGGAATATGATAGGCTGATTATGCTTATAATATGTAATTATCATATCAGTACCACTGTTTCTTCCAATTAAGATTTACGACATACACACAAACGCGTGCGCCATTCGCCATTCGAGCGTGCTAATGCCTCGTTCACGCAGTCGGCATAGCATGAAATTGTTGGGTAGAGTATGTATGGTCACCAAAACAATCATGAATTAAAAACAAAATCTATGCAACGAAAATATTGTAACACTGGCATTTTACGTGGAGCGAATGCCTATCTGAAGTCCAGAGCCCAGTTACTGGTTAACAAGATACCCCTTGGTAAGACAGCTATCTAATTATGCAATACATTTTCGTAAACAATTAAGACAAACTTGTTTCATTTTGACAGTTCAACAACAGTCATTGCCTTATTTACGTTGTTGAGCAGTTTTGTTTTTCGAACTTTCGAAGCAATTAGTTTCAAAACGATTCGAATTCCGATTGATAGTGTATTACGTGATTAGGGTACTGGTTGTCAGACTCAGGATTCTGACTACCCGTAACGACTGTCAAAGATCTTCGAATGAGAGCTGGGATGAACGGCTTAACGTGCTTTCCGAGGCACGGAGGGGACTCGATATGTTATGAATGGTCACCTCCTCCACGGACCAACCGCGGCAAGCGTAGCTTAACCTGATTGATCGACCCGTGCGGCCCTCACTCAACTTCAACCATTAGCATAATCAGGCTATAATGTTCCCATTGCTGGGACATGTGAGAGGGAATGGGCCATAATCCACCGTGCGGGCCCTGTTCGGGTTGGTGGATTCTTCAAACATTAAAGACACATAATTCAGTGTAGCTGTTAGACAACAGGGTCGTTTGTTTCAATCATAACAGCTATAATAGCCTGTCGTAGGCGTGTTTCAGTTGTTCGCGTGCTCGCGACTTGTTGAAGGCGCGGTAATGGCATTAACGTGTGGAACTGTAGATAAAGGACACCGATACTGTGTGCAAAATAAGTTTATTTGCTGTTATTTCTCCTAAGCAATTGTGTATTTGATTAATAATAGTCTGTACAGTTCAACTGTTCTATAATATCAAAATATAATTTGATATTGGCTATCATCTGAATCATTAAACATATATTATTTTAATAAAACAAAATGGAATTATAAAAATTATTACATTTTATTTTGTAACATTTACTTTAAATTATAATAATATTTAATAGTATATATATACATATATATCCCCTTGGTGGTGCAGCTGCCCGTAGGCGGTGGGAAAAAAATCGTTTAATCATATTAAAGTACACTTTGAGCATTGCTTACTACAGTTAGTCCGCTACTATATAATATTTTTCCAGAATTTTCCTTGACATGCACTTAGAATTTGACTAATCATAATTCAAAGTATTAAGCTTGTACCGTACCATAAAAAAAATACCTAATACCGAACTGAAGCGACACAATGCAACAAATATTTATAGCATAACATCATCGCGCAAAGGGTTAGGCAGGGGTGTGCTTATAGTACACCCACATTTCGCCAGTTATGTGTAATAAGGGGCGAGCCTATTGCCATCAACGGGGCACAAATCCAGACTCCGGGCTGCTGCTGAGAAGTTCCAGGTGGAAAAACCCATTAATACTTTGCCCGACCTTGGAATCCAACCCAGGACTGCTTAGCAGTAACGCTTGCGGCCACTAGACCAAAGAGGTAGCCTAAATATTTATAGGTTACCTAAGTATACCTAAAGTTATCGCAAGTTCTACAACGGCTCAAAGAATGTTGGACAGGAAATAAACACTCGTTGAAATTTGACTACAGGGACAAAATTTGTACTCTGATTTTTAATTTTAATTTAATATCTTTATTTCAGACAATACAGTCCATATTTTCTACATATCTAGCGTTAGTAAGGGTTGTTAGTAGTACACAAAAAATACAATAAAAGTGTTAGTAATTTGTTAGTAAACGAGACAAGTTACACAATAATCCTATTTCTATGCAGGTGTACACCTGCCCAGAACACAGTAAAAGGACTGTCGATTTTGCACGCTAACGATCTGAGGACAGTGTTGGTGCTACCACCGTTTTAATTTGCTCGGCTAAAATGACATTTGGTGTCGACATAAAAATAAACTATTCAATGATCTAGTTACCCAGTGACTCTCCTCACCAAATACACCCAAAAAAATCACTTTAATCTGTGCCCACCCCAAAACAAAATCAAAATCCTTAAATAATCCGCGTATCTATAAATTGTGTTATATTCATAAATACATATTACGCCATAGTAAAATTAAATTGTTCAAATATTAGCTTTGCCTGCTATCGGTACGCGCGATAATAGAATTACTTGCGACACTTTTCAGTCAGTTTTCAGACGGCCTTCAGTGTTACTGTGATTTTTCAGTGGTGTGACGTTAGATGTTAAGTATTCAAGTTATTATTATTGTTATAATTTTGTAGTGGTTTTTAGTAAAAAGGTGGTTTTTAAAGGGTAAATTTGCTGTGTGGTCTAAAACTAAATAATGATAGTAAAGGTTGAAATAAAATTTTATTTTTTTCTTTTAAAGTTAAAGTTTCTAAAATGTTTGTTATTTTGTAATGGATTTGAGTAAAAAGGTGGATTTTAAAGGATACTGTTTGCTGTTTTGTTTGTTACGGGTCTTCAGAAGCCCGAAAGTCTGACAACTAGTCTTACCAAGGGTATCGTATTACCCAATAACTGGGTTGTGGAGTTCAAATTCAATATTCAAATTATTTTATTTCACATAAACCTACAAGGGCAGTTATGAAACGTCAGAAGCTAGGTGCACGGTTCCAATTGGTCGTTTCCTATGGAGAAGAGACGGCACTAAACTCCACGGTTACTCTTTTAAAAGTAAATGGTATTTACAATATTTTCAAATTATAGTCGAGAGGACAGTGTAGGCCTATCAACAAGTACCAGGTACTTAGCAAGATAGAAAATGGTCGACAGATCTACAGTCTGTTAAGCCTACAACGTTCTCACATTCACAAAATCTAAAAGAAAAGAATCTATATAAAAGCAAAATAAAATAATAAAAATAAAAACCTATTTCAACCAAATACAGCTGTAACAAATAGAATTTATTATAAAATATAGAATATTTCAGGTATATAATAGGCAGTCGCTCGACTGGCACCGTGGTTAGACTGGAAGCCAACCTGAACATAGTTGGAAAAAGGCTAGGAAGTTTATGATGATCAGTTGAACAAGTAGTCGGTATAAACTTAGCCTGAAAGGTTTATTTTATTGATGCCTTGTTTCTTTTGTGTTCCTAAAAAACCCCTTTTCTTTGATCAATGTACAGTTATATTTACTTGTTCAATTGATGTAAGTTTTACCTATTGTGTTAAGACTCCCGCGGATAGGTGTAACGCGAACGCGACGCCGGTAGAACAATATCCGTGAAGTTTTCATAGAAATTGTCCCACAAGAGTAGGCGTCGCGCCTGTCTGAATGATGATGCCTTTATGTATTGTTTTTTTTTTCATAAATAAATCAATAAATGGAGTATATTTTGTAAAATCCTTCCCATCAAATATCGGAATATCAATGTTTGGTAATTTTGAAGTTGAATTCGAGCATTGTTTTGTGTAATTGAGTTTTGGGTAATTTCAGATACTGTTTATGGTTTTTACTGCTTTGTTGGTGTAGTAGTCGCAAAAGCTACTGCTGACATTGAGATCCTGGGTACGATTCCCGGGTCGGGCTAAGTGTTATTAGGTTTTTCCATCTGGAATTTTTCAATTGCAGTGGAGTCTGGATTTGTGCATGGTTGATGGCAATAGGTTCGCCTCCTATTACTTGGGAAAAATGTGGGTATACCTCTGCCTAGCCATTCGGGGCATACAGGCGCGGTGTTACGTTATGTCTAAGGTTTTAATTCGTGACTGTTCAAGGTTTATGACCGTGGATGGGTGATTTGAACTTGAACATTTTATGTATGTACCAGATTTTGTAAGTACGCATGTACTTTCTGCTTACACAGCTGGCAAACAGGTCAAGTGTGTGGAATCGAAGCATGGATTTTTTTTTTTTGATTCTAGAATATTTATTTATATAACAGTTTATGTACAGACGCCAGCACATCAACCTACTACAATCTGTCAAATTTCTTTAATAGATTTTGAACTTTATCCCTAAAGTGTAAGGTTCAAAGTTGATTGGGAAAATTTGACAGTTTCGGGTAGGTTGACCTGTTGGCGTCTGTACACATATATAAACAGACAAGAAAAAACGGAACAAAAAAATACGTAGAAAGGTGATGCGATAGGCTGTAGAAGAGAAAATAAAATATGTAAAATAAAAACACTTAACTATTCACAAATTTAAATATAAACGTACAATAAGATAATATACTTACATACATACTTCTAAAATAAATATCACTAAAATATAAATACTTAATTATAATGTAGTATATAATAATAAATACAAAATATGCAACTATGACCAAGTGGAAATATAGTGTTCTTTGGATATGTTGGTTTCCCTTCTCCGTTGTAACAGGGTCGCTTTTATATTAAAATTTAAAAACCTCCCGACACAAACATGTCCTTATTTCTCTTTCCTACTCCATCACCAGACTCTGTTTATCTATCTATGTATAACCTGTTTATTGAGACCATTCCAATGAGCCCAAACACGATACCTGATGTGCTCTAAGGGCGTTGGGTATCCTGGAAATTCCAGGTGCTCCAGGTGTTCCAGCATCAGTTCAAGGTTACCATGCTCTTCTAATATCATTGAAGTAACAGACTACCAAATTTCAAATCGATCTGACCTGTGGAAGACGCTCACATCCATTCATCAACTAGAAAAGAGCTAATAATCTTCAAACGGCTGAACCGATTTTGATAAAAATATGTCTAAGAGCCATCGCTAGAAAACGTGCTTTCAAATAAAAAAAACCGCATTCATATCGGTTCACCCTTTTAAGAGCTACGGTGCCATATACAGACACACACATAGCGGTCAAACTTATAAAACCCCTCTTTTTGCGTCGGGAGTTAACAAGAAATCCTCCTATGATTGGGGAGATAGCAGATTTATTGTGCCACCAAGTCTGCGGCTTGAAACTTTGTGTTACAAACTTCTTGCGCATCGTCTTTTATTATTTCATTTAGGACCATTGCACACTAGCATTTTTCTTTGGGTATAGCTTTGTGACTATAGTCCATTCGCGTTAAGAAAATAATGAGTCATCGTTGTCCGGCCTAACCCCGCTCCTTGACAAGCGAGCCGTACTAGATATGCATCCTTGTAGGCAATGGAGTAGTGGAGAGACGGGTGATATTTATATATGGATGGGCATCTTTTTAAGACGACGGCGTCTCTAGATGCATATGCCTAGATGCGCTGCATGAGGTCCTACGACCGAATCCCAGGTCGGGCAAAGGTTTTTTGTGTTTTTCCATTAGGAATTTCTCAGTAGCTACCCGGAGTCTGGATTTGTGCCCGGTAGATGGCATTAGGCTAGCCATCTATTACATGGGACTTAAACTTAACGAGAACGAGACTTGCTTAACCCTTGGGGAAAAAACTGTCGTGATGTTATGTTCCATTTAGTGATTAGTGCCACAAGTAGGCCCGACTCGAATCTCGGTTCACTCCTGCATCTCTATTCAGTCGTGACGTGAAGGTATTACATAATCAAGACTGAAAGACAATAAACTGTCATGGCCGCCAAGGTCGACAGCTGAACTTATTACTTACCTACATGTTTTTAGTATCTACAAAATGTACAAATACCTATTGAATGATAAACATAAAACATCGTATAATATGTAGTTACTTGAAGGCACATTCTTTGTACAAGACAGAAAGTAGGTGGTAATGGACAGACATGAAGAGGAAGACCAAAGAAAAGATGGATGGTTTGTGTGTGTGAGGGATGATTATGAAAGAACAAGGAGTAAATGACGTGACGGTTGACTGGGGAGAATGAAAGAATAAACCGTGCTTCCACCCCCAAGTAACACGGGACATGGCAGGAAGAAAATAGGTAGGTAGCAGATATCATGAAATGCCAAATGCCAACCGCCGTCTCTTAAACCTCAAACCAGTGGTCG
The DNA here is from genome assembly GCA_949128155.2 of Xanthia icteritia. Lineage (NCBI taxonomy): Eukaryota > Metazoa > Arthropoda > Insecta > Lepidoptera > Noctuidae > Xanthia > Xanthia icteritia. The sequence continues at coordinate 9,156,615 of OX421959.2, read as the reverse complement.
GCAAACTCATTAGTCAATAGAGCCAAATATCAAGACTATAACGACTACCTAAGTGAGGTTGAGTCGAGTCGAGGAAATCATGTGATTTTGACTTAGAATATGGGTTTCAAGAATTCTTATGAGAGCCAATCCTTTCTGTGTGTCCAATACACTTTTCTTAATCTTACAACTCCCATCCTCTTTCACTCATCTAAAATTTACTTGCTAAGAAGTAGGATGCCTTCATCATCATCATCATATCGGCTGATAATAATATGATGAAGGCATCTTACCTATTAACAAGTTAACCCTGGAAAACTTTGAAAGGTACAGTAAATGATTAAGCTTTCGAAGCTTAATCATTTACTGTACCTTTCAATGTTTAAGTGTAGTCCTGTAATTTTTTGGTGAAAATACTTCGGATATAAATCTTTGAAATATAGTTTGAATTTTGAATAAAACTTGATATCTTGCTTAATGACCGAAAACCCGACCCCCGCGCGCATCTACGCTCGCACTCATCGACATTTGTACAGGGGGCCTACCACCACCTCTTTAAGCAGTATTATTTTAATGTTACTTCAGTGGGGGAAAGAGATGGAGCAATACGTCCTGTAGAGCTTCATCTCTTTCCCACACTAAAGTAATATTAAAATAATACTGCTTAAAGAGGTGGTGGTAGGCCCCCTGAGACGCACTCTATAGGCCCAAGAACCGCATGCGGCTCGCGAGCCGCGGTTCGCCGACCACTGTCTTAAACCAATCATAAGAGGCGATACGAGACGACTACACTCAAATTTCGCACACACGTGGTATAACAACACATTTCATTTTAAAAACAACATTTATTGCTTATTATGTTTGAAAAAAATCATCTTCTATACAAAAAAAAAATAATAAAGCAATCGGTATTCTTGAATTGTCAAAATCAAAGAGAGTGTTATATTTCAGACTGTTTTTGTTGACTGTTTTGATCCGTGAGTCTGTGAGTGTCCGTGGAGTTTCTTGCCCGTTCTTCTCCATAGGAACCTAACCAATAATTTGTATCAATATTTTGATTTAAAAGAGTGTCCGTGGAGTTTCTTGCCCGTTCTTCTCCATAGGAACCTGCTACGCTTTGGAATGGGCAAGTAGCTTCATCTTTCTGACTGACCAAATCCATGACAAAAGTGCCTGTAATAGATTTTTTTGTAATAAATGCGTGCCTGTAATAGATTTTTTGGTAATAAATGCTTTGAGTTTGAGTTTGTCACGCAATTTGGGTGCAGTAGTTTCCCCTGAAATATTTGAGGCTAGGCTACAAATTTAACATTAACATAACATGTGGACTAAATGTTAAATTCTAGACCACACCCATCGCGTTCTAGATAGACTGGGTTGGGCAAAGGATTGGTTATTTCAGACAATTTCAGTTATCTCTATAAAAGGTTTTTAGGAGCTCATTGCGTGAGCATTCATTTCGGGTGTTATCATGTCATTATCAAAGTAAAAAGACTGGGGACTATCAAAAGGGTAATAGTGTTACCACATCATCGCTTACTATCTGGTGAGTAGCCATTGTTCATAGCCATTCTTCATACAAATGTATTCCTATTTGCTTCCTAATAATGCCTCTAGAGATTTTTTTTTTTCTTTCAAAAAGCAAGGTTTGCTGTAGACACGTCCCTATTGTTTCCTTTTTTGCAGCAATTTATTGGTAAAGAAAATATGACCCTCTAAAAATTACAAAAATGTCCCATTTTTACCGCCGCGGTTAGAGGACTACCAGACAAATTCGAAAAGTTTTTAACATAAAAGAAAATTATAGAAACCTAGACATACTCTTTCTTAAAATTTTAATGTAAAAAATAATTGAATCGGCTCAGTTTTCGAGGAGAAAACAGGGGAATACGAAACGTCGATCTCGTCAATTTTTTTTGTGATATAATCGGTCTGAGCTGCAGCTGTCCCTATCGCACTCTACGGAGGCAATCTTGAGGTAAGACGACGGCAATAGTTTCTTCAAATACCTACTTTTCAAATTCCTCGCAAGCCCTAAACGCGAGCCTAATAACAAAAAAAAAAAAAGTTTTGTGTTACCCAGTAATTGTAATTTCCGTACGCAAAATACGTGCTTTGACGTGGAGATGGGGATACCAACACGTCTCACCAATAAAAAAATAAAAATAAATATGTTTATTTATCTCCACGAATTACATTCTTATTCTTATACTAGTTAAACAATAAATTGACAGATATTTTCATAAAATTTTGTACCAATACCCAGTAACTGTATTGTAGAGGTCAGATAGGCAGTCGCTTCAACTGACCCCAACATAGTTGGAAAAAGCCTGGGCAGATGATGAAATAAAAGTGAATAGACTGATTTGTTGAGTGATAAATTTTTTGGAGTTCAAATACTTGAATGGTCTAGTCTTCAGTTAGTATTCCTATCTTATTATCTTTTACATAATAAAAGCTTGGTCCTAATTTGGTGGTACCCTGTCGTTCGTTTTGGAGAAGAATAAGACATTCTTATTTAATTCTTCCATACTTCTCTAGAACCTGTTGGTCCTGCGCCTGATCTCTCTCCGGTCACGTCGGATTGTCGTCCTTTCGGATTATGAGAGTGAGGAAAAAGGGAGTGTATCTGTGTCTGCGCACACACTAGTCCCCGTTGAGATTGTCAGTCGAAATTCGTTCTGGAGGATATTTTAGCTGTCACCTCATTGGTCAGGCATACAAAGTTCAAAATCAAGTTCTTCTAACTTAACGGACAGCTGTGCTGCTGGGGAGTTCGTTGCGCCACTTCTTCCCAGCTAAAGCACTAGGAAGGGGTGAAGGGTGGGCGTTTTCGGGGATTGTCTTATGAAATTTTGACGTTCAAAAAGTCCTGATTCTCAGCCTAGTTTGAATAAATGACTTTTGAATTTGATTTTGAAACGGCTAAGACAGAGTTTTCATAGCTTGAAAACTATAAGACAAACTGCTCATATGAAGCTGTTTTCCTGTAATTAACAGCTGAGTGTTTCTGTAGTGTTAGTACACAATAGTTGTTAATTATGAAAGTACTTATTCTCATAATTAACAACTATGACGTCACAATATTATGTCATTTATGAGCTGCGCGCAGGCATGTAGTAATGTGTGTGGGTTTGTAAGGCCTGGTGCATACTGCTCTTGTTTGGGGCTGACATAAGCCTTTGGATCAATTTTGTCGCTTTGAACCTGCCGTTTCCCTGCCTTTCCGTCCCATATTTTGAAAAACTGAACAGTGGTACAGTCACACTCATATCTGTGTCTGTCTGTCCGTCTGTCACACGTGATTTTCTTTGGAAACTGCGATGCATAATCTTTTTATACAGCAAACCAGTTGATAAGTAAGCTGTCGCCTTTAAGCTGTCCAATATCCAATCTTGTAAGATTATGTTTGCCCCGAAAAAAGAAAAGCTTATAGTCTAGTGACTTCTAATACATTAACCTAACAGTCGTTTTCTGAAAGCTTTTCCCCATTTCATTTATCGCCAAACCTTATTTGATTCGTTGTTAATATTGTGCCTATAGCAGATTTTATATCATTACAAACATGACCATGTTTTGAGATGAAGGGATATCCTGACCTAGTTCACAGATGAATATAGATGGTTCACTCCGCATTTTAGGTATGAAGCTACAAGTACGCAGCGGGCTCGTCTTGTCGGGCCAATTCAGTGAGCTTAACGAGCGATAGAAAGAGAGGCAACGTCTAGGTGAATATAACTGTAGGTAATTAGCACTTTATTGTGTCGTAGCAAGAGTGGCTTTTTATTGAAATGATTCTGCGGAGTAAAGCGTCTGTATTCATTTGTGCCTAGGTATAGAAATTTTTATAAGACACATCGGGCAGTTTCCCTCACAGCCCATCTCAAAGAAAACCAAGCTATACTAACAAGTCTCCATTATGAAACCCACCTTATATAAATATCGATATTTACTAAATATGAGACCTAAATAATGCATTTCATCTAAACCTTACGCAATGAACGGTCATACAGTACATTTTGTTAGTAAACAAACTGGAGCGGTCGGAAATCTAGTACAGAACTGCTTGTGTAGAAAACGGTGGTGTTAACAGTGTGAAAAATTGTTCCGAAAACATTAGAAAAATAATATTGTTTGTGTATGTGACGTTGTTTTTACTTATCCATCGTCATCAGTCTATAGCAGTTCACTGCTGGATATAGGCCTCCAATCTCACGCCATTTAACTCGATCCTCGGCTTTTCTCATCTGGAGATCGTCACGATTCAGCTGAAAGATGTCCATTATCTTCATCAGTCCACTGCTGGACATAGGCTTCTCCAATCGCTCGTCATTTAACTCGATCCTCGGCTACATTCATCCATCATCACCTGCGTAGCCTTTTCCCAAATATGTTGGGGTCGGCTTCCAGTCTAAATTATGCAGCTGAATACCTGTATTTTACATGGAGCGACTGCCTATCTGACCTGCACAACCTAGTTACTGGGTAACACGTTCATCCAGCTGCAAGAAAGCAGCTGATAAAAGTCCACTGTTGGACATAGCCCCCCCCCTAGCATCGCAACTATGACTGGTCTTGTGCGTTCCCCATCCATGCAGCGGATTCCCGTGACTTTCACCAGGTCATTGGTCTACCTATCTTAACGCTACACCTTTCGGTATGCGGTCGCCACTTCAGAATTTCTCGGCCTCATCGACCATCTGTTCTGCGTGCTATGCTCAATGGCCGTTTAACGTCAAACATCAATGACAGTTCATTGAAGTTTGACGTTACTTCTTTTTTGATCGTAATTGGTGATGCCCAATGCTGTGCTTCACGAAATTAATCAATAGATTGCGGATCTTTATCTCTACCAAAGAATTAAGGTCCCTAAAAATCCAGTAGACATTTTTCTCATAGAAAAATAATGAGAATAATGAACGCCATGTTCGAAATGCTGGCCTATTTTGGAGAACTGAAAATCCCTTGATCCATATCTCGGTATAGATAGTTAAAATTACATTTCTAATAATATCTATAAACAAAAATCTCGAACGATAACAAAGCGTGAAATCTAGATTAAAAATAATACATTCCTGTACAATTCACCTTATCTTTTATCAGTAGATATGGCTATCAATGAGTGCTCCATTTAGTTCTGTATTTGTGTTAAAACCAGACGTCTTTGTTGTGCAAAAAGTTTTTATTCAAAACAGTGACCGACATCAAAAATAAATAATAGAAAACTATACCTGACGAAATGCCCTAAGTGGCAGTGAAAAAAGTGCTGAAATTCGTTTAGCCGTTTCCGAGATTAGTGCGAAAATACAAGCTGTGATATTGAACTTTGTTTTAAGTATAGTTAATGATAAAATGATTAATCATTTCAATGTCATTGTCATTAGTAGTGTTATTATGACATTCCAATATTTTGTGGTTGAGTTTTAGTGTTGCCAGATGCGTTTCTTTTTCTCTCGTATTGGCACAAGCTATATTTCTATCTTCTTCGTCTTCCTTCTTTTAAACCGCCACTACCACGGCCTTATCGGTGGCGGCACAGAGGGCAGGTGACACAGCTCCACATCCACACTCACACCCTCGTCATCATTGGTAGCCTTGTTCCTTCCACTACTGAATATAGGCGCCCTTTGGGAGGAGGAGCCCTTTTATGGCAATAGCTCATGCCGTGGCAAAATATTAGCCAGTCAGAAAGGTGGCAGCGTGCCTGGTTGTCCACGGTGCACCAGACGTACATCGAAGTATCGCTACTCGTGGAGGCTAATTTCATGCGCCCCTAATGTTTCTGTTGGCTTTGTAGGAAAAATATTAACAACATCACGCCCTGTTTCCCCGATGGGTTAGGCAGAGGTGTACTCATAGTACACCCACATTTCGCTAGTTATGTTTTAAGTCCCATGTAACAGGGGGCGAGCCTATTGTCACCATCGGGTATCAATCCAGACTCCGGGCTGCTACCGAGAAATTCCATATGGAAATAATAACACTGCCTGATCTGGGAATATTAATCATTTGAGATTCTACGTTGTTTGTCAATGGGGATTTATATAGGATACCATGTTGGAAGACCTTTGTTTCGTGTAGAAGTCCCTCATTAGTTTTCTTTACTTTTGGGTGAACAAAGGGGTCTCTCAGATTCTTACTGGCTAGAACCACACGGTTCCTTCAACTACCTTGGGCCTGAAGGTGCTCTTATGAAAGCAGCAGCAACCGCGAACTGCAGCGGCAATGCCACCCTTATATTACATATATCACCTTTGGCTTGACAGTCGGAGTCATTCTCGTTCATCATCATTTCCTGGGAAAAACGTTTGTCCAGCAAGGATTGCAGTTCGTTGAGCAAATGTGTGAATGTGTGTGTGTGAAAAGTGATAAAAAGTGACTCACAGAATTATTGTTTTGTTATCTGTTAAACATGATTGTAAATTCAATTTTAGTGTTGTATGGTGTTTCTAGAGTCACGATTGAAAGTCGTGAGATTGGTTTTAATTTCTCCACATTAATCGTAAAAACTGGATTGATAGGTTTTTATAATTATTCAAGTTTATATTCAGCAATTCAAACGGGAGCAAATCTTGTAACGTCAATTTTCTAGGGTCATCCATTATCATATTCATTGACAGCCTTGTACCACCCACGGCTAGGTACTCCTCTCTTTTATGCTATGTTGCCCTGGTACGTGCGAGTTTTATCCAGGTATAACCCGCGATCCTTTCATCCGGCCATTTGGCTGTTGGTCTGCCAACACTCCTCCTACCGTCTCTTGGCAATCATTCAGTTAGGATTCTGATCTGCCTACTTCCATTTCCGTGTCATCATTAAACAAATGGACATTTAAAATTAAGAACGATAAGATTGTTTACTGTGTAGTGTCTTCGTGATATTGTTCTTTTGTAGGTACAACATATACTACGTCCCATTAAAATAAATGGACAAATTTCAACACAGCGTTCAGTACGTCTATCCAAAGATATTCAAACAAAAAAAAAAAAATACATCGATTAAAGTTTTTTTATCTTGTAAATAATAAACGGCATTGGATAACCAACATTTTTAGTGTATTTTCGTTAGGTAGCTAATTTTTTTCTTGATACTTACAAGAAAAAAATCTAATGCGATTTTCTTTTTTTTTTTACCGTTCCTTATTTTGGTGATCTGGATGATTTCAAAAAGTTTGTCCATCTATTTTAATGCGATCTTACATATTTTTTTATGCTTGTTCGTATGTTAGCATTCTTCTCTGAAACGACTAAATCAATTAAGTTGCGGTTTGTGCTAATTGCTTGCCTTATCTCAAACAGGTCTTTATGTAGGTTGTTATTAATATTTCAACACTTCACATAGTATCATTGTGATTGACTGACAATAGTCAAAACGACGATGTGTCTAAGAAATAGTGACAAAACTGTTCGCAAACTCACGTACAGTGCTGAAAAGTGACAAAGTGCCATAAATAAGTGACGAAACAGTGAAATGTAAATAAACAGTGCGTTAAAATGAGTGAGAAGAACTACAGTAGCCTGCCGAGGCTTAAAAGGAAGGAGACATGGAGGAAAAAGGGGGTAAGCAGTACTGCTAGTGTGTGTTGGTGTTGTTCATTGAGCTTTTTGTACGTCAAACTTGTAGGGTCTCAAGTAAATAAATACCTCAAGAATATTAATTGAAGATGGATTCTATGTCTAGGCTAGACAGTGGCGCTCAGTTTTTCTTAAGCGCCCATCTAGGAGAATATGTGGTCTCAGAGGCCATAATGACGGTTCCTGTTGAAATTAAAGGCGGACCAAGCCCTGTTGGGGGTGCAGATTATCTGCGAGTATACCCTGCACTCCCAACTCAGTAGTACAAGCCCTAAACTTGATTTTATAATGCACAGCTAAACCCATTTTCTGGGGGTCTACTCTCTAAGTCCGTCATCGAAGATACGGGCCCGTTTAGTAGTTGATCTGTCAAAACAAGTGACGGATTCAATTTTTCGAACGGGCAAAGACACATCGCGTGTAGGGACAACTGTCAAATCGTGTTATCATTAAATCTTAGTTCGGACTCCGAATTAATCTTATGTCCGTAGGTTCAGGAAACGGTTCAGAAACTACCGTTACTTCTGCCGAAACTACGGACTTCGTGCTTAGGAAGTAGACCTCCTTGTATCTTTTTCGGAACCCTTCCACACTAATTTTGTATTGTGATGTCGTTTGCTTGCACTAACTGCACTACTTAATCAACTGAGCCTTTATTATCGGGGAGCAACCTTGAATAAGCGCCCGGCCTTCGGGGATAAGACTGGGAAATCGCAGTCCATAGCTGGACATAGGATTCTTCCGAGTTGCGCTACAATACCAGGTTCTCCGCCTTTGGCACCCAGTCTATCCCAGACGCATTTTACTCGGTCGGACGATCAGTTTACGCATGAAAAGGTAGCAGACTTTAAAAACCGATGACTAAATCCTAAATCATAATTTTATTAAGACGCAGATTCCAACGTATAGTTTATACATAAAGCGATTTCTCGTCGATTCAATATTTATTCGATGAGATCACATTATGAAATCACTGTAGGTCAATGTCGACCACTTAGCATTGGAGTTTATTTTATTTTTAGCAGGGTTGTAACGGATAATCGGGTTTGATGATGAGGATGAGGAAAATTCCTTATTGAGGTTCTGGATGAGGGTGTATGCCGATGTCGTACAAAAAATTGCCCATAGGACAAACACTGCGAATTCGGCCAGTAGGAACGCGCTCCGACCGCGCGTTCGGCGCGAGTTTAAAAAAATCACTATTATAGCGGACAACGTAGGGTCACATCCCCGTAGCAATGATGTGGATGCGGCAGCTTTAAAAATCAAAAATTGAGGAAGCGGATGTTTTGTGAATGTCAAAATCTATGCGGGATGCTCCGCAGTTGCGGATTACTACTATTTTTTATCAAAAATCCACTCTGTATAGGGAACTTATACGCAAAATTTCATGTTTCTAGAACTAGTAAGTGAATTTACGAATTTTACTAATTGATTGGGGACCAATTTAAGATATTAAGTGCACGAGAGTATACGCTAACGCAGGTGCATTCGCTCTTCCCTCTCATATTCCGATGGGACGGCAATCCGACACTACCGGATATAGTTGAGACGCATAGCTGACGGCTTTGCGTGCTCTCCGAAGCACGAGGGTGCCAAAGTTAAGTCAGAAATTCTCATTAGTTTTGGCCCGACCCACGCGTAGCATGACAACCATAGAAACGTGTTATCTACGGGTTTTGTCAACGGAAGAATAGACAAAATGACAGATTGTGATTGTTTATCTGTCCTTTTGTCTATTCTTCCGTCGACAAAACCCGTTTCTATTGTGGTCATTCTAAGCGTGCTGGACCTCATAATCCGCAGCTGTATGAGCCAGCTACAAGACTAGGCCAACGAGGCAGTCGAATTAGCACTTAAATACAAAGGTGACAATAATTGACACAGATATAGAATAAAGAATGCCGTCCGCCCTAGAGCCACCGACCTTCCTACAACAGATGTGAGCAGAATACTGATCATGTACAATTCTCGTCGTATGGCGCAGGCGCACCTAGGATTTATTGTTAACAAAGTAGGCCAAGATGTGTTTTGATTAGCGCCAGTGACTTTGTAGACACGTGTGTTCGTTTTTGGGAGGTTTTTTGTGCCCATATAAGCAATGATTGTTGAGAACTGATCACTATACATACTGGCCTAGGAACTACTCAGTGCTTCCTTTTTACCCGACTACAGCAAGCAAAGCCAAAAGGAAGGAGAGGGTTGTCTTTCGCAGTCTATGTATTTATGTTTGTATTTGTTGAGTTTGTAATATCAGTTAGTTCTGCAGTGTTTAGTAATGTGTAATTGACTGTAAAACAACAATTAGCAGTGTGGTCGTTACACTAAGGAGTAATCTCTTTATTTTACCCATATCCCAAGTCTGTGCCCACAATCAGATCTGTTACTATTTAGGACAGGTTATGATACTTACGTTTTAGATTTTCCCCAGAGATGGCAACGCATCTGCGATGCTTCTGGTACTGCAGATGTCCATCAGGCGACGCGACTGTTGTAGAACAATTTCTATGAAAACTTCATGCAAATTTGTTCTGGCAGATTTTTACCAAAATCGCGTCGCACTTGTCTGTGGATGCCTTTAGTTGGTTTGCCACCCAAAGAACTTGGTCCTCCTCTACACGTCGACAGACGCGTTTGCGGACGTCGACAGATGCATCTCGGAGGCTTACGAAGTCATAAAAATGAGGGTAATTAATTTATTGAAAACACATTAAATATAGTCCATTTCGAATAAGATGATTAGTTTGCCCAAAAAATCTTTCATCCCATTGACAGATTTTTTGGGCATCTATCCTGTCACTTGACGTAGGGAGGTTATCTAGATAAGAGCAGAATACTGGTCATCTATAACTGCAGTCGCATGCGCATGCGCACCTAGGATTTATTGTTGCTACAGTAGGCCAATATGTGTTTTTATTAGCACCAGTGAGATTGTTGTCGTTCGTTTTGGTACTATCTTTTCATGTCTTGTATTTTCTTTTTTGTCTCTGTGATAAATAGGCGGCGAGTAAAAGGTCCTCTTAAAAAATGTGGTCTTTGGCCCCAGAAAAATATAATAACAAGACTTCAATGAATAAACATCGACTGCAGATGACATTTCGGTAGCCATAACAAGTCGAACACTTATAGGGAAGTGACAAAATCATCTCGTTTGAATGACAGCTCGTCTAGTGGTTTAACCATTAGGAATTTCTCAGTAGCACCCAGGAGTCTTGATTTGTACCCGATACTTATTTGATAATGGTCTTGGTTTGCCTGCCAATAGATGGGAAGTCCGATCTCACGGTTTTCGAACATACCTGGCGAGATTGGGTGTAAATGTATAATTCCGAACAACACTGCACACGGCAGTGCTCCCGCGCACTACTGGTCCCTATATTTTTTTTTATAGGTTTATATGATACCAGCTTCCGCTAGCGGCTTCGCCCGCGTGATATCTTTATAAATTATAGCCTATGTTACTCAGTGATACTATAGCATTCTACTGGTGAAATAATTTTTTAAATAGGTCCAGTAGTTTTTGAGTTTATTCATTACAAACAAACAAACATACAAACATCTTTTATCTTTATAATATTAGTTTAGATAACATTCCGGGCACGGCAGCAATGTGCGCGATATTGCTGCTACACATTGCTGCCGTGTTCCTGAGCTAGGTGGTGCCTGTGTTGAGACCGTGATGGTTCAGAAGGAGGCTGCCGAGCGGGATCGTGAGAGGGCTGATCCCCCTCGTAGGAGAAGGCGTCGGGGAGGCAATCGCCTCGGGATCACGGGCGCTCAGAGTGGGGACCCTGTCCGCCCACTGAGTGATCTCAGGGAAGACCGCACAGTAGTCACGTGCTGCCTTGCACACTTGCACAGTTAGGTTTCAGGGAGACCCCTTTACAGTCTCCCCAGAGATGTGCCCTGACAGGCGCCGCACAGAGGGGGTTCCGGATTGGTCTTTTGAGAGGTAACGGTGCCTCTTCCATGTGCAGATGGTGACCACCGGGGTGGTTTTTAGTGAGGTAGGAATCCCACACTCCCCGGTGTTATCCCCAAAGACCGGACGCCTTTTGATGGTTTCCCCCCTGGACGCCTTTGGAAGGTGGTACCTGTGTTACTAGAGTTAGTGTTTTTTCTATAATAATCATGGATTATAGATAAGTTATGTTTTTGGAACGAAGGCCAAGATGTGTTTTTATTGGCGACAGTGTATGATGTGTATTATAGTTGTTTTGGTGACAAAATCTGATATTTACAAGATTCCAAGAAAATCTCAAAATATATTCTTTTTCTGTTCTCTGACAAATTATTTTGGAACCGGGAATAGCCTGCTAAACATTTATTAACAGTGACCCCAAAATGCTATTTAAAAGAAGTTGTGACACGACAAAATACATAAACAATCATTTATTTGGCAGGTTCGGCTCAAAGGAATATTTATAAAAATTCGGACTCATTGCGTTGACCCATTTCGTATTATAAAATTGTACATTTCGAGCAGTGGTGGCCCGACTTACGAGTTGTAGGTTCGTGGGTTCGTACACAAGCAGGCGCTTTACTTTGTGTAAATAATTTCATCACCACTGCTCTCAAAACGGTGAAGGAAAACATCGTGCGGAAACCGGCATATCTTAGAACCATTCGAAATCATGTGACATCTACCAACCCGCACTGGGCCCGCGTGGTAGATTACAGCCCACTCCCTCTCGAAGAGCTGAGGCCTGTGTCCCAACAGTGGTAACATAATAGGCTAATCATGACATTTTGTGTAAGTTCCTTAATGATCTTCGTAATTCTATCTCCTCTCTTGTCTTCACTATGTGAGGATAGCTCATTCCATGGTGTGCAGATAAACTAGACAGCAAGGTCAAGCTGTCTGATTGCCCAGAATGTGCCGGACTAACTTTAGTATTGGCACTAGTGCATCGTCAATTAATGCGCCCCCATACGACCATGTCTTAGCTTATAGCGCAAAAAAAGCGCTCGTGTGTGAAAGTAAGTGCATGGGCGCTTTTTATAACGCTACTTTTCTTGACGCGCACTTGATTTTCAACGCTCGACTTTGCAGCGTGAATTGAAAATCCAACTGTGCAATGTTTCAACGTGCTAGGGATGCACTCTATTGGATTCTCAACGTTCGGTTTGACACCGAGAGTTGAAAATCCAGAGCACGGCCAAAACCTCGCGTTAAAAAAAGCGCTCGCGCGTATGTGGGCTAACTGTTGGACTTAACCGCTTTGATAAACTATCTGAACTTAACACCATAACCCTCGGCAGTCGCTTGAGACCACCAGACCAACGAGAAAGTCCCATTTATCCATCTTATTAAGAAAGTTATTCAAAAAGTATTAATCAACAGAAAGTTAAATTCCTCAATATTTTAGTAATAAATCAACTCCTAAAACCCAGTTAATCATGTTAATTAATTAAAAACGGAAGTCAAAGGAATGCCGTCAGTCAACAGAACTAGAATATTTTTTAAACAGATGTAGTACAATGTGTTAAACTAATCTGAGTTCGCAATTCATTTGCCAAACATGTAAACAAACACGAGTTTTAGGAAAAACAACTGTAATGCCTACATATCGACGGCGAAGTGCCAATAACACCTAACTGACAAAATAAAACATTTTCATTTAGATTTCACTAAAACATGCGAATAACACCTTTAAATTCAATACGATAAAAAAGTGAATTTCTCGAAAAATGTCAGTTACGAGTTATTGGCACTTCGCCGTCGATATAAGGTTCAGTTTGCGCTACAACTTCATATTTTTTTAACAGTACTATTCAGTCTAAAATCTACTTTATTTACACTTGCATAAAGTTAATGTTTGTTTAAGTGGAAAACTGGAAATAACATCAATTGGAAATAAGGATTTGAATAGACCTTAGTTGGTTGTACTGAACTTGATAGAACTCCGTTAGTAGTCGACCTTAGTTCGGTCACGAGTTCGTAAGGCTTTAGTTGTAGCCTAGCGACAATTATAGGCCTGTGTCAATTCTACCAGTTCTCAGTAAAGTGTTTGAAAAGTTGATGCTCAATCAAATGTTACGTCACTTTAATAAAAATTCCATCTTTCATGAACAACAGTACGGTTTCAACAAAGGGCGTTGTACCACTGACGCCGGTGTCACCCTAATAAAGAACATTTTTAATGCCTGGGAAGAAGCACAAGGTGCCATTGGAATCTTTTGCGACCTCTCGAAGGTGTTCGATTGTGTAGACCATGAGACACTTCTGCTGAAATTGGAGCACTATGGGATTAGGAATACAGCTCTTGATTTACTAAGATCATACCTGAAAGATGGAAAGGTTAAAGTTCAAGTAAACGGCTTAAAATCATTGGGGTCTGAAATGGCAATGGGCGTTCCTCGAGGTTCGATATTGGGTCCATTCCTCTTTTTAGTTTACATGAATGATTTACCCCAATTACTTACTTCAAAATCAACCGAAGATTTATTGCAGATGACACATCATTGATCTTTAAAATCAACCGACAGTAACAAAATCTTGACGACGTGAAGCTCTATTCTTCAGGTCCAATATTGGTTTACGGTAAATAATTTGGTAGGTACTAAATTAATATTAAAAAAAAAACAAATAAATTCGATTTAAATTACTTAATGTTAGAAGTAGCAAATGTGACATCATTTCCTCTTATCTTCAGGTTTCCTCTTATCTTCAGGGGCGTCAGCAGTCTGTTCGTGCTGGAGACTCTTCGTCTGGTTGGTGTGAACTTGCAGCTGGCGTCCCTCAGGGCGGTATATTATCTCCTCTTTTGTTCTCAATTTTTATTAATCTCATCACCACTGAACTTCGAACTGCGTATCATCTTTATGCTGACGATTTGCAGCTTTACTGCCAGGCAAGTGTTGAAAACATATCCGATGCGATTGAGGAGCTAAACCGGGATTTAGATGTGGTTAAAAACTGGTCTGATCGTTTTGGGTTGGCGGTTAATCCTACCAAGTGTCAGGCTGTCATTGTAGGGAGCACCCACAGTATGAGGAAGCTGAATGGCTTAACTGTGCCACCTATAATGTTTGACAACTCAGTCATCCCGTTTAGCTCCGATGTTAAGGATCTTGGTCTGCATGTTGACACATGTCTTGACTGGCGTAAGCAGGTCACGACTGTAAGTAAAAAAGTCACTGGAACGCTGCGGTCGCTCTATCGGTTGAAAAACCTTCTCCCATCACACATAAAGGCAATGCTTGTACAGTCCCTAATCTTTCCCATAATAGACTATGGTGATGTGTGTTACTATGACCTGAATGCAGATCTCCTCAATAAACTTGACCGCCTTCTAAATAACTGCATTCGATTCGTATTCAATCTTCGAAAGTATGATCATGTATCTGCGCATCGATTGCTTTTAAAATGGTTACCCATACGTCAGCGTAGAGAGTTGAGGGCTCTGTCTATGTTGTATTCTATACTCGACAAACCCACTACTCCTTCTTACCTGACTTCCCATGTTCAATACCTATGCTCTGCTCATAGTAAAAATCTTCGTTCTACCAACAATCGTCTTCTACGATGTCCTTCTCACCGCTCTGGTTTTATTCACTCTTCTTTCTTTGTCCAGGCGGTATTTCTTTGGAATGCGCTTCCTCTGAACATCAGGATGGCAACCAGTCGGTTATCTTTCAAACTGAAGGCACGTGAACATATTCGTGAAAAGTTGGCAGAATCTTTGCAGTGCTGATTTGCTGGATTTGTGTTCTCCTCTACCTATCGTTATTTCTCCTGACAAAGTTTATTCGGTTTATATGTATGTATCTATGTATGCATGTATTAGTAAGTATTCATTTCAAAGTTATCTATTACTTATGTTGCACCTGCCATGTTTTGTCTCTGCTCCACCCTAAGGTTGACTGGTAGAAAATGCCTCAGGCATTAAGTCCGCCTTTGTACAGTATTTTTTTTTACTTGTGCATAAAGTTTTAATAAATAAATAAATATTGAATGGAGGTAAACTGGAATTTATTAATCAAATGGTTTTCCTAGGAATCACGTTAGACGAGAAATTACAATGCACATAACATCCCTTGCGGGGCGGCTAAGCTCGGCCGCTTATGCTGTTAGAAAGATAAGACAGACTCAGTTTGTGATTGATCGTGCGTTACGCAATTAGAGTGCTACCAGCACTCTAATTGCGTAACGCACCGAAAATGTGTAAATTTCGACTCTGAAGCCTATCTAATGGTTTTGAATAGCTATGTAGTACCCTTACCTAATTGCGTAGCACATTCGGACCGAAAGACGATCACCATCAGCCTATAGCAGTCCGCTGCTAGACATACGCCTCTCCAATCGCACACCGTTCAACTCGGATCCTTGCCTACTCTAATTTTTAACCGACTTATGAGGTTCTCAATTCGAATGTTTTTTTGTATTATTTTTTGTATGTTTGTTACGCTATTACTCCGCCAATTATGAAATGATTTTCATGATTCTTTTTTTGTTTGGTAGGTCATACTTCAGAGGTGGTCCCATATAAATTTTATTAACTTTGCTTGGGTTGTTTTTGAGTTAGCTTCAATAATAGGTATTTTTCCCACTTACTCAATATGGATGATGTTTTAAGTTCCTGACACTGTTATTTACATAGCAGGTAGCGGTATTCAAATTTGTGTGGGGTACGTACCACAACTAAAAAGTGAAAAATATTTTTTTTTGCTACCGCGACGGCGTCCTACCTTACGTTTGCCAATTCGCGTTATCCACTCAAAAACACGTCTACCCCAATATTCATCGGTTCTATGGTTAATATAACTGGTCCATTGCCACTGCAGCTTTTTAAATTCTGTGGGCTTTATCGATTACTTTCTTCTTCTCTATGTCGATGTTTCAAATTCTGTCCGACCAGTACGTCGCAACCTGGACACGGACAGCTCTATCGATTGCCTTATTTAAGTCCTGGAGGATGCATATAGTTAGTACTGCAAGTAGAAGTAGCTTACCGATAAACTACTTTGGTACCTCGTTGTCGTGTCACCTCATTCCGCGGTGAATTTTCAGACTCTAAGCAAGCATAGTGCTTTACATAGCTCGTTCAGAGACTTTAAATTTGTGGACCAGCCGACTGGTGAACTACTTTGGTTCTCTGTCGTGTCACTTCATTCCGATCCTGCGGAGATTCTAAGCTTTTCATAGCTCGCCGAGGGACTTTAAATTTGTGGATCAGCCGAACCGTGAGGCCCCGTACACATGGCGATGATCATGCAGTACGATATTTTACGGTGAAAAATTGGGATCACACATCAATATCGTTCAATCATAATTGATATGGTTAACAACGACTATCAGTATGAAACTGCCATGTGATCCATGCAAAATATCGTATTGATCATCGCCGTGTCAATAGCACTTGAGGGTCCACGTCTCAGCTCTATAAGTCATAACAGGTAAGACTCATTTTTTTAACCTTTTTCGTCAGGCTCTGTGCAATAAGCGAGGAAATGATTCGACTTTAACAGTCTCTCATACATATTCAAGGCTGCATAACTAATTTGCAATGCCAACAGCGTGGTAATGACCGATAACTTATCTCTAGGTCGAAGCAATTTCTTATTGAATTAGACGTAAATGTTTTGAACATCTAAATCAATCATTGTGCATAAGCCTTAAAGAGAATCGATTCTTTAGTTAGTTTCTTTGACAACCTTGGTGTTGGACTAATCTTCGCCATATTTATCATAGCTCGTTTCATCCGAGAGAGAGAGAGAGAAGAAGAATAAGAGATCTCGCTCACTAGATGGCTACAACCACGACCAGTGGTCGCATCAACCAGATAAATTATAGAAACTGGTACGAATTGCGCACTTGATCGCAACGGCCAGCTAGCCGCAGACGATTCATTACCACAACTGGCCAGAGTCGTGGCCGTCTAGTGTGTGACATCCCTAAAAGCACTAGCGCCACCTTGCCTTAGTAAATTAGAAGTTGTAAAGCTCTTCATGAAGGAGCTTGTCCGGGGAAGGACTACCATCATAATCATATCTGCCGACAAGTGCAACATTGCTGTGTTTCGATTTGAAGGGCATATACCTTCAAATGGATCGCCGACCGTGTAATTAACATGAAACATATCGGCTTTATATCAACGATGGCAACGTATCATCGAAGAAGTTCATATCTATACGCCGTAAGGACTATTTCTATTTGCAGCGCACTGCCGTTATAGAACCGGGGCGGTAACAGGATGTGGTCATCGTGTTCACGGGATTTTGTTTTCTAACTGCTTAGATATGTTTACCGCAAATAAACGTATTTTCTTTCTAATATGTGTGGTTCTTTCCTCAAAAGACCATTTCAGATACCAATTTACATGGTCTTCACATTATATATAAGATTATGTCTGGACTTTGAAAGAGACTGTGACCTCTGAGTTTGTTTCGCCCTTTCTTCTCAGAGAGAGATATCAAACGCCGACCTCATCTAATTTTAATATGATTGTCGTGTAAAAGTGTTTGTACAAACCTACTTACAGAAATAAAATCATTTATCATTAGTTACAGAGGTCAATAGAATTCCCTGATCACCTGATCACAGGCCGGCCTCCTGGCAGCTTTCCCACCCAACAGAACAAGATAATCACGTTACTTGCCTAATAAAATTAAATCCATGTAATCAACAGAATAATGTTACTATAAACTACATAAATGTCTTATCGCGATCACTAATACCCAACCTCATTTCGCGATATGATAACAGTTTCCGCCTTATTTGACCAGATAATCGAACAATGCGCACAGGCATGTACTGAGTGATTAGGGCTGTCTTAAATTGTAACTAAAGATAAATCGCGAGATGAATGCTGCTGCCTTTGACTATAGCATATAATAATAACATAATCAGCCTATAATGATGGCCCAGTGCGGGTTGGTAGATGTCACATTACACATGTCTTCGATTTTTTGGTTCTTGGACAGGCCGATTTCCTCACGATGTTTTCCTTCACCGTTTTGAAAGCAGTGGTGATGGAAATATTTACACAAAGTAAAGCTCCTGTCTGGGTTCGATCTCACGACCTACAAATCGTAAGTTGGGACCGTTACCACTGGGACACCACTGGTTCACCTTTGACTATACATGGAGAGATCAGAAGGTCAATTTCCGTAATCAAATCTAGTCGCAATTATCATCATTGCGACTAGTTTTTGAACGTCTTACCGATAATCACCGTCAAAAACTTGTCAAAAGTGTAGGTATATTAGAGGTATTTTTGACATTGGGACTGAGATTAGAATGCAAGCGTTCTTAAAAACACGGGAATGACAGCTTCCTCTTCATCATGATATTGTTTGAGCCCAGTAGGTGGCCAGTGGCCACGTTGATTGCGGCATCAGTGGCGTTCATTAGGTCTTCTTTAGTGCAAGTGAACGGGCACTTAGGACACTCCCAGCAAGTGGGACATGGTCTAATCAGAAGCACCGCACTCACGCTGAGTGTTGGATGGGTCAGTAATCCCCCACTTCGACAGATTGTGCATGCATAGCAGCGGCCTACCTGAGTACTTAATCAATAGAGAGTTTAGAGGTATGAAGAACAGGGTGTAAAGTTCACTCATCCTCTATAGAAAAGGGAGGATCTTCCGACCAGACGGGTGTCGTGTCTGGCGGGCAACTGCCTAACGGTTGATATCGGATAATCTTATATATGTCGTTCGTACGGTAAATTCTAATTGCGCGAGCAGGATGTGTGTGATGTCATGATTTTGTGTGACGAGTGTGACGACGTCAGGTCTTTGTATGCATAGTTTTCATGTGGCGATGTAGATGCCGCCACAAGAGCTTTTCACATAGGCAAGTGCTGATCGACCGGGCGGCAAATTTCCTGAGGTTTGACGAAGTCATGAGGTGGCGGATCTTTCCAGAACTTGCTTCTCTCATTGGATGGTTGTCCTGGATATTGCCGCCCAGACACGTGCACTACACGAAAGTATTAGAATAGGGGAAGACCAAAGAAACGATGGACGTTAAGGCTCTTGACAGACGGACTGCAAATTTGCAATTTGAATGCAGTTAGTACGACTGCAATAAAATTGCAAACCAATTCAGTCGTACTAACTGCATTCAAACAGCAAATTTGCAGTTTGGATGCAGTCCGTCTGTCTAGAGCCTTATGTTTAAAGGATGATGTTATGGCCAGCAAGAGGGTGACTACTGACATGGCAGCTGTATGGAAGAAAAAGACCAGCACCCTCATCGCGTAACATACTTTCAACCACAATCCGACAGTTTTTAAGGATATTGCTAATCCATTGCTTCAAAGGTTTGAAAAATTTGTCTGCTCCACAACGGAAATAACGCAATGAACGTGGGTGAACTGTCAAAATGCTGTCATTACCCCGCTGCTGCACTGATCCCAAACAAATCTGGATAGGGGCAGGAGCAGGAGGTCGAAGATTGGAATACAGTTGACTGGATGGCTAGCTTGGCTGAGCTGTTGGACTGGATATGGAAAGGGGTGAACCAGGTGTTGTAGTGCAACTTGGGATAGGCCTTTGTTCAGCAGTTTGATAGGCTGAGTTGATTGATTGAAACATTTTTGCGTTGTCTAGTTATGAATCTCGTCAGCCCTATTCGCAGGATTCGATGACGTAATCTCTACAGCATCCTGTTCGCTCACGATTTTTACATCGATAGTAATTGAAGGTCGTTGTTGTTTTGTTACTGTTAATGATTGTAGTATGTTTTCTTCTAGAACATTCTTTTAGAACATGCCTGGCGTGTCATCGACACCTCAGGTTTACAAAAACACGCTTAGCGTGATTGAATATGTTACTGAGGTCATCAATCGAACTCTTGTTGACCACGGCTAAGTCTGTGCAATGTTTCCACTGGGAACGGTTGGAACAGGGAGTGGGCCTAGGCTGTAGTCCACCACGCGGGCAATGCGTGGTCCACCATGTTTGTTGGTGGACGTCACATGTTTTTGAATTTTTCGTTCTAGGACATGCTGGGCGCTTTCACGAAGCTTGACCAGCTTGACTTTTGCCAAGGGAGTTGGGAAAAAACTACTTCAAGCTACAGAACGCCACCTACCACGACAGTTTTTTATCGGATATTTTCAAATAACTTCTCCCGCTCTGGGGGCTTACTCTTCAAACTAATTCCAATTCCAATCTAAAGCCAATACGATTCCAATGTGAATTTTGCAGTCACGTGATTCGGTACTCTTGAAAACAATATTGTCAACATTGGATTGTAATTGGGATTGCCTTGCGATTATTTTGTTACACATGAAGTTAGCTATGTTACGCCCCGCAATAGTCACAGAGTACTTTTTATATATTGGAATAGTGTTGATCAACTCATTACGATAAACTTGTAATAGCACTTTAAAATGCTTTATCCTTTAAATAGCAAGACTAATAAATAAATATGATATAAATAGTTGTTGAATTGATTAATTGTAACGTATTAAATTCATTTGGACGTAAGAACATGATTAAAATCATAAAAGTAACCATGACTTTGGCTGTACGCGGTATGGTCTTTGCCATACTACAAAAAAAAAAGGGATGTCAACTGGTTTTAGAAATAAGAAGTGAATTCGTTATGCAAGTTTGTTTAGATCATTAAATTATTGTTCGCGTGGTTTCTCTTTAGTAACAATAATTTGATTGTCCTTTAAGTTACTTAACTAATATTAAAGTTGTATGCAAGTGGTAAGGAAATATACAATCATACCATACTTACTTTATAATTTAAAGTAATGTTTTACTTGATTAAATTTGATTAATTGCATTCTTTGCATAACATCCAAATATCCCCTATTCCTGGCACGTCACACAATGACGCAATACCAGTATCATCCACAAGTAGTTCTTTATTCGAATTTGCTTAGGAATGTTTAAATATTTTGAATAAGCAGTCCATCAGTTACACAACCCAACATAAGTGTGTAACATTGAAGTGTTTTGGGACTAATCACATTTGGCTAGCAAAAAAACCGACCTTGAGCGAGTCGGACCACGTACCATAAAGGGTTTCGTAGTTGGGATGGATGGAAACAAACTTAACTTTGTTGTTGAAAAACATGTTCTCCCATATATACATCGAAATACGTCACGGTCAATTCTCCAACTGCATACATATGCAGCTGGAGAATTGACCGAGTGAATAATAGAAAGAGTTGGAAAAAGCAAAAAAAAATTGCTCCTTCTATAATTTGCTTTAAATTAGTCTTCATTCATAGAAAACGCTTTGTTCGTATATCGCATCATCCGACGCTCATCTCGTCTTTTTTTCAATTGTTTTTTATGGGAATTATCTAAAACACTGTACATTACTACTAATCGTGTCATATTATACACATAATACTTATTGAAAACCATATAAAACGCAATACAATTTCTAAAAAGTTACACTTTTGCTATTGGAATAATCACAATCAACACACAATCCCAACGCAATACCGGCGCAATATACAGCTGTCAAATAAAGTCGAGAGTAGCGCGCGAAGCCCGATCCCGATTCCAGTTAGTTCCCCAAAATGGACACCCAATTTAAACACAATGTGGCGCTAGCGTCGAACTCAAGAGTACGAAATATCATAATTCCAATGTCGATAGATCGGAATTGAAATCAAGAGTAAGCCTGCTGGGCGGAACGGGAGGGCGTGTCAGACTTTTACTGACTAAAACCCACCCGTGTTCCTTCAGTTGCCTGTACGTTGCCAGGGGCCACGGTATCCCTTTCGGACTTTCCCGCAACCCCGGCAGGCACCGGTCCTAATGGACCTACCATGACCCTTACATAGTCCTTTTGCTTCGTTCAGGTTCATACATCTAGCTTCTCCTACAGTCCTACCGTCGTGAGAATGCGTTCTTGACACCGATCAGTTTCATAATAACGAATATGTGCTTTGCGAGTTTGATCCTTATTTGTACTAGAAATTGTCCAACTGACAGGTATCAGGAATGCATTCTTTCGACGGCCGGACTGTAGTTATAAGATATTAGATGTAACTAAGCAACGTCACTACTTAATTAAGTTGCTCATAGGTCAGTTCGCCGCACCTAGTTCAAACGTTTGTTTACTTAAACCGGTTATCGTGACCATAACTTGAAGGTCACGAAGGAAAATATTTGAAGTAAAGAGTGTTCTATTTTGGGATATGATTGCATTTAATATTTATGTGACTGACTGTGAGTCATATGAAGTTGTCTTGAGATAAAGTTGTAACGTATGGTTTTGCAATCTCCAATCCAATGGTGTGGTGTGAGCATGCACGCGTGCTAATATTAATAATCTTTATTTCGCTCTTCATAAAGGTTCACATAGTTATAAGCATAGAGATAAGAATTAAAGCGTTTTGACAAAAATGCATAAAATATGCTTCTTTGTGAGATACTGGTGTCCATACTAGGATAGCCTGTGTGACGGATCACCAGTTGACTCACCCGAATCGAACCCCGCTAAGCATCTTGATGCCGCCGTCCGTGGTTTCTTCAGTTGTTTCTGAGGAATTGTTGGTGACGAGCTCGAGACACGTCGAGCGCGTTCCGCACCCTCCTTCCCGAGGACGATAGACGCGTACGTACTGCGTGCGCGCACCGTGGACGATGATGAAAAAAAAAGCACAAAGCACACAGTGATATAGTGCTTCTAGTACAAATAGTCTCTGAGCTATGCGACGGACAGACAGACGGGCATGGCCACGAACCTATAAGGGTTCCTACGGAATTTTACTACAGAACCCTAAAAATGACAAAAAAAAATGTCAAAAAAATGACTAATGATGTTTGACTGGTAGAAAATGCCTCAGGCATTAAGTCCGCCTTTGTACAGTATTTTTTTAGTTGTGCATAAAGTTTTAATAAATAAATACATAAAAATGTCGAAAGACTGTTATATTTTTTCTATACATACATACCTCTATGTGTAATTTTTTTATATTTTTCTGTTTACTATTTATTCCTTTTTTTTGTTTATGGGCATTTTTCCTGCAATAAAACACAATTTATTTATTTTTAACAAATAATGGGCCCGCTCTTGACCTCGATCTCACTTATGTGATGTGTCAGTTAGTATTACATTTATTTATAGAACGATGTCTATTTACATACATAAATGAGTCAACAAATAATGCTTATTGAATTCCTGTTCAAATCTGCTATGGTTTGTTTACAACTTAACACACACGCATCGCACTTGGCTGGATTCGAGATGAGGAAGGAATGTATTAACCAATCACAGCCAAGAGATTATTTGTTTGAACTAACTGGCGCGAAATGATTACCACATGTTGTCGGCATGTTGTTATTATGTAAACAAGCGTTCAATAATAAAATCAGCAGGAGAACTTAACCTATTTATTAAAATGATCTAAATTAGGATTAGATGTGGATAGAAATATTTTATCAATAATAAGTATAAATGCGAAAGTAACTCTGTCGGTCTGTCTGTCTGCTATGAACTCCTAAACGGCTGAACGGATTCGGCTGAGGATATTCCATGACCTGCTATCTAATTACGCAACACATTTTCGATATACAATTGAGCGGAATTGTAATCATTTAAACTTCAAATTGCAAAATTTTACAACTTTCGAATTACGTAACTCTAAAATCTGTGATATCAACTGCACTCTGTTTGAGACGCTAAAGAGTGAACGATAAGCCTATAAAAAGGCTAATTTTCGAATTACGTAACCATTTTGACAGCGGTCCGTTGGTTTAAAATCAACGAGTAATTTGTTTCTTCTGTCAAATGTAATATGAAGGCACTGTACTCGTCGCATTTGATGTCATTTGTAACATTTTTGGGATTTACTCTTTAATTATTACGAAATGATGTAAGTGAACATCGTTTTGATACATTGTGAATGTGTTTTAGTGTAAAACCTCAATGATAAATCAATATTAGTGGTATGCTAAATATCGAAGCAGCGAGGTCAATTTTTAATAATAATTGTGAAAGTAATGAACCAAGTGACTGACCAAGTTATCTTCTGTTACAAGTGCTTACAACCTAAACTAAAGATAATAATATTATATTATGATATTTCTGAAACGAGGTATTTTGGTCATTTTATCGAAAGACAAATTCGTACCTCGTACTGTATCAAACTTATCATGAGCCACAAGATGAAACAAATATAACAAAAACAAGCATAGTTTGAAGCATTGTATGTCAATGGATTATGTAAGAACTTCGATGAACATACTCACCACACCACCATACATAGATTTATTTCCACATCATTGTCTGTTTAAGGTACCTACTTTATATCAATATTATTTTATTTCTTAATGTTGAACATTGAATGTGTGTTTAGCACAGCAACAATGTTATGTTGGTGAATATGAAATGCACCATCAAACAAACTTTTAAGCATTTAAATAAAGTCATTGCACCTAATTGTTGTTTATAGCAGAATATTGATGTTCTATAAAGTAAATAGATTGTGCATTGAAGTGTTTAAAGGAGAGGCATATTAGAATTCGTGGATGAATGTAATGGATCATGGAATATATTGAGGATTTACTTACAATTCTTTTTTTTATATTTCAGATGTCAAGCTCAACTAAATTATTCAGGAATAATTTAAACTCTCTCATGCGTTTACATCAAAAATTAGCAAGCAGTACATACATATTCCATGACGAATTCCACAGGAAGACATTAAATTTCACTAATCCTTACTTATTTTCCAATTTCTTTTTGCCCCATCTCCAAATATTTCATAAATGTGAATAAATGCGGTCATAGCGATATAATAAAACAGTTGTTTTTGTTTACCATAATTTATTTCGCTCTATTTACTGAAACCTAATGAACATACATAACATCACGCCTTGTTTCCCCGAAGGGTTGAGCAGAGGTGTACCTGTAAAAGGTACACCCACATATTTTTACCAGTTATATTGAAGTCCTATGTAAGGGGGCGAGCTTATTGCCATCATCCGGGCACAAATCCAGACTCCGGTCTGCTACTGAGAAATTCCAGATGGAAAAACCCAATAACACTATGCCCAACCCGGGCATCGAACCCAGGACCTCATACTCAGCAGTAGCTCTTGCGACCACTCGACCAACGAGACCTAATGAATGTTAATTAAGGTAAATACCTCTAAACAGTATCATTATAATAATAAATTATCAGTTTATAAAAATAAAAAACCAGTTTTCAATTCTTAAGTATTTCATAACAAGTTATTTTTATTTGTACCTCTATAGTTCATAATTAAAACACTTTATTAAAGTTTACACTGTTATCAATCAACAAAATAGGAACATACATTTATATCGCTGTCGTACAAGACTCAACAGTTTTCTAAAAAAATATTATCTTTCAAGAATCTTCTACTTTTGTACTTGAAAAGCTTGAAAACTGAAGTACCAGAAGAGTGAGGCAACGCAGCAGGGGCGACATCATTCATGCTGCCTTCATGTCTTCGTATTTGAAACACTGGAACGCAGGAACTGTACAATTTTAAAACAAAATGATATTATTTTCTGCTCAAATAAAGTACTTAAACATTATGTTGCAAAGTAAAGTAGGCATATCAACTAGGCCTCCATTAGGCCCATGGCTGGACAAAAGCAATCAGCCTAGTCATTGCTGCTGTTTGTATAATTAATTCTTTATTTAGGGCTGATTTTTCAGTCTCCAGATATTTTGTAATACTAAATTATGTAAACATTAGTTAGGTATACATAAAATATAATTATGATGAAGAAAGTTCGGTCAAGGAAATACATTCATAAATTTATTATTAAGTGAGTTGCTACGCTTGATTCATAACTATGTGTCTAAAAGCTTACCTTCAATGATTAATACAGAAGATAGGTTATCCAATCTATGTTTGCAACTTCAACTTCTTTGTTAGGAAATTGACAAGATTGATGTTGGGTAGAGTTCTATTCTTGTATTTTCAGTTCTAGCACCGTCTGTAAAAATATTATGAATATGTTTTGTAGATTGTTGTTATATGGTTAGTGGTTGCTGTAGTTTATTTCAGCATCTACTTATGTACAAAAATATCTTAGGGGCGGGTGAGGTTGACGGACATAGTAACCTCACGTAAGATGCTTGTCTACGAAACAAAGCAATGATTGTCCGTATGTAGACCCACCAATAATGTACCTACAGGACAGCTACAATAATCTAATGAGATACGAAGGTATTTATATTGGCTTACTTACTTGGAGTGATAATATCGACTTAGGTTATTTTTGCTATTGAGCAAAACAGCCTAAGTAAGCCATGTTTCTGTATGATAATAGTAAATATAATTTTGTATGTTGAAAACATTCAAGGCAAAACAATGCTTAGACGAAAATATTACCGAAATCAACAAAACCAAAATATAAACAAAATCGTTGATAGCGTATTCTCAACAGACTTCAAAGAATGATGTTTAACATGTGATGCTATATGCCTTTCTTGTTCTTTTCCTTATACTCTGATGTGGTTGGAGGAGCAAAGGTATACTTTAGACAGGCTATATATCGACTGAACACGTCGTTCCAGAGGTTATTTCAACTTTTATTCAGTGTTGCCAATTTTTTTCCCTAAGTCCACTATAAGACAGGCGTCAGATACATAAAAACGAATTTAAAATCCGATTTCAGTCAGAAATCGAATCGTATTGATAATCCGAACTAGACAAACCGATTTCACAAAACCACGGCCGGAGCAGCTTTGCGTAAGCCAGTATTTGTTTATGTTTGAATAGTTTTGATCAATGTACTTACAACCGAATAATATTACTAGAGATGATCAAAACTGCGAGCCGGAGCCTCTCCTGAAATCGATATCTAAAAATGGATTTTGAAAACGATTTAATAATCTGAAATAGGATATTTAACCGTTTGTGTAAAAATCCAAAAAAGCCCATGTCTACTCCAGTAGCAGCGGTTCTTCAAACCACCAGAAATAAACTATACTCCATTAATAAGATGAGACATTTTTTACAGGACTGTAAAACGGTTTATTTAAATCTTATTTATCTTATTTCTTTTATCTTATTTCAAATGGATTACTCACAATTTTTTTATTTTATTTTTCTGTTACCGACATTCGGTCGCTGTTTTGGAGGTCCATTTGAAGATTTGAGAATGAAAATAAAACATAGCATAGGTAATCAAAGTATTTTTTTAAACATCATCACACAATGATTAATGAAAAAGTTAGTGAAGATGTTTGGATGTTTGTTTGATACATAATAATGGCTTAACGGCAGATTTTTTATCCCGGTAGTATTTACCCGAGGGATTTTATTTTTGAAATGACGTCGTTTTGCGATCTCGACTCGGCGGAGCCTTTGTTTGGTTTCAATATATTCATCATGCTGAACATTCTTTCCAAATCAGCGTTCGAATCTGCAGTGGTTTCGGCATTTGAAAGAAATAAAACGAAAAATCACTGACACAGGTTTTAGACAAACAAAAAAACATGCCATTATCTTGTTATTTTAATATTTTCTCGAGTCAAAGTTTTAGTAATTGATTGTATTGTTTTCTAAAAATTGAATTAAACTAACCACTAGACTAAACCACCAGCCACTAAAAGCAACATTTCTTCGCCAGTAGGGGTGTCCAAATCCCCAGGTTTAATGGAAATCCCTCTAAGTTGACAACACTGCTTTTCTACGATTTTGTCATTGGCCACAGATAACAAAAACGTGAAAAGAAAAACGTTTTGTTACGTATTTCAATTATGGTAGTTTTTGGTAGAAAGTGTTTTAAAAATTGGTTTTTCATTTTTCGGCAATTAATGTACATTTTCATTTATAAGCACTAGTAGAGCATCAGTTGTAATTAGAACAAAATTAAATTATAGCACAATAATATGAAAATTTATCATGCTTATATGGTGGAACAAAACGTGTCTTTTAATAAATTATAGCCAATTTATACGTACCACCCTATTCAATTTCCGTAGATTGGTAAAAAATGTTTATCGTAATTCCAAATATGGCATGCAATATAAATTGGACTTGGTTTCGATTCAGAATTGCTATCAAAAATAAAATGTGTTGCGTAATTAGGCTGCTGGACATAAGATTTTAGAATTTAGGATTTTTAAAGGATATTTTTATCCCGGTAAGTAGTACTTTCCCGTGGGATAATTTCCGCCCAGTAAGATAAGCCCGATAGGCTAGTATTTTTATAAATTCTGTTTCGATTTATAGACACCATGCTTCGGTTTTACGATTTATCAGTTTCTAGTTTTGCACATAATTTAACGCCATTGTCGATTACCAATCATTTGGTCAAACTTGGCGAGGACATTGATCGATTTAGCATAGTTATACTTACGTAAATGTTTCGTTATAACTAACTGCTGACTAGCTTCGGATTCAAATAGAATTTCTTACGAATTCACAAAATTACTTACCCATTCAATTAATTCAAGTCGGTGCATTAGGTCTTCTATAGTTTGACCGAAACCGTTGTACCGCGCCTTAGGTAGATACGTGGCGAGACGGAGCCGCAGTGCCGGCCGCTCATTCGTCAACGCTCACGGCGTCCGGCCGCGCTTCATAATTAGGCATGGTACAGCGGTCTCGGTCAAACTATACCTGTTAGCGCAACATACATATCTACGAGCCATCATCTTCCACACAAACCATTCATGTTTCTTTGATCTTCTCCTATACCATAGCCATTAACGTTCACCATGTCTTTTGTAATACTTTTTTTTTTCTAGTCTATATTGTGTCCCACTGCTGGGCAAAGGCCTCCCCTTTTTTCTTCCAAACCTCTCGGTCTTGTAGATCGTTACACCACCTTCGCCGCGGTCTACCTCGATGTAATACTTAACTGGTTTTAAAAGAGTGTCCGTGGAGTTTCATGCCAGTTCTTCTGCATAGAGATCTACGTTTTGGAATGGGCAACTAGCTTCAGCTTTCTTACTGACTGACCGACTCTGACAATTCAAAAGTGCCTGTAAAAAACATTGAATTTGAATTTGCTCTGAAATGTTAAACAGTGGATTGTTTTCCGTCTACCTTGACGATATGATGATATATTTCCGTTGCTTTTCCACATAAAATTTGCCTGATTATGTCATATCATACTCCATTAAAGTGAGTAATTAGGTAGGCCTTCGATCTTCATTAACGGTGTCATATTTATAGTCCCGTTTTTATTAAACGACTATTGTCGAGGCGCGTGTATGAAAACCAAGATGTATGAACCTGGATGAAGCCAAGGAAGTATGTAAGGTTCGTAGCATGTGGCGTTCTGTAGTTTTGTTCTACCTTCGTGGAAAAAGGCGTGTCTTTATGTATGTATGTTTGAAGTAACAATGATAATCGTAGGTACTGAAATCCGCTCAGATGCTGTGAAAAGATAATTTACACAACAATCACAGGTTATTCAGTTTCTCTGAATGCATTGACGTGTTTTCTTGTAAGACACGACGTATTAGTTACCTATTTAGATAAATTGTTCATAATCATAAATACTTCACCTTTAACAAGTAGCTGATGTCATGCTTCCTTCTCGGATGAGATGATATCATTCATACATAGTTTATTGGCTAAAATTTGTTTTAGTTGCCAAATTAATATTTATTTCTGCTTCTAGTGATTGTTTGTAAACAATGATTTTCTTAAAATAAGCAGAACACTACATATTAGAAAGAAAAAAGAAAATACGTTTATACGTTTATTTGCGGTAAATATGACGCAAAGAAAAAGAAAAAAAAAAAAACACGAGAATAACAAATTGGGGGAAAATATGCGTCACATCCACGCAAAACGGCCATCGCTCAGCATAATGCTGCGACTCTATGCGAGACACGAGGCCCAGCGCTGGTTTTCAGCGACAGCCGTATTAGTTTATTAATCACGAATACTCCTCACAAAATCTGTTTGAGAAAAAAAATATCTTGAAAATGCGGATGAATTTTTCGACGCTATATTTTAGTTTGTATCGTACTTATTTAGTTGCATATATAGTTTAGATAGTATTAGATTGTTTATAAGATTTATATGTAAAATAAACTAACTTATTTGATCTTGAAAATTCACAGTGAGATTTAAAAAAATCATTTCATTCTATGAATACGGCTCTACTGGCGCCAGTGCTTGTGAATCATTGTGAATGCAGTGTCCGTTCCTAATTCAAAAATATCGGTCGCGACTCGCGAACCATCCCGAGTCATATCGTTTGGGATTCGGGAATTAACGATTATTGGTGACGTAAGAAACGTGGCTAGTGATGTTTTTGTTAGGTTAGGTTCAGTGTGTTGTAATATTGTTGGTATTTGAATTTATTTGAAGCGCGTATGTAATTTGTGAATTAGAATTTTCTTGTGGAAGCATGTACTCTCAAGGCGCTTTATATAGGGTAGCGATTTTGTTACCTGCAAGCTTTAAGGGGGTGTTACTGCTAGTCATATACTGAACAACTTTCCAGTGAAAGCCAAAGCTGATTCGTAAAAAAACTACTGTACTAGTCTACTTCTAAGTAGACAAAAAATTGTAGATGAAAAGTTGCTCTACCTAGATGGACTACCGTGGCACCCAACGAGTCGGTTTATTCTGGATTTTCAATCAATCAACTCAGCCTAACCCAGTCCACTGCTGGACATAGGCCTCTCCCAGGCTGCGTCACAACACCCTGACTTTCACCTTCCGCATCCAGTCTGTCCTAGTAACTTCTTAAGCTCGTCGGTCCATCTAGCTGGGGAAGGGGGGGGGGGGGCGTGTCCCGCATTACGCTTGCCGGTACGTGATCTCCATTCCAGGTCTGCTTCTGGATTTTATGGTCTACCAATTTTGGTTGACCTTGGCATTTCTTGCTATAGATTATTTATTTATTAATAGTTCTCCTATTAATAATAATAAATAAATAAATAGCAGCTATACAACAGCTATAACATTCTTCTTGCTTCTCCCTAAGCACTTTAAAAAAAGTCGGCCTTCAGCTATGCGCGTGCAGAATAGGTTTTGGTGGTAAATGGGTCAAATGAGAACTCTTTACAAAGAATATTAAAGTATTTACTCGCTCGCACCATTTATGAGTCTTGCCTGGATTGCCATTATTGAAAATGACCGCTATCCCCCGTACTCTTCTGATTCATACAATTCTGTCGTCACAATGACATCTGCTCTCAAAACAGTGAAGAAATACATCGTTCGGAAACTGACATGTCCTAGAACCAAGAATTCAAAGACATGTGACATTCATCAACCCGCACTGGGCTCGCGTGGTAAACTTAGGCCCACTCCCTCTCACATAGAGGAGGCCCAAGTCCCAACAGCGTAACATTATTGTCCGACGACGTGTTAATTGAAAATGACCATTAACCCTGTGTGCTGTGGTTCACTTGATTCTGTCGTCATAATGACATCTGCTCTCAAAACGATGAAGGAACACATCGTGAGAAAACCGACATGTTCTAGAACTTAGAATTCAAAGACATGTGATATCCATCAACCTACACTGGGTTCGCGTGGTAGTCTACGGCCCAGTCCCTCACAGAGAGGAGGAAGCTTGAGTCTCAGAAGTGGAACATTATTTTCCGACGATGTGTTTATTGAAAATGACCGCTAACCCTGTGATTCACATGATTCTGTCGTCACAATGACATCACACGTGGGAGTTGGCAGAACTCCAAACACAAGAGCGTAAATCTCCAAGACTTTGAATAAGAGGTTAATAAAATGTATGAACACGTTTATAAGCTGATTTACAAAATAAACAGTCTGTGTTTGTTATTTCTGTTCGACTATATTGAGTTGGAATGCGTTTTGAGAGTGTATAAATCTGTATGTTTGTTGCTATTGGTTTTGAATTTTATGCAGTGAGAAAAACTGTTTTTTGGAAAAATCTGGCTTAATATCGGCTATCGGCTCTTGTCAATTTGTCAAATTGGACATGAAGGACCTACCATAATTATTTGCAGGGTACGTGATATGACTGATCAAAGTGGCAGTTAACAGTTGGAGCGCACATGGTACAAAATCGTTTGATACAATCACCAACACGCAGTGAGGAACAGGCAGGAAAGCACTTTACATAGTGCATTTATTTCATCTCTCTAATCTAAACGCTCTTCCCACTGCTCTCAAAAGGGTGAAGGAAAATACTCTGAGGAAACCGGCATGTCCTAGAACCAAAAATTTAAAGACCTGCGACAACTGCCAACCATATTTTTAGGACTATGTGGATATTTTTACTACTTTTTTAATTAGGACTTTGGGGATATTTTCATTATTTTCTTTTTAGTATTTCATATTTTATTTCTTTCTCACTTAGTTTTAATGATAGTCTGGCAGTTTGAGTAGTTTATGCGGTGTACCCAAATGTCCTTTCTTTGGTACTGTTCGTCAAGTTGAGCTCCTTAAGTTCTGAGTTGAGCCCCACGATTACTGACAAATGCTTGCACTGACTGAACAGGTCCACTGAAATCTGTGTGGTTCTTTTCTCAAAATACCGTATCAGACACTAATCTACATGGACTAGTGAATAGTCCCGGGAAATCCCGGAACCGAAAGTACCGGGAAATCCCGGAATTTTGCGACAATTTAGGAACCGGAATTTTCTAAACCAAATCCCGGTTCTTTCGGTACTTTCGGAAAAAGATACTTTGCGTTTAGAATACTTCTCATTTTATTGCCTAAGGCCGACCGCTTAAAGCCTGGAATACACATGCTACCTAGTAGTACAAGAGCATGCTACTTTCGAGCAAATGCTACTTAGTAGCATTCAATTAGCATGTGTAATCTATACGAAAAAAAACATGAGTATTTTACAGGCACAGAGAGCATGCTACTAATGGAGATGCTACCTAGTAGCAAATAAGCATGCTTATTAGTAGCATGTGTAATACAGACCTAACAGACCGTTTCTGAGGTAGCTTAGTGGGCAGGAGGGGACGGTGGCAAAAAATGAACATCAGATAAGCTTGAACACAGTTGATAGTCAAGTTCCTCAAAGTGTCGAGTCTCCTTTAACATCGACAAATACTGAAACTATACCAAATAAATAGAAATACTAACAAAGAAAAAAAGCGAAATTAACTGATTATTACGAATCTGACGCAAATCCTTCCATAGCACATCGTTTAAAAAGAAGCATTTTCTTAATTAAAACAAGTTTTTAAGATATTTATTCATTTAGGATCTCCAACAAAGGATACAGAGATACAATAGAAAACACGATAATATCATATTGTTCTTTTCATCGTTTTTTGCCTCTTCTTCGCCATGATCACGTTTCATTTGGCACACTTTGCCAGACGATTTATTGAGTACGGCAGGTGCACAAATACTAAGCCTCGACCAGGCGCAGGCGCCTTGATTTTTATTTATTCTCAATAATCAAATAACATCGGCGCACTGACATTATGAACACTGAAGACGTAGTGACTGCGTTCGAAAGGGCTGTGGTAGAAAATCCCGGGTCACGATTCCCACCAAGATCGGAAGAATTTTCCTTTTCAATGGAGGCGTGGTACCAATAGGTACCTTCTCTAATCGACACATTATTGTTTTCCACCATGCACGCGAACGAATTCGTGAGCACAGCTATTACTAAATAAAACTGATGTCTGTCTATTAAACAAGAAATAAAAACTTTTATTTGATTTGATCTTTCTCCGTTTCAATACTTTTAACTCTACTATCTTATGTAAGCTTACTTAAAGTATCGAAAGTACCGGGAATCCCGGTTCTTTCGCCAGAAGGTCCCAAAAATTCCGGTTCTTTATAACAGAACCGGTTCTGCATTCCCTAACATGGACCTCATATGGCCTGACCAAGATTATGTCTGGATTTTAAAAGAGACTGTGACCTCTGAGTTTGTTTCGGCCTTTCTTCTCAGAGTAGTCAGATAGGAAACGCCGAACTAATCTAGCTAATTTTAAATATTTTTTTAATATGACGTGTAAAAGTGATTCTAATATCCTATTTACAGAATAAACAATTTAATTTAATTTTGACATTTCAACAACATTCATTGCGTTATTTACGTTGCTGAGCAGACAAATTTTTCGAACATATGAAGCAATGAATTGACAAAATCCTTCAAGATAATTCAGATTGTGATTGATCGTGTGTTTCGCAATTAGGGCGCCTTGGCCCGCGTGGGGGATTATGCGCACAGCCCACTCTCTCACATAGAGAATTGTCCTAACAGTGGGAACATTATAGGCTAGTTATCCTTATACAGTAAACAATGATCAATTCTCATTCTTTTACTTTATGAAAACTACAAGCAGGGCCTCGCGGTTTCACACTCATAAGTCTCAATCCCGTGGGAATATCGTGATAAAAAGTATCCTGTGTTAATCCAGGTTCTGTTTTTATTATTAATTTACTAAATCTAAATTAACAACATTAATTTAATTACCTTTTAAGCACTTTTGCATGGAACATCATTCAGGAGGATTTTGTGCAATTCACTCATACCGATGCCTACTTAAGCTTGTCCGAATCTGCTGATAAGTCACTCTCTATCATACGCCGCACAACACTGATGTTATCTTCAGTCGTCGCCGTAGAAGGCCGTCCCTCACGCAGATCATCGGTGAGATTAGTGCGACCACGTTTAAACTCACTAAACCAGTTGTAAACAGTGGCACGAGACGGGGATCATCGTGAAAGGCCAATCGAAGTCCATCATAACTTTCTTGTTGACTTAAATGACATCGAAAGTCATAAAAAATCATTGTACGAAAATATTCTCGCGTTAAATTCATGCTGACGTGTCTCAGAAAATTTTCAATTTGGCGCCAAATCGTAAACAAATGAAAAATGAATAAAATACATACACAATAATATTGGAAAATAAAAAAATAAGTTCAAATTCTGAAAATGGAACTCCATTTTCAGAATTTGAACTTATTTTTTTATTATATCGTTTATAAGTGGCCAGTTCTAAAAACTTTCAGTGTCGCTATCGTATTGTTGATGATGAGTCCTTTCTCAACCAGACCTTTACTTACACCGATATCAGATATGTAATGTTCATTGTAATGGTTCATTTAACTCATATAGAATACATTAGGCCCCATTAACCTTCCATTATAGCCGTGCCATTGGCCTCTGTGTCGAGTATCTCCATACAAATGAAGGTGACAAAAATAACATTGTCATTTGCATACTTTTGTTTGTATTTTTTTTTTGTTTGTACCTCTTTTTTTTGCGGTTTCTTTGTGTTGCCACTCATATTTAAAAAGAAAAAAAGAATATTATTTGGACACAGTTCGTGAAACACATAGTACAAAAATAAAAAGTGAAAATAATCATAAAGCAATAATAGTGTGTGCCTCACGGCTGCGCCAAAAAGGTTCATTTCAGCATTAATGCCCGACAAATGCTGTCTGACGCTGGTTTTCTAATGAACCCTTATGTACAAGTGACGGGGAGTACCAACAGTTTCAACATACCCAATACATAATTATTATCATATTTCACCAGTTATATTTAAGTCCCATACAACAACGGGCGAATCGAGATTGAAAAACCCAATTACACTTTGCCCAACAAGGGAATCGAGCCTCATGCTCAGCAATAGCGCTCTCGACCACTAAACCAACGAGGTATAGTCAAAATAACAACTATAAATCATAAACATTGACAAAAGAAAAGACAATCCCTAGGGTAGAGAGACAAATCCGTGCAGACATTATGAAATCAACACAAATAGAATCTTACCTCTATATTTTGTCAACAACAGAAATAAAGTCGTAAAGCGTTGGAAAGGTGACAAGTGTCCAAGTAGTTTAAATAATTATATGGCATTGACCATATTGTCTTAAGTACCGAG
This sequence comes from Xanthia icteritia, assembly GCA_949128155.2. Taxonomy (NCBI): domain Eukaryota; kingdom Metazoa; phylum Arthropoda; class Insecta; order Lepidoptera; family Noctuidae; genus Xanthia; species Xanthia icteritia. Next base: position 9,120,328 of record OX421959.2, on the reverse strand, counting down.
TAATATGGCATCATCATTGTTTATAACTTCACTAGCAGAGCCCCGCGGTTACACCCGCATAAGACTCGATCCCGTGGGAATATCGGGATAAAAAATATCTCATGTCCTAACCTAGGTTATGGCCTACCGATGTGCCAAATTTTATCCAAATCCGTTCAGCCGTTTTAGCATGAAACCGTTACAAACAAACTCACTTTCACATTTATAATATGACTAGCAGCGCCCCGCGGTTTCACCCGCATAAGTCTCGATCCCGTGGGAATATCGGGATAAAAATTATCATATGTGTTAATCCGGCATATAAACTAACTATCTGCCAAATTTCATCTAAATCCGTTCAGTAGTTTTTGCGTGAAAGAGTACCTAACAAACATCCACCCGTACATACATCCTCACAAACTTTCGCGTTTATAATATTATTATATTAAAGGCCCGCTCCAGGGGGTCTACTCCCTAAGCGGAATCCATAGTTTCGGCAGAAGTTACGGGAGCTTCGTTCTCTGTCTCACTTACAGTATGACCGTAAGTTAGACGGAGCGGGAAGCTAACTACGGCCAAAACTACGGAATTCGCTTAGGGAGTAGAACCCCTGCTTCGCACGGTTTTTACGACTTACGAAACATTGAGATTTCTTAGGTAAACGTAATTTTAATATTAACGTATTATACACCTAAACCTTCCGGAATAAATTCTCTAAACGATGGTGCAAACCTCATCAAAATCTGTTGCGTGGTTTAGAAGAACAACGCGGTCATACAGACAAACACGAAAAGCGGCTTTGCTTTATAATATGTATAGATGATAATTATAAAGTAGGATAGTTAAGATTATGCTTTAGAAATGTTTGCCAAGCATGAGTAGAGGTCTTCTTGTTGAAAAGAAGGTTATTATGTTGATGATATCATATGGTTTTCTCCTTGGTCGGTCCAGTCTAGTTGGTAGGTAGCAACCTGAGGTCTGGATTCCGCAAAAACAAATCAGCTGTTCTATACATCATTATCATTTTTCTGCCCTTATTCCAATTTATTTGTGGTCGGCGCAACATGTCCCTTCTGTGCATACTTCTCTATCAGTCGACATCTCGGTAGTCACCCCCTTTCTAGCCATATCATCTTTCACACAGTCGATCCATCGTTTCTTTGGTCTTCCCCTACTCTTGTAGCCATCGACATTCATACTCGTAAACTTTCCTCACGACATTTTCCTCATTCCTCCGCATCACATGCCCATACCATGACAACCGATTTCCACACAAGTTTTCGGTCACCGCACGCCACTTTCAAACTTCCTCTTATGTACTCATTTCTTATTCTATCCATTCGTGCAACACCACACATCCCCACAGCATTCTCATCTCAGCTGCATGCAATTGCCTTTCATTCATCCCTTTTGTGGCCCAACATTCTGATCCATACAAGACAGCAGGTCTAACCATTGTTTTATATATCTTCTCCTTAAGTTTAAAGGGAATGCGAGAAGAGAAGCGTGTGTGTGTGTGTGTGTGCGTGCGTGTGTGAGAGAGAGAGTGTGCGTGTGTGTGTGAGAGAGTGTTCCATACATTAGTGTTCACATAAATAAATCTTTCTCAAAATTTGCTTTACGTCCACTTGTGAGCACTGGAGGCTTCCAGGCAGGCCATAGAAGGTTCAGAAAAAAATATGAGTACCGAATGATTTCTTGATGCGTATTTCGGCAGTATACTGATTACTGGGTCGATCAGCGCCATCTATAGGTTACGAGAAATCTTACCCCTTTTTCCAACATCATAGATAGATTACTTAAAAAATAAACCCAAGTGCGTGTCGAACCACGCACAATGAAGAGTTCCGTAGATGGGATTAATTTATACCAATGATAAACTTAACATTGTAGTTGAAAAACATTTTCTACCATAAATTCCAACTGCAAATGTAAGTTTATTACTTACGATTATTACTTGCTTGTAAAGCATACTTAGCTGTGATAGTTTTCCTTTTAACTTCGTTATAATACTACTGCTGTGGTTTGTTTCACATATCCAAAAACATCTATTTAGCAGGGGGGGGACACACACTTGACTATAACAAAAATTCTCATTTTATATATTAATATTTCGCAAACGGATCCCTGAATCGAAAACTACTTTTTACACACCCACGATATTTTTGAACGAACTTTCCAATGACACACCATGGGATACACGAGAGAAAAAAATCCCTACCCTACACGTTTCTTTTTCAAGATTTCTTTTTTACCACTTTTTTGGCTTGATTAATATGTATACTAGTAACAACTCCCGCTCTGGGTGGAGCGGGAGGGCATGTCAGACTCTTACTGACTAAAACCCACCCGTGTTCCTTCTGTTGCCTGTACGTTGCCAAGGGCCACGGTATCCCTGTCGGACTTTCCCACAACCCCGGCAAGCATCGGTCCTAACAGACCCTTTCACTTCTGCTGACATCACTTTGAGGCGCGCGTGGAATACAACGCGCCGTCGACCCGGGCCTGGTCCTTATCGGACGGCGAGCAACCCATTGCTCATCGTCCGCAAGCCCGCTACGGTGGCCGGGAATCGGCCTGCGATTCCCGACGCTCAGGGCGTCTCCTACGGCGGCTAGGGGCGTGAGGGCGCGAAGTTTGCCTTTCCCTCACGCGTTCTGCCTCCTCCTTCGCGAGCATTACTGCTTCGCAGAAGGAGGTGACGGCCTCCCATGCCCTCTCGCTCCGTACCATGGCCTGGACTACGGAACCCTAACAATCAATACTGTATAATTATGGTTTAGGTCAGTTTTGCCTGATGAACCTGCCCACTTATGGGAGGATTATATATACTATACTAAGCAGTGTTGAAAACCATACGAAAAGCTTTGTTTAATCTGTACTTACTTTAAGTACGTAAATTAATAATGTATTAGGTATGTGTAATCCTAGCAGCTGATTGCACAATGACGCCATTCATTTAAATAAGTTCATTAGACATACTCCATCATTCTCTCGTCGCCAAGTATTTACAGTAAAATACTTTCAGTGTACGTTCAGACTTTGCGTTGATCGGAAGCGTGTAAGAGCCAACTAATACTGTCTCAGATCTGCTTTGTGATTTTCAATGGTATTTCTGAGAGATTAAAGTGCAGTTTTCAGTGCAGTGTTTTGGATTGTAGTTTTTCTTTTCTGGGAGTTAGAAAAAATCGGATGTAGATTTTTCTTGTGGAGTTGAAAAAAAATTGTGGAAGATTGTTGTGCGCGATTTTAGGTCTTGTTTGTTTTGAAATAAGATTCGGTTTTCAGTGTAGTGTTTTGTTGTTCAAGTTCAAAGGTTGTTTTTAAAACAGCTGATGTTTATCCCGTGCAAGTTGTTACTCATTGTTTGTTTATATGATGCATTGATAAAACCTTATCTCTAGCATCCGCATCCGGATATAAAATGATTATGAATGCCATAACTCCTGTCTTTTGTGGATTAGGTACTTGTATCTTACTTATAGTCGTTTCTTTGAAGAATTAAAATATGTAAAATGTACCCTGAGTGGTATAAATTTTATGTCTTTAAAAATATTAGAAAATATTACAGTACTACCGTCGAAATAATGCGTTCCTGTTGGACAATTTCTAGTAGTAATTAGGATCAAATTCGCAAAACAATATTCGTTAGTATGAAACTGACAGGTGTCAAGAACGCATTCTCTCAACGGCCGGACGGTAGTAGAATTATGATAGTCCTAATAGAATGATCGCATCTCGCAATTTAAATTTATTTCTACCTACCATAAGGTAAACAGCTAAGGAAAACCTGTTTAATTATTGATATTGAATTCAGCAAATGTACCATCATGGACACTGGTGGTGAACCACTTTTGAACCTTATTACTTACGGCATAAGGTTGAAAAATGATCAACCGCCATTGACCGTGGTTGTACCTAGTATGTACCTTGAAAACTTTGATACTTACTTATTGTTTGGCATAAATTGTAAGCATTTGATTTTGAACCAACTTCACAGGCAACTAAAAAAAAAACGACCTTCTAATACAAAATGGTCCAATCGGGTTTGTACCTTTATGTGGGTCGAGTTCTTTTCTGCGAATTGGTAGAATACCCCCTTAAATTCTGTTGATTGATTTCAAAGTCTGTATATTTGTGGTCAGCGTAGCATGTCTTATCAGTGGTCATCACCTTTTTAGCCATGTCAATCGGTCCCTCGTCTTAAGCCATCCACATTGTCTTATAGCCACATTCATACTTAAGAGGGAACAGGGCCTGCGAGGAATTTGAAAAATAGGTATTTGAAGAAACTTGCCGTCGTCTTACCTCTAGCTGCAGCTTATACCGATTATATCACAAAAAAAAATTGACGAGATCGACGTTTCGTATTCCCCTTTTTTCTCCTCGAAAACAGAGCCGATTCAATTTTTGTTTACATCAAATTTTTAAGAAAGAGTATGTCTAGGTTCCTATCATTTTCTTTTATGTTAAAAACTTTACGAATTTGTCTCATAATCCTCTAATCACGGCGGTAAAAATGGGGCAATTTTTATAATTTTTGGAGGGTCATATTTTCTTTACCAGATGAGAAAAAGGAAATAAACAGGGACGTGTCTACAGCAGACTTTGATTTTAGGAAAAAAAATGAGTGCTCTAGAGGCATTATTCAGGAATAAAAAAAGGGGAATACATTTGTATGGACATTCGCAGGCTCTGTTCCCTCTTAAAACTTTTCTTATGAATTTTGCGATTATACGATTTTGTTTTCTTGAAGACTTGCTCACGGTATAATAATCAGGTCTTTCATTTTCTTTTGACTCCTAGGTTTTTAAAACAATAGTTTACCAGTGCTTCTAAATAATACCCAAAGTGACTATTGTACAGTGATGTGGCTTAAAAACTGAGTGAAGAAATGTATACAATCAAAAGTATGGGTGAATATGTTTTGTCACCGTTTTCGGTAAGTTTATAATGAAACAACTACTTATTGTTTGATTGTGTGTGATTTTTTTTATTTATTAATCGACTAACTTAAAATAAATATATTCTCAGTTACTCCTTATAACATTAGCTATCTGTCAGTGAAAGTTCCGTCAAAATCGGCCCAGCCATTTCGGAGATTAGCGGGAACAGACAGACAATTTTTTTATTTTTTTATTTATCGCATATATTTTCATAAGCATTTAGTAAAAGCTGTTATTTTGAAATTACAAACAGACACTTCAATTTTATTTAGTTTAAAGATTTTACCTATTAGCTTTTAGCAGTAATTAAGACAAACTTATTATTGCTGCGAAACTAATACTATACACAAATATAACATATAACAGCAGATAATTTTTTTTATTTACTTATTTATGTATGTACAGACGCCAGCACATCAATCTACTACAATCTGCAAAATTTCTTTGATACATTTTCAACTTTATCACTATAACATAAGGTTCAAAGTTGATTAGGAAAATTTTCAGTTTCGGGTAGGTTGACCTGCTGGCGTCTGTACACACAGTAAAATACATACAGATACGACATAATCATAATTTTGAGAACAAATAATTAATATAAGTATTAATTATTATAATTTAGTAAATAATAAAAACCTTGCTTTTATATGAAATGCTGAAAAACAAAGTTTCCAATATTTTTGTGTCGATTTAGATGATTTATAAAAGTAGCAGTGTTCATTGACTTTTGACGCTAACCTTAGGTATAGTCCTCCAGAACGTATTTCGGCCACGGCGGCCAATCTCAACGGAGACTAGCCTTCGGCGCGGGAGATATTATAGTGCAAAAGTGTGTGCGCAGACTCAGGTGCACTCTCTCTTCCCTCACTCTCATAGTCCGATGGGACGGCAATCCAACACGACCGGAGAGAGATCGGGCGCAGGACCAACGGCTACCTTAGGTAGAATGGTAAATAAATGACAGAGAAACTCACGCTACTCGCGTTACGAATCAGTATGTAAGCTACTTAATATTCAAAACAGTCTGATGTCACAACAATAATGACATCACACTTTCATGCAAGTCGTTTATATACTAACCTTGAACAACGACAAACACATAAACATAAATATCTACATTATTTATTTTTAAACATGTAATTCTGATTCACTCTTAAAATAAGTGAGGGATATAAGTATCTCGGTTTAATCCAGTACGGGAAACCGCACGCCAGTGATCAGTTGGAAAGAAGACCTTACTGCTACGAAATAGAGGCGCTGTCAAAGTCAATATTTTATCAATGTCATGGACGTGCAGTTGACTGCATATTTGACTTTATACTACTGTTGACAACAATTCCTAGAAAATTGAAACTTCACTAAGGTTGAAACGATCAAGACTCGCGCAGACAGGCGCGACGCGACACCGGTAAAACAATTTCCGCGAAGTTTTTATAGAAATTGTTCCACAAGAGTCACGTCCCGCCTGCAGGAGCCTTCACTCACATAAAGTCAAAATCAAAGTCAAAGTCAAATCATTTATTTCAAATAGGCCCTAATAAGGCACTTTTGAACGTCAACATTTACAAAAAAATTGAATTGATTCTAGTCGCTGCTTCCAAAAGGCAGTTTTCGCATGGAGAAGAACGGGCATGACTTTACTCACTAACTTACTCTTTTAAAATGTTTTACAATATTTTGTATAGGTACATTAGTTATAATTATATGTGAGGACGATGCACCTAGAATAAAATTATTATACCACAATAGGTAAAACGAATTAAGAATTAAAAATGAAGCAACAACAGTTAAATTAATTATGTGATAGATACATGGTGCTCACATATTTACAAACATTGTAAAAGTAGACGATTTTCCAAAATTTTACAATTAATAAGTCAGTGTGTGAGGAATTAATCACAGAATGTAAAATCAATGTAATATATATTAAAAAAAATAATATATATAAATTATACAATTGAATTAGCAACCAAATAGTAACCAAGTACCAGTAAAACCAGTAGACAAATAGATCATGACGTTTTATGACGTGCAATGCAAGTAACATTCAACGGTGGTACTTACAGCAGTTACGAGGTCGACTATACACTATACCTAGTGTAAAGCTACCTTTTAAGGGTCAATTTCATCAATGAAACGAACGCGATAAGCACATGTAAACCGCGTTCAAGAGCTGTGACTGTCATAATTTTTAGGGAAAATACTGATATAGAAGAATATAGAGAGCTTGTACGAGTATTTAAAATTATTATAATTCTATAAATAAATAATTGATACGGCAGAATCATATTTAAACATACAACCTGATACTGACCTCAAAATTGCAAAAACCGTAAGAAAATTTGAATTTCGGGGACTGACGTTTTCATCTTTACGCCAGTAGCACATCTCCGCGGCGAAACTGTACCGAACCCGCAGATTTCACTGCTACGGTTTCGCGTACGGTTCGCGTACCGTTTTGCGTACGGTTTCGCGGGGGAAATGTGCTTAACAGGTGCATTAGTAGATCCTTATTTAGTCATGTGTTAGTGTATAGTAGTGATCAAAGGAATTTGGATTCTGAGAACAGCATTATAGTATGCGGATGTAAATAGGCTCATCGAATGTTAGAAATAGTTCGGCTTTGTAGAGCTCCGTCTCTGTCACTCATATAGTTCGATTCAAACTTAATGGCGGCTCGGAAGTTAGCTTCTCGCTGCGCAGTACTACACTCCTCACTCCCGCTGACCCATGAATTCGTTACTGCGCAGCGACTCGCCTCATGTTCCGAGCCGCCATTCAGTTTGAATCGGGCTGTACCTATGTGACAGTCTCTTTCTAAAGCTTGACGTATTTGTTCATTAGTAGGTAAGCTGGCCTCTCCCAAACTGGCGGACTGAGTAGCTGATGGAGAGGCAATCTGACCGATGCGGGCGATCTTTAAAAACCCAGGCAACAGGGTCGGTCGTTATGGCGATGCTTGAGGAGGCTTATGTCAAGCAGCACGCGTGGCATGACCACCGTAGAAACGGGTTTAGAACGTGTTGACGGAAGAATAGACAAAATGACAAAACGACAATCACAATCTGTCATTTTGTCTATTCTTCCGTCAACAAAACTGTATTGTACGGTGGTCATGCTACGTGTGCTGTTCACATCTTACGACTGAGATGCTGATGACATTGACCATGACAGGTAAAAATAAAACATTACTCGGCTTAAGTGGCAGCGTAAAAAGTGAATAAGTAATATGTAAACAATGGACATGATTCGCTATGACACGGATGACGCTTGGCAAAGAACACTACCGTGTTACATTAATATCTTCGCGTCTCAAGGTGCTTCTTCCAAATAAATTTTGAGAATAATGAGTCTAATTCAGTTGACTATTTGGCCGACTGAATCTTAGATTGTAACCGTAATAATTGCTTTGTCATAGTGATTATAGAGCCTGTGAAGTGTAGGGTAATTAACGCATAGGTACCATCAAAGAAGTTCATATCTATACACCGTAAGGACTATTTCTGGTTGCAGCGCTCGGCCGCTATAGAACCGGGCGGTAATCGGTGGTCATCGTGTTCACGGGATTTTGTTTTCAAACTGCTTAGGTATGAAGTACTTTGATAGTACTGAGATCACCAATCTGTCTGTCATAGGCCTGTTGAATGTAGCATCCTGCTAGATTTGAAACATAACATAACATGAAACATCAGGCCTGTATTCCCCGGAGCGTTGGGCAGAGATGTACCATCGAAGAAGTTCATATCTATACATCGTAAGGACTATTTCTGTTTGCAGCACTCGGCCGCTATAGAACCGGGGCGGTATCAGATGTGGTCATCGTGTTCACGGGATTTTGTTTTCAAACTGCTTAGATATGAAGTTCTTCGATAGTACCTATAGTAACACCCCCCTTTCGCCAGCTATGTTCGAGTCCCTCGTAATAGCTGCTACTGAGAAATTCTAGATGGAAAAACCCAATATAACACTGCCAGACCCGGGAATCGGGGGTCAGCAGTAGCGCCTGCGACCACTAAACCAATAAGGCAGTTTTTTGATTGATCAGATTTAAAACATCTGCTATAAATACTGTATTACCATTGCATTTACCACGCTTGGTTGGATGACGATCATATTATGGAAAAAACTTTAACCTCTGTGGTACTATTACTACAGAGGTTATAGTTTTTTCATACTTTCTCGTCATACCACTACCACTGCTGAATATAGGCCTCTCCCAAGAGAACTTGATCACCACACTATCACATAATGGTGGTATAATAATAATAATAGGGTAGGTAATATGCCTCTAATCCTCATAAATACTGTCAGTTTGAAGAAGGCGGTTCATCAGACGGATTCCACACATAATGAAAATAAGCCAATAATGTTCTCGTGCTGGAATTCCCACAGCCCACAGCTTCAGGCCTCCCCTTTGTCTGAGTGACGGGAGTATCAACCACGCGGACGCAGTACAGCATGGTCCGTTGTAAAACATTGTTCGACATACCATACCCTAAAGAAAAGCACAAACCAATATAAACTACTTTTGAATGAAGTATGCATAATCAGCCTATAAAGTTCTCATTGCTGATACTCTCAGTGAGAGGCAGTGGGCCGTAATCCACCACGCGGACCCAGCGCTGGTCAATTGTAAAACATTGTCCGACATACCTTTACCTTAAAGAGAATCACAAACCAATACGAGTTCTACTTTTAAATGAAGTAATAGACCATAAACAACCACATTTAGGACACAGCCATTGCGCATTGTGCCATTGTATTTCTTTTAGGGACGTCATTCGATTCAGTATTGTATACAAACTGAACCGTGTCTGTTGTCATTGATTATAATCGATTATTTTATATTAGTAATCGATTTGGTGTCGTTGCGTCGGTTTGTCGACATGCGGTTTGTGTTGCGAAAATTTTTCCCGAAGGTTTTTTTAAATTTTCTTTTGTTTTTTTGCGATGGGATGTGGTTAATCGAAATGTTTGGCTGTGTGCGTTTTTTGTGTTCGTGTGTGCGTTTTATATGTGATTTCTGCACGCTTGTTGTGTGTCATTGTTTTCAAAATGGTTTTTATGTTATGTTAGTGTTACGGCAGGATTTAGGAGAGGCTTATGTCCAGCAGGGGATGGTGTTAGTAGGGATTGCAATCCAGCGGCGTTTTCAATCCAGCTGGATTCTTGCTGGATTGACCTGAATCCAGCTGGATCCAGCGCGGATCCAGCAAAATGTGGAACGAAAATAAAAAGACGACATTTTTAAGACTTTTTTTATTAATTTGTACTTCTTACGATAATCTATGAAATCTTTCACTCATTTGGTGATATCTGATATCAATTTGCTTTGGTTTCTTAATCATTTGAGATCAAAAGAATCAACTTAAAATTAAATAACAAACATATAACCTCATATAACATTTTAGATAATGTTTCTAAGTAAGCAATATCTTATTACGTTTATGTTTAATGATAGGATAGGATAGGACGGCTAATCAGTAGCAATCAGTCTTACAAATTCTTTTAAAATTATCTACAAAAAGGGACCGGAGGAGGAGGAGGAGAATACATTTTTTGTATCAAAAGAAGCTCCGAAATAATCTTCTCTCCTCTCATTATTCGTTAATAATTAGGCAGTCATCACGAACCGTCTCGCACGTAGGTTTGACGACTTCCAACCTCCCGAACAAGCTGGATTCCGAAAAGGCTTCAGCACCGTGGACCACATGCATACGCTGCGACAGGTTATACAGAAGACAGAGGAGTATAATCTGCCCCTCTGCTTAGCGTTTGTGGACTACGAAAAAGCCTTCGATTCGATCGAGACGGGCTGTGCTGCAGTCTCTCCAACGGTGCCAGATCGACTATCGTTACATCGAGGTGTTGAAGTGTCTGTACGAAAACGCCACCATGTCAGTTCGACTTCAGGACCAGACCTCGAAACCTGCAGCGAGGTGTGAGACAGGGAGACGTCATTTCTCCGAAACTCTTCACGGCCGCAATGGAGGATGTCTTCAAGGTTTTGGACTGGAGGAGGCTGGGCATTAATGTTAATGGCGAGTACATCACTCACCTTCGATTTGCCGACGATATAGTCGTCATGGCTGAGACTATGGAGGACCTCAGCATAATGCTCGATGACCTCAGTGGAGCCTCCGAAAGAGTGGGTCTAAAAATGAACATGGACAAAACCACACCCGGAGTGGGTGTGGTTTTGTCCAATATCAATATCAAGATTGGAGACTCCACGCTCGAAGTTGTAGACGAGTACGTCTACCTGGGACAAACGGTCCAGTTAGGTAGGGCTAACTTCGAGAAAGAGGTCAATCGTCGAATCCGACTCGACTGGGCAGCGTTCGGGAAGTTGAGTGGTATCTTCTCGTCCCACATACCACAGTGTCTCAAAACGAAAGTCTATGACCAGTGCGTGTTGCCAGTGATGACATATGGAACAGAAACGTGGTCGCTTACAATGGGCCTCATCAGAAGGCTTAAAGTCACCCAAAGGGCAATGGAGAAGGCAATGCTCGGAGTTTCCTTGCGTGACCGAATCAGGAATTATGAAATCCGCAAGAGAACCAAAGTTACCGACATAGCCCGAAGGATCGCCAAACTGAAGAGTCAGTGGGCAGGACACATTGCGCGCAGAACAGATGGTCGATGGGGCTGAAAAGTTCTGGAGTGGCGACCGCGTACCGGAAGACGTAGCGTTGGAAGGCCTCCCACAAGGTGGACCGATGACCTGGTGAGGGTCGCGGGTAGCCGATGGATGCGAGACGCACAGGACCAGTAATTGTGGCGGCACTTGGGGGAGGCCTATGTCCAGCAGTGGACGTCTTTCGGCTGATATGATGATGATGACTTTAGTGACACAAAAACACTTTCTATCGAGACGAGAGCAGTTAAATAACTGTCTTTGATTTATAAAATAAACAAACATAAGCGGTACAGGTGGTAAGGGGGAAAGGGGGCGGGCGGCGTTGCCATTCATTCGCACATGTGGCACGTGCTATAGTGACAGAACGGCGACGTTGCCGCGCCGTTTTGAAAATGGTGGCAACTCAAAACTAAACAATAGAAATTGATACGTTTGCGGATCCGCATCACTGGATCCAGCACTGTATGCTGGATCCAGCGTGTTTAAAAAGGCGCTGGATCCAGCTGGATTGCTGTATGCTGGATCCAGCAATTGCAATCCCTAGGTGTTAGGCAATCCAATCATTGATTTGAAAAGTATAAACCTTGTTTGACGTGTAAAAACTCCTACATTGGATCATAGACATAGTAATAGGAAAATAATACATAATGAGGTTTGACATAAACGGTTGTGTTAAATCCACTAAATAATAATGTTTAATGGACTTCCGCGTAGTATATGTTTCCCTTTACTTTTCCTTTACAGTCCGTAGTACACATTCATGAAATAGAAAATCTATTTATAACTATACAAAAAGGTTTTATGCAGACTGCAACATACCTAAGGTTTATGTAGGTACCATCGCGGATACTGGCGGTGAACCACTTTTCAACCGCAAGTGGTTCACCGCAAATGTCCGCGGTTGTACCTGTGGCGGCATCTACAACGCCACATGCAAATTACGCATGAAATACCGATTGTGACGTCACTTAAATCCTGCAACGCGCAAGCAGATTTTACCGCGACGAGTATATATACGATCTCCCGACAACAATCGTTGGTCTTGCCCGATGAAGCGCCAGCCCGTGCCGCAGCTGAGCGCGTAGCTTTAAATTCCCCAAATAATAATAATGATGATCTATCCTTGATCCAGCCTGTCCCATCTTGCTGTCCTCCCCTCAGCGACGCCCTAAGCCGAGGTTCTTACCCCTTAGAATAGTTTAAACGCTGTTGGCTGGAGGCTCTTAGTGTGGAAGCTAAAGGCAGCCACAGGAAAGTCCGGTTAAGCAGCCACGACCTTAGCGGTCACCTGCGAGATGCCATAGTAAAAAAAAAAAAAAAAAACAATCGTCGGGCAGTTGCCCACCAGACACGACACCCGTCTGGGCGGAGGATCCTCCCCTTTCTATAGAGGATGAGTGAACTTTACACCCTGCTCCTCATACCTCTAAATACATAAGGCTAGTGTACTAAACACATGCACTACATTGCTTAGAAATAGTAGCAAGTTCGCAACTGCCCATTTACTTCTCTTTGGCAGTACATGCTAGAATATTTTCGCAAGCTCGTGAAAAATCGCCATTTTAATAAGACAGTAAAGGTTTCCCTAGAAATCAGTGTCGTCATAATATATCGGCCGTAAAATGAAGACAGTCATGAAAATGACGGTGGGTTTATGACATCATGGCGTCAAAAAAATAGTCAATCTGTATGAACGATTTATCATCATTCATTCATTCGTCATTTAATGGCGTTTTATGACGGCACCGCTTTTTTAGGCAACCCGCAAGTCATTTACCTATTTCTATTACTAACCGAATTATTTCTTTGTCAACAGCTGGACACATGGTTCGGGAGGCCGAAGAAGGGTGGGGGGCAGATCGAGCGCGGTTACGACACTGTACCGCGAGGGGCGGAGCCCCGGGCTGAGGATGAAGAGCCCTCGGCCACCGCGGAGTATACCAGCAGGATAGATGCGTTAGATGATACTCAGCTGCAACGGCGATTTGAGGAGATGCTGGTAAGTTAAAAATTGATCACGAAATCTTCATTGGCCTCGGCTTTTCCAGCTACGCGGGGTCGGCTTTCCCAATCATGCGAAGCCATTTATTTCGGTCTTGTGCGCTATCTACCGTAAGTCCCATCTTCCCATGTCCTTTTGGACCTTCGTCATCCATGTGTTTGAGGTCTTCCTCTTCTCCTCTTTCTTGTAGCCATGGAAAGGCACTTTTTCATGACATGGTCATCTGTTCGTCGAAGTACATGATCTCAGCCTAGCAGGGTCAAAGACGTTCACTGTATTTGGTGGACAGAAGAATTATGATGATGTTGATCAGTATATTCCCATACCAAGTCACGCGACGTAAGGCAAGACGCTGTGTGCGGCTGATCACACCATAATAACTCTTATCTCATCCTCATAGGGATGACTGATCTGATCCTTTATAGAAGAAACGAAGAAAAATCTTTAAAAAAGACATTTTCTAAGCCGTGTTGCCCGAAGAGATATCCCATTGACAAAAATCATAGGTCTCGAGTCACTATCACTTCGTGACTTTTCGGATTCATGTGCGTATTGTATAATTATCACTTGCTTCAAAAATGTTGAAGGAAAATGTCGTGAGGAAACCGGTATGCCAGAGAGATATTTCTCGACAACATGTGAAGCCAAGTCAGGGGCCCATGGGCGGCTTTAAAACTCTGACACCAGGTTAGTCACTGACCACACGGAAATGAAAGAAAGATCGGCAAAAATTACGAAATTTCATTGCCTATTTGACGCATTTAGCCTTTAAGGCAAGAATTTTCTAAAATCCGTGCTCACCTTCGATAGAAAAGGAACTCTTGCGCATAATTGCTTATGCTTCAAGACCAGGGTTTAGGCTGTGCGTTGTCTATCAGTGAATTAATGAATTTTAGGGTTGCGTAATTTAAGAGGAAAAAAAAACGGAACCCTTATAGGATCAGTCGTGTGTCTGTATGTCCGTCTGTTGTTGTCCGATTAAGTTGGAATTTGGTACACATATTTTCTGCGACCCAAACACGAATGTGTAACGTAAATAAATGAATTTTGTATATGGCAGTCATTTTTACAAAGCAAATAAAAAAAATGCAAGCTTTACCGAATGACATATCAAATGAAAGGGTTTGGTGTGAGGATCTCAAATTTTTCTTTTTTATAATTTTCAAATAAATGCTTTTATTATATATTATTATATATTTAAGAAAATTGATGAAAATTTACCAATTTTAGGCTCAGTAGTGTCGGAGATAAGGGCCTTATCTCCGACACTACTGAGCCTAAATTTTTTATAAAAAATCCAAGAATGTTTCTTTACTCATAGATTACAGGAAGACCTATAAGAAGTCTATGGTCTTAAAATAACATGGTAAATTTCTCAATATTGTGCGTTCAAACTTCCATTTTTTTAAGTAGAAGATACCTTTACTAATGTTTATTTTTCTCCACAATACAGGCGGACATGAATCTCAATGAGGAGAAGAAGGAGCCTCTTAGAAAGTACCCTCGTGACCAGAAGAAGAAGATGCTGGTCGCGTATAAGTTTGTTAATACACAGGTTTGTACCGTTTTAGTACTATTTCGCCCAAAAAGGTCCTCTGCCTGAACACTTATGTACGGAAGTACATTACCCAGATGTTTATACGCCACATTGAGTTAAAATCGACGGCACGGTTGGCGCAGTGGTTAAGCGATTGACTGCTGCGCTGCGTGTCGCGGGTTCGATTCTCGCACGGAACAAATATTTGTATGACCTACAGTTAGTTGTTCCGGGTCTGGCTGTTTGTGTATGTGAGTTTGTAAATGTTTGTAAACGCACCCACGACACAGGCGAAATTCCTAGTGTGGGGCAACGTTTTAAAAAAAAAATCGTTTATTTCAACATTCAAAATTACAATATGGAGGTATCGTTGCTCCCAAACTAGACACAGCCTGTATCTTGGGCACCATTAATGGGTACAACATTTCGTTAATACAAAATGTACTTTGTATCAATATTCTTAGGGTATATTTTAGATTACCCAAGTAATGCAAATATTTTGTTAAATTCGCTAAGTGACCAGCCAATTTATGAAACAGACTGTCACACAAGCAAGTATGAGTGACAAAGAAATGTCTCTACAAAAGCGAAATTTTAAAAATTCGACTTGACATTATTTTCGGTTACGTACAGTATCATTTGTAACATTTCAACCCGTACTCTGCTGAACCTTTCAGTACGGAGTTGAAAAGAGATTGTCGTAGGAAGTACACACAGTCAACTTCAAATATTAGTGGCGATCGCTATGTTGCTTAAGGTTGAACTAGTCGCCGGCTCGAACTCACTGTTGGGCATGGCCAAAAAGCACGCTGTCTCACCTGGCATCATGCCCGACAGAGATAGTATCAGTGATGAGCAGTAAGACGCTGGTCTACATGCACAACGTCTAGTTCGCATGCATACAAACACCGTTCCGAACTACTTTAGTAAATTGTAATTTGGCAATATTACTGTATGGAAATATGAAATATTAATATGGATTTCCAATCTAACCGGATGTAGCTGAATACCAGTATTTTAAATGGAGTGACTGCCTGTCCGACCTCCACAACCCAGTAACTGGGTAACACGTTACCCGTTGGTAAGACTGGTAAGTTGGTAACAGTCGGGACCAACGGCTTAACGTGCTTTCTGAGACACGGAGGGGTCTCGATGAGTAATGGATGGTCAAGGTCATCCATCCAAGAACCGACGGCGGCAAACCGAACCTGATCGACCCGTGCGGCTGCTATAATTAAGCCATAATATTGATTTCGGGATTTAATTGCTTGCACTGATAGGACAGGTCCACTCAAATCAGTGTGGTTATTTTCTCAAAAGACAATTTCAGACACTAATCTACATGGCCCTCATATGGCCTGACCAAGATTATGTCTGGAATTTAAAAGAGACTGTGACCTCTGAGTTTGTTTCGGTCTTTCTTCTCAGAGTAGTCAGATAGGAAACGCCGAAGTCATCTAGCAATTTTTTTTAAGATGACGTGTAAAAGTGATTCCAATATCCTATTTACAGAATAAACAATTAATTTAATTACACCTGAAAAACATGAAACAAGATCATATTCCTTGGTCTTATTTGCCATCTAAATGACATAAAAAAAAACTTTTTCTTAAGACTTAACCCCCAAATCTTTCAGGAAGGCCGGTCAAAATTTGAGAAACCCTCAGACTACGTGACTTACCTGAACCAACCAGAACTATCGGTGGGCAAGCTACACGGCTGTCTGGAGAACCTGAGGATCTCGCTCACCAACAACCCGCTGTCCTGGATCGAGGAGTTTGGCACTAAGGGCATCGAGAGTCTGCTCACCACGCTCAACCAGTGCTATACCAAGTGAGTTGACTTATTACCACAGATTGCTAATTTTCCTATCACAGGAACGTCATCAAATTGACCTGGTTCATAATCAAATTCCTCCAAGTCGTTGCCCCAGGATGTGTCTACTATCTCAAACAGCTTGTGGTGGCATCTACATCGCCACACACGAACTACGCATCACACTGACGTCACACGAAATTTTGCATCTTGTAAGTAGAGTTTACTACGCGATCAGCATGTATATAACTTTCCGACATCAATTGTTGGGCAGTTGCCCGACAGACACGACACCCGTCTGGTCGGAGGATCCTCCCTTTTCTATAGAGGATGAGTGAACTTTACACCTTGTTCCTCATACCTCAGATACCTCGTCTTATTGATTTAGATTTATGGATAATCATAGCTGGTTGGCCCGTGAAAGTCATAATGGTTAAACTATACAAAGGTATTGGCTACTTCCTAAAAAATTATACTCAATTTATTTGTATTTCATGCTGCTAGTGGGAGTGGTTTTTATCGGTAAGTTGGATTTGTTCATCCAATACTAGAGCTAGGCGAAAAACGTGTTTTTGTTTTTTAAATAACACCGTTAGATGTGGCTTCCTAACTAATATTATAAATGCGAAAGTAAGTTTGTTTGTTTGTTACGATTTCACGCTAAAACGAAATTTTGCACAAGGGTAGACCTTGACCTGGAGAAGGCCATATACTTTTCATCCTGGACCGCAGACGACGTCGCGGGCAACTCATTATTTTTCATAATTCTGTGGCTTTATACTTGCTCTTCGGTGATTTATTAATATTTTGTTAGTTTTCAATTATTACCAGACCCCTTTTCACGAAAAAGTTTAGCGCAGGTCATCAGATTGTTCTGAATAAGTCGCTTCCTTGTGGAAGCGATTTATTTAACTTCAATCACAAACTAGTACAGATTGTTCACTCCACGAAATCATTTACATAAAAAGCGACTCTTGCTACGACACAATAAAGTGCGATTCGGGTCGCACAGAGCTATTTACCGTCAGTTATATATTATTCACCTAGAAGTTTCCTCTCTTTCTATCGCTTTCTACTCTTATATCTTCTGACTACGTTACACTCACTGAACTGGTCCGACAAGACGAAACCGTCGCGTACTTGTAGGTTCATACCTAATATGTGGAGTGCGTCTTCTGTACTATTCTGTGCTTCAATGGAAGCTCAATATTTTTTTTTAATACTGAATTTAGTGTCACAAAAACTTATTAACCTAAAATCGAAAGTGGAATTTATGAACTGGTTCGTAAGACTGAAATTACTTTAACAAGAATCTCTATAACTAAAAAGCGATATAATTATTCGACTTCAATCAAAACTCAACTTATTTTTAATATATTTTTTTTTGCCTGTTTACTTGTATATAATTTATATGTACTAGTGTTTAATGTATATTATATTTAAGATGATATTGGGTTATGTATGATGCTGGTTTAAAATATCAATTGTGCTCTTCATATTACGTCACACGTCAATACTTTTACTTTTAAAACTCAACTTTGTTTTGGTGCTTTTAAGACTGAAATTACTTTACCAAAAAGCTCTCATCTCTTATTATGACAAGTTTTAACTTCTTACCCTTCCCGAGTCCAGACAATCCGTTTCAAAATCGCACGGATGTCGAAGCATTTTGTAGGTATATAAATATATAAATACGTTTATAAATATATTGGATAGACCTTCGGAAAAATGAAGATTTCGTCAATATAGAGATATTAACACATTATAAATTGTACCTTCCTGGATTCGTTATGAGTTTACCTATTTGTTGATATATATATTTAAGGAATTTAAACTGACCTGCACACTGACGTGATATTTTTATATTAATTATACGTCAAAAAATGCTGGCCAATTAGGACCGAGTAGTTATGAGCCCATGGGTGCACATACGACATTTGGCCATTTTTTTCTTATGAGCCAGTGGGTGCACATACGACAATCAAGGAGTTAACCCCATTTTTCCTTCATTCCAGCGACTCCCGCTACGACAGAGTCCAGTACGAATGCATCAGATGTCTATCAGCGATCCTGAACAACACAGTGGGCATTCGCACCATGTTCGAGTGTCGCGAAGCGTTGCCGGTCTTAGCGCGGAGTTTGAATGCAAGGAAACCGCACTGCGCTTTAGAAGCGGCTAAGGTCAGTCCATAACACTATAAACATATCCCAAGAAAAGAGTGCGCTTCGGGATTCATCGTCTTTCCTCGAAAATACCAACGCGCCATGTTGAGATCAGATAAAGCTGGTACAATCAAGAAAGTACTTGCCTATATAGACAACTCTATGTAGTTCGAAACACTTTTGAATGACTAATGACGATCTGCGACCGGAATATGTTACCCGACAGAGAGAAAAGCTTCATAGAAACGCATAATGATAATACAAAACTTAGAAGCTTTGCCTTTCAGGAAGGATTTCTTTATGGCGCCACGTTCGTGTTAATTCGGAAACACGAAGATTACCCAAGCGCATATATTTTCTGGTTTATTTGTGAATCTGAAATCATCGCCATTTAATCAACTATTTACTTTAGCGTTACGTAGTCTGAGTCCTAAATCAATTTTGGTCGCAATTGTATTTGAACTTTGACAAATATAATGTTTGTTTTTTTTCCAAAATTTTATAACAATCTGAGATACTTTCTACTTTATGTAAGTGTAAATTGAGTTGATCTTTGTCTTGTATTTTTTTATTTGAAAAAGATTTGTAGTATTACAAACTTCTCTTGCAATACTCTTACTGCCTAGTAAGGTCTGCCGGGGTTGCGGGAAAGTCCGAAAGGGATACCGTGGCCCCTGGCAACGTACAGGCTACTGAAGGAACACGGGTGGGTTTTAGTCAGTAAGAGTCTGACACGCCCTCCCGCTCCGCACAGAGAATTTGAAAATTTCCCATCCAAAAAAAAGGGCATTGAAAGGTATACTTAGTAATTATTTGTTCGTCTTTTATTTGTTCTTCATTGCATATTTTTGTAAATTACACTTGTTTCCTAACTCTTTATCCCTTGCTGATCGGTCTCTTGTAACTTATTATTTTCGTTTTATCCTTGTTTGACTCATCACAACTTCTAATATTAATCCAGTATCTTCTAATTTCCAGGTCCTAGCCGCAATATGCCTGATCCCCAATGGCCACGAGAAGGTTCTGGAAGCCATCACGATGGCTGGCGAGTCCAGCAGGAAGCCGCGACTACTGCCCATCATTGAGGGGCTGGAGACCAAGACGCCAGAGAGTTTAAAGGTAACATTATACATCAAACTCACACTCAAAGCATTTATTTCAAATAAACAAATTTCAGGTACTTTTGAATTGTCAAGAGGTCAGTCAGTCAGAAATATGAAGCTAGTTGCCCATTCCAAAGTGTAGTAGGTACCTATGGAGAGGAACTGGTAAGAAACTCCATGGACACTTTTTTAAATCAAAATATTGGTTACATCATTCATGTTGAAGTTATACATGTGAGAACGATGCAAAAGATTAAAAGCGTCCGTAATAGAAAAAAAAAGAACAATTCTAAAATGAAATTAAATTAAAATCGCCGTGGCAGCTAAGAGATGACCAGTCCCTACTGACGGCGTCCGTTCACGAACATGACGCATAGATTAGCACCATTCAGCTCAACCATTTTGAAGGGAGCTAAATGGTCCAACACACGCGCCACCGCCAGCGAGACATTAGAGTGAGCATGACATACTCTCAGCCGCCAGGGCACATTCAAGTCGATGAAAGACATCCTAGCAGTAGTAAGCTACCATCATATCTGTCCCCTTTTCCCAACTATGGTGGGGTCGGCTTCCAGTCTAACCGGGTGCAGCTGAATGTCAGTATTTTACATGAAGTCACTACCATCTCACATCCACAACCCAGTTACTGGGAAACATAATTATGACACATCGAGCATTACAAAGGGACTGTCACAAAGGCTTATTGACACAGTCGACGTTCTATAAAGACAAACTTTTTATTAAAACGAATGTGTTATATTTGAGACCGTGCATTCTGAAATTAGGTAACGTCGCTAATAGATGTCAAACATTTCGCTGTTTTGATTAATTTGGCAATAATACTGTATGGAAATATGAAATGTGGCTAACTAGCGAACTAAAATATTGAGTATGAAATGCAATAATTAATATCGTAACACCGAATAGCTTAAGATGTAAATAAAAGTATTTGGAAACTTTCCAAATGCCTTTATTACACCTAAAACGGTTACAACATTGCAATTCATTATTAATATTCTAGTTCAGTAGTTAGCTGTATTTCATATTTCCATTCAGTAATATTGCCAAATTAATCAAAACAGGTAAATATTTGACAGCCATTTGCAACGTTGCCAACTTGTAGAATGAACGCTGTTAAGGACGAGTACTGTACGTACGATAAAGGTGGGTCCTTTATCAGTAACCATCATAACTGGTGGCAGACTTTATGATCAATAGGTTTGTTCAAGATTTCGGGGTTCAAGAATCGAAGAAAATTACGATTTTACAGATAAAATTCCAACACAATAAGACTATCCCTTAACAAACTTTTGCAGGCAAGCCCCAATCAATTGTAAACTATATTTCCAACGGCAAAAGACTCACATTTCCTTTCAACATTACAGACAGGCTGCATGCAACTGATGAACGCTATCATAACGGAACCTGAAGAGTTGGAGTTCAGATTACATCTCCGCAGCGAGTTTATGAGAACTGGACTCTATGATTGGATTGGTAAGGTTTATTTTATTTTGTATGAATTCATTATTGTTATCCGCCTCTGTGGTCTAGTGGTTAGACCACCTGTCTCAGACCCAGAGGTCCCGGGTTCGATTCCCAGTGAGGGCAAAACTTTCTGCTCCGTTTAGTTGGTGGTAGGGCTTGTTCTAAGTCCGCCTGGCTAGCTACCACCATCTTATCTAAGTCTGTCGCCATAACAACAATGTTCAACAGCATTGTTGTGTTTCGGCAGTTAGAGGTAAGATAGCCATTAATTGGGTCATTATGGACCCTGTCGGGCACAGCAAAATAGAATCCCTGATTCATTAGGGTCTTCACAGACATGCTGGCTTTATCTCTCAATCATCAGTTGCTTTAACTGGTGTTAAACGTATATGTTTTGTTTTACAGATGAGCTCCGCGCAGGCGCGGAAGGCGCGCGTCAGATTCAGATGAACGTATTCGATACACACGCCGCCGCTGATCAAGACGAGTTCCTTGCTAAGTTTGATGATGTTAGGTATGCTATGTCGTTAGTACAATAACAACGGTGTTAAAAAATTCAAGGCGATAAGAACCACTTTTGTGGCTCTTACACGGCACTGAAATGATGCTTCGCGGCTTCCGTGATAATACTATCTGCTGGCGGCGTACCGACCAAGGGACGGCGGCCCTGGTCGCCCGTTACTGAGTGTGGGAGCTTTTACCTTGGGCCTAACACACAAAAAACCAGTAACTTCTATAATTATAATATATCTACTCAATTTAAAGACCTGTATTTTTCTTTAGATTTTCCTTACATGTTCAAAAGTTTTCGATATGATATTTTGTCATCATTTTACCTATTATAGCTACAGAACTTCCTTAGAGAATGTATTTCACTGTTACTTAACATTTTTGACATATTTTCAGAGTGGACTTCCACGACGTAAACGAATGCTTCGAGCTAGTCAAGAACCTAGTAATGGATACTCCGGCAGAACCTTACTTACTATCAATATTACAACATTTACTGTTCATCAGGGATGACGAGTTGATCAGGTGAGAACATAAATCATTAATGTACAGTAAAAGTTAGTGAAGTAAGCTTTTAAAGTTATGCAAACAAACTCGAAGTCAGTGAAACATGCATGAAGTTAGTGAAGCCAGCGAAAGTTAGAGAAGCCAGCGAAAGTTAGTGAAGCAAGCGAAAGTTAGTGAAGCAAGCTTTGATTTAGTGAAGTTAGCTATACGTTAGTTATACTAGATTAGAGTTAGTAGACGAATGATTCGAGATAGTCAAGAAACTAGTAATGGACACTCCTGCAGAACCTTACTTACTATCAATATTACAACATTTACTGTTCATCAGGGATGATGAGTTCATTAGAGTTAGTGAAGCAAGCGTAAAGTCAAAGTGATGTAAAGTTAAAGTCAGTGATCTAAACTTTAAGTTAATGAAACAACCTTAAATTTAGTGAAACAAGCTTGACAGCTGGAAATCTTCAGGTTAGTGATGAATACTCCAGTGCAAAGTATACCGATTTCCTAGACACTCAAACGATGACATTTCAAGATGTTATTATGATGCGGTCCTGCGTTCGGTCTGGCAGTGTTCTTGGGTTTTTCCATGTGAAATTTCTCAGTAGCCCGATCATTGAATTTGGCTCGCACCCTATTAAATGCGAAACTATAACTGGCGAAATGTGGAGGTACCAGGCCCTGCGCTCTTTGGACGCGCTTTCGCATGAATTTTACTCGTGCGAACACATACGAACACGCACGAACGATCCCGACCTACCAAGTACTAAGGGAACGCGCAGACTGTGTCCGAGTTAGTCGTACGTGTCATGATTTTTAAAATATATTTCTATAATTAATTGAGATAATAATATTTAGTACTGCTTTGATTTTAAATACGTTTTTAAAATAAAATAACTTTTATTAGTATGTTTATTGACTCGGTTATCGACATCCTGCTGCCACACTCCCGCCACTTGCGTCACGTGGCGGGGTGGGGCGAGCTAGTACTTCTCGGCGCTAGGAGAAGTTAGTTGATTTTAAACGGTGGAAACGAACAGTTGAGCTGAAGAAGAAGTACTCATATTATTTGCTGTTAAGTTATAAGTGATATAATGTATCAAGTGATTTATTAAATATATTGAAGCTAACATGAAGTGAGTTGCTGTTTTATTTCACTTCAGAAGTGACACGGACCAGATAAAAAGGTATGTTTGAACAAATATTATATAGTTATCGAGAGATTTTGTCTGTTGGGATGTTGTTTCAACGCCCACCATTAGTAAATTATATACCTATACCATTAATTAATTAATATTTAATACTGTCAGCGGACAAATAATCTCGACATAACTTATTTCTTGCTTTATGCGTTTGGCCGGGGTTACGCTCCGATAACGTTCATTTTACAGATATAAAATACTCGTTTGACCATGCAATTCTGGTTGTGTTTTCTTTGTTTAACTGCTCACATCCACAATACTTAATATATTACGATCACACAATTATCTAAGTATAGCACATGAAATATTAGGAATTTTATTTTTATTTTTCTTATAAATAATTTACCATCTCACCAACATATTTACTCGGTTAATAAATGGTAGTGCTGGTTTTTAAATCTCAAGCTGATGATAAATTATCTTATTATTTTAAATAATTTATACCAGATTTTTAGTATTAAATACATATTATAGAACGAGATATAATATGGGTGAACTATGTATGTTCATCGGATTATGTTAGGGGGTGAACTATGTATGTTCATCGGATTATGTTAGGGGGTGGACTATGTTTGTTCATCGGATTATGTTAGGGGATGGACTATGTTTGTTCATCGGATTATGTTAGGGGATGGACTATGTTTGTTCATCGGATTATGTTAGGGGGTGAAGTATGTTTTGTTCACCGGTGTATGCGTAAGATTTTACTAGCAAGTATGCTTCTCGCTGGTTATGCTATACATATGTATATTATGATGGTTATGAGTAACGTTGTCGGTTAATAGTCGGATATGTATGCTTGTTGAATTCTCTTGCTATCTCATTCTATGCTTGTAAATGTGGAAAATGACAGATCAGATACCTCTTAAATCCGGTAGATAATAATTAACCCCCTTATTTATAAACGCTGCTTAAAGTTAAGTAATGATTAGCGCTTGTTTAACCATACATTTTTGACGTTTAAACGTTTCTTAACTTTAAACAGCGTTTATGAATAAGAGGGTAAATGTATTATCACTAAAAGATAAACCAAGTATCTGTTTTTTTTTTTTCTCCTGATTACTTATTGTTTTAGTGTATATAAATTAATTTAACTTTCACTGCCAGCTTATTGCTATGTTAGTATGGTACCTATATGATAAACGGATTACGTCTCAGATAATATCAAAACGTTTCAGAATTTATTGGCAATGCCGTCTGATCATGAAGCGGGTACGCCGCCTGATACGCCTCCAAAGCGACGGCGGCCAAAGAAGGCGAAAAAACGAAGAAGGCGAAGGAGCTCGTCTTCCACGTCTTCATCCACTGATGAGCCGGCGCCGCGAAAGACGCGTAAGGTTTCAAGCAGGCTATCCACTAGAGACGTGCTGAAACTTCTATCGAGATGGAAAGGGGAGTCGAGTAAGAATTATTTTGGTAGTAACAATAATTTTAACAATGTTATTCCTGAATTCGACCCATCTAACAAGACTCAAACTATCGATTGCTGGCTGCGAAAAGTAAACGAATGTGCCACTATATACGGTTGGGAGGATAAACAAACAATTCACTACTCTTTACAAAAATTAATTGGTCTGGCAAAGAAATGGTTTGAGTCTTTGCAGACAGTCAAATATACTTGGGACGAGTGGCAACTGAAATTACGCAAGGCATTTCCCAGTGAGGAAAATTTCGGACGTCTTTTAGAAGAAATGTTAACTCGCACATCACGTAATGACGAGAGCCTGCGAGAATATTTCTATGACAAGTTGGGTTTGTTAAGTAGGTGTGAAATGACTGGTAAAAAGGCTGTTGACTGCATTGTGTACGGCATTAGCGACCGATCCGTTAGGAATGGGGCACAGGCTCTCAATAGTTCGGAACCAGAAGATTTGCTCAATTACCTATCTTCCCAAAAACCACAACCGGTTATGATTAACAATAATAAACCACGTGAACGCACATTTCACAAGCCTAACAACTCTGGCAACTCCAATACGGGTGCCAACAATTCAAATTCAAGTTCTGTGATTTGTTACAATTGTCGCGCTAGAGGCCATCCCTATTTTAAATGCACTAATCCAATAATAAAATGCAAACGTTGTTATCGGATAGGACATAACAACGACCGATGCAAGTTAGACCCGTTAACATCCACAAATCTTAATTCAAACAATAACGTGGAGAGTTCTGAGAAGAAAACTTTAAAAATTGACACGACTAATTACGCTAATAATAAGTTTTTCAAAACCATCACAATCAATGACCATTCTCTCGAAGCGTATATAGACTTCGGGAGTGAATGTACTCTATTGCGTAAAACAGATGCAAGGCTGTTGAAACTCGCGCAAAACTATGACAATGTTCCAATAGTAAGAGGGTTTGGTCAGTCTTCTGTAGTACCTTTGTATAAAGCATTCGCTTCTGTGAGGGTTGATGACATTGAGTCGACTATCGAAGTATTAGTGGTTGATGACGCGCACATGCACACGTCTGCGATTATTGGACAAAACTTCACAGAGCAGTCATTCGTTACAGTCTTAAAAGATAGTGACAGTCTGACGTTCTACCGAAGTCCTAATAAGAATCCTTTTGATAACGACGGGGATGCACTAAAACTTTACGTTACCCATACCACTGACATTTCGAGAACCGACGTTGTCCCTGTACACGTAGATCATGATTTTACCGGAGATATTTTTATTGAGGGCTATAGCGCAGTAGAACCACGGAAAGAATACCGTTTGTTTCAGGGCGCTTACCATATTTCTTGCGGCAAGGGTGAGGTCATTATATCAAATTTGTCCGATAGCTCTATAACCTTTGAAAAGAACGCCTTGATAGCTAGAGCGATTCCCTTTGTTGAACGAGACACTTATCAGATCAATAGGATTGCAGAGAATTTTTCTACGTTAGAGCCCCTCGACAAAGCCGACATTAAGATTGGACCAGGGCTTGACAATAGTCAAGCAAACGCGCTTTATTCGTTGCTTCAGGAATACCGGGACTGCTTCGCTACCAACTTGGGTGAGATAGGCTGTGCGGTTGACGTGGAAATGAAAATTGATCTCGTGGATAACAAACCGATTGTCTACCGACCCTACCGCCTGTCTCATTCCGAACGTGAAAAGGTCAGGGAAACTGTTGATGAACTATTGCGAAACAATATCGTCCGAGAGTCGACATCTGATTATGCTAGCCCAATTTTAATGGTAAAAAAGAAAACCGGTGAGCAGAGACTATGTGTAGATTTTAGGGCCTTAAATAATAAAACAATTAAGGACCGGTTTCCTCTTCCTCTCATTGATGATCAATTATCTAATCTTAGCGGCAATACTTTCTTTACCACCCTCGATCTCGCGTCTGGCTATTATCAGATCCCAATGGCTCCAAGTAGCCGACATCTCACCGCCTTTGTCACGCCTGATGGGCATTATGAGTTTTTAAGAATGCCCTTCGGACTTGCTAACGCTCCAGCCGTCTTCCAAAGGATGATCAACAAAATTCTCGGGAATAGGCGATTCGAATATGCGTTGGCCTATTTGGATGACGTGCTGATACCATCAGGGGATGTGGAAGAGATGTTTCGGCGACTAGAGGAGGTGCTTAAAATTTTTAGAGAGTACGGATTAACTCTGAAGCTTTCTAAGTGCCGTTTTTTCGATGTCACAGTCAGCTACTTGGGATATGATATTTCCTCACATGGCATACAACCCGGTGAGGCTAAGGTAACAGCGGTCAAGGAATTTCCCACACCTCGCAATATCCACGAAGTTCGCCAATTTCTCGGCTTAACTGGTTACTTTCGAAAGTTTATAAAGGGTTATGGGGAAATCGCTCGACCGTTGACTTCCCTACTAAAGAAAGAGGCAAAATGGCAGTGGTCTGAAATCGAGGACCAAGCGTTTTCCCTTTTGAAGGAAAGTCTTGTTAGTCGCCCCGTTTTGGCCCTTTATGACCCAAAATTAGAGACCGAATTGCATACCGACGCCAGTTCTTTGGGCGTGGGAGGCATATTGATGCAATGGCAAAAACAGTCGCGTGTTTTAAAACCAGTAGCGTATTTTAGTCGCCAAACAACACCAGAGGAGAAACATCTGCACTCTTACGAACTAGAGACACTGGCCGTCGTATGTTCTCTAAAAAAGTTCAGGGTTTACCTATTGGGCATGCCTTTTAAGATTTTCACTGATTGTGCTGCACTTAGAACTACCTTAACAAAAAGAGATTTAATTCCGCGGATAGCAAGGTGGTGGCTGCAAATAAGCGAATTTGATTTTAGTATAGAGTATCGACCAGGGGTACAAATGCAGCATGTAGATGCTCTAAGTCGAAACACCACTCTACCCGCGAACTCGGATGACCATTTATCCGTTAACATTTATTCTATAGAGCAGGACAATTGGCTTCTAAGTTTACAAAAAGCAGACCCTGATATCTCGCGTATTTTGCAAATTCTAAAACCGGAAGACGACCTAGAGTGCCGGGATATTCGCAAAAATTACGTTGTTAAAAACCACGTTGTTTATAGAAAAATAGACGACCATTTACGCCTTGTTGTGCCACGTAGTGCGAGGTGGCAAGTATGTCGCGCTAATCATGATGAGATAGGGCATCACGGCTATTCTAAAACGCTAGAAAGGGTACAAAGTAAATTCTGGTTCCCAAAATTGAGAAAATTTGTAAAAAAATATGTAACGGCTTGCTTAGAGTGTGCATACAATAAAGATACTGCGGCAAAACAAAAGTCTGGACATTTGTACCCAATTGAAAAGGTAAATATACCTTTTCACACTGTCCACATGGATCATCTCGGGCCATTTGTTCGCAGCAAAGATGGTAATACGCACATTTTAACCATAGTCGACGCTTTCACAAAATATGTGTTCGTGAGACCAGTTAAAGACCTTAAAACAAAAACCACTACCAAAGTCCTTGAGAAAATATTTTATGATTTCGGTATTCCGGCTAGGATAATATCTGACCGCGGTACTTCTTTCACGTCAACAGTCTTTAAGACCTTTTGTGAGGGACATGGAATTAAACATGTATTGAATGCAGTCGCTTGTCCCAGAGCCAATGGTCAAGCCGAAAGATTTAACCAGACTATTCTTAATTCATTAGCGGCACAAAATTCTTTTGGCCACGAGCGCGACTGGGACAAGTGTCTGGGGAAAATCCAATGGGGCATTAACAACACTGTGAATGCCTCTACACAAAAAACGGCGACCGAAGCTTTGTTTGGGCTCAAAATGCAGGATGATTTGGCGAATAAACTCGATATTGTAGATCAATCCATGACTTCTAATTTACAAGAACTTAGACAAGACATTAGCTCTAACATACAGAGAGAGCAAGAAAAGATGAAACTAAGACATGATAAAAATAGAATTCCTGCTGCTAAATATGAAGTCGGTAACCTAGTAAAGATTTCGCGAAACAATTTTGCCAATGATGGGAAGAGCACAAAGCTTTTGTCCAAGTTCATAGGTCCCTATAAAATTGTAGAGGTTCTAGGGAACGATAGATATAGGATAGCCGATGTCCCAGGCTTCAATAGAACGGGCAAGCCCTATAGGACTGTGATAGCGGCAGACAGAATGAGACCCTGGATACATATAAAGGCTTTGGAGGTACATAATTCAGACAATAGCAGCTCTAGTGAGCATAGTGATGATCATAATAGCGACTGAATGTATACAGGGTCTTATACCAAATCCATGTAAATATTAACTGTACACTATTATTATGTACAGCGTGTGTTTTGTTTTACCTAGTTCTGTAATAAAATGTAACAGATATAAGTTACTTACTGTAGATTATCGATCTATTGGATCTAAAAAGTGAATTAACATTATTGATTTATTGGAATGTAATCACTCTATTTACCCTATGAATTTAAATAT
Source organism: Xanthia icteritia (assembly GCA_949128155.2). NCBI lineage: Eukaryota > Metazoa > Arthropoda > Insecta > Lepidoptera > Noctuidae > Xanthia > Xanthia icteritia. The sequence continues at coordinate 9,090,554 of OX421959.2, read as the reverse complement.
CTATTAATTTTCACTATGTGTTTAAAAATATTTTGTTACTGTTTACACCATATTTTATTTGGCGAATGTCATGATTTGTTGCATGAAGGTAGGATTAACAGCGCGTTAAGCTTTGAGTTGTACTTTTAAATTCATGCGTATTATTATATTGTGCTGCAGCAAGTAGAGTTAAGTTTTCGTTAGGGGTAAAACTATTTGTAATGTAGATATATAACATAACAATCAATTATCCTCACATAATAGCAAAGGATGCACTTGTATATAAACTATAATCTTTAGTAAGTCGTGCGCCAGGAGTCGGCACGATGTCTGATGGCCGAATGTCATGATTTTTAAAATATATTTCTATAATTAATTGAGATAATAATATTTAGTACTGCTTTGATTTTAAATACGTTTTTAAAATAAAATAACTTTTATTAGTATGTTTATTGACTCGGTTATCGACATCCTGCTGCCACACTCCCGCCACTTGCGTCACGTGGCGGGGTGGGGCGAGCTAGTACTTCTCGGCGCTAGGAGAAGTTAGTTGATTTTAAACGGTGGAAACGAACAGTTGAGCTGAAGAAGAAGTACTCATATTATTTGCTGTTAAGTTATAAGTGATATAATGTATCAAGTGATTTATTAAATATATTGAAGCTAACATGAAGTGAGTTGCTGTTTTATTTCATACGTGTATGTACTTATAGTTCCGACCGAACTTGTTGGAATCTTTCGTGCGTTCAATGCGATATCACCGGAACACTACCTATTTGAAGGAGTAAACGTATTCAGTGTTCGCACTCAATTCGTACGACCATGATCATACGTTTACGTACGATACAGATTCGTGTCCAAAGTGCGCGGCCTAACCTTTCGGGAAATAGAGGTGTAATGTTATGTTGTGTTACTTGTATGACAGACTCAGGGTTGTCAGACGAGTTGGAGTGAATGATCGTATCAATATTCGAAAATTATCGTACAGACGCCAGCACATCAACCTACTACAATCTGTCAAATTTCTTTAATAGATTTCCAACTTTATCACTAAAGCATAAGGTTCAAAGTTGATTGGGAAAATTTGACAGTTTCGGGTAGGTTGACCTGCTGGCGTCTGTACAACAGCTGCCAGAGCCGCGCGGAACGCGTAGCTAGTTCGCAAAACTAGAAATAGTATAAGAATTTTAGGAAGTTGTGAAATGAGAAAGACATTTTTGTTTCAAGTTTGTTTCTTATTCGGGTTATTAGTGGTTGATTAGTCGTTTCATCACACTTCGAAGGAAGGTTGCAAATTATCGTACTTTTGCGTACGATAATACATATTATCGTGAATCGTATCGTACGTCTGGCATCCCTGGACAGACTAGTTCTAAAGCTCCATGTGTAACATTAAAGACTGGGTACTGTAATTTCACTTTCTTATTTCGTTTTACTGTTATCAAATGACTAATATTCTGTTACAGGCCAGCATATTACAAACTCGTAGAAGAATGTATAACACAGATCGTGTTACACAAGAACGGGTATGATCCTGACTTCAGAGCAACACAGAGGTTCAATATAGATGTGCAGCCGCTTATTGATGGGCTTATAGGTATGCTGTGATTATACTTGTATGATTAAGCCCACGTTCGCAGGGACGTAAAAATATCGCGGCGGGATTTTATCGCGCACTGGATTTGCAACCCTCGGTGTCGAGCCGAGCGTTGAGAATCCAACGCGTTGGGACGCTCTCTCGTCCCAGCGCCTTGAAAAAACACTGCTGGATATTCAACTCTCGGCGCTAAGCAGAGCGTTGAAAATCCAGTGCATGAAAAAAAATCGCCGCGATTTTATTACGAACGCGGGCTATGAGAAAAATAAATATCGTAGATAAGTCTATACTCCATAGGTTTAGGTGGTTAAACAAAGGTAAACAAAAAAAAAAAAACACGTGACGAGACAGCTGTCAAATAACCGACTAAACGTAATAGCTGTCACTTCAGTTGCTATGCTACGACACAGGTGTACTCTTGAATTTAGCTACGTTATAATTCTCTCTCTTTACAATAGACAGATTACAAAATATTACTAAAACAAATCTAACAAAAAAAAATTGCTCAAGCAGTTACATCTACGAAGAGTAGTTTAAGAATAAATGATAAAGTTTAATATTCATTAATAAAACGGGAAACTTTTGTAAAAATCGAAAGTAAATTTTATTTGGTTTTATTGTATTCAATTCAATCATTTATTTTGGAAATCATGAATAAATAAAATAAAATAATAAATGAATCTGAATCCGTCCATCTAATTACAAAACTCAAATAAATTGATCCATCCATAAAAATTGAGAAGATAAATAATATGAATCCATGTGAACAAGATCTATGAAACGATGGATGGACTGCGTGAAAGTTGATATGGCTAGAAAGGGGGTGGGGTGACTACCGAGATGACGTCTAATAGAGAAGTATGGAGGAAAAGGACAGGTTGCGCCGACCCTGAATAAATTGGAATAAGAACAAGAGAATGATGATATATTGTGAACAAGATCCACATGGAGGTAAATGATCATATTGTATTAATTAGTATTAGAAATATGTTAGTAGCATTAAAATCACAAACAATATTACAATCAAAACCAAAAATTAAATTAAAATCAAAATAAAATAAAATCAAAAGGGTCATCTTTAAAAACCCTTGTTACGATTTGTTTACCTTTATGTAACTACTTAAACCAATGGAGTATAGAAAAACAGCCGTTAATTAACTCTGAGAAGTAAGGCTCGTTCATGAATGATACGGTTGTGAATATTGGTTTCAAATCGCCTGATATTATAGTAATCTTGTTTTAAACGGAAATTCATGACAGAGCATCCTATATTTGCATTCTTTTTTATCTCTTAAACTTTCTTCATGCAAGGCTTTTCATCCCAATAAAGAAAGAAATAATAATATTTATTTGGACACAGTTCGTGAAACACATAATAACAAAATAAAAAGTGAAAATAATTATAAAGCAATAATAGTGTGTGCCTCACGGCTGCGCCAAAAAGGTTCATTTCAGCATTAATGCCCGACAAATGAATAATTTGTTAACAGACTATCAACCACGTTAATCACTATGATTAGCTTCCTGAAATAAGAACAGCCAATCAAAACATTGAAACCACTCGGCACGAGTGACAGTCTTAGCAATTATTTGAGCTGATTAGCCATTCTTCTTCTTTTCGTGTGGTTAGTGACTAACCTGGTGTCAGAGTATTAAAGCCGCCCATGGGCCTCTGACTTGGCTTCATATGCCGTCGAGAAATATCTCTCAGGCATGCCGGTTTCCTCTCGTTTATTTTCTTCACCGTTTTTTATACAAGTCAAAAATTCAAAAATTAAAAAGTCTTTTATTCAAAATAGGCTGAAAATCAGCACTTTTCGAACGTCAAAATTACATAAGACAGTCCCCCAAAACGCCCACCCTTCACCACTTCCTAGTGCTTTAGCTGGGAAGAAGAAGTGGCGCAACAAACTCCCCAGCAGCACAGCTGTCTGTTCAGTTCGAAATAATGATTCTATATAATAGTATGCAAAATGATATTTACATTACGCAACACAAAACATAATTTAAATTATAAAATTAATAGCCATATGACAGCTAGCACACGCCAATATACCAACCAAGTGATAATTATAATAAGTCTGAGGTGCGTGCCTTGGGTTCGAACTCGAGACCTCTGACGTGGCAGTACGACGGCCACACCACAAGGCTATCACTGCTCTAGCCATTTAGAAACATGGTGTTGTAATTTACCTATTTGTTAAATACTATGTTCACCGTACAACTATTTAAAATCCTTAAAAAATGCAGAAAAATCGCGCGCTGAAGAAGAAAAGAAAGTCGAAGAATTAAGAACGAAACTAGAAGCGGCCATCGCAGCGAGACAAGAAGCGGAAGCGAGGGCCGACCATCTAGAGGAGAGGTTGAAGAACTCTGCCGCACACACCGGGCCCGGTGGGGTCACGCACGGGAATATCGCTGCTATTGCTAAGGTTAGAAGGACTATAATGCTGTATTAAAATTTCAAGTAGTTACCCGAGACACGAGGACGATCACCTGTATAGAGGTATGAGAAACAGAGTGTTAAGTTCACTCATCCTCTATTGAAAAGGGAGGATCCTCCGGCCAGACGGGTGTCGTGTCTGGCGGGCAACTGCCCGACGTTTGATGTCGGGACGTTGTATATATGCTAGTCGCGCGGTAAACGCTGCTTGCGCGATGCAAGATTTTGTGTGAACTCAGTGTAATGCGTAGTTCACCTGTGGCAATGTAGATGCCGCCACATCGCCTTTCATATGATGACATGTCGTTATAAGACAGAATATATGTGAACAGCTCACTCATTCATAGAGGAAGCAAGGGCTATATTTGATATAGCTCACGATAAACACCAAAATTTTGAGGGTTCCGTAGTAAACAGGGAACCCGTATAGTTGCGCCTCTTCCGTCTGTCTGTCCGTCCGCGGGTGTATCAGAAAAGTATGGTCAAATTTAAACGTGTGGTACAGAGAAACTTCAATACCTACTCGACCCAAATACATGGGACGGCTGATTTATTTTTTGCGATTATGCTGGTCTCATGGAGAAAGTTGTTCAGTTTGATGGTCTGTACTACACCCTTAAAGACCACACCTTTCTGATACGACCTTTATATGGTAGTCGCACAATATTTGTGTGACGTCAGTGTGATACGTAGTTCGCATGTGGCGGTATAGATGCCGCCACGGGTGGTTCCTTAAAATTGTGACTTGTGGAAAATATCGGTAGCCATCGCGTCTGCGGAGTTTCGCTAGGTAATTTAATTTGACCCTGTATAAGGTTTATTTATAACCTTGTTTCCAATTGATGTTATTTCCACTTAAACAAACATCAACTTTATGCTAATGTAAATAAAGTTGATTTTAGACTGACTAGTACTGTTGAAAAGGTTATAAAAAAATATGAAGTTATAGCGCAAACTAAACCTTATGCGTAGACATTACAGTTGTTTTTTCTAAAACTCGAGTTTGTTTACATGTTTGGCTAATAAATTGCGAACGCAGATTGTTGGTTTGTTTGTTTTTTATAACACTGTTATATTGTTTACAGGCGATAGGCAGTCCAGGCGGGCCCGCGCCCCCTCCCCCGCCGCCTTTACCCGGAGGTCAGTACTGCCACACATTATACATACTATTATTTATTAAAACAAAACAATAATTCCGAAGTAGCTACACCGTTTCAGGAAATCGTGAAAGTGGCCCTAAGGTCTAGCCCGCAATTCTGTAACATTTTTATCGCAAAAAAAAAATTATTGCAATTCTGTAACACATAGGTATCTTACAAGTGGCGAGTGGTGTGGCGCAGGCGTAGCGTCACCTCGCCTCGCCCGCGCCACGCCTCTTGTGTATGTCCCGCGCCACGTCGTTCCTATACATTTTGTATGAAATATGAAACGGGCGGCGCAACGCCCGCGCCACTCGCCACTTGTGTATCTCCCGCGCCTTATGTATTTACACGCACTGCTGATATAAAATTCGCGCTCGATGCAATTCCTCCGTTACAGTAACTCGATACACACGATCGTTCGACAGAGGGCGCTTTCCGGTTTTCCGAAAAAAAGTGACATAAGTCTCCCACAGACAGGCGCGACGCGACTCTCGTGGAACAATTTCTATGAAAACTTCTCGGAAATTTTTCTAACGGTGTCGCGTGGCGCCTGTTTGTGGGAGCCTTTATGCACACGACTGATCGCGTATTCGCGCGACGATCGCTTTTAAATATGACGCGGCCTGATACATAATTGTGTGTTACTGGCAAAATCTGCATGTCGCTTAAAATTACAGACACAGTCTAAGATCCACTTGCACCACAAACCACTAATTAAGTTTAGTGTTAAACATATTTAGAAAATCATTCTGTCTGTCAAACGATTTACAGAAACAGAACGATGTTTTAAATTCGGCTATCGCTAAATGTATTTATACTCTATCCACTAGGTTATTTTGACAATTGGGCTAGTGACAATAGTGCGGTTTCTATGCCTGTTTATTATTATTAAATACAAAACAATTTAATATTGCCGCTTCGTTTAAGGGGCCTGCGGAGCATGCGTAGTTCATACAAACGTAATACCAAAATAATTTGTAAATCAAACATATTGTTAAGGTAGTGTGTATTTATTCCGATTGGATTACAGAATATCTCCCAAATATATATTTTGGATGGACACTGTTATAAAGACGAGATATGAGGAATTTCAAATTTCTATAGAAAACTTATTTGTCTCATAACTCGTCTTTAAATCAGTGTCCATTCAAGATATATATTTGGGAGCCTAGATATTCTGTAATCCAATCGGAATAAATACACACTACCTTAAGAATATGTTTAATTGACAAATTATTTTGGTATTACGTTTGTATGAACTACGCATGCGCCGCCAGCCCGTTAAACTTTTACGTAATCTGGAAGAGTTACGCTTTAAGGCAGCTGTCAAAGTCAATAACCTAGTGGACAGAGTATAGTGATTTGCGGTACAATCGGACCTCAATTACTTTTTATACATTTGTTTAACGAAATCTCTATCAAAGTTAAATATTTACATAAATATTAACATTATCAATTCACTTTAAATTCTCAACTTAAACCACCACGAATGCTCTCTCTCTCGCACACACGCATGTCACTATATCTGTCTCTGGTGTGGTTCATAGGGGCCGGCCCGCCGCCGCCTCCGCCAATGCCGATGCAAGGTTTGTAACCAATCTCTTACTAAATATAATTAGACCAATAGTTGGCCCAATATTTGTAGTACGATGCCATTGGAATATTGGTTTAGTTTGACGTTTTTAACTGAATTATTGGGGAAGTAAGTAGTTTTTTTGGCATAAGTGGGACTAAATAGGGTCATAGATATTACTTGATAATAAGTGGTGTAAGAGCGTATTATTAATACACTGGAATAATACAATTATAGTACTTCCGAGTAAAAGTTACAAACGATTTATGCATGTATTTCCTACTTTTAAGCGTAGACCACACTGAAAACGAAGCTCAGTTCGTTTAGCTTCGGTCATGTAGCTATAACTTGTCCACTGTGAAATGACGCGCCCCCGTGGCTAAGTAACAACTGCCGCACAGGTCGATCCATCAGGTTAAGCTACACTTGCCGGGGTTGGTCTGTGGATGGGTGACCATCTTTACATACCGAGACTCCTTCGTGCCTCGGAAAGCACGTTAAGCTGTTGGTCCCGGCTGTCATTCGTGGATATTTGACAGTTGTTACGGGTCGTCAGAAGCCCGAAAGTCTGACAATCAGTCTTACTAAGGGGTATCGTATTACCCAGTTACTGGGTTGTGGAGGTCAGATAGGCAGTTGCTTCATGTAAAATACTGGTATTCAGCTGCATCCGGTTAGACTGGAAGCCGATTCCAATATAGTTGGGAAAAGGCTAGGCAGATTGATTGTGAAATGACGCGCCCACGACCGCATTTTATGCACACGGTAATGCGGATTTCTATGGATAATGCGGTAATGGGGCGCGTCTTTTCGGAGTGGACAAGCTATACCGTGTGTTTGCATACTTCGGTTCTCGTAAACGAACTTAGCTTCGTTCCCAGTGCGGCCTGTGCTTTATGCATGCAGCTTATAATTTTCAACTTACGGACAAAAGCCTGTAATTAAATATACAGGACCTATTTTAATTAATTGGCGAAACTTTACAGCTCTGATGATACCCATTATCGATATCTAATCATGATAATAGGGATGATGCCTGGGTAAAATAAAAAGAAATACTATTTAGTCCATTAGTCCTATAATAAATAAATATTAGACACGTAATTTTTGCTTTATCATATGAATAAAAAAATACTTAGATAAAACGCATTAAAGTTGGGGAGTAGGGGCTCGCTACGTCACAACTAAGTATAAAATCTACGTAGGCGTGAATGACGTCATGGCACATTTTAACTCAATGTATCGCCGTAATCTTCTGATTAGGTAAATAAAGAAAAAATACGTGTCCAATATTTTTTTAAATACTACCTGACGGCATATTTTTTTTTTTGACTCCATCCCTATTAAAAAAAACTTGTTTCGAAACTTGTAACTTCAAGTTACTACACTATCCGCATCTTTTGACCCCGTAATCAGAAATTGTGTTTAGAAAATATTCGCTTTTGTTTGAAAACAAAACGAAGCAAGAAAGAGAATCTATTTATTTGAAAAAAAAATAAGCACGTTAACACAAAAAGAACAAGTTGCGAGTTTGTCATGACTACAGTCCGGCCGCGAGCGATTGTGTTCTTGACACCTGTCAGTTTCAGACTAACGAATATGTGTTTTGCTAATTTTTTTCCTTAATACAACTAGAAATTGTCCAACTGACAAGAACGCATTGTCTCGACGGCCGGACTGTAGACAACCATACTCTGTGAAGTCAAGCCATCTAATTTTTGACTCTGTATTTTTCGGTATTCTAAGCATGCCACTATCTGACACGCATGTTACCGCGCAATAACACAGGGTGGTGTGTTTCTAGGTGGCTCGAACGCTCCGCCACCGCCGCCCATGCCTACAGGTATGTGTGACGTAATTACACGTTTACACGAGTGTTCTGTGTTTGTTTATTAACGGTTTGTTTGTGGGTGTCGGGTCATTAAAGTATATTCTACAGTGCTACAAGGTTATTTTGGCGCGTGGCCAAAATCAGAACTAACGCCGCCATCTTGTTTTTTGAATACATTTCTCAAAACAACTGCATAAATGTTTACCCTTTAATGTCATTCATTAGTCAATGGATCCGTGTAGCACTCTATCTTGTAAAGTTTAAGAGTGAACAGGGCCTGCGAGGAATTTGAAGATTAGGTATTTGAAGAAACTATTGCTGTCGTGTTACCTCAAGTCTGCCTCCGTAGAGTCCGATAGGGACAGCTGCAGATCAGACCGATTATATCACAAAAAAGATTGACGAAATCGACGTTTCGTATTCCACTTTTTTCTCTTCGAAAACTGAGCCGATTCAATTACATTTTACATGTAAATTTTAAGAAAGAGTATGTCTAGGTTCCTATCATTTTTTTTTATGTTAAAAACTTTTTGGATTTGTCTGGTAGTCCTCTAATCAAGGTGGTAAAAATTGGGATTGTTTGTAATTTTTGGAGGGTCATATTTTTTTTGTTGAAAATCTGCTGAAAAGAAGGAAATAATAGAAACGTGTCTACAGCACACCTTGACTATATGAAAAAAAAAAAAATTTGCTCTAGAGGCATTATTCAGGAAGAAAAAAGGGGAATACATTTTATGAAGAATCGCAGGCCCTGTTCCCTGTTAATATAATATTTCTTGGGTTGGACATGGGTTGGGTAATGTTAGAAGCTTTATAAAATTGTCTACCTTATCATTAAAATAGCTTTGGTCATGGTTTATGAAAGCCGCACACCAACTGGACGGAAAGCAATGAAATGTGAGATTTATATCGTGTAACGTAAGGTGGTATATTTAGTGTACGACGACGCGTCGTCAACTACTGTCGCTTGTTTTGGAAATGTCACTTTACTTCACAAGATATAAAGCTCATATTTCAACGCTGTAATTTGAGTGAGTTTGTATGTTCGGTATGTGCCAGCCATATTAAAATGTTTGTAAATCTCCAGGCTATGTGAATAAATACCGGAAACATGTCAATCCTACTGTGAATTCTGGAAGGAAGACATTTTGTATGTTGTATTTGATATAAAATCGTAGAACAACTGAGTAGTTTTACTGGTACGATCAACTGCACAACAGAGGTAACAATTGAACTATGAAAACCGAGACGCTGCTACGGCATAAAAGCGCAGAAATGTCTAATTATTACCATGGGCGTGCGGGTTGACAGTACAAAAAAACTTTATAAAATTATTAATTTGGTGGTTTTGTGGCGTTCACATCAATTATATGTATGTATAGTATTGTTTGTAGTTTTAAAATTGGTTGTGGTTGTAGAATTTAAACTGACTACAGATTGGCAAAAATATTTACTAATAATTTTCTTAATGGAACTGACACACAAGTGATGTAACTTCAATGAACTATCGCATTGTTGCTTAAGTGATTACTTTGAAAGAAAAGTCAGAAAAGAAAACCTTAAAATATGGTTGGTAGACACTTTTTTTGCCAATCTTATAAACAGTTATCATATTAGAAATAAATTCGTATTCATAAATTTATAACAATAATGTAGATTGAAGTAATCGTTGTTTTAATCATTTGTGTCCGAGTACCGTACTTAGGCTCAATTGCACCTCAAATCACTAAATACATTTATGCTCGGTTCCTATAAACGTAAACGAATCGTTTAGCTTACCAATGGTAGCGTTTTTATTGCCAAACGGGGCATATTAATAGATTCGTAAGCAAATTTTACTGAAAAAGAAAAAAAATTAAAAAACTTCAGTTGTACAGACGCCTGCAGGTCAACCTACCCGAAACTGTCAAATTTTTCCAATCAACTTTGAACGTTATGCTTTAGTGATAAAGTTGAAAATCTATTAAAGAAATTTGACAGATTGTACTCAACTCAACTCAACTCAAAGCATTTATTTCAAATAAACCAATTACAGGCACTTTTGAATTGTCAAGGGGTCGGTTAGTCAGAAATATGAATCTAGTCGCCCATTCCAAAGCGTAGTAGGTACCTATGGAGAAGAACGGGCAAGAAACTCCACGGACACTCTTTTAAAGCAAAATATGGTTACATAATATTGGTTACATCATTCAATTTGAAGTTATACATGTGAGAAAGATGCAAAACATTAAAAGCGTCCGTTAGAAATAAAAATAAAAACTAATTCAAACATTAAATTAAATTAAAATCGCCGTGGCAGCCAAGAGATGGCCAGTCCCTACTGACGACGCCCGTTCACGAACATGACGCATGGATTAGCACCATTCAGCTCAACCATTTTGAAGGGAGCTAAATGATCCAACACACGCGCCACCGTCAGCGAGACAGTAGTAGGTTGATGTGCTGGCGTCGTACATAAAGACTTAACTAAACACTATGCAGCGTTACAACTAAGGGAAATAGTGTTTTCGATGAACTCTGGCACCCAAAGTAAGATTTAACTTGTGTTTAGGGTGCCTTGTGATAGCTACTATCATATGGGAGGGTCTGTTACGCAAAGCTACGAGGTCTTTGCTTCATTATTGGTGAAGATACAAGAGTCTTAATTTTAACCAATAACGGGCCGTAAATTATAGGAATCGGCCAATGGAGCTAAACATTTTTAAAACCGCTTTCTGCCTCTGTCATTTTCAAATTATAGACAGGATAAGAACTATGTTTGAAATGTATTTTACGCTTAACGTATTTGATAGCCTCGGCGGTCTAGTGGTCGCAAGCGCTACTGCTGAACCTGAGGTCCTGGATTCGATTCCCAGGTCGGGCAGTGTTATTGGGTTTTTCCACTAAGAATTTATCAGTAGCAGCTCGGAGTCTGAATTTATTCCCGTTTGATGGCATTAAGCTCGCCCCCTATTACATGGGACTTAATATAACTAGCGAAATGTTGGTGTACCATGTCTACCTCTGCCTAACCCTTCATAGACTTGATGTTATATTATGTATTTATTGATTTGTGGTGCAAACCTTATTCATTATTACCTACATCAACCATTTGACCCTCGAAACAGTAGCTCACATATTTTTCCCCCTTAGCAGGAGGCGGTCCCCCGCCGCCGCCCCCGCCCCCCATGCCGGGCGGCCCGCGCGGCCCCCCGCCGCCCCCCATGCCGGGCGCGGCCGGGGGCCCGCCGCCGCCGCCGCCGATGATGGGGGGCCCGAGGCCGCCGCCGCCGCCCGGAGGGTTCATGATGCCTAGGATGGTGAGTTTACAAACGTCACCTAATAGTTTAATGTATTATGGCATGTTATGCATGCACACAAGCAAATTTTATAATACAGTTGGCCACAAAAATATGGATATTGCCACTTGAATATTGGCAAAAAATATATACAGGGTTATTGGTAACATGTCGGCAATCCATTAGGGGGATGAAGAGGAGGTCATTTACAACCAAATGACCCCTTATTTATTTATTAAAACTTTATGCACAAGTAAAAAAATACTGTACAAAGGCGGACTTAATGCCTGAGGCATTTTCTACCAGTCAACCTTAGGTTGGTGCAGAGACAAAACATGGCACGTGCAACATAAGTGATAGATAATCTCCTCCTCTTCTATATGTCGATTAGCCTTTAGAAGGCAATAATAATTAAAATTCTATTGTGTCTCGTTGGTGACTCCTATGCAAATGTTTAATTACTTTTATTTAGTATTTATGTATATGTATCTTTCTGTCCGTGAAATCACTGCAGGCCCTATCAGAATACCAGCGCTGCGACATTTATTATTAAATGTCGCAGAATCATGCTGAGATAGGAGCCTTTTGGCCTCGCACAGGACTTTCCACTTTATTTTAATTTTTACTCTGTTTGCTTTTTCTATTTTTATTTTTAGTGAGTGTGTGTTTAGTTTAATTAAGATCTCCTGTGCTTGTCCCAATAAATACTTTTTCTTTTCTTTTTACATTTTTATTTAATTCATTTCTTAAAATTACTCACATTTGCATAAGGGGTCATTTGGTTCTAAATGACCTCACCTAAATCCCCTTACTAGAAAGCCAATCACCCTGTATAGTTGTTGCAAATCTCGAGCGCGTTTCTTATGACTTTTATGTCGTTAACATAGGTTTGAATAGCAATAATTGATGTGCGCGGGTTATTCCGTTTATCTACCCCATTAAATCCATATGTCCCAGAATCCAACGTATACATCGTTGGATAAACGGAATTTATAGGCTTATACCGGGTTCACACGGTTCGAATTTAGTTGAACAACTTTTGTTTTTACAGTAAAAATACTTTGAATTTAATTTGATTGAAAGTCTGTTCAAGTGGTTCAAATCACTTTCGTCTGAGCAGTTGATCAAGTAAAATCGAACCGTATGAACTTGTTATTAGAGTGAATTCTTGGACATGCGTTTCCGCTAATCCACCTTTTTTTTTTTTTTTGGGTGGGAAATTATCAAATAACTTCTCCCGCTCTAGGTGGAGCGGGAGGGCGTGTCAGACTCTTACTGACTAAAACCCACCCGTGTTCCTTCCGTTGCCTGTACGTTGCCAGGGGCCACGGTATCCCTTTCGGACCCGCTAATCCACCTTAGGATGGAAGTTTTTGGTATGGAGAAACGGAATAACTCAACGTGCGCTCGTGAAATGCAACAATTATACCCATAAACTAAATCCTGACCGTTTTCTAAAGATTTTTCGTATTATTTTTATAGCCCGTTCCCGACATACTACCCCACGGCCTGAAACCTAAAAAGAAGTGGGAGCTGGAAGGACCCCTCAAACGTGCCAACTGGAAGACTATCATACCACAGAAAATGTCCGAAAAGGCCTTCTGGGTTAACGTAAGAAATTTACATATTTCTAGCTATTTTTACATAACATCACGCCTGTAATCCCGAAGGGTTACTCAATACTCAATACTCAATTCTTTATTGCATTCCATAGTATTACATAGATGGTATAAACAAGTAAAAGATCAATATGGACCCTGTCGGGCACAGCAACATTAGGAGAGAGGAAGAGGGATAACAATTCAAACAATTAATATTATTATAAATTAAGTATTACATGTGTTTAATTGGGTGTATACCTTATTTATATATACACAATTATACATTCTTATTATATATTATTAGGTTTGCGTATATCGGTGTAATTTTGAAATTATGTATTGAATATGAATAATGTAAGTAATTATTATGAAATTCTTAGAAGTATTTTGATTATTATTAAATTATGTTATTATTTATGTATTAATATTTTCATATTTATATTTGATATTCTATATTATATTATAATATTTCTTAATGTTTGGTGTATTTGAGAGAGATTTTTTTATTTTATTTTGGAATCGATTTGTCTTCTAAAAACTCCTTTACTGAGTAGTATGACTTGGATTCCAGAAATTGTTTCAATTTATGTATAAATGTATTTGTTTTACTTACTTCTCTAATATCATTTGGCAATTTATTATATATTTTTATGGACATAACTAAAGGGCTGGTTGAGTGCATTTTGAGTCGGGATTGAGGTATGTTTATTTTGTTTTTGTTGTGTCGAAAGGTGTGTTACGCAGAGAAATACCTATAGTGCACCCACATTTCGCCAGTTTTGTTTAAGTCCCGCATCGAGCCTATTGCCATCAATCGGGCACAAATCCAGACTCCAAGCTGAGAAATTCCTGATGGAAAAACCCAATAACACTTTGCCTGACCTGGGAATCGAATCCAGCGGACTTCATGCTCATGCTTCAGCAGTACTGCGAGCATGAAGTCCGCTGGCGGCCACTGGACCAACGAGGCAGTTCTTTAAGCCAAAATACGTGCTAAGTAACGTTTGTTAATCTCAGCATTAGTTTCCAAAATTTGTATTTTATTGGATGACAAATATATTACAGCTACAGACTAGTACATAATATGGTTCACTCCGCAAAATCAATTAAATAAAAAGCAACTCTTGCTACGACACAATAAAGTGCAATTCAGGTCGCCCAGAGCAGAAGTTGCCTCTCTTATTATCGCGTAACTCTTATATCTTCTGACTACGTTACGCTGAAAATAAATTAAAATTCAAAATATTTTATTTCACATAAACCTACAAGAGCACTTATGAAACATCAGAAGTTCGGTGCAATTCTTTTTGCATTTGATAGTCCAATTCTGGAGGAACGCTATGGGCTATTTAACATCAGGCTACGACCCTTAGGAGATGATCAAAAAGAGAAAAAATCACAAAGAAAAAACAGAAAAAAGCTGAGCGAAAACGAAGTAATAGCGCGGGCAGACGATGCGTTGCGACGGGGTTCTTCGGGGGAAATATAAATTTCATGCAGACGAAATCGCGGGTAGAAGCTAGTACAAAACAAAAACTAGCCATTACATTTATAATGTGACTGGTATTGTATTTTTCTATAGAATAGCTCTTTTCGATATTTCAGACACGATTCAAAAGTTTTCTCAAAATCAAACCATCACTTTTCGAACGTCAAAATTACATAAGACAGTCCACGGCACGCCCGCCCTTCACCACTTCCTATTACTTTAGCTGGGATCAAGAAGTGGCGCAACAAACTCCCCAGTATATTCATTAGTACTTTAGGTCAGTTAACACCGAAACGTGACGCGCAGTTTTTTAAGATCCGATACAATATCGAATTTATTTACTACACAATAAGGTTCACGCGCTGCGCAGCACCGCGCATCTCAGCGTACTTCGACATGCGTGCACGCTCGCACTGAAATTATACCTTTTCGTGAAGAAAATAAGTTCGATATTTGATTAAAGTGTGCGACGCTGCGCACACTTTAATCAAATATCGAACTTATTTTCTAAAATTTATTATTATGCTTCCAGGTCCATGAAGACAAGTTGGCATCACCGGACATTTTAAGTGGTTTAGCATTGAAGTTCTCAAGTAAACCGGTCACGAAGAAGAACGAAGATGCTGTTGATAAGTAAGTTACATTCATGTTTGTATTAACTTAGAAACGCCAGTACCTTGACCAGGCTTGTTCACATGAGGCCAGCAGTGATAGCCTAATGGTGTGACCGTCAGACAGAAGTCATAGGTCTCAACGAACATCAAACATTGTGTTCGTAACAAACAATCGTGGCCATCCAATTTCGTTGTTCTGGGTGTTTGTAGAAATTTGATGCAACATTGAGAACATGGCTACTAAAGAGAGTGGGGTGGTTGAGCGTGAACACAGGTCGAACTGTGTTCGTATGGTGTAAAAATGAATTATGACACTTGCTTTGACGGATTAACTCTTTCGGAGGGTCCCGTATCTTCGTTGACGGACTTGAGAGAGTGACTCTTTTTCAAATCACTTCTTATACCTCTATAACTCCATCATCACACAAAAAACTAACAATCCTACAACTAAGACTATATTCCAGGGTCCACACACTCAAAAAAGTAAAAGACTTAAAGGTGCTAGACAGTAAGGCGGCGCAGAATCTGTCCATCCTGCTCGGAGGCTCCCTCAAACATATGTCGTATGAACACATCAGGACGTGTGTGCTGCGGTGTGACACTACCGTGCTGACTGCCAACGTACTGGATCTGTTGATACAGGTGAGTCGGGGAAGGCCACGGCGTCATAATAGTCCGAAACGTCAGGAAATGATAGATAGTCTAAAGAATTTTAGGATAGATTTACTATTACTACATGAAGAAAAGGATAATTATGCTATAGTTTGACCTCATCGCTGTACCGCGTCTTAGGAATACGCGTCCCGACGGGGGGAAAGTCTGCCGGGGTTGCGGGAAAGTCCGAAAGGGATACCGTGGCCCTGGCAACGTACAAGCAACTGAAGGAACACGGGTGGGTTTTAGTCAGTAAGAGTCTGACACGCCCTCCCGCTCCACCCAGAGCGGGAGAAGTTATTTTATAATTTCCCACCCAAAAAAAAAAAAAAAGGAGCGCGCGGGCGTCATGCCGTGAGCGTTGAAGAATGAGCGGCCTGCACTGCCGTCCCATGAGCCGCGCACATAACTAAGGCGTGGTACAGCGGTGAGGTCAAACTATAGCAGTGCGGTGGCGGTGAAACAAGCCAACTAAAGTGGTCTTGTTAGTAAGAATTAGAAATGATTGTATATAGTTACAAACTTCATGCGGCGCTGTTCTCTACATTTTTTGGTAAAAATTTGGGATCACACTTAGACATCCTTAACACTGTTGATACGTTAAAAAATGTGCGGTTTGAAAATGCCATGTGATCCCAAACTTATACAGTAAAATATCGTACTGAGCGTAGATTTTTGAATGGGGCCTGAGTTTAAAAAAAAAAATCTCTTCCCGAATGTATAAGTATATTTCTCGGAATTACTTTAAAAATAAATACTACTAACAATTTGTTATTATATTTTATGTTATTATGTTTAATTCATATTTTTATTGACTAATTTATTTAATGACTACTTTGACATTGAATTGTATCAAAAAAATATGCTTGTTGAATTGTAATTATACCTAATCTTTAATGAATAATGAAGAAATGTAATTTTGATGAATATTATCACAGTTTAAGAACCATCTCTTCCTACCAATTTGTACGCCACGATATGCGGCTGAACATGTTAGAACTTTTCTGTATCCCATTACTATCCTGCATGCAAAATGTATCATGTACACCATGTTTAAACAAATAAAATGTACTTACTTACTTACTTGTTACAGTACTTACCGCCAGCGGACCAGCTAAAAAAACTAGCAGACCTGAAAGTGAACAGCGAAGAACTAACGGAAGCTGAACAATTTGCGGCTACCGTGGCTGACATCAAGCGATTAGTACCAAGATTGAGGAGTTTAGCATTCAGAGAGCATTACGCAGAAATTATATCTGAAGTTAAACCTGTGAGTAGCGTGTGCTTTTTATTTTTATCACACTTACTCAGTGGCCATCATGAGCCATCGTGGTTACACTTACACAGTGGCCCATCGGGACTTATCATGGCTTTGGTTCTATTTACTGTGTGACCCATGAAGGCTCATCATGGCCCTTGTCACACTAAAACAGTGGCCCATTATGACCTAAAAATAAAAAAATAAAATTTATTAGTTATGGCAATAGGCTCGCCCCCTATTACATGGGACTTAAACATAACTGGCGAAATGTGGGTGTACTATAGGTACACCTCTGCCCAACCCTTCGGGGAGTACAGGCGTGGTGCTATGTATGTACAGACGCCAGCACATCAACCTACTACAATCTGTCAAATAGATTTTTAACTTTATCACTAAAGCATAAGGTTCAAAGTTGATTCGGAAAATTTGACAGTTTCGGGTAGGTTGACTTGCTGGCGTCTGTATGTATTTATTATAATTCTGTAAATTCATATTTCGTACGGTCGTGAATCATAATATTTTGATCAACATACAACCCGATACTGACCTGAAACCTAGGCATGCCCTCCAAGGGTTAAGACATTCTAATGGTCCATTGTCCACTTAAAATGTAGGATTAATTTAAGTATAACAATTAACAACTAATATCAATAATGTTTTGTTCCTAGGACATAGTATCCGGCACAGCGGCCTGCGAGGAAGTGAAGTCGAGTGACAAATTCGCCAAAATACTTGAGCTCCTACTCTTATTAGGAAACTATATGAATTCAGGCTCAAATAATGCTGGCGCCTATGGATTTGAAATTAGCTTCCTTACTAAGGTATGTTGTTTCTAGAATTTTGATGTCAATGTGACCTATGAACACAGATGAATACAGAAGGGTCATTCCGCATTTATGGTATGAAGCTACAAGTAGGCATGCGGCGGGCTCGACTTGTCGAATTCAGTGGGCGTAACGTACTCAAAAGATATAAGAGTTACGCGAAAGAAAGAAAGGCAACTTCTAGGGGAATATAACTGTAGGTAATTAGCGTTGTGCGACCTTTTTTTTTTTTTTTGTGTGGGAAATTATCAAATAACTTCTCCCACTCTGGGTGAAGCGGGAGGGCGTGTCTCTTACTGACTAAAACCCACCCGTGTTCCTTCCGTTGCCTGTACGTTGCCAGGGGCCACGGTATCCCTTTCGGACTTTCCCGCAACCCCGGCGCGCTGTGCGACCTGGATTGTACTTTATTGTGTAGTATCAAGAGTCGCTTTTTATTTAAATGATTTTGCGGAGTGAACCATCTGTACTTACCTGTGCTATGATGAACTAATCGGGTACAGGCAGCGTCAAAGATATACAGGATGACTTGATTGGAACAACTAAGAAAATTAAACTTTATCTTAATTATACAAGGAGTGGGTAATTTATATCGTATATGTAATAAAGAGTATTATATCTACTATCTATCTAGTGTTTCAGAATGAATTGAAACATTACACGACAACTGTCTTTCTGACATGCCATTACCTTTGTTGTCCTTAAATAGTCCTAGAATAGTCTGTCCACCCCTATATTTTTAACGCACTGATTAGAAATCCAGACTCCGGGCTGCTACTGGGTATTTCCGATAGAAATTCTCAATAACACTGCCTGACCTGTGAATCGAATCCACGTGTAAAGAAGAAAGAAAGAAAGAAAATACGTTTATTTGCGGTAAACATGGCGCAAAAAAAAGAAACAAGTTTAGGGAAAATATGCGTCACATCCACGCAAAACGGCCATCGCTCAGCATAATGCTGCGACCTTATGCGAGACAGAGCCCCAGCGCTGGTTTTCAGCGACAGCTGGCGTTGACGTGATGACGTCGACCGGCGGTGTACAGCTCTTAAGGGCACCTCGCTTTCTTTTAAAAACTTAATAATTTTGTCCACAGTTAACAGCGACGAAAGATCTAGAAAATAAACAGACATTATTACATTATTTAGTAGAAACGATAGAAAATAAATTCCCCGAAGTACTGACGTTTGCAGAAGAAATGCCTCATATAGACAGGTAACTATACTTTCTTAAGGTGGAGACTAACTTGTAACATAGCTGCTGGGGAGTTTGTTGTACCACTTCTTGTTCCCAGCTAAAGTACTAGGAGGTGGTGAAGGGCGGGCGTGCGGGGGACTGTCTTATGTCATTTTGACGTTCGAAAAGTGCTGATTCTCGGCCTAGTTTGAATAAATTACTTTTGAATTTGTTTGTAATGTATCGGTAATGTATCATTCGGGGCGAGCTTGGTTACAATACGGTGATACACAAGACGCGGCGAACGCACACTTCGAGCACAATGAAATTTTCGTTTCTCATATTTCCGTTTCAAAGGAATTCCGAAACAGCTGACAGTCGAGTGGAGGATCCGGCGCTCGCATCGAGCGGCTCGCTGCACTGACTACTGTAACGCGTTACAAAAACTCGATACATTACAAACTAATGTTACAAGTCAGTCTCCGCCTTTACTTGAACAAAAAACGTTAGAAAAATAAAATAAAACTATTATATCTCTTTACTTTATTGAGAGCTAAGTAAGTAAGGCATAGTAGACATGCTACTTTATGGGATCTCGCGCCTCGGGCCGGTCGTGGTTGTCTAGTGGCATTGTATGGTCTACGGCTATTTGGCCGTTGCAACCACGTGCGCGATTCGTATCGGGCTTCTATAGTTTAGTAAGATCCTGGGTCAGTTCACACCGAGTCGTGACGCGATGCCACGGTGCTTGAGAGGCCAGTCGTGCTGCGCAGCGCGGCGCCGCGAGACGCAGCGCGACGTCGCGAGGCGTATCGCGAAGTCGTAAAGTGATGCGTCGCGCTACGCCGCGAGGCATTTTCGAATTATCTTAATTAAATGTGTATCTTTTTGAGTAGTAAATAAAGTTACATTTTGCATCACTATCTTAAAAAGTGCGCGCAGCGTCGCTTCGCGTCACGTCTCGGTGTGAACTGACCCTGAGCAAACGCAAATGTCGATTTTGCAACTTCATAAATGCTGCATCGCGTTTTGGCGACTCTCTGCGTTTGAGTTCGGTATTAAAATGCGTGTCCGATATCTTTCAATGTCTGTATCAGGCTCTAAAAGCGATTAAATCGCTGATCGTAGATGCTAATAACAGCATGTCTGCTAAGACCTTAAAGTTCAGTTTCACGACATATTACCCAGTAAAATAAGTAGTACTTTGCAGTATTCTAAATCGTTTTCTCAAAGTTCCTCGGTTCAATTAAAAAAGGAATCATTTTCAAAATTGTCCTTGATCAAAATCGAGTCTTATTTCTGCATTGAAATCGAGTAATTTTTCCGAGAAAACGACAAAAAATACCAACCTCTGTAAATTTAGTGTCATCGTTAGATTTCAAGAATAAACAAGTCCTAACAAACATTCTTCTCCACAGAGCGGCCCGCGTATCTATGGAGAACCTACAGAAATCTCTGAAGAAGATGGAAAATGACATCAAATCGTTGGAGATGGATCTGAACAACTCGCGGGTACAGCAGTGTCCGGACGATCTGTTCAATGAATCTTTGAGTGTATCCTTTTAGAAAGAATTGACTAATGTCGCGACAATCTAAGAAGCCCGATTTGACGGTTCTCATTATACATGCCGCGATAACTTTGTATGAACGTCTACGTAAGAAATCGAAAAATCTTATTCATAATCCTAATTAATTGCTATGTTATCCATACACTATAACAATGAGTATCATTCGTAAGCACCAAGTTTCATTTTATATTGGAAAATACCACTCAAAAACACGAATTTGAACGACTACGTAAGAAATCGAAAAATCTTACTCATAATCCTAATTAATTACTATGTTATCCATACACTATAACAATGAGTATCAGTCGTGAGCACCAAGTTTCACTTTATATCGGAAAAATGCACTCAAAAACACGAATTAATCGTTGATTAATAATCCGATAGGACGTCATTACAATGTCATGTCTTTGGGTTCGTTGCCATAGTGTTGTGACCGATTTAAACCGTATTATGACTAAATAAAATCGATGTTCTGAAAAATCGATACTTTTACAAACATTGCATTTAGAAAAGAGAGAAACGTATAATTATTATTAAATGTTTTAACATATACAATGAAAATCGATCGAAAGAGAATTATAACGGACTAATACTACATGACCACCTAATCGACAACCGTTCGTTCAATATACAATCTGCCTGCGACTAGGTAATTATACAATGGTGAAAATATTTCTGCGGCTGGAACTGTGGCAAATCGCGCGCGAGCCGAGCGAGCGGTGCCGCGGCAGCGGTTACGAGCGCTACTTCCAAGTTGCTCGCAGAAATGTTTTCACCATTGTCCGCTAGGGTTTTCGCGAAAATTCGAATTCATCAAATTCGTATTTTACACTTACGAAGCATCTGGTCGGGTCATACAGACGCAAGTTCACCTGTTCCGATTGGTTTCTCCATTTAGGCTTAAAGTTTGTAATCTGAGGGGTACCTAAAACACACGTAAAACACATAAAATGACAATTGATCGCAATGGTTTTCATTTTGACAGTTCATTCAAGTTCATTGCGTTTGCGTTGTTGAGCAGAGGAATTTTTCAAACTTATGAAGCAATGGATTATCAGAATCCTTCAAAACTCTCGGATTGTGATTGAAACAGTAGACGCAATTACGGTGCTGATCAGTTTCCAGATGTTCAAGCAAACAAACAAGAAATACTTTTAAGCTTCAATACAAACATTTGTTCCCTTAACTCGACCACAGTCGTTCGCAATAGAAGCGCGTGAACAATGCAACCTCCTCCACTCGATGTTCCGCAAGATGGAAGCTTTATACACCGAACTAGCTGAGTACTACGTGTTCGACGCGCATAAGTACACGCTCGAAGAGTTCTTCTCAGACATCAAAACCTTCAAGGACTCTTTCATAGTAAGTCGAACTTAAAAATTAACCGTAGTCATAAAAGTCGGAATAGTCGGAAGTAGCTAAAAACTTTCAGTGTCGCCCTCGTATAATGCCATTGTCAAGTCAAGGTCATTCCGGTAGCGACACATGCTTACGTCACTATCCGGTTGCCACTTTATTGCAACAAAACACGAATTAAGGAAAGATTTTCAGTTGGGGAGTTATTGTTACACATTACTGGTAACACAGATGTTATGGCGTAGACTTGTGTCTCCCACGTGACCACTGTATCTCGGAATGCTATACCTTATATTATTATACCCTGGTGCCATCCAGGAAGACGCGCGCCACTCCGTGATTACTGTACTGTGAGCTGTACTTTCGTACGGAGCGGAACGAAGTGGGGCGCGTCTTCGTGGATGGAACTATCTGTACATGCGTAAGCATAATAAAATTCGTAAAAAAATTTCGTAATGCTTAAAACAAAATAAGTTTGAAAACCTACAGCACCCGAGCGTAAATAATTATGCTACAATGAGAAAAAATACTATCACATTGGTATGAGTGACAGAGACAACGCTCTACGAAACATGTCCCATTTTTTATGTTCATATACCTAATTAAATATAACTTACTATCTACCACAGGCCGCCCACCAAGAAGTGGCCGCAGCTCGCGAGGCAGCCGCTCGCGCCGACCGCGCACGTTCCGCTCGCGCGGCAGCCGAGCGCGAACGTAGAGACCGGACACACCGGTACAAGCAGCTGCTTGACATACATCAAGCGCAAGATGGCGTTATGGACAGGTAAGAGTTAATTAGTTGTAGAGCTCCTTGTAGAAAAGTTTGTCCGGGAAAGTACTACACATGTGTGCGGCCAAAAGGGTTTTTTTTAAACCGCTGGAAGTCACAGGGGTTCAAGTCAAGGGAGTAAGCGGGGCGTGCAATGTGTGTCCCACAAGCAAATTGGGTGACCGGGGAACATTTATTACAAAAAAAAATATAACGGACGGTTAAAAATAACTTTAATTTCGGAAGTCGATGGTAAAAAAAGAAAATTCAAAACCAAAGACACAGACTTTTTGTTTCTCTTCACCTTATATTGTGGTATATACCCCACACAAATTCGAATTCCACTACCTGTTATGTAAATAACAGTGACAGGAACTTATTATAACATCATCCACATAGACTAAGGGAGAAAAATACGTATTATTAAAGCAACTCTAAAACTACCCAAGCAAAGCCAATAAAAAATATATGGGACCACCTCTGAAGTATGATCTACCAAACAAAAAAATAATCATCAATTTATAATTGGCGGTGCAATCGCGTAACAAACATATAAAAAGAAGAAAAAGAAACATACCGTCGAATTGAGAACTCCTTTTTAAAGTCGGTTAAAAAGGCAGAAAAACTACGGGCCGTATGGGCTCCATCCAGATGAAACCAGAACGCATCTGTATCGAATTCTTACATGCGCGAGAGGTCAGACTCTACGCGAGTCATACTCTGGTTTTTAGAAAAAGCTTTGACTTAGAACTGTCTGTTTACCCATTCATCAGGAATTTATCAGTAGCAGTATTTAACATAACCGGTGAAACATGAGTGTACTGGATACCACTGCCTATCCCTGCGGGCAAAACAAGCGTCATGTTTTGTTCTGTAACCTAATTATATTAACCATAATTATCTTTTCATTTCAGTTTGATGGAGGCACTACAAAGCGGGTCGGCGTTCAGTCGAGAGCGACCTAGGAAGAAAGCGAATCCAAGGGTAGCTGGAGGTAAGATTATTTTAATAATTTTACTAAGTTATACACAAATAAGAACTAAAGGATTTTTTTCTATCCCTTTTTTTGTGTATAGTTTGACCGAGACCGCTGTTCCGCGCCTTAGGTATGTGCGCGGCGAGACGGGGTGGCAGTGTAGGCCGCTCATTCTTCAACGCTCACGGCGTCCCGCCGCTCATTCGTCAACGCTGCCCCCCACTTCGCCATTCCTAAGGCACGGAACAGCGGTATCGGTCAAATTATAGTTCATTTGTATTACACACGTTCTGTCTCTCTTTAATTTGTTTATTATACAATCTAATCAGTATAAAAGAGTATCTTATATCAAATTAATTTATGGTTCGTAAGATTTTGTTATTATGCTACTCACTTTGTCTTAAAACCAACACATTAGGGTAATTTTAAGGGCGCTATTTTAGGGTAATATCACGCTCTTTCTGTGTTAATTTCAAGACACTGTCACCCACAAATAGTAAGGGCCTTTTAAAACTGGCGATTTTCAGCGGCGTGTTTCCAGGAGGCGATTTTTCAACGCACACCATGCATCCGCCACGTGTTGGCCGCGTTTGCATGCGTGGACAAGAGCGACTGTTCAATTTTGCGAAAACGCGGAAAATACGTCGCCACGTCGCGGCTAGCCCGCTTCTCACCCGCGGAGAGCACGCTCACAAATCGCCTCGCTGGAAACACGCTGCAAATCGTCAGTGTGATGACGCTCTAAGTGGTGAACCTCTCCGTTGTAACCAACACATTAGGTTCACCACTTACGACTTTTATCATTTCATTTACTTGACACCAAGTCATTTGGGTCACCACCCGCTATCCATCTTAACACGAAACACATTTAGTTAATACTCGATCACCACTTACTGTAAGTTTAACTATAAAATCATCGCTATATGGTAATTGTTTACTGTATATACTTGACACCTAGTCACTAAGATCACCACCATTCACCTGAACACAAAACGTTTAGGGTAACCTCCCGCTGTATTAGGGTAAACAACCCACATTAATATATTTAAACCAGGGACCGAAACCGATATTATCAATACGGGTATTTTAATCGGTTACAACATTAATATTTTTTAGAGGTATTTTTAAAGGTTACCTTAAATTGAATACAACCGGTATTTATACCGGTTACTGAAATAAAAATTACCTGTATCTTACACGAGCCGCTGAATTAGTCAAAGGGCGCGCATCGCCTATTTGTGTAACCGGTATTAAAACGGTAACCTAATGAGGTAACATGTTTCTTCTTCTTGGTTACCCAGATAGCGGTAACCTTATTCGTAGAAGTAACCAACATTCTTCGATACCTGCAGTGCTATTATGTAACCATCTCACCGTGAAAACTTAGGTGAAGTGAGATGTCATTCCACCTGTAGTGCAGTGCTATTCTGTAACCATCTCACCGTGATAACTTAGGTGAAGTGAGCTTGAAGTGAGTTGTCATTCCACCTGCTGCTAGGGACTGAGTTTCACCGTGAGATTATTACAGAATAGACTGGCTGCTATTCTGTAACCATCTCACCGTGAAAACTTGGGTGAAGTGAGCTCGGAGTGAGCTGTCAGTCCCTAGCAGCAGGTGGAATGACAGCTCACTTCTAGCTTACTTGACCTAAGTTTTCACCGTGAGATTAATACAGAATAGACCGGCTGGTGCTAAGGACTGACAGCTCACTCCGAGCTCACTTCACCTAAGTTTTCACGGTGAGATGTTTACAGAATATCACTGCTGTACCGTACTTTATAAAGGTTTTCGGTTCCTGGTTTAAACAACAAATATGTTGACGCACGTAATCAAAGAAGAGTAAAATATACAAATATCTTGACACACGCTATCACAGAGGATGTAAGCGACGGCGAGGGACTAGTACATGCAATACTGCACCGATTACAAGGTATGTCACGTTTAACAGTGCACCCAGCAGTAATGTTGAGAGAAC
The DNA here is from genome assembly GCA_949128155.2 of Xanthia icteritia. Taxonomy (NCBI): domain Eukaryota; kingdom Metazoa; phylum Arthropoda; class Insecta; order Lepidoptera; family Noctuidae; genus Xanthia; species Xanthia icteritia. The sequence goes on along the minus strand of OX421959.2, from coordinate 9,064,444 downwards.
GTAGATTTTTACCTTGCTTACACCTTGTTAGAAACGAAATCGGAGTACTCTAAAAACCCTGTGTTAGAATATTTTCGAGTCGCATTTTTTTTTAACCTTTTGTGATTTTCAATAATTTACCATGTATGAATGTATATGTCGCAGATGGATTGTCGAATCCGCTGTGTTACATAACCGCTAGCTGTTTTACAAAACAGCTCCGTTATGTAAAACAGCTGAACAACGTTCAGCTAGATTGCCATTGCGTAATGTTTAACAACACTGCTACCCATGTTTAAACGTAAGGCAGAATGGCTTACCTGCAGTCACCATAAGCGTTTGTTGTGGCTTCTAATGCCAAATAAGTCGCAGTAGGGCTAGTAGTCGCTAGGGCACCCTGACCAATTGGTTTAGGTTAGGTTAGAACTGAACCAGACCGCGCGCGACTCGAGCGAGCGCTTCTTCCAAGTTGGTTGCAGTTACTTGGCCATTTAATATTTTGATTACTAACTTTCATAAAACTATTATAACCTTAGATTAAAATTGTCCTTAAAATTACTGTTTTCACTAAGAGTTAGGATCATTTTCACTCACATTACTCATTTTATTTATTTCTGTTTTTGACACCATTATTGTTGTTATGACAAACAGAGCCACGAGCGACAAATTTTTGAACTAAAATCTACAAATCTGACGTTTCATTTCACGCTGTTTTACACAACCTCTAATTGTTGACCCGCTGCATTGATAAATGCAAAAATTTTATTCAATTCTGGGTGCTAAAAATCGCAAAACGTCGTTCAGGTGTTTTACATAACGGAGCTGTTTTGTTAAACAGCTAGCGGTTATGTAAAACAGCGGATTCAACAATCCATCTGCGACATATACATGACGAGTGCTATAAACTCACCATATTAACAGGATGCTTTTATAATTCACTCTGTCTGTAATATGCACGCACAGACTGCATTAACATGTAAACGAGTATTATTTAGTTTAAAAAATACACATAATTCAAAACAACCTTAATAAAAATAAAAAACTTTCCTGTTAGAGTTTTCATTGTATAATATGAATGTTTTCATTTATTTTACTTATTTATTTGTCCGTCTTAATCTATTTTCCTTGTATAAGGATACTTGCAAGTTTTTTAAAAATAATCATTGTATAGTTTTAAACTGGTTTTTGTAGCCGTAAAAAATATAGTTTTTTCTATAAATCGCAAGACATTTCTAATATAATTTTTAACTTTGTAGCGATGTAATCCATCTGTAAGGTCGATATCATCGGTAGACCGTTATCTACAGTGCGTTCATTATAACTTGACCCGTGACGTAGCAGTTGCAGTCTTAGTTGCAATACCAATAGAGTTCAAAATGGCGACTGGCAAAACAGTACTACCAATCACGTGACTGCAAAATTCAGTGCTATCAATCGCGTCACGGGTCATGTTATAATGAACGCACCGTAGTTTTCACACTGACGTTCATCCCTGCGGATCCACTGCGATCTACGAAACGCGATTCCTACAATTTGATCAGTTTTCGCGATGATTTCGCTTACTGCAGAGGCAGTGTGGGATTTTATTAAAATCTTACTACTTTTGCCGACCCTAAAACTTTTCTAAAGTATACTATTACTTCTGTATATTAATGTCTGCCGTTATTTTCAGCTGAACGAAGAGCACAGTTAAGTCGGTCGAGATCGCGATCCGGACTAACAGGCGCGATGACTACGCGGGAGCTAACAAAGTGAGTTACATTCATGTTAATCATCACTTCTGCTTAGCCTTTTCCTAACTATCTTGGAGTCGGCTTTCAGTCTAACAGGATGCAGCTGAATACCTGTAGTTCACAAGGAGCGTCTGCCTATCTGACCTACACAACTTTAAAAAAAAATTGGAATAAAGAATTGATGTCAAGGTTTCTACTAGGGATGCCTCGATACGCCTTTTTGCCGATACGATACCGATACTCTTATAAAAATATCGGCGATACAATATAAAAAGAACAAATAACGGGACAAACTAAATAAAACAGTTATAGACAGGTTGAGATTAGTTAATAGTTTTAGTAATTAAAATTAACATTGATGAGATTTTTGTTTAAAAAACAAAGTATTCTTAAGTTTTGCAGAGAAAGGCGATTTCGCAAATCTGGATTTCGCAAATTTGTTAGTTCGTGCGCGTTTGCAACGAAATAGACGAGACAACACGCGCGTTTACATTACATTTTTAAAGTGCGAAACTTGATAAGTATCATTGAATCGGCCATAAAAATTTCGCCGATATATCGGCAAACTTCGAGTATCGCCGATACATCGGCATCGGTATCGGATGCATCCCTAGTTTCTACCCCCTTAAGCGCCTTTTACGACAACCGCAGTTGGACATAATGAAATTTTTATCATGCAATTTATAATAATATTTTTTTCCAGTGAATTGCTGAGCAACGCGTGATGAAACTCACACCAAGTGATATTAGGAACTTAATATGACATTACGCTTGACATATTCACAGCAAAATGTATTATTTTGACTTTCGGTCTTACAAGCATGGCTAAGAGGTACCATGTTCGAATCCAGGATGAGGCAGTGTTATTAACGTTTTTTTTAAATAAAAAAACACATTTGCCTCCATTCGGGCTCGACCGCAGTCGGGTAATAATCAGTTTATAAAAAAACTGCAACATTATTTGTTTTTATTAATTTCGTAGAAAATGCTTAAAAAGTTCGAAAAATATTTGTAAATTTTTTGGTAAATATTATTATTGTATAATTACAATATGCTGTGAACTTGTCGAGTGCAAAATTGAATTTATATTGCATAAATAATATTAATAATTATAACACCATTTAAGAATTTTTAACACAATTTGTTTTTGCCTATTTTTGTGGATATTATTTTTAGCTAGTAACTAAAATTAAAGCTAAAGTAATTCAACATAAATAGTGCAACAGGCAGGGTTCGAACTCAATACCCATCCCTCGCCAAACGAAGCACTCACTCATACAAAAGGGAACTGCATATTAAGTTGGTTATTAATATCACCAAATTAACCGCATTTTTTGTTCATATTTGGTGATAGCTTAAAAGTTTGTGCAATATAAATTCGATAAAAATAGTAATTAAGTATAAATAATAACAATAATGTAAACGAAAAGACGTAAGATACTTGCGTTTTAATTAAACATTAAATGTCTAAAAAGACTTTTTGTTAAGGTTTTATTAACTTGGCAGACTCCATTAGAAATTTGTCAATAGCAGCACAGTATAATAAAATAACAGTATTGTATCTCTCCAGTGACCTTGAAATAATTACCTACGGCCGCTCGAGATAAACTTTCCGCGTTCATGTGTAACTGCTGCGCACTCGATACTGTTGCGTACTGATATACACAGATTTTCTAGGAAGATATAATACTGTTAATTATTTATACTGTGGTAGCAGTCAATTCGATTTTTTTAAATATTTAGCCCTCTCATACATTTGCGTCGAGTAGGTATTGAAGTTTTATATGAGATGTTTGATATTTTTTTTCGGGATTATGATGTTGGTCTCAAGGAGAAAGTTGTTCAGTTCGATGGTCAGTATCACACCCTTTGTTATGACCAAACCTTTCTGATACACACCGTATAGAGGGTCAAATAAAATTAACTAGCGAAACTCCGCAGTTGTTATGGTTATCGATATCTAAACATGATAAAACAAAAAAAAAATGTTGTTTTTTAGTTTTGGGGTCAACGACCGCTGGTATTTTTTTTTTATCTGTTTTTTTGGTGTAAACTTATCGTACCGGTATCGATATCTAAACAAGATGAAACAAAAAATTACTTAACATACTCAACACGTCTACGGGAGTTTCGCTAGTTATTTAATTTCAAATTCAAAAGTCATTTATTCAAACTAGGCTGAGAATCAGCACTTTTCGAACGTCAAAGTTACATAAGACAGTCCCCCGAAACGCCCGCCCTTCACCACTCCCTAGTGCTTTAGCTGGGAAGAAGTGGCGCAACAAACTCCCCAGCAGATTAGAATTTGACCTTGTATTCGGTTTTGCCTGTCGGCTGACCCGATCAAGTGTGTAGTACGCCTAACTGATGAAATGTAGGTGAACTATGTAACACTCCGATTCAAACTTAATGGTGGCTCGGAACATGAGGCGAGTCGCTGCGCAGTAACGATTTTATGGGTCAGCGGGGGTGAGGGGTGCGGTACTGCGCAGCTAGTAGCGCACTTCAGAGCCGCCAATAATTAATATTAATTAAGTGAAATATCGAACTATACCTCTTCGAAGAATACAATCGTTATGTTATAGACCAAGTTAATAAAACTTTAAATATGCATATATTTGTCCTATTTTATGTCTGTATATATTGCTAATACGGTTAAAATGAGTATTTTGTAAGTAGATGCTAAATAATTTAGTGTCGACGGCCTTATTAGCTTAAAAGCCTTCAAGTCCATATTGGCCTTAGACCTTAACGCTTAAGAAATAAGAGCTACATTTGAAAACCAACCTGTCCTAGAGCTCAAAAACCCGTATGTCATGATTTCATGAAAAAGTCATTCCATGAAACAATTCCAACTTACAGAGATGATTATAATTCTGTAAATATATATTTGTTATGGTCGCGAATCATATTCTGATCAAGATACAACCTGAAACTGACCTGCAAATTGCAAAAAACGTAAGACAATTTGAATTTTGCGGGCTACCACTGCGGATCCATTTTAAAGTGATTTTGAGTGTAGCTCATTTTCTTACATTTTTATCTTTAATTCAAATTATTGTTATTATGGCCTGAATAAACTTCGCTACAATTTTATTATTGTAAAGCCTAATAATTGATTATAGGTTTCGAAATTAGTTCATGTTTGGTACTAATATGTAAACGACATATCAACAAAAAAATGCCATTACAGGCCTCCATTGTCATTCAGAAAAATATTATTTTGCCTTTCTTTGTTCAAAACTTCAAAAGACAAAAATCCATAATGGACCATTGTATACAGGATGTTGGACCCAATAGGGATGATCCCTGGGTTAAAAAAAAGAAATTCTATTTACTCCATTATTCAGATAATAAAAAAATATTAGACACGTATTTTTTGCTTTATCATATTAATAAAACACATTAAAGTTGGGGAGTGGGGGGGGGGCACGCTACGTCACAACGTATAAAATCTAGCAACGCGTGACGTCATGGCACATTTTCACTCAATGTATCGCCGTAATCTTTAGATTACGTAAAAAAAGGAAAAATACGTGTCCAATATTTTTTAATAATCTACCTGAAGGACAAAAATAATTTCGTCATCATCCCTATTCATAAACGCGCAATTTAAAGTCTACGTTCATTGTCATGCTGTCTCTTTCATTTTAATGTGTATTGAAGCGACAGAAAGACTTTTAAGGTTAGTTGAGAATTCGATGGATAGAAAAACAACGTGAAATTTCGTCAAGGGAGGGTACTTGCACAATCGTTAACTTAAATACTGGTTTTTATCCCCCTTTTTAACCGTCTTAATTTATTTATATTACTTCAAAATACGCTTTTTTTATGAAATATTATTTTTTAAGTAATCAAGTACCCTATTCACCGATTTTGGCCGAAACAAGCCTAGATATTTTAATTTTAGTTATAGATAAAGAAATAATAATTCGTGTAGAGATGGGACTGGATGTATGATACGCCCCAAAGCTGAAATATGTATTATTTCTTTGTCTGTACTTAAGGCGTCGAAAGTATTTTGAGCTAACTCATTTTGTATAGAAAATATTAATTTTTATTTAGTTTTAACCATGCATTTGTTCTATTTCACACGAAAACGATGTAAATGTAATGATTTTTTTGATATTTTAAATAAATATAAAACATAAGTTTTTCTAATGTCTGTAGGCGATAGGATATTGCAATCAGCGTCATAATATTATTATTATTATCACTTTTCTTGTTATTACGTCACAATTTACTTAATTAATGTCATATTTGTGACTTTTCCAGGTCTTCATGATTTAAATCTATTTCTTTTTTCATTTAAGCAAAGATTTAAATCGTTAGATTCGCCCTACCGCGTCGAAAAATGGTTGCGTGTCTATTTGACGCATCTGTCACACTCACAATGTCGCAGTTGTCATGGAAACGTTTGGACACTTTATTTCAATCTTTTATTTAATGCCATGATTTTAATCAAATTACCCAGAAGTAAAATAAAACTACAATTAGCATCAAATTTTATTTTACAAAATTTTTAACGATGTTACAATGGTCAACATAAAAAATAGGAGAAATAACAGAAAAAAATAAATTTATTTTACTGATTAAGTACCTAAATGATTAAATGCCATCAAACAAATGATTTTTAACCGACTTGAAAAAAGGAAGATCATTATTTCGATTGTTTTTTTTTTATGAAAAATAGAAATAATTTCAATCGTCAATATGGTTGGTATACAATATTTAGCTATTGTTATTGTCAATGTAATTTCAAAATCATGTAAAAATAATAATAAAACGTGTGCGGTCGGGAGACTCCCGTCGGGAACGAAGTTACTTACGCGATACTCGCACACACACATTCGTATATAATAGTAAGAGACAGAGAGAGAGAGAGAAAGTCACATGGAGGTGGCATAACGCTTTTCCCTTACGTGACGATATCTACCAGTCCATTCCTACCGCAAGGCACGTTAAGGGCCGGCGCTCACTGGCGGCACGGCACGGCAAAGGATATTTATGCGACGAATAAAAGTAAAAAGTAAAAAAAGTAAAAATTCATTTATTTGGAACAGGAACAAGTACATAAGTAAACAAATGTAAACGATGACAACTGCAAAAGTTAAAAACTGTGGCGCAGCTGCCAGCGCCCGTCTCCTAGCGAGAGGATAAGTGTTCCAGAATAGATAAAATTAATGAACTTAACAATAACAAATTAGGGTAAGAGAATTAGAAATATAACTTAATAGTATGACAATCAAATTGAAATCAGCGATGCCGCAGTATCCTTAGGCATGCCGCGACGTCTTTAGGCATCATCATTGATATTTCAATTTTATAATAATAATCAAGTTCCGAAGTTCCGACTTTTCGGAGTCGGAATCTCCGTAACATTTCTGGTCTATACTATTTATTTATTTATGCTCCTACTGGAACGGCATACAGCAATTACACTAACGGAGCAAAAGTAATATACCTATACATAGGTACAACCTATGCATATATATAACTGCCCGACGATTGATGTCGGGTAGTTATATATATGCTGATCGCGCGGTAAACTGCGCGATGCAGGATCTCGTGTGACGTCAGTGTGATACTTAGTTCAAATGTGGCGATGTGGATGCCGCCACATAATTATTGCACGATTAAAATAACAACACTGAGTTTTAACTGTAATGGCGTCTGTACTACTTATAGCAAAAGTGTCGTGACGGTCAAAATGTCACACTTTTTTCGGTCTCGCTCTCATTCGCCAAGTGTGCAGGGTATAAAGTGCGATAAGGGACTTCGTTCCAGTACAAACCAACTAAGAAAAATAATGAGTCTTAATATTTTCTCATTACGTCATATAAGACAAAAAAAAAAACATCACTATGGCCCCAATGTCATATTAAAAGACATTTTATGCACAAATATTAAGCTTATATTTAAGACAATATTATTATAAATTGAATTGAAAATTCTTTGTGTCTAATTAACATGCCGCTGACTGTACCTAGTTTATGTATACATGTAAATATATTTTTGTAAAATGTTACATTTTTACTTAATAATAATGTTTTTAAAACTATTTTGTTGTTTTATTCACAAAACCAATGATGAAAATTCTTCCTCCCAGAGCGTGGACTGACAGCTCACTTCACCTTAGTTTTCACTTTAAGATTTTTATAGACCGGCTGATCTAGGGATTCACACTACTGACAGCTCACTTCACCTAAGTTTTCACTTTAAGATTTTTAAAGACCGGCTGATGCTAGGGATTTACACTACTGACAGCTCACTTCACCTAAGTTTTCTCTTTAAGATTTTAACAGACCGGCTGATGCTAGGGATTGACACTACCGACAGCTCACTTCACCTAAGTTTTCTCTTTAAGATTTTAACAGACCGGCTGATGCTAGGGATTGACACTACCGACAGCTCACTTCACCTAAGTTTTCTCTTAAGATTTTTACAGACCGGCTGATGCTAGGGATTGACACTACTGACAGCTCACTTCACCTAAGTTTTCTCTTTAAAATTTTTACAGACCGGCTGACGCTAGGGATTGACATTACTGACAGCTCACTTCACCTAAGTTTTCTCTTTAAGATTTTAACAGATCGGCTGATGCCAGGGATTGACACTACTGACAGCTCACTTCACCTAAGTTTTCTCTTTAAAATTTTTACAGACCGGCTGACGCTAGGGATTGACACTACTGACAGCTCACTTCACCTAAGGTTTCTCTAAGATTTTAACAGACCGGCTGATGCTAGGGATTGACACTACTGACAGCTCACTTCACCTAAGTTTTCTCTTAAGATTTTAACAGACCGGCTGATGCTAGGGATTGACACTACTGACAGCTCACTTCACCTAAGTTTTCTCTTTAAAATTTTTACAGACCGGCTGACGCTAGGGATTGACATTACTGACAGCTCACTTCACCTAAGTTTTCTCTTTAAGATTTTAACAGATCGGCTGATGCCAGGGATTGACACTACTGACAGCTCACTTCACCTAAGTTTTCTCTTTAAAATTTTTACAGACCGGCTGACGCTAGGGATTGACATTACTGACAGCTCACTTCACCTAAGTTTTCTCTTTAAAATTTTTACAGACCGGCTGACGCTAGGGATTGACACTACTGACAGCTCACTTCACCTAAGTTTTCTCTTTAAAATTTTTACAGACCGGCTGACGCTAGGGATTGACATTACTGACAGCTCACTTCACCTAAGCTTTCTCTTTAAGATTTTAACAGATCGGCTGATGCCAGGGATTGACACTACTGACAGCTCACTTCACCTAAGTTTTCTCTTTAAAATTTTTACAGACCGGCTGACGCTGGGGATTGACATTACTGACAGCTCACTTCACCTAAGCTTTCTCTTTAAGATTTTAACAGATCGGCTGATGCCAGGGATTGACACTACTGACAGCTCACTTCACCTAAGTTTTCTCTTTAAAATTTTTACAGACCGGCTGACGCTAGGGATTGACATTACTGACAGCTCACTTCACCTAAGCTTTCACGGTGACATTTTTACAGAATAGATGCCGCCGCCGGTTATATTATCAGGGTGTTAATATGACACATGAGCTTTAGAAAGAGACTGTGAAACAGGTATAAGTGAGAGGGACAACGCTCTCTACACAGCCGAACTTTATCCTAAACACGATATGCCATATTTACCGTCGCCTACTTTATGTAGTCTTGCGTGAAAACCAAATGAAAACTCATCCGTCTTATTACATAACGAGCTATTAAGCCCTTTGTACACGGCACGGTTTCTTTACGGTACGGCGTATAAACCGCGCCGTAGAAAAAAAGTGTTTGTCAACAAGCTTCCATAGTAATCCATACAACACTGACAACCCAAACACACGGCGAATAAACCGTAGTTTTTGACGGCAAGAAAAACGTGTGTGTACAAAGGGCCCTATGTAGTCCATGTCTATACCTTCTAGCTCGTTATTGTGATATGAACTGTGTTCAGAGCACGGTGAAGTTCTTATACACAACATTTACAATAAGTTGTAAACGTTGTGTATTAAGAACTTCACCGTGCTCTAAACAGAAACAACAAACAGAGAGTTCAACAGATTTTTAGAATAGTCCAAAGGACTGTTCTAAAAATCTGTTGAACTTTACTACAGTCGGAATACAAAAATCGGCTTAAAGGTTTAAGCTCTGACTAAAGTTAGGTACCTATATCTCGTTTTGTAATAAGACGCGACGGATTGAATCTTACCTAGGGTTACTTAGTTATTTATTGAAGAATATAATTAATTACTGTAAGCATAAATCCATAGATCCATTCATCATAATGAATCAAAACATTATGTTTAATTATGATAAATTGTAATTATAAATAAACGTAATTCATTTACAAACGTGATAAATCAAACCTAAAATTAGGTACCTACATTATGTCATATCTAAGCTTCGCCCACACGGTCAGCAGTAATTCACGAGCGTTAATATTGGGGCATTTTTGCGAGTAGATAAAGCTGTTTATTACGGGTTATTCCGATTACCCACCACAAAAATCCACCCTAAGGTACTTAGAAACGCAGGCCGTTTCCCGGCCACCGTAGGCGCGGGCTTGCGGACGGTGAGCAATGGGTAGCTCGCCGTCGTGTGCGTACGCGCAGCGGAATGTTGTTGAATTTAAAGATTTTAATTATGCAGATATTTAGTGTATGACGTCGTATAATTGTGTATGGTAAAAAAAAAATTTGTGCACGCAACCATTGTGGAGAAATTCACCAAAAACTGATTCCGCTGGGCGAACGTTGTCCTGGCGGAACTTTTTTTAATCCATAGACTTTAGAAGAAAAGAGATGTGTCCAAAAATTAGTGTGTATTTGTGTGTAATTGTGTATGTATGAATAAAACTAGTGCATGCATAAACTTCGGAGAAATTCAAGTTTCCGCTACGCGAACGTTTGGCCATTAGCTAGTTTTCATATAAAGCGCTTACATAGAGAGCTGTAGATTTTTACATACGTTGTTTTGAATTTGTTTATATTTGTTTAAAAAACAGATTTAGAAAAAATCGTAGGGCTTAAAAGATAAAAATATAAACGTAAAATACGCTTATTAGGTCTTAGTTCTTAAAGTATGCACTTTGGGGTCTAGATTTTCACGTTTATACAAACCTTGTAAGTGTCTGCAACATGTTGCCAAGTATCAATGATGTTCCGTTAGTAATTAAAGAGTTATAGGACAAATTTACCATGAATAGATCACTGTTTACAAAGCAGTCAAATATCACGACGTTCTAAATGAATTGCATGGTAAAATGTATGCCAATAATTAGTGTATTCATTCTACTATTCACATGCAAAATTTCATGTTATTAAATTCAGTAATTAAAGAAAAACAATTATAATACTGACGAAGCATCGAAAACCTACATAACCCGACCAAGTTCGGATGGCTACAAAAAAGCGGCCGTGCCATATATCTAAGAAACGTTCTTAACCTTCCAATATAGTATTTATTAATATGGTACAGTTGCGCACACAAGCGTTAGGAAAAAATAAAACAATTGCATTTCTTGAATGAAAAATATTTTTTTAATAATAACGCCACTATCTACGATAAAAACAAATCTTCAATTAACAAGTACTTCTCTATTTAAATATCCGCGTACAAAAATATTTTTAATTACATGTAATACTTAATTATGTAATTATAATATAACGTTAACAAACGCTTGCAATGACAGCAATAGACTTAAATGTGTTTTAACTAAAATAGATTATGAACTAGCTTTTGCCCGCGTATTTACCTACGTAAATAGTACCTACTTTCTGTCATAGTCAAATACATTTAAAAAAGTAGGTGTACAAAAATAAATGACCTATAAATTATATCGAAACAACAATTGTGTTATCACCTATACCAATTCAATACCGGTATTATACTGTAAATTTTGGGATGTTACCTAAATATATTGCACGGCCGCTTTTTTGTAGCCATCCGAACTTGGTCGGGTTATGTAGGTTTTCGATGCTTCGTCAGTATTATAATTGTTTTTCTTTAATTACTGAATTTAATGACATGAAATTTTGCATAAGAATAGTTGAATGAATACACTAATTATTGACATACATATTACCATGCAATTCCTTCAGAACGTCGTGATATTTGACTGCTTTGTAAACAGTGATCTGTTCATGGTAAATTTGTCCTATAACTCTTTAGTTACTAACGGAACATCATTGATACTTGGCAACATGTTGCAGACACTTACAAGGTTTGTATAAACGTGAAAATCTAGACCCCAAAGTGCATACTTTAAGAACTAAGACCTAATAAGCGTATTTTACGTTTATATTTTTATCTTTTAAGCCCTACGATTTTTTCTAAATCTGTTTTTTAAACAAATATAAACAAATTCAAAACAACGTATGTAAAAATCTACAGCTCTCTATGTAAGCGCTTTATATGAAAACTAGCTAATGGCCAAACGTTCGCGTAGCGGAAACTTGAATTTCTCCGAAGTTTATGCATGCACTAGTTTTAATCATACATACACAATTACACACAAATACACACTAATTTTTGGACACATCTCTTTTCTTCTAAAGTCTATGGATTAAAAAAAGTTCCGCCAGGACAACGTTCGCCCAGCGGAATCAGTTTTTGGTGAATTTCTCCACAATGGTTGCGTGCACAAATTTTTTTTTACCATACACAATTATACGACGTCATACACTAAATATCTGCATAATTAAAATCTTTAAATTCAACAACATTCCGCTGCGCGTACGCACACCTCGCCGTCCGATAAGGACCAGGCCCGGGTCGACGGCGCGTTGTGTTCCACGCGCGCCTCAAAGAGATGTCAGCAAGTGAAGGGGTCCGATAGGACCGATGCCTGCCGGGGTTGCGGGAAAGTCCGAAAGGGATACCGTGGCCCCTGACAACGTACAGACAACTGAAGGAACACGGGTGGGTTTTAGTCAGTATGAGCCTGACACGCCCTCCCGCTCCGCTCAGAGCGGGAGAAGTTATCTGATAATTTCCCACTCAAAAAAAAAAAAGGTACTTAGAAACGTATGTCCAAGAATCCACCCCGGACGGGGTGCAATTTGTTCCCTCGACTGTGTATTCTACAGTCATTTAGAAAAACATTATTGAAAAACTGGCCCAAGATACTTAGTAGACATTAGTATATACGTATAAAAATACATACATAGGTACTTCTTCTTTGAAGCTTAAATCGTTTGTAATTACCTATCATTCAATGTGATAAGTACTTGGGGTAAAAAGTCGGAAGAACAATCAAAAGTGATTTACGATTATCCACCCCGTCTGAGGTGGACAGATGAACATGCGTTTCCGAGTATCCACCCTAGGGTAGCTGTTTTAGGGTGGACAAATGGAATAACCGTATGTTACAAGTGGGGATGCAGCATAAAACGATTATAGGTATTGGTGCACAATAATGGAATGAGTGGCTTGCATTGAAAAATTCACTTGAACTGGGTGAATGTTGGCTGCGTGTGGAGCATGGTCATTTCTTTCTTCCTACATACCTAATTTTTCTTTTTCTTAGCGTGTCGATAGCAATCTAATTAAAAACAATGTGGATATTGAGAGGGAGCGTAGGGCTTTGGCGGTCCGCGGTAATATGTTGGCTCGTAGATTCGCCCGCTGCACGGACCAGGTAAAAATAACACTTTTCAAAGCGTATTGTCAGGGTCTGTACACGGGTGGTCTGTGGATCAACTACACCAAAAGGTCGCTAGATGTCCTGCGCGTCCAGTACAACAATGTTTTTAGAATGCTCTTGAGACTGCCCCGGTTCTGTAGTGCGTCAGAGATGTTTACGCAGAACCGTACTGACGGCTTCCACGCAATTATGCGGAAGAAAATAGCGTCGGTGGCATCTAGAACCCGGGCCGGTGGCAACAGCATTCTGGAAACAGTGTCTGAGAACGTGTTTTCCCCTTTTATGAGGCATTTTGTGGAGAGGATGACCGCTTGAGAAACTGGTTTCGTCTTCTTTACAAAGTGTCTCATACCCAAAATGTAATAATAATAATAATAATTTAATTTATGTATATACTAACACTAGGTATAAGGTACTTTACTAACACTACGGATCTCTGTTATCTGATTATTTTAAATAAATTAAATTAAAATTAAATTAATTAGAGTCGGCCCAGAATTTGGCTACGACTTTGGAACCTACAGTAGCGTCCATCAGATACTGTAACGTTCAGACAACAGGACACTTCTCTTTTTTGCTGATTATAATAATCCTTCAGACCGAATTTCGGCCATGGCGACTAATCACAGCGGAGACCAGTCTTTGGCGCGGGAGATTTTATAGTGCAGAAGTGTGTGCGCAGACACAGGTTCACTCTCTCTTCCCTCACTCTCAAAGATCGATTGAACGGCAATCCGACACGACTCGAGACAGATTAGGCGCAGGGCCAACGGCTTAACGTGCTTTCCGAGGCACGGGGGTATCACACCGCCAATTTCCATACTCTGGGCTGGTACTAAGATATTCCTAATGGAACAACCCAATAACACTGCCCGACCCGGGAATTTAACCCAGGACCCCACGCTCAGCAGTCGCGCTTGCGACCACGGGACCAACGGGGCAGTCTGAGTCTGTGTTTACGGTGCTAAATATAGGCATACGTACGGACATATAGCTAGCTACGTGCGGAAATGTACATATACAAATATTTCCGAAGGCGTGGCCGCTCTATAATATGTAGGAAAACCATTGTTAGGCAGCAACATATTTTAAGGGTACGCTAGTCGATAATTCTCCCATACAAACGTAGTATGTTGAATACTCGTCTGTTTGACGATGTACGTTCAAAACGATTTTTTTTATCAATTTGTCTTGTCATTAATCTAGCCTTGTATGGAAGCAGAATTGGAAATAAAAAAATTGGTTTGGTAGTTATGAGCGTTGAGACTTCCATATTGCAACACTAATTTTAACTCGTGTTTGGGCTTAAATAAATAACATAAGTAGTAAGAAAATAGCAAAAAAGAAACCGTACAGGGATAAATAATTTGTTAAATAGTACAAATAATTTTATTTTGAGTAAATAAATCCAGTAGTTTTTTCATAATATCTATACGCCCAAAGGTCTGTTCATAACATTTTACGGGCTCGTTTTCGTTATAAATCATCGTCTATTTCACTAAAAATAATATGTAAATAAATAAACAAAAACTATATAAATAAATACTAAATAAATAAATAATTAGATTAATTAGCATGAATATTAGTCACGCCCACCAACGAGTTCGAGCCGTCGATTAGTGTATCCTTAAGAAGAAATGCGGGTGGTCTTTTCTCCATAGAAACGCTCTCGCCTGTTTTCTTTATGGTTTATGACCTTAGAGCAATAATTTTTAACAGTAAAATAAATATCAATTACTTTTATGTCCATCTATACATCTACATACCTTTGTAAGCACTAGAACCCTCAAAAAATGCTCAAAATTGCCTATTTAGACTGTCACTGTCAACAGACGTAGACCTCAGCCGGTCTATTCTGTATTAATCTCACGGTGAAAACTTAGGTGAAGTGAGTTTGAAGTGAGCTGTCATTCCATTGTGTGTGTACAAATTTGTCAACTATTCATGAAAAAAGAAAAACATAGGGACACAGTAGGTATATCGTCACCTCCACGGCAACTGCAACTTACGAATCTGCAGTTTTAGTGAAATCGACATTTTGATGAAAAACTGAACTTAACGTGGTAATTAAAAAAAATGGTGGAAAATTTACGAATTTTTGTCTCTGACGGTACAGAATTCAAATTGTTCGAATCTGCGTTTTATGTTAATACACCCATAGTAAACTTACGAAATTCATATAGGGTGTTTTAGCGTACTTACTAAAATTAAAATAAAATACTTAAGTTAATAGATATTTATTCATATCCTGACAAACTCACGAAAGTGGTACTTTCGTAAGTTCACTGAAGTTTCAATTGGATATTTTTATTACGTTAGTATTATTTAGTAACGGAAGTATTAGTTTCGTAAGTGGTATCTATTAACTTCTATAAATGATGATGTAAAGTTATGAATGTGTATTTATTTGTGACACTTGTAAAATATTGACAATCCATTGATAATATTTAAAAAAAAGTACCATTTTGAACACCAAACGCACAGCGGTACCTTTATACCTGTAAAATCTCCAACCCAACTCACTTTAAGCAATATAACACAGTATAATAAGTTTTATCAGAATACAGAATTTCAACACAAACATAAAAAAATCCAAACTACTTATACTTTAGCCGGTAACGAAACCATACCGAGATCTAAATCGACGCCAACGCCATCTAGTTGCAAATCAGGTACTAAATTTGCACCGTCTCACTTAATATAACTAAAATTATTAAATCGAATGTGATATGGTTTGACATTCCGCCCACCAAGGACATGCTCGAATGAGTTGTCCTTTAAATTGAAGCCGCCCACCATGAGGTCAAGGGGGCTATAAAATAATAAAGAAAACCAAAATAAAAGGATAATAAAAAAAAAAACATAAAAACATATCAATCACTGGTTGGCAATACACAGAGTTTACAAATTGGTCTTTTAAATACTGAACCATTACACTTTATGGTCACCACTCGTGTGAGTCCGTCCGAACCAGAATGCTTTTCTAAAACTCTACCCAGTAACCATTTGCCCGGAGGCAGATTGTCCTCCTTTACAAGAACAATGTCGCCAATATTCGGCTCTGTTTCTTTTTGCGACCATTTATAACGCTGTAGCATCGATGTTAAAAATTCTCTGGACCATCGTCGCCAGAAATCTTGAGTCATTTTTTGTAAAAGTTGCCATCGCCTCAGCGTGCCAACAGAGCTTTGCTCGTAATTACGTTCCGGCACAAGAACCAGAGGTTCCCCGATTAAAAAATGACCGGGTGTGAGCGGCATTGGATCATCCGGGTTTTGTGAAATATGAGAAATCGGTCTTGAATTGAGGCAAGCCTCAATCTGCACAAGTAACGTGGCCATTTCCTCGTAGGTAAGAGTGGAATCACCAATGACGCGCTTCATGTGGAATTTTGTTGACTTGATGCCGGCTTCCCAAAGTCCACCAAAATTTGGGGCATGGGGAGGGATAAAGTGCCACTTGACACCTTTACAACTAAGCCAACTCCTAATTTCGTTAGCGACCGCTGACCGTTCAGCAGCGACTAATATCTGCAGTTCTTTAGCTGCGCCTACAAAATTTTTTCCGTTGTCGCTCCAAATATCACTGCAATGGCCTCTTCTAGCGACAAATCTCTTGAAGCCGGCTATAAAACCTTCAGAGGTAAGGTCGCTAATGGCCTCGATGTGCACTGCTCGAGTGACCATGCACACAAATAGGCAGATGTACCCCTTGTAAGCCTTATTGCCACGACCCTTAGATACTCTAATGTTAATCGGACCGGCGAAATCAACACCTGTATGTAAAAATGGCCTGGCTGGAGACACTCTACAGGTCGGCAATTGTTGAATGTTGACCTTCTTTGTGCAGTCACTGTTTGATTCATAGATCTCTATTCTGTACTACTGTCGTAGCCTTTTGAATTGAGAATGCCTTTTTTGATTTTGTCAATGTGATCGCCTGACGGCTGCGTTCGTATATTTTATATGTTTTATTATTTTAAATATATCTGGTGTACAACTTCTTCACTTCTTTCATTCAATCCACGGGAGAACCCTCAACAAGAAGTTAACAAGGGTTATGGGCCCAGATTACGCAAAGTAGAAGAATTGTACTGATATACAACGAGCGGACGTGAGAAGGCAACCATGTCTGCAGAAGGCGGAAGCGTAAGTGGGCTTTCTATTGAGCGATTGAGGGGGCGAGAGAATTACCTCCTTTGGAAGTTCAATGTGAGAAACCTACTTATTCATGACGACCTTTGGTGTTCTATCGACGGCTATTCGGAGGACGATAAGTCGACTCCAGAGCTGAAACGGCGTAAGGATGAAAAGGCGTTGGCTAAGATCTGCCTGTCACTGGACGCTTCGTGCGTGTCCCACGTGATGACTGCGAAGACGAGTAAGGATGCCTGGCTGAGCCTGGAGAAGGCGTACGACGATAAGGGCATAGGCAGGAGATTAAAACTGTTGCGGATGCTGTGCTCGGTAAAGTTGGACGATTTCGGTGGCGATATGGACAAATATGTTGGCGAATGTTTATCGCTGTCGCAACAGTTGACGGCTGTAAATAAACCGATTGACGATGAGTTCCTGGCGGCGATTATTCTTCAGGGATTACCTTCTAAGTTTGATCCAATGATCATGGCTTTGGAGAGTAGTGTGAGCGACCTGACCAGTGACTTCGTGAAGGCTAAATTGCTTCAGGATACGAAGTGGTCTGACAATTGCAAGGGTGGAGATTGCCTGATTGCTGGTAAGTCGGAAAATAAGTCTGGTCAGAGACGCAAAGACAAGAAGCCGAGGTGTTGGAACTGTGGAAAGTCTGGTCACGTAAAGAAGGAGTGTACCCAGAAAGGGGCGGCAATGGTCGCGACTCGGTTCTTGGCTGACACGTGGTACGTAGACTCGGGTGCGTCGAGTCACATGACGGGACAGCGAGACTGGATACATGATTTTTCTACAAGCAGTTTAGAGGTAAACGTGGCGAGCGGACAGACTTTGAAATGCGTCGGTATTGGTAATGTGTGTTTAAAACTCGGAGATTATGATTTGACTCTTAAAGAAGTGATGTATGTTCCGGGATTGAGTGTAAATTTACTTTCTGTAAATAGTTTAGCGGTTAAAGGGCTTAGAGTGGAATTTAATGGATCTACTTGTAAGATTTTTAGAAATAAATCTTGTATAACTAGTGTTAGGTCTGTTGGCGGGGTATACAAACTGCTTACTAACGCGGTAGCTTTAAGTAGTGTAAATAAAAAGGTTTCAAAGGAGTCTTGGCATCATAGATTGGGTCATTTAAGTTATGACAGCTTGAAGTCACTGTCACACGTTATTGATTTTCAGAATACAGAAATTGCAAATAATTGCGATGTTTGCATTCTTGGAAAACAAATTAGGTTTCCGTTCAAGAAATCTGGGCGTGATGTAGCGGCTAAGCGGTTGGATCTGGTGCACACAGACTTGTGTTCGATTCCTGTTGTGTCCCACTCAGGTAAGCGGTACATTTTAACATTTTTAGATGATCACTCGCGGAAAGTATTCTTGTACTTCTTGAAGAATAAGAGCGAAGTAGCTAGCGTCACCCAAGACTTTGTTAGGCTCGTGGAAAATCAATGTGATCGCCTGACGGCTGCGCTCGTATATTTTATATGTTTTATTATTTTAAATATATCTGGTGTACAACTTCTTCACTTCTTTCATTCAATCCACGGGAGAACCCTCAACAAGAAGTTAACAAGGGTTATGGGCCCAGATTACGCAAAGTAGAAGAATTGTACTGATATACAACGAGCGGACGTGAGAAGGCAACCATGTCTGCAGAAGGCGGAAGCGTAAGTGGGCTTTCTATTGAGCGATTGAGGGGGCGAGAGAATTACCTCCTTTGGAAGTTCAATGTGGTAAAGTATGACCACTTGCGGATTTTCGGTTGTGAGGCCTATGTACATATTGATGACGTTAAGTGGAATAAGTTACAACCTAAGAGTAAGAGGTATATTTTTGTCGGTTATGAAGATAATGGCAGATCTTACAGGTTGTATGACTCTGAGACACATACTATAAAGAGGAGCCGTGATGTCATATTTAATGAAAGTGTGTTCCCAGCCAAAGTGCTAGGAACTGGACACGGATCAGCCACTATAGAAATCTTTCTTTCAGGGGAAGAAGTTGACGATTTCACTGGTGAGGGGAAGTCAAGCTTGACTGAGAGTGAGGTGGCTGGTGATGCAGCTCGAGAGCCTGTCACTGAAGAACCGGTAACGGGGATTGTGTCAGCGAGCGGTGATGATCGCGGCGACGATACTTTGATTTTTGAAGATAGCGTTGAGGAGGTGGTGGAACCTCCGGAACCAAGGTACAATCTTAGATCTAGACAACCTAAGGGTTTGTACGCACATGATGCGATCCCAGCTGAACCGCGCACTGTTAAGGAAGCTTTGGGTTCTGGGCAGAGCGACTTGTGGTGGCAAGCTATGCAGGAAGAGATTAACTCATTCAATCAACATGAGGCTTGGGAGTTGGTGGATCGGCCTATGGGCAAAAATGTGGTTCGGAATAAATGGATCTTCAAAATTAAGTGTGACGCCGAGGTTAAGATAGCCCGGTATAAAGCTAGGTTAGTAGCCAAGGGGTTCACCCAAAAGTATGGTGAAGATTATTTGGAAACTTTTTCACCGGTAGTACGGTACAGTTCTATGCGACTGTTGTTGGCGATTGCTGTAGAGATGGATCTGGATATAGACCATCTGGACGTACAGACGGCGTTCCTCAACGGTAATTTAGATGAGGAGATATTTATGTTTCAACCAGAGGGGTTCATTTCACCTGGTGGAGAAAATAAAGTCTACAGATTGAAGAAGGCAGTCTACGGACTGAAACAAGCTTCGCGAGCTTGGTATCAGAGGGTGAAGGACGTGCTTCTGTCGACAGGTTTTGTTCAATGCCAACTTGAACAATGTATCTTCTACAAACGAAATGGTAAGTCGGTTGTTTACATTGCTTTGTACGTGGACGATTTCATTGTCTGTTACAATGATGCACACATGGCTGAAGAGCTGAAAGAGAGTTTGCGTAAACCGTTCAAGATTACAGACTTGGGTGCGGTGCGGCATGTTCTCGGGGTCGCGGTAGAGCGTGACAGGACGAACAAAACTCTTAAGCTTTGTCAGGCGCGGTATGTTGAGTGCTTGCTCGACAGTTTTGGCATGTCGGAATGCAAACCAGTCCAGACTCCTTTGGACCCAAACGTTAAGTTTACTGATACGAGTGTATTAGGCGAGGGTACTGTTCTATATAGGGAATTAATAGGTTCACTTATGTATCTGAGTGTATTTACACGGCCGGACATTACGTATGCAGTTTCGTACCTAAGCCAATTTAATACTTGTCATACTATGGAACACTGGAGGGCTGCGAAACGTGTATTGAGGTATCTTAAGGGAACTCAAAGTGTTAGCCTTGTGTTTAGTAGGTCGGGTCATGCTAAGGTTGAGGGGTTTGTAGACGCGGACTGGGGCGGTGACGTACGTGACCGAAAATCATTTTCGGGGTTTGTTTTCAAGTATGGGGGAAATACCATCTCCTGGGAATGCAGAAAACAAACATGTGTTAGTTTATCAAGTACTGAGGCTGAGTACATTGCTCTTAGCGAGGCTGCTAAGGAGGCAAGTTGTCTTAGGAACTTGGTTACTGAATTGACTGGTAGTTCTGGGTTGGTTATAGATTTGTTCAATGACAATCAGTCTGCTCAGAAACTTAGTGTCAATCCAGTGTTTCATAGGAGGACTAAGCACATAGACATCAGGTACCACTATGTTAGGGAGGCTATGAATAATCATGTGATTAAGTTGAATTATTTGTCTACTCAGGAAATGGTGGCAGATGTACTAACTAAGTCTTTGTGTGCTCCTAAACATAAGTTCTGTGTTGTGAACTTGGGCTTAATTTTTTTTTTAGGCCAGTTGAGCCAGCGGTGATGTCTGAGTTCAAACAGCGATTGAGGGGAAGTGTTGAATGTTGACCTTCTTTGTGCAGTCACTGTTTGATTCATAGATCTCTTTCTGTACTACTGTCGTAGCCTTTTGAATTGAGAATGACTTTTTTGATTTTGTCAATGTGATCGCCTGACGGCTGCGCTCGTATATTTTATATGTTTTATTATTTTAAATATATCTGGTGTACAACTTCTTCACTTCTTTCATTCAATCCACGGGAGAACCCTCAACAAGAAGTTAACAGCAATTGACCCATGAGTTGATTTTTAAACGTTGCTGAATGCCGAACACATACTACACACTTACGCACATAAGCCTTTACTAAATTTTTTGCAGATAGTATCCAATATTGTGTGCGCAAATAATTTAACATTAATGTTGGACCTCCGTGAAGAGTGTTTTTGTGAGCTTCGTTGATGAGCAGAGTAGCGAAGTGATGGCGCTGTGGAATTATGAATTATAATGGGATGTCTCATGCTTACTGATAGTTGAGACTTTTCAATTCTACCTCCTACTCTTAAAATTCCTTGCTCATCCAATATAGGACATAAAGGTCGTAATTTGCTCTTCTTACTTACACTTCCTGTCTTCTTAATGTTCTCTATGTCTTCCTTAAATTCTTGTTCTTGGCATTTTTTTATACAAATTTCCAGAGCGGCTGTCAGCTCCTCACTTGTCAGGTAAGGTTCTTTTTGTTGCTTGAATTTTAAGAATCGTCTACAATATGCTACTACTCTGATCAATTTTTGACATGATGAATATTTTGTCCACAGCCCATCTTCTACATTTGTTGTCACATGTGCTTTAACACTTTTCGATGATCTTTCTTCGAGTTTAGTTGAGATTGAGTTTGGTTTGACGTAGTCAATTGGTTCTTTCTTTAACCACAACGGACCGTGCTTCCACAGAGATGACTGTGAAAGTATTGAAGGTGTCATACCTCTTGACGCGATATCTGCAGGGTTATGAGTAGATTTCACATGTCCCCATTGAGTATTATCCAAATGACTCAGAATTTCAGACACTCTATTACCAACAAATGTTGTCCAGCGGCTGGGATGTTTACTGAGCGAAGCCAAAACGACAGTCGAGTCTGTCCAGCAGTGTATACTGTCTTTGGGGATTACTAGTATCTCAGCTGTCTCCACGATTAACTTGGCCAACAGAACAGCACCCATCAACTCCAGGCGAGGAATCGACAGTTGCTTTATCGGAGCAACCTTGGTTTTTGCGGATATTAAATTAATTTTAATATTCCCGTCAGCGTCAATAATCCTTAAATACGTAACAGCTGCATACGCTACATTAGACGCATCACAAAAAACGTGTAGTTCTACAACTACATCATCTTCTCTGGATTCAACCCATCTTGGTACATGAAACTCAGGTAAATTTAATAGTTCCTTTTGGTATGTTTGCCATTCTTTTAATAAGTCTTCAGGTAATCGATCATCCCAATCGATCCCGGTAAGCCATATCTTTTGAATCATTATTTTCGCCGGTATAACACACGGCGCTACCCACCCTAAGGGGTCGAACAGTCGTGATATATCTGATATTACTTTTCGTTTTGTTACAGACGCAGGCTGCGGAAATGTTATTGAATATCTGAAACTGTCAGATTCTCTATCCCAAGAAAGTCCTAGTATTTTCACTAACTCGTGTAGTTTTATCTCCACCATTCCTTCCTGGTTTGTGCCTTCTGCCATTATTTCCTCTTCTAATTCCTTGTTGTTTGTCATCCACTTCTGTAACGGAAACCCACCTTTTTCCAGTAGTCTTTCCATTTCCCTGTGAATCCTTTTTCCTTCCTCTACTGTTTGACATCCTGACATATAATCGTCTACATAAAATTCTCTTTTTAATGTTTCAGATACCAGCGGAAACTTAGCTCCCTCATCGTGTGCCAGTTGCTGCAACGACTTCACGGCCAGGTAGGGTGCGGATGCCGTGCCAAAGGTAACCTAAGCAACTCATACTCTTTTATTTCAGATGCAAGGTCACTTCGCCAAAATAGTCTCTGGAAGTGTGTGTCTTCAGGAGCGACTCTGATCTGCCGATACATTTTTACTATATCTGCACATAATACAATTGGATGCGTACGCCATCTCATGAGGATATGACGTAATTCCAGTTGTATGGTAGGACCTACCATCAACATATCATTAAGGGATCCACCATTAGAACCTTTAGAAGAAGCGTCGAACACAACTCTGACCTTGGTAGTGGTCTTGTCCTCGCGAACCACAGCGTGGTGAGGCAGATAGACTGCTTCCGACTGCTTTGTATCAGTTTCGCGAGCCACCATCTTCATGTGTCCAAGGTCAAGGTATTCTTGGATTACTTCGGTGTATTTTCTTTTGATTTCAGGATTTCTCTTGAAACGCTGTTCAAGTTGATGAAATCGTTTCAGTGCGATGTCTCTGGTGAATCCGATTTTACTTTGTGGATCTGATTCGCGAAATGGAAGCTTGACTACGTATCTCCCGGTAGAGTCTCGTCGAGTAGTACGAGTGAAGAATTCTTCGCACAGCTGTTCTTCTTGGGTAAGTATCTTTTTCATATTAGTAACATCAGATTCGATCTCCCAAAACTGTTTGAGCATATCATTGTCACTGAGGTGTGAATGCATACTAACTATAACCTTGTGACAATTTGCTGAATTGAGATCGCAATCTGTGGGTGTTAGTCCAGACAAAATCCATCCCAGGGTTGTATTTTGAGCAATTATGGGCCCTGGAGAGTGTTTGACTAAACCCTCTTTAAGAACTTGGCTGTAAACTTCTGCTCCAAACAAGACGTCGATTTTGTTTGGAGTGTGGTACTCTGGATCCGCCAGAGTTATATCTTCTAATTCAGGCCAAGTTGATATACATAATTTAGTTGATGGAATCAACGTTGTAATTTTGCTTAACACATATGCTTGAACTTGAATAATTGCATTTGGATCGTGACGTGAATGAATGGTTACGTAAACCATGTGTCTAGAGGCGCAAGCGCCTTCGTCACCTCCTATGCCTGAGACAATACTCTTATTTGGTATTTTCTGTAGTCCAAGCAATTGGACTGCTGACTCGGTTATGAAAGAGGCCTGAGATCCTTGATCTAATAACGCCCTCAGCAGTTGTTTACGACCGTTCTTAGTCTGTGCTTCGACGAGAGCGGTCGCTAATAAAACTCGATTTGGCACAACCTTTGTAGAAAAGTGTGTCGCTATGGTTGAAAACTCTGATTCTTTTGCCGCACCGGAAGCAGTTTGCAGTGTGGACACTGCTGATTTGACAACTACTGCCTCTGCCGGATGGCTGTTGGGTGACGATGGTCTTGAAGATGCTTTGGGGTGTAATAATGAGTGGTGTCTACGATTACAAACTTGACATGATGTTTTAGCACGACAGTACTTAATTGAATGATTCGCGCCTAAACAATTGTAACACAAATTGTGAGTTCGGACAAACTCGCTTCGAGTTTGGTAACCTTCTTTACTAAACTGTTTACAATGACTTATATAATGATCTTGTTTACAGAATGGACATACAATTTGTACAGAGTTGTTACTATTCGATTTGACTGCGTGAAAGACCCTTGGTTTACTATCTGTGGACTTTTGCTTTGACTTGGATGTGTCTAAGTACTCCAATGATCGAAATCTTGACTCTAAAAATGTTTTAAATTCTTCAAAAGTTGGCAATTGTTCATCTGCACTAATTTTCAATTCCCACAACTTTCGCGATTCACTATCTAGCTTAGCGCTTATTATATGGATGACTATAGTATCCCATGATTTAACATCGATTCCGAGAGTGCTTAAGCCATGCAAACAGTCCACCGTGGTATCCAATAATTCTTTAACTGCAGTTGATGATTCTGTTACATTTGATTGATTTATCAATCTCTTCAACATAGAATTAGACAAATATCGTTTGTTATTATAGCGTTTATTTAACATTTGCCAACATTCCTGATAATTTGCGGCTGTCACAGGAGTGTGACGCAACAATTGTTCTGGTTCACCCGATAAATGACCTTTCAAGTAATGCAGTTTTTGTACATCGTCAATTGAATCATTTTTGTGGATAAGTGATAAAAACAAATCTCGGAATGAAGTCCACTCTGTATACTTGCCAGAAAAAGTAGGGATAACAACCTTAGGTAATTTCACATTCGTATACGTATTTGACGTTGACTGTTTATCTATACTAGCTTTTGTAGTTGTTAGTTGCCTAATAGACTCTTTCAATTCGGATTTATAGGTTATGTAAATATCCTCAGTATTGTCGTATATCTCCGAAGTGAAGTAATTATGTTTAAAATCTAGTTTTTCTACTATGTCCCTGTGCGTTTTTATGAAATTAGACCACAGTTGTTCTAATGCTTCCAACCTGGTTTCTAAATAAGACACTGTTATCCGTTCTTAAGGACATTTTTTATAATTTATCCTACCTTTTTCAATATTTTTCTTGTTATCTAGTTGTAAGTTAATTAACGAATCCATGACTTTTAAAGTCCTATCAAACTATTGAATTAATTCAAACACAAAAAAAAAGTTGCACAAGAACAGAAATTTTACAAGTGTAAAACTGATGAAATTATTTTAAGTCTATGACAACAACAGAAAATTTTACAAGTGTTTTTAAACTAAACTTTTTAGAAAATCGGGCATAGGTTCCCCGTTGGTTCACTTTTTTCTTAAAAAATCTAAGTCTAAACTACTTAAATTATTCTAAGTCTTGATTATTACTTCAAGTTCCAAATCTTGATAATTTCACAAATAAAATTGTACTCACGGTTTTATTTTCTAAGTCCAAAAACACGTCACCAGGGGGCGCGCAGTACGCTCTCAGCTTTGGTGCTCAGCTACTTTACTTGGGATGCCACTTCCTCTTCTTCTAGATCCGGCTGTCCACACTCGGGATGTCCGGAAGGCCGCAGAACTTGCTGCGGTGGCGCCCTCTGCAGGCGACGTCCTCAGAAACACTCGGTTTCCGCGGTCGCGCCCTCTGCAGGTGACGCTGAAGCACTTCAGTGGCGATCCACCACTGTTTTCTGTGCTGATACACAAAAACTCGGTGCGCTATATTACGCACTGCTCCAGTTCGAAGGACCATGTAAAATCTCCAACCCAAAGTCCTCAATAAAACTCACTTTAAGCAATATAACACAGTATAATAAGTTTTATCAGAATACAGAATTTCAACACATCAACACTAACATAAAAAAATCCAAACTACTTATACTTTAGCCGGTAACGAAACCATACCGAGATCTAAATCGACGCCAACGCCATCTAGTTGCAAATCAGGTACTAAATTTGCACCGTCTCACTTAATATAACTAAAATTATTAAATCGAATGTGATATGGTTTGACAATACCTGTTACAAAAAAAAAGTTATCATTGATATGCATTTTCTGCAGATTCGCAAGTTTGCCGTAGAGGTGACGATATATCCTACTTATTCAGTTTATGAAATATCTTTTAAATTGGTCCAATATTGGATGAGGAAACAGGCGAGAGCCAAACCTAGAAGTATGACTTTTTACTAAAGCTATTAAGTCTGATCTGCAGCTGTCCTTATCGCACAAATAGCGGCCGAGCGCTCGCGACAGAGATAATTTCTTCAAATACCTATTTTTCAAAAGTCACTCTGCCCTTCCTATGGAGTTGTAAGACAGTAGACGACAGTAGTAGAACTCCATAAACCCTCAAAACACGTTGCAGGTTTTTGTCCTATGGCATACTTGCCTACATACAATATTATTGTAATAATTTAATGTCTTTACAGTGTGTTTTAAGTGGGCAGGCTCATATTCTGATATGTCCCATACATATCAGAATATGAGCCTGCCCACTTAAAACACACTGTAAAGACATTAAATTGTTAAGTTGGATTGTGGGGTGAGGCAGGGGGGGTTGAGCTCCCCCCGTCTTTTTAACCTATACATAAACAAACTGATGGGTAGGCTCAGCAGCACTAAAATCGGTTGTCACGTAGACGGTGTTTGCGTGAATAACATCAGCTATGCTGATGATATGGTGCTGCTGAGCCCATCTATCAGTGCAATGAGAGGGCTTCTTAAAATTTGTGAAAGTTATGCGGTGGCGCACGGGCTCAAATACAATACCGTTAAGAGTGAATGGTTGGTTTTTAAATCGGGTACTTTAACATACAAACAGCTGCCTGAACTCTCACTCTCTGGGTCTCCCTTAGGTTTAAGTATTTGGGCCACTGGGTCACTGATGACTTAAAAGACAACGTAGACATAGACAGGGAGCGTAGGTCGCTGGCTGTCCGTTGCAACATGCTGGCCCGCAGGTTTGCCCGTTGTACTGAACCAGTAAAGGTAACGCTTTTTAAGTCCTTCTGCCAGTCGTTTTATACGTGCAGCCTGTGGACCAAGTTTACCCAGCGGGCATACAGCGACCTGCGCGTGCAGTACAATAACGCATTCAGGGTGCTTTTGGGGTTGCCGTGGCGATGTAGCGCCTCGGGGATGTTCGCGGAAGCGTGCGTCGACGGATTCGCCGCGATCATGCGAAAGCGATGCGCTTCCATGATGGTGCGCTTGCGCTTCTCCTCCAATAGCATCCTGAATGTGTTTACGGACCGGTGGGACTCTCCCCTCTTTCGAAGGTGGGTAAGTGTACAGACACACTTATCCAAATAAACTGGTGTACCATTGAACGAACAGTTCAATGGTACACCAGTTGTTTATTATTGTAAATTTAATTTAATACTAACATTAGGCTAACTTATACTACTACTAACAATATATGGATATTATTTCTGAATTAAATTATTTGAATTTGAATTTTACTGTTGCTCAGCGAGCTGCGAGTGGTAACGGCCGCGGCTTACGAGTTGTATGTAGGTCGTAGGTACGAACCCGGACAGGCACTTTACTTTGTGTAAATAATTTCATCACCACTGCTTTCAAAACGGTGGAAAGCATCGTGAGGAAACCGGCATGTCCTATAATCAAAAATTCGAAGACATGGACCCCATTAACCCGCACTGGGTCTGCGTTGCGGAGCCCCAGCGGTGGGAACAATATTAAGGCTGAAAAATCTGTTGCTTAAAATTATGGCATATCTCTGGCAATTGTCTAAATGAGGTTTTATAACATTACAATCGGATGTGTATGAGCTGGAGTGTGGGGTGAGACAGGGGGGGTTAAGTTCACCCCGCCTCTTCAACTTATACATAAACCGGCTGATCGGTGAGCTCAGCAGCAACAGAGTTGGATGTCATATTGATGGAGTTTGTATGAATAATATCAGCTATGCCGATGATATGGTGCTGCTGAGCCCGTTGATCGGCGCTCTGAGGACGCTAGTTGCGATATGTGAGTCCTATGCAGTGTCCCATGGGCTCAAGTACAATGTCACGAAGAGCGAACTGATGATGTTTAAAGCGCGTGACATAAATTATTCAGATGTCCCGAGTGTCACGCTATGTGGTGCTCCTTTATCATGGGTGACTAAGTTTAAGTACTTGGGTCACTGGGTCACTGAGGATCTTAGGGACAATATAGACGTAGAGAGGGAGCGCAGATCGCTGGCTGTTCGATGTAACATGCTGGTTCGAAGATTTGCACGTTGTACAAATCACGTAAAGGTAACGCTTTTTAAAGCTTTCTGCCAGTCCTTTTACACGTGCAGTCTTTGGACCAGTTTTACGCAGAGGACATACAGCGATCTGCGTGTCCAATACAATAACGCGTTCAGGATACTGTTGGGGCGGTCGTGGCGTTGTAGTGCGTCTGGTATGTTTGCGGAGGCGCATACTGATGACTTTTACACCATAATTAGAAAAAGGACCGCATCCATGGCCGGCCGGCTGCGTACCGCCACTAATAGTCTCCTGAGCGTGTTCCGAGATCGGTGGGATTCCCATTTGCTGCGCCACTGGATGAGGATCCACACCAGTTAAGCGATTTCTTATTTTTATTACTAACACTAGTTTTTAAGTAATTTTGTTATACCTATGGACTCCTGTCTGAAATAAATGATTTGAATTTGAATTACATTTTGTCAACGCGCGTTTGTTAACAAGCGCTCGAATGAAACAATGCGAAACGGTACGTTAATTTTTGTTTGCACAAAAACTCTTTTTTTGACGTCGCGTTTTTTTATTGCGCTCTGTTCGATTTTCATTGCTCGGTTAATTTAAAAAGCACCATCGATTCGGAAAGAGGAATAGTGCTCGTACTTTAAAATGAAACAGATCGCGATACATTTATATATTTTTATTATTATTTTTGTTTTTTTGTAATCCTCGAGTGGGATTTATCTAAGTCCGTAGATGTGTCCGTGGCATCACAGTGGGCCAGAATACCAGCGCGGTGGTATTTATTATCGCCGTATTATGCTGAGATAGGGGCCTTTTTGGCCTCGCACAGGTCGTTATTATTGTGTTAGTTTTTATACTTAAGCTCCTTATTTTTAAATATAATTTTGTTTTTTTTTACTGTTTTGTATTTCCTGTGCGTGTATATTTTTCTTTCTTTCTTTCTTTATACAAAAAAATCGGCGAAATTGAAAAAAAAACCTCAGTATAGTCCTGCTGCCCGCCAGGCCTGTTCTCACACGTACATAACTAGGTATAAAAGCCAAAAAATACAATCTTTCCTTCTCTTTACAAAAATCGTATTTCACAATAAACAAACCTTAAATTCTGCCACTAATTTGTTGAATAACCATAACACTATTAAACTTTCGATGGGCGGAGCGTTGTTCGTGCCAAGCCCCGCCCATCGACGCGAGCGCACGTCGCTGCCGCCATTAGCGACGTTCCCATCTTGAAATAATATTAAGGTTACCTACGTAGTGGGTATCATAATTATACAAATATTATGATTTTAAACTAACTGGCTGACTGGTGAAGGAAAATATCATAAAGAAATGGTAGGTAAGTACTTATCTTTCTGAAATCCTGAAAACGCAGTGGTCAAGAGTGTTTTCTTCTCTGTATTAGAGGAGGTCTTTGTTCTGTAATGGCACAATAACAGGCCTATGTATATAGATATTACTATGTAGAAAGAAAGAAAGAAAATACGTTTATTTGCGGTAATGACGCAGGGAAAGACCAAAACACGAACATAACAATTTGGGGGAAAATATGCGTCACATCCACGCAAAACGGCCATCGCTCAGCATAATGCTGCGACCCTCCCTATGCGAGACAGAACCCCAGCGCTGGATTTCAGCGACAGCCGGCGCTGACGTGATGACGTTAACCAGTGCAGTAACTTGATGATTTTGAGTCCCTCACGCAAAACGAAAAAACAAATGGTAGAGTTCAGAAGAAATTAGAAAAGCCTTACATTTTCGTCTGATTACAATTTACCTACAATAGATTTTCTAATGGCTTATTGTTGATTCGCACAAATTTACTCGCCCGAAACCGGCGAATCGACAATAAAAAAAATAAAAACAATGTTTCTTGAGGCGATTCGCACGAGAGGAGTTCACATCGGCATCGAGTCGACGATGAAGTACCTTGGACTCGTCCTCGACAGCCGGTGGAACTTCGTGGAGCACTTCCGACGTTTGGCTCCCAGACTGGAGCGGGCCGGGGCTTCTTTGAAGCGGCTCCTGCCCAATCTAGGGGGTCCAAACGCCTCCCTGCCGGAGGCTATACGCGGGGGTCGTGCGGTCCATGGCCCTTTACGGGGCACCGGTTTGGGCACGTTCATTGAGGCGGCGGCCAGCCCGCCGGTTGAACGCGTCCCAGAGGGTCATGGCCACCCGGCTGGTCCGGGGATACCGCACGATCTCCGGTGAGGCGGCGAGCCTCCTTGCCGGATTACCGCCATGGGATCTGGAGGCAAAAGTCCTCGCGCATATTTGGGAGTGGCGCGAGGAGGCGAAACACCGGGGCGTAACTCCGCTGCCGCGAGAAATCGCGGCACAGCGGACAGAGCTCCGGCGGGATCTCATGGCGTCATGGAGAGTGCGATTGTCGCAACCCAGTGCTGGGCACGCCACTATTGCGGCGATAAGTCCCCTCTTTGAGGAGTGGCTAGAGAGGCGCCACGGCGTCCTCACCTTCCGCCTAACGCAGGTCCTCACCGGACACGGTTGTTTCGGGAGGTTCCTGTTCCGTATCAGGCGGGAGGAAACGCCCGGGTGTCATCACTGCGTGGATCGCCCGGAGGACACGGTTGAGCATACGGTGGAGGTCTGTCCGGCTTGGGCAGAGCATCGCCGTGTCCTCGTGGAGGCGATCGGCGGCGGGGATCTCTCGCGTCCGGCCCTAGTCCAGGCCATGGTACGGAGCGAGAGGGCATGGGAGGCCGTCACCTCCTTCTGCGAAGCAGTCATGCTCGCGAAGGAGGAGGCAGAACGCGTGAGGGAGAGGCAAATTTCGCGCCCTCACGCCCCTAGCCGCCGCAGGAGACGCCCTGGGCGTCGGGAATCGCAGGCCGATTCCCGGCCACCGTAGGCGCGGGCTTGCGGACGGTGAGCAATGGGTAGCTCGCCATCCGATAAGGACCAAGCCCGGGTCGACGGCGCGTTGTGTTCCACGCGCGCCTCAAAGAGATGTCAGCACAACGGAAGGGGTCCGATAGGACCGATGCCTGCCGGGGTTGCGGGAAAGTCCGAAAGGGATACCGTGGCCCCTGGCAACGTAAAGGCAACGGAAGGAACACGGGTGGGTTTTAGTCAGTAAGAGTCTGACACGCCCTCCCGCTCCACCCAGAGCGGGAGAAGTTATTTGATAATTTCCCACCCAAAAAAAAAAAAGGAAAAAAAAAGGTGATTCGTACGAAGTTAATTTATTTATTAATTAAATTCGTGCGAATAGCCTCAAGTTTTTATTTTATTTTAGTGTAATTCGCCCGTTTCGGGCGAGTAAATTAATGCGAATCACCAATAAGCCATTAGAAAATCTATTGTAGATCATTTGGAATCAGATGAAAATGTAGGAATATGATGTTATCTGTGCTTCTGCTTTTCTGTTTAAACTTTGCCCTGGGGGATCTAAAATTCAAGATAGGTATAGTAAGGTAGAGGAATCGGTGAGGATTCTGCCCGAAATAAATTGGTCTTACCAAAGTTTGGCACAAATAAGTAGATACTTAGGGTGTCAAGAAAACAAAGAAAACTCCAATGATACAAAATCTCATTTAATCTCAAATATTGAGCATAATTATTTATACTTACAATAATACGCAACTCTCTAAATACAATAATAATCACAATAATAAAACTATCTATTTGTATCTACATACATTCCTTAAAGCAGCACTGATAGGTTGACATTAACTAGCTGTGCCCCGACCCTGACAAATAAACAGTAACACACTTTCAATCACAAATGATTTTGAAAGGATTTTGCTAAACCATTGCTTCATATGTTAGAACAATCTGTCTGCTCAACAACGTAAATAACGCAATGAATGTTGTTGAACTGTCAAAATGAAATCCATTGCTACTGTTAGTGTGTTACGCATTACCCCGCAGTGTTGTTCGAGTTATAAACTCACAAAAAATAGATAGCCAGAGATATTGAGTTTTGTAATTTATGAAAGAATTGAACCTACCTGAGGTTCAATTCTCCTTTCTGAGGGGGTAATCAACACACAAATTGGCTAAAAGACTGTCAAACTCATGTCAAGTGATTTCATTGGCTGTTGTCAGTTTGCCAATCAAAGCATGTTTTAATATTCAATATTTTTGTGAAAGTAGCCGACAAAAGCTTCCTTCGAAAACTTCGTCAAGTCTCCTCAGCGCCTATCACGCAGTGTTTGAAGACTAAGGTCTTCAATTAGTACGTCCCGCCCGCTATGACATACAGTGCCGAAACGTGAACAATGGACAGTTGGCCTGCTACCTAATTACTCAAAACATTTTCGTAAACAATTACGACAAATTTGTTTCATTTTGACAGTTCAACAACATTCATTGCGTTATGTACGTTGTTGAGCAGATTTTTTTATCGAACTTATGAAACAATGGATTAGCAATTTTTTTCAAATAATTCAAATTCCGATTGATTGTATGTTACGTAATTAGGGTGCTGGTCCACAAATTTAAGATCGCTCAGCGCACTATACGGCGGACAATGCTCAGAGTTTCTTTGAAGGATAACATCAGAAATGAAGTTATCCGGAAAAGAACTGGAGTTACCGACATACAAGAGTAAGCATGCTGAAGTGGCAGTGGGCTGGCCATGATTGCCGGTGGAGCAGACGATTCTAGGAGTGGAGACAGCGTATCGGCAAGCGTAGTGTGGGACGCTCCTCAGTTGGATGGACCGACGGACTTGAAGGACAGAGTGTTGTGGCGCCTATGTCCAGCAGTGGACTGCGATAGGCTGATTTTTGTGTTTATAAGCCATTCGGACACCGACTGTAAATAAGGCGTTCAGAAGTCTGGGTTTTTCTACATCTGAATAAATTATATTCTGTGTCTTAAATATAACGTTACACTAACAATAGTCTAATTCTATGGTGTCATGGCGTGTCTTTGGTATTGCTTGAGAGAGCTTGTACGATGCATCGTAATCTGGCGAGGCTGTTGACTCCACAAGATGTGTTGTCATCTGTAACAAAAATACCTAATTAAATCAATAAGGCGTCACACAAACTAGCCGCTAACCGCTAGGCGTTATTATCGCGCGATAATAACGCAAGCGTTATTGCGATAGCGTGTCCCGATTCCTTGCACACAGCTGCGTTTTTATCGTGCGATATTTCTAACGTGTTCTCCACCATAGGCGCGATTTTATCGCGCGATAATAACGCAAGTGTTATTGCGACATCTGTTTTCTACATTTTGTAAAAAGCAGCGCTATTATCGACCGATAAAAACGCGCCTGTGCCGCAGATGTGTGTAGATCGCATTCGTCCTAATACAAAATGTTCTAAGAACACTAAATCACAATATCGCAGGACGGAGAAACGCAAGCGTTCTACTCCTATTGCGGCGTTAGTATCGCAACAGTGTGTAGGTTCCTGACCGTCCTAATAAAAACTGTACTGAAAACAGATATCACAATAACGCTTGCGTTATTATCGCGCGATAAAAACGCCGCTGTGGGGAAGAGGCTTTAAGGTGCGATAACTGTCCCGTCTGCGGAGTTTCGCTAGGTAATTTAATTTGACCCTGTAGAGTCAAAGTCAAATCATTTATTTCAAACAAATCCTTATATTATTATGACACTTTTGAACGTCAAAATTTACAAAAAAAATTGAATTGGTTGTAGTGGTCCCTTCCAAAAGGTAGTTTTTGTAAAAGCCCTGGTGCAGGTCGCGAAAACCTGCTGGATACGAAAAGCACAGGACCGGTCGATGTGGCATGCTTCGGGGAGGTGCTTGTCCAGCAGTGGACGTCTTTCGCTGAACAATAATGACACTTACTACTTAGGAACGGTTTCTCCTTCTCTGTTTTAGTTTCTCTCGCGTCGTAGGACCGCTGTGACGTCACAGGTGACTCCATGTAGTTCTTACAGCTTTCTGACTCCAACTAGAGAGAAAAAGAAGATATTTTTATGATAGCATTCTCATGTCGAAATAAAAAGCATTTAACTGGTCAAATGTGGGTGTACTATCCTACTTTCAATGCTGGCTGGATGTAATATTTTTATCAAAAATTTGTTAAATGGTCGGATTCAGCATGAAATCTTTCTGCATAGATTATTATATATTTTTTTTTTCTGTTTCTATGAAATACTAAGATTTTATTGTAAAGGATGGATCGACACACATCTATTTTTGTCATTAGCTTGTTAATTAACTATGTTTAAGACCCATCCTGTATCTTAAGATACTCAATCTGTACTGTATCTTAAGAGACAGGTTTACCTAGTTTAAGTGGCAGGGTTATAATACTTTACTGTGGCCCCTGGCAACGTACAGGCAACTGAAGGAACACGGGTGGGGTTTAGTCAGTAAGAGTCTGACACGCCCTCTCGCTCCGCCCAGAGCGGGAGAAGTTATTCGATAATTTCCAAACCAAAAAAAAAATTGGTTATAATACTCGAGTACAGATTTTAACATCGAACCAGATGTACAGTATTTCATAATGAATCACCTAGGTTCCCATCTGTATTTTTATGGCAAATAAATTGATTTATTATTATAAAAATAGTGCCATGTAAGTTCTTCCTAATCGGTTTCCTAGAAAAGCGGTGACCGCTCACGTAGCGTCCGCGATTTACGGGCGAATGACGTCACTGAAACGTTGATTATGAAAATAATTTGGTGTGGTTTCCTAGAGAGCGTTGTTGTCACTGTAAAGCAAACCCCGCCCCCAAAGATTTAAATCGCTAGACTTGCCCTCACCGTACTCAGTCACAAGAAAAACTGTCCATACTGAGAAGAGTATGCTCACACATGATTAAATAGCGTTTCTATGACAAACAAGTGTAGTCACTGCGTCATTGTGTGTCAGAGATGTCAAAACTAAACAGAAACGCGACTATGTTTTGACGCGGTAGGGCAAATCTGACGATTTAAATCTGGCAAAGATTTAAATCGTCAGATTTGCCTGTCATCATTTTTATGACAGTCATCACTGCAGCCGTCAAGTGCGGCCACCACTTCTAGGAAACCGTAGCTTTACAGTACAAGGGTTCAACATACCGCTAGTGTTTAAGTTTTGTCATGTTTACTAAATAATTACCCATTCATAGGTAGTGTGTATCGACAATAGTACAACACCAAAGGAATGTCGCACTCTTGTACTGTAAGCGTTTAGGAAGAAGAGTGGGCGCGTCTTCGTGGATCGCACTATCTGTAATCCCTACTTATTTCGTTCTTATATATATAGCCACAAATACTGTTAAAGTTAAGACTATCGACAGAGAAGTCAAAAAAACTTCTCTTCAGACAAAATCGTAATTTACTCAAAATCAACTATAAATACATAATTAATAAAAAATCTTTATTGATACTTTGTAGTAGTTACGGCTTTTTACTGAATGACGGCAGCATTAGATACACCTGTGCCTAAAGCTACGGTTTCGACGACATGAAAATCCGTCATTTTCACCAGTATTTGACAATAACCCAAAGCCCGCCCCCAAAGATTTAAATCGCTAAATTTGCCCTCACCGTACACGGTCACAAGAAAAAGTGTCCATACTGAGAATAGGAGGTCACACATGATTAAATAGCGTTCCCATGATAAACAAGTGTAGTCACTGCGTCATTGTGTGTCAAGAAAGATAAAGAAAAGTGACTATCTTTTGACCTGGTATGGCGAATCTAACGATTTAAATCTTTGCCGCTGTCCTCATTTTCATGACAGCCGACACAGCGGCCGTTAAGTGCGGCCACCGTTATTCTCACCTAGAAACCTTAGCTTTACCCTTTGTTGTACCTACACAGGTATTCTGTATTACACCTGTAAGGATGAAGAAGGCTCAAAGTTTAAAAAGCATGGGAGGTCCCGCTCCCATTATTCCTTTTCCTCGATAAAAAAATGAAGATATTCGTAGGAGGACCATATTATAGGTAACTGGCCGTCAATTTCTGAAAGCATCTACAGCACAATAATAACAGTACCTAATTACTTCTACCCTTACGAGATTATTTTAACATCATTTTCGCTTCGGCCGTCAAATAACTCCCGAACCGTTCTTCTAACACTAAATCAAATCGGGATACCACACAGAAACAAACTACAACAATGCTTATCAAACAATCTGTCTCTTTCAAAGAGATATTTCTTCTATTATTAGCATAGACCACACATTCGCTTGTTCTCACTTGACTACAGTCCTTTCATAGTTATTTTACCTCTGAAAGCAACCTATTATAAACCTTATAGCGACGTCGATAACGATCATTATGATGCAAAATCAGATGTAAAATAACTGTAGGATTTGGACTTTACTAGCGATTTTGAACTGTCGACCACTTATGCGCTAATGCGCAATTTTGTTGCGTTTATTTGCTGGTATAATTCATCTTCATCCTATGAATATTATCTGGAAATAATATGCGGAAAATGCGGATAGATTATGTACTGTTTTAAGAACACATAACAGAGGCGACCCTATTACCATTAGCTGGGCGTAAACCAAGACTCTGGGCTTCTTCTGTGAATCTAATGCAATTGAAAACCCCAATACTACTGCTCGAACTCTGGCGGGTGGGAATGAACTCAGGGCCGTTTAGTCAGCAGTCAATAAGTAGGTATCTAAAGTAAGTACCCACGTCAAAATAAATCACATACGTAAGAGTGACAGAGATGCCGCAGAACAACGATCTTTTTCTTAAAATAGATGCGTTGTTTTAACGCCCAATCTACTATAGGTTTTTAAGCCACTGCGCACATCATAGCCGCAACCCGCAACGCTTAATCCGATCTAGCCTATCCCTTGTCGCTTGTCGAGGTCCGTATCCAAAAAACAAAAAGCCGCAACGCAAAAGTGCGGTGTGGGCCGCCTCTAGTGAGTGATGGCTCATACACAATGGGCAGAAGTGATGAAAGAGGATTTTTTTGATGACCCACCCGTCCAAATGTACGCGAGCCTCATTGCACTACAGTTAAAATTCAAATTTGGAATTTGACTGAAGCAATGAGGGTTTTCATGCTACCATTTGGCGCCACTTTGACAAGAGGTCTTCCATTTGGACAATGAATCTAACGAAATGACATTCATCATTTGTTTCATTCATTCGTTCATCATGCAGTCACGACAAAAAATAAAAGGAGCTTTGACACTTTTGACAGGACCTGACGTCTCAGTAGTGCTGCCACCTAGTCAACGTTATTTCAGAAAACCCTCATTACTGCGTTGCGGCGCTACCCGATGCGACTCCTAATGTGCTTTGGCGCAATTTTGCAATTGGTCGCGCTGCGGACGTAATGTGCGCTTAGCTAAAAGTCGTATTCACCTAAACCATGTTACATAGAAACGCTTAGTCTGCGCGCGTCTATTTCAGGAAGCGTCCCGCGTCGGCTAACTTGTCAAATGTGGTTTTGATTCGCGACGATACTCGGGCACCTGCTTTTAATTACTTAGAATGTCTATAATAAGAGTTAGGGCTGAGAAAGTAAGTAGCGATCGATTTGCGAGGTTAAGTTGTGAATGCCACGGTTGAAATGTAAATGGGTGGACAATATTTTCTCTTTGCGACTTGTGTGATTGATTCTGGCCTTCTCTCCGTTAGACTGGCTAGAGAGGGTGAGTTGTTAATTAATCACGGGCCCAGTGCGGCTGGATGTCACATATAATTTATTTGAGTTTTTAAGCAACTTCAAAAAGGAGGAGGTTTTCAATTCGACTGTATGTTATTTTTTTTTTTGTGTGTTTGTTCAGGATTACTCCGCCAATTATGAAATGATTTTGATGATTCTTTTTTTGTTTGGTAGGTCATACTTCAGAGGTGGTCCTATATAAATTGTATTAACTTTGCTTGGGTAGTTTTTAAGTTAGCTTCAATAATAGGTATTTTTCCCACTTGGTCTATATGGATGATATGACATCATTCATATAGACTAAGTTCCTGTCACTGTTATTTACATAGCAGGTAGTGGTATTCGAATTTGTGTGGGGTAGGCACCACAACTCAAAAGTGAAAAATATAAACTTTTTCCAAAAAAAATTAACCGACTTCAAAAAGTTATTTAGTACTTTTTAGTGTTTTTTTTTTAAGTCCTTTAAATTTTTTTGTAAAAAGTTTTTATTGGATCAAAGTTCATGTCAATTTTCTCACGATAATTTCCTTTGCCATGTTTAAAGCATTGATGAGAAAAAATTCACATGATATAGTAAGAGACTGATATATATTTTAACTTCAAATTTATATTGACTTTTTGGAGTTTACGGCTTTAAAGGATCGATTTTCATAGGCCCCGTACGGAAAATTTATGGGGAGTGAAATTTATACAAGCGTAACATTTGTCTAATTCGTAAATAACACGGATTAAAATTTTGAAAAAAACATGTACATACTCGTATTTTACATTTCAAACTAGATATTTTGGCCGTTTTTTTTTTTAAGGGATGCGTTTATTTATCCTCTTTGCCTATTGAAAGACAATCGTATTAAGAGGGAACAGGGGCTGCGAGGAATTTGAAAAATAGGTATTTGAAGAAACTATTGCCGTCTTCTTACCTCAAGTCTGCCCCCGTAGAGTGTGAGTCTGAGCTACAGCTCAGACCGATTATAACACAGAAAGTTTAAAATTCCCCTTGTTTCTCCTCGAAAACTGAACCGATTTAATTATTATTTACATTAAAATTTTAAGAAAGAGTAAGTAAGTCTAGATTCCTATCATTTTCTTTTATGTTAAAAACTTTTCGAATTTGTCTGGCACTTCTATAATCACGGCGGTAAAAATGGGGTATTTTTGTAATTTTTGAAGGGTCATATTTTCTTTACCGATAAGTTGCTGAAAAAAGGAAATAACAGACTGACTAAAACCCACCCGAGTTCCTTCCGTTGCCTGTACGTTGCCAGGGGCCACGATATCCCTTTCGGACTTTCCCGCAACCCCGGCAGGCATCGGTCCTATCGGACCCCTTCACTTGCTCTTTGAGGCGCGCGTGGAACACAACGTGCCGTCAACCCGGGCCTGGTTCTTATCGGACGGCGAGCTACCCATTGCTCACCGTCCGCAAGCCCGCGCCTACGGTGGCCGGGAATCGGCCTGCGATTCCCGACGCCCAGGGCGTCTCCTGCGGCGGCTAGTGGCGTGAGGGCGTGAAATTTGCCTCTCCCTCACGCGTTCTGCCTCCTCCTTTGCGAGCATTACTGCTTCGCAGAAGGAGGTGACGGCCTCCCATGCCCTCTCGCTCCGTACCATGGCCTGGACTAGGGCCGGACGCGAAAGATCCCCGCCGCCGATCGCCTCCACGAGGACACGGCGATGCTCTGCCCAAGCCGGACAGACCTCCACCGTATACTCAACCGTGTCCTCCGGGCGATCCACGCAGTGATGACACCCGGGCGTTTCCTCCCGCCTGATACGAAACAGGAACTTCCCGAAACAACCATGTCCGGTGAGGACCTGCGTTAGGCAGAAGGTGAGGACGCCGTGGCGCCTCTCTAGCCACTCCTCAAAGAGGGGACTTATCGCCGCAATAGTGGCGTGCCCAGGACTACAGCAGACCTTGATTTTATAAAAAAAAAGCTTGCTCTAGAGGAAGAAAAAAGGAGAATACATTCGTATGGAGAATCGGACGCCCTGTTCCCTCTTAAGGCGTAAGCTCTAGTCGTGCGTTGGAGCTGCAATACTCAGTATTTTCATTATTTCAGTATTTTATTCCTGGACAAAGTCCTCCGTCCCTCCACTCACAGTATCGATGGAATCCATCAAATTCGTGGGACGCTTTTTACGTGCACGTCTTTCTACATTGTTCTCACATGTATAATTATGATGTAATCAATATTTTGTAACAATATTATGATTTAAAAGAGTGTCCGTGGAGTTTCTTGCCCGTTCTTCTCCATAGGAACCTATGCTTTGGAATGGGCAACTAGCTTCATATTTCTGACTGACTAACCCCTTGACAATTCAAAAGTGCCTGTAAATGGTTTAATTGAAATAAATGCTTTGACTTTGAGTTTGAGTTTTCAGTTTCGTCCCGCCATCTCCTTTGTGGCCTGCCGCGACTCCATCTTGCTGTCTCAGGGCACCAGTTGTACCTACTATTCGGGCTCGCAGTTTGATGGCATGTGGTAGAGCGGCGATAATGTCCTGCCCACTCTTATTTAAGTTTAATTAGGTACTTCAATCGTCCGTCACCAACATCAGCTATCTAATTGCGTAAAACTTTTTGACAGTTCAACAACATTCATTGCGATATTTACGCTGTTGAGCAGATTTTTTTTTCGAACTTAGAAAGAAAGAAAAATAGGTTTATTTGTCACAGAAACACGTGCATACAAAAAGACAACAATGTAAATATAACAGAAACAGAAATATTCGGCAGCTGCACGTCATGACTGTGACAAGAAGCAACTTATGATGCAATACATTAGCAATCTCTTTCAAAATGATTCAGATTGTGATTGACCGTGTATTACGTAGGTAATTGGGGTGCCGGTTTATGGGTTTCTGGAACGAAAATCAGGGACAGTGTCAAAAGTAAACTCATGTCAAATAATCTGATTGGCTGTTGTAAATGAAGTCAACCAATAACAGCGGTTGACGTGCGTTTGACAATAAAATTCTTAGCAAATAATTGTGTGTATTTTCGTTCCAGAAACCGGGCGGTAGCGTTAGTCAATCCCGAGTGTTTGCAAGCAAGTGATGCGTAGACCGCACAGAGTAAAATGCGCTTGAGTTCGAGACTTTCTTTAATTACCCATCACTAATTCCTAAACTCAAAACTAAATATCCATCCCTAGATCTAATTCCATGCACACATACACACCCACAACTATTCGTAATCTATCTGTAGTTGATAGTATGTCGCGATGTAATATTGCACACATCCACGGACTATCAATCTATATATATTTATACATAATACAGTTGGTAGTGTGTCGCGATGTTAAATTGTCATCTATCCACGTCCGCAGATTATTTATCGCTACACGTGCGCGTGCGCCTTGGAATAGAATTACACAGAATCGCGCGCTTATAGACGAGCAATCATTTTAATTGCTGGATTAGTTTTTGATTTTTGGTGGTCTTGAAGTGGAGTTGTGTTTCTTGGGATTTTGTAAATTAAAATTATAATGCTATTTTCAAACCGGTGTAGCGACTTTTTGGCGGTGGAGCTCGTTGCTAAGTAATAACTGCCGCACGGGTCGATCCATCAGGTACGCTTGCCGGGGTTAGTCTGTAGATGGGTGACCATCTTTATATACCGAGACTCCTCTGTGCTTAGGAAAGTACATTAAGCCGTTGGTCCCGGCTGTCATTCGTGGATCTTTGACAGTCTTTACGGTTCGTCAGAAGCCCGAAAGTCTGACAACCAGTCTTGCCAAGGTATCGTATTACCCAGTTACTGGGTTGTGGAGGTCAGATAGGCTGTCGCTCCATTTAAAATACAGGTATTCAGCTGCATCCGGTTAGACTGGAAGCCGACCCCAACATAGTTGGGAAAAGGCTAGGGAGATTGATTGGTAGCGACTTTTTTGTAAATAAAAGGTTAAGATAGTTTAATACCCAGGACTTTTTTGTAGGTTGTGACTCGCACAGACCAGGGAAGCATGGCACAAAGGGAAGAGGCCAACACTCAGCAATGGATGGCAGCCAATGAATGAATGAATGATTTAAATTCTTAGTTACATACTAGGTCCCAATGTGTAGATGTTAATGGTGTGAAATCTTCCGGGCTGCCAGTTCAGTTAGGTGTGCCTCAAGGCTCAATACTGGGTCCATTCTTGTTCTTAGTCTATATCAATGACTTACCATTCTATTTAAAGGGTATCTGTGAAGTTGTACTGTTTGCAGATGATACTTCACTTATTTTTAAAGTAGACAGAAATAGACAAGACTTTGACGATGTAAACAGTGCACTCTCAATGGTTACGGATTGGTTTTCGTCAAATAACCTAGTTCTCAATAGCAAGAAAACCAAATGTGTAAAGTTCGCCCTTCCAAATGTTAGAAATCTAGGACCCAACATCGTCTTAGATAAAGAGTTGCTTGAAACTGTAAACACGGCAGTTTTTCTGGGCATAACAGTAGATGCCAAACTTCAGTGGGGCCAACATATATCGAGCCTAGCGGGAAGGCTCAGTTCGGCCGCCTACGCTGTCAGGAAAGTAAGACAATACACTGACGTTGATACAGCTCTGTTAGTCTATTTTAGTTATTTTCATAGCGTTATGTCCTACGGTATTCTGCTGTGGGGCAAAGCTGCTGATATTCAAAATATATTTGTCCTTCAAAAACGAGCTGTTCGAGCAATTTACCAGCTAGGTGCCAGAGTTTCTCTGAGAGATTTTTTCAAAGATATCGGTATCCTCACAGTGGCATCACAATTAATTTTCGCCAACATATTATATATTAAACAAAATATACTCTTATATACTAAAAACAGTGATATTCACAATGTTAACACTAGAAATAAGAACAAACTACGTACTCCCTTTCACCGGCTTTAGAAGGTTCATAACTCATTTGTTGGGCTTGGTATAACCTTTTATAACAAACTACCTTCTTCTTTGCTAGATTTGCCTTTTAATGCGTTCAAAACTAAAGTAAAATCCAACCTCTGTTCAAAGGCATACTATTCTATCTACGACTACTTAAATGATAAGAATAGTTGGTCGCTGTGATTAACTCAAGAAAATGTTTAAATGTTCTTTCTCCAGAATTAGCTTACTTACTGACAGGTTATATGAGTTTATATAATTGTTTATAATTTTACTAATTTTACTTTATTTATTGTTGACATAATCTACTCATTACAATGTTTTTTTTTATGAGTTGTATTGCAATATGTGGTTAGCTAGCGACCTCGATAATTTTTTAATTTACCGCAATGGTCCTAGTTTATCAATTATAACTTCTAGTTACAGCTATATGTAAGCGGGCACGCCCTTTATGTCTGGAGGCTTTTATTTAGATATTGTTTTTATTTCTGCTTGAGTATAGTTCTCGATTAGGGGTCGCAAACCGGGATCCCGGATACTGAAAATACCGGGATACCGGACCGAAAAGAAGCCTTCACAATACCGGTATTGAATTTTTGAATACCGGGTTTTACGATATTTTCGGTATTCATCACAGAACGCTACAAATCGCAAATCCTCCCATGCGAAATGAAATGAAATGAAATGAAATGAAATGAAATTGTTTATTCTGTAAATAGGATATTGCAATCACTTTTACACGTCATATTAAAAAAAAATAAGAAGAAAATGCTAGATGAGTTCGGCGTTTCCTATCTGACTACTCTGAGAAGAAAGACCGAAACAAACTCAGAGGTCACAGTCTCTTTTAAAGTCCAGACATAATCTTGGTCAGGCCATATGAGGACCATGTAGATTAGTGTCTGAAATGGTCTTTTGAGGAAAGAACCACACAGATTTGAGTGGACCTGTCCAGTCAGTGCAAGCATTTGTCAGTAATCGTAGAGCTCAACTCAGAACTTAAGGAGCTCAACTCGACGAACAATACCAAAGAAAGGACATTTGG
This sequence comes from Xanthia icteritia, assembly GCA_949128155.2. NCBI lineage: Eukaryota > Metazoa > Arthropoda > Insecta > Lepidoptera > Noctuidae > Xanthia > Xanthia icteritia. Next base: position 9,020,036 of record OX421959.2, on the reverse strand, counting down.
GTAGGTCGCATAAAGTACTCAAACTGCCAGACCATCATTTAAACTAACTGAGAAAGAAAAAATTAAAGAAAGAGGAAAAAACAATAAAAATAAAATATCCACATAGTCCTCACATTCACAATAATTAAAACAATATAATACTTTACAAAGTAATCATGTTATTTTGTATATAATTTTCAACAATGTCAATATGTATATAAAAAACTGGTATTTTTAATGATTTACATAATAATTCAAATGTCAAATTTTATCACAAAGCTTAGCAGAGCGAGCAGCTCAATCCCACGCTTTTTTATCTTCTAAATAATCTGAAATTTTATAGTACCCTTTTTTACAAAGTTTGGTTTTAATACAGCTTTTAAATCGTTTAATGGGTAAGTTTTGAATATCAATGGGAAGTTTGTTGTAAAAGCGTATACATTGACCCATGAACGAGTTGCCTACTCTGTGGAGACGTGTGCGATGTACAGCAAGGTTGTGTTTATTCCTGGTATTTAAACTATGAATATCGGTAATTTTCTTAAAATTTGATATATTTTTGTGTACATGTAATAGGTTTTCAAAAATATATTGTGAGGCTACAGTCAGGATGTTTATTTCTCTGAATTTTTCTCGAAGGGAATCCCTCGGACCTAGGTTGTAAATGGCTCGAACAGCCCTTTTCTGTAGAACAAAGATAGTATGAATGTCCGCACAGGTTCCCCAGAGAAGAATCCCATAAGACATAAGACTATGAAAATAACTAAAATAAACAATTCTGGCTGTATCTACGTCAGTTATCTGTCTAATTTTTTTAACAGCATAAGCGGTAGTTTACCGTCAATAGTTATTCCAAGAAAAACTGTTGAGCGAGTAGTGACACCGCCGCCTCTTTTCCTGTACGAGCTCTAACGCGTCACTATTACTTTTATATATTACTAGCTGCCCGCCCCGGCTTCGCACGGGAGCACTAAGTACTTATCTATGGCGCACCTACCTATCTACCTACCTACTTACCTACCCTACTAACCTACCCGACCTACCTACCCTACCTACCCACCTTACCTACTACCCTACCTACATACTTACATTCCTACCTTACCTACTTACCTACCTACCTACTTACATACCTACCTACCATACCTACCTACTTTCTAACGGGGGATATCATAAATGCAAAATGGATGAAAACATGATTTTTCTTCTTATCTAGGCCGAGACGAATGAAAAAAAAACTTCGAAATCAGTCAATCCGTTCTCGAGATGTCATCAAAAAACCCGTTCCATACAAAATGAATTAAGTAGTGTTTAATGATGCAATACTATCGTGTTCATGCAAGCCTAGTACTTTTTGTTAGTATTTATGGTATGTATACCGGGACATCATAAGTGCAAAATTTATAAAAACATGATTTTTCTTCATATCTTTTTTTCTCGTGAATGTTTCAAATGTTTTAGTAGTTATTCTGCTATTCGGGGAGGAGACAAATCCAACGAATTAAAAACCATGAAAATTGATCCAGCAGATCTCGAGTTATAAGTGTTGTAACAAACCCGTCTTTGTTTTATATATATAGATATATATTTACACTATTACTTTTATGTGAGTTGTAACCAACCGTTGCAATGTTACAATTTTGATAGGAAGGAGATACTCGTTTTCTTTGATTAAAATGCTCTTTTATTGTTTGACAACTTATACTTAAACTGATAATACCTTTTAATTAGAGATTTCACTATACTATAATGATTAATGACTTTAACGGAAAGAAAAACTAATAAAATAAATATAATTTCTCTAAATGTCGAAAATACCGGAAATACCGGGATCCCCGTATTTTGCTAGACTCAATACCGAAAATACCGGTTTCGGAGAGAGGGACCGGTATTGCGACCCCTATTCTCGATGTTTTTGGTTGGTATATTGGCGTGTGCTAGCTGTCATATGGCTATTAATTTTATAATTTAAATTATGTTTTGTGTTGCGTAATGTAAATATCATTTTGCATACTTTTTTACTGAACAGACAGCTGTGCTGCTGGGGAGTTTGTTGCGCCACTTCTTCTTCCCAGCTAAAGCACTAGGAAGTAGTGAAGGGCGGGCGTTTTGGGGGACTGTCTTATGTAATTTTGACGTTCGAAAAGTGCTGATTCTCAGCCTAGTTTGAATAAATGACTTTTGAATTTTGAATGATGTCATTAAGATACGAGTGAGCAGTCGAGAGTAGTGGAGGCCCAGTGGTAACGGCTGTGACGTACGAGTTGTAGGTCGTGGGTTGGAACCGAAGCAGGCACTTTAGTTTGTGTAAATTATTTCATCACCACTGCTCTCAAAACGGTGAAGGAAAACATCGTGTGTTACTACGCAATTAAAGATTTTGTCAATGACAAAAATTTCTGATAATGGTGTGTAGGTTGCTACTTTGTGATTTAATTCACTGACATTTCTATCTTTAGCTGTTATTGCAATTCTAAATTTAGTTTATTTACTTTATGCCATTTTTTTAATTTATTGACATTTGTAATTTAATTTATTTTCATTTAAAATTTAATTTGTTGACATTTGTAATTGAACTTTTTGACATTTGTAATTTAATTTTTTGACATTTGTAATTTAATTTTTTGATATATTTAATTTAATTCGTTGACAATTGTGCCTGCTTCCGAATGTTATTAAATAATATGAGTATTCTTAATAAGACTTAGTGGATGGAAAGCTTTCTCTTTTTCTGTTTGTTTATGTTTTTTTTTGTTCTAGTGTATATATTACCTATATTAAATAATTTTGCATGCCGTAAGGCAAAATTTATCGGGACTCTCAACAAAATAACCATCATATCTGTATACCTACATTATTAGCAAATAATTGGTTTCTGATTTCTGATAATTTCTGTGAGGAAGCCGAAATGTCCTAGAACCAAAAATTCGAAGACATGTGACATCCACCAACCCGCACTGGTCCTGCGTAGTGCAATGGACTATGGCCCACTCCCTCTCACAGAAATAGGAGGCCTGTGTTCAAGCAGTGGGAACATTATAGGCTGATTATTAGCAGCTGAATGACAAAATAATGTTCACGCTTTTTAAATGACGTATTTCACTTGCGAGTAACAAAAAGAATAAGTGCCTCTTGCAAGGCTATATTATACTTACCACGGCAGCAGCTTGCAGCCTTTCTATATGTTGTATGGCAGCTAGTAATATTTTTTTTGGGTGGGAAATTATCAAATAACTTCTCCCGCTCTGGGCGGAGCGGGAGGGCGTGTCAGACTCTTACTGACTAAAATCCACCCGTGTTCTTTCAGTTGCCTGTACGTTGTCAGGGGCCACGATATCCCTTTCGGACTTTCCCGCGACCCCGGCAGGCGTCGGTCCTAGCGGACCCCGTCAGTTGTGCTGAAATCTCTTTAAGGCGCGCGTGGAACACAACGTGCGGTCAACCCGGGCGTGGTCCTTATCGGACGGCGAGCTTATACCTATTGCTCACAGATCGCAAGCCCGCGTCTACGGTTGCCGGGAATCAGCCTGCGATTCCCGACGCTCAGGGCATCTCCTGCAGCGGCTAGGGGCGTGAGGGCGCGAAATTCGCCTCTCCTTCACGCGTTCCGCCACCCCCTTCGCTAGCATTACTGCTTCGCAGAATGAGGTGACGGTCTCCCATGCCCTCTCGCTCCGTACCATGGCCTGGACCAGGGCCGGACGCGAGAGATCCCCGCCACCGATCGCCTCCACGAGGACACGGCGATGCTCTGCCCAAGCTGGACAGACCTCCACCGTATGCTCAACCGTGTCCTCCGGGCGATCCACGCAGTGATGACACCCGGGCGTTTCCTCCCGACTTTTCCGGAACAGGAACCTTCCGAAACAACCGTGTCCGGTCAGGACCTGCGTCAGGCGGAAGGTGAGAACGCCGTGGCGCCTCTCTAGCCACTCCTCAAAGAGGGGAGTTATCGTCGCAATTGTGGCGTGCCCAGCCGCTACCAGCCCTGGCTAACTTACCCTGTACTTTGCTACGCTATAATAATATGCTGTGCTTACCACGGCAGCCGCTCGTAACGCAGCTTGCAGCCTTTCTATATGTTGTATGGCAGCTCGTAATATTTCCAGCTTGGGCAGTCTCCCACTACCAGCCCTGGCTCTGATGCGTAACTCCTCGAAGGCGGCATTTACCTGTTGAACAAAAGGTTTTTGTTAGTATGTAGGTACTTAGGTATAGCATTATTATCTGCCTAGCCTCCCCTAAAATTCAAATTCAAATTTAAGTATTTGCATTTTTTTATAACTTTTTTGTCTGTTTCCAACGAACCTACAAAAACGAAAAAGTCTTTATTCATAATTATGTAGAATAATCATGAATAAGGACTCGACTTATTACTGTTTCACAAAAAAAATAAAATGGAACTAAAAGCGGCGATGCCTTCGGTAGAATGCGTGCATTGCGTTGCGGCTACAGAAGAAATTAAAAAAAAAGGCATTGGCGCGAAATCTTTAGGATTTTTCTCTAATTCAACAAATCAAATTGCATTGGTGACCGTAATATAATTTACAACGGTGAAAATGTTATCATCTAGTGAGAATGGAGACCCTAATTTGCAGATGGAAGAGAAAGGAAAATAAATAATTTTCAATCTGTTGCAGTCAAGGTCACAAAGCATTTATTTAAATACTAATGAAACTCAAACTCAAACTATTTATTTCAATTAAACCATTTACAGGCACTTTTGAATTGTCAAGGGGTCAGTCAGTCAGAAATATGAAGCTAGATATAAGCCCATTCCAAAGCGTAGGTTCCTATGGAGAAAAACGGGCAAGAAACTCCACGGACACTCTTTTAAATCATAATATTGTTACAAAATATTGGTTACATCATTCATGTTGAAATTATACATGGGAGAACAATGTAGAAAGACGTGCACGTAAAAAGTGTTCGTAATAAAAAGATAAAAAGAATTAAAAAATTAAAATAAGCAAAGCAAATAAGAAAAGTTTATGAAGTGGAGGACAGAAAAAGGAGTGGATTCGAAGGAGTTTTTCTTACGTATTTTGATGAACTGCCCAAAAAATATCAAAGATAACGATACAGACAAGACATAATGTCAATATAATAAAGAAATATGTAAATTTGACGGCTTTTCTCAAGAAATTATCCACCGGCTACAAGGCCAAGAATTCCAGTTTTCACGAGGAAAGATATCGAGAATTTCGTAAATAAGGCACCAAAAGAAAAATACTTGGCAACAACGGTACCTACTTACGTAAACGTTTTTCTATTATTTTCATGAAACAAAATTTTTAGGTAGGTACCAACCAAAATACAGTTTTAACACACTTATTTTTTGTTTTACAGGTAGCTTTAATTTTTTTTATCAGCGGAACCAGCAGAGGGATAGAACTGGCTAACATAACAGTGGAAGATATCGAAACTGATACCCATCTTCAAGTTATCAATCTGCCCAATACAAAGACAAATAAGGAGAAATTCATGATTTACGGCCGAGTGGAGTGGGCACGCCACGATTTTTTCTCAACTATCAAAACGAAAAATGCACAAGGCAAGTTATAGGCAAAAATAAATTTAGTATCATGCCAAAAGAGATCGCCACCTATCTAAATTTGCCTAATCCGGAACAGTACACTGGCCATTGTTTCCGAAGAACATCCGCCACTCTCTTGGCGGATTCTGGTAAAAATATAACAACGCTAAAACGCCACGGTGGATGGACATCTGATAAAGTGGCGGTCGGCTATATAGAGAACTCTATTCAAAACAAATTTGATATCACCCAGCGTATCACAGAAAGCATCAATATTCTCCCAACTAGCCCACGACCATCGACTTCAATGGATGAGTCAACTCAGCTGATTCTCTATTCAGAACATTCGAACGAGGGACCCTCCTCAAACCAGGAACTACGTGTATCTCCCACGTTTACTCCACAGACAACTCAACATTCATCTTCACAGAGGACTGAAATTAATTTGCCGGGAAAAACATCTCGTTAAATATCCAGAATTGTACAAATTGTACATTAAATTTTTAATAAAATAAACAATTTAATATTGTATTAGATTATTTTATTTTCTCGCAATCGTAGTGAAAAGTAGAGTGAAACACACGGCGCTAAAAACCCATTATAACTCGATTTCTGTTAAACTACCTCGTTATAATGGGTAATTTTAGCGCCTTGTATTTAATAACAATCTACTATTTTATGTTTTCCCTACTATATTGGGGTTTGCTTCAAGTGTAATCTGCCTATCTGACTTCCACAACCGAGTTACTGGGCAATACGATACCCTTGGTAAGACTGTCATTTAGAGGTACGACAGGATTTGTGTGACGTCAGTATGTTGTGTGGGCTTTTTGATGCGTACTTCGCTTGTGGCCATGTTTATGCCGCCACAGTCAGACTTTTGAGCAACTAGGATTTTTTAAATGGGGCAGTATGGGCAGGTACCTTAACCGTTGTAGCTACAGGAAAACGTTCTTAGGAGACTGTCCTTAACTTTTTGAGAATTTTTGATCTGCATTTAGAGATTTTGAAAAGAAAATACAGTCTGCAGGAAAATAGTAAATTTTCACAAAAACTTTTTTATGCTAATCGATCCTGTTTCTAACGGACCAACTGAGGTTTGAGTATTAGAAAAGTTCTAGAAATCGCAAAAAACTTTTCCCAAACATTTCGTAGGAAATGAGACTCCAACCTACTTTTTACGGTGGATACTGACTGACTGGCCGAAAATAAACAAAAAAAAAATATTTCATATTTCGAACGAATACGCGTTATAATTTGATTTGAGAACAAAATAATTTAGATCGTTCGTTGCTCTTGAAAAAACTTTTTCCATACAAAGTTTTTATGCCATTTCCTTTAGGCCATTTCTGACTTTTGTAGCGGACTGTTTTTTTTATCGTTCCCCGTACAAGTCAGAAAGTTCAAATCAAATAAAATTATAACACGCGTTATAAAATTATAACACGCGTTATAATTTTATTTGATTCGTTGGAAATTTGAAATCCCATTTTTTTTCAGGCAGTCTATTCATCGTAAGAAGTAGGTTAGAGTCTCATATCCTACGAAATGTGAAGGAAAAGTTTTTCCGATTTCTGACTTTTCCAGTGCTCAAACCTCAGTTGGTCCAATGGAGTTTTTGGACCAATTGATCCTTATAGGAAGCAGGATCGATTAGCATCAAAAAAAGTTATTGTGAAAGCTGTCCATTTTCTTGCTGCCTGTATATTTTTTTTCAAAATCTGTGAGTGCAAGTCAAAATGTTCCAAAAATTTAAGAGGGAGCAAGGCCTGCGAATCTCCATACAAATGTATTCCCGTATTATTATGTATAAGTTTTTTCTTCCTGAATAATGCCTCTAGAGCATTTTTTTTCTCCCTAAAATCAAGGTCTGCTGTAGACACGTCCCTGATATTTCCTTTTTTTCAGCAACTTATTGGTAAAGAAAATATGACCATCCAAAAATTACAAAAAATGCCCCATTTTAGAGCCGTGATTAGAGGACTACTAGACAAATTCGAAAAGTTTTTAACATACAAGAAAATGATACGAACCTACACATACTCTTTCTTAAAAAAATTATGTACTTAAAAATAATTGAATCAGCTCTGTTTTCGAGGACAAAAAAGGGGAATACGTCGATCTCGTTAATTTTTTTGTGAAATAATCGGTCTGAGCTGCAGCTGTCCCTATCGTACTCTACGGAGGTAGACTTGAGGTAAGACGACGGCAATAGTTTCTTCAAATACCTATTTTTCAAATTCCTCGCAGCTCCTGTTCCCTCTTAAGGACAGTCTCCTAAGACGGTTTTCTTGTAGCGACAACGGTTAATGCCCTTACTGCCCCATCTCAAAAATGCTGTCACATACAGGTGACAGCCAGAACCAACGGCAAGACCTATTATTTATATATAACCAAGAGCCTTAAGAGTAGGTACATACGAGTATAACATCGAAAAGAAAAACAGAAAAGAAAGAAAATACGTTTATCTGCGGTAAACATGACGCAAAAAACGAACACAAAATAAACAAAGAAACAAGTTTACGGAAAATATGCGTTACTTCCACGCAAAACGGCAATCGCTCAGCATAATGCTGCGACCCTATGCAAGACAGAGCCGCAGGTTTTCAGCGACAGCCGGCGTTGACGTTATGACGTCGACCGGTGCAGCATACAATGAAATATAATTATGGTATAAAAATAAAATAGATATACAATAATTAATTCTACATGTATAACACAATATCAGCTCTGCGGCGTCCCTAGACGGTCAAAATTGCTTGATAAGCACGAAAAAATCACGTGCTTGTTCAGCACGTCGCACGCGACTGAGGACGCCATTAGGACACTGCGACTGAAAACGGTCGTAAAACGATCGCTGTGTCGAGACTGCAGCGCTTGTAGTCCTCAAAGCGCTAGGTAGAAAGAAATGTTAGTGTGTCCACATTTCGCATTTAAAGGAAGCATGTGACATGTGGGCCATAATGCTATCAGTCAGAAACAAATCCAGAATCCGGGCTGCTTAGCTAATTTCAGTAATCAGTTTTTTGTTTTTGTACTGTCTTCCGCCAGCATTGGCTTTGCCCGCGTGATATGTATATAATGTTATAGCATATCGACTGTGAACTGGCAGTCATCAGTCCTATCTCAATTTTTGTTCTTGCGTTGATTTATATTGTCCTACCTCGTTTTTATATTAGAAGGAAACCTAAAATGCTACTTATGTTTTTAATAACAAGTGTAATAAAAATATTTAAAAGCCACGTATTTTTATTTAATGCACCAGATGCTATATAAATGACGCAAACAAGTTTTTTCTTCAACATGTAAAGTTGGTCCTAGTTTATCATTTATAACTTCTAGTTACAGCTATATATAGCTATATGTAAGCGGGCACGCTGTTTATGACTGGAGGCTTTTATTTAGATATTGTTTACGTTTAGTCTTATTTTTTTTTATTTCTGCCTGAGTTCTTGATATTTTTGGTTGGTATATTGGCGTGTGCTAGCTGACATATGGTAAATTATTTTGCATACTATTATATATAATCAATTTGTTTTCTAACTGAGCAGACAGCTGTGCTGCTGGGGAGTTTGTTGCGCCACTTCTTCTTCCCAGCTAAAGCACTAGGAAGTGGTGAAGGGTGGGCGTTTTGGGGGACTGTCTTATGTAACTTTGACGTTCGAAAAGTGCTGATTCTCAGCCTAGTTTGAATAAATGACTTTTAAATTTTGAATTTGAATTTTTCACTTGCTTTTGATTTTTAAATTTTGTTGTCAATATTAAGCTAGTATCGGTTGCCTGTTCACAGTCGATATGTTACTCAGTGATAATATAGCATTCTTCTGGTGAAAGATTTTTCTAAATCGATCCAGTAGTTTTCGAGTTTATTCATCACAAACAAAAATACATTTTTTTTCTCTTTATAATATTAATTAACTTGTAGAAAATTAGCAACCATATTTTTTTCATGTATACTTCGTAAAACTGCCACAATATATAAACGATATATAAATAAACGTATAATTTTATGACTCCTAATTAACACAAAAAATCTCGCGCCTAAAATTAAAAGGGTGAGCAAACATATGCGCGTGCGTCTCTCTGGCCGTTAATATGCCGTGACACGCCCCTCCCCAGGGATCGATTGCACTTTGAGCACAATTAAATTAAGTGACGTTTTAAAGTTCTTAAGAACTGTCACATCTGATTTTTGGTGGCGTGTCACTCGGTAAATATAGATTGGTGGGTAAAATGGCGTTAAATCTGTACATATTAATTACTGACTGCCTCGTTGGTCTTGTGGTCGCAAGCTGCGCTACTCGTGAGCATGAGGTCCTGGGTTCGATTCCCGGGAATTGCCCGGTTGATGGCAATAGGCTCGCCCCCTTTTACATAGGACTTAAACATAACTGACGAAATGTGGGTGTACCTACTATAGGTACAGCTCTGCCCAACCCTTCGGGGATTACAGGCGTGATGTTTGTGTTAAATAAAGTGACGTTTTAAAGCTCTTGAGAACTGTCACATTTGATTTTCGAACGCGTCTCATCCGGTAATTATAGATCGGTGGGTAAAATGGCGTTAAATTTATCGTAATGTATACCTACTGTTATCTAATTAAAGTAGGTACCTTTTCTTCTCTAAGAATTTACTCCGGAAGATTTATAATACATTCACATTTAACTTAATAAAGAAATCTTCAAGTCTTTAAAACCCTGTGAAGTAGCGGGCAGGTCGCTAGTCGGAGACAAATAAATAAGCCTCGATGTCTAGTATCCACAAGATAGGCTGCTAAATAGAGGGTCCTGTTGTTATCATGATGTATGTTGACTTGAAAGAGCATGGCAGTTGAGAGTATATCATGCTCACTTAAGAGGGAACAGGGCCTGCGAGGAAAAGGAAAAATAGGTATTTGAAGAACTATTGCCGTCGTCTCACCTCAAGTCTGCCCCCGTAGAGTGCGATAGGACCAATTAAATCACAAAAAAATTGACGAAATCGACGTTTCGTATTCCTCTTTTTTCTCTCGAAAACCGATTCAATTATTTTTTATATAAAATTTTTAAGAAAGAGTATGTCTAGGTTCCTGTTATTTTCTTTTATGTTAAAAACTTTTCGAATTTGTTTGGTACTCCTCTAATTACGGCGGTAAAAATGGAGCATTTTTGTAATTTTTGGAGGGTCATATTTTCTTTACCGATAAGCTGCTGAAAAAAAGGAAATAACGTACGTGACAACAGCAGACCTTGATTTTATGAAAAAAAAATGATTGCGCTAGAGGCATTATTCAGGAAGAAAAAAGGAGAATATATTTGTATGTAGAATCGCAGGCCCTGTTCCCTCTTAAATGTCTCACTGATAATGGCGCGTGTGTTGGATTATTCGATTCTCTACAAAATGGTTGAGCTGGATGGTGCTGATCCAGGCGTCATGTTCGTGAACGGGCGCCGTTAGTTGAGACTGGTAATTTCTTACCTGCCAGGGCTTATTTTTTCTCTTATATTTTAAATTGTTTCTTTTTTATGGGTCTTTTTCAATAATATTTGATTATACATTAACTATGTATTACAACGAACTATTATATATTATGTACAAGTATGTAAAGGAAAAAATATGAAAATAAAATAAAGAGAAAAGCTCAATGGGCCTCCAAAAATTTGTCCGCATCGCTGTCAGCAGGAAAAGTGCCCTAAAGGCTGGCAGCATTGCCACGTTGGATGGCAATACTGATTCTTTATCCTAAGAATTGGCCAGCCCTCTGGTCACGGGAAGACTCGACCAACCGCTTGGCAATGTCCCGAAATATTCGATGAGCACTCGGGCCCTAGTGTTTCAACCTCAAAAATATAGCTACCAATAAGGTTGTTATATTTGCGCCGTTTGAGTTTTTCTGCACCTGCAGCAGCCACTCCGGCACAGCCCACCGTGATGGGATGGCGCAAGGGTGTCGACACATAGGCCTACCCAACTTCTAAGACATTATGGTCATTCCGTCTGGCCTCTTCCCACCGTCGCGTGCCAAGCCACTGGGTTCTAAGACAGCTGGCACTCCGGCGGTGACAAGAGCCAACGGATGATGTCATTAAGGCTTGCGTGCCGTGCCAACCGACCAGCGCTCTTGTTGCAGTAAAGGCCATTGTATGCGAGGCGGTCGATTGCTTCACGGCATTGACAGCGATATGGAGCCCCGCAAGGAGCGCCCAGACGCAGACTTGTAGCGAGCCGTTTCTTTATTCTTTTTTATTTTATTTCTCACCAATATACAAGCATAATTTACCCAGGATTTTGTAATATCTTGGTTTAAAAAGGTGTCCTTGGAGTTTATTGTCCGTTCTTCTCCATAGAGATCTATGTTTTGGAAATGGGCAACTAGCTTCAACTTTCTGACTAACTGACCGACTCTTTGACAGTTCAAAAGTGCCTGTAATGGTTTCATTGAAATAAATGTTTTGGTTTAGACAGACACTTAAAGTTTATGTATTTGTATTAAGTATATTGAAAAGTCCGACACCACCTTCACAAATCTAATTCTAAATTGCCATAAAGTATTAGTTTGAAAGCAACGACACATACTTAAAAAGTCAAAAACAAAGTGCATATACGACATCCTCTCAGTTTAATTCAAGTTGATATACTGCGTGTATTAGAAATATGTGGTCATATTTATTTTAAAGGCTGTGGTACAGACCATCAAACTGAATAACTTTCTTCATGAGAAAAACATTGTAAATAAACACGTAGGTATTGAAGTTTTGTATGGTACAGCTCAACAGCTGAGGCCCTAGTGTGAGTTTCTTTTAACTATCTTGACTATACGCATCGACCGCGATTGGCGCTCCGATTGGCAGCCGGCCGGCTTTCACCAGTGAAGGGCCGATCGGAGCACCGAACGCAGTCGATGCGTAAAGTCGAAATGCTTAAAAGAAACTCACACTAGGGCCTCTAAATATTATTTCGCGATGACGATGTTGGTCTCATGGAGTAAGTTGTACAGTTTGATGGTCTCTACCACACCCTTAAATATGACCACACATGTCTGATACACACTGTATATTATCTTTATCTTTCTGTGCATTTCTGAACGTTTAAAATAACGATGAGGCCTGTTCAGATATATGCGATATCGCTGTCGCGCTCGGTTACGATACCGATTCGGTACGTGATACCGAATCAGTACGCAATACCGAATCGGTATGCTGTCGCGCTCAGTAGGCGATATCGTGACGGTATCGCGTACCGAATTGGTACGCCAGCGCCAGTCTCAACATAGATAGAGATCGCTATACGACGCAATTCGGGCGCAAAGTCGTAATAGCGTCCCTAGACGCGCGCGACGTGCTTGACAAGCACGGGATTTTTTCGTGCTTGTCAGAATCAGTACGCAATACCGAATTGGTACGTGAATATCGCTGTCGCGCTCGGTAGGGGATATCGCGTCGGTATCGCGTACCGAAAAGGTACGCCAGGGGCGGCAGTCTCGACATAGATAGCGATCACTATACCTACATCATTTAATCAATTATAATTTTAATAAGTAATTTACATCCAAATGATTTTTTTATGTTGTATACAGAATTGAATGATTTGATAATTTTCTTTATCATTGCTTTTAATTATTATTCTTTGTATGTATAAATTCTAATTTAAATAAGCTATAAATATGTTATGTAAGCCGTTTTTTGTGCATGTGGTGTTAACCTGTAATTAATTGATGCACTTGAATATATATCTAGTTATTAAATCAGAAATGTATATAGTGTAAACAATTGTTGGTTAACCTAAATAAATAAATATACGACCGAATTCGGTCGCAGTCCTAATAGCGCCCCAAGACGCGCGCGACGTGCTTGACAAGCCCGAAAAAATCCCGTACTTGTGAAGCAAGTCGCGCGCGTCTAGGGACGTTGCGATTGAATTCGGCCGTATAGCGATCGCTATCTATGTCGAGACTGCAGGGCCTGGGGCCGTATTATGACGTATTAATGCCACCATTATTCCAGTGTGAGTGAGAGACGGAGCTATACAAGACCGCTAGCACCATCCTTTTCTCGCAGTGGATTAATGATGGCATTAATACTTCATAATAGGGCCCCTGGCCTTTATTTGAAACGCTTTAAACTTAGCAATATATTGCTTGTGGAACAGTAACAAGCATGAAGGACGTGGCTCAAGACAAAACTGAGCCGAAAATATCGACGGAATTTCGAACGTGTAGCTGTAGGTATTTCCGCTGGTGGCTAAATAATAACAGCCGCACGGATCGATCGGAGGTTAAGCTACGCTTGCCGCGGTCGGTTCTTGGATGGGTGACCATCCATTACATCGAGACCTCTCCGTGCCTCGGAAAGAACGTTAAGCCGTTGGTCCCGGCTGTCATTCGCAGGTAGATCTTTGACAATCATTACGGTAGTCAGAAGCCGAAGTATGAAAATCAGTCTTACCAAAGGGTGTTATGTTACCCAGTAACTGCGTTGTGGAGGTCAGATAAGAAGTCACTCCACGTAAAATACTGGTATTCAGCTGCATCCAGTTTGTGCACAAGTGTGTGCGCAGAGACAGGTGCACTCTCTCTTCCCCCACTCTCATAGTCCGATGGGACGGCAATCCGACTCGACCGGAGAGAGATCAGGCGCAGGACCAACGGCTTAACGTGCGCACCGAGGCACGGGGGTATCACACCACCAACTTCCGAACTCCGGGCTGCTACTGATTCCTAATGAAAAACCCAATAACACTGCCCGACCTGGGATTCGAACGCAGGACCCCGTTGAGCAGTCGCGAACACGAGACCAACGGAGTCATGGTGCGAATATCAACTATTTAAAGTTCATCTTCATATATATTTTAACCGGAAACACAAACCTAATAAAAATATAATATTTTACTACCTAACACAATTAACAAAATAATATGTCATCCCAGTCAAAATAACTCTTTCATTTATTTATAGACCAAAGACTTTGAAAGTTTTCTTTACATATATTTTTTGTGGTATATCGGGTCGGTGGTTGTCAATGTGCCGTATCTAATAAGCGCTGTGGCTCAAAATTAGCCATTCGCTGCATAACTAAGGTTATTTTTGTTGTTTTTCTTTTGATTTATTTCTTAAAAATATACCAGGGATCGTTTTATTGCTTTTTAGTGTTCTGGGCTCGAGGGGCTCGTGACTAAGTACCTATATAATAACAGCCGTGGTCAGTTCGTGAATGGGTCCACCATCCATTGGGACCCGTCCGTGCCTCGGAAAGTACGGAATGACAGCCGGGACCAAAGGCTCAAACGCCTTTGGTCCCGGCTGTCATTCGTAGATCTTTGACAGTGGTTACGAGTAGTCGGAAGTCTGACAACCGGTCTTACCAGGGGGATCGTGTTACCCAGTAACTGAGTTGTGGAAGCGAGATAGGCAATTGCTCCATGTAAAATACTGGTATTCAGCTGCATCCGGTTGTACTGGAAGCCGATCCCTTCATATTTGGGAATAGGCTAGGCATATGATGAATCAGGCTGGTTCACTAATGTTTCACCAAAACACCGTTGACAATTTTTTTGTTTACAACCAACGATTCGTTTATTATTTATTTTACAATATATTCTAGTCGTTTTTGCCACTCGCCGGCCGTTGCCACGGCATCACATAAAATTAGCAAATGGGATATAAAGAATTAATTCGCTGTCAGTCTCTCGGTGTCGGTCATATGATTTTCATTTAAACTATTTAATTTTGAAAGTGCTCTATAGAAAAAAAACAAGACCAATCTTGATGAATCAAACAATAAATAAATACATACTTAAATACTTTTGTTTAATCTATTAAGTACCTACATATAAAGTTGAGTTAAGAATGTACAGACGCTGCCAGCAGGTCAACCTACCCGAAATTGTCAAATTTTCCCAATCAACTTTGAACCTTAAGCTTTAGTGATAAAGTTGAAAATCTATTAAAGAAATTTGACAGATTGTAGTAGGTTAATGTGCTGGCGTCTGTACTTAAAATGTTTTTGGGATTGCTGCCTCTAAAAATTCTCTAATGAAAAAAAAACATTTTACCCGAAGAGAGTTTAAATAAAGTATGCCAAGTTCAGGATTTGCGCTTTTACTAGACTTAGATATGAGAACAAAGTGTTTTATCCTCGAAAACGCAGTCTACTATTTACCAAAAAAAAAAAATCGTCGAAAACATCAAAGAAAAGAGTCTCTCCAACAGAAATACTCAATTCGATCAAAATAAATTACAAAATACAACTTATAATATCACTTCTAAATAGCCCAATAGTTTATTCGTAAAAAAAATAAAAAACAACACAAAGAAACAAGAAATTTCATAGTGACATACGTCACATATAGTTTGACAGATTTATGTGGCACTATCATAATATTTAAGGCTAGTAACACAAGCGCTACAAACGGTCGCGTATAAAAATAAATCGTGTCGTGTTTGAGAGACGTAGTAAATTTGTTTTTATGTGAAATTAAGATGTATGTCGTATTTTCTTGAGTTTATCGGCTGAGTGGTGTATTTTTAGTGTTGAACCTAGTTCAGACTGTGGCGGCTACTTTGCTTGCAGTTTTTTAAATTTATTTCGTTTATTCATGCAATTTTGAGCAGTGGTAACAGCCCCGACAGTACGAGTTTTAACGGATTTGGATGAAATTTGGCGCATGGGTAAACCATGATGACCATGTGTACCTGGGACAGGACTATATACTTATTTGATACTTTTTATCCCGATATTTCCACGGGATCGAGACTTATGCGTGAAACCGCGGGGCCCAGCTAGTAAACACATAATTCCTCAAAAAATAAACAGTACCTTTTTACTCTATACTTTAATGTCGTATCTATTTTACTGTGTTTACATACTTAAATAATAAAATAAATAACAGATTAATAAAAAATAAAAATAAAATATATCAATCATGTTTTTTTTAATTATTATTTTACTCCATAAATACTGTAAACTGAGGTACGGAAGTGAATAACCTCAGGAATAATTTTTCTGAGTCACGTGTACACCCAACATTAAAACTAATTCACAACGTAGGTATGCTTTCAGCATTTTATTAAGTTTATTTACGATTTACGACACCCGTCGGTGTACTAATAGCCTTAGATACTGAAATAAATCACATGCTTCTATAGTTTTTAATGATAATACACGTTCACGTTACTGCCATCTAATTGTAAATGAGCGCTATTTTGCGGCAGCATTAATTTTGAGGTATTTAGTAAGAGCGAATTTCGGCCATGGCGGCCAATCTCAACGGAGACTAAGCCATTTACGCAGGAGATAATAATAATTATTTTAGTGCAAAAGTTTTTGCGCTGACACGGGTACAGACGCCAGCACATCAACCTACTACAATCTGTCAAATTTCTTTAATAGATTTTCAACTTTATTAGTAAAGCTTAAGCAGGCACGTATCCAGACTTTTGGTTCGGGGGGGGACAAACATTGAAACAACCATGTGAACTGTGTGAAAATCGCTGTAATCACTGTACTATAATTTTCACTGTACTATAAGTATTTTTCTGTTTCCGCTGGCAGCCATTACGTCTAGTACCATATCAGGATCTGGCGCCAAAGCGGAATGAATAGACAATAGAGCGAGACCAGTAAGCCTCTCGCCCGCCATTCTATTCCTTAGGAAGGATTTTATTCTCTTTAGGCATGAAAATGACCGCTCCACAGATGCCGTTGAAACCGGAAGGGTGGCCAGAATATGTATTAGCCTGTTAATGGTAGGAAAGAAAACTTTGTCACACGTGTCTAAAATTTCCATAATTTCGACTGGTTTCTTATCTGTGTTTTTACTCTGTACTCTGCTTTTATTAGTGATTCTCCAACACTTTCTTCCCAATAAATTTTCATATTTTCTAATTCACTAATTTTCCTCTCGTCCACATTTTTCGGAAGAATAATTTCTAAAGAAGAAAGCAGCTCTCTTTGATTCGCAAATCTATCATTCATGCCAGATATCAAATCGTCCAAGCACGGTATAAAAATAGTTCTTCTGAAGTATTCTTCAGCAGTATCGCTGGGAGGGTTGCTTCGTGCAGTTTGGTGGGCAGTAACTCGAGGACGCTGAATTTCTATTTGCAAGACATCTTCCGCTATTTTGCAGCATGCGTTATATATTTCTGAGAATACCGGGTTAACATCGTCACGTATCTCTTTTAGTTTTCCGATAATGTCATCGGAAAATTTCATAGCAGAGGCCAGGTCGTGTGTAGGGTTCTGCAAATATGCTGACAGTGGGAGAGTATAACTGAAAAATCTTTCACAGGTTTTTAGAGAAATCAAGAAACTACTCTTTTCCATCGCAGCTATGAGTGTAGAGGCAGTTTGGGCGACAGTTCTGTTTGTGTAGGATAGTTCTCATAATAAGTTCTCTTAATAGACAATAGGTTCGAGTAACTCACCAAATACATTTATGGAGTCGTGACGTTCTATAAATCTAGTGTCACACATGCCGACCAGTCTTTTTTTCTTACTTTCTGGTGTGAGCTTTTCCACATTTTCCTTGAACTGTTTCCCGGCCATTGCATTGTTGCGAAGTAAATTTCAGACTTCCTTCACAACGCCTATTGAATTTCTCACCTCGGGAACTGAAAGAGCTTTTGAAAGAACTAGGTTCAGACGATGTGCTGAGCAATGTACGTATGTGGCCTTAGGAAATTCTTTTCTGATTCTCGTCTGCACACCACTGATGTGTCCTCCCATGGTAGCAGCTCCGTCATACCCCTGACCAACTAGTTTATCGAGATTCAAACCAATCTCATGACATTTCTTTAAAATTTCTGCACTTATATTTTCGGCACTTAGGTCGTGTATTTCAATGAAACTGAGAAAGTCCTCCCTCAAAATACCTTTATAAACGTATCTCGCACATAGAGACAATTGCTCAGTTCCACTCACATCTAAAGTTTCATCGCCAAGAATCGCGAAACACTCTGAACTATTTATTTGTGTCACAACTTTTTTCTGAATTATCTTTCCGCAATTATCTATTACTTCATTTTGAATAATAGGGCTAAAATACGTTGCATTTTTAGGGGTTGTAATGATATGATCTTTCAGGATATTATCATAGCTTGCTCGGTATCGTAGCAGAGCCCTGAATTTTCCATCTTTACCAAGTGGCTTTTCTAAAGTCAATGGTCCACTGTCTTTGTCTCCACGAAGCGGCAACTCTTGCTCTCCACAGAAGATGATAGTTTCGATTATAGGTTTTAGTGCTGTTCTATTTCTTTCCTTTTCTTTGAGCCTTTGATCATTAAGCAGCGATGCAACGTCTATAGCTGCTGAATCCATTACGCGTAAGAAATTTTCTGCGCATAACTTAGAAAACTGGTGATATTTAGCAGCAGAATGTTCGCGAAATCTCTCTGTTGCATCTTTCCAATTATCAAATGGTTTGCTGACAAAACTTCCAAGTGTTTGGTGGGAACCTTTTCCAGCGGTGCCTGATGAAAAGACAACGCAATATTTGCAGAACACACCATTCCTCCTCGGCGAATATGTTAACCATTCCCATGATCCAATCCATTCTCTTCGAAATCTAAGTTTCCTCTTTCCAAAGCTACTAGCCGGAAACGAAAATGACGCATCTGGGACAAACGGCTGTGTAATAATATTTTTTTTCTGTTCATCTGTGAGTACAAGAGGAGGATACTGTGTGTTATATATGGCATTAGAAACCACGCCGATATCAGGAAAAGTTTCACTTATAATCATTGTATCTAAACTGCACGTTTTTGAAGTTGAACATTCTCCTTCATCTCTACATCTTCCAGCCGGTTCGGCTGAAATCACATTTTTTTCTGTAAATTTTGACGAAGTTGTTTCTAGTTGTCTACTATCAACAGCAGAAGCCATGCTTGGAGTAGTTTTTTCCTCGCTAGTAGTAACAATTTTTTTTGCCACTGGCTTGAAAAAGTTGTCAATTCTCTTCATTTTAGCAGCAGCAATTTATATACGTTCAAACAAGCACAAATCAAGAAGCACTCACATTTCACACATTACTTTACTTTATTTAAGTAATCTGTGATGGATAGGGCGAACGGTCCAACAAATTATGACGTCTGCAGGTCCAAAATTGTCCAACACTATCTCACGTACGTAACGGACTGGCGATTTGGCGAATCCAATGAAAACAGTGGTTTTGAAGTTTTTTTCCTTTATTTCACGGCACGGGCAAAGTATCAGGTGAAAGAAGTCGGAAGGAATTTACTCTACACTCTATGAAACTGAAACCAATATCAAAATAAACTGGATCCTAATTACGTAATACACGATCAATCGCAATTTGAATCGTTTTGAAACAAATTGCTAATCCATTGCTTCATAAGTTCGAAAAAAAATCTGCTCAACAACGTAAATAACGCAATGAATGTTGTTGAACTGTCAAAATGAAACAAATTTGTCGTAATCGTTTACGAAAATGTGTTGCGTAATTAGATAGCTGGTCTATTGCACTATACTGTCACTATTGCAGAGGTATTTCACTTTTCTTCTCGCTTGTCGCTCTCGAATCTCGATTCTCACTTGAATCGCTCTCGAAATAAACTGACATGCAGGTTCCCGGACTCCCGCCCCCGCCGTATTTATACTACATTTTCGTATTCTGGAACACTGTGGAATATTGCGCCATCTACTACCTGGTAGCAGAAAGTTATGGAAGCTTCTCGATATTTCGCTACTCAACGCGACGATCTTTCTACTATTAGTTTTTCTACTCGACGATAGATGTCGTTCATTACTGTTTTCGTTCTCGGTTTCTCTCTAAATAGGTTAGATGGCGCTACTAGTAACGTCGCTTACATAATCAGATCAAGATCTATCTATATTTTTATTTTACCTACTTATTGAAAGAACACGCAAGCGAATAAATAAACAGATGGCTTAAAACGTTTTTTTTTTTCAGTCAGATTTCGGGGGGGGATAAATCCCAACTATCCCCCCCTCTGTATACGTGCCTGAGCTTAAGGTTCAAAGTTGATTGCGAAAATTTGACAGTTTCGGGTAGGTTGACCTGCTGACGTCTGTACATGAATTCACTCTTCTCTCACACCCAATGGGTCGGCAATCCGACACGACCAGAGAGAGATCAGGCGCAGGACCAACAGGGTAGTGGGGGGTATTACACCACCTACTTGCAAACTCCGAGCTTTTACTGAGAAATTCCTGGATAAACGCTAAAAAAACGAGCGAGCCTTACAGATGAGTCGATTACCGACTTAACGGAATGTTGCCATTTTTAAATATTATACTTTTTTTATTTATGTAGAATTAATTATTGTATATTTATTTTATTTTTATATCTTAATTATATTTCATTGTATGCTGCACCGGTCGACGTCATAACGTCAACGCCGGCTGTCGCTGAAAACCAGCGCTGGGGCTCTGTCTTGCATAGGGTCGCAGCATCATGCTGAACGATGGCCGTATTGCGTGAATGTGACGCACATTTTCCCTAAACTTGTTTCTTTTTTTAATTTTGTGTTCTTTTTTTGCGTCATGTTTACCGCAAATAAACGTATTTTCTTTCTTTTGAGTTTCTTTTAACCATTTCGACTTTATAGCTGGCAGCTTGGCAGATGGCCGGCCTTCACCAGTGAAGGGCCAATCGGAGCGCCGAACGCTGTCGATGCGTATAGTCGAGATGGTTAACTAACTATGTTGGGGTCGGCTTCCAGTCTAACCGGCCAGCTGAATAACACTACTCTCTACTCACAAAAGTATTACTTATAATATTTTTGTGAGACCTAGGGCTGCTAACCCTACTATATAACATAGTATCCTGCTATATTAGAGGCCTGAATACTATATATTTCTAAAGAAAAAATATAGGAAGCGAAACTACAATATTTTTATTTCAATACAAAATGGCGAGATCTCATCTCATAAAAGCTGAATTAATGGTATTTTGTAACCCTAGTTTAGTGTATGAGTGATTTAAAAAAAAAAATACCTGTTAATAAAGGTTCATAGTAGCAAAAAATATGCATTAGAGAATACAAATATTTTTGAAACACCTACTCGTCTTCTATATTTTTACACGCAATGGCTTCGATAATACTATATTTGATATAAAAAAAAATTTGACAACCCTAGTGAGACCTGCACGCGTAAGGCTGCCTGTTAGAGCTCTGAAGCGGAGCTTAGATTCTATTGGTTGGAATATTGGCACATTTCTCCGCTCCGCTGCCTCGCTCCGCTCTTGTGGACAGGCAGGCTCGAGCGTTGCGACTTGTGTTGTGTGTGACGCGATTTACGTCAAGCGACACGCATGCGCGTCACCTGTTTGTTTCCGTCCATCGCTCCGCAAGACGCACAGTGGTGACTCGTGGCATGCTCTAAACAACTTCTTTCATTTATTTTCCCTGCAGTCGCTGTCGCAACACGCGTGTCGCTTGAGCACATATTCATGTGCCTTGAGCGTGTAGGTCGGGACCACGGGGTAACAAGACCTCCGCAGTGACAAAAGAAACGATAGAACTGACGTCATGTGAATGACAGATTGTATACAGATTTGAAGATTTGGTGGTCATTCTACGCATGCTGGGCCCATAAGGTCTTTTGTACAGACGCCAGCACATCAACCTACTACAATCTGTAAAATTTCTTTAATAGATTTTCAACTTTATCACTGAAGCGTAAGGTTCAAAGTTGATTGGGAAAATTTTACAGTTTCGGGTAGGTTGACCTGCTGGCGTCTGTACCTACATACACGTTTTTTTTTGCCGTGAGAAACTACGGTCACCACGTAGGTAGGCACGGTCGTCAGTGTTGTATAGATCTCTATGGAAGCTTGTTGACAGACATTTTTCTAAGGCGCGGTTTATACGCCGTGTGTAGGCTTGGCATTGTCGGTGACGTGTGTAGGCTTGGCATTGTTGATGACGTGTGTAGGCTAGGCATTGTCGGTGACGTGTGTAGGCTAGGCATTGTCGGTGACGTGTGTAGGCTAGGCATTGTCGGTGACGTGTGTAGGCTTGGCATTGTCGGTGACGTGTGTAGGCTAGGCATTGTCGCTGACGTGTGTAGGCTAGGCATTGTCGGTGACGTGTGTAGGCTAGGCATTGTCGGTGACGTGTGTAGGCTAGGCATTGTCGATGACGTGTGTAGGCTAGGCATTGTCGGTGACGTGTGTAGGCTAGGCATTGTCGGTGACGTGTGTAGGCTAGGCATTGTCGGTGACGTGTGTAGGCTAGGCATTGTCGGTGACGTGTGTAGGCTAGGCATTGTCGGTGACGTGTGTAGGCTAGGCATTGTCGATGACGTGTGTAGGCTAGGCATTGTCGGTGACGTGTGTAGGCTAGGCATTGTCGGTGACGTGTGTAGGCTAGGCATTGTCGGTGACGTGTGTAGGCTAGGCATTGTCGGTGACGTGTGTAGGCTAGGCATTGTCGGTGACGTGTGTAGGCTAGGCATTGTCGGTGACGTGTGTAGGCTAGGCATTGTCGGTGACGTGTGTAGGCTAGGTCATGCGTCACCTCCTTCTGCGAAGCAGTAATGCTCGCGAAGAAGGAATCGGAACGCGTGAGAAAGAGACAAATTTCGCGCCCTCACGCCCCAAGCCGCTGCAGGAGACGACCTCGGCGTCGGGAATCGCAGGCTGAATCCCGGCCACCGTAGGCGCAGGCTTGCGGACGGTGAGCAATGGATAAGGACCAGGCCCGGGTCGACGGCGCGTTGTGTTCCACGCGCGCCTTAAAGAGATGTCAGCACAACTGACGGAGTCCGCTAGGACCGATGCCTGCTGGGGTCGCGGCGTACAGGCAACTGAAGGAACACGGGTGGGTTTTAGTCAGTAAGAGTCTGACACGCCCTCCCGCTCCGCCCAGAGCGGGAGAAGTTATTTGATAATTCCCCAACAAAAAAAAAAAAAAGTCAGTTGTTATCCAAGCCGCAGATATTTAATGTGACGTCACATAGCCTATAACCGTCGGACGATCGAGACGCTTCCAACAATACCTCATTTGTCAAATTATGATCAGTAGTTTAGCAGTTATGAGTCAGTACATACCTGTCAAAATCATAACCCTTCTATTTGATTCCCCGTAGTCGCGTAAAAAACAAAATTGGGTTTCGGATTTGTAAACAGCGACTCTTTCGATAACATTGATTGATGTTCGATTCGGGACGGAAGCGTATCGTATGGTTGGTTGTGAATAGCTATGCTGGCGCACGGGATTGTTTGGAGTCATACTAACTAATTGGCAAAACAGCTATCTAATTACGCAACAGATTTTCGTAAACAATTACGACAAATTTGTTTCATTTTGACAGTTCAACAACATTCATTGCGTTATTTACGTTGTTGAGCAGATTTTATTTCGAACTTATGAAGCAATGGATTAGCAATTTGTTTCAAACGATTCAAATTCCGATTGATCGTGTATTACGTAATTAGGGTACTGGTTAACTTGACACTAGTACCTAGTCGCACCGCACATGGTTCATATTTAATCACTTGACACTTCACAATGTAGCTTCACTAAAGCCCCATTTACCTACATGATGCAACTTTCTTGCCTGTGGCATACCACAGCAAAATTGAATCGACAACAACTGACTTGCTTCATCTAAAGTCTAAACCATGTCTAGACGCTTCGACTTTTTGCATGCCACTGGCAATTAAATCGCACGGTGTAAATCGGGCTTTATTGACACTTTTTGTCAAAATATATTGGCTACCGTAAACCTGCAGATAAAGTACCATCACGCCTGTTTTCCCCGAATTGCTTAGGTAGAGATGCAGGTACGACCTATATCAAACCCACATTTCGCCAGTTATGTTTAAGTCCATGTAATAGGGTCCGCAGGGCCGTTGCCAGGAATTAATTTCGAGGGGGATTGGTTGCCAACTTTTTGTAGAAGAAATAAAGTACCTATTTCTATTTCAGGTAAATACATAGAGTTATAAAAAAGAGTAATGTTTATTGTTATTTTTAAGCAGCATATTTTGTGTTTTTTTTTACGGAATATCATTAAAAAATTGAGTAAGTCGCAGTTCGAGCCCGCGACGCAGAGTTTCGTGAAAATGTGTGTTAGCATCCCGTTTCGAATAAGTTAGGTTTCCTTTCGCTTTGAAATAGAAGTAAATGTATCGACTTATGCAGAAAAGTTTGATAGCACCCGGCCTGGAATAGATTAGACTGTCTCAGAGAATGTTGAAGTTGCAGGAGTTCATTCAATAGGTACAGAGACGATAAAAATACAGTATGTAAGCGTACTCTTACTGCTTTTGTAGTCGATCTCTGAATCGAGATTCTGGTTTCTCACAATTCGCGGGGGGTTTGAACCCCCAAACCCCTCCCCCTGCCTACGGTCCTGAGTGAGCGACCCTATTGACATCAACAAGGAATGAGGAAAATGTCGTGGGGAACGTTTTGTTTTGTATGAATTCAAAATATTATTATTTCATATAAACCTACAAGGGCACTTATGAAACGTCAGAAGCTAGGTGCACGGTTCCAATTGGTCGTTTCCTATGGAGAAGAGCCGGCAAGAAACTCCACTATGAATGTGGATGGCTATAAGAGTAAGAGGAAGACTAAAGAAACGATGAATCATAATCATAGGTGCCGATTCTCTTGTCACAAATGCTTCTAAACTAGACTAAAAATCACCAAAATTTAGTTTATTCCTGTCAAACGATGATTTCCCATTCTGAAATAGACTAAAGTGACACAACTTAACTATATTTTAGTTTGACAGCACTAAGATGGCACTGAGATTTTAATTTAGTGAAAATGACAATTTTGCTATTCTGAATTTGACGTTTTTCACCTAAAATTTTAAAAGTCTACCTAAATCTGACCATTTTTAATCGCGATAAAATATGGTGTGGAATACTATTAGTTGTCATGAACTAAAATTCACACGAACTCCTCGACTTCAGATGCAAAAACAGTACTGTATATATATTTTTTTCTTTTCTTTTGCTTATAACTCGAAAATGGTGTGTCCTATCGCAAAAATAATAAAAATTTCGACCCCCTTTATGAAACCCTCATACCCCTAATTATCAACACGTAGGTAATAAT
This sequence comes from Xanthia icteritia, assembly GCA_949128155.2. Classification (NCBI taxonomy): domain Eukaryota; kingdom Metazoa; phylum Arthropoda; class Insecta; order Lepidoptera; family Noctuidae; genus Xanthia; species Xanthia icteritia. Next base: position 8,994,489 of record OX421959.2, on the reverse strand, counting down.
TTTTCTTATTTTCCATGCAAAACGTAAAAAATTCCATATAAAACACGTCGAGCCAACCCCGCCTGCGCGCCTTCGGCTCTAAAAAAATTCACGGGGTAGGGCAAACAAGTGTATACCACGTGGAGTCGCGATTGTCAAATTCGATTTAGTTGTGTCAAAATAATTTTTAAGTTTAGAGACTTTTTAATGCAGAATAGCGTTAAGATTCTCATAGTAAAAAGTAAGGAATTTTAGTGATAGTTTAGTTAGTTTAGTTCGGTGTACAAGAGAATCGGCACCATTATCATACACACTGACTTCTTAATTGTAAAATTTTAGGAAAATCGTCTACTTTTACAATGTTTGTAAATATGTGAGCACCATGTATCTATCACATAATTGATTTATCTGTTGTTGCTTCGTTTTTATTTCTTTTTACCTATTGTGCTATACCTAGTAATTTTATTCTAGGTGCATCGCTTTCACATACCTATAATTATAAAACGAATGTAAAGACGCCAGCACATCATCCTACTACAATCTGTTAAATTTCTTTAATAGATTTTCAACTTTATCACTGAAGCGTAAGGTTCAAAGTTAATTGGGAAAATTTGACAGTTTCGGATAGGTTGATCTGCTGGTGTCTGTACCTATACAAAATATAGTAAAACATTTTAAAAGAGTAACGGTGGAGTTTCTTGCGCATTCTTCTCCATACGAAAACTACCTTTTGGAAGGGGCGACTAGAATCAATTGATTTTTTTTGTATATTTTGACGTTCAAAAGTGCCTTATAAGGGCCTATTTCAAATAAATTATTTGACTTTGACTTTGACATAATCATAAATCTTTATTTATCTCAACATCATATTACAGGCGCTGTTTAATGAAATGCACAATCTTAAATAGAGAGATGTCTGAGGTAGGAGATAGGACATGTTAATTTACAAAACAGTAGAGTCAAGATATTATTTGTATAACAAAAGTTTGAAGACCTAAAAAAATTAAAACAAAGTGAAAGAAAAGCAAGTGAAAACATCAAATTCAAAATTCAAAAGTTATTTATTTAAACTAGGCTGAGAATCAGCACTTTTCGAACGTCAAAGTTACATAAGACAGTCCCCCAAACCGCCCACCCTTCATCACTTCCTAGTGCTTTAGCTGGGAAGAAGAAGTGGCGCAACAAACTCCCCAGCAGCACAGCTGTCTGTTCAGTTCGAAATATAAAATTAAAAAAAAAATAGATATTATGTAGGTACAGACGCCAGCACATCAATCTACTACAATCTGTCAAATTTCTTTAATAGATTTTCAACTTTATCATTAAAATATAAAGTTCAAAATTGATTGGGAAAATTTGACAGTTTCGGGTAGTATGACCTGCTGGCGTCTGTACATTACGTGCCTATATTATTATTCAGTAATACATACTTAGGCACATAACTGAATAAGAAAATAAAATAATAATGAGCATAGAATGGAAATAGGGAAACGTTGTGTGTATTGTGAATGATTGTATAATGAGATGGCTAGAATGGAAGTGACTTACGAGATGACGGCTAATAGATTCTATTCTTCAGTTAAATCATCAAAATATACCAGTATTATATAAACATTACATACAACATGACATGATTACTTTGTAAAGTATTAATTTTTTTAAAATTTTGTGAATGTTTGGAGCGGATTTTTTTTTCATTCTTTTTTTTTCTTTTTTTCTTTCTCATTTAGTTTTAATGATGGTCTGCCAGTTTGAGTAGTTTATGCGGCCTACCCAAATGTCCTTTCTTTGGTATTGTTCGTCGAGTTCAGCTCGCTTAAGTTCTGAGTTGAGCTCCACGATTACCTACTGACAAATGCTTGCACTGACAGGACAGGTCCACTCAAATCTGTGAGGTTCTTGTCTCAAAAGACCATTTCAGACACTAATCTACATGGTCCTCATATGACCTGACCAAGATTATGTCTGGACTTTAAAAGAGACTGTGACCTCTGAGTTTGTTTCGGTCTTTCTTCTCAGAGTAGTCAGATAGGAAACGCCGAACTCATCTAGCTAACTTTTAATACATTTTTTTAAGATGACGTGTAAAAGTGATTCCTATATCCTATTTACAGAATAAACAATTTCATTTCAGAAAAGTATGGAATAAAAAGACAAGGCTCGAAATGGGATACTGGCAGAAGAATAATGATTCAACCGGCCATAAATCCAGACTATCTGATTATCATTTTACTTCTTGTTTTTCACATTTAAAATGATAATATAAAACTTAACATATGAAAGCAATAGTTTTAAAATTAACTCGTTTAATCTCTTGTGACATGTCTGTGCATGTAATATAAATAAATAACGCGACTTCACCCATTAGTCACGTTCTACGGATTACTGGATTAAGACGGCACGGCTAAGTGTACGGGAATTCGGATTTAGGGATACAATATAAATATTATTTATGTACTATGTTCTGTGTATTAAGTGAGTTGTGTATTGTATGTACTGCCTCGCCCTGGGGTCGATTCCCGGGTTGGAAAAAATGTTATTGGGTTTTTTTCAGTAGCAGCCCGGTGTCAGGATTTGTGCCCGGTTGATGGCAATAGGCTCGTCCTATTACATGGGACTTAAACATGGGTGTACTATAGGTACATCTCTGCCTAACCTTTTGGGATTAATACAAGCGTGATGCTATGATATATGTTCGTTTATGAGGTTTGTGGTTCAATAATAACAGCCACACGAGTCGATCGCAGGTTAAGCTTCGCTTGCCGAGGTAGTTTCGTGGATGGGTGACCATCCATTACATATCGAGACCGTGCTTCGTAAAGCACGTTAAACCGTTGTTACCGGCTATCATTTGTTAAAAATTCAAATTCAAATTCGAAATTCAAAAGTCATTTATTCAAACTAGGCTGTGAATCAGCACTTTTCGAACGTCACAATTACATAAGACAGTCCCCCAAACCGCCCACCCTTCATCACTTCCTAGTGCTTTAACTGGGAAAAAGAAGAGGCGCAACAAACTCCCCAGCAGCACAGCTGTCTGTTCAGTTAGAAAGAAAGCTTTGACAGTCGTTACTGGTAGTCAGAAGCCCAAATATGGTCCCCCAGACAGTCGCGACGCGACTCTGTCGGAACAATTTCAATGACAACCAATCTTACCAAGCGGAATAGTTTTCGCATAACAAACAAAACAAATCAGAAGGTACTTTTGAACTTAGTACGTAGGTACCTAATCAAACAACTGCCTTTCCAGCCTCTTCAATTCTGTCACTGAATACTAAAGTTTTCAAATAAAAGCCTTGAAAGCAATCGTGAAAAATGCGAATCCAATACATTTAAAAGTCTCAAGACAAACGAACTTAAACCTAACTTCGAAAGCTTTCCATTTAACTTAGATAAGTTAGTGGCAACTGGCAAGCTAAGTTTTAACTTAAAAATCAATAGTATAACAAATACAGAGCTCGGAATCGCCGCGTTTAGAGACGGCAGCAGGCACTAATAAAAGTCGTGACAGCTGAAAGTGTGCGTCACTGTTTAGTCGTACTATATCACAAATGACTTAGGCAAAAGCGTCAGGGTGCCCCGCGGAATTCAAATTTTCTTACGTTTTTTGCAATTTGCAGATCAGTATCAGGTTGTATGTGGATCTAAATATGATTCCCGACCGTAACACATGTTTATTTATAGAATTTTAATCATAGAAATCACCAATACAAATCTCTAAGTTCATATAATCCTATTGAATGACTATTTCATGAAATGATGCCATTTGAGGATTATGCTAACTTAAGAAGTTGTATTGCTGATTCTAATGATTATAATTCTGTAAAACCATATTTGATACGGTCGCAAATCATATTTTAATCAACATACAACCGAACACTACTCACTACACACACTACTTACGTCTCTTTACTTGTCACAACAATGCCACAGACAGTAAAAGCATAGACAAGCAACTGATGTTATGTCAAAGAAATTTTGAATTTCGCGGGTTACCTTAGCGCATCCCCCATAAAGAAACAGATGGCGGACGGCCCATGACACAAAGAGGTTTAATATAGAAACGTTGCTAAAAGTTAAGTGACGTTCAAACGTCAAAAATGTATGGTTAAACAGTCACTAATACGAACTTAAATTTAAGCAACGTTTATAAATAATCCCCTGAGTGCATCAACGAAGATATGGGGGCGTCCGAAACTTCGAAGCCCTACACTTATTGTATGAGCAAAAACCAAAATCTTTGGCAAAAACACATCTTGGATAGGGACAACTGTCAAGTCGTGGTGTCATTAATTCTAAGATCGGGTCCCAATATACTCTTATGTCCGTATGTGATACACAGTAGCAATCGCCCTTATCTTCGGCCGAAACTACGGACGTCTTGCCTAGGGATTTAGGGAGTAGACCTCCTGTCACGGGCCGCCGTTAGTTTCTATAGGTACGTCATTTGCGTCGTCTTCGTAGCACGAGTACAGTGCGTTCATTATAACTTGACCCGTGACGCGATTGAAAGCAATGAATTTTGCAGTCATGTGATTGGTAGTACTGTTCTTTCAGTCGCCATTTTGTACTCTATTACTATTGAAACTAAGACTGCAAAATTCTGTGCTACCAATCGCGTCACTGGTCAAATTATAATGAACGCACTGTAAATGGTGACGCCGCTTGGTTTGTATGTCGTGGCATCTCTTTACTCTATGATAACAACCTACTTTTCTTAACCGCCGTCGCTCCCTCAGTGTTGCCGCTTTCCGTCGGTCCACAGCCGCTGTTTTTCTTTTGCAGGCCTTGCAAGCCCAAGCCAAGCATCTTCTACTAGGCCCCAATACGTGTTGAACGTGACTTTCGTCCTTATCCTCCAAAATCTCCCCATTTTTGTGCTCATTTTTAACTTGGCAACACTGTTCGTTTAGGATTTCTTTTTCTTCTTTTTGAAAATGGAACTCTTTGTAGTTATTGTTGTTGTAGCTGTCGTAAATAGTGTTGTAACTCATTGTTTTTGGTTTTATGAGGATAAAAATTATAAAATCTATTGATTTTCTAACTCTTTGATTGATTTCTTTGGTACGTAGTTATGCAGAGCTGTATGACTGACTACCCGCAAACCAAACATTAGTTTATTTAGCTACATAGAAGCTTTGTATTAGGAACTATAATTTTGTATTTTTTCTTCAGTCTAGTAAATTATTACTTTAGTGTTAATTCCCGAAATTATTATTAAGCATATTTTTTAGTAACTTTGGTAATTATATTGAGCAAAACAAGTTTTCTTAAATTTGATTAAACTAACCAACGAGACAAAAAAGGTTTTTTTTAAATTCCGGCTGCGTCCTTGTTTTAATCCACTGCTTATAATATTTAAACGTAAAACAACTATGCAGTCTAATTTTATTTCACTATTTATTAATATCCTTCATGAACACCACACACAGACCACTTCACTACACAACACTAAAGAAAAAAAAACTCGAAATTCGAAACTCGCGCCAAAATGTGACAGTTCATAACCGAATCATAACTTTTTTTTTTCGGGTGACGCGCCCGGCGGCACAGGCGACACTGAATTCAGCCGAGGGTTGATCACAGTCAGAGATTTACAAAATATGCTCGCTATTAATAAACTGTCTAGCTACACAGCTCCTAACGTCGTTGAGAGATGCCAATTTATTAGTGTTTGGATTGAAATTGATGCCAGCAATATATCCCCTTTAAATTTGTTGCGTCGAAAGCTCCCGGACATTTTTATATGCGCATCTCGTTTTCGTGTTTCGAATCGATTTTTAATGTGGCTTTTTCGAGTCGAGTCGTTTTTGTTTTTTATTTTTATTTTATCTACACTAATATAATAAAGAGAACAGATCTGTATTTTTGTTTGTAATAAATAAACTAAAAAATGACTGGAACGATTTAAAAAAATCACCAGTAGAATGCTATACCTATTATAAATTTATCACTGAGTAACTTAAACTATAATTTATAGACATCAAGCGGGCGATGCCGCTGGTTGAAGCTAGTCTATACTAATAATATTTCTAATGATATTTAAACGTGCTAATCTCTGAGAATTTACCAAATCTTTTTTTTTTGTTGACACGTAGTTGTGTCATGTCAACAAAAAAAAAAGATTTGAAAAATTCTTTCTGCATTTGATAGCCCGATTCTTGAGGAGGGCAATTAAACATTACGCTACGACACTAAGCTTGAGCAAAAAGAAATGTTTTCAAAAATAATGCTAAGAACGAAGTAATAGCGTGGGCGGTCGTTGTAATGCTATATTTTATGTTAAAACTAACTCACCCGCGTGATATCTTTAAAAATTATAACATAACGTTGCTCAGTGTTAATATAGCATTCTACTGGTGAAAGAATTTCAAAAATCGGTCCAGTAGTTTTTAAGATTATTCATTATAAAAAAAAAATACAAATATTTTCTCTTTATAATTTAGTAGACAAGAAATTTGACGCGTACGAAGTCGCGGGAAGAAGCTAGTTTTTTTTATATTGTCGTGATATTTTTTAAGAGGATGATCATCTGTATAAAAGCTTAATGATAAATCTTTTTAGTCCAATGAAGTTGATAGGTATATGCGCTGCGGCCGTTTGTCTGTTCACAAATACGTTTTTATGAGGAAATAAGTTAATATTGCAGCGGTAGTTAATTTTATATATAAAACGGTTTGAATTTATTTGATGTTTTTGTAAGAATAAAAGCTTGTTAGCTATTTCCTGTTGAACTTCAAAGACTAATAAGACAGTTTTTGATACATTCCGCAGTGATCCAGAGTGCACCCTGTATTTTAGGTAAATCATCCTATTTCTGACATTTTCGTGGCTGAGAAAGGGACACTTTTCTCATATTATATTATCAAGTTATCAATTCATAGTTTTATATATTTATATAGTTATACAGAATGTTAGGCAGACGGTTGAAAATACATAAATGGCGGATCCGTGGGGCCGTCTGCGTGTTTAGGCCAAATAACAAGACCCAGGCCCGGTAGTCTCGACATCATCATCGGTAGCTATAGCTACGAGTATACGACCGAATTCGGTCGCAAAGTCGTAATGGTGTCCCTAGACGCGCGCGACGTGCTTCACAAGCACGGTATTTTTTCGTGCTTGTCAAGTAATTTTGACCGTCTAGGGATGCCATTACGACTTTGCGACCGAGTTCGGTCATATAGCGATCGCTATCTATGTAAAGACTGCCGCCCTCTGATTTTGATAAATGTTTTTTTTTTCATAATTCGCCGTTGCTCAAACTTCAAACCTAAATGTTTACTACAAAATAAATTTATTTTCTTTCTTTATTTCTTTCTTTCAACATAAATAATTTCGTTTAAAAATAAAAAAACCGGCAGCATTTTTTTTTCATGTAGGATAACTGTAGAATCTTATCAAATTCGTATTGGACGCAGATGATTGTTAGGAAATTAAATACGAGCCCTTAAACTACAAAGCCCGACTTTGATCTGCGTTAAAAAAAAACTAAGATTTATAGAGCAGTTCTAATTCTAGGAAAACATCTTTGGTTCATGCCCGGTCTAACGGTATGCAATATGCACATTTGCGAAAAGTGAAACTAATTACTTACTTACAAGCAAACATTTTTTTTTTATTGATTCTAAAAATAATCGAGATGAAAAAAAATGGTGCGTTATTTTTATTCGAAATTTGTCGTCAAACGTCCATAACGTTTGACGACAAATTTCGAATAAAATTTTAAAAGTCATTTAACAAAATCCATGTGGCCTGGTCTTGTTATTGGGCCTAAACACGTAGCAGACGGCCCCACGGGTCCACAATTTTCGTATGTTCAACCGTCTGACTAACAGCCTGTATATAACTATAGTTGTATAAGTATATTATCAAGCCGTACGCACTTTCCCCTTTTTTCTGAACTCCAACTCCAACTTTTCCCGTTTTTGACACCGGGTTTCAGTGAAGAGATGAAATGCGTCTGAATACACGTTTTTAGTCGAAGCAAAGCCTATCTGATATTCGTTAACCAATAAAAAACCTGGGTAATACCGTCATTCTAGATCTAGGGTAAGACCGGTTATCACTATTCTAGGGTAACTTCGTCTTACTGACGTAACTAATAACCATTGTCTGTAGTGAATACCTCCCTAGTGTAGCGGTTACAGGAACGACTGCTGAGCTTGGGGTGCTAGGCTTGATCCACAGGTAGCACAAAGATTTATTTGTGGTTAAGATTTTCACAGTAGCAGCTTTTTTTATTATTTTTTTATTTGGTTAATGGTAATAAACTCGCTCCCATTTACCAGTGACTACTAATGAAATATGGGCGTCCTATACAAAACACCTCTGCCTAACCTATCGAGAAATACAGGCTTGTAAATGAAATTAAACGTTTTTCAGTCACCGCAGCGCCCCTAGCGGCATTTTCCGAAACTACTTCATAACTAGGGGCGCCAAAACCTGTAACAGTCGCGGTACTAAAATTCGCGCATGCGTGGTAGTCGCTAGAGGGAGCCTGCTTCACAAGGGAAAGAAAGGAGATGTGTTGTGATTAAATATTTTAGTTATTTATATAAGTATGCTTGTTTTCGTGAATGGTGAATGGTACAGTTGTAAAGTATGATGGCGATGAACATTACTTGCTGAAGGAAGGCTTAATATGACAAGTGTTAATATATTACTAAGAAATCGGAGGATATTTATTAATTAATTGGTAAAAAGAGTGTTTAAGAGATAGTTATCTTAAGATGAGTGAAAGAAGTGCATTAATTAACAGACTAATGACAGTAACTTAGTAAATAAAAAGTAAAAATTAATGATTTACGAAAAAGCTAGACAAAAAGCAAACGACCCGGGAATGTGTTAACTTACAAACGACAAAACAACACAAGATACCTAATATCAACGTTACGTTTTTCATAAAATTGCAACGTTTTAGAGTTTCCTGCTTTCCCTGCTTATCCGCAAGCATAACTAGAATAAAATCCTCAGCACAAATATTTATTCACACACAAAATCCACCCCAACTCTTAACATAGTCATAAAAATATTTTTACAACATAATAACGACTCTATGCATTTCTTATTCCGTGAGAACAACATCCCTTACGATTGGGGTGTGATCCGCTCGCTAGGACACTTAAAATATCAAAATTAACAAAATAACACAATCTTGTAAATAAATAACACTTAAAATCATACAAAAAACGTTTTAATAAATATATTTTCTTAGTGCAATAAGGAAAAACTGTGAATTTTGTGTGAAAACGACAACTAAACGTGTGTGTAAAATGTCGACTGTGAGTAGTAAAGATTTTCTATTCCAACATTATTTTTAAACGTTCTATTTTTAAATTCGGTTGGTCTATTCTCTTTTTTTTTATTGTGTCGTGTTTTCTATAGTCCCAGTGTTAATCTTGTGATTTATGATTCGAAGTGACGTGACAAGGTTCGTTTATATAGAACTGGGTTTCCTTGTCAGTAATCTAGGATAGGAAATACCTACTCATCATTTCAAGTACCTATTTAAAATGATATCGTAAGTATTAAAAATGTTTACAGCTTACAATTAACTTGCATTTTGGTATTTTAAGTGATAATTAAAAAAATATATAAATTAATTAGCATAATTTGATTGAAATAATAAATTAAAAATTAAACTATAGTGTAAGTAAAAAGCAGCTCTAATATGGTGTATGAATAAATCTTAAAAATAAACGAATAGACGACTTGTGTTGAAAAAAAATCACTCATAATCTTCAATCAACCGTTTTATGTACCTTCTCAATGAATATCGATTTTGAAACTCGATATTTATTATAGTTTAGCGTTAAAATCGAGATCGCCTGTGACCTATTTCGCAAGATGACAACTTAGACATGACCTAGGTCAGGCTGTCTAGATGCTGTAATGTTGCAATAAAATAATGTAATTCAGTTTCAAATGTGAAATTGAGAATTTAATAGCTTGCCTCACTTTAAAAAAAATATCGGAAAAAAAAGATTTTTGTCTATGACTGAACATCAATGAATTTTGAAATTAGAATCGCTTTTTATTTTATTTGAGTTTTCGTTTTGCTAATTTATTTTGTTTGTGCGAACGTACAATTATTTTTTACTGTAATTGTTTGTGTAACACAACCGTTGCAGCAGAATAAATAAATAAAAAAATGGAGATAGGTAAGTTCTTTCCTGTATATTTTGGTTTATCTAATTATATGCATCATACTTACATAATTACCTACGGAGATAATTTATATTAAGTATTAAGTAGTAACATAACACCACGCCTGTAATCCCCGAAGGGTTAGGCAGAGATATACACCGACATTTCACCAGTAAATTTAGTAAGCAGTCTTCTATTTCATATTTTCGACAAAAAAAAAAAAAAAAACATTTAATCAGTAAAACTGATAGTCCTAGAGTAACACGTAACTTGAGAATTGACAGTTCTCAAATTACGTGTTGCTACCTGTTGAATGGTAGATCGAAAAAAAAAAACAACCGACTTCCAAAAAGAAACACTAAAATGTTTACTTTTAACTTTTTGGTTTTGGTACTTACCCCACACCAATTTGTTGACCACTACTTGATATGTAAACAATAGTGACAGGAAGTAAAATAACATCATCAAGATAATATAGTGGATTAAATACGTATTTTCGAAGCTAACTCAAAAACTATATAAAAAAGCTATAACTATAAAAAAGATTTGACACGATCACTCGGAATCTGAATCGTTTTAAAACAAATTGCTGATCCATTGCTTCATAAGTCCGAAAAAAAATCTGCTCAACAACGTAAATAACGCAATGAATGTTGACGAACTGTCAAAATGAAACAAATTTGTCGTTTACGAAAATGTGTTGCGTGATTAGATAGCTGTTCACAATTGACGAAAATATCGGTGACCATAAATATAAAAAATAAACTCATTCAGACGAACATAATTATTACCTTTTTTGACGTCGGTTAAAAATAGTGCGCCGCCATAAGTTGATATGACATTTGACGATAGATTGCGTGCTTTTATAATTTCTATCGTGACGATATTATCGTGGACGTCCACGGCATCGCGATAACACAGTCAAGTAAAATGTATGGAAATAATATGAAGACGCTTTTACATTTCCATCGATAACGTTATAACATGTACGTATTTCCATATATTTTATGAACGTGGACGTGCACGTCCTCGATAATATCATCCCGTTTGAAATTCTGAAAGCGCACATTATTGACTTAACAATGACGAGCATAAGCGAATGATCGCTACGTCACTGTCTAGAGCAGTCACCTTTGACCATGTTAACCTTTATGAAAAGGGGTCATAGGTCATCTTCATTAATTTAAGGGCAATGCACTAAGTTTGGTCTCAAACTCAAACTCAAAACATTTATTTCAAATAAACCAATTACAGGCACATTTGAATTGTCAGTCAGAAATATAAAGCTAGTCGCCCATTCCAAAGCGTAGTAGGTACCTATGGAGAAGAAAAGGCAAGAAACTCCACGGACACTCTTTTAAATCAAAATATGGTTACATCATTCAAGTTGAAGTTATACATGTGAGAACGATGCAAAACATTAAAAGCGTCCGTTACAAATAAAAATAAAAACGAATTCAAACATTAAATTAAATTATTAAATCGCCGTGGCAGCTAAGGGATGACCAGTCCCTACTGACGGCGCCCGTTCACGAACATGACGCATGGATTAACTAACTTCGGAAAAGAGACGAAAATCTGAAGGTTGAACACAGAGTTCTTATAAACTACACAAAGGATTTTATTCAGCGTTCATTCCGAAAGGTTTATTTAACTTAGAAGCAGCAGAAATGTCAATGACATGTCGCCATTTTACTTGTGTGAATCAGGAACGGCTTGCTAATTAATAATAAGACTCAAACTCAAAGCATTTATTTCAATTAAACCATTTACAGGCACTTTTGAATTGTCAAGGGGTCAGTCAGTCAGAAATATGAAGCTAGTTGCCCATTCCAAAGCGTAGGTTCCTATGGAGAAGAAAGGACAAGAAACTCCACGGACACTCTTTTAAATCAAAATATGGTTACATCATTCAAGTTTAAGTTATACATGTGAGAACGATGCAAAACATTAAAAGCGTCCGTTAGAAATAAAAAGAAAAACTAATTCAAACATTAAATTAAATTAAAATCGCCGTGGCAGCTAAGAGATGACCAGTCCCTACTGACGACACGCGGTGCAAGACTTGGCAGTCAGATGGCACCAACCATTTTCCAAGAGATTGGTAGGTTTCACATCATAGGCGAGTTAGGCGACTAATGTAAGGCTCGATAATTTTTTTTGTTAAAGCAGCCATAGCAGTAAACATTGAAAATTTCAAGTGTCCTATATGGTTCAACAGATACAACCCTGTGACAGACAAACGGACGGACAGCGGTCTTTTAGTAATAGGGTCCCCTTTGGCACCCTAGGAGTACGGAACCATATCAACCTAGGAAAACATAAAACTATCAGCCGATATGATACGTGCTTCTACTGAGAAGCGATAAGTAATCGATACACTGCTGATACCCCGTTCGGACGATTCTCTAAGTCAGTCTATGATGTAGGTGCGGACAGCTGATTTACTCTATGGCCACGTTTACGCGGTATTGTATTGTACTGCACGATTTTCATTTTTAACAGACTTCCAAAAAGAAGGAGGTTCTATGTTCGATTATGTTTTTTTTTCTTTTTATTTATTGTCGTCGATATTTTCGTCAATTGTGAACCGATTTTGAAAATTCTTTTTTCATTTGTTAGTGAAAATTAGAAATATATTTTTTATTAACTTTGCTTGGGTAGTATGTAGATGTTATTATAATAAGTTCCTGTCACTGTTATTTACATACCAGGTAGTGGTATTCGAATTTATATGGGGTAGGGAAAAATTAAAAATCTTTTACAAAAAAAACAATTATTTTATTAATTTCGGAAGTCGGTAGCAAAAATGAACATTCAAAACCAAAGACAGACTTCCGAAATTAAAGTTATTTTTCATTTTGTTTTTACTACACTATCATAATATTGGGATTACCCGGTACGGCATTACACCCCACTGTTCATACGGTTACAAACAAAAATTAAAAAAAAAGATTTGTGAAATTCCGTTTTACTGTTAAATATCGTAGGTACTATCGAAGAATTTCATATTTAAGCAATTTGAAAACAAAATCCCGTGAACACGATGACCACGTCTGTTACCGCCCGGTTCTATAGCGGCCGAGCGCTGCAAGCAGAAACGGTCCCTACGGTGTGCTCCCATCCAAATTCATTAAAGTTTTCGGTTCTTTTGGTCTCCATTATTTAATTATAGATCGCGCAATGACTTGTGCTGCTGGAAGCTCTTCCGGAAGGACGAGTTTGTGTCCGGCTGGAAGACTTCCGTGAGTCCTGCTAGCAGTACGCAGTTTGTATGAAATTTTGTCTGGTCCTTCCAGCAGTACGGTGACCTTGATTTTGAACTATAGCTCGTTAGAAGTTTTAAACGTTTGGCTAGTGCATATTAAAATAAAACTCATTTGCTTAAGTACCTACATTCATATTGTTTATAATAATAATAATAGATGTATTCATACTTGAGTAATAACTAATTAATCTTGTTGGAGCGCATTTATCTAATATTATTTGTAGGAAATAACCAATTTAAAGGAACTATAAATCTGTCACTTAAAAATTGTGCCTGTAATAGTTAGCATTTAATAAAAATGGAGCAAGCGACGATGTACTAAAAAATAATTAAAATCAGGAAGTAAAAAATAACTTGATTACGCTGGAATACCGATACGTTGACGACTCCATGCGTTTTCGGTACTCGAGCGTCGAAAAAAGTCGCGCGAGCTAACGCGCTGTCCCTGTGAATACTCATGCGCTATCGCATGCTGATGGATGGTCAGTTGTGTTTGGAAACCGTTTCTTGTCATAATATGTGAAAGAGACAAAATATTCTTTTGTTTCGTACAAATTTGAAATTTGTGGTGTATATATATATCATTACGGTACTGTGACCGAAAAAAGTTGCGTCCTTCCGGAATTACTTCACTAATTAACCACATTCCAAATTAATCAAAACGGTTAAATATTTGACAGCTATTTGCGACGTTGCCAATTTTTAGAATAAGCCCTCTTAATAGATATTATGTTTTCAAATTTTAAACTAAGTATAAGACTTGTTGATGTGACGAATTTGGAATCCGCGCGCCACTTATTCTGCTACTCTCGCTGCCTGAATTGGCCGTCATGTATATCTCTGGTAGTCTAAAACCTAACGAAGTCATTGAGGAATTGGTGAAAAGTAATCCGAGGAGGCTTACAAATGTTGTGTGCTTTTTTAGTGTTTACTTTGCTAAAACCTACCATCAGCGGAGTCAAGCGCCTCCCAAACGACAATCCTGCATCCGCCACTGCAGCGATGCGTCTCCATTTCCAATTTAATATCAGAAAGAAAGAGCCCAGTTTTTTATTGACCTACATTAAAATGTGCCAGAAACATTTATTTTGAGTTTCATATTCCTCCGTTCGCCATTTCTTTGCATTTGCACTTAAGACTAAGTGAAATCCCACAGGAAATTATTCGTAGGTTATGTAAATATAATTCACGGTAGATTCATTCTGAAAATTCGTAATGAAAATAGCATTACGAATTGCTTCGCTCGAAGTTGACTAAAATAGGCATTCTTATAATATACAGTCAGGATTGAATGCTTTGCTCCGTAAAGCAGGATCGTAGCCAGTGTGTAGTCAGTACAGGCTTAGAAAAAATCAGGGTCGGCTGAAACCTGAAATTATGCACTATTATAATATATTGACTGTCTCGTTGGTGTAGTGGTTAGAAGCAGAACTGCTAAGCGTGAGGTTCTGGGTTCAGTACCCAGATCGACCAAAGTGTTATCGAACTGGAATTTCTCAGTAGCAGCCTCAGTAGTAGCAGTCTGCTTTTGTGCCCGGTTGATGGCATTAGGCTCGCCTCCTAGTTTTCCTTAGCAAGCTCTGGTTAGCGGCTAGGGCAGGCTCTACATTTTCCAGGACAGGCTAAGCCTGCCCTGGCGTACCCTTGGCTACGGGCCTGGCGTAAAGGTATAGTGCAAACATATAAAAATACCTAGATAGGCAAAGCTGTGAACTCGTTGAAAAAAATAGCGTCCAACTCTATTCACATACCCTCTCACACACGCACCCCTACACACACACACACACACTCACACACGCACTCACCACATCTTTTTCACACTAGAATTAAACACATGATTGTACCTACCCCTAAAAAATAAGTACTGCTTACTTACCTGTAATCTTGTATAAATATAATGGACGGATGGATGACCCCTGTGACACAGGTTCCACCTAGCATGGGGGTCATTGATCAAATTTCTGTGCACTTGAAAGTCCTACGCTGTAAATACTGCGCATAACTACTTTGTACAGACGCCAGCAGGTCAACCTACCCGAAACTGCCAAATTTTCCCAATCAACTTTGAACCTTATGCTCTAGTCATAAAGTTGAAAATCTATTAAAGAAATTTGACAGATTATAGTAGGTTGATGTGCTGGCCGTCTGTACATTACTTTTGTAAAATAAATAAATAATTATTTAAAAAACATATTATTAAAAACTGTTGGCCGCTAAATGCACGCACTCTAGAAAAGCACAATGACAGCACAATGACGTGACGCGAGTGTACGACGACGTTGCTGTCACGCACACCAGCATAAAAATTTGGTCTCTTTGTTGTCGTTCTTTTGCAGCGCGACACTCTATCTAGACATTATAAATAATCAAAGATGATGATAATCATTTAAAAGGTTAAATCTGTAACTATTTGCAATATTCTATACTTTTGGCTCTTCGTTTTACAATTAGCGGTAAACTTTAGAAGAATACGAAAATAATGCAATATTGCTCATCCCCTATAGGAAATAGCGTGATAATTTATAGCTTACAGACTGACCAGCTATCTAATAACGCAACACATTTTCGTAAACGATTACGACAAATTTGTTTCATTTTGACAGTTCAACAACATTCATTGCGTTATTTACGTTGTTGAGCAAATTTTTTTTCGAACTTAGAAGCAATGGATTAGCAATTTGTTCCAAAACGATTCAAATTCCGATTGTTCGTGTATTATCTACGTAATTAGGATACAGATTTATAACAAATATATACGCAAAATTTGAACAGAATTTATACGGTAGTATTTGCGTGATGCTGGAACATACTTTTCTATTGTCTGTTTATCTGAAAGTACAGACGCCAGCAGGTCAACCTACCCGAAACTGTCAAATTTTCACAATCAACTTTGAACCTTATGCTTTAGTGATAAAGTTGAAAATCTATTAAATAAATTTGACAGATTGTAGTAGGTTGATGTGCTGGCGTCTGTACCTACATTCAGACAAACAGACAAAATTTTTAAAAACTATATTTTTGGCATTAGAATCGTTCCCAGACCTCATAGCAATAACTTTTTTGAAATATGTTCGATGATCAGAATATAAACTTAGATATAGAACAAATCTCAATATTTTGACATGTCGCCAAATCAGTGTAATTGCACTAGTGCTTTACAAAACATTTCAGTCAGATACCGCACAGATACTGAATATAGGGATGTAGAAAGGAAAGTAAAAAAAAAAATAGTTTTTTTACCAAAGACTCGCGTAAGGGCCCTATTCCACTGAAGAGGAAACGAGTGGAACTGAGCGGAGACGAGCAGAAATCGTCTAATCACAGACGAAACGATAGACGCGATGAGCTTTCGATCATTGTGATTTTTTGATTCCTGCAAGTCTCCGCTCTTCTCCGATTCAGTGGGAACGCACCCTTAGAATCGCCCTACGGAATCAAAATAACTGCGCGTTTCTGTTTTGTTTTTACACTTCTGACACACAATGATGCAGTAATTTAATTGACTTAACTGTCATGGAAACGCTATTTAATAATGTGTGAGCATGTACAGACGCCAGCAGGTCAACCTACCCGAAGCTGTCAAATTTTCCCAATCAATTTTGAACCTTATGCTTTAGTGATAAAGTTGAAAATCTATTAAAGAAATTTGACAGATTGTAGTAGGTTGATGTGCTGGCGTCTGTACCTGTGTCTGCGCAAAAACTTTTGTACTAAAATAATATTAAATTTATTTTAGTACAAAAGTATAATTATTATCGTAAATGGCTTGGTCTCCGTTGAGATTGGCCGCCATGACCGAAATTCGCGAAGTAGGTTGATGTTCTGGCGTCTGTACACTTTTTCGTGTGACTAAGTACGGTGTGGGCAAATCTAGCTATTTAAATCTTTGTTTTTTAAAGTACGATGAAAAGCGCTCGTCATTCAGTAGCAGGCCTTACGAACAAAATCTTTTCTTAAAAGCAAAGAATGAGCGCAATTATTAGATTGTGCTGATAATATTCAAGGAAATCTGAAGCATCTTGCTTTGTAAATAACTTGAACTTTCCCCGGTATTTCACTTGGAATGTCTTATTGTTTCGGATCTCTTTCTCTTCGTAGTGTAACTTTTAGCTTTAACTTTGGCGTTTAAAAAGGTAAAAAGAGTTTTTGCTTGGGTTTTTGGACTGGGGCATGTTTTTTGTTAAGCGGGTAAATGACGGCATTGTATTCAAAAATTCAAAATTCAAAATTCAAAAGTCATTTATTCAAACTAGGCTGAGAATCAGCACTTTTCGAACGTCAAAATTACAAAAGACAGTCCCCCAAAACGCCCACCCTTCACCACTTCCTAGTGCTTTAGCTGGGAAGAAGAAGTGGCGCAACAAACTCCCCAGCAGCACAGCTGTCTGTTCAGTTAAAAAAAAAAAATGATTCTATATAATAGTATGCAAAATGATATTTACATTACGCAACACAAAACATAATTTAAATTATAAAAATTAATAGCCTTATGACAGCTAGCACACGCCAATATACCAACCAAAAACATCGAGAACTATACTCAAGCAGAAATAAAAATTACTTAGTGAAATCAATATCTAAATAAAAGCCTCCAGGCATAAAGGGCGTGCCCGCTTACATATAGCTGTAACTAGAAGTTATAATTGATAAACTAGGACCATTGAGGTAAATTAAAAAATTATCGAGGTCGCTAGCTAACCACATATTGCAATACAACTCATAAAAAAATTATGACTCATAAAAGATTATGTCAACAATAAATAAAGTAAAATTAGTAAAATTATAAACATTTATATAAACTCATATAACCTGTCAGTAAGTAAGCTAATTCTGGAGAAAGAACATTTAAACATTGTCTTGAGTTAATCACAGCGACCAACTATTCTTATCATTTAAGTAGTCGTTAATAGAATAGTCTAGAATAGTAGCCTTTGAACAGAGGTTGGATTTTACTTTAGTTTTGAACGCATTAAAAGGCAAATCTAGCAAAGAAGAAGGTAGTTTGTTATAAAAGGTTATACCAAGCCCAACAAATGAGTTATGAACCTTATGAAGCCGGTGAAAGGGAGTACGTAGTTTATCCTTATTTCTAGTGTTAACATTGTGAATATCACTGTTTTTAGTATATAAGTGTATATTTTGCCTAATATATAATATGTTGGCGAAAATGAATTGTGATGCCACTGTGAGGATACCGATATCTTTGCAAAAATCTCTCAGAGAAACTCTGGCACCTAGCTGGTAAATTGCTCGAACAGCTCGTTTTTGAAGGACAAATATATTTTGAATATCAGCAGCTTTGCCCCACAGCAGAATACCGTAGGACATAACGCTATGAAAATAACTAAAATAGACTAACCGAGCTGTATCAACGTCAGTGTATTGTCTTACTTTCCTGACGGCGTAGGCGGCCGAACTGAGCCTTCCCGCTAGGCTCGATATATGTTGGCCCCACTGAAGTTTGGCATCTACTGTTATGCCCAGAAAAACTGCCGTGTTTACAGTTTCAAGCAACTCTTTATCTAAGACGATGTTGGGTCCTAGATTTCTAACATTTGGAAGGGTGAACTTTACACATTTCGTTTTCTTGCTATTGAGAACTAGGTTATTTGACGAAAACCAATCTGTAACCATTGAGAGTGCACTGTTTACATCGTCAAAGTCTTGTCTATTCCTGTCTACTTTAAAAATAAGTGAAGTATCATCTGCAAACAGTACAACTTCACAGATACCCTTTAAATAGAATGGTAAGTCATTGATATAGACTAAGAACAAGAATGGACCCAGTATTGAGCCTTGAGGTACACCTAACTGAACTGGTAGCCCGGAAGATTTCACACCATTAACATCTACACATTGGGACCTATTATGTAAATAAGAATTTATAAGGTTGAGAGCTTCATTTTGCACACCGTAATGACGCAGTTTACGCAAAAGCGTGTCATGGTGCACGCAATCAAAGGCTTTGGAGAGATCACAGAAAATCCCAATAGCATTTTGCGAGTTCTCCCATGCGTTAAATATGTGTTTCAGCAGAGCAACACCCGCATCTGTAGTCGAACGTCCCTTTGTAAAGCCATATTGTTCATTATGAAGGAGGCTATTTAAATTAAAATGTCTTAGCAACTGCTTGAGTATTAACTTTTCAAATATTTTGCTAAATGCTGGTAAGATAGAAATAGGCCTAAAATTGCCAACATCATTTTTATTACCTGATTTAAATAATGGTATGACTTTACTACTCTTCATGAGGTCAGGAAAAGTTCCTAAATCAACACATTTATTAAAAATAACAGTTAGATAGGGGGCTACGATGTCTATTATATTGCTTAAAAGTTTAATGGAGATGCCCCAGTAATCACCAGTGTTTTTAGACTTGAGTGTGTTAAAAACATTAACTACATCACGCGGCGTTACATGTTCGAAGCTAAATAAGCGACCACTTTTAGAAACACTACTAAATAAAAGGTTTTCAGCTTTAGACGGGGACGAATTTAAGGAGCGAGTCGTAGTTATAGGTATGTTTGCAAAAAACTCATTAAACGCCTCAGCTACGTCAGCTGCTTTAGTAACTAATTTATTGTCGACCATAATCTCAAGTTGTTTATCTTGCTTAACCGATTTACCCATTTCATTGTTAATAATGTTCCAAGTGGTTTTTACTTTATTATTGGAATTTTTAATTGTATCGCTTAAAAATTTAGATTTAGCAAAAGCACTAACCTTTTTAAATAATTTTTGACATACTCTACGAAAGGAGTATCAAACCTATATTTTTTCATACCATATAACTCGTATAGTCTCGCTCTACTTTTATAAATACCTGGAGTGGCCCATTGGTTAAAGCCAACGGAGGTGCCATTTATTTTAATAGTTTTAGTCTTGAAAGTAGATTGGTACTCTTTTTGCACAACATCAAAAAGGGCTCCATAGGTTTCATTCGGATTCTCGTGTTCTACTAAAGATGGTGTAATTCTATGAGCTATATTATTTTTAAACTTATTGCAACGACTAGCTGTATAAGGCCTACATTCTATTTTATGCGGCTTTTTATGTAATGGCATGGGGAAACTAGCTAATAAACCACAGTGGTCTGAGGTTAAGTCACTTGACACTAATTTATTTTTGGCATCACAATCACTAAATATATTATCAAGACAAGTTGACGAAGTTGCTGTGATCCTAGTAGGTTCAAAAAACAAGTTAATTAAATTATAAGACCTAAAGAGATTAAGAAGTCTAGTACTTAAAGGAGTAACATCTAGAATATTAATATTAAAATCTCCACATAAAATTATACTTTTATTACTTGATTTTAACCTATTGAGTGAATCCTCCATTACCGATTCAAAACTAATAAAATCACCAGAGGGGGGTCGATAAACGCAAATTATAACGTATCGCTCGAGTTTAACACAAGACAACTCAATAGTGCGCTCAATGGAAAGATTAACTAAATCTAAACGTTGTTTACATTTCAACTTGTTTGAAACAAGAACTAAAGATCCACCGCGAATGGCGCTTTTTCTTACAAACGCACTTTGTACAGTAAAATTATCATCATTGATAAATACTACTTCATGTTCTTTCAACCAGTGTTCAGTCAAACATAACACCTGAACATCATAGTTCTCCATAAATAAACTTAACTCTAGCTCTTTGCCGGACAGACCCTGCATATTTTGATGAACAACATTCAATATATTAGGTTGGGGAAAAAGTCTTTTCGCATTATAGTATGTATGAACTTGTAATAAAATCTCTTTGGCTATACTATGTGTATCTGGCTGGTTTTGGTATCATTGAAAGTTTAAATTTTAAAGAACATAATTCCAAATTCAAATTAGGAAAATGTGTGATTTTTATTTGTTTTTCGTACTGTCAAGATGAGTGAATCTAATGAAGAAATTCGATACATTTTAAAATTTTACTACAAAAAAGGTAAAAATGCAACGCAAGCCGCGAAAAAAATTTGCGATGTTTATGGACCTAGTGCAGTGTCTGTGAGAGTAGCACAAATTTGGTTTAAGCGTTTTCAATCCGGAAATTTTGATGTCAAAGATGCACGTCGCTCTGGTCGCCCTATTACGGATAAAATGGATGCCATTTTTGAAAAAGTGGAGCAAGATCGGCATATTAGTAGTTACGACGTAGCTGAAGAACTGGGAATTGACCACAAAACAGTTTTGGCGCATTTGAAAAAAACTGGGTACACAAAAAAGCTCGATATTTGGGTACCTCACGAGCTCACTGAAAGAAACCTAATGAACCGTGTACTCATTTGTGATTCTTTATTACGACGTAATGAAACCGAACCATTTTTGAAGAAGCTGATAACTGGTGATGAAAAGTGGATCACGTACGACAAGAACGTGCGAAAAAGGTCGTGGTCAAAGGCCGGTCAGGCTTCACAGACTGTGGCAAAACCCGGGTTAACTCGCAACAAGGTGATGCTGTGTGTGTGGTGGGATTGGAAGGGCATTATTCATTATGAGCTGTTACCACCAGGCAGGACCATCGATTCTGAACTCTACTGCGAACAACTGATGAGATTAAAGCAAGAAGTTGAGAGAAAGCGGCCGGAATTAATCAACAGAAGGGGTGTGGTTTTTCATCATGATAACGCTAGACCTCACACATCTTTAGCCACTCAGCAAAAATTAAGAGAGTTTGGCTGGGAGGTGTTAATGCATCCGCCGTATAGTCCTGACCTTGCACCTTCAGATTTCCACCTGTTTCGGTCTCTTCAGAATTCTTTAGGCAGTGTCAGGTTAACATCACGGGAGGACTGCCAAAACCACTTGTCGCGGTATTTTGATCAGAAGTCCCAAAATTTCTATAGCAATGGGATCATGTCCCTACCTACAAGATGGCAAAAAGTTATCGAACAAAATGGTACCTACATACTTTAGTTAAATGTAAACATACTATGTTAAAAAATGTTTTGAATTTTCTTAAAAAATACGAAGAAACTTTTTCCCCAACCTATTATGTGGCTCATCCGTTGTCGCTCCTAATAGTTTAAACTACAAGGCGTATCAAAAGTGGTGTTAGTACCACTACTAACAGTAATCGAAATTTAGTATAGTCGACCTAATTTAATTAAAATAAAATTGTGGTGGTATTTTTTTTAATCTTGTATGTCACTACCACGTCCTAGGATGGCAAGTTCATAATATTTGATAATATTTGTGACAGACGCTGTGATCAAAAAGTCTCCACTAGGTAGGTTAAGTTAACTGAGTGTACATTATGCAAAAATAAATAAATATATAAATAAGTAGGCTACGGACGTTTTGACAATGTAATTTCATAAAAATTGGGCAAATTAAGTTTGAAGAGGATCCTAATATATAACAAAGGAACAATAAAATTAATGAAGTAGCTGTAAAATAATATTCTCAATCGTGACCGATTTGTAAATCTGCAAACCACATTTCATCTTTTTCAACGAAATGAAATTGTTTATTCTGTAAATAGGATATTGGAATCACTCTTACAGGTCATCTTAAAAAAAAAAAAAAAAAATTTGCTAGATGAGTTCGGCGTTTCCTATCTGACTACTCTGAGAAGAAAGGCCGAAACAAACTCCGAGGTCAGTCTCTTTTAAAGTCCAGACATAATCTTGGTCAGGCCATATGAGGACCATGTAGATTAGTGTCTGAAATGGTCTTTTGAGAAAAGAACCACACAGATTTGAGTGGACCTGTCCAGTCAGTGCAAGCATTTTGTCAGTAATCGTGGAGCTCAACCCAGAACTTACGTGTTTAGAAAAGACTACCTGTTGCCCGTGCCTTCATCCGCGTGGTCGTCGGAAATATACCACGGGAACGTACTACCCCTGGATTAAAAGTACCCTATGTTTTAATAATCCATGTGTATTTTCTATATTTATTTTATTTCGTATATTTTTTTTTTCTTTTTGTTTTTCTCTGACCACTATTTCTTAAAAAAAAAAGTAACCTAAGTTACTTCTTGTAACATCAGCTATCTGTCAGTGAAAGTCCCTTCAAAATAGGTTCAGCCGTTTCGGAGATTAGCAGGAAAAATTTGTAATAAAAAAATTATTTTTTTATAAGTAGAACTGTACGAGTATATATGAAAACTGAACTGTATATATGTGCATTTAGTAAAAACCTGTTTGTGTCATTACAAACAGACACTTCAATTTTATTAATTTGTATTTGTATGTACAGACGCCAGCAGGTCAACCTACCCGAAACTGTCAAATTTTCCCAATCAACTATGAACCTTTTGCTTTAGTACATAAAGTTGAAAATCTATTAAAGAAATTTTACAGATTGTAGTAGGTTGATGTGCTGGCGTCTGTACTATCGAAGAACTTCACATCTAAGCAGTTTGAAAACAAATCCCGTGAACACGATGACCACATCTGTTACCGCCCCGGTTCTATAGCGGCCGAGCGCTGCAAGCAGAAATAGTCCTTACGGTGTATGTAACTTAATCGATGGTATGTATAGATATAGGCCGTATATACCTTTATCGCTTGCCACCTTCATCGTTTGATAAAGTCACGTACGTCCTCAAAGTGTCAACTCCGTGAAATGGGTCATAATAACGCACACAATGGTCTTACTGTCTATCGGATAAGTCAGCAAAACTGTCGCGTGTGGTTTATAAGGAAAATGTTTTATTATTTTTCTCTCGTATCGGGCCGAACTGTTATGAGAATAGCTCACCAACTTTAAAGCTTGGACTACACGTTACTATAAAGCATACTTATTTGCTACTAGTACAGACGCCAGCAGGTCAACCTACCCGAAACTGTCAAATTTTCCCAATCAACTTTGAACCTTATTCTCTAGGCGTAAAGTTGAAAATCATAGACAGACATACTGTAGTAGGTTGACGTGCTGGCGTCTATACTAAGGAAGTGTGCTCAGTAAGCGTAGCACCACAAGCACGAACTAAACGTATGTAGGTACACACAGCTACACATCAAGCTTCACGTTTCCAGTTTATGATGATCTCGCATTCTAAAGGATTTCCGAACAATGTGAGGTCAGCTTATACTGGAAATGTATAGCTAGCCGTGTGTATCTACTTAAGTAACGCAAAATTCGAAGGATTTTTCGATGATAGTACTCGTTTTGCACATAATATTTTTAAGGGGGTTGAGCTAAGGTAACCGAAATTCGGCTACCCTGAAGCTTTTTGCAAGACATTTAGCTTCATCTCTGCCATTACCTCTGATACCTATTCAGACATCAATAGGCCATTGATTAAAATTAATTGCCCGTATAATCCACGAGGTCTTCGGCTATGAATAGGAACCTCGTGTTCTCATCTCACTAACATAGGCGATATCTAACTCAAAAACCGAATTCGAAAAAGGAGGTTATAATTATATGTTCGTCTGTATGTTTTTTTTCATTTAAGTATATTTTGTCATTCGCTATTTTCTCGTCAATTGTAACCCGCTAAAACATCAGTAATAAAGTTGAATATCGCGTGCGCTCTTTGATCGTGTTCGAGCTCGGAACTAATTGGCGTAAGTCTCAATTCTTATTTCGTTTATAACTAGTAATAATTGATCTAGAGAAAAAATATCTTGTGGCTGGATAATAAACTATATTTTCTTACTGTGAATACTTATGTTAGATATAAAAGTCGAGTAATCTTGATTTTATTTAAAAAATCTTTAAAAAAAAGACAAGAATTTAGAAAAAAAAATGAATCAAGCGAAAATGTTACAATTACGTAACTGTCTTGAAAGAAAAATATCCAATAAATCATATATAAAGTTCCATTTTGATTGTATGCGTGACTGTTGCAGAATATTAATGCAAATTAACATACCTACAATTTAGGGAGCCTCCTCTTAATTTTGCTTGGGTAGTTTTTGAGTTAATTCGATATATTTTAATCCGCTTTGTGTATCTTGACGATATGAATACTTCCTATCACTGTTGTTTACATAGCAGTAGTGGTATAATTATGAATTGTGAAGTAGGTATAGGCTTGCCACCCGTACTATATTATGTGGTATCGTACTATATTTCAATCAATTGTACTATACATATATTATAGAAAAATAATATACTACGAAAAATACTATATTTTCATTGCTCATTCAATTGTCGCGCTTTTTTATATTAAATAGAAAAGAAAGAAAGAAAATACGTTTATTTGCGGTAAACATGACTCAAAAAAAAGAACACAAAATAAAAAAGAAACAATTTTAAAATTTTAAAATTATTAATATTAAATTTTACAATTTGACCCTATGCAAGACAGAGCCCTAGCGCTGGTTTCCAGCGACAGTCAGCGTTGACGTTATGACGTCGACCGGTGCAGCATACAATGAAATATAATTATGATATATAAAAAAAAACATTAATTCTACATAAATAAATAAAGTATAATATTTAATAATGGCAACATTCCGTTAAGTCGGCAATCGACTCGCGCGCCGTCGGCTTAGAGTAATCTGTGCGCGCAGCTATCAGAAAACTATTAAATGTATTAAATGACTGGAATGGAACGCACCCGTAGCTCAGCATGCGTAATTTCCGAACGAAACGCACTCACGGTCTACTCACATCATGGCAACTAAACGTCAACTTTCTGGCTGAAATTGTCAGTTTATCGATAAACGCCGTCCTTCTTTCCATTTCTGCAACTTCCGCTTTTACGGAATTTTTTTTTTCCATCATGAATATATAATGGAGAGAAGAAAGAAATCAGAACGGAATCAGAGCATCTATTAATCTAATGAACAATTAATTGTTAATTTATTTTAACTTGGATGTAAATTGCTTAGATTCCTATAATTATTTTAAAAATAATAGTATCTTGATGGCCAAAGCGCAGAGTAATAGTAAATACAAATGGAAAAATAAATAATTATTAAAAAAAAATGTGTACTACTTTTTTTCCAAAATTTTACAGAACTATTTTTTTGCATTTTTTTCGTGAAATTAATGGAAAAATACTATTTTTCTTCAAAAAAAGATGGCAAGCCTAGGTAGGTACTATAATTAAAGAATGGAAAAAAAAAACTCTTACAAAAAAAAATCTACCGACTTCCAAAAAAACACTATAAAATGAAAAGTAACTTTCGGAAGTCGGTGGCAAAAAACTAAAATATAGATTCAGAGACACCGACTTCCGAGTGTTTTTTTTTTTGGAAGTTGTTAATTTTAAAATAAGTAGCTCGTATTAACGCTAGGTTTAAGGCTGAGCAAACAGGCGTGACGCGACACCGCGACGCGACTAATAAAACAACTTCTAAGAAAACTTCACGGTACAACAATTAGCATAATTTTTAAACTGCATTCACTGCATTATCAGCCTAGTTGAAAAGTAACTTACTCCTCCAAAACTACTTATTATTTTTCACACAACTTCCGCATTGGACATCTGCCAGAATTTTAGGCTGTGGCCAAAATATGAATCCGACTTAACTGAGGAACGAAAACTAACAGCCCGTTCTACATCAGCTAGCTGAAATTCAAACTTATGATCGTATCACAAAATAAATATAGCCCTCATTTCCCTGATAGATGGGTGTACTTACATAAGAATTGAACATGCTATGAATAATTATTGATCATGAATGTTCGTGTATGGTATTTCCATATTCAAAATCGTTAGAAAACCGGCCAAGTGCGAGTCGGACTAGCACACTTCGGCCGTTTGTCTACCGCACCGTGAACGGGACGTCAACAAGAACGAGATGACGACGTGGACGCCGAAGTAGCGACAGCACATTTACTATGGCCGCATAATCTTGTTTCTCGTTGACGTCCCGTTTACGGTGCGGTGGATAAACAGTGTAATAGGGTTCTGTTCCGTACCACTGTACAATATTTCATAAAAAACGCCAAAAAAAAAAAAAAGTACCTACACTATAGGGTCGCAGCATTATGCTGAGCGATAGCCGTTTTGCGTGGATGTGACGCATATTTTCCCCCAATTTGTTATTCTCGTGTTTTTTTCTTTGCGTCATATTTACCGCAAATAAACGTATTTTCTTTCTTCTTTTCTTTCTTACACTATACAGACGAAATTATAACCTCCTCCTTTTTTGAAGTCGGTTAAAATACCTAATTGTTTCGCATTGTATTTACTTACTCAGTTCTAAGACTTTAGGTACCTATTCATATGGGTGATACCAATTGTGCTAGTCGCAAATATTTCAAACATAACGCTATAGGATTATTTTGACTTAAACAATCTTTCGAACTTACGTTAGGTACAGACGCCAACAGGTCAACCTACCCGAAACTGTCAAATTTTCCCAATCAACTTTGAACCTTATACTGTAGTGATAAAGTTGAAAATCGATTAAAGAAAGGTAATGGCCCATTTAGTGTGAAAAATATACCCACGGCGTACACAAATAAAATATGGCGGGAATCAAAGACAAATGATTATACTTTTCAATGATAAGTGGCGCATTGCTGTGGCTCATGGGGATCATGAAAGAATAATAATAAAAAAATGTAATCTACCTAGTATGAAAACTTAACTTATAACTTGTGGTTTTAGGGAGGAGAAAATATTATATTACCTGACCGAACGAGTTTGCTTTATGTGTGATGATATTTTTATTTAACAAAACAATGGCAATTTGTTTGTTTCATTTTCAAGTCTAAACCACTGAACCGATTTTGATTAAATTGCCGTGTATAGATATATTTTTTGATTTGGAGTCGGACATAGTATACTTTTTACCCAAGTGACATGTTTCCATGGATAAAATAATTTACAGACAGGCGAAACCGCTAATTATTATCCAATATTTTTTGGTCTGCTGCAAGATTTCTCCAACGAATTATTTTTTTCTTTTTACATATAATGAAAAGTGGGTTATGCTTGCATTATTTACCACCATTTTCGTTTTTGTACAAAAACATTTTTGTACCGGGTCGATTATGGGCCATGACCTTTGACAGACTGTAGTAGGTTGATGTGCTGGCGGCTGTACGTTTACCTACGTCGTGCGTTCGTTCTAGGGCCTCAGTACCCTATATGCGTAATACACGATCAATCGGAATCTGAATCGTTTTAAAACAAATTGCTGATCCATTGCTTAATAAGTTCGAAAAAAAAATCTGCTCAACAACGTAAATAACGCAATGAATGTTGTTGAACTGTCAAAATGAAATAAATTTGTCGTAATCGTTTACGAAAATGTGTTGCGTAATTAGATAGCTGGCTTGACTGGTGTATAACATAGGTAGTTTTCGTTGCTCAGTTAGAGTAAGACCGTAGATATTAATTTTCCAAATTGCAAAAAAAATTCGCGGACCACCTTTGCGCATTCCCCTTAGGACGTCGGTCCATCTAGCTGGGGGGCGACCCACACTTTTCTCGCCGATACGCGGTCTCCACTCCAGCAGGGCTAACATGACAAGCGCGAGAACGCTCTTTTTCTCGTTTTGTCGAAATTTGTCTACGATTCTGACGTCATTCTAATCCCTAACATGACCGTAAACGACGGCGACGAGTAAACTCGAAAAAAGCATTTTGACACTTCTATATCTCGCGACGAGAAACCGATGTTGCAAGTTATTAAAAACAAATTATTTTTATGATAGCAACATCGGCTTGAGATTCCGTTTCATTCATTCAATGGTGCCGATTTCCTTGTCACAAATACCTCTAAACTAGACTAAAAATTACCAAAATTTAGATTATTCCTGTCAACCGACGATTTCCCATTCTGAAATAGACTAAAGTGACACAACTTAACTATATTTTAGTAGTTATTAATTTCTAAAATCATATAAATCTAAAATTCTGATTGTCCAAGTATTTAATCGCGATTAAAAAGGTGTGGAAATTAATCTAAAATTCACACCAACACCTCGACTTTTTTTTCTTTTCTTTTGCTTATATCTCGAAAATAGTGTGTCCTATCGCAAAAATAATGAAAATTTGAACCCCCTTTATGAATCCCATAAACCCCTAATACCCAACATGTAGATAATATTTTTTCATATTTTCAATACAAAAAACGAAAAAATCCATATAAAACACGTCGTTCCAATATAAATAGTAGTTTAAAACTAAGTATTTTCATTATTAATATATTGTAAAATAAAATGATGACTAAAATAATTACAATTATGAAACTGCCATGTTATTTTGGAGATATTTTTGTATCATAATTTTGTCTACTCTTCTCGTCGTTCTCGTCGTCAAAATCGAGGACGAGTAAATACGACTTAATGATAGAAGAATCGGAGATTATCTCGTGTTGAATTGTCAAAAATCGAGATAACTAAGGTGCCATGTTAGGGTTTGTCGACAAAACATAAAGTTTGACAGAATGAGTCGACTATTTTGTATGGAGGCGCTGTCAGAAAACGAGAAAAGAGACGAAATAGACAAAAATTACTCACGCGAGAACGAGTAATTGTCGCGTGCGTCATGTTAGGCCTGCAGGACTCGTCTGCTCTACCAGCCATCGGCCCTTCGTAAAACATGGCCAGCCCACTGCCACTTCAGCTTGCTTGTCGTTGACTCCGGTTCTTTTCCGAATAATTTCATTCCAAATTTGGGAAGATAATTTGGGAACAAGCTAAAATTATGTCCAAGATCACAGGTCAGCCGAGCTATGTAAAATACTGATTATTCATCCTGGTTACACCAGAAAACGAAAAATCTAGACTAAATTATATTATGCCATAAATGTAGTGTAAGTTCTTAACTAGGTACATAAAAAATTGCAGTGCAAAACAGTGATCACTGCCAATTCTTTAGAGCGAAAAGCTGAATCGCACTCAAGAGACTTCAGTCTGATTCATTCGGAGCAAAAAGGTTAGATTCAGCAAACATTTTTATTGTGTTATCACCTTTTAGTAGGTCGACTTTTAAATCATAAGGCACAATGCCATACTTACTTGCAAAGTTTCAAAGAATGGCCCGAACATTTCTGCGATGCGACGGGAAAGGACGAAGCTCGAATCAACGTCGTCAAGACGCCAGCAGGTCAACTTACCCGAAACTGTCAAATTTTCCCAATCAACTTTGAACCTTATGCTTTTGTAATAAAGTTGAAAATCTATTAAAGAAATTTTACAGATTGTAGTAGGTTGATGTGCTGGCGTCTGTACACTAAACTTATTATTTATAAAATTAATTTTATTATTACTATTCACATTAATTAGTGGACTGACGAACTATTACGAAACGAATCACTCAGAAACTCCTTCCTTTTGGTATAATATTATTATGGTATTCATGTAAGTATAATATAGGTACCCTATACATCGTAGTCAAATAAATACGGCACGGTTGGCGCAGTGGTTAAGCAATTGACTGCTGCGCTGCGTGTCGCGGGTTCGATTCCCGCACGGAACAAATATTTGTATGACCTACAATTAGTTGTTCCGGGTCTGGCTGTTTGTGTATGTGAGTTTAAATGTTTGTAAACGCACCCACGATACAGGAGAAATTCCTAGTGTGGGGCAACGTTCAAAAAAAAAAATAAAAAAAAAAGTAGGGAAATAGGATCTTCTCGTATTTCCCTTTTGTTTTACTATCATAAAAATAACAAATAATGGCTTTTGAGAGCCCAATGAAATGATCAAGCCAAGAGTATCCTCAAAAGGGTAATTAATTCCTTTAAGATCATTATGGTAGGCAGGCGAATTTGTACGTACCTAATTTTCTTTGGTAAACGAAACCAGTACAGCTACTTAAGTATGTAAATTACGCCGATTTAAAAATCGCTAATTAGGTATACAAAAAAAATATCTGGTCGTTTGACCTCAGACTTAAGGCACTATGATTCCGAACAACGCTGCACGCGGCAGTGCTGCCGCAGCAGTGTTGCCGTGTCATTACAGTCTGGTCCCCATACATTTTCTATGAAGTTGATCATAAGGTTTTTATGAGATTACATTCCGAGCATGGCAGCAATGTGATGCAGCAATGTCGTGCAGCAATGAGGAGCAGCAAAAATGTATGGGGACCAGTACTGGCGCGGCAGCACTGCTATGGCAGCACTGCCTCTTGCAGCGTTGTTCGGAATCACGCCTCAGCGTGACACGACTCTAACAGAACAATTTCCAAGAAATCTTCACGGTAAAACAATTACCGATGTCGCGTCGCCCCAGTCTGCACGAGGCTTCCTACCTTTACGCGCGGTATTGATGCAGCGCATGCTTTTTTCCTTGCTTCCTTGCATTGACTGGGTTGCTGTGCGATGCATTACCTACGGAATTTTCATCACCGACTCACAGCATTAAAATTAGGTATAAAATTAGTTAATTATAAGTCGATACTTAATTTAACCCCCCCGCCATTAACCCGCATGCGCGATGGCGACGATAAAAAAAAAAAAAAAAATTGCAATTTCATAATATTATTCAAAAATATATTCTTTCTTTGCAGGTTTTAACTCCGTAAAAGATGGATGTCAGCGGTCTTTTAACAATGGATTCGTATTCTAGCAGCAGTCACAATTCCTCTTAATCAGGTACGTAAGAATTTCTTACTTTCAATTTCATGCCTTTCCTCATCAAACACACAAGAATACTGTGTCTAATAAAATTTTGATCATTGCAAAAAACTAAATCTAGAGCTTAAGAGCGTTTATTCTGAAAGAGGGCAACATCGCAAATAGAAGTCAAATATTTCATTGTTTTGATTAATTTGGCAATATTACTGTATGGAAATAAGAAATGTGGCTAACTAGCGAACTAGAACATTGATTATGAAATGCAATGATTAATATCAGAACACCGAATATTTAGTTTTAGATGCAAAAAAAGTATTTAGAAACTTTCCAAATGCCTTTTTTAAACATAAAACGGTTACAACATCAGATTCAGTGTTATAATTGCAATTGATAATCAATATTTTAGTTCGCTAGTTAGCCACATTTCATATTTCCATACAGTAATATTGCCATATTAATCAAAACAGCGGAATATTTGACATCTATTTGCGACGTTGCCCACTTTCAGAAAAAACGCTCTTAATTTCAACAATGTAGGTAGTACAGACGACAGCACATCAACTTACTACAATCTGTCAAATTTCTTTAATAGATTTTCAACTTTTTCACTAAAGCGTAAGGTTCAAAGTTGATTGGGAAAATTTGACAGTTTCGGGTAGGTTGACCTGCTGGCGTCTGTACATTTTTCAGGAATGACACACTACGTAAATTTTCCCTGAAATTGCCATTGTGTTGCATTTACGCATAATTGAATTGCTTTCATTTGAAAGAGCCGCCATAAAGGCTAGCAAACAGGCAGGACGCGCCTTTAATAAAAACAATTTCTAAGAAAACTTCACGGTAGAACAATTACCAGTGTCCCTGTTTGCTGAAACCCTTAGGCCATTACTCTGAGTTTTTGCCGAATTTCATTTTTTTTTAGATATTCCTCTATAACAGATCCACAGACAACGACACTGGAGTTGTTCCATAATTTAGCATAAAATGTACAAAATATTACAAAGTACTTTCTTCATCTTGCAATAACTTATCATTTTCAACACCACAGCTCTATTAAAAGCCACATCAACTAACATACTTTCCTCTTCCTCTTCCCCAGCGAGCCAGCGCGCTGAGCGAGCGAGACAGCGCGATGCATCCAACCAGTAGGTGACGCTGTCGTCTACACCCGCGGAACATGTCATGGGACTCAATCGAGTCGCGCGACTTCCTAGGGTAAGTTGGGCAAACTGACCATAGTTATTAAAATCAAAGGATTGACTTCAGTATCATCGTCCTTACACCGAAAGATGTCCACATAAAGCCGCAGACTGGCGCGACACGACAGCGTGAAAGAAAAGAAAGAAAGAAAGAAAATACATTTATTTGACTCAGGTCAAGGCATATTTACACAAAAACAAAAAAATAAAAATAACAGAATAGTACTGTGTGCCTCACGGCTGTGCCAAATAGGCCCAGTTCAGCATAAATGCCAGACAACTAGTGTCTGACGCTGGTTTTCAACTGGACCTTATGTTACGAGGACGTCTTACGGATGTAAATCAGTTTTATAGTGTGTAAGTGTTTTATATTTAAATAAAAATAGATAGATGTGTAGCAACCCGACTCTACCAAAACAATTTCTAAGAAAACTTCACAATAGAACAATTACCGGTGTCGCTTGGCGCTAGTCTGCACGACGCTTAATATCACGCCTGTTTCCCTGAAGGGTTGGGCGTGGATGCACCATTTCGTCAGTTATGTTTAAGTCATAGAGGTATCAGGTACAGAGTGTAAAATTCACTCATCCTCTATAGAAAAGGGAAGATCCTTCGACCAGACGGGTGTCGTGTCTGGTGGGCAACTGCCCAACGATTGCTATCGGGGAAGTTATAAATATGCTGATCGCGCAGTAAACTCTGTTTGCGCGATGCAGGATTTTGTGTGACTTCAGGTCTTTGATGCGTAGTTTTCATGTGGCGATGTAGATGCCGCCACTAAGTCCTATGTAATAGGGGACGAGCCTATTGTCATCAACCGGGCACAAAGCCAGACTCCGGGCTGTTACTGTGAAATTTCTGAAGGGAAATAACACTTTGTCCAACGAGGACATCCACTGTTGGACATAGCCCTCCTCAAAGCATCGCCTTTATAGATATATCCATCGGATATGTCCAACAGTGGACACAACGACTGGTCCTATAATCCCGCATTCATTGAATTCTCCCGATCGGGTCATCGGTCCACACGTTTCCCAAGGAAATAATAACAGTGCATTACAGACATATAGGCCTATGTCCAGCAGTGGACGTCTTTCGGCTGAAATGATGATGATAGTCATATACATTACCTACACAAATTAACACGTTCAGTGCCAGGAACCCTCCTGGAGGGCTTACTCAAGTCGCATATGCGATGATGGGAACCCTCGCGGAGGGCTCATGTTAAATGTAGATTTTTCTTAGCGAATTCGGCAATATAAACTGTGAAAATAAAATCAGTTCTATATTTTAACAAGATACACACACTCCTCGAGGGTTAACTTTAGCGCAAACGTAATTCCGGTGCCAAGCGCGGATCCACCGTTGTGGGCACGGTGCGTATGCTCACAACCCTAATTGAGCTCGATAGGCTAATGTTCTCACACATTGTGTGCGACCATATAACCTTATCAAACGAGACTGGGCAAAAGTGGTTTCTGGACTTATAGCAATTTATTTATTTATTTAACCATTTATGTACACACATAGGGACAAGAAGAAAAGAACAGAAAAATACTTACAAAGGTGATGCTTATTTATAAAGAAATCTCTTCCAGCATACCTGCGATAGGACAGAGGGTAAAAAGAGATGTAGACACCGTGTGTAAGAGTAGAGAGAATGTGTGTTCTCTGTCTCATACATACTCTTCTCATCAAAACAATTCACTTAATAAAATAAAACAAATTATATGAGAATATACTTACATACATACATACAATCGTACATACTAAAATAAATAAAATACAAAATAAATACCAACGCAACTATGACGAAGTGGAAAGATAGTGTTCTTTCACTCTTCTTTTAAATACTGCAACAGTCTGGCAGTCCCTAATGTCGGGCGGAAGTGAATTCCACAACCGCACCGCGTGCACAGTGAAGGAGTAGGAGCAGAAGTCAGTGGAGTGGGGAGGGGACTTCAGCAGGTTTCTAAGATGCGACCTGCATAGGATGGAGTTTTAGGATTATTGTATCGACCACGAACGACTCCTAATCCAACGTGTCCACAACCTTTTTTTGAGGGCTGGATCCGCTCCTGGTTGGTGCCCCTCCTGGAGTCAACTTATGCATGGCGTATGAGCTCTATGAAAAATTTGTGGAGTCGAAAGTTTTAAGTATAAATTTACACGCTTTGAATATGTTTAATATGGTATTGTAGATATACATCCAAGTCTCAGTGTAAAATGGCCCTAAAATAATAAAAAATAACACGTTCAGTACCGGGAACCCTCCTGGAGGGTTTGCTCAAGTCGCATATGACACATGATTTAGATTTATAAAATATTGGTCTTCTTCTATTACAGCGGGGTGCCGGCGCACCAGCTGTCGGCGACACGTCTGCTGAGCTCACCTGACCCATCCAGACACCACCTCGATGAGCCACAAGGTAATAATGATCACAAAGTATCTATATCGACCTCACTCGTGTGAGACTTAACAAGGGCTGTACCGATAGTCGTGACAGTAAATGGAAGAGTCGTGATAGGAAGAGTTTCGACAAACATCAAAAGAAGCTATGGGTAACCAGCTGGGTTATGTATCAGATACCAGAAGTAATTAGTCAGTTATTTTTCACTCTGGACGTGTGGTATCCTATATCTTGTAGGTACCCTTTCGTTTTCTACATTTAATTTATCTTGCGTTGAAGCGCATGCCTTGGTTGAAACGTCAGCTTTATTTAATGAAACAAGTCTTAAATCAAACATAAGTCTATAAATCTTAACACATTCAGTGCCGGGAGCCCTCCTGTAGGGTTCACCTAGTCGCATATGGGATACCGGCAGCCCTCGCGGAGGGCTCATTTTAAATGTAGGTTGTTCTTAGTGAATACAGCATTCTAAACTGTGAAAATATAAACTGATGTAAATTTTAACAAGATTTATTTGTATATGCGTTGGCATTAAAATCCAATAATTTTAATTAAAAAAAAAAATTTGGTTCAAGTATTCACAAAAAAAAAAAAATTGGAAGCTACTTAAAACGACAAGACCCCCTGAAAACACAATTTTACTTCGTTTTACACGGTTTTAAACCTAATGCCGTAGATAGTCCGCGTCGGTTAACTTTAGCGCAAACTTAATGCCGGTAACCCTCCCGGAGGGTTCACTTCCAATATGTATGGCAGCATGGCGTATGAGTTCTATGAAAAGTGGGTGGAGTCGAAAGTGTTAAAGTGCGTGCTATAGCATAATCGCCGTACAGCATACTCTGACTACGGCCTACAGTAAAGGCGCTCCCTCCACAAATTAGCCGTGCTACTTCTACCTATTTAATTATTATATTATATGTATTAACCGGGATTATTATGTATGCGGGATTTAACTATCCTTCTAGAATACCTTGTAATTGACGGCCTGCGCAGTCTACTTGCAAACCCTAGCCCTTACAGTGGAATCTTGCATTGCACGCCTCATAATTTTTGAATTTGATTTTGATTTAATGTTCATTTAATTCTGATTTGATTTTGATTTAATTTTGTTTTGATTGTAATTTTGATGTAATTCTAATTTTAATATTGTTTTTGATTTTAATGCTACTCTCATATTTTTGTAAGTTCTAATACTAATACGGATGTTTTCCGAAATAAATGATTGAATTGAATTGAATAACGCGAAGCATTCGAGGTAGTGCATTACTTACTCTCAAGTTGCCAAAAATAAGTGCTGTTTTGAACTTGGATTGCCTCTTATTTTTAAACTAGCGACCCGCTCCTGGCTCGCACGGCTTTTACGACTTTACAAAACATCGAGATTTCTTAATTTTACATAACTTTAATATTAACGTATTATACACAAAAATCTTCCGGAATAAATTCTCTAAAAGATGGTGAAATCCTCATCAAAATATGTTGCTCACAACAATGCGCACATACAGACAAACACGAAAAGCGACTTAATTTATAATATGTAATAAGTATGTATATATTACAAGCGAGTGCTCGAGGTGAGGGAGCGCCTTAACAGTTTTTGACGCATGCGCTAGAGATGCGTCAAAAAGATCCAAGATCAAGTAAAAAGCGGAAGCAGAAGTGTAAACATAGTTTTAAACATCGCTGGGTGCGGAGTATATTTATACCGATTTGTTCAAGATTAGTCTACAATTTATTTAAATATGCGTTCGTTTCTTCTTGCAGAAGTATACCCGTTCTCAGAGGACTACAGAGGCGGAGGCGGCGGGGGCTCGGGCCGCAACGGCACACTCCGCTGGGGCGCCCGCTTCGGGCCCGCGCACCGGCCCCCCGCCGCTGGCCTGCTGGACTGCTTCAGAGCCTGCCGCTCCAGACTCGACCAGTACCTTGCTAGGAGGAAGGTAGGTTAAAATCAAATCTTCAGCTTTAGGTGAACGTCTTATTGTCCATCCAAAAGTTTTCGGGTAATCATCAAAGATAATTAGTGTCCGATCAAAAATGGATTTCAATTTCCGAAAATGAAGCGGAAAACGAAAACGATTAAGTTATATATTAATATTAATACACACATCAACACGGTCTAGGGATATTTTTAAAAAAGTGAATTACTATCAATGTGTTAATTATTTATATGACATGTATATATTTAAAAGATACGTTATTTAATATTCTACCATTTTTTAATAATGGTTAAGGTACTTCGATTAAAATTTCAGGATTTTATGGAAAAAAATGAAGCATAGACGGAAACCGTATATGAATTAACTTTTAATTTATGAGTAAAAACTGAAAAAAATAGAAAAATCATTTAATTTGTGTTTATAAACTTGAAGTTAGTAGTCTGAGAAAGCGCCCATGATGTTCATAACACATCGGCAACGATTCGGCATGCTCAGAACAAGGTTGTCAATGTCTTGCTGCGGAATATTGTCCCATGTCCTTCTGAGGTGCGCAAAAAGTTGATCTTCTGTAGCCAGATTTTCTGGAACTTCCTTCAGAGCTCTTCTTTGCAGCATATCCCACGCATGCTCAATGGGATTTAGATCTGGCGATTGAGCAAGCCAGTCTAAGGCCCTAACATTGTGTGTATGTAACCAAGCTGCTACCGTTCTCGCCGTGTGTGCCCGGGCATTGTCGTGCATGAGCAGGAAATCTTGCCCCATTTGTGTTCTGTGGAGCAAGATTACGGGCCCCAGCACCTGTTGGACGTATCGTTCTGCCGTCATATTGCCCCGCACCCAAACGAGATCCGTCCGTCCTCCAAGACGAATTCCTGCCCAAACCATAATTGTTCCTCCTTGGTATGGGTGAACTTCCTGAGGGTTCTGAAGACGGCTCCATCGTCCAGGAACTCGCCAAACACGCATCCTTCGTGAATCTGGATGGAAGCCGAACCTGGATTCATCCGTGAACAGCACATTGGACCATTGCTCACGGCCCCAGTCCACGTGGTTCCGAACCCATTCTAATCGTCGTCCACGATTGCCTCTCCGTAAAGGTGGGACCCGGAGTGGTCTACGAGAGCGTAGATTGCTTTCATGCAGTCGCCTTCTTACAGTTTGGTCACTCACAAGCACTTGGTGTTCCACTCGCAGCCTTTGGACCAATTGAGTCGCCGTTGCATTTGGTTGAGCTCGCGCAGTAATTTGCAAAAATCGATCTTGTCTGGGGGTAGTGATGCGACTTGGCCCCCGGTGCCTCTCCGCTACTTCACCTATGGCACGATAGCGTGTCCACAATCTTGAAATTACATTTTGGTGGGTCCCTATGGCCTCAGCAACATTACGCTGAACAGACCCAGCTTCCAGCATTCCCACAGCTCGTAACATCTCCGCCCTCGTCAAATGTTGGCGTTGCATGGCTACAATACCTCAATTTTAACTTTATCTTTCGTTTAAAAATGAAAAAAAACTGTAACTAAACGTAATTCGTATTGTTTTCTAAATTTCGCACAAATGAAAATCCCCTCTCCTTACACATCAAGACATTTTTATGCCACCGAAACAAAAGAATTTTCAAAAATTTGAATTTGGAATTAGTCTGAGATAAATTACAAACAAATCGGTGTATGAAAGATTACAATGCGGCCAGTATTTTTCGAGTTATTTAATTGAGTATGAAATATCCCTAGACCGTGTTGATGTGTGTATAATCAATGTACCTACACTGAAATCTTCTTCTTCATCTTTTTTACACCAAGGGAGAGAAAGAGCAAATAAAGGCTTTTTAAGAAGTAAAACACGATAACTCCATTAGAGGATAGAAAATTTCGTGTATTTCTTGTTGTAGGTATTGATTCACCTGATATTGCCGAGCTTTACGAAGTAGGCCGAATGAC
This sequence comes from Xanthia icteritia, assembly GCA_949128155.2. NCBI lineage: Eukaryota > Metazoa > Arthropoda > Insecta > Lepidoptera > Noctuidae > Xanthia > Xanthia icteritia. Next base: position 8,955,173 of record OX421959.2, on the reverse strand, counting down.
ACGCGACAATTCACGAACTTCTAATTTTTGGTTTGGCCGAAGCTTCGGCTGGAAACGAAAATATAGCCAAATCATGATTTTTTTACCAAAACGAATACGAAGCTTCAGTCGGTCACTAAAGATAATGTTTATATGAGTTTTGTCGCAAATATAACATTAAAGCATATTCTATCTAGAATTGGAAGTAAATCCCCAAAGATTTCTATAAAATCCGAAGAATTTTATTGTTACTTCTCGAAACCTCAAATACAAGTCTCTGCTGATACAATTGAGGTTTGTAGTTTTCACTACTTAGGTACACACCAGTATAAGCTGACCTCGCATTGTACGGAAATTCTATACAATGCGAAATCAGCATAAACTGGAAATATAAGCTTGATGTGTAGCCGTATGTACTATAATCTTTTATTGTCCATGTTCTATAACGTTTTTACAATAGGTATTAATAAAAGTATACTGTGAACCTATTGGCCCAATATTGACGTCAGTATATGTACGAAATCTTGCGATCCTTTGTATAGTTCGATTCAAACTTAATGGCGGCTCGGAAGTTAGTTACTCGCTGCGCAGTACTCCACCCCTCACTCCCGCTGACACATGAATTCGTTACTGCGCAGCGACTCGCCTCATGTTCCGAGCCGCCATATTTGAATCGGGCTGTACTGCGGGTGACTTAGAGCAAAGCGGTAACAAACTCAGCTAACCCCGCCACCTCTGTGTCCAAGATTTGGGCTAATAGCGACCCAAATCTTGAGGTTGATGTCAGTTAGCAGTACAACCCGCTAATAGCAGACAATCAATCTCTGCCTAGCCTTTTCCCAACTATGTTGAGGTCGGCTTCAAGTCTAACTGGATGCAGCTGAATACCATTATATTTCCTGAAGCGGCTACCTGTCTGATCTATGCAACCCAGTTACTGGGTAACACGATACCTTGGTAACCCACTAATCACAGATCACTGCTCGAAACACCATCAAAATGTATGTTTCAAAACCCCAAACTAAATTACTCCAAATTTCTTTTCTGTCTTCAGATCGAGCGAGGGGTCCGTCTGTACGGCCAGAACGAACAGCGGCTAGCAGTGAAGATATGGCTCTCAGCACTCCGCGGTGTACGACATAGAACTGACAAGTTTGCTCTTCTGGGACATCTGTACCAGGCATACATGGACTTCGGGAAGTATAGGTAAGAACTACTTAAGAATACTACTATTATGGCACCATCCTATTTCTAGCCGTGTTTCGTAAAAGGCGAGTAAGGGTCTTAGAGAATGGGCAGCAGCGTTCTCTATGCATTTTTAACACCATACTGCGATCGCCAACCCACCTGCCAAGCGTGGAGATTATGGCAAACCCCCCTTTGGCGGAGGCCTATGTCCAGCAGTGGACGTCTTTCGGCTTTCTCTCTTTTTCGTGTGGTTCTTGACTAGCCTGCTGTCAGTTTTTATGCCACCCATGGACCTTTGACTTGACTTCACATGCCGTCGAGAAATATCTCTGAGGCATGCCGGCTGCTAAACAAACAAAGGTCTCCCTTTGTTTGTCCAGCAGTGGACGTCTTTCGTCTTTCCTCCCAAGCAACGCTACAGCTACTGGTCTTGTACTTCTCGCATCCAGAGGATTCCAGCACCCTTCACCAGATTGTTGCGTCACCATGTTGGTCTATCTAGGTTACGCTTAGGTACTGGTTCGCAGTAAGCACTTCACTAAAGAATTGGGGAATACTTATTTAGGCTAGGAAGTTGTATGATAATATTTATTGTTACTAAATTATCAGGAGACTTACTGAGCTCGTATAAACTAGATGATTTTGCTGCCATCAACCCGGTTGCGTTGCATTTAGCACTTTCAAAGTGATATAATTTTTTGTAGATTGAGTTACTAGAGAAAGTCCCGAATCAAACGTTGTTTACTATAATAATATGATCTATTGGTACACCCCAGAAATATTTACCACCCACGAAAACGCACGTGCAAACTCGCAGTTCCATTGCCAAATCGTTGGAGCTACCGTCATTAAACTACCGACATTGATTGGTGCAATGTGCCCACGCCCCGTCGTTGTATACAAATCAAATGTCGAGTGCGATCCCTCATGTAAATATCACGCATTTGATACACCTACGAATGCATTGATCACTGCTTATTTAAATGGTAGTAGCGGAATAAACAATTCTCGTTTTTGATCTGATTAACGCCCACGAAAAAGGTCCAGAGGCCCTACCTTGAACACCCAACGTCAACGTTACGTATGTACCTACATCCGAAAGGTTTTGTAATAACAGCCGCACGGGTCGATAGATCAGGTTAACCTACGCTTGCCGCGGTCAGTCCGTTGATGAGTAACCATCTTAACATACCAAGACCCCTCCGCGCCCCGGAAATTACATTAAGCCTGAACCAAGCCTGGATCTTGGACAGTCGTTACGGGTCGTCAGATCTAGTCAGAAGCCCGAAAGTCTGACAACCATTCTTATCAAGAGGTATCGTGTTATCCAGTATCTGGGTTGTGGAGGCCAGATAGGCAATCACTCCATGTAAAATACTGGTATTCAGCTGTATGCGTTTAGACTGGAAGCCGACCCCAACATAGTTGGGAAAAGTCTGGGTATTCCAATTTATTTCAAATTGCTAATATAACTGTGACCAATGTTTAATTTAGCGGTCGCCAGGCACTAAAGCGGCGCCCGTAGCTCGCTTCGCTCGCTCGGTTCGCGTGCGGTTGGATACACTTCTAACCTAACTTAACCCGTTTGGTCGGGGTACCCTAGCTCAGTTACTGCGACCATCTGTGAGAAAAGGCCAGAAAGTAAAAAAGAGGCTCAATTATTTCAAAAAAGTATCCATCATTAAGAGCGCAAAAATTTTGTAGAAGTTAATTTACTTAAAAAAGTATGCATCATTAGGAGCGTAAATAGTTTTTGGAGGTGCAGTTAAATAATCCCTTAAAAAAAAAAATCTCTTATCAAAAAACATTTGCATCTAGTATTTCCTGACAAAACTTCCGCATGGGACCGCAAAATGTAATGACAATGACAACATTACAATAAATTGTCTTTCACTACGCGCCGTAGTTTTGGCAAGTTATCAAGAGAAATGGCTCGTTTATGTTGTATCAGTTTTATTTGGCAAAGTGCCAGAAAAGTTTAGTAACGGGAGAGTTACGGTGAACGGTTTGATTATTTTATGGGATGCGACATTGTCTGAATGAATAATACAACTTTTGTGTGTTGTGCAAGCAACACAGAAGCAACGTTACAACGCTGCATTGCGTTGCTACGCGGTGATTCACTGGCTGAATCGGTGTCAAGGTTGCTTATCCAAAGCGCTGACTTGCAACTGGGCTCGTGCATAACACTAGTGTCAACCCAGTTCAGTGCTGACCCTCAAGTCAGTCCAGTTGACTAACCAACCCGTCTATTTTCAGGCCCAGTAGCTTCCCCCGCCTGACTTACTGCCTTACTGCCGATCTCGTCTACATGAACCCATGACTGGGTCCGAAATTCCGAGTCACTGAGTCCAGTCGCTGCCATCGTATTTAATAAACCAGGCATATCACTAAAATATGTTTTTTCTATTGCACGTTCGTCCCACACGATACTGTATTCCCAATGTACTCTCCTATATTAGACGAAAGCATCTATTACTGTCATGGTTCAGAATACGTAGGTATAAACAGAAACTTCATCATCTTTTACAGAGAATCCCTGGAGTTTGCCAACCGACAGCTGGGTATATCTGAAGAGTTGGACTCTGCACCAATGAGGGCTGAAGCGTATCTGAACCTGGCTAGAGCTCATCAGACCTTGGGAGGACTTGACAGGTAACTATCATTTTAGGAGTATTCATCATCATGCTCTTGCCATTAAGTAGTAGATTATTCAACGAGGGGATAAAGCAGTGTCTTTTAGTGATCTATCCAAAACGAATACACCTTATCTCCGAGGAGAGTACTCTACTTTTCACACCTTCTGGGAGGTAATAAAAATCTATTCTATTTTCGCTTTTTTTTTTTGTTGTAATGTTTTTCATTAAAATTTATGTTATCACCCCACCAAATTTAAATAGCTAACATTATTGACCAGCGGGTTATAATGAAATTCAGAATGAATTATTGCCCGGCTAGACCCTAGGGCTATTATGACTTATTTATGGTTAGGTTTGTATGACATACAATTTGACATTATCGAGCAGGAGGTGTACAAAAAAAAAACCAGCCAGCATCTCTATGTAGTCGTCAACTGAGAATTCATTGAATAATGTTTAGGGTTCCGTACCAAACTGGTAAAAAAGGAACCCGTGTAGTGCGACTTCGTCTGTCTGTCATAGCTGCATATTCCAAAAACGACTAATTTTAACGACTTGAATTTTTGGATGAGTTCTTTTAATAATGCTTACCACTACATTGCAAGTGAAGCTTTCAATGCAACAGGAGCCAAAACGGGGTAGTATTCTAAAGTGAGGAGAAATGGGTGTCATGACATCAAATTATTTAATAGTAGGTACTTAGTGTGATTTTTGGTGATAGAAACAGTTCTATAATAATATTTCACATTCATTAGATTGATCATCATCGTACCCACCTTTTGGCCCAAGGGGGCAAAACAGAAATTTCTAAAGCCGGGGCTCATGTTTTGCCCTACATGTAGTGTGTAAGGGAAACACATGCAGGAGATCCTAAGCTATCTAGGTAGTCAAATAAATAAACTGTGTGCTAGCTTGCTACGTTCGCGTATTTTGCATGATACAACAACATGACCTGCCACCCAGCGCGGTTTTTTCTAAAATTAATGCATAATATATTGTAATTGTAAAGTAAGTCTTAACGTGATTCTAACATAATTTTTATCGACAACAATAGGTACCTGCATAAAAAATCCGGGGGGGGGCAACTGCCCTCCCATGCATGATACAATTTTTACAATCAATGGCAAAAATCAAACTTAAATTCAAATGTTCTTCATCATCTTCCTGCCCTTGTCCCAAGTAACGTGGGGTTGGCGCACACTTTTTCTCTTTCCACTCTCCCCTGTCTACTGCCACGCTATCATTCACTACCTTCTCTTTCATATCATTCCTCACACAATTCATCCATCTTTTCTTTGGCCTTCCTTAAGTGCCTCGTTGGTCTAATGGTCGCAAGCGCTACTGCTGAGCATGAAGTCCTGGGTTTTATTCCCAGGGCGGGAGAATTGTTGTCATTGGGAATATTTCCATTAGGATTTTTTCTTTGGAATCTGGATTTGTGCCCGGTTGATGACAACAGGCTCGCCCACCATTACATGGGACTTAAACATAACTGGCGAAATGTGGATGTACCTCAGTAGGTACACCTCCTGTTATGTTAAGTAACATTGATAATGAAAATGTCTTTTATTTCTTCTTCCAGAGCCCTCTCCTACGCTCGCCAAGCCCTCTACAACGACTGTGGCGGTGGTTCGACAGCTGGCTGCGTTCATCTCACAGTAGCAGCCGTCAGTTTGGAACTAGGAGCATTCTCTAAAGCTATGGACGCCTTCCAGAAAGCACTAGCTGTGGCACAGGCGCAGAATGACAACACTTTACTGCTTCAGGTACGATGAGGTTTCAGGTCGTCACTTCTTATGAGAAACAGTGTCAGGTGTCAACCTCTGGCGGTGCGGAATACGAATATGATTTGAGAAGACTTCCGGAGTGTCCTAACTTAACCTAACTTCGGGGAAAACAGCCGTGTTGTCATTTTATAGAAGAGAGAAACAGAGACTATTCAACACGATGTACAAAAAAAAAGAAACATTCTTACATATTATAAAACAAAGTCCCCCGCCGCGTTTGTCTGTCTGAACGCGATAAACTTAAAAACTACCGAACGGATTTCCAAACGGTTTTCACCAATGGACGGAGTGATTCACGCGAAAGGTTTTGGTGTATAATTATTATTATTATTTATTTATAAAGGTCCCTAGACTGTAACCAAAATATAAAATAACAGTAGTTAACAGTTATGTGCTTATATAGTTGCCAATAACAGGAGAACCAACATTCTCAAATACAGTGATAACCTAAGGTAAAAACGAAATGACCAATTTTTTTATAAAAATTAAGTGGTAACAAATTATGTAGGTATACAGAAATATAAAATGATATACTTACGTAATTTAAAAGTTACAATGGCTGCAAGAAATACTTACATACTAATACAAAGAATCTTTAGATTGTGCGGGTTGCGTGCTTTGGGATCTTAAAATTTGGGTTTTAAAGTTTTTTACGGAGTTTACATAAGAATTAATCTCTTGGAATTAATTCATTAATGTTTTGTGTAAATTGGCTGAAATATGACGATTATTGTTAAAGATGTCGGAAAAAATCATGCCGACTGGGAGCTTTACAGGCGTGCGCCGCGTAAACCGTAAAAGATACATAAACATTATCTCCCTTATTTATAAACGCTGCTTAAAGTTAAGTAATGATTAGCGTCTGTTTAACCATACATTTTTGACGTTTAAACGTCTCTTAACTTTAATCAACGTTTATGAATAAGAGGGTAAGTTCTACAGAATGGTTTATCTTAAAAAGTTCAACAAAAAAGTCCGCTATGGCATATGTCTATCTTCTAAGGATGACCCACAGTAACCATTATTATGTTTCAGATTTATTTTTATTTTTATTGTTTCTTCAGAAGTTATTTTGACCGGTATTATATTTATCCTTATCCACCAAAATATTTTTTTTTAATTGGGCATTTAATTTAGAATAAAATATGCCATCATATCATTTAAATGAATAGTTTTAAAGATATCACAGATTCAAAATTACGCGTAACAAAATAATTATGGTTGACGGCTACGCGGACGCAGCGGTAGGAGTCAATGACCTTTTCCTCAGCTATTAGGTATGTAATCCCGGTAGTATGTTCCCGTGGAATATTTTGCGACATCAACGCGGGCGAAGCCGCGGGCGAGCTAGTTTGAAAATAACTATATTAGTTCGACACCAAAAAACAGGAAATCCAAAGGCTTGCAATTAAGAAGTCTCTTGTAGTATTATTAGTTAGTAAGCAGGAACATCACTAGGATTAGAAAAGAAGAAATGGACAACACTAGCGAGCAGAGGAAGACATGGCGTCGGATAAGGATCTAATAACTTATTGATTACTAATCTCAATAAAGCAATTGTGCAATAGTGTTCAATACATGTTTTATTAATAACATAATACATCTCTAGTCTCTACCAATGAGATTCCAGAGAAGACGAGCAGCAGCAATTGAGTAAAAAATGACTTCAATTCAATACAAAATATTTTATTTCACTTCAATTCAATTCAAAATATTTTATAACATTGACAAAAGCAAATGTGTCCAATGTAGAGAAAACGGTCAGCAAATAGTCCACATTTGCTTTTGTTAGGTGCACAATTCCTATTTGTCGTTGCTAATGGAGAAAAACCGGCCATGGTTTTCAAATATGTCATCCTGCACTTGAATCACTGACAAATCTTATAATCATCCCTACTTCTTTCTCCAGGTGTACGTAGGCCTCTCAGAGCTGTGGCGTCGCCTTCGTGACGCAGAACGCGCGGTGGCCTGCGCAGCTCGCGCGTGCGACCTCGGCCGCGGTCCGCGCGCTACTGACCTGAACACACGACATCATCGGATGGCTCTTCTGCAAATGGCGGCTGCGTTGAGGGCAAGAGGCGAACTTGGAGATGCTCATGATTATTGTAATGTAAGATGTTTTCTATTCAATAAGCCGGCCTGGACTCTTTCCAATCCTGAAACCCATTCTCATGCAGGATGCTTACATGATTACATTATATGCCAGACATAAAGTTTCGTGGCTACTTGGCTACTATCGTTTAGGCTGAAACAATTGACTTATAAACTCAACTCAAACTCATACCATTTATTTCGATTAAACCATTTACAGGCACTTTTGAATTGTCAAAGAGTCGGTCAGTCAGAAATATGAAGCTCGTTGCCCATTCCAAAGGCTAGTGCTACCATATATACCAATCGCATTTCCATCTGTAGACATGATCTATAAAAAATGAATGCTGTTTGTTGGATAACCGCATCACTTGAGAACTGCTGGACGGATTTGGCTATTTTTTGTTTTAAAATGTTCGTAATAGTCCAAATAAGGTTTTTAGAGAAAAAAAAACATGAATTATTAAAAATTTACAGGGTAACGTCGGATCAGCTGGTATACAATATGTTTCAGCCAATCCTATGACCTGTAAGTAATATTGTTCTGATACTATTTGCAGGAATCGTTACGACTAGCAGCAGTGGCAGGTGATCAAGGATGTTACGCGCGTGCGGTGCGCATTGCTGGCGACGTGTACCGTAGGAAATGTGATATCGGGAAGGCGTTAAGGTATATAGATAAATATTGCAAGTTCCCTAGACTGTAACCAATAAATTATTTTAATTTCAGTGTGTAGAAGAGTATATTATACAATATTTTAAAAAAAAAACCTGTCCGATCCGAAAGGGGCATGTAGGTACTGCAATAACATTACCAAAAAGTAATATTTCTTTTTATTATTATTGAAAATAAAAAAGTTATTGCTATTTAAGATTCACATTTTTAATACCAAAATTACACAAAATCCATAAAAAAATTTCAACAGGGTCATAGGTTATGACTTGTAGATATCCGCTAAACGGCGCCCCCCAAGCTTCATGTCGTCGCTTTAAGTAAAAAAATGTGGCGTTTTTTTTTTTCCTGATAATTACCACATAAATAGACTCTCACTACAAAACTTAACAACACCCTCACGGATCGCACGAGTTTTTTTTTACGTGTTGTATGTGCATTGACAAAAACACTAGAAAATAAACCATCACAATGCTTATTTTTAAGGAAACTGTACAAAATGATAATTTTACAAATCACTTCTTCAGGCATAATTTGGCGCCCAGCATGGGACACTGTGCCCCAGTTGGGCGCCAACATACATAAACTATTTAACTTAGCATTTGAATTGTTGATGATCCTCAAAATAACATTCAACAATTAATTTCCATTCAAACAAATGATTATGCACAAACACGTACGATGTATGTAAATTAATGTTAGTATACCGGAAAAACAAGATTCAAACTTAACTGGCGGGTGTACTATAATAGGTACACCTCTGCCCAACCCTTCGGGGAATACAGGTGTGATGTTATGCTATACCGGAAAAATTAGATTCCGACGAATTGAGAATCTCCTCATCTTTTGAAGTCGGTTAAAAAGCTTTCATTCAGAGATTATCAAAACAAAAGTACATAAAGATATGTCAGAAATCTTCGATTCGCTTCTTATTTTTTTTAAAGCATAAATTCGTATTGATTTATTTAACTCATAAAAACTTTCCAATTATAATACTAGGTTAAAGTACCCCTAACCATGTTTGATAAGGATAGGTACGTTTATGTATAAAATTATTATTTTTCCCAACAGACACTATGAAGTAGCAATGGGAGCCGGCCAAGCGTTAGGCGACCGCCTCGCTCAAATGGAAGCAATGGATGGAGCGGCGCGTTGTCTAGAAGCACTTCGACTACAGGGCAGGATCTGTAACTGTAGGCCGTTGGAGTTCAACACACGGCTACTTGAAGTCGCTACTTCTGTTGGGGCTAAGGTAAGCTTACCTAGCATATCTAGAGTTTTCTACAGAATAGTCACTAAAAGATATATAAGATATCAGCAAGGTGTTTCTAAGGCAACTAGTTATGGGCCGACTATAATAATATAATATAAACTTTATTTTCGGACTTTAAAGCCTCATAGCGTGTTAGTATTACAAATTACTTAAAATCTATGTTAGTATAACAATTAGGCACACACACCATCATGTGGGTCTCCTACTATCTCACGTATCTGAATGCCGGCCTGTGTGCCGCCATCCAGTGACATACTAGGAGCCCATCCACCTGCCGGCCACAGTAGCCACGAGGCTGTTGGGGCTGTCTCCCGACGCGTCAGCGATGCGATTCGCAGACGCAGCAGCGAACCGAAATCCGGAACATCCCCGACGCGCTACAGAAGCGCGGCAACCCCAGCATTACCCGGAACACATTATTATATTGGACTCGTAGAGCATTGTACGAACCACAGGGCGCACGTGTACAGCGACTGGCAGTAGGCCCTGAACAGTGTTATTTTAACCTGTCGCGTACACCGTGCGAACCTGCGGGCCAGCATGTTACACCTGACCGCCAATGCTCTACGTTCCCTCTCTAAATCGGCGTCATCCGACAGCCTATCGGTGACCCAGTGCCCCAGGTATTTAAAACGAGACACTCTTTTCAGCGGAACTCTGCTCAAGGTAACCGGTGGAACAACTTCTTGTATGACTATGCCATGACGATCCAGACTAAGTAGTCCTTGTGTAAAAATCGTGAATCAGCGAGATTATCGTGAAACGTCCCTCAACGACGGAGTGGAGACCTTAGAACCAGCCCCCACTCTTAGAGAGAAGGCCAGCAGTGGGAACATTATTGGCTGATTATGTTTTTCAGCTGACTTACTTATAAATATGCTTTATTATTATGACTGCTTCGGTAGCCTAGTGATCGCGAACCTGAGTGCTGAGCATAAGGTCCTTGGTTGGGAGAAAGATGATGATTATACGTGCCACTACAATAGCGACATTAATTTAACATTCGGGTAGGGTTAGCGACCAGTAATTATAAAAAAATAAGAAAAATAATTCGTAAATTGAATAAATACAATTTTCGAACGCTCGCCGACATAGAGCTCTCCCTTTTCTTCAGTTTGCCTATACTTTTTGCACATTATTCGTTTTAATTTCATTCACTTCACCGGTTGCTCCAAGATGCTATTATAGAAAAAAAAAAAAAAAATATATAATAACGTTTAAATTAAATTATATCTTCATAAAACGAAAATGCGAAACCGTATACGTGTGTTAAATTAAAGTCACCATTATAGCGGCTTGCTGTATGTGGAAGTATATAACACATAGACTAAGGCGAAAGTGTCATGGTAGCCCGCGAAATTCAAATTTTCTTACGTTTTGTAGCGTTGTGTGGACTCACAACTATAACTAGTCGAGTGATGCTAAAATATTACAATTAGTAAGTTCCTAATTCCATCACTAGAATCGGGGTACAACACTAACTTTCTTTCTGGGGACGCTCGTATTTGTCGTTTCCGCTTGCAGAGCTGGTGGAAGCAATTCCCTGATCCTAAGAATTCTGTGTGCCCCGACCTAGGGGTTCTCCGTACGGGATGAGGGCAGGACCCCTTAATCAATCCTGCACGCCCTACGCATGCTAGCAAGACTAGGCCTGACCTACCTGCGGTCTACCGCCGCAAGCTACCTCCACACGCTACCGCCGGGAGCCTGTGCTGACAGGTCTCCGCAGCCTACCGCCACGCCCAGGACCCCTCGTCTGCCACGTGCTACCAAGGGCGGTACCCTACCTTACTCTAAGTGTGCGAGTACTCAGAACAGAACTCTACGTGTTAAGGACCTTACCCGCGACCTAGCCGTGTTACTATTATATGTATTAATTTATCAAACTGTTTCTTTTCACCTAACCTATCACCACCTACCTATCCGATAACGGCCTGCGCAGCCTACCCTGCGCAGCCCTAGCCGTTACAGTTTTTTTGCAATTTGTAGGTCAGTATCAGGTTGTATGTTGATTCACGGCCGCATCAAATGTTTATTTATAGAATTATAATCATAAAAATGATCAATACAACTCCCTAAGTTCATGTAATCCTATTGAATGACTATTTCATGAAATCATGACATTTGAGGATTATGCTAACTTAAAGAGTTATATTGCTGATGGTAATGATTATAATTATATAAAGCCATATTTTTTACGGTCGTGAATCATATTTTAATTAACATACAACTTGACACTGACCTGCAAATGGCAAAAAACTAAAGAAAATTTGAATTTCGCGGGCTACTCTGGCGCATCCCCTTTATCATATTTGTAACCTTCACCTTTACATGCAGTTAAGATGAAGGTAACAGTTATTTTGAAAAGCGTTTTAATAATTTAAATGTGTTGGTATTCTGATTCGTCAAATGCATTTAACATTGTTCATCATAGGTATGTGTTAAAAATATTGTTAAAAAAGTAAAAGTGTGTTAAAAAGTAGTTTCCAATCGGGAATGAGAGACGATCTTCTTCTTTTATAGTTTTTCGGAGATATCAACCCATTATTTTTAAGCGATTCCAAAAAGGAGGAGTTTCTCAATTGGACTGTACGTTTTTTTTTATATGTTTGTTACGCGATTACTCCGCCAATTATAAATTGTTTTGATGATTCTTTTTTTGTTTGATAGATCATACTTCAGAGTTGGTCCCATATAAATTTTTATTAACTTTGCTTGGGTCGTTTTTGAGTTAGTTTCAATAATACGTATTTTTCCCACTTAGTCTATATGGATGATCTTATAGTTCCTGTCACTGTTATTTACATATAGCAGGTATTCGAAGGTATTCTAATTTGTGTGGGGTAGGTACCACAACTAAAAAGAGAAAAATAAAAACTTGTAATACGTTTTTTTAATTAAAATAAGTAATCAAAGTGTTTACGTAACTGACAAGCTTCAACGTGAGTATTCCGCAAGGTTCAATTCTAGGTCCAAGTTACTACTCTTTGTATTAACATGTTTGAATCAAAGTTTACTTTTTCTATTAGCTTAGACGTAGGTATGTACAATTTTATAAAGTTTTATTACTCGTTTTTCAAAATGTATCAATGTTGAAACTCCCGTTTTCTCTGAAACACTTACGCTCGGTTTCAGGAACGAAAACTATCGACGTATTAAACGCAGGTCGAGTGATGCGATTGGCTGTTGATAAATCTTTCAACCAATCACAGGAGTTTACGTGCGCTTGAGAATGTGTCACATATTTTGAGATAATTTTTGTTCGAAAGACTGGTTAAGAGTCTATACTATGTCAAATTGCTTAGCATGATCCTCCGTTATATCGAAAATAGTGCAGCATTAATATTTTGAAAATATAAATATAATGGTAAAGCTGAGAAAGAAAGAAAATTTAGTCATCATCCCTATTAGGACGTTCTCGCACTAGCGCTTACAAAAACCCTCAGTTGGTAATTTTGAGAGTTACATTTATGATATTTGTGCACAGATGCATGTTTGACATCATTTGTGATCAAGAACTCATTTTACTAATTTTAGCATTTATGACGTAATTGCACCCGGTGTGCGAATTATCTCTATAGAAATAAAATCAAAAGTTACCTCCAAACAGAACGATCAACCGCTGGTATTAAAAAAATACTTCAAATTAGATCATTCAACTTTGCATAACAACTGAACTAATTATAAAGCAGATACAGTACGACAAAACTTGGATGTAGCATAAATTTTTAAATTTGTGGGTATTTAATATTCATTTCAATTTTCCAAATGTATTTGGTTATATGACTTTGCAAGTTATTGCGTTTTCGTAAAGACCATTTTCACCTGAAGCAGTCATAAAGATTGGTCATTTTGAAAGCGCACTCAGTTCGGATGGTGATCGGTTTTACGAATTTTGCTGATGCTACATCTAAGTTGTGTCGCACTGTACCATGATTTTTGTATTTTTTTTAAGTTACCATTATTTTCACCGTAAAAAGAAATTACCTAAACTATCGGCGCCTAGGAGCCTTCTCCCCGCCGCTCAGTCTCGGTCTCACTTAGCCCGCGAGCAGTAGTATAAAGTAGCGCGATAAAGAGTAAATTTGAGCTGAGGTATTATGGCCTCTGAATGACTTAAGACAATATCCTTCTACAGATGCTAGTCCGCCGCGTCCGTCTCCGCTTAGCAGAGATCTACACCGGACTTGGCGACAACGAAGCAGCCGCGCGGCAGAAGCGCGCGGCGGCGGCCTGGGTGGCGCCCGCGTGCGCGCGCTGTCGCGAGCCTCTCGCGGACAGGCCGTCGCCCCTCGCCTCGCTGCCATGTGCTCATATTGTGCATCACGCGTATGTATTGCTTTTGATTTATTTGTGTAGATATAATTAAATTGACAAAGGCGACGTTAGAGCGGGAAATTCATTATTATTATGCTCTTGGCCTAGGTAGTGATTGTCGCATTGGTTTAGTGATTTCAAGCGCGATTACTGAGCAGAAAATGTAATTGAGTTTTTCATTAGAATTTTCTCAGTAGCAACCCGGTTATTGCATTGGGCTTCTCACTAGCGTAATTTTGGTACTATAACTAACTCTAACTTGAGACTAGAGATGCCAATGCATTCCACCAGCATTTATGACAAGTCTTTTACAGTGCAAGTAGTACGATTATGGAATGCCCGTGTCGATAAGGCGTGCTCAATCTTTGTCCACTTTTAAAATTCTGGTAAAAAAACACCTCCTCTCTCCTTAAACATCATCAATACATATAGTTCCTTGCTCTTGTTTCATGTTTATAATTTCATATAAGTACTTATATTTATGTATAGGTATGTCGTGGCCAGATCTCAAAATTGATCATTTCATGAAATGAACATCATCCACTGGTCACAGCATGATGCGGCCTGGCCAGATCAAATGATATGAACAGTTAAACGCACGACTACTTCATGATGTGGCCAAACATGAGTGATCATATCGTAAAATAGTTAGATTATCCACCGGTAGAGGCGTTGATGTCGCTGTGTTTTTGTTGTGCATCATGGCGGCGTCATACAACAAATCAAACAAAGTAGGGTGACCACGCAAAAAAAGTCGATGGACTTTTACTGGGTTTCCAAATATGATATTATAGAAAGCGATCAACTTGGAAGTAGCGCTCGCCGGCCGCTGCCGCGGCGTAACACGCAACATAGCACTTAAAGGTAGTTTCTAAAAATTAAAAATTTACGCCGCTTATGTGGCACCCCGGCCAAATGGGTTAGGTTAGGTTAGAACTGTGACCAGCCGCGCGCGAGTCGAGCGAGCGTACCGAGCGGTGCCGCGGCAGCGGCCGGCGAGTGCTACTTCCAAGTTGGTCGCAGTTATTTGACTATTTTTACTTCACCTTATACCGTGGATGTGTGAGTCGACGTTTGGCCATATCGTTAATGTAGGGTACATTAACGATATGGCCAAACGTCGACTGACATATCATTAAACGTTAACATTTAAACGATATGGCCAATGTTAGCTGGCCATTTCATGGAATGGTCAATTTTAATATCTGGCCACGACATATACACCGCGAAATCTTAATGGTTGTTTTCCCGCTGCGAAATGGTTTGTCTTGGTAATACAATCGTTTTATAAACAAATAAAATATTAAAAACAATTTTGAACACAAATCTGTTGTTGCGTGCAAACGATGATTCAATTATTTTTTACATTAAAATTTTAAGAAAGAGTATGTCTAGGTTCCTTTCATTTTCTTTTATGTAAAAAACTTTTCGAATTTGTCTGGTAGTCCTCTAATCACGGCGGTAAAAATGGGGCATTTTTGGAATTTTTGAAGGTTATATTTTCTTTACCAATAAGTTGCTGAAAAAAAGGAAATAACAGGGACGTGACTACAGCAGACCTTGATTTTATGAAAATGATTGCTATAGAGGCACTATTCAGGAAGAAAAAAGGGGAATACAATTGTATGGGGAATCGCAGGCCCTGTTCTCTCTTAATAAAGAAATACAGTATGAGTCCGTAAATTAATATGGCTCCATCGAGATATAGGAAAATCTTTTAGACCGTCATCTTTGTCACTTACTGGAGCGACTAGGGACTTTTGTCCCTCCGGTGGAGGGGGTATTTTGGTTTTTTTTTTTTGTTGAAAACATGACTCAATGTCCTGGCCTCCTGAGTTATTTTCAAAAGAATATTTATTTTTTTGCAGTTGCATGCCCGAGTCCTGGTCTCGTCGCTCGACCCGCAGTCAAAGTGGAGTGGACTGTGCCGAGTGCGCGTCACCCCGAGCGCCGCGAGCGCCGCCGCCCGCGCCGCCTGCGCCGCGGACGTTACCGACACAGGTATACCATCAACTACAGGCTTGTCATTACTGGCCACGGGCTTACGGGCTAGCGCGGGCAGTAGACAATTTCCGGTATAACGGTAAACAGGCCATCGGCCCATCTAATAGTAAGTAGTCAGTAATCGCCGTCTATTTCCATTTGCAAAGCCAGAGGCATCGCGGTGCGTTCTCATCGCAGAGACTAAGCCCAGAGGCGGCAGTCTCGACATAGATAGCAATCACTATACGACCGAATTCGGTCGCAAAGTCTTAATGGCATCCCTAGACGGACAAAATTACTTGACAACCTCGAAAAATCCAGTGCTTGTAAAGCACGTCGCGCCTCGCGCGCACGTAGGTATAGCGATCGCTATCTATGTCGAGACTGCCGCCCCAGCTATCTAATTACGCAACACATTTAAAAACGATTACGACAAATTTGTTTCATTTTGACAGTTCAACAACATTCATTGCGTTATTTACGTTGTTGAGCAGATTTTTTTTTCGAACTTACGACGCATGGATGAGTCGTAAGTTATTTATTTATTTATTTATTAAGTCATTTCTGCCGCAAAGCAGCGTTGTTATATGTTCCTCTTTGAACAGTGTCGCTGTAATTACAGACACGATCAATCAGAATCTGAATCGTTTTGAAACAAATTGCCAATCCATTGATTCATAAGTTCGAAAAAAAAAATCTGCTCAACAACGTAACTAACGCAATGAATGTTGTTGAACTGTCAAAATGAAACAGATTAGTCGTATCGTTTACGAAAATGTGTTGCTTAATTAGATAACTGATTGGAAGATGCAGGAAGGTTTTCGGAATTGCCTCTTTTTTTACCTTCAAAAACATTAATCATTTCTTTTGAACGTAAATTTTTAAATGTTGTCTTTCAGGACTTCCCGTTCGGAACACCACCCACGCTTCGGGAATCGGATCTAAACTCCATAATATCAGATCACAGCAGTCAACAGGCGACATCTAGTGTTTAATTTATTTATTTAATCATTTAAACAAATGAATAATCATCACAACTTTATTTACACTTTTTATGATGGCAATACTGAAATCAGTTTTGACAAGTACGTTTTTTTTTTTATGTAAACCGTTAGCCTATAATTTAAGCTTTGACATTTAAAATTATATTGAACAAATCACGAATTTATAATAGACTACTCAAATAAATTAAACTATCCAGATAAAAAAATTGTTCATCAGTTTCTGCTGCGCACTAGTGATGTGCCACATTGCACAGGTCTGTGTAAAATATTCTGTGCAACCTGGCTTACAATCAGAAACTACAGAATATTTTGCACAGCTCGATTTCTCTGTACAAAAAGCGCATAAAAGACAAAATAGTTCGCACGCAGGAAATAAAAAGTGCATCGGTCGCACAAAATAATTTGAATAATTAAATTAATTAATGTTTTTCATTGATCTTTTTATTGTGACGGAGGCATATAATTATATTCAGAGTACGATACTGAATACAACTAACGGCCAGTTTCTCGAACGAAAATTAAAGTGAGAAATTGTCAAGCGCGCGTAAACTGAAGTCATGGGCGTCGTCAGGTTTATCTTCAGCTTCACGAAGCGAGCTCGATCATTTTTGCAGTTCACCTCAGATATGTTAGGTTATCGTTTGTCCATTCATTTAAAGAGTAACTTTGTCAACTTATGTAGAAAAGCTTTGAAAAATAAAAGATATTTCCATTGCGCCTCGAATGGGATAGGTTTTATTTTGTCCATTCAAAGAAAGTGTGTCGACTTTACAATGAAGCTTAAGAATTAAGATACAGTAATATGCAAGAGCGAGCGAAGCAAGCTAGATAGGTAATGGCAGCACCCCGCCTAGGTCCGATTCGATTTTCGAAATAGGAGGTTCGGTACTTTCCTAACTAATGCATAGAAGCTTTAGAATTCAGAGATTGCAGAATACGAGAGCGAGCGAAGCGAGCTCGAAAATTTTAGGATCTCGCCCCGAATTGTTTAAGTTCTCTATTATTGTGTTTTCAGATATTTCTTTAGTTCTGAATGTTTTTACACCTATTTTATTAAGCCAAGGAGGTGCAAGTGCACCCCCCCCCCCCTTGCACTCCCCTCGCGGCGCCCATGACTGAAGTGATTGGTTGAATCATTTATCAAGAGCCAATCGCAGCAGTTTACGCGCGCTTGACAATTTGTCACATTAATTTTACGATCATTTACGTTCGACAAACTGGCACTAAGTATACTGTCAATTTTCTTTAGAAGTCAAAGCATAAATTATAGACTTTCAGAAAAACCTTGGTCAGTGTCAATACTTTATTGGGTTGCATAAAACTCAGCATTTACACATTTTCACCAAATATTAATAAAGAAAATGAACGAAAATTTACTATTAATTATATTGAATTCAAATTCTATGAACATCACGCTCGCTATGCGAAGCGGTATATGTAGAATATTGTCGTTTTTGGTGCCATAAAAAAATATTGATGTCTAAAGATTATATTGTTAATATTAAATAATTTAAAGCGTGGTTTTAACATGTGGTTACTGTACGAATGTTGAAAATCTTTTAATAAGCAATACAGAAATATTTTTGCTTTCAAAAACCACATTATAAAACCACAAAAGAGTGTTGTAAAAAATAAATATTTTGAATGAAAAGAATGAATTGAAGGTGAGATTGAAATGCAAGGAACGATTATAATGAACGAATGTCCATATCCTACTGTAATTTCTATGTATAATTGTAAAGTCTGTACATTTAAAGAGAGATGTTGCAGAAAGACTTGAGATAAAAGAAAAGCAATTTCTTGTTCATTTATATTATTGCTTAATTAACTAAACTTTTATTGAAACGACTGTGAACTGAGTGATATTCTCATTTGCGTTTGAGAAAGACATTACGCTTATTTATTACTAGGTTTATCACATAAAAATGGAGCTATAAACTATACAAAAATAAATAATAATTCGTATAGAAAATAATAAAAATAACATCACGCCATTATTCACCGAAAGGTTAGGCAGAGGTGTACCTATAGTTCACCCACATTTCACCAGTTATGTTTACGTCCTATGTAATAAGGGGCAAGCCTATTGCCATCAACCGGGCACAAATCCAGATTCCGGGCTGGTACTGAAAAATTCCAGATGAAAAAACCCAATAACAATTCCCGGGAATCGAACCCACGACCTCATGCTCAGCGCTTGCGACCACCTGACCAACGAGGCAGTCAATAGAAATAAACTTCGGCGTATTATACGCCCGGAGTTACAATCATGATTTATACGCTGGGAATGGAATATTCTATTCGATGAATTATTTATTTTTCTATGGCTAACACAGACTCACGAAAACGATACCTGGTGCCAGTTTCTCGAACGAAAATTATCGCAAAATGAATGTGACAAGCGAGCGTAAGCTACTGTGATTGGCTGTTGATAAATCATTCAACCAATCACATCAGTTTACGCGCGCTTGTCACATTAATTTTACAATAACTTTCGTTGGAGACATTGGCCCTAGGTTAAAGAAATCAAGGGAAAAGCTAGAAAATAACTAGGAACCTAAATTATTGTGTATTTAGGATATTGAATCCTTTGAAAATACGCTTTAAAGATGGGGTCGTTTGTTTTTGTACGAATTATAACGATTTTATTACTCATTACAAATACGGGTATTGGTGTCGTGATGATTATTATTACTGTCGGTCTGTATGTGAATATTTTTTGCCGATATAGACAAATTATTTCATTTTAATTTTTTATCAGGAAAATGGTAGGTACAGTACCTGCATAATTTTGCAGCTTTGTAGCTTTCTCTAAAAACCCTTCACTCATAACCTAACATCATGCCTATATTCCTCAAAGGGTCAGGCAGAGGTGCACCTATAGTACATCTACATTTCGCCAGTCATGTTTAAACCTCTTCAGAACCTATAAAAGCTCGTCATAATGATTTAAAACTTACTACAAGTATTCTGGCTGCACCTATAGGGCGAAACATAAAATTCGAGTTGTGACTAGTACCTATACAATTGACTAATAAAAGATATCTTGCATAATACATTGAAATTGAATTATTGTAATGATTGAATCCGATAAGGTAATATTTTGTTTAGGAATCTACTTAAACAAGTTGGAGGCGACAATACCACAATAAATAAAACTTCTTATACAAAAAATCAATCAAATATAATATCCAATAGTTTATTGCGACGACCTTTTTGTTTAGCATCTCGCTAGTACTAACTGAGGCTTGAAGGGACAGTTGACTTTATTCCTCAGTTATGGGCTTTAATTGTCAGATATTGACTATCTGACAATTCAGACAATCCAGAATCATGCTATCTATGGAATAAACGATATTCGATTCTTTATCTGAGGATTGAAAAATGGTTCCTTAGGAGGTTGTCGGCTGCTTAACCGGACTTTCCTGAGAGTACCTTAATAAATTAAGGTTTCCAGCCAGGGCATAAAGCTTATAAACTAAGCAACTACACGCTAAGAGCACCCCCTGTGGGGTACGGATCTCGGCTTAGTGCGTCGCTGGGGGAAGATAGCGAGGGACAGGCTGGATCGGATTGAGATAATTTGGGGACGAATTTAAAGCTACAGGCCCAGCGGAGCGGGCTGGGTAGAGCAAGGGTCGACGACGAGAAATTATTGCGACGACTGTCATTACAGCCACTATATAGCTAGTCAAAGATCAGCAAAACCTATAGTGGGCCCATCACTACTATTTAGTTTGTATGGAAAAATAACTTTTTTTAAATTTATTTGATAGTTGAAAAATACTCTTATGCATTATTTTGCATTGTCAGTGTTTTTATTTATTATCGTATGGTCGTCTCCATATTGTACTTTCAACGACATTAATTTACAATCAAAATTTATTTTAAAACGGAAAGTTAATTAAAATAAACTTTTAATAAAAAACAAAAACTCAAAAACTATATTTTCGGAGTGAAACAAAGTGACATACAGGCTGACATCAAAGACATTGTGATTATACTTTTTTAGAAGGAATATATACGCTTGTATAGCAAGGATATACGTTGCTGTTTATATAATACGTTATAGTATGTAGTATATTTCTAAGTCTTACGGAGATATATTAAATTATATAAATTAATAAATAAAAATCATGAAATGAATCCCGACGGAACAATGGAAAAAAAAATATGGCATCAATAATCAATGTTTGTGAAATATTTTGCTGTATCCTGTGACATCAGTATTTTCCTATAACATATTGATTATTGGGCTGGTTTCTCGAACGAAAAATTGTCGCAAAGTTAATGTGACAAATTGACAAGGGCGCGTAAACTGCTGTGATTGGTTGAATGACTTATCAATAGCCAATCGTGGCAATTTACGCGCGATTGACAATTTGTCACATTGATATTGAGATAATTTTTCATATTTTTAAATTTCGTTCGAAAACCTGGCCCTAAGTTTCCTCTGTTTCTTATGTCTGTAAAACACTTTCAAATACTTTTATTAATGTATTTTATTATTAAGCAATTTATTATTTTGGCGCGAAATCACTGAAAGTTAGTTACGACTAGACGGGTCATCGGGGTTCAAGACCGTAAGCATAGAAAATAAATCAGCATTACTTAAATTACAAAATCTGGAATTTAACATATATTCTAAACCCATTATTAACTGCCAAATTTCTAATCGTCAATTAAGTATAAAACATAAATATAAAGATCAATAATAAACAGTATTTTAGACGCACTGGTTTGTCGGGCACATCAGATGTAAGGGGAATAGTGAAAAAAGTAATTCAAAATTAAGATTTTGACGAAATTCAGCAGTTTACGACTTGAAACCGATCTGAACAACGCCTCTGACGCAGCAATAAATGTAGCCACCTACAGGGCCCAAGCAAACCGTAATAAGCAACATATATGCCATGTCCCGACGGAACGAAAAAATTAAGAGAACCTGAAAAACGACTAAAGTCAAAACTATGAAAAATGTGCTATCTGAGGACCAGATAGAACATTTTTCAGTTTTTTAAATGGCCCAGATCCTGGGCCAGATTACGACATCCTGCTAAACATCATAAGGGGCACTCTGGGCATTTTACGTCCAAAGTACACAATATACTTCATACCTAGCAGCGTAAAGTCAACCGTCCATTGCTACGTAGGACTTGCACGGAGAGGTTTGCCACGGCAAACCGACACGGCGCGCAGCGTGGCAGTGGCTTGCAGTGCAGGCTTGTCTACATTTTTACACAAAGCAAAGCACACGTGCGTAGCTTAGCTGCTGTGGTTAGATTTGTTCTCAAATGTCATGATTTCACGAAATAGTCATTCAATGAATAAATCTGAGAGATGTATTAATGATTATAATTCTGTAAATACATATTTGTTATGGTCGCGAATCATATTTTGATCAAGATACAACCTAGAACAACACACTACACAAAAGTTGAATTTCGCGGGCTTCCTTTGCAGATTCACCTTCAAAGTGTTTCGACTATAATATTGTTGCATTCGAAATAGCTTCTCTTATTAGGTGTTCACTGAGGCCATGCAGGAAAGCAGATTAAACTCGAAAATCTTAGAGCTTACTTTTTTCACTCTTCCCCGAAAATTAACACTGTTGAATAGATAAGCAAACATATAGAGAAAGTTTAAAATATATCCAAATAATAGTCCAAAGTCTATCATCGTTACATAATATAAGATTTATAACTAACGTTGTGTTTCCGATGTACCTATGTATACTTGTCGTTTGTGGAAGTATTAAGGACGTGGCAACGTAAAAAAAAAAAACTTGTTCCTCAATTGTTGAAAATATCGATGAACATACATAAAATGCCTACACAACTTCCCATTTTGAAGTCGGTTTAAAAAAAGAAAACCTACTTATTAACCGATCCGATAACTGTTGGATTAAACAAAATCTTGACTCTCTTGTAAAAAAACGTCAAGATCGGACAACTCTGTAAAAAGTTGTGTGTTAAAATATACGCGTCGATCTAAGAACCTCCTCCTTTTTTGTCGGTTAAAAAAGATATACCTAAGTCACATCAATGAATGGGGATAAAAACGGCCACTTGCTCACTTCAGATGTCGCTACTATCACTAGTTCAAGAATTTCACAGCTATAGTTTGACCGAGACCGTTGTACCCAAACTCAAACTCAAACTCAAAGCATTTATTTCAATTAAACCATTTACAGGCACTTTTGAATTGTCAAGAAGTCGGTCAGTCAGAAATATGAAGCTAGTTGCCCATTCCAAAGCGTAGTAGGTACCTATGGAGAAGAACGGGCAAGAAACTCCACGGACACTCTTTTAAATAAAAAAATTGTTACAAAATATTGGTTACATCATTAATGTTGAAATTATACATGTGAGGACAATGTAGAAAGACGTGCACGTTAAAAGCATCCGTAATAAAAATATAAAAACAAAGAACAATTCAAAAATTAAAATATTAAAATAAGCCATGGCAGCTAAGAGATGACCAGTCTCTACTGACGGCGCCCGTTGACGATTCAGCGGTGGGACGCCGTAAGTGTTGACGAATGAGCAGCATGCACTGCCCCCCATCTCGCCGCGCACTTACCTATGTCGCGGTGCAGCGGTCTCGGTCAAACTATAGCTGTCACTTTCAAATATGTTTGTCATGAATTCATGATTTTATTAATTAACCTACTTAAATACTTCTACAAAAGCATGTAGTTATAAAAAAACACTGAACTAAACCTCATTTCGTCCTAACTGCTATATCTTATACTTTAGCTAGACACACTGATTTAGACTAGTATTTTAGTTAGGGGACATAGATCAAGCATTAAGTTTTGATGGAATACATCTATAAGATTTTACATACATACATAAGCTCACACCTTCTTCATCTAAGGGTAGGCAGAAACTACAGAACGCCACCTGCTACGATCCTTACATACGTACTCCTTTTGCTTCGTATACGATTCCTTATAATAAGATTTTGTCGATCAAATATGAACTATAAGAGGGTGAGCAAAAGAATAGTGCAGAATAAAAGAAATATCACCATCACGACTAGCCTTTTTCCAACCAAATCGGGGCCAGCTTGCAGTCTAACCAAATGCAGCAAAATACCAGCATTTTACATGGAACGACTGCCTATCTGACCTTTACAACCCAGGTTTTGAGTAAAGCCTCGTGCAGACTGGCGCGACGCGACGGCGCGACGTGACACTAACAAAAGAATTTCTTAGAAAAATTACCAATGTCGCGTCGCACGAGGCTTAACTCGATACCCATTGGTTAGACTGGTTCTCAGACTTTCAGGCTTCTAGTTCTGACTATATAGCTATTATTTTAGTATATTCTGTGTATCTTGCAGACTTCCACACGAACTGAGTCGCGGCTAGAAAGAAATAAAGAAAGAAAAATTGTTTATTCAGCACAAACAAAACGCACATTTAAAGAAAAAAAAAGAAGGCTAGTTATCTAAAAAATCCTACAAATGTATTCCATACCTATGGAAGGGCGTTTAGATAGGTAGGAATTAAATTTTAGTTAGGTATTATTGATGACGTGTCTAAAGAAGTCAGTCTAGCTAGTCTTTTTTGGAAATCTCGTAGCAGACTTTATACAGGGTCAAATAAAATTAGCTAGCAAAACTGCGCAGGCGTGACGGGTATCGGAAAATACGATTTGAAGATTTTTTATGGTCAACGACCGCAGGTGTTTTGGTTACTTAAAGTAGGTCTTTAGAAAATCTGTCTTTCCTTTGATTTATGGTATCTGTTGTATCGTATTAAGATAATGATATCATCTCGTAAGTATAGTATACACAAAAAAAACTGATTCTAAAACGCATACTTCAAGTAACTACAATACCAGCGGTCATTGACCCCCCAAAATATTTTTTTTTGTTTTTCGTTTTTATTATTTTTAAATATCGGCACACATCACATTTGCGGAGTTTCGCTAGGTAATTTAAATTGACCCTGTAAACAACTGCTTAGAAAAAGCTAATCCTTAGAATACTCCATGTGAATAGTTTCAGTAGTTTTCGAGTAAAATTATTTAAATAAAATACCATAAACTGCTTCTCGATTCCGTCAAATATTAATAAAAGCTCAGCTGTTACGAAATTTTCAAAAAATTATATTGAAAGTTGGAAACTGTCGAAGGTATTCTTTCTAAACTAAATACGCCGTGAAAGTGTGTATAAAAGACGTGAATCCAACTTTCATCAAATCTTGATAACACTTACTGAAATATTTAGAAGAAAATTATATTATTGTAATAAAAATATAGTATTATCATATTATATATCTTAACTTTATAATACCTGTACCTGCACATTATATTATATCCTGTGCACAGTGGCTCGTGTTATCTATTATATCGTAATTGGCGAATTTATTGAATATTTAATTAACTCCTTCTTTTGTTTGCAATAAAATCACTTGAGCCTCTCTGCACAGGAGTAAAAGTACCTACTACTTGTTAATACCTGCCTCGGAAAAACTATTTTACTTAAACTATGAAATTATATTTGTTATACTTTTAAAATCATGCGACTTTTCATTATGAGACTAACATATTTAATAAAAAAAATCTTAAAGAGAAGTCGGTGATTTCGTTAATCTTGATTAGTTACATGTTGTTAGTGGAAAGTATATTATCTTAAAAATAAATCATAAAATTAAAATGTAAAAAGAAATCCCATTTATCTCGGTGATACACAACACAAAATGTAAAATAAGCCATTTTGCACAGAAACCAAACTCCACATGAGCCATTCTGCACATAAATAATTTTAGCCATAGTGTACAATTACCGTTTAACCGGTACCATAGATTTCCACTGACAATAAGTAAAAAAAAACTATCAAAGAAATATATTTCGTTGAAAAACTAAATCTAAACTGTCTAACGTTCTAAGAACTAAAACTTTCACACTAAAACTAGCTAAAAGTAGATAGATTGCACTCTATTTATTAGAATTTACAATTTTATTTATTTCATAAGTAGCCATAAGTATTTGTCTCGTGGAGTATGTACCAAAACTTGTTTAAAAAATATCGCAATAATTCGTTGTTTATACTCTTTGTGCTTGTGTGTTCTTTTTTGAAAAGGTCGTAAGACAGTATAATTTTTTGCAGATTTTAGATGTTGCGCAAATGCACGGCACTAAACAGTTTTTTTGCGCTTTGCCTTTCAGCATTTCAGGCCCGCAAGCATTTTTTCATAAGTCTCCATAGTAAAATTCCATCTGAGGTTTCATGACATAAGTGAAGCTACTTTAATTTTTTTTATCATTGACCGTGGTTTGCCTAAAATCATGATGACTCTCAGCTAAACTTCAGGGATTTTGGGCCCAACGACAAGTCCATCGGATTTTTTCTAGCCGCTTACGACCTTTTTAATTTATCTATTACTCAATTTTGGTTTCATAATGATATGTAGGTATCATGATAAAACTGTGCCAAAACGTTCCCATTGTGATTCCAAATAATTATTGTTATACTGTAAAATAAAATTAAAATAAAATTGTAGTTGTGAAAATCGGCGTTGTGTTAATCAGTCATTTTTAGAATAAAGGTTGAGAGGATAAATGATTGCTCGTTATATTTTAAAATTTTAATTGAAATATATTAATTTCAAAATGGGTTGTTTTATTTTTGAGACGTAATTATTTTTAATTCCTAAAACGCTACAAATAACCAGTATTTGCGATGTACGAGTATATAAAGAGGCCGCTCGAAAGTCGAAAGTCGTCACTGAATAACAAAAGTAGTAACGAACTTGTAGGCACAAAGCAGGAAATAAAAATACAATTTGTTTTGAATAGTCCGCCACAGCAAGTGGTAAAGTTTAAATATTTCCCGCCACCTTCGATTTCAAATGACAGATGCTTCGTTCGGAAATTCTAGCTGTCATTTGGGTTTTAATTTCCAACACCTTATTTTCATAATGACCGTCTGTATTTCTAAAAATGATACTAAAAATACTAATTCTGAAACAATCTTATTAAATTTAAATCTACACTTATTTTATAAAAGTATAATACAAAGAAAGATTTTCTAAAATAAATGACAACCAATAGTGGCTGTATGCTGATAAGTTTGTGCCCGTCCTTAAAACTACAAAAAGTTGTTTATAAAAAAAAACTTGCATTTGTATTGATTTTCACAGTTCTATCCCAGATTTTTCCCGTGAAAATACAGCTGCAATTTTCACCAAACATTTTTTTTTGTCCTAAAGACGCTAAGAGACCGTGATAAAGCTTAATCGAGGCAGTTTTAGTGGGCATTAAACCTACTTTTACGCTGTGTAGCCACCCGTAACGATCTTTCTGAATATACTTTGCATTCTTCTAGTGTTTTTCAGTAAAATAAGGTGTTTTAAATAGAAATGAGTGCTATAGCCCAACAAAAGGTCCTCGTCAAGGAGGGTTTATTTCAGTTTATCACGAAACACATCCCTAGTGCGGATTTAAATGTCATCGACGATATTGTTCTGTCCTATGTGATCTCGATCCTGGAAGAAGCATCCCAGGACCCCTGCTTTGATGTAGAAGGTGAGAAAACCGTATAAAATTATCTTATATATCTTTTTTATCATTTACTATAAGCATACAAAATTTTTGACCTAAATAAAAGCATTCAGTGGATTCTAAGTGTATACCCATATCATGTTGTTAATTTTTCATTGTTTTTCGTAACTCGGCTGTATCTCTCGATTCAAATTACGTCGTCGAAAAACAAAACACGTTCGCCTTCCTAGATACATTCATAAATAAAACAAAAGAATAGCAGCGGTAACTTTTTCAGTGATTATAATCCTGTTGTTTATGTTAAATATTTATTTTAGTATTTTAATTTATTGTAATAAATCTATTTGGCTTTAATATATTTTTTAAATGTTTTACACAACATAACATCACGCCTTGTTTCCCCAAAGGGATACGCAGAGGTGTAATATGTACACCCACATTTCGCTAGTCATGTTTAAGTCCCATGTAATAGAGGGCGAGCCTATTGCCATCAAACGGGTACTAATCCAGACTCCGGGCTGCTACTGAGAAATTCCTAATGGAAAAACCCAATGACTGCCCAACCTGGGAATTGAACTCAGGATATCATGCTCAACAGTAGCGCTTGCAACCACTACACCAACGAGGCAGTATTAAATTAGGTTTGAAACAACCAAACTCTGAATCATGTACTCCAAACAGCAACAGACATTTGAAATACAAGACAGAATCAATGTATTTGAGGTAAAATTATAGAAGTTGCAACTGAATGTACTTTACGAGTCTCAGCATTTATTAGAATTTTTTATTAAAGTTTCATTTGTGAAGGAGTCGGTCAGTCAGAAAGATGAAGCTAGTTGCCCATTCCAGTGCATTCTAGGTACTATCAAAGAACTTCATATCTAAGCAGTTTAAAAACAAAATGCGCTGCAAGCAGAAATAGTCTTTATGGTGTATAGATATGAACTACTTTGATGGTACCTATGGAGAGGAATGGATAAGAAACTCCATGGACACTCTTTTAAATTATATTGTCATTAATTTACTCAACCTATCGCAGTCAGACTTAATATTATAAATTTACTAAGTTGCACCACAACAAATTGGTTTTCCACCTTCTGCTCACCATTTGTTCCAGCAATCTTTTTAAGGCTGTTGTCCATATAGCTTCGGAGCTTCATAGACTTTGCTTGCTTTTTTGCCATTGGAGGAGCTTGCGGCTAAGTAATTACAGCCGTACGGGTCGATCCAACAGGTTAAGCTACGCTTTCCGGGGTTGGTCCGTGGATGGGTGACCATCTTTACATACCGAGACTCCTCCGTGCCTCGGAAAGCACGTTAAGCTGTTGGTCCCGGCTGTCATTCACGGATCTTTGACAGTTGTTACGGGTCGTCAGAATCCCGAAAGTCTGACAACTAGTCTTACCAAAGGGGAATCGTGTTACCCAGTTACTGGGTTGTGGAGGTATAGACAGTCGCTCCATGTAAAATACTGGTATAAAGCTGCATCTGGACTGGAAGCCGACCTCAACAGTTGGGAAAAGGCTAGACAGATTGATTGCTTATTTGCTATCAGCTGGTAAAGCAAATAATAAAAACCTTCCAAGTGCGAATCGGAGTCGCACACGAAGGGTTCCATACCGTGTTAAGAACGAACAAAAAACGCAAAAAAAAAAAAAGGATCTTGTCCTTTAATTATTCACCTTTATTTTTATTATTTGATGTTATAAGGCGTTAGAAATACACAATCTGTGAAAATTTCAACTGTCTACCTATTACGGTTTATGAGATACAGCCCGCTGACAGACAGACGGTCGGACAGCAGAGGCTTAGTAATAGGGTTCCATTTGGAACTCTTCAGGTACAGAACCAAAAAAAAATGTTCTTTCTTTCTTTCTAAATTTATATGGTTATCATGCGTTGATGCATTCTTATGGTAATATTAATAGGTAAAACGGGCTGGTATCCGCAACTCCACGACAAAGCGCACATTTTACGTACGTGTGGGAAAATCGGTTATTCGATCCACCCCAGCTCAAAGAAGGCCAGCAACGCCTTGGTGTTACTGGCAATCTCACGTAGGGTACCTGGGTTACCGAAGAACTTTGCTCTGTAAGTGGCAACCACGGGGCAGTTTAACAGCACATGAGCTGCTGTCTCGTCGTCCTCCATGCAGGCTCTGCACAGCGACTGTATTTGTAGTTGTTTTTTTTTTAACATAAACATAACATAACATCACGCCTGTATTACCCGAAGGGTTAGGCAGAGGTGTACCTAGATAGTACACCCATATTTCGCCAGTTATTTAAGTCCCATCACCATGTAATAGGGGGCGAGACTATTGCCATGAACCGGGAACAAATCCAGACTCCGAGCTGCTACTGAGAAATTCCAGATAGAAAAATCTAATAACACTGCACGACCCGGGAATCGAACCTAGGACTAAAATAATACTATTATAGTATTTATAATAACACTATAACCCATCAAATATTGTTATGACATTTTGGTGTTTCTTCATATTGGAAATGGGGTTAACAAACGCAGAAGACAAGGTTTTCTTTTTAAAAGTAAAGACAATTTATTATATAACGTGTTCCTTTTGATGTCCCATAACTATAAGGTTATATGCTATAAGTATAAATAATACAAACATTTCTAGAACACGTTCCAAAAATACATAGTTTCGAAGATAACATAACACTAGACTCTATGTGTGTATCTAAGTTTCATTGATAAATATGAGTAAATCATTTTCATTCAAACCAATCATTCATTTTGAAAACTGTTTACACTATTTAGCCAAGACAACCATGGCCCATAGCCCGGGATGGCTGACTGCGAGGGCGGGCGGCGCAAGCCGCCTGGCGCTACCAGCCTTCTTTTCTTGACACAAGGGTTACTTATATTTTAACTTGCCGCCCCGTACCTATATTCTTGATACAAGCACTATACTGTTCATGCCTGCCGCCCCGTAACTTCAATACTTCAATGAATGGTCAAACAAAAATCTAACCTATCTGAGGAGGGATGCTAAAATTTCTGAGTTCGCTCCGCTCGCTCTTGCATCCTAAAGCCTGCACTACACTACTTACGAAGTTAAGCGAATACGAGAGTGTAGAAGGGCACTTCGGTTCGCTTCGTGCCACCTCCGCTCGGGGGACTTCCAATCGTTGTCGGTTTTTGCGCCCCAGTCAATGGACTCGAAGTGTCCTGTAGTTCTTCGCACGAGTGTGTAGTCACGTACTTCAGACTTCGGTCAACTTCGACGAGTACTTCGTCGAAGCAACTTCGCGAGTAGTTTAGTGGATATTTTAGATCTCTTAGTTATATTGAAGCTTTTATGCATAAGCCGGCAAAGTAACTTCAATAATTATCACCTGTAAGAAATTCCAAGGCGGGGCGCAAAAATGTTCGAGTTCACTTCGCTCCCTCTTGCGCCCTAATTTCTAAAGCTTTTGTGAATATATAAGTCGACGAAGTAAGTACTTAACTTGTATATCTGTATTTAAAGAAAACCTAACCTTAACTTAACCTGCCTCCATGTTCGAGCTTGCTTCGCTAGCTGTTGCGTCGTAATGTCTTAATTATTATGAAGCTTTTAGGTACGCATAATATGTCGACAAAATAACTTCAATACATTCTAAAGAAAAAAGAAAGTAAGAAAATACGTTTATTAACGGTAAACATGACGCAAAGAAAGAAACACAAATAAAAAAAGAACAAGTTGGGGGAAAATATACGTCACATCATCACATGTATCGTATCGGTGCGTATCTGTGTAATGAATATGAATGGTAATAAGAAAATCTAACATGTCCGAGGTGGGGCTAAAATCTACAAGCTCGCTTCGCTCGCTCTTGAATCCTAAATTCTCTTAATTCTTATTCTTACCCTTTTATGCCGCAGTCGACAAATAAACTTCTCTATCTGAATGAATGTGTGTTAAAATATTTCGAGCTCGCTTCGCTTTTCACGCATATCGGGTGGTTCATTTAGTCAAATCTCCGTGAAATGTCTACCATTCCCGCAGTAGCGAAGATTTGTCATTTTTTTTTGTTAAATTACGGGTCGGGAAACATTATTGACCCGGGGCAATTCTGAACATACCTACGCCACGGAGTGAAGGTCGCGAAAATCCACTGGATACGAGAAGCACAAGATCGTTCTTTATCGCGACTGACGCTTGGAAGAGACCAGTTCCTTTTTCCAGGTCCAGGCTATCGGGTGAATGAAGACGATGATGTACTTTCGATAAGTCTTTAGCTAGTGGCCGTGACCTGTGGTTTACAGGTCACGGCCACTAGCTGAAGACTGTCACGACTGCAGTTGGTACTTAAATATGACTAGGTGACCACTGCTTTAGCTCATGATTTGTATTTTGACACGCAGACTCGTACAGCGATTTCCTGCATATAATTATCCGATAATGTCCCCTAAGTCGCTCAGCGACTAGTGCGACTAAGTAGTCGATGCCAAAAATATCGTGTCTGCTTTGAGCTTTGGCATTTCTAGGGCTCAAATAATAACAAAAGTCAATTTGGAAAAAAAACCTTTGCTCGCTGGTTATTTAACATTGCTAAAGTTACCGATAATATGGAACTAACACTAGATTGACCTGATTTCAGGACAAGAATCAAATTGACTATCGATCGATATTAGCATGTTTTGACAACACACTTTGAATCGGACTAGTTCTACATCTCTAGGCCTTTGCGAAACCTATGTCTGCTGCTAAGCAGCTTTGTTATGAGTTATCATCTGCCTAGCCTCTCAACTGTGTTGGGGTCAGTTCCCAATCTAACCGAATGCAGCTCAATACCAGTATTTTACATGGAGCACTGCCTATCTCAACTCCACAACCCAGTTACTGGGTAACACGATACACCTTGGCAAGACTGATTGTCAGACTTTTGGGCTTCTGACTAACCGTAACGACTAAGCTAGGCCAGTGGCGGACTAAGCCTGTCGGAGGCCAGAGGCTACAAACTAAATAGGTGATCCCCGCCCAAGTATGCAGAAAAATAGAAGAACGTAAAATATAAGAGCGAGCGTAGCGAGCTCGAAATTTTAGCACATAGCCTCGAAAAAGTTCATACAGAAATTATAGGAGATACTTTGTCGACATATACAGAAACGTTGGAGAATGAAACGAATCCAATATGCTAGAGTGAACAGACCGTGCTCGAAAAATTTTGCACTCTGGATAGGTAACATTTTTTTTTGAACATTTTGAAATAGGAATTGCTTTGTCGACCTATACAGAATAGTTTGAGAACGTAGGACGTAAGAGCGAGCGAAGCGAGTTCAAACATTTTATTTCATATTAAAGACTGCCTTTAACTTACTAAATATATTTTGGCTTTGTTTGGGATTTGATTTAAAAGTATTTCTAAAGATTTGGTTCGGGGCGGACCACACCTGACGACGCCCTTCGCGATCTATTTCATTGCATAATATCGCGTTTGCACAATATCACGAATTGCGCAATATTGTCGGTCTGTTATTGAAGATTGCGCAATGATTGAACTGATGTAAATTTTATTACACCATATTTTTTCCGTGCACCAGATTTTGAGTCCTATGTATGTAATAGGAGGTGAACCCATCAACCGGGCACACATCCAGACTCCGGGCTGATACTGAGAAATTCCAGATGGAAAAACTCAAAAACACTATGTAATTCAAATTCAAATTCAAATAATTTAATTCAGAAATAATATCCATATATTGTTAGTAGTAGTATAAGTTAGCCTAATGTTAGTATTAAATTAAATTTACAATAATAAACAACTGGTGTACCATTGAACTGTTCGTTCCATGGTACACCAGTTTATTTGGATAAGTGTGTCTGTACACTTACCCACCTTCGAAAGAGGGGAGAGTCCCACCGGTCCGTAAACACATTCAGGATGCTATTGGAGGAGAAGCGCAAGCGCACCATCATGGAAGCGCATCGCTTTCGCATGATTGCGGCGAATCCGTCGACGCACGCTTCCGCGAACATTCCCGAGGCGCTACATCGCCACGGCAACCCCAAAAGCACCCTGAATGCGTTATTGTACTGCACGCGCAGGTCGCTGTATGCCCGCTGGGTAAACTTGGTCCACAGGCTGCACGTATAAAACGACTGGCAGAAGGACTTAAAAAGCGTTACCTTTACTGGTTCAGTACAATAAGTGATGACACTACAAATTAACAATTTTCGGACTTATTCCTTTACATAAGCTGTGAGAACTGCTTCTTGCCAAATTTCATGAGTCTAGGTCAACGGGAAGTACCATAAGGGACAGGAAGTTATATAGGTTTTGATTTATTTGCAAGTATCAAAATATGTCGCACAAATGGCCATATTTTTTCATTCCATTGACTTAGAAGCTTTATTTTTTTTAGAGCTCCAAGGGACGGTAGTCCTCGCGTTCCTGATAAAAAGGGTCTTGACAGACGGACAACGAAGAGATCCTATAAGGGTTCCGTTTTTTTCCTTTTGAGGTGCGAAACCCTAAAAAGATGAGCCGTTATAAAAAAAACTTGAATGAATGCAACAAAGGAGCTGAAACATTCTCCTGTCCTTGTCCCACTTTATTTGTTGTCGGCGCAACATCAATTTTTCTTCCATACTTCTCTATCAGTCGACATCTCGGTAGTCCCCCCTTTCTAGCCATATCATCTTTCACACAGTCGATCCATCGTTTCTTTTGTCGGTTAGGAGCTGAATATCGAATCGTTTATTCTCGGACAGTATTTTCTCCAACCGACGCCCTTGGACATGCGTACTCCGCCATATTCAGTTTACTCAGCGTCCATTTTTAACCGACTTCAAAAAAGGAGGAGGTTGTCGATATGGATGTTTATATTGTTCTTTAAGAGGTAACAGGTCCTGCAAATCTCCATATAAATATATTCAACTTTTTTTTCTTCCTGAATAATGCCTCTAGAGCATTCATTTTTTTTTCCTAAAATCAAGGTCTGCTGTAGACACGTCCGTGTTATTATCTTTTTTTCAGCAACTTATTGGTAAAGAAAATATGAACCTCGAAAAATTGGAACCGGGCATACTCTTAAAAAAAATATGTAAAAAATAATTGAATCGGCTCTGTTTTCGAGGAGAAAAAATAGGAATACGAAACGTCGATTTCGTAATTTTTTTTTGTGCTATAATACGTATTTTTTTCCTACTTAGTCTATATGGATGATGTTATAATAAGTTCCTGTCACTGTTATTTACATAGCAGGTAGTGGTATTCGAATTTGTGTGGGGTAGGTACCACAACTAATATAACTCTATATCGAAAAGACAGTGGCAAAAAAAGAAAATTCAAAAACCAAAGACACCGTTATTTAAGTACTAAGTTATTTTTCACTTAGTAGTGTTTTTTTTGAAAGTCGGTTGTTTTTTTTTTTTGCATTTCAACATCGGTTTTATTACAATGTTGAATGTAAATGTAACATACAAGTTGTCTATTTGAAGAAAGAATTCTGTAGTTTATTTTTGAAGTGGAAACTTCTTTAGGCGCGTTGACCGATTTTCGGTAGGAGAATATCTTAGAATAGAATAGAATATAATATTTATTTGCGTAAAACATGGTATACAAGGGTGTTAAATACAAATTCAGGCACTAGCATGTTTAGCTAGGATAAAACATAGCATGCAAAATTTTTAAAGACAAGTTAAGCAACAACAATCGTTAACATTACAACAAAAAAAAAAACATCAACATTTTTTATCTATAAATTCTTTTAAACTATAAAAACTAACCACTTATGAAATTTAATTTTAAATAATTTTGTATTTAAAGCTTTGAAATGCCTTGGTATTTTATTATAAATGCACATACACATTGGGTGGGTCTTATGGGTTCGCATCACCGAAATGCTAATGTTAAAGGTTGGCCAACAGTGAAAGTATATTTTAATTAATAATTTTAATTGCCTCTTTGGTCTAGTGGTGGCAAGCACTCCGGCTGAGCATGAGTTCCTGGGTTCGATTCCCGAATCGGGCAGTGTTTTTTGGGATTTTCCATCTGGAATTTCTCAGTAGCAGCCTGGATTCTGGATTTGTGCCCGGTTGATGGCAATAGGCTTGTCCGTTATTACATGGTACTTAAACATAACTGGCGAAATGTGGGTGTACTATAGGTACACCTCTGCCTTACCCTTCGGAATACAGGCGTGTTGTTATGTATACAGTATGTAATTTGAATTTACAAATTATGGAGGAGCTCGTGGCTAAGTAATAGGTCGATCAATCTGGTTAAGCTACGCTTGCCGGGGTCGGTCCGTGGATGGGTGACCATCTTTACATACAGAGACTCCTCGTGTCTCGGACGGCACGTTAAGGCTTTGGTCCCTGACAACCAGTCTTACCAAGGGGTATCGTATTACCCAGTTACTGGATTGTGGAGGTCAGATAGGCAGTCGCTCCATGTAAAATACACTCGCTGGCATGTAACTTGGCAAGGTTTTGGCGTATTGGGAGTAAGTTTGCGCATGAACACTTAGTGCAAAAAAAATTGACACTTTTATTGCATGTCATTATTCTGTGGTTATTGCCATAATTAATTTTTGAACATGTCTGTTAAGAAAAAACAAGCTAAAACGAATTCTGCGCATCTACGATTCTTGCCAAGTTACGTGCCGGAGACTATACTGGTATTCAGCTGCTTCTGGTTGGACTATAGAATCTATATAGAATCTTTTTTACTGAACAGACAGCTGTGCTGCTGGGGAGTTTGTTGCGCCACTTCTTCTTCCCAGCTAAAGCACTAGGAAGTGGTGAAGGGTGGGCGTTTTGGGGGACTGTCTTATGTAATTTTGACGTTCGAAAAGTGCTGATTCTCAGCCTAGTTTGAATAAATGACTTTTTGAATTTGAACTGGAAGCCGACGCAACATAGTTGGGAAAAGGCTAGGCAGGCTTTCAATTTACAAATGATGAAATATTAATATCTGATACTAAGTATCGAGTCCATCGTCTGCTCAACGGTTTGAGGTCCGAAGTCATCTAAAAAGTAGGTATTCTTTCACTTAAAAGGCAATAAGTCGCTTTTCGTGTCTGTATATCTGACCGCGTTATTCTCCTAAATTACGCAACGAATTTTGATGTGGTTTTCACCGTCATTTAGAGAATTTACTCCGGAAAGTTTGTGTGAATAACACATTCATATTAAACTTACATATTATCACAAATTAATACAGATGGGACAATCCGCAAAATCATTTAAATAAAAAGCGACTTGTTAAGACACAATAAAGTGCAATTCAGGTCGCACAGCGCTAATCACCTACAGTTATATTCACCTAGAAGTTGCCTCTCTTTCTATCGCGTGACTTAGATGTTCTGACTACGTTAAAGCTCGTGCAGACCAGCGCGGCGAGACGGTTCGAACAATACAATTTCTAAGAACGGTATAAATAACCGGTGTCGTGTCGCGCTAGTCTGCACGAAGCTTTACACTCACTGAAATGGCCCCGCAAGACGGACCCGCCGCGTACTTGTAGCTTGATACATAAACTGCAGAGTGTCTCATCTGATTTAATCTGTGATAAGTATTATAAATAAATCCCGATGTTATATCGTAAAAAAACGTGGCGCTCTATAGTTTTTGCCTAGTGCCTACCCCCCAGGAAAGAGGGCTTGAGTGTATGGATATCAGCAATTCAACACGTTCTAACTTCTAAGAAATGTTCCGTTCGGATGCATCCTATCTAGAATAACAATCAACGTACTGTACAACTATTTTCTTAATGTCCCTCGGCAAACTTCGTATTTCGTCAATGGTCGGATTTCTATCAGTTGCCTTTGCACAGACCGGACACTCTCACTCTTAATGTCCCACTCTCTCACTCTAAGTCGATTGAGAGAGTGGGACATTAAGAAAATCGTTGTATTGTACGTCTGTATGTTTTTTCCTTTGTGGCGCTTTTAACACCAAACGCGTTGGCCGATTTTGCTGATACTTACATCAATCGATTTGACTTAATTTTGTGAGTGTCACCACAGATTAATACAGATGGGACACTCCGCATTTTAGGTATGAAGCTACAAGTAGGTAGACCGGACACGGATTGAGAGCGTCCGATCTGCACCAAGTGCAAAGGGCAACTGATAGAAATCCGACGACTGACAAAACACGAAGTTTGCCGAGGGACATTAAGAAAATAGTTGTACTGTAGAATAAGAATTCAATATTGATTATCTGCCTGCAAATCGAATCTCAAAGGTAGGAATTGAAAATGGCAGAAATAGGTCAATACCTTTCTGCCAATTCGCGTTGTGAAAGGCAACTCGGGTATTAGCCTCCGTATTCGTACTGAAAGCTTATTTCAGCTGTCAAATCTCATTTTTATTATTGTGGTTGCTTGAACAATTCAATGCAATTCGTTGCAATCATAATCTATACCCTAATTGCGTAATACACGATCAATCAGAATCTGAATCATTTTGAAACAGATTGCTAAACCATTGCTTTATAAGTTCGAAAAAAAACTGCTCAACATCGTAAATAACGCAATGAATTTTGGTTGAACTGTCATACTGAAAACCATTGTGATCGATTGCGATTTCATGTGTGTCACAAGAACCGAATAAACAGGGTGGCCATTTTGCCACCTACATCCGTCAATAGGGTTTCGAAATCGTCGGTCTTCTGTAGAATAGGTTTTTTTTTTTACGATCCAGATTTTTGTATCTTAGGGTAAGTTATTTAGTACAACGCTTTCAATCACCCCCTTGACGGATGCTGGTGACTAAATTGCTAGCCTGTATAATGGCGTCCCCATACAATTAGACAATACAACAACAATTACACAGTACAACAACAATTACACAATACAACAACATCTTCACAGTACAACAAAAATTACACAATACAACAGCAATTACACAATACAACAACAATTACACAGTACAAGAACAATTACACAATACAACAACAATTAAACACATTTCATTGTAAATCTAAAATTAAAGAATATCTTTTATCTCTTGACTACAGTAAAACAGAAAACCTATTAAAATCGCAATATACATGACCAATACAATGACCATTCTATTCACATACCCTCTCACACACACGAACCCCTACAAACACAC
The DNA here is from genome assembly GCA_949128155.2 of Xanthia icteritia. Taxonomy (NCBI): domain Eukaryota; kingdom Metazoa; phylum Arthropoda; class Insecta; order Lepidoptera; family Noctuidae; genus Xanthia; species Xanthia icteritia. The sequence continues at coordinate 8,916,652 of OX421959.2, read as the reverse complement.
ACACACACACACACACTCACACACTCGCACATGCACTCACCACATCTTTTTCACACTAGAATAAAACCTATGATTGTACATACCCATAAAAAATAAATACTGCTAACTTACCTGTAATCTTGTATAAATATAATGGACGGATGGATGACCCCTGTGACACAGGTTCCACCTAGCATGGGGGTCATTGATCAAATTTCTGTGCACTTGTAAGTCCTACGCTGTAAATGCTGCGCATAAATACTATGTACAATACTTTTGGAAAAAAAAATAATTAAGCAATACAACAACAATTACACAATACAACAACATCTTCACAGTACAACAAAAGTTACACAATACAACAACAATTACACAATACAACAACAATTACACAATACAATAACAATTTCACAATACAACAACAATTACACAATACAACTACAATAATTACAATTTACAATTATTTAAAAAAAAAGTTTTAATACCTACTTATTATCAACAACTCTTTTTCGTTTTATTTAAACCATTTTTATTAGTATGATAAAGCAAAAAATACGTGTCTAATATTTTTTATTATCTGACTTACAGACTAAATAGTGTTTCTTTTTTCCCCAATCAACATCCCTATTAACGGTATGGCAAGGCAATATAATGAAAGGTCCAACTTGACGGATTACCCTATCGATATTTCATCCAAGACTTTCGCTTCATACAGACGCTTATTTAAACAGTGTGATGTGATGAGTGCCCGTCTAACTAGCTCAAATTTGTTTGTTTTGTAGTGTTGTAGATTTATGTCTACTAGACACACTTTATATTGTTCTCCTTTTTCTCTAAATTTCATATGTGAATGTCATGCATACATGTCACTTGCATGGCTACTGAAATGTTAATTTTAGATGTTATTTCATTTGAATTGTAAGTGACTGTGCTGTTGGTGTGCTTATGATAAATAAATAAATAAACTTAATAAAAAAACTGACCATTTTTGTCCATAAAAAAAAAATGACAACGTCGTATTTTCTTAGTCTTATATGAATGATTGGTTTGAATGAAAATGATTTACTCGTACTTATCAATGAAACTTAGATACATATCGAGAGTTTAGTGTTATGTTATCTTCGAAACTATGTACTTTTGGAACACGTGTTCTAGGACTTTTTGTATTATTTTTACTTATAGCATTATAACCTTACAGTGATGCGACATCAAAAGGAACACGATGTATATCGTATACGTGTTGGTGTAAACATACATACATATACAGTATTATGTATGTATGTTTGTTCCTTTGTGGAGCTCTAGAGACCAATTTCAAAACAACCTTTGGCCGATTTTGATGATTCTTACATCAATCGATTTGTCTGAATTCTTGTGAGTGTCACTAAACATGACGGTAATCAAAATTCAATATGGCGACAACCAGACGCCATTTTGTGAAAACGAATCTTTAAATAGGTCTTTAAAAATCAAAAAAAGGTTTCGGTTTAGAATATTTAACGATTTAAAGTTAGCAAACATTCTCACAAAGTATAAACATAAAGTTCTTATACCTATGTATAGGTAATTGTATAATAGGTCTTATTAACGTGAAAATAATTATTATAAAATATAATTCTTAAAATCGAGTGACAAACCCAGAATTTTACTGCTTTGAAAGATAATTTTAACGACCGTTACCGAATTAGCTATGTCATCTTTCACACAATCCATCCATTGTTTTTAAGTCTTCTAGACTAAAACAATGGCAAGAGAGAAAACTCTATACCTATGATAACCTGGAAAAATAGTCTAGTTTTCAAGGTAGTAACTGTTCCAGAGTGCTTCCGAGAAAAATAGGTCAATCGGTACACTATCCATTAGATGCTGTATAAAAGGGACCGAGATGAAATTGAAGGAGATGTAGTAAGTAATAGTTATTTGTGTAAGAGCTCATACAGTCTTTTTTATCCGATGGGGGACGGCAGAGATCTCATAGTAGAATAGGGTTGCCAACCCTACTATACAGGGCTATTAAAAAAAAAACAGCTGTTTCATGGAGAAGTGCAACACCTACGCAATCAAAATGAATGGAACAGCTGTTTTTTTTTAATAATAACCGACGAATAATTTCAACATAGGGGGTTCAGAATCATGTACTGAATCCATGGTAACAGTTTTCGTGTTGATGTCCCTGCCACCCTGTATAATATAGTATCCTGCTATATTACAGGACTAAATACTTGAAGAAAAAATATAGTACTTAGGCGAAACTACTATATTTTTATTTCAATACAAAATGGCGAGATGATCGGAATAGAACCAGTATTAATCTCATTTAGTGTAAAAATAATTACGAGACATGAAAAAGAAAATCCTGTTAACAAGTTCATAGTTGCAAAAAATATGCATTAAAAGAATAAAAAAACATACCGGTCTACTATATTTTTTTTCGCCATCTACTGTGTTTTTACAGGCAATGGCTTCGAAAATACTATTTTTGATTTTAAAAAAAATTTGGCAACCCTATAGTCTAACCTTATTTCGTGCACCTCATTTTACACGTGCAGCCTGTGGGTAGATTACACTCAAAAATCGTACAGTGCCCTTCGCGTTCAATACAATAATACGTTCTGGGTATTGATCCCTTTGTCTCATTTTAATTTATTTTAAATTATTGAATGGTTCTTTGTTTTTATCTTTTTATTACGGACGCTTTTAACGTGCACATCTTTCTACATTGTTCTTACATGTATAATTTCAACATGAATGAAGTAACCAATATTTTTGTATCAATTTTTTATTTAAAAGCGTGTCCGTGGAGTTTCTAGCCCGTTCTTCTCCATAGGTACTACTACGCTTTGGAATGGGCAACTAGCTTCATATTTCTGACTGACGGACTCCTCGACAATTCAAAGGTGCCTGTAAATGGTTTAATTGAAATAAATGCTTTGAGTTTGATGGGCTGTTCCGCTTCCGTAGCGCATCAGGTATCTTTACTGATGCTCGTGTCGATTGCTTCTACGCTACGATGCGAAAAAGATGCGCTTCTCAACACGACCACAATAGAAACGAGTTTTGTCGACGGAAGAATAGACAAAATGACAGATAAACAATCACAATCTGTTAATTTGTCTATTCTTCCCTCGACAAAACCCGTTTCTATGGTTGTCATGCTACGCGTGCTGGTGCGCCGGGTGCGGGCCAGTCCCAACGTTATACTGCAGTGCATCGCAAGCAGACTGGACTGTTTGTGATTGTTTGTGAATCGCTGCTGCAAGCTTTCCACATCGGTGTTGAGCTTGTAGCAGTGATTCTCATAACTATAGGGCAGTGTCAGGTTAAGGCGACGATAACCGACTTTTAATGATTTTGCACTGATGATCACGTCTAAACGAGTAAGGTTAATGATTTGGAAAAATTATATGTCAAATTAGAGCATTTTCTTAATAACTTAATCTGTGAATATTTTAGATTATGTTTATATTACATAGTGAAATTAATTTGTAAAGTTATGTCTAACGCGGATAAAAAACTAAGCATCACGCAAAATCTATCAAGCGTATTTTTCTGAAACCTTCACTATTTTAAAGATAATTTAATTATTAATCTTTTAGTATACGTTTTTTGTTAAAATACCTTTTGTTTTTAGTATAATAAATTAATAATGCGTCTAATTTAGGACAGCGCTCCTTGATGGGCGAGTCCTATTACTGGCTGGACGTACGACGCGTTGCGTGAGCTCAGTACAGAACATGCAAGCTAACCACTCAAGGTCACTGGCATATATCTGCGTCTTAAGTGTTTAGGTTAAGTTTACTAACACAGTTGTTAAGAAATATTGTTACTAACTTATTGAGTCCATTGTTACTTGTTATATAAATAAATAAACAAATAGTTTTATTATCTGCTCGGCTTGGTTGGTGGTAGAGTTTGTTCTAAGTCCGCCTGGCTAGCTACCACCATATTATCTAAGTCTGTCGCAGCATTGTTGTCTTCGATCGACCCGTGCGGCTGTTATTATTCGAGACCCTCCCGAAATGACTTCACTTGTTCATATTATAAATAAACATATTGTCTGGACGTACAGTCATATCTACAGTACCCGACAGTTAAGACGCCGATATACGCCAAAGGCCTTGAGTGATTAGCTTGCGTGTTCTGTGCTGAGCTCTCGCAACGCGTCTTACATCCAGCCAGTAAAAGGACTAGCCCATCAAGGAGCGCTCTCCCAAATTAGACCCATTATTAATTTATTATACATAAAACAAAAGGTATTTTAATAAAACACGTATACTAAAAGATTAATAATTAAATTATCTTTAAAATCCTGAAGATATCAGAAAAATACGCATGATAGTTTTTTGCGTGCTTCTCAGTTTTTTATCCGCGTTAGACAAGACTTTAATTTAAATACACTATGTAATGTAAACATAATCTAAAATATTCACAGATTAAGTTATTAAGAAAATGCTCATTTTTAACACTACTCTTTTAGACGTGATCTTAAAAGAAAAATAAAGAAAATACGTTTATTTGCGGTAAACATGACGCAAAAAAAGAACACAAAATAAAAAAAGACGAGTCTTCAGTATAAAATCATTAAAAGTCGGTTATCGTCGCCTTAAATGGCACCAAGTTCTAAGCCTTGGAACAAAGAGTCGTCTGCCACTCGTACCTGTGTTGACAGCCTCTTCTAATATGTGTCATATCAACGGTCGAGTACTGTACTTAATTAAATATTGTTCCCCCTGGAATTGTACTTACGGCCTTGAACCACATAATAGATGGGTACAGAAGGTCGACTTCATTATACCAGGCGAAAACAGGCTCACGCATAGGTACCATCGAAGAAGTTCATATCTATACACCGTAAGGACTATTTCTGCTTGCAGCGCTCGGCCGCTATAGAACCGGGGCGGTAACAGATGTAGTCAAGGTGTTCACGGGATTTTGTTTTGAAACTGCTTAGGTATGAACACTGAGGTATGTGTGTAAGTATGGTCCAAAGTAGATGTTAGTATTGTTTCAAAAACATCTGATGAAAATATAAACAAATACACAGATCATGTTCCTGTGCGTGCTTTGTAGAGCACTGTGCAACTTACAGAGTGCTATGATTTGAGTATTTAAATACTTAGACCCGAAATTCTTTAAATCACCTTATTTTTTCGTTTGACAATTGAGGTTAATTTTATAACCTCAATTTTTGCCGATGAATTTTTAATTAGGTATAATTTAATTAATTACTTATTTATGCCATAAATAATTTAGTAAATTGTAGAAAAAAGTAGTGAGATATAAAAAGGAAATCTTTTAAATACAGATGAATGTTTTGCAAATTTCCTTTAGTAAGTGATTACGTAATAACCTGAACAGGGTCTGTTTACACTTTTATAACATACTTTTCTAACAGACTACCTATCAGTTTTGTATATTTCTATGCTACATAAAGATGCGTACGTACGATGATCTCAAGCTGTCTCTAACGAATGCTGTAATAAATAATAATTACGTAACACACTTTTAATCACAACCTGAATCATTTTGAAGGCTAATCGGCTAATCCATTGCTTCATAAAATATGTTCGAACAATTATTAATTATTTATACATTTAGTTAAACATCAGTTTATTCTGATTAAGTTATCCTATTATTTAAGACTGTATTATTGAAAATACTTGTATTAATATGTGAAATTGGTAAATTGTTGGCTCAACAACGTAAATAACGCAATGAATCTTGTTGAACTGTCAAAATGAAACCCATTGCTACTGTTATCTCAGGTTCGCACGGTCGTATTTTTATCGCGGCGATTTTTTTTCGTACACAAGATTTTCAACTCCCGGTATTGAGCCGAGCGTTGATAATCCAACAGAGCGCATCCAGCGCTTATCCCAGCGAAAACACACTGTTGGATATTCAACTCTCGGCGCTAAGTAGAGCGTCGAAAATCCAATACACGAAAAAAATCGCCGCGATAAAATACGTGCGTTCAACCTGGGCTTATTGTATTGGTTACACAAAAGTGCGCTTGTACTCGCTGTACGTGAAGCGTGTCTATTTGTGCGTACGTTTCGCTTGTTGTATGGAGCCAACCTTCTGCAACTGTCTTTTCTGTGCCCTGAACTCAAAAGGGTCGCGTCGTTGCGCTACCATTAGGGACGTCAAATTGGATAATTGAATTGTGGTTTGATGTCACGACGCATCGATCGGTTTGTGTCAAATAATTTTGAACCACAGTCGATCTATTTTGTAAAATTCTCACTGTGATCACTTAGGTGAAGTGAGCTGTGAATACTGTCAATCTCTTAAGGTGCTCCCTCACCGGGAGCATTTGCTTGTTATGTAACATTTCAGATTCGATTTTGAGCATTATGTTACAATACTGCTTCCCTGACTGACGAGCATTCGGTTGTAATGTAACATTCCAGATTCGATTTTGAGCATTATGTTACAATACTGCTTCCCTGACTGACGAGCATTCGGTTGTAATGTAACATTTCAGATTCGATTTTGAGCATTATGTTACAATACTGCTTCCCTGACTGACGAGCATTCGGTTGTAATGTAACATTTCAGATTCGATTTTGAGCATTATGTTACAATACTGCTTCCCTGACCGACGAGCATTCGCTTGTAATGTAAAATTTCAGATTAGATTTTGAGCAGTTTGTTACAATACTGCCTCCCTGACCGACGAGCATTCACTTGTAATGTAATATTTCAGGTTCGATTTTGAGCATTCCGTTACAATACTGCCTCCCTGATTGACAAGCATTCGGTTGAAATGTTATTTTAAGATTCGATTTTGAACATTACGTTACAATACTGCCTCCCTGACCGACGAGCATTCGCTTGTAATGTAAAATTTCAGATTAAATATTATTACAGACATTGCGCACTTTAATGCTCAGTTCTCCTTCTTCACTGATGTAATGCTCGAACTGTACCATTACAGGTTGTGCACTGTAATGCTCGGTTCTCCTTCCTCACTGGTGTAATGCTCGAACTGTATCATTACAGGTTGTGCACTGTAATGCCCGGTTCTCCTCCCTCACTGATGTAATGCTCGAATTGTATCATTACAGGTTGTGCACTGTAATGCTCGGTTCTCCTTCCTCACTGATGTAATGCTTGAACTGTATCATTACAGGTTGTGCACTGTAATGCTCTGTTCTCCTCCCTCACTGATGTAATGTCGTTACATTACAGGCGAATCCTCCCGGTGAGGAAGCACATTTAGCTTCAGGTGGACCGACAGCTTACCTAAGGTTCAAGCTCATTTCTCCTAAGTTTTCACGGTAAGATGTTTACAGAATAGACCGGCTGCAGTGCGACATAGGAAATAATAGCATATGTCGCAAATATTTACACTCCATTTACTATATATAGTATTTCCTGGACAAATAAGACCCTTTTTCGCAAGGAATTGGTAGAAATGGAATACGTTTTACAGCAGGGATTCAAGGGCAATGTATTGCTTTTATAAACCTTAATGGTCTATCAAGATGAGTTGAAACTCGAAATGAAGAAATGTTTCAAAGGGTTTTTTCGTGTCTGGGTGGGTCGCTTTTGTCATTATGTTGTAAAGATGATAAAAATCATGATTTTGAAATTCCAGTTCCTGCATTATCCGCAGAAAAAATCGCGATTAAAAGTAGGTACCGGAGCCAAAGTAGGAAGTTATATTTAGAATCGGAGGATTCACGGGAGGGTCATCGTGTACGCTACAGCGGTGCCCTACGGCCTTAATTATTAACGCCCTATTGGCTACGAATGCCAAATAAGGTCAGTGTAAGGGCCTTTATCGACTTTCCCATTTATAAATAGAAATTGCATTGAAAGAGCCTTGTAGAGTTTGAAGGACCTTGTCCGGCGAAGCTCTACGTTGGTGTACCTATTACTGCCGTCAAACCTTAAGTTCTGAGTTCTGAGCTACACGATTACTGACTATTGTGTGCATTGACTGTACAGTACCCTAATTAGGTAATACACGATCAATCGGAATTTGAATCAAATTGCTAATACAATGCTTCAGAAGTTCGAAAAAAAAATCTGCTCAGCAACGTAAATAACACAATGAATGTCGTTGAACTGTCAACATGTAACAAGAAAGGTAGCATGCCCCATGTAATTTGGGTGTCGCACTTAGACTTCGCGTACATTCGTAAAAATTGTCTCAAAAGATAGATCTCGGTCAAATTAAGATAAAAGGTAATCATAGCATATTTTTTAAATATTGGATTTCGCCAGAAACACGTTGTTTAAAAAGCAAGTGGCTCCGTATAAACAGACCCCATGACAGTAAACCAAAGAGTTTATTATGCAGTCAACAGTATATGACATTCAAAGTTGACGGAAATGAATAGTTCCAATAATGGCTACTGAAGGGAAAAGTGGCACTAGTAAGTAGTAGCTGACTTTGTATAATAAGCCTTCTACAAATTAGACCTCTAGAAGAGCGTCATGTCCTATTGTACTCTATACACTTCTATGCAAAGCAAGAAGTCATAATCACGTTAGGATTGACAAAATGTCTTTTGTTATTACTACTAATGTGAATCTCCTCCAAACTAATATTATAAATGCGAAAGTGAGTTTGTTTGTTTGTTACGCTTTCATGCTAAAACGGCTGAACGGATTTGGATGGCACACAGATAAACCATGCCCTGGGTAAGGCTAGGATATATAGGATTTAAGCTATACTTTACATCCTGGATCGCAGACGAAGTTGCGGGTCATTGATTGTATAATATAAAGGCAAATGAATGAAAACAACACTTTTGGAGGCAAGATATCTAGAGACATTGGTTAATATCGCCCGTTGTTTTAAGCAACTGGTGCCGCGGGACATTTTTGTCCAGTAAATGCGTGGCTTTATCACTGACAATACTTGTCAGTGGGCTTAATTGGATAGCTCTCAACTGTCAGTTGTGATGTCATTTACAAATATTTTCAATATTAGGTACAAGGCTAGGTATTCAAAAATGTATTTGCCAATACCTAATATCTTATTAAATATTTATGCAAGGTTCAAGGGCGAATGTAGAATTTAAGACCTGTGAAGATATTCAGACTGGGGAGGCCGCGCATCTCATCATGTTGTCTTACTATTCCTACCTATTATGCATTAAGCAAAAATAAAACATTTATTTGGTAATTAAATTAGACATTTTTATCATATTATTACATTCTAATCTGAGAAGAACTTCTTCGAATAACTGAGTAGCCGGCGCAGTCGTCATGCTTGTCGTCAGCATCACCATACGATGCTCATTACACATACTAGCATCAACTGTAACCTATGGCATTGCATTGGAATAGATCATCTCTACACTCCTGGATTACATACAATCCTTATATTCTACACTTCACCACAAAACAAATAAAACTAGTAGGTATTGTAAGCAAACTAATCCACAAATATTTACAACGACATATCAAGACAAAACAGAGTAATGACATTTAAATATGACAGTTAAGACATTTCTGATTTGAAGGTGACATCAATAGATTTTAATGTTACCACTGAGGCTAAATTCTCCAAAAAACGTATACATAGTGGATGCATTTAACTGCCATACACAATAAGCAAATACATATTCAAATATAATACTCTTGTGTTTCAAGGGACAGGATTCTGCTTCTCCAAAATGTCTTGATTAATAATTAACATCTTGTCCTGTAATACTCCTCTAAAAAAAAGAGGTAGTAAAAGTCTCTTAAAAACGATGACCACCAAAACTGCTAATTAGCAATTATAGAAATACCATAATCTGGTAACTATGGTAACTGTATAGTTACCGTCCCAGATTCTGCGTTTAGATATTGCAAATAATTGCGTTTTGATAGTCATATTTAAATATATATATTTTTTTTTTTTGTGCAGCTTAATAAAAAAAAGCTGGTGCATAAACAGAAAAGCCCTGTAACTGTTTCATATAATGTATAGATTTTCATTCATGAACGCTTCAGAAATTAAACGACACCAAAACTGCCGTTGTTCAATCGTAATCGTTTACGAAAATGTGTTGCGTAATTAGATAGCCGGTCTACTCAAATCTGTGTGGTTCTTTCCTCAAAGGACCGTCTCGGACACGAATCTGCATAAGTGTTCATTTGGCCTGACCAAGATAATGTATGGAGTTTAAAACGAGACTGTGACCTCTGATTTTGTTTCAGGGAAGGATAAGAAATTCCGACCTCATCTACTTTTTAAATATTATTTTTTGGCGTGTACAAGCATTGATCTATTAGTTACTAACCAATTTATAGAAATAATTATCATTTAGGTGTCATTATTTGAGCACGTAACTGGTACTGGTACATAGGGCATTCTAACTCTGACTCCGTGTCGGCGATGTCTTAGGTAGGTACTGCAAATGCCCTTTAGGTGACCACTTACCATTATTTAATAACAAAAAAAACAGAGTATACCTGGCACACTTTTTTTTTCCCGTTGGAAAATCCTCATGAATGTCCTCCGCCCTGGGGCGGGCGAAGGGGTCTGTCAGACTCCTACTGACTAAAATCCACCCCGGTGTTTCCTTCCCACACTTGGACCGGGGATCATGAGATTTTGTGCGCCTTCCATGATCATGCCTGAACCTAACCTTACTGCCCCATTGGTCTCGTGGTCGCAAGCGTGACTTCAAAGCGTGGGGTCCTGCGATCAATTTCAGGGTCGGGCAGTGTAATTGGATTTTTACTTTAGGAATTTCTTAGTAACAGCCCGGAGTTTGGAAGGTGGCGTTATGATACCCCCGTGCCTCGGAAAGCACGTTAAGCAGTTGGCCCTGCGCCTGATCTCGCTCCAGTCGTGTCGGATTGCCGTCCAACCATGATATGACATGATATACGACTATGATAGTGAGGGAAGAGAGAGTGCACCCGTGTCTGCGCACACACTTGTGCACTATAATAATAGGTCTATAACTATGAAATTGCCGTTTTGTATGAAAAAATTTAAACGATGTTTTTTCATGTATTTTTTATTTGTATTAATCGAAGTAATCACCCATGCAATCAATGCATCTGCCAACGCAGTGGCAGTTTATTGATGCCCTTCTTAAAGAAATCAGCTGGACAGAGGGATGCAACAAATTCTTCAAAGGCATTTTGTACTGCCTCTCGGGTATTGAATTTTTTTCCCGCCAAGAAGTTATCCAAATTCTGGAAAAAGTAGTAGTCTGTAGGCGCAAGGTCTGGTGAGTAGGGCGGATGACGGAGAGCTTCCAACCCCAGTTCTTGCAACTTGGAGACCGTCTGCTGTGCAGTATGAGGTCGCGCGTTGTCGTGTAGGAGCAGCGGAGACGAGCGATTGACCAATGCTGGTTGGAGATGTGCCAGCTTCTCCATCATTGTGTTCAGTTCTTCACAGTACACATCTGCAGTAAGTAATGTGTGTGTGCTGTGATGAATCACACCGGCGCTAGACCACCAAACAATGACCATCACTTTTCTAGGGGTAAGTTTTCGTTTAGGGCATTGTTTAGGTGCTGAACCAGGATCCAACCAACTTGCTGAGCGCTTGCGGTTATCAAACAGAATCCATTTTTCATCGCAGGTAACAATGCGGTTCAAAATTCCTTCATTTGTGTGTCTGTTGAACAGTGCAAGGCACGTCTCGACGTGTACTTCGCGCTGGCGATCATTGAGTTCGTGGGGCACCCATTTGTCAAGCTTTTTTACCTTGCCAATTTGACGCAAATGGACCAATATTGTTTTGACGCTAACGTCGAAAGCTGCTGCTAATTCAGCCGTAGATTGTGTATCATCAGCTTCCACAATCACCTTTAATTCGTCATTGTCGACCAAAGTCTTCGGACGACCGCGAGGTTAATTTTTCAGGTCGAAATTTCCAGAACGGAAGCGAGCAAACCAATAACAGGTGGTGCGTTGGTTTGTAGTGTTAGCTCCGTAAACGTCGTTGATGTTGCGTGCCGCTTGTGCCGCGTTGCTGCCATGACGGTACTCATATTCCATAATTACTCGAATTTTTAACGTATCCATGATGACGAAAAAGATTGAAATGCGATGAAAATGTACTAATTTAATCTAATCAATAAACAAATGACTACTTTTGGAAAAAAAAATCCATGTTTTTAAAATAAAATTAATTTGAAATTAGAATTCTTAGCCAAACAAAAAATATTTTGATTTGAAATGGCCAGTACTGCAGAACGGCAATTTCATAGGTAAAGACCTAATATCTCCCGCACCGAAGGCTGGTCTCCGCTGAGATTGGTCGCCATGACTGAAATGCGTTCTGGAGAACTTTTATTATTACGCTTTTCTGCCAAGACTCGTGGCAGTCACGGTTATAAAATGCGGAAGCGAGATGACCGGGACTGCCACGGATTTAGGAATTTTGTACGTTACAGGAGTGTCGTCAGTATAATAGAACACCCTGTACTAAACACCTAAACCCGTGGAAGTTGCGGTCATAAAACGTGGAACCGATATATCACAAATAATCCCGTAATAAATATTTATTATCCTAGTCTTGGCGCTTATAGTTGACCGAGACAGTTGTTACGTGCCTTAGGTAGGTGCGCAGCGAGTCGGGGGGGCAGTGCAGGCCGCTCATTCGTCAACTCACGCCGTCCCGCCGCGCATTGTTCAACGCTACCCCCCGCCTCGCCGCGCATTCCTAAAGCGCGGAACAGCGGTCTCGGTCAAACTATAGCACCGTCAAATATGTCCATTACCATAAGTGCGAATCTCTCCCTCTAGACCACTTCATAACTCAATATCTCCCTCTCTTTCTACAGGTTTCATAGAGATGATGTCTGCCTACGTGCCACATTTCGGTCGTATAGATGCTGGCCTTGTCTGTACCTGGGTGCTCGAGTTGGAGGCTGAGTTGAACCAGCGGGATGATACTGATTCGATTTCTAACCCTGGTGAGTTTTCACTGACAAAAAATACCATTTCTGTTAAAGTTGATGGATCACGCGCTCAGTTAGCCGAATAGCACAAGCATAATGAGCCTATAATGTCCCCACTGCTGGGACACACACACCTCCTAGTAGGAGAGGGAGTGGGCCGTAAACCACCACGCGGGCCCAGTGCTGGTTATCCGATTATCCTTTCTTAACTGTATAGAGCCGACTTTCAGTCTAACCACATTAATACAGATGGTTCACGACTCTTGCTAAGACACAATAAACTACAATTCAGGTCGCACAGCGCTAATTATCTACAGTTATATTCTCCTAGAAGTTGCCTTTCTTTCTATCGCGTAACTCTTAGATCTTCTGACTACGTTACACTCACAGAATTGGCCCAACAAATCGAGCCCGCCGCGTACGTGTAGCTTCACAAATTGGAGCTTGAATAGAAAGCCACCCTGCAAAGCCCTTGCACCGTTCTTCTTAGGGCGTATCGTAACCAAAAGTGATTTTCGCTCGAATACGCGACCATCGCTCTCTTTTATATGATTAAGACATAATCGCGCGATCAATCGCGTCGCGTTTGAACGCCAAACTTTTTCTTAAGCTCGATTTGCATGGAATTATTGATCCAAAACTTTGTTTCAGATGATTCGGCTAGCAGCGATAGGCTGAGTCTTACTCTGCAGAATCTGAGTGAGATGCTGCCTCCTATGACCAAGAACAGCCGGCAAGCATACCTACTTATTTTAGTCAAGAATACGCCGAAACTTCGTCAACCCATACTCAAAATAAAGTCATTTATTCAAACTAGACCGACAATCAGCACTTTTCGAACGTCAAATTTACATAAGACAGTCCCGCAAAACGCTCGCCCTTCACCACTTCCTAGTGCTTTAGCTGGGAAAAAGAAGTGGCGCAACAAACTCCCCAGCAGCGCAGCTGTCTGTTCAGTTAGAAAAACTTGATTCTATCAATCAAATACAACACAAATATTTTCTTAATGGCCCTCGGCAAACTTTGTGTTTCGTCAGTTATCAGTTGCCCTTTGCACTTGGTGCAGAACGGACGCTCTCAATCGACTTGGAAGTATAAAGAATTGTTAGTACTCTTTTAACTTAAAGTAATTTATTTTCAAAATGGGAGGAACGCTGTTTGTATTCGGAAATGCTATGATTCCCGAGGGACATTGAGAAAATAGTTGTACTGCACTACTGTCATAACATCACGCCTGTATTCCCACAGAGGTAAGCAGAGGTAAACCTACATTTCGCCAGGGCCTACAAGCCTATTGACTAGATTTCACACCGGGTTACAAACCTGGAGACGATGATGCCAATTTTTTTTTATCCGCCTGTTAGATTATAAAAAAATATTGGACACGTATTTTTTTCTTTTTTTACGTAATCAAAAGATTACATCGATACATTGAGTTAAAAGGTGGCATAACGTCACGCCTTGATTGATTTTATACTGAATTGTGACGTAGCGAGCCTCCACTCCCCAACTTTAATGCTTTTTATCTAAGTATTTTTTTATTAATATGATAAACCAAAAAATACGTGTCTAATATTTTTTTATTATCTGACTGAGGGACTAAATATTTATTTTTTTTAACCTCGGCATCATCCCTATTAGAAATTCTAGTTCTGGAAAAGTCCTATAACACTGCCTGATCTGAGGACTACTACTGCTGAATACGTTAAACTAATAATTAATGAAGTGCCTTGGTTAAGGTCTCGCCTCTCATGCACGAGGTTGTGGGTTCAAATCCGGGCATGTACCAATATCACTCTTTTCAAATTCATATGTACTTTCTGAGTTTATATATTATTATTTTTATCCACACCGGGGAAGCTCTTGGCCTGCATCTCACCTGATAGTAAGTGATGATCAGGCCGAAGGCGGAAGCGAGCTTCACCCGGAATCCTCAACCACAGAGGAACTGGCTATCTCACCTCTAACTGCCGAAACACAACATTGTTGTTATGGCGACAGACTTAGATAAGATGGTGGTAGCTAACCAGGCGGGCTTAGAACAAGCCCTACCACCAACCAAATTCTTTACCTTGGGCATTGATGTACCTATACTGATATCGGTGACGTAAAAAAACATCGTGAGGAACCTGGACTTAGTCAGAAATCGCCAACCCGTCTTGAGAAAGCTTGGTAAGCAACTGTGCCTTCTCTATATGAGAAGAGGCCTTTGCCCTGCAGGGGACATTAATAGGTTGGTATTATTATTAATTTAAATAACGTTGGTATTGTTAATTAACTCAGGCGTGACTTTGTGGAAATCCATTATACGAGTAAATTACAATAGACGACGTATATTTAGTAACCTAATCCGCTTAACTGTTCTTAAAGAGTCCTAAAAAACCCTGTAACAAGTCGACACGTGTTTCACCTCTCAACGAGGCATCCTCAGGATGACGATTGACTTGTTGCGAACCCGGACACGACGTGTTGCCACACCAAGCACCGAATGCAGTGTAGTGTGCACTGCGTTCGGCGCTTTGCCTTAAACCGATTAGGTTACTAAATATACATCGTCTATTGTATTTTATAACGTAGGTATAATATTCTTAGGCCCGGAGCTAGGATTTATATCCAGTAAATAGGCTCGTCGCATATAACACGGGACTGGCGAAATGTTTGTGTACTTAGTATACACTTCTGTGCATTCTTCTCTTCGGGGAAGGAAGGCATATTTTTATAATATTTGTATTGTTATTTCAGGTCCCATTCCAACTCGGAGTCATCGGAGAGCGTGGAGGAGCGTGGCGGCAATCGTCGTCCGCTGCTAGAGGAGGATGTGCACGCCGACCAGTGCCAGGCTCTAGCCGAGATGTTCCCCAACACTTGTGCTATGGAGGTAAGATCATCATCCGCCCGCCTTTAGGTTTGAGTCGACTTCGAGTTTAACCGGATACAGGCAGATTGGGCATGCCAGTATTGCGGCGATAAGTCCCCTCTTTGAGGAGTGGCGTCCTCACCTTCCGCCTGACGCAGGTCCTCACCGGACACGGTTGTTTCGGGAGGTTCCTGTTCCGTATAAGGCGGGAGGAAACGCCCGGGTGTCGATCACTGCGTGGATCGCCCGGAGGACACGGTGGAGCATACGTTGGAGGTCTGCCCGGCTTGGGCAGAGCAACGCCGCGTCCTCGTGGAGGTGAGCGGTGATCTCTCGCGTCCGGCCCTGGTCCAGGCCATGGTACGGAGCGAGAGACATGGGAGGCCATCACCTCCTTCTGCGAAACAGTAATGCCCACGAAGGAGGAGGTGGAACGCGTGAGTGCGAGGCAAATTTCGCCGCACCGCCGCAGCAGACGCCCTAAGACGCCAGGAATCGCAGGCCGATTCCTGGCCACCGTAGGCGCGCGCTTGCGGACGGTCAGCAATGGGTAGCTCGCCGTCCGATAAGGACCAGGCCCGGGTCGACGGCGCGTTGTGTTCCACACGCGCCTCAAAGAGATGTCAGCAGAACTGAAGGGGTCTGATAGGACCGATGCCTGCCGGGGTTGCGGGAAAGTCCGAAAGGGATACCGTAGCCCCTGGCAACGTACAGGCAACTGAAGGATCATGGGTGGGTTTTTAGTCAAGTAAGAGTCTGACACGCCCTCCCCCTCCGCCCAGAGCGGCAGAAATTATTTGATAAATTCCCACACAAAAAAAAATGCAGGCAGATTGATTGAATGTACCTAAATACACTAAAATCCCAATTCCTGTCCCCAGATCAAGCACTGCGTGTCCATTGCCCACGGCGACGTAGAACGCGCCGCCGCGACCCTGTTACACCGTCGCGAACAGGGCCAGTCTCTGTCAGCGGCCGCGCTACACACCGCCGCGCGCCAGCCGCTCTGCGACGATCACGAGCTCAAGAACAGGATCATTGCTCGGTGAGTTACAGACACTGTTACACCGTCGCAAACATACAGTCTCTGTCGACGGACGCGCTACAGAACGCCGCGCGCCAGTAACTGCGACGATCACGAGCTCGAGAACAGGATCATTGGTCGGTGAGTGTTACACCGTCGCGAACATACAGATTACCTACCATAGAAATCGTAACAAAGTTCATGGTTGGTTTAACATATAATTAAATAAGTGACAACAGTATGTATCCTAGTTTTGTAAAATGCATACAAAAACTCTGGTCGTAGTTGATTTTTTGGGGTTCTATGCCGAAAACGATGAGAAATAGAAAAATGTGGGCGTCCAAGCACAAAGGGTCCAGTTCTCGGCATTTAGTTTCCGAGATATAAGAAGTTTTGTAAAGTTGGGTGAAAAAATGTTATTTAGCGATTATAATTGATTATTAATAAATGCTCAATTATCTACAATTTCATATAGTGAATGACTATATACGACTTTTTCAGAATTTCAACTTCAAATGTCTGATACAAAAAATATGTGCCAGTTTTTGAATATTTTTTCAATCCTTACTATCAACTGACTATTCTAGATACCGAATCTAGTCTTAACTCAATACCCCACTACTGGACCCTTTTTGCTTGGACGCCCACAAATGTTGTCAGATGAGTTCGATTGAGGAGCAACTAAAACAAATTTATTTATATGAATAACCTGACAAATCTGCCTAACCTCTTTCCAATTATATTGGGGGCGGTTTCCAGCCTAACCATATGTAACTGAAAAAAATTACATGGAGCGACTCCACAACCCAATTACTGGGTAACACAATGTCTTTAGCATAATCAGCCTATAATGCTGGGACACAGGTCTCTCTGTGAAAGGGAGTGGGCCATAATCCACCACGCGGGCCCAGTGCGGGTTGGTAGATGTCACATGTCTTCGAATTTTTGGTTCTAGGACATGTCGGTTTCCTCACGATGTTTTCCTTCACCGTTTTGAGAGCAGTGGTGATGAAATTAAATACACGAAGTAAACTGCCTGCCTGGGTTCGAACTCACGACCTATATATAACTCGTAAGTCGAGGTCGATACCACTGGGCCACCACTACTCAACAACCACGTTTCCTTCCAGTTACTCCTACGTGGACAAGAACTCAGATCAGAAGGAACATAAGCCGCTGGCTCCTAAGATCGAGCCAAAGAAGATGGTGCGCTACCGCGACAACAAGATCGTATCGCTCAAGGGAGAGAGGTACACTGAGGTATGTAGTATACTTGTGACGCCATCTGTAGCGCCACAGACTAACTACGCATCATTTCTGACGTCACAGAAATCCTGCATCGCGTAAGCAGAGTTATCCTGGCGATTGGCATATATATGTCGTAGGATAGTCGATAAAAACGTTTGTTGCAAAATAAATTAGCTAGGGTTTTTTTCTTAGCTTCAATATATAATCCGGTCCTATGCAAAAGTTTTTTTTTCGCAAAAAATAAACGCATTTGCTAATTATCTCGCAACATATACAATGCCGCGTGTCGGCCAGTAGCTTACCAGATACAACAACCATCTGGTCAGAGAATCCTCCCTTTTCAATGGAGAATGAGAGGATTTCCAACTTGTTCCTCATTCCTCTTTATACTTTACATAACGCCTGCTCCCCTAGGGTTGAGCCAGATGTATTATAGGCAAGAAATCAGATCGAACACAAGTCTCTGGCACCTAAGATCGAGCCAAAGAAGATGGTGCGTTATCGCAACAACAAGATTGTGTCACGTCAAGTCGCCGATCAGTCACGTCAAGTCGCCGATCAGTCACGTCAAGTCGCTGATCGGTCACGTCAAGTCGCCGATCAGTCACTTCAAGTCGCCGATCAGTCACTTCAAGTCGCCGATTAGTCACGTCAATTTCAGGGACGTGTGTGACATAGTCTTAGTCAACCAATTTTTCTAAATCCATGTTTCGTTCGTAGTAATACATGTTTTGACTTGCCGGTGACGCGTCGTCGACTGAGACGCGCCGGTAGTGACGTGACTGATGTGTATCCAACGTCCTACAACTTCTACCTAACTATATTTTTTGACGTGACTGATCAGCGACTTGACGTTGACGTGACTGACGTGTATGCATGAACCTTAAGAGCGCTAACACACTGGAACGCCATGGCGACGTCGACGGTTACGTATCCAAACAATTCGTATTGAAATGTATGACAGTTAACTCACTTGGCTACGGTCTGGCGACCTGGCGACGCGTAGCCAAGTCGCCGGTATTTTGCATACAAATAAGTTACGCTTCCCGCACTCAGTGGCCAACTGATCGCCAAGACGGACGCCCGCTTGTTACTGGCTCCTTATTTGGGAACCTCATTTGGCTACGTAGTCAGCGACGTCGCCATGGCGTCCCAGTGTCGTAGCGCTCTTAAGCTCGATGTATCATATTAACGCCTGGAAATTGTATTCTACTGACATTTCTCCAAAAAACTTCCAGGTACCCAAATCTGGAGCCGACGAGGAAAACTTAAAGAAGCCCAAAAAGCATCACTGCCCTTAACCATTAAGTGCATGTCAGTACAGTGGACAAGCGGCCCCCGCTCTCCCCCCACTCTCGCTGTCCTCCTCCCCGCGCCTCCCCCGCGTTCCTCACGCACGCTCGATATCCCCCCCACTTCGTGTCAACCCGAGGAACACTCGAGTAAACCCGAAATACCGCGTAATTCCCAACGTAAACCCATGCGTAATTGTAATTGTAGTCTCGATTGCACTTTTAAAGTGTCTCAATGTACTCGTTCGTAGTGAATTAATGTGTAAGATAATATCATATTCGATTTGTCGTAGAGTTAGCGCATGCGTAACGCATGGAAGTGTCAAATGTAATGAAAGTCGCGTAAATAGTAATCGCGTTTGTTTTGATTTTCGCGTTTTGACGACGTGCGCTCAAAATTTTGAAGGTAAAAACGCGCAACGCGTAAAATTATTTTACGCGGTTTGTGATTTAGAGAAATGCATAATTCCGCCAAATGAATTAAAAATTACTTGTGTAATTTATAACCTATTTGTAACTTTAATCAATTGTGATTTTGAGGTAAATTCCGAGAGGGATAATTTCGTAAATCTGCGTAATTTTGACATTTGTCCCAACAAAAACGGGCGTGCGTATGTGTGTGTATGTAGTTTAGAACTAGATAATAATATAAAAGTGCGTGATTCGTATAAACATTACTTTTACCCGCTTAATTCCAGTACTGATTTTATAAAATTATTTAATTTTAATACGTCACAATTTAAACGCATAGACTGTAATTATTTTATTAATAATTTAATTTCAAATATATTTATTTTTAATTGTAAGCTTTTTAGGCAGCTGCACAGTATTAGTTGTCCTATGGCATCTAAGAAGGGAAGTCAGTGTGTTCAAGGTATATTATGTAAGGTTTGTGAAAAGATAAGAAATGATGCCATAGATGTGACTTTCGGAGCGCTAAAATGTCGCTCGGCCACGAACGAAAACGTTCGTCACGTAAACGTCGCCCAGCGACATTTTAACGGCCCGGCCAGCCATTTTGGATTTCCAATAGTTTTAAGTAAAAAGATCTGTTTACCTGTGATTTCGTACGTTTATTATAATTTTATTATCATTAAAAATGTGATTCCTAAGATAGTTTTAAAGTTTTTACATACATCTGTGATTGTGATGCCATTTTATTTAATATTTTACCCTTTAAGCGGTTTTTATAGTAATTTAAGTTTCGACAATAGTTATTGTTCGCATTCGTGTCGAAATGGACGAATGATTCTTTTGTGATGATATTTTTATTTAGTTTTACTGATAATTTGATAATGATTCATGTTGTACGCTTGTATGTTCCCCGCTGTATTATTCTGTAAAAAATCTCTCAGTCTATCCTAAAAACTTTGGTGAAGTGTGCTGTCATTCCACCTGATGATTAAATCTATTGAAAAGCTCAGTTCACCTAAGGGCGAAATTCACCAATGAAACTGAACGCGATCAACTCATCCAAACCGCGTTGAAGAGCTGTCAGTCTACGGGCACGAAATTAGCGGCGGCCGAGCGATGGCGACAGCGGAGCGGGGCGGTCCGGCAGCGGCCTAGGCGTGGGCACGAAATTGGCGGTAAAAAAATACAACACTATACTGGAACGAGCGGCCATCGAGCAGCGAAATCAAACAAGTTTATTCCTGTCGCTTGCACATCGCCACCGCCCATCGCTCGCTCGCCCCGCGCCGCTGTCGCGCGTGTCGTGCGCGTCACTTCCGAATGCTATGCTTTTGTTTACGTCGTCATCATCTCTTAAACGCGGTTCAGATATGCTGATGAATGTGAAATGTTTACATAATAATTATACCGGCTGAACAGTCAAAATATACACTTAGAATTAAATTGGTGTTAAACGTATGTATCACAAAGTAGTTGATAGTCAAATGACTGTTACAATCATTTTAATTTCGACATCTTTATAATTGATGTTCGAAAAACTTTAACTATTTGAACATTATTAGAATTTAGTTTTACTAACGTGTCACCAACGTGTTCTCTAAAACTGATAGTCGAAACTGTCGATTTAGTCAACTTAAACAGCCATAAATAGACTTTATTTAAAAATAGAAACTCGGTCGAATCGTCTGAAAACTGCTATCTATGAAAAAAAAGGAACATACCATAGAGACTATTTGAAAATAGAATCTCTTTGTCTCAAATATGCAATATAATTTTGAAGGCTGTCAATTAATTAAATATTAGTTCCTAAAACATGAGTATAATACTCTCCCGGACTCCTAAATCGAGCCACCGTCACAGATTAATACAGATGGGACACTCCGCCAAATCATTTAAATAAAAAGCGACTCTTGCTACTACACAGTAAAGTGCAATTCAGGTCGCACAGCGCTAATCACCTACAGTTATATTCACTTAGAAGTTGCCTCTCTTTCTATCACGTGACTCTTACGTTACACTCACTGAATTGACCCAGCAAGACGGGCCCGCCACGTACTTGTATCTTCATACCTAAATTGTGGAGTGTCCCATCTGCCGTCTGTGCCGTCATTGTTATGAATTTAAATATATGGATTATTTTTTCTCTTGGCCTGCATCTCACCTGATGGTAAGTCAGGCTGGAGGTGAAAGCTAGCTCCAGCATCCCCAACCACAGAGGAACTGGCTATCTTACCTATAACTGCCGAAACACAACAATGCTGTTAACACTTAGATAAGATGATGGTAGCTCTAGCTAGCCAGGCGAACTTAGAACAAGCCCTATCACCAACCAAACAGATAAACAAATATTTAAAAAAATATAGACTTCTATACAGAAAGTACACGGTGGCTCGATTTAGAAGTCCGGGAGTGTATTTACCAACGGTTTCTACTCTTGTACATAGGACGAATTTTACCAATGAAACTGAGCTCGGTCAGCACTTCTAAACCGCGTTCAAGAGCTGTCAGTGTCAAATTTATTATGAAATATTGAAACTGACGGCTCTTCAACGTGCTGATCGCGTTCAGTTTTATTGGTGACATGCGCACCGGTCACGTCTGTTTGCCCTATAGTAAAAATCCAACGTTCGTGGCAGATAGCTGCGGTCATATAATGCGAGAGCGAGATGACACGACGCTTAGTACCGTACCGTTGTTTTTCGGAATCGCGTACCTACTAAATGTTCAGCGTCCTACTCTCACCTTCCATGACCGCGACTGAAACGAGACATAAGCTTTCGTTTCCCAGGAAAGCGGTTCCGTCATAATATAACGGTCGTCATGAAAATGTCATTTTCAACTGTATTTGACATTAAGGTGTCATAAAACGCTCTGTATTTGGACAGCCGTTGATAGTTCACCGCTTTCTTAGGAAACCAAAGTTTTAATGAAAAAACCACGAAAAATTTACACTGAATCATTATCAATTATCTGCAATTAATTAATTTAATAAATTATTTTATTAAATAGGTGATTTTATGTGACATAGACTGATTTATTTCTCATTGAATGAGATATAATTATTTTTATTTATTTCTTCTTGTACAGCTAGGCTGTATATTGTCTCTCTATTTCTTATTATTTATTTTGTTGTTTTGCTAATGTTTTGTAGGTTTTTTTTAATATTTTCGTTAGGTGAAAAAAAATGAGGAGTCAATAAATTTCAAGCTTCTTTGAATTGAACTTGAAAATAAATGAACAGCATGATCAGCCTATGTTCCCACTGCTGGGACAGTGCGGAGAGGGAGTGGGCCGTAATCCACCACGCGGGCCCAGTGCGGGTTGAAAAACATTCTAAAGTTGTGGTGAAAATTGTAAAAAATTACGAAAATATTAAATTAATCATACAAGGACCAGCTTATTAATTTGGGCTTTTAATTAAATTAAATAATACAATTGTGATTATTAATAAAACTGTGAAATGATTACAACATGATATTATTCAGAATTTTACAACAATAGGAATTTCTTTTTTATCTAAAACCAATGTCGCGGGTACGATTTCTGGTAAAGAAACACTCATTCATCTTTGCGAGACACTAAACGCCTCCAGCACGCGTAGCATGACAACCATATAAACGGGTTTTCTATGGGTTTTGTCGACGGAAGAATAGACAAAATGACAGATTGTGATTGTTTATCTGTCATTTTGTCTATTCTTTCGTCGACAAAACCTGTTCCTATTGTGGTCATGCTAAGCGTGCAGACGTAATAACCATGAAACTTCTATTGTCTCGTTCAGTGTCCTTCAACCAATTAATAATAAGAGAAATTTGTAAAGCAACAATCAACCACACAAAAATTATTTAGTTCTACTTAAAACCGTTTCACAGTATTATTTATATGAACTTGTATTTTAAAAATGATATTTCGCCAAAATTTGGTGCTAAATCAAATAAAAAAATTAAATTGCCAAACGCGATAATTAACTTAAAAAAATCTCGACTTTAAATTGTTAAAAAACTCTATGTACCTATATTTTATCTTGATGCTTTACTTAATTATTTTGACGATGTTAATTTTATTAAAGGACGACTGAAAAATGTAAAAAAATGTAAAATATATTTAATATATAAAATATCTTCAGAAATATTTATTAATAAAAAGGACATATTTTGAAGATCATTTAAAAACTTAATAAATCGTCATTTTAGTTTCGAAATGATATTAAAATGAAAAAATATGACAAAGTAAAATAAATCAATTATTCAAAAAAAAGTATTTTTCAATCTAGTCCTTTAATAAAATTATTTGACTATTGTTGAATCTCTCAAAATCAAATGAATTGTTTTGAATTTTACTTGTCAGTATTATTTATTTAAAATGAAAATGAATTATTTACAAAAACATGAAATTGCAGCTTATTTTAACGGCAGACTATATCATTCATAGATTATTTTTATTTAGAGTACTGAATAAAAAATACATTAATATTTTAAAGAATAGGAAAAATATAACATCATTTTAATAAGAATAAAACAAATTAAAAATACGCGTGTTATTAAAAAATCTAATCTATGAATGATATAACCTAAATCTGCGAGACGCCGAAAACAATATTTTCAATAGTTTTCTATCAATATTGTAAATTTTGTCTTATTGTTTTTTGGTCACTAAACATGCACTTAACTTCTTGCCATGGAAAATTTAGCAATTACTATATTATTTTCTTTAGGTATAAACTGGAAATATAAAAAAAAAACAAAATACACTCAGAATCTTTATTATAAAGAGACTTAGTAGAGCGCCATCTCTGTCACTCATACCTGTGTGACACCACAGATTAATACAGATGGTCCACTCCGCAAAATCATTTAAATTAAAAGCGACTCTTGCTACGACACAATAAAGTGCAATTCAGGTCGCACAGCGTTAATTACTAACAGTTATATTCACCTAGAAGCTGCCTCTCTTTTTATCGCGTAACTCTTAAATCTTCTAACTACGTTACGTTCACTTAATTGGCCCGACGAGACGAGCCCGCCGCGTACTTGTAGCTTCATACCTAAAATGCGGAGTGCGCCTTCTGTATTATTCTGTGGTGAGTCTCCTAAAGCTCGATATGTCATTTTCATGCCAGACTGTAGTTGGCAGGGTTAACTGTAATACTAGCTGAATACTAGTATTTTTTTTAAAGATATGACTAATTCCTATAGTTTCTGGCCGTTAAAATAAACAGACAAAATATACAATTTTGTTAGCAAACTAAAATCCAAGATGGCGGCAATCACAGATGCAATAAAAACTCTAAATCTCTCACCGCATTTATTTTCTATGATTTATTTTATTTTAATTATAAGTATAATATTATGATTGTGTATAGTTTTAATGAATTTTTGTGAGCAGTGCCGGCTTTAGCCTTGCCCCAACTCATAGGACAAAATGATGTGAACAAATCAAATGATATTAGGTTTTTATTTATTGGTATTCCATTACAAAATGTATTGAAGTACATCATGAATGTGACATTTCCTCCTATTTAGGGAACTCGTTGATATAACCTAAATTAAGGCACTATTTAACGTGTCCCCCGATTTGAGTCACTATTTGACGACACTTCAAGTTAGGGTAATATTTGACATTACGCCCGATTTCGGATACAATTTGACGTCACCCCGATTAGGGCACTATTTGACGTCACCCCAAATTCGGGCAGTACTTGACGTTACTCAACTTCGGGCACTATTCGTCATTACCCCGAAAATAGGGCACTATTTGACGCCACCCCAAAATAGGGCACTTTGTATGATTTTTACCCTTAAAGCCGGTACTGTTACATGCGATGATCGCGCTCTTGTTGTCATATCTAAGTCCAGTGTGAACAATTGTACTGAAATATATCGTTAATATCCCTAAATGATTCTTGTTTTATTTTATTACTGCCCTTCAAGATACAGGATTTTCCTAGATTGAAGGACAGGGGTCCCCAACGGCTAAGTTTTGGCCTTCATCTCACCTGTTGGTAAGTGATAATCAGGCCGAAGGTGGAAGCGAGTTTCACCTGGAATCCTCAACCACAGAGGAACTAGCTATCTTACCTCGTAACTGCCGAAACACAGACTTAGATAAAATGGCGGTAGCTATTTAGGCGGGGATACCTTCTTTTCGCATAATGTTCTTTGTCCTAATATACTTCGGCATAACGATTTTGGCACAATTTGTTTTGGCATAATAATACTTCGGCATAATTTTTTTAGGCATACATTTTATGTTGGCATAATCATCTTAAAGACTAATTTGTTTTGGCATAAATTTGATTCGCATAACGTTAGTAGGCCTAAGAACCGAATTGCTGCAAAACCAACTCCACGTAGTCTTGTTTGTCCTACCCCTAGAGTGTAATTTAAAATCGCGTAGGCGCGTAGGGGCGAGGCGGCCCGCGGGCTGAGGAGCAGGCGGATGCTAGCGAGCCGCCGCGGCTGAGGCTGGCCGGCGAAGCCGGCCAACAAGCCGAAGCTGCGGTGGTGAGCGAAAGCCGTCTGCGACGATTAGCACGCGTGGGGCCGCCGGAGGCCCGCAGCGCCGGAGCCGTGACAGAAATCCTGCCTGCTGCATGTTGCATGCTCGCTTGAATGCTGCATGCTGCATGCCTGCTTGCATGCTGCATGCTTGCTTGCATGCTTTAACTTTATGCTTAATAAATGTATGCTTTAGAATATTATGCTTAATCATTATTATGGTTAGAGAAATTATGCTTAAAAAAATTATGCGTAAGCTGTTATGCGTAATTATATTATGCGAAAATATAATTATGCCAAACAACATTATGCTAAGTTATATTAGGTCTTAAAATTTTATGCAAATGGATAGGGAACCATTTAGGCGAACTTAGAACAAGCCCTACCAAACCAAACCAAATCGAACAGGTTTGGTTTGGTAGTGTATAGGTTTTTTTGCTTCCGCTGGAAATCGAACCTAGGACCTCTGGGTCTGAAACAGGTGGTCTTACCACTAGACCACTGGCGGTTAAATGATGCTATCGATGTTACCTAGGCTAAGTTTTTTGATAAATACAATTATTACTTATACCTGTACAACACAGGCCTAGAATAATAAAAATATGATTAAAAGGGGTGGCAAAAACTCCATGGAATCGCCGCGCCCGCGCCGCCAGCTGCTTCTAGAGTTCTTTGAGCGAACAACTTCCGTCACGTACCGCCTTCAAAGCCGTTTGTGTATCTACAACGCCACTTGCGCACTACGAATCACACTGACGTCACGCGAAATCCTGTATCGCGCAAGCAGGGTTTACCGCGAAACGAGTATATATACAACGTCCCGACATCAACCGTCGGGCAGTAGCCCACCAGACACAACGGGACGGAGGATCTTCCCTTTTCTATGGAGGATGTGCGAACTTTACACCCTGTTCCTCATACAGAACACAAAAAGAGGCTGTTAATGGGTTCCATTCCACCACCATAACCGCAACGTCAGGAGTGCCTCGAGGCTCAATTCTCGGACCTCTGTTATTTGTAATTTTTATCAACGATATCGATGTGTATTTTCTTAACTCTAAGTTTCTACTTTACGCGGACGATCTAAAAATTTTCAGACCCATTAGATCAATAACAGACTGTCACTTACTTAAGATCTTAATCGCTTAGTAGAATATTGCAATAAAAACAAGGTCCTACTTAGTATTCCCAAATGTTGCTGTATCAGCTGTACTAAATATAAAACCCCATTTAAACACCCCTATGCACTACAAAGTAAAATCTTAGCCGGAGTTAACGCAATACGTGATCTAGGAATACTGTTCGATGACAAACTGCACCTAGACGCACACGTTGATAAAATCAGGCTTATAGTATGTATGGATTCGTGATAAGATCGGCCACGGAATTTATCCACCCGAGCACATATTTACATTTGTATCGATCATTAATCCGGTCTCAACTAGAATATGCAGTGCCGTGTGGAATCCCTATTATAATAAAAATATACTGACTGTATAGAGCGTTTACAACGAAAGTTCCGGAAAACGATGCATTAGGTACCGCTGTTCTAGAAGTCGTATTACCATCCCCTATAGCGACTTACTTGAAGTCTAGACGAACCTTTCTAGAAATTATGTTTCTATATGATCTGTGTAACAACTCATATGATTGTGTGGATATTTCTAACAAGTTATGCTGTGTTGTCCCTAGAACCATTCAGGGACATGAGGTGCGCGCACGACCTGTTTTCGCCGTCACTCCCAGTCGTAGGTACGAATGCAGGCTTGCGGGCGCCCCTACGTCGCCTTACAGGCAATTTCAATAAGTTTTTCTCTAACTTGGATCTATTTGCTTTATCCGATGGAAAATTTAGAAAAATATTGCTTTACACAATCAAAAAATTGTGTGAATAATACTGAACTTTCAGTGTTCCTTGGTATCTGTAATGTATGACATGTGTATCTTTTTTTGTGTACTTATCTATTCTGTCCGACCTTAACTTTATCAACATTGTCTTTGTCTTTTGGTGTATCTGTGAAGAACGTTGTTGGTTGCACATTTGTACAACTCCTTATGTTCTATTTACTTGTAGTATATAATGTGTAATTGTTTGTTCTCCCGAACAAATAAAATACCTCTAAAAAACCGTGAAATCTTAATGGTTGTTTTCCCGCGTCAGAACAACTTGCCCTAAGGAGTACTTTCGAAGCATAGAGTAAAAGTTAAAAAATAAAGAAGTTTTTGTTTTAAAATAATAAAAAAAATATTCATCAACTCGAAAACGTGAGAATCAATAGTAACAGGTAACTTGTAGGTACTACTCGAATCGCACGCGCCGCCGACAAAGGGAACAGCGATGCATAAATGTTCAAAGCAAAATAAACTCTCGCACGGTGCTAAGGCATAAACTAGTTTGCACGCAACAACACAAAATTTATTTTCAAAATTGTTTCTAATTTTGTATTTGTTTATATAACGATTGTATTACCAAAACAAACCCATTTCGCTGCGAGAAAACAACCATTAAGATTTCACGTTGTATAGCCGTCAGTTTCTGTCATTTGTGTCGTAGTGCTAGTACCTAGTAGTTTATGTCTGTAATTTTTATGGTGTACAATAAATAGTATTCTAATTATCTATCTTTCTAGTAAATGATGACATTCATGACACGCTTGGTTTGTATGAAAAGTGTTAATAATACCGCCTCCAGCAGGAACAACTTCTGCCACGTACCGCCCTCAAATCCGTCAGTCGCTATAAAGGCTCCCGCAGACAGGCAGGAAAATATCTATGCAGTTTTCATAGAAATTGTTCTACTAGAGTCGCGTCGCGCCTGTCTCCGTAGCCTTAAGTCATTTGTGTCGTAGGTAGTGCGAGTAAATCATGATACGTTTGTCTATGGTGACCAAAAAGCTGACAGCCCAAAACCATAAGTTACCCCAGGCTGATCAAATTTAAAGTTTTTCCTAATTATATTAAAGTGAGTGTTAAGGCACAGAATAGTACAAAAGGCGCACTCCGCATTTTAGGTATGAAGCTACAAGTACGCGGCGGGCCCGTCTTGTCGGGTCAATTCAGTGAGCGTAACCATATTCTAGGTGAATATCTGTACTTACGTAATTTGCGCTGTGCGACCTAAATTGTACTTTATTGTGTCGTCGCAAGTGTCTTTTGTCATCTGATTTTAAGAGGATAGCCTTAGCGAATTTAATATACACACATCAACACGGTCTAGGGATATTTTTAAAAAAGCGAATTACTATCAATGTGTTAATTATTTATATGACATGTATATATTTAAAAGATACGTTATTTAATATTCTACCATTTTTTAATAATGGTTAAGGTACTTCGATTAAAATTTCAGGATTTTATGGAAAAAAAATGAAGCATAGACGCAAACCGTATATGAATTAACTTTTAATTTATGAGTAAAAACTGAAAAAAATAGAAAAATCATTTAATTTGTGTTTATAAACTTGAAGTTAGTAGTCTGAGAAAGCGCCCATGATGTTCATAACACATCGGCAACGATTCGGCATGCTCAGAACAAGGTTGTCAATGTCTTGCTGCGGAATATTGTCCCATGTCCTTCTGAGGTGCGCAAAAAGTTGATCTTCTGTAGCCAGATTTTCAGGAACTTCCTTCAGAGCTCTTCTTTGCAGCATATCCCACGCATGCTCAATGGGATTTAGATCTGGCGATTGAGCAGGCCAGTCTAAGGCCCTAACATTGTGTAACCAAGCTGCTACCGTTCTCGCCGTGTGTGCCCGGGCATTGTCGTGCATGAGCAGGAAATCTTGCCCCATTTGTGTTCTGTGGGGCAAGATTACGGGCCCCAGCACCTGTTGGACGTATCGTTCTGCCGTCATATTGCCCCGCACCCAAACGAGATCCGTCCGTCCTCCAAGACGAATTCCTGCCCAAACCATAATTGTTCCTCCTTGGTATGGGTGAACTTCCTGAGGGTTCTGAAGACGGCTCCATCGTCCAGGAACTCGCCAAACACGCGTCCTTCGTGAATCTGGATGGAAGCCGAACCTGGATTCATCCGTGAACAGCACATTGGACCATTGCTCACGGCCCCAGTCCACGTGGTTCCAAACCCATTCTAATCGTCGTCCACGATTGCCTCTCCGTAAAGGTGGGACCCGGAGTGGTCTACGAGAGCGTAGATTGCTTTCATGCAGTCGCCTTCTTACAGTTTGGTCACTCACAAGCACTTGGTGTTCCACTCGCAGCCTTTGGACCAATTGAGTCGCCGTTGCATTTGGTTGAGCTCGCGCAGTAATTTGCAAAAATCGATCTTGTCTGGGGGTAGTGATGCGACTTGGCCCCCGGTGCCTCTCCGCTACTTCACCTGTGGCACGATAGCGTGTCCACAATCTTGAAATTACATTTTGGTGGGTCCCTATGGCCTCAGCAACATTACGCTGAACAGACCCAGCTTCCAGCATTCCCACAGCTCGTAACATCTCCGCCCTCGTCAAATGTTGGCGTTGCATGGCTACAATACCTCAAATTTAACTTTATCTTTCGTTTAAAAATGAAAAAAAACTGTAACTAAACGTAATTCGTATTGTTTTCTAAATTTCGCACAAATGAAAATTCCCTCTCCTACACATCAAGACATTTTTATGCCACCGAAACAAAAGAATTTTCAAAAATTTGAATTTGGAATTAGTCTGAGATAAATTACAAACAAATCGGTGTATGAAAGATTACAATGCGGCCAGTACTTTTCGAGTTATTTAATTGAGTATGAAATATCCCTAGACCGTGTTGATGTGTGTATATATCAAAACATCGATCGCGAGGAAACCGGCAGGTCCTAGAACCACAAATTCGAAGACATGTGACATCTACCAACCCGCACTGGGCCCACGTGGTGGATTACGGCCCGTTCCCTCTCATTGAGAGGAGGCCCAGCATTGGGAACATTATATAGGATCATTTTGTTTGTGTTATGCGTGTATGTGTCAGTATAACAGGGATAAATAAAACGATTATTGATTTCAACTTAAAAATATTTATTTTATATAATACATAATTGATTACATTTAATCGGCCTTTGGCCTTTTCAATTAAAGTTAAAATAAATAGTATTCGAAAGTGACACTTATATAAAAGTGTGAACGAGTACCTGCGTACCTACTTTGGGTTCGATTAAATTAGAACTTGGAGCCATTCTGTTTAAACAGGCCCGAATTCCATTCAAATTAATACGAGTGAAGTTAGCGTAGTATGTAAAAAAAATGAAGACCATAATTAGGGTACATGAAGAATCCATCGATTTACGAAAATAAGCTAAAATACGATTTATTGTCGCGCATTGGATTTTCAACGCCCTGCTTAGCGCCGAAAGTTGAAAACCGAACAGCATATTTTTTTGGTGCGCTTAGATATACTTTGTTGGATTCTCAATGCTCGGCTCAACACCGAGAGTTGAAAATCAAATACGCGATTAAAAATCGTCGCGTTAAAAAAATCACCCGTGCGCTAACGCTGCGTTACTTACTACTACAGACTTCGGTCTGTGCTATGTGGCTAAATTGGATCGTAAGTTTAACTCTATACAAATTCTGTTAGATAGTGCCTTTATGTACTCTGTGAAACAGGCTCTTTTGTAATATAATTATTTTAATAGTAAAAAATCAACAAAAATTTTGCATAGTAGTAGTATCTACATACATACAGTACCTACATATAAATAAGTATCTTAACATGATTTTTTTAATTTTCTGTTTAATGGAAAGAAACCTTGTTCTTCATGTACAGATCGATGTTATCTGAAAAATAAATTAAAAATATTATAATAATTCACATTTTAATTTTGTTAGATGTTCGTAAGTTAATATGTCACAAACAGCCGAATACTCAATTCAGTTCAAAAGCAACGCAATTTAAAAGCCCCCCTTGCACCACACACAAATAATTAAATACGTTTAGCGCTACAGTCCGTCCGTCAAGATAATGCGTACCTGACACCTGTCAGTTGGACAATTTCTAGTAGTAATAAGGATCAAAATAGCAAAACACATATTCGTTATAGTTTGACAGAGAACGCTGTTCCGCGCCTTAGGTGTGTGCGCGGCAAGACGGAGGGGCAGTGCACGCCGCTGATTCGTCAACGCTCACGGCACGCGGCGCCGCTCATTCGTCAACGCTGCCCCCGCCTCGCCACGCATTCCTATCGGTCAAACTATAGTATGAAACTGACAGGTGTCAAGAACGCATTCTCTCGACGGCGGCACTGTGAACGAATTTAAAACATAGTTCTATTTTTGACAATTGTTTGAAGTTGACGGAGACAGCCAGACAGGTGATGTTTTTAAATAAGATCCCTCTTATTTATCACATGACGCCTGTATTCCCCGAAGGGTTGGGTAGAGGTGTTCCTATACAACACCCACATTTCGCCAGTTATGTTTGAGTCCCATGTAATAGGGGGCGAGCCTATCAACCGGTACTGCTACAAATCCAGACTCCGGGCTGCTACAGAGAATTTTTTATTTATAAACGTTGATTAAGGTTAAGAGACGTTTAAACGTAAAAAAGGTGTGGTTAAGCATACGCTAATCCATCAATTCAATTAGTTTTTAGCTTTGTTTATCTTTAATCTACATATAGCTGTACTTGTTAGCTTAATTTCTTAAGCAAATAACATACTGAGAGGTTTGGCGCTGCATGTCGGTTTCACCTAGTTCGGCTAGTTTGTATTGTATTTATAATAAAAAAAAACATTATTTAACTTTAAGAAACGTTTATGAATAAACGGGCATAAATGTATTTAGTCATTTGAGGTGCAAGCGGGCCTATGTGTCATTATAGGTATACAGGGTGGAGACTTAGTCTTAGTCACCTGCTTCCGTTAAGGGGGTCATTTTACTCGTCATACTAAACAACTTTCGCTATGAAACTCATATACTTACGAGTCGTAA
Organism: Xanthia icteritia; assembly: GCA_949128155.2. Lineage (NCBI taxonomy): Eukaryota > Metazoa > Arthropoda > Insecta > Lepidoptera > Noctuidae > Xanthia > Xanthia icteritia. The sequence continues at coordinate 8,883,546 of OX421959.2, read as the reverse complement.
AAAAAACTTTTCCTACATGTATTGAAATAGTCTGTCTACGGTTGAAAATAATTTGTTTTTTTTTTTCATGAATTGGATGTGAATAATGCTGCGGCCGCATCTGTGTCTATCGTGACAAAGCAATGCGTGCCGAAGCTTCGTATGTTTTCTCGCTAAAAAGTTATCGCGCTAATGCGGTGGACACATTAGCGGCTTCGCCACGTTTATTGTGTACCGCCACCCGGGCGATAAGTGCTACGCAGCCCGAACTATCGCGACGATAACCGATAATGGTTGGTCACTGCGAGTATCGTATCACTGTGCGAAGTTTCGTCACGATAGCATATGAATATCATAGCGAAAGTTGTTTAGTATGGCGGTTAAAATCACCCCCTTAACGGATGTAGGTGACTAAATAGCCACCCTCTATTTTAGCGTCAAAAATACGTTTAAGTGCGTCTAAAGGACACTGCGTTTGAGTATTCGAGGGAAACACAATTAAAAAAAAAATACTACTAAATAAATCAATCTACATACCGTTGTTAGTATTTCTAAAGAACAGCATGCATTTTGTTAATAACCCTTATTGTTATGTTAATAAAGCACAAAACTAAAATAATTTGAAAAAAAAATATGTAACGATAAATATATGAGGATATTTCACAAACAGACAAACTTAATTATAGTTAGTATTGAAAATAGTTACTAACATGCAACACGATTGTAGTTATTGCATTATTTATGCCAGATAAGGCATATATATTTTGAGTGAAATACAGGGTGGCGATTTAGACACCTACATCCGACAAGGGGTGATTCTTCCCGTAATACTAAACAACTATCATCATGAAACTCATCCGATTCGTAAAAATAATATCAAATTCCCATACAAAAGTAGACAGACTATTTCGATTAATGTATGAAAAGTTTATTTTTACGAATCGTATATAATATGTGTTTCAGAGCGAAAGTTTTTCAGTATGACAGGTAGAATCACCCCCCTTGAAGGATGCAGGTCACTAAATCGCCACCCTGTATATTACAAACAAAGTAACACAAAAATATAATATAATATTATGTACCATCGAAGAAGTTCATATCTATACACCGTAAGGACTATTTCTGCTTGCAGCGCTCGGCCGCTATAGAACCGGGCGGTAACAGATGTGGTCATCGTGTTCACGGGATTTTGTTTTCAAACTGCTTAGATATGTAATTCTTCTTCTGTGCTTGTACTATAAGCACAGTAGGCGCTCGGTAATACGGCGCCCACTAATCCGACACGTCCAATAGTCCGGCGTTCCCTAACTCAGCTCTCCTACCAAGTTTTGACGTTGAGCGAGTACTGTGAGCGTGTTCACGAGCGTTCCGAATTGTTGACAGCCCTCAGCTGTCATGATCGTGATATCTTAATCGGAACGCAAATTATCGATGTCAGCGCTGTGAGCGATTATGTTCTCAGTCTGACAATTTTGTGAATGGCGCCCTCAGGTGGTGACTAACAGTCGCGCGCGAACTATAATCCTTCTGTCAAGCTAATACTAGTTTTCAGTAACAACGCCTAGTTACGTAATGCATTAAAGCCTTACGTACGTAATCAACCACTCCCGTTTCACCATTTACGGTAAGCTGCGCAATCTACATATTTGACAGTAGTCATTGTAAGATTGTGAGTACCATTAGCTTATAATCTATCGGTATTATTTCTGTTCGATTTTAAACTGTCGTTCCGTTAGAGTATAACTGGTTAGAACTGTGAACAATCGCGCGCAAGCCGAGCGAGCGAAGCGAGCCACGCCGCGACACCGGCCGGCGAGCCCTACTTCCAAGTTGCTCTCAGCTAGGCAGGCTTTTTAGCGCGTTACGTAAAGCAAGTTTGATACTTGTTCACAATTTGTCGGTTTCCCAAGGATAGATTATAAACTGTCGTAAAATAATGCGTTTTATTGTAAATGGTTTGATTCAGTTTATAATCTAACGGAAATAATACCGATAGAATATACACTTTTTAAGGCTAGTTTGTTTTCTACCAATATTTTACAAATATGTTGCCCGAAAACCCGTGAGTTTCCTAAGCATTACGCTTTGGCGAATCAGTGTCGTAATTTTAATCTCGCTTTTCTGTTTTTATGCGTAAACGCTTCATGTTTACGCATTACATATAGTTTTCCTCTTAACTTAGTGAATAAGATAGACGTTATTGGACGATTAATTAATTTTATAATTTCTTAGCAGTTTAAGTTTTATTTAAATAACTTATTAGCTACCTAATAAGCTAGATTGTAATGTAAATAAAGTATCACCGACTGTGTTACTTTATACCGGTTGAAACTGTTACCATGAATTCAGCATTAGATTCTAATCTTCGAATAATGTCTATGCTACGGGCGTAGAAATTATTCGAAGGTTACAAAAACATGCGGGGCAGTCTTTGGGGACTGCCGATAGAAGTGAAAACAGCGTGCGGTGACGATGACGCGAGTTTCACGCTTTTTGTTCAACCAAAAAGTACACATATATACACAGTATACATATAGCTCATGGAAAGCGTTCGGTGACGATGACGCGAGTTCCATGAGTTTTTTTCACCCAAAAAGTGCTCAACGCGCCTAAAGAAGTTTTCACTTCAAAAAAACTGCTGTTTCTTCGAAAAATGCAGTAACTACGCGGGCAAAATGTTTGGAACAACTAATTTTTATTTAAATAACCGACGAAAAATTTCAACGCAGGAGCCCAGAATAGAGATGTCAGCACAACGGAAGGTCCGATAGGACCGATGACTGCCGGGGTTGCGGGAAAGTCCGAAAGGGATACCGTGGCCTCTGGCAACGTACAGGCAACTGAAGGAACACGGGTGGGTTTTAGTCAGTAAGAGTCTGACATACCCTCCCGCTCCGCCCAGAGCGAGAGAAGTTATTTGAAAATTTACCACTCAAAAAAAAGGGGGGCCAGAATCTTGTACTGAATCCATGGTAAGATGTTGCGCGGCCATGTCCCTGCCACCAGGTACATTACAAAAAAAAAACATAGGTTATCATCGCATATTGTTACCGAAAACGGGCATAAGAATGACTGTATACAATATGTAATAAAAACCGTCCAATCCGAAATGAGCACATAGGTACTGCAATAACATTACCAAAAAGTAATAAAAAAAATATTATTATCATAGAAAAAAAAAAAAAAATGCTATTCAAAATTCACATCTTTAGTAACTACCAAAATTACCCCAAATCCATTAAAAATTAGGAAATTTTCAACAGGGGTCATAAGTTATTACTTGTAGACACCCGCTAAACGACGGACGCCCGCGCCCCATGTAATAAACCGGTAAAATACCCCATTGAAAAAAACAGTGGCGATTTTTTTTCTTCTTTCCTGAAAATTACCGCATAAATAGACTCTCAGTACGATACTTATACTTCATAAAAGATAGCTTGCTCTCTGCGACAGCTGTCAGTAAAATCACGCCTATGAAGTCCTGAATTTCATAATAGTACAGACAGTAACTGTCAATGTCATACTTTATGGGCATGCCGAAATAATTAGTGAAGGGCGATGAATCATCGCGACCACAGACTATAAACTATCGATATTTTAAATAAAACTTAATTTAAAATTAATTTATCTTTTAATTTTATTGTATATTTGTATAAAAGTGCGGTCGACAATGTATCTACAGAAGAAGCTGATAACCAAATGCAGAAAACTTATGGAAGAAGATTGGGAGTGGGGGACCGATTTGATAATATTTGCGAACAAGAGTTTATTATAAACTTACAAGATTGTTCTAGCGATTCAGAAACTGATTCAGATATGTCCCCATATCCCTTTAAGAGAATAAATATATTTTATATTAAAATATTCGTTTAATTTAGTAACGTTTGTAATTAAATTAAACCCAATTATATGTTACATTAGCATCGATAATAGTAAGAAACGTCGATAATTTCAATCAACATTTTTTTTATATCCTGACAACCCTAGGAATGTCAGTTTGACATATGTTATGTCGCAGAGATCAAGCTACCTTTTATGTAGTATAACAACACTCAAATAACGGACAGGTTTTTTTACATGTTGTATAAGCAGTAGATTTTTACACACAACAGTTATCTTAATAATAGGTTCTGAGACGAAGCTAAAACCGCGTCCTATATAAAAGCGAGCGCCCGTCGAATACGCGTTCGGTCGCGTTCATATGTAATATTTTGTTCGGAAAACCGAAAAGCGCCCTCTATCGACCACAGCAGTATTTAGTACAGACGCCAACAGGTCGACCTACCCGAAACTGTCAAATTTTCCCAATCAACTTTGAACCTTATGCTTTAGTGATAAAGTTGAAAATCTATTAGATAAATTTGACAGATTGTAGTGGGTTGATGTGCTGGCGTCTGTAACTGGGCGACCTGCTTGGATGAAAATAGAGAAAATTAATTTTCCCAGATTTCCAGACTCACAGATTTTCCAGACTTAGCTAGATCGATTTTTCGCCCCCGTGAACCCCTACTGCAACTTTCATTGAAATCGTTAGAGCCGTTTTCAAGAACATGATTACAAATACATATAATATATTTTATACAAATATTGCTCATTTATTAGTATAAGGTTTTAATGTTACTTCGGAGTGAGCAAGATGTGGAGCTACAGGATAGACAGGACGTCTAGCTCCATTTCTTTCCCACACTCAAGTACTTACTGCCCCATCTCAATAATACACCCTGTATAATATAACTGGAGAAACAACAAACCCTGTCATACAGGATGGTCTACATCAGGTCAGCGGGGTAATTGTGTAACACACAGTAGCAATGGTTCTCATTTTGACAGTTCAACAACATTCATTGCGTTATTTACGTTGTTGAGCAGACATTTTCGAACATATGAAGCAATGGTTTAGAAATATCCTTCAAAATCATTCAGATTGAGATTCAAAGTTAGTTACCCAATGAGGGTGCAGGCCAGAGACTCTAGTGTGAGTTTCTTTTAACCATCTCGACTTTACGCATCGACCGCGTTCGGCGCAGCCGGCCGGCCCGGCTGCCAATCGGAGCGCCGAACGCGGTCGATGTGTAATGTCGAGATGGTTAAAAGAAACTCACACTAGGTCCTAAGGTCGAGACCACATTGATGTAACGGTTTCTTGAAGTTTTAGAAATAAAAAATAAAGTATAGTAAATAGGTATATAACTATTTTATAAGAGGCTTTACTAACACTAAACGCCAAGACTTGTGGCGGTCACGGTCATAAAACGTGCGAGTAGGACAGCGAATGTTTAGCAAGGGATTACCAAAAACTCTATATTGAGTGTCGTGTGTTCTCGCTCTTGCGTTTCATGACCGCGGCTGCCATTATCGTTGGCGCAACATGCAAAAAATAATAATACGACAAAATAAAAATTACTAATTTATTTTTAATAATAATAACTACAATAAATAATTAACTATAACATGATCTAAGTTCGTAATACTTTCGGTTTTTAACCGATTTGTTATAAAAAGGTTTTTTTTGCGATGTTAAATGTAATATTGTGTTTTTTTGTCGCTTTTTCTTTGGTAGTGACATTATTTTTTATATAATAAATAAATAAATAAGTACTTTAGGTGGATAATACTTTTAGAGCAGAGTATATCATTAATTCCATTAAGGTAGTAGAACTTTTTATTTTTCAAAATTTCGAATTTTGTCTTTTTGTTCATTAAAATGCAATTTTGAGCATATTTTTTTAAGGCAGAGCATTAGCAGTGGACTTTCACAGGGCAGATTTAAAGCGTATGGACTTGTTGTAGTAACTATTTAAAGCATTAGGCATCCGTTACTTAGACTGAATAGCCGACCAGGTAATCTTTCTATCACTTTTGACAACAATTAACCAGTAAATTGAAACTTCCAGAATAAGCCTATAATGTTCCGACTGCTGGGACAGGCCACCTCTCTATGAGAGGGCGTGGGCCATAATCCACCACGCGGGCCCAATGCGGGTTGGTAGATGTCACATGTCTTTGAATTTTTGGTTCTAGGACATGAGTTTCCTCACGATGTTTTCCTTCACCGTTTTGAGAGCAGTGGTGATAAAATAATTTACACAAGTAAAGTGCGTGCCTGGGTTCGAGCCGCCGTGCAAGGGTCATTCAATCTTAGTGATGAGGAATTACGAGGTCGACTATTCATTTTGCCATCAGAAAAATTCGAACAAATTTTTATACGATATTACGCCCATTTTAAAGTTACACCAATTAGGATTACTTGTTAGTTAATTTTGACACATTTTTCCAAGAAAATTACCAATAACATTGAACTTAGTTCTGTCAAAACGAACCGACCCACATCAAAATTTCTCCCATATCCTGAAGTAATAGGAATGATGCCTGGGTAAAATGATTCATTATGGTTAGTAACCATAATGGATCATGTTATCTGACAAATATATTAAAAAAATATTTGAAAAACTATTTAGTACATCAGTCAGATAATAAAAAATATTAGAGACGTGTTTTTTGCTTTATCATATTAATAAAAAATGACTTAGATAAAACGCATTTAAGTTGGGGAGTAGGAGATCTCTACGTCACAACTATGTATACAATCTACATACTAGTGACGTCATGGCACATTTTCACTCAATGTATCGCCGTAATCTTTTGATTACGTAAAAAAAAGCAAAAATACGTGTCCAATGTTTTTTAATATTCTAACTGACGGACAAAAAAAAATTTTAGATATCATTCCTATTGTAATGATTTTAGTCTTTTAATATTTTTCCAAGCATAGGTTAATAGACTGTTTTTGCTGGACACTAAATCAACTTCATTAGGAATATTGAATTAGTTTGAGATAATTAACTGAATTATTGAGAGATGGTGGGCTGGTTCATTTTGACGTCATATAAATGAGGTTTTTAATAATAATAGTGATGTTGTAAGCGGTGCAAAATAAGGTTATTTAAGCTGTGCCCAATAAGCTCCAATTTATATTAAAATATAAGCAAAATACTAAATACCAATAAAAGAAATGCCAATTATGAAAATACCAATGAATAAATAATCAAATAAATGTTCGATGTACGTTCTACTGAAATATGCTGTTTAGAAGGCTTATGAACTGTGCTTAAAATATAAATATTAATAATAGGGTTTGGTATTATTAATATTTTTTTTTATAAAAATAATAATAAAATAAAATAAATCAATTAATCAGCAATTGTAATTAATTCTTATTTTATATATTAATTAAGTCTTTTTTTGGGGTCAGTAGCGGCCAATCATTTCGGTATATATGCTTTCAGAATTTCAGCAAAATTTTAACGAACACCCGTAATGTTAATGATTTCATACAAAATATTACTAAAGAAAAAAGTGTAAATAATACTATTTAAGTTTGAATTTCCGAGGAAGCGGTTCAGTCATATTATAACGGCTGTCATGAACATCTGTCATTTTCACGAGTATTTGACATAAAAGTGTCATTAAAACGTTATGCATTTGGACAGGAGCTTGGGGCTAAGTAATAACAGACGCACGGGTCAATCCATCGGGTTAAGTTACGCTTGCCGGAGTTGGTCCGTGGATGGCTGACAATCTTTACATGCAGAGACTCTTCCGTACCTCGTGAGAGCACGTTAAGCTGTTGGTCCCGGCTGTCAGAAGCCCGAAAGTCTGACAACCAGTCTTCGCTAAGGGGTATCGTATTACCCAGTTACTGGGTTGTGAAGGTTAGATAGGCAGTCGCTCCATGTAAAATACTGGTATTCAGCTGCATCTGGTTAGACTGGAACCCGACCCCTACATAGTTAGGAAAAGCCTAGGCAGATGGATTTGGACAGCCGTTATTGTATGACCATTCACCGCTTTACCAAAGTTTAAGTGGACACACATATAACTTATCCCAAAAAAAAAACACTGTTCATAAGTCACCTAAAACAAAGCATACAAAAAAAAAATCTCTGCTCTTCAATAAAAAAAAAATGAATCAAGGTTTCAAATTACCGATAATCGCCTTAATAACGTCGGAGGAAGAAGCGGTACCACCGAGGTCGGGAGTCATAATGCGATCCACATTGATCGTCTTTTCAACTGCCTTCCTGATCAGCTGTGAATGGAAGTGATGTCCGAGGTGCTCTAACATGTCCACTGAGGCGTTGATCATTGCTATTGGGTTGGCTATGTTCTTGCCGGCAATGGCGGTTCCTGGAATTGGAGATAGGAATATTTTATAATGTCTGTTTCGTTATTATCAACCATATTTCAACAACTGTGGCCTTACTATGGGTACCGTTTGCAGTTCAAATTATAATCTACGATCGAATTAATCACACTAGCAATTCACACACTATAGGTACACAACACGGATCGCGTGACAATTTCTAAACGTCTTCACTGCTTGACCGCCACCCGCGAACTCTGCTTAGCTCCGGCCGGTCCGAGCGTTACGTTGTAGACTCTATCGAGTGCCGCTGGCGGTGCTGGCGTCCCGATTAGTCAACTCAGTAGTGGTCACGTTTATTGCGTTGTTCAGATCACCAAGGGTACAGGTGAACAGACATTTGGGACACTCCATGTCCCCTGTCATACTCTATAATTAAGATATGCTTACCAGTATTCCTGGTACCAGGCTCGAAGACCGCGTAGTGGTCGCCGTAGTTCCTGCCGGAGTGTAGGCCTGCGCCACCCATGAGTCCGCACACCAAGTTCGATACGATAGACCCGTACAGGTTGGTCATTAACATCACATCGAATTGATGGGGTCTGTAATTAAGATAAATGATACATTATATATTTATTTCTGTATGGTTTTAAAAAACACTTTTAAACATTAAAAACGTGTGCGATCAGCGTACGCACACACACACTCGTATGTAATAGAAAGCGACAAAGAGAGAGGGAGAGAAAATCACATGAAGGGGGCATAACGCTTTTTCCTTACGTGACGATTTCTACCAGTCAACTCCTACCACATTCTGCGTTATGGCCTATTCCTATAATTTACGAACCGTTATTTGTTAAAATTAAGACTCTTGTTATATCTTTACCAAGAAGAGAAGCAAAGACCTCACAGCTCTGCACAGTAGACCCTCACATATATATGGAAGTAGCTATCACAGGTAAAATTAGTTTACGAATCTATATGTCCAGTTTGGCAATAAAAAAAGCTACCATTGGTAAGAAAACGATACGTTTTTGTTTAGGAACCGAGCATCAAACTTCGTTCCAATAATAAATTATGTCTATCCGACCACTCTGAGAAGAAATACCGAAACAAACGCAGAGGTCACAATCTTTTTTTAAACCCAGGCATAATCTTAGTCAGTTCATATGAGGTGAGGGCCTTACAATTGGCTTGGGTTGCGGGAAAGTCCGAAAGGGATACCGTGGCCGCTAGCAACGTACAGGCAACTGAAGGAACACGGGTGGGTTTTAGTCAGTAAGAGTCTGACACTCCCGCTCCACCCAGAGCGGGAGAAGTTATTTATTAATTACCCACTATCGATAATAAGTGTATCCTTGTCTCATTATTATTTTCTTTATTTCTTTTTAAATACATAGTGTTCACATTATTTTTTTTTTTCATAATAAATAATAAAAAAGTACTTCAAAATATTAAAAAATAGTAGCCCACCGGTATCGGGAACAGGGTCCAAGCTACCGGTGGTCAGGGCTCCTGAGAGAGGAACCTCCTAACGATACGCGCCGTGTTCAAAAGTACCGCTTACTGGATTAAGCCCTTGATCCAGCTGCCTAACGAGAGCCTCCTCAGGTATTGGTCGAAGCTCTTGGCTATTATGCCTTTGGCTGTCACGACTATCGGTACAATGGCTGCTGTATCTACATCCCACATGTCGACAACGTCGCGAGTCAGGTCAAGATACTAAATCTGCTTATCTTTTTCAACTTTCACAAGGTTCTCGTCATGCAGGACCGCTATATCGATAATCATTATTATTATTATTTTGTGGTATTTAAATATAAAAAAATCTTCTTTTCTCGCTATTGCACCTACCACTGTTTGTCTCTGCATCACCCGAAGGTTGACTTGCCTATGGCATTAAGTCCGCCTCTGTACATTTGTGTGCTTGAAGTATTAAATAAATAAATAAATAAATAACCTATTAGGTTTTCTACTTACTTAGAAACAAGCTGCATACAACAGTTGTCGATGATCATGTCATTATGCTCGATCTTGGGGTACTCCTTAGCGATGCGACGTGATGTCTCCAAGAACAGACCGTCAGATATCTTCATAATATTAGCCTTGTGGATTGTTGTGACCTAGAAAGGGACAGAAAATATGTAAAAGTAAAGAAAGTTTTTTTTTATTTGGTACAGACGCCAGCAGGTCAACCCGAAACTGTCAAATTTTCCCAATCAACTTTGAACCTTATGCGTTGGTGATAAATTTGAAAATCTATTAAAGAAATTTGAAAGATTGTAGTAGGTTGATGTGCTAGCGTCTGTACAACAACAAATTGACATAATTACTATGGAACTGGTCCGCATCTGAGGTCATTTTATATGAGTACATCATCTAAGGATGTCATATTAAAGCAGTGGGTCACCTAAGGTCATGTTTTACCACTGAACTATCTAAGGTTATTTCATACCAGTGGGTCACCTAAGGTCATGTATTACCATTGAATTATCTAAGGTAATTTTATAGCAGTGGGTTACCTAAGGTCATGTTTTACCATTGAGCTAAGGTATTTTTTTACCTGTGTGTCACCTAAGGTCATGTTTTACCATTGAGTTATCTAAGGTAATTTTATACCAGTGGGTCAACCAAGGTCATGTTTTACCATTGAGCTATCTAAGTTAATTTTATAGCAGTGGGCAACCTAAGGTCATGAACTCATGTTACAGTGTCATATTACCTTCTTCCTATTATTCTTCTTGGCGAACTCGAAAGCGAACCGCGCAACTCTTTCAGAGTTGCTTGCCGTCACGACCTTCATGGATTCAATGACTCCGTGAACTGATTCATGCTCCAACATGGCGTATTCACCTTCTGTGTTTTGTCTGTGGAAGAGAATAAAGTATGGTTAATCTTCAGCCTATAATGTCCCCACTACTGGGACACAGGCCTCCACTCTTCGAGAGGGAGTGGGCCCAGTGCGGGTTGGTAGATGTCACATGTCTTCGAATTTTTGGTTCTAAGACATGCCGCGGTTTCCTCACGATGTTTTCCTTCACCGTTTTGAGAGCAGTGGTGATGAAATTATTTACGTTAAGTAAAGCGCCTGTCTAGGTTCGAATCGTGTGCGTACGCGCAGCGGAATGTTGTTGAATTTAAAGATTTTAATTATGCAGATATTTAGTGTATGACGTCGTATAATTGTGTATGGTAAAAAAAAATTTGTGCACGCAACCATTGCGGAGAAATTCACCAAAAACTGATTCCGCTGGGCGAACGTTGTCCTGGCGGAACTTTTTTTAATCCATAGACTTAAGAAGAAAAGAGATGTGTCCAAAAATTAGTGTGTATTTGTGTGTAATTGTGTATGTATGAATAAAACTAGTGCATGCATAAACTTCGGAGAAATTCAAGTTTCCGCTACGCGAACGTTTGGCCATTAGCTAGTTTTCATATAAAGCGCTTACATAGAGAGCTGTAGATTTTTACATACGTTGTTTTGAATTTGTTTATATTTGTTTAAAAAACAGATTTAGAAAAAATCGTAGGGCTTAAAAGATAAAAATATAAACGTAAAATACGCTTATTAGGTCTTAGTTCTTAAAGTATGCACTTTGGGGTCTAGATTTTCACGTTTATACAAACCTTGTAAGTGTCTGCAACATGTTGCCAAGTATCAATGATGTTCCGTTAGCAACTAAAGAGTTATAGGACAAATTTACCATGAACAGATCACTGTTTACAAAGCAGTCAAATATCACGACGTTCTAAATGAATTGCATGGTAAAATGTATGCCAATAATTAGTGTATTCATTCAACTATTCACATGCAAAATTTCATGTCATTAAATTCAGTAATTAAAGAAAAACAATTATAATACTGACGAAGCATCGAAAACCTACATAACCCGACCAAGTTCGGATGGCTACAAAAAAGCGGCCGTGCCATATATCTAAGAAACGTTCTTAACCTTCCAATATAGTATTTATTAATATGGTACAGTTGCGTACACAAGCGTTAGGAAAAAATAAAACAATTGCATTTCTTGAATGAAAAATATTTTTTTAATAATAACGCCACTATCTACGATAAAAACAAATCTTCAATTAACAAGTACTTCTCTATTTAAATATCCGCGTACAAAAATATTTTTAATTACATATAATACTTAATTATGTAATTATAATAACGTTAAACACATTTAAGTCTATTGCTGTCATTGCAAGCGTTTGCGCTTGCAATGACAGCAATAGACTTAAATGTGTTTTAACTAAAATAGATTATGAACTAGCTTTTGCCCGCGACTTCGTTCGCGTGGATGACGAAACTTAGGGTAAGTATAATATTTCGAGCTTCAATAAAAATTAAAATCCTAGTCTATTGGTTAAATAGTGTAATAAGCTACAATATGATAAATATTTACCTAAACAGTAGTACATACTTACATGTGGTAAATATTTAATTTCCCTAAGGGGTCTATAGTTAGAATCCTGATCCGTGAAATCTTCAATAGAAATTAGCTGTATGAATTTTATTTGTCTTAAATAATATATTTAGATTATATCTCAAGTCTCAAGCGCATACTTAAATAAAGTACCTACGTAAATAGTACCTACTTTCTGTCATAGTCAAATACATTTAAAAAAGTAGGTGTACAAAAATAAATGACCTATAAATTATATCGAAACAACAATTGTGTTATCACCTATACCAATTCAATACCGGTATTATACTGTAAATTTTGGGATGTTACCTAAATATATTGCACGGCCGCTTTTTTGTAGCCATCCGAACTTGGTCGGGTTATGTAGGTTTTCGATGCTTCGTCAGTATAATAATTGTTTTTCTTTAATTACTGAATTTAATGACATGAAATTTTGCATAAGAATAGTTGAATGAATACACTAATTATTGACATACATATTACCATGCAATTCCTTCAGAACGTCGTGATATTTGACTGCTTTGTAAACAGTGATCTGTTCATGGTAAATTTGTCCTATAACTCTTTAGTTACTAACGGAACATCATTGATACTTGGCAACATGTTGCAGACACTTACAAGGTTTGTATAAACGTGAAAATCTAGACCCCAAAGTGCATACTTTAAGAACTAAGACCTAATAAGCGTATTTTACGTTTATATTTTTATCTTTTAAGCCCTACGATTTTTTCTAAATCTGTTTTTTAAACAAATATAAACAAATTCAAAACAACGTATGTAAAAATCTACAGCTCTCTAAGTAAGCGCTTTATATGAAAACTAGCTAATGGCCAAACGTTCGCGTAGCGGAAACTTGAATTTCTCCGAAGTTTATGCATGCACTAGTTTTATTCATACATACACAATTACACACAAATACACACTAATTTTTGGACACATCTCTTTTCTTCTTAAGTCTATTGATTAAAAAAAGTTCCGCCAGGACAACGTTCGCCCAGCGGAATCAGTTTTTGGTGAATTTCTCCACAATGGTTGCGTGCACAAATTTTTTTTTACCATACACAATTATACGACGTCATACACTAAATATCTGCATAATTAAAATCTTTAAATTCAACAACATTCCGCTGCGCGTACGCACACGTTCGAATCTACGACCTACAACTCGTAAGGTCTTTCAAGTATGGTTATGGCTATTCTGAGAAAATCTGTACATACTTAATAAATTCGTAGTGAAGTCAAAATTGTACATTGTTTTTTTTTTTTTTAAAGTAATTGCTGCGAGGTCTGGGAACGATTCTAATGCCGAAAATTATAATTATCACTATTTAGTAATGGACTATTGGTTCCACACTTACTTGCACCCTGTATGTTGGCCATTCCAAATTATTTATACTCTCCATAAAATTGCCTAAAGATTTGCTCGATTTAATTTTAAACTAACGAATGTGTCACGCGAATTTGATTCTTATTACAACCACAGATTAATACAGATGGGACGCTCCGCAAAATCATTTAAATAAAAAGCGACTCTTGCTACGACAAAATAAAGTGCAATTCAGGTCGCACAGCGCTAATCACCTACAGTTATATTCACCTAGAGTCTTTCCCAACGTGGGCGATAACGCCCCCTTGTGGGCGCTGCAGGCCTAAAGGGGGGCGGTAAGAGACCCAGAAAAAAAAGGGGGCATTGTGTAGGGCAGTGATGTCAAACCCCCGTCCCATGGGGCCCTTAGGGCCCCACGTGAGATATTTCTTGGCCCCACTTATCAGTTAAGAATCCCCACTTTTTTGTGTAAAAGGCCCCACCAGTCGTTTGAAATTCCCTCTTTTTTGTGTAAAGGGGCCCCACCAGTCAGTTTAAAATTCCTATTTTCCAGTAAAAATGCCCCACCTTCCCCTCGAACTCTGACATCACTGGTGTAGGGCTTTGGGGTCGATTTATAATTTCATCTACCTAGCTAGGAAGACTCTTAGACACCGACTGAGCTCTCGACTCTCGACTACATCTTGTGAACATCAACTAATATTAATTAAGATATAGCTCAAACTCGGTTCGATATAAAAGACCGCGGGCAATCATGTTTTAACAAGTTTTTGTTAAATAATCCGAATTGTACATTCCTATACCAATCGGCTGGTTCTATAATACTTGTTCTTGCTTGTCGAGTACGATTGGGCGTCGAATGAGATAAACGAGTTTATGCACGTTTGTCTTATTCCTGTTGGTGCGTGCTGCTTATGCAATCCTATATAAACGACGTAAATTTATTTTATTTTCATTTGCGGTTTCGCGCATAATAGATAAGCAGTACTTGATTTCAACACTTACGTATTTCTTAAAACAAAACAATGTCGGAAGTAAAAAAGAAGAGACGGCAATACTCTGCGGAATATATTAAATTCGGATTTATTGAAAATCCCACAAACCCGTCGTCGCCTTTGTGTCTTCTATGTCTAAAAACATTTTCGAACGAAGCAATGAAGCCTTCAAGACTGCAAGATCATTTGAATAAAATGCATCCAGATAAGACAGAAAAGAATGTAGCATATTTTCAAGACCTAGAGAAGAAGCATAATACTCAGCCAAGTGTATCAAAACTATTTTCGGCGGCTGCTAAGCAAGATGACAACGGACTTCGAGCTTCGTACAATATCTCTTTGTTAATTGCTCAAAAAGGCAAACCACACAACATCGGAGAAGAGTTAATTTTGCCAGCAATAAAGGAAGTAATAACTACTGTGCTTCATAAACCGGCCGCAGATATTATCCGAAAAATTCCTTTGAGTAATAATTCTGTGCAAAGACGAATTGATGAAATGGCTGAAAACATTGAAGAATCATTGTGCAATCATCTGAGGACTAGTCAATTCTCAATTCAGCTCGATGAGTCCACTTTACCAACTAATGAAGCGTTGTTGCTATCTTACGTGAGGTTTATTAAAGATGAGAAAATACGTGAAGAACTATTGTTTGCCAGAAATTTGGAGACAGAATACAAAAGGCGAAACCATATTCAATACATTGGAAAAGTTTTGTGAAGAGAAAGAGATTCCTTTGAAAAATATTATATCAGTTGCTACGGATGGCGCTCCGGCTATGACAGGGCGCCATAAAGGCTTCATAGCATACTTAAAGAATAAAATTCCAGATGACCTTGCTATACATTGCGTTATTCATAGACAACATTTGGTTGCTAGAAACTTAAGTGAACGACTATTTCAATCACTGCAATATGTCATCAAAGCAGTCAATAAAATCCGTAGCAGCTCTTTGAATGATAGATTATTTCATCAGCTTTGTGTTACTAATGACGAAGATTTCAACCGTTTGTTGCTTCATACTGAAGTTCGTTGGCTGTCAAGAGGCAATTGTCTGATTCGATTTTACAACCTGTTTGACTCTATGATAGAGTTCTTGGAAACTAAAGATACAGAACTGCGCAACAAGCTCATAACATCAAAGAATGATATAGCTTACATGACAGACCTGTATAAAATGTTCAACGACATGAACCTCCAACTGCAAGGCGATGAACTAAATTTAATTAAAACAAAAAATGTCGTTGCTGCTTTCGCAGCCAAACTGCTTCTGCACAAAAAGAATATATGGGCAGACGTGAGTTTCACAATTTTCCGAATTTATCAGTATACTGCAGTAACGACGACTTGTTTGCCTACTGCCAACATTTGGAAAACCTCCACATTGACTTCACCGAACGATACCAGGACATTTTAAACTTGGAAATACCAGACTGGGTGTTGGATCCGTTTTCAAATGTCAACACAGCAATGGCACCTCAGCTGGAAGAAGAACTTATAGAATTGAAACTTATTGAATTGATATCAAGAATTTTGGCTACAAAAACCGATCCCGCAATTGTACCCTGGATTGTGGTCAATTGATCAACGATTTTTGATAGCATTCCCATCGTCATATTTGTGTGAACGTGGATTTAGTGCTGTGGCAACGCTGCTTACTAAAAAGAGAAATCGTTTGCGTGTTACCGAACGTGGCGACTTGCGGCTGTTTTTGAGTAAATTGGAACCTGATATCAACAAACTTATTGAACAGCATCAGATTCAACCTTCACATTAGTTTTTATATAAGAATTGATTATGTTTGTTTTATTTTCAATAAAAGATACTCTGTCCGAATACTATAAATTTGCGTTTCAATAATCAGTTATAAGTACTTAGCGGTTTTTAAGTATGTTTAAAAAGGGGGGCGTTAAAAAATAATTTATTCTTAAAGTGGGCAGTAGACAAAAAAAGGTTGGGAACCCCTGACCTAGAAGTTGCCTCTCTTTCTATCACGTGACTCTTAGATGTTCTGGCTACGTTACATTCACTGAATTGGCCCAGCAAGACGGGCCCTCCGCGTACTTGTAGCTTCATACCTAAACTGCGAAGTGTTCTATCTGTATTAATCTGTGTTACTACTAGAAATTGTCCGGCTGACAGGTGTCCGGAACGCATTTTCTCGGCGGCCGAACTGTAAAGTGCACATCATATTGAAAAATATCTTACCTGATAATATGAATGTCAATATCCTTATGCCTGGTAGTGATTCCAGGGAAGGACTTGCAGTGCATGACGTAAACATACATGTCCAGTTCATTGCGGAGGGCTACATTACGGGAGGTCACATACGCTGCTTCACTCTTCGTCTCGATGTTACCCTGGTGTGGTTATTAAAAATATGATGATTATCCATCGAAGATCGGCAAATGTTAATTAAATTGATTCAGGGTTTAATTTATTCTTTTATTTTTATTCAAGCATTCTTAGATCAGTGGTTGGCCAACCTTATTTTGACCAGATACCACTTTCGATTTCTTTTTGTTAGATCCCATACTGGTTAAAAAAAAAAATGACATAGGTATTCTTTAAATTATTGTAATAGGTAACAAAACACTTTAAATAGAGAATTAAAATTTGGTTTGCATTAATGTGATTTTTGAGATTGCATCTTGTGGACTCACGGCTACAAATCAAGCTATAGATTTCCAGTATAAGCTGACCTTGTATTGTACAGATCAGCATAAAATGGAAATGTATAGCTTGATGTGTCATGTGTACAAGGTAAAAGTATGAATAAAAGTTTGTTAAATATTTTGCAAGACCACAGTTCAGCTCTTGCAGATCACTAGTTATGAGCAATCATTATTTAATGTGAGGCAAATTTTATACCGTAGTTTGAAAAAATTACATACCTTAAGACAGACACCGTTCCTCTTGATGGTGGTGATAGCGTACTTAACGTCCTCATCATTGTCTACATTGGGGTCAATATCCACAACCTCAAAGTCAATCGGAGCTCCAATATACCTGTAAATGTTATTAGAACAGTTTGAATTTAGCATTAAACACAAGCTTTAGGTTCTGTTAAATGTTAACCCTGTTACTCGTAAGGGGTCATTGTACTCATCATTATGAACTACTTCTACTAAGGGACAAACACCAATCAATCTGCCAAGCTTTTTCCCAACTAAACTAAAATACTGGTTTTCAGCTGTATCTGGTAAGACTGGCAGCCGGCCCCAACATGGCTGCCAGTCTTACCAGATACAGCTGAAAACCAGTATTTTACAAACAGCAACTGCCAATCTGACCTTCACAATCCAGTTACTGGGTAACACAATACCTTCCTGACTAGGCTGGCTTCTGACTACCCATAATGACTGTCAAAGATCTATGAATGACAGCAGGGATAAACAGCTTAACATGCTTTCTGAGGGACGGAGGGGTCTCGATATCTAATAAATGGTCACCCATCCATAAACCGACTGCGGCAAGACTAGCTTACCTTTCGATCAATCCAGGCGGCTGTTATAAATTAGTCACGAGCCCCTCTACTATGAGACCATCATGAAACCACAAATAAAAAACAACTGTCCTGTATATATAAGGTGTATCTATTCATACACGAAATATTTTAAGACATATACCTATAGCTGGTAAAGAAACCATAGCAACAAAAAAAAATATATATCAAGGTATATTATAAAAAAAATTAAATAGTTTAATATTACTTGACACACATAATAAATACTGGTTCCTTCTTATTTTTTAACATCCATTACGCTAGTTTACGCGGGCGGCGGTATTTGAGACGGCGCGCGGCTTTTATGAATGATAAACAAAGAGAGAGAAACACGTGAGCGCGCCGCGCGGGCGCCTGCCTCCCCCGCCCGGCGCCCGCGCCTCGCCTCGCGCGCGGCGTGTGTTTGTGTTCAGTCCCACACAATCCGCGTGTTGTGTCGCTAGCGCGCGTCTTAGCTGACACGCATCGGGCTCGCTCGGGCAAGATATTTAACAATGCCTAACTACAGGTATACCAACCAGGAGTTGGGTTGCTTAACATCCACAACGCGGGCATCAGAAAATCCACGTGTTGTTAGGCCGGATCATTTCCAGACGCGGTTCAGTGTTAATGTGTGGGCTGGGTTAATAGGCGATAGACCCTTAGGAACGCGAATTGTGAACGCTTTCGCAGTGATGCCTAGTGATAGAGACACATTATTAAAAGTGCAAGGATACATATTAAAACGTGCAGCCATCTGCGTCCAACAACAGGGCGAATATGTACAACAATTGGTGTAAATAGTGTAAATAAAAACTACGCAAGTATTAGGTATGTACATTTTAAATTATTGTAACAATAATTCGTAAAAGGTACCTGCATACCTGATGCAATGGGATAACTGAATTTCGTGTAAAATAGACAGGTTTCCGACTAACGGAATCAGTCGTAAACCTGTGACGATAACATGACAAGCCATTTATCCCGTTTATTAAATCTTTTGACCACTGCGAGACGACAGCTGACGGATAAGACTCGCACACACAGACGGACAGAGGTCATTAACATGCGAATTCGAGTTGCTCCTATCAGCTGTTTATTGGTATCTCGACGCGGCGGCACTTTACCGCGGGGCGGGCGGGTCATTCATAGAACATGGTGTAAAGGTTTTATGCCAAATGTCTCAAGCAGTTTTAAAATTATAATAATTACGTAAAATAAAAAACATTGAGATATCATCTTTATTTTTGTGTTTATAGTTTCTGTGCCAGCTATAGGTATATCTCTTAAAATATTTCGTGTATGAATAGATACACCTTATATAAGGTCCCATTAAAATAGATGAACAAACTTTTAGAAAATTCAGACCCCCAAAATAAGGACAAGAAAAACGCATTAGATACTTACAAGAAAAATAAATCAGCTAACGAAAATACAGTGAAAATGTTGGTTACCCAATGCCATTTATTATTTTAGTTCAAAATAAAATCACTTTAATCGGTGATTTTTTTTGCTTGGATATCTTTTGTTAGACCTACTGAACCCTGTGTTAAAATTTGTCCATCTATTTTAATGGGACCTTATATTTTGTTGATTTATGTGAACAGAAATGGTGTTCACATAAATCAACAAAATATATTAGACAGCAGTTTTTTTTTTCAAATTTCCAGGTAAGTCCTTTTGTCCCTTTGTCAAAACTGGCTGAAATAACGACTTGTAAAATACTAGTCTTCCTCTGCATCTGGTTAGACTGGAAGCCGACCCCAACATAGTTAACATAGTTGGGAAAAGGGAGATTTTTCCCTTTGTACACTTTTCTCAGTATAAATTTATGGTTTTTTGCTTTACCATAATTTAAGTCTAAGGCCCATATTACAGAACCTCACTCAAGACTCAAGCATTACTTAAAACTAGATTCAACCAATCAAAAGGCTTTAAACAAGTTTTAAGTAATGCTTGAGTTTTGAGTGAGGTTCTGTAATACGGGCCTTAGACTCTAAGTTTGAGTCTACGTTTAAGTTTAATTTATTTATATGCAGCTTATAGTTAAATAAAATACATTCAAACATCAAAAGAATTATGGACAAGCTGACGCTAATCATTACTTTGAGCAATGTTTATAAATATACCCCTTTAAGTATGGCAGTGTAGTGTTATCTACTCAAATTATAATCTTTATTAACACTAATTAGCATAAGGCCATTTTAATTAAGGAAGAAATTGATAATACTTACCTATTAAATACATACACATTATGTTCTAGACATAATAATTAATAATTATGAGACTAATATTTACTTCAAAAAAATAATTGCTTTGAATAGTAAAATGTTTTTAATATGAAACCCTGAATCAAGAATAATAGTAACAGCTATAAAAAAAAACCCAGCTAGAACATTTTGGCTTTCTATAAAAATTGTATTCTATTTCCATATTTGAATATTGTATAGTGCTGCTAATATGACTATTTATGTAGTAGTTAGCTAGTTTTGCTAAATGTTAAAATCATGTGATAACAACATTACAACATTAATCTTGAAGGGTTTTCTAAACTTTGATCAAGCAAGGTTATATTAATTAATTTTACATATTATTTTCACGCAAACATTGCGTAGATTTTATGAAAACCTAATACCTACTGCTTATTATTTTGAAAATAGATCAGCTGATTCCCAAGTACCTACTTTTCCTGCCAGTTCTATAGGGTTCACGCAAAAAGGTTATAAATACTTACTTGAAAATGTCCCGGACGTAGCCCATGCACTCAGGGCCGATTCCTCCTCCAGGCAGCATGGTAACAGCATGACGACCTCCATAGTGGGCCTTCGGAACCAGATGCTGTTTCCTCACAACTGGGGTCTTATGCTGAACATCGTAATCCGATAACGTAGCTGGTGCAGCTGCAGAGCTAAGGTTTACAACACCACGGAGATCTGGCCGAACACTCAGTTTACTTATTAATCTCAGAGCCATCGCGAATTTTGCGCAAATATCTAGGCCCAACTATTAAATAACCACAGGAAGAGGAAAAGTCAGGAAAACGGAAAATGGCAGTGTTGCAAACTTATTGGTTGTTGCAAACTTTTTGGTAGTTTTTTTTTTTTTTGCGATGCTTGAATTTTATCCTGCGAGGCTGTTAGATTTGGTTTGTCTTTGTGTAAGTAATTCATTTCTTTCAGAGATATAATATACATACATTTCTTTTACTACTTTACCATTAAAAAGAAAAATGAAGAAAAACATTTCTATATATGGTAGAAAAACGCAACTATAGCAAACACACCGAATTGTCGTTTTGGCGCAGGGATGCCAAACGTACGATAATTATCGTACATGTACGATAATTTGGACACCGGTACGATGTACGACACAATATGTATTATCGTATGCAAAAGTACGATAATTTGCAAACCTCCTCCGAAGTGGGATAAAAATGGGTCCCAATTTGTCCATTTGGACATGGCAAACTAACTTATGGGGCTTTACTTTCAGCGCAATTCGTAAAAACTCAATCAAAATAATGCTGGTAATAAAGCAAATGAAAAAACGATGTTAGGTACAGACGCCAGCAGGTCAACCTCCCGAAACTGTCAAATGATCCCAATCAAGTTTGAACCTTATACTTTAGTGATAAAGTTGAAAATCTATTAAAGAAATTTGACAGATTGTAGTAGGTTGATGTGCTGGCGTCTGTATTTTTTTAATTTCTTTTAATACATTTCACAACTTCCTAAAATTCCTATCCTATTTTTAGTTTTGCGAACTAGCTACGCGTTTCACACGGCTCTGGCAAATGTTCTACGATTTTTTTTCGTCTAGTACGATAATTTTCGAATATTGATACGATAATTCACTCGCACTCGTCTGGCAACCCTGGATGGCGCTAGCGGCTAGTGCCATTGCGGAATGGCAACTAAACAAAATACGCGCGGGAACTTTTAAGGAGGCAGATGTATTCATTCTTAGACCATCTTTACCTGACTACTATGATTTTAGCAAGCTATGACACTTATAATTGTTAGGAACTTTAACATTTTTGTTTACTAGTGCAACAGGGCTCTGACGAGCAATCTGCAGTACCTAAGGTTCCCTATTCTTAGCTCGCTTCACTCATGCATTCTCTTAGTAACATCACAGTGAATTCTTACTCCAGGCAATCCAAAACCAGAAAGCTAAAATTTTCGAGTTCGCTTCACTCGGACTTCAATGAAAACTTAACGTACCCAAGTGCTCCAATTTTCTAACAAGCTTCACTCGTTCATGCAGTCAGGATGGTATTTTATAATTGTATATATATATTGTTTATATCGGCGGCGGGGATCTCTCGCGTCCGGCCCTAGTCCAGGCCATGGTACGGAGCGAGAGGGCATGGGAGGCCGTCACCTCCTTCTGCGAAGCAGTAATGCTCGCGAAGGAGGAGGCAGAACGCGTGAGGGAGAGGCAAATTTCGCGCCCTCACGCCCCTAGCCGCCGCAGGAGACGCCCTGGGCGTCGGGACTCGCAGGCCGATTCCCGGCCACCGTAGGCGCGGGCTTGCGGACGGTGAGCAATGGGTAGCTCGCCGTCCGATAAGGACCAGGCCCGGGTCGACGGCGCGTTGTGTTCCACGCGCGCCTCAAAGAGATGTCAGCACAACGGAAGGGGTCCGATAGGACTGATGCCTGCCGGGGTTGCGGGAAAGTCCGAAAGGGATACCGTGGCCCCTGGCAACGGAAGGAAGACGGGTGGGTTTTAGTCAGTAAGAGTCTGACACGCCCTCCCGCTCCACCCAGAGCGGGAGAAGTTATTTGATAATTTCCCACCCAAAAAAAAAAAAAAAGGATGGTATTTTATTTTGTAAAAAAAAAACAATATCCTCCTTTTAAAAGCTTCCCCGCAGTCGGATAAAAGGACCTCTAACTTTGATATAGGTTTCCCCTTTAAAGTTACTTCGCTGGTAGGCTGGGACCTGGAGTCGGGCAGTCTACTACAAAAACAAAACTGCGTGTCGACATGAGAATCTCCTCCTTTTTTTTTAATCGGTAAAAAAGTGATGTAATAGACTATTAGAACATAGGTACACCTACAGACAGACGAACACGCAGGAAACAGCTAGTAATAACATTATAATCTATACAAATAAATAAATTGTCTGTTTGTAATGTCAAAATAACAGCCTTTTACTAAATGCTTATGAGTCTGTTACTTATTAAAAAAAATAACTATTTTTGTCTGCTTGTTCCGGCTAGTCTTCGAAAAATCTGGACCAATTTTGACGCAACTTTTCCTGGCAGATAGCTGATGTTATAAGGAGTACTACTTTTAGATACTTTACTTTTATTTCAGAAAAATAATCAGGGTCCACGGGGTCGAAGCTGCGGCCAGCAGCCAGTGCTCCGTATTATTAAAGATCCTGTTTCATGCTCTTGTAGCACAATAGATCGCACGTCACTCGTCAGTGGTAACAAAACCAGTAGCTGCCCTCGTTTCTTATTCAAACTCCGTACTACGCTAGGCCTGCACAAGGTCAGCGTTACCCTTGATGTGCGGTCAACCTACATTCATTTCTTTGTGGAAGTAATTGAAACAACGAATATTATATAATCATTTATTTTTTTAATTCTCAATTTGCATTCAGAGCTTTCTTTTTATCTTCCTCGTGCATATCCCTAATTTTCGGCCTTGTTTCAAAACAAAGATTATTACCATCGAGCCATTTTTGAATTTCGAACTTTATTCCGACTTTAAACCAAAAAAACTTATCTAAGTTGTCAACTTTGTATTTAGAACTTCATCTCAGTCGGAATTAGGTTCAAAATTCAAAAACTAGCTGAAAGGTTTAGGGTGCGTTTCCACTGAAGCGAAGCCGCACGGAGACCTGCAGGAATCGACCAATCACAATGGTTGAAATCCTCATCGCGTCTCTCGTTTCGTCTGTGATTGGATGATTCCTGCACGTCTCTGCTCAGTTCCACTCGACTCCACTTCAGAAGAAACGCTTACGCGGTTTGGATTGGACAAAAGTTGCTTGCAACTTGTGTTGTAATAAGACGGCAAATCTTTTATTAATATGGACTATCTGCACAGATAGCTTCAAACATCTCGTCAAACTTCTGCACGAAAGTTGTTGTTCGCTGGAAATTCATCTGGAATAAAAAAAAACAATATTGGTAATTAAGTTATAGTTTGACCGAGACCGCTGTACCGCGCCTTGATAAACAGACTACCACATTGACGACATTATAGGCTGTTTATATCTTGTAGTTGCCCCAAGGGTTAATACAGACGCCAGCAGGTCAACCTACCCGAAACTGTCAATTTTTCCCAATCAACTTTGAACCTTATGCATTAGACATACAAGTTGAAAATCTATTAAAGAAATTTGACAGATTGTAGTAGGTTGATGTGCTGGCGTCTGTACAAAATTAATTAACCGACTTGGTTTTACATTGGATCTCACAAGTTTTTGTTAGAAGAACGCGTTGCGAGACTTTATTTTTTTTATAAGTTATGTTTTTTTTGGGTAACAATATTGATAAAGTTGGTATTTTTTTTTAAGTTTTCGTTAGAGTTGAAGTTTCGTGAAACTCACAAATCGGGTCGAGTTGTGAGTTTCACGAAACTTCAACCCTTTGTCGCATATTGCCTTACTTTGCCCGGCCCTCCTCTTTAACGTGTGACGTAATTTATGGATGGCGTCTCACCTGGAAGCAAGCAGTATACAACAGTAGTCAATGATCATGACGTCCTCACTCGATGACAGTAGGATACTCCTTGGAGATACGACGTGAAGTCTCCAAGAATAGACAGTCAGATAACTTCATTATGTTCGCTGTGTGGACAGTTGTCACCTAGAAAGAGGAGAGAAAATACTGGGTGTAAAAAGATCCATCACAAAGCCCTCATGTCATATCAACTAAGTACAAAAAATATTGCTGGGGATAAAAATTTATTTATTTATTTTATTATTTATGTACACACAGAAAAATAGATACAGATAAGACATAATCATAATTATGAGTACAAAGGTACTGCTTATTTCTTCCAGCAGACCTGCGACAGGAAATGAGAAAGAAATGTAGACAATAGTGTGTGAGAACAAGAAGAGAAAAATATAAATATGCGAAGTCTTAAACTAAAATATTGAAATAAACCTACACATGTAACGTAATAAATTAACATATACTTAAATAAATACATAGAGCTTAAATATATAAACATACATACTATAGGTATATAAATGCTCACAGTTGAGAGGAAAGGTAATGCTCTTTTACCCGCAATACTCTTTTTTAATTTGTTGTTATAGCGGCAATAGAAATACACAATCTGTGAAAATTTAAACTGTCTACTTTTTACGGTTCATGAGATACAGCCCGCTGACAGACAGACGGACAGACGGCGGCAGCGGAGGTTTAGTAATAGGGTTCCGTTTGGCGCAGCCTTGGGGTACGGAACCTTAAAAATGATCACAGTGACAGGAAGAAGTGACTCTTGGCATCGGTAAGCGTTTCAAACCCTTTATTTAAGTGATAGAGAGATGGCTTGAGAGGGAACAGGGCCTGCGAGGAATTTGAAGATACGATTGCCGTCATGTTACCTCAAGTCTACCCCCGTAGAGTGCGATGGGGACAGCTGCAGCTCAGACCGATTATATCACAAAAAAGATTCACGAAATCGACGTTTCATATTCCCCTGTTTTCTCCTCGAAAACTGAGCAGATTCAATTATTTTTTACATTTAAATTTTAAGAAAGAGTATGTCTAAGATCCTATCATTATCTTTTATGTTAAAAACTTTTCGAATTTGTCAATTTCGAAAAGTTTAATCACGCTGGTAAAAATTGGGCATTTTTTGTAATTTTTGGAGGGTCATATTTTTTGCTGAAAAAAAGGAATTAATAGAGACGTGTCTACAGCAGACTGATTTTATGAAAAAAAAAAGATTGCTCTAGAGGCATTATTCAGGAAGAAAAAAGGGGAATACATTTGTATGGAGAATCGCAGGCCGTGTTTTCCGTCTTAAGGTAAGGCAGAGAATCAAACTGCTTGAGTAATTTTTGATTGATATTAATAAAACACTGACTGCCTCGTTGGTCTAGTGGTCGCAATGGCTACTGCTGAGCACGAGGTCCTGGATTCGATTCCCCGGTCGGACAAAGGGTTCTATCATTAGGGTTTTACATCTGGATTTTCATGGAGTCTAGATTTTTGCCCGGTTGACGGCAATAGGCTCGCCCACTATGACATGGGACTTACCTAAACATAACTAGCGAAATGTGGGTGTACTATAGGTACACCTCTGACAAACCCTTCAGGAAATAAAGGCGTGATGTTATGTTATGATGTTTATTAAAAATACATTTACTGAGGAGAACTTAATGACACATTCTCCTTTGTGCCTTTAATGTGCACAGATTCATAAATAAATTATCAATTAAGCATTCTATACCATTCTCGTGTCATATGGGTAATTTTATAGCAGTTGGCCATCTAAGGTCATGTTTTATCAGTGGGCTATCACATATAATTTTATATCAATTGGCTATCTAAGGTCGTGTTATATCAGTGCGCTATCTCAGGTCATTTTATAACAGGAGGCCATCTAGAGTCGTGTTATATAAGTGGGCCATCTAATGTCATGTTATATCAATGGGCTATCACAGATCATTTTATAGCAGGAGGCCATCTAAAATGACGTTATTTCAGTGGGCTATCACAGGTCATTTTATAGCAGGAGGCCACCTTGAGTCATGTTATATCGGTGGGCTATCACAGGTCATTTTATAGCAGGAGACCATCTAGAGGGGTTCCCAACCTTTTTTTGTCTACTGCCCACTTTAAGAATAAATTATTTTTTAACGCCCCCCTTTACACAAAAAAGAGGGAATTTCAAACGACTGGTGGGGCCTTTTACACAAAAAAGTGGGGATTCTTAACTGATAAGTGGGGCCAAGAAATATCTCACGTGGGGCCCTAAGGGCCCCATGGGACGGGGATTTGACATCACTGCCCTACACAATGCCCCCTTTTTTTTCTGGGTCTCTTACCGCCCCCCTTTAGGCCTGCAGCGCCCACAAGGGGGCGTTATCGCCCACGTTGGGAAAGACTGATCTAGAGTCATGTTATATCAGTGGGCTATCACCGGTCATTTTAAAGCAGGAGGCCATCTAGAGTCATGTTATATCAGGTCAATTTATAGCAGGTGGCCATCTAGAGTCATGTTATATCAGTGGGCTATCACAGGTCAATTTATTGCAGGAGGCCATCTAATCATGTTATATCAGTGGGCTATCACAGGTCATTTTATAGCAGGAGGCCATCTAGGGTCATGTTATATTAGTGGGCCGTCTAAGATCATGTTATATCAGTAGGCTATCTAAGGTCATATAGCAATTGGCCCCCAAAGTTCACCTAAGTTTTATAGCAGTAGGTCATATTACCTTCTTCCTCTCATGCTTCCTGAGATCGAAAGCGAACCGCGATATTCTTTCAGTGTTGCTCGTAGTTACTACTTTCATGGCTTCAACAACTCCATGCACAGAGTTGTGCTAGCTCCGACATGGCGTATTTACCGTCTGTCTTTTGTCTGTAAAGAAAATATCGGTTTAAATGGGCGAAGTTAAGGACTGCGCATCTTTGGGTTTCACTAACGAGGTTTTTGCGATTTGTGGCTTTTCTAGTACTTTTACCTCCGTTGGTCTAGAAGTCTTTTAAATAGAGGCCGCGAACACTCGCTATTATTCGGTATTCGGCAATACTCGACATTTTTTTGTTGTTCGTCGAATACCGAATAATAGTGTCTATTATTCGACATTCGGCGAATAGTTGAAAATAAAAATAAACTTTTAATGAACAGGAAAATTAAAGAAAAATAACTTTTTATTGATCTTTAGAAACAAAACACATTTAAATAGTATTATTATCATTAATATAAAAAGTTAGCCAAAAATCAGTCATGTTGAAGTTAATTAGTTAGGCTTTTTATATTTAAAGTTTAAAAGGGGCAGATTGAGGTGCAGAAAAGCTAGTTTTTCTGCACCGGAAAAATCATGCCCCCACTTAACTGATGTGTGCTGTGTGAACCAAAAGCTATATGAAAACAATGTATTATGGAATTCATACATTGTTTACCTGGGTTAACACATAGGGTACTTTTAATCCTGGTAGTATGTTCTTGTGGGATATTTTCCGATCGCGTGACAGTCTAGTTTAATAAAATACAAGGCCGAACTACTACACTAAGGCGTGCCATATGCTGTTCAAAAAATTTCATACCTAAATAGACACGGTTCCTCTTAAAGGCAATGAGAGCATAGTTCATGTCCTCATTGTTGTCTGCATTGGGGTCAATATATACAACCTCAAAGTAAACATCAGTCTAATTCACTGGGTAGGGCAAACAAGTATGTACCAAGTGTGTCACATATGATGTTGTAATGAATCACTCCTGCTTAACCAACCCTTGCATGAAGTCATTCAATCTGCCCCTAAGACGACCCACTGACCAGTCATTCATTATCCACTTACATCTTTATCTTCCTTTAAAACCATTCAGTCTGTAAATACTTCTATACTAATATCATAAAAAACGAAAGTAACTCCTGTCTGTCTGTTACCTTTTTACACCTAAGCCTAAGTGATTGTTATGAAATTTGACAGATAGGTAGCGGAGAAGAACATAGACAGGATTCTTCATCTTGGATATTTGTATTAAAATGATGAAATACAAAATACACGCAGACGAAGGCGCTGCTTACACCTAGTTTTAAATAAAATCTACATTGATCGCAGTACTAAACCTTTTCGGTTTAGTACTTCCCACTTTTCACTCAAAAAGCACCTTCTATTTGCATGTTTATATTTAATAGCAAAAGAATAATAACATTGAATCCAGAAAAACTTTCAGCGTATTATTTTGAATAGAAATCAGCAGATTTTTAAGTAGTTTCCCTCCCAGACCTAGGTTCATACAAAAAGACATAACTTACTTGAAAATCACACACACGCACTCGGAGCCGATTGATTATCCTGGGAGCATGGTAACAGTATGACGACCTCCTAGGGCCTTCGGAATCGGGTGCTGGGTCTTAGCAACGACGACCTCAGTTCGTGGGTCATCTTAGGCTCCTAGTGGGCCTTCGGAATCGGGTGCTGTTTCTTAGCAACAGGGGTCATAAGCTGTAAATCATACTCTGCTAATGTAGCTGGAGCTGGTTTAGACAGAACTAAAGTTGACGACACGACACTAGTGTTTATGTTTATTCTATGGACGCCACCACGGTGTGCAGGCCAAACACTCTATTGACCTATATCTAATAAATATAATCTAACTGCCATCGCAAATCGACGGCTCAAACAATACGTGAACAATACTATTCAATAATACAACAGGAAAAGGAAAAAACCGAAAATGGCAGATGAAATGAATTTTCGCCGTCAGATGGTGCTGTTACGTCAGTTTTTGTATAGATGGCAGCATTGGGAAGAGTTTGACAGCTGCGCTAATGAATTCTGTTTGTAAACATCAGAGAACTTTTATGATTTTTCTATGAAAATACGCTTTATTTAATAATTAGACTAGTGTTAGATTGATACTGATAGTTCGTCCGTATCATTAAAATATCAGTATAATTTTCAATTGCTTTATTTTGCTAAGTTAATTAGAAAACAATGACGATGGAAGTTTGACTATGGCAACATTTGAGTATAAAAGATTTTTATTTCTAGATGACGTGAGTGTTGCTTTTGCTTTCTCGGTGGAGTTTGCTAGTACGAACGGGTGGAGAACGGGCGTCCATTTTGCTTCGCCATATTGAATTTGGTCGGACATCTTTGGACGCCATGTTTAGTCGGACATATTTTATAAACATTTTCGCGTAAATTTCAAATATTTTTGAGCCTAAATATCGAACTTTTTTTCACTGAAAACTGTGGCACTAGTTGCGGTAAATATTACGTTGGAAAATTCCGTGCCAACGCATCTGTCCATATTTGTCTCCTGGTGGCCGTCGGTGCTTTTGTTACTGGATAAATACAGGTAAATTATTTCTATCGAAAACATAGTACTTTTTGACGTATCATAACAAGTGTTTTCTATTTTCTATGAAATTACGCGTTTGGTCGATTAATTGAGGGTGACAGAATGAAGGTCATTTTATAAGGTATCGATGTGTGCAGCGTTTGGCGTGGTCATTTTATAATTATCTGAAAAATCGTCTGGGTTGCGGTCCCGGCCGGTCGAGCTGCGCCGTCAGTAGACTCGCACCTGCCCCGAGTGATAGTTGTTTGACTTCAATGCACCATCATGCGGCACAATAAAAGCTAAAAAAATGATTTTCTCTGTGGGAGGCAACGAATTCTCATTAAAACTTGTACCCCAACGGGTGACGTTTTGACACTATTTACACTAAAATCACAACTGTTGTGTGTGTATCACGATCCGTTCTAAAAATAAAACATGAAAAACAAATCAATTGTGCTCGAATAAAATGATAATGAACTGTTTTATTTACATACATTTGTAATCCAGTGTTTTTATAATCTGAAGAAGTTATTGTTTTCTTGACATCTTATCATGTAGGCAAAGGTATGTGTGTATTCTGCCTGATTAGATTCTTGTTTTTATATAATTTGAGTGTGATGGGAATATAATTAAATATCAAACAATTAAAGTAACATATTAAAAGAAAATGGTTAATTAAGCCATCCTCTGATAACTAGGTACAGTTAATTCTGAGTTTGTTCACACAATGTCTTACTTAATTTAAAAAAACAAACATTTCAATACAATAGGTAATTTTAATAAATACTTTATTTAATTCTTATAGAAATCATCCAAAGGTTCCAATTTTAAATTCTGATCACTGTTTCAAATACTACAGGTTCTTGGAATGAATCATTCCAAAAACATACCTATGATTGAAAAGAAAAATAAGGTGATATGTAGAAAAAGCATTGATTATTATAACAGGACTATTACCACAAATGACCCCCGGTGATCAATTATTCATGGGACTCCCCAACTGTAAAAGACAAGACACAATTCCTGTTCATCATCGTCATCTGCCTAGCCTTCTTTCAAACTATGCTGGGGTCGGCTTTCAGTCTAACCTGTTGCAGCTGAATACCGGTATTTAACATGGTCCGACTGCCTATCTGATGTCCACAACCCAGTTGCTGGGTAATACAAAATCCCTTGGTAAGACTGGTTGTCAGACTTTCGGGCTTCTGACTACCCATAACGACTGTCAAAGATCGACAAATACACAACTCCTGTTCATCATTCCATATTGTCCCTTTGCAAGTAGATTGTGGAAGAACACATGATGCCCCAGCTCTAAATTTTAATTTGTCTTATGGAAGTGGCTAACTGCCCCCTCATATAGCAGTTTTAATTTAATGTTACTTCAGTGAGAAAGAGATGGAGCTATACAGGACGTCTAGCTCCATCTCTTTTCCACACTCAAGTAAGATTAAATAATACTGCTATATGAGGTGATGCTGGTATAGAATACATTTCCAGCTTATGCTGATTTTGCATTGTATAGGATTTCCGTACAATGCGAGGTCAGCTTATACTTGATATGTATAGCTTGATGTGTAACCGTGTAATCATAAAATAATGATAATCTTCCTTTGAGAAAGAGAGATGATGCTATTCATCCTATATAGCACTCTCCCTCTCTTTAGGAAGGGTACTACATAGGTATTTCCTCATTGTGAAGTGAATGTGGCAATGACTGATCAAACATGATATTTATTTACGTTTAATTTTAAAACTTGCAAACATAAGATTCTAAGGGTGTCCAATTATAGGCAAAGATAAAATGAAAAACCGGCCAAGTGCGTGTCGGACCACGCACAATGAAGGGTTCCGTAGTTGGGATGAATTTATCCCAAGAACAAACTTAACATTGTAGTTGAAAAACATGATCTGCCATATGGGATATATGGGAGAACATGTTCTTGCAACTGCAAATGTAAGTAGGTTGATTATTACTCGTTAACTTGCAGAGCCTACTTAGCTGTGATAGTTTTCTTTTTAATTTCGTTATATATACTACTGCCGTGAATTTTTCGCGTAATTAAAACCAACCATTTAGCTGGCAGGGGGGGACACTTGACTCTAGCAAAAATTAGCACTTTAAAGCTTAATATTTTGCAAACGGATCCCGGATTCACACTCACTATTATCACTCAATATTTTTGAACGAACTTTCCAGCGACACCCCACACCATGGGAAAGACCAGAAAAAAAAAACCCACTTTACGTGCATACATTAAAAAAAAAAAATTGTTCATTATTTTATTCTACCACTGTCGGCGTGATTAATCTGTCAGTATACCCATGCCAAATTACAGCTTTCTAGTACTAAGAATCTTGGAGCTAAACCGCGGACAGACAGACGGACGGACATGGCGAAACTATAAGGGTTTCTTGTTGACTACGGAACCCTAAAAAGGACTACTATATCTATACTATTGGCCAAACTTCTAAACTAATATTATGAAGAGAAAATATTTGAATGTTTGTTTGTTTGTAATGGATAAACTGAAAACTAGGTACTCAACCAACTTTAAAAAATCTTTCAATTTTAGAAAGCTACATTATCAGCGAGTAACATGGGCTATATTTTATCGACTTCCACGCCAACGAAGACCCGGATAGAAGCGAGTATAGAATAAAGTTTTTCTAACAGACTAAACAAACAGATCTGTTGCTGGGGAGTTAGTTGGGCCACATTTTCTTCCCAATTAAAACATTAGTAAGTAGTGAAGGCTGGGCATTTTGAGGAGACTGTCGTAATGTAATTTTGATAAGTGCTGATTATCAGCCTAAATTTGAATAAATGATTCTGATATAGAATTTTTGTAAAATAATCTGCCAGTGAGCAGTGGTAACGACCACGACTTACGAGTTGAGTTCGAACCCTGCCAGGCGCTTTACTTTGTGTAAATTATTTCATCACCACTGCTCTCAAAACGGTGAAGGAAAACATCGTGAGGAAACCGGCATGTCCTAGAACAAAAAATTCGAAGACATGTGACATGATATCTACCAACCTGCATTGGACCTGCGTGGTTGATTCAAAGTCAAATAATTTATTTCAATTAGGCACAAAAAAGGCACTTTTGAACGTCAAATATTACAAAAAAAAAAAGATTCTAGTCGCCCCTTCCAAAAGGCGGTTTTCGTATGAAGAAGAATCCCTCCCTCTCACGAGTGGAGGCCTGTTCTCCAGCAGTGGGAACTTTATAGGCTGATTATGCTGAATTCAGAAAGGCATCCCGTACGTTTACGCCCGGCCTAAAATTTGACAACAGTATGCATTTATTAAGAAAATTAACTTATTTACCCTTGAAACGCTCACTTTATTTCAATTGACCTACAACTTATATGATAAGCAGTTGATCGTAATTTTCTTACCTTTTTAACCGAGTTCTAAAAATAGAGGAGGAGGTTACCAAATGTTTTTTTATTTGTATATTCGGGCATAACTTCATCGGTATGTAGACGGATTTGCAAAAATATTTTTTTGTTTGAAAGGGTATGCTCTCGAGGTGGTCCCATATCAATTTTATTAACTTTGCTTTGGTGCAATAATACGTATTTTTCCCACTAGGTCTATAAGGATTTTGTTGTAATTACTTCCTATCACTGTTATTTACATAGCAGGTAGTGATATATAGCAGATGGTGAATGGCCCAGTGCGAGTTGGTGGATTATGTTTAAGTACATACGGCTACACATCGAGCTATACTTTTCCAGTTTATGCTGATCTCGCATTGCATAGGATTTCTGTACACTGCGAGGTCAGCTTATACTAAAAAATTGTCTTTTAAATGGTAAAAATATTGATGTTTTAATTTAGAAACAATTACCTACATACAAGGTAATTGTTTCCAAATTAATTGTATTGTATTCCATTAATAAAAATATTTGTATAAAAAAAAAAATAACTGACTTCTAAAAAACACTACAAAGTGAAAAATAACTTTAATTTCCGAAGTCGGTGGCAAATAACGAAAATACAAAACCAAAAACACCGACTTCCGAAATTAAAGTTATTTTTCACTTTGTAGTGTTTGTTTTAAGTATTTTTAAATTAGGAAAAATATAAGGTTTTGATAAAAAGAGAGCACAAACTAGTTATTTATCTTTAGTTATTGCAGGACGGTAAAGACTTGGATGTTTTTCGTACTTGATTAGGTCAAAATTTATTGATTAAGTAAAACCCATATTAGATACAAGTTTCCTCTTCATTAAAATTGGTATAAATATCATTGTGGCAGTTATGTATCCTGTTTGTGTATAATTAAAATGATAATGTTTACCAACGTGTATGTGTTGTGTGTTTTGTATGTTTGCTTAACATCTCTCCTGGTGATACAGACTGGATTTTTGAATCGGGTAGTACCATCGAAGAAGTTCATATCTATACACCGTAAGGACTATTTCTGCTTGCAGCGCTCGGCCGCTATAGAACCGGGGC
This sequence comes from Xanthia icteritia, assembly GCA_949128155.2. Lineage (NCBI taxonomy): Eukaryota > Metazoa > Arthropoda > Insecta > Lepidoptera > Noctuidae > Xanthia > Xanthia icteritia. The sequence goes on along the minus strand of OX421959.2, from coordinate 8,848,717 downwards.
GGTAACAGATGTGGTCATCGTGTTCACGGGATTTTGTTTTCAAACTGCTTGGATATGAAGTTCTTCAATAGTACCTTAGGGCAGCTACCTTAACCGTTGTAGCTACAGGAAAACGGTCTTAGGAGACTGTCCTTAACTTTTTGAGACATTTTATTTATTTATTTAACAATTTTTGTACACACATATATAAACAGACAAGAACAAAAGAACAGAAAAATACGCACAAAGGTGATGCTTATTTCTAAAGAAATATCTTCCAGCATACCTGCGATAGGACAGAGGGTAAAAAGAGATGTAGACACCGTGTGTAAGAGTAGAGAGAAAGTAAAATATATAAAATCAAAACAATTCACTTAATAAAATAAAACAAATTATATGAGAATATACTTACTTACATATATAATTATCAATGATCGGAGTAGGTAGATTGATTTTTGGTACTTGTATCATAAATGCACACAGAAAGAATAACATGGATAAGCCATTTTTCCGGAAAGCAATTCCGGTATTTCCGGATTCAATTAAATATTGTTAATGTTGGTAGTGATATTATTTTCACAACACAGTAACAAACAAAGAAGCGCACTCTACGAACCGAAGTAAACGAGTGAGCTACCTGGGATGTCGTCGGCGGGCGTACGCATTGTTTTGATAACCGGTTAGAGCACCACCCATGATCCTTTGTTCTGATTGGTCGTTGGGTTGTGTCAATCAAATCGAAGAATATAATATTGCTCATTTTAATACAATTCCTACCTAAGTTCCGGTTTTTTTTTTAAATAATCATCCAATTCCGGAGGAATGTCCATATTAATATATACGTTTCGGATCAACGACCCCAATTCAATCTACCTACTCCGATCACTGATAATTATACATACAATCATACATACTTCTAAAATAAATAAAATACAGCATACATTTTGATCTGCATTCACAGATATTGAAAAAACAATCGCGATAATCGGCCCCACATGAAAAAAAAAAACGTCATACGCGTAACCTCTTCCTTTTTTCATCTCGGTTAAAAATAGCTTTTACTTGGGAACCTCGTTACTTTTCAGTCATAACACGGTAATATCGACACTTTCATCATATTCAGTTTTTAAGGCACTTGAATTGTCAAGGATTCTGTCAATTAGTCAGAAATTTGAAGATAGTTGCCCATTCCAAAACGAAGGCCTATGGAGAAAACCATATTCGCATGTACCATCGAGGAAGTTCATATCTAGACACCGTAAGGACTATTTCTGCTTGCAGTGCTCGGCCGCTATAGAACCGGGACGGTAATATATGTGCTCATCGTGTTCACGGGATTTTGTTTTCAAACCGCTTAGATATGAAGTTCTTCTATAGTACCTAAGTTATTGTATTCTTTGAGAATAAAGCTATCTCAAACGTTACATCAATAAAATAACGATACAATCATCATAAATAGATAAAAATATTGATTAAAGGGAAAGTTGGACATAGAAATGTTTTCTATCAAGAAATAAAATCTTATTATCTCTGTGTAGATAAAAACTATTCCATGTTAATTTACGCTTCAACAAATATCAACTTCATAGAAGTGTTAATTAAGTTTATTTCTTAATGACTATTACTATTGAAAAAAACATTAAAAAAGAAAAAACAATTACTCTTGTTTATATCTTTAGAAACTTAATTACGAACGCAGTATAGCATAGTGTGACAATATAACATGACGTCTGTATTCTCCGAGGGGGTAGGCAAAGGTGTATAGCCAACTACGTTATAATAAATCGCTAGTAATAGAGGTGAGCCTTTGTCATTTACCAGGAGAAGAATCTGATAAAGAAGAAATAAATTATATATTTATACTGCGTTCTCGATTTAGTTTCCAAAAATGTTAATAAATGTGTGTATATGGAAATATATTTTTATTACTCATACAAAGTTCAGTTTGCGCTATTTCAAATATTTTTATGACTTTTTAACAGTACTAATATTTTTGATATAAACTTAATTTACACTAGCATTAGGTAGATATTTGTTTAGTTGAAAATAACATCAATTGAAAACAAGGACTTGAATATACTTTAGAGAGGCCTTTTTTTTTAAATATTTTTTTACCCCCGACTGTGGCAAAGCCATAGGAGGGTTATGTTTTTGATAGGCTATATGTATGTTTGTATGCTCATCTTTTCCTACATATCTCGTAAACTACTCGTCGTATTTTGACAAACGAGCTATCGTTAGAAGCGTCATGTTGTTCCGCGGGCTTAATATAGGCTATATGACGTCACAAAAAATCCAAGATAGCGCCTTACTTCGGATGTAAAGTGTTAACGAAACTTAATTACCTATTTTATTTAGATTAATATATAGTGCTTGGTATGTAATGAATACATTCCGAAAATATATTGATTATCTATGATTAATCATACATAAACCCAAAATAAGACTAAACGCAATAATTGTTCACTCTGACTGGTTTCAAGAACACTAAAAACCTCTTCTAAAATTGCTTGTCAAATAATAGGTAAGTATATAATAATTTAACTAAAAATGAAAGTTAAAAACTAAAACAACGGATGAATGCAGATGGTTCACTCCGCAAAATCATTTAAATAAAAAGCGACTCTTGGCTACGACACATTAAAGTGTAATTCAGATCGCACAGCGCTAATTACCTACAGTTATATTCACCTAGAAGTCGCCTCTCTTTCTATTGCGTAACTCTTATATCTCCTGACTATGTTACATTCGGAGACGGTTAGACGGGCCCGCCGCGTACTTGTAGCTTCATGCTTAAAATGCGGAGTGAACCATCTGTGCCAAAACCCAGCTACGACAAAAACGCCAACTAAAATGGTATAAACAAGACATAGTAACAAGTCACACGTAATTTCTAAATATGTCTTGTAATTAGTGCATAAATTATACAGATTTCTAGAGATACAAGCTTGTTTCCCAGTTTTACAATGTGTTACTTATTGCTTTTTAATGCGAAAAAGAGTTAAAGGCTAAACAGGATGTATACTTATAGCGCCATTCCTTTTTCTCATTGGAAAAAGGACTTAGGCGTGGTAACACTTACACTTTGTTCGGGTCGCACAAATGTGTAGCATGCCTTATACGCAATTTGAATGATTATAAAACATTTTTTTATTTTCTGACCGTCAATATTCCTTGTTCCAGTTAACATCAGCGAAGATGATGAACCAGGAGATCATGTGTGAGGTGGAAATAGGCACGCATGGCTCCATCGTGGAGATGGAAGGAGACGACCAAGTTGGGGTCAAGGTAAGTGTTTGAAGGTGCCTACTGAGTTTATGGCAACAGTTTGCGAAGTCTTAAGAGGGAACAGGGCCTGCGATTCTCCATACAAATGTATTCCCCTTTTTTCTTCCTGAATAATCCTCTAGAGCAATCTTTTCTTTTTTCATAAAATTAAGGTTTGCTGTAGACACGTCTCTGTTATTTCCAGTGATCTGAGTAGGTAGATTGAATTGGGGTCATTGATCCGAAACGTATATATTAATATGGACATTCCTCCGGAATTGGTTAATAATTTTAAAAAAAAACGGAACTTAGATAGGAATTGTATTAAAATAAGCAATATTATATTCTTCATAATTTTTTTTAACGGCACACAGTCATGATTTGATACAACCCAACGACCAATCAGAACAAAGGATTATGGGTGGTGCACTAACCGGTTATCAAAACAATGCGTATGCCCGCTGACGACATGCCAGGTAGCTCACTCGTTTACTTCGGTTCGTAGAGTGCGCTACTTTGTTTGTTACTGTGGTGTGAAAATAATATCACTACCAACATTAACAATATTTAATTGAATCCGGAAATACCGGAATTGCTTTCCGGAAAAATGGCTTATCCATGTTATTCTTTCTGTGTGCATTTATGATACAAGTACCAAAAATCAATCTACCTACTCCGATCACTGGTTATTTCCTTTTTGTCAGCAACGTATTGGTAAAGAAAATATGACCCTCCAAAAATAACAAAAATGGCCCATTTTTACCACCGTGTTTAGAGGACTACCAAACAATTCGACAAGTTTTTAATATAAAAGAAAATGATAGGAACCTAGACATACTCTTTCTTAAAATTTTATTGTAAAAAATAATTGAATCGGCTCAGTTTTCGAGGAGAAAAAAGGGGAATACGAAACGTCGAACTTGTACATTTTTTTTGTGATAAAATCAGTCTGAGCTGCAGCTGTCCCTATCGCACTCTACGGAGACAGACTTGAAGTAAGACGACGGCAATAGTTTCTTCAAATACCTATTTTTCAAATTCCTCGCAGGCCCTGTTCCCCTCTTAACTAAAAAAAAATATGTGAAGACAAAGTGGTAACGTGGGTTGTTTTATGGGATCGTAAAGGGTCCCGAGGCTGCGATATATATGGCAGCGCTAAGTAATTATTTAATATTTTTACTTGACGCTTCAATTTTCTTCGCTTTATTGACATTTAAGTATAAATAAGTCAATAAAAGCAGGCTGTAATAATGTCGCTTTTCCAAAGTCAAGCACATTTTTACTTACTTTTTCAAGAAAATTACTTAAGGACCTTTGCTTAAGAGAGCACTTATCATTTTAAGCCTTTGCCCAGAAATACTATAGTTTATATATTTATTTTTATTATTTATACTGCAGTGGGACAATATAGGGCAAATGCCTCCCTTTCTCCTCGCCACTCCTCTCTTGTCTTGAGCTAGTGTGGACCAATTTGTCTGTAGACGTCAAGCTCGCTTCGCCATCTCCTGGGTCTGCCTCTATGTCGACGGACATTTTCTGGTAAGTAACGCAGTGAAGTTTTCACACTGAAAACTTCACTGCGTTACTTCTGCATCGACTTTACTTATCAACAATAACACTAGATTAAGGATTAGGAACAAAAACGCATCGCTCAAGTGGCCGCGATTGCATATAACTTGATTATAAACCATAACACTCAAACATAAAGTTTATTTTCGTTTAGAATATATTTAACATAAACTTTATTATCGTTTGGAATATATTTACTACTTCGATTGAAAAACAAACGTATTTTTAAAATAAGAACAAAAATATTTATGGAAAAACTAGCTTTACCCGGCCCGGCTTCGCACGGGTAGCACTAAGTACTTATACCTACCCTACCTACCCTACCTACCCTACCTACCCTACCTACCCTACCTACCCTACCTACCGTACCTACCCTACCTACCCTACCTACCCTAGCTACCTTACCTACCCTACCTACCCTACCTACCCTACCTACCCTACCTACCCTACCTACCCTACCTACCCTACCTACCTACCTACCCTACCTACTATAAACCTCACGGAGCCCGAGACCTTTCCAACGAATGCAAAACCGTGGAAATCGGTTCGTGCGTTCTGGAGTTATAGCGTCAGGAAGGAAAACCCGACTTATTTTTATATAGTAGATAAAATGTGACTTCGAAGCAATAAGTTTGAAAACACTATGTTTATAGAATAAAACCACAACATTATTTGTGGTCTTATTTTTCCGGCCGTTTTTGATGCGCTCATCGGAGATGGAAGCATTTTTTTTTATGTTAACCAATTACAGGCACTTTTGAATCATCAAGGAGTCCGTTAGTCAGAAAGATTTAGCTAGTTGTCCCTTCCAAAGCTTAGTAGATTCATATGAAGAAGAACGGGCAAGAAACTCCATGGACACTCTTTTATATCAAAATATTACTTGTAACAACAATAAAGCTAAGTTTTTCTAACAAAAACCAATAATAGGCACTTTAAAATTGTCAAGGAGTCGATCAGTCAGAAATTTGAAGCTAGTTGCCCATTCCAAAGCGTAGTTGGTTCCTTCCTATGGAGAAAAACGGGCAAGAAACTCCATGGACTCTTTAAGATCAAAATATTGTTACAAATATCAAGCTAGGATTAACATTTTTTTTTTTTTTGTTTTTCAGTATGAGGAGATAGAAGCTGGTCAATATGAGGAGTACATCACAGATGATCAATATGAGGAAGTGGAAGAACAAGTTATTGGGATGCAGCATCTTGAAGAAGGTAAGAAAGAACTAAATAATAATAATCTTAAAAAAAAAAAAAAACTTATTCCGGACTAGGGTTGCCAACCCTACTATACAATATAGTATCCTGCTATATTAGAGACGAATAAAACACATAAAAAAAAAAATTGTAGGAAAAACTACAATATTTTCATTTTAATACAAAATGGCGAGATTTGTATTAATTATTAGTTATGAGGTACTTATACTTAAAAAAAAACCGTTAATAAATGCTGTTTTTTTTTAATACCTACTATATGCTTTTCTTTTTTTTTGCCGTTTACTATATTTATACTAGCAATGACTTCGAAAATACTATATTTGATATTAAAAAAAGTTGGCAACCCTATTTTGGCCCGATAAATATAGTGCATTTGGTTAGTATACACACGACTTAGAAACTAGTGTTAGTACATACAGCTACCAGAAAAACAACACAAACTATTAAATAATACGCCACAGGGGCATGTAGGCGTATCCAATAAGTATGGGGCTGTCCCACCTAAAAGCTATAGTTTTCAGGATACTCATTAAAAGAAAGTTGTTTTTTTTATTCTGAACAATTTCAACATCATCATCTGCCTATTCTTTTCCCAACTATGTTGCACACATTCACAGCATGTTTGTACACTTGGCGCGTCGCTTCGTGAGATAAAAATACTATTGTGCTATTTGGTAAATAATTTATTTCAATTAGGCACAAAAAAAAGGCACTTTTGAATGTTTAAATTTAGAAAAAAAAAACTGTTTACATAAATAATAAAATAAATAAATAATTGATTCTAGTCGCCTCTTCCAAAAGGTAGTTTTCGTATGGAGAAGAATGGGCAAGAAACTCCACCGTTACTCTTTTAAAATGTTTTCACAATATCTTGTATACATCAATTTTATTATATAATTATATGTGAAGACGATGCATCTAGAATAAGATTACTATACCACGATAGGTAAAAATAATGAAAGATTAAGGAATGACAGATAAAGTAATTATGTGATAGATGCACGGTGCTCACATATTTACAAACATTGTAAAGTTATATGATATTCCTAACATATATTATACTGGCAGCTAGCTTGCAACTACTTTAAAAAATGTAAGATTACTATCTTTGCCTGTACGCACCACGGTTGGCGCAGTGGTTAAGCGATTGACTGCTGCGCTGCGTGTCGCGGGTTCGATTCCCGCACGGAACAAATATTTGTATGACCTACAATTAGTTGTTCCGGGTCTGGCTGTTTGTGTATGTGAGTTTAAATGTTTGTAAACGCACCCACGACACAGGAGAAATTCCTAGTGTGGGGCAACGTTTTTTCAAAAAAAACTGACATCAATTTTTTTGACCGGTGTGTAGTGTGTATGTATGTTTTACACTACATCTGTTTTTAAGGCAATGATCCTAAAATAAGTCCCATTTTACTTTCCTAAAAATATTATTGAACACTTATACAGCGTGTAACAAAAACTCTGTCCGATCCGTGAGGGTTTTGTTAAGAATCATATTGAGACTATTTATGTGGTCATTTTCTGGAAGAAAGAAAAAAAAAACGACTCTTTTTTTTTTCAATTTGGTATTATACCGGGCTATAACATGGGGCGTGGGTGGCCGTCGTTTACCGGGTGTCTACAAGTCATAACTTATGACACCTGTTGAAAATGTACCAATTTTTAATGGAATGAAATAATTTATGTTTGCATGGTATTTTACATTTTTTTTTTAATCTGAATAATATTTCGTAATTTAAATTGAATTGAATGTATTTTAATAATAATATTTGTTCATCGTCATTTTATAATTTTTTATTTTGGATTATTTCGAACGCAATGTAGATTGTTATTGAATAAATTGAGTTGAATTAGAAACCCAGAAATATTTAGGTTTATTAATTCAAAAAAGCGTACATTTTTAGAAGGTCAATAAGTTTCTAGAGGGTCAGTTAAACATACATACATAACCTGACGCGTGCTTCTCATGGTGGTAGGCAGGAACTACAGATCGCCCCACCTGCTACGATCCGATCCTTATACTCATTTTGCCTCGTTTACGTTCATACATCTGGTCAGCGTCGGCCCTAGCCCTTGATCAGGGTAGAGCGAGATTATCTTTCGGCGTCGTTTGATCGACACTTTCTTTTCCTTTTAGAGAGACTTATTATTTATTTAAGGTGGATCCGCAGTTGTAGTCCACGAAATAATCATTAACATATCTCTCTAAAATAGATTTGATCCATAAAAACAAATCCCTTATGGAACAAATCTATCTTAGTAAGATGTATTAATGATTATAATTCTGTAAATACATATCTGTTATAGTCGCGAATCATATTTTGATCAAGATACAACCTGACACTGACCTGCAAAAATCTTAAGAAAAATTTAAATTTCGCGGGCTACCACTGCGGATCCACCTTAAATAAATAATAATCGTCTCTTTTTAATTAAAAAAAACAAATTTTATTGCAAATATCAACACTTATTAAATTTAAATGAAATTAAGTAGCTCATAATAGTATACTCCTGTTTATTTAACTTTAAAAAAGCTTTTACTGCTATAAAATTAAATTAGTATTTGGTGTTCATTTCAATCTGTGACTAAATAATAAAATGCTCACGCGCCTCTCAAAAGGCGCCATCAAAATTTTATTTTACGCTGGAAATTGTTTTCCGCACTTGGCTATTTGGTCTGGCGCCTAGAGCGACTGCTCCACTTCACCCCAGGGCCGGCGCTGCATCTGGCCATACACGCACGCCAGATCAGTTAAAAAAATTCCCATTTTTTAATACGACTGCCCAAAAAAAGGACTGTTATTAATATTCAACTAACATCATTCGCACAGACTAACATCATTCATAATGTCGGCTTTGCTGACAGACTATAAAATTTCAGTTGGCAGTGAAGAGGTCATCCTGCCCGGTATATCCGGTGAAGAGGTGTTGAATGCAAGCCCTGACACACAATATGATCCTTTGTACCCGGTTCCTGCTTCTACGAGTAGCAGGTAATGTTTTAGTTGTATGATTTTTATGAGGATATCAATACATAGTTCTACGGCTAGACACCCACAGTTGAACTCCGAAAAGGCAATGGAGAGAGCTTGATCAATATGAACTCAGCTTTTTGCAGTCCACTGTTGGAAATAGGCCCTCTTAGGCCGGATATTCTGTGTCCAGGTGTGACCCTAACTGTGGCACAACACCTGCTTATCCGCCTAACGCCTACAGTCTATCCCAGCCACCTTCTCAAGGTCTATCCACCCGGGGTTAAGTCTCACGCAAGATTGATGGAGAGGGCTATGCTCCGAGTCTCCTGCAGAAGAACTAAGTTAACACATTCAAAGACACGATAAGAATGATGCCTGGGTGAAAAAACAGAAATTCTATTTAGTCCGTCAGTCAGATAATAAAAAAATATTAGACTCGTATTTTTTTGGTTTATCATATTAATAAAAAATGACTCAGATAAAACGCTTTTCCATACATTTTGACCGCGTAGATATTGCACTTTTGTATGAAACACAGTTTTTTTTTTTAATAACCGCCGAAATATTTCTACCCAGAGGGGTTCAGAATCATGTACTGAATCCATGGTAACTGTTCTCGTGTTGATGTCCCTGCCACCCTGTATCTAGCAGTGAGTTGAAATGAGGTTGTTCTTATTTACCTTAAAGGATGATGAAACAATCTGTCGGTTTGTTTCAGAAGAGGTCGCGGCAGACCCCGCTCTAACGTCACTAACAGCGCCAATAATATACAGCATTTGATGCCTATTGGTAAGTTTAAATTATATTTAACTAGCTTTTGCCCGCGATGATGTCGAAAAATATCACACGGAAACGTACTACCGGGATTAAAAGGAAGCGAAGCAATGATCGCATCCCTAATAGCCGAGAAAAGCGCTGCGCCGCACGCAACTTGTTACGCGTAACATTTTAATGATATGATGTCAAGGCATATTTTGATCTAAATTAAATGCCTAATTTAAATATTTCATTGGATAAGGATAAATATAATACCCGTCAAAATAGGTGCGGAAATAACAATGAAGTTTTTATCAAATTCCGAAAGATAAAGCAGGTTATTGTGTGGGTCATCCTCAGAAGATAGACATGCCATCGCGGACTTCTTTGTTTACCTTTTTAAGATGTAAACATAAATTTTATTTATCTCTCACGGTTTACGCGGCGCACGTCAGTGAAACTCCCAGTCAGCATGGTTTTTTCCGACATTCAATAATCGTCATATTTCAGCCAATTTACACAAAACCTTTAATGAATTATACATCAAAACCTTCCTCATGAATCACTCCGTCCATTGGTGAAAACCGTTTGAAAATCCGTTGGTAGTTTTTGAGTTTATCGCGTTCAAACAGACTGACGCTTTTTATTTGTAATTTTATTAAAAAATATAAAATTTAATAGATGCCCATATCAGATTAGTGGGAAAAATATATTTTTTCCTATACGCCAGTAAACAAGATAACATATAAACTGCGTTCACAACAAATAAGTTAATTAGTTTTCACTGCAACTTTGACATTTTTATGATGGTACCGAACCTACCCGAAACTTTCAAATTTTCCCAATCAACTTTGAACCTTATGCTTTAGTGATAAAGTTGAAAATCTATTAAAGAAATTTGACAGATTGTAGTAGGTTGATCTGCTGGCGTCTGTACTTGCCATTTTGAAATGAATTGACTTTTCGCCTAGCGTTCTTTCAGCCTTTTTTATTTTTGCTAGCGTGATGTTGAATAGCCTATAATCTTCCTCAAGAATTGCGCTATCAACTGCAAGAAGAATTTCTCAAATCTGACTGTTAGGTCCAGAGATTAGCGCTTTCAACAAAAAACTCTTCAGCTTTATTATATTTGTATTGAATTAAACAATGTCCCTATTAGATAATCTATAGTCTTACACAAATTATAAAGATTAATTTATACATTTTCAGGCGAAGTACCAGTAGGTCTAAATATAATGGACGGCGTGGCCGGGCGCGGCCCAGCTAGGAGATGGGAACAAAAGCAAGTTCAGATCAAGACAATGGAGGGAGAGTTTTCTGTCACCATGTGGGCTACTGGAGAGGATGATGGTAAGTTTAGATGTCCAACTTTCGACTCTACTTCAAAATGATAAAGTTGATATTGTTTTGGTTATTCAAATTAATTAAGCGGCCGTACTGTGACTTGTTGGAGCTTTCATTGCTCCAGTGTGAGGGAGAGAGAGTTACAGGACGAATAGCACTATCCTTCTTTAACAACAGAACAATGATAGGTTTTACAAGGCATAGGACGATCTGTGCCCCTTTTTTTAACCGACTTCAAAAAGGGGGAGGTTCTCAAATGGACTGTTTTTTTTTTTTTGTATGTTTGTTAAGCGATTACTCCGCCAATTATGAAATGATTTCGATGATTCTTGTTTGGTAGGTCATTTTTCAGAGGTGGTCCCATATAAATTTTATTAACTTTGCTTGGGTAGTTTTTGAGTTAGCTTCAATAATAGGTATTTTTCCCACTTAGTCTATATGGATGATGTTATAAGTTCATATCACTGTAATTTACATAGCAGGTAGTGGTATTCGAATTTGTGTGGGGTAAGTACCACAACTAAATAGAAAAAAATAAAACTTTACAAAAACATTGAATCAACTAAAAAAAAAAAAAAAAAAAAAGTGCAAAACCAAAGACACCGACTTCCGAAATTAGAGTTATTTTGCACTTTAGTGGTTTTTTTTAAGTCTGTTCAATTTTTTTGTAAAATTTTTTATCGATTGTGCTCGCAAGCTAGTCACTCTGACCTCATGTACACAAAACTATCCTCATTTTAATGCTAGTAAGCTAGTGAAAAAGATAGTAAAATAGTTTCAAAATATAGATAGGGTTCTATTTTTGAGCCACTGATTTTACTATCCTGGCTTTTGTACTAGCGTCGTGTGCGTGTGACCGGCAAAGCTAGTATCCGATCAGATCATTTTACTCTACTGACTAATGCCTGGTTTATACGACGGCAGTGACTCGGAATTTTGGACCCAGTCAGTGGGTTCATGTAGACGAGATCGGAAGTAAGTCAAGCGGGGGAAGCTACTGGTCCCGAAAAAAGACGGGTAGGTTAAAAAAAAAAAAAAGTTTATTTCAATTACAATAGGCATTTCGGCATTTCGATACATATTATTGGAGATCACCTTTTAAGCAAGGAATCGCTTGTATCAGGAGACTCCGCTCTTCCACTTGTTAGGCCTCTGCCTCGAATTTTGCGGGCAGCGGGGCGGCAGCGGCGGCGGCGCGGGAGCGGCAGGATCTTATGCGTAAAATCAAATGGACCGGTTCTCGAAAACAGCGGCGTGGCAGCGGCGCGGGGGCGGGCAACGAGCGGTGCACTCCAGTCAAGCGACGACCGCCCGCATTGCGCGTTTGCATAGTATAGTGTTGTACATTTTTTTTGTGACGTAACGAATGTTGTCGCCGTTTTTCAGACATTTCGTTCGCGAATAAAAACAAATATCTCGACAACACAACCACGAACACAACACTACACCGCTATAGTGCCGCGCGATTTGCCCGCTGGTTTGGAGAACAGGTATGCGTTGCCCGCCCCGCTCCCGCGCCGCCGCCGCCCCGCCCCGCCCCGCTGCCCGCAAAATTCGAGGCAGAGGCCTTATTTATAAGCAATTGAAATGTAGACAATTATGATTATACAATTATACAAACAGTTCTGCAGATTAATGAGCGTAATGTAGAAAAGGGCCAGATCGCGCGTGTACGTGTGGTATGTGTATCATGAGTGAGTGTGAGTGAGTGTGGGTGTGAGTGTACGAGATAACGAGGAATGCTTAGTTCACTGGACTGACTTGAGGGCGCGAAGTCAGCGCTGGACTGACTTACGGGGACCTTATTATGAAGTATTAATGCCATCATTATTCCACTGCGAAAAAAGGATGGTGCTAGCGGCCTTGTATAGCTCCGTCTCTCACTCACTCTGGAATAATGGTGGCATTAATACGGCCAATGTGCTGTCACATTACTGGGCTCATATAAACCTGCCTTAAATCACTGCAATGCTACTGTCTTAAAATTACCAAGCACCGTGTAAACAGCTCTAGCATGTGGCTAGCCAGGATATTACTTGCTTGCTATCCTAGCTTCAGAAACTAGCTTCGTATATCCTGGGCATAACGTCGTCGTGTATATATTTCAATTTTGCCAAAATCAATCTGCTTAGCCTTTTGTCAAGGGTAGACTTCCAGTCTTACCAGATGCATCTGAATACCAGTATTTTACATGGAGCGACTGCCTATCTGACCTCCACAACCCAGTAACTGGGCTTCTGACGAGGCTGACCCGTAACGACTGTCGAAGATCCACGAATGACAGCCGGGAGCTAGCCGTTGGGGCTTAACGTTCTTTCCGAGGCACGGAGGAGTCTCGGTATGTAAAGATGGTCACCCACCTACGGACCAACCCCGCCAAGCGAATTAACCTGATGGATCCATCCGTGCTACTCGTAAACATTACCTATTTACTCTAAAAATATATTTTTTCATTCACAGATGACGGTTCAAATCCCGAGCCTGACCCCGACTACACCGAGTATATGACGGGGAAGAAAAGTATACTAGGAAGCGAAACTATCATGCCAGGTAAGGAAACAATATTCCCCCCCTTCCCCCTCCATCGGACCACTGCTCGGTAAAAAAAAAAAATATTTCACATAAACCTACAAGGGCACTTATGAAACGTCCGAAGCTAGGTGCACGGTTCCAATTGGTCGTTTGACGTTTCCTATGGAGAAGAGCCGGCAAGAAACTCCACGGTTATTCTTTTAAAAGTAAATGGTATTTACAATGTTTTCAAATTATAGTCTTAATAGGTATGAGAGGACAGTATGAACAAGTACCAGGTACTTAGCAAGATAGAAAATGGTCGACAGATCTACAGTACAGGCTTAACGCCTACAACGTTGTCACATTCACAAAATCTAAAAGAAAAGAATCTATATAAAAGCAAAATAAAATAATAAAATAAAAATAAAAACCTATTTAAATCAAATGATACGATTGCCACTACAGCTGTAATTGGTGAAGCGCCAGCCCGCGCCGATCCTGAGCCTGTAGCTTTAAACCCCCCGATTAATAATAATTACCCACTTGTGATCCAGCCTGTCCACCTTGCTGTCCTCGCCCAGCGACGCCCTAAGCCGACGTTCATGCCCCACAGGGGGAGCCCTTAGCGAGCGTTCGCCTAGTATACAACGTGTAACGTTAAATGCGCAAAACCTGAAAATAGTTTGATCAGAATCAATAGAGCCACTCTTTAATATAGGTCACATTTTTCAAAAAAAAATCACTAATAACGTTGCCGTGTCTATTTATTTATAGGTCAAGCCAACACATGCGCAAACCCGCCAAAATAGGTAAACAAACACAAATTGTTGTCGACCAATTTAAATTTTCTCATACGCGGGATAATAATAGCTTTTATTTTAATGCAAATACGAATCTTCCATGAATAAGACAAGAGCGTCGTCGCAGACGCAAGAAACGATCAGAATTGCCAGTAAAACTAAAACAGCACTTGTCAATTTTTTGAATGATTTTTTTTCTCTCTGAAATCAATAGAATTAAAAATCAGTTGGCGCATTTAACGTTACACGTTGTATAAGTTACTTTACGCCCTGGCTTGGGGCTTCAAGTTAGTGGTTATAATAGTTAGGCTATTAGAAATAGCCTCTTTTTGTGAAGAGTTGCTCATGTTTTTTTTTTGTTATATTCAAAGAGAGGGGTGCATTTGCACTTTCGTCTGATAGTGGTTGTAGCATTTTTTCCAAGGTTTTCGTGCATTCGGATAAAAGTATTAAATCGTCAGCGAATCTCAAATGGCCAGAAAATATATCCGGCCGTTTAATTAATTACTGGAAAAGTGACAGTTCCTGTTAACCATTCCATTATTTTCATTTATAAGGCAATTTGCGTTTCTATAAAATCTTTGTTTTTGATGAAATATCTAATCAATCTCTATTATTTTAATTCCAGGTTTAGACTTATCAGATCCCAAGCAGTTAGCGGAGTTTGCGCGACCCGGACACAAAATTAGACTAAAGAAACCTATGCCAGAGTCTTCAGACAGAACAATAGGTAAGAGTAAGTTATTTATTTATCTTTATAACAGACGCTTTTAACGTGCACGTCTTTCTACATCGACGTTTCGTATTCTCCTTTTTTCTCCTCGAAAACTGAGCTGATTCAATTCTTTTTTACATTAATATCTTAAGAAAGAGTACGCAAAGGTTCCTATCATTTTCTTTTATGTTAAAAACTTTTCGAAGATGAAAAAGATAGGAACCTAGACATACTCGTTCTTAAAATGTAAAAAATAATTGAATCGGTTCAGTTTTCGTCGAACTGTCGATTTCGACAAATTTTTTTGTGATATAATTGGTGTGAGCTGTAGCTGTCCCTATCGCACTCTACGGGGGCAGACTTGAGGTAAGACGACGGCAATAGTTTCTTCAAATACCTATTTTTCAAATTCCTCGCAGGCCCTGTTCCCTCTTAAAAACACCCTCACGGATTGGACAGGGCTTTTGTTACACGCTGTGTAGATAAAACGCATTCAAGTTGGGGAGTGGAGGCTCGCTACGTCACGAGTAAGTATAAGATCTACTGGGGAGTGACGTCAGGCCACATTTTAACGTATTGCCTACTCAATGTATCGCCGTAATCTTTTGATTACGTAAAAAAAGAATAAATACGTGTCCAATATTTTTTAATAATTTACTTGACGGACAAAGAAATTTTTGTCGACATTCCTATCCTTACGAAAACATGGAACACTTAGAGTAAATATTAAGCTAGTTTTAATTGATTGTTCTCAGCATGTCCACACAAAGGCTGCACTAAAATGTTCAGAGACAACTCGGCGATGAGGAAACATTTGCACACGCACGGGCCCAGAGTACACGTGTGTGCTGAATGCGGTGAGTACTTGAAAATATACAAGTTTCTAAAACAAGTTGTGGTTCTCAATTACGCACAAAAAAGTGCAATAACTTTAATTTCGGAAGTCGGTGTCTTTGGTTCTATACTTTCGTTTTTTGCCACTGACTTCCGAAATTAAAGTTATTTTGCACTTTTTTGTTTTTTGTACATCTTTATACAGTCGAAAAAATTTACAAGAAAGACAAGTTGCTTCTTTACGCCGTGGCTTTGCCTCGTGAGGTGCTGAAATGCTGAAACTTAGCCAGAGCACTACAGGGTCAAATTAAATTAGCTAGCGAAACTTAGACAGAGCACTACAGGGTCAAATTAAATTAGCTAGCGAAACTTAGCCAGAGCACTACAGGGTTAAATTAAATTAGCTAGCCAAACTTAGAGCACTACAGGGTCAAATTAAATTACCTAGCGAATCTTAGACAGAGCACTACAGGGTTAAAAAAAATAGAGATCCTTAAGAATTTTGCAATAATGTAACCCAAAGTAGCAAAATTTTGTCTATAAAATTGATTATTTGGCGTGCGCTGAGAAAACTATTGACGATACATACAAATTATGTACTACATGATGAAAGTACTCATTGTTACCTACAGAAGTCCGTGAGGGAATATATTTAACTATCATAATTGAGTCACAATAGCAGCTTTTGTGTTTTAAAATTTAATTGGATCACCGGTAGTAACAATAGTTAGTTAATATAATATAAACTTTATTGGCACAAAAAACTGTTTACAAAAACTCTATGTTAGATAACAACTGCATTAGTATAATACTGTGTCGCAGTCATTAACGCCCACCTCCAAAAAGTTAAAGACAAAAGCAAAACTAACTAAAACTAAAACAAATAAAAAAATAAAAATAAGAATAAAAATAAAAAGTTACATTCGTATCGTATCATTCTTATTCTAATAAATAGTTTTATCATCAAGAGTATTTATGTGGCAGTAAAATACTTTTTAAATCATTCGAATCGGACATTAAATTTCGAAGTTATCACGAGTATAAAAATGCAATACGTTGCCGTGGGAAATTTTCCGATATCCACGCGAGCATAACCACGGCCAAAAGCTTGTATTTAATAACTTGGTGGTCACATTAGTGTTGTCGATGCGTGGACTATAGGTTGCCGTTACTCGTTAAACACATAAAAGTTACTGTCAATCATTCCACTACTCGACATGGCCTCTCCCAAGTTGCACCACAACACCCGGTTATCTGCATCCGGTCTGTCCCAGCAATGTCTATGTATGTGACTCGATATAAAGTTCACATTTCAATACTTTACTAGAGTTTTTCCAGTGTGTGATGGCCATTACTGTCGTCTTTCTTTTGTGTAATCACATTTCATATTGAATTTATAGCATATAACCTTAAGAGTCATAATACATAAAATAAAACACGTTGTATTTAGTAAAATTCACCCCTTAAAGGGGTATATTAAAAACTATGTATTTTTCGAACACTTTTTTATTATTTTTATTTATACCATGTAACCTTAGAGTTATTTTGACTTTGACTTTATTGAATTTATAAGAAATCTATAGCCTAATATTTATTGTTTTTTCATTAATTTCAGGCAAAGCGTTCGTAGAAAGTTCAAAGCTAAAACGTCACCAACTAGTTCATACTGGAGAGAAACCTTTCCAATGTACCTTCGAAGGCTGCGGAAAGAGATTCTCATTAGATTTTAACTTAAGGTGAGTATGATGACTTGTTTTAATGAGTCGAGGAACTTGTGGCGGCATCTACATCGCAACATGCGAAGTACGCATCATACTGACGTCACGCAAAATCCTGCATCGCACAAGCAGAGTACCGTGTGACCAACATATACACAACGTCTCGACATCAATTGTCTGGTAGGAGGATCCTCCCTTTTCTATGGAGGATGAGTGAACTGTACATCCTGTTCCTTATAGCTCTATAAACTCATAGTTCTAATATGCATGATGGAGCCAATGACAACTTTCAGTATGTTCGCGATACTAAAAGTTGTACTCACATAATGAAGAGCTCCAGTCTCCTCCGAAACTAACATACTTTCTACCTGAACAAACCAATTCCTTCTGATCGTTAAATACAAATAAAACTATTTTTTATTTGTTGAACATAGGTAGGTTAGGAACAGATGTTGTAATTATTAAAGAACGCTACGTCTAGCCGTCATCGGCGTACAAATATCATTTTGGTTTACAAACATGTTGATTATCAAACAATTATCGCACATTATTAAACAATTATTCTAATTAAAATTTTCGACGCAATAAAAACATTCCAATAAAATATAATATTAATAAATTCAAGTATAATTTGTCAAATCAATAAATAATAAACAATAATAATAAAAGAAGTAATTATAATGTGTCAGTTAGGTTTTCGTTCACCGTATAATGTTTTTTCATATAATATTTTCAGTAAAGACTTTTTTAAATTGTTTATTTCTTTAATTTGTCTAAGGATCTTATTATAGATCCTAAGTGCCATTCCTAAAATAATTTTTCTATAAAGAGCAGTTCTATGTGGCTTAGCGCATATCTCTCTATTGCGTCGTTTTGATCTCAATGTATCAAACATACCTACACAAAAAATTTCGTGACTTTTCAGGACCCACGTCCGCATACACACGGGCGACCGTCCGTACGTGTGTCCGTTCGACGGCTGCAACAAGAAGTTCGCACAGAGCACCAACCTCAAGTCGCACATACTCACACACGCCAAAGCCAAGTGAGTAATTCTTTATGGCCGATTTTTCAATCTTCAGATGACTTTTAACAACGTGGTTGCGATTGTTCCTCACGTAGATATACAACGTGTTCCTTATGATGTACCATAACTCTAAGATTACATGCTATAAGTAAAAATAATAATAAATTGTTCGAAAAATACAGTTTCGAAGATAACTTAACACTAGACTCTCGATGTGTGTATCTAAGTTTCATTGATAAGTACGAGTAAATCATTTTCATTCAAACCAATCATTCATATGTAATGTTGTAACAGTAATTATGCAATATTGTCTTTGTCTGTGGCCTTGACATCAAC
Organism: Xanthia icteritia; assembly: GCA_949128155.2. Classification (NCBI taxonomy): domain Eukaryota; kingdom Metazoa; phylum Arthropoda; class Insecta; order Lepidoptera; family Noctuidae; genus Xanthia; species Xanthia icteritia. The sequence goes on along the minus strand of OX421959.2, from coordinate 8,829,665 downwards.
CGATGAAGAATCATTTTATAAATAGCGTTTATTTGTTGGCTAAATACGAGGCTTTTGGCTACTTTTGTATTTGTGTATTTTGTTTTTTTTTTAAATGTGCGTTTTGTTTGTGCAGAATAAACGTATTTTCTTTCTTTCTTTCATTTAAAGTTAAGAAAATGCGACGTTGTCATATTTCACGTAAGAGTGTTTGTTTTACATAAATAATCGTGACTTTCTCGATTTATTTTGTATGAAAAATAATTCATATGCCAGTTGATTCTTTGACATGGTCTCATTAACACCCTAAAGTTACGGGATATCAAAAGGAACAGATTATATAGGAAATATGTCAAACAGACATATTTATTCTTCAGATATAAGTTATCTGATGCACGTATTAAGGTATCATTCTGTACCCGACCACAGGCGGCAACTGCAGGCGACGTGTCGCCGCGACACGACTGATTTCTATGAAATACTACCTACCTACCGTAGCTAGCGACACGTCGTTTGCAGCCGCTTGCAGTCGGGTTCGGAAACATGACTGCAGCGACATGTCGCCTGCGGTCGGATACGGAACGGTACCTTTAGCCGCACTATGACGTATTGGAGCCATCATTGTATCATATTTTTTAATTTTTTTTAACGTTGCCCCACACTAGGAATTTCTCCTGTGTCGTGGGTGCGTTTACAAACATTTAAACTCACATACACAAACAGCCAGACCCGGAACAACTAATTGTAGGTCATACAAATATTTGTTCCGTGCGGGAATCGAACCCGCGACACCCAGCGCAGCAGTCAATCGCTTAACCAATGCGCCAACCGTGTCGTCGTTATGTGATAGCTATACAAGACTAATAGCGCCATTTCTTTTTAGAAACAAAACAATGAGGGTTTTTATTACAACTTCATTCTTCCAGCCTCAAAAGAAAGATGAAGCAACAATCGTAGTTTTTGAGCTGGAAAGGCATAAAAACCTTTTCCGAACACGTCTTCTTGTGTCCGTAATCGCGGCACGAATCTAAAAAACCGGCCGACATAAAGGGTTCCGTACCACCGTACCATATTTAGCAAAAAAAAAAACACGTTTCTTATATTGGGACACCCTTTAATTTTTGACTATATTTTATTTTTATAATTTCTAGTTATAGCAGCAATAGAAATACACAATCTCTGAAAATTTCAACTTTCTACCTATTACGGTTCATGAGATACAGCCCGCTGACAGACAAACAAACGGCCAGCAGAGGCTTAGTAATAGAGTTTCGTTTGGTACCCTTTGGGTACGGAAGCCTAGAAAGCATTATTATCCTTTATTTGAATTTATACGCTGCGGAAGACCAATTTCTAAGTAATGTATTCCATTACTACAAAAAAAATTGTCAAAGCTTCGCAAAGATTTCTCTACAATTCATAACATACCAATTATTATTAATTAAGACGCTGACAACAGCTAAACCGCGGTCACTCTCGGACTGCATAGATAAGAAAGATAAGCGCGATGACACTACGCCTGTAATTTATTGCAAAATTTGAAGCAATTATCGATTTATTAAAAAATGAGTTGAGTAAGAGTTGAGTAAATAAGACCTTCTTGTTATTAACTATAATACCAACCTACGTTGCTATTTATATTAGAACAGATATTTTGGATAAGAACTTAAGGAAAAGGGTTAGTTTAACGTTAATTTCTATCGAGTTTTTTTTTTCAAAACGTGTTCTTTTAACAATCAAGTTCTGAGAAATATGTTCGAGATTCACATAAATGTTTACCGCTACCACAAACTATATAGATTTGGGAATGTTTTTGTCAAGCCTACTTTTACCGTTTGCCTGTTGTCAGCGCCTTAACAATATTATTTATAGTGTTAAAAATATAAATAATATCGATAATTAATTATATTATTTCAGATCAAGAAATTCCCTATCACGCAACGGCGGCAATTCCTACGAGTCGGCGCGAACAACGCCACAGTACGTCCAATTAGAAATGTCGCCGGACGACTCCAACCCCCAACTAATCTTCTACACGCACGAGTGAAGCAAGAAACGTGAAAAGTAACGCAAGAAACGTGAAAGTTATGCAAGACTTGTGAAAAGTGACGCAAGAATCGTGCAAATAAACCTAACTCCGTGTAAAAGTGATAACATACGTGATGCAAGTTCGAATAATTCAATTATGCAAGACTTTTAAATAGTGATTTAAAGTGTATATGCAGACGCTAAAATAAGTGCTGTGTTAGTTATTATGAAGCAAGACTTATGAAATATGATGCAAGAAAATTTAAAAATTCAAGACTGTGGAACAGACTTGCTAGTGATCAAGTTTTAAATATATTTTTTTTCTTCTATATTTTAACTATGCTTTGGAGTAGACCAAAGGAATTTTACGTTTAAAAAGTAATTTTAGTTTGGCAACATTGAGTTTTTCAGTGTTGTATACTAACAAAATTGTATCGGCACATTTTTTTAAGTTTTCGCACTGTTTGCTCATTCAAATTAAATAGTTTGACAATAACATGATCACAGCTTAGTACATTTTAATAATTATAAAATCAATTACAGAATGTATCAATTTTTTTAAACGAATAAGACCTCCTATCTAATTACGCAACACATTTTCGTAAACGATTACGACAAATTTGTTTCATTTTGACAGTTCAACAACATTCATTGCGTTATTTACGTTGTTGAGCAGATTTTTTTTTCGAACTTCTGAATCAATGGATTAGCAATTTGTTTCAAATCGATTAAAATTCCGTTTGATCGTGTATTACGTAATTAGGGTACTGGTCTCGTTCTAAGATCCTATAATTTAGACCTTGAAGTCATGAGTGTAAAAATATCCTTAACGAAGCCGAGAGTCACTTGTTCTTCTCGTCATTATGATAATTTTTTGTACTGGCCCATACCTGGAACCTTCTGGTTACAGATATATTGAAATTCTAAGTGCCAATTTTATTGACGAATTTTTACGAAAACAAGTTTCAAATGTTACTTTAAATATTCCCACGATCCCTGTACAGTTCATGCCACTAAAAGATGAGACTTGCCACATCACGCGGTTTTACTTGCGCAGTAGACGATTTATAGTTCTCTTTAGCGGTATGACGCCCGGGTGTCATCGGGGCGGCGGGAAGAGCGCGGGAGGCGCGGTCAAGTCTCATATTTCGTGGTGCGTATTGTACCGTTGCGTGACGGATGCGCCAAGGCAGCCTGATAAATTCAAATTGAATTTCGCGGGCTACCCTTACGCTGTCGCGTTAAGCACAATATTTTGAATGTTTTCACACCAAAAATAATAGTTGTTTCTCTAATTTACACAAAAGTTACTTATTCACATACAGAATGCGTAGATGTCGGCTTCGTGATGAGTTTTTTTACACCCTGGATAGTTACAAAAGTACTAAAAACCTCTGTTTATCCCATCGGGAATACTGGCGTTATGTTTTGTGAAAATATTAAAACCCTAAGCTGTGATTATACTAAACGCATGGAGATCAGTACTACGTATACCTACAAACGTTTATTTTCTTCCTTATTTTAGTCTGACTTGGCGTGAAAATAAATTGTCGCGAATAGGTCCTGTTTTGAAGAACAACCTCTTTTTATAATCTCTTTAAAAAAACACTAGTTAGATTCTTATACAGGGGGACATTTTTGAGATGGATCGTCAAGGCAAAATCCGGAACTATGAACAGTTACTATAGCAACTAAATGGTCAAAGGACGCTTGATCATTGAGAAAACTAAGAGCACTTGTCCTAAAAGTTGGCAACGTCGCAAATAGCTTTCAAATATTTACCTGTTTTGATTAATTTGGCAATATTACTGTATAGAAATATGAAATGTGGCTAACTAGCGTAAAAAGGAAATAATAGGGACGTGTCTACAGCAGACATTGATTTTATGGGAAAACAATGATTGCTCTAGACATTATTCAGAAAGAAAAAAGGGAATACATTTGTATGGAGAATCGCAGGCCCTTTTCCCTCTTAACGCAGCGCTCAGAGAAAAAGTCTCTAGACGCAGGCGATCCCGCGTTGACGCCTTGAAACCAAACTGACGAGTACTCTCCCGGTAACGCTCGACATCTGAACTCTCTTTACATTTGATCGTGCGTTAACGCGCGTTACATGTGAACTTAGCTTTAAACTGAGCTGCTAGGAAATTGCTATAAGTTATTTACTTTGACAATTTTCTTTCGACTAAAGGGATTTTTCTAAAGAGGTTGTTGTCATATGGATAGAAATTTGTAAATTTTGTACCATATAAATGCCAAAAAATAATATTGTAATATAATTTTTAATGTTAAGTCAAGGGGAATTCTTATGATTTTTTCCTGAAAGTTCATTTTGACTTCCATAGCTGTAGTAATTAGGTCTAATTTTCAGTAGCGGTCAGTTTTTAATTTCTTGAGATATTTTGTGAATTTTATCTTTTCGCAATATGTTGAGCTCGGCTTCTAAAAAAAACAACATCAACATCCAGCTGCCTTTTTACATGGAGCAACTGCCTATCTGACGTCCACAACCTGGCTGCTGGAAAATACAATAACTCTTAGTCAGACTGATTTTCAGACTTTCGGGCCTCTGACTCCCGTAACAACTGTCAAAGATCTACGAATAACAGCCTGGACCGACCGGCTTAACGTGCTTTTCGAGGCACCCCCTACGTGCCTCAAAAAGTACTTTATTAAATGTATGGTCGCATTAACGCTGACTGCGGCAAGCGTAGCCTAAACCTAGATCGATCGACTTACTTAGCCACGAGCCCCCTATAAATTTGCCTCTACGAGGGGACATGATCTTCATGCGGACCCATCAAAGACCTGACGTCACACGAATCCTGCATCGCGCAAGCATAGTTTACCACGCGATCAACATATATATAAGTTACCGACATCAATTGTTCGGCAGTTGCCTCTCTTTTCTATAGAGGATGAGAGAACTTTACACTCTGTTCTGTCTGTTCTAAAGGGCTATACTTAAATGTACGTGGAGCGCACCCTGGACATTCAGCCTTGCGCATTTTTAAGGTATAGTCCAAGAGCTAGATCGAAGATTTTTCGTAAACTCTTCGATCTAGCTCTTGGGCTATACCTTATAAATTGAACTTATTATATCTTCTAAACTAAGAAGCGACTAAATCTGTGACTTGGTGAAAAATTGCGACAAAATTGGGGAGAAAATAGATCTTCGCTAGATGCTCCCCAGATCTGCCCTTCAACTTTTGAACTAGTGACCGACCAATTCTGATATTTGGCGACAAATTTCTTGTCAACTTTTTGTGTTATCAAAATTAAAATCCCTGATAGTGGCCATACCAGTGTCAGTCACACGTGTTTCCCGCATCCAGCGCCTTTCTGCAGCCTTCACAAGGTCATCGGTCCACCTTGTGGGAGACCTTCCAACGCTACGTCGTCCGGTACGCGGTCGCCACTCCAGAACCATTCGGCCCCATCGACCATCTGTTCTGCGAGCAATGTCAATTATGCCCACTGCCAGTTAAGTTTGGCAATTATTCGGGCTATGTCGGTTACATTCTGCTTTATATTAACATATGATTATTTTCAAAGCATTTTTTACTCAAAATCTTGAGAAATACCTTTGGTTGAAATACAACAACAGGGTGATTCTGTCAAGGTTTGCAAATGTTTTTTCTATCTTTCAGTCTTGTGGTCTTTGCATGTCGAACTGTATGATTTGTGAATAAATTAATTTACCGTAGTCATGTTTTATCTTCATTATTCTCTCGCTCTTATTCCAATTTATTTGGGGTCGGCGCACCATTTATTTTTCTTCAATGCTTCTCTACTAGCCGTCACCTCGGTACCACTGATTTTTCTGCTGAACTTTAGTATAGCCTTCCACCACTACCCTTCGAACATAAGAATTCCCCTATAATGCATGCACGCAAAAATATTCACAAAATAGAATTATTTCATCCAAATCAATTTTTAAAGCAAAATATTCGAGTTTTTGGTACTTATTAAATTATTTAGTCATGGTAGTAGGGTAGGCTCGTCATGATCTGCCTAGCGTTTTCCGAACTAATTTGGGGTCAGCTTCCAGTCTAACCGGATGCTGTTGAGTACCAGAATTTAGTTGGCTAGACGATAATAAATAATTTAAAAAACCCTAGACGTAAAACAGCTTTTAGGATATTTTTGTGTGCATGCAATGAAGTTAATTTTTAGTTCTTTTTTTATAAGTTTAGGGAGATAAAATGTCGACGTTTCCTTTAACAGAAAATAGATATAAGCTGTATTTTTACATCAAGATGTCTTTAATGATGAACAGTCAAAAATTATCTACCTTAATTCCAGTACGCGGAGTTCATTTTTCATTCCAACAAAGAATGCATCCAATTTTCAATCGTTTTTGTCATTCTAAAATGAACTAAATCCCCATGTTTTTAAAGTTAATATTTCTGTGAAGATAAAATACTGCTTACGTCTGATTTCTGTTCCCGTCGTTACTGTATATTTAAGGTTTTTTTAATAAACGACTGATGCGATTGTATATATTATTATTTTCATGGTTCTGTAAGTGAATTGCTGTATTTGACAAAAAAATATATACTTTAGGAAATTATTATGTAGTCAAAATTAAATTGATTCTTGTAAAATGGCGTATTTCGGAACATTCTTCGTTTAAATGAGCCGTTTTTTTAGAATTTCAGCGTATTTTACTATTTAAAAGTCTGTAAAGCTATTTTTATAATTCTCTCTTTTTTGTTTTAATGCTGAAAAAATATTTACGTGTCGACTTAACCATATTAGGTTTTAATTATATAGCTCTTGTGAAATATAATAAAAAAATAATATTTACTAATAATAAGTTTTTAAAAACGGGTGAATACTTACATGATTTTCTAATTTTGAACTGATTACGACTGGAGCCGAGTATACTCGAATCAGCGTCGGGTATACGCAATTCAGCGTCTCCGACCGACTGGATCCGAGTATAACCGATTCAGCGTCACAGGCCCGAGTGTGGCGGTTCAGTTTCGTTTACTGTTCAGAAAGAGCGCAAAGGCCACGTAGTTTTCACTTAAAAAAAAACAAGATTTTTCTAGACTTAACGGACTTTAAAACTGTAAAATTACAGGTGAATGTCAAAATACAGCAATACATTGAACGAGTGAGTTCTCCATCGATGAGACAAACGAATAAAATGTAAATATTTATATAAAAAAGGTGTTTTATTTATTTTTCCTTCAAAAATGTCTACTTGTTTTTATATGGCAATCTAGTTGGTGGCCCGTATCTGCAATATCAGAGGAATTGCACGAGCTTTACCATTCCTGAGACAAAGCATAAAAGTGCTCTGTGGACAAAGCTGAACAGTCTCATGTGCACAGAAGCAGCCTTTCGAACAGGAACACAGCAACAGCATATAATAATAGCGATTAGACTTTGCGCTGCTACAGAGAACGTCCTAATACTAGAACCACATTGTCGCAATAACGCGAACAGAAAAATGAACCCAGTTATGCCAAACGATTAAAACCCCGAATCTCAAGAGAAATTCCAGATGTGGGTTGGTTCGTATTGGCATGACTGGCCACTGGTAGTCAGCAGTCACCAGTCGCGCTTGCTGATTGATATACGTACGTATCTGTGACGTTTGCGCTTGCTACCCCTAACTACCCTATTTAAGCTTCGTGCAGACTAGCGCGACGCGACACCGGTCATTGTTATACCGTGAAGTTTTCTTAGAAATTGTATTGTTCGAGCCGCGTCGCGTCGACGCGTCGCGCTGGTCTGTATGAGCCTTTAAAATTGTAGTGCTACTAACATTTGACTCTTCGTGTTATTTCGTCTAATGCTGGGGCTACATTGTTATCGCGAACTAGAGCTCAGCGACACGTCGAGCGGAGTGCGCGAAGTTTAGTTCGCAATATAAAATGTAGCCCTAGCATTATAAAACTCGAGAAAGAACAATCTTGCTGTGACTTCGTTAGTTTTTTTGGTTACAATCAATCTGGTGAAACTCAAATGAGATCTGTAACTTGATAAGGAAAATATAAATAATTAATCAATTTTTACTACATCCTTTGCAAAGCATATAATATAAATTTATAATTTTATCGCACTTGATAAAAATAACCTTGTGTTATTTCCAAAACATCCGAAAAGGAACAACGAAACGCATTCCAATTATTTTGACAGTGACATTTATCATCGACTCAGTTGAAGTGACGTGTAAGCTGCATTCGTCGGCACCTTATAATTTCCTTCTGGGAAGCCCAAATAAGCTCAAAATGAGCTTCAAACGCGACAAAAAGGAGGAAGAAGATAGTGGCGGCAACCCTTACCAAAACCTGGACAAAACCATCATCCTACAAGAAGCAAGATACTTCAACCAATCGCCTGTAAATCCGCGAAAATGTTCCCTGATTTTGACGAAAATTCTGTATTTACTGAACCAAGGGGATCAGAAATTTACGACCCAAGAGGCTACGGAGGCGTTCTTCGCAACTACAAAGCTGTTTCAGTCGAAAGATGTGATGTTACGGCGTATGGTGTACCTTTGCATCAAAGAATTGAGTACTTTGGCTCAAGATGTGATTATTGTGACTTCCTCGTTGACGAAAGACATGACTGGCAAGGAGGATTTGTACCGTGCAGCTGCTATAAGGGCTCTGTGCAGTATTACTGACAGTACGATGCTGCAGGCCATCGAGAGATACATGAAACAAGCTATAGTTGATAAGAACCCTGCCGTCAGTTCTGCCGCCCTGGTATCGGCGTTACATTTGTCGTCGACTGCTCCTGATTTGGTCCGCCGGTGGGCTAATGAGGCTCAGGTTTGTTCTTTGCTTATAAAGTAGTAGATCACCTTATCATCCCTATTTATTTTTTATTAGTATGACATGCCCTTATCTTTCAATCGTCTCTATTAGCTTTAATCTCAATATTTACCCACCTCATTCTTTGCTTTCTTTAACTTTTTCACAATTATTCATCCATAGTTTTCATGGTTTTTCTCAATTCTTATAGTAGATTACTTTCATTTAAAATAATCTTGTAATGATAGATGTAACCAAATAAATAAATAATAAAACTTAAATATTTTAAGTTGTAAGTGTGACTGAATAGTGAGTAAGTAAGATTTAACTGGTGGATTAAATATATTAGATATGGGTTATGGTAAAATGCTCTGCTCTTGTAATACAATTTTATATGGATTTTATACAAACACAGATTATGAGTATAAAACAGGCACTATACTATAATCACCAATAGAACATTCACTATGCTGTCATATGGTGAAAGGCCATAACTAACATCTTTATCAAAAATAAGTTAAATATAAGGCCGGCTTTGTCTGGATGATAAAACTATATTTGATTTGTAGCCGCAGATACCAAAGTTAAGACTATCAACTGAGCTTGGAACTTCACTTCGAACAAAACTGTAATTTACTCAAAATCAACATTGAAGTAGTTATGGCTTTTTACAGACTGACAGCAGAATGGAATTGCAAAACATATGAAATAATTAATTTGTTATGTAAAATTTGTTGATTGTTATGAAACCATCATGCAAGTATTCATAATTTTAGTTTATAGTGTAAGAAATTTTGACACAGCATAGAAATTGTTAATGAAATAAATTAAAAACTTATTCTGCAGTAAATGCATAAACAGTGCAAATAAAAGAACCAAACTGCAGATGTGCCAATAAAAAGGGTAAATGTAGCAGCTGTTTACACTAAATAATATGATGCAATGCTAAGCTGAGCGTTGAAAATCCAACAGCTTGCTTGCGACTAGTGGTGCTGGCGTGATTAATTCTATACTGTAATATTTAAAATATTAAATCTATACTCTATATACTATATAATTTAATCTTAATATTACTAATCTTGTATTAATACTAATTAATCTTGATATTATAAATCTTTTACTAATATTAATTCATTCTATACTTAATTTGACCTTACATAAACAACAAGACGGCGGCATACGATTAGTTCCGATTTCAGCGCGCAGTCTGAAACCTACAGTCAAAGTAATTGTTTGTAAACCATACCACAATGCAAACTGCTTATCTTTTTCATATTAATTTTAGATCTTTATCTTTTACATACTTAATCAATTAAATATGTGTTAACCATATCTGATAATGGTTTATATGAGTGCTCATTAGTTATTTTATTTATTTTCACCATATTTTACCAGCTACAAAAATATAACACACACACACCACACATTTATCATTGATTAGACAAACAACAGTTTAAACAATTTTTAATTTATGTGAATAATGTAATGTTAAACAGGATACCAACTTCCCTTGATGATAGCAATTTGTACACTCTACAATACTGTATATCCACCATTCTGATACATATTAACATGTTGTATTGGTTGCTGTGCAATTTGAGAGGGCCAGCAGAATTGATAAGAATTCACCCAGGCCCTGCAGTCTCGACATAGATAGCGATCGCTATACGACCGAATTCGGTCGCGACGTCGTAATGGCGTCCCTAGACGCGCGACGTGCTTCACAAGCACGGGATTTTTTCAAGCATGTCAAGTAATTTAGACCGTCTAGGGACGCCATTAAGACTGCGACCGAAAGTCTTAACGGCGTCCCTAGACGCGCGCGACGTGCTTCACAAGCACGGGATTTTTTCAAGCATGTCATGTAATTTAGACCGTCTTAGGGATGCCATTAAGACTGCGACCGAAAGTCTTAACGGCGTTCATAGACGCGCGCGATGTGCTTGACTAGTACATAATTCTTTTGTGCTTGTCAAGCAATTTTGACCGTCTAGGAACGCCATTAGGACTTTGCGACCGAATTCTGTCGTATTGCGTTCGCTATTTATGTCGAGACTGCAGCCCTAGGACGTTCAGCAGTAGCGCTTGCGACCACTAGAAGACAGTTATTAACACTAAGACAATATTACCTATCAATTTATTTACTTCATAGCATTTTTCTCACTTTTCAGGAAGCCATCAGTTCCGACAACGCGATGGTATCCTACCACGCACTGGGCGTCGTCGCAGGCTCACGAAAGAACGATAAACTATCCACCGTCAAACTGGTGACCCGACTCGCCAGGGCTCCACTAAAGTCGCCATACGCCCTGTGTCTGCTTATCCGTTTAGCGGCCCAACTCGTCGAAGACGACGATTCGGATTCTGCGCAACCTTACATAGAGTTTATCGAGTGCTGTCTTCGTCATAAGTCTGAAATGGTTATCTATGAGGCTGCACACGCGATTGTCAACCTTAGGAAGACTGCCAGAGATCTGGCTCCAGCCGTTTCTGTGTTGCAGCTATTCTGTGGTTCTTCGAAAGCGTCTTTAAGACTTGCTGGGGCCAGGACTCTGGCTAGATTGACTGCTAAACATCCAACTGCTGTTGCGGCATGCGCGGTAGACTTAGAAAACTTGATTTCCGACCCAAATCGTTCTGTAGCTACCTTGGCGGTGACTACTTTGCTTGCGACCGGCGCTGAAAGCTCAGTCGACAGATTGATGAAGCAAATATCCAGTTTCGTATCAGAAATTTCAGATGAATTCAAAATTGTCGTGGTTAGAGCTATAAGACGGTTGTGCACGAAATTCCCGCGAAAACATCAATCGCTTGCGGCGTTTTTGGCTGGAATGTTACGCGATGAAGGTGGTATAGAATACAAGGCAGCTATTGCAGATGCCATCATCGCTTTGGTAGAAGAAAACGCAGAAGCGAAAGAGACAGGGCTCGCCCATCTTTGCGAGTTCATCGAAGATTGCGAACACACAGCTTTAGCCGTCCGTATACTACATTTATTAGGACGTGAAGGTCCAAAATCGCGTCAACCGTCAAGATATATAAGGTTTATTTATAACAGAGTGATTTTGGAGTCTGGGCCTGTTCGCGCGGCTGCTGTATCCGCTGTCGCTCAATTTGGCGCCCAAAGACCAGAATTACTCCCAAATATCAGGGTCTTGCTTGCTCGCTGCCAATTAGATGAAGAAGATGAAGTAAGGGACCGAGCTATATACTACAGCGCGATCTTAGATACTGGAGATCAACAGCTAATCAATGATTACATTGTAAATGTGCCCAAACCGAACCCCGTTCTACTCGAGAAGGCGTTACGAGACCATTTAGCGACGACCCCAGATGAGCCATTCAATCTATTGACCGTTCCCGCTGAGGAAGAGAGAAAGGAAAGCAAAGAGGCTATCGTCGAAATTGAAGTCCGAAAACCAGTCCAAATGTCTATAGAAGAAATATACGCAGAGCAACTAGCCAAAATACCTGGCATTGAAAGACTTGGACCGGTCTTCAAGACTAATATTCCCGTTGATTTAACGGAAGCAGAAACTGAGTATAGAGTTCGACTTTTAAAACATGTTTATGCCCGCCATGTTATTTTACAATTCGAATGCGTTAACACTCTTAGCGACCAGTTATTAGAGCAAGTACATGTAAGGTTAGATGTGCCACCCGAATACGAAATCAAATCCATCGTTCCTTGCCAAAAATTGGCTTACGACAAACCAGGCAGCGTTTTCGTGATAATCGAGTATCCTTGCGCGTTCCTAGACAGCTTAGGCACTTTCGGAGCGACACTAGAGTTCGTAGTACGCGATTGCGATCCGACTACGGGAATTCCGGATCCCGGTGAAGGCTACGCCGATTCGTATCCTTTGGAGGAATTCGAAATGGGTTGTTCTGATCAAATTCGGGCTAGAGCTGGGTCCGATGATTGGGAACAAACTTGGGAGCGAGCAGCGAATGCTCCGGAAGCGAGTGACACTTTTGTTCTCTCGCAAAATGATATGAATGAAGCTGCTCGAGCTGTCTGCGAACATTTAGGCCTTCCTAAAGGTGCTGTTGTCGGCGATGCTGTAAAAGACATTAGGGGAGGCGGTATTTTTAGGGGCGGAGCGCCCGTTTTGGTTAGGGCTCGGCTAGCGGTCGCTGGCGGAGGCATCACCATGAAGCTAGCCGCCCGATCCCCTAGAGAGGATGTTGCTCAACTTTTATTGGCAGCGGTTGGTTAAATTTTAGGATATAGATGTAATTAATGATTCCATGTCTGTGTATTAATGTAGATTTTATTTATGTTTCTGTATAGTGTGTTTCAAGGGACAATGTCAATCTTTAAAGGGATAAAAGTGAAGGAAAGCAACCCTACTTCTATTTAAAAGATTATCCTAATTTTGCATTTTATCTTGCTAAGAATAAGCGCAAATATAAATACAATACGGCTGATGAATCATGGCCGGTCTGAACATAGGCTATCCGAACTCTTGCACATGTTATCTCGCTCACACGGCTTTTTTAATATTTTTTGGTTTGGAAATTATCAAATAACTTCTCCCGCTCTGGGTGGAGCGGGAGGGAGTGTCAGACTCTTACTGACTAAAGCCCACCCGTGTTCCTTCAGTTGCCTGTACGTTGCCAGGGGCCACGGTATCCCTTTCGGACTTTCCCGCAACCCCGGCAGGCATCGGTCCTATCAGACCCCTTCAGTTGCTGACATCTCTTTGAGGCGCGCGTGGAACACAACGTGCCGTCGACCCGGGCCTGGTCCTTATCGGACGGCGAGCTACCCATTGCTCACCGTCCGCAAACCCGCGCCTACGGTGGCCGGGAATCTGCCTGCGATTCCCGACGCCCAGGGCGTCTCCTGCGACACTCGGCTCATGTCACCATTTGGTTCCTAAGAAATGTTATTGCGCAGCCTTCTGCGCAAAGTTCGAACCGGCCATGGTTCGTCGGCTGTATTGTACATTGCCAGTTTTCATTAAGTACCTACTTACTTAGCGAAGAAAATGTTGTCTTGACCTGTGGGTCAACACTGCATCCTCTAAAGTTTGATAAACGCCCTAATAACCTTGTATTCTTGACAATTTTGTCAGAGAAAAATAATTTGTGATTTTGAAATCGTAAAATTTTTTTGGTTTCCATTTTAGTAGGTACGATCTATTAACGACTAGACATATGGCCATATAAGAGCAGTATGGTCGGATCCCGGACTGGGTGCGACTGCGCGCATCGGTTTTAATGATTAGGAGGTCACGGGACTATTCTCGGCAGTCTGAACTTCCCATACAAGTTAGTTGACACAACTGGCCCGAGCGAATTTCGTCCCGCATCCCGCACGGGATTTGCTTCATTTTGGCCATAGCTTAAAGAAATTACAAACAATGTCAACTTGTCAAAATTCCTTAATATATTATAGATTTAATTTATTATTTTATAAGGTGCCTATTTTTGTTACTTTGTATTATATTACTATTAATTTAATATTCCGCGTTAGAAATGAGAAAATTCTGTCAAAAAATTACTAAGTATTGCCAGTAAATGGAGAAATTGTATTACCACTGATAAAAATATATTAATCGCAGAGTATTAAATATATTAGAAAAATAATAATTGTCATATTCTGGTTTATTGTAAGCTCATTATAATGAATTTAGAACCAAACTGTATTTGGTAGTCTGGTATCTAACCAAGGTATTAAAATAAAAAATATATAAAGCATTTTTATTTACTCACCATAACATAACGCGTGTACTGAAGGCGTAGTCAGTAAGTAATAGAGGGAGAGGCGAGTCTATAGCCATTAATAATACCAGCCTATTATTGTCCCACTGCAGGACAAAGGCCCTTTCTCATACAGAGAAGGCACGAGCATAGATCACCACGCTTGTTCAAAACTAAAGATTATATTATACAGATGGTTCACTCCACAAAATCATTTAAATAAATCAATTCAGGTCGCACAGTGCTAATTACCTAATATTCACCTAGAATTTGTTTCTATCGCGTAACTCATATCTTCTGATTACGTTACGCTCATTGAATTGGCCCGACAAGGCGAGCTCGTCGTGTACTTGTAGCTTCATACCAAAAATTCGGAGCGCGCCTTCTGTACTATTTTGTGCTCAAGACGAGTTGACGATTTCACTTATTAAATATTAGTTTGCCTCGTTGGTCTAGTGGTCGCACGCGCTACTGCTGAGCATGAAGTCCTGGGTTCAATTCCCAGGTCGGGCAGTGTTATTGGCTTTTTCTATCTGGAATTTCTCAGTAGCAGCCCGGAGTCTGGAGTGAACGGCGTAGAGCGTCAGTCGGCGAGAGGATTTCAGCATAACATATAATGAAAAGATAGCGCGGTCCGATGGGCCTTGCGCGTCCAAAGTATATACAGCTTTCCTCAACTCATGAAAAATATGTAGCTAATACTATGAATGGTCAAAACAATAACTAAAACCAATTAAAGGTCCATGTAAAATTATTGAGCTCGCTGCGCTCGCTCTTGCAGCCCAAATTCTCTTAATTCTTAAACTTTACTACCGATGTCGACAAAGTAACTCTTAATTCTTTATCTTTGGTTCAAATAATCTATTCTATCCGAGGCGGAGTGCTAATATTGTATTATTTTTTGTAGTTATTCATAAAATAATATGTCATTGAAAAATAATTAATCCCAAAAACAGCATAGTGAAATACAAGATAAGGGAGACATGTCTTATCTGTCTGCCCTCATGCGCTTCTGCCCTCCCAGAAAACCCTGGATCCGCCCTTGGGTGGGTAGTAAAGATTTAAATCTTTGGTGAAAAAATAAGGTTTAAAATAAAAGCATGTTCATTTTCATAATTAAATCTCTTTTTATTAAATCAACTGTTTATAAACAAAACTGGTACAACAATATACCTAAACATTTAAAAATTAACAATATTCAAGTCAAAAGCAATGTCACTAATTTATGCCCGATTTTTGAGGTCAACAGATCTACAAGGTTAAATTTATTTAGCTAGCGAAACTCAGCAGACGCGATGTACGCTAAGTAATTAATAAACTCCGATTAAGAATACCTCATAATTCAGGCATAAGTCTTACAACATCTTATACAAAATAATGGCGAAAAAAAATCATACATAAACGAATCTGGCCTCTCGATCAAATCTATATTTAGAGAGCTTAATGACAGTCGAATTTAGCACTTATTTTTAATCACATGAGATACACTTTTCCTAAATAGTTTTAGCTTAGTTTTTTACTCTGTTCTAGCATAAATTGAAAATAATATTAGATTTTTAAATTTATATAATTGGTCAGATTCTTATAAAGCACGAAATATAATCATTATTGTCAGTTTCGTTTTAACGAAATAAGTACACTATATTATAAAAAAAAAAAAAAAAAATTATTTATGTCATCCTAAAAATTATACATAACATAACATCACGCCTGTATTTCCCAAAGGGTTGGGCAGAGGTGTACCTATAGTACACCCACATTTCGCCGGTTATGTTTAAGTTCCATGTGGAGGGCTAGGGGGGAATTATAAGTTGTATAATATAAATTCAGTCATGTTTTTACTTCGCAACTTATTCAGGCTTATAGTGTTATAAGTAGTGATCGGATAATCGGATGCATTTTCCCAAAAGTGTAGGTGTTGGTTATTATGGAATGCGCTTTTGTATCGAAAAAATCCCGGGAATTCGGAATCGACAAATTTAGTTTTTTTACTATAGAATCAAATCGGGTGTAGGAATATTTACTTAGTTTAAGGTGTTGGATAATATTATGGAATGCACTTTTGTGTCGAAAAAATCCCGAGTTTTCGGATTGAACAAATTTACTGTTTTTATTATAGAATCAAATCGGGTGTAGGTATATTTACTTATTTTAACTTATATATTTAAAAAAAACTAGAAATAATAACTTCCTCTTAATTTTTCTTAAATTTTCAAAACATTTATCTCAAACGAATAATAAATAAGAATTACAAAGAAAAACCATTAAATCTCTTAATGATTATTATTAACGTACCACAAAATCATCAACAAACTACCGCGCTCAACTGAGTCTGACTGACAGTATCGTATTAAACGATTAAGTTGAAAGTTTAGGATACAAAGTATTTATGTAACTTCACTGCCTCCTACAGCCGGGTCCAGACTAGTGTTACGTGTAATGTAATCCACCGTGTAATGTAACGCGAATTCTAGGTGTGGACGGCACTACGAGCATTACATGTAACGCTCGTGTGCCGTCCATACTTAAACGGTCGTGTTACATAACTTGACTAATTTGAGCGGTTGACAGCTGTCGGTAAGTAGGCTATCTCTTGTTGTTTTCAATGATATTCTTTTTTAGAATATCATTGAATACGAAATTGAAATTCTTTAAAAAAGAATTTAAGAATATCATTGGTCGTAATTTCATTGGCGCTGTCAATAAAAATGGACGGCTCACGCGCAACGTTGTCAGATCTCCGTAGCACGGCTTGTATAATAGAGAAGGGTATGGTATTTCATAATGAGTGCGAGTGAGACGGCAAATTATATTCCTGGTTGTGTGCAGGTACCCGAAGGAAGTCCCTATTGTTCATTTTATGACATTCGTCTCTGTGCCATTATTTTTTTTTAAATTAATACCTACTACTTACCTACTATTCCTCTTACACTCAACATAGAGTCATAAATTGATGGGGAGCTTAAAATTTACTTCAAGTAAATATACATTAATAATTATGAAACCCCTGTTTTTTTTTTGACGATGTTTCTTCACCATGTTACAGAATAGTTTCGCATTCCCGATTTTTCTGGAATCCCGGGATTTATATTAAAAAAAATATGTTTTAAGAAGCCGCTTCCATAATTTCCTAACCAAAAATGTACTTTAGGCAAATATGCATCCGATTATCCGATCACTAGTTATAAGCTATGTGCTTGATTTATGAGCTTCCATTCAGTTTCATATCCTATTTAAATACAAGGTGTTACTTTTGATATCCTATAACTCTAGGGTATTAATGAGACCATGTCAAAGAATCTGGCATATTTTGCAATTAATGTTTTTTGTTTTTTTTTTAATTTTTTCGTACGATATAATTCGACAGTCTGTAAAACACCTTTACGTGAAATATAAATATTTAATTCTGACCATTGCTGTCCATATAAAAAAAAAATTGACAACTTCGCATTTTCATAGCTTTAAATAAGAATTATTGGTTTGATTGAAAATTATTATATAATTATTAGATACACACATCGACAGTCTAGTGTTATGTTATCTTCGAAACTATGTATTTTTGGAACACTTGTTCTAGGACTTTTTGTATTATTTTTGACGTGACAACGTCTTATAAATTGGTTTGCCGGGTGACACTTCAAGAAACTGCGTTACGCTCCGCTCACGTTATGCGCTCACAATGAGAGCGAGTGAGAGGCACGCGTCCCTTCCACTCGGGCATGGTTAGCCCGCCTAAGAGCGAGAGAGACAGACATAAAAAGTGAAAGGCACGCAAAGTCGTTGTCACGTAAAACTTTCGCCCGTATACCGACTTTACAGGCAACCAATTTTTTTTTTACTTATAGCATATCACCTTAGAGTTATAAAACATCAAAAAGAACACGTTGTATATAGTAAAATTCAACCCTAAAGGGGATGTATACTACTGAATAATCCCACACAATCATACATGAACTTTCGAAAATCATTCCTGTATGCTCACTTTCACTATACAGGGTCAAATAAAATTAGCTAGCGAAACTCCGCAGACGTGATGGTGAAGAGACATAAACAAGACAAAAGAAAAAATGGTGAGTTTTTGTGGTCAACTACCGCTGGTGATGTTGTTAAGTTCAGAAAATCAGTTTTTTTTTTTGTGTTTTGATATCGATAACCATCGCGTCTGTGAAGTTTACAGAAACCAAACCACATTTTTGAACTGATATTTCAAGCAAATACACTAGTCGTTTGACCTCTATACAACATGTAAATAAAACCCAGTCACGCCACATAACGCTAGTTAGCCACATTTCTTATTTGCATACAGTAATATTGCCAAATTAATCAAAACAGGTAAATATTTGACAACTATTTGCGACGTTGCCCCCTTTCTGTATAAATGCTCTAAGTAGAAAATGAATGAATATTTTTAACTTACCCTTATTTTTTTATGGTTGTATCCCAAGCCATGCTTACTCTATATCACATATAAACACATTATATGCATTTTTAATTACTATAATGAACATCGCAAATCTTGACTCGACTCAAAGTAAAGCATTGAAATGTGAGCTTTATTTCGTATAACGTACAGTCACATTTCCATTCTACGACGATGCGTCGGCAACTGTCACTTAATTTTGTAAATTGTACTTTACGTTACACGATATAAAGTTCGGATTTCAATGCTTCATTTTGAGTCGAGTCGATTCGATGATCAGCCATAAAATAGTACGGTAGTAGCTTTTAAGCTTAAAAATAATTAATGGAAAAATATAAAAATGGAATCATCAATACGACGAAGAAAGCTTAAAATTATAACATTATCTTAAACATAGAGGTAGGAATGTCTAAAATATCGTTCTAGGCCTAATTTTAACTAATTTTGAGGTATACTTTCATTAATTCACAAAAAAATATATATAATGATATAAGCCAACGTTCCTGGCAGCCGCGTCATAAAGCGCGGGAACGAGATGAAACGACAGTCTTTTTAGAAATCCCGTACTAAGGAAGGTCGCGTCCTATTAAAGTGATCGTCGCTCGAATACACAATCGGTCGCGTTCATATGTCACTTTTTGTTCGGAAAACCGGAAAGCGCCCTCTGTCGGCATGACCATGCGTTCAGTTTCACCGAACAAGAAGTTCGAACGATCGTGTATTCGCGCGACGATCGCTTTTAAATAGGACGCGGGGTTGATTCACCATCCTACTCGCACGTTATATGACCGTGATAGAAAATTTGTTTTTTCTTTTTTTTCCAACCTGTATTGTGGGCAATAACACTGCTATATTCCGCGTGCGACTGCTAGTCACCGCCTTCTGTATGTTAACGTTGAGACGCGGGAGGTCGACAAAGGCCAGGTTAACTTAGTCTGCCAATTTTGTCAATTGCGCCCCCCCCCCCTCCCCGTCTCACCGCTCACATACCGAAGGCGGTGACTAGCTGTCGCGCGCGGACTATAGGCCGAAGTGGGACTGGAAGGGCCATGTATGTAGGATGCATCAAAGCAGATGGGCCAGAATCGTCAAGCGGCCTGGGAGCCAGAAGACGGGCGTCGTCGCCGAGGCTATAGGCTTTTATGGGAGACTAGCTGCGCCCCGCGGTTTCACCCGCATAAGTCTCGATCCCGTAGGAATATCGGGATAAAAAGTATCATATGTCCTAACCCAAGTTATGGTCTACCCATGTGCTAAATTCCTCACTCACTCACTTTCGCATTTATAATATTAGTTTGTTTCGCATTTATATTATTAGGATTGGCTGGGGAAGGCAACACTCAGGGAAGAGTGGAAAGCTGTGGGGGAGACCTTTGACCAGGACAATACAGGTTTAAATTTAATAATTATTATTATTACAGCCGGTGGTTTATACATACAGGGTCAAATTAAAATTAGCTAGCGAAACTCCGCAGATGTGAACCTAAACAGAACAAAAAAAAAAACGAGCGTGCCTTATAGTAGATGCATATAATGTGTAACATTCAACATCTCACACCTTGGTAAGCAATAATAAGTAACATTAAGGTAATAACTCAGTTATAAGCAAGATTAAAGGGGCGGGGCCTCGTCAAGGTCGTTCCTGACGGCGAAATCTAGCACAGCGCGCGCTCATTGGTCAAATCAAATAGTGCGCGCTTCCCAGGCTTCCTGTAACATACTTCCGTCCCTTTTCACGAAATCACTCCCACTGATTGCAGGAAAGCGAGAGGAAAGATTTGCAGTTTTGTTTTTTTGCTAGTTGTTATTTGAAGTATGAGTTGAGATAATATTATATATTTCAAGTGACTGCACCAACTACGGTTGGCGACCCAAACAAACTAACCAATTTTTTTTTTGTTTGATCCTCTTTAGATATCGATACCCCACGTCTGCGGAGTTTCACTCGCAAATTTATTTTGACCTTGTATTCATAGACTAGAATTCAATAGGCCAGCCTATATTTTTCTGTTGATATCTTTACAAAATAAATCTATGGTAAATGAGGTAGATCACCTGTTTGAATCTTTAAAGTGTATATAACATAACACCACGCCTGTATTCTCGGAAGGGTTAGGCAGAGTTGCACCTAAAGCACACCCACATTTCGCCAGTTATGTTTAAGTCCCATGTAATAGGGGGCGAGCCTATTGCCACTAAACGGGCACAAATCCTGACTCCGGGCTGCTACTGAGCAATTCCAGATGGAAAAACCCAATAGCACTTTGCCCGACCCGGAATTCGAACCCAGGACCTCATGTTCAGCAGTAGCGCTTGCGACCACTAGACCAACGAGGCAGTAAGACTTTAAAAAGTATACTATTCCTCGCGTCTACCTCGTTGATGTAGCGGTTAGACCTCTTCTACGGAACCGTAGCTTTTGGCAATATCAAAGGTATAATGGACTAGACGGCAACGAATCCGGCCAGTCGTGGCCACCTAGTGGTATAGTCTGCGGCTAGTTGGCCGTTGCGACCACGTGTGCGAGGTTTCTATAGTTTACCTGGTCGCTGCGACCACTGGTCGTGGTCGTGGTCGTCTAGTGTGCGAGGTCACTTAGTTTATTTTATTTTATATATAAAACTAAAAAACTATCGGTTTTGGCATAGTTAGCCTAAAACTAAATATCCATAGAGCTAATTAATCTTATTCAAAAATATTAAAATATCTTATGCTTGAATTTATAGTTTCTGCATTGGTCGACAGAGCTTCGAAATCTCCCATAGTGGTTGACACTATAACTTTCAATGCACTTTCCAGTATCTGGGCTTGCCCCAAGCATTTGATTACGATTTGTCTAAAAATAAAAGAAAAGTAAGATTATAATTCATTACGCCATGCCATGTCTTCACGCCTTCCCATGTCTTTATATATTGGAATTATGTATATTTGTTAAAACGAATTCTCACCAGTTTACCACCTTGAAAGAAACTCGAAATAGAACAATAAGTATTAGATCCCAATATAAAAATCTTTTAAGCACGGGTGTCTTTAAGACTGCACTTTTAAGAAAAAGTGTTATTTGTATGGCACCACTTGTTTATAATAAGTTACCAAATAATGTCAAGGAACAACAACCACTAACTAAATTTAAAAAGCATGTTACGGAATTACTTTTGCACAATGTTTTTCAGTACAAGAATTCTTAGATGATAAGTTTTATTAAATTCTTTTAAAATGTAAATTTGCATGCCAATTAAGGTAGAATGTACAAGGAACCATAAAACTTTGTAACACCTAATAATATGTACCTACATTCATTGCAAATAAATAAATCTATTCTATTCTACGCCGTATTCTCCGAAGTGATATGAGTACCATGTAATAGTGGGATTAAAATAAAATAAGTTTGTATTAATTACCTGTATCGCGTCATTCTCTTGTCTGTGGTCGCTTCGACGCCGGCATTTCGTAACAACATCTTCAATACTGTGTTTTCTGCTGATTCTCTCTTGATAATACTGAAACAGAAATAGATATTTATACAGAATAAGTTTGATGTGATCTAGTATTTCAAGAATATGTAAACTGTATTGTCGATACTAAATCAACGGAATTCTGAAGACTGACTCTTCACCGTTGTGGAGAACCTTTGTCAAGAGAGTAATTTAAATTGAATTTTAATATTTAAGTTTTAATTTTAATGGAATTGTATGGATTTATTTATCAGTTTTTTTTTTAAGTGCACTACTCAACAAAGTCTAAGAAAACAATTGTTTTTATTTCGTTTTACCATCATTTTGAGAATTTATTTCGGAAAATTTATGTGTATAATATATTTATATTTAACTTTGATATAGCCATAGATAAATACAGAAGGCGCTTCTTCTTTTCTTTATAAATAGTAGGCAGTCATGGGGACTGCTGACAAAAATGAAACCTTAAAACTAAACATGCTTTCACTGCTGGCCAACTGCTACACGCCATACTCATAGCTACAGATGTTAGCATGTCGGTGACGCAAACTCATGTGATATTCCCCCATCGAAAATCGCTCAATGTGACTATACAATATGTAAAAAAAACCTGTACGATCCGAAAGGGGCACGTAGGTACTGCAATTGACGGCACGGTTGGCGCAGTGGTTAAGTTATTGACTGCTGCGCTGCGTGTCGCGGGTTCCCGCACGGAACAAATATTTGTATGACCTACAAGTACTTGTTCCGGGTCTGGCTGTTTGTGTATGTGAGTTTAAATGGTTGTAAGCGCACCCACAATACAGGAGAAATAAATTACCAAAAAGTAATATTTCCCATAAAACATATGTGACAATCCGCGGCTAAAGGTACCTTGTGGTCGATATGGAGTTATGCATACGCTAGTAATCTGCGATTAATACGCTGTAGATATCAAAAAAGATCAACCTCCTACGATGTTTTGTTACGGAGATATAATTTTTTTTAAATTATATTCGAAATTGTGCAATTTCGAAAAACAGACATTTTAAGTTCAGTCACGTCGAACACTATGTTGCCGTTGTAAGTTACATAGTGGCCAACGAAAAATTATTCCTAGGACTCCTGTCTTTTAAAGAATGTTGAGACAACTTCTGTATTACTAATCAGAACCTTGTTATGGACCAATCAATGTGTCTATGGACCAATTTCTAAAAAATGATGTTTTGTTTAATTTTGCCAAATTCGTGCGATGAGACCTACAGATTTTTAACTGATCTATTAGAACACAATTTCGAAAGAAAATCTTGACAAAATAAATAAATAAAAACAAGAATTAGGGGTAAAAATCACCTTTAATAATTTTCATGCAAAATCACAAAACTTAACAAATTTCAGTCATAATTTAACAAACAATATAATTTTTCATACATAAATCAACGAAAATCTTTCATTAACTTAAAATAAAACTGACAATATCGCCATTACAGGCTAATTTTAGCTTTTTAAGTCACTTAAACTTACATCACAATAGTAGTTTTTGTTCCATACATTTGAGAAAAGGTACCTTATGGAAATAATGTAACAAATTATAATCCGTCAAAACAATAAAATTAAGATTATACATTGATGATAATGGTTTTTCTAATGACTGGTTTTATTTCTATCATTTTAGTAATAAATCGTTACAAACATAATCAGTTCTTTTTTAGTCTCTTTAAAAATTATAATTATTTTTTTATGTAAAGAAAAGGGTCCTTATGGCCGAGTTACACGATATTAAAGATTTGCTTGCTCTGAACGCCTTTTTTTACAAAAATAGACACCACCGCGAACTTGGTTTCTGTGACCAACCTCACCACAATAGGTGCATGTAGGCTTTTTACGTTTTGTATTTGGCAAAGGCTGAACACCACTACAACTTGGCTGTGACTGAGTAGGAAGCACTTGGGGAAGATTTTCTAAAGGATCTTGAGATGCGCGCAGATAAGGCTTGGGGCAAAGTATGTCTTGGGATTCAGGTGGTACAAATTGTCTAATTTTTTCATATAGATATTTTTGCCTGTGCAGCGGCGTGAATGACAGAAGCGGAGCACGTCAGGACGTGTTTGCATCTAGCGTTTCATAACACGCGGCCGTAAGGTCCCTTTTCTACTAAACTTTGAGACCACATTATGGACTTATTATTTACATAAAATAAAAAATAATAACAGGGAAATAAATTTCAGATCTTATGCTTTGCGAAAAAGCAATAAAAAAAAAATCTATATTTCTTGCAAAATTTACAAAACATTCAATATCTTCGAAACTATAAACGTCCATAAGGTACCTTTAGCCGCGGATTGTCACATATATCCCATAACACAGATCACATAATTATGCCCACCTCACCTCACCTCACATTACATACACAAAACGCACACTAAGTTATATTTAATCTAATTTTTTTTTTTTTTTAAATTGTCAAATTATAAATAGTAAACAGTGGCATTTCTTGTGTACTTTATGTAAATTTAAGTTACGGAAGACGGGAGTGTCCTAGTACAGGCATTTACTTGCTTAAAGAGACACTTCTATCACTAGTATGTAGTACAAGCTTGTTGAAGAAAATAAACTATTTCGGCCTTATTACAAAACCAGGTTTATCTTTACAACCAGGTTTAAGCCAACGAGCCATTTTTGAATTCCGAAATTTATTTCGACATCTTTAAAGTTCTAAATACAAAATCTGATTTTAAATCCGAGTCTATGTTGTCAACTTTGTATTAAGAACTTTAAACCAGTCGGAATAAGGTTCGAAATAAAACAACTGGCTGGAAGGATTAAGCTTGGACCAAACTTAGAACTCGTTTCGTAATAAGACGGATAGTATTTGTAAATTCACATTTTTAGTACCAAAATTACTCCAAAACCATTAAAAATTTGCAAATTTTCACCCGCTAAACGACGGCCGCCCGCGCCCAATGTAATAAATAACCCGACAGACGGTCCAACGGTGGAGTTTCTTGCCCATTCTTCTCCATACGAACACTACCTTTTGGAAGGGGCGACTAGAATCAATTATTATTTTTCTGTAAATGTTGACGTTCAAAAGTGCCTTTTTTGTGCCTAATTGAAATAAATTATTTGACTTTGACAAATTTCCCTATTGAAAAAAAATGGCGATTTAAATTACCACATAAATATACTTTCAGTAATATACCCTCACAGATCGAACAGGTTTTTTTTTTTACATGTTGTTAGAAGTTGTCACTTCAAAAATAAAGGTAAATGAGACTAAACTGACCTTCTTAACTGTTGTATGATTGCCACCATGTCTTCCAATGCTTTGCTAGCTTGATTATGGAGAGCATCCTTCCTTTTTCCAGATAACTCAGTATCGCGAATTTCGTCAATGAATTTAGTACTGAAAATAATGAAATAATTAAGGTCTATTTATAACCTTGTTTCCAATTGACATTATTTCCACTTAAACAAAGATCAACTTTATGCTAGTGGAAATAAAGTTGATTTTAGACTGACTAGTACTGTTGAAAAAGTCATGAATAATATGAAGTTTGTAGCGCACACTGAACCTTATATGTGTGTATTATAGTTGTTTTTCCTAAACTTCGTGTTTGTTTACATGTCTGGCAAATAAATCGCGAACGCAGATTACATAACAGCACGCATCATCATCTGCCTTGCCTTTTGCCAGCTAAGTTGGGGTCAGCTTCCAATCTAACCGGATGCAGCTGAATACCAGTATTTTACATGGAGCAACTGCCTATCTGACCTCCACACTCCAGTTACAGGGTAACACGATACCCTTGGTAAGACTGGTTGTCAGACTTTCGGGCTTCTGATTATTCTCTAAGATCTACGAATGACAGCCGGGACCAACGGCTTAACGTGCTTTCCGAGGCATGAAGGGGTCTTGGTATGTAAAGATGGTCACCCATTCACGGACCCACCCCGACAAGCGTAGCTTAACCTGATCAATCGACCCGTGCGGCTGTTATTACTTAGCCACAAGCCCTTCCATATAACATCATGGCTGTAACAGTAATAATGCTGAGATAGGGGCCTTTTTGGCCTCGCATAGGTTGTTATTATTTTGTTAGTTTTTAAATGCTCCTTTTTTATTATTTGTGTTCGTGTCCCAAATACAATATTTTTCTTTCTTTCTTTCTTTTCTTTGTAATTTATCAAATACAAAACACCCCATTCTGGAAGACAGACATGTATAGTACACCAACTTTTAGCCAGTTATGTTTCAGTCCCATGTACTAGGGGGCGAGCCTATTGCCACCAACCGGGCATAAATCCAGACTCCACGCTGCTACTGAGAATATCCTAAAATAAAAACCCAATACACCTTGAGAATCGAACCCAGTAAATTCAAGTACCGTTTCATCATCATTCATAGACTTCATCTGTGCCTTTGGTAAGACTGGTTGATCGTTTATTCTTTATAGGGACGAAAAACGAGCAATATAACATATAAAAAATACTTACACAAATGTATGTATAACTTTGAAAGTAGTACTCAATTCGTTCAGAAATATTTTGACCAGCGAATGAGCGTACGTACTGTCATTTTCAAAACCGGAGTCGTTCGTATTATCATCTCGAACAATTTGGGTTGTTTTTCCGAAATTTCCCGAAGTGTCGGAATTATCTAGATGTGTTCCGGAATCGTTATTGGGAGTTTCGGAATTGTCAATGCGTATTTCGGAATTATCTTTCCCGATGCAACTCTCGTTCTGGGATTCCTGATTTTCGGTGTAAGTGTCACTTTCGACTTGACAATTATTTTTTTCCGCCTTTTCTTCAATATTGTTGTTTTTTTCTGATACAGAATTGAAATAACGACTGGTAATGTTTTCAGAGTTCTCAGTTTCTTCAACCTTCTTACTAGAATGTTCTGTATCAAATGTGTAATTGTTGTTTTTACAATCAGGGCTAATCGAGGGCGTAATGTAAAAATCTTCTAAAATACACATCGTATTCTCTAATCCATATTGTTTATCCTCAAAATGATTATTTTTATTAATATCTTCGGAATTTTTATTTTTTTCGAAAATAACATCAAAATCTAAAATATTTCTATCGATAGAAGCTTCGTAAATATCTGAATAGAATAAGTCTAAATCAAGAGGCTCTCTATTGTTGAATTTCTTTTCAAATTCGTCAATTAATTTGATATTTCTTATAATTTTCGGTCCATGTTTATCTGTATTCTCTAGGAAAGTGTTCTTGTGAGTTGTATAATTAAATTCTTCATTTACTTTTGATTCCTTATTCTCTATATTTTCAATTACCTCCTTCAACGGTACATCGTTTTCTTGAACGTTTGCAATTTCATTTTCGTCGGGGAAAAAATTCAAATCATTTTGATTATTTTCGATATTATTTAGTCCCATTATTTTAGTTTCATTTTTTTTATTTATTTCTACATTTTCAATATTCTCAGGTTCGATAATTTGATTATTCTCTAGCAGTCTTATTAGTTTTGGTCCGTCTTTATTCCTATTTTGTATATCTTCTTTCAAAGTATTAGAAAGCGACATAATTTTTTTATTGTTAAATTTTAATAGATTCAGATTTTTACCTATCGTTCTTACTACCTTGAAGTCGGTATGCTGAAATATTACAAGAAAAATATTAATTTACTATTTAATTAGTAACATAAACAATATCACCATCACCCCAAAGGGTAAGGCAGAGGTGTCCCTATAGTACACCCACATTTCGCCAGTTATGTTTAAGTCCCATGAAATAGGAGGCGACCCATCAGCCGGGCACAAATCCAGACTCCGGGCTACTACTGAGAAATTCCAGATGGCAAACCGAATAACACTTTGCTCGACCCGGGAATGGAATCCAGGACCTCATGCTCAGCAGTAGTGCTTGCGACCACTAGACCAACGAAGCAGTCAAACCAAATCGTAAATAAATATATCCAAGTCGGTAAACGAATCAAGACCATATATTATATATATAGGATATATTTATATTCGGATTGGATAGTAGCGCTTACGACCACTAGAATAACGACTATTCTATTACTAATCATCTGGCTAGCTTTTCCCAACTCAAACTCAATGCATTTATTTCAATTAAACCATTTACAGGCACTTTTGAATTGTCAAGAAGTTGTTCAGTCAGAAATATGAATCTATTGAATATATATTTATATGAATAAGTTTATGCTTTATGTATTTATTGTATATGTAAATGGTACACCACTGACTACCTGCAGTATTGTCTCTCCTGTTACCTTTAATCCATCCAAAGGTTGTCTGTAAAAGATCGCTTTAAGCGATAAGACCGCCCATTGTGTCACCCTATGTAAAATTTCTAAATTTATGTCTGTAATTTTTATGGTGTACAATAAAGAGTATTCTGTATTCTATCCATCTATCTAGTTGCCCATTCCAAAGCGTAGTAGGTACCTATGGAGAAGAACGGGCAAGAAACTCCACGGACACTCTTTTAAATAAAATAAAATATACAAAATATATATAATATAGTTGCATCATTCATTTTGAAATTATGCATGTGAGAACAATGTAGAAAGACGTGCACGTAACGCAATTATATTGGAGTCAGCTTCCAGTCTAAACAGTATTTAATATGGAGCGAATGCCTATCATCATTATTACTTTGTAAAGTATTTTTTATTTTGTGAATGTGAGGACTATGTGGATATTTTTATTATTATTATTATTTTTATTTTTTTCTTTCTGATTTAGTTTTAATGATGATCTGGCAGTTTGAGTAGTTTATGCGGCCTACCCAAATGTCCTTTCTTTGGTATTGTTCGTCGAGTTGATCTCCTTAAGTTCTGAGTTGAGCTCCACGATTACTGACAAATGCTAGCACTGATTGGACAGGTCCACTCAAATCTGTGTGGTGCTTTCCTCAAAATACCATTTCAGACACTAATCTACATGGTCCTCATATGGCCTGACCAAGATTATGTCTGGATTTTAAAAGAGACTGTGACCTCTGAGTTTGTTTCGGCCTTTCTTCTCAGAGTAGTCAGATAGGAAACGCCGAACTCATCTAGCAAATTTTTAATATACGTTTTTTTTAAGATGACGTGTAAAAGTGATTCCAATATCCTATTTACAGAATAAACAATTTCATTTCATCTGACATCCACAAACCTAACTGGGTAACAAAATACCCTTTACTAAGACTGGTTGTGGAACTTTCGACAACCATTAACGACTGCCAAACATCTACGAATGACATCCAGGACTGAAGGCTTAACGTACTTAGAGTTACTGGGTAATGCCATACCCCTCGGTAAGAATGGTTGTCAGACTTTCAGACTTCTGACTACTCGTAACGACTGTCAAACATCTACAAATGACAGCCGACGGTTCAATGTACTTTCTGAGGCACGAAGGGGTCTCGGCATGAAATAAATGTTCACCCATCCACCGACCGAACTCGGTAAGTGCTGTAACCTTGATCAATCGAGCCATGTCGCTGTTATTGTTATCAGGGACCGTGCAACCAAGGTTAAGAGTTAAGCCTTTCGAAAGGGTAAGCCGTTTATGAGGTTACCTTTATCTGATGTAACCCCTTGAATGGGTTCTGTGCTCAAAACCCATTAAAAGGGTTATCTCTTCAATATGGATAACCCATTGAATGGGTTCTATACCTAAAACCCAGTGAAAGGGTTACATGATAACCCATTGAATGGGTTCTATACTTGAAACCCAGTGAAAGGGTTACATGATAACCCATTGAATGGGTTCTATACTCGAACCGCAGTGAAAGGGTTACCCCTTCATTATGATAACCTATATAATATAAGGGTTTTGTTCGGGTTACCATATGGTTTTTCAATAAAATTGTGCTAAATAGGTGATGGTGGGGTGGGGCGAGCACCACGCGCATTGCTTTTATTTCACTAGATATCGTAGGCTTGTAGACGAAACACACGGAGTAAGGTGATGTGTCCTACAAAGGGTGACATTACATTTTTTTTTTAAAGTCTTTTCTTTATGTTTCTATGAGTATGGAGCTCTATTTTCAGACCACTGTGAGGCAGCGCGATCCTTGTTGCGCCCGCGATTTCGCGCCAGCCTGCGCGAGCCTCTATTCGTGCCACACGAGAGGAAATCTATCTATTTTCGATCATAATATTTGGCATAAACTAAAAAAAATACGTTTAGTAACCCATTATTAATCTATCCATGACACAAATCACGAATGATCATTTAACAATCAAGTGGTAGGTACTTATAAGACATAACGTCGTTGCACATTGTCCTACATACCTACCTACTTGCCAATTTACTAAACTTCTCCATTATTAGAATATTTCTTTCGAGTTCATGGCTTCGTTATATTACGTAACTTATTGATAAGTCTACCATACATTGTTATTTTGAAAATTTAGATTCATAAATTACGTATAAGTCCATTTGAAATATGATTAGACATTTAAACAAACCTTTTTTACAGTCCGTTCAACCGATTCTGATTTCTAAACCTTAGGCATAAGGATGGCATTAAAAGCAAAAAAGTGGTTACAATACCAACTGTTTACTGCAGCTGCCATTTGTCATGCCACCAACGCAATAGAAGTAAAACTCGTTTGAACGGACTGTAATAAAGGTTTACTTAAATGTCTAATATTATTTCAAATGGAGTTAAGGCTCTTGCATATCAGCGCGACGCGACTCGAACGATACAATTTCTAAGAAAACTTCACGGTATAACAATCAGGTGTCGCGACGCGCTAGTCTGCACGAAGCTTGATAGTTACTTAGGTAATTTAACAATCTAAACTCTTAATCTATCTAACTATTGTAAGGTTTTATAGTAAAAGCAAATTATAACAAATAAATAAGTAGGTATCACCTCGGCTGTACAATTTTAAAACCTAGCAACTGACATTTCTAAAAAAATCGGTGTTTTACAATATTTGACTTGCTAGATATTTTCCGATATATTGTGCTTCTCAAAACATCTAAAAATCATTCGCAAACGAAGTTGTAAATAATCAAAAACCTAGCAACTACACTACAATTTTGAAACAAGTATAAAAAAACTTATCTATAACCTAGCATCTTAAACTCAAACTCAAAGCATTTATTTCAATTAAACCATTTACAGGCACTTTTGAATTGTCAAGAAGTCGGTCAGTCAGAAATATGAAGCTAGTTGCCCATTCCAAAGCGTAGTAGGTACCTATGGAGAAGAACGGGCAAGAAACTCCACGGACACTCTTTTAAATAAAATAATAATTGTTACAAAATATTGGTTACATCATTAATTTTGAAATTATACATGTGAGGACAATGTAGAAAGACGTGCACGTTAAAAGCGTCCGTAATAAAAATATAAAAAACAAAGAACAATTCAAAAATAAAAATATTAAAATAAGCCATGGCAGCTAAGAGATGACCAGTCTCTACTGACGGCGCCCGTTCACGAACATGACGCATGGATCAGCACCATTCAGCTCAACCATTTTGAAGGGAGCTAAATGATCCAACACACGCGCCACCGCCAGCGAGACATTAGAGTGAGCATGACATAATCTCAGCCGCCAGGGCACATTCAAGTCAATGAAAGACATACCCAGTATCTAAATGGTAGCTTTATAGTCGGTACATAGTACTCACACATGTGCTATGCAATTATACAATGCTAAGACATTGAATTTATACAATGCAAAGATAGTTTTTAAAATCTTCAGCAGCTCCAACGGTATTTTCAAATGCTAATTAATTAGTTTATGCTTGTGGAGCAGGACCAGCAATGAGCCAAGCATTTTTATCAATTATGTAATCCCCCAACTTATAATATGCCTGCCTACATAGTGTGCGTTTTATACAAGATTTGAATTTCGTCTCATTCAGTTGAAGTATGTGGGGAGGAATTTTATTGTAACATTTTAAACAGTACCCCATGAAAGATGAGTCTACTTTAGCCAGTCTGAAACCTGGTTGAACTAATAGATCCCTATTTCTTGTACTATAATTATGTTTATCACCTCTTTTACTAAAAAGATGTAAATTTTTTCTTACGTACATGATGTTTTCATAGGTATACTGACAAGGTACCGTCATGATGTTAATGTCCTTAAACAGTTCCCTTAGAGAATCGCGCCTACGGAGATAATATATGGCTCTGATAGCTCTTTTCTGCAGAATAAAAATAGACTCGATGTCTGCAGCCCGTCCCCACAGCAGAATACCATAAGACATGATACTATGAAAATAACTGAAATAGACTAGCCTGGCGGTATCTACATCAGTTAATTGACGGATTTTCCTGACAGCATATGCTGCTGAACTTAGCCGTCCTGCAAGAGATGTTAAATGAGGACCCCATTGTAGCCTTGAGTCGAGCGTGATTCCTTGGAAAACACTTACACCAACCAATTGGTAACCTAGCAAGTGACTGCAGTTGCTAGGTTTTTAAAATAGTAACATTCACTTTAAAAAAACCCGCGGATTGACGCGCCACCCTAGTATGCGTTGAGCGACCACCGTGCGCGCTGTGGCTTTGTTTGTTTAATCGATAATTTGCCATTTGAGTTGAATAACCGACAATTTTATAGATCTAAGTTAATAATGAGTGCTTTGAAGGATCAAGACGTTGAATTGTAAGTATATTTGAGTGAATATTAAAACGTTCTCCCTGTCTTCGGTAGAGTTTCCTACGTCTATCATTGCCCCTTCAGGTGCTAACATCTCTTTGAGGTGCGCGTGGAACACAACGCACCGTCGACCCGGGCCTGGTCCTTATCGGACGGCGAGCTACCCATTGCTCACCGTCCGCAAGCCCGCGCCTACGGTGGTCGGGAATCTGCCTGCGATTCTCGTCGCCCAGGGCGTCTCCTGCGGCGGCTAGGGGCGTGAGGGCGCGAAGTTTGCCTCTCCCTCACGCGTTCCACCTCCGCCTTCGCGAGCATTACTGCTTCGCAGAAGGAGGTGACGGCCTCCCATGCTCTCTCGCTCCGTACCATGGCCTGGACCAGGGCCGGACGCGAGAGATCCCCGCCGCCTGATACAAAACAGGAACCTCCCGAAACAACCGTGTCCCGTGAGGACCTGCGTCAGGCGCAAGGTGAGGACGCCGCGGCGCCTCTCTAGCCACTCCTCAAAGAGGGGACTTATCGCCGCAATAGTGGCGTGCCCAGCACTGGGTTGCGACAATCGCACTCTCCATGACGCCATGAGATCCCGCCGGAGCTTTAATTTTTTTTTTTGTAGATGATTGAAATTTTATTATAAATATACATTATTATTATTATTCTGATGGTTTGTTTTATTTCAAATAACTCTTACTAGGTTTATGAAATTGTAGTAGTATTTATTTTATCACTCATTGAGAATATGTAGAAACCTAGTAAAGTACGTTGCTAGGATTTTAAATTGCTTCAATAACATACTTTGACTTCATAAAACAATTTATTCTTAAGTAATTGCACTCTTACACACAATTAACAGTACAGACACAATATTAATACTGTTTCTCATAGCCAACCATATACTGCAAACTTTGGAGTTACTCCCAACAAGCTAAGATAAAATGGCATGCCCTTAAAGTAGACAAGTCGTTTTTTTGCTCTATTGTAAAATTTGCCTTGAAGCACTTGCTAGGTTTTGATTTTTCACAGCACATTTAAGAAATTTCCACATAAATTACATTTACTTGTGTTATTTGATGCATCATATAAATAATAGCGATGTACAGCATCTCGTCTTGGTTTTGGCATTATAGAGATTGTTCAAAATTCACAAATACGCACTGACTAATAAATACCTAATAATATCGCAAAAGACGCCCGGGTTCAAAAAATCAAACAGCAAGAATGACAATTGTACGGTCCCTGCAAATGCCTGCAATAAAGTAAGTAACAATTCCAGACATGAAAAAGTCATAATATTATGTAATTTCGATATCCGGGCAGCAAAGCTAAAATAAACACTATTTACATGCAATAATGATCATAGATCCCTATTAAGAAGCCGCTCGGTAAGTAGGCACAAAGGCGCCGCCGCGGCTGCTTAACGCGTGCTATTCCATTTTGCAACCTATGCCCATCATAGAGAGATCATATTAAATTGCTCCGTCAGTCGGAATGTTACGCTGTTATCGTTTTAGGAGAGTTGAAAGTGTAACCCTTTTGAATGGCTTAAATTAAGCCGTTCAAATGGGTTACCCACATCGTATGGGTTTTTAAATAACTGCTTAGAAAAATCCAATCGAAAACCCTTTCAATGGGTAACCCAAATGGTCCCTGATTGTTATATAATATGGGTAACTAGCTGACTCGACGTTACCTGACGTTATCCTGTCCACATTACAATAATTCATACAAAATTCCCATCAGCTAACAACAAATAGCCAAATCAGTCCAGCCGTTCATAAGTTATATGCTTACCAACGAACAGCATTTTATTTTATAGAAGTTAGATGTATGTTACAAAAAATACCTTGTGATATATTGCAACTAATGAAAGAAAATTTAAAACTCATATTAAAAGTACACTTTGTAAACAAGCATAATTATTACAAATTAGAGGATTATATCCAAGATAAGAATGCTTGGAAACATGCTGGTCCTGCTCCATAGGATAATCTAGAATCTAGACAAAATCAAACTGGTTGCTAATTCAATTGTATAATTTATATATATATTTTTAAATAGATTACATTACTTCCTAACACACTGACTTATTAATTGTAAAATTTTAGGAAAATCGTCTACTTTTACAATGTTTGTAAATATGTGAGCACCATGTATCTATCACATAGTTAATTAATCTGTAGTTGCTTCATTTTTAATTCTTTTTAACTATTGTGGTATAGTAATTTATTCTAGGTGCATCGTCTACACATATAGTTATATAACTAATGTACCTACCAATACAGAATATTGTAAAACATTTTAAAAGAGTAACGGTGGAGTTTCTTGCCCATTCTTCTCCATGCGAAAACTACCTTTTGGAAGGGGCGACTAGAATCAATTATTTTTTTTTGTAAATTTTGACGTTCTTAAGTGCCTTATAAGGGCCTATTTGAAATAAATGATTTGACTTTGACTATGAAAATAAACTTACATCCTCAATCGTATGGTTTGTTTCGTCCAAATCTTCTTTGTAAGTTTCCCATTCTTTATAATGTTTCTTTAGATAGTCTATCACGTGTGATTCCTTTTTGACGACTAAAAAAGAAAAACAAAAACCATTTCAATTTCATAACCTTAATAGTAGCACAGAATAGTCCAGAAGGCGCACTCCGCATTTTAGGTATGAAGCTACAAGTACGCGGCGGGCTCGTCTTGTCGGGCCAATTCAGTGAGCGTAACGTAGTTAAAAGATCTAAGAGTTACGCGATAGAAAGAGAGGCAACTTCTAGGTGAATATAACTGTAGGTAATTAACGCTGTGCGACCTGAATTGCACTTTATTGTGTCCTTGCAAGAGTCGCGGAGTCGAGCGGAGTTTTTATTTAAATGATTTGATTTGCGGAGTGAATCTTCTGTACTATTCTGTGACCATGATTTGATTATGAATATGAATTGACTTATGACATTTATTTTTTTGTTTTATTATTATTCTAATTTTAATATAAATTGTAATTATATAAATATAGATTGCATGCATGATGTTTCCTATATATTTAGTTATAGAAATTCAAATACGATGTAAAAATTGTTACTGAATAAATAAATTGAATTGAATTAATTAATATGTAACCGACAAGAGAAACTCTTTGTGAAGGAACTCGCCCGGGGAATTACTACTTCCATACATATTTTTGCTGCCAAGCTGAGTTGCTGTGTTTCGGTTTGAAGAGTATGGCTGTCGGTGTTAAGGCACATGAGACATTTCAACTTCATCTCTGGGATGAAAACGATAAAACCAAAAATTCGGAGACATATGACATCCACCATCCCGCAAAATGCCCGCGTGCACTCCATCTTACAGAGAGTTATAGTCGACGGCACGTCACTTGGCAAGAATCGGAGATGCACAGAATTCGATTCCGCTTGTTTTTCTTAACAGACATGTTCAAAAATAAATTATGGCAATAACCATAGAATAATGACATGCAATAAAAGTGTTTTTTTTTTGTTGCTTTAAGTGTACTTGCGCAAACTTATTCCCAATACGCCAAAACCTTGCCAAGTTACTTGCCGGCGACTGTACTAGATAGTTGGATGTGTTTTTTTATTGTTCCAAAAATAGTGTTACAGATGTGTATTGTAGTGAAAACCTGTTATTGAAGATAACTCAAAAAATACACAAGCAAAGTTAATAAAAATTGATATGGAACCACCGCGTAGGCTTCGTCTAACCAATGAAAAATATATAAAAAATTAGCCCAGCCATCACGGAGAAATCGGTGTACAGTTACGAGCATAAATATATTACTATGGACAGCTCGGCAATAATATCTGATTTGATGATTCTATCTATTAATATCTGTCGTCAAATATATGTGATCATTTGTGCAAAGCAGACAAGTGGCAGCACAAATATTTGACATACGAAGGAATACCAAAAGTATCTGAGGAGAAAAGCAACGCGCGAATCCACAATATAGGATGCTGTAATTCAAAAGGATAAGTCACCGTTTAGAATGCAATAATATCGGAGATGTCTTGCGTTATAAATATCTGACATCAGTTTGGCAGCATAAAAATCTGACAGTATGTTTCGAGATTTCTTCTATATCGCAATCAGTGCCGCTCATATTTCAAAAAAAAATCTGACATTGGTTGAAACCAATGTTTTTGAAGTATGTTAAAAAGGAGTTATACTCACACTGAGGTCGAATTTCTTCTAGACCCTTATCAATTTCTGATTTGCTTAGTGAAGGCGTTTTCACCAATTCCGGGTCGAATTCTTTAGTGTTATGCTCTAATTTTGCCTGTAAGCTGTTTAGACGTATTTCCGCGTCTTTCAATTCTTCGTTTTGAGGTTGAATGTTCTAGAATAGAAAATTAATATAATAGGGATGATGCCTCGGTCAAAAAAAAGAAATTCTATTAAGTCCGTCAGTCAGATAATAAAAAAAATATTATACTCGTATTTTTTGCTTTATCATATTAATATAAAATGACTTAGATAAAACGCATTAAAGTTGGGGAGTGGGGGTCGCTACGTCACAAGTAAGTATAAAATCTACATACTCGTGACGTCATGGCACATTTTAACTCAATGTATCGCCGTAATCATTTGATAACGTTAAAAAAAGAATAAATACGTGCACATTATTTTTTTATAATCTACATGACGGACCAAAATATTTTTTTAGTCACCATCCCTATTGTACAGGTACAAATTAATCAGATGGGGTACTCCGATGAGCCACGGTGCGTCTATGAAGCAGCATCACAGACGATGCCTCACCTCTTTTCGTGATCTCTATGCATTAACACCACATGAAGTGGCGTAACATGATCAATCATATTCTGAATGTTTTCTCAATTTTTTGTGGCGGCATCTACATCGCTACATGCAAACTACGCATCAAAGACCTGACGTCACACAACATCGTGACGTCACATAAACCCTGCATCGCGCAATTAGAGTTTACCGCGCGATCGACATATATAAGGTCACATTAAAACAGGTGAACAAAATTTTAGAAATCATTCAGACCACCAAAATAAGATACTTACAAGAAAAATAAATCAGCTAACGAAAATACACTAAAAAAGTTGGTTACCCAACGCCATTTATTATTTTAGGTCAAAATAAAATCACTTTAATCAGTGTTTTTTTTGCTTGGATATCTTTGGTTAGACGTACTGAACGCTGTGTTAAAATTTGTCCATCTATTTTAATGGGACCTTGTATACAAGCTCCCGACTTCGACCATTGGGCAGTTGCCCGCCAGACACGACACCCTGGTCTGTCTGTCTGGTCGGAGGATCCTCCCTTTTCTATAGAGGATGAGTGAACTGTACACCCTGTTCCTCATGCCTCTAAGGTTTAAGCAACTTAGCATAATCAGCCTATAATGTTCCCACTGCTGGGCCACAGACCTCTCTTCGACAGGGAATGGGCTGTAATGTAATCTACCACGCGGGCCCAGTGCGGGTTGGTAGATGTCACATGTCTTCGATTTTTTGGTTCTAGGACATGCCGGTTTCCTCACGATGTTTACCTTCACCGTTTTAAGAGCAGTGGTGATGAAATAGTTTACACAAAGTAAAGCGCCTGTCTGGGCCTACAACTTAACACTTTTTTTTTTTTTTTTGGATGCGAAATTATCAAATAACTTCTCCCGCTCTGGGTGGAGCGGGAGGGCGTGTCAGACTCTTACTGACTAAAACCCACCCGTGTTCCTTCCGTTGCCTGTACATTGCCAGGGGCCACGGTATCCCTTTCGGACTTTCCCGCAACCCCGGCAGGCATTGGTCCTATCGGACCCCTTCACTTGCTGACATCTCTTTGAGGCGCGCGTGGAACACAACGCGCCGTCGATCCGGGCCTGGTCCTTATCGGACGGCGAGCTACCCATTGCTCACCGTCCGCAAGCCCGCGCCTACGGTGGCCGGGAATCGGCCTGCGATTCCCGACGCCCAGGGCGTCTCCTGCGGCGGCTAGGGGCGTGAGGGCGCGAAATTTGCCTCTCCCTCACGCGTTCTGCCTCCTCCTTCGCGAGCATTACTGCTTCGCAGAAGGAGGTGACGGCCTCCCATGCCCTCTCGCTCCGTACCATGGCCTGGACTAGGGCCGGACGCGAGAGATCCCCGCCGCCGATCGCCTCCACGAGAAGGTAGCTGCCCTTACTGCCCCATCTCAAAAATCCACCCGGTATATACACCGTGAAATCTTAATGGTTGTTTTCCCGCAGCGATATTTTTACTATTACTCTATGCTTCGAAAGTACTCCTTATGGCAAGTTG
The DNA here is from genome assembly GCA_949128155.2 of Xanthia icteritia. Taxonomy (NCBI): domain Eukaryota; kingdom Metazoa; phylum Arthropoda; class Insecta; order Lepidoptera; family Noctuidae; genus Xanthia; species Xanthia icteritia. The sequence goes on along the minus strand of OX421959.2, from coordinate 8,790,438 downwards.
TTCTGCCGCGGGAAAACAACCATTAACATTTCACGGTGTACGCAAAATACGCGCTTTGTCGTGGAGTTGCGGAAACCAGCCCGTATTATTCATGGTGTATACATAAATATTGCTCATTTAATAGTAAAAGATTTACCTGTAAGGCTTGAACTAACATCACACCATATCCAAATATTTTCATGAAATCTTCTGGCATCAGAGACATTTTTAGTTTACCTGAAAAATAAACAAAGATAATTATTTTAATTTTCTTAAATAGCTGCGCCCCGCGGTTTCTCCCGCATAAGTCTCGATCCCGTGGGAATATCGGGATAAAAAGTATCCTGTGTTTTAACCCAGGTCATGTATTCTAATTACGTAATACACGACCAATCGGAATTGGAATCGTTTTGAAACAAATTGCTAATCCATTGCTGCGTAAGTTCGAAAAAAAATCTGTTCAACAACGTAAATAACGCAATGAATGTTGTTGAACTGTCAAAATGAAACAAATTAGTCGTAATCGTTTACGAAAATGTGTTGCGTAATGAGATAGCAGGTCTTATTGGTTTAAAAAAATAGATACATTCTGTAATTGATTTTATAATCGATGTGCCGATACAATTTTGTTAGTATACAACACTAAAAACTCAGTTTTGCCAAACTAAAATTACTTTCTAAACGTAAAATTCCTTTGGTCTACTCCAAAGCATAGTTAAAATATAGAAGAAAAAATATATTATATATTTAAAACTTGATCACTAGCAAGTCTGTTCCAGTCTTGAATTTTGTTGTGTTGCGAGATAGCTGGTCTGTCATGTGCCAGATTAAATTCAAATCCGTTCAGCGGTTTTAGCGTGAAATCGTCACAAACAAACAAACTCACTTTCGCATTTATAATATTAGTTAGGATTACAAATAATTGCACTTTAAAGAACTTATATTAAGGATCATTATTCAATGTCGTAAAAAAGTCCTTACCCTGAATACAAAACGTGCATTCGTCCAATAACTCCGATAGTTTATTTGTAAAATCTCTTATTTCTGTATGACTACAAAACAACATTTTAATACAATTTAATGTGTCTTTTAATGTCAATGGTGCTACAGTATTCTCCATACAAACACAGTTTTTCTGAAAATAAAAATATAATTATTTGAAAAAACATGACATAACATGACGCCTGTAATACCGGAAGGGTTAGACAGGGGTGTACCTATAGTAACACCCACATTTCGCCAGGTATGTTTAAGCCATCAACCGGGCACGAATCTAGACTCCAGTTGCTGCTGAAAAATTACCGATGGAAAATCTAATAACACTTTGTCCGACCTTGGAATCGAACCCCAGACCGTATGCTCAGCGGTAGCGCTTGCGACCACTAGACCAACAGGGCAAAAAAAAAGAAATAAAAATTATATTATTTGAAAAAAAAAAAAATATTATAACATACACAATATCTTTCTCAAAATGGCTAGGCAGAGGCACCCATATCCTTTAAACCGACACACAGCCACGCTGCTTGGCGTCAGAAATAAGTAAGGTCGAAATCAGAAGTTCGTTATTAGGCTGAGAATTAGTACTTTTTGAATGTCAAAATTACATAAGACAGTCCCACAAAACGCCCACCCTTCACCACTTCCTAGTGCTTTAGCTGGGAAGAAGAAGTGGCGCAACAAATTCCCCAGCAGCACTGCTGTCTGTCCAGCTAGAAAAACTTGATTCTATACAATAGTATGGTGGTAGTACTTCTACGAGCTCTTTCACAAACAGGGACCGCGGATGTACTACATGACAGGGGGGGCAAACTTCTTCGGTCACCCCCTTCCTTCAATCTTCGCCCCCCGGCTTCCTCCGGTCAATTTACTGCAGTTACAGGACGAAAAAGAGATGACTAAGTCAATCAAATTATAAAAATATGTTATTTATTACTTAAATTGCGAAAATTCACTGGACGATACCAAAGACATGGCGCCTCTTAGCCGTAGTTGAAGCGAATTACATAAGAATGTCATTTAAATCTAAAAGAAATGAGTGTTACTTTTTATCCTATGCACACAGTATTGCTAAATTGGTTAGTCTTCTCTGCTTCATTGATGGTCGGAGGAATGTTCCGATGCGTCGGAGGGCATCCTTAGGCTATCCTAATGATGCCCTCCGACACAGAGAAACCTTCTTTACCAGGTAGTAATTTTAGTACCTAGAAAGGGTCGCGGCCCCCCCGTTTGATTTTTAGAGGGGGCATTTGGTCCCCCCATTCTGCCCCCTACGTCCGCGGTCCCTGTTCACAGAGAGTTCTACTACTACAATCAGTAACAGAATCAAATCAAGGCTTAAGATTTGAAAACAGATAAAATTAAATAGGTTTTTATAAACTGAACTTGGACTCAATGTCATACGTGACAAAGTCCAAATTCCATTGCAGCCAAAAATATACGACCTTTTTAATACCAAATGGTTAGTTAAAAATCAACTTAGACTAAATACCGCTAAAGTAGATAGTTGATTAACAATTAATGTAAATTATTTAAGATTCTGAATTCAAAAGTGGAAAGTTCATACCTGTAAAATATGCATCAGAGCATCTTCCATGATCTGCATATAAGAACATATCCATTCATCTATTCTTGTTTTAATTTTATTCCTCATATTCTTACTTTTTATACGAAACCTCTTTAGATTCTTGTCTATGGAATCTATGTTCGTGCGCGTTCCAATCTGGTCTTTCACAGACGAATTTTCGACATGAACGGACGTGTAACGCGTTGCATTTTTGATTGGTACAAGTTGGGGAATTTTAAACACTCCTGTGCTGTCTTTGGTTTTAGGAATCTGATTTTCAAGCTGGTTTTTCGTTGTAGAATCATTGTTTATGGTTCTGATGATTTTTTGTATTCTTATCTGTGAAGGGTTTAGTATTCTGTTCTCACTGGTCACTCCAAAAGGTTCTTGTCGTAATGATAAACAAGTAGTCGGCATAACTGGTTGTACAGAATTTTCTAATTTCGATTTTGATTCTAAAAGTTTTATATTTGTAATTGGTGTAGGTCGGAAAGGTTTTTCTATGTTTTCAAAATTATATTCCAAAATATCTTTTTGGAAATAATTAATTTCTTGATTTGGTTTGGAGACTGGTTTTTCAATAGAAATTGTCTTTCGAAAACTGTTTGTATCAAAAACCGTGTTAGGATCCAGAATTCGTTTTTCAAAATTGACAAAACCGTTTTCTTTGACATTTTGAGGTAGAAACGGATTTCTACCCACATTTTGACGTTTGAAAACCTTATTATCACTCAAGTGTAAACTTGAAACATTGCTACTTGTGTCTGAAAGACCATCGATAACAGACTTATTAATATTTTCAATATTTTTTAAACATTTCGGTTGACTAACATTAATTAATTTATCACAGTATAAGCTAGAATCAGTGTCGCTGTCAGTACTACAAAACAATTGCTTTTTAACTGGACTCCTATAGCTACACAAATTTAAATTATTATACTGATTTTTTCCATCTTTGTCATTTCTTGAGGTAATTGATATATTTTTCCCATCTGAAGTAATTGCGGGTTTAATGTCCGAATGACTAAATAAACTTTGGTTAAATTGATTTTTTGTATTTGTTACGTCATTATTTGGGGTAATAATTTTGATATTTTTCTTCTCTGGCGTCATATTTGGTTTGATGTCGACTCCATATTTTATATCGTTTAGTTTATGAGATTGTATGTTTAGAAAAGTCGCTCTAATTTGGAGATGTGGGTCGTTCGTTATAAGAACCTGAAAAAGAACATTTATTCGCTGTATTTCGGTGTATATCTTTACATATAAATCTTTTACACAATATAAAATCTAAAACTAAATTAAATGACTAACTAACTACACAAATAAATACAAAGACAAAAGGACACTTAGGCGTCGAAGTACTCGTCCGCATCGCTGCCAGCCGGAAACGTGCCCAGAAGACTGGTAGCTAATTCTTTAGCCAAAGAACGAGCCAGCCCTCTGGTCACGCGCAGTGTCGACCAAAAAATCCAATCTGCCTGGCTTTTTCCCAAGTATATTGAGGTCGGCTTCCAATCTAACCGGATGCAGCTACCTGTATTTTACATGGAGCGACTGCCTATCTGAACTCCACAACCCAGTAACTCGGTAATACGATACCCCTTGGAAAGCCAAGGTTGTCAGATTTTCGGATTTCTGACGACCAGTAACGACTGTCAAAGATCCACGAATGACGGCCGGGACCAACGTGCTTTCCGAGGCACGGAGGAGTCTCGGTATTTAAAGATGGTCACCCATCCACAGACCAACCCCGGCAAGCGTAGCTTAACCTGATGGATGAACCCGTGCGGCTGTTATTAATTAGCCACGAGCTCCTTGTGAACTGTTGACCAGTCGGCGAGAAATTTCCTTAAAAAGGAGACGCGCACTCGGGCCTTATGACCCAACTGTTTCGACCCCAAACGGCTCAAAACTGTAGTTAGTTACCCATAAGGTTATAGTATTCGCGCCGTTTAAGGGTCTCAGCAGCCGCAGCAGCGGTGCCAACACAGCCCGCCGTGCTAGGAACATGGGATGGCGCAAGGGCGTCGACACAGGTTGCGTCCCACATCAGAGGCCTACCCACCTTCCAAGGCAACATGCCGTCTGGTCTCTTCCCATCGTCACGTTCCGTTTGGTTCTTATATCGCTGGTACGCGGTGACAAGGGCTCCACGAATATTATCGTTGATGCTGGCGTGCCGTGCTATGCGACCTGCGCTCCTGCTGCAGGACAGGCCATGGTGCCCGAGACTATCGACAGCTTCACCGCAGTGACACCGATGCGGAGCAACACAAGGTGCGCCCAAGCGAAGACACATAGCGAACCGAAAAGAACATAGATTTCCCAAAAAAAACTACAAAACATCACGCCTGTATTCTCCGAAGGGTTAGTCAGAGGTGTACCTATAGACTTAATACACCCACATTTCGCCAGTTATGTTTAAGTCCCACGTATTAGGGGGCAAGCCTATTGCCATCAACCGGGCACATCTGGACTCCGGGCTGCTACTACGAAATTCCTGATGGCAAAACCCAATAACACTTTGCCCGACTCGGGAATCGAACCAGCAACTTCTAAAGCTCTTTATGCTCAGCAACTTCTAAAGCTAGCGCAGCATAGCCCGTTTTTCACTGCTCAACAAATATCAACCTTTCATTGGATCAAATAAAGTTCAAAATAAATCGTCTTCCATTAGTCACATTAGTCATCAACGCGGACAGTATTTTCGACTTTATTTTAAGAGACGCAATGTTGATATTTGTTTGGTAAGGCCAGCCCTTAGACCGACAAGGAAGTAGGACAAATACTAAGTAGATATGGTTCTTATTACTTACCACATAATAATTTTTATTGATAACTTTCATACAGCAGTGAAGAATGCTGTCAGTAGTCACTACAGTGTTGCCACTTTCTAATTTTCGAGGTTCAACTGTAGACAAAATGATTTAAAGATTAATATATAATAGTACCAGCAGCGGCGAGTCGTTAGTTTTTGTAAGAGAGAACCCGAAGCGAAGCCGGTTTTAACTTAGTTACTTGTAAGAGCGTTTATTCTGCAAGTGCGCAAATAGATGTCAAATATTTCGCTGTTTTGATTAATTTGGCAATATTACTGCATGGAAATATTTTATTTATTTATTTATCACAAACACTGCTATCATTACAGGAAACTCCTAATGCGGTAGCGTGGTCCCTAATTAAACTATCTTAAAAAACATAACACATATAATATTATTTTCGTGAATTAATTCAGAGAGCAGGAAAATAAATCGATCCTGTCAGCCGTGTCATTCAGTGCGTGCAAGGCGCGCGTCAGTGGCGCTTTGCTGAGCAAGTTGGTTCGTGCGTGTGGCACTGCTAGTAACCATGGCCGGCGCCGCAATACGTAATTGTCAGGCACATTCTGGCATATTCTGGGGCAACTGTAGCGAGAAAGAAAGTATTTTTAAAGCTCAAAAACGCTGCATCAGAGCTATGTTTGCCCTAAAAGTAACTGACAGCTGTCTACCTATATTTCAGTCTCATAAACTGTTAACCTTCCCATGTCTTTATATATTGGAATTATGTATATTTGTTAAAACGAATTCTCACCAGTTTACCACCTTGAAAGAAACTCGAAATAGAACAATAAGTATTAGATCCCAATATAAAAATCTTTTAAGCACGGGTGTCTTTAAGACTGCACTTTTAAGAAGAAGTGTTATTTGTATGGCACCACTTGTTTATAATAAGTTACCAAATTAATAATGTCAAGGAACAACCACTAACTAAATTTAAAAAGCATGCAGCATTACGGAATTACTTTTGCACAAGTGTTATTATTCAGTACAAGAATTCTTAGATGATAAGTTTTATTAAATTCTTTTAAAATGTAAATTTGCATGCCAATTAAGGTAGAATGTACAAGGAACCATAAAACTTTGTAACACCTAATAATATGTACCTACATTCATTGCAAATAAATAAATCTATTCTATTTAATCTATTCTATTCTATTCTATTCATTCAGACAAAAAAAAACACTGGTATTATAGGTCTTACCACGTAATAGTTTGAATACCTATGTGGCTATAGTTAAGTCCCTCCTTGTCTCGAGTTGTTGTACCCGACCATACCGATAACGAATAAAGTTGGGTACAGCAACGGATATAAGAGATAGACACCGTATAGTTTCATGTACAAAAATCTGGTGAATTTAAGAGGTGAGTCTCATGTGGAGCCCATATATATGAAATGTGGCTAACTAGCGAACTGGAATATTAATAATGAATTACAATTATAACACTGAATTTGTGTTGTAACCGTTTTAGGTGTAAAAAAGGCATTTGGAAAATATCCAAATACTTTTTTACATCTAAAACTATATTCATAATCAATATTTTAGTTCACTAGTTAGCCACATTTCATATTTCCATACAGTAATATTGCCAAATTAATCAAAACAGGTAAATATTTGACAGCTATTTGCGATGTTGCCAACTTTTAGGATTAGCTCATTGGTCAAATCAAATAGCGCGCGCTTCCCCGGCATGCTGTTACACACTTCCGTCCCTTTTCACGAAATTACTCCCACAGATTGCAGGAAAGCGAGAGGAAAGATGTTACACATTGCAAAGCCTTTTAATTACTGCAAGTTTTTACAGAACAGAAATTAATTCTAGTTTAAATGTAATTTTTGTGACATAAGTTTTTATTTGGAATTTTTTTGTGTATTATTTCCAGTTGCAAGAACCCTTCCACTATATCTCTACGGCTATAATAACCTGCCAAATTGACGTAGTGTGTCAACTTGATAAGGAATTTAATTTCCTGATTTGTCTATGTAAGTACCTACTTATATAATGCGGCGGCGGTGATGCCAGTTTCCTCGTCAGCTGTCTTGCGTTGATGACCCGCTGCTGTCCGTGACAATCTCCCAGACACAGTGCCTCTATGTCCGCCGCCACAGCGTGTGGTATAATCAGCCTGCATTTTGGATCTAGAAACAAAATGGTGGTATGGTGAGAAAAAAAGATTAAACTAAGCACGATCGCGGCTGCACTGGAGTCGCATTGTTTTTTAGGGTTCCGTACCCAAAGGGTGAAACGGGAGCCTATTACTAAGACTCCGCTGTCCGTCCGTCACCAGGCTGTATCTCATAACCGTGATAGTTAGATAGTTGAAATTTTCACAGATGATGTATTTCTCAAACTCAAAGCATTTATTTCAATTAAACCATTTACAGGCACTTTTGAATTGTCAAGAACTCGGTCAGTCAGAAATATGAAGCTAGTTGCCCATTCCAAAGCGTAGTAGGTACCTATGGAGAAGAACGGACAAGAAAATCCACGGACACTCTTAAATAAAAAAAACTATTTTACAAAAAAAAAAACAACCGACTTCCAAAAAAAACACTTAAAAGAGAAAAATAACTTGAATTTCGGAAGTCGGTGGCAAAAACGAAAATACAGATCCATATAGTTATATTTTAAGATGGTTCGCAGTTCGCATAGTTGAAGCCGTGATATAGTTATATCCCTAGGGAAATAGTTATGAATTGCTTTCATATATATTACGGTAGGTATATTTTACTATATATGTATCTAATAAAATACTATTGTTTTTGCCACCGACTTCCGAAATTCAAGTTATTTTTCTCTTTTAAGTGTTTTTTTTGGAAGTCGGTTGTTTTTTTTTTTGTAAAATAGTTTTTATTTTTCACTTTTTAGTTGTGTTTATACCTACCCCGCACAAATTCGTATACCAGTCGAATAATGGAAACAACAAAAGATTTTTCAAAAATTAACGAATCATTCCAAGCGCCCCGCTGGTGGGGCAGAGGAATGCCTAAAAATTTTCAGTGGAATATGCCCCACTAGTTCCCACCGGCCCAGATGCCCCACCGGGGCAGATTCCACTAGTCTAAAATCTTTATGGATTCTGCCCCACTAGGGTTGGCACCTTAGAAATAACTATAAGTCCATGTTTCCTCACGATGTTTTCCTTCCCTGATGTCAATAATGTCCAAGATAAACTCAGAAAGTTCATATGAATTGAAAAAGTCACATTAGAACCCACAACCTCATGCATGAGAGGCGAGGCCTTAACCTCTGGGCCATCATAACATATTAAATTACCAAAAAATATATATTTTACTTAACTATACATTTCTTTCTTTTCCAAACAAATATAAAATACGAGCTTATCCCCTAACCTTCTAACCTTTCACTGTAAGTTCCTATATGTACTGTTCACCGATGAGGAGTTCCATGCGGTATCTTCGAAGACTATAATTAGTTCACCACGGATGGATAGATACAACCAGCAATTATTTTTGATCTTTAGTACAATATCCAAATCACATTACGTGTACTGTTTGTTTTTGAGGAGTTCCTTCGTTTATCTCCCAAAGTATACATCAAATCTTCACAAAATTAATATGGGACCACCTCAGGAGTATACCCTTACGAATAAAAAAAGAATTTTCAAAATCGGTTGACAATTGGCGGAGAAATCGGTGAACATACATAAAAAAAAAAAAAAATACATACAGTCGAACATATAACCTCCTTTTTTTGAAGTCGGTTAAAAAATTGATACAAAATATATATATCTGTTGCCGCTATAACAACAAATACTAAAAATAGAATAATATAAATATTTAAGTGGGCTCCCATACAACAGACATGTTTTTTTTGCCGTTTTTATAGACAATGGTACGGAACCCTTCGTGCGCGAGTCCGACTCGCACTTGGCCGGTTTTTTTTTGTGCGCTTAATTATATTTGATTACTAAAAATTATGTATTAGGTATGTTGGACAGACGGCACGGTTGGCGCAGTGGTGCGATTGACTGCTGCGCTGCGTGTCGCAGGTTCGATTCCCGCACGGAAAAAATATTTGTATGTATGATTAGTTGTTCCGGGTCTGGCTGTTTGTGTATGTGAGTTTAAATGTTTGTAAACGCACCCACAATACAGGAGAAATTCCTAGAGTGGGGCAACGTTTGTAAATTATTATTCACTTTTCTATTTGTATACTAGTGGTTCCGCCCGCGAAGGCCCTAATTCTTTTTCAAAAAAATAAAAAGAAGTAGTCCCGTCAAAACAGGTCCACCCATTTCAGAGATCAGCCGGAACAAACAGACAATTTTTTTTTTTTTTCGTTTGCCTTTAGTAAAAAGTTATACCGGGCAGTGAAAGCCTAGTGGTGTGACCGTAAGACTGCAAAATCATAGGTCTCGAGTTCGAACCCAAGGCACGCACCTCTGACTTTTCAGCTTCATGTGCGTATTGTATAATTATCACTTGCTTCAAAAACGGTGAAGGAAAACACCGTGAGGAAACCGGCATGCCTGAGAGATAATTCTCGACGGTATGTGAAGCCAACTCAGAGGCCCGTGGGCGGCTTTAAAACTCTGACACCAGGTTAGTCATTAACCATACGAAAAGAAGAAGAGAGTAAACAGCTGTTATTTTGACATTACAGACACCATTTTTTTTTTTTGTGTGGGAAATTATCAAATAACTTCTCCCGCTCTGGAGCGGGAGGGCGTGTCAGACTCTTACTGACTAAAACCCACCCGTGTTCCTTCAGTTGCCTGTACGTTGCCTGGGGCCACGGTATCCCTTTCTTTTCGGACTTTCCCGCGACCCCGGCAGGCATCGGTCCTATCGGACCACTTCCGTTGTGCTGACATCTCTTTGAGGGAACAAACAGACACCTCAATTTGATTTATTTATTATTTGTATGTACGTATCCGAGTAGATTGTGTTTCACGCTGTGTCCAAATAAACGTTTTTCTTTCTATTTTATGTGGCTAAATTGGAGGCCCTAAATAGCGATGATGGCTAAAAAAAAATATTTGTCCGTCCTGTAGGTTATTATAAAATATTGGACGCGTATTTTTTTATTTTTTTACGTAATCAAAAGATTAGGAAGTTAAAATGTGCCATGACGTCACGAGTATGTAGATTTTATACTTACTTCTGACGCAGCAACCCCCGCTCCCCAACTTTAATGCGTTTTATCCAAGTCATTTTTTAATAATATGATAAAGCAAAAAGTACGTGTCTCATATTTTTTTATTATCTGACTGATGGACTAAATAGAATTTCTTGTTTTTTACACAGGCATCATTCCTATTATCAATTTAATGAGCTTTTCTAGCTCGCTGGCTACAGTTAGCCTGACTCAATGTATAGACAAATTCTATCCCTTTCTGTCGCTCAAAAACACTGCGAGAAAGCATGCTTGAAAATGCTTGCGTTTTTCAGTTTAGACTGCTTTTTTCTCGATTAATACAGATAGTTCACTCCGCATTTTAGGTATGAAGCTACACGTACGCGGCGGGTTCATTTGTCGGGCCAATTCGGTGAGTGTAACGTAGTCAGAAGATCTAAGAGTTACGCGATAGAAAGAGAGGCAACTTCTAGGTGAATATAACTGTAGGTAATTAGCGCTGTGTGACCTGAATTGCACTTTATTGTGTCGTAGCAAGAGTCGCTTTTTATTTAAATGATTTTACGGAGTGAACCATCTGTATTAAACTGTGGCTCTAGTGAATTATGTTACTAAACGACAGAAAGGGACAGAGTTACGTTAAGATGATTGTGTTTGAATCCTCACAAAGCCAAAAGCCTGTATATCCTGTTTTGCTGTTATAAAACGAAAGTGTCCAAATCGGTGACTGGTGTCGTTATCGGAGACTGTGGCGGCGGGACTTACAAAATGAATAAAAAAACCCGGCCAATTGCGTGCGTGTACAATGAAGCCATGCACAATGAAGGGGTCCGTCGTTGATATGAACTTATCCCAAGAACAAACTTAAGAGGGAACAGGGCCTGCGATTCTCCATACAAATGTATTCCCCTTTTTATTCCTGAATAATGCGTCTAGAACCATCTTTATTTTTTCATAAAATCAAGGTCTGCTATAGACACGTCCCTGTTATTTTCTTTTTTTCAGCAACTTATTGTTAAAGAAATATGACCAGTGATCGGAGTAGGTAGATTGATTTTTGGTACTTGTATCATAAATGCACACAGAAAGAATAACGTGGATAAGCCATTTTTCCGGAAAGCAATTCCGGTATTTCCGGATTCAATTAAATATTGTTAATGTTGGTAGTGATATTATTTTCACAACACAGTAACAAACAAAGAAGCGCACTCTACGAACCGAAGTAAACGAGTGAGCTATCTGAAATGTCGTCGGCGGGCGTACGCATTGTTTTGATAATCGGTTAGTGCACCACCCATGATCCTTTGGTCTCATTGGTCGTTGGGTTGTGTCAAATTGTGACTGTGTGCCGTTAAAACAAATTATGAAGAATATAATACTGCTCATTTTAATACAATTCCTACCTAAGTTCCGGTATAAAAAAAATAATCAACCAATTCCGGAGGAATGTCCATATTAATATATACGTTTCGGATCAATGACCTCAATTCAATCTACCTACTCCGATCACTGAATATGACCCTCCAAAAATTACAAAAATGCCCCATTTATACCGCCGTGATTAGAGGACTACCAGACAAATTCGAAAAGTTTTTAACATAAAAGAAAATAATAGGAACCTAGACATAGTCTTTCTTAAAATTTAAATGTAAAAAATAATTGAATCGGCTGTTTCCGAGGAGAAAAAAGGGGAATACGAACGTCGATCTCGTCAATTTTTTTTGTGATGTAATCGGTCTGAGCAGCAGCTGTCCCTATCGCACTCTACGGAGGCAGACTTGAGGTAAGGTGACGGGAATAGTTTCTTCAAATACCTATTTTTTAAATTCCTCGCAGCCCCTGTTCCCTCTTAACATTGTAGTTGAAAAACAAAACAACGTGAATCCCATATTCAAAATTAATTTATTTACGTCATTTAAAAGTTCATATTTGGGTTACAGAAATTCATATGGGTACCAAATTTCGACTTAATCAGTCCAGTAGATACGGAGCAAAATCGGCTGTGACAGACACACGAGTGATCTTATAAGGGATGCGGGAAAGTCCGAAAGGGATACCGTGGCCCCTGGCAACGTACAGGCAACTGAAGGAACACGGGTGGGTTTTAGTCAGTAAGAGTCTGACACGCCCTCCCGCTCCGCCCAGAGCGGGAGAAGGTATTTGATAATTTCCCATCCAAAAATAAAAAGGGTTCCGTTTTTGTCTTTTTGAGGTACGGAACCCATAAATTCTCCTTTCCTTGTCCCTCTAGTAGTCGACATCTCGGTAGTCCCCCCTTTTAGCCATATCATCTTTCATACAGTCGATCCATCGTTTCTTTTGTCGGTTAGGAGCTGAATATCGAATCGTTTATTCTCTGATAGTATTTTCTCCAACCGAAACCCTTGGACATGCGTACTCCACCCATATTCAGTTTAGTCAGCGTCCATTTTTAACCGACTTCAAAAAAGACGTACGGAATACTAGCTCTTATAAAATAATAAAACAAATGAAAAATAATTGATTACTTACCACGCAGTACAACTTTATCAATCAACTCATAATCCAGTAACAATACATCAGTATCAACAACAATATACCAAGTTGTATTGTCTAAAGTTGGCCGTTGGTAGTTGGCAATTGGTTGCAAAGTTGGTGGTTGGTCCTCTACATTTGGTGAAGGCGTCTTAGGAGACACTTTTATAAAAAAAGGTGGAGTTTTATCTTTGAGTAAAACTGGCGATTTTGGTGCTTCAATAATGGTTCTGGTAATGTTTGGTGTCAATGGCTGGAAAGAAAAATAAGGTAACATTATTTACTGTCTTTGTATTGTTTAGCTCAACTGCCCCGTTGGTCTCGTGGTTGCAAGCGCGACTGCAGATCGTGGGGTCCTGGGTTCGGTTCCCGGGTCGGGCAGTGTTTTGAGTTTTTCTATTAGGAATTTCTTACTAACAGCCCGGAGTTTGGAAGTTGGCGGTGTGATACCCCCGTGCCTCGGTGCGCACGTTAAGCCGTTGGTCCTGCGCCTGATCTCTCTCCGGTCGTGTCGGATTGCCGTCCCATCGAACTATGACAGTGAGGGAAGAGAGAGTGCACCTGTGTCTGCGCACACACGCCTGCACTATAATATCTCCCGCGCCGAAGGCTAGTCTCCGTTGAGATTGGCCGCCGTGGGCGAAATACGGTCTGGAGGACTATATATATTGTTTAGAGCAGTGATGGCTCAGTGGTAAAGGCCCCGACTTACGAGTTGTAGGTTCGTTGGTTCGAACCCAGGCAGGCGCTTTATTTTGTGTAAATAATTTCATCACTACTGCTCTCAAAACGGTGAAGGAAAACATCGTGAGGAAACCGCGGCATGTCTTAGAACCAAAAATTCGAAGACATGTGACATCTACCAACCCGCACTGGGCCCGCGTGATAGATTACAGCCCACTCCCTCTCGAAGAGCGGAGGCCTTTTCCCCAGCAGTGGGAACATTATAGGCTGATTATGTTATTATATAGTACTATTGTATAGAATCAAGTTTTTCTAACTATTGTGCTGCTGGGGAGTTTGTTGCGCCACTTCTTCTTCCCAGCTACAGCACTAGGAAGTGGTGAAGGGCGGGCGTTTTTGGGGGACTGTCTTATGTAATTTTGTCGTACGAAAAGTGCAGATTCTCAGCCTAGTTTGAATAAATGACTTTTGAATTTCGAATTTTGAATATACGCCTTTGTTTTATTTTTAACCAGTCACTTTTGCGTCTGTCGGTGTGACCACGTTGTTCTTCTCAACTACCTAACGGATTTCGATGCGTATTTACCATCTTTTAGATCATTTATTCCTGAAGATGATTGGGTTAGAACAGAACAGGGTATGTTTATACTTTTGCAACAGACCACATCATCATCTGCCTAGCCTTTTCCCAACTATGCTGGGGTCGGCTTCCAGTCTAACCGCCAGCGCAGAGAGCAAAGGGCGCTGACCACCTTGTTTTCATTTCTTAATTATCTGGCCCCCCACTTTCAGTACATTTGCGCCAACCACAATAGAAATCTACGTTCATCTCACAAGTCCCACTCACCGCACAGACTTCATTCACTCTTCCTTCTTCATTCAGTCTATCTCTCTGTGGAATGCGCTCCCCCAGGAAATCAGGATGGCGACCAACCGATTATCTTTTCGAATTAAAGTTCGCGAGCATATTCGCAAGAAGCTGGCAGTATCATCACAACGGTCATGTATTCCCATTGTTTGTCTTATTTGTTCTTATATTTATGTATAATTAGGGTATTTATTATATTTATAGTTTTTAACAGGTATATATGTATATCTTTATATTTAAATATAAAAAATCTTCAAATCTCTCTGTTGCACCTACCACTGTTTGTCTCTGCATCACCCTAAGGTTGACTGGCAGAAAATGCCTATGGCATTAAGTCCGCCTCTGTACATTTGTGTGCTTGAAGTATTAAATAAATAAATAAATGCTGCTGAATACCAATATTTTACATGGAGCGACTGCCTATTTGACCTCCACAACCCAGTCACTGGGTAACACGATACCCCCCTGTTAGACTGGATGTCGGACTTCCACGTTTCTAACTACTTGTAACGACTGTCAAAGATCAAACTCAAACTCAAAGCATTTATTTCAATTAAACCATTTACAGGCACTTTTGAATTGTCAAAGAGTCGGTCAGTTAGTCAGAAAGTTGAAGCTAGTTGCCCATTCCAAAACGTAGATCTCTATGGAGAAGAACGGGCAAGAAACTCCAAGGACACTCTTTTAAATATAGAAATTACAAAATCCTGGGTACATTACTTTTGTTGCTTCTATATGTAAGAACAATGTAAAATAAAATAATAATCAAAAACGATTAAAAATAAGCAATGGCAGATAAGAGATGACCAGTCTCAACCGACGACGCCCGTTCACGAACATGACGCGTGGATCAGCACCATCCAGCTCAACCATTTTGTAGGGAACCGAATGATCCAACACACTCGCCACCATCAGCGAGACATTTAAGTGAGCATGACATACTCTCAACTGCCATGCTCTTTCAAGTCAACATACAACAAAACAACATAGTAAACGGCTCCATGGTACTTTGAAAAAAAAAATGCTTCTAAATTATACAAAACTATAGTTTGCAATGAATTTGTGAAATTAAAAGAATTTTACTACCAAAAAGAAAAAAAAACATTATTAACTTTTGGAGTATTCAACAATTAAACCTTGGTTAAGTAAAAATAAAAAGTAAACATTAAGTTCGTAAAGTCAGAAAAAATAAAAAAGGGGAAGCAACTCTTCCAAAAATAAACATGTTAACTAGTGAGCCCAAGTGGCTGTGGAGCAGGACCAGCATTAAGCCAAGCATTTTTATCTATGATATAATCATCCAACTTATAATATGCTTGTCTACATAGTAGTAGATCTACGAATGACAGCCGGGACCTACGAAGGGGTCTCGGTAGGTAATGGATGCTCACCCACCCATTCATGGACCGACCTCGGCAAGCGGTGCTTTAGATAAGATAATATTTATTTTGTAAGACATGAGCACAGCATACTGTACTCATGTTTTAAACGTGGAAGTCCGACATCCAGTCTTACAGGTGGTATCGTGTTACCCAGTGACTGGGGTTGTGGAGGTCAAATAGGCAGTCGCTCCATGTAAAATATTGGTATTCAGCAGCATTCGGTTAAACTGGAAGCCGACCCCAACATAGTTGGCAAAAGGCTAGGCAGATTATGATGTGGTCTGTTCCAAAAGTATCTCATAAAAGGATAGATAGATTATGATGTGGTCTGTTCCAAAAGTATCTCATAAAAGGATAGATAGATTATGATGTGGTCTGTTCCAAAAGTATCTCATAAAAGGATAGATAGATTATGATGTGGTCTGTTCCAAAAGTATCTCATAAAAGGATAGATAGATTATGATGTGGTCTGTTCCAAAAGTATCTCATAAAAGGATAGATAGATTATGATGTGGTCTGTTCCAAAAGTATCTCATAAAAGGATAGATAGATTATGATGTGGTCTGTTCCAAAAGTATCTCATAAAAGGATAGATAGTTTATGATGTGGTCTGTTCCAAAAGTATCTCATAAAAGGATAGATAGATTATGATGTGGTCTGTTCCAAAAGTATCTCATAAAAGGATAGATAGATTATGATGTGGTCTGTTCCAAAAGTATCTCATAAAAGGATAGATAGATTATGATGTGGTCTGTTCCAAAAGTATCTCATAAAAGGATAGATAGATTATGATGTGGTCTGTTCCAAAAGTATCTCATAAAAGGATAGATAGATTATGATGTGGTCTGTTCCAAAAGTATCTCATAAAAGGATAGATAGATTATGATGTGGTCTGTTCCAAAAGTATCTCATAAAAGTGTAAGTTACATACCCTGTTCATATCCTGGTCAACACTGTTAACCAGTAGAACGCATCATTCCCATTAGTTAATAGTGTTAACCACGGAGTACTAACCAGCGGGAAGTACCCATTAATATGTGGTGGCTACAAGTTTTGCCATTAACCTTGAAGATTAACCACATGACACTTATAGATTGTGCCATCCACGAAGACGCGCCCCACTCTTCTTCCTAAACGCGAATACTGTACTGTAATCGATTAGGAGGAAGAGTGGGGCGCGTCTCCATGGATGGCACTATATGAATAACTTCATACTATATGGGACCACAAAATACTTACAATAAAGTCTTCTTGTGTTTCACCGTTAAAGGTTTCATCATCAACTGTTTCAGCCTTCAGATTAAATGTGACCTTTTTCTTAAGTGTTAGAGGTTTTAATTCAGTTGGTTTTGGTTTCTTTCCTGAAAAGTAAGCAAATGATAAACCTCCTATAATAATTGCCTCGTTGGTCTAGTGGCCGCAAGCCCTCAAACTCAAACTCAAAGCATTTATTTCAATTAAACCATTTACAGGCACTTTTGAATTGTCAAGGGGTCCGTCAGTCAGAAATATGAAGCTAGTTGCCCATTCCAAAGCGTAGTAGTTACCTATGGAGAAGAACGGGCAAGAAACTCCACGGACACTCTTTTAAATAAAAAAATTGTTACAAAATATTGGTTACATCATTAATGTTGAAATTATACATGTGAGAACAATTTAGAAAGACGTGCACGTTAAAAGCGTCCGTAATAAAAATATAAAAAACAAAGAACAATTCAAAAATTAAAATAAGCCATGGCAGCTAAGAGATGACCAGTCTCTACTGACGGCGCCCGTTCACGAACATGACGCATGGATTAGCATCATTCAGCTCAACCATTTTGAAGGGAGCTAAATGATCCAACACACGCGCCACCGCCAGCGAGACATTAGAGTGAGCATGACATACTCTCAGCCGCCAGGGCACATTCAAGTCAATGAAAGACATACCCAGTACCTAAATGGTAGCTTTATAGTCGGTACATAGTACTCACACATGTGCTATGCAATTATACAATGCTAAGACATTGAATTTACACTACTACTGAGCATGGGGTCCTGGGTTCGATAACCAGGTTGGGCAGTGTTATTAGGTTTTTCCATCAGAAATTTCTCAGTAGCAGCTCAGAGTCAAATCCAGACTCTGAGCTGAGAAAGTGCTCGGTAAGTATCAAGCCCAAAGCAACAAGGGACAAATCTTAGTGGAAAAATGCTCAATAATTTTTTTTGTTTGTAAAATAGTTTTATTATTTTTCACTTTTTATTTGTGGTGCCTACCCCACACTAATTCGTATACCACTATTTGCTATGTAATCAACAGTGCCAGAAAGTTCTATAACATCAACATACTATTGAAGCTAACTCAAAAACTACCCAAGTAGTTTAAAATAAAAACCGGCCAAGTGCGTGTCGGACCACGCACAATGAAGGGTTCCGTAGTTGGGATGAATTTATCCCAAGAACATAAACTTAACATTCTATTTGGAAAACATGTTCTCCTCACATACGCAATGTATGGGAGAACATGTTTATCAAACTGCAAAATTAAGTTGGTCGATTATTACTCGTAAACCTGTAAAGCCTACTTAGCTGTGATAGTTTTTCATTTAACTTCGTTATATATACTACTGCTGTGATTTTTTTTTCACAAATCCAAGTACAACCATTTAGCTGGCAGGGGGGGGGGACATGACTCTAACAAAAATTTGCACTTTAAAGCTTAATATGTCGCACAATATTTTCGAACGAACATCCCCACTTTACATGTAGGGGAGGTACCCTAAAAGAAAGTCATTTTCTTAATTTTATTTTACCACTTTGTCGGCGTGATTAATATGTATACCCATGCCAAATTACAGCTTTCTAGTACTAACAGTCCCTGAGCTAAGCCGCGGACAGATAGACAGACAGATATGTCGAAACTATAAGGGTTCCTTGTTTAAAAGGAAGCCTAAAAACAATCACGTAAATCGGCTCAGATATCACGGAAAAACCGGTGTACTCGTATATACATTTTTTTTAAATTGCAGTGCATAAACTCCTCCTTTTTTAAAGTCGGTTAAAAACGCAAGAACACTTCTCGGACAGTTGACAAAAGGGTCCAACTTGTTGGACAAATTCAGTGTGTGTTACATAGTCAGAAGATATAAGAGTTACGCGAAAGAAAGAGAGGCAACTTCTAGGTGAATATAACTGTAGGTAACTAGCACTGTGCGACCTGAATTGCACTTTATTGTGTTGTAGCAAGTTCCTTTTTATTTACCCAAATGATTTTGCGGAGTAAACCAACTGTATCAATCTGTATTCATACTTACTTTCAACTGCTGTATCTGTAGCATCTGTAGATCTTCTCTTAGCCAGCAAGAGGAATCTCAAATCAGAGCTTTCTAGCTTCAAAATATCTTCTTTCTCAACAAATTCAGGAACCTCGGTACTAGATTTTGTACTTTCAAGCTTACTACTAAAACTTATGATTGGATTTTCATTACTCTTAATAACATCAGGAATGTTTGGAGTAGGCGACTTGCGTTCTAATTTTAAAGTTGGTTCCTTAATCAATGTTTTTTGAAAGAAATTACGCGATTCAGAAAGGCATTCTAAAAATAAATTCTTTGGCGTTGAAGTTTTAAATTTAGCAAATGGTTTCACAATTTTATTGTTCCTTTCCAAACTAAAACATGATTTCGGGTAATTTTTGAAGCGTTTACTTAACGGTATATTTGTTGGCTTGGTAGATTGTGAAATTGTAAGATGCTCAAATTCGTATAAGTTTTGGTCAAACATTGGCTTTTCAGTCTCAGGACAAAACATTTGGAATGGCACTGAAGTGCAAACAATATTGGGGATTATAGGTTGGACGTTGGTCACATATTTGGGGAAGGTTGCTTGGCCAAACTTTGGTAGTTGGTTACTAGGAATGTTTTGAAGAAAATCTGGCTTTTTGTTGTTGGTGAAAATATGGTGAGGCAGAGTAGTAGGTTCTGGATATCCATGAGATTTATCTGTTATTTTATGGAAGCTTCTTTCTTTTATAAAGCCTTTATTCTGAAACAAAATAATATAAAACATTTTTAAATACTGCACATTGTCATTATAATTTTATTACATTATGCTACCAAATCCCTGTGAGATTAATTTTATAAAAAATTCATGGATGAAATGAATAGAAAATGCCCTAGTATGAATAATAATTAGTCCGATTACATTTTGATTTCATTTTAAGCATCATGCAGACTGATTCATAGACAAATATGGATAAATAGTGTAACAAAAGTGAAAAAAATATTAAGACAAGGCATTCAGGAGGCTTAAAAGATTGACCCTACAAGACTTGATATGAAAGGTGACAAACTATACATATAGAATGATGTGTATGAGCCGGTGGGCGCATAGGTACCAAGAATGACTAAATCTAACAACACATTTTTTTTAATGACAGTTGATGAACACTGCATCAGAATTAGGAGAAAAAAAAAAAATGCTAAATCACGTCAAAATTCACGCACGTACAAATACGACCGATTGAACTTGGCAGGTCTGAACATAGGCTTTGTGGACTTTCGCGCATGTTCTTTCAGTCACACTCGCCTCATGGCACCATTTGGTTCCTAAAAAAAATTATTGCGCAACTTTCTGCGCGAAGTTTGGAACTGCCAAGTTATATCTGACGTACTTGTAAACAGTAAGTTACGAATTAAAATAGTTCGTAAACTCAGTATTTCAATACAATACGTACAGAAATATTCCTGAAGACAGAAATAAAACACCGTGAGCCGGTGTTTGGTTGGTAACTTGATACCTACTTTCGAAACTAAGTAAAACAGTGGAAAAACTTTTTTATGGCCTCTTTGTTTTTTAATGCAATGTGTATTGTTCCTTTTTATTCAAGTTTTCTTGAAAAAATACGCCGGCAGACCGCGGAACAACTTTTTCGAGTCATGTGTGTGCTTAGAAGTTGCAATTTCGAAATTATATCAAAGCAAAGTTTACAAGTTTTTTTCGAGACTATGTATCTTTGTGTTTTAATTATGAATAAATACGTACATCAGCTTGGTTTAGACTCCATGCAGCTTCTCCATTTAGCACATTGAAATAATAAAATTTGCCAGGAAAGCTTTTAGAAGGACACAATATCCAACCGTTATTGAATTCAATATTTTTCTTACTTTGGCTCATTGTTAACGTAATTTAACTAACTTAAGTACAATTTTGAACAGTAAGTGTGGCATAGAATGTATTCATATTGATCGAAAGTTAATGAAATACATGTTGCTATACTAACTAAAGCTAAAGAAACGATGAACGAAAGAAAATAAATTTTGCTTACACCCGCGAATTTCCAGCACAGGCAGGGTGTTTGGTATTTTCTATGACATTGACACTGACAGCTGTTGTCATAAAAAATCAAAACAAGACTTTTTTTCTTTTGAAATGCAAATATTTGAGATACTATTTCTGTTACTTGAAGAGGCTTTTTATTTATAATAAAGATGAAGGATAAATAGTTATTGATAACAACTCAATTAAACTACAATAAAAAGTACAACAAACAGTAATGATGTTAATATTTATCATCGTTTTATTTCATCATAGGATGTCAATGCAAAAGACAGCAAGCTTGCAGCAAGCGCTGTGCTTTTGAAGAAAAGTTTCATAATGTCTTTTTTATTTTTTATTGTTTTTAATAAATAACCATATTTACAGTTGTATTACAGAGTTAATTGAACTGAGTAGTTATCCTAACTCTGTAATTCTAAGGTTTAAACTATTGCGTTTTGTTTTTTCAATGTGGCCAACCCGTGTGAATAGTTTTGTCCGAAAAGCGCCACCTACGGGGAAGGAGCGAAGGTAGCCCGCAAAATTCATAGCTTTTTTTTTTTACAAAATTGGTGCTTCAGGTATTGGTCTTAAGCAAGTTTTATAAACACCTTGCCTTCTAAATTTCAATTCGATGGTTCACACGGCTACACATCAAGCTATAAAATTCCAGTTTGTTCCAGTATAAGCTGATCTCGCATGGTATAGGATTTCGTTACAATGCGAGGTCTTCTAGCAACCCTATATATAATTTGTATATAGTCTGTGCTAGCAACTATCTAAATCGTTTGCAATCTCAGCGGTCTGTGCCCACTGGATGAGCCATGTTACTCATTGTAAGACAGAACGTCCACGTACGCACGTCCCAAAACCAAAAGTATGTCGGTTGTTCAACAAATTGTAACGTGATCGTTGTTGCTGAATGAATCCACGTAGAGCGACTGTATTGGACGTCTTCGAAGATATCGAATAGGAAATATAAAGTCCACTAGTACTTACCTAAGTATTAATATACTTTTATTAAGACACCTTTACCCTCAGATCATAAAAAAAATATGTTCTGAGCCTTTACCCGACCTGGGAATCCAACCCTGGGGCCGTATTATGACGTATTAATGCCACCATTATTCCAGTGTGAGTGAGAGACGGAGCTATACAAGGCCGCTAGCACCATCCTTTTTTCGCAGTGGAATAATGATGGCATTAATACCTACTTCATAATAAGGCCCCTGGACCTTATGCTCATCAGTAGCGCTTGCGACCACTAGACCAACAATGTAATTAGTTGTACAAAGAGGTACTCTCAACTCAAATATATTTTTTATATAATTTTAAAATAAATACTTAAGTATACTCGTAAAGATAGTTAAACAAATATATGAAAATTGACCATTCCCCCGCCCTTATCTCCGAAAGTACTGAGCCTAGATTTCTGAGAAAAATACAGAGAATGGTTCTTTACTCATAGATTACAGGAAAACCTATAAGAAATCTATGGTCTTAAAATAACGTGGTAAATCTCTCAATATTGTGCGTACAAACTTACATTTGCAGTTGGATTGTATGGGAGAACATGTTTTTCAACTACAATGTTAAGTTTGTCTTGCACTTGGTTGGTTCTTTTTTTAAAATTCTTATTCTGCAGATTATACAAGATATATTGTAAAAAGAACTGGCCAAGTGCGTGCCGGACCACGCACAATGAAGGGTTCCGTACAAGAAGAAACTTAACACTGTAGTTAAAACACATGTTCTCCCATACAATCCAACTGCAAATGTAAGTTGGGCGATTATTACTCGTTAACTTTTAGAGCCTACTTAGCTGTGATAGTTTTCTTTTTAACTTCGTTATATATACCTACTACTGGAGTGAATTTTTCCACATATCCAGAACCAACCATTTAGCTGGCAGGGGGGGAGGGGGGACATACACACTTGACACTTGACTCTAACAAAAAACCTGCACTGGTCGACGGTTCGAAGTTGTTGATGGGCGTGCGTGACTAATATGCATCTAATTATTTATTTATCTAGTTTTTATTTATTTATTTAGTGGAATAGACGATTTTCTTATAATGAAAATGAGCGCATAAAACTTCATGAACAGACCTTTGGGCGTATAGATGTTATGGAAAAACTACTAAATGTATTTAGGTACTCAAAATATCTATCCCTGTACGGTTTCTATTTTGCGATTTTTTTACTACATGAGTTATTTATTTACGCCTAAAGACGAGTTAAAATTAGTGTCGAAATATGGAAGTTTCGACGCTCATAACTTCCAAACCAACAGCTTGCTTCCATACAGGGCTAGATAATGATACGACAAATTGATATAAATATTAATTTTGAACGTACACCGTCAAACAGACGAGTAATCACCATAATACGTTTGTATGGAAGAATGACCGATTAGCGTATCCTTAAAGCTTAATATTTCGCAATGTAAATAATTATTATATGAGCACCGAGCATCTATCATATGAATAATTTATCTGTCATTCCTTAATATTTCATTATTTTTACCTAACGTGGTATAGTAATCTTATTCTAGGTGCATCGTCTTCACATATAATTATATAATTGATGTACAAAAGATATTGTGAAAAGATATTAAAAGAGTAATTGTGGAGTTTCTTGCCCATTCTTCTCCATACGAAAACTACCTTTTGGAAGGGGTGACTAGAATCAATTATTATTTTTCTATAAATGTTGACGATCAAAAGTGCCTTTTTGTGCCTAATTGAAATAAATTATTTGACTTTATTTGACTTTGACTTTGACGCGAACGGATCCCTGAATCCGCACACCATGGGATAGACGAGAAAAAAATACATTTTACGTGTAGTAATTTTTTTTTCCACTTTTTGGCGTGATTAATATGTACGAGTAGGTATACCTATGCCAAATTACAGCTTTCTAGTACTAACAGTCACTGAGCTAAGCCGCGGACAGACAGAAGGACATGGCAAAACTATAAGGGTTCCTTGTTGACTACGGAACCCTAAAAAATTACATGCCATGCCACTTAGAGCGGTTGATACGCAATCGCTCTAAGTGGCGATAAAAGTCACACGGTACATTGACATTGTTTTGACACACGCTGCCGCGCTGTTTCGAAATAAATTTCGAGTGGTACCTACGCCAGTTTGAAAACAAATTGAATCAAAAACCGCTGTAGCGAATGACGTTATCGCAGACACGCTGATGCGAAAAACTTTCAGAATGGTACGCTAGTATCGAAATCCACTGTTGCATTAATTTGTCTGGGAATCAGCCCAAGCCCAAAAAAAAAACACGTTTCTTGTATGGTCTACGCCCATATGAGAAAAGTGCATCTTTTTTTTTGGACGTTTTTAGAAAATGTTGTTAAATATTGTGCGGTGCCCGGTGGTTCCGTACCACTGGCACCGTCACATTATGTGACTTCCAACCCCGGTTTCCCTTATAGGAACAACGTAAATGTGAGTCGTTCACATTTACGTTGTTTTGATTTTTACTGCCTATATTCTTGGTATAGCAATTACATTTATATATCATTGGACAGTATATCTAATCTAGTTTAAAAATAAATAATACTTTTTGACTTTAGCATTATCCATTGAAAAAATATTAAATTTTTGAGAAAAAAGAAAAGTGTGACTTCTAACCCCGTGTCAGGGATGGTTGGCACCAGGGGGTTGTCTACGGTAAGATCTCTCATCGGTATCGAATGTCTCTCACGATGGGGGATGCTGTGGCCCGGGGTGGAATCGTCTTGGCGGTGTTTCTAGACATCGCCAATGCCTTCAATACCCAGCCCTGGAGTTACATCACGGAGACACTCCGGTGTCACCGGATGCCGACCTACCGTGTGGAGAATGGTACCGGCGAGAGATGTCGTATGGTGTCCCACAGGGATCGGTCCTAGGGCCGCATCTGTGGGACATCGGATACGACAGGGTGCTTCCCACCGACCTCCCTAGTGTTGTCAGCGTCGTTTGTTACGCTGACGACACGTTGGTCCTGGCGTAGGAGAGGTCGCACCAGGCGGCGGCTGAACTAGCGACACGCGGGGTTGTGACAATCGTCAACAGGATCCGGCATTTGGGACTCGAGGTGGCCCTGCACAAGTCCGAGGCCATTTGTTTTCATGGTCCTCGGAACGCGCCACCGTCGGGTTCCCAAATAACAGTAGGAAGAGTTCACATGGGCGTCGAGTCAACGATGAAGTATTTGGGACTCGTCCTCGACAGCCGGTGGAACTTCGTGGAGCATTTCCGACGTTTGGCTCCCAGACTGAAGCGGGCCGGGGCTCCGGTCCAATCTAGGGGGTCCAAACGCCTCCTGACAGAGGCTCTGCGCGCGGGTCGTGCGGTCCGGTGTGGGCGCCTTCCTTGAAGCGGCGTCGCGTCCAGAGGGTCATGGCCATCTGGCTGGTCCGGGGATACTGCACGGTCTTCGGTGAGGCGGCGAGCCTCGGATTGCCGCCATGGGATCTGGAGGCAAAAGTTCGCCACTCCCAAAAGTGCGCGCGAGGAGGCGAAATGTCGGGGCATCGCCGTGTCCGGATCGCGGAGGCGATCGGTGGCGGGGATCTCTCGCGTCCGGCCCTGGCCATGGTACGGAGCGAGAGGGCATGGGAAGCCGTCACCTCCTTCTGAGAAGCAGTAATGCTCGCGAAGGAGGAGGCGGAACGCGTGAGGGAGAGGCAAATTTCGCGCCCTCACACCCCTAGCCGCCGCAGGAGACGCCCTGGGCGTCGGGAATCACAGGCCGATTCCCGGCCACCGTAGGCCCGGGCTTGCGGACGGTGAGCAATGTGTAGCTCGCCGTCCAAAACATTTTTTTGAAAATAAATTTAAATCGATGTATATTTA
This sequence comes from Xanthia icteritia, assembly GCA_949128155.2. NCBI lineage: Eukaryota > Metazoa > Arthropoda > Insecta > Lepidoptera > Noctuidae > Xanthia > Xanthia icteritia. Next base: position 8,764,369 of record OX421959.2, on the reverse strand, counting down.
TAATACTATATAACGATATCATGGGCCTTATATTTAACATAATAAATACATGAAAAGGTACAGACGCCTGCACGTCAACCTACCCGAAACTGTCAAATTTTCCCAATCAACTTTGAACCTTATGCTTCAGTGATAAAGTTGAAAATCTATTAAAGAAATTTGACAGATTGTAGTAGGTTGATGTACTGGCGTCTGTATAATACAATGCAAAATTTAAACATACTTAAAATTACACAGATGCACAAAAAATTACACTCCTTTTCCGAAAAAAATGAAAGCACCTCTGTCATGGCGTTTCTGAGCAGACTGAAATGAAGTGGCGAGGGAGGTGTTGCCTTCGCGATTCTTCGACGCCGATCAATGATAGTGTGACAACCAATCTGTTAGACAACCATACACGGTCTCCCCTACAATATTTAAGATGACGATAGCCGACTTTTAAGGACTACATACTGAAGATCACGAGTAGTGTTAATGATTTGGAAAAAATATAATGTTAAATTAGAGCATTTTCTTAATAACTTAATATATGAATATATTAGACTATAGTGAAATTAATTTGTAAAGTTATGTCTAACGCGGTTAAAAAACTGAGAATCACGCAAATTATATCAAGCGTATTTTTCTGGAACCTTCACCATTTTAAAGATTTGATACGATTTAATTATTGATCTTTTAGTATATGTGTTTTATTAAAATACCTTTTTTTGTTTATAATAAATTAATAATGCGTCTAATTTGGGACACCGCTCCTAGATGGGCGAGTCCTATTAGTGTAATTACATGCTCTGTGTTAGTGGCTGGACGTACGACGCGTTGCATGAGCTCAGTACAGAACACACAAGCGAACCACTCAAGTTTACTGGCATATATCTGCGTCTTAAAAATATTTTCTGGAAGCCACCGCAGTTTGAGGAAACTCTAGCTTAAAATTAATTAGACTTTATGTATGTTATTGTTAATACAGATTTTGAATACTTAAATAAAAAAGTAAAAATAAACTTACGCTGCAAAATTTCTGTTAGGTGGTACAATCAAACTTAATGGCGGCTCGGAACATGAAGCGAGTCGCTGCGCAGTAATAAATTCATGGGTCAGCGGGGGTGAGGGGTGCGGTACTGCGCAGCGAACAGCTAACTTCCGAGCAGCTATTAACCTGAATCGAACTATGCCACTCATTATTCTAGTTTAGCAACCTCCGCTAGGAGTATAGTGTTCTGTGATAGCGAGCAACACTAGTGTGACAGACTTGGGTTTTTCCATCAGGAATTTATCAGTGACTGGATTTGTGTCCGGTTGATGGCAATAGACTTGCTCCTTATTACATGGGACTTAAATATAACAGGCGAAATATGGGTGTAATAGGTGCACCTCTGCCTATCTCTTCTGATATTACAGGCGTGATGTTGTGTTATGTTTTACAAGGTAAAATAAAACAGACTCATTTAATAAATTTCTTTATTTAAAATTACCTACCTTAAAGCTACCAGTGAGCAAAATTTATGCAACTATTTTAAATTAGGAACAATCACAGCTACAAACTACCCCCGAATGCATTTTTTATTATTTATTCATTAACTTACACCTTTTAATCTATACAATAGAAAGTTTTATAAAAGAAAATATAGCTTGGGCTAAGTAAATTACAATTTATAACATTAAAATTCAATAATTAGGTAATAAAAAGAAAACAATTGTGTCAAACTAAAACACAATTGAATGTTGAAAACAAAACAAAAATAAAAATACTATGGACAGTACTATTTAATTTTGAGGTTATTTTTTTTTACAAAATAAAAATTATTTTTATTTATTTCTATTATCACATTGAGGTAGATAAGAAGAAGAAAAATTTAAAATTATTATTATTATTACCTATCTCAATTTATTTAAAATTTCGCGTATACTTTGGCCATGTCATGAAATTATGGTATTCAGTCTTTATTTACATTGTAAACCTTTTTCCCCTATATAAAAAGATTTGCATGTCTTGAGTCGAAAAAACAGTGCGCTTAGTATATTTTTGCATGCAGCTACGCAGTAGGTACGGCAAAAATGTATCAACAGCCTAATGGCGTTACACACTTTCAATCACAATTCGAGGGTTTTGAAGGATATCCATTGCTTCATAAGTTTGAAAAACTCGTCTCAACAACGTAAATAACGCAATGAACGTTGCTGAACTGTCAAAATGAAGGGCATTGCCATCGATTGCTATTATACGTGTGTTACGCAATTACCCCGCTGGCACAGATAAATACAGATGGGACACTCCAATTTGTTGAGCAATTCAGTGAGTGCAACGTAGTCAGAAGGTCTATGAGTTACGCGATAGAAAGAGAGCCAACTTGTAGGTGAATATAACTGTAGGTAATTAGAGTTGTGCGACCTGAATCGCACTTTATTGTGTCGTAGCAAGAGTCGCTTTTTATTTAAATGATTTTGCGGAGTGAACCGTATCTGTATTAATCTGTGCTATTGGGGCTGTGTTTGAAGCATACAGCATAAAAGGGCTAACACATAATGTTTTTTCACACAATGATTACTTTTGCAATTTTCAGACCTTAAATTCTCTATAAATATTTTTTTAACCACTAATCTTTGCTTTAGCTATCAGAGGGGCAATTCTCGTAATTTTTAAGAACGTTCGCATTCACATCTCGTTCGCAATCTGTCAAAATACAATCAATTTAACAACATTTTTGACAAGTTTGACAAATTGCAACTTGAATGTGAACCTTAAGTACAGACGCCAACAGGTCAACCTACCCGAAACTGTCAATTTTTCCCAATCAACTTTGAACCTTATGCTTTGGTAATAAAGTTGAAAATCTATTAAAGAAATTTGACAGACTTTAGTAGGTTGATGTGCTGGAGTCTGTACGTGAATTGGCCTTCTGATTATTCTCTCTACTAACTAAGTATATTATAATTCAGCTGTTTATATTTCAAACAAAACTGTGAGACATGTCAATTTTACAGTGTGAACCCATTTATAAAAAATATCGACTCAAAGACATACACAATCGATCGATTATAAAAAAAATTAACTAGCTTTTAAAAACGTCTCTTTTTCAAAGGACAATATTTTATTTTTAGTTGCATTTTTACTTTTAAATATTAGTACAGATCTAAGACTGTCGTTTTCTAAATTGTTTCTGTATATAATTTTGGTAAGTAAGTAGATGCCGAGAAGGATCATGGTTGTTGAAATTATTGTTGATAGAGGCGGCAAGATCACTCTGGTGAAGAATATAGCCATTCTTATGTGTGATGGTAGTCCTTCTTGGTGCTGTAAAAAAAAAAGAGGTTAGTAACAAAAAACTGGTCAAGTGTGTGTCGGACTACACTCAATGATCGTATAAGGCTAAGCGTATGCTCAGATGCAGTAGATGCAGATCCACGCAGCGTACGGCAGAACAGATTTTGTAATACATGAACGTACTGCTGAGTGCTGCGGCGCAGGCACGTGCCGCGCAGACATGTGTCTGTGCTGGTCTGCGTCTCGTTGTAGTGCTGGCACAGATTTCTGCGCGACACGTGTTGATCGTCACGTGTTTTTTACCACACGTCTATTGTTTGTACTAGCTAGAACGCGAATGTGTTTGTGTAGCTGCGACGCAACATGCGCTCGCAGCCTATGTCTGCCTCGCCTGCCCTACCCTGCAAAAACTGTACTGTGCTGACCTGCGACACTTGGATCTCAGCATACGCTTAGCCTAATGACCGGCCTTATTAGCTATAGAACCGATGACCGTTGGGGTAGACGTGTTCTAGAGTGGAGACCGCGAATCGGCAAACGTAAGGGCACTCTGAGGCTAGGTGGAGATCTTTGCAGGGTATCTGGTAGAAGCTGGATGAGGGTTGCCGCGAATCAAGCTGAATTGCGTGCAATTGTAGAGGGTTATGTCCTGCAACGGACTGCTGTAGGTAGATGATAAACAAAAAAGGTTCACCATATTATAGAGAAGGAAGGGGGGGGGGCTGTCCAGGAGACTAGCCCAGATGAGAGCTTCGGGACAGCCGAGTCACTCAGAAACGTTCTTAGAAATAAGCAAGTTTACAACCAGAATCGTAAGGCCCAGTTGCACCTCAAAACGAATTTTAAACATCGCTCTGTTTCTGTCAATCGTTTGACGATGACAGAAAGAATGATGTTTTAACGTCGCATAGTGTCTGCAATTTAAATGACGTCACTAAAACGTTCTTTATGAAAGTTGGTGTTCCCTAGAGAGTGTTTTTGACACTGTGAAGTCAAACCCGGCTTCCACAATTTAATGACGGCCGTCACTGTGGCCGTTATGTGGCGGCCACCGCTGTCGTAGGAAACCAGAGCTGATGTCAGTTTAAAAATTTTGGAAGTGTTTAGAGGCACTTTATCCGATAGGGATAGAGTGCCGCTCGGCACTCAATCGGTTTGTCGGTTTTGAACTTGGCAAACGTTTATCTTATCTTTAACTAGCGACCCGTTCCTGGGGGTTTACTTCCTAAGCGAAATCCGTAATTTTGGCCGACGTTACGGGCGCTTCCTTCCCTGTCTCACTTACGGTATGTCTGTAAGAAAAAAGGAGTGCGAAGCGACCGTAGCTTCGGTCGAAACTAAGGATTTAACTTAGGGAGTAGACCCCATGCTTCGCACGGTTTTTACGACTTGACAAAACATCGAGATTTCTTAGGTAAACGTAAAATCTGTTACGTGGTTTAGAAGAACAACGCGGATGTATACAGACAAACGCGAAAAGCGACTTTGTTTTATAAATTATGTATAGATACTCACATATTCAGCCCAGAACAAGGGTAACACGTGATTGGACAGCTTAGTAAACTTCTCATCGAATCCTGTAAGGTCGTGGATTCTAAGATTACTCTGCATTCTGGCCACGGCTTCGAACGGCGTTCCGGTGTACTGTAAGAGGAAATAAAGATTATTATGATTAAAAATAAATGTCTCTTCGGTCTGACTATTTATCACCGCCAATCTTTGGATATTGGTATCATTCATGGTTAGCTTTGCCATCAGATTCTCAGTTAGAACATTAAAAAACATTGTATTTGAATTTCCCCTTTGTTTAAGACTTATCCTCATTCTCCAGCCCTTAGTCCAATTTATTCCATACTTCTCTATTAGTCGTCATCTCCGTAGTCAACCCCTTTCTAGTTATATCATCTTTCATACAGTCAATCCATCGTTTCTTTGGTCATCCCCTACTCTTATAACCACCCACAAACTTTTCCTCACCATCATTGAATGATAATACTTACTGGTTCCAAAATAACGTAAGAGTTATGCTTGAACCTGTCTGGTTTGAGGCCAGTTACAAAGTGGTCTTTCGGTACACCGCCCGTGTAGAAATGTGGATAAGACGCCACCATTGGGAAGTCTGAAAAAATAAGTTAAAAATAAGCTTCTAAAAGCAACTATAATAAGGGCTACTCGATAATATTCTTTTGCAATTAGTCTTACGCTTTATTTGATGCACCAAAATGTCATCAACATAAACTAAAAGCATTGCAATATGTTGCGTCCTTTAAGCTTCACTACTTAGCAACAAAGTGCTTAACGTTGCTTGTGGATGTCATGGATAAGAGGAAACGGCATGTTTAATGTGTTTTTGATTTTAATCTTCATCAATAGAGCTATTCAGCCCTTTAATTTCAATTTGATAGAAAGCTCTAGGGAAGTCTTATATTTGTCTACATGTCCCAGTTGTAAACAGCCTTTGGTGTGTATGTCCCATGAAGTAAAACATTTACTTCGTGATATGGCCTAGTTTTTGTTTTCTACTTGATATAGAACTAAAAAAAAACTATTCTTTAATACTCCGCCAATATTCGTTTCTGATTAATTTCGATAATGACTCTGGGCTTTGGGACTTTTTGGTTGATCGACCACTGTAGATTCTGACTTACAAGAGTTGCAGTGATTGAGAAGAAAGAGTGAGTGGGCCAGAGAGACCCGAAAAAGTCTAAATTGTATTCTCACTAAAGTAACACTTCGATGCGTCGCTGAGTCCATTTGGAAGACTTGGGTCAGTGTCGTAACAGTCGGTACTGTTGGTGAGGCGGTCGAAAACACTCTCTGATAGGTTGTACCGGTAAAGTGGGACGTTGTGCATTGTCAGCTCGCCTGGAAAGGAGAAAAGTAATCCTGTTAATGTTTGGTAAAGAAAGAATCACAGTTGGACCCTGGTGTTTAGAAGAGGGCAAGACTAGTTTTCACTGGAATAGCCCCTTCGGATTTTCGAAGGGAAATTGACTATGCTCCTGAAAAGCTGAAGCAGGAGAAAAACACACATCATTCACTTTATGACGTCACGAAGCCGAGGGGCATACTGAAGAGCCGTAACAGATTCCTCAAGTCGACCATCCCACTAAATGACAGATAGCTCTCGTGCAGCCCGATTAAAACTGTGGCTTCTCAAACATTCCCCTCTAGCAGACTATGCTGAGCCTGCAGAAAAGCTTCCAGCTGACTGCAGGTGCAATTTAGTCAGGTGCAAGTACCCCGATGAGTCACAGTGCGATTGTGGAGCCACATCGCAAACTATTCCAGTCTAACCGGATACAGCTAAATTAACAGTATTTTACATGGACCGACTGCCTATTTGAACTCCGTTTCTTCTTGTATGCTCTGAGAAAAAGATATAAAATGGAAGACTGAACTTACTATCAAAATAAAGCGTCATCAGTTTGCAGACAGTCTTTCTCCAGTATTTCAGTACATCTTGCTTGGTCAGTCGCTGAGCGTACATAACGCCTTCAGTGGAGCCAAAGATACGGTCTGGACATTCCTGGAAAATGTACAATTTAGGGCTTAAATACCAACTTCAAAACAGATTATTGATGCCACACACTATCTAACCCGCAAAAGCTTTTATGTTATTTGTAATGCTGTATGGTAAAGAGTTTATTAGTATCTACACTATGTATTATACTTTCTATTTTCTTCGTATTAACGCCATCTTGCCTAAAAACCTCAAAAGATTTAGTCTGACTAAATCTTTTGAGGTTTAGGCTGCAAGTGGTTCTCCTGAACATTGCAACTTAATCAGCTTGGACTCAGGCCTCTCTGTGAGAGAGACTGGTCCGTAGTCTACCACGTTGGGCAATATGTGTTGTTAGACATCACTATTGTGTCTTCGAATTTCTAGTCATGCGGTTTTCTCAAGATGTTTTTCTTCTACGTTTTAAGAACAGCAATCACCGTCCTACGACTCGTAAGCCGCCTAGCCGGGGCCGCTACCACTGCTCATAACTTGTACTTAGTTTGTTATTTCGTACTTACTTCGGGATCATATCCAGGCAGCTGTGGTTCTCCCCTAAACCTATCGATCTGGAAAAACTCCTTATGGCCCCACTGAGGACCTATCTTCACTGTCATCTCGTCTGTGAAGTCAGCGTAGATCTGTAAAAATTATTACAACTTGCTGTAAAATAATTGCAGTTTTGGGAATATTGTATAATATGTTCTTGGACCATTCCACAAATGAGAAAGTGAGTTAAAAAACCGATAAAAGACCGAACATTTAAGAACGGGGCTAAATTAGGAATAATGGTTTCTCTCAATATTGACTATCGACACCCCATCGATATCACATCGGTGGAGTTTCGCTAGCTAATTTAATAGGAACACATTGTGGTGGCAGCTAAATATCCATGTGCAAACTACGCATCAAAGAATTGACGTCACACAAATCCTGCATCGCGCTAACAGAGTTTACCGCGCGATCGACATTTATATATAACTTTCCGACATCAATCGTTGGGCAGTTGCCCGCCAGACACGAGACCCGTCTGGTCGGAGGATCCTCCCTTTTCTATAAAGGATCAGTGAACTTTACACCATGTTCGTCATACCTCTAAAATGAAACCTATTTATTTGTTATAGATAACTATTGTACTGTAACTACACTTATGTCCAGATGCTGTATCAAACTTTAAATTTTAAATTTTAAACACACAATATTTATATAAGAATCCGCCAATCAGGGGACCGGCACTGTCCCTCCTTGACACAGGCTAAATTCTAGCCTATCTAGGAGAACAGTACTTCACCCGTCTTTATTGTATAGTTGAACCTAAAAAAAATATTACATATATGCAACATTTATAAACTTTGCAATCCCATTTTGAAATAAACTATTATTACTATTACTATCACCGTCATTATTTAGCCGAAAGATTATTAGGCCTCCTCAAACATCGCCACAGCTAGGAACACACTACTATTTTTATTAAAATTGTTAATATTCGAGGATTTAAAGCTGTCTTACTTTGTAAAGTTTTTTTTTTTTTAATTTTGTGAATGTGAGGACTGTGTGGATATTTTTTTTTTTCTTTCTCATTTACTTTTAATGATGGTCTGGCAGTTTGAGTAGTTTATGCGGTCTACCCAAATGTCCTTTCTTTGGTATTGTTCGTCGAGTTGAGCTTCTTAAGTTCTGAGTTGAGCTCTACGATTACTGACAAATGCTTGCACTGATAGAACAGGTCCACTCACATCTGTGTGGTTCTTTTCTCAAAAGACCATTTCAGACACTAATCTACAGGGTCCTCATATGGCCTGACCAAGATTATGTCTGGACTTTAAAAGAGACTGTGACCTCTGAGTTTGTTTCGGCCTTTCTTCTCAGAGTAGTCAGATAGGAAACGCCGAACTCATCAAGCTAACATTTAATTTAAAAAATTAAGATGACGTGTAAAAGTGATTCCAATATCCTATTTACAGAACAAACAATTTCACTTAATTTCAATTTCATTTCATTTCATTGTGTTAATTGCGTAACATACCAACAACAATTGCAATGCCTGTCATTTTGACAGTTCAACAACATTCATTGCGACCTTTACGTTGTCAAGTAGACAAATATTTCAAATATACGAAGCAATAGATTAGCAATTTACTTCGAAAAAAATGAAAGAATGAAAGTGTGTTACCCAATCAGAGGGTCGACTTGTTCAGTAAAACTTGAAAACTCTGTACTCACCCTTGCGAGCATCCCAGCATTATTAACAGGTACAAGTCCAGGCGCCACACTCTTGGACACATCCAGCACAGGATCGGTGAAGTTCCACAGGTATTCGTACACCGTTTTCTTGACGAACGGTTCTGGGTTGTACATGCTGATTAAAGACCTCAGGACTGTCTTTAGCCAGTAGTTCGCGCCGTGAAGATAAGAGAAAATACCCTGGAAACCAAAATTCAAAATAATTTATTTCACATAAACCTACATGGGCACTTATGAAACGACAGAAGGTAGGTGCACGGTTCCAATTGGTAGTTTCCTATGGAGAAGAGCTGGCAAGAAACTTAACGATACCTAGTTGGTATTTTATTTTCGTGTACATACAGTTAATACCTACTTATTGATCATCTTAAGAGTCCACAATACATCAGCTAAAATCCTCGTACAATACCTCAGCTCCATAATATAAAAAACACAGCACTTAAGTATCTGCTTTATATTTAATTCAGTTATTATGTAAAGTTTCATGATCTAATTTGAAGTATTTTTTAATACTAGCTGTTTATTCATCGGTTTGGAGGTAACTTTGTAATTATTTTCTGTCGAGAATATTTTATGGAATCGTGTTTTCATCAAACATACCTAGTACTTCATACTATAAGTACCATATGATAGTACTTAATTAATACATAGTCAATATTTTAGTTCACTAGTTAGCCACATTTCAAATTTTTATACAGTTATATAGCCAAATTAATCAAAACAGGTAAATATTTGACAGCTGTTTGCGATGTTGCCAACTTTCAGTATACGAGCTCTCAACTTTACCTTATATTTCTTACAAAATTAATGCGGTAGTATATTTTCGATATAGCAGAGGATAATACTAAGCAATTTGAAGTATTACAGACTCTTAAAAAGCACTTAAACCAATAAGAAACAATTTAAATAACAATTATATACACGGAAACGTACCTAAGTGTTATTTTAATTTCGAGCACTAAAGAAGTCGCTTTAAAACCTTTGTTTTTAAATAAATCTATTATTATTTAAATTGTTTTTCAGTCCTTGACATTATTAGCATAGGTTAAGTACTTTTGTTTTATTGTTAATAACATTTTGCGAATGCCTTTATTGTTTTTTTTTATCATAACATAAGTGATCCTTTTTTAGGGTTCCGTAACGTACTCAAAGGGGTGCCAACGGGCCCCTAATTAAAAGCCTCTTCTGTCCGCCCGTCTGTATGTCAGCGAGCTGTATCTAGGCTAGGCTGTTTTCACAGATTGTGTTTATTTCTATTGCCGCTATAACAACAAATAATAAAAACAAAATTATTATTAAAAATTAAAGGGGGTAAAAATCACGTTTCTTGTATTGTGGCCCTATACAAAAAACGTGATTATTTCGGCGTTTTTTGCTCGACCTTAGCAATGGCTGTATCTCAACATCATCTTCTTGCCCTTGTCCCATGTTACGTGGGGTTGGCGCACCCCTTTTTCTCTTTACATTCTCCTCTGTCAACAGTCACGCTTGTATTTCAAATCATTCCTCACACAGTCCATCCATATTTTCTATGGCCTCCCTCTCCCTCTCCCTCCATCTAAATTTATATTCATCAGTCTTTAAGTCACATGCGTTTCCTCCCTCCTCATCACATGCCCATACCAAGCCAAACGATTTCCTTTCATCTTTTCTGTCACTGGCGCCACTTTCAAACTTCCTCTTCTATACTCATTCCTTACTTTATCCATTTTCGTCACTCCCAACATCAATCTCAATATTCTCATCTTGCTGCATGTAACCTTTTTTTAGCCGTCTTCTTCAAGGCCCAGCATTCCAATCGCTGTATCTCTTGATCCGTAATAGGTAGGTCACATCAGGATCATGAAGAAATGGTACGAAACCTTTTAGGTTTCGAATATTTTTTTAAACTAAAGATGTGATGTGTGTGTTTTTAATCATTTTATTAAATTAAATTAGATTACATTTAAATCCACTTTTAATGAATTATTACCAATTCATATCCATTTAAATAAATTTATTGTCATCTTGATCTGATTCATATCATAATTTTCCAAACATTAATTTAAAAAAAATATAAAAAATTACAACGATAAGTACCTATACAAAATTATAAATTAAGTAAATTTATTCGTGGAGTGTGTATGCGTTTTCAGGTAGTAGACGTTTTGGTGACTCAGACAACAACACGTTGGCGCAAAAAATGTAGGGGCTGTGTCCTCTAGTTAACATTGAACCCAATGGTAAAAAACCATAAAAGTCCCCGATGCACGATAATTATGTTGTTGTAGCCATAACTAAGTACATAATAACCGCCAAAATAATCATTAGGTAATCTAATGAGTATTTTGGCGACTACAAAAAATAAAGTCCTTGTGTAAGCACTCATAAGAAATATTCATTTTTGAAACAATTGAATGACACTCCAAGATCATCACGTGCAGAGCGTTGACTACCCAGCTAGCAAAATACCCTTTTTTTTTGGGTTGGGAATTTTTTTAATAACTTCTCTCGCTCTATGCGGAGCGGGAGAGCGTGTCATACTCTTACTGACTAAAACCCACCCGTGTTCCTTTAGATGCCTGTACGTTGCCAGGGGCCACGGTATCTCTTTCGGACCTTCCCGCAACCCCGGCAGGCAACGGTCCTGTCGGACCCCTTCAGTTGCTGACATCTCTTTGAGGCGCGCGTGGAACACAACGCGCCGTCGACCCGTCCCTGGTCCTTGTCGGACGGCGAGCTACCCATTACTCACCGTCCCGGTCACGGTGCCTGGGAATCGGCTCTTGATTCCCGACGCCCAGGGCGTCTCCTGCGGTGGCTGGGGGCGTGAGGGCGCGAAATATGCCTGTTCCTCACGCGTTCCGCCTCCTTCTTCGCGAGCATTACTGCTTCGCAGAAGGAGGTGAGGGCCTCCCATACCCTCTCGCTCCGTACCATGGCCTGGACCAGGGCCGGACGCGAGAGATCCCCGCCACCGATCGCCTCCACGAGGACACGGCGACGCTCTGCCCAAGCCGGGCAGACCTCCATTGTATGCTCTACCGTGTCTACGATAACACCCGGGCGTTTCCTCCTGCCTGAAACGGGAACCTCCCAAAACAACCATGTCCGGTGAGGACCTGCGTCAGGCGGACGGAGAGGACGCCGTGGCGCCTCTCTAGCCATTCCACAAAGAGGGGACTTATTGCCGAAATTGTGGCGTGCCCAGCACTGGGTTGCGACAATCGCACTCTCCATGACACCATGAGATCCCGCCGGAGCTCTGTCCGCTGTGCAGTGATTTCTCGCGGCAGCGGAGTTACGACCCGGCGTTTCGCCTCCTCGCGCTACTCCCAGGATTATGTATGGCAGCCGGCCGGCCTTCACCAGTGAAGGGCCAATCGGACCGCCGAACGCGGTCGATGCGTAAAGTCGAGATGGTTAAAAGAAACTCACACTAGGGCCTCAGAAAGTGGTTTTGTGAGTGGTTGTGTCAAAACTGAGTTTGAGATAGGATTCTTCTAGTTAAATACTTTGGTACCTAGTAATAAAAAGATGATTACTAAATTGTATTTCATCTATCAATCCTTGAAATGAAAACTAAAATACTACAGAATCTATATACATACTACCACCATATCTATACACACCCTATACAAAGCCATAGCTATAGCTTACCGGTGTCCTATCTAAAGGTGTAATTCTAACTATGAATATCATATGGCGCTAGTTTCTTTACGAACGCAAATGACCCCGTTCCACGGAACAAGATAGGTCTCTATTTCAGTATATTATAAAGTACTCTGTGGGACAGACGGACCGCGGAGGCACCCTTTGGGTACGGAACCATAAAAATCAAAAACTTCTACAGTACCGTCAGTCTTCAGTGTTCTACCTACTAAGACCATATATAGCTGGACAATGTTGTTTTTTTTTGTTATTATTTAATTTTAAATTTTAAAACATTTTTTTACCGCACACTTCCAAGAACGTGTACCCGAAACAACAGCACGCATAGCTTGACCACATAGACGTATAAAAAAGGTCGGACGGAACTCCCGCTAAGACAAAACTGTGTCCTGTAATGGCCGCCGCCATTAACTACCACTAATTTATGTGTGAGTGAATTTAGGGATGCCATGTAAGTCAAATTTACCCATTTATTATTGCTTTATTTTATTAAGACAAATACTAGTCGTGTGTAGGCAGAATTATACCGTGCCATTTCAAAAGGTAAATGATAAGAACCAATTATTATGAAAATATAAAAGAGAAAAAAAGATAATAAAACACAGTTAATTGAAAATATTTTAAATGTTTAAAATTTTATTTTTTAACCGAATGTTTTCGCACGGACGTATTTTTATTGCGGCGATTTTTTTTCGCAAATTGGATTTTCGACGCTCTGTTTAGCGCCGAGAGTTGAATCATTCGAGAGAGTTGAAATCAATCAACAGTGTGTTTTCTTGACGCGCTGGGATACGCGCTGGATGCGCTCTTTTGGAGTCTCAATGCTCGGCTCAATACCGAGAGTTGAAAATCCAGTGTACAAAAGAAGATCGCCACGATAAAAATACATCTGTGCGAACCTGGGCTAAGGAGCAAGGGAGCACGGCTCGCAGTAGCCATCTTGGATTTTCATTTTGACCAAATTCACACTTTCTCATAGAGAATATCGCATAGAGGGCCATAAGTGCTTAGGGACACGACGCCCGTCGCCGCGACGCCACCACAATTTCTACCAGTTTACTCCCGTTCTAATAAAAATATAATAAAATAGTTCACAAATATTACAATACAATATAGGAAACACATCATTATATACATATCTTCCACATTTTATAGTTTATATAAATTTCCCATATTTCGGGTAATTTGCACACGTGAATATTGGCAACACTGGCCTTGTGACGAATTTGGTGAATGAAGATTGATTTTGATGTATAAAATCGGGAATTAAATGATTGAATTATTCATTTACCCATGAAACGTGATTCCTGGATTTTTACTACGGTTTTTACACCATTTCACCACACAAGAAATGCTGTAACGGTATCTTAAAAAAAAAATATCGCCGCATACCTAGACGTATCGCCTGTGTTGACGTTTGCGCGTAAATGGCTGACTATTGTGTGAATGTGTGCTGTACGTACAGCGAGCTGACTGACTCTGAGTGACACAGTTTTTTGTTAGCGAGAATCCGTCCGACCTTTTTTATACGTCTATGCTTGACCACAATAAAAACGGGTAATGTCGACGGAAGAATAGACAAAATGACAGATTGTGATTGTTTATCTGTCATTTTGTCTATTCTTCCATTTCTATGGTTGTCACGCTACGCGTGCAAAGAGTCACATAGTTTACTCCAAAATCAAAAATCTCTGCTATTTTTACTGATAGAAAGATGAATGAAGAATGGAGAAAGAAGAACAAAGCAAAAGGAGTACCTATGTAAGGATCGTAGCAGGTGGAGTGCTGTAGTTACTGCCTACACCCCATGGGGAGAAGGGCTGAGTTCATGTAGGTAGGTACTAAGTACATGAATAAGGGTCGATTTTTCAATCTTCATATCACTTTTATCAGAGGTATAAAAACTGCGGTTTGACAGATTTTGTATTGAAAATATGTCAAACTACCATATTTATTCTTCAAATAAATGTTGACTGTCGCTTGAAAAATCTGCCTTTTAAATTTTGTTAGCAGTTGGATCAATACCCCAAGATAACGATAAATGTGAGTATAGAAAGATTCGACAAACGAAAAAAATCGGACGTAAAAAACGTAACATAAAACAATTATGGCTTGGCCTGCACAGACTGGCGGGCGGGCCGGATTACTGATACTGCTGCGATGCTCCAAGCTCGATCACTGAGCATTGAAATATATAGGTACCTTATTTCGGTTGAATAAGTATTAAATACGATTGATAAATATAAAATCCTCTGCCGTCCCGTCCGCCAGTCTGCGCAGGTCATTATTGTTCATGTTCACTTACCAAAACTGCAATATTAGGCACGATAATGGTAGCGTTCAAGTCTATAGTGTTGTGCTCAGGCAGAAAGATAGGGAACCTCTTCGCTGTGTACGTCATTGTGCTGTTCTCATTGAAATACACGTTTGAATGTACGAGCTTCTCTCTGCAATTACAGAAAAAAAAAAAGATTAGATACTGGCTGGATAGATGGAGAAAAAATTGACAGTGAAATTCCCGCCTAAAAATAGAAACACAAACAGTCATATTATGAAACGCAATTGCGATCGCTTTCATTATGACAGTTCATGGGCATTGCAATTGCAGTGCATATATTCATAGACGGCCTTATTCAACTGAACCATTATTAGGTAGGTACAAAGTAAAATGAAATATCTAAATATGATAAAACAAAAAAAAATGAGTTTTTTCGGTTATCGATGGAAGGTATTGTAGTTACTTGAAATATCGTTTTATTTTTGTGTAAACTTTGCAGGCGCTGGTTATCGATACCATAACACGATAAAAAAAATATCAATTCATATATCAAGCTTTGATCCAAAAAAAGAATACCTAAACTTTTTTTTTTGTATTTTTTCCCTAGCGATTGAATTTGACCTTGTATAACTGATGTAGTGTATCTCGATGAATTGAACCGTTAAAATAAATGCCGTTACAGGCGTCGCCGTCGCTGTTAAGTTTTCCAAAAAGTACCCGTACGACCGACGGGATCACAAAAACATGGCTACCCAAACCAAAGTATGGATAAATAGCAGCAGGTTATTTTACCCATAAGTAAGACATGCATACCTAAGTACCAATTTTTTTGTAAGGAAACGTGGGTCGTAGATAGGGTTGCCAACTTTTTTTATATCAAATATAGTATTTTAGAAGCCTGTAAAAATGTAGTAAAAAATATTTAACAAAAAAAAAATATATATAGTAGACCGTATGTTTCAAAAACATTTTTATTCTGTAAAATATTTTTTGCTGCTATGAATCTTTAATGATAGATTTTTTTTTTGTCTCATAAGTTTATTTACACTTTAAAAATACCAATAATTCATCTTTTATGAGATTAGTACTGGCCTTATTGCGGTCATCTCACCATTTTGTATTGAAATAAAAAATATAGTAGTTTTGCCTACTATATTTTTTCTTTAGA
Organism: Xanthia icteritia; assembly: GCA_949128155.2. NCBI lineage: Eukaryota > Metazoa > Arthropoda > Insecta > Lepidoptera > Noctuidae > Xanthia > Xanthia icteritia. The sequence continues at coordinate 8,748,264 of OX421959.2, read as the reverse complement.
AATATTGTAGGGTTGGCAACCTTAGTCGTACGTAGACTGCATTAAAATTAAGAAGAACCATTGGTAGTCTCGAGGTACTACTTCCTTGTTTCTTGTTTAGAGTTTGAATAGATTACGAGATTTGATAGATTAGGACGTCGGTGTAGCGTGAGTTAAGATGTACATTTATAGCTTGTGTGCTCGCCGTCCAATTTTCAGCCATTTTAATGACGTCATTTTCTCAGTATATTTTATCAATCTAAGTAGTACTTTCGACGCCATATTTTAGTTTTGATAGTTTTTTTAGTTAATTTATTATACTTATTAATTGTTTGGTCGACAATTTTAATTAGAATTTGTACATACTGTTATGTTATGTATCTTGCACCTTAATTACGTAATACACAATCAACCGGAATTTGAATCGTTTTGTAACAAATTGCTAAGCCACTGCTTCAAAATTCCAAAAAAATATCTGCTCAACAACGTAAATAACGCAATTAATGTTGTTGAACTGTCAAAATGAAACAAATTTGTCGTAATCGTTTACGAAAATGTGTTGCGTAATTAGATAGCTGTAGCTAATCTGTGAACAGCGTTGTGGGCTGCAATATTGTCTATAAGTTTTATGTATTTCTTGTTTCTATGTTTTATATTGTAGCTGTTTGTAGTTCCTTTTGAATACTAAAAAAAAAACTAAGTAGTACTTATTTACATAATTCTAATATTCATTGAGACATTTCTAGCAAAGACAAGGAATTCTTGTTATACTTATGTAAATTCCACATCTAAGTAGATTACTATTGGTGCACATAAATAAATTACCTAATTAAGTTCAGAAACAATTTTGTCGTCAACAATCCAAATGAACTCAAATCTATATAAATATATTGATATACGAGTACAATTTATTCGAATCGGGTGCAATAACAACTGGGGCCAAATGAACGGACGCGTTATACACTACCCTTTTTTAGAATACAGTTGCTATAAATGATGCTGAGGTCCTCAAAAGTCAACGTCAAATCATTTATATTAAGTAGGTAAAAAAAAAAAAATTTTGAAGTTCAAAAGTGCTTTTTATTCTAAAAGTTGGCAACGTCGCAAATAGCTGTCAAATATTTACCAGTTTTGATTAATTTGGCAATATTACTGTATGGAAATATGAAATTTCGCTAGTGAAATTTTTCCACTTAGGCCCGTATTACATAACCTAATTCAAGACTCAAGCATTACTTAAAACTAGTTTCAACCAATGAAATGGCTTTAAACGAGTTTTAAGTAATGCTTGAGTTTTTTTTAATTTATTTATTTATTTCAGATAATTAAAATCCATATCTTGTTAGTATATATTAGCAACAATATTAGCTTACAATTATATTAGTATTGTTAGTACTTATCTTTATGTGGCTACTACCTATATAAAACCATTCACTACCCTCACCCAGTGTTTTTGAATGGGGCAGTCAAATCGAGCAGCAATGACTTTCAGAATGCTATTCTTAGCACCCCGCAGACGCTGCAGCAAAGAAGCCGACTTTTTGCGAATTATGGCCTTGAAGCCGTCCGTATGGGCTTCTGCAAACATCCCGGAGGCACTGCAGCGCCACGATAGCCTTAACAACATTCTGAAAGCATTGTTATATTGAACCCGCAGGGTGTCATAAGATCGTCGCGTATAGCTAACCCACAGGCCACTCGAGTAAAAAGATTGACAATACGCTTTAAAGAGCGTTATCTTTACTTGAGTTGTACATCGAGCGAACCTGCGAGCAAGCATGTTACTTCTCACCGACAACGCCCTGCGTTCCCGCTCTATATCCTCGTCATCCTTGAGGTCATCCGTCACAATATGCCCCAGATATTTAAATTTGTCAACCAGCTTTGAGTGAGGTTCTGTAATACAGGCCTTAGTCTATTCTATGTGAATGATGTTATAATAACTTCCTGACGCTGTTATTTACATAGCAGGTAGTGGTTTTTGAATTTGTGTGGAGTAGGTACAGACGCCAGCACATCAACCTACTAACTACAATCTGTCAAATTTCTTTAATAGATTTTCAACTTTATAACTAACGCATAAGGTTCAAAGTTGATTGGGGAAATTTGACTGTTTCGGGTAGGCTAACCTGCTGGCGTCTGTACCACAACTAAAAAGTAAAAATAAAAATTAAAAAAAAATAAAAACAACAGACTTCCAGTAATTTTTCCTGACACTAACTTATTATAATAAATCAGTGTGTGAGCAATGCTGCCAGCCTTTTGGGCACTTTTCTTGTTGACAGCGTTGCGGACGAATTTTTTTGATGCCCTATGATTCTTCTCTTTTTTTTTAAACATGTACATACCTATATAGGTACTATTATTATTATTTTAAGTCTGTTAGCGTATGTACACAGAATTTGGTAGGAGGAACACAACTTTCTTAGGGATAGGGAGAATCATATTATCCTAGTTTTCAACCATGAAAACTGCGTCTCAGGGACGGTGTCACGGTAGGTAATTGGCAATTTTTTAATTTATTCGAAATCGTCACAACTGTCTTGTTTGTAGTCAACGCAATAAAATTATGTACGCTTGGTTTTAGAAACTGACTTTTGTGTTTCTTAAGTCTTAAAATTGTGTGTACGAACAATTTCAACTATTAAATTAATTTAAAAAACGAAAAATAAAACAATTTTGTGCTAGAAAATGACACTACCAAAAACAAACTGTCGGTCCTTTTACCAAACACCCTGTACATCGGATTATATACATTTGCATGTTTGCATATGCAAATGCCAAAAACGCATTTTTTATAGGGTTATTGCAAAGTTGATTACTTTTTCATTAATAGTGCTTATTAAAATTAAAATTGAATGCTTTTCTATTTAAAAGCCTGGGTATTGAAGGAATAAAGAAAGTTGACGCATTTATCAACGGTATTGGCCAAACTGCTTAAATTTTTCTCTGCCAGATTTTTTTTCTAACTTTTGAAGCAATGGATTAGCAATCTCTTTCAAAATGAATCAGATTGTGATTGATCGTGTATTACGCAATTAGAGTGCTGAGTATAGTCAAACTAAATCAGGAGTACCCCAAGGAAGTATACTTGGCCCATTGCTGTTCCCTCTTAACATCAACGATTTCTACAGCTTTATAACAACCATGCATATCTATTACTTTTTGCTGGCGAAATATCGGTAATTGTAAACAATGATAGTAGTAAATCAGAAACAAGCCACGAAAAAAACGTTAATGAAACATTAAACCAAGTGTTAAGATGACTCGAAAACAATTATCTCTGTGCAAATTAAAATAAAATCAAATAGGTACACACATTTTCTAAACTACAATTCTAAACAAAAAGCACGTAAAGTTAATTGTCAAGGACAACAAATCAACGAAGTTAGTGAATACAAATTTCTTGGAGTTATTCTAGATCCGCGTTGTAGCTGGTCTCACCACTGCTCTCAAAAACGGCGAAGGAAAACATCGTGAGGAAACCGGCATGTCCTAGAATAAAAAAAATCGAAGACATGTGACATCTACCAACCTGCACTAGGCTCGCGTGGTGGATTACGGCCCACTCGCTCTCGTACACGTAATGCGTACTTAATTATAATTGTGAAATAGGTAGGTGGTTCTGGAAAGATGTAGGCAGGCGTGGTGTAGGTTCAGTTCGAACCCGCAGGCGCTTTACTTTGTGTAAATAATTTAATCAAAACGCTCTCAAAACGATGAAGGAAAACATCGTGAGGAAATCGGCATGTACTAGAACCAAAAAGACATGCGACATCTACCAACCCGCACTGGGCCCGCGTGGTGGATTACATTACAGCCCATTCCCTGTCGAAGAGAGGAGGCCTGTGGCCCAGCAGTGGGAACATTACAGTATACAGTACAGGGGCCGTATTATGACGTATTAATGCCACCATTATTCCAGTGTGAGTGAGAGACGGAGCTATATAAGGCCGCTAGCACCATCCTTTTTTCGCAGTGGAATAATGATGGCATTAATACTTCATAATAAGGCCCCAGTACAGTATAATTACACATGGAGCACGTCTGCAAGAAACTAAACCAATTTATATTTGCTCTAAAACGTTTAAGACGTACCGCGGTCTGCGAGTGAACCTTATTGTACCGTAGGCGCGGGCTTGCGGACGGTGAGCAATGGGTAGCTCGCCGTCCGATAGGGACCAGGCCCGGGTCGACGGCGCGTTGTGTTCCACGCGCGCCTCAAAGAGATGTCAGCAATTGAAGGGGTCCGATAGGACCGATGCCTGCCGGGGTTGCGAGAAAGTCCGAAAGGGATACCGTGGCCCCTGGCAACGTACAGGCAACTGAAGGAACACGGGTGGGTTTTAGTCAGTAAGTTGCGTAACACACGATCAATCATAATCTGAATCATTTTGAAGGATAGGTATTGCATATATATTCTATATTTTATAATAAATTAGATTTGTTACAGCTGTAGTGGTAATCATGTCATTTGGTTTAAATAGGCTTTTATTATTTTATTTTCCTTTTATATAGATTCTTTTCTTTTAGATTTTGTGAATGTGAGAACGTTGTAGGCTTAACAGACTGTAGATCTGTCGACTATTTTCTATCTTGCTAAGTACCTGGTACTTGTTGATAGGCCTACACTGTCCTCTCATACCTATTAACACTGTAATTTGAAAACATTGTAAATACCATTTACTTTTAAAATAGTCACCGTGGAGTTTCTTGCCGGCTCTTCTCCATAGGAAACGACCAATCGGAACCGTGCACCTAGCTTCTGACGTTTCATAAGTGCCCTTGTAGGTTTATGTGAAATAAAATATTTTGAATTTGAATTTAATCCATTGCTTCTTATGTTCGAAAAAATTGTCTGCTCAACAACGTAAATAACGCAATGAATGTTGTCGAACTGTGAAAGGTTTTGGGGGACTCTTATGTAATTTTGACGTTCGAAAAGTGCTGATTCTCAGTCCTTGTTTGAATAAATAACTATTGAATTTTGAATTTTGTTTTGAGCTATATTCTTCCCATATCGCTTGCTATGGGCTGCAACTCTAAAGCCATTGAACATAACGATCATTATAGTTGCATCATCGACCTTAAACATAACCATCCATGATCCGTTATGTTGTTCATCGTAACAATCGTAGAACGTTGCTCGTGCGTGACGTCATCGCACACCATCTTTGATTTTGATCAAACAATTTTTTTTTTGTATTTGGTCACATTGCTTCGAAATTCGAACGGTGTCTTGTTGTGTTTTATAATATCGGCCTAGCCTTTTCCCAACTATGTTGGGGCCGGCTTCCAATCTCAAAGTCAAAGTCAAAGTCAAATCATTTATTTCAAATAGGCCCTTATAAGGCACTTTTGAACGTCAAAAATTTACAAAAAAATTGAAATGATTCTAGTCGCCCCTTCCAAAAGGTAGTTTTCGCATGGAGAAGAATGGGCAAGAAACTCCACCGTTACTCTTTTAAAATGTTTTACAATATTTTGTATAAGTACATTAGTTGTATGTATAATTATATGTGAGGACGATGCACCTAGAATAAAATTATTATATCACAATAGCCTTTAAGAAAAAGAATTAAGAATTAAAAATGAATCAACAACAGATAAACTAATTATGTGATAGATACATGGTGCTCACATATTTACAAACATTGTAAAAGTAGACGATTTTCCTAAAGTTTAACAATTAATAAGTCAGTGTGCGGGGAATTGGTCACAGAATGTAAAATCAATGTCATATAATAAAAATAAAAAATAAATAAAATATAAAATTAAATTTGCAACCAGTTTGATTTTGTCTTGATTCTAAATTATCCTATGGAGCAGGACCAGCATGTTTCCAAGCATTCTTATCTTGGATATAATCCTCAACTTCTTGGATATTATCTCACCGGATGCAGCTGAATACCAGTATTTTACATGGAGCGCCTGCGTATCTGACCTACACAACCCAATTACTGGGTGACATGATACTCCTTGGTAAGACTGGTTGTTGACACACAATGATTTACTTTAAAAACAAATGAGTTCGCTTTCGGTTATTTGAGTGAGATTCCGAGTAGGCAAATAGTTCTGTAAAGGCTCCCGTAAACAGGCTCGACGCGACGGCGCGAGCGACGCGACACTGGTAGAACAATTTCCGTGAAGTTTTCATAGAAATTGAACACTAGTAAGGTGGCTTGAGTACTTAAGTAGTAGGTATGTTAAGAGTTTAGGTGTAACAATAGTTCTGTAAAGGCTCCCGTAAACAGGCTCGACGCGACGGCGCGAGCGACGCGACACTGGTAGAACAATTTCCGTGAAGTTTTCATAGAAATTGAACACTAGTAAGGTGGCTTGAGTACTTAAGTAGTAGGTATGTTAAGAGTTTAGGTGTAGGCCTATCTAGCGTAGACGTTGGGCCTCAAGAGGCAGACAAATATACCTACATAATATCGCACCAGTTTTCCACAAGTAGACAGTAAACAGAATTGTAGGTACTGATAAGTGTAATAGGGGACGACCCCATTGCCTTTAACCAGGCTCAAATCCAGCAGAAACTGCTAAGTATTTCCAAGGACATTACATTGTCATTGGCAAGACCCACGTAGTTAGCTCCTTTTGCCCAACACGGGAATCACTGTCAGTTTCCTACACTCACGTCCTTTTCTAAGTTTCCGCCTCATAAAAGAACTCCAAAAAACCAAACCTGTTTAGTTATCTGCAGGTCCAACGGTATAACCAAGACCCTGACCTTGCTCAATCTTTGACCTTGGAGTGTCAAATTTTGTAGACAAACACTACCTACCAAGACTTAAAGAGCGTGTAATTATCTAAATTACGTGTAATTTTACGATCGTTAGGCGCAACGACAACATGGTGTGTACCTTGTCAGTATATCTATGAAAACATCATGTACGTAAGAAAAAAATTACATCTTTTTAGTAAAAGAGGTGATAGACATAATTATAGTACAAGAAATAGGGATCTATTAGTTCAACCAGGTTTCAGACTGGCTAAAGTAGACTCATCTTTCATGGGGTACTGTTTAAAATGTTATAATAAAATTCCTCCCCACATACTTCAACTGAATGAGACGAAATTCAAATCTTGTATAAAACGCACACTATGTAGGCAGGCATATTATAAGTTGGGGGATTACATAATTGATAAAAATGCTTGGCTCATTGCTGGTCCTGCTCCACAAGCATAAACTAATTAATTAGGATTTGAAAATACCGTTGGAGCTGCTGAAGATTTTAAAAACTATCTTTGCATTGTATAAATTCAATGTCTTAGCATTGTATAATTGCATAGCACATGTGTGAGTACTATGTACCGACTATAAAGCTACCATTTAGGTACTGGGTATGTCTTTCATTGACTTGAATGTGCCCTGGCGGCTGAGATTATGTCATGCTCACTCTAATGTCTCGCTGGCGGTGGCGCGTGTGTTGGATCATTTAGCTCCCTTCAAAATGGTTGAGCTGAATGGTGCTGATCCATGCGTCATGTTCGTGAACGGGCGCCGTCAGTAGAGACTGGTCATCTCTTAGCTGCCATGGCTTATTTTAATATTTGAATTGTTCTTTGTTTTTTATATTTTTATTACGGACGCTTTTAACGTGCACGTCTTTCTACATTGTCCTCACATGTATAATTTCAAAATTAATGATGTAACCAATATTTTGTAAGAATTTTTATTTTATTTAAAAGAGTGTCCGTGGAGTTTCTTGCCCGTTCTTCTCCATAGGTACCTACTACGCTTTGGAATGGGCAACTAGCTTCATATTTCTGACTGACCGACTTCTTGACAATTCAAAAGTGCCTGTAAATGGTTTAATTGAAATAAATGCTTTGAGTTTGAGTTTGTGATGGACCGTGGTTTTAATAGGCTCCCGCAGACAGGCGTAATGCGACAGTGCAGACAGGTGGACGCGATTCTGGTAGAACAATTTCCATGAAGTTTTCATAGAATCTGTTTTACGAGAGTCGCGTCGTGGCGCGGCGGCGCGGCGCACGGTGGATCGAAAATCGGCTGTAGAAGACATAGGATCTCGATTTCTTAAATGTTATTTTTTTTGCTGGAAATGACTTCTGCTGATCATTACTGTTCTATAAAATGTCATATGAAGTAATTGTGTGCACAAATGGAAGAGTTATAATTTTTATAAGAAAAAAATGTATGGAGCTGACATGAAAAATGAGGATATCTCTGGAATCGAAAGGTTGGCCATTATATCCTTGCACACTGTTATAGTACTATTTATTTGTGAATTTTTGACATACTTAATATTGCGGCATCACTTGCGATTTTTTTTTTAAAAATCGTCAAAATTAAAAAATTCAAAATGTTTATGATATGTACATTTTAATGCTTAAATATGGCTATGCCAAGTGTAACTTACAATATTTTTTATGCTTAGACCAAAACATTCTAAGAAATCACAAAGTCGTATTACCTACTTTGTGATTTTCATTTGAAATGACATGGTAATTATGAATTACGTAATACGTAATCTTGTCTAATGCCTCAAGTCCACATTAGCTAATGATTAATAAAACTTAATACCTATATACCTGTTAAAAGGATACGTACCATAATGAGGGTAATTAGATAAACGTGATCATTAGTCAATAACAATAAATGGTAAACTATTGTATGATTAAAAATAAAAGCATAAAAAAAAATGAACTTAACCTAACCTAACATAAACAATAAAAGTTAACTTATTTTATACTTCGTCACCATCAGAATCCACTTCAGAATCAGGCTCTACAATAGATATAACTTCTAAGAACTCTGTCGGAGCTTCCTGATCCTGAAGTTTCAGTAGTTCTACTGTTTCCTTAAAGTATGTCTGCCTCTTGTGGGCATTTAATTTTGGTCTTGTGGAAGAAATTAGAGGATCAGAAGAGACGATAAGCATATTGAGGATATCCTCGTTTGATGCTTGTCTACTCTTTTTCCTCGAATGGTGTTCTCTGAACCTCCTAAAGTCTTTGTTTCGGGCCTCTGAAGCTTCTTCCGAAAGACTTCCAATTGGTACAATAGCATTTTCTGCAATTATGTCCCCTCCGTGAATCAACAATTTGTGGACGGTTGATGACATGTAGTACCAATCGTACAGTTCCACGTATTTTTCAGCGGTTGTTCTAGCGTATTCTTTAAATTTCGGCACGTCTACAATCTCTCCAGATGTGATAGCTTGCAGAATCACAGCAAATCTGCGTATTAGGTCTTCATCTAATCCAGTGATCGCTGCAGTTTTATCAGGAAATTCAAAAAACCGCCTTGCTGTGTTCCCGTCGTTAGTTGTGCCTGATCCTTGCTTAACGATGTCAATCAAAAGGTTGAGATCATCTTTGAATCGATCTTGAATGAGTTTTTTTCGTGAATGCAATAACTCTTGATGACCTTCTCCTCTTGCAGACCACTTTTTGAAGTCGAGACGATACGCTATGTGTAGAAGACATTCCATCACATTAATGCGGGCATGAAGTGATGATAATCCGAACTCATACACACCAGAAGAAATGGTTTTTGACGCAATGACATCTAACTTATTCATTTCTGTAGGCTTAGCCAAACACAGGTAGCAGGCCGCATTTGACTTAGCTTCAGATAGATATGTACAAATTTTGCCGTCAATCATCGTCATCATTAATTTGTGACTAATTTTATGTCCTTGACATTTTGAGGGAACGAGAGCTTCAATTTCGTTATCCATTGCAGTTTTTTCATTTATGACAACGTCTTTGGTTTCTTTCACAAAACTAAACTGGACTGGACGGCAATACCTAGATGAGCAGGGTTTTGGATTCACCCATACGGTATCACCGTCAGCTGTCAACTTTAATGGAACCAAAGAGGTCATAAATATGCTGGAATCATCTTGACCCCTCTCTATGTTTTGCTTATATCTACTTTGGTTAGATGCACCGTCAAATCCCCTCTTTGATATTAATATCAATTGTTTATCTTGTATCGCATTAGGACTACGAATAGTTTCAAAAATTCTGTTCACTGTTAAATCTAGTAACGCTTGTAGTGCAATCTTAGCAAATGAATCCGTTACAGTCACAAATGTCTTCGGACGGTAGCACTGTAGCTTAGCTTTTTGCACTTTATAGTAAGACGGATATATCTCCTTTGAACCTTCTCGAATAGTCGTTTCCCTTAATGTGATATATTGCCATTTCGATAGTTTTAATGAAAGTAGCAAACCCAGTGCTTTTTCTGGTGAAACTATGGTTGAAGGAGCTGGTTTGTTCAACATTTCCTTGATTTTTGCTGCTGCTTCTGGATTTTGGAGCATATGTTCAATAACAGATGCAATATCCTCACGACCATCTCCTTTCAAAAGTGCTGCAGCTGAATAAGCTACTTCATTAGGGTCATTGCTCATCAGATCGTCTCTTCTTCTGCTTGTTACTTAGATCTTCAAACGGCTTTCGAGATCTTTTTGTCATCGTTGAAGTTGATTTCATTGTTGAAGTTGATGGTACAGGTTCAGGTACAGGTTCAGTAGAAATATTTTCACTTGTTGATTCTTGAATGAGCAATTTGGTTTGCACGCAGTTTGGCCAGTCAATATTTGCCTCAAGCCAATTACTGTAATCACGTCTAAAAACTTCACTTTTCCTGTGGGATCGTAACCATCTCTTTTGAACTGCCCGTGTAAATCTTCGACAAAATTCTTTCACGGTAACACTGTCTTCATCTGAAAGGCTAGACCCCAGTCGAATAACAAGTGTGTTGAACAATATTTCATGATCGAAAGACGAAGCATCCTGATTGCTCAGAATAACAAACAAATCCAAATTTGTAATAATGCTTTCCATTATTCACGGTCACTGAGTAAAAAGACACGGTAGGATAGATGTTAGTATTAGAAATGCTCTAAATGAACTGTAGTTGTGAATCCAATGTTTGACTATTTATTGTTATTGACTAATGATGGTATCACATTTATCTAATTACTTTCATTAAGTTAATCCTGCACTAATTGCTAAATTAGCGAATACCCCAAATTATTTTGGTACTTATCCTTTTAACTAGGTATATAGGTATTAAGATTTATTAATCATTAGCTAATGTGGACTTGAGGCATTAGACAAGATTACGTATTACGTAATTCATAATTACCATGTCATTTCAAATGAAAATCACAAAGTAGGTAATACGACTTTGTGATTTCTTAGAATGTTTTGGTCTAAGCATAAAAAATATTGTAAGTTACACTTGGCATAGCCATATTTAAGCATTAAAATGTACATATCATAAACATTTTAATTTTTATAATTTTGACGATTTTTAAAAAAAAAATCGCAAGTTATGCCGCAATATTAAGTATGTCAAAAATTCACAAATAAATAGTACTATAACAGTGTGCAAGGATATAATGGCCAACCTTTCGATTCCAGAGATATCCTCATTTTTCATGTCAGCTCCATACATTTTTTTCTTATAAAAATTATAACTCTTCCATTTGTGCACACAATTACTTCATATGACATTTTATAGAACAGTAATGATCAGCAGAAGTCATTTCCAGCAAAAAAAAATAACATTTAAGAAATCGAGATCCTATGTCTTCTACAGCCGATTTTCGATCCACCGTGCGGCGTCGCGTTGCGTCTGTTTGCGGGAGCCTTATTGCTGTACGGTTTCTATAACTTTCTGTCCGTTAACGGTTAAAGTTATGCCTCTTCCGCAACTGAAGTTTTATAGATTAGCTTGCTAATCTTATTTTTTTTTTTACTCCACTAAGTGGAAGCTCACACGCATCTCACACGTGATGGTAGAAAGGTGATGATCAGGCTGAAGGTGGAAGTGAGCTTCACCCGGCATCCTCAACCACAGCGGAAGATCTCTTATCTTATCTCTAACTGCCCAAACACAACAATTTTGTTGACATTGTTGTCATGGCGACAGACTTAAGACAAGATGGTGGTCAACATTACAAGCGTGAAATTGTGTTTAAAGTCCAAAACGACCAACGATTTTCTTCCTATTGTGGATTTCCAATGAAATTGAACGCGTTCAGCACATCTAAACGCGTTCAAGAGCTGTCAGTGTACAATATTCCATTACAATTTTGACACTGACAGCTCTTGAACACGTTTTAGAAATGCTGATCGCGTTCAGTTTCTTTAGTGAAATTAGCCCTTAAAGATAATACGAAAAAAATTTAGACACTCGGTACATTACTCCTTTACCAATCTTTTCATTGATTTTTTTTTAATAGCAGACAAATTATTCTATCACAAAACAGTCTTAAATTATTAGATAGACTAAACCTGGCCCTGCTTCTCAAGGTATTTACGATTTGACAAAACATCGAGATTCCGTTATTATATGTTAGTTTAATATTAATGTATTCTACAAATAAAAAAGAAAAAGTATTATAGGTACAATAGGTACATACACATAACATGTTATTGGGTTTTTTCATTAGGAATTTCTTAGTAACTACCCGGAGTTTGGAAGTTGGCGGTGTGATAACCCCGTGCCTCGGTGCGCACGTTAAGCCGTTGGTCCTGCGCCTGATCTCTCTCCGGTCGTGTCGGATAGCCGTCCCATCGGACTATGAGAGTGAGGGAAGAGAGAGTGTCTGTCTCGCTGATGGTGGCGAGTGTATTGGATCATTCTGTTCCCTACAAAATGGTTGAGCTGAACGGCGCCCGTTCATGAACATGACGCGTGGGCGTCATGTTCACGAACGGGCGCCGTCGCCGCGTCGGTTGAGACTGGTCATCTTATCTGCCAGTGCTTATTTTTAATCTTATATATTTTTTTTTTTTACATTGTTCTCACATATAGAAGCAACAAGAGTAATGTACCCAGGATTTTGTAATTAAAAGAGTGACCTTAGAGTTTCTTGCCCGTTCTTCACCATAGGAACCTACGCTTTGGAATGGGCAACTAGCTTCATATTTCTGACTGACCGACTTCTTGACAATTCAAAAGTGCCAGTAAATGGTTTAATTGAAATAAATGCTTTGAGTTTGAGTCTGAGTTTTCTGCGCACACACTTGTGCACTATAATATCTCCCGCGTCGAAGGTCTCCGTTGCGATTGGCCGCCGTGGCCGAAATGCGGTCTGGAGGACTATAGTTATTTATAACTTCCGGAATTAATTCTTTAAATAATGGTAAAAATTGCATCTAAATCCGTTGCGTATTATAGATAAAAGTCATAGACCGTCTCGAATTCGAACCCAAGGTCTCGGACTTTTCGGATTCACGTGCGTATTGTATAGAAATACTCATATAAATAATATTTATTTGCCTAAAACATGGTACGTATTTAATTATCACTTGCTTGAAAAACGGTGAAGGAAAGCATCGTGAACATCGGTATGTTTGAGAGATATTTTCTCGATGGCATGTAAAGCCAAGTCAGAGAGCCATGCGCGGCTTAAAAACTCTGACACCAGGGGTCGTATTATGACGTATTAATGCCACCATTATTCCAGTGTGAGTGAGAGACGGAGCTATACAAGGCCGCTAGCACCATCCTTTATTCGCAGTGGAATAATGATGGCATTAATACTTCATAATATGGCCCCAGCACCGTAATTACACACACGATCAATCACAATCTGACAGTGTCATTTTGACAGTTCAACAACATTCATTGCGCCGAATCCCGAAACTTTGACAGTTTTCAACTAAATAACGACCACTATTATTCTTCTGACTGCTATTTGCTGTCGGGGACTTTATAGGCAAATCAGCGGGGTAATTGCGTAATACACAGTAGCAATGTCTTTCATTTGGACAGTTCAACAACATTCATTGCGTTATTTACGTTAATGAGCAGACAATTTTTCGAACATAATGAGCAGTGATCGGAGTAGGTAGATTGATTTTTGGTAAACTTGTATCATAAATGCACACAGAAAGAATAACATGGATAAGCCATTTTTCCGGAAAGCAATTCCGGTATTTCCGGATCCAATTAAATATTGTTAATGTTGGTAGTGATATTATTTTCACAACACAGTAACAAACAAAGAAGCGCACTCTACGAACCGATGTCAACAAGTGAGCTACCTGGCATGTCGTCGGCGGGCGTACGCATTGTTTTGATAACCGGTTAGTGCACCACCCATGATCTTTTGTTCTGATTGGTCGTTGGGTTGTGTCAAACCGTGACTGTGAGCCGTTAAAAAAAATTATGAAGAATATGTTATTGCTCATTTTAATACAATTCCTACCTAAGTCCCGTTTTTTTTAAAATAATCAATCAATTCCGGAGGAATGTTCATATTGATATATACGTTTCGGATCAATGACCCCAATTCAATCTACCTACTCCGATCACTGATAATGAGGCAATGGATTAACAATAATCTTTCAAATTGATTCAGATTATGATGAATCGTGTGTTATGCAAATAGGGTGCAGGTGTCACTCACCACAGGAAAAAGAAGAAGTACCTACATAGTTCCATCAATCTGCCTAGCCTTTTCTCAACTATATTGGGGTCGGCTTCCAGTCTAACCGGATGCAGCTGAATACCAGTATTTTACATGGAGCGACTGCCTATCCGAACTCCACAACCCAGTGACTGGATAATACGATACCCCGTAAGACTGGTTGTCAGACTTTCGGGCTTCTGACGACCCTTAACGACTGTCAAAGATCCACGAATGACACCCGAGATCAACGGCTTAACGTGCTTTCCGAGGCACGGAGGAGTCACAGACCAACCCCGGCAAGCGTACCTTAACCTGATGGATCGACCCATGCGGCAGTTATTACTTAGCCTCGAGCTCCTCTCAATAAGTACCTATATAGTTATAGGTTTAAAATAGACTATAACATTTCATGGTCGTGCTGCACAGCACTGACTTTGATAATATGTTAGTGGCCAACGATTTCAAAAAGATATTTATATAAAGATACTCACAGATAGACCACAGGTCCAATCTCTTCCACATTCACCTTATCGTCGAGACCCTGCATGAATCTCTCGTGGTTTGTCACGTTGAAGACATACGTTCTTAACTTGACCTCATCGGGAGGGTCTGACCACCATTCGTACGGTGGCATGCCTGGGGACAAAAGGTTATTATTTTATTTATATAATATTAAATTATTAATTAGGAAATAAAGCATATTAAAAGCATATACAATAAAATCACCATTCAGCCGAAGACGTCGTCTGCTGGACATTAGGCCTGCCCCAAGCATCCTTGTTCGACTGAGGAGTTTTTTTAATGTTATTAGACGGCAAAAAAGGCGACGCGACGGTAGGTGAACCCAGCGGCGGTGGTTGTAAATGTGCAATAGCAGACGCATCACAAATAGGTAAGTTGCCACCCCAGCATGGTTACTTTCAACCATTCGACAGGCTTTCGAGTCGAAAATGAGACATTTTAGGTTACCTGCACCCTGTACCCAATTGCGTCCCACACTATCAATCACAGCCTTGATTTTGAAGGATTTTGCTAAGCCCTTACTTGATATTGTTCCACTGTTCAAAAAATTCAAAATATTTTATTTCACATAAACCTACAAGGGCACTTATGAAACGTCAGAAGCTAGGTACACGGTTCCAATTGGTCGTTTCCTATGGAGAAGAGCCGGCAAGAAACTACACGGTTACTCTTTTAAAAGTAAATGGTATTTACAATGTTTCCAAATTACAGTGTTAATAGGTATGAGAGGACAGTGTAGGCCTATCAACAAGTACCAGGTACTTAGCAGTATAGAAAATGGTCGACAGATCTACAGTCTGTTAAGCCTACAACGTTTTCACATTCACAAAATCTATAAGAAAAGAATCTATATAAAAGCAAAATAAAATAATAAAAATAAAAACCTATTTAAACCAAATGATATGATTGCCACTACAGCTGTAACAAATCTAATTTATTATAAAATATAGAATATTTTAGGTATATAATGTCAAAGGAGTGTTGTTATCGACGGAGTCCTCTAAGCGCCGTTCAAAAATCTAAAACGTGAAAATATTGAAAGCTTAAACCACTATTCTTCCGACGGCTATTTGCTATCGGGGACCAGGCAAATCAGTGGGGTAATTGCATAATGTTCACACTTACAGGCTTTCATTTTGACAGTTCAACAACATTCATTGCGTTATTTACGTTGTCGAGCAGATTTTTTTTCGAACTTATGAACCAATGTTTTAGCAATGTGTTTCAAAATGATTCAGATTGTGATTGATCGTGTATTACGCGATTCGGATGCACATGCAGCTGAATACCAATATTTTACATGGAGCGACTGCTTATCTGACCTCCAAAACCCAGTAACCGGTTAATACCATTATATGACGATAACCATTGGTAAGACTAATAGTCAGACTTTTGGGCTTCTGACGACCCGTAACGACAGTCAAAGATCCACGCGTGCTTTCCGAGGCACGGAGGAGTCTCGGTATGTAAAGATAGTCACCCATCCACGGGCAATCCTGGCTAGCATAGCTTAACCTGATGGATCGACCCGTGCGGCTGTTGTTACTTAGTCACAAAGCCCTCTAGCTTCTTCACAGAAAACACTGCTATTTTAACTTATTACAGAGTTAACACGTGTCAAAATCAAACAACAGACAGACATCCTCCAAAGGCTCTAATCAAGCTGCAGACCTGTCGTCACGAGGATGCGATCATGCGATCTTGAATATGTGTTTTACGAATTTAATCCTTATTACTTCTAGAAATTGTCCAACTGACAGGTGTCAGAGACGCATTTTTTTGACGGCCGGACTATAGTTTGAAACATCACGCACACATGAAACATAAAACCAAGTTTGCTGATGTCATATTCATAGGTACAAATTGATTGTCCAATGTTGACGGAACAAATATTGATAGTTTATATTTACTGATTAAATATAGGAAGCTTTATAGGCAAACAAACACTTGGATATATCATAGTCTGTTTGTTTAAGCAGATACTAATTAACAATACGTATTGACATAATGACTAAGCCCACGTTCGCACCTACGGATGTCACGGCGGGATTTTATCGCGCACTGAATTTTCAACTCTCCGTGTTGAGGCGAGCGTTGAGAATCCAACAGAGTGTACCCCAGCGCGTCGAAAAAACACACTGTTGGATTTTCAACTCTTGGCGCTAAGCAGAACGTTGAAAATCCAGTGCACGAAAAACAATCGCCGCGGGAAATAATCGCCCGTGTAGACCTGGGCTAATGAATGCTTTCGCAGACAAGCGCGACGCGACGCGATTCTGGTAGAACAATTTTCATGATGTTCTGATAGAAATTGTTCTACTAGATAAGAGTGGCGTCGCGCTGTCGCGTTGTGCCTGTCTGCGGGAGTCTTGACAGTCGTGGAGGTTTTAGTATTATAAAGCATCCTCAGTTCCTCACGCATTCTCGTCGGCTGGACTGTAGTCATTATTGCAAGCGGGCCTCACCGATAATCTAAGAGTCATACACATTCATACTCAAAAAACTCCTCACGACATGTTCGTCATTCTTTCGCTGGCTGATCTTTTACCACAGCATAAACTAAATCTGTCTAGCCTTTGATGATGCAATCGAGCGATCTTTAAACTTAAAACAACGGATAGCTGTGTACAGTACTTTAAAAAATACAAAATATTAACATTGCCTTGTCTGTAGGTATGTACATACTGGAAGTAGCTATGTTTGCGAGACAAACCCAAGTCGTTTTAGACGTCTGGATGACGTAGTTCGCCGCACTAGACGTGCTAATAGCGTGCTATGTCTACAATCAGCCAAGACAGCACTTATGGGCAAAAGTGTCTACTGCATGGCTCCACTTATAATATTTAATAAAAAACCGAAGAATTGTAAAGAGCTGCCGATTTCATTATTTAAGAAAACACTTCGAGGCTTTTTAGTGGTGAAGGATTATTATAATTTAAGTGAGTTCTGTAATGAAAAAGATTTTTCAAGTTGGTATGTTTTTTGTGTATCTTTTGCATGCCTGCAAAAGACTAAAATATGGCTGATCGTGTATTATTTTTTTTAACCTGTATAGTGTATACCCATATTTGCAAAATAAAATTATTTCCTAACTATGTTGGGGTCGGCTTCCAGTCTAACAGGATGCAGCTGAATACCAGTATTTTACATGGAGCGACTGCCTATTTGACCTCCACAACCCAGTAACTGGGTAATACGATAACCCTTAGTAAGACTGGTTGTCGGACTTTCGGGCTAGTGACGACCCGTAACGACTGTCAAAGATCCACGAATGACAGCCGGGACCAACGGCTTAACGTGCTTTCTGAGACACGGAGGAGTCTCGGTATGTAAAGATGGTCACCCATCCACCCAGCAAGAATAGCTTAACCTGATGGATCGACCCGTGCGGCTAATATTACTTAGCCACGAGCTCCTTACTGTTTTACCACAGCATAAAATATTTTCGTAAAAGTCACTTCGAGAAAAAAAACCGGCCATGAGCGTGTCGGACGACGGACAATGAAGGGTTCCGCAGTTGGAATGAATTTATCCCCAAAACATACTTAACATTGTTGTTGAATAACATGTTCTCCCATACATAATGTAAAAAAAAAGCTAGTCATGTCAAAAAAAAAAGTGTGATTAAACTACAAATTAACGATTTTCGGTCTTTTTCCTTTACATGTGCTGCGAGACCTTGCTTCCTGCCAAATTTCATGATTCTAGGTCAACGGAAAGTACCCTGTAGGTTTTGATTTATTTGCGAGTATCAAAATAATATGCCGAATAAATGGCCGTATTTTTTATTGTGTTGACTTAGAAGCTTGATTTTTTTAGAGATCCAAGTAGGGTTGCCAACTTTTTGTTAAAGAAATAAAGTATTTATGGTCAAAGTGGGAAAATAAAAAAGTATTTCGGAAAAATAACAGTATCTCAGAAAAAAACTTCTTTACAAAAATAAAACAACCGACTTCCAAAAAAAACACTACACAATGAAAAATTGTTTCGGACGGTGTCTGGTTTTGTATGTTCGTTTTTTGCCACCGACTTCGATATCATAGCTTTGGATATCAGCGAAAATAGTATATTCATATAGGTACTTAGTATTTTAAAGTGAAAAACAGTATAATATTGTATGGTTTGCCAAGGGACCACAGACCTACGTATTTGAAAATAATTTCAACTTGATACCTCCACGCGTTCCTGAGAAAAAGGGGCTAGACAGACTGACGGACGGACAACGAAGTGATCCTATAAGGGTTTCGTTTTTCCTTTTGAGATACGGAACCCTAAAAAAAAGTCTGGGTGTCGTGGAACACCCCGGTCATGAAGCTTTTTTGTTACGTGACCATTTCTACCAGTTTACTCCTACCGGAAGCCGCGTTAAAAAACTTCTTTCCAAAAAACTACAACTTTACTTTTTAATTAAAAAATAGTATGACAGTGGTGCCGATTCTCTTGTCACAAATGCCTCTAAACTAGACTAAAAATCTAGTTTATTCCTGTCAAACGATGATTTCCCATTCTAAAATAGACTAAAGTGACACAACTTAAATATATTTAAGTTTGACAGCACTAAGATGGCACTGAGATTTTAATTTAGTGAAAATGACAATTTGCTAAAGTTTTTCACCAAAAATTTTAATCGTCTAACTAAATCTGACCATTTTTAATCGCGATTAAAAATGGTGTATTAAATGTGGAATACTATTAGTTGTCATGAACTAAAATTCACACGAATACCTCGACTTCAGTTGCAAAAACAGTACTGTATATATATATTTTTCTTTTCTTTTGCTTATATCGCAAAAATAATGAAAATTTCGACCCCCTTTGTGAAACCCTTATACCCCTAAAAATCAACACGTAGGTAATAATTTTTCATAGGTATTTCCATTCAAAACGTGAAAAATTCCATATAAAAAACGTCGAGGCTGCCCTTTCACGCCTCCGGCTCTAAAAAAATTCACTGGGTAGGGCAAACAAGTATGTACCACGTGGAGTCGCGGTTGTCAAATTCGATTTAGTTGTGTCAAAATAGTTTTTAAATTTAGAAACTTTTTATTGCAGAATAGCGTTAAGATTCTCATAGCCAAAAGTAAGAAATTTTAGTGATAGTTTAGTTCGGTGTACAAGAGAATCGGCACCATTGACAATCTAAATTCTAAAAACTATATTTTCGGCGTCACACTCGTTCCCCCACCTCGCAGCAATTACTGTACAATATACATATACCAAAAACCCACAATTTTACTTTTTAATATTATAATAGCACGACAGTGACAATCTTCTTAATCTTGGCCATTATCGTCCTTAACAACTTTTAAACTGACCTTACAATGACTGACCTAGACACACTGCTGGCGACCTTAAACTTGCAAGCGACATCATAACGAAAGTAGGTACTTATATAAGCAACTTCCTGGCTCAATGTCATTATTATTATGACTGTTTTTTTGTGAGCTTGTCATTTCGAAGTTCCAGTGTAATTAATGTAAGTGACTATAAAGTTTCCACTGCTCGAATACACGCCTACTTTTTCCGCGAGAGGGGGCCATAATCCACCACGCGGGCCAAGTGCGGGTTGGTAGATGACACATGTGAATTTTTGTCAAACGATGTTTTCCTTCACCGTTTTGAGAGCAGTGGTGATGCTCATTATTTTTCTATTTTTTTTTTTGTAATTGTTCTGTATGTAAAGTACGTAACACGAGTACTTCCGTTTCCAATTACGTTAATTTCCAATTTTAATTAAAAATAATAAGAACCTAATTACTTATTTAATTTTCATAATCGAGAACTTACATAAAGATCCCTTTCAAAATTCGAATGTCATTGGATGCGTCATAAATATTACCCTTGCCACTGCGGTTAAAAAAAAAATGCGCACGAAGATAAACACCTGTCATTGCCTACGTTTACCTGATGTTTTTAAGGGTAATTCTATTGAATTTTTTGTGCGTCACGTTAACGCAACTAATCATGTTTTTTCCCTTCTAAGTTATTTTTTTCAAATGTTTTTCATAATCTGTAGGTACTTATTAGATTATTCGGGTCATAGGATGTCAAAGTCAAAGTCAAATCATTTATTTTAAATAGGCACTTACGAGGCACTTTTGAACGTTAAAATGTACAGAAAAATAGAATTAATTCTAGTTGCCGCTTCCAAAAGGTAAATGGTCGTATGGCGAAGAATAGGCAAGAATTTTGTATACATTAATTACCTATATAAAAGCATACGTGAAGAAAATGCACCTAGAATAAAATTACTACATCACAGTAGGTAAAAAGAATTTAAAATGGCGCACATGTCATATATACAATGGTGCTTAAAAATTACAAAAATCCTAAAAGTAAGTACTTACCGATTTTCAAAAAAAATTACAGTTATTAAGACAGTGTGTGAGGCAAAGTAATCGCACGATGTAAAATCAATGTCATAAAAATAATAAATTAAACCTACAATTAAATTAGCAACCAGTTTGATTTTATCCCATAAAGCAACCAGTTTGATTTTGTCTAGATTGTCCTATGGAGCAGGATCAGCATGTTTCCAAGCATTCTTATCTTGGATATAATCCTGTAATTTGTAATATGCTTGTTTACAAAGTGTACATTTTATATGAGTTTTAAATTTTCTTTCATATAATTTTGTAAAATTTAACACAGTACCTCATAAAAAATGTATGTGCTTTAGATAAACTGAAAAATGGTTGATCTATTTTATCTTTATTTCTAAGTAGTAATAAAATGATGTCTATCACTTATTTTATTTAAAAGATGTCGATTTTTTCTTACATAAGTACATAATATTTTCAAAAAATGAATTGGCAAGGTACCGTCATAATATTGATCTTTTTAAATAGTCCATATGAGTTTCGCGGCGACTATTCAATGTCAGCAGCTCGACTACACAGTGAACACATACACACACATACGACACGTGGTTTCTACATCTGTTAACTGTCTTATCTTTCTAACAGCATTTCTTTACTGCCTTCGATGTAAAAAATTTTGGAAAAAATCATAAATAAAAGATTGTTTAAATACTTGGAGGATAAATCAATTTTGTCGGAACGTCAATATGGATTTAGACCTAAAGTTTCAACTGCCGATGCCATACGTCATCTGACTGACTATCTAGCCCAAGAACTTGACAAGGGTAACCACACAGTAGGAGTTTTCCTGGACCTCGCCAAGGCTTTTGACATAAGAGGAATTCAACTGAAACTTCTCAAAAGTTACTTAGAAGACCGAACACAGTGCGTTAAAATAGGCAATGTTCTCAGCGCAGGCGAAAAAAACACGTCCTTTGGTGTGCCCCAAGGAAGTATTTTAGGGCCCACTCTGTTTTTGATATACATAAATGACCTTAGTAATCTAAACCTTGAGCGTGGCACTATAATATCTTACGCTGACGACACTACCCTCCTTTTTTCTGCTGAATCGGAACATGAAGTCTACAAGTTTGCGCAACACGGTTTTAATATTGTAAATAAGTGGCTTCAACATAACTCACTAACATTAAATGGGGCTAAGACAAATTATATTAAGTTTTCAATGCGCAAACAAAGATCTGTTTTGCCCTCAACGATGTTTGCTCATTGTTTTATGGTCCCTGCAGATTGCCTTCTTACGTGTCCTAATATTAATATACCTAACTAATCAAATAAAATATCTGGGAATTATAATAGATGAAACCCTATCTTTTAAACAACACACAGAAGCTTTAAATAATAGAATGCGTAAGCTAATATTCGTTTTCAAAAAACTACGTTATATTGCAGACCCAAAATTAATTAGGCGAGTATACCTTGCTCTCTGTCAGTCAGTTTTGACTTACTGCATTACCTCTTGGGGTGGAGTGGGTAAAAGTTTCCTATTACCTATCGAGAGAGCTCAAAGAGCGATTCTCAAGGTGTCTACTTGCCGTCCTTTCCTTTTTCCCACTAACCTACTCTATAAATCCTGTGAAGTACTAACAGCTCGACAGATATTCATAATGAGCATCGTATTAAAACAACACGCAGCCCTTCTCTATAGCACTGAAACTACTAAAAAGAGACGGAAAGACATAGTTTGCCCTACAAAAAGTACAAATATGCTTTCGCAGCCAAATTTTTTGTCTTTCTAGGACCTATTTATTCTCTAAATTATAATAATTGCAAAAGAACCGTCAAGGAAGCTCTTCAAAGTATGTCCTATGAAGATACAGAGAAATTATTAGTTGTACTTATGTTAGCGCCATGAGCCTTTTTGAAAAACCTTTAAACGCTAACATGAGGGGTGCGGGAAATTTACCATGAAATGGATAGAACTATCTAAATAGCTCTTTCCAGACTTCTAAAAGCCTGGAGCGGTGATTCAAAGCCTTGCTATGAGAATCGGCGGTTTTGTGGACTGTAATAAACTTTATGTGGCGGTATACGTTGATTTGAAATGAGGCTATTTTTTGTATGGAGAAACAGGAATAAGAGGACACAGGATGCAGCGCCTTACCTTTATTGAAGCTGGAGTCGCCTTCCTGCTGCTATGACCTTGTATGTCCTCGACGTGTAGGTTAACCACGCGGCAAGCCAGCGTGGTTTCACAGATAAACGATTCCTATTTCTTACACAGCACTTCAAATCAGTGAAACTTGATAAGTATATAGGTCTAATTTCATATATACACCCAAAAGTCTGGATTTATCACGAAATCCAGATATATTAACGGTAAAAGCTCTGGAGAGATGCTTTCGCGACAGCGGATTAGAACGAACTTGTCTTTTTTTTAATGGCGTCCATTGCGGTCATTCTTCTTCTAGCCATGTATGGCTGTTTCGCTCTGACCTATGGTAGACGCTGCAGGAATGAATAGGAAGGAAGGTGAGTGATGGAAACGTACCTCCTACCGCCACATTCTAGTATAAATAAAAGTTGAAAAGATTTCAAGAAGGTAGATTTGGATATCAGCGATGTATATGGCGGTAACATTCTCCCGACCTTAAAGGGTTGCCTTTAAAGATTAAACCATACAAATTTACAAAGGTTACTACTATATAATTAAGCGATAGGATCTGATGCAGACAGAATCAGTCCTTAAAAATTTATTCGCGGAAGCGACTGCTCTAAAAAGAGTCAAGGAACATAACATAAATTTACCTATTTGCAATAAACCTATCTCTAAACTAACCTAAGGTAAGAGAGCTACACTCTCACTGGCTCGGTAAAAGGCACACACGGACAACTGGGCGGACCAGGCTACCCTTAGCAGTTCTAACGGTGAGAGACCGCGTTGTGCCATCCTTCGAGGTATGAACAGCCTCCACAACACCTAGAGGCCAAGTGAATGGTGGAGCATTATCAACAATCAGTATAACCACTGATCGCAGTGGAATCGGAGTGGAAGGAATATTCCACTTGGATCTAGATTGCAATTGATGCAAATATTCTATTCGCCATCGCTGCCAGAAAGACTGTACCATCTTATGCAAAATCGAATGTCTATCCAGCAAACTTACGTTCTCTACTTGGGGAGCAGGCAGAGAGCGAAGGGGCGCCGTGTTAAGAAAATGAGCCGGCGTGAGAGCCGATGGCTCTGAAGGGTCGCTACTCATAGCGGTCAGCGGACGCGAATTTATAAGTGCCTCGATTTGCGTCAGCACCGTCAACAGCTCTTCATAAGATAATATTTGTTGACCGATAATCTTGAATAAATGAGATTTTACCACTTTTACCATGCTCTCCCAGCAACCTCCCATATGAGGCGACTGGGGTGTTATTCGTTTCATCTCTATGCGACTTTCTGAAAGCTCATATTCAAGTTGCGGGCGATGCTCATCGAGGAACTTATAAAGATCGCGAAGGTAAGAACTACATCCGACAAAATTAGTACCGTTATCAGTGTATATACACTGGACAGGACCGCGACGTGCCAGAAATCGTTTCAGGGCAGCAAGGAAATTGGCGGTGCTTAACTCCGAAGCGATTTCTATATGTAAGCACCTGGTTGTCAGACATGTGAAAATACAGAGCCAGGCCTTCCGGCTTCTAATGCCTCTTCCACGAACCGGTGTGTACTGGAGAGGGCCAGCATAATCACATCCAGTATGCGTGAATGGCTTGTCAACTTGGGTGACGCGGAACTCGGGCAGGTCTGACATCATTGGAAAAGATGGACGCGGTTTTGCTCTGAAGCACGTATTGCACTTGTGGATGCGATGACGAATAACGCGTCGCGCTGCCAGTATCCAATACTGATTCCTAAGTAAGGACATTAGCAATTCGGGGCCGGCGTGTAAATGCTTTTGATGGTAATAATCGATTAAGATATCAATCACGTGATCGCGCCTAGGTAATACATAAGGGTGTTTCTGTGAATAATTGATATCTGCGTAAGTCAACCGACCGCCAACGCGGATGAGACCGTTCGCGTCTAAAAACGGTTTAAGTTTTTGAATAGCGGAGGAACAGTTCTCACTGTTCTTTAATTTATTTATATCGTTAATGAAGTAAACTTGCTGTAATGCGGATATTATTTTAATTTCAGCAAAATCTAAATCAGATTTGTTCATGTAAGATCTACGCGGTAATAATTTTAAAAAGCGATACATATAGACAATTATGCGAAGTAACTTCGACCATGAAGAAACACGTTGAGCGAGCTCATAAATAAGCGATTTTGATCCACCCACTGTTATAGCGTGCGCAGAGGGCTTCAGTTCCGGCACTTCACTAACGTCTTCGCGATCGAACTCAGAAATAGGCCACTCTGATGTATGCTTAAATGCCCATGGGGGTCCGGTAAACCACAAAGGGTGATTGACAAGCAGCGCGGGTGATAAACCTCGAGATAAACAATCAGCAGGGTTTTCAATGCCTGCCACGTGATGAAAACAACTTGCGGGAATGTTATCGACAACCTTTGCGACGCGATTTGCCACAAAAGTTTGCCAGCGGTGCGGTGAAGAATTGATCCAACAAAGAACGACTTTCGAGTCGGTAAACGCGAAGACATTCGAAATTTTGTACCTTGGCTCAAAATTGTTCAGCACATTACGCATAAGCGTGGATAATAAAAGTGTAGCACACAATTCTAAACGAGCAATCGAAATAGTTTTAAGCGGCGAAACTTTCGATTTGGAACACACAAGCCTAACGGTCGTATTAGCGTTATCTTTGACTTGCAAGTAAACAACGCCACCGTAAGCGCGCTCACTTGCATCAGCAAATCCTAAGAGGTTTGCTACACAACCCTGCACTACCCCGAGATGCCGCGGAACGCGTATCTCGTTGAGAGCGGGAAGTTCGCTACAGAACTGCCTCCAGAGGATTACGATGCGTTGCGGTGGTGCATCGTCCCAGTCGCACTTCAATAACCATAGCTCCTGAATCAGGAGCTTGGCATAAAGTATGACGGGGGCCACCAGCCCTAGATTGTCCCATAAGCGCGCTACGACGGACAAGATACTGCGCTTAGTACAGCTTGAGTCTGGTTTTGCGACCTTGAATTTGAAAACGTCATCGGATTTGTCCCAATGTGTACCTAGAACTTTGTCAGGAACATTTTTATCAATCTCAAGATCTGACGAAGCTCGGTGCGAAGCGGGAATAGCGCGAAGGACCGCGGCCGAGTTACTCGTCCACTTCACGAGGTCGAACTGACCGCATTTAAATAGCTGTATTAGTTCGATACATGAATTGATAGCGACGTTCTCGTTTTCCTGCGCTGAATCATTTGACATAATGCTGTAGCAGACGTCATCCATGTACGTGGAAGTCGATGCTATGGCAGCTGCAGTTGGGAACCTTTCACCTTCATCAGCAATCAGCTGATGAACGACGCGGATTGCGTGAAATACGGAAGACTTCATACCGAACGCAACACGAGCCAGTTCAAAAACCGTCAATGTATCTTCCCGATGGAAGCGATAAATGAACCTTTGATATTTGCGGTCTCGCTCTAACATTCCTAATTGAAGAAACATTTGTCTACAATCTGCTGAAACGGCAATTTTGAAGAGCCGAAAATTCAAAAGAATGTTATTCAAATCACCCTGTAAATTAGGGCCCGAATGAAGAACATCATTCAAGGACAAACCTGTGCTAGTTTTACAACTAGCGTCTAAAACCATGCGGACCTTTGTGGATGTCTTATCTAGACGCTGAACACAATGATGTGGTACGAAGTAGGAAGCGGCGGTGGATATTATACTATTACTGTCAATAGGCCCTACTTCGGTTACATAACCCTTCTCAATGTATTCACGAATGATATCGTCATATGCAGTGCGTAGAAAGCTTGATGACTCCAACTTCTTTTCTAAGCACAAAAAACGTCGACGCGCCGTGAAGAAAGAATCTCCCAACTTGTAAACATCGTCGCGAAATGGAAACGCAACGGTGTACCTACCACTAGAATCACGCGTAGTAGTAGTGCGGAAATGAATTTCACATTCATTGTCATCTTGACTGATCGGGTTTGGAGCGGAAATTTCCTCGAGTTCCCAAAAACGCTTGAGGAGGTGGCCTAAATCGTCTTCTACGATAGCGCAACATGCGGTAGTGGACTTGTAGGGGAGCAGTGCAGGCGCGGAACCCATTATAATATATCCTAACACTGTTTTTATGGCGGGGGGTATTCCATGCATGCTGCTATGTACCGTATCAGGCATCAACAGGTGCGGAAAAATAGATGCCCCAAGCAGAATATCAACGGCGGTGGGAGTGGCGAACGTACTGTCCGCGAGCGACAATGATACGATGTGGGTAAAGGCAGCCTCGTCCACGGGAACTGTGGGCAGGTCATCCGTGATGCGATCTACGACAAATCCCGATACATCGAAAGAAACGTTTTTGTCAAAGCGGGAAAATATTTTGAAGTCAGTGGAACCTTTGATAGGTTTTTCCGAACCACCAAACCCTCGAACAATCATTTGCGTATTTTTATTGTAATTCAAGCCTAATCGGTTACAGCATTCTGTACTTATAAAATTGCTCTGCGATCCAGAATCTAAAAGGCATTTTACAATATGCTTCTGTCCGCTTCGATCACAGATAACAACTTGAGCGGTCGATAGCAATATCGTTGTGTGACGAATACATCGCGCGGCGCGATCTCCGTCATTAGCACTAAACTGCAATGGCGCAGCAATGGATGTGTGCAAGGACGATACTCTCGGCTCGCTCGCAGTAGGCGCCTGTACGGGTGCACTGACTAACGGTGTAGACGGCAACGGCTGCGGCGGCCGCGACGGCGTGGCGTGCTCGATAAGAATCGCAGGTTCGGTTCTCGATACCGGCACCGATCCACTGTTATGAGATTGTGAGGTGGTTTGATTCGGAGCCGTATTGAAATGTAATAAAGAGTGGTGTTTTTGATGACAGTTGCGGCATTTGAGCGTTGAATTACAATCGCGAGACTTATGTTTAATGCTTAAACAATTGATACATGCACCTTTATCTTTCACGCATTTGAAGCGTGCGGACGGTGTCATTTCAATGAATTTTTGGCACTTGAAAAAGTGGTCATGCACAATATTATCACATAGGCATTTTTTGTTAGCAGTCGCGATGGCTACATAACTCTGCGGGTTAGGTACATTATTGCGAGATTTAACAGAACTACGCGTGGAAACGCCAGCTGTGTTAGGCTGTGTGTTTTGATAAATCCTATGTTGACTCCTAATGAATTCGGTTAGCTGACCGAAAGTCGGCAATGAGACTTCACGATATTGTGACTCGAAAGCACGTATCGTTTCTCCGTCCAACTTTTTGAGTGCTATATGCAAAAATACAAAATCTGTTAGGTTATCTATTCCAAGATTTTTTATTGCGTTTGCGGCAGTGACATATTGGTCCATGAATGTTTGCATATTAGATGCAGAAGCGGGGCCATTTATTTTAAGATTGATCATCTGATCTAGATACGTAGAAGCGAGTACGCGTTTATCCTGATACCTATCCACGAGACACTTTACGATTATTTGATAGTTTTCAGGACACGGCGCGATGCCCGAAAATACCGCTTGCGCTTTAGTGGAAAGCTTTCCTATCAAATAGTACAGTCTCTCAGCGTCTGTCAACGATGGATTTTCGTGTATTGTGGACTTGTAGCTTTCATAGAATAAGGGCCAATTACGAACATCACCGTCAAATGACACAATTTCGATTGGCGCTAAAGTAGGCCGTTTAGACCTAATGACTTTCTGATCATCGTCAGTGTTCATCCTCGAAGGCACAGGCTCAACCTGCTTCAACACACGTTTAATACGACAAAAGAGATCATCAAACGAAATTAATGATTGATAGTTAGGTTTCGCGGATGGATTAATTTCTAAAAGTAGCCTATTGTGTTCGTTGACGAGATCCCTAAATTCCGACCGAGTTTCATCAATAGTCGCGACTGAATCCAGAAAACTCTCCACCATGTCGCTGTCTATGTGTGCCCTTTTCGCCCTTTCGAATACAATTTGAATTGATTCGAAAAGGGCATTTCGTTTTGCCTCTATAAGAATCATTTCTGAACTTAAATGTGATGAGGCGGATTCATCAGTTTTTTTATCCTTAGCATCAGCTGCAGGTCGAGGCATCTTGTTACAATTCAATATGTGGGTATGTATCGAAACTATAAGATCGCAATGCACTGAGTGAATTCTCAACGCTGTCTTAGTTAGTGCGTAAACAACCTATATTCAATAACTATAATGCGCGCGGTAACAAGCACCTGATGTATAAAACTGATAATATTAAATCGCGGGTATTTTATAAAGTGGAATGTGTAGGTACCTTGTGCTACGATGCAATGCAACTATGACTGAAGTTGACCTATGACTGAATATTAGATATAACTGAAACGTATTTTATAAACTAAACTATGATTTTGATAAGATGAATTTTAATAAATGTAATTAACTACTTAGTTGAATCTAAACGAATTCAGATACGAGTGCGGGGTTCACTAGATAATTAAATGAAGATCGTCTAATATTTAGGTGTATTGTAAATAGAAAATAAATCCGGCTTACGGAGGACCAAAAATGTTAGCGCCATGAGCCTTTTTGAAAAACCTTTAAACGCTAACATGAGGGGTGCGGGAAATTTACCATGAAATGGATAGAACTATCTAAATAGCTCTTTCCAGACTTCTAAAAGCCTGGAGCGGTGATTCAAAGCCTTGCTATGAGAATCGGCGGTTTTGTGGACTGTAATAAACTTTATGTGGCGGTATACGTTGATTTGAAATGAGGCTATTTTTTGTATGGAGAAACAGGAATAAGAGGACACAGGATGCAGCGCCTTACCTTTATTGAAGCTGGAGTCGCCTTCCTGCTGCTATGACCTTGTATGTCCTCGACGTGTAGGTTAACCACGCGGCAAGCCAGCGTGGTTTCACAGATAAACGATTCCTATTTCTTACACAGCACTTCAAATCAGTGAAACTTGATAAGTATATAGGTCTAATTTCATATATACACCCAAAAGTCTGGATTTATCACGAAATCCAGATATATTAACGGTAAAAGCTCTGGAGAGATGCTTTCGCGACAGCGGATTAGAACGAACTTGTCTTTTTTTTAATGGCGTCCATTGCGGTCATTCTTCTTCTAGCCATGTATGGCTGTTTCGCTCTGACCTATGGTAGACGCTGCAGGAATGAATAGGAAGGAAGGTGAGTGATGGAAACGTACCTCCTACCGCCACATTCTAGTATAAATAAAAGTTGAAAAGATTTCAAGAAGGTAGATTTGGATATCAGCGATGTATATGGCGGTAACAACTTAAATAAAAGTTGTATTTGTACTAATTAAGTTTAGCTAAGTTATGTACTAAGATTTTAGCAAGACGGATTTATTGTACTATTTACACCCTTTTACATACCTATTAGATGACTAGATTTTTATAATTAATGCGATTATTTAGAAACATTATACCTTGCCTCGCCTGAAACACAGGATGACCTAGTTCAGGCACATAACATAATTGAATTTTTCGTAGATTTAAGCAAATTTGTATTTAGTGTTTTACCTGAATATACTTTTTATTATTATTATTATTTATTAATATGATGTCACATTTGCTACTTTTAACATTAGGTAATTTAAATCTAATGCATGTGTTTTTTTTTAATTTAGTAATAAACTATTTTCTGTAAACCAATCTTGAACCTGAAGAATAGAGTTATTCGAGTCGTCATGATTTTGTGAGCCACGGTCTATTTTAAAGAGCAATGATGTGTTATCTGCAAATAACACCATCTTCGGTTGATTTTGAAGTAATTGGGTTAAATCAGTAATATAAACTAAAAAGAGTAATGGACCCAATATCGAACTTTGAGGAACGCCCGTTGTCATTTCAGATCCTAATGAGTTTATGCCGTTTACTTGAACTCTAACCTTTCTATATTTCAGGTATGATCCTAGTAAATCAAGAGCCGTATTCCTAATTCCATAGTGCTACAGTTTCAGCAGAAGTGTTTCATGGTTTACGCAATCGAACGCCTGAAGAACATTTCAATGGCACCTTGGGCTTCTTCCCTGACGTTAAAACTGGTATTTATTAGGGTGACACCCGGTCAGTGGTACAACGCCTTTTGGAGAACGGCCGAATATATCCGGTATCCAGCTAAACAGCTATCCGTTTTATTACTACTTCAAATAATAAATTATTTTTTTCAGAAACACCCATATAAAGATTGGTATTAGTGTAGCTGGAATATTACATAATTGCTTTATACGAAAAAGTTGTTTACCTCGTTATGGTCTCAATATTTAAGATTTATGTATTCGATTAATAAAATATATCTCACCTGGTCTCATATTCATTTTCTCCAGTAGCATGAAGTCTAGAGGAGTGAATATAAAGCTGCCTATTGACAAGAGTATTAGCAGAACTCCCCACACGCATTGGACTACGGGACCTGTAACAAAAAAAAAACATAATTAATATTTATAGTAATAAATAAATAATGTATCGTAACTATGCTTGTTCTTAATAATCTTAATGGGCCGGCCATATTCAAAATCGAAGTATTTTATTTCACATAAACCTACATGGGCACTTATGAAACGTCAGGAGCTAGGTGCACGGTTCCAATTGATCGTTTCCTAACGAAAAGAGCCATTATTACCTATAGAACCGATGATCGTTGGGGATCTTCGATTATCAATAGCACTAGATTAAGGATTAGGAACAAAAACACATCGCTCAAGTGGCCGCGATTGCATAATAACTTGATTATAAACCTTAACACTCAAACATAAAGTTTATTATCGTTTGTAATATATTTACTACTTCGATTGAAAAGTAAACGTATTATTAAAAGAACAAAAATAATTATGGACATATGAAACAATTTCTAAGCAATAAGGTTGAAAAAAACTGTTGCAGAAGAAGACCACAACATGATTTGAGGTTAATTTTTCCGGTAGTTTTTGACGCGCTCTTCGGAAATCTAGTAGTATAGTTGATCGAAGGTTAGGATGCCTAGTTGAAATGGAGACTAGGAATCGGCAAAAGTGTGGTAGATCGTCCTTAGGCTAGGTGGAACGTTGATCTTCTCGGGGTGGCATACACCTCGGCTACTCTCATCCACGAGTAGCCGAGGTTCAAGCTAAATGGCGTGCGATTATGAGCGCCTATGTCCAGCAGTGGAATGATAGTCACATTGCAGTCAGTCAGGCAGGTAGTGGCAGTCAGGCTGATAATTTAATTTAATTTAATATCTTTATTTCAGACAATACAGTCCATATTTTCTACATATCTAGCTTTGGTAAGGGTTGTTAGTAGTACACAAAAAATACAGTAAAAGGTGTTAGTAATTTGTTAGTAAACAAGAAAAGTTACACAATAATCCTATTTCCTATTTCTATGCAGGTGCACACCTGCCCAGAACACAGTAAAAGGACTGTCGATTTTGCACGCTAACGCTAATAATGATGACGATAATAATATAATTATCTTACGTTGGTTTAGCGGTTATAAGCGCAACAGCCTGACTGTCAGCAGTCAAGCGCTGGTTTTTCAGCGACAGCCGGCGTTGACATGATGACGTCAACCAGTGCAGCATATAGAGAAATAACAAAATAAGCCAAAACAATTGACCAACTGGTTAGTCCTAAATATATAAAATATAATATTTAAAATGGCAACATATGCCACGCAATATGGCAATATATTTTGCGCATATGACCACTTAAATTCAATCGAATCGAATTTGAATTGTTGGTCAATTGTTGGTCAAAATAAGCCAAAAATAAAATAAACACAATGGTTATTGTGTTTATTTTATTTTTGGCTTATTTTGCAAGATTGGCTTATTTTGCTTTTTGGCAATATATTTTGCGCATATGACCACTTCAATCGAATCGAATTTGAATTGTTGGTGGATAGGTAGGTTAGGGGGTTTAAAAAAATGATATCAGTAGTAACCCATTAAAATACAGTGAAGTTAAAAGAAAATTTCAAACAATTTCCATTTAATATTCTACTCATCACGCTCGTATTTTGTAACGGGGAACAGCAAGACTTCTAGTGATACATCGATTGGCTACGATCCATACAGAACGTGTTCAGTCAACGATCTAGCACTTAGTAAAATATAGACTCAAATTCTTGCACGTTCACATAGTAAATCTGAGAAGGCCTAGTGGCGAAATACGCAACATAACGCGCTTTCCCTGAAGCTCACACAATTCGAAAACGAACTAATTTGTTTTTAAAGTATATCATCCCGGATTCACAACGTTCTAATTTCGATTTGATTTCAGCTTAGAGTGGTTTAGAGAATCCATCAATCTATCAACTCAGCCAGACATATATAACCACCTCTCCTAAGCAGCGACACAACAGCCTGTCCACCGCTTTCCACATCCAGTCTATTCCAGCCAGGGGGCGTCCAAAACTACGCTTGCCGATACGCGGTCTCCACTCCTGGACTCGTCTGCTCCACCGACCATCGGTCATTCGACAAACATGGCCATCCCACTGCCATTTCAGCTTGCTTACCATATCGGTAACTGGTTTTTTTCCGGCTGAATTCATTTCTGATTTCATCTTTCACATAAACTCCGACGAAACGCCCGCTCCATGGCACTGAACTCATTTGTTTTAAATGTAAATCAGATTGACAAAGAGCCACCGTTCACTTTTGAGTGGTTTATGGCCGATTCCTATAATTTACGGACTGTTATGAGTTAAAATAAAGACTTGTATCTTTAACAATAAGGAAGCAAACACCTCATAGCTTTGCGTAGTAGACCCTACCATATGGGAGTAGTTATAAAATTAGCTTACGAATCTATTTATATACGCAATCAATAAATTTGCCAGTCTATATTACGATACCCCTTGGTAAGACTGGTTGTCAGACTTTCGGGCTTCTGACGACCCGTCACGACTGCCAAAGATTCACGAATGACAGCCGGGACCAATGGCTTAACGTGCTTTCCGAGGCACGGAGGAGTCTCGGTATGTAAAGGTCAGCCATCTACGGGCCTACCCCGGCAAGCGTAAGTGAGTGAGCCTGATGGATCGACCCGTGCGGCTGTTATTACTTAGCCACGAGCTCCTCAAGCTCCTAATTTGGCAATAAAAAAAGCTACCATTGGTATGTAAAGCGATTTTTTATAACAGAAACATAATAGAAACAGCATTAGGGAATGACTACCGGTATTGTAGCGAGGTCAATATCCTAATAGGTTAATTACCTTCTTGTAATTATACCTACTAACATATTTTTCTGCATATTATTAAACAACCTTGTGTATAATGCAACTTAATGAATGTTGCAAAATTATATTCAAAAGAAAAAACTGCATGTAAAACAATCCCTTTTATAAATATTTAGGGTTCCGTGTAAACGAAACTAAAAACTTCGTATTTTTTACCGACTACAAAAAAGGGTCTCAATTCATCGGCATCACTTTTTTATTTAGGTAAATTTCGTTTTTTAAAACCCCAGAGACTAATTTGATTAGCAATTTGTTTCAAAACGATTCAAATTCCGATTGATCGTGTATTACGTAATTAGGGTACTGGTTAGCGAGTTAATGATATTAAATAAGCATAGGTACTTAATATGTTAAAATATGCTGTCTGATAAAACCCAATATAGCTTGAGCGTTGAGCTCCTGTTCTGAGTTGACGATTAATCCACCACCGTATCTCTACGTTGATGTCGTGGTGGGGCTTGCGCGCTCCAAATTCTAGGTCTGTGCCGGTAGAGTTTACTTTGCCAGAACAGGTCTAGGATGAGGAGCCAGACCAAGAGAGATACAGAAACCCGCAGGGCAGCATGTGGCGAGCTGTTGGGCAGTAGCGACCCCACGGCCCTATCTCCCAGGAGAAATCTTGTTCCTCATCTATGGTTTGTCTTTATTGGCCGGCTGGAGTGAACACTGACGAGGAACAGGCCTCCCACCTCATTATTGCCCTAATTGGCTGGATTGAGTGGAGATTCGCAAGAGCAAACGTGCTCGGAGGAAGGAAGTATTCCAGTAAGTGCTCGTAGGGATCTTGACCATCTTCCGGGCTCCGGGATTGTTCTGAAAGCCGTGGAATACCTCTCCACTCCTCAAGCACCTTAGGACATGTTCAGTTGCCCCCTTGTAGCTTCGTTGTCACTATGTGTTAGCGACAGTTTTCCCATTATTGAGTATGCAAGTCACCCCCTGCCATTTTATCCGTGTACATATAAAACATTGATCAGGCAGGGGCCATAGTCTTTTCATAGTTCCAGGTCACCAGTCAACTTTAGCCACCCAAACCCATAGTCCAATATCTTTATTTCCATATCCTGCAATAGTCCTACACCAACCGGGGGTTGTTCTTGGATGCACTTACATAGTACCTACATACAGGGGTAATCTTCGGTTGGTGCCTCATTTCATTTAAAACGTCTAGCGGGCCTCTGCGAGTTGGCTTTGGCCCTTTGTACGCCTTCTAAAGGTCCGGGACCCCAGGGACCCGAGAAACGTTAAGAGACGTAAATATAATAATAACAATTATTTCAGATTAAAGTCCATAATTACATACTACTTATCCATACATACACATTTAAAAACTAATTCAGATTAAGATTAAATTAATAACAAATGCGTGCTTTGAATGAACAGGTTCACTCAATCTTTGTGGTTATTTCCACAAAGGACCATTTTAGACACCAATCTACATTGATCTTCACATGATATGACCAAGATTATTATGTATGTGGACTTTAAAAGAGATTGTGACATCTGAGTTTGTTTCGGCCTTTCTTCTCAGAGTAGTCAGATAGGAAACAGACCTCATATAGTTTTTAAAATATGATTGACGTGTAAAAATGTTTATACAAACCTACTCACAGAAATAAAATCTTTCATCACTTAGCTATTAAGTTGATTCAAATCTGACATTGAGTTTGCTACTCGCTGCAGTGTTGAAGACGTAAAAAGTTCTCAGGTACTTATTTAATTATTATACGGAACCGTTTTACGTTTGTTAATGTTCGGTTCCGGTTTGTTTCGACGGTAATTTCGAGAACGTCGGTCGGTCAAGAACAAAATAAAAGGATCCTGTGTAATGAATGAAGTAATTATGATTATTTTACCTGTTATTTATTATTTACCAATTTTTTGTTTTATTTGGATTGTGGCTAAGTTAAGCTACGCTTGCCGGCGGTTGGTCCGAGGATGGGTAACCAAGACCATCTTTACATACCAAGACACCACCGTACCTCGGAAAGCACGTTACGTCGTTGGTGCCGGTTGTTATTCGTGGATCTTTGACAGTCGTTACGGGTCGTCAAAAGCCCGAAAGTCTGACAACCAGCTTTAATAAGGAGTATCGTATTACCCAGTAACTGGGTTGTGGAGGTCAGATAGGCAGTCGCTCCATGTAAAATACTGGTATTCAGCTGCATCCGGTTAAACTGCATCCGGTTATTTCTAATTTACATCAATGACCTCCCAAAATTAATAGCAGAATCCGGACCGTGCGTTTTGTTCGCGGACGACATCTCTATTCTCACTCAATGTCATGACAACATAAACCTAAACAGTACCCTTAATGAAATATTTATCAAAATAATAACATGGATGAACGAACACAATCTCGAAATCAACTTTGCAAAGACTAAACTAATAACTTTCCATCCCCACTGTTTTGATTTTATATATTTTACTTTCTCTCTACTACTACTACTAGGGGAAGGGTAAAAAGAGATGTAGACACCGTGTATAAAAAGAGATGTCTTTTTACCCTCCGTCCTATCGCAGGTATGCTGGAAGAGATATTTCTTTAGAAATAAGCATCACCTTTGTACACGTATTTGTCTGTTCTTTTCTTCTTGCCTGTTTATATAAGGTCCCATTAAAATAGATGGACAAATTTTAACACAGCGTTCAGTAAGTCTAACCAAAGATCTCCACGCAAAAAAAAACACTGGTTAAAGTGATTTTATTTTGACCTAAAATAATAAATGGCATTGGGTAACCAACATTTTTTGTGTATTTTCGTTAGCTGATTTATTTTTCTTGTAAGTATCTAATGCGTTTTTCTTTGTGCGTGGTGACGAAATTATTTACACAAAGTACAGCCGGCCGGCCTGGGTTCGAACCCACGACCTCAACTCGTAAGTCGAGCCGTTACCACTGAGCCACCACTGCTTTTAATATACACATTCTCTTTGCGCTCTTGACAGAGTGGTCGCGGTCATCATGTTGCAGTGATACACATTAGTTATATATATATAGTTATAGATATCATTTAAGGCGAAAGAAAAGGCGAAAAAATGCTAAGGCGAAAAAATTTGAATTTCGCGGGCTACCCTGATGGGTAGCCTGCGAAATTCAAATTTTCTTACGTTTTTTGCAATTTGCAGGTCAGTATCAGGTTGTATGTTGATCTAAATATGATTCGCGATCATAAATTATTAAATGTTTATTTATAGAATTATAATCATAAATACAAGTCTCTGAGTTCATGTGAATGACTATAACATGAAATCATGACATTTGAGGATTATGCCAATTTAAGGAGTTGCATTGCTGGTTCTAGTGATTATAATTCTGTAAAGCCATATTTGTTACGGTCGCGAATCATATTTTAATCAACATAATATAACCTGACACTGACCTGTAAATTGCAAAAAAAAAAAACGTTTGAATTACGCGGTCTACCTTAGCGCATCCCCCTTAAGATAAATTATACGATTTAATAACTATTGTAAGTTTATTTGAGGATATCAGAAACCGGACATTGGAAAGATTTTGCAATTTCCCTTGAAATTAGAATAAATTAAAATTTGTTTCTTAATTTTTACCGGTCAAGCAGGTTAACAGGGTCGTTCTTAGGAAAAGTTACTTTATCAAAAGTGACTATTTAATTATATTTTGTATACATAAAAAGGTAATTTTTTACAGAGGATTTCGTCGCTTTTAAATACAAGTTAGGTACGTGAATTGATAAACAAAAAACACGACAAAGAGAAAAACAAGCACTAGTTTTTTGTAAGATATCGCAGGCTCCGGACTAACAAAAGATACACCATAACTTCAGGTTTGTCCCCAACTGTAATAACACAGAAAAAAACTATTCACAAAAAAACAAAAAAAAACGACTTCCAAAAAAATTTGTCTTGGATACAAGATTATAATGGCAGGCGACCTTGAGCATTTTTGGACCTGTGTCTTGATTTCTGTCTGAAATATTTTCTTGTTTCATACTTTTTAGAGCCTGATTTTTCAGTAGTCGGGCTTTAGTTTTTGAATTTACTTTTTGTTTGAATTATTTTGGGGACATAATTTCGTGATAAAGTATTTGCAGAGCCGCTTTAAATGTTTTTGTTTAGGTTTTATTGTTTAATAGGTATTAATTTTACAGCCGCGCCGTACGTAGAACAGTCTCACTTTTCCTTGTTTTTTATTTACTTAGAAAATATGATATATACATATTTGTAATTTGCTCGTCAAGCCCTTTCATTTGATACCCAACATGGCATAATTAAACTTTTTTTTTATAGTTCTTGACGTTATGCCCTCTAGAGGGCGCATTTAATTAATTAATTTATTTATTTGTTTGATTTACACGGTTAGAAACCAGTTACATAAATCAACATTATATGTATTATAAAATAAGTACAAATAAATATAAACTAAACTAACTAAACCAAAAACAACAATTAATTCTCAATGAATTCACTGAAATGTAGACACATAGCCATCAATTGTTTCAAACTATTATGAAAAAGGTCGCAGTCCGGGTTGGCCTCCACGATCTTATTCAATGCGGTCATCACGCGCGGTACGGGAGACGCAGCGCGGGCCACAGTCCGACAGGGCGGCACGCTCAGCAAGCGATGCTTTCTGCCACAAAGATACCTGCTAGGCGTGTAGAGTCGAATCAGCTCATTATGAATGTCAGGAGCATCCGTCATTCCCTTCGATATCTTAAGCATATCGCCCACCTGGTAACATGCTCTTCTGGTCTCTAACGAATGATATCCTAGACATCCTAAGAGGAACTTGGTAGGATATAGGTAGGGATAATAACCGCGAGTTCTTTTGTAAAGAAAACGCAGGAATGCTTTTTGCACTTTTTCTAGTAGAAGTGCATACTTTGCTTCGTGCGGATTCCATACAGAAAAACTAGCTTCTAGCTTGGTACGGACCAGTGTGCCGTATAAGAGCCTTATTACATAATCGTTACGAAAGTCACGGGCATTCCGTAGAACAAACCCTAGTCTCTTAAAAGATTCCCTGGCAACTGCAGAGATGTGATCATGAAAAGTAAGTTTCTGGTCAAATGTGACGCCCAAGTCCTTCATGTTGGTTGATCTAGATATTATGTTAGTACCATTTATTTTGTATTCGAAATTAATTGGGTGTCGCATTCGACCAAAAGTCATTACGTAACATTTTGAGGAATTGAATTCCATTTTATTTTGAACTTACCATTCATATATGGCATTTATGTCATTTTGCACCGCTTCGCAATCAGATATAGTATTAACAGCACTGTAAAGTTTGAAGTCATCTGCGTAAAGAAGACATTTCGCAAATTTTGCAACGGATGGTAAGTCCATTTACCATGATAAGAAATAGAAGAGGTCCGAGTATTGATCCTTGACTTACACCAGAGCGTGTATGGTAGGGACGAGATACGTAGATACCTAGCCTTACAAATTGTTGACGGTCACGGAGATAGTCAGCTAAAAGTCTAAGTAAGTTTGGACAGAAACCTATGGCGCTGAGTTTCCGAAGCAAGATATCATTATTAATTCTATCGAAAGCTTTACAAAAATCAAAGTAAAGTACATCCACCTGTCTCTTTCTGTCAAGATGTTTTGATATGTACTCTGTAATTGTCAGCAGATTGGTATCGACAGACCTTTTGTGCATAAAACCGTGCTGGCTGTTACTCAAATATATATCAACATGAGAGTAAATGAGTTTATGAAGAATATTTTCGAATATTTTGGCTGGAGATGATAATATGGCGATAGGTCGATAACCTTCAACTGCTGATTTATTGGCAGTCTTAGGTATAGGCGTCACTCGCGAGATTTTCCAGTGATAAGGATAGATGCCAGCCTTTAATGACAAATTAAAAATGTGACATAAAGGAACGGAAAATAGTCTTTTTAAATCCTTTAGAATAAACGGCGGAATACCGTCAGGTCCTATAGAACTTCTAGGTTTTAATTTATCGATACCGTACTGGACATCAGCGAGAGTAAATTGGAAAATATTTATGTAGTTACTACTGGAATAGGTTTCGTGATTATTAATACATGCTGGGTTTAATTCGGGTATTTCTGGTAGGAAAATGCTTGCAAAAAAGTTGGCAAAGGCTTCAGCAGCTGCTGCTCCTGAGAAAAAGTTGTCGCCATAGCTAACGCTGGACTCAAAACCTCCTTTCGATCGTAAACTATTAACATATTGCCAAAATTCAAGTGGGTTTCTTTTAATATTATTTTCTAAGCTTTTTATATACAAACTATAGGCTTCTGCAGTGCGACGTTTCAAGGTGTTTCTAAGAATCGCAAAACAATTGTAATCATCACTGCAATTGGTACGCTTCCAGCTTGCGTGTAGTTTTAGTTTCAGATTGATGTCATTAATCAGTAAGCAATGTGACGTCACATAGCTTATAACCAGCGGACGATCAAGACGCTTCCAACGATACCTTATTTGTCAAATTATGATCAGAAGTTTAGAAGTTATGAGGTCGTATCACATGAACATACATACATATATAGACATAAATACATACCGGTCAAAATCATAACCCTCTTTTTTGCTTCGCCGTAGTCGGGTAAAAATAATAGTTAATAGGCATTAGAAAAATCCGGAGTCATACGTGTTATATATATACAGGGTGTTTGGCAGAACGTTGAACATACGAAAATGGTGGATAGGTGGGGTCATCTGCTACTTACTCAGCCCTAATTTATTTGCTGGCCCAAGGGATATTTAAAAAAAAAAATTTTTCTTTCTTCTATTTTCACCATTTTCTTAACTTTAAAGTGTAATTTTTATTAAAAATGGGTAAAACAGGCAATATATTTTTTTTTAATATTTTATGTTTGCAGATTCTTATAAAATTATTGCTTTATTCAGATGTTAGCTAGAAGAAGTAAGAATTTTTTTTTTTTAAATATCACGTTGGCCAGGGCCAAATAAATTAGGGCTGAGTAAGTAGCAGATGACCCCACCTATCCACCATTTTCGTATGTTCAACGTTCTGCCAAACACCCTGTATACATAAATCGAACAGATTACGTACGACTTCGGATTTTTAATTTGTCTGCCTGTGATGTCATGGTTATACCTTTTTATTAGATGCCTCCTTGTCGTAGTTGGCTTTTAGTTTTATAACTTTTATTACTTACTATATCTATTTTCTCACTTTTAATTACGGAAATATTTGTTTGGTACCGGTATCACACCAAGGCCAATAGTACCGGTCTCCCAAAATACCGGTATTTCAAGCCCGGTCTGCGGCGGCGGTCGCTAGTAATACTTCTACATTAATATTATAAAGACATCGAAAAAGATCTGTATTTTTGTATGTTTGTAACAAGGACGAACAAAAAAAGCCAGACAGATTCTCGCTAACAAGAAACTGTGTCACTCAAGTCGGCCAGATCGCTGTACGCAGGCCGCACACATTAACATATTACTTGGTCATCCAATATTCACACAAGCGTCAACATTCACACATAAATATTTACCCATACATACAGCGAGCTGGCCGACTTGAGTGACACAGTTTCTTGTTAGCGAGAATCCGTCCTACTGTTTGTAATGACTAATGAATAAACTCAAAAACTACTGGAAAAATTATTTCACCAATAGAATACTATATTATCATATCACTGAGTAACATAGGCTATCATTTATAAATAAATACATCAGGAAAATAGTCTAAAATAAAATCTTTTTTCGTGTCTGCCTGTGTGCCTTAATTATAAGTTCTTAAGGGGGATGCGCTCGCGCCCTCACGCCCCTAGCCGCCGCAGGAGACGCCCTGGGCGTCGGGAATCGCAGGCCGATTCCCGACCACCGTAGGCGCGGGCTTGCGGACGGTGAGCAATGGGTAGCTCGCCGTCCGATAAGGACCAGGCCCGGGTCGACGGCGCGTTGTGTTCCACGCGCGCCTCAAAGAGATGTCAGCAGAAGTGAAGGGGTCCGTTAGGACCGATGCCTGCCGGGGTTGCGGGAAAGTCCAAAAGGGATACCGTGGCCCCTGGCAACGTACAGGCAACGGAAGGAACACGGGTGGGTTTTAGTCAGTAAGAGTCTGACACGCCCTCCCGCTCCACCCAGAGCGGGAGAAGTTATTTGATAATTTCCCACCCAAAAAAAAAAAAAAAAGGGGGATGCGCTAAGGTAGCCCGCGAAATACAAAATTTCTTTAGTTTTTTGCAATTTGCAGGACAGTGTCAGGTTGTATGTTGTTTAAAATATGATTCGCGACGGTAACAAATTATGGCTTTACAGAATTATAATCATTAGAATCAGCAATACAACTTCTTAAGTTAGCATAATCCTCAAATTTAATAAAATAGTCATTCAATAGGATTACATGAACTTACAGAGTTCGTCGGTCGAATCACGAAAGGGCTTATCTGAGTTCTACCAAATTTTTCAGGAGAGCGATTTTTAATAAAATGTACAATTATGTGCCGTCGTAACATTTTACCTAATTCTTATATGAGGTTTATAGAATACTCGTTTTGATGAATAGTTAATTCTGTTTATATATTTAATTAACTTTTTTGTGTAAAACAATTGGCTGTGGAGATATTCGATTTTTTTTGAAAAAAGTTTCACTTACGCCCCTTTGTGATGTCCAATTAATATCATTAATTTCATTTACGCCCGGTATCTTGGATTTAAATTAAATGAAAAACGGAAAGTATACTGAAGCTTAAGCTTATTTTTTAATATAAGAATCTAAAAAAATACTGGTACATACAAT
Organism: Xanthia icteritia; assembly: GCA_949128155.2. Taxonomy (NCBI): domain Eukaryota; kingdom Metazoa; phylum Arthropoda; class Insecta; order Lepidoptera; family Noctuidae; genus Xanthia; species Xanthia icteritia. The sequence continues at coordinate 8,704,928 of OX421959.2, read as the reverse complement.
ATTTAAAAAGGGTCGAAAAACCAATCAAAATAAGTAGTAATTCTTATACTAAATCTACCCCAGGATTGAAGATTATTTTAGTAAAAATAAACTTCAATCGTGGGGTAAGCTTTCGTAGTAATAAACATGTTCTCGATTCCTTATTATCGGTGTATCTCCGCTGCACATTTTCATTAGGTCATTATACTTCTCTTTGGATTTTTTTTTAAAGAGTGGTTTAACTGTTCGACGTTTGTCCTCAACCAATGTTGTACATTACTTCGTTTCAGTGATATAGATTTGTATTGTGTTTCCATGTGACTTGTTTTAAAGAACAGTGTAGTAAGTTGGGTTCTCAATACTCTAAACTCCATGACGTCTGTCCACTTAAATGACTCACCAGTTTGGTCATCTCCCTTTTTAACTGTAGCAACTTTGGTTTTGAGGCTTCTGGATTATGATAATTTCAGATATTTCAAAGACAGGTCTTTGAAATATCTGAAATTATCATAATCCAGAAGTCGGACCTCATAAGGCTTTTTGCGTGCCAATCGTATGATCGGTTCCAGTTGACTGGGTACATAAATGTTTCCAACCTTATTCATTGCAAACGCTATCGCGCTGTGGACAGAATCACACTCACTTTGCCCATGAAACGAACAAAAGTAACGCAAACTGATTTCTTTAATCGATTCACTGTTACTAATCACATATAAGAGCATTGCCGCCATTGTGGAGTTTTTATTCTGGCCTACACAGCCGTCGCTGAACATACAAACTTCTTTCACTCCCCTCCTATCACAATTTGTTAAGAAATAATGTACACTAGTAGACATAACTGATGATACGCCTATTCGTGATGTTTTAAACTAAAGGAATAGTAGATAGGGCTCTTCGCGACTACTCCTAAGTCATTAAAGACTGAGATTTTAGTTACGCCGTTTCGTGACATAATAAAACTTGACATCTAGAATTCAATGGTGTAAATAGCTCAAAATCCGAAATTTTGTTGGTTACGCCCCTTCGTGATTCGACCGACGAGTTGTATTGATGATTTCTATGATTATAATTCTATAAATAAATATTTTATACGGTCGCGAGCGGTAAATGTGCATATATACACATTTATAATATATATAATTTAAAAATGTGAAAGTTTGTATGTTTGGATGTTTGTTACTCAATCCCGCAATAACTGCTGAACAGATTTGGATGCAATTTGCCACACAGATAGCTTATAACCTGGATTAACACATAGGATTTTATCCATAGTACGTTCCTATGGGATAATTTCCAACACAGGCGGGCGAAGTCGCTGCCAAAAGTTAGTATTATAGTAAAGAGAAAAGATTTGTTTTTTGTATGTTTGTATGATACTTTATCCCGATATTCCCACGGGACCGAGACTTATGCGGGTGAAACCGCGGGGCGCAGCTAGTAATAGATAAACAGATATTGCCTGTGCATTATGTATCTAAATGAATAATTCTCACATCGTCAAAAGGCCTGCCGAGGTCACAACAGTCATTGGATACATCATTATGCATATAGAATTGACAGTTACTCAACAGATACATAGTAAATACTTTAATTATTTATTATGTATCTGTTGAGTAACTGAAATGGTTGTTAAATTTTTACACACGATTTTAACCACAAAAATATTTTTTTGTCTAGAGACTAATTAGGGATTTTGTCTCCCGAAATCTCGGGAGCCACGGGCCTTTAAATCTTTAAATCTAATTCAAAACTCCCGGGAATTTTGAAACGAACTTTTTTGGGTATCATGATTATCTAGATTAATGAGACCATTTTTTTTTTAAACTATTATTTACATATTTAGTGGTATTCAACAACTACAACAACAAAGTAGGTAAGTACAACTAAATATTGAAAAATACAAAGGATTAAAAAAAAAAAACTAAATCCAAAAAGTACTACACAGCGAAAAATAACAAGTCGGTGTCTTTGCTTTGGAATTTTCGTTTTTTGCCTCAGACGTCCGAAATTAAAGTTATTTTTTTACACTTCGTAGTTTTTTTAGCCAAGTACTAGTTTTGCACCGACACGACGAGGCCAAGGGTAGAAAAAATAAAAAAGATTACCTACCAAAATGAAAGCTATATTAATATGAAGCCCATAAGTCTGGCCTTTAACAAACTATGTTTGGGTCGGGTTCCAGTCTAAACGTATGCATCTGAATACCATCAGTATTTTACACGGAGTGACTAGGTACCTATATCTAACCTATCTACAATATGTAAAAAAAACCCTATCTGATCCGAAAAAGCACGTAAGTACACGTAACATTACCAAAAACTAATAAAAAATCTTATAAATATTGAAAATAAAAACGTTATTCACATTTTCAGTACCGAAATTACAATCCCAATAGGCCTACCTATTGGAGTAATTTCGGTACTGAAAATAAAACGGTACCACAAAAAATTTGCAAATTTTCAACAGGGGTCATAAGTTATGACTTGTAGACACCCGCTAAACGAAAAACCCGGTAAAATTCCCCATTGAAAAAAAACAAGGCGTATTCTTGTTTCTTTTTCTTGAAAATTACCACAAAAATAAACTCTCAGTACGATACTTAACAACCCTCACGGATCGAACAGAGTTTCTTTATAAGTATCTAGCATGGCTGATTCTTTATAAAAGCTATAAAAAAAAGATTACTTGACCCACCACAACATTCACCAAGTTGAGTTCAAGGCCACAAAACCAATTCTATACGGTCATCCACTTCAATTTACAGCTGATTCCGATATGACCCACCATTGTATGATAATGACACCCATCAAATTACAAGCCTAGACGACAGCGGTTATCCTTAAAGGCTAATCAATAAAGTTAAATAGTGTCCTGACCTCAATATCCTTTTAAATGTTATATTACGTCACTATTATGACGTATTACATCCATAAGAATGATTGACGATGTTAGCAGTTTCTGGCAAAGTTATATTTGCATATGGGAAACTGTTTTTCAAGGTATGCACGATCCTTATTGCGTTGTGATAAAATATGAATTTGAAGAACGGATTGGTTATAGAACGGTAAAGATGTGATGTTTTTTTTTGGGTTCCGTGTAAGTCGGCCCTTAGTAAGAAAGAGTAATGCCCTTTGTCACTTTCACTAGGATACAGCTAAATGAATGGCTAAATAAAAGCGCGCTTTTGTATTTTCAACTTTCGGAGCTAAGCCGGGCGTTGAAAATCAAACAACGCTTTTGTTTAGATTTTGACCAGCACCCTGATTGCGTAGCACACGATCAATCATATTCTGAATAATTTTGAAGGGTATTGTTAATCCATTGCTTCACGTGTTCTAAAAATTTGTCTTACATTGACAACTTACATTGTAACAACATTCATTGCGTTATTTACGTTGTTGACAACGTAAATAACGCAATGAATGTTGTTGAACTATCAAAATGAAACAAATTTGTCGTAATCGTTTACTTACTTAATGTGATCTTATCAATATTATAATCCTGATAAAGGAACTAAATTCAGACACACGGAACCCGAAATATTAGGCGCGATTCTATCTCTGCCATCTTTTTTAGTATGCAAAACATGTTGGAACACTACTTATGTATTTGAAGCCTTAGGACATTCATTGTCAAAGATCGTAACTAGGCTGAATGCGACAGATGCCTTTGTCAACGCATAGATTAAAAATAGAATAAGTTTGTCTATTGACAACCCAAGATGGAAGGAGGAAGTTTTGAGTTTTTTATTTGTTTATGGTTTTGGTTTTCGTTTATGGTCTGACAGGTATTTAGTGGTACAATAAATTATATTAGGGTGTTAATTTAGTCTTTTCTGTTGATCTAGTGGTCGCAAGTGCGACTGCTGAGCAGTCCTGAGTCTGATCCTCAGGTCAGGCAAAGTGTAATCAGGATATGCCATTAGGAAATTCTTTATCATCCTGGAGTCTGGATTTGTGCCCGCTTGATGGCAATAGGCTCGCCCCCCAAGTCCCATGTAAGAGGGACTTAAACTTATCTGGCGAAATGTGGGTGTACGACGTCTCTTGGTACACACAAGAGGTGACTTGTAATAGGGAATTACAAGGGACTTAAGAAGAGACTCTTTATTCGATAATCATGTCTTTTTTTTAAAGATTATTTAAATAAAATCAAAATTACTCGGCTTTTATGTCTAAAATTAGTAGTCTCAGTAAGAAAATAATATATAGTATTACTACTATTATACAGCCACAAGATATTTTTTCTCTAGTTCAATTTATTAAGTAGGTACTTTAGTTTTAAACGAAATAATAATTGAGACTTACACTATCTAGTTCCGTGTTCGAACACGATCAAAGAGCGCACGATATTCAATTTTATTACTGATGTGTTAGCGTTTAGCACATAGTAGAGTGGCGGGGTACAGCCGCCAGCACATCAACCTACCCGAAACTGTCAAATTTTCCCAATAAACTTTGAACCTTATGCTTTAGAATTAAAGTTGAAAATCTATTAAAGAAATTTGTCATTGTACATTGTGGCGGAGCTTGCGTGGAAATTGTCTTTAGATTGCCTGGTCTCTGAGGAAATGTGTCTGTACTCATTGGAAAATAGATGCGTGATATACTTAACGTTACTAAAAATAAGTACGTAAATATTCTACTTACTGCAACAAATCCCTTTCTTTTTATTTCCCTCGCATTTCGTTTCCTCTATGCAGTTCTCTACACAAGTATTGTCTGTGGTCTTGAATAAACTATTTCGCGAGTCTGTGGCACTCTCTGGCGTAGAATCACTGTCTTCTGAACGCAGTGATCCTGAAGAAGAACCGTTGTCATCGTGAAGAATTTTTGCGGCAGACATTATGGATTCTGTAAAGAAGAAAATTGAGGGTTAAAAACAAAGATTTTTTTTTAATATCAGAAATTAAAGTCGTGTCCAGTGTCGTAACCAACTTATGTGCCTCGCCAGCCTTTGCACCCAGCAAAGGCTGGCGAGGCACATAAGTTGGTTGAGATAGACTCGCGAAAAAAAAACGTGTCGACCCTCTGGGTAAACGAGGTACATGAGTGAAATATATTATCGTATCGATTCTCGCTTAGAGTCTCGCATGGATGCCCTTGTAAAGCCTCTTTTACACGTATACAATTTATACATACACTTAAAACAACCTTTACAAAAAGGACTATTTGAATTTAGTAGTTACGTCTGGCGCCCCCTGGACTGTCAGATCCACTACCTTTTTTAACCGCGACATGTTCTTGTCCCCGTAACAACATTTGAATTTTAAGAAGTTCGAAATTCGAACAGTGTCTCGTTGACACGCGATGATTTACTTTAAAAACAAATGAGTTCGCTTTCGAATTGTGTGCGTTCACTTGAGTGAAGTTCCTAGTGAACTTTCCAGAAAGCCACTACAGTCAATGTCCAGGACTGAACTGCTATGAACCTTATTGATTTAACCTCCTTTTTGCAGCTTCCAAGGCTTTCTTGGCTTCGTTCCAGAGCCCGCGCTGTTTGGAGGTAAGGGTCATGTTCCAGTTCCGGAGTTAATAATTAAAATACGAAATGAATTTTATTTATCATCACGCCTTGTTTCTCCTTAGGGTTGGGCAGAGTAGTACAGCCACATCTTGCCAATTATGTTTAAGTATACACCTTTGTGTATCAGTGTATGGAACTCCAACATTTCAAAATTCATAATATTTCATTTCACGTAAGCCTACATGGGCACTTATGAAACGGCAGAAGCTAGGTGCACGGTTTCAGTTGGGCGTGGAGAAGAGCCGGCAAGAAACTCCACGGTTACTCATAGTCTTTTAAAAATCAATTTCACCAGTTATGTTTCGAATAGATGCAAGACTGCTAGGTCTACGCCAATGCAACGTTCCTGGCAGCCACGGTCATAAAACGCGGGAGCGAGATTTAGACGACGCATTTTATGACCGCGTCTGGGAACTACTTCCTAAGCGAAATCCGTAGTTTTGGCCGAGATTACGGACGCTTCGCGCTCCGTCTCACTTACGGATGTACCGTAAGTGAAAGAGAGCGCGAGGCGTCCGTAACTTCGGGCGAAACCACGGACAGCGCTTTGGGAGTAGACCCCCTGCCACGGTTGCCTTTAGCATTGTAGTATACTCCTTTCGTCAAAAAAAATAATGTTCTAATCATCTGCCTAGCCTTTTCTCAACTATGTTGGGGTCGGCTCACAATCTTCCCTGCGCCCTAATTAAACACAATAGGTAAATCATAACCTATACCCTAATTACAGTAATACACAATCAATCGAAATAAGAATCAGTTTTAAACAAATTGCTAATCCACTGCTTCATAAGCTCGAAAAAAAAATCTGCTCTACGATGTAAATACCGCAATGAATGTTGTTGAACTGTCAAAATGAAACAATTTTCTCGTAAATTTCGTTTACGAAAGTATGTTGCGTAATTAGATAGCTAAAGGAATTTGAAAAAATTGCTAATCGATTGCGCACGAACCAACTTGCTCAGCAAAGCGCACGCACTGAATGACACGGCTGACAGGATCGATTTATTTTCCTGCTCTCTGAATGAATTCACAAAAATAATATTGTATGTGTTATGTTATTTGAGATAGTTTAATTAAGGACCACGCTACTGCATTAGGAATTTCCTGTAATGATAGCAGTGTTTGTAAAAAAAAAAAAAAAAAAAATTAATAAATTAATAAATTAATAAATGCTCGAAAAATGTATCTGCTCAACAACGTAAATAACGCAATGCATGTTGTTGAACTGTCAGAATGAAAGACATTGCTACTGTTAGTGTGGTACGCAAGTACCTCGCTGATGCAGGTCAATACCAGTTTTTTACTAGCCCACTATCAGCCTATAATGTTCCCACTGCTGGGCCACAGACCTCTCTTCGACAGGGAATGGGCTGTAATGTAATCTACCACGCAGGCCCAGTGTGGGTTGGTAGATGTCACATGTCTTTTTGGTTCTAGGACATGCCGATTTCATCACGATGTTTTCCTTCATCATTTTGAGAGCAGTGGTGATGAAATTATTTACACAAAGTAAAGCGCCTGGCAGGGTTCGAACTCAACTTACACCACGATTGCCTACATAAACAAATTATGTTTTAAATTGTGGGCATCCGCATAGGTAAGATAGTTCTACACGACTTCATCTTTCCAGAACTACCTACCTATTTCACAATTACAATTAAGTACACATCAAAATAACACTCTTTATCATCATACTTACTAATTTTAATATTCCATTGCAGTGAGCAATAAAATATACGCATAAACTTACATAAAATATTGTTTTAGTGATAGCTGCCGCTGCCGTACACGACGCTGCACATTCATCAATCAGTAATAATTAATTCATGAGGTTAATTATAAGTCCAAGGATGCATTGAATACTCTCCACAAGCTAAATTTATAAATATTGTAAGTAGATACATTCTGCGCAGGCGCACTTTGGACAGTCAGCCACGGACATGGGCCTCTTGTCTATGAGAGGGAGGGGGCCGTAATCCACCACGCGGGCCCAGTGCGGGTTGGTAGATGTCACATGTCCTCGAATGTTTTGGTTCTAACACATGCCGGTTTCCTCACGATTTATTCCTTACCGTTTTGAGAGCAGTGGTGATGAAATTAAATACACAAAGTTAAGTGCCTGCATGGGTTCGAACTCACGATCTACAACTCGTAAGTGGTAGCCGATACTACTGGGCCACTATTTATTTATTACTTCAAACACATAAATGTATAGAGGCGGACTTAATGCCACAGGCATTTTCTACCAGTCAACCTTTGGGTGATGCAGAGACAAACAGTAGTAGGTGCAATAACGAGAATTGAAGATTTTTTATATTTAAATATAAAGATATACATATATACCTATTTAAAACTAGATACCAAGTACCAGATACTTAACAAAACTTTCGGATTCATGTGCGTATTGTATAATACTTAATTATCACTTGCTTCAAAAACGATGAAGGAAAACATCGTGAGGAAACCGGCATGCCTGAGAGATATTTCTCAACGGCATCTGAAGCCAAGTCAGAGGCCCATGGGCGGCATAGAAACTCTGACACCAGGTTAGTCACTAACCACACGAAAAAGAAGAAGAATAAAATAGAAAATGGTCTACAAATCTATAGTCTATTAAGCCTATTAAAAACTAGCTCCTTCACTATAAATAATCGCTGAACAAACATGGCGGTGATTTGGGAAGCCCTTGGAAAGGCTTCTAATCTTTTTGGACCTCGTTACATGACTGTGCCACCCTGTATATAAGCCAGTCAGTAAGGTTCATAACGGGATTGACTAGCCAGCCCACGCAGCGCATCGTATAGGACTCGCCCATCAAGGAGCGCTGTCCCGAATTGGACGCATTATTAATTTATTATACACAAAAAAGGTATTTTAATAAAACACGTAAACTAAAAGTTCAATAATTAAATTATCTTTAAAATGGTGAAGGTTTCAGAAAAATACGATTGATGGATTTTGCGTGATTCTCAGTTTTTTATCCGCGTTAGACATAACTTTACAAATTAATTTCACTATGTAATATAAACATAATATAAAATACTCCTAAATTGAGTTATTTAAAAAATGTTATATTGTAACTTTTTTTTTAAATCATTACCTCTAGATACTCGTTTAGCCTTGATCTTCAGTATAAAATCATTAAAAGTCGGTTATCATCACCTTAATTAAGGTGGACTGGTAGCAGTAGCCTGCCCATTTTTTTTAAACTTTTTATACGTCTAATGTATCTCTAAATTAGTTTTGTTCCATTAAATAACTTTTTCATGAAATCATGACATTTGAGAACATATCTAACTTAGAGAGATGTGTAATTCTAATGATTATAATTTTGTAAATACATATTTGTTATGGTCGCAAATTATATTTTAATCAAGATACAACCTCACACTGAACTACAAATTGCAAAAAAACGTAACATTATCTCAATTTCGCGGGCTATAGTCACCGGCACGTAACTTGGCAATAATCGTAGATGCGCAGAATTCGTTTTCGCTTGTTTTTCTTAATAAACATGTTCAAAAAGAAATTATGGCAATAACCATAGAATAATGGCATACAATAAAAGTGTTAGTTTTTTTTTTGCACTAAGTGTAACATGCGCAAACTTACTCCCAATACGCCAAACCTTTGCCAAGTTACGTGCCGGCCGACTTTACCATTGCGGATCCATCTTAACTATTGCCACCGTCGAAGGCTCTTTTATAACACCACATTGATTTATATGACTAAATTATATCTCAAAAAATAAAGTAAGTAATTATCTTTCAATGCATTTCCTGATGTTCGGATCATTATTTTTCGTAATGTGCAAACCGCAATTTTAATCAAATTAATATAAATATCCGGAAATTATATATGAACATACACCAAAAAATCTCTTTAAAGCTTACTGATTTCCTGGTACTTAAAATATTATTTAGAAGGTCGGCTGGCGATAAAGATTAACTTAACACCACAGATGTATGATATATTCTCGTACATTTTGCCAGAACTTATGTTTAAGCCCCAGGTAACGAAAGGTGAGCATATTGGTGATTTCAAACCATGACATATATTTTATATTTTTCCTAGCACGGCGGGCTGTGCTGGGGCGGCTGCTGCAGGTGCAGAAAACCTCAAACGGCGCAAATATAACAACCTTATTGGTAGCTATATTTTCGAGCCGTTTGGGGTTGAAACACTAGGGCCGTGGGGTCCGAGTGCGCATCAAGTATTTCGGGACATCGCCAAGCGGTTGGTCGAATCTTCACGTGACCAGAGGGCTGGCCAATTTTTAGTCAAAGAATCAGCATTGCCATCCAACGTGGCAATGTTGCCAGCCTTTTGGGCACTTTTATTTATTTATTTATTAAAACTTTATGCACAAATAAAAAAAATACTGTACAAAGGTGGACTTAATGCCTGAGGCATTTTCTACCAGTCAACTTTAGGGTGGAGCAGAGACAAAACATGGCAGGTGCAACATAAGTAATAGATAACTTGAAAATGAATACTTACTAATACATACATACATAGATACATACATATAAACCGAATAAACTTTGTCAGGAGAAATAACGATAGGTAGAGGAGAAAACAAATTCAGCAAATCAGCGCTGCAAAGATTCTGCCAACTTTTCATGAATATGTTCACGTACCTTCAGTTTGAAAGATAATCGACTGGTTGCCATCCTGATGTTCAGAGGAAGCGCATTCCAAAGAAATACCGCCTGGACAAAGAAAGAAGAGTGAATAAAACCAGAGCGGTGAGAAGGACATCGTAGAAGACGATTGCTGGTAGAACGAAGATTTTTACTATGAGCAGAGCATAGGTATTGAACATGGGAAGTCAGGTAAGAAGGAGTAGTGGGTTTGTCGAGTATAGAATACAACATAAACAGAGCCCTCAACTCTCTACGCTGACGTATGGGTAACCATTTTAAAAGCAATCGATGCGCAGATACATGATCATACGTTCGAAGATTGAATACGAATCGAATGCAGTTATTTAGAAGGCGGTCAAGTTTATTGAGGAGATCTGCATTCAGGTCATAGTAACACACATCACCATAGTCTATTATGGGAAAGATTAGGGACTGTACAAGCATTGCCTTTATGTGTGAAGGGAGAAGGTTTTTCAACCGATAGAGCGACCGCAGCGTTCCGGTGACTTTTTTACTTACAGTCGTGACCTGCTTACGCCAGTCAAGACATGTGTCAACATGCAGACCAAGATCCTTAACATCGGAGCTAAACGGGATGACTGAGTTGTCAAACATTACAGGTGGCACAGTTAAGCCATTCAGCTTCCTCATACTGTGGGTGCTCCCTACAATGACAGCCTGACACTTGGTAGGATTAACCGCCAACCCAAAACGATCAGACCAATTTTTTACCACACCTAAATCCCGATTTAGCTCCTCAATCGCATCGGATATGTTCTCCACACTTGCCTGGCAGTAAAGCCACTTTTCCCACTGACAGACTGACGTTTTTACAAGTAGTCGGTAAAAAAAAACGCATGTAACTAGAGTGATGAATATAATGTTGATGGAAGAGAAGGGAGAGGAAGGTCAACAAAAGATGGATGGAATGTGCGAGGAATGATATGAAAGAGAAGACAGTGAATGATAGCGTGACAGTAGACAGGGGAGAGTGGAAGTAGAAAACGGGGTGCGCCAACCCCACGTAACATGGGACAAGGGCAGGAAGATGATGAGTCAGTCTTCTTCGTTTTTCGTGTCGATGGTACTTTGAGCCCAATAGGCAGCATCGACATCGCCACAGACCTGACGTTACAAAAATCCTGCACCGCGCAATTAGAGTTTACCGCGCGGCCGACATATATATGACTATCCAACATCAACCATCGGGCGTTGCCCGCCAGACACGACACCCATCTGGTTGGAAGATCCTCTCTTTTCTATGGTTGATGAGTGAACTTTACACCCTGTTCCTCATACTCCTAAACGTGGCCATTAGGTCTTCTTTAGTGCACGTGAACGGACACTCCAGCAAGTGGGACATGGTCTGATCAGAAGCACCGCACTCGCACTGAGTGTTGGATGGGTCAGTAGTGCCCCACTTCGACAGATTGTGTTTGCAGCAGCCTACCTGAGTACGCAATCGATTGAGAGCTTTCCAAGGCCACCGCAGATCACGACCGGGCGGCAAATGTTCCTGCGGTTTGACGAAGGGAGATGGTGGCTGCTTGTCCCCACATCTTGCTTCTCTCATTGGAGAGTTGCGTGTCGTTAGTCGGTACTTAGAACCATAATATAGGTACTGACTTAAACCTTCCGTAGTCCATTTAGAGCAGTAGCGACCGAGTGGCCCAGACTCTAATGAGGCTATACGAAAACCGTAAAAAAATCGCAATGGAATTGAGAGCCTTCTCCCTTTTTGAATTCGGTTGAAAGGCTGCCGGGTTACCTAAAGCTTGTCGATATAATCGACACATTAGACTACCTCGTTGGTCTAGTGGTCACAAGCGCTACTGCTGAGCATGAGGTCCTGGGTTCAATTCCCAGGCCGGACAAAGTGTTATTGGGTTTTTCCATTGAGGATTTCTCAGTAGCAGCCCGGAGTCTGGATTTGTGCCCGGTGAATGGCAATAGGCTCGCCCCCTATTACAAGGGACTTAAACATAACTGGCGAAATGTGGGTGTACTATGGGTACACCTCTGCTGAACCCTTCGGGGAAACAAGGCGTGATGTTATGCTATACTTAAAACGGTTTTGCAATAGTCTATCGAAACTGAGTTGGCCTTGTGACGTGTATGTTTATACAGCAAGGCAAGAATTTAACAGAAGTTTTACTCTTATTTACAGTAAGTCTTAGCCCAGTTAGTCTAAGTAGTACACTTTTAGAGTTCTTTGTGATGTGAAGGAGTTTGTCCGGGAAAGTACTCCATCCACCACAACTTCTGCCGCCAAGCAGCGTTGCTGTATTCCGGTTTCCGGGTGTCAGGGTACGCACAGGCGATTTTATTTCCTGCACTGGATTTTCAACGCTCTGCTTAGCCTCGAGCGTTGAAAATCCAACAGTGTGTTTTTCAACGTGCTGGTACGCGAGTGCGTCCTAGCGCGTTGGATTCGCAACGCTCGGCTCAACAACGAGAGTTGAAAATACAGTGCGCGATAAAATCCCGCCGCGATATTTTTACGTCTGTGCGAACGTGGGCTAATTCTGTAATTACCTTGACAGTCATACGGTCCGTCATACGACACAGTCAACTGGTGCAGCGTGTGCACAGGCACACGACGTAATAACGTTAACGCCGGCTGTCGCTGAAAACCAGCGCTGGGGCTCTGTCTCGCATAGGGTCGTAGCATTATGCTGAGCGATGGCCGTTTTGCGTGCATGTGACGCATATTTTCGTTACGTGTTTGTGTTTTTTCTTTGCGTTCATGTGTACCGCATATAAACGCATATATTTTTGTAATAATATATGAATAGATAGACCTGCATATTAAATATTAATAGAATAAGTGAATGAATTGAAATATAAGTATATAGGTAATAGGATATTATAATTATAACTTAATAATAAGGAAAATTAATAAAGCGCTCTTCCTCTCTCTATCTATTTAAAAATGTGCTGTGCCCGACAGGGTCCATAATTGTTTATTCTATTATTATTTCTTTTATTTACCATCTGTAATTGTACATTATGGATTGCAAGAAACGATTTGAGATTTGAGATTTCTTTTTTTTTTTCAAGTTAAAACTTCTTCAGGCGCGTTGAGCAGTTTTTGGGTGCAAGACGCACTGCCCTATGCCGTGGCTCTAGCCTAAGGAATGGCTACGCAGCTGCGTTGCCTCTGGTATGGTATTGCAGATAGGTCCATAGGCGACGGTGACAGTTTACTATCTGAGGGCCTAGACAAGTGGCAATCGCTTTCAAATTGTTTCGTGTTTCTTTAACGACTTTCAACAGGATTCACACAAGGTTTTCGGTAGCTTATATCGATCCAATAAATCGTTTGATGCCCTATGATTGTTTCCCCTTCCTTTTTTATCGTTATCGTCATTTCAGCTGAAACACGTCAACTGCTGGACATAAGCCTTCCCACGAGCACCGCCACTTCGACCGGTTCTGCGCTTCCCGCATCCAGCGGATTCCTGCGGCCTTCACAAGGTAATTTGTCCACCTTGTGGGAGACCTTTAACCCAATGTTAATTATGCAAATATATATTGTAGATAAATTAAAAGTTATGTTTTATACATTTTGACTTCTCCATTATTGTTTTTGCTGATAGAATGTCACATTGCGTAGGCCCTATGGGTAACCTGCTTGAACCGAGGTCAACGTGTCGGTAATGTTGCTATTATAACACGTAAACCACGAATATTTCTGACCGTGAAGGTACATGAAGGTGTCATTGATCTACAGTTCGTAGGAAACATGTAATTTTTTTTCGCAACCGAATCATCTAACCTATGATCTTTGTCTATACAAAATCGTGTATTCTAGGGGCACAGCATGCAGTGCCCCCGGCCAATTCGAGCAAAAACAAACAATGGCACAGCCGTACCATCCTTTTCTCGAAGCCGTTCAGGATCCGGCAGTCAACAAAATCGGTGTCGGAGGTCGAGGCTGACTGCTAACGGTGCGTTGCCTTCGTTGATCGAATTCAGGCATCAAAACGTATCGTCTGGGGGCAGTATTAAAACAATGGTTTAAAGATTGTTCTATTTTTGATTAAAATACCCACCTCTTTTTAAATAAATTTAAATTTAGACTTTTTTTCCTGAGATTCAATGGAGAAATTACTTGTGTAGTCTGAAAGCCATGGAATTAGTATGTACTAGCCTATTGAATTAAATCCGTGGTCAAATGTCATGTCAAGTGACATTTGGCGGTTGTCATTTTGATCAACCAATCACAGAGCATAAGTCTGAAATCGCCAATCCGTCTTGAGGAAGTGTGGTTATCAATGCTCGTACCTTCTTTTTATGAGAAGAGGCCTTTGCCCTGCAGTGGTACAGTAATAGGCTGGTATTATCACAGAGCATGATGAGATTTGACAGCGTTTTCATTTCGGTGTTGATTTTTACAATGAAAATCGGGAGTTAAACTACTGTTTCTAGCTTGTTTAATAAAATGAATGTTATGGACCAGTCCGTTCACATCGGATAAAGTAAAAACAACATCGCAACTATTACTTAATACTAGCTTTAATATTAACTTTGAAATTATTCATGAATCATTTTTAAACAGCATTAACTAAACACTTGAACTATTTACACAATACATTGTTTTTGCGCTGTTGGGTGAATCATGATTTACCATTTATCTACCATTTTGTGGTAATTAAAATAGTATTATGGCATGGCATAATTCTGTAAGATTCTAAGATGTAGATATTCAAATTTGAAATTTCATATAAATAACATACTTTTGAATGACTATTTCATGAAATTATGACATTTGAAGCCAATTATAACTTCAATAGTTGTATTGATGATTCTAATGATTATAATTCTATAAATACCTACATGTTTGTTACGAATTATATTTGATAGAAAAAAGAAAAGAAAGAAAATACGTTTATTTGCGGTAAACATGACGCAAAAAAAAGAACACAAAATAAAAAAGAAACAAGTTTAGGGAAGATCAACATACAACCTGACACTCGGTGCCGGTTTTAGCAGTATCGGCGCCCCGAGCGGGATTTTTGTGGCGCCCCTCACTACTCTTTAAGAGCAGAGGGGAGAAAATTTTAACTTTAGTTCCTACGCATTGATACAGTTTAATATGAGTTACAACTTGTGCAGAAAAGGGAGAATGCAGGATGCAAGACCGAGCGTAGCGAGCTCGAAATGTTTGAACCCCTTCTTAGATATGTTTATTCGTTCATACAGAAATAGGAGTTATTTTGTCGTGCAGTATAAGGAAAATGCAAATTCGAAAGATTTGCATCCCGCCACGGATAAATTAGGAATTCTTTTCCGAATTGTGGTTGTAATTGGGGTGCTGGTGTTAGCCTAGTCGAATGACTGGGCTAACACCAGCACCCCAATTTCATCTGAGAGTGATTACTCTCCCACCCTACTGATCACTTTCGCACGACTGACAGAGCCATTACTAATGAACAAAATTATAAGAAATGTATTTATTTATTACAAAATAATCTTTGTATAACACGTGCTAAAAAAAGAGATACAATACTTAATGTTTTATTTACATTATTAATAAGAAGTAGACTATTATTTTCTTATTTCATTCCTTGTAAGTTGATTAATTATTTAAATTACTGTCAGCTGTACTGTACCCAGAGGGCCACGATAAACACGTGAGAAGTATAGCGATTCATTATTTGATATCATTCTATCAGCTTTCTATGTCATATGGCTATTCATTTATAATTTAAATTAAGTTTTGTTACGTAATGTAAATTATTTTGCATACTATTATATAGAATCAATTTGTACTAACTGAACAGCTGTGCTGCTGGAAAGTGTGTTGCGCCACTTCTTCTTCCCAGCTAAAGCACTAGGAAGTGGTGAAGGGTGGGCGTTTTGGGGGACTGTCTTATGTAATTTTGACGTTCTAAAAGATCTGATTCTCAGCCTAGTTTGAATAAATGACTTTTGAATTTGAATTTAAATTTGAGCTTGACAAAAAAAACCGACTTAAAAAAAAAAAACACTACCAAGTTAAAAATAACTTTAATTTCGGGGCGAAAAAACGGAAATTCCAAACCAAAGACATTTTTTCGTTTTTTGCCACCGAGTTAAAGTTATTTTTCACTTTGTGGTGTATTTCTTGGAAGTAAGTCGGTTGCTTTTTTTGTTTAAAGATTTTATTGTTCTCTTTTTAATTGTGGTAGTTACCTACCCCACACAAGTTCGAATACACACTACCTGCTATGTAACAGGAACTTATAACATCATCCACATAGACTAAGTGCGAAAAATAAGTATTATCGAAGCTAACTCAAAAATTACCTAAACAACGTTAATAAAATTTATATGGGACCACCACGCAAGCTTCTACTCAATGAAACAAGAACTTTCAAAATCGGTCCACATTGACGAAAATATCGATGAACATACATACAGCCGAGCACAGAAACTCCTCCTTATTTTTGGAAGTCGGTTAAAAATGTGATATTTGCTGTGTAGAGATCGGATATTCGGATGCATATTTACCTAAGTAAATTTTTCCTAAGAAATTATGGAAGTGGCTTCTTATTTTTTTATATATTTATCCCGGAACGGAATCCCATAAAATCCGGGAATGCACAACTAATCGGATACATGGTATGGAAACGAGTTATCAGCCCTCCTATAAAGGTTACTTTTGCGGTGTTAACATAAAAAATTATATACCTATTGTAAACATTTTTGAACGAAACTCAAGGCACCGAGTTGTTTGTCGCTATGTGCTATGCTAATTTGGCAACCTACTTTACAACATCAGCTAGCATTTCTATAGTCAAAAAGTACTAAATTTATCAATTCCGGAATCATGAGATTTTTGCGATCGATAAAAAAGTGCATTCCGTATTAGTCAACACCTGAACGTAAGTAAATATACATTCGATTCTATAATCGGAACTCTAAATTTGTCGATCCCGGAATCCCGGGATTTTTTCAATACAAAAGTGCTTTCCATCATAGCCAACACCAACTTTAGGTAAATATGCATCCGAATATCCGATCTCTAGTGATGTATATGTGTGTTTGTTTGACTGCATAATTTATCCATTCAATACCGAAAAGCTTATAAAAATGAAAAAGAAAAAATGTTTATTTGATCATTTCCCACTCAAAAAAAGAAAGAAAAAGGCATTCTCACGATTAACGAACAATAATAAAAGAGGATGCCCAAAAAACAATACTGTCTTCAAAATCAAACAAATGTAGTCCAAACAAACAATGAAGATGATTAATTACGTACTCTATTTACCTACATAAGCTTCCGTGTGCGACATCGTTCTCATTGATGTCGAAAATCGTCAAAACAATAAATGGCCGATAAAAATATAAAGCTGCGTCCTCATTTGTAACATTTCCAGTTTCAACGGATGCGTGGCAAAACTGTCACGTAGCGATCTATTCCGAACGCAGGTGAGAAAGGACAGACAATGTCACGCACGACCCTTCGTCCAAAAGCTCTGGTGAAATTGAGGTCAATCCCGGTGTTCTAGGGTGTTCAGACTAGCGCGAATAGTCGCGTGACTTCTTAAGAGTGAACTGGGTCTGCGAGGAATTTGAGAAACAGGTATTTGAAGAAACTATTGCCGTCGTCTTACCTCAAGTCTGCCTCCGTAGAGTGCGATAGGGACAGCTGCAGCTCAGACCGATTATATCACAAAAAAAAAGTAACGAGATCGACATTTCGTATTCCCCTTTTTTCTCCTCGAACTGAGCCGATTCAATTATATTTTACATTAAAATTTAAGATAGAGTATGTCTAGGTTCCTATCATTTTCTTTTACGTTAAAAATTTTGCGAATTTGTCTGGTAGTCCTCTAATCGCAGCGGTAAAAATGGGGCATTTTGTGTAATTTTTGGAGGGTCATATTTTCTTTACCAATAAGTTGCTGAAAAAAAGGAAATAACAGGGACGTGTCTATGGCCGACGTTGATTTTATGAAAAAAAAAATATTGCTCTAGAGGCATTATACAAGAAAAAAGGGAAATACAGGGGCCAGAGGGAACACCTCTTAATCACTAGAACAATCGACCCATGCAGATTTCGCCTCAGTTTGAATAATCCTACCTTAACGTCCGTAGCCAGTAAGCGTGGCATTGCCACGTACTGTGGCGACAGTAACAAACTTTTAATGATTTTATACTAAAGATCACGTCTAAACGAGTAGTGTTAATGATTTGGAAAAAATACAAAAAAAAAAAAAAATACAAAAAAGTTTATTTTCTCTCTCACATAGAAATATTCAAGGTATAATATACATAATTCAAAGAGTACATAAGCGAATTATAATCTATGTGGGAGACTGGTTTCTGTACTAGGAGACCTGTATGACAGATTACCAGCCTCTCCAGACTCCGGAAGTGGGTAACAGGTTCTTGGTGTACCTAAATCATTCCAGGTAAGTGATATTTAAATACGTAAAACTGGGTGAAGTTTGACTGTTGTGAGGATTAAGTAAATGAGGGTGTGAGAATCGGGTGTGTGAATGTGTATATGAGGGTGTGTGTGCTTTGTGGGTGTATATGTGTGTGTGTGTGGGGTGGGTATATGTGGGTGTATGTGTGGGTGTAAATATATGTTCAATTAGAGTATTTTTTTAATAACTTAATCTGTGAATATTTTACATTATATTCAAATTACATAGTGTCATTAATTTGTAAAGTTATGTCTAACGCGGATAACAAACTGAAAATCACGCAATCACGCATATTCTAGTTCGCTAGCTAGCCACATTTCTTATTTCCATACAGTAATATTTCCAAATGAATCAAAACAGCGAAATATTTGACATCTATTTGCGACGTTGCCCACTTTCACAATGATTAATACGAAAAAAAAAATTTTTTTTTTTTTTTATATTGGTTGAAATTGAAATGTAACAAATGTGAACGCAGCTTTAATAACATAACTATTACATTGTACGATGTTTACTCTCATCTAATAAGGGTAAGGGGTTAAGTGATAGTGATAACAATGTAAGTATGTTAGAGAGAGCACTGTTGAACTATCTTTGACCTTTTCATGAAAAGATGGAATGATTTTAACTAAGTTGAATGATTGTAAATAACACGTTTAACGGACCAGACACTATCAGTAATAATTATTATTAGTATTTTGACATTGATTTTATATTCTCGGCTAGCCGTCAAGAGCTGATAACACAGGCCTACAGACAAATGAGTATCAGTTGGATTAAGTGCAGTTTTGATGAGGGTTTTCTGATTCACATTGCAGAAACTTTCTCATGAGTCTGCGTGTGTTTAGTATCACTGCCTTCTGCAGCATATTTTTGTTTCCTTTTGTATCTGCAATCAGTCTTGAGCACTTTAAGCAGATGTGGTAAGTGACATTTGGCAGATGGAGTGTGCTCTCGAGCAAGAGAAACTACTCATAGGTGTAGCATGTATTTATGCTACTCAAGAGGGTACGGACAGAATGTCTTTTCTTTTGAGACGTTTTTGGTACGTGCGTGCTGTCAGTCCAGCGGCCAGTTCATTTGGATGCCTCTCCAGTCTTACCAAGTATGTTTTGGTTATATATATAGGCCAAGATTTCCTCTTTCACCGAGTTCATCTGAAGTTGGTTGTGTATTTCAGTATTTGTAATGAACCAAGGCCCATTGTATATAGTTCTCAGAATCACATTTTGCATTCGCTGTATAATGGAAATATATAGCTGGATGCCGTACATCCAGACAGGCTTTAGAACCGTTTTATATATTAGGAGTTTGTTGTCAGTCGATAATTTACTGTTGTATTTGGAGGTAAATTAAGAGAATTAAGGGACTGGTGAAGTTGTTTCGGTATTACTCCAGTTGTAGACAATACTATTGGTGCTATTGTAACTTTTTGCAGATGCCAAAGTCGGGCTACTTCATCTTTTAATTCAGTGTATTTGCTCAGTTTCTCTGCTATTGTTGTCTGCAAGTTATGTGTATTTGGCGGTTCCCTATCCATTTGCATAACATTTTAAGAAATGTTGTTTGGCATAATTATATTTTCGCATAATATAATTACGCATAACAGCTTACGCATAATTTTTTTAAGCATAATTTCTCTAACCATAATAATGATTAAGCATAATATTCTAAAGCATACATTTATTAAGCATAAAGTTAAAGCATAAATTTATTAAGCATAAAGTTAAAGCATGCAAGCAAGCATGCAGCATGCAAGCAAGCATGCAGGATGCAAGCAAGCATGCAGCATGCAGCATTCAAGCGAGCATGCAACATGCAGCAGGCAGGGTTTCTGTCACGGCTCCGGCGCTGCGGGCCGCCGGACACCTACGTGCTCGCTCGCAGCCGCCTGCTCCTCAGTCCGCGGGCCGCCTCGCACCTACGCGCCTACGCGATTTTAAATTACACTCTAGGGGTAGGACAAACAAGACTACGTGGAGTCGGTTTTGCAGCAATTCGGTTCTTAGGCCTACTAACGTTATGCGAATCAAATTTATGCCAAAACAAATTAGTATTTAAGATGATTATGCCAACATAAAATGTATGCCTAAAAAAATTATGCCGAAGTATTATTATGCCAAAACAAATTGTGCCAAAATCGTTATGCCGAAGTATATTAGGGCAAAGAACATTATGCGAAAAGAAGGTATCCCGTATTTGGCACAGCAAGATCTATTAAATATCCAGTTTTGTTAATATTGTTTATGTGTAATATCTGGTCTATTGAAATGCATTGTTCTATCGGTAAGAATGGTGCGGTCAAAATATAGTTTTGTTGAGCGATTCTCTAATACAGTTTCTGGATTGTGTTATGGTGTAACGGAATCTATAAGTTTGTACTGGTGTGCTAATTTTTGGTGTATAATATTGGCTACTTGATCGTGTCTGTGTTTGTAATCTGTTTGGGCTATTGATTTGCACGCGCCTGTTATATACTGAATCGTTTCTGGACAACTATTGCATTTCCTACATGTGTCATTATTTTAATTCTGGTCCTGTATAGCAAGCATGAACCCTTCAGTCTCCGGGAAGAGTTCGCCTCAATTTTACCACGCGTTCGACGCCTCTTTGTCGACATTTATGTGGTATAAGTCTTGGCGATGTCTTCCGTGTAGAGATTTGGTGAACATCAGAATGACTGGCCAAAATGACCGATCAGCTTTAAAATATTACTAAAATCTAATACCTATTTGCTACTATTTGGTACCTTTGTTTAAATAATTGGTACCTAATTAACAACTGAGAAAATTAATTTACAAAATGGGCAGTCATTCTGATGTCAGGGTGACTGCCCACATTTAGAATCTCCACGTAAGGGCTCCAAAATTTAAATTCGCCTTTACAAAAATTTAGTACCTATTTGATACCTAAACATATATTTTTTCTAGATTTTTAGGGCAAATAATAAAGATTTTATTATAGATTGACTGGCCAAAATGACCTATCAACTTTAAAATATTACTAAAATCTAATACCTATTTGCTACTATTTGATACCTTTGTTTAAATAATTGGTACCTAATTAACAACTGAGAAAATGAATTTACAAAATGGGCAGTCATTCTGATGTCAGGGTGACTGCCCACATTTAGAATCTCCACGTAAGGGCTCCAAAATTTAAATTCGCCTTCACAAAAATTTAGTACCTATTTGATACCTAAACATATATTTTTTCTAAATTTTTAGGGCAAATAATAAAGATTTTATTAGAGGTTTTTTGTTTACTATGTTAAATAATACAGAAAGTCAAGTGATTTTTTTTCAATTCTTTGCAATTAAGTTCAATTTACACGATTATTAATATTACTACTAATCAATAACAATTTCCGACTGCGAGATACTGATTTAAGCTAACATGTGGGTAGAACTATATTTTTTTTATTTATATCGACACTGGATCACACGGTGAAGGGATGTCGATTTTATTGGCAAAATACTTTTTGAATTCACATAACGCTTTCTTTTGTTCTTCTAAAGACACTAAAGATTTCCTCCCCCTTTTCATGGTGAGTTAGCAATAATAACCACAGTCAATATTATTTTAGGTAATCACTAAACGACTCAGTAACTGTCTTTTTGCTGCAATAAGCCTCAAATAGAAAAAAAAAATATATATATATTTAATTATTTAATTACTTTATATTACATAGAAATCAACTCGTTATACGCTTCCATAAAGCAGCAACTATCGATGCAACGATATATTAAAAAAAAAATAGTTCTACCCACATGTTAGCTTTTATCAGTATCTCGCAGTCGGAAATTGTTATTGATTAGTAGTAATATTAATAATCGTGTAAATTGAACTTAATTGCAAAGAATTGAAAAAAAATCACTTGACTTTCTGTATTATTTAACATAGTAAACAAAAAACCTCTAATAAAATCTTTATTATTTGCCCTAAAAATTTAGAAAAAATATATGTTTAGGTATCAAATAGGTACTAAATTTTTGTAAAGGCGAATTTAAATTTTGGAGCCCTTACGTGGAGATTCTAAATGTGGGCAGTCACCCTGACATCAGAATGACTGCCCATTTTGTAAATTAATTTTCTCAGTTGTTAATTAGGTACCAATTATTTAAACGAAGGTATCAAATAGTAGCAAATAGGTATTAGATTTTAGTAATATTTTAAATCTGATTGGTCATTTTGGCCAGTCAATCTATAATAAAATCTTTATTATTTGCCCTAAAAATCTAGAAAAAATATAATGTTTAGGTATCAAATAGGTACTAAATTTTTGTAAAGGCGAATTTAAATTTTGGAGCCCTTACGTGGAGATTCTAAATGTGGGCAGTCACCCTGACATCAGAATGACTGCCCATTTTGTAAATTAATTTTCTAAGTTGTTAATTAGGTACCAATTATTTAAACAAAGGTACCAAATAGTAGCAAATAGGTATTAGATTTTAGTAATATTTTAAAGCTGATCGGTCATTTTGGCCAGTCATTCTGATGTTCACGAGATTTGTGGTCTGGGTCCAATCTAAAAGCTTTATTTTGTCGTCGATTACTTTCTCATTTCTCTGTTCAGATGTATCTTTTAAATTTAGTGGAGTTAACTGTTGGTCATTGTGTATTATAGTATTAATTAGTACATTTCTCATTCATCATTTTTTTTTCTTTCAGTACATTTGTGACAACCACAGTAAAAATCTACGGTCATCAAATAATCGCGTTCTTCAATGTCCCACTCACCGCACAGACTTCATTCATTCTTCCTTCTTCGTTCAGTCTATCTCTCTATGGAATGCGCTCCCCCAGGAAATCAGGATGGCAACCAACCGATTATCCTTTAAAATTAAAGTTCGCGAGCACATTCGTAAGAAGCTGGCAGTATCATTACAACGTTAATGTTTTCCCATTGTTTGTCTTATTTGTTCTAGTATATTCGAGTATTTATGTATATTTATTTGTGCTTATATTTATATATAATTAGGCATATATATTATATTAAAAGTTTGTAATAGGTATATGTGTATCTTTAGTATATGAGTTACTTTAAAAATATTCCTCAATTTCTCGTAATTGCACCTACCACTGTTTGTCTCTGCATCACCCAAAGGTTGACTGGTAGAAAATGCCTATGGCATTAAGTCCGCCTCTGTACATTTCTGTGCTTGAAGTATTAAATAAATAAATAAATAAATAATTTTCTGAAGAATATAAGTTTCGGTTTTTGTAAACAAGAATTGTCGAGTTGCTTTTATTGGTCTATTCTGTAGGTTTAGAATGTCATTTAGTCCTCTACCTCCTTATTTCCGCGGCAGTGTTAATCTCTGCAGACATGATCGTGGGTGGTGTTTGCGGAATTTGGTCATTGTAGTATTAATTTTTCGTTGAACGTTTTTCAGGTCGGTTTTGGTCATTCTTTATTTTCGGACAACAATGATCCAGCGTGTTAGTAAACAATGCTATAACTTATAACTTTTACTAGTGTTAGTAGTTTAAATACAATAAGTAGAGAAGAAGACAGAATAAACAGCATTGTGAAAAGGACATCCCCAGCTTAATGTTTAGTGATTATCCTTCTCACAAAACTTTTAATAATCGGAGAGTCGATACTCTCCGCCATAGTTTTTAGAATGCTGTTGGCACTCGCCCGCAACCTTGACAACAGCGACGCGGTTTTCTTGCGAATGACGGCATGGAAACCGTCAGCTCGGTTTTGCGTAAACATAGTAGACGCGCTGCATCATCGTGGCAGTCCCAACAGCATCCTAAAAATATTATTATATTGTACGCGTAGGTCATCCAGCGTTCTTTTGGTATAGTTGACCCAAAGATTCCCCGTGTAAAAGCACTGGCAATATGCCTTGAAAAGTGTTAATATTACTAGCTTGCTACACCGAGCGAAGCTTCGGCCCAACATGTTACCCCGGACCGCCAATGCTCTACGCTCCCTTTCAATATCAACATTGTCCTTAAGAACGTCAGCAAGAAAATGCCCTAGATATTTCAATTTTGTCTCTCTTTTGACGTTCAATCTGGGCATTCACCGCCGGCCCTAAAGACAATGTAATCGCACTTTTTAACATTATAAACAAGTCCGTGCGAGGCAGCATACGCCTGACAGACCCCCTGCGACCATCAGCGTAACTGATAATATTTATTTTTACACCATGGCATGGGTTTATACACGCTACATTCGACAGGCATAGATATTTACTGAGGTCCACGATTAGGCCATCTATATATGTGCTAAATAGCCTAGGAGATGTCAGACCACCCTGACTCACACCGCATTCTAACCTATATGTCTCAGAGAGTGCATTGGACCACTATACAACATTTTCTTGTTTCCCATACCAATACTGTAGGATCCTGAGGACTCCTGTCGGTATACCGCTATCCTCAAGCTCTCTCCAGAGTACATCATAATTTACCAGATCAAAGGCTTTGGAGAGATCCAGAAAACAGGCAGATACCGGCGTTCTACGATCAGAGTAATACTGGACCGTATGTTTGAGATACTATGGCGCTTTCCGTTGACAGTCCAGGTTGAAACCCGAACTGTGAGTCATGCACGTAGCATGCTTCAAGCTTAGAATCTATCATACCATGCAGCACTCTTGCCATTGTGGTTGCGAGAGATATAGGTCGATAGTTTGACTTATCTGATATGTCGCCCGACCTATTGTTAATTATGGGAACCACTGAGTATTTTCATTAGTTCTGCCGGCAAGTAAGAGTGATTTAGGCACATGGCATAAAACAACTACAAAACCCTTGGCAGATGAACCCCCGCAAATTTTAAATGCTGAATACTGAGCCCGTCATGTCCGGGAGATTTGCCTCTCCTCATATTTTCAATTACGGTTGCAACTTATCTGGTCGAAAATAACAGTGACTTCACTCCCTGAATTTCAGGCCCAGCATTGAACATATCAACTGAGGGACCCAAAGGAGATTGCACTGTAAAATGTTCCTTGAACATATTTGCTGTCTCCCCCGGATCACTCCTCCCGCCGACATTCACAGAGTGGCCAGGCTCAATATCAAGCTTATTCGTGGACTTAGCGAAAATATTTGTAGCTCTTGCTTTTGGTATCATATCCATCTTTATTTGCTCCTGGTTTTGTTGGCACCATTTTAGCCGACCCTTGAAGATGTTAAGGGCCTCTCGCATTTGTTCACAAATAACTCCAGAGGTTGCCCGATTCCGTAAAACCCACATTTCGAATTACATGGTAAATCCACCCGCACAATGTCTTGTGGTTCCTATTTCGGATTACAGTCCCTAACTTTTCATATGTTTTCTCGGCGGCACCACACAATGCATATGATATCTTCCTATATAATTCATCTAAACCAGCTTTGTGCTCGCATAAATTACAAAAACTATGGCTGCAGTCTTGAAACTCTGGAGGGAAATCAATTTCACGCAGCCTACTATAACATAGCTGACGGTATCTGTCAATTTGCGAGTCATTTCGTTCCCCCCAAATAACTTAATTGCAAAGAGTACGAATTGTTACCCGCTAAGGTCTTACTATATTTAAATCGCACTCAATGCAAAGTGGTAGATGATCTGACGTATGTACGTCCTCTTTTATAATAACCTTGTTCACTGCAGCCCAGTCTGCCAGAGAGACTATACAGTGATCAAGCGACCTCCTACATCCATGTGTCTCACTCATAAATGTATAGATTCTATAATTTATTCCCAGTCTTTCAATATCAGCACAAATAAACGATTGATCGTTTGGATGTGCGTTAAAATCACCCAGTATAAACAAACTCTCGACCACTGCACTCGCAACCACTGCACTGAACTCACCTAACACTTCCATAAACATAGGCAAGTTATCGGGTGATGTAGTCGGCATATGCTAGCTTTGACGGCCGCCAAGCGACAGCTGTTTCATTCCAAATCCAACACCGTGACTGTATCAAAAACACCTTTCCTCCACGGAATGGCTACTTCCCCATACGGCCTTCCATCCGACAGTTTTGTCAACGGCTCACCATGATATTTCTATTATCTCTTCCCGTATATTCAAATTCATCTGATATGAAGGATGTTTCCATGTTTCTTGGAGGCAAACAATATCACACATAGTACATAGCCTTCTAACACTTTCCATCGATCGTTTAACAGACTTTCAGTTAAAATTAATGATCTTACAATGTTTATTTTGGTTCTTAAAGAAAGGTTTTATCAAGCTATAACTTGTTCCTGTTTATTTCGGTACATAAGCCGCACAAAACTCCTAAATATTATGCTGTCTGGCCACAACCCGTCATTTAAAAACAATTCTAATGTATTCTTAGAAACAAATAACTTAAAGGCATTGCATTTTCTAGACGTTTTCATATTTATCGTTTTTAACGACACAACTTCATTAGTTTTTTCCTTGATATAACTTATAATATCGTACTAGCTACATGCTGTGACCAGCGGTCGATGTTCAATTCATGAAATGATAAATTTTTAGATCTGGCCACGACATTGACATAAAAATATTAAAATATTTAGACGCCATCATCATTCCATTTCATTACATTACTTTAATGTAATGTCATTATTACTGATAACGTCTGCCGTTGCTGTTATGTTTATAAAATTATCTAATAGGATTCTTAGGTGGAGTAGATACTAAATGCAACACAGAAGGGTTTTCTCATTATTTTGCTGCTAGTTTTAATGTGCTACTTACATAACTAAGGAAACTTCAAAAATATTAACTCAGGAGGTAAATAGTTTCATAAAGAAAGATACTTATTTTTATTTTTTTCAATTATGCTCTTAATAATTATTAAGCTCTTGACCTGCATTTTTTCAACTGATGGTAAGTGATGATCAGGCCGAAGATGGAAGCGAGCTTCACAGGGAATCCTCGGTTTAAAGGATATTTACTTTGATCTATTAAGTGTAAGGGCTCATGTGATAGTTATAATAATGTATGTTAGAGAGAGCGATACTCTATCTTTGACCTGATTTTAACTAAGTTAAAATCGTGTTAATTAAAACAAACATGGAATGGTCGTTTTAAATAACACGATTAAGGCGAAAATAACCGACTTTTAATGATTTTATACTGAAGATCACGTCTAAACGAGTAGTGTTAATGATTTGGAAAAAAATATATGTTAAATTAGAGCATTTTTTTAATAACTCAATCTGTGAATATTTTAGATTATTTTTAGCAACCATAGTGTAATTAATTTGTAAAGTTATGTCTAACGCGGATAAAAAACGGAGAATCACGCAAAAACTATCAGCATATTTTTGTGAAACCTTCATCATTTTAAAGATAATTTAATTTTTAATATTTTAGTATAAGTGTTTTATTAAAACACCTTCCGTCTTATTACAAAACGAGTTCTAAGTTTGGTCCAAGCTTAATCCATCCAGCCAGTTGTTTTATTTAGAACCTTATTCCGACTAGTTTAAAGTTCTTAATAAAAAAATTAGAACTTAGACTCGGATTTAAAATCAGTTTTTGTGTTTAGAACTTTAACGACGTCGAAATAAATTGAGAAATTCAAAAATGGCTCACTGGGTTAAACCTGGTTCTAAATATAAACCTTGTTTTGTAATAAGGCCACTTTTGTTTTATGTATAATAAATTATTAATGCGTCTAATTTGGGACAACGTTGCTTGATGGGCGAGTCCTATATTACTGGCTGGACGTACGGCGCGTTGCGTGAGCTCAGCATAGAACACGCAAGCATAGCAACTGGCATTTAGTGGCGTCTTAAGTAGTAAAAATACCGAATAGGATTCATAATAATTAAAGACGCACGGGTCGATTGAAAGTTAAGGTACGCTTGCTGAGGTCGGTTCGTGGATGGGTGACCATCCATTACATATCGAGACCCCCCGTGCCTCGGAAAGTACGTTAAGCCGTTGGTCCCGGCTGTCATTTGTAAATCTTTGACAGACGTTACGGGTAGTCAGAAGCCCTAAAGTCTGACAACCAATCTTACCAAAGGGTATCGTATTACCCAGTAACTGGGTTGTGGAGGTCGTCGAAGTCGTTCCATGTAAAATACTGATAATCAGCTGTATCCGGTTAGACTGGAAGCCGACCCCAACATAGTTGGGAAAAGGCTTTTCACTGTTTTATTTACTTATGATAATGAGAGTTATCCACAGCTTGATTTCACCCACCCACTGCTCTCTGGGCTTCTCACGAGCAAAGAGAAGCCTAGAGAGCAGTCCAGCGTTAATTTCCACGTTCTTGTGCATATCAGCCGAAGGACGGCCACTGGACACACACCTCTCCCAAGCGTCGCGTCGTCACATCGGCCGGTACTACTCGCATCCAGCAAATTCCGCGACCTTCACTAGCGCGGCAATTATGTAAGACACTTACTGTAGCAATTGCTTTCATTTTGACAGTTCAATAAAGTTCATTGCGTTATTACGTTTTCGAACATATATGAAGCAATAGATTAGCAATATCCTTCAAAATCATTCAGATTGTGATTAAAAGTGGTTACGCAACCAGGGTGTTGGTCATCGGTCCACCCACTGTTACTTAGTGTACTTAGAAGACTCTCATCAGAGAAGTATGTACATTTTTTTTTAAACCGGCTAAATGCGATTCGGACTCGCGTACGAAGGGTTTCGTACCATTATCTATAAAAATGGCAAAAAAAACACATTTGTTGTAAGGGAGCCCCTTAAATATTTATTTTATTCTGTTTATAGTATTTGTTGTTATAGCGGCAACATAAATACATCATCTGTGAAAATTTCAACTGTCTGACTATCACGGTTCATGAGATACAGCCTAGTGACAGACGGACAGCGGGGTCTTAGTAATAGGGTCCCGTTTCACCATTTGGGTACGGAACCCTAAAAAAGTTACAAAGGGAAAGTTCAAAGAAGGGTTTATGATATTCAGGTTTAGTTAGTATTAGGCCTTTAGTGGTTAGCTTGCGTGTTCTGTGCTGAACTCACGCAACGCTTCGTACGTCCAGCCAGTAATAGGACTCGCCCATCAAGGAGCGCTGTCCCAAATCAGACGCATTATTAATTTATAAAATTATATGAAATTAAATGAAATTGTTTATTCTGTAAATAGGATATTTGAATCACTTTTACAGGTCATCTTAATTTTTTTTATTTAAAATTAGTTAGATGGGTTCAGCGTTTCCTATCTGACTACTCTGAGAAGAAAGGCCGAAACAAACTCAGAGGTCACAGTCTCTTTTAAAAGTCCAGACATAATCTTGGTCAGGCCATATGAGGACCATGTAGATTAGTCTGAAATGGTCTTTTGAGAAAAAAAACCACACAGATTTGAGTGGACCTGTCCTGTCAGTACAAGCATTTGTCAGTAATCGTGGAGCTCAACTCAGAACTTAAGGAGCTAAACTATATAAAAAAACAAAACTCAAAGGAGAATAGACGTTTCTTGCAGAAAATAAAATCGCAAAGCATCATTGTCGATCATGGATCTCATTACAAAACAACCATGGGTACCTATTAATTTTAAATTGTGCCAATTTAGCTGCACATCGATCGCCGATACTTATTAGCTATTATCGTGACCCCAATAGGAAATTGGCCCAAATTTTATATGCAACAAGCAATTGAGACAATCAACTTACAATTTGTTATTGTTATGTCACTTGATGCAATGGCATTGTATTTAAATACTGTGTCTTTGGTTCCGGTCTTCTTCATCTCTCGTTTTTGACTGTATTCAAAAAGGCGGAGATTCTCAATTCAATACTCGATATCTTTATTGCTTTACTACACTGTGTACTTAGGTGGTAACTGTATAATTTGGATCATTATGGACCCTGTGGGGCACAGCAAAAGGGTAGGAGAGAGGAAGCCCTGTTTTAGGAGATAATTAAGTTGTTTTTGTGGAAACAAGTTTTAACTTACATTTATTATAATCAAAGTCAGGAGATCGTGAATAAGATAGTTATCATTTCGCGTATCTATTATTTATGTATTATTTTATCTGCAAAATGTACTTAAATGTTTTAGATGATTCGATTGTATGTTTTTTTTAACTTTGCTTGGGTAGTTTTTGAGTAAGCTTCAATAATATACGTATTTTTCTACTTAGTCTATGTGGATGATGCTTAAGTTCCTGTCACAGTGTCACTGTTATAAAAATGTACATAGCAGGTAGTGGTATTCGAATTTTTGTAGGGTAGTAACTAAAAAGTGCAAAATAAAAACAATTTTACAAAAAAAATACACTACAAAAAGAAAAATAATTTAATTTCGGAAGTCGGTGGCAAAAAACGAAAATTCAAAACCAAAGACACAGACTTCCGAAATTAGAGTTTCTTTTTTTGTAGTGTCTTTTTTGTAAAAAGTATTTATTTTGCATTTTTTAATTCCCTGAAAGATTGACAGTGAATTCAAAGATAGCCAGTAGGTAGGTAGATAAGCCAGTATCAATCTTCAATTGTGATTTTATCGGATTGAGTAACTAATTCAATTATTCACAGTTGCATTAAGCTTGACTAAAGCAGATAACACAACCATCACGACGGTCATCACTACATTGGTATTATAGACCTTCTAAATATTTTATGTGATGGGTTGGCAGCAATATATATCACGGCGCAGGATAGATTTTACCAGAAGTGGTCACGTCTGCACCGGTCGACGTCATAACGTCAACGCCGGCTGTCGCTGAAAACCAGCGCTGGGGCTCTGTCTCGCATAGGGTCGCAGCAATATGCTGAGCGATGGCCGTTTTGCGTGGATGTGACGCATATTTTCCCTAAACTTGTTTCTTTTTTAATTTTGTGTTCTTTTTCTTTTGCGTCATTTTTACCGCAAATAAACGTATTTTCTTTCTTTCCTTCTTTCTTTATTAGTGGTTTAGCAGCATATTGAAGCTGCTATAGTGCCGCACAATCCTGAAGATAATGATCGTGAGAATTGTGTCGGACTATTGACATGGTACGACATCGGCTCCCCTGACATCCTTATGTCATCCTATGTCATCAGAAGGAATGACAGTCACCAGCCAGTGTCACTCTTATTCGACCTTTTCGGAGATTCCAGTAACTTCGTAACTGTCCTTCTAATTGACACAATCGCTGTGCCTGTATTTCTACGGTAGGCTAGGCAGTGTAGGTTTAATTACCTATGGTCTATTCAAATACTTATTTCCAATTGATGTTATTTACACTTAAACAAACATCAACTTTATGCAAGTGTAAATAAAATTGATTTTAGACTTACTGTTGAAAAAGTCATAAAAAATATGAAGTCGTAGCGCAAACTGAACCTTATGTGTAGGCATTACAGTTGTTTTTCCTAAAACTCGTGTTTGTTTACATACGATACGACAACAAACGAATTCGCTTTCGATTTGTGTGCGCTCACTAAGTGAGGTTCCAAGTGAACTTCAAAGAGTAGTAGGTATGCAGTTGTTATCATAATTTCATGTTCATCAAATGGACGTCTACGGGTCATAATTATGACGAATACACCTTAGATCATTGCCAGATAGTTGTTAGATGCGTCATATTTACATTATGTACATAACATACAACGGTAACTTAATCATATGAGAATGAGAAACCTTTTACCTTAATTCTTATTTTATTTTTTAAACGTCTGATACAGTTTTGGTTAGGGTTGTCAATATTTAAAAATGTATTTAGTCAGGTAATTGGCCTTTTTTTCCACTACGGGGAATGATCAAGCCGAAGGTGGAAGCGAGCTTCATCCGGAATCCATCAATCATGCTCACCACTCATATGTTAACTGTTTAGACCGGTTTCCTTGTAATGCTTTTATTTTCACTGTTAGTCCTAAAAAAATGGGGATCCAATCCATCATAACTGGCACAAAATCATAACCCTTCTTTTTGCTTCGCCGTAGTCGGGTAAAAAAGTCAAAGTCAAAACGTTAATTGCGAACTAAGTGTACAATGTTGGTGTTATGTTATGTTAGAGCAGCCTTTTACAAGCCTTTTTTAGCGGTGTCCCCTGAGATATGTGCAAGATATGTTTAAAAATAAAAATAATAATAATTTATTTAGTTATATAAAGGTTTTATAGTAAGTAATTACCTTTTTTATTGACTTTTTTGTCGTAGTTGGGTTTTAGTTTTTATTATTAATTATTTTTATTTTTTATTATTTTGGAGTTATAATAATATATACATATTTTTGAATGTGCTAATTAAGCCCTTTCATTTGATACTCAACATCTCATATTTTTTTATTTTTTTTTACTTTATCCTCTGTCCTCTAGAGGGCGCTATATTCAATTTAATGTGACGTCCTAGCCTATTACACTATCGCCTATCATATATTACCAGCGGACGATCAAGACGCTTCCAACGGTACTTCTTTTGTCAAATTATGATGAGGAGTTTAGAAGTTATGAGGGAACAGATGAACGTACATAAATACCGGTCAAAATCATAACCCCCCTTTTTGCTTCGCCGTATTCGGGTAATAAAAATATATTTCGATGTTGACAACCCTATTTTTCAGATGAAGGTGAAAACGATATCTGGAGCAAGCAAGTATAAAGTTGTTTTCAAAAGTCCGGTTTGCTCAAGTTATTTCAATGGCATATTATAAGTTCGCGATGCGGTTCATCGCGAACTTATACGAACGTACGTACGTACGAAAGTAAGTAAGTAGGTAGGTAGGTACACACCTAATACCCTACTTTCATTCTTTGTAATTGTCGCAGTAAGATGGTTGAAGCCGTGATATAGTTATATCCCTAGGGATAACTGGGGATATAGCTTTATACCTTATTATAGTTATATGAAAACGGTTCATAACTGTCTTACTAGGAATATAACCGGTCTAAACGAGTAATACGAGCACGATCTAGTAATATAACTCCGACCAAATTAGGTTAGGTTAGAACTGTGATCAACTACGAGCCGAGCGAGCAAAGCGAGCGGTGCCGTGGTAGCGCTACGTCGAAATTGGCCGCAGTAACAAAATTAGGACACTCCGATAGTTATGAACTGCTTTCATATAACTATATTACGATATATAGCTATATCCCTAGGGAATCGGCCATTAGTCATGTTCTTATATGATACAAAAAAATTAAACTGCGTTCGCGATTAAGGATGGACTATATATAGGTACTCGTTTTGTAATGTTTTTTATCTTATGATATGTATTAAATATCTGTAAGGTGACTATTTTGGTACTATATTATTTAGTAATAGTAGACTCAAGTAGTCGTTGTTCTGAAGGGAAGCCGGTAGAAATGGGGTTGTATGAAGCCGTCGCCCCTGCTAGGGATATAACCATATCACGGCTTCCACCATCGTACTGCGACATAATCATACTATTGAACTCTAGTTAGATTTATTGTATAAAGGTTTTTGATGTTTCAGAAACGAAAATCAATACAACAATGTTACGATAATTGTTAAGGATGACGGAATAAATATTTTTTTTTTCTTTTAACTTTGGCAGCTCGCAGGTGACCACTAAGGTCATGGCTGCTTAACCGGACTTTCCTGTGGCTGCCTTTAGCTTCTACACTAAGAGCCTCCAGCCAGGAGCATTGAAACTATTCTAAAATAAAACTAGGCGAGCGCTCGCTAAGGGCATCTCCTGTGGGGTACGAACCTCGGCTTAGGGCTCGCTCGGGGAAGGACAGCATGACGGGACAGGCTGGATCAAGGATAGATAATTATTATTAGCGGGGAAATTTAAAGCTACGCGCTCGGCACGGGCTGGCGCTTCATCGGGCAAGAGAATAAATCATGCCGACTGGAGGCTTTATAATGGTGCGCGCCGCATAAACCAATAGAGTTATATAAAAACAATGTATTACGGAAACATTCTTCCCGTGGGATATTTTCGGACTACCACGCGGGCGAAACCGCGGCCAAAAGTTAGTATACTTCATATTTTAACGTATGATTAAACATCATATAACTTTACAATCGAATCTCAGCGACTGGTTGACCTCGACTGTTCGTCTGGCTCTGTGGTTGTTCAACCAAACCTAGTAACCTCTGTGACTCCTACGGTTGAAGGTCACACAACCCTTTTTAAGGTTTCATATAATCATCATCCTTGTATTCCCGACGGGGTGGACAGAGGGGAAATAAGGCGCTGAACAAATCCCGGAAATTTGTCCGCGTGTGCGTTAGATTTCCATACGATTCCAAATTGTCCATATCATCTGCTCAGCGCCTAATAGTTCTAAGCAGGTAGGTACCTACACCACAATTTTTACCCGACCACGGTGAAGCAAAAAGGAGGGTTTTGATTTTGTGCCAGTTATGATGTAACAGAGAATATATTAGAATTAACCAGCCATGGATCCAGAAGCCAGGCAGCTAATGATTACCTAATAGAAAATTCCAGAATTTTCTGCCAAACATAAAGTTCGTTTTTTAACCCTATTTTTATTTTTATGACCCTAGAGACTAATTTGAAATTTCAAGTGATTGTTGTTTGTTTTTCAATTTAGAGTTTGACATTTGCACCTGTCAAATTAGTCACTAGGATTTAAAAAAAAAAAAACTGTAGTCTAATGAACTTTAGTGACTGCTGAGCGTTAGGTCCTGGATTCGGTTCCCACGTCGGAAAGTGCTGTCGGATTTTTACATCAAGAATTTCTCAATAGCAGCCCAGAATCTGGATTTGTGCACCTTGAATGGCTCTAAATTCCTATTACATATTTTTATTATTTAAAAGTGTCAATTCGCCCGTTAAGGGCGAATGAATTCGTGCTAATCAACCAATAAACTAAATGAATGACGAAAATAACTTCGTGCCAATCGCCTATAGAAAAAATAATAGTATTTAAAAGCGTCGAATCGCCTAAGCCAACGTACCACTAATAAGCCAATGTACCAATAAGCCAATGTGCCAATGTACCACCTCTGCTACTACCTACACTTTCGTGTACAGGCGAGTCGTGATGTTATGGTCAATCAACCTGCCTAGCCTTTTCCCAACTATATTGGGGTCGGCTTGCACTCTAACCGGATGCAGCTGAATACCAGTATTTTACATGGAGCGACTGCCTATTTGACTTGCACAACTTAGTAACTGGGTAATACGATACCCCTTGGTAAGACTGGTTGTCAGACTTTCGGGCTTCTGACGACCCGTAACGACTGTCAAAGATCCAAGAATGACAGCCGAGACCGAAAGTAAAGAAATAAGCAATACTAAATATAATTAAATAAATAATATATGAATAGATAGACCTGCATATAAAATATTAATAGAATAAGTGAATTAATGGAAATATAAGTACATAGGGTAATAGGATATAAAATAATTTTAACTTAATAATAAGGAAAATGAATAAAGCGCTCTTCCTCTCTCTACCTATTTAAAAATGTGCTGTGCCCGACAGGGTCCATCATTGTTTCTATTATTGTTTCTTTTATTTACCACCTGTAATTGTACATTATGGATTGCAATAAACGATTTGAGATTTGAGACCAACGGCTTAACGTGCTTTCCGAGGCACGGAGGAGTCTCGGTATGTAAAGATGGTCATTCATCCACAGACCAACCCCGGCAAGCGTAGCTTAACCTAATTTATTGACCCGTGCGGCTGTTATTGCTTAGCCACGAGCTCCTTAGGCGTGAAGTTATGTTATGCAAAGAATTAAGTGTCTCGTAGTTTATTAAGTTGGTTGTTAGTGTTACATCAGCAGGATCGCGGTCATTGTCATGCAAGCTATAATTTATGCTAAATCTTATTTTATTTTAATAAGTTGTTAGAGATCTAATATTTTTCTAAGATTGATTTTACATTCTGTGATTACGATAAACTCACACACTGACTTATTAGTAGTAATTGTTAAAATTTTAGGAATATCGTATACTTTTACAATGTTTATAAATACTTACGTCAGCAAGCAATGACAGATAAACTAATTATGTGATAGTTAATCACATAATTAGTTTATCTGTCATAATTATTTTTACCTTTTGTGGTATAGTAATTTTGTTCTAGGTGCATCGTCTTGACATACTTGTATACGTAATGTATACAAAATATTGTAAAACATTTTAAAAGAGTAACGGTGGAGTTTCTTGCCCATTCTTCTCCATTCCAAAACTACCTTTTGGAAGGGGCGACTAGAATCAATTTTATTCTTTTTGTAAATTTTGACGTTCAAAAGTGTCTTTCATGGGCCTAAATTTTTTTTTTTTTTTGACGTGACAACGTCTTATAAATTGGTTTGCCGGGTGACACTTCAAGAAACTGCGTTACGCTCCGCTCACGTTATGCGCTCACAATGAGAGCGAGTGAGAGGCACGCGTCCCTTCCACTCGGGCATGGTTAGCCCGCCTAAGAGCGAGAGAGACAGACATAAAAAGTGAAAGGCACGCAAAGTCGTTGTCACGTAAAACTTTCGCCCGTATACCGACTTTACAGGCAACCAATTTTTTTTTTGTCTGACTTTAAGTTTGGCTAAAACAACTTATCATGACTAAGTATAATCAGCAACAAACTTGGGTTACAGAATTTACAGAAGATATACAAGGTCAAATTAAATTATCTAGCAAAACTCCACAGATTATGAGTTGATGAGGATGACACATGAACAAACAAAAAAAAAATTCATTTGATGAGTATTTTTTTGGGGTCATCAAGTCGTCACAGGAAATATAGGTACTAATATTTGAAGTGACTATACAAACAAATAATTGACATAAAGTCCATTATGCTTTGCACAATTTCGTTCCAAAAAATTGTCTTACATTTCGTTCCTCTCAGTACAGTATTTTTAGTATTTTAGCAGGTCAGTGTCCGGTTGTAACTTGATCAAAATAAACAAATTCAAAATTCATTTATTCAAACTAAGCTGAGAATCAGCACTTTTCGAACGTCAAAATTACATAAGACAGTCCCTAAAAAACGCCCACCCTTCACCACTTCCTAGTGCTTTAGCTGGGAAGAAGAAGTGGCGCAACAAACTCCCCAGCAGCACAGCTGTCTGAATAGTTAGAAAAACTTGCGATTCGCGACTGTAACAGCAACGCGACTATTACAGAATTATAATCATTAATACATCTCTGTTAGTTAGATTTGTTATATAAGAACTTTTCCATTTTGTTCTTGAATTTCGTGGGCAGCGTGTTTATACACTTGGTTACCACAAGTAAAGAGCGCGTCCGCGTCGCTTCATGAGATGAAATACTATAATGTAAATTGAACCTTATGAATTTATGATACTGTAGCTGTAGTTTTGATTTGAACTAACTTTACCTAGCAAGCAAAACATTGAGATCACCTAAAAGGCATACTACGTTCTTCAAGCGGATTGAGCTCCCCTTGTGGAAAGAACACGACAGTCTGAACAAATGACATTATATAGCTTCAATGTAAAAGTTAAAAAAAAAAAAAAAAAAAATTTTTTTTTTTTTTAATAAATAGATTTGTTACATGTTATTTGGTCTAGATAGGTTTTTATTTTTATTATTTTATTTTGCTTTTATATATATTCTTTCCTTTTAGATTTTGTGAATGTGAGAACGTTGTAGGCTTAACAGACTATAGATCTGTCGACCATTTTCTATCTTGCTAATGCTAAGTACCTGGTTCTTGTTGATAGGCCTACACTGTCCTCTCATAACTATTAACACTGTAATTTGAAAAGATTGTAAATACAATTTACTTATAAAAGAGTAACCGTGGAGTTTCTTGCCGGCTCTTCTCCATAGGAAACGACCAATTGGAACCGTGCACCAATGTGAAATAAAATATTTAGAATTTTGAAATAGTTTAAATTTCAAAAAAATTGTCACGAAACAAAACAAAAACATTACATTTTTTTTTTGTTGATAAATTATTGTAGCTCAATAATTCAATTGGAAAAATATCAAATTATCATACACCTTTAAATCAGCGATAAATAGTGTTTCTTAGGTAATTAATTTTCAAATTCCATAAAGTGACTCCCGAAACAAAACAAAAAAACTAGTAAAAACGATGAGATTTTTTTGTTGATAAGTTTTTTATTACTTGATATAAAAAATACCTATTATAAATTACAGTGATAAATTGTCTGATGGTTATTAATTTTCAAATTCAAAAATATCTTAAAGACTTAAAACAAACCTGGGACCTCTGGGTCTGAGACAGGTGGTCTAATCACACCACAGAGGCGGTTAAAAATATGGATCTTGCAAAACTACTACGATTGTCAAGGTCACGTGATACACACACTAGTTCTCTTATGTCACGTGTCAGGGTCGACTGCATACAAAGATGTGACTGACCTGTAACACATGCTCATGGCTGGCTTAAACGGAATTTAAGAGTTTTTTTTAACGATATTGTAAATAGCAAAATTAACTTTATGTCAATTGTGTAACGTACAAATTGGATACGAGCTTGTAACTGCGGAAATTATCGAGAATGCGCGAGAATTTTCCAAATAAGCCACGGTTCGCTTGGGCGATTTTTTCCCTTGGTGATTTTTTTTCGCACATTGAATTTTCACAATCTGCTCAGTGCCAAGAGTTGAAAATCCAACAGTGTGTTTTTTGACGCACTGGAATGTACTCTGTTGGATTCTCAACGCTCGGCTCAACACCGAGAGTTGAAAGTCCAGTGCCTGATAAAATCCCGCCGCGATATTTTTACGTCCGTGCGAACATGGTCTAACGCGCGACCTGTTAATTTTTACGCTTTGTACAAAAAAAAATTCGCTGCGATCAGTGGCATTGTAAATTGAGCCTAATTCTGTCTTACTTCAGGGCTCAACTTTCATAAAAATTGGTTCAGTCAGTAGTTAGAGACAGTCTTCTAGGAATGATGCAGATTACATGCGGTAAATGTCTAGACAAACAACCTTTTTTGTAAAGTATGGACGATTATCTAGCATATAACGGTCCATCCTTTAAAAAAGGTTATAATTATCATTTACCTCTTATTTTATTATTTTGAGTGTTTCTTTGTGTGGTCACAAGTCACAAGGTAATTCGTTTGACCGACACTGAACCACAGATTCACTCCGCAAAATCATTTAAATAAAAAGCGACTCTTGCAGCGATACAATAAAGTGCAATTCAGGTCGCACAGCGCTAATTACCTAGAGTTATATTCACGTAGAAGTTGCCTCTCTTTCTATCACGTAACTCTTGGATCTTCTGACTACGTTACACTCACTGAATTGGCCCAAGAAGACGAGCCCGCCGCGTAGGTACTTGTAGTTTCATATTTAAAATGCGGAGTGAACCATCTGTTTTCATCTTTGACTGAACTAGACGAGGCACTTGTGTCACAGAATAAATATTGACAGTATGGAAACTGGGCCTATTTGTTGATTTAATTACCTACGCTCCATTGGAGCGTTAGGGTTGTCATTCTTGCGTCTGGCCCTGGTCCAGGCCATGGTACGGAGCGGGCATAGGAGGCCGTCACGTCCTTCTGCGAAGCAGTAATGCTCGCGAAGGAGGAGGCAGAACGCGTGAGGGAGAGGCAAATTTCGCGCCCTCACGCCCCTAGCCGCCGCAGGAGACTCCCTGGAAGTCGGGAATCGCAGGCCGATTCCCGGCCATCGTAGGCGCGGGCTTGCGGACGGTGAGCAATGGGTAGCTCGCCGTCCGATAAGGACCAGGCCCGGGTCGACGGCGCGTTGTGTTCCACGCGCGCCTCAAAGAGATGTCAGCGAGTGAAGGGGTCCGATAGGACCGATGCCTGCCGGGGTTGCGGGAAAGTCCGAAAGGGATACCGTGGCCCCTGGCAACGTACAGGCGAATATACATGCATGCCGCATGCATGTTAAAATTCTTATACATAATTATAATACTTCGCCGTAGTCGGGTAATGAATGCAAGAGCTTGAGAATAGGACCACGCCTGTAACTTGACCTTTGTGAGCCATAAACAAATTACGATAATTTTAATTTGATATTCATTAATTATATAAAGAAGAACACGACAAAATTTGGCTTACCTACACACTTGGGGGGCCCTATAGATTGGGGCCCCTGTATTATTGATACGGCTGATACGGCGGTAGCTACGCCCCTGGACAGATCATTATTTACTGTAAATATTATAGTTTGTAGTTCAATGTCTAAAATTTATAGATATTGAAAGCCAATTGAAAGGGTAAGGCTGAATAATAATCAAAACAAACTTAGCGGCGACCAATCTATGATCGCATTTTGTATTTTAGTTTAATAATGGTCAATGAATATGGTTACTGTTCTTATATCAACGGCTGTAGATTTTACCCTGAATCTACTCAAGTACGATTTATATAGGGTCTAATTAAATTAGCTAGCTAAACTTTTCTATTATATTCTATACTATTCCACGGTCGTGCGAACATTTTCATCAGACGCACCCATGATACGTACGAGCGATGTTTTTTGAGCCGATTAGGACGGCGCCTTACAAGAATGCACCACTACCTACTATTTCTACAGGGTCAAAATAAATTAGCTAGCTAAGCCCGTAGTGATTTTGAAGAAATTTTGATGATGTTGTGGCGGCATAAATGCGAACTACGCATCAAAGACCTGACGTCACACAATATCCTGCATCGCGCAAACAGAGTTTACTGCGCGATCAGCATATGAATAACTTCGCCGACATCAATCGTCGGGCCTCGCCCCGACCCTTGCTCGATCGACCCCGCGCCACTGAGCCTGTACCTTTAAATTCCCCTAATAATAATATTAATCCGATCCAGCCAGTCCCATGCTGTCCTCCCCCAGCGACGCCCTAAGCCGAGGGTCGTACCCCACAGGGGGTGCCCTTAGCGTGTAGTCGCTTACTTTCTCAGTTTTATGCCCTGGCCTTAATTTATTGAGGCAGCCACAAGAAACTCCGGTTAAGCAGTCGACAACCTCCTAGGTTGACGTGCGAGATGCAATTCATCAAATAAAAAAAACAATCGTCGGGCAGTTGCCCACCAGACTCGACACCCGACTGGTCGGAGGATCCTCCCTTTTCTATAGAGGATGAGTGAACTTTACACCCTGTTCCTCATGCCTCTGTAATGTTTTTTTTTTGGGTCATCAGCCACTGGTGGTAGTGTAGTTAGTCCCTTAAAATATCAGTTTAAAAATCTGTTTATTTTTTGTGTAAAATTTACAGACGTGCTGAGTTTCGATACGCGATAAAATAGATTTTATCAAACACACTTCAAGTAACAGCAGTGCCAGCGGTAATTGACCCAAAAAAAAAAAACATATCTTTTTTTTTTTTTTCTCCTCTCGGTGTCGATACCCATCTCACGTTTGCGCAGTTTCGCTAGTTCATTTAATTTGACCTCATATTAATATTATTGTAGGTAGGTACTTTAAAGGTTGTCTGCAAAATGCGACCTTTCGCTGAGGCCAGTAGAAAAATAACTCTTGGTTGCATTCGAAAACTCAAGCGAATTTGGATTATTAGCGTTGAAAATAAATTAGGTACTTATTAATTAGTTTTTGTTTGTAAATGGAACAGCTGTTTTTTTTTTCGTGATTTCAAAGTTGGTCCCACAGTAAAAGTTATTCAGCTCGATGGTCTAAAGCACCTCTTAAAGTTTCTAAACTTAATTTTTTAACACCTTATATAATTTTATTAATTACTCGCCCGCGTGGACCTTAATTCTTTTTATTTTTCTAAACCAAAAGTTACTCCTTATAACATCAGCTATCTGCCAGTGAAAGTCCCGTCGAAATCGGTCCAGCCGTTTCAGAGATGAGTCCGAACAAACAGACAGACAGACAAAAAAAAATGTAAGTACCGTAATACTTTCAAGTGCATGTAGTAAAAAGCTGTTATTTTGATATTATAAACAGACATTTCAATTATATTTATTTGTATAGATGTAGAGATTTATTTATTATATATTTATTTAATACTATAAACACACAAATGTACAGAGGCGGACTTAATGCCATAGGTATTTTCTACCAGTCAACCTTTGGGTGATGCAGAGACAAACAGTGGTAGGTGCAATAGCGAGAATTGAAGAATACATATTTATTTAAATATAAAGATATACATGTAAAACTATTTGTACCTAATAGTTTTATTTAGAATTACGCCCCCCACAATTGCGGGGGGGAGTAAATCCCCACATAAAATGCCACTCATACCATCAGAGCTCTATTAGTGCTAACAGTAGGTGTCTATTAATAGAAAAAAACTCTTAAGTTCATGACCTCATAGATACGAGATATTACCTTGAAATTAATAAAAAAACTAAAATATGTCGTCGATAAAAAAAACTAAGTATATAGTAGTCACTCTTAAATTTACAAGTACTTGGTACCATCGTCACCATCGTGACATTATCAACATGAAGGCTCCCACAGAACGGCGCAATCCGACTCTAGTAGAACAATTTCCATGAAGTTTGTAACCGATTTCCAAAAAAGTGGAGGTTCTATGTTAGTCTGTATGTGTTTAAAAAAGTTATTATTAAATGAATGTTATTATCGCATATATGAATATTTAATTGACAAATTAATAATAACATTTTAGATTAAATTAATAATTCATAAAATGTTACCTTAGATTATGCTTAGAATAAGTTAGCTGCACCTAAATAAGTTCTCTTGCTTCAGATTTTTCTTTTGCTGTGCCCGACAGGGTCCACGATTGTTACAACAAATGTTTACTTACCACCTAAGCATACAAGGTCCCATTAAAATAGATGGACAAATAACACAGCGTTCAGTACGTCTAACCAAAGATATCCAAGCAAAAAAGAACACTGATTAAAGTGATTTTATTTTGACCTAAAATATTAAATGGCATTGGGTAACTAACATTTTTAGTGTATTTTCGTTAGCGGATTTATTTTTCTTGTAGTATCTAACGCATTTTTCTTATTATTTTTTTACCATTGTCCTTATTTTGGTGGTCTGAATGATTTCTAAAATGTTGTCCACCTATTTTAATGGGACATTGTGGAATGCAATAAATGATTGAGTATTGAATTTTTTTTTAATGTATTTTCTTCGATATTTTCGTCAATTGAGGACCGATTTTGAAAATTCTTTTTTTATTTGGTAGAAGAAGCTTGCACGGTGGTCTCATTTACGTTTTATTAACTTTGCTTGGGTAGTTTTCTATATGGATGATGTTATAATAACTCAAAGTCAAAACGTTTATTGCGAACTAAATGTACAATGTTGGTGTTATGTTATGTTAGTACTTATGACTTAGCAGGCTTTTACAAGCATTGCGGCTATCATTCGCCTGCCCTTATCATCCTAAATTAGCATGCATTAAACATTATTAGTACTTAATTATTTTCTTTTATATTAGTACAATAAAATTTAAAAATTATAGTTATGTCAAAATTAAATGTCAATAATATGAATTTCAGCAATATTATTGTCACCCTTTTCAGGTACTACAAATTATAATTATAATTTTATATGAAGTCAATAGGATAGACTAAATCTTAGTCTTTGGTTCTGTATTTTAGTTTTTTTCCACCGACTTCGGAATTAAAATTATTTTTCACTTTGTAGTTAGTTTTTGGAAGTCGGTTTTTTTTTATTTTAAATCGTATACATTGTACAACCAGATTTGCACCACGCCTGTCTGCAGGAGCCTTAAAATTGCGCTGGTAATTCAGGTCTTAGAGTGACTTGACGAAAAAAAACAACTTTTAAAGGACAAAAAATGACACGTGTAATTGATTTATAGTAAAAATATAAGCTTAAGACTAAAACAAACACAACTACGACAAAAAAGTCGTCTAAAAAGGTATAAACAAGACATCACAGACACGTAATCTGTTCGATTTATTATTTTAACACGTGTGACTCCGAATTTTTTATTTGTCAAATTATGATAAGTAGTTAAGAAGTTATGAGGGAACCGATGAACATAGTCGTACATACATACATACCGGTCAATTCATAACCCTCCTTTTTGCTTCGCCGTAGTCAGGTAAAAACTAGCGACCCATCATTATGCTTTGCAGTTTTTACGACCGACTTGACAAAACATCGAGATTTCCTTTATCAAAGTTAATTAGATAATCTGTACTGTACCTTATTATATACCAATTATCCTCCAATAAACCTGCTGGTCTCTACATTTTGAAAAGATATGCGAACATAAATGTAGGGGACAGCTGATTTT
Organism: Xanthia icteritia; assembly: GCA_949128155.2. Lineage (NCBI taxonomy): Eukaryota > Metazoa > Arthropoda > Insecta > Lepidoptera > Noctuidae > Xanthia > Xanthia icteritia. Next base: position 8,660,308 of record OX421959.2, on the reverse strand, counting down.
TTTTCGCGATTTTTAATTTTTAATATTGTATAAGTATTTATTTTATTTTTATATCTTAATTATAGGTATTTCATGGTATGCTGCACCGGTCGACGTCATCACGTCAACGCCGGCTGTCGCTGAAAACCAGCGCTGGGGCTCTGTCTCGCATAGGGTCGCAGCACTATGCTGAGCGATGGCCGTTTTGCGTGAATGTGACGCATATTTTCCCTAAACTTGTCTCTTTTTTTTAATTTTGTGTTCTTTTTTGCGTCATGTTTACCGCAAATAAACGTATTTTCTTTCTTTATTTTTTTTTTCTTTTCTATTTCAGATTTAGTTGTTCATAATGATGAGTCTGACACATCACGTGTTTTGACTTCGTGGAATCAACTAACAGTACAATACGTGCAACTAACTAAAGACGTGCAACAACTAACTAGTGTCAAGTCTCATGTTTAGTTACTCTTAGTTGATTTTATCTTCTGAATAATGATTAAGCTTCCATATTCCAATTTATTGATTTAATTACGAATCTGTATTATATTATACATTGCAATAGGAATACCACAGATCACAAGGAGTATCTTTGGGCTATAATCATCTGCCTAGCGTTTTTACCCGACTGCGCGACACAAAGGAAGGGGGGTAATGGCAACATTTCGTTCCGAACGTTGCGTTTTAGAGCAGAAGAAGTATTGTTGGAAGGGTTTGAGACTGCCAAAGAAGCTTTTATGAATAAAAGGCATTTACTTCGGCCATTACAACACGGCTATAATGCAAAAACTATGTCAAGATGGGAAACGAAAATGCAACAAGCTGTTAGCCGTCTTGTCAAGTCTTTTGGCAGAGAATGCGGCAACTAATCCTAACTTTACTATTATAAATGCGAAAGTGAGTTTGTTTGTTTGTTACGCTTTTACGCTAAAACGGCTGAACGAATTTGGATGAAATTTGGCACATGGGTAGACCATGACCTGGAGAAGGACTAGGCTACTTTTCATCCTGGATTGCAGACGAGGTCACGGGCAACAGCTAGTAATTAATATGATAGAATATGATGAGGCTAATGATGCGGCAAGGCGAAATTAAAAATTTCTTACGGTTTTTGCTAATTTGCAGCACTGTTTCGTTGTATGTTGATCATAATTCAATTCGCGGGAATAGGGATGATGCCTGGGTCAAAAAAACTAAATTCTATTTCCCGTTTATCCGTCAGTTAGATAATAAAAAAATAGTACACTCGTATTTATTGCTTTATCATATTAATAAAAAAATACTTGGATAAAAACGCATTAAAGTTGGGGAGTGGGGGTCGCTACGTTACAAGTAAGTATAAAATCTACATACTCGTGACGTCATGGCACATTTTAACTCAATGTATCGCTGTAATCTTTTGATAACGTAAAAAAAGAAAAAATACGTGTACGTAATTTTTTTATAATTTACAAGACGGTAAAAAATTTTTTTTTTTAAAAATCTATAAGTATAGCTCTCCAAATTGTATGTGTTTGATGGTTAATGTTGACTATTTCGTGAAAATGTAATTTAGAGCTGTATTAATTTAAAAGATTATAATTTCCATTTTGTTGATTATAATGTTGCTTGTATTCACCTTTTACCATGCTCATCTCTAAATAAATGTGGAATTGTAGATGCGGATCCGAATATCCGCAACATCTCAGCCTAAGTATTACTTATATGACCTTCATTAATTGTTATTATTGAGGAAGGTTTAATAATGCAAACATCGTGACTTAGCAACCACGTCCTTCAGATCAAATAAAAAACCAGTACAGTGAAGCTAAACTTTACCTCCACTCTGTGCATACACGCTCACACGCACATATTTATTTACAATGAAACTACACCTCACTAAGTGCACACATGTTTACGAAACCGGCCTCTTGTCACTGTTGACAGCACTATGTCTTGGTTTTTTATTTGGTCTGAGCCACGACCGAGTTAGTTCGCCGTCCGATAAGGACAAGGCCCGGGTCGACGGCGCATTGTGTTCCACGCGCGCCTCAAAGTGATGTCAGCAAGTGAAGGAGTCCTATAGGACCGATGCCTGCCGGGGTTGCGGAAAAGTCCGAAAGGGATACCGTGGCCCCTGGCAATGTACAGGCAACGGAAGGAACACGGGTGGGTTTTAGTCAGTAAGAGTCTGACACGCCCTCCCGCGCCGCCCAGAGCAGGAGAAGTTATTTGATAACATCCAACCCAAAAAAAAAGCCGACCGAGTTATGTCCAAAGTTTTACTATTAAGTGGGATGCGCTAATGCAGTCTGCGAAATTAATTTTTTTTAACAAAGTCAAAGTCAAATAATTTATTTCAATTAGGCACATAAAAAGGCACTTTTGAACGTTTACGTTTTTTAGAGTTCCGTACCTTAAGGGTGTTGTATATACATATATATATACAGAACCCCGTTAATAAGCCTCCGCTGTCTTTCCGTCCGTCCGTCTGTCTGTCAGCGGGCTGTATCTTCTGAATCGTAATAGGTAGACTGTTGTAATTTCCACAGATTGTGTATTTCTATTTATTTATTTATTTATTTAAGGACAACCAACAAAGCATACACCAAAAGTACATGTTAAAATACACATATTATTTTTACATATTATAGTGTAGCCTTAATTAAAGGCTGCCACGGCATGCATTAACATAGCAGTAGGATATACAGTTACAAAAAAAAGAAACAGTTACAAAACAAAACATATTTTACTAATTTAGATAGTAAGTAAATGAAAAGGACGATAGAATTAAACAATAATAATATTTAATTTTTATGATAATGCCCTAAGCAATACAGTCCTGACTTTATGTAAAGAGTAAGACATATCAACATCAAGGCTATTAACAACAAATAAAATAAATTGAAAAAACTAAAGGGGGTAATGGGTAGGTGGTTCGGACCTAAGATTTCTCCGAAAATCAGTGTTAAAAAAATCCTAAAAGTACACTTATAGGATTTTTTTGGCAATATTTGTATAATTATATTATATATATTTGTAATCACGTCGCTCACACTGGGCCTTACCTATTAGAAGGCTCAAAGTCACCCAAAGGGCAATGGCGAGGGCTATGCTTGGGGTTTCCATACGTGATCGAATCAGAATAGAGGAGATCCGCAGGAGAACCAAGGTAACCGACATAGCCCGAAGAATTGCCAAACCTAAGTGGCAGTGGGCAGGGCACATTGCTCGTAGAACAGATGGCCGTGGGGCCAAAAGGTTGTGGAGTGGAGCGAAGTGGATAAATATGTGAGCACCATGTATCTATCACATACTTAATTAATTTATCTGTCATTGCTTCATTTTTCATTCTTTTTACAGTTCGTGGTATAGTAATATTATTCTAGATTCATCGTCTTCATATATAATGATATAGTTAATGTATAGAAGATATTGACAAAACATTTTAAAAGAGTAATGGTGAAGTTTCTTGCCCATTCTTCTCAATACGAAAACTACCTTTTGGAAGGGGCGACTACAATCAATTCTGTTTTTTGTAAATATTGACGTTCAAAAGTGTTTTTTATGTGCTATTTAAAATAAATTCTTTGACTTTGGAGACCGCATACCGGATGACCTAGCGTTGGAAGGCCTTCCACAAGATGGACCGATGTCCTTGCAAAGTTCGCAGGAATCCGCTGGATGCGGGAGGCACAGAATCGGTCAAAGTGGCGGTGCTTGGGGGGGAGGCCTATGTCCAGCAGTGGACGTCTTTCGACTGAAATGATGATGATGATAATCACGTTCCCGAAAACGGCTCTAACGATTTCGATGAAAGTTTCAATATAGGGGTTATAGCGTGGGCGAAAATCTAGTTAGGTCTCATGTCTGGGAAAATTAGTTTTGTCGATTTTCACCCAAGCAGAGCTCGATGCCCAAACTTTAGAACAAGATGGGTACCTCACAATAATGACATAGCAGCATGGAATTAGTATGTACCATCGGAGAAGTTTATATCTATACACTGTAAGGACTATTTCTGCTTGCAGCGCTCGGCCGATATAGAACCGGGGCGGTAACATATGTGGTCATCTTGTTCACGGGATTTTGTTTACAAACTACTTAAATATGAAGTTTTTCGATAGTACTATCATGGCAGCATGCAATTAGTTGGTACTGTCATGGAAAATCGGTCGCCAGCAGGTCAACCTACCCGAAACTGTGAAATTTTCCCAATCAACTTTGAACCTAATGCTTTAGTGATAAAGTTGAAAATCTATTAAAGAAATTTGACAGATTGTAGTAGGTTGATGTGCTGGCGTCTGTACTAGGCCTAGTCTTCAAAAGGCAAAAGTCACCTCGTATTTTATATTTTTTATATTATTTAAGTGTCTGACATTAACATACTAAAGTCTTTAAGTCAGGTTTTTGCCGACAGTAAGATAATAATCCCAGTCAAAAATATAACATGTAAGAATTGCAAATCTCGCAATGCAGTTGTGAGATTTAAAATAGAGATCTATGTAAGACCAAGTCGGTTAATTTATTCAGTATCTATATATGGGAAAATCTATCCAACAAATTTGTCATTGTCATACATTGTTACCTAATTAGTTAACTAACAACATTTATACTGACCGTATCAATATTAAACATTTTTATTTCTTCAAAATAAATACGTACCTACGTACATAGTACATTCGTCATAATTTAAAAATAGGATAGGTATATACATGTTATCATAATTCATTTAATCAAATTAAAATAAGTAATATCACATTTAAATATGTGATAATACGTCTTAAAAATATACCTTTAGAAATCTTTAGAAAGAATCATTTCATCTATTCTAATATTATATAGAGAAAACGTTCATATTAATTAAGTTAAAATTAACACTAGGACAAGATACAGGGATAAGTAAATACATTCCTAGTAATAAAACAGAAGTAGATTAATTTTTATTAACCATGTTTTTTTTTTACACTTTTTAAAATATTGGTAAATGCATACTTAGTTTTGGTGCTGACTGTACCTGAGATATAATAATTTATTTATTTCTCATCACAAATGTTGTTTTGCCATCAACCGGGCACAAATCCTGACCAGCGCGTGCGATCACTAGAATTAACGAGGCAGTAAGTTATTCCGATCGTTTTCTTTAAAATTGTAGTTATAAAAACCCAAAATCCAATTACAACAAAACGCCAACAAAAAAGGTATAAACAAGACATCACAAACAGACAAATAAAAAATCCGGAGTCACACACGTCATACGACATTTTGTCAAGACGCTTCCAAATATACACCTCATTTGTCAAATTATGACAATTAGTTTAGAAGTTATGAGGGAACAGATGAACATACATACTTACTGGTCAAAATCATAACCCTCCTTTTTGCTTCGCCGTAGTCGGGTAAAAAATGCCTTTCCATTTTCAAAGATGAAATCGAAAAGTTTCACTGGAGTGTGAACAAAAAATTTATAAAGGAGTATCCATTGATTGCCCAATGCCCAAAATTAGTAAGTACTTAATAAAGGCAGTGGAACAACTTCGCTTTTGAAAACAAGTTTTTGTTCCGAAAGTAAAAGAAACCGGTAATGGGCAGGGCCCATAAAGCTTCTCTCCCACGGGCGCGTTTTTATCGGTCGATAATAACGCAAGCGTAAATAACGCAAGATAAAGCAACAACGTAAATAATGCAATGAATGTCGTTGAACTGTCAAAATGAAACAAATTTGTAGTTATTAGATGGCAGGTTTTATCGCGGCGATTTTTTTCGTGTATTGGATTTTACCGGTATGTATGTATATTCATCTGTTACCTTGTAACTTCTAAACTACTGATCATAATTTGACAAATTAGGTATCGTTGGAAGCGTCTTGATCGTCCGCTGGTTTTAGGTTAAATTCGATATAGCGCCCTGTAGAGGACACAATGTCGCATTTTTTTTTTTTGCCATTTTGTGTATTTAATGAAAGGGCTTGACGAGCACATTACAAATATGTGTAAGTATATATCATATTGTATAAGTAAATAAATATGTTTAAATTGTTAAAAACAAGCAAAAATGAGACTGTGCTACGACGGCGTGGCTGTAAAATTAACCTAATATACAAGAAAACCTAAAAAAAATAAAAATAAGCGGCTCTGAAAATACTTTATCGCGAAATTTTAACCCCAAAATAAAAAGTAGGTAAGTTAAAAACTAAAACCCTCAGATAAACATTTCAGACAGAAATCAAGACTTAGGTATAAAAATGGTCAAGCCGTGGTCGCATGCCTGTATACCTAAAATTATAATGGCTTGCGACCACAGCTTTACCTTGACCATTTTTGTACCTATGTCTTGATTTCTGTCTGAAATGTTTTCTTGTTTCATACTTTTTAGAGCGTGATTTTTGAGTTTGAACTCAAACTCAAACTCAAAGCATTTATTTCAATTAAACCATTAACAGGCACTTTTGAATTGTCAAAGAGTCTGTCAGTTAGTCAGAAAGTTGAAGCTAGTTGCCCAGTTTGAGTTTTTGAACTTACTTTTTATATAAATTATTTTGGAGTTATAATTTCGCGATAAAGTATTTACAGAGCCGCTTTAATTTTTTTGTTTAAGTTTTATTGTAGGTATAATAGGTATTAATTTTAGTTTTTGAACTTACTTTATATTTAAATTATTTTGGGGTTATAATTTCGTGATAAAATACCTATTTACAAAGCCACTTTAATTTGTTTTTTGTTTCCTTGTTTCATACTTTTTAGAGCGTGATTTTTCAATAGTCAGGTTTGAGTTTTTGAACTTAGTTTTTTTCATAATAACATAGATATTATCCCTTTAAAAATGCTGTTACGATTTCGAGCGTGTTGCGCAATCAACATGCTAAGTTTCTTGTTTTAAAAGGGTAACCAGAAAACATGATAATAAATAATCTTAATCAATTTTTTCGCACATAATTTTGACATCAAATAATAAATTATTTAAATAATTTAAAAAATATGTCGTGCCTTTTTTTTCTGTGAGCAATAAATTAAGATGTGGTCGTTATTATTAAAATAAGTAACGTGTTTATGACTACAGAATGGCAAAAATAAGTTTGGAGAATTAAGGCATAGGAAATGAGTAAAAAAATAGTTAAAAACGCTGCTTGGGGGTGACTCAACACCTTGTCGACAAAGTGGTGCCATCATCATAGATCTAGTTCTAAATGTCACCAGGTCAGACTCTTTTATGTCGACCTGTACTTACTGTTTTGATTTTGGGGATTAATGATAATTTTTAACGCAGTAATATATCATCACGCCTGTATTTCCCGAATGGGCTAGGCAGAGGTGTACCTATAGGTAGTATACCCACATTTCGCCAGTTATGTTTGAGTCCCATGTAATAGGGGGCGAGCCTATTGCCATCAATCGGGCACAAATTCAAACTCTGGGCTGCTACTGAGAAATTCCAGATGGAAAAACCTAATATCACTTTGCCCGACTCGGGAGTCGAACCCAGGACCTCATACTCAGCAGTACCGCTAGCGACCACTAGACCAACGAGGCAGACAGCAGTATCGCAGTTATGGCCCATAAATTGTATTAGAAATGTGTAGTCATATTTAAGGATCTCAAACTCAAACTCAAAGCATTTATTTCAATTAAACCATTTACAGGCACTTTTTAACTGTCAAAGAGTCGGTCAGTTAGTCAGAAAGTTGAAGCTAGTTGCCCATTCCAAAACGTAGATCTCTATGGAGAAGAACGGGCAAGAAACTCCAAGGACACTCGTTTAAATATAGAAATTACAAAATCCTGCGTAAATTAATTACTCTTGTTGCTTCTATATGTGAGAACAATGTAAAAAAAAAAATACTGCGATTAAAAATATAAGATTAAAAATAAGCCCTGGCAGATAAGAGATCACTAGTCTCAACTGACGACATAACGCGTGGATCAGCACCATCCAGCTCAACCATTTTGTAGGGAACCGAATGATCCAACACACTCGCCACCATCAGCGAGACATTTAAGTGAGCATGACATACTCTCAACTGCTCTTTCAAGTCAACATACAACATAATAACATAGTAAACGGCTCCACGGTACTCACATTTACAAAAAGTACGATACAGACCATCATACTGAACAACTTTCTTCATGGCACCGATATCGTTGGCTGTATGGGACTTTTGGGTCGAGTAACTAGTTATTGAAGTTCTATAAGGGACAGCCGATTCCTTTACGCTGTATGAAAACTCCTGATGTTGCGGTAACCACTAATCAGTATCTCTTTTATCTTTCGATGAACATAGAATATTATCATGGTGTTTATAAAAAAAATACGTGAAGGCTTCTAAAGTGCGGGACATGCGCAAGTGGCGAGGCGTTGCGCCGCTCGTTTCATATTTCATACAAAATGTATAAGCCCAGGTAGCACGGGCGATTTTTTCCCGCGTCAATTTTTTTTCGTGCACTGGATTTTCAACGCTCTGCTTAGCGCCGAGAGTTGAAAATCCAACAGTGTGTTTTTTCAACGCACTGGGACGAGAGAGCGTCCCAGCGCGTTGTATTCGCAATATTTTTACGTCCCTGCGAATGTGGGCTTAGAGCGATGAGGCGCGGGACACACACAGGCGGCGGGGCGCGGGCGTGGCGCGAACAATACAATTTCTAAGAAAACTTCACGGTATGACAATATCCGGTGTATAATACACAAAGCTTAATATGAAGGAGCAGCAACGCCCGCGCCTCACCGCCGCCACGCCTGCGCTCCTCGCCGCTTGTGTATGTCCCGCGCCTAAGAGCGCTATCACACATCACACTGACAATTTGCCAGCGTCTTTGTAGCGGGGCGATATGTAAACGTGCCCTGTACGGTTGCGACGAAGCAAGCTAACCGCGAATACGCGACGTGTTCTCCGCGTTTCCACAATATCAATAATATAAAAGTAAAATAAATAAATAATAATGAATATCAATGAAGTCGCCGACAGGATTACCATTTTTTCTTGTTCATTGAATGAATTCGCAAGAATAACTGCGTACCATTTGTGTTACAATTTGTAAAATAAGTACAACTAATAAGTAGTATTTTAAAATTTTCATTCATTCATTTCAATTTTACGAATGTATATAGTTATATGACTTTACAAGTTAATGCGTTTTCGTAAAGATCATTTTCACCTAAAGCAGTAGGTAATAAAGATGGGTGATTTTGAAGACGCACTCAGTTCAGATCACTCAGATCGGTCACGAAGTGTTGTGTAAATAAATAAATGAATAAATGGTACACACGCTTGTCTCGCTATCTCTTGTACACTCACGTCAATCGCTTTCGTTTTACGCACGCGCACACGTGGCGTGCTCGCTACGCACAAGCAGCGTTGCACAATCGCCTCACCGATAACTCGCTTGCAAATCGTCAGTGTGATAAGGCTTTTTCCTATAGGTACATTTTGGCAGCGCAAATGTTTTTAAATTTTATAAGATTGCTTGCATTGTTACCCCTTTCACAAAGTTGGTTTTGATTATGTAACTTCATTATCACATACCGACTTTATGAAACCGAATCAAATCGTGATGATTACTTCGAAGATAACACGAGTAAAGTGAGCAAACGATAGGTACAGACGGCTAAACATCAAGGTATACATTTCCAGTATAAACTGACCTCGCATTGTACGGAAATTCTATACAATGTGAGTTCAGCATAAACTGGAAATGTATAGCTTGATGTGTAGCCGTGTGTACTGACTATATTTTAAGCATTTTTGGTGCCTTAATATAAATATATTAAGTAAGTATAATCAGATTTATTATCAAATATAATTATTAATTCGTTTATTAAATTTTTTAATGTATAAAAAACATTTTTAAATATTTCTTTAAAAAAAAAGTCGGTGTCTTTGGTTCTGTATTTTCGTTTGTTTTTTTTTTTTTTGTAAAAAAAAAAATATTTTCCCTTTTTAGTTGTGGTCCTTGTGGTGCCTACAAATTCGAATACTTTCCACCTGCTATGTAAATAACAGTGACAGGAACTTATAACATCATCCATATAGACTAAGTGGGAATAATACCTATTATTGGCCTATATAGGGCCTATTTATATATAATACCTATTATTGGCCTATATACCTATTATAGGGCACGCCCTTTATGCCTGGAGGCTTTTATTTAGATATTGTTTTCGTTAAGTTATTTTTATTTCTGCTTGAGTATAGTTCTCGATGTTTTTGGTTGGTATATTGGCGTGTGCTAGCTTTCATATGGCTATTAATTTTATAATTTAAATTATGTTTTGTGTTGCGTAATGTAATTATATCATTTTGCATACTATTATATAGATTCATTTTTTTCTAACTGAACAGACAGCTGTGCTGCTGGGGAGTTTGTTGCGTCACTTCTTCTTCCCAGCTAAAGCACTAGGAAGTGGTGAAGGGTGGGCGTTTTGGGGGACTGTCTTATGTAATTTTGACGTTCAAAAAGTGCTGATTCTCAGCCTAGTTTGAATAAATGACTTTTGAATTTTGAATTTTGAATTGAAGCTAACTCAAAGACAACCCAACTAGACAGACGGACTGCATTCAAACTGCAAATTTGCAGTTGAAATGCAGTCCGTCTGTCTACAGCCTTAGGTACTTACGGCAGTATAAATGAGTTTGTTTTTTTTTTGTTTTTTCGTGTTTGTATATCGATAACATTAATACGTATGTGAAGGTTACACAAAAATAACAGATTTTTATACTGGAATTAAAAGTAATTTAATACCTACACTACGGATGTTAACCGAATCCAAGCAATTTTTTGTTTAAAAGGTAGTTCCTATCATTATATTGTTGATTACATACGTTTTAGAAATAAAAGTTTTGTTTTTGTTGACATAAAAATAAATAAGAAACTTTTTTTTATTTTTTTTGTTATCTTTTTATATCACGTTAATTTTTCCAAGAAGTTCTACGTTATTTTTTACTCGGTGTGAGAGAATGACGTTTGATTTTTGACTACGATAAAGAGACCTTACGCATTTAAATTAAAAAAAACCGGGAACGAGGGGTCCCGTACCACCGTACAATATTTAGCAAAAAAAGCCGAAAAAAAACACATTTCTTGCATGGGGGAGGAAAAAAAAACGTTTAATATTTCGAGGTCACGTAGCGGACTCATTTTTATTATTTGTAGCGGGGATAGAAATGCACAATCTGTGAAAATTTCAACTGTCTACCTATTACGGTTCATGAGATAGAGCCCGCTGACAGACAGACCGACAGCGGAGGCTAAGTAATAGGGTTCCGTTGATAACCTTTCCGGCACGAAACTCTAAAAATAAGACCTTAACAGCGATTGTCGTTACGCCACGCTGTGACTGAATTATTGACTTTCTGCTCTTTGGAAAACCCAAAACAAATATTGGTATGCCCTACAGACAGCCATTCTGGGTTAAGATGTTGGAGAATTCAAGGAGAAACCCAGTGTGGGATTAAGAAATTCTTAAATCCTTGATCCGCGTTGGTCGATTCGAATTCGCGCGAATTTACTCGCCCGAAACGGGTCAATCAATACTTTCCAAAAAAATTTTTTTTTCTATGTCGATTCTCACGAAGTTAATTTATCTGTGGGCGAATCGACAACTCCGGAAATACGTATTTGCCCATAAATAAATTAACTTCGTGCGAATCGACCAACAAACCGCTAAATAACATATTCGAACAAAACATTATTTGTGCAGTGCCATAAAAAAATAATGCAATTTGAATATTTTTGATTACCTACTCAGCTCTTTGATCACATTGAAAATACCTATTTGGTCAAAAATATCAAGTTCTAATTAATAAAATGGAAAAAAAAAAGAAAAACCGTTTATTTTCGGTAAACATGACGCAAAGGAAGGATACAAGCACTAAAAGAACAAGTTGTAACATGCGTCACATCACGCAAGGCGGCCTGAGACAGCACGTCATCACAATGCCTTGTTTTTTTTATTTTTTGTTTGTTTGTATGCTGGCACCCTGCAGCTATCTCCTAATATTATATTCATGTAATTAGTTATTATTTAAGCTTCGTGCAGACTAGCGCGACGCGACAGCGCGACGCGACATCGGTTATTGTTAAACCGTGATTTTTTCTTAGAAATTGTTTTGTTCGAGTCGCGTCGCGCTGGTCTGCACGAGCCTTTAATCGTGCTTTTGTATGTTGTGCTACGTCTTTCGTGTGCATCAAATAAACGATCTATCTATAAAAGAGACTGGGCGAATTTGTATTGGGAAGTAGTCTATGAACAGACACACGGCACATCAAACTACAATCTGTCAAATTTCTTATCACTAAAGCCTAAGGTTTAAAGTTGATTAGGAAAATTTGACAGTTTCGGGTAGGTTGACGTGCTGGCGTCTGTACCTATAGAGGTATGAGGAACAGGACGTTAGTTCAATCATTCTCTATAGAAAAGCGAGGATCGTCCGACCAGACGGGTATTGTGTTTGGTGGGCAACTGCGACGATTGATGTCGGAAAGCTATATATGCTGATCGCGCGGTAAACTCCGCTTGTGCGATGCAGGATTTGTGTGACGTCAGGTATTTGATGCGTAGTTCGCATGTGGTATTGTAGATGGCTGCCACAGACCAACAGCTATATGGTTTTGAAATTTGTATAGAGATACCTCATCTTTACCATTGTGCAAAGGGGTATCACAATCTGACCCGGCTTTGAGAAAAATACACTTTTATAATATTATACGGGATTTACAAGGGAAAATATCACAACCATGTCGCTAATGGTTCATAGACCACTTTTGCCCAGTCTCCTTTAAAAAAAACTAACAATGAACACTTTATGTTGATGTTGACAGTACCTTAATTTTGCTAATAGTATTTTATATTCAATTTTATTTTCGCTTGAATTATGGAAGTTATCATCTGCCTCGACTTTTCCCAACTATATAGGGGTCGGCTTCCAGTCTAACCGGATGCAGCTGGATACCAGTATTTATATGGAGCGAGTACCTATCTGATCTCCACAACCCAGTTACTGGGTAATACGATACCTCTTTGGTAAGACTGCTTGTCAGACTTTCGGGCTTCTGACGTGAACTGTCAACCGGCACTGTTGGTGCCGGCTGTCATTCGTGGATCTTTGACAGTGCAAAACGTGCCTTCTGACTTCCGAGGTACGGAGCAGTCTTGATATGTAAGGATAGTCACCCATCCACGGACCGACCGCAAAGTCAAAGTCAAATCATTTATTTCAAATAGGCTCTTATAAGGCACTTTTGAACGACAGCATTTACAAAAAAAAAAATGATTCTAATCTCCCCTTCCAAAAGGTAGTTTTCGCATGGAGAAGAATGGGCAAGAAACTAAATGGAGAACAGAACCGCGGCAAGCGTAGCTTAACCTGATAGATCGACCCGTGCGGCTGTTATTAGGTACTAAGCCACAAGCCCCCTAATTTATGGAAGTCGACTAAAGTAATAAAAACAAGTGCTATAATTTTTGCTTCACCTTTTTCGATGAGAACATTACTTTGCTTTAGATTCGAATCAAGTAAAATATTTCGTGAAGGATATCTTATTGCATTATTAATTAACATTTTGCTTTATTTCTATACTAGATAATAATTATTATAAATGCAAAAGTGAGTTTGTTTCTTTTTTTGTTTGTTTACGCTTTCACGCAAAAACGGCAGAACGGATTTGGATGAAATTTGGCATATTGGTAGACCATGACCTAAGTTAGGACATAAGTTACTTTTTATCCCGATATTCCCACGGGATCGAGACTTAAAGCCCACGTACGCACGGACGTAAAAATATCGCGGCGGGATTTGATCGTGCATTGGATTTTCAATTCTCAGTGTTAAGCCGAGCGTTGAGAATCCAACGCGTTGGGACTCACACTCAAACACACTGTTGGATTTTCAACTCTCGGCGCTAAGCAGAGCGTTACAAATCCGGTGCACGAAAAAAAATCGCCGATTTTATTACGTCCGTGCGAACGTGGGCTTGTGAAACCGAAGTAAAATTGATGATTTTGTAAATAAGGTCCCATTACAATAGATGGACAAACTTTTAGGAATCATTCAGACCACCAAAATAAGGAAAATGGTAAAAAAAAATAAGAAAAACGCATTAGATACTTACAAGAAAAATAATTAGCTAACGAAAATACACTAAAAATGTTTGTTACCCGATGCCATTTATTATTTTAGGTCAAAATAAAACCACCTTAATCAGCGTTTTTTTTTTGCTTGGATATCTTTGGTTACACGTACCTGAACGCTGTGTTAAAATTTGTCCATCTATTTTAATGGAACCTTGTATACGGGAGAGGAGTAATCTTCGGAAATACGATCCGTTGCCAAAAATTATTTCACTAATGGTAAGCTACAGTAGTGTCGAGTGTCAGAAGTGTCATCACCATAAGAGATATATAATTATGTTAAAACAAAAATTTCACGCGTACGTTGTTGCGGGTAGAAACTTTAAGTAGGTAACTAAGTAATATATACACAAAACATAGATTAAAAAAAAACTAAAATCTTTACACCGATCTTTATTTATTTATCGACTTAAAAAAATGAGGCTCTCAGTTACTCGGTTTTTTTTTATGTTTGATTCCCAATTACTCAAAAACGGCTTGACCAAATTGGACAATTATTTTTTTGTTTGAAAGGGTATACTTTCTAGGTGGCCCCATTATTTTTTTTTTTTATTTTGCTCGGGTAGTTTTTGAGTTAGTTTCTATAATACGTATTTTACCCACTTTCTTTTTTTTTTTAATTTTATGTGGATGATGTTATAATAACTTCCTGTCACTGTTATTTACATAGCAGGTAGTGGTATTTGAATTTGTGTGAGGTACCTAGGTAAAATACCACAACTAAAATGTGAACAATAAAAACCATTACTACAAACAAAAAAAAAAACCTGCCAAGTGCGTGTCGGACCACGCACAATGAAGTAATATATAAAGAATTCCGTAGTTGGGATGAATTTTTATCTCTAGAAAAAACTTAATACTGTAGTTGAAAAATATGTTACGTATGGGAGAACATGTTATCAAACTGCAAATTTAAGTTGGTCGATCATTACTCGTTAACCTGTAAAGCCTACTTAGCTGTGATAGTTTTCCTTTTAACTTCGTTATATATACTACTGCTGTTATTTTTTTCACAAATCCTAGTACAACCATTTAGCTGGCAGGGGGGGACACACACACTTGACTCTAACAAAAACTAGCACTTCAAAGCTTAATATTTCGCAAACGCATCCCTGAATTGAAAAATGATTTGCACACATCCACAATATTTTTGAACGACCTTTCCAACGACACCCCACACCATGGGATAGACGAGAAAAAAAAAAACATCCCCACTTTACGTGTAGGACGTTCCTCGTTTACTACGGGAAAAAAACACTAAATCTGTTGTTTTTTTAATTGAATTACACACATGAAAAAAACAACAGATAAGTGTTTTTTAATAAAAAAGTAGGTAGGTAGGTAGTTATTTTCCCTTATATAACTATATTAAACCGATAATTTTTATGGTTTATTTTGACAATAAAACGTATTATTGAACATAATATTTTCATACTGCATTCATAATACCGACGATTGTGATATTTATGTGATCGTGCTTAAGTTTGGTAATAAGTACCTACTCTTTTGAACACAGTAGGTAGAAGTTTTTTTATTTGTTTTATTCTGATAAGTGATAAGGTAGTATTGTTTGAACTTTTTCGTTTTTCGTTCTCAATTCGAAATGTCAATTGACTGTATTAATTAGACCATTGTAAGTGTTTTGAGCAGTGGTCGCTATTATTTATTCTGTTCAGTGGTGGCCGGTGGTAACAGCCTCGACTTACGAGTTGTATTATCGTAGGTATTGTGTCTGTCTTTGTGTACATAATCTCATCACCATTGCTCTCAAAACGGTGAAGGAAATCAGCATGTCTTAGAACCAAAAATTCGAAGACATGTCATCTACCAACCCGCACTGGGCCCGCGTGGTAGATTACAGCCCACTCCCTCTCGAAGAGCGGAGGCCTGTGTCTTGGCAGTGGGAACATTATAGACTGATTATGAAGCCCGTTTTGTTATGAGTTACTGTTACTGTTACCACAGCTGGGCCAAGGGCTCTGCCCATGACTTTCAGTGCTTTCGATCCAGAGCCAATGTAGACCACTGGTAGTTTGCTTTGTCCCGCTATTTTCTAAGGGGTCGGCCGCGACGCCTTCTAGCCGTCTCAAGGCTCAACATAGTGAATATTTATTGACTTTGTTAAAAATATAATGTGTCAGATATTGTTTCCTTCTCCATTTTTTTTTTGTTTTTTTTTTTTAATATATTTGGCAGGTATGATACGTATTTTTTTAATGATTGAAATATCTACATTTTAAATGATTGGATTTTAATTATTTGATGTTTACTGTGCTTTGTTTTATTTCATATTTTAATTTATCTATGAAATGTTAATGGAAATGAGTGCTATGGTTTTTTTTTTATGTAAGAAAATAATTAATCGTATAATCGTCGTCGTATAATCTCAATATTAAATAACTGCTAATTGGTTTTGAAGTTTTGCTACGAATGATTAATTAAGAAAATTATTTTCGTTGCCCAGAATATGCTTTTTTTTTAACAAGACCGTATAATAATTCTAAACAAAAACTAAAATAAAAAAGAAAAAAATATAATAAAAACAACTAACCTTACGAAAAAAAATCACCAACAAAATATAACCAAACTCACAAAACAGTCATAATCAAAACAAAAAAGTCCATGCACAAAACAACACAAAAATAAAATTAAAATCGTATTATCGATTAAAGTATTTTAATTTCGAATTCGCGCGCGCACTCGGCTTGCCTCGCCGTGGTCTATTGCGAAATGCTGCGTTTAACCTTAGCTCGTACCATTCATCTGTACACACGGCCTCTACTTATAATTTTAATCCACGAACCGCTACTTAGTATATTCTTCGGTTAAGGACGTGAATTTGAATGTCGAAGGGCTGAGAAAAGAATTATGTTCGGCTTTATGGAATTGTTTTTTTAATTTTCACGTTGACACTGGTCGAATTGAGGATGTAATTTTATTAAATTAGTTGCCTTGGTACAATTATATTACGATGGTTTTTAAAATCAATGTAGCATTTTGGTTTTTAAATTCTGTATATTGTTTGCGTTTGTTTTAACAATATATTATTTTATTAAGGCGGACAAGTTAATGTCATAGAGGCATTTTCTACCAGTCGACCAAGGGTGGTGAAGAAATAAGATGGCAGTTGCTTTATTGAGAGGAACATATTTTATTTTTATTTTAAGAATGTCTACATAATTGAATATTGAATAATAAATAAAATTGGTTGCTACATAAGTACATAAATAGGTTAAAGATAAACTAATAATACTCAAGTATGTATTTAGAATATTTAAATGTTTAGGATATTTTAGCAATTTTTGTTATAAATTAATTTGTACCTAGGCGAGTGCTGTGTGTGTGAAGGCACCAAAATATTGCATCAAAGTTTAAACTCAACTTGAACTCGTCTTCAAACGTCAGTGTCGGTATTATTAAAATGAAATGAAACGAAATTGTTTATTCTGTGAATAGGATATTGGAATCACTTTTACACGTCATCTTAAAAAAAATTAGCTAGATGAGTTCGGCGTTTCCTATCTGACTACCCTGAGAAAAAAGGCCGAAACAAACTCAGTTATCCTTTCATCTTGTCTTATACTATTTTACGTGCATTTATTACTAAATTGTAGGTAAGTATATTTCTTTCGGTTCATGAACAAATAAGTTATGCCCAAACATACCTATACCTATAACACACGAAATGAGAACGGTTAAAAAATTGGTTAAAAATAATGCAATTGAGTCGATTTGAATATTTTTAATTACCTAGTCAGCTCTTTGATCTAAGCTATTGAGATATCTAAGGTTTGAGTTTTAAGTTTAGCTACGCTGGCCGTGGCAGCGTAGCTAAACTTAAAACTCATAGGCTTAATTGCAACGAAGAACTTCATATCCAAGCATTTTGAATGACCATAATCTGTTACCGCCTCGGTTCTATAGCGGCCGAGCGCTGCAAGCAAAAGTAGTTCTAACGGTGTATAGATATGAACTTCTTCCATGGTACGCCACATTTGTTTACTTTACTAAAATAAAATTTATTTGCATAGATTGTAGGTTCATAAAATTATATGTAACAATAGGGTAAAGGCAGGTTTATACGGGCCCAGAAATGTGACAGTACAGTTTTTTTTTTTTTAAGTAGACACGAATAGACAAGACTTTGACGATGTAAACAGAGCACTCTCAATGGTTACGGATCGGTTTTCGACAAATAACCTAGTTCTCAATGGCAAGAAAACGAAATGTGTAAAGTTCGCCCTTCCAAATGTTAGAAATCTAGGACCCGACATCGTCTTAGATAAAGAGTTGCTTGAAACTGTAAACTCGGAATTTTTCTGGGCATAACAGTAGATGCCAAACTTCAGTGGGGCCAACATATATCGAGCCTAGCGGGAAGGCTCAGTTCGGCCGCCTACGCCGTCAGGAAAGTAAGACAATACACTGACGTTGTGCTGATTCTCAGCCTAGTTTGAATAAATGACTTTTGAATTTTGAAATTCAGTCAAGCGCTGACTTGCAACTGGGCTCTTTAGACACTAGTTTCAACTTTCAACCCAGTCCTGTGCTGACTTCGCGCCCTCAAGTCAGTCCAGTTGACTAACCTACCCGTCTATTTTCGGGCCCAGTAGCTTCCCCCGCCTGACTTACTGCCTATCTCCTCTACATGAACCCATTGACTGGGTCCGAAGTTCGAAGTCAGTGGGTCCTGTCACTGCCATCTAGTATACGATGGCCAGGCATTAGGATAAGTAAATAAAAACAAACGTTGTAAACGCGCTGTCTTGTCTAATAATGATCCCAAAATTAATGTCAAGGTTTGATTTTACAAGGCAGTGACATTAAAATGAATATATTATTTACTGTTAGGTGCGATGACCGGTGTTAATAACACAATATTTTGACTATACATTTTGAAAACAAATCTTGTTTTTTTTTTTTTTTTTGTTTGTGAAATTATCAAATAACTTCTCCCGCTCCAGTGTCAGACTCTTACTGACTAAAACCCACCCGTGTTCCTTCCGTTGCCTTTACGTTGCCAGGGGCCACGGTATCCCTTTCGGACTTTCCCGCAAACCCGGCAGGCATCGGTCCTATCGGACCCCTTCACTTGCTGACATCTCTTTGAGGCGCGCGTGGAACACAACGCGCCGTCCACCCAGGCCCGGTCCTTATCGGACGGCGAGCTACCCATTGCTCACCGTCCGCAAGCCCACGCCTACGGTGGCCGAGAATCGGCCTACGATTCCCGACGGTCGGGGCGTCTCCTGCGGCGGCTAGGGGCGTGAGGGCGCGAAATTTGCCTCTCCCTCACGCGTTCCGTCTCCTCCTTCGCGAGCATTACTGCTTCGCAGAAGGAGGTGACAGCCATGCCCTCTCGCTCGCGTCATGTCGCAGGCCCCATGGCCTGGACGAGGGCCGGACGCGAGAGATCCCCGCCACCGATCGCCTCCACGAGGACACGGCGATGCTCTGCCCAAGCCGGGCAGACCTCCACCGTATGCTCAACCGTGTCCTCCGGGCGATCCACGCAGTGATGACACCCGGGCGTATCCTCCCGCCTGATACGAAACAGGAACCCCCGAAACAAAAATTTTATGGCCTTCATTGCGATTCTATTGGTTACCTAAACCTTTCGATGTAACCAAATTTTCTCAAACATCAAACAGTTAAAAAATAAAGGATGAAGTTAATTAACTATTTTCAAAAATCGTCTTGACATCAGTTATCACAAAATTTTACTATGGCATTAAGCATACAAATTACGGGCAAGACATCTTCATTAAATCAGCAAAAAAAAAATTAGAGATGCTGTTGAATATTTTGAAATGTCGAGTGCTGGCATATATAGAATTTGGAAATTGTTGAAATATTGAAAAAAATTGTGATAATCGAATTAATTAACTTATTTTGTGCCATCCCGCTACTTTCTAACGTTCCAGAAATCTATCACACGCTAGACACCTTGGTCACAATGACCAGGCAGCTAATTACGCAACAAATTTTCGTAAACGATTACGTCAAATTTGTTTCATTTTGACAGTTCAACAACATTCATTGCGTTATTTACGTTGGTGAGCAGATTTTTTTTTCGAACTTATGGAGCAATGGATAAGCAATTTGTTTCAAAACGATTTAAATTCCTATTGATCGTGTATTACGTAATTAGGGTACAGGTTACAAGTCGTGTAGCGGCTTTTGAATTGTTGGTTACTGTTCATTCGTCGCTTACTTTGCGTTTTTATATAATAAAAACAGGTATAATTTCACAAAAAAATAATTTTTGTAAAAAAAAAAAGATTTTTTTAATCTTTTTTTATCTTTGTTTCAATATACTGTACAATAAAATAGTCACATTTTTGACAGCCCTTTTATGACAGCCGCGGGCTAATTTTTGTTCGTAAGGAAAGCTCACTGTAAATAATTTCTTACCTGTAATTAAGTAGGTACCTACTTTCTCCAAATTATGAGAAGAATTAACTTTATTTTTCAAGTTCAAGGTTTTGTTCAAGAACAATTTTTTGCTTTAAAAGTTACAATAATAATTATTACCTTATTCATTTGAAATGAAATGAAATGAAATTGTTTACTCTGTAAATAGGATATCAGAGTCACTCTCACACGTCATATAAAAAAAAAAGCAGCTAGATGAGTTCGGCATTTCCTATCTGACTTACTCTGAGAAGAAAGAGCGACACAAACTTAGGGATCGCACTAAAATAATAGATTTTTGAAATAATTGATTTATATAAATATGAACAAAATAGGGCCTTATACTAGTAGGTACTAGTGGTAGGTATATAATTATTGGACTTAAAAGATGTGTAGGTATTTGTAAAAAAATCTGTAAATTGGTTTTTTACACAATTGCCTTAAAAAGTAGTTCATGAGTTCATGTATTTATGCCAAAGTTTTATAGGTAAAAAGCAGGATAGCTGTAAGCGGATGGATAGCAGAAACATCCCATGCGTTATTTGACTAACAGAAAATCAGATAAGGATCACCGTTCCACATTGTACCAATGGCCGTTTTTACATTGGACGATAAACGATACGATATCGTCGGTCGAACTGGTTTCATACTACTAAACGCTATCACTCTGGTATAGTCAACGTTATCGTCACCGACATTGATTGTCGTGCCGATATCGGCGGACGACTCAGTGCACTTGTTCACCCCTGCGATTATTACCTCGAATACACTATTACACTTTTGGAATCGCGCGGCGATATTGCTGGCACAACGCGACTATTACCACGATATAAACGACAGCTTATTGTCATACGGTATGCCACAGCAATCTTATGTGGCATACCGTATGACATAACCCGGGAGTACTGCGTCACCTCGAGCTTAACGTGCCGGACCGGTACGTGTGGAGGCGGCGACGCCCGCAACTGCGGAACGTGCCTGTGACTAGAACCAATCTAATGGCGAAAGCACCCCTCACCCGAACAATCCGGGTGGTGAATGAAGTCCATGAGAGACTGGATATTTTTGCGTGCGCTTTGAATGAATTCGCAAGGGTTCTATTGAATGTAGTTAGTTATGTAAGGTAATTCTAGTAAAACATTATGTTTGTTGTTATTTGTTATTTGTTGTTAGGTATCTAAGGATAAATAAGTCATTGTTTTATTTTTAAGTTAAATAATATTGTTAGTATGTAAGTAAATAGTATATAGATTTTTTTAACTGTTAGCTGAGTAAGTACTACACTGTCGCATTAGGTTTAGGCCTGTAATGATAGATGTAAGGAAATAAATAAATAAATAAAAAAAAAAAAAAAAAAACAATAAGCTGTTGGTTATATCGTGTCACATACCGATATCGTCGGACGATATCGTTGTCGTCCAAGCTGACGATATGTCGGTGTCGTTATCGTCGCAGTGTGAAAACGGCTAATACCAAATACTTATGACTAATTAGTGACTGTTTATTATGGTTTTTATTAACCACGACTGTTGATAGCGACAAAAGGAATTGCGACAGCGCGCAGCGTAGACGAGAAGAGATGTGAGTGGCATGCAGTGAGCGTTCAACATCCAACACTCGCCGCACGCAGCTCAGTTCCGCTCTAGCCAGCACACATCGCCGGTCTAGCCAGCACACATCGCGGCGTGCAGTGAGCGGTCAACATCCAACACTCGCCGCACGCATCTCAGTTCCGCTCTAGCTAGCAAACATCTCCACTCCAGCCAGCACACATCTCCGCTCCAGCCAGCACACATCTCCGCTCCAGCCAGCACACATCTGCGCTCCAGCCAGCATACATCTCCTCTCCAGTCCAGCCAGTACGTATCTCCGCACAGCTTCGGTGGATACACCCTAGCTTAAAAACATCTCTTTTCGTCTCCACTTCGGACATCTCCGCACATCTCCGCTTTGGTGGAGTCCGGTAACCTAACACACATTTAGACAGTTCACCCACGTTCATTGCATTATTTACGTTGCCGAGCAGCCGAATTTTTCAAACTTATGAAGCACCTCCTTCATAAGCCCCCGTAGCACGGACTTAATAAAATCGAGCCGATTTTTTTTCGTGCACTGGATTTCCAATGCTCTGCTAAGCGCCGCGAAAATCCGGTGCGCGATAAAATTCCGCCGCGATATTTTTACGTCCGTGCGGATGTGGGCTAACTCTCGGATTTTGATTGAAAGTGTTTTACGGAATTAGGTGCAGCAGTGGATGTTATCGGAAATCTGAAAAAAAAACACAACATTTTCTGTAATCATCTCAAATCTAACCGGATGCAGATGAATATACCAGTATTTTACATGGAGCGACTGCTTATCTGACCTACACAACCCAGTTACAGGATAGCACGATACACGTTGGTAAGACTGAAAAAAAAAATGAAAAAAAATCAAGATCAAATACGACAATCACGCGAACGAACTTGTTAAGGCTCCCGCAGACTGGCGCGACTCGGCGGCCTGTCGCGACTCTGATGGAACAATTTCTATGAAAACTTTAATGAAATTGCTCTTCCGATGTCGTACCGCGCATCGCGTCATGATAGTGAAAATAACAATAACACATTACGGTCCTCACGTGCGCAGTCGGGTAATCAGGTTTCTCATGAGCGTGACCTTAAACGCTATAAATTCTTGGTCATTAACAATAATCGAAAAAATAAAAGCGAAAAACTGGAGCGATATCACGAAGGCGCGTTTATATGGGTAGAGTCTCTCGCCCGTCGTCGTCATCGAGAGGCGAGATTATCCGGACGCGAGCCGAGAGTCCGACACCCAAAACATTCATTTTGTTTCCAGGTTTCATAGTACTTATACAAGGTCCCATTAAAATAGATGGTCAAATTTTATTCAGTACGTCTAACCAGAGATATACAAGCAAAAAAAAAAACACTGATTAAAGTGATTTTATTTCGACCTAAAATAATAAATGGCATTGGGTAACCAACATTTTTAGTGTATTTTCGTTAGCTGATTTATTTTTCTTGTACACAAACTAAGACAAGTATTATAAAAACTAAAATATAGCGTCGAAAAATTCATCCGCATCACTGTCGACTGGTAGTTTACCCAAGAGAGTTCGGCGTTCCAGCTGTATTAGAACCTAATTAATGGCTTGACAAGAGATGATGGCATGAGACCGGACGGCATGTCTTTATTTCCATGGAAGGTGGGTAGGCCTTTAGTGTTTTTAGTTTTAAAACGGCGGTAAAAATGGGGCATTTTTGTAATTTTTGGAGGGTCATATTTTCTTTACCAATAAATTGCTGGAAAAAAGGAAATAACAGGGACGTGACTACAGCAGACCTAGATTTTATGAAAAAATAAAGATTGCTCTAAAGGCATTATTCAGGAAGAAAAAAGGGGAATACATTTGTATGGAGAATCGCAGGCCCTGTTCCCTCTTAAGGTACAATTCCGTACCCGACTGCAGGCGGCAACTGCAGGCGACGTTTCGCCGCGACACGACTGGTTTCTATGTATTCTTATGTATTTCTATGAAAGGCGATGTGTCGCTAGCTACGGAAGGTATTTCATAGAAATTCATAGAAACCAGTCGTTTCGCGGCGACACGCACGTCTAGCTACTACTACCAGCTTTTAATTTCCATAAGGGTGTATAGTGTCCAAGTGGCAGTAGAACACTGACTCCTAAAAAACTCAAAAACTCAAAACTCAAAGCATTTATTTCAAATAAACCAATTACAGGCACTTTTGAATAGTCAAGGGGTCGGTCAGTCAGAAATATGAAGCTAGTCGCCCATTCCAAAGCGTAGTAGGTACCTATGGAGAAGAACGGGCAAGAAACTCCACGGACACTCTTTTAAATAAAATAAGATGGTTACATAATATTGGTTACATCATTCAAGTTGAAGTTATACATGTGAGAACGATGCAAAACATTAAAAGCGTCCGTTAGAAATAAAAATATAAATTAAATTAAAATCGCCGTGGCAGCTAAGAGATGACCAGTCCCTACTGACGGCGCCCGTTCACGAACATGACGCATGGATTAGCACCATTCAGCTCAACCATTTTGAAGGGAGCTAAATGATCCAACACACACGCCACCGCCAGCGAGACATTAAGTCACAGGTATTCCTAGTGTAGGAGTCAGGGTTTCAACTTTTGTGCGCCTTTTAATTATTGTGAACTTTACCTAGATATTAAGTATATTGTAAGCATATTGTCTCATTAAAATAGATGGACAAACTTTTAGAAATCATTCAGGCCACCAAAATAAGGACAATGGTAAAAAAAGAAAAAGAAAAACGTATTAGATACTTACAAGAAAAATAAATCAGCTAACGAAAATACACTCAAAATGTTGGTTACCCGATGTCAATTTTTATTTTAGGGACAAATAAAATCACTTTAACCAGTGTTTTTTTGCTTAGATATCTTTGGTTACACGTACTGAACGCTGTGTTTTGGGTGGGAAATTATCAAATAACTTCTCCCGCTCTGGGCGGAGCGGGAGGGCGTGTCAGACTCTTACTGACTAAAACCTACCCGTGTTCCTTCCGTTGCCTGTACGTTGCCAGGGGCCACGGTATCCCTTTCGGACTTTCCCGCAACCCCGGCGGCATCGGTCCTATCGGACCCCTTCACTCGCTGACATCTCTTTGAGGCGCGCGTGGAACACAACGCGCCGTCGACCCGGGCCTGGTCCTTATCGGACGGCGAGCTACCCATTGCTCACCATCCGCAAGCCCGCGCCTACGGTGGCCGGGAATCGGCCTATGATTCCCGATGCCCAGAGCGTCTCCTGCGGCGGCTACGGTCGTGAGGGCGCGAAATTTGCCTCTCCCTTACGCGTTCTGCCTCCTCCTTCATTAGCATTACTGCTTCGCAGAAGGAGGTGACGGCCTCCCATGCCCTCTCGCTCCGTACCATGGCCTGGACTAGGGTCGGACGCGAGAGATCCCCGCCACCGATCGCCTCCACGAGGACACGGCGATGCTCTGCCCAAGCCGGGCTGACCTCCACAGTGATGACACCCGGGAGTTTCCTCCCGCCTGGGATTTTAATGGGACCTTGGATATTATATTATTATTACGTTTCCGCGTTGCCTGCAGCTGCCGCATGTGGTCGACTACGGAATGGTACCTGCTTCCGTCCTTCTCCAATCCGTCAACAAATCTCAAACTCAAACTCAAAATCAAAGCATTTATTTCAGTTAAGCCACTTACAGGCACTTTTGAATTGTCAAGGGTTCAGTCAGTCAGAAATATGAAGCTAGTTGCCCATTCCAAAGCGTAGGTTCTTATGGAGAAGAACGGGCAAGAAACTCCACGGACACTCTTTTAAATCATAATATTGTTACAAAATATTGGCTACATCATTCATGTTGAAATTATACATGTGAGAACAATGTAGAAAGACGTGCTCGTAAAATGCGTCCGTAATAAAAAGATAAAACCATTCAAAAATTTAAATAAGCCGTGGCAGATAAGAGATGACCAGTCACTACTGACGGCGCTCGTTCACGAACATGACGCATCAATGAATTCTAATCGTCAAGCAAGCGCGCGCTTACTCCAGCTTTGCCTAGTAATCAGTTAGTTTTATACTTTAGTAGCCTGGTTAATAAAATAAAAAACTAATTGTCTTGTCGATTCATTAATTTATTTATTTAACAATTTATAAAGACACGCATATAAAGAGGCAAGAAAAAGGAACAGAAAAATACGTACAAAGGTGATGCTTATTTCTAAAGAAATCTCTTCCAGCATACCTGCGATAGGAAAGTGGATAAAAAGAGATGTAGACAACGTGTGTAAGAGTAGAAGAGAAAATAAAATACATAAAATAATAACATTTAACTATTCACTAATTAAAAATAAACAAACATAATGAGAATATACTTACATACATACTTACTTTTACTTTACTTTTAATTACTTTTTTTTTTGCTCGGATTCTTCAAATTTTCATTTAAGTGTCGTACGTACTGTTTACACCGTTTGTATATCGACTTTCGATAAGGCGAGAAACTCAACTACTGTAAAAGAGCGGTTCCATAAATAAAGATTTTTAAAAGGAGGAAGTCGCTATAAGATGGCGCTTTTTAAAACCTAGAAGGCCATGGCCGATATAAAAAATAAAGGCAAATAAATTAAATAAAAAATATTTTTTTTAACAATTCTGCGAAACTGTATCGGAAGTCGTGAAGTGTTTTTAACCCAAATACCCCCAAACGAGGGCACCAGGCGCCGTCCGCGGCCGCCACTCCGGGCTGGGTGCCGCTGGCGCCGCGGTCCGCGCCCGCTGACCTCATGCCTAGCGTTGCCATCCGTCCGGATAAAGCCGGACAGTATTAGGCTTTTTGACCTCTTGTCCGGGCCAATTTGACTGCGTCCGGCCCGTCCGGCTTTTGTTAGGCTTTTTATTTTCTAACTTCTATGGTTTTTTCTTTTGACGCAAGCCGCACACACACTTCACTCTACCCGGGTTCGCCCGTTCAGAGGCCCTAGTGTGCGTTTCTTTTAACCATCTCGACTTTACGCATCGTCCGCGTTCGGCGCTCCGATTGGCCCTTCACTGATGAAGGCTGGCCGGCTGCCAATCGGCTGTCAATCGTAAAGTCGAGATGGTTAAGAGAAACTCATGCTAGGGCCTCAGACGAGTCGAGGGAGCCGCTCGCCGCGCTATGCTGGGTGGGGCGCCCGCGTCTCTCACAATTCAGTCGATCGCATATAAAATTATTGGGTAAGAAGGTTGAGGTACCAAAGAAAAATATGCAAATGAAAATGATAATACCGATTAAAACTTTCTAATAATAAATGTGTTTTATTTGGACTTTAAGTCAAAAATTTTTTTGGCGTCCGTTCGGCCGTGGGGCCCAAAAGTCCGACTTTTTTATTTATTTATTTATTTAGTACATGGAGGACTTACAGCTAATAAAAACATACAAAAAAGGAAACTAGTCACCAGAGATCCAATTACAAATCCTCACGTATAGCCTTATAGTAATAATTTATGGTGTGAGCACAAAAACAAAAAAGACACATCGCCTAAATTAGAGTAAGAGCAATTTTATGACTAAAGTACAAATAACAAATAATATAACCTACCGCTACTTGAAAAATTTGAGGCTTAAGCACCTTCTGGCCGAATTCACACTAATTGTGAATGGATCAAAATCATATTCCTTACACATGTCATTGAAATTTCTACTTGCGCGCACAATATAACTGTTCTGTCTATAATTCGAAGATGTATGAGGTACGCATATGGGTGGATTAAAACGAAGTGCTTTACTAGGCACATTAAAATAAAATTTTGACAATAACTCAGGGTTATCAATATTGTTATTGTTTTAGCGGGTAAGTCCGGTTTTCAGATTTTTAGAGATGGCAACGCTACTCGTGCCCCGCACCCTACTGCCGACCACCGCGCTGTGGCTGGTCGCGCCGCCGCCGCCGCCTGTACGTGTGTTCGAAACTTCTTACCCCGGCTGCGGGAAAAATTACTTCAAGTCGTCCCACCTGAAAGCTCACGCTAGAACACACACTAGCGAGCGTCCAAAATAACGTAGGAAATAATCAGCCGTCCGATATTGGTTCCATTGAGAAAGTTGTTCAGTATGATGGTCTGTACCACACCCTTAAATATGACTACACATTTCTGTAACCCCGGGTCCATTCTCTCCAGGAGGCAAGGCGCGGTGAAGAGAGCTCGATAGTGTGGATGGCGCCCTCGTCTCGCCTCGCGCGCGCTCCGTACGGTGTCAGTTTTTTGGCCGGATTCAAAGGACGCAAGTCGCGAGGCGTGGCGGGCAACTGAATACAATGAGAGTGTGGCTGGGTAGCATCCGTGTAGCCGCCGCTTGCTGTGACTCGTGCAAGGGCCTCCACGAGGCGCACTTGCGAGAGTGTGGACCCGGGGTTACTCGCAACTCGCAACAACATATTATTTTTATTTTTTCTGTTTTTAATGACGAAAACATTCCAACTTCAAATATAAGTTGATCAACTATTATTTGTTTACTTGTAAAGTCTACTTAGCTGTGATAGTTTTCTTTTTAACTTTGTTATATAAACTACTGCCGTGAATTTTTTCACATATCAAAAACTTAGCTGGCAGGGGGGGGGAGACACTTGACTCTAACAAAAATTAGCACTTTAAAGCTTAATATTACGCAAATGGATCCCTGAATCGAAAAATGGTTTTCACAAACTCATAATATTTTTGAACGGCCTATCCAAGGATACCCCACACCATGAGATAGATGAGAAAAAAATATCATCTCCACTTCACGTGCAAGGTACCTACCCTACATTTTCTTTTTTCAATATTTTGTAAAACCCATACCTAATTACAGCATTCTAGTGCTAAGAGTTTCCGAGCTAAGCCGTGGACAGACAGACAGATGGACATAGCGAAATAATAAGGGTTCCTTATTGACTACGGAACCCTAAAAACTACCCAAGCAAAGTTAATAAAAAATATATGAGACCACTAACAAACAGACACAAACTTCCTCTACCATGTGAAAGAATAATAAAAATCGGTTCATAAGCAATTAAGTTATGCGAACGAACATAACTTATTTGTTTTGATCTGCATTCACAGATTTAAAAAATAATGTACAGCCAGCATGAAAATGCTCAGTTTTCACAAAAAAAAAACGATGCCAATCGATCCTGTTTCTTATAAGGATCAAAAACCTCTATTAGACCAACTGAGGTTTGAGTACCTACTAGAAAAGTCAGAAATCGCAAGAAACTTTTCCCATACATTTCGTAGGAAATGAGACTCCAACCTACTTTTTACGTTGGATAAACTGGCCGAAATAAACAAAAAAAAAAAAAATTTGAACGAATAATAATTTTATTTGCTTTGAAAACAAGATAAGATTGTTGCTTGTGATTCCCGACGTTCTGAGAAAAAGATTACCTCAAATAATTTTGAACTTTCAGACTTGTCTGCTACAAAAGTCAGAAATCGCAAAACAAAAAACATTAAAAGGAAAAAGTTTTTCCAAAATCAATAAAAGAATCAAAATTTGTTCTCAAATCAAATAAAACCATAACGCGTATTCGTTCGAAATGTAAAATTCAATTTTTTTTCTTTTTTTTTCGGCCAGTTTATCCACCTTAAGTCGTTTGGAGTCTCATTTCAAAAAAGGTATGGAAATATAAAAATGTCTCAAAAAGTAAAGGATGGTTTCGTAACACCGTTTTCCTGTAGCTACAACGGTTCAGGTTACCCTTACTGCCCCATCTCAAAAATCCACCTGAATAAGTATATCGACAAATTGAGAACCTCCACATTTTTTTTTAAATCGGGTAAAAATCATTTACTTATAGTGACTTAGACTGCATCTCATGACAATTCCAATAAGCCCAAACACGGCTAGGATACATTGTTTTATTATGGAGTTCCGCTGCCGAACTTCCGGCTTCATCATTAGATCAGTTTGATGGTACCATTTTGATCAGAACCATTTATTGTATTTTTTTATTTTTTTTAAAACTTTGCCCTCACTAGGACTTTCTCCTGTATCGTGGGTGCGTTTACAAACATTTAAACTCATATACACAAACAGCCAGACCCGGAACAACTACTTGTAGGTCATACAAATATTTGTTCCGTGCGGGAATCGAACCACTGCGCCAACCGTGCGTTGCTTCGTCATAGTCGCTTAACTACATATGTATCTTAAGGCGACGATAACAGACTTTTATGATTTTATACTAAAGATCACGTCTAAACGAGTAGTGTTAATGATTTGGAAAAAATATATGTTCAATTAGATCATATTTTTAATTACTTAATCTGTGAATATTTTACATTATGTTTATATTACATACTGTAATTGATTTGTAAAGTTATGTCACACGCGGAAAAAATAATGAGAATCACGTAAAAACTATTGAAGCGTATTTTTCTGAAACGTTCACTATCTTAAAGATAATTTAATTATTTATCTTTTAGTATACGTGTTTTATTAAAATACCTTTTGTTTTATGTATAATAAATTAATAATGCGTCTAATTTGGGACAGCGCTCCTTGATGGGCGAGTCCTATTAGTGGCTGGACGTACGACGCGGTGCGTGAGCTCAGAATCACAGAACACGCAAGCTAACCATTCAAGGTCACTGGCATTAAGTGGCGTCTTAATCGAGATTTATATGATCACCACCCGTAAAATACTTATCATTGAGGAGATCCGGTGTCCATCTGTGGTCTTCTTCATCAGTTCCACTTCACCAAATGTAAAATATGCCTTGTTGATGAAAATACAGAAATCGCTATATGTATGCCTACACCCAATAATTGAGGAGTTCCCTCATTTTTCCCTCTTTCTTGTTCCCTCTTTATTTAGTGGCTTTTGTGGACATGATAATTATTCAGATTTGATACAGCTGTAATAGCAATCACGTCATTTCGTTTAAAATACGTTTTTATTTTTATTAATTAACTTATCTTTATATAGATTCTTTTCAATTTTGTGAATGAGAGAACGCTGTAGGCCTAGTGGACTGTAGATTTATTGACCATCATTATTCTGTTAAGTACCTGGTGCTTGTTGAAAGACCTACACTGTCCTCCCATACCTAATAACACTGTTATTTGAAAATATTGTAAAAGCCCATTATTTTTAAAAGAGTATCCGTGGAGTTTCTTGCGGGCTCTTCTCCACAGGAAACAACCAATTGGAACCGTGCACCTAGCTTCTGACGTTTCATAAGTGCCCATGTAGGTTTATATGAAATAAAAATATTTTGAATTGAATTTCTCGAGGATCCCATCATCAGAACTGGATTTTGATAAAAATGGGACCACTTTGGAAGTATCCTAGTAAGTCCTTTCAAATAGAAATTAGGCGTGAAGTGGCACTGGCAACGTATATTTTCAAAGTTTTAAGAGGTAGTATACAAAACTCAGGTATACTATCAGAAATAGGGTTTAATTTACCTGATAGGTATGCGGCGCAATCCGCAGCCGCTGGTGGTGCCGAGTGCACGCACTAACCTGCTGGGGCGCGCACCGCTGACTCGTGCGCACTCTCAACACGGTGGCAAATGCCATCGACCTATTCACCTGTACACTGGGTGAGTTCACAAGGGCCACGTACTGTGTACCATGTAAGGTATAGTTAAGTATATTTTAAGTTACTTTGTCGCATTAGATTTATTATCTGTAATGGCAAAGAAAACATGTGATGTGATAAATAAATAAAAGATAAAAAATCCGATTCGGTTTATAAACGACGAAGATCTGAGATAACAAACATGGTAACTTCCTCCTTTTTGGAAAGTCAGCTAAAAGAACATTTATTTGCGGTAAACATGACGCAAAAAAAGAACACAAACACATAAAGGAACGAGTATGGGGGAAAATATGCGTCACATCCGCGCAAAACGGCCAACGCTATTTTGATCAGAACCATTTATTGAAATTTGCTTCGTCGTAGTCGCTTAACTATCTTAAGGCTACGATAACCGACTTTTAATGATTTTATACTGAAGATCACGTCTAAACGTGTAGTGTTAATGATTTGGAAAAAGTATATGTTACATTAGAATATTTTTTTAATAACTTAATCTGTGAATATTTTGCATTATGTTTAGTGTAATTAATTTGTAAAGTTATGTCTAACGCGGATAAAAATTGAGAATCACGTAAAAAATATTGTAGCGTATTTTTCTGAAACTTTCACTATCTTAAAGATAATTTAATTATTTATCTTTTAGTATACGTGTTTTATTAAAACACCTTTTGATTTATGTATAAAAAAATAATGCGTCTAATTTGGTGGTCCTATTAGTGGCTGGACGTACAACGCGGTGCGTGAGCTCAGAATCACAGAACACGCAAGCTAACCATTCAAGGTCACTGGCATTAAGTGGCGTCTTAATCGAGATTTATATTATCACCACCCGTAAAAATACCATCATGCCAACGCTCAGCATAATGCTGCGACCCATGCGGGATAGAGAGCCCGGCGTCGACGTGGTGACGTCGGCTGGTGCAGCATACAATCCTAACTAATATTTAAGTAAGTAAGTAAGTAAATTTTATTTGTTATAAATGCGAAAGTGAGTTTGTTTGTTTGTTACGCTTCCACGCTAAAACGGCTGAACGGATTTGGATGAAATTTGGCACATGGGTAGACCATGACCTGGAGATTGACATGTATTTATTTATTTATTTATGTGCCTACTGGAACGCCATACAGCAATTACACCAACGGACCAAAAAATGACTTCATGTCCCGGTTTCCACCCATCTTGTCCGCGGTGGACATGGAACGGGCGGCGATGGATCACGCACACTCATGCAGCGTCCAGACTCTATAGTTCATATGCTTTTTATTCCAATATTTCCACGGGATCGAGACTTATGCGGGTGAAACCGCGGGGCCCAGCTAGTAAAAATTATAATAATAAATACACAATTCTTAATTCTAAATGTTTAGATATATATAATATTTAAAATGGCAAGTTTGCGTTCAGTCGGCAACGACTCACGCGCCGCTGTGCGCGCAGTTGGGGCCCTCAAACATGAGAGAGCCCTCTCGAATTTAGGATAGCGGAATATGACGCGAGTCAGTTGAATTGAACTACTGCGGTTTAGCTGCTATGGTTTCGCGGCGGAGATGCCAATTGAGAGGCCCAATTGGAACCGTGCATCTAGCTTCTGATGTTTCATAAGTGCCCTTATAGGTTTATGTGAAATAAAATATTTTGAATTTTGAATTTTGATGTGCTACCGGCGTTAAACAGGTAAGATAACCAGTTCCTCTGTGGTTGAGTATTACGGGTGATCTCGCTTCCACATTCGCCCTGATCATCACTAACCATGGTGAGATGCAGGCCAAGAGCTTCCCAGTTGTGGAGAAAAAAAATGAGTTAGGCGCATATCGAGCCCGCGCCGCAGAGTTTCGTGAAAACGTGTGGGGAAATAGTAACAAATTTCTTTAACGAATCACAAAAAATAATGTTCATTGCATTCCTAACGATGCTAGCTCTCATCGATTGTGATATTTTTCAGTTCTGAGCAGATTTACAGCCGATATAAGACGACATCTTAATAAAGCAACAAATTTTCTTACGGTTTCTGATACTGCCATTGCACCAAAAGAACAGCATCCCTAATGCGTAGAATACGTGGAAGCTCCAATAGCATCCTGAAGGTTATTGTGGAGAGGCCAGACTGCCCTTTTCTGATGCACTGGTCCCGAGGACATAACTGCGGGCCCGGTGCTGAGGAAAGATATTTAAATTGATTTTGATGTCAAAGATGGTCATGTTTTAGTTTAATTTTGATTTAATTTAATTTCATTTAATTTCGATTAAATTTAATTTCGATTTAATTTGATTTTGATTGAATTTGGTTTAATTTAATTTGACTTGATTTAATTTAATTAAAATTTAATTCTGATGTATTTTTTTATTTTAATGTAATTTAATTTAATTCTGATTTTAATATTGATATTATTATTATTTTTTTTTTCATAGAATCAGTACTTCCATCCAACGTGGCAACGCTGCCAGCCTTTTGGGCACTTTTCCCACTGACAGCGATGCGGACGAATTTTTTGATGCCCAGTGACTAGTGAGTTCCTCCTTATTTTTTTTTATTTTTTTGCTTCTGTAACTTGTACATAATTTATATATATTAGTGTTAGATGTTTATTATATTTAAGATGATACAAAATAAATTATAAGTAATAAATAAAAAAATAATAAAGAAAGAATAATATGTCAAAAAAAATAAAAAAAATTGTTTTTGATCGTTTATTGTGATTTTAATGCTACTAATATCAATTTCTAAGTTCTAATACTAATACAATAGGGATGTTTTCAGAATTCAATAATTGAATTTGAGTTGCTATTGTATTTGCTCGGCATTCTATTTTTTATACTCATTGCATTCCATATGATGCAAGCTTTCTTCGAATTTTCGAATGGGATTTTTTTTAATTTCTGAGCAGTATTACGGCCGATATGTCTCTTTATGTAATTATTTTGCTATTGTCAACTTCATATGCATTTTACCCCTATTTTAAGAAATATTTTTCTTCTACCTATCTCTTTAGTCCTGGTAGTCCTTTATCAACTCTTGGGAACGACACAGAATCACCGTTCTAGCTGAACATGTTTTTGCACCATAACTAATTGTAATTTCGACATAAAGTGATAAAATAGAGGGTCGCGCGCATACGCCTGCCCTCGCGATGTGACGTCACAGGCAAATTAGTCCCGGCCTCAGAATTGTTATAAATATGACGTTGGTTGATTACTCCTGATCTACGCGTTGTTTAGGTACAGACGCCAGCAGGTCAATCTACCCGAAACTGTCATATTTA
This sequence comes from Xanthia icteritia, assembly GCA_949128155.2. Taxonomy (NCBI): domain Eukaryota; kingdom Metazoa; phylum Arthropoda; class Insecta; order Lepidoptera; family Noctuidae; genus Xanthia; species Xanthia icteritia. The sequence goes on along the minus strand of OX421959.2, from coordinate 8,625,453 downwards.
ACCGACTTTCCAAAAAGGAGGAGGTTATCAATTCGGTTGTATTTTTTTTTTTTTTTTTTTTTTTTTTTTTTTAATGTATGTTACCTCATATCTCCGTCATTTATGAACCGATTTCGAAAATTCTTTTTTTATTTGAAAGGATACACTTCCCGATTGGTCCCATTTTTATCAAAATTTAGTTCTGATGATGGAATCCATGAGGAATTGAGGGAACTCCTCAAATATTATAGGCACACACATAGTGATTTAGGTATTTTCAGCAACAAGATAAGCATTTGCATTCAGAAAGTATCATTTAGTGAAGTGGAACTGATGAAGAAGACCACAGATTGCCACCGGAATTCCTCAATGATAGGTATTTCACGGGTGGCGCCATTTATGAACAGATTTGGAAAATTATTTTCTGATTTGAAAGGATATACGCCCAGATTGGTCCCATTAAAAAAAAACATCAGTTCTGATGATGGAATCCATGACGAATTGAGGGAACTCCTCAAATATTATAGGCACACACATAGCGATTTAGGTATTTTCAGCAACAAGTTAAGCATTTGCATTCAGAAAGTATCATTTAGTGAAGTGAAACTGATGAAGAAGACCACAGATTGCCACCGGAATTCCTCAATGATGGTATTTCACGGGTGGAGCCATTTATGAACCGATTTGGAAAATTATTTTCTGATTTGAGAGGATATACGCCCAGATTGGTCCCATTAAAAAAAAAAACATCAGTTCTGATGATGGAATCCATGACGAATTGAGGGAACTCCTCAAATATTATAGGCACACACATAGCGATTTAGGTATTTTCAGCAACAAGTTAAGCATTTGCATTCAGAAAGTATCATTTGGTGAAGTGGAACTGATGAAAAAGACAGATGGCCACCGGAACTACTCAATGATAAGTATTTCACGGGTGGCGATAAGATATCTCGATTAAGATAGTTAAGCGACAATGAAGCACGTTTAAATAAATAATTCTGATGACCTTCGAACTGATCTGAAGATGAAGCCGGAAGGACGGCACCAGAACTCCGTCATAAAACAATGTATCCTAGCCGTGTTTGGGCTTATTCGAATTGCTATGAGATGTACTCTGGCTATAAATGATTTTAATGGTAATATCAAAATGATATTACCATTCAAATTTAATGATAATGATAATATCCCGGAATTTAATGATAATATCCCGGCATCAAATTGCGCTACTTGAGTCGTATGTTATGTGTGGCCTTGATTGTCAGAAGATAGATTTTGTAGCCTCGTTATTTCCGTCAATGATCTGTGGCCGTGGTCCGAAGGATCCGTGGTCGCTTTAATAATTTGTTGGCGTCAACCTCTGATAAAACTATGCCTTCCAAACTTCTGACACGACAAGCGCGACGTATATTTGCTCTTTTGCAAAGTTTTTTTTACCAAAGTCGATCACAGCTCTTTCGAGGGTGGTAGCCTGTAATTTATGGACTCTGACCGCCCAGCTTAATATTAGAGGCAGCATACGCTCCACATCTCCGTTACCCCTTGCCTTCTGGAACGTAGTGCTTGTTGGTGGTATGGGTATCACTTTGAAAACTTTAAATTAGCATATCTTTTTATTGTATGAGACGATTGCAATGAAACAAAAACTAAATGTTACATCGTGATTATATTCTATTTACAATTTTAATAGGACTGTAATTAAATTGCAAAAATGTTATTTCTGTTAAATTGCATGTAGAAAAATGTATTCCAAAATGTGTACCATTTTGGCCCAATAGATGTCATTGAGATGCAAAAAAAATTGTAACCCCCTTTCTACACTTGTAGCCAGTTTTGAAAAATGTATGATTCCATCTTTATTATAACCTAGATAAGTTTATACCACGTTTTCTAAACCAAATGAATAAGATCTTTTTTTACAAACCGTATCCCCTCTTTTCACCCACAAAGGGGTTAATTTAAATCATTCCACTTTACCCCACCAAGTCGCCCCACTGCTGGGGCAAATGCATTCTGCCCTATGGCATGGATTCTTCCCCACTAGAGTTGGCACCTTAGAATTTGTGTAGGTAGGTATGCTCGTATTTTATATTTGATTGGAAAAGAAAGAAGGACTTGGAAAAGAAACTAGGACTTGTATTTACTAAGATTTTATTTTATTTGTAACAAATCGTGTAATTAACGTATGATTTACAACCCGATTCCTTCCAGAAATGACTAGTAAATAAAAATTAATAATAATACCAGCCTAATACTGTCCCACTGCAGGGCAAAGGCCTCTTCTCATACAGAGAAGGCACGAGCACTGATCATCACGTTTGCTCAAAACGGGTTGGTGATTTCAGACTAATATTAACTATAAGTCCATGTTTCCTCACGATGTTTTCCTTCACTGATGTCAATAATGTCCAAGATAAACTCAGAAAGTACATATGAATTGAAAAAGTCACATTAGTACTTGCTCAGATTTGAACCCACAACCTCATGCATGAGAGGCGAGGCCTTAACCTCTGGGCCATCATAACATATTAAATTACCAAAAAATATATATTTTATTTAACTATACATTTCTTTCTTTTTCAAACAAATATAAAATACGAGCATACCTACCTACACATTTCTAAGGTACCAACCCTAGTGGGGCAGAATCCATAAAGATTTTAGACTAGTGGAATCTGCCCCACCAGGTCGAACTAGTGGAGCATATTCCTCTGAAAAATTTTAGGCATTCCTCTTTGCCCCATCAGCGGGGCGCGTGGGCTGCCCAATGGGGCAAAGTGGAATGATTCGTTAATTTTTGAAAAATCTTTTGTTATGTTTCCACTATTCGACTGGTATACGAATTTGTGCGGGGTAGGTATAAACACAACTAAAAAGTGAAAAATAAAAACTTTTTTACAAAAAAAACAACCGATTTCCAAAAAAAAACACTAAAATAACTTTTTTACAAAACAAAAGTACACTTAAAAGAGAAAAATAACTTGAATTTCGGAAGTCGGTGGCAAAAACGAAAATACAGATCCATATAAGTTATATTTTAAAATGGTTCGCAGTTCGCATAGTTGAAGCCGTGATATGGTTATATCCCTAGGGAAATAGTTATGAATTGCTTTCATATATATTACGGTAGGTATATTTTACTATATACGTATCTAATAAAATACTATTGTTTTTGCCACCGACTTCCGAAATTCAAGTTATTTTTCTCTTTTAAGTGTACTTTTGTTTTGTAAAAAAGTTATTTTAGTGTTTTTTTTTGGAAGTCGGTTGTTTTTTTTGTAAAAAAGTTTTTATTTCCCAATCAGCTTTGAACCTTTTGCTTTAGTGATAAAGTTGAAAATCTATTAATGAAATTTGACAAATTTTTGTAGGTTGATGTACTGGCGTCTGTAGATGTAGTTGGTAATCAACTTGAATGTTCTATTTTATCCATTAGTGTAGAGTTGTAGACAAAACATTAAATAACACAATTGGTGGTTTTTATCCTCGTTAAACTGATAGGAAAGGTCAGGGACCAGTAGAGTAGTTTGAGTTTCCTATTTGATACGTAATTTGTTATCTATTGTTTTTGTGCGTTTACGCACGAACGAACAAAACATGGTGAACACGAACATCGAACACGCAACATTTGGTTCGTACGTGCCAAATGGACGTACAGCAAACAAGTACACCATACGAAAACAGTTCGACTTAGGTTTAAATCATTTATTCTCATAAAAGACAAAAGCCACTTACATGAGAACTAACAAGAAACATTAAGTAAACTTATTTTAGGTAACCGTCACCAAAGTATATGTACTCGTATAGTATTATATAAAATTATTCTATACTCACTCAACAGTTCAATTCTCAACCATTAAAGTACATTGGAGGACGCTAGTCAAGGCAGTTTTCAATTATGTGTTTGGATAGCCGATACTTAAATTTGCTGAGAGAGCTAACACTTTTTATATATTTGGGTAGATTATTAAACAGTTGTGCTCCTTCATATGTAATACTCTTTCTAGCGTAATTAGTGAACATTCTTAGCAAAACAAGTAGACTTGGTCGACGAATTCTGCGTTTAGTAATTTGAGATTTTTTAGTAAATGATAAGTCAGGACTTGTGCTCGCCTTCAACCGCCCCGGTCTGTTTAGTAGCCGTGGATTCAAAATTGGAACACCACGAACATTTTTGACGAACACAGTGTTTGATGTTCGTTAGTGGTACGTACATGCGAACAAAGTGTTCGATATTCGTGTTCACCATATTCTTGTTCGTTCGTGCATACACGCCTTAATACTGACTAAAATTACACTGTGTCATAGATGATTACAGATGGGACGCTCCGCAGTTTCGGTATGAAGCTACAATTACGCGGCGGGCCCGTCTTGCTGGCCTAATTCAGTGAGTGTAACATAGTCAGAAGATCTAACCCCCCCGGATTCACACTCTCCAGGAGGTCAGACGAGGTGAAGCGAGTGCGATAATATGGATAGCGCCCTCGCCTCCTCTCGTCGTCTTCCGCCTTGCCTCGCGCGCGTTTGCTTGGTGTCGGAGGCGCGAGGCGGGAGGCGCGTGGCGTGGCGGGCAACTGAACAAACCGAGAGTATGGACGAGTAGCACTCGTGTAGCCTCCGCTTGCCGCGGCTCGTGTAAGGGCCTCCACGAGGCGCACTCGCGAGTGTGTGAACCCGGGCTAAGAATTACGCGTATATAAAATAATCTAAAACATTTACGTACATTTTGCAGATAAAATAATACATAAATAATAGATAAGCGAAATATTTAGTATTTTATTCGCGATCTCCTGACTTTGATTATAATAAGTAAGTTAAAACTTGTTCCCACAAAAACAAATTAAATTATCTCGTAAAACAGGACTTCTCTCTCCTACTCTTTTGCTGTGCCCTACAGGGTCCATAATGATCTAAATTATATAGTTACCACCTAAGTACACAGTATAGTAAAGCAATAAAGATTGAGAAAGAGAGGCAAGTTCTAAGTGAATAACTGTAGGTAATTAGAGCTGTGCGATCTGAATTGAACTTTATTGTGTCGTAGCAAGAGTCGCTTTTTATTTAAATGATTTTGCGGAGTGTCATATACTTTTCCAAATAAGTGCTCATGACATGATCGGCACGCGTCAACGGCACAGACTGAAAGTCAGTACTTTTTGAACGACAAAATAACATAAGACGTCTATCTACACAGGGTCAAAATTAAATTATCTAGCGAAACTCCGCAGACGTGATGGGTATCTTATTACGTGATGGTTATTTTTGTGGGGTATCGTGGTAGGGATATCTAAACATTATAAAACAAAACAGAAATTATTATTTTGATGATATTTTTTGGGATCCTTAACCGCAAGTAGTGCTCTGACTTGAAATATAAGTAATTTTTTTTTTTAAACTATAGACCATAAATTTTTGATATGACAGACGGTAAAAAAAAAACAGATTTTCTCGACTCGTACTTCAAGTAAAAACATTATACCAGCGGTTACTAACCCCACAAAAATAAAAAAAAAACACCAAATCTTTTAATTTTAATTTTATTGTGTGTATTGTGTTTACAATAAAAACATACAAGATAACAAATACGTTTTAACGAAATCTCCACGCGTTCAGCATTGAGGTCATAATTGAGGTTAAGTTTACATAACCGGTCGCGCACAATGCGCGTCTGCTCGTATCTCGATATTCGCACGCACACACACACTCGTAAAAATAGAAAGAGACAGAGAACGAGAGAAAGTCGCATGTAGGGCATAACGCTTTTTCCTTACGTGACGATTTCTACCGTCAACTCTTACCGCAAGCCGCGTTAGGGAACTTCGTTCGAAAAAATCATCGGCAGTAAAAATACAAAGGAGACGGATACGCTTTCATACAATTTTGGGCCTGGATGTAAAAAGATGAAACTGGTGTCAATTGATAGCTACTATGTTAACAAACAATCACTGAAAATTTTGCAGATTTTGGCAATCTGAGAGCCGAGATATAAGAGATTTAAGAAAAGTGAGGTTACGTAACAATCTATACATAATAGCCAATTTTTGAAGTGCGATTGTCATTTTTTACCCGATTGCCGAAGGAGGGTAATGATTTTATCAGTATACGTGTGTATATTTGTATGTATTTATGTTTGTTCCTCTATATCGTTCTAGAGAACAAACGCGTAAGCCGATTTTGATGATTCTTACGTCAATCGATTCGTCTTAATCTTGCGAGTATCACTGGCCACATTAAAATGGAAAAAATGGCGGCTTTTCGACACCATAGTATTTTGGGTGGCTCATTTTTTTTTTCTTCCAAACTGATCGTGTGGGTTATCAAAAAAAAGGGCTTTACGAGCTGATTTCAAAATATAAAAACAGATGTAAACCAGATGTATCCTTCGACTGCACAGCATAATTTACTTCGTTTACCTACGTCTTTTTAGTTCGCTTAGCAGTCAAGGTCTATGATTATTTTAATTACTTTTTCTCTAGACAGGATGTTAAACATGTTTTGTAGAGTGGGATGGAGAAGGATAAAGTGGGAGGAGTTTAAAAATAAAAATCGTTTTTTATTAATATTTTTTATTCTTCAATTATTACAAGAACGTCATCTAGGAATTGTGCAGGTGGTACAATATTTTCTTGGTACCTAGCCCAACTAAGGTACCATATTATTGACATAACATGGGCGCAGCAGCCTATATGTTATTTTCCAAGCTATGTTATTTTTTGGTATGAATAATTCGAACTCTTTTCAATGTAACAATATATTCCATCAAATATTACAATGGGCCTATCAACTCCCTCAAAGTGACCGAACAATGTTTTAGGTATAGAAAGATTTCTTTGCACAATTTGCTGCCTATTAATGTGATGTAAACCTAGGTGTCTAGGTACAAAATACTCATAAAGCAGATCTTTCACTTGGTGCAACCACTTTTCTAGAGTTCGCCTAGAGACTGTTAATAAAGTTGACAACCTCTCATTAGAATCCCCAGTTCTAAGCTTAATTAAATATGCTGCTAAAGCTAGGGACGCTAATTCTCAATTCACGAGGTGAGCCAGTGTGAAGTAAATGACTGACTCTAGATGCCAGAGAACGTCCACATCGGAGACAAATACTACGGTGACCAAGATTTCTAGCTTCGCCAAGAGGTGATCTTTGAGCCAGGTCCCAGCAAGCTTGGCAAACACGGTCACTGCTGTTTACCTGAAATATGCAATAAGTTATTAATAAGAGATAACATGATTACTTTTTAAAAATCTACCTACTCAGGCAGGATGTACCCGGCTCAATATATTTTTATAACAACTTTATTGTACAACACCTACGTTCTATGCGAATAATTAATGATTTGATTTACTGTGCCCGATGTGATCCGCCCCATGATAGCCTACGCGGCCGTGGTCTGGTGGCCCCGCACCCAGCTGGTTACAGCCTCCATCAAACTACAACGCATGCAAAGACTGGCCTGATTGGCGACCACGGGCTGCATGAGAACTACTCCGACTGCAGCTATGGAAGCCTTGCTGGGATTACCACCGCTGCACCTGTTTATACAGCAGGAAGCGACGATGGCGGCAGTGCGTCTAAATGCAGTAAATCTCTGGGGTAAGAGAAACGCACAACACACCGCGCTGCTTGAGGGACTCAGCAAGGAGTTCCATTACGAAAACCATTAATGACCGGGTACCCAAACAATTTATCTTCGATAAAAAGTACAGAACCCAACTTCACGAGGAACGCCGATATGAGGGTTTGCGCCCAACAGAGCTGCGCATCTTCACGGATGGATCCAAAACAGGTAGTGGTACAGGTGCCGGAGTCTTCTCGGAGGACTTCAACATCCACATAGCTATACCATTGGGAGTCCATAACACAGTGTTCCAGGCCGAATGCTTGGGTATTTCTCATGCCGCTTCAGCAATTCTGGCTAGGGAAGTTAAGGACCACTCGATACGTATACTCTCAGACAGCATGGCTATTCTGCAAGCGCTGAACAGTCACACTGTGGACTCTGGGCTAATATACGAGTGCCGCCAGAACCTTAACCAGGTGGGTGACCTCAATAATATAACCATTCAATGGATCAAAGGACACAGCGGTTCGCTGGGGAACGATGCAGCCGACGAACTTGCTAGAAGGGGGTCGAACATGGCACCAGTGGGGCCCGAACCCATTGTACCACTCCCCTTCGGTTACCAGCGTACTCTGGTAAGGAAACGAACTAGGGATCAGCATCACAAACTATGGTCGGACCAAGGTGAGTGCAGGCAGGCTAAGGAGGCACTGCCTTCTATCGATGGCCGCCTCACGAAACAGGTTCTCCGATTAACTAAACAGCACCTGCGCACGGTTACAGCAGCTATAACTGGCCATGGGTCATTTAATAAACACCTCTTTGTCATAGGAGTCACAGACAATCCGCTCTGCAAAGCCTGCGTGGAGGACGACGAGACAGCAGCTCACGTGCTGTTAAACTGCCCGGTGGTCGCCACTTACAGGGCAAAGTACTTCGGTAACCCAGGTACCCTACGCGAGATTGCCAGTAACACCAAGGCGTTGCTGGCCTTCTTTGAGGAGCTGGGGTGGATCGAATAACAGATTTTTCCCACCCGTACGCAAAATACGCGCTTTGACGTGGAGTTGCGGAAACCAGCCCGTATTACCTATTACCTATTACCTACTGTGCCCGATAGTTACTTAGTTCAATGTAATGTATCTAGTGACTTTTAAATGTTTACCTATCTATACTTTATTATTTAGTGAAAACATGAGTGTTGTTATGGAGGAAAACATACATATATAACAAAAGAGTGCACCGACCGTAGACGCTGGTGAGCTAATAAACAGGAAGTAAGTACTTACAGATTGTAGTTCACGCCATTTTCGAATCACTGCTAATATCATTTCGTCATCCAAAGCTCGATGCCTTAGTGTATTGCAGCGACTAGTCGCTATGCTACAATTTATACAACGATCCATGATGTCGATCAATATCCTATCGGTAGGCCGTTCGTCGAATCCAAAATAACAAGTCCAAGTTCAACGTTTAAGCGGGGTTCTCCGTGGTATCAAGGCAAGGGTCGTAGAAGGAGGAAGATCAGAGGTCCGTAGGAAAGCCGGGTCGAGGAAAATATCAATAAAAAAGTATGGGAGGAAAATAAAAACAATCAGAACGCACACGCATAGACGATACGAAACGAGAGTCGATCGATGTCATGTCATGCATGATTGTCAGAGTTAGCACAGATTAAAAATACAATAATCGATTAGTAAATGTGAATCGATTAATCTTAATTATGTAGATATTTAATTAGTTTAAACTCTTAATACTCTAATTCTAATAGATTTAATTATTTTAATTAAATAAATCATCCGGTGAAAGCATTTTCGTAAATAGTATGAACTCTGTAACGATAATCGATTACAATTGAATCGATATTCCAATTACTTCGTAATCCTAACTTAATTATTGGATTTTTCATTTCCCAGATTGTAAATTGAATTGATTTTTCACAGTATGAAACAGAAAAATTTTACCTTTTTTTTAAGCCATACCTCAACTTATTACAATCAGGCCCAGAAGTCCCCGTCTCCTTTGTGATGATGATAATGATGTTTATGAAAGATTGTATGGTTTGGTTATTGACGAAAGATGATTGGATGAACCCAAACTATGAATTGTTGAAAGATGTTGCATGTTTCAATTCTAGTTCTGTTGATTGTTTAGCTCACGACAGTAATCCTGCTGTAAAAGAAGAAGTAAAAAGGTTAGTAACAAGTTATGAGCCAGATAAAAATAAAGAAACTCCAATAGAATTGAAAATTGTTCTCAAAGATGACCTACCTGTATCTCAGCGGCCACGACGAATCTTTTTCAAGGAAAAAGGAAAATGGCGGAGTGTGCAAAAAACGAGGAACGAATGATAGAATGTGTTATTAAGATTAAACACTACGTTGAAGACATGGAAGTTTGGCAATAATTCCTTCTGCACATGTGGCTTCCCTGGTACCTCATTAACGGCATAACTATGTAAATGTCTATTAACTGCTCCCAAATTAAGATGATTATTTTATTTTACCTTATTTTTTTCTTTTACATACTTCCTTGACATAATCTTTACGTTATTTGACATTATATTCCTTAAATATTATTATTATTACTATATTTTATAATACATTAGATTTGTTACAGCTGTAGTGGCAATCATGTCATTTGGTTTAAGTAGGTTTTTATTTTGCCATTATATAGATTCTTTTCTTTTAGATTTTGTGAATGTGAGAACGTTGTAGGCTTAACAGACTGTAGATCTGTCGACCATTTTCTATCTTGCTAAGTGCCTGGTACTTGTTTATAGGCCTACACTGTCCTCTCATACCTATTAACTCTGTAATTTGAAAACATTGTAAATACCATTTACTTTTAAAAGAGTAACCGTGGAGTTTCTTGCCGGCTCTTCTCCATAGGAAACGACCAATTGGAACCGTGCACCTAGCTTCTGACGTTTCATAAGTGCGCTTGTAGGTTTATGTGAAATAAAATATTTTGATTTTTTTTTTAAATTTTATTTAAGTTTTCTAAAAGTTTTTATTTTGCTTATGTAAAAATACAACAGTTTGAAACCTAACAACTATTTTACTTCAGCACACGATCCCACGGGGTCTCGTTCGGGATTGCGGTGAAATAAGTGGAGTAAGTTGGTAATGCCACGATCCCACAATTTACTATAAAATTAAATGTTTCTATGATTTATCTTTCTTCAGGTTTACTATATTAAGAGGTTATCTTCAGTCGGTTAAGGCCATTTAAAAATATGAACAACAATAATATTATATAAGTCAATTCATTAAATAATAATATTATGATAAGATTTAAAACTTGCTTCTGTCACATTACAATATAATTATTAATATCATTATCCGAATATGATGGCCCCGTTGGTGTCGTGGTCGAAAGCGCGACTGCTGAGCGCGGGGTCCTGGGTTCGACTCCTGGGTCGAGCAAATTCTGTCCATTACGAATTTCTCAGTAACAGCCCAGAGATAGGAAGTTGACAATGTGATACCTCGGATAGCACTTTGGTCCTGCCGTCCTGCGCCTGATCTGTCTCCGGTCGTGCCGGATTGCCATCGGACTATGAGATGAGAGTGAGTGAGTGCACCTGTGTTTGCGCACACACTTTAGCGCTATATCTTCCGCGCCGATGGCTGGTCTCCGCTGAGAGTGGTGACCATGGCGGAAATTCGATCTGGAAGATTATTGCTAGGCTTTAAACAGACTCCGGCTCCGGGTGGGCCGAAGCAAGGAAAACCTGTTCAGGTGGAGATCCATAGATAAAGTGTAAATGTGGTGCTGTTGTGTAGTAATGGGCCAGCCATTGACATATTAGCCATAGAACCGATGCAACGCGTAGATGGCTAGTCTCTGCTGAGATTGGCCGCCATGGCCGAAATTCGGTCTGCGGGACTATTATACTATTATTACAAAACCAAAATGATTTTATTTCTGAAAGTAGGTTTCAAGTACAGACGCCAGCACATCAACCTACTACAAGATTTATCACTACACAACTTTATCACTAGAACATAAAGTTCAAGGTTGATTGGGAAAATTTGACAGTTTCGGGTAGGTAAAACTGCTGGCGTCTGTACAAACATTTTTACAGGTCAATCATATTTTTTTAAACTAGATGATGTCAGCGTTTCCTACCTGCCTACTCTGAGAAGAAAGGCCGAAACAAACTCAGAAGTACACTTGCACCTACACTTCCCATTTACTGGGTATCTTATGGGAAATGCAGGTCAGTCGCACCATGTAAATACTGGTATTCAGCTGCACCAGGAGAATAAGTTATAATGCACCTCCACTAGTTCCACTACCAATTATATCCAAGATAAAAATACTTGGAAACATGCTGGTCCTGCTCCATAGGACAATTTAGAATCTAGACAAAATCTAACTGGTTGCTAATTTAATTGTTTAATATTATTCTTTACTAGCTTTTGCCCGCGACTTCGTCCGCGTTTCCGTCGTTTTTCGTAAAAAAAGTACCATATGTCCTTCCTCACGGTTCAGCGGTTTTGATGTAACAGACAGATTAACTTTCGTATTTTAGTAGGGAAATATAATATGTCAATCCACAATACTGTTGAAAAATATCGCAATAAGGAACCGCAGAATATTATTATTAATAGCTATGCCCGCGACTCCGTCAGCGTGTAACTCCTTGTATGTTATTAAGTTAATGTATTGGTAATATTGTTTAGATCACTTTCACATGAGGCTTAAGTACCTATAGAACGAAAATACTTCAGCGCAAAGCTTCCGGGTAAACTATGTTGGAAGTTGACCCGTCCGGCACGTGAACATAAAGATTTCTAGAACTGCTAACCCGGGAAAGAGCGACATATAACTGACCATGCGAGAAACAACTGACACCGAGATCTACTCCAGCAACACGAAAAGTCTGCCCTTGAGCCTTATTAATTGTCATTGCATAACACACCGATACTGGGAATTGCGTTCTTTTAAATTGGAATGGAAAATTATTTGGTATTATGGGAATTCTGGGAATAAAGACGGTCTCTCCTGCACCGCAGCCTGTTAAAATTTGAGCCTCGATTACATTTTGTTGCAACTGGGTTACTATTAGCCGAGTTCCATTGCAAAGTTGTGGTGGTCTTAAATTTCGGAGCAGAATAATCGGAATGCCAATTTTTAAACAAATTTCATGAGAAGGAAGTCCGGGCATATTTAAAAAATTTAAAAATTCTATCGGGTAATTAGTGGTTTCTTGTTCATCGACCATTCTATTTATTGAACTATAAACTTTGCTTTCCCCCTGGATATTCGACAGTATTTTATTATTAATCTCAGATGCCTGGTCATTGCGAGGAGTTAAAATGGACCTTTCGCATAGCCAAGAATTGTGCCTATTTCATATATTTGTTACGTCACCGTAAACCGACGATATAAGATGTTGTTGGGATTGCACTATACAACATAACTCAGGCGTCAGAATAAGTTTTCCTTGGTGTAGTTGTGGATAGGTACCTTCACCAATCTTTAATAATATATCAGAAAATTCACGATCATCCGGGTTATCTCCAGTTCTCACTCGCATGTTTATAGTCAAATGCACCGATTGTATATCACGCCACAAATAAGAGCTTTTCAGGCAAGCTCTAACCTCATCAGCTCGGGTTCCCCGTGGTATTACCGGTAAGGTTTGTCGGAAATCACCACAAAATAAAACTGTGAGACCGCCCATTGGTCGATCATTTTGTCTTATATCCCTTAAAGTTCTGTCTACCGCTTCTACTCCTTTTCGATGGGCCATCATACATTCATCCCATACCTTGTTCCCCTAAAAGTAGTGATTTCAAAGGTTCCGGTGGGTCTTCGAACAAAGGCAAATATAGCTACCTTACACTTAAAATCTAAGTGCCTATTTAAACTAAAATATTCTAATAGAATTATACCCAGAAATACGTACAACTTACACCAAAAAAGCAAATGAAAATAAAGCTGAAACGCCTGTGCAATACTATCTACCTATACCTACTTCACTTAATAATAAATACCTATAACTACTATAATTAATAAAAGTATCTACGCTTTTACCTACTTAATAAAAAAATAAAATTGAACATAAATTAGCCAAAACTTACCTATCGGTATCTAAAAATCTATGCGTACTACTTCTACTTCTACTACTACTTCACCTAAAAAGAAAATGCAAACTATTAATAATTTGTAATTTGAACGAATATTTAAACACTACCAAAACAACTAATACCTATTTTATAAAATAACAACAAAAGAAATTCAAATAAACTATTTAAAGACTAAAAGTCGCGCTGATAAGCACGGTTTGTTAATATCAATAATTATTGTCTGTCAATAAGGTCGAACGCTCTGAACGCATCAACTACCGCCACGACCCGCGTCGAGCGAGGCAACCGTTACACAAAAATAATCCTTATGGCATGATTCACGGCGCGATGGCTTATATACCGATTACTATGATTCTTTTTTTATTGAATAGGTAATAATATTAACTTCTTTTAATTAGGGATGAGTGAGAGTATTATAAACGTAAGAGTAAACAAATATAATCAGAAAGCTCCGAACTGCTAAGCTATCGGGAGTTACACGTGTTATTGTGAGTCAACCATAAAAGATAGACATATGCTGTTGTGGGATATTTTTTAGATAATTTTATGTAAAACATTTCCGTCATAAATGATTTCTATGTAGCTTTAACCATTAAGGCTGCACACGCGACGGAAGCTTAAAAAATGGAGCAACTTCTCCCGTTTTCCCAACATTTCCCTTCACTGCTCTGCTCCTATTGATTGTAGCGTGATGAAAAGTATACTATAACCTCCTCAGGAGTATGAAGAATAATTGTACCAAGTTTCGTTAAAATCCGTCGAGTAGTTTTTGTTTCTATAAGGAACATACAGACAGACAGACAGACAGACAGACAGACAGACAGACAAAAATTTTACTGATTGCATTTTTGGCATCAGTATCGATCACTAATTACCCCCTGATAGTTATTGTGAAAATATATATCATGTACAGAATTGACCTCTCTACAGATTTATTATAAGTATAGATAACATTGATTTCAGTGATTACTTGAACTCACAGACTGACTTATTAGTACATATTACTTGTTAAAATGTTAGGAACATCGTATAATTTTACAATGTTTGTAAATATGTGAGCACCGTGCATCTATCACATAATTAATTTATCTGTCATTAATTAATTTTTCATTCTTTTTACCTATCCTGGTATAGTAATCTTATTCTAGGTGCATCGTCTTCACATATATAATTATATAATTGATTTATTCAAGATATTGTGAAAACATTTTAAAAGAGTAACGGTGGAGTTTCTTGCCCATTCTTCTCCAAACAAAAACTATCTTTTGGAAGGGGCGACTAGAATATTACATTTTTTTTTTTTTACTGGTGAAAGTGCCTTTTTTGTGCCTAATTGAAATAAATTATTTGACTTTGAGACAAAAATAAATAAATAAATATTAAGACGTGCACTAAATGCCAGTGGTCTTGAGTGGTTAGCTTGCGTGTTCTGTGGTGAGCTCACGCAACGCTTCGTACGTCCAGCCAGCAATAGGAGTCGTCCATCAAGGAGCGCTGACCCAAATTAGACGCCTTATTTATTAATTATACATAATACAAAAGGTATTTTAATAAAACACGTATACTAAAAGATAAATAATTAAATTATCTTGAAAATGGTGAAGGTTTCAGAAAAATACGCTTGACAGTTTTTACGTGATTCCCAAGTCAGACATAACAAATTAATTACACCATGATATAAACATAATCAAAAATATATAATATAATAACATAATTATATTTTTCCAAATCATTAACACTACTCGTTTAGACGTGATCTTCAGTATAAAATCATTAAAAGTCGGTCAATATAAGCAGCGCATTTTTTATAAATTAAACAAATTAAAAAGTAAAACTACGAGTAATCTTATAATTACCATTCATAAACTTGAATTACTAAACACCTTAAGTCCGGTTGTATCGCAGAGGGCAAAGAATAATTAAACCAGAAGCGAAAACTCCTATTATGTAGGTGTAGTATAGTTTGACCGACACCAACCGCTGTCGCTGTACCGTGCCTTAGGAATGCGTGGCGAGGCGAAGGCGGGACGCCCGTGCGTGTTAACGAATGTGCGGTCTGCACTGCCTCCGTCTCGCCGCGCACATACCTAAGGCGCGGTACAGCGGTGTCGGTCAAACTATAATACTGTACATATTAGTTTTAGGTAATATGGCACAATTATTTACAGATCTTTGTAGAGCGTCGTCTCTGTCACTCATACCCGAGTGTGACAATCTCTTTTTTAGGCTAGATGAGACCATAGACATAGAGAATGGACTGAGCGTTCCGATCCGTATCGATAAATAAATACGAAATAAAAAAAAATATGAGTTTTTTTTGGGGTCATCAACCGCAAATAGTGGATAGTCACATAAAATATAAATTTTAAAAATCAGTTTCGTTTGTGTAGCCTTCACTGACGTAATGGGTGTCGATACAACAAAAATAACAGATGTTCTCAGCTCATACCAGTGATGTTGCGGATGCAGATTTTTGGTGGCTCACATCCGCGGACGCGGATGCGGATGCGGATCTCAAGTTCTTTTAAGGGATCCGTCAAGGCGGCAAGGCGAAATTTTAAATTGCTGTTTCTATGATGGATAGAGGAATATTTCGTGACAATGTGACGATTAAAGGCTCGTGCAGACCAGCACGACGCGCCTCGAACAATACAATTTCTAAGAAAACTTCATGGTATAAAAATAACAGGTGTCGCGTCGCGCTGATCTGCATGAAGCTTTAGAGCTATATTGATGATTTAAATGATTATAATTTCCATTTAGTTGATTAGGATTTTATTTATATTCACCCTTTTCCATCCACATTTGCATCCGTATGAGCTTGGAGGTCTAAATAAATGCGGAAGCTCCATAATTAAGGTACAGGTACGCACGAGCGTATTAGTATCGCGGCGATTTTTTTTCGCGTATCGAATTTTCGATTCTCTGCTTAGCGCCGAGGGTTGAATATCCAACAGTGTGTTTTGTTGACGCGCTGGATGCGCTCTGTTGGATTCTCAATGCTCGGCCCAATACTGAGAGTTGAAAATCCAGTGTACGAAAAAAAATTACCTCAATAAAAACACGTCTCTGGGCTAATGCTTTCGGATCGGGAGTGTCGCTTCTGTACATTTTCACTCTATACACAGATTAATACAGATAGGACACTCAGCAGTTTAGGTATGAAGCTACAAGTACGCGGCGGGCCAATTCAATGAGGGTAACGTAGTCAGAACATCTAAGAGTCACGCGATAGAAAGAGAGGCAACTTCTAGGTGAATATAACAGTAGGTGATTAGCGCTGTGCGACCTGAATTGGACTTTATTGTGTCGTAGCAAGAGTCGCTTTTTATTTAAATGATTTTGCGGAGTGTCCCATCTGTAATAATCTGTGCTCTATGTCAGAAGGCAACACGGTAAAGCTGCATACAATTAGCATAATTTTAATTACTTAAAACTAAATTAATAAAAACAAATGTATGATTCAAGGTTGCTCTAACGGGGATAGTAGTATGTATGTAGGACAATAAACTTATGTAGTCAAGGTCAGTTTTATTTATTTATTTTATTTTATTTATTGATTCGTAAACTTGTAAGTGAAAATTGGATATAGTCATAGACGTATAAAAAAGGTCGGACGGAACTCCCGCTAAGACAAAACTGTGCTGTGTCCCGTAATGGCGGCGACTAATTTATGTGTGAGTGAATTTAGGGATGCCATGTAAGCCAAATTTACCCATTTATTATTGCTTTATTTTATTAAGACAAATACAAGTCGTGTGTAGGCAGATTTATACCGTGCCATTTCAAAAGGTTAATGGTAAGAACCAATTATAATAAAAAAATATAAAAGAAAAAAAAAATGTAATTAAACACAGTTTTAATTGAAAATATTTTAAATGTTTTAAATTTTACTTTTTAACCTAATGCTTTCGCACGGGTGTATTTTTATTGCGGCGATTTTTTTTTGCGAATTGGATTTTCGATGCTCTGTTTAGCGCCGAGAGTTGAATATCCAACAGTGTGTTTTCTTGACGCGCTGGGATACGCGCTGGATGCGCTCTGTTGGATTCTCAATGCTCGGCTCAATACCGAGAGTTAAAAATCCAGTGTAAAAAAGAAGATCGCCGCGATAAAAATACATCTGTGCGAACCTGGGCTAAGGAGCCGGGGAGCACGGCTCGCAGCAGCCATCTTGGATTTTCATTTTGACCAAATTCACACTTTCTCATAGAGAATGTCGCATAGAGGGCCATAAGTGCTCAGGGACACGGCGCCCGTCGCCGCGACGCCACCGCGATTTCTACCAGTTTACTCCCGTTCTAATAAAATAGTTCACAAATATTACAATACAATATAGCAAACACATCATCATATACATCTTCCACACTTTATAGTTCATATAAATTTCCCATATTTCGGGTAATTTGCACACGTGAATATTGGCAACACTGGCCTTGTGACGAATTTTATCGAATGAAGATTGATTTTGATGTATAAAATCGGGAATTAAATGAGTGAATTATTCATTTACCCATGAAACGTGATTCCTGGATTTTTACTACGGTTTTTACACCATTTCACCACACAAGAAATGCTGTACCTATCTTAAAAAAGAAATATCACCGCATAGACGTATCGCCTGTGTTGACGTTTGCGCGTAAATGGCTGACTATTGTGTGAATGTGTGCTGTACGTACAGCGAACTGGCTGACTTTGAGTGACACAGTTTTTTGTTAGCGAGAATCCGTCCGACCTTTTTTATACGTCTATGGATATAGTATAGTGTTATCGTATCAAATATCTTGATTGAACTAAGTATAAGAAGTTTGTTTATGGTCACACTGACCAACTTATTTGTTGTTGCCAGTTGTTGTTCATTTATTTGTTTTACCTATATGTTTAAATACCAAATGTTTGAGTTTGTAAGTTCCATTAAATTCGTTTGTTAAGAATATCCAAGAGATTAATTTACGAATCAATTATATTTGTGTTACTAAGCTGCATATTAAACATTATTTCTCCACACTCCTCTGACGTCACAGTTAAGCATCCTGCTTGTGATTGGATGACAAGAAAGGGTCATTGTTTATCTAGCTACCTGAAATCGTGCCGACCGGTTATGAAGATGTATTCCGTTTATTTAGACGATTTCAAATAATTAAATATTTATTTAGGTAGTTAAAATTCATAAACTATGTGACTAATACAATGTTTGCGACTGTACTTTTGAATTATTTTTAAATTAATTTTACCACCGGGCCATTTGAACGTAGACGATTTTTGTTTACGTGCGAATGGCACACGTGCCATTCGATTTGGGCCGTTCAGACTAAGTACCCATTTTTGTAAAGGCATTGTTACAATTTTTAGTATAAAAGTATTTGTTTGGTATTAATAGTTCAGTTTATTTTATCTGTTGCAATATTCATGTTAGTTAAGTAGTAAGGGTAGACAACTGCCATATGAAATGTTATAAAAGATCGTGTAACTTTATTTTTAGTCTCTTTTCTGCACGTGTCGCTGGACTTGTAACAATATACAAACTTCGCCTTTTCCCAACTGTGTAACATGATACCCATTGACAAGACTGGTTGTCAGAATTTTGAGCTTCTGACTGACCGTAACGACTGTCAAAGAACAACGAATGACAGCCGGGACCAACGTAGCGTGCTTTCCGAGGCACGGAGGGGTCTTGATATATAATGGATGGTCACCCATCCATGAACCGACCGCGGCAAGTGTAGCTTAACCTTATATCGACCCGTACGGCTGTTATAATTTCGTCACGAGATATAGTAAAGTACTTATGGCATAGCATGATCAGCCTATTTGTTCACTAATGTGGAGTTCATATAGGCAGTTACTCTTAGCATATAATGTGCCCACTGCTGGGACTCAGGCCAGGGTATTAATGCACCACGCGGGCCCAGTGCGGTTGGTAGATGTCACATGTCTTCGATTTTTTAGTTCTGGTAGACTGGTACCTACATGCCGGTTTCCTCACGATGTTTTCCTTCACCGTTTTGAGAGCAGTGGTGATGAAATTATTTACCTACACAAAGTAAGCCTGTCTGGGTTTGGTTATCACTGGGCCACCAGTGCTCTCGATAAACAGTCGCTCCAAGTGAAATACAGGTACTTAATTACCTGTCCAACTAGGAAAAGGCTTGGCAGATGATGAATCAGCTTATGTTCCCACCACTGCTGGATCACCGGCCTCCTTTCTGTGCAAACGGGTGGGCTGTAATAAACACGCGATCCCATTGCAGGTCGGAAAATTTTGTACTTAGAATACCAAAGTAAGCCAAAATTAAATAGAGGAACACCACGCCTGCTTTCGTTGAAGGAATAGGTACCTCGAGGTGCACCTAATAGTACACCTTCATTTCGCCAGTTTTATATTTAAATACGGTCAATATGGAGAAGGTAGATACCTAGCAGAGAAGCGCCGTGTAAGTACTCTTAAAGTACTCGTTACTCAGCATTTTCGGCCATTTTGTTAGTACAGTGCATGCCACTAATCATGAGACTTGACACACCAGGTGGTTTGACTTGCGCAGTAGACGATTTCTATGTCTCTTTAGCGATATGAGGTCTGCGCCGGGGCGTCATTGGGGTGGTGGAAAGAGCGCGCGTTTTCGCCGAAAAACTCGGTTTGACTGCAAGGTACTCGAAAAAAACTCATAAACTTATAACCTGACTGACCTCTTTAGATTCGTCGCCATCTATTTCGTCATAAAATCTCTAAATCAATGATCTTTTGCTCCCATTCATTTCTCAAATAGTTACAAACAAACTCACAATAGACAGTACTTTTAAATTTACCCTAAAACCACCAAAAACCACCACCTAATTTGTACACAGATATATGATCATCAGCCGTGCAGTCCACTGCTGGACATAGCAGTCGAGTTGTGGACAAATTACACCAAGGCTGCACTGAGCGACATGAGAGTGCAGTACGACGCGTGGCGCGCGATGTTTCCACTGCTCCGGTGGTACAGCGTAAGCGCCATGTTCGCCGCGGGCCACGCGCCCTGCTGGCAGGCGCTGCTGAGGAGCCGGTCGGCTGCTGCACGCAACACCATACAAGATGGCAGACGGTGAGCAATGAGTAGCTCGCCATCCGATAAGGTCCAGGCCCGGGTCGACGGCGCGTTGTGTTCCACGCGCGCTTCAAAGAGATGTTAGCACTACTGGCGGGGTCCGCTAGGACCGATGCCTGCCGGGGTCGCGGAAAGTCCGAAAGGGATACCGTGGCCCCTGGCAACGTACAGGCAACTGAAGAAACACGGGTGGGTTTTAGTCTGTAAGAGTCTGACACGCCCGAATTTATTTGATAATTTCCAAAAAAAAAAGAAGGTTTGCCTAGTTGATAACGTGTGTGTAATATAATTCATGTGTTATATATAAATGGTAGGTACGTATATTGTACGTATATTGTATGTTTATTACGTTATCTATTTGTGTGTATTTATTGAAAGTTGTAAGGGGACTTATATCTTCATTTCATTTCATTTTTTCATAGGCATCTCCAAACGCACGCAATATAACTCGGCTACTCCATCTACGGCAATTTTCGGCTATTCTCATTCAGTTCCTAAGCGAAGACCGTGGCTCCAGCTAGCCTGAGGGCGTATCCTAGTAATTTGTTAACTTGCCGTCTTTGTCAAGATCACGTAACTGACTGACCTACCCTGAAGCTGCATTTAAACATTCGCGCGAGTAACGAGGCGAGCGGCTAGTAGAGGCACGAGCACGAATATTTAAATGGTGGTTCGTCATTCGCTTCGTGTCACAGATGGTACAGTTCGCAAAATCATTTAAATAAAAAGCGACTTTTGCTACGACACAATAAAGTGCAATTCAGGTCGCACAGCGCTAATTACCTACAGTTATATTCACCTAGAAGTTGCCTCAGTTTCTATCGCGTATCTTCTGACTACGTCATGCCCACTGAATTCGACAAGTCGAGCCCGCCGCATACCTACTTGTAGCTTCATGCCTAAAATGCGGAGTGAACCATCTGTATTCATTTGTGCTCGTGTTTCGCGTCGGCCGCCGCTAGTGGCGCTCGCGTCTGGTGTGGTTTTTTGTACTTAGGCACGGAACATACACAAATGGCGAGTGGCGCAGGCGTGGCGACGGTGTGGCGCGGGCGTTGCGCCGCCCGTTTCATATTTCATATTAAATGCATAGATGGCGCGGAACATACACACAACGCCTGCGCCACACCGTCGCCTCACCGGCAGCCGCGCCATGCCTCTTGTGTACAGACGCCAGCACATCAACCTACTACAATCTGTCAAATTTCTTTAATAGATTTTCAACTTTATCACTAAAGCATAAGGTTCATAGTTAATTAGAAAAATTTGACAGTTTCGGGTAGGTTGACCTGCTGGCGTGTGTACGTGCCGCGTAGGGTTGCCAATCCTACTATATAATATAGAGACAAAACGAAAATCTGTTATTACAGGTTCATAGTAGCAAAAAATATGCAATTACAGAATAAAACAATTTTTGAAACAAACCTACTACATATATATATATATATTATATATTTTTAATTTTTCTACTATATTTTTATAGGCAATGGCTTCTAAAATAAATAAATATATATTTGATATAAAAACAGTTGGCAACCCTAGTTCCGCACCACGTCGTTCCTATAGATTTTGTATGAAATATGAAACTAGCGGCGGCGGCGCAACACCCGCGCCACGCACCTTCGCGTCGCCAAGTCCTTGCGTCGCCCACGCCCGTCGCCACTTGTGTATGTCCCGCGCCTTACAAAAAATCAAAGGGAAAAAAAAGTACGAACTAGTGTTTACATATTCGCTTTCTAGTTCATTTCGTAGCATAACAGTCATCGGTTCTAAGGTCAACATGGCCGGCATATTATTATACGTACCTACTTACAACGTGTTCCCATTTGTCGGCCTAATGCCTCATTGTTTGGTAATTAAAATTATTTCACGGTAAAATAGGCCAGCGACAGGCTTGAAATGAAATGAAATTGTTTATTCTGTAAATAGGATAATTGCAATCACTTTTACATGTCATATTAAAAAATATAATAAATTTGCTAGATGAGTTCGGCGTTTCCTATCTGACTACTCTGAGAAGAAAGGCTGACACAAACTCAGAGGTCACAGTCTCTTTTAAACTCCAGACATAATCTTGGTCAGGCCATATGAGGACTATGTAGATTAGTGTCTGAAATGGTCTTTTGAGGAAAGAACCACACAGATTTGAGTGGACCTGTCCAGTCAGTGCAAGCATTTGTCAGTAATCGTGGAGCTCAGAGCTCAACTTGACGAACAATGCCAAAGAAAGGACGTTTGGGTAGGCCGCATAAACTACTCAAACTGCCAGACCATCATTACAACTAACTAAGAAAGAAAAACATAATGAAAGAGAAAAACCAATGGTAAGTTAGCTTAGTCGTAGACTAGAGTCATGTGACTGTACCTAAATTACCCTAGGCTTTTAAAATTTTCGTTTTTCCTAGCTACGTGTTTGAGTCGGTTCCCCTTTAGGGGGAAGAGCCGCACCCCACTCCGTGCGGCACTGTAGAGCTCGTCTCCAGACTCTGAATCTGTTAAAGGGATGGAGAGCTCATTTTTTTATATTGATAAATAAAATGTCAAATGACTCAAAAATTGCTGACATTTGCATAGGAGTCAAAAGGGTTAATTTGGTTGTAAATGAGCTCTCCATCCCCTTAACGGATTGCCGGCGTGTAACCAATAACCCTGTATATAAGGTCCCATTAAAATAAATAGACAAACTTTTAGAAATCATTCAGACCACCAAAATAAGAAAATAGTAAAAAAATAATAATAAGAAAAACGCATTAGATACTTACAAGAAAAATAAATCTGCTAACGAAAATACAGTAAAAATGTTGGTTACCCAATGCCATTTATTATTTTAGGTCAAAATAAAATCACTTTTTTAATCAGTGTTTTTTTTTTTTGCTTGCATATCTTTGGTTAGACGTACTGAACGCTGTGTTAAAATTTGTCCATCTATTTTAATGGGACCTTGTATATAGGACCACCTCTGAAGTATGACCGACCAAACAAAAAAAGAATCATCAAAATAAATTCATAATTGGCGGAGAAATCGAGTAACAAAAAAAAAAAACGTAGTTGAATTGAGAACCTTTTTGAAACTCTGTTAAGTTAAAACTGATGGTAATATTAGGTTGGGGAAAAAGTCTTTTCGCATTATAGTATGTATGAACTTGTAATAAAATCTCTTTGGCTATACTATGTGTATCTGGCTGGTTTTGGTATCATTGAAAGTTTAAATTTTAAAGAACATAATTCCAAATTCAAATTAGGAAAATGTGTGATTTTTATTTGTTTTTCGTACTGTCAAGATGAGTGAATCTAATGAAGAAATTCGATACATTTTAAAATTTTACTACAAAAAAGATAAAAATGCAACGCAAGCCGCGAAAAAAATTTGCGATGTTTATGGACCTAGTGCAGTGTCTGTGAGAGTAGCACAAATTTGGTTTAAGCGTTTTCAATCCGGAAATTTTGATGTCAAAGATGCACGTCGCTCTGGTCGCCCTATTACGGATAAAATGGATGCCATTTTTGAAAAAGTGGAGCAAGATCGGCATATTAGTAGTTACGACGTAGCTGAAGAACTGGGAATTGACCACAAAACAGTTTTGGCGCATTTGAAAAAAACTGGGTACACAAAAAAGCTCGATATTTGGGTACCTCACGAGCTCACTGAAAGAAACCTAATGAACCGTGTACTCATTTGTGATTCTTTATTACGACGTAATGAAACCGAACCATTTTTGAAGAAGCTGATAACTGGTGATGAAAAGTGGATCACGTACGACAAGAACGTGCGAAAAAGGTCGTGGTCAAAGGCCGGTCAGGCTTCACAGACTGTGGCAAAACCCGGGTTAACTCGCAACAAGGTGATGCTGTGTGTGTGGTGGGATTGGAAGGGCATTATTCATTATGAGCTGTTACCACCAGGCAGGACCATCGATTCTGAACTCTACTGCGAACAACTGATGAGATTAAAGCAAGAAGTTGAGAGAAAGCGGCCGGAATTAATCAACAGAAGGGGTGTGGTTTTTCATCATGATAACGCTAGACCTCACACATCTTTAGCCACTCAGCAAAAATTAAGAGAGTTTGGCTGGGAGGTGTTAATGCATCCGCCGTATAGTCCTGACCTTGCACCTTCAGATTTCCACCTGTTTCGGTCTCTTCAGAATTCTTTAGGCAGTGTCAGGTTAACATCACGGGAGGACTGCCAAAACCACTTGTCGCGGTATTTTGATCAGAAGTCCCAAAATTTCTATAGCAATGGGATCATGTCCCTACCTACAAGATGGCAAAAAGTTATCGAACAAAATGGTACCTACATACTTTAGTTAAATGTAAACATACTATGTTAAAAAATGTTTTGAATTTTCTTAAAAAATACGAAGAAACTTTTTCCCCAACCTATTATGTAGGAATTGGGTTTAGGCCATTAGGTGGCTGACCGCTACAACGTTTTTATGATTCTAGTATTACTTAACTTTAGCTAAACCTTGCACTAAGCGCGTTAGGTCCTAAATAGAGTCCATCAAGGACGTGGACTAGACTTTCTAAATGTGGCTTGGACTAGCTCACACGTCTCAGTATTATGTTTCTTAAAAAAGTCTCGTTTACGTAAAATAAATTGATTATTTTACGTGAACGAGACTTTTTTGATCGCGATTTGTATGAGTACGAGGAGGATTTGCTACTTGCCTGGACAGTGACATCTGCATGTCATTTGGTTAAGAGGGAACAGCCCTGCGAGGAATTTGAAAAATAGATAGGTATTAGAAGAAACTATTGCCGTCGTCTTACATCAAGTCTGTCCCCGTAGAGTCCGATAGGGACAGCTGCAGCTCAGAACAATTATAACACAAAAAAAATGACGATATCAACGTTTCGTATTCCCTTTTTTTCTTCTCGAAAACTGAGCCGATTAATTTTTTTTACCTCATTTCAGAAAATCATCAATCTTCATTTTCAGAAAAAAGGGGAATACATTTGTATGGAGGATCGCAAGCCCTGTTCCCTCTTAACCAAATGCGTAAGACATTTTCGTAAATGATTAAGAATAATCTGTTTCATTACATAGTTCAACAACATTATATAAATAAATAAATAAATAAATAAATAAATAAACATTAATTGCGTTATTTACGTTGTAGAGTAGATTTTTTTTCGAACTTATGAGATATGGATTAGCAATCTGTTTCAAAATGATTCAGATTGTGATTGATCGTGTATTACGGTGTAGGTTTCAATAGCTTGCACAGTATTATTCGAAGAATTCTATAAGCGCGCTTATCATGACTTTACTTAAGCAAGAAGATACAAAAACCAACAAATTAAAAGCTGGCGTTAAGGCGACGATAACCGATTTTTTATGATTTTATACTGAAGATCACGTCTAAACGAGAAGTGTTAATGATTTGGAAAAAATATATGTTAAATTAGAGCATTTTCTTAGTAACTTAATATGTATATTAATATTTTGATGATTTAGATTAGGTACCTATACAGTGAAATGAATTTATAAAGTTAAGTCTAATGCGGATAAAAAACTAAGAATCACGCAAAATCTACCAAGTGTATTTTTCTGAAACCTTCACCATTTTAAAGATAATTTTATTATTGATATCTAAGTATAGGTACGTGTTTTATTAAAATACCTTTAATTTTATTTATTTTATGTATAATAAATTAATAATGCGTCTAATTTGGGGCAGCGCTCCTGGATGGGTGAGTCCTATTACCGGCTGGATGTATCGACGCGTTGCCTGAGCTCAGTACAGAACACGCAAGCTAGCTAACCACTCAAGGTCACTGGCATATATCTGCGTTTAAGCGCGCTCATCATGACTTTAAAATGCATGAAGATACAAAAATCAACAAATTAAAATCCGACCTTGAGTTAACAACTTTAAATATTACCTTAACCTTCATTTCTTTACATTATTTCCTAAATCTTAACATACACGTGCGACCAACCACAATAAATGAAGCACAAAGGTTTTATGCTCAATAATAATAACAACAGCAAGCCATTAAAGTGATATAACTGCTTAAATTATGAAATGATGAGGTGATGACTGTTATTTTAGTAGAACTAGCTGCCCGCCCCGGCTTCGTACGGGTAGCGCTAAGTACTTATCTATAGTGCACCTACTTATCTATCTACCTACACTACCTTACCTACCTACCTACCTACCTACCCTACCCTACCTACCTACCCTACCCTACCTACCTACCCTACCCTACCTACCCCACATACTCTACCTACCCTACCTACCCTACCTATCCTACCTACATACATACATACTTACATTCCTACCTACCTACCTACTTACATACCTACATACTTACATTCCTACCTACCCTACCTACCCACCTACCTACCTACCTACCGACTTACATACCTCTCTACCCTACCTTCACCTACCTATCCTAAGACCTAAAAGAATTCTAAAGTGGATAAAAAGAGATGTAGACAACGTGTGTAAGAGTAGAAGGGAAAATAAAATACATAAAATAAAAACATTTAACTATTCACTAATTTAAAAATAAACATACAATACCGGTTTGTCACATGAAATTAACTGAGCAGAGAACAATGAGTAGCTGTCAAACAATGTATCACGCACCGGCGCCATCTACTTAAAATATTGGTTTGTAGTAGGTACATGCTATGTATCAGAGATGGCAATGGTGAAAAAAGATTATCCCGCTTTTCTGTTGAAATTTTTCCTGAATTTTCTTTGCTATAAACCTCACGGAGCCCGAGACCTTTCCAACGAATGCAAAACCGTGGAAATCGGTTCGTGCGTTCTGGAGTTATAGCGTCAGGAAGGAAAACCCGACTTATTTTTATATATTAGATGACATGCTATGTATGAATTGCCTTAAGGCGAAAGCGTCAGGGTAGCCCGCGAAATTCAAATTTTGTTACGTTTTTTGCAATTTGCAGGTCAGTATCAGGTTAAGTATGTTGATCTAAATTTGATTCGCGACCGTTAAAAATGTTTATTTATAGAATTATAATCATAGAAATCATCAATACAACTCTCTAAGTTCATGTAATCTTATTGAATTACTATTTCATGAAATCATTTATTTGAGGATTATGCTAAATTAAGGAGTTGTATTGAATCTAATTATTTAGTTTTACTTATTTAGTATTTATGTATATTTTTATTTATTTAATTATATATTTATTAATTAATTTAGTGAAATAGACGATGATTTATAACGAAAACGAGCGCGTAAAATTTCATGAACAGACCTTTGGGCGTATAGATATTATGGAAAAACTTCTGGATATATTTACTCAAAATAAAATGCCCTGTACGGTTTATATTTTGCCATTTTCTTACTACATACTCGTACGTTATTTATTTACGCCCAAAGACGAGTTAAAATAAGTGTTGAAATGTGGAAGTTTCGACGCTCATAACTTCCAAAAACAATTTTTTTTTCCAGTTCTGCTTCCATACAGGGCTACATAAGGACAAAACAAATTGATATAATTTTTAGTTTTGAACATACACTGTCAAACAGACGAGTAACCACCACACTACGTTTGTACGTAACCTTAATGTTGGCTTTCAATATTTGCAAGGTTTGTGGTTTGTGTTGGTAAACGCGAGAAGAAGTCTGGCTCCGTCAGATCTGGCAATCTCACCGGCAAGTTCAAATCGCCAAAACGGGAGATAATACGACCCGGAAAATAGTGTTTCAGAATTTCTATGGTTGCCTGAGCTGTGTTTATCGCTCCATTGTATTGTCAACCAATTCTCTCTTCTCTAACACAACTGTCATATCAAAAATTATAGCAAATTCCGCATATCCACCGTATAGGTACCTATTCCAATATTTTTATCTCGCTCCAGGGTTCTATTGACCACTATACTCCATTTGAAATAAAATTAGACATTTAAGAGGGAACAGGGGCTGCGAGGGATTTGAAAAATAGGTATTTGAAGAAACTATTGCCGTCGTCTTACCTCAAGTTTGCCTCCGTAGAGCGCGATAGGGACAGCTGCAGCTCAGATCGATTATATCACAAAAAAATTGACGAGATTGATGTTTCGTATTCCCCTTTTTTCTCCTTGAAAACAGGGCCGATTCAATTATTTTTTACATAACTTTTTAAGAAAGAGTATGTATAAATTCCAATCATTTTCTTTTATGTTAAAAACTTTTCCAATTTGTCTGGTAGTCCTCTAATCACGGCGGTAAAAATGGGGCATTTTTTGTAATTTTTGGAGGGTCATATTTTCTTTACCAATAAGTTGCTGAAAAAAAGGCAATAACAGGGACGTGTCTACAGCAGACCTTGATTTTAGGAAAATGAATGCTCTAGAGGCATTCATTAGAAAGAGAAAAGGGGAATCAATTTGTATGGAGATATTATTATATTTTTATACAGTCCGATTCCCGATTCTGACTACTATACCGTATGCAAAGGATGGCATTACAAGCAAAAACGTGGTTACAATACCAACTGTTTACTGCAGCTGCCATTTGTCATTCCACTAACGCAATAGAAGGTTTAGTTAAATGTCTAATCTTATTTCAAATGGAGTATTGTAATTTATAATGCTATAGCGAGCAAATCCGCGCCCCTCCTGTCAATTCAAGGTTGGAAGAAACTGTATGGTTTTAGTCACTTCAGTAAGTCTGATAGACCCCTGCGCCCGCCGTAGAGTAGAGGAATCCTCATGGATGCATGAGGATTTCCACGTGAAAGAAATAGGCGATTAGTGGCCAGTAGCAGCCTGGTCTCTGGACTGTGCCCGCTTGAATGCTCGGCCCCTATTACATGGGGCTTAAACAGAAGGTGGACCTGGTGAAGGCCACAGGAATCCGCTGGATGCGAGAAGCACTGAATCAGTCGAAGTGGCAGTACTTGGGTGAGGCCTATGTCCAGCTGTGGACGTCTTTCAGCTTAAATGATGATGATGAAACATAACTGCAGTCCGGCCGTCGAGAAAATGCGTTCTTGACACTTGTCAGTTTCATACTAACGAATATGTGTTTTGCGAATTTGAGATAAAGAAAGAATAATGTTTATTTGGACACAGTTCCTGAAACTCAAAATAAAAATAACAAAATAAAAAAGTGAAAATAATAGTTTAATAATAAAAGTGTGTGCCTCACGGCTGCACCAAAAAGGTTAATTTCAGCATTAATGTCAGCCAGATGCTGCCTGACGCTTGTCTTCTAATAAACCGATTGGGACAAGTGACGGGGAGTGCAAAACAGTTTCAATATACCTAATACATAATTGTTATACTTCTAAATAAATAAATGAACTAGTACTTAATCAAATACAAAAAACAACAAAAAAAAACAAAACAACAAGAACTGTCCAAGCAAAACCTGCTATCTAATTACCAGTGATCGGAGTAGGTAGATTGATTTTGGTACTTCTATCATAAATGCACACAGAAAGAATAACATGGATAAGCCATTTTTCCGGAAAGCAATTACCGCGGATTCAATTAAATATTGTTAATGTTGGTAGTGATATTATTACTACTCAATTCAAAGTTGGTGATGGTATGTTCAACAGCTTAGGCAAACAAACACAATACTAAAAATATTCTTATAGTACATCCAAACGTGCTTTAAACTCCTTGTAACAAGTAAAATATTACTTACCAAAGCTTGGAATCATGACTGTGTGCCGTTAAAAAAATTATGAAGAATATAATATTGCTCATTTGAATACAATTCCTATCTAAATTCCGGTTTTTTTCTTAATAATTAACCAATTCCGGAGGAATGTCCATATTAATATATACGTTTCGGATCAATGACCCCAATTCAATCTACCTACTCCGATCACTGCTAATTACGCAACACATTTTCGTAAACGATTACGACAAATTGTTTCATTTTGACAGTTCAACAACATTCATTGCGTTATTTACGTTGTTTAGCAGATTTTTTTCGAACTTCTGAAGCAATGGATTAGCAATTTGTTTCAAAACGATTCAAATTCCGATTGATCGTGTATTACGTAATTCGGGTACTGTTCTTAGCGATCAGGTAGACTAGATTGATTCGTGCATCGTGCACTCACTAATTTGATCCTTATTACTACTAAAAATTGACAAACTGACAGATGTCAGGAACGCAGTCTATGTAATGCAGGTGTATATATAGGCATTCTATTTTATTTGCGTGCAGGTGTACGCACCATTGACTTATAACAAAACAACCTTCGTAAAATACATATATAAAATTAAAATGAAAAACAAAATTATAAACAGCTTTGACTTAAGACTAAAAAAGAACAAAAATCTGACTTGTATTACACAAATATCAATAAATAAAAATATTTAAACTTCTATGACATTGGCCATTATGTTTGTTTAAATAACTGTGCAAGAGGGTTTGTAATTGCGGCAGAGAACCAAATAACACATCCAAATCAGGTGCATAACTAACTTTTTTTTTAATATATATAATAATGCCTTCAGAATGTCGTTGGGTTTTCCACGTTACTGCAGTGCATCAGGAATATTTGCCGAAACTCATACTGACTTCAATACCATCCTAAGAAGAAGGTGTGCATGGCTCCGTCAACGGCATTCCGAAGGTCATTCAGTCTAAAGTCTTTGTTTCTTTTTTGCACACAGTCTTAATACAGTTTCATGTTTGTTGTACCATTAAGCCAGAAATGGTTTGTATTGGCAAAACCCTGATTTCGTTGAATTGAATACACATCCTAGATGTTCGCGAATGTCTTCTAATGTTATTTCTTGTCTTGAAATGAATGACTACACAAACTTTCAAGGTATAAAACACTACACAGGACATCATAACACAGGAGAATGATGATTTTATTTGAACTTAATAGCCTGTATGAGTCGGCACTTCTGTCGGTCAATGACAGCTGCATAGTAACGTTCATTTTGAGCTGAAGCCCTACCACGAACGCGCGACGTAAGTAACGTAAATATGAACGATTTTTGAATCGAAATTACAAATATCCTTTAGCATTTTGCTTTACAAAAGAAAAAACAAATATAATAAAAAAAAAATATATAATCCATATTTTTAAATTTTTGTGACAAGCACTTTTTAGTACCCATAAACAACATGTTAAAAAAACCCTGGTATCGTAGGTAATTTTGAGGAAAAAAGAAAAAGAAAATTGTCAATTTTTTTTTTCTATTGGTGTAATATTACCGTGGTTACATCGGCGCGGGCGGCCGTTCGTTTAGCGGGTGTCTACAAGTCATAACTGTTATGAGTCCTGTTGATAATTTTGGTACCTACTAAAAATTTGAATTTTAAACAGCAATAACTTTTTTATTTTCAATAATAATAAATAAATAATGTACATTTTGGTAATGTTATTGCAGTACCTATGTGCTCGTTTCGGATCGAACAGGGTTTTTTTTTTAACATATTGTATAAAGATATGATTAAAGTTTTCCGATTGCGATTCCAATCTTTACTCAACTGTGCATTAATTATAAGGGAAGTTCAAAAATGCCTGTCTCAGCTTAGCGCCGGCCGCACGCCTGTCTTAACCGCAAAATGCCTGTCAAATGCGGCAAATGCATGTCAGATGGTAACCCTAGGCGCGACGCAAAAATCTAGTAAAACAACTTCTATGAAAACTTTATGAAAATTGTTCTACCAGTTCTACCGTCGCGTCGCGCTTTTTATTCCGCGCACTCGTACAAGGCCCACTGGTCGACACCAACCAAACTGTTTATAGGTTAGCTTTGACCTACCACGGCTAAGCTATAATTAAGTGTTAGATAATCTACAGACACTCAGGTAATTTTAATAAAGTGTTTATATGCACGAACGTGGGTAAGTACTATAGAACAACTTCATATCTAAGCAGTTTGAAAACAAAATCCCGTGAACACGATGACCACATCTGTTACCGCCCCAGTTGTATAGCGGCCGAGTGCTGCAAGCAGAAATAGTCCTTACGGTGTATTTATATAAACTTCTTTGATGGTACCTTGCTGATTGATGGAGCGAAAAATAATTATATTTTCTTGACCGAGTTTCGGTCGCAGCGGCTAATATCAACGTAAACCTGTGCTGTTTGCAGTATATATTTCAGTGCATAATATATATAGTCCTCCAGACCGTATTGCGGCCACGGCGGCCAATCTCAACGGAGACTAGCCTTCGGCGCAGGAGATATTATAGTGCACAAGTGTGTGCGCAGACACAGGAGCACTCTCTCTTCCCTCACTCTCATAGTCCGGTGGGACGGCAATCCGACACGACCGGAGAGAGATCAGGCGCAGGACCAACGGCTTAACGTGCGCACCGAGGCACGGGGGTATCACACCGCCAACTTCCAAACTCCGGGCTGTTACTAAGAAATTCCTAATGGAAAAACCCAATAACACATTGCCCAACCCGGGAATCGAACCCAGGATCCCACGCTCAGCAGTCGCGCTTGCAACCACGAGACCAACGGGGCAGTAAATAAGTGTCGTGTCAGTGAATAAGTGTGTGTACAAACACAGGTGCACTCCCTCGTCCCTCCCTGTCATAGTCCGATGGCACGGCAATCCGACACGACCGGGGCGATCAGGGGGCCTACTCTCTAAGTCTTTCAACGAAGATAAGCGCCGGTCCGAAAGTAATTTGATAATCCGGAGTGAACCCTACTCTTGGTAAATTAACTTTTTCCAACGGAAACACATCGAAAGTAAGGACGACTGTCAAGTCGTGTAGCAGGGGCGATGGCTTCAAACAACCCGATTCCTACCGGCTTCCCTTCGCAAATTCGGAACACAACCACTCTACCGTCATATTCGTATCTGTTTTATGAGTTCGGTGCTGGTAGGAATAGAATTATTTTGACAAATTTGCATCAAGCTCTTATTAGAAAAGTAGATCGAAATAGGTACATAGGAATGTAATGAAACGGATTATTGACACAGTTATTTTGTTAGGTAAACAAAAAGTAACTCTTCGCGGCCACGATCAAAAGCTCCGGCTTACCCCTCTCGTTTTACCACGCCTCGCCACTGGTGTAGTCATTAATTCTTAGTTCGGGACTCAAACTAATGTTGTCTAAAACCCCGAAGCAACGGCCAAAACCACGGGCTCAATCCTTAGGTAGTAGACCTCCAGGCGCAGGATACACGACTTTATGATGAGCACAAAGTCCAACACACCATGGTGTAACACAAATGGTTGGTCCCCCTAAGCTATAGTCCCGCTATGCTCGGCTCGTAAAATACCTAAGTACTAAAAATTTTATTACTTAAACTTTTTAGTACTTAGGTATCACATTCGCGGGCATAGATGACGAAAACTGTTACAGTGTAATATTTTATTTAACCATTTAAAAAGTAAATAATGAAAACCTAGTATGTAAACATGTTATGCTGTTCTTAATCATCCTTAAATATATTTAAACAGGTCAAGCTTTGCGCCTGTTATGAAAATCAAGTGTCGAACTGGTTTTTTCAGGGTAACCATAACAATGAGCCCTTCCGCGATTCATTACCTGTACAATAATTGCGTAATACACGATCAATCAGAATGTGAATCCATTGCTTCACAAGTTCTTAAAAAAAATCTGCTCAACAACGTAAATAACGCAATGAATGTTGTTGAACTGTCAGAATGAAACAGATTAATCGTAATCGTTTACGAAAATGTGTTGCGTAATTAGATAGCTGTTCTGCTACTGAGAATTTCTTGGCAGAAAAAAATCCAATCTAACGTAGAGACTATTCTGCACGGCATACTAAAATAAAATATGTTGAAGTCTTATATGATATGAACATCAGCCTGTAGCGGTCCACTGCTGAACATAGGCCCTTTCAATCTCACGTCACCACAGATTAATACAGATGGGACACTCCTCACAATCATTTAAATAAAAAGCGACTCTTGCTTCCATACAATAAAGCGCAATTCAGGTCGCACAGCTCTAATTACCTACAGTTGTATTTACCTAGAAGTTGCCTCATTTTCTATCGCATGACGCGCCGTCACCATGCAACGTCACGTCGTCGTCGATCCGACCTATTCAGTCGATCAACAGCGAAATATCGACTGAATAGGGGCAATGGACGGCGCACCGTTCGCGGCATCGTGCTGCGGCGCGGCGCCGTGCCGTGGCACGGCGGCGGCGTCGTGACGTTGAACGGTGAAGGCGCCGCGCCGTGCATAATGGGGACGCGGCCTCACTGAATTGGCCCAGCAAGACGGGCCCGCCACATACTAGTAGCTTCATGCCTAAACTGCGGAGTGTCCCACCTGAATTCATCTGTGACATCATTTGATCATCATTAAATGTTTGCTTCTTCGTCGACATAATGAAGTTTCTCTCTTCTTTTTTCTTCTTAGTCATCATGCTTTCTGAAATTAAAATAAAATACAAACGTCATTTTTACTCAAACTAGGCTGAGAATCAGCACTTTTCGAACGTCAAAATTACATAAGACAGTCCCCCAAAAACGCCCACCCTTCACCACTGCCTAGTGCTTAAGCTGGAAAGAAGAAGTGGCGCAACAAACTTCCCAGCAGCGCAGAGCTGTCTGTTCAGTTAGAAAAACTTGATTCTACACAATAGTACTTATGCTAAATAATTTACACAAAAGATTAAATTAAATTATTTGCTTTATGTCAGCTAGCACACGTCAATATACCTACCAACAAAAAACATCGATCTAGGTATATTCAAGCGAAAAAAAAAACAGTTAACAGAACTTAATACCCGAATTAAAGCATCCAGGCATATAGGGCGTGCCAGTTTACATATCGCTGTTAAAGCTATAACTCGAAGTCACAAGTGACAAACTAAGACCATCGAAGTAAAAATAAATAAACAGTTAATTACTAATAACAAAACCATGGTCAGCAAGACGACAGTCATCACAAACAGCACCCGTTCACGAGCATAACGCAAAGATAAGCCATTACCCCGCTCGCCATATTTGAGGGAGGGAGACAACCCGACCCCAGACGCTACCGCAAGCAGTGACATCTAAAGGAGCATGACGACCTTGCTGCATGTTGCTCAGGCAAGAATAATATGATAAATTTTCGAGGTCGCTAGCTAACCACATATTGCACTAAAACTCATAAAAAAACATTGTAATGAGTAGTTTATGTCAATAATAAAAGAAAAGAAAATAAATAGACTTATACAGTCAAATAAATAAACTAAACAATTATATGAACTTGTATAGTGTCAGGTAGTCGTTGATTCTAAAACACTTGTTTGTTGGTTGGGGGGGGGGGGGGGGGGGCAATGGAGTAGCTGAATTGTTCCCAAGCCTTTTTTTTGACATAGTTTCTGTTTAATAAATGTTTTAAATTTATTGAGGCTCAGTTCTTTAACATGGCCTGGGAGTTTGTTGTAAAAACGTATATTTTGGCACTTAGATGAATTACAATTTTTTTGGAGCCTAGTCCTGGGCACAATAAATAAATCTTTGTTTCTAGTACTTATGCTATGAATGTCGCTGTGTTTAGAATATAGATTTATATTCTTTTTTACATAAATCGGGTTGTTATACACATTTGAAACGCGACTGTCAATATGTTTAGTTCCTTAAATTTATCCCTCAGTGAATACCTACAACTGAGGTTATAAATGGCTCGAATGCCTCGTTTATGCAGCACAAATATAGCCTGAATATCGGCTGCAGTTCCCCACAAAAAAATGCCGTACGACATAACACTATGGAAATAACTAAAATATACTAATCGAGCTGTTTCTACATCAGTCAAATGACGGACTTTATAGACCACGTAGGCTGCAGAGCTTAGCCACTTCCAAAATTTGGTTATATGTGGGCCCCACTGCAGCTTCGAATCCAAAGTAATACCTTAGAACACAGTGGTGTCCACAGGATCCCAGTTTGCCCCATTTACTAGTACATTGGTTTTCACCTGCTTAACGTTAGGTGTCAGAAATCTAATACATTTAGTCTTTTTCTCGTTTAAAAGTCAATTATTAACACTAAACCAATGCACTATTTTAGAGAGGGCATTATTTACATCGTCAGTAACTGTATGTTGTCGCTTAAGCTTAAATATAAGTGATGTGTCATCTGCAATTAACACAATTTCATGACTGTTCTTTAGAAGGCAAGGTAGGTCATTAATATATACGAGAAATAAGAAAGGGCCAAGAATTGGGCCCTGTGGAACTCCCATAGTGACAATAGAACCCAGGGATCGCTTGCCGTTAACATCCACTCTTTGGGTCCTATTATCCAAATAAGAAATAAGAAGATCCAAGGCAGAGTTTTTAACACCATAGTGATGCAATTTCCGCATCAATGTATCACGAGAAACACAATCGAAAGCCTTCGATAAGTCACAAAAAATACCTAGGGCATCATGTGACTCTCCCAGACCTCAAAAATATGAGCTTCCACACCAGCGTCGGAAGTCGAGCGACCCTTTGTGAAACCGAATTGTTTACTGTATAATAATTTATGTTTATTAAAATGTCTTTGCAATTGATCTAGCATCAATTTTTCCAATATATTACTAAAGGTGGGAAGCACAGAAATTGGTCTAAAATCCGAGGGGTCTGATGTGCTGCCCGATTTAAACAAAGGTATCATTTTACTACTCTTCATTAAGTCAGGAATTACACCGCAGTCAATACACTCATTATAAATAATTGCTAATTCAGGCGCTACAGTGTTGATTATGTATTTCCCCATAGATCAGCAGTTTTTTTAACATTGAGAGTATTGAAAGTTTTAATAATATCTCGAGCACTAACGTAGTCGAAATTAAATTCATGGCTACAAATTCCAACATTTTCTTTCAATAGGGACTCGGCAACAGTGGCCGAACCAGTGAATTTAAAGATTCAGTGGTTGAGACCGGAATATCTGCAAAGAAAATCAAAAACTGTGGCAACTTCTAAATCCGTTTTAATAACTGTATTGTTAATGTTAAGGCTGTAGTCACTACTACGCTTTCTGTCTCTTCCAGTCTTATTGTTGATAATTTCCCAAGTAGTTTTTTTTTTTTACTATTTTTCTTTTTTGAGCTTATATATCGACATTTAGTTTCGCTACAAATTTGTTTAAATAATTTGGAATAGTTCTAACATATTGATAAAATTCTTTACTTTTATTATACTTTCTTTCTTCGGAAAGTTCAAAGAGTTTGATTCTGTTCTTAAATAAGGATCATAAAGGGCTTGCTTTCCCCATAAAACTGGCCAGTAGGTGATCCCGGTGGTTCCGACATCCTACTCCAAATTGCCACACTCGCAACTCATCAACGTTTCGCGTTGAAGTCCCCCTGTAACAACGGTGAAGTCAGTTTTAGAGCCATGCATAGCTCTGGAAACATCCTCACACAAGGTCTTGAAGATCTTAGTTTTCACGAACACATCGTTTTAATCACATACGAAGCTCCCACTTGAAACGATTCTGAGGTTCGAGCTGAAAGCTCTCGTAGTTTTGAATTTGAATTAGAATACCAGCCTGACCTGGCATTGAACGGAAGTCCTATACATTGCGAGATCAGCATAAACTGGAAATGTATTGCTTGAGGTGTAGCCGTGGGGTTAAGAGAGTCGGCACCATTACCCACCATGATTTTAGTAATTGCCACGTCTAGAATTATTTACAATAACTGAAATGCATAATTAACATTGAAAACCCTTGGACAATACTTTATTAATTTAATTTATGTTTAGATGCTGAGATAATAGACAAAACTGAGGAAAATAATGACCACCCAAAGGTTGAATGATAAAATCAGCAATTTGAAACAATACCAACGAAGTTTATAGTAGAAACAGATGTTACAAAAAATTAAGAGAAGAAAACGGAATTACCAGCATCTACATAGAAGAATAACTATTTGAGTGACACTGTAATTAACTAAGCCAGTAATTTTTGGGTAATTTGTCGTTCCATTGCGATCAAAAACCCATGGACCTGCAGTGCTTGTTCAAAAATATTTCATATAGAACACAACATTGTGTTCCAAACAGACACAAGGTACACATACCCGGCCATGGTATGGAGCGAGAGGGCATGGGAGGCCGTCACCTCCTTCTGCGAAGCAGTAATGCTCGCGAAGGAAAGGAGGAGGCGGAACGCGTGAGGGAGAGGCAAACTTCGCGCCTAGCCGCCGAAGGAGGCGCCTTGGGCGTCGGGAATCGCAGGTAGATTCCCGGCCACCGTAGGCGCGGGCTTGCGGACGGTGAGCATTGGGTAGCTCGCCGTCCGATAAGGACCAGGCCCGGGTCGACGGCACGTTGTGTTCCACGCGCGCCTCAAAGAGATGTTAGCAACTGAAGGGGTCTGATAGGGCCGATGCCTGGCGGGGTTGCGGGAAAGTCCGAAAGGGATACCGTGGCCCCTGGCAACGTACAGGCAACTGAAGAAACACGGGTGGGTTTGATTCAGTAAGAGTCTGACACGCCCTCCCGCTCCACCCAGAGCGGGAGGAGTTATTTGATAACTCCCACCCAAAAAAAAAAAAAAAGTTACCCATACCCGATAATTCTGACATTAATTTATGTTTATGCCAGAACTCCTACCCTAATTACGTAATACACGATCAATCGGAATTTGAATCGTTTTGAAACAAATAGCTAATCCATTGCTTCATAAGCTCGAAAAAAAAACTTTTCAACAACGTAAGTAACGCAATGAAAGTTGTTGAACTGTCAAAATGAAACAAATTTGTCGTAATCGTTTACGAAAATGTGTTGCGTAATAAGATAGCTGTTTTAATATAGAAGAAGAAGGGAGTCTGAACTCTGATGATTCTGACTTATCATCAACAGAACAAATTATGATGCAATTTCTGGAAAATAGATGTATTGCTTACCCTATAATATAATGAAACATACAGTAGGTAGTTGATGATATTGATCTTAAGATGAACAATATGATGATTGATGATTCACGTAAAAAATAAACAAAAAGCAACGATTTTTGAGTAAACCTTATTGTAAAGCGTTTTATATTTTATTTATTAGTACCTAGGTACTTAGTTAATGAAATAAATAATATTGGTACTTCTAACACTTCTAATAGGTGCTAATGTGTTGATAAAACAACAGTGTCAGTCCTTTTATCTAAATCTAAAGTATAAATAGAAAAAAAATGATTTTTTGTATATTTGTATGTTTGTTTGTAATGGATAAGCTCAAAAAATACTTAACCGATTTAAAAAATTGTTTCACCTATAGAAAGCTACATTATTAGCGAGTAACATGGCTGTATTTTATTTTTCAAAAAAATATCCTTGCGAAGATGCCAATAATGTAAGCCCAAGGTATAAAAAATTCGATACCTTGGGTTTACATTATTGCCTTATTTTGTTTTAAATTTTTGAATGGTTCTTTGTTTTTTTCTTTTTATTACGGACTCTTTTACATCGCACGTCTTTCTACATTGTTCTCACATGCATAATTTCAACATGAATGATGTAACCAATATTTTGTATCAAATTTTTCGTTTAAAAGAGTGTCCGTGGAGTTTCTTGCCCGTTCTTCTCCATAGGCAACTACTAGCTTCATATTTCTGACTGACCGACTTCTTGACAACTCAAAAGTGCCTGTAAATGGTTTAATTGAAATAAATGCTTTGAGTTTTTTGAGTAGCCCATCCAAAAAAAAAGGTACCAAAAATTCGCTATAAAAGTCATTATTTGACGTGCGCTACGAAAACTATTGATGATACATAAAATAATGTACGTTTATAGTAGGCTATAATATATCTAACTATTGTAGTTAAGTCACAATAACCGTTTTGTGTTCGAATTAGTTAGTTAAACCACGGGTAGAATCGAAAGATGATGAAATTAATCCTTATCGAATTAAATAGTTTCATAATCAAGGTTGAATATCACCTTTAGGAGCGAAAACATAGTAACAGGACAGGCGGGCGATGCGAAAAAACAAGAAATTTTACGCGAACGAAGTCGCTTGCAGAAGCTAGTAGTATTTTGCATGGCCCTTATCTGCACTGACTGAACATAATCTTTACGATTTATGTGGTTCTTATTTGGTCGTCTACCAAGATTTTACGATTTTTATTTCTAGATGCAACACGCATATCGAATCCACTGTCCCAATCTTCGTCAGGTGAGCTGTTAAGTAGGTCTGGCAATAGTACATTTTATTTGCGCTTCATTGCAAAAACTGAACAGCCTGTATATGAAACAACGCCCGGTAGAATGACGCTCTCGCGATATATTATCGTATCTAAACTGTGTGTGGTCGGTTAAGATAAGATATATTTACATTAAGAGGGAACAGGGCCTGCGATTTTCCATACAAATGTATTCCCTTTTTTTCTTCCTGAATAATGCCTCTGGAGCAACCATTTTTTTCCATAAAATCAAGATCTGCTGTCGACACGTCCCCGTTATTTCCTTTTTGTCAGCAACTTATTGTTAAAGAAGATATGACCCTCCAAATATTACAAAAATGCTCATTTTTACCGCCGTGATTAGAGGACTAACAGACAAATTCGAAAAGATTTTAACATAAAATAATAGGCATACCTTTTATGAACCTAGACATACCTTTTCTTAAAATTTTAATGCAAAAGGATCGGCTCAGTTTTCGAGGAGAAAAACGGGGAATACGAAACGTCGATCTCGTATTTTTTTTTGTCATATAATCGGTCTGAGCTGCAGCTGTCCCTATCGCACTTTACGGAAACAGACTTGAGGTAAGACGACAGCAATAGTTTCTTCAAATACCTATTTTACAGATTCCTCGCAGGCTCTGTTCCCTCCTAAGAGCTATAATATGCAATCGTCAGCATCTTAAAAATGACTGGCAAAAGACGTCCACCACTAAATCAAATATTTATTAGTGTGATTTTTGGTGATAGGTCTTAAAATTAAAATAATAGGTAATAAAATACAATTTAATTGAAAAATAATCAATGTCAATAATCAAACTCAAATGTATTGCACTCAAAACGCTCCTTTACTTATTTACAATTTCTATCTTTCTCGCGCTACTTTCCCAGCCCTAGTAGTGTCACTTCAGGTCTTGCCGCCGGCAAGGGCGTGGTGGTGACAGCCACTAAGGAGGAGCCAAGCAGTTGACGAGATCCTGACAAATGCCAAGTATGGATCAGCAGGACAGGCTGTCCTCATTGAAGAGCTGTATATTATCTTCAATGTGTGTAAACTTTCTGATATTCAAGATATTCAACATGTACATGTTGAATATCTTGCTATAATTACCTATAGTTAGTAGAATGCAAAATGAAAGTAAAGTAAATTATTGTATTGTACAGAACAATACAATAATTAATGAATGATAGCAGGGGTTACTGATAACGAAACAGTGTAGTCCAAAGAGGCAAAATAGATAATTAGAAAGTATGTTATCATAACGAGTGGTATGGCAACGACTTACGAGTTGTTGTCAGTAAATTAGATTGAAACACATAGAAAAAAAATTTTTTTTCTACATATGCACTGTACAAATAGCCCCTACGTATGTTAAAGTTGATGCGCTGCTAACTTCTTATCATGGCTTAGTGTGCTCTAACTTAAGATACGGAGTTATATTTTGGGGCAATTCAATAAATAAGAAAATAATTTTTTAAATCCAAAAGAGGTACCTCAGAACTATGTTACTCAGAGCTACAAAACATTAAAAAAAAAATATTAATTATTTTAACCGTTGTACATTTTAGAGATCATGTTTGACAAATCGAACCTAAATCTATTCCCAAAAAATATTCGCAATAGACGCGACAATAGCAAACCTTCATTCCTAGATCCAGGACAGCTCTACTGTGTAAAAGTATATTCTGTATGGCACCAATTCTCTATAATACGTTGCCAAAATATTGGAGGGAATATACAACGGAAAAAATAAGAAGTAGGTTAAAAAACCTTCTTATAGAGAAAGCCTACTACAGCACTGACGATTTTCTGAATGATAAATTAACCCTGGGATCCTGGAACCCTGGGAAAAAAGCAATTCTTTTTAATCCGTCAGTCAGATAATAAAAAACTATTAGACACGTATTTTTTGCTTTTTCATATTCATAAAAAAATACTTAGATAAAACGCTTTAAAGTTGGCGAGTGGGGGTCGCTACGTCACAAGTAAGTATAAAATCTACATACTAGTGACGTCATGGCACATTTTAACGCAATGTATCGCCGTAATATTTTGATAAAGTAAAAGAAGAAAAAATACATAGTAATATATACTATATAGTCCAATATTTATTAATAATACAACTGACGGATCAAAATTTTTTTTTTGTATCGTCCCTATTGTCTATTCTTAATTTCTTTGACATTAAATTAACCAATTTTATTATACTTATTATGAGTTGTTGACACTATTCTCACATTCACATTTTAATTTTTTAATTCTAATTTGGACCGTTCATTATTTGAATAATGGATAAATTTATAATTATTTGATTAAATGTAATATAACCTACCAACTTATAAACATGACTGTGATATAATTTAATTGTAACATCTTGCATACCATGTGTGTGTATACTCATGTTTTGGACAAATAAATGATCTTTATCTTTATCTCTAGGTCGTAGTTTCGAACCCAGACAGGCGCTTTACTTTTTTAAATTATTTCATCACCACTGCTCTCAAAACGGTGAAGGAAAACATCGTGGGGAAACCGGCATGTCCTAGAACCAAAAATTCGAAGACATGTGACATCTAACAACCCGCAATGGGCCCGCGTGACTGCCTGTGACTCAGCCGTGGGAACATTAGGTATAGGCTGATTATGATCTTATCATAGGCACAAGTTGTGTTTATTTACAAGAGCACTTCGTTTTGGATGATCTTTAAAGATTATCTTACAAGAAAAGTTTCGAATTATCGAAAAAAGTTTAAAAGTTTTCAAGTTTTTTTCAAGCGCGGATCCACCGTTGTGGTCAGGATGGGCATGCCCACAACCCTAATAGACTTGTGACATCACCCTTTCACGGTCTATTGAGGTCGATAGGTTGATGATATTATATCCACTGCCAAAATAAAAAAAAAAATGAATCGTGCGTGATTCGGAACGCAGCGAAGTACTTAGTCAAGTCACATACACAATCTTGGTCAGGGCGTCATATATGTATTTTGTAAAAATCACCTTTGTAGGAATGCACTATATCGATCATGAGCGAGTTCATACTCCGACTCGCATTTGGCCGATTTTTGGGTGGCTGTGACCACAACCTTTTTTGAGGGCTGGAGCCGCGCCTGGTTTTTTTATAGTCGAAAGTTTTGGATTATCTTACAAGAGCACAAAGTTTTGGATAAAAAACAAAAAATATACTAAAACTATAGTTACTAAAACTATAGTTTGTTGACCGAGACCGCTATACCGTGCCTAAGGAATGTTACTTATCTAGACCTTTTGCAGAGAATTAGCATGACACATTTACATAGCCTTTAATTTTGACAGTTCAACAATATTAATTTCGTTATTTACGTTTACGTGGTCAAGCACAATGGCGGACTAAGCCTGATGGGGGCTCGGGGCCGAAAAAGAAATGGGCCTCCGCCCAGGTATGCAGAAAAGTTTGAGAAGTAATGTATGAGCGAGCAAAGCGATCTCGATATTTTAAAACTCAAAAATTTTAGCACACTGTGTTTATATTTAGCATACGTAGTGAGGCCCCCAACTTACTGAACATATTTTGGCCTTGTTTGGGCCTTTACTCGAGATTTGGTGGACCTTCCAAGACTGGGGGACCAGGGCGGACCGCACCTGCCGGCCCCCGCCCTTAGTCCGCCAGTAGTCGAACAGACAAATGAAGCAATGGTATTTACAAGACAGATGTGAGTGGAAACGCTGCCGCGCCGGGAGGGAGGACATATCACTGACCTTATTGGTGATGTTCTTCAGAAAGGTCAGGTACGTAGTACTCGCAACCGGCGTGCGTGTATGACCAGATGTAAGAACGTTAACGAAGCAAAGGAGTATGTAAGGATCTTAGCAGGTGGCGTTCTGTAGTTGCCTACCCATGTTATTAATAAAGTAAACTAATTGAATTCATTTTCTTTTTTAACCGACTTCAAAAACAAGGAGACCGTTCTCAAAAAACCAGTAGATACTTTTTCGTTTGAATTATAAAGAACTATTTGTTTGCCAAAAATGATACATGTTACCTGTTTAGCACACGCTCTTAACCTCGTTGCAGAACAAATACGGACACAACATACGGACGTTGATACGTTAATTTTGAATGTAAAAAATATTTTTTTGATGGCTCCTAATAGAGTAAAATTATTAAAGGAAAATTCACTCCAGCCCGTCATAACAAGGTGACGTACATGGCTAGAAG
Source organism: Xanthia icteritia (assembly GCA_949128155.2). Lineage (NCBI taxonomy): Eukaryota > Metazoa > Arthropoda > Insecta > Lepidoptera > Noctuidae > Xanthia > Xanthia icteritia. The sequence goes on along the minus strand of OX421959.2, from coordinate 8,580,474 downwards.
CAGTTTCGTATTATGCTAGATATTACGAACAAATTAAAACTATTGTAAGACTTCTCAGAAGCTCTGATTCTTTGTCCACAACAGTACTGGAAAAAGAAAATTTAAAAACTGATTTAGATTATATTGACAAATATTTTAAAGTAATTCAAATTTCTTTAAAGGAATTACATAAGTCTAACTTATTGTAAACGGAATCTTTCGACATATTTCGTCACCCTCCCCGCTAACTGTCCTAAGGTAACTAGCAATTGATATTTTTCCAGGGCAACAGTTTTTCGGTCGGGCGACTACAATCATGTTAATGAATTAATAACTTTTTTTATATTACTCTTGGCTTACTCTTTGAGTTAGTAGTTGCCCTAAAGCCCTAAGGCCATAATTTTTTTTTTCGAAATGTTATGAACACGTAGGTAATGTCAGTGCAAATACGTCAGTTTGTGAGATACAACAGTTAGCGGGGAGGGTGACGATTTGACGAAGAACTATTGTAAGCTGGTGTTCGTCTGAACCAATTAAAATAAAACTAGAAAAGGTTATTATCAGAAATCCCGATCTAGATGCAGTAAGAGACATTTGTGACAACATAGAAAAATAATAATTATGTAAAATATGTACCTATAACTTCAGTTGATGTTAAAAGGTCTCTATCTATAAATGGATTTTAAGTACAAAAAGAAATCGTTTGAAGATAGATAATATGGAAAAACTCCTCATAATTTATATTAATTCTCCGAAAGAAGATAAATCTTGCGCTGACAAAGAAAACTTCGTTCCTGATAAAAACTGAACCGATTCAGATTTAGGGACAACTTTCAACATCAACGGAAATAATATTCTGACTGAGTCTTAAGATTGGTGATTTTCTGTTTTAGTTATTAGGATTATGATTTGTTTAATGAGGTACATTGTTTAAGTAAGGGAGTTGTACAATTAACCTTGTTGTGGTGTGCAATTGGTGAGCAGATGGTTTTAGAGTAAAGCAATTTGTAGATAATTCATTCGTAGTACCTACATTTATTGTATGGTACCTGATCTTGTTCAAGTTCTAATCACAATCCATCAATGCCGGCTTTCCACAATGCCCCCCCCCCTCTTATTTGTGTCCTTGATAATTTCACTTTAGTGTTTTATTTATCATCGAAATCCACTGCTAAATATTTAGACTAAGTAGTTGGTGATGGGATGTATAATTAGGCATTTTGATTTTATAACCTTTGAATAAGATCACCCATCTCTGCAATACGGGCGTAATGTTATGGAATGCGACTAAGCTCACTAGTACTTTAGTTTTTGTTTTAATACAGGTATTTCAAGGTACGGTTCCATTAAAAATAACTTAATAATCAAGCGTTGTTAATTTTCAAGCCCAAATATTTAAATACACTTATAGTGGTATTTATACGAGTAGGAAGGTATTATGTTTTATCGCAGTCTTGATATTTTGCCAAATAAATAGTCAAGGTAGGTTGGAGTCCAGCCGGGGTCACGGGAAAGTCCGAAAGGGACCCCGTGGCCCCTGGCAAGTAAGAGTGTGACAAGCCCTCCCGCTCCGCCCAGAGCGGGCGAAGTTATATGATAATTTCCGACCATAAATAAACATTTTGGTTGGAGGAAAATCTTGTTTTCCGTAAGTGTCAGTACTGGTAATTTAGTATGTACAGCAGGACTATAAAATACTGTTGAAGTATGAAAATCCTAATATGGAAGGTATTAGTGAACATAAATGTATATATACAAGGTCCCATTAAAATAGATGGACTAATAAATTTTAACACAGCGTTCAGTACGTCTAACCAAAGATATCCAAGCAAAAAAAAACACTGATTAAAGTGATTTTATTTTGACCTAAAATAATAAATGGCATTGGGTAACCAACATTTTTAGTGTATTTTCGTTAGCTGATTTATTTTTCTTGTAATTATCTAATGCGTTTTTCTTATAATTTTTTTACCATTGTCCTTATTTTGGTGGTCTGAATTATTTCTAAAAGTGTGTCTAACAATTTTAATGGAACCTTATATATAATTAACTCTTTATTGGTTATTTGGTAATGGTATCTTCCAGAGATAGTTCTAAGTGAAAGAGATATCTATAGGATGAAATCATAATTTGATTTAATGTTTAATTAAGGTAATTTGTAATACCTATCTCTCTGGTGACTGTGGTCTCCTTTTTTGTATGTTTTTATTAGCTGTAAGTCATCCATGTACTAAATAAATATGGTAATTATATCAAGGTATCTATTTTGTTATGTTGAAAAATAATTGATTAATGTATTACTAGGAATTTTAATTTTAATTTTCCTCCAATATACAGGGTGTCAAAGAAATTGCGTGCCATAGCTTCAGATTGAGTTAGGTATCGATAAAAAAACCCGTAAAAAATTAAAACCTAGGTTCATAGCGCTCTAAAAGCTGCAAGCTACTAATTAAATAGCAATCGTTTAGAATTGATTATAAAATTGTGACCTTTTTGGGGAAACTGAAGGTTTTGTCTGCAATTATGGATGAAGTTATCTTGACGAATAACTACCGGAGACATATTATGAAGGACGGTACGGTTGACGTGTGTCGGGCATGCCATCGTCCGGGTGAGTCCATCAGACATATTATCTCTGGTTGTTCTCGTCTGGCTAACGGCGAGTACTTGCACAGGCATAACCAAGTGGCCAGGATTATTCACCAGCAACTTGCTTTGAAATATAAACTTGTTGACTCTGAGGTACCGTATTATAAGTAAGTGTGTGCCCGTCCCAGTTCTCGAAAATGACCATGTCACGTTGTACTGGGATCATTACTGACAGGACTATTGTAGCCAATAAGCCTGATATAGTAGTCAAAATTCAAAAGTCATTTATTCAAACTAGGCTGAGAATCAGCACTTTTCGAACGTCAAAATTACTTAAGACAGTCCCCCAAAACGCCCACCCTTCACCACTTCCTAGTGCTTTAGCTGGGAAGAAGAAGTGGCGCAACAAACTCCCCAGCTGCACAGCTGTCTGTTCAGTTAGAAAAAAATGATTCTATATAATAGTATGCAAAATGATATTTACATTACGCAACACAAGTGATAGATTGATCAGCGCGCCGAGCAATAATAGTCGATGTTACCATTCCACATGACGAGAACCCGTAAGAGCTGAGAAAGAGAAACAAATAAAATATCTCGACTTAGCACACGGTTGTTGTCATGTGGAATGTGAACTCGGCTATCATTGTGCCGATTGTCGTAAAGGCTAATGGACTGATGGCCGAAAACCTCGACCAACATCTCTCGAGGCTCTCGTTAGGCGGTTGGATCAAGGGCCTGATTCAGAAGGCAGTACACCTCGGTACGGCTCGCATTGTGAGGAGGTTCCTGTCTCTGCAGCCCTAACCCTGGCTCTGTCTTGCATAGGGTCGCAGCATCATGCTGAGCGATGGCCGTTTTGCGTGAATGTGACGCATATTTTCCCTAAACTTTTTTTTTTTTTTTTGTGTTCTTTTTTGCGTCATGTTTACCGCAAATAAACGTATTTTCTTTCTTTCTTTTTTTCTTTAACCACCGGTAGCTTGCTCCCGACACCGGCTGAACTCTATTTTTTTATATTTTTAAATGTGTTTTTGACTATCTTTTTAGTGTAAAAAATAGTTAAAAATGTAATAATATATGAAAGAAAATAAATAAACGACATAATAATTCGTTTATTTCCTAGATATAGTCCATTCCAATCAATTAAATTAAAGCATACAAATCATAACATTTTGTGGTGGTGGTGATTCCTATCACTGACGGCAATAGGATATTTTATTTATATAAATAAACAAATCAACTCCGACTATGCTTGTTTTACATTTTCTCAATAGAACTGGTAAGTTTCTCTATTATCAGAAGAGTGTCTTGTGGTAAATTGGTGGTAGTAGACATTGGCAGGTGTTTTAGTTGCATCAGCCAAGTCAGTCAACAGTTTGTGTTTGTCTTCTTAAGCAGGTCAGTCATTGTTTTACCTATGACAGGGGTATAATTTATGCCTTATATTTTACGCCTTATGAGAAGATATAATAATACTTTGTATGGGTTTGAACCATTTCAGTTATATCTTAAATCAAGAGTTTCCATAGGTATCTGAATCATTTGTCGTCAGCTACTGTATCACAGAATCATGTTAACGAAGTATTTTGACTTGACATAATATCATTAAAATGAATAAGTAAGTACTTTAAAAGATATCACAGATTCAAAATTACGCGTAACCAAATAATTATGGTTGAAGACAACACGGGCGCAGCGGTAGGAGTCAATGACCTTTTCCTCGGCTATTATGAATGTAAGTGGCAGCTAAGAAATGACCAGTCCCAACGGACGGCAGCCGTTCACTGACATGACGCATGGATCAGCACCATTCAGCTCAATCATTTTGAAAGGAGCTAAATGATCCAACACACGCGCCACCATCAGCGAGACATCTGAGTGAGCATGACATACTCACAGCCGCCAGGGCACATTCAAGTCTTTGAAAGACATATTGCCCGGTAAATGGTAGCTCTTTAGTACATAGTACGCACACCTGTACTGTGCTGTGTAAGGGATCTCTATATCTATTCTGTGATAATAGTTACTCACAGTATGGTGACTCAGGCATCTCTAAGCCTTGGGAAAATCCACGCTCTTTATTTCCAAGTATTAGATAGATAATACTTCAACAATATAGGTATTAGTGCACCAGCACGGAGTCGAACCCGGCAAATAGTAAAGGTCACTGCTGCACATGTCAGCACATTAATTCATATCTCTCTTGATTGTTTATGATCATTCATAAAACTGTCCTGTATCATCTTACCTGCAGATTGATTAAAAACTCGTGTTGGTTTTAATGAATGTGAAAAATGATATGATGTTATATCACCAATTTCTGCCACCAATTACCGTATGCAATAGAAGAAAAATAACTTCAGATAGATCTAAAACTCTCACAAAAACTAAAATGTATGGGATTAGTATTGGGAGGCCTCCCGGCATGTGAAGACAGGTCAGCAGAGGCCCATGGGTGACATAAACACTTTGACACCTGCTATCTAATTACGCAACACATTGTCGTAAACGATTACGACTAATCTGTTTCATTTTGACAGTTCAACAACATTCATTAAGTTATTTATGTTGTTGAGCAGATTTTTTCGAATTTATGAAGCAATGGACTATTTTAGCAATCTGTTTCAAAACGATTCAGATTCTGATTGATCATGTAGGTATTACGTTAAGTAGTCACTAACCACACGAAAAAGAAGAAGAAGAACATCGTAATGACGAAAAAATTATCAACTGTCCCATAGATAACTTAAATACCTACTCGACCCAAAATGTTTGGGAAAGTTGATAATTTTTTCGAGATTACGATGTTGGTCGCATGCCCATGGAGAAAGTTGATCAGTTTGATGGTCTGTACCACGCCTTTTTAAAGGAGTCTTTTCATTTTTGTATGGGACTCCGGCCATAACATGTACATTTTAGAAAACCTGAGAAACGAACCCCTGAATACAAAAAAGACATTTTTTTTTCATAATATCTAATATTTTTTAGGCACTAAATAAAAACAAAAAATGTTTGACGTTTGTCAGGAGAAATAGAACCATCGACAGCCAGCCAGATGACAGGTTGTTTGGACAGATGATGTTTACATTACATAAACTAGAACTGTCAAAAAAGCAAAATAACGCAAAGTAACACCGAAAGCCACGAAGTCGATACGGACGAAACTGAAAGATGTGATGTCAAATACCAAATGATTTAGGAAAAAGTTTAAAGGTATTTTAATAAAACACGTATACTAAAAGATTAACAATTAAATTATCTTTAAAATGGTGAAAGTTTCAGAAAAATACGCTTTATAGTTTTTGCGTGATTCTCAGTCGTTTATCCGCGTTAGACAAAAACTTTACAAATTAATTACACTATGTTATATAAACATAATCTAAAATATTTATTATTGTATTAAGTTATTAAGAAAATACTCTTATTTAACATATATTTTATCCAAATCATTAGCACTACTGGTTTAGACGAGATCTTCACTATAAAATCATTAAAAGTCGGTTATCGTCGCTTTAATAATGTCGCCATTGTAGCGGCACGTTGTAGAGTAGTGGGGAAGAGAGGGCTTACACAAAGTGACATTCTATCAGTGGTTACGATGATAGAATCGTCATAAATGTATGGCACTGACATCATCATCATCAGCATTGCCATCCTCCCTTTTGTGGTATGCTTCCCTGGTCTGCGCGAGTCTCATCCAGGTCTTCCCCGCGATCTTCTCTAGGTCGTCCAACCAGCTTGCTATTGGTATGCCAACGCTACTTTTACCGTTTCTTGGCGTTTTGCATTTTGCCTTTTTGGCGCAGCCGTGAGGCACATAATATTATTGATATAAGATTATTTTCACTTTTTATTTTGTTCTTACCTATGTGTTTCACGAACTGTGTCCAAATAAATATTCTTTCTTTTTTTCTTTCTTTCTTTCTTATCTTAGCCAAGTGTTCTGCCCACCTCCATTTCGGAGCCTCTACCCGTAGTCCTACGTCTTGAACCTTCTCAATTTGTGTTAAGGGGTTTGGTTTCCGCACTTAGTCCTTCAGGTGGACCATTGTGCGTGGGCCATGGCGGCCGTCGGTGGTTATTCCAACCAGCCCACCTCCCTCCAGAAATTGAGTGAAGTCTCCTGGTCTGTTCAGTGCATCTGTGAAATATCTGGGTGACCCGAGGGCATTGCATTCAAAGAGCACATGCGCAACAGTTTCCTCGGTGTCCATGCATGCCCTGCACAGAGAACTGTCTTGAACCTCATTCCTACGTCAGATCTCTGAGTTATGGACTCGGTTTGTCAGTGATAGGCCTAAAGGCGCGCTCCATAGCTTTTTGTGCAACTTGAACTTTGTACCACAGTCTCTTTAGTGAGCGTCCATGGGGCTGATAAACTAAGGAAAAGCTTATGTCAATCATGTGGAAAGTAATTGTAGAAAAAAAGTAACTGAAAAATCACGCTAAAAAGTATGAAACAAGAAAATATTTCAGACATAAATCAAGACATAGGACCAAAAATGGTCAAGGCATAGATATAAGAAAGAAGGAGATATCGTAACCCAATGTCTCCTCTTTGTCCCCACCGCCTCGCCACAACTACACATGCAGATCAGAAATCAATAGATACGAGATCGCGCTCACGCTTGCAATTTTGAAATCAGAACGTACCACACAATCAATTATAAACTTTATCCCATCAAACACAGCGTGCCGCCCTGGCAACACTGCTCCCGCACGTCTCAAAATGCGCCATCTATATTTTATTTTGCGCTGGAAATTCTTTTTCGCATTTGGCTTTTGGCGCCCTTTGGCATCCGGCGCCTAGAGCGACCGCTGCTCTCGTTCTAGCCCAGGTCCGGCTTTGTATTAGATGCGGTCAACGGCATCCAAGACTCCTTTATATTCTACTCACTCACTACTCGAAATCGAGCGTAAACATTACATACGGTCTACAATAGATCCCTCTTTTATCTACTGATCTCATTATGACGTACTTATTTACAAAAGAAGCCTTGTATTTAGTCAATGTATTTAATATTCTAATTGCATTTTATTTTGATCTTCCTCGTTATCAATCATTGTGTGTGTCTAATACTAACTAATGTTTTGTGATTTCGATAACAGTTAAAGCGCAGTCTCTGTCGGACTACATAGAAAAGAAAGAGAAGCGCGAACTCTGGTAATTTATTGCAGAATACGAAGCAATTATATATTTAATTTTACAAAAAAATCTATTTATGTTATTTTAATTAATTCATTAATTTACGTTATCGTAATTTACGTTAATATGTTGCTTGTAGAATAATCTGACAAAATATCAGGCTGATTGCATGTACAGACGCCAGCAGGTCAACCTACCCGAAACTGTCAAATTTTCCCAATCATCTTTGAACCTTATGCTTTAATAATAAAGCTGAAAATCTATTAAAGATATTTGACAGATTGTAGTAGGTTGATGTGCTGGCGTCTGTACATTATTAATATGGTTTTTAATCGTTAAAATATTTTTTAAGTTTTTTTTTTCTTCTATCGTTTCAAATTAGTTCTATTAAGTTTTCAACACACTATCTAACTAGCACATATCCTGAGGAATATCATATATTTTTTCGGATTTTGTTTACTGCAGTGGATCTTAAACTTTTAGGCAATAAAAAACTTGCGTTTAGCTTCTGCTAGTCCCCTTAAATTGACTGCCTCGTTAGTCTAGTAGTCGCAAGAGCGACTGGTGAGCGTTGCTACGGGCAACGGCCTGGTTTCGATCCCCAGGTCGGGCAAAGTGATATTGGGTTTTTCTGTCAGATATTACTCAGTAGCAGACCGGAGTCTGGATTTATGCCCTGAGGCATGGGCGCCGGGAGGGGTGGTGCAAGGGGGTGCAGTTGCTCCTCACTGGCTTCAAAATAAAACATAGAATTAAATAAATATCTGAGAACAGCTAACACAATAATATAGAACTTAGCATATTCGAGGCGAGATCCGAAAATTTTCGAGCTCGCTTCGCTGACGCTCGCTGTTGCATTCTGCAATACTTATCCGAATTCTAAGACCTTCAACGCACTTCCGGCTAGCCGCATCGTTTCGGTTCTATTGCGATCCGCCGCAATAGTCAGTGCTTCTTAAAATATTGCACAAGATGGACGTCGAAGAAGTTGCTGCAGCTATTTATTTATATTATAGTGGAAAACGTCGTCGTAAAAATGGTTGAGTCGAGGTGCAGCAGGTTGGCCGCGAAAGTTGACCACCCCCTGCTGGCAACTGAGGCGCCCCGCGCGGCCGCACAGTGCGTAGAGCGGATGCGGCACACCGCAATATTCAACCGGCACGGTGTACCGCAGTCTCGAGTCAACCGGAGCGGTTGACGGCCGGCGACAAGAATTATACGATTTCATATAAAATAGACACGCTTTGCGGCTAGTCGGAGGTGCGTTGAAGGAAGCTAATGCTTATGTGCACTCGACACCGAACCGAACTCTACTGTACTCCTATTTCCGAAAATCGAATCATCCTTAGGCGGGGTGCTAACATTATCGAGCTTGCTTCGCTCGCTCTTGCATTCTACTCTTAATTCTTAAGCTTCTTTGTATAAGTCGACAAGGTTAGTCCTCTTTCTGTATTTACATGATATGTATGTATTGGACATGATAAAACCTATCCCATTCGAGGCGAGATTGAAAAATCTCTTATTTTTTAAGCTTTTCTGCATAAGTCGACAAAGTTACTCCGTGTATGAATGGATAAACGATAATCTCGTATCCGAGGTGAACTGCAAAAATGATCGAGCTCGCTTCATGGAGCTGACGGTGCACGCCCCTGAAAATAAGCCTGCCGGCGCCCATGCCCTGAGGCAGTTGACCTCCTCTAACATAGGTCTTAAACATAACTGGTGGAATGTGGGTGTTATCTACCCACACTGCTGTTACTGTATGATCCAATCGCGGAAGAAATAGGGCTGTTATTTATAATTAGTGGTAGGCAGACATAGATTAAAGAAGCCGAATCTAGAATTCACAGTGCCCTGGCGGCTGAGATTATGTCATGCTCACTCTAATGTCTCGCTGGCGGTGGCGCGTTTGTTGGATCATTTAGCTCCCTTCAAAATGGTTGAGCTGGATGGTGCTAATCCATGCGTCATGTTCGTGAACGGGCGCCGTCAGTAGAGACTGGTCATCTCTTAGCTGCCATGGTTTATTTTAATTTTTGAATTGTTCTTTGTTTTTATATTTTTATTACGTACGCTTTTAACGTGCACGTCTTTCTACATTGTTCTCACATGTATAATTTCAACATTAATGATGTAACCAATTTTTTGTAACAATTTTTTTTAAATTTAAAAGAGTGTCCGTGGAGTTTCTTGCCCGTTCTTCTCCATAGGTACCTACTACGCTTTGGAATGGGCAACTAGCTTCATATTTCTGACTGACCGACTTCTTGACAATTCAAAAGTGCCTGTAAATGGTTTATTTGAAATAAATGCTTTGAGTTTGAGTTTGACAGTTAGGGGGGGACAGGAACCTAGAATTTCATTTTTGGGGTTGTGAATCTAAATTCTCTATTTTCTTAATTAGCGATGGTAATTCAAGAGGTAAAGTATTACCCAGTAACTGGGTTGTGAAAGTCAGATAGGCAGTCGCTCCACGTAAAATACTGATATTAATCTGCATCCGGTTAGACTGGAAGCTGACCTCAACATAGTTGGGAAAAGGCTAGGCAGATGAAGATATATTAACGTTCTGACTTTTGTCAGATAACTTACTGTCTCCATGTCATTACGACTTAACGCAGGTTTGCACGGCAGGCGATTTTTTTTTGTACACTTGATTTTCAACTCTCGGTAATTAGCCGAGCATTGAGAATCCAACAGAGCGCATCCAGTGCGTATCCCAGCGCGTCAAGGAAACACACTGGTGGATATTCAACTCTCAGCGCTAAGTAGAGCGGCGAAAATCCAATACGCGAAAAAAATACGCCTGTGCGAACCTGCTATCTAATTACGCAACACATTTTCGTAATCGATTACGACAAATTTGTTTCATTTTGACAGTTCAACAACATTCATTGCGTTATTTACGTTGTTGAGCAGATTTTTTTTTTCGAACTTATTACGCAATGGATTATTAGAATAAGAATAATTTATTTGTCAAACATAGGTGATAATATACAAAGATCTTCAATATTAGGCAGTCCGCTATGTTTTGCCAATATTGACATACAAATGATTAATATTATCAAAAGTTATTCAATAATTACAATGACAACTTATTACAATTGAATTAAATAAATATTTGAGTAGGTACCTAATTGTTAAATTAACGCATGCATGCAAATTAAATTTTATTACAAATCAGTGTCAATTTAATTTCATGTCAAAATTTAATGTCAATAATTCAAGTCACAAAATTAGTATTATTGTATAGTATTAAAGAATGTATGTCAGCATTATAATAATTATAGAAAGTCATTGATAAATTCATCTAGAGTATAATAACATTTTTCAATCAGTAAGCCGTTAAGAGGGAACAGGGCCTGCGATTCTCCATACAAATGTATTCCCCTTTTTTCTTCCTGAATAATGCCCCTAGAGCAATCTTTTTTTTTCATAAAATCAGGGTCTGCTGTAGACACGTCCCTGTTATTTCCTTTTTTTCAGCAACGTCTTGGTAAAGAAAATATGGCCCTGCAAAAATTACAAAAATGGCCCATTTTTACCGCCGTGTCTATAGGACTACCAGACAAATTCGAAAAGTTTTTAACATAAAAGAAAATGATAGGAACCTAGGCATACTCTTTCTTAAAATTTTAATGTAAAAAATAATTGAATCGTTTGCGAGGAGAAAACAGGGGAATACGAAACGTCGATCTTAATTTTTTTTTGTTATATAATCGGTCTGAGTTGCAGCTGTCAAAGTCAAAGTCAAATCATTTATTTCAAATAGGCCCGTATAAGGCACTTTTTAACGTCAAAAATTGCATTGTCCCTATCGCACTCTACGGAGGCAGACTTGAGGTAATACGACGTCAATAGTTTCTTCAAATACCTATTTTTCAAATTCCTCGCAGGCCCTGTTCCCTCTTAAGTGTTTTCTTAAACTTCTGCAATGGCATACATTTTATTTTATCAGGTATCTTATTATACATCTACTATTCTACTAGTCCCCATACATTTTCACTAGTGCCGCGGTAGCATTGCCGCGGCATCGGCAGCACTGCCACGTCAGCGTTGTTCGGAATCATACCTTTATAGAAGCAGACATTTGCGTTTAGGCAGTTTAATATTCAAATTGCGTTTTATGTGAGATCTTCCTCGATATCAATCATTGTGTGTACCTAATACTAATGTTAGGGGTTTCGTCTGTTGCGTAAATCCAGCTCGTGTTTGAATATATAATATATGTACTAGATTCTGTATTTCGGTTACTATTTAGATTTAGACAAGGTCAAGTTAAATTAATGATGGGTTAATTATCGACATATACAAATAATACAAACATGTATGCACTTAGTGAGGTGTAGTTTGATTGTAAATTTATGCGTGTGAGCGTGGTATGCACAGAGTGGAGGTGTAGTTTTGGCATGCTTTACTGTATTGTTCGCAGCGCTGTCTTGGTTTTTTATTTGGTCTGAGATAAAACTAAAAAGAAATTTATTTTATGAGCTTTATTTGGGGTCGTCGATCGAAATAATACTGTCCCTTGAAATATCAGTTTTTTTGTGTAGCCTGCATTGACGTCATGGGTATCGATAATGCAAAAAAACAGACGTTCTGAACACATATTTCAAGTAACAACACTACCAGTGGTCGTTGTCCCCAAAATAAAAATCATCAATACTAATTTTATTTTTATTTTGTCGAGTTTAGATTTATATCGATATGTCGCAGTAAGATGGTTATAGCCGTGGTATAGTTATATACCTAGGGATATAGCTATACATATACCGTAATATAGTTATATGAAAGCAATTCATAACTAGTGCCCTAATTTTGTTACTGCGACCAGTTTGACGTGCTAGTAGCGTAGTTGGACACAGTTCTAACATTACCTAACCTATTGGTCGGAGTACCCTAATAGTTATATTACTAGATCGTGCTCGTATCATAGTTATATTCCTAGTACAGACGCCAGCACATCAACCTACTACAATCTATCAAATTTCTTTAATAGATTTTCAACTCTATCACTAAAGCATAAGGTTCAAAGTTGATTGGGAAAATTTTACAGTTTCGGGTAGGTTGACCTGCTGGCGTCTGTACCTTACTGTAGAATACAATATTTAAATTGTGGGTATACTTACATTTCACTCCGCACATTCCACTTTTTCACAACACCAATAACTCGTATATCTGATCTACTCGACGTCCGTATGTCACTGAAGGGATTCAGCAGAATATCAGCGTCAGGTATATTTGCCTGGCACACGCTGAGCTGGACTCCCATTTGGTGCAACCTAGAGACGCACACCGCACTTTTTTATGTTCGTTGATCCATTATTTTAAAGTGTGTCATAGCCAATAGTGTCATCACAATGTCTTGTTTTCTTCCTTTTTTATTTGTTTGTATATTGGCACCTTGCAGCTATTTTCTAATCGCTAATTAGTCATTATTTAATCGTGTTTTTGTATGCCCTGCTGTTTTTTGTGTGCACTAAATAAATGATTTATCTATCTATCTAGTAAGATAGTAATTATAACCGTTTTCATTATGTAAAGTTAAATTGCTGTAGTTGTTTAGTTGGCCGGCGCACGCTGCTGCACACTATGACCTTAGTATGGTATCTAGGATGGGCCAGATATCAAGAACATTTCTCAGTACCAGCAGGTTTTCTTGACGAGATAATAATAAAAGATGAGGATAAGGAATAAAATATATGTTTAACAAAATGTGTTTTTTTACCCTAACATTAGATATTATAACCCTTAGTTTTAGTGTTTACGGGGCAAGTGCATATTTTCTAAATTACGCGCCTAGTTTTCGTAAACATACAATTGAAGTACCTACTACTCTACACCGAGGGTTAAAATTTATTTGGGTTTTTCTCATTTTATCCGTAAATACGTATCCTCACTTAGACCACACCACGTTATCCATTTCTTTATGATTTAATTTCAATCTGCGATGTTTTATAGATACTTAATTGTTGTTTAACGTTCATTGATAACCTAAAAATTCAAACACCGTTTTTTTTCCGTCTTTACAAATGAATATCTAGTCTCATTTATAGATTCTGGAGCTAACGCCAAATCTTTTAACATATTTTTCATTACGGGGCGCTTCAATTTGATCCCAGACAATTCTTCTTCAGACCTGCCATTGTTTTTTTAATTTTACGAGTTGCCTTTATGCTGAATTTCGCGGGCTTTCAACTTAAGGTACATTGAAAGAACCAAAAATAGAGTTTAATAAATTTTCAACTTCAAATATTCTCAATTCAGAACGCAACACATTTTGTAAACGATTACGAGTACGACAAATGTGTTTCATTTTGATAGTTCAACAACATTCATTGCATTATTTACGTTGTTGAGCAGATTTTTTTTTTCGAACTTATGAAACTGGATTAGCAATTTGTTTCAAAACGATTTAAATTCCAATTGATCGTGTATTACGTAATTAGGGAACTGGTGTAAAATCTTCAGAATTCTCACCAACACTACCACGTCTACCACAAAACTTACATATTTTGTGCGTGAGAAAATTAAAACCAATTTAAATTTTCTAAGACACCAAATTGTGTGAATTCTAAGATTGGGAAAACATTGTTAGTTTTAACAATAGTTACAAGTAAGTATTTGTGTAGTAATCTTCTCATTTATGTCAAAATACCAAATATACAAGGTTATTGGTAAAACACTAACAACTTCTTAACACGTTCAGTGCCGGAAGCCCTCCTGGAGGGTTCACCTAGTCGCATATGGGATGCCGGGAGCCCTTGCGGAGGGCTCATTTTAAATGTAAGTTTTTCTTAGCGAATACAGCATTATAAACCGTGAAAATAAAATCTGATGTATATTTTAACAAGATTTATTAGTATATGCGTTGGTTTTAAATTCCGAGCACTTTTATGTTTTTTTTATTTTTTTGTTCAAGGTTACAAATACTTATTAAAAAGGTTGGAAACTACGTACAGCGACAAGACCCCCTGAAAACACTATTTTACTTCGTTTCACAGTGTTTTATAACACGGTTTGAGTTTAAACCTAATACCGTTGATCGTCCGCGATGGTTGACTTTAGCGCAAACATAATTACGTCAGCCCTCCCGGAGGGTTCACTTCCAATATATATGGCGGCATTGAGTACGAGTTCTATGAAAATGGGTGTAGTTGAAAGTGGGGATGAACAACTTTTCAAAAAGAAATCAACTGTTCCCTACATTTATGTCCGCATATAACTCGTCAAAATGGTGGGACCATCTGATTTTTTTCGCGATTTCAGGTTTGGTCTCTTATTAAAACTTGTACATGATAAAGAGTACAATTTATTTATAAATGTTATTTTATAAAAAATCTAATTTATAAAATAACATTAATCTTTCACAGATCTTTTTACCCTATAATATATAAGGTACAGTACCCAGTGCGCATGCGCATCCTTCGTTTAGAATTAGACACGCGTTCTGCGCGCGCACCGAATTACAACATACGCCATCAATCATTCGGACAGGTGACACCAAACGTTTAGATTTAAACTTAGGTTAGTTTGACAGGTTGTTTATTTGTTTTGTTTAATTAATAATAATCATTTATTTGCAATAAGTATTGGTATAGTGTTGGTCTTAATTAGGTTCTTAATACATAGTCAGACATTTGACATGCAAATCATTGTAATGTTTATCAGGGATGTTGCGGATGCAGATTTTTTTACATCTGCGGATGCGGTTTTTTGGTGGTACACATCCGCGGAAGCGGATGTGGATGCGGATCTCAAGTTTTTTTATGGTAGGTATCTATCAAAATTCTAAATTTCTTAGGGTTTGTTGCAAATTGCAGTCCTGTTTCGTTGTACGAGTACGTTGATCATAATTAAATTCACGGCAGTTATAATAAAATATTAACTAAATTATAATCATTTAAAAATTAATATAGCTCTCGAAATTGTATGAATTTGATGGATATAAGACTATTTCGTGATAATGTGAAGATTTAGAGCTATACATATTGATGATTTAAATGATTATCATTTCTATTCTTTTTATTATGATTTTATTTATATTCACCCTTTTCCACCCACATCTGCATGATTTCCGCATTGATTAATGTGGCTGCGGATGCGGATACAAAGGACGACGGAGGTCTAAATAAATGCGAAAGCTCCGCAATTGCGGACGTGAATACAAATATCCGCAACACCCCTGGAGTATACCTACATACATTACAATACATGTATTTATGTCCAATGGCATATTTTAATTGTTTCTATTGTTAATTAATTTTACAATACATTCAATAATAATTATAGTCACATTAATAAATTTAATACAGAATATTTAAGAGGCCATGCACGAAATCTACTGATTTTGATCAATTTTGTTCATAAGTTGTGAGAAAGGGAATAAGAATTTAAACAATTTTTTTTGTGATTTGAAAAGTCAATTTTTTTGTTTTGCATGTGGCTGAAAGGGATTTTTCAAATAATTTAAAAATATTCGCAATAAGTTTTCCGAAAAATTACGCGAAACTGGCGTTTGATCACTTTTTTACAAGAAACTACTTTTGATTTTGAACATTAAAAAATATCATCAACATAGGTATATAATGGTCTACTTGCATGCGGTTGAACCACTTTTTTTAACGTCCATACAAAATATAACAGAAAAATAATGTTTATAACGCGAACTTATTTAGAACCGCTCCCGCCACAATCCGCTCGTCCAATAAGGGTGCTGCTTCTAACTAGAAGAACTTCTTAGAACTTCTTGAAACCGTGTGAAAAACAGACGACGCGTACCTTTTTTGACAAGTCGTATGACATCCGTCAGCTGAGCAGCGCATCAAGATAAAATTAACGAAACCTTTTCTTCGCCCCGAAACCCTATTGTTTTCATCAATATTGTGAAGTGTGTATGTTAAACTTATTAGATTGTGATATCTGTACGTTAATATTGAAAAAAACTTTTTTTTATAAACCTTGTCTGTAATGTATTTTTTCCTATTATTTAGCAAACCATATCAAGAAATTTAAAAATCACACATTAGTCTTCAGCTATCCTTGAAATAAAATCAAAATTTTATTTGACGATTATAAAATACCTTCATTAAGTAAATCAAAGGCGAAATAAATCATATTTTCGAGAGCATAAAAGTGTTGCAACTATTAACAGCTGCTGTGACTGACACAATTGGTTTAGCTCCTTCTTTTATTTTTGAACTGGGGCATCTACTTAACCGGACTTTCCTGTGGGTGCCTTAAGGCTTCTACACTCAAAGCCCCCAGCCAGTGGTATAAACTATTCTAATTAAAACTAGGCGAGCGCTCGCTAAGGGCACCCCCTGTGGAGTACGAACCTCGGCTTAGGGCGTCGCTGGGGGGCGGACAGCAAGATGGGAGAGGCTGGATCAAGAATAGATCATTATTATTAGGCGGGTAATTTAAAGCTACTCGCTCAGCATCGACGCGGGCTGGCGCTTCGTTGAGCAACGGTCGGGGGTGGGGGGGGGGGGGGTTAGCACCACGAAAACTGTACTTTTATACTTACACAGACTGTACTTGTTTCAATTATTTCAAGCTTTCTTACAATTTGATACTTAAGTTTTTGACGAAAAAGGGTTTTTTCCTCCACGGGCCTTATATTTTTTTAATAAATTCAATAACAATTGCATGCTTTGATAGAGCAGCTGATATTGATCGTTGAAAAGAAGCATTAAAAAAAAAACCGGCGCACGTAGGAGTATTACACATAAAAAACCGGACAAAATTGAAAATACTGATGTTAATCCAACCGCACCCAAAATACATGTTTCTTTAGCTGCGATAACTGGTTTATCAAAAGGCAGACCCCCAACCCTCAACTCCCGCGCATTCGCGACAACGTCTCAGTGGGAACTCAGTCATCGTACTGTACGCGTATCTTTGTTCTCGGCGCTCTTGTTTGTGTTTAACAGTTTTCTGTGCTAAAATGGCTTCATGTAGCAAACAGGAGATTAACTATTCGGACATGGATATAGAAGGTTAGTACTATATACTGGAGTATATTTTATTACGTTTCTTCCAAATTTTCTATTTGTAAGGCCATCAATAAACAGCGGCACTTTTTGACTTGTTTTTTAAACAAATTTGAAATACATTAGTGTTTTTGTTTATGTGTCGCGCCTTGTCGCCTCAAAATTTTTATGTGGGCATAAAATGTGGACTCTAAGGAAGTAGAAACATGAATAAAAAGTCCCCCCAACGTACCCCATATTTTTTTACAGTACTTCAAACTATATGGGGAAGATTATAATTATATTGACAAAGCTTATTTTTTTGTTTTCTTTTGTCATAGATTCTTCGGAAAGAGTGAAAAAATTCACCAGAGTGGAGCTTTATACTATTATCAAAGAGTTCAAAGGAAAGAAGATTGAAGAAAAATTTTCGTTGTTGGAAGAAAGACTTGCGCAACTAACTTAGGGTCCACCCGCAGAAACAAGTGTTCTTACCCGTTCTTTGAAATATTTCAAAACGGAAGAAGAAAAGCAAGTGAATGTGACGCATATTTTCCCTAAACTTGTTTCTTTTTTAATGTTGTGTTCTTTTTTTGCGTCATGTTTACCGCAAATAAACGTATTTTCTTTCTTCTTCTTTTTTTCTTTCTTTCAAGTCGTTGTCCCAGGAAGCTATTTGTATGCTTCTCACGAAAACACTGAATTGTGACAGTTCCGACGACGAAGATGATGAGGACCGAATCACCTGTGAACTCGGAGACAGTGATTCTGATTGATTCGGTCTCCTCGTGATTATCCTCTTGAAAACAAATCCTGTTTTAAGAGTAAATACTCTCTTAGATTAGAAACTTTTTTTTAAAATTGTTTTTCTTTTTAAATAAATGCCTAATCATGGTGAATTATTGACTTTTATTTCATAAAATAGTAAAATAAAATATAAAATAATTTTGTCCGGTTTTTTATGTGAAATACTCCTATGTGCGGCGCTGCCGTCTCGTCGGGCCACGCACGATGAAGGGTTCCGTAGTTGGAATGAATATTTATCCCACGAACAAACTTAACGTTATAAAAAACATGTATCCGATACATTCCAACTACTAATGTAAGTTTGTACGTACAATATTTGAAGACCATAGACTTCTTATAGGTGTTCCTGTAATCTACAAGTATAGTACTGTTTTTTGTATTTTTTTCATAATTTTTGACTCAGTAGTTTCGGAGATACTAATTATTTAAAGCCAATTATTTTTAAAAGAGTAACCGTGGAGTTTCTTGCCGGCTCTTCTCCATATTAATATTTTATTTCACATAAACCTATAATGTGAAATAAAATATTTTTGTCAGTAGGCATGGGCACTTATGAAACGTCAGAAGCTAAATGCACGGATCTAATTGGTCGTTTCCTATGGAGAAGAGCCGGCAAAAAACTCCACGGTTACTCTTTTAAAAATAATTGGCTTTTACAATGTTTTTAAATGACAGTGTTTATTTTAATAAGTAAGTATCTAGGTATGGGAGGATTTTATTCGAGATTCTATTCTATTCTAACGTGCGTTCAGAACTTCAGACAGCATACCATGGATTAAGAGGGAACAGGGGTTGAGAGGAATTTGGAAAATAGGTATTTGAAGAAACTATTGCCGTCTTCTTACCTCAAGTCTGCCCCCGTAGAGTGCGATAAGGATAACTACAGCTCATACCAATTACATCACAAAAAAAATTGACGAAATCGCGGACGTTTCGTATTCCCCTTTTTTCTCCTCGAAAACTGAACTGACTCAATTATTTTTTTACATTAAAATTTTAAGAAAGAGTATGTCTAGGTTCCTATAATTTTCATTTATGTTAAAAACTTTTCGAATTTGTCTGGTACTCCTCTAATCACGGCGGTAAAAATGGGGCATTTTTGTAATTTTCGGAGGGTTATATTTTCTTTACCGATAAATTGCTGAAAAAAAGGAAATAACAGGGACGTGACTACAGCAGACCTTGATTTTATGAAAAAATAAAGATTGCTCTAAAGGCATTATTCAGGAAGAAAAAAGGAGAATACATTTGTATGGAGAATCGCAGGCCCTGTTCCCCTCTTAACGACAGAATAGTCAACAAACATTGTACAAAAGTATTTAGTTCCGCAACCCATCTTCTTAGCAAAAGGAATGGTAGGTACTGTATTTCTGGGCCAAGAGCAGCCATCAATAATTATGAACAATGAACATGCGATCTTTAGTCATTTAAATTAATTAATCAATTGTGTAAACGACCGCACTACGCGAAAGTTTATATACCTAATCTGCGTTCGCAATTTATTTGCCAAACATGTAAACAAACATGAGTTTTCCACTTAGACAAACATCAACTTTATGTTAGTGTAAATAAAGTTGATTTTAGACTGACTAGTACTTTTGAAAAAGTCATAAAAAAATATGAAGTTGTAGCACAAATTGCACCTTATGTCTAGGTATTACAGTTGTTTTTCGTAAAACTCGTGTTTGTTTACATGAGTGGCAAATGAATTGCGAGCGCAGATTACCTATATTTTTTTACATTCGTGTCAAGTTTGCAGGGACTGACAACATAATAGAATATTGTATAAAATCTAGAAAGCTGTGCTGCTGGGGAGCTTGTTGCGCCACTTCTTCTTCCCAGCGAAAACATTAGGAAGTGGTGAAGGGCGGGCGTTTGGGGGACTGTATTTTGTAATTTTGGCGTTCAAAACGTGCTGATTCTCAGATTCAATCTGCCTAGCCTTTTCTCAACTATGTTAGGGTCGGCTTCCAGTCTAACCGGATGCAGCTGAATGCCAGTATTTTACATGGAGCGACTGCCTATCTGACCTCCACAAACCAGTAACTGGGTAATACGATACCCCTTGGTACGACCCGTAACGACTGTCAAAGATCCACGAATGACAGCCGTGAGTAACGGCTAAACGTGCTTTCCGAGGCACGGAGGAGTCTCGGTATGTAAAGATGGTCACCCGTCCACAGACGAACCCTGGCAAGCGTAGCTTAACCTGATAGTTTGTTGATGATTCTCAGACTAATTTTAATAAACAACTTTTAATATTGATTTCGAATATTGTTTTTTTTCTTCTTCTTTTTGATATCGAAACTGACACCAAAGAAAAGTGATTAATGTCACCCTGAAAACCTGCAAACGGTCCTATCTTTCCTTCTATTTTCCACCGAGGTGTATTTATGACACGCCTTCCCAAGGAAGAATTACCTTCTTGGTTATCCTTGACGATGTCTATAAAAAAGTGAAATATTTATTTGATTCTCTAAAAACTAATTGGCCTTCTAATCATGTACACTTTTTAAATTAATGAAACTCTAAAAACATTTTGGACTTGTAATGTTGCACACTTTTTAACTGTGTCAGTAAGAGCCTGACAGATCCCTTCGCCCGCCCCAGGGCAGAGGACATCCACGAAAATTTTAACAAAAAAAAAAGATTGAACCGCGCGAGAGCCGACCGAGCGAAGCGAGCGGTGCTGGCGGCGGCCGACGACCGCTACATCCAAGTTGGTCGCAGTTACTTGGCTATTTAGTATTTTTCATACCCGAAAATAAGAATTATTTGAGTTTCACAAAAATAAACGCATTCGTTATATTGAGTGTTCAATAATATTTTTAGGAGAGCAAAATGGGAAATATTTGAGGTTCGATTCCATCCTGCATGGATACTTTCCTTCGACCTTCTTTGGTAAATAACCTTATTCTATAATCGCCAATCAGTCTGGCAATTGTGGTTATTCGGCGATATTTCCTATTGTAGCGCACCAGTCATTAGGAAACTCAAATATGATGCAGAAGTAAGAGCGCTGTTCTACCGTGAAGTTCTCTTATAAATTGTTTCGTTAGAGTCGCGTCGCGCGAGCCTGCACGAGGCTTTTTTCGAAAAGTTGACAACGTCGCAAATAGCTGTCAAATATTTACCTGTTTTGATTAATTTGGCAATATTACTGTATGGAAATATAAAATACCTATAGCTAACTAGTGTAAAATATTAATAATGAATTGCAATTATAACACTGAATTTGATGTTGTAACCGTTTTAGGTTTAAAAAAGCATTTGGAAAGTTTCCAAATACTTTTTTTACATCTAAAACTAAATATTCGGTGTTACGATATTAATTATTGCATTTCATAATCAATATTTTAGTCCTCTAGTTAGCCTTATTTCATATCTCCATACAGTAATATTGCCAAATTAATCAAAACAACGAAATATTTGACATCTATTTGCGACGTTGTCCACTTTCAGAATGCATTGCTTAGCTAACGCTTGCTCAAGCAGTTTTTTGTACGAACGAAATCAGCATGCTTTCAATGCAATACACATACCTACATAAGATAAGTAGATTAAGTTACTTAACTTACATTCACTTTATATTGCGTTAGGGTCAAATTACAGTAAGGTATCATAAACATTAAGTCAACCATCCACTACTAGCAGTTGAAACAGCCGCGACGTACGAGCTGTAGCTGTACCTAAGTCGTAGATTCGAAGTCAGACAGGCATTTTTATAATCTTTACAGACTCAACATTTTATATTTCGTCGTAATGCCAATGATACCAAAAAATGACATCCAGCCATCAAATTCACAGGCCGAATAAAAAATTCACAGACTACGTAGAAATACTACGTATGGCGGGGTGAAGACAACCACAGACTATGATAGACTTACAACAAACAAATATGGCGTCGATTGCATGGGCGACAAAGGGGAAAGGGACGAGGGGCGATTGTCACTTTGAGGAGTTTCACCCATAGACAAATACGTCTATTAATGCCAGGATTTATTGTTCCGAGATTACCAGCCGTGAAAAATGTGATACTGACAGACAGTTTTTTTCTTTAAATAAATATTTCATAAACTGGTCAGACCATTAATAAGGTTTTAGGTTTTATACTAACAAAACTTGTCTCGTCCTTCCAGCTAATACCAATAACTACTAACAACTACCACGAAGTGCAAATTTCGACGGCTCATTTTGCTGTGCTGCCGTCACTACATGACACTGGCAGAATAGTCGACATCGGCTCAGTTGCTAAAAGCGAAAAATAAAAAAGGTTTTAGGTTGATGTCAACTCGACATTGGTCACTTTAATTACATAAAGTTTTCTATGCAATAGTCTGCTCAGTGTCGTAGAGGAGTGTGTCCTGACTTAATTATTCACTTTTTAGTTGTGGGTTTACCCCATACAAATTCGAATACCATTACCTGCTTTGTAAATAACAGTGACAGGAACTTAATATCATCCATATAGACTAAGTGGGAAAAATACGTATTATTGAATGAAGCCAACTGAAAAGTACCCGAGCAAAGTAAATACAATTTATATGGGACTACCTCGAGAGCATACCCTTTCAAAGAAGAAGAATTATGCAAATCTGTCTATATACGACAGAGTTATACTCGAAAATAATTTAAAACATCCGAATTGATAACCTCCTCCTTGTTTATTAGAAGTCGGTTAAAAAGAGAGAATTTGAAAACTGACGAAGATATAAAAAACTTGACTGTACACGTTCGTAGCATAGCCGTGGGTTGCTGTGGAGCAGCTCCATTATCATTGCCTTAGTTTCAATGATTAGAATAGTATTGGTTATATCGGCATTTTTCATTCCGTAAAGTTGCATAATTATCTGTAGAGTTCACGGTCGTTATTCTATGAGTTTATAGAACTGTAAGTTAGTTGCCGTGAAATCCACGAAGGTTGTCCTTTCGCTAGCCGCTTGAATGGTAAATGGTCACGTAGGGGGTAGAAGCGTCAGCCTGTCTGCTTATTTTACGTCGTGCGTGTGCTGTACGAGAATAATGGATGCTCGTTCTAAATTTCGTCAGTTTTTAGGGTACCGTACCACAAAAGGAAAAAGCGGAACCCTAATAGGATCACTCGTGTGTCTGTCTGTCACAGCCAATTTGCTTTGAATCTAATGGATCGATTAAAGTTGAAATTTGGTACGCTTATACATTTCTGTGACCTAAACACGGACGAGTAACGAAAATAAATGAATTTTGGGGTCACTTTTCAAGGGAAAATTGAAAAATAAAATAAAAATGTTCTGCAAACTGTACTGTGTGACATATTAAATTAAATGGCTTGGTGTGAGTACCTATCTCATTTTTTTTAAATACTTTTAAAGATATTTAAGAAAATTGATGAAAATTGATCATTTACCTTTAGACTTTATCTCCGAAACTAATGAACCTAAAATTTTTAAAAAAGTACAGAAAATAGTTCTATAGGTACTTATAGAATTACAGGAAAACCTATGTCAAATACATAGTCTTAAAATAACATGATAAATCTCCCAATATTTTGCGCACAAACTTATATTTCCAGTTGGAATGTATGGGAGAACATGTCTTTCCACTAAAATGTTAAGTTTTTCCTTGGGATAAATTCATCCCAACTACAGAACCCTTCATTATACGTGTATTGTATTCACAGTACGTGGTCCGACACGCTTTTAGCCGGTATTTTTTTACTTTCTCGTTGGTCTAGTGGTCGTAAGTCTGACAATTTCTATTAACTATATTCGCACAATGCAAAAACGAATGTTTTTCCTAATAAATGCACAGTGGAGTAAAGAAAGAAATCGCCTGACAATAGAATAAGTACAAGCGCTATTAGTAACCCAAGCAAACTTTAAAAACGATTCGTGTGTAGTTTTTTTTTTTTTTTTTAAGTTTTGTCTTCGGAAAAAATATCACTCAATGTAGTAAGTCCGTTTATTCTAAATTAGTTTAGTGGTCGTATAATCATACTTTTTATTTTGAATATATTATGTATTGCGTATTATTTATTTTAAGACTTGCGGCTGGTAAATGGTCACGTAGGGGGTAGAAGCGTCAGCCTGTCTGCTTGTTTTACGTCGTGCGTGTGCTGTACGAGAATAGTAAATGCTCGTTCTAAATTTCGTCAGTTTTTTAGGGTTTCGTACCTCAAGCGAAAAAAACGGAACCCTTATAGGATCACTTCGTTGTCCGTCTGTCTGTCTGTCAGTCTGTTAGGACAATTTTTCTCAGGAACGCGTGGAGGTATCAAGTAGAAATTAATGTCAAACACATAAGGTCTATGGTCCCTTGGAGCTCTAAATCAAGCTTCTAAGTCAACGCAATGAAAACTACGGCCATTTATGCGACATATTCTGATACTTGCAAATAAATCAAAACCTACAGGGTACTTCGCGTTTACCTAGAATCATGAAATTTATCAAGAAGCAAGGTCTCACAGCTCAAGTATAGGAAAAGAATCGTAATTTTTTTAGTTTTATATCATAAAACAATATTTTTAAGCGATTACAAACTTACATTTGCAGTTGGAGAATCGACCGTGGCGTATATCGATGTATGGGAGAACATGTTTTTCAACTACAAAGTTAAGTTTGTTTTTGGGTTACATTCATCCCAACTACGGAACCCTTCATTGTGGCACGCACTTGGCCAGTTTTTTACAATAGAAAGGAATTTTTCTGCAAAATCAAGCATTTTCATTCATCATCCTAGACATGCATCCTCCCTTACAGAGATGGTAACCCTAGGCGTGCACCACCACCGGTTGGGAATCCCTGTTTTAAGGTCTTGATTTGTGTCCAGTTACCAATGAGAATGCTCTTGGTGATATTTAATCCCTAATACAAACTTACCTATATAACTCAAAAAACTCAAAGCATTTATTTCAAATCAACCATTTACAGGGACTTTTGAATTGTCAAGAAGTCGGTCAGTCAGAAATATGAAGCTAGTTGCCCATTCCAAAGCGTAGTAGGTACCTATGGAGAAGAACGGGCAAGAAACTCCACGGACACTCTTTTAAATGAAAAATTTGATACTTACAAAATATTGGTTACATCATTCATGTTGAAACCATACAAGTGAGAACAATGTAGAAAGAAATGCACGTTAAAAGCGTCCGTAATAAAAAGATAAAAATAAAGAACCATTAAAAAATTAAAATAAGCTATGGCAGCTAAGAGATGACCAGTCCCTACTGACGGCGCCCGTTCACGAACATGACACATGGATCAGCACCATTCAGCTCAACCATTTTGAAGGGAGCTAAATGATCCAACACTTACGAACGAGAGCAGTGGTATAAGGAATGTAATTATATCTCACGCTCAGCAGTTGTGCTTGCGTAGAAGAAGATCAGGAAAAACTTTCTTGCTATTTTCAATATTTAACCCTAGTCTGGAGTAAGGATTCATCCCAAGTTGGAGACGGTGAACTCTCGAGGGGGAAAAAAATGATTTCGTTGTTGTTTCTTCCTTTTTCTTTAAAATAAAAACAGACGACGGCTGAAGGCTCGTAAGGATTATTTATTTATTTACTAAGGCACCAAGTAACACTATACTAATCACAAATACATACAATTCATTCAATTAATTACATAATTAATAAAATAAGTACATTATAATTCATTAGATTATTTAAATGAATTATGTACAGACGCCAGCAGGTCAACCTACCCGAAACTATAAAATTTTCCCAATCAACTTTGAACCTTAAACTTAAGTGATAAAGTTGAAAATCTATTCTGTCGATGTCTGTAGGTACATTAAAATTCAAAATCAAAAATCCATAGAATCACAAAATAAATTACACTAAAACTGAGTAGTCATTAAAATTTAATTTCATTACATTACATTACATTATCACTAACAAAAATAAAAACTATAAATATTACGATGCAACTGACGCTGTACCTACTCCAATTTAATAACAAAATATTGCAAAATATAGTGCGGCCCTTTATTCTTATGGGAAAACATTAATATTATCAAAAACCACCGTTAACTTCACGGTGCCACCGACCCACATTACGAACCTATGCAACCGTTTAGAACTTTAGTACCAGTCGCACGCGCAGAAGGTCGCGGTGTGCGTGACACGCGAATTGACGCACAGTATAATAAAGTAAGGTGGTTGACGCGACCCGTTGACTAATTATAGTTAGTTTGTATTTAGTTAAGATTATATCATAACCGGCATACCGTGACGAGGTTGGTAGATATGATGTTGTGGGTAGGGTTACCATTTCGAAATTTGAAAATTCCTGACATTTGCAAAAAAGTCAGAATATTAAACTTTTTAATCTTATTTTTTTCAGTAATAATTTATCTTTTTTTAAATAAAATCCCCTTAAATCGAAAAACCCAGACAAATGAGAGGACCGGACATAGTCGGGAGGGGGGCAAAAAGCCGGACATGTCCGGACAAATCCGGACGGATTGTAACCCAAATTTTGAGGGACCGACAGGTTGATAATGAAGGCTCAAGTTTTATATCCCTGATTAGCTGCGTACCTTGGGTTCGCCCGCATAAGTCTCGATCCCGTGGGAATATCGGGATAAAAAGTATCCTATATCCTCCTAACCCAGGTCATGGTCTACCCATGTTTAAAATTTCATCCAAATCTGTTCAGCCGTTTTAGCGTGAAAGCGTATTAAACAAACAAACTCACTTTCGCATAATATAAGGGATGAAATTGAATGACCACCAAAAAAACAATCGTTACCCTAAACAGCCTCATCCAAAAAAAATATAATATGTATAAATAAATGAAACCTGTACCAAAATCTTTCGGGCTATTTAAGTCATGCCTGCACTACTAAAACTTTTCATAACCCAAAAAAGCCACGCGTGCACCAAATTTTAACTAGCAAAGTTTTGTGTCATTACTATTCAAATATTTTAAAATGATTATAACTACACAAAATAATTGTATTTTATGTTTAAGAAGACTGATTTATTGGTTAAGATTTTAAAACAATTGTTACCATACAAAGGAGTGTGATGTTATGTTATTTGAAGACTGATTCTTCATTAATATTTTTAAATAATTATGACCATACAATTGACCGTTTTAATGTTGGTTATTTGAAGACTCATTTATCACTAAGATTAAGTTTTTTGAAGATCCACTCTTCATTAAAATTTTAAAATTACACTAAGGACTGCCTTATTAAGTTTTAAGTTTATTTGTATGTAGAAATAAAACATGTTGTTTATAAACTAATGTTTTTTTTTTTTTG
The DNA here is from genome assembly GCA_949128155.2 of Xanthia icteritia. Classification (NCBI taxonomy): domain Eukaryota; kingdom Metazoa; phylum Arthropoda; class Insecta; order Lepidoptera; family Noctuidae; genus Xanthia; species Xanthia icteritia. Next base: position 8,552,731 of record OX421959.2, on the reverse strand, counting down.
TGGCCGTTATTTTATTGAAAGCTCTAAGAAGCTCAGCCTTTAGTAAACATTTTACGGTAGTATCGGTGAACCTTTAGAACTTCATTTATATTTTTTGGGTAAACAATGATTTTTGTATATTAATTTACTTTATTAGGATAAAATTGTGTAATATATTTGGATGAAATTTTTAAATAAAATACGAGCACATATTTGGTGTATGCGTGGCCTTTTTGGGTAGCTCAGCGATTATTCTGAAGATACTTGCCTTTTTTAGGTTAGCAGACTTTACGTTTTTTGGTGATAATTTCATATTAAAATGGGGATTAAATTCTGGTAAGTACTAACGATTTTTTGGGCGTTATATTTCATTATATCTGGTGATTGCTTAAACCTAAGCCGATATATAATATTAGTAAGGATTAGGATTTAAACGATTGTAATTAGCATTTATGTATATCGAGGCTAAGTGTGTGACTGTTCCTAAATTATCCCCTAATCTCTCGGTCTGATTTTTTTTCGTTTATCCTAATATTGTTAATACTATATAGGGTCCCATTAAAATAGATGGTCAAATTTTAGCACAGCGTTCAGTACGTCAAACCAAAGATATCCAAGCAAAAAAAACACTGATTAAACTGATTTTGTTTGACGTAAAATAATAAATGGTTTTGGGTAACCAACATTTTTAGTGTATTTTCCTTGTATCTAATGCGATATTCTTATTTATTTTTTTACAATTTTCCTTAATTTGGTGGTCTGAATGATTTCTAAAAGTGTGTCCATCTATTTTAATGGGGCCTTATATAATGTTTAGGTCGGTTTCTCCCCTGAGGGGAAATGACCGCACTACATCCCGTACGGCCCTGTAAAGCTCGTCTCCAGACAGGACACTACCGAGAGAGATCTACTACACTACCGAGAGATTAGAAATTAAGAAATTCAACGCCTTGTCACATTAATAGATCAAGGAAAGAATTGAAAGATAAGACTTAGGAAGTCGTAGTTATATGAAAATACATTGGAATTCGTTTCAGAAAGCTGAAATAAAGGGATGCAAAGTATATTACTCAATATTCAATTCTTTATTGCATTCCACAATGTATGTAGGCTTAGGTGGTAAATATTTGCCAAAAGAAACAATCATGGACCCTGTCGGGCAAAAAGTCAAAGTCAAATCATTTATTTCAAATAGGCCCTTATAAGGCACTTTTGAACGTCAAAAATTTACAAAAAAATTGAAATGATTCTAGTCGCCCCTTCCAAAAGGTAGTTTTCGCATGGAGAAGAATGGGCAAGAAACTCCACCGTTACTCTTTTAAAATGTTTTACAATATTTTGTATAAGTACATTAGTTATATAATTATATATGAGGACGATGCACCTAGAACAAAATTATTATACCACAATAGGTAAAAAGAATTAAGAATTAAAAATGAAGTAACAACAGATAGACTAATTATGTGATAGGTGCTCACATATTTACAAACATTGTAAAAGTAGACGATTTTCCTAAAATTTTACAATTAATAAGTCAGTGTGCGAGGAATTGGTCACAGAATGTAAAATCAGTGTCATATAATAAAAAATAATAATAAAATATACAATTAAATTTGCAACCAGTTTGATTTTGTCTTGATTCTAAATTATCCTATGGAGCAGGACCAGCATGTTTCCAAGCATTCTTATCTTGGATATAATCCTCTAATTTGTAATATGCTTGTTTACAGCAAAAGAAAGATATGTGGAGAAGAGGACTTATCATTTGACATAACTTATAATCCAACTTATTCTCAACACATTTTTACAAAATAATTATTTTCTGATAATAATAATAATTTAAATTTAGCTTAATATTCGTTGATACTATAATAATTTTTGCTTATTAATAACTATTTTCATTTGTTCGTAAATAGATGTAGTTTTTTTCTTCTCTTATATATTCGGGTAACATATTGTATTAATATAAACTTGTGACTAACCCTTAGGTACGCTAGCATAACAGGTAAAACAAAACAAAAAATAATTTAAAAACAGATGTTCTTAACTCATCTTACCCGATTTTAATAACTGCGCCTGACAACGTCGAAATATTACAGTGTTTGTGGTTTAAATAATAACAATAACAACTTAACGAATAATATGACAAAACTGTGGAGACCACATGAATTGTGTAGAGCGTACACACGGCTCCATATATAAGCTATAAATTTCCAGTTTATGCTGATCTCGCATTGTATACGATTTCCGTACAATGCGAGGTCTTATACTGGAAATGTGTAGCTTGATGTGTAGCCGTGAGTACCAAGAAGCGTCGGGGCACTGAGGAGGTAACCAGGCGGGTGAATTCAATCTAACAACCAACGATTCTACCAGCGCTCGTTGACCCCAAAAAATAAAATCATCTTTTTTTTGTCGTTTTTAGATATTTATATACCCATCACGTCTGTTAAGTTTCGCTAGCTAATTTTATTTGACCCTGTATAAAGGCTGCCGTAAACAGGCGCGACGCGACACCGGTAATTGTTATACCGTGAAGTTTTCATAGAAATTGTTTTATTAGAGTCGCGTTGCTGTTTGCGGGGTCCTTAACTGGCGAAATGCTGATGCCTTTAGTAATAAAAGCGTGATGTTATGTCATGGTTTACCGTACCCAGCACCAGACGCACCGCAGCGTGTCACACGATATACTGGATAATTAAGACGCAGATATATGCCAGTGGCCTTGAGTGGTTAGCTTGCGTGTTCTATACTGAGCTCACGCAACGCGTCGTACGTCCACCCAGTAATAGGACTCGCCCATCAAGGAGTGCTGTCCCAAATTAAACGCATTATTAGTTTATTACACATAAAATAAAAGGTTTTTTAATAAAACACGTATACTAAACGATAAACAATCAAATAATCTTTAAAATGGTGAAGGTTTTAGAAAAACACGCTTGATAGTTTTTAGTGTTTCTCAGTTTTTTATACGCGTTAGACGTAACTTTACAAATTAATTACACTATGTAATATAAACATAATCTAAAATATTCACTGATTAAGTTTATTTATTTATTTTATTTATTTATTTTAGGAGGACTTACAGACAAATAATAAAATAATTACAATTTAGGTAACTATTTAGCTAATTACAAGTCCACACATATAGGTAACTTAGTGCAATATACAATTGTTATACAAACCAAGGGGAGTGCTAAAATACTGAAGAGATTAAAATAAACAAATAATTACAGTTTTAAAACTACTACAACACTACAGAAAAGGAAATTAAGTTCAACTTTATGTGAAGTTCAGTCTACGTTCCATTTATGTCGATACCCTATAGATTACAGTCTAAGCATTAACCGAGTTTGCACAAGTGTAAAGCTCCCTAAAGGACGTTCACACGATCCCCAAAGTACTCCTCACCTGCGCGCTTCCTTATCGCTCTCGAGCTGGTACATTTCCCTATATTAACACTACTCGTTTAGACGTGATCTTCAGTATAAAATCATTAAAAGATCTAATTTAACATATATTTTTTCCAAATCATTAGCACTACTCGTTTAGACGTGATCTTCAGTATAAAGTTGGTTAGTGTCGCCTTAACAACGGAGAATGAATGCACCGATCTCAGCGTGGTTTAACCAGACTCGATAAATCGAATGAACCCCAAGATTTGCACTAGCCCCTGGAGCCTCATGTTGCATGGTGCTACAAAGGCCATTGCATATCAGGGGGTAGACCGGGTGGCGCGGTAATGGTAGGGAAGACGTGCCCTCAGGGTAGGAAAGGATTCACGAGCCGTACCGGATATGCATCCTTGAGTAGGCAATGGACTAGTGGAGAGACGGGTGATATTTATCAATGGATGGGCATCTTTTTACGACGTCGCCGCCAGTTGGCTCAGTCAATCTTCAAGAATTTAAAAAAAAAAAAAATGTTTACTGTATGGCAATTCAAATAATTCAAATTTATAATAAATTACCTAATGTTTTTAAAAGTCTTAACTTTCTATCCACCTGTGTCCCAACAGTGGGAACAATATAGGCTGATTATGCTATCCTTATGCTAATGTGCTCATCAAATTAGCATAAGCATAGCATAATCAGCCTAGGTTACGATCCATAAGAAAAATCTGTGAAGAAAAATCTCTGATGAACCCCATTCGGTTTTATTTTATTTTATTTATTAAGGGATAATAAACAACTACAACATATATAATACATAAGGTTAACAAAATTTTCGGTAGTAATGTTGCAGTCCACTGCATTATCCGCAGATAAAACATATTATAGGATCAGAGGTTGCCACTAGACGAGCATTACCAAAATTATCACATATTTTGAAACAAATAAATAAGTTAAGTACTATAAGGCTAGCTATAGCTACAAAACCAAAACAGATCAAAAACAATTTCATTCACTTAAATTATGCAATAAATAAATAAAATATTAAGATTACAATTAAGATAAAAAATTTATAATATTAGATTTAAATTTATTTTTCGTACATGCAAATATATCAATATCAGTGAAATTTGAATTATAGGATTCCAACATTCTATGAATAGGGCAGCGTAAGCCAGAGTTCGTACGACAAGAATTTAGCGCGAACAGAGTTGCGGTTGTTCTTTTAGTGTGGACTACACTAAAAGAACAACCGAATGGGGGTCCCATTGATCGTTAAGCGACATCGAGGCAGACCGGGGCAAAAATGGCGGAACGAGCTCCAACTAAACGACTGACCCGCGCACGAAGGGTTCCGTTCTACCGTAGAATACTAAATTACTTACATATATTAGGTTGGGGAAAAAGTCTTTTCGCATTATAGTATGTATGAACTTGTAATAAAATCTCTTTGGCTATACTATGTGTATCTGGCTGGTTTTGGTATCATTGAAAGTTTAAATTTTAAAGAACATAATTCCAAATTCAAATTAGGAAAATGTGTGATTTTTATTTGTTTTTCGTACTGTCAAGATGAGTGAATCTAATGAAGAAATTCGATACATTTTAAAATTTTACTACAAAAAAGGTAAAAATGCAACGCAAGCCGCGAAAAAAATTTGCGATGTTTATGGACCTAGTGCAGTGTCTGTGAGAGTAGCACAAATTTGGTTTAAGCGTTTTCAATCCGGAAATTTTGATGTCAAAGATGCACGTCGCTCTGGTCGCCCTATTACGGATAAAATGGATGCCATTTTTGAAAAAGTGGAGCAAGATCGGCATATTAGTAGTTACGACGTAGCTGAAGAACTGGGAATTGACCACAAAACAGTTTTGGCGCATTTGAAAAAAACTGGGTACACAAAAAAGCTCGATATTTGGGTACCTCACGAGCTCACTGAAAGAAACCTAATGAACCGTGTACTCATTTGTGATTCTTTATTACGACGTAATGAAACCGAACCATTTTTGAAGAAGCTGATAACTGGTGATGAAAAGTGGATCACGTACGACAAGAACGTGCGAAAAAGGTCGTGGTCAAAGGCCGGTCAGGCTTCACAGACTGTGGCAAAACCCGGGTTAACTCGCAACAAGGTGATGCTGTGTGTGTGGTGGGATTGGAAGGGCATTATTCATTATGAGCTGTTACCACCAGGCAGGACCATCGATTCTGAACTCTACTGCGAACAACTGATGAGATTAAAGCAAGAAGTTGAGAGAAAGCGGCCGGAATTAATCAACAGAAGGGGTGTGGTTTTTCATCATGATAACGCTAGACCTCACACATCTTTAGCCACTCAGCAAAAATTAAGAGAGTTTGGCTGGGAGGTGTTAATGCATCCGCCGTATAGTCCTGACCTTGCACCTTCAGATTTCCACCTGTTTCGGTCTCTTCAGAATTCTTTAGGCAGTGTCAGGTTAACATCACGGGAGGACTGCCAAAACCACTTGTCGCGGTATTTTGATCAGAAGTCCCAAAATTTCTATAGCAATGGGATCATGTCCCTACCTACAAGATGGCAAAAAGTTATCGAACAAAATGGTACCTACATACTTTAGTTAAATGTAAACATACTATGTTAAAAAATGTTTTGAATTTTCTTAAAAAATGCGAAGAAACTTTTTCCCCAACCTATTATTTTACGAAACCAAACCTCTTGGTACGTACAGACGCCAGCACATCAACCTACTACAATCTGTCAAATTTCTTTGATAGATTTTCAATTTTATCACTAAAGCATACGGTTCAAAGTTGATTGGGAAAATTTGACAGTTTCGGGTAGGTTGACCTGCTGGCGTCTTTACCCCGTTCAATTATATTTTATTTTTATTATTTATGTTAAAGCGGCCACAGTAAGTACACACTCTTTAAAAATTTAAAGTGTCTACGTGTTACGGTTTAAAAGATACAGTCCTGTGACAGACGGACGGACGGATATATTGACGGACGTTGGCACCCTTCCTAAAATCGAGAGGAAAGCTTTGGACTTTTGATGAGATATATAAACGTAAGTGGCAATGCGCAGGGTACATTGCTTGCAGAACAGATGGCCGATGGGACTGAAAGGAAAGAGTTGCGACCGCGTACCGGAAGACGTAGCGTTGGAAGGCCTCCCACAAGGTGGACCGATGACCTGGTGAAGGCCGCAGGAATCCGCTGGATGCGACAAACGCAGAACCGATCGAAGTGGCGGTGCTTGGGGGAGGCCTTTGTCCAGGAGTGGACGTCTTTCGGCTGAAATGATGACGATGAGACAGAACTACTTATTAGAACGAAACTTTGCAAGTCAAATCTTAAATCATGGGTGAGGTCAACAGAGCAATGTTAATTTTTCATTCCGTACATCACTTCAATTTGCACATACCAGCTGTTTCTACGACAACGCTTAGCAATATATCACTATCGAAGTAAGTACATTAGCAAAAGGAAAACCAAGAAGGATATTTGTCTAACACACGTCTGCAAATGGAATCGTGACCAGCTTCTGAAGTCTATACTGACATGATTTAACTTTGAGTCTACGTGAGGTTAGGTAACTGCGGTAGCCTGTTGTAGATACAAATTGATTTATGTAAGTATGCTAGTTGCCTCGTAAGTCTTGACAGACTAGTATCGGGACACGAAACAACCGAAGATGAAAGTCTCGGGACGTCCCGGGACTTTGAGAGTTCTCAGAATAAAATCGAGTAAATTTTGGGCCAGATGTATCAATGTTAAAAAGTAATTTGTTTGTGATTTTTGTAATAATGCCACCGGACATGGAGAACTCTCTAGTTATCAACAGATGTCGGTTTTATTGTGTCTAAAAAGCTTTGTGACGTAGTTCCAAAAATTCAGTAAGTTTTTCGGTTGCTTCAAACTACTGTTTACTCTTAATTTTTTATTATTCATTTATTTATTAAAACTTTATGCACAAGTCAAAAAAAATACTGTACAGACGCCAGCAGGTCAACCTACCCGAAACTGTCAAATTTTCCCAATCAACTTTGAACCTTATACTTTAGTGATAACGTTGAAAATCTATTAAAGAAAATTGTTAGTCTGTATAAAGGCGGACTTAATGCCTGAGGCATTTTCTACCAGCCAACCTTAGGGTGGTGCAAAGACAAAACATGGCAGGTGCAACATAAGTGATAGATAACTTGAAAATGAATAATATAATACATACATATAAACCGAATAAACTTGGTCAGGAGAAATAACGATAGGTAAAGGAGAAAACAAATCCAGCAAATCCGCGCTCCTCAATTTTTCCGATATTTTTTCTCGATTTTTCCATTTGATTTTGAGACGACCTATCAAGTTCGTTGTGTACTGTAATGCTACTGGTACTAGGTTCGGCATCCATTATTTTCAAATTTGGCGTTTAGATACGAGGGATATTTTCAAAAAGTCTGCAATATGGTCCTTCCGCAACAGCAATAAGTGCAGTTTTATATGTATTTTGTGGCTGTAAACTGTGGTGGGCGGAGTGTCTCCAGTATCGGCCCGAAAGTCTTGAAACCCGAGAGAACTAAACGTCCCGGGACTTCGAGACACGAGACGTCCCGAGGCCCAAATCTCACGTGTTACCCAGTTTATCTCGGTTGTAGGTCTGCTATCTAATTACGCAACACATTTTAGTAAACAATTACGACAAATTTGTTTCATTTTGACAGTTTAACAACATTCATTGCGTTATTTACGTTGTTGAGCAATTTTTTTTCCGAACTTATGAAGCAATGGATTAGAAATTTGTTTTAAAACGATTCAAATTCCGATTGATCGTATATTACGTAATTAGGGTGCAGATCGGCAGTCGCTCCTTGTAAACTACAGGTAAGCTGCATTCGGTTTGACTGGATGCCAACCCCAACATAGTTGGGAGAAGTTTAGGCAGATGGTGATTAGTCTGCCTGGTTGGTAATTATATAAATTATTTTGCTATTCTTTTATTTTTTTAAGATAATTTTCCACTAGACTTCTATGTTCTATGTTAAGGGGTTTGGTTTCCGCACTTAGTCCGTCATTGTGCAAGCCACTAAACTTGATGTGTGTATCTAAGTTTCATTGAAAAACACGAGTCAATCATTTTCAATTAAGTATTTTTTTTGTCAATCTTTCATATTTAAAGCTATGAAATAGAACAAAAGTAGTCTGAATTTAATGTTCTTTAATTTTTTATATTTCACCTAAGGGTTTTTTATATAAATAATCGTGTCTTTGTGAATTATATTCAATGAAAATAAAAATCATATTCCAGTTGATACTTTGATATGGTCTCGGTCATACCCTAGAGTTACCTATGGGATATAAAAAAAAACACATTGTATATTACACTAGGTGCTGGCCACAACTTCGCCTGCGTGGACTCTAATAATAATTTTTCTAAATTAAAGGTAGCCTAAGTTACTCCTTAGTACATCAGCTATCTGTCAGTGAAAGTTCCATCAAAATCGGTCCTCCCGTTTCGGAGATTACCCGGAACAAACAGAACAACAGAAAAAATAAAAATTGTTTTTTTCGTTATAAGTACCGTATATACTTTCATATGAATTTAGTAAAAAACTGTTAATCTGACATTTCAAAATTCAAAATTGAAAAGTCATTTATTCAAACTAGGCTGAGAATCAGCACTTTTTGAACGTCAAAATTACATAAGACAGTCCCCCAAAACGCCCACCCTTCACCACTTCCTAGTGCTTTAGCTGGAAAGAAGAAGTGGTGCAACAAACTCCCCAGCAGCACAGCTGTCTGTTCTATATAATAGTATGCAAAATGATATTTACATTACGCAACACAAAACATAATTTAAATTATAAAATTAATAGCCATATGACAGCTAGCACACGCCAATATACCAACCAAAACATCGAGAACTATACTCAAGCAGAAATAAAAATAACTTAACGAAAACAATATCTAAATAAAAGCTTCCAGACATAAAGGGCGTGCCCGCTTACAAATAGCTGTAACTAGAAGTTATAATTCATAAACTAGGACCATCGAGGTAAATTAAAAAATTATCGAGGTCGCTAGCTAACCCACATATTGCAATACAACTCATTAAAAAAAACATTCATAATGAGTAGATTATGTCAACAATAAATTAAAATAAAATAAATTGACTTATAAAGTAAAATTATAAACAATTATATAAACTCATATAACCTGTCAGTAAGTAAGCTAATTCTGGAGAAAGAACATTTAAACATTGTCTTGAGTTAATCACAGCGACCAACTATTCTTATCATTTAAGTAGTCGTTGATAGAATAGTATGCCTTTGAACAGAACTTGGATTTTACTTTAGTTTTGCAAATCTAGCAAAGAAGAAGGTAGCTTGTTATAAAAGGTTATACCAAGCCCAACAAATGAGTTATGAACCTTATGAAGCCGGTGAAAGGGAGTACGTAGTTTGTCCTTATTTCTAGTATTAACATTGTGAATATCACTGTTTTTAGTATATAAGTGTATATTATGCCTAATATATAATATGTTGGCGAAAATGAATTGTGATGCCACTGTGAGGATACCGATATCTTTGAAAAGATCTCTCAGAGAAACTCTGGCACCTAGCTGGTAAATTGCTCGAACAGCTCGTTTTTGAAGGACAAATATATTTTGAATATCAGCAGCTTGGCCCCACAGCAGAATACCGTAGGACATAACGCTATGAAAATAACTAAAATAGACTAACCGAGCTGTATCAACGTCAGTGTATTGTCTTACTTTCTTGACGGCGTAGGCGGCCGAACTGAGCCTTCCCGCTAGGCTCGATATAATATATGTTGGCCCCACTGAAGTTTGGCATCTACTGTTATGCCCAGAAAAACTGCCGAGTTTACAGTTTCAAGCAACTCTTTATCTAAGACGATGTTGGGTCCTAGATTTCTAACATTTGGAAGGGCGAACTTTACACATTTCGTTTTCTTGCTATTGAGAACTAGGTTATTTGACGAAAACCAATCCGTAACCATTACAAACAGGCCCTACAATTTCATTTATTTGTATGTCCTATGTATTTAATAGATATATAGAACAAACAATACAATGCATATAATAGAATATATATATATATATATAGAATGTGTACATAAACTGTTAAATAAATAAATAAATAAAATAGATTGCAGTTAAATATTTATTCAAACCGATAAGGTAACAATTGTCTAGCCTTTTAAGTGTTTACACTCAATTAATCTAAAATAAATAAATAAAATAATAGCCACTTTACAATCGTTGTCCGTAATTTTATTGTTTGTTTATTGACTATCAATTTGTTTGATGTCTTTGACAGTCTTTATGTTCCTAAAAGCATTAAACAAGGAAGCATTTAACTACTTAGAAGCTTATAACTTGAAGATCATGTACCGTACCAATGCAAAACATTTATATTAAGGTGCTCCCATCACCGTTACAAATTCGATTTTGAGCATGTGCGACTCTGCGATGCCCAGTTTGGACTCCGGCCTGGGCTGTCAACGGAGACTGCTATTGTTAGTTTGAAGCATGCTGTCAGGTCTTACATGGATAGAAATACACCTGTTTATGTGGTTATCCTTGACTTTTCCAGGGCCTTTGACCTTTTCCCTTGCGATCTTCTCTCGCAAAAGTTAGAAGAGACAGCGCTGCCGCCAGAGTTCGTATTACTCCTCTAGTACTGGTACCCGAACCAAGAGACTCAGGTGCGATGGGTGAGAGAGCTGTCGGAGCCATGCCGGCCGGAGTGCGGGGTGAGGTAGGGGGGCCTGTCCTCGCCTTTGCTCTTCGGTCTGTATGTTAATGCTCTGATTGAGCGACTCAGCAGCACACGTGTCCTCTGCTACGTGGATGGAGTTTGTTTTAACAATATTAGCTACACAGACGACAAGGTGCTGCTGACTCCATCGATCGGCGCTTTCCAAAAGCTACCCAATGTCTGTGAATCGTACGCTGCGACTCATGGGTTAGTTTATAATAACAGTAAGACAGAATTCATGGTCTTCAGGTCTGGCACAGGTGTCCCACTAATGTCCCTTCTCTCATAATGAAAGGTCACCGGATTAATGGGGTATATAAATTTAAATACCTGGGCCATCTGGTTACCTGAAAGATGACATGGATCTAGAGAGGGAGCGCAGATCATTGTCAGTTAGGACGAATATGCTGACCCGTAGAATTTCTCGATGTACAGACGCAATTAAAATAACCCTTTTTAAGGCGTACTGCACAGCACTGTACTTGGAAGCCCTGTGGTTTACATATTTCCAAAAGGCTTACAATGCTCTGCGTATCCAATACAATAACGCATTCAGGGTATTGTTGCGAGTGCCGCGCTACTGTAGTGCCTCGGCGATGTTTGCAGACGCACGCACTGACGGCTTCGATGCACTGCGGCGTAAGAAATCTGCTTCACTACTCCGCAGGCTGCGTGACAGTCCCAACACTATCCTGCAATCAATAATCACCCGGGCAGACAGCCCGCTAGTGTGGACGCTTGCAAACCTGACCCGTTCTCTTTTAGTTATTAAGTACTAACATAGGCTAAGCTATTTTGTTACTAACACTGTAGACCATTGTAGTCTGATTTAATAATAATTAGATACGTTACAATACTGCCTCCCTGACTGACGAGCATTCGCCTGTAATAACATTTCAGATTAAATATTACAGACATTGTTCACTGTAATGCACCGAGCATTACAGTGTCTGTATTTTTCTCCTCCCTCTCTGATGTAATGCTCGACTCTGAACGTTACATTAAAAGCGAATGCTCGTCAGTCAGGGAGGTAGTATTGTAACGTAATGCTCAAAATCGAATCACAGGCGAATGCTCCGGAGGGTGATGGGAGCACCTTAATGTAAATGTTTTGCATTGATACAGTACATGGACTTCAAGTTATTACCTACTAAATCGTTAAATGTTAAATGCTTCCTTGTTTAATGCCTTTTTTTTGGGTGGTAAATTTTCAATTAACTTCTACCGCTCTGGGCGGAGCGGGAGGGCGTGTCAGACTCTTACTGACTTAGGCCCGTATTACAGAACCTCACTCAAGACTTAAGCATTAATTAAAACTAGTTTCAACCAATCAAAAGGCTTTAAACGAGTTTTAAGTAATGCTTGAGGTTTAAGTGAGTTTCTCTAATACGGGCCTAAAACCCACCCGTGTTCCTTCAGTTGCGTGTACGTTGCCAGGCGCCACGGTATCCCTTTCGAACTTTCCCGCGACCCCGGATAGTACAATGCCTTCAGTGTTTACAAGATCATTCTTTGTCTTAAATGAATATGTGTACCTACAGGGTATAAATGATGCATCTATCATCATTATAATATCATTATCATCCTTGTTTAATGCCTTTGAAGCGGGATTATAACATACATAAATGCATAGGAGAGCAGTGGTGGCCCCAGGCCCAGTGGTATCGGCCACGACTTATGAGTTTATAGGTTGTGAGTTCGAAGTTCGAACCAAAGCAGGCGCTTTAATTTACGACAACCGGCTTAGCTGCTGGTCGCGGCTTCACTCGCGGGCACCCTAATTATTTTTCTAAAATAAAAGTAGCCTAATTTACTCCTTACAACGTCAGCTCTGCCAGTGAATCACTGAATTTACTCTCAATGACTACTTGGGTACGATTATATTCCACCAATTTAACATAAATAAAACACTTTTTACTAATCTTCTAAAATAAAATTTATCATATCATCATAATTATTAGTCTTCGCAACATTGTCAACGTTGAACGTTCAATGTGTATTCGAACGTTTCTCTCGGAGTGGAAGTACAGACGCCAGCAGGTCAACCTACCCGAAACTGTCAAATTTTCCCTATCAACTTTGAACCTTATGATTTAGTGATAAAGTTGAAAATCAGATTGTAGTAGGTTGATGTGCTGGCTGTGATGGCTCTCTTATGTCTGTACCAAAATAAGTTTGCGTGCAGTGCATAACGCTGTTTACTTGTGTGACAGGCGGCAACGTTTTTTGTTACACCGTAGTGAATGGTCGCCTTTATAAAACTACTAGATGCGCCCCGCGGTTTCACCCGCATAAGTCTCCGTGGGAATATCGAGATAAAAGGTAAGGCTCAACCGAGATCTCGGTCCTCGGTCTCGGCATTCTCGGCTACAAATCCAACAAAGAACTCGGTCTCGGTTCTCGCCTAAAAATCGCCGAGATTCTCGGCCATAACGCGACTTTTAATAACAATTTACTGCATCGTGACTAACTGACGATCATCAAACATGAGACATCAAATTAATCCAACTTATGGACGGCTCATGATTCCACAAAGTTTGAAGATGAGCCAATGAACAGTTGCGAAAACAGATCAAATGCTGTAATCAAAATAGCGCTCGACAGCTTTCTTAAAGAGCCAAAACTGCAAAGAAATGCGAATATTTTTGAGGACTGGTATTCGTCGCCTTAAAAGTACTTAGGCCTGAACCAAAAAAGTTTTTATTGGCGCCGCCTACTAGTGTAGCAAGTGAACAGCTCTTTATATCTAATGACGCAACACATTTTCGTATACGATTACGACTAATTTGTTTCATTTTGACAGTTCAACAACATTCATTGCGTTATTTACGTGGTTGAGCAGATTTTTTTTTCGAACTTATGAAGCAATGGATTAGCAATTTGTTTCAAAACGATTCAGATTCCGATTGATCGTATATTATTACGCAATTAGGGTATCTACTGGTCATTATGGAAAAATTGTTATTTTCTGCTACAACATGTTGTTTAATGAATATTAAAACTATTACACTCTTAAACATGTTTAAAATATGCAAACTTAGCTCATTTTTTTTCACGATTTTCCTATTCTCATTCTCGGCCGACATTTAATTTTATTGTAATGAAATTAAATTGTTTATTCTGTAAATAGGACATGGGAATCACTTTAACAAGTCAAATAAAAAAATAACTTGATAAGTTGGGCTTTTCCTATCTGACTACTCTGAGAAGAAAGGCCGAAACAAACTCAGAGGTCACAGTCCCTTATAAAGTCCAGAAATAATCTTGGTCAGGCCATATGAGGACCATGTAGATTAGTCTGAAATGGTATTTTGAGAAAAGAACCACACAGATTTGAGTGTATTCTCGGTCTCGGTCTAGGCCGAGAACGAAAAACATGTCTCGGTCGACATTTAATAAATGGTATCCTATGTCCATATGTCAAATTTCATCCAAATCCGTTCAGCCGTTTTAGCGTGAAAGCATAGTAAACAAACAAACTCACTTTCGCATTTATAATTATTATTAGTTTTGATCTTGTTTCAGGAATCAAGATCAATAGGTACTCGAGAAAGAAATCTCACCTCGTGATACGCTGCGGTATAATACTGAGCCACGAAAGAATTCAGTTTGTATACGATATGAATACCATCTCCACATCAGCGATAGGTACCACGATGTGAAAGAAACCTCATATTCGGTCCTCTTCTTATGCAATATTTAAAATAAAAATAAGTATATGAAAGTTTCCAAATACTTTTGTTTTTTTTTAATCGACCTTGCTCTGTATAACTGCTTTCTAAAACTTTTAAGTCAAGACGAGTTCGTATTGTACAAGTCACTAACGATTTTGCAATAAACCATTTATATTCTGGAGTTATCATTTCACACTCCACCAGAAATTCTACGAGGAAGACACATAACGCATGAACATAATTTCATACCGGACGCTCGGTGCCATCAATCATTCAAATTTGATACAGCTGTAATAGCATTCACGTCATTTCGTTTAAAATACGTTTTTATTTTTATTAATTTATTTATCTTTCTATAGATTATTTTCAATTTTGTGAATGTGAGAACGCTGTAGGCCATAGGACTGTAGATTTGTTGACAATCATTATTCTGTTAAGTACCTGGTACCTACTTGTTGAAAGACCTACACTGTTCTCCCATACCTAATAAATAACACTGTTATTTGAAAATATTGTAAAAGCCAATTATTTTTAAAAGAGTGACCGTGGAGTTTCTTGCCGGCTCTTCTCCATAGGAAACAACCAATTGGAACCGTGCATCTAGCTTCTGACGTTTCATAAGTGCCGTTGTAGGTTTATGTGAAATAAAATATTTTGAATTTGAATTGAATCACTGCATCCTCTGTTGGGAGGACACGGCGCAGCATACACCGGCAAAGCGTACCGCATGGGAGGAGTCGTGCCGTGCCCTCGTATCAGAAATCGGAGCCGACCTGTCACTGCCGGCTGTCGCTCGTTCGATGGTCGGGTGCGCCGAGTTTTGGGATGCGGTGATCTGCTTCTGTGAAACCATCATTTCGCAGAACGAGGCTGCGGAAAGAGAGAGGGAGATTGAGACCACTCTCCTGATTCATAATATCCTGGAAGAGGGCGGACAACGCCCACTTCCAGCCCCCTTAAACAGATCCGGAGAGACGGAGGACTTGGGAACGTCCGCTGCCCCCTATCCAGCAGGATTCGAGGTGGCGGCGCGTAGTTTTCCACGCGCGCCCCTATTTGACGTCGCGGGGGGAGTCTCGCACCTCACTCCCCCCCTGGGCAAGTTGTGGGCCCCAAAAGCGGGCCAGTCAGGGATCATGGATGGCGTTTTTAGTTAGTAGGAGTCTGACAGACACTTACGCCCGCCCCAGGGCGGACATCCATGAGGATTTCGAAACCAGGAACAAAAAAAAAAAACAATGGTTATAACAGTGACACACCGCTGCAGTGGCCGGCGAGCGCTATAGCTTGTCTACTCTGAAATGACGCGCCCCGTTACCGCATTTTTACATTCAAGTTGGTCGCAATTAGATGTCTATTTAGTATTTTATGGACCCCAAATTATGAATGATTAGGGCTTCGATTAAATTATAAATACATCTCACATTTTTAGGGGATTAGGAGGTACAGACGCCACAGGTCATACCCGAAACTGTAAAATTTTCCCAATCAACTTTGAACCTTATGGTTTAGTGATAAAGTAAATCTATTATTAAAATTTTACAGATTGTAGTAAGTTGATGTGCTGACGTCTGTACCAACAGTGGTGAGTGATGTGTGTGAGTGCTTGAATGATGGGGCGCATTCGGTGCCCCTATTGCCCTGACGCGGGCGCCTGCACTTAGCATACGGAGGCGGCTCTGCCTGTTTGGGTTATAAATACGCACCTTGTTTCATACTTGTAACACTAAAGCGTATAATAACTACAACGCTACAAATTTATTTCTAAGCGTGGTCAAAATAGGAACTAACACCTCAATCTTGTTTTGTCACAATTTCTCACAAAGGTTTACCAACAACGCCCCTGTCATTGTAAAAACATTGCTAAATGTTTCGGCTACTAAAACCTGTTATTAATAGAACTAAAATAATAACTTCCTTTCTAGCCAAATCATCTTTCACACATCATCCAAGATTCAGTCCAATCTCCTTTTCTTATTTTTCACATTTTGTATCATATTATGACCACACCTGCGTATCCGAACACAAAATAAAATCGCATCAATCTTCAACAAACGTCAAACGTTCAAGCTGTCACTGTCAAATCCCAACCCATCAGGGCACATCGGGAAATGAAATAATTAGACCAAAAAATGTTATTTATTTAATAAATTGCAAAATCTACAACAATAATAACATGTAAATATGGCAGACAAACTCAGACAGATAGCGCAAAACCTGAAAGACAAAGTGCATTTACCTCATTTTTTTAATGGCCGTGACAAAGTCGATCATATTATTACCAGATATGTACCAGCCACAAAAGTGACTGACTTAGCAGAAAGGCTGAAATCCGCAACAGTGACTAAAAGAGTACGGGATATGGTTAGCAGATATGAGAAATTCACGGGTGTCGAAGAGATTATGGCTTTGCAAAATACTGTCGTTGATGCACAGGTTAGAGACACCACATCTATTTTTTTATTTTATATAGACTGGCGGAAGGTCAAGGCTTGTTATGCCTATGTTTTTTTTTAATGTTTAGCGTCATGTTCAAGGTTACATCATGCAATTAAAATCATTTAGAAGTTATAAATAGTCCCTTTTAGATATGTAGATTAATGCAAATACTGCTTAATCATTGTAGATAGTAGTAGTACATAGACTTTAGACATTTTTATCAGATAACATCTATGTATAACTTTCTGTATATCTTATTTGCAGAGATTTAATCTTTTGAATCTTGTCATGCATACTCTTTAGAAGATTGCTAATGCATAAAATAATTTGAACAACACAATTTTGTGTTTTATGCCTGGAATGAAGAAATTCATGATTATCTCAACACTCCTACTATTCTTGAGGAAAATAAATAAACTTAAAAGGCATTATGCTGATCGTCTAGCCATCCACCCAAACCCTCTGGCTGTGAAATTGCTGGACAGCAGCCAATCTGTCAATCGACTTATGACAGGTCAAGTAATCTAAAGAGGTAGCAGTGGCAATGGCCCCTGTACCTGAAACGCCAACTGTATTCATCCAACCAAACTGATAATAGTCCAGAAAAGATTGATGGCAGTTCCTTCAAGAAAAAAAGAAGCCCTGAACATTAAATAATATTGTCATTCACTTGATTACTTATATTACAAACAAAAATTAATACCTAATTAATATCTAGACTGGAAGTGAACTATTTAAAACCCCGCGTAGACCCCACAATAGTTGGTTTTTCTCAACTATGGTGGGGTCTACGCGGGGTTTTAAATAGAGAGACTGTCTATCTGACCTCCACAACCCAGTTACTGGTTAACACAACACCCTTCTGGCATTATCATCATCCTTCTCTAGCCCTTATATCAATTTATTTGTGGTGTGTGCAACAAGCCTGCTATCATATTTGTCTCTATGGCGTTATCTCAGTAGTCCCCCCCTTTCTAGCCATGTTATCTTTCACACAGTCCATCCATCGTTTCTTTTACTCAATTACTTAATCAATATAATAAAAATGAAATGCTGTTTATCGGTGAGCACATCACTTCAGAATTTATTTAAAATGTTTGTCTGAATAAGGTTCTTCGGGAAAGAAAATTTTTATAAGTTGCCAGCGATAATTCCAAATTTGGAAAAACTGAACGTTTATTTTTTCTTCTATGAACTATTGAAATTTAGACTGGACAAGTCTGGTCAGCTAGTTAATTAAAATTATAACAACTTTCAGGACAGATTCATGGCAGCACAAGATAGGAGACGTGAGCTGGGTCGTCAGGTAGCTGATGTTGAAATGAAACTAAAAGAACTGCATGCCGAGATGCAGAACACCATGAAGGGAGACGACAAGTACTTACATCTTTGTACTGAAGAACATAAGGTATTATATTTTTACATTATTGCAGTTGTATGACCCAGTGGGCAGAGTGAATGTTATGTTAATTCGAATGATTCTAAATTCGAAAATACTTGTTACGCACATAATATTTATTTCGTTTTTTGTCTTTATTCTTAAGGGTGAAACAAATTATGCTAGCAGCATAAAAAAAAAACAAAATTACTATAGGATCGATTAAAAAATCGTTCGAATTTACGTTGGGTTGACTTCTTTCGTCACAGGATACCAGGATTGTAAAAGGCCACTAAGATAATATGTGAGCGTGTTTTAATTATATCTAAAAACTAGCTTCTGTCCGTATAATAACTTCGTTCGCTTGAAATTCGTAAGATAAACTAAAATAACAGCCACATGTTTATAAAATTCCCTCGTCATCGATCCACCGCGTTGCATCGAATCGACTTTTTTTTTCTTGTTGGTCGGCCTTTAACCTTCCTCAAGAATTGGGCTATTAAATGCAAAAGAATTTTTCAAATCCGACTGATAATTCCAGAGATTAACGCGTTCAAACAAACAAGCAAACTCCTCAGCTTTATATTATTTATACATAACTAGAGATGCGCCCCTCACTCACGAGTTGCCTCATTTGAGGGCCTCATTTTCGCAAATTGAAAGAGTTACTCGAATTTCAACATTGAACCACCTCATCACCTCATTCGTTCACTCGTCTTCCTTCAGTGACATTTAATTTTGCTTGAGTGAGTTTTGATTTGACAAAATTATGAAATCGTACCGCGACTCGATCCGTCTCAACTCGAATAATCACGAACTCGCGAGCTATTGAGCGAGTGAGGGACTGAATTGTTTGAAAGTTTTTATAGCCTGTAGTTAGTAGTAGTGAATGAAGTGAGGATTGTATAGGATTTTGTGTGATATTATGAGTTTTTACCTATGGCTGTCTAATAAAATGAGTAATGATAATAAAATAGTTGTATTGTGTGTGATAGGTATATTTGGTAAAATGAAATGATGTATATAAAAATGCGTGAAAGGTACACACAGGGCATAATATTTATGAGCGAAATAAAATGATGTGTGTGAGAGAGATGTAAATTTTCGCGGTCGTCGTTAATTCGTTATTCACTCGTGTGTACTCGTAAGTCTATCGCGCCCGCTCGGCTCGCTCACTCAAACAGTCGGCTGAGTTCGGCACTAATGCGCTCGCTCTGAACGAAAATCCTCACCTCAAATGAGGGGTACCTCACGAGTACCTCGCGAGGTAAAATGAGGGACTCCCTCATCCTCATTTGAAATTGATGAGTTACCCATCACTATACATAACCAACAAATTCAAGCAGTTCAAATTCCATCCACACTTTTGTACAGTTTGTATTTGAAACCTAGCCCTTTGCCATTATAATGTTACCAACTGAAAAGGTTTTCCCACAAAATGTGGGTAAATTACATCACAAAAAAACAATGTTTTATTTTTCAGTTTATCGTACAAGAGCGTGCCCTCCGCGCCGTATTCGGTGATGCCGAACGCGAGGAAAGGGAACTGTTTGCGACTATGTCTGCCGCTGTCAAGCTCGGACACGAACGTGAAAGAGCGCATGCTGAGCGGAACAAGTATTGGTATATTGTCGCCTCTATTTTTGGTAAGTGTTATTTCTAATTGGCAATCATTAAGTCAACTGTGTGCAGCCGCTCGCTTTGCGCCTCGTTAATATTTGCGGATGATGTCATTATTGTCATTTTTTCTTATTAACATGGTCGGCAAATACTTATAGATATGTCAGAAATATACTACATAGTTGGCTATATTTAACCAACTTCCAAAAAGGAGGAGGTTCTATCAGTTCTATGTTAATAGCGTATGTTTGTTTTTTTATGTCCCTCGATATTTTCGTGAATTGTGGACCGATATTGAAAATTATTTTTTGTTTGAAAGGGTATGCTGGCGAGTTGGTCCCGTATACATTTTATTATCTTTGCTTGGGTAGTTTTAGAGTAAGCTTCAATAATACGTATTTTTCCACTTAAGTCTATATGGATGATGTTATAAGTTCCTGTCACTGTTATTTATATGTAGCAGGTAGTGGTTTCGAATTTGTGTGGGGTAGGTACCACAACTAAAAACTGAAATAAAAACTTACTTTAATTTGACGGCACAGTGGTTGGCGCAGTGGTTAAGCGATTGACTGCTGCACTGCGTGTCGCGGGTTCGATTCCCGCACGGAACAAATATTTGTATGACCTACAAGTAGTTGTTCCGGGTCTGGCTGTTTGTGTATGTGACTTTAAATGTTTGTAAACGCACCCACGATACAGGAGAAATTCCTAGTGTGGGGCAACGTTTAAAAAAAATAATAATAATAAATAAATAAAAAAATAAAAATTCAGAAGTCGTTGGCAAAAAACGAAAATTCTAAACCACACCGTCTTCCGAAATTTTTCATTTTGTAGTGTTTTTTTTGGGTATTTTTTATATATTTCTCCCGTTCTAGCCGTAAAGTTTTCATAAAAATTAATGTTGATAAATAACTTAAGAAGACTGAGTTGTGTTATTGGGATTCTAAGAACTTCAGAAATAACTTATATTACCTAGCCTATTTCGAGACCAAATTCGAGGGTTTTTGTTTTTTTAACTAACCTTGTCTCATATGCCTTTCCCAGGCACGGTACTCGGTATAGCTGGCTCATCAATCAATAATCACTTGAAAATGTCGGAATTCCGCGATATGATGGAACAACAGATGGCTCGAAGTGCAAGCGTGTTATATACCATCGCTGGTGGTGGTACTGCCAGCAGAGCTGATATCACAGAGGCTATGAAGGCGGAGTTTGTTTATCAGGTGAGTTACTGCAGCCGGAACCTTCGAACTTTATAAAAAGAACTAGCTTAAGATCGTCGAGCGTGGAGGTTGGAAATCGACAAAAATTATATTTAAATTAGTCAAATTCCGAGCCAACTCAATTTACGAGCTGAATGGTGCTATTCCATTCGTTAGTTTCATGTCAGGACGTCGACAGTAGGGACTGGTCATCTCTTAGCTGCCACGGCTTATTTTAATTAAATTAAATTTATGAATTGTTTTTTTAATCTTTTTATTACGGACGCTTTTAACATTCTGCATCGTCCTCAATGTATAATTTCAACATGAATGATGTAACAAATATTTTGTAACCATATTTTGATTTAAAGGAGTGGCCGTGGAGTTTCTTGCCCGTTCTTTTCCATAGGTACCTACTACGCTTTGGAATGGGCAACTAGCTTCATCTTTCTGACAGACCCTTGACCATTCAAAAGTGCCAGAAATAGGTTTATTTGAAAAAAAATGCTTTGAGTTTAGATTGCTATCGACACGCTAAGAAGATCCCACAATAACGTACAGCTTGACAAAAAGAGCGGTGACAAATGAAACTAAATATTTTACTTAATACAAACCTATGATGATGGCACTAGTTTGCCGACAAGTGCTAGTAGTTTTTGAGTGACCCACAAGCAGCGTTTTTTGTTGCATATTTTGTTTAAATTCTTTTACTGATTTCGCATTGGAAGTAATCTAAGTGCGATAATAGCGCCCTAATTTTTTCCAAACTATTTTTTGCCAAGTTGTATGTACCGGGAAAAGAGTATCTTATATCCTAATCCAGGTTATAATTTATTCATGTGCTAATTTAATCCTAACCCGTTTTGCCGTTAAGTGAGGATAGTATAGTATGCGTCAAACTTTATGGCGGCTCTGAAGTGCGCTACTCACTGTGCAGTAACGCACCCCTTACCCGCCCTGACACATGAATTTGTTACTGCGCAGCGACTCGCCTCATGTTCCGAGCCGTCATGAAGTTAGCATCGGGTTAGATACTTACTAACACTTGCTTCTTTACGTTTCGTTATCTATTATAGGAATCTTGTCAAACCGCTGGGCAAGTTAGACTGTTGAGTGGAGAAGCTTTAGACACATTTCATGTATGTAATACGAATTATCTCATCTAGTCAATGAAAATCTTAAAATGATTTTAACATTGATGATTTCCCATTCCATGGATTGGCTGTTAGTTAAGAATTCTAACAACTGACAAAGATCAGAATTCGCAACTGAAATTGCTTGTAATAAAAGTCCATATAATAAATTATCAATATATTTTTTTATTGACATGAGCCACCAATACACCGTTTTTTTGTAGTATTCACAATCTTTTATTTATCTTTTTTCTATAATTTTTTTATATTTGTTTACAGGAAAATCTCGCGAAAAACTTAGATTTAATGCAAGAAAACATAAATCATCTAGTCGACAAACAGGAATCTTTAATAGGTAATTATATAAATACTTATTTTATTGACTTCACATATTGCCCCGGAGGTCAAGGCAGGGTGATCGATCCAAGACCCGAGATGGTGGCGCGTAGTGTTCCACGCGCGCCTCTATGACGTAAGGGTGGAGTTTAACACCTAACTCCCCACTAACTCGAGGTGGCCCGCAGAGGCCGGCACTAGCCGGGGATAGCGGAAGTCGCATTAGATCCCGTGATCCCCGGTGCAAGTGTGAAACGGAACACCCAGGTGGTTTTAGTCAGCAAGAGTGACAGACCCCTCCGGCCTCCCCAGGGCGGAGAACATCCATGAGGATTAAACAAAAATAAGATTTAAAAAAAAAAAGTGTTTTCGATCCACTAATATACGGGTCCCAACAATATTTAGGTATATAACCTTTCTAAACAAATTATCACTTTTGGACCATAAATAGATTTTTAGTTGTTTTGATGTCGGCTACATCATGTCGTGATCACTTGTGAGTTACGTATTTTTGACGTAGCCGTTGGCATCGTATAATATGCTAAGGTTCAAAGTGAGTTTAAGGTTTCTGTAGGCTGACTGTACCAATGTTATCTTTGCAACCGTGTTATTTGGATATACTAGAACCAATTAAATTAGTAAAAAGAGAAAGATAAATTACCTTCCCAACATTCGATATTCAAAAACGGCACAATGCCACTTTATTGGAAGACATGTGGAAGTAGGACGGCCATTTTGTAATTATTGGGAGCGAAAAACAGATAAAAAGAAGAAAACTTGGCTACTTGCGAAGCGCGTTCTACCTGTTTCTACTCATAACTAGTTTTTGCCCGCGTCTTCGCCCGCCTGGCTTTCGGAAAATATCCCATGGGAACTTACTACCGGGATTAGTACCCTATGTCTTAATCCAGGTTATAAACTCTGTGTGCCAAATTTCATCCAAATCCGTTAAGCTGTTTTTGCCCCAATACGTCCAGACAAACGGACAAAAATTCTAAAAACTATTTTCGGCAGCAGACTCGTTCCTCCAACTCTCAGCAATTTCTGTACTATGTACATAATCTGCGTTCGCAATTTATTTGCCAAATATGTAAACAAACACCAGTTTTAGAAAAAACAACTGTAAGGCCTACACATAAGGTTTAGTTTGCGCTACAACTTATCAACTTTATTCACGCTAAAGTTGATTTTTGTTTAAGTGGAAATAACATCAATCAAAACAAGGATTTTAAATAGAACTTTTTTAATATCGTAACAATGTACAGTTTAGACATCGACTAGAACCATGTAATTATGTTTCGTTATTTCCAGAACATCTTCAACATCGTGAAAGGACTGTAGATGCCCAGCTCCGCGACTTAACACGCGCAATTGTAAGCGCTTCTCAATCGAGCCTAAAATCCGACGCAGAGATCACCAGAGTATTATCCGCGGTCCATCAAGACTTGGAAGACGTTGACCAAATTAAGGATGTCGACAATAATAAGGTTCTACTAGAACCTAACCAGATCATGACTGGAATAGGCATCATAATAGCAATAGCGATTATTTTCGGCAATTTGATTGGCAGGGTCAGTTGATTTTGCCGCAAAGTTTTGGTGTACGAGGTTCCTGCTAGTTTATTAATTGGTTGGAATCATTGAACAGTTAAATTTTAGTTGTGTACTTATTAAGAATTATATACGTTTAGATATTTAGTCGTATTCGGAAGCACGATTTTACAGATTTTTTAATAAAGGCCACAGTACGGCCAACGGCTCT
Organism: Xanthia icteritia; assembly: GCA_949128155.2. Taxonomy (NCBI): domain Eukaryota; kingdom Metazoa; phylum Arthropoda; class Insecta; order Lepidoptera; family Noctuidae; genus Xanthia; species Xanthia icteritia. The sequence continues at coordinate 8,528,059 of OX421959.2, read as the reverse complement.
ACAAAACTCTCTATATTCATCTAGATTTTAATTATATTATTTTATTAAACCGCTGACTGTTTGGTCTTTAAGTTACCTACACAAATTAAGAAAAGAATAAAAATAATTGATTATATTCTGATTTTTTTTTAAATTAAAGCGCGATCACACGCTTGTAAAAATTGTTCAAAGTCAGCATGGTAAGCAATTTATAGAGAAGAATTCTTATATGGGAAAGAAATCGATTCTAGTCAAAGCCGTTGGTCTTTACATATTTCTACAAATAAATACATTATTTCTCGTAATAAACACATCGGACATAAAAGGGATATTTTTGATACAATATTAACTAGTGTAAATCTTGGGATAAGTATTCTGTGGAGGTATACCGCTAAATAATGGCTTAATAACGGCCGTAATTACAAACTTGTAAGACCAATTCTCTCGCTCTAAGACTGCTAACAGTCCGTTTTTTTATTACAATGGTTAGCTATTAGACTCAGAATATTTCTAACTCTTTACAAGCTTTTGCCGCGAAGCAATAGTGCTCTATTTGTATCTAAGGATTTGCTTTGATAGCAAGGTTGAAGTTCCTATGCAATTCAAGAGGTAAATATCTCCACAGATTTTTGTTCCAAGTTGCATTCATGCAGGAACCTCTTACTATTTATTCTGCCGCCGACGCCGCCAGCGCCATATGCAAAAGGGACGTATGTGAGGGAAAGAAACAAAGAAAAATAAGCCTTACGAAAAAAAAAGGCGCATCTAGTACGATTTATTTTTTTCTTCATCTGCGCTCCTTTTGCCACCAGCGGCAGTATTGTGATCGTCATAAGCTTAAACTTACAGCGTCAGACGCAGAAATATTATGGAAATAATGACCACCCGGTTTCTTTTTTTTGTCAGTTGCACTTATGTCAACTATTCTGCTAGCACGTTTAGACCGCAGCGTAGAGAGGCGGGCCGTCGACTTTGCACTTTGTGATAGATGTAAGTGTTAGTCGCTGAATAGACGAGTACAAGGGTTGATACAACATAAACATTCTAAATTCAATCAGAGTTTGAGCTATGTAGTACTTTCGATCAGCCGGATTTGAGGTGGTATACTTTCAATCAGCGCACACATTGCCAACAATACCACAGTGACCAGGAATCCAGGCTATCTCGATGTCCAAGTCGTTTTGGGAACAGTCAAATATGCTCTTGATTTCTGCAACGATTTTACTATGAATTTTACTGTAAAGTTGATTTACTATTGAAATTTATCTGTTGTTATGTCATGTGAACAACATAACATAATCAGCCTATACTGTTCCCACTGCTGGGAACAGGCCTCCTGCAGGCCTCCTCTCGGTGAGAGGGATTGGGCTGTAATTCACCACGCGGGCCCAGTGTGAGTTGGCGGATATGTGAATGCAAAATCGTAAATCATTCATTCAAGTTGGGCTGAGAATCAGAACATTTTGAACTACAAAAGGTTAAAAAAATTGCCCATGACACGTCCACTCTGTACCACTTTCTGGTGCAAGAAGTGTCGCGTAATACTCCAGGAGCATCGGCTGTTGATATTTAGGACAACAAATCGCAGCAGTTATTACGTGATTTTGAAAGCGCATAGATTAATCTTTTAGAAACCGGGTGTAATCCACAGGTCAGTGATAATAATTATTACCATAATCTTACAATTTCGTACAACCTACATAACTTTGGATTATAATTTCTTGCCATATTTTTTTTTCTCCACTAGTTTTTTTACTTTTGGTAACATCTAACATTTTTGTATGCTTGAGGCATTTTATTATGATTTGCGATCTCAAAAATAATGTTTTCGGGGTAAATCCACGTTTGCACGGACGTAAAAATATCGCGACTGGATTTTTAACTCTAGGTGTTGAGCCGAGCGTTGAGAATCCGACGCGCTGGGACGTACTCTCGTACCAGCACAATGAAAAAACACACTGTTGGATTTTCAACTCTCGGCGCTAAGCAGAGCGTTGAAAATTTAGTGCACGAAAAAAAATCACCCGCGCGAACCTGGGCTAAAATTTATTTGGTTTTCTTCTCGTGGTTTCGTGTGTGTCAAACTTGTAATAAAATTGTTAATGTTTGTCGCTACGTAAAAGAAATTCATAATGAGGTTTTAAAAAAATGTTAAATAATTGTAAGTATCTGTCATTTGTCTCGTTATTCAAATATTTTTATTGTTATTAATTATACCAAAATGTTGGCATATACAAATTGTGTATTCTCAAAGTTTTCTGTACATGCATTACAGTTGAAATAGTTCCTACTAAATTTTTAACCAACTACGAAGTTATAGGTGTGTAATTGTAACGCCTCAATTATTAAGCGTTGTTTGAGATCGCTTTTATAATTGGATTCAGTTTTATTTAGTCATCCAGCATCCATTGTTTTAGAGTAACTAAATATTCCAATATGTATGTACATTTTTAATAAGACAGTGTTATTTAAATAAATGTGATTGTTTTATGAGATTTGTTTTATTTGTCCCTATTCTGTCATGTTCCGGTTAAGGGAGATGCGCAAAGGTAAACCGCGAAATTCAAATATTCGTTAGTTTTTTGCAATTTACAGGTAAGTGTCAGGTTATATGTTGATTAAAATATGTTTCACGACCGTAACAAATATGGCTTTACAGAATTAGAATCAGCAATACAAGTCCTTTAGGGTCAGTTCACACCGATGCTTGAAGAGGCCAGTGGTTTCGCACGGCGCAGTGTGGAAAACCAGACTAACAACTTTAAACCATACTTTAGGCAAATAAAGACTTATCTTACTAACGTCGTATGAAGTTTACTCCACTGTTTGACAGTGTGCATATTAGCCAAGCCCACCAGCGAGTTCGAGCCGTTGACTAGTGCAGCCATAAAATCCTGGACTGGGCATTTAATTATTCTACTCATTATAACATTAAAAAAAAATGAGGATACAGAATAAATATATAAGATACAGAATTAACTAAAGAGTAATATTCTGATACATTTTATTTAACTCTGGGAGAAAACTATTTTAAGATGGTATTATTGGCTCAAAGGCCAATTATTTGAACAATTCTATGTAGGGTTACATTCTAACGCGCTGATAGATACGTCAAAAAAATTAAAAAGAAAAGTTTCTGACAGTTGCTACTTGCATTTTTAGCGTCTTTATGCTGAAAAATATTGTTTCGTGATTGTTTCTAAACATAAATAATCAAGCAAACAGTGCAAAAAACCCTCAAATTAAACGTTTTCACTCAAAATGCAAGAAGGTAACTATCAAAACCAGTAAAACAACAACGCACAACCTGTTATTTACGACGCTACGAGTTCCCTCCAAAATTGACAAATTTTGTCGAAATTTTCAGATTTGGAAGTGACTGGAATATCTCGTAGCGGCCGTGTGAGGAAGAAGAGTTCTAAATTGATGGACTTTGAGTCCCCAGACGATATTGAGACTAGGTTCCGTCGCCAGACGCCTGTGAAAACCTATGTTGGGTTTAGGCCGGAAGAAACTACGGAATTTCAACCGCAGGAGAGCGCTCCGCCTCGAACGGTCGAGGAGGCAGGCACTGCATCCGGCAGTGAATCCGATTATTATGATAATCCTGGAGAAAATGCTGACAGGTAAATCTAAAGTTCGACTTTCGGTGGATTCCATAGGATTTGATTAGAAGAGAATAACAATGGAACATCTTATTTGTTTAAGAAGATTTTGTGGTTGTCACAGTTGCTCAGATATGACACTTCTAGAAGAACAAGATAGTGCCTTTTTAAAATGTTCCAATTATAAACAAACAAAATACCCTTTAGGTAGGTGCACCTATAGTTCACCCACATTTCTCCAGTTATGTTTAAGTCCCTGGATGTAATAGGGGGCGAGCCTATTGACATCAACTAGGCACAAATCCAGACTGGGCTGCTACTCAGAAATTCAATCAAAAACAACTCAATTCAATTTGATTATAAACAAAACAAACATTTTGTTTATAATCCTTCGTACAGAGAGGCCTGTCCCAGCAGTGGTAATTTGTAGGCTGATTAGGCTTATGCTTTGTAGGTACTTATCCTATTTTAAGTTTAATATATATTATAATTTATATAATGCAGTGAGCAGTGGTGGCCCATTGGTATCGGCCCCGACTTACGAGTTGTAGGTTGTGGGGCCGAATCCAGGCAGGCACTTTACTATGTGTAAATAATTTCATCACTACTGCTCTCAAAACGGTGAAGGAAAACATTGTGAGGAATTCGGCATGTCTTAGAATCAAAAATTCGAAGATATGTGACATCTACCAGCCGGCACTGGGCCCGTGTGGTAGATTATAGCCCACTCCCTCTTGAAGAGAGGAGGCCTGTGTCCCAGAAGTGGAAACATTATAGGCTGAATATGTATGTAATATATAAATATTATAAAGAGGTAAAATTTATTTGTTTGTAAGTTTGTATGTAGGGGGTAATCTCCGGAACTACCAGTCGGATTTGAAAAAAAAATTTGCATTGGATAGTCCAATTGTTGAGGAAGGCTATAGGCTATGTAACATCATGCCACGACCCTTAGGAGCAGAGCATAAAGAGAAAAAATCGGATAGAACGATAAGCGAAAATGAAGTATAGCGCGGGCGGGCGATGGGATGCGACGCGGTGGTTCGAGGGCCGAAATTTCACGCGGATGAAGTTGCGGATAGAAGCTAGTCCAAGATAAACTTAAGAGAGTACATATGCATTGATAAATGGCATATTCCTATAACTAACTGACCGTTATTGGTTTAAATTAAGACTCTTGTATCTTTACCAATAATTGCATAGTAGACCGTCCCATATGGAAGTAGCTATCACAGGTAAAATTAGCTTACGAATCTATTTATATACCCTGTTTGGTAATAAAAAATGCTACTATTGGTAAATAAAACGATTCGTTTTTGTTTATACAAACCAAGCATTAGTAACTAAGCTTGCAACTCTAAGGCCTTCAACGCACTACCGACTAGCCGCAAAGCGGCGCGCCGGTACGGCATGCCGCATGTCTATTTTATATGAAATTGTATAATTCCGACGCACTGACTTGCGGCCGGCCGTCAACCGCTCCGGTTGACTCGAGACTGCGGTGCACCGTGCCGGTTGAATATTGCGGTGTGCCGCATCCGCTCTACGCACTACGTGCGGCCGGCCGCGCGGGGCGCCTCAACAATTTTTACGAAGACGTTTTCCACTATAATGTAAATAAATAACTTCTTCGACGTCCATCTTGTGCAATATTTCAAGAGCACTGACCTTTGCTCCGCGTCTCCGCAATTTTCTATTGCGGAGACGATGCGGCTAGCCGGAGTACGGCGTACGTTCCCGCAGACATGCGGCCTGCCGCAACGGCGCGCCGCATTGCGGCTAGCCGGTAGTGCGTTGAAGACCATATACTCAAATCTTTCATACAATTAAATATATCCACTGTTTAAACTTTTATTTGCCTAAAAAACACTAAAAACTTATTTTTCCAAAAAGTGGTGAGCCACAAAATTGCAGCATGGAATCGGACAGCTCAGCGTCAGACGAGGGTTCCACGAGGACTCCCGCCAACTCCCTGTACATGATGGAAAAGAGCAGCAAGAAGAAGCTCATTGTTAAAGATGGACGAGTCGTTGGCAGAGCTAAGGCGCAGAGAAAGGATAAAGGTAAATTAATATTATAGGCTCTCAGTACAGTGAAGGTCAACATTGTGAGGAAACCGGCATGTCCTAGAACCAATTATTCGAAGACATGTGACATCCACCAACCTGCACTGTGCCGCACAGTTAATTTTTTATAATGCAGCAGCTCGTGAGTCTGGTAGATTTGTGCCTGGTAGATAACAATAGGGCACTTTTTACATGGGACTTAAGCATAACTGGTGAAATCTGGGTGTACTATGTACGAGACATCTCTGCTTAACCCTAAGAAGAAAGGCCTAATCACTTTGACACACCTACCTTATGGTCAAAATGTTTATTTAAAATGTGTAGACAGTCCAGTACGCTTTTATTAGCCACTAGCTTTGTCCAGCGGCATCGCCCGCATGATTTCTTTATAAAATATTATAGCCTATGTTACTCGGTGATAATATAGCATTCTATCGGTGAAAGAATTTTTAAAATCGGTCTTGTAGTTTTTGAGTTTATTCATTACAAACAAAAATAACAAATTTTAGGTTTCCCTTAGAGTTAGTGAAAATGGACAAAAGTGCACTTATATTGGTCTTATGTTGGTACAGTCACAGATTAGTACAAATGGTTCACTCCGCAAAATCGGCTAAATAAAAAGACTCTTGCTACGACACAATAAACTGCAATTCCGGTCGCACAGCGCTAATTACCTACAGTTATATTCACTTATATATATTATTTATTTCGGACTACACATACAAGTACATACAATCCATATAGTGTTAGTAACAATGACTTAAAAACTATGTTAGTAAACTTTTAAAACTAAACAACTAAAACTGACGTGGCCCAACACACGTTGGCACGTGCCTCCGTACCCAGTGCCTTATAAAGGGACTGTCCACTTTATCTGAAAATGTTTTTAGGATGTTGTTGGAGCTTCCGCGCAACCTACCCATTATTGACTTAGAAGTTGTCTCTCTTTCTATCGCGTAACTCTTATATCTTCTGACTACGTTACGCTCACTGAATTGGCCCGACAAGACAAACCCGCCGCGTACTTGTGGCTTCATTTCTAAAATGCGGAGTGCGCCTTCTGTACTATTCTGTGGTATCAAAACGAAGATTAGATTACGTCAAGAAGAATTCATTTAATTGTGTTTAATCTTTGTTTCATAATGTTGTATCAATGTGTATCCTAAAAACATTGTAGCTTCACATTGATACTGTATTATGGACCATAAATTGTAGACAATCAAATGAATCCCTGCTGTGTATATGTCACCGTATAATTAAGAACTTCGTTAGTTTATGAGAGTAGTGGTGGTGGTGGCCCAGTGGTAACGGCCGCGACCACTGCTCTCAAAACGGTAAAGAAAAGCATCGTGAGGGCAACATGTCCTAGAAACAAAAATTCAAAGACATTATTGTGACAACTACTAACCCGCACTGGACCCGCTTGGCGGCCCACTCCCTCTCACAGAGAGGAGAAAATTTAGAATCACAAAATATTAAGATATCGTTTGACCGAGACCGCTGGCCCGTGCGTTAGGTAAGTGCGCGGCAAGAGGCAGTGCAAGCCGCTCATTCGGCAAAAATCACGGCGCGCGGCGTCCCGCCCGCCACTCATTCGTCAACGCTGCCCCCATTCCTAAGCCGCGGAACAGCGGTCTCGGTCAAACTATAGTAAAATGTTTCGTTTCGTGTTATCAAAATGAATGTAGTACTCAAAAAGAGCCATCATCTTGAGAAATAGAACACAGATCAAAAAGAAAACATTTAATACGTAATCAAATTATAAATATTAATAAAATATGAAAATAACGAGCAATACTTATCGAGTATCCATGGTATAATGCAGACCATGACGGAATCCCAAAAACTTGGTTTTAAAATTGGAATTCTACAGTTAGTACGTGAAATCATGCAATCTGGGCGTAATACATCTTCTTCACTTTCTGGGGAATCTCTCTGATAAAAAAGGAATAATACATATTATTGTCTTTCAGTTAGCTTCGGCCCCTCCTACGTCTTCCAAAGGTCCGGGAGCTTTGGAAGGCGCGAGATATATCAAAGACATTGAAAAAATATTAATAGTAATTCAGTAATATTATTTAGTAAGATAGACAGGGTCAAGTTAAATGAATACACGCACGTGTTCGGGTGGGCATGCCACTCGGCAGTATTTGTTTAACAACAAAACCGACCTGAAGCAATTGCTATACTTATTCGGCTCGTGTCGATCGACAAACTCCGTTCGGCATCCACCTTCACTGAATCATGTTCGGTTCGGCTCGGCACAATTCGTGTTGAGGAGGTTTCGCAGTATTAGCCCACGGAATTTTAGATTTGTTCCAATTAATGAGTTTTTCATAAAATCATGACATTTGAGAACAAATCTAACTTAAAGAGTATTCATTCAATATTACACATCATACTTCTCTCTAAAGTTAGATTTTTTCTAGCTTTCTTCTGTTAGATTATATCCTAATGATTATAAATCTGTAAATACATATTTTTTAAGATACAACCTAACGACATTGACCTGCTAATTGCAAAAAACGTAAGAATATTTGAATTTCGCGGGCTACCACGGAGGATCCACCTTAAGGCCAGCGGCTTTGTCGTGAACATATAATCTTATCTTGCCGACCCGAGCAAGTGTGTAGCACGCCTTACAGTCACGTCTGTGCGGTTTTGCTAGTTATTTTAATTTGACCCTGTATTTTGTTTTTTTCCTAAGTTTTGTGACTAACTTGGTGTCAGACTTTTTATGCTACCCAAAGGCCTCTGAGTTGGCTTCACATGGCGTCGAGAAATATCTCTCAGTCATACTGGTTTCCTTACGATGTTTTCCTTCACCGTTTTTGAAGCAAGTGAAAATTATACAATATTTTTAATTTATCGTCATATCGCCTGTATTTCCCGAACGGTAAGATATAAGTGTATAGTAAGTACATCCACATTTTACCAGTTATGTTATACTCCTAACAAATACAGATGGTTCACTCCACATTTTAGGTATAAAGCTATAAGTACGCAGCGGGCCCGTCTTGTCGGGCCTATTCAGTGAGTGTAACGTAGTCAGAAGGTATAAGAGTTACGTGATAGTATCAGAGGCAACTTCTGGGTGAATATAACTGTAGGTAATAGGGATATTGACTAGGGAAAAAAAAAATTGTTCGTCAGTCAGATAATAAAAAAATATTAGACACGTATTTTTTGCTTTATGATATTAATAAAAAATGATTTAGATAAAACGCATTAAATTTGGGGAGCGGGGTCTCGCTACGTCACAAGTCAGTATAAAATCTATCGGGGAGTGACGTCATGCCACATTTTAACGTATTACCTACTCAATGTATTGCCCTAATCTTTTTTACCAGACAGACAAATATTTTTTTGTCAGCATCCCTTTTAGCGTTGTGCGACCTGAATTGCACTTCATTGTGTCGTAGCAAGAGTCTCTTTTTATTTAAATGATTTTGCTGAGTGACAAATCTGTATTCATCTGTGGTCCTATGTAAATAAAATTTGCGACCGTATCACCATTGTGGCAATTATACCACTGCAACGTAATTATTTGTTCTTATTTGAGAAAGCTTAATTTTTAATACATTTACTTTTACTTATTCCTGGTGTTTAATTTTGCTTTAGAAAAGTGTGGTACAAACCATCAAATCTAAGGTGATTTATATAAAAAAGTAATGGCGTAAGAAATTTACCTGAACAAGGTTTGTTTGACTTACATCAGATACTTTTGGTTCAGACATCACTAAGCCACGGACTCCTCAAATTTCAACATAGTGTATTGATTTTATATCTATATCTTAGGTAAGACCCGTATCACTGCCTATATGATGTGGGCTAAAGAGGCGCGCAATGAACTCCTGCGCAAGCATCCCGATATGGACTTCTCTGCGATATCCAAGCGACTGGGCGAGATGTGGTCTAATGTAAGTAAAATTTAATTGACTGAATGACTCCTTGACTATTAAAAAGTGCTTGACAATTGAAAAGTGCTTGACAATTGAAAAGTGCTTGACAATTGAAAAGTGCTTGACAATTGAAAAGTGCTTGACAATTGAAAAGTGCTTCACAGTTAAAAAGTGCTTGTAAAAGGCAAGAACATTGGTGGCCCAGTGGAAACAGCCGCGACTTACGAGTTGTGTCGTAGGCTTGAACCCAGGCAGGCACTTTATTTTGTGTAAATTATTTCATCATCACTTCTCTCAAAACGGTGAAGGAAAACATCATGAGGAAACCGGCATGTCCTAGAACCAAATCTTCGAAGACATGTGACATCTCCCAACCCGCACTGACCTCGCGCGGTGGATTACGGCCCAAGCCTGTGTCCTAGAAGTGGGAACATTCTATGCCAATTATACTGGAGGTCGTGATGGTTAAGGCCTCGCCTCTCATGCACGAGGTTGTAGGTGACTTTTCCAATCCAAATGTACTTTCCGAGATCTCGAAAATTACTGACACCAGTGAACGAAAACATCGTGAGGAAACCTGGACCTATAGATAATATAAGTCTGAAATCACCAACCCGTCTTGAGCAAGCGTGGTGATCAATGCTCGTGTCTTCTCTGTATGAGAAGAGGCTTTTGGTTTGCAGTGGAACAATAATAGGCTGGTAATATATGCTGGACTTGCCAGTTTTACACCTGGATCCCTTCTCTGTGCCACAGATGAATAAAGATGGTTCACTCCGCATTTTAGGTATGAAGCTACAAGTAGGTGCTGGCTCGACTTGTCGAATTCAGTGGGCGTAACGTAGTCAGAAGATATGTCACGCGATAGAAAAAGAGGCAACTTCTAGGTGAATATAACTGTCGGTAATTAGCGCTGTGCGACCTGAATTGCACTTTATTGTGTCGTAGCAAGAGAGTCGCTTTTTATTCAAATGATTTTGCCGAGTGAACCATCTGTACTAATCTGTGGCATAGCATCGGTCTTGGGTTCGATTCCCTGGCCGGAAAAAGTGTTATTTGGTTTTTCCATCAGAAAATTCTTAGTGCAGCCCGCAGGAGTCTGGATTTGTTGATGGCAATAGGTTCGCCCACATTTGTGCTGTCTCACTCCTAGGCTAAAGCGTGGTTCGTGAACGATAGAAGGATTGAAGCCCCCCCCCCCTTCCAATCCTTCTATGGTTCACGAACCCGCTCGTCCTCCTTCCAATTTTAGCGGAATAGTACACATGGTACTAATCTGAGTCTGTGTCATCACAACGAAGCTAACCTACCCATGATATATTTCTGTATTTCTGTAAACAGGTTAATTACAATGAACGCTATCTGTGGAAACGCAAAGCTAAACGCTTTGCGATGCAGAAGGAGCAAAACAACCAATCTACTACTAACAAGATCATAATTTCTAATCCATGTGAGTATGACCTAATAAAAAAGTAAAAAAAAAGTATTTATAACGGCTAATGGCCTATATCCCATGAAGCAGGGTCCAGGGGCTAGTGTAAATCTCGGGGTTCATTTGATTTATAGAGTCTGGTTAAACCACGCTGGGGTCGGTGCATTTCATTCATTTACTGAAACTGAACTTATAACGGCTATCCGTCAATTACATTAGTTAAAGAAAATTAGACAAAATGCATATATTCATCTCATAGAACTCCAGACATACTGATAAGATGGTCTGAACACATTACAGTAGGGTTTTGCGTCCAATAGGAATATATTACATAATGTTATTAAGATAAGATACACTCTCGAAAAGACGAACTTTAGTTTAAAACCGAGATTTACAAACATATAAATAAAGTTTGTTTTTTTAGGTTTCCATAGACAATTGGTAAAAACGAAACTTATAATTTCGTTATGTTACTATTGTTGAGACTTGCCATTATACCGGTGAAAATTGGAAAGAAGATGTATTCTGTGCACTGCTAAACAATGGGGCAGTGAAATTACAAAAAAATAAAATATAGGTGACACTGCCCATACATGTAACCGAGTGATGAAAAAAATAATTCAATGCACATTAGCGTGTGGAAATCTTTGGATCCTATAATTAAAAAGAATGATGTCTCTAAGTAATTTTTTTAGTCAATACTTTGTGAGATATGGAATGTTTTTGGTTCCAACCGCAAAAATAATTGGATAGTAATACTATGAAAACTCTGAACTTAGTTTTGCGGTCGGTAAAGTCAATATGTCTGTGCATGCGTAAATATTCATCTTATAAACGGATTTACTTTTTGTCATAAATCGGTTGTATGTTTACCCTAATGTGTGTTTGCAGCTCGACCACTGCCGTCGGCGGGCCCGGGCCGGCCGCCTCGCGCGCCGCCCAAGCCGCAGCCCGCGCCGCCCACACCGCCCACGCAAGCTTTAGTGGTAAATTACTGTTATTTATATAAATAAGCTTACTGTATCAATCTGCCTAGCCTTTTCCCTACTATGTTGGGGTAGTATTTGTATTTTTCCCATTGCCAGCTTTGGCACGTGTCAGAGAAAAAAAAATCTTAACCTCATTACCGGTACACTTTTATTTCCTGATGATGTCTTCAAAATCCATATAACTGATTGGCAACCACGCTCTGCTAAAGGATTATTGGTGGTGCAATAAGAGAAGACTTGTTGAATAGAAAGTATAATGTATTAAAATAAATTACGGTTACGAGTTTCTCATAGACGAGAGTGACAGAGAGAGACCGCAGAGCCCAGTAACAAAAATGTGAACTTACAGAGGTTGCGTTCAATGCGTTCACAAATATTTAACTGATTCTACTATCTTCCAGTCTAACCGGATGCAGCTGAATACCAGTATTTTAATAAGCTTACAGTATATGAACACCAAATTGCTAGTAGAATTAGAATTGTTCCAAAATTTGTTAAAAGGCGAAAGTGCCTCGGTAACCTGCGAAATTCAAAATTTCCCACGCTTTTTTCAATATCCAAGTCAGTATCTATGCTAATGTCTATTTGTAAACTTGTCGCCAATTGATGTTATTTCCACTTAAACAAACATCAACTTTATGCAAGTATAAATAAAGTTGATTTTAGACTGACTACTACAGTTAACAAAGTCATAAAAACATGATGTTATAGCGCAAACTGAACCTTAAGTGTACGCATTACAGTCGTTTTTCCTAAAACTCTTGTTTGTTTACATGTTTGGCAAATAAATTGCGAACGCAGATTATGTATTTCATTCCCATGTACTCGAAAGAAATCATTTTGTCTTACCAGAAGCCGAGCACACAAAAACTAATTTATCTAATTTTAAAGTATACATACCGTTTTGGTGGTCTTATTTTTCTGAGTCAAAACTAAGTATCTGATCTATTTAGCGTTTTTCTTTATACCGTTTTTCTATATTATCAATAAAACTGACAATATACGTTTATCTCTGCTTAACTCTTCGGGGATTACACGCGTAATGTTCTGTTACCACTTAACAATCTTTCACTTCTACAGCCCGTGTCAAGTTCAGTAGCAACCAGCGCTGGAATGTACCGCGTAACAGGCTGTGGAGCTGTTGAAGTGGCCGCACATCTACGTCTATTGGGAGAGAGTCTCGCTATAATAGGAGAGAGACTGAAGGAGCATGAGGTAAATCTCGCTTTAATAATAGAGAGACTTTATTAGTAAGGGTAGAGGTGGTCGCGCATCTGCGTCTATATGGAGAGAGTCTCGCTATTATAGGAGAGAGACCGAAGGAGCATGAGATAAGTTTCGCCAGAATAGGAAGAGAGTCGAAATGTACCGAGTAAAAGGATGTGGAGCAGTAGAAATGGTCGCGCATCTGCGTCTATTGGGAGAGGGTCTCGCTATAATAGGAGAGAGACTGAAGGAGCATGAGGTAAGTCTCGCTATAATAGAAGGAAGATTGAATACCAAGGAGCTTTGATGAGTCTCGCTTTAACACGGGAGAAATTGAATCTCGCTATATTAGGAGAGAAAGTTAAGGAGGAGGAGGGTGATTTCTCAGTCTGGAGTTGTTGAAATTTAAGGAGTATTATGTGAGTCTCGCTGAAATAGGAGGGAGAATGACAGAGATTATTTAGTCTCTCTATAATGGGAGACAGACTTAACGAGGGAACAGGGCCTGCGATTCTCCAAACAAATGTATTCCCCTTTTTCTTCCTGAATAATGCGTCTGGAGTAATCTTTTTTATAGAATCAAGGTCTGCTGAGAAGACACGTCCCTGTTATTTCCTTTTTTTCAGAAACTTATTGGTAATGAAAATATGACCCTACAAAAATTACAAAAATGCCCCTTTTGTACCACCTCGATTAGAGTACTGACCAGACAAATTCGAAAAGTTTTTAACATAAAAGAAAATGATAGGAACATTTAAGAAAGAGTTTGTCTAGGGACATACTCTTTCTTAAAATTTTAATGTAAAAAATAATAGAATCGGCTGTTTTCGAGGAAAAAAAAGGGGAATACGAAACGTCAATCTCATCCATTTTTTTTTGTGATATAATCGGTCTGAGCTGCAGCTGTCCCTATCGCACTCTACGGAGACAGGCTTGAGGTAAAACGACGGCAATAGTTTCTTCAAATACCTATTTTTCAAATTCCTCGCAGGCCCTGTTCCGTCTTAAGGAGGATGAGTGTCTCGCATGCGTAAAGACCTACTATAGGCATAATAATGAAACTATTATAAAAAGGAAAAAGCAAATAAGCTACATGAAATTGTGAAACCGTAATAAAAAGGTCTGACTCAGCTGTCAATCAACAATAAAATATCGAGAATTGTATCTAACCCGACCGTTTTTTCCTACAGGGCCAAATCGCAGTCTCAGGCTCGGTTTCAGTACTACTGGACACATTGCTCTGCTCGCTCGCTCCGCTCCTGAGCGTGTGTCGCGCTATTCCTGCCATCGCGCCGCCGTCTCGTCTGCTACAGGATACGCTGCACAACATAGCTTATATTATGCCTGGACTATAAGACTATTGTTTCATGACTAAAAAAAGAGTTGAAATAAAATATAATTTTAATCAACTAGGTTTTTCATTTGTAATAGAAAAATGGGAATAATAATGATCAGTCTGCAAAATTACGGGAAATAAACATGTTTTAAGAAAACCTTCTTTTTTATTATTTTACTAGTAAACCATTGATTCTGTGATTACCTAGTATTTATTTATTTATTTATTTATTTAATACTTCAAGCACACAAATGTACAGAGGCGGACTTAATGCCATAGGCATTTTCTACCAGTCAACCTTCGGGTGATGCAGAGACAAACAGTGGTAGGTGCAATAGCGAGAAATAGTAGTAATAGTATTAGTGTATTGTTCAAAAGATACAGCCCTATTACATACAGAGACGGACAAACAGACAGGTGGCGTAAGCTTACTCTCACCTCTCGTCCTAATTGAAAGCAATCGACACGTTCGTTCGAACTTTTTGTTCTGTGAACGCGTGGTCGCGCCGACAAAGTGCGCTTTTCGGTTTTCCGAACAAAAAGTGACATTTTGCTTTTAAATAGGACGCGGCCATTAAGATGCCTGTCCACTCGAGCGGAGCGGAGAAATGTGCCAATATTAACCAATAGGAGCGGTGTTTAGATTCTATTGGTTAATATTGGCACATTTCTCCGCTCCGCTCCAGTGGACAGGCAGCTTTAGGGTCCCGTTTTAACCCTTCGGATACGGAACCCTAATAAAGTATCTATCAAAAGAACCATGATTTGCCATAGGAATCTTAATTTTTTAAAATTAATCAGTTGTTAGTATCAGTACCTACTACTGGACACATTGCTCTGCTCGCTCGCTCCGCTGCTGTGTGCCCCGCAATACTAGCTATTTCGACTTCGGCGTTTTCTGCTAATTATTGACCGGTTACCCTTCGTGTGCGAGTCCGACTCGTACTTGGCCAGTTTTTTTTAAATATAAGCAAAAAAAAACAGGATTCTTGTATAAAAATAAAAGGTGCCCTAATTTTATTTTATTATTTATTGTTATAGCGGCCGTAGTGGTACACACAGAAAATGTCAAGTGTCTACATATTGTGGTTTAGATACAGCCCTAGGCTGTGACAAACGGACGGACGGATAGCAGACCCTTAGTAATAAGGGTCCTTTTGGCACCCTTTCTTTTGTAAGCATGGGAAATTATCAAATAACTTAACCCGCTCTGGGCGGAGCGGGAGGGAGGGCGTGTCAGACCCTTACTGCAGATGACCTTTTCTTCTCAGGCAGAAGATGACCCAAAGGGCAACCCTTAAAGGCGACATCTGGCTTTCCCCAATTATGTTGGGGTCGGCTTCCAGTCTAACCGGATCCAGCTGAATACCAGTATTTTACCTATCTGACATCCACAACCATTTTTTTTTTTTTACCTTTTTACTGGGTAACATGATAAGTACTCCTTGGTAGGACTGGTTGTCAGACTTTCGAGCTTCTGACGTCAGATCCACGAATGACAGCCGCGACCAACGGCTTAACCCTTTTGGGTACAAATGGGTGATCGTTTTTAAGCCCGTGTAAAACGTGGCTGGGCATTATCAAAATAAAACATTTTAAACACAATTACGTACTCATTTATTGTATTACCGATACAAACAAAGAATATTTACAAGAAATAAATCTTATGAACTACCACTAACTTTATTTAGAGAATAGTACTTGATTTTGATTACAACAATCAGTATTAGACTTGAGTATAGTCCAAGAAATTAATTCTTTATCAAATTGACACACTACGTCAATTTGCCGTGGTATAACCATTTGATATAACGCTGAAATAATAACAGTTGTGATTTGAATATTCTACGGATAATTTAAGTTACTCGCGTTATGAACCGACTCGTCGGGCCTTAAATGTCAGTAGCAATAAGAATATGCAACACCTTGCGTCTTATCGATAGTTTGCTACCTGCTCCATTATCTCCATAAGTGCGAGCGAGACAGATTAATAACAATGATTTGTGGCCCGACGGCTGAGTTTTTAACGCGGCGACTATAGTAACATAACTGGCGAAATATGGGTGTACTATAAGTACACCTCATGTTATGTGTTAATTTGATAAATAATACATTTAACAGCCATTATTTAAAAAAAAATTGCATACATTTAGACACTTATTGACACCATATTGTATTTTAGATATCTATAAGGGTGTATTTACGTAGAACGCTGGTAACCGGCGCCAATATGCCAGCGCTGGTCGGCGCAGGCAGTTTTCATCAGTGTTTCCACTTACGTTTTTGGTTTTTCCCCAGTTTCATAATGAATTATCCCTAAAATTCCCTAAAAATAAATAAAAAGTCCTTGGTTTAGGGAGATCTGTTTTGATCTGTACTTTTAACATCTCTTGCATGCTGACAATTTGTTTTGTATGTATTGTAGTCATGTTTGCAAATAAATCTTATCTAATCGAGAGAGACAAAACAAACCAACTCTAGGTATAATGCGACTTAGTTCCGATGGCGACTTTAGCCACGATAATAGTACAATTAACATGGTAAACTAAAATTAGACGAATTACATTTATTACGAGTTTGAGGGAATCCCCTTTAATAAATCGATGGTGCCATAGAGTAAAGTAATACATTGGGTGCTGCCTACTATAAACAATAGGGTTACCAACTCAAGTTCAATTTTTCCCCAAAATTCTCTAAATGCCTGTCAAAATAAAATATCCCAAACCATGCCATATTGGAATTTTTTCCCTAAAAAAGGAAGAAATCCCTAAAAGTGGAATCACTGGTTTTCATACTTTTTGCCAAACCAGCGCGAACCAGCGTCGACTAATCGAATAAGAACTTGTCGGCACTTATCGGCGACAAGCGTTGCCATATCGGCGCCGATTATCAGCGTTCTACACGGATAAGCTTTCGTTTCTGTAAGACCCGCTGAACGAATGCTTATTTTTAAATTACTTTATTTCAGTAACAAGCTAGTAATGAAATTCAAATTCCTTTTGCATTTTATTAAAAAAAAAAAAGAAACCCTGAGATAGCAATAATGTTCTCTCTTTCTTGCGTTAAACTAACAACAATGAAAAGAAAGCTGTATTTAAAGTTTAATTTGTGCTTCACTACTACCCTTAAGATTACCAAGGTTTTTATCTGCAAACAACATGAAACTGTTATTCAAGATTATATTAATTCTGATTACTCATATTATTTTAAATTCTATTTTATTACATCAATATTAGTGTTACTTATTATTCTATCACGAATCATAAGTATACATTGTGTGTTCTATTCTAACACATAAGTATTCAAAAAATCTTACTGAAATGTAACTCACAACATTGAGATATAAAATCCAACAAAAAATGTATTGCACATTAATGTATTCAGATTTTTTTTTTGATGGGAAAACTTCTTTAATCGCTTTGAGCACTTTTTGGGTGAACAAAAATCATGGAACTCGCGTCATCGTCACCGAACGCTTTCCGTGAGCTATATGTGTACTGTGTATATATGTGTACTTTTTGGGTGAACAAAAAGCGTGAAACTCGCGTCATCGTCACCGCACACTGTTTTCACTTCTATCGGCAGTCCCCAAAGACTGCCCCGCGTGTTTTTTAAACATACGACTGCCGATATAACTGAAAACTTATAACTATGCTTAGCTAAAGACATATATATGTACTGTTAACATTAGCATGTTGGTGACGCGAACCCATAAGATTATCCCCTTCCAGAAATAGCGCCTAAAAAGTTTTCACTTCAAAAAATTATTTTTTTTCTATTGAAAGTATGAAGAAGAAAAAAAGAAAATGTTTTTGATACCGTATAAGGCATCAGATCTTTTAATATAACTAGTTAGAAATCGTATGAAAAAGTACAAGTCTTTTATTTTAGCCACATCGAGAACTGTTACAAAATAATGATCAATGAATACGAATCCGTTACAAAAGCACAATTTTTATTCTAGAAAGTATATAAGGACAAATAGACACTAAGGGCGTTTGTCCACCGCCGCCGTCACCGGGACGTCACCTAGAACGAGATGACGGAGCCGAAGTAGCGATACATAATCTGCGTTCGCAATTTATTTGCCAAACATGTAAACTAACACGAGTTTTCCACTTAGACAAACATCAACTTTATGCTAGTGTAAATAAAGTTTATTTTAGACTTAGTATTGTAGTACCTTACGTGTAGGCATTACAGTTGTTTTTCCTAAGACTCGTGTTTGTTTACATGTTTGGCAAATTAATTGCGAACGCAGATTACATTTACTGTGGCCGCGTCATAATCTCGTTTCTCGGTGACATCCCGGTGACGGTGACGGTGGACACACGTCCTAATAATTATTTGTTAGGCAGTAGTAATGTCAAACACTCGACAACTACTCGTAGACTGAAAAAGGTTCTAAGCAACATTATTGAAATATACATTACTTTCATAGTTACCTACGATCTCAAAAATACCTGTAAATTCCGATTACATACCAATTCTCATACAATTTATATCAAAGCAAAGATTTAAATCCTTAGATTTGCCCTCACTGTAACAGTCGCGCAAAAAAGTGTCCATACTGAGAAGAGTAAGCTCACACATCCCGTATGGACACTATAGATACGACTTTCAGTATGAATGAACGAGACAGTACTATTCAAATGCCATTGTCAATGGAACAAAAACTTGACCTTCTTTTGACGCGGTCGGGTGCATCTAACGATTTAAATCTTTGTACCAAAGTCCTTACATCATATAAATGAGTTTTACGACACTTCCCATGGTTTCCAATATCACGTCATATTGGTCGTATTACAATGTAATCTCAACTTATATGACAGGTCTACCAATCCCAACAATAGGGATGATGCCTGGGTCTAAAAAAAGAAATTCTATTTAGTCCGTCAGTTAGATAACAAAAAAATATTAGACCCGTATTTTTTGCTTTATCATATTAATAAAAAAATGACTTAGATAAAAACGCATTAAAGTTGGTGAGTGCGGGTTGATACGTCACAAGTAAAGTATAAAATCTACATACTAGTGACGTCACGGCAAAATTTTAACTCAATGTATCGCCGTAATCTTTTGATAACGTAAAAAAAGAAAAAATACGTGTACGTAATTTTTTTATAATCTACAAGACGGACCAAAAAAATTTTTTTTGTGATCAGATTTCATCTATTGAGATGATTTCAAGACTTGATCAGAGAAATCCTGTATTTTTAAGAACGATCGCATTATAATGTGCGCTTTTTATAATTTCTAAGGGCCTACACACAATACTACACACTGCCGCCAGGCAAGCCGCAGTGCGCCCGGCTTGACAAACAAAGGTGTGCCGCTCGGCAAAAGCCGGCGGTCCGTGCCGCCGGCACTGTTGTAGTAGCCTTAAGGTGACGACATCGTTGACGTCCACGTCCATAAAATGTATGGAGATAAAATGGACGTCCACGGCATCACGATAACACAAGGAAGTAAAATATATGGAAATATATGAAGACGGTTTAAATTGCCGTTCACGATAACGTTATAACGTGCACGTATTTCCATTCATTTTATGGGCGTGGTCGTCCAGGATAATATCGTCACGTTTGAAATTATACAAACGTACAATCAGTCATACATGAAAGTTCGAGTAACAGAACCAGGAAACTTTTTTTAATATACCCATGTTCAGATTTTTTTCGTATGTGAAGTTCAGTCATAATCAAAAATAATGGGACGGACTGTTACCGTGATGCCGTGGACGTCCACGATAATATCGCCGCGTTAGAAATTAAGCGCACATTGGGCACAGCGCCAACCAAGGGAAGCGGGGATCTTATAATAAAAAGGGTCCTAAATAAATGTTGTTTGCAATGGAATTTGGACTTTGTCATGTATGAAATTTTGTTGTTTTTTCCAAATCTTGATGATGTTAGCTAAGTTTCTGAGTCTAAGTTTACATATTTCCTTGCAACAAAAAAATCTAAAACCCTGTCCGATCCGTGACAGTGTTGTTAAGTATCGTACTGATAGTATATACAATTATACAGGGTGTAACATAAATAACGCAAGACCTCTTAAGGGGGACATTGTACTCATCATTATGAACAACTTGGGACCAATCCAGAAATCGCGAAAAAAAAATCAGCTGTTCAGTACATTTGTGTTCGTATAATTCGTCAAAATGTAGTGAACAACAGATTTTTTTTTAAAGTTGTTCATAATGATGAGTACAATGACCCCTTAAGAGGTCTTGCGTTATTTAAATTACATCTTGTACCTGTGGCAATTTTCTGTAAAAAAAATTGCCACTTTTTTTTCCGAATGGGCGTGGGTCCTGGTTTAGCGAGTGTCTACAAGTCATAACTTATGACCCCTGTTTAAAATTAGCAAATTCTTAATGGATTTGGTACTAAAAATGTGATTTTAAACAGCAATCTTTTTTTTTAATTTTCAATAATAATAATACTTATGACTTTTTATTATTTTTTAGTAATTTTATTGCAGTACCTGTGCCCCTTTCGGAGCAAATCAAATTATTTATTTGCTTAATACAGGTAGGTATAAACAGATGTTACATCGTTACGTTGATCCAACAGGGTTTTTTTAACATATTGTATAACTATCCTCATTTCAAAAAATTACAACAGTCTGCCCCTACAGTTAGGAGCTCCACAGTAACAGTAAAGTATCTTTCCTGGAACGGAACCCACGTCATAGTTGTAGTTCCAAGTGAGCTCGGTACCTGCTTTGATGTGTGATAGCGCGAAGAACGCCACCCAAGGGAAACGAGGGTCGTGGGTGTCCACGAACACGTTCTGCACGAAGACATTCGGGCAGCAGGAGTGCTGGAAGAAATAATAAATAAATTTGTTAAGTATACTCTTGTCGGGAATCGCAGGCCGATTCCCGGCCACCGTACGCGCGGGCTTGCGGACGGTGAGCAATGGGTAGCTCGCCGTCCGATAAGGACCAGCCGGTCTATTCTGTAATAATCTCAAGGTGAAAACTTAGGTGAAGTGAACGTGAAGTGAGCTGTCATTCCACCTGCTGCTAGGGACTGACAGCTCACTCCGAGCTCACTTCACCTAAGTTCTCACGGTGAGATGGTTACAGAATAGCACTGCAGGCCCGGGTCGACAACGCGTTGTGTTCCACGCGCGCCTCAAAGAGATGTCAGCAAGTGAAAGGGTCCGATAGGACAGATGCCTACCGGGGTTGCGGGAAAGTACGAAAGGGATACTGTGGCCTGTGGTCTGATACGCCCTCCTGAGCGGGAGAAGTTATTTGATGATTTTATTTTATAATTTCCCACCCAAAAAAAAAAAGTATACTCTTGTTGTTATATATATATATATATATATATTTATATATATATATATATATATATAGGGGGGCTCGTGGCTTAGTAATAACAGCTGCACGGATCGATCGATCAGGTAAAGCTACGTTTGCTGCGGTCGGTCCGTGGATGGCTGACCATCTTTACATACCGAGACCCCTCCGCTCCCCTTCTTTAAGTAGTTGGTCCCGGTCCCGGCTGTCATTCGTGGATCTTTGACAGTCGTTACGGGTCGTCCGAAACCCGACAACCAGTCTTACCAAGAGGTATCGTGTTACCCAGTAACTGGGTTGTGGAAGTCAGATCAGTCACTCCATGTAAAATACTGGTATTCAGCGGCATCCGGTTAGACTGGAAGTCGACCCAAACATAGTTGGGAACAGGCTAGGCAGATTGACTCTTGCCGTTATATGTTATAGCAATTTCCGTCAATTTTAATGGACAGAAATTCATATTCAAGTCAGATCCGACTTGCAATAAAAATAATAATTATCAGCAAAACGGCTAAGCGTGAGTTTTATTAATAAAACTGGCAACTTTGGTAAAAAAATAGTAAGATGAAAGACAATAGACGTAGATATATTTAGTGACCTAAATCCGCTAACTATTCCTAAAGAGTCATAAAAAACCCTGTAAGGAATCGACACGTGTTTCACCAACGAGGCCTCCTCAGGATGACGATTGACTTGTCGCGAACCCGAACACGAAATGTTGCCACGCCGAGCGCTGGTCGCAGAGACATCTCTGCACACTTCGTGTAAGGAATAGTAAAGCGGATTAGGTTACTAAATATATCTACGTCTATTGTATTTTATAATGGATTTCCGCAAAGTCACGTCTGAGTCAATTAACTGGTACAATGAATTTATGGTACGAAATAATATATTTCGTAAACACAGATGATCTTGCCGAGTTTAGCCTGTGGTTATGTTACATCAGGGCCCTGCCATAATCACTTAGGCTGCCTGTCCACAGGAGCGGAGCGAGGCAGCGGAGCGGAGAAATGTGCCAATATATACTTACATTGAGATATCTGCCAATGTTGCCTTGAACCTTAGCGTCCATGATATAGCACGCCTCGTCCATACCGAATAACGTGCGAACAGATCTGGAAATAAACACATAAATACATTTTCTCAAACAGGCTTCGAACTGGAAAAATCGAAATTCGAACATTCTTTTGACAACTTTCTTCGAGATAAATCGAAATTACTGTACTGGCCGAACACAGGCGAGTAGGCACGGCCGGCAATGCTACTATGAACATTCAAATCTGTCGTGTTTAGCGGCCAAATAAATTACTATGAAAACTCATACAGTTCGCGTCAAATAACTTTGCCGCTCTGAAGTAGGCTACAAATTACTGCGCAGTAGTCAATCTTACTTATAAAACAGTAGCGCGCATGCACAATCTAACTAACAGAGCAAAAAAGTTATTTGACGCGAACTGTAACTGTCGTGTTATTTAAAAAAGGAACAAATTTACTTCGACCCACGACAACCACGGAGGTAACTTATCAAAGATTTTATTTAAATTTTGAACTGGCTCAGCAAATAGAGCTGTTTAAAGTAAAGAAGAAACAAATTAACATATTGGCTCGTGAAAAAATTTCTTTGTTCGTCATTGTTTCTGGAATTTATAATTAATTTACTTAGTTTGAATTTCCGCGCATTGTTTGAGAAAAGTACAACCTGTACCCTAATTACGTAATACACGATCAATCGGGAATTTGAATCGTTTTGAAACAAATTGCTAATCCATTGCTTCATAAGTTCGAAAAAAAAATCTGCTCAACAACGTAAATAACGCAACGAATGTTGTTGAACTGTCAAAATGAAACAAATTTGTCGTAATCGTTTACGAAAATGTGTTGCGTAATTAGATAGCTGATTGCGGCCAACCGCAAGGCACACATACGAGAGTCCATCAATGCCTAGTTCATTGATGGACTCGCGTATGTGTGCCTCGGCTTCGCCACGGCCCACATTTTCACGAACGTCAATCAATGCCCTAATAGGGATGTTGACTGGGGAAAAAAAAGCTATATAGTCGGACAGATAATAAAAAAATATTAGACACGTATTTTTTGCTTTATCATATTAATAAAGACATGGTTTAGATAAAACGCATTAAAGTTGGGGAGTGGGGGCTCGCTACGTCACAAGTCAGTATAAAATCTATTGGGGAGTGACGGGATGCCACATTTTAACTCAATATATTGCCGTGATCTTTTGAATACGTAAGAAAAGAAAAAAATACGAGTCCAATATTTTTTAATTATAATAATAATGACATGACGAAAAAAAAATTTTTATTGTCAACATCCCTATTGCTGGCCGCGACAGTAATGTACTATAACTAGCCGACTTACTTGACGACCATTGATATAATATTGAAAAATTGAAAAAAAAAACCTAAATACACATTCATTAAGCAACGTAATATCGAAGAACTTCATATCTAAGCAGTTTGAAAAAAAATCCCGTGAACACGATGACCACATCTGTTACCACCCCGGTTCTATAGCGGCCGCGCGCTGCAAGCAGAAATAGTCCTTACGATGTAGAGATATAAACTTCTTCGATGGTAGAAGCGTCCGCGAAAAAGAAAAAATACTATAAAATTACACTTACTTGTATTTAGAAATATACTCGTTAGCTCCCATGTTTGTTTGAGCCATGAATCTCGATGGTTCTCGTACTGTCAATAAAGAAAAAAATATACATTAAAGCCAAATTCTTGGTATCAATACACGTTATGTCCCATTAATTAAATATCAACTTTACCTCTATATAAATAAAGTTAATTTCAGAATGAATTGTACTACTATTTAAAATGTTATAAAAATATTATTAACTGTCTAACGGCATAAGTCTCGATTTCGTGGGAATATCGGGATAATAAGTATCCTATGTCCTAATCCAGGTCATGTTCTCCACATGTGCCAAATTTCATCCAAATCTGTTCAGCCGTTTTAGCGTGAAAGCGTAACAAACAAACTCACTTTCGCATTCATAATATTAGTTATATGAAGTTAACCTTAACCAAACGTGTTACGATTAAATATCGAACTTCATCTCGTTCGATATTTAATCGTAACACGTTTGGTTAAGGTTAACTGTGTACAAAATGATAATTTACCTTCTTCATCATCACTAATAGTAATACAATCTTCTTCAGCATTGGCTTCTTTAGTCGTATCTTTCTCCTTTTCTTTCTCATCAGTCGCAGATTTTTCTTTATCTTTCTTTGATTTCTCGCGTTTACGGAGGCGTTTGCTGTGAAAGATTATACGCGTTAATAATCTGAGACGCCGTTGGTCCCGGCTGTCACTCGTAGATCTTTGACAGTTATTACGGATAGTCAATTTGTTGACATAATCTACAAATTAAATTGTTTTTTATTGTAATATGTGGTTAGCTAGCGACCTCGACAATTTTTTATTTTACCTCGATGGTCCTAGTTTATCAATTATAACTTCTAGTTACAGCTATATGTACGCGGGCACGCCCTTTATGCCTGGAGGCTTTTATTTAGATATTGTTTTCGTTTAGTTATTTTTATTTCTGCCTGAGTATAGTTCTCGATGTTTTTGGTTGGTATATTGGCGTGTGCTAGCTGTCATATGGCTATTAATTTTATAATTTAAATTATGTTTTGTGTTGCGTAACGTAAATCATTGCATACTATTATATAGAATCATTTTTTTCTGAACAGACAGCTGTGCTGCTGGGGAGTTTGTTGCGCCACTTCTTCTTCCCAGCTAAAGCACTAGGAAGTGGTGAAGGGCAGGCGTTTTTTGGAGACTGTCTGTAATTTTGACGTTCGAAAAGTGCTGATTCTCAGCCTAGTTTGAATAAATGACTTTTGAATTTAATTTTTTTTTTTAATTTCAGAAGCCCAAAATTAGTCTTACCAAGAGGTATCGTGCTACCTAGTAACTGGGTTGTGGAGTTCAGATAGGCAACAGAGATGGGTTGTAACAGGTTAAACACGATATCTGTTATCACTGTTACTGTTACACAAAAATAACAGATCCAAATATCTGTTATTAAATGACAGCCTGTTATTTTTGTACTCTTTATTTCTTTTCATTTAAAGTCGAAAGTAGTATTTAACTACTTTAGTAAGAGTGAGAAGTAAGTAAATAATTGGTGTTTCTCTTTTTAGCAAGGATCATTATTCAATGAGGAAGAGAGAGAAATTGATAACCTTGCTATATGACTTCCTTTATGTGAGTGTAACAGCCATAGTGACAGTCAGTGTGGGGATTGTTATATTGAATTATCAGTAACAGGTGCGGTAACAGTATTTGAGGGTCTGTTATTTCAAGTAACAGATAAATTATATTGTTAGGAACAATTGTTATATGTTATTTTTAAATATCTGTTATTTCTATCTGTTACGATAAATACGCCTCACCCCTAATTGGCAGTCGCTCCATGTAAAATTGGTCATAATCAGCCTATGATTTTCCCACTACTGGGACAAAGGCCTCCTCATTGTAAGAGGGACTGGGCCATAGTCCACCACGCGGGCCCAGTGCGGGTTGGTAGATGTCACATGTCTTCGAATTGTTTGGTTCTAGGACGTGTCGGTTTCTTCACGATGTTTTCCTTCACCATTTTGAGAGCAGTGTCCGAACTCAGGGCCTACTACTCGTAAGTCGCGGCCACCACTGGGCCACCACTGCTCTCAAAATGAAAGTGTAAAATTGGTATTCAGCTGCATCTGATTGGCCTGGAAGCCGATCCCAACATAGTTGGGCTAGGCAGATTGATTTCGACTTACTTGAACTCCGTAACTCCTAGTCCAATGTATCCCGGTCTGAAGTCATCATCCTCTTTGTCATTCTTATCAGCCTTCTCCTCATCTTCGGAGGATGACGGTTCAACCTCGTCAGTGTCTTCATCATCCTTAACTTCTTTCTGCAGGACAAATAAATGAGGTCATGCGAAAAAAAAAACAATATTTTCATATATTTAATTTTTTTATATTTTTTTTTTATATATATAATTAGGCTTATATATTATATTAATAGTTTGTAATAGGTATATGTGTATCTTTATAGTTCCTTTAAAAATATTCCTCAATTTCTCGTAATTGCACCTACCACTGTTTGTCTCTGCATCACCCAAAGGTTGACTGGTAGAAAATGCCTGTGGCATTAAGTCCGCCTCTGTACATTTCTGTGCTTGAAGTATTAAATAAATAAATAAATATTTTTTTTGCAATTTTCAAACTCAAACTCAAAACATTTATTTAAAAAATCCCACAGGGACAAACAAATTACAGGTACTTTTGAATTGTCAAGGAGTCGGTCAGTCCGAAAGATGAAGCTAGTTGCCCATTTCAAAGCGTAGTAGGTACCTTTACAATAATTACAATTTTACAATAATTCATTTTTATTTTCCTTTTCATTTTTCATACTAAATAATTCGATAACGTCACGATTATTTAAAACACCCTTACGTGAAATATGACAACGTCGCATTTTCTTAGCTTTAAATATGAATGATTGGTTTGAATGAAAATTATTTACTCGTAATTATAATTGATGATATCTTCGAAACTATGTATTTTTGTTCTAGTATTATTTTTATTTTTTTGTATTATTTTTACTTATAGCATATTATTTTAGAGTTATGGGACATTTGACTGTCTGGCGCTGCATCTTAATATTGAGGCGATATTAGAGTGGGAGAACAAAATGGAATTTAATTCTTCCAAATGCTTCGTCATGAGTTTTACTCGAGCACAAAACCTATCACCTTTACTTATAAAATTAATGTCAGTGCTATTACTAGAACAACTGGAACAAGGATCTGGGTGTCACATTTGACAACAAGCTTAAGTTTCATGATCACATGGTATCGGTTGCAAAAGATTCATTTAGGCGATTAGGTTTCAAACTGCGCAATGCTAAAGAATTCAGCAACAGCGCTATTAAATCTATTTTTTATGTACTTGTTCGTAGTAAACTGGAGTCCGGTGCATGCGTCTGGAACCCGCACGAAAAGAAGTACACTTTACTCTTAGAAAAAGTACAAAAAGCTTATCTTAGGTATCTATAAGAACGTATGAATGGGCCCAGTCTCCTGTCCTTCTAACACTCTCTACGCTCAGCGCTCTCTTGGACGCTTAGCCTGACTGTGATGTGTTCGCGGATGAATGGAAGAAGATCCTGCCAATATGTCTGGAGTATTGTGAGATGAGCGTATGTCTGTCGAGTGTCTTTAACTAATATAAATGGCCTTGGTCGTTTTATGTCAAAAATAAATCAATCAATCAAAAGGTTCACGTTGTACATAACTTTTGGATGTATGTTTTATACCTCTGCCTACCCTTTCAAGTAACACAGGCGTAAAGTTATATGTACATACCTTGTCTAATTTCTTATCAGCCTCAGGAATATCTTCTTCATATCCCTCTTTCATTTGTTCGACTACTTCTATGTAGTCTAATTCTGCTAGATATTCATCACCCTCGTTCAAACCATCCTGCAAAGGAAATAGAAAAACATAGAATTTAATTTTAACGGCACGGTTGGTGCAGTGGTTAAGCGATTGACTGCTGCGCTGCGTGTCGCGGGTTCGATTCCCGCACGGAACAAATATTTGTATGACCTACAAGTAGTTGTTCCGGGTCTGGCTGGTTGTGTATGTGAGTATAAATGTTTATAAACGCACCCACGATACAGGAGAAATTCCTAGTGTGGGGCAACGTTTTTTTTTAAAAAAAAAAAAGTAATAAGGAAAGAAAAGTTTTGCTACGATGTTTAGACACCGTGTATTTTTTTACCCGACTACGGCGAAGCAAATAGGAGGGTTAAGATTTTGACCGGTATGTATGTATGTTCATCTGTTCCCTCATAACTTCTAAACTACTCATCATAATTTGACAAATGTTGTATCGTTGGAAGTGTCTTGATCGTCCGCTGGTTATAGGCGATGTGATGTCACATTAAACTGAATATGGCGCCTTCTAGAGACCATAAGTCATGAACTAAAAAAAATCGGAGTTACACGTAATCTGTTCGATTTATGCCCTAACAAGTGTGACTGCGGATTTTTAATTTGTCTGTCTGCGGTCTACCTTTGCGCGCACCCACATTAAGGGTCACAATTTTCTACACACAAAAACTTAGGCCCAGACCTACTGTAAACCTGTAGACAGACCTACCTGTAGATCTCTGTCTGTCCGTCTGAGGCGTAAGAGGTAAAGTAGAAAAAAAAAAAAAAAAAAAATTGCTGTTTAATATTCAGTTTTAGTACCCAAATAATTCTATGTTTAATTGAACGTTTTTTCTTTTTTCTTGAAAATTACTCTATAAATAGACTCTCCAGTACGATACCTAACAACACCCTACCGGATCGAACAGGGTTTTTTTACATGTTATATAGAGCTAATTATTCTTACCAAATTCGCCGTAGCATCAGTGAGCAAGTTACCAGCGTACACACAAAGGAAGGAGCCTTTGGGAACGTCGTTCAGCGCTCTGATACCCCAACCACGGTTCGGGGTTTTGAAAACCTGTAATATAAAAAATTTTACGGTGAAATGAGACGTAACTCATTGGAAGATAAAATATAGAGAAAATACAATAAATTTAGCATAAAGAAGATTATTTAACATTTTTTTTTTAAAGAACTCAGTTGAGAAAATCGGAAAATTCCCACCTTACCTTTTCGAAGTTAGTTCGTAATAATAATGCATTATTATACAAACACCAACCATTTATTTCAGTTAAACCAATTAAGGTCAAATTCCGTACCCGACCGCACGCGGCAACTGCAGGCGACGTGTCGCCGCGACACATCTGGTATTCTTATATATTTCTATTAAGGCGACGTGTCGCTAGCTACGAAAGATATTTCATAGAAATCAGTCGTGCCGCGACGACACGTTGCCTGCAGTTGCCGCCTGTGGTCGGCTACGGAATGGTACCTTTACATGCACTATTGAATTGTCCCTTGACAATTCAATAGTCGGTCAGTCAGAAAGATTAAACTAGTTGTCCATTTCAATGCGTAGTAGGTTCCTATAGAAAAGAACGGACAAGAAACTCCATGGACACTTTTAAATCAAAATATTGGTTACATTTAAATTGAAATTATACATGTGAGAACAATGTAGAAAGGCGTGCACGTTAAAAGCGTCCATAAGCGTAACATTAATATTATATATTATTAATAGTTTCATCACAATGTCTTGTTTTCTTCTTTTTTTATTTGTTTGTATATTGGCAACTTGCCACAGCTTGCTGCTATTTCCTAATAGCTAATTAGTCATTATTTAATCGTGCTTTTGTATGTTGTGCTGTTTTTTGTGTGCACTAAATAAACGATTTATCTATCTATCTATTAGTCAACCGCACGTATAATACGGCCGATATAACTTGGCCGGTCTGAACATAGGCTCTACGAACTTTCGCGCATGTTCTCTTACTCACACTCGCCTCATGTCACTGTTAGTTCCCAAAAAATGTAATTGCGCAGCCATCTGCGCGAAGTTCGGAACTGCCAAGTTATATCGGCCGTATTGTATTTAGTATTAATCAAATATTGACTCCCTTACGCTGTAGCAATAAGGGCGACTTTTGCTCACGTGCGGATTTCTGTATGTCATTGCGCTAGAAAAGGTGTGGTCGAGACTTACCTGTAATTTCAATTGTAATGGATGTTGCGCCACGCGGTTAAGACATGTATGCTTGCATTTACACCTGCGAAACAAAGTAAAATTAAAATTGTTTTTTACTAGAATAAATTTATGGAACTGGCTGGAAACAATCGTGAAACTTTCGTAAGATCTGCGTTTGAAGTTAATATGGGTTCTGTACCCAAATGGTGCCAACGGGACCAAGGTAAGGTAGATGCTTGAAATTTTTCCAGAGTGAACCTACCCGAAACTGTAAAATTTTCCCAATCAACTTTGAACCTTATGCTTTAGTGATAAAGTTGAAAATCTATTAAAGAAATTTGATATAGGTTCGTGGTAGGTTGATGTGCTGGCGTCTGTACCTGTATTACCTAGCCTAATTCGAGACCAAATTCAAGGGTTTTCGTTTTTTTTTAATTGTACTAATATGGCCGCTAATAACAACAAATATTAAAATAAAGTTTAAAATTAAAGGTTCTTTTTACTAAAGTGTTTGATGTGTAACACACAGAAAGGATTGGCTCTCATAAGAAAACATAGTCGTTATAGTATTGATATTTGGCTCTATTGACTAATGAGTTTGCCGACCACTGGGCTACCCCACTATAACTTGAAGCTTATTAACATAACTGGCGAAATGAGGGTGTACAACTCTTGCGTAACCCTTCGAGAAAAACAGGCGTGAGTTATCATAATCAGGCCTCTTCTCTGCGAGAGGGAGTGGGCCGTAATCCACCACGCGGGCCCAGTGCGGGTTAGTAGATGTCACATGTCTTCGAATTTTTGGTTCTAGGACATGTCGGTTTCCTCACGATGTTTTCCTTCACCGTTTTGAGAGCAGTGGTGATGAAATAAGTTACACAAAGTAAAGCGCCTCTTTGGGTTCGAACGTATCTACCTATAAAACTTACCTAGAATTACACTCGTATATCCCAGAAGGTAACGGTTCGGGCAGTCTTCTATAGACATAGCCCACATTAGGTCCACGTAGCCCGATGGTGCGAGCGCCTTCTAGCGTCATTTTCCAACAAGCACATTTTGATTTATCCTGAAACAAACACGTATCGGTTAATACTTTGGAGGATTGACTGGCAACATGGTGGATGGACTGTGTGAAAGATGATATGGCTAGAAAGGGGGGGACTACCGAGATGTCGACTAATAGAGAAGTATGGAAGAAAGGTACATGTTGCGCCGACCACGAATAAATTGGTATAAGACTTTGGAGTATTGAAAAAATTGCGGGTCATATACAATAACGGGTTCAGGATGTTGATGGGGCTGCCCCGTTTCTACAGTGCATCTGGTATCTGTGCACAAGCACATGTCGATGGCTTCGAGGCTATCGCCAGACAGAAATCTGCCTCTTTGCTCTGCAGAGTGCGGGAAAGCTCCAACTCGATCCTGAAGACCATAGCGAGGAGGTACGATTCTCCTTTGTTAGGTGATGTTGTTCTAAGTTGCATTTCGAACAACAGCCTTGTCTCCAAATAGTTTACTAACATAGATATAAGTTTTCTTTTTGTTATCCGAAATAAAGATTATTTTATTTTTATTTATTTTATATACTTAGAAATAATTATGATATCGAATAATCGTTGTTGGCAATATTCCCTCTTCAAGGAATATGGCAATACCTTCCTCCTAAAAGTATTTGGAAATTTTCCATCCTCAAACAGATATTGTGATCTCCTCAAAAAAATAAAAATATAACAAACCCAGTTTACTATATCATGCACACACATGCATATCACCGTACCTAAAAATCATCTATTACCACTTCACACGTTTAGCGGTATAAGGAACAGGGTCTGTCCTCCGACCAGACGGGTGTCGTGTCTGGCGGGCAACTGCCCAACAATTGATGTCGGGGAAGTTATATATATGCAGTTGGCGCGGAAGACTAATTGCGCGATGCAGGATTTGTGTGACGTCAGGTCTTTGATGCGTAATTCGCATGTGGCGATGTAGATGCCGCCACAATTTTGGTAATATTCCATCCTCAAATAAATATTGAGATCTCCTCAAACAAAAAAATATATAACCAACCCAGTTTACTGTAGCAATATCTCCGTACCTAAAAATAAGCCATTACACGTTTACCTAAAGTGGTCGTTGATGGGCCATTGTCCTAATACACGTTGTCTCATAGTAGTCCGTGATGGCCCACTGCTCTTACATGTTGTTCTATAGTTGTCCATGATGACCCATTGTTGGGCCACAATGGTCCATGATGAGCCATAGTGGTCCATGATGGCCCGTTTTTTTTTTTACTTTCAAGCTGTTACTCCGGGACAGTCGCAGCCGCACAAAAACTCGGGCTCCAGGTTGAGCGGCACGCCAGTGGGAGTCCGTTCGGTGGTGTACGAACGGAACTCCTATAAGGAGTCGTCGTAATAGTTCACGTTACTATATCTCACCTGTCGCGTCACACGCTGGGACATAGTGGGCCATGATGGCCCACTGCACTTACACGTTGGGCTTTAGTTGTCCATGATGGTTCAATGTTGGGCCACAGTGGTCCACGATGGGCCATAGTGGTCCACGATGGCCCATGTTATTTCCTTCCATTTTTGTTTCTCACTATAATATCTTACCTGGCAGTCGTCGGTACAGTCGCAGCCGCACAAGAACTCGGGCTCCAGGTTGAGCGGCACGCCGGCGGTGGGAGTGCGCTCGGTGTTGTACGAACAGAACTCCGGTAAGGAGTCGTCGTAATAATTCACACAGGGTACTGGGACGTTCTCTTTGCCGTGGGAGAGGTCCTGAGAAAGAAATGATGGGAGTTAATATAAGCTGTGGCATAAAACTTTGAAGATGTCGTAGACCATTACAGTCCATTTTTACCCGACTACGGCGAAGCAAAAAGTAGGGTTATGATTTTGACTGGTATGTATGTATGTTCACCTGTTCCCTCATAACTTCTAAACTGCTTATCATAATTTGCCAAATGAAGTATCGTTTGGAGCGTCTTAATCATCCGCTGGTTATAGGCTATGTGACGATGGCGTGTGAATATGGTGCCCTCTAGAGGACATAATTAAAAATTCATGAATAAAAAATAAAATATGCTATGTTAGTAGGTTATCAAATAAAAGGGCACATTTCAAATATATATATATATATATATTATACCCCAAAATAATTAATAATAATCCGAAGCCACACGCAAATCTGTTCAATTTATGCCCTTACACGACGTGTGACTCCGGATTTTTCATATGACTATTGGCTGTCATGGTTCATCTTGTAAGTGTCATGAGCAGTAATCGGAGTAGGTAGATTGATT
The DNA here is from genome assembly GCA_949128155.2 of Xanthia icteritia. Classification (NCBI taxonomy): domain Eukaryota; kingdom Metazoa; phylum Arthropoda; class Insecta; order Lepidoptera; family Noctuidae; genus Xanthia; species Xanthia icteritia. Next base: position 8,494,275 of record OX421959.2, on the reverse strand, counting down.
TTGGTACTTGTATCATAAATGCACACAGAAAGAATAACATGGATAAGCCATTTTTCCGGAAAGCAATTCCGGTATTTCCGGATTCAATTAAATATTGTTAATTTTGGTAGTGATATTATTTTCACAACACAGTAACAAACAAAGAAGCGCACTCTACGAACTGAAGTAAACGAGTGAGCTACCTGGCATGTCGTCGGCGGGCGTACGCATTGTTTTGATAACCGGTTAGTGCACCACCCATGATCCTTTGTTCTGATTGGTCGTTGGGTTGTGTCAAATCGTGACTGTATGCCGTTAAAAAAAATTATGAAGAATATAATATTGCTAATTTTAATACAATTCCTACCTAAGTTCCGGTTTTTTAAAATAATCAACCAATTCCGGAGGAATGTCCATATTAATAAATACGTTTCGGATCAATGACCCCAATTCAATCTACCTACTCCGATCACTGGTCATGAGCCATAATGAACCAACTTGTGCAAGTGTCATGGGCCATTATTAGCCCATCTTATGAAGGTATCATGGGCCATCATGACCCACCGAGTCATGAGCCAACATGGCCTATTGTGTAAAGAGCTCATGAGCTATTATTGCCCATGAGACCTGCACAACAGAATAATTCATGGTGAAAATGGGATATTGACATACCTTTTTCCCCACAAGACACTTGTTGAGCACGAATTCTGCCAGACAATGCGTAGAGTAGTGGAAGTCAAAGAGATCTACAGGCAAGTCGCTGTCTATTGAACGTAAGTAGTGATGTAACTCGCGCATGTTTCGTAAGCGACGGCCGCAGGGCGCGCGGTACATCACTTCCTTGTGGCCTTTGAAGCGGACTATTTGTCTGAAACAAAAATACATAATTAATATTAGTTAAGTAGGCATTTGCACAGCAGTGAGACTGTGGCGGCATCTATATCGCCACATGCGAACTCCGCATCAAACTGACGTCACGCAAAATCCTGCATCTCACAAGCAGAGTTTACCGCGCGACTAGACTATATACATAACGTCCCGACCTCAATCGTCGGGCAGTAGAGCATCGAAGACTTGTGCACTAACCTAACGCAGAGGATGTTCGCGCGTGCCGACGTTTCTGAATTGCACCACATCCGAGACATAGCACCATGGCACGCGCGCTCACCAGACTACAAGCTCTTCCCGCGCGACATCATCACAGACGTAGCGCAACAACCACCGGACTGACCCTTTTAGTAAGTCGTCCTCAGTCTACACGCGGCTTACCCATGACAAATAGAACTCCACACTCGCTACACGACACATGCCCCGCGCAAAGCGACCTAGGTTAATACAGGAGTCACGCGCACGGCCCACACACACATGACTCCACATTCGCAGAAAAACCCAAAAAGTACCACACGAGCGCCGCACACACAACTAAGTCGCCCGACACTCACTACAACGGTCCGCGCCCCGCAGCGCTACTGGCTAGACCTGGTTCACGCTGTGGGGGCGGGGAAGACTCTCACTGTGGGGAGCGCCAACCAAAACTGACGCCCTCGTGGCTAGACCGGCCTTTGCTGGGCCTTGCCTAGGGATCTAGGTATCTCACCTGACAGGGGCCAGGTCACACGGCCGTCGAGAAACACTTCAGGCGCTCCCACAGATACACCCCAGAAACACAACCCGATACGCTTAGGTGAGGACCCCTCGGCGAGCAGGTTTGCAGTAAAGCATTCCATCCCTTCCAAGCAGGGGGAGGGGAACCCAATGACCGACCCCCGAGAGAGAAAAAACCCTTTGGGCAAGGGGCCAAAAAAGCCCCAAAACCAATTTCTCTCGGGGGCGCAGAGGTGACTTAGACGGTATAACCATCGGGCAGTTGCGCGCCAGACACGACTCCCGTCTGGTCGGAGGATCCTCCCTTTTCTATAGAGGATGAGTGAACTTTACACCCTATTCTTCATGCCTCTAAATCGCTTTTACCTTGTCAAGCGATTCTTTTCTTTACTTTACTGTGCATTTATGAGGGAAAACATTCGCTCCACATTTGAATTGCGTGCTGTGATTGAAATAAATTCTGTGATGTTACCAATAAAACCCTACTTTTCGAAAAAATTGCACGATTGGCGGACGTTAGATTTTCAAAAAAACTGGCTGTCGTCTAAGCTACTGCACTATTTTTTCAGGACTATACTTGCGTGATACCGCGAAATTCAAAAATGCCTGTCTCAGATTGGCGCCGTCCGCAAACCTGTCTTAACCTCAACATGACTGTCAAATGCGGCAAATGCCTGTCAGATGGTAACCCTATGTGGGACCATCTTCAAAGGCTCTCCCCCTTTAATATTACTTACCTTGCCTACGTTGCTGCACAAGATGGGCCATAGTGGTTCATCCTGGCCCCTTCACAATCTGGATCATTGTAGGCTATGTTGGCCCATACTGTTCCGTATTGGTAAGTTTATAACTCACCTTTCCCATCCGCTGAGCAGTGGTTTTGCCAATGGGTTATAAGTTCTCAACTCTTTTAGTGAGAGCACGTCGCTTCGCTTGCATCTTGGACCGCATCTGTGTGGCACCATCTTCAATGGTTTCACCGCGTTCTTTGGTGTGTAATACTGTGAAATAACATTAAAATTATATACTTCGGTTGATAAAAGTTTGTATTGGACATAAATATTATACTCTAGCATTAAATACATTGTAATGTTTTGCATGTCAAATGTCTGACTTTGTATTAGGAACTTATTACTGACTATAAGACCAACACCGTACCAATACTTATTGCAAATAAATGATTGAATGATTGATTGATTCAAAATTCAAAATATTTTATTTCACATAGACCTACAAGGGCACTTATGAAACGTCAGAAGCTAGGTGCACGGTTCCAATTGGTCGTTTCCTATGGAGAAGAGCCGGCACGAAACTCCATGGTTACTCTTTTAAAAGTAAATGGTATTTACAAATGGTTTTCAAATTACAGAGTTAATAGGTATGAGAGGACAGTGTAGGCCTATCAACAAGTACCCGGTACTTAGCAAGATAGAAAATGGTCGACAGATCTACAGTCTGTTAAGCCTACAACGTTCTCACATTCACAAATTCTAAAAGAAAATAATCTATATAAAAGCAAAATCAAATAAAAAAAATAAAAAGCTATTTAGACCAAATTGATTGATTGACTGAAAACATCACGAAGAAACCTGTCAATCCGCATTGAGCAAGTATAATGGTTATGACTTCTCTGTATGATGTGGTCTTTGACCTGTAGAGTGATAGTATTAATCTGCATTCACAATTTATTTGCCAAACATGTAAACAAACACGAGTTTTAGGAAAGACAACTGTAAAGCCTACAAATAAGGTTCAGTTTGCGTTACAACTTCAAATTTTTTATGAATTTTTCAAGAGTACTAGTCACTCTAAAATCAACTTTATTTAAGTTGATGTTTGTTTTAGTGGAAATAACATCAATAGGAAACAAGGGTTTAAATAGACTATTATTATTGTAAAGAAATTGAAAACAAGTATTATAATAATGTAGTAATGAATTTAATATTAAGTAGTGCTTATATTATTTAAATTGATTTTTCATTGAAAATATGAGTAATGTATTGCATTTAAGATTTCGAAATCAAATTAATTAACAGTTTGTATAACTTAAATAATCCTAACTATACGAGTATATATATTATACATATAATATTATAAATGCTAAAGTGAGTTTGTTTGTTACGCATTCACGCAAAAAAAGGCTAAGCAGATTTAGATTAAATTTGGCACATGGGTAGACCATAACCTGGATTAGGACATAGGATACTTTTTATTCCGATATACCCATGGGATCAAGACTTATGCGGCTGAAACCGCGGGGCGCAGCTAGTTTATTATAAAAAAATCAAAATACACTGATATAAAGACGAGATATGAGGAATTTCAAATTTCTATAGAAAACTTATTTGTCTCATAACTCATCTTTAAATCAGTGTCCATTCAAAATATATATTTGGGAGCCTAGATATTCGGTAATCCAATTGGAATAAATACACACTACCTTAAGAATATGTTTGATTTACAAATTATTTTGGTATTACGTTTGTATGAACTACGCATGCTCCGCCGGCCCCTTTAAGAAAATGTTCGGCTGAATATTTACTTATTTAAGTGTCATATGTATGTCCTGGTACTGTAACATTCATGAGCAGTACTCACCACAACTCTGCTGGTGACGGGATCCGTGTGTGTGGGGGGCACGATCTGTTGCGATGGCGGGAGCACTTGAGGAGGTGCTGAGGTAGACTTCTTAGCCACGGCGCGTTGGCGACGTATCTCCTGGGGAAATTATTTAATTTAGACAAGATATTTTTTTTTAATAATGTGTTTTATTTCACACAAAACACTAATCTACAAGTGGTCCTCATATGGCCTGACCAAGATTATGTCTGGACTTTAAAAGAAACTGCGATCTCTGAGTTTGTTTCGGCCTTTCTTCTCAGAGTAGTCAGATAAGAAACGCTGAACTCATCTAGCTTATTTATAATATTTTTTTAATATGACGTGTAAAAATGATTCTGATATCCTATTTACAGAATAAACAGTTTCATTTAATTTAATTAAAAAAACTAACTTTTAAATGTAATGGAACTCGTGGATTACAGCCAATCAGCATCTCATTCTATTTTTTTTTTAATATTTTCACTTCGATTTTCTTTTGAGAAGGCAAAAGTTCACCTTGATTTTTTAATGTGATATATAATTTTAAAAAATACGGACGATGAATTGTCTTTCTGCGAATTATTTAGCTTTACCAATTTTTTTAATAAATAAACAAAAAACCAAACTCTTAAAAGTCAATACTTTTAATTTCAGACAGTAAGTTGATTTCTATCTTACCAAAAATTTCTAATACAGGGCAATGTAATTTAATAAACAATATATGAAATTAATTAACGATAAAATCAAGCACTTCTTACCTCATTTTGTATCTGCTGCTGCTGCTGTTGCTGTTGTTGTTGCTGCGCCTGCGCATCCACTGGCTTGCTCGATTCCTGCTCATCCGACCGAGTGTACTCCACGTACGGCATATTGAACTGTAAATTATATTATTATATTAGTTTATTGATAACGGAAGGATTCATAGCTAAATAATAACAGCCGTACGGGTCGATCGTAGGGTAAGCTACGCTTGCCGCGATTGGTTTTTGAATGGGACAATAAATTACATATCGATAGTTTGAGATCCCTCCGTGCCTCGGAAATCAAGTTAAGTCATTCGTCCCGGCTGTCCTTGCCATGCTGGGGCACGGTGGGCCATGCTCGCCAAGCTGAGAGAGGTCCTCAATCCGGATGACGTCCGGGTGTCCAGGCCGATGAAGACCGCTGAGCTGCGCGTCGATGGTCTGGACGACTCGACGACCCCGGCTGAGGTCATGGCGGCCGTCGCCCGAGTAGGTGGATGTCCGCCCGAAGACGTGCGGACGGGCGACATTCGCGCCGACGCTTCCGGGCTCGGCACGATTTGGGTGCGGTGCCCGGTGGCGGCGGCGAACAAAGTCGCTGACGGTGGGCGTTTGTTGGTGGGGTGGGTTGCAGCGAGAGCTAAGCTGCTGCAGCCCAGGGCCATGCGGTGCTACCGGTGCCTGGACTTCGGGCATGTCCGAGCACGGTGCACCGCCGAAATAGAACGCAGCGACCAGTGTTATCGCTGCGGTCAGCCCGGCCACAAGGCGGCTCAGTGCTTGGCGGCGCCAAACTGTAGCCTCTGTACAGCTGCAGGGAGGCCCGCCGGACACAGGGCGGGTGGAAAGGCCTGTGGCGTGCCCGCCAACAACAACAAAAAGAAGAGAAGGGATGCCAAGGCTGCGGGGGGCTCTTTACCCCCCCCTCAGCCTGGCTGCCCTTCGGCCGACTCCCGGCCTAGGAATGGTGCGGAGGGAATGGAATGCGCATAATGTCTATACACCATTACCATTTCCTCCAAGGCAATATCAACCACTGTGCCAGAGCTCAGGATCTCTTGATCCAGAGCATGGCAGAGTGGTCGATTCACGTGGCTGTGGTCGCCGAGCCGTACTTTGTCCCCCCCCGGGATAGCTGGGTGGGAGACCTTGATGGTTTGGTGGCCATCATTGGCGGGGCTCTCGTCAACCCGTCCCGAGGTCACGGCTGGGTAGCCGCCCTCGCGGACGGCATTGGCGTTGTTGGAGCGTATTTTTCGCCCAACAAGAGTCTCGCCGACTTCGAGTTGGGTGCCGTTGTGGGCCAACTCCATCCTCGCCCCGTGCTGTTGCTGGGCGATCTCAACGCCAAATCTGCGGCGTGGGGATCCCCAGTGACCGATGCTAGGGGTGAGGCATTGGAGGAGTGGGCGGTCACGACTGGCCTGGTCGTCCTGAACCGGGGCTCGGTCCACACGTGCGTGCGGCAGCGGGGCGGATCGATTGTTGACGTCTCGTTCGCTAGCCCTGCTGTCGCGAGCCGTGTTCGTGACTGGCGAGTCGCCGTGGAGGTGGAGACGTTGTCGGATCATAGATACATCCGTTTCGACGTCTCCGCCCAAACCGCTGGCGGCCGCAGATCATCAGTCTCGCGAATGGACGGCCCGCGCTGGGCGCGCAAGCGCATCGACAGGGAACTTCTCGAGGAGGCCGCTATTGTTCAGGCCTGGAGCCGGGAGTCGGCAACGAACGGACCCGTCGACGTCGACGTCGAACAGGAGGCGCTGTGGTTCCGCGGGGCGACGACGCAAATCTGCGACGCGTCCAGGGGCGATGACTCCAAACAACTCGATTCCTGCCGGCTTCCCTTCAGAAATTCGGGAACACTACCACTCTATCGTCATTGAATAATCATACACCATAAAATTAAAACATTACAAAACGCCTACACAATTTTTTTTGTCTTTATGTCCCAACAACAAAACATTTTGCTCTAAAATAACTCGTAGGCGCGTCCGGCTTATTGTGAATTCAATTTCTATAGAAAATAAAGTCCACTTGACGTCACTTCGGTCACGTGACACCGCTGTTTCTTAGTAGCCGGGTAAGCCGGTCTGCGCCGAGTTACGATGTAATACGCATGCGCGTCGTGAAACGAAAATGAATGAGCTATTGTTCGGTCAGTTCGCTCAGTTGTTCGTTTGTTGTCGTTGAATTTCGTAATGCGTTCGGCTCGGAGTTCGGACATCATACATTCATCATTCGATTGACATTATGTGTGGTTGTTTTTTGATGTAATCGCATTAGAACCATATAATTTGTACAAATTAAGTAGTTAATTTGCATTTTGTTCGCTCCGTATGAATTGAATTCATTAGTTTATTATTGTAGGTATAGAATAGTGATTGAGATAGTGTTTATGTGTTTTGAGTTTAGTGAAAGAAAAGATCGTTGTAATTGGGTATTTTGGGTAAGTAGATAGTTTAATAAGTTGAAATTATTTATTTAGAGTAGTTTTGAAAAGTAATTAGTACGATCAGTAGAATTAGGATGGCGGCATTAATAGTTTTAGATTGTTGCTTGACAGATTATTTACTTTGTGAGGCAACATGCTTTTCAAGGTTGAGCTTTGAAAATAAGAAACACATAATTAAGTTAGGCCGCGCTCGTCCAGATATGATTATAAATTACAAACGACGTGATGGTTTTTTCAAACATTTTAATGTTTCCCTTTACGATAAATATCCATGGCTGACTGGCAGTTGTAAATTAAATAAAATGTATTGTTTTCCATGTTTACTTTTCTCAGATTCTAGTAGTTTATGGAATAAAGGGGGTTTCACAGATATTAATAATCTGACGAATTCAACCAAAAAACATGTTCAGACTGAAAAACATATTCGTAGCTGTTTAGAGTTACATGAGTTTGGGACTAGTAGGATAGAATCATTTTTCGCTAATTCTCATGAAGCTCATAATAGAAAAGTAGATCGAAATAGGAATTTAATGAAACGGTTTATTGACACCGTTATTTTGTTAGGTAAACAAGAAGTAGCTTTTCGCGGGCACGATGAAGGTCCAAATTCCGATAACCGCGGTAACTATATCGAAACTTTGTTATATCTGAGCAAGTATGATACAGTAATGGACTCGCATTTAGAACTATGTTCTTCAGTTCAGAACCCTGTCTTTTCTGGTCTCTCTAGTGACATTCAAAATGATTTAATTCATAGTATTGCATCCGTTTTACGAGACCACATTAGATTAGAGATAGATAAAGCTCAATTTCTGTCTGTAATGATTGACGAAACTCCCGATGTCAGTCATAGGGAGCAATTAACTGTAATTTTTAGATATTTATCAGAAACTGGAATCGAAGAACGATTCCTAGGTTTTTACGATGTTAGCGGAGGTCGAACTGCTGAAGTTTTATCCAAACAGTTGTTAGAAATACTTGACCAGTATCGTTGTAGGAATAAGTTAGTTGGTCAGTCTTACGACGGCGCGGCAGTTATGTCTGGGGAGCACGGTGGAGTACAAGCAAAAATTCGCGATGCATGCCCTATAGCAATGTTTGTCCCATGTTACGCTCATATATTAAATTTAGTACTGAGCCGTTCCCTTGAAAATATTCAGGAAATGAAAACGTTTTTTGGACACGTAAATAGTATTGTTCGGTTTTTCAACAAATCAACTAAACGGTCCAACCTTCTGAAGGAAATAGCTGACCGCCGTATGCCCGGAGTATCAGAAACCCGTTGGCACTATCACTCACGCATTATTAATGTAATTTTTAACTGCAGATCAGACATGATTAATACTTTTAATTCAATGTTAGATAACCCGCAATCTTGGGATAGTGAATCTCTTTCCTTGGCAGAATGTTTCCTCAGTAAGTTAGAAAACATGCAGTTTTGTTTTTTTTTGCACGTATTGTCAGACATTTTTCAAAAAACCGACGTTCTTTTTAATTTATTGCAGTCAAAACAGATTGATATTGAAGTAGCAAACCGCGAAATAGATTCATTCAATAGTTGGCTTGCAAATAATTTTATAAATCACTTTGATTTTATTTATGACAGCGTCCAGGAATTCCGTGACCCGCCGCGACAGCGTAGACGACTTAATACAGAAGTAGACGCTAGAACCTTATATCGGCGTCTTTTCATTGAAATAATAGACAATGTTAAGACGCAAATACAACACAGGTACCAATCACTTTCCCAAATGAGTTTTCTTAATTTACTTAATAAATCAAAGTATAGTTTTTATAGTAGATCTTTTCCAGATGAAATAATATCTTCTTTGATATTAAAATTTCCACAAATATTTGAGTTCACTGCTTTAAAGAACGAGTTGAAAGTATTATACACAACTCCATCTTTGAATAAATTAGATGTTTACGAGCTTTATCTCAATTTTCAAAATTCATTATTAGGTGACACTTTTCCACAAATTACAACATTATGTAGTATATTTTTGACACTTCCTGTTACAGTAGCATCCGCGGAGAGGTCGTTTTCGGCTTTGAAGCGAATTCATACGTACATGCGTAATTCTCAAAAACAAGAACGATTATCTGATCTAGCCATTCTTTCTATAGAAAAACATTTATTGCATAAGATTAAGAATCATCCCGGGTTTTATGATAATGTCTTAGCACACTTTGTAAGAAAGAATAGACGAATAGCTTTAGAGTATAAGTAGTATTATAAGTAGAATAAGCCAGTAGTCTTCTAGTAAAGTAGTTTTGTCTAGTAGACATCGTATCGACATCACACCGCAAACGGCTGTTTTCAAAGCCACTTTTATTATACTTGCAAGACACTGTTTCAATCTATCAGTGCTTACATGTATAGTAAAGGTGGACTGAATTAAGACACATTTGCCTAACTGGACTTAGGACTACGTGCGCCATGGCTGCAGCCCTAGGTAAGCATTTTTTTTGCTCCGGCTTACCTTCCTCAAAACCTCACGCTCCGCCACTGGACGCGTCCATGCCCCGGGTCCACGCACAGTCCGCAAGGCGCCAGGTGTACTGGTGGTCCGCCGAAATCGCGCACTTACGAGTCGCGTGCGTGGCGGTGAGACGCCAGTACACCCGTTATCGAAGACGACGTCGTCGGGTCCCTGACGAAGAAGCCGCGCTGTATGAGGTGTACCGCGCGGCTAAGGGTACTCTGTGGCTGGCCATCGGCGAGGCGAAGACGCGAGCCAGGGAAGGGATGTTGGAGACTCTAGACGGGGATCCGTGGGGGCGCCCTTATCGAGCGGTTCGAGGGAAACTAAGAGCCGCAGCGCCTCCGATTACGGAGAGTCTCCAACCCGAGCTGCTGGATGAGGTAGTCGCAGCCCTCTTCCCGGCAAGAGCGGAGCACACTCCGCCGCCGATGGCTTTGCCCACAGCCGCAGAGTCTACGGAGGAAAACGCCATCAGCGTCCCAGAGGTGACACAGGCAGAGATGGGGGCGGCCGTGATGCGGCTCCGGGCCAAGAATGTGGCTCCGGGGCCAGACGGAGTTCACGGCCTAGCATTAGCCCTCGCTCTGAAGGAGCCCCAGCTAAGAGGACTCTTCACAGCGTGCCTGGAGCGGGGCCAGTTTCCCACTTTGTGGAAAAGTGGTCGTCTGGTCCTGCTCAGGAAGGCGGGGCGCCCTGCAGACTTGCCGTCTGCGTACCGGCCCATAGTGCTGCTAGACGAGGTGGGTAAGCTGTTCGAGCGTATACTCGCAGCCCGCCTCGTCGGCCACTTGTGCGGAGAGGGGCCGGACCTGGACGAGAGCCAGTTCGGCTTTCGGCATGGGCGCTCCACCATACACGCAATAGCGCGTGTGAGAGTCCTGGCGGAGGAAACGGTGTCCCGGGGTGGGGTGGTGGTGGCGGTGTCCTTGGACATCTCCAACGCCTTCAACACCCTGCCCTGGAGTTGTATTCGGGAGGCACTGCGGTACCATCGGGTGCCTCCCTACCTCCGCCGCATCGTTGGGGCTTATTTGGCGGGGAGGTGTGTCACCTACGTGGGACGTGATGGCGGAAACCAGCGCCTCATGTCGTGCGGTGTTCCACAGGGATCGGTTCTGGGGCCGCTCCTGTGGAACATCGGGTACGACTGGGTGCTGAGAGGCGAGTTCCCACCGGGCGTGGACCTGACGTGCTACGCGGACGACACGCTGGTCACGGCTCGGGGGAAATCGCACAGGGAGGCAGCGTTGCTGGCGACGGCTGCGGTCTCACAGACGGTGAGCCGCATACGGCGCCTCGGCCTGGAGGTGGCCCTCAACAAGTCGGAGGCCATGGTGTTTCATGGTTCCCGGCGGGCGCCACCGCCCGGATCACACATCGTGGTCGGGGGGGTCCGAATCGCTGTCGAGCCCACCATGAAGTATCTGGGACTGGTGCTCGACAGCCGATGGGATTTCGGCCCCCACTTCCGGCGGTTGGCGCCCAAGTTGTTGGGCGCGGCTGGGGCGCTGTCAACGCTGCTTCCCAATCTGGGGGGCCCGAGCGCCGCTTGTAGGCGGCTCTACGTGGGGATCGTGCGATCGATGGCCCTTTACGGGGCCCCGATCTGGGCGGCTGACCTGACGGCTGGTAGCATCTCTGTGCTGCGAAAGCCGCAGAGAGCTATGGCCGTCAGAGTCATCAGGGGGTACCGCACGATCTCCCACGAGGCGGCTTGTGCACTGGCCGGATCCCCGCCCTGGGACCTGGAGGCGAAGGTACTCGCGTCACTGTATCGGTGGCGCGAGGAAGCGCGGGCGCGGGGCGAGCGGCCGATGCAGCGCCATTTGGAGCAGCGTCGGTCGCAGCTTCACGAGGTCCTGGTGGCGGAATGGCGGGACAGGCTTTCACGCCCTACCGCCGGCCTCGTCACCATCGAGGCGGTCCGGCCAGTGCTCGACCTCTGGCTCGGGAGGAGGCACGGCTCCCTGTCATTTCGGGTGACACAGATGCTCTCGGGGCATGGTTGCTTCGGGAAGTACCTGTGTCGCATAAACAGGGAGCCGGACGCCCGGTGTCACCACTGCGTCGACTGCCGGGAGGACACGGCGCGGCATACGTTGGCAGAGTGTGCCGCTTGGGAGGAGCCGCGCCGTGCCCTCATCTCAGGAGTAGGCAGTGACCTGTCGCTGTCGGCCGTTGTGAATGCAATGGTCGGCAGCGAGGAGTCCTGGGACGCGGTGGTATCCTTCTGCGAAGTAGTAATCTCGCAGAAGGAGGCTGCGGAACGGGAGAGAGAGATTTCATCCTCTCACCCGGCCCGCAGCAGGCGCACCGGGCGTCGGCGGAGGGCGGACAACGCCCTCTTCCAGCCCCCCTAAATGGGTCCAGGGGCGACGGACCCGGGGAAGTCCGTCGCCCCCCATACATCTGGACCCGAGGTGGCGGCGCGTAGTGTTCCTCGCGCGCCCCTCTTAGACGTCGCGGGGAGAGTCAAACACCTCATTCCCCCCGCTCGACGAGACGGAGCCCGCAGAGGCGGGCTGGCACCAGTCGGGGTCGCGGAAGATTTGAACGTTCCCGCGACCCCGGCGTAGGTGTGAGATGGAACACCGGGGTGGTTTTTAGTCAGTAAGAGTCTGACAGACCCCTCCGCCCGCCCCAGGGCGGAGGACATCCATGAGGATTTTCCACCCCGAACAAAAAAAAAAAAAAAAAAACGGTGGGCCATGCTGGGGCACGGTGAGCCATGATAACCCATGCTGGCCGATAGTGGACCATGTTGGGCCATTGTGGTCCATGCTTGCCCATGGCAGTCCATAATGGGGAATTGGTCCATGTTGGTCAATGCTGAGCCATGATGGCCTATGCTGGCCTATGACAGTTGGGCGTACCCGTGGCTGCGCCTTGCTGCGCGGCATGGGGCGCGGGCGGTGGCGCTCGGCGGCGCGCAGCTCCAGGTACAGCGGCGCCAGGCGCGTGGAGCCGCGGTACACCCACTCGCGCCGCCCGTCGCCCACGTACATGATGGTCTATGCTGGCCTATGACAGTTGGGCGTACCCGTGGCTGCGCCTTGCTGCGCGGCATGGGGCGCGGGCGGTGGCGCTCGGCGGCGCGCAGCTCCAGGTACAGCGGCGCCAGGCGCGTGGAGCCGCGGTACACCCACTCGCGCCGCCCGTCGCCCACGTACATGATGGTCTATGCTGGCCTATGACAGTTGGGCGTACCCGTGGCTGCGCCTTGCTGCGCGGCATGGGGCGCGGGCGGTGGCGCTCGGCGGCGCGCAGCTCCAGGTACAGCGGCGCCAGGCGCGTGGAGCCGCGGTACACCCACTCGCGCCGCCCGTCGCCCACGAACATCACCTGCGCCAGCGACGCGTCCACGCGGGTCACGCGGGAGGACCACCATTTTCCTGGGAGAATGGTTTACTTATAGAACAAGAATATATCACTTAGGGCTAAATTTTCAAAAAGCTTATTTGAAGCTAAACCTTTCACCTGAAGATTATGAAATAACAGATACACTTTAAAGCCCAACGCATACACAAGGCGGGTGCGTGTCGGGCGCGGGTCGGGACGGCAGTACGTTGGGCTTGTAAACGCGGTGATATTTGAATCACAGTTTTACTAGAACAAACGTCGTTCAGACCATGGTCTACTACCATTCTATAGCATCAAATATGTTATTAAAACAAACTAAATTAAGTATTCTCAAATAAGTCTTACGTTGCTCAAACGTGTTCAAACATTAACCATAACATCAAAGTACTCATCGCTGTAGCGATATAGCATTCAAGAGTTATGAGGAGTCCACATGGACTACAAGAATGTCCGGCTAATGCGGGCCGAAACGCAAATAAATCATTAGCCAATGACATACAAACGCACGAAGTATCGTTCCGCCCATTTCTTTTGTTGACTGCCGCGGGCCGCTCGCGCCGCCCGGGCGGTAGCCAGTCTATCAAAATCTCTCGAGCGCGTGACATATATGCATCCGATGTACTACCGAAGAACTTTATATCTAATCAGTTTGAAAACAAAATTCCGTGAACACGATGACCACATCTGCTACCACCCCGGTTCTATAGCCGCCGAGCACTGCAAGCAGAAATAGTCCTTACGATGTATAGATCGTGATGTGTTTTTCGATGGTACTAACGTTACACATCGTGCGTATTTAGTTGAAAATGAGTTCTAAATAAGTGTGAAGTAACGAATGTGGAAATATGAACTATTGGTGCACACGGAGCTTACCCGGTTTTGTGGTAGGTATTAGTTTTGTTTTTGTATTGTTCCTGTAATATCCCAATAAAATTGTACGCCTTGCAAGGCACAACATAGTGATACAATGCAAATTTTATACCACGTACCAAAAATAATAAAATACTTTGACTTTGAAATAAATAATACCTAATATTCTCACGTTAGATACAATAGGTACCCGTACCTAGTACCTATAGGAAATAATTAAAACCATGTCTGATAGTACCTACCGTAAGTTTGCACCTAGAATGAATAAAATGATGAAATTAGAGGTCAGCCACCTCGCCGCGCCGTGGTCGGTACGGTGCGAAAAAAAATACCTACCGAAATTTACTAGAGTCAAAGCCATACACCAAGCCATAAAAATCTGTTTTAAAGTAACCACTTATCAGTGATCAAATACCTACCGAAGTTAACTTTTAACTTTGGTATTTTCTAGGAAGACGTACAAATATAAGTGCTTACAAAATTTCGTTTATCGAGGTACCATCAAAGAAGTTCATATCCATACACCGTAAGGACTATTTCTGATTGCAGCGTTCGGCCGCTACTGAACCGGGCGGTAACAGATGTGGTTATCGTGTTCACGGGATTTTGTTTTCAAAATGCTTAGATATGAAGTTCTTCGTTAGTACTTTTCCCTGTACATTTAGAAAATAAACAGGACTTCTTAGAAAATAAATTTGGTCAATGCTTGTGTAAATTTTTCCGCTTGTTATTGTTAAGCAAAAACATGTATGCTCTTATTTTTTATTTTTTTATTTTGTCATCGTTTTATACCATGTTTTTAAGCAAATAAATGTTATTTTATTCTACAATGCTGTGTCCCGTGCGTGAGCCGCGCGCCGCAACTACTTTGAGACGCGAGGACCGCAGTGTTTGTGTTGTAGGAAGTCCCGACATTTTTAACTTTGTCTTTTTTGTGTTTTTTTCTAAAACCAATGATTTTTATTCTATTGGATGCTATATAATGGTAGGCCTGGCCTGAACAACGTTTGTTCTGTCACCGTATATATTGTAATTCCTTGTATTATATGGATGTATATGTATGTATTGAGCTTAAACCCTCTTTTAGTATCACCTTTCCAAAATAGGAAAAGAAATAAAACTTTGTATAGAAACAAAACCAGCGCCAAACGCATTCAAACTGTCCTATCAATAACTCTAGTTTTGAGGCGTAAAATATGCCCTATTTTTCTTCTTTACAAAGATTTTTTTTAATACCATGTGTGAATAAAACTTATAATTTCATTATCTTGTTGGTGCTTCTTCTTGTATAAACCCACAATTCGTTACAAATTTGGCCATGATGGTCCGTGGTGGACCATTGTTTTTTTTTTTCATTGTGGTCGATGTTGGCCCATTTTCTCTTCACACGATGGGCCGTCGTGGTCGATGCTGGCCCATGTTATGATTTTTTTAGCTTCTACTCACCGTTCCACTCAGTCTTCAGATGCTGCCCCTCATGTAGCCTGACCATAGGTCTCTCTGGGTAAGCCAGCAGGTACTCGCGGACGAATTCCCGCGAGAACGGATGCACCTCCTCCCATACTAAGGGGGAGCTTTCGCAGACAAGGCGGGTGAATTGATGTTGGACGTACTGAGCGTAGCCATCGTCGAAGAATACTAGATATCTGGGGAAAGAAACGGTTTATTAGAAAATTTACAAAAAATAAACCAAATTACAAAAAATACACCCACATTTCGCCAGTTATGCTCCTATGTAATAGGGGGCGGGGTTGCGGCAAACTACGTAGATGATGGTGGGATGAAGTGGATATATTCCGCTAAAATTGGAAGGAGGACGAGCGGGTTCGTGAACGATAGAAGGATTGGAGGGGGGGGGGATCTTTAGCCTAGGAGTGAGACAGCACAAATGTGGGCGAACCTATTGCCATCAACCTGGCACAAATCCAGACTCCTGCGGGCTGCACTAAGAAATTTCAGATGGAAAAACCAAATAACACTTTTCCCGGCCAGGTAATCGAACCCACGACCAATGCTGTACCACAGATTTGTACAGACGGTTCACTCCGCAAAATCATTTAAATAAAAAGCGACTCTTGCTGCGACACAATAAAGTGCAATTTAGTTCGCACAGCGCTAATTACCTACAGTTATTTGCACCTAGAAGTTGCCTCTCTTTCTATCGCGTAACTCTTATTATCTTCTGACTACGTTACGCTCACTGCATTGGCCCTACAAGATGTGCCCGCCGCGTAATTATAGCTTGAATACCTAAAATGCGGAGTGCGCCTTCTGTACTATTCTGTGGCTTAGTAGTGCTTGCGACCACTACACTTACGAGGCCGTAGATTCACTTACCTATAATTATTGACTGGATTAGGGATTTCAGCGACAACACCAGAGTAGTAAGATTCACGCTTGTTCGAATCCTTGAACAGAGCTATAAGACGAGTACCTAAAAAACAAAAGAGAAAAACTGCTAAGTAACTATAACACGACATTTCTAAGCCTTCAGGCATAGAAATGGAACATTCAACTCAGGGACTTCAATTTGCTTAGAAATTAATTCACGAACTACTCGTGAATTAATTGGCTGGATTTTATATTTCACAAAATATATTTAATAATAATAAAAATCTTTACTGCAGACCACATGGTCCATAAAAAAAACACATAAATTTTAAATAACAAAATCAAAATAACAATTAAAATTAATATTAAAACCAACATTAAACATCAAATTTAAAATTAATAATCTAACTTAAAAATTAAAAACATTTACGCGGCTATTTGCAGCCACCGTTTGTAGGTCTCGGTAGCATACAGCCTATCAGCAAGGTCCTTAACTATACTGTTTCTACACGTACCAACCCTGGACATCAATGATGCAATTCTGCTTCTCTGAATGGCATTGATTGATTGATTTTTAAAGGTCTTTCTTAACAGAAAATGGTTAATACAAGTTAACAAAAAGATCTTATTCTAAATGTAAACTAACATAATCCGAACGATGTTAAATAGGCTAAATCACCTCTCTTAACATACAACATGTATGATTGTTGGTGTGACTACTAATTTAATATAATAGATAGATAATATAAGATTGTGCTGTTATGTAGGGTTTGTAGACCCACATTTTTAAATTTAACTTACCTAGGGGTTGTAAATGATTAAATTCTTACATTATTAGGTAAGAATTGTACATTATTGTAAATTATTGTAAGGAAAAATAAAAGCATATTTAATGTACATATCACTGAGTTAAGTTACAGCAATCACGCTGGACAGGTGGTAAGTGAGCTAATGTTAATCTGAATGGCATTGAATGCGTTCACCCTCGCCTCCGCGGAGAGGCACTACATTATCGCTTCAATCCCATTAGGTGTCTGTAGATGTTATTGTACTGAACACGTATGCCATTCAAAGACTTCCTTGTATATTCAGTCCAGAGCTGGCACGTATAGAAACTTTGACAGTACGTTCTGAACAGGACCCGAATAATTTTTAACACGCTTTTATTTGCTTCACTTGTAAAGGTATCAATTCCGTACCCGACCGCAGGCAGCAACAGTACGCGTCATGTAGCGACTTCATGTCTTTGCAGTCATGATTCCGAGCCCGACCGCAGGCGGCGGCAGCCCGTATTCCAATCGATAGATAGAAGATAGAAAAACGTGTTATCGCTCGAGCGTTGGCGGCACTACTACTGGTCTGCGGTCGGGCTGCACGTGTCGCCTGTCACTCGCTACGGAAGGTATTTCATAGAAACCAGTCGTGTCGCGGCGACACGTCGCCTGCAGTTGCCTCCTGCGGTCGGTACGGAATGGTACCTTAAATAACGATGTAATAAAATATTGGAAGTCAATTTTGACGTACTTCTAATTGTCGTATCGAAATAAAACTTTGTATATATCATTAGTTCGAGTAACAATACTATAATTTGGTATCAGGAGTTGGATAGTGGAATTCTTCAGAGGCTGCTAGTAAACTGGTCAAGTCAATACTTCGTTAACTTTAGACTTATTGGCTAAATGAAGAAGACATATATTTAATTTTTTGTCTAATAAAAATGTATACAATATGTAAAAAAAAACGCTGTCCGATCCGAAAGGGGCACATAGGTACTGCAATAACATTACCAAAAAGTTTTATTTAAATAATTATTGAAAAAAAAAAAAAAAAGTTTTTTTTTTTTTGGGGTTTTCAGGGGTCATAAGTTATGACTTGAAGACACCCGCTAAACGACAGCCACCCACGACACATTGGTAAAATTCTACATTAAAAAAATAAATGGCAATTTTTTTATTTATTTTATAAATTACCACATAAGTATACTCTCAGTACGATATTTTTTCTCCTTAGGATTTTTTTACATGTTGTATGAATGTTATTAGTATTTTTTTTTTTCAACGTGCTTGTTTTAATTTTGTTATCGTATACTTTAACTTACCAATTGTCATTCTGACATCAGCGGGCTCAGAATACGCGATGCACCTCGCTTGCAATACTTTCCCATTAGTCTTGACTTTGTGGTCGAATTTCACAAGACACAGAGAGAATGGGTTGCCCTGAAATATAAAACAATAACATAGCATCACGCTTTGTTTCCTTGAAGTGTTAGGCAGAGGTGTACCCATAGTACACCCACATTTCACCAGTTATGTTTAAGTCCCATGTAATAGGGGGCGAGCCTATTGCCACCATCGGGCACCATACCTGACTCCGGGCTGCTACTGAGAAGTTCCAGATGAAAAAACCCAATAACACTGCCCGGCCAGGGAATCGAACCTAGGACCTCATGCTCACCAGTAGCGCTTTCGACCACTAGACCAATGAGGCAGTGTGTGCCTCATTGCTACAATCAAAGATATTAATATGTCTAGGTAGACAGTCAAAGCTGTGAACTCCTCCAAAATATAAGCACCAAGTTACAGTCCACAGTTATCTGCTAAATGCACGCCTAGTGTGCATGCAAAAACAGAATGACGTGGCGCGAGTGTAAGACCACAGAATAGTACAGAAGGCGCACTCCGCATTTTAGGTATGAAGTTACAAGTACGCGGCGAGCTCGTCTCTTCGGGCCAATTCAATGAGCGTAACGTAGTCAGGAGATATAAGAGTTACGCGATAGAAAGAGAGGCATATTATAGGTGAATATTATTATTAGTGTGTGAATTACGCTTTATTGTGTCGTAGCAAGAGTCGCTTTTTAATTAAATGATTTTGCGGAGTGAACCATCTGTATTAATCTATCACGCACACCACCACCACCATAAAAAAAGTTGGCCTGATTGTTTAGTTCTTTTGCAGCGCAATATCATTAGTTACTTCGCTTCATTAGTTCACTATCTCAGGTTTTTTTGAAGAGAAAACTACTTTAAGCCTCGTTCTCACGGCGTTTTTTTTTTATCGCGCACTGTATTTTCAAATCTGGGTGTTGAGCCGAGCATTGAGAATTCAACAGTGTACCCCAGCGTCAAAACAATACACTGTTGGATTTTCAACTCTCGGCGCTGGGCAGTGCGTTGAAAATCCGGGGTGCGATAAAAAATCGCCGCTGGAAAAAGTCGCCTTTTGGTTCGAGGGCTTAGGCGTGTTGAGCGAATTTTGCTGGGGGGAAATTATGGGTTCGCGTCGCGTTATCGACATAAATAAATAATATACTTACCCCACTCGTATTCTTGGGCTGTATCTCCACCACCCTGCCTTTAAGCCAGGGTCCGAAGGCGTTCTTCATGGCATACACCGGCATGCCCACGCGCAGTGGAGGGCGGGATATCTCTCCAGGGGGAGGCAGGTCTGCGGGAGCGGCTTCCGCTGAGAGCTTCACTACCGATATGTCTTTCTGTGGGAAGGATAAAAAAAATTGACAAAAATATTCATTATTGTAGCCCATATATATGCAATGCAAATGGTAAGTAAAATGTAGTGATAACGGCTGTTGCAGTGTCCGGATAGGCTATACGGACACAGCAACAGCCGTTCACCGTTTCAACATTTACAAGACAAAAAATGGAACAGAACTTTTATGAAATCATCTGCCAGGTATGTAAGTTTAGCCGCGGTACCACCTTGATGGGTCAATATTTTAACCTATTGACCACTGGGTTTTATATCAATTACTAAACATCAGTCGTATTTATACGACCGTTGTAAATAAATAAATCAGTCGTATTTATACGACAGATTTATTTATTTAGCTAGAACGGTTGTGTTAAAACCAATTACAGTAACTTAAATTATAAAAATAAAAGAGACAATTATAACACACATTAAATATACAAAATAAAAACATGAAAACATAAATAAAAGAAGTTTAACAACACTTTCATAAATTCCTCTCACAGTACTTCTGACATACCAATAAAATCTTCGTCCATCCATCCGCAAACAGGTCGCCTGTTGGGTTAGAATCCAAGAGATCATTAAGCGCGGTCAGAGTGCGAGGAATTGGCGACTTAGCACGTGCAACAGTACGACATGGAGGCACGGCAAACATCCTGTGCCTTCTACCCCGGCAGTAATCATCTGGGACAAAGAAGCGCGCCAGCATATCAAGAAGATCAGGAGCGTCTTACAGGCTATTGTGAGCTGATCTCGAGTTCACCTTACTTCTAGCGAGTTGTTTCCGAGGCAACCCAGTAAGAATTTAGTCGGATAAAATTAAGGATAGTAGCCGTGTTTTTGCTTATATAGGAACGCTTTTTGAACATTTTCTAATAAAAGTACGTACGTACTTTCATGTGGATTCCACACGCAAGAGCTGGTTTCCAGCTTGCTACGTACAAACGCATTAAATATCATTTTGATGGCATGAGTGGTGCGAAAATCGCGGCAATTAGACAAAACAAAACCTAAACTTTGGTAGGATTGTTTAGCTACCATGGCCATATGGTCGTGGAAGGCGAGCTTTCGGTCGAATGTGATTCTCAGGTCTGCTGACTTCGTGATGGTATTATTATTTAAATTATATTCTAAATTAACTGATGATGAGTAACTGATACAAAAACCAGTCGGATTAATACGACAACGGCGGCCAGCAGGTTAACCTCACATAGTTCGTGGCGATCGCGATATGAGAAAAAAAATGTATTTATGAATATGATAAAAAAAAAACTACTTACGTCGTCATCTAATTTAATATCTGGTCCAGGAATAGCCGCTTTCTCCTAAATAAAGAAAAATATATAGTGAAAAACCAAATATACAAGTATAGTACAAAAATATATAGTCATAATCGTAAAGTGAATACAGAATCCAAATTGTTTTATTTTTTATTTATATTTAACTAGCAACCCGCCCCTACTTCGCACGGGTAGCAGAGCAGATCATTTTTTTTTCTGTCTTCGTGTCTATCTACCTGTTGCGTCGAGCATGTGGGTTTAGATTCAAATGTAACTGATGTTCATCCTACTTGGAGTATTTTACATCGTCATATTTCAGCCGATTTACACAAACCTTAATGAATTATACAACTTAACATTCTTCATGATTCACTCCATCCATTGGTGAAAACTGTATGAAAACCCGTTCGGTAGTTTTGGAGTTTACCGCGTTCAGACAGACACAAACGCGGCGACTTTGTGGTATAATATGTACTGATTAACAAGTACCAATGGACTCAATATTTTAGTAACAATATTTCTTAAGAACTATGTTATTTAACTTAACCTATCAATTAACCTAACTCTACCAGAGAATTCCTGCTACAAGCTCAACACCGATGTGGAAAGCTTGCAGCAGTGATTCACACACAAACAGTCCAGTCTGCTCGCGATGCACTGCACTTTCCTGCAGTATACATAACCTGACCAAGATTATGTCTGGACTTTAAAAGAGACTGTGACCTCTGAGTTTGTTTCGGCCTTTGTTCTCAGAGTAGTCAGATAGGAATCATCCTCATATAGTTTAAAAAATTATGATTGACGTGTAAAAGTGTTTGTACAAACTACTTACAGAAATAAAATCATTTATCATTTAATGAGACGTGCAAAACTGTTGCGGTAGTTAAGCACAATACCGCCGATATAACTTGGCCGGTCTGAACATAGGCTCTGCGAACTTTCGCGCATGTTCTCTTCATTCACACTCGCCTCATGTCAACATTAGGTTCCTAAAAAATTTAATTGCGCAGTCTTCTGCGCGAAGTTCGGAACTGCCAAGTTATATCGGCCGTATTGTAGCAGACTTTTATTTGCTTATGTATGAAAAGGCTTCTAAAGTAGATGCCTTTATTTTTATTTTTTTTGGGTGGGAAATTATCAAATAACTTCTCCCGCTCTGGGTGAAGCGGGAGGGCGTGTCAGACTCTTACTGACTAAAACCCACCCGTGTTCCTTCCGTTGCCTGTACGTTGTCAGGGGCCACGGTATCCCTTTCGGACTTTCCCGCAACCTGAAGTCGATGCCTTGTAATTGGTTCAATTTCAATGTTTGGCACCGATTTTTCAACGGCAATTTTAGTTAATAGTTAAATGTGTGTATTACCTTAGAGTCGCTGGAATCTAAAGGAGCATATCCAAGAGGTATAGCAGGACGTTTGGCTGGAGTCTCACTGGTTGACGACAAACGACGCTTGGCTTGACGAGTCTGCAAGTTATTCATACATAAAATTATCCTGCTAATATAATGTGAAAGTTTGTATATTTGTTACAAAAGTAACAAACCTTTCACGCAAAAACATCTTAACGGATTTGGAAGAAATTTGGCACATAGATAGTTTATTACCTGGATTAGATAGGATACTTTTAATACCGGTAGTACTATCCCATGGGATAGCTTAAGATCTGCACGCGGAATAAGCTGCGGGTAAATTCTAGTAGTTTATAACAACAGCTAATACAAAGCTGTTGATTCTTGATTTACATATAAATTTCAACTCCCCGTCTTGCTAATTGGCATGGCTAACCAATTAGCCATGCCAATTATATACATATGTGCATGTTTTTAGGGTCCCGTATCAAAAGGCAAAAAACGGATTCCTTATATGATAATTTCGTTGTCCGTCAAGACCCTTTTTCTCGGAGTTTCTCGCCCGTTATTCTCTATAGGTACCTACTACGCTTTGGAATGGGCGACTAGCTTCATATTTCTGACTGACCGACTTCTTGACAATTCAAAAGTGCCTGTTAATGGTTTAATTGAAATAAATACTTCCGAGTTTGAGCTTGTTTTCTCAGTAACGCGTGGAGATATCAAGATGAAATTAATATTAAATACGGTAAGGTCTACGGTCCCTTGGAGGTCTAAAAAAATCAAACTTCTAAGTCGACGCAATAAAAAGATAGGCAATTTATGCGACATAATATTTTGATACTCGCAAATAAATCAAAACCTATAGGGTACTTCTCGTTGATCTAGAATCATAAAATTTGGCAAGAAGCAAGGTCTCATAGCACAAGTAATGGAAAAAGTACGAAAATTTAAATATGTAGTTATACAACATAAAAAAAAATGCGATTACAAACTTAAATTTGCAGTTGAGAATTGGCTGTGGCGTATATCGATGTATGGGAGAACACGTTTTTTAACTACAATGTTAAGTTTGTTTTTGAGATAAATTCATCCCAACTACGGAACCCTCCATAGTGCGTGGTCCGACACGCACTTGGCCGATTTTTATAATAAAGTCTTCCATGTTCTACCATCACATGAGCATGCAAATCATATTAAATTATAAAACTAAAAGAATTTATAATTTTAAAAAATCATATAGGAAATTATAACAATACATTGGTCGAGTTCGTGTTCTAACACCCTTAGCATAATCAGCCTATAATGTTCCCGCTGCTAGAACACAGGCCTCCTCTAAGTGACCACCACGCGGGTCCAGTGCGGGTTGGCAGGATGACCAGTCATTTCACCAAAAAATAATTTACAAATGTTCAATTGACAACTCTGTACCTTTAGTGAAAAGTTTTATAAGTCTTGAGAAATTTAAATAAAAAGTTTTGCATTCTTTGAACGGCTACAACTTTTTTATTACTGAGTTTTTTTTTTGGCGTTTTGACTTTTATCAATTGGAAATGGATGTCAAATATTTCGCTGTTTTGATTACACAGTTTAGCGTACTCTAGTCGGTAATTCTTCCATACAAACGTAGTATGGTGATTACTCGTCTGTTTGACGGTGTTCGTTCAAAACTAAAAATGATATCAATTTGTTTTGTCATTATTTAGGACTGTATGGAAGCAGAATAGAAAAAAAAAATTGGTTTGGAAGTTATGAGCGTCTAAACTTCCATATTAACACTAATTTTAACTTGTCTTTAGGCGTCGATAAATAACTTATCTAGTAAAAAAAGATAAAATAGAAACCGTACAGGGATAGATAATTTATTCAAAATTCCAAATGATTTTATTTTGAGTAAATACATCCAGTAGTTTTTCCATAATATCTATACACACAAAGGTCTGTTCATGAAATTTCACGCGCTCGTTTTTGTTATAAATCATCGTCTATTTCACTAAATAAATTGATAAATATATAAATACATAAACAAAAACTAGATAAATAAATACTAAATAAATAAAACGAAATAATTAGACTAATTAGCATGCATATTAGTCACGCCCACCAACGAGTTCGAGCCGCCGGCTAGTGCACCCTTATCACAAACAACAACAGTCTTACCTTACAATAAAACAGTTGTTAAGTAATTTAAAAAATAACTTACTTCAATTGATTCGGCAACGGCTGGAGGGTTTGGTTGCTCTTCTAGTCCAATATACTGCAACAAAGAGAGGGTATTTATTTATTTTTTGTGAGAAATTCTCGTGGTTAATTACAGGCAGCACGAATCGATCGATCGAGGTTAGCAACGCTTGCCGAGACGTTCGCTGTCAATCGTAGTTTTTGACATAGGTTGCGGCTAGTCAAGAGACCGACAGTCCGACAACCAGTCTTACCAAGATGGTGTTTCCCAGTAACTGGGTTGTAGAGGTCAGATAGGCAGTTGCTCCATATAAAGTACTGGTATTCAGCTGCATCCCGTTAGACTGGAAGGCGACCCCGACATAATTGGGAAAAGACTATGCAGATAAATACTACCATTTTCATGGTTTTCGAGTGTGCTGATGCCGAAAATACCAGTTTTTTTTTTAAATTACTGTTACTTACTTTAGAATCAGGCGTGTCGCATATAACTAATGAGGGTTGTTGTTGACGTCGACACTCGAACGTCGCGTATAGCTCACAGCGAAGCTTGTCTGTCGCTACTTGACACTCGTTAAGCATTGCGTCTATTTCTTTGCTGTCCTCTGTAGCAAACAAAATACATTTTGGAAGGTGAGTTGATGATATAATACACGAGGTACAGGATGTGCCACGCATCTTTTGCTTGTAAAGTTAGCTGCAGATCAAATTATCCTATTCAAGCTAAGTAAGCTGTTGTACTTAGCTTAGGTATAATTTAATATTGTATAAGTATTTATGTATTGTATTTAAGCATGTTTTTAAATCGAGTAAAATTCATTGGCGATTTTTAAATAAATAAACAAGGAATTTAATTAGAAAAAATATATAAAAAGCCGACAGCAAAAAATATATAAAAAGTTTTAAGCATTTTAGTTTAAGGACTGGTCAATCAGGCGAATCACGCGCGGGACGCGGGATGTCACATGGCTTCTCAACCCAGTTTTAACATCTCCATACAAGTTGGATCACATTCACACAGTCGGCGCGCGCGAATTCCGTCCCGCACCTCGCGCACACCCCCTCTGTCATACTTTTTCAGTTTTCAATACTCACGTTCAAGTTTTTCGATCTCATCATCTAACATGATCTGAGTCTCTTTGAGCCGCACGTCCATGTCATATTTTTTCCAAGTGTCATTCAAATACTTGGCTAGATTATCTTCTATGAATCTGTCGGAATAAAATCCATAGAATAGAAAACGTTTATTTGCATACAATGTATACAGGTGAATTAATACAAAATAATGTTTGGTTTCAGGTACATTCTACCATTTGGAATACATTTTTTTTATTATCTACACTAATATTATAAAGATAAAAGATTTGTATTTCAGTATGTTTGTTGTATTTTTGTTTGCAATGAATAAACTCCAAAACTACACGACCTATTTTAAAAATCATTTCACCAGTAGGATACTATATTATCACTGAGTAACATAGGCTATAATTTATAAAGATATCACGCCGGCGAAGCCGCTGGCGGAAGCTAGTAAGCAATACAATATCTAATTGGTGACTCTAATTTTACAGTTTTTGGTATAAAATTTAATATTTAGTATCTTGGATCGACTGATGAATTAACTAACCCTTGAAAGGATGCTAGTGATTTTTTTAGGCAAAGCTATATCAGATTAGATACAGAGTGTAATGAGAGTTTTCTGAAATAATGTTCACCAGGTGGCAGCACCGATCCAGGCACCTGTCAAAAGTGGGATACCTTCTTTTCGCATAATGTTCTTTGCCCTAATATACTTCGGCATAACGATTTTGGCAGAATTTGTTTTGGCATAATAATACTTCGGCATAATTTTTTTAGGCATACATTTTATGTTGGCATAATCATCTTAAAGACTAATTTGTTTTGGCATAAATTTGATTCGCATAACGTTAGTAGGCCTAAGAACCGAATTGCTGCAAAACCGACTCCACGTAGTCTTGTTTGTCCTACCCCTAGATTGTAATTTAAAATCGCGTAGGCGCGTGGGGGCGAGGCGGCCCGCGGGCTGAGGAGCAGGCTGCTGCGAGCGAGCCGCCGCGGCTGAGGCTGGCAACAAGCCGAAGCTGCGGTGGTGAGCGAAAGCCGTCTGCGACGATTAGCACGCGTGGGGCCGCCGGAGGCCCGCAGCGCCGGAGCCGTGACAGAAACCCTGCCTGCTGCATGTTGCATGCTCGCTTGAATGCTGCATGCTGCATGCTTGCTTGCATGCTGCATGCTTGCTTGCATGCTGCATGCTTGCTTGCATGCTGCATGCTTGCTTGCATGCTGCATGCTTGCTTGCATGCTTAATAAATTTATGCTTTAACTTTATGCTTAAGAAATGTATGCTTTAGAATATTATGCTTAATCATTATTACGGTTAGAGAAATTATGCTTAAAAAAATTATGCGTAAGCTGTTATGCGTAATTACATTATGCGAAAATATAATTATGCCAAACAACATTATGCTAAGTTATATTAGGTCTTAAAATTTTATGCAAATGGATAGGGAACCGTCAAAAGTGCCAAATCGCCTATATTTTCCTTAGTCGTGACTGAATGACGAATGAAGGAATAAATGATAAACGTCATCATATATTTTATATTAATTGTCGAAATGGAACACCTCTTGTCAATGTGGCGCCAACTGGTGGCGTGAATTTTCATGAAAGCCCGCATTGAAATCATTTATCATAGGCATTATTTAAAGCGAAAGACTTCCAGACTACATTTATCATGCGGAGAACACTTAACAGTTCTATATCCTTGTTAGGTTCGGCACGTTTGATTCGGTAGTATTTGTTGAATAACAAAGCCGACCCGAACCAAAGCCGAGATGCCGAATGAAAGCCGAGAAGCTGTAGTACTCAAACTCAATCTCAAAGCATTTATTTCATTTAAACCATTTACAGGCACTTTTGAACTGTCAAGAAGTCGGTCAGTCAGAAATATGAAGCTAGTCGCCCATTCCAAAGCGTAGTAGGTACCTATGGAGAAGAACGGGCAAGAAACTCCACGGATATTCTTTTAAATCAAAAATTTGATCTAAAATATTGGTTACCATTATCATTCATGTTGAAAATATGCATGTGAGAATAATGTAGAAAGACGTGCACGTTTGTAAAAACGTCCGTAATAAAAATAAATAACAATTCAAAAATTTAAAATAAGCCATGGCAGCTAAGAGATGACCAGTCCCAACTGACGGCGCCGCGTACAGCTTCTCGGCTTTCATTCGGCTCATGCCGACCGGTAAACTCCGTTCGGCATCTACCCCCGCCGCTGTGCCGAATCATGCTTAACCCATCAAGTGTGAAGCATACCTTATATGTCTCAATTCTTTTTTTTTTTTGTATAACTACATGACATAACCTTTTTTTTTTTTTTTTGGGGTGGGAAATTATCAAATAACTTCTCCCGCTCTGGGTGGAGCGGGAGGGCGTGTCAGACTCCTACTGACTAAAACCCACCCGTGTTCCTTCCGTTGCCTTTACGTTGCCAGGGGCCACGGTATCCCTTTCGGACTTTCCCGCAACCCCGGCAGGCATCGGTCCTATCGGACCCCTTCCGTTGTGCTGACATCTCTTTGAGGCGCGCGTGGAACACAACGCGCCGTCGACCCGGGCCTGGTCCTTATCGGACGGCGAGCTACCCATTGCTCACCGTCCGCAAGCCCGCGCCTACGGTGGCCGGGAATCGGCCTGCGATTCCCGACGCCCAGGGCGTCTCCTGCGGCGGCTAGGGGCGTGAGGGCGCGAAATTTGCCTCTCCCTCACGCGTTCTGCCTCCTCCTTCGCGAGCATTACTGCTTCGCAGAAGGAGGTGACGGCCTCCCATGCCCTCTCGCTCCGTACCATGGCCTGGACTAGGGCCGGACGCGAGAGATCCCCGCCGCCGATCGCCTCCACGAGGACACGGCGATGCTCTGCCCAAGTCGGACAGACCTCCACCGTATGCTCAACCGTGTCCTCCGGGCGATCCACGCAGTGATGACACCCGGGCGTTTCCTCCCGCCTGATACGGAACAGGAACCTCCCGAAACAACCGTGTCCGGTGAGGACCTGCGTTAGGCGGAAGGTGAGGACGCCGTGGCGCCTCTCTAGCCACTCCTCAAAGAGGGGACTTATCGCCGCAATAGTGGCGTGCCCAACATGACATAACCTCACGCCTGTAATCCCCGAAGGATTAGGCAGAGATATACCTACATTACATCCACATTTCGCCAGTTATGTTTAAGTCCCATGTAATAGGGGGCGAGCCTATTGCCATCAACCGGGCACAAATCCAGCCCTCCCCCCCCCTGGTTTTGTGGTTGGGGGTTTATAAATACATTATAATATTTTTATTTTACCTAAGTAAACAAAATGAACACCTAATACATGAAACAAGTAATTACAAGTATGTGTAAAACTTTCATTATATAATTATTTTACTCTTTTGGAAGTAATTTTATGCTTATCATTTTTATTTTTTTTTATTATTACTAAGAAGGAAGTACATAAAACAACCCACTTACTTCGCGCCCTTCTCTCCTATACTCTCCTTGGGTTCTTCAGGACTCATTTCTTCATCTTCAGACTCCGAGTCAGATATTTCCACCAGATCTTGTGATAACTTGCCCATATCCAGCTCTAACAGTGGCGTTAGGTCTTTTATTCCTTGAATTAGATTCTGTTGATTACGAGAAAAAATTGTTAGTTAGTGCGGATTAGACGCGTTCAATTTCATTGGTGAAAATTGAACGCGTTGAGCACATCTAAACGCGTTCAAGAGCTGTCAGTGTACAATATTCCATGACACTGACAGTGTGACAATGCTGATTGTGTTCAGTTTCATTGGTGAAATCAGCCCTTAAAAGTGAGTTAATTTTTCGTTATAACTACGTCATGTTCAGAAAGTTGTGGTCATATTTAAGGGTGGGTACAGACCATCAAAACTTTCTCCATGGGACCAATATCGTATCGCGATAGTTCGATTGTTTTTTACTCACATTATCTTGACATAATGTTTTCATTATTTGACATTATATACCTCTGTAGTGGCAATCATGCCATTTGGTTTAAATAGGTTTTAATTTTAATTATTTTATTTAGCTTTTATATAGATTCTTTTCTTTCAGATTTTGTGAATGTGAGAACGTTGTAGGCTTAACAGACTGTAGATCTGTCGACCATTTTCTATCCTGCTAAGTACCTGGTACTTGTTGATAGGCCTACACTGTCCTCTCATACCTATTAACACTGTAATTTGAAAACATTGTAATTACCATTTACTTTTTAAAGAGTAACCCTGGAGTTTCTTGTCGGCTTTTCTCCATAGGAAACGACCAATTGGAACCGTGCACCTAGCTTCTGACGTTTCATAAGTGCCCTTGTAGGTTTATGTGAAAGAAATATTTTGAATTTGAAAAAAAATCAGATGTCCCGTACAAAACTTCAATACGTACTCGACACAAGTGTATGGGACTGCTGATTATTATTTAGTTTTCTTTCATGCAACACCGGAATAACGAGTCGACGTGATTTTTTGCATAGAAATAGTTTATGAGTCAGATATAGGCTACTTTTGATTCCGGGAAATTCAAATGAAATTCACTGACGCCTCCGCCAGTTTGTAAGGCACTTTGTTGTGGCCCTTGATGTTGTTTTTTTTTTCCCTCAGGTATATTATTAAAAAATATTGAATACGTATTATGTCTTTTTTTACGTAATCAAAAGATCAATAAAAAAAATTAACATGTGGCATGACGTCACTCCCCAGTAGATTTTATACTGACTTGTGACGTAGCAAGCCCCCACTCCCCAACTTTAATGCGTTTTATCTAAACAATTTTTTATTGATATGATAAAGAATACGTGGCTAATATTTTTTTATTATCTGACTGACGGACTAAAACTTTTTTTTTCCACGTCAACATCGATAGTGGTGCTGATTCTCTTGTACAGACGCCAGCACATCAACCTACAACAATCTATCAAATTTCTTTAATAGATTTTCAACTTTATAACCGCAAAGTAACGCATATTCCGCAAAAAAACGGCCTCACTTCTGAGGAGAATAAGGGGCAGTCACAATAGCATCCTGAAGGCTGTGGCGGCAGATACCTCCTAGGCTATAATAAGGCAATTTGTGAGAAGACTTATACCCTAGTTTCCATTTCTCGTTGTCTAGTTGATGGGTGGTCTTCTCATTAATTCGTCTTTAGTTTAAGTTACTAACAATAGTGTTTTAAGTGCAAACCTGTTACTAACAATTTATGGATCTCGTAGTTGTCCGAAATAAAATGTTTTTTTTGATTTTTTATTTATAACTAATGCAGAAGGTTCAAAGTTACCTGCTGTTAGTTTGACCTGCTGGCGTCTGTACACCGAACTGAACTAACTAAACTATCACTAAAATTCCTTACTTGTGTCACTTTAGTCTATTTCAGAATGGGAAATCATCGTTTGTCAGGAATAAACTAAATTTTGGTGATTTTTAGTCTAGTTTAGAGGCATTTGTGGCAAGAGAATCGGCACCATTGTTAGTTAATTAAATGTGCTAGTCAATAAATGATTACCTTAGTCCTAGCAGCGACTACATCTGCGCATGGCTGACACACCATGGAGCGTCTCTTCCTGCCTGCGTCGTAGTACGCGACCACTGACGCCTCGGCCTGTTTGTAAGAGACTTTGTTGTCGCTTGTGCAAAAATAGTTGATACACTTGGATGTTTCTCGAGCTTTTTCTAGTTCTAAGGCTGTCATTTTGTCGAGGGAAGCTGCAAGTGATTTTTCTGTAAAAATAAAATACATAGAATATCTTCACGCCTGTATTTAACTAAGGGATAGGCAGAGGTTCATTGTACACCCACATTTTATACATAACCAGCCTATAATTCTCCCACTGCTGAGAGCTAAGAGGGAGTGGGCCGTAATCCACCACCCAGACCCGGCGCAGGTTGACAGATTTTATTTTATTTTATTTGAGAAAATAAACGGTTACACATTAGAATATTATGGTAAATAACTTTAAAAAAAATGGGAGTATAGATGTATACCCAAAAACATTTTCCACATAATATATAAAAGTTAAACAAACACGAACGGCGTGCGATACAAATTACCTACATTGGATAGAGAGTACCGTTAAATATAAAAATAAAACTTAACTGAAACATATAGGTACTATACAGGTAAAAATAATGAAAAGAGAAAGAAGATATAATAGAATATTTAAAATAGAGATTATGATTTTAACACACACATTTTAGATGTCACATGTCTTCGAATTTTTGGTTCTACGACATGCCGGTTTCCTCACGATGTTTTCCTTCACCGTTTTGAGAGCAGTGATGATGAAATATTTACACAAAGTAAAGCGCCTGTCAAGGTTCGAACCTACGACCTACAACTCGTAATTCGCGGCTGTTACCACTGGACCACCACTGCTCTGAAATTTTGTAAATCCCATGTAATAGGAATCCAGGTTTATGCCATTTACAGGGCAGCAATTCAGACACGAGTGGCTACTCAGAAAAACCCAATGACACCTTGCCCAACCTGGGAATCGAACCCACTCATGCTCATTAGTTGCGCTTGCGATTACTAGACTACCTAAGCAGAACAGTACCCTAATTACGTAATACACGATTAATCGGAATTTGAATCGTTTTGAAACAAATTGCTAACCCATTATACTTCATAAGTTTGATAAGAAATCTGCTCAACAAAGTAAATAACGCAATGAATGTTGTTGAACTGTCAAAATGAAATTAAATTTGTCGTAATCGTTTACAAAAATGTGTTGCGTAATTAGGTAGCTGGGCAATGGGGTCAATTTTTATAACACTGAATGCAATATAATTTCTGGTTTATTTTATATTATTTATTTTATTTTACCTATCGTGGTATAGTAATCTGATTCTAGGGTATATAGTAATCTTATTAAAAGAGTAACGGTGGAGTTTCTTGCCCATTCTTCTCCATGCGAAAACTACCTTTTGGAAGGGGCGACTAGAATCAATTCAATTTTTTTGTAAATTTTGACGTTCAAAAGTGCCTTATTGGAATAAATGACTTAGGTGCATCGTTCTTCACATATAAATATATAATTAATGTAAACAAGATATTGTGAAAATTTTTTATAAAGAGTAACGGTGGAGTTTCTTGCCCATTCTTCTCCATACGAAAACTACTTTTTGGAAGGGGCGACTAGAATCAATTCTTTCTTTTTTTGTTAATTTTGACGTTCAAATGTGCTTTAATAATGTGCCTAATTGAAATAAATTATTTGATGTTGGACTTTATTTTGTAAGGGAAAACAAACACTAGTATATTAAAAATACACAGAAATAACTTAACAAATATACTACCCAGTACATTTTCCACAGATTACAGCTTATTCTCCCATAGGTTTAGGTAGACATAATAGTAAACAAATCGTAAAAAGGGTTTTTATAGATTACACTTTCTTGTTTAAAAATACAATAAAACGAAACTAAATTTATTTTACATTTTTACAATAGGTTCCTCTTTTATTCATAAACTACTCTTTGTAACTGCTTGAGCACAAATTTTTAGTTAGATTTATAATAATAATATAATATTTTGTAATCTGTCTATTGTAAAGATTCCAAACTAAACGTCAACGAATTATAACGTTGCTAAATTGAAGAGTACAACTGTGACGTAGCATGACAACTGAAGTGACAGGTATTACGTTTATTCAGTTACTTGACAGCTGTCTCGTCACATGGTTTTTTTTGTTTACCTTTATTTAACTACTTAAACCTATGGAGTATATATATGGCAAACGTAATTATATGAACAAAATAAACTAAAAATAAAAACACAACTCTTGTTTGTGTAATTCCGTTACTTAATTTAACGGGCCGGCGGAGCATGCGTAGTTCATACAAACGTAATACCAAAATAATTTGTAAATCAAACATATTCTTAAGGTAAAAACAAGTTTTCTATAGAAATTTGAAATTTCTCATATCTCGTCTTTATATCAGTGTCCATTCAAAATTTATATTTGGGAGCCTAGATATTCTGTACTTCAATCGGAATAAATACACACTACCTTAAGAATATGTTTGATTTACAAATCATTTTGGTATTACGTTTGTATGAACTACGCATGCTCCACCGGCCACTTAGGCTGTATAAACTAAGCTTTCGAATAATTCAGTCTTACCTTTAGCTCCACTTTCATCGTCGTCAGAATCTAGACTGAATATTTCTAGGCTCAGTTTAGGTTTAGACTGTGCTGGAGTCTGTTCATTAATCTGAAAGCAAAACAACACATTATCAAAAACGATACATTAAGACGCAACGAACATTGTTTAATTTTGAGATAATAAGGATTTCTGACAAAAAATCTTACGCCCATAAAGTCCGAGTCAGATTCGCACGCAAAGGGTTCGGTATCGTATTACGATCGAGCACAAAACGCCGACAAAAACGCTTCTTGCATGTATGTATACATACCCCTTTAATTTTTAACTTTATTTTATATTTATTATTTGTTGTTATACCGGCAATAGAAATACACAATCTGTGAAAATTTCAACTGTCTACCTATTACGGTTTATGAGATACAGCCCGCTGACAGACAGACGGACAGTGGAGCAGGGCCGGATTTAGGGGAGGGCAACCGGGGCGAAAGCCCCGGGGCCTTCACAAACGGGGGCCCCCACAATAGAGACTTCGGAAAAAAAAATCTTTCAAATTCCTACAGTACTTTGCACATACATGATTTTTCGGCGTAAAAAGCTCGCAAGGTTCCGTTCGTTAACCCTAAAATTTAATTTCAGATAATTCTTATTTCCGTTTATATTTATATGTGTTTGTTCATTATTAACGGAATCTACTTGGTTTCGCAATAAATTATTTATTGAAAAACTCGACTGAAAAAAAATTGTTTACTTTTTTTGGAAAATAATTTGCGGCGAGGGGGCCTCCGCTCCTTTGTTGCCCCGAGGCCTCTGGACCTCTAAATCTGGCCCTGCAGTGGAGGCTTAGTAGTAGGGTTCGGATACGAAATATTAAAAATCAACAACTGAAATTATATCGTTTTTTTTGGGGTTGGCGTGGCTGGTAGTCCCAAAAAACAAAATATATAAATATATTTTTTCTAATAACATGTTTAGAATGTAATAAATAAATATAAATTAGTGAGCGAAAGTTTCGCTCACTAATTTAATTTGACCCTGTATTAAACGCCAAGATACGTGACTCGTGAATTGAATTTGATTTAGTTAGTTAAAAACTCTGTACCGCAACTCATGTTATCTCGCTCCCGCGTTTCATGACCGCGGTTGACACAAAAGTTGGCGTACTACATACTATAACCACAGAATAGTACAGAAGGCGCACTCCGCATTTTAGGTATGAAGCTACAACTACGCGACGGGCTCGTCTTGTCGGGCCAATTCAGTGAGCGTAATGTAGTCAGAAGATATAAGAGTTACGCGATAGAAAGAGAGGCAAATTCTAGGTGAATATAACTGTCGGTAATTACCGCTTGCGACCTGAATTGCACTTTATTGTGTCGTAGCAAGAGTCGCTTTTTATTTAAATGATTTTGCAGAATGAACAATTTGTACTAATCTAACAAAATAAGTGTGTATTTTTAAATGAAAGCAAACATGCTTGTTTCGTATTTGTCGGGTGACCACTGAAAATCAGCGCTGTGCTGTGGGTCCCTCATAGCACAGAATTATGCTGAGCGGAAGCCTTCTTGTCACAATCATGACGTGCAGCTGCCGAATATTTCTGTTGTTTATATGTTTATATTGTTGTTTTTTGTATGCACGTGTTTCTGTGACAAATAAATCTATTTTTCTTTCTTTCTTTCTTTCTTTCTTTCTTTCCACTTACCTTAGTTTCAGGTATAACCAATGGTTCGGTGTTACTAACAGTTTTGATCGTAACTTCACTGGTATTTAATCTGGCCTAAAAAAATAAAAAAGTATAAATAATTTACGATGTATTTCCATTTTCTCGACTATCTACTTTAGCCCCATTTAGTTTAAGTTGAGTTTTAATTAGAAATAGAAAATAGTTTATTGTCCAGGTAATACAGTAAGCAGGTTTACAAGTTAACACCAAATTGAGACGACATGAGTAGCTTAAAATATTACCTATAGCTATGTTACAAAATATCATTTGCCATTAAACCCCAAACTAGACAGTTATTCTGTATCTTGGGGCTCGGGGTACGAATTCCACAGTGGAGACTTGAGAGGTGATTTCAGGTGTTGTATTGTATATCTGCAGTGCTATTCTGTAACCATCTCACCGTGAAAACTTAGGTGAAGTGAGCACGGAGTGAGCTGTCAGTCCCTAGCAGCAGGTGGAATGACAGCTCACTCCGTGCTCACTTCACCTAAGTTCTCACCGTGAGATGGTTACAGAATAGCACTGCAGGTGTGTTTGTGTACGTGTGATGTGAGTGTGGTGTGTGTGACCATTTATTTATAACAAAGCCGCAATTTTTTTTTTTTGTTGCAATTGAATTTGAACTTTGTGATTTGAAAAAAAAAAGAATTTTTTTGTAACCACATGCACCGTGCAGCGACAAATTTTTCACAACATTTCACCTTTGTCCTCAAACATCAATTAATGTATACTGTGTGTCATCACTATGACTGAACATTGTTTCCCAAAATACAAGCTCTAGCTTAGTTTGGGAATCAATATCAGCATGTATTGTACTATACATTTCAATTGTTACCCGCTTTAGCCTGCAAAGTTGTGAATGTAACTGGTATCAATAAACAATTTTTATTTATTTATTTATACATTGAGATTGTTATTCCAAAACATGGAATTCTGTATTGAAGTTTAGGTTAACTTACAGGTTTATGCGGCGGCGGTTTAGGCACGCCACTGATAACAACCTGAGAGAGGTTATCTTTAGTCGTTATCTCTGACGTATTTCCGCCGGAAGTACACATTATGTCTATGCCCGTTGGTATTTTAACATTAGTAACATCTGATTCCGGGGAAGGAGATTTATCGCCTTCTGCTGTCTCTGGTTCCGGTTGCTTTTGTACTTCTTGTATATCTGTGGGTATTTTAAGAAAGAAAGAATTTAAGAAACTGTAAGTAAGATTTCAAAATACTTTATCTTTACGACTACTCTTGGTAGCCTAAAAAGTCGCAGGAGCTTCTGACGGTCCACACAGGCGATCAAAGACAGGCCACCAAAAGAGCGAAGTAAATTGTAGAAAGAGAGGTATCCACTACCTCAACTTCACCTAGCAGCGGTTTTAAAGAGCAAAAAATTGCTCGGGCAGGTTTTTCATTGATAAATTGAAAATGAACTCAATCACAACTGAACAGAGTTCTAAATAGCGAGCATGAGATTCCCTGTGGCGTGGGTTAAATGTTCGCACATATTTCCACTCAAACCTAACAGCAATGCTTGAGCATTTTGCAGCTTTGTCTGCGCTGACCCTAGGAGGAGCTCGTGGCTAAGTAATAACAGCCGCACGGGTTGATCCAATAGGTTAAGGGTTGGTCCGTGGATGGGTGACCATCTTTACATACCGAGACTCCTCCGTGCCTCAGAAAGCACATTAAGACGTTGGTCCGGGCCGTCATTCTTGGATCTTTGACAGTCGTTACGGGTCGTCAGAAGCCCGAAAGTCTGACAACCAGTCTTACCAAGGGGTATCGTATTACCTAGTTACTGGGTTGTGGAGGTCAGATAGGTAGTCGCTCCATGTAAAATACTGGTATTCAGCTGCATCCGGTTAGACTGGAAGCCGACCCCAACATAGTTGGGAAAAGGCTAGGCAGATTGATATTGAACGGTGTTTTACATGAATTATTGTGAAAAAAGAAAAAAAATGTGCCTCTAGATTCTTTGACATGGTGTCATTAATACCTTAGAATTATTTTATTTATTTATTTATTCATTTACTATCCCACCACTTACATTTGTTTTTACAGGTAGGAACCCAATTCAACAATATAGTCACAATTTCCACACTCGTCAGAAGTCCAGAGACGTCACCCAAAAACCGATTAAACACCACCACCAACAAAAATGAAGTCTTTTTAAACTGTCCTATTTTGACTGACAGGGTCCAAATTTATATCTGTCGATCAACATGGATAATCAATTAACAAGTCCCAAGTAACGAGTCCGAGTACTGACACTAGTTATACAGAGGACAATATGTTAAGTGTCACCCTCTGGAATTCCGCCAATGAGCATGTAAAGATATCCACTTGCAGAGAGACGCTGTTGAGTATCTTTATTGCCCGCCCCACTGGTGCAAACTTTAACAAGTTTGTACGGGCCACCGGGACTTTAAACAGCATCTCTCTCGACCCTTGCCGCAGCCTACTGTTTGGAACAAACATTCCCAAAGATTATAGGATATCAAAAGGTCATCTTGTATATCATTTAGCTCCCTTCAAAATGGTTGAGCTGAATGGTGCTAATCCATGCGTCATGTTCGTGAACGGGCGCCGTCAGTAGGGACTGGTCATCTCTTAGCTGCCACGGCGATTTTAATTTAATTTATATTTTTATTTCTAACGGACGCTTTTAATGTTTTGCATCGTTCTCACATGTATAACTTCAACTTGAATGATGTAACCATTTTTTATTTATTGAAAAGAGTGTCCGTGGAGTTTCTTGCCCGTTCTTCTCCATAGGTACCTACTACGCTTTGGAATTGGCGACTAGCTTCATATTTCTGACTGACCGACCCCTTGACAATTCAAAAGTGCCTGTAATTGGTTTATTTAAATTAAATGGTTTGAGTTTGAGATATAAGTTCAAAAACTCATAACTTACCATCTTCAGAAGAACTGCTCTCCTCCAAATCCACAATGTTTACAACCGAGCTAGCTTCTTGCGTGGTGATAGCCAAATTCTTCATCTTGCTCGGGGATTGCTTACAGGGCGACTGTCTTAACTTGCTTGGCGATTGCTTTGGCGATATACTGCTCTTGTTCGGCGATTTAGCAGGTGATGATTTTTGTTTTTCTGATAGGAAAGAAATTAGTTCATAAAAAGAGTGGATCGCAATGAATATGATGTAGTGAGATACTATATACAGGGTTGTTTATTTTCCGCTAGTCTGCCCATCGTAAAAGTAAGTTGGGGTTCCTAACTAAAGTTTGGAAAACGTTTTTTGAGATTTTTGAATTTCTAGTACACAAACCTCGATTGGTCTAATAGAGGTTTTTGACTATTTTTTTTTTTTTTGTAAAAACTGCCTATTTTCTGGCGACTGTATTTTTTTTTCAAAATCTGTGAATTCAGATCAAAATGTCTCAAAAAGTTAAGGACAGTCTCCTAAGATCGTTTTCCTGTAGCTACAACGGTTAAGGTAGCTGCCCTTACTGCCCCATCTTAAAAACCAAGCCTGTTTAAATATAACGATTTTTTATCATTTTGTACTGTCAACGTGTTCAATAATTTCTAAAGTGACGATATTATCGTCACGCCCACGTCACGCCATCACGCTTTTAAACCTTCCACGGTAACGTTATCACATTTTATGGACTTAACGTCACGTTAGAAATTATAAAAGCGCACATTGACAGTCCAAAATGACAAAACTTGAGCTACGAAAACTGCCCTTACTGCTACAGTATTTTTATCTCACGAAGCGACGCGCGCTTTACTTGTGGTAACCAAGTGTACAAACACGCTTCTAATATATTTTTATGGTAATTTTTTTATTGTTGCATGGACGCGATACTATTGTGGGTTAACGGGAACGCCTTTCGTTAATTAACATAGACTATATATCTTGACCTACCTTCAGTCTCTTTGCTTGATTCAGCCACAGTCGATTGAACCTTAGTAGGTTCAACATCAACCTCATTGTCAGACGTATCTGACAGTTTCACTGTCTCTATGTGCGTCTGATCTGTGGTTTCTTGTTGGTTCTGTGAAGTAATATCATAATATACTCCCGGAATAACTTCTATATCGATCGCCACTGTGCATATTTACATAAAGTTATAAAGTTCTAACGAAAACTTCAAAATAATTATGAATAAAAAAAAGACTATTGTAGTGCGCACCGTTTCAGAACGTCTCAAAACCCAAATCACAGCGCCCTTAAGTTGGCAGCGCGTGCGCCCTCCAGGACGCCAACCTAATAAACGCGCCCTGTCGCCCGCGCCTCATACCCCTCTCGCTCTCTTTCCCGGGTGAAATCAAAGCATACGCACGCGCCCGATCTGTGTCTCAAAACTCACGACGCCATTATTAATTACTAACTTCCTGCTACCTAAATGCCAAAACTTTGTAAAAACGTGTAAACTGTGTTTTACCTACATTAAATTGTTAATAACGAGTGTGCGGACATTTTCAATTCCACGAACCCCCTACAAGTGG
The DNA here is from genome assembly GCA_949128155.2 of Xanthia icteritia. Classification (NCBI taxonomy): domain Eukaryota; kingdom Metazoa; phylum Arthropoda; class Insecta; order Lepidoptera; family Noctuidae; genus Xanthia; species Xanthia icteritia. The sequence goes on along the minus strand of OX421959.2, from coordinate 8,454,170 downwards.
CTGCCCAACGTGCCGCGAGTGGTAATAAGTGCTCGTTCAAACTCAATAATTTCTTCTCAATAATCTGCGTTATTCGCGTGTGTTCGCCATCACTATGCCGCGAACGCGCGGAGATCGGGTGGCAGCGCTCTCAGGTGACGAAGCTGAGATCGACGGCGGCAATGAAAACGTTGCAAGTTTTTCATCAGGACAAGTGGCCGCCATGATGGCCGCCATGCAGCAATCCCAAACGGAAGCGTTTGAGCGCCTGTTGGAGAAAGTTATCAGTCGCCAACCGCCATCTCCAGTTCCAAACTCTGCGTCTGCATCACTGGCCGTCGGCAGCGGCACCTTCACGCACTGCACCGCCCGGTTCGGCGGTGACGCCGACGAGTCCGTGGACGCCTTCATAGACGCCATCCAGAGCTACAAGGACTGCGCTAATGTCTCGGAGGAAAATGCCCTCAGGGGCCTTTCTATGGTGCTCACGAATAACGCCGCAATTTGGTACCAGGGAGTGAAGAAGGAGATTCATACATGGAATGATGCCATAGAATTGTTAATCAATACCTACGGTGATAAAAGACCCCCGCACCGTATATATATTGAATTATTTGAACAAAGACAAGGCGATCAAAATACGGACGTGTTCGTCGCTAAATGCCGTGCATTACTTTCAAAAATTCCCGCCAACGAAATATCCGATAAAGCGCAAGTCGACATGGTATACGGCCTACTTGACGCACGGATACGAAAACACCTGAGAAGAGAGGACTTTACGAATTTCTCGGGTATGCTTCGCCTCGCCCGTTCCATTGATATCGAAACGCGTACTCAGACGCAGCCGCAGCCCGGCCCGCCATCCAGCGGCCGCCCCACAAAGTCGACGAGCGCCGTCGCCGGCCCCGCCAACCGCAACGGCAGCACAGCGCGGGCGCCCGCGCCGCAGCCGCGCCGCTCCACAGCGCTAGCAACGCCGACCGCGGGCAGCGCAGCACCAACAGCGTCGTCGAATACGGGTGCTAACGATAACGCGTCGAATCAACATCAACAAGCGAAACCTAGATGTGTTTATTGTAAACAATATGGACACGTGCGCGACGAGTGTAATAAATTAATTAATAAGAGCGGTGGTAATGATAAGTCTCTATATTGTTATGGTTGCGGAGCGAAAGGAGTAATGAGGTCGCAATGTGCTAAATGTAACAATAACTTGTCATTTTCTTCTGTTACAATCGAAAATTATTCGTCAGATTTGGTAAGTGAATACAAAGATATTATTCCTCCTACATTCTCAGAGAACACTCCAAGTCATAATATTGCCCGTAGTCGTAGTAATAGCGTTTATCTAAATAAACAAAACCGCGATGCGCATTCTAGTAGTTCTCGTAAATCGCCGTGTTTACAATCGGAACCATGCGAACGCAATAATAATAATTTCTGTCGCGATTGTCGAACTCGTATTAGTACATATATGTCAGGTGAACGTTATCCGTGTTCTTGTAATAATGTACGTTCGAAAGTTCCCGTATTTACTAATGAACCGACCTCAGGTACTCTTGTCGACTCATCTCATAGGGTCGATGTTCCTATTTTCGATAATTACGGTGGTCACTTATCTCATAGGGTATATGTTCCTATTTTCCATTATTATGATAGTGACTCACCTGATAGGGTAGATGTGCCTATTATCGTTCATTATGATAGTGACTCACCTGATAAGGTAGATGCGCCTGTTGTCGTTCATTATGATAGTGACTCATGTGATAGGGTAGATGTGCCTGTTATCGGCAATAATCATAGTCACTCAGCTGTTAGGGTAAACTCACCTGTTATCGTCTCGACTCGTGGATTGTGCTGCTCAAACGTCAACCAGTCTGACACGCCTTCAGTAGTTTCTGCATTTTGCGCTGACACTATGGCGACTACTACCTGGGGTGGTGTTAGTTCTACGGTCTCTCTCTCTGCGTCACACGTTCCGCCGACGACGACCGCACGTTCAAAACAGCAGAGGCCAGTGCTCAGTATCCAGGTTCTTGGTTTACGGGGCATGGCTCTCATTGATACAGCCGCTAGGTGCTCCATAGCGGGACATACACTTTATAAAATATTAAAGGAAAAGGGACTTACCTTTGGTTCCAAGCAGGTTAACGTGAAACTGGCTGACGGTGTCGTCCGTTCACGTGAAGTTCTGATGGCTAGCGTCGACGTCATCATCTCTGTAGACAAAAGTGTTCGAGTGGACTTCGTGATTTTTCCGGATGCTGATAACAACGATACTCTTCTTGGTATCGACTTCCTCAACGCTGCAGGTATGGTTATTGATTTTTCTGCTTCTTCCTGGCACTTCTCTGGGTGCACGCAGACTTACCCACTCGAGTATGAGGGTGAACCAATGCCACAGCCCAACCCGATCTCTGTGTCTTCTTTGTCGTTAAGGGCTGACGAAGGTTTGTTGCTTACCTGTGAACAACGCCAGCAGCTCACTGATTTACTTCAGCACCATGAGGATGCCTTCCGTCTAGGAGGAGAGGCTACCCGTTTTGCCGAGCATCATATTGATACGGAAGGTCATGCACCTATTGCGGTGCCTCCTTACCGCCTCACGCCCGCGAAGAGGGCCGCAATGGAGGCCGAGATCAACAAAATGCTGAACGATGGTGTTATTGAGGAGTGCGAGTCAGCGTGGGCCGCACCCGCTCTCCTCGTCCCTAAGAAGGATGGCTCGACTAGGTTCTGCGTCGACTATCGTCGACTCAATGCTGTTACTAAAAGCGACACCTACCCTTTGCCGGTCATTGAGGACCTTCTTCACGCTACCAAGAGGGAAGGGTATATGAGTACCATAGATCTTCGGTCAGGCTACTGGCAAGTGATTGTATCACCTGCAGACCGAGACAAGACAGCATTCGTGTCACCTTTTGGTACGTACCGTTTTATTCGCATGCCGTTTGGCCTCAAGAACGCTCCCGCCACTTTCCAGAGGTTAATGGACCGATTTCGATCTGGAAGTGCCTTGAAGGACGTTACATTATTAGTCTATTTAGATGATCTGCTGGTCCTGTCAGAGGGGCCGTTCCAGAAACACCTGGAAGACCTGGACGCTGTGTTCAACCGCCTTCGTGTTTTTGGGTTGCGTGCCAACAGGGACAAGTGCAACTTTGCCTGTAACCAAGTTAAGTACTTAGGCCATCTTATTACTCCCAAGGGTATAATGCCCGATGAATCCAAGGTGCAGGCTATTCAGCAGATGAATGAGCCAACCAACCTCAAACATCTGAAATCCTTCCTACAAACCTGTTCGTGGTTTAGGAAGTTTGTGCCAGGGTTTTCCGAAATAGCTCAACCGCTCACCAAGCTTACTAAGAAAAATGAACCATGGGCTTGGACCGAGGACCAGCGGCGCGCCTTCGATGAGTTGAAGAAGAGGCTCATTACAGCACCAGTCCTCGTACAGGCAGACCACAGCAGACCTTTTATTATTCATACAGATGCCAGCAATTACGCACTGGGTGCCGTCCTCTTGCAAGGTGAAGGCAACGACTTGCACCCCATCGAATACTCTAGTCGTTTGCTGACTTCAGCTGAACGTAAGTACTCAACTACAGAGCGAGAAGCCCTCGCCGTAGTCTGGGCCGTAGAGAAGTATCGCCCATACATTGAAGGTCACCCAGTAATCGTACGTAGTGACCATCAACCACTGAGATGGTTATTAACCTTAAAGTCTCCCAGTGGCAGGTTGATGCGCTGGGCCCTAAAATTACAAGTTTTTGATATAAAGTACGAGTATACTCCTGGTAAGGTAAATGTCATTGCTGACGCACTTAGCCGACCTAACTGCAATGAGTCTTCTCAAGAGAGCTGCGGGGTCTGTTCGGTGATAATAGATGTACCACGCAAGAGTCCAGCTGATCTGCGATCTGCTCAGCTGGATGATCCTGAGGTGAGTAAGATCATGAAAGATATAGAAAACACCACGGACCTTTTGTCTTCTACTCGCTGGTTAGAGCGCGGTTACCTTATGGACCAGGGTGTCCTGTATCGTCTCGCCCCTGACTCGGAATCCGAGGAGCCGCAATTAGTAATTCCTATATCCATGCTTAATGATGTTATGGACGAGTTCCATAACGCCCCTACGGCTGGTCACCAAGGTGTGGATCGTACAATTGATCGCATCAGACAGCGATACTACTTCACAGGTATGCGTAAATACGTTACAGACTATTTAAAGAATTGTGTCGACTGTCAAAGGTATAAATTCTCCAATCAAAAACCCACCGGTCTTTTGCAGACACCTATTCTACATCAAAGGGGTGAAGTACTGGCTGTTGATCTGTTCGGCCCCCTACCAGAAGCTGAAACAGGAGAAAAGTGGGTATTTCTTGTCGAGGATACTGCCACTCGATGGGTGGAGTTATACGCCCTCAAGGAGGCTACAGCTGAGGTATGTGCCAAAATAATGATTGAGGAGTATTTCCTCCGATATGGTTTTCCCAGGCGTGTCATCTCTGACAATGGAGTGCAGTTCATATCTGCAGTGATGCAACAATGCATGTTTCTATTCGGTGTCAAGCAGAACCTGATACCGCTCTATCATCCTGAGGCCAACCCGGCCGAAAGGAAGAATCGGGACTTGAAGATCCAACTGGCAATGCTGGTCAAAAATGAGCATCGCATTTGGCCTCAATTCTTATCACAGGTACGGTTCGCCCTCAACACCGCTACTTGTTCGACTACAGGACTAACACCAGCCTACATGACGTATGGCCGCGAAATGCGGACACCATTCGATGCGCAGCACGATATGCGCGCAATTCTGGATAAGGAAACGTATGTACCTCAGGTTACGCCATACTTGTCAAAATTTATCGACTCTTTGAAGGAAATACGAGACCGGGTCGAAAGACGCCAAGACCTTCGAAAAGAGTATGCTGACGCTTCCCGACGTCAATCTCCAGTTTTCCAGGTTGGTGACCAAGTATTGCTAACCACTCATTCTCTAAGTAATGCGCCAAAAGGTTTAACCCGAAAGTTTATGCCTCAGAGAGATGGACCGTACACTGTCAATAAGGCTATTAGCCCCACGACCTACGAGTTGAACGATAGTCAGGGTCAGTTGTTAGGTCGTTATCATGTTTCGGACCTTATATCTCTTATTAGCAACCAGACCGACACTATAGAGCCGGTCCAGCCTCGCCGTCTACGAGGACGGCCACCTAAAGCCAAAAGGAAGGCGCGCTCTTAATTTTATGCCAAATCACTCTCGGGCCGATGTCGTGACTTGGAGGAGGAGAATGTAGCGCGCACCGTTTCAGAACGTCTCAAAACCCAAATCACAGCGCCCTTAAGTTGGCAGCGCGTGCGCCCTCCAGGACGCCAACCTAATAAACGCGCCCTGTCGCCCGCGCCTCATACCCCTCTCGCTCTCTTTCCCGGGTGAAATCAAAGCATACGCACGCGCCCGATCTGTGTCTCAAAACTCACGACGCCATTATTAATTACTAACTTCCTGCTACCTAAATGCCAAAACTTTGTAAAAACGTGTAAACTGTGTTTTACCTACATTAAATTGTTAATAACGAGTGTGCGGACATTTTCAATTCCACGAACCCCCTACACTATGTAGTTTTGAAGCCACGAATTTTAAATTCACGAACATTCAATAAGTTTTTTATCCTGGTTGCGTAATAATAATGTTATTTATAAGTACCTCAGCTTGTTCATCGGCGGGTTTATCAGCGTTCAACAACGCATCAACTGCCGACTTTGCCTCTTCATTCATCTCATTAACTGTTTCTGCTTGCAATTCCACCTGAAAAAACATTTTTCAAAAATATTATTTATATTTGCAAAAATGTATAAGTATTATTGGATGCGCTCTTGAGTCCGACCTTGCGTAAGGTCGGCAGTAAAATATACAAAAAAATTCAAGAAAATTTAAAACAAAAAATAAAACGTCATTTATCAAACTTAGCTGTGAATCAGCACTTTTCAAACGTCAAAATTACAGAAGTCAGAAGATAAAACAGGAAATAAAATTGAAGTGTCTGTTTGTAAAGTCAAAATAACACCTTTTTACTAAATGAATATAAAAGTAAACAGGGTCATTGGTTATAATATGTTGGCATTCCATTAAGGGGATGTAGGAGAGCTCATTTACAACCAAGTAACCCCTTTTAACTCATTTGCAAATGTCATAAATTTTCGAGTAATTTCAAATCTTGATACTTTTATTTAATTAATTTTAAAATATAAAATGTCAAATTACTCGAAAATGGTATCGAATAATAATAATAAATAAAAAGTAATTGTTACGAATGAGTCTGATGCCGAAAATATAGGTTTAAGAGTATTTGTCCGTTCGTCTTTTTGTCTGGATTTATGTTCCGGATTGACGCGAAAAGGGATGAACGGATTTGAATGAAATTTGGCACACTTTAACTTTAACGGATTTGAATAAAATTTGCACAGTTTATATCTGGATTAACACATACGGTTCTTTGAATCCCGGAAATATGATACCGTGGGATATTTTCCGACATCTACGCGAGCGACGCCGCTGGCAAAAGCTAGTTAACAAATAAGATTGATAGCCTACCGTCCCATATTCTTCTTCCACATCCATCTTCTCCGCCTTATCCTGGGAGGAGCTGTCACACGTCATGAAGGGAAACTCTTCATCCTTAGGGTCTGGAGTCTCCAAGTCCTTGTCTTCCTGGTCTCTTACTGGTTCAGACTCTAGGGCTGCTGGGTTCGAGTCCTCGGACTGCTCGGCTGAGATTTGGTTGCTGCTTTCTGGAATTTTAATGATTATGTATATAACATTATGACTACTAGTGATTGACCTTATTGGTGATGTTCTTCAGAAAGGTCAGGGGCCTACCACCCTCTTATAGCAGTATATTTTAATCTTACTTCAGTGAGGGAAAGAGATGGAGCTATACATCCTATAGAGCTTCATCTCTTTCCCACATTGAAGTAATATTAAAACAATACCGCTATAAGTGCTGGTGGTAGGCCCCCAGGTGCGTAGTACTCGCAACCGGTGTGAGTGTGTGACCAGATGCATGAACGTATATAGTCCTCCAGACCGTATTTCGGCCACGGCGGCCAATCTCAACGGAGACTAGCCTTCGGCGCGGGAGATATTATAGTGCAGGCGTGTGTGCGCAGACACAGGTGCACTCTCTCTTCCCTCACTCTCATAGTCCAATAGGACGGCTATCCGACACGACCAGAGAGAGATCAGGCGCAGGACCAACGGCTTAACGTGCTTTCCGAGGCACGGGGTATCACATCGCCAACTTGCAAACTCCGGGCTGTTACTAAGAAATTCCTAATGGAAAAACCCAATAACACTTTGACCGACCCGGGAATCGAACCCAGGACCCCCCCATCCTCAGCAATCGTGCTTGCGTCCACGAGACCAATGGGACAATCTGAACGTATAGTAAGCAAAAACAGTATGTAAAGATCGTTGAAGGTGGCGTTCTGTATTTTCTGCCTACCTCCATCTGAAGGCGTGTGATTTATGCCTGCAAAGACACAGGCAGAGTTGAACAGAATAGTATACGACCGTAAATATTGCAAAGTGGAAAAATTCGAAACACTTTGCCTGACTCGGGATTAAAACCCAGCATTCTGCAGTCGCGCTTGCGACCAATAGACTTACAAAGCAGTCAAAAAGCTGTACTACTTACTATTCAGTCATAAATTATGGCTTCCTAATATTTTTTGAAAATTAAAAAGTTTTAATAAAAAAAAAAAACTCACCATCTTGATCAAAATCATCGTCATCATCACCATCAAAATCATCATCAGGCTCCTCATCATCTTCCATCATCCGTCCCGCAGACTCAGCCAACAGTCCCAGACTGTCATTGATCTCTGGAACCTCATCCGATGTGTCTGGAGTCATACGGGTTATGGATGTTGATGGATGTTCAGTGGGTACTTGCACTTGGCTTGTGGATGCTGAAAGAAGAATGTCATAGAAAAAAGGTTAAATATAGCTATGGTCTGATCCAAAAGTATCTGATGGAATTGTAAACAAATCCTGTTCAAGTTAAATTCTTACACAATCACTCACTAAAGGTAACACACTGTTTTTAGAAGGTTTAATGGTAATTGAAAAATCATTGATGAAAAAAGAGGTTTCAAAATTAACCTCTATTGTCAAATTAAAAACACCATTAAGATGATATAGAATTATAATTTTAAGTATTCAAATCGAAGCACATAGTTTGTAAGTTACCACTATGAATTGGCATCCGCAGGCATTCTGACTTTGTTTACATTTTCAGTAGATACTTTTGGATCACACTAGGTCCAAAGAAACGATGGATGGTGTGAAAGATGATATGGCTAGAAAGGGGGTGACTGCCGAGATGCTCTAATACAGTTGTATGGAAGAAAGGGACACGTTGCACCAACCCCAAATAAATTGAGATAATGGCATGGAGCAACTGCCTATCTGAACTAGGGATCAGCATCACAAACTATGGTCGGACCAAGGTGAGTGCAGGCAGGCTAAGGAGGCACTGCCTTCAATCGATGGCCGCCTCACGAACCAGGTTCTCCGATTAACTAAACAGCAGCTGCGCACGGTTACAGCAGCTATAACTGGCCATGGGTCATTTAATAAATACCTGTTTATCATAGGAGTCACAGACAGTCCGCTCTACAGAGCCTGCATGGAGGACGACGAGACAGCAGCTCACGTGCTGTTAAACTGCCCGGTGGTCGCCACTTACAGGGCAAAGTACTTCGGTAACCCAGGTACCCTACGCGAGATTGCCAGTAACACCAAGGCGTTGCTGGCCTTCTTTGAGGAGCTGAGGTGGATCGAATAACAGATTTTTCCCACCCGTACGCAAAATACGCGCTTTGACGTGGAGTTGCGGAAACCAGCCCGTATTACCTATTACCTAACTGCCTATCTGATTTCTACACTCCACGTTGCCCTTTGGTAGACTTATTGTCAGGCTTCGGGCCCACCGTTGAAAAATTTAAATATTTTAAAAAGACGTTGCGGGCTTTTAAAATATTTAAATCTTTATTTTGCTATTGTTTATCTTTGAAATAAAAAAATCCAGATTTAAAATAAATAAAAAGGTTGCAAAAATCGAAAAACTAAATAACACAGGATCCTACAACCAGCAGTTGTGCTTGCTGTTTTTAATCAGTCTATGATGTTCTCACTGCTGGGTCTCAGACTTCCTCTTTGTGATAGGGAGCGGGCGGAGATGCAGTGAGGGTTGGTGAATGTTACATGCCGTTGAATTTTTAGCTCCGGGACATGCCAGGTGCTTGTAGAAGATAACTAAGATTAACTTACCAATGCACTCTGCAATTTCTTTAGCAACTTCCGGCTCATCATCTGCAAACATTTTTTCCATGTTTTCTTCAACTGTTGATTGAACAGCTGCATCTTCAAGTTTCTTGTCACTTTCCACAATATTACTTTCTGTTTGGACATCACTTACTGTTGACTCAGTTACTATGGCTTCTTGAACTACTGATTTCTCTTTTACTATGTCATCTTCAGCAACGATTTTATCAACAGCTGTTGTTTCAGTAGCTATGGCTTTTTGATCTACTGATTTCGGTTTTACTTTGTCATCATCAGCTATAGTGTTATCTACTGAGTTCTCACTGACTGTAGCGCCATCAGTGTCAATTTTATCACTTACTAAGACATTATCAATGACAGTTTCATCAATTGTTTTCTCATGTACTATGTTGTCATCAACATTTTTGTCAACATCATTAAGACTGTCGATCACTTCAGAGTGGTCTAGATTCATAGAGAAATCTGTATCATCCATGTCAATCAATTCTTGTGAAGGTATTTCTAACATCATATCTGGTTTATGTAAGCCGTGGTCTGTTTTGATAGGACACGAATCTTCTAGAAATATTGACGAGTCGTTAGGTGAAATTTCATGAACCTCTTCGTTATTATCTAAGCTAGTATCTGGATTGATGGTTTCTTTACTTTTTTCAGGTTCGTCGAAATCAGTGTATTTCTTTATATTTTCAGTATTCTCTTTAATTTCTTTTTCAGTCGTTTTTTCTGGGATAGGTTTCTCTAGACCTTCAACAAGAATGTTAGGAGTATTAGGAACAGTGAGTGCATCTGTTTGATCAAGACTTTTCATAGACTGTCCTTTTGTATTAGATTCCAGAATTAATAGACTTTTATTGCTGTCTTCCATTTTAGTTTTATCATCAATTTGTTGATCAATAGTATATTTTTCAGTTATAGCTTGATCTACAATATTGTCATCGGTTTTAGGTTCATCTTCAATAGAAGTTTCTTCAATAATATCTACTGTTGTATCTTTAATTTGCTGATAAATATCTTTCTCATTTATTTTGCTCTGCTCATCAGATTGATCCATATTTTTAACTTCATCTGTTTCATCTACCTTTTCAATATTAGTTTGGTCATCTATTTGGAGAGATATACATTTCTTTGCATCTTCAGATTTATTCATTGTTTGATCTATAATCTTATATTCTACATTATCTTGATCTCCAATAGATGTATCAGTATTATCAACATCCATAGGAGTACAGTTATCTTCTGGATATTCATCATCTTTCAGCAACTCTCCTTCTTCCTCATCATCAACATCCATTGTTATATCACTTTCAGGAATTACTTCAGCTGTTTCAGTTTCTTGTAATAGTTTTTCTTCTAGCAAAATATCATCATTATCTTCTTTATTAACAGGGACTTCTTTTTCAAGAACAATTTTAGACTGTTCAATGTCTTTCTCAGAAATAATCAAAGAACTTTCGAACTTAGAATCAGGTTCTTCTAAAAGATTTTCTTCTGACATAATATCATCATTATTTTTGTTTATGATGACATCTGTAAAAGATTTCAATTTCAATGTTGAAGACTCCGTTTCAGTATTACTTTCAGATTCACTTAAAAGTTGATCTTCAATTATGTCCACTGGATCTTCTTTTGTCTGTTCATCAGTAGTAGCATTCTTAAGAAGATTGTCTTTTGCAGATTCTGTCTCTTTTATTGTTTCATCCATACTTTTCTCTTCAAAAATCTCTTTTGCCTGATCTCTTTTCTCTGCTGCTTCAGTGACAATTTCAGATTCTTCCAATAATTTATCTTCTAAAACATTGATGTCATCTCGATCCATACTTTCTTCTGTAGGAAAGTCCATTTCTGGGCTATTTATTGCTTCAGTATTTAAGTTGTTTTCTCCTAAAAGCTCATCTCCCAAGTTTTTTTCGTCATCACGATCCATACTTTCTTCTGCAGAAAAGTCCATTTCTGGGCTATTTATAGCTTCAGTATTTAAGTCGTTTTCCCCTAAAAGCTCATCTCCCATGCTTTTTTCATTTTCAGCCTTATCTGTAGGAACATCCAGTTTTGGACTAATTTCAGATTCCTTATTAGTTTGAATTTCTTTGAAATTATTATCTCTAGTAAGAATATTTTCTTCACTGTTGACTTTTAACACATCTCTGTCAAGATTGGCTTCAAAAACTTTAGGATCCCCATCAGACGGCATTTCAGTCATATCTTTAGTTATAACATCTGAAGGTTCTTCCAAAAGTTGGTCTTCGGAGAGAATATCATCATTCTTAGCATCTGCATTTTTATTATCATCACCCATAGCTTGATTGCTGGCATCATCATCATCCCATCTTAGTTCCATATCTTCATCTTCAATTTCGTCAAGATCATCAGCCTTCTCAGATTCAATTTTATCATATTTGTCAAGGAAATTGTCATTGCTTTCATCTTTCTCATCAGTAATATTGGTTTTAGATATTTTTGCATCAATCTCAGTGTTAACGTCCTCAATTTCTTTATCATCTATTCTACTGACCTTGGCTTTGTCTGTATAATCACCAGAACCTTCGCCTGCTTTAGTATTTATGAATTCTTTAGACGTTTCTGTCAACTCTGCTTCTAATTTATCTGGTTCTAAGTTATCTTGTAGAATGCGTCCGTTATCATCTCCAGACCCTTCTATAGCTTCTGACCGAGGCATATTTACAGAAATGGCGCTACTAGTTTCGGTATTTTTATTGGGATCTAAAGATACATTACCCTCAGTTATTATTTTTGGGTTTTTGCTACCTTCGTCTTGAATTATTCTCGTTTTTTCTTCATCATTACTGCTTTTTTCTTCTATATCACTCATTTTGAACTAAAAGAAATAATATTAACGGCTAAAACAAGTTGTAAATAATACATTCACATACACGGGTTTTATGCGAAACACTGGATTAAGTGGAGGCCTTGGATTGTTAGAACTAATATCGTATGAACTATTTTATCAATGCTAAGAACTTTATAATTGTATTATTAACAATAGATAGTAAAATAATGCACCGATAGCAACAATGCAACCTTTGCCATTTTTTCGATTTGACAACTTTGACATTTGAACATTTTATGAAGTTTGTTTGACAGTTTTTTTTTGAGTCTTGCCATAAAATAACTTGATTGTGGGGAATAATATATATTTTAGTTGATTTATAGCTCCATCCTTATTTTCTACAGATATATTCGATTTAAAGCGCTATCCTTATTTTCCACATATTTACTGATTTAAGTCCGTGTAACTGTGCGTTTGGTTTGTACTGGCGAAACATTCACAACAAAAAATGACGTTGAAATATCTATGTTCTGTCTATTCTATTCTATTTTTATTAAATGGCAAGCAAAGCCGATGTCGACTATTCTGCCAATGTCTAGAGTGCATTGGAAAAACAAGTGTGCATGAAGATAAAAAAAAAAAAAAAAAACAATAACTGAAGAGAAGTAAAATTCTTTGATTGATACAGTTGAACACAATGTAGATCTTGTTGGGTTAGTACGGGACTGAAACAAACAAAAAAATATAAAATAAATACATATTATAATTGTTAAAACATAAAATGTACGCATACCACACACACATAATTTACAGTTTTAAGTTATTGTGACGGATGAAAGTCATCAGCGCCACGAGCAGTTCAGGAGAGGAATGTGTTAACAAAGCGGGAAAGTTAGTCGGAAGAGGGATTTTAAATTTAGGAAGACGGCTATAGAGATCTAGAGGTGGAACGTTATTTGAGCATTCAAAGAAGATGTGATCCAGAGTGCCCTCCTCCAACCCGCACTCGCAGAGAGAGGAGTCCCTAACCCGGATTTTTTCCAAGAACACAGGGGTACAACAAAACCCCAGGCGAATACGACAAAGGACGGATATAACAGTTTTGGAAACTTTTTTGTAGCCGTAGAACCAAGGTTTTGACTTTATGGTTGGTTGAACTGCATAATAAAACCTGCCCTTTATTCTACCAGAGTTATTCCACTGTTCCTGCCATGAAGATTGGAGATTAACTTGTGGAAGGCTTAGCAAGTCATGTTGAGGAATGCATACTCCTTATTAATACTTTATGGTTGTGTTGCTTAGCAATACTTACTGTTGATGAAAACTCTCTCGTATTATTCTGTTAACATCAATATACTTTTATTTTATCGTTTCTCTTATTACCTGTTTTTCTATAATCTCCACATAACTTTAACATGGTAGCAGAGCGTGGTTAGGATAGAAGTTGTGCAGAGATTTAAAGTTGCGAGAAAGTGTACCTAGAAAAATCCATCGAAAATGGATAAGGCTGTAGCTGAAGCCTCAAAGGTACAAATAATGCACCTAAATGGGAACAACTACAAGCACTGGAGATATAGAATCGAAACAGTGTGCAGAGCCATTCCTGGAGCTGAACAAATTTTGGAAGGAATTATAATCAAGCCCGGAGAACTAGCAAAGACTGCTGATGCTGCTGCCAAAGTAAAATATGAGAACGATTTACAACAATTTGTAAAGATTGATTGCATAGTATTGACTCTGATGACAACGAATATGACAGACGAGTTACTGGAGCAAGTCATGCGTTACAAAAGCGCAAAAGAGGTATGGGACGAACTAGAACGCCTATACAGTGGAAGTAGCGAAGACAAAAGTTACGATCTCTGTCTGAAGTTTTTTGATTATAAAAAAGATCCTGAACATGACATAAGGAAGCACATATCTGCTTTGAAGAATATTTGGCACGAGCTGAATAGCCAAATCGACACAAATCTGCCTGAGATATTACTGATTTGTAAGATACTTGGAACTTTACCACGAGATTATTTTGCTTTCAAGTCAAGCTGGCTTTTAATAACAAAAAAGGATCGGACAGTGGAGAATCTGACATCGCAACTGAGTGCTTTTGAAAAAGCATTGACTGCTAAAGAAGAAACGGAGAATACCGAGGAAGTATTAGCCGTGAAGACACAGAAGAAGACAAAGAAAACAGTTTTCAAATGTAATTATTGTGGAGAAGCTGGGCATGTTGTGCGAAAATGCCAAAAATGGATAAAAGATGGTAGACCGCCAAAACCGTCAAACGCTAAACAAAACCCAAATGTGAATGTAAACATGAATGTGTTAGCCATAGAGGATGGATTGCCGATGGATAAAGTTAACTGGTACGTCGATAACGGAGCGTCAAGCCATGTTACTAACAGAGGTGACTTCTTCGAGAGCTTCGAGCACTTCAAAGGAACACATACGGTTACTGTGGCGAACGGAGAAACCATTGAAGCCATTGGTATAGGCAACATTAGAGCTGAAGCCATCGTTAATGGAAAAGTTCAGCAAATACTTTTGAAAGACGTTTGGTATGTCCCAAAGATTAAAAGAAACTTATTCTCAGTACTATCTGTGCATGATAACTTGATCACAAGTACGTTCGAGTCTAGACCTAAGCAGTGTGTAGTAAAAGTAAATGGAGAAGCAAAAGTAATTGGAACTAGATCGATTAAAGGGGGACTATTCAAGCTGGAGTTGAAATGTGTCGCGCCTAAAAATCAGGAAGTCAATCAACTACTGACAAACCCTTTACAAGTATACCATGAAAGGCTAGTACATCAGAACAAAAGACATGTTCGTCAGGTGATCGAAAAAGAACTAGGGTTAAGAATGGATAACAACCAATCCGACATTTGTGAAGGCTGTGTCTATGGAAAGGCGCACAGGCGTTCATTTGGAACAAGGGTTAGAGCCACTAAATCTGGAGAACTAATCCATACAGATTTATGCGGACCATTTCCATATTCGATTTCAAAGTTTCGATATTACATTCTGTTCAAGGACGACTTCACACGTTATCGTCACATTTACTTTCTTCGACAAAAGTCTGAAGCAGCTTCAAAACTAAATATCTTCTTAAATCAAGTTAAAGCAACAGGACATGTAATTAAAGAATTGTTAAGTGACAACGGAGGAGAATTTGTTAGCGCAGAATTCAAAAATATCATAACTGAAAACGGAATTAAGCAAAGATTCACAATGCCCCACACCCCAGAGCAAGCAGGTTGCGTAGAGCGTGAAAATCGGACGGTAGTAGAAGCCGCACGTGCCATCATGCATGCACATGATAAAATTCCTGATGAGTTGTGGGCAGAGATAGTAAATGCGACAGTCTACGTGTTGAATCGCACAGGGCCAACGAACGTGCCAAGCAAGTCTCCACATGAGTTGTGGTACGGACAGAAGCCAGCGATCAAACATCTTAGAATCCTTGGTTGCACCTGCTATGCCCATATTCCTAAAGCTAGTCGCAAGAAGCTGCACAAGAAAGCTAAAAAGGGGATACTCATTGGTTATGAAGGAGATGAAGGCTATAGGATCTGGGACAAAGAAGCATTAAAATTGATTAGATCCAGAGATGTGACTTTCGAAGAGGTACCGTTACTGGAAAAATCAAAAGAGGATGTATCTAAACCGAAAGAGTCGACTCCTGTTCTTCAGAGGAACTTCAATCATAATTTCCCAAGTCTCGAGAATGAACATGAAATTAATGTTAATAGAGATATTGGAGAACGACATGTTTCAGAGGATGAAATCGAAATTATTTCAAGACCTGCTTCATCAAGGGCACATATCGAAACCAATGAAGAAGTTGTAGATGATATGAATGAATCAAATTTCGAGTCCTTGCCTTCTGAAGAAGAAAACGAAAACCTAGCTGAAGAAAACAATTCTCATGAAAACCGCATGGTTCTCAGAGATAGAGCAAACATAAAACCTCCTGTAAGGTTTAATGAACATATTATGGCTCTAGAAGCCAACAATTTATACGAGCCGCAAACCTATAAGCAGGCAACATCATGTAAAGACAAAGAAAAGTGGACAAAGGCTATCGAGAGCGAAATAAACTCGTTAAGAGATAACGAAACATGGGAACTAGTCGAACTACCAAAAGGTCGAAAAGCCATACCATGCAAGTGGATTTTCAAAATAAAGACTAATCCGGATGGCTCTATTGATAAATACAAGGCTCGGCTAGTGATAAAGGGATATTCGCAGAAGAAAGATATTGATTTCCATGAAACTTTTAGTCCAGTTGCTAGGAGCAGCACGATAAGAGCCGTCTTGAGCGTAGCTACCAAGGAGAAACTGAAACTATCACAATTCGATGTGTCTACAGCCTTCCTTTATGGTACGTTAGACGAAGAGATTTACATGAAACCGCCTGAAGGTTATGCTGACGAGAGGTATGTCTTCAAATTAAAGAAGAGCTTGTATGGACTAAAGCAAGCCCCACTCTGCTGGAACAGATGCATCACAGACTACATCGTAAAGGCAGGATTCAAACAGAGTAATTCTGACCCCTGTTTGTTTGTAAGAAGACAAGGAACGGAGAAAATTATTCTGGCCCTGTATGTTGATGACGGTCTATTGGCATATACCAGCGAAACAATGGCTAATTGTTTCTTGAATGAATTGAAAGCACATTTCAAGATAACAGTAAAACCCGCAAGTTATTTTCTAGGAATGGAGATAAAGAGGTACTCTGATGGTTCCGTTTTGCTGCATCAGAAAGCGTACGTCACTCGCTTATTGGAGAGATTTGGCATGGACGAGTGCAAGCCAGTGACAACACCAATTTTAAAGGCAAATAATGCTCAGGCTGAGGAAGGAACTACCACGACATTTCCCTACCGTGAAGCTGTTGGTGCCTTGTCCTATTTGATGACAAGCACAAGGCCTGATATTGCCTATGCAGTAAGCGTTTCGTCGCGAAATTTAGAGAAACCAACAAAAGAGAACATCCTGAACGTAAAAAGAATAATGCGATACCTAAAAGGAACTATGGACGAAGGTATACGTTACAAGACAGATAATGTTCATAGTTTGGAATGCTATAGCGATGCAGATCATGGTGGTGATATGGAAACTGCGCGATCTACATCAGGCATTCTCTGTACATATGCTGGAGGTGCTGTTTCCTGGTATAGCAAACGGCAGAGCACCGTTGCAATATCCTCGACAGAGGCAGAAATAGTAGCAGCGAGTGAAGCTGCCAGAGAGATTATATGGTTACAGAAGATATTAAAAGATCTTACTGGTGCTAACTGTCCTGCTACTTTAGGTGTTGACAATGAAAGTGCAATAAAGCTGGCGAAAAATCCTACAGAATTTCATCAGAAGACAAAACACGTCAGGATAAGATCTTTCTTCGTCAGAGAATGCATACAAGATGGAAGCATGACAATCTGCCATGTGGCAGCAACCAGACAGATAGCTGACATGCTTACAAAACCGTTGTATGGGCCCAGACTTGAAATGCTAAAGAAGATGGCTGGCATTATCAACAGAGGTGGATGTTGAGGAATGCATACTCCTTATTAATACTTTATGGTTGTGTTGCTTAGCAATACTTACTGTTGATGAAAACTCTCTCGTATTATTCTGTTAACATCAATATACTTTTATTTTATCGTTTCTCTTATTACCTGTTTTTCTATAATCTCCACATAACTTTAACAAGTCATACCCCTGATGAGTATTGTGGGTGAGATCAGCTACTGCTGATGAGCAAGCATCTTTGGCCAGAGCATCAGCGCACTCATTGCCCTTAATGCCACAATGACTAGGTATCCAAACTAACTGAACCTCTTTTTGATTGCTAGTACAAGATAATAGGGATTTTTTAATTTTTAAAACTAGGGAGCTGTGCAATTTACTTTTGAAGGGGTTCTGTACTAGAGCTTGCAAACAGCTAAGAGAATCTGTGAAGATTACGGCTTTGTCAATATTGTGGTGAGACTCTATAAAAAGACAAGCTTCCAATAAAGCCACACACTCGCCCGTGAACACAGAAGACTCTTTAGGACATTTAAATTGCAAAATAATACTGGAGCTTTGGTAGTAAACTGCAGCACCAGTGCTACTGAGGTCATTAAATTTTGAAGCATCTGTAAAAAACCGTTGAAAGCCAATCCATCGTTCTCCCACCACCGCATTGAAAGCCGAATTTGCTGAAGGGGACTTTTTGGAAATACCAATGTCAAAGGAAATTTTTGGAGTGAAACATAATACTTCATAGGAGAAGTTAAAAAGTGGTAATCTGGGAAACTGTTCTATTGGACAAACTAAATTTTGAAATTGACGAAATGCTTTTAAAATTAAGGGTATTTCTTTGTTTTTCCAGAAATTTGAGCTTCTACAAATGGCATCTAGCTCGGTCAGTTTTGCTATAAGAGGATGAGAAGATCTAGATATCAGCCTAGCCACAAAACGTGAGGCCAGATACTGCCGTCTTAGG
Source organism: Xanthia icteritia (assembly GCA_949128155.2). NCBI lineage: Eukaryota > Metazoa > Arthropoda > Insecta > Lepidoptera > Noctuidae > Xanthia > Xanthia icteritia. The sequence goes on along the minus strand of OX421959.2, from coordinate 8,435,564 downwards.
GACAAGGGAGGTTCAGCACACTCAACCTGCAATGCGTTAATGGGAGAAGACTTCATACAACCAGAGATGATCCGAAGGCATTTTGACTGAACTCTATCCAGGCCAGCCAAAGCACCCTTGTTGCATGGAACTAGATGGAACGTACCATAGTCTAAAACACTACGAATTAAAGCATTGTATACCAATTTCATTGTATACGGGTGGGCACCCCACCAAACACCCGCGAGAGCTTTTAAAATTGAAATAACTTTTTCACATTTTTTAATCAATAAATTTACATGTTGTTTGCCATTTAATTTTGAATCTAGAAAGACGCCTAAAAATTTTACTTTATTAACTAACGGGATATTATGACCCAAAATGTCTATTGAGATATGCGGGATCAGTCTTTTGCGAGAGAAAATTACTGCCGAACTTTTTGATGCGGATAACGACAAACCGTGGCTTAAAAGCCACTGATTCAAAGAGTCCAGAGAGAGGCATAGAGATGACGCAGCGTCTACGATGGATAAATCTGTCACATACAAGACTAAGTCATCGGCATACTGGAGGATGTGACAGTTATTATTTAGGCAGGAGCCAATGTCCACTGTATATAAATTATAAAGAAGGGGGCTCAGAACGGAGCCTTGTGGGAGACCCTTCCAAGTCTGCCTTTCATCGAAATCCTCGCCCTGGACCCTCAGAACCAAGGAGCGAGACAAAAGAAGTCCACAGGTGCTTTCGATCATCTTAACCGGGAGACTCAGCTGATGCAGTTTCTGCCTGAGTACGGGAAGAAGAACGTTGTCGTATGCAGAGGAGATATCTAGGAAAGCGGCTACAACGGATTCGTTTCTGGAAAACGCTAAGCGAATATCCGCAATTAAAACACCAACACTATCCATGGTGCCGAGCCCTTTCCTGAAACCAAATTGAAAATTCGGCAGTAAATCTCTCGATTCGACTATCCATTCAAGACGATTTTTAATCAAGTGTTCCATTAGTTTGACTAAGACAGAGGACAAAGCAATTGGTCTAAAGCCATTCGGATCATCTACATGTTTGCCTGGCTTCAATAGAGGAATAATTATCTGTAACTTCCACTGATCTGGAACCCAACCATGGCTGTAACAAAAATTAATGATTTCAAGGAAGTAGAATTTAGCTTTGTCTCCAGAATTAACTATAAAAGAATATGGTATACCGTCAATACCAGGGGCTGAGTCCCGGACATGTCTGAGTACCACATTCAGTTCTTCCAAAGTAAATGGCACATCAGAAGGATCCTCCGAAACATTTTGCAAGGGGATATTGGAACATTCAGAAGAAAGAGGAACATATGGCGGAGCAATTTTGTCAAAAAAAAGGTCAGCTGTTTCCCTGGTGATTGGTGAAGAGACTGATGAGGAGCACCCGCGTCTAAACCTGTTGATGCTTTTCCAGACCACCGAGACTGGAGTAGAGGGAGATAAGGAGGTACAGAACTTAACCCAACCAGTACGTTTCTTCTTGCGAAGGTGACGTTTAGTTCTGGCATTAAGTCGCAAATATGTTAATAAGTTTTCGGTGCTCATATTTGCATTGTAGCACTCCTCGGCCTCATCTCTATCCCTGATTGCAGAAGTGCACTCTGGATCCCACCATGGAGGGGAAGGAATTTTATCACGAGCACTGTTTTTCAGCGGAAAGCAGGAATCCGCGCTGGAGGTGATGGCTGTAACAAATCCCTCATAACAGCCTTTGGCATGGTAGTGACCAGAAGGATCTGATAAACATGAATTTAAATTTGGAAGAGCATCAATTTTATCCTCCAGTAATGATCGAAATTTTGCCCAATCTGGTTTAGACAAGTTATATTTCAGAAGTGGAGGGAAAGTTTTCTCTAAATATGTCTTATTAACCAAAGATATGACAATAGGGTAATGATCACTACCATGCGACAAGGTCGTACATTCCCAATGGGTCGAAGCTGCCAACTCAACTGAACAAAATGTTAAATCAACACAACTTTTTTGTTGACCGGGAGGAGATCTACGTGTTGGGCAACCATTATTGAGAATGCAGAGATCCAAGTCATCCAAGATCTCAACCAAAGCTGCACCAAAGGCATCACAGCGTTCTGACCCCCACCTGTAATGGTGGCAGTTGAAATCACCCATGACCAAAATTGGTCCATGTATATTAGAAAATAGGTTTTTTAAAACAGCAAAAAAATCATGATGAGGGTGAGCAATGTATATTGAGAACACTGTAATGCCTTCCACACGTCCCGCTACAATACTCATGTCACCTGTGAGCGAAGGTAAAGGGAAGGGCAAAAGAGGGACCCGATTGTTGACTAGGAGAGCCGATCCTCCATAGCCATCAGATCTGTCACATCTGAGAATATTAAAGTGTGGCATACGAAAGCTAAGACTTGGGGTGAGCCAAGTCTCAGCTATGGAACAAGCCAGTGGCTTGTATTTATTTAAAAGGGATATGAGGTCGTGCTTTTTATGCCACACGCTCCTCACATTCCACTGAAGGAATACTTGGCGAGACGCCATTTTTAATTTGAAGAAGTAGAGAAATAAGTTGATCGGCAACGTTGGACGGTGTTTGGGAATTGGAAGAAGAAGAAGAAATAACAGTAGGTAAAAGTTTTATAAGGAGTTCGATAATAGAACCGGTATTATTTGAAGGGACATTGTTGTACTTAAGGGCGCAGCCATTATGCTGTGAAGGTTGAGGAGAACTAACTATCTGCTGATGAGCAGCTTTGTCATAAGATGGGGAAAGGGGGGCATGGGTCCTGGGTTTAAGTGTCACAGTTTTGCGATATGACTGAGAGATTGGAGTCTTGGTGACATTGGCATAATTACGGGAAGCTGTAGGAATAATTTTGCTAGCCTCAACATAAGGAATGGATTTTTCAGCCATTACAGTTTTAATGGCTTTCTGTCTACCATGCTCGGGGCATGACTTGCTGTTAGCGAAATGATTACCCGAGCAAAGCACACAGAAGGCCTCGCCCTCAGAAATGTTGCAACCATCACCAGGGTGATCGTGGCCACATTTACTGCAGCGTGGTGTTGACCTGCAAACGTTTGCCACATGTCCAAATCTGCAACACTTGCGGCATTGAATTGTCGGGTATATGTACTGCTCAACAGGGAGGGATGTGTAACAGCAGTAAATCCTATTTGGTAGAACTTGTCCGTCAAAAGTCAGAACACATGTTTCAGTGGGTTTCCACTCATTAATCCCGTCTCTTTGAATTTTTCTATTAATACGGCGGACTTTCAGTATTTTCCCGCAGCCTGAAGGCACAGTTAGGTATGTAATAGCTTCTTCTTCCGTAATATCTGAGGGAACACCGGTAACAACGCCCATACGTGTGATATTAAATGTAGGGATTGATGCAGTATAACTGTATTTGGATAACAAACTGTTTACTAAGAAGGAGTTAGCATCCTGAGGGGAGGCAAACTCTACAGACACACGGTTTCTACCAACTCTGTTAACACCACCACGAACAATGTTCGCAATGTTGTTGTTCATAAGGAACTTACCAAAATTAACAGGATGTAGGGTGGTACCAGCATTTGGTTGAGTCTCTATACGAGAAACGTGGACAACGTAAGGGGCCTTATCCAAAACGGAGTATTTAATACGTCCGATTTGGCTTTTTTGTTGCTTACTCGGAAGGGAAGGTGTCAAGGTTTCTTCATCACTCGGACGTTTGCGTGAGCTCTGTTGGGATTGTGTAACATCCATCTCTGTAACGCTGCAGACAACATCCGCAAATTCAGCTAGAGGATTCGGAGAAAAGAGCGTTAAGGAACCTGGAATATCTGGGGGATCAGGGTCAGGGGGTTTATTCTCATCCATCTTGGATGAAACGAGACTTAAAACAAGACAATCACAATACAAACCGTAACAAACACAAGAACAACACACTTAAAAAGTAACAAGTCAATAAGAGTATCAACAATCACTCAAGAAACAGCTAAAAATTCTAAACACACGTGCTACCCAAGGACACCGTGGCGAGAATCCTATGTTCTGTCAATTTTCCATACAATGTTTGACAGGAACTAAAGATTTCTACATGTTTTGTTGTGAAAGTACCGCCAGTACAAACGCACAGTAAGTAAAACTGGCAATAAAGTAATATACCAGGCCACGACTTCGTCGACGAGTTTCCCTCAAGTATTCAGGATGAAAAATACAAGTCCCAGGCCAAAGGCTACATCCAGTGGCTTAATCGCGATTAGGTACAGACGCCAGCACATCAGCCTACTACAATCTGTCAAATCTTTTTAATAGGTTTTCAACTTTATTGCTAGAAGATAAGGTTCAAAGTTGATTGGGAAAATTTGACAGTTTCGAGTAGGTTGACCTGCTGGCGTCTGTACTTACCAGAGCAGCAGACAGAGTTACTTTTGCATTTATACATTGCGTACATTATTGAGATATCGAGATCGGAGGGGTCTTGATATCTCTCGTGCGTCAGAAAGCACACACGTTAAGCCGTTGTTCCTGGCTGTTATTAGTAGATCTCAGACAGGACAGTCGTTACGGGTAGTCAGAACCAATCATACCAAGGGGTATCGTATTACCTAGTAGCTGGGTTGTGGAGGCCAGATAGGCAGTCGCTCCAGGTAAAATTCAGTAGCATTCGGTTTGACTGGAAGCCAACCCTAACATAGTTAGGGAAATGACACATCAACTAGGCTTAGGCCTAGATCATGATGATATTAGTGATGTGTGTGAGTATTTTAAATTGTCTTTTATTATTTGAGTTTTTGTTTCCATTGAAACAGTTAACAATATTGACTACGGAACCCTAATGTGTTATGAATTCGCACTCAGCCTTGTTACATTCTTTTTTTTATCTGTTGTTCTTGCATTCCAAAATACAGGTTCGGTATGTTAAGCATTTTTTTTTTTAAAGAAGACAAACTTGAAATATCTTTTGCTTACTCTGATTCATTGTCGACACGGAATCTGGAAGTCTGGAACGCGACCATAAATATTTTGTTTGCTTTGATTGACTGCCGATTTCGCTTGCAAACTATGCGGAATATCTAATTATTATATCGAATTCCAATTAATTTGTGGCACCAAAATTTATTCTAAAACCAACTTTTTCAATTTTATCGCTGTATCAGTTTTCCGCGTTTGATTTTCATTCCTGCTAATTACTTTCTAATAATTAGTGTTTTTTTGTGATTATCATCGTAAATATTGTTACGAAACAGTATTTGTTCGCTTAATTAACGTTTTTGTTTCGCTTTGGTGCATCTACTCGTGCGTTGAAGTGCTAAAAATAGTCTAAATCAGTTTTGTATCTGAGGAGAATATTTTGTGGTACAATCATGAATAACAGTAGCTATGTTTCACCTCGGCTCATGGTTGGGGCTGCTATCGTGGGCATCGTTGGAGCCGCTGGAGTCTTTATTTATGAACAACTTTATGCTGAGAAGCGGAGATCCATGTTGGGTTAGTCAAACACCTTTCTTAGCTAAAAACGTACCGCCCCTAAGACGACCCACAGACCGTGTTCCTCTATAGCAATGTAGCACCATGTGCTAGATTAATAAGGAACAATTTATACTTATTCAAAAGCCTAATAATACATATATATTAGCAACCTATGAACTTTGCAATGTCAAAAAAGGTTATGTTTATGTTATGAGTCTGTATATATATTTCTTATCGTTTTTTGAACTCATTCTTAATGTATAAGATTACCAACACTGATGACTATTTGAAGTAAAATTTATCTTATCTTAAATATCTTGTTGGATATCAACATGTGTTTACCGTGTGCTATAGGCTAAGAATAACAATCCATTATCTTACTGAAGTATAATGTCAAATGCACTTAATGTGTACTGTCAACAACTTGGTAGCAATAATCTTTTTAAATGTATCTAACAATAATTCTCTCTTGAATGGCAATTAGATCACTCCCTATTATGTGGGACTTAAACGTAACTATTATAATACTTGCATTATGATTTGAGTCGTTGGGCCCAATGACTCAGTTCATAATGCAAGTACTATCATATATATTATTGTGTTGGTGAACTATTAGATACACCTCTGCCTATCCCGTGAGGGAAATACAAGAGTGATGTTATGTATTTATAATGATCACCAATGCTTTTGCTTTGCAACAGCATAAAAATCTTGAATTTTGGGGCCCATAGCTGGTTTTTTATCAATATTCCACAAATAAATTATAAATGGCTGCTTCATGCTGCTGCTCTGTGAGGAAACCAGCATGTCCTAGAAGCAAAAACCTGTGACACCCCCACTGGGCCCCCATGGTGGATTACGGCCCACTCCCTCTCACAAAGAAATTATAAATGGCTGCTTCATGCTGCTGCTCTCCAAAGTGGTAAAGGAAAACATTATGAGGAAACCAGCATGTCCTAGAACCAAAAACCTGTGACATCTATGACACCCCCACTGTACCCCCATGGTGGATTATGGCCCACTCCATCGCACAAAGTGGATGCCCCTGTCCCAGCAGTGGGAACTTTATAGGCTAATTGTGCTTCATATCCTATTTTTGGCTCACATGTTTTGCCTGTGAATCTCCAAAACATAAAAAAAATAAGTAGCACTTAAAACTACACATTTAAAATGTGTTTTATTTGATTTATGTTTTAAAAAACTGCTGAACATTGTCAATTAGGATCAGTCCAATGTTCCTATATTGACTATAATTTGCTACGACATAATAAAGTGTAATTCAGGTCTCACAGTACTCATTATCTACAGTTATATTCACCTAGAAGTTGCCTCTATTTCTATCGCGTAAATCTTCGCGTAGATCTTCTGACTACGTTACAATCACTAAATTGACCCAGGAAGTCCAGCAGGCCGCATATCTAAATGAATTATGTAATGAGAAATCAAAATGTTGTTTTACTTTTATCTAAGTTTAGCAAAGCATCTAATATTAAATCTATCTTATCAATACCAATAGAAGTTGAACATAATCTTCAGTTCAAAATGGTATCTCCATTCATTTTAAAGTATCATGTAACTGCCTCTGTGGTATAGTGGTTACCAACCTGTCTCAAACCCAGAGGTCCCGGGTCCGATTCTCAGTGGGGGCAAAATTTTCTGCTCAGTTTGGTTGGTGGTAGGGCTTGTTCTAAGTCCGCCTGGATAGCTACCACCATCTTATCTAAGTCTGTCGCCATAACAACAATGTTAACAGCAATTTTGTGTTTTAGCAGTTAGAGGTAAGATAGCCAGTTCCTCTGTGGTTTCCGCCGAGTGAAGCTCGTTTCCACCTTAGGCCTGATCATCACTTACCATGAAGTGAGATGCAGGCCAAGAGTTTTTTTTCTTATTATCTATGGCCTAGATAATAATAATAATAGAAATACTAGCATATTATTGCCCAACTGAAGGCAAAGGCATCTTCTCATACAGAGAAGACTTAAGCTGTTTTTAAATGCATTCATAGTAAAATCCTTACTGGCGTGATGTTGATAGAATTTTGACCAGGATTGGCAATTTTGGCTTCTATGAAAAAAACATAATTCTGCTGTTCTTATTCCAATTTATTGGACGTCGGCGCATGTATTTTCTTCCATACTTTTCTGCCATATCATCTTTCACACAGTCCATCCATCGTTTCTTTGGTCTTCCTCAACTCTTTAGCTTCTATCCTAACTAAAATTATAAATGCGGAAGTGAGTTTGTTTGTTTCGATTTCACGCTAAAACGGCTGAACGGATTTGGATGGAATTTGGCATTTATGGGTAAACCATGACCTGGAGAAGGTCATGGGGTACCTTTTATCCCCTTATTCTCACGGGATCGAAACTTATGCGGATGAAACCGCGGAGCGCAGCTAGTAAAAAATATTATCCCTTTTTTCTACAATATATATATATAACTAGGTATTTTCTGTTTCAGTAAGGGAAGTAGCGAGGCTAGACAAGCAAGTTTCTTCAATGCGGACAGAACTTGAAACTCTGAGAGAGCTACAGAAAGAAACGTAAGTTGACACTATCATCATCAGCCTAAATTAGTCCACTGCTGGACATAGGCTTCTTCAATCGCACGCCTATTAACTCAATCCTTGGGTACTCCCATCCAGCTGCTATCAGAAAGCCTGCAAAGATCACACTAATGCTCGGTCCCTATAAACAAAAACAAATTGTTTTTCTTACCAATGGCAGCACTTTTATTGCCAAACTGGGCATGTAAATATATTCGTAAACTAATGTTACCTGTGATAGCTATAGTTTGACCGAGACCGCTGTTCCGCGCCTTAGGAGTGCGCGGCGAGGTGGGGGCAGCGTTGACCAATGAGCGGCCTGTACTACGCACATATCTAACTCAAAAATCATTTATTCAAACTATGCTGAGAATCGGCACTTTTCGAACGTCAAAATTACATAAGACAGTCCCCCAAAACGCCCACTCTTCGCCAAGGCGCGGAACAGCGGTCAAACTATACTTCCATATGGGAGGGTCTACTTTACAATGCTATGAGGTTTTTGTTTCATTATTGGTAAAGAATAACGGTTCGTAAATTATAGAGATCTGCTATAAGTTGACATGTCACTATAGTATAATATATCAACGTTTGTGGCAGCCGCAGTCATAAAACGCGAGATATCGCGAGAAACAGTATAGGAGTTAAGAAATCCCGTACCTACTAATGTCTGTTCAAAAAGTTTCTGAGGAAAGTGGAAACAAACCCTGTTTAGGTTAAATTCGTACTCACCACTAAAGGGATTTTGTAACACATTCATCCATCCTTGGAAGGTTACAACTTTATCTCTCACCACTTTTTCCAACAATAGGCATTGTTATTGAAAAATCATCGACGAAACTTGAGGTTATAAAATTAACCACAATCGTCAAATTAAAAACATCTATAAGGTAATTTAAAATAAGAGTTTCCGGTTTAAGTATTCAAATGTTCAAATAAAAGCACTCAATTTGTAAGTAACACTACAAAATAGGTATTAGCATTTACAGGTGCATTTTCTGATCCATTTGTTTACATTTACATCAAATACTTTTGGAACAGACCATAAATGTTCGCCGTCCTGCTTACGAATCTTGGCGTTAAGTATAGCATTTAATTAAGAAGAATTTATCTTTTCTCCAAATTAATTTAAACAGGCTGTCTTAAATGAATTGATACTACACTCAATGAGCACTACATAAACATTTTTTGGGATTGGCTCTACATTAAATTACCCATTGTTCTTCATACATTGTTATCTCGCGAGCAATGACCGACCCCGTCGATGGTTGTCACGGTTCATAAATATAAAATTTGCATAATTATCTTTCGTTTAAATAGATGAATATGCATACTTAACTTCCAACTGACTACACTCTTACGTTTTATTCTAGTCTTATTTTTCTTCAAAATGTAACTGCATGAATAACAACATAATATCTAAATAAAAACAATATTTAAGTTCAGATACTAGTTAAATACATCAAGTAACTAAACTATTCAAAATAAAAAAAATATTACAATATTTTTAACCTCCGTCCGATTTCCTAATTCCATCAGAGTACCTATCTTCTAAATAGTAATTATATCATGACATGTGTTGAAAAACATTTACATTGAAGAAAATTCAATGTAATTTTTTTTCATTACTTCATTATTGCATCTACCAGTTTGTCTCTGCATCACCCAAAGGTTGACTGGAAAATCCCAAGTCTGCCTCTGTACATTTGTGTGCTTAAAGTATTAAACAAATAATCCAATGTAAACATTAATTATTCCATGTTAACTTTAATAATCTAATGTAAACATTAATTATTAACTGTACATATTAATAACCCTATGTAAACATTGCATAATTTACTTTAAACAATTCATTATTAAATGTAAACATTGTTCCTTCGTTCCCCAGGACCTTACGTCGCCTAAAACATAAGAAGGTTCGTAAGGAGCGGTCAGCGAAGAAACATCCCAGTGGCGATACCGCTGAAGTAGCTGAACAGAGCTACGCGTCAGACTCCGAGTATTTTACTGACTACCAGTCTGTGTTAGGTAAGCATGTATTTTGTTGCACAAAACCATGTTCATAATTTAAAAACTTAAAATAATAATGTATATAAAAAAGGAGGGGAAATAATCATAGGACATCAAACAATTCTTCCGCATCGCTGTCAATAGGAAAGGTGCCCAAAAGGCTGGCGGCAATGCCACGTTGTAACCATCTTCTAAATTGGGAACAGGTGAAATTTCTAAATCCCGGAAACTTTTTAGTCAAACACCTATAAAAGCTAGCAAACAGTGGCCAAAGACCAGGAGCGAAAAAATCCAGTTTTTTATGCCACGCCATTACGACTTTGCGACCGAATTCGGTCGTATAGCGATTGCTATCCATGTCGAGACTGCCGCCCCAGGTTGCTTTGTGGTAAATCCGGTGATGAGCAAAATTTTCAACCGGTAATATCAATGAGAGAGAGTGAGAGCAGTTGTGGCCCAGTGGTAACGGCCGCGACTCAGATAGGACTCGTAGGTTCGAGATCAGACAGGCACTTAATCTACGTTACTTATTAATTAGATTTAAATATATTCATATAATGTCGGAAATACGTTACTGAGTTGACTAATCGAGATTCCAGCGCCGCGCGCCGCCTATGTGTAAATAATTTTATCACCACTCTGCTCTCAAAACGGTGAAGGAAAACATCGTGAGGAAACCGGCATGTCCTAGAACCAAAAATTCGAAGACTGGATGGATTACGGCCCGCTCCTTCTCACCGAGAGGATGCAGGCCTGTGTACCAGCAGTGGGTACATTATAAGCTGATTATGATAATGATTATGATTATGATAAAGATTATGATAATGATTATGGTAATGATTGTGATAATGATTATGGTAATGATTATGATAATGATTATGATAATGATATTGATTATGATAATGATTATGATAATCCCAGTGGTAGTGATATCCAGGAACTGGTATATGGACTCCAAGCATCCAGTTAGAATGGAAACTGACCCCAACATAGCAGGAATAGGCTTCACAAATGATAAGTTGGTACTTATCTCTGCAGAGCAAGTGCTTTTTAACCGACTTCAAATTTCTTTATTTTGTATGTTTGTTACGCGATTATTCCGCCAATTACGAAATGATTTTGATGATTCTTTTTCGTTCGGTAGGTCATATTTCAGAGGTGGTCCCATATAAATTTTATTCACTTAGCTTCAATAATACGTATTTTTCCCACCAAGTCTATATGGATGATATGATAAGTTCCTGTCACTGTTATTTACATAGCAGTTAGTGTGTATTCGAATTTGTGTGGAGTAGGTACCACAACTAAAAAGTGAAAAATAATAACTTTTTGCAAAAAAAATGAACCGACTTAAAAAAAAACACTAAAAAGTGCAAAATAACTTAAATTTCGGAAGTTGGTGGCAAAAATCGAAAATATAGAACCAAAGACACCGACTTCCGACGTTTTTTTTTAAGTCCGTTCAATTTTTTTGTAAAAAGTCTTTATTCTCAGTCAGTTCTTTAATTTTAGTCGAACGAATCGAAGTCAACAAGAACACTAGGAACGGTCTTCCAGATTCGGACGATTTGACACGGGCTGGTGAGCGAGGTTACATATATCATATTTCATATATAGAATTCTAAAATTCGTTTCGTTCGGTTCGTTCGACGCATTCGGCTCGGATAAGCGTGCGTTCACTTTTAGGCCGCCATTACACTTGTAAGTTTTCCTCGTGTAAGTTGCTTACGTAATTCATTTGCGATAAATTTGCAAATGTGTACCTTATCGTTATTTCTTCTTACATCTTACGCAGTCCTATGTTACTTATATACATTTTACGGATGCAAATTAAGTGTAATGGCGGCCTTATTAATAACTTCTATAATTTTTAGGGTTCCGTTCCCAAAGGGTGCCAAACGGAACCCTATTACTAAGCCTCAGCTGTCCATCCGGCCGTCTGTCTGTCAGCGGGCTGTATCTCAGGAACCAATGATAATATTTAGACACTTGAAATTTTCACAGATTGTGTATTTCTATTGCTGCTATAACAGCAAATAATAAAAATAAATTAGAAGTTAAAAATTAAATACAAGTAACGTGATTTTTTCGGCATTTTATTGCTAAATATTCAAAATTCAAAAGTCATTTATTCAAACTGAGAATCAGCACTTTTCGAACGTCAAAGTTACATAAGACAGTCCCCCAAACCGCCCACCCTTCACCCCTTCCTAGAGCTTTAGCTGGGAAGAAGAAGTGGCGCAACAAACTCCCCAGCAGCACAGCTGTCTGTTCAGTTTGAAAAAAAAATGATTCTATATAGTAGTATGCAAAATAATTTACATTACGCAACACAAATCATAATTTAAATTAATAGCCATATGTCAGCTAGCAGCACACGCCAATATACCAACCAAAAATATCAAGAACTGTACTCAAGCAGAAATAAAAAAATAAAAGCCTCCAGTCATAAAGGGCGTGCCCGTGTATTGTACGGTGGTACGGAACCCCTCGTATGCGAGTCCAACTCGCACTTGGACGGTTTTTTTAATATGTTTGTAACAAGCCGAGCGCCCGATGGGTTCTCATCGGCTAAAAAACAAACTTGCATAGAAACCTTTATCCTCTATTTAACCCCATTAGGGGATGAATTTCTAAAAATTCTTTCTTTTTGCACACTTTAGTTATATTATAAGAAGCTCTTGTGTAAAATTTCATGCTTCTAGACTCAGCGGATTAGACTGTACCACAGATGGTTCACTCCGCAAAATCATTTAAATAAAAAAACTTTTGCTACGACACAATAAAGTGCAGTGCCTACAATTATATTCATCTCGAAGTTACCTCTCTTTTTATCGCGTAACTATAAGAATTTCTTGTCCGTTCTTCTCCATAGGTACCTACTACGCTTTGGAATGGACAACTAGCTTCATATTTCTGACTGACCGACTTCTTGACAATTCAAAAGTGCCTATAAATGGTTTAATTGAAATAAATGCTTGGTGTTTATTATATCTTCTGACCACGTTACACTCGCTGAATTGGCCCGACAAGACGGGTCCGCCGCGTACTTGTAGCTTCATACCTAAAATGCGGAGTGAACCACCTGTATTCATCTGTGACTGACGTTATCTGTCAGTGAAAGAATTACGACTTTTATTTTATTCTATTTTTATTAAATGGCAAGCAAAGCCGATGTCGACTATTCTGCCAATGTCTAAAAACAAGTGTGCATGAAGAAAAAAAAATGATAAACCACAAATCCAACAAAGAAAAACAATAACTGAAGAGACAAGTAAAATTCTTCGATTGATACAGTTGAACACAATGTAGATCTTGTTGGGTTAGTACGGGACTGAAACAAACAAAAAATGAAATAAATACATATTATAATTCTTAAAACATAAAATATACGCATATCACAGAAACAGAATTTACAGTTTTATGTTATTGTGACGGATGAAAGTCATCAGCGCCACGAGCAGTTCAGGAGAGGAATGTGTTAACAAGGAGGAAAAGTTAGTCGGAAGAGGGATTTTAAATTTAGGGGGACGGCTATAGAGATGTAAAGGTGGAACGTTGTTTGAGCATTCAAAGAAGATGTGATCCAGAGTGCCCTCCTCCAACCTGCACTCGCAGAGAGAGGAGTCCCTAAGAGTTTAAGAGTTATTAAATAGATTGTTTTGTTTTATTCAGGCACAGACGGCGAGATGGACAGCGAAGAGTTCTACGATGTACCCACAGATGAGGACGAGGACGACACTCTGAGGGAATCTCTGCGTAATGGACACGCGGGCAACGAGTTACAGGACGAGGTAAAGAATATTTACAGCTTTCCAAGAAACAGTAGGCGTTTCGGAAATCATCGTCTATCTTCGGAAATACGAACGTCCAGTGATGAGATCTAAAGGCGCGTCCAGCGCACGCACACGGACTGTGCTCGTACTAGGCGCCTCGAATAGCTATGGACGCGTTACATTCTACGCGCGCGCGGGCATGTTGCGAATGGTTCGCGTCCACACCTGTGCAATCGAAACTCCCGCGCACAAAACCGTGAAGTAAAGTGTCCATACTATGTTCCTAAGATGCACGCGAACCGCACTGTTCGTGCGAGCGAGAGGACATTTAACTTGCGCGCGAATTGCTCGCCAACCGCTCGCGAACATGTCAAAAGGTATTCATACTATGTTCCTAAGATGCACGCGAACCGCACTGTTCGTGCGAGCGAGAGGACATTTAACTTGCGCGCGAACTGCTCGCCAACCGCTAGCGAACATGTCAAAAAGTATCCATACTATGTTCCTAAGATGCACGCGAACCGCACTGTTCGAGCGCGTGTGTCGGTGTGGACCCACATTAATATACACCTGTTACAAGTAATTTCCATGAAAAAGTCACTCTTTTGAGTGATAAATGATCTTCGACCGGAGTAGGTAACCAGACCGAGAGAAAACTTCATACTAACGCGCAATGCTAGGGTGGACTACTACAAGGCTCGGCATTATAAAACTAAGAAGCATTACCTCTGTGGCGCGACGTTCGTGCTAATTCGGAAACACGATGATTCCCGAATCGCATACTTTTCTTTGGAAAGCTGTACATCTGTAGTGTACAGTGCGTTCTACGTTCATTATAACTTGACCCGTGACGCGATTGGTAGGTTCTATCAGTCGCCATTTTGAATTCTATTAGTATTGAAACTAAGCTTGACATGCAACAGTGCCAACATGACGGCAAGGGACAAGTTATAGTGAACGGTCAGTAGTGTTCTAAAAATACCTAACTAACTAACTTATGACGACTTGACCGTCCCCTCTCATGTGACTTTCACCAACAGTGTGCACTGTTGGTGAAAGTCACATGAGAGCGGACGGTCCCTTACGTAGTAGTGTGTCACCGAACAATTAATACCCGTTGGACTAGAGTTACAGCATAACTTAAAGTCACGAGAATCTATATAATAAATATGAAAACAAATATACTGGAATACTCTTTATTTTAAACTAAATAGGTATAAATTACAGACATCCAAATATAAATTGTAGGGCGATCTTAGCGCTAAAAAATAAATAACAAATATCATATTCACTATCCACATTTTCAAAAATAAATGTATGCTTTTGTTACATTGAAATTAAAAACAACTTTAATTTCTTAAATCTTTCATTAATTTTATTGTATTTTTTTTTTCAGGAAGTATTAGAAAAAGATAAAGTTGAAACACCTGCCACTACGTTCAAAAATGCAACATAGCTGTAGACTATTATACAGGTAAATTATTATAGTATTCTTCAAAACTTGGAAAGTTAAAGTGGGATAATTCATGCTGACAGACAAGTTGAAGGTCGAACGCAGTGGGATAATTCATCCTGACAGACAAGTTGAAGGTCGAACGCAGTGGGATAATGCATGCTGACAGACAAGTTGAAGGTCGAACGCAGTGGTATAATGCATGCTGACAGACAAGTTGAAGGTCGAACGCAGTGGGATAATGCATGCTGACAGTAATAGTGTCTCTTTTACGAATAGACATATTTCTCTCACACCTTACATACTGGGTAATTATAAATCAATACAAAACTCCAAGATTCGGCAGTTGCAGTCATAAATAGTGCGAGTAGGTCAGTGAATAGGGAATGCATGTAATTATTTATATTCACAAAATCATTAAAATACTGTTATATAAAAAATAAAAAATAAAGTTAAATTAAAATACTGCTTGTTGACGTCATTTACCACGATACTAATTTTGTTTACATCGGTTTTTAGCCCCGAATCATATAAATTAAATTATTTTTTGTGCTTTATTCAAGCAAAAATTGCACTTACTTACCTTAGGGGGCGTCCATAAATTACGTGGTGTTTTTTTTAATTTTCTGCCCCTCCCTCCCCCCCTGGTGAGATGTTGTGAGATTTTATTCAACCCCCTCCCCCATCCCGCAATCTCACATGAGATTTTTCAAAATGTGGGTTTCTTACGTAAACGCGTTGGATTGTTATTGTAAAAAGAAAAAAAAAAATTGCTGACAGTGGCGCGAAAACAAAGGACGGGCTACACTGTACCGTAAATTCAGATTAAATTGAGCTATTTGGTATAAAACAAATATGGTGGTTTGACAGTCAGTAGATGTATGAATGAAATTATTTTCTTTCGAACGAATTAGTGAATGATCTTAATCGTATTACGATAACGCTTAATATTAAATCTTAAGCGTGTACAATCTGGATTAAATGGACCAAAATAGTTTTTTTTTTTTTTTTCAATCAGAGAAAAAATTGCGTGATATTTGCCGAGACCCCCCCTCTCTCTAACGTAAGATTAGATGAGATTTGACTCGATCCCCTCCCCCCCTTAAACATCTCACGTATTTTATGAACGCCCCCTTACAAAGAATAGATTTTTATTCACTTAGTTGTTTTCGTCACTTCCGGCGTTTTCAAAGACTGCGTTTGCGTTCCGTTTTACCAAAAAAACGCAACGTAAAATAATGAATTGTAAAATTAGGAATTTCTTTCTTGACTCTTATACAATGTATATTTGAATAATGAATAAGTTTTGAATTACGTGCATACTGTCAGCTTGCTCGGTTCATCACGCAACTGTGAGGAACTTTGTCGCATACTATTATTATTCTAATTCGTATTTTTTCTATTCCAGTGCGAGTCAACGCTAGTGGGGGTTTTAGTATTAGTCGATAGTCGGGATTGGGGTATAACCACCGTAGCTAGAGTAATGTTGAAGACTTTATGAAAATGTAAGCGAACGAATGTAGATGTCAATATTATACATGTTTAGTGTTTTAGAGGTCTTGTAAGCTGTTAATTGGAGATTTTACTGACATTCATGATACAAGCAGTGGTACCGGACCCGGCAAAATCAAAAGTAATTTGAGAATCAGCACTTTTCGAACGTCAAACCTACATAAGAGAGTCCCCCAAAACGCCCGCCCTTCACCGCTTTAGCTGGGAAGAAGAAGTGGCGCAACAAACTGCCCAGCAGCACAGCTGTCTGTTCAGTTAGAAAAAAATGATTCTAAACATTAGTATGCAAAATAATTTACATTACGCAACACAAAAAATTAAATTATTTGCCATATGTCAAATAGCACACGCCAATATATTAACAGAAAACATCGAAAACTATTTATCGACCATTAAATGCACGTGGAGTTTTAGAAAAAGTCCAGCTTTTAGAGCGTTCTTTGTCACTCATAGCTCTGTGTCTCTTTTTAAAGCTCGATGTACTGGTAGTAACTCGGCTCCTGACGTACGTTGGGTTTCTGAAAGTAGCCTGGTCATTAAATACCAACAAAAAAATGGTTTATTTATTTAACCATTTATGTCCACACATATATATAAACAGACAAGAAGAAAAGGACAGAAGTATACGGACAAAGGTGATGCTATTTCTAAAGAAATCTTTCCAGCATAACAAGCAAACCAATCTAAGCATATTCAATTTATTCGGTTGAAAAATCTCATGACAATTGTTTTAATTAGCCCTAAGTCTGACTCCACAATCTTATTGTGGATCTTATTATTTAAGCTCAACACACACACATGCTGGTGCGTATGCGCACGCACACAAAACGCGCGCGCGAGTCGGTAGCGGAGCGGTTCGGAAGCGGGAGCCGCGCACGCGTTTCGTGTGCTGACATCTATATTATAATACAAGGAATTATAATATATACAAGACCGTCGTACTGCCGTCCCGACCCGCGCCCGACACGCACCCGCCTTGTTACAGTATGTATTTATTATTTGTCGTTTGTCGAAAACTGAATTTGGTTAGTTAGCGGAATAGGTTCCTAAATATATCTACGTCTATTGTATTTTTCCTTTAGTAAATTTGAGTTTTCGACACCAAAGGAATAAATACTGACAGTAAACAAGTTAATCTCTAATTAAACGCCTACTGGACTCTCATTAAATTCCAAGTAACTATTATTCCATTAAAAAATTGTAATCAATTGTAAAAAAAATATTTATTGTAATCAATTAATTGGTTAAAACTATTTAAATTCAATGTGACATTCAATTAATTGATATTTGTATACTTTTTTTGGTCAATGCTCATGTTATTGACATTGCCTAGTCATTATGAATATTGCACAAAGTACAGAACTTGGGTAATGTTGGTAGTATGAGTTTTGATCATATCTATGATAATAATATTGTGAAATTATTAATCGTTTAGTCAACCTATGAAAATACATTGATCAAGATTGCATAATCAGCCTATAAAGTTCCCACTACTGGGACTTCGGTTTCTTCTCTGTGAGAGCGAGTGGGCCGGAATCTACCAAGTGCGGTGCGGGTTGGTCTTCGATATTTTCGGTTCTAGGACATGCTAGTTTCCTCTCGTAGATTTTGCAATCAAATTGCGGTATATGCTTGACTAGCTTTTATCCGCGGTTTCGATACCATGGTCTAACAGGAATCGTGAATTTTACCGGAATAAAAGTGGTATTTGTCACTCTCTGGCCCCTAAATCTAGTCGATCCGTTGCGAAGGAGAAACCAACAAAACGCACTTTCGCATTTATTTTTAGGATTTGCAATGCAGTCTGATAAAAAGATTATTTCAAAGGTCATTCAGTCGACTAAACGATGATAATTTATAACAATAATAGAAATCATGCAGGTTAAATAACATGTATTCATAATAAACTGTAGGTCTATCTACTCCTAGATTAGTCTTAAAAGCTTTATTGATGGAAATTCAAGCTTTATGTCTATTTAGGATCTTGGATTTTAGTTTGCACTTGACAAAATACACTAATCAAATGGGTTTCTTTGATGAAAGCTTCGCCGCGAGAGAGCGCTTATTGTTTGTCACTTGTCAAAGTGATCTTGAATGAAAATCGACAAAATAAAACACTAGAGCTACGGTTTCCTCGAAGAGCGGTGGAAAATTATGTCAGCGGGGTTTGACTCAGGTGTCAAGAAACGCCCTCTCTATTTCAGAAGTAACGTTTCAGTGACATCATTCGTCGGTAAATTGCAGACGCTAAGCGGTGACTTCAAGAAAACCGTAGCTTCGGCGCTATCTCGTAGCTAAGTTTTTAACAGGCAACTCCATTGGCAGCTGAATGAAAGTAAGAAACAGTTAGCGTCATCTACGCGGAACTAATTTGGCAGTTTTCTTCGATTTCGCGCAATGCTCCGCCCACTTCAGTCCTGTCACAGTTATTTAACCTCCGACAGCACCAAACCAATAGCAACCTTATTGTAAGGACAATAAATGATTTTGACAGATTTGGCAGTCATGCCAGAGGTAAGATAACTGACAGGACTGTAACCCGAAGACGACGAGCTTTCGCTCTACGTTTAAAATCAACGTCAAACGGGTAAAATAAAATCCGTTCAGAGCGCCCAGTCTTATTTATTCAATAGTACTGTCATTTTGAAATCAAATTTATTTAAACTAGGGTAAAGTTGATATTTGTTTTATCTTATAATTCCGAAAGCACACGTATAACCTGTATTATAGAAAAAAGGAATTGAATAAACTATAGGTATGGTAGGTAATATATTTATTTTTTCTTTTGTGCCTTAACACAGTATTTGGTATTTCCGTGGCCCGGGCATAACTTCTGTATGCTTTTACGCACTCCAAAAGCGAATGGTTAGTATCTTCTGTCATTTGCAACTAAACTGATATAAATATCTAGTGTAGTGTCGGTGCTATGGCGAAAGTAACTCTATACTAAATGCAGTTTGATATAATATAATTTTACACTTTAGTTGTAATCAAATCCGGGGGCAGTCTCTTCAACAATAGATCAGCTTCTTCTTGAAATACATTCCATTTTATTTTAAAGATACAACAAAACAATGTTTATTGCAAATTAAAAACCGAGCATTATATTGCAATTCCTTACTTAAAGGTGACCTTAACTCACCTTTTAAGTAAGGGATTGCTGGTCGTAAGAGACTCCGCGCGTGACAATGTCCAAAATGAATCAATGAAATGCACCGACCCCAGCGTGGTTTAACCAGGCTCGTTAAATCGAATGAACCCCTAGATTTGCACTAGCCTCTGGAACCTCATTCTTCATGGGGCTATAAAGACCATTGCAAATCAAGGAGTAGACCGGGGGGCGCGGTAATGGTAGGGAAGACGTGCCCTTAGGATATGGAAGGATTTGTGAGCCGTACCGAATATGCATCCAAGAGTAGGCAATGGAATAGTGGAGAGATAGACGATAATGTCCAAAAACATACAAAATCGATTCGTTCGTATGTCTGAAAAACTCGTTATCAAGATGAATGTGATTGTGTTGTGCAATTTGACTTCTGGCTAATTCCACAAGACTTTTCAGTAAGCCTTTATATTATATCAAACTGTACTAATAATATTCTGTTATTACTAAGGTTTTTTGGGGGACAAGAATAAGCCATAGTAGTAAAATAAAAATAAAGCTCTTGATTTGGTAACTAAAATAATTTGAATTTTGTAGAGGTAATTTTCTTTCTTGTCAACTTAGTAAGTAAAGATATACTTGCTTAGGAATTGAATTAAATAATCGCACAAAAAATAAGAAATAGTCATTGTAATTATTCTTATTTTTAACCAATGAGGTGAAAACATAGGTTCTATGTATTTATAATTATGTTTTTTTATGTAAAGAAAGGTATTTTTGTGTGGGGTTTTTTGGTTAAATGTTAATAGGCACAAATGGGGTGGAGTCGCCAAATGTATAACTATTATGAATTATTAATGAAATTTGCCTTAAAACTTAATGGGTTTTTTTTACAAATACTTATGTAGTAATGTTTTTTTTTACATGTTACATAGATATATTTTTTTTTTTACTTAGTCCAATAAAGTAAGATTTAATTTATTTCTGGCGACTTCACCTTTTTATTTAATGTACAGAAAATGTATTATGTATTTCAATGATTATGTAAAATGTTAATTATTACGCCTGTATACATCAATGCATTTATGGTAGTTGACATTTATTATATTATGTAAAATATAAATTAAATTCTCAGTAAATTTTCTTCAAATAATTATTTGAGGAAGGTAATCTCAAAAAAATATGCTTAAAAATATAAAATAATAAAAGCCTTTTTAACAGCAAGCTTAACATGAACAAATACTTAAATATTTTCCATTTTAGAACTTATTTTAATTCTTTTCGGATATTTAAGTATTTCTCTGTATCTAACAAATTAACACAATTCATTCAAAATGCTCACTTTATTGCTCAATCAAAATTACATTTTAACATCGAATTACTTTCTCACAAAAAAAATCTTCTTTATAAATTGTATGCAAGCTGTGAAGCATCCTATATGATTTAACTCCAAATTGAAAAGTAAAAAAAAAAAACTATCACGTATAATTATAATTCCGATTAAGCATTTCACTCTTTTTTAAAAACTAATATTGATGCAGCTTTTCATTCCACGTAATGTTAATAAAATAATGCTTCAACGCGCCCATGTTTTTTAATTTTCGACTATAATCAGCGCACGACTGCTAGTCACCGCCTGAGGTATGCCAGCGGTGAGGCGGGCGGGGCGGCATTGACAAAATTGGCAGACTGAGTTAGCTTGGCCTTTGTCTACCTCCCCCGTCTCACTGCTCACATACCTCAGGCGGTGACTAGTCGTGCGCGGACTATCTATACTTCGATTTTTGTTAGCTAAGAAATCTCTTTGCATTGGTACGCAAAACGTTGTTTTTCATTATAAATATCTTAAAAGTTATCTCGTCCAAAGCGATATCAGCAACATAATAAGAAAAAAATTACTAAAATGTAATGTATGTTCTTACTGATATTATTCAATTTAATTGTAATTCTTCAACGACATTCAATTAAACTGTAATCAGGTAATGTTATTCAATTAATTGAATATAAAGTTATATTTTGTTTATCACGATGCAGTACTCAAAGTTGTTAATAGTTGTAGGCATTTTTTGGGATAACCGTCTGGTGTTTATTTTGTTATAAAAATAAAAATATTATTTAGATTTATGCATTTTATTTATTGCCTGAGGTTAAAAGGTAAAGGTTCTGGAGTGGCCTTGTTCCGAAAGACGTAGCGTTGGAAGGTGGACCGATGACCTTGTGAAGGCCGCAGGTATTCGTTGTATGCGGGAAGCACAGAACCGATCGAAGTGGCGGTGTTTGGGGGAAGGGGGAGGCTTAAATCCAGCAGTGGAAGTCTTTCCGGCTGAGATGATTTATTGCCTGTATCGTGCAGTCTTGCGTCTCTTACCCGGACGTCCGTAAAATACACTGCTGCAAGTATCTTTTGGCAATCGAATAACGTTGACGGAGGCGCTGTTGGTAAACATTTGTGCAATTATTGTTTTTTAAATGCTTTTGTTGACGAGAATATACGTCAGGCTGTAGAGTAAAAATGCCCACAGACCAGATTAGCCCTTATTTCAGAGTAGAAATAGAGTTAATGTCGCGTGGGAGACTGTCGCCGATTCGGAACACCGGGGCTTGACGGTTTGGGCGCATTGTCTCCAATCCGGAGACACCGGGGCGGACCGCTGTATTGAAAAACAACATGGCGGCGTTAGTTCCGATTTTGAGCACGCGCCAAAAGTACCTTGTAGCGCTATAGATAGGTCTTCGATCTTTTGTAATGGTTTTCGTAATGTTGCAGAATTAAAACCCAACTTTTTGTGCATGTATTTATTGAGTAATTTAATCGCAACCGGCGTGCGTGTATGACCAGATGTATGAACTTAAACGTAGCAAACGGGCGGTTTTCCAATTATTTTTCCGGAATGGAATATCCTCATGGATTTCCTCCGCCCTAGGGCGAGCGGAGGAGTTTGTCAGACTCGACTAAACACGACACCGATGCTCTCCGGCGATAATTTGAAGGCACAACGTAACTATTGCCGTGATTCTCTGGCGCCAAGGATTTTTGAAAATTCACACCCTAAAGGGGTTAAAAAGGGAATGAGTTTGTATAGAAGTTCAATATTTTTGCCGACGGGAAATCCTATCGGTGTACTTGCTATATTCATATTAAGGTTAATGATTGGGAGTAGGTAAAGATAAGAAAAACAGTCGGGTGGTGTCGTAAAACACAGCCATCTAGTATGGTCTCAAGTTTCAAGTGTCAAAAGTTTTTGATTTTAAATATAAACCCATGTAGTATACGTTTTTAGTGTTAAAAACTTATACTATACTACATCGGTTTAGGTTGTTAAATAAAGGTAAACAAATCGTAAAAAGGGATTTTATAGATGACATTTTCTTGTTTAAAAATACGATAAAACCAAATTAAATTTATTTTAGTTTATGACGCGAAAACATCTTTTCGCTCGGAGTAAAGAAGTTCAATATTTCTGACCGGCAAAAACATGTGAGATTTCAATCGCTAATAACTATGTTTTTTTTTTTAACTAGGACGTCTCGTAGTTGACCTCTGAGGTCATGTCTACTTAACCGGGCTTACCTGTGGCTGCCTTAAGCTACTACACTCACAAGCCTCCAGCCAGCTGCAAAAAACTATTCTAATTAAAACTAGGCGAGCGCTCGCTAAGGGCACCCCCTGTGGGGTACGAACCTCGGCTTAGGGCGTCGCTGGGGGGAGGACAGCAAGATGGGACAGGCTGGATCAAGGGGTTGAGCACTCACATAGGTCATATTTATTTTTCACTATATGTCGAAATTCTATATCGTATAGTGCAAAAACGTGTTCAGTTAGAACGGTGATTCAGATGTCGTTGCCGAGAATTTACAAAGGACTACAAGGACCTAAAGAATACTAAATATTTCGCAAAATAAGGTTAAAAATGCGTATGCAGTTGACAATAGTAAAATAATTTCATATATCGTCTCATAACGGCCGTAAATATGCTCAGAATTGAACAAAAAACCCAATCGAAGAAAGATTGTATTATAACGAATGCAACGAGCCAAAAAAATATAGTGCCAACCAAATACAATAACAACGACGGTGTCTATTTAATAATAGTAATAGGCTCTCTTCGTTCGTAAGCAGGCTAGCAACGTCTCAAGCAAAACGACCGCTGCGAACCACGTCTAAGCCGGCGAGCGAAGCGAGCCCATTCTTAAGCACAGCAACCGCTGCGAACCTACCTACTTTCGAGTCTTCTCTCAAGCCGAACAAGCGTATCCATGACTCTGACGAGTCGGGCGAGCGAAATGAGTCCATTATCAAGCAGAATGACCACTGCATGCCTACTTAATAGCCAAGCGAGCGAAGGCCTTTGTCGAACCGAACAAATGAATTCAGCAGTCTCACGAACCAGGTGATCGAAGCGAGCCCTCTGTTAAAACCTGTTGATACCACTCACGAGCCGAGCGGCCGTAGTTGTAGATCGAACTAACGAAGCGATCTAGCGGTGGCACGACCGGAAGAATAGGTACTTAAACCTAACTCCAGTAAAAGATTTCTGTCTTGACAACAAAAAAAGCATTCACGGTTTCACGAAACTGCGGCGCGGGCTCGGACTGCGCCTAACTAAATTTTTACAATAGTTTCCTCTTTCAGAAATGTAATTTTAAACTTTATAACTTATTCTTTAACTTTTCTTCATAGAAGTAACGACTTGAGCACATTTTTTTAGTTAGACTAATAATAATAATATTATTGAGTGTGCAAGTCACCCCCTGCCATTTTACCTGTGTATTTTATATAAAATATTGGTCAGGCAGGGGCCATAGCCTTTCCATAGTTCTCTTAACGACAGACTCAAAACCATATAAATGATAATTCAATTTTTCTCAGACCGACCACAGAGCAAGAAATCATTACTACAATAAAATCATTAAACGACACCAAAGCAGTAGGTTATGATTCAATTTCCACACGGATTATTAAGACAGGTGCACATGTCATAGCTCCGGTTCTTAAACATATTATAGAAAATTCTTTGTCACAAGGAATTTTTCCAGAGAATTTAAAGCATTCCATAGTTAAGCCTCTATTCAAAAAAGGTGATCGAAAAGATCCAAATAACTATCGCCCTATTACACTTGTTCCTGTGTTATCCAAAATCTTTGAAAAACTATTTTACAACCGATTAATAAGTTTCTTAGATAAGCATAATATTCTTAAAAAGGAGCAAAACGGATTTCAGCATAATAAATCAACATCTTTAGCAGCTTTTACCCTAATTAAAAAGATCACAGAATATCTAGATGATAAAATCCCAGTTGCAGTAGTGTTTTTTGATATGAGTAAGGCATTTGATTATGTGGATCATAGCATCTTACTAATCAAATGTGAAAAATATGGTATCCGTGGTGTCGCTCTAGATTATATAAAAAGTTTTTTAACAGGCCGACAGCAATGTGTTGAAATTACTAATTTAAATGTTAATCTTGAATCCACTGTCTACAGATCCTCATCAAGCCTGAATAAATATGGCGTACCACAAGGGAGCGTTTTGGGCCCTTTGCTATTCTTACTTTATATCAATGATTTACCAGATTCAATAAACTATGATAGTGTTCTATTCGCTGATGATATTTCTGTTATAGTGCCTAATAACACTAAAAGTTCGACCCATGAAAATAAAATACACGAAGCTGTACAGTCTGTAATAGAATGGCTTGAATCTAATAACCTATGTGTAAATATATCTAAAACAAAATTCATAAAATTTCGTACGTACAAAAGCAAACTTTCCAATAGTATTAATATTAAAATAAAAGACAAAAACATAGAAGAAACAGAAAGTATTAAATTCTTAGGTATAACTTTAGACAAATTTTGTAATTGGAAACAACATGTTAACAACGTATGCAGTAAACTAAATAGATTTGTGTATGCTTTAAGAAAACTTCGTATTGTATCAGACGAAAAAACAGCCCGCATAGCATATAGTGGGTATGTTGAATCGATATTAAGATACGGACTAATAATATGGGGCAATTCAACAGACAATGATAAGACATTTATTGTACAAAAGAAATGTTTAAGAGCTATATGCGGTGTCGGTCCGCTTGATTCTTGCAGGCCTTTATTCATAAAACTGAAACTTCTGACCTTGACCGGCATGTATTTGTTTGAGGTATCGGTTTTTGTGAGAAAACATAATGAATTCTTTAGATTCAAAGGTGACAATTACACAAAACAGAGACCAAGAGACGCAACAAAAATTTTAGTTCCTTTCTGTAATACAACTTTAATCAAAAGTAATGTTTATCATATGTGCATTACAATTTTTAATAAATTACCTAAGATCATAAGGGAGCTACCATTTAAATATTTTAAAATTAAACTTCGTAGATGGTTAATAGAAAAGTGTTTTTATAATTTACAAGAATTTCTGCAACATAAAGAAAAACAAATATTTTAAGTTTCCTTTTGTTTTGTGATGTGCTTTATGTAGTTTTAAGAATTGTTGTTAGGTACATAAAATGTTATTTTTAACCGACTTCAAAAAAAGGAGGTTATATGTTCGACTGTATGTATTTTTTTTTTTTTTTTATGTATGTTCACCGATTTCTCCGCCAATTGTCAACCGATTTTGAAAATTCTTTTTTTATTCGTAAGGGTATACTCCTGAGGGGGTCCCATATTAATTTTGTGAAGATTTGATGTATACTTTGGGAGATAAACGAAGGAACTCTTCAAAAACAAACAGTACACGTAATGTGATTTGGATATTGTACTAAAGATCAAAAATAATTGCTGGTTCTATCTATCCATCCGTGGTGAACTAATTATAGTCTTCGAAGATACCGCATGGAACTCCTCATCGGTGAACAGTACATATAGGAACTTACAGTGAAAGGTTAGAAGGTTAGGGGATAAGCTCGTATTTTATATTTGTTTGGAAAAGAAAGAAATGTATAGTTAAGTAAAATATATATTTTTTGGTAATTTAATATGTTATGATGGCCCAGAGGTTAAGGCCTCGCCTCTCATGCATGAGGTTGTGGGTTCTAATGTGACTTTTTCAATTCATATGAACTTTCTGAGTTTATCTTGGACATTATTGACATCAGGGAAGGAAAACATCGTGAGGAAACATGGACTTATAGTTATTTCTAAGGTGCCAACCCTAGTGGGGCAGAATCCATAAAGATTTTAGACTAGTGGAATCTGCCCCACCAAGTCGAACTAGTGGGGCATATTCCACTGAAAATTTTTAGGCATTCCTCTTTGCCCCACCAGCGGGGCGCTTGGAATGATTCGTTAATTTTTGAAAAATCTTTTGTTATGGTTCCATTATTCGACTGGTATACGAATTTGTGCGGGGTAGGTATAAACACAACTAAAAAGTGAAAAATAAAAACTATTTTACAAAAAAAAAACAACCGACTTCCAAAAAAAACACTTAAAAGAGAAAAATAACTTGAATTTCGGAAGTCGGTGGCAAAAACAATAGTATTTTATTAGATACATATATAGTAAAATATACCTACCGTAATATATATGAAAGCAATTCATAACTATTTCCCTAGGGATATAACTATATCACGGCTTCAACTATGCGAACTGCGAACCATCTTAAAATATAACTATATGGATCTGTATTTTCGTTTTTGCCACCGACTTCCGAAATTCAAGTTATTTTTCTCTTTTAAGTGTTTTTTTTGGAAGTCGGTTGTTTTTTTTTTGTAAAATAGTTTTTTTAGGTTAAGTTCTCATTATTATATCCCTCATTATATTTTTTTTAAAACTAAGGTATTTTTCTGTACCTATACTTATTAAAATAAGTAGGTACTTATTAATGTAAAATTAATTTGCATGCCCTAAACAGGCAAAATATGGACTGTACATTAAAACCACCAACTTTTACAACTGGTAACACCTGTATTTTCTGCAAATAAATGATTCTTATTCTTATTCTTATTCTTAGATAACCAGTTCACTTAGTCACCCAAACCCATAATCCACTATCTTTGTTTCCATATCTTGCAATAGTCCTGCACCTACCGGGGGTTGTCCTTGGGTACACTAGCATAGTGCGTACAGGGATAATCGTCGGTTAGTGCCTCGTTTTTTTTTTTTTTCCTGTTTGGGAAATTATTAAATAACTTCTCCCGCTCTGGGTGGAGCGGGAGAAGTGTCAGACTCTTACCGACTAAAACCCACCCGTGTTCCTTCCGTTGCCTGTACGTTGCCACAACGCGTGGAACACAACGCACCGTCGACCCGGGCCTGGTCCTTATCGGACGGCGAGCTACCCATTGCTCACCGTCCGCAAGCCCGCGCCTTCGGTGGCCGGGAATCGGCCTGCGATTCCCGACGCCCAAGGCGTCTCCTGCGGCGGCTAGGGGCGGGTGGGCGCGAAATTTGCCTCTCCCTCACACGTTCTGCATCCTTCGCGAGCATTACTGCTTCGCAGGAGGTGACGGCCTCCCATGCCCTCTCGCTCCGTACTATGGCCTGGACCAGGGCCGGACGCGAGAGATCCCCGCCACCGATCGCCTCCACGAGGACACGGCGATGCTCTGTCCAAGCCGGGCAGACCTCCACCGTATGCTCCACCGTGTCCTCCGGGCGATCCACGCAGTGATGACACCCGGGCGTTTCCTCCGCCTGATACGAAACAGGAACTTCCCGAAGTCTAACGGGCCTCTGCGAGTTGGCTTCGGCCCCTTGTACGCCTTCCAAAGGTCCTAGGGTCCCAAGAAATGTCATAAAAAAAAAACATAATAATATAATATTTTGGTATCTGTCTATTACAGACTCTTTACAGAGCCCAAACACTAAACTTCAACGAATAGAATATGTTGTTTTTGAAGACTATGGGTATCTATACATACCTGGAGGTATGTTGTAAATTTTTAATGTTTTTACTATTTGTTCAATTTTTGTATATAGGTATTTTGCTTGCAAAAAACACATTTTATTTTATTTTTATAACGTTGCTAAATTGAAGAGTACAATTGTGACGTAGCGCGACAACTGAAGTGACAGGTATTACGTTTAGTCGGTTACTTGACAGCTGTCACGTCAGGTGGTTTTTTTGTTTACCTTTATTTATCTGCCTAAACCTATGGAGGAGTATAGATGGCTCTGTATAAAAGAACATGGTGGTGAACAGGGCATATAATGCTTTTTCGATACCTACGTGACGATTTCTGCAAGTTTACTCCTGCCGCAAGCCTTGTAAATAACTTCGTTCCAAAAAGGTTCATTCACATTATTTTATCAGCATATGCTAAGACATATGTATATTCGGGCGAAAGTTAAATAATTAAAAAACACGCGAAGATTTTGTATATAGCATTTATTTAACTAAATACATCAAATATAGAATGGACCTAGTCTTATTTGGATACTCTTAGTCTTACAAAATATTAATACTGAGTACAATTCTTTCCTAAGTATGTCGCATATTGAATGATTTATCCACAATGGTGCAGAGTTGGCACTGCCTGGCATTATTTGAAGCCAGAAATACACATGCCAGTGTCTTGCGCAAAAGTATGCAAGTAAGTTGCACAAGAGTATGCAAGTAACTTACACAAGAGTACTTGCATGCTATTGCAACATTCACAAATGAGAAGTTGTTATGGCTCAATGTCATGCAAGCTACTTGTATACTTTTGTACAAGTTACTGGCATGTTTATTTGCAGCTTTAGGCATAGCTTGCCCAATTTGAATTGGGCAAAATCAACTTTGCAAGCAAACTTTGCCCAATTTAAAACGATAATTTTGCTGTTTCAATAGAGAACACAGTGCAACTCTGCACATCTGCAGATTTAGCCTCAACATACATAAATAACATCATAGCCTCCAATTTATGTCTGTTTTCTTGACACTTTAAAAAAAGTTAAATAAAAATTCTCCAAAATTGTATTCTTTTCTTAAGTCTAATAATAGTAAATTAATATAGATTTTTTTCAATAATAAGTATATTTTAACATATAAAATTGTATATAAATTGTCTAAATATTTCAACGTAGCCAGGATGAGGCAAGCAATTGGTCGAAAATAAAGGGAATTTAAAAAATATTGTTGATTATAAGTATTAGTCATTATGTTTGAAACATTGATCAACATATTTTCTTGAAATATAGTCAGGAGTATTAATAATTTATTAAACTTATACCTTTCGTCAATTTCTGTCAAAAAATAACGGTTGTTATTTGAATATATACGGACAATTTAAGTTGCCAGTCAACTTGATAAACAAAAAAATTACCCCAACTTTACTTCCGTTTCACCTGGTTTCTTGTCAGTTTCGTGTCTAATTCTTACAACAGATACATAATAATATGTACATATTTATTATATTTCATATAATAGAGAGCTCCATATTCTGCACCTATACCTTCTCTTCAAATAGGTTATTTTAAAGAAGAGTTTAGTTATATACCAAGCATATAATATTTTTATTTTTTCGTACAATATGTATAGACCAAAGATTTAAATTGTAGATTTGTATTAAGTCGCGCGAAAAAGTGTTCATACTGAGAAGTCAGCTCACACAATAATAATGGCGTTTTCATGACAATCATGTCACTGCGTCATTATGACAGGTGTCAAAACGAAACAGAAACGCGACTATCGTTTGACGTGGTATTACGAGAATCTATAATTTAAATCTTTGGTATAGATGTATTAATTTTAAAATAAGCTAAAAGCTTCGAGATTTAATATTGCATGTCAGCGAGATCGACGTATTCGTGAAATTACACGATTATTTTTTTAAATTTGAATATGTTTGAGGTAATTTGTGTGTTCTATAAAGCCTTATAGGACGTATTGCCAATCTAAGTATTTTTTTCTTAATCTACGTCTTGTTCATTTCTCTATCTAAACGCGACCATCATTCTTCAGTGAGATATGATAAAATATATAATTATATACAATTCAATATTTATATATTTACATACATATATACATTATTAAATACCTACCTCATGTACCTCTGTTACTCAGTATGCAACATACTATAAAATATCACTTTTTTTTTAAACTGCTCATCTCATTAATAAAAAAAAAAGACTTATATTAAAATATAATTTTCTAAAATTTCGGAGATAGGCTTGATCAATTTATCCTATAATGTCTATACCAATTTTACTGATTTTTATTTTAAAACTACTTTTATTAGATTTAATTTGAAAATACATTTACAATGGTTAGCAAATATTTTTATAGTGAAAACCAGTGGCTCTATATGTAACGTTATTAATAAATTCCAGTCACATTTCAAGTGTGCAAGCGTCTTGGAACGGAGGGGCTCGTGACTAAGTAATAACAGCCGCACGGGTCGATCGAAGGTTAAGCTACGCTTGCCGAGGTCGGTCCGTAGATGGGTGAACATCCATTACATTTCGAGACCCCTACGTGACTCGGAAAGCAAGCACGTTAAGAGCGTTCATCCTAAAAGTTGGCAACGTCGCAAATGACTGTCAAATATTTACCTGTTTTGATTAATTTGGCAACATGGAATTATGAAATATCGCTAACTAGCGAACTAGAATATTAATAATGAATTCGGCACGGTTGACGCAGTGGTTAAGCGATTGACTGCTGCGCTGCGTGTCGCAGGTTCGATTCCTGCACGGAACAAATATTTGTATGACCTACAATTAGTTGTTCCGGGTCTGGCTGTTTGTGTATGTGAGTTTAAATGTTTGTAAACGCACCCACGATACAGGAGAAATTCCTAGTGTGGGGCAACGTTTATATAAAAAAAAAAAAAAATTGGATGTTGTAACCGTTTTAGGTGTAAAAAAGGCATTTCGAAATTTCCAAATACATTTTTTTACATCTTAAACTAAATATTCGTTGTTACGATTTTAATTATTGCATTTCGTAATCAATATTTTAGGTCACTAGTTAGCCATATTTCCATACAGTAATATTGCCAAATTAATCAAAACAGCGAAATATTTGACATCTATTTGCCACGTGGCACTTTCAGAATAAACGCTCTTAAGCTGTTAGTCCCGGCTGTCATTTGTAGATCTTTGACAGATGTTATGGGTCGTCAGAACCCCGAAAGTCTGACAACCAGTCTTACCAAGGGGTATCGTATTACCCAGTAATTGGGTTGTGGAGGTTTGATAGACAGTCGCTCCTAGTCACTTGCACACTGAAAATCCGACTAAAGTTTTACTCGATATAATCTTTAGATACAAATCATAAACACATATATATTCTACTCATAAACCTATCTTATTTAGGCCTTAAAACTGTGAAACACCGATAGACATTCAGATTAGTTAGAAAAACCTTAAAGTATTGGATACGGTTTTACCGAAAAACATTAAGGTGTGATTGCTTTATTTTAAAGATGATTTTTTTCAATACTTGGCCTGCGCAAACTGGCGGACAGCACGGGAGAGCATCGAGGGTGATTCCTCTATCCGCCCGCGCACACTGACAGCAAAAATCCTCTGCTATACCGCGAGCGTCCGCCAGCTTACCGGAGCATCCGCCGGTATACCGTGGCATGCGCCGGTATGCTCCAAGGTGGATCACCGAGCACTGAATTATATACCTTATTTCGATTGGATAAGTAGGCAGACTCCAGCGCATACCGGCGCATACCGCCGCCTCCGCCGCGGTATTCTCCAGCGTGCTCTTCGATGCTCCAAGGTCGATCACCAAGCATTGAAATATATACCTTATTTCGATTGGTAATTGGTAAGTAATTCAATTGATAAATTTAAAATCCTCTGCCGTCCCAACCGACAGTGTGCGCAGGCCCTAATTGTGCACAATTTTTTCCACTGCCATAACTCGTCTAAAACCGTCCCTAAAATGAAAGGTCAAATTCAATTAGCTGGCAAAACTTTATAGACGTGATGGTATCAACGATGATAAACGTAACAATTTGATTTTTTTTTACTTATAATTTTAAATCATTCCA
This sequence comes from Xanthia icteritia, assembly GCA_949128155.2. Classification (NCBI taxonomy): domain Eukaryota; kingdom Metazoa; phylum Arthropoda; class Insecta; order Lepidoptera; family Noctuidae; genus Xanthia; species Xanthia icteritia. The sequence goes on along the minus strand of OX421959.2, from coordinate 8,402,784 downwards.
CTTCCAGCGGCCGCTGAACCCGCAAAAAAATGTCGATTAAAAAAAAACGAGCGACTATTACAGTCACTTAAGATGTGTAACATGACATCATGGCTGACAGTACTAACCTCTAAGAAAATCGGCTGACAGCCAACTAGCACCGCTTGCGCTCATTGGTCAAATCAAATAGCGCGCGCTTCGTCGGCTTCCTGTTACACACTTCCGTCCCTTTTCACGAAATCACTCCCATAGATTGGAGAACTTACTACATATTAGTAATTTGTGGATTGCAGGAAAACGAGAGGAAAGGTGTTACACATCAAAAACTATTTTACCCATTAGATATGATATTCATCAGTTTTGCCAGTTCATTTCATTTGCCGTTGTACGAGTATATTGCTTGGGGTGTGATTATCAATTTATTGCTTACAATATTTTTATTAAAGCATTATAAGGTGTTCGGTAAAGAGACGACTTTTCTTAAGAGGGATTCCAGATGAGAATTTTACAGACAAATTAAGTCTAGCTTTTTTCGAGCAACATTTTAAGTTTTTCAAGTAACGACACTTTTTTGAAAAAAAAGTTTAACAAATTTCAAAATATATCGAAAATAACTAGATTTTTATAAAGGACGTTATGGCATTTCCCGTTATAATCGGCAAAAAAATCCACTACATTTTGTGTTGTATCCCCCTGAATATCCCCTATAAGAACTGTAATTCTTTACAAAACAACCTGTACATATATGACACCTAATAAAGCAACGAGTTTTCTTCTTACATTATTGTGTAGGAGCCAAAAGTTAGGTAATCTATGAATACATTTATATTTGTAAACCATTTATAAAAATAATCTTGTGTACATATATTTTTAAATAATGTATTAGTGAGCGAAGAGTTTGGGGCATTACCGGCTTTAATATTCTTAGTAGTTCCCTCGAAATCATATAAATAATTAACACAATCAATTTTACGGACTACACTTATTTGTAAAATATGGCACTTAATATTAATTGTAAAAGTCAGCAATTGGCTCCCCACCTTACTTACTAAAACATTTTACTAAATAAACTAAAAACTAATAAATTGATTTGTACTAAATTAAAATAGGCTAATATTACGAGATTTTTCTGTGCGCAGCAACGTCTACATTTATAGTAGTATTCATATTATCTAATAAGCTTTGTATACAATTTTAAAGAAATCCCTGGCTCCTGCGCTTAGTAGTAGTAGGTACAGTAGCGCTAGTATTCACTGTATTACAGGAGCCAGTTTTCCGCCTTAAATATAAATTATAGATGAGAAGTTATGCCAATAACAAAAAAAAAATGTTGAATAGATACAGGATAAAAGAGAAAAAAATAATCAACCAACTCGTGTTTGTGTGTGTGTATGTCAGTACTGCGTGTAGCAGGGTAAGTATTCAAAATCAAAAACTACATAAACTAGGGATTATCTTCAACATTTGTTTTTTTTTTTAATGAGAACATTACTGACATGACATGAATCGTATCAAGCACAATTTTTTTTTTTTTTCAAATATCTATGGAATCGCCCTTCAAAGGACTATATTTAAAGCCTCGTTTGCACAATCTGTTTCATCAGATGAATAATATGGGAACGCATAAGGGACAAGCTAAGAAACATTTCATTGCGTGTTATGTTTGTTCCTAATTTTTTATATTAAATTAAATATTTCTAAAGTTACTGACGCTAATATCTACTGTGCGACAATCTGTGACCATTCTTTTTTTTTAACTTTATTTATACTAGCAACACCTACATATTCAATTGATGGGTAAGGTCGGTAAAAGCTAGTAGATGGCGTGACCATAGCTCGGTTCCTACGGCCTATAAAAAAAATTGAAATTTCGTGTTAATTCATGAGATACGTTTTATTTGACTATTTCCTTATTTTCGACGATTTCAATTCTTTTTAAATTCGGAATCTTTCGATAAATGGAGGACTCCAATATCGGAGTATCTAGGAACTCAACGAGTAATTTTCGCAAAAATTAAATAAAACCACCTCGCGGCTTGTTTTTTGGGTACTAAATAGCTACGACATTTTGACAGTTGCCTTCCATATTAAAAGTATATGTAGGTATTGAAGTATTAATTAAATATAACTCTTAAATCTAACGATATCTATGAGAAATACGACGATTCAAAATTTTTACACGGATCTTATTCATGGATCTTATGCATTAAAATTTTCATAAAACCTCGCGATTTCTAAATTCATCCATTGCAGTAATTAACGTTAAAATACGACTAGTAAAAGCATATTCAACTTTGGAGGGGTAGTATACGCCAATGTTCACGGGGTCAGTAAAAATATCAGCATAGTATGTGCCAATGTTCACGGGGTCAGTAAAAATATCAGCATAGTATGTGCCAATGTTCACGGGGTCAGTAAAAATATCAGCATAGTATGTGCCAATGTTCACGGGGTCAGTAAAAATATCAGCATAGTATGTGCCAACGTTCGTGGCATCCGAGGTCATAAAACGCGGGAGCGACATGACACTCAGTAGAGTTTTTAGAAATCCACTACTAAACTGACTAGATTTCTAAAAAATCACACATTTTCAAAAAGCTACTCACGTTTTATGGGGGCTGGGTCTCGGCAAGTACGTTAAGCTATACGTCCCGGCTGTCATTCGTAGATCTTATTGTTGCGGGTAGTCAGAAGCTCAAAAGTCTGACAACCAGTCTTACCAATGAGTATCGTGTTACCCAGTATCTGGGTTGTGGAGGTCAGATTGATTTGATAACGATAAACATCACGTGTGTAAAATTTGGTCAGCAGATTTTATTTGATCTTGTAATTCGTGCGATAAGAGAGAAGTATTTTACTTGGTTATCAGAGGCACTAGTGTGAGTTTCTTTGACTTTACGCATCGACTGCGTTCGGCGCTCCTATTGGCAGCCGGCTGGCCTTTACCAGTGAAGGGCCAATCGGAGCGCCGAACGCGGTCGATGCGTAAAGTCAAGATGGTTAAAAGAAACTCATACTAGGGCCTCTGGATACTTATGATGGTCTACCTGTAGGCAAACGATCCTAACTTCGTGTACTAATGCCCGTTTTCATCTTCACTAAATTACACTAAAATGAATCCTTAAATAAAAGTACACTGTTGGTTTTTCAACGCTAGGCTCAGCGCTGAGAGTTGAAAATCCAACGTGTACTTTTATTTATGGATTCATTTAAGTGTCACTTAGCTAAAAACAAAATGAATTTCGCGGACTACTACTGCGGATCCTCCTTATGTTTTTTCCCGATTACTCTGTTATTGTAAAATTACACCCGAATTCATAATGCATATTTTAAGACGTTCTTAAAAGTCGTTGTCGCTATAAGTGACAGATAGAACAGACGTTTTTTTCCTAGCACGGCGGGTTGTTAGGGCGGCTGCTGCAGGTGTAGAAAACCAGAAACGGCGCAAATATAACAACCTTATTGGGAGTTATTTGTTTGAGCGCTTTAGGGTTGAAACACTAGGGTCGTAGGGTCCGAGTACTCATCGAGTACTTCGGGACATCGCCAAGCGATTGTTCGACTCTTCACATGACCAGAGGGCTGGCCAATTTTTAGGTTAAGGAATCAGCATTGCCATCTAATGTGGCAATGTTGCTAGCCTTTTGGGCACTTTTTCCACTGATTTTCGGATGCCCAGTGAGCTCTTCCCTTATTTTTTCCCTCTATGTTGTACTATCGAAGAAGTTCATATCTAAGCAGTTTGAAAACAAAATCCCGTGAACACGATGACCACATCTGTTACCGCCCCGGTTCTATAGCGGCCGAGCGCTGCAAACAGAAATAGTCCTTACGGTGTATAGATATGAACTTCTTCGATGGTACATAATATATTTCAATGTTAGATTGTATTTTACATACAGTAAGATTTGTGAGTTGACAAAAAAAAAGGTAGGTACTTTTTAAGCTAGAATTTTACAATTAAGTTACATTGCCAATAGGGATGATGTCAAAAAATATTTTTTTTTGTTCGTCAGTTGTATTATAAAAAAATATTGGACACGTAGTTTTTCTTTTTTTACTTCATCAAAAGATTACGGCGATACATGTGCCATGACGTCACGAGTATGTAGATTTTATACTTACTTGTGACGTAGCAACCCCCACTCCCCAACTTTAATGCGTTTTATCTAAGTCATTTTTTATTAATATGATAAAGCAAAAAATACGTGTCTAAGTTTTTTTATTATCTGACTGACGGACTAAATAAAATTGCTTTTTTTTACCTATTCATCGTTTAGGCACTATTATATATATATATTTTTTTTTTTTATGTACACATAGTTTGATACTTGTACATTACGTTCCCTTCGCTATGGGGTTCAGATTACGTCATATCCTTGGGTTTCTGTAAAGAGAGAGTTAGGACTGAAAATGCGAAACATAAAAAAGTAAGTTGGAGTCTCATTTGCTACAAAATATATGGGTGAAGTTTTTTGTGATTTACTCAAACCTCAGATGGTCAGATAAAGTTTTTTGATCCGTGTAAGAAACAGGCATGAAAAGAAGTTTTTGCGAAAATGAAAATGGTCCATTTTCTGTGAATGGGGATCAAAGTTTCTCAAAAGAATAAGGACAGTCTCCTGAGAACGGTTTTCTGTAACTATATTGGTAAACCTACCCTTGCTGCCCCGTCTTAAAAATCCACCCTGGGGCCTTATTATGAAGTATTAATGCCATCATTATTTCACTGCGAAAAAAGGATGGTGCTAGCGGCCTTGTATAGCTCCGTCTCTCACTCACACTGGAATAATGGTGGCATTAATACGTCATAATAAGGCCCCTGTATATGATATTGATAAAATCCAGCTACAGCTTTTGACCGATCACTATGAAAGTTGTATTTTTGCTTGGAGAAAGTTTTTGAAGGGATTTTTCGGACCTTCACGCGGGCTAAACCGCGGGCAGAAGCTAGTATAACATAATATCTAAAACTTACAAGTAAATAGGAGCGGCCTCCACATTTACTCTTCGTCCTCATGCTAGGTGTCCTGTGTCGCACTATATAACGTGGCCTGCCGGTGTACACCTGAAATATAAGAGAAATATACAACTTTAGTTTTTTACCTATATAATTGTTTATAATTTTACTTAAGTCAATTTATTTTAATTTATTGTTAACATAATCTACTCATTACAATGTTTTTTAATGAGTTGTATTGCAATATGTGGTCAGCTAGCGATCTCGACAATTATTTATTTTACCTCGATGGTCCTAGTTTATCAATTATAACTTCTAGTTACAGCTATATGTAAGCGCCCTTTATGCCTGGAAGCTTTTATTTAGATATTGTTTTTGTTTAGTTATTTTTATTTCTGCTTGTTCTCGATGTTTTTGGTTGGTATATTGGCGTGTGTTATTTTATTGGTATATTCATTTATAATTTAAATTATGTTTAGTGTTGAGTAATGTAAATAATTTTGCATACTATTATAATCAATTTTTTTCTAACTGCACAGACAGCTGTGCTGCTGGGGAGTTTGTTGCGCCACTTCTTCTTCCCAGCTAAAGCACTAGGAAGTGGTGAAGGGTGGGCGGGACTGTCCTATGTAATTTTGAAGTTGGGGGGCTGTCTTATGTAATTTTGGCGTTCGAAAAGTGCTGATTCTCAGCCTAGTTTGAATAAATGACTTTTGAATTTTACCCGATTACGGCGAAGCAAAAACGAGGGTTATGATTTTGACCGTTATGTATGTATGTTCATCTGTTACCTTATAACTTCTAAACTACTGATTACAATTTGACAAAAGAGGTATCTTTGGGAGCGTCTTGATCGTGTGCTGGTTAAGGCTATGTGACGTAACATTAAAATATGGCGCCCTCTAGAGGACATAAAGTCATGAACTAAAAAGAAAACGTAATCTGTTCAATTTATGCCCTAACACGTGTGACTCCGGATTTTTAATTTGTCTGTCTGTGATGTCTTGTTTATACCTTTTTAGATGATTTTTTTGTCGTAGTTGGGGTTTTAGTTTTATAACTTTTATTTCTTTACGCAACATAATTGTTTTAATTATGAGATTGGGATTGTACAAAATATTTGGGAAAGAGATACCTACGTTATCATAAACGGACAAAGTCACGCTAGTAAATAGCACAATATAACGTCACGCCTGTAATCTTTGAAGGGTTAGGCAGAAGTGTACCTATAGTAGGGTAGACCCACATTTCGCTAGTTATGTTTAAGTTCCATGTGATAGCGGGCGAGCCTATTGGCAACAACCGGGCATAAATTCAAACTCCGGACTGCTACTGAGAAGTTCGAGATGGAATAACCCAGTAACACTTTACTCGACCTGGGAATCGAACCTTCTGGGTTCGATTCCCAGGTCGTCATGTTCAGCAGTAGAAGTAGACATACACAATTTTTTATTTTACGACTTAAATCGAAATAAAATGGAATCAAAATAGAAGATATGATTTAAAACTAATGCTGTTATAAAATTAGGATGTACATGTTAAGAAAGCTAAAAAATAAGCAATTTCAGAAACGTCTTGTCTTCAGAAAAATCTCGTTTTCATGAAACCTCGATTCTTCAAGCCAGGACGTGGTACCAGAAGGTACCAGGTCCACTGACACAGACAATTTGGGTAGACTGAAAACTATCTGAAGTGTCTATCCCACGCGATCGGATACTTATTTATTATTTATTTAATACTTCAAGCACAGAAATGTACTGAGGCGGAATTAAGGCCACAGGCATTTTCTACCAGTCAACCTTTGGGTGATGCAGAGACAAACAGTGGTAGGCGAGATTACGAGAAATTGAGGAATATTTTTCTAAAGTAACTATAAAGATACACATATACCTATTACAAACTATACATATAATATATATGCCTAATTATATATAAATATAAGCTCAAATAAATATACATAAATACACGAATATACTAGAACAAATAAGACAAACAATGGGAAAACATTAACGTTGTGATGATACTGCCAGCTTTTTACGAATGTGCTCGAGAACTTTAACTTTAAAGGATAATCGGTTGGATATCCTGATTTCCTGGGGGAGCGCATTCCATAGAGAGATAGACTGATACCTATTTGCTCGCAGGAGTATAAGATTTATTGATACCCATTTAATCAAGCTGAATACTTTGTTTTCTTGAACGCGCTAATCTGTGGAACTACCGGTCGTTTCCATTTGAATTTTTTTTTTTGCATTTGATAGCCCAAGTATTGAAGAGGGCAGTGATCGGATAATCAGGCGCTTATGTACTAAACTTCTTCCCACGAAAGAATAATATGGACATTCCTTTTTGAATAAATAAGTAATCCTGGGTTCCCGGGATTGAACAATTTTGTAAAAAAAAACTATAACAAAATTAAAGAAATTATAGCAGTGGTTATTTTGGTTTAGTATCCTTATTTAACTCAATGAATGTCCTTAGTAAGAGTACTTCAAAGCGAGTAAAACCTGACGACGTTAACGTTTCTGCCTCATGTTCACCTGCTGGCCTGTTACTAAACAAGTTCTCATAAACAATTTCATTGTAAATTAAAAGTTACATTAGAATCGGCTTTTTAAATGTAAAAAAAATACAATGACAGTTTAACAAGGAGCAGCCGTCTTGAAAGTAATTGTAAGTATGTAAGCATTATTCAATGAAAATTTTTCAATTTCGTAACGAGTTCTAACTATATTTTGTAAAATTTTTAGCAATCTCAGGAATTTCAAACGATTCCGGGATCCGGGATTCTAAAAGGCATGTCCGTATTATTCTTTCATGGGAATAAAAGTGAAGTTTAGGTATATAAGCGCCCGATTATCTGATCACTGGTTATTTATTTATTTATTTATTAAAGGCAAACCAACAGCTTCTGTATACAGCATTACATAAGAATAATAGTAAAAAAAAAAAGCATGAGACTTATACAGTCGCCAATAATAGGTCGACCAACATTCTTAGTAACTAAAATAACACTTAATTGTTATTAGCTGTTAAAATCTTGATAAGGGAAAACTTAATTACGACATAAAATTACATAAAATTACAAATAATCAAATTAAAGTTAAAAAGAAAACACAACTAAGAAATTAAAGGCACGAATATTGGGTACAGTAGGAGCTAACGAGATCAAAATGACTACAAACTTAAAATAAAATAAAATCAAAAATCAAATTCAAAACAAAATTTAAATAGAAACTAAACAAGACAAAATAATCACAGTTATCAGAAAAGTATGACATAAATTTTTTTAAGAATCTATAATTATAATTGTGTAATCAAATCACAATTATAAACACTATGAATTAACAATGAACAATTAATTATTCAGTTGCGTTCTTAGGTACTGTTGTATTTTGGCCTTAAAGACTTTCAAGGAATCATGGTGAATGTCAACTTCTGGTACAGATTTTACAAAAGAATTCATCTCTCTACAGAGTCTGTTAACCGAGGAATTTACCCCTATATTCGTCTTAGATGGCTGAACGTGGAATATATTAGTGATAGGAAATCTGGGCATATTGTAAGGAACTTTAAGTGCAGCACGCTCGACCAGCTTACCACAGTCTAGTCTACTATTAAGGACGCGTTTACAAATTTGATAGGTATAGAATCGAACTACTACATTGACAAAGGTCACACACACAAGTGTACGCACGGTTAATTGCGGGAATAGTAGTCAAGTGAACTAATTTTGGTACTTTGAATTTTTTTTTCTCTATATTCTTTATAATACATAGGCATCTACAAAAAATATTTCGTATTGTAGTTTGTATTTTTACTAAATAATACTTAGATACAAATGCTTACTTCAGTGACTGCTAGGAGGCACTGGAAGCCCTCTTCTAGTAGAAAGATGTGGGCTGTGGATTTTGGGCTAGTTTTACTAGTTATGATGAGACTTTACCTCCGGACTTGATGGAGTGACCTGAAGGTGTAATTCGGTGACTGCTACTGGTACTCCTCGACTAGTAGAATTAGATGTGCCGAGTTTGGGCTTGTTTTGTAAGTTATGACGAGACCTTACCTCCGGACTAGATGGAATGACCTGAAGGTGTACTTCAGTGACTGCTACTTGTACTCCTCGACTATTAGAATTAGATGTGCCGAGTTTGGGCTTGTTTTGTAAGTTATGACGAGACCTTACCACCAGACTTGATGGAGTGACCTGAAGGTGTACTTTGGTGACTGCTACTGGTACTCCTCGACGAGTACAACTAGGTCTGCCGAGTGTGGGCTGGTTTTGTTAGTAATGATGAGATCTCACCACCGGACTTGATGGAGTGACCTGAAGGTGTACTTTGGTGACTGCTACTGGTACTCCTCGACGAGTACAACTAGGTCTGCCGAGTTTGGGCTCGTTTTGTTTGTTATGATGAGACCTCACCACCGAACTTGATGGAGTGACCTGAAGGTGTACTTTGGTGACTGCTACTGGTACTCCTCGACGAGTACAACTAGGTCTGCCGAGTTTGGGCTCGTTTTGTTAGTTATGATGAGACCTTACCACCGGACTTGATGCAGTGACCTGAAGGTGTACTTTGGTGACTGCTACTGGTACTCCTCGACGAGTACAACTAGGTCTGCCGAGTTTGGGCTCGTTTTGTTAGTTATGATGAGACCTCACCACCGGACTTGATGGAGTGACCTGAAGGTGTACTTTGGTGACTGCTACTGGTACTCCTCGACGAGTACAACTAGGTCTGCCGAGTTTGGGTTCGTTTTGTAAGGTATGACGAGACCGTACCTCCGGACTTGATGGAGTGACCTGAAGGTGTACTTCAGACACTGCTACTGGTAATCCTCGACGAGTAGAACTAGATCTGCCGAGTTTGGGCTCGTTTTGTTAGTTATGATGAGACCTTACCTCCGGACTTGGAGTGACCTGAAGGTGTACTTTGGTGACTGCTACTGGTACTCCTCGACGAGTAGAACTAGATCTGCCGAGTTTGGGCTCGTTTTGTTAGTTATGATGAGACCTTACCTCCGGACTTGATGGAGTGACCTGAAGGTGTACTTTGGTGACTGCTAATGGTACTCCTCGACGAGTACAACTAGGTCTGCCTAGTTTGGGTTCGTTTTGTAAGGTATGACGAGACCGTACCTCCGGACTTGATGGAGTGACCTGAAGGTGTACTTCAGACACTGCTACTGGTAATCCTCGACGAGTAGAACTAAGTGTGCCGAGTTTGGGCTCGTTTTGTTAGTTATAATGAGACCTCACCACCGAACTCAATGGAGTAACCTGAAGGTATACTTTGGTGACTGCTACTGGTACTCCTCGACGAGTAGAACTAGGTCTGCCGAGTTTGGGCTCGTTTTGTTAGTTATGATGAGACCTCACCACCGAACTCAATGGAGTGACCACCTAGGTCTACTCGTCAAGGAGAACCAGTAGCAGTCACCGAAGTACACCTTCAGGTCACTCCTTCAAGTCCGGAGGTAAGGTCTCGTCATAACTTACAAAACAAGCCCAAACTCGGCAGACCTAGTTGTACTCGTCGAGGAGTACCAGTAGCAGTCACCAAAGTACACCTTCAGGTCACTCCATCAAGTCCGGTGGTAAGGTCTCATCATAACTAACAAAACGAGCCCAAACTCGGCAGATTTAATTCTACTAGTCGAGGAGTACCAGTAGCAGTCACCAAAGTACACCTTCAGGTCACTCCATCTAGTCCGGAGGTAAGGTCTCGTCATAACTTACAAAACGAGCCCAAACTCGGCACATCTAATTCTAATAGTCGAGGAGTACCAGTAGCAGTCACTGAAGTACACCTTCAGGTCACTCCATCAAGTCCGGAGGTAAGGTCTCATCATAACTAACAAAACGAGCCCAAACTCGGCAGACCTAGTTCTACTCGTCGTAGAGTACCAGTATCAGTCACCAAAGTACACCTTCAGGTCATTCCATCTAGTCCGGAGGTAAGGTCTCGTCATAACTAACAAAACGAGCCCAAACTCGGCAGACCTAGTTGTACTCGTCGAGGAGTACCAGTAGCAGTCACCAAAGTACACCTTCAGGTCACTCCATCTAGTCCGGAGGTAAGGTCTCGTCATAACTTACAAAACAAGCCCAAACTCGGCACATCTAATTCTAATAGTCGAGGAGTACCAGTAGCAGTCACCAAAGTACACCTTCAGGTCACTCCATCAAGTCCGGTGGTGAGGTCTCATCATAACTAACAAAACGAGCCCACACTCGGCAGACCTAGTTGTACTCGTCGAGGAGTACCAGTAGCAGTCACCAAAGTACACCTTCAGGTCACTCCATCAAGTCCGGTGGTGAGGTCTCATCATAACTAACAAAACGAGCCTAAACTCGGCAGACCTAGTTGTATTCGTCGAGGAGTACCAGTAGCAGTCACCAAAGTACACCTTCAGGTCACTCCATCAAGTCCAGTGGTGAGGTCTCATCATAACTAACAAAACGAGCCCAAACTCGGCAGACCTAGTTGTACTCGTCGAGGAGTACCAGTAGCAGTCACCAAAGTACACCTTCAGGTCACTCCATCAAGTCCGGTGGTGAGGTCTCATCATAACTAACAAAACGAGCCCAAACTCGGCAGATTTAATTCTACTAGTCGAGGAGTACCAGTAGCAGTCACCAAAGTACACCTTCAGGTCACTCCATCAAGTCCGGTGGTAAGGTCTCATCATAACTAACAAAACGAGCCCAAACTCGGCAGATTTAATTCTACTAGTCGAGGAGTACCAGTAGCAGTCACCAAAGTACACCTTCAGGTCACTCCATCAAGTCCGGTGGTAAGGTCTCATCATAACTAACAAAACGAGCTCAAACTCGGCAGACCTAGTTGTACTAGTCGAGGAGTACCAGTAGCAGTCACCGAAGTACACCTTCAGGTCACTCCATCAAGTCCCAGACGAATAGGCATTTATAAACTACTTACTTTTACCGAAATAAAAATGTGTAATTATAAAATTATCTTACCACAATATCAAGTATCAAATTTGGTTTACAGAATATTTTGTATTTGTACAGCGATCTTTTCCACACGAACCGCTGCAAACAGGCAACACAGAGTCCACTCACGACAGCGGTCTAGCGCGGACTGAGGTTTCTTTCGAAATGTTTGTGCAATAATCAAAACAGGAACCAAAAATAAAATAACCCTTAACGCAATCCATTAAGATTCATCCGTAATAGCAAAATATGTGAAAAAAATAGTTTTGGTTTTTATTTTTTTTGCGACTATTTGTGACATTTTGAAACATTTTTTTTTCTAGATTTTAGAAATAAGTATGTTTGCCTACTTAAAGTATTTTTTAAATCTCAAAATATGTTGATAATAGAATAAAAACTGTACTGAAACTCGACCCAGTATCGTTAATTTTGTGGAAAATGGCATCGGAAGATCGTTTTTACAATATAAAAAACTATAATTTTTAACACAAAAGTTACTTGCATTTGAAGATGAAGAACCAATCTATATGTGGTAGTTATTAGTTATATAAAATTCGGTTTAGTTTTGTCACAAAATGAACCGAAAAACAGCAGAATTTTGTCCGATTTGAAAACGCGCCCTTAACTAATTTGTGCAGAAATAGAAGACCTTGCATTAGTCGACGATCGCGCAGAGAATTGACATTGAAGCATCGAACACGTTGTTCATACGGACATCTGGGAGAAATTTTAGCAGAGGTATATGCTAGGTGCTTCGTGAAAGCCCTCTGAATACTTTCAACTCTTTGCGAGTGTACTGCATAGTGCGGGCTCCACACCACGCTAGCAAATTCTAAATGGCTGCGGACTAGTGCATTATACAAAACAATTTTGGTTCTTACAAGCTTAAAAACCAACTGGTTATAAGCTATTTAACATCAAAATATGGAAACGATTTTAATGGAAGGCATAAAGTTAATTTATAAATAGGAGAAACAACAGCAAAAACAAATGGATAACAGTTGATTAAGAAACATAAAGCCAATTACAGGTTCTCACGGGTAAAAACAGAAACATTTTTAGACAACTTTGGATCACTAACAAGCACGATAAAAAAGATTAAGATTATATATAATCTTAATCTTTATATATATATATATGTATAATATATATATCAGGTACAATACGTATTATGCACTATGCACTTTAAAAAAAGTCAGCGTTCAGCCGAGCGCGTGCAGAATAGGTTTTGGTGGTAAATGGGTCAAATGAGAACTCTGTACAAAGAATATTAAAGTCCTTACTCGCTCGCACAATGTATGAGTTGCCTGAAGTTAGAAGAGGAAAAATGAATGGAGATAGGCGGATTAAATCTAACTGATCTCTGAGGAACATTGACAAAAAAAAACAATATTAGCGAAATGTGGATGCATAGAAATTCTTTGTTAACAGTAGAAAAAAAAAATGTGATGATTGAGTTTAGAAACCACATTGCAATAAGTATAAGAAAACCTTGCCAAAAAAAAGAAGGCACATAAACCTACAAGGGCACTTATGAAACGTCAGTAGCTAGATGCACGGTTCCAATTGGTCGTTTCCTAAGGAGAAGAGCCGGCAAGAAACTCCACGGTTACTCTTTTAAAAATAATTGGCTTTTACAATGTTTTCAAATTATAGTGTTCATATTTTTGGGTGGATAGTGTAGGCCTATTAAGAAGTACTCGTCTTCAAGAAAACTCTTGTCTTCAGCTTCTTCAAGTCAGGCCGTGATGCTGAAGGCACCCGGCACAGCGAGATAGACATTTTGGATAGACAAACTGACAACTATTCATGATGTGTATCCCGCTGACCCGAGTGCTATTACTGCTTGCAGGTGAATCAGGGTCGTCCAAAGATCGAGACAAACTTCTTCTCTTTTTGCTCATGTTTACCGAAGTAAATATTAAATTTTGGTGTTGTTATTCGTTTTTTATACTACCCCTCAAAGGGGGTGTCAGTTTGTGAGGAAAATTTGTAACGCGTTCTGGGATTAACTCAAAAAATACCATTAAGGGGTGTACGCACGAACGAATAGGAACATGGTGAACACAAACATTAAACACTTTGTTCGCATGTGCGTAACACTAACGAACATCAAACACTGTTCGTCAAAAATGTTCGTGGCGATCCAATTTCGAATCCATGGCTACTAAAGAGAGCGGGGCGGTTGAGGGTGAACTGTATTCGTATGATGTTCGTGTTCGCTTTGCTATTTTATTATTTATGTACACACAGAAAAATAGATACAGATAAGACATAATCATAATTGTGAGTACAAAGGTACTGCTTATTTCTTAAGAAATTTCTTCCAGCAGACCAGCGACAGGAGAAATGTAGACAATAGTGTGTGAGAACAAGAAGAGAAAAATATAAATATGCGAAGTCTTAAACTGAAATAATGACGTAATAAACGTATGAACGACGTATTTACGTCCACACGTACGAACCAAATTTTCAGTGTTCGATGTTTTGTTCGTTCGTGCGTACACGCCTCTAGATTAATTGATTTATTTATTTTAGTATGTACGATTGTATGTATGTATGTATGTATGTAAGTATATTCTCATATAATTTTTTATCTTATTAAGTGAATTGTTTTGATTTTATGTATTTTACTTTCTCTCTACTCTTACACACGGTGTCTACATCTCTTTTTACCCTCTGTCCTATCGCAGGTATGCTGGAAGAGATTTCTTTAGAAATAAGCATCACCTTTGTACGTATTTTTCTGTTCTTTTCTTCTTGTCTGTTTATATAAATGTGTGTACATAAATGGTTAAATAAATAAATAAATACTTAAAAAAAGAATTACATATTTTATACAGAGAGATAACTATAATCATGATAACTTAGATTACCAGAGAACCATGGCAAAATAGGAAGGAGTCCTATATTCAGCAGTAGGAACAAGGCTGGTAATGATTGTGGCGGCATCTACATCGCCACATACGAACTACGCGTCATACTGACGTCACGCAAAATCCTGCATCGCGCAAGCAGTTTTTCGCGCGACTAGAATATACAGGGTGGATTTTAGAGATGAGGCAGTAAGGGCCGGTACCTTAACCGTTGTTGCGAAAATGGTCTTAGGAGACTGTCCTTAACTTTTAAGATATTTTTATCAGGCAAGATTTGTACGGTTAGTAAGAAAATGGGCAGTTTTCACAAAAACTTTTTTTGATGCTAATCGATCCTTATAAGGATCAAAAAACTAGAAAAGTACAGTACAGTAAAAGTACTAGAAAAGGCAGAAATCGCAAAAAAACTTTTCCCATACATTTTGTAGGTCTTGCCCTTACTGCCCCGTTTCAATAATCCACCCTGTATACAACATCCCGATATCAATTTTCGGGCAGTCAATTCAATTCAAAATTCATTTTAAATTCTTTACACCCTGTTCCTCACACCTCTTTACGATGATGTAACTCACCAGGGTACCGGTGCTGGTCGCAAGGGTCGGGATGGTCGGGGTCCGGGGGCGGCGCCCGGGTGAGCGCCTCGTCCCCGCCCGGCAGGCAGGTCTCCACCATAGCCTCGAGGCAGTTCACGAAGAGCTCGCTGCTTTCTGCTGTGCATTGGTTCTGGAGGGGAAAGGAAATATGGTTTTTATTGGTTTTGAGAGAATAGGTTGGAATATGGAACAGTTCCAGATCCCGCCCTTTGTGAAATACGGGGCCAGATAAATTTGAACCCTAGCTTTTTTCTAGTCGTCGACAAGATACTTAAAATCAATCTTAACTAACAACAACAACTCTTAAGGGGCCGGCGGAGTAGCTCGCCGTCCGATAAGGAATAAAGACACACTGCCTTAAGAATATGTTTGATTTACAAATTATTTTGGTATTACGTTTGTATGAACTACGCATGAGCATGCGTAGTTCATACAAACGTTATACCAACCGCAGGCCCCTAAAAAACTTTTTGTAGTCTTATGTTTTAACATAATAGCTTCCACCCGCCGCTTCGCCCGCGTCTTGGACTTTTTGGACTGGACTCCACGGTTCAAAGTATCCCCATACTAAATTTCACCAAAATCGGTTCAGCTGTTGAGCCGTGAAAGTGTAACAAAACAAATATACAAAAAACCAAATCTTTTCTCTACTGTGCCCCGTGGTTTCACCTGCATAAGTCTCGATCGCGAAGGAATATCGAGAAAAAAATATCCTATGTCCTAATCCAGGTCATGGTGGTTTACCCATGTGCTAAATTTCATCCAAATCTGTTCAACCGTTTTAACAAACAAACTTTCGCTTTTATGACATTGATTAGGATCAGTTTAGCGAAAAGAGTTCCGACGTCGCTACAATGTGGTATCTCTATGTATTTTAATGTGAGTACATAAATAAATAAATAAAGAATACATTACTAACCTTAGTAAATGGTCCAGCAAATCTCCACAGACCTCCAAAGCCGCAACTCTGCATATAATGCAACTGTTGTTGACTTGCGTCCTCACTGGCTATCATATTCTGAAAGAAAAGATATATAAATAAAAGTACAATCGTTTGAAAATAAAATAAAAAATTGTGAGTGTGTGTTTGTGTGTGTGTATATTGCACAGTCAGTGATACTTAAAGTGTCCGTCTATTCTTCATCATTTATATGAAATTAATGACACATCGTTTTCACTTAGCTATGAGTTTTAGTTCTAGCTATTCTTTGTCTCTTTCTAGTTATAACTCTTGAAGGACCACTGGACGGTGTCGGCTTCGATAATAAACACTGTAGGTAGTGGTTCGACTACATAATTATTTATAACACTCTTTGTCTAATAATAAAACGTTCTGCAGGCCTAACATGACACACGCGACAATTACTTACTCTCGCGTGAGTAATTGCCGTCTATTTCTGTCACTTTTCTCGTTTTCTGACAGCGCTTCCATACAAAATAGTCGACTCCTTCTGTCAAACTTTATGTTTTTTCGACAAACCCTAACATGGCACCTTAGTTATCTCGATTTTTGACAATTCAACACGAGTTAATCTCCGATTCTTCTGTCATTTAGTCGTATTTACTAGTCCTCGATTTTGACGACGAGAACAGTAGACAAAATTATGATATAAAAAAACTCCAAAATAACATGGCAGTTTCATAATTGTACTTATTTTAGTCATCATTTTATTTTACAATATATTATTAATGAAAATACAAGTTTTAAACTAATATTTATATTGGAACGACGTGTTTTATATGGAGTTGTTCACTTTTTGTATGGAAAATATGAAAAATGATTACCTACATGTTGAGTATTAGGGGTTTGTGCGTTTCATATAGGGGGTCGAAATTTTCATTGTTTTTGCGATAGGACACACCATTTTCGAGATATAAGCAAGAGAAAAGAAAAAAAGATACAGTAATGTTTTGGCACCGTCGAGGTGTTGTTGGTGTGAATTTTTAATCGCAATAAAAATAGTCAGATTTACTTAGACAATAAAAAAAAGTCAAATTCAGAATAGAAAAATTGCCATTTCCACAAAATTGATACCTCAGTGCCATCTTAGTGCTGTCAAACTAAAATATAGTTAAGTTGTGTCACTTTAATCTATTTCAGAATGGGAAATCGTCGTTTGACAGGAATAAACTAAATTTTGGTGATTTTTAGTCTAGTTTAGAGGCATTTGTGACAAGAGAATCGGCACCATTGAATTAATGAAACGGAATCTCAAGCCGATGTTGCTATCATAAAAATAATAACTTGCAACATCGGTCGCTCGTCGCGAGATATAGAAGTGTCAAAGTGCCTTTTTCGAGATTACTCGTCGTTTACGGTCATGTTAGAGATTAGAATGACGTCAGAATCGTAGACAAAACGAGAAAAAGCGCGTTCTCGCGCTTGTCATTTTAGCCCTACTGAAAACAATATCAGACTGAGCTTCGTCTTCATATAGGGACGTTGACAAAACAACATTTTTGTCCGTCATGTAGATTATTAAAAAATATTGAATACGTATTTTTTCTTTTTTTACGTTATGAAAAGATTACAGCAATACATTGAGTTAAAATGTGGCATGACGTCATTCTCCGGTAGATTTTATGACGTAGCGAGCCCCCACTCCCCAACTTGAATACGTTTTATCTAAACCATTTTTAATAATATGATAAAGCAAAAAATACGTGTCTAATATTTTTTATTATCTGACTGACGGACTATATAGTTTTTTTTTTCCCAGTCAACATGTCTATTGCAATTTTAAACTTTTTAATTAATAATTTATATTTAGAATATTCGGATTTATAGTGGCCGCGTTAAAAACTGAGTCGTCGGGCCACAAATCATTGTTATTACTCTGTCTCGCTCGCACTTATGGAGCTAGACTCGACCCCTATTACGTGGGACTTAAACATAACTGGCAAAATGTGGGTGTACAGACGCCAGCACATCAACATACTAAAATCTGTCAAATTTCTTTAATAGATTTTCAACTTTATCCCTAAAGCATAAGGTTCAAAGTTGATTGGGAAAATTTACAGTTTCGGGTAGGTTGACCTGCTGGCGTGTGTGTACTATAGGGAGATAAAGTGTGATGTTATGTAATGTTTATTAAATATATGAAAGATAATTTACCTGTATAATACTCTGCACTGCGCTCAGTATCAGCTGATCGTGGCAGTGCATCAGCACGTGATTGATCTTCATGTCTAGCAGGCTGTGACTGTTAACGAAATGAACATGGATTAGGTAAGGTTCGCATTTGCGCAGCAGTGAGACTGAGTAGGCAAATTTAGAAAAGAAGGAATCTAATGCACACGAGATTTATTTATTTGGGCGAAAGAAATTAAAGAGATACAATTTAAAATTAAAAAAAATGGGCAAAGGCGAGTCGAACTCGAACACGAAGTGTTCCGTACCGTATAAAGATCGAGCAAAACCGACGAAAAGCAATACTTTCATTGTACGGGGACCCCTTTTAATTATTAACTTTATTTAAGTTTGATTGATTGTTGTTATAGCGGCAATAGAAATACACAATCTGTGAAAATTTCAACTGTCTACCTATTACGGTTCATGAGATACAGCCCGCTGACAGACAGACGGACGGACGGACTTACCCACACTTATCAAACCTAAATCTAATAATGCTTATGGAGCACGGACGTGGGAATGCATGCTATCATCGTATATGAATGATTTACCTGTGGAAATCTGTAATCTAATAAATGCAAAGAACTGCTCAAAGGTGTTAAAAAGATACTTTCTAGATTGCAGTGCGATCTAGGAAAAAATAAATAGGGTATATATATATCTGTGTACCCAATGGTTCATTAATTAATAATATGTAGTGGCACCTAGTTGCCGTGTCTGGCCATACCACTCTTGTACCCGCGATGGTTAATTAAAAGTTAAACATATGTATTTAATGATAAATAAACAAAAAAAAAACTTAGTAATAGAGGGTTCCGTTTGGCACCCTGCGGGTACGGAACCCTCAAATTTGAATAAGGAATACTTACATAACTGGGAATACTTTGGGGAACACGACCGATCCCTCTGCCAAGTATTGGTATAGTATTCTAATCTCGTCTTCATCTATAACAAAAACATAAATTAATACACGCCACAGGAAATTGTATCTCAAAATATTGTAAAACCATATATTATTAAAAAGACTCAATCAATCTGCCTTGCTTTTCCCATCTGTGTTGGGGTCGGCTTCCAGTCTAACCAATATTTTACATGAAGCGACTGCCTATCTGGGGCCTTATTATGAACTCTTATTTCCAGGCAGTTTACGGCGTAAACAGAACTGCCTTGCAATTTCGTATTATGAACTCGTCAAACAAGCCAGTCAGTGGTCACGTGACACCCTGGCCGGCTTCTGCCCGACTATTGGCTGGAAATACCGTATTATGAACGTTCGTTTGACATTTCTTGACATATTAAAACTGATAATAAGTAAACCTCACAATCCATTCAATTTACGTTGCTTCAGAGTAGCTTTTATTGAATTGCTTTGGATTTTTTTGGCGAAATTATTCCTAAATGTTAACTACATAAGAAAATGTTACGTGTTTGAGTTTCTGGAAATTCTGGAAAGTGGCACTTCTGATCAAAATACCGAAATATCGGTAAAATTGAAAAACTCCCACAATGTTTACTACTAAACATAAGTTAGGCACCGCCGAGGGCGATAACTCTCATCCACTGAACTATAATAATTACAACTGCCTATTAAAGGGTGCACCATGATATTATTACCATGTTGAAAACTGGGTATTTAGTAAAAACACTCAAAAACACCACACCACCATTTCTATCCTACCTACTAATATTCATTCATTATCCATATTTTTGTTTATACTCTGATACTAGTACTTACTTAAGAAGGAACATAATACCGCATTGTGTAAAAAGTACTGGGAATCGTTCAATAAAACCAGAAAAGTAATTTATTCGTCTAAATTTATTTTGTCGCCTTCAAAGTAGGCCCTTTCAGCATAATTTTCGCGGTACTTTTTACAGAGATTATTAATATAAACAATACGATGGTATTATTTTATTAGTAGTTGCAACAATACACATTGTCCTTGAATGAAGTTGTCAAATTCCCCGTCGAACTTCAAGTGGAATACGTTCGGAAACGTTATCGTTAAGAGAATCTCGCATTACAATTTACAAAGACGGAAAAATAGAATAAAAGTTAATTATTTAGCACAATATACATTGCGTTCATATTTTCACCTACTTTTAGTAACTATATTAAGATATATTTATTATTTTTATCATAAAATACGTGATTTAAATAAAACCGTAACTTACCGATAAATATTTATTTGTGTTTCTGAATGTTACGGCAGAGAATTACAAGCCAGCCATAGACAAACTAGCCAGCGTGAAGTCGGTCAGAATTACGGATGTCATAATACGAAATTTAACCAGCCAGGGAATTGAATTGCCTGAAACTTGCCTGGTTTTTTTAAAGTTCGTAATAGGCTCTCTGACCTCCACAGCCCAGTTACTGGGTAACACGATACCCCTTGGTAAGACTGATTGTCAGATTTTCGGGGTTCTGACTACCCGTAACGACTGTCAAAGATCTACGAATGACAGCCGGGACCAACGCCATAACGTGCTTTTAAAAGATTAATATGGTGTTTCTTGCCCATTCTTCTCCATACGAAATTATCTTTTGGGACGGGCAACTAGAAATAATTTTACTTTTTCCTTGGAACTTTTAATTGTCAAATTGCAATATCCGATTTGGCTTCGACTCTTCCTTTAGTTGTGATTTAGCTAATTATTAATTTATCAATGAAGTGCAGTGACAGGACAGTCTGCTCGTCCCGTCAGTGTTCGTGTCTTTATTGATGCACAAAATCAAATCGTTTATTTCAATTAGGTACATAAAAGGTATTTTTGAATATCAAAATTGCCAAGAAAATAGAATTGATTCTAGTCGCCCCTTCTAAAAGGTAGTTTCGTATGCAGAAGAATGGGCAAGAAACTCCAGTTACTATTATAAAATGTTTTATAATATTTTGTATAGATAAGTGAAGTACCAGTACCTGTAACCTGACTAACCTGTAATAAAACTACTATACTAGCTCGCTGTAGCACTTACTTGTAGTGTACTTGACGAGCGTAGCAAGCACGGTGAGCACGAGTGCTTGCGTGGTGAAATCGGAGAGCACTGACGGGTCGAGCAGACTGTTGCTTTCAGGGCTGCTCGTGTCCTTGTCAGTTGATGCTTGCTGAGAAAAATAAACAATATTTTCTATAGTCGCAGCTTTCTGTTAATATATAATTGTAATTCAATATAAGCAATCAAACATCACACACACACACACACACATTAATGCACTCATTCCGTGATACCATAATATAACTCATTATTTCATTTATTCCTCTTTAATTCAGGCACCTTACCCATAATTTGTTAATATTACCTAAACTATGTTAGTATATTACACATAAACCTACAAGGGCACTTATGAAACGTCAGAAGCTAGGTGCACAGTTTCAATTGGTCGTTTCCTATGGAGAAGAGCCGGCAACTCCACGGTTACTCTTTTAAAAGTAAATGGTATTTACAATGTTTCCAAATTACAGTGTTAATAGGTATGAGAGGACAGTGTAGGCCTATCAACAAGTACCAGGTATTGAGCAAGATAGAAAATCTGTCGACAGATCTACAGTCTGTTAAGCCTACAACGTATTAAATAAGACAAACATAAACAAATTAGAAATAATAAAGTCAAAGTCAAAGTCAAATCATTTATTTCAAGTAGGCCCGTATAAGGCACTTTTGAACGTCAAAAATTTACAAAAAAAAATTAATTGATTCTAGTTGCCCCTTCCAAAAGGTAGTTTTCGTATGGAGAAGAATGGGCAAGAAACTCCACCGTTACTCTTTTAAAATGTTTTACAATATTTTGTATAAGTACATTAGTTATATAATTATATGTGAGGACGATGCACCTATAATAAAATTATTATACCACAATAGGTAAAAAGAATTAAGAATTAAAAATGAAGCAACAACAGATAAACTAATTATGTGATAGATACATGGTGCTCACATATTTACAAACATTGTAAAAGTAGACGATCCTCCTAAGATTCCACAATTTATAAGTCAGTGTGCGAGGAATTGGTCATAGAATGTAAAAACAATGTCATATAATAAGAAATAATAATAAAATATACACTTAGATTTGCAACCAGTTTGATTTTGTCTTGATTCTAAATTATCCTATGGAGCAGGACCAGCATGTTTCCAAGCATTCTTATCTTGGATATAATCCTCTAATTTGTAATATGCTTGTTTACAAAGTGTACTTTTAATATGAGCTTTAAATTTTCTTTCATTTATTTGCAAAATATCACAATACAAAACAATATATGGAATACTACTTATATCTATTATGCCATCTTCTGGAGACACCCTACAATGCATGCACAGCGCACAGGTGCCCTCATCATAATTAATATATTAAAAAATATATATTACATTGATTTTACATTCTGTGATTACTTCCTCAAATACTGACTTATTAATTGTAAAATTTTAGGAAAATCGTCTTCTTTTACATACACATACCCACTTTCACACAATTCTACAGTACACACCGTACAGAGCTGCTAAATTCTTTTAAGTATTTATCTTTTTCAAAGATTAGTTTTTAAGTTTAAACTTTATAAAGTCAACATTTATTTGTTCTGTGGTCTTAATATTGTAAAGTACCAACTAAGGAAAAGAGCGAAGCAACCCCAACACAAGTGTTAATAATTACTTACTGGGGCTGTTTCAATCACATTTGAAAATGTAAACGTTTTGAGACACAATAAACATTTTTTTTTTTTTTTTTTACAATGTTTGTAATTATGTGAGCACCATGTATCTATCACATAATTAATTTATCCGTTGTTGCTTCATTTTTAATTCTTTTTATCTATTGTGGTATAGTAATTTTATTCTAGGTGCATCGTCTTCACATATAATTATATAACTAATGAACCTATACAAAATATTGTAAAACATTTTAAAAGAGTAACGGTGGAGTTTCTTGCCCATTCTTCTCCATGCGAAAACTACCTTTTGGAAGGGGCGACTAGAATCAATTCAATTTTTTTGTAAATTTTGTTGTTCGAAAGCGCCTTATTGGAAATAAAATGATTTGACTTTGATCAGATGGCCTTCACTTTTATATGTTCAGGAGATTGTTGTCGCCGTCTCGCATCCGACGCATTGTGACGCGGATCTTTTATGCATGATCGCAAACAAGTCATCTGTGCGCGCTTCATTAGATATTCAATTATTCATTTAGATTTTTAATTTCTCACCAATTTTTTCAGATATTCACACATTCATTCAAATATTGAGATAGACTGCCTCGTTGGTCTAGTAGTCGCAAGCGCTACTGCTAAACATGAGGTCCTGGGTTCGATTCCCGGGTCGGGCAGTGTTATTGGGTTTTTCCATCTGGAATTTCTCAGTTGAAGCCTGGAGTCCGGATCTGTGCCCGGTTGATGGCAATAGGCTCGCCCCCTATTACATGGAACTTAAACATAACTGGCGAAATGTGGGTGCACTATAGGTACATCTCTGACTAACCCTTCGGGGATTACAGGCGTGATGTTATGCTCAAATATTAAATCATTCACAAAACAGAAGGTTTCAAATTTTATCTGTAACGTCGGTTGAGGATTCCGGGTGAAGCTCTCTTCCACCCTCGGCCTGATCATCACTTACCATCATCAGGTGAGATGAAGGCCAAGAGAATCCTCGATGAGGATAAAAAAAAAAAACATTGTAAGTAATATATTGTTTCTATAACTACGCCAATCTCACCTTAGTAGAAGTTTCCGGGTAGTCGCTGTCTCCAGACTTGGTGGATGAAGGTCGCTCGGTGTCTTCCGTGCTGCCTGGTGAGCCACGACCGTCGTCCTCAACTATCTGATATGAAAATGTGAAAAATATTAATGGAATCGATAGAAATAAGGGTTTGAACTATGGCGTGGAACATTCTAATTTTGACGTGTCACAGAGAACAGTTCAAAATTAACACCTTATTTAGATATTTGTAGGTAGAAAGAATAAATTGAACTTGTGGCTTAATTAATCACTTCCGGATAAGTACTAGTAAACTTATCTATCAGATTATATTAGAACCGCTAGTAATTTTTTGTATTTATTTGGTAAAAAGTGGGCACTAGGAAGTGTCCTGACGCTCTGAATGTCCTTTTGGTAAACAGACGCGTTTTGCAGAAATTCTTATAGAATGGATGTTTATAACATAATCAGCCTATAATGTTCCCAGTGCTGGGACATAGGCCTCGTCTCTTCGAGAGGAAGTGGGCCGTAATCTACCACGCGGACCCAGTGCGGATTGGTAGATGTCACATGTCTTCGAATTTTTGGTTCTAGGACATGCCGGTTTGCTCACGATGTTTTCCTTCACCGTTTTGAGAACAGTGGTGGTGAAATTAAATACATAATTTAAAGCGCCTGTCAGGTAATCATTTTATCCATTGATCACATATCCACGACACTTCGAAAAAACCGACGGCTCAACATTTAATTTTTGTAGTTTAACATAATTGACAAAGCCACAAAAAAACAACATTTTCAAAATATACTTACATCAAACCCACTATCACCGTCCCCTTGCTCCCTGGCTGACTCGCCAGTAGCTCCGTGCTGCATACTGTGAGCTCTGCCTTCACTGTCCTGTTCGCAGCGTGAAGGTATTAGTGTTTGTGCAGAACAGAAGTGGGACATACATATAGGGACATAGAGGGGTGTGGTCTTGAAGTTTTGTAAACGGTATAACACATTTGAAAGTCAGTTGTCAGTCAAAACTCGGTAATAATATCTTTAGTGAGAAAAAAGCCTTGCATTTATCAAGTAAAGCTTTCACAAACATTTTGCACCCGTTTTGGTAAGCTGTGTTCGTACAGCGACATTCCGTGCGAAACCTGGTCTTGCCTAAAGACGTCACCTTTCATATCCAGGCAGAATAAAGTTTATAAAGCCTTTACTGGGAATACGGGCAGCCTCAATTTGAGATATTTATCTTTTTCATATTTTACATAAGTAAGAAAAGTCACAAGACATGAATGGCAAAAATGGTACTAAGAAATATAGAAAAAGATATACCAAAACTCGTTACAAGACAGAAATTAGGTATGTATACGAGGTATGTACATGAGGTTACATACCAGAATATGTGACAGAAATGAGGTAAAGATATTAAGAACAACAAGAAGATGATAGTACTGGATTTATGCCCGGTTGATGACAAAAGGCTAACCCCCTATTACGTGGGACCAGGGTTACCATCTGACAGGCATTTGCCGCATTTGACAGGGATTTTACGGTTAAGACAGGCGTGTGGCCGGCAGCGCTAAGTTGAGACACATTTTTTAATTTCTCTATTAAATGCACAGTTGAGTAAAGAAAGGCGTCGCCTGACAATAGTCGGTAAAAGCGTTATTAATAGGTAACCCAAGAAAACGTTTCGTGTAAAGATTTTTAAATAATATATTTTAGAAAAAAATAAAAATTTTTGAAAAAAATTAAATGTCTTCGGAAAAAGTTAAATTTCTCTAAATTAAAAAACTAATTTAGAAATAAAATTTAAATTAAAAGTATGAACAATTTACGAATTGTTCAAACTTTTTCATTTTGAATATATGTTAGTCTTTAAATCTGTTGCCTATTATTTATTTTAAGACTTAAGTACGTAAAGACAGGCATTTTTCAGAAAAATCAGGCTCTTTGTATATCCTAGACAGGCATCCTTCCTTACATAGATGATAACCCTAATTGGAAGTTAAACATAACTGGCGAAATGTGGGTGTACTCTAGCCTAACCCTTAGGGGATTACAGACGTGATGTTATTAGATTAGTACTAAGAAAATATCGAAATAGATACACCTAAAGTGGATGGATGGACTATGGATTCTTTGTTCCGAAATAAAATTCAATATTATATTATATTTTATTCTTAAAATAAAAAAAAAATAAAAAACTTCGAGACCACACAATACAACAAACATATTGGACGTGGGGTGAAATACATAATAAAACGGACATCAGGATAATATTCGGAAGCAACTATGTAAATCACTTTAAAAAAACTATAATATTTAACTAATTTGTTGCGTTTTAGTTATTTTAAGTTTGCTAATCTAGAAGCGCGTTGTGTGTTAGACTTGGTTGTCTTTGTGGCTATTGTGGCGAAGTGTCTGGTTAAACTTTAAATTGCAAGTTTTTACATTCTGTGGTGCGTAAGTCCTTATGTTTCAGGGCCAAACAAAGATCAATATCGTAGTACTGAACCAATTCTTGGTAACTTGTACCACAGGCAACCCAGGATATCCACTTAGGCCGATAAGGCCCTGGCTTTGGGGCCCAGCCAGCCCAGGGTCCCCAGCCACCCCGACTATAGGTAGCTTGCCTGCCTGATGGCAGACGTACAGGGCCGCAAATGCTACAGGCCCCGCGTTTTGGGGGCCCCTCGCTTATATCATGGTACCTACACCACCCATAGGTCCAATGGAATATTATTCATCAATGGTCAAAGAAGTCTGACCTCTCCGAAGCGGGATACTAAATTTTTTCGCCACTTCGTGCACGCTTCTGCATCATCTCGTCAACTTTTCTGCATAAGTCGACAAAGCAACTCCTATTTCTATGTTAAATTGTCAAAAAAAAACTAACCTATCCGAGGGGCAAAATTTTTTCGAGCTCGCTTTTGTTTCTTAGTTAATCTTATTCTTAAACTTTTTAGCAAAGTCACTCTTATAACTGGATGAATAGTCAAAAAAAAAACCTAACCTATCCGATGGGCTAAGTTTTGCGTCGGGGCCCTGGGTCTCTTAAGTTCAAGTCTAACCACAGGCGTTGCCTGCAATGCTTATTTCAGGCAACAGTCTCTCACAAATTTAAACTTTTCCTTAAGCGTTTTTAAGCAGGTACTGCTGTACATTTGTGAAGAGAAAATAAATATCATCATCATAATCAACCTATAATGTTCTCACAGGCAGGACACAGGCCACCTCTCTGCGAGAGGGAGTGGGCCGTAATCTACCACGCGGGCCCAGTGCGGGTTGGTAGATGTCACATGTCTTCGAATTTTTTGGTTCTAGGACATGCTGGTTACCTCACGATGTTTTCCTTCACCGTTTTGAGAGCAGTGGTGATGAAACTATTTACACAAAGTAAAGTGCCTGCCTGGATTTGAAGTCACGGCCGTAAGATTAATATACCTACTTATTATTATAATTGTTCGTCATTGTACAATTTTCACAAACGTATTTGGGGTTGCTTTTAATGCAGTGCAGTGTTTTCTAAAACCTAATTTAAGGAAAATACCGTATATCAGTATTTTACCTATGGTACATCCATAAGAAACTAACGGTTCTTCCAATTTCGAGAAAACTAAACTCAAAGCATTTACTTCAATTAAACCATTTACAGGCACTTTTGAACTGTCAAAGAGTCTGTCAGGTAGTTAGAAAGTTGAAGCTAGCTGTTCGTTCCAAATCGTAAATCTCTACGGAGAAGAACGAGAACGAGCAAGAAGATTTTCCTCAATAGGTTCAATACTGCAGATACGATACTTCGTTCGAACCCGAAGCAATGAATGGACCTTGTATTTTTTTTTAAAGTGAAACTTTTATGCGGTGAGAATTGACATTGACATTTCAAGGTCACGTGACGTTTTGGCACATTTCGTTACATGAGAGGGAAGAAAGATATAACTCTCTTTGTCTCTCACACAAAATCTCTCTTATTCTTGAAGAAGTTTCACTACTATTACGTGTTTTTTTACATATACATAATTGTTTGTGCTTGTGATTTGTGTTTTATACTATACCCAGTCTACAGTGGATCATAGCGTGTTTAGTCCGCGCGCGACTGTTAGTCACCGTCTGAGGTATGTGAGCGGTGAGACGGGGGAGGTAGTCAAAGGCCAAGCTAACGCAGTCTGCCAATTTTGACAATGGCGCCGTCCCCCGACTTGCCCCTCACATACCAAGGGCGGTGACTAGTAGTCGCGCGCGGACTATAGCTATAAGTGTTAACTCTGCTGCGCCTAAGAAATTTTGTTGGTAGGTAGATATTTAAATGTTATGATGTCAGTAGAATCGTTTTAGTAGGGTTTTTATAATTTTACTGTGAACTGTTTAGGAGTTTATTTCTTTATCTATAATAAGATTGTGAGAAAAATAACTAGTTTTTTTGTCTTAAATGAGAAATTAGATAGAATGTATATTTAATCAGATAAATATGTTTTTTATTAAATATAAAATATTTAAGGCAATTTTTATTTGGAATACAGCATATAACAGACAGGTGTGGATATATTTAAGGGTGTGGTAAAGACCATCTGACTGAACAATTTTCTCTATGGGACCAACATTGTAATCGCGAAAAAATTATCAACTGTCCCATACAAATCTCAATACCTATTCGACCCAAATGCATGGGCGGCTGATACTTTTTTCGCGATTATGATGTTGAACTCATGGAGAAACTTATTTAATTTGATGGTCTCTACCACACCCTTAAATTTGACCTTTGACCTTTCTGATACAATGAACAACAGATATATTCTTCTCACAAAATTGATACAGACACGAAACTAGGTTTAATAGCCAATTATTAAGGGTAAACCATGCAGGTTTAAATTTTTTATAATTTAACAATACCGGGAATTTCTAATGGGCACTATTAATTTAAAAGGGTCTGAATATTTTAGGGATGGGTTAAATAACGATTTGCGATATAATAATAGTTATTTTCATCAACAATAAATTACCGTTATATTGTAAACGACAGTTTATTTTTTAAGTTAAATATTGTGTAATTAAAACTATGTTAAAGTGAAAGATTGTGCTTTTCTTAGAAATCTGATTAGTCCTATTAGTCAAGCACAATATCGAAATGAAATGCATTTCCGATGTTCATCATATATCGCAAAACGTTACCCGATAAATCGGAGTTTTTCACAAAATAACGTTAGAAAAACGACGTTACTCTTGGCGGGCCGATGGTATCTTTTGAAGTAGGTACAGAGAACGATCTCTGCGTCTTGAAAAGCATTCTAGCTGATGTCTATTGAGATAAGCAGTGCACAAGCATGTTGATACAGATAGGCAATTATTTACGCAAAAAACGTGGTTAAAAATAACGAGTTAAAAAACGGCGTTTTTAAAAGTTTCAAGAAGTGACAGTAAGTTGCGTAAATAATTGTTGGGAGAGAGTGACGTTTTGCGTTATATTCGTTTGTTTTTAAATTTTATTTTATTCAAAAAGGTGACAGACCATAATTGTATTTATAGTAAACAAGATGTACAGGAAATATTAAAAGAGAATAAGGTTGACAAAAAAAAATATTTTAAAAAACCGTTACAAAAATAACGGTTACGCATATAACGCAATACAGCGAGCGGGTTGTGGACATTATCAATTTACAATACAAACGATATAATGTAACCAAATCCATAGGAGCGTGTAAAAGACAACGACATGAGTACGTACGTGGGCTAACTGGAAGATAAAGAGAATTAGTTCGGTTGACGGGTTGAAGAGAGAGAAAAATCTCCATTTTTTTCCTGTGTAATTTTGAGTTGTTAGG
Organism: Xanthia icteritia; assembly: GCA_949128155.2. Classification (NCBI taxonomy): domain Eukaryota; kingdom Metazoa; phylum Arthropoda; class Insecta; order Lepidoptera; family Noctuidae; genus Xanthia; species Xanthia icteritia. The sequence continues at coordinate 8,372,777 of OX421959.2, read as the reverse complement.
TTAGGTTAGTAAGTAAGTATGTAATTCTTTAGAGGATATATTTGTATGGTCTACAGATCGTGCTTCTTGTGCCCACGATACAGGAGACGTTGTAGCATGCGGTCATGATTTCAAATGATATCATATTAAGTGTCATTTCACTTCAAATGAGATGTATTTGTAATTAATGTAATGGCTGGGAGGCAGTTATTTATGCCAAAAAGTTCAATTGTAGCAGCATTCACATTATTTGCTTGTGTCTGCTAAAATTCTAAAGCCGTGTACGCACGAACGAACAAAACATAGCGAACACGAACATCGAACATGGAACATTTGGTTCGAACGTGTGGACGTCAATTAGCAAAGCGAACAGAACACCATACGATCCTAGTTCGATTTGTGTTCGCGCTGAACCTGGAATCGTTACGAACATTTTTGACGAACAGTGTTTGATGTTCGTTAGTGGTACCTACGCACATGATGTTTGTGTTCGCCATGTTCTTGTTCATTCGTACACGGCTTAAAAAATATTGAAAAACCTGCCGGTTTTTTAAAAGAGTATAAAACAGCCTCAAACAGCAAGGTAAATGTATTTTCTCATACAACTGTAACGAGCAGTATTTCTCTATGAGATTTTTTCGCCAAAATTCATAAAATGTGGTCCTTATATTTACAAGACTTTGTTGAGCCCACAGACTTTTGTTTCAAATTCTGAGGGGCAATTCCCGTGATTTTTAAGAACGTTTGCATTCTAATCTCATTCGCAATCAGATTGCGAAGTTGTCAAATTGACAGATTCTGTCAAATTGACAAGTTTGACAGATTGCGACTTGAATGTGAATGTTGTTTAAGTACGAGAATTTGCCTTCTGATATTTGTATGATTTCTGTAAAATTGTGCATGTTATGTTGTTTAGTACTTTGCAGAAAACTCTTCAATCCGCCATTAGAAAAGGAAGTAGAACATAACATAAGTATAATCACTAATTACGTCAATATCAGACAATGACTGCATGATTCAAGTAACGATTGATATTGGCTTGTGTTGAGTATCTAGTACTGAATTACCAATTAGAGTATTTTTTAAACTCTTTGACCGCCCCAGCAGACCGGTACAATTTGGCTAATCATTTATGACATCTATTTCACAAATAAAAAATAAAGGGTGTTTTTTAGAGGAACTTCAAATTGAAATGTTCGTCACGTTTCTTTAAGTGCGGATTTCACCAATGAAATTCAACGCGTTCAGCACATCTAAGCGCGTTCAAGAGCTGTCAGTGAACAATATCCCATAACAATTTTGACACTGACAGCTCATGAACGCGTTTTAGAAATGCTGATCGCGTTCAGTTTCATTGGTGAAATCAGTCTTTAGTAAATTAAGCCAGTAAAAAGTTAAGCTTCCAGTAAATTAGTCCTTCGCGTCAGTCGCGGCACCCACATGCCCGGAATAATATTCAAACATTAATGCCATAAAATTATCTGTTAATTATAGCCAATTTCATGGATACTAAAAACCTTTTTTTGTGTTTCAATTTAAAGTTCTCCGCCTCCAAAAAACCACCCGATAGATAACTAGCCAAATTGTGTCCAACTCACCAAAGTCATGACAAAAAGACCGTGGTGGACTAAAGGTTGATACAAATGTATGGGGCGTCTTAAGTTGCTAGAGTAACGCACACAATGACCCCCGGTTCCTTAAGGCCTGATCAAGGCTCTGATTACTTGATAAACTTTAACTAACATGGTAATTCCATACTAGAGCAACGTGGTAAAAATATTTGTAAAAATGTCTGAGTCTGTTCAAAATTATTTTTGGCATAAATCGGTAAAGTAAGTCAGGTTTTCTGGTAATTAAAATCTGACTGTAATTAGTCAATAAAATACAACCGGATTCCGCAAAAAACGTTAAGTTACGTCAATGTTCAGTTTTTCGTATGTTTGCTTTTCCAACGAAACTGAACCTTATGGCTGAAATTTTAAGACATTTTTTCAAATATTTTTACTATTACACATGATCATTTTCGTTCCGTCATGATAGTTGAATGTCACTTAACACAAAAGCTTTTCATACTCTGAAATGAAATGCTAATAAGCCAATCGGTCGTCTGTTTGGGAAAGACTATCTGAATACTGTGCTCTTGGAAATGTGATGAAAATAAGAGCATTAACATATTGTGTAGGTTATTAACTTCAATCAACATTAGTACTAGTTTTTTTTTTAAATGAAAACGTTTTCGATGAGCGCATAAAAAACGGCCAGAAAAATAAGACCACAAATAATGTTTCTTATTTTGCAACAGTTTTTTCAACCTTATTGCTTAGAAATTATGTTTTATTTTTCCATAAATATTTTTATTCTTATCTTTAAAATACGTTTACATTTCAATGGAAGTAGTAAATATATTGCAAACTATAATAAACTTTATGTTTGAGTGTTAAGGTTTATAATCAAGTTATATGGAATAGCGGCCAATTGAGCTATGTGTTTTTGTTCCTAATCCTTAATCCTTGTTTTTCTATGGAGTTCAGTACTTATATTATCTTCACCGTAGACCATACATAATCGGTTAAGGACACTGATCGAGACACAATAGAAATTTTATAGTTATTACGCCTATGGGCGTTTAGTATCCCTCAAAATGTTAAGAAAACCCTACCATCATTTCACGCACAGTACAAAAATGTAATCTGCGTTCGCAGTTTATTTGCCAAACATGTACACAAATACGAGTTTTAGAAAAAACAACTGTAATGCCTACACATAAGGTTCAGTTTGCACTAAAACTTCATATTTTTTTACTTTTTCAACAGTCAAAATCAAAGTCAGTCTAAAATCAACTTTATTTACACTCGCATAAAGTTGATGTCTGTTTAAGTGGAAATAACATCAATTGGAAACAAGAATTTGAATAAACCTCAGGTATTTTTCTTGTTGACTATACAGGGTCAAATTAAATTAGCTAGCGAAACTCCGCAGACGTGATGGGTATTGATATTTAAACACAATAAAATAAAAAAGATTTGAGGACATTTTTTGGGGTTTTAGTGATGTTACTTGAAGTATGAGTTGAGAAAATCTGTATTTTTAAATAAAAAACGATATTTTTAAACGGATATGTAATTCAACTGACTATAAACTAACTGCGGTTGATGACCCCAAAAAAAAAAACTCATTTATCATGTTAAGTTATCGAAATCACGTTTGGGGCGTTTCGCTAGATAACTTAATTTGACTCTAGATACAAGAACAAACGAATTGTTTACGCCTCTTTCGTATTTTAACTTGAAAATTCTAGGTAGTTTAATACAAGTGATCGTAGCGCATTCCTAACTACGTCGTTTAGAGGTACCGTTTCATCAAAAACACAAGTCCTACTTTATTCTTTATTCAGGCATTTTATATACTTCCTTTTTATATTGCTTTCCCAAACTAGACGTACAATAATAAAATTATAAATAACTCCTGGTTCTGCCATTCCTTGTCTAAACACCAACATACAATATTCTATAGAATTTATTGCACCATTATCTTCGGTATGTTTACTCAATTTTACAAGAATTCTTTGAATTATAATTTAGTAAATAATATATACTCCATAATGATTTTATTGATATCTTCATTACTTTTTAAACATCTTAAAAAAATGAGGTTATGCTTTTAACAAGGTTGTTTTAGAACTTTTAACTTTCAAGGTTGTTTTCTTTTAATTATTTACATATTTTTATTATTGTGAGACATTTTCAATACTTATTTGTCCAAGCTGCAAGCAAGAGCGTGCATTCTGAAAGTGGGCAACGTCGCAAATAGGTGTCAAATATTTCAATGTTTTGATTAATTTGGGAACATTACTGTATGGAAATATGGCTAGCTAGATAACTAAAATATTGATTATGAAATGCAATAATGAATATCTTAACACTGACTATTTAGTTTTAGATGATACAACAACATCAAATTCAGTGATATAATTGCAATTCATTATTAATATTCTAGTTCACTAGTTAGCCATATTTCATATTTCCATACAGTAATATTGCCAAATTAATCAAAACAGGTAAAATATTTGACAGCCATTTGCGACGTTGCCAACTTTTAGAATGAATAAACTTTTAAAAATGGTCACGAGTCTTTTTGCATTTCGTTTACAGTATATTTTTTTGCTACAAATAATGTTTTGATAGAATAAGTTTCTATTACTATTTTAAAACCATTCAAAATATGACTTTTGGACATGGCCTTTACTTATATGGTGCAATAAATTCTTCTATAATAATAAAAGGATGTTTAAGGTTAACAATAAATAAAATATGATATTACCTGATGTGGTATGGTGACCAGATGGGGACTATGTCCACCGCTGCTTGATTGTAACGTCGGTGATTTACCTGTCAAATATCAAATTGTAGATAAGGTATTTGGTAGCGACGCCAATCATTTAAGTGGGAGAAAGGGCCTGCGCACACTTGCGGACGGCAGGGGAGAGCATCGAGGAGGATTCCTCTATCCGCCAGCGCACACTGACAAGAAAAATCCTCTGAGATACCACGAGCGTCCGCCAGCTTACTGGAGCATACGTCGGTATGCTCCAAGGTCGATCACCGAGCATTGAAATATATACCTTATTTCGACTGGATAAGTAAAGTCCCATCGTGTCCATTTGGACACGCCAAATGGCCAGCCAATGTATAGCTATATAAATACAATTGATAAATTTAAAATCCTCTGCCGTCCCGTCCGCCAGTCTGCGCAGACCCAAACATGGGTTTAATATACACCCAACGCCAAGTTTGATTACTATCCAATTGATTGTTTCTAGTATTGCATCTTGTATTCAGCAATGTAATACATTATGTCTTTCTTACAAAACGACTTGGGTTATAGGAAATAAAAAAAGGCAGTAAACATAAGTACATTGTATTATAGACCTAATATTTAGCACTAAGAGATATAAAGCCGTAAGTTTAAAAAGTGTAATTGAAATAACTGAACACTCCTAAAGGGTCTTTGTATTAATTATGAACAACTTTTACAATGAAATAATAAATAATAACCTACATTTTGTCAGAAGCAATTATTTTTTTCAGAATTTAAGTTTTTCAGGTTTTATTCACCTTGTATAAACATGGCTCATAAATATGGTCGATGGTCCTAGTTTATCATTTGTAATTTCCGAGTTACAGCTTTAATAGCTGTATGTAAACGGACACGCCCTTTCTGCCTGGAGGCTTTCATTCGGGTATTAAGTTCTTTTTACTTTTTTGTTGGTATATTGGCGTGTGCTAGGTGACATAGAAAATAATTTAATTTAATGTTTTGTGTTGCGTAAAGTAAATTATTTTGCATAAGTATTGTATAGAATCAAGTTTTTCTAACTATTCAGACAGCTGTGCAGCTGGAGAGTTTGTTGCGCCACTTCTTCTTCCCAGCTAAAGCACTAGGAAGTGGTGAAGGGTGGGCGGTTTGGGGGACTGTCTTATGTAACTTTGACGTTCGAAAAGTGCTGATTCTCAGCCTAGTTTGAATAAATGACTTTTGAATTTGAATTTCGTGATCGAATATTCGAATGCATATTTACCTAAAGTACGTTTTTTTCCCCGGGAAAAGTGTAAAAGTATGGAAGCGGCTACTTAAAATATTTTTACACCCGGGATCGCGAGGTTTCATAAATAACAGTGTGTATAAAATTAAACATAACAAATATTTATTATATTTATTTGAAACTAGACAAGAATTTTATGGAAAATATAACACGTTAAAATTACTATTCAAAGTATAAGTACCTTAAATTTTTAATAATTAATTTCTGCAAAATACCCGATGGAATAAGACACGAGTCCATTCCACTGTTTAAAAAGAAAATATCAGTCTTGATTTGTGAATTTCTAAATGATAAAACTTTATAGTTACCTAATTAATCCTGACATCTTTAAATCTTTAATTCTTTATTTTATTTTACTGACCATATTATAAGAATTTTCACATTGACAGTATTTTTGACTATTAAGCACTTGTACTAAATGTTTGCATGCCTAATTTACGATATAATGTATAAGGATCTCTAATTATAAAACTTCTGCATTTTTTTGTACCTACTTTCTATGCTTCTATTCTATGCAAATAAATAATTATTCTATTCTAAACTTATTAATCTAAAATGAAATATATTTATTCGCCCGCATACCCAGTACAAGAGTAGTTCTTAGTAATTCGTCGGTCCTGGAAACAGACACTTTTCCCGTACCGAAGTGCACTCCATACTAGTCAACTCTCAAAGTTTAAGTACACAATATGCAACCGAATATCCGATCACTGCTCATAAACAACAGATACTTTATTTATTATATTGCTTTTTTTTTTGTAATACTTTATCTAGTAATTTCTCCTGTATCGTGGGTGCGTTTACAAACATTTAAACTCACATACACAAACAGCCAGACCCGGAACAACTACTTGTAAGTCATACAAATATTTGTTCCGTGTGGGAATCGAACCCGCGACACGCAGTCAGTCAATCGCTTAACCACTGCGCCAACTGTGCAGTCAAGATTGAGAGCTTCGAAGAGCTTTGAAGCTAATGAAGAGAAATGAAAATAAGGCATATTTATTTAATTGTAATTGTTCGAAACATTCAATTTTCTCCACTTTGGTTTAAATTACTCGTTGATGCAGTGACAATTATGACGACCTTCATATTTATAATTTGGCTTAAACATTGTTCAAGTATGTGTCTTTTATGAGAATAAATATCTTTAAACCTAATAAACAATGGTTTATCTTACCACCGTGGGCAGAAGATATAGCCACTTGATCGAGCACGTCCCACGACTTCTGGCGGCGACTGTGACATGAGCTGTGCGATGTTGACGGCTGGATCAGTATCGATGACTGAAAATACATTAACATATTTTGAACACAGGTTACTGATGATCTTTAGTTTACCTCCTAATTATTTTGACGTCAGCTTCGAAGCTTGATGTGCTGACAAATGATTAGTGATAGAAGAAACATGTTTCTAAATCGCTATATCTGGAGACCGAAGTAAGTTTACTAACCTTTACGAACTTATAACCAACTATAGTGTTATGATTTCAAACTCAAACTCAAAGCATTTATTACAATTAAACCATTTACAGGCTCTTTTGAATTGTCAAGAAGTTGGTCAGTCAGAAATCTGAAGCTAGTTGCCCATTCCAAACCGTAGTAGGTACCTATGGAGAAGAACGGGCAAGAAACACTCTTTTAAATAAAAAATTTGATACCAAATATTGGTTACATCATTCATGTTGAAATTATACATGTGAGAACAATGTAGTAAGACGAGCACGTTTCTAAAAGCGTCCGTAATAAAAAGAAAAAAACAAATAACCATTCAAAAATTTAAAATAAGCCATGGCAGCTAAGAGATGACCAGTTCCTACTGACAGCGCCCGTTCACGAGCATGACGCATGGTTTAGAACCATTTTGAAGGGAGCTAAATGATCCAACACACGCGCCACCGCCAGCGAGACATTAGAGTGAGCATGACATACTCTCAGCCGCCAGGGCACATTCAAGTCAATGAAATACATATTACCCGGTAAATGGTAGCACTTTAGTACATAGTACTCACACCTGTGCTAGTTCAGCAGTTCAGCTGTTGTTACTTAAAATTTGAGTTTGTAAAATCATATTTGTTTTATCATGGTTCGATATCGATACCCGTCATGTTTGTGAAGTTTCGCCAGGTAATTTATTTTGACACTGTATACAACGACTAAGTTAGAGAAGTTTTATGACATACCTGATGATGTTCAGCAGTTGGACAGTAGTGGTCACAGTTGTCGGGCAACCATTTCGGTAGAGAGTGTTTCACGTGGCAACGGGAACGGACTTCTTCGCTAACGCAGACTAGCGCTGTGAAAGAAACAGGGATTATGAGGTTTTTTAGGGTTCGGTACCTTAAAAGGAAAAAATTGAACCCTTATAGGATCACTGCGTTGTCTGTTTGTCAGTCTGTCAAAACCCATTTTCTCGAAATTAATGTCAAATTAATATCTATGGTGCCTATGGTGGTATCTATGTCGATGGTGCCTTGGAGCTCTAAAAAAATCAAGCTTCTAAGTCAGCGCAATAAAAAAATACGGCCATTTATGTGACATATTTTGACACTCGCAAATAAATTTAAACTTACAGGGTACTTCCCGTTGACCTAGAATCATCAAATATGGCAGGGAGCAAGGTTTCACAGCACAAGTAAAGGAAAAAGGCCGAAAATTTAGTTTTATAAGACATTTTTTTTTTTTTGCAATTACAAACTTACATTTGCAGTTGGAGAATTGACCGTGATGTATGGGAGAACATTATTTTCAACTACAAAGTTATGTTTGTTTTTGGCATAAATTTAACCCAACTACGGAACTCTTCTCAGCGCGTGGTCCGACACGCACTTGGCTGGTTTTTTTAATAGATTTAAAAGAGACATTAGGTATCTGTTTCATACAACCTATTGATTATCATCCGCCTTATGAAATGTCGATCGATGCTCTACGGGGTTATTATACTGTTATAGCACATCAATATTAGACGAAAAGTGGAAATGTGTCATATTTTATTCGCCAAATTTTGGCTCTTCCGTTGTAATATAATTTGCTATTAGCTGCGCCCCGCGGTTTCACCTGCAGAAGCGAGATCGCGATCCCGTGTGAATATCGGGATAAAAAGTAGTATCCTATGTCCTAACCTAGGTCATGGTCTACCCGTGTGCCAAATTTCATCCAAATCCGTTCAGCCGTTTTAGCGTGAAAGCGTAGTAAACAAACAAACAAACTCACTTTTGTATTTATAATATTAGTTAAGATTAGAATTATATTGTAAATGCGAAAGTGTCTTTGTTTTTTTATTTGTCTTTCACGCAGCAACGGAGCAACGGATCGAGGTGATTTCCTGAATAAATATAATTCATGAGTCTGCGAGTGACATATTGCTGCTTTTTATACAAAATACCTGCAAAAATACCTGTTATAGAGAACACTATTACACGTTGACATTGTTGAAATTATATAAAAAAATGACATGATTACTTTGTAAAGTATTATATTATTTAAATTATTGTGATTGTGAGGACTACTTTTCTTTCATATGTTTTGTCATTCTCAGTTAGTTTTAGTGATGGTCTAACAGTTTGAATAGTTGATGCGGCCTACCCAAATGTCCTTTCTTTGGTATTGTTCATCGAGTTGAGCTCCTTAAGTTCTGAGTTGAGCTCCACGATTACTGACAAATGCTTGCACTGACTGGAGAGGTCCACTCAAATCTGTGGTTCTATCCTCAAAAAACCATTTCAGACACATGGTCACAATTTTCATGGTCCTCATATGGTCTGACCAAGATTATGTCTTGACTTTAAATGAGACTGTGACCTCGTGTTTGTTCCGGCATTTCTTCTCAAAATAGTCAGATAGGAAACGCCGAACTTATCTAGCTTATTTTTTTAATATGACGTGTAAAAGTGATTTTGATATCCTATTTACAGCATAAAAAATTTATTTAATTTCATTTCACTTATCAGTAAGATATTCAAGTAGAGATCCAAGATGGCGTCCACCATAATTAGCAAAACTTTCGGGTGTGATTTTCATGGTCTTCGAAAGCCCTGATAGCGAAAATGAGATTGAAATCCTAGCTGTCATCTTGGGTTTTAAAAAGCGAGAGTATATTTACCAGTAAGATAAGCCACGGTGTCGGGCGTGACGTGGAACTTATCGCGGTGTGTGGCCGCACTGGCTGCTAGAGACAGCAGTTTGATCAGGACGCGACATGTCCGCGATACTGTGGCCGGTGCGGGGTGTCGGTAGCCTTTAATTAAGTGGCCTACGAGAGCGAAGTGGAAGTTTGACCGGAAGCTGTGAGAGAGAGAAAGAAAATAAAAGGATTAGTTAGGAACACTCATCGTTAAGAACTATAGGATCGAATCGACTGTTTAAAATAATCAAAATAAATAAGATCTCAACTACACTGTTTCAGAGTGAAAACATTACACGACATTCTTGTCATTCTGACAAGAGTTTTATCCAGTTTATATTTTCTAAATATTGTTCTGATTATTAAGAACAGTCTGTTTGTCCCAATATTTTTGACGCTGACTGTAGTTGGAAGTTTTGTTCAATGCCAGTATCAATAACCTCTTCTTATTTGAGAGTTAGCGGGCAGTGATAGCCTAGTGGTGCGGCCGTCAGACTGCCAAGTCATAGGTCTCGAGTTCGAACCGAAGGAACGCACCTCTGACTTTTCGTATTCATGTGCGTATTGTATAATTATCACTTGCTTCAAAAACGGTGAATGAAAACATCATGAAGAAACCGGCATGTCTGGGAGATATTTCTCGACGGCATGTGAAGCCAAGTCAGAGGCCTATGGGCGGCTTTAAAACTCGGGACACCAGGTTAGTCACTACGACACGAAAAAAAGAAGATTTGAAAGTTTGAGAGATTACTCATGAGGGTCTTAAGAGATTTATTTTACATGCTCATTAAATGTAGTCATAGCAAAATAAACTTCAAACTGTGAATGTAATCACAATAAAATTTTAGAACAGGCCTTAGTAATAAACTTCAATAATATTATCAATCAAAAAATCTATTATATCTTATTTTCTTGGTGACATTATTTGGAGATAAACTTACCTCAATCCCACTGCATGATCCATTTGCTTGAAATGCCACTCCAACGGTTCCCGAGTTTCCATCATCACTAGTTCTAACGTCTGTAAGTAAAGAATGTTTAATTCAGTGTAAGGATCAATTTCGTATCAACAATAGGAACATGCGTTGTTCTCATATAGATAGAATGATATATACTTCACGCCGACACAAAAGAAGTAGTACATAATATACTGTCGAATAAAAAAATTGGTCGAACAATCAATCGGACGACTTCACTTTTGAGCGATGCGGTCCTTTTACAAGATCGAATAAGAAAAAAATTGAATGATTGAAAAAATGGGATTTCATTAGACTTCAAATTCATAAGATATTTTAAACTTTATGATGTGTAACATCTTTTCTCTCGCTTTCCTGAAATCTGTGGGAGTGATTTCGTGAAAAGGGACGGAAATGTGTAACAAGAAGCCGGGGAAGCGCGCGCCATTTGATTTGACCAAAGAGGGCGCGCGGTGCTAAAGTTGGCCGTCAGATGGAACCAACCCATTTTCCGAGAGGTTGTAAACAGGATGATAATAATGACGGTGACGATGCATATTATTTATATCTTATATACGTGAGCCAAGATATCAGACGTTACACATCATATGGGACTACTGCAAGGCTGTATTTTTTCCCGGCCACCGTAGGCGCAGGCTTGCGGACAGTGAGCAATGGGTAGCTCGCCGTCCGATAAGGACCGGCCGGTCTATTCTGTAATAATCTCACGGTGAAAACTCAGGTGAAGTGAGCTGTCATTCCACCTGCGGCTAGGGACTGACAGCTCACTCCGAGCTCACTTCACCTAAGTTTTCACGGTGAGATGGTTACAGAATAGCACTACAGGCCCGGGTCGACGGCGCGTTGTGTTCCACGCGCGCCTCAAAGAGATGTCAGCAACTGAAGGGGTCCGATAGGACCGATGCCTGCCGGGGTTGCGGGAAAATCCGAAAGGGATACCGTGGCCCCTGGCAACGTACAGGCAACAGAAGGAACACGGGTGGGTTTTAGTCAGTAAGAGTCTGACACGCCCTCCCGCTCGCGGGAGAAGTTATTTGATAATTTCACATCCAAAAAAAATTAAAAAATGCTGTATTTTTTATTGTTTAATTTTAGCTTACGTTATGGCCTCCCCCGCTTTTTTTCAGCAATGAAAGAAAATAATTACCTATATATTACAAGTTTACTGCCATCTTGTTATATTTACCTTGTGTTGGAACTGTCCCTGTGACTCCAGCGTGTGAAGGTTTTGCTCCATAAATGCTAAACCAGCTACGTATAATGTTGGCTCGTCTAGTTGTAACACTGATAGCGCTACCCAGAATAGTGCCTTGTGGATGGGTGAGGCCTATTCAGAAAATGTTAAAATTGTTATTAGTAGGCATTAAAATAAAAGATTTTTTTCGTGTATTTCACATAAAATTACGTCAAATGAATTGATTTACTTCAATTAATCAATGTATCATTCATTACAGACAAATGTTATTTTTATTTATTTTTATCTTTGCGTACGGAAGCATGTTTATAGACATACAAAGTGGATTTTTAAGACGGGGAAGTAAGGGTAGGTACCCTTGTACCCACAGGAAAACGGTCTCAGGAGACTGTCCTTAACTTTTTGAGAAAGTTTGATCGGTATTCACAGATTTTGGTTGTTTTTTTACAGTCAGCTGAAAAATGGAGAACTTTTCACAACAAAAAAAAACCGTCGATCTTTTTTCTTATAAGGAACAAAAATCTCTACCGGACCAACTGAGGTTTGAGTACTAGAAAAGTCAGAAATCACAAAAAACTTTTATAAATATAGTGCTTATTTGTTACATTATCACTACTCTTTAAGACTACGAACTGCGCATCATAGACCTGACGTCACACAAATCCTGCATCGCGCAAGCAGATTTTACCGCGCGATCAGATTATATATAACTTTCCGACATCAATCGTCCGGCAGTTGCCCACCATACACGACACCCGTCAGGTCGGAGGATCCTCCCTTTTCTATAGAGGATGAGTGAACTGTACACCCTGTTCCTCGTACCTCTATAAGACTATTATAGAAATAGTGCTTAATTGTTACATACAGGGTGTTAAAAGATCAATCAGCAAGCCGAAATTGCCTGAAAACGACTTCTATTAATTTTAAGGTGTGAATTACCGCAGTACTTATCATTTTCATAGTATTTTAAGTTTTGTGAAAACAGTTTATTTACATCATCGGAACATAAGATAACATAACACAAGCTCATTTATCTATCGCCATTTATTGCAATCGACGTGTTCTCAGTTCATCGGCCACATGTATCATCGAAGAACTTCATGTCTATAAATCGTAAGGACTATTTCTGCTTGCAGCGCTCGGCCGCTATAGAACCGGGGCGGTAACAGATGTGGTCATCGTGTTCACGGGATTTTGTTTTCAAACTGCTTAGATATGAAATTCTTCGATAGTACTGACGCCAGCAGATCAACCTACCCGAAACTGTAAATTTTTCCCAGTCAACTTTGAACCTTATGCTTTAGTGATAAAGTTGAAAATCTATTAAATAAATTTGACAGATTGTAGTAGGTTGATGTGCTGGCGTCTGTACATCAGTTTTGTCTAGGTAGGGCTGCTCCATCGTCGAAGCCTAATAACTTGGCAATTGGTTAAATTTATGCCTTTTTATAGTATTGTATGTAACTTACCGGGTACAGCAAAGGTTGTAGTCTCGTCAAAGCCATGATGAGAGCTTCAAGTAAAGCTAAGTCGTTGAACGATTCCAAAGCCTTCACTAGAATTCTTAGTAGTTGCTTCATATCATCGTCTGTTACGTTTTTACCTACAAAAAAAAGTTGAAAATTATAGGAAAGTTGTATAGCTCATAACATCACGCCTTGTTTCTCCGAAGGGTTGGGCAGAGATGTGCCTAAAGTACACCCACATTTCGCCAGTTTTGTTTAAGTCCAATGTAATAGGCGGCGTGCCTATTGCCATCAATCGGGCACAAATTCAGACTCCAGGCTGCTACCGAAAAATTCCATATATAAAATCCCAAAAACACTTTGCCCAACCGGGGAATCGAACCTAGGCCCTCATGCTCAGCAGTAGCGCTTGCGAGCACTAGACCAACGAGGCAGACGTATAACATTTTCTAAAATTTAATGTGCCATATTAACGTTTGGGTACTGTAAATTTCTGTAATTTTTCTGGACGTCATATTTAGGGCTCAATTTATATTTTGAAAATAATAATAATAATAAGATACTTAATCTTGACTTAGCACACGAGGTTGTCGACATGTGGGACGTGGACTCTGCAATCATTGTACCGATAGTCGTGACGGCCAATGGCATAACAGCCAAGAGCCTCGACCGACACCTGAGGAGGCTCTCGCTAGGCAGCTGGATCAAGGGCTTGATCCAGAAAGCGGTACTTCTGGACACGGCGCGTATCGTTAGGAGATTCCTCTCTCAGGAGCCCTGACCACCGGTAGCTTGGACCCTGTTCCCGATACCGGTGGGCTACTATTTTTTATATTTTTAAATGTTTTTGTTTGTCTTTGTTTTTATAAAAATATTTAAAAATGTAAATTATATGTAAATATATGAAATAAAGGAAGTAATAAGATACTTACTAATACATCCAAATACAATCAAAGCTCTTGGCTGTAGCGCAGGATTAAAGCAGAACGCGAAACTTTTAGCTAATGATGTCCTGAAACAAAATGGGGCAAAATATTATTACTTCTAATACACACCAATATATTTTAAGAAAATCGCCCGACTGGTCTCTAATGACAGCCGCGCCATACGACGGTCGACTAAAATGTGCTCGTTTAAGAGGAGGCTCCCTAAATTATATTATATAATATTCTGAGACAGTCACGCATACAATCAAAATGGAACTTTAGTATATGATTTATTGGATCTTTTTCTTTCCATGTACAAGACAGTTCCGTAATTGTAACATTTTCGCTCGATTCATTATTTATTCGAAATCCATGTCTTTTTTTTAAAGATTATTTAAATAAAATCAAGATTACTCGGCTTTTATGTTTAAAATAAGTATTCACAGTACGAAAACATCGTTTTTTATCCAACTACAAGATATTTTTTCTCTCCATCAATTATTACTTTAGTTATAAACGAATGAAGACTTAAGCCATTTAGTTCCGTGCTCGAAAACGATCAAAGAGCGCACGCGATATTCAACTTTATTACTGATGTAGTAGCGTTTAGCACATAGTGGAGTGGCGGAGTGCATGGGGGCGGAGCTTGCGTGGAAATTGTCTATAGAGTGCCTGGTTTTAATCGAGGCTTTAGACTATTTCTATAAAAATAATAAAATAGTTTTTAGGACAAATTATAGTCCTCCAGACCGTATTTCGGCTACGGCAGCCAATCTCAACGGAGACTAGCCTTCGGCGAGGGAGATATTATAGTGCAGGCATGTGTGCGCAGACACTGGTGCACTCTCCCTTCTCTCACTCTCATAGTCCGATGGGACGGCGCCCAACACGAGCGGAGAGAGAGAACGTGCTTTCCGAGGTACGGGGGTATCACACCGCCAACTTCCAAACTCCGGGCTGTTACTAAGAAATTCCTAATTCAAAAACCCACTTTGCCCGACCCGAGAATCCAACCCAGGACCCCACGCTCAGCAGTCGCGCTTACAACCACGAGACCAACGGGGCAGTTACCAAGGAGACATTACCAAGTGTGCGTCGTAGTTATTTCTTTAGGCGACAGTAATTATTTAAAGTGACTGTAGAGGTAATCATCTCCGAATAATTGAATAGGTTGTTATTCTTGAAGTTTCTGATTTTCATGACTACCGCTTGACAATCACATGGCGATGGCATGACGCGATCTATTCGGCAAAGACCGCCGACTATCCAGTTTCTTACTTTGTGTGTATTTCTCAATAAAATGTATATAGGAGGAATTATATTAGCTTGAGTGTTAATTAATATTTTTATTTTAAAATCAGTTTTACACATTTTGTAAAGCAACCTTTCCTTTGGTAATCAGTCTCTAAAATTACTTACTTGTAAAGAAAAAATATCTATGACATTTATCAAAAAAAATTCAAGACATGATTAAATTTTAATTGAGCTCTTTCACTGTAATTAACAATAACAGTATTGTCTTTATTTTTTTACTCAAAAGCAACGATCTGACCCGTGCAAAAATCAAGAAACAATGCGAAGTACACAAAATATTATGTTCTGACACGCTCTCAGACGATGGTGCCGCGGCGCGGCCGTTG
This sequence comes from Xanthia icteritia, assembly GCA_949128155.2. NCBI lineage: Eukaryota > Metazoa > Arthropoda > Insecta > Lepidoptera > Noctuidae > Xanthia > Xanthia icteritia. The sequence goes on along the minus strand of OX421959.2, from coordinate 8,356,870 downwards.
CGACTTGCGCGCGAATCAGCTGTAAACGAAGCGTCACGGAAATTTCCGAATACCTCCGAAACCGCCTCTTTACAACCGACTAATCGGATAGTCGGCTAATCGGCCAAAGTCGGTCATAGTCGGCACATCTCTAGTATTTACATACTATAACAATGAATAACATTCATAAGCACCAGATTTCATTTTATTTTTAATTTTTACACCGTAATAATCCTGCATCAATACCTTATTTTATTTTTTTGTTGAATAAAACATGTTGAGGAAACCGGTATGCCTGAGAGATATTTCTCGACGGCATGTGAAGCCAAGTCAGAGGCCCATGGGCGGCATAAAAACTCTGACACCAGGTTAGTCATTAACCACACGAAAAGAAGAGAAGAACATTTTCTACCAAACGATGTAACAATGTTTGGGTACGTTGCTATGGTTGTCGTTTTGTTGCAACTGGCTTGTTATTTTAACACCTGTTCAGAAGAACCTATTCAATTATTTGGAGAGTAATATAACGCAGTAACACATTACCAAGTGTGCAGCCAGTCGCAGTCGGGTATGTCCCGCATGCAAGCCTCCATGATCTCCAGCAGGGCGTCGGTGATGATCTCGAGAGACTGCAGCGGCAGGCGCTCGCGGTCCGTGTGCGTGGCGCCCGCGCACGCGCCCGCGGGTGCGGCGTCCGCGCACGTTGTGTAGGAGTGTTCTGAGTACCTGGGGATGGAATATTTGATTAGCTGGGTCCAAGGCTCCGGTGGACTATAAAACCGGGGAATATATCTATGTATTAAAACAAAAATCACGTAAATCAACCAAGTAATTCTCGATTTATAACCGCACTAACGGGCATACCAACAGAGAGAGGGATATAATGAGAACATATTTCGATTTTATTTACTTAATGAAAAATTGTAAGAATAGTCCTCCAAAGATTCCAATGCCTTTAATTTAAAACCTAGCTGCGCCCGCGGTTTCACCCGCATAAGTCTCTATCACCTCAAATGTCGGGATAAAAACTATCCTATGTCCTAATCCAGGACATGGCCTACCCATGTGCCAAATTTCATCCAAAGGACAATGGCAGGTCTCCATACTAAGAATTGTCTGGGATCAAATTGAAGCGTCCCGTAATGAAAAATATGTTAAAAGATTTGGCGTTAGGTCTAGAATCTATAAATGAGACTATTTTCATTTGAGAAAGCCGGAAAAAAAAGATTTCTGTGTTTGAATTTTTAGGTTATGAATGAACGTCAAACAACAATTATATTCTATAAAACATCGCAGATTGAAATTAAATAATAAAGAAATGGATAATGTGGTGTGGTCTAAGTGAGGATAAGAGTATTTACGGATAAAATGAGAAAAACCCAAATAAATTCTAACCCTCGGTGTAGAGTAGTACTCAATTGTATGTTTACGAAAGCTGGGCGATAATTAAAAAAAAAAGCACTTGCCCCGTAAACACTAAAACTGAGGATTATAATAAATAACTAATGTTAGGGCAAATAAAAAACACATTTTGTTAAACATATTATTTTATTCCTCATCCTCATCTCGTATTATTATCTCATCGAGAAAACCTGCTGGTGCTGAGATATGTTCTTGATGTCTGGCCCATCCTAGATACCACACTAAGGTCATAGTGTGTGCGCAGCAGCCTACAGTGCGCCGGCCAACTAAACAACTACAACAATATTCAACTATGCCGGTTCTGCCAGGAATATTATTTTCAATTAAAATGTACACATAATATTGTCGGGATTTTATTTTCCCTCTTATAAGGGTCTTTTGTCCACTACCTCCTCTAAGGTTATAATCATTTTGATTGATAATTTCGCCTCTATTCACCAATTAATTAAGCAACATCGGAGTCCTAAGGGCACGCACTAGTCACATAGGGCAGTATCAATCAGTCCATAAAACAGTCCAGGTCTGGTAAAAACAAATAGAAAGCCAAATATAAACACAAAATATAACCGAGGTGAAAAACGCGGTAGGATTCTGTAGCGTCTTGACAGACAACCATAGACAATATGTCACTGTCAAAGACAAAAGTAGTGCTGCACGTTTCGATTCGATTTTCTTAAAAATCGATACAACACTGAAACGATCCTGTGATATTTTGATCCATTATTAATTGGATTTAAAAGTAGAAGCATTTCTTCAAAGATATCAGTTGATAAAATACGAAAGAATAGAGCATTTCAATAATTATGTTAAAAACAAAACCAACTCTACATGGGTGGATCAATCGATCGATTATATCGATCATTCGTTTAATTTTTGATACAGATAAAATGCATTCATACTATTTGTACTCACACCACTATTTTAATGGTAATATTTCGAATGGAACTAATTCGAACATCATTTGATAAACTTATAAAAACATAAAATAACTCCGGCCTTTACGAGAAGGAATGAATAATTGAAAAATCGTAGAAAATTAATTAAATTTGATTCATATATATGAAATCTATGGACGCCAAAAAAAAGTCCAGACCAAATTTTGCCTTTGTTCTTTGTTCAGACGTTTTAGCGCAAAAGCGTAGCAAACAAACTCACTTTCGCATTTATAATATTAGTTAGGATTACGATGTTAAGATTAGGATATAACATTTAAAAAAAAAGTTAGTTCTCGACTTCCACAGTTTCGGAAAAGCTAGTAGTACATTACAACATTTTGCAATTCAAAGTGGAACTCACCAATCATTAGTGTGTCTGTTGTAAGGGCTCCTGAAAGCGGTGACGGCGGCAGACTTAACCTTCGATATGCCGAACATCTGGTAGAATTTGGGCAGAGCGAACTCGTCCAGAGACAGCCGGAGGACGCGTTGGGTGTCCTCTGAAAAGTACAGGTAACTTAGTTCGTTCAACAACTTAGCGTTACAATATGGCCGTAATACCAAGTTATATAGCTGGCATTTCCGAACTTCGCGCAGAGGGTTGCGTAATAATATTTTTTAGAAACCAAATGGCAACATGAGGCGAGTGTGACTAAGAGAATATGCGACTACAAGTGCCTATGTTCAGATCAGCCAAGTTATATCGGCCGTATTGTACTTAGCACCTACTTTGGCTAGCGTTATTCCTGTCACTGTCGCACAACTGTCATACTACAAGTGCAAGATAAAGACAGGAACTTGTCTATTGTCGAAGTCAAAGCACGAACTAAGTCAAAGCACGAGCAAAGTCAAAGCACGAGCAAAGTCAAAGCACGAGCTAAGTCAAAGCACGAGCTAAGTCAAAGCACGAGCTAAGTCAAAGCACGAGCTAAGTCAAAGCACGAGCTAAGTTAAAGCACGAGTTAAGTCAAAGCACGAGCTAAGTTAAAGCACGAGCTAAGTCAAAGCACGAGCTAAGTCAAAGCACGAGCTAAGTCAAAGCACGAGCTAAGTTAAAGCACGAGCTAAGTTAAAGCACGAGCTAAGTCAAAGCACGAGCTAAGTCAAAGCACGAGCTAAGTTAAAGCACGAGCTAAGTCAAAGCACGAGCTAAGTTAAAGCACGAGCTATTAGTTAAGAAACGAATAATGTAAAAGCCGTTTATACGTTTAGGTAGGGTGAGCTGCTCGCATGGACACTTTTCTGAAGCATACGAGGAACGTGACGATATGGAACAGGTACTTACCAGAGAAGCTAGGCGTGGTACAAGTACACAGTGAGTGTATGATGTTGATGACCAGGCCGTGCGTGGCTGCTCGCATGGACACTGTTCCGGAGCAGACCAGGAATGTCACCGTGTGGAACAGGTATGGGAGGTGGCGAGCCACATCCAGGCAGTTGTTGAATGATAACATTAGCTGGAATAGAAAAAGTTTGTTAGTTACTTCATCACTTTTAAGAAAGGGCTGTGAGACAATGGAAACTTATATAAAAATAAATAATTTCACTCTTCATTTTCTGTACTAACAAAAGAGTAATATTTTTTATCTGAAATAGTATTTGTCCGTTCCGGTGGTCATATAAACTAGGCCATATCAGGCTCATAAGTGGACATACTTCGTTAATTTAATTGAGAATGACCAGCGCATGGAGATGTCAACCTCCTCGCTACTAACCTTGTTTAGTTAGTACTTTAAGAGGTATGAGGAATAGGGTGTAAAGTTCACTCATCTTCTATAGAAAAGTGAGTATCCTCCGACCAGACGGAGACGGGTGGGCAACTGCCCAACGTTTTTTGTCGGAGAAGTTATATATATGGTGTTCGCACGGTAAACTCTAATTGCGCGTTGCAGGATTTGTATGACGTCAGGTCTTTGATGCGTAGTTCGCATGTGGCAATATAGATGCCGCTACGGTACTAATACCTCGTATTATTCGTTTTATTACAAGTAAACAAAAACCTCCTCATTCAATCTTTCAAAGTTGTAATTAAAAATTGATACTTAATACCAGCCTTTTATTGTCACAATGCAGGGCAAATGCCTCTTCTCATACAGAAAAAAATATACTTAATAATAATATTGTACAACTTAATTATACTTTATGTAATAGAGTTCCTATCTGGTAGAATGTTGGAGGCCTCTTGGTTAGTCTTCTTCCTTTCGTGTACTAACCTAGTGTCAGTTTTGAAGCCGCCCATGACATGCCATGCCTCTGACTTGGCTTCACATGCCGTCCAGAAATATCTCTCAGCCATGCTGGTTTCATCACTATGTTTTCTTTCACCATTTTTGAACCAAGTGATAATTATACAATACGCACATGAATCCGAAAAGTCAGAGGTGCGTGCCTTGGGTTCGAACTCGAGACCTATGACTTGGCAGTCTGACGGCCGCACCACTAGGCTATCACTGCTCTCCTTTTGGTTAGTAAAGGCTAATTAAACAAAGTCACTTACCAGGTATCTAGCCAGTATAGCGATATCATCCCACATCATATGCTGCTCCAACATGGCGGTCGGAGAGTGACAAGTTTTGTCCACCACCTGAAATTATAACAACATATTAGTTGGATTGAAAGATAAACTAATAAGATTATATGGAGCAACCATTAATCAATCTGCCTAGCCTTTTCCCAACTATGTTGAAGTCAGCTTCCAGTCTAACCGGATCCAGTATGGAGCAACCATAAGGGTCTAAAACTTCTGAAAGAACACGAGTTCTCAAAACTCTGTGAAAACGACAAATTATTTTGTTTGATGGATGTTACGATTATTCTTCTATTATCGAGGAAAAGAAGATTCAATTAGGTCTAAAAGACGTTAGTACAATAGGTCCGCCTTCTGGTTATTCACTTCGTACCAGGGGGTAAACTCATTATAGACGTCCGTAGTTTCGGCCGAAGTTACGTACGATACGGTCCCCGTCTCACCTACGGACATACCGTGAGTGTGACGGAGGCGGAAGCGTCCGTAACTTCGGCCGAAAATACGGACATCGCTTAGGGAGTTTACCCCCAGTATCGCTACCGAACACGACAGTGATATCGCTTATATCTGACTAGGCCTTAAAGGTAGTATCACACCCCAAAGCAGACAGAAAATAATGACAGTATAATTATGACGTAAATATTGGAGCTAATTAGCAATATCTGAAAAATTGAATATGTATTCAAATTTAGCTTGTATAGTTGTCGACATACGACTCAAAATGACATGGCAAAAGTTGTGGACCTTTCGAATGTCTGCTTCAGGGCAAGAAATCATACCTTAAGAATAATCAATACTTGGGAATATTAATATTCTCCAGTTATAACAACCAATCGTGCTTTTCTATACTCTAATTGATTACGCAAATGAACAAGAAAGCCTTACATTAAAACTACTTTAAAAGCTCACTACAATAAATATCTAAAAACACACAAGGAATTTGGAATTTCGGAACTTTATGGCCAATTGTGTTTCTATGACAAACTCAAAACCAAAGCAAATCAAAAGTAATGCTAAGAAAAAGAAAAAAAAAATGCTTTTTTGAGTCGTTTATGGGAAGTCTAAATTCTAATAAGCCTCTGATTAGAAAATCTGCAGTCAGAACTCCTGTAGTTAGTAGTGTGTTAGTATAAACAAAAACAACAAAACATTATAGTCTTTTTAAATCCTTGTTTCCAATTGACGTTATTTCCACTTAGATGAATATCAATTTGATGTCAGTATACATTAAGTCGATTTCAGAATGACCATTGGAAAAGTTGTGAGAATGATTGACATTGTAGCGCAACCTGAACTGTATGTGTAGGTTTTAATGTTGTTTTTCCAAAAACACATATTTATCTACATGTTTGGAAACTAAGTCGCGAACGCAGTTTAGGTCTATTAATTACACTAGAGTTGACAATTAATTTACTGATCAGAGACTTGATTAGGCTTCCAGTCATCAGTGATAAGTTTGGATATTCATTTTTAATTCTCATAAAGTTCTTGTATTTTTTTTATATTTCATTTCGTTTATCACGGTCTTTGATAAATTCACTCAGTCCGTAATTTGCAATGACTCTGCTTCTGAGGATTTTTACCTCAAGATATATATTTTTTATAACATTTATATAGTTAAAATCATTTTAATACTTTGTCGGATGATTAATAACTTTAATATTAATTTTAGAATCCATAAAATCAAATTAGCTCAACGATGTCTTTAAATTTTTTTTAAACTTCCAGTTGACACATACGATTCTAAGATTATCCAGTGAATTTCTACACAAAATGCCTGTTTAAAAACCCTTGCAGGGTAACCAAAAAGCATCGTGCGCCAGAAACAATATTGTGGCAAAAATTAAATGAAAATTAATCGACGACTGCAAAATATAACAAAACAACTGCAATTTTTACAAGAAAGAGCACAAAATAGTTTATTGTCGAGTTATGCCAAAACGAACCAGCCCAGAATCTGTCAAAAATACACTGAATGACCTTGAACTAGAACAAAACACCAGCAAAAATAGTCCAATATATAAAAATAGTGATTACTTTTATGAAAACAGGCATAAAATATCGAAAATAGTTAAAATTACTTCGGAAAATTGATTATATTTTGATGTAGGTTGGTCCGTTTTGGCATAACAGGACTCATTTCATGCATTTCAAATTTATCTGTCTTGTTACACTTTACAGCCATCAAAATGCACAGCTCACTTAATGTATCGCTAAAAATTAAAAATAAATAAAAAATAAAATTAAAGTTAAAAAAAACTAAAAAAAGAAAAAATGTAATAAACTCACAGTGGCCGGGGTGACGGGACCCAGGATATTATTGGGCAGTTTGGATAGGGCCTGTGACAGAAACACATGTACTATGTACACATATTTACATAGACAGACACAAACACTTATGTATCTAGACACAGTTTTTAGAGAAAAGCGCTTGGTTCACGAAAGACTTCACACATGTAAGAATTTTCAGAAATCTCCTCGACAATTTCAGTAATTATGGATATATTTTAAGTAAATTGCATTGAAAAATTTCTTCCGACACTTATCGATCGATTTTTTTTTAAATGGTTTTGAGAGGATTTAGACCTGTGAGAAGAAATCACGTAGAATATATAAATATGGGAGTAATTTTACATAGAGAGGTATCCTTCAGAACGTCTATCCACTAGTTATAAAATGTCCGAAGTTTGATTTAGGGATATAACAAGTTAGATTTAAAGTTTTTACAAGATTTCTGTGTCGTGGACGAGGCGCTTTGAAATAACATTTCTACTTTAATTTACACAGACAAACATATATGCGAGATAAAGTCAGCAAGGTGTCCAAATTCTTCTACTCGTTTAGATATTAACAGCTAAATAAGGTTTGTTTCGAGTCGCTCGCAACCAAGTACTTTAGAGTTTATTTTAATCCGTTTGACGGTCCACCTGCTGGTGAGTGATTGCCAACGCCTCTGAACTTTTGCAATACCAGAGGCCCTAGTGTGAGTTTCTTTTTATCATCTCGACTTTACGCATCGACCGCGTTCGGCGCTCCGATTGGCAGCCGGCCGGCCTTCACCAGTGAAGGGCCAATCGAAGCGCCGAACGCGGTCGATGCGTAAAGTCGAGATGGTTAAAAGAAACTCACACTAGGGCCTCAGAAGCATCATAGATGCATTATCGTCCCAGAGACAAAGCTGAGTTGTCTCATGTACCTCTAATTAGACCGGCATACATACCCTTCAAATCGGAACACAACAACGCTAGTTACAGATGGTGCCCCATCCACTAAGACGCGCCCCACTCCGTGACTACAGTACTGTTAGCTGTAGTTTAGTACGGAGCGGAGCGGAGTGGGGCGCGTCTTCGTGGATCCCACTATCTGTATCGGCAGAAATCGATATTGCTTAGACACCTTGCGAACTTCGTCCCTAAAGCCGCGTCCTATTGAAAAGCAATTGTCGTGCCAATACGCTCGCGTTCGCGTCCATTTGTCAAATTTTGTTCGGAAAACCGGAAAGCGCCATCTGTCGACGCCACCACGCGTTCAGGTTCACCGAACAAAAAGTTCGAACGATCGTGTATTCGGGCGATGTTCCCTTTTAAATAGGACGCGGGTTAAATACAACATATAACGAAATACCAACTGTTGAAAGTTTTTATATGATGATGATATTTATTGTTCTGACAACAAGGGATGTTGAGAATGTGTATTTTTTTTTACTGATAGATTCATGCATGAATGAGGAACGAATCTAACACAAATATAAAAAAGAAAATCTGCCCTCAAATAAATTGAACCCGGTAATTTGGGGAGTTTAAAGAGAAAAAAAAACTGTTTTTTCAAATCAACACTTTTTCTTACAAATCGAAAATAAACATTATTGTCATGCAAATAAAAGTCAAATATCAGTTCCCAATATTTTCAAACTTAAAAAAAAACAACCCTAGGAACATAACATACGTCTTTATTCCCCTTAGGAGAAAAAACCCTATAACACACTGCCCGACTTGGGAATCGAACCCGAGAACCCACGCTTAGCATTCGGACTTGCAACCTCTCATTCTTATAAGAGTTATCTTTACGTCATAACCTCCCATCATTTTCCAGACCTTAGCATAAACAACATACCCTGCACATTCTACCGATGACTTTCTTGGACACCAGTTGGACGTTGGCTGAAGCGAGAGCCACTGCGGTATCTGCCATTATCTCTATCATTGGCGAGCCGAGACCTGAAAGTAAAAATCAAATGTAAAAAACCGGCCAAGTGTGAGTCGGACTCGCAAGCGAAGGGTTCCGTACCACCGTACGATATTTAGCAAAAACGCGGATAAAAACGTTTCTTGTATGGGGGACCCCCTTTAATTTTTAACTGTATTTTATTTTTATTACTAGTTTTTGCCAGCGGTTTCGCTCGTTTGCATGTTGGAAATTATCCCACGGGAACGTACTACCGAGATCAAAAGTATCCTATGTCCTAATCCAGGTCATGGTCTACCCCTGTGCCAAATTTCATACAAATCCGTTCAGCCGTTTTAGCGTGAAAGAGTAACAAACAAAGTCACTTTCCCAGTTATAATATTAGTTATTGATTGTTGCAATAGCGGCAATAGAAATACACAATCTGTGAATATTTCAACTGTCTACCAATTACGGTTCATGAGATACAGCCCGGAGGTGTAGTTATAGGGTTTCATTTGGCAACTTATTTACTTTATGAGCCTATATTATTTTTATTTGTAAACATTTTATATTGTAGCTGTTTATTGTCCCATAATAAATAAAATAAAATAAAACTTTCGGGTACAGGATACAGGGACATTATATACCTAAAATTTAATTTCAACTCTTTATTAGTGGCTTTTGTGGACATGATTATTATTGAGATTTGATACAGCTGTAATAGCAATCACGTCATTTCGTTTAAAATACGTTTTTATTTTTATTAATTTATTTATCTTTATATAGATTCTTTTCAATTTTGTGAATGTAAGAACGCTGTAGGCCTAGTGAACTGTATATTTGCTAACCATCATTATTCTGTTAAGTACCTGGTACTTGTTGAAAGACCTACACTGTCCTCCCATACCTAATAACACTGTTATTTGAAAATATTGTAAAAGCCCATTATTTTTAAAAGAGTAACCGTGGAGTTTCTTGCCGGCTCTTCTCCATAGGAAACAACCAATTGGAACCGTGCACCTAGCTTCTGACGTTTCATAAGTGCCCATGTAGGTTTATATGAAATAAAAATATATTGAATTTTGAAGGGACCGCGTTCGGCGCTCCGATTGGCCTTTCACGAGTGAAGGCCAGTGAATGGCCAATCGGAGCGCCGAACGCGGTTGATGCGTAAAATCGAGATGGTTAAAATAAACTTACACTAGGGCCTCAGAACCCTAAACATTACAATAATAGACTTGTGTACATGAACTTCACGAATATATTCCACGGAGGGGTAAGCAGAGGTATACGAAGTTCAAATGAAATTAGCTGGCGAAATATCACAAACGTGCAAGGCAATTTGTAGGGTTCGATATTGAAAGGAAAATGGAACCTTTATAAAATCACTTTCTTGTCAGCCTGTCATAGAAGTTTTTCTCAAGATCTATGCAACAAAGGAATTTGAATTTGAGCATAATGTTAGACCACAATGACGCCCACACAGATCTCGTCAGACAAAGTTCGATATTGGTATTCAGCAGCATCCGGTTAGACTGGAAGCTGACCCAAACATAGTTGGGAAAGGGCTAGGGAGATGATAAGAACGCTTGCCAGAGTTAACGCTCCGCTGTATGAAGCTGTCCAACACCATGTCTCTCATAGACATGGTGTTGGACAGCTTCGGGCACGTGTCCTATCGAGCTCTATATCTTGATCTGCACCGACGGGAACATCTCCATCTTACACCAACCTTACTATCCTATATTATAATATCCTGTGGCGGCATTTACAACGCCACATGCGAACTACGCATCAAAAACCTGACGTCACATATATCCTGCTTCGCGCAAGCAGAGTTTACCGCGCGATTAACAAAATATATATAACTTCCCGACATCAATCGTCGGGCAGTTGTCCACCAGACGCAACACCCGTCTGGTCGGAGGATCATCCTTTTTCTATAGAGGATGAGTGAACGTTACACCTTGTTCCTTATGCCTCTAAACTCCTACTAATACATTCCTGTGTAATTTTCATGGTTTTCGGGGGTGCTGATGCCGAAAATGAAGCCGAAATCGGAACCGAAAATGGCGGCCATGAAAATTTGTAGTTTATTTTTTTATTTCAGTTCCTGCAATATACACCAGATAGACCATGGGAGACTAATGCTTACCAGAGTTAACACTACGCTGTATGAAGCTATCCAACACCATGTCTATGAGTTCGGGCACGTGTCCGATGGAGCCCCAGATCTTGGCCTGCACCGACGGGTACATCTCTGTCTCCTCGATGGTCAGCGTGATTAGCTTCTCCAAGATTTGGGCTACTTGCTTTTGGCGACGAGATTCTTCGGAAGGTTTGCAGAATCTGTGGAACAAATTACAGTAGTAGAGTACCCGGTTGTTAATGTGATACCACGAGGTTTAGAATGAGTGTCACCACAGATGAATGCAGATGGTTCACTCCACAAACTCATTTAAATAAAAATCGACTCTTGCTACGACACAATAAAGTGCAATTCAGGTCGCACAGCGCCAATTACCTACTATATTACGGTAATTAGCGCTGTGCGAGTTACCTCTCTTTCTATCGCGTTAAGAGTTACGCGATAGAAAGAGAGCGCAGCACGGTAAGCTGGCGGACGGTCGCGGTATCGCAGAGGATTTTTCTTGTCAGTGTGCGCTGGCGGATAGAGGAATCCTCCTTGATGCTCTTCCCTGCCGTCCGCCAATGTGCGCAGACCCTTAGAAGTAGAACGATGTAAAAACTCACCTCACTAAATTGGCCAACCACGGTGTCATGTACTCCAGACATAAATGCTTCAACTCAATTGTGGATCCACGGAAACCCTAGAAATAACAGCGACAGGAACTTATTATAACATCTTCCGTATAGATTAATTGGGAAAAATACGTACTATTGAAGTTAGCTCAAAAACTGCCTGAGCAAATTTAATAAAATTTATATGGGACCACCGCGTAAGCTTCCTCTACCAACTGAAAGAAGAATTTCCAAAATCGGTCCTCAAATGACGAAAATATCATACATTAAAAAAAACACGCTACGAACGTAGAACCTTTTTGGAAGTCGCTCAAAAACTGGGCTGTATTTAAATCAATATTATTAGAAGAGAAGACGTTGATTAACGTCATAAGGGTCTATTCACAATTCTCCATATAAGGGTTTTCCGGGCTCAATTTCAAAGTGGAACAAGATTGTTTGTTGATAACAACTTCTTGGTTCTCACACGTCTGGGTTCACCCTATGCCACAGATAAGTAGTATAAGTACAGATGGTTCACTCTGCAAAATCATTTAAATAAAAAAACCGGCCAAATGCGAGTCGGACTCGTGCACGAACCATTATCTATAAGAACGGCAAAAAAATCACGTTTGTTGTAAGGGAGCCCCTTAAATATTTATTTTATTCTGTTTTAAGTGTTTGTTGTTATAGCGGCAACAGAAATACATAATCTATAAAAATTTCAACTGTCTAACTATTACGGTTCATGAGATACAGCCTGGTGACAAACGGACAGCGGAGTCTTAGTAATAGGGTCCCGTTTCACCCTTTGGGTGCGGAACCCTAAAAAGCGACTCTTACAACGACAAAATAAAGTGCAATTTAGGTCGCACAGCGCTAATTACTGCCGAGAAATTTCGTCGCTTTCTATCGCGTAACTCTTATCATCTTCTGACTACGTTACGCTCACTGAATTGGCCCGACAAGACGAGCCCGCCGCGTACTTGTAGCTTCATAACTAAAATGCGGAGAGCGCCTTCTGTACTATTCTGTGCCTATCCTATGCGTACTCTCACGTGCACGAAAATTGAGCCCGTATTGCTGCGCCCAGAACAGTATGAATAAAGTATAATCTAACAATAATAAAAACTGAAAAAACAAAAACATATTTAAAGGCATGTAGATTAAGTTGAGTTTAGAATGACAAATTACATAAAAAGTCATAAAACAAGTTCAGTAACGATAAAAACTGGACCATATTCAATTGCATTAAGATTCATATTAATTTGATAGCATACCTGTATGCATTCTTCTAGGAACTCTAGAGTTAGATGTGGCTCGTTGTGCGCAAGCTTTTCGCTTACCGACTTGATGAATATCGTGTTGTTGGACGGAATGCATAGGCCTGAGACAATGAATACAATGTACATTATTCTATTATAGCAAAAAAACATTTTATATACAACAAAACTTTTAACGCTTCTCCAGATATCGTATAATTTCCTGAAATCTCACCCACGGTTCCTAAAACGCGTTTTATTCAATTTGCAAATGTTATGTGAGTACCTTGTTATCTTGGCTGTTTTTCTTATCCTATGATTTTTTTGTGTTCTATCACACAGAAGAGTCATTAACGGGCCGGCGGAGCATGCGTAGTTCATACAAACGTAATACCAAAATAATTTGTAAATCAAACATGTATTAAAGACGAGTTATGAGAAAAATAAGTTTTCTATAGAAATTTGAAATTCTTCTTATCTCGACTTTAAATCAGTGTCCATTCAAAATATATATATTTGGGAGCCTAGATATTCTGTAATTCAATCGGAATAAATACACACTACCTTAAGAATATGTTTGATTTACAAATTATTTAGGTATTACGTTTGTATGAACTACGCATGCTCCGCAGACCCCTTAAGGAAATGTCAATAATAATATCATGTTCACCTGAAGTTTCCAACAGCTGTCCCTCGATCTTCAAATGGAAGGTAGCCGTCAGCGCACACAGTTGATTGTACGCTGCAGTCCTTAGATTAGGATCACACGACCCTAAATTTAGAAGCGCCATGTTCAATAATGTGCCGGGTACGTCTTTCGGTCGTATCTTTTGATGTACTGTTACGGAATCCTGTAAGGGAAAAGTCATGTTGGAGATACTAATGAAAGTATGATTTTGTTGAAAAACTTGCCGAGAGATCATTACTACGTGTGGTCACTGTAGTGACGCAGGCCATTCGATGTTCGAATGCGCGAAGAAAGCCGACATTCCGAAATGTGCAACTTGCTCACGCTTTAAAAAGCCCTGTGATCACAAAACAGGAGACTTTGAATGCCCTGCTAGGAAAATAGCAGAATACAGATATATTAACTCCATCGATTATGAGGGTACTTAGTGCGTCATATAGCTTGTTGCTGACTCAACAATATCCCTGGCCACTGCACTGTCCCACATACCTACCTTCGATTTGTCGCTGTCTAAGCAGATTAGCTGACCGCTTCAAAATTCTAACGTAACCTTGAAGGCGATTTATGCAGTATTTGTTTCAACCTAGTTAATAATATTGCAAACACAATCATAATCGTGTAACTTAGTGCTAACAATATAGAAATTATTTACCTTAATCATTAGCATTTAAGTAGATTATATACATCATAAATTATTATACATAATAAATTAACAGACTATGTCACTATTCTTAAAACTTAAGTTAAATATTGTTTAAGAAATCAGTTGTCCAAATAGTAATTGTAAGAACTCTTGCCGCCTGTGATACAGGTTTATCCTAGTACAGGCATTATACTTTGTAATACCTACATTATTTCTAAGATTCATACTGTATTTTACCAATTTTTAGTTTTTGAATATTTTATTTTTATTTTTGTTTTTGTTTTTAGTAATTAATCTGTTTATTTATTTTACCTCGATGGTCCTAGTTTATCATTTTTAACTTCCAGTTACAGCTATATATAGCTATATGTAAGCGGGCACGCCCTTTATGACTGGAGGCTTTTATTTAGATATTGTTTACGTTTAGTCCTTATTTTCTGCCTGAGTACAGTTCTTGATATTTTTGGTTGGTATATTGGCGCGTGCTAGCTGACATATGGCTATTCATTTTTAATTTAAATTTTGTTTTGTGTTGCGTAATGTAAATTATTTTGCATACTATTATATAGAATCTTTTTTTTTTCTAACTGACAGCCGTGCTGCTGGGGAGTTTGTTGCGCCACTTGATCTTCCCAGCTAAAGCACTAGGAAGTGGTGAAGGGTGAGCGTTTTAAGGGACTGTCTTATGTAACTTTGACGTTCGAAAAGTGCTGATTCTCAGCCTAGTTTGAATAAATGACTTTTGAATTTGAATTAAAAATAGGGATGGAAATCCACGGGACAATTGCGTAACACACTTACAATGGCAATGTATGACATTTTGACCGTTCAACAACATTCATTGCGTGTTTTACGTTATCGAGTAGGATTAGCAATTTCATTTGAAATCCGTCGGATCGTTGTTACGCAATTGGGGTTTGGGGTGCAGGTTCCTCAATCACAAAACCGATCGTTTAATGTCATCTCAGAAATCTCGTAAACTATAGAAATTCAAAATAAAAGTTTCTTGTCTCGATGAGTCAATTATGGCAAGGAGATAAAAGTTAAGTCGATGCGATGTAAATAGTGAGATATTAATCGCATGACGAAAGTCGATAATCACCTCAACTTTTACAATAGACAGCGTCTTTGTAACAAATAAAGTGTTTTGAGTTGTCAAATCAGTTCAGAAAATCGTCTGGTGAGTCTTATCTGACATAATCGTTTTCGAGTTTTCGAATCGCTTGACTGTAAACACACAAGTGCGTTAATCGCTTGGCTAGTCTCGCCTCTCGACGTTCGAGAAACTGCTCGTCTGAATAAGCTTTCAGACTAATTTTATACTTACTGGTTGACTAAGTTCCCATCTGTTCCTAATATGTATGATAGACTGCACTATATTGTCGCAGTCATTATGAATGAAGCTCAGAGGCGTTGACTCGTTGATAATTGATAGGGAAAACTGGTTGTCATCCACCAGGCACACCTGAGAACAATATAATAATAAGTGATTATAACAAAATCTTTATCTATACTAGTCATAAAGCTGAACAGTTTGTTTCATTATTTGTTTGAGCGCTTATCTCTGAAACTACCAGTCGGATTTGAAAAAATCTTTTTTGCATTCGATAGGTCCAATTCTTGAGGAAAGTTATGTTATCTAACCCTATTTTTTTTTTTTTTGTGTGGGAAATTATCAAATAACTTCTCCCGCTCTGGGTGGCGCGGAAGGGCGTGTCCTCTTACTGACTAAAACCCACCCGTGTTCCTTCCATTGCCTGTACGTTGCCAGGGGCCACGGTATCCCTTTCGGACTTTCCCGCAACCCCGGCAGGCATCGGTCCTATCGGACCCCTTCATTTGCTGACATCTCTTTGAGGCGCGCGTGGAACACAACGCGCTGTCGACCCGGGCCTGGTCCTTATCGGACGGCGAGCTACCCATTGCTCATCGTCCGCAAACCCGCGCCTACGGTGGCCGGGAATCGGCCTGCGATTCCCGACGCCCAGGGCGGCTCCTGCGGCGGCTAGGGGCGTGAGGGCGCGAAATTTGCCTCTCCCTCACGCGTTCTGCCTCCTCCTTCGCGAGCATTACTGCTTCGCAGAAGGAGGTGACGGCCTCCCATGAAGTTATTTAACCCTTAGGAGCCGACAAAATGAAAAATTCAAAAATAACGCTAAGTGAAAACGAAGTTATAGTGGTGGGACCTGTCCCTGATACAGAGGTGGATGGAGCTCCATGTTAACACCTCTCCTCGTTTTATTTGAGATGCGTGTATGACTATATTGTGTTGATTGTTTTAAATGTGTATTATTTTAATGTAATTAAATTGTTTGATTATGTAATTCTAATGTTATGTGTAATTGTAATTTTATTGATTATTTTAATGTACAAGTGTTTTTAATTTTGGACCATGTCTGAAATAAATAAATAAAATTAATAGGGGCAGGCGATGCGTTGCGACGGGGTGGGTCGGGAGAACAAAAATTTTCACGCGAAGTCGCGGGCAGTAGCTAGTCTAGTAGCTACAATACCCGGTCATAAATTTGGCACAAGTTTTAGAAAAGTTTAGCTTTGTATAGCGTTCTCTTGTCACTTATACCTGTGTGACGGTCTCTTTCCAAAGCTCGATGTATCATAAAAATATGTAAGGGCCATATTATACTGGCGATTTGCGAGCGTTTTTCCAGCGAGGCGATTGTTTAACAAGATCGCTGAGTGTGCGCAATGAGTTCGCCGCGTTTGCGGAACCGGAGCGATTGACGTTTGTGCACAGGAGAGCGAGACAAGCGAGTGTACAATATTGTGCACTCGCACACTGACTTATTAATTGTGGAATCTTAGGAGGATCGTCTACTTTTACAATGTTTGTAAATATGTGAGCACCATGTATCTATCACATAATTAGTTTATCTGTTGTTGCTTCATTTTTAATTCTAAATTCTTTTTACCTATTGTGGTATAATAATTTTATTCTAGGTGCATCGTCCTCACATATAATTATATAACGAATGTACTTATACAAAATATTGTAAAACATTTTAAAAGAGTAACGGTGGAGTTTCTTGCCCATTCTTCTCCATACGAAAACTACCTTTTGGAAGGGGCAACTAGAATCAATTAATTTTTTTTGTAAATTTTTGACGTTCAAAAATGCCTTATACGGGCCTACTTGAAATAAATGATTTGACTTTGACTTTGTGAAAATGCAGCGAACACGTCGCGTGGTCGCTGCTAGGTCGCTTCACACCCGCGGGAAGCACGTTCACAAATCGCCTACCTGGAAACACGCTGGCAAATTGTCAGTGTGAATGTGTCATATCGCTCTAACGCCCGAAGCACACTTGCATTATCATAACGTATAGGTAAAAGAAAAAAAAAAACTTCGTTTTGCTAAAATAATTGATCTGTCAGAACACACATTTTATAAGTTCTTTGAATATTATTTTACAGTTATTTTAATTTTAAACCTCTATCTAATACAACTTTTTACTAAAAACCTAGGTTGGAACGAAAACTTAAACAAAAAGAGGCATTCATAATCTACACCAAGGTTTCTCAAACATTACGATATTTGACTGAGCCCTAAAATAATCAAAACCTGGTTTTATGTGTATTCTTCACTAATAATCATAATATTTCACATTAACATTTTCATCTAATGGGGCATTCTTGAGGAAGCTGGGCTCCGCGAAGTCATTGTGGGGGCTCGGCGAAAATACTGGTCACAACGAACCAGTATTTTCGCGGAGCCCCCACAGAGGCTTTGCGGAGCCCTACACTTTAAGTTATACCAATCTACACTAATATTATTAAGAGAAAATATTTGTATTTGTGTTTGTAATGAATAAACTTAAAAACTACTGGATTAATTTAAATAATTCTTTCACCAGTAGAATGCTATATTATCACTGAGTAACATAGGCTATAATTTGTGAAGATGTCACGCGGGCGAAGCCGCCGGCGGAAGCTAGTTACAGATCGCCGGATTGTGTTTCTGTGACAAAAAAACCTATTTTTCTTTCTTTCTTTTCTTTTTTCTATATTCGAGGCGAGTATTTGTTGTTCGAGGCTTTTGGCTACTTTTGTATTTGTGTATTTTATGTTTTTTTTTCTTTAAATGTGCGTTTTGTTTGTGCAGAATAAACAATTTTTCTTTCTTTCTTATATTTTAAACTCACCTCATCAATTTCCGAGGCATAATACACATCATTTAGTAGAACAGGTAGACCAAGCACTTTGGTCTTCTCCACTGAAGTTATCTGAAGAGCTGTTGGCCCAACCTAGAAAGATAATGAATTATTATTTTAACTGCCTCTATAGTCCGCCACTGTGGTTAGACCACCTGTTTCAGACCCAGAGGGTTCAACATTTTCTGCTCGGTTCGGTTGGTGGTTGGGCTTGTTCTAAGCCAACCTGGCTAGCTACCACCGTCTTATCTAAGTCTGTCGCCATAACAACAATGTTAACAGCATTGTTAACATTTCGGCAGTTAGAGGTAAGATAGCCAATTCATCGGTGGTTGAGGATTCCGGGTGAAGCCTGATCATCACTTTATGTAATTATTTAAGAAAATTTGCTGTTACTCTATAGGTCTATTTACACGATGTTTCTTGTCTACATAATCAGCCTCTAATGTACCCATTGCTGAGACACAGACATCCTCGCGGCGAGAGGGAGTGGGCTGTATTCTACCACGCGAGCCCAGTGCGGGTTGGTAGATATCACATGTCTTCGAATTTTTGGTTCTAGGACATGCCGGTTTCCTCACTATGTTTTCCTTCATCGTTTTGAGAGCAGTGGTGATGAAATAATTTTTACAAAGTAAAGCCTGGGTGGGTTCGAACCCAAAAACTCAGGCCCATAACCACTGCTCAATTAGTACGCATTAGCAACTAATATCCAGAAGACGGCGCCACGTCAGTCACCGCAACTTTCAGATGTCAAAAGTTTGAGTTGATAATACTCCCAGTTGTCAAATTAGATGATTTTATAATGAAAGTTGCTCCAGTACGGTACTCTGAATCCGCATCTAGAATGCATTACAATGGTTCTCACCTTAATAGCCACTTTTGTGTCCTTATGTGACAATTTCAGCGCGTTATTGAACACTTTGAGGTCCTCTTCTAGCGCGAGAGTCGCTCCTGGCAATTTTTGTTGTTCTACTTCCACATATTCGCTAAGGCGGCTGTGGTTGTCAATGAAGATTAGTTTGCGGTTACCCTGTGGAAAAATATTTATCAAACTAGCTGACTGGACAGACGTTGTCCTGTTTTGACCTACCAGCTATCCAGGGACCCACTTAAACACACAAAAAAGTTCGCCGTGATTGGTCCAGCCGTTTAGGAGTTCAGTGAGATACAGACGTACAGAAGAATTATATATATACTAGCTAATGCCCGGTAGGCGTTGTAATGCCTTTTTATTTTTATGTTAGTGACCTTCTCAGGCGCGCACAGAACAACTTACCAAAGTTTCATCACAATCGATCTAATCATTTTCGAGTTTAACGCACGGCAATTGATTTTTATATATACACCGCGAAATCTTAATGATTGTTTTCCTGCGGCAAAACAACTTGCCATAAGGAGTACTTTCGAAGAACAGAGTTAAAAAAAAAGATGTTTTTGTTCTAAAATAATTTAAAAAATATTTATCATCTCGAAAACGTGAGAATCAATAGTAATAGGTAATTAATAGGTACTACTCGAATCACACGCGCCGCCGACAAAGGGAACAGCGATGCATAAATGTTCAAAGCAAAATAAATTCTCGCACGTGGTGATACGGCATAAACTAGTTTGCACGCAACAACACAAAATTTGTTTCCAAAATTGTTAGTATTATTTTATTTGTTTATATAACGATTGTATTACCAAGACCAAACCATTTCGCTGCGGGAAAACAACTATTAAGATTTCACGGTGTATATAAGTGTTGAACAAGATAAGTTGATAAAGATATAAGTGTTGAACAGAGTGTACACGAAACGCAAAACGTAAGAGATGTCAGAATGTCAACATAATTTTCTTTGGATTTTAGGGGTCCGTGTCGATGATCCTGTGACATACCTACAGATCCATGTCATTGCATGTCACAGTGTTTTTACTCGGCAGACTGAAAGTGCTTTAAAGGTTGGTTAAAGACATTTACAACGACTGAAAAGTAAAGAAAATCAAAATAGGGTATTTCCCCTATATCTTAGTTTAGGTGAATCTCCACTATTGCGTCAAATCTAGCCTAGGACTGTAAAAGGTATTTTGAAAAAGATCATCTAACATCTGTTATCTGTACTTCTGTACACCATATTAGCAGTAATAACGTTTAGGAAAGTTGAAAGTTGTTTCTCATGCCATAAAGGCGGTGACATGCAACGTTTATTTGTAATATATCATTCGAGGACAGCTTGGTCACAAAACGGCGATACACGAGACGAGAGCGCATGGCTCGATACACTAAACGTGGCGAACGCTCGCTTCGTGAACTTGAATCAAGTGTACTCCATTTTTATTCAGAATGGCGGACGTAAATTTCTTCATTAATTTTATTTAGTTATTGTTAATGGAAGAAGAAGAAAAATCAAAACGATATTACCGTACGTATCGATATTATCGTATTTGTTGGTAAATATGCGCTCGCAATGCTCGCATCGCTCGGCTCGCTGCGCTGACTACCGTAACGCGTTTCAAAGGAACTCACGAATAAGCCGACAGTCGAGTGGAGGATCCGGTACTCGCATCGAGCGACTCGGCTCGCTGCACTGACTACTGAAACGCGTTACAAAAACTCGATACATTACAAACAAACGTTGCAAGTCAGTCTCCGCTTTTAGAGATTAATTTTAACAGATATTTTACCAAACCTTTCCTCAGTCAGACACCAGATCGAGTTTTGTCACACTATTCTAGTGCCATTATAGTTACCCTAGTTTACCCTTGGCGACAAATCAACTGCAATGTTCTAGTAGTCTTTACCTAACTGTGGGGTAAAATAAGTAGTTTTCTTTCCTTTTACCCTAGTGCCATTATAGTTACCCTAGCTTACCCTTGGCGAAAAATCAACTGCAACATTCTTGTAAAGTCTTTAAGTCTTTTCCTAACTGTAGGTTAAAATAAGTAGTTTTCTTTCGCTTTACCCTAGTGCTATTATAGTTACCCTAGCTTACCCTTGGTAAAAAATCAACTACAACATTCTTGTAAAGTCTTTAAGTCTTTTCCTAACTGTGGGTTAAAATAAGTAGTTTTCTTTCCCTTTACCCTAGTGTTGTTATAGTTACCCTAGCTTACCCTTGGCGAAAAACCAACTGCAACGTTCTAGTAAAGAGTCTTTACCCAAGTATGGGTAAAAATAACTACTTTTCTGTCGACTTACCCTTAGTGGCGCTAGTATAGCCTCATGAAACTTGGTGTACTCGCGCACCCAGCTGTTACAGTTGTATATATAGCACGCGTGTATATTTATATACGCCACTTCGGGCAGCACTGTGAACCATTTCTGCAGGAAATCCGTTCTGAAATTAAGGAGTTATTAATAGTTGTCGGTTTGAGGTTATTTGAGGGGGTAAAAGTGGCATAATATGAATCGTAGGTATTCATTCAAAAACGTATAATTTTAGGTGACCCAGATGTGTCGATCATTTTCTATTTTTATGCACTATTTGGTTGTCTTTGTCAACACAAGAAATGCTTCAAAAGCTTACTTTTTCTCTAGTCATTGTGCATTCTGACTAGTATCATAAGAAACTCGAGTCCTAAGTGCTACAACAACTTGAGTTCTCTTTGAAGACTCAGTTGTTTTTGAAAACTCGAGTCTGATATGAGACTTAAAATTTAAACTTGCGTCCTTTTGAATTTTAAGGATTTTATAGGAAGACTGAGTCTTGTCTAAAATAACTCGAGACTGAGTCTTTTCGAGTCATTTGAATCTTTATCTGGAGTTATAAGTGAAAGAAGTAGAAAAGACAAAATACTCAAAAGAAACAAAGAACTCGTGACTCTATTAGTCCCAAGTCGTAAAAGTCAAGGTTTACGCCGGTAGCACACCTCCGCCGCGAAACCATAGCAGCGAAACCGCTGTAGTTCAATCGCTACTCGAATTGGATGCGAGTAACAAACAAACAAAAACAAACATTGATTCGAAACAATTATTTAAATAGTCCTTATGTAGTTTATTTATTTATTTAGAGGTATAAAAAGTATGTATTAGGTATGTTGAAACTGTTGGTACTCCCCGTCACTTGTCCATAAGGGTTCATTAGAAAACCAGCGTCAGACAGCATTTGTCTGGCATTAATGCTGAAATGAACCTTTTTGGCGCAGCCGTGAGGCACACTATTATCGCTTTATGATTATTTTCACTTTTTTTTTATTTTTATTTTTGTATTATGTGTTTCACGAACTGTGTCCAAATAAATATTATTCTTTCTTTTCTTTTCTTTCTTTCTTTGAGTAGCGTAAAATGACGCGAGTCTGTTGAATTTAACTACTGCGGTTTCGCTGCTATGGTTTCGCAGCTGAGGTGTGCTACCGGGGTAAGTCTCGAAATGAAGAATAAAAGATTTAAATCTTTTACAACAGTAATTCCAACTGTACCATTTTTATTCCCTTGGTTTTTGTTAGATCGTAGGTCGCATTCTGCCGGATTGGTCGTCTTCATTGCAGGTGTTTGATATTAGTTCAATTTGCTTTTCAGACGTTACAAAGCAGAAGGGGTTAATCCTCAGGTCGCGGGTAAGTCCGAAAGGAATACCGTGGCCCCTGGCCACGTACAGGCAACTGATGGAACACGGGTGGGTTTTAGTCAGTAAGAGTCTGACACGCCCTCCCGCTCCGCCCAGAGCGGCCGATAAAAAAGGTGGTTAATCCTTATTTGAATTGATGGTGTTTCATAATTATTCAGTTATGCCACTTTTACTCCACCTCAAATAATATCAGATTATATTGTACTCTTAAATATAAAAAGCAGTGTTAGCGACTCAATTTCGATTTCTGAAGGCTTTCAAATCTCAGGTCGATTTATTGCCAACTTAGTTGTTATTATTTCGTCAACCAAAACTAATAATATAACGTAACATCACGCCTTGTTTCCCCGAAGGGTTGGGCAGAGGTATAGCAGGTACACCCACCATTCGCCAGTTATGTTTAAGTCCCATGTAATTATGGGGCGAGTCTATTGCCATCAACCGGGCACAAATCCAGACTCCGGGCTGCTACTGAGAAATTCCAGATAGAAAAACCCAATGACACTGCCCGACCTGGGAATCGAAACTAGACCAACGAGGCAGTCAAACACAGGCAGGCTAATAATATAATATTTTTATTATTAGGATATAATATTATGATTGTTATTTTTGAAGCGAAAACTTCTTTAGTCGCGTTGAGCGAATTTTGGTAGGAGATAAACTTATGGATTCGCGTCATCACGCGCCGTAGTGCTCTACTATACCCAACTAACATTAGGCGCTAAGACAAGAGTTATAGTAAATCTATTAGAGCGTTAACCAGATCCTAAAGTTATACATTAGAAGTTAGAGCGCGCTATAACTCTACCATACCCCCGAAATGGGCACACATTTTTATCACCTTAGGTTGTTTAATGGCGGTAAAGCAGAGTTACAGAATGGGTTAAGAGGCATAATAAAGCAATAAGAGAGCTATAATAGCGATAACTGAAACTACAAGGAATAAAAACGTAGTAAATATGCGAATATTAACTCCTTTAGTGGTACAATAGAGTGAAATATCGTTTATTAACTCTTTGGGTACTAAGAAGGCTGCAAATAGGTGAATTCTAACTCCTTAAGCGGTACAGTAAACCTACAATCTCGCTCACTATTTTTTTAAGTGATAAGAGGGTGGCAGATAGGTGATTATTAACGCTTTGAGCTCTAGTATAGATCCACAAAGGCTATAAAAACGGCCTCAGGTGGTAACATTTTTAACATCCAAGTATATTTTTTTTATTTCATCAACATCGTTTTTACGTGCAAACAGTGCGTATGTATACTATTTATCGGATCCAAAACTCCGCCATTCGTTTGTGAAAGTGAAAATAAAAGTAATCTTTTAGTTTCAACTTAGTGGACTCAGAAGTTGACTTTTTACTGCGAAGGTAAGTACACTGTGAATAAGTATATGTATTATTAACAAATTATTCAAGCGCCCGATGTCTGTTGTCTATTTACTGAAAATATTTTTTTATATTAGATATGGAGTAACATAAAACTTTTGTAATAATCAATAAAACGTTGCCTATTCTAGTTTAAGGTATCGTGCTAGTAGTATTACAAAACAATGAAGCAAAATACTTCAATTAAACCGTGTTTTCTTATGTTTTTCTAACCTTAGTCAATTAATTCGTAACCTGAACATGGTGGGCAAATGGATTTAGGAATCCGTAGTAACTGCTCAAAACCACAAACTAATCGAGTATGTACCTACAAAATTTTACCTTACAATTTAAGAGTACAAATTCTTTATTTTTTTAGATTTAACTTA
Organism: Xanthia icteritia; assembly: GCA_949128155.2. NCBI lineage: Eukaryota > Metazoa > Arthropoda > Insecta > Lepidoptera > Noctuidae > Xanthia > Xanthia icteritia. The sequence continues at coordinate 8,332,030 of OX421959.2, read as the reverse complement.
GTCACCAGTATAGTAGAGGAGATACTTTGTGATAAGTACCGATAGTAATAGCAATAATACTAATAATAAATATAATACTGTTATCTACGTAGGTAAATAACTAAGTGTGCAGTGAAGATATTTTTTCTTATGAAATTTCGTGATCGTGTGATAAATTAATTACTATTTTCATACAAAATCTAAAATTTTAACAAAACAGTACGAAGAAAGATTTTTAATCATAATGAAATTATAATAATACAAAATGTAAATACCTGCTTATCTAATTTATAAACATGGTACATATTTTTTGTTAGCAGAGTAGACCGAAGCGCCATATTCTCAAGTTAAATGATGCGGTGCGAACTATTTCATTCAGTCTGCTGACCAATCACCATTCGTCTTCATCTCGCATACGCACCGAACGAACGTGCAAGTAAGTACTTTACTTCAGTCAGTCTCACTCTCAGCTCGCCGTGCGCTGTACTGTGTTATTTAGTAGTGTATTTCTATTAGTTATTACTACATAATCGATCTTTGAACTAAATATACAAGTATTTAGTGTAAGACTCACGATCCTTTACCTATTTCTGTAAGTAACTGTGATTGACTATAAACTGTTGTAATTAGATTATAGATACATACCTACCTAAAGAGTGGACTAAAAGTTTAGCGAGAACTGTAGGTACATAATCAAGTCCAACGGCCATAAATACCTACGTAGTACCTAGTACAATTATTTACTAATATCAAGTGTAGCTTTCGAAGTATTTTAAACGTAAAAGTTGTTCATAAATGGGTTTTTCAATGTATCTAATATACCTTAGCATCAAAAATAATTTTGGGTTCGTGGCTTATTGCATTATTCTTCTTTTCTGGTTTGTAATTATTTTAAATTATCTGATCAAATACGGTCAGTTCATTTATGACTCATGAAAATTTACCTGTGCGTAAAAGAGATAGAACTAGTGCTAGGTGGGATTTGGCTATTGTTATCGATAAGCAGTACTTATTTGTATTAAAAAACAAGCCAAGTTGAATTGAACTATACGAACTTTTTTATTGAAATATTATTTTATTATATATATGCCCTTCAGTGGGATACAACAATGGCTAATTAAATTGTCATACCCAGTATTTTTTTATATACCTAGGTACATCATACAAACATATAAATCTAATGCAGGACAAGGTAAGGAAATTTAAAAAACTGTTAATAACAGTAAAGCACTTTTGTCCTCGATAGAAAAGAATAAAATTGTTAGGGATTTTATTAAATCAAATTTATCGGGGTAGTAGGTATGACACAGGTTTATAAGACCTGGGGGAGAATGCGATTGGAGCCGCATGCCACGACCCTAATAATGATTGTATTTATGTAAGTAATAAGGTGTTTAATATTCTGTTAGTAAATTAACTTATAATTTAATTTCAGAATGCCGTACAAAATAGTACGAACGTTTGAGAAAGGAAAAAACATGCACTGGATTGCTCCTTCGCCGTGGGAACGTAATAATGTAGTAAAATGGCCTAAACACAATGCTTTAAAACTTGTGAAATCCGCAAACACCTTACCACAACCTGATTGGCGAGACATAAAGTGTCAAGTAAAAAGAAGAAATATTCCAACTTATGAGGAAGCTGAACGCGAACTAGATTTTTTATTGGCTAATACAGATACCGATGAAGAGACAAGAGTCACCAATAGTAAACAAGCCAGCCAAAAAGAAGTTGATTTGAATGTGCTCATGCAACAATTGGTATGTATGGCTGTTATTGTGCTAATCAGTCAGTACTATACTCCATTTGAAATAAGATTAGACATTTAACTAAAACTTTTTTACAGTCCGTTCAACCGATTTTGAATTCTATTGCGTTGGTGGCATGACAAATGGCAGCTGCAGTAAACAGTTGGTATTGTAACCACGTTTTTGCTTTTAATGCCATCCTACGGTATAGAAGTCAGAATCGGTTGAACGGACTGTAAAAACGATTGTTTAAATGTGTAATCTTATTTCAAATGGAGTCTAGGTTAATACAAAAGGTTTAGTTATTTATAAATAAATGGTGAAAAGTAGGATCAAAGTAAAATTTCTAATACTTTAAACGGCTTTAAACTTAAATTCGTTACATGTAGGTGAAATATTATTAGAACAGCAAGATATAATAATATGAGTAGACTAATGTAGGTGTGTTTGTCTCTGCTAGAAAACTATTAATTTTTTGTGTTCTTATCTCTAAATAGTATAAAACAAAGACGCCCTGTTTGTCTTTCTTTTTTCTGTTTCTCCGCTTCCTTCTTCTTAATCACGCATCGGATTTTGATGCGGTTTCCACTATCTTTTAATTATTTTTTTCTGGAAGTTTTATATCTATAAAATATTATAATTAAGTTTTTGTATAGGAGAAAAAATTCTATATTTTGGGTTTAAGTCGTATAATAAATGATTTTCGGGCCCTTACATCGCTTACGCTGGCCAAACCACGAGAGGAGATCAAAATAATGTACGAAAGAATTGTAAATTCTTTAAAAAGCCTAAATAGAAGTCCGCGATCACATATTTCTAACTCCTAAGGTTGACTCACAGTAACCATTTTTATCTTTATGTTACGTAATTTGCAAGCTGTTTTCTCCTATTCAGTATTAGTTCTTATCCAAATAGTTAGGCTTATTACTTAAGATTTGTAGATTTAAATTGTCCTTCACATTACAAATTATCACTTAAATGAATAGGTACTTTAGAGGATATCACAGATTTAAAATAACGCCCAGTAAAAAAAATATATACTCGCAGCGAAACGGATGATATCCATTTTGTTTTTTCAATTAATTTCTCAGATCTTCTTCTCTCAAGTCAATGACAGGTCGATTTTTTTTGACACAGAATTTTGCCACGGCAATTGCACAGTCGGCAACGATCATCAGCTCTTGTTGTTCTAATTGATTTTCAGATTAAATACCTACAGATAGAACACAGAGCACGAAAGTGATGACCAAAAAAGAATAGAAAATTCAAAAACACATACAAATCTTTGATACGAAGTTTTTTTTTTCAGTATGCAGACCAAAAGAACTCTCCCTTATGTGGTGAACCTCACAACCAACCCGTCTTCACTGTACCTGATAACTCATCGTCATCAGTAATTACTGTAACTAATGAAGTCAATGAACCATCACAAATTATTTTGACGCCTTCGGGTGATGAAATCCTGGGTACCTTCTGTTTGATGAATGAAGGCCAAAACAATGTTGCTATCAATGAAACTCAAGAAAGTAGTGATATCGATAAAAATTTCGACAATTTTCGTCAGGTATTAGAAAAACAAGATAAAATGATAGCTACAATTATCGATAATCAAAAAAAAATTATGTTCAAGATGTCTAGCATTTCTGTCCAAATTGATAATGTTCAATCGCAACTCAACAAACTCATTGAAACTGAAGTTGTTTCTCTGGGTATATCAAAAACCCGTGCTGAAAATATACCATTCAGTGTCGCACCAATCAACAGTATTGAAGAATTAAATAAAATGGAAAACTTACTCTCCGAAAAAACGGCAAGCAATTAAAAGAAACTTATTCAATAGTGTGTTCCGGTGGGAAAGGAATAAACTGTGCCTATGCGCTAATAGATATTATTTTCACGCGCGATTTCTTGTGTAAGTGTTCCTGGAGTGGTAGCAGTCGGTCTGACGGCATTAAAATAAGTTTAAAATGCTACAAAAATACAGTTTCCTTTTTTTGGGAAATGATATTTTTTTGGGATCGCACTTTTACAATACTAGAAAATGAGGAATTTTTCAAAAGTATTCTGAAGAATGCAAATAAAAGAAAAAATGCTAAACTTGAGAGGTCATCAACGACACGAAAACGTGTAAAACTTGACAAAAAACCCAAACAGAAAAATGATGTTGACAAAATACTTGATAAGCCGGAAGAACAAGAACAAATATCTGATAGTAACAATACTGAAAACAAAGAAAATATTGCAGATGCAGCTGCAACTAGTGACATCGAGAAAGAAGCGACCGGCCCCTTTTCAATCGAAAACGAAGAAGAATCTTTATGTTGATTGTTTTTTTTTTCTTATAAAACAGTTGTTTGAATTGTTTCAACGGATATATATTCGTTTTTTTGTGATATATATATGAATCAAAATCTTGATTCATATTATTTATGTTTGTGTTTATTAGATGGCCTTATGCACACTTATTCTGTTGATTATTTAAAAATAAATAAATGAACATTTAAAATATGACATACTTACCTCCAAATCTGTATTTAGGCGGCTTGCTATTCTATCTTATTTTTTTAATATAAAAATATTTTAAAAAGATGATAGAATAGCAAGGCGATGATATTAGTATTGTCAAATTCTAAGAAAGTTATTACTGCCAAAAATCAGTAAATATGTTACAACTATGTTTCTAGACTAGCAGATACGGAATCGTGAATAAAGATATATGTACAACATTTTACAATAAATCTTATTGTTAAGCTGAATTTCATGAATCTTTATCAGACAATTTTGTTGCTTTACAGGTTATCATCATAAGTTTCAAATTTTAAGTAAAAGACATGATTATGTGTGATAAATAATTCTTTATTTGAATATGATTAATTTAAAGAAAAATTAAGTTGATTTGTTTTGTGATGAGAATAAAAGTAATGTGATTGATATATTGCGTTTAATTTGATATTTTAAACTGTGTGAAGTAAAGGAATAAAATATAGTGAATTTTCATGCTCAATACACACTAGTTTGCATTGTACATCTCCTGCTAATAACAACATTTCTTCACGATTGTCAGCCTTATTCTCAGCTGAATACATATTATTTAGATACGATGACTTAATTGGAAGCAGGAATATATCGAGTTTGTTCTTAATTTTATAACCATGAATATGAATAACATCAATTTCAGGTAAAGACTGAATTTCTTTAACTTCTACAATATCATTGTTATTTGTCAGGCAGTATCTGTCTTGTAGTTTAGGTGATAAAACAAAATTATCAAAATTAAGCGTTAGGCGATTTCGACTTTGTGTTTGACACAAAGTCGAAATTTGTGTGTGACAAACGGGCCACTATACTGTGCTTTTTTATTTAAATTAGTATTCAAATCAAGCATCGCTTCCTCAGTTATTCGCTTTGCTAATTGTGAAAATATTTTTCAAAGGTCCAGAAATGCCATTGTGCCAATATTCGCCATAATTTTCCATCGTTTTTATCAAAATATTTTTAGGTGTTTTTAAAAGAGTGCGAGGATCATTTGGAAGAATATTACAAAACCTCTCATTTAAGATTGACAGCAAATCTTTCATAGCTATTTGACTTATGTTTTGTTTTATAGCTCATACTCTCAATTGTTCACGAAAATTATAATTTTTTAAAACGTTGTTCGATTCGTCCTCACTGTCACTATTTTCTTCAATATCAATCAAATTTGCGGAGTATGCGGAACCTCGATCCACATTTTCGCAAAGTACTTCCTCATGATCACTTGTAGTTGTAGCACCACTTCACACACATTTTCTGGAAAATCATGTACGGAACCCAGTTCCAAATTTTCACAGAAAACTCCCGCTTGACTACTTGTAGTACTACTATCACTCACAATCACATTTTCTTCTATTAATTTTGGATCCTCAACAGAAACAGAGTAGTTTAAAAGATTATGATATTCTCTCAACAATTTTCGCCTATTTCCGCCCGTCCTACTTTGACGTTTCCAAGCATTTTTGCCTGTTTTAGATTTTTTTAGTTGCGTCGCCATTGATATCAAACAAGTGAACAAATAAGGGGTACAGAAGTGGTATTAAGCTCTATTACTCTACCTAAAGTTATACAGAAGTCACATTAAGCACTAGAAGGTCTATAATAGCGAAAAATGTTCCTACTGTTCGACTTTAAGTAACATAAGAGAGTTTTGTACCTCTTTAGGCATTTGGTGATACAAAAGAGTTTATGAGTACCATTGTAGAACTAGTAGTGGTAATTATTACTTTTGTGTAACTTTTGGTTCTTGGCGAGAGTTTATTATCACTTGCATAGCACTTTGGGGGGTCGTAGTCAGTGCTTACTTCTTATTTAGATCTTATAGTTGTAAGATTCACTTAAACCTATAACACAAGATGCTTTGTCCGTATTGTAGTGTTAAGAATTGCTGCTGTATGTCTTTAACCTTTAAACTCACCCTGTTATCGTCTTTGTAACTCTGTGGTATAGCGCTAAGTGAAATATTTTGCTTGTCAACGCTCTTTTGTTGCCAAAAGTTGTAAGTGCTGCTGCTGTAGCACCTTTATATCTCGTTAAGTTCTAAAACAAGCTCTAATTGACGCCTAAATGTTTGTTGGGTAGAATATAGATGGCGCTAATACCAGTTTTAAGTTTTCACTTCTGTCAGCAGTCCCCATGACTGTTATTAATCAAATAGGTGTAAGCTGTTATTTATGTGCTACCGCAAGTGTCCGCGGTGGTACATACGTTATTATAACAGCAATCACAAACTGTGGTCGGACCAAGGCGAGTGCAGGCAGTCTAAGGAGGCACTCCCTTCAATCGATGGCCGCCTCACGAAACAGGTTCTCCGATTAACTAAACAACAGCTGCGTACAGTTACAGCAGCTATAACTGGCCATGGGTCATTTAATAAACACCTCTTTGTCATAGGAGTCACAGACAGTTTGCTCTGCAGGGTCTGCCTGGAGGACGACGAGACAGCAGCTCACGTGCTGTTAAACTGCCCGGTGGTCGCCACTTACAGGGCAAAGTACTTCGGTATCCCAGGTACCCTACGCGAGATTGCCAGTAACACCAAGGCGTTGCTGGCTTTCTTTGAGGAGCTGGGGTGGATCGAATAACCGATTTTTCCCACCCGTACGCAAAATACGCGCCTTGACGTGGATTTGCGGAAACCAGCCCGTGTTACCTATTACCTAATATAACAGCAAATCTCAACTTTCGACGTTTGAGTTATGGTTGACGAAATAATGATCCAGTTGAGCAAGGTTTTCTGAAACCGTGGTTATTTCTTATTATTTCTGCTGCATAGATAAAATTTTAGTCGCCTTATTACCGAAAGCAAAATTAGTAAGTGTCAGTAATGTGTTATTTGTAAGCAGAAAAGTCTTCAGGCAATATTTTTTTCTATACTACTTTATCATCAATACTCCAGCCAAAATTATTATAGTATACTTTTGAAACTATGATACATTAAAAATATTTTACTTATACTCCATTTAACTAAACCTTTTTTACAGTCCGTTCAACCGATTTTGACTTCTATTGCGTTGGTGGCATGACAAATGGCAGCTGCAGTAAGCAGTTGGTATTGTAACTACTTTTGCTTTTAATGCCATCCTTATGCCAATGGTATAGAAGTCAGAATCGGTTGAACGGACTGTAAATAAGGTCTGTTTAAATGTCTAATCTTATTTCAAATGGAGTACAAACATGTCCCAACAAAGTCTATTATTTTAACACGCTAGCCCTACTGCATTTTCAACGCTCAGTTTATCGCTGAGAGCAGAAAATCGAACAGTGTGTTTTCTTGACGCGCTCTATTAGATTCTCAATGCTCGGCTCAATATCGTGAGCTGAAAATCATATGCGCTAAAAAAATCTTCGCGTGAAAAAGCGCCCATGGGAACCTGGGTTTACTGTTAGTCCACGTATATACGGGGGCTTATTTAACGCGATGTTGTTTTATCGTACACTCGATTTTCAACTATCGGCGTCGAGCCGAGCATTGAGAATCTAACAGAGCACATTCTAGCGCGTTGTAAGAGCTCAGTTGGATTTTCAACTCTGTGCTAAGCTGAGCGTTGAAAATCTAGGATAAGGTAAAAAAAAACAGCGCCATGAGAATGTGCGCCTACCCTTTTAAATTTTCTCTTGAAGGGCAGTAAGACCCGTTTCCATATTTAAATAATGGGTTTCAAACATAATTTATTTCGAATTAAATGTAAATAAATGTCTTGACTTGAATTTTTAATCTATTTTGGCTGAAGTAAAAGAAACCATGCAAGCGACCTACCTCACCGCTCATTTACATTAGTCGATGTCAAACGACTCTGTAAAACCATTCAATCTACAGACTGTAACGGATATCGACACGCGAACTATTACCATGAATTCAATACATATTATAAAAAATTGCACGTGCAGTATCGTACATGTGACAGAAGTGAAACTTAACTTCTTAACAAATCTTAACTAATATAATAAATGCGTAAGTGAGTTTGTTTGTTACTCTTTCACGCTAAAACGGCTGAACGGATTTGGATGAAATTTGGCACATGGGTAGACCATGACCTGGATTAGGACATAGGATACTTTTTATCCCGATATTCCAACGGGATCGAGACTTATGCGGGTGAAACCGCGGGGCGCAGCTAGTAAAATTATAAATGCGAAAGTGAGTTTGTTTGTTACTCTTTCACGCTAAAACGGCTGAACGGATTTAAGCTAGTAAAGAATAAAGGAGATTAAAGTGTGAGCGACAGAGAGAGAGTTATATCTTTCCTCTCTCTCATGTAACGAAATGTCCCTAAACGTGACGAGTCCTTGAAATTTCACTCATTTCTCATTCAATTATCGAATCTCCGACTAAGAAGTTTTTCTTCAACAAACGACGATAAATTTCTACGCTGGGGGAGTCTAGAATCATGTACTGAATTTATGGTCACAGTTTGTGCATCGAAGTCCCTTACCCCGTGTATATCATTTGCGCTACAAGGGACATGAAAAAAAGTTTAATTCCAGTTTTTTTTTGGGGTAAAACACTGAAGAACTGCCTTTCAGTGACTGGGGAGTAAAGGTGAAGTACTATAGTATACTATAGACAACCTGTACACGTGAGGTTCTTATATCTGCGCCAGCGCACGGTGTAAGCGTTGCTGAGTACTGGACCAAACATAAATATTAACTTATTTGTCTATAGTGTGGATATCACCAGAGAAAACTGAACGCGAAACTGCGTTCAAGAACTGTCAGTGTCAATATTCCACAGCAATTTTGACATTGACAGCGCTTGAACACGGTTTAGAATAGCTGAACGCGTTCAATTTAATTAGTGATATTCGCCGTAAGACGATAGAAGATAGTCAACTAAAAGACGTCACGCAATAGATGGCCACAACAACGACCAGTGGTGGCACCGACCAGCTAACCTATAGAAACTGATACGAATTACCTTGGTCGTAAGGGCCAACTAGCCGGTTTCTATAGTTTACCTGGCCCGGCATTCTCGGCATAGATAGCGATCGCTATACGACCGAATTCGAAGTCGTAATGGCGTCCCTAGACGCGCGACGTGCTTCACAAGCACCGGATTTTTTTGTGCTTGTCAAGTAATTTTGACTGTCTAGGGACGCCATTAAGATTTTGCAACCGAATTCGGTCTTATAGCGGGACAGCCGGGCCTGGTCGGTGCTACCTTTGGTCGTCGTTAAAACCGGATAGTCAGTCTGTCCGTTTGTCATAGTCTCCTATCTACGTTTAGTATTACAAGAATAAATATGTTTTAAAAATATGGCAAAAACTATAGGATAGATAGGCGCTAATAGGGGTAACAGGGCTAATAGGAACTACAGAGGTCGTTATAAAAGATCAAATTTTTACTCTAAAATCACTAAAGGTTTGCTAAAAATTTTGAAGGTTTTTTTGAAAATATCTGATAAATTTTTTGATGTCGTTCAAATTCATAGTATACGGCGTGGTATTTAAGGGTGTTGTACAGACCATCACACTGAACGATTTTCCCCATGGGACAAACAACGTAATCGCAAAAAAAATATCAGCCGTGTAGGTTTAGCAGTGTTAACGCACACGTTAACACCTTCGATACACGTGCATCATCAAGCAGAGGGGAGCGGGCGGCGTGGTAGCGCAGCGGCTCGACGACGGTTCGCGCGCCCTCCTCACTCCTTTCAACAACGCGACCACGATCGCATGATTTTTATTTATTTAAATTTTGACCATTGTAGAAAACCTAATATTACAAATAACGCAGAAATACAATCCGCTTTTAATTCCACCTGGGCCTATTTAAGCAGTTTTGTATGGGAAAGTTGATAACTTTTCTGCGGTTACGATGTTGGTGCCATGAAGAAAGTTGACCAGTTTTATGGTCTGTACACCACACCCATAAATATATGGCCACACCTTTGTGATATATGCTGTTTACCGAATAATGTTTGTGTCTTCGAATAATATATATGTCTTCGCTTACATTTTTGATATTAGAATATTTCTTGCTCAATTGATTTTTTCTTTGTATTATTCAGTATCAAAACTTTGTGACTAGGACCCACTTGTATCGGCACGAGTTTTAATATTTGATAAGCCAAATAAAATATGAAGTAACTAATCAGAAATGTTTTATAAACATGTGCCCCACAAAAGTTGCGTCACAACATTATTATGTTGGTAATAATTATTTTATTATTATTATTACATACATTTTTAATGTGTAAATTACAAAATGATATGTCGAACATATTTATTGAGTTATCTACGACTCCTTTCTTTTCTATGTTCAATGCATTCGATTTTCAAAAATAATTAAAGTATTTTAACATCTGGCTTATTGCAGACTAATCAGACATAAATAACCATTATTCATGCATTCTTACTTCATACATCGAGTCCTGGATCGAATCGAAGTCGATTACAATAACTGTCAAACTTTCGAACAAGTTTCAATACAGTTGAACAACATCAAAAATCTCAAGCAGCTATTTCAAAAAAGTCCTTAATAATTCTAATTTTGTCTAAAAAAGAACCAAAATCGACTAATGTAAACGAGCCTAACCTACAAAGTATGATCATCACCTGAACCTGTTGTCAGAGTTGGTGTGCGTGAAGTCCACTATCAGCTCGAAGGGCTGCTGGCAGAACGGCTTGAGGGTCAGGATCACGTGGTAGATCAGCAGGTCGGCGTTTACTTCGCCAATTCTGGTGAGAGAAAAACAAAATTATTTGGAATGTACAAAGTGTAAAATCCCTTACAAAATAAATACTGGTTGGCGTTTTACTACTTCCGACCATTATAACCAGTGATCGGAGTAGGTAGAGCTATTTTGGTTCAATGACCGCAAACGTTGATGTTAATATGGACATTCCCCAGGATTCTTACTGAAACTCCGGGATTCGAAAAAATATTAACTGTTTTTTTTATTAACAAGGATAAAAGAAAGCTTGTCTTATATATTGGCAGTGAGCGCACGACGTTGTCAAACTAACATTAGCGAAGCGTTGCTAATTTCCAATGCGCACACGCGCGATGTTGCCGCTCAGGTGTAACGCGAGTACTTGTTTATACAAAATTGATACAGAAAATAAAAAAAAAATACATTTAAAAAATAAAGTTTTTAATGTCATTAACATGAAACCTTTCCGTCTTATACCTACCCGTCGGAGGGGAGGAGGGATATGTATCCATAATTCCTTAAGACGTGAATAGCTTTTTACAAAGTAGTTTCTAACTTATTTAATAATATATATTTCAAATCCCGGGATTCCGGGAGTGTCCATATTAAGACAACGTATTGCAAGTACAAAAAATAGCTCTGCCTACTCCGATCACTGATTATAACACAGTATAATTAATTTTTTTTGGGTTAAGTTAGGCAAAACTTATACCGGGTTTATTTATAATAGGGTAGTGTTTATTTATACCTTTTCATTCCCCGACCAGACGGTCTATTCTGTAAAAATTTCACCGTAAAAACGAAGGTGAAGTAAGCTCGAAGTCGCCTGTCATTCCATAAAATATACTAGGGATGAAGACTATTGACAGTTCACTTCAATCAAGTTTTCACGGAGAGATATTTATTGAATTATACTGCAGAACTCAATTGACTAAAACCACTCATTTCTCTGAAGACAACCTTGAACTCCAACTGAACTGAACTGTCAATTAATTCCAAATAGTAAAATTTTCTAACAAAACAACTGAAAAAAAAAAATACTCACTTATATCTCCTCGAAATAAAATAAAAGACAGGATTCCCCAATTTACTGGTCCCAGCCTGATAGAAGATATTCAAGCTCTTGATGCTCTTGAATTCCTCCTTCTTATGCATGTTATGTTTGACTATAAATTCCTCGAAGTTCGTGGAAGAGATGTCTATGGATGACCAGCGCGCGTAGGAGGAGAAGAGGAGGCTTGATGTGCTGGAAGAGAGACTAAGTAAGAGTCATATTGTTATAGAAGATAAGGGATTGAGATGAGTCGGGAGGAAGGATCTGTTTTTGTGAGTAAAGTGCTTAGTGAGCCCGAAAGTAAGATCAGAGGCGCTAGTGTGAGTTTCTTTTAACCATCTCGACTTTACGCATCGACCGCATTTGGCGCTCTGATTAGCCCTTCACTGGTGACGGGCCAGTCGGAGTGCCGAACTAGGGCCTCTGAACACAAAACTGGTTTGTAAACAAGGCAAAAAATATAATATGAATTAGAGAAAACGATTTTAGGTGCGTTTATTCTAAAAGTTGGCAATGTCGCAAATAACTGTGAGATATTGACCTGGGGCCGTGTTATGACTTATTAATGCCACCATTATTCCAGTGTGAGTGAGAGACGGAGCTATACAAGACCGCTAGCACCATCCTTTTTTTGCAGTGGAATAATGATGGCATTGATACTTCATAATAAGGCCGCCGTTTTGATTAATTTGGCAATATTACTGTATGGAAATATGAAATTTCGCTAACTAGTGAAATAAATAAAATAATAATAATGAATTGCAATTATAACACTGAATTTGATGTTGTCATCATGTCAATCATTTTATAGGAAACATTGTGAAGAAACAAATTCTGTCGGAAATTTGCTTCATTGGTATTATTATATAACTTGAAGAAATTCTGGAAGTTGTTTTATGAGACCGACAGCAATAGGTGTCAAATATAATAATTGTGTGAAAGTTGAAATTTTGAAATAATTACGCATTATTAATAAATAATAAGGGGGTTCATTAATAAACGTTGCTTAAAGATAAGTGACGTTCAAACGTCAAAAATGAATGGTTAAACAGTCGCTAATCATTACTTAACTTTAAGCTGCGTTTATAAATAAACCCCAAGGTGTATATTGTTTTGGACCATTTCATGCATTACGGAAAAATCTATTTCAATCAATCATTTATTTTGTTAAACATAGGTATGGTTACAGATAGTATATCGTCTAAAATATGTGATTAAATAAAAAAATACAATTTAAAATATGTCAGGTAAACAGGTCATTTCAATTTTAAATAAATAAACACACACATACTCAACCAATAAATAAATCATAAGTGTTTAATTAGCAAGTCGGAATCGTCATACTTGTGTTTATCAGTAGTAAACTCAGTGATGGAGTAGTAACATCTATCTAAAAGGAATCTAAACAACGACCTCTTAAAGGATCCCATACTTACATTTGTCTTTACCATCAGATAACAAAATACTTACGATTCAATCGGCTTATGTTCCGGGGGTCCCAAGTACGCGAGCAATGTTGCCATCTGAAACAAAACAAAACGAGGGAGCCTTACAGTAGACGTATATGATGTGTAACATCTATCATCTCACCTTGATCATTTAAAGGGGCGGGGCCTCGTCAAGGTCGTTCTAGCACCGCGTGTGCTTATTGGTCAAATCAAATCGCGCGCGCTTCTTTGGCTTCCTGTTACACACTTCCGTCCCTTTTCACGAAATCACTCCCAGAATCAGAATCAGAATCAGAATTATTTATTTGTTAAACATAGGTGAAGAACATATATACATTAATCATACATGTCAAGGTCTTAAATAGATAAGTGTTGCACTATGCTTTGTCATTGTTGACATACAAATATTAAAGTCAGGTTCGTCAAAGTTAACAAAATTTTACGTTAACAAAATACATTAAAATAATCAATCCCACAGATTTGATTCTTTAGAGATTGCAGAAAAGTGAGAGGAAAGATGTTACAGATCAAAAAAATATATGCATGGGCGCATCCAGACAGATTTGGAATTTATAAAAAAAGAGATTTTTATTTAACTCTGAACTCTTGATTATTTAATATAGTGTAGTATCAGGCGTTACGTCAAAGGACCGAAAGCCTGACAACCAGTCTAACCAAGAGGCACCGTGTTACCCTTTAACTGGGTAGTGGGGGTCAGATAGCGTATATATGTATATTCGCTCCAAGTAAAATACTGGTCCTCAACTGCATCTGGTTAGACTGGAAGCCGACCTTAACATAGTTGGTACAAGGCTAGGCAGATGTTGACCTGCCTTGCCAAATGCCTTGCCGTAGCATAGTGCGAGCTACGCCGTAGCACAGTGCTACAGCGTAGCTTAGCAACAAACCGTAGACCGATGACTTGGTGAAGGTAGCTGGGATCCGCGGCATAGAACCGGTAGTAGGAATAATATTCGGGGATGGCCTATGTCCAGCAGTGGACGTCTTTCAGCTGAATGCAGCACTAGCTGTAGGTGCGAGTTCTGGTCTGTTGTAGCGAGCTACGCCGTAGCCTAACACAGCGCTACAGCGTAGTTTAGCAACAAACCGTGGCCCCGATCGCTGTGACGACTCTTGTCGAAGGCCTTCTTTCGACCACCTTAATGGTCGCGGCTGCAGGACAGGTAGTCTCCGATTCTCTTCTGATGGTTCCACAGCTACGACGTAGCACATTGCTACGGCGTAGCACAGTGCTACGGCGTAGTTTAGCAACAAACCGTAGACCGGTGACCTAATGGAGTTCGGGGGATCCATAGCATAGAACCGATCGCTGTGGCGACTTTGCGGCAACGGCTAAATGAAGTAGTGGACGTCTCTCGGATGAATGAAGCCCTACCTTGTCGAAGGGCCTCCTGCCGACCGCCTTATGGTCGCGGCTGCAGGACAGGTAGTCTCCGATCCTCTCCTGATGGTTCCACAGCAGTCTGTGCAGCGCCACCACGTTAGCATCACTGATGAAGGACAGGTTGTGCGAAGTCTGGTCTACTGATTCGCAGTCTGAGGCTATTTGGATAAAGAATCTGGGGACAAGGGGGAAGAGTTTACTTATTTAGACAGAAGAGAAAATAACATCACATAACATAAATTTACGCCGGTATTCCCTGAAGGGTTAGGCAGATTTGTATCTATAGTACGTATGTTTAAGTCTCATTTAATAGGGGGCGAGCCTATAGCCATCAACCAGGCACAGATCCAGACTCCAGGCTACTACTGAAAAATTCCTGATAGAAAAACCAAATAACATTTTCCCCGACCTGGGAATTGAACCCAGGACCGTACTTAGCGGTCGCGCTTGCGACTACAAGATCATCGGGGTAGTCAAAGCGTTTGCTACTGAAGTATAATGGCAGTTTATTGTAGAAATCTAATATTGGCTAGATCTAAAGACTCATACAGACTCCGAAAGGACAACAGACTTAGTTTTAGATGGATAGAATACTCTTTATTGTACACCATAAAAATTACAGAAATAAATTACACCATACATTTTTTATTCTGATTACACCTTTTTTTTAAACGTTGCTCCACTCTAGGAATTTCTCCTGTATTGTGGATTCGTTTACAAACATTTAAACTCACATACACCTAGTCAGACCCGGAACAACTAATCGGAGGTCATACAAATATTTGTTCCGTGTGGGAATCGATTTCGCGACACGCAGCAAATATTTGTATGACCTACAATTACATTTTCGTGGTCATTTTCATCCATCAAGTTACTACCATCGTTCGTCACTCACTTGCGTCCCGCCTCGAAGTGCGCCCTCAGGAAGTGGTTGAAGGGCAGCATGTGCTGCTCCTTGGAGAACTCCACGTGGTTGGCGATGTTCTGCAGGATCTTGGACATCAGCATCAAGCCACGCTTCACGTGCGAAGGGACTGGGCGGTTTACGATGCCCATTTCTTGGGGAGATACTGTAGGAGAGAAAAGTAAATGTTACTGACGGCCCGACCTAATTAATTAACTTCAGTTAAGGTGGATCCGCAATGGTAGCTCACGAAATGCAAATTTACTCACGTTTTTGAGGTTTGTTTCATAAGAAGTTTTCCGCAAGAGATTTGTTCTTATGAAACAAATTCAAATTCAAAAGTTATTTATTCAAACTAGGCTGAGAATCAGCACTTTTCGAACGTCAAAATTACATAAGTCAGTCCCCCAAAACGCCCAGCCTTCACCACTTCCTAATGCTTTAGCTGGGAAGAAGAAGTGGCGCAACAAACTCCCCAGCTGCACAGCCGTCTGAATAGTTAGAAAAACTTGATTCTATACAATAGTACTTATGCAAAATAATTTACATTACGCAACACAAAACATTAAATAAAATAAAACAAATCTAACTTACAGAGATCTAGATTCTATTTCTGTAAAAACATATTTGTTATGGTCGCGAATTATATTTTAATCGAGATACAATCTGAAACTGACCTACAAATTGCAAAAAAAGTAAGAAAATTTGAATTTCGAGGGCTACCACTGCGGATCCGCCCTAAATTCATATAAATCTATTCGAGATAAACTGTAAGTTTTGCGCTGTAAATGTACTCCATTTGAAATAAGATTAGACATTTAACTAAACATTTTTTACAGTCCGTTCAACCGATTAAGGATGGCATTAAGTGCGTTTATTCTGAAAGTGGGCAACGTCGCAAATAGATGTAAAATATTTCGCTGTTTTGATTAATTTGGCAACATTACTGTATGGAAATATGAAATGTGGCTAACTAGCGAGCTAGAATATTAATAATGTGCAATCTTATTTAAAATGGATGTTGCATGTTTAAACATTTTAACAGCTTAATTCAAATCTCTGTCACACATAAATTGACACCAAGGATAGATCGAAAGTTGTATTGAGGCGCAACAGCCAGTTAATGGGCGATATTCTTTAGCAGAAATATATAA
The DNA here is from genome assembly GCA_949128155.2 of Xanthia icteritia. NCBI lineage: Eukaryota > Metazoa > Arthropoda > Insecta > Lepidoptera > Noctuidae > Xanthia > Xanthia icteritia. Next base: position 8,315,150 of record OX421959.2, on the reverse strand, counting down.
AATATGTTTTTCTAGGACATGTTTGTAATAGGAGTAGTTTCCTTCAATAATAAATTGAGTTTGAGGCCCTATTTTAAGTTAATCAATCTGCCAAACCTTTTCCCAACTATTTTAGGGTCGGGACCAACCCCGGCAAGCGTAGCTTAACCTGACGGATCGACCCGTGCGGCTGTTATTACTTACCCACGAGCTTATTGGTTCCTTCAGTGTGGAATATTTAAAACTTATCAATCTGCCAATCTGCCTAGCCTTTTCCCAACTATGTTAAGGTCGGCTTCCAGTCTAACCGGATGCAGCTGAATACCAGTATCTTATATGAAGCGACTGCCTAACTGACGTCCACAACCCAGTAACTGGGTAATACGGTACCCCTTGGTAAGACAGGTTGTCAGACTTTCGGGCTTCTGACGACACGTAACGACTGTCAAAAAAATTCATGAATGACAGCCGGAACCAAAGGATTAACGTGCTTTCCGTGGCACGGAGAAGTTCCGGTATGTAAAGATGGTCACCCATCCATGGACCAACCCCGGCAAGCGTAGCATAAATTGACTTGTCAACCCGTGCGGCTGTCATTACTTAGCCACGAGCTCATAGGTAACTAAGGGTGGAACATTTAAAACATATTAGGCAATAAAACTGAAGTTTCCTTCCTAGCACTAATATAAATAATTTATACATGAAAATAATAAGTGTATTGTGTAAACATACCTATAGCGGGATTGATGAATCTCAAGAACAGTACAGTGCCGACAGCGCCCACACTTGTCTGCGGGAATTGCGCGAACCTCTTGCTTAGGACCTGCGCAAAAAGCTAGTATTCATTACTTTAAAACATGTTCAAGTTAGTAAGCGTGGCAAAATCTGAAACAAATTCTACCCTGTGCAGTTAGAACCTACACTTCAGTATCATCAGACAAGAAGTTTAGACTGTATTCAAAATTTGGATCGTGCTGATGTAATCACAGAAGATTATCATTTTTCTAAATGATTTCATAACTTTTTTAGATATGAAATCATTTACAAAAATGATAATACACGAAATAATGTCCTGATTTTTGACAAAATACAAAAAATAGTTTTTGCAGTCATGCAAAAGCACAGAATAGTACAGAAGGCGCACTCCGCATTTTAGGTATGAAGCTACAAGTAGGCGACGGCCTCGTCTTGTCGGGCCAATTCAGTGAGCGTAACGTAGTCAGAAGATATAAGAGTTACGCGATAGAAAGAGACGCAACTTCTAGGTGAATATAACTGTAGGTAATTACCGCTGTGCGACCTGAATTGCACTTTAATGTGTCGTAGCAAAAGTCGCTATTTATTTAAATGATTTTGCGGAGTGAACCATCTGTATTAACCTGTGGCAAAATGCTATATTATTGCTCGAATGATTCGACCAATAATAGAGCGTCTTTCGAATCTCAAATCACGTCAGGGAGTAAATAAACCACGTTCCAAAGTTCCACTTACAAATTGATTCGATTATTTGAATACGAAATTAGAATTTTATTTATTTTTGATTATTTTAAGCATAAAATGTACAGAGGCCGACTTAATGCCATAGGCCAGTTCTACCAGTCAACCTTTGGGTGTTGCAGAGACAATCAGTGGTAGGTGCAGTAGCGAGAATACTAACTAACATTATAAATGCGAAAGTGAGTTTGTTTGTTTATTTGTTACGCTTTCACGCTAAAACGGCTGAACAGATTTGGATGAAATTTGACATATGGGTAGACCATGACCTGGGTTAGGGCATAGGATTTTTATCTTTTTATCCCGATATTCCCACGGGATCGACTCTTATGCGGGGGAAACCGTGGGGCGCAGCTAGTTGAAGAATAAATAAAACACATTAAAGATCTTTTTCATTTGACAACTGGGGTAATTTTATAACCTCAATTTTCGTCGATGATTTTTCAATTACCATTGAATAATGATATTCAAACAATAATTGTTGGAAAAAGTGGTGAGATATAAACTTGAAACTTTCAAAATACATATGAACATGTTACTCACTCCTTTTAGTGAATGATTGCATAAGAATTTAACCTGCATACAGTTGTTTACATTTTCATCAGATACTTTTCGAACAGACTATAGACCTCTGCCTAACCCTTCCCAGGAATACAGGAGTTATGTTATGTTCATATTACTAACCTGATACAAACAATGGCACATGCTCCGTAGTTGTGGAGGGAACTTCTCTGCTGACCCAACTATTCTGTCGAAGACTTCCTTAGTCAGATCTATGAGGTTCGACCTGTTCATCTCTATGTCTTGGTTTGGGTCCAACCTGTTTCAAGAAAAGAAGACTAATGGTTAATTTATTTATAAAGAGAGAGAGAGAGGATTAGAGGTTCCCACTGCCGGTATACCGGCCTCCTGTTGACGTCGTGCATGTGTGTGTGCATAAACATCATCAACCGATCAACAACATTTTATTAAGTTAGCGTTTATTTCTTGGTTGAATACGAGGCTTTTGGCTACTTTTGTATTTTGTGTTTTTTATATAAATGTGCGTTTTGTTTGTGCAGAATAAACATATATCTTTTTTTTTTTTTTTCACAAGGACTACACACACGCGACACGCGGCGCCAGTCTGCCCGTGAGCAAGACAGTTGACGACACCAGTCGCTACAGTTGTGACGATTTTCTAAACTATTTTTGTCAATAATGTGAAAAGTCATTAAACTTAATCATTATTGTAATTGGATTTTCATTAAAAAAGGCCCGGTAGCATCAACGAGTCCTCCCTTTCGCTGCCAGTATTCTATGAGTTCTACACCTTCTCTCTGTGAGAGGGACTGGGCCATAATCCACCACGCGAGACATGTTCGGAGTGACGATAGTTTTGAGCAAGGGGGCCCAAAATATGATATATAAACGCAGTATTCTGTTGTCCTTTGATTACAACTTTTACAGTATTCTTCATGAACATTTTTTGTGTTAAGCCCGTTAATCTTTGAATTTACTGCACTCCATTGGTTTAGGTAATTAAATAAAGGTAAACAAATCTTAAATAGGTTTTTTATAGATGACAGTTTCTTCTTTAAAAATACGATAAAACCAAATTTAATTTTAAAAAAAAGTAATTTTAAATTTTTACAATATTCTTTCTTAAACTACTCTTCGTAGATGTAACTGCTTGAGCACGTTTTTTAATTAGATTTATAATATTATTACTCGTATAATATTTTGTAATCTATCTATTGTAAAGAGCAAAACTCTAAACGTCAACGAATTATAACGTTGCATGACAACTGAAGTGACAGGTATTATGTTTAGTCGGTTACTGAACAGCTGTCTCGTCACGTGGTATGTTTTGTTTACATTTATTTAAGTACCTAAACCTATGGAGTATAGGGACCATCTCCCTTTGGTGAACTTGAGTTTGGACTTCAGAGATTCGGTCAGGGACTAAGTTTAAACCCCGTAGGTTGGGATGGGCAGAATACACTTGTCAATTTTTTTTTTTTGTTTTACTAAAACGTCGCCCTACACTAGGAATTTCTCCTGTATTGTGGGTGCGTTTACAAACATTTAAACTCACATACACAAACAGCCTGACCCGGAACAACTACTTGTCATACAAATATTTGTTCCGTGCGGGAATCGAACCCGCGACATGCAGCGCAGCAGTCAATAACTTAACCACTGCGCCTACCGTACCGTCAATTTGTTGAATAGTTTCTTTCTTTTTCGTGTGGTTAGTGACTAACCCGGTGTCAAAGTTTTTATGCCGCTCATGAGGCTCTGACTTGGCTTCACATGCCGTCGAGAAATATCTCAGGCATCACGATGTTTTCCTTCACCGTTTTTGAAGCAAGTGATAATTATACAATACGCACATGCATCCGAAAAGTCAGAGGTGCGTGCCTTGGGTTCGAACTCGAGACCTATGACTTGGCAGTCTGACGGCCGCACCACTAGACTATCACTGGTGTTGTTGAATAGTTTAACCTTTAGAGACAAAGGTCACTATTCTTAAACGACTTTATGGACGCAAAACAGCGTAGAAGATTAATAAGCTATAAAATAAATGTCGACCTGGCAGGATCCACTTCGAAGCTGATATCCCCTCGCTCATCAGCCTGGTCGAGGAGTGCGGTGATGAGTGGTTCCAGCAGGTTCTGGAGGTATACGTAGCCGTAGATCTTGAAGCAGAACGCCATGATCTTGCTGCCTAAGGAGTTGCCTCGGAAGAGAGTCTGCATGCAATCGGAGACCTAGGAATGAAAATGATGTAGAGTTAATTTTGAATTATTCAAAAATTCAAAAAATATTTATTCCAACTAAAACATTGTTTCATAGATAAATTGAGGCAGCCCCAGTAAGATACAATAGTACTTGTGTCAGAGCTGTCTCACTATTCCCCATAAGTGGTACCTTTAATTCGCAGTTAGATGTTGGCAACCGCATGATTTCGTTTACCAAAATGGCGGTTTATGTGTCGTTCCAGAAAGGTGCTAAGTTTATTTATTTATTTTATTAAGACACAGAAAAATAGATGCAGATAAGACATAATAGTACAAAGGTACTGCTTATTTCTTAAGAAATTTCTTCCAGCAGACCTGCGACAGGAGAAATGAGAAAGAAATGTAGACAATAGTGTGTGAGAATAAGAAGAGAAAAATATAAATATGCGAAGTCTTAACTTCTTGGTTCCCAAAAAGGTTTTTGGTTTACTGTCTGGGCTACTTTTTTTACAGCAGTTTATAACTGGGTAATATCAAATAGTAAACTGTTATAGGCTTCCTTACATGTTTACTTAGACGACAAAATGGTTTGGGGCTAATTTAGCTACTCCAATGTACCCCCCCCCCCCCCCCCCCAAGTAACAATGTAGTGTTTTAGAATCAACGACTACATGACATATAATTGTTTAGTTTATTTCATTGGACTGTAGTCAATTTATTTTCATTTATTATTGACTCATTACAATGTTTTTTTTTTTTAAGTTGTATTGAAATAATTATGTGGTAATGTAAATTATTTTTGCATAAGTACCTACTATTATATAGAATCAAGTTTTTCTAACTGAACAGACATCTGTTCTGCTGGACAGTTTGTTGCGCCACTTCTTCTTCCCACCTAAAGCACTACGAAGTGGTGAAGGGTGGGCGGGACTGTCCTATGTAATTTTGACGTTCGAAAACTGCTGATTTTCAGCCTAGTATGAATAAATGACTTTTGAATTGAATTGAAACAAAAAGATTTGTATTTTTTTAAAACCTATTCTAGGTTTAGCTATACCTTGTAGTTGCCTATGAAAAAAAAACTGCAAACAAGGAAAGGTGCCTCAGATACACGATTAAAGTTATTAAGAGGGAACAGGGACTGCGAGAAATTTGAAAAATAGGTATTTGAAGAAACTATTGCCGTCTTCTTACCTCAAGTCTAGGGTCAGCTGCAGCTCAGACCAAAAAATAACGAGATCGATGTTTTGTATTCCTCTTTTTTCTCCTCGAAAACTGAGCCGATTCAATTATTTTTTACATAATATTTTTAAGAACGAGTATGTCTAGGTTTCTATCATTTTCTTTAATGTTAAAAACTTTTAGAAATTGTCTGGTAGTCCTCTAATCACGGCGGTAAAAATGGAGCATTTTTTGTAATTTTTGGAGGGTCATATTTTCTACACCAATAAGTTGCTGAAAAAAAGGAAATAACAGGGACATGTCTACATCAGACCTTGATTTTAGGAAAAAAAAAATAATGCTTTAGAGGCATTTTACATTGAAAAAAAAAGGGGAATACATTTGTATGGAGATTCGCAGGCCCTGTTCCCTCTGAACATTACTGATAGGATTATTACACATTTTAAGCCTCGATGAAAACAGGACTTAATGTCACAGCCTTAAGATTTAATTTCAAGTGCTTTCTACCCACCTCAACTTCCCTATAGAATATGTTCCATAGTAGCGGGGCCAACAGATGTTTCGCGTCGAATAACGTGACGAACACGCGAGCCAGCTCGTCCATCTGAGATGTGCTCACTACGTTAGCTAAGGCCATTGCTATTGGTAGCTCGCCCTGTGGACAAAAAGGTAGGAATTAGAAAAAGAAACTTAAATACTTAAAAAAAGAACGCATTTTAAATGACTGTCACTTCAAAGGCATAAGGGTCAAATTGCAATTTTTGACGTGCGCTCGATAAATACAACAACTACACAAGAAAATTTGATTTAGACTCAAAGAAGTCAAACTCAAAGCATTTATTTCAAATAAACCAATTACAGGCACTTTTGAATTGTCAAGGGGTCGGTCAGTCAGAAATATGAAGCTAGTCGCTCATTCCAAAGCGTAGTAGATACCTATGGAGAAGAACGGGCAAGAAACTCCACGGACACTCTTTTAAATCAAAATATGGTTACAAAATATTGGTTATATCATTCATGTTGAAGTTATACATGTCAAAACGATGCAAAACATTAAAAGCGTCCGTTAGAAATAAAAATAAAAGCTAATTCAAACATTAAATTAAATTAAAATCGCCGTGGCAGCTCAGAGATGACCAGTCTCTACTGACGGCGCCCGTTCACGAACATGACGCATGGATTAGCACCATTCAGCTCAACCATTTTGAAGGGAACTAAATGATCCAACACACGCGCCACCGCCAGCGAGACATTAGAGTGAGCATGACATACTCTCAGCCGCCAGGGCACATTCAAGTCAATGAAAGACATACCCAGTACTTAAATGGTAGCTTTAAAGTCGGTACATAGTACTCACACATGTGCTATGCAAGCACATGATGTGTAAGAACATGAATTCCGGAAAAAGCATTATTAAAGAGAAAATTGTCAATACACGTAACACAAAAGATAGGACGACCATTTGTTTATTTATTAAACTTTATGTATCATAAAAAGGTACAAAGGCGGACTTATTGCCTTAGTTAATACTGGGTAATACTGTCATTGTCGCACGAGCAGACTTTCTCGAACGTCGTGTCGACAGGCGAAAAGCTCTCGGCGAATATTTTTTGTACGACCCTCTGTTTAGTAGCGCTTATAATATTTACCTTATCAGATATCATAGTAACGAGCTGCACGAGTTGTTCGAATCTGTCAGCGAGCACGGTCTCTGCCAGCGTGTCGAACTCTGTTCCTTGTTGGAGTATCTTTGTGAGGACTTCCATGAAGGCTGCTCGGGTTTGTAAGTCGCGGTGGTAGCCTAGGTCTGTGGGAAAAAGGTTGGAGTTAGAAAAAATATGAAGGAAAACAAGAAAATTGGTCAAATGCGCGCGCTTTGATAGGCGTATTTTGGTCTCAACTGGAGTCCATAATAATGTGCCGAAGCCCCAGTCGATGAATATGAACTGTATGTTCCTGAATATAAATAGTAGATTGTGAAACTGTTGCATGTTATTTAAACACGAGTGCGGAGACTGAACTCACATTATAAAAAAATCTACAATTTATATCGTTACGTTCTTGTTATGCATTCAATAATAGTATAATAATTTAACTAATAAAATAAAATAAACAAACCGGCCAAGTGCGTGTCGGACCACGCACAATGAAGGGTTCCGTAGTTAGGACGAATTTATCGCAATAACAAACTTAACTTTGTAAGTAGTTGAACATATTTTTGCAACCGCAAACGTACGAGTAAGTTGGTCGATTATTACTCGTTAACTTGCAAATCCTACTTAACTGTGATAGTTTTCCTTTTTATATTCGTTATATAATATACTACTGCGGTGAATTTTTTCACATATATAAAACCAACCATTTAACAGGCAGGGAGGGGGGAGACACTTGACTCTAAAAAAAATGAGCACTTTAAAGCTTAATATTTCGCAAACGGATCGCTGAAACTCACAATATTTTTGAGCGATCTTTCCAACGACACCCCACACCATGGGATAGATGAGAAAAAAAAACATCCCTACTTCACGTGTAGGGGAGTTATCCCAAAAAATGTTGGCAGCGTGATTAATATGTATACCCATACCAAATTACAGCTATCTAGTACCAAGAGTCTCTGAGCTAAGCCGCACACAGACAGACGGACACGGCGAAACTATAAGGGTTCCTTGTTTACTACGGAACCCTAAAAAGCTTTGTAATGTAGCAATACCGCATTTGTAAGACCGCCCATTGTGTCACTCTATGTAAAATTTCTATATTTATTTATGTCTGTAATTTTTATGGTGTACCATCGAAGAAGTTCATATCTATACACCGTAAGGACTATTTCTGCTTGCAGCGCTCGGCCGCTATAGAACCGGGGCGGTAACAGATGTGGTCATCGTGTTCATGGGATTTTGTTTTCAAACTGCTTAGATATGAAGTTTTTCGATAGTGCAATAAAAAGTAAAATAAAAACAAGACACCATTAAAATATATAACAAGCTTCCGGAAAACATAAAAAATATTGTTAAAAATAATATATTTACTAATATAAATTGAAACAATTTCTAATAACTAAAAGCTATTACACTATTGACGAGTACTTAAACGATAAATTTCAACAACAATAAAACCATTTTGACATAAAAATTTAGGTACATTTCATTTTATGACCTCTGAGTTTGTTTCGGCCTTTCTTCTCAGAGTAGTCAGATAGGAAACGCCGAACTCATCTAGCTAATTTTTAATTACTTATTTTTTTAAGATGACGTGTAAAAGTGATTCCAATATCCTATTTACAGAATAAACAATTTCATTTCATTTCAATTTCATTTCAATTTCATTTCAATTTCATTTCATTTACATTTTAAATTATTTAATTTTTAATCAATTACTTATTTTTAAATTGCAAAAATACTATTAAAATGATTAGGTACACTATTGTATTGTATGTATTATATTTTAGCCTATACCTATGTATTATATTTGTAATTTTAATTTAATACTTATTTTAATAATGCAATAACATTAAACCAACGACTCATATAAATAGCACAAAAAACTATTTTAGGTACTATTTCATTTATTATTTTATGAAATGTTTGTAAATAATTGTAAAAATTCACTTTGCTGTGCCCGACAGGGTCCATAATTGAATCTATGTTTAACATACCAACTGTTTTTATGTACACATTATGGCATGCAATAAAGTATTGAGTAAAGTATTATATCTATCTATCAATACTGGTCCAAAGTGACTAACCAGAAGGCGGACCAGCATCGCTATTGAGCGTGACAGCGATATCGCTTATATCTGAATAGGCCTTAAAAGATGAATCTACGGGGTGTTACAGACTTCTTGTTCGGTCGATCGGAATTCAAATTAGCGCCCTCGATATACGACACTGCTTTACACCCTTACGGCCGAAGCCAATAACCTATTTAGAGTAAAACACAGATCGCTATTGATGGTAGACAGTATAATTCTATTTGTCATTCCGTAAGATTCCTTATTCTCTGACAGATTTTTGGGAAGATAAAACCATAGATAGTTAGGTTTTTCTATTTCCAGTATGCCAAAACTGGTGATAGATAGGTTATTTGGTTCGGCCGTTAGTGAATAATCTATCTACGATTTCCACGTGGCTGTGCCGTATCATGTCGAAAACGTGTGTAGCACGACTAGCAATGCTGTGCATGAACTCCGAGCTGGAGTTATATATCTTTAACAGCTTTATGTGCATAAATTTAGAGACGAGTGTCGCTTGCAATATGTAACTTCAACATACCGATACTGTGCATGAGCTGCGAATCGATGTTGGCGCTCATTAGGTTGGACATGGCCTGTATAGTAGCTTAGCTCATGAGTTATATGACACTAACAGCTTTACTTGCATACATTTAGAGACGAGTGTCGCTTGCAACATGTAACTTGAAGATACCAATGTTGTGCATGAACTGCGAATCGATGTTGGCGTTCAGTAGGTTGGACATGGCCTGTATAGTAGCGTTGCTCAGGAGTTATATGCCACTAACAGCTTTACCAGCCTACATTTAGAGACGAGTGTCGCTTGCAACATGTAACTTGAACATACCAATGCTGTGCATGAGCCCTGAGTCGATATTGGCACTGAGTAGGTTGGACATGGCCTGTATAGTTGCATTGCGGAGCGTCTCCAGCCGACCAGGACCTTCGGCCATTTCTACTTCGTTGCAATCGTTGAGGAGATTCATGAAGAGGGTGAAGTATCTGGGGGGGAGAGAGAGAATTTAATCCTTATTCAAGATAGATAGATCTTCAACTATTCTTTTTTTTCAGTTACTTACTTCAGAAACAGTTGACTCTTAGCCTCCATTAGATCTCCTCTATCTGACTCTTCGGGTTGTAAAGGCAGACCCTTCAGTAATGACGCTACTGCTTCCATGCAGGCTTGGTCTAATTCTCTGCAGCAGACCAGGTATCTAGGAGTAAAAAGGTAAAAGTGTAAATACCAAGTCAAAAAGAAGAAAATAATGTTTAATAAATAGGTATTTCAAGTAGTATGTGCCTTTTTAACCGACTTCCAAAAATGAGAAAGTTCGTAAATTGTGGACCAATTTTGAAAATTATTTTTTCATTTGTTAGAGGAAGCTTGCGTGGTGGTCCCATATAAATTTGCTTAAGTAGTTTTTGAATCAGCTTCAATAATACGAATTTTCCCACTTAGTCTATAAGGATGATGTTATAATAAGTTCCTGTCACTGTTATTTACATAGCAGGTAGTGGTATTTGAATTTGTGTGGGGCCTACCCCACATCACCCTTACCATAAGTTAAAGCAACAATAAAAGTTTCGCCGTCGAAACTGTGTTTAGACGATGCAAGTCATTTGTTGCTTCAATCGCCAATCGTATGCCACGGGGAAGAAACTGAAATCGCGTAAATGGCGCGGCATCTACATCGCCACATGCAAACTACGCATCACACTGACGCACGTGAAATCCTGCATCGCGCAAGCAGAGTTTACCGCGCCATCAGCATATATGTAACTTTCCGACATCAATTATCGGCCCTGTAACGCGGGCGCATCGTCGAGCAAGGGTCGGGACCCTTGCTCGACGATGCGCTAGCCCGCGTCGATGCTGAGCGAGTAGCTTTAAATTCCCCGATCAATAATCATGAAATATCTTTGATCCAGCCCATCTTGCTGTCCTCCCCCCAGCGATGCCCTAAGCCGAGGTTCGTACCCCACAGGGGGTACCCTTAGCGAGCGCTCGCTTAGTTTTAATTTAGAATAGTTTTTGCCCCTGGCCTGGAGGCTTTGAGCGTAGTAGCTTAAGGGAGCCACAGGAAAGCCCGGTTATGTAGTCATGACCTCAGAGGTCAGCTACACAAAACAAAAAAAAAACAAAAAATATCGGGCAGTTGCCCACCAGACACGACACCCGTCTGATCGGAGGCTCCTCCCTTTTCTATGGAGGATGGGTGAACTTTACACCCTGTTCTTTATACCTCTACAGGGGATTATAATATTTGGTGATTCCGATCAGATTCGAGATTTGGAAGCACATTTATAAGGTGCTGGTAATATTTCAATTTTCTTTTGTTGGATAAATGAAAACCGCACATAAGAAGAGAAGCACGTCTTTTGCCTTATGAAAACCTCCACATTTTATAGAAAGAAAAAAATTACGTTTACATTTTAGAGTTCGGTCACAAATTAATACAGATGGGACACTCCGTTTAGGTATGAAGCTACAAGTACGCGGCGGGCCCGTCTTGCTGGGCCAATTCAGTGAGTGTAACGTAGTCAGTATATCTTCTCGTCCGACTTACCACAGTGTCTCAAGACGAAAGTCTTTGACCAGTGCGTGTTGCCAGTGATGACCTATGGCACTGAAACGTTGTCACTCACAATGGGCCTTATCAGAAGGCTAAAATTCACCCAAAGGGCAATGGAGAGGGCTATGCTTGGAGTTTCCCTACGTGATCGAATCAGAAATGAAGAGATCCGCAGGAGAACCAAGGTAACCGACATAGCCCGAAGAATTGCCAAACTTAAGTGGCAGTGGGCAGGGCACATTGCTCGCAGAACAGATGGCCGATGGGGCCGAAAGGTTCCGGAGTGGCGACCGCGTACCGGAAGACGTAGCGTTGGAAGGCCTCCCACAAGATGGACCGATGATCTTGCAAAGGCCGCAGGAATCCGCTGGATGCGGGAGGCACAGAATCGGTCGAAGTGGCGGTGCTTGGGGGAGGCCTATGTCCAGCAGTGGACGTCTTTCGGCTGAAATGATGATGATGATAAACGTAGTCAGAAGATATAAGAGTCACGCGATAGAAAGAGACGCAACTTCTAGGTGAATATAACTGTAGGTGATTAGCGCTGTGCGACCTGAATTGCACTTTATTGTGTCGTAGCAAGAGTCGCTTTTTATTTCAATGATTTTGCGGAGTGTCCCATCCATATTAATCTGTGGTTCGGTTACAAAATAAATATATCAACTGACCTGGTAATAGAAGATGCGTCAGCCCGCAATGGCGGTGCGATCTGATGACTGGTACCCAACACCCAGTCCGTTACGTATTCCACCATTTTGTTGCGGAACTTCATTTCCTGTTACAATTAAAATATATTATGCTGTAAAAGAGAACTAAGCAGAATAGGGATAATGATGCCTGGGTAAAAAAAAAAGAAATTCTATTTATTCCTTCAGTTAGATAATAAAAAAATATTAGACCCGTATTTTTTGTAATAAAAAATGACTTAGATAAGTATAAAATCTACATACTCTTGACGTCATGGCACATTTCAACTCAATGTATCGCCGTAATCTTTTGAAAAAATACGTGTACGTATTTTTATTATAATCCACAAGACGGACAATTTTTTTTGTCATCGTCCTTATTTATGGACTAGAGTAAAAATACAAACATGATGGTTTCCAGTTGGTGAAACCCATACTAAAAGATCAATGATTAAATTATCTTTAAAAATGGTGAAGGTTACAGAAAAAGACGCTTGATAGATTTTGCGTCATTCTCAGTTTTTTATCCGCGTTAGACATAATTTTACAAATTGATTTCACTATGTAATATAAACATAATCTTAAATATTCATATATGAAGTTATTAAGAAAAAACTCTAATTTAACAAATTTTTTTTTCAAATCGCTACTCGTTTAGACATGATCTTGAGTATAAAATCATTTAAAGTCGATTATCGTTGCCTTAAGAGGGAACAGGACTGCGATTCTCCATACAAATGTATTCCCTTTTTTTCTTCCAGAATAATACCGATAGAGCAATCATTTTTGTTTCATAAAATCAAGGTCTGCTGTAGACACGTCGCTGTTATTTCCTTTTTTACAGCAACTTATTGGTAAAGAAAATATGACCCTTCAAAAATGACAAAAATGACCCATTTTTACCGTCACGATTAGAGGACTACCAGACGAATTCGAAAACTTTTTAACATCAAAGAAAATGATAGGAACTTAGACATACTCTTCCTAAAAAAATTAATGAAAAAAAATAATTGGATCGGCTCAGTTTTCGAGGAGAAAAAAGGGGAATACGAAACGTCGATCTCGTTAATTTTGTGATATAATCGGTCTGAGCTGCAGATGTCCCTATCGCACTCTACGGAGGCAGACTTGAGGCAAGGCGAGGGCAAGTTTCTTCAAATACCTATTTTTAAAATTCCTCACAAGCCCTGTTCCCTCTTAAGCATTCGACTAACCTGTCTAAAAGCGAGGTCATCTCTCCTCCGCATCATGGCTTCTACAACTTGGCAGAGTTTAGTCTTGATATGAACTGATAACACCGTCATATCGAGGTGACGTACGTATCTGTAACAAACCAATGAGTTTTGATATACAAAGTTTACATTTTGTAGGGATTTTATTTCATTACTATCTAAACACGATGATTCTAAAAATGTGATGAGATGGCTTTAAGAGTAGGAGAAGACCAACCAGATGATGGATGGATTGTGAGAAAGATGATATGGCTAGAAAGGGAGTGACTACTGAGATGATAATGGTCCACTCTCTGCTTTCTCTAGAGAAAGTCCCGCCAGTAGCAACATTATAAATAAATAAAAATCTTTATTGCAGACCAAATGGTCCATAAAAAAACCTAAATTTAAAATAACAAAATCAAAAAAACAATTAAAATTAATATTAAAATCCACATTAAAATCTGATATTTATAGTCGACCTCGTAATTACTTTACCACCCCAAGATTGAATGTCATTTGAACGTGTGACTTACAATTATTAGCCCCCCAGCTAAATCGTAACGTTGCTCTGCTACCACCTGCTGATCCTGCTTCACGTTCCTGACTACGAGCGTCCCGAGCCGAAAACCAAGCTGAACCTGAAGCTCCTATACCTTCAAATCTTTTTTAACCTTGCTGTATCTATTTTTTTTTTATTTGTGACTTACAATTAGCCCTCCATCTAATCGTAGCGCTACAAACGTCAGAAAACGACAAGGTCGATTTTTCAATGTCACAGTTAGATAATTTCAACCTTAATGAAGTTTCAATTTACTGGGAGTTTTCGTCAGAAGTGGTAAAGTACTTACGAGGTCGACTATACTGGCAGGATAGGTATCTTACCTGACTATAGACAGCATCAGAGTTTCAATAGAAGTGGTGCTAAGATGTTCATTGGGCTGACCACTCTTCTTAATGTCCAGAATACTCTTCATTATAAAGATTGTGTGTTCCACGAATTGTGTGTTTATATCTGTTAGCATAACCTGTAAAAGAAAGTTTACATAATCATAGAAAAATAATAATTTCTTAAGGCGAGCGTCAGGGTAGCCCGCGATGGCTTGCGGATACCGTGGCCCCTGGCAACGTACAGGCAACGGAAGGAACACGGGTGGGTTTTAGTCAGTAAGAGTCTGACACGCCCTCCTGCTCCGCCCAGAGCGGGAGAAGTTATTTGATAATTTCCCATCCAAAAATAAAATAAAAAAAGGGTAGCCCAAGAAATTAAAATTTTCTTACGTATTTTTGGTTTTTGCGGGTCAGTATCAGGTTGTATGTTGGTCTAAATATGATTCGCGGCCGAAGCCGACCCCAACATAGTTGGGGAAAGGTTAGGCAGATGATATGACAAAAAAACACAGAAATGTGTATTTGTTTGTCGCACCACGGAGCAATGGATCGACCTTGCATAGAGATAGTTTATGGGTCAGAGAACGACCTACGCTAATTTTAATCCCTGAATAAGGCTGCGTTTCCACCAAAAATGAGCGAGGATGCGTAGCGAGAGATATGCGTGAAACTACCAATAACATCGCTTTACTGTCAACGTCAGCGTTGTTATTGGTTCATCACTGCGTGGATCGCCCGGAGCACACGGTGGAGCATACGGTGGAGGTTTGCCCGGCTTGGGCAGAGCATCGCCGTGTCCTCGTGGAGGCGATCGGTGGCGGGGATCTGTCGCGTCCGGCCATGGTACGGAACGAGAGGGCATGGGAGGCCGTCACCTCCTTCTGCGAAGCAGTAGTGCTCGCGAAGGAGGAGGCAGAACGCGTGAGGGAGAGGCAAACTTCGCGCCTTCACGCCCCTAGCCGCCTCAGGAGACGCCCTGAGCGTCGGGAATCGCAGGCCGATTCCCGGCCACCGTAGGCGCGGGCTTGCGGACGGTGAGCAATGGGTAGCTCGCCGTCCGATAAGGACCAGGCCCGGGTCGACGGCGCGTTGTGTTCCACGCGCGCCTCAAAGAGATGTCAGCAAGTGAAGGGGTCCTATAGGACCGATGCCTGCCGGGGTTGCGGGAAAGTCCGAAAGGGATACCGTGGCCCCTGGCAACGTACAGGCAACGGAAGGAACACGGGTAGGTTTTAGTCAGTAAGAGTCTGACACGTCCTCCTGCTCCGCCCAGAGCGGGAGAACTTATTTGATAATTTCCCACCCAAAAAAAAAAGAAAAAAAAAGGGTAGCCCGCGAAATTGGCAAAAGGCTTGGCAGATGACATGACTAAAAAAAAACATACACAAGTGTATTTGTTTGTTCGTCTATCGCACCACGGAGCAATGGATCGACCTTGCATAGAGATAGTTTATGGGTCAGAGAACGACCTACGCTAATTTTAATCCCTGAATAAGGCTGCGTTTTCACCAGAAATGAGCGAGGATGCGTAGCGAGAGATATGCGTGAAACTAACCAAAAACATCGCTTCAGTCATAGTCAGCGTTGTTATTGGTTAGTTTTCTATACAACTGGAACCAAGCGTTTAATGTGCGTAAATCGTTTATTGCAATCCATAATGTACAGTCACGAGCTTTAATTTGGGACCCATTTCCGTCAAATGTTGTTAGAACAATCATAATGCAATAAGGTCGAAACTTTGAAACTTTGCTTTAAGGTTGAAATGTTGAATGTCAAGTTAAGACATAAAATGTCTTATCTAATCGACCTATGAAATGATAACCTCGTTGCAAAAAGCTATCATTACGATTTTCTAATTACGAACATGTGTCGTGTCAGTGTCATTTAAGACAATAGTTTAATGTGATATTTTCACAAAATATAATTTACCAATTAATCAAATGCTTGCGGCTAATCGTGACCAAATAAGGCTCCAAATTATTGATTTGCACGAACAAGGAGTAGGCATTCACGAGATATCGCGACGAATAAATGTGACAAGAAACACAGTTCGCCGCTGGGTTCGACGCCACGGGAACGAGGAAAATATTATTGACTTACGACGAAACAACCATCACCCGCAAGTTATAACACAAGAGCAGAGCCGCTTGATGCAAAGGCAATACCTGATGAATGGATTTACGCCAACGAGGCATTTTGCGGAAGCGTTTGAAGTCCACCCTTCAACAGTTAGAAGGCATCTTAAAGCTATGGGACTGCATCACAGGCGGCCTGCAAAAAAAATTGCGTTGACGGATGCCCATAAAGCTGCTCGACTTATTTTCGCACGTCAGTATCTAAATTTTGATTGGACGACGACGGCTTTCATCGATGAAAAGACTTTTCAATCTTCCCAAACGGGCAGACTACATTTGTGGCGAATTGACAGGACGCGATACACGGAAGACCACGTCATAGCTAACAACGCGTCTGGTCGCATTACAGTTAACATGTCTGGCTGGATTAGTTCAGCCGGCATTGGAGAACTAATAAATTTACCACCCAGGGCCACTGCTCAAGATTATGTCGATTTATTAGACGAGAGTGTCCTTCCAACATTGCAACTATATTATCCACAAGAAGATGTTGCTCCAATAAACTTTGTTCAAGATAACGCAACAATTCATACGGCAAGAATCGTTAGAACTTGGTTCGACAATAATAGAGCAAATTTAAATCGTATTCCGTGGCCTGCAGTGTGCCGATTTAAATCCTATAGAAAATTTATGGGGCTTAATGGTTCAAAAATGGTCAAATAGAAACGAAAGAACTAGAGAAGCACTTATGGATCACTGCCTCACAGTCTGGGAAAGTTTAAGGGGTACTGACATATGTGACAAATTGATTGGATCCATGCGTAACCGGCTCCAGGCTGTGATTGACAATGAAGGTTAATACGCGGTTTTGAATATTTATGATAAAAAAATTACTGGAGAGATTTAAATTAATTTAGTCGTAGCCTTCGGTGATAAGTGTTTATTTTGTGCACCGCTAACCATGCTTTCTATATAATTGTGTTAAGATTGAGGTTTGTGTCATAAATGTCTTAATAAATATAAAGAATAAAAAATTTTGTTTTTCTAAAGATTTTATTAATCAATATTTTAGCTGAAATCTTCTAAGCCCCCATAATCATAAACGGCCTTTAAACCTATTTTATTTTAAATATGTTGTTTTGGTCCGTCACTTTGATATTTATGTTTGAGAAAGAGACAAAACTTTTTAACTAATATAGGTTTGAAGAATAAGCGGGTTAGTTGATAGCTAGTATCATATATTGACAATATAATTTTGTTCTTTTTTATTTGTTTCTTTTTTCTTATGGGACCACAGGACCAAAAAGTAATTATTACTCGGAAATCGGTAATGATCCCTCGGAATCGGTAATGCCCTCGCTCCAGTTGACGTTAGCCCCTAGAAACGTAAAGTTGTCGATGGTAAACATTATGACGTTTATTGTTTGTGCAGTGACAGCGTTAACATAATAGCTCTAAATGGCGAAAGTTTGCTACACGATATTCAACCTTAGGTGGGTCCCAAATTAAAGCTCGTGACTGTACAATTACAGGTGGTAAATAAAATAAATAATAATAGAAACCATTATGGACCCTGTGGGGCACAGCAAATTTTTAAATAGGTAGAGAGAGGAAGAGCGCTTTATTCATTTTCCTTGTTATTAAGTTAGAATTATTTTATATTATATTACCTATGTACTTATATTTCCATTCATTCAATTATTCTATTAATATTTTATATGCAGGTCTGTCTATTCATATTTTTTATTTTTTTTTATTTAGTATTGCTTATTTCTTTACTCGCTTAAAAATTGTTCATTGTTCCTGTCCAGTGGTATAGACAGGAACGAAGCCGTTGATAAAAGTTAGCAACTATACAGGGTCAAATAAATTGACTAGCAAAACTTTACGTCTGTAAATTTGTTTTTAATAATACATTTTTAAAGCCCTGTATTGTTGTTATAAGTAATAACAGCCGCACGGTTCGATCCATCAGGTAAAGCTACGCTTCCGGGGTTGGTCTATAGATGGGTGACCATCTTAACATACCAAGACTCCTCCGTGCCTCGGAAAGTACGTTAAGCCGTTAGTCACGGCTGTCATTCGTGGATCTTTGACAGTTGTTACGGGTCGTCAGAAGCCCGAAAATCTGAAAACCTGTCTTACCAAGGGGTATCGTGTTACCCAGTTACTGGGTTGTGGAGGTCAGATCAGCAGTCGCTCCATGTAAAATACGGTATTTAGCTACATCCGGTTAGACTGGAAGCCGACCACAACATAGTTGGGAAAAGGGCAGGCAGATTGATTGATTTGTTGTTATACTTACTTGTTGCTGTTGGTCGAAGAATTTGTCAATGATGGCCTTGATCTGATCGAACAGTATCGGGTAGAGCGCAGGAGACATCTCGTGTCCTACCAACTCTTTCACGTGAGTTTGTATTTGTTGGCCGAAGCGTTCGTTGCTGCAGAGGAGGAGGCGCAGGAGTTGGCCAATAAATCTGTGTAAGATAACACTGTTTTTTTATTTTTTTGTTGCCTGCTCTTGACCTCGATCTCGCCTGATGGAAAGCAATGGATGAGGTCTATGATGCGTCGAGCGTGCTTAGAAGATGCCTGTTCACTCTTTCTCTTTGAAGGCAGACCAGTTATATATGGAAGGGAACACAGACGCTGGCAGAGAGTTCCTCACTTTGGTTGTGCGCATAATAAATGTAGAGTCGATTCATGAATAGAAGAGATAGATTTTTGTTATTAAGAGTCAGTACTTTTTTAACGTATGGCCAGTATCGCTAACTTCAAAAAAAAATCAAAATTCAAAATATTTTATTTCACATAAACCTACAAGGGCACTTATGAAACGTCAGAAGCTAGGTGCACGGTTCCAATTGATCGTTTCCTATGGAGAAGAGCCGGCAAGATACTCCACTGTTACTCTTTTAAAAGTAAATGGCATTTACAATGTTTTCAAATTACAGTGTTAATAAGTATGAGAGGACAGTGTAGGCCTATCAACAAGTACCAGGTACTTAGCAAGATAGAAAATGGTCGACAGATCTACAGTCTGTTAAGCCTACCACGTTCTCACATTCACAAAATCTAAAAGAAAAGATTCTATATAAAAGCAAAATCAAATAATAAAAATAAAAAGCTATTTAGACCAAATGACATGATTGCCACTACAGCTGTAACAAATCTAATTTATTATAAAAATATAATATTTTAGCTTCGAATGATATTTATTGACGGTTCATTTAAATAGTGTATCATTTTTTTTTATTGTTCTTTATTAAGCTATTCGGTAGATAGTGCATATCTGTGAATCGATGTTTCAAAGAATTTGTAGAAAGCTCAAACTCAAAGAATTTATTTCAATTAAACCATTACAGGCACTTTTGAATTGTCAAAGAGTCGGTCAGTTGGTCAGAAAGTTGAAGCTAGTTGCCAATTTCAAAATATTGATCTTTATGGAGAAGAACGGACAAGAAACTCCAAGGACACTCTTTGAATCAAGATATTACAAAAATCTCTCGTGTAAAGTTATCAGACGATTAAAAACCTAGCGATTAGGTAGCTTATTGCATATCAAATATTTCTAATATATAAAAAAAAAATATTAAATTTATTATCCATAAGAATAATATTATTTTGTTTCTGTGCAATTAACTTACTGTGTCACAGGACAATACTGAACTTCTTGAGAGCTGTTCGCTAATACGTTGTATTTTCTTGAATCTGCTAACAAAAATAAATACACAGAATGTTAAAAAGCTTAATTTGAGTACAAAATAGATCAGACAAGAGCGAAACATGCTCGTAATCAAATCGGCAAACTCGTGACAAAAGAAATCCGGATTCTTTTGGTTTGTTACTGTATAACGTATCGATAAACAAGCAGACGGTCAATCTCTTCGTCAGTGGTCATTACGACCTATGGTTATCTGCAATACCAGAGGTATCGCAGCTGCGTTAAGCTCCATTTATTACTTGTTCATTTTTGTTTTGTGTTCTTTCTTTGCGTCATGTTTACCGCAAATAAACGGATTTTCTTTCTTTCTTTAATTTACATGGTGCAAGTTTCTGGAACGTTCAAGAGCAATAATCATATGCCATAAAGTACATTAAATTATTGCCATTCAAGAATTACAAGCAAGTGTTTACACGCGTGTGATTTCCATAAAATGGCATACAATAATTGAACGCAAGTTTTGCCGTTCAACAAAATTACAAGCGACTTTTTAAAACGTTTTCAAACGAATTTTACTCGAGGGCGAGTTGGTCGTACGTAAAGTTCTGACGTCTAAAAACAATCCGAACTTGTTGGGATTTTTCGTGCGTTCAATGCGATATTATTGGAACACTATGTATTTCACGGAGAAAATTGTATTCGCACTGAATTCGTACGACCACGATCATACGTTTACGTACGATACTTTGTGTTCAAAGTGCGTGCGGCCTTACACCAAGGCAATTTTATTACAAGGCGATTAATGCATGCAAGTTTTGCCTCGTCTTAACAGAAAGTTGCACTTCCTTGTATAATTGATTCAAGTAATGTCCGTATAGAGCAGTGGTGCCCCGTGGTAACGGCCGCGACTTACTAGTTGTAGATTGTAGGTTCGAACCTTAGACAGGCGCTTCATATATATATATATTCATTTATTTCAGGTAAATAACACTCATAACCAAACGTAAATTAACAAATTAATAAGATTCATTAAAATACAATAAAATAAAATCAAACAAAACATACAATTAAATCAAATGGAAATAAATTATGTAAATTAAAATAAATAAAAATTAAAAATAAATAAATAAATAAATAATTTAACAAACTCAAACTCAAAGCATTTATTTCAATTAAACTATTTACAGGCACTTTTGAATTGTCAAGGGGTCAGTCAGTCAGAAATATGAAGCTAGTTGCCCATTCCAAAGCGTAGGTTCCTATGGAGAAGAACGGGCAAGAAACTCCACGGACACTCTTTTAAATCATAATGTTGTTACAAAATATTGGTTACATCATTCATGTTGAAATTATACATGTGAGACCAATGTAGGAAGACGTGCACGTAAAAAGCGTCCGTTATAAAAAGATAAAAACAATTCAAAAATTAAAATAAGCCGTGGCAGATAAGAGATGACCAGTCCCTACTGACGGCGCCCGTTCACGAACATGACGCATGGATCAGCACCGTTTAGCTCACAATAAAATTAATACCCTCTCTCCGACACTGGTACAGCAACATGTCTGCTGGAACAATGCCGAATGAAGGGGCAGTCCAGCCTTCCCGCAATCATCGTCAGTACGATGTTGGGGCTAACCCGTCCCCTGCGCACCAAGGACGCGACGCGGCGCGCTTGCGCATGGTCGCGTGAAAGCAATCGATATGTGCCTCTGCAAACATACCCGAGGTGCTGCAGTGTCGGAGTAGCTCCATCACCGCCCTGAACGCGTTATTGTACTGGACGCGGATGGCTTTACTTTGTGTAAATTATTTCATTACCACTGCTCTCAAAACGGTGAAGGAAAACATCGGAAGGAAACCGGCATGTCTTAGAACCAAAAATTCGAAGACATGTGACATCTACCAACCTCCCTCTGAGACTCCTCTCAGAGGGAGGTTGGCTCCAAACCATAATCAGTCTATAATGTTCCCAGCAATGGGAACATTATAGACTGATTATGGTTATGGTATTGTCCGTATTTTCGCTGCCAAATATTTCATTAAAATTTTATTGAACGACTTCTCAGGATGTTTTTAACTTGTTTCATTCGTTCGTACTTGTAGAGTTGAATGCGTTTTTTTGCAATATTTGATTTGTTTATATAACGATTGTATTACCAAGACAAAACCATTTCGCTGCGGAAAAAAACCATTAAGATTTCACGGTGTATACTGTAATTTAGTAAAAAGCTGTAATTTTGACATTACAAACATACACTTCAATTTTATTTATTTGTAGTATGTATAGTATGCAATATGTATAGACTGTTATTGTAGATTATGTTTTTGCAAATTGTATTTATTTGTATAGATGTATAGATAAGAGTCGCTTCTTACTAAAAACTTGGAACGAATTCGCGAGAGCTTACCTCCCGGGTGAAGTATTGTTTCACTTTTTTTTTTTCATCTCGGTATATCTCGGTATATTAATAACATCGGTTATGGTTATATCACTTACCATGGCCATGAAGGTGTGACCAAGTGGTGGACGGTCTTCGTTGTAAACACACTCCACCAAGTGCGCATAGAAACGATGTTATGTTCGCCCATTCTTGTATCTGCATCTAAGAAAAGAATTTACAAATTAAATCTAAGCAGCTGTTTACTAGTACTATATATGTTCATAAAAATAAATACATCAAAACATATAGATTTATCATTTTGCATGCCCTGTGCGCATATTTATTTTGGACAATAGTACATTACTGTTGCGGCCTGCAACAGGGGCATTGGTGGACTAGCGTGAAAATGTGGGCCAAGGCGAAGCCGAGGCAGACATACGTGACCATTAATGCCTGGTTGCGGCCAAGGCTTGTATAGTACTTTTCTCAAATAATGAGCGGAAATTCAAACTAAGTAAGATAATTATTTTAAAAAAGAACAAAATCAATGACAAACAACAATAATTATTTTTCACGCGCCTAATACGTTCATTTGTTTCTTCATTATTGCAAGCCAAATCGAAATTTAATGAAATATTTGGTGAGTTAACTCCTTGGTTGTCATGTGTTGAAGTAAAAAGTTCGTTCCATTTTTAAATTGCAGATATGACCTTTCATAGTAATTTATTCGGCCACTAAACACGACAGATATGGATTTTCATAATAACATTGCCGGCCGCCTGCTTGCATAGTACAAAATTTTCGATTTATCTCAAAGAAGGTTATATAAATAATGTTCGAATTTTCAAGCATGTTTGATAAAATAAATGATCTTGTTAACACTGAAGGCATCATACTATTTCGATGGTCTGACGACCTTAAGCAGGCGACTGGGTAGGGCAGACTGGATCCACAAGGCAAATAACTAGGTGTTATGGTGCAACTTAGGAGGTCTATACCCAACAGTAGACTACAATTTACCCGTTTCTTCTTTCACCTATTTCAAAACAAAACTGCAGGATTACTTCTGGGTAGCCTGTATTTAACTAGGTGTACCGATGACCTAGTGAAGGTCGTGTGAATTAACTGCTGTAAACTTTTTATAAAGAAAGAAACAGAAATAATAAAATAAATAATCTACTGGAGGCGGGAAGCACAAGACAGATCGAAGTGGCGACGAATAGTGGACGTCTACTGGCAGACATAAGCAGTCTAACAGTGGACATCTTTCGGCAGAATGATGACGTTGATCAAACTGCATTTGACGCTTACATACCTCAAAGTCATGTTCACTACTGGTATGATGTGACACCCTGCGCTTGGCGACGGCTCGATGTAAGGCCTCCATCTGACATTCGTCCATCTTGTCGCCTTGTCCTTTCGGGTATTTTTGAAGAAGCTTGCAGAGGGAATCCCTGGTGGAAGATTTGTTGATTTTAGACAAAAACTATTGCCGATTCGCGCTGTTGGTCTTTCGACTTTCGGCGCTGAGCCGAGCGTTGATAATCCAATAGCTGGCTTTTATTTAAGCATTCATTTAGGTGTCGCACAGTGTTAATGAAAAAGCACAATAGTCTTAGCCGCATACCAAATTAGTTCTCAGTACTTGCAGTAACGCAAGATGGCTCCCCGCTACCGTCTTAGCCTCTTTACAGTCAAGGTAAAACTTGACAAGAGTTTTGTATAGCGTCATCTTAGTCACGTAATGCTGGGGCCGCATCTGCGTCTATCGTAACGAAACAATGCGTGCCGAAGCTTCGTATGTTTTGCTCGCTAAAAAGTTATCACGCTAATGCGGTGGTCGTATAAGCGGCTTCATAATTTTAACGAATTATCGTGCAATAATCCAAGATGGCCGTTCCAGACGGCATTTAACCAGAGAGGAGATAATCACTGCGTTGTTTTGACAATGGACGACGACTTACATTACTTCTACATGTGTGTTAATTATTAACCGAGTTCCCAAAAAGGAGAAGGTTATGAATTCGATTGTATTTTTACTTCATGCACTTATTGAAAACTAAAAAGAATACTCGCCTACTCAGTCCGGAAACAACAGTCAAAATGAACAATGCTAGTCCGACC
Organism: Xanthia icteritia; assembly: GCA_949128155.2. NCBI lineage: Eukaryota > Metazoa > Arthropoda > Insecta > Lepidoptera > Noctuidae > Xanthia > Xanthia icteritia. The sequence continues at coordinate 8,290,436 of OX421959.2, read as the reverse complement.
ACGCACCACGCTAATTAGCGCTTTAAAACTCTTTCATGTACCGCCACCAGGGCGATAAGTGCTACGCGGCCCGAACTATCGCGACGACAGCCGATAATGGTTGGTCACATCTGCTTGTATCGTATCACTGTGCGAAGCTTCGTCACGATAGACGCAGATGCGGCCAAAGTATAAGCATGGCAAACACTACGACGATATATTTTTAAGTGAACAGTTTTAATTCGATGTCATGTGCAACTCACCAACATCGAAATGTCTCCTCCCACACCGGTTGGACACCATTCACACAGTGTTCAATCTTCCTTAGTAATGCCATTATCCGTTTTTGAAGAGCCGCAGAACCTATGACATATAATATAAGAGAATAAAATAATGACCACTTAGCCCAATCAATAACAACATCAAACATCGCAAGCGCGCATTAAATTACGGTTTTTTAGGAGTATATCGCACCTTTGGTAGAACAAGGGCACAATTGCAGTTTTTGCAATTTTACAGGAGAGTAATTTTAAGATATTTTTTGTACTTAATGTGGTCTAGCTATGTTAATAATGTTCTAAGGTTGTTCTGCTTTGTATGACATAAACTATTATACTATATTCTTTTAAGTGTATCGTTTACAAATATTTATTGCAGCATTTCTGCATATTTAAGTCATTTTGGCAATTTATGACAATTATGCCCTTGTTTTACCAAAGGTGCGATATGTTGTTAGGTCTTGTTGTTCAGAATTTCGCAGTTTTTCGAGCCTCATGGAAGTAGCACAAGGTTTTCAGGGTTGTAAAATTGGGTATAAACTACTGTCAGGTGACCTAACACCATATAAAAAAATCGTAGTTACATGCGCGTTTGAGACGTTTGCTTTTTTGTGTCGATTTTAACAGAGCTACACTTCATTGGGTCAAATTATAGCGAAGTTGATAAAATAATATTTACAGATCACGGACGCGCTAGTAATCCGTCGTCAGCAAAACGAAACAGAAATAGTCACCGTAGCCTTAAAGCAAGGGATGTATTAATTAACTAGCTGTTCCCTGCGACTTCAACTGCGATTCAGGATGAAAAGTAGCCTATGTCCTTCTCTAGTTCAAGGTCTACCCCTGTGCCAAATTTCATTCAAATCCGCTCAGCCGTTTTAGCGTAACAAACAAACGAACTCACTTTCGAATTTATAATATTATTTAGGATATCGGGATAAAAGGTATCCTATGTCCTTTTCACGGTCATGGTCTACCCATGTGCCAAATATAAACCAAATCCGTTCAGCCGTTTTATCGTGAAAGCAAACAAACAAACTCACTTTCGCACTTATAATATCAGTTAGGATGAATTAATCATTCTCCTGTTCTTATTCCGTTTTATTTGCGGTCAACGCAACATGCTTTCAGTTTCATCAGTATTTAAATGAGCAACTCCCTTTCAAACCTCCGCAACCCATCTAGGATAATACCCCTTGATAAGACTGGCTGTCAGGCTTTCGGGTTTCTGACGACCCGTAACGACTGTCAAAGATCCACGAATGACAGCCGGGACCAACGGCTTAACGTGCTTTCCGAGGCATGGAGGGGTCTTGGTATGCAAAGATGGTCATCTATTAACCTGATCGATCGACCCGTGCGGCTGTTATTACTTAGCCACAAGCCCCTCCTTTCATACTTCTCTCTTATTCATTAATTGACAGATATCTTACTAAACCAACTGCCTCGTTGGTCTAGTGGTCATAAGCGCGACTGTTGAGCGGGAGGTCCTGGGTTCGATTCCTAAGTTGGACAGTATTATTGGGTGTTATTATTAGAAATTTTGTAAGTAGCAGTCCGGATTCTGGCTTTGGCCCTGGCAATAGGGTCACCCCGTATTACGTGGTACTAAAACATATCTACCCAATTGTGTTACTAAATTTATAATTTCAACCAAAATGATGTAACCAATATATTCTAACGATATTTTGACAAAAACAATATTTTCGTATTTTTAACCGGCTTCCAAAACCGAATACCGTCTTGTTGATATGTGGAAGCAATAAATATATTGAGTATTGAGGTTAAAGAGTGTTCATGGAGTTTCTTGCCCGTTCTTCTCCATGGGAACCTACTACGCTTTAGAATGGGCAACTAGCTTTATCGTTCTGAGTGACCGACTCAGCGACTCCTTGACTATTCAAAAGTGCCTGCAAATCTTTTGCCTGAAATAAATACTTTGATTTTGCGTTTGAGGGACACCTCTGCCCAACTTCTCGTTGGTTTAGTGTTGAAAGAACATACTTACTGTGAATATTTTTGTAATAACAGCCTCTGCCCATATCCTGGCTGGCTGCTTGCAAAGTTAAAAGGAAATAGGTTTTAAATACTGTAACGTGTATGATAATAATATTTACTCCTTTTTTATTGCCAATATACCGATTCTCAGTTTCACAAACGTAAGTGTTTTGACTCAATTTTTTTTTAAATAGACAGCGTTGGTGGCCCAGTGATAACGGCCACGACTTACGAATGTAGGTCGTAGGTTCAAACCCAGACAGCCGCTTTAGTTTGTGTAAATTATTTCATCACCACTGCTCTCAAAACGGTGAAGAAAAACATCGTGAGGAAACTGGCAAATCCTAGAACCAAAAATTCGAAGACATGTGACATCTACCGCCTCGCACTGGGCCCGTGTGGTAGATTACGGCCCAGTCCCTCTCACAGTGAGGAGTCCTGTTTCCTAGCAGCGGGTACATTATAAGCTGATTATAATATTAGGTTGGGGAAAAAGTTTCTTCGCATTTTTTAAGAAAATTCAAAACATTTTTTAACATAGTATGTTTACATTTAACTAAAGTATGTAGGTACCATTTTGTTCGATAACTTTTTGCCATCTTGTAGGTAGGGACATGATCCCATTGCTATAGAAATTTTGGGACTTCTGATCAAAATACCGCGACAAGTGGTTTTGGCAGTCCTCCCGTGATGTTAACCTGACACTGCCTAAAGAATTCTGAAGAGACCGAAACAGGTGGAAATCTGAAGGTGCAAGGTCAGGACTATACGGCGGATGCATTAACACCTCCCAGCCAAACTCTCTTAATTTTTGCTGAGTGGCTAAAGATGTGTGAGGTCTAGCGTTATCATGATGAAAAACCACACCCCTTCTGTTGATTAATTCCGGCCGCTTTCTCTCAACTTCTTGCTTTAATCTCATCAGTTGTTCGCAGTAGAGTTCAGAATCGATGGTCCTGCCTGGTGGTAACAGCTCATAATGAATAATGCCCTTCCAATCCCACCACACACACAGCATCACCTTGTTGCGAGTTAACCCGGGTTTTGCCACAGTCTGTGAAGCCTGACCGGCCTTTGACCACGACCTTTTTCGCACGTTCTTGTCGTACGTGATCCACTTTTCATCACCAGTTATCAGCTTCTTCAAAAATGGTTCGGTTTCATTACGTCGTAATAAAGAATCACAAATGAGTACACGGTTCATTAGGTTTCTTTCAGTGAGCTCGTGAGGTACCCAAATATCGAGCTTTTTTGTGTACCCAGTTTTTTTCAAATGCGCCAAAACTGTTTTGTGGTCAATTCCCAGTTCTTCAGCTACGTCGTAACTACTAATATGCCGATCTTGCTCCACTTTTTCAAAAATGGCATCCATTTTATCCGTAATAGGGCGACCAGAGCGACGTGCATCTTTGACATCAAAATTTCCGGATTGAAAACGCTTAAACCAAATTTGTGCTACTCTCACAGACACTGCACTAGGTCCATAAACATCGCAAATTTTTTTCGCGGCTTGCGTTGCATTTTTACCTTTTTTGTAGTAAAATTTTAAAATGTATCGAATTTCTTCATTAGATTCACTCATCTTGACAGTACGAAAAACAAATAAAAATCACACATTTTCCTAATTTGAATTTGGAATTATGTTCTTTAAAATTTAAACTTTCAATGATACCAAAACCAGCCAGATACACATAGTATAGCCAAAGAGATTTTATTACAAGTTCATACATACTATAATGCGAAAAGACTTTTTCCCCAACCTATTATCATAATATGTGGACGTCCAAGCAAAAAGGGTCCAGTTCTCGGCATTTAGTTTCGGGAGATATAAGAAGTTTTGTAAAGTTAGGTGAAAAAATTGCATTTCACGATTTTAATTGATTATTAATAAATGCTCAATTATCTACAATTTCATATAGTAAATGACTGTATCAAGCTTTTGCAGAATTTCAACTTCAAATGTCTGATAAAAAGAATATGTGCCAGTTTTTGAATATTTTTGACTATTCTAGATACCGAATCTAGTCTTAACTCAATACCCCACTACTGGACCCTTTTTGCTTGGAGATATAATAATTACATGAAAGTTTGACATTATGCAACCATAATGATGGAAAGGTTTTTGGTTGATATGTCGCTCTGAGTCCATAAATAATAATGATAGTTGAATATGCATTGTGTTATCAACTGCCTCCTTGGTCGAGACGGAGCATGAGCTACTAATTTCGATCCCCAGTACGGGAAAAGCATTATTGAGTTTGTGCTCGGTTTATTGAAAAGTACGGGTGTAATTTACACCCACGTTTCACTACACACACCTGACCTTTCATTGCAACATCACACCTGTACGTTTTGTTATTTTATTTATTTTTTATTTTACTGAGCAAGGCACACCAACGACATATTTACAAGAATAAACAATAAGTAATCACAAATCTTCAATACTGTGTAAATACATCACTTATAGGCATGCACAACTTTCTTATTGAAATATGAGCTATGTTAAATTAAAAATTAAATTTTAATTCATTACAATATTTATAAAATTAAAAATAAAGTAAGTAAAATGACTAAATAGATTTGATTATAGAATAAAATAATAAATAATACATTTCTTCACATTGCATGAGAGCAATACAAAATCACAACAAAATATGTTATGTTTTTTTTTTTTTATGGAAAGAAGTATTTGATATCTCCCCAACTGATCTTGAACCAATCTATCAAAATAACTTACCAGTAGTCAGCACAGTGGATGTATGCGCGATCTCCTGGAAGACTGCATAGTTGGGCAGGAGACATTGCGTGGTGATTTCATCTGAGCCACACCGGATGTCCGCCTCTTGACACAACAGCGCGAAGCACGACATCGCTACTAGTACCACATCCGTGTCTATTGACCACAGACACATGAAGAATACCACCTAGAGACAAAACGGAGTTTATAATTTACAGCAATAGGTTACCAGCAAAGTTGTGGAGGTCAGATAGGCAGTCGCTCCATGTAAAATACGGGTATTCAGCTGCATTCGGTTAGACTGGAAGCCGACCCGATATAGTTGGGTAATAAAGGCTAGGCAGATGATGATGAGGTTATCCGGTTATCAGCAATATTTATATCATGGAACGGAAATACTTTACAATGGTGCCGATTCTCTTGTACACCGAACTAAACTATCACTAAAATTCCTTACTTTTTACTATGAGAATCCTAACGCTATTCTGCAATAAAAAGTCTCTAAACTTAAAAATTATTTTGACACAACTAAATCGAATTTGACAATCGCGACTCCACGTGGTACACACTTGTTTGCCCTACCCCGTGAATTTTTTAGAGCCGGAGGTGCGCAGGGGGGGCAGCCTCGACGTGTTTTATATGGAATTTTTCACGTTTTGCATGGAAAATAAAAAAAATATTACCTACGTGTTGATAATTAGGGGTATAAGGGTTACATAAAGGGGGTCGAAATTTTCATTATTTTTGCGATAGGACACACCATTTTCGAGTTAAAAGCAAAAGAAAAGAAAAAAAAAAATATTATACAGTAGGTACTGTTTTTGCATCTGAAGTCGAGGTGTTCGTGTGAATTTTAGTTCATGACAACTAATAGTACTCCACACTATATTTTATCGCGATTAAAAATGGTCAGATTTAGGTAGACAATTAAAATTTTAGGTGAAAAACGTCGAATTCAGAATAGCAAAATAGTCATTTTCACTAAATTAAAATCTCAGTGCCATCTTAGTGCTGTCAAACTAAAATATAGTTAAGTTGTGTTACTTTAGTCTATTTCAGAATGGGAAATCATCGTTTGACAGGAATTAACTAAATTATAGTGATTTTTAGTCTAGTTTAGAGGCATTTGTGACAAGAGAATCGGCACCAATATCCTACTAATATTAAATAACAAATGCGAAAGTGTGTTTATTTGTACTTCTTTCACGTAACAACAGATCGACCTGAGTTTTTGCTCAGAGATAATTAAGGGCCAGAAAGTAACATGGGCGTTTTATCCCGAAAAAAATGCACGGTTCCTGTAGGATAGACCACTGTTGCAGAAATAAGTAAGTTATAGTTTGTGTATAGACATTGCGTGGTGATTTCATCTGAGCCACACCGGATGTCCGCCTCTTGACACAACAGTGCGAAGCACGACATCGCTACTAGTACCACGTCCGTGTCTATTGACCACAGACACATGAAGAATACCACCTAGGGACAAAACCGAGTTTATAATTTACAGCAATAGGTTACCAGCAAAGTTGTGGAGGTCAGATAGGCAGTCGCTCCATGTAAAATACGGGTATTCAGCTGCATTCGGATAGACTGGAAGCCGACCCGATATAGTTGGGTCATAAAGGCTAGGCAGATGATGATGAGGTTATCCGGTTATCAGCAATATTTATATCATGGAACGGAAATACTTTACAATATCCTACTAATATTAAATAACAAATGCGAAAGTGTGTTTATTTGTACTTCTTTCACGTAACAACAGATCGATCTGAGTTTTTGCTCAGATATAGTTAAGGGCCAGAAAGTAACATGGGCGTTTTATCCCGAAAAAATGCACGGTTCCTGTAGGATAGACCACTGTTGCAGAAATAAGTAAGTTATAGTTTGTGTATAGACATTGTGTGGTGATTTCATCTGAGCCACACCGGATGTCCGCCTCTTGACACAACAGTGCGATTGCGATTTTGACAATTTTTCCCATTTATTTTATCAGTTAAAATTTTTATTTGTTAATTATCATATTATACATTAAATGAAAATAAAAATCGCATCAACCACCGTTTCGTAGTTTACAAGAACAACGCAGTCGCACGGTTTTGCATAATTTTTTTTAATTGAATGTAGGAAATACACAGATTCAACGCACACACACATGTACGTCACCACATTTTATTTAATTTTGTATGAGTTTGTTTTATTTTATTTTATATTACCTTTAATTTATTTATTATAACGGACAGACACTTCTCTATGTTTTTTATTCTAGTGTATGGCACTCGTGGGTTGCAGCTGAAAATCAGCGTCAGGTGGTACACCTTGTGTTGTCATCTGACATTATGCTGAGCTGAGGCCCTTTTGGCATTATAATAATTTATTTTCTGTTTTTATAGTTTTAAGGTGTATTTTTTGTAATGCCAATAAACGCATTTTTCTTTCTTTTTCTTTCTTTCTTTCTAAGAACGACATCGCTACTAGTACCACGTCCGTGTCTATTGATCACAGACACATGAAGAATACCACCTTAGGAGGTAGGATAAATGAGATTTTTTCTAGCAAAATTGTATATCCATTGCTTATGTACACCCATCGAATAAATCTTTATATTTTAAATTAGCGGAAAGCTTCAAACTTTAGAAGTTATTGGTATCTTTGTGAAACGGTCATTGCACTGAAGAGTGCGAAGTTATTATAATATGACGTTTGAGTAATATGACGTCAGTTTACTGTAGGGCTGTCACTATACTACAAAATTACGACACGCCCACCTACACCTCTCCACTCCTCTTCACCTACTACTATGTAACTTTAAAATGACAAGTCTTACACCAATATATTTTTTTTAATTTTTTCGAGTAATATAAAAAACAAATAACTGTCTAGACCAGTGGTCGGCAAGAGCCGCGTGCTACTGTTTGGCCTATAGAGTACGGCTCTGTACAAATGTCGAGTGCGAGCGTAGAAGATTAATTTCCGAAGTATTTTCACCAAAAATTAACACCACATCAAAAATTTATCATTTAATGTAGCTTTCTTAAGGTTAACTTGTTTATTTATTTTAACAGTTTATGTACACACATTGACAAGAAGAAAGGAATAGAAAAATACGTACAAAGGTGATGATTATTTCTAAAGAAATCTCTTCCAGCATACCTGCGATAGGAAAGTAGATAAAGAGTTGAAGTAGGGAAAGTAGATGAAGATGCCTTCATCGTATTATTCAAAATTCGAAAGTCATTTATTCAAACTAGGCTGAGAATCAGCACTTTTCGAACGTCAAAGTTACATAAGACAGTCCCCCAAAACGCCCACCCTTCACCACTTCCTAGTGCTTTAGCTGGGAAGAAGAAGTGGCGCAACAAACTCCCCTGCAGCACAGCTGTCTGTTCAGTTAGAAGCCGATATGATGATGATGAAGGCATCCTACTTCTTAGCAAGATAATTTTAGGAAGCGTTGTGGAGTGAATGCGGATGACATTATATACCTAAAATATATATATATTTTTTTTAATAATAAATAAGTATTGTTACATACAGCTGTAGTGGCAATCATGTCATTTGGTCTAAATAGCTTTTTATTTTTATTATTTGATTTTGCTTTTATATAGATTCTTTTCTTTTAGATTTTGTGAATGTGAGAACGTTGTAGGCTTAACAGACTGTAGATCTATCGACCATTTTCTATCTTGCTAAGTACCTGGTACTTGTTGATAGGCCTACACTGTCCTCTCATACCTATTAACTCTGTAATTTGAAAGCATTGTAAATACCATTTATTTTTAAAAGAGTAACCATGGAGTTTCTTGCCGGCTCTTCTCCATAGGAAACGACCAATTGGAACCGTGCATCTAGCTTCTGACGTTTCATAAGTGCCCTTATAGGTTTATGTGAAATAAAATATTTTGAATTTGAATTTGATGAGAGTTTTAAGGATTAAGAAAAGTGTATTAAGTCAGTTTGGACACACAGAAAGGATTGGCTCTCATAAGAAATCTTTGTCGTTATAGTATTGATATTTGGCTCTATTGACTAATGAGTTTGCCGACCAGCTAGACCCCTAATATTGCAAAAGGCTCGCCTGCTATTTCATGAAACTTCAACATAACTGGCGATATGCGGATAGAAAGAAAAGAAAGAAAGAAAATACGTTTATTTGCGGTAAATATGACGCAAAGAGAAAAAAAACAAAAAAAAAAAAACACGAGAATAACAAATTGGGGGAAAATATGCGTCACATCCACGCAAAACGGCCATCGCTCAGCATAATGCTGCGACCCTATGCGAGACAGAGCCCCAGCGCTGGTTTTCAGCGGCAGTTGGATGTTCTATTCAACTCTGCCCAACCCTTAAAGGAATCCAGGCGTGGTGTTATGTGTGTGCCCTATTAAATCCTACACCTTACCTCGAGTTTGATATGCGCCTGTTTACAGATAGGTATCTGCGAGCCCACGTTGGCATACTCCTTATGTTTTGCTAGGAACTCGTTGCGGCAGGTCAGGATATCTCGGAGCCATCGTAGAACTTCGCGGTAGTTGCAGATCTGACGCTGGATCAGCTTCTGACTTATGTTGTACAGGACTTGGGAGCTGCGGACAAAGAAAGATTAAAGGGTTATTATTTACTTAAATAAAAACCGGCCAAGTGCGTGTCGGACCACGCACAATGAAGGGTTCCGTAGTTGGGATGAATTTATCCCAAGAAACTTAACATTGGAGTGGAAAAACATGTTCTCCCATACATTCCAACTGCAAATGTAAGTTTGTACGCACAATATTGGGAGATTTACCAATTTATTTTAAGACCATAGACTTCATATAGATTTTACTTTAATCTATAAGTAAAGAACTATATACGTTTCGGAGATAGGAAGGGGAATTTTCATCTATTTTCATACATTCCGCATGGGAGAACATGTTTTTCAAACTGCAAATTTAAGTTGGTCGATTATTACTCGTAAACCTGTAAATCCTACTTAGCTGTGATAGTTTTCCTTATAACTTCGTTATATATACTACTGCTATGATTTTTTTCACAAATCCAAGTACAACCATTTAGCCGGCAGGGGGACACATAACTCACAAAAAATTGCATTTTAAAGCTTAATATTTCGCAAACGGATCCCTGAATTGAAAAATAGTTTTCACACATCCACAATATTTTTGAACGACCTTTCCAACGACACCCCACACCATGGGATAGACGAGAAAAAAAGAACATCCCCACTTTACTTGTAGGGGAGGTAAAAATAAAATTATTTTACCACTTTGTCGGCGTGATTAATATGTATACGCGTGCCAAATTACAGCTTTCTAGTACTAACAGTCTCTGAGCTAAGCCGCGGACAGACAGACGGACAGACATGTCGAAACTAAAAGGTTTCCTTGTTTACTACGGAACCCTAAAATGAAATGCTGTTCGTTGGTAAGTGCATTACTTGAGAACGGGTGGACCTATTTACTTATTTTTTAACCGACTTCCCAAAAAGGAGGGGGTTATCAATTCGGTTGTATTTTTTTTACTTGGAAAAGTTGCCCGGTAAATCGGAAAAAAAACTGAACGTCCTTCTTTCTATGAGATTTTAGTATATATTATTGAAATTTAATGCCTTTTCTAATTATGTTAATTAGAAAAGGCACTAAGGCTAAGGTAGAAAATAGATATTTATCTAATACCAGTTTGATGTATACAGACCGTTCACTATAACTTGTCCCTTGCCGTCATGTTGAACTATTTAAAAAGATTAATATTATGACGGTACCTTGCTAATTCATTTATGAAAATATTATGTATGTGAGAAAAAATCTACATCTTTTTAACAAAATAAGTGATAGACATAATGTTAATACTAGAAATAAAGATAAAATAAATCAACCATTTTTCAGACTATCTAAAGTACATACATTTTTTATGGGGTACTGTGTTAAATGTTACAACAGAATACCTTGTGATATATTAGAATTAAATGAAAGAAAATTTAAAACTCATATAAAAAATACACTTTGCAAACAAGCATATTACAAATTAGAGATAAAAAGATAAAAATGCTTGGAAACATGCTGATCCTGCTCCATAGGACAATTTAGAATCTAGACAAAATCTAACTGGTTGCTAATTTAATTGTATAATATATATATATTTTTTTATATTGTTTTTACATTCTGTGATTACTCGAACTCACACACTGAGTTATATTTCTTGTAAAAATGCTAGGAATATCGTATAATTTTACAATGTTTGTAAATATGTGAGCACCATGCATGATCTATCACATGATTAATTTATCTGTCATTCCTTAATTTTTCATTATTTTTACCTAACGTGGTATAGTAATCTTATTCTAGGTGCATCGTCTTCACATATAATTATATAATTGATGTATACAAGATATTGTGAAAACATTTTAAAAGAGTAACGGTCGAGTTAGGTTAGTAAGGTATAGTTTTCGTATGGAGAAGAATGGGCTCTTGCCCATTCTTCTCCATACGAAAACTATCTTTTGGAAGGGGCAACTAGAATCAATTATTATTTAAATGTTGACGTTCAAAAGTGCCTTTTTTGTGCCTAATTGAAATAAATTATTTGACTTTGACTTTGTACCATTGCTTTGTCAAGCTTAGTTTCAATACTAATAAGAGTCCAAAATAGAGACTGACAGAACAGTGCTACCAATGGCGTTACGGGACAAGTTATAAGGAACGCACTCTAGTCGAGATCGTAAGTAGGTACGTGTGGCGGCGACGGCAGCCACGACTGCTAGTGGAACCGCGTGCTCGGACCAACCTGTTAAAAGAGGCGCCGCTGACGCGTGCTCTCCGCACGCTCAACCTCATAGCGAGTGCGACGAAGTTATTCTGTTGTTCTCTGGGTGAATTCACAAGGAGTGCTTTGTGTGTAATTAGTTAGAGGTATTAGTTATAAGTAACAATTAATTTAAGTTAAGTATTAATTAAGGCGCATTTATCGCATTGGTTAGCTGCAATGGTAAATCTATGTAGCTAAATAAATAAATAAATTACGAGGGGTTGGTTAAAGCTGAATGTCACATGCATGTCAAAAAACGACAAGGCCTATTTGTCTATGTCTGTGACAGTTAGATAGTTTCAACCTAAATCCCCATTTACACGATGCAAGTTTCTTGAAAAGTCAAAGTCAAATAATTTATTTCAAATTGGCACAAAACTTTTAAACGTCAAAATTTATAAGCAAAATGATTCTAGTCGCTCGTTCCAAAAGTTTCGTGTGGAGAAGAATGGGCAAGAAACTACACCGTTACTTTTTTTTTAAGTTTTACAATATGTTGTATACATTAGTTACATAATTATAGGTGAAGACGATGCACTTAGAATATAATTACTAAAAAAGAAAAAAGTAGCAATGGCAGATAAATTAATGATGTGATAGATACAAGATGGTGCTCACAAAAATTGTAAAAGTAAACGATATTCTTTAAAAAAATATATACAGCACCCGGAAAGAGCCGAACTTCGCCGAGCTAACCCGATACATCCCTTTTTTGCCTAAGAGTACAACTTATCAAGAAATACACTAACTTGATGTCTTGTCTGCCTGATGTATTTTGTACCCTTGCAGATGTTCATAGCGTTTACGTAATGGCGTAACTGCTATGAACATTAGCAAAAGCGAAGTGTATGGGGCGACGATCTTCGCAGGGTGGTAACGCGATAGCGTAACTGTTTATAGACATTCTAAATCTAAACAATTAGATCGATTTTACCTTATACATACATTTCTCTAACATACATGCGTTTCAAAAACATGTATTGGTTGGTTGGACGGAATTCCTGCCTATCGATACATAACAAAATGTTATAATATAAGCATATTCACATGCCAATATGGACGTATGGGATCCAACTGTGGGCTGTACTAAACCGACCAACATCAAAATGATACAGACATTCCAAAATAAGGTACTCAGGAGGTTAACGCGCCCTGGTATATAAGAAATGACGACCTACATCGTGACTTAAAAATTGAACCCATCACCAACATAATTTAAAAAATTGCTGAGTCCCACGACAACAGACTCCACCGTCATGTGAACGTCGAGGCAATTTAGCTGTTAGACAACACAAACATAGTGCGAAGACTAAAACGAACAAAACCCTTTGACTTAGTGTAGTGTAAAAAGTGTAGAAATAATAGTGACAATGACACACATATAACACATGAACAAAGTGTTTTTATTATTATATCAGACTCTAAGAAAGTGAAACGGACTTGTGTAAAGTGCAATAAACACTATTCTAAGTTTTAAAATAATTATCACGTAAAAAATTTAGTTAAATTAAAATTGCTTCTTAGTCTTAAAGGCTAGATTGTAATTGTTTAGTAGGAACCGGGTTCTTTCTAAAAAACTATTAAAAAAAAAACATTTTTCTAGAGACAAATGATATTTTCGACAAAAAAAATGCAGCATCTGGAAATAGCCGAACTTTGCCAAGCTCATCCGAGAAATTCATTCGCTTGAATCCAACGCTAATAAACTTACCAAGCAATACCACCAACTTGATATCTTCTGCACCTGATGTATTTTCTACTCTTGCAGATGTTCATAGCGTTTACGTAATGGCGTAAATGCTATGAACATTAGCAAAAGTGAAGTATGAGGCGACGATCTTCGCAGCACGTAGCGCCTTAAGCTTATTATTTTACAGTTATTTTAAACAATTAGGTAATTTTCTTGAACATAAATATCTCACTGGCAACAAATTATATTTCCGTAACAAAAAAAAAACGTATCCGGAAATAGCCGAACTTTGCCGAGCTTACCAGAGAAATTTCTTGGCTAGGATGCATAATTATAAACTTACCTAGAAATACACCAACTTGATACTTTCTCCGCTTGATATGATGTATTTTCTACTCTTGCAGATGTTCATAGCGTTTACGTAAACGGCGTAAATGCTATGAACATTAGCAAAAGTGAAGTGTATGTGGTGACGATCTTCGCAGGGTGGCTGGTATCGGCTGAATGAGAGTAGCCGAGGATCGAGTTAAATGGCATGCGATTGGAGAGACCTATGTTCAGCAGTGAACTGCAAAAAATATGGATCCCTCTAATAACTACGTACAATATGCCCGAGGTTAATACATGATACTAAGCACATTTGCTTAAATAATTATATATTTCACATTTCCCTGGAAACAAAGTATGTTTAATTTATTGTTTATACTAATCAACATACAAATTATACACATTAACTGTGAACTTACGCGACAAAAAAAAAAGCGATATCCAGAAATAGACGAACTTTGCCGATCTTACCCGAGTAATCCCTTTGTAAAGATCCTATAGTTACCAAGAAATACACCAACTTGATATCTTCTCCGCCTGATGTATTTTCTACTCTTGCAAATGTTCATAGCGTTTACGTAATGGGTAAATGCTATGAGCATTAGCAAAAGCGAATTGTATGGGGCGACGATCTTGTGATTCTGCGCTTGTGTCTTTTGCTACCCGATTGGTCGAAAGCGAGGCTAGGCCGGCGGACAACGATGAGTCAGATTTTTTTTTTTAGTTAGATTATTTATTTTAATATTGCTTTTAATATTAATTTTGATTGTTATTTTCATTTTGTTATTTTAAATTAATGTGTTTTTTTTATGGACCATGTGGTCAGCAATAAAGATTTTTATTATTTCCTTTACGCGAATGGACTATAGTAATCTACTTTATCAGTAATTAAGAAAAAAATATATACACAAATGTGAAACAAACACATGAAAATAGAATTGATTCTAGTTACCCCTTCCAAATGGTAGTTTCTTATGGAGATGAATGGACAAGAAACTCCATAGTTACTCTGTTCAAATATTTACAATATTTTGTATATGTCGTGGCCAGATCTTAAAATTGATCATTTCATGAAATGAACATCGACCACATGGTGTGGCCTGGCCAGATCATTGAATACTCAACGTTTAACGATATGAACAGTTAAACGCGGCAGCGGCCGGCGAGTGCTACTTCCAAGTTGGTCGCAGTTACTTGACTATTTTTACTATGCCTTACACCATGGATACCCTACATTAATGATATGGCCAAACGTCGACTGACATATCATTAAACAATTGATCAATTCTAAGATCTGACCACGACATATATATTAATTATATAATCATATGTAAAGTCGATGAACCTGGAATAAAATTACTATACCACAATAGGTAAAAAGAATTAAAAATGAAGCAACGACAGATAAACTCATTATGTGATAGATACATGGTGCTCACATACTTACAAACATTGTAGAAGTATACGATATTCCAAAAAAATAATAGCAAGTAATACTAATAAGTCAGTGTATGAGTTAAAGTAATCACAGAATGTAAAATCAATGTCATATAAATAACAAATTATACAATTAAATTAGCAACCAGTTTGATTTTGTCTAGATTTGACTTGATTTTTGTGAAAACTCCATAGTTTATTTTATTAGGTTCACTTACAATTGATTTGACTGATACAAACAGATAATGCAGTTTTTAAAATAGAATAACAGTTCATGAGTTACATACTTATAGGTAAGGTGTCATGTTTTGTTATGTGTAAACTTATATATATTAACCTCGACGTTTTGTCAAGTCGTAAAAACTGTGCGAAGCAGGGGCGGGCCACTAGTTTAGACACTAAAGACATTATAGAATGGTTAAAAATGGCGCGATTTCTTATACCAACGGATCAAAGGACGTTTCATGCGTTTTTCTTATATCTTACTCGTCTAGTTTAGTTTATTTATAATTATCCTAATTTAACATTCAATAGTATTCAATTATATAAAATCGCAATCATCAGACACATTATGACACTCACCTTTGTGTTCTGATATCCTCTCCAACTCCTTAATCTTCATCAACCTTAAACCCGCGTCCATTTAAAAGCGAACGTTTCACGAAGACCCGATCGGTCGCGTGCATGTCTCACTTTTTTTTTTCGAAAACCTGAGAGCGCCCTCTGTCGGCACGACCCCGCGTTCAGGTTCACCGAACAAAAAGTTCGATCGATTCGCGCGACGATCGCCTTTAAATAGGACGAGGGGTAAGTCTCCTAAAGACGCCAGATCTTGGGATTGACATATCCTACAATAAACCTGGGTATATCTCCTCACCTGATATCCCAGAAAGTGTTGAGCGGCGCCTCAGGATTCCACATGTGCACCCGGTCAGGTCTGTGCAAGGCTAGTAGCGCGTCCATGGCCGCTTGTGATATTTCTCCCATGCCGGTTTGATGAACTAAAGAGACTAGGCCGTTCATCAGTTCTGTGGTTGAAGATTGGATCTCGATGCTGGAGCGGCCTGGGTTCTGGAGACAAAAAAGATAATTTTATTAGAAAATTGGATAGTGAATGAGAAGCGATAATTACTCTCGACTAACAATACCACAGAATAATACAGGCGCACTCTGCATTTTAGGTATGAAGTTACAAGTACGCGGCGAGCTCGTCTTGTCGGGCCAATTCAGTGAGCGTAACGTAGTCAGAAGATATAAGAGTTACGCGATAGAAAGAGAGGCAACTTCTAGGTGAATATAACTGTAGGTAATTAACGCTGTGCGACCTGAATTGCACTTTATTGTGTCGTAGCAAGTCGCTTTTTATTTAAATGATTTTGCGGAGTAAACCATCTGTATTAATCGGTGACATTACTACTGTTGTAGTGTTGGATAAGTGGTAATACTGCTCTTAGATACGAGCTGGTGTTGTTTAGGCTAAAGACAAACATGCCAGAGCCAGGTTTCTTAGTAAAATAGCCTATTTGGTCTTAACCTTAACTATGCCTAATTTTGAAAAACACAACCTCCGCTTCTGAAAGCTGGATCAGTAAATTTACTATCAAATCCCATGAATACTATTGTGTTTAGTTCCCAGAAATAAGAACAAAAAACCCAGTTAATATGAGTTTTTACGCCAGATTTTTGCACGATTTCAGAAACTGGAGGTAAATCTAGTGCTATTGGTCGCAAGCTCGACTTCTGAGCATCAAGCTTGAGCTCCAAGTCGGGCCAAGCGTTATTGGGTATTTCGATTAGGATTTTTTCTAAGAAGCAGCCCGACTAATACAAATTAGCATCCAATAGGCTTATGGCGGCATCTACATCGCCACATCTGAATCTCGCATCACACTGAGGTCACCCAAAATCCTGCATCGCGCAAGCAGAGTTTACTGAGCGACTGGCATATATATAACGTCCCGACAACAATCGTCGGGCAGTAGCCCACCAGACACAACACCTGTGTAGTCGGAGGATACTCTCTTTCCTATAAAGTACACCCTAATACAATGTTACTTGAGTAACACTCGAAATGAGGGTGCAGTATTCAACCCCTTTGGAGAATAAGCGTATAGCGCCACGCTTATCTAACCTAACCTAACTAATTGCGTGCCGCGGTTTCGTATAAGTTTCAATATCGTAGGAATATCGGGATAAAAAGTATCCTATGTCCTAATCCAGGTCATGGTCTACCCATGAGCCAAATTTCATCCAAATCTGTTCAGCCGTTTTAGCCTGATAGCGTAATAAACAAATAAACAAACCATTGTGCATTTTCCCATTGTTTGTCTTATTTGTACTTATATTTATGTATAATTAGGTGTATTTATTATATTTATAGTTTTTAATAGGTATATATGTATATCTTTATATTTAAATATTTAAATCTTCAAATCTCTCTGTTGCACCTACCACTGTTTGTCTCTGCATCACCCGAAGGTTGACTGGTAGAAAATGCCCATGGCATTAAGTCCGCCTCTGTACATTTGTGTGCTTGAAGTATTAAATAAATAAAACAAACTCACTTTCGCATCCTAATCCTAACTTATATTAATATTAATAATATTATAAATGCGAAAGTGAGTTTGTTTGTTTGTTACGCTTTCACGCTTAAACGACTGAACAGATTTGGATGAAATTTGGCACAGGGGTAGACCTTGACCTGGAGAATGACATAGGCTAGGCTTTTCATCCTGGATTGCAGACTAAGTAGAGGGCAAAAACATAAATCAGAAACTATAAATATTATACTTACACTCAACATCAACATTGGATCTGCATGTATCAGCTTCACCATACATAGCAGAAGATTCCTGTAAGCTGGCATTTCTTCACTCTTATTGAATTTTGACTGCACTTCTTTGGATTTAAGTGAGAGGGAGATCATTCGTAGTGGGGTGTGGACTACGTAGCCCTGCAGGAAAGAGAGAGACAAGAATATGGTTAGATACTGGTGGTTGAGAGAGATTGCATTATCGATCATTCCCATAACTTGTTGCTAAAAGCTAAGACAAGCTTACATAATCAGCCTATAATGTTCCCCAGCAGACACAGGCCTCCTCACTGTGAGAGGGACAGGGCCGTAACCCACCACGCGGGTCCAGTGCGGGTTGGTAGATATCACATGTTTCAACTTTTTACAGACAGACTTAGATAAGATGGTGGTAGCTAGTCAGGCGGGCTTAGAACAAGCCCTACCACCAACCAAACCGAACAGAAAATTTTGCCCCTGCTAGGAGTCGAACCCGGGACCTCTGGCACTGAGACAGGTGGTCTTAGACCTTCAGACCTTAGATTAGATTTTGTGAATGTGAGAACGTTGTAGGCTTAACAGACTGTAGATCTGTCGACCATTTTCTATCTTGCTAAGTACCTGGTACTTGTTGATAGGCCTACACTGTCCTCTCATACCTATTAACTCTGTAATTTTAAAACATTGTAAATACTACCATTTACTTTTAAAAGAGTAACCGTGGAGTTTCTTGCCGGCTCTTCTCCATAGGACACGACCAATTGGAACCGTGCACCTAGCTTCTGACGTTTCATAAGTGCTCTTGTAGGTTTATGTAAAATAAAATATTTTATTTTTTTTATTTTCATCGCACTACCGGCTAGCCGCAATGCGGTGCACCACAGTCTCGAGTTAACCGGAGACGGCCAGCCACAAGTCAGTGCGTTGGAATTATAAATAGACATGCGGCATGCCGTACCGGTAGCCGGTAGTGCGTTGAAGGACTTACTATTAAACCACAGTGGTGGTTGGTTCTTCTAATTATGACAACGGTTCAATAGCTACCAACCTGCGTAGCCTTGTTGGACGTATCCGTGAACATAGCTCTCAGTTCTGCCGCTCTTGGATAAAGCAGCTCTATCTGGGGCCACCATGGTAAACGGGGCTGTTTTATTATCCTGTAAGAAGGTAAGTATTCGTTAGTTGAGAGTATGTCATGCTCACTTAAATGTCTCGCTGATGGTGGCGAGTGTGTTGGATCATTCGGTTCCCTACAAAATGGTTGAGCTGGATGGTGCTGATCCACGCGTCATGTTCGTGAACGGGCGCCGTCGGTTGAGACTGGTCATCTCTTATCTGCCATTGCTTATTTTTAATCGTTTTTGATTATTAATTCATTTTACATTGTTCTCACATATAGAAGCAACAAAAGTAATGTACCCAGGATTTTGTAATTTCTATATTTAAAAGAGTGTCCTTGGAGTTTCTTGCCCGTTCTTCTCCATAGAGATCTACGTTTTGGAATGGGCAACCAGCTTCAACTTTCTGACTAACTGACCGACTCTTTGACAATTCAAAAGTGCCTGTAAATGGTATAATTGAAATAAATGCTTTGAGTTTGATACTGATGTATATCTACACAAATAGTAAAGCGGAATAGTACTAACGAGGAATAGATTTTTTTTTGTTGGTTTTTTGCAGTTTCAGAAGCTAGCGGTCTTTGAGACTGCCAGTCGTATTTGAAAAAATATTTTTGCATTTGATAACCCAATTCTTGATCGCTCAAATGCAAAAAGAATTTATATATCTGTAGTATGTATGTTTATATATTTAAGCTCTATGTATTTATTTAAGTATATGTTAATTTATTACGTTATACGTGTAGGTTTATTTCAATATTTTAGTTTAAGACTTCGCATATTTATATTTTTCTCTTCTTGTTCTCACACACTATTGTCTACATTTCTTTCTCATTTCTCCTATCGTCTGCTGGAAGAAATTTCTTAAGAATTAAGCAGTACCTTTGTGCTCATAATTATGATTATGTCTTATCTGTATCTATTTTTCTGTGTACATAAATAATAAAATAAATAAAGAATTAATATCTCAATGTGTCAAAATCACGCCTGTTTTCCACGAAGGGTTAGTTACAAATAATGTGAGATGAGATTGGGACAAGGTCTTGCGTAGTTACGGGAATTGGCCTTCAAATAATCCTACATGGGCACTTATCAGTGGCGAAAGCACTATAGAACACGATTCAAGTCTACCGCTACGGAAAAATGGCATAGTCAATAGTGTCTACTATTGCCAAATAATATAGTTATACTATGGGTATTTAATTCACCATTACATTCAAACAACAAAAACGCCTATTTCTAGCTTTGAATTACAACAACAAAAAATTATCCTAACATAACGGCGCCAAAACGTCATAATCGGGAACTAAAAATTCATACAATAGCGATCCCGTCATGACGTCACTTAAGGTCACGTGGCACCGCTTGATAAAGGACGAGAGCAAGCCGGTGTACAACAAGTTACGATAGAGACAGATATAGAAAAAACGCCTCAGCGAGAATGAGATGGAGGAACATTGCACATTTTATTTAGTTTTCACCTGTTCAAGTGTATTTTATTCGATTCTTTATATTCCTTTAATCATTTTGGAATGATAGTACAGTCACGAGCTTTAATTTGGGACCCACCTAAAGTTGAATATCGTGTAGCAAACTATCGCCATTTAGAGCTATTATGTTAACGCTGTCACTGCACAAACAATAAACGTCATAATGTTTACCATCGACAACTTTACGTTTCTAGGGGCTAACGTCAACTGGAGCGAGGGCAAACGATCATTACCGATTTCCGAGTAATAATTACTTTTTGGTCCTGTGGTCCCATAAGAAAAAAGAAACAAATAAAAAAGAACAAAATTATATTGTCAATATATGATAGCTAGTCAACTAACCCGCTTATTCTTCAAACCTATATTAGTTAAAAAGTTTTGTCTCTTTCTCAAACATAAATATCAAAGTGACGGACCGAAACAACATATTTAAAATAAAATAGGTTTAAAGGCCGTTTATGATTATGGGGGCTTAGAAGATTTCAGCTAAAATATTGATTAATAAAATCTTTAGAAAAACAAAGTTATTTATTCTTTATATTTATTAAGACATTTATGACACAAACCTCAATCTTAACACAATTATATAGAAAGCATGGTTAGCGGTGCACAAAATAAACACTTATCACCGAAGGCTACGACTAAATTAATTTAAATCTCTCCAGTAATTTTTTTATCATAAATATTCAAAACCGCGTATATCCACCTTCATTGTCAATCACAGCCTGGAGCCGGTTACGCATGGATCCAATCAATTTGTCACATATGTCAGTACCCCTTAAACTTTCCCAGACTGTGAGGCAGTGATCCATAAGTGCTTCTCTAGTTCTTTCGTTTCTATTTGACCATTTTTGAACCATTAAGCCCCATACATTTTCTATAGGATTTAAATCGGCACACTTTGCAGGCCACGGAATACGATTTAAATTTGCTCTATTATTGTCGAACCAAGTTCTAACGATTCTTGCCGTATGAATTGTTGCGTTATCTTGAACAAAGTTTATTGGAGCAACATCTTCTTGTGGATAATATAGTTGCAATGTTGGAAGGACACTCTCGTCTAATAAATCGACATAATCTTGAGCAGTGGCCCTGGGTGGTAAATTTATTAGTTCTCCAATGCCGGCTGAACTAATCCAGCCAGACATGTTAACTGTAATGCGACCAGACGCGTTGTTAGCTATGACGTGGTCTTCCGTGTATCGCGTCCTGTCAATTCGCCACAAATGTAGTCTGCCCGTTTGGGAAGATTGAAAAGTCTTTTCATCGATGAAAGCCGTCGTCGTCCAATCAAAATTTAGATACTGACGTGCGAAAATAAGTCGAGCAGCTTTATGGGCATCCGTCAACGCAATTTTTTTTTGCAGGCCGCCTGTGATGCAGTCCCATAGCTTTAAGATGCCTTCTAACTGTTGAAGGGTGGACTTCAAACGCTTCCGCAAAATGCCTCGTTGGCGTAAATCCATTCATCAGGTATTGCCTTTGCATCAAGTGGCTCTGCTCTTGTGTTATAACTTGCGGGTGATGGTTGTTTCGTCGTAAGTCAATAATATTTTCCTCGTTCCCGTGGCGTCGAACCCAGCGGCGAACTGTGTTTCTTGTCACATTTATTCGTCGCGATATCTCGTGAATGCCTACTCCTTGTTCGTGCAAATCAATAATTTGGATCCTTATTTGGTCACGATTACAAGCATTTTATTAATTGGTAAATTATATTTTGTGAAAATATCACATTAAACTATTTTCTTAAATGACACTGACACGACACATGTTCGTAATTAGAAAATCGTAATGATAGCTTTTTGCAACGAGGTTATCATTTCATAGGTCGATTAGATAAGACATTTTATGTCTTAACTTGACATTCAACATTTCAACCTTAAAGCAAAGTTTCAAAGTTTCGACCTTATTGCATTATGATTGTTCTAACAACATTTAACGGAAATGGGTCCCAAATTAAAGCTCGTGACTGTACCTATATGGCTAATATACACACATCAACACGGTCTAGGGATATTTTTAAAAAAGCGAATTACTATCAATGTGTTAATTATTTATATGACATATATATATATAAAAGATACGTTATTTAATATTCTACGATTTTTTAATAATGGTTAAGGTACTTCGATTAAAAATTCAGGATTTTATGGAAAAAAAATGAAGCATAGACGGAAACCGTATATGAATTAACTTTTAATTTATGAGTAAAAACTGAAAAAAATAGAAAAATCATTTAATTTGTGTTTATAAACTTGAAGTTAGTAGTCTGAGAAAGCGCCCATGATGTTCATAACACATCGGCAACGATTCGGCATGCTCAGAACAAGGTTGTCAATGTCTTGCTGCGGAATATTGTCCCATGTCCTTCTGAGGTGCGCAAAAAGTTGATCTTCTGTAGCCAGATTTTCAGGAACTTCCTTCAGAGCTCTTCTTTGCAGCATATCCCACGCATGCTCAATGGGATTTAGATCTGGCGATTGAGCAGGCCAGTCTAAGGCCCTAACATTGTGTGTATGTAACCAAGCTGCTACCGTTCTCGCCGAGTGTGCCCGGGCATTGTCGTGCATGAGCAGGAAATCTTGCCCCATTTGTGTTCTGTGGGGCAAGATTACGGGCCCCAGCACCTGTTGGACGTATCGTTCTGCCGTCATATTGCCCCGCACCCAAACGAGATCCGTCCGTCCTCCAAGACGAATTCCTGCCCAAACCATAATTGTTCCTCCTTGGTATGGGTGAACTTCCTGAGGGTTCTGAAGACGGCTCCATCGTCCAGGAACTCGCCAAACACGCGTCCTTCGTGAATCTGGATGGAAGCCGAACCTGGATTCATCCGTGAACAGCACATTGGACCATTGCTCACGGCCCCAGTCCACGTGGTTCCGAACCCATTCTAATCGTCGTCCACGATTGCCTCTCCGTAAAGGTGGGACCCGGAGTGGTCTACGAGAGCGTAGATTGCTTTCATGCAGTCGCCTTCTTACAGTTTGGTCACTCACAAGCACTTGGTGTTCCACTCGCAGCCTTTGGACCAATTGAGTCGCCGTTGCATTTGGTTGAGCTCGCGCAGTAATTTGCAAAAATCGATCTTGTCTGGGGGTAGTGATGCGATTTGGCCCCCGGTGCCTCTCCGCTACTTCACCTGTGGCACGATAGCGTGTCCACAATCTTGAAATTACATTTTGGTGGGTCCCTATGGCCTCAGCAACATTACGCTGAACAGACCCAGCTTCCAGCATTCCCACAGCTCGTAACATCTCCGCCCTCGTCAAACGTTGGCGTTGCATGGCTACAAATGCTACAATACCTCAATTTTAACTTTATCTATCGTTTAAAAATGAAAAAAAAACTGTAACTAAACGTAATTCGTATTGTTTTCTAAATTTCGCACAAATGAAAATTCCCTCTCCTACACATCAAGACATTTTTATGCCACCGAAACAAAAGAATTTTCAAAAATTTGAATTTGGAATTAATCTGAGATAAATTACAAACAAATCGGTGTATGAAAGATTACAATGCGGCCAGTACTTTTCGAGTTATTTAATTGAGTATGAAATATCCCTAGACCGTGTTGATGTGTGTAGTTGAGTTTATTTCAGTAAAAAATGTAAAGTTACGATAGATGGTGTTAAATTCAGTTAAGAAGAAAGACTTTTATTTTAGTCTTATTTTTTTTTAGTTTATTTTAATTTTATTTTTAATATTTTTACTTTATTCGTAAGTAAAAGTAAGTTAAGACCGGCTTACCTCTCATAAAAATTGAGACCTCGCCGCTGGCACTTATAGAACGTCAGAAGTTCATATTTTTTTTTTTAGATTTTGGCACACAATTTATTTTGCAACGTTTTAAATATAAATTCTCAACTTGCAGAACGAATGATACTAACTTTGGAATTGTGGAGAAACAGGGTGGAATGTTCCTTCATAGAAAAGGGAGGATCCTCCAACTAGAGGAGTGTTGTCTCGTGGGCTAACTTTGCTATCGCGATGTAGGATTTGGGTGACGTCAGATGTCTTACGTAGTTCGTATAAAGTCATATAGATGTCGCCACATAACCTTTGACAATATTTGTAACAGCAGTATATTATTGACAACTTACCTGAGTAAAGAATTAACGATGACGTAGTGATAAGAGATATGCGTGTTCAGATTGAGGCACACTTTGAGCGCGTCGTTGTTATGCGGCATGATACGGAATAGCGATACGAAGCAGTCCGTCATTAGGTCCAGTTCTGAGTACCCGGAGATCAGGTTACCACGGATGTAGGATTTTGAGGGATTGAAAAGTAAAGACTGTAACAAAAAGGAATTACATGTTATTATTAAACTTGGTACTGATCTTTCCATCGTCAAATACGTTTTATACTAGGAATTTTATAATAATATATTTTTTTTAAAGGTATATTGACATATTTTGTCTGTAATTAATATTGACTACTTTTGCACTGACTCTAATTTTATATATTAAACTGAAATTAATAATTAATTTATAATTGTCAATTTAATTAATAACATTATTATAAACATTTTGTACGCCGAGTGAGGCAAAACATGTTGGTCCGGTAAAATTATATTACCATCTGTATGTGCATATTCATGTATCATGTTCAATGATCGGAGTAGGTAGATTGAATTGGGGTCATTGATCCGAAACGTATATATTAATATGGACATTCCTCCGGAATTGGTTGATTATTTAAAAAAAACCTTAGGTAGGAATTGTATTAAA
The DNA here is from genome assembly GCA_949128155.2 of Xanthia icteritia. Taxonomy (NCBI): domain Eukaryota; kingdom Metazoa; phylum Arthropoda; class Insecta; order Lepidoptera; family Noctuidae; genus Xanthia; species Xanthia icteritia. The sequence goes on along the minus strand of OX421959.2, from coordinate 8,265,060 downwards.
ATGAGCAATATTATATTCTTCATATATTTTTTTAACGGCAAACAGTCACGATTCCAAGCTTTGGTAAGTAATATTTTACTTGTTACAAGGAGTTTAAACCGATGTACTATAACAATATTTTTAATATTGTGTGTGTTTGCTTAAGCTGTTGAACATACCATCACCAACTTTGAATTGAGTAGTAATAATATCACTACCAACATTAACAATATTTAATTGAATCCGGAAATACCGGAATTGCTTTCCGGAAAAATGGCTTATCCATGTTATTCTTTCTGTGTGCATTTATGATACAAGTACCAAAAATCAATCTACTTACTCCGATCATTGATCATGTTACACATGTTTGAACAAATGAATTTATCTTTAATGAAATTGTCAATTGACACATACATATTTTATACTTTATGTAAATTATTTGACGCTAGAAAAATTGGCCGTTATTAAAATAAAGTTGATTGTTATTGAGAAAATTGATTGGAGGTATCAATCTCGTCTGCTGTGCATGGGGGCCTTGGTTTGATTCGAAAGTCGAGCAAAGATTGGGTTTTCTATAGTGGCATCGACTCTAGATTTATATATTTATAGGTAATGGATCATTACAAGGACAAGCCTATTGAGGTTTGTCTCTTATTTTCATAGGATTTATAAGATAACTGGCGAAATAATAATAATAAGTTAGCTCTGGCCCCTCGTACGCCTTCTAAAGGTCCCGGACCCCAGGGTCCCGAGAAATGTCAAAATACGTAAAAATAATAATAATTGTTTATTGAAATAATTGATTTACAAAATAGGGCCATAAACTATAGTTAGGTACATATATATTGGATTCTACCTGAACTAGAAATAAACCTGTATCTCAGGTATCACACTCAAGTGCTTATACATAAGTATTAAGTATCTAAGATTCCATAAACAAATAGTAAATAATTTATCTACTTTTATTATGGTTTTTTGTGATTGTACTGTACCGCTTTGCCTAACCCTTCGAAAAATACAGACTTCACGGAATGGTAAAAACGCTAAGAAGTTGAATTTACCACTTACAAGGCAATCAGATCTCTAGAAATATATCTTTCGAATTTCGTGTGATATGGTGTGGATGCGTATATTGTCAGTCAGTCAGTCACATAGACATATCTCTGTGCACTAAGTACAGCTCACCTTGAGATCGTTGATAACAGACTTGACGAGTTTAAAGGTGACGTTGCCTGAGTCAGCTATGTTGAGGTAGGTGGACGCCTTGCATAGCTTGACGCATGTCACTACAGCTGCTTCTGTCATCTGTTTTGAGTTGTTTTGAGGACCTGTGGAGAAGAAAAAGTCATAATCAGTTACCTATAGCTAAAGAAAGGTACAGACGCCAGCAGGTCAAACTACCCGAAACTGTCAAATTTTCCCAATCAACTTTGAACCTTATGCTTTAGTTATAAAGTTGAAAATCTATTAGAGAAATTTGACAGATTGTAGTAGGTTGATAGGCTGGCGTCTGTTCAAGACTACGATTTAAATATTTAATATAACATAATATTATTTTCTCCGAAGCGTTCAGCAAGGGTGAGTAGATATACCCACATTTCTCCAGTTATGTTTAAGTCCCATGTAATAGGGGGCGAGCCTTTTGCCATCAACTAGACAGAAATCCAGACTTCGGGCTGTTACTGAGAAATCGCTAATGGAAAAACCCAATGACACTTTGTGACCTGGGAATCGACCCCAGGACCTCATGCTAAGCAGTAACGCTAGCAACCACTAGAACAATGATGCAGTGTGGTACTTATTTATTATTCACCAATAATAAGTATAGCTAGTCCTACTAAATGACGCGCCCCACTACTGCATTACCCATAGAAATCCGCTTAAATGCGGTAGTTGGGCGCGTCATTTCAGAATGGACAAGCTATACCACGGTTTTAGAAAACCAAGTCAATTATCCACACTTTTGTTTGGTATTAATTTGATAACAAAGATGGTTTAGTTTAATGAAAGCCGGGTAATAAATGTGAAATTAAATTAACTGGCAAAACTTCACAGACATATTGGTATCGATATAAAAGATTTTCTAAAGTCATCATTTCAAATAAATTCGAATTCGGCATTAATTATTTTCTTTTCAAATGATAATTTAATTTATGTCGAATCTCTATGTATTTTACTGTGTGTTCATAAATAAATAAATGTTTTTTGTTTCGAAAAGAATACTTACTTAGTCCTCGTTTGACGGAGTCAATAAAATGTTTCTTTTTTGTATGTCGCGGACTGCACGGCGCGCCGCTATCCGCATTCACTATTTCCTCCAGAACTTTCTGTTAACAATTATATAATACATTAATAATGCATTGTAGAATACCTAAGGCCCTAATAAGACTAAAAAAGTGGTTGTGACATGCAAAACAGAACCTTATTTCAATACAAACAGGGCTTAAACAACCAGCATTGACACAAGAACTATTTTCGGAAGTCTTAGGTAAAAAGTAAGCCCTTTAAAATTTTTGACAGTTCAACATCATTCATTGCGGTATTTACGCTGTTCAGCAGATTCTTTTTTTTTGAACTTATGTAGCAATGGATTAGCAATTTGTTTCAAAAGTATTCAAATTCGGATTGATCGTGTATTACGTAATAAGGGTACCGCTCTGACATTCGAAATTGAACTTTATACCAATACTTACAGGGTTCAAAACTAGCAACATGATCTGTAGCGGCCACATAGCCACTCTGGATTTCTTGTTGTCGGAGAAACTATCTTGTAATATATCGAATAATGTGTCACAACACTTGCTTAGTTCATCGTTAGGCCGACATTGGACTTCTGCGAATTCCTGAAAACAAACGTAAAATCTTAATACGTAAGAAGATGCCTCTGACTGCTAGATATTGTTTATAGTATTATATTAAGTGCGATTGGAGACAGAAATAGGTCATCTTGTTTGCATCTCTTTAAAGTTCACTTTTTACGGAGTCGAGTTTTAGATTTTTTAATTTTTCTTTTTTTTATTAATAGAAGCATCTGATTTGTGAGATTTTAAAACACTATACAGGATGATTTTTTCTCTCACACTCTGCGTTCGGCGCTCGGCGTGTCAACACGCCGTGTTCGGGTTCGCGACTAGTCAATCGTCATCCTGAGGATGCCTTGTTGAGAGGTGAAACACATGGCGATTTCTTACAGGATTTTTTATGACTCTTTAGGAATAGTTTAGCGGATTAGATTACTAAATATATCTACGTCTATAGTATTTTACAACGGATTTCTGCAAGGTCACGCCTGAATCAATTAACTATTTAGCTATTATTATAATACCCTTGTCACGCAAAACGATTACTGTACTGAATGGCGCGAAGTTACTTCGGCGATTCTGTCTCGTGACGTCAGACAGCAGCCTTTGCCTTTTTCTTTGCTTTGCTTGCCTTTTTTTTTAAATAAGTATTTTTTTTTTTTTTTACTGTAGCTTATCTCTATTTTAGGTTTCGAGAAATCGAATTTAAAAAATCCAACCAAATATTCCCTAGTCTAGGAATTAATGTCAAACGGGAAATTAAAACAAAACGACCAAATACCTGGGGATAAGTATCCATCCAATTCCATATAGCTTTCTCTAGAGACGAAACTAAAACTATGTGCGCCGATTTCCTTAATAACTTAAACTTTTGTATTGATTCTGAAACAAACATGCATTGCATTACTGCCTACAAATAAAATCATTTGAAAAGTAGGCCCCCCTTTTTTTGGATTGGAAATTATCAAATAACTTCTCCCGCCTCTGGGTGGTGGGAGGGCGAGTCAGTCTCTTACTGACTAAAACCCACCCGTGTTCCTTCCGTTGCCTGTACGTTGCCAGGGGCCACGGTAGGCATCTGTCCTATCGGACCCCTTCCGTTGTGCTGACATCTCTTTGAGGCGCGTGTGGAACACAACGCGCCGTCGACCCGCGCCTGGTCCTTATCGGACGGCGAGCTACCCATTGCTCACCGTCCGCAAGCCCGCGCCTACGGTGATATGTAACTAGCTGTTGCCCGCCACTTCGTCTGCGATCCAGGATGAAAAGTAGCCTAGGATCATAGTCTACCTATGTGAAGGGTGGTGATAAGTAGGCCCCCCTCAATTTGCACTTTTGAACTTGGGACTTTCATTTCCAATAATTTTGTCACTTTTTATGTAACAGGATGGCAAACAGGTCTATGGCCCACCAGGGCTATCAAAACATGTCAAAATTGGCCCAATTTCACGACGGTATTCACTTTAATAAAGCAGAAAAAATATTAGTTTTTTATTTTTTGAATTGTTGGATTATCGCCTGTCGGTTTTAATAAATAGGCCCTCTGATGGTACGTAGTCAGTTACTATGTCATCACTGTGTAGATACTTTGGCATTGCAGGTGCGTTGCCATCATAGAGACAGAACTTGAAAAGTCTCATTCAGTCATTTAACATATTCAACCTAGATTTATTTTTGTCAAAAAACCGTATGGCATTTTTCAGACCCGAAGAACTTTAAAAATACATCCGAGAATGTAATCACCAAACTATTCATAATATGGAAAAGTTTATCATGAACTTAAAGTTCTCTTATAGTCCTTGGAAGACACGTGCGTGCGACATGGGACTTAAAAATATTGTTAAAAGGTTTAAATTACAATGACTACTCTATACAAAATTTAATAGGTACCTGTTAACAGCCGTATAAGCCTCAAAATATCGACGTTGATGTGTTGTATTAACTCTATGTCTGTATAATCGGGGTTTTCTTCTGAGCTAGATGATAATTCCTATAAAAAGAAAAATCTTAGTCACTTCTGCGCAACATCTTCAGCAAAAAAATGTCAAATGCCAAAAATTTGTGGTTTTTAGAAAGAAAAGAAAGAAAGAATAATATTTATTTGGACACAGTTCGTGAAACACATAATACCAAAATAAAAAGTAATAATAGTGTGTGCCTCACGGCTGCGCCAAAAAGGTTTATTTCAACATTAATGCCAGACAAACCGTGGAAACGGTTTTGCGGGGCATAGTTTTTAAGTAAGTTTTTTATAAAATTTGTTCATGATAAATAGTCTGACGCTGGTTTTCTAATGAACCCTTATGGACGAGTGACGGGGAGTACCAACTGCTTCAACAGCTTTTATTTTTGCACGAAGAGGTTTCCTCTTGTAGTCGATATTTGTCAGAATGAAACGTTCTTAAGTGTCTAGATATAGTGGTTTCGATATAGTTTGTTTTCGTAGCTATTATACCTTTACCCTTAGCCATCATAAATATATTTCCCTTCAAATGTAGATGAAAACAAGCAAAAAATTTCGAACTGAATCATCCTGCCTAGCCTTTTCCCAACTATATTGGGGTCGGCTTCCAGTCTAACCGGCTGCAGCTGAATACCAGTATTTTACATGGAGCGACTGCCTATCTGACCTCCACAACCCAGTAACTGGGCAATACGATACCCATTGGTAAGACTGGTTGTCAGACTTTCGGGCTTCTGACGACCCGTAACGACTGTCAAAGATCCACGAATGACAGCCGGGACCAACAGCTTAACGAGCTTTCCGAGGCACGGAGGAGTCTCGGTATGTAAAAATGGTCACCCATCCACAGACCAACCCCGGCAAGCGTAGTTTAACGTGATGGATCGACCCGTGGGGCAGTTATTACTTAGCCACGAGCTCCTCAAAAATTTTCGAACTCATTTATAAATTTTAATCTTAAGATTAATTTTAGTTTCTAAGTTAAACCTACACGAAATTAGGAGCGGTAGCCTTACGCAATTTTTCAATACGAGAATTAGGGAGCAAATTCTCGTATTGAAAAATTTCGTATGGCTGCGTATGTTACATTATTGGAGAACATACTATAAAATGTATGTGCCTTTTGAGTAAATTTTTTTTTGTGTGTTTTTTTACCTGTAATCTTGCACTGATTCTGTTGAACACCGCACTGAAGAAGTTCAAACTGAGCGCGAATAATACTTTGCTTGCCAACTGTCTTAATAAAGTGTTGTTCAGTGTGCTTTCATTGCGCATGTCCGTGTAGTAGTAGATGGAAACTGTTGAATGTAAAAGAGAATTAATATTTTGTAATGAAATGAAGGGGCCTGTTATTTAGAGTGTGTTACTCAAAGAAGTCGTCTTTTCACAAAAGTTTCCTAGCGAGGGTTAAAAGTAAACAATAAGTTAAAAGAAATTGCTTCGGCTTTCCTGTTGCAAAAATGACAAAAAACAAAACACGTTGTCGACACTGTTGTTGGGCAGCAGAAAGGCAACGTGAGTTACTTTTTGGAACCGTCCCACGCTCGCGATTTTTGCTCGATCCATTAGAGACGGGACGTCAGAGGATTTTAAATTTATCAATTGAATTTAAAACTTATCCCGTAGAAATGCTCGCTAAAACTGCTCCAAGCTCGATCACCGAGCATTGAAATATATACGTTATTTCGATTGGATAAGTATTAAATTCAATTGATAACTTTTAAATCATCTGCCGCCCCGTCCGCCATCGCGCCAGTGAGCGCAGGTCTCTACCCTTCTTCCCTTAAGGTTGCACTAGTCGATATTTTTTCCATACATATTTCGGGAGGGTATTACTCCACTGTTTGACATTGTATAATTATCTAAAGTAAAACATGATATCGTTTTGTGTCATTATTATTTTTGTCTGTGCGGAAACAGAACAGTAAAATAAAAAGTTATGAGCCAACAAAGATTATTTTTTCTTGCAAATTTGTGCGTTAATAACTAATAAAAGAAGTGTAAAATCTCCAAAACAAGGTCGGCACCGACAAAGCACAATTATCGAAGAGTTCAACAAACTTTATTTGTAATTGATTTATGCAGTGTTTTTTTTCATAAATCTCCATTTCCTAAGTACTTTTCGTAATTTTTTACGCGCTCGTTTTACTAAAATTGTTTCTGCACGTGCGAAATAGACGTGCGTGTGTCTAACTGCTCATCACTGATACTATCTCTGTCGGACACGATGCCAGGTGCGACAGCGTGCTTTTTGGCCACGCCCACCAGTGAGTTCGAGCCCGCGACTAGTTCAATCATAAAACCAAAAGCTGGTAATTATCAAAGACCCTTTTTGTGTAACTTGTTATTAGTTGCCTTTGAGAAAATGCCCTCTTCAAATTCATAGCCTCATCAGCGTATCCAGGACCATGACCAACAGCTCAGCAGCAGTACGCAACAGTATCGAGTGCGCGGCAGTTACGCACGGACGCGGAGGATTTATCTACCGAGCGCCCGTAGGTAATTTATTCAAGGTCTCTGCCGAGATATAATACTGTTACTTTATTATACTGTGGTACTGTGCCGGTACCAAAACTGGTTCCAAAAAAATATTTCCATAAGTTAGAATGAGAAAACGGCATAGTAAGTAAAAAGGACAGTTAATAGGCATTAGAAAAATAACTTCAAGGTACAAATACGAGATTGGTAGTACGCGGCCGGTACCTGAATTTGTAACCGGTACTTGTTAGGTGGAGTACTGGTACCCGTCCGGAACGGGTACCCTTCTGGAACCGGTACTCAGGTACCGAAATGGCCTGGACAACCGCTAAGTACCGGTACAAAAAACCAGTACCGGTTCCAAGCCCTGATCGTGGTAGAATATTTGCCTGGTAAATGAAAATAAACTCACCACAAACTAGACGGCGGAATGTCGAAGTCCTTTTACCTATCCCTTTGGGGAATACCAACGGATCGTAATTATAAGACTAAAGTCAAAACTTACCAATAAACTGGCAGACTTCCCTCAGCAGGATCTTCACATTCATAGCCTCATCATACTTTGCTGTATCCTTAGGCTGTGAGCTGAGACATATCTCGAGCGTGTCCAGGACTATCACTAGACTATCGTGGTAGCGTTTCTCTAACTCTGTCTGTGGACGGTTCGCACCTATTGATATTGTGGGCTGGTACTGCGAAAAGTAATACTGGTTGAGCTATACTATGACTGCATGCAAGTATGCCGTACGCTGGGTCAACATTGGCGTTAAAAGTTCTACTTGAAAGTTTGGAGAATTTTATTATATGTGGTTGTGATGGGAGTGGAGATAACTTAAAGTTCTATAAACAGTCTCTTACAGTTTTTTTCTCATTTACCTTGCTAGGCTTTATAACTAGACATCGGATTTTATGCATTTGCATATGCATATAACTCTAATTACGTCAATGCATATTAAGGCTTTTTTCTCAATCATGCAAATTTCGTTTAGTAGCGGGCTGCGAGAGATACGTATAGGGAGCCTACATCAACGGCACAAGCCATACCCTGCCTAAACAGGTATCTCCAGAAATGGCGCCAAATTTAAAATTTTGTCCAATGACGTCAGTTGACGTAGAGAGGTCGTTTTCGGCCACGGCGTACAAATTAATACTTGGTGACAAACGTCACTTTGCTCTCGAACATTTGGAAAAATACTTAATTGTATAGTCTTTGTGATAATATACTGCTTAATTTAATTTTAAGAATATTACCCTGTTTTTGTACCGTCTTAATTAAAATAAAAAATGTTTTTTTATTTTGCATTGAGCATATTTCGGCCAGTTATAGTGCATTTTTCGGCCTTCATATTTTGGCACTTTGTTAGTGCATACAATCCGATGTCTACGAATGACATTTTTTTTTTTTTTCTTTTTATTATATTATATTACTTTGAGTAACTAGACAATCTCTATTTATTACAATAAATAAGATTTTTACTTTAAAATATGACCACACAATAGAAGTGAAAATTTATATGAGCCCTTAGCCCTTGAGAACTTATACGAGATTCAGTGCCGAGTATAAGCGATTCAGCAACACCGACCCCAGAGTGACAGTTCCGTTTCGGTCACTGTTCAGAGGCCCAAGTGTGAATTTCTTTTAACCATCTCGACTTTACGCATCGACCGCGTTCGGCGCTCCGATTGGCGCTTCACCAGTGAAGGCCAGTGAAGAGCCAATCGGAGCGCCGAACGCGGTCGATGCGTAAAATCGGGACGGTTAAGAGAAACTCAAACTAGGGCCTCTGAAAGAGCCCAAAGTGCGCCTAAATAAGTTTTCACTTAAACTTACTTATTTCAGTGATATGGTTGTGCGTTCGGCTTATACTCGTAGACAATCTCATAAATTCAACCATAAACAAATTATTAGTAGGTTTTATTGTTGCAATAAAATCATATTTTTTTAAACACTTACCAGTTCATTAACTCTTTGCAGTATCTTAGTGAGGCCGGCAATGACTAAAGAGAAGCGATGTCTGCTGATCTGAACGAGGCAAGCTTTGCATTGCTCCTCGTTGATTCGGGAGTGCAGGTTCTGAGCGCCTGTCTTGTAGGGTAGCTAGTGATAGAGAGACATTCAATTTCTTTAATTAAAAAGTAAAAATATTTTGAGCAAAAATAACAGCAAAAAATAAACAAGTTTATATAAGGGTGGTCCAAATAGTGACGTCATGAAGAAAAAATAATGTGAAAAACCGTGTAAAAATAAAGATAGATTTTTTAAAGCGATTTGCGATTCCCTTAAATTTTCTAGATTAAAAAAAATATATATAACTCGAAAACTATCAAAAATCGCGGAACATGCGGTATTTTCGGATACCTCTGGGCATGAGGAATCAAATTTTTGATGTCTTACATCTTTCCTCTCGCTTTCCTGCAATCTGTGGGAGTGATTTCGTGAAAAGAGACGGAAGTGTGTAACAGGAAGCCGGGGAAGGCGCTATTTGATTTTTTTATGACGTCACTATTTGGACTACCTTGTATATTATTACTTTTCTTATAAATAACATCCTTTTATTATTATTCAGCTCATGAATTAATCACCTAAGTATGTAATACTTCTCTTAAAAAAACAATTATGCATAATACCACGTGTATTATCTACCTTCATGATTGTGCATGCAAACAGCACTGAGCCCAGGTACGCACGGATTTTTTTTCGTACACTGGATTTTCAACTCTCTGTGTTGAGCCGAGCGTTGAAAAAACACACGGTTGAATTTCAACTCTCGGCGGTAAGCAAAGCGCTGAAAATCTAGTGCAGGAAAAAGAATCGCCGCGTTTTTATTACGTCCGTGCGAACTTGAAATGTAGATGTTAACATCTACCTACCCTTACAGTCACGGTATACATTATACACCGTGAAATCTTAATGGTTGTTTTCCCGCAACGAAATTGTTTTGTCTTGGTAATACAATCGTTATATAAACAAATAAAATATAAGAAACAATTTTGAAAACAAATTTTGTGTTGTTGCGTGCAAACTAGTTTATGCCGTATCACCATGTGCGAGAGTTTATTTTGCTTTGGACATTTATGCATCGCTGTTCCCTATGTCGGCGGCGCGTGCGATTCGAGTAGTACCTACAAGTTACCTATTACTATTGATTCTCACGTTTTCGAGTTGATGAATATTTATTAAATTATTTTAAAACAAAAACATCTTTATTTTTTTACTTTTACTCTATGCTTCGAAAGTACAATTGTTATGACAAGAAGAAAGTGTTGTTATGGCAAGTTGTTCTGCCGCGGGAAAACAACTATTAAGATTTCACGGTGTATAGGTAGGCGAGTAATTCTTCCAACATAATCCACATAGAACCATATTTTTACAAGATTTTTTATTTTTTAACAAAACATTACATCACGCCTGTTCTCCCCGAAGGGTTAGGCAGAGTTGCACCTAAAGTACACCCACATTTCGCCAGTTATGTTTAAGTCCCATGTAATAGGGGGCGAGCCTATTGCCATCAATTGGGCAAAAATCTAGACTCCGGGCTGCTACTAAGAAATTCCAGATGGAAAAGTCAATGACACTTTAATTTAATTTATTTTCAAATAATCAGATATCAGAGATCCATAGTGTTCTTTGCCGGACCCGGGAATCGAACCCAGGACCACATGCTCAGCAGTAGCACTAGCAACCACTAGACCAACGAGACAGATTTGTTTACTTTTCCTTATTAATTTACTTTTTGTGTCCTTCTATGTTCTTCTAAACTTCACAATAGGTTTTGATGTGATTTTCCATAATTTTGAGAATTTATTCCAGGTTTATGTGTGATGTGCATGTAATATTGAACTGAGATATACCACAGACATGTATTTTTTTTTTTACGTATCACCACATCAGTACATTGCACCCATCTGGAGCAGTGGCAGCTCGCTAGTATTTTTAAAAGAATAAAAGGTATTTTTATTTAAATCAGCCACTGAACTTATTTATCTCCCAAGTTATCTACATCATGGTCCTCAAAGGAAAGTGTGTCCTATTTAATGATTCTTTAATAATTTATTAAATACAAAATATCATGATTTCAGCCCAGAGACGTGCAGTTGGACAGTCCTCCCCAAATGTCGCCGCATCGACCGGTCCTAGTTACAATACTAGGTGTATTCTATTATAATTATATTAATAGAATAAATAATTGGCCCCACCTATCCAAATAATGAACCCAAAAGTTTTCGTAAGTAATAAGTATTCAGTAGGTTCTGACTGTATCACTGTAATGGATGCCTAGCATTGACAACAACTGTTAAATATTTCAGTCGGATTGTTTAATTCTTTTTAAATACCGGATTCGCAATGCCGGGTCGCGGATCAATAACTTAGTTACGTACAAATCCATTATTATTTTCAGATAAAATTAGATACCTGAATAAAATGCGCACAGAAAAATTAGAAAACGTAACAAATACTGTTATGTAGTCGTTCCTAACATGGGTTAGGTGGATAATTCCTAAAGAAAAAAATATATTTTGTTTACATACCCGATAAACTCCTAATATGGGTGGGTCTTAGAAATTAAATTAAATACATAAATTGTGACTTACCTGCTCCTCAAAGCGGGCAATTAACGAATTGGCCCATTCTCCAGGTTTCTGCGTCCCCATTTTGTAAATAAAAGATGTATAGCTTGTATAAATAAATTAAAAACAACAATTTATTTTTTGCACGTCCATTTCAGATCTTTGATTTCTAAAAACTACTAAAATGATACCAGCGTCCTTTAAGTAAATACTGCTAAACTTTTATAGTAGTTTTCTTTCACAAGGTTATCGCAGCTTTGAAAGAGATTTAGTAATGGCTCACTATGTTTAATAAATCTGGCATACGAAATTATGACCAGTTTCTTTTTAATATAAATTTTCAACTTCAATGAAAACTGAATCTTAAAATTTTCTCCTAAAATGTTTTAGTTTTTATTATAGGGAACATACACCCGTCAAGTGAAAATCGATAATCTGTGACATGCGTACCGTTCATTTCTACGTATTCTCCGCCGAAATATTATCGATTTTAAATATATAAAAATCTTTGTATAGCTGCCTCATTGCTATGTCCGCATGCGCGAGTTCTGGTCTGGCTAGATGTGAATGTACTCGCTTTTTTTGCGTAATAATTCTAACCCTGAATTTCTTCCTGGCTAGAGCATTGATACCTAATAAATAATAACTCAATGGGCTAGCTAGAGTGAGATGGTTCTTTTATTTTTGACTTGAATTAATTAAGTATTGGTATGTAGTTGCTAGAGTTAGGTCTGCTCCAAGAAGCTTTGCTACAAGAAGGAAAGTTACAAATCAAGATTTATGGTGTTGTTGTAGCTCAGCCTTAGACCGAAATATAATGCTCTAAGAGCTCAGTAGCTGATAATGTACCTAACGAGCGAATAGCGATTCTAATTTTCGAACTTCCCACAATGCCACTAGTGAGAACGGCGCGGGTTACTTTGTGGCCCATGGCCAGCCGCGGCCTCGACAGTCGACTGGTAACATCTGCTGGCGTAATCTGTAGGCTTCGACGTAACGTGTGCAGCTCCGTAGCGATGCCAGCTCATTTGTAAAATCTAGTTACATGTCAGGGGCTTGGTCTTTACTTTTCTAATAAATTGTGAAATACTGTATAGCTTAAAAAGAGATCTATAAATGTGTTCCTCCGTCTCTAACACGGAACGATGGTCATTGCCGGATTAACCACGTAGCAAGAGTAGCAATTGTTACGGGCCCCGTGTGTCTAAACCCGCCCACCTCCGTCTGAGCGTAATTTTTTGAGTGATACTTATTAAGACGTGGTAGGTATATTGAATTTACTTGATGTTACAAAAACGTGAAAAGTTTGGATAGAAGGTCCAATGAAATATTATGTAAGAACGGTCAAAACAAAATAATCGAAACTCCGAGGCGCGGTATTCAAAAAAATTTCGAGCTTGCTTCGGTCGCTCTTGATCTTAGTTTCTCTTAATTCTACAGCTTTTCTACATAACTCAACAAAGCAACTCCTATTCTTGTATGTATTGTCAAAAGAACCTCTCAGAGGTGAGGTGCTAAAAATTATCGAGCAAGTTTCTCTTCATTCATAGTTTTTGTGAATAGGTCACCTAACCAACCAGAGGTTCAAAAAAAATCGACATCGCTTTGCTCGCTCTTGCACGCTCTTAGTTTCTATTCCTTCATAAACATTTCTACATTAGTCAACAAAATAACTCCTATTTCAGTATAAATGGTCAATAGGAAGCCTAGATTATCCGGGGTGCAAAAAAAAATCGGTCTTTGATAGGGGGCCCCTAGGTAGAATTTGCTACAGGCCCCGCGCTGGCTTAATCCGGCACTGACGATGCACAGAGTGGTATTAGCCCCTAAAAGTTGGCCAAAAATGATTTTTTTTATTATTGGTAAACTACTCCATATTACCGATCCTTTAAAAGTTAAGTAGTTGGCCAAAAAAATGGCCGAAGAACTCCGTGCCAGCTCGCCAACACGTGCCGTGAGCTCAGTCGGAAGTTGCCGTTCGCTTACAGTGGTTGTGTGATTGTTCGATACGCTCAAATTTTACTTGTTTTTAAAACGTGATATTTTAGGAACAAACGGTTTTGTGGTGTTTTTTGTGATGGATTCCTCTCAGCCAGGTATGTGACTATATGGAACATGTTTTTTTTCTACAAAAATCTCAATCATTTTTAATCCATAAGTCCAAAAGTAAGTTGTCATAAACGATTACAAAAATTCTTACTTTTTTATGTTTAAGCGACTTTTTTTACATTATTTGGCGCTCTTTGAATACAAATACTATTGTTTATTGTAGAGTAGACAGTCCAGAACAAATTTATAAAAAACACAGCCGCCCATACCCGCCCCTTTTTTTTTTGAGATTTTTTTTCGTTAGTACCTTACAATCTTGTATAAATATTCGTTTCTAAGATTTAGTCTTATTTTGTTACAGGGACTTCAGGATTGAGGTTTATGACTCGGAATGAGTTGTATGCTATTATGCAAAGTTCTAATGAATCTACATTTGACGGAAAATTGACGTTTTTGAAGCAGCAACTGCTAAGTTCCTACCCTGATGATGATATAAGAATTCATGATATAAAGCAAAAGATCGCTAATATACAACACAATTTCAAGCAAAAATGGTTAGCAGCTCGTAAAACCAAAGCACGATTCGAAGAAAATAACTTAGAGTGGCTATCCGGATCAATATCGTTACCAGCTACAGGTATGTGTCTCAACAATTTTTTTTTTGTTAATTTGGTTTTCCGGTTTCCAAGAACTTGTTGGCACTCAGGTAGCTAGGTCAACTATGACCTACGAGTATAACGGTGTTTTGTTATGATGATTGTAACTAACTATTGTATTATTGAATTGAAACTCGTTAATATCTACGAATAAACCTCTTTTTTATTGTTACAGGAATCAGCCCTGGTCGTCCTCAGAAATCTTTTATGGATTCTAGCGAAAGGACTAAAAGACGGAAAACTACAGATCTTCGATCAAAAGACATGGAGGAATTGACCTACGCAACTCAAATGCCGCGATGTATGTGGCTTTATATGGGTTTTACCCCATGTCTCCGACACTGCATAAAGTACTTCGTCACGGAGCTGAAGTGATAAAACACGCAATTCTTCCAATAGGACAACTCTCTGAAGAAGCTGCGGAAGCTCGCAACAAACACATAAGGCAATATAGACTTAACTATTCCAAAAAAAGTTTTTGCGCGTAGAGTGCAATATGGACGTTTAACAAAAGCCTATTTGGCTTTTGTTAACTTCGGACCCCCTATTAACAAGCATGAGAACAAATATGTATTTAAAAAAAAATAAAAAGAATTTGTATGCAGACGTATTAAATTTGCTAAGTGAGAGTGACCTGACCAATGAAAATGTATGTAGTAGTGACGAATAAATATTTTTTTCTAACTGTAATAAGTCTTTTATTACCTATTTTAACATATATACACTAATAATCGTCGTTCGAGTCATAAAATATTTTTGACCAACTTTTAGGGCCTAATACCACACTGTGCGATGGTCTCTATATAACTAAGATTTTTTTAAAGTTATGTTGCCAAGATATAAATTAAAATATTTTTTGTAATACTCTGCAACACTAAGTTTTTCTGTCAGACTCTCTCCCGCTGTCCTGTCAGTTTCGTATTGACAGATGCGATTTTGACAATCATCTTCTTATTTTCCTGTCTGTCAAATAAAAGTTTATCGGTGATTGTCGCTTAATTTTTATTGTTGATTAGAACAAGGAAATTAAAATATAATTCTATTATTTATATCCAGCGGCAAGCTGCGAGTTTATTTTACAAAATGATGGTGAGTTTTTCCGTATAAACGTTAGTATTACAGCGTAAACCGATTGTTTTTCCTACTTTGCCGGGGGGCGTCTCCGTCAATAAGATTTCACGTATTATTCGTTAATTTCGCCAGATATCTAAAGGTTATGACTCATTTTCCTAGAGATAATGAATGTGTGGTGCATTTCTTTGTAAGAATTCTTTATTTTTGCTTCGTTTTTCGATAATTAGTTTAATGACGTGGATCTATACTTTTTGTTTTTTTTTTCGCGTGATAGCAGAAACGACCTTGTTTTTATTGATGTATTTTATGAGTGTGTTAATTTCATTTTTCACGTTCGTAAGTTTTTGTAATTGTGTGAAGGATACATTGTTTTTGATGTGTTGTGATGATACCTTCATGTTTGTATTGTATTCTTATTGGATAAGTTGGAAATAAACACTGACTTGTTTATGGACGTTTAAGTAAAACCTATTGCAGACCATTGCTGTGCATAGGCCTATTCTAAGTCCTGGTATCCACCAAAGTGGATAGGAGGCAACAATCTCATAAACAAACAAAAGGCTAATTATTTAATGTACTAAGGTATTTAATGTCCTCTTCTTGCTTTACCTTAGTTTTTACCTTACCTTAGTTTTCGCCAGATAAAACTCTTCTGCATCCTGTATCCAGTAATTTTTTGTGCTGCCATAATCAGAGCATTCTGTAGTGAAGAAAATACAACTATAGTCTAACTGTAAACATTCCAGGATTGCGTTGAGGATACCAACCATGATCCCCTCTCAGCTCCAACAGCTCAAACTCCTGGCTCCGGCGACCCTAAGCTGGATAAGAAGAAGCCGAATGAGAATGTTTGTTTAGCCGATAACAGCTTGTTGGTAAGTGCTCAATGTGCTATTTATGATAAATGATATTTTATTTCTGTAAATTGGTTGGGAAAAATCACTTTTACATGAAAATAAATAATAACATAGCATCACGCCTGTAATCCCTGGGCAGACGTGTACCTAAGTATACCCACATTTTGCCAGTTAAGTTCCATGTTCCAGGGTGTAAGGCTATTGCTATCAACCGGGCACATATCCAGACTCCAGGCTGCTACTGAGAAATTTCTAATGAGAAAACCCAGTAACACTTTACTCAACCTGAGAATCCCAGGGCTCCATGCTCAGCAGTAGTGGCAAGGCAGTCAAAAAATAATAATAATAATCAAATATTATTTTTATGTTAAAACTTAATGAGGTTGGTTACTATTCTGAGAAGACAAACCAAAACAAACTCACAGTCTCTTTTAAAGTCCTGGTCAGATCATGAGAGCACCATGCATATTAGTTTCTGATATGGTCTTTTGAGGAAAGAACCACACAGATTTGAGTGAACCTGTCCAGTCAGTGCACGCCGGTTCCAGTAATTGTGTAGCTCAATTTATAACTTAAGGCGAAAGCGTCAAGGTAGCCCGCGAAATCCAATTTTTCTAACGAAATTTGAAAAAAAAAAAACAGTTATTCAAAATTCAAAAGTCATTTATTCAAACTAGACTGAAAATCAGCACTTTTCGAACATCAAAATTACATAAGACAATCCCCCAAAACGCCCACCCATCATCACTTCCTAGTGCTTTAGCTGAGAAGAAGAAGTGGCGCAGCAAACTCCCCAGCAGCACAGCTGTCTGCAAAATAATTTACATTACGCAACACAAAACATAATTTAAATTATAAATTAATAGCCATATGACAGCTAGCACACGCCAATATACCAACCAAAAATATCGAGAACTATACTCAGGCAGATATAAAAATAACTAACGTAAACAATGTCTAGATAAAAGCCTTGCAATTTGCAGGTATCAGGTCGTATATTGATCTAAATATGATTCGCGATCGGAACAAATGTTTATTTATAGAATTATAATCATAAAAATAATCAATACAACTTCTGTAAGTTCATGTAATCCTATTGAATGACTATTTCATGAAATCATGACATTTGAGGATTGTGCTAACTTAAGGAGTTGTGTTACTGATTCTAATGATTATAATTCTGTAAAGCCATATTTGTTACGGTCGCGAATCCTATTTTAATCAACATATAACCTGACACTGACCTGTAAATTGCAATAAAACAAAAGAAAATTTTAATTTCGCGGACTACCTTAGCACAACTCCCATAAGGAAAGTAATGTTTTATGCCACAACACCTAAACTAATTTCTACCTACCCCCTAAGGAGAAAGGCGTAAATTTACGTATGTTATGTTCGGCTGTTGCTGAACATTAGCACTGGGGCTTTGTCTCGCATAGGGATGCAGCATTATGCTGAGCGATGGCTGTTCTGCGTGGATGTGACGAATATTTTCCCCCAAATTGTTCTTTTCGTGTATTTGTTCTTTCTTTGCATCATTTCTAGCGCAAATATTTTCTTTCTTCTTTCTATGTATGTAAACCTAAACAAAAGAACTACGAGTACTTAAGTATTTATTATTTCTGTTTTTTATAATTTCTTCCGAGTTACAGCTTTAATTGCTATATGTGGGCAACGTCCTTTAACGGTAACGGGCACGCCCTTTATGCCTGGAGGCTTTCATTCGGGTATTAAGTTCTTTTTACTTTTTTTTTGTTGGTATTATGGCGTGTGCTAGGTGACATATAGAAAATAATTTAATTTAATGTTTTGTGTTGCGTAAAGTAAATTATTTTGCATAATTATTATTGTATAGAATCATGCATTTCTAACTATTCAGACAGCTGTGCTGCTGGGGAGTTTGTTGCGCCACTTCTTCCCAGCTAAAGCACTAGGAAGTGGTGAAGGGCGGGCGTTTTTGGGGGACTGTCTTATGTAATTTTGACGTTCGAAAAGTGCTGATTTTCAGCCTAGTTTGAATAAATGACTTGAATTTAAAAAATAATAATTTTACTAATACAAAATGAACCAGCATACAGTCAGTTGCAACACTAGTGAGTTATTTGTTTATTGATCCTACTAAAATTATAAATGCGAAAGTTTGTGAAGATGGATGGATGTTTGTTACCCTTTCACGCAAAAACTACTGAACGGATTTAGATGAAATTTGGCACACAGATAGTTTATGAATGTTTCTTTTTATCTCGATATACCCACGGGATCTAAAATTATGCGGGTGAAACCGCGGGGCGCTGCTAGTCATTTTTATATACCTGATGCCGGTTTTATACACAAATATTATTAAGAGAAAATATTATTTGTATTTTTCTTTGTAATGAATAAACTCAAAAACTACTAGACTGATTTAAAAAATATTTCACCAGTAGAATGCTATATTATCACTGAGTAACATAGGCTATAATTTATAAGGACATCACGCTGGCGGAAGCTAGTAATAATTAAAATAAACGCGGCGTGCATTTAAAATAGAACAGTTTGTTTTTATTTGGTAATTATTTTAGATGTCGTCTAGTGCAAGTGAAAATGGGAATAATACGATTGATATTTTTAGCAGAGATTAATCCAGGTGGTTCTCTCCGCAAAATCATTCACATAAAAAGCGACTCTTGCTACGCCACAATAAAGTACAATTCAGTACCCTAATTACGTAATACCCGATCAATCGGAATTTGAATAGTTTTGAAACAAATTGCTAATCCATTGCGTCATAAGTTCGAAAAAAAAATCTGCTCAACAACGTAAATAACGCAATGAATGTTGTTGAACTGTCAAAATGAAACAAATTTGTCGTAATCGTTTACGAAAATGTGTTGCGTCATTAGAGAGCAGGTCTCACAGCGCTAATTACTAAACCTACAGTTATATTTGCCTAGAAGTTGCCTCTCTTTCTATCGCGTAACTCTTAGACTAACTACGTAACACTCATTGAATTGGCCCAACAAGTCGAGCCCGTCGCGTACTTGTAGCTTCATACCTAAAATGCGGACTGAACCATCTGTATTCATCTGTTTTTAGTCAAAACTGAACCAAAGGTTGTTGATGTATAATAATAATAGGTTGGGGAAAAAGTCTTTTCGCATTATAGTATGTATGAACTTGTAATAAAATCTCTTTGGCTATACTATGTGTATCTGGCTGGTTTTGGTATCATTGAAAGTTTAAATTTTAAAGAACATAATTCCAAATTCAAATTAGGAAAATGTGTGATTTTTATTTGTTTTTCGTACTGTCAAGATGAGTGAATCTAATGAAGAAATTCGATACATTTTAAAATTTTACTACAAAAAAGGTAAAAATGCAACGCAAGCCGCGAAAAAAATTTGCGATGTTTATGGACCTAGTGCAGTGTCTGTGAGAGTAGCACAAATTTGGTTTAAGCGTTTTCAATCCGGAAATTTTGATGTCAAAGATGCACGTCGCTCTGGTCGCCCTATTACGGATAAAATGGATGCCATTTTTGAAAAAGTGGAGCAAGATCGGCATATTAGTAGTTACGACGTAGCTGAAGAACTGGGAATTGACCACAAAACAGTTTTGGCGCATTTGAAAAAAACTGGGTACACAAAAAAGCTCGATATTTGGGTACCTCACGAGCTCACTGAAAGAAACCTAATGAACCGTGTACTCATTTGTGATTCTTTATTACGACGTAATGAAACCGAACCATTTTTGAAGAAGCTGATAACTGGTGATGAAAAGTGGATCACGTACGACAAGAACGTGCGAAAAAGGTCGTGGTCAAAGGCCGGTCAGGCTTCACAGACTGTGGCAAAACCCGGGTTAACTCGCAACAAGGTGATGCTGTGTGTGTGGTGGGATTGGAAGGGCATTATTCATTATGAGCTGTTACCACCAGGCAGGACCATCGATTCTGAACTCTACTGCGAACAACTGATGAGATTAAAGCAAGAAGTTGAGAGAAAGCGGCCGGAATTAATCAACAGAAGGGGTGTGGTTTTTCATCATGATAACGCTAGACCTCACACATCTTTAGCCACTCAGCAAAAATTAAGAGAGTTTGGCTGGGAGGTGTTAATGCATCCGCCGTATAGTCCTGACCTTGCACCTTCAGATTTCCACCTGTTTCGGTCTCTTCAGAATTCTTTAGGCAGTGTCAGGTTAACATCACGGGAGGACTGCCAAAACCACTTGTCGCGGTATTTTGATCAGAAGTCCCAAAATTTCTATAGCAATGGGATCATGTCCCTACCTACAAGATGGCAAAAAGTTATCGAACAAAATGGTACCTACATACTTTAGTTAAATGTAAACATACTATGTTAAAAAATGTTTTGAATTTTCTTAAAAAATGCGAAGAAACTTTTTCCCCAACCTAATATGTTTATATCAACTATCATAAAATAAACGATAATATAATTAGGCATAACAAGGTTTTGATAGTAAACATTTTTGCAATTTTCTGTTTTCAAGTGATAAGATAAATTATCACTGGAATTTAGTGTCATTATAAAGTAATCCTATGGGCTGTTATTTGAAAATAATATAACATCGCGCTTGTATTCCCCGAAGAGTTAGGCAGATGTATTATCAAAGAACTTCATATCTAAGCAATTTGAAAACAAAATCCCGTGAACACGATGACCACATCTGTTACCGCCCCGGTTCTATAGCTGCCGAGCGCTGCAAGCAGAATTAGTCCTTACGTTGTATAGATATGAACTTCTTCGATGGTACACCCGTATTTCGCTAAGATAATTATGTTACTTACAAAAGGATGAAAGATTAAAAAAGAAATTATTGCTGCAGCACTGACAGGAAAATATCTTTGGGAATCCTGCAGTTACTGCTCTAAATATTGTAATCTCAAGCAAATATACTGCTTTTTTTTTCCGCCCCACACTGGGAATTTCTTCTGTATTGTGGATGCGTTTACAAACATTTAAACTCACATACGCAAATAGACCCGGAACAACTAATTGTAGGTCATACAAATATTTGTTCCGTGCGGGATCGATCCCGCACGGAACAAATATTTGCCGAACAATTTTTTTTTTAAATATTTGTGAACAAATTTTTTATACCCGCGACACGCAGCGCAGCAGTCAATCGGTTAAGCACTGCGCCAACCATGTTGTTATTAACCATATTATTTTTATTAAAAGTTATTTTAAATAAATTTGGGTAGCATGCTAGCTGCCACTGCATGATATTAATTGTGCTATGATATATTTGACCCTATGAAGCAGGCATAATCAACCAGAACGCACATAAGCCTTAATAAACTAATTAGACACACATAAACACTGTAATTAAAAACCATATTTTACTCCACAGGTCGACATATCAGACGCTCTAAGCGAGAAAGAAAAAGTAAAGTTTACCGTCCACACAAAAACAACACTGCCAGAGTTCCAAAAGTCTGAGTTCATAGTTGTGAGGCAACATGAAGAGTTTGTGTGGCTGCACGACAGATATGAAGAGAATGAAGAGTACGCTGGATATATTGTGAGTATTAAATTAGTTTAATTATCAACAAGCTGACCCAACAGACGTTGTCCTGTCAAGATTTCAACCGTTCATATAAAAATTCCAAGTACATAATAATAATGCGGTAATGAGGCGCGCTTTTAAGATCCAGATTGCTACTGAGAAGTTTACTATTGGTCAAACTTAAACAAATCTGATAACACTTCGCGTACAGCTTGGCAAAAAAGAGTTTAGAAAAAATGAGGGCGCCACTATCGTAATTCGGTCACTTCGAATGGGAAATAAATGTGCAACAAAAACGCTGCTTGCAAAAACTTGTCGGCAAAGTAGTGCCATCATCATAAGTCTGCATTAAGTAAAATATTTAGTTAAATTTGTAACCGCGTCATACTCTTTTTTGCCAAGCTGTAACTTGGGATTCATATGAAAGCAAGCGAGCGTGAATTAATACGAATCAGTCAAATAATAATATAGGAAGTAATGGCGAAAAGGATAATATTTATAAAATATATGCGAGACTACAATCCGTGGTGACTTCCTGCTTGCGAAATATGAACTGATTGTAGGTTAAAGAGTTTTGTAACAGTGGCCCCACGTTGGGCGCCACTGCAACGGCTAGGGCTTAGTAGTCTGCGCAGGCCGTTAACTATTAGTTAGTTATAGAGAGGTAAAGGAAGCTAACAGGTTAAGTATAATCAGTCTATAATGTTCCGACTGCTGGGACAGGCCTCCTCTCTGTGAGAGGCAGTGGGTCGTAATCTACCACGCGGGCCCAGTTTGTCTTCTTCGAATTTTTGGTTCTAGGATATGCCGGTTTCCTCACGATGTTTTCCTTCACCGTTTTGAGAGCAGTGGTGATGAAATTATTTACACAAGTAAAATTTCGAAACAAAAAAAAAAAAAAAATATTTTTTATTAATAAAATATTCGCAAAAAATATTAAATTGATACGTAAAAGAAACACTCCGTACACGCGCACTTGTCTTTTCACGTTGAAAGACAAGTGCGCGTGTACAGTGTTTAATTTTTTTATTGTGAATATTTTAAAATTAAAATAAAAGTTTTTTTTTTGCGAAGTTTTTTTATTTTTTGGCCTGTATGAACGCTATATTATTGCGGGTTGACGGGAACGCCCTCTGTAGAAATGACCAATTGGAACCGTGCACCTAGCTTCTGACGTTTCATAAGTGCCCTTGTAGGTTTATGTGAAATAAAATATTTTGAATTTTAGGTTGTTGGTAAGTGACAGTGGTCACTGACTGTTCTGAGCACTCGCATACACTAGGATAGGATGAGGAAACTTAATTATCTATACAAGTAAATAAAATAGAAGTCTCTGTCTGTAATGTCAAAATAACAGCTTTTTACTTAATGCATATGAAAGTATACACCGTGAAATCTTAATGGTTGTTTTCCCGCGGCAGAACAACTTGCCATAAGGAGTACTTTCGAAGCATAGAGTAAAAGTAAAAAAAGAAAGATGTTTTTGTTTTAAAATAATTAAAATAATATTCATCAACTCGAAAACGTGAGAATCAATAGTAACAGGTAACTTGTAGGTACTACTCGAATCGCACACACCGCCGACAATGGGAACAGCGATGCATACATGTTCAAAGCAAAATAAACTCTCGCGCGTGGTGATACGGCATAAACTAGTTTGCACGCAACAACACAATTTTTTTTCAGATATTTTATTTGTTTATATAAGATTGTGTTACCAAGACAAAACCATTTCGCTGCGGGAAAACAACCATTAAGATTTAACGGTGTATATACAGTACTTACAACAAAAAAAAACATGTTTTTTAATTTTTGTCTGTCTGTTTGTTCCGGCTAATCTCCGAAACGGCCGGACCGATTTTGACGGGACTAGTTTAATTTTAAAAAAAGAAGCAGCAGCTAGTAGCAGTTTATGAATAGAAACTAGTCGCTTTCCTTTTTCGAATCACAGGCGTAAGTGTGTTAGTTATGTTTCATGTATTTTTTTTTACTTTAACATAAAACGGCCAACGCCAATTACATTAGTTAACGACAAAGACAAACACATTATTAAAGTACAGTATACAAATAAAATTAAACAACTACTCGACAGTCATACGCTCATCTCACAATGCTCCAGACGTACTGATAAGATCTTCTTCCATTCGTCCGTAATTACCAGATCCCACCAGCACCTCCTAGGCCGGACTTCGACGCGTCCCGCGAGAAGTTGCAGCGACTCGGGGAGGGCGAAGGCGCTCTTACAAGGGAAGAATTCTTGAAGATGAAGGAGGAACTCGAAGAGTGAGTGTTACCTTTTGATCTTTTATCTCTTTCCCTTACTTTGCAGTTCGTTTAGTGGTTGTCTTGGAAGGGATGAAGTGAGCGATAAATAAATTATAAAGTTTATTTTTTTGAGGAATAAAGGGATTGTATTGTATCGTAATAGAGAAGTTCACATAACTATGCTTTTTGCAAACCTATTTACTATTGCCGTTACGTTAGGAGATGGAGTTGCACCGGTACTACAACTTTTACATCCTATCCTTATACTATTACATGAGCAATATTTGTATATATGTCGTAGTAAGATGGTTATAGCCGTGATATAGTTATATCCCTAGGAATATAGCTATATACCGTAATATAGTTTTATGAAAGCGGTTCATAATTATCTTACTAGGAATATAACTATGATACGAACACGATCTAGTAATATAATTATTAGGGCACCCAGATAGGATAGGTTAGAACTGTGACCAACTACGCGCGAGCCGAGCGAGTGGTGCCGCGGCAGCGCAGTAACAAAATTAGGGCACTCCTAAAGTTTAACCGCTTTCATATAACTATATTACGGTATATAGCTATATCCCTAGGGATAGAACTATATCACCGCTATAACCATCTTACTGCGGTATTTTTAATCACGTTCTCGAAAACGGCTCTAACAATGAAACTTGCAATATAGGGTTTACGGGGGCGAAAAATCGATCTAGCTAGGTCTCATATCCGAGAAAATTCGTTTTCTTTATTTTCCCCCAAGCAGAGCTCTGTCGCCCAGGTAATAACTCTACATTAGTATAAAAATAATAAAAACAGCGCTTTTTTACGTAAGATTGTTAAGTTATAAATTAAATCACTTGGAAAGTGCAAAAACAACATACGTTGCTAACTGTACCTTAGTTTCAAACAAGATATGATAGACCACAAATGGTAAGGTAGGATCAATCAATCAAACGTCATTGATTCAAATTAGGCTCAGAATCCGGCAGCAAGTTCGTCATGCTCCCTCAGATGTCACTGCTTGCGGTAGCGTCGGGGGTCGGGTTGCCTCCTTCCCACAAATATGGCGAGGGGGGTAATGGCTGACCTTTGCGTTATGCTCGTGAACGGGTGCTGCTTGTGGTGACTGGTCGTGGTGACTGGTCGTCTTGCTGACCATGGTTTTTGTTGTTGTTATTAGTAATTAACTGTTTATTTATTTTACTTCGATAGTTAGCTAGTTCGCTAGTTTATCATTTGTGATTTGGCATGCCCTTTATGCCTGGAGGCTTTCATTCGGGTATTAAGTTCTTTTTACTTTTTTGTTGTTGGTATATTGGCGTGTGCTAGGTGACATATAGAAAATAATTTAATTTAAGATTTTGTGTTGCGTAAAGTAAATTATTACTATTGTATATAATCATGTTCTTCTAACTATTCAGACAGCTGTGCTGCTGGGGAGTTTGTTGCGCCACTTCTTCTTCCCAGCTAAAGCACTAGGAAGTGGTGAAGGGCGGGCGTTTTTGGGGGACTGTCTTATGTAATTTTGACGTTCGAAAAGTGCTGATTTTCAGCCTAGTTTGAATAAATGAATTTTGAATTTTGAATCAGCACTTTTGAACGTCAAAATTACATAATCCCCCAAAACGCCCGCCCTTCACCACTTCCTAGTGTTTTAGCTGGGAAGAAGAAGTGACGCAACAAAGCATCACCGGTGTGACAATAAAACTTCAGTGTTTGTAGTGACCCATTGTGTTACGATTTCGTAAAAATTACGACACGAAAAACATTGCTAGCTTATTGACAGTATGGATGAATAAATTTGTAATTTTGCCTCACACAGCGAATACCTAGCAACTTTCAAGAAAACCGTGGCAATGCACGAAGTGTTCCTACAACGCTTGGCGGCGCACCCGGTGTTCAGAAACGACTCACATCTGCGCGTGTTCTTAGAGTACGAACAGGATCTGTGCGCCAAGCCAAAAGGACGCATGGACCTTATTGGTGGACTGGTGAGTCATAGGGATTATAATCTATTCAATATAGGACGGTTTTGCCTGACACATTGCACGAGGTGTTCCTACAAGGCATGGCGGTGCAACCGGTGTTCAGAAACGACCCTCATCTGCGTGTGTTCTTAGAGAACGAACAGGTTGTGCGCCAAGCCGAGAGGACGCATGGACTGGACTGGACTATAATATATTCAAGATCGGACAATTTTGCACGACATATTGCCCGACGTGTGCAAAATTAGGCCGATTTGCGTGACACTTTGCACGAATTGTGCAAAATAAGTTTTTGATAATATTTTTTTCAATGTGTGTAGGAAAGATATACGAGAGGCCGCCACCGTTGTGCCATTAGCAACTGTTTCAAATCGCTCCGTAAAATAAAGACTGGCGGACGGGATGGCAGAGGATTTTTAATTTATCAACCGAATTTAATACTTATCCGTTCGAAATAAGATATATATTTAATGCTCGGTGATCCAGAAAAAAACTGCGATGCTTCAAGCCAGTTTGCACAGGCCTTAAAGCGTCTATTTCATAGTAGTATCGAAAATAAGTCAGAAATACAATCGATGTGCAGTAAAAAACAACTTAACTCATTGCACTCTCTCAAAATTGTACCAAAATCTTATTTAAATGATATATTATTTATTTCTGCAAAATTGGTTAAAACAAACACTCCTTACACATCAAAATATTTTAAAACCAGACAAGTAGTTGTTTACCAAACAAACTCAGGTAAATAATTCTTTACAGATGCGTTCAATGACAACAACAACAGACGAGATCTACCTCGGTGCCACAGTGCGAGATGTCAACGATTTCTTTGAGCAGGAGACCACGTTCCTGCAGGAGTACTACTCGCATCTGAAAGAAGCTGTCGTTAAGGTTGATCGGATGACTAGCAAACATAAAGGTGGGTTTAAAATAATAATAATATGTTCAACTTTTTCCAGATATGTTAAAATCAGGAATCGGTCTTATACATATCCAATTTTAAAAGAATATCAATATCCTTAAGTTAGACTATAGTTTGACCGAGACCGCTGTTCAATGCCTTAGATATGTGCGCGGCGAGACGGGGGGACAGTGCAGGCCGCTCATTCGTCAACGCTGCCCCCCGCCTCGGGTGGGTTTTAGTCAGTAAGAGTCTGACACGCCTTCCCGCTCCACCCAGAGCGGGAGAAGTTATTTGATAATTTCCCACCCAAAAAAAAAAAAAAAAAAGGGGGAACCAGATGGAAGGCGTCCCATTTAGGAGGACCTTAAAATTACCGTTCATAAAGTGTATACCTGTATGTAGAAGATCCATACTTCATATACGCCTTACGGGGCCAATTCAGTGTAACGTAGTCAGAAGATATAAGAGTTACGCGATAGAAAGAGAGGCAACTTCTAGGAGAATGCAACTGTAGGTAATTAGCGCTGTTCGACATCAATAGGGACGATGACTTAAAAAAAAAAATGACGTAGCGACCCCCACTCCCCAACTTTAATGCGTTTTATCTAAGTCATTTTTTATTAATATGATAAAGCAAAAAATACGGGTCTAATCTTTTTTTATTATCTAACTGACTAAATAGAATTTCTTTTTTTTGATCCAGGCATCTTCCCTATTGCACTTTATTGTTTCGTAGCTAGAGTCGTTTTTTATTTAAATGATTTTGCGGAGTGAACCATCTGTATTATTCTAACCATAGAATAATACAGATGGTTCACTCCGCTGTTCTTCAGAAATGTCAGGGGCGTAGTACCAACTACGCCCCTGACATTTCTGAAGAACATCACCAATAAGGTCATATGTCTTGTATCGGTTTCATTGGCCGTAATCTTAGAATAGAATAGAATAATTATTTATTTGCATAGTAGTTAGGTACAAAAAAATGCAGGTGTTTTACAATTAGAGATCTTTATCTTATCTTTCATCTGTTACTTTTACAGAGGTAGCCGATGCTCACATCAGACTATCATCGTGCATCACACAGCTGGCCACACGAGAACAACCTCCCACCGAGAGGTTTCTCACTAGAGCTGCTGAAACCTTCGACAAGTGCAGGGTAAGTGCCATCCGGTTTTCACAGCACATGCTCGAATATTTCCTCTTGTAACAGCGTCCAGATTTCTACAAACTTGGATCGGCAGTCGGCACATTCGATTCGGCAGTACTTGTTGAACAACAAAGCTGATATTACAAAAATAGGTTTATACATACCTGACCCATTTCAACTTGTATTCCATCGATATTTTATATGTAAAAACTTTCGAAAAAAGGCGACTCGATACACTAAGCCACTTGATCCCTAAACTTTTCAATCTGCCCGCCAACTCTATTGCATTAGTTGTGACCGGGTATTTAAAAATAAAACGCATCAGAAGAGAATCGCAGCAGTCAATCGCTTAACCGCTGCGCCAACCGTGCCGTCGAATTTGAACCCATGTGATATTCCCCTATCGAAAATCGCTCAATGTGACTATACAATATGTAAAAAAAACCTGTTCTATCCGAAAGCGGCACATAGGTACTGCAATTGACGGCACGGTCGGCGCAGTGGATAAGCGATTAACTGCTGCGCTGCGTGTCGGGGGTTCCCGCACGGAACAAATATTTGTATTTTATTTTTATTTTATTTTATTTGGTTTACCAACAATTGATTACACTTATACAAACACATAATACATTTTTTAAAGTAAAATAACAGTGCATCAGTTACTTATAGGTAAACACCACATGCATAAAACAATGAATCAGACAAATAAGCTAACTTACTTAGTAATAAGCACTATGATTGAAAATTTGGTAACATCGGTAAAAAGTGTAAAAAGTCTCATTTATATAAAAAAAAATATAAAATTTAAAATATATGAAATTCTTATTAAAAATTATAAAATTGGTAAAGGTAAAATTGATATTCTTCGACATTATAACATTGGTAAGACTGATAAGAATTGCATAAAAATAAAATGGTAAAAAAAAAAAAAAAAAAGTAAATTCATAAAAATTATTAACATCGGCACATGGTGATAAAATTTCGATAAATTAAAACATGATTAAAAATGATCAACATTACAAAAAAAAAACAACCGACTTAAAAAAAAAACATAAAAACAACTTTTTTACAAAACAAAAACCACTGAATTCCATAAAAATACACTTAAAAGAGAAAAATAACTTGAATTTCGGAAGTCGGTGGCTTTCAAATATATTACGGTAGGTATATTTTAGTATATATGTACCTATCTAATAAAATACTATTGGTTTTGCCACCGACTTCCGAAATTCAAGTTATTTTTCTCTTTTAAGTGTATTTTTATGGAATTCAGTGGTTTTTGTTTTGTAAAAAAGTTGTTTTTATGTTTTTTTTTTAAGTCGGTTGTTTTTTTTTTGTAAAAAAGTTTTTATTTTTCACTTTTTAGTTGTGTTTATACCTACCCCGCACAAATTAACATAACATTCCACTTTGCCCCACCGGGCCGCCCACGCGCCCCGCTGGGGGCAAAGAGGATTGCCTAACATTTTTCAGTAGAATATGCCCCACTAGTTCGACTTGGTGGGGCAGATTCCACTAGTCTAAAATCTTTATGGATTCTGCCCCACTAGGCTTGGCACCTTAGAAATGTGTAGGTAGGTATGCTCGTATTTTATATATGTTTGGAAAAGAAAGAAATGTTGATGGCCCAGAGGTTAAGGCCTCGCCTCTCATGCATGAGGTTGTGGGTTCAAATCTGAGCAAGTACTAATGTGACTTTTTCAATTCATATGTACTTTCTGAGTTTATCTTGGACATTATTGACTTCAGTGAAGGAAAACATCGTGAGGAAACATGGACTTATAGTTAATATTAGTCTGAAATCACCAACCCGTTTTGAGCAAGCGTGATGATCAGTGCTCGTGCCTTCTCTGTATGAGAAGAGGCCTTTGCCCTGCAGTGGGACAGTAATAGGCTGGTATTATTATTTTATTATTAATTTTTATTTACTATTTGTTTCTGGAAGGAATCGGGTTGTAAATCATACGTTAATTACACGATTTGTTACAAATAAAATAAAATCTAAGTAAATACAAGTCCTAGTTACATTTTACTTAGATATAAATTTCTTTCTTTTCCAATCAAATATAAAATACGAACATACCTACCTACACAAATTCTAAGGTGCCAACCCTAGTGGGGAAGAATCCATGCCATGGGGCAGAATGCATTTGCCCCACCAGTGGGGCGACTTGGTGGGGCAAAGTGGAATGATTTAAATTAACCCCCTTTGTGGGTGAAAAGGGAGGATACGGAATGTATGAAAAATCTTATTCATTTGGTTTAGAAAACGCGGTATAAACTTATCTAGGTAATAATAAAGATGGAATCATACATTTTTCCAAACTGGCTTGAAAGTGTAGAAAGGGGGTTACAAATATTTTTGCATCTCAATGACATCTATTGGCCCAAAATGGTACACAATTTGGAATACATTTTTCTACGTTCAATTTAACAGAAATAACATTTTTGAAATTTAATTACAGTCCTATTAAAATTGTAAATAGAATATAATCACGATGTAACATTTAGTGTTTGTTTCATTGCAATCGTCTCATACAATAAAAAGATATGCTAATACCGGTTTATAACAACCGCACTACATCTTTCACGACAAACTTTTAAAGGTTAAAGTTTTCAAAGTGATACCCATACCACCAACAAGCACTACGTTCCAGGCAGCAAGGGGTAACGGAGATGTGGAGCGTATGCTGCCTCTAATATTAAGCTGGGCGGTCACAGTCCTTAAATTACAGGCTACCACCCTCGAAAGAGCTGTGATCGACTTTGGTAAAAAAAACTTTGCAAAAGAACAAATATACGTCGCGCTTAGTCGTGTCAGAAGTTTGGAAGACATTGTTTTATCAGAGTTGGACGCCAACAAATTATTAAAGCGACCACACGGCCACAGATCTTTGACGGAAATAACGAGGCTACAAAATCTGTCTTCTGACTATCAAGGCCACACATAACATACGACTCAAGTAGCGCAATTTGATGCCGGGATATTACCATTAAAATCATTTATAGCTAGAGTACATCTCATGGCAATTCAAATAAGCCCAAACACGGCTAGGATACATTGTTTTATGACGGAGTTCCGGTGCCGTCCTTCCGGCTTCATCTTCAGATCAGTTCGATGGTCATCAGAATTATTTATTTAAACGTGCTTCACTGTCGCTTAACTATGTTAATCGAGATATCTTATCGCCACCCGTGCAATACTTATCATTGAGTAGTTCTAGTGGCCATTTGTCTTCTTCATCAGTTCCACTTCATTAAATGATACTTTCTGAATGCAAATGCTTAATTTGTTGCTGAAAATACCTAAATCGCTATGTGTGTGCCTATAATATTTGAGGAGTTCCCTCAATTCGTCATGGATATATTATACTACTATAATTAGTTCACCACGGATGGATAGATAGAACCAGCAATTATTTTTGATCTTTAGTACAATATCCAAATCACATTACGTGTACTGTTTGTTTTTGAGGAGTTCCTTCGTTTATCTCCCAAAGTATACATCAAATCTTCACAAAATTAATATGGGACCACCTCAGGAGTATACCCTTACGAATAAAAAAAGAATTTTCAAAATCGGTTGACAATTGGCGGAGAAATCGGTGAACATACATAAAAAAAAAAAAAATACATACAGTCGAACATATAACCTCCTTTTTTTGAAGTCGGTTAAAAATATTTAAAATTGATTGAATTAAATTAAATTAAATTGATAACATTGCTAAAGATTGGTAAAGATAAAAGATACAAAATAATTGATAAATTTATAACAGTGGTAAAATTGACACAATATTCATAATATACTTGATTAGGATTAGGGGTTGCTCGGTAAACGATCAAGAATGGCTTTCTGTTTAGCAAGAGAGTCAAAGTGAAGATCTATAACATCACTGTAGCCATTCACTGCTTTACACATTCTTGCAAAGGGCGAATTGGCTGTATGACCTACAAGTAGTTGTTCCGGGTCTGGCTGTTTGTGTATGTGAGTTTAATATTTTGTAAACGCAGGAGAAATTGGTAGCAAAATTAAAAAAAAAAAAAAATGTTCGATGGGAAAAATTCGCATTCGTTATCGAAATCGATAAGGTGAACTTTATATGTTATGAAAATAATTCTTTGTCTCCAGAAAATCGAGGGTCGCATGGCCTCGGACCAGGACCTCAAGCTAGCAGACACTCTCCGCTACTACATGAGAGATGCGCACGCGGCTAAAGCAGTGCTCGTAAGGAGACTCAGGTCAGTATTTATTATTTTGCAGCATCATGCTGAGATATGGTGGGTAGGGGGGGGAGGGGGGTTAATAAATAAAAAGTACAAGTCACGTACAGAATTCTGTATTTGTTTTATACACCGTGAAATCTTAATGGTTATTTTCCCGAGGCAGAACAACTTGCCATAAGGAGTACTTTCGAAGCATAGAGTAAAAGTAAAAAGAAAGATGTTTTTGTTTTAAAATAATTAAAAGAATATTCATCAACTCGAAAACATGAGAATCAATAGTAACAGGTGACTTGTAGGTACTACCAGAATCGCACGCGCCGCCGACAAAGAGAACAGTAATGCATAAATGTTCAAAGCAAAATAAACTCTCGCACGTAGTGATACGGCATAAACTAGTTTGCACGCAGCAACACAAAATTTGTTTTCAAAATTGTTTCTATTTTTTTATTTGTTTATATAACGGTTGTATTACCAAGACGAAACCATTTCGCTGCGGGAAATCAACCATTAAGATTTCACGGTGTATACTGTTGTTTTTATTTTTCTATGTGTTTTATACCGGAAAGCGCCCTCTATCGGCGCGACCACGCGTTCAGGTTCACCGAGCAAATAATTTCGAACGATCGAGTATTCGCGCGACGATCGCTTTTAAATAGGACGCGGGGTTATGTGCCTGTACACTATTACACTAGCACACTTACCTAGGAGCAGTGGTGGCCCAGTGGTAACGGCCCCGACTTACGAATTGTACGTCGTGAGTTCGAAGTTATCAAATAACTTCTCTCGCTCTGGGTAGAGCGGGAGGGCGTGTCAGACTCTTACTGACTAAAACCCACCCGTATTCCTTCAGTTGCCTGTACGTTGCCAGGGGCCACGGTATCCCTTTCGGACTTTCCCGCAACCCCGACAAATTCCCGCAACCCCGGCTGTAAATACACCCCCTTATTCATAAACGCTGCTTAAAGTTAAATAATGATAAGCGCCTGTTTAACCATACATTTTAGCGTTTACGTTCGTAAAAAATATAGAAAAACCATGACTTACTGCCTTGGCTCTATTTACCCTCTTATTCATAAAAGTTGATTAAAGTTGTTAAAAGTTGATTAACTTTAATCATGATGATCATCATTATGATTTAAAAGAGTGTCCGTGGAGTTTCTTGCCCGTTCTTCTCCATAGGAACCTACGCCTTGGAATGGGCAACTAGCTTCATATTTCTGACTGACTGATCCCTTGACAATTCAAAAGTGCCTGTAAATGGTTTAATTGAAATAAATGCTTTGAGTTTATCAACTTTTATGAATAAGAGGGTAAAGAGAGCCAAGGCAGTAAGTCATGGTTTTTCTATATTTTTTATGACAAAACAAAAATCACAATGACAATACAGAAATTAGATTATTAAGAGTAAAAAATACAAACAACATTTAATACATACTTTGAGTATTGACTACATAGGCGCTTTACTTTGTGTGAATAAATCCATCACCATTGCCCTCAAAACGGTGAAGGAAAACATCGTGAGGAAACCGGCATGTCCTAGAACCAAAAATTCGAAGACGTGACATCTACCGACCCGCACTAGGCCCGTGTGGTAGATTACAGCCCACTCCCTCTCGAAGAGAAGGCAGCAATGAGAGTCCCAGCAGTGGGCTGATTATGTAGTTTCACATTATCAATGAATAGTTAATTTACTCAGGCGTGACTTTGCGGAAATCCAAGCGCCGAAAGCTCGCTCGGCGCGGCGCTTGGCGTGGCAACACGCCGTGTCCGGGTTCGCAACAAGTCAATCGTCATCCTGAGAATGTCTCGTTGAGAAGTGAAACACGTGTCGAATTCTTACAGGGTCCTATATGACTGTTTAAGAACAGTTAAGCGGATTAAGGTCACAGCTCATTAGAGCCACCCGGCACCCACTCCGCACCGCCTCGTCGTACGGCGTCCACTCGTTGTCGACAGGTGGTTCACGGGTGGACGCCACGTTATCACCAAAACGTTGCACGATCAACCAGTGAACCCCGCGCGGTCAACGAGTGAACGCCGCGTGGTCAACGAGTGGACGTCGCTTAGTCCACGAATTTTCGAGTAGTCTGTTAACAATTGGCATTAGTCCTCGCGTGAATCACTCGCGGGCAGCGCGCGGTCCGCTTCGGACCCGCGCGTTGGCGATGCGCAGTCAACGCAGGGCAGCGAGTTGTCACCGAGTGGTCCACCCGCCGTCCGCGCGTGGACGGCTTACGATAGAGGCGATCCGGTGACGCTACGGAGTTGATGTAGTGAGCGCATACCCATACAAGTCCATATCAAGAATACTAACCGCACGAGGCGAGGCGGTGCGGAGTGGGTGCCGGGTGGCTCTAATGAGCTGTGACCTTTAGGTTACTAAATATCGTATCGTTTATCGTATTTATCAATGAATATTATTATCTTTTGTTTCAGATGCCTAGCCGCGTATGAAGCAGCTAATCGAAATCTCGAAAAAGCCAGAGCTAAGAACAAGGATGTTCATGCGGTAAGTAAACACAAGCTTAGTTTAAAGATACGCAAACAACTAAGAAACCGTGAAATATTTATACCAACCATAAGGCTATGGACTCATTATTTAAATTTTATTTCGCCTTAAGAGTCTACAATACCTCAAATTTCTTAGCACGATCCTTCATTATATCAAAATTATTGCAGCATTAATTTTGAAATAAATACATAATATATATATGGTAAAGTTGAGGATTAATCTGTTATATGTTTGACGAAAAAAACGTTTCCATATAATTAAAAAAAAATACAAAGTTACCTCCAAACCGAACAATAAAACGAAGAAGTATTAAAAAAATACTTCAAATTAGATCATGAAACTTTGCATAATAACTCAACTAATTATAGAGCAGATATTGTTTTTTTTATTACTGTTATTTCTAAAAAATAAATTACCTAAACTATCGGCGCCTTGGAGCCTTCTCTCCGCCGGTCAACACCTCACTCAGTCTCGCTCTCACTCAGTCCGCTAGCAGTAGTGTGCGAGCGAGAGTGAATTTGGCGACGGCACGGTTGGCGCAGTAGTTAAGCGATTGACTGCTGCGCTGCGTGTCGCGGGTTCGATTTCCGCACGGAACAAATATTTTTATGACCTACAAGTAGTTGTTCCGGGTCTGGCTGTTTGTGTATATTTGTAAACGCACCCACAATACAGGAGAAAATCCTAGAGCGGGGCAGTTAATGAAAAAAAAAATGAGTTGAGGTATTATGGACACTTAATCGATTAAAGGACACTAAACGACACACAACAGAAGTTCTGTGGTTATTACGCCTATGGGCTTTTAGTGCCCTTAAAGTGTTAAAATACATAACTTTGTTTAAGAAAAAAAACCCTGTCCTATCCGAAACGGGCACAGGTACTGCAATAACATTACCAAAAATGTATAAAAAATCTTAATATTATTGAAAATGAAAAAGTTATTGCTATGTAAAATCTACATTTTTAGTACCAAAATTACCCCAATTCGATTAAAAATGAGCAAATAGACAGGGAGTAGACACCCGCTAAACGACGGCCGCCCGCGCACCATGTAACACCCCGGTAAAATTCCCCATTAAAAAAAAACATGGCGAATTTTTTTTTCTTTTTTTCCTTAAAATTTCCATATAAATAGACTCTCAGTACGATACTTAACAACACCCTCACGGATCGAACAGGGTTTTTTTTTATATGTTGTATGAAAATTAATAACAAAACCTCATCCATTTATTTAGCACGTGTGAAGTGATTCCTATTTGATATTTATGTGTTTTATGCTGGGTACATATTGAGCCAACGAAAAAAACTGTACCAGACTGTACGGTTTTCACACAGTAACATGTTTCAGAGAACAATTCTTTGGAAAAAAACACACGGGGCAGTCTTTGGGGACTGCCGATAGAAGTGAAAACAGCGTGCGGTGACGATGACGCGAGTTTCACGCTTTTTGTTCACCCAAAAAGTACACATAAAGAAAAGAAAGAAAGAAAGAATAATATTTATTTGGACACAGTTCGTGAAACACATAATACAAAGATAAATAGTGAAGCAATAATAGTGTGTGCCTCACGGCTGCGCCAAAAAGGTTCATTTCAGCATTAATGCCCGACAAATGCTGTCTCACATATATACACAGTATACATATAGCTCATGGAAAGCGTTCGGTGACGAGGACGGGAGTTCCATGATTTTTGTTCACTCAAAAAGTGCTCAACGCGCCTAAAGAAATTTTCACTCAAAAAAAATCATGGGTTTCCGTCCCGCGCATTCGTTGTGCGTTGTCAAATGCGTATCTGTAAGAGCCTGTTCACACGAAGCGTTGCGGCGCCGCACAGCAAAGATTTTGCCGCATTGGTGACACGGTGAGACTGAGCGGTGTCAACGCGTACACCCCCCCCCTAAGTCCGGTGTACGTGCGGTGCGATTTCGGAAGGCACAGTGTGGCACCATGAATATTTGTATGTAGGACGCCGCAGCGACACCGTTCCATCGTGTGCATCGGCCCTTAAACTACGCACCGCAAAAAAAATTACTCGTCAAAAACAATGATTATTGTTTTATAAAAAATCGAACGCGGCAGTTTTAGTTATTATAATCGACCCTGAAACTACTTTGAACATTATATTTTGATATTCTTTATAACTTCAAATTTGGCCCATGCACGCGCCACACTTAGATTTTTTTTCCTGTATATGACGCATTGCCAACCCTATCACTGAAAATGTTTCTGTACGGGATACGATATAAAGCTCATATTACAATGCTCTACTCTGCGTCCAGTTAGTGTGTGCGACGGCTATCAATTTATAAAAGTTTTAATTATAGTCCGTGCGCGACTAGTAGTCACCGCCTGAGGTATGTGGAGGACACTTTTAAATCAAAATATCGTTACAAAATATTGGTTACATCATTCATGTTGAAGTTTTACTTGTCATAACGATGCAAAACACTAAAAGCGTCCGTTAGAAATAAAAAATAAAAAAACAATTCAAACATTAAATTAAATTAAAATCGCCGTGGCAGCTAAGAGATGACCAGTCCCTACTGACGGCGCCCGTTCACGAACATGACGCTTGGATTAGCACCGCCCGCGCTATTACTTCGTTTTCGTTTAGCCTCCTAAGGATCGTAGCGTTGGGCTATTAAATGCAAAAATAATTTTTCAAATCCGACCGGTAGCCAGCTAGAAATTAGCGCGATCAGACAAAAAAACTAAAAAACAAACTTCAGTTTTATTATTTTAGTATAGATAGTTGGCCATTTCAAAAGACCATTTCAGACACTAATCTACATGGTCCTCATATGGCCTGACCAAGATTATGTCTAGACTTTAAAAGAGACTGTGACCTCTGAGTTTGTTTCGGCCTTTCTTCTCAGAGTAGTCAGATAGGAAACGCCGAACTCATCTAGCTAATTTTTAATATTTTTTTTAAGATGACGTTTAAAAGTGATTCCAATATCCTATTTACAAAATACAATTTCATTTCATTTGCCCACTGTGTACCCATCTCACAAATGTTTGACGTGTCATCTTTCTGTGCAATATGCAGCCTATGGAAGTACAAGAGGTAAACACTAAACACGCTTGGTTTGTGTAGAACTAACGTTTCTAGTAGATATTGTGGCGTATTTATGTATTTGAATGTTTATGCATGTAGTTTTTGTTATAATTAGTGCGAATTTCACCTATGACACTGAACGCGATCAGCACATCAAAATCGAGTTCAAGAGCTGTCATTGTCAATATACCAAAGAAAATAATGACAGCTCTTAAACGTGGTTTATGTGCTGATCGCGTTTAGTTTTCGCTCTTAGAGAATTTAGAGTTTCGTCGGAAAATCTGATCATCCCCGATTTTTTTAAGTTACCTCCTTTCTCCTACTGTGCTGTGCCCGACAGGGTCCATAATTGTTTCATTAATTTTAAGCCTACCAACATTATGGTAATGGGGGGCTATCCTTTTTGTGCTCACTAGTTGGCGCCACTGGCGAGTAAGGTCCTGTCACTACTTTTATTTGCTATGTTTTGAATAAGTTTAACTACCCATTACTTTATGTTTATTTTATTAAATTTTAAAACTTCAAATGGATATTTACATTATAATGTTGATAAAATTGGCAAACATGAAGCAGACAAATATTATTCTTCCTCCAAGTGCTACCAAATTAGACCCTAACTTGTTATTTACAATCTTAAGCCATAATTAATCAGGAATGGCATAATCTTTACAAAAATTACGAAATATAAGTAAAAATTCCCGATAGAAAATCCAGCAAACAGTAAACGTTCAGTTACATTTGACATTTCTAGAGACCTCACTCTACACTAGCGCCTCTAGCAGAGAATTTAAGGGCGATAGTCCTCATTGAGAATTGAGAATGTTATCACATGTCATGTTCGTTAATTCTTCATTCATTACATTCATGACATGCTTCCAAAGCCAGGGATCAATCAGTTTTAGAGAAATATAAACAAAATTAACAAGATTCGTTTTATTATCGGAAGTATCTGACAATACGTAGTTTTTCCGAGGTTCTGGGTTCAGTTCCCAGGTCGGGCAAAATGTTGTTAATTTTTAATTAAAATTTTGTTTTGTGTTGCGTAATGTAAATTATTTTACAATTGATATAGAATCAATTTTTTTTCTAACTGAACAGACAGCTGTGCTGCTGGGGAGTTTGTTGCGCCACTTCTTCTTCCCAGCTAAAGCACTAGGAAGTGGTGAAGGGTGGGCATTTTGGGGAACTGTCTTATGTAACTGACGTTCGAAAAGTGCTGATTCTCAGCCTAGTTTGAATAAATGACTTTTTAAATTTTGTCATTTTGTTTTTCCATCTGAAATTTCTCAGTAAGTCTAGATTTGTGCCCGGTTGATGGCATGTGTAGAACATCCCAGCTTCATATAAGCCTTACTAGTTCCTCCAAAGGCTCGCCCCTATTTGTCATGGGACTTAAACTTAACTGGCGAAATGTGGGTGTACTATTAGGTACACCTCTGCCTAATCCTTCGGAGAATACAGGCGTGATGTTATGATAAGTAGTTTTTTTGTTGTATGTAGCAGGGACCGAAAATCTTTATAAATTACGGTACAGGTATCGAAGAATTTTGGTTACTTTTACGACTAAGGTTACCGCCATCTGGGTAACCATGAAGAAGAAACATGTTACCTGTATTAGGTTACCGTTTTAATACCGGTTACACACACACACACACACATACACACACACACACACACAAGCGATCCACGCCCTTTTACTCTTTTTTCGGTAACCGGTATTAATACTCTATTTTGGTTGTATTCTATTTAAAAATTATAAATGTTGTAACCGAAAAATACCCGTATTGATCATATCGGTTTCGGTCCCTGGTATAGTTCGATTGAAACTTAATGGCGGCTCGGAAGTTCGCTGCGCAGTACCCCACCCCTCACCCCCGCTGACCCATGAATTCGTTACTGCGCAGCGACTCGCCTCATGTTCTGAGCCGCCATTAAGTTTGAATCGGGCTGTATGTAGTATGACATGTCTTTATTCGCTATGTAGTGATTCGTCGTCTGTAACTTTTGTGCATGGTTCTCTATGTATACGTGTAGAGATACGTTTTTGTAAACGCACTCATGATACATAAGGAAAAGAGGGGCTCGTGGAAAAGCCACTCGGGTCGATCGATCAGATTAAGCTACGCTTGCCGCGGTTAGTCCGTCGATGGGTGACCATTTTAACATACTGAGACCCCTCCGTGCCTCGGAAATCACGTCAAGCCGTTGGTCTCGGCTGTCTTCCTTGGATCTTTGACAGTGTTTATTGGTCGTCAGAAGCCCGAAAGTCTGACAAGCAGTTTTACCGATGGGTATTGAGTTACCCAGGTACTGGGTTGTGGAGGTCAGATAGGCAGTCGCTCCATGTAAAATACTGGTACTCATCTGCATCCAGAGACTGGAAGCCGACCACAACATAGTTGGGAAAAGGCTAGGCCAGATTGATTGACCCATGAATATACATAAGGAATAAATAGGACGTAATAATGCTGTTTGCAAGTCTCAGCCGAAGTAATCTTGAAAACTTTTATTTGCCTTTAAAGCTAGTAACACATTAGTGCCAAAAAGGTCATCGTATATCATTTAAATGATAATATTTTGATTATAGGCGGAGCAAGCCCAAGCCGACGCATGCGCGAAGTTCGAGCAGTTGTCAGCGCGCGCGCGGGAGGAACTTATCGACTTCCGTACTAGAAGAGTAGCGGCTTTTAAGAAGAGGTAATAATATACCCTTTATTATTAAACTAGCTGCTTCCCACGACCGCGGGCCGTCCGCGTCCGTTACCCAATGCCATTTTTTTTCTTTCAAATTCGACTGTTAGTTCCGAAGATTACCCTTCTACATACAAATAATCGAACCCAGGACCTCATGCACAGAAGTAGCGCTTGCGACCACTACACCAACGAGACAGTCTTTTTCTTTCCAAATGAATTATCTATATTAATATTATAAAGAGAAAATATTAGATTTTTTGTATGTTCGTAATGAATAAACTCAAAAACTACTGGACCGATTTTTCACCAGTAGAATGCTGTATTATCACTGAGTAACATAGGCTATAATTTATAAAGATATAGCACGGGCGAAGCCGCTGGCGGAAGCTAGTATATTATAAATGCGAAAGTGACTTTGTTAGTTACACTTTCATATTAAAAACGCCTGAACGCATTTGGATAAAATTTGGTACATGGGTAGACCATGATCCTAGGCTACTTTTCATCCTGGATCGCAGACGAAGTGGCGGGCAACAGCTAGTTACATATCACCGTAGGCGCGGGCTTGCGGACGGTGAGCAATGGGTAGCTCGCCGTCCGATAAGGACCAGGCGCGGGTCGACGGCGCGTTGTGTTCCACGCGCGCCTCAAAGATGCCTGCCGAGGTTGCGAGAAAGTCCGAAAGGGATACCGTGGCCCCTGGCAACGTACAGGCAACTGAAGGAACACGGGTGGGTTTTAGTCAGTAAGAGTCTGACACGCCCTCCCGTTCCGCCCAGAGCGGGAGAAGTTATTTGATAATTGACCACGGACCCATTTTGCACGGACCCTTAGGCGCCACCTCCAAGGGCGATTGAATCGCAGCGATAGTCATGCCGTGCCATCAAAATATCGCCGCGATGACATCGCCGAGTGGAAATTGATTCATAGGGTTTCTATTGAATTTGATGGCACGGCGAGACCATATCCGCGATTTTTTCGCTCGTGGAGATGGTGCCTTAAAAACAATTTTATTGCAATCACCAATCTCTAGATTAATCCTGTGGTTATTGTTAATAGGTAATAAAAAAACCGGCCAAATGCGAGTCGGACTCGCGCACGAAGGGTTCCGTACCATTATCTATAAAAACGGCAAAAAAATCATGTCAGTTGTATGGGAGCCCCACTTAAATATTTATTTTATTCTGATTTTAGTATTTGTTGTCATAGCGGCAACAGAAATACATCATCCGTGAAAATGTCAACTGTCTAACTATCACGGTTCATGAGACACAGCCTGGTGACAGACGGACAGCGGGGTCTTAGTAATAGGGTCCCGTTTCACCCTTTGGGTACGGAGCCCAAAAAAAAATAGTAATTTGTCATTTCTTATTTGAAAACGTCAAATTACAATAAAAAAAGTCAAATTACTCAAAAATGATTCACGTTCGCATAGGGATCATAAGGGGTCATTTGGTTGCAAATGACCCCTCTTACATCCCCTTAATGGATTGCCGACATATTAGCAATAACACTGTATTTACCAAGCGAGATCAGTGTTATTTTTTTATATAAATGTTGCCCCACACTAGGAATTTCTCCTGTATTGTGGGTGCGTTCACAAACATTTAAACTCACATACACAAACAGCCAGACCCGGAACAACTAATTGTAGGTCATACAAATATTTGTTCCGTGCGGGAATCGAACCCGCGACATGCAGCGCAGCAGTCAATCACTTAACCACTGCGCCAACCGTGCCGTCAAAATAATATAATTTATGTCTGCCTTTCTTCCAGCCTCTTGGACTTAGCTGAACTAGAGATCAAACACGCGCGCTCTCAACAGGAGTTATTCAGGAAATCTCTGCAAGTGCTCAAGGAATGCCAATAGATACTATGTATGTTATATTATACTATACACTGAATATTCCATGAGATGTAATGTACTGAAGGGTTGGACGGATATTGTGGGATATTGACGGATATTGACGGATATTCGGATAGTAGGATATTGTGGGATATTGACGGATATTCGGATAGTACGTTGTAATAATCCATAGTTTCATCGAATTTTTTATGTTTGATGTTGTGGGGGTAGTCAGAAGCCTGAAAGTCTGACAACCAGTCTTGCCCAGGGGTATCGTGTTACCTAGTAAGGGTTGTGGAGGTCAGAAAGGCAGTCACTTCATGTTAATTACTGGTATTCAGCCCCATCCGGTTAGACTGGAAGCCAACCCAAACGTAGAAAGATATAGGCTAGGCAGAAGAGGATCCGACAAATCCAATCAGTATCCTACAAAATCGTCGATTTAATCCTACATAAATGTTTTTTTTTTATTTTTGTTTATAATTTTTATTATTAAAACGTTTGGAGTAAAAAGAGTCATAAGTTCATTTGTTTTTGAACGGCGACAGGCGGGCCATTGTCGTAGCAAGTCATGAGCTATTGTCATTGATGTAAGGTTTAAATTGCTTTGACACGCGCTCTTGAAATGCAACAAATTGTCATATTTTACAGTAATATCATAGATGAATACAGATTGTTCACTGCGCATTTTAGGTATAAAGCTACAAGTAGGTACGTAGCGGGCTCGACTTGTCGAATTCAGTGGGCGTAACGTAGTCAGAAGATATAAGAGTTACGCGATAGAAAGAGAGTCAACTTCTCAGTGAATATAATTGTAGGTAATTAACGCTGTGCGATCTGAATTGCACTTTATTGTGTCGTAGCAAGAGCCGCTTTTTATTTAAATGGTTTTGCGGAGTGAACCATCGGTACTAATTTGTGGTAATATTATGCTGTTTCTTTTTAGCAGACTGAAAGGTTTAAAATAGAATTTCGTAGTAACCATAAAATACTTTAGTGAAAGTATACTTTAGTATAGCTTCATATTTAAACAGAATATTCTAAAAGTCGCGTTTAAGTTTCTTGCTGTCTCTTTTACGGCTAAAGCGCTCCTCACCAGGAACATTCACCTATACTGTGACCTAGCCGTGTTACTTCTACCTATAAAATTTAATAGGGATGATACCTGGGTAAAAAACAATAAAAAAATATTGGGCACGTATTTTTTGCTTTATCACTAGAGTTCGGATGCATATTTACCTAAAGTGAATTTTTGGCTAAGAAATTATGGAAGAGGCTTCTTGATTAGAAAAAATCTTAATATAAATCCCGGAATTCCATCAAATCCGGGAATGCACAACTTATAGGAACATGGTATGGAAACGACTTATCAGCCTTCTTACAAAGGTTACTTATGCGGTGTTAACATAAAAATGTATGAACCAACAGTAAACATTTTTTTAAGAAACTCAAGGCACCAAGTTGTTTGTCGCTATATGCTATGTCCATTTGGCAACCTACTTTACAACATTATTTTATTTTCTATAGTCAAAAAGTACTAAATTTATCAAATCCGGAATCGCGAGATTTTTGCGACAGATACAAAAGTGCTTTCCATAATAGCCAATACCTCAATTTTAGGTAAATATGCATCCGAATATCCGATCTCTATTTATCACATATTCAAGTTGGGGAGTGGGGACTCGCTACGTCACAACTCAGTATAAAATCTACCAAGGCGTCATGGCACATTTTAACTCAATGTATCGCCGTAATCTTTTGATTACGTAAAAAAATAAAAAATACGTGTCCAATGTTTTTTAATAATCTACTTGACAGACAATAAAAAAATAATTTTAGTCATTATCCCTAATATAAGTATTAGCTTATTCTGCTGGTTCCAATCTCTCTAGACTACCTAGAAGTCGAAGGCCTGCGCAGTCAACTTGCAAAGCCCAAGCCGTTACAGTGGAATCTTAAAGACGTCGCTAATTATAACAACACCACTCTGACACGACAAATAACTTGTCATTCAAGTTAGGATTTTAAATCAAATGTATTAAAGTCTATTTTACGATGGCTATACAGAATAGTGGACGGCTCGCCGGCGGCTCACTGCCCGCGAGCCGTCATACGTA
The DNA here is from genome assembly GCA_949128155.2 of Xanthia icteritia. Lineage (NCBI taxonomy): Eukaryota > Metazoa > Arthropoda > Insecta > Lepidoptera > Noctuidae > Xanthia > Xanthia icteritia. The sequence goes on along the minus strand of OX421959.2, from coordinate 8,220,371 downwards.
AAATAGATTTTAATGCATTTGATTTAAAATCCTAACTTGAATGACAAGTTATTTGCCATGTCTGGGCGGTGCTGTTGTAATGAGCGCTGACCTTAAGATTGTTATATTACAGGCGAATATTCCCGGTGAGAGACCGCCTTAAGTAAAACGGAAATCTTCGTAAAGTTAAGTATTTGTTTGATAATTTGCAGGTCAATCTGTTGAATAAATATCACACCGTTTAGTTGCTGATTTTTTTTTGTGTAGTTTTTAACGGTCTCCTAAATCGAGCCACAGTGCATTACCATGTAAGATATAAAGGCCTAAAACATAAAAAAAAATACTCCAAGAAAAAGTTTTACCAGCCTAAAGCAGTCCACTGCTGCACATAGGCCTCTCCAGTTGCACGCCATTCAGCTGGATTCTCTCATCCAGCTGGATTCTCTCATCCAGCTGGATTCTCTCATCCAGCTGCTACCAGCTACCCTGCGATGATCGTCACTCCACCTAGCCTGAGTATGTCCTACCTCACGTTTGCCGATTCGGGGTCTCCATTCCAGAATACGTTTACCCCAACGATCATTGGTTCTACGGCTACTACGACTGGCCCAGGCAGACATACTGGCGATAATTTCGGCGTCATCGTTGAATTCATGACCATTCAAAAAGTCATCACCTTTATAGAGAAAATGTGGCTCGATTCAGGAATCCGGGAGCTTAAGTATTGAACTTTAAATCCAGTCGGTTACTTTATTAGAAAATGTAACGTATTTGAACGGGTCAACAGAGTTGCTATAGTATACGCTAACGTTCGAGGCATCTTGGTCATAAAACGCGGGAGCGAGACGACACGATTCACCATCCTACTCGCACGTTTTATGAGCGCGACTGTCACAATTCTTGGCGTTAAGTATAGATTCTTGTACATTGCAAGTATTTGTTAAATAGAAATGTTAATTAATATGGTACCGGTTTCTCAAGTGTTATTAATTTAATCTGTTGTCAACTTTGATTGGTCGTCAGTTAATTAATCACAACAGCTAACATAAGATCTGACAGCGGATTTACTGATCCGAGGCTTGATTTGGCTTTAGAGAACGGTGAGTAAGTCAAAGATTTAAATCGTTAGATTTGCCTTCACCGTACTTAGTCACGTGAACAAGTGTCCATACTGAGAAGCTTGCATAATCAGCCTATAATGTTCCCACTGTTGGGACCAACTCTACCACACGGGCCCAGTGCGGGTTGGTGGAAGTCAGGAGAAGCGTGAGCTCACAATTAATAGCGTTTCCGTGACAAACAAGTCAATTCACTGCTTTAGTGTCAAAAGTGTCAAAACAAAACAGAAACGCGAAATCCTTTGATGCGGTAGGGGGAATCTAACGATTTAAATAAATATAGATAATTCGAATTATGGTTTGACCGAGATCGCTGTACCGCGCCTTAGAAATGCGTGGCAATGTGGGGGGGTGGGACGCCGTGAGCGTTGACGAATGAGCCGCCTGCACTGCCTCCCCGTGAGTCTCGTACATACCTAAAGCCTGGTATAGCGATGAGGTCAAACTATACTTAAATACATTTAGTTGGTACACATCTCAGTAATTAATAGCATTTTATTGTTATCTATGCATTTTAGTTAGACTGTATTTTAATAGAATCAGTAATAAAATATAGCTATTTACTTATGAGATTTACTTTTTAGAACACACTACAATTACGCGCGCGTTTGGTTGCATCTTTACATAATTCAATTTCCAAGTATTTGACCGATTCTAAAAAAAAATTAGGTTATTTACTTTATCACTGTGACCAAATAAACTTTATTCTTTTGGTTTCTTTCACTCTAGCAACACATAATCGTTAGTTCATAATAATAAACTTGCAACACTAATATTAGAATAGTGAAGTCAAAATATTACTCGTTATTTTTTATGTACGGTGCAAATATTATTATGATTTTATTATTTAGGTTAATGTTTTTCTATTTAACGTGAAACGTGGACCAAATTCTTTTTGTTACTTTGTATAATGCTTTTTATGCAGTCCCATTTGTATTATTCTTGGTCTTTTTTAGGGTTCCGTAGAAAATAACGGACCGTTTTAAGATGATTCCTGTCTCAATCTTAATAATTGATACAGAATCCTGATAGTGTTAGTTCAGCTCACACTTTACCGGTTTTTTCTGAGGTCTTAGATGTGCTACAATAATCTCAAAGTCAGCAAATAAAATATCTTCAAAAAAACATGACTTTAAATTAAGTATTAAAAAAAACATGAAATGGTACTGAATATTTTTATCAACAACTTTTTTTAATGATTATATTAATATAAATCATTCTTTTCGGTGTTAAGTTTATCTAAATCACTTGTTTTGGCTATGCAACTAAATAAATTAGAGCGATTATTGTAAGCAAGACAAGATTATGCAAGATATTATTAACAATTCGCGGTCTGTTTCTGCCAAATGGTAAAGGTATCACGTAAATCATACATCAGTCATACACATAAAAACCTACGTCAGTTTGTAGCATTCTGATCCCAGTTTGAAGCATTCTCGTCCCAGTTCGTGGCATTCTCGTCCCAGTTTCTGTTATATTGTCCCAGTTTCTGTTATATTGTCCCAGTTTCTGTTATATTGTCCCAGTTTCTGGCATTATTGTCCCAGTTTCTGGCATTATTGTCCCAGTTTCTGGCATTATTGTCCCAGTTTCCGGCTTTTTTTATTTTTATTTAATTTACTATATTATTAAAATTATACTATTCTTGTCACGATTTCTTGCATTCTTGTCTTGCGTCACAGGTCGCTTTAACCAAAGTCTTCGTACGGTGTGTATGTATCTTGTAAGAGAAATGTGTTATTTTTAAATGTTTATATTTTAAGAAAATATATAATTATCCATATTTATTTTGTGTTTTATTAATTCATTTTGTATTGGTGCATTTTAAAAGAAGCTAAAAAAAGGAATCGGAAAATAAAAAACGTAAGGAATTATTAAAATTATCATTTCTTTTAAGTGTTCACTGTATTTAAAAACATATTCAACATTAATTTAACGACATAATTCATTCTAATAAAAATACATAATGCTTAAGCGTCGATTAACTTAAAAATAAAGATATAAACCACAAACTTTGAAAAGTGTATTTGAAATCCTCAATGCCTCAATGCGTTGGCCAAGTCCATATCATGCCTGCTAACATATCATGTTTGTCAATTCACAAAAACGGACAGTCAAGATGCACTAATTATCAATCGATACTGCAAGTATGTTGGCAAGCCTGCCGGGGTTGCGGGAACGTCCGAAAGGGATACCGTGGCCCCTGGCAACGTACAGGCAACTGAAGGAACACAGGTGGGTTTTAGTCAGTAAGAGTCTGACACGCCCTCCCGCTCCGCCCAGAGCGGGAGAAGTTATTTGATAATTTCACAACCAAAAAAAAAAGTATTTTAGCATTATGCCTATATTTCTACATATTTACAAAAATTCAGAAAGGTCAGGTGCGTAGTACGAGTACTCGCTACCGGAGTGCGTGTACGACCAGTACCCTTATTGCGTAACAAACGATCAATCGCAATCTGAATCATATTGAAGGATATTGCTAATCCATTGCTTCATATGTTCGAAAAATTTGTCTGCTTAGCAACGTAAATAACGCAATGAATGTTGTTGAACTGTCAAAGTTAATTATTGTGTTTGATCGTGTTATTAGGATGCAGATATGTATGAACGTTCATTAGTTTCACATTGGCAGTTAACATTTCTTATTCAATCATCTCAGTCAGCGTCTCAGTCCACTGCTGGACATAAATTTACGCCTCTCCCAAACTACGCCAAAACTCCCACTTCTTCCTTCCTCATTCCTAGCTTATGCATAAATCTCTATAGCATAATCCAGTCTGTAACTGCGTTGGCTCTTCAGTCGTAGTTCCACGTAGGTGTATCCAACTCCGCCCGATGTGATGTTGACGGAAGCCTCACTGTTCTGGAAGTCGTAGCAGCTTATTGCCTGGAAATGGAGAAAGAATGTGATGAAAAATCATTCACTGACAGAAAACGCACAGCCTAAGAACGTTATCACGCTGGCGATTTGCCAGCGTGTTTTCAGCGAGGCGATTTGTGAACGTGTTCTCCGCGGGTGCGAAGCGAGCTAGCTGCAATCACGCGACGTGTTCTCTGCGTTTTCAGAATATTGTTTACTCGCTTATCTCGGTCTCACTTGTATACTCACGTCAATAGGGATAATGGTTAAAAATATTTTTTTATTAATATGATAAAGCAAAAAATACGTGTCAAATATTTTTTTATTATCTGACTGACGGACTAAATAGAATTTCCTTTTTTTCACTCAGTCATCATCCCTATTGGTCTCGATCTGCAAACGCGGCGAACACTTGCACACGTGGTTTGCTCGCTACGCACACGCAGCGAACGTGCTTAAATATCGTCCCGCCGGTAACACGCTGGAATGGTCAGTGTGATATGGTCCTAAGCTGCTGGGTCTAGGAGCATGGAATTTTGCGTTAGAGTTCGATAGATACCATAAGAATTGAATAATGGTGTTCATGAAATAATAAAGAAGCGATGGATGGACTGTGTGAAAGATGATATGGCTACAAAGGGGGGGACTACTGAGATGACGACTGATAGAGAAGTATGGAAGAAAGGGACATGTTGCGCCGACCACAAATAAATTGGGATAAGAGCAGGAGAGTGATGATAAAATAATTGTTGGACAAACTGGTGAGATATGAAGTTGAAACCTTCTAAATACTGATGAATTTCTTACTAATTCCCACAAGTGGGAAGAATTTAACCTGAACAGGGTTTTGTTTACACTTTTATTAGATACTTTTGGAGCAGACTATTTTAGGTACAGACGCCAGCACATCAACCTACTACAATCTGTCAAATTTCATTAATCAAGATTTTCAATTTTATCACTAACGTATAAGGTTCAAAGTTGATTGGGAAAATTTAACAGTTTCGGGCAGGTTGACCTGCTGGCGTCTGTATCTTATTACACCCCAAACCTACAGTCATCCGTACATAAGTGGTAACACTTGAACTACTAAAATCGACCTTACTGCTATGAAATTAGGCCTCTAAGACAAAATTGTTACCATGGATTTGCAGTTAACTGTTCGACCTCTTGTGGAGGCTGTTTTATTGTGCACCCCAGACGTAGGCCACCTACTTTAGTAGGTCTAGATTATGCAATTCACGAGTTCGCGTCATGTAACTCTTATGTCAAAGTTTATTGGGAAAATTTGACAGTTTCGGGCAGGTTGACCTGCTGGCGTCTGTACATTAAGTATCAGTTTTCGTGAAGGCTATCTTATTACACCCCAAACCTACAGTCATCCGTACATAAGTGGTAACACTTGAACTACTAAAATCGACCTTACTGCTATGAAATTAGGCCTCTAAGACAAAATTGTTACCATGGATTTGCAGTTAACTGTTCGACCTCTTGTGGAGGCTGTTTTATTGTGCACCCCAGACGTAGGCGGGTGTTTCTTCGAGTTTACATTTATTTTGCACTTTTTTCTGTAATTTTATAATTTTGTCTAATTTAAAAGTAAGAGTAGTCGGATATAAATCTACATTGGAGGCAGTGAGGATATGTGTCTAGGGCATTGAAGATTCCGCAGTACAAATTGAGAAAAATAGTATCGAAGAAATCTTTTGGGGATGGTAATGACATTATGTTACTGGTAATGAAATTTGTGTTGCTGGTAATGATTTTATGTTCCTGGGAATGACGATAAAAAAGAAAAGCATTTAACAAATTTTTGTTTTTATTGTAGAACCAAAATATATTATATTAAAGTATTGAATCAACATAGTATTACCTAATCAGTTTTCAGTAACCACCCAAAGTAAAATAGGCAAATTTTTTTTTTTCTTACGTATAATTGAAACATTTTCATAATCATCAATAAAATCATCACAAACATTTTGTTAACATCACTATTTATTCATTATTTCAGTCTCTTATATTCTCTTCTTTCTACGCTAATCCTTAACTTTTATTATTTCTTAAAATTTCTTAACTAAACTCTTATATTTGGCTGATTTACTATATCTTTGATTTAATCACTCTACTTCTCTTAATTTTCAAGTCATCTTATTTAGCCGATGCCCGATACACCCTTGATTGTTGTTTTCATGAATCATTCTTGTTTTTATTCTCTAAATCTTAGTTTTCTTCTTCTTAATTAGCTGATTTGCATCTTTCATTGTTGTTTGGAGTCATTCTAGTTTTTATTTATTCTTTAATCTTCTTCTTCTTATTTAGCTGATTGACATCCTTGATTGTTATATCTGATAAAATGTGTATCCTTTTTCTAGGTGGTATTGTTTTTCCTTTATTCGAATCAACGATCGCCAACCTCTTTCAATGGATCTCTTGAATTTTCTTCAATAATGACATCTTGGTTTCCTAGGATCTCAATTTGTACTGGTTCTGGTAATTTCTGTCTTTCTTCTTTCTTGCTTTGCCTGTAACGTCTTGAATTTTCTTTCCATTTCGTTCTTTGTAGTTTCTGTTTATTCTTATTTTTTTCTGTAATTGAAGTAATATTATTTTCTGCTTTTCTTTTCAAATAGCGTGGTCTTTGTTTTTCTTTTTCAATAGCATATAATCTAGGATCATTTTTGATTTCGGCGTAACGACGTCTTTTGCACAGCCTCTGCTGAGCAAGGCGCTCTTCTTTTCCTTTCTTTGTTTTCGCCATAAATCTGTGAATAAAATGACCCACTCTCTAGTTTAATGACTTCAAGGCGAATTATGATAACCGAATACGTAAAAAATACAGTCGAACATAGAATAAACCAACCTTCTTCTTTTTTGAAGTCGGTTAAAACATAAATTCAACTCATTTGTCATTACCCGCAACAATTCGTCATTACCCACAACATGAAATATCCCGGCAATGACGTTACTGGTAATGACGATTTCAATTGAAACATGCCTGAACTTGTTTAAAATGTTCATGAGGAATAATATATTCAGTGGAAGTTTTTTAGGTTTCATATTACGTGTAAAACACTGAAATAATGAAATTGCATACATAAATAACTCACCGAGTAATCCTAAATTCCGGTAATGATGTTTTTCTTGACGAAGGCTGCGTAGAAACACTTTTTTCCAATTTTATTCACAAAATACACGCGCACGCCGGACGAGTACTCAAGGTCGACTAACTATCGAAAGGGGGTGCGGGGGGACGCCGCGCAGGATTGCGGGTTATAGAGCAAAGTGTCACTTTTTAAACTTTTTTACCCTGTTGCGTGTAATGACAGAAAACAAATGCCAAACGTTTTTCGACTAAAATAATATATTCGGTTTTTTAAATCGGCCCTTATTTATGCATAAAATAAGAACATATATTACTATTATAAAACTTACGTACATTAAATTGGATATTCAGGCACCATTATTAAATTATTTTTGATAAACTAAGAATGTGCGTGATTTGAACGTTGTGGGCGATGACGTTTGGTAAATATTTTATAAAATAGAATCAGAATGAAACTACTTATGTTCACAGAGAGGAAGTGCCTCTTTTTAAAATTATAATAGGAAGCTAAGTTATGCCTTTTTTCTAAAAAAATTACAGCCTACATTTTTTTATTAGACTTGAACATAGTTTTTCGCTCATTTGAAGAAACACCCAGGCCACCTACTTTAGTAGGTCTAGATTATGCAATTCACGAGTTCGCGTCATGTAACTCTTATGTCAAAGTTTATTGGGAAAATTTTACAGTTTCGGGCAGGTTGACCTGCTGGCGTCTGTACATTAAGTATCAGTTTTCGTGAAGGCTATCTTATTACACCCCAAACCTACAGTCATCCACATAAGTGGTAACACTTGAACTACTAAAATCGACCTTACTGCTATGAAATTAGGCCTCTAAGACAAAATTGTTACCATGGATTTGCAGTTAACTGTTCGACCTCTTGTGGAGGCTGTTTTATTGTGCACCCCAGACGTAGGCCACCTACTTTAGTAGGTATTACTGACGCGTGTTCGTGAAATGCAAAATTATGATTATATAATATTGATTACCATAATTATTTGAAAAGATTATGCTTAGATGGTTTGGTCATGTTGAGAGGATGAGAGAAAGGCGACTTACTATAGGTACTTATTTGCAAGGTAGATGTGATTGGAAACGCCGCGCGCCGGGAGACGCCCTAGGAGGCCATAATATAGTAATCTTATCGGTGATGTTCTTCAGAAAGGTTAGGTGCGTAGTACTCGCAACCAGCGTGCGTGTACCTATAACTAGCTATCTTATTGCGTAAACATTTTCGGTAAACGATTAAGAATAATCTGTTTCATTTGGACAGTTCAACAACATTCATTTCGTTATTTACGTTGTTGAGCAGTTTTTTTTTTTCTTACATATGATGAAGCAATGGATTCGCTCTTTCAAAATGATTCAGGTTGTTATTGATCGTGTGATACGCAATTGGGGTGTAGATGTATGAACGTAAATTAAGCAAAAGGATATATAAGGATCGTAGCAGGTGCGTTCTGTAGTTTCTGCCTACCCCATGGGAAGGCGTGAGATTTAAGTACGTTTGTGTAGCCTAGTCTCAGTAGTTCGGTTTATTTAGTCCGGTCACCGGACTGGTGAGACTTTTCGCCTCAGCAGTTCGTGGATGTAATACGACCGGACTATTGAGCCTGATAGTTCGGTATCTACGAGTATAGCTGGCTATACTTAAGTGTAGCCATAACCCCTTGGCTTAGCAAATGAAAATGGCTGGAAGGTAGGTTAGACTAGGTTAGAACTGTGATCACACAACGCACGAGCCGAGCGAGCGTAGCGAGCGGTGCCGCGGCAGCGGCCGGCGAGTGCCAGGGTCCGTTTAGGCACAAGAAAATGTAATGTTTTGGGAATGTGGTGTTTTATAGCAAACTAACCTCAACAATCAAACAAAATAACAAGTGACCGTGACAATGACAATGCAATGCTTACGGCACTTTTCGATATAGATACCGAACTATCAGGCTCTGTATTCCGGTCGTATTGCATCACCGAACTGTCGATACGAAAAGTCCGGGACCGGACTAAATAACCGAACTACTGAGAACGCCCGGTTTGTGTAGGTAGGTACCTTAATTGGCGCCGTCCCATTATATGTATAGGCCTTTATCCGTTTCTTCAAAGGAATTGCTTCATATTTCAATTTATCACGAAACACTATCCTTGTGTCCTTGGTTTGCTCGCCAAAGAAGTATGTAGAACTTAGCACAGTTGTTAATGTCATTATCAGAACGCATAGTATTAATATTAACTTCATTTTGACAGTTTTTTATTAAACACTGAACTTAGTTGGCAATATACTTGTTGTTTTTGCATACGATGATGAGATCTGCAAGAAAAAAAAACGAAGGTTATTTTTTTAAATAAGGAACATGATTAAGTTTTTTGGATGCCATTATAATGGATAAGGTACCTACAATAACATTATGTAAGTATTACTTCATTTTTTTTAAATTCAACAACATAGACAATGCACGAATCCTTACTATTATCAACTTATATGAAGAGTAGGCGGGGACAATTATAATTAATTTTCGACTACCTTCAATCTTTAAACTTTTCAAACTTAATTATGCGTCTGTTTTTGATAATGTAAGTAGAAGACTTTCGCACTAATTGTCTATTAGTTATTAACTGATAAACTGTTATGTGATAACATAATTAAAAAACAATATGGAAGCTGTATGAATTAAATTATTTGCACTGGAAAGTGATTTTATAATTCCACTAGCTTTTACCCGCGGCTTCGCCCGCGTTTATATCGCAAAATATCCGACAGGAACGTACCTACTACCGGGATTACATACCTAATAAATAGCCGAGGAAAAGGTCATTGACTCCCACCGCTACGCCCGCGTTGCCGTCAACCATAATTATTTAATTACGCGTAATTTTGAATCTGTGATATCTTTTAAACTATTTATTTAAATGGTATGATGTCGAGGCATATTTTAATTTTAATTAAATGCCCAATTTAAATAATATATTTTATTGGATAAGGATTGAAATACTACCGGTCAAAATAGTTTCGGAAATGAAAATTTATCAAATTCTGAAAGATGGTTACTGTGGGTCATCCTTTATGCCATCACGGACTTTTTTGTTGAACTTATTAAGATGAACAATCCTGTCGAACATAAATTTTATGTATCTTTTACAGTTTACGCGGCCCACGCCAGTTAATCTCCCAGTAGGCATGATTTTTTTCGACATCTTCAACAATAATCGTCATATTTTAGCCAATTTACACAAAATGTTAATGAATTATACACCAAAACCTTCCTCATGAATCACTCCGTCCATTGGTGAGCCGAACCGTCTGGAAATCCGTTCGGTAGTTTTTGAGTTTATCGCGTTCAGACACACAGTTTGTAATGTTGTTTCAAATTTCAACCTGCCTAGCCTTTTTCCCGACTACATGTATGTATGTATTGGGAACGGCTTCCAGTCTAACCGGATGCAGCTGAATACCAGTATTTTAATGGAGCGACTGCCTATCTGACCTCCACAATCCAGCAACTAAGACTGGTTGTCAGACTTTTAGCCTTTTAACGACCCGTAACGACTGTCAAAGATCTACGAATGACAGCCCGGACCAACGTCTTAACGTGCTTTCTGAGCAAATAATATATTAATAAGTTTTAATTACTAGATACATATAAGTTACAAAAAGCAAAGGAATCAACGCAAAATTAACTTAAAACACGGTTAAAAGCACACACGACTTACTTAATATAAAATAAAGATGTATTAATTTATTTTTGAAGTAATTTAAGATAACTTAAACTTAGATAACGTTTTTTGTAAAGTATCAACAATACCGAGAACGATGGCGTAATATTATGTATAATTAATGCAATTAGGGGTGCGGTCACATTATGAGCGGAAAGAGGTAATATGTAGTAAAGTACAGTACGACACAACTTAGATGTAGCATCAATTTGAGAATTTTCATTCATTCATTTCAATTTATTAAAAAAATTGCTCATTTCACATAGTTATTATTCAATAGGTGAATTTTTAAAAAAAACTTCTTGTCGGTCCTCCTATCATTACAGGAATGCATTGTAGACTTGACTGAAGAATATATTAAAATCTGTGATTGTAGATATAATTTTGTTCTGTTTTTTATTTTTGTGCCAAATGTATTAGATATATATATAATATATATTTTGAAATTAGTTTCTATGTAAATTGAAGATTGACTTACTTTAAATAACTTCATGTTTAGTAAATATTTTCAACCTACTATTCATATTTGCATGCCAAAATATGGCGAAATGTGTCACCGCACAAGAATACTTATTTATTAACATCCTTGTAACCACATTTAAAGCAAATAAATGACTTTGACTTTGACTTTGACTTTGACAATTTTACGAATGATTATATGACTTACAAAGTTATTGCGTTTTCGTAAAGATCGTTTTCACTAAAAGCAGTAATATAGATTGGTGACTTTGAAGGCGCACTTAGTTCGGATGGTGATCGGTTTTACGAATTTTGCCGATGCTATATCTAAGTTGTGTCGTACTGCAGCTACTTAAAAACTTGGTTTAGATATCAAAATACAGATTTTAAATGTATCTAAGTACATTATAAAAAAAAATAAGTAGGCTGCTTATATTTTTGTATAAGGTAGATACTCTGCGATTGCATTGCGTGGCAATTGATCGCATTGGGTTTCATTTTGACAGTTCACGCACGTCCATTGCGTTATTTATATTGTTGAACAGATGAATTTTCCAAACCCATGAAGCAATGGATTTGCAATATCCTTCAAAACTCGGATTGTGATTCGAAGTGTGATACGCAATTAGAGTGCTGGTGACAGATTTTTTAAATTCGGTAGTTTTTGTGTTTATTAATTACAAACAAAAATATTTATGAAGTTAAAACTTCTTTAGGCGCGTTGAGCACTTGGGCTTTGGGTGAACAAAAATCATGGAACTCGCGTCATCGTCACCGAACGCTTTCCATGAGCTATATATTGTATACTGTGTATATATGTGTACTTTTTGGGTGAACAAAAAGCTTGAAACTCGCGTCATCGTTACCGCACGCTGTTTTTACTTCTATCGGCAGTCCCCAAAGACTGCCCCGCATTTTTTTTTCCTTTATAATATTTATGTAAGTATGTAGATGTAGACTAGCGCGCACCTGCTTCGTAAGATTTTTACGACTTGACAAAACATCGAAATTACTTTATAAAATATAATTTTAATATTAATTTACACATAAACCTTCCGAAATACATTCTCTAAAATAAATGTTCGTGAAAACCGCATTAATATCCGTTGCTCAGTTTAGAAGGACAATGCGGTCACTGTAAAGCCATTACCCGCGTTAAACATACCTACAATACGCGCGAGCCGATATGGTCGCAGTAACTAAGTTAGGTCACCCCAACCACGAACAGCAAAATAGAGCGAACTGTCAATGCACTAATTATCAATCGATACTGCAAGTATGTTAGCAAGCCTGCCGGGGTTGCGGGAAAGTCCGAAAGGGATACCGTGGCCCCTGGCAACGTACAGGCAACGGAAGGAACACGGGTGGGTTTTAGTCAGTAAGAGTCTGACACGCACTCCTGCTCCGCCGAGAGCGGGAGAAGTATAGTAGCGTATTTGATAATTTCCCATCCAAAAAAATAGGTTAGGTTAGAACTGTGAGCAACCGCTACATCCAAGTTGGTTGCAGTGAATTGGCCATTTAGTATTTTTAAGACCCCAAAATAGGAATTATTTGAGATTCACAAAAAGAGAAGAGAGAGAATCATCATATTAGAGTGTTCAATCATATTTTAAGGAACGCAAAATGGGAATGATTAGAGGTCCGATTTGACCGATTTAAAATACACGCCCTTGACATACCTACCTATGGCTACCGAAAGTTACATAGGTACCTACTTAAATTTAAAAAAAAAATCACAGAAAACATCCCTTTACAATTCTCAAAACTCAAAGAAAACAGACCTTGACCAATCGATAAAAAAATAAGTACGAAGGTCAGTGCAGTGCATAAATAGACCGGACATTAATCCTAATCCTATGTAGGTACATTCCCTTCAATTCAACTGACAGCCGGTTAGCGCGGGAATGCAACAGCTGACAAATGACATGTGTCAAGTTTCTCTTACACTTCTTTTATAAATTGAAATTGGAGAAATCAATTTTCTGAATTTTCTTAAATAATAAAGAAATAATACTTATAGGTATCTTGATTTAAACTCTGTCCTTGGGCACCGGTCTAACATCTTAACAGTTTCGCTGTTTACTTGTAGAAATAATTATTTAAAACAATTAATCAATCCAATCTACCTAGCCTTTTCCCAATTATATTGGGGTCTGCTTCCAGTCTAACCGGATGCAGCTGAATACTAGTATTGAGCGACTGCCTATCTGACCTCCACATCTCCAGTTACTGGGTAATACGATACCCCTTGGTAAGACTGGTTGTCAGACTTTCGGGCTTCTGACGACTGTAACGAATGTCAAAGATCCATGAATGTCAGCCGGGACCAACGGCTTAACGTGCTTTCCGAGGCACGGAGGAGTCTCGGTCAGAGAGCAACCCCGGCAAGCGTAGCTTAAGCTGGTACATCGACCCGGAACAGGCAAATGATCAAAATAAAAGAAAAATTACCAGAATTCTGTAGCAATACGGCATTCAAATTACTGAAAACACTGAAGTTCTTTCACAACAAATAAACTTTTTTATTTTTTTTAATATTAGAAGCACTGTTTAATATTTAGAAGAGTCACAAGTTACTGACTGAACAGTGAACGGCTACCGGTCAGCAGGCGCGTGTTTGACGAATTGTTCGAGACTTCGTATGCAAAGAGTCTCCGAATCGATACCTACGACCTCAAACATGCACGTGATTGATGTAGTATGTATAGGTATCTATACAGCGTGTATGAGAAAGGCATGGTCATATTTAAGGGCTATCAACTGTCCCATACAAATCTTCAATAACTACCTATGTACCTACTCGACCCAAACGACTGGTGGTCCCAGGAAGAAAGTTGGCCAGTTTGATGGTCTGTAGTCTGTACCACATATTTCATTTCATTTATTCATAACAATTTTTACATTGTCTCGAATATTAAAGATTTTACAATAAAAAAATAATACAAAAATTACATGCCACTTAATTACTATGAGGGAGATTAATAATAATAAATAAATGTCATTTAAATATCCAGATTATCAATGTCACAAATAATTAAATATAGCTATGTCAGTGATGTTCAATGTCAATTACTTACTTATATGTCATGAATGTAATTAATCATAAAAAAATATACCAATAGTAGCAGCAATAATAATCCTGATAAATTTGTAGTATAATATGCATGTTTAGAATTTAAATGTCATTAATTAAATAATAGCAGCCTTCCAGTAGGTAACGCTTTAATTTAGTTTTGAAGTCCCGTTTGTAAAGAGATAATTTTATATCATCCCCCGATGATATAAAATTATCTCAGGTTATTGAAGATTTTCACTGACATGTGACCGGTACTGTGTGCAACTAAATTAAGTTTAGGAATATTTGCGCTCTTAAAATCTTTTCTTCTCGTACTCTCTCTAAGCTTTCTTTCCTCTTCCTCTTTCTGATACACGCTGTACGAGTATAATACAAACATTAGAACTAACCTTTTTGTCATAGCTCTATTTATTCATCAATATTTACAATTCCCAAGGTCGATTTGTAGTCTCGGCCGTTATTGGTTGAAAAGAAACACGTGTTACAACCTTCACAAAAATCGGCTTATTGGTTGATTCGCACGAATTTGCTTTACCCGAACGGGCGAATCGACGCTTTTAAATAATATTGTTTTTTCTTGAGGCGATTCGCACGATGTTAATTTATTTGTGGACGAATCGATAACTCTAGAAATACTTATTAGGCAATTGTCACATTCTGAATTTTATGCAGTAAAGTTACTTTACAAAAATTATCGAGATCCTGTTGGGTATCAAATGAAAGGGCTTAATTAGAAATAATATATTATAACCCCAAAATAATTGAAATAAAAGTTATAAAAAGTTGATGAAACACTAGTTTGTAAGCTTGCTATTATTTTACTAATAAATATGGATGATAATCTGAAATAAATGATTTATTTATTTATATTTATTATTATAAAACTAAAACCCAACTACTTTTTGTTTAAGTACTTATACCTTTTTAGATGACTTTTTTGTCGTAGTTGGGTTTTAGTTTTATAAGTTTTATTTTTTTAAATTAATGAACCTCTAAAAACTATTTGCGCTACTAATGATGCAGACTTTTTAAATCCTCTTTTTAAGTTTCCGGCCTTTTCTCACATTTGTTCGTAGTAAAGCGTCGTGCAGCGGCGCGTCGTGACTCTAACACAACAATTTCTAAGAAAACTTCACGGTAGAACAATTACCGCTGCCGCGTCGCGCGACAGGTCGCGCTGGTCTGTACGAGCCTCAATTCAGCTAGGGTACTTAGGACCCCCAAATAGGAATTATTCGGGGTTAACAAAAAGAGGCGCAATCATAATATTAAAGTATTCAATCATATTTTTGAAGCGCAAAATGGAAATTGTTAGAGGTTCGATTACGTACAGACGCCAGCATATCAACCTACTACAATCCGTCAAATTTATTTAATAGATTTTCAACTTTATCACTAAAGCATAAGGTTCAAAGTTGATTGGGAAAATTTGTCAGTTTCGGGTAGATTGACCTGCTGGCGCCTGTACATGTCATTAAACAGATAATTATGAAAGATGACGGATTGTGTGAGAAATGATATGAAAGAGGTGGGAGTGAGTGATAGCGTAACGGTTGAAAGGGAAGAGTGGAAAGAGAAAAAGGGGTGCGCGAACCCCACGTAACATGGGACAAGGGCAGGAAGATGATGATTAAAAAGATAATTAAGAGCGTTTATACAGAAAGTTGGCAACGTCGCAAATAGTTGTCAAATATTTCGCTGTTTTGATTAATTTGGCAATATTACTGTATGGAAATAAGAAATAGGTATGGCTAACTAGTGAACTGGAATATAATAATGAATTGCAATTATTACACTGAATTTGATATTGTAAACGTTTTAGGTATAAAAAGGCATTTGGAAAGTTTCCAATTACATTAATTATTGCATTTTATAATCAATATTTTCGTTCACTAGTTAGCCATATTTCTTATTTTCATACAGTAATATCACCAAATTAATCAAAACAGCGAAATATTTGTCAGCTATTTGCGACGTTGCCCACTTTCAGTATGAACGCTCTTACGACATTAAAACTATTAATAAAGCTAACAATAACGTTAATAACAATATGAGGAGACAAAAAACTCAATTCCAAATATTACTCACCAAGTTGACTCACAACATCAATGTAAGATTTTCTTTTCACTGAGATTTTTGTCCTCTTTAGATTAGATAGAAAACTGATAGCAACTGATAGACAAACACTCCGAGAAATATATAAACAATATACTTTTAGTATTGGGTATACCGCTCAATGTCGTCGATTGATGTCGATTTGATTTTTTTAGAAGTCACACTGAACAAAAATAATTTAAGACGTAGCAAATTTTTTGACAGAAAGTGTGACTTTTTTCGCAGTTGCTAAAGTCTTGACACAAAAACTGACTTCAACAAACAACAGGACCTGAGAGTAGAGTGACTATTCATTGGTCCTTTGGTCCGCAAGTTTCGTCACTGTACGCGTCAGTGTTCATAATTTGAAGATATACGACTAACTTGGCTCAACACCGCTATTGCAATGACCCCTTTCCTGTTGAGTGCTTGAGGATATGACGTTCTGATACATTCGGAGAATTCCGTAGGCTGTTCTGAATAAATATTAGTAATAGGAGTTTTGGTGCGCAGAAGAGGTAATTTAATTTTCCTGAAAATGTCATTATAGGTGACGATGACACATCTGTAATGGTAGTTTTTAAATGTAGTGAAAACGTTAGTGTCCTAATATAAACTAGGTAGGTATCTATCAACTAACCAGATAAATAAAATGGAAGCTTGAGAACATTTTAAAACTGTTTATGTACTTACTAAGTTAGTAGAACTTTTCAAGAGGTCGTGAAACAAGCCATAAACTCAAAGCATTTCTTTCAATTAAACCATTTACAGGCACTTTTGAATTGTCAAGGAGTCGGTCAGTCAAAAATACGAAGCTATTTGCCCATACCAAAGCGTAGTTGGTAACTATGGAGAAGAACGGGCAAGAAACTCCATGGACACTTTTTTTAATCAAAAATTTGTCACAAAATATTGGTTACATCATTCATGTTGAAATTATACGTGATAATAATGTAGAAAGACGTGCACGTTACAAGCGTCCGTAATAAAAAGATAAAATAAAAGAACCATTCAAAAATTAAAATAAGCCATGGCAGCTAAGAGATGACCAGTCCCAACTGACGGCACCCGTTCACGAACATGGCTCATGGATCGGTACGCGGTTGCCATTCCAGGACCTTTCAGCCCTATCAGCCATCTGTTCTGCCAGCAATGTGCCCTGCCCACTGCCACTTAAGTTTGGCGATTCTTCGGGCTATATCGGTTACCTTGGTTCTCCTTCGGATCTCTTCATTTCTGATTCTATCACTTAGGGAAACTCCAAGCATAGCCCTTTCCATTGCTCTTTGGGAACAACAGACATTAATGCGTCGAATTTTAAGCACTTAACTAGATAGGTACTTACCTACTCACTCTAAAGTCGTTTTTAAATTGGACTACGTAATTTTTCTAGAGGAATTCGGAAGAAGCGATTAAGGGTCAGTACCTACACACCGAGACATGACGCGACGCGACGATGGTTGAAGAGGTCAGTGGTTTCGCGCTGCGCAGCGCGACGTTGCGAGGCGCATCGTTAAGTCGCTGGCAGCCCCACGCCTCGCTGCTGCGTGAGGCATTTTCGAATTATCTCAATCAAACGAGTATCTGTTTGAGTAGTAAATAAAGTTATATTTTGTATCACTATCTTAAAATGTGCGCGCAGCGTCGCTTCGCGACATGTCTCGGTGTGAACTGACCCTTAAGGATATCAGGATACGCATCACATTACCTACTATGTGCGGATGTTATCAAGCATTGGTGATTATATCATTGTATTCACAAGGTCGTGTGTTGTGGCAATCTATTTGAGTAAGGTAATCAGGTTAAGGTCAACACATAATCAAAATCCAATCAAATCAAAATTACTCTAAAAATCTGTACTTTTTGAACGTCAAAATTACATAAGGCAGTCCCCAGAAACGCCCGCCGTTCACCACTTCCTAGTGATTTAGCTGGGAAGAAGAAGTGGCGCAACAATTCTCTCTATTCCTTCTTGATCCCAACTACGGAACCCTTCATTGTGCGTGGTTTTACTTGCACTTGGCCGCTTATTTAAACTCCATTGTAATAGTGGGCGAATATTTTGCTCGACCTAAGGAACGAATCCTGAGTACTTGCAGTAGGCCTGATATTGTTATTGAATTTCATAGACCAGCGGGGGTAATTATGAAGCACACTAACAATTGCAATGGCTTTCATTTTGACTCATTCGACAACATTCATTGCGTTATTTACGTTGTCAAGCAAATTAATTTTTCAAACATAATTTATGAAACAATGGATTAGCAATCTGTTTCAAAACCATTCAGATTCTGATTGATCGTCTAGAACGCAATTAGGGTACAGGTTGTCTATCTGTGTGCGCAATTACATCCAAATCCATTCAGCCGTTTTTGCGTGATTGAGTAACAAACACACAAACATACAAACTTTCACATTTATAATATTATATATATAGTAGGATAATATTAGTGGGATAGGCATATAAAAGGCACTTTTGATCGTTAAAATTAACAAGAAAATAGAATAGATTCTAGTCGCTCATTCCAAATTAAAAGGTAGTGTCGTTTGGAGAAGAATGGGCAAGAAACTTCACCGTTACTTTTTGAAAATGTCAAAATCCTTCGTATTGTGAAAGAAAGTCCGATATGCAATTGAGTTGTAGTAGTACTTACTTATTTATTCCGTTATTATTCGCGCCGCTCGCAGTGGTACGTCGCTCTTTACAAGGATCAAGTCATATCGAATGATAGCTCTATCTATGTCATGATGTCATTCAGATGAAAGGTCGCTGAACTTTGCCATATGTCGGTCCAGTTTTTTAGATTACCAATTTTGGTTATTACGGTTTTGACACAGAATAAATAAGTAGCAGTATTATATCTCGGCAGTGACCTTGAAATAATTAGCTACGGCCGCTCGTAAATAAACCTTCCGCGTCCGTGCGTAACTGCCGCGCACTTGATACTGTTGCGTACTGATACTGTTAAACACTGAGATTTCGAAGCGCGTCGTTTCGGCCGTTTTCTATGAAGATAGAATACTGTTACTTATTTATGCTGTGGTTTTGATCTTACGTAGGGATTCGAGTAGGACTGCCTCGTTTGTCTCGTGGTCGCAAGCGCTACTGCTGAGCATGAAGTCCTGGGTTCGATATCCGGGCCGGGCAAAATTTTATTAGGTTTTTCAATCTTGAATTTGTAAGTAGCAGCCTGGAGTCTGCATTTATGCGCGGTTTATGGCAATAGGCTTGCCCCCTGTTCCATGGGACTTAAAGATAACTGGCGAAAAACTCTGCCTAACCCTTCGCGGAATAGGTACAGGCGTGATGCTACGTGTCTAACGTCAAACAAAATGAACGCGACCAATGAACACTATCAAAGTAAGTAGGTACATACATGGACGCGTTGCCATGGTTACCGATTCCACAACAAATTATTAGCTTCAAAACAAACTAGCGATTTATATGAACATAGTTTTAAATCATTTAAAGAAATAAATGTCTTATTATTACAAAATTGAATAACTAAGTAACCTATGTTAATATTTGAGTGAGTGTTCTCTAAGAAATTAAAATTTTTAAATACTTAAGGTAAGTAAGTTAAATTTATGCATGGTTTACTGAATTATTTATCAAGTATGTATTCTCAGAAAACATTTAAACTATTGTCCTTGAGCCCAAGTAGTGGGTTAAACAATTAATTGGTGGTAGGTAAGGTTTAAGTGTAATAAATTAACTTTTTAAAGTAGCATCAATTTGTAAAAAACAAATATTTCAGATGTGACTACTAAATTATTTGTATTCTTTGCTAACAACTCATATCTACTAAAAATTTATTTAATTTATTACATCATTATCCTGCCCTTATTCAAATTTATTTGGTCACATGTTTTTTTTCTTCAATATTTTTCTATTAGACATCATCATTTAATAATTTAATTAATGTATTAAAATGACTATTGAAATACTGTCTATTATTTTACCAAGCTGTATCTAAATACCCGACTCTCCGCTTACACGGGTAGATTTAAATGAAATAAGCACTCAATACTCAATCTAAATAGCGTAGGTATGCAATTAATATCGATTTCTTACTTTAATTAATTAAAATACTAACGTTATGTCCATAGCCCGAGTAATATAGAATTATTTAATTTGGATCGAAGGGCCAATAGTAGGTATGTCCCTATAAAAAGCTGTCGTTTTTAGTAATGTAGTTGATAAATATTGAGCGCCTAAACTTTTCGCAAAAGGACCACAAATTTTGTACCTACCAACCTACGGCCACATACAGGCGGAATTTTGAATCGGAGAAAATTTCGAACGGAGAACTACTGTACGTATTATAAGATCCTTGATTTTGTATGGAGTCGAAATTCCTAATCGATATTTCGAAACGCAATTCCTTATTGTTGTCGGCTTAAAAATCAATCGTTGTGGACAAATAAGCACCTTAACTTTTGGCATGGGAAGTTGAGTACCGACTACCTAACTATTTATTTCGAAAGCTGATAACTAAAGCAGGCCGGATGAAGCCAGGATTTAGAAATAATAATTTAATAAGTAGACGACCTAAGCTGCTAAAAACATCCCTCAATATGTTTCAGATTCAAACTAAACTCTACAAGAAGAAAAAGGTACAAAAGGACCAGAAAAATTACGTAATTAGGAGTATAAAATCTTTTGAATAAGTGTATTATCAAGGAGTTATTAAATCAATAATGTACCGGTTACCAGGAGCGTGTCTCGTGGTTTGTCTGCTGATGTCACGGGTTCACGCCAAATGGGTGGAAGGGAGGATCAATACTAAAGACGTACGTATTATACTGACTTTATGATAGTTTTTCATGAAAATAACATCACGCTTTGATTCACTTTGTGTACCCTTAGTAGGAACACCCACATTTCACCAGTTATGTTTAAGTCCCATGTAATAGGGGGCGAGCCTATTGCCTTCAACTGGGCATAAATCCAGACCCTCGGGCTGGTACAGAGAAATTCCTAATGATTTAGGAAAATAAACAATGAAATAACCACATAAAAACACAAGATACTTCAAAATTAAAAAAGGAACACAGTCATATTGAAAGCCGTTGAATGAGAAGAAGTTCTTAAATTCCTTCAAAAAAAACCTGGTAGACCACTTAAGTATTTCGTATTTGGATAGCTTGTAACTTTGCGAAAGCCTATCCTTTTCATAAACGCCCTACATTGGGATTAATATTGTATCAAGGGCGCTTACAGACATTCAATGCACAGTCACAACCAGACAGAACAGTCAGAACCTATAACTGGAATCGAATTACCACCTTATAACGCAGATAAGCAACGCAGTAAGACGGCCAGTGGTGGCCCAGTGGTAACGGCCGTGATTTACGAGTTGTAGGTCGTAGGTTCAAATGCAGACAGGCGCTTTACTTTGTGTATATTATTTCATCACTACGGCTCTCAAAACGATCAAGGAAAACATCGTGAGGTAATCGGAATGTCCTAGAATCAAAAATTCGAAGACATGTGACATCTACCAACCCGCACGCCGTAATCCACCACGCGGTGGGCCCGCGTGGTGGATTACGTCCCACTCCCTCCGAGAGAAGGCCTGTGTACCAGCAGTGGGAACATTATAGGCAACGCTGAACCACTGGGTCAATGATCCCTCTAGTAATGAATCTTTTGTAGTACGTAATAAAAAACATATGTTTATTTTTTACAGAACTGGGCATTCCTGTCTCGTTTTTGCTTCCTGTCTTTAGAAGGACAGTTCGAATACCTGATAGAGTATGATAAGGAGTCGGGAATACCCAACCTATTGCTGTACTATGATGATGACAGCCAGTGGCCTTCTGTCTACCATAGCAGTAAGGTAAGTCAGGAAAAATCCCTTGTTATTTTGTATAATTGCTTCTACCTCGAAACTTCTATAATAAAAAATACTTTCCCTCATTATGCGCGAATTTTGTCCCATTTGGGCGCCAGTATCCATTTTGGCGCCCAACTGGGATCAAATAGATTTTAAAGAATCTTAAAGAATTTATTATTATATATCATTTTAAAGAATCAAAAACAACAAAAATACGTTTTCGTTACGGTAACGTGGATATTTGGATATTTTTCTTAAACTCGACTCCACAGCAACGATAGTATTGTGGTGGTTCTTACCGCCACCATACTGTCGTTGCTGAGTCGACGATTCCAAATCATGGGGTCCTCTGGGTTCACTCCCAAGGTCAGGCAAAACAAAATAAATAAATAAAGTTTTCCATAAGAAGGATTTATCAGTAGCAGCCTGGAGTTTGGAGTTTGGCTCAGTGTTATACGAGGTGTGATGTTGTTATGATATCTTTCACACCCATTTATTTGCAGACATGTAAGGAACGAGAGGAAGTACTAAACCGTGCAGGTCAAAACCAGATTATAAGGCTATCACACTGGTACCCCGACACTGAATACTCTGGCTGCATCATCACCAACCATAATAAAGAAGTACCAGCAACCAAGCAGAAGTATGGCTTTTTATTACTATTTTTTGAGAGGGAGGACTCATCATCATCTGCCGAGCCTTTTCCTTACTATGTTGGGTCGGCTTCCAGTCTAGCCAAATGCAGCTGAATACCAGTATTTATATGGAGCGACTGCCTATCTGACCTCCACAACCCAGTTAATGGATAAAACTATACCCCTTGGTATGACTAACAAGTCTTATCAAGGGGTATAGTGTTAAGTAAGGGGCTAAATCTTTAACCATAGAAAACGAGTCCTTGACCTCGGTATTTTTTATCTTAATTTCATCGCTCCAAATTGCACGTGTGTTGCCCTACATACCAAAACTAAATCTAACTGCTACTTTGGCTAACAAATATTGCTTTTAAACTAACTAAATGTCTCCCAACTGTAATATCACTGCAATTGTACTGTAGCCGACCCACGAACAAATGATTTAACTGCACAAATATGTGGGTCATTGTTGTATTCATAGACGAGTCAGTAACCTAGACTTAGTTATAAATTGGTTCGTATTTATAGCCCTGTAATGGGTGTTAAGGGACGGCGGTGTTGCTCAGTAATTGGGTTGCAAAGGTCAGATGGTAATCACCCTATGTACTTACGTATAAAATAAAATCAAGTAGGCTGAAAGTTATAGTAGCTGACATTAGCTAAGTCGCCACAAAGCTAGGTCATAATGTTTAGAGAGTAGTTATCATGATTTGACTATCAGGCAGGAGTTTTATTTAAGACCTGAATTTAGCTAACTGCGGTTATACTGTGGATGGGTGGCCCCTATTTTTAATTTATTATGCCCAGGTTGTCTACTTAGCATATAAGTAACTCAAACTTATCAGTCAGAAATATTTGAGACTGGAGTTGAACTTGACATTCAGGCCAAGTTTCCGTTTCAGTATCTAATCATTCTGCTTAGCCTTTTCCTCCTTTTGTTGGAGTGGGCTTCTAGTCTAACCATAAAAATATAGCTGAACCTACCTAGTATTTTACATGGAGCAACTCCCTATCTAACCTCCACAACCTAGTAAATGGATATCCACACTATACCCCTTGGTAAGACTTACAAGTCTTAACAAGGGGTATAGTGTTATCCGTGTCAGACTTTTGGGCTTCTGACTACCCGTAACCACGCTCAAAGATCTACGAATAACAGCCGGGACAAACGGCTTAACGTGCTTTTCGAGGCTCCTAGGGGTCTCGATATGTAATGGACCCATCCACGAATCGACCTCGGCAAGGGTACATTAACCTTGGATCGACTCGTGTGGCTGTTATTATTTAGCCACTAGCACCTTCTTCCTTCCGATATCAGTATACATAGCTGCAATAAAATATCAATTCTAATAATCATACACATTTTCAGCACAACACCAAAACCAACAGATCCGCCGAAGAAACCAAAAAATTCCACCAAACTTCAACCACCCGAACCTTCTTACTACGACCAGTTCCTAAAAACCACGACTCATAACCCCAACCCCACATTGACAGATAGCAATACTAATACTACGTGGTTTGAACTACTGCCGACGGATACCTTGAATTTCACCACTATGGTACCTGAAGACGAACTGTGGGAGAGTATTGGACCCGGGAACGGCAGCCATCTTGGAAATTTAAATGATGAGGTTGAGATTCTTTTTGATAATAGGAATAAGAGTGGGGTAAGTGATTTAATCTTTAAATTATTAGCGTTTGCTCTGACTAGATACATTTATTCGAATCGATGACCTAAGCTAAAAGCAAAGATCTCCAAAAACGTAGCGAAAAAAAAAAACAAATACTAAGGTGTTCTTGTAAAAAATGTTTGCCTTGTCTAAAGTGAGCTTTTCTACCCAGTATTCTAAGATCTCTAAATAGCAAAAAAGGCACATACCACTTGACACATTCGACTTGGTTAAAGTGGGCTTTATGAACTCTAAAAAACCCGACAAGAAACCATGAAATGATGAAACTTTTTTATCGTTGTGGTATGTGTGGAAAAGGTTGTATCTCTATCGGCCACACCTTATAGCATCTATAGAATCTATACATATTATAAAACAGATTCTGTGCATAAACGCTCACACGCACACATTTACAATCAAACTACACCTCACTAAGTGCACACATGTTTACGAAACCGTCCTCACGTCACTATTGATAGCGCTCTGTCTTGGTTTATTTAGTTATTTCGTCTGAGGTTTTGTCATGTCGCGCCCGGACCTCATTAAATAAATGACAACAAATTACGATTTATTCATTTTCAGCATAAAATAAAACGCTCTCTGGAACTGTATGAGCGTTACCGTCGCCGACGTCTTAAGGCCGAAGCTCAAAGTTTAGCAAGTCAGAGCGAGAAAGAGAGACTGTTGGTCTCATGTCACAACTCTCGGAGGTTCCGGTCAGCGAGGGAACGATGGTGGTTCATTGCCATCAGTAACTGTGAGAGTAGTAAGGTCAGTATATCATAGAAGTACAGGAATATCTCAATGTCCCGATTTGCAAAGAAATAAAATTGGTACATTTATTTAGCACATACTAAAAGACAAAATTGAGCAGTGGTAACCGTGCGGTAATGACCAAAATTCAAAATTCAAAAGTCATTTATTCAAACTAGGCTGAGAATCAGCACTTTTTGAACGTCAAAATTACATAAGACAGTCCCCCAAAACACCCACCCTTCACCACTTCCTAGTGCTTTAGCTGGGAAGAAGAAGTGGCGCAACAAACTCCCCAGCAGCACAGCTGTCTGTTCAGTTAGAAAATGACCCTGACCCTGGTTCGGTACAAAAACACGACCCACTCCGACCGACTCTTAAACCGTGGGTCGTGTTTTCGAACCGAAGAATGCGCTTTACTTTGTATAATTTATTTCATCACCACTGCTCTCAAAACGGTGAATGAAAACATCGGAGGAAACCGGCATGTCCTGGAACCATAATTCTAAATGTGCTAATAAATTCCATTTTGCTGGTCTTCAATGAATTTGACTACCTCGTTGGTCTAGTGGTCGCAAGTGCTACTGTTGAGCATGAGGTCCTGGGTTCGATTTCGGGGTCGGGCAAAGTGTTATTGGGTTTTCCATCTGGAATGTCCCAGTAGCGGCCCGGAGTCTGAATTTGTGCCCAGTTGATGGCAATAGGCCCGCCCCCTATAACATGGGACCTAAACATAACTGGCGAAATGTGGGTGTACTATAGGTACACCTCTGCCTAAGCTTTCGGAGAATATAGGCGTGATATTATGTCATGTTTAATCAATTTTAAGTAATAATTTAATCAATTAAAAAACCTCAAAGTCAAAAGAAACAGATTTCTAAATCGTCTGTATGTTTTTTCAGGGTTTGGATGTCAAATACAAGTTCCTTATGACAAATGGACCTGACGGTGACTTCTGGCATGAGCACTTTTCCGCTGACGAATTTTGTGAGTTTCTTTCCAATTTTAAAATAGATAATTAAATCATTTATTGGCTTGAATATGGGTAGGTACATTTTTTTTTTTTTGATTTATCAAATAACTTCTCCCGCTCCGCCCAAAGCGGGAGCCCAAAGGGCGTGTCAGACTCTTACTGACTAAAATCCACCCGTGTTCTTTCAATTGCCTGTACGTTGCCAGGGGCCACGGTATCCCTTTCGGACTTTCCCGTAACCCCGGCAGGGGGTAGGTACATCAGGTGACACATAGAACAGAAGATCTTTAAGCCATATCCCACTTTAATAGGTGTGCAAATATCTATTACAATAAAAAATAATAATATTACCAAATAATTACTATAAGCCGAGGCATCTTTCCTGGAAACCTATTGAATTTCAACTGTTTTCAAATGTAATTTTAAACCGCCATAGGACTAGTGTCGTCCAGAGTTGTTATTTCGGCGAAACAATTACAGTAGTTAGATAACTTGTAAAATGTGTGTGTTATTTTTTTTTGTGGTTCAGCCTCTTGCAACCTTATGTAACTCCGCGTTCTATTTAAAAACAATCACAACGCGAATACGCGATCTTCGCGTACATATGTCACTTTTTGTTCGGAAGACCGGAAAACGCCCTTTGTCGGCGCGACCTCGCGTTCAGGTTCACCGAACAAAAATTCACGTATGAGCGCGACAATCACGTACTCACTACTCACGCGATCGCTCCTAAATAGGACGCGTCCTCAGACCAAATAAAAAACCAAGACATAGCGCTGCGAACAATACAGTGAAGCATGCCAGAACTACACCTCCGCTCTGTGCATACACGCACACATTTACAACTATTTACAATCAAACTACACCGCACTAAGTGCACAGATATGTTCACGAAACCGGCCTCACATCACTGTTGACAGCATGTATGTCTTGGTTTTTGGTGTGCAATATCTTTCCTCTCGATTTCCTGCAATCTGTGGGAGTGATTTCGTGAAAAGGGACGGAAGTGTGTAACAGGAAGCCGGGGAAGCGCGAGCTATTTGATTTGACCAATGAGCGCGCGCGGTGCTAGAGTTTTCTGTCAGATAGTACCAGCCCATTTTCCGAGAGGTTGGTACTGTCAGCCAAGATATCAGATGTTATACATCATCATATGCGACTATAATAAGGCTCGTTTTTTTTAATTTGATCTGAGGATGCGGCCTAAAACCAATGACTTATTATTTTTTTTTTTTATTTATCATGAACAAAGTTTAAACAAATCTTAACTTAAGAACTATGCCCCGCAAAACCGTTCTCACGGTTTGACTGTGGGAACAGAATAAACATTACAAATAAGGTCTATTAGTGCGGCCACTTAATTTCCACTTATTGCACTTATAAAGTATCAAACCTTATAAGTATGTATGGAAAGAGAATAAAGGAAATCTCTTTTCTTAAATCAAATGACTTATATATCTTATAGAACTACTTAATTACTTATTTGCTCTCCATCAACAATCTGCAAACCACTTTCCTAAAAACATCGCTGACAGACTCCTGAAATAGA
Organism: Xanthia icteritia; assembly: GCA_949128155.2. Classification (NCBI taxonomy): domain Eukaryota; kingdom Metazoa; phylum Arthropoda; class Insecta; order Lepidoptera; family Noctuidae; genus Xanthia; species Xanthia icteritia. The sequence goes on along the minus strand of OX421959.2, from coordinate 8,192,544 downwards.
ACTGTTTAAGTAATTTGGCAATTTACCTTTTATTTTCTGTCTTCTTATATCAGTAGGCAATTGGTTGAGAAGATATGGTATTCTTTTATCAAGCGTTCGGTCGCCAAAATAATTTCTTATTCTAGGTACATCAAATTTACCTGCTGATACCATCCTAGTTGCGTGGTTATGGGTAACTAGCGAGTGACGCTCCCAACTACCATGACTGACTCCTTTTAACGTTCCACAGATGTTCTACCCGTTCTTCTAGCCTACACCTTTGCCTACGTCATCGTAATGATAGCAGTAGTGATGTGCAGCGTCGAGCTCAAGTCACGACATCTTCTCCACTCGACGTACAAACTGTTCCTGATGTCGATAGTGTCACAACACTCGGGCGTTATGCTACAAAGTTTGGCGTATATACGATACGCTGCGAACGGATTTGGGAGCGAAAATACTAAGATTGTTGGTGAGATTCGTTTTAGATAAATTCTATGTGAGTCTTTTCTAGACCATAAACATCTACTCGACATAGTTCGGTAACCGACATAGCCCGAAGAATTGCCAAATTTAAGTGGCAGTGGGCAGGGCACATTGCTCGCAGAATAGATGGCCGATGTGGCCGAAAGGTTCTGGAGTGGCAACCGCGTACCGGAAGACGTAGCATTGGAAGGCCTTCTCACAAGGTGGACCGATGACCTTGTAAAGGCCGCATGAATCCACTGGATGCGGGAACCACAGAACCGGTTGAAGTGGCGTTGCTTTGGGGAGGCCGTGGACGGCTTTCAGCTGAAATGATGATGATGTTTTTCTAACTGCCACGTTGGTCGCAAGCGTTACTGCTGAGCATGGAGTCCTGGGTTCGATTCCAAGGTTGGGCAAAGTGTTATTGTGTTTTTCTCTCTGGAATTTCTCAGTAGCAGTCCGGAGTCTGGCTTTGTGTCTAGTTGATAGCAATAGGCTCGCCCCCTATTACATGGGACTTAAACATAACGGTGAAGTGTGGGGTACAACTCTGCCAATCCTTCGGGAAATACAGTCGTGATTTTATGTTATATTTTTCTGATTTCCAGGCCAATTCTTCTGCGGTCTCTCGGAGATGACATTCCTGTTGCTCCTAGTACTAATGGCGAAGGGATACACCATCACCCGAGGCCGCCTCAAAGTGGGCTTCACTGTCAGACTGACGGTGTTCATGTGTTGTTATGTGGTCACATATATCGTGCTGTTCGTTTATCAGGCAAAGGTAAGATAGTATTTTAAATGTTAAGCTGTTGTTCCCCTAGAACTTCAGTTTAACATATAAAACACTTCTACCAGTTTGAGAAATACCACAAAGATTAATACAGCGATTACCACACTTTATACCAATTACAATAAGAAACTTAAAAAAAAACAAATTAAATTCCTAACAATTTAGAAATTATGGCACTGTCCCTTTTTCTGCACCGGATCTCTGATGTCTTTGACACTTCTGTATTTACGTACTTGGTCTTTTGAATTTTCTGAATGTATTTCTATAAATTGTAGTCGCTTTTTAAAAATGGATGAGTTCCCTATATGCTATGCTTTAAAAACTACGTTATGTACATTTCCATGAAACAAACGAGGACTAATAAGGTCTATTCAGAAATGTAAGCGAATCGTTACGCAATATCGCTGACGCGCTCGGTAGCGATCCCGAATGATTACGGTACATCGCTGACGCGCTCGGTAATGATGCAGAATCGTTACGCTATATCGCTGACGCACTCGGTAGCGATACACAATCATTACGTTATATCGCTGTCACGCTCGGTTGTTATACCGAATCGTTACGCTATATCGCTGACGCGCTCGGTAGCGATACCGAATCGCTACGCGATATCGCTGACGCGCTCGGTAGCGATACTGGTCCGCCTTTTTTAGTCACGATTCGGATAGGCCTTTATTGATTTTTAACGATCATTAAAATATAAGTTGAAATCGCCCTTTAATGTACGAAATGTATTAATTTATGTAAGACATAACTTAACATCATGCCTGTAAAATTATTTAAATGGTCCAGGAACGTCGTATCACAAAATCTTTTCTTCCAGGCCTTCGACCCAGGTGAAGTGTTGTACCTATACGAAAGTCCAGCTGGCTACGGTCTCATTGTGTTAAGGATCTTAGCGTGGTGCATGTTCGCTTATTCTACCTTCTTCACCGTAAGGAAGTATCCGGAAAAGGTATGGTCAAACTCTTACTAAGGTTATAATGTAGGTTAGTTTAAAGTGTGATTTGGATGTAGACACTTAAAGATCAGGCTAAAAAAGGTTATTTAAAAAAAAATACGAAAGTTTCCCGATCATATAAGCTGCAATGGTACATAGTGTGGTTCAGCAAAAAATATAACCACCACCTATTTCGGCCACCATTTTCATGTGGTGCCAAATTTTACGGTTCTTTTATATCCACTATTTGGTTAAAATGTGGCAAATTCGTTATCCACTATTTTGAAGACCATGACTACCCCATTAAGTTCAGTAATTTTATCCCAAAGATACTGAACGGCTTGCAAAACGAACCAATTCTTTTCAAATCAGCTAAATGTTCTTTAAAAAAAAAAATGCCACGCCTGTGTTATATAAATAAGGAAAAATGTCTGGTAATATTATCGTTTGTAATAAATCATAAATCATTTATTACTTTGCAAACATGAGTAATTATTACATTGATGTTTTATAATGAAAGTTCTCCATGTTCCACCGTCACATGGGCATGCAAATCATATTTAATTTACACAAATTTAAAAGATATATATAATTTTAAATAACAATTAGGAAATTATAACAATACATTAGATAAATTAATGTCAAATCGTTCGAATTACAGTAAATGTCAAATTAACACAAAAATGTCAACAAGGTTGCCAACAATAAAAAATGTCAAACGGATTATTAGCATGTCAATCAGTAAGTGGTTCATCATTAAGGAAGTCGTCAATTGTGTAATAACTTCATTCAACATTTCGTTTCGTGCCCTTTTGAATTTGAAAACAGTCATAGTTTTAATAGTATTAGGTACTTTATTATAAATGCGGGGGGCAATACCAATACCAAAAAATCTTTTTTGTATTAGTACGGCTTTACGTTTTTCTTGACACAATTGATTTACGTATTGAGTCTGAATTGGATTCTTTTTGACTGCCGACAATTTTTGAAAGAGATGTGGATTGTTCTTTAAAGATTTAAAATAAGGAAGACAGCTATCTGTTGTCTTAAGACCGCACATTGACCTTACGCATCGCTTTTGCATCCTAAATACAAGTTCCTTATCAGTAGACTGCCCCCAAAAAACAACACCATCCACCACAGTATACCGTTAAAAGAACCTGTCTGTTGACTTTCTCAGAAATTTTAAAGAGAGTATATGCGGACTTACTCAGATTTTTACATAGTTGTTCAACATGAGGTTTCCATGTGTATTTGTTGTCGATCACTATTCCTAAGAAATTAGCTTTATTTGCTTCAACAATATCACGGCCTGGGTAGGTAATACTAATATTTGGGTTTTCGCAGCGTTGATGAAAGTACATAACTTTTGTCTTACCTAGGTTTATGATGTTACGTAAGCAAGTATTGATCATGCTCATAATTATTTTTATTTGTACACTTTATTACCCCTGTACTGTCATGTGCAAAGAGAACAATTTTGTTTGATGTTACTTTTGGGAGATCTATAATATATATTTTAAAAAGTGGCAGCCCTAGTACGCTACCTTGTGGGACGCCATATCTTACGTGCCCTGGTTTTGATACATAAATGGTTTCCAATTTAGTTTTTGGACATATTCTAGAAATTTCTGTACATTGAAGCCTATTACTCAAGTACGATTCTATTAGCTGTAGGATTTTCCCTCTCATACCATAACTATGTAATATTTGTAACAGAATCTTATGGTCCACATAATCAAAAGTCTTGGTCCTGTCAGTATAAATTGCACAGACAGCATTTCTCTTATCTACATATGACACGATATTAATTAGCTAATAGATCATATAGTGATTATAACAAAAGGGATTTCGTAAGAATACCACCATCAATATGGTATTGATCGTGGTATTCTTACGAAATCCCTTTTGTTCTTTGTAAAATAATTGATACTTTTCGAAATAAGCATTTAAAGAATGATAGATGACTTTCTGAAATATTTTAGAAAAAATTGGAATTTTTGCAATAGGTCTGTAATTTTTTTAATCTGTCTTGCCATCTTTTTATATAAAGGTTTAATTATATTTTTTTTTTTTTTGGGAATATGCCATCAGCAATACACAAGTTACTTATATGGGCTAATGGTGGTGCTATTACTTCTTTGGTAAATTTTATTACTTTTGTGGAAACGCCATCATATCCAATAGTATTTGTGTTTGTTAGTCTGCAAATTATTCTTTTTATGTCGTGAATGGCGTAACCATTGACGACATAGAAATAATAATTTGCATGAATAGTGAATTTAATGTCCGATTTTTACATTATTATTATTCAACGTGATATCAGTTCTCACATTATTTTCAATTGCGTCAATAAAATACTTGTTAAATTCGTTTACTGTGTCTAAGGGGTGTGTAAAAGACAAATTGTTTCTATTTACGCACATTGTAGGCTCCTGCCATGTAGCCTTTGATTTACTTTGGGCGCTATTTATGAAATTATTATTCTGTGCTTTTTGTGTTGGCGTTATAATTTTTCTATAAAGTTTTGTGTACTTTTTAAAAACTATTTAATTTTTTGAGTCAGGATTTAATCTATGCGCCCAAAGTAACTGCCTTTTGTTTCTTACTACATAGTTTTATTCCACGAGAGATCCATTCCGTTTTGATGTTTGCTTTTATGGTTAGTTACAATTTTTTCCGGAAAACATAATTTATATAAAAGACGTCTATGAAATTGTCAAACGCTTCGAAGCTTCGAAGAAATAAAAATTATCTTAGTTTAAAGTTGTACACATTCGAATTGAAACAATTAAACATAATTTTCTGTGCCCTGCAAGTCGGTGGAATTTTTCGACGCTACTGACAATGAGAAGTTGGAATAATTATGTTGTCACAAGTATAGTTGAAAATTTTGGATATATTTTACAATATTTTTTTTCAGAATATATTCTACTGTCCCTTCTTCATTTGCGGCACGCTGTGGTTCTACGCAGGACCACTGTTTATTTTGACTGCTAATACTTATATTGGTAAGTATCGACATTAATATTAAGATAACTATAAATAATGACTTATTTCGTAGAGACCCCGGCAAACCAGATGCTTGGCATTCTATTATATTTATATAAAGATTTAGAACTTGTATTGTGTATTTATTTAATTTTTTATTTCTTATTTTGCTTTTTGCTGCAGCGGTTGACGTCATCACGGCAACGCCGGCTGTCGCTGAAAACCAGCGCTGTGGCTCTGTGTCGCATAGGGTCACATTATGCTGACCGATGGCCGTTTTGCGTTGATGTGAATGTGACGCATATTTTCCCCCAGCTGGTTTTTTTTTAGTTTGTTTTTTTTCTTTGCTTCATATTTATTTATTTTATATTATTTAAATTGTCTTAATTTAAGGTGGACGCTCTGCCGACGGCTAGCAAGTAACAAGAGAACTTAATGTTCAAATCGCTATGTCAGTTCGGTCGTGTTATATCCAATTTGGTCACCCGATCTGCATTAGCAGTTTAAATTCTTAAAAACTTATCTTTCATTTTCAGATAAATGGGTACGAGAGAGCGTGGTTACTGCCGTCCTACTCTTTATAACATTTTGTGGCCACATCATGTTTCTGGTAAGTATACAAAATAAAAACGTATATTGCTTTTGTATTATGAATGTTTTTATCTGTCTTTCAAAATTGAAATCGTCTTAATATCTAATTTATTTATAGTTGCTGACGCTACCAGTATTCGCAAACAAGAATTTTCCCTACCACGTGAGGACAACTCAAATAGGTGTCATGGAGGTATACAATTTATTTTCCTTAGTAAAATTAACAAATTCAACGTCAAATAATTGATTTCAATTAGGCTCATATAAGGCACTTTTGAAAGTCAAGAACAAAGTCTTTTTTGAAGACTTTAGCTTAACCTGGCTTACATAACATTTTCGACTCCACTCACTTTTCATAGAACTCATACGCGATGCCGCCATAGATATTGGAAGTGAACCCTCCGGGAGGGTTACCGGCATTACGTTTGCGCTAAAGTTAACCATCGCGGACGGTCAACGCCATTAGATTTAAAACCGTGTTATAAAACACTGTAACACGAATTAAATAGTGTTTTCAAGGGGTCTTGTTGCTATACGTAGTTTCCAACTTTTTAAATTTTTTGTGGATATTTGTAACCGTGATAAAAAAATCCAAGCATTTTTAAATTGTTTGTTCAAGATTAATATAAATCTTGGTATAATATAAGCAGGGAGTCCTCCGCGAGGACTCCCGGCATCCCATATGCTACTAGGTGAACCCTCCAGGAGGTCTTCCGGCACTGAACAGCCATTTTTTTCTCTAAGACTTTATAGTTATTGAACTGAACTCACACTATAGCAGTTCACTGCTGGACGTAGGCCTCTCCCAGGCTGCGCCACAACACCCTGTCCTCTGCCTTCCGCACCCCGTCTATCCCAGCCATCTTCATAAGGTCGTCGCTCCATTTAGCTGGGAGGCGTCCCACACTACGTTTACCGATACGCGACTCGTCTGCTCTACCATGGCTAGCCCCCCTGCCACTTGAGCTTGCTTAGGTACTCTGCGAGCTATGTCAGTAACTCCAGTTCTTTTCCAGATAACTTCATTTCTGATTGTATCCTTCAAAGAAACTCCGAGCATAGCGACCTTGAATTTGTTGACCATTGTCAGTGTACTTATGTGTTATTGAACTATTTCATAGCTAAGTCCATTTTAATATGTATGCTAATGTGACTCCCGATATACTCGTTAATTCGCTATTGTTGTGGTTTAAACTCTAAAACCTTTATTACATGTGGTTAACGAATTAACAATGGTGCCGATTCTCTTGTCACAAATGCCTCTAAACTAGACTAAAAATCACCCAAATTTAGTTTATTCCTGTCAAACGACGATTTCCCATTCTGAAATAGACTAAAGTGACACAACTTAACTATATTTTAGTTTGACAGTTTTTAATTTAGTCAAAATGACAATTTAGCTATTCTGAATTTGACGTTTTTCACTTATAATTTATACACTATTTATCTATTAATATTATTTATACACAATTTATAGACTATTTAATTTTTTAATCGCGATTAAAAATGGTGTGGAATACAATTAGTAGTCACGTACACCGATGTACAAGAGAATCGGCACCAGTATCGCCTTTCCTACAACAGTGAATTTGAAATAGACATCATTATCATTCTCCCGCCTTTTTTTAAATGTATTTGGGGTCTACGCAACGTAATTTTTTTTCCATACTTTTCTATCAGTCGTCATCTCAGTAGTCACCCTCTTTCTAACCATATCATCTTTCACACAGTCCATCCATCGTTTCTTTGGTCTTCCCCTACTCTTATAGCCATTCATATTCATACTCAAAAAAATTCTGACGACAATTTCCTCATTCCTTCACATGCCTATACCAAGACAAACGATTTCCACACAACTTTGCAGTCACCCGAGTCTCTTTCAGACTTCCTCGTATAAAGTCTAAGCATTCTCAGCTCAGCTACATGCAATGAGGGTTTTAATGAAAATTCACGCCACCAGGTGGCGCCACTTTGACAAGAGGTCTTCCATTTCGACAATGAATATATGATGACGTTCATCATTCGTTCAAAATTAAGTCACGACTAAACAAATACAGGTGCTTTGACTCTTTTGACAGGCACCCGAATCTGACGTCTGTGCTGCCACCTGGTGAACGTCGTAATAGTAAACCTTCATTGCTTTCATTCGTTCAGTCAATTTGAAATAAACCGTTCGTATTTATTTACAGGTGACCGGCAACTCAGCCCTCGACGGTTTTGGTTCTAATGCTTATCATCCGACTAATGCGCCGCCACAGACTGTTATAATACCACTGACTAGGTAAAGTAACACTTTTGCATATGGTATATAGGTTGAAATTAAAATAGCAAATGAAACCCCACAGACGTGATAATCATCGATATTTAAACACGATAAAACAATCTATACATATTAGAAAACAAAGTCGCTTTTCGCGTTTGTCTGTATGTCCACGTTGTTCTTCTAAACCACGCAACAGATTTTGATGACTTCATCAAAATCTGTTGCGTGGTTTTCACCATAGTTTAGAGATTGTATTCCAGAAGATTTAAATGTATAATTCTTTTATATTAAACGTAAACGTATTACTGTAACTTGACGTTTTGTCAAGTCGAGAAACAATCGCTTTGATTCCGGAAGGTTTGTACGTATAAAACATTAATATTTATTATACTTATACTCCATTTGAAATAAGATTAGACATTTAAACTAACCTTTTTTACAGTCCTTTCAACCGATTCTGACTTCTATACCGTTGGCATAAGGATGGCATTAAAAGCAAAAAAGTGGTTACAATACCAACTGTGCACTGTAGCTACCATTTGTCATGCCACCGACAACAATAGAAATCAAAATCGGTTCAACGGACTGTAAAAAAGGTTTAGTTAAATGTCTAATCTTATTTCAAATGGAGGATAGTTATAGCACAGAAATCTCGATGTTTTGACGTGTTGCCATTGCTCCCGTGCGAAGCAGGGGTGGGTCGCTAGTTTAAATTTAAACGATTTTTTTTTGGGGTCAACTAAACTACCGGTGCTAGTGTAAATACTCAAAGTATGAGTTGAAAACATCAGTTTTTTTTTGTATTTTCGTGTGTCGATATCAATATTCATAACGTATGTATGTTAAGATTACACATAAAGTTTAGTCAGTTGATTCTTAGATTTTGTAAAGAAAAAAACAACTAACTGATCACTAAGCTTCAGAGATCTACTACGTCATACTATGAGCGTGTAATCACACCAACAATAAAATTACATGAAAGTTAGAGATAGAGACTTGGTCAAGGATCTATTACAAAAAATAAAGAATAATATTTATATTTCGTATAAAAAAATGCACACGTTTTCATTGCAGGCGCACAGAAGAACTAATAGGCAGCATGTACACCCAGTACATGGCTACAGCCCCACCCCTAGAAGACCAAATACCAAAACTGAAAAATATACCAAAAAGAATTGATTCAATATCCCCGAAACACCGTCTCATTGCTCAAGATAGTACAGATACAAACTCATCAGCAGATATTAAACCAGTAATATCGAAAGATGAAACTCCTAAAGAGATTTTCACCGTTGAAAATCAAATTTCGAAAATGGAACCGGCTATGTTGCCAGTTCAAAACAAGATAGTGTTGCCAGGGCATAATTTGGAGGAGATTAATAGGGGTGATCTGCCTAATGTTATGAGGTCTAGGAGGAATATTTTGGAGCCTATAAAGAGGGAGGAGAATGTGCCAACTTGGTCGTTGGCGAAAGGACCGTGTATTGTTGGTATGCAGAGGAAAACTGTAACTAAGAGTGTTGATGAAGGTATGTGGATTTTGATGAATTTACTACTTCTCATTAAACTGCCTCATTTTCTGGCTCTGCCCATACACTCCTGGATTGCCAGGTCAATCAAGATCAAAAGTCATTTATTCAAATTAGGTTGAGAATCAGCTCTTTTTGAACGTCAAAATTACATAAGACAGTCCCCCAAGAAACCCGCCCTTTACCACTTCTTAGTGTTTTATCTGGGAAGAAGTGGCGCAACAAACTCCCCAACAGCACAGCTATCAGTTAAGTTAGAAAAACTTGATTCAATACAATAGTATGGGGCCGGCCTTAACCACCTCGGCGCCCCGAATGAGTCATGCATTTGGCGCCCTTATATATATTATTTAAATTAAAAAAAACTTATTTAAAATTTTGTACCATTGTTATCACTGAATTAATTAACATATTTTACCCATTCATTTCCTCAACAACCAACCTATTGTGTGTCAGTTAGGTTATTCACGAAATTTATAACGGTTTGAGTAAAAGTGGTCCCCCAGTGGACCTTTTTGCGTGATTTGCCGTTTGATTTGCGTGTATTTTGCGTTGGCCAAGCGCGCGCGGCTGACGGGCTCGCCCGACGTGTACTGGGGGCTTATGAGTTGGTTTCGGCCTTTCTTCTCAGAGTAGTCGGATATGAAATACCAAACTCATCTAGCTTTTAAAATTACGTGTACAAGTGTTTGTACAATCCTACTTACATAAATAAAATTATTTATCTTTCATTCATTATTCTTTTAATTACAGATACACTGGAGATCAACAGCTTACTAGTTAACGGGAAGAAAGTCCCTCCAGTCAGGAATGGTCTTCAGTCCAGTTCAGGAGAAATATCCACAATTATGGAAGGTCGGGTACAAAGTTTTCCTAGCGGTGTCAGTAAAGCAACTATAGACCTGTTTACTGCTGGCAGTAATAAAGGCTGATTGAGGGTTGATAGAACTAATACTCATTTTGTATTGTTATATAATAAATATTGAGAAAAGTGAGGGAAAATGGCGCCCAAATGGGATTTATGAATATGTATTATTTTCTGATAAAAAAAGATCCTATTGATTAAGCCCATCAATAGGATCCTTTGTTTCAATATTGTTCCCTTTTCGGTGCCATTATCTGTATTGACACCCTAATGGGACAAATGTCGATGTCAATCTGTCATCACTGCCATCTGTCGCTGTCATCTGTCAGTAAGGCACGTGCTAATAATAGCAGATTGGGAACTATGAAAAACATAAAGTCAAACATAAAAGACATAAAAATCAATAAAGAATAGCGAGGGGAAATGGCGCTCAAATGGGACTAAGCTCCGTCTGCCGAGAGAATGCGTTCGTGACACCTCTCAGATGGACACGATTAGGAACAAATAACGTATAAATTTGTAAAACAAATATTCTTTTGTACTCAACTGACAGGTGTCAGGAACGCATTCTCACGGCTGCCGGAATATAATAAGAAGTTATCATTATTTTTAATAAACCATTAGCTGTTTGATTCTACAGAGTTTGCGACAAATATCAATGATCACAATAAAAATATGGGGAGCCAACACTTATAAAAAAAATAAACGAAAACAATGAATATTACTGGAGTCCCATTTGGGCGCCACTTTTCTACTAATGGCGCCCAAATGGGACTAAAGTGGTTTTAATTTCAAATAACAAATTAAGACTTACCGTTGACTGAGGAATTATAAAATCATTCTTTTTAAGTCTTTCATCTAGAGCTGATATTAATATCTAGTATATTAATAGCATATTATATTATAATAATTTTAAGTAATTTTGTAAATATCACTTAGCCATAAGATACAGATACTAATATTTAAGTAAGTAATATAAATAAGTTTCTGAGTGTGTGTGATGTTTACTAGTCGTAGATTTAAAATAAAAATTGAAGAAATATCGGTTGTTTGATTGAATTTCAATGTTTATGCTTAGTATAACTGAATGAAAAGAACAATGAATGTTTGAATTTAACAACTTCGTTGTAATGTTGAAACTTTAGCAACAGCTCTTGGCTCCGGTTTTACTTTTTGTATCATTTGTATTTAATTTTTTTGGTTTATTTCAGTGGATCTTTTCGTTAAAAGCTTTTTTAATTCCATCTACTGTTTTAAATAACCAAATAGGAGACCACTAGTCTGATTACTACGAAGGGTTATCGTGTAGTTTCTCTCTCCAAAAACCAGTAACCTATGTAGTTACTGGTTTGAGTTTTGGAGAGAGGATTATTGGATAGATGGAGATTATTGGATCTAGGGTTTTGGAGATCAGATAGTCAGTTGCTCAATGTAAAATACTGGTATTCAGCTGCATGCATTCGGTTACACTGGAAGCCGACCCCCTTTTTTCAAATATAGTTAAAAAAGGCTTACCAATTAGTTATTATTCTTCCTCACTTTGTATTAATTTTTACTTGTTAATTACTTTTCTTATTTTTTATTAATGAATTCATCTAGTTTTAATATGCTATTATTTCTTTTTGAAGTGTAAAACAGTTTTTTAAAGCCAATTTACATAAATAAATTATCTAAGTATACTAATATAATAAGCTGAAGAGTTTGTTTTTTTGTTCGAACGCACTAATCCTCCAGGGATTAGCGCGTTTGCAGGATTTTAAAATTCTTTTTGCATTTTATTGCCCAATTCTTGAGATAGGTTTTAGGCTATTTAACATCACGCCATGAACCTTAGGAACAGAGCAAAAAAAAAAAAATCTGAAAGAACTAAACGAAAACAAAGTAACTAGGCACAGATAGACTATAAATATTTTATATTAAAACAAGACATTTCAAAGTATTTATTTAAATTAAACCATTTACAGGCACTTTTGAACTGTCAAGGAGTCGGTCAGTCAGAAATATGGAGCTAGTTGCCCATTCCAATGCGTAATAGGTACTCTTTATAAGATACAAGATACTCCAAGAACACTACAAGATACTCCACGGACACTTTAAAATAAAAAATCACACGGATGAAGCCGCGGGCATTTATATACTATAACATAACATCACGCCTTGTTTCCCCTAAGGGTTAGGCAGAGTTGTATCTCTAGTTGATATATCCACATTTCGCTAGTTAAAGGCCTATGTAATAGGGGGCGAGCTTATTGCCATCAACCGGGCATAAATCCAGACTCCGGGATGCTTCTGAGACATTCCTGTTGGGAAAACCCAATAATACTTTGCCTCAGCAGTCGACCACGAGACCAACGACTCATTTATAAAACCAAAACTGCAAAAGGAGGTCAAATTAGCTACTGCCGTGGGGGTGAGACCGAAATCTCTCTTTATCAGTTTCTTGACATCATTTTGACATTGTATTATTACCTCATGATTGCTTACTGCTTAGCTTCATCATTTTTGGTGGCTAGGATTTAGACCGGCTCCTAGCCAAACCGGTTTCCGGAGTAGCTACGGACCTCCCGATATCTCCTGCATTTAATCCAGTCCTATACAAAATTAACGTGAAAACTTCGCTTGCGCGATGCAGGATTTCAACTTTGTGAATTAATTACACGGAACTCGCTATATCTAAAACAAATGTGATGATTTGAATGGGAATAAAATGGAATGAAGTTTCTTCTGATATTTATTATTTTCGTGTGGAGTTTTTGTTTTATATTTTATTCAAGGTTGTTATTTCGAAAATGCTTTTATGGTTTTTCATATGAGAGCGAAGAAGAGGCTTGATTTCTGTCCGTGATGGATTCGCTTGTCCCCATTGGGTTACAGCTTTATTTCACGACGCGTTGTCTCTTTTATGTTACGCCTTATTATTGATTTTAAGACAGAGATATCAATAGGCTTTTAAGGAGCGTTGAAAAGAGAGAAACAATGTTTCAGTACCGTTTCAGTAATTTCAGTGCACTCGTAGCGACACCTCTACGGATTCATACAGACTTGACAGCTAGACAGTGAACAGCGAATTTGAAGACAACAACAGACGAGAGCGACAGTCACTACTGGATAGAGGACGCCACATAATTCTGAATCATGCTAATTCAGTTTAACGCCAAATCTAATGGTAGTCGTAAACCGAAACAATTGATTATCAACTTGAATGTGCAAAGCATTAAAATGTGAGCTTTTTAAAGACATCACATATAGTTTTTACGCCTCCTTCTTACACGCGCTTGAAAATTTGTTAGCAAATTTTTGTGTTGATTTTCGTTCCGTGCGTAAGAGACTAATTTGTCCCACCAAAACTATTAATGAGAGATGGGCCACAGTTATAAACTCTTTTTAAAAACTCCACGGCTTTTTCTCACCAGGCTGCTTCGTGGGGCAAAGTGGAATATTCCAGCGTGGAGTAATGGTCGCGACTAAATAGGCCGAGGAAATTAGGTTTGAACCCTGCACTCAATGTTACGCACTAATGTTTGTTGAGCTCTTGAAATAATAATAAAAAGATTGACATTTTCCAGTACCGCATAAAGGTAAGTAAATATGAAAGAAAGAAAGAAGAAAAAAAGGTTTATTTGTCACAGAGACACGTGCATACAAATAACAAAAATATAAACAACATAAATATTTGGCAGCTGCACGTCATGACTGTGACAAGAAGGCTTCCACTCAGCATAATTCTGTGCTATGAGCGACCCACAGCACAGCGCTGATTTTCAGTGGTCACCCGAAAAATACGTACGGACGTATTCGTACGTACGTATGAAAAATCATTGTTGTAAATTATTGCAAAGTTAGCCTGAAATTCAGCGTAAATTATCCGGGCTAAAAGTGGTAGTGGCTTTTTTGAAGGAGCTCGTCCAGGATATTAGGTACTAACACCATAACTTTTTCCCGCCCCAAGCATCGTTGCTGCGTGCTGGTCTGAAGGGTATTAATATGACATTTTTTTTAAATTTAATCTCTAAAAAATATTGTTTGCAAATACCTACTGCAAATCTATACATATATAATAAAATCGTAGCGATGTCAAAACTGTACATGGTATATTTTTGAAAAAAGTAATTGCTACGAGATCTGGGATCGATTCTAATGCCGAAAATATAGTTTTTTGAATTTTTGTCTGTTTGCCTGAATCCAGCATTACGCAATTTCTACGGGACAGATTCTGTTAAAATTTTGCATACATATTCCCTATAGATCTGGTCAAACTGTATGGTATAAAATATCACACTATTTGCTATGGGGGATGAGCGATATTACATTATGTTTGTATTCTCCGCGAACTGTAAAAGGATGCGCCAAAAGGCTAGGATATTGCAGATAGTTACCGATTTAACTTTTTATATGATTATCATCACGCTCTACCTTTATGGAGCTACGCAGTCAATCATGAAGTATATAAGAACGGATATTTTAGCTAAGTTTCGATAAAGCAAATAACTAAGCGGTTGGACGATTGCTTTGCAAACCTGTGGTTGTAAGTTTGATTCCCAACTATTGGTATTTTTTGTGATTCTTTTTTTAATTTTGTAAATATAATTGTTCGTAGATCGTTTTAGTTCATTAAAAAAGGAAAACTTCGTAAGTAATGGGATATTGCTACAGATTTATTATTATTTAATACTTCAATGGACTTAATGCCATAGGCATTTTCTGCCAGTCAACCTTCGGGTGATGCAGAGAGAAACAGTGGTAGGTGTAACAGAGATTTGAAGATTTTTTATATTTAAATATAAAGATATACCTATTAAAAACTATAAATATAATAAATACACCTAAAGTACAAATAAGACAAACAATGGGAAAACATTACCGTTGTGATGATACTGCCAGCTTCTTGCGAATATGCTCGCGAACTTTAATTCTAAAAGATAATCGGTTGGTCGCCATCCTGATTTCCTGGGGGAGCGCATTCCACAGAGAGATAGACTGAATGAAGAAGGAAGAGTGAATGAAGTCTGTGCGGTGAGTGGGACATTGAAGAAGACGAATGATTGTCCTAGCGATTATAAAATCTGTGACGTGAACTTTTGAAGTCGCTAAGTGTAAACCTAGCATTATTTACCAGAATTAACGCTTAGGAAAAAAAATAAACGATCACTATTTTCTAAATTATATGTGGTTATTACTTCACACAGTACGGGGCCCAACGTCGTTAGCGTTCATGAGTACAGTTCATGATGGAGAGTATCCTATATTCCGCGCGCAGCCTGGGTAGCTTCACCTTTCTGAACCAACACTGGGATGACACTCTGGCGAAGGCCAGCGTCAGCGACAGTCTCAGTCGTCTGCAACATTTGTTTGCCATAATTGTAGTGTTTTGTGGAATTGCAAACCAGTTCTGTTGTGGGAGAAATATCGGCATCATCTATCTGAAGACTTTTTTCGAACTTTGCGGCTTACTACTGAAGGTACATTGAACAAAATGATGAACGCGTTCTCAACAGTTGTCTTTATTGACTTCAATACGTTGTCATTTCCAACGGTAGCAATCCACTGA
The DNA here is from genome assembly GCA_949128155.2 of Xanthia icteritia. Taxonomy (NCBI): domain Eukaryota; kingdom Metazoa; phylum Arthropoda; class Insecta; order Lepidoptera; family Noctuidae; genus Xanthia; species Xanthia icteritia. The sequence continues at coordinate 8,176,580 of OX421959.2, read as the reverse complement.
TCGAGTATGGGTTACCGGCTCCGCAATTATTGGCACCGCATCAAGACCACATAAATTGGGAATACGCCGCCGACGCAATGAGTACCATCGTCCACGATGACCATGATCTATGTGGACATTTTTAACACAGTTCTCCAAAGCGCTGGGCTCAGTCAGGGTAAAATATTTTTCTTGGATCCTGGTGGAACAGGAAAAACATTTATTACCACTGGCATCCTTGCAGAGGTCAGGAGGCAATGCCAAATTGTAATCGCAGCAGCGTCTTCTGGAATCGCTGCCACACTGCTTCCTGGTGGCAAAACAGCGCACGCCATGTTTAGGATTCCCATGGATTTAGAGAGCAACGAAACGTCTGTTTGTGGAATGGCACGCAACAGTGACAAGGGGCTCGTGCTTAGGGATTGCGTTTTCATCGTATGGGACGAATGCATTATGGCAAATAGGAAAGCAGTGGAAGCTGATGGTGGTGTCACAGTTCTGTTTAGTGGCGATTTCGAGAAAACACTGTCTGTGGGGACGCGAGGAACTTGGGCTGACGAGGTGAATACTTCGTTGAAAGGGTCGACTCTGTGGTCACGAGTTCACAGACTGCGCTTGACCATCAACATGCGAGCACGGCTTGGCAGGAATTCACATGCTCAAGAATTCTCCGATGTTCTTCTAAATGTGTCGTGTGTTAGTTTACTCCCATTTCTTGAATTCAACGCCATCTGGAGGTTTCATATCAACTTTATCTTGCCCTACTTGGTTCCAGTTTGTGCTCAGAACCGTACCTCCGGACTCAACCTGTAATTAGAAATACTTAGTTATAACTAGTGTACGACCGAAAATGGATTTTCTGCCGAAAATGAAAGGAAACTTCGGCTTTAGTCTTATTTTCGGTCGAAAACAATTATGATTATATATATATTAATATTTCCGCTGTACACTGAAATCTTGTTTGTTTTTTTTTACACCTAGGGAGAGAAAGAGCAAATATAGATTTTATAATAAATAAAATTTGATAGGTCCATTAGCGGATACCCTGTATTCATTCACCTAATATTGCCGAGTTTTACGAAATAGGCTGAATGACGCTCGATAATTCAAGATCGTCCAATTTTCGGCTTGGCCGTAGCTTCGGCTGGTTTATGGCCAAAACATGAAAATATGGCCGAATTATGATTTTTGCCCGAAAATGGCCGAAAACGAAGCTTCGGTCGGTCTACTAACTGATGTTACGTCGGGTGCTGACACGCGGACTACATACTCGTATGTTTTATTTTTTATTGTATTTCATACATCTATTTAATTTATTTAGTATTTATTTATGTATCTTTCTATTCGTGACATCACTGCAGGCCCTATCAGAATACCAGCGCTGCGACATTTATTATTAAATGTCGCAGCATCATGCTGAGATAGGAGCCTTTTGGCCTCGCACAGAACTTTCCGCTTTATTTTAATTAGGTATTACTTTGTTTGTTTTTTCTATTTTTATTTTAGTGAGTGTGACGAATGATTGTCCTAGCGATTATAAAATCTGTGACGTGAACTTTTGAAGTCGCTAGAGTGTAAAGCTAGAATTATTTACCAGAATTAACGCTTAGGAAAAAATAAACGATCACTATTTTCTAAATTATATGTGGTTATTACTTCACACAGTACGGGGCCCAACGTCGTTTGCGTTCCTGAGTACAGTTCATGATGGAGAGTATCCTATATTCCACGCGCAGCCTGGATAGCTTCACCTTTCTGAACCAACACTGGGATGATACTCTGGCGAAGGCCAGCGTCAGCGATAGTCCCAGTCGTCTGCGACATTTGTTTACCATCATTGTAGTGTTTTGTGGAATCGCAAACCTAGTTCTGTTGTGGGAGAAATATCGGCATCATCAATCCGAAGACTTTTTTCGAACTTTGCGGCGTACTACTAAAGGTGACATTAAACAAAATGATGAACGCGTTCTCAACAGTTGTCTTTATTCACTTCAATACGTTGTCATTTCCAACGGTAGCAATCCACTTATCGAGTATGGGTTACCGGCTCCGCAATTATTGGCACCGCATCAAGACCACATAAATTGGGAATACGACGCCGACTTAATGAGTGCCATCGTCCACGATGACCATGTATCTATGTGGACATTTTTAACACAGTTCTCCAAAGCGCTGGGCTCAGTCAGGGTAAAATATTTTTCTTGGATCCTGGTGGAACAGGAAAAACATTTATTACCACTGGCATCCTTGCAGAGGTCAGGAGGCAATGCCAAATTTTAATCGCAGCAGCGTCTTCTGGAATCGCTGCCACACTGCTTCCTGGTGGCAAAACAGCGCACGCCACGTTTAGGATTCCCATGGATTTAGAGAGCAGAAACGTCTGTTTGTGGAGGGCACGCAACAGTGACAAGGGGCTCGTGGTTAGGGATTGCGTTTTCATCGTATGGGACGAATGCATTATGGCAAATAGGAAAGCAGTGGAAGCTGATGGTGGTGTCACAGTTCTGTTTAGTGGCGATTTCCGGAAAACACTGTCTGTGGGGACGCGAGGAACTAGGGCTGACGAGGTGAATACTTCGTTGAAAAGGTCGACTCTGTGGTCGCGAGTTCATAGACTGCGCTTGACCATCAACATGCGAGCACGGCTTGGCGGGATTTTTGCTCAAGAATTCTCCGATGTTCTTCTAAAAGTTGTTGAAGGCACTCTACCAAAGGAGAGCGGCCAGGTGGCCCTACTAGAGACTCTTGGTAGAGTAGTTCCCACATTAGAAGATCTGATTCGTCTGGTGTACGGGGACATCAGTTAAATACCGTACCAAGAGAATTCTTAGGTGTGTGAACGAACGGGCCATTTTAACGCCCAAAATAATCTAGCTGCAGAGATCAACCACAGTATTCTCTCGCAAATTGAAGGGAACGAAGTGATATACACCTCTATTAACACCGTTGATGCCACACATCCAGCTGAAGGTCGGTGTCCCCATTGTTTCGAACAATGTTCACACGAGTTATATGAACAGTTCATTTTATGAACTGTTTGATTTAAGTAATTTGAAGACAACTTCATTCACTAGGAATATATTTAAGGGATTTTCGACCTGATTGATCCCTGAAGACAAGTTGTATGAAAAAAATAGCGCGACCCCACGCTATTTTTTTCATATCTATATATTATCGTGGATACGCGCTCCGGTAGTATACCGGGATCAAGGTGCGTGTTACGTGCAGCTTCTCTATATTTCCATCGATTTATACAGATTTATTCGATTATATCATTTTACTATCGATCTGCCTCGTTGGTCTAGTGCCCGCAAGCGCTACTGCTGATCATGAGGTTCGATTCCCGGATCGGCCAGTGTTGTCGGGTTTTTTCCATCTCGAATTTCTCAGTAGCAGCCCGGAGTCTGGATTTGTGCACGGTTGGTGGCAATAGGCTCGCCCCGTATTACGTGGGAGTTTAACATAACTGGCGAAATGTGGGTGTACTATAAGTACACCTCTGCCCAACCCTTTAGGGAATACAGGCGTGATGTTATGTTATTATTATTATGCCTTCTTTGAAATTACAATATGTTCGAACATTTCTGATATTAGTCATGATCCCTATTACAGGTACATGAGACATTTCAATTTTTTCTGATATTGCAGATGTCCCATATGCGATATTGATCGTGGAGTCAAGAGATGGGGAATTTAAATGATTCTGACCTCATTTTCGCCATCTAAGCCTACGAAAAGTATGGAAATTATACCCCATGACGAATAAATGTCAATTTCCGTAGTTTTTCTGTCCTTGTTCATCCGATTCGGCCTGTCTCTTGCTGTCCTCCCCCAGCGATGCCCTAAGCCGAGGTCCGTACCCCATAGGGGTGCCCTTAGCGTGTAGTCACTTAGTTTGTAAGTTTTTTGCCCTGGTTGGAGGCCTTAACTTATTGAGGCACGCACCCACAGGAGTCTGGTAAAGCAGCCGATAACCACCCAGGTTGACTTGCGAGACGTCATAAAAATCGTATTAATTTGTATTTAGCCTACATGAGAATTTTTAGTGTCTTGTTAATAAAAAGCAGATTATTGTAAAAAAAACGTATTTATTGCGTACATTATTATAGTGTAGTTATTTTGGTCTCTCTACACAATACTTTAAGCTCTTCACGCTTACTTTTGAGAGGTAGGCAGAAGTTGAACCTTACATTAGGGTGAAACTAAAATATATAATCAATCCAAATGTTATTTAAGTTATCTGGTGGATGGCGGCTATCCGATCAGTTTCATTTTGACAATTCGACGATACGCTACATTGGAACAATCTTAAGAAGCAATTTTACAAATATTTGAAACATTGTATTTAGCTGTGTTATCAAAATGAAACCGAATGTGCGCTTTTATAATTTTTAACGTGACGATATAATCGTGGACGTCCACGTCCTTATCATGGCATCACGATAACATAGGGAAAATGTGTGGAAATATAGGAAGACTTTTTGAAATTTTCGTCCACGATAACGTTATAACGTGCACGTATTTCCATACATTTTATGAACTTGGACGTCCACGATAATATCGTCACGTTAGAAATTATAAAAGCGCACATTATCAGTCTGAGTGCGTTTCGTAGAATCAGGTACTTAATACAATTACTATAATCACTGTTTCTAATTCTGCTTACCTCTTAAAACGAAGACTCAAGACATAATTAATATAAAATCTACCTTCATTACATATACCACAGTCTATTTTTATTTCCATACAGTTGATGAACGCAATCTTTAAGTCCCGAGTTGTAATACTGTCACTCGAGTACTCTGTGGCATCTTATTTGTTGTCAGAGAGAGATGGAGATATACAAGACGTGGAGTGCCATCCTTGTCTCGCACTGAAATAATTATGACGTTGACAACAATACGCCCGAGTCCATTTTGGTTTTTAATAATAATCAGTTTATTTACATCATCGGAACATAACATAACACAAGCTCATTTATCTATCGCGATTTATTGCAATCGACTTCTCAGTTCATCCGGTTGCCTTCCCTCAAATATGGCGAGGGGGGTAATGGCTGACCTTTGCGTTATGCTCGTGAACGGGTGCTGCTTGTGGTGACTGGTCGTCTTGCTGACCATGGTTTTTGTTGTTGTTATTAGTAATTAACTGTTTATTTATTTTACTTCGATAGTTAGCTAGTTCGCTAGTTTATCATTTGTGATTTGGCATGCCCTTTATGCCTGGAGGCTTTCATTCGGGTATTAAGTTCTTTTTACTTTTTTGTTGTTGGTATATTGGCGTGTGCTAGGTGACATATAGAAAATGATTTAATTTAATGTTTTGTGTTGCGTAAAGTAAATTATTACTATTGTATAGAATCATGTTTTTCTAACTATTCAGACAGCTGTGCAGCTGGGGAGTTTGTTGCGCCACTTCTTCTTCCCAGCTAAAGCACTAGGAAGTGGTGAAGGGCGGGCGTTTTTGGGGGACTGTCTTATGTAATTTTGACGTTCGAAAAGTGCTGATTTTCAGCCTAGTTTGAATAAATGACTTTTGAATTTGAATTTGAATCGGCTACATGCACATCAGTCTTGTCTAACTAGGGCTGCTACATCGTCGAAGCCGAATAACTTGGCTATTGGTTTAAATTTCTGCCTTGTGCCGCGAATGCACATGCTAGTCGCACGGATTATTGAGACTATGATTCTTGATGTTAGCCAAACCATCACTACATTCATGGGTAGGCACGTCTATTTAATTTATTTTTATTTAGTATTTATTTATGTATCTATTCGTGACATCACTGCAGGCCCTATCAGAATACCAGCGCTGCGACATTTATTATTAAATGTCGCAGCATCATGCTGAGATAGGAGCCTTTTGGCCTCGCACAGGACTTTCCACTTTATTTAAATTTTTACTTTGTTTGTTTTTTTCTATTTTTATTTTTAGTGAATGTGTGTTTAGTTTAATTAAGATCTCCTGTGCTTGTCCCAATAAATACTTTTTTCTTTCTTTCTTTCATGAGCGTAATGTAGGGTTCCAGTGAACGTTTGGTTTTTAATATTAAATTTTTATAGCGTTTTGAAGTTTTTAAATACTTACTTCTGTATGGAATAAGTAAAGTATGACGCATTTAGTTGTCATTGTTAATATTCGTAAACGAAAGATGTATCTGTCTGGTGGGGGCGTGGCTAAGTAATAACAGCCGCACGGGTCCGTCAACCTCAATTCGTGACCACCCATTTCTGACCGAGGCCCCTCCGTACTTCGGAAAGCCGTTGGTCCCGGCTGTCATTACTTTGGGCAGTCATTACGGGTAGTCAGAAGCTCGATAGTCTGATAATCAGTCTTACGAAGAGGTATCGTATTAACCAGAAGAATTTATGAAGCAATGGGTGTCAAAATTAAAGTCATCGCGATAGACTGTCATTTTATGTGTTCTACGAAATTACCTAGCTCGTTAGACTGGAAGCTGACCCAACAGATGCTGACTGTAAATTCATATTAACATTTCCACATCATTCTTTGTTACGAATATTCCCGATGACACTTACAATATCCGTTTAAAAGACTGTGATACATTAATTTATTCTCAAAGTTACAAATATTTGTGCTTTATTATTATTATTAGTTTACTCCCATTTCTTGAATTCAACGCCATCTGGAGGTTTCATATCAACTTTATCTTGCCCTACTTGGTTCCAGTTTGTGCTCAGGACCGTACCTCCGGACTCAACCTGTAATTAGAAATACTTAGTTATAACTAGACCGAAAATGGATTTTTAGCCGAAAACGAAAGGAAACTTCGGCTTTAGTCTTATTTTCGGCCGAAAACAAAAATGATTATATATATTATGTATATTAATATTTCCGCTGTACACTGAAATCTTGTTTGTTTTTTTTACACCTAGGGAGAGAAAGAGCAAATATAGTTTTTACAATAAATAAAATACGATAATTCCATTAGAGGATACCCTGTATTCATTCACCTGATATTGCCGAGCTTTACGAAATAGGCCGAATGACGCTCGATAATTCAAGAACGTCCAATTTTCGGCTTGGCCGTAGCTTCGGCTGGTTTATGGCCAAAACATGAAAATATGGCCGAATTATGATTTTTGCCCGAAAATGGCCGAAAACGAAGCTTCGGCCGGTCTACTAACTGATGTTACGTCGGGTGCTGACACGCGGACTACATAATCGTATGTTTTATTTTTTATTGTATTTCATACATCTATTTAATTTATTTTTATTTAGTATTTATTTATGTATCTTTCTATTCGTGACATCACTGCAGGCCCTATCAGAATACCAGCGCTGCGACATTTATTATTAAATGTCGCAGCATCATGCTCAGATAGGAGTCTTTTGGCCTCGCACAGGACTTTCCGCTTTATTTTAATTTTGTTTGTTTTTTCTATTTTTATTTTTAGTGAGTGTGTGTTTAGTTTAATTAAGATCTCCTGTGCTTGTCCCAATAAATACTTTTTCTTTCTTTCTTTTTCTACTATCTATAACACAGAAATGTTGATGGTTTGTCATGTCGCCACATCAGTAGTTTGCATCCATGCAAAGCATGGGCGGGTCCCTAGGGAAGTTTTATTTATGAATGACTAAATATTATTTTTAGGGTTTCTTACGTCAGAATGAAAAAACGGAACCCTTATAAGACCCTTTGTGTGTCTGCCTGTCTGGCTGGCTGTCTGTTTGTCACAGCCAATTTGCTCCGAATCTACTGGACCAATTTAGTTGAAATTTTTTACACACATGAACTTCTGTGACCCAAACACGGACGTGTAAAGTAAATAAATGAATTTTGTATATGGGGGTCACTTTTCGGGGCCAAATTGGAACATTAAAAATAAAAGTTTTGCAAACGGTACCGTGTGACATATCAAATGGAAGGGCTTGTTGTGAAAATCTCTAATACAATTTTAAAATAAATAAGTACTTTTAAAGATATTTCAGAAAATAGATGTAAATTGATTGGGGGGGGGACTTTATCTCCGAAACTACAGGGCCTAGAATTTTGAAAAAAATACAGAGAATGGTTCTTTACTCATAGATTACAGGAAAACTTAAAATAAGGAGTCTATGGTCTTAAAATAACGTGGTAAATCTCTCAATATTGTCCGAACAAACTTACATTTGTAGTTGGAATGTATGGGAGAACATGTTTTTCAACTACAATGATAAGTTTGTTCTTGGGATAAATTCCTCATAACTACGCAATCCTTTATTGTGCGCACTTGGCGGGTTTTTTTTAAGGTCAGGTGCATAGTACTCGCAACTGGAGTGCGTGTATGATCATTTCAATGTATGAACGTAAACGAGGCAAAAGGAGTATGTTTGATGTTTAATAGTTACAAATCAGAATTTTGAGCCACAAAAGGGATGAATGAAAGGCAATTCAGTTGAGATGAAAATATTAAGATATCTTTAAAAAAAAAAGGTTTGTTTGCTGTAAACATGACGCAAAAAAAAAACAAACAAGTTTAGGGAAAATATGCGTCACATCCACGCAAAACAGCCATCGCTCAGCATAATGCTGCGACCCTATTCAAGACAGAGCCCCAGCGCTGGTTTTCAGCGACAGCCGGCGTTGACGTTATGACGTCGACCGGTGCAGCATACAGTGATATACAAGGTCCCATTAAAATAGATGGACAAATTTTAACACAGCGTTCAGTACGTCTAACCAAAGATATCCAAGCAAAAAAAACACTGATTAAAGTGATTTTATTTTGACCTAAAATAATAAATGGCATTGGGTAACCAACATTTTGAGTGTATTTTCGTTAGCTGATTTATTTTTCTTGTAAGTATCTAATGCGTTTTTCTTATTATTATTTTTTTGTCTTAATTTTTGTGGTCTAAAAGTTTGTCCATCTATTTTAATGAGACCTTATATAATTATGATATAAAAATAAAATAAATATACAATAATTAATTCTACATAAATAAATGAAATATAATAAGAAATAAGTACATTAGAGGAATTCTGAAAGTGGCACGCCGCACACACTGTAAAGTTGTGTGGAAATCGGTTGTCTTGGTATCGGCATGTGATGCGGAGAAATTAGGAAAATGTCGTGAAGAAAGTTTTGAGTATGAATGTCGATGGTTACAAGAGTAGAGGAAGACCAAAGAAACGATGGATGGACTGTGTGAAAGATGATATGGCTGGAAAGGGGGTGACTACCGAGATGACCACTAATAGAGAAGTATGGAAGAAAGGGTCATATTGCGCCGACCACGAATAAATAGGGGTGATCACTGGGTCAAAAAAAAGCAATTCTATTTAGTCCGCCAGTCAGATAATAAATACTATTAGACACGTATTTTTTGCTTTATCATATTAATAAAAAATGACTTAGATAAAACGCTTTAAAGTTGGGGAGTGGGGGTTGCTACGTCACAAGTAAGTATAAAATCTACATACTCGTGACGTCATGGCACATTTCAACGCAATGTATCGCCGTAATCTTTTGATAAAGTAAAAAAAGAAAAAAAACGTTTCCAATATTTTTTAATAAAACAACTGACGGCCAATAAAAATATTTTTTGTCGACATCCCTATTGGTACAAGGGCAAGATAATAAAGAATACTTACAAAACTCTTGTTCATAGCTCGCCTAACTTCATCAGAACCTTCTCCGTATATCTTCTGAAAGAGGGCATTTAATGCCGCATCGCCTTCAGGCTTTTCTTCCTCTTCCTGTAATCAGAAGAAAATTATACAGGGTCAAATTAAATTAGCTAGCAAAACTCCGCAGGCATGATCGGGTATAAAAATGTTTTGTATGTTTGTTTGTTATGCTTTTACTGCTAAACGGCTTAACCGGTTTTGATGAAATTTGGTATGGGGATATTTTGAACACTGGGGAAGGACGGGCGGAAGCTAGTCGATATCTATACATGACAAAATAAAAATATTTAAGTACTGGTTTTTTTTTTTCGGATCAACGAACTGCTGGTAGTTTAATTAATTAAAAATCAGTTTTTTTTTGTGTGTAATCTTTACAGACGTGTTGGCTATTGTAATTTTAACACGATAAAACACACCACACACATATCACCATACATATTTCTGCCAAGCTGTTACACTTTGAAGGTTGTGGGAGTCGGTGTCATTACATACACGTGATACATTTCTGCTTTGTTTCTAGGAAGGCAGAACAACTGAAAATAATAAAAAAATTCAAAGAATTCTTACCATTTTCTTCATTTCCTTTTCAATTTTATCCCAGTCTTTTTTGAACAATTTCGGCGGCTGCTGAGGGCCAGACGCGTCTATTACGGCTGTAACATCATGCAAGCAAGTTTAGTTATATATTGACTAAGGCACCAATATACACATGTACATATGTAATACAAACCCCAATATACATATGTACATAATATATATGTAAATTAATAGTATAAATAAGTGAGTACTTTCTTTTAGCAGTTATAGCTAGCCCATAATTATAGACAAATTTATGAAGGAACTTTTCTATTTAAAAATGTCATTCTTGATTTTCTAGTGTGCCACATCAATCTCAATTTTCTAATTGAAATAGTTTTATGAATTCACTTATGAACACTTTGACTGTCCCAAGGTAATTGGTAATCACCATATTATGTCCAGTAATAATATTGCATTGTAGTCTTTTATAAGGTCATTTACTAATTCTACGATAGCGAAAATTCGTCTGTCACCCGCAGATAGTCATTCAAAAATGCCGTTAACGTTATAGATAGTGCCATGCATGAAGACGAGCCCCACTCTTCTTCATTGTTAAGAGTGAACAGGGCCTGCGATTCTCCATACAAATGTATTTCCCTTTTTTCTTCCTGAATGCTTCTAGAGCAATCATTTTTTTTTCATAATTTCAATGTCTGCTGTCAGTCTATACCAGTCTATTTCCTTTTTTTCAGCAACTTATTGGTAAAGAAAATATGACCCTCCAAAAATTACAAAATTCCCCATTTTTACCCCTGTGATTAGAGGACTACCACACAAATTCGAAAAGTTTTAACATAAAAGAAAATGATAGGAACCTAGACATACGCTTTCTTAAAATTTAAATGTAAAAATTAATTGAATCGGCTCAGTTTCCGAGGAGAAAAATGGGGGAATACGAAACATCGATCTCTTCAATTTTAATATAATCGGTCTGAGCAGCAGCTGTCCCTATCGCACTCTACGGAGGCAGATTTGAGGTAAGACGAAGGCAATAGTTTCTTCAAATACTTATTTTTCAAATTCCTTGCAGGCCCTGTGCCCTCTTAATACACATTAATAACTATGAGCGGGTAATTAGTTAACATGACAAAACTAAAACACTAGCGGTATGTTGCACACTAGTACTGTAAGCGATTAGGAAGAAAAGTGGGGCGCGTCTTCGTGAATGGCATTATCTGTATAGAGCTATGTCTTGAGTGCATTACATGTAATGCATGGGCAGTAAAAGTGTTAAAGCATTTAGACTGCCTCCTTGTTCTAGTGGTCGCCAGCGCTACTGCTCAGCATGAGGTCTTGCCTTCGATTTCCAAGCCTGGCAGTGTTAATGGGTTTTTCCATCTGGAATTTCAAGTAACAATCCGGAGTCACGATTTATACCCGGTTGATGGCTATAGGCTCGCCTTCTATTACAGGGAATTTAACATAACTGGCGAAATGTGGGTGTACTATAGGTACAGATCTGCATAACCCTTCGAGAAATAGAGGCATGATGTTCTGTTATTAAAGCAGCCAATGATAAGGCCTACATTAAGATTATGAAATCTCACTCACCCTGCGGTATAGCCTTAATATTATCCTCTTTCCTATCCCCTTCCAGCTGTGTCCATCTCAACCCTTCCTTCTTCCGTAGCTTAACCTCTATTTTGGATGGGGTAACGACGTGGGTGCACATATTAGGTACTACTTCATGGGCTAAATCTAGTTCTAGACTGTATTCAGAGTCTGATTCAGCTAGTGCACTTGATAGGGATAGCTGTAATGATAAAACATAGTGGCTAGATAAGAACAGCAGCACAAGTTGATCGAAGGGTTCAGCTACGGTTACCGCAGTGGGTTCATGGAGGGGCAACTATCCATTACAAATCGAGACCTCTCCTTGCCTTGGAAAGCACGTTAAGCCATTGGTTCCTACTGTCAATCAAAGACAACCAGTGTTATCAAGGGGTAACAAGGGGCAGTTGCTCCTTGTAAAATACTGGTATTCAGTTGCATTCATTTAGACTGGTAGAAAAGGCTAAGCAGATGATGCATCATTTTTTGGTTGTTCGTATTAGTGTTTCTAAGAAATATAAATTATACTTACACTTCGTTCTCCATAATTGACTTTAACTTTATCTTTAGGTGTATTCTTGACGAGTATTGTGATTACAACTTGAGCCTCCGTTTGATACCAGTCATGTTTTATTTTATGCTGCGGTGGCTGTGAACAAATGTAACACAATTCAGAAAAATATTGATACTTATGTAAAGTTGACAAATTACCATCAGGTGGTAAGTCTACTAGTTTGCCACCCAATAACATTCACTGTGTAATGTGGATGTAATTTTATTATGTGGTGTGCGTAGGCTACACACACAACAGAATAAAGTAAAAACTTTTTTTTTCAGATTTTTCATGAAAAGAATACTTATTCAAGATTAGATGGAATTTTTTCAGAACAACAGCTACTGATAAAATGTGATTAAAATCATCACCATCATGTTTTTAATTTATTTTTATAGCAGAACTGAATACTTTTTATACATTTGGCATAAATTTATATTAATATTTCATTGAAATGCAAAATGTTCGGTATTTTCATTATCTACTTTCTCTATTGCGTCACTTTTACTGTTTTTGTGAATACAACAGTAACATACAACGTTATTTCAAGATGACCATATTTTATTGGCTCCTTGCCAGTTCCTTGTTCATAGCTCAAGGATTTAGTCACATGTTCATGATAAAGCAAATCCAAAGAAATTGCTTTTTACTTCTCTGAAATATTATTAAAAATACAGTTATGATGACGGTTGCTCTCAAGTTAATGTTTACTGAGAAATGACGTAATGATTCTAATGATGGTGGAATTTTAGGTTTCTCATTACTAAGAAAAATGGAAAAAAACCTATCAATACTTGGAATAAATGATTCCAAGTATTGTTCAGTTTTTTTTCAAATTTTGGTTGATAGCAACCATAGCAGCAACTTCCGGTATGTTCCGAATTACTAAGAATTCGGAACCATTTTAAGTAGAATACAACTTATTCATATTTGATTGTGAACCTAATCCACAGCACAATTAACAATATCAATGGATAATTAGCTTTCTATAAACAACTAATACCTAAAGAAAGTTCTGTTTTTTTTTTCAAAAGTGTTTAATATGTACATTTGGCAAGACTATAAGCATAAAACTTACCATGGTAACGCATTGATTAATTGGTTTATTACTACAAGTATTACATGCTTTTATAATAAACCAAGTGATAATGCCATTGAATCATTCCGTTTTTTAGTTGAGTAGTTTTTGTTTTTAAGCCTTCTATGGCCAGCCAGTTATTTTTAAAAGCTTGATGCATACCTTATTTTCTAAATTGATTATTGTTATAAATATCTTTGCTAGTGTTAGTAATATGGCATTTAAGTCTAAATCTAGTTATAAAGAAAAAGCAAGAAAAAGGTAATCATTTGAATCTTTTTGAATAGAAAGTGCCTTATATTTTAATTTGAAAGCTTTAAGTAAGCAAAAAATAAAACTATACCTGGATAGTCGTATTATCTTTAGTCTCAGTCATATTTCCTTCTCCGATGCCCGGAAAAAGTAAATCTCCCAGAAATCTTCAAAAATATTTATTTTTACACCGGACACACAAGTCAGCAGATTTTTCTAGACTGATGGTGCGTTCAGAATTCGTGTTCGCAACCTGAATGTTTGGTCGAACCGTCGAATTCTTGTGAAACACATGCATACAAAATTAATTAAATTGTTTTTAAGTTATTTGCGGCAATAAAAGTCTAATAGTGTGTAAAATGGCTGAGACATTATTTATTATCAAAATTCATTATTTATTATATTAAATAACGATGCTTCTATATTGTTTGGTTTTGGTTTTTGAACAACTCAGACATGATACTTCATTACACGAATAATCTATTCCAAAAATAAAACGTTTTTTGCAACTGTTAAAACTCTTTTCTTCGACACTGTATGTAGTAGTGTAGTGCTTCTTAGTCACTTTAGGTGCTAGCTAGGTCATTTTTTTTATAACTTTTGAATAACCTTTTAGCTTTGCTCTGAAATCATAAGACAAAATTCATGATTACTTGCTGTTTCAAATTCCGATTAGGTGAAACAGAACGTCAGTCTGGTGTCAAGATTACATGCTCTGTGGTGTCAAGTTCAAAAAATTTAAACGAAAACAGCGAAATTATACGCCAAATTGTCAATAGTGTCAAATAAAGGGTGTATTCCGAGTTCCGCTGTAATCGATTTGAGCACCACCACCCGTACCGAATTAACGTGGGTGCGATAACGATGTATCTTGAATCGTCATAGATGACGTCATGACATGCACCATTTTGCGATAACGCCGACCATGCCTTTTACTAATATCACCGTGAGCGCTGTCAAAAATGACAGTTGTGGCTGCTGGCTACCGTTCGCCACCTAACCTAAGAAGAAGAAGAAATTTGTGGTATATAACACAAAGAAATATGATATGCAAGTTTTGACGTTGAGCGAGTACTGTGAGCGCGTTCACGAGCGTTCCGAATTGTTGACAGCCCTCAGCTGTCATTAGTGTGTTATCTTAATCGGAACGCAAATTATCGATGTCAGCGTTGTGAACGCTTATGTTCTAATTCGGAAAGCGGACAAACTACTTTGTGTGATTGTCAATGTCATTTTATGATTTGAAGTGGGTATTGCAAAAATTAATGGATAAATATTAATTTCTGCGAGTATTTTTACTAGACCTTAAAACCCTTTACGAAACCTTTATCTTAGGTCGTATGATGCGGGTAAGCAGTAATTAAAGTTTTTTCCCTAAACTTGTGAGGTTAAGTATGTATGTGCATTCAAATCTTATTTTGTATAATATTTGCATTGATATCAGATGTCTTATCAATAAGACAATAAACTTTGGAAGGTCATGTATTGTTTTAATGAGTTTTAATTTTATACAGTAGCTATTTCTGTAACTTTCATTTCCAATAACAAAAATTAAATACAAAATATGTTTATTTATTTTGAATTATTAGTATTGGAGGTCAAATAGGCAGTCGCTCCATCTAAAATACTGGTATTCGGTTGCATCCCGTTAGACTGGAAGCCGATCCTAACATAGTTGGGAGAAGGCAACGCAGATTGATTGATTGATAGTTTTGAAATCTGAATACAATGGGTACATTCAAAATATACAGCTGTAAAAAAGACCCATCAGACTATTATTACACGCATTTTTTACATCAAACTAAGGGAACTGTTTAAAGATATTAACATCATGATGGTACCTTGTCAATATATCTATGAAAACTTTATGTACGTAAGGAAGAATCTACTTCTTTTTAGTAAAAGCGGTGCAAGACACAATTATATCACTAGGAAAAGGGACTAATTAGTTCAACTGGGTTTCAGGCTGGCTAAAGTGGACTCATCGCTCATGGGGTACTGTTTAAAATGTTACAAAAAAATACCTTCCCACATACTCAATGGTCCCTGATGGTCCCCGTCACCAGGCGCAGGCCGTTCCTGTCCAGGCGTAATAAACGCCTGGTCAGCCTGCTATCCAAGGATGGCATAGGTTCTTTTGACTGCCTGCAGCCCGGTGTAACCCTCCTGGCTTCTATGGAGTGGACCGGTTGTATAATGCCCACAGACTCCGCCTGATAGACGGTGTTGAATATTCCCAGCGGTCTGGATATATTTATGTTGAGGTTGTGTGAGAAGACTCCAAACTGAGTCGAGTCAAGTCTTTGGTCCGTTGGTGTATACTCTCATCTCTCATCACTCTCATACTCTCACTCTCTCATCTCTCTCAAGTATTATGTTGTAGTGCCTTTGAAAGTGGTGTTCTTTCGGGGCTTTGTCGAAGGGTGATGCCATCATTGGCTTCCGTTTGATCGCATCTTCCTTTATATGTGTGTGTTTAACTCTGGAGTCAGGAACCCTATGCAATCATATGTTTCCTGATAAATAGAGCCTAAAGGTAGCCAGGGCCGCCTCTTCCCACACAATGAGGTGCAGAGGTGGCAGTCCCAGCATTGCCTGTAGGGCAGCGGTGGGTGCAATTCTCATACTGCTAGTGATTGCGATGCAAGCCAACCGCTGCAGTTTTTCGAGATTTTTTTGGGCTGTGCTCAGGTCTGTCCTGGGCCACCAGACCAGTGAGCCGTATGTGATAATTGGTCGGATGACTGTGGTGTATAACCAGTGGGTGACCTTGGGGCTGATCCCCCAATTCCGGCCAAGCAGTCGCTTGCACTGCCACAGGGATATGCTGGCTTTTGTAATGATATACGAGTTCATGTGTTTTGCCCAGTTCAGTTGTTTGTCCAAAAAGATGCCCAGGTTGTTCCAAAGAATCGTGGTAATTGTAGTGTTGTCAGTCCTCTTCTTTATGAAGAGAATCAGTTCGGTTTATGTAGGGTTCACTGAGAGTTGGTGCTTGTTGCACCATTCCTCTACTATTTTCAGGGCTTGACGCATGAGGTTGCATAGAGTGTTTTCGTGGGTCCCGTTAATTATTATAGTTATGTCATCGGCGTAGCCTGCGGTGAAATAACCTTTGTCGTTGATTGTTTTGATGAGGCTGTCTACTACCAGGTTCCATAGAAGCGGCGAGAGGACTCCCTCTTGCGGGCAGCCCTTCGCAACGATGGCTCTCGTCATTTACGGTGACTTGTACAGCCCTCAGTTTGAGTATGTTGGTGATCCAGCCACTCAGTATCGAGTCTATGCTGTGTCTGTCGAGGGACATGTTTATGCTGTTGAACATGGTTTTGTCAAAGGCAACCTCGATGTTAATGAAGGCAGCCAGTGCCGAGCATTTGTGGTCCACTGCACATTCAATTTTGGAAACCACGCTGTGCAGCTCTAATTCTGTTGATTTGCCTGTGGAGTACGCATGCTGTTGTTTGTGTATTGGTCCATCTCTGATGTGCCTGTCGACTTGTATGGCTGAAAGGTGTTAATAGCCTACTTTACTCGGTCTTCTGTTATTATATTGCGGGCTCTTGACCAGTCTTTATCAGTCAGGGTCCATTCTGGTTCAGCCTCCCACGTCCTGTCCTTCAGGACTCTACAGTCTGGGAAGTGGGTTTCAAGAAGGACCTTACTGGTTTCATGGTCAGTTAGTGTATATGAGTTATCGGGTTTTTTAAGCACGCCGAGAGTTCAATCCAGATCGGTTGATAGGATCTTCCTTACCCTTGCGGCTTCATTATTTGTCTCGATGGATTCACAAAATTTACGCCACGCTGTCCTTCTGGCGTTTCTGATCTGCTTTTTGTATGTATATTGGGTCTCTTTGTATATCTCCCAGTCGTCCGGAAGTCTAGTGTTTTTGGCTCTGTTAAATAGCTTACGTAGCGCTTCTCTCAGTTTACTAAGTTCAGCGTTCCACCAGGGATTTTTCTCCTTGGTTAGTGGCGCTCTTAGTTTATAGCATGCGTGGTATGCTTCAGTTATGTATTCTGATAGTTTTGTTACGGTGTATTCTAATTGTGCTTGGTCTCTTATGGTTACTTGTGTTAGGTGTTTAGTTAATAGGGAGGCCAGGAGGCGTTTGTACCCGGGGACATTGGTGCTCCGGGTTTCGCCTCGGATCGGGTTTCCTAGTGTTGGTAGTTAGAGAGAAGCGGATCCTTCTGTGATCTGAGCAGGAAGGTTCGTCCGATACGTACCAGTTTGTAATAAGGTTCATCGCGTTTTCTGCAGCAAGTGTTAGGTCTATAATCGTTTGTCCACGGAATGTGACCCAAGTGGGTTCTGAGCCGCGGTTTATAATATTAAGGTTAGTAGAGAATAAATAGGTGGATAGTACCTCTCCTCTGGAGTTCGGTGCGTCGCTGCCCCAGAGCGGGTGGTGGGCGTTCGAGTCGGTGCCGATGATCAGGTCTAGTTCGGCGCGTTCACAGTGTTGTACCAGGTCGGCCATCTCTTTAGGCGGGCAGTCCGAGTCCTCGCCTGGCATATATACCGAGGCCAGTACAACATCTGGAACGCTACCTTTGGTCTGGAGCCTGACAGCTGTCAGGTCTCTGGAACAGAATTGAGTGAGTGGTGCGATGGGAATGTCTTTGAGTATGTAGATGCAGGTTCTTGGCTTATTTGAGCTGTGTGTGTTGAGAATTAGCTTACCTCCGATGTTACCGAGGCCACATATTACCACCCCGCTTGTCTTTAGGTCGAGGTCGGTCTTGGGATCCGTCTGTGTCCTGGGGTCGGCTGTCGGTCCCGGCTGACTCTTCGCGTGCTGAGCCTTTTCGCGCTGGGTTACCCTTTCGCATGCACGCCCCCACACGCGCGGTTCGGCATCCGGCCGCTTTGCGCGCTGAGTTTCCTCTTCGCGCTCTCGCAGCCGGTCGCGTGCATCCGGCCCATTTTCGCCTGGGTTTCCCCTTCTGGACTTAAGGCCGGACGCGCACCTCCCCTTCGGCGTCCGATCGCTCTTCGCGCTGGCTAATCCATCGCGGATTTTGCGCTTTAATTCGCCAATTCTCTTCTTCTGGGCCTGGATTTTTTCGCGCTTTGTCAGCAGGCCTACTTCACCACAGGCAACCGGAAGAGTATTATAGCCAGGTCCATCATCTTTCCCCGTCTCTGTCTGTCTGTGCTGGTCTGGGTCTTTGTCCGGGTTCGTCTTGCTGTTCCGCACGGTGCTCTGTTGCCAGAGGCTCGCGGGAGGCATAGCTCGTGTTGTGGGTGTTATTGGTGCGTTGGTCGCAGCCGGAGTAATATTTAGTAGCGCGTTGGTCGCAGCCGAGGTTGGGTATATGGGCGCGTTTGTCGCAGCCTGTGTTGTGACCGCTAAGGCTAAGTCATCAAGTAGTTTGATTCTCCCCCCTCTCACCCCCCCACCTAATACGATGGGGGCTAACCGCCGAAGCGGTGTGAGATCCGGGACCCACCTGGGTAGGTCATCCTAGGCTTGGAAGTTGGCCTAGGGATTAAGGATCGACGAGATATGTATGAATAGGGAGGGATGGCTTGGATTGTTGATGGGTAGCATATGAAGGGGTATACTCGTATGGGTTACTCTCAGCCTGGGATTTGGCTGTCGGGAACTTCTCTTGCCCGGGATCTTTTTATGCCCCGGGTGCAGGATCGACCACTAACGGTTACATTGACCGTTAGTGGTCCCGCAGCCAGAGTTGGGCTATCCGCAACCTGCCCACCCGCTTGGTTGCAAGAGAAGAAGTGCCTGGCAGTCTGGGTCGCCCCACTGCGGATGATGTACGTATGCATTCGTGTTGGAGTGATCCAGTCTCCCCCGAGAAAAAAAAAAACGCACACTATGCAGCCAAGCATATTTTAAGTTGGGGGTTTACATCGCTGATAAAAATGCTTGGCTCAGCGCTGGTACTGTTCCACAAGGGCGCATAAACTAATTGATTAGCATTTGAAAATACTGTTGGGGCTACTGAAGATTTAAAAAACTATCTTTGCATAGTATAAATTCAATCTCTTAGCATTGTATAATTGCATAGCACATGTGTGAGTACTATGTTCCGACTATAAAGCTACCATTTAGATACTGGGTATGTCTTTCATTGACTTGAATGTGCTCTGGCGGCTGAGAGTATATCATGCTCACTCTAATGTCTCGCTGATGGTGGCGCATCTGTTGGATCATTTCCCTTCAAAATGGTTGAGCTGAATGGTGCTAATCCATGCGTCATGTTCGTAAACGGACGCCGTCAGTATAGACTGGTCATCGCTTAGCTGCCAAGGCAAATTTTAATTTAATTTAATTTTTGAATTGTTTTTTTTATTTCTGTGGTGGACTGTTTTAATGTTTTGCATCGTTCTCACATGTATAACTTCAATATGAATGATGTAACCAATATTTTGTAACCATATTTTGATTTAAAAGAGTGTCCGTGGAGCTTCTTCGATCTTTCTGACTGACCGACCCCTTGACAATTCAAAAGTGCCTGTAATTGGTTTATTTGAAATAAATACTTTGAGTTTGAATTTGAAGGAGCGAAATAAACATACAGTAGCGCGCAATTTAACTCCTTCAAAATTTTGTGCTTCTTTAAAACCTGTAGAACTATCTAATTTTAATATTATGTACACACATCAACACGGTCTAGGGATATTTCATACTCAATTAAATAACTCGAAAAGTACTGGCCGCATTGTAATCTTTCATACACCAATTTGTTTGTAATTTATCTCAGACTAATTCCAAATTCAAATTTTTGAAAATTCTTTTGTTTCGGTGGCATAAAAATGTCTTGATGTGTAGGAGAGGGAATTTTCATTTGTGCGAAATTTAGAAAACAATACGAATTACGTTTAGTTACAGTTTTTTTTCATTTTTAAACGAAAGATAAAGTTAAAATTAAGGTATTGTAGCCATGCAACGCCAACATTTGACGAGGGCGGAGATGTTACGAGCTGTGGGAATGCTGGAAGCTGGGTCTGTTCAGCGTAATGTTGCTGAGGCCATAAGGACCCACCAAAATGTAATTTCAAGATTGTGGACACGCTATCGTGCCACAGGTGAAGTTGCGGAGAGGCACCGGGGGCCAAGTCGCATCACTACCCCCAGACAAGATCGATTTTTGCAAATTAGTGCGCGAGCTCAACCAAATGCAACGGCGACTCAATTGGTCCAAAGGCTGCGAGTGGAACACCAACTGCTTGTGAGTGACCAAACTGTAAGAAGGCGACTGCATGAAAGCAATCTACGCTCTCGTAGACCACTCCGGGTCCCACCTTTACGGAGAGGCAATCGTGGACGACGATTTGAATGGGTTCGGAACCACGTGGACTGGGGCCGTGAGCAATGGTCCAATGTGCTGTTCACGGATGAATCCAGGTTCGGCTTCCATCCAGATTCACGAAGGACGCGTGTTTGGCGAGTTCCTGGACGATGGAGCCGTCTTCAGAACCCTCAGGAAGTTCACCTATACCAAGGAGGAACAATTATGGTTTGGGCAGGAATTCGTCTTGGAGGACGGACGGATCTCGTTTGGGTGCGGGGGGCAATATGACGGCAGAACGATACGTCCAACAGGTGCTGGGGCCCGTAATCTTGCCCCACAGAACACAAATGGGGCAAGATTTCCTGCTCATGCACGACAATGCCCGGGCACACACGGCGAGAACGGTAGCAGCTTGGTTACATACACATAATGTTAGGGCCTTAGACTGGCCTGCTCAATCGCCAGATCTAAATCCCATTGAGCATGCGTGGGATATGCTGCAAAGAAGAGCTCTGAAGGAAGTTCCTGAAAATCTGGCTACAGAAGATCAACTTTTTGCGCACCTCAGAAGGACATGGGACAATATTCCGCAGCAAGACATTGACAACCTTGTTCTGAGCATGCCGAATCGTTGCCGATGTGTTATGAACATCATGGGCGCTTTCTCAGACTACTAACTTCAAGTTTATAAACACAAATTAAATGATTTTTCTATTTTTTTCAGTGTTCACTCATAAATTAAAAGTTAATTCATATACGGTTTCCGTCTATGCTTCATATTTTTTCCATAAAATCCTGAAATTTTAATCGAAGTACCTTAACCATTATTAAAAAATGGTAGAATATTAAATAACGTATCTTTTAAATATATACATGTCATATAAATAATTAACACATTGATAGTAATTCGCTTTTTTAAAAATATCCCTAGACCGTGTTGATGTGTGTATTTCAAAAAGTGTCTTCTTACTGTAATTTAACTAATATCATTTGCCTTTCCAGAATTGGTACCTAAACCTACTAAGAACAGTGACGCGTTTAGATTTCATACGACAAGCGAGTACCCGAAACATGGCTGCTGGTATCAAGAAGATAGCGGTATGTCAGATGACATCTGTTGCTGATAAGACAGCAAACATGGAGGTGGTCAGCAGTTTAATC
This sequence comes from Xanthia icteritia, assembly GCA_949128155.2. Classification (NCBI taxonomy): domain Eukaryota; kingdom Metazoa; phylum Arthropoda; class Insecta; order Lepidoptera; family Noctuidae; genus Xanthia; species Xanthia icteritia. Next base: position 8,154,528 of record OX421959.2, on the reverse strand, counting down.
AGTAAAGCTGTCAAAGAGGACGTGCAGGTATGTTGACAAAAAAAAAATTACTGATATTTGTCAGAAAAAAAGTGTATTACTGGTATTTGTCAGACAGAAAAAAATTGTCTACTGATATTCGTCAGATGAATTTAGTCCACTGATATAAAATTTGTCAGGTCAAGTAAGCCTGCTATCTAATTACGCAACAAATTTTCGTAAACGATTACGAGAAATTTGTTTCATTTTGACAGTTCAACAACATTCATTGCGTTATTTACGTTGTTGGGCAGATTTTTTTTTCGAACTTATGGAGCAATGGGTTAGCAATTAGTTTCAAAAATAATCAAATTCGGTTTGATCGAGTATTACGTAATTAGGGTACTGATATTAAAAGTAGTTTTTTTTTTTGACGTCGTTCCCTCGTGGCTCAAAAAAATCTATTAATTTACCCTTTTCTCTTAATAATAATAATAATAAGTAGTGCCATCAGGATGGAATTTGGTGTGGACAAATGTGCGGTCATGCATGTAAAGCGAGGGGGGATTGTGGAATCCGTGGGAACCCAACTCTCGGATTCCATACACCTAAGATCCCTCTCCTCATCCGAAACCTACAAGTATTTGGGTATGTCGGAAGCGTTGGGCATCAATGTTACAGACATGAAGCAATCGTTGAAGGAGCGCTTCTTTGGCCGCCTAAAGAAAGTATTTAATAGTCTTTTATCAGGCGGAAACAAGGTGCGCGCCTTCAACGGTTGGGTCATGCCGGTTTTGATGTACTCTTTCGGCATACTCAAATGGACTCAGACCGAACTCGACGCCCTGGATAGGAGGGTCCGTACGCTGCTAACTGCATATCGAATGCATCACCCACGGTCATCGGTAATGAGACTGTATATCCCGCGAAAGTGTGGAGGTCGAGGCTTTTTAAACGCTAAGACCCTCCACAATCGCGAGGTATGCAGTCTCAGGGGATATTTCCTAGAAGCCGACGTGGGGATGCATCGAGATGTGGTCGCGGTGGACAAGGGCCTTACCCCGCTCTCCTTGGCCAAAGAGAACTGGCGCAAGCCTGTAGTGCTTGATACTAACGATCGCAAGGAGGTATGGCAAGGCAAAGAGCTTCACGGACGCTTTTTCCGGGCCCTACATGGGCCTGATGTTGACTTTTTAGCGTCTGTATCCTGGCTGCGTTTCGGCGACCTCTTCGGGGAAACCGAAGGTTTTGTCTGTGCGATTATGGATGAAGTTATCATGACGAATAATTATCGGAAATACATTGTCAAGGACGGTACGGTTGACATCTGTCGGGCATGCCACCGTCCCGGTGAATCAATCCGACATATTGTTTCCGGTTGTTCTCGTCTTGCTAACGGCGAGTACTTGCACAGACACAATCTAGTGGCTAGGATTATCCACCAGCAACTTGCCATGCAGTACAACCTTGTGGAGTCCGAAGTACCATACTACAGGTATGTGCCCGACCCAGTTCTCGAGAATGGTCACGCCACATTGTACTGGGATCGATCTATTATCACTGACAGGACTATTGTAGCCAATAAGCCTGATATTGTGGTAATAGATCGACGAGAGCGCCGTGCAATGATTGTTGATATCGCTGTCCCTCATGACGAGAATCTCGTGAAAGCTGAGAACGATAAAAAAATCAAGTATCTTGACTTAGCACACGAGGTTGTCGACATGTGGGACGTGGACTCTGCAATCATTGTACCGATAGTCGTGACGGCCAATGGCATAATAGCCAAGAGCCTCGACCAACACCTGAGGAGGCTCTCGCTAGGCAGCTGGATCAAGGGCTTGATCCAGAAAGCGGTACTTCTGGACACGGCGCGTATCGTTAGGAGATTCCTCTCTCAGGAGCCCTGACTACCGGTAGCTTGGACCCTGTTCCCGATACCGGTGGGCTACTATTTTTTATATTTTTAAATGTTTTTGTTTTTCTTTGTTTTTATAAAAATATTTAAAAATGTAAATTATATGTAAATATATGAAATAAAGAGGATAATAATAATAATAATACCATTTATTTCAGGCAACAGTGGCCCATAGAAAAATACCTTAACCTAAACATACATATTTGAATATAAACAAAAACTTGTGTTAATAAATAGGCTTAGACTATGTTAGTAGCACTTCATTTTGCACTAGCTTAACTTTGTGCTGTCCTGTGGAACTTGTCCGCGGAAGCGACGGAACACCACATCCTGCGGCCAAAAGTCCTCTTCCTTTAATACTATCTATAATATAAATGCGAAAGTGAGTTTGTTTATTTGTTACGTTTTCATGCTAAAACGGGCGAACGGATTTGGATGAAATTTGGCACATGGGTAGACCATGACCTGTTGAAGGATATGGTCTACTTTTCATCCTGGGTCGCAGGCGAAGTCGGGGACAACAGCTAATTAGTAATATGAAGTAACGATTATGCAATACGTTAGTGAGATTATTAAAGTTCATTGTTTTCCGATTTCAATCAAATGTTGCATTCTTCTAAGTAAACTAATTTTATACTAAATAAGTGGTGTGTATTGAAATAGCTGCCACTGCCACAAGTTGAATTTCATCCATAACGCTTGGTAAGATATACGAATTGAGCGTAATATGTTTATTCTTACCACCAACTAATATAAACCGAGACGCTGAATATTTCACAAAAATAATGTTCTTAAATGTTGTTTCAAAAGTATCTGCATAAAATGTAAACAAATGGATCAGAAAATGTATCTTTGTATGCCAATGTGTAGTGCCACTTACTAACTGAGTGCTTTGATTTGATTATTTGATTACCCCAAAATGGCTGCCGATTCCTGGGCAACGGATGATGACAAAAAAATGTTTTTTTGCCTGTCTTGTAGATTATAAAAAACATAAGTACACGTATTTATTCTTTTTTTACCTTATCAAAAGATTACGGCGATTTTTGAGTTAAAATGTGCCATGACGTCACGAGTATGTAGATTTTATACTTACTTGTGACGTAGCGACCCCCACTCCCCAACTTTAATGCGTTTTATCTAAGTAATTTTTTATTAATATGATGAAGCAAAAAATAAGGGTCTAATATTTTTTTATTATCTAACCGACGGACTAAATAGAATTTCAGGCATCATCCCTATTCTCAGTAGCATCCTGGAGTTTGGATTTGTGCCCAGTTGATGGCAATCGGCTCACTCCCTCTTACATGGGACTTCTGGCGAATTATGGGTGTACTATAGATATACCTCTGGCCTTCAGGGAATACAGAAGTAATGTTAAGTCCTAAATCCTAATTTTAAATCACCTTGTAGAAGACAATTGAAGCTGATTATGTTGATGATTTTTCAATTACACACACGCACACGCACAGTTTAATTTTTCTTATTATTTATTACAAAAGTAGTTTACTCTGCAATCGGCATTTTGTTTTTGTTATGTTTTTGTTGTCATTTGCCAATGTCGCAACCACAGAGTATGTAATGTTATTACAGTAATTACGTAATATTGTCTTTGTCTGTGGCCTTGACATCAACCGATGAATGAATCAATTTTATAAATAGCGTTTGTTTCTTGGCTGAATACGAGGCTTTTGGCTGCTTTTGTATTTGTGTATTTTGTGTTTTTATTTTATTTAAATGTGCGTTTTGTTTGTGCAGAATAAACGTATTTTCTTTCTTTCTTTCTTTCAATTACAATTTAATTATGTTATTCAAAAAAATATAAATGATGTGTTACCAATTCCCTTAAGTGAGTGATTGAGGAATAAGTTAGCCTAAGCAGTTTGTTTATAGTTTCATCTGATACTTTTGGAACATACCGTGTCTTCGGTAGTCAGGACCTGGTTAATGGCAACAGGCTCGCCCCCTATTACATGGGACTTAAACATGACACTATTCTCCTGCCCAATTATTTTGGGGTCGGCACATGTCTATTTCTTCCATACTTCTCGTCGTCATCTCGGTTGTCAGGGTCCTTTTCCAGTCATATCATCTTTCATACAGTCCATTCATCGTTTCTTTGGTTTTCATCTACTTTTAAAGCTGCATTATAGAAAGTTTTGAGTATCAAAGCTTTCCTCACGACTTGAACACCTTTTTTTTTTTTGGATGGGAAATCATCAAATAACTTCTCCCGTTTTGGGCGGAGCGGGAGGGCGTGTCAGACTCTTACTGACTAAAACCCACCCGTGTTCCTTCAGTTGCCTGTACGTTGTCAGGGGCCACGGTATCCTTTCGGACTTTCCCGCAACCCCGGCAGGCATCGGTCCTGTCGTACCCCTTCAGTGGCTGACATCTCTTTGAGGCGCGCGTGGAACACAACGCGCCGTCGACCCGGGCCTGGTCTTTATCGGACGGCGAGCTATCCATTGCTCACCGTCCGCAAGCCCGCGCCTACGGTGGCCGGGAATCAGCCTGCGATTGAACACCTCAGCTGATAATACTGTCATGAAATTATTATGACAATATTTTGTTTTTTTCAGATGCTATTCTTCCCAGAAGCCTGTGACTATCTCTGTGATAATAAAACTGACACTCTAAACTTCGCTGAGCCGATCATAGGTGGCGCCACTGTCGGTGGCTACAGAAAACTGGCAGCTAAGCATAATGTTTGGTTGTCTATGGGTGGCATTCATGAAGTGGTTTGTATTTTCTGTCTTTTGTAACTGTCTGTAAGTGTCATTTCACAAAGACGCGACGCGACGCGACTGTACGCGCATATCTTAAAATAGTGATACATAATGTGGATTATGATGATGAAGTTTCTTGCCCATTCTTCTCCATGCGAAAACTACCTTTTGGAAGGGGCGACTAGAAACAATAATTTTTTTTTGTAAATTTTGGACGTTCAAAAGTGCCTTAAAAGGGCCTATTTGAAATAAATGATTTGACTTTGACAATGCAAAAGTGCCTGTAATTGATTTATTTGATATAAATACTTTGAGTTTGAGTTTGGAATAGTGGATTTTTTTAACCTCACCTGGAGGGAAAGTAGTTTAAATACTGGAGATAGCAAATTTTACTAAAAGGAAACATTCGTTTGCCACACTGGAATCGAACCGGCTAAAATCCGAAAAAATAACACCCTGTACTTTTATGGCATCAATCGGTAGGGTCAATCATAAGGATCAAATCTCTCTAACAAACATGATAAATTAAATCAAAGGAAAACCTTAATTTATTTTAATTGAACAAAAAAAAATGGTAAACTACCTAATTAGTTGCTCGAAATGAGCTCCATTTCTCTTATGGAAATGTTCTTATGGAACAAATCAAATTTAGAGAGGTGTGTTTATGATTCTAATGATAATCATTCTATAAGTATGTATTTGTTATGGTCGCGAATCATATTTTGATCAAGATATCATCTAAAGTACATACATCTTTTCTGGGGTGCTGTGTTAAATGTTACAACAAAATACCTTGTGATATTTTGCAATTAAATGAAAGAAAATTTAAAACTCATATTAAAAGTACACTTTGTAAACAAGCATATTACAAATTAGAGGATTATATCCAAGATAAGAATGCTTGGAAACATGCTGGTCCTGCTCCATAGGATAATTTAGAATCAAGACAAAATCAAACTGGTTGCAAATTTAATTGTATATTTTATTTTTTTATTATATGACATTGATTTTACATTCTGTGACCAATTCCTCGCATACTGACTTATTAATTGTAAAATTTTAGGAAAATCGTCTACTTTTACAATGTTTGTAAAAATGTGAGCACCATGTATCTATCACATATTTAGTTTATCTGTTGTTGCTTCATTTTTAATTCTTAATTCTTTTTACCTATTGTGGTATAATAATTTTATTCTAGGTGCATCGTCCTCACATATAATTATATAACTAATGAACCTATACAAAATATTGTAAAACATTTTAAAAGAGTAACGGTGAAGTTTCTTGCCCATTCTTCTCCATGCGAAAACTAGCTTTTGGAAGGGGCGATTAGAATCAATTCAATTTTTTTTAAATGTTTGACGTTCAAAAGTGCCTTATACGGGCCTATTTGAAATAAATGATTTGACTTTGACAAGATACAACCTGACCCTGACCTGCAAATAGCAAAAAACATAAGAAAATTTGAATTTCTCGGCCTACCACTGCGGATCTACCTTCTTTTTCGTGTGGTCGGTGACTAACCTGGTGTCAGAGTTTTTATGTCGCCTATGGGCCTCTGACTTGGTTTCACATGCTGCCGAGGAATATCTGGATCTAGCTTAAGAGGGAACAGGGGCTGCGAGGAATTTGAAAAATAGGTATTTGAAGAAACTATTGCTGTCGTCGTCTTACCTCGAGTTTGCCTCCATAGAGTGCGATAGGGGCAGCTGTAGCTCAGACCGATTATATCACAAAAAAAATTGACGAGATCGACGTTTCGTATTCCCCTTTTTTTTCCTCGAAAAAACAGCCGATTCAATTATCTTTTACATAAAATTTTAAGAAAGAGTATGTCTAGGTTCCTATCATTTTCTTTTATGTTAAAAACTTTTCGAATTTGTTTGGTAGTCCTCTAATCACGGCGGTAAAAATGGGGCACTTTTTGTAATTTTTGGAGTCATATTTTCTTTACCAATAAGTTGCTGAAAAAAAAGAAATAACAGGGACGTGTCTACAGCAGACCTTGATTTTAGGAAAAAAAATGAATGCTCTAGAGGCATTATTCGGGAAGAAAAAAGGGAATACATTTGTATGGAGATTCGCAGGCCCTGTTCCCTCTTAAGGGGGTATGTATCAGTGCCGATGTTATTACAGGCATATGCAACATTTCAGTTTTGTCTCTAAGATTAAATTTGTATGGGCCGCGGTAGCCACTTTCCGTCAAGACCAAATTATAGCTGGCTTGACAAAATAAAATAAACCTCCGCACTCTTTATTTTTTTTTCAGCATGAAGATTACCCCTCAAAAGTTTGCAACACTCACATTATCATAGACAATAAAGGGAACATAGTGCAGACTTACCGGAAGTTGCATTTGTTTGACGTTGAAATACCGGAACGTAACGTCCGGTTGAAAGAGAGCGACTTTTGTATGCCGGGGAACCATATTGTTGCACCAGTTGATACTCCCATTGGAAAAGTTGGTGAGTTCTCTTTCATAAGACAAAATATTTTTAACCATTAAATATTTTGATTTAGTGAAAGTAGCGATCCGAAAAAGAATCTATGCCTATCTTTACTATATTTTATTTAATACTCGTTGATATAGTTTGACCGAGACCGCTGTACCGCGCCTTAGGAATGCGTGGCGAGGCGGGGGTAGCGTTGAGGAATGAGCGCCAGGATGCCGTGAGCGTTGATGAAAGAGCGGCCTACACTGGTCCCCCATCTCGCCGCTCACATACCTAAGGCGCGGTACAGCGGTTTCGGTCGAACTAAACTATATTACTATTTTTTTACTTTTATTTATCAACATCTCTTGAACTACCAGTTGGATTTGAAACATTCTTTTTGCATTGGATAACCCAATTCTTGAAGAAGGTTATAAGCTATTTAAATCCAATCCTTAGGAGCTGAGCAAAAAGAAAAAAAAAAACTAAGAAATAGCGCGGGTGTGGCGATGGGATGCGACGTGGTAGGTCAGGGGCCGAAATTTCAGGCGAACGAAGTCCGACGGGAAGCTAGTAATAAAATAAAATATTTCTTCCAGGTCTTGCTATATGCTACGACATGCGTTTTCCAGAGTTGAGCACATCACTCAGTATAATGAAGGCAGAGGTACTGACGTACCCTTCTGCGTTTACGCAACACACGGGGGCAGCACATTGGCATGTGATGCTAAGGTAATACCACAGATTAGTATAGATGGGTCAATCCGTAAAATCATTTAAGTAAAAAGTGACTCTTGCGATGATACAATAAAGTGCAATTTAGCTCGCACAGCTCTAATTACCACCTAGAAGTTGCCTCTCTTTCTATCGCGCAACTCTTATCTTCTGACTACGTTACGCCGACTGAATTCGACAAGTCGAGCCCGCCGCGTAGTTTCATACCTAAAATGCGATGTGACCCATCTGTGCTAATAATTGATTTTGAACGTTCGGTTGAAGCTTATCACAATCAGCCTATAATGTTACCACTGCTGGTACCATCAAAGAAGTTCATATCTATACACCGTAAGGATTATTTCTGCTTGCAGCGCTCGGCCGCTATAGAACCGGGGCGGTAGCAGATCTGGTGATCGTGTTCATGGGATTTAGTCATCAAACTGCTTAGATATGAAGTTCTTCGATAGTACACCGGCCTCCTCTATGTGAGTGGGTGACTTACCATTAAACAATCAATAGATTGAGTTTGCCATCTTTATGAGGGCGGAGCACATAAAAAAATGACAGTTTGCGCGTGTCTAATTTCCGTCTGTTCTTTGGAATTTTATTATTAATTACGGGAGAAAGTCTGTCTTTGTTCGTCCGCTTACAATACTCGCCACGAAAGATGAGACTTGACCGCGCCTCCCGTCGCTCTTTCCGATGATGCCCCGGCGCAGACCTCATACCCATTAATCGTCTACTGCGCAAGTAAATCCACGCTGTGTGGCAAGTCTCATCTTAAGTTTTTTTTTTAAACTTTGCCCCACACTAGGAATTTCTCTTGTATTGTGGATGCGTTTACAAATATTTAAACTCACATACACAAACAGCCCCATTTATACCATGTGTATTTATATTTACATTATGCAAATAAATAATAAATAAAATAGTGAAACTGTAATACAGGATTTTTTCTATTACAAAGCAGGTTGGGACCAATTCCTGGCCATACTAGGAGCTTTTCATAAACACATTTTTAATTTAACAAAAAAAAAACTATTTGTTCCGATATAAAAGACCTTTTCTCTTTACCCCCAGAGCCCGAGCAATTGAAAACCAATGCTACGTCATAGCGGCAGCTCAATCAGGTACCCACAACGCTAAACGCAAGTCCTATGGGCACGCCATCTGTGTAGACCCCTGGGGCGAAGTCCTAGCCGACTGTGAAGAGGCGTCGCCCTGTTATAAGGTGGCGGAAATCAGTGAAGCGAAATTGAAAGATGTGAGACGGAATATGCCTCTTTTTCAGCACAGGAGGTACGAATTTTTGATTTTATGAGTTTGTTTTTATTAGAGAATAGGGATGAAAAAAAAAAAACTTTAGTCCGTCAGTTAAATAATAAAAAAAAAAATAGACCCGTGTTTTTTGCTTTATCATATGAATAAAAAATGGCTTAGATAAAAACGCATTAAAGTTGGGGAGTGGGGGTTGATATGTCAGAAGTGTAAAATCTACATACTCGTGACGTCATGGCACATTTTAACTCAATGTATCGCCGTAATCTTTTGATAACGTAAAAAAAGAAAAAATACGTGTACGTAATTTTTTTATATTTTTTGTCGTCATCCCTATTAGCGGTTTATTTAATAGATTTGTTGAGGGAGGAGTTCTTAGCAGTGTCTGGATTGAAAGACGATTGAGATGCGAATGATCCTTTATTGCCAAACTTAACCTATTAAGCTTACAGTACTCGTTGGGCGAACTATACGCAAAATACACATAAATCCAGCGGCCAGTATACGTTTGCTTTTTGACTTTATATACAAAAATATTAACGAAATAATTAGCGGATATCTGCATGCATAAATATTAATAAAATATATCAAATGATACTTCGGTAAGTCGAAAAGGTTTGCATTTCTCGCTCATATATAAAGCCCCCAGTACACGTTGGGCGAGCCCGTTGGCCAAGCATGCTCGGCCAACGGGCTCGCCCAACGTGTACTGGCTTAAAAGTTTGCGCCGCACCTGTGCCGACAGTATTCTACCAGCCGCCGGCGCGCGCGCATTTTTGTATTGAATGTATTGCATGCAGCTAGCAGATTATTTTTGACCACAATAGAAACGGGTTTTGTCGACGGAAGAATAGACAAAATGACAGATAAACAATCAGAATCTGTCATTTTTTCTATTCTTCCGTCGACAAAGCCCGTAGAAAACCCGTTCTGTAGTTGTCCCACTAAGGAGAAAACGACAAGAACAAAGAAAAATCGCTTTCGCCAAGATGCTTGCCTTTACCATTTATAGTCTGTGATGTTTTAAGAAAGTCACATTGGTACTTGCGGAGCTCAAAACCCGCAATCTAGTACTCGTAAAGCTGGTATCTGAACCTCCGAACCATCCAGAAATATTTCTTTCTTTCATTTGTCAAATACTTACTATTTTTTGTCATTCTTTTTTCAGAAGAAACGTATACTCGCTGTACTGTTTAAGTGTTCGCAAGGATCCTCTGCCTACCCACATAGAAGCGGCCGATCTTCCACCGGACACTCTGTCCGCTTCGGACACAGAGTCGCACGCAGTTAGTCCGGACGAACCGCATTACGCTTTCGGACACGTGAAAGTTCCTGAAACTTGTGTCTTCTTTAAGTCGAAGCTGTCTTATGCGTTTGTAAATTTGAGGTAAGGGAATATAAAGGGTCTAATTAAATTTACTAGCGAAACTCCACAGGCTCCTCTACCAGCGACCGTTGACCCCGTAGTCAGCTGTAGTTACTTGGAATCAAGAGTGTAGAATGTGTTTTTTTTGTTTTATCCTCATATCATACATCCATGACGTCTCGGGAGTTTCGCTAGCTAATTTAATTTGATCCTGCAGAACTTGAGGTGATAGACGTAACGTTAACTTTTTCGTAACCGAGTCGAAAGTCAGACCGGACGAATACTATTCGGACTCGTGAAAGTTCCTGAAAGTTGGCCTCGTTATATATAAGAACGTTTATGCAAATAACATTATGTGTCTTATTTCTTCAACAATGGGATTGATATTTGATTGAATTTGCGTGTCGTCGTTCGCATCTTATTTTCAAAGTAATTTATGATAATCTATGAGTCTCTGGTATAAGAGAATACAACACGCAACGAATTTCAGCGCGGTTTACGCTGACAATAAAATGTCAACCTTAAAAACGTTGAAATAAAGACGAAAATTAATAAAATCACGAATGAATCCGAGTTGGAATCAAAGCGCTCAGACACGCGGTTAAGTTTATATGCTACTTTATTCCAAGGTTAACAAGGATAATATTTCTCTGACTGATAAAATCACTAATATTTATCCTCTATAGCTATACGAATCTCTGGAAGCACAGACGCCAGCACTTCAACCTACTACAATCTGTCTAATTTCTTTAATAGATTTTCAACTTTATCACTAAAGCTTAAGGTTCAAAGTTGATTGGGAAACTGTCAAAAACCTGTCTGTACAAAATAATGTAATAATTTATTTCAAACTTTATTACAATTTACGCAAGGGTGACATTTGTTTGGGAACTCAAAAATAATGTTTTTCTTAAATATTTATTTTCAGATGTGTAATACCAGGCCACGTACTAGTAGCACCAATCAGAATGGCGGAGAGAAACAGAGATTTGACAGAAGAAGAGGCACAAGACTTTTATAAAACTATAAGAATTGTACAAAAAGTAAGTTAATCTTCTCTGTTTCATGTTTCCCGAATGCAGGGATAAATGGTACACCCACATATCGCTTGTTATCTTTAATTCACAAGTAAAAATAGCGAGCCTTTTTTGTTTTGGTTTGGATATTGTCACATAACTTCTCCTGCTCTGGGCGCAGACCCACCCGTGTTCCTTCAGTTGCCTGTACGTTGCCAGGGGCCACGGTATCCTTTTCGGACTTTCCCGCAACCCCGGCAGGCATCTATCCTATCGGACCCCTTCATTTGCTGACATCTCTTTGAGGCGCGCGTGGAACACAACGCGCCGTCGACCCGGGCCTGGTCCTTATCGGACGGACGAGCCTATTGGCACCAATCGGGCATTCAGATTCGGGGCTACTATAGAGAAATTCTTGATGTAGCAAACGTGGTCGATTGCAATTATTGCATCGAACACCCCTTTCTAGCCATATCATCTTTCACACAATCTATTCATCGTTTCCTTGGTTTATAAAAGTCAGAGTCAAAGTCAAATCATTTATTTCAAATGGGCACATAAAAGGCACTTTTGAACGTCAAAATGTACAAAAAAATAGAATTGATTCTAGTCGCCCCTTCTAAAAGGTAGTTTGTGTACGGAGAAGAATGGGCAAGAAACTCCACCGTTACTCTTTTAAAATGTCTTACAATATCTTGTATATATTAATTATATGTGAAGACGATGTACCTAGAATAAGATTACTTATACACAATAGTTAAAAATAATTCAAATGAAGCAATGACAGATAAACTAATTATGTGATAGGTACTATCAAAGAAATTCATATCCAAGCAGATTGAAAACAAAATCCCGTGAACACAATGACCACATCTGTTACCACCCCGGTTCTATAGCGGCCGAGCGCTGCAAGCAGAAATAGTCCTTACGATGAAGTTCTTCGATGGTACATGATGCTCACACATTTACAAACATTGTAAAAGTAAATGATATTCCTAAAATGTTAACAAGTAATACTAATAAGTGAGATAAAACAAAACATTCAAATAATGTAAATCAATGTCATAAAAATAGTCAATTATACATATGCATTGGACTGTCCTAGTACAGGCATTTACTTGCTTAAAGGGACACTTCTATCACTAGTATGTAGTACAAGCTTGTTGAAGAAAATAAACTATTTGTATTTGAATACAATTAAATTAGCAACCAGTTGGATTTTGTCCAAGACTCTAGATTGTCCTATGGAGCAGGACCAGCATGACTTATGTAATTAATAGCTTTGACTTATGTAATTGATATCCTATCCCCTATTACATGGGACTTAAGAGGAGGCTGCCTGAATTGTGTGTTAATTTGCATTAATATTCTGAAACAGTTTAGTATATCATTATTTTTCTTTCCAAGTACAAGACTGAATCAAAATCATGTCTTTTTTTAAAGATTATTTAAATTAAATGAAGATTACCCGGCTTTTATGTCTAAAATAAGTACGTACAGTACGAAAATATAGTTTATTACCCATCCACAAGATATTTTTTTCTCTAGATCATTTATTACTTTATTTATAAACGAAATAAGAATTTAAACTTACGTCATTTAGTTCCGTGCTCGAACACGATCAAAGAGCGCACGCGATATTGAACTTTATTACTGAGACTGACAAAACATCGAGATTTCTTAGCTTTATGTAACTTTAATACTAACGTATTATACACATAAACCTTCCAGAATAAATTCTGTAAACGATGGTGAAAACCTAATCAAAATCGGTTGCGTGGTTTAGAAGAACAACGCGGACATACATAACATAAACACGAAAAGCGACTTTAATTTATAATATGTATAGATGTGGTAGCGTTTAGCACATGTTGTAGTGGCGGGGTTCATAGGGGCGGAGCTTGCGTGGAAATTGTCTGTAGAGTGCCTGGTCTTATGGTGGCACTTCACATCGCTATTCGTTATTCGCGTTTTTTACTGTGTTTTATTCGGCTATATTGTGTAGAAGTTCTAATAACTCGAACACACCGTCTACTCATCGTCATAGACAGCGAAAATGCCGAACATTCAAGAATATTTTTACTATCTTTTTGCAAATCTGAACGCAAAGTTGAACATACACAAAACACTGCACTCTACTGAGCAAGCCATTTGTGGACGATAAACAAACTTATTCGGTATATTCGCAATCTTTTGATATGTGACCAAAAACCGACAACCGGCGGTTACGAGTGTTCGTGTATTTGCGTATTCGCCTTATTCGTGAAAAATTATGCAAATATAGGCGAATAGTGTAGCTTCACATCGTCATATTTGGGCAGATAAGACAAATACGCGAACATGAACAGCGATGTGAAGTGCCACCATTAAATTTAACTGGCGAAATGTGGGTGTTATAGGTACATCTCTAGACACTTCGAGGAATACGGGCGTGCTGTTATGTGATTGTATGTGTATTTTGTCCGAAATAAATGTTTATTATTTGTTACAGTTAATGGAAAGAGTCCACGCCGCGGATTCGTGTACAGTGACGATACAAGATGGTAGGGAGGCGGGACAAACTGTCCGGGTAATATTGATTTATATATTTTAATATGTCATATCCACACATTCGCATAAAACAGCTGCCTTCAGGGGAAGTTTTAGATACGCCGCCGCACTTTTTTATGTTCGTTGCCAATCTATTATTTTAAAGTGTGTCATAGCCAATAGTGTCATCACAATGTCTTGTTTTCTTCCTTTTTTATTTGTTTGTATATTGGCACCTTGCAGCTATTTCCTAATAGCTAATTAGTAATTATTTAATCGTGTTTTTGTATGTTGTGCTGTTTTTTTGTGTGCACTAAATAAACGATTTATCTATCTATATAACTAGCGACCCGACCCGCAAGATCGCGTGCGCACGTTACGGTAGTACGTTTCCGTGGGATAATTTCTGACCTACGAGCCATTCCGAGAAATATTGACCCGTTACTAAGTTGGACAAAATGGACAATTTTAATATTTCACGACACTAACGGACGTGACGAAATCCCGCTTTTCTAACAACAATGACGACAAAACCAATATTCTTTGTTCTTTTAGAGGGAATCATTATTTCATTACATACGCAGATATATAAAGTATGATTCGCAAATGAAAGAATGTTTTAAGCGCTTCAAAGTCAAAGTTAAAGTCAAATCATTTATTTCAAATAGGCCCTTATAAGGCACTTTTGAACGTCAAAAATTTACAAAAAGATTGAATTGATTCTAGTCGCCCCTTCCAGAAGTTAGTTTTCGCATGGAGAAGAATGGGCAAGAAACTCCGTTACTCTTTTAAAATGTTTTACAATATTTTGTATAAGTTCATTAGTTATATAATTATATGTGAGGACGATGCTCCTAGAATAAAATTATTATACCACAATAGGTAAAAAGAATTAAGAATTAAAAAGGAAGTAACAACAGATAAACTAATTATGTGATAGATACATGGTGCTCACATATTTACAAACATTGTAAAAGTAGACGATTTTCCTAAAATTTTACAATTAATAAGTCAGTGTGCGAGGAATTGATCACATAATATAAAATCAATGTCATATAATAAAATAAAAAAATTAAATATACAATTAAATTTGCAACCAGTTTGATTTTGTCTTGATTCTAAATTATCCTATGGAGAGCTTTCCAGTATAACATTATAACTGTGACTATAGTGTACTTCTTATTTGACTACTTGTAGTTCGTACGCCTTTCGTCACCAATTACCGCGTCACGGTTGCCCGATGTGTAAAAAGAAATGGCTGATCACCATAATAACGTTACCATGAAAATAAAATAACTTGTTTTGGTAGTTTTGTACTATTGAAAGCAAATAAAACAGTAGTGACTTAAGTGGAATGTCCACCTTGGTGCTTGTAGATGGTAGTAGGTGGTAATCGGCGAAGTGAAACGAGAAGATGGCTTAGACAACTTATATTTTGTAAAGACACAGATAATTTTAACAGACGAGGTTAACACATACAAGCGCACCCGCTTGCGGTGCTCGCACGGACTGAACTGCCGGCGTGTTGGGTGGGGGTCTAGCGGCCCATACATCTATACTTAATTAGTTACACATAATATCTTACTATCTACGAATCTAAAAATCATGAGCGCGTCGCTAACATTCTCCCCCCCAGTGCTGGCTCAGCACTCCTCACCAAGTGAAATACGCGCGACGCGGGCTGCAGGTCGCTTCCAGACGCCAGTCTTAGTCTTAACTTCGACCAGTCTGATTCGTCCATCCTTACCTGGATATGTGTTGTGAATAACACCCTTCGGCCAGGTACTACGAGGACTGTTAGGGTCAGCCACTAGCACTACGTCACCTACCTGCAATGCTTTCACCTCCTCGTTCCATTTTCTTCGAGGCAGTAAGTCAGGAAGAACCTCCTTCACCCATCTTCGCCAAAACATATCCGCTAACGCTTGTGACTTTCGCCATTGTTTGCGTAGAAACATGTCGGAATCGTCGAAAGTTCCAATTATAGGTGTGTTGGATGAGCTACCTAAAAGAAAATGGTTAGGAGTTAAAGATTCTAAGCTTTCAGGGTCGACGGAGACGTGTGTCAGCGGACGACCGTTGACCATATTCTCTACTTCCGCCATCAGAGTAAGCAGCACTTCTTCACGTGGAGCGCGTTCGTTCATTATAACTCGAAGTGATTTTTTGACGCTTTGAATCAGCCTCTCCCAGGCTCCACCCCAGTGAGGACTAGAGGGAGGTATAAAATGCCACTGCATGGCGTTGTTCATGCCAACGGCCTTGAGGGCATCTATATTAAGTGCCTGCCCTGATTGCTTCAGCTCCTTATCGCTTGCTCTTAGGTTGGTGCCATTGTCAGAGTATAGATGACAGGGCCAACCACGCCGTGCTGCCATGCGTCGCAGCGCCATAATCAAAGAGTCTGACGTGAGTGACGGAACAAGCTCGATATGAATCGCTCGTATAGTGAGGCAGGTGAACAAGACGCCATACCTCTTCTGCCTTCCTCTGCCAACAGTCACTTCCATTGGACCAAACAAATCAAGACCACAAAATGAAAATGGTCGTTGGTGATGTGCTACTCGGGCATGGGGTAAGTCACCCATTCTGGGCACTTGAGGCTTATATTTCCTTATGCGGCAAAGCATGCAATTCGAAACCACCCTTTTAACTGTTGGCCTTATTCTAATAATCCAATATTTTTGTTTCAGGTTATTGACGACCATTTCCTGGTTCCCATGTGCTGCCTTAATGTGAAAGAACCGTACAAGAAGACGCGTTATGTCATGTTTTCCATCTAATATAATTGGTCTCTTCATTTCTAGGTCCACGTCTGACGCAACATCGATGCGGCCACCAAGTCGGAGTAAACCGTTTTCGTCTAGATACGGTGACAAGGTAAGTAACTTACTATCTCGTGATATGTTTTTTCCGTTTTTGATTGCAGATATTTCGGCGGAGAACGAGTCCACCTGCGCCTTCTTTAGCAACAGGATCTCAGCTCGAGCCATCGCATCGCAGTCAAGCTCACCGGTAAGTCTCTTGCATCTGTCAATAAATTTCAGAATGACGGCCGTGGCTCTCAGCAAGTGAAGCCAGGAGGAAAACCGCTGCGGCTCAGGAACAGGTAAGTTACATGTAAGCTCATGCATCACAGCTACACACTCTAAACTCCCTTCGTCTCCATCGATGTTAGGGTTCACGACGTCGGCAGGCCACAAGGACTCGTCTTTGTATAAAAAATCGGGCCCCGGGAACCACTCACTGTGAAGCAACGTGTGGTTAAATTCATCACGAGTACCAAGATCTGCTACATTTAATTTGGTAGGTACATATCTCCATTCGGAAATACGCGTAAGTTCATCAATTTCTCCTAATCGGTTCGCTTCGAACGTTTTATACCTACGTGTGTTATTTCTAATCCACTGTAAAACGGTGGTGGAGTCACACCAAAAATATCGTCGCTCGGGCGCTAGTCTGTGTTCCTTCACAACGGTATCAGCCAATCGTGCAGCCAACAGCGCCGCCTGTAGCTCGGCTCGTGGCACAGTCATGGGCTTAACAGGTAAGACACGACATTTACTTGCTATAAATGCAACGTTAACATTCCCATTGACTATCCATCGCCAGTACGCCACACAACACATGGCTTGAACAGATGCGTCGCATAATAAATGCAGCTGTAAGCATGTATAATTATTACTTGCCGGCGTAGCACACGTAGCGGTTGTCGTAGGCGGTCTACACGTCTCGTAGCAGCTTCTCGTAGCAGATAACTCCAGCGCGGGGGTCGCGGGTGCGGTGGCGGGAGGAGGTGGCCTTATCATCACTGGCTCGGCAACCGGTTTTCGTCCCGTCTCGCTCGAACACCCACCTCGCAACACAATAGTTTTATTATAGCACCTAGGTATACGTATTTGCTTTATATCTTTCAATAAGTCGATCCATTTGCACCATTTATTGTAAATGCTATCGGGTACTACGTCATCCCAGCCTATGTTTAAGCGCCAAGTATCTTGCAGCAAAATTTTGCCCTGAATAGTGAACGGTGCTAAGAATCCTAATACATCAAAAATGGACATAACTATTCGCAGCATAATTCTTTTAGTCAGCCTATCTTTATTTAAAATAATATTTTCAGGTATTCGTTTCAGAGACACGTCGAAACCTAGTTCATCTTCTCCAGGATACCAGATGAGTCCTAAGGTGCGCTCGCCATGGTACTCGTGTTCAAATTTGAACCTAACGCTGGCGGTACCTAAAGTATTCTTTGGAATACTTTCTAAAACAGCAATGCTATTACTTGTCCAGTTACGGATTTCGAAACCACCACTGCTATGAATCTTAGTAATATTTTTAACCATTTCTATCGCCGTCGTGTCATCCGGCAGGCTATCAATATAGTCGTCTACATAATGCGATTTGTATATCGCATTAACAGCAGCTGGTAATGTCGACTCGTAACGACGCGCATTTACATTTTTAACAAACTGAGCTACAAAGGGAGAACAGTTAGCGCCGAAAATAAGTGACGTCATAATGTAAATATCAACTGGCTCGTCAGGGCTGTTCCGCCAAAGGAACCTAAACGCGTGTTGATCTTTAGGGCAAATTTTGACCCTAAGGAACATGTCTTTGATGTCACCGGTTACTGCAATTGAATATTCCCTAAAGCGCAGCATTATACCAAACAGGGATGACAACAAGTCCGGCCCTGTGAGTAAATAATCATTGAGACATTTATCACCAACTAGAGCGGCGGAATCGAACACTAGTCTAAGCGACCTTTTGTTGGGATTGTCTACCCCGAAGTGGGGTAGATACCACGTCCTGGGACCCGGCGGTCGCTTTTCCATCTTGTGAGCGTAATCATTTTGTAATAAATGATTTATACGCTCGCGGTATCTGTCGGCGAAACCATCGTCACGTGCCATTTTCCTTTCTATCCCGTTTAACCTTTTTAGAGCGTTAGGATAGGTGTCGGGCATGGTGCAGGCCTCATCCTTCCAAGGCAGACCTACGTGCCAGCGACCGTTGACGAGTTCGGCAGACTTCTCCAGCTGAGCGACGGCACAAACATCATTAATATTTTGTCTCGGCTTACCTGATATTCCCAAGGCGTCTACAGCAAATGAGTGCCTCACCTCCTCGTGGAGCTCCCGTAGTGAGCACTCATCCCTGTCCGCGGCGGTAGTAGCGGCCGAACTCAACAGCAGCGTGGCGTGCGCCTCGACGGCGCTGGCAGCGACCTGCGCGTGCCGAGCGTGCGGCCTTCGCAACATACCGTGTATGCACCATCCTAGGGGAGTCAATGTAGCGGACGGCTGATATAATTTACCTACTATAACTTTGAGAGGTAACAATAACTGATAGTTATCTTGACCTATTAAAATCTCAGGTTTTACATCATATTTACATAACATAGCATTTATACCTAACAAGTTTTTGTAATTATTACAATCGATAACAGAAAGTTGTTGCAAAGGTAAGTTTAATTTATCAACACATCGAACTTTCATATTATGCATCTTATTGTCCATACCTGATAATGTTACATTCGCGATGGTCGTTTCACATACCAGTTCATCGTCAGACCAGGCTCCGCGTATTCGCATCGTCTCTGAGCGGCCACGAAGCCCCGCGCGCTTCGCTAGCCCCGCACTAATAAGTGAGACGGTCGATCCGTCATCAAGGAGGGCATTTGCACTGAACACACCGTTAGCACTATGTATACGTATAGGTACGACTTTAAGTAACACTTTGTTTTCACTCGCGTTTATATGCGTCACTGTTTGTGTACTATTGGCGGAGGACATCGGCGATGTTGTCGTCATCGGCATTTGCACAGGCATCGTCGGCTTCAGCTCCGGAACCAGGCTACTTCCAGCGTCACTTTTCGGCTTGTTTCCGACGTAGTGAAGTAGATTGTGATGCCCCTCTCCACAGCCGTTCTTATCACAAGGCGGTGCTGAGCATGTGTCACGTGCGTGGCGCGACAGTAGGCATTTAAAACAAATCCCGTTACGTTTTACAAATTCCCATCGCTTTTTACGTAACGCCTTCTTGAATTGTTTACATTCAGTTAATTTATGTTTTGAGGTACGGCAGAATTTGCAGTTATCATTATCATCATCTGTTTGCAATAATATAGTTTGATATCGATTGCCGGAACTATCTTTGTTTTTATGATTATTGTTTTTATATTGGTCAGTACGAGGACACGTAAAATGGATATTTGATGTAACTGATATCTTTACGGCCTCATCGTGCAAGAAATCAGATAAAATGACCATACGGGATATCTGTCCTTCAGTGATGAGCGGGAAACTATAATCAGACCATTTAGATAATAGTGTTGTAGGCAGCTTGGACAATATAATTGAAACAATGCTCATACCTTGTAAGTACTCTTCGCGTCCAACTGCTCGCACTGCTTGTATAAGGTTTTGCACTTTCACTGAAAATGACACGATTTCATTATGATAGTTTTGTGACATTGGGGGCAATTTCTTGATATCCTGCACTATTTTGGATATTATTAGATCAGGATTGCCAAAACGTAACTCCAAAGTTGACATGATTTTGCACGGTGGACTCGCAGAAATAAGTAAGGCTGCGACAGCGTCTTTGGCAGCTCCTCGGAGACACTTTCTTAACCTCCACAGGTTTTCTTCAGGAGAAAATTTACAAAGCTCGGTTGATTCTTTATAGGCTTGTTTGAATTGCAAAAATTCCAGTGGGTCTCCTGAAAATTCTGGAAGATCCTTCGGCGTGCTTAATCGAGTTAAAAGGTTAGTATTCGGTGCACTCGTAGAAGCCAGGTCTTTCAACGCGCCAGCTAGCATCTGAATAGTCGCTTGCATACTGGTGGCCTCCGCCGCTGGTGGCGGTGCGGGTACAGTGTATGGGTGCGACTCCATCGGCAGATGTGGAACTGAAGGTGGCGGCTTCTGAGGTGACGTAGCTGGTGCTGCTGGTACCGTAAAGAGGACGGCATTTACAGGCGCGGCTGGTTCTGTCTCAGGTGGATGCAACTTGCCCAAGGGGTTGCCATGATCGGGGGCCGATTGCATTAATTCGTGGTGACTCCGTTCCAGCCATTGCTCCACGTCGTGAGCACATTCTTCGCGTGGACTGTATTTTTCTTCTTCCTTTAGTTCAGCTAAATCCGCTTCTAGCTGTCTGTCTATGAGTTCCAGTCGTATCTGTGCCTTTTGCTTTGCAGCATCCAAAAGCAACTGCGCCTTACGAGCTTTTACCGAAGATGTGTCGGAATGACCTTTCGACCTTGGCAACGTGTTTTCTGTTTCGACGCTCGGCGATGCCGCGGGTGTTTTGAATGCCATATCTTTGGCTGCTGCACTAGTTAAAGACTTAAGCTCTTCAGTATCTAAGTCTTGAGCAACCTTTTGTTGTTCGAAAAGTTCGCGTTCGCGTTGCGCGCGCTCTCGCCTCACCGTACTTCGCGTGCCCACCATTTTTATTTTCGCTGGTGGCGTGACAAACATTAGTTTACTTAATCCGGCTCGAAGGACCACTTTGTAGATGGTAGTAGGTGGTAATCGGCGAAGTGAAACGAGAAGATGGCTTAGACAACTTATATTTTGTAAAGACACAGATAATTTTAACAGACGAGGTTAACACATACAAGCGCACCCGCTTGCGGTGCTCGCACGGACTGAACTGCCGGCGTGTTGGGTGGGGGTCTAGCGGCCCATACATCTATACTTAATTAGTTACACATAATATCTTACTATCTACGAATCTAAAAATCATGAGCGCGTCGCTAACAGTGCTAATTTGATTTTAATACAATAAGATTTATGAAATATTTATAAAATTAAGGTTATAATTTAAACAAAAACAGTATTCTTTAAAACCTCACAAAAAACGCTGAGGTGTGTCTTAAAAAACCATGAACATCGGTTAGTTAAAGTTAGCGACAGGAGAAACAAGTAATTTTACCGTGTCACTCGGCACGCTAAAATTGCTTGTTTTGCTTCTTATTTTTAATTTTTAATCTGATATATTAGCAACAATTTACTCCGTCATACACAGCTTTTTTTAAAGCATAAGAACTAAACAGTACATAAAAAAAACTACATTCAATAGAGTATAAGAATGTCTTGTAAATTGTTTGTAAATGTTTGTGACAGTAATTTTTCCTTAGGGTAAATTTTTCTCGGAATGGCTCATCCACGCGGGTAAAGACGTGGGTAAAAGCTGGTTTAAAATAATAGCTTTAAGATGGATGCGCAGTTGTAGCCCGCGAAATTCAAATTTTCATGCGTTTTTTGCAATTTACAGGTCAGTGTCAGGTTGTATCTTAATCAAAATATGATTGGCGATCATAACAGATATGTATTTACAAAATTATAATAATTAGAAACCCTTCTTATCCTTCCTACCTGGCTGCGTGAGCGTTTTTCTTACGCTCGCCCTAGCGACGCACCATGTAGATCACACCTTAGATCCCTCCTTAAATCTCATCCTCATAAAACAAGCTACTATTCCTATTCCTTCTCTGTCCATGCAGTAAGGTTGTGGAACTCACTTCCGCCTAGCATTCGTGATTTAAAAACTGTTTCACAATTCAAATTTCGAGTAAAAGAGCATTACCTTTCCTCTCAACTGTGAGTATTTATATACCCATAGTATGTATGTTTATATATTTAAGCTCTATGTATTTATTTAAGTATATATTAATTTATTACTTTATAGGTTTATTTCAATATTTTAGTTTAAGACTTCGCATATTTATATTTTTCTCTTCTTGTTCTCACACACTATTGTCTACATTTCGTTCTCATTTCTCTTATCGCAGGTCTGCTGGAAGAAATTTCTTAAGAAATAAGCAGTACCTTTGTACTCATAATTATGATTATGTCTTATCTGTATCTATTTTTCTGTGTGTACATAAATAATAAAATAAATAAATAAATAGAATCATTAATACATCTTTCTAAGATAGATTTGTTCCATAAGAACAACTCTCTTATGGAAACGTTCTTATTAATGAATGTGCCTATTATTGCCGACTCAAACAAGTGTGTACGTTAAAAACAATCAATTTTCCCTGTAAATAAGATTAGTTTAGAAGTTTAGACTGATGCAACTGGTCTCTATTCTAATTCCAGCATCTCCACTGCCATATTATGCCGAGAAAAAAAGGAGATTTCATTGAAAACGACCTCATATACTTGGAATTAGCCAAACATGACCAGTAAGTACAAACTTGTGTTGAAAAAATCTAATAAACGTACATTTCCGAAAATAATTTCACAAAATTCTTTTACATTTTAAAAACCATCTGATCTAGATCCTTATTATACAATATGTTCCTTTTAACTCCTATAACTCTAAGGTTATATGCTATAAGTAAAAATAATACAAAAAGTCCAAGAACACGTGTTCCAAATATACATAGATTCGAAGATAACATAACACTAAAATCTCGAAGTTCTAAGTTTCATTGATAAGTACGAGTAAATCATTTTCATTCAAACCAATCATTCATATTTAAAGCTAAGAAAATGCGACGTAGCCATTTTTTTATGGACAAAAATTGTCTGTTTTTTATTTTTATATATTGCACATACGGGTGCTTTATAAAAAGTGTAACATTAAATGCACAAAACCTGAAAATAGTTTGATCAAAATAACGAGCAGAATCAATTGAACCACTTTTTAATATAGGTCACATTTTTCAAAAATCTTCATTAAAAACGTTGCAGTGTCTATTTATTAATAGGTCAAGCCATCACATGCGCAAACCCGCCAAAATAGGTAAACAAACACAAATTGTTGTCGACCAATTTAAATTTTCTCATACGCGGGATAATAATAGCTTTTATTTCAATGCAAATACGAATCTTCCAAAACTAAAACAGCACATAAAACCTTTACAATTTTTTTTATGATTTTTTTTCTCTCTGAAATAAGTCAATTGAATAAAAAATCAGTTGGGGTGTCTGAGGTTTTGTGCATTTAACGTTACACGTTGTATAAATAATCGTGACTTTGTTGAATTATTTTGTAAAACAAAAAAAAAAAAAATTTTTTTTTATCTGAATGTGTTTAAATTGATATGCCAGTTGATTCTTTCACATGATCTCATTAATACCCTAGAGTTATGGGATATCAAACTCAAATTCAAACTCAAAGCATTTATTTCAATTAAACCATTTACAGGCACTTTTGAATTGTCAAAGAGTCGGTCAGTTGCCCATTCCAAAACGTAGATCTCTATGGAGAAGAACGGGCAAGAAACTCCAAGGACACTCTTTTAAAATATAGAACAATTTATTTATTATACAATCATTTATTATACAATTAATTTAATAATTTATCAAAAGGAACACAATGTATAATGAGGCTTAACTTCGGTCTAACTTCGAGCCCGTTATTGTATTTTGAACTTTATACAGGCTTTGGAACGACTGACTTTTGAACCCAGTCTTAGCTTACATTTTTTATTGAGAATTTTATGGCAGTCCGGAAAAGTTCAAATTACGGACGATCGAGTACCGAAACACGTAGAAGTAGTTGAACGCCTCCCAAAAGGTGAACCAATGAAGGCTGCAGGAATCCGCTGGATGCGGGAAGCACAGAACCGGTCGAAGTGGCGGTGCTTGGGGGAGGCCTAAGTCCAGCAGTGGACGTCTTTCGGCTGAAATGATGATGAGATAGAATTTCTAAATATCTCTTTTATAAAAAACTTATTTCCGTGATGGTTGTAATAAGTTGTACAAAATTAAACCATACGTCTATGTTTTTTAGGTTCAAATCCGGTCACCCGTCGAAGCCACCGAGAACGCGTGAAGAAATGATAGCAGAGGCTACATTATTAAAATCAGAATTCCAAAAAATGATAACCGAACAGGGAAGTAGTTGATAAGTGTATAATGTACAGGTAATCTAGATAATGTATGCGCTTCGGTAATCTTCGTGTTTACGAATTAGCACGAACGTCGAGCCACAGAGTAACTCATAGATATAGAGAATGGGCTGAGCGTTAGCCTCACAAAAGTTAAAGATATGAAATTAAATGACTCGTTTAGAAAAGACTTAATTTAATACAGATATTAATTTACAATATATAGATCGCACGGTACGTCCGCCGATGACCGTATCTGTTGACGAGTAGTGGGGGTGCGGACGTTGGCTCGGTCAGCTGTGTGACCCCTCTCTCCGCGCGGCCCCCGCTGCTGTCGGTACACGCGTATGATTCGTGAACAGTGGCCACTCTCTAGAAAGAGACGAAGCAACTGTGCGGCCAATACCTGTCTCTTTTCTGCAGTTCCAATTTTAATGAATAAGGAATAAACATTGAAAATTACAGTGACTAATAATAAAAAAAGTACGTAAGAAAAGGCAATACAAAATGAGCAAGTACTTCCACGGTTGTAACAGCTCTTATTACATCACATCATGGCGCGTTCGTATTTCCGAAGATAGACGATGATTCCCGAAGCGCATACTTTTCTTGGGATATCTGCATATAGGTGTCTGGAAAAGAAATGTATAGAAGACCTCATAAGTGCTTTACCATTTTTGTCAAAAAAACTGCAAATTGTTACTTTACCAAGGTTGGAACTTTGTAACTGTCAGCTCAATACCAGTATTTTACATGGAAAGACTGCCTATCTGCCCTCCACAACCCATTATACTGGGTAACACGATACCCCATGGTAAGACTGGCTGTCAGACTTTCGGGCTTCTGACGACCCGTAACGACTGTCAAAGATCCACGAATGACAGTCGGGAGCAACGGCTTAACGTGCTTTCCGAGGAACGGAGGGTTCTTGGTATGTAAAGATGGTCACCCATCCACAGACCAACCCCGGCAAGCGTAGCTTAACCTGATGGATCGACCCGTGCGGCTGGTATTACATAGCCACGAGCCCCTCCAATGACATCTGTACGTAAATAAATTAAAATGGTTTTTTTGTCTGTCTGTGTGACTGCGTTATTCTTATAAACTGCGTAACGGATAATGGTGCAGTTTTCACCATCATTTAGAGACATTTTTTTCCGGAAGATCTATATGTATAACTGCCTCGTTGGTCTAGTGGTCGCAAGCGCTACTGTTGATCATGTGAGCGATACTGTTGGTCCTGGGTTCGATTCCCGGGTCGGAAAAAGTGTTATTGGGTTTTTCATCTGGAATTTCTCAATAGCAGCCCGGAGTCTGGATTTGTGCCTGGTGATGGCAACAGGCTCAACGGGATTCAAACATAACTGGCGAAATGTGGGTGTACTATCGCGGACTTTCATATTTGAACGCCGTAAGGATTATTCCTGCTTGCAACGCTCGGCCGATATTGTAACATTTACTTACAAAAAAAAGGGGTGCTAAACAGATGTGGTCAAGGTGTGCACGGGATTTTGTTTTCAAAGTGGTTAGAGATGCGTGACCGCGATGGTACACCTCTGCCCAACCCATTATTATGTTACATTAATTAAGCATGTAATTGTCATTTATTTTCCAATCACTTTAAATTCATTTACCAATTATTATGTAGTTTTAAGATTTAAATTTAATATTAAAAGTTACCGCTCAAATATAATATATTGTTTGTAATAATTGAAGAAGCGTGAAAGTAGAATTGACGAAAAGAAATATATTCCATAGAGAACAGTGGTGGCCCGGTCTCGACTTACGTGTCGTAGGTGATGGTTTCGAACCCAGGTATTCACTTTACTTTGTGTAATTTATTTCATCACCACTGCTCTCAAAACGGCGAAGGAAAACCATTGTGAGGTAACCGGCATGTCCTAGTACCGAAAAAATCGAAGACATGTGACATCCACCAACCCGCACTGGGCCCGCGTGGTGGATTACGGCCCACTGTCTCACAGAGAGTTGGCCTGTGTCCTGTGCCCTGTGTCGGAGCGGAGCGGACAGTGGGACAACACATATGAAATAAAAATAAACCTATAAATAATATTGAAAGAGTTAGTAATATTTTAAAGTTTTTCGTTAGAGTTTACCTACTTTAGATTTATACATGTGCACGTCTTGAAGCTTATGTCCTCATATTCGACAAGAGGGGTCAAGGGGGGCCCCCATTGTCACACGATGTCACATTTTTATGAATCTCTTCCTCACCCTTAACGTGCGAAATAATGTAAGATGGCCGGTTACTTCTAAACTGGTTTTCCGCCGTTCCCTATTTAAAATTTACAGAAAACTACAAAAATAAATGTATTTTTTTTACGTTTTCTAGATTTACGCTTATTTCAATATGAATGTAGATTCTAAATAAATATCACTTAAATCTGTATACAGGTGGATTTTTGAGATGGGGCAGTATGGGCAGGTAAACGTAGCTACTGGAATACGGTCGATAAGATTTAATCATTAAACGATTGGCTTCATAAAAATAAAACGCCATTTTTCATAAATCTGTGATTGTAGTTACTAATTACTTAAAAAGTTAAAGGATAGTCTCCAATTTTTTTTTTCTGTAGATACAACAGTTAAGGCGCCTACACTTGACAGCGCCGGATCAAAAATCCACCCTATATGTATTTTTGTTAAATAAATTATTAAAAAAATATATATATATTATTGTGTTTTACTTTGCCAAATAGTGTTTCGTGGACCTACGTTTTTGTCCTATCAGTAGGTCCACGAAGGTATATTTCTGTTGGTCCTACGAAGATGGTGTTGAAACTAAAATGTCCGTCCTGTGTAAAAAATAAAAAAAATGATTTAGGCGCAGTTCGACCCCGCGCCGCAGTTACGTGAAAACGTGTGGTGAAATAGTAAGAAATTTCTTTAAGATATTAATTTAATATTTACGACTTACAAAAAAATATTTTCGTTGCATTCCTAATGATGCAAGCTTTCATTGATTGTGATATTTTTCAGTTCTGAGCAGATTTACGGCCGATATGAGACGACATCTTAAATTTGCAACAGATTTTCTTACGGTTGCTGGTACTGCCGTTCCTATTGTTTTTGCTCAGCACTAGATTTTTTAGGCTCATTGCATTCCTAAGTCACCATCTCCACGGGCGAGAGAATCCCAGATTTTATTTATTTATTTATTTATTTATTTAGTACATGGAGGACTTACAGCTAATAAAAACATACAAAAAAGGAAACTACAGTCACCAGAGAGCCAATTACAAATCCTCACGTATAGCCTTATAGTAATACTTTATGGTATGAGCACAAAAACATAAAAAAGACACATCGCCTAAATTAGAGTAAGAGCAGTTTTATGACTAAAGAACAAGAGAAAATAATAAAACAATAAAAAATAAGAACAAATAATATAACCTACCGCTACTTGAAAAATTTGAGGCTTAAGCACCTTCTGGCCGAATTCACACTAATTGTGAATGGATCAAAATCATATTCCTTACTCATGTCATTGAAATTTCTACTTGCACGCACAATATAACTGTTCTGCCTATAATTCCCAGCGATAGTCTCGCCGTGCCATCAAATTCAATAGAAACTCTTTGAATGAATCTCCACACGGCGATATAATCGAGGCGATAATTTGAAGGCACAGCGTGATTATCGCCGTGATTCTCTCGTCCGTGGAGATGGCGCCTAAGGCGCGGGAACATACACACAACGCCCGCGCCGCACCGTCGCCACGCCTCTTGTGTATATTCCGCGCCACGTCGTTCCTATACATTTTGTATGAAATATGAAACGGGCGGAGCAGCGCCCGCGCCACACCGTCGCCACGCCCGCGCCTCGTCCGCGCCCGTCTCCAGTTGTGTATGTCCCGCGCCTTATGATGCTTCGATAGGGATTTTTTAATTTTTGAGCAGATTTACGGCCTATATGAGTAGGTATATGAAATTATTTTGCTATTGTCAACTTCATATGCATTTCTACCCTTATTTTACGATATATTTGTGTTGTATCTTTTTAGGTCCTGGTAGTCTTTTGTCAACTCTTTGAGAACGACACCAGAATCACCGTTCTAGCTGAACACGTTCTTACACTATACGATTTAGAATTTCGACATATAGTGAAAAATAGAGGGTCGCGCGCATGCGCCTGCTCTCGCGATGTGACGTCATAGGCAAATTATAACCTGCCTCAATTTTTTTATAAATATGAACTTAGTTTTGCGTGGGAAACCATTACTCTGGCATTAAAAGTCTTTTAGTTATTAGCGATTGAAGTCTTACATGTTTTTGCCGGTCAGAAATATTGAACTTACTACCAGTAGTCCGAGCTTAAAGACGTTTTCACGTCAAAAAAGAAATTGGCAGTGTGGGACTGCCAACAAGTGAAAACTTGAGCACTGAAGCACTACGGTGCATCGGTGAGTTTACCCCCTACCAAAAATTGCTCAACGCGCATAAAGAAAATTTCACTTAAAAAAAATATCTATCAAATAATTGGCCATGGCCGATTCCCATGCGTTGCGTAATAGATATTTGAACACCTGTTAAGGTAGGCTATGATTTAAAGAACTTTTGTTACATGTAACGGAGCAGGGTATGTGTCTCGTTATTATCAGCCATATTTTAACTACTGTGAGCGTACTGTGGGTAGTGTTGGTTATTGCGCAAAAGAAAAACCGTTTTCAGTTCAGATCAAATTATTTACAATAAAATTAATCATACTAGCAATTTACACACTGTAGTGCACTGTAGGTACACAACACAACTATACAGAACGCACGACATTTTCTAAACGTCTGCACTGCTTGACCGTCATCCACGAACCCTGCTTAGCTCTGGCTGGTCCGAGCGTCATGTTGTAGATCCTGTCGAGCGCCGCTAGGCGGCGGTGGCGTCTTGATTAGTCAACTCAGTAGCGTATTTCCGACATATGTATCATTTCATGCACCCATATGTAAATAAATGATTTGAATGTCTCGTTGGTGTAGTGGTCGCAAGCGTTACTGCTGAGCATGGGATCCTGGGGTCCATTCCCAGGTCGAATATCACAGGTGGAATATCACAGTAGCAGCCCGGAGTCTCGAATTTGTGCTCGATGGTGGAAATAGGCTCGCCCCCTATTACATGGGAATTAAACATAACTGGCGAAATGTGAGTGTACTATCGGTACACCTCTGCCCAACCCTTTGGGGAAACAAGGCGTGATATTAAGTTATGTTAATGATTTGATTTGATTTGAAGAAATTTAACCTGAATAAGGATTGTTTTCACATTTATCAGATACTTTTGGAACAGACAATACCTACGTGCGGCTAATCCGAGGGGCCTTTTTGGCCCGACCACATTTATATCTACTGCAGACCATTCTTACTGCATCTGGACGTGCACAATAGGTTCTCAAATACACGCTACAAAAAATATTTTACAAATTCCATTCAATCAATCTGCCTAGCCTTTTCCCAACTATGTTGAGGTCGGCTTCCAGTCTAACCGGATGCAGCTGTATACCAGTATTTTACATGGAACGACTGCCTATCTGACCTCCATAATCCAGTAACTGGGTAATACGATATCCTTTGGTAAGACTGGTTGTCAGACTTTCGGGCTTCTGACGACCCGTAACTACTGTCAAAGATCGAAGAATGACAGCCTTAACAACGGCTTAACGTGGTATCCGAGGCACGATATGTAAAGATGGTCACCCATTCACGGACCAACCCCGGCAAGCGTAGCTTAACCTGATGGATCGACTCGTGCGGCTGTTATTACGAGCTCCTTTACAAGCGAGCGATTTTACAAATTCAACGAAGAAAATATTTACGAAATAAGATTTCACGAAAGGTTACCTACCAGTAACTTTATAAGGTTTAATGGAGAGGAACGGACAGGTATTCGATGTAACAAAACAGTTTGCGATGGGCCAACTGCCAAAAGATACGTTAAAACTTTTAAGAGGTGTATTGTGGAAAGTTTTCTATGGGCATTTATTTCGAACTAGCGACTCGCTCCTGCTTCGCACGGTTTTTATGACTTGACAAAACATTGAGATTTTTTATGTAAACGTAACTTTAATACTAACGTATTATACACATAAACCTCCCGGAAAAAAATCTCTGAACGATGGTGAAAACCTCATCAAAATCTGTTGCGTGGTTTAGAAGAACAACGCGGGCATACCTACAGATAAATGCGAAAAGCGACTTTGTTGTATAAATTCAAAATTCAAAAGTCATTTATTCAAACTAGACTGAGAATCAGCACTTTTCGAACGTCAAAATTACATAAGACTGTCCTCCAAAACGCCCACCCTTCACCACTTCCTAGTGCTTTAGCTGGGAAGAAGAAGTGGCGCAACAAACTCCCCAGCAGCACAGCTGTCTGTTCAGATAGAAGAAAAAAAAAATGTATAGATACTAATGCGGAGAATGGGGTGTAAGTCTAACGTAGGTACCAGCTTCTACCCGCGACTTTTGTCCGCGTCAAATATCTTGATCCCCCGACCCATCGCTTCGCATCGCATCGCCCACCCACGCTATTACTTACTTCGTGTTCGCTATAGCGTTCTTTCTGACTTCTTTTTCTTTTTGCTCGGTTCCTCAGGGTCGCTACATGATTTTAAATAACCTTCCTCAAGAATTATAGGGCTATCAAATGCAAAATTATGTTTTCAAATCCGACTGGTATCTCGCGTCCTAATATGTCAAAGTCAAAGTCAAAGTCAAATCATTTATTTCAAGTAGGCCCGTATAAGGCACTTTTGAACGTCAAAAATTTACAAAAAAAATTAATTGATTCTAGTTGCCCCTTCCAAAAGGTAGTTTTCGTATGGAGAAGAATGGGCAAGAAACTCCACCGTTACTCTTTTAAAATGTTTTACAATATTTTGTATAAGTACATTAGTTACCTATATAATTATATGTGAGGACGATGCACCTAGAATAAAATTATTATACCACAATAGGTAAAAAGAATTAAGAATTAAAAATGAAGCAACAACAGATAAACTAATTATGTGATAGATACATGGTGCTCACATATTTACAAACATTGTAAAAGTAGACGATCCTCGAAAGCGAGTACGCGACCATCGCAAATTACAGATGGAATAACCCTAATACTTGGCTCGACCCGGGAATCGAATTGAGGGCCTCACTAGATCAGCGACGCACCATAACATGATGCTGTGCTCACTCACAACATAATATCACGCTTGTATTCCCCTCAGGATTAGGCAGAGGTGTGCCGATTAGTACACCTACATTTCGCCAGTCAATAAGATAAGATTTCTTTAATTATTTCAACATTGCATACATACAAGAGCATGCAAGATATTACATCGTTTGAGTCCAATCATGTTTAGCCGTAAGTATCGGCGTACAAATATTTCCGAAAAGAATTATCAATAAGAAAAATCGAATTATTACCTAGAATATGCACTTCCAAAATTTAGAAACTATAAATTAGAGATAAGAGAGATTTTTATATTATAATGTCAAAATTCAAGATACGTCAAAAACTATATTGTCAAACAAATACAAGAATAATGTCAAAGTTACTAAATGTTTGTCAATATTAAAAGATTTATGTCAAATTTACAAGATTGATGTCAAAATTACAAGATTAATGTCAAAAATTACACGATTCATGTCAAAATTGCATCCATATTCATATAAATTGAATATTAGTGTCAGGAAAAAATATTTGACAAAACCTTTTTCGGCTAGAAATTCGGAGACACTATAATATGCTTATTGCGAAAGAAACCTTTTTAATTTACGCTTGAATGCATTACTATACCTACTTTGTACCTATTTGTCTTTTGTGTCAGGTGCTTCAATAAGAGAGCGGGTTGAAAATTTCGTTACACACGGAATCGAGTTTGAAGAGGTCGTATTACAGCCGCTATCCGATTACTGAGCACCCTTCAACTAGTGATGTGATGGTTGCGAATATCCGAAATATCCGCGGAAGAATTTATCTATATATATTTATTTTAATTTTTGAATGGTTCTTTGTTTTTATCTTTTTATTACGGACGCTTTTAACATGTTCGTCTTTCTACATTGTACATTGTTCTTACATATATGATTTCAACATTAATGATGTAACCAATATTTAGAAACAAATTTTTGATTTGAAAGTGTCCGTGGAGTTTCATGCCCGTTCTTCTCCATAGGTACCTACTACGCTTTGGAATGGGATATTAGCTTCATATTTCTGACAAACCGACTCCTTGACAATTCAATAGTGCCTGTAAATGGTTTAATTGAAATAAATGCTTTTCGCTTGAGAAATACCTGTAAAAAAATTCATCGAAATTATACAAACGAAGCTAGCTCACGCCTTGCTTCCCCGAAGCAAAGATGTACCTAATAGTACACCTAAATTTCACCAGTTATGTTTGAGTCCCACCATCAACCGGGCACAAATCCAGACTCCTGGCTGCTACTGAGAAATTCCAGATCGAAAAACTCAAATAACAATTTTCCCGACCTGGGACGAGTCCAAGACCTCATGCTCAGCAGTAGTGCTTGCAACCATTAGACCAATGAGGCAAAAGGATAAAGTAAATTATTTGATAATACAAATTAAATAAAAATACAAAGTAAATTATTTGCTTTAAGATCTTTAAGAGTACATGATTGGTTATTCAGAATGGTCCAAATATTGACGTCATAAAAAAAGAGTTAGTATCTTCATGACCAGGGGTATCCGAAAATAAAGGGGTATTTTCGGATACCCGCATATATTCCGGGATTCTTGATAGTTTTTGAGTTTATCACTGGGCCATCACGCCGGAAGCCTATTACGAGACCGATATCCATCACCATACGATTACAAGCCGATATTACTGATTGATATTACACGTTACGTTATCAAGTCAAGTCAAGTCAAATCATTTATTTCAAGTAGGCCCGTATAAGGCACTTTTGAACGTCAAAAATTTACAAAAAAAAATAATTGATTCTAGTTGCCCCTTCCAAAAGGTAGTTTTCGTATGGAGAAGAATGTGCAAGAAACTCCACCGTTACTCTTTTAAAATGTTTTTCAATATTTTGTATAAGTACATCAGTTATATAATTATATGTGAGGACGATGCACCTAGAATAAAATTATTATACCACAATAGGTAAAAAGAATTAAGAATTAAAAATGAAGCAACAACAGATAAACTAATTATGTGATAGATACATGGTGCTCACATATTTACAAACATTGTAAAAGTAGACGATCCTCCTAAGATTCCACAATTAATAAGTCAGTGTGCGAGGAATTGGTCATAGAAAGTAAAATCAATGTCATATAATAAAAAATAATAATAAAATATACACTTAAATTTGCAACCAGTTTGATTTTGTCTTGATTCTAAATTATCCTATGGAGCAGGACCAGCATGTTTCCAAGCATTCTTATCTTATCCTCAGATAGAGTAACGTGTATAACGTAGGTACCTGACCTATTTGTATTAAACATTCGAGACCCAAGGCGCGTGTATCATTAGCTAAGTCATTTGTCAATAACATCAACATCGTTACAGTATTTTGGACGCTATTATAGGTTATTCGAAGGTAGTCATTACCTATGTAACCACGGAAGTACTTTCGAAATTACCAGAAAGAGGTTACGTTGTGTTTTTCGTAAATTATTGAATGAGAAATGGTATTTACAAGGCAAATGTGAGTGGAAACGACCTTATTGGTGAGTAGTTTCTGCCCGCGACTTCGGCCAAGAACTTATAACCTTCCTCAAGAATTGGGCAACTCAATGCAAAAACAATTATTTTTCAAATCCGACTGGTAGTTCCGTTAAGCTACTTACAAATTTACAAACACAAAAACAAATTTTACCTCTTTATAATATTATTATTATATTATATTAAATTATTATGCTATATTTCTTTATTGCTTTTTTAAACATATTAATTACATTTTTAAATATTAGGTATTATAAAAATCGGCATCAGGAACAAACAAACAAATTTTAGCTCTTTATAATATTATTATAATTATATTATTATAATTGTACTAAAATAATAATATATTATTATATATTATACAGTGTGGCAGGGACATCGACGGGAAAACTGTTACCATAGATTCAGTACGTGATTCTGAACCGTCCTGCGTAGAAATTTTTCGTCGGTTATTAAAAAAAATATCAGCTGTTTCATAGAAAAGTGTACCTACACGGTCAAAATGTACGGAACAGCTGATTTATTTTTAATAACCTATGAAATTTTCTAGGCAGGGGGGTTCAGAGTCATGTACCTACTGGTAAGAGTTTTCGCGTCGATCTCCCTGCCACCCTGTATTTATTTATTGACACACCAACGACTTATTCATTAAAACATTACATTAAAAATATATTCTAAATCAACAGCTTTGCGGTGAATTCGTCACTTATAGGTGTGCACAGCACTTGTATAATCAATAATAAAAATTGAAATGGAGATATAATATGATACTAACAAAATTAAAATTTACAAAGTTTACATTTAATCTAAAATGTCAAATTGTTAACTTAAAATACATTATAATTCAAAAAAAAAAAGAAACAATTATAAATTAGAACTATAAAAATAACAAATAAATTAGGACATAAAATTATTACATTATTTATAATAAATTAAAAGAATAAAACAGATTAAAATTTGAGTTCAAAGATTGAATTAAATTAAATTGTACAATATTAAATAAGTACAATGAATCACACAAATACACAAATTATTTATTTATTTATTTATTAAAACTTCTCGCACTCAAAGAGGTACAATGGCGGACTTAATGCCTTAGGCATTCTCTACCAGTCAACCAAGGGTGGTGAAGAGATTAGATGGCAGGTGCTCTATTTGAGAGGAACAAAGAGAAAACTATTATTAAAAATATATGATAATACATACGAACTAAAATAGTGCTAATTACACATACATACATATTTACAATAATATAATATATCTATATCATATATATATATATATACATATTATATACGAATTCAAGAGAGGGAGGTGCTGAGATGACTCTACTCTATTTATTTTGAAAATAAATCTGCAATTTCCGCTTAAATGCATACCGACTGGTGGCCGTTCCGTTGAAGAGGAAGCGCATTCCAAAGAAGAATGGACTGAATATGAAAGGAAGAATGAACAAAGTCAGAAGTATGAGAAGGACAGAGTAGGAGAAGATTATTAGAAGAACGCAGATTCTTAGAGTGTGAAGAACATAGATATTGGAAGTGAGACAAAAGATAAGAAGGAGGAGAGGGAGAGTTGAGAAGGGAGAAAAGCGTGGTCAAAGCACGCAAACTTCTTCTGTGGCGAATGGACATCCATTTGAGCTCAGACCTATAGCTCGACACATGATCATATTTTCTGAGGTTGAATATGAACCGGATACAATTGTTGAGCAGTCTGTCGAGCTTATCCAGCAAAACCGCATTCAAGTCAAAGTAGCACACGTCACCATAGTCGATGATAGGGAAAATCAAAGTCTGCACCAGCATAAATTAACATTTTGTAAAAGAAATACGTAGTATAGATGTTCTTTAGAAAGGTCAGGTGCGTAGTACTCGCAAACGGAATGTATGAACCTAAACAAGGCAAAAGGAGTTTTTAAGGATCTTAGCAGGTGGCAGTTTGTAGTTTCTGCCTACCCTTTTGGGAAGAAGGGATGAGTTTATGTATGTATGAATGAATGAGAAAATGAGTGCTTTCTTAGAAATTATGGGTCTTCCAGTTTATAGCGTTAAGTGATTAAGGAATTCAAGTTTCCAGGTCATTCTTAAAGCTATTTAGGTCGTCAAAGTTACACATTATACCCGAATCGCTTTAGCGTGGCAGTAGTGGTCATTGACCCACCTACATTTTCTAGCATTCTTTATTTAAAAAATAGACGGCTAATTGCGTGTCGGAGCACGCACAATGAAGAGTTCCGTAGTTGGGATGAATTTATCCCAAAAACAAACTTAACTTTGTAGTTGAAAAACATGTTCTCCACACATCGATATACGTCACAATCAATTCTCCAACTGCAAATGTAAGTTTATAATAGCAAAAAAATTTTCATAAAACTGCAAATTAACGATTTCCAGATTTTTTCCTTTACTTGTGCTGTGACACCTTGCTTCCTGCTAAAAACGATTCTAGGTCAACGGGAAGTACCCTGTAGGTTTTGATTTATTTGCGAGTATCAAAATTAGAGCGATAAGTCACCTATTCGTCTACGTATTTGATATTTATTTCAACTTGATACCTCCACGCGTTCCTGAGAAAATGGGTCTTGACAGACTGACAGACGGACGGACGGACAACGAAGGATTGCGTTTGTTCTGCGGAACCTTAAAAACTAAAATAAAGTCCGTTAACGTTCTGAATCAATATCTATCGTGATCTTCAACATGTTCCAATAACGAAAAACCATACGTATTTGATTGTTTGGTTTCCTACGGAGATATTAGGTAAAGGTCAATGACCGCTATTGCCACGCTAAGGCGGTTGGGGTATATAACGAGGCACAGAGGTCTCGAACTAGTACCTAGTAAAAAGTAATGGTTAAATGTCCATTATGTATGTAGTAGCAAAGTCCGCAGAATACTTCACTTTGGGTTCGTTTAAAACTATTTGTTATCATTAGCTGCATTTAACATTTCCACGGTGAAAATTATAATTGGCATCTCGACAATTCATCCTCTAATAATTCCTATTTTGCGCTCTTTTTGTAAACCTCAAATAATTCCTATATTGGGGTCCTAAAAATACTATATAAATGGCCAAGTAACTGCGACCAACTTGAATGTAGCGCTCGCCGGCCGCTTACGCGGCACCATTCGCTTCGCTGGCTCGGCTCGCGCGCGGTTCGTCACAGAGTACAGTTCTAACTTATCCTAACCCATTTGATCGGGGTACCCTAGCTTAGCGACCAACTCTGAGAAAAGGCCAGAATGTTAAGAAGAGGCTTAGTTATTAAAAAAGTGTGTATCAGATCATTCGAGAATTAGGTTATTTCTCATTTTAAAAGTCGCAAAGAAAGAAAGAAAGAGAAAGAAAGAAAGAAAAATATTTTAATTGGGACACGCACAGGAATCAAATAAACAGTAAAAATTAAAAAAAAAGGAGCATATAAAAAACTAACAAAATAATAACGCCCTGTGCGAGGCCAAAAAGGCGCTTATCTCAGCATAATAATATATATTTAAAAAAAAAAATTACCACCGCGCTGGTATTCTGATAGGGCCCACTGTGATGCCACGGACACACCTACCGACTAAGAAAGGACAAAAAGGACATTCAAATCCAATATCATTTACGAAATTTTAAACCATCGTCGATTTGAAAAAGAAAACTTCTTCCTATGTGATTTTCACTTACATTTCAGCTTTTACCTTGTGGCGGCATCTACATCGCCACATGCGAACTACGCATCAAAGACCTGACGTCACACAAAATCCTGCATCGCGCAATTAGAGTTTACCGCGCGAACAGCATATATAACTTCCCCGACTTCATTCGTTGGGCAGTTGCCCGCCATACACGACACCCGTCTGGTCGGAGGGTCCTCCCTTTTTTATACAGTATGAGTGAACTTTACACCCTGTTCCTCATGCTTCTAAAACCTCATTACCTACTTGAAGTCTATTAACTGCTCCCAAATTAAGAAGATTATTTTATTTTACCTTTTTTTTCTTTCTTTTACATACTTCCTTGACATAATCTTTTCGTTATTTGACATTAAATACCTAAAATATTCTATATTTTATAATAAATTAGATTTGTTACAGCTGGCTTGGCAATCATGTAATTTTGTTTAAATAGGTTTTTTTTTATATATAGATTCTTTTCTTTTAGATTTTGTGAATGTGAGAACGTTGTAGGCTTAACAGACTGTAGATCTGTCGACCATTTTCTATCTTGCTAAAAACCTGGTACCTATTAACACTGTAATTTGAAAACATTGTAAATACCATTTACTTCTAAAAGAGTAACCGTGGAGTTTCTTGCCGGCTCTTCTCCATAGGAAACGACCAATTGTAACCATGCACCTAGCTTCTGACGTTTCATAAGTGCCCTTGTAGGTTTATGTGAAATAAAATATTTTGAGTTTTGTTTTTTTTTTGAAAGTTGATTCCACGTACTTAAAATATGCCTTCGTTTGTAATCACTACTGATTACGAACGAAGGCATATTTTAAGTTCATTTGCTGATGACGTCACATAAAGCGTACGTAGAGATATTAATCATATTGTATGTCGGTAAGTTATTAAACGAGATATAGTGATTATTCCACGAATCAGTTTGTTGTACACACAGCTACATAAATAAGTAATAATAAATAAGAGCTAAGCTATTGAAATATTCATTATTATTATTATCTTACACATAATTTTATTTAAGTATACATACACACATTGCAGTATAAAACTGATTTACATCCGTCACCTCACACTTCAGGTCCAGTTGAACACCAGCGTCAGGCACTAGTTGTCTGGCATTTTTGCTGAACTGGGCCTATTTGGCGCAGCCGCGAGGCACACATTCCTGCTAGTATCTTACAACGCTCTTTACGCTTTTTATTTTGTATTCTTTCTTTTTACTTGATTTCTTTTTACTTGTGTGCCTTTTAGTCTGTGCTAAATAAATGTATTTTCTTTCTTTTCTTTCTTTCTTTTCTTTATATGTTTCCATTTTATGCTGATCTCGCAATGTATAGGATTTCCGCACAATAAGAGGTTAACTTATACTGGAAATGTACTGCTTGATATGTAGCTGTGTGTACCTACCTACCTAACATAATAAAGCTGAAGAGTTTGTTTGTATGAATTCTTTGTGCATTTGATTACTCAATTCTTGAGGAAGGTTATCCGTTATAGTCTCCTGCCGGTCTATTCTGTAAAATCTCACGGTGAAAACTTAGGTGAAGTGAGCTTGAAGTGAGATGTCATTCCACCTGCTGCTAGGGACTGACAGCTCACTCCGAGCTCACTTCACCTAAGTTTTCACGGTGAGATGGTTAAAGAATAGCACTGCAGCTCCACCCCGCGGTTTCACCCGCATAAGTTTCGATCCCGTGGGAATATCGGGATAAAAAGTATCCTATGTCCTAACCCAAGTCATGGTCTACCCATGTGCCAAATTTCATCCAAATCTGTTCAGCCTTTTTAGCGTGAAAGCGTAACAAACAAACAAATAAACAAACCAACCACTTTCGCATTTATAATATTAAGTACTATATTTTGCCCGCGGCATCGCTCGTGTGGATGTCAGAAAACTTCTCACGGAAACGTACTACCGGGATTAAAAGTACTCTATGAATGATCTTTTATGAAGAATCTTTTTTACTGAACAGACAGCTGTGCTGCTGGGGAGTTTGTTGCGCCACTTCTTCTTCCCAGCTAAAGCACTAGGAAGTGGTGAAGGGTGGGCGTTTTGGGGGACTGTCTTATGTAATTTTGACGTTCGAAAAGTGCTGATTCTCAGCCTAGTTTGAATAAATGACTTTTGAATTTTATGTGTTAAGAGGGACCAGGGCCTGCGATTCTCCATACAAATGTATTCCCATTTTTTCTTCCTGAATAATGCCTCTAGAGCATCATTAAAAAAAAACAAGGTCTGCTGTAGACACGTCCCTATTATTTCCTTTTTTTCAGCAACTTATTGGTAAAGAAAATATGGCCCTCCAAAAAAGTCAA
This sequence comes from Xanthia icteritia, assembly GCA_949128155.2. Taxonomy (NCBI): domain Eukaryota; kingdom Metazoa; phylum Arthropoda; class Insecta; order Lepidoptera; family Noctuidae; genus Xanthia; species Xanthia icteritia. The sequence continues at coordinate 8,114,038 of OX421959.2, read as the reverse complement.
AAAGTTATCATTTACTTTTATGTTCAAATAAAAGTAAATGATAGGAACCTAGACATACTCTTTCTTAAAATTTAAACATAAAAATAATTGAATCGGCACAGCTTTCGAGAAGAAAAAGGCAAAACGTCGATATCGTCATTTTTTTTTGTGATGTAATCGGTCTGAGCTGCAGCTGTCCCTATCGCACTCTACGGGGCAGACTTGATGACAATAGTTTCTTCAAATACCTATTCTTCAAAATCCTCGCAGGCCCTGTTCCCTCTTAATCAGTTTACATTTTCACTCTTTATGAAATGACTCGCACGCCACCTATTGTAAAATCCAGTAACTGAGGGTAAAATTACTTACATTGTTATTCACAGGGGGTGTAGACAATTTATTTTTTAGATTATACTTAAAGTACCTCTTTATATACTACATTAGAGGTTCTGCCCTCAATTGCTAACACGAACAGGCTGCTAGATAAGCTCACTCCCGAGCAGGTTACGTAAAACTGACCGTGCAAGAAGCAGTCCCCTCTAAGGTCAATTCTGTTTTCAGTGACTGACCCTGAGACTTATTAATCATCATTGCGAAACATACATTAAGGGAGATCTACAGCTTTTTAAACTCGAATGGGTACTTCGACGGTATTAGTGATATTCGCGGTATATATGTCATGACCAGATCTTAAAATTTATCATTTCATGAAATGAACATCGACCACTGGTCACATCATGATGTGGCCTGGCCAGATCATTGAATAGTCAACATTTAATGATATGAACAGTTAAACGCACGACTACTTCATGATGTGGCCAAACATTAGTGATCATATCGTAAAATAGTTAGATTATCCACCGGTAGAGGCGTTGATATCGCTTTGTTTTTGCTGTGCATCATGGCGGCGGCATTCAACAAATCAAATAAAGTAGGGTGACCATGGAAGAAAAGTCGATGGACTTTTATTGGGTTTCCAAATATGAAATTATGGAAAACGATCTTTATTTTATATTTTTTTAAACTAATTTTAAGTGCTATGTTGCATTTCACGCCGCGGCAGCGGCCGGCGAGCGCTACTTCCAAGTTGGTCGCAGTTACTTGGCTATTTTTACTACATCTTACACCAAGGTTTCCCTACATTAATGATTTGGCCAAACGTCAACTGACATATCATTAAACGTTGACGTTTAAACGATATGGCTAATGTAGATCTGAATGATGAATTCTAAGATCTGGCCACGACATAGGTATACACTGATTTACCTCGAGCACAGCCAGTAAATACAATGGCGTCTATAGTTACCTAAATTGCCCGCGTGGTTGTCGTACTTTTTTCCCCTATTTATTTTTTAAACCCCCGCCATCCCCTTAATAAGCTAGTTTTTGAAAACTAATGATTTTCAAGTTTATAAATCAAAGAAATAAGACCTTCCACTTTTATAGGGCTTGTTTTAAGTACCTATTAGTACCGAGTTCCAAGTTGATTCGACAGCTTGTTAAAATATTACCATACAAACTTTGACACCCCCTAAACCCTTTTTGAGGGTTTAGTTAAGTTTAAAAAAAACTAATAACTTTATTATTTACTACCTCAATCGATTGCGTACCCAAGTAGGCCGCTGCAGACACAATTTGTCGAAGTGGGGGATCACTGACCCATCCAACGACAAGTGCCAGTGCGGTGCTTCTGATCAGACCATGTCCCACTTGCTGGATGTCCTAAGTGCCCGTTCACCTGCACCTCGGATGACCTAAAGAATGCCACCGATGCCGCAATCAACGTGGCCACCTACTGAGCTCATATAATGTTTAAAAAAAAGCAACGAAGAAGAATTTTTATTGAGCTATCAAAAGGATGTTAAAAATGTTCGGGCCGACATATAGGCCATTTAAAAAATGTGTTAAATTTAAAAAGAAATACACAGATACAACGCACACACACATGTACGTCACAACATTTTATTTGATTTTGTATGAGTTTGTTTTATTTTATTTTATATTGCCTTCAATTTATTTATTATAACGGACAGACACTTCCCTATGTTTATTATTCTAGTGTATGGCACTCGTGGGTTGCAGCTGACAATCAGCGTCAGGTGGTACACTTTGTGTTGTCATCTGACATTATGCTGAGCTGAGGCCCTTTTGGCCAATTTTAACATGTTTTTTTTTGTTTTTATAGTTTTAAGGTGTTGTTTTTGTAATGCCAATAAACGCATTTTTCATTCTTTCTTTCTTTACCGTCGACACGAAAAGAAGAAGACAACTCAACTCCTATAAAGGGAAGTTTTCTAAAATTATGATTACGTTCTTTATTATTTTTTATTATATAGTTTTTAGATCCCTTATCACCCCCAAAGGAGATCATTTTTGAAAAAAATCTTTTATGATTTTTCCATAAAAATAAAGACTAGTCTAGACAATGTATGTATCAATTTATATAACAAAATTGATACATATACTGTCTAGACGTAGAACGTAACGACGTGTTGTAGGAGTCGCAAAAGATATTTTTTTTAAATTGTTCCCTTTTTGGGGTGAAAAGGGATCTAAAAACTACATTTTTATTAAACCTATATGTTTAATAATAATAAAAAATGAGCGAACCTTACAGTAGTTTTATATGATATGTAACATTTGACATCTCACCCAACAGAAACTAGATATGGTCGCCCTAAATGTTTCACTTATACGAAATGCCTACAAACATAATTCCTGTTGAGTCAAAACAATATAAGTATATTGGGTGTGCGGGTGGTTGCGCACGCTCGGTGATTTTCCGTCCATTGCTGCCTCAAATTAATGTCCCCGACTCGATGGCGCTGCTGTGCCATCCACGGCGCCTTTGTGCCTTCGCAGTTGTGAGACCTGTAGGAATCATAAACGGACACATTAAATACTTCATTTTTCACCACCATTTCGTACACTGTTCAAGGCGTTGTTTGAGTACTTATCCATTGTGCCTGGCCTACTTGCGATGCGACTGTGACGCACAGCCGGCATCGCGACATACCCATCGCCCATTATACACCATTTTTTTTCTTAATAAATCTTTGCCGAAGACGATACTTTTGTTTATGGCAGGGTTTCGAGAATGCACAACTCGAAAAATGGAATAGAACATAAATAAGATGTTTTATACTAACACGAGACTAATAAAACTGATCAGCAAAAGAAAATTATCGTAATAAATGACGCTTACCTTCTTCTAATAACATTGTACACCTACTTCATCTATTGATATAGGTACTTCACTTTCTCCTTATAGTGTTAGATTAATTATGTATGACTCATTTTTTGTCTTATTTTTTATTATTATTAATAACTATTCATATATTTTATTCATACATCTCACAGTAATTTTTCTGTCGTGAAACTAAATAACAGTCGGGTGTATCTGTCCGCCGCAGTCGGCGGCCTGTTGCGTTTTGTGAAATTCTTAGTGCACGGTGCACGAATCAATCTAGCTAATCGCTAAGAACAGCTATCTAATAACGCAACACATTTTCGTAAACAATTACGACAAATTTGTTTCATTTTGTCAGTTCAACAACATTCATTGCGTTATTCACGTTGTTGAGCAGATTTTTTTTCGAACTTATGAAGCAATGGATTAGAAATTTGTTTCAAAACGATTCAAATTCCGATTGATCGTGTGTTACGTAATTAGGGTACTGGTTTTCCTTGGACATTTCTTGTTGTTTTCGTTTTTTTTTGTACTTGTAGGTAATTATTTTATTTTATTACTAGTTTATTTATTTATTTAGAGGTTAGTATAAAAATTATTTATTAGGTATGTTGAAACTGTTTGTACTCCCCGTCACTTGTCCATAAGGGTTCACTAGAAAACCAGCGTCAGAAAGCATTTGTCGGGCATTAATGCTGAAATGAACCTTTTTGGCGCAGCCGTGAGGCACACATAAATATTATTGTCAAAAGTTTTTTTTCCACTTTTTTATTTGTTTTTATTTTGTGTTTCACGAACTGTGTCTAAATAAACGGTTTCACTCGGCGTCACGTTTCTGACGGCCAACTCTAGCATCGCACCTGCTCATAAGTCAAATCAAATAGAAAACAAAAAAAAGAAAAATAGGTTTATTTGTCACAGAAACACGTGCATAGAAACAAAACAACAATATGAACATAACAAAAATATTCGGCAGCTGCACGTCATGACTGTGACAAGAAGGCCACTTCCACACAGCATAATGCTGTGCTATGAGGGACCCACGGCACAGCGCTGATTTTCAGTGGTCACCCGAAAAATACTTACGGACATCAAATCAGTAAATAAATATCAGAATTATTAATCATATTATTATTGTACAGCGGCGCATGCGGCTCACGAGACCCCGCAACGCAATAGCGCGCGCTTCCCCGGCTTCCTGTTACACACTTCCGTTGCTTTTCACGAAATCACTCCCACAGATTTGATAAATAATCAAATCTAGATTTTAACTGCAAGAAAGCGAGAGGAGAGATGTTACACAACAATTTAAACAATGGTGTCAAATATAATTATAATGGCATATACATGGCATGGTATGGTACATAATACATTGAGTGCGATAATTACTAATGTAGGTAAAAATCAATGAGCTATACAGCAACAGAAAAATCTATATCTATCCAAAGAATTAATATTTTAACAGAAAATATTTTTTCGGATATTTAAATATACCTGAAAATATCCCACACCCCATCACTACCCGGATAGTTGAAAGTAGTTGAATAGTTCCGAGCGCGGGGCGGCTCCGCTTTCTGACTTCGGAAACAGGGCTTGAAATATTTATACCCTTTCAAAGGGTGTTCAGAGTATAAAACATTCGGTAACTACGGAAACTTTGAAAATGGAATCGATTTTCCGTTCACGTTAAATAATGACTAGGGTTGGAACGTAAATTCGGTGATGCGGTTATTGGAGCGTGGGATATCTGCATTAAAAATTTTCTCGCTATTCTGGTATTGAAATCCTAGTCCTAAGCTCGGCGGTCATGGAACTATATGTTTTAGTTTTGCTTGTTTTTTCAATTTTGTTTTCAATCTGTCAAATCCAAATGACAAAAAGCGGTCATTGTCGTCTTTCACCATCAATATTGAATTACTATCATGTCGCTACCACCGGAAGAATGTACACGTATCGTCACTATGTTAGAAGAAGGCAGGAGTCAGCGAAGTACAGCAAGAACAATAGGCGTGTCACTTTCTACAGTGCAGCGAGTCGTCCAACGTTTCCGAGAAACTGAGGAGAACATAAGAAGACCAGGAACCGGCAGACCGAGATGTACTACGGCTCGAAAGGATCGATTTATTGTTACGACCATGCACCAAAATCGGTACCTCACGGCAGTTGAAGTAACAAATCAACTTTGGGAGACCCGTGAAGACGACGTAAGCGAGCGGACTGTAAGGCTCCTTGAAGCTAATTTGACCCCACATAGACCCGCAAATGGTCCAAAACTTGAAAGGGGACATCGGGTAGCAAGATTACGTTACGGGGAGACAAAGAATGGGCAAGAGACGAATCCAGATTTATGCTTAACGTACATGATGGGCGGCTAAGAGTCTACCGACGGCCAGGGAAACGTTTTATTCCAGCTTGTTTTGAGGAAAAAGTGCCGTTCGGCGGTGGATCTGTTATAGTTTGGGCTGGAATCACTTCAGAGAGTCGCACGGAATTAGTGCTGATAGAAAATGGTACGCTAACTAGTGAAAGATTTGTGGAAGAAATTCTAATGAGCATGTCGGCCCATATTTAATTAATATTGGTGAAAATTCAATATTCATGCATGACAACGCCAGGCCACTTATAGCCCAAATTGTAAATGAGTATTTTTAGGACGTTGGCATCAATCGCATGGATTGGCCCGCGAGAAGCCCGGACCTGAATCTAATTGACCACGCTTGGGACGAGCTTGGGAGGTGTGTAAGAACTGGAAACCCCGCCTCAGCTATACTTCCAGACCTGAAACATGCGTTAGTGGAAGACTGGACCAATATTCCGCAACATCGCATAAGAAACTTAATAAACAGCATGCCCAATCGCCTGGCAGCTGTGTGAAGAGCCCGTGGAGGCAATACAAAGTATTAATTTTGTTTTAAATTTCGTTTCTGTGTTATATGTGAGGTGTCAACCATTATTTTTTCAACGTAAAAGTTAAGTTAAGTTAATATTTCGTTTTTTTATGTAATTTTGACAATTAAACTAATAATGTTTGGTTAACATTTGGTGTTTTTTATTAACTGGTAGTTCATCTACAATATACAGTTTCTTTCATGTGTCGTATTGACCCGTATTCTTTGTCTGCGAGTGTATTATAAATGCGAAAGTAGGTAAGTATGTTTGTTTGTTACGCTTTCACGATAAAACGGCTGAACGGATTTGTATGAAATTTGGCACATTGGATGGCAGCTGCCCCCTTTGCCCCCCCTTGGCGACGTCCTTGTTGTCAGACTTTCGGGCTTCTGACTATCGAAGATCGACTGTCAAAGATCTACAACTGACAACCGGGACCAACGCGAACGGTTTAAACGTGAAAGAAAGAAAGAAAAATAGGTTTATTTGTCACAGAGACACGTGCATACAAATAACAAAAATATTCGGCAGCTGCACGTGCACGTGCACGTGCTCTCCGAGGTACAGGTGGCTCGATGTATAATGGATGGTCACCCATCCACTGACTGACTTTGGCAAGCGTAGCTTCACCTCCAATCGACTTGTGCGGCTGTAATTAAATAGCCACGAGTTTGAAACATACTTAAATAATCATTAAAAGAAATAAAGTCACAATGGAGATCAAGTTTGATTTTTTTTTAACTTTTAAATATAATAAAAATAAAAGTCCAGCATAATCTATGAATATTGAATAAACATAATGACAGTCGATTGGTGCGAAATTCTCCAACCATTTAGGTACCTACCTATCAATAAAAATGGCGTGACAAAAATATTTCAAGTTCAAGAGGGCCTTGACACGTTCCTGAAGCGATAAATTAGACTGTGAGGTCAATTTATGGGCACTTAGTATCCAAATCACATTTTCAGGCAGTGTTTGTATTCATTAATTCTAGGTTTTCCGAAGATATCCTATCTAGAGAGGGCAGACAGAGTTAAGTATACTACTAACTTAACATAACGCTTCTGTTCTTCGAAGATGTATCAGAAACAACTGAATGAGACGAAATTCAAATCTTGTATAAAACGCACACTATGTAGGCAGGCATATTATAAGTTGGGGGATTACATAATTGATAAAAATGCTTGGCTCATTGCTGGTCCTGCTCCACAAGCATAAACTAATTAATTAGCATTTGAAAATACCGTTGGAGCTGCTGAAGATTTTAAAAACTATCTTTGCATTGTATAAATTCAATGTCTTAGCATTGTATAATTGCATAGCACATGTATGAGTACTATGTACCGACTATAAAGCTACCATTTAGGTACTGGGTATGTCTTTCATTGACTTGAATGTGCCCTGGCGGCTGAGATTATGTCATGCTCACTCTAATGTCTCGCTGGCGGTGGCGCGTGTGTTGGATCATTTAGCTCCCTTCAAAATGGTTGAGCTGAATGGTGCTGATCCATGCGTCATGTTCGTGAACGGGCGCCGTCAGTAGAGACTGGTCATCTCTTAGCTGCCATGGCTTATTTTAATATTTTAATTTTTGAATTGTTCTTTGTTTTTTATATTTTTATTACGGACGCTTTTAACGTGCACGTCTTTCTACATCGTCCTCACATGTATAATTTCAAAATTAATGATGTAACCAATATTTTGTAACAATTATTATTTTATTTAAAAGAGTGTCCGTGGAGTTTCTTGCCCGTTCTTCTCCATAGGTACCTACTACGCTTTGGAATGGGCAACTAGCTTCATATTTCTGACTGACCGACTTCTTGAAAATTCAAAAGTGCCTGTAAATGGTTTAATTGAAATAAATGCTTTGAGTTTGAGTTTGAGTTTGAAACGTAACGACGCAGCTGACGAACTTGCTAGAAGTGCACCCAGCACGTCAGTCTGTGGACCCGAGCCTATCGTACCCATCCCCTTCAACCAACTACGCAGGTGGCTACAGGAGTTCACCCACACACAAGCGGAGAACTGGTGGACCTTGACACCGGGCTGCAGGCAATCCGGTTGGCTATGCTGTCCTTGGATAACAGGCTGACGAAGCGGTTATTACGCCTGGACTGGAACGGCCTGCGTCTGGTGTGGCGACACTGCTCGCTAAAAAAACACTTCCACACAATAGGCATAACGGACAATCCTCTATGCAGGGCATGCATGGAGGAAACCGTCAGCCCGTGCTCTTTGAATGCACAGGTGTCTCACAGATTAGAACAGAAACCCTCGGGTCACCCAGATCTTTTATAGACGTTCTGAACAGACCAGGAGATTTAATTAACTTCTGGAAGGAGGTGGGCTAACCACCGACGGCCACCATGGGCTACGCACAATGGTCCATTTGAAGGACTAAGTGCGGAAACCAAACCCAATAACATAGAACATAGAAGGTGTGGTCATATTTAAAGGTGTGGTTCAGACCATCAAACAGATCAATCAGAATAATCGCGTTCTTCAATATCCCACTCACCGCACAGACTTCATTCATTCTTCCTTCTTCGTTCAGTCTATCTCTCTTTGGAATGCGCTCCCCCAGGAAATCAGGATGGCAACCAACCGATTATCCTTTAAAGTTACACATTCGTAAGAAGCTGGCAGTATCATCACAACGTTAATGTTTTCCCATTGTTTGTCTTATTTGTTCTAGTATATTCGGTGTATTTATGTATATTTATTTGTGCTTATATTTATATATAATTAGGCATATATATTATATTAATAGTGTGTAATAGGTATATGTGTATCTTTATAGTAACTAAAAAATATTATGCAATTTGTCGTAATTGCACCTACCACTGTTTGTCTCTGCATCACCCAAAGGTTGACTGGTAGAACATGCATTAAGTCCGTCTTTGTACATTTCTGTGCTTGAAGTATTAAATAAATAAATAAATAAACAGAAAAACTTTCTCCATGGGACCAACATCAGCCGTCCTATACTTTTTTTACTACACTTTTCTGATATACTCTGTATATTATTTTACATTATTGGGACATAAAACAGTTACACATTATAATTTAACTGTGACAGAATAACTTAAAAACTAGATAAACGTGTAAGTCACACAAATGTTCGCGAAATAATGGTTTCTAGATACTTAGTTTAATGCTTGCGTTGTAAGAAGTACTCGTAGGTATTTTGGAATAATAGGTATAAGATGGCTATGTATTTATATATAGCCCATTGTCTAGAAGATATAAAAAATAAAATGATATATAACTACAAGAAATACATAGACTATTTCAAAGATTCAATATATTTCAATTACACCTTGTCCTTCTAATATCTTCCCGGTCACTGCGATCAATCTCAACGGAAACTAGACAAGTGTTTTCTGGCTAGTACAACTATACTAGTCTGGTGTAATTCAGTGTATTATAAGGTAGGTAGAAGGTAATCGAGACTCGCTGCTACTGAAAATGTTATTAATGTCAAATCCATCAAAATTTTACCCGAACTAGAAATCGAAGCTACGATACTGTATATTTTTGTTTTCCTTAAAAACTCAAAGCATTTATTTCAATTAAACCAATTACAGACACTTGAAGTGTCAAGGAGTCGGTCAGTTAAAAAGATGAACCTATTTGCCCATTCCAAAGCGCACTAGGTTGTAGGTTTCTATGGAAAAAAACAGGCAAGAATCTCCATAGACACTCTTTTAAACAAAAAAAATGATTATTCTCTTATTTTCAGATGTCAAAGCTAAGCAGAACACTATAGTGCGGGGGGCAGGGATGCAGGCGGTGGCAGGGGCATACACACCTTAAGTTCAAAATAATAGTTTATATTGAACTTAAGGTGTGTAAGCGCCGCCCGGAGGACACGGTGGAGCATACGGTGGAGGTTTGCCCGGCTTGGGCAGAGCATCGCCGTGTCCTCGTGGAGGCGATCGGTGGCGGGGATCTCTCGCGTCCGGCCCTGGTCCAGGCCATGGTACGGAGCGAGAGGGCATGAGAGGCCGTCACCTCCTCCTGCGAAGCAGTAATGCTCGCGAAGGAGGAGGCAGAACGCGTGAGGGCAAATTTCGTGCCCTCACGCACCTAGCCGCCGCAGGAGACGCCCTGGGCGTCGGGAATCGCAGGCCGATTCCCGGCCACCGTAGGCGCGGGCTTGCGGACGGTGAGCAATGGGTAGCTCGCCGTCCGATAAGGACCAGGCCCGGGTCGACGACGCGTTGTGTTCCACGCGCGCCTCAAAGAGATGTCAGCAAGTGAAGGGGTCCGATAGGACCTATTCCTGCCGGGGTTGCGGGAAAGTCCCAAAGGGATACCGTGGCCCCTGGCAACAGGCAACGGAAGGAACACGAAAAAAAAAAAAAAAAAAGGTGTGTAAGCGCGAAAATATCCAAATCGATGAAATGTGTGTTGTACTTATCTACAATGCGTCGGAGAGGCGCCCGTGTACCAGAGTGAGTCTTGCATCTTGCAGTGTGGAATAGCCGGGGCACACTGTTGCGCCACTTCTTCTTCCCAGCTAAAGCACTAGGAAGTGGTGAAGGGCGGGCGTTTTTGGGGGACTGTCTTATGTAATTTTGACGTTCGAAAAGTGCTGATTCTCAGCCTAGTTTGAATAAATGACTTTTTAATAGGTTATTGGTAATATCTGGACAAGCGAACCTGTTATTACACAGACCATGAAGCATGATGGCGTAGGCTGCGTCTTGACTCCAACTTTGAAGTTTATAACGCTTTAATAATTGACAAGCTTTGTGCATCGTCCTCACATATAATTATATAACTAATGTACTCATACAAAATATTGTAAAACATTTTAAAAGAGTAACGGTGGAGTTTCTTGCCCATTCTTCTCCATACGAAAACTACCTTTTGGAAGGGGCAACTAGAATCAATTAATTTTTTTTGTAAATTTTTGACGTTCAAAAGTGCCTTATACGGGCCTACTTGAAATAAATGATTTGACTTTGACTTTGACTTTGACTTTGAATTGTATTGATTTATTTAATAAGTATAATGTTTCCAGTTTCCACTACTGGCACACAGGCCACCTCTCTATGAGAGGGAGTGGGCCCAGTGCGGGTTGGTAGATGTCACATGTCTTCGAATTGTTGGTTCTAGGTCATGCCGGTTTCCTCCCGATGTTTTCCTTCACCATCTGATAGGCTGCTATCAGATGGTGATGAAATAAATTATACACGCCAGTAGTATACCTCCGCCGCGAAATCATAGCAGCGAAACCGCGGTAGTTCAATTCAATAGACTCGCGTTATGTAAAATGACGCGAGTCTATTGAATTTAACTACTGCGGTTTCGCAGCGGAGGTGTGCTACCGGGGACAAAGTAATGCGCCTGTCTGGGTTCAAACTCAAGACCTACAACTCGTGTTACCACCGGGCCGTCACTGCCAGTCTTCATAAATACCTACAATTACAGTAAATGCCAATACATACATGTAACTGTAACCTTTTGCTAACCAAGGGAATCGATATTATAGTTTGTTCTTGAATAATTGAGTAGCCAATCAAGTAATCATATTGGGGTAAGTTTCGGTTGACTGCTACAGGGCAAAGTTGGAGCGTCTTTTTTGTGAGTTAATCAATAAATTAATAGTTTATTTAGTAACTATTAGCTTTTGACCGCCGCTTCGTCCGCTTGGAGGTCGGAAATTATTGCACGGCAACGTGCTACCGAACTAAAAAGTCCAGGATATAAATTATCTGTGTGCCAAATATCATCCAAATCCGTTCAGCTATTTTTGTGTGATTGAGTAATAAACATAGGTACAAACTTTCACAATTATTATTTAAAAAAAGTAGGATTATAAAAGTAGGAAGTAGGATTACCTAACTAAGAAAGAAAGAAAGAAAATACGTTTATTTGTGGTAAACATGACGCAAAAAAAGAACACAAAATGAAAAAAGAAACAAGTTCAGGGAAAATATGCGTCACATCCACGCAAAACGGCCATCGCTCAGCATAACGCTGCTACCCTATGCAAGACAGAGCCTCAGCGCTGGATTTCAGCGATAGCTGAGCAACTGACGATCAGTTTATAGAGCCCTCTGATATATCGGTCGTTGACCCCGTATGTTAAATAGCCTGTCTTCATCAAGAATTAGACTACCAAATGCAAAAAGGTTTTTATTAACCGACTGGTAGTTTCCGAGATTAGCGCGTTCAAAAAACAAACAAACTCTTCATCTTTATTATTAGTATAGACCCGTACCCTAATTACATCATACACGATCAATTGGAATTTGAATTGTTTTCGAACAAATTGCTAATCTATTGCTTATTTTGTTATTTCTTTTTTCACCAACAGCTTCTGTATACAAAATATAAAATAACAATAGTTACCAGTTATGTGCTTATACAGTTGCCAATAACAGGTGAACCAACATTCTCAAATACAGTGATAACTTTAATTATTTTTTTTTTAATTAATTTTTATTTATTTCAAAAAAGTGTGATACAGTCTGTTACAATAATTACAATTTACAATTTAGGCATAAATCTTAAGGAGAGTAACAATATACAGAATTGAATCTGGCGTCCTAGCTAGGTTACCTGTATTAAGGTTCGCCAGCCCAGGTTCCCAATAAAAGGAGTACAAACTTTATTATAGACTGCTTAGGACTATAGGTTGCAAACATATAACTTAACGTTAACTTATATTATGTGAGTGAAGTGGTAAATAAGTGTGTGTGTTTTGTGTTGTAGGTGTGGTGTGTGATTGTGTGTGTGTGTTTTGTGATGTAGGTGTGGTGTGTGTGCGTAATCGGAAGAGAAAGAGGTTGAGTTTAGGTACGGAGCGTTAGGAAAGTCACTACGATTGTGATGTAAGGAGATATTCAGTGTCGTCGTAGTTTAAACTGGTTAGAAATGTTGTTGTTAGTTTTTTACACATTTCGTAAGAGGATTGATGTACAGGGATAGTTTTGTTTATTCTATTATATAAAAATGGACCAAGGTAGTAAAAGAATCGTTTAGCAAAGGCAAAACGTGTGAAGGGTACTTTACAAATGTCGTTCTTTCGCCTATGTGAGGATTGAGTTTGTGTAAACGGAGTTTTTGTATGTTGTTGTAATATAATGTTGAGAATGAATGTTTGCCGTACCGTGAGGACTTTGCATTTTTTATACAAATCAAGGGTTGGGAAGAGCATTGGCCGGAAAGTAGCAACCTTAAGAATGGCTCTCTGAGCCACTTCCAGAGGTTTGAGCGTAGTTTTCGCAGCTCCGCCCCAACTATTAATACAATACGAGATAACTGACTGACACATGGCGAGATACACGGTGCGTATAACATAAGTATTGGCAATGTGTCTGAGTGTTTTAAAAAGATAAATGAGTTTACGAACTCGAGCGGTAAGGTGGGTGATATGTGCTTTGAAGTTAAGGTGTTTATCTAGGATGATACCGAGGTATTTAGTTGTATCAGTAGAGGAAATTATAGGACACTTGCATGGGGCCGAGTTGTCTTGGCAGGTGTGAGCTTTTAGTGTAATGGGTGTCAAGGGTTGCGTAGTGGAATTTAGAGAGAATGTTATGAGTTTAGTTTTACTAGTGTTTAGCGTGAGTGAGTGAGAGATAAGCCATCTATATATCAAATCAAATCCAGTTTGAGCAGTTGCTTGCAGTTTAGCCCAGGATTCATCATGAAAGGAAATTGCAGTATCGTCGGCAAAAGAGACAATATTACCAGAGCTGAGGTGAATGTTGCACAGGTCGTTTATGAACACCAAGAACAATGTAGGTCCCAAAACACTACCTTGAGGTACTCCATACGAAATAGGCAGCTCGTCGCTATAACAACCACCGATTTTGACTATCTGCCTACGGTCTGTGAGATATGAATTAAAAAGCTGTAGTTGCACACCACGCACGCCAAGACATTCTAGTTTAGATAGAAGGCAGGGGAGAGGAACGGTATCAAATGCCTTTGCAAGATCCATAAACACTGTAAGGCATTTTTTGCGTTGATTTAGTTTATCAACGATTCCATCTATCAGTTTCAAGGCTGCGTCAGAAGTAGATTTTTTCTTCCTGAATCCAAATTGGTTGGTTGACAATAAATTATTGCCTTCAAGGTAAGTGGTAAGCCTGTTATTAACGAGTCGTTCTAAGATCTTGGATAGGGCAGGTAGCACCGCAATAGGGCGATAATTAGTTACAGAGACCCGGAAAGAAGAAGGAAAGGTACCAGAGACGAGGCATAGGTTGAAGATATGGCAAAGAACGGGTGTGAGGATTGCAGAGTACCTTTTTATCATGGTTGTAGAAATGCCATCAAAGCCCACTGCAGCATTGGATTTCAGAGATTCAATAATAAAAGCTATCTCATCAGGATTTGTTTCTAAGAGTACGAAGGAACTCAAACTATTGGAGGTATTGAATTGGGGAGCAGGAGGGCAGCTATTCTGTACACTCCGATTATGATTAGCGAGATCTTTACCTATATTTACAAAAAATGAATTAACATCGTTAAGAGATTGAGAAGGGGTTTCCGAGGAGGAAAGTAGCTCCGTAGGAGAGTGAGTAATTTTCGTTGTGTTTGTGACACGCTTGACTGTATCCCACAACATCTTTGTGTTACGACCGGCTTTAGCAATTTCATTTGAATCTAACTGTCTTTTAACTTTCCTAAGAATCTTATTACAGAAGTTTCTGTATCTTGTGTAAGTAGCTTTAAGGACTTCATTATCAGGAGACTGTTTATATTTTTTGTGCAAAATGTCTCTGTTCCTCATGCTTTAGGATTCTCTTGCGTTTTGCTGTACGCTTTACTGTTGAGTGATTATTTATCTCCTGCGATAGAGTTTGTATCAGACAGTCTGTAGCAGCGTCTGGATCATTCAAGGATAAAATATGCGTGAATTCCAGATTTTGCATAGACTTGTCGAGTGAGACGAAGTCGGTCTTTAGGATTGAGGTATTAGAAAAATTACGGGGTGGCTTTAAATTTAAACAAAGGAGAGTAGAGAAGTGATCAGTAACAGTGGAATCGAAAACGAACGTAGAAGAGGGTAATTTGGTTTTAAGAATTGTGTGGTCAAGGCAATTATTACCTCTTGTGGGTAGTTGGTGGGAAGGTAAAAACCCATGATAAGAGAGACAGTTAAGGTATTCGTGCGACCAATGGTTCATAGTCGAAGTTGTAGTATCTATGTTTATGTTTATGTTTATATCACCTGATAACCTAAGGTAAAAACGAAATTAATATTATTTTTATAAAAATTAAGTGGTACAGAAATATAAAATGATATACTTAAGTTAAAAGTTACAAAGGTTGCAATAAATACTTACATACCTACTAATACAAAGAATCTTTAGATTGTGCGGGTTGCGTGCTTTGGGATCTTAAAATTTGGGTTTTAAAGTTTTTTAGGGAGTCATGATATATGTCAACATGTGGAGTAGATTTTACATAAGAATTAATCTCTCGGCTGAGCCTATTGAGAGGTGGGTTTACTTCTATATTTGTGTTGGATGCTTTAGTGTAGAATAAATGGGTAATGGGATATCTGGGTAAATTATAGGGGACTTTTAGTCCAATTTTTTCAGTTAAATTATCGCAGTCTAATTTATTGTTAACCAATTTGAAAAAAAACATGAAATCTTGTACAAGTCGGCGGTCGCGCAAAGTAATCAAATAAAATAATAAAGTAATTTTGTCGTAATCGTTTACGAAAATGTGTTACGTAATTAGATAGCTGGTATTGGGAGAGAAAAAAAGAAATATGCGTTTAATAGCTTCTGCCGCGACTTCGTTCGCATTAAATTACTTGTTCCCCGACCCATCCCGTCGCATTGCATCGCCCGCCCGCGTTATTACTTCGTTTTCGCTTAGCGTTCTTTCTGGCTTTTTTTCTTTTTGCTCGGCTCCTAGGGGTGGTAGCGTGATGTTAAAGACCCCATAACCTTCCTCAAGAATTAGGCTATCAAATGCAAAAAGAATTTTTCAAAACCGACTGCTAGTTCCCGAGATTAGCGCGTTTAAACAAACAAACAAAAAAAAAAACCTTAAAACTATAAATAACAGAAAACAATGATTATTAGGTTTTTCCATGAGAAATTTTTCAGTAACAGCGAGACCTTAGAAGATCGCGTTGTGTCACCCCCGTACCTCGGAGAGGACAACCATTGGTTACTTTTGTCACTTTTGAATTATCAAGGAGTCGGTCAGTCAGAAATCTGAAGCTAGTCGCCCATTCCAAAGCGTAGTAGGTACCTATGGAGAAGAACGGGCAAGAAGCTCCACGGGCACTCTTTTAAATTATATTGTTACAAACATATTACATCATTAATGTTGAATTTATGATTATTTATTGCGAACGATGTAAAAAATACCGGCCAAGCACGTGTGGGAAAATGAAGGGTTCCGTACTTGCGATGAAGAAAGAAGAGTAAGAATTTATTATCCCAAGAATAAACTTAACATTGTAGTAGACGTTATCCCATATTCAAAAGTTATTCAAATTAGGCTGAGAATCAGCACTTTTCCATACATTCCAAATGCAAATTTAAGTTTTTACCCACAATATTGAGAGATTTACCATGTTATTTTAAGAACATAGACTTCTTATAGGTTGTCCTGTAATCTTTAAGCATATAATTATTTTCCATATTTTTTTCAAAATTTTGGGTTTAGTAGTTTCGCTGATAAGGGATGATAAATTTTCGTCTATTTCGTATTAACTTTGAAACATTTTATTTTAAAATATTAAAAAAAAAAACAATTTGAGACTCATAGTAAGTCCTTTCATTTGATATGTCATACGGTACAGTTTGCAAAACATTTTTTGTTATTTACTTATTTTTCTCCCAAAAGTGACGTATTCAAAATTCATTTATTTATGTTACACACCCGTCTTTGGGTCACAGACATTCATATGTGTACCAAATTTCAACTTAAAGCTTCGTGCAGACTAGCGCGACGCGTCACTGGTTATTGTTTTACCGAGAAGTTTTCTTAAAAATTGTATTGTTCAAGTCGCGTCGCGCCGTCGCGTCGCGCTGGTCTGCACGAGCCTTAATCGGTTCATTAAATTCGGAGCTAATTCGTCTGTCGGCTGTGACAGATGGACAGACAGACACACGAGTGATCCTATAAGGGTTCCGTTTTTTCCTTTTGAGGTACAGAACCCTAAAAAGACGTACACGTTAAAAGTGTCTAGAGTACCGCAAATAGAAACGGGTTGCACTCCAGGAGTGCCGCCGCCGCGCCGGCAGAAGTGAAAACTTGATTATTAACGTTGTGCATTTTTCGATATTTTGGAATTGTTAGGGAATAATTTTGCACGAATTGCTTTAATTATCAGTATAAAAGTACTATCATTTATGTGGTAAAATACAATATTCATTTATTGCGCTATCGTCTACAAACATGACAATTTAAATTACATTAAACATTTAACACTTCAGAGCTATTACAATTAGGTATTTTACATTAAAAAGTTTATCTCTCAGAAAAATCAACTTCTATCCATAATAAAAGTGAAGTGATGTTCTTTTATTTGTAGGTATACGTCTTACGTATTTTCGATCAGGTCACGTGTCCTGACGCGAGTTTAACTTTTTTTACCCATCACAAAAAAAGTGCACAAAGCCGCTAAAGAAGTTTTCACTTAAAAAAAAAACAATTAAAAAAATATGCTACTGACGGCGTCCGTTCACGAAAATGACGCATGGATCAGCAACATTCAGTACTCAGCGCATTCGTGCTGGGCTCATAGGAGCATAATATCAGAACCGACAACAACTTATGTGAAAACTTTACGACTAAACCATTGTCGAAACAAAACAAATGAGTATCCCAAAGTGAAACCAACCGTACCTAATGTTAAACTATGCATGATCGTCAAACTTTTCGAATTAATTGAAGAGTAAACGCTGGTAGAACAGTTTTAAACTTTTAATTGAAAGTAACGTACGTATTGACACTCGGGACTATCTCTGTTAGTAGGTACTGGGAAGTTTTTGATAGGCTAGCATCATTAATCTAAGTTTTTTATTAGCTTGGAGTTGCTTCCTGTCTAAAGGGATGCAGCAGAATTCTAGTATTCATCATGAAGCGACTGCCTGTCTGGTCTCCACAACCAAGTTTCTTGGTAACACGATACCGCTTGGGGCGGGCCTGAAAGTCTGAAGACAGTCTTGTCTTTAGACTTTCAGGCTTCTGAATACCAATTACTTACGACTATCATTCATTATACACTACACACGGATCCGGCTTTAGAACTTGATTTTGCAAACAAACGAGCGAATGTGTGTAACATTTCATCCAGCGAACACTGGACGTTTTTTGCAAATATTCGACAGTTTGTGAGGGCTTTTAGTCTACGGGCACGAAATTAGCGGCGGCCGAGCGATCAGCGGAGCGGGGCGATCCGGCAGCGGCCCAGGCGTGGGCACGAAACTGGTGGTACAAAAACACTATTGGAACGAGCGGCCATCCATTCGTAAAGTCCGGTTAAGCAGGTACGACCTTAGAGGTCACCTGCGAGATGCCTTAGTTAAAAAAAAACGAGCGGCCATCGAGCAAATCAAACACGTTTATTCCTGTCGCTTGCGCCCAACCACCGCCTGTGCATCGCTCGATCGCCCCGCGCCGCTCTCGCCCGCTTCGTGCGCGTCACTTCAGAATGCTATGCTTTTGTTTATGTCGCCGCTGCCCCCCGCCGCTCCACTGTCGCCATCGCTCGGCTGCCGCTAATTTAGTGCCCGCAGACTTAAAATTTCAAACCCTCCTCGCGACTGGCAGTTTTTTAGATCTTCGTACTTAGGCGTCTATGTGTTCATGTGCCTGTTTTTGCTCGTTGTATGGAGCCTATCTTCTGTACTTATGAACCCATCTAACATAACATAACATATCGTGGAAACGGTTTTGCGGGGCATAGTTTTTAAGTAAGATTCTTATAAAATTTGTACATGATAAATAAATAAAAAATGAAAAATCACCTATTATTGCACCCACATTTCGTCAATTATGTTTAAATCTCATTGTAATAGGGGCCGTGCCTATTACCATCAACCAGGCACAAATGCAGATTCTAGGCTGCTGTTGAAAAGTTCCATATAGAAAATCCCAATAAAGGCTCCAAACCCCATTTTCCGCGTCTTTTTTCCAAAGTCAGCTCCGCAGGCAGCCAATTCAGCAACCGGCGCTGGATGTCAATTCGGGACACGGCACCGGCAGCTAAGGCACTTTCTAACTTTAATTCACATGTAGGTAAACGTCATCATCTGCCTAGCCTTTTCCCAACTATGTTCGGGTCAGCTTCCAGTCTAACCGGATGCAGCTGAATACCAGTATTTTACATGGAGCGACTGCCTACCTGACCTCCACAACCCAGCTACTGGGTAACACGATACCCTTTGGTAAGACTGGTTGTCAGACATTCGGGCTTCTGACGACCCGTAACGACTGTCAAAGATCCACGAATGACAGTCGGGACCAACGGCTTAACGTGGTTTTCGAGGCACGGAGGACTCTCGGTATGTAATGGATGGTCACCCATCTACGAACCGACCGCAGCAAGCGTAGCTTAACCTTCGATCGACTCGTGCAGCTGCTATTAATACACATATATTACCTGTCCTCTAAACCGAATTTCGGCCATGGCGAGCAATGTCAGCGAGACTAGTCTTCGGCGCGGGAGATATTAAGTGCACAAGTGTGTGCGCTTACACAGGTGCACTGTCTCTTCCTTCACTCTCATAGTCTGCTGGGACGACAATCCGACACTACCGGGGAGAGACAACTGCTATCATCAGCCTCGCATCAGAGTCACAGTTTGGAATCTGGTAGTGGTAATTAATAGACTCGACTCCTATCATGTCATTTGGTCTAAATAGCTTTTTATTTTTATTATTTGATTTTGCTTTTATATAGATTCTTTTCTTTTAGATTCTGTGAATGTGAGAACGTTGTAGGCTTAACAGACTGTAGATCCGTCGACCATTTTCTATCTTGCTAAGTACCTGGTACTTGTTGATAGGCCTACACTGTCCTCTCATACCTATTAACTCTGTAATTTGAAAACATTGTAAATACCATTTACTTTTAAAAGAGTAACCATGGAGTTTCTTGCCGGCTCTTCTCCATAGGAAACGACCAATTGGAACCGTGCACCTAGCTTCTGACGTTTCATAAGTGCCCTTGTAGGTTTATGTGAAATAAAATAATTTGAATTTGAATATAATTTTAGATAAAACATATCAAACTGATGAAAATTGGATGTTCTATATACCTCAAACTAACTCTTCAGAAAATACAGGCTATGACATATAATAATCAGCGTATAATTATCCCACTGCTGGGAACTGTACCTCCTCTTATTGAGAGGGAGTGGGCCGTAATCCACGCGGGCACAGTGCGGATTGATTTGATTTGATTTTTAAAGGTCTTTATTAACAGGAAATGGTTAATACAAGTTAACAAAAAGATCTATTCTAAATGTAAAGTAACATAATCCGAGCGATGTTAAATAGGCTAAATCACCTCTTTTAACATACAACATGTACGATCGTTGGTGTGACTACTAATTTAATAGATACATAATATAAGATTGTGCTGTTATGTAGGGTTTGCAGACCCACATTTTTAAATTTAACTTACCTAGGGGTTGTAAATGATTAAATTCTTACATTATTAGGTAAGAATTGTACATTATTGTAAATTATTGTAAGGCAAAATAAAAGCATATTTAAAACATAATGTAATGTACATATCACTGAGTTAAGTTACAGCAATCACGCTGGACAGGTGGTAAGTGAGCTAATGTTAATCCACCAGGAAATGGTGAAGCGGTAGTTTGTACTTGTTATAAGTCCTGGCATAAGATAATCGGGTTAATCTACTCTTACCAATGTGTGAAACCAGAGTACTGCGATGACGTGGATTATTAAAGAGGTAGAATTTTCGGGTTACCTGTGTGTGCGGATTGGTAGATGTCACATGTCTTCGAATTTTTGGTTCTAGAAAATTTCGGTTCGGTGTCGGTGTGATACATTAATATACCACTTCTTTTTCTTTTCGTGTGGTATGTGACTAACCTGGTGTCAGAGTTTTTAAAGCCACCCATGGGCCTCTGACTAGGCTTGTTGTCGAGAAATATCTCTCAGGCATGCCGGTTTCCTCACGATGTTTTCCTTCACCGTTTTTAAGCAAGCGATAATTATACAATACGTACATGAATCCGAAAAGTCACAGGTACGTTGCCTTGGGTTCGAACTCGAGACCTATAACTTGGCAGTCTGACGGTCACACCACTAGGCTATCACTGCTCTAAAAATACAACCACATTCCGACCTATACTTTTAGAGAAACATTTAAAATTCATATTATGTTTGGTTGTTATTCAAGAAAAGTTACGCGAGACTTTTGAAAGGCCGTCAGATGCAATATTCTAGATATTTTCATAACACAATATTGCTATGAACATGAATAATATTAAGAAAATATTCAGAAGAGTTTGCCAATGTATATTGGACTAGATTTTATTACTGACTTTGCTTGAGTTTTTAATGTAATTATATCATGTTTGAGTTTTTATTCACTTTTCTCCATGTCCTGATAGAAAGCGCTCGTTGCGCGGGTACGCGAACGTCGCGATCATTTGTTCGTTGAACCCGAAGTCTTCGTCGCGCCGACAGAGGGCGCGTTCGGGTTTTCCGAACAAATGAAGGACAAATGCTCGCGACGATCGCTTATATGAGGACACGGCCTTATAAAGCTTTTTGAATCAAACTCAAACTCAAAGCATTTATTTCAATTAAACCATTTACAGGCACTTTTGAATTGTCAAGGGGTCAGTCAGTCAAAAGTATGAAGCTAGTTGCCCATTCCAAAGCGTACTGTTCCTATGGAGAAGAACGGGCAAGAAACTCCACGGTATACTTTTTTAAATCATAATATTGGTAACATCGTTAATGTTGAAATTATACATGTGAAAACAATGTAGAAAGACGTGTACGTAAAAAGCGTCCGTAATAAAAAGATAAAAACAATTCAAAAATTAAAATAAGACGTGGCATATAAGAGATGACCAGTCCCTACTGACGGCGCCCGTTCACGAACATGACGCATGGATCAGTACCGTTTAGCTCAACCATTTTAAAGAGAACTTAACGATCCAACACACACGCCACCACCAGCGAGACATTAGAGTGAGCATGACATACTCTCAGCCGCCAGGGCACATTCAAGTCAATGAAAGACGTACCCAGTAAATGGTAGCTTTATAGAAGGTACATGGTCACAGTGCTCACACATGTGCTATGCAATTATACAATACTACGAGATTGAAGTTATACAATTCAAAGATAGTTTTTGCAATCTTCAGCAGCTCCAACAATATTTTAGAATGCTAATCAAATTAGTTTATACGCCCTTGTGGAGCTGGACCAGCGTTGAGCCAAGCATTTTTGTCACTATATAATCAATCCCCCAGCTTATAATATGCTTGGCAGCATAGTGTGCGTTTTATACAAGATTTGAATTTCATTTCATTTTTTGTAGTATGTGGGTAGGTATTTTATTTTAACATTTTAAACAATACCCCATGAAGGATGAATTAATTTTTATTTTAAATCGGTGAGGGTGCCGTACCGCAAAAGGAAAAAAAAAGGGGACCGGTAATAGGATTGTTGTCCGTCTGACCGACTTACAAGACCTTTTTTCTTAGAAACAGGTAGGGCTATAAGTAGAGTCAACTTCGTAAGTACTCCGCTTTATCATTTTTGACAACAATTCCCGAAACTCTCTAAGGGGTCGTCCATTTTGCGGGAAAGTCCGAAAGGGATACCGTGGCTCCTGGCAACGTACAGGCAACGGAAGGAACACGGGTGGGTTTTTAGTCAGTAAGAGTCTGACACGCCCTCCTGCTCCGCCCAGAGCGGAAGAAGTTATTTGATAATTTCCCACCAAAAAAAAAAAAGGGGTCGTCCATTAATAACGTGATGTTTTGTTTTTTTAGCAATTTTTTAACTCCCGCTCCCTCCTAGTGATACTTGTTGAGGTTTTAGACTACCCCCATCCAAATTCACGTGTAATTATTGGTGTAACAAGTAACTTTAAAAAAAACAGAATATTTTGTCTTAAATACCGCTGCATAACCGTTACAAATCAAGGTCACGCACCGCTTTTCGGTTTAAAACTCGCGCATTCAACGAAAAATAAATACAAGTGATATTTTACTACAACCCCTCTCCACCTTGAGATAAATCATGATTTTTTCCGAGCCCCCTCCCCGCCTTTTGAGCCTCACGTGGTTAATGGACGATCCCTAACTGACAAATAGACTTTGTTGTTTTAGACCACCAGTGGTGACCACTGAAAATCGGCGCTGTGCTGTGGTCCCCCATAGCACAGCATCATGCTGAGTGGAAGCCTTCTTGTCACAGTCATGACGTGCAGCTGCCGACTATTTCTGTTTTGTGCTCATGAATATTTATGAAGTTCTATTTTGTTTTATTTTTCTGATAACACAAGTTAATTATGTATCTTTTTGTACCCAAGAGATCCGTAGGAGAACCAAGGTAACCGACATAGCCCGAAGAACGGCCAAACCGTGGCACATTGCTCGCAGAACAGATAGCCAATGGGACCGAAAGGTTCTGGAATGGCGACCGCGTACTGGGAAACGTAGCGTTGGAAGGCCTTCCACAAGGTGGGCCGATGCAGGGTTGCCCGACGAGTGCGAGTGTATTAACGCATCAATTTTTGAAAATGATCGTACTGCAACTGCCAGAGCCACGCGGAACCCGTAGCTGGTTCGCAAAATTAGAAATAGGACAGGAATTTTAGGAAGTTGTGAAATGTGAAAGAAAAAGAAAAAAAACATTTTTTCGCTCGCAAGTACGATAATCATCGTACGTCTGGCATCCCTGGACCGATGACCTTGTGAAAGCCGCAGGAATTCGCTGGAGGTGAGAAGTAAAGAACCGGTCGAAGTGGCGGTGCTTGGGGGAGGCCTATGATGATGCACGTGTATTTCTGACAAATATCCAAATTGTTCTCTTTTTCTTTTATGACATGCAAGTGATATTCAACCTCAGGGCGTTAAACCTTGGGCACGCCACTATTGTAGCGATAAGTCCCCTATTTGAGGAGTGGCTAGAGAGGCGCCACGGCGTTCTCACCTTCCGCCTGACGCAGATCCTCACCGGACACGGTTGTTTCGGGAGGTTCCTGTTTCGTATCAGGCGAGGAAACGCCCGGGTGTCATCACTGCGTGGATCGCCCGGAGGACACGGTGGAGCATACGGTGGAGGTCTGTCCGGCTTGGGCAGAGCATCGCCGTGTCTTCGTGGAGGCAATCGGTGGCGGGGACCTCTCGCGTCCGGCCCTGGTCCAGGCCATGGTACGGAGCGAGAGGGCATGGGAGGCCGTCACCTTCTTCTGCGAAGCAGTAATGCTCGCGAAGGAGGAGGCAGAACGCGTGAGGGAGAGGCAAATTTCGCGCCCTCACGCCCCTAGCCGCCGCAGGAGACGGCCTGGGCGTCGGGAATCGCAGGCCAATTCCCGGCCACCGTAGGCGCGGGTTATGCGGACGGTCGACGGCGCGTTGTGTTCCACGCGCGCCTCAAAGAGATTTCAGCGAATGAAGGGGTCCGATAGGACCGATGCCTGCCGGGGTTGCGGGAAAGTCCAAAAGGGATACCGTGGCCCCTGGCAACGTGCAGGCAACGGAAGGAAGACGGGTGGGTTTTAGTCAGTAAGAGTCTGACACACCCTTCCGCTCCACCCAGAGCGGGAGAAGTTATATGATAATTTGCCACACAAAAAAAAAATGGCGTTAAAGCTAGGTAATTTGCTTCTGAAGTAGATTTTCTACTATCAACTGTTTTATTATATTAGTTTCTCAGAACTTCCATGTTCTAAAATTTATAGTTCTTTAATAACAGCTTGTTTTTACTATATAATAGTAATCTGTGGAAAATGTTATAGGTAGTATATTTGTTAAGTTTAATTTTAAGATTTTTCTGTTTATGCTTAATATACTACTGTTTGTTTTCCCTAAAGTAATAAATAAATAATAAAACTGAAGGGTTTGTTTGTTTTTTTTTGTTTGAACGCGCTAATTTCTGGAACTAGGTACCAATCGGAGTTGAAAAAATCTTTTTGCTTATTTTGATAACCCAATTCTTGAGGAAATTCATAGGCTATTTAACATCACGCTTCGACTTTAAGGAGCTGAGCAAAAACAAAAAAAAGTGTGAAAGAAAGCTTAGCAAAAACGAAATAACGGGGCACAGCTATAGGGATATATTTTGTGTTAAAACAATATGTAGGGATGATGAAAAAAAGAAAATGTTTTGTCCGTCAAATAGATCCCCTCCCCACTCAACCGACTTCTACTACTACTCCTTCAGTGTGCATGCGGTACGGTTGTGGAATTCACTTCCGCCTAACATTAGGGACTGCCAAACTGTTGCAGTTTTTAAAAGAAGAGTGAAAGAACACTATCTTTCCACTTCGTCATAGTTGCATATTTTGTATTTATTTTTGTATTATATACCTACTAAATTATAATTATTAGTATATATATTTTAGAGATATTTATTTTAGAAGTGTGTATGTAAGTATATTCTCATATTGAAGGTCATATTTTATATTAGTGAATGGTTAAATGTTTTTATTTTATGTATTTTATTTTCTCTTCTACTCTTACACATGTTGTCTATATCTCTTTTTATCCACTTTCCTGTCGCAGGTTGCTGGAAGAGATTTCTTTGGAAATAAGCATCACCTTTGTACGTATTTTTCTGTTCCTTTTTCTTGTCTCTTTATATGTGTGAACATAAACTGTTAGATAAATAAATAAATAGATTATAAAAAAATATTGGACACGTATTTTTTCTTTTTTTACGTAATCAAAAGATTAAAGCAATACATTGAGTTAAAATGTGGCATGACGTGAATCTTTGGTAGATTTTATACTGAATTGTGACTCCCCAACTTTAATGCATTTTACCAAAATCATTTTTTATTATTATGATTAAGAAAAAAATACGTCAATCTACTGCACGCAGACGAAGTTGTGATCAGAAGCTAAGCTATAGTGATACATAAACATAACCACAGAAATGAAATGGCTTATTATTGCAATATTATATTATATTTATACATCTAGAATTAATTATTGTATATTTATTTTATTTTTATATCATAATTATACGAGTGTATGCTGCACCGGTCTACGTCATGACGTCAACGCCGGCTGTCGCTGAAAACCAGCG
Source organism: Xanthia icteritia (assembly GCA_949128155.2). Taxonomy (NCBI): domain Eukaryota; kingdom Metazoa; phylum Arthropoda; class Insecta; order Lepidoptera; family Noctuidae; genus Xanthia; species Xanthia icteritia. The sequence goes on along the minus strand of OX421959.2, from coordinate 8,087,727 downwards.
CTGGGGCTCTGTCTCGAATAGGGTCGCAGCATTATGCTGAGCGATGTCCGTTTTGCGTGGATGTGACGCATATTTTCCCTCAACTTGTTTTTTTTTTTGTGTTGTTTTTTTTGTGTCATGTTTACCGCAAATAAACGATTTTCTTTCAAGTTACAAGTTAGTTTGAAAGAAAATACTGAGAAACTACCGATGGTAATAATATGTGGGCGTCCAAGCAAAAAGGGTCCAGTCGTGGGGTATTGAGTTAAACCTAGAATACCTTCGGTATCTAGAATAGTCAATTGATAGTAAGGATTGAAAAAATATTCAAAAACTGGCACATTTTTTTTATCAGACATTTGAAGTTGAAAATTTTGAAAAGTCGTATTTAGTCATTTACTATATGAAATCGTAGATAATTGAGCATTTATTAATAATCAATTAAAATTGTGAAATGCAATTTTTTCACCCAACTTTACAAAACTTCTTATATCTCGGAAACTAAATGCTGAGAACTGGACCCTTTTTGCTTTGACACCCACATATTATTATATAGTCCTCCAGACTGTATTTCGGCCACGGCGGCCAATCTCAACGGAGACTAGCCTTCGGCGCGGGAGATATTATAGTGCACAAGTGTGTGCGCAGACACAGGTGCCCTCTCTCTTCCCTCACTCTCATAGTCCGATGGGACGGCAATCCGACACGACCGGAGAGAGATCAGGCGCAGGACCAACGGCTTAACGTGCTTTTCGAGGCACGGGGGTATCACTCCGCCAACTTCCAAACTCCGGGCTGTTACTAAGAAATTCCTAATGGAAAAACCCAATAACACTTTGCCCGACCCGGGAATCGAACTTAGGACCCGCTCAGCAGTCGCGCTTGCAACCACGAGACCAACGGGGCAGGTACATATTATTATTATGTTACCAAACGAATAGCAACAAGGTAACTATATTAACTCGGTTTGATTTCTATAGTAGATGATTATAACATCACGCCTGTATTCCTCGAAGAGTTAGGCAGAGGTGTATCTATAGTTAGCTTTCATGTAATAGAGGGCGAGCCTATTGCCAAACCCAGACTCCTGGCTGCTACTGAGAAATTCCAGATGGAAAAACTCATTAACATCTTGCCCGACTCGGTAATCAAACCCAGAAGCTCATGCTCAGCAGAATTGTGACCAATGAGGCAGCAATCGATCTGCCGGGGTTGCGGGAAAGTCTGAAAGGGATACCGTGGCCCCTGGCAACGTACAGGCAACTGAAGGAACACGGGTGGGTTTTAGTCAGTAAGAGTCTGACACGCCCTCCCGCTCCACCCAGAGCGGGAGAAGTTATTCGATAATTTCCCATCCAAAAAAAAAAGGCAGCATTCGATCGATTATAATCACTGGCATCGAAATTGCGTTACACACATGATATCACAATCTTGGTTTTGAAGAAAATTAATAATCCAATGCTTCATATGTTTGAAACATTCTGCTCCTCAACATAAATAACGCAATGATTACTGTTGCTTTGTCAAAAGTTACCCAATTATTATATTGGCATAGTTTTACAAAAGGTAGAAATAGAACGCATTTGTCAGCATCTTGCTACGCGTTTAGCTACGTCGTAGCTCGCTCTGCTACGGCGTAGCTCCCGTAGTATCGTACAATGATCTCCAATCGATAAATCTTAATTTAATTACTGTATTCAAGCATATAGGCACAAATATATACCTACCCTAGTTAGATTTCATGATTGTCTGGCAGTTTGGGTACTTTATGCTGCCTTCCCAAATGTCCTTTCTTTAATGTTACTCGTCAAATCCTTGACCTCCTTAAGTTCTGAGTTGAGCTACACGATAACTGACACATGCATGCAGTGACTAAATAGGTCAACTCAAATATGAGTGTTATTTTTCCTCAAAAAAACATCTCAGACACTAATCTGCGTGGTCCTTACATGATCTGACAAAGACAATGTCTGGACTTTAAAAAACTTGTTTATGTTTTTTCGTAGAGTATACGAATAGGAAATACTCATAGTTGTTAGGGTTCCGTACCCAAAGGGTGAAACGGGACCCTATTACTAAGGCTCCGCTGCCCATCTGTCAAAAGGCTGTATCTCATGAACCGTGATAGTTAGACAGTTGAAATTTTCATAGATGATGTATTTCTGTTGCCGCTATAACAACAAATACTAAAAACAGAATAAAATACATATTTAAGTGGGGCTCCCATACAACAGACATGATTTTTTTGCCGTTTTTATAGATAATGGTACGGAACCCTTCGTGCGCGAGTCCGACTCGCACTTGGCCGGTTTTAATTGTTTAAATATTATTGACCAGTGTAAACTAAAAAAAAACAACCGACTTACAAAAACTACTACAAATGTCGGTTGTGTTTATTTGTAAAAAGTTTTTATATATTATATTTATATATATATTTTGATTACAGCATATTGAAGCTACCAAAGAATAATACAATTTTTATAGGACCACCGCGCAAGCTTCTATCAAATAAAAAAGATTTTTAAAAATCGGTCCACAATTGACAAAAATATGGATGGACATACATTAAAAAAAAAGTGACGAACATAGAATATATTTATTTTTAACCGACTTCCAAAAAGGTGGAGGATTTTTTCGAAAGCGGGTTAAAAATAAATATATCAAGAATTTAGAGCTTATTTTGAATTAATAATTTATAATTTCAGTTTTCAGTGATACCATTATCATTGCATGAATTAGAATTTAGAATTAGAATTTTTATTTATTTGTGAGAATGTAGTTTTAATTCTATACATTCTACCACAAAGTACCTATATGGTGTACAAATATTCAATTTTTATCACCTTAATCATTCATTCCTTCCAGATGAACATAAACCCGACATATCCTTTCAGTATCAACACAGTTCTATATCACGAGCCGTACAAACCCAGCTAATAAGTCTAAAACCCAACAGCAACAGATTATCTTCAAAGAGCACATTACTGACAGCTCACTAGGTACATTCGCAGTTAGTTACTCCCAGTTAACTGCTACTTACTCACACTTCACTCCTTTAGCTAATTCTGACTAATATTTTTAATGGAAAAGTAAGTTTGTTTATTACGTTTTCACGAAAAAACGACTGAACGGATTTGGATGAAATTTGGCACATGGGCAGACCATGACCTGGATTAGGACTTAGGATACTTTTTATCCCGATATTCTTACGGGATCGAGACTTATACAGGTGAAACCACGGGACGCAGCTATTACTTAATTTCTTAATCAGCTTTTTAGTAGTGTATAAATAAATGATGCAATGGTTGTTATACTCTAAACATCACTTTGAAATTCGAACGGTGTCTCGTTGTGAATCCGCGATGATTTACTTTAAAAACAAATGAGTTCGCTTTCGAATTGTGTGCGCTCACTTGAGTGAGGTTCCAAGTGAACTTTACAGAATAGTATTATATTGCAGCCACTTAAATAAAAAGTTCACGAAAAGAGCGAACTAATTATATTAAACAATAGTTTTATCGTTCTTTCTTTTTAAAACGTTGCCTCTCTCTAGGAATTTCTTCTGTATTGTGGGTGTGTTTACAAACATTTAAACTCACATTCACAAACAGCCAGACCCGGAACAACTTCTTGTAGGTCATACAAATATTTTTTCAGTGCGGGAATCGAACCCGCGATACGCAGCGCAGCAGTCAATCGCTTAACCACTGCGCCAACCTTGGGGCGGTGGTGGTTAAGCGACGGGCTTCTGACGACCCGTAACGACTGTCAAAGATCCACGAATGACAGCCGGGACCAACGGCTTAACGTGCTTTCCGAGGCACTGAGGTCACTCATCCACGAACCGACCACGGCAAGTATAGCTTAGCCAAATTACTATGACATAATTTCCTCGATTATTTTGTCCCATGTAATAGAAGACGAGAATTTTCTAATGTCAACACAGCAAGATCCACAGTTTAAACCAGAATAACTTACGATTCAACCAACTACAAAATAAACTCGATTTCCACTTTGATTCTCTGACTAAGCAGAAATTTAAAATCTTGAAAAAAAAAAAATTGAGTTGTTTATCAGAGGTGTTGTAAAGCATTCATTATTTTATTTTATTATTTTGTTACTACATAACTTTAGCAATCACATTCAAAACTAAGTCTTTATTTGGGCTACATATTTTTTCTTTAATTTTAAGTTGGCTTGTAAACTGTACATGTACCTAGCCTTACAAATTAAAACTCAACGTTTTTAAGACATTACTTTTATCAAGATGTTAGTGTAAGCTATTGTTGGTGAACCAAATATATAAACTACGACTTGCTACAGTATTTAGCTCAGACTGACACTAAATACAGCTTTGTGTGCAATGTTCACCGCCTGCATTCGTGTTCAGTAACCATTAGGCTACTAAGTAATTCATTAATCGAGCATAAACTGTATAGAATATCATAAAGTTTATAGGCAAGTTTATAGACATAGAATATGTAAGTACCCCTGAGTTTGCCTGCATCATAGAATACTACAGAAGGCGCACTCGGCATTTTAGGTATGAAGCTACAAGTACGCGGCGGGCTCGTCTCCTCGGGCCAATTCAGTGAGCGAGTTACGCGATAGAAAGAGAGGCAACTTCTTGAATATAATTGTAGATAATTAGCGCTGTCCGACCTGAATTGCACTTTATTGTGTCGTAGCAAGAGTCGCTTTTTATTTAAATGATTTTGCGGGGTGAACCATCTGTTTTAATCTGTGCCTCCATACAAATCTTATTGAACATGATAGTTTAGGGGTTTTACCAAATTACAGGTTTCTTTCAGCCTGAGTCGTCACACAGCTAGGCAATAACTCCCCCCCCCCATGACACGCGTCGCAGCTATTTCGGGAAAGGGCTTATTTAAGACTATTTTATTATTTATGTACACTATTGTTTTTTGATTTTGACCAGCTCCTCCTGCCATCTTCTGTGTGGTCTGTCGCGACACCTTCTGGCTGTGTCAGGGCTCCACATAGATTTCTTTTGGCTCACAGCTCATCGGGCATATCGAAATCGAGCCTTCTTGTCACAGTCATGACGTGCAGCTGCCGAATATTTCTGTTATGTTTATATTGTTGTCTTTTTGTATGCACGTGTTTCTGTGACAAATAAACCTATTTTTATTTCTTTTAAATCAAAATATTTAATGTGACATTATTATTCATTGTCACCTACATGGGCACTTATGAAATGTCAGAAGCTAGGTGCACGGTTCCAATTGGTCGTTTCCTATGGTGAAGAGCCGGCAAGAAACTTCACGAATAAGTAGTTAGCACCAGTAAACTCACAGATGCAATTTCAAAAAAAAATCTTTCTTAGTGCTATTGTACACACTCTAAGGGCCAGTGGCGGCTCGACGGCACGTTGTGTTCCACGCGCGCCTCAAAGAGATGTCAGCAAGTAAAGGGGTCCGATAGGACCGATGCCTGCCGGGGTTGCGGGAAAGTCCGAAAGGGATACCGTGGCCCCTGGCAACGTACAGGCAACGGAAGGAACACGGGTGGGTTTTAGTCAGTAAGAGTCTGACACGCCCTCCCGCTCCGCCCAGAGCGGGAGAAGTTATTTGATCATTTCACACCCAAAAAAAAAAAAAAAAAAGGGCCAGTGGCGGATCCTGGATTGTCGTTTGGGGGGAGCTTGACCCCGCTGAGGGTAGGTTTTAGCAAATTAAACAACCTTAGGTTGTAGACTACCAGAGATATCTCGGTGAATATACATGGCGGCCAGACCGGGCAACGTGACTGGCAGAATGAGTCACGCGCGGATTCAAAATTCGTCACGTAGGTAAACCAAACATCTTATAGAATTTTTTCACTTGGAAACATAATACTTATTAAGTTAAGAATAATTAATTAAATGCTTGCACAGTCCCTAATCTTTCCCATAATAGACTATGGTGATGTGTGTTACTATGACCTGAATGCAGATCTCCTCAATAAACTTGACCGCCTTCTAAATAACTGCATTCGATTCGTATTCAATCTTCGAAAGTATGATCATATATCTGCGCAGGTATCCATTTGCATAAAATTTTAAGACCTAATATAACTTAGCATAATGTTGTTTGGCATAATTATATTTTCGCATAATATAATTACGCGAGAAATTATGCTTAAAAAAATTACGCGTAAGCTGTTACGCGTAATTTTTTTAAGCATAATTTCTCTAACCATAATAATGATTAAGCATAATATTCTAAAGCATACATTTATTAAGCATAAATTTATTAAGCATAAAGTTAAAGCATGCAAGCAAGCATGCAGCATGCAAGCAAGCATGCAGCATGCAGCATTCAAGCGAGCATGCAACATGCAGCAGGCAGGGTGTCTGTCACGGCTCCGGCGCTGCGGGTCTCCGGCGGCCCCACGCGTGCTAATCGTCGCAGCCGCCTGCTCCTCAGCCCGCGGGCTGCCTCGCCCCTACGCGCCTACGCGATTTTAAATTACACTCTAGGGGTAGGACAAACAAGACTACGTGGAGTCGGTTTTGCAGCAATTCGGTTCTTAGGCGATTATCACACGGCACCGCGCACCGCCTCGGAGGGCGGTGGCGGTAAAGCGGATTTCGTAGCGGCGCGCCGCGCGGTAAGGCGGTTTACACGCCTGTCAGCGCGGATGGATTTTACGCGGATTTGACCAGTTTGATCACAGACACTGGCAAGAATGGACGCCGAAGTGGTCCGAAGTGGTGGCAATAATCTGGATTTTATGGCGTAAAAAGAAAATAAAAAGAAGATATTGGGTTCATCCATTTTTACGAAGCAGAACTCTAAATAGAACATTCATGTTATTTTAACACATCCTGCACTCATGACGATCCGCGCGGTAGTGCGGCGCCCCGTGTGTGATGCCCCGCCCCGCCGCGCGGCCGGCCGCGCGGCGGGGCGGTGGCGGTGAGAGCGCCGCTCGAACGCGCGGTCAGGCGGTGTACGTGTGTTAGGCATCAACGGATTTAATAGAGGTCAATGTGACATGAGATCCGCTTCACCGCCTGCCGCGGCGGTGCGCGGTGCCGTGTGTTAATCGCCTTAGGCCTACTAACGTTATGCGAATCAAATTTATGCCAAAACAAATTAGACTTTAAGATGATTATGCCAACATAAAACGTATGCCTAAAAAAATTATGCCGAAGTATTATTATGCCAAAACAAATTGTGCCAAAATCGTTATGCCGAAGTATATTAGGGCAAAGAACATTATGCGAAAAGAAGGTATCCCATCTGCGCATCGATTGCTTTTAAAATGGATACCCATACGTCAGCGTAGAGAGTTGAGGGCTCTGTCTATGTTGTATTCTATACTCGACAAACCCACTTCTCCTTCTTACCTGACTTCCCATGTTCAATACCTATGCTCTGCCCACAGTAAAAATCTTCGTTCTACCAACAATCGTCTTCTACGATGTCCTTCTCACCGCTCTGGTTTTATTCACTCTTCTTTCTTTGTCCAGGCGGTATTTCTTTGGAATGCGCTTCCTCTGAACATCAGGATGGCAACCAGTCGGTTATCTTTCAAACTGAAGGCACGTGAATATATTCGTGAAAAGTTGGCAGAATCTTTGCAGCGCTGATTTGCTGGATTTGTTTTCTTCTCTACCTATCGTTATTTCTCCTGACAAAGTTTATTCGGTTTATAATATATGTATGTATGTATGTAGTAGTAAGTATTAATTTTCAAGTTATCTATTACTCATGTTGCACCTGCCATGTTTTGTCTCTGCTCCACCCTAAGGTTGACTGGTAGAAAATGCCTCAGGCATTAAGTCCGCCTTTGTACAGTATTTTTTTTACTTGTGCATAAAGTTTTAATAAATAAATAATTACAATTGTACCTTAGATAGAGTAATCCTAGCTAAAAAGTTTAATTAGAAGATTCCTCACGTAAGAACTCAGATGCTTTTGGGGGGGCTTGAGCCTCTTAGCTCCCCTCCCTGGATCCGCTATACGCTATTGCTAAGGGCTAAGATATCTTCCTAATTCCATGTCTCCATCTTCATTGGTTTAGTTTGTGTTATCTGTCCTGTCGGTTAGTCAAAAAGCCGGTAGATACTGATTATAGCCAAAAACATAATTACTGTGAAAATAGAAGAAAAACATACATTGTATTTATTGGCACGAAAACTACGGCAATACAATTACATAAGAAATATTACTCATGCCAAGGGTCATTAGTTCAGTAAATAATGATCTTCTAATATAGCTTGCATATTATACATGCCTCCTATTATATAAGTAAGATTTATATAGGTCTTAAGACGCTGACAAGAGCTAAAGCGCGGACACTGTCGGACTGCATAGTAAAGAAAGACGCGCGATGACACAACGCTTGTAGTGTATTGCAAAATATGAAGCAATTATCTATTTACTCAAAAATAAGTTGAGGAATCGAAGATAATAAACAACCAAATTCTGCATTCAAATAAGTCGTTCGTGTTATTAATTAAATACCAACGTACGTTGATGTTTTAATTAGATATTTTGGATTGGAACTCAAGGTAAAAGGTGAGTTTACGGTGATTTTATATCGAGTTTTTTTTTTCATTTGTCTTTTGGTAACAACTAAGTTCTAAGAAATACGAGTATGTTCATGAATAACATATATTTTTTCCGCTACCAAAAACTATACAACGTGTTCTTTTCGATATCCCATAACTCTAGGATATTAATGAGATCATGTGAAAGAATCAACTGGCATATGAATTATTTATCAATAAAAAAATAATTCTCATTTTCATTTTTCATTCAAAATAATTCAACAAAGTCACGATTATATATGTACAACATCGTTACGCGAAGTATAAAAAATAACATTTAATTCAGACTATTTTAGTCCATTAAAAAAATATGACAACGTCGTATTTTCGTAGCTTTAAATATGAATGATTGGATTGAATGTAAATTATTTACTCGTACTTATCAATGAAACTTAGATACACATATCGAGAGTCTAGTGTTATGTTATCTTCGAAACTATGTATTTTTGGAACACTTGTTCTAGGACTTTTACTATTATTTTTACTTATAGCATTATAACCTTAGATTTATGGAACATCAAAAGGAACACGTTGTATAGATTTGAATTTTTTTTTTTAAGACAAGCCTACTTAGAACATTTGGCTCTTTTCAGCGCCTTAAACATAACTGGTAAATTGTGGGTGTACTTAACATCTCTGCCTATCATTTCAGAAAACAAATTGGTTTGATACCAAAATTGCTTGTAGCTGAAACAATAGATTGGCATTTCCTAATTGTTTGCTATATAAACTTCGGCCATTGGGCTTTTTTCTGGCTGAAGTTACTGGCTTCGATATCTACGCAGAATACCAGCGTCAGGTATATTTGCCTGGCACATGCTGAGCTGGAATCCCATTTGGTGCAACCTTGAGACGCACACCGCACTTTTTTATGTTCGTTGATCCATTATTTTAAAGTGTCTTCACAATGTCTTGTTTTCTTCCTTTTTTATTTGTTTGTATATTGGCACCTTGCAGCTATTTCCTAATAGCTAATTAGTCATTATTTAATCGTGTTTTTGTATGTTGTGCTGTTACTAAATAAACGATTTATCTATCTATTTACGACTGGCTTTCCGGCTTTGCCCTCGTGATATCTTAGTAAATTATAGCTCAATTCTCGTAATTGCACCTACCACTGTTTGTCTCTGCATCACCCAAAGGTTGACTGGTAAGTCCGCCTCTGTAAATTTGTGTGTTTGAATTATTAAATAAATAAATAAATGAAGGGTTCCGTAATTGGGACGAATTTATCCCAAAAACAAACTTAACATTGTAGTTGAAAAACATGTTCTCCCATACATCGATGTACGTTACGGTAAATTCTCTAACTGCAAATGTAAGTTTGTAATCGTATTTATTTTTGTGTGGTAAAACTACTAATTAACTGTTTCTGGACTTTTTCCTTTATTGTGCTGTGAGACCTTTCTTCCTGCCAAATTTCATGATTCTAGGTCACCGGGAAGTAGCCTGTAGGCTTTGATTTATTTGAGTTTCAAAATATGACGCAAAAATGACCGTGTTTTTTTATTGCATTGGCTTAGAAGCTTCATTTTTTAAGAGCTCCAAGGGATCATAGACCTACGTAGTTGATATTAATTTCAACTTGATACCTCCACGCGTTCCTGAGAAAAAGGGTCTTTGAGAGTCTGACATACAGGCAGACGGATGGACAACGAAGTGATGCTATAATGGTTCGGTTTTTTTCCTTTTGCGGTACGGAACCCTAAAAAGCTCTGATTTTTAGATAAAAAAAATATAAACACACTTATTGCTTACTTTCTATGAGTTAGTATAAAACACCATAAAATATTTCCCTAATACCACTTTGGGTGGAATGGATGAACTGCGATTGTAGTATGTTTCATTGCAACATCGAGTTAACCTTGACCATATAAACCATTTAGGTTCTAAGAAGCATGGCCCTACACACCGTTTCTGAGTTAATTATTATTTTATTTATTTCAATCATCTTGGATCATAGGTACAATAAACAGAATGAACAATTACAAAATCATCAACACAATTAAAATGAAAATTTTAACAAAATTAAATGAAATTAAAATCAACATCACAATTAAAATTAAAATTATCTTAACATTAGTTAGTATGTGAACCATGCAACAGTGGTTCACGTACTGAGAGTCGAAACGTTCAGCAAAAGCCTTCAGGATACTGTTGAAGCTGGCCCACACCCTGCGCACCAGGGATGTGCACCGCTTGCGCATCGTAAAAAACAGTCCACACGCGCCTCGGCAAACATCCCCGATGCGCTACAGAAGCGAGAAGAGCTTTCGATTTTTTTAAATAAAACGCTATATAATTCCAAAATGGTAGCTCGGATGAAAATCTTTTCGGGCAAGAAATTGTTACTTTCTTCCTTTTTTTTTAAAAAAAAAACCTCTTTACTTCCTCTCTTTTATTACTCTAGTCCCAAAACCAGGACATGATGTAAAAAAAAAAAGAAATATTGAAAAAACAAAAATAAATTCTAAGTGTCGGTCGATCTTTCAGCTTGCGTATCCTTAGGGGCAGAGTCCTCGCCCCATAGCGCTTCTAAGGGTACACTCCAACCGCAGTATGAAGTTATTAGCAGACAGGACAGATGGATGCTACTGCCTATCCTCTTGACAAAAATCCTTTATAGTCAGTTTGGCACTATTATGAATGCCTAAAAATGGTATCTGATAAGTATTTTCCATATTCACGTAACTCTTCGGGCATTATGATAAATTTTTCCAGTCCTAAACGTAACCTACATAAAAGAAACAATTTAAATATATTTCCCCACAAACTCTCCTCTCATATCTAAATAATAGAAAATTCAAACGTACATACGTAATCCTGAAACCCTTTTTTCATGAATTTTCCTTTGTTTAATACATATACTCGTCCATTGTTTTCAGTTGGTCGTCAGCCGTGGTTGCGTGCGGACGTGATACTCGTCTCGAATTTTGCGGGATTTTCGAAAAGTTTCAAAGTGTCAAGTGAAGTGGAACAGTGTGTAAAGTGTTTGAAAGTGTTTGAGTGTAATTTTTGAGTGTTTTTCGTGATTGGAAATGGATGATTTTTGAGTTTCTGCTGCTGGATATAAGGTGAGTTTGATTTGTTTGTTTTATTTTGTTCAAACTCGTCGAGATTTTTCGTGGGATTATCATTTACGTACGGTTGCATTCTGATTAACAATTTAATGTTTATTTACAATACGCTTTCGGTATTACATAGTTTTAATGGTTATTGTTATAATAAACTTTTATTACAGTGTTGGATACAGCATGAAAATTAAAATCATTTTTCTTGGAATTTGAAATTCATTATTGCTTTTAGAAAATCGAGATCTTATTGATAGGGATAAATGAATAACATAGGTTTCTTAATTAATTTTCAGAATTAATGCGCAATTAATAATACGCACTTAGTACGCAATTAATACGCGCATAATAATTAGGATATCGGTATCACTTTTACACGTCATGTATAAAAAAAATAATTAGCTAGATCGAGTCGATATTTCTTATCTGACAACGCCTGAGAAGAAATGGTGAAACAAACTCAGGAGTCTCTTTTAAAGTCCAGACATAATCTCGGTCAGATAAATAGACATAGTCGCTCCTGCCTAGCTTTTTCGTAACCATGTCGGGGTCGACTTCCAGTCTAACCGGATGCAACTGAATACCAGTATTTTATATGGAGCGACTGCCTATGTGACCTCCACAATCCAGTTACTGGGTAGGTAATACGACACCTTTTTTTTTTTTTTTGGATGGGAAATTCTCAAATATTTTCTCTGTCAGACCTCTTATTGACTAAAACCCATCCGTGTTCCTTCCGTTGCCTGTACGTTGCCAGGGGACACGGTATCCCTTTCGGACTTTCCCGCAAGTAATATGATATCCCATGGTAAGACTGGTTGTCAGACTTTCGGGCTTCTGACGACCCGTAACGACTGTCGAAGATCCACGAATGTCAGCCAGGACCAACGGCTTAATGTGCTTTCCGAGGCATGGAGGAGTTTCGGCATGTAAAGATGGTCATGCACGGACCAACCGCGACTAGCGTAGCTTAACCTGATAGATGGACCCGTGCGACTGTTATTACTTAGCCACGAGCTCCTAAAAAATACATACATAGCCTGTTAACATCATAACCCTCCTTTTGCTTTACCGTGCTTTTCCGTAGTCGGGTAAACAATGTTCTTGTGCAATGACACATTTCTCCATATTTTGGTATGTAAGTAATTATTAATTTGAACTCGAACTTTTTTGTAGAAATATTAACAAACTTTTAGGTATTATCGCAGCGATCGATAACATTGTTGATAAGGATAAAATTCTATAACACAATTTTATCTAGCTAAACAGACTTAAAATAATAATAATATGTACAAGTATATAAACAAGGGGGGGGGGGGGGGGGCATTATTATAGGGCATCAAAAAATTCGTCCGCATCACTGTCAACAGGAAAAGTGCCCAAAAGGCTGGCAGCATTGCCACGTTGAATGGCAATGCTGATTCTTTGGCCAAAGAATAGGCCAGCCCTCTGGTCACGTGAAGAGTCGACCAGCCGCTTGGCGATGTCTTGAAAAACTAAGTGGGCACTCGGACCCCATGGCCCTAGTGTTTCAACCCCAAACGGCTCAAACATATAAGTCCCAATTAGATTGGAGTATTTGCGCCGTTTGAGGTTTTCCGCACCTGCAGCAGCAGCCCCAGCACAGCCCGCCGTGCTAGGAAGATGGGATGGCGCAAGGGTGTCGACACACGTTGCATCCCACACCAAAGGCCTACCTACCTTCCAAGGCATTATGGTCATTCCGTCTGGTCTCTTCCCATCGTCGCGTGCCAAGCCATTGGGTTCTAAAACAGCTGGCACTCCGGCGGTGACAAGAGCACGACGGATGATGTCATTTATGCTGGCGTGCCGTGCTAACCGGCCTGCACTCTTACTGCAGGATAGGCCATGGTGTCCGAGACAGTCGACACCTTCACCGCATTGGCAGCGATGCGGAGCCACACAAGGAGCGCCCAGACGCAGACAGGTAGCGAGCCGGAAGGTGGTATCACCCAGCATAGTACCTATGTTGGGTGACGGTAGCGCCTGAAGCCAGAGGCCCGACTCCCACTCACCCACAGCCAACAGGCGGGCACGCTCAGCAGTATTGGTGGACGTATTAATAAGATTATTCCGTACCAACCTGCAGAGCGGCTCATCCCACTGCCTCTGGGAAGATGGGTTCATGGGCCGATCTGTATTCGGGCAAGCCGCTTTCCAGGCGTTCTCTGCATCGGTCAAGCAAGGCACTTCAGAGTAAACCAGGCAGGGGGCTAAAATTTTCCCGGTCAACTTTTCAGTGCTGCGGACAGAGGACAGGAACGCGGGTAAGCTAATACTGGTAATTTTGCGAACGCCGAGGCCACCAAAACGGATGGGTAGTGTGGCTTGCAGCCACGCTCGGTCGTCCAAGGCCACATTTAAAATGGATGTTAATGTGCTGCGAATAATTTGGTCAATTTTGTCCAAGAGGTGTGACTGCTTCCATAAAGGGGAAGAGCGTAGAAAATATATAAAATTTGGACCAAAACAACAGTATCTAATCAGGGTGAATGCCGAATGTAAATTAATTTTGGAGAGTCTGTCCGAAATGTCGTTAAAGTTTTTGATTTTTTCGTCGATGAAAGAAGGAAAGCTGTCTTCTAAAATTGGGGAACCTAGGAGCTGAAGTGAACTTTTTTCTAAAATTTTGATTTGTGGGGCTATTGCATTAAATTTCTTAAGAGTCAATTGTCTGTCGGTAATGTCAGAAAGGAAAATTTCGCATTTTGATGGGTTAAGGTCCAAGCCAATGGATTTAAATTGTTCTTTGATGAGTTGTAGGTCTTTCAAAACGGTGTCTACATCACCTCCTAGCGTTCCATCATCTAAATACCACACGTTAAATTTTGAATTTAGTTTCTGGATAATTGGATGGATAGCCAAGCTGAAAATGACTGGCCCGAGAGGGTCACCTTGTTGGCATCCTACTGCAGATTCCAAAACATTGTCCTTGTAAAGTAATTTAGAGGGGTACCTGTAACACTGCCACATAAAACCATAAATTTCGGGTAGTTCTTTTTTGACTTCAGCCAACAAGGTGTCCCTGTTGACAGAGTTAAAGGCATTCTTAACGTCAACCTTGAGGATAACCTCACATTTGTTGGAGTTCAAAAAGGTGGAAAGGGCATGCACGGCAGCCTCACAGCCCCCTCTCGAGCCGAAACCTAGTTGCAGGGGCTGAAACTTAGCTGTAAGGGATTCGCTATACAGCTTACAGCATATTTTGGCTGCCGTACGCCTGTAGGTGCACCCAACGGCGATGGGACGAATGCCGCCGTCCTTCTTGCGCAGGGCACATAGGTTGGCCCCGTATAAGACATCGACGACGGCCTCGTTCACACCGCCGGTGAGCATAAGTTTAATCAGGGCCGCAAGCTCCCTCAGAAGCGACTCACCAGCGTCCCCGGCGCCTGAGCTCAATAGATCCTTTAGATGTTGTGGAGTCAGGCCATCGAGGCCGCCGGCGGAACCGCTCCTGAAGGAGCTCACGGCTGCAATCAACTGGGGCGCCGAAACGTTTAGCAAGGTTGAATTTAGGACGGGAGGGTCGGGGGGATCGGGAAAGGTGAGACTATCCGCAGGCGCTGGGTGTTTACTCTCTAGAGCTGTTAGCGTTTCTGGAGAGTAAGGCGCCACCACATCGCTGCTGAACAGTATCCTGGCCGCTCCCCTAATGTCCCCTTCACTTAATTTGGATTCCACATGTGAACATAAGCCTTTTTGTGATAGGTTATTGAATGCAGGTAATTTTGGATCTAAAATTAGGGTCGAATTGTTACAATTTTCTTTAATTTGGTTCGTTAAGGTTTTTTTACTTGCCAAATTTTTTTGGACATGCAGAATCCTATATGGGAATGAAAGTAATTGCTCCCAGGCACTTTTTGAGTTCTCCTGGGTCGCGAGACGGAGGCATTGCGCCAAATTCAGTGCGACAGATCGTCTCGCGCCCCGGGGAACTCTCTTTAACACTGGGGTAGAATTTTTAAATTTTGCAAGCGTTTTCCACAAGGTTTTCTCTAAAGGTGTTGATGTTGGGGGTGTGGCTGGGGGGCACAATGGTACACTATGTGATTTGTGGATCTTACCATAGTGTACTTTCAGCCCCCGTTCGCCTTTAAAAAAACGTGCCTGTGAGCAATGTGGACATCTCACCAGCTGGACATCAACCGATGTGGCAGGTTGACTGGCACAGGTCCCGGCGTCGCTACAGCCGGCATTGAACATATAAGTACTCGTTATATAAAAACACTTAAACTTACCGTTAAACTTACCTAAAAAAATATAATAATAAACTGTATATACAAGTACATATTACAAACACAAACTATATAAAAACACAATTTTACAATATTTACACGTCGAGAAAAAATTTGATTGACATTTTATATTTTTTGACGACTGCGGCGCAGTCGCGTTCTAGGCCCGGGGCGCTGCGCATCCAAGGCGCAGCCTTGGCACCCGTTGCCTTGGTTGCAGGCGTCGCCTCTTCGTCGTTGTCAATTTTAATATTGTTATTATTTTCCAGTTTGATAAGCACAGAAAACATGCAAAAAAGCACCGAGAATTGTACTGAAATTCGGTATTATAATATAGTCATTGATGGATTATCAGCTGTTGGATTTGTGCTTCGCTTTTAATTATAATGGATCGATCATTTTAAGGTTCAGCAGCGAGTTTCATTGAAAACAACGGGTGAATTCTGAGTCTTAGCGTATCGATGCAAATATATTAACAATAATAATAAATTAAGTTTAATATTTTGGCTGTTGTGTATAGCTGTCAAATTACTCATAGCAACTCATTTAAATCATGTAAATACGTTTGTGTAAATAAAGCTAAACATGAACAGGAAATTACTATTTTCCTTTATTTTAATCATAAATAATGCATACAAATCATTTCCGTTATGTTTAAATAAGGTCTCATTAAAATAGATGGACAAACTTTTAGAAATCATTCAGATCACCAAAATAAGGACAATGGTAAAAAAATAATAAGAAAAACGCGTTTGATTACAAGGAAAATAAATCAGCTAACGAAAATACACTAAAAATGTTGGTTACCCAATACCATTTATTATTTTAGGTCAAAATAAAATCACTCCAATCAGTGTTTTTTTTTGCTTGGATATCTTTGGTTAGACGTACTGAACGCTGTGTTAAAATTTGTCCACCTATTTTAATGCGACCCTGTATATATATTAAATCGTATTTATCATATAGGAAAAAGCTATTATTTACAATTTTCAATACCAACTTATTATTTTATTATAACTAGCAGAACCCAAATAATTTTATAATAAATTGTTCCACATTGTTCAATATTCTTTGCCTCATCGGTGTCGTCTACCTTTGATTTTGCCAACTATGTTGAGGTCGGCTTCCAGTCTAACTGGATGCAGCTGAATACCAGTATTTTACGTGAAGCGACTGCCTATCTGACCTCCATAATACAGTTACTGGGTAACACGATATCCCTTGGTAAGACTGGTTGTTAGACTTTTGGGCTTCTAACCTGTAACGACTGTCAAAGATCCACGAATGACAGCTGGATGGACAGGATGCCTGTTGGTAAGACTGGTAGTCAGAAAATGTTATATAATACCAGCCCATTATTGTCCCACTACAGAACAAAGGCTTCTAAAAATGACAGCAGGTTGGCTATTTCAGACTTAATATTGATATTTCTTTTAGACATGATTATACAAAAAAAAATATATGAGCGTCAATTTCACAAACAGCGGTGTAATTAAGTATGACAATGCATTGTAATGATTTTTTATTTTGACAGTTCACCCACGTTCATTGCGTTAGTTACGTTGTTGAGCGAGTTTTTTAAACCTATGAAGCAATGGATTAGCAATATCTTTCAAAACTCTCGGATTCTGATAGAAAGTATGTGTTAGAGCGAAATGCGAATAAAGTGGTTATATGCACCGACAGTAAGTGCTCTTTACAGCATATTTTTAAATGCGTTCATAACGGTTCAAAAGGTTTAGCTATAGCATACACAATATTGAAACAAATTCTGTATTTTAACCAGAGTGGTAAAAATATTGTTATCCAGGGGTACCGTTCCATGTTGGACTTTCGGGTAATGAGGAGGCTGACAGACTAGCCAACGAAGCAGTTCTTTTAGGCATACAAACACCGGGTATATTACCAATTTATTCGGAAATATTAAGTAAATTTAGAAAAAGAAACAATTTATCTTGGAAGGAACATTTTGACGAAAGATCAGAAACGAAAGGAATTTGGTATTAAAGTATACAGAGTGAGTCTCTTCATATACCCTGGTTCTCCGGGTCGAAACTGAGTCACCGTCAAGTTGTTGCTGCGCATCGTTAGAGGTCAGGACATATGTCCTGGAATATTCCACTAAACAATTTTGCTTATCTCATGAGAAAATCGGACTCTCCTAACTGTGAGGTGTGTGGTAAGACAAAGGATACAAGGCATGTGTTGGTGGAATGTGTCCGATATACAAGCAAAAGAAACGCACTTCTCAACTCGATGAAATTGTCGGTAATGGATGTTGGAATTTTTCAGGGTATTTTAGCCAAGCTTACGTCTGAAGCAGCAAAAATATTTTATACTTTTTTAGACAAGATATTAAATTAAGTTAAGTTTTGTGTGACTAAGATTAGTTAATTTAGTTACGGAGTTGGTCGTTATTTGTAAAAGAACGAGGGGATTGACAACGTTGCATATGTGTACAAAAATCCCTTAAATAAAATACGTGACATAAAAAAAAAGTATGTTACGTAATACGGTTGCTGGTTACATAACATTGTGTATCAAATTGTACTCATTCTTTCTTTTTCGTGTGGTTAGTTACTGACCAGTACCCTTATTGCGTAATATACGACCAATCGGAATCTGAATCGTTTTGAAACAAATTACCAATCCATTGCTTCATAAGTTAGAAAGAAAAAAAACCCCTCAACAAAGTAAATAACGCAATGAATGTTGTTGAACTGTCAAAATGAAATAAATTTGTCGTAATCGTTTACGAAAATGTGTTGCGTAATTAGATAGCTGGTGTCAGAGTTTTTATGCCACCCATGGGCCTCTGACTTGGCTTCACATACCGTCGAGAAATATCTCTCAGGCATGCCGGTTTCCTCACGATGTTTTCCTTCACCGTTTTGAAGCAAGTGATAAATATACAATACGCACATGAATCCGAAAAGTCTGAGGTACGTGCCTTCGGTTCGAACTCGAGACCTATATATGACTTGGCAGTCGATCACACCACTAGGCTATATTATATCACTGCTGTTGTTATTGTATTCATTGATGACGTAATACAAATTCTGTTGTTGTACTTATTATCCCTGTACACAATGGTTTATATTGGGGCAGGTTCATCGTCCGTTGTTCCTTGGGAAAACTTGACGGATTAATTAGTTTTTGGGAATTAAGTGGCACTTCAGTACATAAAGGTCGAAAAGCTTATAAATTATTCGTAACTTATTAATAATTTATGTATACCGTGACGCCTGAATTCCTGAAGGGGTTAACAGCTGTCTACTACACTGACATTTCAAGAGCTATGTTATTATTACATAAGTGGTGGCCCAGTGGTAACTGCCGCGACTTACGAGTTGTATGTAGGTCGTGGGTGCGAACCCTGACAGGCGCTTTATTTTGTGCAAATTATTTCATCACCACTCTGCTCTCAAAACGGTGAAGGAAAACATCGTGAGGAAACCGGCATGTCCTAGAACTAAAAATTCTAAGACATGTGACATCTACCAACCCGCACTGGGCCCGCGTGGTGGATTACGGCCTGGATCCTCTTACCGAGAGGAGGCCTGGGTCCCAGTAGTGGGTTCATTATAGGCTGATTATGATTATGATGTTATTAGTCCCATTTAATAAGGTTCTAAAATAAAGCCTGGCACAAATCCAGACTCTCGTCTGCTACTGAGAATTTTTGTATTGAAAAACTTAATATTAGTTTGGGGATAGAATCCAGGATCATTTTTTTTTTTTTTTTTGGTTGGTAAATTATCAAATAACTTCTCCCGCTCTGGGTGGAGCGGGAGGGCGTGTCAGACTCTTACTGATTAAAACCCACCCGTGTACCTTCCGTTGCCTGTACGTTGCCAGGGGCCACGGTATCCCTTTCGGACTTTCCCGCAACCCCGGCAGGCATTGGTCCTGTCGGACCCCTTCAGTTGCTGACATCTCTTTGAGGCGCGCGTGGAACACAACGCGCCGTTGACCCGGGCCTGGTCCTTATCGGACGGCGAGCTACCCATTGCTCACCGTCCGCAAGCCCGCGCCTACGGTGGCCGGGAATCGGCCTGCGATTCCCGACGCCCAGGGCGTCTCCTGCGGCGGTTAGGGGCAGGGCGCGAAATTTGCCTCTCCCTCACGCGTTCTGCCTCCTCCTTCGCGAGCATTACTGCTTCGCAGAAGGAGGTGACGGCCTCCCATGTCCTCTCGCTCCGTACTATGGCCTGGACCAGGGCCGGACGCGAGAGATCCCCGCCACCGATCGCCTCCACGAGGACACGGCGATGCTCTGCCCAAGCTGGGCAGACCTCCACCGAGAATCCAGGACCCTTCGCTTAGATTTCTACAGCACTTTCATCTGTTAATTATGAAAAGGAGAAATACACATGTAACAAAACGGTTTAAAAAGGTCCAACATTTTACTGTACTCAGGAGTTATATTCCTGTTTTTGTTGGTATAATTTTTGGGCTAAAACTGTAAAAATATTGAGGCTAAATTATGCAAAATACACGCTTGGTTTGCGAGGTACACCCCAACGTTTTTAGGTCACACAAACAACGATGTACTCTCGTATGTAGGTAAGAAATATCTGCCAAGAAAAATGAGTGCTTTAAAAATTATTCATAGGTAGGTAACCTGTGTTTTTTTTTAAAGTACTCATTTTTTTTGGCAGAAATTTCTTTTGGCTTTTTAGTTCCGTTCCGTACCCAAAGTATGTCAACGGGACCCTATTACTAAAAGCTCCGCTGTCCGTCCGTTTGTCACAGGACTGTATATTTTGAACCGTAATAGGAAAACACTTGACATTTTCTCAGTGTGTTGTACTATAGCCGCTATAGCAACAATTAAAATAAAGTCAAAAATTAAAGGAGATCCCCATTCAAGAAACATGTCTTATTTTATTTTAAAAAAAAATCTAGCGTTAAATAATGTACGGTAGTACGGAACAATACCTGTGCGACTTCAACTCGCACATGGAAGTTTTTTGTAAAAAGGACACGTGGTTTCTAAGAAGGTCTGCTGGCAGAATATTCTTTGGGATTTTTAGATTTCTTTACTTCATATTTCGTAAATATATTTACTTAATTTTCTCTGTTTTTTTTCTGTGTGATTTTTTTGAAGTCAAGGGATTATAAGATTAATCTAAAAGAAGGCCAGCAATGTTGCAAAACTTACATTGGTTGTTATATTTCAGGGCCTTAAACTGACCACAGAGCTCCGCGTTGCTCTCTCGTAAAAAGTTAAGAAAAGCTTTATAAAATCCTACAAAATCCCACAAAATTAGTTCCTCCTATTTTTACCCGACTACGGTAAATCCAAAAGGAAGGGTTATGATTTTAGCAGTCCATATATGAATGTCTGCTTTTACGTGTGTTCCACCGTAGTGTCTAAACTACTGAACCGATTTTAATGAATGAGGTATCAATAGGTTCCTAATATATTATAAACCACCGGGTGACATAAACTATATAAATTCTCCCTAAATTAAAATGGTGGACTTTACACGTAAATTTCTAAACTCAAATATAAATAAATTGAGATAATCATGACGTCAAGGCCTTGACGAGCACATTACAAATATGTATATATATATCATATTTTCAACATAAATAAATATGTTTAAATTGTTAAAAACAAGCAAAAGTGAGGCTGCGCTACGTTCGGCGCCAGTTGATCAAATCTTAATAGGTATAATAGTAACGATTTGTAATGCCACTCTTAAGAGAGAACAGGGCCTGCGAGGAATTTGAAAAATAGATATTTGAAGAAACTATTGCCATCGTCTTACCTCAAGTTGCCTCCGTAGAGTACGATAGGGACAGCTGCAGATCAAAGCGATTATATCACAAAAAAAATAATTGCAAGATCGACGTTTCGTATTCCTCTTATAGAGGTGGCGATAGTGTTGGCGTCGAAATAAATCGCGCTATGGTTTCGCTGAAGGCACTATGCTCTGCTATTGGAATTTAAAATAGGTTAATTACTTACCTATTGTTTTACTCTTATTTATGTTGTCGTAAAGTTTATAAAGCGTTAAAACGGAAAAGTCTAAAATGTAAGTACACCGAAACAGCTCCACATAAAAATGTCCTTTCTTTGGTATTGTTCGTCGAGTAGAGCTCCTTAAGTTAGCTCCACGATTACTGACAAATGCTTGCACTGACAGGACAGGTCCACTCAAATCTGTGTGTTTCTTTTGTCAAAAGACCATTTCAGACACTAATCTACATACATGGTCCTCATATGGCCTGACCAAGATTATGTCTTGACTTTAAAAGAGACTGTGATCTCTGAGTTTGTTTCGGCCTTTCTTCTCAGAGTAGTCAGATAGGAAACGCCGAACTCATCTAGCAAATTTTTTTTTTTTTTTTTAGCATGACGTGTAAAAGTAATTCCAATATCCTATTTACAGAATAAACAATTTCATTTCATAAAAAAATAATGAACTTTTACCAAAACCTTTATTTTTTAACCACCAAAACTTTTACAAGCCAAACCAAAACTTATTTTTAGATTCGTTGAATAGCTGCATTTCATAAAAAAGTGAATTATCCGGGTACCGGATGTCCGGTCCGTTGGTAAACCGGACACGGACACAAACCAGAGAATAGTTTGGATAAAAATTGGAGGGCTGTGAAGTTTGACAAAGTGTTTTTGGCTATGCAGAATTTTATCGGACGTCGCGTTTCACACCGATTCTAGCAAATAGTCTAACATAACATAACGCTTGTATTCCCCAAAGGGATATATAGAGGTGCATTGTACACCCACGTCTCTCTGCAAGTGGATATCTTTACGCTCGTCGCTCATTAGCGGAATTCCAGAGGGTGACACTTAACAAATTCAAATTCAAAAGTCATTTATTCAAACTAGACTGAGAATCAGCACTTTTCGAACGTCAAAACTACATAAGACAGTCCCCCAAAAACGTCCGCCCTTCACCACTTCCTTGTGCTTTAGCTGGGAAGAAGAAGAAACGAACTCCCCAGCAGCACAGCTGTCTGAATAGTTAGAAAAACTTATGCAAAATAATTTACTTTATTAACATATTGTCCTCTATATAACTAGTGCTGGTACTCAGAGTCGTTACTTGGGACTTGTTAATTGATTATCCACGTTAATCGACAGATATAAATGTGGACCCTGTCAGTCAAAATAGGACAGTTTAAAAAGACTTCATTTTTGTTGGTGGTGGTGTTTAATCGGTTTTTGGGTGACGTCTCTGAGTGTGGAAATTGTGATTACATTGTTGTATTGGGATCCGATTTGTAAAAACAAATGTAAGTGGTAATAGTTTGTTGAAGTTCCATGTAAGAGGGGGCGAGCCTATTGCCATCACCCAGGCGCAAATCCAGACTCCACGTATCTACGGGAAAATTCGTTACGGAAAAACCTAATTACAATGAAAAACAAAAACTACTCTCAGCAGTTAAGTGATTTGATTTGTGACTACTTTTTCATTTCCCCTAATCTTGAATTTATATACGAGTATATATATACGAGTTCATTTATTTTCAGGTAAACAACACCCATAGCCAAACATAAATTAACATTAATTCAAATACAATAAAATCAAACATCAAATGAAAATAAATTAAAATCAATAAAAAAAAAACAATCAAATAAATAAATAAATAATTCAACAATAAAATTAATACCGTCTCTTCGACACTGGTACAGCAACATGTCTGCTGGAACAATGCCGAATGAAGGGGCAGTCCAGTCTTCCCGCAATCATCGCCAGTACGATGTTGGGGCTAACGCGTACCCTGCGCACCAAGGACGCGGCGCGCGTGAAAGCAATCGGTATGTGCCTCTGCGAACATACCCGAGGCGCTGCAGTGTCGGAGTAGCCCCATCACCGCCTTGAACGCGTTATTGTACTGGATGCGGATGGCACCGGTATCTGTGGGCCTAGCACGACAGCGCAGCATAAACGTAACGTTAATTGGAACGATTTTAAAGTTAAAGTTGAACATACTCGTTTCGCACATAACATTTACTTAGTTTTAAGACTTTATTCATATCTTTCGATCCAAAACCATCCATTAGTGCCTAAGAACCCGCCTTTTCAACCAATGTGTCCTGCCAACAATGATGAATGGCATTCGATGCCGACAAAAGAAACTGTCCACTGCGTACGAGTAGAACAAAGGGCTATGGAGCGAGCCATACTTGGCATAACCCTACTAGACCGAGTGCGTAATACCGAAATCCGCGCTCGAAAGTCTGCGACGTCGGAGACAGGGCGATGCGCCTCAAGTGGAGTTGGGCAGGACATTAAGTTTATTTATTTTATTTATTTATTTATTCACAAAATCCACAGCTCTTGAACAAATTCACTTAGGATAAATAAACTAACCTTACAGCCAATTACGGATTTACAATCTAATAACTATACATGCATCAGAAACAGACAGGATGCCATGCTAGCCCCTTCTTAGCATATACAAGGGTGCAGTGTGGGTGGGTGTGTAGGACTGTGTAGGTGGGTGTGTAAGAGTGTGTGTGTGAGGAGTTGTAATGGTATATGGTCACGGATTACTTAATTCAGTTCTATTTAGAATTATTAGTCAATTCGTCGCATACAGAAGTCACTAAAAGTTTCCTGAATTCACCTTTTTTGGTGTTAAAAATTTAGACATGGAGATGGCCGATGCAGTAAAGCTGTGACCGCAAGGTGGCCAAGGTTAGGCAAAAGAAACCAGGGCCGTCCAAAAGCGCGTTGGGTTGATGATATCGTCAAAATCGTGGGAAACTTCTGGATGAGAGACGCATGGAAGTATGGCAGAAAAAATCAGGCCTCCGCGGCCTACCGCCGCGAGCTACTGCCGGGAGCCTGTGCTGACAGGCATCCGCGGCCTACCGCCACGTGTTACCGCCACGAGCCTGTGCTGACAGGCCCCCTCGTCTGCCACGTGCTACCAAGGGTGGTACCCTACTTTCCTATAAGTGTGCGAGTGCTCAGAACAGAACTCTAGTGTTAAGGACCTTACCCGCGACCTAGCCGTGTTACTATTATAATGTATTAATTTATCATAACTATTTCTTTTTCTAACCTATCTACCTACCTATCCTACAACGGCCTGCACAGCCTACCCTGCGCAGCCCTAGCCGTTACAGTGGTTCTATACCCAGCAGAGGGTGATTTCGGGCTGAAATGATAATGATGATGAAGATGACTCATATCTACGTGTAACACTAATTGTGCTTGCCGCATTTTAAACCAAAATTTTATGGCATAATCTTTCAGCCTTTAATGTCCCCACTGCTGGTCGACAGGCCTCCTTCGGTGAGAGGGACTGGGCCTTAATCCACCACGCGGGCCCAGTGCGGGTTGGTAGATGTCACATGTCTTCAAATTTTTCGTTCTAAGACATGCCGGTTTCCTCACGATGTTTTCCTTCACCGTTTTGAGAGCAGTGGTGATGAAATAATTTACGCAAAGTAAAGCGCCTGTCTGGGTTCGAAACTTGAAATTACTGGGCCACCATTGCTCTTCAAATTTTAATGGAATAGTTCTATTTTCGGTTAAAAGTCGTTTGAAATCACATTACGTTTAAAGAAAGAAAATAAAGTAAATTAAATACGTTTATTTGCGGTTTATTTCGCACGTTCGTATTAGGGCCTCAGGTAAGCCCCATGTAGGCATGGGACTTATAACACGACTAGCGAAATTGTGGCTTTAAAATTACGCATCTCTACCTATCTATATACCTCTTTGGAAAATACAAGCGTGATGTTATGTAGATTGGGTGAACATGTCAGACGACAGTCGCACCGTATAATAATTTTATTACTATCAGCTCCTCGATTAAAACCTCACGATAACTTATCTGACATTCGATTCGCTTGGACAATGATAATTTTAATTTAAAATGGCCGCATTCCGGTGATACATAATACTTCCATGAGCTGCATCTATTGTGCCAATATGTAGTAAATAACGGGTGTAAAAAAAGACGCTTAACTAAGTCAAGAGTCACATATATTACCCATCATTGTGATAATTTTTATTTGGGAACGAAGATATTGAAGGCCAAAGTTACAAAGTTTGTTTTAATTATACTTTTTTCCATAAACAAGCTATAAATTAATTTAAAAAAACCATAACTCCTGTACCGTTGCTATCAGAACAATATTTTGTGTGCGTTACACTACGAGCTGCCGTACCTAAACAGCGATTTTTCACACCAGAAATAAAAGTAGATTCCAAGAAATTTTAATTCAATGTTACTGTGGCGGCATCTATATCGCCACATGCGAATTACGCATCAACGAGTTGAAGTCACACAAATCCTGCATCTCGCAATTAGAATTTACCGCGCGAACGACATATATATGACTATCCGACATCAATCGTTGGGCAGTTGTCCTCCAGACACGACATCCGTCTGGTCGGAGGATCCTCCCTTTTCAATAGAGGATGAGTGAACTGTACACCCTGTTCCTCGTACCTCTAAATTACTCAGTTTTGACGTACTGAATGCGAAAATAACGGCTCTGTGATAGTTCTTCTTACACCTTGTATGCCATAATGCCATTGATGACCAGCTTCTGTCACGAATTTGTCCGCAATTAATACAGATTGTTAAGATGTGTCCAAAAATTAAGTGGCAAGAGCGCGGCAGCAACACACTCTTAGCTAGGACTAAACCGACGAATGTTTGTGTTTAACAGAAGCGTTCGCGCGCGGCAGCCACGCACGATTGCCGCTTTATGTTTGGACACACTTTAAGGCCGTATTCTCGGCTGCAGCGGGCAGTGGCGCGGCAGCGCCAGCGAGAGTGGCGCGTTCAAATGCACAGTTTTAAGACAGTGTTCTCGCTCCCCACGCCGCTGCCATCTAGAACAGTTCCATATAAAACTATGCATTTGATCGCGCTGCTCTCGCGCCACTCTCGTAGTCAAGAAGGTCAAGAAGTCTCGTAATGCCTTTAAATAACCACTCCATCCTCAAGATGAAGTTAAGTCGTAAGTTGCACTTGGCATGCCTACTATTTGAAGTCATAAGGCACAAGCAGCCGTCCTACCTGTACAATAAACTGAGCTGGATCGCTGGTAAAAGAGAATGCGCAAGCAGACAGTGTTCGCAGCAACTCTCCACTCAATCGCATAAGACAGCTGCCTTCAGGGGAAGTTTTAGATACGCCGCCTCTAAATGCTGGAACAATATTCCCCCGCCAATAAGGAATCTTAAATGTCTTGGCACCTTCAAAATTCGACTGTGGCAGTTTCTTATATGGATCCGCAGAAAAAAACTGGGTTTGACTGTTTCGAACACGTCCATCATATAACTGGCTGTCGTGTTCTTCCCGAGTCATTCTTATTTTTTCGTGCAACTCGTAGTCACAATATCTGTGAACAAAGGGAATAGTAATGATTTAATTATTTGTGGATCTATTACTAGATAATGGTACAACCTTATACATATGCTTATTTACCTATAATTATTTATTTCAAACACATTTTAATCCATTTAATTCGATTATTTTATTCACACATATGCCACTATTATCATAATTAGATTAATCATTTATACAATATACATTTATCTATTTAAATAATCAAGTAATCAAATACACAATAATCATCTAACAGGAAAATTTCCAAATCCTAAAGTTTTACTGTAGAATACAATATTTAAATTGCGGGTATACTTACATTTCACTCCGCACTTTTTCACAACACCAATAACTCGTATATATATGTCATCTACTCGACGTCCGTATGTCACTGCAGGGATTCAGCAGTATATCAGCGTCAGGTATATTTGCCTGGCACATGCTGAGCTGGACTCCCATTTGGTGCAACCTTGAGACGCACACCGCACTTTTTTATGTTCGTTGTTCCATTATTTTAAAGTGTGTCATAGCCAATAGTGTCATCACAATGTCTTGTTTTCTTCCTTTTTTATTTGTTTGTATATTGGCACCTTGCAGCTATTTCCTAATAGCTAATTAGTTATTATTTAATCGTGTTTTTGTATGTTGTGCTGTTTTTTTTGTGCACTAAATAAACGATTTATCTATCTATCTATCTCGCGCCGCTGTCGCCGCCGCATTATAGATCGAAAAAAGGGTCTCGAAGACATTGGAGCTTAAATTTTAGTGTCGATTTTTTGCTTGAAATGACTTCTATAAATATACCATAGGATAAAATCTGGTAGGCATATTGGCAACTTATATTTTTTTTGCAAAAAAATTGTATTGAGCTTATCGTTATATCTTCGGAACGGAGAGAATAACCGTTATATCCTTGCACACGATGATATAACTATTTATTTATGATTTTTTTCATATAATGAGATTTAGTGAAGACAAGGAAGTTTGGCAATAATTCCTTCTGCACATGTGGCTTCCCTGGTACCTGATTAACGGCAAATTATGTAAGAGTCTATTAACTGCTCCCAAATTACCATGTATATATATATTTTTTTTACATTCTTCCTTGACATAATCACCCTATTATTTGACATTATATACCTAAAATTTAATTTCAACTCTTTATTAGTGGTTTTTGTGGACATGATAATTATTCAGATTTGATACAGCTGTAATAGCAATCACGTCATTTCGTTTAAAATACGTTTTTATTTTTATTAATTTATTTATCTTTGTATAGATTATTTTCAATTTTGTGAATTTGAGAACGCTGTAGGCCTAGTGGACTGTAAATTTGTTGACCATCATTATTCTGTTAAGTACATGGTATTTGTTGAAAGACCTACACTGTCCTCCCATACCTAATAACACTGTTATTTGAAAATATTGTAAAAGCCCATTATTTTTAAAAGAGTAACCGTGGAGTTTCTTGCCGGCTCTTCTCCATAGGAAACAACCAATTGGAACCGTGCACCTAGCTTCTGACGTTTCATAAGTGCCCATGTAGGTTTATATGAAATAAAAATATTTTGAATTTAAATTTGAAGTGCGTATTTTTCTTAAACCCGTACATAATCTGAAAAAATCATTAAATTTGCCAACCAGATTGTATCCTATGATATATTTATGCATAATATTGGCTATAAGAAGCAATTTAAAGCAAAACATCGACATTTTAAAATTTAAGCTCCAATATCTTCGAAAACCTTTTTTCGATCCACAGTGCGGCGCCCCACTGCCCACTGCCGCCGAGAATATGGCCTTAGGCAAATTGACGCCCTACGCCAATTTGCTGTGTGATTTGAATGACAAAGAATGACAGTTGTGATTTGAATATACGGACAACTTAACTTGCAAGTCGCATTGCTTAAAAACTAATTTACTTGACTTTAAAAAAAATACAGGCAAGATTTTTCAAGTCGTAGTAAAATACTAATTACTATATTTTTCTTCGCCACGCCAGGTTGCTTTGCTAAGTAAAACTTTTTAACAAAACATTACGAGTCGCAACTATTTATTTTACCTACAAACATTCATGAAAAAAACATAAAGCCTTGCGGGGAACAATAAAAGACCTACGCGGCTACGACGTAGCTGTCACGCTACGCCAGCTACAATGTCGTAGCAGGTATGTTTCTCTTCCGCTACGCCACACCTGACAGTTTACATGGAATGACTTGCAAGACAATGTATTGATTCGATTACGATGTAAATTTAACACCACCGTACATATTACTATGATACATATTACAATAATTAGTACAGCTTCCTGCAGCTTATTGTAGGGAAAATGGATGTGGATTGGTCCTTCATAGAACATTGGACAAAACTACATGTACGAGTAGTGCGGTCCTGATCCAATGTTTCCATTGTAGTGTCTATTTTGTCTATTTCGTCATTGTGTGTCTATATTATTAAAATCAATAAACATGTATGGATAACTATAATTCTATTAGTGATTGTAATTTATCTGAAATAAATGATTGGAATTGAAATTGAATTGAATATTAAGATACTTAATTAAATTGATGTCTTGTGTTTGTTGTTGTTGTCTTTTGTTGGTAAATTATACCCTTGTTTTTCATTACTTTATTTAA
Source organism: Xanthia icteritia (assembly GCA_949128155.2). NCBI lineage: Eukaryota > Metazoa > Arthropoda > Insecta > Lepidoptera > Noctuidae > Xanthia > Xanthia icteritia. Next base: position 8,057,888 of record OX421959.2, on the reverse strand, counting down.
TATGTGTTTATACTTTTATGCAAGATTCTGAGGGTACAAGTCTACTTTTAATATTGAAGAATGCAATAGGTTATTTGTTAAGGTGCCCTTTTTTTGCCAAAGAGTTTATTGTACTTACGATACTAAGTTTTTTTATTTTTTCATGCTGTGGTCAGCTTCTAGTTTGACCAAATGTAGCTTAATTTGCTTTCACAACTTACTTACCGGGAAACGCCGAAATAATATTTGATCCGTTGTCAGACTTCAAAGCTTCTGACTACCATAAATCTCTTCCTTTACCTAATTGACGGCACTGTTAGCGCAGTGGTTAAGCGATTGACTGCTACGCTGCGTGTCGCGAGTTCGATTCCCGCACGGAACAAATATTTGTATGACCTACAAGTAGTTGTCCCGGGTCTAGCTGTTTGTTTATGTGAGTTTAAATGTTTGTAAACGCACCCACGATACAGGAGAAATTCCTAGTGTGAAGAAAGGTAAAAAAAAAAAATTGTGTCCACTTAATTTACTCTAATATTATTCGTTAATTTATTTAAAAATAATATATCTTACATAATCCAGTTTTAAAATCATATACACAAATAGTTACTCTTTAGGTCATTGAAAATATTATGTCTTCTTTTTAATTTAGCTTCTAATAAACTTATTGTTGTCTTCTTTTTTAATGTTTGATGTAAACTGATGGCCTGAAACACAGGTTTTCATAAACCTAGATCAGGCAGGTCTAAATTACAGTTAGAATTAAATATTCCTCGATTGTAATTAATCTAAATCATAATTTTACTTTATATTTGAATAATTTTATTTTATTTTTGTAATTACTGTCCTAAATAATTGGTACCTCATTTTTTTCCATTTAGGGCAGAGTTCACGATGAATAAAGAATGGTCGCCCATCCACGGGCTGACCTCAGCAAGTGCACTTAAATCTCACAGATATCAATCTGTGAGATTTAAGTGGATTTTTGTGGGTCTATCGGAAATCTATCAAGATTTCCGATAGACCCACAAAAATCCCTGTAGTACTGAAATATACCTGTAGTGCTTTTCTGTAAAGTTCACCTGGAGCCTCACTCAAGTGAGCGCACACAATTCGAAAGCGAACTCATTTGTTTTCAAAGTAAATCATCGCGGATTCACAACGAGACACCGTTCGAATTTCGAAGTGATTTTTAGAGAATAGGTAACACCGTTGGATCTTGATCTAGAAATATTTGAAATTTGTATTATTTCAAGTTACCCTCTTTCAATTGTTTTCTAAAATCTTGAAGATGTATTTACATTTTATTTACTTAAATTCTTTATAAAATTATTTCGTGTTCATATCAAAGCGCTTCTTTTCTTTGTTCATTCTTTAACACTGTGTAAGAGGAAATATTTAGAACTTCAGCATGATTTAGGCATTTTTTGGCGTAGATAAAAAAACATTTTCAAAAATTAAGTTGCATTTTTTAAAGATTGCAAAACAGGAGGAGGTTGTGGATTCTATGAAGTTTTATTATTATTATTTTAACTTTATTTATTTATTTAACAGTTTATGTACACACATATAAACCGACAAGAAAAAGGAACAGAAAAATACGTACAAAGGTGATGCTTATTTCTAAAGAAATCTCTTCCAGCATACCTGCGATAGGACAGAGGGTAAAAAGACATGTAGACAGCGTGTTTAAGAGTAGAAGAGAAAATAAAATACATAAAATAAAAACATTACACTATTCACTAATTTAAAAAATAAACATACAATATGAGAATATACTTACATACATACTTCTAAAATAAATATCACTAAAATATATATACTAATAATTATAATTTAGTAGGGATATAATATAATAATACATACTAAAAACAACAATGTTCTTATTTTCGGAAAATTGAGTTTCTTATGGTTTCTAATTGTACCAGTAAAATAGCTGTTGATGCACCACTCCGTATGCAACAAAAACAGCAAAAACTCGTTTTAAATCAAGCCACAAAATCAATGTATGTTACAAAATTAAAAATCCAATTTATATTAATTAGTTTGAACACTATGAAACAGACATTATTGACATTTTACAAACTGGACATAGTTGTTTTTGAAACTAGTTTTAGTCTCTTGGGTAAACTACCAGTCGACAGTGATGCGGATGAACTTTTCGACGCTATATTTTAGTTTGTATAATACTTAGTTAGTTGTATACACATAGTTTAGATAGTCCCTATTGTTTATGCTAATTATTAACCTCTCATATATTATGTCAATATATAACACAATAAGCTCTCTGTGCCACATTTTTTGTACATAAAAAAGAGCATCATTTTGCCATTTACTGATTTTCATTAAAAAAAACTTCTGAGCAGTTCAATCAAAGCCTCGATTTCAACATAACGCTGCTTTAACTCTTATAGAGCAAAACCATTAGATTTGTCAACACGGATGCAATATATCTAAGCCAGCATGGAATTCAATTTAAAGGTAGCTACTTAATTCAAGACTTGTTGAAAATAACTCACAGTAAGGGTGTTATTACACTAACGCAATTGAGGTTTCATCGATTTTATTGATCAACGTCGATAGTTTTTATAAGAAAGAAAAAAAGAATAATATTTATTTGGACACAGTTCGTGAAACACATAATAACAAAATAAAAAGTGAAAATAATCATAAAGCAATAATAGTGTGTGCCTCACGGCTGCGCCAAAAAGGTTCATTTCAGGATTAATGCCCGACAAATGCTGTCTGACGTTGGTTTTCTAATGAACCCTTATGGACAAGTGACGGGGAGTACCAACAGCTTTAACATACCTAATACATAGTCTTCTTCTTCTTTTCGAGTCGATGGTAAATACATGTATTATGCAAGTTGGGCCCAGTAGGTGCTTACGACAATCGCGGCATAAGTGGCATTTTTTATTGTCCTGATAAGTGCAGGTGTGTGGACACTTTTGACACTCCAACATATGGTGATATGGTTTGGTCAGGAGCACCGCATTCGCACTGGGTATAGCTGGGCTTATAGGCCCGCTTTTAACCACTTTCTCATCTGATGGTAAGCAATTATGAGTGCAGGGAATACAACTGCAGTTTTTGTAAATCACCAGACACCGATATATACGTTTCACTTAAGAAGTTCAGAAGATCAGACGCAGAGGTACAGGAGTGTAAAGATGTTGCATACATTCACCAACAATAAGTAATTTAGATACAATTGAACTAACTAACTCTAGTTTCTATGGTCTCCTAGACTTATAGCTTTCCACATTTATACTCAAAATTTTCCGCACAATATTTCCATGCTGATTCTTGACAGAGATTTAAAAACACATTGAGAAGTCAAACTATTAATCGATATTTTCGATCGTCGCCTTAGTTTTAATATCGGATCAACAACGTTCCAGATGTCATTTGATATTTCTATGATTGATCTATTCTACAAAATTAGTCGTCACAATAGTTATTGGTCGCTCTATACTTAATCAATAATTGATGTCGATTATGCTATTATGTACATAATAGCATAAATTGATCCATAACATAATATCACGCTTGTAATCTCCAAAGGGTTAGGCAGATGTGTACCTGTAGTACACCCATATTTCGCCAGTTATAGTAGTAGTCCCATGTAATAGGGGGCGAGCCTATTGCCGGGCACAAATACAAACTCCTTGCTGATACTGAGAAATTACTGATGGAAAAACCCAACAACACTTGGCCGACCTGGGAATCGTAGCGCTACTGCGACCACTAGACTTACGAGGCAGTTCGAAAATCAAAATTGATCGATGTTGAATGAAATTCGACGGTGAGAAATACATTTGATCGACATTGATCGCGTTAGTGTAATGCCGCCCTAAGGAAAAGGGTGCTGTCACGTTATTTATGTGTTACCTGTCGAAGCTTCTTGCTATTTGAAAAATGGCGTTTCGGATAAATTAACTTGGGGCTAAAAGTGTACGTATTTTTATAGTGTAACATCGAAGAAGTTCATATCTATACACCGTAAGGACTATTTCTGCTTGCAGCGCTCGGCCGCTATAGAACCGGGGCGGTAACAGATGTGGTCATTGTGTTCACGGGATTTTGTTTTCTAACTGATTAGATATGAAGTTCTTTGATAGTGCACAGGTAAAATAGTGACATGTCGAAATATCCAGATTTCTGTACTATAATTATTTAAGTTAAATAATAATGTTTTAAATGATTTTTGTGAGACCAGACTGCCTCATCCAGAGTCACCTGGACCTGGTGGAGGTGGCTTTAGGTTTAATACAGTAAAGAAACTCAGAGTTATCTACTAACAATATTAACATAGCAGATAAGCATTTTTTTTTTTTATATTTTATTAAACACGAAATACTTCCGTAATTAATCTCAAACTCAACTCAAACTCAAAGCATTTATTCCAATTAAACCATTTACAGGCACTTTTGAATTGTCAAGAAGTCGGTCAGTCAGAAATATGAAGCTAGTTGCCCATTCCAAAGCGTAGTAGGTACCTAATGCAAAAAAAATCCGCAATATGGTGAAAACCTCATAAAAACCATTTTTTTTCATGTGTATACAACGGTCACTAAGCGACTTTGTTTTATACTAAACTTTGATAGATAAAATGCCTGCCTGCCTCTGGAAAAAATCTATTATTTAAATCACTTTGACGTGATTATTTCAATCCTTAATATGAGTTATAAATGCAGACGGTGAGCGTCATTCGTATTTACGTTAATTCAAATACATTATAGTGATCGTTATCTTTTTGCAAAGCTTTGTGGGAGATTTGGAGCATTTAAAAGCAGGAAACATACACTTAAAAAATATACATACAATCCTAATGTATATGTCGTGGCCAGATCTTAGAATTGATCATTTCATGAAATGAATATCGACCGCTGGTCACATCATGATGTGGTCTGACCAGATTTTAATATTAAATACACAACGTTTGACGATATGAACAGTTAAACGCACGTCTACTTCATGATATGGCCAAACATTAGTGATCATATCGGAAAATAGTTAGATTATCCACCGGTAGAGGCGTTGATGTCGCTTTGTTTTTATTGTGCATCATGGCGGCGGCATACAACAAATCAAACAAAGTAGGGTGACCACGCCAAAAAAGTCGATGGATTTTTGATGACCAAATAAATTATATTATGGAAAGCGATCCACTTGGGCGTAGCGCTAGTCGGGCGCTGCAGCGGCGTGAAATGCAACATAGCACTTAAAATTAGTTATAAAAATTAAAAATGTACGCCGCTTATGTGGCACCCTGACCAAATGGGTTAGGTTAGGTTAGAACTGGGACCAACCGCGCGCGAGCCGAGGGAACGAAGCGAGCGGTGCCTTGGCACCGGCCGGCGAGCGCTACTTCCAAGTTGATCGCAGTTACTTGGCAATTTTTACTACACCTTAAACCATGGATATCCTACATTAATGATATGGCCAAACGTCGACTGACATATCATTAAACGTTGACGTTTAAACGACATGGTCAATTTTAGCTGGCCATTTCATGAAATGGTCAATCAGATTTGTCCACGACATAGATATGTCGTGGACAAATCTTAGGATCAAATCTTATATTTCTTACGTAAATAAAAACACTGCGTTACCATTTCCTGACATATATAGACCGCCACTGGCCGCCTGCCGTTATCATCTGCAGAGTCTTTTCCCAACTATGTTGGGGTCGGCAGGACCAGCATTAAGCCAAGCATTTTTATTTACGATATAATCATCCAACTTATAGTATGCTTGTCTACATAGTGTGCGTTGAGCAAACAGGTCGACGGCTATTCAATCAATCAGCCTAGCCTTTTCCCAACTATGTATGTTGGGGTCGACTTCCAGTGTAACCGGATGCAACTGAATACCAGTATTTCACATGGAGCGACTGCCTATCTGACCTCCACAACCCAGTTACTGGGTAATACGATACCTCTTGGTATGACTGGTTGTCAAACGTTCGGGCTTCTGACGACCCGTAACGACTGTCAAAGATCCACGAATGACAGCCGGGACCAACGGCTTAACGTGCTTTCCGAGGCACGGAGGGGTCTTGGTATGTAAAGATAGTTACCTATCTACGGACGAACTGCGGGAAGTGTAGCTATACCAGATCTATCGACCCGTGCGGCTGTTATTACTTAGCCACAAGCCCCTCTTTGCCGTTATCTATGTGTGTATTTATTGAAAGTTGTATGCGGATTCATTTAATTTCATATGGCATTAAGGTGGATCCGCAGTTGAGCCCGCGATTTTTTTTTTTAAATGTTTTTTGCAATTTGCAGGTCAGTGTCAGGTTGTAACTTGATCAAAATATGATTCGCGACTATAACAGATATGTATTTACAGAATTATAATCATTAGAATCATTAATATATCTCTCTAAGATAGATTTTTTCCATAAGAACTTTTCCATAAAAGATTTATTCTCATGGAACAAATCTATCTTAAAGAGATGTATTAATGATTCTGAAGTTGCAACCTGACATTGACCAGCAATTTGCAAGAAACGTCAGAAAATTTGAATTTCGTAGGCTAGAACTGAGGATCCACCTTAAACAAAAGTAGTAGTAAGTACATCGACACAGAATTTCAAATAAAACCTGACTCTCTACTCCAACCATTTTGTTTCAATTTCTCTGCAACCCCGTACGTGCTTGCTTCCCTTAACAGATAATCCGTAGAGCTACTGATTTAAACACAGCACGTAAATGGCTTGGCACTGTACAGCTACAAAATAACAGGTATAGAAGGGGAGATTCATACAACAAGCGAAAATGCACGTACACCTAGACACGCTTCACGTACAGTGAGTGCATTTGGCATTTGGTTGAGATCGTCATACGTGCAAGTCGTGCCATTAATTAAAATGACGCACCACGTGCTTTGATCTGCGCAGTAGATGATTTATGGGTCACTTTAGCGGTATGAGGTCCCCGCCGGGGCGTCATCGGGGCGGCGGAAATTGCGCGGGAGGCGCGGTCAAGTCTCAACTTTAATGGCACGACTGCTGTACGCTGTACGCGTCTATGTGTGTGTGCGCCGGTTTTCGGTCGTTGTATGGAGCCGAGTTTCTGTAGCATTCGGTGGTGTAGGTACAGCATAACATTGTATTAAATTCTGTTCACATGCAGGAGAAGTTCGTTGTGTAATGTTTGTGTTTCATGAATTGAATATTTTTTTGCAAACTGGGTCTTATTATTGTTTTACGGTATGACAGGGACATAGTTTAAGGCAGTGTACTACATATTAGAATTCACAACTCTTACTATGGAACCAAGAATGAAAAATGGAAAAAAAAAATGGCTGCTGTTTCATTCAAAAGTGCAATAGTAACATTGGACAGTCATGCTTATAACCATCTTGCTAGTTGGCTAGTATTTCAACTTGAGCTATTTTTCAAAATCTGTTTCTTCTTCTTCTATCTTCTTCTTCTTCTTCTCTAAATAATAAAGACTAAAGATTAGATTTTTTGTATGTTTGTTTGATAAACTCAAAAAAATACTTAACAGATTTGAAAAAATATTTCACTTATAGAAAGCTACATTGACAGCGAGTAATATCGGTGTTTTTAATTTTTCAAAAAAATTGAGAACCCTGTAAAAATTGCAATAATGTTATCCAAGGCATCAAAATATTTGCGGGAAAGTCCGAAAGGGATACCGTGGCCCCTGGCAACGTACAGGCAACGGAAGGAACACGGGTGGGTTTTAGTCAGTAAGAGTCTGACACGCCCTCCCGCTCCACCCAGAGCGGGAGAAGTTATTCGATAATATACCACCCAAAAAAAAAAAAAAGGCATCAAAATATTGCGCATAAAAGTCATTATTTGGCGTGCGTTGTGAAAACTATTCATCATCATCATTTCAGCTGAAAGACGTCCACTGCTGAACATAGGCCTTCCCCAAGCACCGCCACTTCGACCGATTCTGTGCCTCCCGCATCCAGCGGATTCCTGCGGCCTTTGCAAGGTCATCGGCCCACCTTGTGGGACGCGGGCCTTCCAACGCTACGTCTTCCGGTACGCGGTCGCCACTCCAGAACCTTTCGGCCCCATCGGCCTTCTGTTCCAAAAACTATTAATGATACATAAAATAATATACTACATGCTTATAGTAATCGTCATTACTCTCAAAAAATTCCATGAGACTATATATGTAACTATTATAGTTAAGTCACAAAAACCGTTTTTTGTTCAAATTAGTAACACGGGTAGAATCGAAAGATGATAATATTCGTATTATGATATTAATCCTTAACCAACTAAATAGTTTCATAATCAAGGTAGCTTATTATCACACTTTGGCCCTTAGGAGCCGAGCAAAAAATTTGAAATGACGCTAAGTAAAAACGAAGTTACAGCGCAGGCGGGCGATACAAAGGAACAAAAAATTTAAGTTAGCAGAAGTCAGTAAATTATGTATATGGCTAATAAAAAAGTGCTGATAACATATTCATAACATATCAAAAAATTTGATTCCTGTTTTTCTCGAAGTTATGGTATTTTTCACCAATTCTGTTTAAGTCTAATTATATAGAGGGCGAGCGTATTGCATTTAGCCCTGTTCAAATACAAACAATTTTATTTATTTTTTTGGTAAATTATCAAATAACTTCTCCCGCTCTGGGCTTCCTGAATTTCCCAGTAGTTCATCAGTACACGTGTAACGCCGCAGGCAGCGATCACTACTCGCTATCAACACGTGATAAAAGTTACAATTCTTATCACGTCTTAGCGCCACGTGTAACATTAACAAGTCTCGAATTCCCCGAAAAATGTCTTGAAAGCGTCGAGTGACACCTGGGTTTCATCCAAACATTCTGGCATTTACGATTCCATTTGTATGAAATTAGGGCGTAGGATATTTCCTACTTAACCTTTATGCTAAGCACGTATTTATTATCGTTCGACTACCTCGTTGTTCAAGTAGTCGAACGAAGTAAGGAATCGTTTTTCTTTGTATGGGCATGCAGTGGTAGGATAGGTATATAACTAAAGTGACTAATAATTCATTGACTCAGGCGTGACTTTGCGAAATCCATTATAAAATACAATGGACGACGTATATTTAGGAACCTAATCCGCTTAACTGTTCTTAAAGAGTCATAAAGAACTTTGTGAGAAATCGACACGTGTTTCACCTCTCAACGAGGCATCCAGGATGACGATTGACTTGTTGCGATCCCGGACACGACGTGTTGCCACGCCGAGCGCCAGTAAATGTTTATGGATAGCAAAGGAGAGGAAGACTAGAGAAATGAAAGAAGGATTGTGTGACGAATGAAATGAAAGACAAAAGAGTGAACGATAGAGTCGGTTGAGATGGGAGAATGGAGGAAGATATGTCTTTCATTGACTTAAATGTGGCCTGGCGGCTGTGAGTATGTCATGCTCACTCAGATGTCTCGCTGATGGTGGCGCGTGTGTTGGATCATTTAGCTCCCTTCAAATGGTTGAGCTGAATGGTGCTGATCCATGCGTCGTGTTCGTGAACGGGCGCCGTCAGTTGGGACTGGTTATCTCTTAGCTGCCATGGCTTATTTTAATTTATTTTAAATTTTTGAATGGTTATTTGTTTTTTTCTTTTTATTACAGACGCTTTTACAAACGTGAACGTCTTTCTTCATTGTTCAACATGAATGATGTAACCAATATTTTGTATCAAATTTTTGATTTAAAAGAGTGTCCGTGGAGTTTCTTGGCCGTTCTTCTCCATACGTACCTACTACGCTTTGGAATGGGCAACTAGCTTCATATTTCTGACTGACCGACTTCTTGACAAATCAAAAGTGCCTGTAAATGGTTTAATTGAAATAAATGCTTTGAGTTTGAGTTGGAACGTGTTGCACATACCCCAAGTGATATGGGACAGGGGTAAGAATGAAAAGATGTTGGCCTAGTGGTCGTAAATGCGACTGCTGGGCTTTGGGTGTTTGTATTTGTGCCCGTTTAGAGCAGTGGTAATAGACTCCCCAAAGCGTCAGCGTTCTGTTAAGTACCTGGTACCGGTAAACCGGGGTTACTTTGATTCACGGGATGATTTTGATCGAAACTTCCATTTCATATAAATTTGCGAATTACGTAAAATTAAACGCAATTTGGTAGTTTTTTTTTCTAAGTTTGGAACACTGAAGAACTGTCAAATCCTTTTCTGAGAACGCTCTGGGAATTCACCAACAAATTTAATTAAAAAGGTAAATATATTGTTATTATCTTTTTATAGCTAAATAATTGTGCTGCAAAACTTCATGTGTACTTAATTGCGTGATGGTGTAATGAAATTTCTAGATAAACTCCATTATGTGGCCTATTATCGATTAACCAATACGTTGATCATTGTTTTTCTAACCTCAAAATGAATGCAATAACTTGAGTTTGTTTAATGCGGGGTGTCATTGATAGGGTATATGGTGTGAGATTGATCAAATGATCAAATTAATCCCAGAGAGTATGCTCTTTTTTTCAGATGCTTTTTTTTACAAGCTTTTATTTAATTTGCAATGTTCTTTTGCTAAATGAATAAATATTTTGTTAACCAGGAAGATGCCGCGAATTTATAAAAATAAACTTGGGTCCCGTGAGTACAAAAATATTCACAGGCGCGAACAGAAGAAGCGCTTAATCAAACAGTGGAAGGAAGTTTGAGTGGGACCCATTGGTAGTCGAAGGTTTCAAATAATTGGGAAATAAAAAATAATTACTACTATTTTTAATAAAGAAATGTTCATTATTTGATGACTCTTACTAGATCAAAGTTACCCCAAATAACAAAAATGACAATATTTATTTTTCCCGTTGGCAGATTTTGATTTTTTAAATTGTATTGGCATTATAATTGGCGTTACTTTGTAATTACGCAATAAAATAGGGGGGTATCAAAGTAACCCCATTCTACGTATAACTTTGATTAGACGGTTTTTATTTTTTTCCTCAAAATCAAGCCATCGGTTTTTGCTTATTATTACAGAAATCGAGAGGTATAAAAAAACCGATTATTAGACATTTTTTGTATTTTTTTTACACCGTCAAATTTAAAAGATATGGACCTTCAAAGTTCAATATTGATCAAAGTAACCCCGGTTTACGGTACTTGTTGAAAGACCTACACTGTCCTCCCATACTTAATAATACTGTTATTTGAAAATATTGTAAAAGCCCATTATTTTTAAAAGAGTAACCGTGGAGTTTCTTGCCGGCTCTTCTCCATAGGAAACAACCACTTAGAACCGTGAACCTAGCTTCTGACGTTTCATAATTGCCCATGTAGGTTTACATGTGTGAAATAAAATATTTTTAATTTGAATTTATCACCAACTATCGTTACATAATTTTGATATACAGTTCACATTTTTACCCGACTGCCCCAGAAGGAGGGTAATGTTTTCCGAGAGTATGTATGTATGTATATTTCTTTTGCACGCTCTGTAGTCTAAACGGCTGGATTTTAGTTGAGTTGTTTCGGTATACGACGGCCATTAATTTTACCTATTTCTTCCATCCATATTCTTCCAGCCTTCTAGCAGAACTGAATGTCTAACATAGTCAAAATTCTAACCACCTCCATCTCCTGGAAATGTATTGTCTATTAGAGCTAGGAGCAAAGTAGTTGAGGCATTACGTGACCCGGAAATCTATCAAGTTTGACAAGAGATTTCACAAGATGGACCGGGTCATTAACCTCGGCAATGGTAAAGGTCATTGACGCTAAAAAGGTCATCCAAATGACGTTACATGCTTAATAGGAAAGATACACAACTTTAGTTATCAAATATGGGTAGTTACTTCTTTGGGAAAGTAATAAAGGACTATCTTACATTGAAATTGCATTCAAATAACTTCTACGTGTAATAACATATAAAGTCAGTTTCAAAAGCATCTGATGAAAAGGTAAACAAATGGATCAGATAACGATTTGTAGTACCACTTACAAATTGAGTGCTTTGATTTGATTGTTTGAATACTTAAACGTGAAATTCTAATTTTAAACCACCACTAACGATGTTTTTATTTTGACGATTGAGGTTAGTTTTATAGTTACCTAAATTTTCGTCGATGATTATTCAATAACTATTTAATAAAGTTATTCAAACATAAATTGCACATAAAAAATTTGAGATATAAAGTTGAATCCTTCTTCTTTCAGATGAATGTGTCTCTTTAGTGAGTGATTGCGTAAGAATTTAACTTCTTTGTTTACACTTTCATGAGATAATTTTGGAGCAGACCATACATATACAACCGACGTGCAGTCTGTGCAGTCCAGCTACCAATCTTGCCGTCATGTACGCAATATTTTACCAACGGAATGAGCAGGACGAAACTAGCTTGTGACGTTATGAGAGAAAAAGAATATAATTGTATCGTTGTAACTGAGCAGTGGTGGCCCAAGCGTAACGGCCGTGACTTCCGAAATGTAGGTCGTAGATTCGAACCTAGACAGGGGCTTTACTTTGTGTAAATTATTTCATCACCACAGCTCCCAAAACGGTGAAGAAAAACATCGTGAGGAAACCGGCATGTCCTAGAACCAAAAATTCGAAGACATGTGTCTAATTAATCCTTCAACCGAATACGCAGGTGGCTGCAGGAGTTCACCCACACACAAGCGGAACGCTGGTGGACCTCGACACCAGGTTGCAGGCAGTCAAAGGAGGCTATGCCATCTTCGGACAGCAGGCTGACCAGGCGTTTGTTACGTCTGAACGGCCTGCGCCTGGTGACGGGAACCATCACGGGACACTGCTCGCTAAAAAAGCACTTCCACGCAATACGCAAAACGGACATTCCTCTGTGCAGGGCGTGCATGGAGGCTGAGGAGACCTTTGCGCAAGTGCTCTTTGACAGAATGCACGGGCGTCACCCAGATTAGAACAGAAACCCTCGGGTCACCCAGATCATACACAGATGTTCTAAACAGACCAGGATACTTAATTAACTTCTGGAGGGAGGTGGGCTGGTTGGAATAACCACCAAACGGCCACTATGGCCTATGCACAATGGTCCACCTGACGGACTAAGGGTGGAAACCAAACCTCTTAACATAGAGAACATAGAGACATCTACTAACCCGCACTGGGCCCGCGTGGTGGATTTCGGCCCACTCCCTCTCACCGAGAGGAGTGTCCCAGCAGTGGCAACATTATAGGTTGATTATGCGTATGCTGTAACCGAGTTTAAGTCAGTTCTGTAAAGTTCCCTTGGAACCTCACTCAAGTCGCGCACACAATTCGAAAGCGAACTCATTTGTTTTTAAAAGTAAATTATCGCGGATTCACAACGAGACATCGTTCGAATTTCGAAGTGATGTTTAGGGTTTAGAGAATCACTATAGCAATCTTTCACAGACTGTTGAGGAATTCTAAGTATCTTTAATATTACGAAGACGAAGACGAAGACCAAAGCATATTTGCTTTGCAAATTACCACTCAAGTAATTAAAGTTTATTGCTCATTAAGGTAAGTGACAGCGGGTGGTGATTGCCCATTGGTTATGGTGTATAACTGGTAAAAGAGTGGTCTTAAGTTCGAATCTGACCTGATATGTTATTAACGTGAACTGATAAGTGTAGTTGAAGGGGTTAACTAGCAAAGACCAGGCCCGGGTCGACGGTTGTGTTCCACGCGCGCCTTAAGGAGATGTCAGCAAATGAAGGGGTCCGATGCCTGCCGGGGTTACGGGAAAGTCCGAAAGGGATACCGTGGCCCCTGGCAACGTACAGGCAACGGAAGAAACACAGGTGGGTTTTAGTCAGTTAGAGTCTGACACGCCCTTGGTAGAGCGGCTCCACCCAGAGCGGGAGAAGTTATTTTATAATTTCTTGCATATGCATATGCTTAACTGGCATATTTTAGTCACATGATTCATACCATGATTGTCTCAAAATACCTAGTTGGAAAATGCCGAAATACACTTGCTTAGCCGTTAACTAACAAAATTTATTTTCTTATAAAACTTACAATAATTTATTATATTTTATTAAGTGAATTGTTTTGATTTTATGTATTTTAATTTCTCTCTACTCTTACACACGGTGTCTACATCTCTTTTTACCCTCTGTCCTATCGCAGATATGCTGGAAGAGATTTCTTTAGAAATAAGCATCACCTTTGTACGTATTTTTCTTTTCTTTTCTTCTTGTCTGTTTATATTATGTGTGTGCATAAATGGTTAAATAAAATACTTTTTCTTTTTTTTTTTCGTGAAACCTGTACAAAAATATACATCACTAGCTTTCGCTCGGGGCTTTGCCTGTGTGGAGGTCGGAAATTATCCCACGTGAACGTACTACCGGGATAAAAGGTATCCTATATGAATAACATATAGGATACCTTTATCCCAGGTTATAAACTATCTGTGTGCCAAATTTCATCCAAATCCATTTAGCCGTTTTTGTGTAAATGAGTAACAAACACCCAAACACACAAACATACAAACTTTCACATTTATAATATTATAAGGATGGTGGTGCGTGTGTTGGATCATTTAGCTCCCTTCAAAATGGTTGAACTGAATGGTGCTAATTCGTGCGTCATGTTCGTGAACGGGCGCCGTCAGTAGGGACTGGTCATCTCTTAGCTGCCATGGCTTATTTTAATTTTTGAATTGTTCTTTGTTTTTTTATATATTTTTATTATGGACGCTATTAACGTGCACGTCTTTCTACATTGTTCTCACATGTATAATTTCAACATTAATGATGTAACCAATATTTTGTAACAATTTTTTGATTTAAAAGAGTGTCCGTAGAGTTTCTTGCCCGTTCTTCTCCATAGGTACCTACTACGCTTTGGAATGGGCAACTAGCTTCATATTTCTGACTGACCGACTTCTTGACAATTCAAAAGTGCCTGTAAATGCTTTAATTGAAATAAATGCTTTGAGTTTGAGTTTGATAGTAGGATGTACAAAAATGAATATATAAGAATTGTAGCACATGGCTATAGATTCTACCAAATACCATTGGGCAAACAGCGTTAATTAATGTAGGTACCTACTTATGTAAAATATGAATAATTTCTCGAAAAGAGGATAAATTGATGTTCTGAGTACGGGTGTAAGGAACGTGCCTTGAAACTGAAATCTTGGCAAGCTTTGGGAGTATTGATAGGTAGTCCTTTCAGTTGGAATTTCAGCTGATTTGGGTTTAAAATTGGTCAAAGGTTTTCACTTAAGTCTGTGTCAAATTGAATCTTCGATCAAGCATTTTATTTAAAAAAATTAAGTGCACGTCTGTCTGGATTAGCAAACAGCTTTTTTCATGAATTGTGGGTGTACTTTAGGTATTAGACAAAATCAAACTGGTTGCTAATCTACATAATTGTATAACTTATATCTTTTTAGGGTTCCGTACCCAAAGGGAGAAACGGGACCCTATTACTAAGACTCCGCTGTCCGTCTGTCACCAGGCTGTATCTCATGAACCGTGATAGTTAGACAGTTAAAATTTTCACAGACAATGTATTTCTGTTGCCGCTATAACAACAAATACTAAAAACAGAATAAAATAAATATTTAATGGGGCTCCCATACAACAAACGTGATTTTTTTTTGCCGTTTTTATAGATAATGCTACGGAACCCTTCCTGCGTGAGTCCGACTCGTACTTGGCCGGTTTTTATTATATAACATGATTTTACATTCTGTGATTACTTCCTCACACACTTGACTTATTAATTGTAAAATTTTAGGAAAATCGTCTACTTTTACAATAATTGTAAATATGTGAGCACCATGTATTTATCACATAATTCATTTATTTGTCGTTGCTTCATTTTTAATTCTTTTTACCTATCGTGGTATACTAATTTTATTCTAGGTGCATCGTCTTCACATATAATTATATAACTAATGTACCTATACAAAATATTGTTAAACATTTTAAAAGAGTAACGGTGGAGTTTCTTGCCCATTCTTCTCCATACGAAAACTACCTTTTGGAAGGGGCGACTAGAATCAATTCTATTTTTTGTAAAGTTTGAAGTTGAAAAGTGCCTATCTGAAATAAATGATTTGACTTTGACTTTAACTTACACCTCTGCCCAACCCTATGGTGAAACAAGGCGTGATGCTATGTTTTGCTTGAATCCAACTCGATTTGAAATCAGTTAATTGACTGCTATGTTGGACTAGTAATAGTTGACTGCTAAACTTGGGTCTTGGTTTTGATTCCGGTCTGGAAAAGCAAACCAGGAATCTTTTTTTTTTTCAGCAACTTTTATTGAGTCTGAAATTTGTAAAGACTTCGGACTGCTACTCAAAATTCAATACATATTTGTGTCCCGTTGATGGCACTATATATTATAGACTCACCTCTTATTACGTAGGACTTATCACCACGTACATAGCGAATTGTAGGTGTATTGTTCATCTATGCCCAGCTGTTCGGGAAATACAGAAGCGATATGATACGTTTTGTTAACTGACTTAAGAGGTGAAACGAACCTTTATTTCGTTTAGTGACAGAAGACTGGCTGTCATCTTTAAGCTCTCGATACTATACAAAATCGAGACAGACTATTCGTGCTTGGGATATTGGAAGCCGTTCGTTTAAGATCTTGTTTGAAGTTCTCAACGTACGAGAAAGAAAAGACTACGTGTCAGGAATATCCTTTATATACCTATAGGTAGTAGAGAGGTTTTGTAGAATTAGAAAGAAAATAGATAAGTACCACGACTAAAAAGTGAAAAATAAAAAAAAATTACAACAAAAAAACAAACGACAACCAAAAAATAAACACTACAAAGTGAAAAATAACTTTATTTCGGAAGTCAGTGTCTTATTGGTTTTGAATTTTCGTTTTTTTGCCTAAAAATATCTATACATACTCGTATATGACGTAGTTATGCCCGAATATACCAAAAAAATAAAATATATGTAAGCATCCGAATTGAGAACTTCCTCCTCGACATGAGTAGCTTAAAATATTACCTATTGCTATGTTAAAAAATATTATTTAGGTACCAGTGAGCCCCAAACTAGACAGTTACATAGTCTGTATCTTGGGGCTCCGGGTACGAATTCCAGAATGGAGACTTGAAAGGTGATTTCAGGTGTTGTATTGTATATCTGGTATGTTTGTGTATGTACGTGTGGTGTGTGTGTGGCGTGTGTCAGTGTGTATGTATGTGTGCATATTTGTTCCAATTGTGTATCGTTAGGATTCAGTGTCAGGTCAGGGTATTTATATTAATTGTTCCGAGTATCTTATAAGATGATAGCATGTACAATGGGAGAAACACTATTTAATATTTAGAAATATAGAAAATAATAGAGGATCAGCTTGTAGAGCTGATAAGGCGCGTCAAAATGTAAAATGAGTAGATTCTTTGTTAAAAATAATAGATTTTCGTAATTCAAAATTCAAAAAAAAATTCAAAATTCAAAAGTCATTTATTCAAACTAGGCTGAGAATCAGCACTTTTCGAACGTCAAAATTACATAAGACAGTCCCCCAAAACGCCCACCCTTCACCACTTCCTAGTGCTTTAGCTGGGAAGAAGAAGTGGCGCAACAAACTCCCCAGCAGCACAGCTGTCTGTTCAGTAAAAAAGATTCTATATAATAGTATGCAAAATGATATTTACATTACGCAACACAAAACATAATTTAAATTATAAAATTAATAGCCATATGACAGCTAGCACACGCCAATATACCAACCAAAAACATCGAGAACTATACTCAAGCAGAAATAAAAATAACTTAACGATAACAATATCTAAATAAAAGCCTCCAGGCATAAAGGGCGTGCCCGCTTACATATAGCTGTAACTAGAAGTTATAATTGATAAACTGGGACCATTGAGGTAAAGTAAAAAATTATCGAGGTCGCTAGCTAACCACATATTGCAATACAACTCATAAAAAAAAACATTGTAATGAGTAGATTATGTCAACAATAAATAAAGTAAAATTATAAATAATTATATAAACTCATATAACCTGTCAGTAAGTAAGCTAATTCTGGAGAAAGAACATTTAAACATTGTCTTGAGTTAATCACAGCGACCAACTATTCTTATCATTTAAGTAGTCGTTGATAGAATAGTATGCCTTTGAAGAGAGGTTGGATTTTACTTTAGTTTTGAACGCATTAAAAGGCAAATCTAGCAAAGAAGAAGGTAGCTTGTTATAAAAGGTTATACCAAGCCCAACAAATATAAGCGCCATGCGGTTATACCCGAAGCTGACTTTATTTACAAGGAGAGAAGACATCGGTCTGCTATATACTAAATAGAGCCTACTTGAAGTAGTGTCTGGCTTAAGAAATTAGGCATAAAACATAACATATCGTCAAGCCCATATTCTCTGGAGGGAGAGCCACACATCACGTAGAAATAAAAGAAAGAAAGAAAATAAAGATAGAAACAAATAAAGAAAGAAATAAAGAAAGAAAAATAGGTTTATTTGTCACAGAAACACGTGCGTGCATACAAAAGACAAGAGTAATCAGAAAACAAAATAAATCTTAGTAGTTACGTATGAAATCACGAGCATAAAACAGAAATAGTCAGCAGCTGCACGTCATGACTGTGACAAGAAGCCTGAAGAGTGCCTTTGTACAGTATTTTTTTTTACTTGTTCATAAAGTTTTAATAAATAAATAAGAAGGCCACTCAGCATGATGCTGGGCTATGGGGGACCCACAGCTGATTTTCAGTGGTCTCTCATTTTCATAGCATATGTTTGATTCTCATGTAACCGAAACTAGCGAATTGGTATCAACTGTGGCACAATTTAACAATCCAGGCTGTTAGATAAATAGAATATGATCATTTGTGCACAAAAATTACTGAGATCTTTTAATATAATAATTGTCGCTCGACCTGCAAGCGTACATGACCACCATAGAAACGGGTTTTGTCGATGGAAGAATAGATAAAAACGAAATGACAGATTGTGATTCTGTTTTGTCTATTCTTCCGTTGACATTATACCCGTTCTATGGTGGTCATGCTATGCTTGCTAGATATCAAACCCAGGAACCATTACTCAGTATTCGTGCTCACGACCGCTAGACCAACGATGCAGTCAAACAAAAGTAAAGGAGGTTTAAAATTCAGTCTTAGGTCTCTCTTTTTTATATTGTTCTCACATATAAAAGCAATAAGAATAATGTACCCAGGATTTTGTAATATCTATATTTAAAGGAGTGTCCTTGGAGTTTCTCGCCCGTTCTTCTCCATAGAGATCTACATTTTGGAATGGGCAACTTCAACTTTCTGAGTAACTGACCGACTCTTTGACAATTCAAAAGTGCCTGTAAATGGTTTAATTACAATAAATGCTTTGAGTTTGAGTTTGAGTTTTAACTCATAATATCCTAGAAGAATGCTCAGTCATAAATCAAGATTACGAACTGTCTGATTTGATATTACTCTTGACTCTAATCAAGTTTTAAAGCTAGATTGATGACTGAGCATTCGTTCTAGACAACCGACCTTAGGTTTTTAAAACACTTAAAAAATGACTCTATCCTAACTGAAATTAATCTTAGCAAATTGAGTCCATTATACAGACTGCCTCGATGGTCCTAGTGGTTGGAAGTGCGACATTGTCAAGTGTGGCGTTTTCGGTTTAAGGTCCAGTTCCCGCAAAAGTATTATAAAGGTTTTTTATTAGTAGATTTTTTTTAGTAGCAGTTCGACATCAGACTCGTCAATCGTCGTCATGGGACTTAAAAGTAACTGATAAAATGTATGTACTAACTCAAATCTCAAATCGTATATTGCAATCCATAGTATACAATTACAGGAGGTAAATAAAAGAAATAATAATAGAAACAATTATGGACCGTCCAATATCCGGACAATTATGGTCGGGCACAGCAAATTTTTAAATATGCAGAGAGAGGAAGAGCGCTTTATTCATTTTCCTTATTATTAAGTTAGAATTATTTTATATCCTATATTACCTATGTACTTATATTTCCATTCATTCACTTATTTAAAAAAAATTATATGCAGGTCTATCTATTCATATATTATTTATTTAATTATATTTAGTATTGCTTATTTCTTTACTCGCTTAAAAATTGTTCATTATTATTAGTGTAGTATAATTATTAAGTTATAATTTATTTTTGTTATTTTACATAAAATAACAAGTTATGTGTACCTCTCTGTTTACACGTTTGGGGAATATAGACATAATATTTTTGATAAATTATATATGCACAAGGGAAATCATCTAAGTACAAAGGTAATGAGTAACATTTCGTAACTTTGAAACTAATCAAAACTCTGAAATTGTTGTGAATCATTGTTTAAATGTTGAAACCGAAATATCATTTTTATTTAACAATTTCGCAACTTGTATGTAAATATTTGTATGGATGAGAAACACGATTGTTATTGACAGTGTAATAATTACAAAATTAATAAACAAAACCTTGTCAATTAATTTGATAAAATATGCAGTGCTCTTGGATTCACTCGCGACCAAAGTCATTTTTGTAACGTAAACTACGGAATAACCGCGAAATTTCGCGGATTGTATAAATATTTTTTATTCATATTCTTTATGGTACTTTTTTAGGTCATGAGCTATCTGAATATGTCCGCTAGGACCGAAGCCTGCCGAGGCCGCGGGAAAGTCCGAAAGGGATACCGTGGCCCCTGGCAACGTACAGGCAACTGAAGGAAAACGGGTGGGTTTTAATCATTAAGAGTCTGACACGCTCTCCCGCTCCGCCCAGAGCGGGAGAAGTTATATGATAAAATCCCGACCAAAAAAAAAGAGAATGCTATCCGAATATCATCAAATATTTGGGCTAAGTCTTATGGGGAAGGCATGGAAATTGATTCGCTGTTACAATGTATAATAGAATTCTGTCCACTGCCGGTGGTTTACAAACGCCTAGTTACAAAAAATGCTGGTTTAACCAAACGAGTGAGTGCAAATTCGAAGCCTGCTGTTCCAATTTTTTACTGGTTAGTATCATTCTTTCGTTTTGTCCTACTCATGGCATGATGTCAAGAAACATTGATTTTGTTTAATGTTCCTTTGATCTAAAGTTTGGACGAAGCGAACCAGACCAACACCAACACAATAAAACCATCATGTTTATGATTAGTGTAAATCTGCTTTCAATTATTGTCATAACTGTTATTGACTTACCAAAATAACAATATATAGGTTTTCAAAAACTACTTATTACTAAGCTACAGGAAGCTAGGTGAAGGCCGCAGGAAACCGCTGGATGCGGGAAGCACAGAATCGGTCGAAGTGACGGTGCTTGGGGGAGGCCTATGTCCAGCAGTGGACGTCTTTCGGCTGAAATGATTACTAAGCTTCTACTCTTAGCCGCACAGGTCGATCGATCAGGTTAAGCTACGCTTGTTGGTCCGTGGATGGATGACCATCTTTACATACCAAGACCCCTCGGAAAGCACGTTAAGCCGTTGGTCCCGGCTGTCATTCGTGGATCTTTGACAGTCGTTACGGGTCGTCAGAAGCCCGAAAGTCTGACAACCAGTCTAACTTAGGAGTATCGTATTACCCAGTAACTGGGTTGTGGAGGTCAGATAGGTAGTTGCTCTATATATAATACAGGTATTCAGCTGCATCCGGTTAGACTGAAAGAAAGAAAGAAAGAAGAAAGAAAGAAAGAAGAAAGAAAGAAAGAAAGAAAAAGTATTTATTGGGACAAGCACAGGAGATCTTAATTAAACTAAACACACACTCACCGAAAATAAAAATAGAAAAACCAAACAAAGTAAGAATTAAAATAAAGCGGAAAGTCCTGCGCGAGGCCAAAAGGCTCCTATCTCAGCATGATGCTGCGACATTTAATAATAAATGTCGCAGCGCTGGTATTCTGATTCTGAGACTGGAAGCTGACCCCAAAATAGTTGGAAAAAGGCTAGGCGGATGATGACTGCTTTACTCTTCATAAAAAAATGTGAACGTTTAATAATATTAAGTCAAAAGAATTTCGTGAATAAGATCGCAGTTATTAAAAAACATTCCTGTAACTAATTTCCCTGAAATATCCGGAAAAACGTCCGGGAAAAATTAATATTGTTATTTTATTTTGAAAAATATGAAATGGGTCTCGAAAAATATTACGTAGTAGTTATGAAAGAAGCTGTCAAAAGTAGGAAACTCGTGTCGTAGACGCTGGCACAAAAATAAAACACCTCAGTACAAACATAAAAGTTTCTCATTTAAAGAAAACTGCTGCAAAAACAGTACTTAAAATATTTTTGTCCGTGTTATGACTGAGAAACGCTTACTGTAATGTTGGTTGGCGTTATCAGATCATTGTAAATCCTGTTATTTTCACAAAGTTTTGCTTATATCGCAAGTCTGCAGTGGTATTATTATAATTTCCTTTATTTCTTTTATTAACGTACAAATTATGTTTTTAAATATTAGAGTAAAAAAATATAAAAACATTAAAAAATATAAAAATAGTAGCCCACCGGTATCGGGAACAGGGTCCAAACTACTGGCGGTGAGGGCTCTGAGACAGGAGCCTCCTAACAATGCGAGCCGTGTCCAGGAGTACCACTTTCTAAATCAAGCCCTTAATCCAGCTGCCCAACGAGACTCATCTTAGGTGGTGGTCGAGGCTCTTGGCAATTAAGCTATTGACTGAAACGACTATCAGTACAATGGTCGCTGAGTCCACATCCCACAAGTCAACAACCTCGCGAGCCAAGTCAATATACTTCATTTGTTTATCTTTCTCGGCTTTCACGAGGTCCCCGTCATGCGGGACTGTTATGTCAATAATCATTGCGCGCCGCTCTATTCGATTCACCACTACTATATCAGGCTTATTAGCAACAATAGTCCTGTGATCCTGTCAGTGATGACTGATTTTAAATTTATTTTTCTCAGGTAAGTTCCTGGTAGTTTCAGAATCTCACGGGTGTTAACCAAGGTGAGATTCTAGTTTTTATTCTGAGAAGGTAAATTGCTCTGTACTGCAGTGAAATGATTATCTAAGTCTGGTTCTATAAAAATTATTACTATGCGGCAAGTGTTTAATATGGCAGCTTTTTGTAGTGTTAGGTATGTGTATTCGGATAGATTGAGTGCATTAAAACTATTGAATATTTGTTTCGGGATAACATTTGCTGTTGATATTACTATTGGGACTATAGTGACATTTTTCAAACTCTGGTAATTTCCTCTTGTAATTCTGTATACTTCCTGATTTTTTCTGTGATAGTTTTTTGTATATTATTGGGACTGCTATATCTATTATAAATGTGTGTTTACTTACTTTATCAACTAGTATTATATCAGGTCTGTTGTTATAATTATATGGTGTGATCTGTAATTATAGTGCGATCATAATATATTCTGTAGAATTGGTTTTCTAAAACAGGTCTAGGCGTGTACTTGTAATATGGTATGTATGGGTCTTGCATGAGTTTAAGTTTAGTTGCGAGTTTATGGTGTATGATATTGACCAGTTGATTATATCTATGCGTATAGTCGTTTTGGGTTAGTGTGATACAAGCTCCTGTGATATGTTGTATGATTTTAGGTTTGCTGTGACATTTTCTCCATAAATCATATCTTTTACCATGTATTTTCTATAATTGTTAGTATTTATGACTTGATCTTGAATGGCTAACATAAACCCTTCTGTTTCAGTATTATTTACGTTACTTATTATTTCCAAGATTAAATTAGAAATTAACTGCGTCGTTGTTCTAGTTCTCGATTTGATTCCTGAGTCGGGGAAAGTGCTATTATTTGGGTGTTTCAATCAGGTAATTTTCATCGTGCATTTTCAGGTGCATGCTGTGCCTATTTGTGCCCGAAAAACGACAATGGGCACGTTCAAAATTATGCATGCGGTTTATCAATAGCTATCTAACGAATCTAGACGTAAAGTTAAGAATGTATCTGAGGATGTACATAGTTAAATGAAATTAATTAAATCACATTGCTACTTACTGGCCTCGAATCAGTACTTAACCATAAAACCCTTCAAACCACAGCCAATGTATTGCATTCAATGTGGTTTGTGGTAAATAATCTCGAGCTGAGCCGCAATATCCTGCAGACGTCTAAATTAGGGATAGGCGCGGATGTCATGTAAGAGCGTAATAAAAGACGTTCGCTACTTCAAATGTTTGTGCTGGTATATCGCGGGCGTATTTTACACCGTAGTGTATAACATTTGAAATATCTGATGTATAAGATTTGAAATATCTGATGTATAAGATTTGAAATAGCACTATTGATGTATAAGATTTGAAATAGCACTATTGATGTATAAAATTTGAAATAGCACTATTGATGTATAAGATTTGAAATAGCACTATTGATGTATAAGATTTGAAATAGCACTATTGATGTATAAGATTTGAAATAGTACTATTCTCTGACTACCTTTCACCTTCGGCCTGATCATCACTTACCTGATGAGATGCAGGCCAAGAGATGCCCCGTTGTGGCAAACCAAAAAAACATAACTTTGAAATTCGAACGGTGTCTCGTTGTGAATTCGTGATGATTTACTTTAAAAACAAATGAGTTCGATTTCGAATTGTGTGCGCTCACTTGAGTGAGGTTCCAAGTGAACTTTACAGAATAGCACTACTGTAAATGAGGTTTCATTTTAAGAGAGTACTTTTTTTTCTATGCTTAGTAAGAGATAAAACTTATCACCAATTTATTTGACCGGAATGGTAGGTCGTTTAGCTAACATATAAGGGGCGTGACAATCATCTTCAGAACGAGAGGGTCATGAAAATATCCTTGAACGATTACTTATAATAAAATGCTTATGATCGGTTGTGAAATGGAGCAGACCGAGGTAGATAATAGCCCAGATAACGATAAAAATACAGACGTTTTTATACCTCTCTAATAGTTGAGCCGTCGTTGAGTTGACGGGTCACCGGAAAGTGATTCGAAGATCTATTGTTATTCTGTAAAGTTTACTTGTAACCTCACTTGTGTAAGCACACACAAAACGAAAACGAACCCCACCTAACCAACCAGTAGAGTTAAGATTACTAACAACAAGACTGCTGTCAAGCTTTATAGAAATAAACCTGCGTTACTAAGCAAGTCACGGCATATGTATGACTAGCTTTGACCCGCGGGTCGCCCGGAAATAATCCCACTGGAACGTATTCCCGGGATAAAAAGAATAAGAAAAATATCAAGAAAAGTATCTTATGTCCTACACAGGTCATGGTCTATGTGTGTGCCAAATTCCATCAAAATCCGATTAGCTGTTAATGCGTATAAAGGTAGCAGACAGCCACACAGAGTAACTCTTGTATTTATAGTATGAAGTAAGTGTGGATTAGTATGTATTTCACATAAAGTTGAATTCATCTTTTGTCTCAAAACTACAATCATCACCATGAAAGACACAAAAGTGAATCTACAAATCCACAGAAAAAAAGCAATGCTATTTAAACAATAGAGCTTACACTCTGTATGAGCTTACCTGACCAAAAAACTATAAAAAAATGTTCACGTTTTCCTAAACTAGGTTAAGTCATACAGCTGAATTCATCTTTTGTCTCAAAGACACAAAAGTGAATCGACAAATCCACAGAAAAAAAGCTTTTTAAACAAAAGAGCTTACACTCTGTGTGAGCAAACCGGTAAAAAACGTTCACGTTTTCCTAAACTAGGTTAAGTTTGTTACTTAATCTCTGCCCTAACTAACTTGAGCGGGTTCACTTAATCCTTTCACTAAGTTTCTCGTGAAACTGTAAACATACACTCTTCTTTTTTAGTTACTTTGACTTAGTTTGAGTTTGTGACACAGATTTATGTATCTACAAATGGTCGCTAAGTTTACTTTTATGCGGGTAACACTGCTAGTTGGGTTGGTAAGCTTGTGAGTTAGGTAACGTATAATGTTGTGTGCTGAAATAAATTAACTAGGTATTGAAATTTTATAAATTAGATGAAATGAAATTGTTTATTCTGTAAATAGGATATTGCAATCAATTTAAAACGTCATATAAAAAAAGAAAAAGAAGAATATGCTAGATGAGTTCGCCGTTTCCTATCTGACTACTCTGAGAAGAAAGACCGAAACAAACTCAGAGGTCACAGTCTCTTTTAAAGTCCAGACATAATCTTGGTCAGGCCATATGAGGACCATGTAGATTAGTGTCTGAAATGGTCTTTTGAGGAAAGAACCACACAGATTTGAGTGGACCTGTCCCGTCAGTGCAAGCGTTTGTCAGTAATCGTGGAGCTCAACTCAGAACTTAAGGAGCTCAACTCGACGAACAATACCAAAGAAAGGACATTTGGGTAGGCTACTCAAACTGCCAGACCATCATTAAAACTAACTGAGAAAGAAAAAAAGAAAGAAAGAGGAAAAACAATAAAAATCAAATATCCACATAGTCCTCAAATTCACAAGTCAATATTTATATAAAACTGGTGAGTAGATCAGGTGCGTAGTACTCGCAACCGACGTGCGTGTATAACCATATGTATGAACTTAAGCAGCGTCAAAGATCTACGAGTGACAACCGGGTCCAACGGTCTCGATATGTAATGCATGGTCAATCATCTACGAACCGACCGCGTCAAGCATAGGTAGCCATCCAACACCATAAAAATAACTCTTTATCAGACGACTGCTTCTTAACGATGGTACGCTTCGGTGTAACACACATTCGTCGTATTATTATTTCGCAGCCACAAAACTACCAGTTGTAGGCAAAGTCTGCGAAGTAAACAAAAACAAGTTTAATATTATTACGACGTCGTCTAGTGGGGGTGGATTGTTGAATAACTTTTGGTGGAAGAAATTTTGCTGTCAAACTTGTGCTGTTGGTTTATACAAGAGCTTAATCTTATAATTCAGTGCTGGAATGTGCGATGATAGTGCTCGATCCTGAATTTATTTGCTGCTGCAGTACAGACTGCAGTTAAACATGTTTGTATTTAAAAGGTATATAGTAGGCGCTCGGTAATCCGGAACCAAAAATCCGGAAATTATCCCAAGAACAAACTTAACATTGTAGTTGAAAAACATGTTCTCGCATATATTCCAACTGCAAATGTTATTTTAAGAACAGACTTCTTATAAGTTTTCCTGTAATTTATGAGTAAGGAACTATTCTCGGGATTTTTTTCAAAATTTTAGGATCCCTAAAAATTGGCAATAGGACGATAACTTATGTTCAGTTACATGGACTTTCCAGAGATCTTTGATTTCTTGATTAAGACATCATGAAAAAAAAGGGGCGAAATTAAAAAAAAAATCTTTCGGTATGACTTTCTTCAGATTGCTTGACTTCTTGCAGTGTTATTTTGACACCAAATATTTTTATTATCAGTGCCAAAACCCATGCTTAAAAACATCGCCTTCCACCAGGCAGTATCGAAGTCAAAAGCAGGACAATTTTGTGAAACAAAATATGTGTATAAATACCTGAAAACCGGAAAAATATGAAGTTAAAGAGAGTGGTACCACAGTACACTCCAGTCAGTACGTAATAGCGTTAAGAACATCAAAATACTTAATAACCCGACTAGCTTAATAACACAGGCAGTATTACCAAAGGGATTTGCTTGACATCAATCTTCATTTATATCGCGTAAACAATATAAAGTTATTATGGAAGACGATGTTATTCAGCAGGCGCTTCCCGTTTATATAATGATATACTTTATGGGGTTGAGAATTTCTATAAAATTGTTTTGTTTAGATTCAATGAATTTGTGCTTTTTTAATTGCATTATTTTACAGATTGCATCTTGTATGTTCAGACGTCTACGACGATGTTGTATAAAAAAAACATCACTTCGAAATTCGAACTGTGTCTCGTGAATCCGCGATGACTAACTTTAAAAACAAATGAGTTTGATTTTGAAATGTGTGCGCTCACTTGAGTGAGGTTCCAAGTGAACTTTACAGAATCGCAGTAGGAAACGGAATCATTTTCCGGTGAGTCGTTCAAACTCAAACTTAAAGCATTTGTTTCAATTAAATTATTTACAGGCACTTTTGAATTGTCAAAGAGTAGGTCAGTTAGTCAGAAAGTTGAAGCTAGTTGCCCATTCCAAAACGTAGATCTCTATGGAGAAGAACGGGCAAGAAACTCCAAGGATACTCTTTTAAATATAGAAATTACAAAATCCTAGGTACGTTACTCTTGTTGCTTCTATATTTGAGAACAATGAAAAAAAAAAATTACATTTCAAATTCAAAAGTCCTGGCAGATAAGAGATGACCGGTCTCAACTGACGCCACCCGTTCACGAACATGATGCGTGGATCAGCACCATCCAGCTCAACCATTTTGTAGGGAACCAAAAGATCCAACACACTCGCCACCATCAGCGAGACATTTAAGTGAGCATGACATACTCTCAACTGCCATGCTCTTTCAAGTCAAAAACAACATAATAACATAGTAAACGACTCCATGGCACTCACATTTACAAAAATTTAAAAAAAAATGCCTCTACATTATACAAAACTATACAATGCACTGTATTTGTGAGATTAAAAGAATTTTACTACCAAAAAGAAAGAAAATCATTATTATCTATTGGAGTATTCAACAAATTAAAACTTGGTTAAATAAAAAAAATAAAAAAGCTAAGTTTGTAAAGTCAGACAAAATAAAAAAGGGGAAGCAACTTTTCCAAAAAAAATTTTTTTGTAACTATTAAATCCAAGTGGCTGTTTAGCAGGATCAGCATTAAGCCAAGCATTTTTATCTACGATATAATCATCCAACTTATAGTATGCTTGTCTACATAGTGTGCGTTGAGCAAACAGGTCGACGGCTATTCAATCAATCAGCCTAGCCTTTTCCCAACTATGTTCGGGTCGGCTTCCAGTGTAACCGGATGCAGCTGAATACCAGTATTTCACATGGAGCGACTGCCTATTTGACCTCCACAACCCCAGTTACTGGGTAACACGATACCCCTTGGTATGACTGGTTGTCAAACGTTCGGGCTTCTGACGACCCGTAACGACTGTCTAAGCTCCACGAATGACAGCCGGGACCAACAGCTTAAACGTGCTTTCCGAGGCACGGAGGAGACTCCATATGTAAAGGTGGTCACCCATCCACGGACCAACCCCGGCAAGCGTAGCTTTACCTAAGTAAGTCGCACCGTGTGAATCTCATTAAAAAATATCGTCAAAACACTGTTCATTACTCACAAAATACACAAAATTGAAGTAACAAATGACTTGTATCATCTACGATACAAATCATTTGTTGCTTCAATTTTTTGTATGCCACAGGCAAAAAATTTGCATCGTATAAATGGAGCTTTATTCTCTAAACATGTCTTCGAAATTTGAACGATGCGATGTCTTGTTTTGAATCCGTGATGATTTACTTTAAAAACAAATGAGTTCGATTTCGAATTGAGTGCCGTTACATGAGTCGGGTTACAAGTGAACTTTACATAATAGCAATAAGTAGGCTTTCCGGTGACCCGTCAACTCAACGACGGGCCAACTATTAGTGAGGTATCATCTGTCTTTTTATCGTTATCCAGGCTATTACCTACCTCTGTCTGGTCAATTTCACAACCGATCATAGGCACTTTATTATAAGTAATCGTTCAAGGATATTGTCACGACCCTCTCGTTCTAAAGATGATTGTCACGCCCCCTATATGTTAGCTAAACGATTGACCATTACGGTCAAATAAATTGGTGATAAGTGTTATCTCTTTCTCAGCATAGAAAAAAAGTACTCTCTTAAAATGAAACCTCATTTACAGTAGTGCTATGAATTCTGTAAAGTTCAATTGGAACCTCACTTAAGTGAGCGCACACAATTGGAAAGCGAACTCATTTGTTTTTAAAGTAAATCATCGCGGATTATCAACGAGATACCGTTCAAATTTCGAATTGATTTTTAGAGAATAACACTAGGTAGGTATAACAGCATAAAATCATATTAATGACACTGACTTTTCTTAACATACAGTCGAAAAGCAACTTTAGGCAGAACAAAACAAAGTTATAATTAGACTGAAAGTCATATTCGATTCCCACAACAATTTGCTTTACAATGAACATGAGTGAACTTCCACAGAATTTGAGTGTACTATGGAATCCTTGGAAAACTAGGTATTGTATTGTATAATTGACTTCAGAAGCGTTCTCTAAAATAAGTCTCATAATTGATGCATGGGTGAACACATCGCTGTATTCCCCTATTTGAGGAACAGGGTGTAAAGTTCACGCATTCTCCATAGAAAAAAGAGGATCCTTCGATCAAACGGGTTGCTAATTTAATTATATAATATTATTTTTTATAACATTGATTTTACATTCTGTGATTATTTGAACTCACACACTGACTTATTAGTTTTACTTGTTAAAATGTTAGGAATATCGTATAATTTTACAATGTTTGTAAATATGTGAGCACCATGCATCTATCACATAATTAATTTATCTGTCATTGCTTAATTTTTCAGTCTTTTTACCTATCGTGGTATAGTAATCTTGTTCTAGGTGCATCGTCTTTACACATAATTATATAATTAATGTATACAAGATATTGTGAAAACATTTTAAAAGAGTAACGGTTTAGTTTCTTGCCCATTCTACTCCATACGAAAATTACCGAAGGAAGGGGCGACTAGAATCAATTCTTTATTTTTTTGTTTTGACGTTCTAAAGTGCCTTTTATATGCCTAATTGAAATAAATTATTTGACTTTGACTTTACATCTGGTCATACATACACGCACGCCGGTTGCGAGTACTACGTACCTAACCTTTCTGAAGAACATCACCAATAAGGTCAGTGTTCCTATGTCCTTCTGGCTGGGTGACCTCTGCTGGTGTTTCACCTGTTAAAATTAACCAAAGTTAGTAAGATTCTATAATTAGTTCAGTAAACCCTGCTTTTCCGTCATATTATCTGTGAGGTCAAATCAGAGGGATCTGTTAGAAACTTGTTCGTAGTTAAATTGCCCTTACTATGGACGTTACCCTAAGGGTCGGTGAGTTAGGGAAGTTTGGCTAAACAGTGGCGATGGCAGATAATATAGTTTGATGTTTTGATCGTATTTTGATTTGAAATAGATTACAAGGGTAGGTTTATGGCAATTTTGGTTATAACTATAGCTCACCGTCCGATAAGGACCAGGCCCTGGTCGACGGTGCGTTGTGTTCCACGCGCGCCTCAAAGAGATGTCAGTAGAAGTGAAGGGGTCCGTTAGGACCGATGCCTGCCGGGGTTGCGGGAAAGTCCGAAAGGGATACCGTGGCCCCTGGCAACGTACAGGCAACGGAAGGAACACGGGTGGGTTTTAGTCAGTAAGAGTCTGACACGCCCTCCCGCTCCACCCAGAGCGGGAGAAGTTATTCGATAATTTCCCACCCAAAAAAAAAAAAAAAAGGGTAGGATTATGGCAATTTTGGTTATAACATCTGGTATATAAAGACATAGGTAAAGTGAAGGATGATTTCCACTAAACGGCTCGCATCGTATCGGATCGGAAAGGATGCGAAAGGATGCGGCGACAGCCGATCGCTCCCGGCAGGATGGCGACGTATACGATCGGCTCCTTACCGTCACTTGCGAACGTATCCGTTTCTGCGCCTAGTCAAATGTATAAATAAGTTTCATTCCTACCGTGTTGACGTATTCTTATTTTTGAAAATGTTTGAAGTTGACGTAGTATTGATGTCTATTGCACTAGAAGAAGAAGAAAATAATCATAAAACACAGAAGAAAAATAAAAATTTGGATTAATACGACGCCAGGCGAACGGAGCCGACCGCGCGTCGCAGCATACGTTCGACTACGATCGTGTGTCGCGGAAGACGCCCGCGTTCAAGCTGCTGTGCGCGGCTTGGTAATATAGACTTTAAATACTGTGTACACGATTTAATATCATTTATAGATTGTAAAATCCGTTCCGATCCGATGCGATGCGAGTCGTTTGGTGGAAATCATCCTTAAACATCGAGTTTAAGAAGAAGCTGTTGGGCTTGTGGCGGCATCACAAGCGAACTACGCATCATACTGACGTGACGTTGAAGTATAGTTGCACAAAGGCTGCGCTGACGTATCACGTCGGGTATAGAAGCATGAGGAGCAGGGTGTAAAGTTCACTCATCATCCATAGAAAAGGGAGGATTCTCCGACCAGACGGGTATTGTGTCTGGTGAGCTACTGCCCAACGATTGTTGTCGGGATGTTGAATATGTGTATCGTCGCGCGGTAAACTCTACTTAAGCGATGCAGGATTTGTGTGGTTCGCATATGCCGTTGTAGATGCCACCACAGTCTAGATATGATACCTGTGTGACAGTCTCTTTCTAAATGAGGCCCATCGCGACGCGCCGCCACCTTCTAACTCCGCGTCGACCCTTACTCAGGCCAGCCTGCGCCGTTGAGCCTGTAGCTTTAAATCCGTCCCTAAATAATCACGATCCGATCCAGCCTGTCCCATGCTGCCCTCCCCAGCAACGGTCTAAGCCGAGGTCCGTATCCCACAGGGGAAGCCCTTAGCATGTAGTAGCTTAGTTTATAAGTGTTATGCCCTGCCTGGAGACCGTGCACAGCATAGCCCGGATCAGAAGCCGACAACCTCCGTGGTTGAACTGCGAGATGACATACGTTAAAAAAAAAACAGTATTTTTTATAGAACTTGACGCGACTGTGGTTGTATGAACTATAAATATGTGTTATGCGTCATGCGTTATTAATAACATTGTGTAGATACAAAGAATTATTGAGTGAATCGCTGGTCCCCTAGCTAGATCACCGAGTAATCTGTATATAGGAGAGACAGTTTTGACTCCCAATTTGATATCATAAAAAATCATGTTTTTATGCTTTTGGAGATTACAGTATCAAAACGCATAAGATCAAATCTTAGATCACAAGATAAAATCTTACAATTAAAATGCAATAAAACAAATTAGAAATTGTGGTATAGTAATTTTATTCTAGATGCATCGTCCTCACATAAACGTACTTATACAAAATATTGTAAAACATTTTAAAAGAGTAACGGTGGAGTTTCTTGCCCATTCTTCTCCATGCGAAAACTACCAAAAATTTAATCAATTCAATTTTTTTGTAAATTTTGACATTCGAAAGTGCATTTTAATTGTCCCTAATTATTTGAAATAAATAATAAATTTGATTTTGACTTTGAAAGAGGAGTGTAGATGTGCTGAGTCGAGTGAGTGCGTGTGCGTGTGTGTGTGTATGAGTGTGTGAGAATATGAAACTAGGTAAGCTTGTAATATTGGTACGTTATTAGTGCTTATAGCACTAATAACGTACCAATATTACAAGCTCAAGAGAATCAATTCACGACCTTTAACTCGCAGGTTTGTAACCTAACCGATGAGATAACTATGAAGCACTTAATCAGCGTACAGTTTCTAAAAATGGTTATATTTCGTATCCCTTTCCATACTCATATAAGGAAGCTTTTGTGGAGCCCCCCTAGAATAACGGCATGTCTGACCTCTGCCTGACTCTCTGCCACCTTAGGCTTTAAAGTACTCCTCATTCTACCATATGCCAAAGAATCCTCATCAGCATGACCTCTTCCCTATTGATTTTAACAAAAACGTGCATCACCGAAATAAATTCCGTTATCAATGATAAGAACTTTCATAAAAGCGTGTTGCACTTACTTAATGAACGTTATCAGGGCGTATCTTATCAGCTATGCAGTAGGTATGGTTGGGTATTATTAGAATCTAACTCAACTGAAGGTTCGATTTTTTGCACGATGTTGTGTAAGTTACTAGCTTTTACCTGAGAACTTGTGGTGTTATTCTCTAAACATCACATCGAAATTTAAACGAAGTCTTGTTGTGAATCCAATGATTTACTTTAAAAACAAATGAGTTCGCATTCGAATTCTGTGCGCTCACTTCAGTGAGGTTCCAAGTGAACTTTACAGAATAGCACTGCTATTTGCGTGCGTTGGAGGAAAAATAATAATAGTAAAAGGTTTAAAGGGGCGACTTATTACCACAAAATTACTGGATTTGTGCCCAATTAATGGCAATAGGTACTACATGGGATTTAAATATAACAGATGAAACCTAGTCTTTTGGGAATACAGCCGTAATATTTACAACTTGTATCGATTCCTCGCGCCATAATTTGCCGAACCTAGCTTCAAAGTGGGTTGACACTAATTGCTAGATCGATTAACGGGATTGTCATGTTGGAATTCAATTATCTAGATAATTGACAAGAGTGGGTGACCTCGCGGAACTAAATTCACGAAGTGGACTAAAGTACCACTTGCAAAAGGATTCTACATAAATAATATCACGCCTGTATTCCACTAAGGGAAAAGCAGATGTGTATAGTGCCTATCCCCTTTTTCTAGTTATATTTAAGTCCCATGTTATAGGGGGTTACAGTCTAGGATTATCCTAACTAATACTATAAATGCGAAAGTGAGTTTGTTTATTTGTTACGCTTTCACGCTAAAACGGCTGAACGGATTTGGATGAAATTTGGCACAAGAGTAAACTATGACCTGGACTAGGACATAGGATAGTTTTTATTCCGATATTCCCACGAGATCGAGACTTATGCGGGTGAAACCGCGGGGCGCAGCTAGTAGATTTATGAGTCTATTTCTAAACGTAATATCGAGTATATTTCTAAACGTAATATAGACATTAATTGACTCATTTCACATTTGTGAGCTTACAATATACATTTTTAATGTGTCATCTAAACTAATATTATATACATAGTTTTAGTTAAGTTAGTATATAGTTTTGCTATTTTAATTAATAAATTAGTTACAAATTGTTATGTGCCCATTTGTAAATAATATTTATGTTACTAAATATAAAACTATTTCGTGAGAGAAAAAAAAATCTAAAGAGAAAAGATTTTTGTGTGTTTGTATATTTGATTTTTTTTATATTTAGAACCCTGTGATATGACATAGGCTACTTTCTATCGACATAATACGCGGGCGGAGCCGCGTGTGGAAGCTAGTTAAGGCTAAAAGATTTGATCTTACAATATGATCCTACATATAATAATATGATAGTATAATATTTTCATAGAAGGCAAGCTTATTGTAAGTCCCATGTAAATAGAGCGAGCCTCGGCGGTATTAATTTCAATTGGGTACAAATCCAGACACAAGGCTGCTTCAGAGAAATTCCTAATAGATATTGAAAGACCCAGGAACCTGGCACCCACATTTTTTTTTTTTTTGGGTGGGAAATTATCAAATAACTTCTCCCGCTCTGGGTGGAGCGGAGGGCGTGTCAGACTCTTACTGACTAAAACCCACCCGTGTTCCTTCCGTTGCCTGTACGTTGCCAGGGGCCACGGTATCCCTTTCGAACTGTCCCGCGACCCTGGCAGACCTGGCACCCCCTCAGCAATGGTGCTTGGGACTATGACGACGACGATGAGAAAATCACACGAAATAAGGGGGATGCTCAAGTTCCCTTGTGACGATATCAACGAAATGTGAGTGCTAAGAGCATGGAAATAAGATTCACAATCATTTCTTCTTACAAAAATCGACGTGCCGCAGGTGAGCGCTGGCCATTGTAGTGTGAGAATTTAAAGAATTCTTTTACCAAAAATATTAATCCACTTGGCAACTCGAAGCGTCAAAAATTATGTTCACCAACACTTTGTAACAATTTATTCATAGAAAGTTGGTCTGTTTCAGGAACATGATACTCACGAAAATCTTTATTGTTTTACCACGATAACTTGTAACTTGTAAGATTCCTTGAACAATTTGCCAAGTTATGAAAGCACTTTAAATACTTAAGTAAAGACAGGTACTTTGATACTTAATAAAAAACCGATCTGAGCTTCAAAAAGTTCAGGCCTCGCGGTTTGCAATGACACGCGTCACTTAAAACATTTTTCAGAATTTTTCGGTCTTCCCTGTAATTTTTTGATTATTTTAGACTAGAATGACGAGAATATCCATCAGGCCATAAAGTGAAACAGCCCACAGACGATATTAGCCATTATATAGTAGTAGAAATAGTGATTTAAGCCGCGTGAGTCAGCCGTAACCAATTGGTCACAGTGGGGCTTAGTCTGAAAAAAAAAGTATGAAATATGTGGCGATAGTACTCTTGGCCTGTCCCTCAACTGATGGTAAGTGATGATCAGGCCAAAGGTGGAAGCGCGCTTCACCCGGAATCCTCAACCACAGTGGAAAAGGCTATCTTTACCTTTAACTGCAGAAACATAACCATGCTGTTTACATTGTTGTTATGATGACAGACTTAGGTAAGATAGTGGTAGCTAGCCAGGCGGACTTAGAACAAGCCCTACCACCAACCAAACCGAGCAGAAAATTTTGCCCCCACTGGGAATCGATCCCGGGACCTCTGGATCTGAGACAGTAGGTCTAACCACTGGACCACATAGGCGGTTAAATATAAACAAGATTTTCTGTGAGACTAGCCGGCTATAGCCTCTTAATTATAAACGTTCAAAATCTCAGCGACAATAAATGTCATAAACTTGTCAATAATTTGAGGTATTTACGACAAATTGAGACTGAGATTACAATACGTGTGCATTCTAAAAGTTGGCAACATCGTAATTATCTGTCAAATATTTATATGGTTTTATTAATTTGTTAATATTACTGTGCGGAAATATGAAATACTGCTCTATAGTGAACTAAAATATTAAAAATGAATTGCAATTAAAACACTATATTTGATGTTGTAACCGTTTTATCCAAAACTAAATATTAAGTGTTAAAATATTAATTATTGCATGACTAATATTTTAGTTCACTTTAGAGACATATTTCATATTTCCATACAGTAATATTGCTAAATTAATCAAAACAGCGAAATATTTGACAACTATTTGCGACGTTGCCCACTTAATGAATGTACGCTTTTGAAAATACCTTTATTGCTCCTTTTTTTTTTTTTTTTTTTTGGGTGGGAAATTATCAAATAACTTCTCCCGCTCTGGGTGGAGCGGGAGGGCGTGTCAGACTCTTACTGACTAAAACCCACCCGTGTTCCTTCCGTTGCCTTTACGTTGCCAGGGGCCACGGTATCCCTTTCGGACTTTCCCGCAACCCCGGCAGGCATCGGTCCTATCGGACCCCTTCCGTTGTGCTGACATCTCTTTGAGGCGCGCGTGGAACACAACGCGCCGTCGACCCGGGCCTGGTCCTTATCGGACGGCGAGCTACCCATTGCTCACCGTACGCAGGCCCGCGCCTACGGTGGCCGGGAATCGGCCTGCGATTCCCGACGCCCAGGGCGTCTCCTGCGGCGGGCGGCTAGGGGCGTGAGGGCGCGAAATTTGCCTCTCCCTCACGCGTTCTGCCTCCTCCTTCGCGAGCATTACTGCTTCGCAGAAGGAGGTGACGGCCTCCCATGCCCTCTCGCTCCGTACCATGGCCTGGACTAGGGCCGGACGCGAGAGATCCCCGCCGCCGATCGCCTCCACGAGGACACGGCGATGCTCTGTCCAAGCCGGACAGACCTCCACCGTATGCTCAACCGTGTCCTCCGGGCGATCCACGCAGTGATGACACCCGGGCGTTTCCTCCCGCCTGATACGGAACAGGAACCTACCGAAACAACCGTGTCCGGTGAGGACCTGCGTTAGGCGGAAGGTGAGGACGCCGTGGCGCCTCTCTAGCCACTCCTCAAAGAGGGGACTTATCGCCGCAATAGTGGCGTGCCCAGCACTGGGTTGCGACAATCGCACTCTCCATGACGCCATGAGATCCCGCCGGAGCTCTGTCCGCTGTGCCGCGATTTCTCGCGGCAGCGGAGTAACGCCCCGGCGTTTCGCCTCCTCGCGCCACTCCCAAATGTGCGCGAGGACTTTTGCCTCCAGATCCCATGGCGGTAACCTTTATTGCTCCTCAGATCTGAAATGTCGAAAAAACAATACCAGTCTTGATTTAAAAAGTGACCATGAAGTTTCTTGTCCGTTTTTCTCCATAGGTAGGAAAATATGCTTTGGAATGTGCCACTAGCTTCAACTTTCTGTCTTACTGACCGACTCCTTGGCAATATTCCAAAGGGCCTGTAAATAGTATCATTTAAATAACTGCTTTATGTTTTATAATTATTAAGTTTCTCTGGCAAAAGTCTTTCCTAGCATAAAATAACTTAACATTTAATTTCTTTTCAATTTCAAAAAACAAAACGCGATCTACCATTTTTTCCAAATGTTATCAACTTAAAAATTCGTTGCGTCTAATACTTTTCAACGCATTGAATGCCCACAATCCACCTCTCGAGTCCATTTATAATAGGGATTTGGTCTGAGGACAGTGAAAGGGTTAACTGGCAGCCCCAAGACGATGAAAGTTAGTGGCTCACAATTTTCGTTTGTGGCAACTTCGCACATCGCCAATCACGTCTCAGTGGTCGTAACGATAACTGATGTTAAAACTTGGAACGTAGTTTCATCAAGGGGGCGAATTATTTTGGTTTCGAGTTTACTTTATAAATATGCTGATTTGTACATGATCAAAAGTATCTTTTAGATTTCTTGCCTGTTCTTCTCCATAGAAACCTACTACGCTTTGGAATGGACAACTATACTCCATTGATTTAGGTACCGGTAAACTGCCCTAACTTTGCCTGGCGTCCTAAGTTTGCCTATAATGAAAATGATGTAATATCTTTTTCATTTTACTTGTATGGCAATCGAAACTTAAAGCTGTCTATAAAATCTCAAAGTTTCCTTTGCCATACAAGTAAAATGAAAAAGATATTACATTATTTTCATTATAGGCAAACTTAGGACGCCAGGCAAAGTTAGGGCAGTTTACGGTATACAAATCGTAAAAGGGTTTTTTTATAGATGTCAGTTCCTTGTTTAAAAATTACGTCATAAATAAATAATAAATAAAAATCTTTATTCCAGACCACATGATCCATAAAAAAACACATAAATTTAAAATAACAAAATCAAATAAAATTTATTTTCTATTTTCACGATAGTTTCCTCTTTTATTACAATGTTAAACTTTATAATTGATTATTAAACTAATCTTCGTAGATGTAACTACTTGAGCACAATTTTTTGAGTCAGATTTATAATAATTTTATAATATTATTTTGTAATAATATGTCTATTGTAAAGAGCCCAAACAGACAGGTTTTCTAAACGGTGCTAAATTGAAGAGTACAACTGTGACGTAGAATGACAGCTGAAATGACAGGTATTACGTACGCCTTTGACAGCACTCTCGTCACGTGGTTTTTTTTGTTTGCCTTTAGTTAACTACCGAAATCAACGGAGTATAGCTCC
Organism: Xanthia icteritia; assembly: GCA_949128155.2. NCBI lineage: Eukaryota > Metazoa > Arthropoda > Insecta > Lepidoptera > Noctuidae > Xanthia > Xanthia icteritia. The sequence goes on along the minus strand of OX421959.2, from coordinate 8,018,679 downwards.
ATCATTCTGACTGATCGACCCTTGACAATCCAAAAGTTCCTGTAATTATTTTAATTTAAATAAATGCTTTTAGTTACAGTTTGAATATCTTTAAATTCAATAAATGAGTGCTTAAAGTTTCATAATTACGCGGACCGATGGCCGTTTTGCGTAGATGTGACGCATATTTTCCCTAAACATGTTTATTTTTTTATTTTTTGTTCTTTTTTTTGCGTCATGTTTACCGCAAATAAACGTATTTTCTTTATTTCATGAAAATAACTCGATATTGTTTTTCCTGAGTTAATTACCACTTTGCCGAAACTTTGCATGTATTGTTAGTTATTTACTAGTTTTACCTTTAAGTTCCATATTTGTCAATATTTTGTGTTTGATTGGCGAAATGCATATGATATCATTATATCGAAAAGTCAATCAATCTGCCTAGCCTTATCCCAAGTATGTTGGTGTAAGCTTCCAGTCTAACCGGATACAGCTTAATAACAGTATTTTACATGGAGCTGCTGCCTTCAAAAAATCAAATCTTTCTCTCTAAAATATTAGTTTAGATTAGATATATCGGTCAAAGGTAGGTCATACTGATAAATGCGTGCACTGACTGGACAGATTCACTCATTCTGTATGGTTTTTCTTCAAAAGACCATTGCAGACACCAATTTACATGGTATTCACATCAGATCATGTGAATACCATGTAAATTGGACCAAGATTATGTCTGGACTTTTAAAGAGACAGTGAACTCCCAGTTTGTTTCGGCCTTTCTTTTCAGAGTAGTCAGGTAGGAAATGCCGACCTCATCTAGTTTTTAAAAATATGATTGCCGTGTAAAAGTGTTTGTAAAAACGTACTTACAGATATAAAATCATTTATACAATGTTGCCTATAGGCATATGACCGCCCGTAATTTTCTGAATATTCATGATTTTTTTTCTAAAATTAACTTTTAAAGGGGGGGTCTAGCTTTTATACTTTTAATGTTACTCAATTTTTTATTTTTTGTATAGCGTTTGTCATAATTATCTCCGACGTTATTGGCTCGATTTGGATTCATATTCATATTCATATTCATTTATTGCATTTCATGTTGTTTACAGGTTGTTACATTATGATAGTTCCAAACAATGAACCCTGCTAGGGCACAGCAATGTATAGGCGACAGGTTTTAATTAATTTAACATGCTATCATTATTAATTATAAATACAATTTGTTGATATAGATTAATTTAAAAATTATTAATTATTATTATACATTATGTCATTCTTACAAACTAAATAAATAAATTATCATTCTCTGGCTGATGTCTTATATAGTGTCTAGTTATGTATGTGTAATGTGTTCGAGTCGATAGTAATTATTTATTTCTCAGTTAAAAATTCTTTTAGGCTATAATATGATTTTAAGTTTAAGTAGTTTTGTAGGTCATTTTTGAATTTGTTGTCGTACTCTGTATCCTTAACTGAATTCGGGAGTTTATTATAGATTTTAACGCACATGGCCAGAGGCCCAGAACGAAACATAGCTAGTCTTGAAGTTGGTACCGCTAATTCGTTTAGATATCGGTTTCTAAGACTGCGTTGCTGTGGGCGTTGCTGTTTTGCTAGCGGAAAAAGCGATGGGTATTTTCTCACAAATTTACTAGCTTCTAGGATATAAATACCTGTTAGCGTAAGAATTTTATGTTCTATAAAGTATTTTTTGCAACTTTCCGTACGTTCTATATTTACTAGGATTCGAACGCATTTTTTTTGTAAAATAAATAGTCGCTCTATATCTACACTATTTCCCCACAGTATAATTCCATAGTTTAGCCACGAATATGCGTATGCGTAGTAGGCTGAAAGAGCTGTTTTGAAGTCGGTTGCTTTTTTTAGTTCTCTTAAGGCGTATGTAAAGCTAGCCAATTTATTTGATAGGGTTTGTATATGCCCTTTCCAGTTTATATTTGTATCGACAGTCAGGCCTAGCAGTGAAAAGTCGTTTACACATTGTAATTTTATATTGTTATATGAGAAGTCGATATCTACCTTTTCTTTCTGATATGGTCTATATTGCATCAGCTTCGTCTTCGAGAAATTTATTTCTAAATTATGGTCTTTCAACCATGCCACTATATTAGTAAGAATGTCATATAAGATTTCATTTAGGGTCCCGTTATTATCATAAGGAAAAATTATTGAAATGTCGTCAGCAAATAGGACGCTGTATGAATTTATTTCTTTAGGGAGGTTATTTATATATATTAGGAACAACAGGCACCCCAAAACACAGATTCTGTTTATTATTTCTAAAAGCTTATGAGTAACATTTTTTATTACAATTTGTCGACGATTAAAAAAAGCGGAGTACCTACTTTTTCTTCGAAAAAAAATTTATAAAAAAAATACACGTGTAATTCTGTAGGCCACAAGGGATTTGTTTAAAAAAAATATAAGAAACATTTTTTTTTTTTTTTACATTTTTAATTTTAGATAATTTTTCATGAATATTCTGAAAAATACGGGCGGTCACATGCCCATGGGCGGCATTGTATATAAATTTTGCCCTTACGTTTCCGTTAACCCTACTAAAGTAGCAAAGAATGGCAGTCGTTTCATGTAAAATACTGATAGTAAGCCGCATCTGGTTAGATGGGGAACCGACCCAAACGTGAAATTAGAAGATGTGGGTTTATGTAGGTTTTAATCATTTGACAAAATAGTATTATTGAGCATAGGATCTGTGTCGGTCGGCTGCAAAACAAAGAAATGAAAAAGTATTGTTTTCAAACAATTATGTAAAACTATTTTTTTTGTTTCCTTCTTCTCTTAAAGAACATGAAAACAAAACAATGGAACAGTGCGGTATTCCAGTTACAGCACCGATTTGAACGCCACTTGATAGAATCCAATACAACATATTCCAATTACGGCACCGACAAATATTTGTTCACGTACACGAAATGGATGTTTCTTTTCAAATTGACAAAAACGGTTCGTGTTTTTATTATTTAATTTAACTTTTGCATTTTACGTGGTTTCAACTCAAAATTATTTTAAGTTCGATTCCTTTTGACGTCGTTTTTTGTTATGTGTATTAATTTTATAAGTTCACATGATATTAGATGAACTTATCCATTATACTAAGCTTAGGTGTTTCTAAACAAACTAGGTTTTATAGTTATATAACTGTGGTATATTGATGTATACAGTTTCTCATCTTTATATTACATTCGTTTGTACTGTCGCACTGGTTACAATAATTTATTGTTACGAGACGTTTCTACACGGACTTCGTTTGCGGAGTGATCGAAATGAAATGAAATGAAATTGTTTATTCTGTAAATAGGATATAGGAATCACTTTTACACGTCACCTTAAAAAAAAAAAAAAAAAAAAAAAATTCTAGATGAGTTCGGCGTTTCCTATCTGACTACTCTGAGAAGAAAGGCCAAAACAAACTCAGAGGTCACAGTCTCTTTTAAAGTCCAGACATAATCTTGGTCAGGCCATATGAGGACCATGTAGATTAGTGTCTGAAATGGTCTTTTGAGAAAAGAACCACACAGATTTGAGTGGAACTGTCCTGTCAGTGCAAGCATTTGTCAGTAATCGTGGAGCTCAACCCAGAACTTAAGGAGCTCAACTCGACGAACAATACCAAAGAAAGGACATTTGGGTAGGTCGGCGCGGTGCAAGCGGCGCGAGCAGTGATGCCGCCCTTTGTCTCTCTCCCCTCGCTCGCCCTAGTGCGTACATAGGTCTTCGTCTTTTTGTGTGGTTAGCGACCAACCTGGTGTTAAAAGCTGAAAGCCGCCCATGGGCCTCTGGCTTGGCTTCACATGCCGTCGATAAATATCTATCAGGCATGCCGGTTTCCTGACGATGTTTTCCATCACCGTTTTTGAAGCAAGTGATAATTATACAATACGCACATGAATCTGAAAAGCCAGAGTGTGCCTTGGGTTCGAACTCGCAGTCCGACGGTCACACCACTAGGCTATCACTGCACCAGATCATCGTGAAATTTCTCCACTGATCCGTGATTATTCCGCATCGGGTCGCAGCATTATGCTGAGCGATGGCCGTTTTGCGTGGATGTGACGCATATTTTCCCCCAATTTGTTATTCTCACATATTTACCGCAAATAAACGTATATTCTTTCTTATTTTTTCTTTTTTATTAAAATGTTCAGACAGAATTTCTCGGTGCAATTTGTAAGAAATTGAAAAAAAAAATGATTAAGTACTTTCAAGTACAGTCTAGGAAATCAATTGTTGAGCAAGTTGAGCAAAATGATACCCTACTTCAATTTGCCGTATTAACCATTTCATAAAACTGTCAAAGAATGACAGTTGTGATTTGAATCTCTCATACCTATTAACATGAAAACATTGTAAATACCATTTACTTTTAAAAGAGTAACCGTGGAGTTTCTTGCCGGCTCTTCTCCATAGGAAACGACCAATTGGAACCGTGCACCTAGCTTCTGACGTTTCATAAGTGCCCTTGTAGTTTATGTGAAATAAAATATTTTGAATTTGAATATGCCGATAATTTAAGTTAGGTAGGTAGTAAATTTGCTTAACAAGTAATTTAAATAATTTATATACCATACTTACACTTTTTTTATATTTCTTCTTTGAGGGAATTTATCTCAGTATTATGTAGAAGAAGAGTAATAATCCGGTAAGTTAGATCTCCGTTTCTTGGCAAAATCACTTGATAAGAAATTGATGACTAATGGAATAGGAAATTGATTTAGCTTTGCGGGAGTTCTGGCAAATAATTTTCGGATTAAAAACGCTGAAGTACCATTTTTAACCGACTTCATAAAAACGAAGAGTTTCGGCATTCGGTGAGTATTTTTCTCAAAAATGATAATTTTTGGCGTTAAATTAATGCTTAGTATCATTAATAGATCTGCTGACTCAGCTCCTATACCTCGTAACGTACGTTGTAATTGGTATGGTCTAAAATCCGACCTAGGAACGACCTTCAACTATCTGTTTAATGGATGAAAAGTATTTAATAAATCTTAGTACGTTAAAAAGTATGTCGCGAGTGGGAGTGTAACTGACATCGATAAGCTTTACATGCGTCATTTATTCTAGTAGAGGATTCAACCTAGGAACGACCTTCAACCATCTCTTTAATGGATGAAAAGTATTTTAAACCAAATTTAGTAAGTTAGAAAATATATCGCGAGTGTGTTGGTTAAAAAATCCTGGCCAGACTATCATTACAAAAAAAATCAAAAATGACTTTTTTTTTAAATTACACTTATTCGTTTAACGATTAATTCGTTTTAGTAGAAACATTTTCTCTTAAAAAGCACTATCCATTGATATATTACTTATGGATATTAGCCGCTAAGACCATTCTAAACTTAGGTGGCCAAATAGTCACCTATTTATGTAATAAATTAACTATGAATCGACAAAAAATTGGCAAAAGTCGAGTTACCTATCAAAAGTTCTCCTTGAACAGGTCTTCCAATTAGTGTGTATCTTGCAATGTTTAAAAAAAAGTCATTTTTTAATTTTTTATTAATCATAGTCTGGCCAGGATTTTTTAAAGACAATCCACATATATTTTCTAACATACTAAATTTGATTTAAAATACTTTTCATTCATTAAACAGATGAGTGAAGGTCATTCCTAGGTCGAAACCTCTATTAGAATAAATGTCGCATTTTAAGCTCATAGATGTCAGTTGAAAATAAGCTTTGTTTTCAGTTCATTAAGTGCTGTAGAACTATTCTGTAAAGTTCACTTGGAACCTCACTCAAGTGAGCGCACACAATTCGAAAGCGAACTCATTTGTTTTTAAAGTAAATCATCGCGGATTCACAACACTCAGACGAAACAGCGTTCGATTTTCGAAGTGATGGTTAGAGAATTTCTATGCAAAATAAATTAAGTGACATGGTCGTTATAAACATTATTTTCTTTCTTCTGGTAAAATAATCTATTTTTCGACATTTCCGTTGACCCATTCAACCAACAAAGAAACATGCAACACAACTTACAAACACAACTTTTATAATGAATACTTATAAAAGAAAAGCATACTTCAATTAAATTTAATTATAATACATTATTTTCAGTTTCCCTATGGTATTATTTCCCATTAATTAATTAGTTACAGGCGGAATGCTTTACAGAATCATTAAATCACCCCTCAGAATACTTAGCGTGTTGAATAAATCACAAAGATGTATGGTGATTAAAACTCGTGTGGAATAATAAATGGGTAAAAAGTAAGGCTAGAAAATACAGTTTAATGCTGCGTTGTCGATCTTAGAGTATTTTCCAAAATCGATGAAAACGAACCATCAAATAGTTATAAAACAGGTGTAAATTGCTAAGCCAAAGATAATGTAGGTATAGATGCGTATATCATTAAAACTTACAGATTTTTTGTACGTTTTCTTCGAATACCTGGTAAGCTATTTACAGACCCACTGGGAAAGTGGTTGCTATTGTAAATGTCGAATGATTCTCTGATATAACTCGATTTTTATAACTGTGCGCTTGGAGCTGTCAAAATCGTAGGTTGTTAGTATTGAATTTACCCGCCCGGTTACCTTCTTAGTGCCCCGACGCCTCCTAATACGGTCTACACAACTCGTGTCGTCTCCACAGTTCTATCTTATTATTCGTTAAGTTGTTATTGTTATTATTTAAACCACATACACTGTAATATTTTGACATTGACAGGCTCACAGTTATAAGATCCAATACCTAGATCTAGCGAAGTATTAAAAGTTCGTTATATTATTTTTTTAATTAAATGCTTTAATATGACAAAAAGGTTGCGAACAGCAACCTCCTGTAGTCCTGTCTGGTGGTACCGTCATCTGCACGTTTGTGGTAACAATGTGAATTTGACATCGCTTTTATGGTGTTCAGTAAGAGTGGTTTATATCTCCAACAGCGCCTCAGTTCTCCAATCCTTACGGAAAAAATATATTACCTCAAAGCTAACACTAGAATGTCACAATGCATTAGAACAAATGACGGTATCTAGCCGCAACACGGTGACACTGCAATGGATAAAAGGACACAGCGGGTCACTAGGTAACGACGCAGCTGACAAACTTGCTAGACGAGGATCCAGCACGGTAGTCTGTGGACCCTAGCCTATCATACCCATCCCCTTCAACCAAATACGTAGGTGGCTACAGAAGCTCACCCACACACAAGCGGAGCACTGGTGGACCTCGACACCGGGCTGCAGGCAGTCAAAGGAAGCTATGCCATCTTTGGATAGCAGGCTGACCAGGCGTTTATTACGCCTGAACAGGAACGGCCTGCGCCTGGTGACGGGGACCATCACGGGACACTGCTCGCTAAACAAACACTTCCACAAAATAGGCATAATGGACAGTCCTCTGTGCAGGGCGTGCATGGAGGCTGAGGAGATCGTTGCGCACGTGCTCTTTGAATGCACGGGCGTCGCCCAGATTAGAACAGAAACCCTCGGGTCATCCAGATCATACACAGATGTTCAAAACAAACCAGGAGACCTAATTATCTTCTGGAGGGTGGGCTGGTTGGAATGACTACCAAATGGCCGCTATGGCCCACGCACAATGTTCCACTTGACGGACTGAGTGCGGAAACCAAACCCCATAACATAGAACATACAAGAAGGGTGGTTTCATAATTCATGTATACTACAGACGTACTGAATCGATAAAATGCGATCTCCAATTCGTGATTAATGATTCAGGCAATTCAGGCAATCGGGTTTTGTACGACTCATTTTACCGACCTTTGAAGAGGGTCACTTTCAGCCGACAGTGTTAAGAATCTGATATAAAACCACGCCAGTTCACGTATGAATAAATAAGAAGACTTCAGCACTATTTCTTGCTCTTTGGAAATAGATTTGGGATTTTTCACGACACGTTCTAGATTCTACTTGAATATATTATACCTTTCACTCCGAAGGCTCTGGGGAAACTGAATAAAAAGTTTGACACTACTGCGATTCGGACGAAATTGTTTTTTTATTAGAGTTCCTTAGGGATAGATTTTAGTTACGTCCAGTTCCATCTGTCTTTATGTTTCACGCATATTTAAAATCCATTTATAAAACAAACTAGCCCGCTCCTGATTCGCACGGTTTTTAGAACTTAAAGAAAAAAAAAAAAAAACAAAATTGTGTATTCTACACAAACAAAACGCACATTACAACAAAATGACATAAAATATTTAGAGGTATGAGGAACAGGGTGTACAGTTCACTCATCCTCTATAAAAAAGGGAGGATCCTCCGACCAGACGGGAGTCGTGTCTGGTGGGCAGCTGCCCGACGATTTTTTTTTTTATATAGGGCATCTCGTGACCTCATGACTACTTAACCGGGCTTTCCTGTGGCTGCCCTAAGCTACTACACTCAAAGCCTCCAGCCAGGGGCAAAAATTATTCTAATTAAAACTAGGCCAGCGCTCGCTAAGGTCACCCCCTGTGGGGTACGAACCTCGGCTTAGGGCGTCGCTGGGGGGAGGACAGCAAGATGGGACAGGCTGGATCAAAGATGCCCGACGATCGATGTCGGATAGTCTTATATATGTCGTTCGCGCGGTAAACTCTAATTGCGTGATGCGGGATTTGTGCATGTCTTTGATTTGTGCAGTTCGTATGTGGCGGTGTGCGCTACAAATACACACATACAAAGTAGCCAAAATTTTCGTATCCAAGCAGTCGAAGTTTAACAATTACATCTATTTAGTTGCTTGATGTCAGGGCCGGGGAAGTCCGAAAGGGATACCGTGGCCCCTGGCAACGTACAGGCAACTGAAGGAACACGGGTGGGTTTTAGTAAGTAAGAGTCTGACCCACTAAACCCAGAGCGGGAGAAGTTATTTGATAATTTCACAAACAAAAAAAAAACAAAAAACGTATTATACACATAAACCTTTCGGAACAAATTCTCTAGTCTAAACGATGGTGAAAAACTCATCGAAATCTGTTGCGTGGTTTAGAAGAACAACGCGGACATAGAGACATCCGCGAAAAGAAACTTTGTTTTATGTATGTATAGATGAGCATCAGTATTGCTATTCTGTAAAACTCACTTGGAACCTCACTCAAGTGAGCGCACACAATTCGAAAACGAACTCATTTGTTTTTAAAGTAAATCATCGCGGATTCACAACGAGACACCGTTCGAATTTCGAAATTATGTTAGAAGAATTGCTATACAAAATGAGTTACATTAAAAATGGTCTTATTATTCCGAAAATGTCTTAGTTAAAATGCTTGGAAACAACAAAACTGATATCAAACTACAAAGCTAGCCTTAATAGATCACGTAACACATTTCTTCAGAGGTAAACCACTTAGAAATGGACAGACAGCCTTCCGTTCAACTGGCTATCAAACGCCTAATGTAGTGGAAGAATACGACCGAACGATCAAAAGTAACATCCATAAATATACCTACTTTAAAAATACTTTAGCAGATCTATCATTCTCGAGAAATTGTGTCGGTAACATCTATTATATGAAGAAACGTGTGGTCGCCTGTACCCCCTGAAGGGGATGGGCAGAGGTGTACCTATAGTAACACTCACATTAAGGCATTTATGTTTGAGTCCCAAGTAGTAGGGGGCGAGTTTTTTGCCACCAATCAATCTGCCTAGCTTTTTCCCAACTCAGTTGGGGTTGGCTTCTAGTCTGACCGGATGCAGCTGAATACCAGTATTTTACAACACCAGTATTTTACATGGAGTGACTGCCTAACTGACGTCCACAACCCAGTTATTGGGTAACGATAACCCTTTCGTAAGACTTGTTGTCAGACTGCCCGTAATGACTGGAAAAGATCTAGGAATGACAGCCAGGACCGACGGCTTAACGTGCTTTCCAAGGCAATCGGTTCGCAAAGATGGTCACCCATCAAATCATTTATTTCAAATAATATAAGGCACTTTAGAACGTCAAAAATTTACAAAAAAATTGAAATGATTCTAGTCGCCCCTTCCAAAAGGTAGTTTTCGCATGGAGAAGAATGGGCAAGAAACTCCACCGTTACTCTTTTAAAATGTTTTACAATATTCTGTATAAGTACATTAGTTATATAACTATATGTGAGGACGATGCACCTAGAATAAAATTATTATACCACAATAGGTAAAAAGAATTAAGAATTAAAAATGAAGCAACAACATATAGACTAATTATGTGATAGATACATGGTGCTCACATATTTACAAACATTGTAAAAGTAGACGATTTTCCTAAAATTTTACAATTAATAAGTCAGTGTGCGACAAATTGGTCACAGAATGTAAAATCAGTGTCATATAATAAAAAATAATAATCAAATATACATTTAAATTTGCAACCAGTTTGATTTTGTCTTGATTCTAAATTATCCTATGGAGCAGGACCAGCATCCACTGACCAACCACGGCAAGCGTAGCTTAACCTGTCCGTTCGACCCGTGCGGCTGTTATCATTTAGCCATTTGCCCTTCTCATATTTTATTTTTGTATCTGATATGGTAACGCACCTGCGATGTGCCTGTTGTTGCATAATATGCAACAACAGGCACATCGCAGGACATATTATGTCCAAAGGCAGTGATGACCTTCGAATGGGTCGCCAGCTTATTTTCCACGCTTTGGTAGCGATCATAGCATAATCAGCCTATAATGTTCCCACTGTTAGGACTCAGGCCTTCCTCAGGTCTTCACTGCTGGGCTCTGTGTCTGTGTGAGTTTTAGGAAAAACAACTGTAATACCTACACATAAGGTTCAGTTTGCGCTACAACTTCATATTATTTTTTTATGACATTTTCAACAGTACTAGTCAGTCTAAAATCAATTTTATTTACACTTACATAAAGTTGATGTTTGTTTGGGTGGAAATAACATTGATTCGAAACAATTATTTAAATAGACCTTATGTATTTTATTTATTTATTTAGAGGTATAAAAAGTATGTATTAGGTATGTTGAAACTGTTGGTACTTCCCGTCACTTGTCCATAAGGGTTCATTAGAAAACCAGCGTCAGACAGCATTTGTCGGGCATTAATGTTGAAATGAACCTTTTTGGCGCAGCCGTGAGGCACACACTATTATCGCTTTATGATTATTTTCACTTTTTATTTTTGTATTATGTGTTTCACGAACTGTGTCCAAATAAATATTATTCTTTCTTTCTTTCTTTCTTTCTGTGAGAGGGAGTGGACTATAATCCACCACGGGGGCCTACTGCAGGTTGGTAGATGTCACATGTCTTCGAATTTTTGGTTCAAGTACATGCCGGTTTCTTCACGATGTTTTCCTTCACCGTTTTGAGTGCAGTGGTGATGAAATAATTTACACAATGTAAAGAGGTGGCTATCGTAAGATACTTTAAAACAATACATAGAACCATAACATGTGCTAGGAGTTCTGCCTACTCTATAAGCCCGTAGACCGTGATAATTAACACAAACAAGTAGTCCCAAATATAATGAATACAGCCAACATTTATCTAATCTAACTCATTTGTTATCAGTAGGCTTTTGTCTTATCTCTTACGTCAGTAGACGGGTAGGCTTGACTGACTAAAAAGCGAGTAATGCCTGGTTACCGTAGTGCTATTCGATAAAGTTCACTTGGAACCTCACTCAAGTGAGCGCACACAATTCGAAAGCGAACTCATTTACTTTTAAAGTAAATCATCGCGGATTCACGAGATACCGTTCGAATTTCAAAGTGACGTTTAGAAAATTTTACATAAGCAATTTATCTCACTCCATCCTTCAAACAAAATTATGGAAACAAAAGAGACAAACCTCTCAATTTACCTCAAACATTAAACCGCTTGACAGTCATACAACGTTTATTTTGGTGACTAAAACAGCTGTCAAATATTATGACGTCATGTCTACCTAGATTTCAGATATTCCTTTGTGCCAAATCTCTTTGTTTAGGGGTCAAAGGCAGGCACAAAAATTAAATGTAAAGACAATGGTGTGTGGGGTTCGTTGTGAGTGGGTTTATCGCAAGCCGTGTTTGTGAACTTTCATTAAGGGATCAAATTCGAGAATGGAAGAGGTATGTTATATGTTGTACGTACGTTGTGTTGTGAGTACTATGTACTGACTATAAAGCTACCATTTAGGTACTGGGTATGTCTTTCATTGACTTGAATGTGAATGGTGCTATTCCATGCGTCATGTTCGTGAACGGGCGCCGTCAGTAGGGACTGGTCATCTCTTAGCTGCCACGGTGATTTTAATTTAATTTATATTTTTATTTCTAACGGACGCTTTTAATGTTTTGCATCGTTCTCACATGTATAACTTCAACTTGAATGATGTAACCAATATTATGTAGGTAACCATTTTTTTTATTTAAAAGAGTGTCCGTGGAGTTTCTTGCCCGTTCTTCTCCATAGATACCTACTACGCTTTGGAATGGGAGACTAGCTTCATATTTCTGACTGACCGACCCCTTGACAATTCATTCAATTCAAAAGTGCCTGTAATTGGTTTATTTGAAATAAATGCTTTGAGTTTGAGTTTTGAGTTTGAGTTGGCTAATTCAGCGCGGTTCTAATGGTATACAAAACAGTTTAAGTCTTGGTTTGAAGATAAGCTAAACCGATACAAGCAATTCCAATCAGACACTTTTGTAGATTTGAATTTTTTTAAGTACGCACTCAAACTCAAACTCAAAGCATTTATTTCAATTAAACCATTTACAGGCACTTTTGAATTGTCAAAGAGTCGGTCAGTTAGTCAGAAAGTTGAAGCTATTTGCCCATTCCAAAACGTAGATCTCTATGGAGAAGAACGGGCAAGAAACTACAAGGACACTCTTTCAAATATAGAAATTATAAAATCCTGGGTACATTACTCTTGTTGCTTCTATATGTGAGAACAATGCGTAAGTAATTGTTGAATTCGTACCCACACAGGAACGCATCAATGCTGGTTGGCGAATGAATCAGACTCATAGTGGTAGTGTTGAAACTTTCACAAGAAAAACCATGTACTTATTCATTTATTGTTATTTATTTGAATTATTTTTATCTATTGTGGTATAGTAACTTTATTCTAGGTGCATCGTCTTCACATATAATTATATAATAAATTAATGTAAACAAAATATTGTAAAACATTTTAGAAGAGTAACGGTGGAGTTTCTTGCCCATTCTTCTCCATATGAAAACTACCTTTTGGAAGGGGCGACTAGAATCAATTCCATTTTTTTGTAAATTTTGACCTTCAAAAGTGTCTTGATTTGACTTTGACTATGACTTATTCTCCTTTTTTTCGTAGAAAGAGAAGAATTACTGCTGCTCCGCAACCGGCACTGCGGGCCCAGTGCGGGTTGGTGAATGTCACATGTCGTCGAATTTGTTGTTTTAGGACAGGGTTTTCCAAGGGTCCATATTGGCTCAACTAAAGTTCTTTACCCGAAATTGTTCTTCCTAACGATTTGTAATCCGAATGATCACTCTTCCTAAAATTTTTCATCCTAAAGTTTTCATTCATACTATTTGTAGTGCTACCGGCGATGTTCATAACACTCATGTTTCCGAAAATTGTAATTAATAATATCATTAATGTAAATATATTTAAACTCCTACTGTTTTTTATCATAACGCTTTTATCCCTAAACATAATTACCATAATATTTTCACTCATACTCAGAAAGAAACATTTACCAAGTGTTATAAAAAATATATGTGGGTAGAAGATGATATTTATAATTTTAATTTGAGCGTTCGATAATATAACATGGCATAATTTTGTTTATCCTAATTATATGTATGTACGCATAACTTAATCAAATTCTAAAGCATAAATTTGTTTACGCATAATGATCATGACCATGCATGCAGCAGGCATGCAGCATGCAAGCATGCAAGCAAGCATGCAGCATGCAACATGCAGCAGGCATTGTTTCTGTCACGGCTCCGGCGCTGTGGAGCTCCGGCGATCCCACGCGAGCTGCTCGTCGCAGATGTGTTTAACGCTCACCACCGTAGCTTCGGCTTGCTGGCCGGCACAGCCGGCCAGCCTCAGCCTCGGCGGCGGGCGTTAAAACCACCTGCTCCTCAGCTCGCGGGCCGCCTCGCCCCTCCGCGCCTTCGCGATTTTAAATAACACTCTAGGGGTAGGGCAAACAAGACTACGTGGAGTCGATTTTGCAACGATTCGTTTCTTGGGGGCACTATTAAAAATACTTAGAAAAATTTCGCAACCAATTTCGATGTAGCGCTCGCCGGCCGCTGCCGCGGCACCGCTCGCTTCGCTCGCTCGGCTCGCGCGTAGTTGGTCACAGTTCTAACCTAACCTAACCTATGGATATCTTTGCAGGTTAAAAGCAATTTAAAAGCAAAATACACCAATAAAAGTGATTATTTGAAAGCTATAGCCGCTAATATTAAACTAATTTAATTGAAATGAGTTTAAGACAACATGTATTTAACTACTTGTACCATGGTACTATTATTGTTAAACGTTATATATGTTATGTGAAAATAAAGTTCGCAAAATTAATGTATATAATACTGATTATTATGAATAAAAAGAAATCTAAACAAAAAAGATATGACTTTGAATAATAGTATAAAAGATGGTTATGTTGAGAAAATATAGGGAAACAAATAAAAGTATAATAGATGTTTATTGCTACTGACATTATGAAGTTGAATGCTTCGGAATTATGAACATTAGAGACAGAGTAGTTAGGAATTGTGATTGTTAGGATGAAAAATGTTAGGAAGAACATTTTCGGATTTCCAATTATCGGAGTTGAAAATTTAGGTGAACTTTGGCGCACCCGTTTTCCAACCCCCCTTTTAACATACGCGCCCCCCTAACTTTCTTTTAAAACCACTACGCCTCTGAGTTACTTTGTCGACATAAGCAGAAAAGCATAAGAATGTAAAGCGAGCGAAAGCGAGGTCGAAAATGTTTGCGGGTGCAAGCATTTTAAATATGTTAAATGTTCTTGGATATGTTAAATATTATTTGATAATTTATACAGAAATAGAGGTTTCTTTGTCGTTTTGCAGAAAAACTCAAGAATGATGAGAATGCATTCTAAGAGTGACCAAAGCGAGCTCGAAAAATGTTGTACAATTTCGGATTCGTTGTATTTTTTTTTGACCATTCTTAGACAAATGAGTTACTTTGTCGACATAAGCAGAAAAGCATAAGAATGTAAAGCAATCGAAAGCGTGGTCGAAAATGTTTGCGGGTGCAAGCATTTTAATTAATTATGTTAAATATTCTTGGATATGTTAAATATTTTTTTGATCTTTCATACAGAAATAGAGGTTACTTTGTCATTATGCAGAAAAACTTAAGAATTATGAGAATGTTGTACACTTTCGGATTCATTGTATTTTTTTTTGACCATTTTTAGAAAAATGAGTTACTTTTTGACATATATGCAGAAAAATTGAAGAATCAAAAGAATATAGAATGGAAGAGCGAACGAAGCGAGCTCGAAAATTGTAGCAAGCCGCCTCGGATAGATTCGGTTTTCTTTAGCCCATCCATACAGAAATAGAAAAACTTATTTTGTCGACATAATATGCAGAAAAGCTGAACCTCATTTTACAACACCTAAGTAGCTAAATATTATGAAACGTTTGGGTTTTGGAAACTAGTTTTAACCTTTTCTAATACCAAGAACATACAATTTAATAAATCTATACTTTATTATTGGAACCGCCGCACCCCCTCATTGGTCATTCTACGCCCACCGAGGGGGGCGCGAGGTTGGGAATCCCAGTTCTAGGACATGCTGGTTTCCCCATGAGAAAGTTAGCTAATGGCGTAGTAAAAATATTAGTGGTAGCGAGGTTGACTGCCCATATCGCGCTGAACGAACGACTACTCAATGAACTTTAGCACCACATTAGCACGAATCTCTAATATACTCCATAGGTTTAGGTAGTTAAATTAAGGTAAACAAAAAATCACGTGATGAGACAGCTGTCAAGTAACCGACTTAATGTAATACCTGTCACTTCAGTTGTCACTGTACGTCACAGTTATACTCATCAATTTAGCAACGTTTTAATTCATTGACGTTCAGAGTTTGGGCTCTTTACAATGGACAGAATACAAAAGACAAAATATTATATTATTATATAAATCTAACTAAAAAATTGTGCTCAAGCAGTCACATCTACGGAGAGTAGTTTAAGAATAAATTATAAAATTTAACATACATGAATAAAAGTGGAAACAATTGGAAAAATCTAAAATCAATTTAATTTGGTTTTATCGTATTTTTAAACAATAAAGTGTCATCTATAAAAACCCTTTTTACGATTTGTTTACCTTTATTTAACTACCTAAACATATGGAGTATAGTACATCAGTTCTCATATTTTTTTCACCGTAATATGACAGCTAACTATAGTTTATTTTTAAATAACCCTTCGCCAGCTCCCCAAGGACACAAGTGTTATCGTAGCGTCAACTCAAGGTCATTTTGCCAAGTGGAGTTTACATGTATGTCATGTGGGTTGATAGTGATGGGAAAATAATTTGTGTTTTTTGTTGAGTACCTAGTGTTTTTTTTTTTACCTAACTTCGAAAGTTTGACGGCACGGTTAGCGCAGTGGTTAAGCGATTGACTGCTGCGCTGCGTGTCGCGGGTTCGATTCCCGCACGGAGCAAATATTTGTATGACCTACAAGTAGTACAAGTTCCAGGTCTGGTTGTTTGTGTATGTGAGTTTTAAATGTTTGTAAACGCACCCACAATACAGGAGAAATTCCTAGTGTTCAAAAAAAAAAAAAAGTTACTTGGTTTGTGGAAAACATGTCTAAGGACACAATATTTTTGCTTTTGCTATAATTAAAATCATTGCTTGCATAGTTTTATTTCTTCTGCATTGGCTGGGGTGCAAAAAAACACATTCAAATATTTTGCTTTGAACAGTAATCGCCATATTTTGCTTCTTGGTGTTGGTTTAGGGCTTACATTAAATAATAATCACACTTATAAAGTAAAATATTCGGTAGAAGGTTTGTATGTTAAGATTTTCTTCTGGCTCAGTAATCCTTTCAATACAATAGCTTCAGAACAACGTCTCCTTCTGAGCCAAATACAAGCCTTCACAAAATATCAATGTACATATCTACTAGAGACATCAACATAAATTCAGAGAAAGAAAGCTGAAATAGTATTCATATTTCCAGCACTTTATCCAGGGTGAAAATATAAAGACGTGTTTACTGCCGATTTTTTCTCGACGTGTAAGAGGTGTTCAGAAAATGTTACCTTTTTTGTACACTAAAAGGGTTCCGGCTTTCGGGAGCTGGTTTGGTGAATCAGATTAAATTTACGTCAGAATGTAAAACTGTATGTACTTCCTATGAACGATTTTGAGATTATATTATCACATATACAGCGGTTGCCTGAAGGTTATGTAAAGAAATCATACCAATGTGAACCTTATGAATACAAAAACAGTTTTGATGTGTTAATTGAATCACAACAGCTCTCGTTGTAAAGTATTATATTATTTAAATTTTTGTGAATGTGAGGACTATGTGGATATATATTTTTTTTCTTTTTCATTTACTTTTAATGGTGGTCTGGCAGTTTGAGTAGTTTATGCGGCCTACCCAAATGTCCTGTCTTTGTTATTGTTCGTCGAGTTGAGCTCCACGATTAATGCTTGCACTGACAGGACAGGTCCACTTAAATCTGTGTGGTTCTTTTTTCAAAAGAGCATTTCAGACACTAATCTACAGGGTCCTCATATGGCCTGACCAAGATTATGTCTGGACTTTAAAAGAGACTGTGACCTCTGAGTTTGTTTCGGCCTTTCTTCTCAGAGTAGTCAGATAGGAAACGCCGAACTCATCTAGCTATTTTTTTTTTAATATGACTTGTAAAAGTGATTCAAATATCCTATTTACAGAATAAACAATTCCATTTCATTTCTCAAAACGGCGAAGGAAGACTTCGTGAGGTAGCAGTGTCCTAGAAACAAAAGTTCGAAGACATGTGACATCCACCATTTAACACTGTGTCTGTGTAAAATAAAAAACAAAGAACAATTCAAAAATTAAAATAAGCCATGGCAGCTAAGAGATGACCAGTCCCTACTGACGACGCCCGTTCACAAACATGACGCATGGATTAGCACCATTCAGCTCAACCATTTTGAAGGGAGCTAAATGATCCAACACACGCGCCACCGCCAGCGAGACATCTGAGTGAGCATGACATACTCACAGCCGCCACGGCACATTCAAGTCAATGTATTACGCCCCACTCCTTCTCACAGAGATGAGATCTGTGTTCCAGTACTGGGAACGTTATAGGCTGATTATGATGAATCACAACAGCTAACATATAAACAATTTACATCTAACACTAATATATATAAATTATGTACAAGTATACAGAGGCAAAAAAAAAAACAAAAAAGCAAAAAAAAAAATATATATATATGAAGAACTCACTGGGCATCAAAAAATTCGTCCGCATCGCTGTCAGTGGGAAAAGTGCCCAAAAGGCTGGCAGCATTGCCACGTTGGATGGCAATGCTGATTCTTTGACCTAAAAATTGGCCAGCCCTCTGGTCACGTGAAGGAAACACAAATCAGGCACTTTAGAATCCATTCAAAACTTAGAGTGATCATCTTACTTTTTAAACTATTACTGCCTCGTTGGTCTAGTGGTCGCAAGCGCTACTGCTGAACATGAGGACCTGGAATCGATTCTCAGGTCGGGCAGTGTTATTGGGTTTATGCATCAGGAATTTCTCAGTAGCAGGCCGTAATCTGAATTCGTGCCCGGTTGATGGCAATAGGCTCGCCCCTTATTACATGGGGCTTAAACTTATCTGTGGGTACGGTTGGCAACCTCTACCTAAATCTTTGGGGACCACAGGCGTGATGTATTACTATGCATAACTTTTTAACAAGCCCATCACTACTTGTTAAAACATTTTGTACCTCCAGGGACATAAAATTTGAAGCCGACCTGACCTTGGAATTTATCAAAACAGTGTCGCATAATTCATTAATTTCAAGGTCAGTTTGTCGCCTCGTATGTTTGTGGAAAAATAATGGAGCATGTAATTTTTCTTTAACGCTGACATGAGTAATTTATATGACTTTCTTGTTGACGTTGTAAATATTTTTTGAGTAACTTTTATTGTACCTTTCATGTATTACGTGGTATGTATTTTTTAAAGCAAATATGTTTACCTTTCTTGTGATAAGCATCGGGTATCAAAACATCATGCATGGTTTAGTAGCTGAATGCGTGGCCGCTGCGCTACAGGTCGTCGGTTCGATTCTCCTTGGTAAAAACCGAATCTTTCTGGTAAAAAGAGAATTTTTAATTTGATTGTAAGTTAATGCTACGTGTTTCTGTGCCCTAACAGGGTCCATAACTCGACCTCAGAAGCATCATGTCGGATTTGCAGATAGAACCAAAATTACTTTTTAGTATAACGATATTATAATTTTGTTGCTCTTTCTAACTATCTGACCCTGGTATTTCTATCTCTTATCATTATAAAGATACACTTATGCATAATGTCGGATTTAAAGACATTTTCAAATACCTTAGAGCCATAACCTTTTTTATTTACTTGCATCTTTATGCATCAAATTATTAATAGTTTTTTGAGCCGTATCTCAACTTAAGCTATTATGAATTAAAAATGTTTTGTCTAACATGCTGGTAGCAACAGCAGATACGCATTTATGCCTCTAAAGTTTACAATCAAATCATAGTGCGTATCTTCAAATATAGCGTTATGCTTAAAAAAATGTTGCAAAACGCTACAAAGGCATAAAGTCTTTTATTCATAAAGAACTTTATTGTTATAATAATAACGTTTTGTGTGTAATATTGTGTACGTTCAAAGAGTTTCAGCCTTATGGCTCCAAAAATTAATACAAAAATGTAATATACCTACTTGGTCGGTACTCAAGATAGTTCGGATAAAGTCGTATTACATCGAGTGGTACGGACCTCACGTGGCTTTTCTTCGAATGGCGTGCGACAGCATTATAGCTTATTATAATAAGAGTGAGCGAGAGAAACGCGTGTACCACGAGCCGCCTGTCGCGTCGCGTCGCATGCTCGGCGCCAGTTGTAAACATTATCATTCAGTCGGCACGCAGCGCACGGTCGCATCAGTTATCACCTGTGTTTTTAGTTAATCCGATTGATTTTACGAAAAACAGTGGTAAATGGATAGAGTGATATTATTATACTGTGTTTGTGTTTGATAAAATATAGCAATAATGGAGGACAACACCAATAAAGTAAGTATTAGCCTACAATAAATTTTACTCTTGCGTCTGTTGGCACATGCCGTTTAATTTTTATGTGATATGCAATGCAGTGCAACAGAGACACCTAAAATGTGATATTGAACTCGAAACTGGTTAGGTATTAATAAATATTTTGGGACAGAACCTACAGGGTGTGATTGATACCTAATAATTCCAATCTATTTTAACTCCCGACGGAAAGAACCTTGATTACCCGATTAAAGTTTGAAATCTCTGCTTGTCTGTATTGCTTGGTATGGTCTGTACGTATGGACATACTTGTCATAGCTTCGAAATGGTTGGAGCGATTTAACACGTTGTGTTTTCCTCTTAATGTGAATGTAAATTTCTCCATAAATGAATGAATTAGTACGCCTTACTAACACATCTAGTTTTGAAAGCGCCTTTATGCAGCAGTAACCGCTTACCATCAGATGAGAGCCAGTAGTTTGTTATAAAAAAATACTTTGTCACTTACTCGTTGTATTATTCTTACAGAACAATTTGTCGTTGTACGAAGAATTATTTGAAAGACGACGAAGGCTTGCTAATCTACGCGAAAAAGTTATTCAGCATCGTGAGAAAAAAGAATTTGATGTTAAAGAAAATGAACTACCTTGTGCAATGGTACCTAGAAACACTGAGAGTTTTTCAAAAGAAGAAAACAGTTTTGTCCACGGCTGTAATTTGGATGATGGCGAAGAATTAAATTTTGATTACGGCAGTGATGACAGTGTCAAAGACAAAAATTATGAACCGCATGAAGACTATGACTCCAGTTGTAGTGACATAAGTAATTCTCCTAATTTGAGGGTCATAAAAATTTCCCAAGTGCACGTAAAAAGACGACTATTCTCACCAGACAAGTGCACTAATGATTCTATCAAACAAAAACGCAATATTCCTATGAAAAGACTTAACACATCATCACTGAATAAGAAAACAACTGAAGGTCAAATACATGCAAAAAACACTCAGACTTCTGACTTAATAACAGTAGAAGATCTTTTGGGACCGCAAAAGTTATATGATGGAAACCATGACATTCAGACAAATTTAACGGATTTAGACAAGTGCTTTTATTCACCTCTCAAGAAAAAATCGCGTTTAGATGGACCAATGGTTTATGTTGATGAAATAGGTGAATTAAGTGATGACTCCGATACACAATGCATAGACGAAACTTTATGTTTGCCTACGAAACCAAACATTTCAAAAGCTGTGGTTTGCAATAAAAAAGTAATATCCGATTTGAGCAATACGCCAATTTCCTACCCCACGATGCTTGTTGACGTTAATGGAGTTGTGTACTTAAATCATGAACAAGTACCATCAACACAAAAAGTAAAGAAATTAATAAGAAATCCAGCAAAATGGAAACGCAATGTTTCCAAAGCTGCGAGATTGAAAGGATCTCCATATCACTCAACAGTGGCCAGGAAGACCCCTGACGTAGAGGGTCGCATGTTAAAACCTCCATGTTCTTGCAAATTCAAATGTTACACGAAGATATCACCTGAAAAAAGACTGCTGATCTTTAACCAGTTTTGGAAAAAATGTCTTAATTGGGATCAGCGTCGACAATTTATTGTTAACAATGTAACAAAAGAAATTAAGCGTGTTATGAGGACAGGTGGGGACATAGAGGTTGATAGGAGAAAGTTCTCTTACACCTATACTCTAACTATAGACTGTTGCAGAGTAAGGGTATGCAAGGTTATGTTCTTGAATACTCTCTCGATTGGAGAAAGATTTGTAAAACTAAGCGTGGAAAAAAAACTGGAGGGTGGGCTAACAATTGGAGACCAGAGGGGAAAACATGTCCCAGGAAACAAGTCTCCTGAACCAATGATAAAAAGAATAATGGATCATATCAACTCCTATCCCTGCTATGAGAGCCATTATTCACGCCAAAAAAGTGGGAAAAAATATTTAGGATCGGATTTAAACATTGCTACCATGTACCATCATTACAAAGAACTCATGATACAAGAAGAAACACCTGAAAACCTCATCGCAAAAGAATGGATTTACCGTAATGTTTTTAATACAAAATTTAACCTAAGTTTTAAACTACCATCAGTTGACACATGTGACGATTGTGATGCTTTTGAAAGAAAATTAAAAGACGCTATAGATGAAACAGAAAAAATAGAAATTGAAAAAGAACGAGAAGTTCACCAGACAGCATCTAACGAAAGGTATAATTTAAAAAAAGCTGATAAAGAAGAGGCACAAAATAGTTCTGGAAAGAAAAAAGTTTTAATGTTTGATTTACAGAAATGTTTGGCTACACCAAATTTAACCAATACCAAATCGTTCTATTTGCGTAAGCTATGGACTTTAAACTTAACTATATATGACGCAACGAGTAACGTTGCTACAAATATAATATGGTCTGAGAACGTAGGAGGGAGAGGAGGCAATGAAATAGCCTCCTGTGTCATTCGTTGGGCAGAGGAAAACAAAACAAAAATTGAAACTGTTGAAGAATTGACATTTTGGTCAGATAATTGCGCAGGCCAGAACAGAAATTTGATGATAGTAATGGCTTATATTTGGTTACTGCACAAATTTTCGAACTTAAAAGTGATAAATCACAAATACTTGCTAAAAGGCCACACTCATATGGAGGTAGACCAAATACATTCAATAATAGAAAAGAAAAAAAAACAGCTGAAGACTATGCAAATAGCCATTCCTAGGGATTGGTCCCAATTCATAAGGACATGTGGAGGAAGAAAACCTTTTGAAGTGTTTGATATGGAACTGAGGCATTTCAAAGACGTCACTGCCTTGTATAAAAAGAATGGGCCCTTAGTAACGCGAAAAAAGAACAAAGATGGCCAGGAATTCAAAATCTCAGAATGTGTTTGGCTTCAGTTAAAGAAAGATCAGCCGGGCACACTGTTTTACAAAACAGTTTTTTCATCAGATTTTTTTGAGATTTCATTCGTACGGAATTTGGCTAAAGGTATACGGTTTCCCGGTGACTTACCAAATATACGAAAAGAAGAGAAACCAATATCTTCTGCAAAATATAAAGATTTGATTACACTTTTGGAATGGGTGCCGGTAGAATTTCACGGTTTTTATAGAAATTTGAAACATAACGAAAATGAGCCTGATTTTCCAGAGACTGATTAGATTCATTTTATTTTTTAATTATTTTTAAACTAAGTTACCAAGCTTGCCACTAAGCTCATTTTTTTGTTATGTTTAATACTTTTATTATGATAAAAAATAAATGTTTATTAGAAGTAAAGATTTTGATTTAATTTGAAAATTTGTTTTTTTTTCCTGTGTATACGTTGTCTGGTGTATGTAGTTTTATGAGGACTTCCGTCCTTTTGCTTGAAATTAAAAGTAACAAGTATCTATGAAGTATACAGCAATATCAACAGATCAGACTCTAGGTAATTGTTCTATATCTAAGATCATAATCCTACATTTCAATATAAAAGAAAAAGTTATTGCCTAAAATTGCAAGCATATCGTCGGATGTGAACATAGGCTTGCAGTTTTAAGCACTCATCTATTATATTTCAGGCATAAAGTTTGATGTAGAGGATCAAGTAGATTAAAAAATATATTAATTTCATTTTAACAGTTAGGGTAATGCTTGTAATTAAAATCAAAAGGTACTATTGCCTACCAAATATTAAAAAAAAAATACTGACTTAAATACCTAACGTTCAATAATTATGAAGAAAAAACTTTTGTCAGTTTTGTTTTTGCTCTCCTGAAAAGGTAGCATTTTACACATCCGACATGATGCTTCTCATGTCCAGATGTCAACTCACCCAATGTTGCCCATTGCAACTGCTCCAAAAAAGAAGGGGCTATTTCCACTGTAAAAAAGTAAACATATGATTATACCTACTTACTTAATAATAAGACTCAAATCAATCTGCCTTTTCCCAACTATCTTGGGGTCGGTTTCCAGTCTAACCGGGTGCAGCTGAATACCAGAATTTTACATGGAGAGACTGCTTATCTGACCTCCACAATCCAGTAACTGTATAATACGATACCCCTTGGTAAGACTGGTTGTCAGACTTTCGGGCTTCTGACGACCCGTAACGACTGTCAAAGATCCACGAATGACCGCCGGGACCAACGGCTTAACGTGTTTTCCGAGGCACGGAGGATCTCGGTATGTAAAGATGGTCACCCATCCACAGACCAACCCTGGCAAGTGTAGCTTAACCTGATGGATCGAGCCGTGCGGCAGTTATTACTTAGCCACGCAAGCATTATGTAACATATTTTTTAAACATTATGGTATGCAAATAAATGTATATGGATATGGAACCAGAGTCTTAAAATAAAACAGCTTGGCATTGCAGCTGAATGATTGGCTAGATTGTTGCGAGTCGTGAATTCAATTCTCGTTCATAACAAAAATGTGTACTTAATGAAAATAACCTCCATCAGAGGCAATCCTAACTATACGAGTATGTACGATATGTAAAAAAAAACCCTGTCCCATCCGAAAGGGATACATAAGTATATAACGTTACTAATTTTTTTTTATTTTTGAAAATAACATTTTTTTTTATTTAAAATAAACATTTTTAGTACCAAAACAACCCCGTCAAAAAAAAAATTGCAAAATTTTCAACAGGGGTGTTAACTGTTAAGTTATGGCTTGTAGATACCCGCTAAATGACGGCCGCCCGCGCTCCATGTAATAACCCGAAAAATTTCCGACTTTTTTTCCTGAAAATTACCACATAAATAGACCTTCAGTACGATACCTAACAACACCCTCACGGATTGGACAGGGTTTTATTTACATGTTGTTTATAAGATTATAAATGTGAATGTGAGTTTGTTTATTTATTACGCTTTCACGCTAAAACAGCTGAACGGATTTGGATGAAATTTGGCTCATGGGCAGATCATTTTCCCACGGAATCGAGACTAATACGGGCGAAACCGCGGAGCGCAACTAATCACCAATAATTTCAATAAATAGCTACTGACTTTTGATGATAGGTAGATACCAACATTCTTAAGTAGATCAGGGAGATGCATTGCTTATCAAATTGGCTACGAACTTAAATCATATGGCCTTTGTATTCAGATCACAGCTGTCATTCTTTGACAGTTGTATGAAATGGTTAAAACACGGCAAATTGACGTAGTGTATCAATTTTGTAAACCATTCATTTCCCTGACAGTACTTCCAATTCCAACGCACCCTGCCTCTAGCAGATCGCTACCAATCTAGCTTAACTTAACTTTTCAACACTTTTTGCAAACACAACTTAACACACAATTTTGTGAATATGAGAACATTGTAGGCTTAACAGACTGTAGATTTCTATCTTGCTAAGTACCTGGTACTTGTTGATAGGCCTACACTGTCCTCTCATACCTATTAACTCTACTACTAACTTAACTACTTAACTACTCTTAACTACCTAATAACGCTGTTATTTGAAAATATTGTAAAAGCCCCTTATTTTTAAAAGAGTAACCGTGGAGTTTCTTGCCGGCTCTTCTCCATAGGAAACAACCAATTGGAACCGTGCACCTAGCTTCTGAAGTGCCCTTGTAGGTTTATGTGAAATAAAATATTTTGAATTTTTTTTTTGAATATTCTTAACACAGCATCAGTTTTTTTTCAAATATCTCACGCTCATACGAAATAATGTAAAAATAAAACGTAGATCTAAAACCTAAAAATTGGCCAAGTGAGAGTCGGAATCGCACACGAACAGTTCCGTATCACTGTACAATATTTTACACTACGTTTTGTTACCAATAGCTAAAGCGCGGTCACTGTCGGATTGCATGGAAAAGAATAGATTGCAAAATATGAAGCAATTATCTATTTACAAAAAAACTATTGATTGGACAAAAAATATTAATATGTTGCTTGTAGAATAATCTGACAAAAAATCAGAATAATTGCATGTATATTATACGATTTTAAATCGTAAAAATTTTTTTAAGAGGGTTCTCCTTTATTTTTTTCCATCGTATCAAATTAGTTGTATTATATTTTCAACACACTATCTTACTAGCATAGACCCTGAAGAATATCACATATTTTTCTAATTTGTTTACTGCAGTGGCCATATCCTTTTAGGCATTATAAAACTTGCGTTTAGGCACGTTTAGGTCCTGTAGTCCCCCTTAAGTAAAACACGTTTGTTGTATGGGGACCTCCATTAATTTTTAACTCTGTTTTATTATTATTATTTGTAATTAATTATAGCTGCAATAGAAATACACAATGTGTGAAAATTCATCTGTCTACCTTTTACGGTTCATGAGATGCAGCCCGCTGGCAGACAGACGGACGGACGGACAGACAGACAGCAGAGGCTTAGTAGTAAGGTTCTTTTTGGCATACTTCGGGTAAAAACCATAAATGATAATCCTTAATTTAAAAAAAATCTCATCTCCAGCTAGATCCCTTTATTACATAATATAAAATGGAATGCGCTCTTCAATTCTTGCTCCTCACGATCTAAGGCAAATACTAGAAAGTGTAGGAATGTAGAAAATTCTCTGAGTACCGCAAAGTTCTGCAAGAATTCCGTTCTCAATAGTTTTCGAGTATTACGTACTGTAGTGACCATCTTCTTTGTTAAATAATGGATATTTTAGGGTTATAATTTTTTTGACCTTCTCCTATCATTTTGTTTTTTTTTTTTTCTTGCCTTGGTTTATGAGGGTTCTCGCGCTCTGGACGGCCACAACCACGACCAGTGGTTGCAGCGACCTGGTAAACTATAGAAACCGATACGAATCGCGCACTTGGTCGCAACGGCCAACTAGCCGCAGACCATACAATACCACTACACGGCCACGACTGGCCGAAGTCGTGGCCGCCTAGTGCGCGAGATCTTTAAGTCACTAGTGCGACCGAACCATAAATTATAATCCTTAATTTAAAAAATATTTCATCTCAATCTAGATCCCCTTATTTCATAATATAAAAAAGGAATGCGTTCTTCAATTCTTGCTACTCACGATCTAAGGCAAATACTAGAAAGTGCAGGAATGTAGAAGACTCTCTGAGTACCGCAAAGTTCTGCAAAAATTTCGTTCTCAATAGTTTTCGAGTATTACGTAGTGTGGCAACCCTTAAAATGTCGAATATTTGACAAAGAATCTTCTTTGACAAATAAAGGGCATTTCAGGTTTATAATTTTGTTGACCTCCGCCCATCAATTCGTTTTTTTTCTTTTCTTGCCTTGGTCTATTAGAGATCTCGCACACTGGAAGGTCACAACCATAACCAGTGGCCGCAGCGACCAGGTAAACTATAGAAACCGATACGAATCGCACACTTGGTCGCAACGGCTAACTAGCCACAGACCATACAATACCACTACACGGCCACGACTGGCCGGAGTCATGGCCGTCTAGTGCGCCAGATCCCTAGTCACCAGCGCGACCTGCTGAATGAGGAGCCTAGTTTCGATTCACGGTTCAAGGAATGTTATGTGCATATTAATGTTAAAGGCTCAATAACAGTCCTGTGTCTGAATTTGTGCCCGCTAAATGATAATAGGGTCACCTCCTGTTACATAGGACTTGTCACTTTACTGGTGAAATGTGGGTGACATGCCAGCTTCCTCACGGTTTTGAAATAAACCTTATTAATGTTAAAACATTTTTATTGCCCCATTTTTAAAGTCGTTTTTCTTTTTTCCTTTTGTGCTTCGTATTTCAGGGGCTAATAATGATTGGCCTATAATTTGTCAAGCCCTGTCGTTTAAAATAAATCGTACTTTTTACAATTTGAAAGAAAAACCTTTCTATTGAGTTTCCATTTACCAATTAAGCCTATTTTATAAAAATAGATGGAAACAAATAAAAGCCTCAAGGAAAGGTATTTTTCTGTGACATGAATGATTTTGTAATCTTTTTCTAAGAAAGTAATAATAACAGCTTAAAATGTATATTCCCAGTCTAGGAAAAACAACTTTTTCCCCGATCTAATCTAGTTAAAAAAAAATTTTTTTTTTTGACGTGTAAAAGTGATTTTTACGAACAAATTACAGAACTAAAATAAAGTTTTATTTTATAGACTATGAGCGATTATTCTGAAAGTGGGCAACGTCGCAAATGGATGTCAAATATCTCGCAGTTTTGATTAATTTGGCAATATTACTGTATGGAAATAAGAAATGTGGCTAACTAGCGAACTAGAATATTAATAATGAATTACAACTATAACACTGAATTTGATGTAGTAACCGTTTTAGGTGTAAGAAACGCATTTGGAGAGTTTCCAAATACTTTTTTACATCTAAAACTAAATATTCGGTGTTACGATATTAATAATTGCATTTCATTATCAATATTCTAGTTCGCTAGTTAGCCACATTTCTTAATTCCATACAGTAATATTGCCAAATTAATCAAAACACCTGTACATTTTTGATAGCTATTTGCGACGTTGCCATCTTTTAGGATAAGCGCTCATAATTTTAGTTGTCCTTGCCATCCAACGTGGCAACGCTGCCAGCCTTTTGCGCACGTTTCCCTCCGACTTCTGTCAATTTTTTGATGCCCAATGAACTATTCCTTTATTTTTATTTTTTCCCTTTATATACCAACTTGAACATAATTTATATATTTTAGTTTTATATTTAAGATGAATGAATGAAATAAATACACAGTTGTCCTATGTTTGTAATTTCTTCATGCTATTTTAAAAATAAACCATGTTAATAAAATCCAAAAAAAAACAGGACATGGACATTTTACATTCTACCCAGAAAAGCTTCTCGCAGACTGGCGCGACGCGACAGTGCGATAAAACTCTAACAAAACAATTTCTAAGAAAACTTCACGGTAGAACAATTACCGGTGTCACGTCGCGCCAGTCTGCACGAGGCTAAAATCCGACTCTATACCTATACAGGATGTTTATTTCGCTCCAATCCCCAGAAATCAGAACGTATGGTCGCATTAGAAACACGGGTCATCCCCTTTCGACCTAAATTCGGAGTCGGTTCTATAATACAGCAATATGTTACTATATTATATTATTATGAAGATCTTATTTCTTACCGAGAGAAAGAGAATACGAGATACTTAAGGCTGGTATTTTTACCCGACTACGACAAACCCAAACGAGGATTATATTTTATCAGCCTATGTATGTTTATCTGTTCTGTATCATAACTTCTAAATTCCTCATCGTATTTTGTTCGTCACATTGTTCCGCGGATTATTCTAAATATTTTTTAGTTGGCTTCCAGTCCAGCCATAATATTTATTTTTCTAAAATATAACATCTTGCTTGTATTTATGAAGGGGTAGGCAGAGCTGTGTATTTAAGCCCCCTGTAAAGGGGTCATTCTATTGCCACTAACCGCCGCCAAAATTCTGACAATCGGCTAGTATTGAGAGGTTCCTAATAGAACTTTGGGCGACCTAGGGATCGAACCTTGGATTCCCCTTAGGAAATAGTGGCGCTTATTTTATAGCTGTTGCGAAAGTTGGTTGTTTAAATAATGATACATTTACATTTAAATAATGATACATTTACATTTAAATAATGATACATTTACTTTTTATCTATTATTTCTTGATATTATAAATTTTGATTTTAATATTGATGTTAATTTAATTTTTGGTTTTGATTGTAATATTGTTTTTGATTTTAATGCTAATAACATATTTTTCTAAGTTCTAATACTAATACATTATGTATGTTTTCCGAAATAAATGATTGAATTGAATTGAAAAATAATAAAACGGTATTTAATATTCAAACACAAGTTAAGGCTTTACTGCTTTTCTAGATAATTCAATAAGAACTATGTGCGTAAGATTCATATCGTCTCTGAATATCAAAATTTCTGCTTAAGTTTCGTAATTTTAATTAAACTTGACGCTAAGTTATCAAGTCATTTAAAGCTTGTCAAGCGTCAGTTTGAAGTTATAACCTAACTACAGTCTTCAGACAGTTATTAATAGTGTTTACTTGCAATCGATCTGCACTATTCATAATTACTGCAGTAGTGGTATTCTG
Organism: Xanthia icteritia; assembly: GCA_949128155.2. NCBI lineage: Eukaryota > Metazoa > Arthropoda > Insecta > Lepidoptera > Noctuidae > Xanthia > Xanthia icteritia. The sequence continues at coordinate 7,988,404 of OX421959.2, read as the reverse complement.
TAAAGTTCACTTGGAAGAAGACGTAGAATACTTAGATATAAATTATAAAGAAAAAAATAAAAAAAAAAACCTTATCACTTAAATAATGCGTTGAATACAAACGAATAACTCCTTGACTGCTAACGTGATTTGAAAAATCCCGGTTTTCTTGATTGCTCAATGCTTTCAGAGCTAAATATGAAAGGAAAAATGCTGATGTCATTTAAAAATATTGATTTGGAATGTTTCAGTGTGAGTTTGGACGTACCATACATAATATTTTTGGAAGATTACAATTTTTTTCAATTTTTAAAAAACAGGTTCTTTTTTCTGTTTTTTTTCTCTTTTTGTTTATAAATACGACAATACAGAATAATACATAAATAAATAATCTTTTCTGAATTAAGAAAATATCACTTGGTACTCGTGGTGTGCTGAAAAATAAATTTAATTAGGTTATAATGTTCTTTTGAACAAGAAAGTGTCATCTATAAAAACCCTTTTAAAATTTGTTTACCTTTATTTAATTACCTAAACCAATGGAGTATAATACTGCTTAAAATTCATCTCACTTGTTTTCGAAGCAAAGACTTTTCAAGTTTTCTGATAAGGCAACAAATTTTCAATATTCCCGTCGGGCGGGTCACAGATGGCTAGACAAAAATCTATAAAATTCATGACTTGATGTCAATCATGTTGCTAAAACTCCCCGAACTTACAAAAAAAAGACACAAAATGTCTAGACAATCTTCAGCTCTTTTCATTTGGAAAATGAGGAGTAATAAGAGACCGTCGTTTTTATTAACATATGGATCGAATGGCGTATCTTTAAGTTTCGTTTAGATATGTTCTTTTGTCCGTACCGTACCTCCGTTTCGTATCAGCGCGCGCGCAGCGTCGCGATCCAAGAACGCTAGTTTAGACTCCCGTTTGGTACGGTACGGTGGTACGGTACGGCGGTACGGTGTCTCGATACGGATACTTGTACAAAAATAAAAGAGAAAAAAAAAAAACGCACAGTCTTCACTTTCACAATAATTAAAATAATATACTAATAATAATATATTAATATACTTTACAAAGTAATCATGTCATTTTGTATATCATTTTTAACAATGTCAATGTGTATATGAAACTGGTATGTTTTAATGATTTTACATAATAATAAAAATGTCAAAAAATGTAGTAAAGTAGATCGGGCGCTTAGACACAGAATTAACAATCTGCAACTCCCATTGTATAAGGGCAGGCGAATGTTGATAAATAGCTAAAGCCGTGGTAAAATGCGACTATCACAAAGTATGCGACGGTCCCTTTAAATTCATTTTGAAATCATTTTATCATCGGTCCTTTGGAACGTAGACGGTTTTTATTTACGGTCGAATGGCCCGCGGTCCATTCGCTTCAGACTAAATTAAATTAAATTAAATTTATTTATTACTGAGACAACAATGATCCATAATATGTCAGTTGGTTAGGTAAAAAGAAAAAAGAAAGAAAGAATAATATTTATTTGGACACAGTTCGTGAAACACATAATACCAAAATAAAAAGTCAAAATAATCATAAAGCAATAATAGTGTGTGCCTCACGGCTGCGCCAAAAAGGTTCATTTCAGCATTAATGCCCGACAAATGCTGTCTGACGCTGGTTTTCTAATGAACCCTTATGGACAAGTGACGGAGAGTACCAACAGCTTTAACATACATAATACATAGTCTTCTTCTTCTTTTCGAGTCGATGGTAAATAAACGGACAAAAAGAAAACTTAAAAGCTATTGTTAAAAGCTATTGTTAAAACTTATGTTAGTATGTTACAATTATTACTAAGTATATACTAAAACTAACTTTACGCCTTACCTTATTATATAAATCAATATTAAGTAACCATATTTTGATTTAAAAGAGTGTCCGTGGAGTCTCTTGCCCGTTCTTCTCCATAGGTACTACTACGCTTTGGAATGGGCGACTAGCTTCATATTTCTGACTGACCGACCCCTTGACAATTCAAAAGTGCCTGTAATTGGTTTATTTGAAATAAATGCTTTGAGTTTGAGTTTGAACTCACAGAAAAAGCAATACATATTTATATACATTCATGCAATGAATCACCCCTGTCTAATCAATACCTGCATGAAGCGATTCATTATCGGTGAGTTAAATTTGTCCATTAACATCCTTGAATGCTGTTGAGACTTAACCGCGTTCTCTCTAGTAGCGACGCCGTTGTTCTCCTCACCATTGCGTGGAAGTCGTGAGCTACCAGAGACACTAAAAAGCGCGGCAGTCCCAAAAGCATTCTGAAGCTGTTATTGTCACTGCCGGGGTTGCGGGAAAGTCCGAAAGGGATACCGTGGCCCCTGGCAACGTATAGGCAACGGAAGGAACACGGGTGGGTTTTAGTCAGTAAGAGTCTGACACGCCCTCCCGGTCCACCCAGAGCGGGAGAAGTTATTTGATAATTTCCCACCCAAAAAAAAAAAAAAAGGTGTTATTGTCAGTGCTGCTATCATACTTAATACCCAAGATATTATCCTGTTGGATGTACATTTCAGTATCACGTGAAGCTATTTTATGCACCCTGTTTTATCCAATAAACAAACTACACTGCTTTCTCGGTAAACTCATGAACAAGCAAAATAACGCCAGCAAATTCCCGCAAATTCACATTTTTAACACACAAAGCATGTTTTTCCTTGACTCACGCCATTTAAAGAAAGGGGCTCAGCAGACAATGGACTAGAAAGGGGGAAAGAATACGAACAATTCTTTTGTAGAATATTACTGTGTATTATGAATTGGAGTGAACATTAATTATAGGATGGCTGTCTCGACGTAGAATCAAAGTTAATAAAATTATGGATATGGCTTCTAAAACATTTTTTTCTAATTATTGTTTTGAACCACATTTTTTTTCTGGTATTGCGTGACTGCCACTTACGAGGTCATAGGTTCGAACCTTGACAGGCGCCTTACTTTGTGTAAACTATTTCATCACCACTGCTCTCAAAAAGGTGACGGAAAACATCGTGAGGAAACCAGCATGTCCTAGAACCAAAAATTCGAAGACATGTGACATCTACCAACCCGCACTGGGCCCGCGTGGTGGATTACGGCCCACTCCCTCTCACGGAGAGGAGGGGGGCCTATGTCCAGCAGTGGGAACATTATAGGCTGATTAGGTTATGTGTGAAATATGTGTGTAATCGGTCCAGCTGTTGGTAAGTGGTCACAGCCACTAATGGAAAGACGCCAGCACATCAACCTACTAAAATCTGTCAATTTTTTTAAATAGATTTTCAACTTTATCCCTAAAGCTTAAGGTTCAAAGTTGATTGGGAAAATTTGACAGTTTCGGGTAGGTTGACCTGCTGGCATCTGTAATACTACAGGCATCACGGCTGCGCTGCCATTCAAGAGACAATGCTTGAAATGACTCAGGTGCTTATAAGTACACCACCAATACCACAGAATAAATAAGTAGCAGTATTATAGGTATCTCGGCAGTGACCTAGATAAACCTTCCGCGTTCGTGCGTAACTGCCGCGTTTGCGGATACTGTTGCGTGCTGATATACACTGAGATTTCGAAGCGCGTCCTTTCGGCCGTTTTCTATGAAGATAGAATACTGTTACTTATTTATACTGTGCCAATACCGTTCGAACCGGAACACAGCAAGGCTGTTTTAAGACTGAAATAGGTATGGTGGTAGCAATACTCCAGACGTGCTCCTTCAAAACGAGCTATAACCATTACTGTCCAGTAAGTAAATTCATCATCATCTGCCCTGCCTTTTTCCAACTATGCTAGGGTCAGCTTCCAGTCTAACCGGATGCAACTGGATACCAGTATTTTACATGGAGTGACTGCCTATTTGACCTCCACAACCCAGTTACTGAGTAATACGATACCCAGCCGTTATTAAGACTTATTGCTAGACTTTCGGGCTTCTAAGTTTAAATAGTTTTTTATTATTTTATTTATCTTTTATATTGATTATTTTATATTTTGTGAATGTGAGAAGTATGTTTAACAGACTATAGATTTGTAGACCATTTTCTATTTTGTTAAGTACCTGGTACTTCTTAACAGACCTACACTGTCCTCTCATACCTATAAACACTGTAATTTGAAAACATTATAAAAACCATTTTGTTATTTATTTTTTTATGTTTTTTTTTTTTGTTTTTGTGTATATTATTGTGTGCCTTATTCTGAGTCAAATAAATTTATTTTCTTTTCTTTCTTTCTTTTCTTTACATTTATTTTTAATACTCTTCTCAATACGAAACGACCAATTGGAACCGTGCACCTAGCTTCTGACGTTTCATAAGTGCCCATGTAGGTTTATGTGAAATAAAATAATTTGATTTTGATTTTGAAGTTCTCATAACGACTGTCATACATAAATCTGTCAAGAATAAGAGATAGTCTGTGAAAGTTTTACAATACTTCTTTTTGAGTATATTTAAAGAGAAACCATATCCATATGACCTATTTCATCATATTTATTTTCTATATTCACGTAGGTAGGTATAAAAGTAAATTGCTAGTAGCAGCAACGATCACCAAGCACGCAATGTATGGAAAATAAAACAATAATTCATTGTAGGTGCTCGTAATAATGCATTGTTTCGATAGATATAACATCACGCCTGTATTCCACGAAGGGGTAGGCAGAGGTGAACCTTCAATTTGCCAGATATTTTTTTTTAAGTCTCGTGTACCTAATAAGGCGCGATTTCTTTTCCATTAAGGCGACGATAACCGACTTTAATGATTTTATTCTGAAGATCGCGTCTAAACAACTCTTAATGATTTGGAAAAAATATATGTTAAGTTAGAGCATTTTCTTAATAACTTTAAATATGAATATTTTAGATTATGTTTATATTACATAGTGAAATTAATTTGTAAATGTCTAATGCGGATAAAAAACTGAGAATCACGCAAAATCTACAAAGAGCATTTTTCTGAAACCTTCACCATTTAAAAAATAAATTAATTTTTGATCTTTTAATATACTTATTTTATTAAAATACCTTTTGTTTTATGTATAATAAATTGATAATGTGTCTAATTTGGGACTGCGCTCCTGGATGGGCGAGTCCTATTACTGGCTGGATGTACGACGCGTTGCGTGAGCTCAGTACAGAACACGCAACCTATCGACTCAAGGTCACTGGCATATATATCTGCGTCTTAATGGGCACAAAAAACTAATAACACCTCAGATAAAACCCAAAACTAGCTTAGTAATGTTGTTTTCTAAACATTCACAAACTTGAAATTCTCTGTACTGGAGACAGGACAGTCAAAACAGAAAACGGGTTTGTAGTTAATCTGCAAAGCTAATCATCCCAGTAAGTCGTAGATAAGCCTGTTTCAGACAGACCTACATAGTCTCTTAACACCACTTCGAAATTCAAACGGTGTCTCGTTGTGAATCCGAGATGATTTACTTTAAAAACAAATGAGTTCGCTTTCGAATTGTGTGCGCTCACTTGAGTGAGGTTTCAAGTGAACTTTATAGAACAGCACTAAATAATATTTATTATGCTGTCAAAAAACTGCCTTGCGCGGCAAGGCAGTTTTTTGACAGCATAATAAATAACTCAGATAGAGTGTTTATGACTATGTTTCATGGTTTTTTCACGGTATTTTATGGGGTAATAGTGAAGAAAAAATGTGGTGTTGATTGTTTTGAACTGGTCATTAATTTTGTTGTTATTAATTTGTATACGGTAGGATTTATTATGAAAAATCACGCAAATAACGCGTTACCACTGAAACTTAAGAAGGCATTTTTTAACAAATTAGTCATTTCCGCTAAAGTGAAAGTACCTAATTAACTCGGGGACTATTAAAAAAAAATACAATAGATTTCACGGAGCTCTCACCCTTAAGGGTGAACTAGTCCACGGCTCGAACTCGTTTGTGGGCGTGACTAATATGCACGCAAATTAGTCAAATTATTTATTTATTTATCTAGTTTTTATTTATATATTGTTTAATTTATTTAGTGAAATATACGATGATTTATAACGAAGGCGAGCGCATAAAATTTCATGAACAGACCTTTGGGCGTATAGATATTATGGAAAAACTACTGGATGTATTTACTCAATATAAAATTATTTGAGCTTTTGAATAAATTATCTATCCCTGTACAGTTTCTATTTTGCCATTTTTTTACCTACATAAGTGATTTGTTTACGGCCAAAGACGAGTTAAAATTAGTGTTGAAATATGGAAGTTTCGACGCTCATAACTTCCCAACCAATATTTTTTTTCCAATTCTGCTTCCAAACAGGGCTAGATAATGACAAGACAAATTGATATAATATTTAGTGTTGAACGTGCACCGTCAAACAGACGATTAATCACCATACTACGTTTGTATGGAAGAATGACGGACTAGCGTACCCTTAAGGGTGAATTTTACTACTGAAACTAAACGAAGTTTAGATGTGCTAATCGCGTTCAGTGTAATTGGTGAAATTCGCTCTTTATAATAGTAAACAGTGCAGAGTTTTGAAATAGCCTTGACGAGGCAACGATACTGCGGTAGACACGTCTGGCGCACCCTGTGCAGTGAGCCCCGCTGACGATAACTTTGCTGTTTAGGTAATATTTTTATTTTAACTCTGCATCATCATCTGCCTAGCCTTTTCCCAGCTATGTTGGGGTCGGCTTCCAGTCTAACCGTATGCTATAACCAGTATTTTACACGGAGCAAATGCCTATCTGACCTAAACAATCCAGTTACTGGTTCACGTTACCCCTTGACAAGACAGGAACGGAATTTATGCAATTTTTGTATCGGTAGCTTATGGTGACGCCAGACGAGAGACAGAGAGTTGTAAATAAATAAAGCCTCTCTAACCTTAATTTTTTAAAGCATATGTTATGTTTAAGTATCTTTGTTTGAACACCTTTGCCCGACCTGACAGCGCCGCGCCGTCGTAAAACGATGCCCATCCATAGATAAATATCACTGCGTCTCTCCACTATTCCATTGCCTACTCTGATGCATATCTGGTACGGCTCTAAAAACCTTCCTTATCCTAAGGGCACGTCTTCCTTACCATTACCGCATTACCGGTCTACTCCTTGTTATGCAATGGCCTCCTGTAGCCCCATAAAGCATGAAGCTTCAGGGGTTAGTGCAAATCTTGGGGTTCATTAAAAAGCCACGCTGGGGTCGATCAATTTCATTCATTCATAGTATATTTGTTTGGAGACGTCCGCCTTTTTACAATCAGAATTTGAAATTCAAATGTTCTTACAAAGGGGCCTATGTTATCTTAACTTCGGTCAGCGCTATGTTAATGATTTGTTGTTGTTTTGTAAATAAATCCCAAAAAATGCCCGGGAAAGTCCATTATAAAATTTGTCAAGGATGTGGTGTGGAGTATTTCAATTCGCAATTCGCATAGACCGTTCTTTTATGATCATTTGTCTTTAATAAGCTGTAGACGTGGAATGCTTAAAAAGATAATCTTATTTTGGTATTTGTAAATCCACAATTGGTATTTTTAATTACTGATGTCACTCGGAAAGCTGCCACGCTTAAATGGAATTGGCTGGCTACATCTGCCGCATGTCAGACGATCAATGGGCCAGACTTACGACCCAGTGGGTCCCGCTTAATGGCAAACGATATCGCGGCAGGCCCAGGCGGAGATGGCGGGATTAGCTGGACTCCTTTAATAAAGATTGGTCCTTGGCAGCTCTAGACAGAGAGAGGTGGAAAGAGAGTAGAGAGGCCTTTGCCCAGCAGTGGGACAATAATGGCTAACAAAATAAAATTGGTTATTTGGACAATTGTGAACAATTTCGAGAGTATTATTATCTTTGAGATTAGACAGGATCATTCTTTAGAGTTATGAGGAACAGGATGTAAGGTTCACTCATCCTCCATAGAAAATGGAGGATCCTCCGACCAAGTGTTTGGCGGGCAACTGCCCAACAATTGATGTCGGGGAGGTTATATATAATATGCTGTTCTCGCAGTAAACTCTAATTGCGCGATGCAGGATTTTTGTGGTATTAGAATATTGTGTGACGTCCTTTGATGCGTTCGTATGTGGCGATGTAGATGCCGCAACAATTCAATTGACTTACAAAAGGTGATTGGATCATTCTTGCCATCACAAACTAAGCAACTAACAGCCAGACCGAACAGCTAGTGGCAACAAAATTGATCGTCACGCAATGTGCTGCAACATTGCATGTAGATACGAAATATTTCAACCAAAGTTTGTAACCACCTCAGACCAAATATAAAACCAAGACAATAGCGCTATCAACAGTGACGTGAGGCGGGTTACGTAAACATGAGTGCACTTAGTGAGGTGTAGTTTGATTGTAAATGGTTCAAAGTCAAAGTCAAAGTCAAATCATTTATTTCAAGTAGTCCCGTATAAGGCACTTTTGAACGTCAAAAATTTACAAAAAAAATTAATTGATTCTAGTTGCCCCTTCCAAAAGGTAGTTTTCGTATGGAGAAGAATGGGCAAGAAACTCCACCGTTACTCTTTTAAAATGTTTTACAATATTTTGTATAAGTACATTAGTTATATAATTATATGTGAGGACGATGCACCTAGAATAAAATTATTATACCACAATAGGTAAAAAGAATTAAGAATTAAAAATGAAGCAACAACAGATAAACTAATTATGTGACACTAATTGTGTGTACATGGTGCTCACATATTTACAAACATTGTAAAAGTAGACGATCCTCCTAAGATTCCACAATTAATAAGTCAGTGTGCGAGGAATTGGTCATAGAATGTAAAATCAATGTCATATAATAATAAAATATACACTTAAATTTGCAACCAGTTTGATTTTGTCTTGATTCTAAATTATCCTATGGAGCTGTGTAAATGTGCGGTTGTAAATGTGTGCGTGTGAGCGTGTATGGTCAGAGCGAAGGTGTAGTTTTGGCATGCTTCACTGTATTGTTCGATGCGGTATGTTATGGTTTTTTATTTGGTCTGAGGTAACCACAAGTCACCCAATTATCACTCAGTCTCGTCAGTCGCTTAGTGTGCGCTAGTATTAAACTAATTAAAACCTTACCCACGTTTACCTTAGATTTAGATTACAAAGGCAGCAATTGGAACGTAATTTTCTTAGCCTACAATTATAGTGAAATTAAGAAAATTGCTTTTGGTAATGTTCGAGTAATTGGTGCTGTAGAATTGGATTATTACTGGACTAATAATTGTGGCAAGAAAGCTGGGTTTTCTTTAGGTTGGCGACAGAATTAAGATTGACTAGAAGTATGTCGTAGATATGTCGCAGCAAGATGGTTGAAGCCGTGATAAAAAGCTGTATACCGCAATAGAGTTACATGAAAGCGGTTCATAAATATCGGAGTGCCCTAATTTTGTTACTGCGACCAATTTTGACGTAGCACTCGCCGGCCGCTCCTGAGGCACCGCTAGCTCCGCTCGCTCGCCTCGCGCGTAGTTGTTCGCCGTTCTCTAACGTTACATTTTTTTTTGTTCCCCCGTGGAATATCCTCATGGATGTCCTTATGGGTCTGTGAGACTCCTACTGACTAAAAACCACTCCGGTGTTCCATTTCCACACTTAGACCGGGGATCATGAGATCTTGTGCGCCTTCCATGATCGACTGGTGCCGGCCCGGTTTTCCGGGCCACCTCTTGCTCGCGGGGGAGTGAGGTGCGAGACTCCTCCCGCGACGTCAAATAGGGGCGCGCGTGGAACACTACACGCCGCCACCTCGGGTCCTGCTGGATGGGGAGCAGCGGACGTCTCCGAATCCATCGTCCCTCCGGACCTGTTTACGGGGGCTGGAAACGGGCGTTGTCCGCCCTCCGCCGAAGCCCGGTCCGCCTGCTACGAATCAGGAGAGCGGTCTCAATCTCCCTCTACCTTTCCGCAGCCTCCTTCTGCGAAATAATGTTTTCACAGAAGGAGATCACCGCATCCCATGACTCAGCGCTCCCGACCATCGTACGAGTGACAACTGGCAGCGACAGGTCGGCTCCGACTTCTGATACGAGGGCACGGCGCGGCTCCTCCCCCACTCCGAGCTCCTTCGAGCAGTGACCAGCGTGTCGTCCGCGTAACACATCAGGTCCACTCCCGGTTGGAACTTGCCCCTCAGCACAAAGTCGTAACCGATGTTCAACAGAAGCAGTTCCACGGCCGAGTCCTGTGGAACACCGCACGACATATCGCGCCGGCCCCCGCCGTCGCGTGATCGCGTCCCCTGTAGGTGACACTCCTTTCCGCTAAATAAGCTCCAACGATGTGTCGGTGGTAGCGGGGCACTCTATGGTACCGTAGGTACTCGTATTTTATTATGTGATACTTCCTGCGGCTGAACACTGTTTCCCATAATACAAGCTCAAGCTTAGCTTGGGAATCAGTAGCAGTACCTTTTATGCAATATATTAATACGATGCATATGTTAAGTTACTCTAAGATAAGATGAGTGTAATAACTGGCGACAATGAAACATTTTTATTTTTATTTACATTTGCACTCGTAAGGCAGTCCTATATTTTTTTATTGAAAGTTGCTATTCACAAAATTGGTTTCTTACAGACCTAACCAAATACTCACAAGTATAAACGAAAGAAAACTCAATATTGATTCTATCAAAAAGGCAACCTTATCATGAAAGTGTGTCTGTTTGTTTGAAAGGTTAAACCGATTTCGATTAAGTTTAATATCTTATACGGGATGAATTTGAAATGATAAGCAACCTTTCATCAAGTTTAACGATTGAACCAACTCTGCAATATTGAAAAAAGTATCATTTTCATACAAAATAAATGCAGCTCCAACCAAATTTATGAAACAGGTGCTCTTTTTGGCTTTTTCAGAGTTTGTTAAATAATAAAATCTATTTATACTTATTATTAGGAATAATTTTACCCCCTCTTAGAAAAATGCTAATGAATTTCAAGTTAGCCTGTAAAATATCTTGTACCATGGGCTTTTTTTTCTGTCAGAGTTTTTATGCCGCCCATGGGCCTCTGACTTGGCTTCACTTACCGTCGAGAAATATCTCTCAGACATGCCGGTTTCCTCGCGATGTTTTCCTTCACCGCTTTTCTTTTATTTATACAATACGCACATGAATCCGAAAAGTCAGACCTTGGGTGCCTTGGGTTTGAACTCGAGAACTATGACTGGGCAGTCCGACGGTCACAACACTTGGCTGTCACTGCGAACCATGGGCAACGCAAATAGTAAAAAAGGGTGTCGCATTTCGTAAAAAAATATTAAAAATCTAAGCAGTCAACGCCGCGGTCAAAACGACTACTCCCAAATAAAATCGGCATCGTCTTCAAATGTCCTGAAAACGTAAATATTTGTGTCTGAAACTCATGAAAAGGTTTTCATGGAGTGAACGACGATAGAATGGAGTTTGAACGAATTGTTATTAGTTTGTTTGTTACAGGAGATTCTTTACGATTGTGTTTTTTGGGTTCAGTTCCGAGAAATATGTTTTTAAACTGTTGTGTTTTTGATTGCAGTAAAATCTTGTTTATATTTAGAAGAATTAATTTATTCACTGTTTTAAACATTTTAAAGTAAACGAGGTACCATAATAATTTGTGAATGAAATAGATTTTGAAAAAGATTTTTAAAAATTTGTTGACACAATTCGCGCGAGGCAATTTCGTCCCTCGACCCGTGTGGGATTCACCTCAGCTTTTATTTATAGTCGCATTTATAATAGTCTTTCTAAATTAGCTTTTGAATGATAATGAGATATTTACAGTCACATTAAAACTTATCAGGTACGAAGAAACCAAGCCTTTATCCCCCAAAAACTATTAATTTAACTTAATCAAACTTTTCAATAATATAAAAGAAGATAGTAATAAGGTAAGCAGTGTTAATGGCTTGCCAAAACAATTACTTACAAAGTTGTGAGCAATTCCATTAGTTCCATCGATCGCCTCGGATATAGCACATGACAGTACTGGAATGCCGCAGCAAAATATAGATACAGCAGGATCACTTTATGCAGATTATTTATTGTCATTTAGCTCCCTTCAAAATGGTTGAGCTGAATGGTGCTAATCCATGCGTCATGTTCGTGAACGGGCGCCGTCAGGGACTGGTCATCTCTTAGCTGCCACGGCGATTTTAATTTAATTTAATTTTTTAAATATTTTTTTTTTCTATTACGGATGCTTTTAATGTTCTGCATCGTTCTCACGTGTATAACTTCAACATGAATGATGTGACTAATATTTTGTAACCATATTTCGATTTAAAAGAGTGTCCGTGGAGTTTCTTGCCCGTTCTTCTCTATAGGTACCTACTAAGCATTGGAATGGGCGACTAGCTTCATATTTCTGATTGACCGACCCTTTGACAATTCAAAAGTGCCTGTAATTGGTTTATTTTAAATAAATGCTTTGAGTTTGAGTTCATTTAGCTGTTAGCTACAGCATTCAGGGGGAGTTAACAAAGAGTAGGTAGAATAGTTTTATGTTAAAAAACACGTCTACTCCAACGGTCATCAGTTCTACGGCTAATATGGCCGGCCCGTTGCCACTTCAGCATGCTTATTCTGTGAGCTTTGTCGATAACTTTGGTATAATGATGTAAAAATATATAGTTTTAATTCCGCAATAACTAGATCTAGGCTTGGAAGCAGTATATAGAGGGCATAAAGGAAAATCCAAAAATAAAAAATGGCGGTCATACGTAATCTGTTCGATTTATGCCCGTATTTTTATTTGGTCTGTCTGAGATGTCTTGTTTATACCATTTTAGATGACTTTTTGTCGTAGCTGTGTTTTAGTTTTTGTAACTTTTATTGTTTCACTAATCAATTAATCTGCCTAGCCTTTTCCCAACTATGTTGGGGTCGGCTTCCAGTCTAACCGGATGCAGCTGAATACCTACTATTACCTATTTACATGGAGCGACTGCCTATCTGACCTCCACAACCTAGTAACTGGGTAATACGATACCCCTTGGTAAGACTGGTTGTCAGAGTTTCGGGCTTCTAACGACCTGTAACGGCTGTCAAAGATCAATTAATGACAGCCGGGACCAACGGCTTAGTGTGCTTTCCGAGGCACGGAGGAGTCTCGGTATGTAAAGATGGTCACCCATCCACCGACCAACCCCGGCAAGCGTAGCTTAACCTGACGGATTTACCCGTGCGGCAGTTATAACTTAGCCACGAGCTCCACCTGCAAATTGAAAAATCAAAGATCTGTTATTGTTTCACTAATGAATAAAATAAAATAAAAAATTAAAATTATCCTTCTGTTTTGAACTGTTTAGTGACAACCGGTGTGCTATCACCATGGATGACAAATTAGGCCAGAGAGGTCAAGGGAGCCTCGAACGAAAACCTAATACCATGGTGCTATGGCATGCCTTGTAATGTACCATCTGCCTTATGTTTTCATAGCGTGACCGACTTTAGCAATTTTGTTTGGTTTTGATGCAGTTAGCCCGCGCACGGACGCGGCGGGATTTTATCGCGTCGAGAATCCAACGCGTTGGGGCGCACTCTTGTCCCAGCGCGTTGAAAATACACACTGTTGGATTTTTTCAAGCCTCGGCGCTAAGCAGAGCGTTGAAAATCCAGGGCACGAAAAAAAATCGACGCGACTTTATTACGTCCGTGCGATCTTGGGCTTATGTGATAGGGGAGTACATAGGCTACGATGTGAAATGGTGTAAAGAAATTGTATAAATTTACTGGATTACGTTCTTATTGGAGTTTTATATTTTTGTTGTAAATGTCTCATTTAGATAGATATATACTCTTTAGTTTGTACACCAATAATTATACCACGACCCAACACATCATTTAGAAAGTGTATATGCTAGATTTTTCTCTGCAACTTCGGATGATGCTATTTATTTATTTAACAACATATACATCTACCATTACAGCTAACCAATGCGTTAAATGCGCCTTAATTAATATTTAACTTAATTTTTACTTATAACTAATACCTATAACTAATTACAAACAAAGCACTCCTTGTGAATTCACCCAGAGAATAACAGAACAAGTTCGTCTTACTCGCAGTTCGTGCACGCGTCAGCGGCGCCTCTTTTAACAGGTTGGTCCGAGCACGCGGTTCCACTAGCAGTCGTGGCTGCCGTCGCCGCCACACGTACCTGTTAGGAGATTAGTAAAGTTGCTCTTTTTCAGACTGTGCTATTCTTGTGTTATCTTACAAAACAGGTTGCATTTCAAACGCGAAAACATTCGCGTTAAAAATACGCGCCCTTATAATAATGTTTTCATGTTGCTAGGCTAGACTTTCAGTTTCTGATGTGTAACATCTTTCCTCTCGCTTTCCTGCAATCTGTGGGAACGATTTCGTGAAAAGGGACGGAAGTGTGTAACATGAGGCCGGGAAGCGCGCGCTATTTGATTTGATCAATGAGCGCGCGCGGTGCTAGAGTTGGCCGTTAGTAACTTTTTTGACGACGCCTGCCCCTTTAGTGTTACTTATTACCAAGGTAAAATGTCAGATGTCATCATATGCGACTTCTGTAAGGTTTGCTCGTTTTTTTAAAATATTGATAACGTTTTTCCAATAAGTTTGTGGGTCCTATTATTTTTGCCTCTCTGCTTGACAGTAATAATTATGATAACGTAGGATTAACTTTACATCTTTAAAACTAAAGTCTAGCCCTATTATTTGACATTATATAACTAAAATTTAATTTCAACTCTTTATTAGTGGCTTTTGTGGACATGATAATTAATTAGATTTGATACAGCTGTAATAGCAATCACGTCATTTCGTTTAAAATACGTTTTTATTTTTTATTAATTTATTTATCTTTATATAGATTATTTTCAATTTTGTGAATGTGAGAACGCTGTAGGCTTAGTGGACTGTAGATTTGTTGACCATCATTATTCTGTTAAGTACCTGGTACTTGTTGAAAGACCTACACTGTCCTCCCATACCTAATAACACTGTTATTTGAAAATATTGTAAAAGCCCTTTATTTTTAAAAAAGTAACCGTGGAGTTTCTTGCCGGCTCTTCTCCATAGGAAACGACCAATTGTAACCGTGCACCTAGCTTCGGACGTTTCATAAGTGTCCTTGTAGGTTTTTGTGAAATAAAATATTTTGAATTTTGTCTAAGATATTTGCCCTGTGAACTTCAAAGTTACTATTATGTCAAGATTTTCCGAAAAATTAACCTAATTAAAATATAGCAACACATCCACCGAAATTACGCGACGTAAATACGGTGTTTTCGCCTACAATACTTTTAAATGGCCTAATGAAACATCAGGCTGAAATTACGTCGCGTAATTTTCCAAGAAAATATAAGCACGAGGAGTTTCCGTCGCGTAATTTCGGCGGATGTTTTGCTACGGTAAATAAACAATGGCTGAACAAAAAAGTGTTCAACATCTGATATTATTATCAGTGAGTGTTCCCTTGGAAACTCGGTTTGGCCTAATTTCATAGATACGGCGGCATTATATAAAAATATAGTTGTAACTGGAATACTCGCCGAAATCTGACCGAACTCGAAGGTCAAGTTACAAGTAATATAACTCAGTGTGTGAGTTCGAGTAATCACAGAAAGAAAAACAATATATATATATTATACAATTAAATTAGCAACCAGTTAGATTTTGTCCAGATTCTAAATTTTCATTCTAAGGCTATATTTAAGTATTTGATGTCAGACAGTAGTTGGGTGTACTTACTAGGCTGTTCAAAAAGTAATGATAATCGGTTCATATTTTCTACACTAATAATAAAGCTGAAGAGTTTTTTTGTATGTTTGAACGTGCTAATCTCTAGAACTACGAGTCGGATTTGAAAAAATCTTTTTGCTTTTGATAGCCTAATTCTTGAGGAAGGCTACAGTCTATTTAACATCACGCTAGGACCCATAGGCGCCGTGCAAAAATAAATAGCCAATTATCATTACTTTTTGAACAGCCTAGTACACCTCTGCTTATCACTTTGGTGAATTCAGACGTGATATTAAGTTATTTTTATGTAAAATCCATGGAATGGCATGTTCAAATGGTGCTGCATGAAATGGTTTCGACTCGAGGCATAGATGCATAATGCTATGTATATTTTAGACTACATACATATTTCACTAATAAAAAAATCTTTATGAGCTAAAAATTGTCGTAACATTTTACTTATATCAATGTTACAGTATTCAGTAGCGTAATTACCGTCGATCGAAGGTTAAGCTATGCTAGCCGGCACCCTAATTACGTAATATACAATCAATCGGAATTTGAATCATTTGAAAAAAATTGCTAATCCATTGCTTCATAAGTTCGATGAAAAAATCTGCTCAACAACGTACATAACGCAATGAATGTTGTTGAACTGTCAAAATGAAACAAATTTCTCGTAATTGTTTACGAAAATGTGTTGCGTAATTAGATAGCGGGGTCGGTTCATGGATGGGTGATCATCCATTATATATATCGATATTAACCCTTTCGTGCCTCGGAAAACACGTAAAGCCGATGGTCCCGGCTGTTATTTTTAAACCTTTTACAGTCGTTACGGGTAATCAGAACCGTGAAAGTCTGACAACCTGTCTTTCCAAGGGGTATCGTGTTATCCAGTGACTGGGCTGTAGAGGTCAGATAGGCAGACGCTCTATGTAAAATCCTGGTATTCAACTGCGTTCGGTTAAACTGGAAGCTGACCGCAACATAATTGGGAAAAGGCTAGGCAACTGATATGATGTTTCAGAGATGTCAAAACGAGTAGTGAACTTTCTGAAGATAAGAAAATCCATACATATTCATATTTGTTCCCGGTAATCGGTCGGGTATTACATTTCTGCCTAACTCTTTAGTGAATAGGCGTGGTGTTATGTTAGTATATTTTTATGTAAAATCCATACAATGGTTTAGCAAGATCGTGCCAGTTTCGAAGGTACGACTCGCGGCACGGATGCATATTAATGCTATGTTCGTTTTGGACTGCATATTTCACTTTTAAAAGAGCTAAAAACATTTTGTGTCTATATTTCATTCTAGAATAGAATGTCTTCTCTAAACATCACTTTGAAATTCGAACGGTGTCTCATTGTGAATCTGCGACGATTTACTTTAAAAACAAATGAGTTTGCTTTCGGATTGTATGCGCTCACTTGAGTGAGTTTCCAAGTGAACTTTACAGAATAGCATTACTGTAGTGTTTTGCAGATCACAAAGAAGGCTGAATTTCAGCTTTTAGTATTGACAATTTTATCCAATCAGTTTTTATCAGCTTATACGAGTATCTTGTCTAGCCTTTACAATTAAATAGTCTTCAGGGAATATTGCCCTAACTATTTCACAACATAGGTTTGTGGGTATTTTTACTCTATGGCCTGACGGATATTCTCGTCAGATAAATCATTCACAACCAAAAATATGCACTAGGCAACATTAAAAAAAAATATTTGAAAATGACATTTTTCAAACTTCAAAACTCCGTGACTGCGTCAAGTGCGTTGGACGTTTATTAACAAAAAAAGTGTTTTTTCACTATTTATCTTAGGCAAGTGGCTATATTTTCATTTATAAGTAGTTATTACACCGTTGTAGATAATATTTTGACGAAATAGCATCATAAAATCATATTTATGAACAAAGTAATTCTACGCGGAAAAACCGTGGACGCGTAATTATTTTATGATGAATTTTGACTGTTTTTGTGTGTAATCGACAGTAAATAGATGAATATTTATTTAGAAGTAGATAATACATCGTTTTAGATAATATTATCACGAAATACCATCATAAAATCTTATTTTCGAACAAAGAACTGTTACGACAAAAACCGGTATCAAAGTCGTAAAATTTTTGAAAATGTTACGATTGTTTGTGTTACGATTTTTGACATAAAAATCATAACAAAAACGCTGTCGTCAGATAACTTATCTATTCATAATGTAACTTTCAAAATATCGTGTAAATTATTATAGTAGTTTTATCAGAAATGGACAAAACACAGGAACAAACACTATTCAAGCCCGCTATCTGATAACATTGTTCTGTTATAAATACAATTCTCGTAACACGAGTATAGTTTACACTTCATAAAATGGTCCATTCATTCACGAAACCAAAACAGTTTACATTACGTGCCTAGAGCCCATAGAAACAGCAGGAGAGCGTTTTTTGTTATCAGGGTCATAAATACGTCACGCCGTCGGAATGCGGCCGAGCGTCAAGCGCGCGCGCATGTCGCGCGCGGCGGACTTTAGCGGAATATTGAAATAAACCTACACGTATCGTCACTGTCGTCGTTGTCGTTTTATATCATGTATACTTCTCTAACAGCGGAAGATGTCATGGTTTCAATGAATAACACAAATATCGAACATCCTCTATACACAGTAGTACCAACACCGAAAGTCGGACGGTATCAATTATTCATAATTTCCGACTGGGCGTGCGTGTTACGAATTACTTCAGGTCTGCCAACATAATGTTAACTAAATACGGTTTATGCGAGAATGCGTTAAAGATTTATGAAAGAATCTCGGGAAAGGATCCGGTTTTCGATATAAAAAGGTTCAAGGAAATGTACGAGACAAAGATAGTACCTATTTAAACATACACATAAATGACTGAATTCCCCGAAGTTTTTTTTTTTATGAGTGGCTTGTGGCTAAATGATGACAACCGCACGGGTCAATGCAAGGTTAAGCTACGCTTGCCGCGGTCAGTTCATGGATGGGTGACCATTTCTGACCATTAATTACATAAAGATCCCTCCGTGCCTCGCAAAGCACGTTGGTGCCGGCTGCCATTCGTAAATTTAGAGTGTTAGAAGCCAAAGCCTGGCAACCAGTCTTATCATGTTACCCAGTAACTGGGATGTGGTAAGATAGGCAGTCGCTCCATGTGTTAAGAAAAGGAATTGATTCCCCAAATTTTTAGTAGGTACAGCCATAATTCGTCATTATGAATGATATATTTAACGTCTGACGATCTGGGGCACCTTGATGTCGAACTCGGACCTCATTGAATTTTTGAACCATATTTGCGTCATTTTGACGTCGATTTTACAACAAACATTATGTCTAAAAATAAAACAGACACCATAAGTTATTCAAGATGACTCGAAAACGGGTATTTATGAGCGTTTATTCTGAAAGTTGGCAACATCGCAATTAGATGTCAAATATTTCGCTGTTTTGATTAATTTGGCAATATTACTGTATGGAAATTAGCTACATTTCTTGTAGCTAACTAGCGAACTAGAATAAATATAATATAATATAATTATTTGCAATTATAACATTGAATTTATTAAATATATAATGTAAGAAAAATATTTGGAAACTTTCCAATTGCCTTTTTTATATCTAAAACTAAATATTCGGTATTACGATATTAATTACTGCATTTCATAATCAATATTCAATATTTTAGTTCACTAGTTAGCCACATTTCATATTTCCATACAGTAATATTGCCAAATTAATCAAAACAGGTAAATATTTGACAGCTATTTGCGACGTTGCCAACTTTTAGGATAAACGCTCTTAAGTAGGTAGGACAAAGAACGATCACAGGATAATAGGATTATGGGAGGCTTTAAAGGTCGTTTGAAGGTACTTATCATGCGGTGTTGCGGGATTTCCGGGTTGAGAAATTATAGAACCTTTGGGACGACGTTTGCACGTTTTCTGCTGGGGAGTTTGTTGCGCCACTTCTTCTTCCCAGCTAAAGCACTAGGAAGTGGTGAAGGGTGGGCGTTTTGGGGGACTGTCTTATGTAATTTTGATGTTCAAAAAGTGCTTATTCTCAGCCTAGTTTGAATAAATGACTATTGAAGTTGAATTTGAATTATGGTGTTAGTGTTTCTGGGTTATATTTTACACAGTCGCATAGTAACCAATATTGAAGTATAGTTTTTATATAAGCTAATTTCATAATATGACGTCATTAGTGCTATTTTGTAAAGTTCATTTGGAAGTCACTCATGTGAGCGCACACAATTCGAAAGCAAACTCATTTGTTTTTAAAGTAAATCGTCTAGGATTCACAACGAGACACCGTTCGAATTTCGAAGTGATGTTTCGAGAATAATTTAGGGTCACCATATGAAACGGAAAAAATATACTTTACTATTCGGCCTAAGGATCTAAAGAATAGACAATCGCACAAAGGTTAGACCTGCGAAAATAGTCACTGGCATAAATGGTCCAGTAGCGTTTTGGTCTCAATATTGAATTGTTTTACGAATAAGTTACTAACGGCGGATTTCGCTAATGAAACTGAACGCGACTAGCACAGTTAAGCTGCGTTCAAGACCTGTCAGTGTCAAAATTCCAAATCAATAATGACAGTGACAGCTCTTGATTGCGGTTTAGATGTGCTGATCGCGTTCAGTTTCATTGGTGAAATCCACTCTAAGACTTTAAAGAGTATTTAGATGATTCGTTCCTATTATTATGAAAAAAAAAGTAAAAAAAGGTAGCCGCATATGATGTCTAACATCTGACATTCACCTTGGTAATAAGCAACATTAAAGGGGCGGGTCTCGTCAAGATTGTTTCTGACGGCTAACTTTACACAGCACCGCGCGCGCTCATAGGTCAAATCAAATAGCGCGCGCTTCCCCGGCTTCCTGTTACACACTTCCGTCCCTTTTCACGAAATCATTCCCACAGATTTTTAGGGTAAACATTATGTAAAAAAAACCCCGTACAATCTGAAAGGGGCTTATAGGTACTGCAATAACATTACCAAAAAGTTTTTTTTTTAATGTTATTGAAAATAAAAAAGTTATTGCTGCTTAAAATTCTCATTTTTTGTACCAAAATTATCCCAATTACTCCCATTAAAAATCTGCAAATTTTTTCAAAGTCAAAGTCAAAGTCAAATAATTTATTTCAATTAGGCACAAAAAAGGCACTTTTGAACGTCAACATTTACAGAAAAATAATAATTGATTCTAGTTGCCCCAACAAAAGGTAGTTTTCGTATGGAGAAGAATGGGCAAGAAACTCCACCGTTACTCTTTTAAAATGTTTTCACAATATCTTGTATACATCAATTATATAATATAATATAATATAAAAAGCCATTTAGAATGTAATGCTGTGGTCTGGTCACCTCATGAAGTTAAATACAAACACATGCTAGAACGTATACAGAATAAATTTGTCAGATTTTTGTATTTGAAGCAATACGGCGTGTATCCAGGATATCCGTTGTTGTATCCAACTCTATTTGTGTTGGGCATGGTAGGGTATTATAGGCTGGAAGTCAGAAGGGAAGTCGCTCTGGCTACTTATTTATTTAAGATATTGCGCGGTAAGACGCATAACCCAGAGGTGCTGGCGACAGTTAGGTTGTGTGTACCGGACGGGCACGCTCAGCGGCGCCGCCGGCCGCCGCTGCTGTGTGTGCCGCCCGCACGCACCAACCTGCTGCAGCGCGCGCCGCTGACGCGGGCGCTGCGTGCGCTCAACACTTTGTCACAACAGATAGACTTATTTAACTGTACCCTGAATGAGTTCACACGGGCTGCATATTGTGTCAGTTGTATTGGTTTGAAGTAAATTACTATTTTTAAATAAATGTTGACTGAATTAAAATAATTATGATAGTCTTGACTTGTTTTTGTTTATTAATTTTATTGTTGACATGTTTTGGTTCTTTTTTTATTAATATTACTGTTGACATGTGATAATTTACGTTAATTTAATTCAATCTAATCTAATATTGTATGACTTCATTTTATTTAATTGTGTTTTAATTTATGTATAATTTTATTTCATTTTATTATTGAATTGTTGTAGCATAACATATAAGCGTTTTGGGCAACTGTTAGCTTGTACTGTTCTCGAGAAATAAATAAATAAAAAATTTTAATTCTTCAGATAATTCAACAGGGGTCATAAGTTTTGACTTACACCCGCTAAACGACGGCCGTCCGCGCCCAATGTAATAAACCGGTAAAATTCCCCATAGAACAAAAATGTGTTTGTTTTTCATTTTATTTAAAATTTCCACATAAATATACTCTCAGTACGATACCTAACAACACCCTCACGGATTGGACAGAGTTTTTCTTACATGTTGTATAATGTTCTGTCACAGACTTCAGAAAAGCAGGAGCTAAGTTACATATCAAAAAACGGGTTTTAACTAATAGCATAACCATAACATATTTAGCCTTAGTAGTATGCTGGAACACTCTTCTCTGTGAGATGGAGTGGATTGTAATCCAACACGCAGGCCCAGTGCGGGTTGGTGGATCATGCCTTCGAATTATGGTTCTACGACGTTTTCTCACCATGTTTTCCTTCACCGTTTTGAGAGCAGTTTAATGATGAAATAATTTACACAAAGTAACGTGTAAATTACAGCTTACGACCTATAACTAGTTTTTCCAAAAGTTATTTTTCCGCAACTTAAACCCTGAACGACTTCTAAAAAATAAACAAAATAATGTTTAAGTACTACGCCCATTTGTAAAGATTTGAACCAAAGCAAAACAAAGGTTCTACTAGCTAGAAATATATTATTTAGATCCTGGTAGTTACATAGGTTATCTGCTGTTATGTTAAAGGCCCTGTTGATAGCTGAGCGTGAGATTCTGGGCCTGTAATCCTAGGTTACGTAAAATGTTACTGATTTTTTCCGTCAGGAATTTCGCCGTGGCAGCACGGAGTTTAGATTTGTGCCCGGTTGATGGCAATACTCTCGCCCCCTTACATGGGACTTAAACATCACTGGCGAAATGTGGGTGTACTATAGGTACACCTCTGCCTAGCCCTTTGAGGAATACATGGCAGGCGTGATGTAATGTTATGTTATCTCTTCGCAAAATAAATCCAAGGCTGTCTAAAGAACTTCTAGAAAATAAAACAAAAGAATATCTAAATAAGTACAGTGCAACTATTTTTTGAATGTCCGTCGGCAAACTTCGTGTTTCGTCAGTTATCAGTCGCCCTTTGCACTTGGTACAGACCGGACGCTCTCAATCGACTTGGAAGTAAGAGTTGTTAATACTCTTTTAACTTAATGTAATTATTTTTTTTAAATGGGAGGAAAACTGTTTTTATTCGGAAATACGAATGATTCCCGAGGGACATTAAGAAAATAGTTGTGCTGTACTATGTTCCCCATTTGTCTAGATTTGAATAAATTCAAAGCAAGATTCTTCTACTACCTAGAAATATATTATTTAGATCCTCGTATTTATACAGAACTTAATGTAATTTATAAAAAAAAAAAAATAGGAGGAAAGCTGTTTTTATTCGGAAATACGAATGATTCCCGAGGGCCATTAAGAAAATAGTTTTATTGTACTATGTTCCCAATTTGTCAAGATTTGAATAAATTCAAAGCAAGGTT
The DNA here is from genome assembly GCA_949128155.2 of Xanthia icteritia. NCBI lineage: Eukaryota > Metazoa > Arthropoda > Insecta > Lepidoptera > Noctuidae > Xanthia > Xanthia icteritia. Next base: position 7,965,065 of record OX421959.2, on the reverse strand, counting down.
CTTCTACTAGCTAGAAATATGTTATTTAGATCCTCGAATTTACATAGTTGATCCGTAGTGTTGTGGTTTATATTATTATTTCTTGTGGTCGGAATTAGTTGGGGGTTTTAACTGGGATTAAGGACTTAGACTGTAGTTTCGTTAGTTAGTTTGTTTATTTAATGTTAGTTTTGTTTTTGTAGGCAAATAATTATAAAGCTGTGTCATCTATATTCGTATGAATCAAAGTCGCAAATTATGTCTGTCTATGTGGTCGTTATATTCTAAGCTCCACAGTGGATTTTGACACAATTTTTATTTTATGTCGTGATGGCCCAGTGGTTATGGGCACGCCACTATTACGGCGGTAAGTCCCCTCTTTGAGGAGTGGCTAGAGAGGCGCCACGGCGTCCTCACCTTCCACCTGACTTTTTATAGATTTTTTTTTTTAAGTCGGTTCAATTTTTTTTAGGATCCTACAAAAGGATTGCAATCTGTTCTTAAGTCAATACATTTATATCATGTCAAATCCAACTCAGAAACCAGTCCAAGCAAAATCTTGAATTTCAGAAGCGTTAGTTCTTTGCTTTCCTTGATAAAGTTGTATTCTTCATATTTTGACATTGAATTTGACATTATACATTATACTATTAATTTGACACTATACATTATACTATTAATTTGACATTATACATTATACTAATAATTTGACATTGTACATTATACTATTAATTTGACATTGTTGACATATTTTTAACTAATTGATTCTTGAACTATACATTTCACTTCAATTTTAATTAAGCTTTTAATTGTATTGTTTCTGCATGTGATAATTTTATTTCATATGTAATGTTCAACACAATGTTATTTGTTAATGAATAAATAAATGAATTAAATGAATGAATGCACTACTTTTGATAATTTATTATCTTGTTAGTAACTCGCAGTTTAAAGGCGCCGCGCTTCGCTTTGTATGGGTAAAAAATTGGGGTCCCCCGCCGCGCTACGCACAGTTGCATGGTTGGCAAACAAATGAACTGCGCATGTTGGTGGGCTAAAGGATGATTTCCACCAAACGGCTCGCATCTCGTCGATCGGAACGGATTTTACAATCTTTAAACGATATTAAATCGTGTACACAGTATATAAAGTCTATATTACCAAGCCGCGCATAGGAGCTTGACCGCGGGCGTTTTTCGCGACACGCAATCGTAGCCGAAAGTATTCTGCGACGCGCGATCGGCTCCGTTCGCCTGTCGTCGTATCCGATCGGATCCTTTCGGCTGTCTTCATCATGCATGGCTTGTCATCCTACCGGACGCGATCGGCTGTCGCCGCATCCTTCTCGATCCGATGCTAGCCGTTTGGTCGAAATCATCTTTAATCCTTTCCGTGCACATTCTACTTACTTATTAATGGATAGTCCTCTATATCTGGTTCGATCTCTCCATTGGTTTTACTTAAAAACTCCGTTTGAGTCCAAGACAATTCGGGCAATAACTCCGGAACAAACGCGAATAAAACAGTAACTAAATAAATACTAAATTCTCTACCAAACTAATTCAGCACAACGTCTTAAAGCTCAATAAACAAAGTCTTAACTTCAAACCGCCATAGAATTTGTACCTATGTAACGCATTAACAACCTCTGCGCAGTTGAGTAACAGATTGTAATGTTCTAGAACCTTTCATTACTATTCCAAACTTTATTCTTGAAGGAATAGGGTTCAGTTTTGGGTGGGATTAGGAAACCCAATTTCGAAGATGGGTTTCTGTTTTACGATTATTATCAGTAGGTCTTACGAGGTAATGAATAGACAAAAGCTTGGTTTTAATAGCTAAGCGAGAAATGAAACCCCTATCTACACATTATGTAAGCAGTAGAACTCCATGTAATCGTCTTGTCCGGGGAACTACAGTTAAGCGGGCGCCAGACTCAGTCCCATATTTGATCAAACATTTTGATAGACTTTGCTCACAAATTTGAACACATGTTTTCTTAACACCAGCGTTGCCAGAATGTTACGGACGCTTTTTACGTGCACGTCTTTCTACATTGTTCTCACATGTATAATTTCAACATGAATGATGTAACCAATATTTAGTAACAATATTATGATTTAAAAGAGTGTCCCTGGAGTTTCTTGCCCGTTCTTCTCCATAGGAACCTACGCCTTGAAATGGGCAACTAGCTTCATATTTCTGACTGACTGACCCCTTGACAATTCAAAAGTGCCTGTAAATGATTTAATTGAAATAAATGCTTTGAGTTTCAGTTTGAGTTGCTTTTGTAACATTTTATGTTACTTTTGACCCTCTTATGTTACACTACTCAAAATGAATAATATTTTTACGTTACTTATAGGATATATTCCAGCAACCAAAAAATAATCGTGAAACGGAACGCATCCAAGAAAGTTTTCGTTCATCGTGTTGGCGCACTTGATTTGTGACCTGACACTGACACAAATTGACTGACGCGTCGGACGACCGCGCGATAATCTGTCACTTCGTCGTAGCGCCAAGTGGCGTCCGTGTCAGTTCAGTTCAAATTTCGCGTCCTCACGCCCCTAACCGCCGCAGGAGACGCCCTGGGTGTCGGGAATCGCAGGCCGATTCCCGGCCACCGTAGGCGCGGGCTTGCGGACGGTGAGCAATGGGTAGTTCGCCGTCCGATAAGGATCAGACCCGGGTCTGGCGGAACTGGCGGGGTCCGCTAGGACCGATGCCTGCCGGAGTTGCGGGAAAGTCCGAAAGGGATACCGTGGCCCCTGGCAACGTACAGGCAACTGAAGGAACACGGGTGGGTTTTAGTCAGTAAGAGTCTGACACGCCGGCGCCGCTCCGCCCAGAGCGGGAGAAGTTATTTAATAATTTTCCATACAAAAAAAAATAGGTTAGTCAATTAAAAAAATACGCAATTTACATTTGAATATTGGGAGTTCCTTGGTGCTTGAAATATCCACAAGTATTATTAATTATTAATAGTATTGTAAATTTTAGATGCCATTCCAACAAAACTGTTGCCCAGAAGAGCAGTTCATCTTGTTTACTAGATATTTTCAGTATTTATCTATTTGATTTTAGTTCACCGAATAGATTTTTACAAACAGCTGCAGCTTTCAGCTGTAAACGTCAATTTTAAGCAAGAGTCAACTAGTTAGGAAGAGTAAATAGAACTTCTCACGGACATTTCAGTGCACTTACAAATGGTACGAATCAGCTACACTAATTAATTCACTAAAAGCAAATATCTAAAGGAGTTTGTTCAAGTTCCTGATTGAAATACTTTGAGTTCTATTTCGTTAATGGAAATGGGATCAAGGTTCAAGCTACTGATGGTTATGGCCTCAGAGAGAGGACCCTCCTTACCATATGTATCGTCTCCAGGATTACCGCTTTCGGTATCATGCCTTTGATCCAACTGCCTATTTCAGTGGTCAGCAAAGTCATTAGTCAATATGAACGACGACTAAGATTTCTTATGAAGCCAATCCTTTCTGTGTGTCCAAACTTTCTCAATACACTTTTCTTAATACTTAAAACTCCCATCCTCTTTCACTCCACAACGCTGCCTAAAATTAACTTGCTAAGAAGTAGGATGCCTTCATCATCATCAACATATCGGCTGATATTAATATGATGAAGGCATCTAACATACAAGATAACCTTGGAAAACATTGAAAGCTACCGTAAATGATAAATTTTCGATGTCCTGTTAATTTTTGGTGAAAATACTTCGGAAATAAATCTTTGAAATATAGTTTTAATTTTGAATAAAACTTGATATTATCTTGCTTAATACTAAAACCACGACCCCGTGCAAGATTTGTACAGAGCCACACTCTATAGGCCAAAGAGCCACATGTGCGGCTTGCCGACCCCTGGCGTAATTAGAGCCTCCTCAGGTGCTAGTCAAGGAACAGGGCTATCATGTTGTCTGTAATGACTATCGGCACAAGAACTGCTGAGTCTACATCCCACATATCGACAATTTGGTGAGTTGAGTCAAAATATTTTAGTTTTTTTTATCTTTCTCGGCTTTCACGAGATTCTTATAATGTGGGATCAACGATCATTGTGGCTATAATGTTTTGGTAAAGTCTGTTTTTTTAATCTCATAGATTAATTTGACATTTCAAATGATTGTTGTTTGTTTTTTTTCAAATTGGTGTTTGACATTTGCATCTGTCAAAATTATCTATGAGATTAAAAAACAGACATTAGTTGGTTATAAATATTGTAGGTATTGTGTTTTTAACTCAAAGAGGTTTGCACTTATATATATTTTCCTAAATTTTCAATAATATGTTTCAAGCGGGGAAACAAACCCACGACCCATAACACATAAACCAATCTCCCAACTACTGCACCTAACGAACCAAGCTGACATAACTTAGCAAATCATTTACTATGCATGTAAATAACAACATAGATGATAACATGACTTGTGGCTAAGTAATAACAGCCACACGGGTCCATCCATCAGGTTAAGTTACGCTTGCCGCGGTTGGTCCGTGGATGGATGACCATCTTTTCATACCGAGACATCTCCGTGGATCGGAAAGCACGTTAAGCCTGTGGTCCCGGCTGTCATTCGTGGATCTTTGACAGTCGTTACAGGTCGTCAAAAGCCCGAAAGTCTGACAACCTGTCTTACCAAGGGGTTTTACCCAGTAAATATAACTGTAAGTAATATTTAGTTACAGTTATATTTAGTTTACCCAGTAACTGATTTGTGGAGGTCAGATAGAAAATGGTCTACAAATCTACAGTCTGTTAAACCTACAACGTTCTCACATTCACAAAATATAAAATAATCTATATAAAAGATAAAGAAAATAATAAAAAACTATTTAAACTTATAAGCCCGAAAGTCTGGCAATCAGTCTTAATAAGGGCCGGGTATCGTGTTACTCAGTAACTGGGGGTCAAATTGGCTCCTTGTAAAATACTGGTATTCAGCTGCATTCGGTTAGATTGGAAGCCGACCCTAACATAGTTGGGAAAAGGCTAGGCAGATTGATTAATTGAGTTGTGATATGGCTGTTTAACATGCATAGCAAGAAGTAAATTATTAAAATGTATTTTAAATCAAACTCCACACGTCCTGTTTTATTAACAGTGTTAAAAATAAATATTGCCGAAACGGACACAGAATAAATGAATCACAGAATGAGTCGTTGAACAACGTTTTTAGGGTTCCGTAGTCAACAAGGAACCCGTATAGTTTCGCTATGTCCGTCTGTCTGTCCGCGGCTTAGCTCAGAGACTCTTAGTACATGAAAGCTGTAATTTGGCATGGGTTTACATATTAATCACGCCGACAAAGTGGTAAATAAAATAAGAAAAACATTTTTTTTGAGGAAAACAAAACATCCCTACTTTACGTGTAAGGGGAGGTACCCCTTACACGTAAAGTAGGGATGTTTTTTTTTTATTCTCGGCTATCCCATGGTGTGGAATGTCATTGGAAAGGTCGTTAAAAATATTGTGAGGGTGTGAAAACCATTTTTAGATTCAGGGATCCGTTTGCGAAATATTAAGCTTTAAAGTGCTCATTTCTGTTAGAGTCTAGTGTCCCCCCCCCCCTGCCAGCTAAATGGTTGGTTCTGGATATGTAAACAAATTCACGGCAGTACTATATATAACGAAATTAAAAGAAAAACTAGGTATCACAAGTAAGAATGCTTTATAAGTTAACGAGTAATAATCGACCAACTTACATTTGCAGTTGCAAAAACATGTTCTGCCATACAATCCGTATGATCTGTATGATCATGTTTTCTACTACAATGTTAAGTTTGTTCTAGGGATAAATTCATTCCAACTACGGAACCCTTCATTGTGCATGGTCCAACAGCACTTGGCCGGTTTTTTATTACTTTTCTTTTACAACATTAATGATCTGCTCCTATTTCTTTTACCTTTTTCTTTTAAAAGCACGATTTAATATTTTCTTTTGTGCGGGTGTGTCGTGTGTTTACGGATAGGCAGATAGCGGATTTATTGTAAGTAATAACATAATATTATTAATAACTTGACCCACTTCTCCTTGGTTGGTAAATACAGAAACAAGGCATTTTCTTATTACTGTCGCGACTAATAAGTGGCTCTCGGTGAATTCATGAATAAGAATGGAGAAGAATATTGAGATGAATAAGACATACTTGGATTATGTCACGCCACGGAGGTCAAGTTTTTACAATGACAGTCTGTGTTTAAATGATTAAACATTTTAAGTTGAATTTTTTGTCATTTTGGTGAATTTTTTGACATGTTGTCGAATTTTTAGTCATGTTGGTGAATTTTTTGTCATGATGGTATTTCCAAACGGCAAATATGATGAACTTTCAAAATACAAAGTTTTTGTTTAAGTACCTACTTTCAGAGAGTATATTTTTTTGTATATTTTTACTTAGATTCTTTAGAAATAAAGCTTTGTATATTTGTAGTGAAAACTTGAAACTGCCGTTATTTTGGATCGTCGTTTTGAAGGCTGTGGCGGCAGATACTTCCTCTGCCATAATAAGGCAAATTGTGATAAGACTTATAATACCCTAGTTTTCATTTCTCGTTGTGTAGTTGTTGGATGGTCTTCTCATTAATTCTTTTTTAGTTTGAGTTATTAGTGTTTTAAGTGCAAACGTGTTACTAACAATTTATGGATCTCTTAGCTGTCGGAATTAAAATTATTCTATTTATTTATATCTTTTACCTTCTAGGGAGTTTACTCCACGCATGTTACATAAACATGATTAGTTTCTTTCTGTATGTATTAATCTACAGTAATAATAACACATCAATTTTCTATACATATAAAATGCTTTGTCCTGAATGGCTGGCTGACGGAACAAAGCACAGCCTAAACCGCTGATCGTAGATACCTGAAACTTGGAGGGTGTGTGTATGACGTAAAAATCCGATAAGAAAGGATTTTCCGAAATTCTACCCCTAAGGGGGTGAAAAACGGGGGCAAAGTTTGTACGGGAAAACGTAATTCCTTGGTCCAATCTACTTCAAATTTTGCATAAATATTCTTTAAAAGAATTGATGAAAGACGTGTTTCATATTTTATTTAAACTCATCGCCTAATGTGGTTAAAAAGGGGTAGAAAGTTATTTTGGGGGTGATTTAATTTACATTTTATTTTGACACATATTTGAAAACTCAATTCGATTTTATTCAAAAAACGTTGACCTCACATAGAAGCTTGGTGCAATGCAATAATATTCTTTAAAATTGGAATGTCAAATATAAAATAATATTTAAATCGGATTAGAATTCTAAATTTCAATTTCAATTTTTGCACCAATAAATGCTATAAATCCAAAATAAGAACTAGACTTGCATGAATTCATGACAGTATTTAAGTTTTTGGAAAATTTACGGCAAACGTAGATATTTAACAAGACCGCTCTGAGCAGTAACCTAACAAAAAATACTAGGCTTGCATGAATTCACGATAGTATTTCATCATTAACTCTATAGATAGGTAGGTAGATATTTATATTTATACCGATATAGTATTTCAATATAAGGCGTTGTGCACAATTTCTGAGTAGTAGCCTAACAAAACAAAAACAAAAGTACTAGACTTGCATGAATTCACGATAGAATTCAATCATTATGCTATGTTATGCTACTTATGCTACTAATAGGATTCGGATGAGGCAGACAGATAGTTTATAACCTGGTTTAACACAGGATACTTTTATCCCTGTAGTACGTTTCCATCGAACAATTTCCGACTTCCACGCGAGCGAAGCCACGAGAAAAAGCTAGTTATTTATGTAATTCACACGAACTTGCTGAAGGGCAATCGTCTACATTTCTATTCACGTAACGATATTCATACTCTTAAAGGTTATATTAATTCATGCGGACGCTTATCCATTCAGGCCGTATTCACCCCCTTTTTTTCATCACGCCTTGTTTCTCCGAAGGGTTGGGCAGAGGTGAAACCTGTAGCAGGTACACCCACATTTCGCCAGTTACGTTTAAGTCCCATGTAATAGGGGGCGAGCCTATTGCCATCAACCGGGCACAAATTCAGACTCCGGGCTGCTACTGAGAAATTTCAGATTGAAAAATCACAGAAACCCGGTTTAGGACGACCAGGCCTGTCTTCAGAACCCACCATCCTGCCCCGTTTGTTACGGACAAACGGGGCAGGATCTGGGCACCCCAAGCCACATTCTTGGCATTGAAGTCCCCGAGGACGACCACGGGGAGGGAATAGAACCCGACGACGACGATACTCTCAACTTCGCAAGGGAGTTGTGGAACTCGGCAAGAGTTCGGCTCGGGGAGAAGTATACCCCTTCCACGACAATCTACCCGAACCGTGTTGCCACGCAACCCTGTCCTCTCTTGACAGCCTCGAGGGACGGGGTACTGGTGGTGGCTGACGAAATTAGGTTCACTGAGCCGCTCAGGTCCTCCACCCAGTTATCCCTTGGTGGGACAAAGTACAGGCCGTATTCACCCCTAAAACCGCAAAACAGTACAGAAGGTCGGCTCCATACAACGAGCAAAAACAGGCGCACACACACATAGCCGCGTACGTACGGTGATCTCAAACAAATGCCGGTCGCGAATGCGCTTGCACTCGCTTTACGTGAAGCGTCTCTATATGTGAGTGCCTTTTCGCTTTTACGTAATCTATTGTCTCGTGTTTTGCCTACAGATCGTTCACTATAACTTTTCCCTTGCCGTCATGTTAGCACCAGTGATTATCAAGCTTAGTTTCAAATTCAATATAAATAGAGTTCAAAATAGCGACAGACAAACAGTACACAGTACTACCAATCGCGTCACGGGACAAGTTACAGAGAACGGTCTGTAGTTAGTGTTGGGATTTTATCCGGATAAATACTCAAAATGGATAAATACTCAATAAATGTCCGTTTTTACTCGAGTATTTATCCAAAAAGTGGATAAATACTACCTACAGTTTTGGTTACGTTTTCTAACGTAAATTTTGTTATTTTACAAGCAAAAGGATTGAAATAAATGAAAATCTGAAAATATACATTTGTACCGTGCTTTATTAATCACTTTATTAATAACAAAAAGCCTGTAATACTCAATCATGAATATTTCCGTCAAGCACTGTTAAAGTTAGATAAAGTTATTAATTTGTGATAAGTTATTAATCATAAAATTATTGTAATATTAAGAAAATGACATAATAAGTTGATAAAAAATACTAAAATAACAATAGACCCATACAATCATAATCTTTTTCGTCAAACGATGTCAATATAATATGAAAATATAGATTAGTGCGTTACTTTAATCACTTTAACAATAAGACAATATTATAATAACAATGGCTTCACTACACTTATGAATATTTTGGCAATTACTGATATTTTCTTAAATTAACTACTATCACTATTAGACGCTTGTTCATCATTATCAGAAAAGCAATTTACAAACTGGAACTCACTTCCCGATTCTCTCAAATCCACTGATTCTTCATCAGTATCTCTCTGTACTGGACATGGTGATGGAAAGTCTTCGTAGTCACCGTCGCTTTCTGCACTCTCTTGGATTTTGTTAAAAATATTCCAATTATATTTGATGAATGTAATTTTTGCCGCATTTTCTGTGGTCAGGCGATTTCTTTTTTTATTGTGAATGTTTGCGTGTGTACTAAAAGACCGTTCTGTTGCGGCAGAAGTACACGTTGTAACGTAACTTCAAAAATAATAAATAATCTCGTAGATGTTATGTTGTTGTCAAACTTACACGCACGTGCGCTCTTCATGACGCATACCTGAGCACTGCACGGGCACTATGCGGCGGGGGGGTGGAGGGCAAGATAAGCTAAACAAAAGAAACGGGACAAAAGGTGGGTCGGGATAGGGTATAGTAAGAACCACATTACTTCGTTTTGACATCAAAAGTAATAATGTAATAGTGTAGTATTTTGGGAAGCCCAAATAACAATAATAGTTATTAAATTTTAAAAAATAACCATCAGATTTGCAAAAAATATAAATATCCATTAATTTGAGTAAATATCCGATAAAAATGGTTGAAAACGAGTATTTATCCATTTCGGATAAATACTCGAGTAATTATCTGCCGAGAATTTATCCTTCGCCCATCACTATCTGTAGTATAACTCGATTTTTATAACTGTGCGCTTGGAGCTGTCAAATTCGTAGGTTGTTAGTATTGAATTCACCCTCCCGGTTACCTACTCAGTGCCCCGACGCCTCTTAATACGCTCTACACAACTCATGTCGTTTCCACAGTTCTGTCATCATTCGTTAAGTTGTTATTGTTATTATTTAATCCACAAACACTGTAATATTTTGACGTTGACAGGCGCACAGTTAAAATAATCGGCTTATACCAATCGCGTCACTGGACAAGTTATAGTGAATGGTCTGTGGTATTGTCTTAATATTCATTACGTCATCATTATGTCCAAGACCTGCCCAATATGGCATACCAACCTGCCCATAGTCAAACTTCAAACTTTTATTTGTTGAATACGAGGCTTTTGTCTACTTTCTAAGAGTGTTTTTTTTTGTAATATGCGTTTTGTTTGTGCATATTTTTTTTTCTTTTCTTTTTTATTATAATGGAAGCTATTGTGCTGGTTTATCTACGAAAAACCTAATTGTCTACCTAATGCAAATTTACGCCAGGGAAACCATCATTCTTTGCCTTAATCAACACTATTATTATTATTGAAATTATTATTTTTTCTGATTCCAGAAGCATTGCAAAAAATTGCAAGTGAGTGGCCACGGAGACTAATTAATCTGAAATGGGTTTCCTCGTGATATTATTAGTTTATAGCTTCCACCAGCGTGATATTATTATAAATTATAGCCTATATTACTCACTGATAATATAGCACTCTACTGGTGAAAGAATTTTTCAAATCAATCCAGTAGTTTTTGAGTTTATCCATTACAAACAAAAATACAAATATTTTCTCTTTATAATATTAGTGAATTATCTCCATCCTTTACATGAATGCCTACAAAATAATAAAATCGAGCTTGTTGATAACCATATCACCATTTACACTCGACTGGCGATGGCGTGGCGTATGCTTAGTTCAGTATTCACCTCAGTCGTAGCTTGATTAACAACTTGGTTGGATTGAATTTAAATCACAAATGAGTAAAGTTTTAGAGGAACATAAGCTTTTGTGAACGAAAATTTGAGCAGAATACAAACGGATGACTGGAGATACATAACATAATGCCTAATTACCCGAAGGGGCTAGACAGAGTTGAATATACACATTGCTCCAGTTATGTTTTACTAGCTGCGCCCCGCGGTTTCACCCGCAAAAGTCTTGATCCCGTGGTAATATTGGGATAAAAAGTGTCATGGTCTACCCATGCGCCAAATTTCATCTAAAACCGTTTTAGCGTGAAAGCGTAACAAACAAACAAACTCACTTTCGCATTTATTATATTATACATAATATTATATACATGTACCGTAGATAGGATTATTATATTAGTTAGGATTACTGAGGGAATTCTCAGAATCAATCTGGAGTATAGATTATACTCCGGGCTGATACTGAGAATTCATAACTTAACATAACATCACGCCTATATTCCCTGAAGTGTAAGACAGAGGTGTACCTATAGTACACCCAGATTTCGTCAGTAAGGTTCAAATTCCCAAGGCGTGATGTTAAATTCAAATTCAAAATATTTTATTTCACATAAACCTACAAGGGACTTGGAAACATAGGGACATGAAACGCCAGAAACTAGGTGCACGGTTCCAATTGGTCGTTTCTTATAGAGAAGAGCCGGCAAGAAACTCCACGGTTACTCTTTTAAAAGTAAATGGTATTCACAATATTTTCAAATTACAGTGTTAATAGGTATGAGAGGACAGTGTAGGCCTATCAACAAGTACCAGGTACTTATCAAGATAGAAAATGGTCGACAGATCTACAGTCTGTTAAGCCTACAACGTTCTCACATTCACAAAATCTAAAAGAAAATAATCTATATAAAAGCAAAATAAAATATTAAAAATAAAAACCTATTTAAACCAAATGACATTACACATTATGTCATAAAGTACGGACATGACACATTTTGTGTACGAGTAAAACAATTCAGAACACAGAGATCCTCTTTTTCTCATTATTTATTTCAATAGCTTCCTTCGAGAAAAAAACGGTTGTAAAAATAAATTCCACATTTTTATTGAAGTTTCAAGGAAATCGAGGTCGGGATTTTAATAGCAAAGTTTTCAAGACTGTGGGAGAAATGGGAGGAATGTTTTAATTTTTATCTTTGCTTTAGTTTGACTGAAACTGGTGTACCGTGTCTTAGATATGTGCGCGGTGAGACGGGAAGGCAATGCAGGCCCGCTTTATTCTTCAATGCTCACGACGTGAGCCCCATTCCAAAACCCTGGTACAGCGGTCTCGGTCAAACTATAGTAAAGAAGAAAAGGTATATTAAATAAAGTACGTCCATTTGACAAAGTGAAACCTTGAATTCATTTTCTATTATTTATTCCTCTTGTCAGCACAAAGGACCTAATTACTTACAAAGAAAAAAAAATGGAGCTTGGTTCAATTTCTGCCTAAACTTAAAAGACGAAAACGAATAGCAAAACTTCTACAAGAGAATCGTTCTTTAGAGGCAGTAACCACTGAAAATTACCATCAAAAAGACTGATAGTTTGCCACCATAGACTAGGCAATTCTTAGTGTGGACAGTGTCCATAATTATCTGCCTATTTTTTATTAAGTATACTACACACGCAGGTCTCGTGAGCCACACGCGCCGCTGCACAGTAATAATATTTATTAATAATTCTAATATTTATTTACTGACTTGATGTCCGTGCGTATTTTTCGGGTGACCACTGAAAATCAGCGCTGTGCTGTGGGTCTAGCACAGCATTATGCTGAGTGGAAGCCTTCTTGTCACAGTCATGACGTGCAGCTGCCGAATATTTTTGTTATGTGTTTACTGTTTGTATGCACGTGTTTCTGTGACAAATAAACCTATTTTTCTTTCTTACATATTAACCACCCCAAAACATAAAATAATTATCTATAATTAACTTAAGAAACAATCACTTAAAAACTTATCAAACTAAAAGTGTCCCAAAAAGTTTGAACAGAATGCGACTGCGAAACAGAATTAAAGTTTAAAATGGCGGGCGCTTTCCCGTTGATTGAATTCCAATTACAAACTAATTCGTGCGCGTCAAGCGTGAGTCGTGGCAGGACAGCTCTGGGTAGGACAAGTTTCGATTCTCACAAACTTCTTGGAGTGTGGTGTGGTGGCAGTTGTAGCGATTATTAAGGATCGGTTTTTTTATCATAATTATAACAATACTTGTTGTAATTCCGAAAACAATCTCGTTCAAATTGTGATACTAAAAGAGCAGTGGTGGCACAAGTGGCAACGGCCGCGACTTACAAGTCAAAACCTGACAGGCGCTTTACTCTGTGTAAATTACGTCATCACCACTGCTCTCAAAACGGTGAAGGAAAACAACGTGAGGAAACCGGCATGTCCTAGAACCAAAAATTCGAACACATGTGACATCTTTCAACCCGCACTGGGCCTGGTGGATTACGGTCCTCTCCATCTCACTGAGGAGAGGACCGTAGGAGGCTTGTGTAGCAGCAGTGGGTACATTATAGGTTGATTGTGAGTGTATATATAGTAGCATTATTAACGCAGTTGTGTTTCGTTCTAAATAACATAAAAGTGGTAAAAAATAGCCTCACATTATCAGGTAATCTGCGTTCGCAATTTATTTGCCAAACATGTAAACAAACACGAGTTTTACGAAAAAGAACTGTAATGCCTGTACATAAGGTTCAGTTTGCGCTAAAACTTTTATGTTATTTTTTATGAGTTTTTCATCAGTGTACTAGTCAGTCTAAAATCAACTTTATTTACACTTTTATAAAGTTGATGTTTGTTTAAGTGGAAATAACATCAATTGGAAACAAGGTTGTAAATAGACCTTTGGTCGTAATGCTATGTGGGGCCTGAATAGCAATTATACTTTGCAGGAAACACCACTGCACTACTTATTATCCACGGCCTAACGATGGTGATGGTCGCGCGAACAGATAACCATTGCGTTAATTTTGTTCAGTAAAGACGAACGCGTAGTCGTGCTGACAGAGGGTGCTTACTGGTTTTTCAACAAATGAATGACATATTATGAACGCGACGATTGTGTATTCGCGTGACCGATGGCTAAAGGTACCATTCCGTACCCAACCGCAGGAGGCAACTGCAGGAGTCGTGTCGCTGCGACACGACTGGTTTCTATGAATTTCTATGAAATACCTCCCGTAGCTAGCGACACCTCGTTGGCAGCTACGGGCGAGTGACAGGCAACACCTGCAGCCCGACCGCAGACCAGTAGTGCCGCCAACGCTCGAGCGATAACACGTTTTTCTATATTCTATCTACCGACTGGAATACGGACTGCTGCCGCCTGCGGTCGGGTACGGAATGGTACCTTGGCTGCGGTCTATCTGACCACACGCCAACCGCGACCGACGACGTGTAGTCGCTATGTTCGTAAACACATTAGACGTGGTCTCGCTCGCACGCCACCCGCAACTGTCACTTGCAACGGCGGCAACGAACGTTTTGACAACCGGCGTGTCGGTCGTCCGTCGTGATGTCACCGCAAGCTGTCAGTAGCGTCTGACGTTTTAAAGAGACCATAGTCTTAGGTTACGACACGGAGATATCCTTGCGTTTTAGGTTGGCGGGTCGGTGCCCAAGAGACATTTTTGACAAAACAAATTAATTACATTTAGAGACAATTTTACAAATACCCATTTTAACTTACATGCATATTTTTCGTAGAACACCAATTGTCACACGGGTACTCACTTCCAAATAAATTAAAGAAATAGGGCCCTCAACACTTCAATTTAGTCATTGCCAGGTTGGCGGGTCGGTGTCCAACAGACATTTTTGACAAAACAAATTAATTAAATTTAGAGACAATTTAACGAATACCCATTTTAACCTAGATGCGTATTTTTCGTAGATAACCAATTGTCACACGGGTACTCACTTTCAAATAACTTAAAGAAATAGGGCCCTCAACACTTCAATTTAGTCATTTCCACCTCTCGATGGCACAGCAACCCAACCCAGCACTTGTCTAGTCCATTTGATGTAGGTATCTCAACATAAACACTAGGTAGGTATGTAGGAGACAGAATTTTAGAAATACCCATTTTAACTTAGATTCGTGTTTTCTTAGTACAGCGATTGTCACGCGGGTACTCACTTCCAAATAACTTAAAGAAATAGGGCCTTCACCACTTCAATTTGCCACCTCTCGCTGGCACTGCAACCCAACCCAGCACTTATCTAGTCCATTTGATGTAGGTATCTCAACATAAACACTAGGTAGGTATGTAGGAGACAGACAGACTAGGTTTAAATTAGGACTTGTTTATGTAATTCTAATCTTGGTCTAGAATTCTAGATTAGATTTATGTGAATGTCTAGTTTGGGACTGATTTATTCGGATAGGTACGGGTCGACATGTCCACCAATTAATATGTAGGTTTTATTAGTTTTATAGTTACGGTTCGCCCCAGGGCAGCGTGCTTGGTCCAACTTTGTTCTTAATTTACATTAACAATTTATTCGCGTTAGCCCTGCCTCATACTAAAATCTTGTCATATGCCGATGACACAACACTGCTCATTGATGGTTCGAAGTAGGAACAGGCTAAAGTGAAGCGGAAAATACCTTTAGAATTGTTATGAATTGGCTATCTGGCAATCTCTTCACATGTAGGTAACCTAGGCATAACATCATACCTAACTTTCTCCCTTTCACCAAAAAGCCAACTTCAACCAGAGACGTTTGCAATTCAGGCGCACTGCTGTGACTCTGCTGACCCCTATTGTGACTGCCTCCGCATTAAGACCTCAAATATAAAATACCTTGGATTCCGGGTTGATTGTTTCCTCCTACATTCTTCATTGCATAAGCCTGTTCTCAATTCAAGAAATGTTACATAGATTGTATGTTCTACCCTTTTTGAAAGAATTTTGCTAATTTATGTATAATGTCTTCCTAGTACGTTTAAAGCGTACTTTACTATTACGCTGTTATAGCCCACTTCTTGTTCTAAAGTTCAATATTGGTAATGGAGTCGGTCGCCGCAGGGTGCCAGCGTTGATTGCTCTTTATAACTTTGACGCTAATATTATGATTAAAATTATATGGCTTTCTGTAGACATACTTATAAGAGTAGATCCCCTTTATTCCTTGAAAGGGTAGGCAGAGGTACACCTACGCCTAGTTTAACTCCTATGTAAATAGGGGGAATCATTGAGACACTTGATTGAAGATACAAACTCAAAATCATCATTTTCAGCCGTTCACTGCTGACCATAGGCCTCCAAGCAAAGGCACTTCGACCGGTTCTGTGCTTCCCCGATTCAGGGGATTCCTGCAACCTTCACTACCATCGGCCCACCTTGTGGGAGGCCTTCAACGGTACGTGGTCGCCTAACTCAATATACGTGAGCCAAATCCAAAAATGATTTTCAATCATAAAATATCTATGAGTACTATTTATGAATAATTTTCAATAAACCATTATGTGGTAAGCAGAAATGCTGCGCATTGGGTCCCTATGTTTTTCTCAGACTACATTTGTGTGTTAGTGGCAATAAATTGTCTCCCATATTACATGGGATTTAAACATAACTGATAAAATGTGGCTTTATTATTATTTCTATACACCTCTACATACCGTTTCGTCGAATACAAATCAGATGATACTGTACCGACAAAGGCACTGAAATTGCGTCGCATCGCGAAGCGATTTTCGGTTCCATATTTTTTATTTTAAAATATTAATATGAGGAGAATCCGTCAGGCCATAAAATAAAACTGCCCACAGACTATATTACCCCTTATTTAACACTAAAAATAAAGATCTAAGCCGCGTGAGTCACCGTCGCCATTTCGCGACAGTCGTATTGGCCCCGATGTCGCTTATAAGCGACAGCTAGGGCTTTACCGGTAAACTATCAAACGCCGTCCCTATTATCTAATACTACATTCTCTCCCAAGAGACGTATTTCCAACAGCCACTGTGAACAATAAGGCCTCGTTCGCGGCCTCGAGCGATGCGACTTGAGACGCTTGTGTCAAGCGGCACGTGCACGCGTCACGTGTTTCCGTCTGTCGCTTCGCAAGTCGCGTTGCAGTGACTCGGGGCACTCGCATGCTCTAAACAACTTCTTTCATATATTTTCTCCGCAGTACCTGTCGCAAGCAGTGCTTGAAATATCAGTTAATATTGTTCATAAAACCGTTAAAACACCTTTCATCGATTAAACGGTTAATTACAAAAACGGTTTCGACTAAACCTATTTAGTTTTGGTTACCGGTTATTACAGAAAATAAGTTTTAAATTTCGCGCTAACCTGAAGAAACCGGTTTTACTCAGAGGCACGGCCGCCGCTGCCTTTTGTCACATTAATTTGCGTATTCGTTGGCATAGAGCGAGAGCTTTGTTATTGTAGGTGTGAGTAGGTAGAACTCTTTATACCGTCGAAACTCAAATTAACCGGTTAATTTTTCTCAACAAAATTGGAATTTGTAAAAAATGGGTTTCTACCACTAACCGGTTAAAATACCGGTTACCAAAAACTAGATCGCAATCGTTTCTGGTTCGAGGTCAATGACTAAAACCGGCATGGAAAATTAACCGGTTTTAGAGCCCTGGTCGCAAGATGCGTGTCTCTTGAGCATGTAGCTTGTGGCCACGGAGAATGTCTGTATTACGTAAGGCGGTAATAGGGTAGTGAACCCAACGCGTGAACTGATTGGCCTTAATAGAATTTGTAAGTGTGCCGCCCTGGATCAGCGATACAAATTTGTTTAATAATTCAATTAGGACGCGGAGAGTAGTCAATTAAGTTTAATAGTGCATTAGGCTAAGGGTAGTCGATATAATTATATTATAGCAATATAATTGCTGATCTAAAGCACAAAATTACATAAAAATATGGAAGTATCTAATAGAGAATTTTGTTAAATTTACGCGAGATAATTATAATCGTTAGAATCATCAATACACTCTTCTTTATAATTATAATATATTTTAAAACCTAATTATAATTTTGTAAATACATATTAATATTAGTTTTTAAATAATTATAATCATTCGCTTTTGGCTTAACTGAAATAAAAGAACCAGTACATTTGTGAACCTGCCAGATAAGTTAACAGAAACTTATCCAGAGGCGGCGAAACAAGCGGTTAAATTATGTTCTTTTCTCATCAGCATCTCAAGAGATAATAATTAAGGGGAGGCTCTCATTAAAAGCGGTTTATTTATTGGCCCTTACAGTGTCGGAGTATGTTAACAAATTAGGCATAGGCATACCCTTAAATAACTTTTTCGTATAAGAAAAAGAAAATGATTAAAAAACTTTTGGTCTTAAGAACTTTTTTATTGGTTTTGCTGTTTAGGCCAAGCTATGGCAGACCCTTGGCTCAAAAAGAGATTTCTTAAGTAATTTCTGCATCTTAGAAGTTTTGTTTATATTAATTTAGGTGTTTATTTGTAACCTGTGATGGCTTGTAACCTGGGATGGATGTTTTGGTTTAAAAAAAAAAAAACGTCTAAAGTAATAAGGACAGCGTTTAAAAAGTTTTATTTATTTTGTTATAATTTGGGTGTTAATTTGTAACCTATGAATTATATATACATATATATAAGGTCCTATTAAAATAGATGGACAAACTTTTAGAAATCATTAGGAACATGAAAATAAGGACAATGGTAAAAGAATAATAAGAAAAACGCATTAGATACAGTTTACAAGAAAAATAAATCAGCTAACGAAAATACACTAAAAAAGTTTGTTAACCAATGCCATTTATTATTTTAGGTCAAATAAAAAAATAAAGTGTTTTTTTTTGCTTGGATATCTTTGGTTAGACGTACTGAACGCTGTTAAAATTTGTCCATCTATTGTAATGGGATCTTGTATATATATATATACATTTAATACACATATCAGTATTGCACATTTTTTGTTAAAATTAATTTAAATATGAGGAAACACGTGCCTTACTTCATTGCTGTTCGGATCACAATAATTACGTACCGTTGGAACCATATTGTATCGAACGGATAAACAACTTTTTTTAAACGACTTCAAAAAAGGAGGTTTTCAATTTGGATGTTTATTTACTTTTTTAATGTATGTTCGGGTATAACTTCGTGCTAAATAAACGGATTAATAGAAATTTTATTTCTTTTGGAAGTTTATGCTCTCGAGCTGCTGCCATGTAAATTTCATTAACTTTGCTTGGGTAGTTTTTGACTTAGCTTCAATAATACGTATTTTTCCCACTTAGTCTATATGGATGATATGATGATACGTTCCTGTCACTGTTATTTACATAGCAGGTATTGGTATTCAAAGTTGTGTGGGCTTGGTATCACAACTAAAAAGTGAAAAATAAAAAAACGCCTGACTTCCAAAAAAAAAAACACTACAAAAATAAAAACTTTCATTTTGGAAGTCGGTGGCAAAAAGACAGCGACTTCCGGAATCAAAGTAACTTTTCACCATGTAGTTTTTTTTTTTTGGAAATCTGTTATTTTTTACTATTTGTGAGCAGGCGCAATCATACAGTACCGCTCACTGGTAAAAGACATCCCTAAATGTACACACAAGCATGTACACGAAAGCAGCTCATAGTGAAAGTCAAAGTCAAAGTTAAAGTTAAAGTCAAAGTCAAAATAAAATAATTTATTTCAAATAGGCCCTTATAAGGCACTTTTGATCGTCAAAATTTACAAATAAATTGAATTGATTCTAGTCGCCCCTTCCAAAAGGTAGTTTTCGCATGGAGAAGAACGGGCAAGAAACTCATAGCATAATCAGCCTATAATTTTCTCACTGCTGAGATACAAGCCTCCTCTATGCGAAAGGGAGTGGGCCATAATCCACCACGCGGGCCCATTGCGGGTTGGTAGATGTCACATGTCTTCGAATTTTTGGTTCTAGGTCATGCCGGTTTCCTCACAGTTTTGAGAGCAGTGGTGATGACAGTAAATTTACTTAAAGTAAAGTCTGTCTGGGCTCAAATCTACGACCTACAACTTGTACGTCGCGGCCGTTACCACTGGGCCACCACTGCTCTCAGTAGCTCATTCTGTGGTGAAAATATGAGCCATTCAACAAACTGGTAGCGGGGCTGACTGACCAGGATGCGTCAGACGTACATTTATGAATCCCCCGTGGACGCTATTTTCATGGACTCCACTAACTAAGGTAAACATCGAACGGGAACTTAGATCCAATAGAAGTCCAGTTTCCTGATGTGGAATCGCCAACCCACAAGGGGCAAGCGAGAAGCTCGTTCCGTTTCTCTATAAGAGTCTTTGCCCCTGAATCATGATCCCTTAGCCTTTTCCCAACTATGTTTGGGGTCAGCTTTCAGTCAAACCGGATGCAGCTTAATTAGCTTAAGGCATATTGTCAGAGCTTTAACACTGGAAGTCTGTGGATTTGTCACATCAAAAGATCGCTGGATGTCCTGCGCATCCAGTATAATAATATCTTTAGGATGATGTTGGGGCTGCCACGCTCATGGGGGATGTTTGCACCGTGTCGCCCTGATGGCTTTCATGCCATCATTCGCAAGAGGACAGTTACCCTGATATTCAGAATGCGTGGCAGCCGCAACGGAATCTTGGAGACAGTAACTGATAGGATTTCATCAGTCATCTGACTTACTTTGAATGATTCGGGCTTTTATTTTTAATGATTTTATGATGAATTTCTTGATTTTAATTGACAATAATTTTAATGAATTTAAAGACGTAAATGGCTTTAAAGATTTTAATGAATTTAAAGATGATTGCGATTTATTTATTTTACAATTTGATTTTATGTATATATTTCAGTTATTTATTTTAGTATTATTGTGGCATGTATTTTAATATTTAATTACTAACATATTTTTTAAGTAGGTATATACATACATAAATGTGGATTACTGTATCTGATTTAAATAAATTTAATTAATACTAGTATTTTACTGGAGCGACTGCCTATCTGACCGCCACAATCTAGTTATTGGATAAAACGATACCCCTTGGTAAGACCGATTGTCAAACTTTCAGGATTCTGACTACCCAACATCGTCATCTTCATTTGCAGCCTTATTCCACCGACAGCTGAGTATAAACCTTCTTCCATTTTTGCCATGCTTCACTGTCCTAAGAGACTCAATCAGTTGTCTGAATGACTGTCAAAAATCTACGAATGACAGCCGGGATCAAATGCTTAAGGACGCGTTTACAAATTTGATAGGTATAGAATCGAACTACTACATTGACAAAGGTCACACACACAAGTGTACGCACGGTTAATTGCGGGAATAGTAGTCAAGTGAACTAATTTTGGTACTTTGAATTTTTTTTTTCTCTATATTCTTTATAATACATAGGCATCTACAAAAAATATTTCGTATTGTAGTTTGTATTTTTACTAAATAATACTTAGATACAAATGCTTACTTCAGTGACTGCTAGGAGGCACTGGAAGCCCTCTTCTAGTAGAAAGATGTGGGCTGTGGATTTTGGGCTAGTTTTACTAGTTATGATGAGACTTTACCTCCGGACTTGATGGAGTGAACTGAAGGTGTAATTCGGTGACTGCTACTGGTACTCCTCGACTAGTAGAATTAGATGTGCCGAGTTTAGGCTTGTTTTGTAAGTTATGACGAGACCTTACCTCCGGACTAGATGGAATGACCTGAAGGTGTACTTCAGTGACTGCTACTTGTACTCCTCGACTATTAGAATTAGATGTGCCGAGTTTGGGCTTGTTTTGTAAGTTATGACGAGACCTTACCACCAGACTTGATGGAGTGACCTGAAGGTGTACTTTGGTGACTGCTACTGGTACTCCTCGACGAGTACAACTAGGTCTGCCGAGTGTGGGCTGGTTTTGTTAGTTATGATGAGACCTCACCACCGGACTTGATGGAGTGACCTGAAGGTGTACTTTGGTGACTGCTACTGGTACTCCTCGACGAGTACAACTAGGTCTGCCGAGTTTGGGCTCGTTTTGTTTGTTATGATGAGACCTCACCACCGAACTTGATGGAGTGACCTGAAGGTGTACTTTGGTGACTGCTACTGGTACTCCTCGACGAGTACAACTAGGTCTGCCGAGTTTGGGCTCGTTTTGTTAATTATGATGAGACCTCACCACCGGACTTGATGGAGTGACCTGAAGGTGTACTTTGGTGACTGCTACTGGTACTCCTCGACGAGTACAACTAGGTCTGCCGAGTGTGGGCTCGTTTTGTTAGTTATGATGAGACCTTACCACCGGACTTGATGCAGTGACCTGAAGGTGTACTTTGGTGACTGCTACTGGTACTCCTCGACGAGTACAACTAGGTCTGCCGAGTTTGGGCTCGTTTTGTTTGTTATGATGAGACCTCACCACCGAACTTGATGGAGTGACCTGAAGGTGTACTTTGGTGACTGCTACTGGTACTCCTCGACGAGTACAACTAGGTCTGCCGAGTTTGGGCTCGTTTTGTTAATTATGATGAGACCTCACCACCGGACTTGACGGAGTGACCTGAAGGTGTACTTTGGTGACTGCTACTGGTACTCCTCGACGAGTACAACTAGGTCTGCCGAGTTTGGGCTCGTTTTGTTAGTTATGATGAGACCTTACCACCGGACTTGATGCAGTGACCTGAAGGTGTACTTTGGTGACTGCTACTGGTACTCCTCGACGAGTACAACTAGGTCTGCCGAGTTTGGGCTCGTTTTGTTAGTTATGATGAGACCTTACCACCGGACTTGATGCAGTGACCTGAAGGTGTACTTCAGACACTGCTACTGGTAATCCTCGACGAGTAGAACTAAGTGTGCCGAGTTTGGGCTCGTTTTGTTAGTTATAATGAGACCTCACCACCGAACTCAATGGAGTAACCTGAAGGTATACTTTGGTGACTGCTACTGGTACTCCTCGACGAGTAGAACTAGGTCTGCCGAGTTTGGGCTCGTTTTGTTAGTTATGATGAGACCTCACCACCGAACTCAATGGAGTGACCACCTAGGTCTACTCGTCAAGGAGAACCAGTAGCAGTCACCGAAGTACACCTTCAGGTCACTCCTTCAAGTCCGGAGGTAAGGTCTCGTCATAACTTACAAAACAAGCCCAAACTCGGCAGACCTAGTTGTACTCGTCGAGGAGTACCAGTAGCAGTCACCAAAGTACACCTTCAGGTCACTCCATCAAGTCCGGTGGTAAGGTCTCATCATAACTAACAAAACGAGCCCAAACTCGGCAGATTTAATTCTACTAGTCGAGGAGTACCAGTAGCAGTCACCAAAGTACACCTTCAGGTCACTCCATCTAGTCCGGAGGTAAGGTCTCATCATAACTAACAAAACGAGCCCAAACTCGGCAGACCTAGTTCTACTCGTCGTAGAGTACCAGTATCAGTCACCAAAGTACACCTTCAGGTCATTCCATCTAGTCCGGAGGTAAGGTCTCGTCATAACTAACAAAACGAGCCCAAACTCGGCAGACCTAGTTGTACTCGTCGAGGAGTAGCAGTCACCAAAGTACACCTTCAGGTCATTCCATCTAGTCCGGAGGTAAGGTCTCGTCATAACTAACAAAACGAGCCCAAACTCGGCAGACCTAGTTGTACTCGTCGAGGAGTACCAGTAGCAGTCACCAAAGTACACCTTCAGGTCACTCCATCTAGTCCGGAGGTAAGGTCTCGTCATAACTTACAAAACAAGCCCAAACTCGGCACATCTAATTCTAATAGTCGAGGAGTACCAGTAGCAGTCACCAAAGTACACCTTCAGGTCACTCCATCAAGTCCGGTGGTGAGGTCTCATCATAACTAACAAAACGAGCCCACACTCGGCAGACCTAGTTGTACTCGTCGAGGAGTACCAGTAGCAGTCACCAAAGTACACCTTCAGGTCACTCCATCAAGTCCGGTGGTGAGGTCTCATCATAACTAACAAAACGAGCCCAAACTCGGCAGATTTAATTCTACTAGTCGAGGAGTACCAGTAGCAGTCACCAAAGTACACCTTCAGGTCACTCCATCAAGTCCGGTGGTAAGGTCTCATCATAACTAACAAAACGAGCCCAAACTCGGCAGATCTAGTTCTACTCGTCGTAGAGTACCAGTAGCAGTCACCAAAGTACACCTTCAGGTCACTCCATCAAGTCCGGTGGTAAGGTCTCATCATAACTAACAAAACGAGCTCAAACTCGGCAGACCTAGTTGTACTAGTCGAGGAGTACCAGTAGCAGTCACCGAAGTACACCTTCAGGTCACTCCATCAAGTCCGGAGGTAAGGTCTCATCATAACTAACAAAACGAGCCCAAACTCGGCAGATCTAGTTCTACTCGTCGTAGAGTACCAGTAGCAGTCACCAAAGTACACCTTCAGGTCACTCCATCAAGTCCGGTGGTAAGGTCTCATCATAACTAACAAAACGAGCCCAAACTCGGCAGACCTAGTTGTACTCGTCGAGGAGTACCAGTAGCAGTCACCAAAGTACACCTTCAGGTCACTCCATCAAGTCCGGTGGTGAGGTCTCATCATAACTAACAAAACGAGCCCAAACTCGGCAGACATAGTTGTACTCGTCGAGGAGTACCAGTAGCAGTCACCAAAGTACACCTTCAGGTCACTCCATCAAGTCCGGTGGTAAGGTCTCATCATAACTAACAAAACGAGCTCAAACTCGGCAGACCTAGTTGTACTAGTCGAGGAGTACCAGTAGCAGTCACCGAAGTACACCTTCAGGTCACTCCATCAAGTCCCAGACGAATAGGCATTTATAAACTACTTACTTTTACCGAAATAAAAATGTGTAATTATAAAATTATCTTACCACAATATCAAGTATCAAATTTGGTTTACAGAATATTTTGTATTTGTACAGCGATCTTTTCCACACGAACCGCTGCAAACAGGCAACACAGAGTCCACTCACGACAGCGGTCTAGCGCGGACTGAGGTTTCTTTCGAAATGTTTGTGCAATAATCAAAACAGGAACCAAAAATAAAATAACCCTTAACGCAATCCATTAAGATTCATCCGTAATAGCAAAATATGTGAAAAAAATAGTTTTGGTTTTTATTTTTTTTGCGACTATTTGTGACATTTTGAAACATTTTTTTTTCTAGATTTTAGAAATAAGTATGTTTGCCTACTTAAAGTATTTTTTAAATCTCAAAATATGTTGATAATAGAATAAAAACTGTACTGAAACTCGACCCAGTATCGTTAATTTTGTGGAAAATGGCATCGGAAGATCGTTTTTACAATATAAAAAACTATAATTTTTAACACAAAAGTTACTTGCATTTGAAGATGAAGAACCAATCTATATGTGGTAGTTATTAGTTATATAAAATTCGGTTTAGTTTTGTCACAAAATGAACCGAAAAACAGCAGAATTTTGTCCGATTTGAAAACGCGCCCTTAACGTACTTTCAGAGGAAAGAAGTAGGTCAATTAAGTAAGTATTAGTATAAAGTTCAGTTTAATGATCACGGTAGAATTGCCTCACATATGCGTGACGTCGTTTCAGCTGAAAACTATTCAGAAGTAATGAATATTTCATGAAATCTTGAGCGGCGTGTGGCGTTCCTGTTACATAGAACAATTTACATAATTTCGATAGGAACGATTTCGTTATGTTCATACCTGTACACTCGGGAGCAAAAATATGTACACAGTTCAGAAATTCGAAACCGATTTCATCAACACTTGACATACAACCTTGTGGTTCGAATGAAGCCATTGTTTTTTATATCGCAAAATATGTGTCTAAGTCAGAACCAACACATAATGACAACTGTGTAGCTCAAGCAAAACGTCAAATGCAACAAGAGGAATCGGATTTATCACGCAAACTATTCCGAGTTTGTATGCGAATTTTAGCACGCGAGTGCGTGAACAGAATCACACACACACACAAACACACACACACACACACACACTCGCGACACACACACACACACACACACACACGCGACACACACACGTTATTATTAGGATAATACACTATTTTGCAATAGTTACCGCCCCGCCGCCGTCAGGTGGCGCACGGCGGGACTTACGGTAGGTAATTGGTAATACGGGCTGGTTTCCGCAACTCCACGTCAAAGCGCGTATTTTGCGTACGGGTGGGAAAAGTCGATTATTCGATCCACCCCAGCTCCTCAAAGAAGGCCAGCAACGCCTTGGTGTTACTGGCAATCTCGCGTAGGGTACCTGGGTTACCGAAGTACCTTGCCCTGTAAGTGGCGACCACTGGGCAGTTTAACAGCACATGAGCTGCTGTCTCGTCATCCTCCATGCAGACCCTGCAGAGCGGACTATCTGTGACTCCTGCACTTGCCTTGGTCCGACCATAGTTTGTGATGCTGATCCCTATTTCGTTTCCTTACCAGAGTGCGTAGGTAACCGAAGGGGAGTGGCACGATGGGTTTGGGCCCCACTGGTGCCATGCTCGACCCCCTTCTGGCAACTTCGTCGGCTGCATCGTTCCCCAGCGAACCACTATGTCCTTTGATCCATTGAATAGTTATATTATTGAGTTCACCCACCTGGTTAAGGCGCTAGTGGCACTCGTATATCAGCCCAGGGTCCACAGTGTGACTGTTTAGCGCTTGCAGAACAGCCATGCTGTCTGAGAGTAGACGGTCCTTAACTTCCCTAGCCAGAATTCCTGAAGCGGCAAGAGAAATACCCATGCATTTGGCCTGGAACACTGTTATGAACTCCCAATGGTGTAGCTATGTGGATGTTGAAGTCCTCCGAGAAGACTCCATTACCTGCTTTGGATCCATCCGTGAAGGTGCGCAGCTCTGACGGACTTATGTTGCCATGCCGCTGCGCCAACCTGTGCTCTTCGCGCCGGCAAGGGCGCCGCACTGTGGATCGAAAAAAGGCTCTCGAAGACATTGGAGCTTAAGTGTCGGTTTTTTGCTTAAAATCATAGAATACAATCTGGTAGGTAAATTGGCAACTTATTTTTTTTTTTGCAAAAATTTGTATGGAGCTAATGCTTATAACTCCGGAACGGAGAGAATAACCATTATATCCTTGCACACGGTGATGTAACTATTTATTTATGATTTTTGTTGTCATTGTTTCTTAAAAAAAAACGGCACGAAATCTTGTTATCTATTTCGAGTTTTTGAAAAAAGAAGACATAATCAGACATCGCATGGCGGACGTATCGCTTTTCAGATTCATTCAGAAAATAAAACAGGTTTATTAAATATCAGGCCTAACGTTCATTATTTTCGAAGCCTTTATATTCACAGCGGCAACAGCCGGAACATAATTTACGTGTGATCTTTTTTGGAACGAAATTCCTTATCGCACGTTATACTCTGCGAATGAAAGCTAGACCGAAAAAAGTGTAACATTTTGAAGGTTACGACACTTTTGTTACGTAACAAAGACGAATTAGTGTCGTAACTGTCAAAACCGAAGGGAACTTAGTTCGAACCGGGTGTTCCACGACACCTTTCGTTTTTTATTTATGAAAAGCTTGCATGCTTTTCTAGGTTTTTTTTGAGGAAAAATGTTGATGGCATCTAACGAGTCCGGAAATAAATCATCACTTTTTATGGTTCCGTACATCAAAAGGAAAAACGGAACTCTTATAAGATCACTTCATTGTCCGTTCGTCAGTCTGTCAAGACCCTTTTTCTCAGGAATGCGTGGAGGTCGGACGCTTTTAATGTTTTGCATCGTTCTCACATGTATAACTTCAACTTGAATGATGTAACCAATATGATGTAACCATTTTTTTGCTTTAAAACAGTGTCCGTGGAGTTTCTTGCCCGTTCTTCTCCATAGGTACCTACTACGCTTTGGAATGGGCGACTAGCTTCATATTTCTGACTGACCGACCCCTTTACAATTCAAAAATGCCTGTAATTGGGTATTTTATTTGAAATAAATGCTTTGAGTTTGGGTCTCAAGTTGAAATTAATACCAAATACGAAAGTCTATGGTTCCTTTAAGCTCTAAAAAAATCAAGCTTCTAAGTCAACGCAATAAAAAAATACGGCCATTTATGCGACATATTTTAGTACTCGCAAGTAAATCAAAACTTACAGGGTACTTCCCATTGACCTAGAATCATGAATTTTGTATAGGAAGCAAAGTCACACAGCAATTGTAAAGGAAAAAGTCCGAAAATCGTTAATTTGTAGTTTTATAACAAAAAAAAAAAATGTTTTTGCGATTACTAACTTACATTTGCAGTTGGAGAATTGACTGTGATGTATATCGATGTATGGGAGAACATAATTATTTTTCAACTACAATATTTAGTTTGATTTTGGGATAAATTCTTCCCAACGGAACCCTTTATTGTGTGTGGTTCGACACGCACTTGGCCGATTTTTTCTCTTCATTTAGCTTCATGAAGAGAAAAAATTTAATATTTTATGTGTAATGTAGCAATTTAATCATGAAAATTATATTTGATATTTAGTTTTTTTACAACTTATGTACTTTAGTGCATTTCGACTTTTGAATCTAGCTCTGATACTTAATGAGACAAATTCGCTTTGAATTGTGATAAGTGTGTACATATTTTTGTTTGTGATTGTACTGTTATGGGGATTGGCACAGAAATAAGCTTATGGCGTGTCGGAATTCGACAGCATGCAATATTATATTAATGTAGGAATGTTGTGGATTGCAAATAAAGATTGTTATGTATATGAACATTGAAATGAATGGACCAGTTGTAACTTAATGACTACTTTCTAAAACACAGTACACAATACTTTCTCTCAAGTGAGCGCACACAATTCGAAATCGATGCCTGCTGGGGTTGCGGGAAAGTCCGAAAGGGATACCGTGGCCCCTGGCAACGTACAAGCAACTGAAGGAACACGGGTGGGTTTTAGTCAGTAAGAGTCTGACACGCCCTCCCGCTCCGCCCAGAGCGGGAGAAGTTATTGGAAAATTCACAACTCAAAAAAAAAAAAAAGTTAAT
Source organism: Xanthia icteritia (assembly GCA_949128155.2). Classification (NCBI taxonomy): domain Eukaryota; kingdom Metazoa; phylum Arthropoda; class Insecta; order Lepidoptera; family Noctuidae; genus Xanthia; species Xanthia icteritia. The sequence continues at coordinate 7,935,996 of OX421959.2, read as the reverse complement.
CATCGCGTATTGACAACGAAATTCGAACAAATGACGAACGAATTCGAAATTCGAACGGTGTCTACCGTTCGAATTTCGAAGTGATGTTTAGATGACACCACAGCTCTAGAACTATGAAAAATAGCACATTGTGATAGGTATCTAACCGCGATTTTCCCTCCCAGAGGAAATTACATAAATAGGACAAAACCTCAAGGAGCGTCGCCTATTTTCCTTTAAAACCAATCGAGATTTAGATTAGAGTAGGACTTGTGTCTGAATAATAACAGCCACACGGGTCGATCGAAGGTTAAGCTACACTTGCCGCGGTCAGTTCATGGATGGGTGACCATCCATTACTTATCGAGACCCTCCGTGCTTCAGAAAGCACGTTAAGCCGTTGGTCCCGGCTGTCATTAAAGATCTTTGACAGTCGTTACGGGTAGTTAGAAGCCTAAAAGTCTGACAACCAGTCTTACCAAGGGATATCGTGTATTGTGGGGGCATTATGCAAGGTGTTTTTTTTTATTATTATTTATTTATTTCAATCATCTTGGATCATAGGTACAACTAAACAGAATTAACAATTACAAAATCATAAACACAATAAAAATTAAAATTTTAACAAAATTAAATCAAATTAAAAAACGAATCAAATTATATTTATATCCCATTGTACTAGGGTTTGAATGAGACCGTATCAAGAATCAACTGTTACTTATTTTTATTTTTATTCATTTTTCTTTCCAAATCATTCGACAAAGACACGATTATTTATGTAAAAAATCCTCAGACGAAATATAAAAATTAAAAAAAAAAATAATTCACACTATTTTTGTTCATAAAAAGAAAATATGACAATGTCGCATTTTCTTAGCTTAATTATGAATGATAGGTTTTAATGAAAATTATTTACTCGTACAAATCAATAAAAGTTATCTTAAAAAAAAAAAAAAAAAAATTATTTATGCTCGTTGATTTTTTGACATGGTCTCATTAATACCCTAGAGTTATGGGATGTCAAAATGATCATGTTGCATAGGTAGTAGCTCTATGTAAAATAGTGGTATTTAGCGGCAGCCGCTTAGACTGGAAGCCGACCCATCATAGTTGGGAAAAGGCTACGCAGATAGGTTTTTGAGGAAATCACATAAGTAGCGTAGGTATATCCTCACGGAACATCGCTTATTTTCCTTCGCCCCTCGAGATTTACACTATCTTAAAATTGAATCTGCCATCGATACTTATTGAAAACAGATCACTTTGTGAAAGGAAATGTAAGGAAAATAGTTATTTTTGAGTTATCTGAGAACCCTTTTGGCGTATAGGGTTCGTGCGGATTAGATTATGTACTAACTGTGTCTCTTGATTTGTCTTGCACGAAGTTTCTAGTTTTTGTGGAGTTTTTATCCGACTACGGCGAAGCAAAAAGGAGGGTTATGATTATATATGAAATACTAGGGCCGTGGTGGGGTCCGAGTGCTCATCGAATATTTCGGGACATCGCCAAGCGGTTGGTCGAGTCTTCACGTGACCAGAGGGCCGGCCAATTTTTAGATCAAATAATCAGCATTGCCATGTAACGTGGCAACGCTGCCAGCCTTTTGGGCAGTTTTGCCACTGCCCAATGAGCTCTTCCGTTTATTTTTTATATTGTCCTTTACATACTTGTGCACAATATAATATGTATATATTTTAGTGTTAGATTTTATTTTATATTTAAGATTTCGCATAATTAATTAAAGAGAGACTGTCCACTTTGCTGTCACTAAAACTTTTAACCCAAAATAAAAAATATAGTTTTTGCAAATTCCCTTAGATTTTCCGGGACACAAAAAATCTTAAATATTGTTACAAGATTTTCAAAAACAAACGAACGAAAACATAATAAGACGGATAACAGTTAGGTTGTAGGCTTGAAACCAGCGCTGAAGAGCGATGGCCGAGCGGGGCGGTGGCGATGATACAAAATTGTTCCATCGCCGCGCGATTCCAGCAGCCTCAAGCTCCGGCCAATAATGAAGCGAATCCCGTACCGAATACAGGACGAACTTCGTTCGCACCGATTGTGTCACCAAACTTGTATAAAACTCGCACTAATAGTAGCGTGCTTTTCTAATCATTAAAACAAAAGACGCGCGCAGACGCTCAATGCGGCCAGGCTTTTGCAAAAAAACTCACGATACTTGTAGCATCGGCGGCGATTAAGACGCTTTTTGGAAGCTTCGAGTTCAAATTTTTACTGCTGCTAAATGCAAAGAGTCTCCAAAATGCAATGCAGCATTGTAAAATCGTCGATTACCGAAGCTAAAAGTATCGTATCTGCTATGGCTCTTAATGAATTATTTAAAATCTTACCCGGTTTTTCCATACATTTTTCTTCGTTGTATTTTTAGAAACATTTCGTTCAAGCCCTTGCATTATTTTATCTTTTTACGACGCTCAAGTTGAGCCTGCCTCAAAGTATACAACTTTTACGAGTAAGAAATCCTTTTGGATGTTATATTAAAATAACATTTTATGTTTTTTGTTTCAGGTACTTATCAAAACCGTCTTCCTGATTTGACTTGAGAGTCTTGAAAACTCATAAGTATACTTATTTATATTGTGGAAAATACGTGTTTTTAAGAGAGCTGCAGTTAAGTGGCTCTAATGAATGCAGTTAAAATATTCGAATGGGAGTATGTAGGACTATGGTAAGAGTTACGCCATTGGTCGCGTTATGCTCGTGTCTGTTGTTTATTAATCTTTTCAATCAAATGACTCAATCACAGACCACTGCTGGATTAGGCATCTTCCAGATTGCTTTATTAAAACCGTTTTTTTTTGTCTAGTTCATCTCGTAGTTGACCTCTGAGGTCATGACTACTTAACCGGGCTTTCCTGCGGCTGCCTTAAGCTACTACACTCAAAGCCTACAGCCAGGGGCAAAAACTATTCTAATTAAAACTAGGCGAGCGCTCGCTAAGGGCACCCCCTGTGCTGTAGCTGGGGGGAGAACAGCAAGATGGGACAGGCTGGATTAAGGATAATTCATGATTATTAATCGGGGAATTTAAAGCTACAGGCTCAGCATCAACACTGGCTGGCGCATCATCGAGCGAGGGTCGGGGTGTACAACCGATTTCCCGGATTCCTAGTTTATATTATATATATGCTGTTCGCGCGGTAAACTCTAATTGCGCGATGCAGGATTTGTGTGACGTCAGGTCTTTGATGCGTAGTTCGCACGTGGCGATGTAGATTTCGCTATATCGCTCCCCTCCGGAGACCGGAGGTCGATAGTGGGCTGAGTCTTGTATCTTGCGATGCTTTACAGTGCCAGTTGAGGTTCCAATGAGTCGGAACCAGGTGCCGCATAGTTGGCGGTGAGTCGGAACTGTCTGCGGTGATTGCGGTGATTCCCCAGTGAGTCAGGGTAACACTGCGTCATGGTCCAGTGAGTCGGATTTAGTACAGCGCCAGGTTGTGGCTGACTGCTGGCGTCGACCAGGATAGGGTAGATAGGCTCTGCTTGTGAGACCGGCCGATACTGCAGTGTGCTGCACAGTACACTGAGCTTTTTCAAGGTTGCTGATGAGGCTGAGGGCGATGACCAGGAATGCGCGTTCGCTGTATGCTGCTGGTCAGGATACCCGTTTTTTTGAAGCCGTGGGTGCTGGCTGTGTGACTCGCTTCACGAAAGCTTGCGGGAGTGATGATGTCACGCTGAAGTAGTTCCACCAAGGCTGTGGCGACGTTCATACTCGGGGTCACCAATTTAGAGGTATGAGGTATGACTGGCCCACTGCCACTTCAGTTTGCTAACTTTGCAAGCTGTGTTGGTAACTACAGTTGTGCAAGCATCGCAGTAAGATAGTATTGGGCCAACGTGTTCGAAGTAATGAAATTTGAACAAACAAGTTTCGCACTAGAATAGGACACCCATTCTCTAGCATCACTTCGAAATTCGAAAATTCGTTAAAACAAACTAGTTTTTGCCCGCGTGGTTGCTGGAAAAAATCCCACGGGAACGTACTACTGGGACTACATACCTAATAGCCGAGGAAAAGGTCATTGACTCCTACCGCTGCACCTGCGTTGCCGTCAACCATAATTATTTTCTTACGCGTAATTTTGAATCTGTGATATCTTTTATACTATTCATTTAAGTGACATATTATCATTTAAATTAATAGTTTAAAAGGTGTAATTTAAATTGGGCACGGTCAAAATAGCTTCAGAAATAACAATGAGATTTTTATCAAATTCTGAAAGAAAATAATAGTACTGTGGGTCATCCTCAGAGGATAGACATATGCCATTGCGAATTTTTTGTCGACATTTTTAAGATTTACAAACCTGTAGAACATCAATTTTATTTATCTCTAACAGTTGACGCGGCGCACGCCAGGAGACGTCGGAAAAAAAATTCGACATCTTCAACAATAATCGTCATATTTCAGCCAATTTACACAAAACCATAATGAATTATACACCAAAACTTTTCTCATGAATTATTCCATCCATTGGTGAAAACCGTTTGAAAATCTGTTCGGTAGCTTTTGAATTCATCTCGTCAGACAGACAGACATACGCGGCGGGGGACTTTGTTTTATAATATGTAAGGATAAGGATGAGTTCGCTTTCGAATTATGTGCGCTCACTTGAGTGTGGTTTACACAAGTGAACTTTACCGAATAGCACAACCAATTTAGATAGTTGTTATGGGCCCCTAGAGCTATTATTTTAGGATAGAAAGCAATAAAATTGTCTTGACGTTTTTACTCCCTTACATGCAAGTCTTCAATATTATGGTAAAGTCAACAAGATATAATGGATACTATGTTTGGTTAAGTTTTGGTATGTTCCTTAATAGTCAGTAGTTTTGATATCTTTGAGTTTATATTGAGAGTGAACTATTGATACCGGAATATCACTGTACCTGGCCTAGGTCTACCCTTTATAGCCGAACTTTTTATGTCATAATATTATTTTGCATAACAGCGGGTAGCATAATCTTCATTTCGCACAAAATCGTTTGGCATACACTCATTTATCATACATTCAAAAATCATAATTTCGTAAGTCAGAATCATCTTTAGGCATAAATTTAATATTCATAATAATTAAAAAACAGAACCATCATATCGCAAAAAGTTCACACAGACATGCAAACAAGCATACACCATGCAAACGAGCATGCAACATGCAGCAGGCATGGTTTCTGTCACGGCTCCGGCGGCGCGGCGCTGCTTCGGCTTGCTGGCCGGCGAATTACCGGCCAGCCTCAGCCGGTGAGCGTTAAAACCACCTGCTCCTCAGCTCGCGGGCCGCATCGCCTACGCGGGCTTAAATTACACTCTAGGGGTAGGGCAGACAAGGCTACGTGGATTCGGTTTTGCAGCGATTCGTTTGTGTCACTAACTTTTGTAGCACAACATATTAACTTTTTAAGACAATATTTTAATTTATTTTAAGATTAAAAATGATTAGAAATGGCAATATGCCTAATAAAATTATTCCAAATAAAATTCTGCCATCTTAAAACTATGCCATTGTAAATTCGGACATATAAACATTCGGCTAAACAATAATTATAATAAATATTTTGTATGCCTTTAAAATATTCGTTTAAAGAAGATTATGTCAAGTGTGTTATGCCAAATAATTTTCGGAGCATCAAGATTCTGCCAGATAGAGGGAACCTACCTGCCCTATAGCAGCTAATTATGATGTCTATGTATTTTTGCTCAGGCGCTTATACCAATAGCCTGAGAAATTTAAACTTTACATAAGTTAGTCACAGCTTGCATATTTGCACGCTACTATGCGTAAAAGATGCGCTTCCCTGGTGCGTGGAGTACGTGGCAGCGCCAACAGCATCCTTAACATGATCGCTAGTCGGCTGGACTGCAGTTACATCAGTCACTGCAGCGCCATTTGTCATGGGATGGCGCCGCAGTGATTGTTGTATTTACTTTTCTTTTAATAATTTGTTTCACCGTGTATTACTAACACTAGTCTATAAGAACATTGTTACTAACAAAATGGACACCATGGTCTGAAATAAATAAAATATTTAATGGTAAAAACAACAGTGCAATTATTTTCAGGCACCTCTTTGTTAATACAATAAGCATCTACGTAAGTTTCCTCATATTTTAACTTGGGGTTGTTGGAGAGATGCTCTACAGCGTAATAAAAATGAAGTGTCTGTACTCTTAACCTTTCAAGGTACGTTTTTTTAATGTATGTACAAATTTAGTACATATTAGGTACAAAAGTATTATAAACTTATAAATAGAAAAACAGGTGCTGGGGTTTCTGGAGAGCATGATGTGGAAATCGTTCTGATTGCAGAGAAGCTTTATTTTGGATATTACTAGCTTTTGCAGCGCTGTGCTGTGGGTCCCTCATAGCACAGAATTATGCTGAGTAAGCCTTCTTGTCACAGTCATGACGTGCAGCTGCCGAGTATTTTTGTTTGGTACTTCCCGTCACTTGTCCATGAGGTTTCATTAGAAAACCAGCGTCAGACAGCATTTGTGGCATTAATGCTGAAATGAACCCTTTTGGCGCAGCCGTGAGGCACACATTATTATTGCTTTATTATTATTTTCTTTGTATTATGTGTTTCACGAACTGTGTCCAAATAAATATTATTCTTTCTTTTATATTGTTGTTTTTTTGTATGCACGTGTTTCTGTGACAAATAAACCTATTTTTATTTCTTTCTTTCTTTTGGCCGCGACGCGTGGATGTCGGAAAATATCCCACGGGAACTACTACCGGGATTAAAAGTACCTTGTGTGTTAATCCAGATAAACAATGCATTAATTCCGTAAAACATTGTATTCATAATATCTATTGGTTTACGTGTCGCACGCCAGTAAATGGAGCTTTACTGGCGACCGCTGCGTAAACCGATAGAGACTCGGCATATTTTTTTCCGACATCTTCAACAATCAGCCAATTTACACCAAATTCTAATGAATTATACACGTGAACTTTCCTCATGAATCACTCCATCCATTAGTGAAAACCATATGAAAATCCGTTCGGTAGTTTTTGAGTTAATCGCGTTCAGACAGACAGACGCGGGCGGCGGGACTTTGTTTTATAATATGAAGGTCCCACCGCGCCTGTTGAGTATGGGGTCCTTGTTTCGATTCCCAGGTCAAGCTAATAATATATTTTTATTGGGTTTTTCATTCCAAAAATTCTCAATGTTCCTAAATTCAGCCAAATGTCTGGATTTGTGCCCGGTTAATGGAACTGACCTTAAATTACCTGGTTAAAAGTGATTGGCCAAAATGCTTAAAGGTCACATATACACTGTTGTATATATTTAAAATAAAAAAATAAAAAATTAAAAAGATTTATTTTTCAAATTGTGGTACCTACTCCACACAAATTCATATACCATTACCTGCTATGTAAATAACAGTGACAGGAACTTATCATATTATCCACATAGACTTAGTGGGAAAAATACGTATTATTGAAGCTAACTCAAAAAGTTCCCAAGCAAAGTTAATAACATTTATATGGGACCAACTCTGAAGTATGACCTACCAAACAAAAAAAGAATCATCAAAATCAATTCATAATTGGAGTAACCGCATAACAAACATACTAAAAAAATCATACATTCGAAATGAGAACCTCCTCCATTTTTAAGTCGGTTAAAAAAATTACCATCAAATTAAAAAAAAAACAAATTCAAATGTAATTAATTAATTAATTGTATGTAATTTGTAGAACATAGGTACTTAACCGAAAAAGGTACAGATGTCTTGCCGTCAACGGCGCATAAATATTCTAATTCCAATCAAAGGTTAGCAACCTGTCATTCATAATTACGCAACACATTTTCGTAAACGATCACGACAAATTTGTTTCATTTTGACAGTTCAACAACATTCATTGCGTTATTTACGTTGTTGAGCAGATTTTATTTTCGAACTTATGAAGCAATGGATTAGCAATTTATTTCAAAACGATTCAAATTCCGAATGGTCGTGAATTACGAAATTAGTATACAGGTTGCATCTGTCATTATCACAACTCGTTTGTCTAAAACACAATTTGTTTCATTTAAGTACCTAATTTTCAAAATGACGTTACAATTTCAAAATCCTTTGTCCCACAGGATAAAATACCTATTAGTTAATGTAAAATCCTTGTAAATAAAATGTGTGCACATATTTATATAACTCTGCTCACCCCAATGCTCACGGAGCGTGATTAATTCAACTCTGAGCACAAATATGGTAGTACTAGTGAGTACAGAAGTGGTTTCTCATATTAGATTATAACATTTATGTGTTTTGTTAAAAAAAAAAACGATTTTTTATGTTAGTTTGTTTGTTTGTTTGTTACGCTTTCAAGCTAAAACGAATGAACGGATTTGAATGAAATTTGGCAAATGGGAAGACAATGACTTGGGTTAGGACATAGAATACTTTTTATCCCAATATTCCTACGGGATCGAGACTTATGCGGGTAAAACGCGGGACGCAGCTAGTAATTTTTATGTACTTAAATGCATTATAAGTATTTTAATTGTCGTATTTTAATTTCATGGCTTATTTTTAATGTAATCAAGGTTCATAAATATTTTGTTCAATGGATTAGGTAAGTTCATTCCGGGGAGTAAGGTACCGCCATCATACTCATTTCTGTAGTCTATCAGAATTGTAGTCTTCTAATTTAAAAGAAACGAGACAAAAACCGGTGTCATTAAAAGAAATAATTTGACTTTTCTACTTCATCTTTTGGTATTATGGTAAAATTAGTGTAACAAAACCAACCATTATTAAAAAGGTTTATTTAAAAATGCTTGGATATTTCCAATGGAAATTAACAGTAGTACCATGCATTGGACTTTCTTGCCTTCCCAGGGACCAAGCTGAAATATATCACTTGCTTATAAATACTTTTTTTTTTTTTATGTGAAATTATCAAATAACTTCTCCCGCTCTGGGCGGAGTGGGCGGGCGTGTCAGACTCTTACTGACTAAAACCCACCCGTGTTCCTTCAATTGCCTGTACGTTGCCAGGGGCCACGGTATCCCTTTGGGATTTTCCCGCAACCCCGGCAGGCACTCCAACCCTTAAATCCGCAACACACCAAAGCTCCTTCACATTACAAATAAACCAAAATCCTAAGCATTACTACAGCTTGAAATCCCAAATTATTTCTCCATTTGATTCTACGAGAGACCATTATATAAATCTATCCCTGGAGAGTATGACAACACTGTTTAGTTCTGAGCGCGATTCTCGGTATTTTGCACACATAATTAATATCTGTGTAGTGATAATAAACATTTCGAGTGGTGTTACGGAGATACTGAATTAAGTGGAAAATTGGGACATGTTTTTGAAACGATGGATTAAAGTCTTTTTAAATGTTCGTGTTTTTTATGGAAATGAACAGGCACTCTTAGCCTTCTGTTAGGCTTTAACGCTTATACTAATCTAGGTCTAATTATTTCCACCAGAAATATATCCTTGTTATTTTATACTTAACTAATACTATATTATTAATTATATTTATAATTTTATAAAGATGTAAAATTTGCATGCTTGTTTGTTTGTAAGTTTGTATGTAGGGGTAATCTCCAGAACTACCAGTGGGATTTGAAAAAATATTTTTGCATTGGATAGCCCAATTTTCGAGGAAGGTTAACTTACAAACAACCAAGTTTAACTCTTTATAATATTAGTATAGAACTAGCTGTTGCCCACGACTTCGTCTGCGATCCAGAATGAAAAGAAGCCTCTGTCCTTCTCCAGGTCATAGTCTACCCATGTGCCAAATTTCATCCAAATCCATTCAGCCGTTTTAGCGTGAAAGCGTAACAAACAAACAAACTCACTTTCGCATTTATAATACATCTACAGACACCTAATGGGGTTGAAGCGATACTGTAGTGCCTCTGGAATGTTCGCGGAAGCGAGGGTGAACGCGTTCAATGCCATTCAGAGAAGCAGAATTGCATCATTCATGGCCAGGGTTGGTACGTGTAGAAACAGTATAGTTATGGACCTTGCTGTTTGCTAGATTCAGGATCATCAAATTATGTACTATTCAAGCCACTTTTATGTACTAACTTATAACTGTATTCTCTTTTTAATAGTACCCTTTACTCCGAAAATAGTTTATATGTTAATTAATATAATACTCACAAAGGTTCGCCCTGACAATATTTTTATATAATATAATAATAACATAACATTAACAAAAAAAAGCGAGAGTAACAAATTGGGGGAAAATATGCGTCACATCCACGCAAAACGGCCATCGCTCAGAATAATGCTGCGACCCTATGCGAGACAGAGCCCCAGCGCTGGTTTTCAGCGACAGCCGGCGTTGACGTGATGACGTCAACCGGTACTACCGGGTTGGTCTGTGGATGGGTGACCATCTTTACATACCGAGACTCCTTCGTGCCTCGGAAAGCACGTTAAGCCGTTGGTAACGGTTGTCATTCGTGGATCTTTGACAGTCGTTACGGGTCGTCAGTAGCCCGAAAGTCTGACAACCAGTCTTACCAAGGGGTATCGTATTACCCACTTACTGAGTTTGGAGGTCAGATAGGTAGTCGCTCCATGTAAAATACTGGTATCAGCTGCATCCGGTTAGACTGGAAGCCGACCCCAAAATGGCTAGGCAGATTGATTGATAATATTAACAAGTATAAAACCATTGTACACGACATTACTCTTAGCTGCTTATGAGTACGTAGGCGCACGTGCGGGTAACTGACAAATTCTATAAACACAACAGCTGTATTTTGTACTTATTTACTATAATTTAGTCCGGGGATTTATTTAATACAAAATAGGACCTAAACATATTACCTTGACAAAGGTTTATTAATAAAAACTAGAGGTCCCGACAAACGCGCAACGTAAACCGTACTTAAATTCAAACGATTACTATCCTTTAGCATAATGAGCCTATGAAGTTGCCACTGCTGGGACTCAGGCCTCCTCTATTCGAGAGAGACTGGGTTATGATCTACCACGCGGGCCTAGTGCGAGGCGGTAGATGTCACATGTCTGCGAATTTTTGGTCCTAGGACATGCTGGTTTCCTCACGATGTTTTCCTTCACCGTTTTGAGAGCAGCGGTTATGAAATTATTTACACAAAGTAAAGAGCATGCCTAGGTTCGGGCCCACGACCTATAACTCGTAAGTCGAGGCCGTTACGCGCGTGTATGACCAGATGTATGAACGTAAACAACGCAAAAGGAGTATGTAAGGATCGTAGCAGGTGGCGTTCTGTAGTCTCTGCCTACCCCTATGGGAAGAAGGTGTGAGTTTATGTATGTCATACGCTACCGTTTGCAATTAAATGCCTTCGAAAAGTGACCCCCATATTAAAAATTCATTTATTTACGTTACACGCCCGGGTTTGGGTCACAGAAATTCATACAAAATTTCAACTAAATAGGTCCAGTAAAGTAAAACTATGATGTCATGCGCATATTTATGGTAAAAATAATGTCAGCAAGGTGCTAACACTTTACTACCCAGGGTGTACCGTACATCCTGTCATTATATCGTAGATTATTTTCCATGCTTATGTTGCTGTGCCCTTACAGGGTCCATAACTGTATCTTAGCTTTTAGCCTATTAGTAAGAACTTAATTCACATTATGGTATGCTAATAAATGAAATGATAGATGAACATAATAAAATTACTCCTACTTGTAAAGGCTAAAATGCAACCTCATTTTATGGAAATGAGGAAGTAAATCGTTATCAAAAGAGGCTATCACAGACGGAGATTCTGTTGAATTTTTTCCCTTATTTAGTGACCTTATATCAACTTCGTGACTAGTGTTTAGAATTATGGTATAATACTTTGATTAGAGGTCACTAAGTAAGGGCATTTGGTAATAGAACCATTCAACACAGTCTTTCCCGCTTTCCTTGGTAATTCGGTGCAGATATGCATCGAAATGAAATTGTTTATTTTGTAAATAGGATATCGGATTCACTTTTACACGTCATATTATAAAAAAAATATTGAAAATAAGGTAGATGAGTTCGGCGTTTCCTATCTAACTACTCTGAGAACAAAGGCCGAAACAAACTCAATAAAGTCCAGACATAATCTTGGTCAGGCCATATGAGGAGCATGTAGATTAGTGTCTGAAATGGTCTTTTGAGGAAAGAACCACACAGATTTGAGTGGAACTGTCAAGTCAGGCAAGCATTTGTCAGTAATCGTGGAGCTCAACTCAGAACTTAAGAAATGAAATGAAATGAAATTGTTTATTCTGTAAATAGGATATTGCAATCACTTTTACACGTCATATTAAAAAAATATTTAAAAAAGAAGAAGAAAATGCTAGATGAGTTCGGCGTTTCCTATCTGACTACTCTGAGAAGAAAGACCGAAACAAATTCAGAGGTCACAGTCTCTTTTAAAGTCCAGACATAATCTTGGTCAGGCCATATGAGGACCATGTAGATTAGTGTCTGAAATGGTCTTTTGAGGAAAGAACCACACAGATTTGAGTGGACCTGTCCAGTCAGTGCAAGCATTTGTCAGTAATCGTAGAGCTCAACTCAGAACTTAAGGAGCTCAACTCGACGAACAATACCAAAGAAAGGACATTTGGGTAGGTCGCATAAAGTACTCAAACTGCCAGACCATCATTTAAACTAACTGAGAAAGAAAAAATTAAAGAAAGAGGAAAAACAATAAAAATAAAATATCCACATAGTCCAATATTCACAATAATTAAAACAATATAATACTTTACAAAGTAATCATGTTATTTTGTATATAATTTTCAACAATGTCAATATGTATATAAAAAACTGGTATTTTTAATGATTTACATAATAATTAAAATGTCAAATTTTATGGTTTTATCACAAAGCTTAGCAGAGCGAGCAGCTCAATTCCACACTTTTTTATCTTCTAAATAATCTGAAATTTTATAGTACCCTTTTTTACAAAGTTTGGTTTTAATACAGCTTTTAAATCGTTTAATGGGTAAGTTGCGACTATCAATGGGAAGTTTGTTGTAAAAGCGTATACATTGACCCATGAACGAGTTGCCTACTCTGTGGAGACGTGTGCGATGTACAGCAAGGTTATGTTTATTCCTGGTATTTAAACTATGAATATCGGTCATTTTCTTAAAATTTGATATATTTTTGTGTACATGTAATAGGTTTTCAAAAATATATTGTGAGGCTACAGTCAGGATGTTTATTTCTCTGAATTTTTCTCGAAGGGAATCCCTTGGACCTAAGTTGTAAAGGGCTCGAACAGCCCTTTTCTGTAGAACAAAGATAGTATTAATGTCCGCACAGGTTCCCCAGAGAAGAATCCCATAAGACATAAGACTATGAAAATAACTAAAATAAACAATTCTGGCTGTATCTACGTCAGTTATCTGTCTAATTTTTTTAACAGCATAAGCGGCCGAACTAAGCCTTCCTGACAATTTTTCTATGTGTGGGCCCCATTGTAATTTACCGTCAATAGTTATTCCAAGAAAAACTGTTGACTCTACAGGGTCCAACTCTATTCCATTAACTTGAACATTAGTAGTTAGCTGCCTAAGGAGCTCAACTCGACGAACGATACCTAAGAAAGGACATTTGGGTAGGCCGCATCAACTACTCAAACTGCTAGACCATCATTCAAACTAACTGAGAAAGAAAAAATAAATGTAAGAGAAAAAAAAATGCACTTAGTCCTCATATTCACAATAATGAAAATAAATAATACCTAACAAAGTAATCATGTCATATTGTAAAGTTTTTTTTTTTTAAATTGTTCCTGCTTTCAGACTATGTTCAGGACATATTCCATTGAATAGCTTCTCCTTTATAATGAGAAAGAGTGATTCGCGCAATTGTTCGGAGTGTGATAAGGTAGAGGATACCACTCATATTTAAGCAGAATGTGTCCGGAACGAGGTTGAGACGAGTAACTATTTCGGACGGACTATTTAAGACGGTTTTAATTCTATTCATGTTGGCATGTATGACAGTATTTTGGTTGCTTTTCTTTGGTTTGCTGTCACACAGTACAGCCAAAAAGGTGTACAAAATTGTAAAATTAGATATATAATACCCCTAACAGAGTGGCATGGTATATTTGAGTTTATATAATTGTTTATAATTTTACTTAATAAGTCAATTTATTTTATTTTAATTTATTGTTGACATAATCTACTCAAAACAATGTTTTTTTTTTAATGAGTTGTATTGCAATATGTGGTTAGCTAGCGACCTCGATATTTTTTTAATTTACCTCGATGGTCCTAGTTTATCAATTATAACTTCTAGTTACAGCTATATGTAAGCGGGCACGCCCTTTATGCCTGGAGGCTTTTATTTAGATATTTTTTTTGTTAACTTATTTTTATTTCTGCTTTAGTATAGTTCTCGATGTTTTGGTTGGTATATTGGCGTGTGCTAGCTGTCATATGGCTATTAATGTTATAATTTAAACTAGCTTTACCCGGCCCGGCTTCGCACGGGTAGCACTAAGTACTTATACCTACCCTACCAAACTACTCTACCTACTCTACCCTACCTACCCTACCTACCCTACCTACCCTACCTACCCTACCTACCCTACCTACCCTACCTAACCTACATACCCTACCTACCCTACCTACCCTACCTACCCTACCTACCCTACCTACCCTACCTACCCTACCTACCCTACCTACCCTACCTACCCTACCTACCCTACCTACCCTACCTACCCTACCTACCCTACCTACCCTACCTACCCTACCTACCCTACCTACCCTACCTACCCTACCTACCCTACCTACCCTACCTACCCTACCTACCCTACCTACCCTACCTACCCTACCTACGCTACCTACCCTACCTACCCTACCTACGCTACCTACCCTACCTACCCTACCTACCCTACCTACCCTACCTACCCTACCTACCCTACCTACCCTACCTACCCTACCTACCCTACCTACCCTACCTACCCTACCTACCCTACCTACCCTACCTACCCTACCTACCCTACCTACCCTACCTACCCTACCTACCCTACCTACCCTACCTACCCTACCTACCCTACCTACCCTACCTACCCTACTTACCCTACTTACCCTACCTACCCTACCTACCCTACCTACCCTACCTACCCTACCTACCCTACTTACCCTACCTACCCTACCTACCCTACCTACCCTACCTACCCTACCTACCCTACCTACCCTACCTACCCTACCTACTATAAACCTCACGGAGCCCGAGACCTTTCCAACGAATGCAAAACCGTGGAAATCGGTTCGTGCGTTCTGGAGTTATAGCGTCAGGAAGGAAAACCCGACTTATTTTTATATAGTAGAAGATTATGTTTTGTGTTGCGTAATGTAAATATCATTTTGCATGCTATTATATAGAATCCTTTTTTTCTAACTGAACACACAGCTGTGCTGCTGGGGAGTTTTGCGCCACTTCTTCTTCCCAGCTAAAGCACTAGGAAGTGGTGAAGGGTGGGAGTTTTGGGGGACTGTATTATGTAATTTTGACGTTCGAAAAGTGCTGATTCTTAGCCTAGTTTGAATAAATGACCTTTGAATTTTAAATACTGACCTAACCCTCTAATAAAGAAATGGCGAGATGGCAAGAGACCGGCCGGCATGTCTTTATTTCCATGGAAGTTGGGTAGGCCCTTAATTTGGGACGCAACGTGTGTCGATACTCTTGCGCTATCCCATCTTCCTGGCTCAGCGAGCTGTGCTGGCGCTGCCGCTACGGCTGCACAAAACCTCAAGCGGCGAAAGTATAGGTAACTATTTTGAGCTGTTTGTGGTTGAAATCCTAGGGTTTAACCACAAACAGCCCAAAATAGCCCTAGGGCCGTGGGGTCTGAGTGCTCATGGTTTGTTCAATTAAATCTCCAAACGACTGGTTGACACTTCCCGTGACCCAAGGGCTGGCTTTTACCTAGGCCAGAGGCTAAACATTGCCATACAATGTGGCAATGCCGCCGGTCTCTAGGGTGCATTACCAGTCGAGCGATGCGGAGGAATTTTTCGACACCATAATTATTTTAGTTTGTTAATAGTTTTAGTTAGGTTAAGATACTTTTTTTTTAGTTTTGAAAGAAGACAGAATACTTAGATAAAAATTATAAAGAAAAAAATAAAATAAAAAAACAACCTCATA
This sequence comes from Xanthia icteritia, assembly GCA_949128155.2. NCBI lineage: Eukaryota > Metazoa > Arthropoda > Insecta > Lepidoptera > Noctuidae > Xanthia > Xanthia icteritia. The sequence goes on along the minus strand of OX421959.2, from coordinate 7,919,846 downwards.
ACTTAAATAATGCGTTGAATACAAACGAATAACTCCTTGATTGTTAACGTGATTATTGAAAGATCCCGGATTTCTTGATTGCTCAATGCTTTCAGAGCTACATATGAAAGGAAAAATGCTGATGTCATTTAAAAATATTGATTTGGAATGTTTCAGTGTCAGTTTGGACGTTCCATACAGAATATTACTGTAGGATATTTTTTTTAATGTTTTAAAACAGGTTCTATTTTCTGTTTTTTTATTCTTTGTTGCTTATAAATAATACCACAATACAGAATAAAACATAAATAAAGAATCTTTTCTGAGTTAAGAAAATATCGCTTGGTACTTGAGGTGTGCTATTCTGTAAACTTCACTTGGAAACTCACTCAAGTGAGCGCACACAATTCGAAAGCGAACAGATTTGTTTTTAAAGTAAATCATCGCGGGTGGACAACGTGACACCGTTCGAATTTCGAAGTGATGTTTAGAGAAAAACACTCTTCTTGTTGCTATGAAGGTACAGATAGTCATAATAAAATGTTGATCGCTCAATACGGCTCCCATATAATCTGTAGAAGTTAAATTTTATGTAACCCCTATAAACCTTTTTACATCTTGCTACTCACATTTAGATTTTATTTCTTTGTGTTTACAACCACGGAAAATTAAAGGTCTTAATGAGAAGTGCTGTAAGTAATTTCAACAAGCACATAAAATCACGACTCTAATCCCCAAAAGGGTAGGCAGCAGTAGTAGAGCTCTTTGTGATGGAGCTCGTAAGGTGAAGTGCTATAGTTTGACCGGGATCGCTGTTTCGCGCCTTAGGTATGCGCGTGGTGAGACGGGGGGGGGAGTGTAGGCCGCTCTTTCGTCAACGCTGCTCCCAGCCTCACTGCGCATTCCTAAGGCTTGGAACAGCGGTCTCGGTCAAACTATACCACCATAACCCTTTCTGCCGCTAAGCAGCGTTGCTATGTTCCGGTTTGAAGGGTATGGCTGCAAGTGTGACTAGAGGCACATGAGATATTTTAGCTAACTCTTAAGTTACCGAAAGAGAGAGACCAGTGTTAGCCCAGTGGTAAAGGCTGCGATTTGCAAGTTGTGATTCAAACCCAGGCAGGCTCTTTACTTTCTATAAATTATTTCTACACCACTGCTCTCAAAACGGTGAAGGAAAATGTCGTGAGGAAACCGGCATGTCGTAGAACGAAAAATTCGAAGACATGTGACATCTACTTACCTCAACTGGGCCCGCATGGTGGATCATGGCCCACTCCCTGTCACCCAGAGGAGGCCTGTGTAACCAGCAGTGGGAACATTATAGGCTGCTTATGCATGAGTAATTAGATAGGAAACAAGCCGACGGTTCAACTGAGGGTAAGTTGTCTTCGCCGGCAATTAACATCTACAATAACAAAGGGATTACAGATGCGTTGCCATCACAAGGACAAAGCTGAACTGTCTCATGTGCCTGTAATTACACCGGTACCCAAACTCTTGCGGTTTTTAGGGTTCTGTACCTCAAAAGAAAAAAAATTGAACCCTTGTAGGATCATTTCGTTGTCCATCCGTGGGTCTGTCTGTCAAGGCCCTTTTTGTTAGGAACACGTGGAGGTATCAAGTTGAAATTAATATAAAATGCGGTCCATTAGTGTTCTAAAAAAATCAAGTTTCTAAATCAACTCAATAAAAAAGTACGGCCATTTATGCGACATATTTTGATACTTGCAAATAAATCAAAACCCTCGGTACTTCCCGTTGACTTTTAATCATGAAATTTGGTAAAAAGCAGGATCTCACAGCACAAGTAAAGAAAAAAGTCCGAAAATCGTTAATTTATGTAGTTTTATCATTCAAATTTTGCAATTTCTAACTTACATTTGCATTTGAAGAATTGATCGTGACGTATATCGGTGTATGGGAAAACATTTTTAGGTAAGGTTAAGTTTGTTCTTGGTATAAATCCCAACTACGGAACCCTTCATTGTGCTTGGTCCGACACGCACTTGGCCGATTGTTTGACCTACATCAACGACTTAGATTTGTGGGTCGATAAATCTTAAATTAAATTTCATTACCTAATTTCCCTTTAACTAGTTTAAAGGTAATTGCGGACCTATTTTACCTGTAACGCTTGAATAATTTTGATCAGATGACTAAAGATATACGCTTCAAATACTTTGATTAAATCCTAAGCTTTTGTATGTAAAAGGTTTTATTAGGAGTTTCTAGATATAACACATTCCAAAAAGGTTAATGAAATTAGTTTAAAAGCGACAATAGTCTGGCCGGCGAGAGATTGACGGTAACATCACTTCAACTATAAAAAAAAAAAAAAAAAATTCAAATTTACAAAAGTGTGATTGGATTTGCTTGTATCGGTTTTGCGTCCGGCGTAACCCACTGTCAGTCCCGCTACGTTACCTTATTGAGCAGCTAATCTTCAAACTAAGACTTGAGCTGTTTTTTATACCATTAGAACCGCGCTGAATTAGCCAACATAAAATACTTCTTCCTTTCTCGAATTTGATCCCGTAGTGAAAGTTCACAAACACGGCTTGCGATAAACCCACTCACAACTCAAAACACTGTTGTCTTTACATTTCATTTTTGTGCCTGCCTTTGACCCCTAAACAAAGAGATTTGGCATAAAAGAATATCTGAAATCTAGATAGACATGACGTCATAATATTTGACAGCTGTTTTAGTCACCAAAATAAACGTTGTATGACTGTCGAGCGGTTTAATGTTTGAGGTAAATTGAGAGGTTTGTCTCTTTTGTTTCCATAATTTTGATTGAAGGATGGAGTGAGATAAAAAATTGCTGATGTAAAATTATCTAAACGTCACTTTGAAATTCGAACGATGTCTCGTTGTGAATCCGCGATGATTTACTTTAAAAACAAATGAGTTCGCTTTCGAATTGTGTGCGCTCATTTGAGTGAGGTGAGCAGTGACAACATCGTGATCTACCTAGCCTTTTGACCAACCCACTATGTTGGGGTCGGCTTCCAGTCTAACTGGATGCAGCTAGACTGGACTACCGGTAGTTTACACGAAGCGACTGCACCGACTGTTAACACGGTACCCCTTGGTAAGACTAGTTGTCAGACTTTCGGGCTTCAGCACGCGTAGCTTGACCACCGCAAAATGACAGATTGTGATTGTGAATCTTTCATTTTGTCTGCTGTTATGGGTCGTGCTGGCGACTCATAACAACTGTCAATGATCCACAAATGAGCTGGGACCAATGGCTAATGCCCGTATTCACCGACAACTACATAAGTGACAATTAAATGAATGCCTAAATAAAAGTGCACTCTCAGCGCTGAGCCTAGCGTTGAAAATCCAACAGTGCATTTTTATTTAGGGATTCTTTAACTATTACTTAGTGAAGGTGAAAATAGGCATCAGTATGTTTTCCGAGGCAAGGAGCAGTTTAACCTATAAAACCTTAAAAGTCTGTATTATTAGAAATTTCTTACAACATCAAAAACCATGTTGAACAATCCTTTTAAAATTTTCTTAGCCTTGTAAACGGATTATCGCTCATAAAATTTTATTTTTGTCTGCAACTATCACTTAAATCGGCGTCGACCGTACCAGGCACTGGTTTGAATGAAAAGCACTAGTTTGGTCTGTGGTTTTGCTTGTGTTGGAAGCAATTGATGAAGAACAGATTTTTTCTAGTACGGAATGGATATGTCTAAATATTGATAAAAGCTTTAAAAAAGTTACGTAGGTATCTCCTAAAGGAAATCTAGCAGAAAAAGCCGTAATACATAAGTAGACTTTTTTTCACTTACTAAATATTTTTGCACTATTTGTTTTATCGTTTTGTTAGAACTTGGCTTCTTCTTCATCGTTCACTCACTGCTGAGGATCGCGACTACATAGACGACGCGTCTCCAAGCTATGCGGTCTTCTGCAGTGTGGACCGCTTGGTACATGCTGCCTCTAACAGCCTTCTTGATCGCGTCTGACCATCTTGCTGGTGTTCTACACCACAACCTTCGCTATAGGAGCTATTTTTCATATTACAGCTCATTCACACGGGACCCATCATTTTTTTTTTTTTTTTTTTTTTTTCATTGACGATTCATCAAAGAAAACGATACGTCATGACGGATGCATGTTCACATTGTAAACGGAAACGAGTGTTTTCGTGATTCGTCAAAATATCCGAATAGATGTTCGTTCACACTTGATTCGTATTCAGAATTCAGTCTTGGAAGAGGGCTTCAGCGGATCCGTCACAAAAAAATCACGAGTCATGTTTTTAAACGAACGTGATATTTCTTATTATATATTTATATATTTATTATTTTTATTTTTATTTATCACTTGATTTAAGACGTGTCAGGCATTTTTCACGATTCGTGATTCGTGTGAATACGGGCATTTAAAAAGTATTGCTGCCGTCAAAAAAACAAAAACGAATCGTCCTCGTGCGAACGAGCTCCTACTGAATGGAATTTAAGCTGATGGTTTATCTGATGGTGATCGGTTAAAACCGCTGACGGACGTCAGCAACAAAACAGGCATTGGAAATCTATTGCAATCGTAAAGACGAAGCTGAAATATAAAAACATATTATATTATTATTAGACCTACCTACCTTAATTACTTACCTTTACCACAAAATTCATAACAGTACAAGTACAGAATCATTTAGATAAATAGCGACTCTTGCTACGACACAATAAAGTGCAATTCAGGTCGCACAGCGCTAATTACCTACAGTTATATTTACCTAGAAGTTACCTCTCTTTCTATCGCATAACTCTTATATCTTCTGACTACGTTATGCTCACTGAATTGGTCCAGCAAGTCGAGCCAGCTTCATACCTAAAATGCAGAGTGCGGCTGGCCTGCCTATACGCTGGTTGACGGTAGAAATAGGTACTGTGCGGTGTTAGTATATCCCTAGACGCGCTCCTTTACCAATAACTTTACTTCTACTACTTTACCAACTACTGTATTGTTCTCGACATCAGGCGAGGTTTGTCCTTCAGGTTGTCAAGTTTCCCAAAATTGTCTTCTTACAATTTTATCACCATTTTTATATAATTATATTATATATATATGTGTGTACTATCGAAGAACTTCCTATTCGAAGTCTTTACGGTGCTGAGCACCGTAAAGACTATTTCTGCTTGCAGCGCTCGGACGCTATAGAAATCTAATCAACCAATATTATCGCAGCATCAGATTTTTGATCTGTCCCTTGTTTTTGTAAATGAAAACAAAGACAGTAAACATTAAAATTAAAAGCGTTTTCATCTTTTTTCATTTTATTCTGTTCCTAGTGGTCCAAATCCACACGAACAACAAAAAAACAAAGACGATAAAATATGTATTACTATGTATTTTTTTGTTTCATTGGTCGACGCAAATAGGGGAGTTAAACCGATGTGGTTATCGTGTTCACGAGATTTTGTATTCAAACTGCTTAGATATGACGTTCTTCTATAGTACCTATAAATCAAACACGCGACTCCGCCTTTACCTCTTTCAATTGATGACTATCCCTAAACGCAGAGGGTTGTGATTTATTAGGCTATGTTTATGATTTATTACCGAACCAAATTGTATTGAAAACGGGTCACCAGTTTATGAGTTTTTGAGTAGGATACGATTTCGATCTTATTGGTTGTATATGGCAAGTCAGTATTTCTTGAGGAGTAAGTTGTGTTATGGAATTCACTGATAAATGTGGTTTTCGAGGTGGTCGTGCTGAAGTAACAACAGCCACCACTGGCCTATCTTCAAGGTTAAGCAATGCTTGCCTTGAATGGGTGGCTTCAGCAAGCGTTGCAATGGTTACTGGGCAGTCGCCCATTACATACCGACCCGCTTACAATGCCGGGACTATCACAAAAGGCGTATTTATCAGTAATACGATAATTATTTTTAGAATTATGCCTGGAGCCTTTTATTTAGATAAATAATTATTCCTGGAGACTTTTATTTTGATATTGTTTACGTTTAGTCTTTATTATTTTTATTTCTGCCTGAGTATAGTTCTCGATATTATTGACATAATTAGAGCTATTAATGTAAATTATGTTTTGTGTTGCGTAATGTAAATTATTTTGCATACTTATTATATAGAATATTTTTTTTCTAACTGAACAGACAGCTGTGCTACTGGGGAGTTTGTTGCGCCACTTTTTCTTCCCAGCTAAAGCACTAGGAAGTGGTGAAGGGTGGGCGTTTTGGGGACTGTCTTTTGTAACTTTGACGTTGGAAAAGTTCTGATTCTCAGCCTAGTTTGAATAAATGACTTCTGAATTTTACCTCATCCATTCTTTTTCAAATCTTCTAAATATGAAATAGTGTTTATTTCATTATCATACCATCAATTCACAAAATAACCATGGAGGTAACATGGGAAAGCTGTGCAGGCTAAAACCACTGCAATACCTTTGTCCCTCGTTTAAAATAACACCCTGTAATCAGTATGGATTTGAAAAAAAAAAACAAAATGTAAAATATTTTATTTCACATAAACCTGCAAGGTCACTTATGAAACGTCAGTAGCTAGGTGCACGGTTCCAATTGGTCGTTTCCTATGGAGAAGAGCCGGCAAGAAACTCCACGGTTACTCTTTTAAAAGTAAATAGTATTTCCAATATTTTCAAATTACAGTGTTAATAGGTATGAGAGGACAGTGTAGGCCCATCAACAAGTACCAGGTACTTAGCAAGACAGATCTACAGTCTGTTAAGCCTACAACGTTCTCACATTCACAAAATCTAAAAGAAAATAATCTATATAAAAGCAAAATAAAATAATAAAAATAAAAACCTATTAGTATTAGGTATTTGTGCCAGGTTAGTGGCAATAGACTCGCCTCCTATTATATGGAACTTAAATATAACTGGTGTAATTATGGGTGTACTATACACCTCTGCCAATGCCTACAAGGAATACGGGCGTGATGTTATGAAAATAAACATAGACTAATATTTTGCTTCTAATCTTAGACAGCTAAGTAAATGTTTAATATCTCCCAACATAATGAGATCCAATAAATATTTCATGTAAAATGGCGTCTATGGCATGTACTGTAATATTCCTTAGTTATTCAGTAAAGGAATTTTAAATGACAACATTTTTATGTATAGGTTTTACTTACATAATGTTTTTTTTTTTATTAGGAGTAGCAGTGTTAGCCCAGGTGGTAACGGCCGTGAGTTACGAGTTGTAGGTCGTAGGTTCGAGAACCCAGGCAGGCGCTTTACTTAGTGTAAATGATTTCATCGCCACTGCTCTTAAAACGGCGAAGGAAAACATCGTGAGGATACGTGTCCTAGAATCAAAAATTCGAAAACATGTGACATCTACCAAACCGCACTGGGCCCGCGTGTGGATTACAGCCCCCTCCCTCTCGCCAAGACGTAGTCTGTGACGTTTAAAAGTGCCTTATAAGGGCCTATTTGAAATAAATGATTTGACTTTGACTTTGACTTTGTGTCCTAGCAGTGGAAACATTATAGGCTGATTATGCTTATATTATATTTGGTGCGCGTGGTGCATCACTTCTTACAGAGAGAAGGCCTTACTGCATGTAATGGGAACATTATAATTAGGCTATTTATAATGTTATGCTATGTGCGATTCAAAGCAAGACGAAAGGGACGTAAGTTAAATTCCGGCTCGAAATAAAATATTGTAAAGCCTAGCAGATACCTTTACCTATTTTGAGTTAAAATCGTGTATACAAAACTCAAAAATTATAACGAAACATGACACGCCTGAGACCTCTCAGACTTAAACCCACATTTCTACCTACCTATTTGTAAGGCCCATGTGGTAGGGAGCGATTCTATTGCTGGCCAACCCGGTATAAATCCAGGTTCCAGGCTGCTTCTAAGAAATTGCTGATGGTAAAACCCAATAACACTCTGCCCTACCTGGGAATCGAATCCAAATCCTCATGCTTAAAAGCAGCGCTTGCGACCACTAGACCAATGAGGCAGTCAGCTTAGAAGAAATTCTAATAGTACTTATTCGAATTAAAAAAAACTATTTTCATTTGTTTGTAAAGTATTTTGCAGCACTAGGTTTTTTGAATTCGGCATGCCAAAGTTCAATTCAAAATTGATGGTAATCAAAAAAGTTCAATTCAAAATTGATGGTAATCAAAAAAGTTCAATTCAAAATCGATGGTAATCAATTTTGAATTGAACTTTGGCATGCCGATTTCAAAAAAACCTAGTGCTGCAAAATACTTTACAAACAAATGAAAAAGGTTTTTTTTTTAATTCTTATACTATTTGAATTAAATTCCCCAACAACAAACGCGGATTAAAGTCGAGCGTTTTTTATTTTGTTTTCAAACTTTATTGTCGCGTTCAACAATAGGATCCCCTGTGGACTGTCACTACAAACATAGATCACATTGATCCCTTTATTCTGGAAAAACATTGCTATGCTTTGTGGATTTTTCCTATGAAGAAATTCGACGATATTGCAATAGGGAAATTTTTTGTGGCATGAAAATAACATTGCTTTTTTATTGTTTTGAGCTTGTTTTCTCGTACTGGGCAATATTGGAATATCCGGGTAAAAAGTAGCCTATGTTCTTCTCCAGGTCAAGGTTTGCCCATGTGCCAAATTTCATCCAAATCCGTTCAGCCGTTGTAGTGTGAAAGTGTAACAAACAAACTCAGTTTCGCATTTAGAATATTAGTTAGGATTCCGTGCAGTGGAATTCCTATTCAAATAAGAGGAATCCCCGAAATAGTTGCGGGAAATTACTTCATTTCGACCGGCGACAAAGTGTATAAAATTATCTAACTTTTTAATTTCTTTTATATCAATTTAAGTCCTTACAATGTATATATCAATTTAAGTGCTTTTCATTTATTTCCATTCACGCGATTTAAAACCATGTTTTTTTTCTTAATGTTTAAAACATTATTTAAAATTTGTTTTATACATAAGTCAATTTATTTTATTTATTTTCCTTTACATACTAAAAAACATAAACAATTTACATCTAACACTAATATATATAAATTATGTACAAGTATACAGAGGCAAAAAAAATATATAAAAAAAAAAAAATATGAGGAACTCACTGGGCGTCAAAAAATTCGTCCGCATCGCTGTCAGTGGGAAAAGTGCCCAAAAGGCTGGCAGCATTGCCACGTTGGATGGCAATGGTGATTCTTTGACTTAAAAATTGGCCAGCCCTCTGGTCACGTGAAGATTTGTCCAACCGCTTGGCGATGTCCCGAAATACTCGATGCGCACTGGGACCCCACGGCCCTAGAGTTTCAACCCCAAACGGCTCGAAAATATAGCTACCAATAAGGTTATTATATTTGCGCCGTTTAAGGTTTTCTGCACCTGCAGCAGCCGCTCCAGCACAGCCCGCCGTGCTAGGAAGATGGGATGGCGCGAGGGTGTCGACACAGGTTGCATCCCACACCAAGGGTCTACCCAACTTCCAAGGCATTATGGTCATTCCGTCTGGCCTCTTCCCATCGTCGCGTGCCAAGCCATTAGGTTCTAAAACAGCTGGCACCCCGGCGGTGACAAGAGCCCGACGGATAATGTCATTAATGCTTGCGTGCCGTGCCAAACGACCAGCGCTCTTGCTGCAGGAAAGACCATGGTGTCCGATGCGGTCGACTGCTTCACCGCACTGACAGCGATGCGGAGCTCCGCAAGGAGCTCCCAAACGCAGACTTGTAGCGAGTCGGAAAGTAGTGTCACCCAGCATAGTGCCTATGTTGGGTGAAGGTAGCGCCTGAAGCCAGAGGCCCGATTCCCATTCTCCCACAGCCAATAGGCGGGCACGCTCAGCAGTGTTGGTGGACGTATTAATGAGGTTATTCCGTACCAACCTGCAGAGCGGCTCATCCCACTGTCTCTGGGAAGACGGGTTCTCGGGCTGCTCCATGCCCGGACAAGCCACTTTCCAGGCGTTTATCGCATCAGTCACACGGCACTTCAGAGTCAACCTGGGAAGCGGTCAAGATTTTTCTGGTTAACTTTTCGGTGCTGTGGACCGAGGACAGGAACGCCAGTAAGCTCACACTAGAAATTTTGCGGACGCCGAGCCCACCAAAACGAATGGGTAGTGTAGCTTGCAGCCACGCGCGGTCGTCCAAAGCCACATTTATGTTTGATGTTAGTGTACTTCGAAAGGTGTGGCTTCTTCCATAAAGGGGAAGAGCGGAGAAAATACATAAAATTTGACCGAAACAGCAGTATCTGATAAGGGTGAATGCCGAATGTAAGTTAATTTTAGAAAGTCTATCCGAAATATCGTTGAAATGTTTAATTTTTTCATCAACGAAAGGTGAAAAACTGTCTTCTAAAATTGGGGAGCCTAGGAGGTGCAGTGAACTTTTTTCCAAAACTTTGATATATTTTATATCGATATATTTATACATTGATTTTAAATATTATTAAAACACGTGAACTGTTCGCAACAGACTATATTTTATTCAAAAGTGAGTTACACATTATAACGTATAGATGGCGTCACTAGTTACCAGTTTTTAGTTTTGATACACATATTGACACCCCCACTTATCAAAATAAACTTAATACACAAATTAATACATAGAAACAATGCCAAGCAAATTCATAAACTTGTAATGTTTTAAATTACATAGACCTTTAGTCAGTATGTCAGCCGGCATTTCCTCACTAGGTATATATTTAATTTTAACATATTTGTGCTTTACAACATCTCGAATGTAATGACAACGTACATCAATGTGTTTTGACCTATTATGACATTGATTACTTAAAGCTAACTTTAACGCACTTTGGTTATCACAATACAAATCAATTACATAATGTGTATTTGTAATTTCAAACAATAAGTTTCTTAAGTAGACAGCTTCTCTAGAAGCTTCTGACAGGGCAGTGTATTCTGCCTCTGTACTAGATAGTGAGACCGTTTTCTGTTTTCTACTTTGCCAGGAAATAGCTGACCCTGACAGCATAAAGCAAAACCCAGTATAAGATTTCCTATCTAAAACATCACTTGCCCAATCACTGTCCACAAACCCTTGTAGATCACTATGATTATTATCACTATATTTTAAACAATATTTCTTAGTACATTGCAAATATCTCAATATGCGTTTTGCATAATTCCAATGTAATTGACTATAACAACTATTGAATTGGCTAAGATAGCTCACAGAGTAAGCAATGTCCGGTCTTGTTAGTACAGCTAAGTACATTAGACTTCCAATTAGTTTTTGATAAGGAACATCAGGTAAATATTTATCAGTTGACTTATCTAAATTCAATTTAGGCTCAATTGGAGTACTTTGTGTTTTACAATCAGACATCTGAAATTTAGAAACTAGCTGTTCAATATATTGCTGTTGATCTACAGTTATAACATTTTTATTCTCATCTAAATTTATTCTCATGCCTAGATATTGTCTTACAGGTCCTAGGTCTTTTAACTTAAATTCTGAACCTAATACATTTTTTAATTTATTAGTTTCAGTGTCACTGTTTGAAAAAATTAGAAAATCGTCTACATACAGTGCCACTACAATTTTAGTTTTACAATTCATTTTTGTAAACAAACATGGTGCGTTCTCGGGCCCACGTTGTTTTTAATTTACATTAACGACCTATGTGAGGTTAGGGCAGGTGGTGCTCGAGTGTTCTCTTATGCCGACGATACTGCACTGGTCTTTATCGGCGACAATTGGGAGTCTGTGCGGCAGGATACGGAAGTGGGATTATCTAAAGTCGCTTGTTGGCTAAGAACTAATTTACTTACGCTGAATAGCCAAAAGACTATCTACATGTGTTTCGCCCTAACTAATAGAACCCAACCTGATATAAATTTTAGTATAAAGATACACCAATGTCACAATATCCAGGATACTAATTGCGTTTGTCCGACTATCGAAAAGGTTGAGAAGACGAAATATCTGGGTATTATACTTGATCAGCGACTCTCTTGGCATTATCACGTTGCATTGGTTAATGAACGTCTCAGAAAAATGATCTGGATTTTTAAATTACTAAGACATGTTGCATCAGCCAGGCTAATTCAACAAATATACATTGCTCTAGCCCAATCCGTTCTAACCTATTGCATTCCTATCTGGGGGGGAGCCTCTAAAACTAAATTCTTAGATGTGGAAAGATCTCAGCGTGCCCTTATCAAAACTATGTACTTTAAACCGTATCGTTTTTCTACACACGAGCTTTACAAACTATGTGACCTGTTAACTGTAAGACAGTTATATATCCTAAACTCTACCTTAAAAATGCATAAAACAACTGTATTTGACCCTAATACGCTCAGAAAAAGAAGAAACCACGGTCGTATAGCCGGAGTTAGAGTTCGTACCGCATTCGCAAAGCGGCAGTATGTTGCCCAAGCTACTCTTCTTTATAACGCCATAAGCAAGAAAATGCCTTTTAACCAAAAAACCCATTATGAATGCAAGAAAGCCCTGACTGCATGGCTAAAGACTCTTAATTATGAGGAAACTGAAGCACTTCTGAATCCGGTTATTTAATAATGATATAATAAATTAAAAATAAAATAAACATACCTAAAACTTAAACTAAACTTACCTTACACACGAAATGAATGATAACATGGACTTAATAAAATTAATATACAACTGTCTAATTCACACCGATAATATGCTTTTGGTTTCCCTTTCTTACTCGCTCACACAAATACATACACACACACACACACACGCACAATGACACACACACACGACACTCATAACCACACCTCCACGCACGCAGAAAGACACACACACACACTTCTCACTCGTCTTTGCCTGAAATCGGAATCTGAGATAATTATCAAATTAGAAAAACAAGCTCAATGTAATACCCGTCGGGGTTCAAATTTCATTGCATCAAATTGATTAATTTTTAGTTTTTTCGAACCTTTTTGTCACAACCCATTCGCTCCAAAACCTACTTGGAATGGCTAATGCTGAAATAGTGAAATAGACAGAAATAGAGTAAGTGGGGATAATGTACAAATTGTCTGAGATTACGGTTTCAAGTATCTAATTAATTATTTATTTTTAAATTCTCTAGTTCTAGTTTATTTATTTTTTATTCTACCTACTTTGTAAAAATTCTGTTATTAACAGGCTCTGTATGTTGTATGCATAGTTATGGAAGAGGGAGGTCTTCTGGTACAGGTATCTCCATACTTAAAAGAAGGCCTCTACAACTTATTTGTTAAAACCTGTTGATTATGAAATAAACTTTTTATTATTATTATTATTATTCATATTGACTATTTTTAAAATCCAATTTACTTAAAACCTCTTTAACTCTTTCATACCATGCTAGGGAAGACTGCTTTAGCCCATAAATAGCTTTTTTTAATTTTAATACTTTTCCCCCACTTTTGTTTACAAAACCTTCAGGTAACGACATATAAATATTTTCTTTCAAATATCCATTCAAAAAGGCAGTGGTGACATCTAAATGAGTAATACTCATTTTTGTCTTTACACTAAGGGCAAACAATAATCTTAAGGTTGAATGTCGCACTACTGGTGAAAATGTGTCTGTATAGTCAACACCAGGTTTCTGCGAAAAACCTTTTGCCACGAGCCGGGTTCGAAAACGCACATTATTGTCAATATCAAGCTTTTTATTTAGCACCCACCTGCACTTCACTATTGTCACATCACCTGGATTGTCTACTAGCTCCCACGCCTCACTGTCTTCAAATGACTGCAGCTCCTCAGTGATTGCATGCTCCCACTGCACCCTCTCTGGCCCCTCAAGAGCCTCTGAGAAAACTATCTCCTCCGATGCTGGAACAGTACTGGAAACACATATGTTGCTATAACCATACCTCTCAGGTTTCCTTCTCTGACGCTTGCTATATACTTCAGTCACTTGTTCTGGGACATCTTGTGTTGGCATTTCAGTTAATGTCTCATTGCCATCAACATACTCTGAAGAATCTGAAGAGCAATCCAAAGAATCCTCAGTTTCTGGAATATTCTGAGACAATTCCCCCACTGAATCACTACTCTCTTCTACAGGACTGTCAGCTGGTGTCTCTTCATTAGGAATCCAGATGGCTGACTCTTCATTGGTTTCCTTGACCTCTGTCTTATCCTCCATCACTATGACATCTCTGCTGATGAGAACAGTGTTCTTGGTTGGATTGTAGACGCGATAGCCTTTCACATCCTCACCATATCCAATTAAAATGTGTTGTGTGGCTTTTTTATCCCATTTTAAACGTTTTTGTTTAGGTACATGCACCATGACTTGGCTCCCAAACAAACGTAGGTGACTCAAATCTGGTTTAGATCCATACCACAATTCATAAGGTGTCTTATCCAATCCAGACGCAATAGACCTATTTTTCAAATATACAGCAGTATTGGCTGCCTCTGCCCAAAATTTCTTGTCTAGCTTTGCATCATACAATAAACATTTAGCTTTCTCAACCACGGTTCGGTTAGCTCTTTCACAAAGTCCATTTTGTTCTGGGGTATAAGAATTTGTTTTTTGGTGTATTATACCTGTGTGTTTTAGGTAACTATTAAAATCCTTATTGCAAAATTCTAGTCCATTGTCAGTTCTCAATATCTTTATTTTCTTACTTTGTTGATTTTCAACAACTGATTTAAATTCCTTAAATCTGTTGAAAGCTTCACTCTTCTGCTTCAGAAAATATATAAAAGTCATTCGACTATAATCATCAATAAATAACAGGAAATATCGAGCACCATTTAAAGATCTTGTTTCCATCGGTCCACAAATATCACTGTGAATTCTGTGAAGCGTTTCTGTACTGCGCTCACCCACATGTGAAAAAGGTAATCTTGTTTGCTTTCCCTCACAACAAGTGATACATTGAGACTTGGTCATGTCAAAGTTGCTATCATATGACAAACCATCCACAATACCGTTTTTCATTTTAAGCATATCTTGACTGTTTATGTGTGCTAATCTTCTGTGCCATAACTCTCCACTAACTGTTGGAGCAGTCAACAAACAACTTTGTGATTGTAACCTCAACTTATAAACACCATCTGATAAATCTGCAGTCGCAATTAAATGATTGTATTTGTTGCGAATATAACAGTGCTTCTCTTCAAATGTGACATTATTTTCATTCTTAATAAGTTCACTCACTGATAATAAGTTAGTTGTTAAACTAGGCACACAAAGCACATTTTTAACTGTTATGTGATATTTTAAGTCCGAAACAATGTCTACGTCTCCGGAACAAACAACTGGAACTTTTGATTCATTGGCGACAACAATTTCTGGTAAACATGGCGATAAATTCATGTTCTTTACCCAATCTTTATTCGCAGTCATATGTGCACTTGCACCGGAGTCCACGTACCATTCGTTCTTATTAAATTTTCCGTTCAGGAAAACAACATTAAATACACATTTACTTTCATTTCTTTTTAACAATGGGCACTGATTTCGATAATGTCCTTCCTCTTTACACTTGTAACATGTAATTGTTTTTGTTGATGTATTTTCTGTCACTGTCTTTTTGTTTGACATTGACGATGACGTCCCGCCATTTTTCTTTGGCTTGTTGCTAGAGGAATTTTTATTTCTCGCTGCGAATGCTGTGCCACTATTTTCATTTTCACTTGCTACCTCCATGTCGAGTAATTTCGACTTTATGACATCTGCAGTTATCGAAATACCCGAATGTTCTATTGCCATTATCATTGGTGAAAAACGTTCGGACAAACCTGCTAATAATAATGATCCTACCCATTCATCTGTTATTGTAAATCCCGTGCCATTTAACCGTTGAGCAGTTTCGACCATTTGTGTGACGTAGGTAGACATCGAGTCACAATTTTCTAGCCTTATGGATATCAAATGTCGAAGCAGGGTTATTTTTCTTGAGAAACCAGAGTCATCAAACATGGTCTTTAACTTCTTCCATAATTCTGCCGAGCTCTTGGTGTTCTTAATATGCACATACAACACTGGATCAATCGTTAATATTAACTTTGCCTTCGTTTTTGCGTCGTCAACTGGCTTTACTTCGAAATCTGCCGTTGGTTTGATGTACTTGTCCATCCCTTCTAGAACCAACAAATTTTCCGCCGCAAAACACCACTCATCGTAATTCTCCCTGCCTTTTAACTTCGGCACATTGGCAATATAGCTCGTAGTCATGTTTCCGCGAAGCAACGTGCACAATTTATCTATTTTACACTTTAAAATAACTGATAAATCGAGAGAAGCCCATAACCTATTAAAACACGTGAACTGTTCGCAACAGACTATATTTTATTCAAAAGTGAGTTACACATTATAACGTATAGATGGCGTCACTAGTTACCAGTTTTTAGTTTTGATACACATATTGACAAATATTTAATAGAAATCATTGTTTTATTACAAACATTGTTTTAAATACGTGTTTTAAAACAACTTGTTTATTTTATGCCAACCCTGTTCCACATATGGATATTTTATTATAATTATGCCACGTTACTGATTCAATTAGAGGCCCATTCCTATAAAAAAATAGCTTTTGAGGTTCTCTACGCATCGACAAATTCCTTTATATTGCAGGCCCACGGGTGATAGTAACCATCAGGCCATCTATTGGTCTGTTTGACAACCATGAAAACACGAAGGTTTTTTCGTGGAATAATTTTTTTTTTTCGAACAATGTCAAATTGATTTTCCATTATAGTTTCTTTATTTTTGTAGCTTTTTTATTGTTGATATCTACTGTCCACTCACGTATGCTGCTAAAAATAATTATCTTAACACATGATATAAAATTCTGTTTCTTAGCTAAACAAGGAATAATCAGGACCGTAACAGCCTCTGGGTAAATTAGTGGGTACAAGGGAATGTAGTGTAGTAGGTATACGCGTGAATTAGTGTGACGCGGGCCTTATACATCTTCGGCCGAACTTTGCTCGAATGCCTTCGGCCAAACTCGGCCAATCAAACCAAACTAATACAACTTAATATTTTAAAGAGGTAATGATTCTGAAAATTCTTTATTCAACGGAAAGTTACAGTATTGCCGAGTGTCATAGGATATATTTTATTTATTTATTTAACCATTTATGTACACACATATATAAACAGACAAGAAGAAAAGAACAGAAAAATACGTACAAAGGTGATGTTTATTTCTAAAGAAATCTCTTCCAGCATACCTGCGATAGGACAGAGGGTAAAAAGAGATGTAGACACTGTGACACTGTGTTTTTTTTTTATGTGTTAAAACAAAAAAAAAAACAACGGGTTGCACTCCGGGAGTGCCGGCAGAAGTGAAAAAATGAATATTAACGTTGCGGTCTACTCTCCCTCCGTCTTACGAATTTTCGATCAGGTCACGTGTCCTGAAGCGAGTTTAACATTTTTTACCCATCACAAAAAAAGTGCACAACGCCGCTAAAGAAGTTTTCATTTAAAAAAATACGAGGATGAAGCCGTGGCCAGAAGCTTGCATAAAATAAAGTGATTGCGTACACTACTTGAACCGACATCGTTCGATGACGTCCGATAACGATGATAATGTTCCCACTGCTGGAACACAGACCTCGTCTCGGTGAGAGGAAGTGGACCGTAATCCACCACGTGGTGGTGTTTAATCGGTTTTTGGGTGACGTCTCTGAGTGTGGAAATTGTGACTACATTGTTGTTTTAGGTTCTGACCTGTTAAAACAAATGTAAGTGGTATAGAATAGTAAATAAATAAATAAATATAATTTATATGATTAATTACATATAAATACAAGCAAAAATAAATACAGAAATATACTAAAACAAATAAGACAAACAATGGGAACACATTAACGTTGTGATTAATACTGTTACTTTATTTATTTATTTAATACTTCAAGCACACAAATGTACAGAGGCGGACTTAATGCCATAGGCATTTTCTACCAGTCAACCTTCGGGTGATGCAGAGACAAACAGTGGTAGGTGCAATAATATACTGTGTTTGCGGCGACCGGCCAGTCGCTTTTAAGTCACGCGTCGCCACTGCGCGGCGAGTCGCCAAGTTGCTCGGGCGACTGGCAGCCTACACGCGTGGGAAAAAATAATTGAGTTAGGCGCAGATCGAGTCCGCACTGCAGTTTTGAAAACGTGTGGTGAATTAGTAATAGTTTTTTTAACGATGTTATTTAATATTTAAAAATGTATGTTCATTGCATTCCTAATGATTCAAGCTTTCATTGATTGTATTGATTTACAGCCGATATGAGACGACATCTTAAATTTGCAACAAATTTTCTTACAGTTTCTGATACTACCATTGCTATTGTATTTGCTTGGCACTAGATTTTTTTGGCTCATTGCATTCCTTATGATGCAAGCTTTCTTCTATTGGATTTTTTTAAATTTCTGAGCAGATTTACGGCCAATATGAGTCTAAATATTAAATTATTTTGCTATTGTCAACTTCATATGCATTTTGACCCCTATTTTATGAAATATTTTTGTTAATCTCCTTAAGTCCTGGCAGTCCTTTGTCAACTCTTGGGAATGACACCAGAATTACCATTCTGGCTGAATACGTTTTTGCACTATACATACTAATTGGAATTTCGACATATAGGTAGTGAAAAACAGAGGGCTCCTGCCCTCACGATGTGACGTCATAGGCAAATTATATCCTGCCTGAAAATTGTTATAATTATGACCTGTCTTTTGCTTGCTCAACTATTACTCTAACACGTTAAGCCGTTGGTCCTATGCCTGATCTCTCTCCGGTCGTGTCGGATTGCCGTCCCATCGGACTATGAGAGTGAGGGAAGAGAGAGGTCACCTGTGTCTGCGCACACACTTGTGCACTACAATATCTCCCGCGCCGAAGGCTAGTCTCCGTTAAAGATTGGCCGCCGTGGCCGAAATACTGTCTGGAGGACTATATTACTCTAGCATTAAAATTCTATTAACGATTGAAATCTTACATGTTTTTTCCGGTCAGAAACATTGAATTAACTACCACTACTCCGAGCGAAGAGACGTATTCACGTCAAAAGAAGAAAAAAAAGGTGGAAAAGGCTTTAGACACACATAAAAACTTGTACACTTTTAGGTGTAAAATGTTTGTGAGAAAGCGTAGGTACTATTATAAGGCGATTGGTCTTTTAGATTTCAGGTTGTTTATAAACAGACTAAACACACGTCGTAAGAATTTGTACACGGTACTTTTCTGTAAAGCTGACTCGAAACCTCACGCAAGTGAGCGCACACAATTCGAAAGCGAACTCATTTGTTTTTAAATTATATCATCGCGGATTCACAACGAGACACCGTTCGAATTTCGAAGAGATGTTTAGAGAAAAACACTCTTCTTGTTAGCTGTGAAGGTACAGATAGTCATAATAAAATTTTGATGCCTCCATACGGCTCCCATAGGGAATCTGTAGAAGTTAAATTTTACGTAAGCCCTATAAACCTTTATACTTGTTGCTACTCACATTGAGATTTTATTTCTTTGTGTTTACAACCACGGAAAATTAAAGGTCTCAATGAGAAGTGCTGCAAGTAATTTCAACAGCACATAAAATCACGACTCTAATCCCCGAAAGGGTAGGCAGTAGTAGCTCTTTGTGATGGAGCTCGTAAGGTGAAGTCCTATAGTTTGACCGGGACCGCTGTTCCGCGCCTTAGGTATGGTAGGCAGTAGTACTAGCATGTAGCTCTTTGTGATGGGCCCGGACTCTGCCAAAGTGAAGACGAGACAAGAGGAGAGATGTGTTTTAAGCAACCAATAGAATTTCGTAATTCACACAGCTCGTCTCCACTCAGCTTCAGTGGATACCACTGAGTGGAGATGTATCATATCTGTATGGCGTGATCAGAGCGGAGATGTGAGCTGTGCCTCGCAAACTGGCGACGGTGCGCAGTCGAGATGACAAGAGACGTGAATGGTGCAGTGAGCGGTCAACATCCAACGTTCGCCGCACGCAGCTCAGTTCCACTCTAACCAGCACATATCTCCGCTCCAGTCTAGCCAGTACGCATCTCCGCACAGCTTCGGTGGATACACCCTAACTGAAAAACATCTCTTCTCGTCTCCGCTTCGAACATCTCCGCACATCTTTGTATCATCTACGCTTTGGTGGAGTCCAGACCTTATGCACGCTAATTTAACAGCACTTTTGATCTCCATCTTTCTCAAAAGGCTATGTTCATGAATGAGTTGCAAAGAAAGCAGTATAATTTGAATATTTAACAGAAATATGGCTTGTATAATTTAAACTTGAATTAAAATGAATGTAACTTATATTTAAACTGTCAGTTACTGCTGGAAACTAATTATAATGCAGATTTATGCATAGTTAATTCAGTTGCATTTTGAGATGAAGATTTTTAATGCAATCATGGAAATTTTAAATTGCAGAGTTGGTATATTAAGATAGTATTAAGAACTCAGCCTATTGCAGTTCACTGCTGGACATAGGCCTTTACCAGGCTGCGCCACAACACCCTGTCCTCTGCCTTCCGCAGCCAGTCTGTCCCAGCCACTTTCTTAAGGTCGTCGATCCATCTAGCTGGAGGGCGTCCCATGCTAGTCTTGCCGATACGCGGTCTCCACTCCAGGAGTCCAGGAGTCCTCTGTTCCAACGGCCTGCCACTTCAATTTGCTTACTCTGCAAGCTATTTCTGTAACACCGGTTCTTTTCCGGTTAATATCATTTCTGATTTTATTCTTCAAAGAAACTTCGAGTATAAGATAATACATACATACATATATAAACCCACTCCTTTTTCCCATGGGGGTAGGCAGAAACTACAGAACGCCACCTGCTACGATCCTCATATACTCCTTTTGCCTCGTTTACGTTCATACATCTGGTCATACACGCACGCTGGTTGCCAGTACTACGCACCTGTCCTTTCTGAAGAACATCACCAATAAGGTCAGTATATGTCCTCCTAGGGCGTCCCCTTCCAGCGTTTCCAGTCACATCTGCTTTGTAAATACCTTTTGTTAGTCGCCTTTCATTCATCCTCTCAACATGACCAAACCATCTAAGCATACCTTATCCTTATCATGTATTAATAATGTCTCGATTCGTCTGGTACACCAGTTCAAATACTTTGGACATTTCGTTGCCGATGACCTGAACATGCTGCAGAGCAGTCATTATTATATACCGAGCCTTTTCTACGTTGTGGTCAGCTTCGCGTCTAACCAGAAGCAGCTGTATACCAGTATTTTACATGGAGCGACTGTCTATTTGACCTGCACAACCAAGTAACTGGGTAACGCGATACCCCTTGGTAGGACTGGTTTTGGGACATTCTGGCTGTACAGACTGGCAACGGGGCAGTATAAGTTGAAAAAATAAGCCGAAATATAAGTTAAAACTAATTTATTTAATAATTTATTATCACTTAAGGTATTAAAAAAAAATATCTTCTATATACCTTTCAGTAAAGTGAAAACACAATCATTCTAACAAAATAAAACAGCTTTAGTCTACTACGCCGTAGACCCTGCTACGCGCTACGTTACTACGCGGCTACGAATTCCGAAGACATTTCTGTCATTGTTAGAAATATTCCAATTAGGTTTAGAATTAACTTCAAGCCTTGTTACAAAAGGGAACTGGCTCAGATTTGTTAATTCCGTTAGCCTTTGTAAGAACTAATTCTAGAATTAATATGGGGCGTTCTTATTTACTTGGTTGTAAATTATTGTTAACTTAAAATGTTTAGCGCAAGTTTAACTTAATTTGTACTTAGTTGAATTTGCAAAGTTGAAGTTGTTGTTTGTTGAAGTTAAAAGTGGGACTTTGGTCGAGTTTTCATTAGTCAGACTTTAGTTTTTATCACAATTTGCAAGACAAACACTTAATAATATTCTTAATAAAATATGAAGTACTAGCTATGCTCCGCGGTTTTACCTTATAAGTCTTGATTCCGTGAGAATATCGAGGTAAAAAGTATTATATATCCTAATCCAGGTCATGGTCTACCCATATGCCAAATTTCATCCAAATCCGTTCAGCCATTTTAGCGTGAAAGCGTAACAAACAAACAATCAAACAAACTCACTTTCGCATTTATATTATTATATAATTATGTACAATACGTATCATATAAATATCACAACCATTTAAATAATTAAAGGTTAGTATTTTAGTTCATCGGCTCGGTAATAAGATGAATTTAATGAGTTGAATTTTTTCATGACTAAATTGACTAACTTTATACTTTACATTGTTCTCACATAAAAGCAACAAGAATTATATACCCAGGATTTTGTAATATTTTAATTTAAAAGATTGTCCTTGGAGTTTCTTGCCCGTTCTTCTCCATAGAGATCTACGTTTTGGAATGGCCAACTAGCTTCAACTTTCTGACTAACTGACCGACTCTTTGACAATTCAAAAGTGCCTGTTAATGGTTTAATTGTAATAAATGCTTTGAGTTTGAGTTTGACACTTTTTTTACAAAATATGAAATAAAAATAGCCTGTTACCAAAATGCCAAATAATTATATACATACTAAGTAATATGACAATTATTGTAAACATGACAACTTTTATAATACTCGTATCATACCTCTTTCAATTATTATTTGTGACATTTGTTTTTATGTAAAGTAGGCCGCACGTCAGATTATCAGACAACATAGATCTATATAATGTTAGCCTAGTTTTACCCTGAACAAAACAAACTATGACCTACCAATCTAGTCACCCGCAGTGCAAATAGCATCGTTTTAATGAAACTACAGTTACAACAACACAATCAATTAATTGACATTTTGCTCCAGTTACACACAATATCGAATGGTGGAGCTCGTGGCTAAGTAATATCAGCCGCACGTATCGATCCATCAGGTTAAACTACGCTTGCCGGGGTAGGTCCGTGGATGGGTGACCATCTTTACATACCGAGACTCCTCCGTGCATCGGAAAGCACGTTAATTCGTTGGTACCGGCTGTCATTTGTGGATCTTTGACAGTCGTTACGGGTCGTCAGAAGCCCGAAACTCTGACAACCAGTCTTATCAAGGGGTATCGTGTTACCCAGTAACTAGGTTGTGGAGGTCAAATTGGCTGTCGCTCCATGTAAAATACTGGTATGCAACTGCATCCGGTTAGACTGGAAGCCAACCCAACATAGTTGGGAAAAGGCTAGGCAGATTGCATGGTTCTCAGTAAATTAACATTTTAATATGATTACATCATGTTTTATTTTTTTAATTAAAAAAAAAATCTAAATTCAAAAGTCATTTATTCAAACTAGGCTGAGAATTTGCACTTTTCGAACGTCAAAATTACATAAGACAGTCCCCCAAAACGCCCACCCTTCACCACTTCCTAGTGCTTTAGCTGGGAAGAAGAAGTGGCGCAACAAACTCCCCAGCAGCACAGCTGTCTGTTCAGTTAGAAAAAATTGATTCTAAAAAATTGAATGCAAAGTCATATTTACATTACGCAACACAAAACATAATTTAAAATATAAAATTAATAGCCATATGACAGCTAGCACACGCCAATATACCAACTAAAAACATCGAAAACTATACTCAAGCAGAAATAAAAGTAACTAAACGAAAACAATATCTAAATAAAAGCCTCCAGGCATAAGGGCGTGCCCGCTTACATATAGCTGTAACTGGAAGTTATAATTGATAAACTAGGACCATCGAGGTAAAATAAAAAAATATAGAGGTCGCTAGCTAACCACCTAATGCAATACAACTCATAAAAAAAACATTGTAAAGAGTGGATTATGTCAACACTAAATTAAAATAAAATAAATTGACTTATAAAGTAGTTTGGGTATAGTATTCAGTAGCCTGATATTCTGACTACCAGTCTTACCAAGGAATATCGAGTTACCCAGTACCTGGGATAGTGGAGGTTAGATAAGCAGTCGGTCCATGTAAAATACTGGTATTCAGCTGCATCCGGTTAGAATGGAAACCTACAATGACATAGTTGGAAAAATGGTTGGGAAGATGATGGATATTATATCTTACTAGCTGTTGCCCATGACTTCGTCTGCGCTCCAGGATGAAAAGTAGCCTATGTCCTTTTCCAGGGTCATGGTCTATACATGTGCCAAATTTCATCCAAACCTGTTCAGCCGTTTTAACGTGAAAGCGTAACAAACAAACAAACAAAAAAATAAAGTCTCTTTCACGTTAGGATTATAGTGAATAGAAAGAAGTTTGATTCCGATCTAATGCACAGTTTCAAGGTTTTTTTTTTATATGAAATAATTATCACTTAGTGACCTTATCGGTGATGTTCATCAGAAGAGTCAGGTGCGTAGTACTCGCAACTGGTTACGCGGCGTGATGTAGCGTGCTCTGGCGGCTGAGAGTATGTCATGCTCACTCAAATGTCTCGCTGGTGGTGGCGTGTGTTGGATCGTTAAGTTTCCTTCAAAATGGTTGAGCTAAACGATGCTGATCCATGCGTCATGTTCGTGAACGGGCAACGAAACGGGTCATCTGTTATCTGCCACGGCTTATTTTAATGTTTGAATTGTTTTTATCTTATTATGGACGCTTTTTACGTGCACGTTCTACATTGTTCTCACATGTATAATTTCAATATGAATGATGTAAACAATATTTTGTAACAATATTATGATTTAAAAAAGTGTCCGTGGAGTTTCTTGCCCGTTCTTCTCCATAGGTACCTACTACGCTTCGGAATGGGCAACTAGCTTCATATTTGACTGATTGACGCCTTGATAATTCAAAAGTGCCTGTAAATGATTTATTTTTATTTATTTATTTGGGACAAACAAACAGTAACACATTATATCTGCGCAAACAATATAAACAAAGATATTATATAAATGTGAAACTCACACCCTTATCCACGGCATATACAATTCATATAACTTTACTAATGAACAATCTATGCGAGTAAGACTACAAGACTGTTCAAATAACTATACATCGGAATCCTTAAGTTTATTTAATTGAAATAAATGCTTTGAGTTTTGAGTTTGAGTTTGAGTGAACGTAAACGAAGGCAATCGTAGCAGGTGGCGTTCTGTAGTGTCTGCTTACCCCATGGGAAGAATTCGTAATTTTTTGTATGTGTATGTATGTTATTTTAGCTTGCGTACTGTAAGAGACCACAATATTAATTATATAATTTGTTTGCTTATATCTAACACTTAACTACAATTTAAAAAAAAACGAGCGAAACATTAGTCGCTTATGATGTGTAACATCTGACATCATTTTTTTTTGGTTGGTAAATTATCAAATAACTTCTCCGTATCAGACTCTTACTGACTAAAACCCACCCGTGCTCTTTCAGTTGCCTGTACGTTGCCAGGGGCCACGGTATCCCTTTCGGACTTTCCGCAACCCCGGCAGGCATCGGTCCTATCGGACCCCTTCACTTGCTGACATCTCTTTGAGGCGCGCGCGGAACAACGCGTCGTTGACCCCTTATCGGACGGCGAGCTACCCATTGCTCACCGTCCGCAAGCCCGCGCCTACGGTGGCCGGGAATCGACCTGCGATTCCCGTCTCCTGCGGCGGCTAGGGGCGTGAGGGCGCGAAATTTGCCTCTCCCTCACGCGTTCTGCCTTCTCCTTCGCGAGCATTACTGCTTCGCAGAAGGAGGTGACGGCCTCCCATGCCCTCTCGCTCCGTACCATGGCCTGGACCAGGGCCGGACGCGAGAGATCCCCGCCACCTATCGCCTCCACCAGGACACGGCGATGCTCTGCCCAAGCCGGGCAGACCTCCACCGTATGCTCCACCGTGTCCTCCGGGCGATCCACACAATGATGACAACATCTGACATCTTGGCTGATAAAAACATAATATACAGTAGGCGCTCGGTAATCTGACACGTCCAACAGTCCGGCGTTCCTTAACTTAGCTCTCTTACCACAAATATCTGTCTCCTACTCTGTAATCGACAGGTTTGATAAAAAAGTTGGCGAGCACAGAGCGCGTTCATTGACAGTTGTCGTTCTGCAGTCCGGTACGATTCTGCGAGTAGGTATTATTACGTAAACTAATAAAAAAAAATGCTTTGTAAATCCGTGTTAAAATGATTTCTTACCAGCTAGCTGACATTTCCTATAGAAGTCTTCGATAATCCAGGATTGGTGAAAAAAAAGGTTTACCGAGCGCCTACTGTACAATATCATATTAATAATATTCATCACCATGATCACTTTTTTAATTTTTTATCATCACTGACACCGTGACCGTCATCATCACCGTCATCGTTATCATCATTATCATCCTCCGGAAAATGGAAAAGAAAGAAAAAACGTTTATTTGCGGTAAGCATGACGCAAAAAAAAGAGCTATAAATAAAAAAAAGAAACAAGTTTAGGGAAAATATGCGTCACATCCACGCAAAACGGCCATCGCTCAGCACAATGCTGCGACCCTATTTTGACGTTGACGTTATGAGGTCGACCGGTGCAGCATACAATGAAATATAATTATGATATAAAAATAAAATAATTAATTCTACATAAATAAATAAAAATGGGTTGGTACCATCTAATGGACAACTCAAGCACCACGCGCGCTCATTGGTCAAATCAAATAGCGCGCGCTTTTCTGGCTTCTTGTTACACAATTCCGTCGCTTTTCACGAAATTACTCCCACAGATTTGATTATTTTCATTGAACAGATAGATATTACCTACTCATAAAAAAACAGTACTTACACGTGTCGTTTTGTTATAACAAAACACAATAAATAAAGTGAAATAACTATTCTAACAAAGCAAATGTTATCTTTAAACACATATTTTATACCGCTCACAAAAAAATTAAAAACACGTTTCATTTATCCAACAAAAATAACCTTAAACAAAACTAAAATGAAAAAGAGAAAATTAAACTGTAACATTTTGCTTCAGCAGATATCATCTCGCGAAAATATTTATTTAATACATAATCCCCCATTTCGATGTCGGGTCACAGGTCCTATGTAAACAGTGCGATAATTTTGTGAAAAAATTAATGATGAGGCCTAAACTAACAACGGTAGGATGAATTGGAGCGACCTTTAATTCCTATTATATCTTTGGAAGAAGATTAATTAAAAAGCCTACTTTGATGATTAAAATAATATCGGCCTGTTACAACTTCGGTGTAAGATGGAATCGTTTTTTTCAAAAGTATAAGGCTACTTTACGCCAATTCAAATTCAATTCAATTCAAAATATTTTATTTCACATAAACCCACATGGGCACTTATGAAACGTCAGAAGCTAGGTGCACGGTTCCAATTGGTTGTTTCCTATGGAGAAGAGCCGGCAAGAAACTCCACGGTTACTCTTTTAAAAATAATTGGCTTTTACAATATTTTCAAATAACAGTGTTATTAGGTATGGGAGGACAGTGTAGGTCTTTCAACAAGTGCCAGGTACTTAATAGAATAATGATGGTCAACAAATCTACAGTCCACTAGGCCTACAGCGTTCTCACATTCACAAAATTGAAAAGAATCTATATAAAAGATAAATAAAATAATAAAAATAAAAACGTATTTTAAACGAAATGACGTGATTGCTATTACAGCTGTATAAAATCTGAATAATTATCATGTCCACAAAAGCCACTAGTAAAGAGTTGAAATTAAATTGTAGGTATATAATGTCAAATAATAGGGTGATTATGTCAAGGAAGAATGTAAAAAATGTAAACATGGTAATTTGGGAGCAGTTAATAGACTCTTACATAATTTGCCGTTAATGAGGTACCAGGGAAGCCACATGTGCAGAAGGAATTATTGCCAAACTTAGTTGTCTTCAACGTAATAATAACGGCCAAACCCAATAACCTATTCTCAGTTAAAGACAGATCGTTATTGATGGTAGACAGTATAATTCTATCTGTTATTGTGTAACATTCTATAGGATACCTAGTCTCTGACAGATTATTGGGACGTTATAAGCATAGATAGTTAGGTTTTTCTATCTCCAGTATGCAAAAACTGGTGATAGATAGGTTATTGAGTTAGTGGGAGTACAGGAGTTCCAGTTATTGGGACTACAGGAGCTAAACGCACGTTGTAAAATGTCTATCCACTGCTAGCGTTGTTATCGCGTTTCTCTTTCTTTTCTATTCAGTCCGATAGTGACCGCGCTTTAGCTGTTGTCAGTCTCTTAAGTCCTAGTAGAGTTGTACTCTAAACATAACTTCAAAATTCGAACGTTGTCTCATTGTGAATCCGCGATGATTTACTTTAAAAACAAATGAGTTCGCTTTCGAATTGTGTGCGCTCACTTGAGTGAGGTTCCAAGTGAACTTTACAGAATAGCATGTCGGCTAAATATTTTATTTTTTACTTCACTGTAACAATTCAGAACATGTTGCACACACAATAGTGTATGCAGTGTTGTCAGCAAAATGATAGCTTTAAAGACTTAAAATATAAATATTGTAATAACCTTCATGCTTTATGCTTTTATTATGTTTTTTGATGTATAACATCTTTCCTGTCACTTTCTTGCAATCTGTGGGAGTGATTTCGTAAAAAGGGACGGAAATGTGTAACAGGAAGCCGAGGAAGCGCGCATTATTCGATTTGACCAATGAGCGCACGCTATTTTATTTGACCAATGAGCGCGCGCGGTGCTAGAGTTGACCGTCAGACGGTATCAACCCATTTTCAAGAGGTTGGTACTGTCAGCCAAGATGTCAGATGTAACACATCATATACTGCTGTAAGGCTCGCTCGTTAAAAAAAAACAAAATTACGTTTTAAATTACACTTTTTGACAAATAAATTTGTTGTATCAGCGACTTTGTAGTTTTAACCAGCAAATATACAGCCCACACATGTTTACCACTGCAAAAACGTATGATTTTTTTTTAAATTTCGAATACATTGATGGCTGTCGCTCAAAACTAGCAAAACCAGACCTGATTTGACAAAAAAAAAAGTAAGTGAGTCTTAAAAGAATGGAATTAAGGCGTGATTTGACAAAAGAACAAAAAAACGAATATAGTATAATTAAATATAGTACAATAGAAATTAAGCCAGCTGTACTAGTGACCTAGATTCCTGCTGATATACAAAACACAAATGAAATGAAATGAAATGAAATGAAATGAAATGAAATGAAATGAAATGAAATTGTTTATTCTGTAAATAGGATATTGGAATCACTTTTACACGTCATCTTAAAAAAATAATTAAAAATTAGCTAGATGAGTTCGGCGTTTCCTATCTGACTACTCTGAGAAGAAAGGCCGAAACAAACTCAGAGGTCATAGTCTCTTTTAAAGTCCAGACATAATCTTGGTCAGGCCATATGAGGACCATGTAGATTAGTGTCTGAAATGGTCTTTTGAGAAAAGAACCACACAGATTTGAGTGGACCTGTCCTGTCAGTGCAAGCATTTGTCAGTAATCGTGGAGCTCAACCCAGAACTTAAGGAGCTCAACTCGACGAACAATACCAAAGAAAGGACATTTGGGTAGGCCTCATAAACTACTCAAACTGCCAGACCATCATTAAAACTAAATAAGAAAGAAAAAATAATAATAATTAAAAAATCCACATAGTCCTCACATTCACAAAAATTTTAAAAATAAAAAAAAAAAATACTTTACAAAGTAATAATGTCATTTTGTATGTAATTTTTATACATATAATACTGGTATTGATTTTATGATTTTAGCACAAGGCTTAGCAGAGCGAGCAGCTCAATCCCAAGCTTTTTTATCATCTAAATAATCTAAAATTTTATAGTACCCTTTTTTGCAAAGTTTGGTTTTAATACAGCTTTTAAATCGTTTAATGGGTAAGTTTCGAATGTCGATGGGAAGTTTGTTGTAAAAGTGTATACATTGACCCATGAACGAGTTGCCTACTCTGTGGAGACGAGTGCGGTGTACAGCGAGGTTGTGTTTATTCCTCGTATTTAAACTATGAATATCGGAAATCTTTTTAAAATTAGATATATTTTTGTGTACATACAATAGGTTTTCAAAAATATATTGTGACGCTACAGTCAGAATATTTATTTCTTTGAATTTTTCTCGAAGGGAATCTCTCGGACCTAGGTTGTAAATGGCTCGAACAGCCCTTTTCTGTAGAACAAAGATAGTATTAATTTCCGAACAAGTTCCCCAGAGAAGAATTCCAATGAGTACAAAGCCAGAACATACCTTTTGTGCCTTTAATTGTTTTCTAGAGACCCCTTTTTTAAGTTCAAGATGGCGCCGAAAGGTACCTCTTTGAGGTTGGATTTGTCAGGTCAACAGAATTAATGGATTTTGACCTCTTGACAATATACTTGGTAAGTTGTCAAAGGTCAGAAACCCATGCCCCGGTCCCATGACCCATGTCCTATTTAGGACGGAAGAAAAAATTACAATGTTTTTAAGGTAGTATTTGTGACGGCTAGGGCTTTGCAGGCAGACTGCGCAGGCCAATAACTGATAGGTAGTGCTTAGAGCACACTGTAAATACCATAAAAGCTAGAATAAAGCTTCGACCAAACCTGATCGACCACAACGCGAGAACTAAGCGGGAACGCCATATAATTTACACGGGCAGCGTCCGCTGCGGAGTAGACACTCCCGCTTCGATCCCGCGTCCCGCGTTGTGGTCTTTCAGGTTAGGCTGAAGCTTAAGAGGGAACAGGGCCTGCGAGGAATTTGAAAAATAGGTATTTGAAGAATTTATTGCCGTCGTCTTACCTTAAGTCTGCCTCCGTAGAGTGCGATACGGACAGCTGCAGCTTAGGCCGAATATATCACATAAAAAAATTCTCCTTACTTATTCTCCTCAAAAACTGAGCCGATTTATATTTAACATATTTTTTTTAAGAAAGAGTATGTCTAGGTTCCTATTTTATTTTATGTTAAAATCTTTTCGAATTTCTAGTAGTCCTCTAATCATGGCGATAAAAATGGGGCATTTTGTAATTTTTTGAGGGTCATATGTTCTCTCTTTTATAAGTTGCTGAAAAAAAGGAAATAACAGACCTTGATCTTATGGAAAAAATGGTTGATCTATAGGCATTGTTCAGGAAGAGAAAAGGGGAATACATTTGTATGGAGAATCGCAGACCCTGTTCCCTCTTAATGATGAACTCTCCCTAAACCGGGGCACATGGTGTAAGTCAGAGGGTTCTGTACAAGCATCTGCTTTTATAGCGAGGAGCAGCTGAAATGACCGAGTTATATCAGGGAACTAGTAATGTGCGTGCGTTTTAGTGATGTGCTTAGACACTTACTATCTTCATTAAATACGTTTGTGAAGAACAACGTTACATCTTGGATTTATTGTTTGTCATAATGTCATTAGCTTACCTCATAATATGAGTAATGCTATCAGCTAGAAGTGTTAGCTTTTAAAAAGACCGTCGTCACAGACGAATTATTGATTTATTTAACAACATACATCTACGATTACAGCTAACCAATGCAGTAAATGCACCTGAATGAATGCATAACATAATTGTTACTTATAACTAATACCTATAACTAATTACAAACAAAGCACTTCTTGTGAATTCACCCAGAGAACAACAGAATAAGTTCGTCTCACTCGTTATGAGGTTGAGCGTGCGGAGTGCACGCGTCAGCGGCGCCTCTTTTAACAGGTTGGTCGGAGCACGCGGTTCCACTAGCAGTCGTGGCTGCCGTCGCCGCCACACATACCTGTCCGGAACACACAGACTCACCTGGCCTAAAATAACTGCATTATGCACCTTCCCTCTTAGTAATTTAAATACATATGATGCGAGTGCAAGTTCCCTCCTAACCCTTAGCTCGTTGTATCCTACCATACCTAAAATAAATAAGGTAGGATACATTAACGGGTAAAAGGGATAGACTGCGTAATAACGCATGTATAAATATCTTATAAATTTATTTTGTACCCTCTCCAGCATGAGACTATATTTAGCTTCATGCGGAGCCCAGATGACTGCATTATATTCTAGCTGGCTCCTCACCAATGAATTATACATATAATGCTATAATAGCACTGGATACTATATTATAGTGAAGTCTCGACATCTTGGTCAGAACCTCATCTCCATTGGTTCAAACTTGCAGAAACCCTGTGCATTTTATTAGGTTAGAAGCAGGGCTTGAAATACCGGTATTTCTACCATTGGCCTTTGTGTGATACCGGTACCAGAGTAGTACCTGTACTATTGGCGTTTCTAATCAATATCGGTATTTTACCGGGACTAAAACCGATACCAATCAAATATGACCATAAGTAAGAGTGAAAAAACAGATTATAGTAAGTAAAAAGGATAGTTAAAAGGCATTAGAAAAACAATTTCAAGGTTGCCAACCGTACGGGCGTCCCTGATTTTGGTACTGGTACTTGTTAGGTGGAGTACAGGTACCTGTCTGGAACCGGTATCCAGGTTCCGAAATGGAAAGAATCGCTAAGTACCAATACTGAACTTGTACTTTTGGTACCGGTTTTAAGCCCTGGCTGGAAGTGAACTTCAAAACAGTTATAAAAGGCAAAATATAAAAGTTATAAGACTAAAACCCAACTACCACAAAAAAGTAATCTAAAATGGTGTAAACAAGACATCACAGACGGATAAATAAAAAATGGAGTCACACGTGTTAGGGGGCAAAAATCTAACAGATTACGTGTGACACCGTTTTTTTTAAGTTCATGACTTTATTATCTAGAAGGCGCCATATTCATTTAATGTGATGTCCCAAAGCTTATAAGCAGCGGACGATCAAGACGCTTCCAACGATATCTCATTTATCAAATTATGATGAGCAGTTCAGAAGTTATGAGGGAACAAATGAACATACATACAAACCAGTCAAAATCATAAGCCCCTTTTTTGCTTCGCCGTAGTCGGGTTAAAAATAAAATAACACCTATTACTGTCCCACTGCAGGACAAAGGCCTCTTATCATTCAGAGAAGACAAAAATAATGATAATGACTGTGAAAGTACTCCATAATAACGATTGACCCCTATTTCAAACGTTGTATTATACAGACGCTTTACTTCGTAACTACACAATAGAAGTCGGCATCAAACGTTCCTTTGTTCATTTCATTTGTCACAAACGTGAGGTTTGAGTCTTTGGTGCTAAAGTTCTTCACACATACAATAAAAGGATGCCTGTCCACCGAACAGTGTAAAACGGAAACATTTATACAATATGTGAAAAAACCCTGTCGATTCGAAATTACCACATGGGTACTGCAATAACATTCCCAAAAAGTAATAAAAAATCTTATTAATAATGAAAATATTGCTGTTTAAAATTCACATTTTTAGTACCAAAATTACCCCAAATTCAATAAAAATTTGCAAATTTTCAATAGGGGTCATAAGTTATTACTTGTAGACACTCGCTTAACAACAGCTGCCCACGCCCCATTTAATATAAACCGGCAAAATTATCCATTGAAAAAAAAAGTGCCAATTTTTTTTTTCCTGAAAGTTACCAAATAAATATACTCTCAATACGGTACTTAATAAAACCCTCACGAATCGGATATGGGATTTTTTCATGTTTTATTGACCAGTATGCAGTATCAACATCAGACAGACTAAAATTAAACTGTACTAGAACGTCAGCCATTACTAGAATGAAGATATTATAAAATCTTCGATGTTATGAAGGACTATTGTGTGTACATTCAGACACATTCTGCTATTCTGTAAAGTTCACTTGGAACCTCACTCAAGTGAGCGCACACAATTCGAAAGCGAACTCATTTGTTTTTAAAGTAAATTATCGCAGACTTACGACGAAACACCGTTCGAATTTGGAAGTGATGTTTAGAAAAGACTTTTGACCGAATGTCAAACCCACATAATTGAGTACAGACTACATAATATATTAAAAGTTCTGTTAAGAAGTTACTTTACTGTTACAATCATTGTCCCCTATTACAATAGACCCCTATCCACAGATTAATAAAGTACACATGGGACACTCCACAGTTTAGGTATGAAGCTACAAATACGCGGCGGGCCCGTCTTGCTGGGCCAATTCAGTGAGTGTAATGTAGTCAGAAGACCTAAGAGTCACGCGATAGAAAAAGAGGCAACTTCTAGGTGAATATAATAAAATTGTAGGTGATTAGCGCTGTGCGACCTGAATTGCACTTAATTGTGTCGTAGCAAGATCACTTTTGATGTGTAGCATCTTTCCTCTCGCTTTTCTGCAATCTGTGGGAGTAATTTCGTGAAAAGGGACGAAAGTATGTAACAGGAAGCCGGGGAAGCGCGCGCTATTTTATATGATTTGCTCGCGCTCATTTGTCAAATCAAATAGCGCGCTATTTGATTTGACAAATGAGCGCGAGCGGTTCTAGATTTGGCTGTCAGAAACGTCATTAACGAGCCCCCGCCCCGCCCCTTTAATTCAATGATTTTGCGGAGTGTCCTATCTGTACTAATCTGTGCCCTATGACTGACGTTGGGTTTCAGAAACTTTTTCCACAATACAACATAAGTTCGTTCCTTTGTTCATTTTATTGCTTCATGAGCTTTTGTAACCTCGATCTAAAATTTCTGTAAATCTCTATTCGTATTACAAAACGAAGTTTGGTTCAAGCTTAAATCTTCGACACTTTTTTAAGTAATTTGAAAATGTTTCTAATGTTGATGAAATCAGGTTTTGTAATTAGAACCTTAACACTGTCGGAATAAAGTTCGAAATTGCAATTCTTTTGTAATAAGGCCGTATATGTTTAGAACATGGTTTTTAGTTCATTTAAATTAAAATCGCCCGAAAACTTCATTAAAACTAGACTCGAAATAGGAATTAAAACCTTTACAGAAATCGAGTATGGACGATTTTATAGTTGAAAAGTTGTTTATTTTTTCGAAAGCAGTTGCACAAACCAAGCCTGACCACAAACGAAGATTTAAAAAGCTTGCAATAAAAGATCTATCAAGCTAAACTATGCTCTGCGAGTCTAATGAAAATAAAGAAAATTCTTACTCCACATCTGCTCATAGTTGACCGAGTGATTGCAGATAAAAAAAGAAAAAAATATATATACAGTGTGTCTGGTCACCGGTGTCCATCTCGTTAAGGTGAAGCAATATGATAAAAAAAAAATATCGACCAATCCGCCAAATAAGGCACTCTTTTTTTCTTGTTGTTTGTAAAATCGCATTTTGAACAATTAATGTAACAATTTTGTATTTTTTTAAATAGAATACCAATAAATTTTTGCATTGCGCTCGAATGAAATCACTTTTATGCCTGTAGGACCTCTACATCGGTAGATATTGCAAAATAAGTTAACCCAGTACATAGTAAAAAAAAAAATGTCCGCCATTTCAAAACGTTAGAGGCAAAATGCCTTATTATGGTGGATTTGTCGATTTGTCGATAAAATTGATCATATTGCTTAGCTTTAACGGGTCGGACACCGGTGACCACACACATTGTGAACGACCAAATATTGTTAAAAACATTTGTACCGATTATCATATTTTGTGCCTTGAAGACTACCAGATTAAATCTATTTAAAACAGTTATTATTACAACCAACCCCTATTTCAAGCAACCCCTAATTGAAACGACCCCTTTTTCAAGCTACTCCTATTCAAGTGAGTCCTTATCTAAACGACCCATATACAAGTATTTAAATATTAAAACATTTTCGCTACGTGACTATACAATAGGAGTCAGCATGAAACGTTCCCTTGTTCATTTTATTAGTCACAATATGACATTTTATTTGAAGATAACATTGAGCCACATAGATAGGCTCAGAGATAGGCTAACAAAAAGTTTTTGTACTGAAATACCTTCATATTTTATTTGTTAAAAAGTTTTAATGTGAAAAAGGGAACAAAGTTGTTTATGTATTTCGTTTGTTTATGTAACAAAAGCATATTAAAATGTGAACGGGTGCGTCTAATGTTTTTCGTAACGTTTTACGATATAAAGTAAACACGCTGACTGACTCGTTATTCTAGTTGTCGCAAAAAGCTACTGCTGACCATGAGGTCCTGGATTCGATTCCCAGGTCAGGCAAAGTGTTATTGGGTTTTTCTGTCCGGAATTGCTCAATAGCAGCCCGGAGTCTGGATTTGTGCCCGGTTGGTTGCAATAGGCTCGCCCCTATTACATGGGACTTAAACTTATACTGGCGAAATGAGTACTATAAGTACACCTCTACCTAACTCTTCGATGAGACAAGGCGTGATGTTATGTTATGTAAACTAAATATAATATTAGCGTCATGTTTCTATTCCTCTTTTGTGGTTAACAGAGGCACAATTTCCCAGATATCCGACCCAAGTAATAGGAGGTGAGCTTATTACATACCATTAAGAGGGAACAGGGCCTGCGATTCTCCATACAAACGTATTCCCCTTTTTTATTCCTGAATAATGCCTCTAGAGCAATCATTTATTTTTCATAAAACCAAGATCTACTGTAGACACGTCCCTGTTATTTCCTTTTTTTTTTAGCAACTTATTGGTGAAGAAAATATGACCCTCCAAATATTACAATATTGCCCCATTTTTACCGCCGTGATTAGAGGACTACCAGAAAAATTCTAAAAGTTTTTAACATAAAAGAAAATGATAGGAATCTAGACATACTCTTCCTCAAAATTTTAATTTAACAAACAATTAAGTCAGCTCAGTTTTCGAGGAGAAAAAAGGGGAATACGAAACTTCAATCTCGTCATTTTTTTTTTATGTAACGGTCTGAGCTGCAGCTGTCCCTATCGCACTCTACGGAGGCAGACTTGAGGTAACACGACGGCAATAGTTTCTTCAAATACCTATTTTTCAAATTTGTCGCAGGCCCTGTTCCCTCTTAACCGGACGCAAACACAGACTCTGAGCTGGTATTCAGAACGTTCTAATGGAAAAACTCTAGAACTATACCTGACCCGGGGATCGAACTCAGGACCTTATTTTCAGTCATCGTGTTTTCTATCACTAGACCAAAGAGTTCGTTCAAGTTCGGCTTTTAATAAAATAAACGTCGATCTTACTTAAAACCACACCTAAAAATATAAACGAAAACTCTATTCAAAGACGAAATAAAGGAATAACAATTTTCTTAATTTTCAATCTTGATTAGCTGCTCTCTTAATTCCTTGAGCCTGTTTTAATTAAATAACATTAATTTATAATTTCTCGGAGAAGAGACAATGGAAGATAATCCATGGCATACAGACGGAATTCTGTGGGAACTTAATTTGTATAGAATAATGTGAATATTGTTGATTCGGTTCATTATATCATTTAATTAGACCTGTATTGTTAATTGAATAGGTTTAAATAAGATGATTTGATTGTAGTAACATAATTATCAAATCAGGCGAGATCGTGGTTAAGAGCAAACCCATACCGGAATAAAAAATAAAAATATTCTCTACTAAACATCATTTCGAAATTGGAACGGTGTCCTGTTGTTGTTAGGTTTCAATTTATTAATAAATGTACATAATTGTTGGATATTGTACTGGCAACACCGAAAGGCCGTTGTTCCGCCATTTTGACATATCATTTGATATGTCAAAATGGCGGAACAACGGCCTGTTGGGTCAGGCGCTCGTAACGCGTACGACATGCTACTGGCTGTGTTGGTAAAAAAATATATATTGAGATAGAATGGTTGGAGATGTCCTTTCTGACCCTGATGACCCCACAACACTCCTACAGAAGAGCAGTAGGGCCACCAGTACAGTGCACAAATACACCCGACACCCGTCATTCCGACCTCACCGACGAGGTCCTCCGCGATCGCGACCCCCCCGAGTAAATAATACGCCCCCCCGACCCTTGCCCGATGAAGCGCCAGCCCACGCCGCAGCTGAGCGCGTAGCCTTAAATTCTGATGTATCCTTAATCCAGTCTGTCCCGTCCTGTTGTCTTCCTCCCAGCGACGCCCTAAGCCGAGGTTCGTACCCCACAGGGGGTGCCCCTAGCGAGCGCTCGCCTAGTATTAATTTAGAATAGTTTATGCCCGTGGCTGGAGGCTTTGAGTGTAGAAGCTTAAGGCAGCCACAGGAAAGCCCGGTTAAGCAGCCATGACCTTAGTGGTCACCTGCGAGACGCCATAGTTAAAAAAAAAAGTTTGAAGATGTGCTGTAAATTAAGTTTTATTGTAATTATTCGATTATTAATTAAATAGTAATATTATTATGTCGAGAATAGGAGATGTGAGGACTATTGAATTTGATATTGGCAAAGAAATATAAATGAATGAGAAAATATCTTGGTGTTTC
The DNA here is from genome assembly GCA_949128155.2 of Xanthia icteritia. Classification (NCBI taxonomy): domain Eukaryota; kingdom Metazoa; phylum Arthropoda; class Insecta; order Lepidoptera; family Noctuidae; genus Xanthia; species Xanthia icteritia. The sequence continues at coordinate 7,881,699 of OX421959.2, read as the reverse complement.
ATATTGTAGAAAGTTGTGCTCGGCGCTATGGTGACCTTTTTTTTTTTTTTTTTTTTTTTTGGGTGGGAAATTATCAAATAACTTCTCCCGCTCTGGGTGGAGCGGGAGGGCGTGTCAGACTCTTACTGACTAAAACCCACCCGTGTTCCTTCCGTTGCCTGTACATTGCCAGGGGCCACGGTATCCCTTTCGGACTTTCCCGCAACCCCGGCAGGCATTGGTCCTATCGGACCCCTTCACTTGCTGACATCTCTTTGAGGCGCGCGTGGAACACAACGCGCCGTCGACCCGGGCCTGGTCCTTATCGGACGGCGAGCTACCCATTGCTCACCGTCCGCAAGCCCGCGCCTACGGTGGCCGGGAATCGGCCTGTGATTCCCGACGCCCTGGGCGTCTCCTGCGGCGGCTAGGGGCGTGAGGGCGCGAAATTTGCCTCTCCCTCACGCGTTCTGCCTCCTCCTTCTGATGACACCCGGGCGTTTCCTCCCGCCTGATACGAAACAGGAACCTCCCGAAACAACCATGTCCGGTGAGGACCTGCGTCAGGCGGAAGGTGAGGACGCCGTGGCGCCTCTCTAGCCACTCCTCAAAGAGGGGACTTATCGCCGCAATAGTGGCGTGCCCAGCACTGGGTTGCGACAATCGCACTCTCCATGACGCCATGAGATCCCGCCGGAGCTCTGTCCGCTGTGCCGCGATTTCTCGCGGCAGCGGAGTTACGCCCCGGCGTTTCGCCTCCTCGCGCCACTCCCAAATGTGCGCGAGGACGCGCTATGGTGACCTAACACTCCTTTCTCGTATTGATAGAATAATGGTTTATATGGTAGAAGTTAAAGTCTTGAGTTACAGGGGAAATAACTGTATTAAATCACTATAACACTGACTTACAAGAAATGGTAAAAGAATGGTAAAAGAAATGGTAAACTAAATAACTAACTTATTGGTAAAATGTATGGTAAAATGGTAATGGTAATGGTTATGAGTACGTGGTGCCTCTAATGAGATCTGAACGCGAACTGGCCCACATTTTGGTGAACGAGCGAATGTGCATACTTGCGTTCGATGCAATTATGCATTTTCGCTGAGTGTTCGATTAAAACTCGAACACATATTATTTTCCTTATCCTTGAAATATTGTAAATATGTAGTTTTATTAGACAGTTTTAGATTATGATATTGGGGTAACGACTCTAAAATTTCTCTTGGAACTTCGCCCTTTATTGCAATCACAAAATTGAAAGGTTCCCTCTGACGAAAACCCCACACAGAAAGAAAAGAAAATAAACCAATTAAACTAATGCATTTAATTAAATTGAAATCTCCTTCATAACGACATTCATTTGGGGATTAGTATATTTATTTGAGGTATAAGTTTACAATTTAGAGTTAGGGTAGTTTTTATTATATTGTGAATTCACGATGATTTACTTTAAAAACAAATGAGTTCGCTTTCGAATTGTGTGCGCTCACTTGAGTGAGGTTCCAAGTGAACTTTACTAAATAGCAGTACTGGAATTAAGGCAGGTTCACGTTAAGTTAAAGGTACCAATTCACATGTTTGAGCCTTTTCTTATATTCGCTTATTCGAATCTAAATGTTCGTTATTCTAGGAAAACGCCTGCTCAATTCTGTTTTTGTGTTTGTAAGTGGAATCTATGGAGTGTCCTGTAAAATTCAATGGATTAAATTAATGCCAAATAGTCACTGGGTAAAATATCAGTTAGTGATCAATTTGTCCACTATGAAAAACACAAAAAAAAATTCACGAACAATGAATATTCTCCAAATTAAAACCCAAAACTCTTGAACTTTACCAAAACGTTTCCCTAGAGTGTTGCCAACAAGAAATATTATCGCACTTTATTTAATATCAAGAGCAAAGATTCATCTTGGCCTTAATTCCTGAAAGGCCTTTAGAGGCTTTCACGTAATTGCTCTTTAATATTTTGCATTTATTACTTTATAGGTATTGAGAGAATTTTGCTTCGGAGGGTAGGTTTAGTTGTAATATTGTGCAAAGTTTGAAGTTCATTGATTGTTTGTTGTTGTTTTGGAGTTCAAACACGATAATCAATCATTACTTAAGGTGTTCAATACATCCCGGAGGACACTGTGGAGTGGACGGTGAGCAATGGGTAGCTCGCCGTCCGATAAGGACCAGCCGATCTATTCTGTTAAAATCTCACGGTGAAAGCTTGGGTGAAGTGAGCGTGAAGTGAGCTGTCATTCCACCTGCTGCTAGGGACTGACAGCTCACTCCGAGCTCACTTCACCTAAGTTTTCACGGTGAGATGGTTACAGAATAGCACTACAGCAGTGCTTAACAGGGACTGACAGCTCACTCCGAGCTCACTTCACCTAAGTTTTCACGGTGAGATGGTTACAGAATAGCACTACAGCAGTGCTATTCTGTAACCATCTCACCGTGAAAACTTAGGTGAAGTGAGCACGGAGTGAGCTGTCAGTCCCTAGCAGCAGGTGGAATGACAGCTCACTCCGAGCTCACTTCACCTAAGTTTTCACGGTGAGATGGTTACAGAATAGCACTACAGGCCCGGGTCGACGGCGCGTTGTATTCCACGCCCACTCGCGCCTCAAAGAGATGTGAGCAACTGAAGGGGTACGACAGGACCGCCTGCCGGGGTTGCGGGAAAGTCCGAAAGGGATACCGTGGCCCCTGGCAACGTACAGGCAACGGAAGGAACACGGGTGGGTTTTAGTCAGTAAGAGTCTGATACGCCCTCCCGCTGTACCCAGAGCGGGAGGAGTTATATGACAATATCCCAAAAAAAAAAAAAAAGGACCCGGTGGAGTATCATTGGAGGTCTGCCCGGCTTGGGCAGAGCAACGCCGTGTCCTTGTGGGGGCAATCGGTGGCAGTAATCTCTCGCGTCCGGCCTTGGTCCAGGCCATGGTACCGAGCGAGAGGGCATGGAAGGCTGTCACCTCCTTCTACGAAGCAGTAATGCTCGCGAAGGAGGAGGCGTAACACGTGACGAAGAGGCAAACTTCGCTCCCTCACGCCCCTAGCCGCCGCAGGAGACGCCCTGGGCGTCGGGAATTGCAGGCCGATTCCCAACCACCGTAGGCGTGGGCTTGCGGACGGTGAGCAATGGGTAGCTCGCCGTTCGATAAGGACCAGGCCCGGGTCGACGGCGCGTTGTGTTCCACGCGCGCCTCAAAGAGATGTCAGCAGAAGTGAAGGGGTCCGTTAGGACTGATGCCTGCCGGGGTTGCGGGAAAGTTCGAAAGGGATACCGTGGCCCTTAATAACGTACAGGCAACTGAAGGAACACGGCTGGGTTTTAGTCAGTAAGAGTCTGATACGCCCTCGCGCTCCGCCTAGAGCGGAAGAAGTTATTTGATAATTTCCCACCCATAAAAAAAAGATGTTCAATACATATAACACATACATTAACACATTAATTATAATGATATACATAACTTTTAAATTCGAACGTTGTGAATCCGCGATGATTTTACGATTCTACTTTTTAAAAACAAATGAGTTCACTTTCGAATTGTGTGCGCTCAATTGAGTGAGTTTCTAAGTAAAGCTAAAAATATAGCACAACCGTTGTCCTCACTATCGACGTTATTAACGTCGGATGTGAGTATGCCAGATTATTAAACATAACTGTATTGGTAGTTGCCAGGTTTAGAACCTGCATCATATTACAAGACAATTGAATATTTGTACACCATACACTTTGTGGTATAGAACTAAAAAAAATATTTTAACACCATACTATGTAAAACTACATTCTAATTCAAAAATATATTTTTTTAACTCTTGACTATTTGACAAAAATCTAAGCGATATAATAACAAGCTGCTAAATCGACGAAAAATTTAAAAATCGTGACCGTTACAAATGAATCATCTATCTCCTGGTCTATAGACAGTCTATTTGACATTCGCGCCAAATCCCAGTCTCTCAAGTAATTGCCTTTCTCTTGTACTCAATAAATTGTATACAATTTTTCTATAGTACAGCCGTTCGGTGTTAGATTAGTTCTATTATTTCAGGAGTATTGTTATTCCTGCTTGATTAAACGAGATTATTTAGAGACAAAGAACCTCGAAATAATTTATTCTGTTTTAGATTTTAAACGTCAAATGTACCCTTATTAGTTCAGGTATTTTTGTATTAACTGTGTTTTTGGGCGATTAAAGTTACTCTATGGACAAATTATCAAGTTTTGTTCTTTTTTTGAAAATGTTTCTTTAATAATAAACAATTTAAGTACTGCCTAATGGCTTGGCACGCGATGATGGCAAGAGACCGGACGGTCCATGGAAGGCGGGTAGGCCTTTAGTGTGGGACGCAACGTGTGTCGATACTCTTGCGCCATCCCATCTTCCTGGCTCAGCGTGCTGTGCTGGCGCTGCCGCTGCAGCCGCAGAAAACCTCAAGCGGCGAAAGTATTTTATTTTCTTTTGTTTTGTTTTAATTTAATGTCATTTAATTATTATTATTATTTTTATATAAATAAATAATAAATAAATATAATACATAATTTTGATTAAATTTTAATGTGATTTAATTTAAAGTTTAATTTTTATTCTGATTTGATTTTGATTTAATTTTGTTTTGATTGTAATGTAATTTAATTCTATTTTTAATATTGATCTTAATTTAAATTTTGGTTTTGATTGTAATATTGTTTTTAATTTTAATGCTACTAACATATTTTTCTAAGTTCTAACACTAATACAATATGGATATTTTCCGAAATAAATGATTGAATCGAAATTGAATTGAAAGTATAATACCTTACAGGTAACTATATTTTCGAGCCGTTTGGGGTTGAAACCCTAGGGCCGTGGGATCCAAGTGCTCATGGTTTGTTCAATGAAATCTCCAAACGACTGGTTGACATTTCCCGTGACCCAAGGGTTGGCTTTTACCTCGGCCAGAGGCTAAGCATTGCCATACAACGTGGCAATGCGCCCAGTCTCTTGGGTACACTACCAGTCGACAGTGATGCGGATGAATTTTTCGACGCTATATTTTAGTTTGCATAATCCTTAGTTAGTTGTATACACATAGTTTAGATAGTCCCTATTGTTTATGTTAATTATTAATAAGACAAAATAAAAAAATGATTCCACTTTCAGTACTTTACAAAAAAAACATACTTGTTTTTTCTTTCTTTAATTTTACATGCACGCTGGAAACCAGTCTTATTAACTACATAATTATATTCCGTCCTGGCAAATAAATGGTCACACACAAAATGTTTTCTCAGTATACAACGTGCCGCTACAATGACGCCATTATTTTTTCCCAGGGCTCAATTTAGGGCTAGTGGCCAGTAAGTATAAAAATTATTAGCTCCGCCCGCGGTTTCACCCGCATAAGTCTCAATTCCGTAAAAATATCGGGTTAAAAAAAGAAAAAAAGAAAAGAAAGAAATATGTTTATTCTGCACAAACAAAACGCACATTTAAAGAAAAAACACAAAATATACAAATAGAAAAGTAGCCAAAAGCCTCGTATTCAACCGATAAATAAACGCTTAAAAATTTTGTTCATCGGTTGGTGTCAATGCTACGGACAATCTTGCGTAATTACTGTTACGACATTACGCTCTCTGTGGTTGCGACATTGGCAAATGACAACAAAAAACAAAATGCCGATTGCAGAGTAAACTACTTTTGTAATAAATAATAAGCAAAATTAAGCTGTGCGTCGCATCTGTGCAAGAACAGGTCATTGCTCAGCGAAATACTGTGATAAAAATTATTCTATATCCTTATACAGGTCATGGTCTACCCATGTGTCAAATTTCATCCAAATCTGTTCAGCCGTTTCAGCGTGAAAGCGTAACAAACAAACAAACTCACTTTCGCATTTATAATATTAGGATAAATTATGATAAAATAATTCGTAAATTGAAAACTATCAAATTTTCAAACGCTCGCCGACATGGTGCTCTTTCTTTCCTTCAATTCGCCTATTCTTTGCACGTTATTCATTTTAATTTCATTGATACGACGTTATGATCCGTGACCCCGGCAAATGACGTCTGCACTACAGTTCTTTAAGTACAAGTTGCTCCAAGATGCTATTATAGAAAATTGTAAATAAATAAATTATAAAGTTTAATTAAAATATCTTCATAAAACGAAAACGCGAAACCGTGTACGTGTGTTAAATTAATGTCGCCATTAAGAGGGAACAGGGCCTGCGATTCTTCATACAAATGTATTCACCTTTTTTGTTCCTGAATAATGACTATAGAACAATCTTTTTTTTCATATTATCAAGGTCTGCTGTGGACAACTTATTGGTAAAGAAAATATGACTCCAAAAAATACAAAAATGCTCCATTTTTCCGCCGTGATTAGAGACTACCAGACAAATTCGAAAAGTTTTTAACATAATAGAAAATACATACTCTTCCTTAAAATTTGAATGTAAAAATAATTGAAATGGCTCAGTTATCGAGGAGAAAAAAGGGGAATACGAAACGTCGATCTCATTTTTTTTTTGTGATTTAGTCGGTCTGAGCTGCAGCTGTTCCTATCGCACTCTACGGAGGCAACTTGAGGTAAGACGACGGCAATAGTTTCTTCAAATACCTATTTTTCAAATTGCTCGCAGCCCCTGTTCCCTCTTAACACTAGTTTATAAGCTCGCAATTGTACTACCAAATATTGATGTAACCATAGGATGAATCTAAAATGTGCATAAGTACTCTAGGCCGCACGTCAATGGTAATAAAAACGTTTAAGCTGACCTCTTATTCTATTGACACACCGTACTACGCTGGGCCTGCTCTAGGCCACTGACGTGCGGCCTACTTTACATAAAAACAAATGTCACAAATAATAATTGAAAGAGGTATGATATTATAAAAGTTGTTATGTTTACAATAATTGTCATATTACTTAGTATGTATATAATTATTTGGCATTTTGGTTACAGGCTATTTTTATTTAATTTTTTGTAAAAAAAGTGTTACAGACCTTGTAATTTATAACACCGCCTTGGATGAATCTGTAAAGGTGTTATAATTGTGATATGCTTAAATAAATAAAACAAGCAATCACATAAAAAGCATTTAACATAATTCAAAACAAACATACCTGTCATAATAGCGAGAAAAGATAACGAAATAAAAACCAGTAAATTCAGCTAAATATAAAAATGATGTCCCAAGCCAACAATTCTTGCAAGACTAACATTTTGTAAACCTACAGCGGCAGCGCTCTAATTGTAAGTCAACACTGGTGCCGACCATATTTTTTTATAAAGCCCCTTCCACGCTGTAAAAGGGATGTACGTATTACCCTAATGTTATATTATAATAACTTTATGTATTTCAGACTCCATTACAGAACCATCCATATTTGTGTTAGTAAGTACTCAGAAACTATGTTAGTACAACACAAAAATAAAACAAACGACATCAAATTGACACATGGAGTACGATGTCTAAGAAAAGGACCGTCTAATCGGTCTGCTGTTACTTTCCGAATGCTGTTGGAGCTTGCTCGAATACGGTGCAGTATGGAGGCCACTCTCTTTCTCATGATGGCATGAAAGCCATCAATCTGAGCCTCTAAAACATTCCGGACGCACTACAGAATCTCGGCAGCCCCAACAACATTCTAAAAGCCTTATTATATTGTACACGAAGGGCATTGAGTGTCCGTTGAGTACAGCTGACTCACAGGGTGCACGAATATATACTGATACTAATATGACTGACCTATGAGGGTAAGGGGTAAGGTCTTATAGCAAAACAAAACTACACGCCTGATATCACTAAAGGAGTGGGCAGTGACTGTGGTCTGTTATAGGTCACCCATATTTTTGATGTGTAACATCTTTCCTATCGCTTTCCTGCGATCTGTGGGAGTGATTTCATGAAAAGGGACGGAAGTGTGTAACAGGAAGCCGTGGAAGCGCGCGTTATTTGATTTGTCCAATGAACGCGCGCGGTGCTAGAGTTGGCCGTCAGATGGTACCAACCCATTTTCCGAGAGGTTTGTACTGTCAGCCAAGATGTTATATATTACACATTATATGAAATTACTGTAAGTCTCGCTGGTTTTTTTTAAAGTTTCAGTCTCAGGATTATTACTTATGACTATCTATTGCCAACAAGCAGACACAGATTTAGTTTACTACCTTCTTGATTATTGTTTTTATAAAGACTTCTGTTAAATTCAAAAGTCATTTATTCAAACTAGGCTGATAATCAGCACTTTTCGAAAATCAAAATTACATAAGGCAGTCCCTCAAAACGCCCACCCTTCACCACTACCTAGTGCTTTAGCTGGGAAGAACAAGTGGCGCAACAAACTCCCCAGCAGCACAGCTGTCTTTTCAGTTAGTAAAAATTGATTATATATAACAGTATGCAAAATTATTTACATTACGCAACACAAAACATAATTTAAATAATTCATAATTAAAAATAAACACGACACAACACATATTATGGTGTATGTTCACTTGAAAGAGCATGGCAGTTGAGAGTATGTCATGCTCTCTTAAATGTCTCGCTGATGGTGGCGAGTGTGTTGGATCATTCGGTTACCTACAAAATGGTTGAGCTGGATGTTGCTGATCCACACCGTCATGTTCGTGAATGGGCGCCGTCAGTTGAGGCTGGTCATCTCATATACCAGGGCTTGGTTTAATCTTGTTTTGAATTGTTTTTAAATGTTATATTCTGTTGTTTTTAATTATGCTTTTACATTGTTCTCACACATAACGAAAGAAGCAACAATAATAATGTACCTAGTTATTAATTAATTTTGTAATATCTTGATTTAAAAGGGTATCCTTGGAGTTTCTTGCCTGTTCTTCTCCATAGAGATCTACGTTTTGGAATAGGCAACTAGCTTCAACTTTCTGACTAACTGATCGACTCTTGGACAATTCAAAAGTGCCTGTAAATGGTTTATTGGAAATAAATGCTTTGAATTTCTGTTGGGTTATATATGCACTCTGCATTTAAATAAAATTGGACCTAGTTTATTGTTTTTTATACGTACAGTGACATGTGTATAAAGGATAAATGTTCAATAAAACGCATATCTATACGAGTTTCAAAGGGTTCCGTAGGTCAATTTAGAGTTCACGCACAATGAAGGGTTCCGTAGTTGGGATGAATTTATCTCAAGAGCAAACTTAACATTGTAGTTGAAAAACATGTTCTCTCATGCGGAATGTATGGGAGAACATGTTTTTCAAATTGCAAATTTAAGTTGGTCGATTATTACTCGTTAACCTGTAAAGCCTACTTAGCTGTAATATGTTTCCTTTTAACTTCGTTAAATATACTACTGCTGTGATTATTTTCACGAATCCATGTACAACCATTTAGCTGGCAGGGGGGGGGGGGACACATTACTCTAACAAAAATTAGCACTTTAAAGCTTAATATTTCGCAACCTGAATTGAGAAATAGTTTTTACACACTTACAATATTTTTGAGCGACCTTTCTAACGACACCCTAAAAAAAATGTCTTGATTTTATTTTACCACTTTGTCGGCGTGATTAATATGTATACCGATGCCAAATTACAGCTTTCTAGTACTAACAGTTTCTGAGCTAAGTTGCGGACAGACAGACAGACGGACATCGCGAAACTATAAGGGTTCCTTGTTTACTACGGAACCCTAAAAACGAGATATTTAATATTCCCTCTTTCCCAAAAGCGAATACCATTCCAATTTAGAGCATGCAAAATAAACTGGTACAAAAAAATAAAATACGAATGCGTTTGTATTGAGTAGGAATTTAAATGTTATTCAGTCATGAAGGTTTTCAATCAAAGTGACATTTTTGTAGGAGAAATCTAGGTTAAAGCCCCAATTATACTATCAGAAAGAGATTTATTTACACAAACGTATTTACATGATTTAAAAACAGACTTAAAATAATAATAATATGTACAAGTATATAAACAAGGGGGGGGGGCATTATTATAGGGCATCAAAAAATTCGTCCGCATCACTGTCAACAGGAAAAGTGCCCAAAAGGCTGGCAGCATTGCCACGTTGAATGGCAATGCTGATTCTTTGGCCAAAGAATAGGCCAGCCCTCTGGTCACGTGAAGAGTCGACCAGCCGCTTGGCGATGTCTTGAAAAACTAAGTGGGCACTCGGACCCCATGGCCCTAGTGTTTCAACCCCAAACGGCTCAAACATATAAGTCCCAATTAGATTGGAGTATTTGCGCCGTTTGAGGTTTTCCGCACCTGCAGCAGCAGCCCCAGCACAGCCCGCCGTGCTAGGAAGATGGGATGGCGCAAGGGTGTCGACACACGTTGCATCCCACACCAAAGGCCTACCTACCTTCCAAGGCATTATGGTCATTCCGTCTGGTCTCTTCCCATCGTCGCGTGCCAAGCCATTGGGTTCTAAAACAGCTGGCACTCCGGCGGTGACAAGAGCACGACGGATGATGTCATTTATGCTGGCGTGCCGTGCTAACCGGCCTGCACTCTTACTGCAGGATAGGCCGTGGTGTCCGAGACAGTCGACACCTTCACCGCATTGGCAGCGATGCGGAGCCACACAAGGAGCGCCCAGACGCAGACAGGTAGCGAGCCGGAAGGTGGTATCACCCAGCATAGTACCTATGTTGGGTGACGGTAGCGCCTGAAGCCAGAGGCCCGACTCCCACTCACCCACAGCCAACAGGCGGGCACGCTCAGCAGTATTGGTGGACGTATTAATAAGATTATTCCGTACCAACCTGCAGAGCGGCTCATCCCACTGCCTCTGGGAAGATGGGTTCATGGGCCGATCTGTATTCGGGCAAGCCGCTTTCCAGGCGTTCTCTGCATCGGTCAAGCAAGGCACTTCAGAGCAAACCAGGCAGGGGGCTAAAATTTTCCCGGTCAACTTTTCAGTGCTGCGGACAGAGGACAGGAACGCGGGTAAGCTAATACTGGTAATTTTGCGAACGCCGAGGCCACCAAAACGGATGGGTAGTGTGGCTTGCAGCCACGCTCGGTCGTCCAAGGCCACATTTAAAATGGATGTTAATGTGCTGCGAATAATTTGGTCAATTTTGTCCAAGAGGTGTGACTGCTTCCATAAAGGGGAAGAGCGTAGAAAATATATAAAATTTGGACCAAAACAACAGTATCTAATCAGGGTGAATGCCGAATGTAAATTAATTTTGGAGAGTCTGTCCGAAATGTCGTTAAAGTTTTTGATTTTTTCGTCGATGAAAGAAGGAAAGCTGTCTTCTAAAATTGGGGAACCTAGGAGCTGAAGTGAACTTTTTTCTAAAATTTTGATTTGTGGGGCTATTGCATTAAATTTCTTAAGAGTCAATTGTCTGTCGGTAATGTCAGAAAGGAAAATTTCGCATTTTGATGGGTTAAGGTCCAAGCCAATGGATTTAAATTGTTCTTTGATGAGTTGTAGGTCTTTCAAAACGGTGTCTACATCACCTCCTAGCGTTCCATCATCTAAATACCACACGTTAAATTTTGAATTTAGTTTCTGGATAATTGGATGGATAGCCAAGCTGAAAATGACTGGCCCGAGAGGGTCACCTTGTTGGCATCCTACTGCAGATTCCAAAACATTGTCCTTGTAAAGTAATTTAGAGGGGTACCTGTAACACTGCCACATAAAACCATAAATTTCGGGTAGTTCTTTTTTGACTTCAGCCAACAAGGTGTCCCTGTTGACAGAGTTAAAGGCATTCTTAACGTCAACCTTGAGGATAACCTCACATTTGTTGGAGTTCAAAAAGGTGGAGAGGGCATGCACGGCAGCCTCACAGCCCCCTCTCGAGCCGAAACCTAGTTGCAGGGGCTGAAACTTAGCTGTAAGCGATTCGCTATACAGCTTACAGCATATTTTGGCTGCCGTACGCCTGTAGGTGCACCCAACGGCGATGGGACGAATGCCGCCGTCCTTCTTGCGCAGGGCACATAGGTTGGCCCCGTATAAGACATCGACGACGGCCTCGTTCACACCGCCGGTGAGCATAAGTTTAATCAGGGCCGCAAGCTCCCTCAGAAGCGACTCACCAGCGTCCCCGGCGCCTGAGCTCAATAGATCCTTTAGATGTTGTGGAGTCAGGCCATCGAGGCCGCCGGCGGAACCGCTCCTGAAGGAGCTCACGGCTGCAATCAACTGGGGCGCCGAAACGTTTAGCAAGGTTGAATTTAGGACGGGAGGGTCGGGGGGATCGGGAAAGGTGAGACTATCCGCAGGCGCTGGGTGTTTACTCTCTAGAGCTGTTAGCGTTTCTGGAGAGTAAGGCGCCACCACATCGCTGCTGAACAGTATCCTGGCCGCTCCCCTAATGTCCCCTTCACTTAATTTGGATTCCACATGTGAACATAAGCCTTTTTGTGATAGGTTATTGAATGCAGGTAATTTTGGATCTAAAATTAGGGTCGAATTGTTACAATTTTCTTTAATTTGGTTCGTTAAGGTTTTTTTACTTGCCAAATTTTTTTGGACATGCAGAATCCTATATGGGAATGAAAGTAATTGCTCCCAGGCACTTTTTGAGTTCTCCTGGGTCGCGAGACGGAGGCATTGCGCCAAATTCAGTGCGACAGATCGTCTCGCGCCCCGGGGAACTCTCTTTAACACTGGGGTAGAATTTTTAAATTTTGCAAGCGTTTTCCACAAGGTTTTCTCTAAAGGTGTTGATGTTGGGGGTGTGGCTGGGGGGCACAATGGTACACTATGTGATTTGTGGATCTTACCATAGTGTACTTTCAGCCCCCGTTCGCCTTTAAAAAAACGTGCCTGTGAGCAATGTGGACATCTCACCAGCTGGACATCAACCGATGTGGCAGGTTGACTGGCACAGGTCCCGGCGTCGCTACAGCCGGCATTGAACATATAAGTACTCGTTATATAAAAACACTTAAACTTACCGTTAAACTTACCTAAAAAAATATAATAATAAACTGTATATACAAGTACATATTACAAACACAAACTATATAAAAACACAATTTTACAATATTTACACGTCGAGAAAAAATTTGATTGACATTTTATATTTTTTTGACGACTGCGGCGCAGTCGCGTTCTAGGCCCGGGGCGCTGCGCATCCAAGGCGCAGCCTTGGCACCCGTTGCCTTGGTTGCAGGCGTCGCCTCTTCGTCGTTGTCAATTTTAATATTGTTATTATTTTCCAGTTTGATAAGCACAGAAAACATGCAAAAAAGCACCGAGAATTGTACTGAAATTCGGTATTATAATATAGTCATTGATGGATTATCAGCTGTTGGATTTGTGCTTCGCTTTTAATTATAATGGATCGATCATTTTAAGGTTCAGCAGCGAGTTTCATTGAAAACAACTGGTGAATTCTGAGTCTTAGCGTATCGATGCAAATATATTAACAATAATAATAAATTAAGTTTAATATTTTGGCTGTTGTGTCATGTGTATTCATTGACAAAAAAAATCGATATTATACTATCATATATTTATCATACAAATATGATTTGATATCTGTCAAATTCTATGAAAACACATGTGATATTCTATTAGTTAAATGATGCTGTTTTTCATTTCTAAATATTATGTACACTTATAGGATCATATAAATGTCATACCTAATCAAGATGGATAAGGATTTATCCGTGTTTAATTGAGCAATTTTTATGGTTAGACGGATATGATCATATTTTGTACGCTTGCTATCAAATAGGATCCCATAACTATGATCATAGACAAAATGAATCATATTTAGTTATTATACCGTTCTTCATATAAAAATGACTCTGAATACATCTCTGATCCTATTTCTATGATAGTATTATATAATAGGGCTCTAAGTCAAAACATGTACGACCCAAATATGCTTGAAAACACCAAAAATCATAAATGGACTCTTCCTAATAAATCTACGTAGGTACTTGGAATTTTCAGACATAATTTTGCAAATCATTGCATTTTATTTTTACGATTGCGAGATCTACTCAATAGACTTTTTCTGCTGTTCAAAGAGACAAGAAGGAAGTTTTCATTCAGTTCGTTAATGGTACGAGTGTATATTCTTCCTAGTAGGTACGTCATCTGTCACTCGCCACACGTCAATCACAACACTGTCATGTGTCAAATCATACGTGATCTTTAACTATTAATACGTCCATCTCTTTCAGTAGATTACGTTCCAATTTCAAATGTTGTTTCATCTAAAGTATTTTTCATTTGTTCGGACATGCAGCGAAGTCAATTTTTCACCATTCGAATAGCCAGCTAAGCTTACTATCAGTTCAAAGTGTTCTAACTTGTCGAGTACTTGGGACTTTTCAAGTAAGTTCTTCTAGAAGTCACATCGGTCCAATAGTTTATGTCTAAAGAAAGACCAGCCATTCAAGACTCGAAACTGGCAACATTGTTTAACTTCTCATATCGATTTACTACACAGCTCTTTTTCTGCAGCGTATTTGAACATTTTTTATTCTGCACAAGCAAAACGCACATTATAAAAAAAAGGCAAAGTACACATACAAAGTAGCCCAAAAGCCTCGTATTCAACAAATAAAAGTTAAGCGTTTGAGACTGCCTTAAAAAAAATACTAACTAGTCAACGAGGTGAATATGCTGACTGTTCAGGTTACGTCAGATGTATTTTTAAATATCGCTACACGTTTAGGCCATTTATTTAATCAGCCTATAATGTTCCCACTTCTGGGACCCAGCCCTCCTCTCGGGGAGAGGGAGTGGGCCGTAATCCACCACACGGGCCCAGTGCGGGTTGGTAGATGTCACATGTCTTCGAATTTTTGGTTCTAGGACATGCCGGTTTCCTCACGATGTTTTCCTTCACCGCTTTGAGTGGTGATGAAATTATTTACACAAACTAAAGTGCCTGTCTAAATTCGAACATACGACCTTCAACTCGTGAGTCACGACCTAAATACTGGGCCACCATTACTCTAGCCTTTTTAGGCGATTTAAATGCAACCGGATATTACAGTAGCAGTAAACGTCAACATTTATCTCAAAAACGTCGCATTGTCGTTAATCTTGCACAAGATGTCGCTTCCACGTGACTCATAAGATATTCCATTTTATATGCCTTTGTGCTTCCTGTTCTACTGCCACTAAATAGACAGATACAGAAAGCCAGTTACAAGAGTAGCTCGTGGCTAAGTAATATCTGTCCCATGGGTCATTATGAAAGTATTAGTTGATAAAAACACAAAAAACGATGTAAAAGCAGTGGTTACGAAGAATTATTCTTAGAATGTAAGCTGTTGCCGGTCCATCAAAAGGTGGTGTTGCTACTGGCCTTGGAACATTATTGCAAGGATGAATTTAAAATCAAGACGGTACACGTAAGACCTCAAAGGAGTGTACGACTAAACGCCGACAGACACTACGCCGACAGACTGAACACCGACAAGACTTTACTTCGACGGGACTCTTCGCCGACAGGACACTTCGCCGACAGGACTCTTCGCTGACAGGGCTCATCAGCGACGCAATTTATTTCCGATAATCAGTTTTTTGTAAGGCGTTGTCGACGGAGCCCCGCTTTGCGGGGCTCCTACTTTTGTGTGGTTTGAAAAAAAATAACCACGAAGGGGATAGCGCCATCCCCTTCTAACCTAACCTGTCCGAGTCGGGGTGCCCCAAGTCCCGAGCTCGCTATGCGTCGCTGATGAGCCCTGTCGGCGAAGAGTCCTGTCGGCGAAGAGTCCCGTCGAAGTAAAGTCTTGTCGGTGTTCAGTCTGTCGGCGTAGTGTCTGTCGGCGTTTAGTCGTACAGTGCCTCAAAGGAATAAATCCATTAGAAGATTCGTAGTACCCACTTGAATTAACTATTATGGACAAAGATGTAGAAAATGCTTAGTCCCAACAATTTTTAATGATATACCACTCGATTCAGAAAGTAGCTGTACCACAAAAATGTCTTTTAAAAATAAAATGGGGACGTTTCTTTTTAATACCTTTTGTCAAAGCCTCATAAATGGAGATGCATAGATTGTGATTTGGAATGCTATTACGCAGTTTATAATGTACATTACGTAATAGTCAGCCTTTGTGCTGCTGTAAAATATGTGTGTTTAGCTATAGGTAATATTTAGCGGTAAATGTATTTTTATTTTTGTAAGTGATGAAAAAGTATTATACGAGTATAAGACTGCTTATGGGAGCTACATCTGCCAACAAACTGCTTTGCAGTTTGGCAGAAGTAAAAATTATGGAATAAATTGTATTTCCCAAATAAACGCTTTTTCATTTATTTATTTTTTCAATCAAGTTTTAGCTACATTTGCCACGGCCAGTCCATGGATGGGTGGGATT
Source organism: Xanthia icteritia (assembly GCA_949128155.2). Lineage (NCBI taxonomy): Eukaryota > Metazoa > Arthropoda > Insecta > Lepidoptera > Noctuidae > Xanthia > Xanthia icteritia. The sequence continues at coordinate 7,865,423 of OX421959.2, read as the reverse complement.
ATTCATGTCATAACCCACCGTGCCTTAGAAAGCACGTTAAGCCGTTGGTACCGGCTGTCTATCGTAGATCTTTAACAGTCGTTACGGGCAGTCGCTCGCAAGTCTGACAGACAGTCTTACCAAGGGGTATCGTGTTACCCAGTAACTGGGTTGTGTAGGTCAGATAGGCAGTTGTTCGATGTAAAATACTGGTATTCTGCTGCATCCGATTAGACTAGATGCCAACCCCAACATAGTTGGGAAAAGATAGGCAGATGATACGAGTAAAAGAGCATTACCTTTCCTCTCAACTGTGAGTATTTATATACCTATAGTATGTATGTTTACATATTTAAGCTCTATGTATTTATTTAAGTATATGTTAATTTATTACGTTATACGTGTAGGTTTATTTCAATATTTTAGTTTAAGACTTCGCATATTTATATTTTTTTCTTCTTGTTCTCACACGGATACATATTTGAATGCCGAAAATTAAAATACCTACGAGTAAAATGTCAACGTTCAAAACATCGAAAATTTAAATATCGATTGTATAATAATATCGAAAATTGTTATACCTAAGCCTAAAATGTCTAACATTGAAATGCCGAGTGATAAAAATATCTAATGATTAAAAATATCGATAGTCATTATACCTACATTTAAAATGTCAACATTTAATACACCCAAATTCATTATATTTACGTTAAAAATACCTACTCGATAAAATATCTAACAAATTTTGATTATGTGGTTATTATGTGTGGAAATAAAATCTGCGAGCAACTTGGACGTAGCGTTCGCCGGCCGCTGCCGCGGCACCGCTCGCTGCACTCGCTCGGCTCACGCGCAGTTGGTCACAGTTCTAACCTAACCTAACCTATTTCACCCAGTTCAAAATGACGAATCATACCTAAAATCTCCCGCAGAAATGTTTTCACCATTTTCTAATTATCTAGTCGCAGGTAGATTGTATGATTCATCATTTTGAACTGGGTAAAATAGGTTAGGTTAGGTTAAAACTGTGACCAACTGCGCGTGAGCCGAGCGAGCGCAGCGAGCGGTGCCGCGGCAGCGGCCGGCGAACGCTACGTCCAAGTTGCTCGCAGATTTTATTTCATCATTTTCTAATTATTCGGGTTTTCGTAATGTCACAGGGTAATTATGAAATTACCCTATGACATACTTATTAACTACTGTATTATGTATGTGTCCTAAATGTCGATATTAATTATTAATATCGACATTTAGGACATTAGATACTCTGTACTGCGATATTTAGGACATTCGAGACTTTGTACTTTCGATATTTAGGTATTTCGATGTCACTTTTGTAGATAATTTGATTTTCGATATATTGGACGTAGGTTATCTAACCATTCGACATTATAAACTTACGATATTTTAATTTTCGATATTATTATACAATCGATATTTAAATTTTCGATGTTTTGAACGTTGACATTTTACTCGTAGGTATTTTAATTTTCGGCATTCAAATATGTATCCTCTCACACACTATTGTCTACATTTCTTTCTCATTTCTCCTGTCGCAGGTCTGCTGGAAGAAATTTCTTAAGAAATAAGCAGTACCTTTGTACTAACAATTATGATTATGTCTTATCTGTATCTATTTTTCTGTGTATACAAAAATAATAAAATAAATCAATGATTCCATGTGCTATGTGCGTGCGCCTGTTTTGAGCTGGCCTTCTGTACACTTATCTTTATTATGTCACTACTGCATAAAATAAGGTAGGTTTAATGTTTTCGTGAATATTATGTGGATATTACCTACTAATTAGTGGGTACTGAGGGATTATGGAATTATGATTCTGCGAATGTGGAGTTTAGAACATAATCTTGTTTTGGGAAAACAACCTCTCTGGTGGCGAGAAGTAATTACGTGTGCAGGGTTCTTACGAATTCATGTAATTACATACATAGAAGCAGATTACAGGGATTTGAAAAATTACTCACGTTAATGAACAACCTATAATCATGTTTAATATTAACTCTGTATGCACGAAAATTTCGGGCAATCACTTTTTAAATTTATTATAACTACCTCTTGCTCACGGCTTTGCCCACGTGGAGGTCAAAAATTATCCCGCGGGAACGTGCTACTGGGATAAAAAGTATTCTATGTCCTAACTAAGGTCATGGTCTACCGATGTGCCAAATTTCATTTAAATCCGTTCAGCCGTTTTAGCGTGAAAGCTTAACAAACAAACGAACTCAATTTCGCATTTATAATTTTTGTTAGGATAAGTTTATAATATTCACTGCCTGGTCAACGATATTGCTATTAAATAAGTAAATTACTGGCATGGAGAGTTGTCAATTTGAATTCGGTTTTTGTGCAGACAAGGAGTTTCCTCGCCCCAAGACTCAACACTCACAGTCTGTACCCCAGGGATCAGGATGGCAACCAACCAATTATCCTTTAAAGTTTAAGTTCGCGAGCACATTCGTAAGAAGCTGGCAGTATCATCACAACGTTAATGTTTTCCTATTGTTTCTTTTATTTGTTCTAGTATATTCGTGTATTTATGTTTATTTATTTGTGCTTATATTTATATTTATATTTATAGGCATATATATTATATTTGTAGTTTGTAATAGGTATATGTGTATTTTTATAGTTACTTTAAAAAAATATACCTCAATTTCTCGTAATTGCACCTACCACTGTTTGTCTCCTTCATCACCCAAAGGTTGACTGGTAGAAAATGCCTATGGCATAAAGACCGCCTCTGTACATTTCTGTGCTTGAATTAAATAAATAACTCTAGAATAGCCTGCAAACCTCTGCAATTTCAGATGTGCATCGGCTGTGGTGATTACTCACAATCAAGTAAAAAAAAACAAATAAAATCGTTATTGTACGAGGGTTGACAGAAATTACAGACCACCTAGTGTTACGACCATTACTTCTTTATCTGTTTATGTATGCACGCCAGTCGCCAGTAGTATTTATTCGACCTTCGTGAAAGACGGCCTTAAGGATCTGCATAACGTTATTGACCTCGACAAACCTCAATTATGGTGGAATTTACGATACGCACAAAATAAAAAAAAAAATAATTGCAAAAAAATAACTCGACAGTTCTCCGAGATTAAATCGTTTCTAAAAAGGCTTAATCGAGGCTCCCCTTCTGTATGTAGTCAATTATTGTAATAATAGTTTCAGAGAAAAATGGTTTTCATAAACGTAATTTTCTGCTTCATCAAGAATTCATCTCTTGAACAAAGTAAGAAATAAAAAAAGACGGCTTACTCCTTGAATTCCAATACAAACTGTGAAGCTGAAGTTCATTTGTCTTTAACCTTTTTAGAAAACAATAGAGTGCACTTTGTTCCTTTTTTCTTATCTAACTTCTTTATTGGACTTTTTAAAGAGGCATTGACATGCAATAAAAATCGTTATATTTTAGGGATCCTTTTCTGACTTGCTTGAATTTATAATAGAAATGGCTTGATTAAACCCTTTACATCAGTTTAATTTCGCCTAAATCCTAGATGTCTAGTCTGTGGCATAACTTATGCTATATAATAAGCAATTTTGCCTGACCAAGGTTATGTCTCGCCTGACCAAGATTATGTCTGGACTTTAAAAGAGACTGTGACCTCTGAGTTTGTTTCGGTCTTTCTTCTCAGAGTAGTCAGATAGGAAACGCCGAACTCATCTAGCATTTTCTTCTTTTTTTTTTAATATGACGTGTAAAAGTGATTGCAATATCCTATTTACAGAATAAACAATTTCATTTCATTTCATTTCAATAAAATATGTAAAACTCGTATGGCATACTGAAGAAAAAGGAAGAAAAAAGGTTATGTAAAAGAATTGACTGCACACTGTACAGTCACAACATTGTTTATAAATTAGTTGCAAGTTAGCTGCCTGTATCATCATCACCATTTCAGCCGAAAGACGTCCACTGCTGGACATAGGCCTCCCAAGCACCGCCACTTCGACCGGTTCTGTCCTTTCCGCATCCAGCGGATACCTGCGGCCTTCACAAGGTCGTCGGTCCACCTTGTGGAGGGCTGGCTGTATACCAAATTCCAACCAACTTTGAAAGTATGAATCCAAATAATTATGGAAAAAAAAAAAACTGGTCGCCACGGTTGGTAGAACTTTCGATAAAAATGGTTTTGGTTAACTAAGTTTTGTTCTGAACTGTGATGACTGACCTACTCATAGCAAATGCGTGGAAGGAGAGTTCAAGTTATTCTGAATATTTCTCAAACTGCGGAACCCTAAGCAGTGTTTTAATCGTCTTTTTCACTGAGAATTTATAAGAGTTTAGGGAATTTAAAATTAATTCGTTTCATTTTTTGCCTGTCTGTCTCCTAGAGGTCGTGAGACAGCGATCAATTGTTTGACTATTAAGTTTCGGTTGCGTGTCACAAATTGAGGGTAGCTTGACACATCAATTTGGTGTCGCCTTTGTTTGGAACACTATTCGTGGTATGTATTTATGTTAAAGTATTATCTATGTTATATTCATTTATCAAGTACATGTTTTTGTGTTTTCCTTAGGGGGTCAGTAGACACGCAATGTGTAATGATGCACACATACTTAGTTTTATTCATTCACACGCGTGCTTCATTTCAAATATAAGTACTAGTTGCGAAGGACTTCCATCTGATAAATGAATTATTTGGTACAGCTACTAAGTTAGTTATGCTACAACTAAATGAAACTAAATTTAAATCGTGTATAAAACGCACACTATGCTGGCATATAATAATCTGGGGGATTATATCGGTGACAAAAATGCTTGGCTCAACGCTGGTCCAGCTCCACAAGGGCGCATAAACTAATTTAATTTTAGCATTAGAAGATATTGTTGGAGCTGCTGAAGATTGCATAAATTATCTTTGAATTGCATGTTCAATCTCGTAGTATTGTATAATTGCATAGTTGTGAGCACTGTGACCATGTACCTTCTATAAAGCTACCATTTACTGGGTACGTCTTTCATTGACTTGAATGTGCCTTGGTGGCTGAGAGTATGTCATGCTCACTCAAATGTCTCGCTGGCGGTGGCGTGTATGTTGGATCGCTAATTTCCCTTCAAAATGGTTGAGCTAAACGGTGCTGATCCATACGTCATGTTCGTGAACGGGCGCCGTCAGTAGGAACTGGTCATCTCTCATCTGTCACGGCTTATTTTAATTTTTGAATTGTTTTTATCTTTTTATTACGGATGCTTTTTACGTGCACTTCTTTCTACATGATTCTCACATGTATAATTTCAACATGAATGATGTAACCAATATTTTGTAACAATATTATGATTTAAAAGAGTGTCCGTGGAGTTTCTTGCCCATTCTTCTCCATAGGAACCTACGCTTTGGAATGGGCAACTAGCTTCATATTTCTGACTGACTGACCCCTTGACAATGCAAAAGTAAATGGTTTAATTGAAATAAATGCTTTGAGTTTTTGAGTTTGAGTTTATGGATCACCTGTGATTAACGGTAATTTTGGTACTATCCATTGCGTTAACCATGCAGTGTTCTAATAGTTAATTTTTTAAGTAGTACATGACATTATACCTATAGTCCCCTTTCTTGGCAGAGGTGTGTATTATGTATGTGTATGTATACATTTCGCTTGTTATGTTTATGTTCTATGTTGGGGCGAGCCTATTGCAATGCCCATCAACCCGGATAAAAATGTAGACTCCGGGCTCCCGGGTATTCTCTCATTGCGGTACCTACATTATAATATTTTAACAAGATAAGTCTTACAAAGCAACCAGAGCCAAAAAGGCATGTTATTAATTAGACATTCTTTGTCTTCGCATTCCACTCACTGACCTAAATCTCTTAAAATATAAACAGACTCTCTGTACTAAACGACATGGAGCAGACTTGATTTAAACTAATTACACGTTCTTACTCAAAGTTGTGCAAAACAAAAATTTGGCGCCCAACCGGAACAACAGTCATACAGGAAAGTTAAATGGCGCCCAACATGGGACGAATTTATGCTAATTAACTACGTTTTTGTTATTTCGGATGGATTTTTAGCAAACTCATCTCAGTGAAAATTATGAATGTAATATGGAATAAAGCTAATTAGGGTTATAAATTAATGAAGGTATAAATGATTTAGGTGAAGTTAACACAATGAGTATTTAGTTAATTCCAAAATTATAATGTTATGGTCATGAATAGTGAGGTTTCAAGCGTAGAATAGAGTAAGTATTTTCGTTTCCCAAGAACGATGTAATAATCGATTCAAAGAATATAATAAGCAGCAGCATCCTTGTCTAATCTGTTTGCCAAGCTTTTAAATTCCTGTTTAAAAATGTAGGCTTAGTCCTTAAAGTTTACACGCTAGTAAATATTATCAGATTTACTAACGTATTGCTTGTGTGTAATAAAAGCCTGTAAAAAAAACTGAAGACTTAATAGACCGCCAAATTAAAATATTTATGCTAGGAATTTTATAACAAAATAAATCTTCTTAATTTATTAAATCAATCATCTTTCCACATAATTTGTAATAAGATTTGCGTCTTTTCGTAGATATAATCGAATCAATTATCGGTCCCACGCTGGGCGCCAATAAGGTTTATTGACAGCTCTTGATCTTATTATGACGACGATGATAAAAATTGTTATTTGGAAATTTTATTGATTTAGTAATTTTGGTTCTTATAGATTTTATCATAGGTCTAATGAAATATAAATAGGTAGTTAAAATATGTTTGATATAAACCTGCTATCAAAGCAAAATTCGCAAATGAAACAAAACAATGTCAGTACAGATACCTATTAAATTTACACCTCTGATTTACACGAGGAAAACAGGCGTGATATTATATTTATGTTTGTTAGTATGATAAAAAAACATTCATTTGACCTTGTATCCTTGATCATCATTTTTTTGTCGTTACCATGCAAGGTTATTTTCGGAGCTCCGATCTTTTTAACCGTTAACAGGGACGGTAGGTATAGGAACCTTTTTCCAAACCTCGATCAGCTTAGCTTAAAAAAAGCGAAAATAGCCTCACTTTCCTTTATTATGAATTCATGATATACCTTTACATCCCAAATCGTATTAGATTTTATAATATTGTATATGACACGTTTGGTAATTCTGTGTAATAGGATGGCAAGTCCTGCGATTAGATAATCCTGGAACATACCCTACACCTGTACGCTTTTTCTCCGAAAGGACGCGATAGAGATAATGTGTTATCTATTTATATGCATATTATAAATCAAATTTGCTTTAAGTGACTATCTGAGTGACCACATTGTTCTTTTATAGTACGGAACGGAATAAGATGTGGTTTTGACCATCGTTTATAGATTTTATTCGGGAATGTTTATGATATTATTATTTTGTCATGTCGTTAAAACCATGTGAAGTAGGGGCACGTTGCAAGTGATAGATAAATTAAGTTATTTCGAAAATATAATTACTTGACACCAATCATGAGATCATGGGGCTGAGAGAAAAATAATAATTGTAAAGATTGTAACAAACGGCGTTCTATTGTAATTGCAAAACGCAATGGAAATAATAAAAAAAAACCGGCCAAGTGCGAGTCGGACTCGCGCACGAAGGGTTCCGTACCATTATCTATAAAAACGGCATAAAAATCATGTCTGTTGTATGGGAGGCATAAAAATCATGTCTGTTGTATGGGAGCCCCACTTAAATATTTATTTTATTCTATTTTTAGTGTTTGTTGTTATAGCGACAACAGAAAGACATCATCTGTGAAAATTTCAACTGTCTAACTATCACGGCTCATGAGATACAGCCAGGTGACGGACGGACAGACAGACGGACAGCGGAGTTTTAGTAATAGGGTCCCGTATCACCCTTTGGATACGGAACCCTAAAAATTATGTAGGTATAGTAAACAGACGAATTGAGAACTTGCTAGGCCGTTTGAAGTCGGTTAAAAATGTATGCTTCGCAGCCTAACCGCTGGTTAGACCAAGTAACCGCCCTCACTGGACTCTCTGTTACGACCGCTCTAAGAGAAGCCGAGAACTTATTGAACTGGAAGAACATCAATCATATAGCCACGAAGGCCTTTCAGGGATACAACCTTCAGTAGCGAGGTACGCGATCAAGAAGAGAAAAATGTATGCATGTACGACTACATGGCAAAACCAATTTTACAGATAAGAAATCTTGAAAATCGAGTGGTGGCGTAAAGAACGTTCTCGCACGTTACTGCGTAGCAAGCTATAATATAATTTTCAATATTCCAAATTGAAAGAATATACCTACATTTGGAACTTGGTCCAATGTAATATTCGAAAAAAATCAACCTTGTGGTCAAGCAGGTAGTCCTTTCACGTTAAATATACAGGGACCATTTGACCCAAAACTTTTGCGTGACCCTCCAGATTTTTTGTAAAACAAGCTTTTCTGAGGATGCTCGTAAAAATGTATATATTTCTTCAGTTATGTTGTAAACTTTGTAATATTGTAGATTACTTTTCCCTGTGGAGTGCGTGGAATTATAAACATGGCGTATATTTTTCTTTTTTATGCTAAAGATGAAACGTGGTCTTGTCTTGGTTTTTTTAAGAGGCGATATCTTTTCCTTTCGTTTTGGCACGAACTAAATAATAATGAGAATAGCTCGCCAAAATAGCAGGTCAGCAAGGAAGGGCTGCTGAAACTGGGTTTTGAACGAAACAATTAATTAAAGTATGTTATATTAGTACGTTAACGTCAGCTGACTTTAATAGTAAAATTATAGCGATGCCTAGAAAAGATTGTCATTACCTACTTGGTAATTTATTTATTTAATTATGGCACTCCAACAACTTGTTCACTAACATATTTTTTGGGGTACTGTAGCATTTAAACTTAAAATCTAGAGTGAATTTGTCACTTAAAGGTGTGCACAGCACTTAAATATTTCAAGTTTTAAAATATGATATAGAGTATATACAGACAAAAAAAAAAAAAAAAACTTGAAAACAAAATTAAGAATAAAAAATAAAACATATAATAACTTGCTGCTGTGACTGTAATGTAGGTAATGAAATATTGTCATTACCTACTTGGTAATGACAATCTTTTGTGGCTAAATAGGCCTGTACCAAGAAAGGGAACCTTATACTTGAATAAGATTATAAGGCCCGGACTCCACCAAAGCGTTGACGAGACGAGAGGACAGGAGACAACCAATAGAATTTCGTTATTCACACCATCTCGCCTCCACCCAGCTTCAGTGGATACCACTGAGCGGACATGTATCATATCTATATGGTACGATCGAAGCGGAGATGTGAGCTGTACCTCGCCAAGATTGAGCTGGACGGCGGTACAAAGCAGAGATATGAGCTGTGCCTCACAAGCTGGCGACGGTGCGCAGCGGAGACGAGAAGAGATGTGAGCCAGTCCAGTACGCTAGTTCCCTCCGCGTCACATAACACATATCTCCGCTCCAGTCTAGCCAGTACGCAACTCCACACAGCTTCGGTGGATACACCCTAGGTGAAAAACATCTCTTCTCGGATCCACTTCGGACATCTCCGCTTTGGTGGAGTCTGGGCCATACAGTTTTTATGGATTATTCCCAGTAATTTATAACACGAAAAGCATTTTCATTTTGACGGCGCGCGAGTTAATTGCCGAGAATTAGAGAATTAATTATTGTATATTTATTTTATTTTTATATATTAATTATATTTCGCTGTATGCTGCACCGATCGACGTCATAACGTTAACGCCGGCTGTCACTGAAAACCAGCGCTGGGGTTCTCTCTGTCTTGCATAGGGTCGCAGCATTATGCTGAGCGATGGCCGTTTTGCGTGGATGTGACGCATATTTTCCCTAAACTTGTTCCTTTTTTAATTTTGTGTTCTTTTTTTTGCGTCATGTTTGCCGCAAATAAACGTATTTTCTTTCTTTCTTCTATCCAGACTTTCTAAAGAAAGCACATAAGCTCGTATAGTGTCGGCTTAACTCAGACTGCAGTGAGAGAACCAACAAACACCATAAAGTGGCTTTAACGTTTCGCCTTAGGGTGCTTGCATAAAGATCAGGGTCCCAGTACGGACAAGTCGGAATGAATCGGTACCGATCGCTGCGGGTAAATAGTCTCATACTTTCTTTATGCGTTCGCACATCAAGGAACAGATTGAAACTTGTCGGTACCGACTACACTTTTCCATACCGGGTACTCGTGGGTAGATCTCAGGTACCTATCAGTACCGACCTCAATCTCCCTAGCCTTTCCCCAACTGTATTGGGCTTCTAGTCTAACCGGAGGCAGTTGAACACCAGTATTTTATATAGAGCGACTGCCTATCTGACCTCCACAGCCAAGTTACTGGGTAACACGATACCCCTTCAGCGTACTGTTACTAAGCCGACACCGTTTGTCTTTAAAAAAAAAAAGTTTCTACTGGAACCACTTTGATTCACCACAAATACAAAATCACGGACACACAAGTTCTTGGGTACTTATATTTTTGACAATGTCCCTCTTAATTGCTCCTTTAATTTGGGCAACTAGTTTACGCGGCAGCGTTCAGAATCTAACTAACTCAATTATCCATATTATTTCTGTGCATTGGGTAAAAATGCAACATAAGCACTTTGGTAAAGGAAAAGTACAGTATAAATAAGTAAAAGCTGACTTATGCTCTATTGCCTTGTAGTAAGGGTTATAACAGTACGATACCCAATCAGTACTTGTACCGATAAATCGGGACCGGAAACCCTGTATCTTTATGCAAGCACCCTTAACCAGTAAACTTGGCATATCATGAACGAAAGTTGGCATTCAACCCCCCAAAGGGACGCGTGGCTATGAATGTTTAAAACAGGCACGTTCGTATAATGTGGCATGTGTCTTGTTTGTGTATCTCTCTTGGGCATTTGGACTTTTTTTATGTGGTAATTGAAATAGGAAGTGGAGTATTTCGTTATAATGGAAATTAATTGGTTGACCTTGACGTGCCCATAAATGTATTTTGTAAAATTTAGGTAATAGCGATGTTGACTGGGGAAAAACCATTTAGTCTGACAGTCAGATAATAAAAAAAACATTATCTATTATCTCTATCTATTATTATCATTAAGTATTTTTAGTTAAATCTTTCTATACTTTTCATCGTATTTGTGAAGATATTTTTTTTTTTTGTAACAAAGTCAACTAACGTTAACTGAAACGTCCTGTAATCATTAAGTTCTCTGCAAGTGCTGTGCACTTCTGTAAGTGACGAGATCACAATACCTAAAACTATATGTGATTTTTCTATGTGTATGTTTAAGTGAGTAAGTCGTTGAAGTGCCAAATAAATAAATAAATTACATGCGAATTTTTTGCTTCATCATATCAATAAAAAAATATTTAGATAAAACTCATTAAAGTTCTGGAGTGGGGGGGGGCTCGCTACGTCACAATTCAGTATAAAATGTACCGGAGAGTGACGTCATGCCTCATTTTAACTCAATTTATTGCCGTAATCATTTGATATTACATTTTATATTATTCCAATATTTTTTAATAATCTATCTGTCGGACAAAAGTATAGTAACGAGGTTAATTTGTGAAATTTATTAGAAGCATGCTATTTTTGTATTTGTGCATTTTTCACTGTCCGTGTCAATGGTTCAAACGTAGCTTAAAACTTGATACTTATCATATATGGTGTGGGATGCAATCTGTGTCGACACCCTTGCGCCATCCCATCTTCTTAGCACGGCGGGCTGTGCCGGACCGGCTGCTACAGGTGCAGAAAACCTCAAACGGCGCAAATATAACAACCTTGTTGGTAGCTATATTTTTGAGCCGTTTGGGGTTGAAACACTAGTGGTTCAAACACTAGTGTTTCCACCTCGAACGGCCCACACGGCCCTAGACAGCCCACACGGCCCTAGGGCCGTGGTGTCCGAGTGCTCATCGAATATTTCGGGACATCGTCAAGCGGTTGTTCGACTCGTCATGTGACCCGAGGGCTGGCCAATTTTTAGGCCAAATAATCAGCATTGCCATCCAACGTGGCAATGCTGCCAGCCTTTTGGTCACTTTTCCCGCTGACAGCGATGCGGACGAATTTTTTTATGCTCAATGAGCTCTTTTCTTTATTTTATTTTCTTATTTTTCCTTTACGTACTTGTACATAACATAATAATATTATAAAGAGGTAAAGTTTGTTTGTTTGTATGTTTGTATATAGGGGATAATCTTCGGGACTACCAGTTGGATTCGATTTTTTGGTTTGTTTTGGGTTGGTGTCTTGAGGACCAAGGCTCGCGAACGAAGTTGCGGGCAGAATCTGGTGTTAAATACAAACGTTGAAGCAGCAGTGAACAATGCAGAACTTTTACAGAGATTGACGATCTCATTCAGAAAAAACAGAAATTTCCCGAGGAATTATTGATTATGAGCCAATATAATTGAATTCCTCATTTTTAACTACATTGTTTCTGTGTTATAGTTATTATTACTCACTACCATTACAATTTCTCTGAAAAAAGTATCTACACTAACTTCGTGATTCCTTTACAAAAAGATGAGTACAAACTTATAAAATATTTCTTTAAGTATTCAATCAAGCAAACCACAAAATGTAACTTACCTTCCAAATCAAATTGCTGATATTGACACTTCAACAAACATAAGGTTATCTAAAATATTCGCAGCGAATACCGTTCAAGTCGATGATACAATTTCCTTTTGTCCAATCCAGTTATCGTTTCTCCATTCAACAAGCTATTCAAAATGGTTTGATTTAAAACGTTGAAAACGACTGTTCAAGGTTTGTAAATAATTTAATAGTTGGATCGATCGATATTCAAGTACATTCTTTGTTTGCCACGGTTAAAACTATTGTAGGCGACCGTTTGTACTAACCGATTTAAGTGCTATACAAACATATAATTGCACTGATAGGTTAAGTTCGCAAAAATTAATGATTCAGCTACTTCGAAAAACATCGATATTTCTTTATTATATGCAAGTTTAATATGAAAGTATTAGACACATCTTCTTCTTTTCGTGTGGTAAGTGACTAACCTGGGTATCAGAGGTTTTAAAGTCACCCATGGGCTTCTGACTTGGCTTCACATGCCGTCGAGAAATATCTCTCAGGCATGCCGGTTTCCTCACGATGTTTTCCTTCACCGTTTTTGATGCAAGTGACAATTATACAATACGCACATGAATCCGAAAAGTCAGAGGTGCGTGCCTTGGGTTCGAACTCGAGACCTATGACTTGGCAGTCTGACGGTCACACCACTAGGCTATCACTGCTCATTAGACCTTTATACCTAGAATAAATTCTTTAAATGATGTTGAAAATTCTCGAAATGATGTGTGATAATGCGCGGGTCACACACAAAAAGCGACTGCCTACTTTATATTTATAAATAAATAAATAAATAAAAATCTTTATTGCAGACCACATGGTCCATAAAAAAAAACACATAAATTTAAAATAATAGAATCAAAATAACAATTAAAAATATTATTAAAATCGCATTAAAAATCAAATTATAAAATCATATTTATAATTTTGCCTTGCTCTATTCTAACAGCCATCCAGCACGCGTAAAAGCCATAGAAACGGGTTTTGTCGACGCAAGAATAGACATAGTGACAGATTGTGATTGTTTATCTGTAATTTTGTCTATTCTTCCGTAGACAAAACCCGTTTCTATTGTGGTCATTGTAAACGTGCAGTAGTAGTGTTTAGTATTCAGTGTTGAATCAAATTCTATCCCTCACAGCCTACAAGATCAATCTCGACAGTAATAGTGGTCCATCACTCCGTATTAACAGGAATTCCTGAGCCATGCTACCGGATATTTGCGGCTCGTTAACCACAGAGTAACTACGATGTGCAGTGGGTCATCACTTTTGATGTCAGCAGACTAGATATTGGATCACAGTGCACGCATTGTAGAATTTGAATTAATACGTTTTGGTTCCAATTAAATATGTTTTTTATTTTGTCTTATTATTAATTAACATAAACAATAGGCACTACTTGGTACCTACTACTTGGTACTTGTTGATAGACCTACACTGTCCTCTCATACCTATTAACTCAGTAATTTGAAAACATTGTAAATACCATTTACTTTTAAAAGAGTTACCATGTAGTTTCTTGCCGGCTCTTCTCCATAGGAAACGACCAATTGGAACCGTGCATCTAGCTTCTGACGTTTCATAAGTGCCCTTGTAGGTTTATGTGAAATAAAATATTTTTGAATTTGAATTTGAATTATGTATATACAACTAACTAAGTATTATACAAACTAAAATATAGCGTCGAAATATTCATCCGCATCACTGTCAACTGGTAGTGTACCCAAGAGACTGGCCGCATTGCCACGTTGTATGGCAATGCTTAGCCTCTGGCCGAGGTAAAAGCCAGCCTTTGGGTCAAAGGAAGTGTCAAATTAAATATGTGGGGAAAGTTTAAAGCTTTATCACACATATGGAACATGATATAATATATTATAGCACTTAAAAATCCTTTAATGTAAAATATATTATCTTCTCTGGGTGTGGTCGTCCATTGTACGGTGAGTGATATATGTTGAGGATAAAATACATATATTTTATATTATCTTCAAAGTGTGACGAACTTAAGTGTGATTTAAGAGTTGAATAAACATTACCTACCTTTTTTTTGGGCTCAGGCACAGTTGGGTAAAAAAGGTTAGGTATCTATAGAAACAACAGGTTTGAGTACTTTATGCGACCTACCCAAATGTCCTTTCTTTGGTATTGTTCGTCGAGTTGAGCTCCTTAAGTTCTGAGTTGAGCTCTACGATTACTGACAAATGCTTGCACTGACTGGACAGGTCCACTCAAATCTGTGTGGTTCTTTCCTCAAAAGACCATTTCAGACACTAATCTACATGGTCCTCATATGGCCTGACCAAGATTATGTCTGGACTTTAAAAGAGACTGTGACCTCTGAGTTTGTTTCGGTCTTTCTTCTCAGAGTAGTCAGATAGGAAACGCCGAACTCATCTAGCATTTTCTTCTTATTTTTTTTTTAATATGACGTGTAAAAGTGATTGCAATATCCTATTTACAGAATAAACAATTTCATTTCATTTCATTTCATTTCATTTCATTTCATTTCATTACAAAATGTCTTCATTATACCTTTTGGTAATAAATATGTCTTTTCGAAAGTTTTACTGTGCTATAAATTTATTATCAAAAAGTGTCAAATTATATTCCAGAAGTTCTCAAAGAATAGGAATGATGCCAGGGTAAAAAAAAAAAAAAACTATTTAGTCCGTCAGTTAGATAATAAAAAAATATTAGACCCGTATTTTTTGCTTTATCATATTAATTAAAAAAATACTTAGATAAAAACGCATTAAATTTGGGGAGTGGGGGTTGATACGTCACAAGTAAGTATAAAATCTACATACTAGTGACGTCATGCTACATTTTAACTCAATGTATCGCCGTAATCTTTTGATAACGTAAAAAAAGAAAAAATACGTGTACATCATTTTTTATAATCTACAAGACGGACAAAACAATTTTTTTTAGTTATCATCCCTATTAAACATTTTGTCGTTAAAAGATTTACATTTCAACAACCAGAAAGTTTTTAACTTTTAAATTAAATAGTACGTTTCAAAACAATTGGAACAGGTGAACTGTAAAATGTCAGGCTTGGCTAAACCTCAACATTAATCGCACCTGCCACTTTCACTGCCAAAAGAGCCTGTACCAACTCATTTACAACGGTACACGTAACAGCCATCGGACCCAGAGGACCCAAAAACCCCCAGGTCTTTTGGACCCAAAACTTTCTAGACGATTGAATCGTATCAAGGTCGATTAAATCCATTTGCTCTGGTAGTTATAGTTTTTTCATTTATAAAATGGCTTAACGATGCCATTATTTATTTTTATGGCTTACGAACTATTTGGCTTTATTTTTTGTGATATCATAATATCTACTTAGAGTTATATAAGTTTGACGGTGCAGTAAGTGGCGCAGTCTTGTTTTGTAACGAAGTTACTAGGAACCACCGAAGACAATTGGCGTGGCGGCCGTCTTCTGATGATAGCTGATGTCAGGGGAACCGCTGTCGTACCATGTCTACGACGAACTGCTATATTCCAGCACAATGTTCCGATAGCTGTTAGACATTTTAGGGTAGGTATTTGAGCCACGATGAAAACTTGTTCAAATACTTCTCATATATATAACTTTCTCGATCACCTGGCAGGTAAAGTGTCCCACTGAAATGATCTGTCTTTTTTTAAATATTTTTTTAATCATACATAATATATAAAATTTCAGCGTGCCTCACATATATATTTATTTTTATTTTTTGGAAAGTATTTTTGCAAGCACCTGGCTAACTTTTAGACCCGACTAAATAATCTGGCTTGTTTATTTTTTGCATTCTTTAAATTAAATGTTAAAGTATTCAAATTACAGAATGCCACGAAAATATTTTTTGTAAAAAAATCTCTTATATGTTCATATATGGGTCGATTTAGCCCCGCTACACTTCAGCAGGTCTGCGGTTCTGTACTTAGGTATAATAGGAAAAGTATTGAACAAGTTTTCATCGTGCTTCAATTACCTACCCAAAAATGTCTAATAGCTCTCAATATTGAAGATGCAGAACCACTAATCCTACTATCCTGTGCCGTTAAGTTTATTGAACAATTTGTCCTAATAGTTAATACAATATGCTATTTTTAATATAAATTATTATTTTAAATTAATAGAATTGTATTTAATTTTAATTTTACTAATTGCATTGTAACATAAATATAAATTATTCAACTATCTTTAGTATTTTTATATTATTGCTCACTACTAAATTTGTACTGCATGCTATATTAAAACCAAACTTACAAACCAAACAAACAAAGCTGTATTAAAACCAAACTTTGTAAAAAAGGGTACTATAAAATTTCAGATTATTTAGAAGATAAAAAAGCGTGGGATTGAGCTGCTCGCTCTGCTAAGCTTTGTGATAAAACTATAAAATTTGACATTTTAATTATTATGTAAATCATTAAAAATACCAGTTTTTTATATACATATTGACATTGTTGAAATTTATATACAAAATAACATGATTACTTTGTAAAGTATTATATTGTTTTAATTATTGTGAATGTGAGGACTATGTGGATATTTTATTTTTATTGTTTTTCCTTTCTTTAATTTTTTCTTTCTCAGTTAGTTTAAATGATATGGTCTGGCAGTTTGAGTACTTTATGCGACCTACCCAAATGTCCTTTCTTTGGTATTGTTCGTCGAGTTGAGCTCCTTAAGTTCTGAGTTGAGCTCTACGATTACTGACAAATGCTTGCACTGACTGGACAGGTCCACTCAAATCTGTGTGGTTCTTTCCTCAAAAGACCATTTCAGACACTAATCTACATGGTCCTCATATGGCCTGACCAAGATTATGTCTGGACTTTAAAAGAGACTGTGACCTCTGAGTTTGTTTCGGTCTTTCTTCTCAGAGTAGTCAGATAGGAAACGCCGAACTCATCTAGCATTTTCTTCTTATTTTTTTTTTAATATGACGTGTAAAAGTGATTGCAATATCCTATTTACAGAATAAACAATTTCATTTCATTTCATTTCATTTCATTTCATTTCATTTCATTTCATTTCATTTCATATGTACAACAAAAATGTAAAATCTGAATATTTGCACGGCTGTAATGCCGAATATAGTGAAACCCATAGATCTTAAGAACTTATGTTAGCTACCTATCATTCATTCATTCATTCATTCATTCAATATATGGATATTTTGCGGAAAACAAAATACGGTGACAATTATTGCTTGTTTTTGCAATTTATCATTTTCACGACAGTCACGCTGTTTGTTTTACACTAGAAGTTGGATTCAATGAAAGGTAATAATACAAATTTGCATAAATTTAATGATTAATTAGCAGGTTTGTATTTAAATAATAGCAGTTCGATCACAGCGGGGATCGGATTGTGATTGCATGTTTATTTACTTCTGTTTATTTTCTTAAACATGGAATTCATTTGGAAATTCGAGCGTTTTTTTGACAACCTTCTTCGGGATAAATCGAAATTGTTGTACTGGCCGAACACATGCGAGCGCCCGGCCGCCAATGTTTGTATGAAAATCCATATCTGTCGTGTTTAGCGGCTCAATAAATTACTATGAAAAACTCTGTCGTGTTATTTAAAAATGGAACGAGCTTTTTACTTCAACACATGGCAACCAAGGAGGTAACTTATCAAAGATTTTATTTAAATTTCGATTTGGTTTGCAAATAGAGCTGTTTAAAGTAAAGAAGAAACACCCGGCCACCGTAGGCGCGGGCTTGCGGACGGTGAGCAATGGGTAGCTCGCCGTCCGATAAGGACCAGGCCCGGGTCGACGGCGCGTTGTGTTCCACGCGCGCCTCAAAGAGATGTCAGCACATCTGGCCGGGTCCACTAGGACCGATGCCTGCCGGGGTTGCGGGAAAGTCCGAAAGGGATACCATGACCCCGGGCAACGTACAGGCAACTGAAGGAGCACGGGTGGGTTTTAGTCAGTAAGAGTCTGACACGCCCCCCGCTCCGTCCAGAGTGGGAGAAGTTATTTGATATTAGCCGACTTAAAAAAAAAAAAAGTGCCCGTAGGTTAGGTAGAGGGGCAGTTTACATTAATAGTAAAAACTAAAAATATGGATAATTATTTATTTATTCTACAGACAACTAGATCCAATAGATGTTAGTAAACAATTTAACTTAATAAAAAAAATGAATAATAATTTATAAAAATATATTATTAATGAGTATTAATTAATAATGTCAATGTTATCATGCATATTTCAAAATTCAAAAAAAAATCTATCCAAAATATTTTTATTTCATATAAACCTACATGGGCACTTATGAAACGTCAGAAGCTAGGTGCACGGTTCCAATTGGTTGTTTCCTATGGAGAAGAGCCGGCAAGAAACTCCACGGTTACTCTTTTAAAAATAATGGGCTTTTACAATATTTTCAAATAACAGTGTTATTAGGTATGGGAGGACAGTGTAGGTCTTTCAACCAGTGTGTTATTAATGGTATAATAATAATAGTGACGTAACTTAATGCAATTTGATTCTTTGTATGTCAAAAGAAATCAGACGAAACGACATCGATTTGGCCATGGACTGACCTTTTCAAATTTAACACAGCATATTTATGTACTGTCACATTGGAAATGCATTGTTACATTACAAATGCATCAAACTTGTTCCTCCTCTACCACAGATTAGTATATAATAGATGGTTCACTCCGCAAAATCAGTTAACCCTTAACCAGGCCCAATAAAACCGCTAAAACTGGGCAAGTGGTTTCTATGGATTTAATTTACTATTTGCGTCTTGTACGACGTGTGGTCGGTGTAAATTGGAAAAATGCATGGAAAAGGAAAGAAAATGATGTGGGAAAACACAATCCCTTTGCCTAGCAAGAGATAAAATCATGTGGGAAAACATATTCGCTTTGCTTGGCAAGAGAATGGAGAATTTCCCCGCTACTACTTATTATTTGAACCTAAAATTTTCAATTTTTTTCTGTAAGTAAATAATAAAATTACTATGACTTAAAATATTTTAAATAATAAACAGCCTAGTAATATTGGTATATGTATTAGAAAGAAAAAATATCTCGACTTACTTTTCGTGATTTCGACATTATTTACGAAAAATTCTAAACTGGGTCAAAAAACCACACACTCGACGAATTTTCGAATTCAAGTGGCTGTCACTGTGACATTTACGGTCTGACGCATGCTCGTTCACTTTCGTTTCATAGATAATATATTTGGGATGACATTCTATTGGCTTGTGGTATTTATAAAACCGGAAACTGGTAAAATTTAAGCAAAAATGATGTGGGAGCGTGATGACTAAAGCCTGATTAAGGTTTAAATAAAAAGCGACTCTTGATACGACACAATAAAGTGAAATTCAGGTCGCACAACGCTAATGACCTACAGTTATATTCATCTAGAAGTTGCTCCTCTTTCTGTCGCGTAGCTCTTATATCTTCTGACTACGTTACGCCCACAGAATTCGACAAGTCGAGCCCGCCGCGTCGGTACCTACTTGTAGCTTCATACCAAAAAAGTGGATTGAACCATCTATATTCATCTGTGGGACTACGTCAATTATTGGCGACATAACGTCACGAGCTATCTATCTAGCCTTTTCCCAACAATATTGGGGTCGGCTTCCAGTCTAACCAGGTGCAGCTGAATGACAGTATTTTACATGGAGTGACTGCCTATCTGACCTCCACAACCCAGTTACTGGGTAACACGATACCCCTTGGTAAGGCTGGTTGTCAGAGTTTTTGGGCTTCTGACCTGTATCGACTGTCAAAGATCAACGAATGACACCGGGACCAACGGCTTAACGTGGTATCCGAAGAACGGAGGGATCTCGATATGTAATTTATTTATTATTATTAATTACAACGGTTATAAATACACCAGTAACAGTAATTAATTAACTTCATAACTATTATATAAATTAATTTCATCTGAATAGGTAGGTACAGCGTTAATATAAAATAAAATAAAAAATAAATTTCGTTAGGTTAAACAAATTATTAGGACATGCAATTATTTATATACAATGTTTTTCACGAAATCTCGAGCACAATAACATGACTTGGTTCAACCTGTCGGTCAACACGTCACAATCGGATAGGTCAAAAATAAGGGCATTGATTGCGCTGCTCGTGCGACACAGCGGGGAATGCGCACGGGACACCGTGCGGCACTGTGCAGTCGCGAATAGTCTGTGCCAGCGCTTAGATCGGTGACGTAGGTAATTGTCAGGGACATAAAATGTGCATAGTATGTTGTGCAATTCTGGGGAGTCAATTTCATTCCGTATAATTTTCAGAGCAGTGATGATCTTCGTTCGAGACCGCCGGACAGCTAAGGAGTCTAGAATACCTAGTAAAAAGTCCGTGGCGTACATAAATGGATAGTACCCGTGGTTTCTCTTATACAATTGGCGTAGGAAGGCCTTTTGAACTTTTTCAATTACTAGGGTATATATTGATTCATATGGACTCCAAACACAAGCTGCAATTTCTAATTTACTTCTAACAAGGGAATTATACAATATTTTGATGATGCTAGGGTTACGGAAGTCACGTGCATTACGCAAGACAAAGCCCAGTCGTCTGTATGACTCGATCGAGATGTGCTCGTGAAATGTCAGGCGACAATCAAATGTCACACCAAGATCATGGATGTTGAATACGCGAGTAATAGATGGTCACCCATCCGCAAACTGACCGCGGCAACCGTAGCTTAAGCTTCGGTCGACCAGTGCGGCTGTTGGTATTTACCCACGCGCAAAAATTCGTAAATGTTTAAGAGCGTTTATACTGAAAGTGGGCAACGTCGCAAATAGCTCTATCAAATATTTCACCGTTTTGATTAATTTGGCGATATTACTGTATGGAAATATGAAATATGTCTAACTAGTGAACTAAAACATTGATTATGAAATACAATAAGTAATATCGTAACACCGAATATTTAGTTTTAGATGTGAAAAAAGTATTCGAAAACTTTCCAAATGTCTTTTTAGACCTAAAACGGTTACAACATCAAATTCAGTGTTATAATTGCAATTCATTATTAATAATCAATGCCGCCTTTTTTTTATTTTCCTTTGTGAATGTTAGCCGAAACACATACTGATGGCTTCAATAGCATCCTAAGAAAAAGGATTGCGACCATGATGCGTAGAGTGCGTGGGAGCGTCAACAGCATTCTGAAGGTCATTAGCGATAAGCAGTGTTGCGTCTTAGTGCGCATTGGGTGCATGTACATGTGCTTGTACCCGGTGCGTCTGGTGAGCGCAACAGATTCAGGTCATGATCATGATGATAACAGATCCATGAATTAAAATTATGTATTACATTTGTTATTAACATAGCTATATTATAGAGTGTGTATAACTTCATATGGACGGAAAGGTCAGAAATAAAGTTTTTTTTTAATCATTTACTTAACATAACATCACGCCTTGTTTCTCCGAAGGGTTAGGCAGATAATAGTACACCCATATTTCGCTGTAATAGGGGTGAGCCTATTGCCTTTAACCGGACACAAATCCAGACTCTGGCCACATTCTACATGAAACAACCGAATAAGACTTTGCCCGACCTGGAAATCGAACCCAGGACCTCATTTATTTATTATTTATTCATTACAACGGTTATACACCAGTAACAGTAATTAATTAACTACATAAGTATTATATAAATCACAATTTCATCTGGATAGGTTAATATAAAATAAAATTAAAAATTAAAAAATACATTTCGTTAGGTTTAAAATTATTAGGACATGCAATCAATCAAACCAATCAAACAATCAATCAATAATCAATCATCTCTTATGCTCAGCAGTAGCGCTTGTGACCACAAAATCAACGAGGACGGCAGTTTATCTTAATAATGGTTACATTAATTCATTAATTTTCAAACAGTCTATTTTTATTTTTTATTTTTTTTTCACAAAATCCACAGCTCTTGAACAAATTCACTTAAGATAAATAAACTAATCTTACAGCCAATTACGGATTTACAATCTAATAACTATACATGCATCAGAAACAAACAGGATGCCATGCTAGCACCTTCTCAGCATATCCAAGGGTGCAGTGTGGGTGGGTGTGTAGGACTGTGTGGGTGGGTAGTAATATTGGCAGTAGATATGCAAAAATACTAAACCTCATGCACGATGCTGGGAAGATCCTGTCTTTTGTTCAGCGACTGCGCACCTTTTTGCACGTTATATACATAATCAGCCTATAATGTTCCCACCTACTTGGACACAGGCCTCCTCTCCATGAGAGGACCACCACGCGAGTCCAGTGCGGGTCGTAGATGTCGCATGTCTTCGAATTTTTGGTTCTAGGACATGCCAGTTTCTTCACGATGTTTTTCTTCACGGTTTTGAGAGCAGTGGTGATGAAATGATTTACACAAAGTAAAGAACCTGTCAGGGTTTGAACCTAGCTGGGGTTGCGAGAAAGTCCGAAAGGGATACCGTGGCCGTACAGGCAACGGAAGGAACACGGGTGGGTTTTAGTCAGTAAGAGTCTGACACGCCCTCCCGCTCCGCCCAGAGCGGGACAAGTTATTTGATAATTTCCCACCCAAAAAAAGGGTTCGAACTTACGACATACACGTAAGTCACGACTGTACCTACACGTGTTTGTAATTCAGGCACGACTGTGCTAACGCCGTGCTCAGGTGAGCGGTCAATGACTGCATTGCGCCACCATTTCCTTTGTATCTCGAAATGGTCACTGCATAGAGTTATCTGTTGCAGAGATCCTGGGGCCGTATTATGACTTATTAATGCCACCATTATTCCAGTGTGAGTGAGAGACGGAGCTATACAAGGCCGCTAGCACCATCTTTTTTCGCAGTGGAATAATGATGGCATTAATACTTTATAATAAGGCCCTTGAATTGCGGTTTACACGATGTAAATTGAAAAGAGTAGTTTGTACTGTTACGTTTATTGGCGGTTTTTATCCGACTGCGTCAAAAGAGTTCTGTGTTTTTACATAGGAGTCCTAGATCTTGTTACAGTTTAAGAAGGCCTATCTAAACTAATATTATAAAGAGAAAACATTTGTATTTTTGTATGTTTGTTTAGGGATAGGGTTCAGTTTGCGCTACAACTTCATATTTGTTAATGACTTTTTTAACAGTACTAGTCAGTCTAAAATCAATTTTATTTACACTTTCATAAAGTTGTTGTTTGTTTTAGTGGAAATAACATCAATTGGAAACAATTATTTAAATATACCTTAAGTTGTTTATTTATTTATTTAGAGGTGTAAAAAATATGTATTAGGCATGTTGAAACTGTTAGTACTCCCCGTCACTTGTCCATAAGGGATCATTAGAAAACCAGCGTCAGACAGCATTTGTCGGGCATTAATGTTGACATGAACCTTTTTGGCGCAGCCGTGAGGCACACACTATTATTGCTTTCACGAACTGTGTCCCAATAAATATTTTTCTTTCTTTCTTTCTAACAATAAAACATACAAACATCTGCGCATTCACACAAAAACGGCTGAATTTGAATTAAATTTGGCACATGGGTAGACCATGACCTGTATTAGGACATAGGATACTTTATATCGATAATTCCCACGCAATCGAGACTTATGTGGCTGAAACCGTGGGGCGCAGCTATATTGAATAAAATTATTGAGTTTGAAGAACGCAATGTGATAATAATATTATATAATATTACGTCTGTATTCCCCTTAGGGGCAGGCAGGGGTACCTATTTATCAGTTATGAAATAAGTCCTATGTAACGAAACACAATCCAGACTGGCTGGGGTACTACTAAGAATAGTCAATGTTTGTGAAAAACCGAATAGTACAAAACTAAGAAAAACTAATATTAAAAACTCAAAACATTTATTACAAATTAACCGATTTCAGGCACTTTTGAATTGTCAAGGGATCGGTCAGTCAGAAAGATGAAGCTAGTTGCCCATTCCAAAACATAGTAGGTTCTTAAGGAGAAGAACGGGCAAAAAACGGTCACTCTCTCAAATCAAAATATTGTTACATCATTCATGTTGAAATTAAACATGTACGTTAAAAGCGTTAGTATTAAAAAGTGAAAAACAAAAAACAATTCAAAAATTAAAATAAGCCGTGGCAGCTAGAGATGAGGGATTCCACTCACAGCACTGATTTCAACGTGTTGTACTTCATAGCACGACCATGAACGCATTAATAATTAACTTTTGATGGTAATAAAATCCTTTTAATTTATACTATTTTATACCACTAATTAGAAATTTTATACCTCTCAATTATCCTAGATATACAGGTCGTGTTGGGAAGATTCATTCCCAAGTCAAGTATAAAAACATATACAGGCTTATAGGCAGAAAATGTCTTTTTGCTTTTGTAACAACTTACCAGTAATGAAATAGGAGTAAATAATGAGTAAAAATTTTTAGGCATGCTCCCGTTTCATCAACTTTTATGCCAGCTGGAATTTTAGCTATGTCTAGGATAATTGAGAGGTATAAAATTTCTAATTAGTGGTATAAAATAGTGTAAATTTAAAGGATTTTATTACCATCAAAAGTTATAATGAATGCGTTCATGGTCGTGCTACGAAGTACAACACATTTCAACAGCACCTGATCGCTTCCACTAACCGCAGTTTCTACTGACGACGCCCGTTCACGAGCATGACGTATGGATCGATGGAGCAAAAGAAAGTTCACATTTTCAGCTCATAATACCTAACAAAAAGAAAGTATGCTACTTCCACTATCTTACATCAAAAACTACCGTAAACCAGGACTTAACTCTTTATGTCCCCAGTGAGAACCCTACATGTCATTAAGGGTTATGTTTGTAGATCCTCGTAAAAACCAACGCAACTTGACATAATATTCTATTATGTAATCTGTTGAGTGGGTTTATTTGCCATAACTTAGACTATAAACGGGTTTTAAAGACTGTTTGAGATATAAAAGTTATAGATAAAGTCTTATAAAGGGGTATGTAAATAGGTTTACTTTTGGTATTGAACTTTTTGTATCATATTTTGTTTTCTTAGATAACGACCCCAGATAAAATGA
Source organism: Xanthia icteritia (assembly GCA_949128155.2). NCBI lineage: Eukaryota > Metazoa > Arthropoda > Insecta > Lepidoptera > Noctuidae > Xanthia > Xanthia icteritia. The sequence continues at coordinate 7,839,790 of OX421959.2, read as the reverse complement.
CAGACACTAATCTTAACTTTTGTTTGTATAACATGTTTTTCTTTGCCATTGATGCTTCTATACCTTTGAAAAGAAAGCGAAAACAAATTGTTTAGTAAGAAATTCTTAATTTATCATTCAATGGTGCCGATTCTCTTGTACACCATACTAAACTAACTAAACTATCACTAAAATTCCTTACTTTTGGCTATGACAATCTTAAAGCTATTCTGCAATAAAAAATCTCTAAATTTAAAAATAATTTTGACACAACTAAAATAGAATTTGACAATCGCGACGCCACGTGGTACATACTTGTTTGTCCTACCCCGTGATTTTTTTTAGAGCCGGTGGCGTGCTGGGCGGCAGCCTCTACGTGTTTTATATGGAATTTTTCACGTTTTGTATGTAAAATAAGAAAAAATATTATCTACGTGTTGATTATTAGGGGTATAACGGTTTCATAAAGGGGGTCGAAATTATTATTATTTTTGCGATAGCACACACCATTTTCGAGATATAAGCAAAAGAAAAGAAAAAATATACAGTACTGTTTTTGCACCTGAAGTCGAGGTGTTGGTGTGAATTTTAGTTCATGACAATTTATTTCCACACCTTTTTAATCGCGATTAAATACTTAGACTATTAAAATTTTAGATGGAAAACGTAAAATTCAGAATAGCAAAATTGCCATTTTCACTAAATTAATAACTACTGAGTTATTAATTTAGTACGGCACTAAGATGGCACTGGCCATCTTAGTGCCGTCAAACTTAAATATAGTTAAGTTGTGTCACTTTAGATTATTTCATTATTTCAGAATTGAAAATCGTCGGTTGACAGGAATAATCAAAATTTTGGTGATTTTTAGTCTAGTTTAGAGGCATTAGTGACAAGAGAATCGGCACCATTGAACGAATGAAATGGAATCTCAATCCGATGTTGCCATCATAAAAACAATTTGTTCCAATTCAAATTCAAAAGTCATTTATTCAAACTAGGCTGAAAATCTGCACTTTTTGAAAGTCAATATTACATAAGACAGTCCACCAAAAACGCCCGCCCTTCACCACTTCCTAGTGCTCTAGCTGGGAAGAAGAAGTGACGCAACAAACTCTTCAGCTGCACAGCTGTCTGAATAGTTAGAAAAACTTGATTCTATACAATAGTACTTACGCAAAATAATTTACTTTACGCAACACAAAACATTAAATTAATGTTGTTTTTAATAACTTGCAACAGAGATATAGAAGTGTCAAAGTGTCTTTTTCGAGTTTACTCGTCGTTTACGGTCATGTTAGGGATTAGAATGACGTCAGAATCGTAGACAAATTTCGACAAAACGAGAAAAAGAGAGTTCTCGCGCTTGTCATGTTAGCCCTGTTGCTGTTTTTACCTACCAATTCGTAACACACTTTTTTCCGTTTCAGGTACGCTTCTGTTCTATAAAAGCTGAGACGAAACATTGAAAAGTCCAGAACATGAGAAGGTATGTGTAGGTCGCAGGCAGATTGTATGAAAACGTAAGTACCTTTGCGCATTCATACATTTTTGAGATTTATAAGTCTCTAACTTTAAACAACGTCTATAAATACAGGGGTTAATTGTCATCCCTTCATTGCTTATTAACACACATACATAAAGCCAGCCGTTTCTTTGAAATAAAACATTTTCTTCTACCTTGTTCCAAATACTTAAACCTAGATTGATACTAAAACCTCCATTCAAAGTTAAAAGCGAAGGGATCAAGCTGCCATTAACTAAATACAAATAATTGTTGTGCTTTCAACAAAATTACCTTTAAACGTTGCTTCACTATAATCTATTGGGTAGTATTGATTTATCTAAAAGAATGCTTGTAAATACTTTTGTGTCGAAACCTCCAAAGGAAAATTAACCTTATTTGCTGTGTACTAAAGTTGGAATTCAGGTGAGTTTCGTTTCAGAGTTGTTTAGTTCTAAATTGCACCCTAGTTACGATACGTCTAACAGGTCAAGTTGGAAGTATTTTCTAAGTGTTACGTAAGGTCTTAGAGAAAACGAATTTTGTGAGAAAAGGTTTGTTTTTATTTTATTTTTGTCGAAAGAAGTGTAGTTGTAGTTGAAGCAATTTATATCAGAGGTAGTTTTGTATTTCGAATGCCAAAAAAAAAGACTGAGTATCATTAAAACGACTAATAACGAGAGATTTTCTGGACGGAATGTGAAGCCAAATCAGAGGCCCATGGGCAGCATAAAAACTGTGACACCAGGTAGTTAGTGACTACCATCCATACGAAAAAGAAGAAGATTACTAAACCCTGGCGATTAGGTTAAATAATTTGCATACGCAATGTGTCCAGTCCAAGATTATTCATTTAACTCAGTCTACCGCAGTCCACTGCTGGACATAACATAATCAGACTATAATGTCCCCACTTGTGGGAAACAGGCCTCCTCTCTGTGAGTTCTCCACGCGGCCCAGTGCGGGTTGGTGGCTTCTCCTAAGAAGAGCCGAATACATAGCTTTCCCTCATCATTCAGTTTACCCCAGGGATCTTTTAAGTTCATCAGCCCATGAATAAGCAAGATAAATCTACTGTCTTTTTTAATATTCTTAAGTTAATTTCCCCAGCTGATTTAAAAGTTCAAGAAAAATTTAAAACAGTACCTACAATTGTATTAAGTTTCCCCTGAGAAATTATGTTCGTGGACGATTAGCTAACTGTCTTTAATAATCATTCATCTTTTAAACTTGTACTAAGTCAATGAACTTTCTATTTATGAGTTTTTAAGTTTTTTGGGTTGACTTAGTTATTATTATTAGCCTGTAAATGTGTCATTGTAGGAGGGATAAGTTTAATGGTAGGAAATTGCAGGTTGTTGACCTTTTATGGATCGAGTTAAACCTATTTTATAACCTCTCTGCGACATACGTCAAACTCAACAATTTTGTCAACTGCGCGGGAAAAAAAAAATACTCTACGATTTTACACAATGCAGCGGGCATTGTGTAAAATCGTAGAGTATTTTTTTTTTCTGCAATAAATATGTCATTTCGAATGACATATTTTCCTAAGAACCGAGCTATCTCTTTGCTAACTATAATCGTTATTAGTTCTGTAATGAATGAATAAAACAGACAGACCCATTTTCGCTTTTGTATTATCTATCATGAGGGTTTCTATGATGAAAACATCAGACGTACGTTTGCCACGTGTTGGAACGAGCCGTATGCCACCGACACATTACGGTGTCGTGTTGTGTCGTGAGGCGGTATACACCAATTAAACGAATCTGTTTATGACTACGTCAAATCACAACGAGCTTTGATTGGTTAACACTGCGTCACGACACGCCACAACAAATCCGGCTTTGCAGCAATAGGTTTAGCTTGGCAAGCATAGTAATGGGACTGCCCGGAGGTACAGATGATTTCGATATTTACCCCATTATGGAATCAAAAAAATTGTATCCGAAAATAATCTTTACAGACCATGATAGACCATGACGAGAATGATAAGCAAGTACAAGTTTCCTCACACAGATAATTTGTCAGAATTTAACAATAGGTACCATGGCCATTTGCCTGAACAACCTTCAATCCATATTAGAACCCTAACGTCCCAAAACAGGCGTGACCTTACCAATTAACCGATTAACACAGCTATGAAATTAAATTCGTCCCGATAGACTGAATAGCTAAGATATTCAAATGAGACTCAGTTTGAGGGAAATTTAAGATTCACAGACCGCACTTTAATTTGCCAAGTAAAGTAAGCGTTTTATACAAACATGAACTTTATTCTTATGCATGTATTTATAAAGTATACTAGCGGCCCTCTCCAACCCCGTACGGTTTTCACAACTTGAGAAAACATGGAGGTTTCTTTACTATGTGTAAGTATAATATTTGTTGAGGAGTTGAGGAGCTTGTGGCTAAGTAATAACAGGTGCACGGGTCGATCCATCAGGTTAAGCTACGCTTGCCGGGATTGGTCCGTGACCATCTTTACATATCGAGATTCTGCCGTGCCTCGAAAAGCACACTAAGCTTTTGGTCCCAGCTGTCATTCGTGGATAAGATGAAGAAAAGATTGGGCAGATTGATTGATTGATGTAAGTTTTTTTTTTTTTTTTTTTTTTATTTTTTTTTTTTTTTTTTTTTTTATTTTTAAACGTTGCCCCACACTAGGAATTTCTCCTGTGTCGTGGGTGCGTTTACAAACATATAAACTCACATACACAAACGGCCAGACCCGGAACAACTAATTGTAGGTCATACAAATATTTGTTCCGTGCGGGAATCGAACCCGCGACACGCAGCGCAGCAGTCAATCGCTTAACCACTGCGCCAACCGTGCCGTCGTTAGTTTAATATTTATCTTTTATACACACAAACTTTTGGGAATCAATTCTAAAAATGTTGCTGAAATCCGGATCAAAATCTGTTGCGTAGTTTATACTCAAACTCAAACTCAAAGCATTTATTTCAATTAAACCATTTACAGGCACTTTTGAATTGTCAAAGAGTCGGTCAGTTAGTCAGAAAGTTGAAGTTAGTTGCCCATTCCAAAACGTAGATCTCTATGGAGAAGAACGGGCAAGAAACTCCAAGGACACTTTTTTAAATATAGAAATGACAAAATCCTGAGTACATAATACTTGGTATAGAAGAACAACGCAGTCACACAGACCAACATGAAAAGAGACTTTAATTAAAAAATGTATAATTTTAAATATAGAATCGAATGTGAGCAAGCGTTTCTTAAAAATATGAAATTCTAACTAATATTATAAATGCGACAGTGAGTTTCTTTGTTTCGCTTTGACGCTAAAACGGCTGAATGGATTTGGATCAAATTTGGCATATGGGTAGACCATGACACCAACGAACAGAAAGTGCACGTGTGTCGCGCACACACTTGTACACTATTATTATTTCCAGCGTACTTAGTAAATTTCTGTTGAGATTGGCCACATTAGCCGAAAATCGGTCGGGAGAATTTACTAAGTGTGGTGATGCAATTTCTCCATTTTCTGTTCAGTTAACAGTAGCTATTAGTACATTTCCAGCATTCTTATTATTGCTCTTAATTTTGCAAGTCACTTGCCCGCTTTGTCTTTAACAAGTCGAGCATACAAATGCAAGTGCTATTTTCTTTATTCTTACTGAGTATAAAGTGCTAGACAAGTTTCTGGTTTGGTGCAGAACTAATTGTTGTCTTTTAGTAATTAGAAGGAATACTAGATGTGGTGGTAGATGTTTTAAGTACAATAAAGCACTGTTTTCAATATTACTGCGTTAGGCATGCTATCACAATCAGCCGCTCGGACAAGACTGCGAGCGAGGCGGAACGCTCCGCACTCCCTCTACCGCGAAACCCCCACCATAGCATGCATTACTTATTTATTAGACGTCACACTAGATAAACGCAATGGAGTACAGTTACTTCTTGCTAGTTATAACAAAGATCATGTACAATCGAAAAATCTATTTGATATATCCGTAAAGATATTCATCTTTATTGTGAACTCATATTCAATATTCTATAGTATGCTTTGTCTAAGCCTGTGCCCAAAACAATTAACGATAAGACGGTAGAAGTATTAAAAAACTTGAGTGTTTTGTTTATTTGAGCGTCATTAATCTGTCACGACGCGCGGCGTTTCCGGGACTTAATCGCATTGGCACACGCGGGGGCGCAGCGTACTTTAGCGCTTAAGAGAGTGATGGAAAAGAATTGACTCAGCACACTTCAATATTGTTTAAAAGTAGTTGAAAGTTAGCTGCCTGAATACCAAATAGTTGGTTCGAGTGTATACCTACCTAACATAAAGACTTAATTTGGTAGTACAATAAAAAAAATATACAGTATTTTTATTAAATTTATCCTTTGAAAATACTCTTACTCTAAGAAGACTCTAACAAAAGCAATAAATTATTAATTTGAAAAAGGTGACTCGAATTCAGTAAAAAGAAGTAATTCTTCAATGTTATAAAAAGGTTAACAGCTGCCTTAGAAAATAATATATTACTAAGATAAAGTATTTTTGTAATACGTTGAGTGGGTAGTTGTATATTTCATTATAAGGAGCAACTAAAATAACAAACCCACGCAGGTTTTATCATAATTTTAATAGTATGATATGACTCAGTGTGAGATCCTAGGATCTACTCTCAGATGAGAAAAACTGTGCCATCATGTTCCTTATAATTATTAATAAGCTCGCTTTTTATTCGCAACTTAAACGAAACTGAAAAGAAAACGATTAACTACCATAGACGTATAAAAAAGGTCGGACGGATTCTCGCTAACAAAAAACTGTGTCACTCAAAGTCAGCCAGTTCGCTGTACGTACAGCACACACTCACACAATAGTCAGCCATTTACGCGCAAACGTCAACACAGGCGATACGTCTATGCGGTGATATTTCTTTTTTAAGATACAGCATTTCTTGTGTGGTGAAATGGTGTAAAAACCGTAGTAAAAATCCAGGAATCACGTTTCATGGGTAAATGAATAATTCACTCATTTAATTCCCGATTTTATACATCAAAATCAATCTTCATTCGATAAAATTCGTCACAAGGCCAGTGTTGCCAATATTCACGTGTGCAAATTACCCGAAATATGGGAAATTTATATGAACTATAAAGTGTGGAAGATGTATATGATGATGTGTTTGCTATATTGTATTGTAATATTTGTGAACTATTTTATTAGAACGGGAGTAAACTGGTAGAAATCGCGGTGGCGTCGCGGCGACGGGCGCCGTGTCCCTGAGCACTTATGGCCCTCTATGCGACATTCTCTATGAGAAAGTGTGAATTTGGTCAAAATGAAAATCCAAGATGGCTGCTGCGAGCCGTGCTCCCCGGCTCCTTAGCCCAGGTTCGCACAGATGTATTTTTATCGCGGCGATCTTCTTTTGTACACTGGATTTTCAACTCTCGGTATTGAGCCGAGCATTGAGAATCCAACAGAGCGCATCCAGCGCGTATCCCAGCGCGTCAATAAAACACACTGTTGGATATTCAACTCTCGGCGCTAAACAGAGCGTCGAAAATCCAATTCGCGAAAAAAAATCGCCGCAATAAAAATACGCCCGTGCGAAAACATTATGTTAAAAAGTAAAATTTTAAACATTTAAAATATTTTCAATTAACTGTGTTTTATTATCTTTTTTTTTTCTTTTATATTTTCATAATAATTGGTTCTTACCATTAACCTTTTGAAATGGCACGGTATAATTCTGCCTACACACGACTTTTTGTCTTAATAAAACAAAGCAATAATAAATGGGTAAATTTGGCTTACATGGCATCCCTAAATTCACTCACACATAAATTAGTCGCCGCCATTACGGGACACAGTTTTGTCTTAGCGGGAGTTCCGTCCGACCTTTTTTATACGTCTATGTTAACTACAAACTGTGATGCTAACAGAACATTGGTGGCCCAGGGGAAGCGGCCTCGACTTACGAAGTTCGAAACTAGACAGCAATTACTGTGTGTAAAATATTATTTCATAACCACTAGTTTAAAAGGAAAGTCGTGCGGAAACACGCATGTGCTAGCACCAAAAAATCGAAGACATGTGACAACCCGTACTGAGCCCGCGTGGTGGATTACGGCCCATTCCATACAAAGAAGGCCTACGTTATGTCCCAGTAGTGGGAACATTGGCTTATGCTATAATATGAATCGGTCCAAGTGGCGGTGCTTGGGAGAGGCCTATGTCCAGCAGTGGACGTCTTTCGGCTGAAATGACGATGATGTTGATCTAATATGATACTAATAGGTACACAAGAAAGTAGGCAGCGAAGCCTTTCTAAGATATTCCTTTAACAAGTATTTCGAAATACTAGCTGCACTTTGACCTATTTAAATTGTTATTGGCACCCAGAGAGGGACAACTACAAGACGGTAGATAATTATAGTGCCTCTACTCTGCACTTAAGTAAATGAGAGTACGTTGCTGAAACTACGTCCTTAGTTTGTCCTAAATACTGTAACGATTTGGTCGAAGAAGATTGTTGAATTCTGGGGACATTTTCTCCTTATTAAACTATTTTTATTTGTATAAGTTCTATAAGATATATTAAGAATAAATTATTGGGCTTGCCCGATTAATTTCAACCTCAAACGGAGATCTCAGTCATGATCTTAGAAGATCTTCATTAAAAATCTTTGTTCAAGAACAAAACTAGGCTGGCAAAACAAAAATAATAAACCTTGAAAACTAACAAAACAAATATTAAAACGATGTACTGCTACATAATAATAACTCATACATATTTAATGAAAAACAAACTACCTACAAACAAACAATTCTAACAATTTATTAAGAAATACTTATTGGCGCCCAACAGGGCCCGTGAGTCCCACTTGGGTGGCAATAAATATTTCTTAGATCATAACAGGCTATTTCTTGGCTCTTTTATATAATTATATCTCTCTCTTTATAATATCAGCCTTTATTATGAACCTAATAAACTCATATTTTGACGTTTGTAGACAGAATCATTTTTATATTAGTTCGTAACATGATTAAAAATCTTTTTATCAAGTAAATTCGTGTATTTCATAACTTTTAAATTAAGCAGCTTGGTAGAATCTACTGCTTGATATTAATAATGTAGGTATTGAAATTTTTTTTTTGAGAAACTTTTCTCTTATTCATTAAACATTCTTTCTTTTCTTATTCATTGATCTTATTGCATTTATGATTATATTTTCTATATTTGAAGTGAGATCTAATAAAATTCTAAGAAATAATAGACCTTATCAAAATAATGGGATTTACAAAAGCATAAATAATTTCGATATTAAAGTTATTACTTACCTATAACTAGCAAGAAGTTCACAACTTCGGTCCCACGGTGGGCGCCAGTAATGATTGCTAACTAATTGCTCAGAAAGTTCTGGAACACTTTCTTTTATTGTGTTGGAGCTATTTAATTGCTCTTGAAGGTCGGTTATTAATTGAATGATTATGTTGGAATGATAAATTTGTTTTAATAATAGGAGTGTAATTAAAGTTGTTAGAAAAGATAATACAATTAATAACTTTAAGACCGTGAGCAGTCTCAGTGTTTCATAATTTCCAATCATGTCTATTTAATGGATACGTTTTAAAATTTAAGTACGGTTTTAACGATTTAAATTAATGAATTGATGATGAATGAATGAATTGACATTATTCATATGTCTATTTTTTTTTAGTCTGAATAATGTAGATATTTTCTAAAGAAATATAAAAATGTGGAAACTAGAATGCAGGATTTTATTTTCTAATTTTTGAAATTAGAAACTCACTTTGGTCGAGCAGACCAAACATAATGCATAATACATACGAGGCCATGCATACGAGGCATAATTACGACCAAGATCACTTACGTACAGAAAATATTCGTCTGACTTTCCTTTCTATGTCTGACTCCCTTTTATTTCTTTCAGTCAATATTGAAACATCTTCCATTGTAAGTATTCTTAGTTGTAGGTTTTCACTTCTGTCATATTTACCAAAATAAAGATAGAGTAAATCCTTAGGGGACTCCAAAGTTACTGCGCTTTTTGGCTCATTGAATTTTAAACCCTGTCTTGGGAGTAGGCGAAATTCTTTTTGATCTAAGAGTCTTGTATCCCAAAGACGGTGTTCCTTTTGAATTTGAAACCAGAGGTGAATTATTTAATGAAGAGGTCGGAATTTTTCTTGTTCTGTGTATTGAATATTATAAGAGCCTACAGGAATAGCGATGTTACATAAGAGGACTACAGGAGTTAAACGCAAGTTTTATAATGTCTAGAAGTATATGATCCACTGCAGTAAACAAAATCAGAAACATATATATGATATTCTTCAGGACATATGCTAGTTTGATAGTGTGTTGAAAACATAATACAACTAATTTGATACGATAGAAAAATATCACAGAGATACCTCAAAATAAATGTGTTAACGATTAAAAAAGATAATAATATACATGCAACCATTCTGATTTTTTGTCCGATTATTCTACAAACAATATATTAAAGTAATGGTGTTTTAATTTTTGATTCCAGTTAATAGATTTTTTGTAAATAGGTAATTGCAATAAATTCATATTTTGCAATAAATTACTAGCGTTGAGTCATCGCGCTTCTCTTTCTTTTCTATGCAGTCCGACAGCGACCGCACTTTAGATGTCAGCTTCTTAAGTATCCGGTACATTTTGGGTAATTAGGACAGTCTTGTTTTATACCTATAGTTCACATAAATACATAGGTACAGTCAGGGCAATGAATTATTTATCAAATTGACACACTACATCAAATTGCCGTGCTATAATCCTTTCATACAACTGTCAAAGAACGACAATTGTAATTTGAATATTCGGACAATTTGACAAACCAACACTTACAAGGAGGTAGAAAATTAGCTTAAATATAAATATCCCTGATCGTAGGTACATTCTAATATACACATAACATCACGCCTGTAATCCTCGAAGTGTTAGGCATAGGTGTACCTGCAGTTACGCCTATGCCTAACCACTACTATACTGGTCTACTATGGTACACCCACATTTCGCAATAGGGAAATTCAAAATTCAAAAGTCATTCATTTAAACTAGGCTGAGAATCAGCACTTTCCCCAAACCGCCCACCATTCACCACTTCTTAGTGCTTTAGCTGGGAAGAAGAAGTGGCGCAACAAACTCCCCAGCAGCACAGCTATCTGTTCAGTTAGAAATAAAATTGATTCTATATAATAATATGCAAAATAATTTACATTACGCAATACAAAACATAATTTAAATTACAAATTAATAGCCACATGTCAGCTAGCACACCTTCTTGAGGCGATTTACACGAACTTAATTTATTTGTGGGCGAGTCAACATTTCCAGAAATATGTATTAAGCAATTGGCACAATAAAAAATTTTTAAATAAGTTACTTATCATTTTCAATTGAGATTTTTTAATTTTAGAGTTATATTAAATTTAATTTTAGAGTTAAATATATTTTTTAAATTAAAGACATCTGCCTGGCCTTTTCACAACTATGTTGAGGTCAGCTTCCAGTCTAACCGGATGCAGCTGAATACCAGTATTTGACATGGAGCGACTGCCTATCTGACCTCCACAACCCAGCAACAGGGTAATACGATAACCCTTGGTAAGTCTGGTTGTCAGACATCCATGAATGATAGGCGAGACCGACGGCTTAACGTGCTTTCCGAGGCACAGAGGAGTCTCGGTATATAAAGATGGTCACCCATCCACGGACCAACCCCGGCAAGCGTAGCTTAACCTGATGGATAGACCCGTGGGGCTGTTTATTACTTAGCCACAAGCAAAAAAAGAATAATTTAGAATATTAAAAAAATAATTAATTAATAAGAAAAAACAAAAAAATAAACGAATAATTGGTATGAATTTTTATATAGGTATGCAATAAAGTTTGTGTACTTTTTTCTTAACTTTATTGCATAAAATTCAAATATACCAATTTCCTTATAAGTACCTATTTCTGGAATTGTCGAATCAACCAATAAACTCATCAATCGAGCCCAAATCCAGACTCCGGGCTGATACTGAGAAACACTGCAGTTTAATTTGACTTATGTTATTACTTGCCATAGAGGTCAAATTCAAACCAATTTATCATAACGTAGTCTGCAGTTGTACACAACACGTCCCTGGGTATTCGGACCATCATTCTGGCTGGCAACAAATCAATTAGTCAGTTAATTGGTTGCTTGTTCCCAGAGGAATATCAAATAAATTGCCAGCAAATGATAACTTTTTTCGCAATCATGTTGTATTGCAACCGACCGAACGCAAATTAGGTTAGCAATATATATGGAAGTTCATTAATACAGTTGTTTCATAGAGCTTTCTATTGCTTTTTTATTTAAATGAATTTTTCATCTGTTTAAACGCTGCCTCATTTTTTCGAGGCCAGTGACGATTTCCTTATAATAGTGGTTGGCATTCTCATCACCAACATCTTCTAACCTTCACCCAACTATGTTGGGGTCAGCTTCTAGTCTAACCGGATGCAGCTGTAAGCCAGAATTTTACACGGAGTAATTGTCTACCTGGCCTCCAGATCCCAGTTACAGTAACAGACTGAGTCATAATTGCGTATGAGACAGATTTCTAATAAAATTACATGGTACATAAATAAATACAAGTTTTCTTAAAATAATATAGCTGAACAGAATACAATGGAGAACTTTTATGTTATCTGTTTGTGTAACAAAGGTAGGTTAAAGATAATAAAAATTAACCTTTGTTACAATTTGCAATGTCATGGCTTTACTGAATGAGATCGTGTTATTATTTTCGGACGCCATAATATACTATTTTTTTTTTTTTTTTTTTTTTTTTTTTTTTTTTTTTTTTTTTTTTTTTTTTTTTTAAAAAAAAACGTTGCCCCACACTAGGAATTTCTCCTGTATCGTGGGTGCGTTTACAAACATTTAAAGTCACATACACAAACAGCCAGACCCGGAACAACTACTTGTAGGTCATACAAATATTTGTTCCGTGCGGGTATCGAACCCGCGACACAGCAGTCAATCGCTTAACCACTGCGCCAACCATGCCGTCAAACTAATTAAACTAAAACCGTTAAACTATTTACTGAGGTTATAAATTATACTAAAATAGACTTTAATCAAACTGCACACGTACACAATAATTATACATTTTCATTACAAATTCAAAATATTTTATTTCACATAAACCTATGTACATGGGCACTTATGAAACGTCAGAAGCTAGGTGCACGGTTCCAATTGGTCGTTTCCTATGGAGAAGAGCCGGCAAGAAACTCCACGGTTACTCTTTTAAAAATAATTGGCTTTTACAATATTTTCAAATAGGAAGAAAGAAAGAAAATACGTTTATTTGCGGTAAATATGAAAAAACACGAGAATAACAAATTGGGGGAAAATAACACACCGAATATTTAGTTTTTGTTGTAAGAAAAGTATTTGGAAACTTTCTAAATACCTTTTTTACACCTAAAACGGTTACAACATCAAATTCTGTATTATAATTGCAATTCATTATTAATATTCTAGTTCGCTAGTTAGCCACATTTCATATTTCCATACAGTATTATTGCCAAATTAATAAAAACAGCGAAATATTTGACATCTATTTGCGACGTTCCCCACTTTCAGAATACACGCTCTTAAAATATGAATAAACTTACATGATTTTATTAAAGAAATCTCGATATTCTATTGAGTCGTTGAAACCGTGTAAGGGAGGACTGGGAACATATAATTTATATTGTGAATAGGGACTGAAATTACAAGGAACCCAATACAATAGAGCTAAATTCATAATAAGGTCGTCGTAACTGCAAATGTCAAGCTTCAGAAACGGGCGCCGTAAGATTATATATAATTACCTTTTCTTAAGTTCCTATATGTTCTTATATATTTTCGAACCATTATACGAATGTATTTTATCTGAAAACCACAATAAACCTTGTTAAAATATAATGATAGATATAATAATTAATTGAAAATAAATAGTACACAAATGCATAAAAGTGAGAGGGCTATTTGGGACACTGTCCTAAAAAGCCCCGCATCGATGTCCCAAATAACCCCAGACACATTTTCAATCATAAATCGAAAACTATAAGCATAACAGAATTAAATACTAGAAACGAAACGTCGTGATAATATATACACTCGTAATTTAAAAACAACAGCTCTCTTACCAGTCAGGATTTTGCGCTGTCGGAGAAGTTTTGCCACCAAAATTTTTAAGTAAAAAACGGTCTCTGACTATTTCAATAAAATTTGCAACTATACTGTAAAATAAACTGACACTGACAGGTGACAATATGACATAAACTATAAATGTGTTGCTAGAGTTTATAAAAAAAGTCCTACCAAACACCAAACGAAAGTTATCAATATTTTTGTTCGAAATCCTGGGTCGTCCCAAATACCCCCCCGAAACCCAAATAGCCCCGTTTTACGGTAGTGTTTTCATCAAATTACAAAATTCACGATAAGCTAATCTATAATCATAATTATTTCCATTCTATTTTCATATTTATCTTTGACTGCCTCGTTGGTCTAGTGGTCGCAAGCGCTACTGCTGAGTATGAGGTCCTGGATTCGATTCCCGGGTCGGGCAAAGTGTTATTGGGTTTTTCCATCTGGAATTTCTCAGTAGCAGCCCGGAGTCTGGATTTGTGCCCGGTTTATGGCAATAGGCTCGCCCCCTATAACATGGGACTCAAACATAACTGGCGAAATCTGGGTGTACTATAGGTACACCTCTGCTGAACCCTTCGGAGAATACAGGCGTGATGTTATGTTATGTTATAATCATATTTCTACCTAAGTGACATAATCGGTTGGCGATGTAACCAATATTTTGTAACAACATTATGATTTAAAAGAGTGTCCGTGGAGTTTCTTGCCCGTTCTTCTCCATAGGAACCTACGCTTTGGAATGGGCAACTAGCTTCATATTTCTGACTGACTGACCCCTTGACAATTCAAAAGTGCCTGTAAATGGTTTAATTGAAATAAATGCTTTGAGTTTGAGTTTTGAGTTTGGTTCATATTATTTCTATACTAATAATAAAGCTGAAGAGTTTTTGAAGTGAAAACTTCTTTAGGCGCGTTGAGCGCTTTTGGGTGAACAAAAATCATGGAATCGTCACCGAACGCTTTCCATGAGCTATATGTATACTGTGTATATATGTGTACTTTTTGGGTGAACAAAAAGCGTGAAACTCGCGTCATCGTCACCGCACGTTGTTTTCACTTCTATCGGCAGTCCCCAAAGACTGCCCCGCGTGTTTTTGTTGTATGTTTGAACGTGCTAATCTATGGAACTACCGTCGGTAAAAGTCTTTTTGCATTTGATAGCCAAATTCTTGAGGAAGGCTACAGGCTACTTAACATCACACTAGGACCCATAGGCGCCGAGCAAAAAGAAAAATAATCGATTATCATTACTTTTTAATTATTACCGATTATCATTAGTATGTTTGTTTTTACGCTTTCAGGCTAAAATGGCTGAACGGAGTTAGATGAAACTTGGCACATAGGTAGACCATGACCTGGGTTAGGACCTAAAATACTTTTTATGCCGATATTCCCACGAGATCGAGACTTATGCGGGTGAAACCACGAGCCACAGCTAGTATAGTTAATAAACCTAATATGACAGCCATTTACTATGTCTCTTTCATTTTGTATTTGCAAGAAAGAGATAGCAGTAGTTTTATATTAGATAACATTTTTATATAAAACGTAACGGCTATACAGGCTTTCTAAATGAATGGCATTATCTCAAGCTATCTAAATTGTACGCACAAATTTATCAAATATTATAAACTTAAGACAATCATAAACAACAAAATAATAAAGACATTCTTTTTCTTCTTCATCGTTCCCTCAATGCTGAGGATCGCGACCATAGACAACGCGTCTCCAAGTTATGCGGTCTTCTGTAGTGTGGACAGCTCGGTACATTCTGCCTCCAACAGCCCTCTTGATCGCGTCTAACCATTTTCACGGTGGCCTGCCTAGCATTATAGGCAAAGCACAGAGTAAAGAAATGGCATAAAATATTGGAAATAACAGTCTACTGTAACATCAAAAAATCTTTAGTGAAAGAAACGATAACATTGTCTCGAACACGAGTAGTAACTGCGTTGTATATTATGTTTCAATAACTCGCGTTATGCCGCTGGTAGCCAAGACATGAATAGCTTTTGTATGCCTTTGTGTATCTAAGGATTCAGTAAATGATATGAATAGTGGCCAGTTTGGGCCATTGTATGGGTAATTGGTGGTGTGTGGCTTAAGTGGGCATTCAGTTGAAACACTGCCTCGTTGGTCTAGATGTCGCAAGCGCTACTGCCGAGCTTGAGGTCCTAAGTTCGGGCATAGTGTTATTGGTGTTTTTTCGAGAAGTGATAGCCTAGCGGTGTAAGTCATAGGTCTCTAGTTTCAAACCCAAGGCACGCACCTCTGACTTTCAGATTCATGTGCGTATTGTATAATTATCACTTGCTTCAAAAACGGTGAAGGAAAACATCGTGAGGAGACCGGCATGCCTGAGAGATATTTCTCGACGACATGTGAAGCCAAGTCAGTCACCAGTCACTAACCACACGAAAATAAGAATACCAGAAATTTCTCAGTAGCAGCATGGAGTTAGGCTCGTCCCCTATTACATAATTGGCGAAATGTGGGTGTACTATAGGTACACGTCTGCAAAACCCTTCATGGAATACAGGCGAGATGTTTTGTTATGTAAGTTAAAACACCATCGTGTATTAGAAAAGCAGAGCTGAGACAAAATTATATAGTAATGAAGGTTCATCCTACTCCTTTCGTTTCATATTTTAATTATTTGGTAGGCGAGTGTAAGATGCTGAGTGCCGAAATCCAACATCGTTTACACTTTTGTATCATTTTGTGTTCATACGTTTTACTTCATGTGAATATGACGAACTTGAGCAGCGGTGGCCCAGTAACGGCCGCGAGTTGTAGGTTCAAACCCACACAGGCGCTTTACTTTGTGTGAATTATTTCATCACCACTGCTCTCAAAACGGTGAAGGAAAACATCGTGAGGAAACCGACATGTCCTAGAATAAAAAAATCGAAGACATGTGACATCTACCAACCTGCACTGGGCTCGCGTGGTAGATTACGGCCCACTCCCTCTCACCAAGATGAGGCCGGTTTCCTTGCAGTGGGAACATTACAGGCTGATTATGAATAGACGAGAAAAAGATGCCGAATAAAAAATTAACAAAAAAGTGAAGCGTCTCATACCTATTATTATAGACTTAACGTCATCATATGACAGCCATCTAAAGAGGCTGGTTTATTGTACGCCACATACAAATGTCAGTTCACATTTTAATATAGCATCAATTTAACGTAAATCCTTGTAAGTACTGAGTACATGCGAATGTCACGTCATGTCAAGTCGATTTAATATGTGTGTAGGGTTGTGTAATAAAAGAAAATGGGGTAGGTTAATATATTATTACTTTGAAAGATAGGCCTAGGGATATTAATAGAATTTTAATTTAAAAAATACATTACTGTTTTCTAGAGTCTCGGTCTATGAAAACCAAGATGGCGTACACAGTCGGAACAAAACAGTCTACATAGTCAAAATTTTATGAATCGTCTATTTTGACTGGAGGGAAAACTGTTTTATTTTCAATGCGCACTTCTAAACTCAGCTGACCAAAATAACAACTAATCAGTTTTATATTAAATTAAACCGAATACGTATAATTCAAAAAGCGCGAATATTATTATGTAAATCCTTTGTAACAGGCTTTTTTTTTCTAAAAAGTAAAATTAATTAAATTAAGTACCTAAAAGGCTACCGTATCGTCGGTCAGTGGTTCATGAAAGGTTCCTAATTAGGGTGTTACGGATATTTTATAATGAGCTCCCTAATTTTGGGGGCGAGTTTAATGCCATTATCAAATAATTTCGGATGAAAGTAGAAAACGGTAAAACGGAAAAGGTTGATTACTTAAGAATATATTTAATCTGTTAATTTAAGTTAATTTATTTTTATAATATTGTATATTTTGTGTTAATAGGTAATGCTAATTAATCCTTAGATATTTTTGTATTTTTTCAAATTTTAAACTTAACCACATTGCAATGATCTTAAAACGAGTATTTAATAAGTACTTGGACAGCCATACAAACCGATTATTTTGCACTCTAAATGCCCTGAGTGCTTTTCTCTACCTCTTTTATAAGCCGGCTCTTTTCAGATTTATTCTTCCCCGTATTTTAACCCTACCCAAAAATATACTTATATTGCCAAAATGCTAACAAAAGGCCAAAGTCACATTTACTTTAAAGTCCCGATTTCTATCCTATGTAACAACAATAAATTCATCACAAACTTGTCCCTCCCTTGAGTAGGGTAAGATCTAGAACGACTACAATACAAGATAATTAATTTTAAGCTAAAGTGGGACTTGACAACCCTAAATGTTAGTCTAGACTCTAGAGTGACGAGAACAATGCGTGACCTCATATTAATAATTATAATTATAATAATTCTCAATGACATGTCATAAGCTCAATTATTTTATCGTGTGTGCTGGCACTGAGTGTTTGTGAGTGAAATGTGAATTGAGTGTGAGTTAATCCTTATCCTTATCCTTACATATTATAAAACAAAGTCCGGGGAACTTTGTCTGTTTTATGTCTGCCTGTCTGTCTGTCTGTCTGAACGCGATAAACTTAAAAACCACCGAACGGATTTTCAAACGGTTTTCACTAATGGACAGAGTGATTCATGCGGAAGGTTTTCGTATATAATTTAATTAGGTTTTGTCTAAATTAGTTGAAATATGACGATTATTGTTGAAGATGTCGGAAAAAATCATGCCGACTTCGAGCTTTACTGGCGTGCGCCGCGTAAATCGTACCAGATACATAAAAATAATGTTCTACAGAATGGTTTATCTTAAAAAGTTCAACAAAAAGTTCGCAATGGCATATGTCTATCTTCTAAGGACAGTAACCATTATTATCTTTCAGAATTTGATAAAAGTTTCGTTGTTATTTCCGAAGCTATTTTGACCGGTATTATAATAATCCTTATCCAATAAAATAAGTGTGTTATTTAAATTGGGCATTTAATTTAGATTAAAATATGCCACATCATATCATTTAAATTGATTGTTTAAAAGATATCACAGATTAAAAATTACGCGTACCAAAATAATTATGGTTGACGGCTACGCGAGCGCAGCGGTAGGAGTCAATGACCTTTTCCTCAGCTATTAGGCATGTAATCCCGGTAGTACGTTCCCGTGGGATATTTTGCGATATCCACGCGGGCAAGAGCTAGTTAATGATAATAATGACTTTCAAATTATTTTAGTGCAGTCATAATATAACTTACATTGTGGTCAAAACTTGCCAGTAGATATTTTGAGTATTTTGTCATAATATAATGTTACACAGTTTTTGAAAAGTTTTCATTCATGCAAGCAAAACTCTAATGGTTGCTACCACATTGACGTAAAAGTGCGCAACACAAAAATACTATATTTAATTGTTAAATTAATAAAGTTAAGATCTTAGTTACCTAGCCACCTTCGTAGTTTTCCAAAGACTTTAAGTAAAAGTCTTTTTCCGAATAAAGTAAAAAAAAAAATAACTGACATAATGTCAAAAATGACTAAATTTAAATAAAGCTATATGCGGCAGGAGCAACATTGGCTTTGAAATGCTTAATTTAAGTGTACCTAAATAGATTGGTGAAGTGTTTAGTGGACTGTAGATTTGTTGACCATCATTATTCTGTTAAGTACCTGGTACTTGTTGAAAGATCTACACTATCCTCCCATACTTAATAACACTGTTATTTGAAAATATTGTAAAAGCCAATTATTTTTATAAAAGTAACCGTTTAATTTCTTTCCGGCTCTTCTCCATAGGAAACAACCAATTGGAACCGTGCACCTAGCTTCATGTAGGTTTATGTGCAATAAAATATTTTGAATTTGAATTTGAATTTGTACATCAACGGTACAATATTTGTAAATATGTGCGCACCATGTATCTATCATATAATTAATTTATCTGTTGTTGCTTCATTTTTTATTCTTTTTACCTACTGTGGTATGGTAATTTTATTCTAGGTGCATCGTCTTCACATATAATTATGTAACTAATGTACCTATACAAAATATTGTAAAAAAAAAAAAAGAGTAACGGTGGAGTTTCTTGCCCATTCTTCTCTATGCGTAAACTACCTTTGGAAGTGGCGACTAGAATCAAATATTTTTTTTTGTATATGTTGACGTTCAAAAGTGCCTTATAGGGGGCCCTATAAGGCACTTTTGAACACAGCGGAAGGGGTCCAATGCGGAAAAGTCCGAAAGGGATACCGTGGCCCCTGGCAACGTTTAGGCAACTGAAGGAACACGGGTGGGTTTTAGTCAGTAAGAGTCTGACACGCCCTCCCGCTCCGCCCAGAGCGGGAGAAGTTATTTCATAATTTCCCACCCAAAAAAAGGGCCCATTTGAAAATAAATGATTTCACTTTGACTTTGACATCAGAATAAAATATTTCCTGATAACTAAGTACTTAGTTGTGACGAGTTGTGACGAAAAGGGCCCAAATCCAGTTTCGGTAAGCGTCACAAAACAAACGACATGATCGTTTGTTCCTTGTGATTAATCAAAAGTTTTTCACTTAATCATCCATTTTCCATAATACACAGCTTCATTCGATTGTTATAATCATTAAAAGGACATCAATCTTTTTATTCAAGTGGCTTTTCTTTTTTCCGCATAAAATAAATGTGAAACTGAGTTTCTTAGTTTTTTAGTATCTACTTCTAGTCTCAAGCTTATATCATCATTTATTTGAGTATATAAATGAAGATATAAGCTTCATCATCATCATAGAGGTATGAGGAACAAGGTGTAAAGTTCACTCATCCTCTATAGAAAAGGGAGGATCCTCCGACCAGACGGGTGTCGTGCCCAACGATTGATGTCGAGGAAGTTGTATATATTCTGTTCGCGCGGTAAACTCTAATTGCGCGATGCAGGATTTATGTGACGTCAGGATTTTGTGTGACGTCAGGTCTTTGATGCGTAGTTCGCACGTGGCGATGTAGATGCCGCTATTTCATCATTATCATCTGCTAGCCTTTTCCCAAATATGTTGCAGTCAGCTTTTAATCTAACCGGATGCAGGCTAAATACCAGTATTTTAAATGGAGCGACTGCCTACCTGACCTGCTCAACTCTGTAACTGGGTAACTTGATCCCCCGTGGTAAGACTGGCTTATTACTACTTTTATGCCGTTCGTCTGTCTAACGCAGGGTCGAAATTGTATTAAAAATTTACGGTTTCTTTCTAACAATAATTGAGCCAGCAAATCATTACACTTCGTAATTTAGAGAATGTTGATACAGACATTAATCATAATGAACATTTGTTGAGAATTTCACTGTCCGAAGTCACATAAATGTACAACAAAACCCACACAAAACTAAACTATTTGCGCATAAAATTTTATAGTCTTAAAGCTGAACTTTAATTAAGCGTGTTTACGCCAAAATTATGCGAGCGCCATGTTTTCGTGAAATTCTCTCGTGCCGAAAATGTTAGCTGTGTGTAAAAACAGATATTTATCCTGGCAAGCAACCAAAGAATAAACAGGTACAGAAGGTCGGTTCCATACAACAAAAGCAAACACACGAACACGGTCATAGACACGCTTCGCGTACAGTGAGTGGAAGTGCACTCGCTACCGGCATTTATTTGAGATCGCCGTATGTATAGTACAACTATTTTCTTATTGTCCCTCGAATACAAACAATTTTCCTCCCATTTTAAAATAAATTACATTCAGTTAAAAGAGTATTAACAACTCTATATACTTTCAAGTCGATTGAGAGCGTCCGGTGTGCACCAAGTGCAAAGGGCAACTGATAACCGACGAAACACGAAGTTTTCCGAGGAACACTAAGAAAATAGTTGCACTGTATATGTACTATGACTGTGTGCGTGGGTCTCTTTTCGCTCGTTGAATGGAGTTGACCTTCTGTAGGTACTATCCTGGCTAAGCAACTGTTCGCATTAATTACTCGCGAGGATTCCTCATAAGCATCTGTGAAACTCTGAAGAGAGCGACACGAATTAAATTTTATATCTACTTTGCAATTTAATTTTGTACGTTAGAGAAATGTGATGCCCTTTGCATGCGTCAACGAAGTCCATGTTGGCTTTGCGATTTTAACCTTTTGGTTTACAAATCGCGCGGATTCCGCACGTTTTTTCATAATGAGCATTTTCATATTCGTTCAGACGCTAGAAATTACTGTTCCGCGTATCTAAACGAGCACTTAACATATTATGTTTGGCTATTGTTGCTAGTGTTTACAAAGCCATTATCATTATTATTGTTGAAAGACGTCTTCGGCTGGACATACGATCCCCTAATGATTGCCAAATCGACCGGTTCTATGATGTCCACATCCAGTAGATTCCCTCGACTACGTTCAGTAGGTCGTTGTTCCACCTTATCAACCTACTGAAAGCCGTACTGAGTCATAGTTTATTTTTCAATCTGATTAATTGACCGCTAAAAATTTAAACGATACTTTACTTTACGAAAGAAAGCTTGACACTTAAGAGCGACTTACAGTTGAGTATTTGGCCGCTTGTTTCTGAACTGTGTATCGTCACAATATCAATGTTTTGGCGGCATCTATATCGGCACCTGATGTTACACAAATCCTGCATCGCACAAGCAAGATTTACCGCGCGATCAACATAATATATATATGTCGTGGATTGATGGCGCCATAGTGCAACAAGCAGCGCCATCTAACAATTAGTTTTGTGAACGAGTAATATCGTTACTGGAAACGCAAGCGCGCCCTACCGCTTGGACACGATAGTCGGTAGAGGGGATGCAGCGAGGACTGGAGAAGGGACCTAGTGTTGCGACAGTCGAGCTCCGATAGCCTTGGCAGACGCTCACTACTAACGCACGTGTTTGTTTCTTGTATTGTCAAACCGTTAGTTTAAATAAAGTTATTTAGATTTAAATTATCTTTCGTTCGAGTGCCCACGACAGTGCCCACATTTACGTAAAAGTATGTCGAATCGTGAAGAGGACCCGATGTTTCGCATCTCGGCTACCCATGATGCGATATATATAACTTTCCAACATCAATCGTTGGGCAGTTGCCCACCAGACACGACACCCGTCTGGTCGGGGGATCCTCCCTTTTCTATAGAGGATGAGTGAACTTTACACTCTGTTCCTCATGCCTCTAAAATGTAACCCGTTGTGATTCGTTGACCAATAAGAGAGAGATAGAGAAGGAAGAGACACCAAAACCATTTAAAGTTACCAGTTCCGGAACCAATTCCGGAATTCCGGAATCAGATCTCCAGTATTGGAACCTTCCGATATTGCACGCTCTAGTTGACCTATTCTATTTTCAAAAACCAATCTCGGTAGACATGAGAATCGACGATTGGACAGAATGAAACCCACGGCCTGAAAGGTCACAGGTTGAAACCGCTAGACTAAGTTTAGTAGGCGATAGAATATGACATTTTCATTATTTTCCATGTGTGATCTTTTACCCTTTGCCGTGGGTGTTATGACATAGTTACATCTGAAGGTCACAACATACACATTGCCTCAGAATAAATAAGTGGCAGTATTATATCTCGGCAGTGACCTTGAAATAATAACCTATGGTCGCTCAGTAGATAAACATTCTGCGTTCGTGCGTAACTGCCGCGCACTCGATACTGTTGCGTACTGAGATTTAGAAGCGCGTCGTTTCGGCCGTTTTCTATGAAAATAGAATACTGTGCTTATTTATACTGTGACATTGCCTAGTCTCTTGCCTTTGCAAGGCAAAGGCTTCTCCTCATGAGTATAAATTGCGTGTTGGCAATTTCTCAGTACTGAAATAATTACTAAGCCCAACTTCATTTATTATGTTTGCATTTCAACAGAACACAGAGTGTTACTTCGAAATGTATATCATAGACGTCCTGTTCCGAGTTTCAATGAGTACCTGTAGTATCACTGTCTAGTAGTATAATCATTATAATTTATACGAACTGCATTAAAGCATTCAAAATTGAACCATCACCTCCAAGGCCTCCAGGCCTAGTAAGGGTTGGTTGTATAAGGATATAAGCCCGTTTAATGCCTATACAAATATTAATCATACTACATTACAAAATGACACACCTTCCTCTCTCTGGCAATATTATCATGGTCCAACATTCGTTGCGCATGTAGCTACGCCATTTAGGCTATAATAACAGAAAAGGCAGACAGAACTAATTAACACAGTGCCTTTTAGGTAAACGAACCGGATTCAATAAGATTCTAGACTACCCTTACCATAAATATACCATTTGGCCTTTATGCGCAGTCATTTCGAATATTGTTCACCAGTATGGAATCCTACTTATGTTACTTACGTTAATCGCATTCAAAGGGAGTTTTTGAGGTACATTCAGTATAGATCTAAAATCTATTTACCGTACATAGTCGTTGCATGAAGTTTCACATTCTTCCACTGATCGAGCGGAGAAAAATTGCCGACATGGCTTTTCTGTTCAATTTAGCTAATGGTTCAACCGATTGTTCTGAACTGCTTGGCAGAATTGGGCTACGTGTTCCATCATTTACCTTTAGGAATCATGACCCTCTGTATGTTCCCTCTGTACGGTGTATATATAGACAAAACTCTTATACTATTAGAGCTAGCAGATCATACAACTCGATGTGTCAGAATGTTGATGATCTGGACTTATTCACCACCAGTGTCAGTAAATTAAAAAAAAACGATGTGTAACCGCTTCTTCGAGGATCACTGACACTTCTCATGTTCTATTTTTTATTATTCGCTCCGAGTTCTTTTACTTCTTACTTCCTCTCACCTGTCTACTGTCTCTTGTTCTATCCTAATTTTGTCAGTGAAAACTTGTAATTGGCCTTCTTTCACTATTGTTCACGTATGCATAACCTAGCTGTCAGTTTTCTTAAGATAATAAAATAACTCGAGAGGGAGTTTATTAAAAACACAATTCTAATTATTGTTTTCCAGCCGCTTCGGAGTTAGTTACGTTCATTCTAAAAGTTGCCAACGTCGCAAATAGCTGTCAAATATTTACCCGTTTTGATTAATTTGGCAATATCACTGTATGGAAATATAAAATATCGCTAACTAGTGAATTAGAATATTAATAATGAATTGCAATTATAACAAATACAAAAAAAACAAATAAAAAAGTTTATTGCAGTAACATGTACAACTTTTACAGTAAATCTTATATAGGGACCTCCGTTTAAGTAAAGATATACATGTGCTAGGAGGCCCCGCTCTGGTGGACACGGTGGAGCATACGGTGGAGGTCTGCTCGACTTGGGCAGAGCACCGCCGTGTCCTCATGGAGGCGATCGGTGGCGGGGATCTCTCGCGTCCGGCCCTGGTCCAGGCCATGGTACGTAGCGAGAGGGCATGGGAGGCCGTCACCTCCTTCTGCGAAGCAGTAATGCTCGCGAAGGAGAAGGCAGAACGCGTGAGGAAGAGGCAAATTTCGCGCCCTCACGCCCCTAGCCGCCGCAGGAGACGCCCTGGGCGTCGGGAATCGCAGGCCGATTCCCGGCCACCGTAAGCGCGGGCTTGCTCGACAGCGCGTTGTGTTTCACGCGCGCCTCAAAGAGATGTCAGCAGAAGTGAAGGGGTCCGTTAGGACCGATGCCTGCCGGGGTTGCGGTAAAGTCCGAAAGGGATACCGTGGCCCCTGGCAACGTACAGGCAACGGAAGGAACACGGGTGGGTTTTAGTCAGTAAGAGTCTGACACGCCCTCCCGCTCCGCCCAGAGCGGGAGAAGTTATTTGATAATTGCCCACCCAAAAAAAAAAAAAAAAGGAGGCCCCGCTCTTCAATGACAAATTATAAAATGGTAAGAGTGGTGTACCAAAACATTATAGAATTTAAACAAAAAGAAAAAAAAAGAAAAAAATAAAACTAAAATAGTATGTGTGTGTGGGTGTAGGTGAGGGTGTGTGTGGGTGTGTGAGGTGTCTGTAGGTGTGTGAGGTGTCTGTGGGTGTGTGAGGTGTCTGTGTGTGTGTGTGTGTGAGTGAGAATGCATGCGTGCGTGTATCTTTCCAACTCATATTGACGGTACACACATGAAACACATAACACTGAATTTGATGTTGTAACAGTTTTAGGTGTGAAGAAGGCATTTGGAAAGTTTCCAAATACTTTTTTTACATTTATTTAAGACTAAATATTTGGTGTTACGATATTAATTATTGCATTTCATCTAAACTAATATTATACAGAGAAAAGATTTGATTTTTTGTATGCACGTTTGTTTGTCAAGTAATGAATAAACTCAAAAACTACTGGACAGATTTTAAAAATTATTTTACCAGTAGAATGCTATATTATCAGAGTAACATAGGCTATTATTTATAAAGATATCACGGGGGTGAAGCCGCTGGCGGAAGCTATTAATCGATATTTTAGTTCACTAACTAAACAACCCAGTAACTGGTTAATACGATACCCCTTAGTAAAACTGGTTGTCAGACTTCCAGGCTTCTGACGACCCGTAACGACTGTCAAAGAATGACAGTCGGGACCAACAGCTTAACATCCTTTCCGAGGCACGTAGGAGTCTCGGTATGTAAAGATGGTCACCCATTCACAGACCAACCCCTGCAAGCGTAGCTTAACCTGATGGATCGACCCGTGCGGCAGTTATTACTTAGCCACAAGCTCCTGTTTCCATTTAGTAATATTGCGAAATTAATCAAAACAGCGAAATATTTGTCATATATTTGCGACGTTGCCCTCTTTCAGATTGCACGCTCATCATTGAATTCAACACCTACAAAGCTTGTGATCCTATGTCAGCTATCCTGTTTCAAATTCTCTGTGTGCATCAAACGGTTCTGTATACTACAGACAAGGCAGTCAAATTACAACGTGTTTGTAGTTCAAAGCTGTTCATTCCAATAAGTCGTAGCTAAGGCTGTTTCCAAGTCTGTAGTGATAAAATATCACTTCGAAATTCGAACGGGTGTCACGTTTTGAATCCACTATGATTTACTTTAAAAACAAATGAGTTCGCTTTCGAAGCACAGTTTTTTTTTAAACTCTGCACATAAGTAGGAAAGAAAGAAAAATGAGTTTATTGGCATCACAAAAATACACCTTAAAACTATAAAAACAGAAAACAAATTATTATAATGCCAAAAGGGCCTCAGCTCAGCATAATGTCAGATGACAACACAAAGTGTACCACCTGACGCTGATGTTCAGCTGCAACCCACGAGTGCTATACGCTAGAATAATAAACAAAGGGAATTGTCTGTCCGTTATAATCAATAAATTAAAGGTAATATAAAATAAAATAAAACAAACTCATACAAAATCAAATAAAATGTGGTGACGTACATGTGTGTGTGCGTTGTATCTGTGTATTTCCTACATTCAAATAATAAATCTATGCAAAATCGTGCGACTGCGTTGTTCTTGTAAACTACGAAATGGAGGTTGATGCGATTTTTATTTTCATTTAGGGTATAATATGATAAAAGACAAATAAAAATTTAATCTGATAAAATTGTGATAAAATAAATGGCCAAAATTGAAATTAAAAAATAAAATAAGTAGCTTAACCCGTAGAGTTCGGAAGCGTCCCCGATCGTACCCGAACACACGAACATCCTCCGACTCAGTAGTGGGTTCCATTGGCCCCCAGAATGACGAAATACGACATCCTAAATTGATTATGTAAATATTTATTATGCTACCCCACACTTCTTATGAATGTGCGTTAATTAACCCATACCAGTGGATTGAAGTTTGTGAAATAAAAGAGGTATATCATCATCGTCATATTTCAGCTGAAAGACGTCCACTGCTGGACATAGGCCTCCCCCAAGCACCGCCACTTCGACCGATTCTGTGCCTCCCGCATCCAGCGGATTCCTGCGGCCTTTGCAAGACCATCGGTCCATCTTGTGGGAGGCCTTCCAACGCTACGTCTTCCGGTACGCGGTCGCCACTCCAGAACCTTTCGGCCCCATCGGCCATCTTCTCTGCGAGCAATGTGCCCTGCCCATTGCCACTTAACCGGTCGGTTACGTTGGTTCTCCTGCGAAATAGGTATATAGGAAGTATTTTAGGTAAATAAACAAATGAAGGACGAGAATGCCATAATATAAAATCAAACTCGATTTCAAAATAAATAGGCTGGTTGAAATAAAAGCTATTCAATCACACCATTACGTGGCACAGTATTACCAAGTTATACGTTTCGACTTTTTTCGTCGGTTCGATTTAATACAATTTTGCCTTTATGGGTTCCGTAGACAAATTTGAAAAACGGAACCCATTTAATTCGTTATGTCCGTCTGTCTGTCCGTCCGGATGACAAACATCTATTTTACTCGGACACAATTTGCACTATAGCGGTGAAAATTGGAAAGGATGTGCATTTTATGCAACCCTAAACAATGGTGGAGTGAAATTACAAAGAAAATAAATTGGGGTGGCACTCCCCATATATTCTACAAAGGAGTGAAAAAATAATCAGTGCACATATGTAGGTGTGTGTGATATTATTGCATCCTATATTTAAAAAGATTATAAAGAAAGAAAGAAAAATATTTTATTTGGGACACGCACAGGAAATACAAACAGTAAAAAAAAAAAAAAAAAAACAAAATTATATAAAAAATTAAATAAAAAGGAAGCAAATATAAAATAAATAAATGTTTCTTAGTGATTTTGTTAATTAAGCAGTTATTATAGGAAGTAAAAGAGTTTTTAATCATCTGCCTTTATACATGTATCATCTTAAATAATAAACATCTAACACTAATATATATAAATTATGTACAAGTATACGGAGGCAAAAAAAAATATATAAAAAAATATTAAGAAAGAACTCACTGGGCATCAAAAAATTCGTCCGCATCGCTGTCAGTGGGAAAAGTGCCCATGTTAATTAATTAAGTCATTTTTTTTAATATGCGGCTATTTCGGTTACAATCGCTACACAAGATCACATAACTAAGAAACACATATAATTTGTACACATATACACACCACACCCCCCCACGGTAAACAAACACACACACACACACACGCACACAAACGAACCCACACACAAACTCACAAACATATTCTACACCCAGTGCCCTTACTAATATAATAATGGGTTATAAAATGTTAATTAGTTTTAAATGAATATTTTGGCTTATTTCTCACACGTTTGTAGAATTATTGTAAACTGGAAGAGCGGAACCACCTAATACAAGCAAATCTATGCTTAAAAGGTGACTCCAAACCTAACATAGCTATTTACTTAAGTGATGAAATAAACATTTTTATTTTTATTTATTTATTAACCGCAGAAATTACTTAGCTTTTCAGTTTTTTCGAGACGTACCATGAAAAAGAAACTTATTTCTACCATCAATAAATCAATACTGTATTTGCGAAAATATTCACCCCAACTACGGAACCCTTCACCGTGGGTCCGTCTCGGAATTGTCTGGTTTTTTTCTTCGGAACTCAGTCTAGCGGAAAATCTCGTACATTTCCAACTGAGAGAGGAAGTTAATGGATAAAATTAGATAAAGTGCTAGCGTGCAGGTCATTAGGTAGCTGAACGATTGGACTGCGCAGCTTAGTGATAGTTGTTCGGTGCTGGATTCGGTTACAACTTTACTTTTAAGTTTATTATACTATTATTATTATACTTATATAATAATAATAATAGTATATACTTATATTATTATACTATTATTACTTATTTTAATAATGCAATAACATTAAACCAACGACTCATATAAATAGCACAAAAAACTATTTTAGGTACTATTTCATTTATTATTTTTCTAAACAAGTAAGCGCCTTCATCCTCTCTCCTAATGAAATGTTTGTAAATAATTGTAAAAATTCACTTTGCTGTGCCCGACAGGGTCCATAATTGATTCTATGTTTAACATACCAACTGTTTTTATGCACACATTATGGCATGCAATAAAGTATTGAGTATTGAGTATAAGTTTTGGAACAATGGCAAAGTTAAGATGAGTCGAAGGTACAACTTCTGTTATTGAGAAATCAGAAATGTGTATACAGGGTGTCCGGTAAATAATGGATAAGCTTGAAATAGCATATAATAGACCCGACGGTCGTTCTAAAAAAATACCAAAAATAATATATCCCAAGATAAGATTTTTTTGAAAAAAATACTGTTCAATTTCTAGTCTCATTATTTACTGCTTTTCTGTCAGCATAGTCAACGTACAATATTACAACAACAAAATAACCGATGGAATCATTCATTTGTGGTCGTGGTGGTGTAATTTTTTTTAGAACGCCATAATATCTATTATATGCTATTTCAAGGTTATCCATTATTTACCATGTGCAAACCATACAGTTAACATGGAACAAATTAGAACACATGAGGCTCAAACAACGTATGTCCATCCCTTCAGGGCGTGATGCTGTGATAATTCAGTTCCGTAAAGTAGAGGCAAATAAAGAAACTAGTAAAAAAACCGGCTAAGTACGTGTCGGACTAGCATAATGAAGAATTCCGTAGTAGGGATGAATTTATCCCAAGAAAAACTTACATTCTAACTGCAAATGTAAGTTTGTACGCACAATTTTGAGCGATTTATCGTGTTATTTTAAGACCATAGACTTCTTATAGGTTTTCCTGTAATCTATGAGAACCATTCTCTATATTTTTTTTTCAAAATTTTAGGCTCAGGAGTTTTGGAGATAAGGGGGGGAATGTTCAATTTTCATCTATTTTCTTAAATAGCTTTAAACGTTTTTATTTTAAAATTATTAAAAAAAATGAGATCCTCGCAACAAGGCCTTTCAATTGATATGTCTCACGGTATAGTTTTCAATTATTTATTTTTTAATTTTGAGTTTGACCCCAAAAAGTGACCTTCATATTCAAAATTCATTTATTTACGTATTTGGGTCACAGAAATACATATGTGTACCAAAATTCAATTTAATCGGTCCATTAGATTTGGAGCAAATTGGCTGTGACAGACGGACATACAGACAGACACACGAGTGATCCTATATGGGTTCGGTTTTTTCCTTTTGAGGTACGAAACCCTAAAAATAAAAATAAAGACAGTCTCACTCGCGTGATCCAGAAGAATCTATTGACACCTCATTATAATTTAATCCGTTCGCTCGTTTCTTCTCAGTCTAGGAGATATATAAAATGGAATACATACAGTTCGCGTCAAATAACTTTGCCATTCTGAAGTAGGCTACAAATCACTGCGCAGTAGTCAATCTTACTTATAAAACAGTAGCTCACATGCCAGCGCGCATCCCCCCGACCCTTGCTCGACGATGCGCCAGCCCGCGTCGATGCTGAGCCAGTAGCTTTAAACTCCCCGACTAACAATAATAATATACCTTTGATCCAGCCTGTCCCATCTTGCTGTCCTCCCCCCAGCGTGCCCTAAACCGAGGTTCGTACCCCAGAGGGGGTGCCCTTAGCGAGCGCTCGCCTAGTTTATAATTAGAATAGTTTTTGCCCCTGGCTGGAGGCTTTGAGTGTAGAAGCTTAAAGCAGCCAAAGGAAAGTCCGGTTCAGCAGCTACGACCCTCTTCTGAGGTAAACTGCGAGATGCCCTAGTAGAAAAACAAAAACTGTAAAAGTTAGCAAATATCCTGATTTTGGGCTTCGCAACATTTGGGTAAAAATACAGAACTTATTATCGACATTTCAATCTAAATTCAAATCAAATAAGCCAATCGTTACACGTCAAAATTGAGCAAAGACGAGTTCTCCAATTTGATAAAGAACATAAAATTTGGCAAGTACATAACATGATGCCATAAAATATTTACTGTTTACCTATTGACATCCATTGACCCTGGCAAGAGGGCCATATCGAAGTATGAGACCCTAGGCATTACATCAGGATTTGAACACGTCATAAAAATTGATAAGGGCAGCGACCGAGTGGTGTGTGATGCAAGTCATAAGCGCCATTTTGCTTTTAAAATATATCTGACAGTCAGAATGTCAACTTTCCACATTTTAGATACTACCCATGGCTACGCTTGCAAAATAGTTCGTAATTTTCTTTTTCAGATAGCTAGTGACTACTTTTGACCCACCCACCGTCTTCAACGACCCCATCATGCTTTAAGCCGAATCGAAAAACCGACAAAATAAAGACAGGCTCAACTTTTTTTAACTTTGTAGAACTGAGATAAAATGTTTTTCTGAAAACTTCTCTTATTATAACTCAAGATAGTCAGTATTATTGCAAATTCTTGGTGCAAGACATTTCGAATTCCAATTATTCCAAGTCCATTAATTCTCCTCTCCACGATCATTCCGTCATGATTTTGAATTAAATGTCTAAAAAGACATTATTTCTTTAACTAGTGGGCATGACCTTAACCTTCACGATTCTCAAATAAATCTTCCTTTAAAAATGCTTCATTCTTATTGGGTCTACCTACCATAAGTCCAAATACAATATGCAAATATCCTACATAAAATGTTGGTTCAACCCCGCTGTTCTTTTATCGTTTAAGCCTACAGTACCGGGAATTACCTTCACAGGAATTACGATAGGCTATTGGGAAAACCTTTTTTTTGTACCCTATAATAGTTGAATTAAAATTTATAAGGGATTTAGTGGTATACAGGGTGACTGGTTATACTAGGGACATTTTGAAGGAGGGAATTTAGTATTTAAATAATTCAAAGTTTGAAATATTTATATTCTAAATAACATCATCCCTGTAATATGCAGAGGTGTTTACAGTACCTAGTTATACGTTAAGTCACATGTAATAGGGTGTGAGTCTATTACCAGTAATCGGGATTAAATCCAAACTCCGGGCTGCTACTGAGAAATTTCTAACGGTATACTTAATATCCCTTTTTTGGAGATCGAATTTGTTCAATCTCCAAATCGAAAAACGGATGCTCATTAGTAAGTAGCGCTTGCGACTATTACGAGGTAGTCGATTAATTCCATTTTATTTTACTGTTTTCATGTCATATGAGCATCATTTATCAGCAGTGATCGGAAATATGTGAGCTAATATACTTAAAGTTCAAAGAACAGACACAAAAAAAGAGGAGACGTCCTTACGACAAAAATATTTTTTCGGGACTAATTTCGGGGTTTCGGGACAGTCTCCACTATGTCTCTGTTTTTTTTCAAAGTTTAGGTGTTTTAGCTCACCTATTTCCGATCACTGTTTATCAGCTATGATTCTAGAGTCAAAATTCAAAGACATAATGACATCCACTAACCAACCTTTGTATCAGCAGTGGAAACTTTCTAAGCTGATCTTGCTATATGGTATTCTAATAATAGCTTTTATAATCTGACTATGTCCCTCGTTTAACCAGTCATACTGTACATTTGCCGACAATTAAGTTTATCGGATTCCCTTCCGAATTTCGATATAGAAAAACCAATCTTTTCTATAGGATTAAAGGGAGATAGTTATTGTAATCTGTTTTGTGGCGAGGAAAAGGTTTGACCTTGTAGATTGATGATATAAATGGCTGTTGAATGGATAGGTTGAACTTTATTTTCGGTGGTTAAGGGGTTGATTGGTTGGCGATTATATTTTAATTTATTGTGACTTTTTACGTGAATTATTGAGTTTATCCGTTAGAAAATTCTCAGTTACAGTTCGGAGTCTGGATTTGTGCCCGGTTGATGGCAATAGGCTCGCCTTCTATTACATGGGACTTCAACATAACTGCCGAGATATTTTTGTGTATGAGATTTTAGCCAATTCAGGTGAACTATCCATTTAACTAGTCTTTACACGATTATATTTATATTGTCTGTTTGAAAGATAATTGTTTTACTGACGCACACTCACTACCCATATAATTGGCTTTTTTCACTAATAGAAGTGTGGTGGCATCTACATCACCACATGTGAACTACGCATCACACTGACGTCACGCGAAATTCTGCATCGCGCAAGCAGAGTTTACCGCGCGATCAGCATATATATCACTTCCCGACATCAATCGTCTGGCAGTTGCCGGCCAAATAGGACAACCCGTCTGAATGAAGGATCCTCCCTTTATAGAGGATGAGTGAACTTTACACCCTGCTCCTCATAACTCTATAGAAGAAAAGTTTTACTATATCTGTCTCTTAGTTGTAAATTTTATGAAGAAATAAAGTATAAAGTGGCATAAAGAGGTATCCTACGAACTAGGTACTAACATTAGTACGGTGCACTCAGAGTAATATCCTGAACGTTGCAGGTGGAATTAGGAAATATTAGGTGAGAACTTCTTGGGTGTGGATTGATAGTATAACGTTCGCATGATATAATTTTCATATGCTATAAAAACAAATAACCTAATTTCATGTGATCTAATGTTATTCAAAATTCAAATTCAAAAGTCATTTATTCAACCTAGGCTAAGAATCAGCAGTTTTCGAACGTCAAAGTTACATAAGACAGTCCCCCGAAACGGACACCCTTCACGACTTCCTAGTGCTTTAGCCGGGAAGAAGAAGTGGTGCAATAAACTCCCCAAAATATTCATTATATTTCATATTATCTTCTTTTGCTCTAATAACATTTAGTATAACGTTCATATCATATAATTTTCAATTTGTATAATGCTCTTTTTCAGCCAAAATTCTGTAATAAATAAGTAAATATCATTCTGTTATAACCTCAACTAACTCAAATGATTCACCAACAATTGAGGGGATCTGGCGCAAATGGCAGGCGTTTAAAATCGAATCAGTTTTTGCAAAAATATACAAAACAAAGTAGACGTTTCTAAATTATATTAAACGTTACTTATAGATTTTGAATAGTAATTGAATATTGATTCAAATGTGCATTGTAGAAAATGTTTATTAAACCATATTAAATTAGGTAAAATGAAATTATATTAAAAAAATATTATATCAATAAATGATTATTATTTATCGTTATATTAAAAAGAAGTATATTAAATGAAATTAGGTCTTAAGATCATTAGTACTTTTTTTATTATTTCAAGACTAGTTAGGTGTGGCAGTTAGAGTATGAATGGATGTGATAATGTGTGGATCTGTCATTGGTGTATTTAGTGTTTTTGGTGAAGGTTTTACTAGTTTCATATCATAATATCACGCTTGTAATCCCAGAAGGGTTTCGCAGAGGTGTGCCTATAGTACACCCACATTCCGCCAGTTACGTTTAAGTCCTATGTAATAGGGGGCGAGCCTATTGCCATCAACCGGCATAAATCTCTATTTTTGCCCGGTAATTTTTTTAGTAGCAGCCCGGAGTCTCTACTCTGGACTGCTACTGAGAAATTCCTAATGAAAAAACCCAATAACACTTTAATCGAACCCAGGACCTCATGCTCAGTAGTAGCTTTTGTACTAGTTTTATATTTTAATCATTTCACAATCATCGCTAAAACAGTGTGACAACTGATTTGAGACCGTGGAGTTTCTTGCCGGCTCTCCTCCATAGGAAACG
The DNA here is from genome assembly GCA_949128155.2 of Xanthia icteritia. Classification (NCBI taxonomy): domain Eukaryota; kingdom Metazoa; phylum Arthropoda; class Insecta; order Lepidoptera; family Noctuidae; genus Xanthia; species Xanthia icteritia. Next base: position 7,804,727 of record OX421959.2, on the reverse strand, counting down.
ACCAATTCGACCATTGCACCTAAGCTTATGAAGTTTTGACTTTATAGGTAACGTAAGAAGTGCCCATGTAGGTTTATGTGAAATAAAATTATTTGAATTTGAACTAATGTAAATTTGTAAAACTTTAAAATGGCCGTTAAGAATTTACAGACCGATCTTGATAGAGATGCTTGGGGAACGATTTTGTTCAATAGTTGGATGTGTTTTTCTGAGCGATGAAGTAGACAGTAAAAGGTCAGATGACACCTGACCTCTATAACCTAGTTACTGGGCAAAATTTGTATTTTCAGATAAAACCAATTGTTAGATTTTCAGGGTTCTGACTGGTCCCGTATCGAGTGACATACATACGAATAAAAATAAGTATATAGCATATATATGAATAAGTTTATGCTTTATTTATGTATTTATTGTATATGTAAATGGTACACCACTGACTACCTGCAGTATTGTCTCAACTGTTATCTTTAATCTATCCAAAGGTTGTCTGTAAAAGATCGCTTTAAGCGATAAGACCGCCCATTGTGTCACCATATGTAAAATTTCTAAATTTATGTCTGTAATTTTTATGGTGTACAATAAAGAGTATTCTATCTATCTATCTATGTTCTATGTTAGGGGGTTTGGTTTCCGCACTTAGTCCGTCAGGTGGACCATTGTGCGTGGGCCATAGCGGCCGTTTGGTGGTTATTCCAACCCGCCCACCTCCCTCCAGAAGTTGATTAAGTCTCCTGGTCTGTTTAGAACATCTGTGTATGATCTGGGTGACCCGAGGATTTCTGTTCTAATCTGGGTGACGCCCGTACATTCGAAGAGCACGTGCGCAACGGTCTCCTCAGCCTCCATGCACGCCCTGCACAGAGTACTGTCCGTTATGCCTATTGTGTGGAAGTGCTTGTTTAGCGAACAGTGTCCCGTGAAGGTCCCCGTCACCAGGCGCAGGCCGTTCCTGACCAGGCGTAGCAAACGCCTGGTCAGCTTGCTGTCCAAGGATGGCATATCTATCTATACATCTCTTAGGAATAGGGGCATTGATACACTACATATAGTCTTTAACAATACAATTATATACCCACTTCTATAGTATTTCGTGCCCTACCCAATTTTCTAATTACGACACAGATTCGTCTCATCTCAACAGACGTCTTCTTAACGAGCATTCAACTGTGACAGCTAATTAACAGCATCATTATAAGATGCTTAAAACTTTTTTCGTGACAAAAGTAATAGGAAGCCTGTATGTATGGTAAGCCTTCTACTTTTGACATTGAATTTGAGACTTTATTTCGTTGGGTTAAGGTTGAAAGTCAATTGCCCCTAATTGACTTTTTTGTCGTGTTTTGTTTTGTGTTTTTCAACCGTAGTATGTAATATAGTAGATTTGTTTTTTGTTGAAGTTGTTTTAAGTAGGCTTTATGTAAAGTCAACATGGCGCCTGAATGTAAAAAATTTAAACTTAACCAGCAAACTTTGTGGGCCGGATGAACGTGGAAGAAGAAAAAGGAGTATGTAACAGTACCCAGGTTTTAATAATTATTATATACTCGTTTTTTCCCGCGGCTTTTTCCCGCGTGTAGGTCTATAATTATCCCAAGGGAACGTAATACCGGAATACAAAGTATTGTACTTCCTAATCTAGGTCACGGTCTACCTTTGTGCTAAATTTTATTGAAATCTGTTCATCCTTTAAGGCGTAAAAAGGTAACAGACATACAGATAGACAGACAGACAGACAGAGCTACTTTCGCAATAATTTTCGTATGTAGGTAAGTATGGATTCATAATATTAGTACAGGTGCATATTAGGTCGGGTGGATAATATATAATAATATGAGTTTATATAATTGTTTATAATTTTACTAATTTTACTTTATTTATTGTTGACATAATCTACTCATTACAATGTTTTTTTTTATGAGTTGTATTGCAATATGTGGTTAGCTAGCGACCTCGATAATTTTTTACTTTACCTCAATGGTCCTAGTTTATCAATTATAACTTCTAGTTACAGCTATATGTAAGCGGGCACGCCCTTTATGTCTGGAGGCTTTTATTTAGATATTGTTTTCGTTAAGTTATTTTTATTTCTGCTTGAGTATAGTTCTCGATGTTTTTGGTTGGTATATTGGCGTGTGCTAGCTGTCATATGGCTATTAATTTTATAATTTAAATTATGTTTTGTGTTGCGTAATGTAAATATCATTTTGCATACTATTATATAGAATCTTTTTTACTGAACAGACAGCTGTGCTGCTGGGGAGTTTGTTGCGCCACTTCTTCTTCCCAGCTAAAGCACTAGGAAGTGGTGAAGGGTGGGCGTTTTGGGGGACTGTCTTATGTAATTTTGACGTTCGAAAAGTGCTGATTCTCAGCCTAGTTTGAATAAATGACTTTTGAATTTTGAATTTTGAATAGATAATTATAATATTAGTGCGGATGGATAATTATAATATTAGATCAGGTGGATATTATAATAATATAAGTACGAGTGGTTATTTACACATTAAGCTTTGAAAAGAGCAAGAACACATACAAGTATGAGTGACAGGAACGTCGCACTTCAATTTTCTAAAACTCAAAGCTTCATAATAGTTATTTGTGCAACTGTTGTATAATAACACGAATGTGGGTATATCACACGAGCGAAGCCGAGTGTGGTAATAGAATAACATGAGTGTTTTAATACCTAATTATGTACAGTTGCATACAAGACTTTATCTACACCCATGGTAAGAATTCTCTATAAAAGGTTCTAAAACCATAGGGTGTTGTACAGTGTTGTTAGAACTTTATATAAATTCATGGCAAGTTAATTGCTGAGTATCTAATACAAACAAACAAACTACTGTACAGGTATTAATAGAATTATTATTGTATTAATTATTTACATTTATAAATTCCGGCGCTGTGGTAGTGAATCGCGCGTGCTTGACAATGTTCTTTTTTTGTAATTCATAAAGATACCATGAATTGAGTAGTGAGATTGTGGAAGTTTGATGAGTAAGGAAGGAATCGAAAAAGCAAAGGAGTTATGCAGCATAATGAAATTTAGTCCAACATTATAACACTCGTTTCGATGATATTATGGTTACTATTTATTTATTTATACTCCTACTGGAACACCGTACAGCAATTACACCAACGGACCAAAAAATTACTTCATGTCCCGGTTTCAATCCATCTTGTCCGCGGTGGACATGGAACGGGCGGCGATGGATCACGCACACTCATGCAGCGTCAAGACACTTCTCCATAGTTCCATAACTACATCCATAAAATCCATATTGCGCACATTCTATAGACACAGTCGTAGACAAAAGTCTATGACACTGTTTGTTTTAATGTTGGCAATAAGCTAACTGTTTCAAAAACTTTTATAGAGGATTTATAGCATGGGTGTAAATAGTAATTATTTACGCCCTGCTACCGTACACCATATAATTATTTTGGCGGCTATTATACACATCAAAACCGCAAACATGTCATACATTCTTTCAGAAATATTCTTCACATAAATACCATTGCATGTATTCACTCCATTGAAAAGCGTCTGCAATATATTTTTGGCGATATATTGCACTGTATTTTATCAGCTATTTGACACGACATGCCAACGTGCCCAGACAGCATTCATTTGTCAATCAATTTGTCAGCGAATAAGGCTGTATGTTCTCTGTCGTTTATTTCAATCTTATTTTTATTGTTCACTTTTGACCCACCCCTGCTTAGCATGGTTTTATCAATATGAAAAAAAAAAACGAGATTTATTTATTATATTTAAGTTCGATAATAATGATTGATATACCGACTAGTCGTACTCAGCACTTCTCCTCTACATTTATTATGCTCACAGCCAAAGTGTGGAAAACTGCCAGCGTCTGTGTTCTCTTCCACGTATAACCCATTAAGCTTCAAAGCAAGAGTGAACAGGTATATTCTGGGCTCGCTCATCCCATCATAGAACTCATCTATCGCTTTCCATCGGGCGAGATCGAGGTCAAGAGGCCCATATCAAAGTATTAAAAAAATTAGACAAACACCTTTGATTTTTGAGTTGAGTTTATTATACATATAAATCTTCTTGAATAAATTATCAGAATGGTAGTGAAGAAAATTGAAGAAAAAGTGAAAATTCATTGAGTAGTTTAGAAGTACTAAACGGTCACATCAGACACAAAACGCGTCTTTAATTTTTATTATGCAATAATTATACTTTTTCTTTTAAACCGTAAATAATATTTATTCTTCAAAAAGTACAAAAGCGTTACAGAAACAAAATTTTTTTAGTGAGGTGAATGTACAGAGGCATTTTAATTTAAGACTACGAGTCCCAAACTGAGTCATGCTCGTATCTTGGGTAGTCGGGGGTCGGCTGTTTTAGATGTCGTATACATATCACCGCCTTATATATGCAAAAATATTACACATAACAATTTTACATCATAAGCTTGTTTACAAAGTAATGTGTATGTTTCGTTTTTAATTATTATTTAAAAATTAAAATTAAAAAGAAAAAAGAATAAACATAAACAAAATTGAAATATTCAGTTTCCGCCTTTAAATTGCTTTGGAAATTGATATCTTTGATTTCTGTTTCTTTTTCACGCATTTTTAGTTAGCACACAGATGGTTTACTACGCAAAATTATTTAAATAAAAAGCTACTCTTGCTAAGACACAATTAAGTGCAATTCAGGTCGCACAGCGCTAATTACCTACAGTTATATTCACCTAGAAGCTGCCTCTCTTTATATTTCGCGGCCCGACAAGTCGACCCTGACGCGCATTTGTAGCTTCATAAATTGCGGAGTGCGCCTTCTGTACTATTCTGTGGTCAAGATCAGTAAAATACAAGCAAAAGTGTTGTGTAAAAGCACTACCAGTTCCAGTCGGTAAAAAAAGAAAGTGCATTTTCAACAATCCGAAGACATACCATCTAGATGAGGTTCGAAGGCATGTAGCCATAACCTCAATAGAAATTTATGTATCGGGGTTTTAAGAGCACATCTAGGCATGTACTTTCAGTCTAAAAGCCTCGCTGGGTCTGCCTAACTCAATTGGAATCCTGTCTATGAGTCTATAACAGTCTACATGATTGTATTTTGTCTGTGGTAGTCCTTTTAGTAACGGTTGAAAGGTAGCAAGCAATTTGGCTTTTAGGTGTGTTCCAAACACTCTAAATGAGAGGTGTAATATTGTAATCAATATGCAAGTTGAGCTATGCAGGTCTTGAAAGTACATTGCGTAATGGATACCCTAGTTTGCTTATGTTCAAAGATATTTTATTTATTTCTCAAATGAATTACAAATTCACTTACAGAGAATACAAATAGTTTTAGCAATATTATTATGTGCGTAGCTTGAAATAAAATATTGCTGTATTGTGTTGCGAATCTTAAAACAAACTTAAGCCATCAACTAAAATTCTCACGTCACTTAAAATTATGTTGACTGACATACAAGCTTTTTTAATGTTATCGCAGAATTGCAGTTGCATTGTATCGCAACACTTATTTTCTTTTTTTTAGTTACAATCTCGTTTCAAGGTTTATATTGGCAAGGAACACGGGTGGATTTTAGTCAGTAAGAGTCTGACACGCACTCCGCTCAGAGCGGAAGAAGTTATTTGATCATTTACCACACCAAAAAAAAAAAAGGTTTCTGTTGGCAACGATACTCTTGAAAAACTTCAGTATTTGTGCAGAAACATATCTGAAAAGAATTGAGAGAGAAAGGTTCTGAAATTAATATAACAATATTATTATTATTATTTCTTGAAACAATGGTATATTCCCATGTGGCACCTACTTAATGGGAATTTTCCAATAGTTATGAAATGGTAACGTTCTCCTAAGATACAAAAAAGAAAACAATAGGTAACCAGACATTGGGAAATACCAAGTACTTTTAAAATTATTTCCCAACAGTTGGACAAAATGGAAACTTCCCATTAAGTACAAAATGGATACTAAATAATGATAACCATTGTTTATAGCGCTGATATCCGATTCCGGTGTGGTATTTAAATAGTCATAGTCATAGTCATTTATTCATTAACAAAAACTTGTATCTGAACATTACACATAAATTATACAATTAAAATTAGCAAAAAGAAAAAAAAAAACATTCACATTTCAATTAAATTACATAATCACTAAAAATAAAAATTATCAATTTAAGCATTACAATTCATCAATGGCATAAAGACATTTGTCCAATAGGAATTTTTTTAATTTTGTTTTAAATGCGCTAGTGTGGACCGTACTTTTCAGATCTAAAGGCAACCTGTTAAACAATTGTACTGATTGGTAACGAGGAGTGTGTTTCACAACATTGAGATTTGGATTGATCACACCTTTAAGGTCTTTTCGACGGGTGCCTTCCCTTATTTCTTGTTCCTCTGTCGTTTCAAACTCATGAATGTATTTAGCCAAGTTAATAAGACATAAATGCTTGGAACTGTGAGCATGCCTAACTCTGTAAAATATTGTCGGCAACTTTCTGTTTGAGGGATACGGACTATCGTCCGTATTGAGCGTTTCTGCAGAACAAAGGCTCTGTTAATGTTATAATTATAGCTGTTTCCCCAGTGAAGTATGCTATATCTAATTTTTGACTCGACTAATGCAAAATAAACCATTTTCATTTGATCAATACTGATTTCGCTTCTTAGAGCTCTCAAAGCATAACAAGCGGAAGATATTGCAGCATCTATTGCCCTCAGTTCAGGTTTCCAGTTCAGCAATTCGTCAATTCGCATACCTAAGAAATTAACTTCACTGACGAGCTCGATTTTGTCTTCATTCAATGCAATCTCCATGTCATCTTTAATTCGGGCTGTCGTTCTAAATAACATTACTTTTGTCTTTTTGATATTAATAATTAATTTATTCACAGTGAACCACACATGAAAGGCTTGCAATGCTGCATTAACTTTTTCTGTGAGCTCTACTATGTCGTTAGCTGCTACGATGGCATTAGTGTCATCAGCGAAAATTACTATTTCAATGTCTGGAAAAATTGAGTTCATATAATTAATCAAATCATTAATAAATAATATAAATAAAATTGGTCCCAGGATGGATCCCTGTGGGACACCTGTTCTGACTCCTACCATTGCTGATTTGCATGCATTTTTGTAGCCATTTTCTTGTATTTTGTCAGTTTCAACATACATTTTACGGTTTTTTAAATAAGAATAGAATAGTTGCAAGGCTTTACCTCTTATACCATAATGACTCATTTTTTCAAGGAGCAACTTATGGTCTATTGTGTCAAATGCGGAACTCAAGTCTAGAAAGATACCTGCAACTCTCATTTTTTTATTTATATTCCCTGTGACTATATCTAGTAAGGTGTACATGGCGTCTGAGGTGCCAACACCCTTTTGGTATCCGAATTGCCTTTTGTCTAACACTCTATTTAGGCGTAAGTGAGATAGGAGCCGACTCTTTAGAATTTTCTCAAATATTTTTGATAATACCGGTAGCAAGGAGATAGGCCTGTAGTTTTTAGGATCTGTTCTACTACCTTTTTTATAAACAGGGATTACCTTTGCCATTTTTAATTGTTCCGGGAAGATTGACTCCTCAATACAAAGATTAAAGAAGTCAGATAAAGGTTCAGCCAGTATTAAGATGTGTTCCTTGAATACAGATATCGGTATTTCATCGTATCCACAAGAACGTTTGTTTTCCATGCCCTTCACCACAGTATATACCTCATTTGGGGTGGCTGGAGATATTTGCATTTCACTATTTACTTGATTTGTGTTCTGATAACAAAAAAACATTGCCTGGTCTACATTATTTTCGCTGGAGACATGTTTGTAGTCAAAATGTTTAGCAAGTATGTTGCATATATCATTTGGATCCACTATCAACCTATCATTAACTTTGAGCCGTAACAGCGGGTGTACTGTTTTAGCTGTATTAGTGCATTTTTTCACGACTTTCCAAACTTCTCTACTCAGGTTTTTGGATCTGTTTATTTGCATAATAATTGCTTTTTTTTTAGCAGTAGTGATGACTTTCCTATAAAGTCTGATATAGTCTTTTTTATACTTCAAAACGCTTGATTCGAGATCATTTCCGTTACATGCACATAATAGGCGTTTCATTTTACTAGACGTTCTTATTCCTTTAGTGATCCATTCCGAGCTTGATTTTTTCTTAAGGTTTATTTTACATTCTCTTATTTTGTAACTATTTCTAAACAATTTATAAAACGTTTTGAGAAATGTATTTATTCCCATAGACGACCAATTTTCTTTAAGAATACCTTGCGCAAACGATATCCCATTTTTCTTGTTGATTACTCTTTTATTTACGAGAATAAGCGGAGTTTTATTGTTCAGAGACGTTAAATTTGGAAGACTAAGGTCGGCAAAGATACCAGCATGCCCATCTGCCAAACCATTATGATCAACATCACTACCTAGTATATGTGAAACGGGCAGATTAGTTAAGATGTTATCAATGCACGAACTACTATTGTTCCGACTAAAAGTCATAGAGCCGATCAAATGCCTAAAATTATAACAACGCAACAAACTAAAGAATTCAGTACGTTTTTTGCTGTCCACTAGCAGGTCAATATTAAAATTGCCACAAATCACACATTTCCTATTGAACAATAATAATCTAATAGTATCTCAAGTTTTTCTAAAAACTGAGCGAAATTTTTGTCTACTGGGTTGCGATAGCAGCAACAGATGTATAAACCAGTTTGTAAATATTTAATTTGTAATCGAACAAATAAATTGGGACGTATCCCGTTAGTCGTGGCATGTATTAATTTTTGTGTCGGTAATGAATTTATGAAATGGAAAGCGTCGGATGTATTGGATTGAATTATCTAGATGCCACTGTGACGATACTTACAATATTGTTGGCCAGAGAATCAGCATTGCCATACAACGTGGCAATGCTGCCAGCCTTTTAGGCACTTTTCCTGTTGACAGAAATTCTGAATTCTGATCGTTTCTTGCGTCTGAGACGACGGTCTTGTCTTATTCATGGTACTGTATGGAAGATTCGTATTTGCATTGAAATAAAAGCTGTTATTATCCCGCGTATGAGAAAATTTTTATTGGTCGGCAACAATTTGTGTTTGTTTACCTATTTCGGCGGGTTTGCGCATGTGATGGCTTGACCTATTAATAAATAGACGCGGCAACGTTTTTAATGAAGATTTTAAAAAAATGTGATCTATTAAAAAGTGGATCAATTGATTCTGCTCGTTATTCTGATCAATCTATTTTCAGGTTTTGCGCATTTAACGTTACACGTTGTATAATGTTGAGGAGAAGTTTATTACCGTTTCCATTTTTGAAATCAGTACTGGTAACTCCGGGAAGAGGCCAGGTCCCATAAGTACCACAAAACTTTACAATTACAAGATACAATTTACGTAAATTTTACAAGTCCGGGTACCACAAAAGTCTAATCTACACAATTCTAACGGAAGAACTGTACACATTATGTAAATTGTAGTGACAAGTCTACAATTTATTTGAAGCCTTAATGCTTCATGTTAAGCTTTAAAAAAGCGAAAGCAATTGAAAAAAATAATGAATTAAAATTAGAATTGTAAATTCTAACTCATTTGTAATTTCTGCAATTTTTTGTTTTTTTTTTTGTAGAATTGTAAATTTGTAAAGCTTTGTATAATGGGGCACTGGCTTACAAAATGAAGTGAAACCTGCAGTAAAAACAATAATTTAATCAGTGCAAGAAAAAAGCTTTCTGCTCAGCACCGTAAAAAACGCAATGATTATTATTTAACTGTCAAAATAAATGGCGTTGGGGTCATGAGACTATTTTTGGAGTCAGCTTCGATTCTAAACGGATGCAGTTGAATACCAGGATTTTACATGGAGCGACTGCTTATCTGACCTCCACAGCCCAGTACTCGGTAATACCATACCCCTTGGTAAGACTGGTTGTCTGACTTTCAGGGCTTCTGATGAAAGAAAAGAACTTCTTCTACTTTTATTACTTTTTTTTGTAGGTATATTGGCGTGTGCTAGGTAACATATAGAAAATAATTTAATTTAATGTTTTGTGTTGCGTAAAGAATATTATTTTGCATAAGTACTATTGTATAGAATCGTGTTTTTCTAACTATTCAGACAGCTGTGCTGCTGGGGAGTTTGTTGCGCCACTTCTTCTTCCTAGCTAAAGCACTAGGAAGTGGTGAAGGGCGGGCGTTTTTGGGGGACTGTCTTATGTAATTTTGACGTTCGAAAAGTGCTGATTTTCAGCCTAGTTTGAATAAATGACTTTTGAATTTGAATTTGAAAGAAAGAAAGAATAATATTCATTTGGACACAGTTCGTGAAACACATAATAACAAAATAAAAAGTGAAAATCATCATGAAGCACCAGTAACGAATGTCAAAGATCTGCAATTACCCAGCAGTAACTACGTCAATGGCCTGAAGTGTTGCAGCAATCCACATTTATTATCATATTGGAGCCTTGCAAGACGGTTCAAGGTTTTAGCAAGAAGCAAGACATCAGCAAAAACAATCCTAAAAAAAAGAGTGGGCCTGGCCGTAGTCGCATAATTATGATATGTAACATCTGACATCTTGGCTGACAGTACCAACCTCCCGGAAAATGGGTTGGTACCATCCGACAGCCAACTCTAGCACCGCGCGCGCTCATTGGTCAAATCAAACAGCGCGCGCTTCCCGGGCTTCCTGTTACCCACTTCCGTCCCTTTTCACGAAATCATTCCCACAGATTACAGGAAAGCGAGAGGATTGATGTTACACTTCAAAAACAAACTATCTGACATAATAAAGAAAAAAACATAACTTACCTGTCATAAACACTAAACTCAAGGAAAAACAAAGCAATTTCATTTGAGTGACGAAACGAATATACGAAGGTTTAGCACTAAAATATTATACAGCTAAGAAAATATCGGACAAGGACAGGCATTCAAATAAATTAGACTTGTTTGTCACGACGTAAACTCAAGGCGACCCCGAAAAGGAATTTGTGTGAAGATCTCGAACTGGTGTAAAGTTTTCGGGAATGTTATGTAAGTGAATAATAAGGTTATGCTATGAAAATTTTCAGGTATTATTATTCAGATGACTGCCTCGTTGATCTAGTGCTCGCAAGTGCTTCTACTGAGCATGAGGTATCCAGGTCAGGCAAAATGTTATTGTGTATTTTCTATGAGGAATTCCTCAGTAAGCAGGTGTTTGGATTTAAGCCCGGTTAATGGCAATAGGTTTGGGTCCTATTAGGCAATATAGGTTCGGCCCCTATTACATGGGACCTAACCATAGTTGGCAAAATGTGGGTGTAACCTAACTAAGGTACAGTTCTGCCTTACCCTTCGGGAAATTACAGGCGTGATGTGACATAAGCCTCTCTAATCGCTTGCCATTTAGTTTAGGTCGATCCTTGGCGACTGTCATCCAGCTGCAACCAGCCACCTTGCGAAGACTTATGATAACGATGGAGATGACTGTAATACACCTTTTATGCAACAGTTTCATAAACAACGATTAAAAACCTTTTATCATTCCTATAGTATATATTGGTCACCCCGAATATGAACGTCAGTGCAGCCTTCGTGCAACTACTTCAGCGTGACGTCATCATTATCACCTGTCCCGCAAACTTTCGTGAGTCGTACACGAGTCACATGGCTTCAACGGGTATCCTGACCACCAGCATTTAGCGAACGCGCATTCATGGTAATCACCCTCAGCTTCATCAGCAACCTTGGCACAGCACCTGCACTTTCGGCCGGTCTCACAAGCAGAGCCCATTCTACCCGCTCCTGGTCGACGCCAGCAGTTAGCCACAACACGGCGCTGTACCACATCCGACTCACTGCATTATGACGCAGCGCCACCCCGACTCACTGGGGAATTACCACAATCACCGCAGACAGTTCCGACCGACCGCGAACAATGCGGCACCCGGTTCCGACTCACTGGAACCTCAGCTGGCACTGTGAAGCATCGCAAGATACAAGAGTGATGTGCGGCATCTACATCGCCACATGCGTACTACGCATCAAAGACCTGACTTCACACGAATCCTGCATCGCGCAATTAGAGTTTACCGTGCGAACGACATATATGAGACTATCCGACATCAATCGTTGGGCAGTTGCCCGCCAGGCACGACACCCGTCTGGTCGGAGAATCCTCCTTTTTCTAATGAGGATGAGTGAACTTTACACCCTGTTCCTTATGCCTCTAAATTGGATGCTAGGAAGGTTTTACACCCTCAGACAAATCGGTTTAAGACATAAATCTCAACTAATTATGGCTTCTTAAGGCACTCGTGTTGTAATCCTTTATGACTCTAAACGTTGGTCTCAGCGTTGGCCCAATCATCACTCGTCAAACATGTGGATTGGGAAAATAGCGTTGGCTGACAACGCGCGACGGATCCAGTGCTATTTTCACACAAGTTGGATGAGAGGCGTTGGGGCCAAAGTTGGGAACAACGTGTGAAGCTAGCGTTAGCTTGATACCTTGGCTTAGTGCCAAGAATGGAAGACGTTTGTCACTTCAGGTAATAGTCGTTGAGACAACAGGCTAATATACTTGGGGAGATAGTGCGTTTGCAATGATTAACTATCCACCAATATCCGGTTTACAAGTGTTTTCGATAATATCGTCGGTACGATATTATCGAAAAACAAAGATTTATCGGTATAAATCTTTGTTTTTTGGAGTTGAAAGGACACTAGCTTCATTTAGTGGCGAAAATATGTATCAGTGGCTTGAAAACTTGTCTGTGTGTATTTATGTTTGTGTCTGAAATGTTCGTTGTTTCCTCGAATGGATAATTAGTAACATAGATAAAAACAAGTCAGTTTCAGTGTGTATGTTTTGCAAGCAATAATTGCTTGGATACTTTTCTAAATCTGACTGTAACTTATTCTTTTATAACTGTAATATTTGTCTGTAATTTGCAAATTTGCATTTTTGACCGACTCCTTGACAATTCAAAAGTGCCTGTAAATAGTTTAATTAATATTTTATTAATATTTATTTATCTATATTCACATTTATGGTAATTATAACTTATAAAGTAATCCCTACAAAACCGTAGTAGTGGTTTGACTGTGATATGTTTTTAATTTATTTTTAAAACGTTTTTTGTTCATTTCACTCCTTATGTCTGCTGGCAAACTGTTCAATAGATATGGCATTCGTTTTTTTCGAACATAAATGCACAATAATGCGGAATATCAGGACGAGTAAGAAAACTAATTTATATATTTAAAACTTTGTGACATGTTGCTGATCTCAAATTATTAAAACAAGTTTATTTCTCTCTTTGTCAATCCATTATTAATTACGGCATAATTGTATGGGGAGGAGCTACCAAAACTACTCTAAAAGGCCTTGAGATAGCTCAGCGTGCAATTCTAAAAGTTTACACTTTTCGTCCAATTCGCTTTCCCACAAACATTTTGTACAACTCATGCGAAGTCCTTACAGTGAGACAATTGTTCTTACTCAACATTGTACTAAAACAACATGGTGAACTTATATATGATACTGATCTCACAAAGAAACGCAGAAAACATGACGTTGTGGTCCGTATACATAAACCTAAAACCTCTTTCATAAAGAGATTCTTCGTCTTTCTAGCACCTCATGTGTACAATAAAATTAATAAATCCATAAATGTTTTTTCTCTTAACAAATTCCATTGTAAAAAGAAGGCATATGAATTTTTAATGAAACTATCATACGAAGACACTGAAAAATTTATTCAAATAATAAAGTAATATTTTTGTTTGTATATCTATATATATGTATATTCACTCTACTCCTGTGCATTTATCATGACGACATAATATGTATACACTTACACTTACACACACAGACACTCCCACACACACGCACACTCACCCTCTCATCCTCACACACAAATCCTCACACAAAAAAAAAAAAATTTTAGTAATTTAAGTTTAGTTTTACCTTAATTTCTTATTTCTCTTTGATTTGTAATGGTCCTAAACTCTTGCATCTTGCTAATTTAGGTTACCTAGTGTATTGTTTCTGAGGGGAAACGGCGCTGTTAGCTGAGATACAGGCTCACGCCTAGTTCAGCTGCGGATGCTCATTCTCTTATTTATAATTAAACTGTAACCCTTATATTTGTAAGAATGTACTGTATCTACCTACTGTTTTTGAGTAAATAAATATTTTTATTATTATTATTATTTCCTTTATTTCAATATTTACATATAAATTATATTTTTAAATATTAGAATAAAAACATATAAAAACATTTAAAAATATAAAAAATAGTAGCCCACCGGTATCGGGAACAGGGTCCAAGCTACCGGCGGTCAGGGCTCCAGAGAGAGGAACCTCCTAACAATACGAGCCGTGTCCAAGAGTACCGCTTTCTGAATCAAGCCCTTAATCCAGCTGCCCAACGAGAGCCTCCTAAGGTGTTGGTCGAGGCTCTTGGCAATTAAGCCATTGGCTGATACGACTATCGGCACAATGATCGCTGAGTCCACATCCCACATGTCGACAACCTCGCGAGCCAAGTCAAGATACTTAATCTGTTTATCTTTCTCGGCTTTCACGAGGTTCCCGTCATGCGGGACCGTTATGTCAATAATCATTGCGCGCCGCTCTCCTCGAACCACCACCACCACTATATCAGGCTTATTGGCAACAATAGTCCTGTCAGTGATGATGGATCGATCCCAGTACAATGTGATATTTCCATTTTCGAGAACTGGGTCGGGCACATACCTGTAGTACGGTACTTCCGATTCCACAAGGCTGTATTTCAGAGCAAGTTGCTGATGGATAATCCTGGCTACAAGGTTGTGTCTATGCAAGTACTCTTCGTTAGCTAGACGAGAACACCCGGAGATAATGTGTCGGATTGATTCTCCCGGACGGTGGCATGCCCGACAGATGTCAACCGTGCCGTCCTTCACAATGAATCTCCGGTAATTGTTCGTCATCATAACTTCGTCCATAATTGCACAGACAAAACCTTCGGTTTCCCCAAAGAGGTCACCAAAACGCAGCCAGGCTACGGACGCTAGTGAATCTACATCGGGTCCACGTAGGGCCCGGAAATAGCGTCCGTGAAGCTCCTTACTCTGCCATACCTCCTTGCGATCATTAGTGTCAAGCACTACAGGCTTGCGCCAGTTCTCTTTAGCCAAGGAGAGCGGGGTAAGGCCCTTGTCCACCGCGACCACATCTCGATGTATCCCCACGTCGGCTTCTAGGAAATATTCCCTGAGACTGCATACCTCGCGATTGTGGAGGGTCTTAGCGTTTAAAAAGCCTCGACCTCCACACTTTCGCGGGATATACAGTCTCATTACCGATGACCGTGGGTGATGCATTCGATATGCAGTTAGCAGCGTACGGACCCTCCTATCCAGGGCGTCGAGTTCGGTCTGAGTCCATTTGAGTATGCCGAAAGAGTATATCAAAACCGGCATGACCCAACCGTTGAAGGCGCGCACCTTGTTTCCGCCTGATAGAAGACTATTAAATACTTTTTTCAGGCGGCCAAAGAAGCGCTCCTTCAACGATTGCTTCATGTCAGTAACATTGATGCCCAACGCTTCCGACATACCCAAATACTTGTAGGTTTCGGATGCGGAGAGGGCTCTAAGGTTTATGGAATCCGCGAGCTGAGTTCCCACGGATTCCACAATCTCCCCTCGCTTTACATGCATGACCGCACATTTGTCCACACCAAATTCCATCCTGATGGCTCTACTGAAAGTTTCAGTTACTTTCAGTAGCTCCATCAGTTGCAAGTTGTTGGGGGCAAAGAGTTTTAGGTCATCCATGTAGAGGAGGTGAGATATTACCTGACCACCTCTCCTCAGCCGATAGCCTAGGCCTGAATACTCCAGCAGTGTGCTAAGAGGATTCAGGGCTAAGCAGAACCAAAGTGGACTTAAACTATCGCCCTGAAATATGCCTCGCTCGATTCTTATCGGTTCGCTATTCCTCTGGATATTTCGACATCCTGGATAGCGAAGGACCGTCCTCCATTGCCTCATACACGACATCAGGAAGGTGCGCAGAGTTGCATCTACTTTATACAACTCCAGCACCCTCTTGAGCCATGTATGTGGCACCGAGTCATAGGCCTTCTTATAATCTATCCAGCATGTCGACAGATCTTTTCGGGAACGGTGAACCTGTTGGCTAATGGCCATATCAATGAGGAGTAGCTCCTTAGTACCGCGGGACCCGTTCCTACATCCATTTTGAGAGGCAGACATGATGGAGTTGGTGTCTATATGTTTGATAATTTTAACTCTCAAAATGCATGTGAGAACTTTATAGACCGTCGGTAAACACGTGATCGGCCTATAATTTTTGGGGTCCGCGGTGCTACCCGATTTATGGAGCAGGTGGGTAACTCCTGTCGTTAGGAACTGGGGTAGCGAACCAGACTCCAAAGCAGTCTGGTACTGAGCCGCCAAGCGAGCGTGCGATCTTATGAACCATTTAATCCAGAAATTGTGCAGCCCGTCCGGCCCTGGAGACTTCCAGTTGGGCAACGGACGAACTGCACGAGCTACATCTTGGGGGCAGATGGTAATAGCCCCCATTTCTGGTATTGGATCGCAGGCTCGCTCGACTTTCCGAGTCCAATCACCTTCGGTGTGGCTGACAGGCGTCGACCAGATACTTCGCCAGAAAGAACACATGGCATCATCATCCGGAAGGCGCGTGTCAACCACACCTTGGTTCGGTCGCTCCCAAGCCCTATAAACCCACCTTTCATCACTCTGGAAGGTGCGATTCTGAGTGTATCGCTCTACTCGCCGCTTATACCTACGAATACGGTTCGCCCATGCATACACTTTCTGCTTCAGGAAGTCGATGCGCTCTGTGACATGAGACACATAGTCCTCAGGGCCGATATCAGTCCCTGAGAACGCCCGCCTCACAAAACGCATCACTCTAGGGCGAGTATTGCCCTCCCTGAAGCAGATAAGTTTGCCAATGAGCGCTCTGGCCCCACCAATACGGCGTTCAATTCTGCACTGCCAAGCTGGTACGGCTGGTTTTGGTCGTGTAGCTCTAGAGTCATTTGCAAATTTGACGTGAGCTACACGACATGCCGCTACAGCTGCACAGTACAGAATCGAATGAGTATCGGTGAGGTCTTCGTAGTTATCAAAATAGTTTGATAGCTGCGAATCCAGAGCCGCCACCAGCGCCCTATTTTTGTTATGCATGGGCAAACGAGGTAAACGTGGTCTAAGTTCGGGCGACATGAACCGATATTCCCGAATCGCACCCTCCAAAGCACTCCTCAATTCCTCATTGCATTGGGTACTTACGTTTGTAGCCATGTCATCGATCCTCTCGTCAGCTTGACTTGGAGTGACTTGTGGTGGCACTATAACACTTTGCGACGGGGGAGCGATGACATGGCTACTCTGCATTTCAGTTCGCAGGCGATCAAGCACAGTGTTATCCAGCATATGATTACGCTGGATGACCCGCACCTGATCCGATAGTCGTTGTGCCGAAACGTTGACAGCTGGTTCAAGCACCTGAAAAAGAGAGCATCCGGACACGGTACGCGGTCAGGTTGTTTCCCCCCTCTGTAGCCCCATAGAATGAGCGCATGACATTTTCGTTAATGGATCGTGTCCATCTCATGCGCTGCACACTTCCGCCGGGAGCTGGGACCCTATCAGAGGCCGGTGGGCCTCGAGGTCCTAAACCATCCGGCGGCCGGCGTCCTCCCCGTCGACGAGCAGGATTTTATCATTATTATTATTATTGACATAAATGCTTTGAGTTTGACGTTTGAATTTAGGCGTGTTGCTGTTCATATCTAGTCGCTTGTCAGAAATTGCCTGGTAGCCATAAGTACAATCAGTTCTACTCTTCTTTCGTGTGGTTAGTGACTGACCTGGTGTCAAAGTTTTTATGCCACCCATGGGCCTCTGACTTGACTTCACACAATTTCACATGCCGTCGAGAAATATCTCTCAGGCACCTGTATGGATTTGGCGTATAAGAAAAATCCATCCATCTACCAGCAATATCTGCTACATACATACATAGTTAATAACCCAAGGCGCAAGATCTTCCCATATTGTGACAGTCAGATTTGAAACAGTGCGTTAAATTCTTTATTATCTTGGCTTACTGCCAGCGATAGTAATGCCTATATTCTCTAGCTCTACCTAAAAGGGATTACCTGAATGTAAATCCTAAATATTTTTGCACTTTGAATTTTAAACTTTCAGCGCTGAGCCAAGGTTGTACGTTTTATTATAGCTAATAGTTTTATAGAATTTCGTTTCACATTAAAAAAAAAACATATTTTCGTTTCATAGAATAATCGATACGCAGAATACTTACTTTGAAGATTTTTAATCATAATATCATAGAATAATAAATCAAATATATACAATTTTAAAGGGTTGCCACTTTAATTTCAGTCAAATAATTTACAGGTAAAGTATCGTTTTTAATTATAGTAATATTATTATATATACTATATACTCTGGCTGAGGTAATTTCTGTTGGGGGTCTCAGTTCTAACCAAATCTACTGCTTGCATGCTGCAAGCGAGCATGCAGCATGCAGGGTGCAAGCAAGCATGCAGCGTACAAGCGAGCATGCAACATGCAGCTGGCATGGTTTCTGCCACGACTCCGGCGCTGCGTGGCTCCGGCGGTCCCATGCGAGCTTATCGTCGCAGATGGTATTCACGCTCACCACCGCAGCTTCGGCTTCGCCGGCCAGCCTCAACTCGCGGGCTGCCTCGCCCCTCTGCGCCTACGTGGATTTAAATTACACTCTAGGGGTAGGGCAGACAAGACTACGTGGAGTCGGTTTTGCAGCGATTCGTTTCTGTCACTAACTTTTGTAGCACAACATATTATATTTATTTATTTATAAAATTATGCATAGCATAACGTCTATTTTTATACATTTTCGTTGAAATAAAATACCATGGAAAAATACACCGAACAAACAATATTCGTTAAACAATAATTCTAATGTCTGATAAGTTTGTTAAACAAATAAATGTGATTAAAAATTCATTAAATTGTGTTTCTGTGAAATATGTTTCATTCAAGTAATAAATAGTCTTTGAAACAATAATATTCGAAATAAAAATACAAGGACCAAATATTATATGAAACATTTTCTGGGAAACGAAATTCTATGAAATTTCTGTCTGCGAAACAAGACCCCATGAGCCAATCGTTGAAAATCGAACAGTGCTTTTGTTTAGGCATTACATTTAGGTGTAGCTCAGTTTTACTTAAAATAGGCGAAAGACGTTTATTGTCACTTAATTCTACTCCAGACTTAGGTATGCTGTGCGTAAAATGTATCAAAGTCTTCTGATTCTGTGTGTATTATGGAGACAAACGACAGCAGTCTTTTATAGGTCTATTTCTCGTCTCGAAAATGAGACTATCAAAAGGAGATACAAATCATAACTCTTCTTTGCAGTCGGGTAAAAAGTCGACTCCTAAACGATAGGTACGTTAGATAATCGCACGTTCATAATACAATATCCGGGAAGACAAAGATATAACAACAAAACAATTTTTCGAAATTATAATCTCGTTCTTCAATGTCCCACTCACCGCACAGAGTTCATTCATTCTTCCTTCTTCGTTCAGTCTATCTCTCTATGGAATGTGCTCCGCTCGAAAATCAGGATGGCAACCAACCGCAATTATCCTTTAAAGTTAAAGTTCGCGAGCACATTTGTAAGAAGCTGGCAGTATCATCACAACGTTAATGTTTTCCCAATGTTTGTCTTATTTGTTCTAGTATATTCGTGTATTTATGTAAATTTATTTGTGCTTATATTTATATATAATTAGGTATATATATTATATTAATAGTTTGTAATAGGTATAAATGTGTATCTTTATAGTTACTTTAAAAAAATATTCTTCAATTTGTCGTAATTGCACCTACCACTGTTTGTCTCTGCATCACCCAAAGGTCGACTGGTAGAAAATATCTATGGCATTAAATCCGCATCTGTACATTTCTGTGTTTGAAGTATTAAATAAATGGTCGAATATTTATTAAAATTTTAATAATGTTTATCTAGGTCATTTGTTTCACGAGTGAAGGTGATAAAATGCATATTAATAAGCACTGGATCGCCCACGTTTACAGTAATTATTCATTTGAAAAGGTCTATAATGAAAATATCAACCACATATCTATGTACGTACGAAAGTTATCTTTCATTTAACCATTTAGGTAACGTAGGACCACACCTACACAGCTTAGTATAATTGTAAATTAATTAAAAGCTTGAAAACAATAATCAGCAAGTAATTAATCCGAGTAAGAGTTTAAATATGAGTTTTGTTTCGTTCAATAGGAGTTTAAAATTACGCGTGGACTTTGAAATTTAATTGAAATTCATTTACCGTACTCGGGCGTAAATATGGCGCAACAAGTTTTAGAAATAGTTCAGCTCTGTAGAGCGTGGTCTTTGTAACTTATATCTGCGAATAAGGCACGCACCTCTCTCTGACTTTTCGGATTCATGTGCTTATTGCATAATTATCACTTGCTTTAAAAACGGTGAAGGAAACGGGCATGCCTGAGAGATATTTTTCGACGGTATGTGAAGCCAAGTCAGAGGCCCATGCACGGTATAATAACTGACACCAGGTTAGTCATTAACCACACGAAAAAGAATAAGACCTGCAAATAGGTAATGGGTAATAAGGGCTGGTGTTCGTAACTACACGTCAAAACGATTATTTTGCGTACGGGTGGAAAAACCGATTATTCGATACACCCCAGCTCCTCAAGGAAGGCCAGCAACGCCTTGTTGTTACTGGCAATCTCACAGAGGGAACCTGGGTTACTGAAGTACTTTTCCCTGTATGTGAAGACCACCGGGCAGTTTAGCAGCACGAGAGACGAGATTTTCAGTATAAAATCATTAAAAGACGGTTAACGATGCCTTAAAGTAGCATAATATTTAACCTAAAATCTTCCCAGTGTTGGGAAACAGGCCTATTCTCTGACAGAGACAGGCAGTGATAGGTTCTGCACCTGACAACAAGTTTTTGATTCAATCATAGCAAAATTACATTAACATTTAAAATCCTTGTCATAAAATTATGTCAGCATAATCTGCATTGCCTTTTCCAAACCATGTTAGGGTCAGCTTCCAGTCTATACAGATGCAGCTGAATAACTTGAAACCAGTTTTATACATGGCCCGACTGCCTATCTGAACTCCACAACCCAGTTACTGGGTAACACGGTACGGAAAGATTGCTCAGACTTTCAATAATGCGCAATAATGTACATATGGCTCGCATTCACCCGGGTGAACAAAAATCCAGTCGGTACTCTCGGGCATCCGGGTAAGGTACATTTATTTAGCACGCACGAAACGACTTGATTATTTTTGTAGGTATAGCCTTAGGTATCTTTAAGAGTAAATTATCTGTACTCAATTAATCTGTGCTTTCGGGCTTGAGATTATACGTAATGTCTATCAAAGATCTACGATGGCCTCCTTAAATAATGGATCCATAATATTATGTACGAATACATTAAAATAAATAAACATCCATTTAAGAGCAACGTAATAAGTAAATCAAAGAATGCTCCATTTGACTAACAACGTTGAAGAATGTCAAAAGAAATAAAATCAGAAGTTTGTTCAAAAGGGCTATGAATCAAAGTGTTCCTTTTGTTGTAATATAAATGCTATTGTTAAAGTTATTGCTTCAAAGTTAAATCGTTTCGTTCAAAATCACGGTTGACTGTGCCTTGATTTCAAACATGAATACTTGTAACGAATTTCTTGAGTTTTCTGCCATTACTGACTGAATGTACAACACTGATAATTGATAACTACCAGTGCGTTATGAGTGAATTTATATTTGTTTCTACGAGTGGCCATAATGTACGCCCGGCCACAGTATAATAAAGTATTACGTCTTGGCAGTGACCTTGAAATAATTACCTACGGCCGCTCGGTAGATAAACATTCCACGTCCGTGCATAACTGCCGCGCCCTCGAGACTGTTGCGTACTGATATACACTGAGATTTCGAAGTGCGTGGTTTCAGCCGTTTTCTATGAAGACATAATACTGTTACTTATTTATACTGTGGCCTGGCGCACCCTGAGCGAGCAGTCAGACACCATCTTGCTGACTGGCTAGAATTTCTAAAAACTATATTGAGGCATTCCGATATAATTCTTTTTGATATTGAAGAAGATGAAAACCTGGATCATCTTGTATGCAACTTGTCTTGCATACACGCTTTTGCATTGCTGTGAAACCTAGTTAGAGTACAGAGTATCCACAAGTGACCATAATAATAATGTGTAACTGATGCGTTAATTACGTCTGGTAGGTACACCCTTGGCAATCAGTTCTTGTACCAACGTTGACGTTGACGTGGATTCTATTCCAACATTCTCTTCTCTTGTAATGGTAAGAGTTGAACACTTATAGGCATCGAGGTGAATATATTAGTCAGTCATTAAGGTGGTGATGGGGCTGATCGTCAGGGTGTCCCGGATCTTGCGGGTGACGAAATTGGGG
Organism: Xanthia icteritia; assembly: GCA_949128155.2. Taxonomy (NCBI): domain Eukaryota; kingdom Metazoa; phylum Arthropoda; class Insecta; order Lepidoptera; family Noctuidae; genus Xanthia; species Xanthia icteritia. Next base: position 7,782,148 of record OX421959.2, on the reverse strand, counting down.
GCTGTGTCGCCGAACAGTCAGGTCCAAAGAGGTGGTACGCAGTGTTTCACGCACTTTATAGGAGGACGTGTGGTTTTGGGATCGGCACTTGGTGATGGGGCCCGCTAGGCATGGCGGGCTATTACCAATCGGGGGTGCGGCGAATGAACAAGTATCTCCCGGGCCCCCGACTCATGGTAGTAGTAGGAACAGTGGGGTTTTAGTCGTTAGGAGTACGACGTAACCCTCCTATCTCCCAGGATGGAGGGTATCCATGAGGATTTCCCCACGAAAAAAATATAATATATAAAAAATACTACAAACGGGTGCTGTCTGTAGTATATTTTACGCTTTAATAAACAGAAAGCCTTCCAATCCTTTACAAAATACGTCGTTATAACAGGCATAAAAGCTAATGACTTGTAAAAGGCAGCGTTCTCATTAATTTAATAGCCCATTACAATACAATATGTAAATTAAGTTTTCATGGTGGAAAGTAATGACTGCCATAATTGTTGTAGGGGTGACTGTTGGTCTTTCAATCTCGTAATAACGAGATCCCGAAATACCGAGACCCCGCATGACTTCATCAGTCCCGCTTATTACGGGATTAGAATGCGAGGTCCCGCAGCATTTGCAGGATTGAATATTGTTTCGGGCACACCCTTTCGACACACTGACGCTGCGCGCGCCGCGGCAATGCATCGTATGCAACGCAGCCCAGCCGACAATCTGCAGTCCGTATTGCAGGCGCGAAAATTGTCGGCTCGGCTGCCATATTGTTTATTTATGCCATATTGTATACTGAGATCCCGCAAGGGTATGCGGGATTGGAAGCCCTAGATGTCTGTTTCACGAATTATTATTTGGTTAGAGTTGCTAGAATTGCCAAACCTTAGCGGCAGTGGGCAGGGCACACTGTTCGCAGAATAGATGGCCGAAGTCCTAGAAAGGTTCTGGAATGGCGACCGCGTACCGGAAAATGTAGCGTTGGAAGGCCTCCCAAAGATTAACTGATGACCTTGCGAAAACCACAGGAATCCGCTGGACAGCACAGAACCGGTTCTGTTCCAGCCGTAAGACATGCCTCTGCTAGACATAGGCCTCCGCCTATGTCCAGATGTCTTTCGGCTGAAATGATGATGAGGGTTAGCCTGTTTTCGGAAGGTTTATTAAGGGTGTTTATGCCGGGGTCGCGGGAAAGTCCGAAAGGTATACCGTGGCCCCTGGCAACGTACAGGCAACTGAAGGAACACGGGTGGGTTTTAGTCAGTAAGAGTCTGACATCCCGCTCCGCCCAGAGCGGGAGAAGTAATTTGATAATATCCCAAGCAAAAAAAAAAAAGTTGTTTTTGAATGTTTTAATTAAGTTTAAACTAATGTTTAATTATCATGAATACTAATGTGGAAACATTATTATTCATGATAATTATTATATTTGCTTTATTTGTCTAGCGGATTCTAAGCTTCGGATTAATTGAGACTTCGAGGTTTCAATTTGAAATATAAAATGTATTTTTGTTTTAAGGAAATGATGATATTACATTACTATTCCAATAATGATGAATACCAAATAACATTTCCAGTCTTAATTCAAAATTCAAAAGTCATTTATTCTAACTAGGCTGAGAATCAGCACTTTTCAAACGTCAAAATTACATAAGACAGTTACCAAGGGGTAACTTGGTGTTTCCCAGTAACTGGGTTGAGGACCTCAGATAGGCGGTCACTCCATATAAGGTGGTACTGGTTCAGCTGCATCTGGAAGGGCCAGAAACACTGGAAGGGGGGGGGGGGGGGGGAAGGGGTCCGATAGGACCGATGCCTGCCGGGGTTGCGGGAAAGTCCGAAAGGGATACCGTGGCCCCTGGCAACGTACAGGCAACTGAAGGAAAACGGGTGGGTTTTAGTCAGTAAGAGTCTGACACGCCCTCCCGCTCCGCCCAGAGCGCGAGAAGTTATTTGATAATATACCATCAAAAAAAAAAAATTGGCCATAAACCGAACCCAAAAGAGTTAGAAAAAGGCTCAGCAGATGATGAGATCCAGCCACAAGTCACAAGCCTACTATTAAAGCGAGTGCTTATAACCAAAGTACCAGTAATTCATCGAATAAAATCAAAAGGGTTAAACGTTTATGCCCATATCAAGTTAATGGTTCCGATCGTAAACATTTAATGTGATAATTAAAGACATTGTCAACGCTCTTTCATCATTAACCTTATGGAAATTTATTGCGTACCGAATGGGAAAATTCGGAATGGGTGCGATGGGAATTTCCCAATTAATGGGTGACGTTAAATGATTTGTGTTGTGATTTTTTGGCTGTTTGTAGATGTGGCATGGAATATAAGGATTTGCGGTTCCGAAGAATAATAACAATATTTCTTACATGGTATTTTTTATTTGTTGTTACTAATGACAGCAAAGAACACAAAACCGTTTTTATTCTAATGCTAAACTCTTTGTCGAAAATGTCGACCAATCAAATGTCGAATAGTTATTTGCACAAGGAGTTTGTATGTCGAGTATACTTTGCACAAGGAGTTTGTATTTTTTTCGCAAGGAGGATTTATAGCATTCAAATGGAGGTCGAATATATTGGTATATTCTAAATTCAAACACCAAAATAGTGATTAAAAGTGCTTTTTATTCATTGTTTTCAGTGAATAAAATAAGCTTTTTAGAGGGGGAATGGTATAAAAAAATAAATACACTTTGTTTTAACCGCTCTGTTCCATCATTAAACAACCTAGGAACTTGTGCAAAAAAATTTTTTAACAGTATACGACATTTCAGAATATCATTGAGTACAATATATTGTAACTACAACAGTCGATAATATCGAGGTCGCTTCTGGTCGTAAAATTCCTCTAATATACAAATGTGTATTGGAAACCGCTTTACCTCTTTATTTATTCAAAAAATCATTATGTAAAGGTACAGTTCTAGTCAATGGAAACTGTTAAATATTTATTTAAACTGTTCGTTGTAAGTTGTAAATGTGTATTTGATATTATAGTCCGTCTAACCAGACAAGGTTTTAAAATATATTTTGGGCCTTTAGAAATAAAGAAGGAATTTTTATGTGAGGTGCGTTTTTTGTACTTCCTTTCACATGTCATAAACTTGGCTACCATTCCAACTACTCGAGCCAGGTTGAGTGGTTACTGGCGTATTTTTTTTTTTTCACTTTTTTGCTTTTGTCTACCCGTAACGACTGTCAAAGATCTACGAACGACAGCCGGGACCAACGGTTTAAAGTGTCTTCCAGGGCACGAAGGGGTCTCGGTATGTAATTGATGGTCACCCATCCACGAATCGACAGCGGCAAGCGTAGCTATACCCTCGGTCGACCCGTAAGGTTGTTATTATTTAGCCCAAAACACTAGTGGACAGAAAATCACCTTCTTTCCTTTTGTTTCACATCATTCGAAATTTGAACGGTGTCTCGTTGTGAAGTCGCGATGATTTACTGTAAAAACAAATGAGTTGGTTTTCGAATTGTGTGCGCTCACTTGAGTGAAGTTCCAAGTGAACTTTACAGAATAGCATTACAGTTTGACGAACTCGCTTATTAAGCCCCTCAATTTAAACTAGATTAACCAGTCTACACGGTAGCCATTATTGCAAGTAAAATACCTGTTAAATTATTCAAAAAATTCATTAATTTGTTCGTGCAGTCGGTGTGAGGGTGTCGTGACCCCAACGACATTAGTATACTGCAGTGCTATTCTGTAACCATCTCACCGTGAGAACTTAGGTGAAGTGAGCACGGAGTGAGCTGTCAGTCCCTAGCAGCAGGTGGAATGACAGCTCACTCCGTGCTCACTTCACCTAAGTTCTCACGGTGAGATGGTTACAGAATAGCACTGCTGTTCTAACCGCAAGCCAGTGTTGTAGTAGGATTAGCTTAGATCAAACTAAGGCTGGACGCGCTTTGCCTAGATAAATGTCATGTAACATAATATGTCTGTATTCCTCGAACAGTTGGGTTAGGATGTAAGGTTTTTAGTGAACCGACATTTCACCAGTTATGTTTCAAAGTCAAAGTCAAATCATTTATTTCAAATAGGCACAAAAAAGGTGCTTTTGAACGTTGACATTTACAATAAAATATAATTGTGTCTAGTTGCCCCTTCCAAAAGGTATGGAGAAGGAAGAAAGGATTTCGTATGGAGAAGAATGGGCAAGAAACTCCACTGTTACTCTTTGAAATATTTTGTATACATTAATTATCTAATTATACGTGAAGAGAGGTGCACCTGGAATAATACCAAAGGTAAAAATAATTAAAAATGAAGCAACGGCAGATAAATGAATTATGTGATAGACACATGGTGCTCACATATTTACGAGCATTGAACAGTTTAAAATATGCCCAAAATTTTTACAAGTAATACTAATAAGTCAGTTTGTGAGTTCAAGTAATCACATAATGTAAAATCAAATCATAAAAATAATAAATTATAAAATCAAATTAGCAACCAGTTTGATTTTGTCTAGACTAGATTGCCCTACGGAGCGGATTAAAAAAAAAAATGAAAATGACAAAAAAAGCATGATATTGGCTATTAGAAGTCATTTCAAGCCAAAAACCGATATTTTAAAGATGATGCTCCTATCCCTTCGAGAGCCTTTTTTCGATCCACTTTGCGGCGCAGCGATTCTGTGCTCTGTACTGTGTCCTAAACGAAATCAAACACGTCTGAATGGCCATTGCCTGGTTAAGGGAAGGTATGTTTTCCAAACAGAAAACATTACATGTCTCATGTGAACATTTAGAATTATCATATAAATTGGAAGCGATTCCAGGGCACTCCAGTTTTGGATGGAAAACAAAAGCTTTATGTTTTTGGGAACGAATGCCGCGATTCACTGTCTATTATTCTTTTGTATTTTTTTGTCTACGTAGGCATGTGATGAAAGAAGATTTATTTATTTGTACTGGGTGAAAATTTGACCTTTCGTTTCTCAAAGGTTAAACTAGAGGTTATTTCCAAAGGCTTCGTAAAATTGAAGTCAAAATTTGGTTTTGGGGCATTTTTTTATCGTCTTTCACCAAGAACTGCTCATTAAGTAATTTAGAAATTTCATTAAAAAATTTAGCACCCTGTCTCAGCTAGGTAAAATTTTCTTTTGAACATTCATACAGAAATAGGAGTTAATTTCGTCCTATGCAGAATAATGTACGATGGAAGAGCGAGCGTTCCTCTATGTTACTGAACATACCCACTTGCTGCTCCCTGCTTAAGCTTAAGAGACCCTGATGATTATGAAAATTAAACGTGGTAAATAACATAACTGCTAGGAAAACTTCATATGATTTAGGCCTAGCCCGCACTGCGAATTTTATTTGCATGAAATTATTATCGCAATTATCTAATTATTGAAATATTCATTATTATTATTATCTTACACAAATTTATTTTATTTAAGTATACATACACACATTGCAGTATTAAACTGATTTACATCCGTCTCCTCACACTTCAGGTCCAGATGCCTGGGATTTTTGCTGAACTGGGCCTATTTGGCGCAGACGCGAAGCACTCATTCCTGCTAGTATCTTACAACGCACTTTACACTTTTTATTTTGTATTCTTTCTTTTTACTTGTGTGCCTTTTAGACTAAATAAATGTATTTTCTTTCTTCTTTCCTTCAATTCTGTAACACATGGTATCTTATGTAGCTACACGAACTAGTGATTAAAAATACGCGCGGTAAAAAAATATGTGGTTTGATACAGATTTGGCACGGTGCGGTGTGGTGCGAATTTAATTCGCGTGGATATTTTGCAGAGTACGGGGTCGTACATGTATTTACACGCATTGTGAAATAAAAATCACGCAAATGGGCGCTCACCGCTCAATAGTACACCGCTATACGTAAGAGACCTCCCAAAAGTTTGATGCGTAATACCACGCTAGAATTATTATGGTTAGAATGTGGGAGAAAATTTATAAATAAAGAAATACACGTATATGTTATTAGTTCTGTTGTCCATTGTAGACATTCTTCTCAGCTGAGATCGGCGTAGAACTGACAGAAATCGCGACGAATTTTATTCGCAAAGCGTATTAGTTGCAATTCCGTACACTGAATAATGGCCTTAACGTTTTATACGAGGAAAATTGCTCAATAATGGAAACGATAATGGCGTAGAAATAAAAGAGAAATTCTTTAAAAGTCAACTTAACCATAATACGGTTATTGATTTCTGCCCCGCTAATAGTTTGTTAGACAGGGTCGAGTTAATGTTTGCCGAAGCGCTAAATTACACCGCTAATGCTTGAACAAACACATTCTTCGTATACAGCGTGACAACGAACTCGTAAACTTTAAAATTAAAACCGAATTTTGAACTCGAAACAGTCTGGGTTTTATCGGACATCTGTATTGTTTATGCATGTGAGTTTAGCCATCTGAAAATTATTTGTGTATTTAAATATGAACAAAAGATTAGGTTAGAGTCCACTGGCTTTTACAGACATGCAAGCTTTACATAGGTTCATGACTAACTTTAATGCAGTAAAAGTACGATTTTATAACTTTTAGATCTTTAAATTTACAGTTATATTTTGTTTTTATTTAAGGTATGTTTTATTTAAGCACTAGTTTCTGCCCGCGATTTCGTTCGCGTGGACGTCGTAAGATTTTTATTTATTTATTTAAAGGTCCAGTGCAGAAAAACAAAATTGTTGATAACGATCTACCGTGTAATTAATTTGTACAGTATAGATGTTTACTGGGGAAAAAAAAACTATTTAATCCGTCGGTCAGTTATTAAAAAAACATTAGACACTTATTATTTGCTTAAAAAAAAATGATTTAGATAAAACGCATTAAAGTTAGGGAGTGGGGGCTCGCTACGTCACAAGAAAATCTACCGGAAAATGACGTCATGCCACATTTTAACTCATTGTATTACCGTAATCTTTTGATTACGTAAAAAAAGAAAAAATACATGGCCAATATTTAAAAATATATGTATATATATTTCGGTCGGACAAAAAACATTTAGGCAACATCCCTATTGTTTAGCCTTATCGGCCACTGGAAAAGCAAGGATGATATTACAAAAGCCAATATTATCATAACTATTTTCGTTCCGGATACACTCCATCAGAATATGAAAGACATCACTCAAACTCAAACTCAAAGCATTTATTTCAAATAAACCAGTTTTGAATTGTCAAGGGGTCGGTCAGTCAGAAAGATGAAGCTAGTTGCCCATTCCAAATCGTAGTAGATATCTATGGAGAAGAATGGGCAAGAAACTCCACGGACACTTTTAAATCAAAATATGGTTGAAAAATCATGTTGGTTTTATCATTCATGTTGAAGTTATACATGTGAGAACGATGCAAAACATTAAAAGCGTCCGTAATAGAAATATAAAATTGCAAAAAAAAAAATGCCGTGGCAGCTAAGAGATGACCAGTCCCAAAAAATTGGCTCTATCCATCTATAGGGGCTCCTATCTATCTATAGGGGATAGAGCTAATTTTTTGTTCAAAATCACCTAGAGATCGCAAAAATAAACCAAATGAGACAATTTTTGGACAGAAATGTTTGTAATTAAATTCTAAAGAGACTGATGAAGCTGGATTTCTAATATTCCTTAAATCTAAAACTTCATAACCCACTAAAACCAAGGTAAAGCGAGTTTTACCCTGTTCTTTAACCCTGTCAGTCGCGCATGTCAACTAACACTTGTATGGAAGTGCAAATATACGCTTCCGATGTATTTTTCGTCGCTGAAATATAATTTTGCAAAAATTTGATTAATAAAATTGTTTAAATTACTTAATTTTACAAAACATTCTACTAATAAACAATTTGCGACACGATTAACCCTCTAATATATTCATTGTTTATTTCGTATCAGGAAAAAATCTCATGAGTATAATATAAAATCAGTCGTAATATTAAAAATTTATTTTTTTATAATCAATTCATATGGATTTTTTATAAAAAAAATTACAACCTAATTTCGCAAATCGGGCTTAGTGAGTGTCTTTGGAATTTAATTTCTAACATTTCTGTGCAAAAATGGTTTAATTTGGTTAATATTTGAGGTCTCTGGGTGGTTTTGAACATTCTGTCCCCAATGTGCGGCGCCCGTTCACGAACATGACGCATGGATTAGCACCATTCGCTCAACCATTTTGAAGGGAGCTAAATGATTCAACACACGCGCCACCATCAGCGAAACATCTGAGTGAGCATGACATACTCTCAGCCGCTAGGTCAATGAAAAAAATACCCAGTACCTAAATGGTAGTCTGGTCTGCATCAACCACTCCACAGAATATTTTTTTTAAGTAACTATAAAGACACACATATACCTATTACAAACTATAAATATAATATATATGCCTAATTATATATAAATATAAGTACGAATAAGACAAACAATGGGAAAACATTAACGTTGTGATGATACTGCCAGCTTCTTAAGAATGTGCTCGCGAACTTTAACTTTAAAGGATAATCGGTTGGTTGCCATCCTGATTTCCTGGGGGAGCGCATTCCATAGAGAGGTAGACTGAACGAAGAAGGAAGAATGAATGAAGTCTGTACAGTGAGTGGGACATTGAAGAACGCGATTGTTTCATGACCGTAATTTTTTACTGTGGCTGTCACAAATGTACTGAGAGTGGGGGGCTAGATAACTAGGGGAAGCGGGTGAGTCAAGAAATGAAAACAAGGTGGTAAGCGCCCTTTGCTCTCTGCGTTGGAAGATACTCTTCAGTTTTATTATATTAGAATAGTGTAGTGAAACAATCATAGGCTGGTATTATTATTGACTACCACCCTGTATAATAGACAAGCCTGTATAATCCATTCCCAGGGAATCCGATGGCTTTTGTTTTCATTCATGCTGTTATGAACTGAACATTGATTATCGTTTCGAACGAGTGTTTGTATTTCCATGGTTTTATTGGAGTTACTGTACTACATATTTATTCCTTGACAGCACATACTGTCATGTTTAATTTCATAACATCCAACAAAATAATAAGATAAGAAAATAAGGTACATTTCCTGGAAGAAATATCAGATACTTCCGGAAATTGGCCCTCCCAATTCATAATTACAGACAAAAGAATGCCATAAAAGAAATGGAAGATATTATTTTATCTACAGTAATACATTTTCTTATAGATAATAATCCAATCTATGCTGTAATAACGATGATTATGCCGATAATAGGGAACGTGATATTTACTCGAAAAAATGTTGTAAAGGTGAGGTCATACGCGTTGAAAAATAAAAAAATAAATTGTTTTATTGTCACAGAAACACGTGCAAATAAAAAGATAATTAAACTCGAAATTAATCATCTTCATCATCTTCTTTCTCTATTCTATACAAATTAATAATTACTTTCTTAATTTTTGACTTTGCATCGTTATAAACTCTGAATGAGGAACAGGGTGTAAAGTTCACTCATGCTCTATAGAAAAGGGAAGATCCTCCGACCGGGTGTCATGTCTGGTGGGCAACTGCCCATCGCACACTGTCGGGATGTTGTATATATATCGGTCGCGCGGTAAACCCTGCTTGCGCGATGTAGGATTTGTGTGACATCAGGTCTTTTGATGCGTAATTCGCATGTGCGTTGTAGATGCTGCCACACTACAAATCTGTCTTTAATTTTTTCAGTTTCTGTGTTCATGCTACTGAAATTCGAACGTGAATATAATACGAAATAGCAGGTTAGGTTTTAGCCCACAAAGGACCTGAATGCTATACATACTTTTCGAAGAGAGCACAATCATAATTTATCATTATTAGCGGTCTTGTAACTATGGTAGCTCCCACACCATTAATCTTGCTTATTGACCAAAGCCTAAACCTACAGACTTTGGGTGACTGCAACCGTCGAAAAAGGTTGAATTTTGCGAATGAGATACTCTGTTCTAGCTATTTCTCTACTCTCGTTTTGGCATGGACTTTCTCTCTTTAATAAATAGGTACTTCTCCTACAATGCTGCAGATACTGCTCATGCTTTGCAAAGCTCAAAATATATAGCCTGTCAGCAAAATGGAAGCAGGACTGTCACTGTTGACGTTTTTACTTTGACAGCGCTAGTGTGGTCAAAGCTTTATAACTGACCCGCTGTCTTTTAACTAGAATATTGTATTACAAACTTGATACTATGATTAATTGTGATAATTTTTTCTTTTTAATTTTAGTTTTTAACAAGACTATTCTGTCGTTAGTGATTTACTTTGAAAGCTGAGCGAGCAGATAATTAATGCTTGTAGCTTTTATCATTAACGTTAGGTTATTCTGAACAAAAGAGCTTTTTAAACTCATAATTATTTTAAAATATTTAATGAGTTTACACAACCAGTAAGATGTCAAAGAGAATTTGCAAAGGTAGCCCACAAAATTTAAAATCCATTGAATGACTTTTTCATGAAATCATGTCATTTGAGAACAAATTTAACTAAACAGAGATGTATTAATGATTTTAATTCTTTACATACATATTTATTATCGTCACGAACCATATTTTGATCAAGATACAACCTGACATTGACCTGCAAATTGCAATAAACGTAAGAAAATTTGAATTTCGTGGGCTAACTTTGCGAACCCACCTTAGCGAGGTCGGGAATCGCAGGCCGATTCCCGGCCACCGTAGACGCGAGCTTGCGGACGGCGAGCTACCCATTGCTCACCGACCGCAAGCCCGCGTCTACGGTGATAAGGACCAGGCGCGGGTTGACGGCGCGTTATGTTCCACGCGCGCCTCAAAGAGATGTCAGCACAACTGCCGGGGTCGCGGGAAAGTCCGAAAGGGATAACGTGCCCCCTGGCAACGTGCAGGCAACTGTAGGAACACGGGTGGGTTTTAGTCAGTAAGAGTCTGACACGCCCTCCTGCTCCGCCCGGAGCGGAAGAAGTTATTTGACAATTGCCCAACCAGAAAAAAAAAGAGCACTGTACAAACGGAAGATAGAAAAGGCTATATTCTTAACTGAGAGCTAAACACTTGTTAAAGCTAAAGCATTTCTAAGATTTCTTTATAAATTCCGATACGGATATTATCCATTTTTATATCCAACAAAATTTCTCGTAGGATCTCTAGGATTTCATATGTTACAAACTAGGAGAGCCTATGATCAGTTGTACATCATGCTCAAAATATGTCGTGGGATAACAGATGCTCCTGATCTCCATAATGAGCTGATTCGCCTTTACGTTCCAAGCAACTATCTCCGTGGTAGAAAGCACCGTCTACTAGCCGTACCCACAACTCGAACAGTGGCCCGCGCGTCATCCCCTGTTCCTCACGCTCTGACTGCGCTTAATAACGTCATGGAAACCAATCCGAACTGTGACTTGTTTGTAGATGATCTCGAAACTGTTTTATACGCTTGTCTTCACTTTTGTGAGAGCACATAAATTTATAACTTGTGTTTTGTTTATAATATTTTTGTTTAAGGTTTTTCTATTATAAATAATGACTTTGACTGCTTCGTTGGTCTAGTTGTCGCAAGCGCTACTGCTACTCATGAGGTCCAACTCCCGAGTCAGGCTAAGTGTTATTGGGTTTTTCAATCTGTAATTTCTCAGTAGCAGCCCGGAGTCTGGATTTGTGCACGGTTCGTGGCAATAGACTCGCCCTATTACATGGGACTTCAACATAACTAGCGAAATGTGGAACTGTAGGTACACCACATCGGTCTACCTAACCCTTCGGGGAAATAGGCGTGTTTTTATTTATGTAAAGGCTTTCATCATCATCATCATCATTTCAGCCGAAAGACGTCCACTGCTGGACATAGGTCTCCCCCAAGCACCGCCACTTCGACAGATCCAGCGGGTTCCTCCGGCCTTCACAAGGTCATCGTTCCACCTTGTGGGAGGCCCTCCAAATAACTTTGCCTTATGATAAACAAAACAATAAAAACGTCAACTAAAGAAGATCCTTTCTCCAAAATTAGGTTCCAATTGGTCGTTTCCTATAGAGAAGAGCCGGCAAGAAACTCCACTCCGTTAGTTAGCGTACCGTCACGTAGTACAGTGGATCGATAAAAGGCTCTCGAAGATATAGGAGATTCAATTTTAAAGTTTCGGTTTTTTGCTTGAAATGCCAATAGCCAATATCGTGCATAAATATATCATAAGATTCAATCTGGTAAGCAAACTGGCAACTTATTTTTATTTTTGCAATAAAAAAATGGTAGGTCAAAGTCAAATTTAAATCAATTAAGCCCATAAAAGGCACCTTTGAACGTTAAAATTTACAAAAAGATAAAAAGAATTAATTTTAGTAGAATGAGCAAAAACTCCACCGTTACTCTTTTAAAATGTTTTCACAATATCTTGTATACATTAATTATATAATTATATGTGAAGACCAGACTATACCATGATGTTCATACTATGGAGCTTATGCTTATATCTCCGGAATCGAGATAATAACCATAATATCCTTACACACGGTGATGCAACTTTATAATTATGATTTTTTGACATACTTGATTTTTTCAGATTAATTGACAAGACTTGATATTTACACTATACCTCGTTATATGAAATATGTTAGGGGACGTGAGGGTATTTAAGGTTAAAATATAGTACCTAAAATTTTAAACAAACTTCCTAAAAAACATTGAAACTTTTACCTTCTTCATAACCAGAAGTTTCCCAAGCATAATCCAGTACAAAAATAATTATCACAATAACGGGACGTGACGCTCGGCTTCGTTTTACACCCGTTAATATTGGTTGTATTTACACAAGCGTGTTCGTGCTAACCTATTTGTGCCTGTCAGCGGTAATATGACAGCTCTCGCGTATACGAGCTTATGTAGGTTGACTCTGTAGCATAATGTCACCATGATGGCGTTTTACAAATGTGCCAAAACTAACATATACGTGCTGAAAATGCGCCTTTTTAGGGTTCCGTATCTCAAAAAGAAAAAAACGGAACCCTTATAGAAGCACTTCGTTGTCCGTCCGTCAATCTTTCAAGATCCTTTTTCTCAGGAAAGCGAGGAGGTATCAAGTTAAAATTAATACCAAATACGTAGCTATCTATATTCTCTTACAGCTTTAAAAAAAAAAACAAGCTTCTAAGTCAAAGCAATATAAAAATACGGCCATTTAAGAGGGAACAGGGCCTGCGATTCTCCATACAAATATATTGCCCTTTTATTTTCCTGAATAATGCCTCTAGACTCTACCTAGTCACCCTACCTCTGTCACTCTTCCTCTGTCACCTTACCCTGTCACCCTGCCTAGTCACCCTACCTAGTCACCCTACCCCGTCGTCACCCTACCTCTGGAACTCTCCCTCTGTCACCCTACCCCGTCACCCTACCTAGTCACCCTACCTCTGTCACTCTCCCTCCACCTACACCTCTTCTCATCTCCGCTTCGTTGGATACACCCTAGTTGACAAACATCTCTTCTCATCTCCGCTTCGTTGGATACACCCTAGCTGACAAACGTCTCTTCTCATCTCCGCTTCGTTGGATACACCCTAGCTGACCAACATCTCTGCCCTGTCACTCTACCCCGTCACCCTACCTAGTCACCTTACCCCGTCACCCTACCTAGTCACTCTCCCTCTGTCACCTTACCCCGTCACCCTACCTAGTCACTCTCCCTCTGTCACCTTACCCTGTCACCCTACCTAGTCACCCTACCCCTGTCACTCTCCCTCTGTCACCCTACCCCGTCACCCTACCCCGTCACCTTACCCCGTCACCCTACCTAGTCACCCTACCTCTGTCACTCTCCCTCTGTCACCTTACCCTGTCACCCTGCCTAGTCACCCTACCTCTGCACTCTCCCACTGTCACCTTACCCTGTCACCCTGCCTAGTCACCCTACCCCGTCACCCTACCTAGTCACCCTACCTCTGTCACTCTCCCTCTGTCACCTTACCCCGTCACCCTACCTAGTCACTCTCCATCTGTCACCTTACCCCGTCACTCTACCCCGTCACCCTACCTAGTCACTCTCCCTCTGTCACTCTCCCTCTGTCACCTTACCCCGTCACCCTACCTAGTCACTCTCCCTCTGTCACCTTACCCCGTCACCCTACCTAGTCACTCTCCCTCTGTCACCTTACCCTGTCACCCTACCTAGACACCCTACCTCTGTCACTCTCCCTCTGTCACCTTACCCTGTCACCCTGCCTAGTCACCCTACCTCTGTCACTCTCCCTCCGTCACCTTACCCTGTCACCCTGCCTAGTCACCCTACCCCGTCACCCTACCCCGTCACCCTACCCCGTCACCTTACCCCGTCACCCTGCCTAGTCACCCTACCTCTGCACTCTCCCACTGTCACCTTACCCTGTCACCCTGCCTAGTCACCCTACCCCGTCACCCTACCTAGTCACCCTACCTCTGTCACTCTCCCTCTGTCACCTTACCCTGTCACCCTGCCTAGTCACCCTACCTCTGCACTCTCCCACTGTCACCTTACCCTGTCACCCTGCCTAGTCACCCTACCCCGTCACCCTACCTAGTCACCCTACCTCTGTCACTCTCCCTCTGTCACCTTACCCCGTCACCCTACCTAGTCACTCTCCCTCTGTCACCTTACCCCGTCACCTTACCTAGTCACCCTACCGCTGTCACTCTCCCTCCGTCACCTTACCCCGTCACCCTGCCTAGTCACCCTATCTAGTCACCCTACCCCGTCACCCTACCCCGTCACCCTACCTAGTCACTCTCCCTCTGTCACCTTACCCTGTCACCCTACCTAGTCACCCTACCTCTGTCACTCTCCCTCCGTCACCTTACCCTGTCACCCTGCCTAGTCACCCTACCTAGTCACCCTACCCCGTCACTCTCCCTCTGTCACCTTACCCTGTCACCCTGCCTAGTCACCCTACCTCTGCACTCTCCCACTGTCACCTTACCCTGTCACCCTACCTAGTCACCCTACCTCTGTCACTCTCCCTCTGTCACCTTACCCTGTCACCCTGCCTAGTCACCCTACCTCTGTCACTCTCCCTCCGTCACCTTACCCTGTCACCCTGCCTAGTCACCCTGCCTAGTCACCCTACCTAGTCACCCTACCCCGTCACCCTACCCCGTCACCTTACCCCGTCACCCTGCCTAGTCACCCTACCTCTGTCACTCTCCCTCTGTCACCTTACCCTGTCACCCTGCCTAGTCACCCTACCTCTGCACTCTCCCACTGTCACCTTACCCTGTCACCCTGCCTAGTCACCTTACCCCGTCACCCTACCTAGTCACTCTCCCTCTGTCACCTTACCCCGTCACCCTACCTAGTCACTCTCCCTCTGTCACCTTACCCTGTCACCCTACCTAGTCACCCTACCCCTGTCACTCTCCCTCTGTCACCCTACCCCGTCACCCTACCCCGTCACCTTACCCCGTCACCCTACCTAGTCACCCTACCTCTGTCACTCTCCCTCTGTCACCTTACCCTGTCACCCTGCCTAGTCACCCTACCTCTGCACTCTCCCACTGTCACCTTACCCTGTCACCCTGCCTAGTCACCTTACCCCGTCACCCTACCCCGTCACCCTACCTAGTCACTCTCCCTCTGTCACCTTACCCCGTCACCCTGCCTAGTCACCCTACCTCTGCACTCTCCCACTGTCACCTTACCCTGTCACCCTGCCTAGTCACCCTACCCCGTCACCCTACCTAGTCACCCTACCTCTGTCACTCTCCCTCTGTCACCTTACCCTGTCACCCTGCCTAGTCACCCTACCTCTGCACTCTCCCACTGTCACCTTACCCTGTCACCCTACCTAGTCACCCTACCTCTGTCACTCTCCCTCTGTCACCTTACCCTGTCACCCTGCCTAGTCACCCTACCTCTGTCACTCTCCCTCCGTCACCTTACCCTGTCACCCTGCCTAGTCACCCTACCTAGTCACCCTACCCCGTCACCCTACCCCGTCACCTTACCCCGTCACCCTGCCTAGTCACCCTACCTCTGCACTCTCCCACTGTCACCTTACCCTGTCACCCTGCCTAGTCACCCTAACCCGTCACCCTACCTAGTCACCCTACCTCTGTCACTCTCCCTCTGTCACCTTACCCTGTCACCCTGCCTAGTCACCCTACCTCTGTCACTCTCCCTCTGTCACCTTACCCCGTCACCCTACCTAGTCACTCTCCCTCTGTCACTCTCCCTCTGTCACCTTACCCCGTCACCTTACCTAGTCACCCTACCGCTGTCACTCTCCCTCCGTCACCTTACCCCGTCACCCTGCCTAGTCACCCTATCTAGTCACCCTACCCCGTCACCTTACCCCGTCACCCTACCCCGTCACCCTACCTAGTCACCCTACCCCGTCACCCTACCCCGTCACCCTACCCCGTCACCCTACCTAGTCACCCTACCCCGTCACCCTACCCCGTCACCCTACCTCTGTCACTCTCCCTCTGTCACCTTACCCCGTCACCCTAGCCCGTCACCTTACCCCGTCACCCTACCTAGTCACCCTACCTCTGTCACTCTCCCTCTGTCACCTTACCCTGTCACCCTGCCTAGTCACCCTACCTCTGCACTCTCCCACTGTCACCTTACCCTGTCAGTAGGTAAGTATTGGGGGGCTCGGATCAAAGGAGATCCGACTCCCCCCAATACTTACTCTATTCGAATGCATTCAAGATTCTCTATTCGAAATGACGACTGTATTAAATTTCTCTATTCAAGATCTCTACTCGAAATGATGAATGTATTCTAGTGACTTACTCTATTCGAATAGATGAATGCAGATCTTTCTATTCAATAATCTCTATTCGAAATGATCTTTCTATTCAATAATGAAATGATCAATCAATATTTTTATAATTAACTCTCTTCTCATTCAAATAAAGGTTAGTATTATTGAAATTAATCTATAAAAATTGATGTTGGGCTATGGCTTACTTTTGAATACTACTCATTTAAAAAAATCAGTACTTAAGTATATAATTAAGATGGAAACTTCTCATTGTAATGGTGTGGGTCGAATGCTGCCATACAGATACCCGTATTAATTACAAAATCTCTTCCTTTCACAGCGTTCAAATAAAAACATTGAGGGTAATGTATAGCATGTTGCATCCAAGGATCGTCATAAATCTCCCAATCTTCTATAACCCCTCCACATGAGAAACATGCCACTTTGTCATTTATACTATTTCCACAATAAAAGAATCCAGCGTCAGCCATTTCCATCACTAATCTTTTTTTTGAATTAATCGTCCCCCAGTAATAATTGAATGAAAATTCTCGCATTTTATACGTGTTATACATGTCATATCGAGGTTTGTATTCATTTTGAGACATGTCCTATTTACTTACTTTTTAGTTCTTAATACAGGAAATTATAAAAGTATAATGACATCGCTCAGCTATCGCCCACATCTTATAATGATTGCACAGGATAATGATTGGGAGGGGATAGAAAACTCGAAAATACGTCTTAACTTATTATAGAAATTAAACAAGAAAATATTTATTTAAAAATTTTATTATCAAAGCACCATTTATTTAAACACAATACATTCTTCAAAGCACATACAGAGTCATGATAAATACAGTTAAACAAATCTTGAGAATATTTATATTGATCGTATAAACTTATCAAACTAGAACAACCTTTATCTTCTAAATTGAATATATTACAATTACTATTTTCTAAAATATGCTTTAACCACAACACTTTTTCTGAACCTTTAACGTAGATACATTTATCTCTTAAAATATCTATAACCAAATTCTGATAATTAGAATAGGGTACAAATCCTTCGCACCAATATATCTTTCTGTTACGTTCAATCCAATTAACTTGTTTTTTTTCTTGTTTCGTTAATTTTTCAAATGGAAATGGTGGCTTAATTAAAAACACTTGTAATGTTTGATTATACAATATAGCGATTTCTTTTATTATAAATTCATTTGTTTCTGTTTTAAAGCCTTGAATATCCACAATAGCAATCATGATAACCTGCGCACAATGTTGCTGAGAGGTTTGTATTCCACAAGTCGATCGTTTATAATCAAACAATATGCAGTCGTCTTATCTGGTATTGCTGTAGAACATTCAATTTCCAACCTCACGTCCACTGGACCTGTTTTAAGGCTATCGTTTTGTCTTGAGCAGTCTAATATAAAGAGAGGGGCTTTTTCTTTGAACTCCTTTAGGCCAAGCAACGGGTCTACTGGGCGGTTGTAATACGACTGACGAAATTTCACAAACATTTCGTATAATATACTATATTTGTTTTCAGAAAACTTTAAACCTAAAGGATAATATTGTGAATTTAAAAAGAGCGTAACGTTTGTTACTTCACAATGATCGAATACTGAACTGTCTTTAGTTTTATTATTTTTTCGATTAGTTTGTAAACAAAATATTACATATCTGGGTTTTTCCAATTGTGAAGCAGTTTTAACTGACCAAGAATGCTTTGTGGTTTTAGGTAGTAACGGATACTCATATAAATCCCAATTTCTAAACGCCATCTGAATAGGTTTATCTCTTTCTAAATGTTTTAAAAGTATCAGTCGTTCTCGGTCTGATACTTTTATGTGTGGCACCTTCCACTGAACTCTTTGTATGTCTATTTCAAAATGAACAATATCATCAGTAAGGATAACGCTATTTAAGTTAGTGTTACTTCTGTTCAATATAAGTTCATGTTTACAATTTATCACTATTTTATTGTAATCCTCTGCAAACCCTAAAACCTTATTTAATGGTATCACAGCACTAAAATGCCCATCACTTTGAAATCCTTCTAAACTCCAACCCCGTAGGGCAGCAACTTTATTTTCTGCTTCATTTAATGAGATGTATGATTTTATTGTGGACGTTATTCCCGAGTTTTTTATGCGGTCTATTTCAATACCATTTATTTCGTACCTGATGTCTTGAAACAAAGACAGAACAGGGTTATTAGTGAACGTAACAGTTTTCTTGATCGGATTCCCATCTTTACCGATGAGCTTTGCTTGTCCTTCGACATAAATTGAACTGGCTGATGGTAGTACGTATATGTCTTGTTGGTGTATGGGAATTCTGATTTCATCGTTTTCTCTAAAGCTGTTATTGTAGGGATTGTATGAATGGACTTCATAACTTTCGATCGAAGTGTCAAAGTGCGGTAATTCAGTAATCTGTAGTATATTCATACTTCAAACCCCAAGGCTTTAAGAAAATCTTTATTTGCTTTAGTCAATTTCTTAACTTTGTTCTTACGTCTTTGCACCTTAGCAATTGCAGAAGAACTAAGACGTTTTTCATTTGCTTGGGTGTTTTTATAATATACGATCATTTTGTTTTTCTTAAATGGAGACGTAACTGAACTTGTTCCTCTCCGAAGTTAATACACTGACCAAATTGATCAACAATCTTAACAGATATGGATGAAATTATATTTTTGTTTACTGGAAAGTAAATGACATTTTGGGGTATTTCCATGCACTGATGACCTGGAGTAGTATCAGACACAAATTCATGAATAAAATGCGATGGTAATCCGTTGCAGTACGAACCGTGAACAAGATCACATTCGATTCTGATTACAGACAGACCTCTGTTAATAACGGGAATATTTGGTTTTGATTTTAATACTGAAAAGTATAGTAAACCACACTCGTATTGATCAGATAAATGTAGTGGTGGTTGAAAGTATGTAACCAATTCCGATTTATTTCCAGAGATGGTAACCGTCGTAGACATGCTTGTATACTGAACGCTTTTGTAAGATTCTGTTTATTTTATTCTTTCACTATACCAAAAATTCTTCAAAAAGTTTAAACAAAGATGTCCGCAATTGAAAGGATGATCACGCTGAATATTATCATAATTATAGTGAACTTCAGAACCCACGTATTTTATAAATTCCTTTGGAGGCTTAAGATTTCCATAACTGTCAAAATACTCAACATAATCATTGTATTTTACATAGGCTACCCAATGAGAACCAGGATTTTTAGAGCTATCCAAATTAATAACTCCACATTCTTTTTTAAAAGGGTATTTAGGGAGCTCATCTCTCATAAAGACACCTCTAAAATAGGGAATATTATTTCCATACTTCAAAATGTCCAAATTACTCAAGGCTCGTTTAGGTAGCCGATATCTTAGTTTTTTTCTTTTGATATGAAAATTCCCAGCCCATCTTTATGTGGTTTAAGGTGTAGTCCTTTTCCGATACAGAGAGCCTCCATCTTTTCATTGTGCCTCTTCGATTCAGCATACAACTTTTTTGCCATCTTGAATTCATTTATGGTCTTAGCAATACCAGCTGCACCACCTGCTAGGGCGCCTGCCGCAGATAAACCCGCAAAAATAGGAATCAAAGGTAATACTCCCCCAGATTTTGGTATAGGAATAACACGAGGAAGTTTAATGGATGAATCATTAGCTAATTCTCTGGTAGCGGCCATAGCTAATTCTATCGCCACTTTTTTGCATTTAGGTTTTAATTTTTTTATATGTTTTTTTGTTTTGTTAATTACATTTTTAAATTTATTTTTCAACCCTTTTCCAGATGTCATTTTTTTTGGAGAACACTTTTTGCTACCTTTTTTTAGGCCAGAACCAGTTTTAATTTTTGTTGACATAGCACTGCTTACTAATCGTGCTGCCAGTTTTTCCCCTACACTCGCATCCAGGGCAACTGCTCGCTTTTTTGCCATATTTAACAAAAGTAAATCTGCTTTGTGGCGATCCTTTAAGTTTGAAGACTTGTGATAGGCAATGTCGTGTTCTTTGCAATATTCATCTAATTTATTAATGCCTTTATCTCCGCGTGTAAGCCTTTTAATTAATTTAGTGCCAGGTCCACAATAATTGTATCCTGGTAAATGTAATTCAAATGGTAAATTATTTATAAGCCAATTGAGAAGACTGCTCTCTCCAATACCCTCCATAAGACTGATGCATCATGAGTTGAACACTTAATAAATATTCGATTTGTCAATCCAACTGTTTTCAGAAGAAGGCAAACCTAACCATTTTACAAAAACTCTATTTCCTTTACTTCTAAGAACTTTCTCGACTAGATATAAATTAGGATGTTTTGTCTTTTGTAGCTCTTGTACATAAAATGCACCTAAAATGGGTTGGCCTCTGATTGCATTTTCAATTAAGTAGGTGATAGGAGTTGTATATTGTACTTTTCGAATTTTAAATATTTCTGTCGACCAGTTAGGGGTATATCCTTTTTCAAACGTTCCTTTGTACTTACTGATACGTACATAATCACCTACTTTAAACTTGCTTTTTATACTATCGGTTTTTACCATCCTGAAATATCTCTCCAATATGCGTTTTTTATTAAAATTACCCACGTTTGCTGGAATTTCATCAATTGTCCGATGATAGGTGTGATTATATTTATAAATAACATTATCAAGAGTATTATCTATCCAGTTATAGTTACCTATTAAACTAAATTCCTTATACAGTTTAGACTTAAATGTTCTGATAAATCGCTCGACTATTGATGCCTTCTTTGTTGAGAAGGTTGAATAATGGTTTATATAATAAGATTTCATAAGTTTTTGGAACTTATTATTATAAAATTCTGTTCCATTGTCAGTTTGCAGATTTTTGGGAACACGTCCTTTATGCAACAAAATCTTAAAAGAGTTGCATACATCATCTTTGGTTTTATTTTTCAAAGGATAGGCCCAAGCGTATTTCGAAAATGTATCAATGACAGCGAGAATAAATCGGTAATTTTTATTTTCTTTAGAAATAGATTGCATATCAATTAAGTCTGCCTGCCAAAGATCATCTATATCTTTTATAATAACGTGTCTTCGTGGAAAGTTTACCCTTGCATTTTTATGAATTTCGTTCACCACATCGGCTTTACTCATATTTAGAATTCAGCATATATGTATTTGTCTTGAATCCAGCGATGATACTAAATGAAAATTAATGTTATTACTACTATTTATTCTTTAATTATGTCAGCTTCTTTTAATTCTTCAATTATCGATAAAATATCATTATCATGGTTTGTATTGCCAGCATCTCTTGAAGCAATTAATAGTTTCAGTCTCTCAACCAATTCGTTAGGGTCGTCCCAATATACCAGGTCAGTATTATTTTTGTATTTTTTTAACTTTGGCAAGTTTCCTCCAAGTTTAGTGAGAATATTATCGTTTGACGATTCGGTAAACAATGGTTTGATTATTTCACGATATTTTATTCCTTTATCACCTTTTATTTGACCTTTAGGATCGAAATCTCTCTTATGAGCATTTGTATAATGCAATATATCCTTGTAGACAAGTTTATCTTTGCCGGATATTAATTTTAAATCAGGCTTTTTTCGAAGTAAAAGTTCTTTCAGGCCTGGAGTTAAATTGTAGGATTTATCAGCGATTTTAATCAAAATGACATTATCGTTATCCAAACTGTCAATTTTAGAAAATGATACTACTGAATCCCCCATAAATAAAGTTTTGTTTTCACTTCTTATTCCAAACGGTACATTTATACCATCATATATATCATACATATCATGACCCTCTAATGAAATTTCTAAATCCTCTGGTAATTCCATTTTAGGAGCATTTTTAACTAATTGCGCAGAATTAAGTTTTGTTTCGTAACAGTCTTCAAACTTTGTAGATGAGCTAGTATTAAAGTCTTCCAGTTCAATATTTCCAGAATTAGCGAGTGTTGTATTTTCTAAATGTTTTATTTTTTCCATAGTTATATTCGAATCAACTAGAGTTTTAAGGGGATCTGTGACAGGCTTTAACATTTTATCAAGTGACAAGTTCATTGTATGTTCCTGGTTCTTCATTTGTTTTATTTTATTCTTTATGGAGTCTACAGACTTAATTAATTCTGTTTTAATATTTTTCGCCATGTTATATTATAACAACTGCGTTCAGCTAAAGATCTAATTATACTGAATTTGATTTTACATGTTAATGACTTATATGGTATAAAAAGTCAGTCAAATTTAAAAAAACTATCAAAGTTCTGTCGGTACCTTCCGTTATTTAATGGTGATTCTTTGTTGATAAGTAGAAAATTGTAAGGTTTACTCCAAACAGTTTGACAAAGATTTTTGAACTCTTTCCATTGTAAATCAGAACTAACATGCTCTTCATAAATATGTTTTAAATTAACATCATCTTGTTTGAATATTATAAGAAAATTAACATTGTCACGTAACAATTGCTTCGGAATTTTAGAATAGGTTTGAGATAAATAGAAACAATCGATTTGTTTATGCCTACCCATACAAAAATAATTACGGATATTAACTTGATTTTCACACGCAACATCATCAAAAATAAATACAGAATTTGCTAAAGCTTCACTCGGAGAAATTACATCTTTATCATCACTAAACTCATAGAAATTAATTTGTGGCACTCTTTTTAGTACTTCGGTCAAAAAACGATATTTTGGTTGAAAATAAGTCTTAGAGTAAAGATAAAGATTTCTGAATTTGAGTCCGTTTTCATGCAGCAGTAAACTAATCATAACATTCGTTTTGCCACAGCTTGATGGACCGCATATTATACAGCGAATGGTATTTGGCAATAAAGCACTATGTCTGATGTGGTGAACGGAGTCACTTAATTTTATATTATTAACATTGAGGGATATGGGTTGCTTGATCAACTTCATCTTACCGATTAATGAAAAAAACGATTTAACGTGCATATATATATATATGTATATAGTGGAGACAAAAGGTGTCACCATAATCACTTCACTTCATTGCTGTCTTTTCCATAAGTAGGTCGTTTCGTGTCGCTTTCGTTTAAGTATTCTTTAAGAACTTTGTCAAGGTAAATATACATACATATTTTAAACATACACACACACATACATACCATCACGCCTGTATTCCCAGAAGGGTTAGGCAGAGGTGTACCAATGTACACCCACAGTTCGCCGGTATTTTAAAGTAATTTTTAATTATTTTATTATTTGATCTCATTAAAAATATATAATGCATACTCTTTTTACAGCATCATGTCACAATCGTCATCCTATACTACTATTTTAGATGAAAGTGACCAACAATGTAACGTAAGTATCTAAATGACTATCGCTGTTATCAATTCACTTTATACACAGTTGACGCCTTTATAGGTATAACACAACAATTAATCTTTGTTTTTCAGAATTTGATTAAGGGCTCAGATCCAGTTATAAATCCGTTCTACTATGCACAAGATAGAGAGAGTCGGTACGCTAAAGTAGCGGCAAGTGCGTGTGAGGAGAGCCGACAGCAAAAAATAGAAGAACCAAAATTAAAGAAGAAAAAAAATAAATCAAAATCTTTTAAAAATAAATCCTTTGTCATGCGTAAAGAGTCAGGGCATGTTCGCCAACTAATAAAAACTATTATTCATGATTTGGATGGTCGTCATATGAATGAAATAGACACTGACCCTGATAGTGCAAGCGTGAATGTACAGTACTTAGTGAGAAGTGATTATGATGATGTTATGAGTGAAACTGAGCATTTAGTTGGTAAGATAGTTAAAAAGTTAAGCTCGACTTCATAATATGAATTTTGAATGTTATTTATTAGGTATGTGTATGTTTGTATTTATTTAGAGTTCATTATAATTACTGTGACAGTAAGTTGAGTATATTAAAAAAAAATATATTATAAATTGTGTTTTATTTATTACATTTATTAAAATCTAAAAGCGTTTGTGCCTGGTTGTTAGTATTGACAACCTGAACTATCTAACTGAATACAACTAAGGTTATCTTAAGTAACTTTCGACTTTCTTATTTTTAAATGGGTATCTAAGTACAATAAAATAAGTGAAAGGACAGTGAGACATTAATATAAACACGTTTTTAGAAATATGATATACTTAAAGGAAATTATTTCATTACCAAATAATGCACATTAATACAATTAACTAGCGTTTATTATTCCAGACCTTTTTAGGTATTTTATTATAAAGTTTTACTTTGATAGGTTCAAAGTAAAACTACGTATTAAATAAAACAACATATAAAATAAGTACATATGTGTTTATTCACAATTTTAATAACAATATTATATAATTCTATGATAACTATCTACAATACTACTTTATAGTGACCCCATGGTAGTGTTTCAATATGGTTTGAGAGAACATATCTTTTATCATCATTCCTATTCATCACCAGTTTGCTTACTTGTTGTGAATACAGTACATGTTTTATTGAACGAATTAAATTCATTTTACATACTCTAGTTTCATTGTTAAATAATGTCTTATTGTAATGTGACATCTTTAGTCTTTTTGTCACAGAGTTTGAGATACCTTTTGCTTTATTTATCTGTATTTTAGAAGCTAGCAAACAATAAAGTTTTGCTCTTAAACCTGTAAATTCCTTAATCACGTCTCCACCCAGTTCGTCTTTAAATAATCCAGGTACTTTTGCATTTACTCGAGGAATTAAATAAGGGTTATCTAAATCAAAATTACTCGTGTCAAAGTCTTTCAAATTATTTTTTATATCACAATAAATATCTTTCGTATAAATTAAATATAGCAAGCTATCGGTATCGGTGTAACAAAGTCTTACATTATTCATATATTTTTCTTTTATTTTATAGTGATACTGATATAGATGCAACTTGGCATACTCTAAAACAGTAAAGCCGATATATATTGGTTTATCAAGCATGATTTTTTCGGGCTTTAGCTGAATAGCTACAAAGTTTTCAGAAAATATAGAAACGCATTTCAAATTAGGTTTGCAAATTAGTTTTTCAGCGCCAAGTTGTTTATTGGTAGCGTTATCTGTATCTCTCCATTTTGTGACTAATTTAATATCTACTTGTTTACGTTTATTCTCAATCGTTTTGCCGAAAATAGAATTATTCAGAAGTTTAAAAAAGTCCTTCTCAAATGTAGTTTTAGACGCTTGACGTAAACTAGTATTTAGATCAATGTATTTTTTTAGATATTTTTCTTGCTTGAATGTAAGAATACGATGTATTTTTCTCAGGACAAGGCCACGTCTCAAGCATTCCTTTAAATGAGTATAATGAATTACATAGTTAAATTTATCATATAAATTAGCTATAAGTTTAGGTGTCTTTCCTCCTGGGGGCTTAAATTTTTCTGGAGCGAAAGGTAAATCACTATGAAAGTCATGTATGTTATCAGGATATTCAAGATCCACCTCAAATATAAAGCCGTAGTTACTGTCATCCGACACGTTCATTATATTGAAACTATTTAGTTCCTCCTGATTCAAAAATCTAAACTCTGAAATAGGCATCTTTTTAGTCATAGCGTAACCGTACAAATTATTACAGTCAAGATATATCAAATAGCTAGAAAGTTCTAAATCATTGAAACCCGGTAAATATATGTTATTAGCTTTTGCATGACGTAGCGAGCATTGTGCCAGTCCACCACGTATGCCCTTTTCTAACATTTGATATATATCTAAGTCATCAATTAAGTCTAGCTCAACACGTGTGTAAAGTAACATAGCATCCCAACTCAAACTTGGTGCTGTTACGTAGTATGCAGGGTCTAATTTATAATATTTTAAACTTATGTTACGAAAATTTTCGAATACATCACACAATATTAAAACATCGCATTTCATATATAAATCAGTATACTCCCCGATAGTTTTAACATTGAATTTGTTCCACACAGTGTTTGCATGTTTATATTCTTTATCAGTAATGTGCTCCATTTTCATAGTATTATAGAAATATATTTTTTCGGGTAGTTTTGTTTCTTCATACTTGTCCCACGTGTTAATATAATCATAAGGATAAACACCTTTATTTCTGAGCAAATTAATGTTTTCATTATGGAATTCCATTGACAAATGAACAAAATCATGATCTGATAAGCTTTTACCCAAAGCATCTAAACTTGAGCTTAAAAACTGGTATGAATCTATGAACTTTATTTGAATAGGACGTTTGTCATTCTCGTTATGTATGTATTTAGTAATAGTCAAATATTTTTCTTTAGATTTAGGTATAATTTTAATATGCCCTTCATATTTTACTAACTCTTTTAGAAACAGATGAGAATCATAGCTCGACAAATTATGGAAAATTATAGGTATGAAGGGGCATACTCTAAACATTAAATTGCAATGAGCATGTGCAGGGCCTCTATACTTGCCTGTGATATGATCGTGATCACATACTTTATCATCAAATAGTAATTGATCACATATGTGACAAGTACTAGTATTGTTATATATGATTTGCTCTTCCTCTGTTAAAGGTCTCATTTGTTTTTTATTCGACAATAGTTTAGTTATTTTCTTCGCATCATCTATTAATCTATTAATAAAAACTTCTACACAATCCGGACCTCTATATGTAACAAACTTATTTTGACTTGAATCGTGTGAACAACAGATATAATATCCAAAACACGAGGGTTGATGTTTTTTTAAATTGTACGTTTTTTCAGACATTTTTTCGTCACAATTTAACAATAGGCTTTCAAAGTCTGCGTAAATTACGTAATTGATTTTTTGTTTTCTTTCATAGTTTTTAAAACCGAGTCTAGTACTTTTTTCTGGTAAGACTGATAAAACTTTAGAACAAATATGAGATTTATATTTGGTTTCGCTGCTATAATATTGTAAACATGATTCACATAGTAAAAAATTGCCTTTATGGTTTGTAATTTGTCGTCGTACTAATCGCGCCAGATTTTTAATAAGACAATAATGATGTTTTCCTTTCCTTTCTAAGTATAGCAAATTTACATGAGTGGTTTTTCTGTCATTTGTTAAATATAGAGGACCGGTCACATTTTCACCCTTATTGTCTACTCCATAAACATTTATACTTATGTTATTGTTTCTTTCAAATATTCCTATGTCTTGATATGAAACTGGAAACGACATTTCTTTGATATTTAATACAGAACTGTAGTGTGGGTACGATTTGGTTCGACAAACATTTAACTTACTAGGATATAAGGCTGCTACAATACTCCACAAAAAGCAATAATTATCATTGTTTTGTATATTAATACAACTTCTCGTATTTTTAATTTTTGTTGGTAATTCTAAATATGTCCCTCCTCTCAACGGACAATATTTATTAATGTTGATTTCAAGATGACTCAATGAAATATAAGACCATCCAGATTCTTTGTGTTCGAATTCTGACATTTTACATTTTAGAAGTTCAATTACATTTGTATACATATCATTAATATTCGTGTTATTACAAACAATTTCATATTTCGTATTAAATGATTTCATTTGTTGCTCACTTGTTTTCAGTAACACAAAGTAAGCAAACAATTCGAAATTTATCTTGATACAAGTATTTTTTATTAAGGACATATCTATGAGTTTCAGGATATCGTTTTTATTCTGACACAAAAATGCTTCAGGAGTAACGTATTCAACACCTTGTGCAGGATTTAAACGATATGTTACGATTCTGTTTTTGAATGCATTGGCAATTATGTAAATATTATCAAATTTAGTTCGTAATAAACTATTACATTTATGAATATTCGTTCTCAAATGATATCTGATTTTTTTTAGCGGTAATTTTATTAGACATTTATCACATTCTATTAATTCTGGATTATTATTATTGTATTGTCTCCGATGAGTAGACGAGGGTCGTACTGCAAATAAAACAAAAATATAATATGCTTACATGTCTACATATATTTAAGTGGCTACAAAATAATTATGTTAATGTTACATTAATATTTTAATTATAAGAAATGTAGTGTATACAAATATTTATTATACTCATAACATCCAATTAGATTAATAATAAGCACTGACAAAATCTATAGGGCTCTGTTTAAATTCCTGACGGGTTTTATTTAAAAATTCTTTTAAATGCTGCCATGCAGGCGTCCCGTCATCAGTTCGATTTTTTACAGTTATAATCGAATGCCTCCAGCGATTTATGGGTGCTATGCGTTCGATTTCTGCACAGTCGTAAATTTTTAGTTCAACATAATATCTCCCTAACTTTTTATTATCACTTTGCCTAGACAAGCCATTTGCTACTCGACGGGTGTAATATGAAAGCAGTGGTGGTATTTTTTTACCCTGAGTGCTTCCAACGGCTTCCTCTTCCTGATCATCATCGCTGTCGGTGCCAAACAGTTCATACGATGTAGGCTTCATGCAAGGAGAGATGGGGTGGATAGAAGCTTTCTTCCTCTTCTTTTTATCTTCTGTTTTCGATGATTGTCCCTCCGCCAGTCTCTTCACAGGTGCCGATGATTTAGATGAACCTGACGCCTTATTGCTTTTCTGATGCTGCTGCTGCTGCTGCAGATCGGCTTCGTCTTCAGATGAGAAGAGATGACTTGCTACTTGCTTCGACCTGAATAGATAAGACAATGTTATAGTTAACATATAGGACATTTTAAAGCACTAACTGGGTGATCAGATATGAAAATAAGTTTATTCAATTATGGACAGAATTGCTTGTAATTTCATTGTGTTATTTTATAAAACAAAAACATGAAATAAATGAAATGAATAAATCGATGAAATTAATGAGAAGAACGAATTGATGAAAGAAATGAATACAACTAATTAATGAAATAAGTGAATAGAACGAATGAAAGAAAAAAAGCGATGGATAAAATGAATCAGTAGGTGAAATGAATGAATACATGAAATGAATGAATAGATGAAATGTATGAATAGATGAAATGAATGAATGAATAGATGAACTAAAAGAATAGAAGAAATGAATGAATACATAAAATGAATTAATAGACAAATACATATTCATTAAAATGTTAAAACAGAAGTACTTACATTTCGAGTCTTGATAAGTTTTTCTTGATATGTAATTGATGAAGAAATTCAGGAGCACTGAGACTTCCAGAAAGAAATGGTAGTCTAGTTTGTTGGAGATGCGTTTATATAGGCGTAAAATCACGTCACCGATATCCTAATTTGTAAATTGCTGACATACGAAAAAATAAGCTCATCATTAGGACTTCGTACACTTGTAATATCTACTAACAATAATAACATAACATTCTATGAATAAATTCAGGAGTATCGAAGATTTCGAGAGGAGATTTGG
This sequence comes from Xanthia icteritia, assembly GCA_949128155.2. Lineage (NCBI taxonomy): Eukaryota > Metazoa > Arthropoda > Insecta > Lepidoptera > Noctuidae > Xanthia > Xanthia icteritia. Next base: position 7,752,141 of record OX421959.2, on the reverse strand, counting down.
TAGCGGAGATAGTTGAGGCTGAGTTTCTAATAGGCCTAAAATCACGTTGTCCGTACCCAAATTTGTAGGTAAATTGCTTACACATGACTAAAATAAGTATGTTGTACCTAAAACATCTAATCCCCACTAATAATATAGATGTGAAAGTAACTCTGTCTATCTGTCTGTTAGGTACACTTTTACGTCTAAAACACTGAACCGATTTTGATGAAATTTGGCACAGAGATAGATATTGGGAAAGGATATAGGCTACTTAAAAACTTGATTCGCAGATGAAGTCTTGAGATATTTCATAAATTCAGAACTTTGTTTTTGCAGTCGGTTAATTTGAAAAGAACTAGGAATACTAAATAAAGTAAATTTTATACAAGCGTAACCGCAGGTAGAAATAGTATTAAAATAACGCTAAGATAGCATTTTTATATCGATGATCAATTTAGACGAGCGTTAGAACCGTAGCGTTTTGAACGCATAAATTACATTAGTACCATATTGATTTGAACTAGGGAAGTGGCATTGCAACATTATTATTTTTAAATTAGACTTAATTTTATAGATGTTAAAGACTAAATTTGTTGGTATTTATCGATAAATAATAAAAATATTATTTTTACGCTGTTGTCACAAAGCTATAGGCGGTTTACCCGCTCGTGTGTACCTACCGTTGCTTATACAAACAACTCGACACGTGGACGTAAGACGAGCTGAAATTCTTTAAATACTTTTACTAAAAAGGAATCAAAAATATAACTTCTTATTATGAACCTTAGTGACAAAAAAAAATAAAGAATATAAATCAGAACGGAATACTTGAAAATACATTCAAAGTGAGACTCCTGCCTGATAATGTCGGTAAGTAAAATAATTAATCTGAGTAATTAATACAAAGTTAAATTAATAATTGTAATAAGTACTTTTAATAATTTCTGATTCAAATTTTTATTTCATATTAAAACGTATGTTTATCGTTAATAAACTTACAAAATGTTATTATAATGCTTTGTTTCAGGAATCTGGTGATCTTATCATCCCTAACTCCGGATACTCGCCACTGTCTCCGCCTCCAGCTGATCCTGAGAGAACCATGCGTCAAAGAGTAGTAAGCGAGTATTCGGAAAGAAACGCACCGTTTCAACTATTCCAATTTGAAAATACACCTCGTAGCAGCGGTAATAAAAGACGAGGTGATGATATTATATATTCATTTATCAAGAAACCTAATAAGGGTAGAAGATCTAAAATAATACGCTTACAAATTTATGACGTGGAGGAGTTCCAAGAGAATGCATCATGTAACTGTGAGGCTAGTGTATGTGCCCAATATGTTGTCGAAAATATATTTAATGATGATATATACAAAAGTACTCGTGATATTTTAAGTAAAATGTATAAAAGAATGTAAATAAAATTTTATATCTTTATATTTTGTTTAATTTCTTATCATATAGGTACTCATTCATTTTACCCATTGCATTAAGCGTCATTGCTGTGAAGTCAGCTAGCATCACAATACATAAGTGGGTATAGCTAGTCCTTTCCATCCATCTATTCGAATAGAGTAAGTCACTAGAATACATTCATCATTTCGAGTAGAGATCTTGAATAGAGAAATTTAAAACAGTCGTCATTTCGAATAGAGAATCTTGAATGCATTCATCTATTCGAATAAAGTAAGTCACTAGAATACATTCATCATTTCGAGTAGAGATCTTGAATAGAGAAATTTAATACAGTCGTCATTTCGAATAGAGAATCTTGAATGCATTCATCTATTCGAATAGAGTAAGTATTGGGGGGAGTCGGATCTCCTTTGATCCGAGCCCCCCAATACTTACCTACTCCTGTCACCCTGCCTAGTCACCCTACCCCGTCACCCTACCTAGTCACCCTACCTCTGTCACTCTCCCTCTGTCACCTTACCCCGTCACCCTACCTAGTCACTCTCCCTCTATCACCTTACCCCGTCACCCTACCCTATCACCCTGCCTAGTCACCCTACCTCTGCACTCTCCCTCTGTCACCTTACCCCGTCACCCTACCTAGTCACTCTCCCTCTGTCACCTTACCCCGTCACCCTACCCCGTCACCCTACCTAGTCACTCTCCCTCTGTCACTCTCCCTCTGTCACCTTACCCCGTCACCCTACCTAGTCACTCTCCCTCTGTCACCTTACCCCGTCACCCTACCCCGTCACCCTACCTAGTCACTCTCCCTCTGTCACCTTACCCCGTCACCCTACCTAGTCACTCTCCCTCTGTCACCTTACCCTGTCACCCTACCTAGTCACCCTACCTCTGTCACTCTCCCTCTGTCACCTTACCCTGTCACCCTGCCTAGTCACCCTACCTCTGTCACTCTCCCTCCGTCACCTTACCCTGTCACCCTGCCTAGTCACCCTACCTCTGTCACTCTCCCTCTGTCACCTTACCCCGTCACCCTACCTAGTCACTCTCCCTCTGTCACCTTACCCCGTCACCCTACCCTATCACCCTGCCTAGTCACCCTACCTCTGCACTCTCCCTCTGTCACCTTACCCCGTCACCCTACCTAGTCACTCTCCCTCTGTCACCTTACCCCGTCACCCTACCCCGTCACCCTACCTAGTCACTCTCCCTCTGTCACTCTCCCTCTGTCACCTTACCCCGTCACCCTACCTAGTCACTCTCCCTCTGTCACCTTACCCTGTCACCCTACCTAGTCACCCTACCTCTGTCACTCTCCCTCTGTCACCTTACCCTGTCACCCTGCCTAGTCACCCTACCTCTGTCACTCTCCCTCCGTCACCTTACCCTGTCACCCTGCCTAGTCACCCTACCTAGTCACCCTACCCCGTCACCCTACCCCGTCACCTTACCTCGTCACCCTGCCTAGTCACCCTACCTCTGCACTCTCCCACTGTCACCTTACCCTGTCACCCTGCCTAGTCACCCTACCCCGTCACCCTACCTAGTCACCCTACCTCTGCACTCTCCCACTGTCACCTTACCCTGTCACCCTGCCTAGTCACCCTACCCTGTCACCCTGCCTAGTCACCCCTACCTAGTCACCCTACCCCGTCACCCTACCGCTGTCACTCTCCCTCTGTTACCCTACCCCGTCACCCTACCTAGTCACCCTACCTCTGTCACTCTCCCTCTGTCACCTTACCCTGTCACCCTGCCTAGTCACCCTACCTCTGTCACCCTACCTAGTCACCCTACCTCTGTCACTCTCCCTCTGTCACCTTACCCTGTCACCCTGCCTAGTCACCCTACCTCTGTCACTCTCCCTCTGTCACCTTACCCTGTCACCTTACCCTGTCACCCTACCCCGTCACCCTACCCCGTCACCCTACCTAGTCACTCTCCCTCTGTCACCTTACCCTGTCACCCTACCCCGTCACCCTACCCCGTCACCCTACCTAGTCACTCTCCCTCTGTCACCTTACCCTGTCACCCTACCCCGTCACCCTACCCCGTCACCCTACCTAGTCACCCTACCTCTGTCACTCTCCCTCTGTCACCCTACCCCGTCACCCTACCTAGTCACTCTCCCTCTGTCACGTTACCCTGTCACCCTACCCCGTCACCCTACCCCGTCACCCTACCCCGTCACCCTACCCCGTCACCCTACCCCGTCACCCTACTCCGTCACCCTACCTAGTCACCCTACCTCTGTAACTCTCCCTCTGTCACCTTACCCTGTCACCCTACCCCGTCACCCTACCCCGTCACCCTACCTAGTCACCCTACCTCTGTAACTCTCCCTCTGTCACCTTACCCTGTCACCCTACCAGTAGAGCAATCATTAATTTTTCATATAATCAAGGTCTGCTGTAGACATGTCCCTATTATTTCCTTTTTTTAGCATCTTATTGGTAAAGAAAATATGACCCTCCAAAAATAACAAAAATGCCCCATTTTTCCCGCCATGATTAGAGGACTACCAGACAAATTCAAAAAGTTTTTAACATAAAAGAAAATAATAGGAAATTAAAATTTTAATGTAAAAAATAATTAAAGCGGCTCGGTTTTAGAGGAGAAAAAAGGGGAATACGAAACGTCGATCTCGTCAATTTTTTTTGTGATATGATCGGTCTGAGCTGCATCTATCCCTATCGCACTCTACGGAGGCACACTTGAAGTAAGACGATGGCAATCGTTTCTTTAAATACCTATCTTTCAAATTCCTCGCAGGCTCTGTTCCCTCTTAAGCAATGAGGACAATCGCGCTTGAATTCGCCGCCAGAGGCGCTAGTGTAGAGTGAGGTCTCAACAAATGTCAAATGTCACTGAACGTTCACTATTTGCCGGATTTTCTATCCGGATATTTTACTTATTATTTATGGTTCCCTATCCATTTGCATAAAATTTTAAGACCTAATATAACTTAGCATAATGTTGTTTGGCATAATTATATTTTCGCATAATATAATTACGCATAACAGCTTACGCATAATTTTTTTAAGCATAATTTCTCTAACCATAATAATGATTAAGCATAATATTCTAAAGCATACATTTATTAAGCATAAAGTTAAAGCATGCAGCAAGCATGCAAGCAAGCATGCAGCATGCAGCATTCAAGCGAGCATGCAACATGCAGCAGGCAGGGTTTCTGTCACGGCTCCGGCGCTGTGGGCCTCCGGCGGCCCCAGCGCCTACGCGATTTTAAATTACACTCTAGGGGTAGGACAAACAAGACTAGGTACGTGGAGTCGGTTTTGCAGCAATTCGGTTCTTAGGCCTACTAACGTTATGCGAATCAAATTTATGCCAAAACAAATTAGTCTTTAAGATGATTATGCCAACATAAAACGTATGCCTAAAAAAATTATGCCGAAGTATTATTATGCCAAAACAAATTGTGCCAAAATCGTTATGCCGAAGTATATTAGGGCAAAGAACATTATGCGAAAAGAAGGTATCCCATTATTTATATTTTTTGTAAAGATTATGCCATTCCTGATTAATTATGGCTTAAGATTTTAAGTAACACCTCAGGATTTAATTTGGTAGCATTGGGAGGAAGAATAATATTTGTCCGTTTCATGCTTGCCAATTTTAGGAACATTATATTGTAAATATTCTTTTGAAGTTTTAAAATGTAATAAAATAAACATTGTATAAAGTAATGGGTACTACTAAAAGTACTGATAGGACCTTACTCGCCAGTGGCGCCAACTGGTGAGCACAAAAACGATAGCCCCCATTGTATATCTGCCTGAATTCACTCTGAGTTCAAGTCAAATAGTGCAGCGGGTTCACTCATGACCTCTCTAGTTATAATCCTAACACAGCTCTATTCAGCTCATAACATACTTAACTCAAAGTGAGTGTTATGTCGTGAGGGCATGCCAGTATGGCGACCATAGTTGATAGGTGAACGTGACCTGAGTTTGTGTTAGTATAACCAGTAAGTATGTGGACGAGGTAGGTATTTTTACGCTTAAAAACCCCCAAGGTTAAACATATTGTGATGAATTTGAAACGCGAGAAGCATTAAGAGGGAACAAGGCCTGCGATTCTCCATACATTTGTATTCCCATTTTTTCTTCCTGAATAATGCCTCTAGAGCAATCATTTTTTCATAAAATCAGGGTCTGCTGTAGTCACGTCCCTGTTATTTCTTTTTTTCAGCAACTTATCGTTAAAGAAAATATGACCCTCCAAAAATTACAAAAATGTCCCATTTTTACCGCCGTGATTAGAGGAGTACCAGACAAATTCGAAAAGTTTTTAACAAAAAAAAAAAATGAAACCTAGACATACTTTTTCTTAAAATTTTAATGTGAAAAATAATTGAATCGGTTCAGTTTTCGAGGAGAAAAAAGGGGAATACGAAACGTCGATTTCGTACTTTTTTTTGTGATATAATTGGTCTGAGCTGTAGCTATCCCTATCGCACTCTACGTTTCTTCAAACACCTATTTTTCAAATTCCACGCAGACCTTGTTCTATCTTAAAAAATTTGTAAAAAAGAAATGGAGATTTTGATGTTCATCAAAAAGTTACAGCGGAATCCTCAAATCCAACATAATTTTAAGTCGCTATTAACTGCTTTCAAGGTTAATCGGGGCGACAGAAACACTCTAGAGATTGTTTTAAACTTACTAAAATGTTATTTAAAAAAAAGTTAATATAAATGGAAAAGTGAGTTTGATTATTACGCTTTCAAGCTAAAATGGCTGAACGGATTTGAATGACATTCGGCATATGGGTAGACCATGACCTGGATTAGGACATAGGATACTTTATCATCCCGGTAGTACTTTTCCGTGGGATAGTTTCCGATGTCCACGCCGACGAAGCAGCGAGCAAACGCTAGTAATTAATAATACTTACGTACTTAACATTGAAAGGGAACTCTCGCTTCTAGTGCTCAGCTTTAGCTACTTAAAAACCTACAGCTTTAGGTTTACTGATTCGCCTAGTTTCGCTTAAATACAAAGTAACACAGGCGCTTTACTTCGTGTAAATGATTTCACCACCACTGCTCTCAAAACGGTGAAAGAAACCACCGTGAGGAAACCGGCATGATCTAGAACCAAAAGTTCGAAGACATGTGACATCTACCAACCCGAACTGGGCTCGCGTGGTGGATTACGGCCTACTCCCTCTCGCCAAGAGGAGGCCTGAGGAACATTATAGGCTGATTATGCTATGAAGTAAAGCTTTACATAATCGCACGACAATTCCCTGAAGGGGTAGGCGGAATTGAATTATGTAATTTTTATAAGACACCAATTTTTTTCCGGTGATATTACATACTGCCAGTACCACAACCACATCTCTTGTCTTCCCCAAATCATCAAACTCAAACTCAAAGCATTTATTTCAATTAAACCATTTACAGGCACTTTTCAATTGTCAAAGAGTCGGTCAGTTAGGCAGAAAGTTGAAGCTAGTTGCCCATTCCAAAACGTAGATCTCTATGGAGAAGAACGGGCAAGAAACTCCAAGGACACTCTTTTAAATACAGAAATTACAAAATCCTGGGTACATTATTTTGTTGCTTCTATATGTGAGAACAATGTAAAATAAAATAATAATCAAAAAAGATTAAAAATATAAGATTAAAAATAAGCAATGGCAGATAAGAGATGTCCAGTCTCAACCGACGGCGCCCGTTCACGAACATGACGCGTGGATCAGCACCATCCAGCTCAACCATTTTGTAGGGAACCGAATGATCCAACACACTCGCCACCATCAGCGAGACATTTAACATCGTATCTTCATACACATTGACAAGTCACGTTGTAGTCACTAATAATTCAGGAAGGCACGTCACACCACAACATGGTTGTTTCGTATTTGGTGCAAGGCTTTCATAGTGATTGGCAGAATTTGGAGATGGATATTTCCATTTCCGTAATAGATCATGTTCCTTGAGATTATAGTTGATACATTCTATGAAATGTTGCTTTTAAGAAGATTGGTAGAAGATGGATTCGTATTTATGATGGATATGCTGAATAGATAATTCATGTAGACAGTTTACTGCGATAGATATAAATATGACCGTGCAGCAAGTAGCGCCCTCTAGTTTTGTTACGAAGTTACTGGAATCACCGAAAAGGTCGGATAAGAGTGACACTCTCTGGTGATAGCCACTGGCAGAGCGTCGCGTTGATGGTTGTGTGGCGGCTGTCTTCTGATGACAGAAATTATGTCTGTGCGAGTGTCTTATGTATGAGCCGCTTTCGTACCACGTCCACGACGAACTGCTACATTTCGACACAGTCCTGACGATATTGAAGCTGCTGAACCTCTAATACAATGACCACTTCTGGTAAAGGCTATCCTGCGAAATTAAATAGTTGTACCTACGCTACAGTGTCCCATACAATAAAACGATGGTAACATGTCAAGAGCGAATATCTTGCATCTGGCTCCGGATTTTATATCATTTAATTATAAATTACATATAAAAAAATGAATTCTGTGATCCTAGCAATTTGTATCTTTTAATCTTCGTTTATTTTAATTCTGTGACCTTTTTAATTTATACCTACTCATATTTACTTTAATTATGTTAACATACTCGTATTATTCTGATGTATTCTGTGGCAGTTTTGTGAATTTTTATTTTTATTTTATGTACGGTCTTGCCTGAATTAAATGAATATGATAATATAATATAATTAAAACTGACTTTTACAGACTGGAGAATCATTCAGAAGTACCTAACTCGAAAGGGCCGTAAATTGTGAGAACAAATAATAGGTACTTATCTCACGCTTGGCGGTAGTGTTAGTGTAAATAACAGCAGTAATAAGGCAGACTTGTCTTCATAAAATTATAATTACTTATGTACCCTAAGGCAGTGTGTCCACCGCACCGTGACCGGGACGTAAACAAACATGAGATGACTACGCCGAAGTAGCGACAGTACATTTACTATGGCCGCGTAATCTCGTTTCTCGTTGACGAGCCGTTCACGGTGCGGTTGACAAACAGCGTAAAGATACATTTCAAGTACCTTCTTTGTCGTCTTGATTAGTCTCTGAAATGTTGACAGTGTATCTCATTTCCTGGAAATGATAGAAAGTTCAACAAGCTCAAATTATTCTCAAGTTAATTTTGTTCCTTCATAAATGTTGTTGGTCATTATATCCTATACTATTAAATGAGTAATATTTGCATATATGTATATATGTATATATATATATATACATTTGTAATCACGTTCTCGAAAACGGTTCTAAAGATTTCGATGAAAGTTGCAATATAGGGGTTTAAGGGGGCGAGAAATCGATCTAGCTAGTTCTCATATCTGGGAAAAATTGTTTTCTCCGTATTTTCACCCAAGCGGAAATCGCTCGCCCAAAATTTAGAACAAGATGGCTACCTTAGAATAATGACATGGCAGCATGGAATTAGTAAGTAACTACTATCATGGCAGCATGGAATTAGTATGTACCTACTATCATGGCAGCATGGAATTAGTATGTACTATCATGGCAGCATGGAATTAGTATGTACTATCATGGCAGCATGGAATTAGTATAAACTATGCTATACTATTAAATGAGTATTCTTTATTTTCACCCGAGCAGAGCTTAGTCAACCAGGTACTATTTTCTATATTTTATGTTAAATGATCCACGCACAATGGTCCACCTGAATAGGTGGACCATTTTGCGTGAGCCATGGGAGCCGTCTGTTTAGAACATCTTTAAAAGATCTGGGTTCCCCGGGGATTTCTGTTCTGATCTGGGTGACGCCTGTGCATTCAAAGAGCACATGCGCAATGGTTTCCTCAGCCAGATATATATTTTAAAAGCATCGCTATTATTGCCAGGCGAGCACGGTTCAAGGTTCCATTCAAAGGCCATTACCCAACAATGCAGTTAATGTCATAAGCGGCGTCTTATTCCATTATCGATCACTTCGTTTGCATAACCGTTAGCAGGCGAGATGAATGCAGTCCATTGTAATTAGGTCAGAGGTTGATTATCTGGGAATAAGGATGTTGACTGAGTAAAAAAAAAAACTATTTAGTCCGTCAGTCAGATAATAAAAAAAATATTAGATACGTATTTTTTGCTTAATCATAATAATAAAAATGATTTAGATAAAACGCATTAAAGTTGGGGAGTGGGGCTCGCTAAATCACAATTCAATATCAGCATCATGCTGAGATAGGAGCCTTTTGGCCTCGCACAGGACTTTCTGCTTTTATTTTAATTTAACTTTGTTTTTAATGTTTTTTTTTATTTTTCAATGAGTGTGTGTTTAGTTTAATTTGGGATCTCATGTGCTTGTCTTAATAAATACTTTTTCTTTCTTTCTTTCTTTGTATAAAATCTACCGGAGAGTGACGTCATGCCACATTTTAACTCAATGTGTTGCCGTAATCTTTTGAATACGAAAAAAAAGAAAAAAAGTACGTTCCCAATATTTTTTAATAATCTACCAGAAGGATAAAAAAAAAATTCAACATCCCTATTTATTTAGCAAGACCATCTTATATTTAAGGGGAGATTATGAGACCCGCTACTCATTAATTCAAGCATTTTTCCATGAGGGTAGGTAGATAAGAACTACTTATCACAGAACGCTACCTGATACGATTCTTTCATAGGTACTCCTTTAGTTTCATCAACGTCTGCCAGGTAATTGCATAACATACTTACAATGACAATGCTCTTCATTCTGACAGTTCAAAAAAAAAAAATTGCTTTCTTCTTCTTTTCGTGTGGTTATGAGAAAAATAAGTTTTCTATAGAAATTTTAAATTCCTCATATCTCGTCTTTATATCAGTGTCCATTCAAAATATATATTTGGGAGCCTAGATATTCTGCAATGCATTACAAATCATTTTGGTATTATGATTGTATGAACTACGCATGCTCCGCCGGCCCTTTAAGAAAACTAAAATGGTATTTTAAACATAAAGAAAAAGGCTCCAAGTTTATATAGAAATTGCAACTTTTTGCTGCTGATAAAAACCATCATGTATTTTTTTGAAAATGGTACCCATAAAACAGAAAATCGTGAGAGCAAATCCTAGCAGTGGACCGGACCTATCATTGCCCATTTGTATGAAGTTTTCTCTCTGTTGTCTCAAAAGCTTTAATATGTTTTTTTTTGGATTTGCATAGAGTTGTAAATCTATAACTTTTTAATCAACTAATCATGGTAATACAAATTAGACAAACAGCTTTATATTAGATCTCATCATCGCGTGTTCGTATTTCCGAAGGTAGACGATGATTCCCGAAGTGCATAACTTTTCTTGGGATATCAGGTATATATATAGCTTTAGATTTCAATTGCTTTATGTTACCCCTTTTTTTTAATGGGAGATTTTCAAATAACTTCTCCCGCTCTGGGCAGAGCGGGAGGGCGTGTCAGACTCTTTCTGACTAAAACCCACCCGTGTTCCTTCAGTTGCCTGTAAGTTTCCAGGGGCCACGGTATCCTTTCGGACTTTCCCGCAACCCCGGCAGGCATCGGTCCTAACGGACCCCTTCATTTCTGCTTTATGTTACCCCTCACAACGACAAAAGAAAAAGTGTTTCTTTGTGACATCAAAACGCTCTGTACCCCTGCAGTGCCAGTGGAAATTGTATTGTAATCTAATTTGTTATCACCGAACGCCAATAACTCTCAAAGGGACGAGTGATAGGTTGTCCCTCGTAAACAAGATCCCCCGCTACATTGTTTATAGGAAGGAGTAATGCTATTCTGTAAAGTTAAAGCTCAGAAAAAATGCTTGCGATCGTTTACACAATTACAATTGATTGATAGTTGTAAACCATTATTTAAGGAACTTAGTTTGCTCACTCTACCGTCTATGTATATATATGAAATGGGAGTGTTTGTCCACTGTAACCTGCATTTATTTGAAAAACTGCGCTCTCGCCGTTATCAGAATACCATTCATGTTACCTCTCATAAAACCGCATTTTTCGGCAAAAGTGTGCTAGGTATGGCCCCAAAAATATATAATAGTATACCAGCAGCTATTAGAAACAAAGAGTGTATGGGATCCTTTAAGAGTAAAAAGTAAAAAAAGTAAAAATTCATTTATTTGGAACAGGAACAAGTACATAAGTAAACAAATGTAAACGATGACAACTGCAAAAGTTAAAAACTGTGGCGCAGCTGCCAGCGCCCGTCTCCTAGCGAGAGGATAAGTGTTCCAGAATAGATAAAATGAACTTAACAATAACAAATTAGGGTAAGAGAATTAGAAATAAAGAAAATACAAATCTGATATCTTGGGATATATGCCGTGAGTGTGCGTAAGTGAGTGAGGGTGAGAGGGTGTGTGTGTGACGGTGTGGTGTCTGAGAGCTTGTGTATGTGTGGGGTGTGTATGTGTGTGAGAGAGGTGGAGAGTGAGTATGATGTTGAGTGCCTGTTATAAAGTTAGACTTTCATGAGAGCTTCTATTGAGTCGTAGGTCCTTGTTTAGATTCCTTTTAGATAGATGTTACTACTCCATCACTGAGTTTACTACTGATAAACAGAGGTATGACGATTCCGACTTGCTCATTAAACACTTATGATTTATTTATTGGTTAAGTATGAATGTGTTTATTTATCTGAAATTGAAATGACCTGTTTACCTGACATATTTCAAATTGTAGTTTTTTATCGTAATTGCTTGTTTATGTTAATTTTGTACGCCATATATTGGCAAAACATAGTGCACATATTTTAGACTATATACTATCTGTAACCATACCTATGTTTAACAAAATAAATGATTGATTGATTGATTAAATTAATTCAGCATCGAACAACTATCACCAAACTGCACAGTCCAATCGTTCAGCTGCTTGATGACCTGCATCATAATCAGCATATAACCATTGCTGGGACGTCGTCGTCTCACTGCTGGGACATAGGCCTCCTCTCTGTGAGAGGGAACGGGCCGTAATCCCACACGGACCCAGTGCGGGTTGGTAGATGTCACATGTCGTCAATTTTTTGGTTCTAGGACATGCCGGTTTCCTCACGATGTTTTCCTTCACCGTTTTGAAAATAGTGGTGATGAAATTATTTACGCAAAGTAAAGCGCCTGGCTCGGTTCGAACCTACCATCTACAACTCGTAAGCGGGGCCACCACTGCTCTTATTACCTGCATTTTACTAATTTTATCCATTACCTTCCTCTCTCTGTTGGTAATGTACGAGATTTTCTGCGAGACTGAGTTAGCAAGAAAAAAAGCAAAATGTTATTAACTCGAACCAAGTCGAAATGTATTAGATAAAACATGTATTACCAAGACACACATAATACAGTATTACCAAGTAAATAAATAAATCAATAATAATAAATTTATTCACAAACTTTTTACAAAAAATCCTATGAAAACCCTGACTTCTGAGCTAGGTAAAAACCTGTATTACAGAAGTCAGTGCCCTCTCCCACATTCTACTTGGTACAAATTGTGATAACAAAAAAATAATAAAAAGAAATAAATCAAAAAGTGATGGGTTAGGTTTACTCATGTTGTGTTTATGCATGTAGATAACGTGTTTCTGTGTACGTGTGTGAGCGTGTGAGTGAGGAAGTAATACGTTTGGACTGCCACGCAATGGAGTGATTAAATAGCTTGTATTTTAAAGTATTTATTTCGAAATCGAGTTTGATTTTATGTACCTACAGTCACGGACTTTAATTGTTGAGTCACTTTCTAACTTTACAATTTTGCAGTTTTATACATTCACGAACGAGTTTTATAAACACGATTAAACACGAACTCAAACCGCATGCTCGTCAACAAGATGACACATTACTAATCATCGAAAATAGTCTTAGGTTGAAGGTTGACTAATAATTTGTCAATGATAAATCAATACAATGTTGCCTACGTTTATCAAATCTATTTGATACTAACTTTTTTGAACAAAAAGCTCATTAAATACTCGTTATTTCTGAAAACCTACCTGAATACCAAAGTATCATAAATTGTCATGAACGTCATATTGAACGCTATGCGTTCGGATAAAATCGTGTGTCCGAGTTTTTCCGATGTCGAAATGACCCATCATAATTTCTCCGTACGCTAAACGCCACTATCGCTAAGCTATAGCTAATCAATTGTCGCTAGGTTACGGTTGCTAAACCTGCAATTGGTTGAATTTGAGTAGTGACTCTGCTGTCAAGTTTGTAGTTCTGGCTCTCAGGTTAGTCAACCATAAATATTGCATGACAGTGTAATATTAATAACAAGTGATTCTAACCCAAATGACACGCCTGTCAAACACTCAATGACAAAATATTAGAAAAAAAATCTTCTATAATACGAAGACGTGTATGATTTCCGTGTCTGGATGTACGAGTATAGCCGACTAAACCCGATTTGCATTACACGGCTAAAAAAAGAACAGTGGCAAGTGGCTCATCAATTAAAGTCCGTGACTGTACTCAGACCAAATAAAAAACCAAGACATAGCACTGTCAACAGTGACGTGAGGCCGATTTCGTGTAAAGTTCACTTAGAACCTCACTTAAGTGAGCGCATACAATTTAAAAGCGAACTCATTTGTTTTTAAAGTAAATCATCGCGGATTCACAACTTGACAATTTCGATGTAATGTTTAGAGAATAACTGCACTGCAGAATACTGTATGATTAACAATATATCTCGACCTGAGACGCATAAGGTCGAATCTCGAGATCGGAGCAAAATAGCTTTAATAGTCAGCTGAAACCGGTATCTCGCGCTCTTTCTAACCATACAACAATCATAATTCTATCTCTTTTTTTTCTGATGGATATACAAATGCATTAGGTCGAATCTGTCGAGTTTTTTAATTTATATCGTGGAATATGACTTGATAGCAACTACAGTATTTATGCTTAAAATTTTGGTTTAATTAGAAGGTCGAACATTGACTTCAGCTTTCATGCTTTTAAATTATTTTACGCGTAAGGCAGGGACTATTTTGTCATTCGACTTTAATCTACAAGGATTGTTGGTAAAAATAATACGTATCGTCAGATAGAACTTTATGCCTCTTGAAATTAAATAATCAGATGTCGTGCCTTGAGATATACTGTTATGCCTCGAAAATTTTGTTTGTTCGGTTATGGTCTACAAACATTATTAGTCCTTATGTCTATAAAAAGTGCTACTTTATCGTTGTACAGAAATACACATGTGAAAAAGAAACACTATTCCATTGACTTCGTGACCGCACACCGACGCGGTAGAGTGGACATCGGACCTTATCGCCGGTCACTCGGCCGTTTTTTTACCCCGTCACCCTACCTAGAGCAATCATTAATTTTTCATATAATCAAGGTCTGCTGTAGACGTCCCTATTATTTCCTTTTTTTAGCATCTTATTGGTAAAGAAAATATGACCCTCCAAAAATAACAAAAATGCCCCATTTTTCCCGCCATGATTAGAGGACTACCAGACAAATTCAAAAAGTTTTTAACATAAAAGAAAATAATAGGAAATTAAAATTTTAATGTAAAAAATAATTAAATCGGCTCGGTTTTAGAGGAGAAAAAAGGGGAATACGAAACGTCGATCTCGTCAATTTTTTTTGTGATATGATCGGTCTGAGCTGCATCTATCCCTATCGCACTCTACGGAGGCACACTTGAAGTAAGACGATGGCAATCGTTTCTTTAAATACCTATCTTTCAAATTCCTCGCAGGCTCTGTTCCCTCTTAAGCAATGAGGACAATCGCGCTTGAATTCGCCGCCAGAGGCGCTAGTGTAGAGTGAGGTCTCAACAAATGTCAAATGTCACTGAACGTTCACTATTTGCCGGATTTTCTATCAGGAATTTTTACTTATTATTTATGGTTCCCTATCCATTTGCATAAAATTTTAAGACCTAATATAACTTAGCATAATGTTGTTTGGCATAATTATATTTTCGCATAATATAATTACGCATAACAGCTTACGCATAATTTTTTGAAGCATAATTTCTCTAACCATAATAATGATTAAGCATAATATTCTAAAGCATACATTTATTCAGCATAAAGTTAAAGCATGCAGCAAGCATGCAAGCAAGCATGCAGCATGCAGCATTCAAGCGAGCATGCAACATGCAGCAGGCAGGGTTTCTGTCACGGCTCCGGCGCTGTGGGCCTCCGGCGGCCCCACGCGCCTACGCGATTTTAAATTACACTCTAGGGGTAAGACAAACAAGACTAGGTACGTGGAGTCGGTTTTGCAGCAATTCGGTTCTTAGGCCTACTAACGTTATGCGAATCAAATTTATGCCAAAACAAATTAGTCTTTAAGATGATTATGCCAACATAAAACGTATGCCTAAAAAAATTATGCCGAAGTATTATTATGCCAAAACAAATTGTGCCAAAATCGTTATGCCGAAGTATATTAGGGCAAAGAACATTATGCGAAAAGAAGGTATCCCATTATTTATATTTTTTGTAAAGATTATGCCATTCCTGATTAATTATGGCTTAAGTTTTAAGTAACACCTCAGGATTTAATTTGGTAGCATTGGGAGGAAGAATAATATTTGTCCGTTTCATGCTTGCCAATTTTAGGAACATTATATTGTAAATATTCTTTTGAAGTTTTAAAATGTAATAAAATAAACATTGTATAAAGTAATGGGTACTACTAAAAGTACTGATAGGACCTTACTCGCCAGTGGCGCCAACTGGTGAGCACAAAAACGATAGCCCCCATTGTATATCTGCCTGAATTCACTCTGAGTTCAAGTCAAATAGTGCAGCGGGTTCACTCATGACCTCTCTAGTTATAATCCTAACACAGCTCTATTCAGCTCATAACATACTTAACTCAAAGTGAGTGTTATGTCGTGAGGGCATGGCGACCATAGTTGATAGGTGAACTTGACCTGAGTTTGTGTTAGTATAACCAGTAAGTATGTGGACGAGGTAGGTATTTTTACGCTTAAAAACCCCCAAGGTTAAACATATTGTGATGAATTTGAAACGCGAGAAGCATTAAGAGGGAACAAGGCCTGCGATTCTCCATACATTTGTATTCCCATTTTTTCTTCCTGAATAATGCCTCTAGAGCAATCATTTTTTCATAAAATCAGGGTCTGCTGTAGTCACGTCCCTGTTATTTCTTTTTTTCAGCAACTTATCGTTAAAGAAAATATGACCCTCCAAAAATTACAAAAATGTCCCATTTTTACCGCCGTGATTAGAGGAGTACCAGACAAATTCGAAAAGTTTTTAACAAAAAAAAAAAATGAAACCAAGACATACTCTTTCTTAAAATTTTAATGTGAAAAATAATTGAATCGGTTCAGTTTTCGAGGAGAAAAAAGGGGAATACGAAACGTCGATTTCGTACTTTTTTTTGTGATATAATTGGTCTGAGCTGTAGCTATCCCTATCGCACTCTACGTTTCTTCAAACACCTATTTTTCAAATTCCACGCAGACCTTGTTCTATCTTAAAAAAATTGTAAAAAAGAAATGGAGATTTTGATGTTCATCAAAAAGTTACAGCGGAATCCTCAAATCCAATATAATTTTAAGTCGCTATTAACTGCTTTCAAGGTTAATCGGGGCGACAGAAACACTCTAGAGATTGTTTTAAAGTTACTAAAATGTTATTTAAAAAAAAGTTAATATAAATGGAAAAGTGAGTTTGATTATTACGCTTTCAAGCTAAAATGGCTGAACGGATTTGAATGACATTCGGCATATGGGTAGACCATGACCTGGATTAGGACATAGGATACTTTATCATCCCGGTAGTACGTTTCCGTGGGATAGTTTCCGATGTCCACGCCGACGAAGCAGCGAGCAAACGCTAGTAATTAATAATACTTACGTACTTAACATTGAAAGGGAACTCTCGCTTCTAGTGCTCAGCTTTAGCTACTTAAAAACCTACAGCTTTAGGTTTACTGATTCGCCTAGTTTCGCTTAAATACAAAGTAACACAGGCGCTTTACTTCGTGTAAATGATTTCACCACCACTGCTCTCAAAACGGTGAAAGAAACCACCGTGAGGAAACCGGCATGATCTAGAACCAAAAGTTCGAAGACATGTGACATCTACCAACCCGCACTGGGCTCGCGTGGTGGATTACGGCCTACTCCCTCTCGCCAAGAGGAGGCCTGAGGAACATTATAGGCTGATTATGCTATGAAGTAAAGCTTTACATAATCGCACGACAATTCCCTGAAGGGGTAGGCGGAATTGAATTATGTAATTTTTATAAGACACCAATTTTTTTCCGGTGATATTACATACTGCCAGTACCACAACCACATCTCTTGTCTTCCCCAAATCATCAAACTCAAACTCAAACTCAAAGCATTTATTTCAATTAAACCATTTACAGGCACTTTTCAATTGTCAAAGAGTCGGTCAGTTAGGCAGAAAGTTGAAGCTAGTTGCCCATTCCAAAACGTAGATCTCTATGGAGAAGAACGGGCAAGAAACTCAAAGGACACTCTTTTAAATATAGAAATTACAAAATCCTGGGTACATTAATAAATAATAATAATACCATTTATTTCAGGCAACAGTGGCCCATAGAAAAATACCTTAACCTAAACATACATATTTGAATATAAACAAAAACTTGTCAAAAAAACATTACTTTTGTTGCTTCTATATGTGAGAACAATGTAAAATAAAATAATAATCAAAAACGATTCAAAATATAAGATTAAAAATAAGCAATGGCAGATAAGAGATGACCAGTCTCAACCGACGGCGCCCGTTCACGAACATGACGCGTGGATCAGCACCATTCAGCTCAACCATTTTGTAGGGAACCGAATGATCCAACACACTCGCCACCATCAGCGAGACATTTAACATCGTATCTTCATACACATTGACAAGTCACGTTGTAGTCACTAATAATTCAGGAAGGCACGTCACACCACAACATGGTTGTTTCGTATTTGGTACAAGGCTTTCATAGTGATTGGCAGAATTTGGAGATGGATATTTCCATTTCCGTAATAGATCATGTTCCTTGAGATTATAGTTGATACATTCTATGAAATGTTGCTTTTAAGAAGATTGGTAGAAGATGGATTCGTATTTATGATGGATAGATAATTCATGTAGACTGTTTACTGCGAAAGATATAAAAATGACCGCGCAGCAAGTAGCGCCCTCTAGTTTTGTTACAAAGTTACTGGAATCACCGAAAAGGTCGGATAAGAGTGACACTGTCTGGTGACAGCCACTAGCAGAGGGTCGCGTCGATGGTTGAGTGGCGGCTGTTTTCTGATGACAGAAATTATGTTTGGGGAGCCGCTTTCGTACCACGTCCACGACGAACTTCTACATTCCGACACAGTCCTGATGATATTGAAGCTGCTGAACCTCTTATACGATGACCATCTTTGGTAAAGGCTATCCTGCGCCATTAAATAGTTGAACCTACGCTACATTCTCCCATGCAATATAACGATGGTAACATGTTAAGAGCGGATATCTTGCATCTGGCTCCGGATTTAATATCATTCCATTATAAATGATAACATAAAAATATAATAAATTTAATTCTGTGATCCTAACAATTTGTATCTTTTAATCTTCGTTTATTTTAATTGCTTTCACATTTTATTTTAATTTTAGTTCTGTGACCTTTTTAATTTATACTACTCACATTTATTTTAATTATATTGACATATTATTCAGATGTATTCTGTGACAGTGTAGTGATTTTTTATTTGTATTTTATGTTTTGTTTTTTTTCCTGAATTAAATGAATATGATAATATAATTAAAACTGACTTTTACAAACTGGAGAATAATTCAGAAGTACCTAACTCGAAAGAACCGTAAATTGTGAGAACAAATAATAGGTACTTATCTCACGCTTGGCGGTAGTGTTAGTGTAAACAACAGCAGTAATAAGGCAGACTTGTCTTCATAAAATTGTAATTACTTGTGTACCCTGAGGCAGTTTGTCCACAGCACCGTGACCGGAATGTCAACGAAAACGAGATGACGACGCCGAAGTAGCGACAGTACATTTACTATGGCCGCGTAATCTCGTTTCTCGTTGACGAGCCGTTCACGGTGCGGTTGACAAACAGCGTAAAGATACATTTCAAGTACCTTCTTTGTTGTCTTGATTAGTCTCTAAAATGTTGACAGTGTATCTCATTTCCTGGAAATAATAGAAAGTTCAACAAGCTCAAATTATTCTCAAGTTAATTTTGTTCCTTCAAAAATGTTTGTTGGTCTTTATAGGTAGCGATTTAGGTGATAATATTATATCCTATACTATTAAATGAGCAATATTTGGATATATATATATATATATATATATATATATACCTAGTCTTGCCATAAATATTGTCACACGGAAAAATATTTTTTTTTTATTGCAAGTAATATTTATTACTTTTACAGTGTGTTAGTTTAATACATAAATATAAAACAATTTAAAATATAAAAAGCTTATTCAAAGTGGTCTCCATTGGCTGCAATACAGTCCTTTAAACGTTGAGGCCAGTTATCAATAGAAGCACGCATTCTTTCCATGGGAAAATTCTTCACTGCCAATCGTATGGATTGTTTTAGGGACTTCAAATTATCACGGCGTTTAGAGCAAGCCGTATTCTCTAAAACTGACCATAAATCATAATCCAGCGGATTAAGATCGGGACTAGACGACGGCCAGTCTTCAGCTCTGATGAAGTCCGAAACGTTCGCTTCCAACCAAGACTGCGTGGACCGAGCTTTATGACCCGGCGCCGAGTCTTGTTGGAAGGACCATACTTGGTTATTGAACATGGTGTTGTTAAGGGGCTTAACTCCCTTCTCAAGAATGGTATCTTGATACACTTGTGCCGATGTTTTGATACCTTTTTCACAAAAATATGGCTCAGTCACTCCTTCATAGCTAACACCCCACCAAACCATCACTGAAGTCGGATAGTGCCCACGTTGCACTCTGTCGACTAATTGGGAAGCTTCCTTAGAGCTTTGAGCATAAATACGGTCATTTTGTTTGTTAAAATGTTGCTAAATTGTAAAGATTTTCTAATCCGTAAAAAAATTTTTTCTGTGACCTCCCTTTGCGTACCGCTTCAGTAGTTGTTTCGATTTAACCACCCTATTCTTTTTTTTAATTACCAGTTAAAAAATGACCGGTGCGTCTCTTATAGGCTGCAAGTCCTAAGTCATCTTTTAGAATACGCGACATGGTTCTTGGTGCTATCTTCATCTCCCGAGATAAAATCTTTTGTTTTCGGACAGGATTTCTTGGAATTCTTTCCCTTACTGCTTTGACCACCTTTTTCATACGAACACTACGTGGACGGCCAGATTTTTTTCTGTCACAAACAGAGGAGGTCTCATTGTACCTATTAATAGCCCGGTACACAAACATTTGACTAAAACCAAGCGTATGGAGAGTTTTAAAAATTGCATTTGGCTCCAAACCAACTTTGTGTAGTGCAATCACAGCGATTCGGTTCTCTTTATCACCCACTCCATTTTAATATCGCAAAATATTGTACAATGTATTGGCGCCAAACTTAGAAAACGCAATGAACAATCGTATAAAAATGACAGATTCCAAATTCAAATGTAATATCTTTCTTATTTTTAATTTTAACAGTATTTATGGCCAGACTAGGTATATATATATATAGGATATATCACCTAAATCGCTTAATCACGTTCTCGAAAACGGTTCTAACGACGGTTCTCATATCTGGGAAAATTCGTTTTCTCCGTATTGTCACCCGAGCGGAGATCGGTCGCCCAAAATTTTGAACAAGATGGCTACCTTAGAATAATGACATGGCAGCATGGAATTAGTAAGTACCTACTATCATGGCAGCATGGCATTAGTATGTACTATCATGGCAGCATGGAATTAGTATGTACTATCATGGCAGCATAGAATTAGTATTTACTATCATGGCAGCATGGCATTAGTATCTACTATCATGGCAGCATGGAATTAGTATGTACTATATATACATGGAATTAGTATGAACTATGCTATACTATTAAATGAGTATTCTTTATTTTCACCCGAGCAGAGCTCAGTCGACCAGGTACTATTTTCTATATTCTATTCTAAATGATATGGTTTTCGCACTTAGCCCTTCAGGTGGACCATTGTTCGTGAGCCATGGGGGCCGTCGGTGGTTATTCCAACCAGCCCACCTCCCTCCAGAAGTTGATTATGTCTTCTGGTCTGTTTAGAACATCTGTGAAAGATCTGGGTGCCCCGGGGATTTCTGTTCTGATCTGGGTGACGTCTGTGCATTCAAAGAGCACATGCGCAATGGTTTCCTCAGCCAGATATATATTTTAAAAGCATCGCTATTATTACTAGGCGACCACGGTTCAAGGTTCCATTCAAAGAAAGAAAGAAAAAGTATTTATTGGGACAAGCACAGGAGATCTTAATTAAACTAAACACACACTCACTAAAAATAAAAAAAAATAAAAAACAAACAGAGTAAAAATTAATATAAAGTCAAAGTATAAAGTTAAAGTCAAAGGCCATTACCCAACAATGCAGTTAATGTCATAAGCCGCGTCTTATTCCATTATCGATCACTTCGTTTACATAACCGTTAGCAGGCGAGATGAATGCAGTCCATTGTAATTAGGTCAGAGATTGATTATCTGGGAATATGGATGTTGACTGGGTGAAAAAAAAAAATATTTAGTCCGTCAGTCAGATAATAAAAAAATATTAGACACGTATACGTATTTTTTGCTTTATCATAATAATAAAAAAATATTTAGATAAAACTCATTAAAGTTGGGGAGCGGGGCTCGCTAAATCACAATTCAATATCAGCATCATGCTGAGATAGGAGCCTTTTGGCCTCGCACAGGGCTTTCTGCTTTTATTTTAATTTAACTTTGTTTTTAATGTTTTTTTTATTTTTCAATGAGTGTGTGTTTAGTTTAATTTGGGATCTCATGTGCTTGTCTTAATAAATACTTTTTCTTTCTTTATATAAAATCTACTTGAGAGTGACGTCATGCCACATTTTAACTCAATGTGTTGCCGTAATCTTTTGAATACGAAAAAAAAGAAAAAAAGTACGTTCCCAATATTTTTTAATAATCTACCAGAAGGATAAAAAAAAATTGTCAACATCCCTATTTATTTAGCAAGACCATCTTATATTTAAGGGGAGATTATGAGACCCGCTACTCATTAATTCAAGCATTTTTCCATGAAGGTAGGTAGATAAGAACTACTTATCACAGAACGCTACCTGATACGATTCTTTCATAGGTACTCCTTTAGTTTCATCAACGTCTGCCAGGTAATTGCATAACATACTTACAATGACAATGCTCTTCATTCTGACAGTTCAAAAAAAAATATTGCTTTCTTCTTCTTTTCGTGTGGTTATGAGAAAAATAAGTTTTCTATAGAAATTTTAAATTCCTCATATCTCGTCTTTTTATCAGTGTCCATTCAAAATATATATTTGGGAGCCTAGATATTCTGCAATCCAATCGGAATAAATACACACTACCTTAAGAATATGTTTGATTTACAAATCATTTTGGTATTATGTTTGTATGAACTACGCATGCTCCGCCGGCCCTTTAAGAAAACTAAAATGGTATTTTAAACATAAAGAAAAAGGCTCCAAGTTTATATAGAAATTGAAACTTTTTGCTGCTGATAAAAACCATCACGTATTTTTTTTTAAATGGTACCCATAATACAGAAAATCGTGAGAGCGACCCATTTGTATGAAGTTTTATCTCTGTTGACTCAAAAGCTTTAATATGTTTTTTTTAGCATTTGCAAAGAGTTGTTAATAACTTTACTAACTTTAATAACTTTGTAATCATGGTAACACAAATTAGCAAGCAGCTTTATATTAGATCTCATCATCGCGCGTTCGTATTTCCGAAGGTAGACGATGATTCCCGAAGTGCATAACTTTTCTTGGGATATCAGGTACTGACATTATTCGTTAGGCAAGAGCAATAGGTCCGCTGCTACGTTAATGAAACTGATGATATAGCTTTAGATTTCAATTGTTTTATGTTACCTCTTTTTTTTAATGGGAAATTTTCAAATAACTTCTCCCGCTCTGGGTGGAGCTCCGCGCGTGTTAGACTCTTACTGACTAAAACCCACCCGTGTTCCTTCAGTTGCCTGTACGTTTCCAGGGGCCACGGTATCCCTTTCGGACTTTCCCGCAACCCCAGCAGGCATCGGTCTTAACGGACCCCTTCAGTTCTGCTTTATGTTACCCCTCACAACGACAAAAGAAAAAGTGTTTCTTTGTGACATCAAAACGCTCTCTACCCCTGCAGTGCCAGTGGAAATTGTATTGTAATCTAATTTGTTACCACCGAACGCCAATAACTCTCAAAGGGACGAGTGATAGGTTGTCCCTCGTAAACAAGATCCCCCGCTACATTGTTTATAGGAGTAATGCTATTCTGTAAGTTAACTTAATTCTTCACCGAACAACTATCACGAAACTGCACAGTCCAATCGTTCAGCTGCTTGATGACCTGCATCATAATCAGCGTATAACCATTGCTGGGACCTCGTCGTCTCACTGCTGGGACATAGGCCTCCTCTGTGTGAGAGGGAACGGGCCGTAATCCCACGCGGGCCCAGTGCGGGTTGGTAGATGTCACATGTCTTCAATTTTTTGGTTCTAGGACATGCCGGTTTTCTCACGATGTTTTCCTTCACCGTTTTGGAAATAGTGGTGATGAAATTATTTACGCAAAGTAAAGCGCCTGGCTCGGTTCGAACCTACCATCTACAACTCGTAAGCGGGGCCACCACTGCTCTTATTACCTGCATTTTACTAATTTTATCCATTACCTTCCTCTCTCTGTTGGTAATGTACGAGATTTTCTGCGAGACTGAGTTAGCAAGAAAAAAAGCAAAATGTTATTAACTCGAACCAAGTCGAAATGTATTAGATAAAACATGTATTACCAAGACACACATAATACAGTATTACCAAGTAAATAAATAAATCAATAATAATAAATTTATTCACAAACTTTTTACAAAAAATCCTATGAAAACCCTGACTTCTGAGCTAGGTAAAAACCTGTATTACAGAAGTCAGTGCCCTCTCCCACATTCTACTTGGTACAAATTGTGATAACAAAAAAATAATAAAAAGAAATAAATCAAAAAGTGATGGGTTAGGTTTACTCATGTTGTGTTTATGCATGTAGATAACGTGTTTCTGTGTACGTGTGTGAGCGTGTGAGTGAGGAAGTAATACGTTTGGACTGCCACGCAATGGAGTGATTAAATAGCTTGTATTTTAAAGTATTTATTTCGAAATCGAGTTTGATTTTATGTACCTACAGTCACGGACTTTAATTGTTGAGTCACTTTCTAACTTTACAATTTTGCAGTTTTATACATTCACGAACGAGTTTTATAAACACGATTAAACACGAACTCAAACCGCATGCTCGTCAACAAGATGACACATTACTAATCATCGAAAATAGTCTTAGGTTGAAGGTTGACTAATAATTTGTCAATGATAAATCAATACAATGTTGCCTACGTTTATCAAATCTATTTGATACTAACTGTTTTGAACAAAAAGCTCATTAAATACTCGTTATTTCTGAAAACCTACCTGAATACCAAAGTATCATAATAATTGTCATGAACGTCATATTGGACGCTATGCGTTCGGATAAAATCGTGTGTCCGAGTTTTTCCGATGACAAAATGACCCATCATGTCTTCGTACGCTAAACGCTACTATCGCTAAGCTATAGCTAAACAATTGTCGCTAGGTTACGGTTGCTAAACCTGCAATTGGTTGAATTTGAGGTTGATTTTGATATTTATGGTTGACTAACCAGTCAACCATAAATATTGCATGAAAGTGTAATATTAATAACAAGTGATTCTAACCCAAATAACACGCCTGTCAAACACTCAATGACAAAGATATTAGAAAAAAAAAAACTTCAATAATACGAAGACCTATGACTTTCCGTGTCTGAATGTACGAGTATAACCGACTAAAACCGATTTGCATTACACGGCTAAAAAAAGAATAGTGGAAAGTGGCTCATCAATTAAAGTCCGTGACTGTACTCAGACCAAATAAAAAACCAAGACGTCACTGTCAACAGTGACGTGAGGCCGATTTCGTGTGAAGTTCACTTGGAACCTCACTTAAGTGAGCGCATACAATTTAAAAGCGAACTCATTTGTTTTTAAGGTAAATCATCGCGGAGTCACAACTTGACTGAGAATAACTGCACTGCAGAATACTGTATGATTAACAATATATTTTTCAGTAATTAATACGCTTTGTAGCGATGGATTGAAGAAATGCATTTTTTTTTGGTTATCCTTAAAGGGGATGCGCTAAGTTAGCCCGACAAATTAAATTTTTCTTAGGTTTTTTGCAATTTGCAGGTCAGGGTCAGGTTATATCTTGATTAAAATATGATTCGCAAGCGTAAAAAAAATGTCTTTACAGAATTATAAACATTAGAATCAGTCATACTCTTAACTCCTTATGTTAGAATAATCTTAAGATGTCATGATTTCATTAAAATTATCGTTCAATAGGATTATGAACTTAGAGAGTTGTATTGTTGATTTTTATGATTATAATTCTATAAATAAATATTTGATATGGCCGCGAATCATATTAAGATCAACATTCAACCTGATACTGATCTGCAAATTGCAAAATTCGTAAGAAAATTTGAATTTCGCGGGCTTGACTGACGATTTCTCCGTAATCAAAAATATTGCTTTCCTATGTGTCTAGCCTAAAAAAGGCGTTTAAGTTTAGAGCTATCATACCTGTGAAATGTGTGTGCACAAAATTTTTAAATAAATTTAATTAATAAATAGTAGTACTTTTTATTAAAATAAGTTTTTTTTTCTTTTTACAGGTAAAAAAATCCTCCAGATCCTAATTAGAAGCTCCTGGTCGGTCAGTATTGCTCTTTTTTCATCGTCAAGTGAGCTCCATTTTCATATTGGCTTCAGCAGTATAAAATAAAATATACCAAAAGGGCTCGTGGTCACGAGGACGATTCGTGTTTTTTGCCGAATCATCTTTTTTCAGGGTTCGTTTTTTTTTGACGGCGGCGGCAATGCTTTTTGAATGCCCGTGTTCACACGCGCACGAATCGTGAAAAATTACGGACACGTTTTAAATCACGTATCGTCTTTTAAAAATCACGTTCGTCAAAAAACATGAATCGTGATTTTTTTGTGACGGATCCGTTGAAGCGCTCGTCCAAGACTGAACTCTGAATCATGAATCAAGTGTGAACAACAACATCAAGTGTGAATTTCAACATGAATGATATAACCAATATTTTGTATCAAATTTTTGATTTAAAAGAGTGTCCGTGGAGTTTCTTGCCCGTTCTTCTCCATAGGTACCTACTACGCTTTGGAATAGGCAACTAGCTTCATATTTCTAACTAACCGACTTCTTGACAGTTCAAAAGTACCTGTAAATGGTTTAATTGAAATAAATGCTTTGAGTTTGAGTTTGAACATCTATTCGGATATTTTGATGCATCGCGAAAAAAACTCGTTCCCGCACGCATCCGCCATGACGTATCGTTTTTTTTTTTGACGAATCGTCAATGACGGGTCCACTGAAAAACTGTTTTTATTTTTTAAAGTTGCCAGTCACTTAATCGAATACCGTTGGATATGCAAGATACATAATTTAAACAACGCTGACTGTTTCACGGAATTCAGAACACGCCAACACGATATCAAATTTACATCCAACTGATGTTAGCGTACACGTTCACGATTGGTAACAGACTCTGTATCAATTTCAAATGTTGTTATGGAACGGGTCGTTATGGATTCCTTTTGAAATCGTCTTTAGTCTCTCTGAAAGGGTATGTAAAATAGTCTACATACATTTTTCCAGTGATGTTATATAAAACTCTGCTTAAACATTTGAGTAAAACACGGGTGATATAAAACGGTATTGGAAATTACTAATAGAAAACGCATAGCTTAAACTATGGAATACCTAGCTAGACCAAGTTAACACAATAACATAATAATAGGTAATAGGTAATACGGGCTGGTATCCGCAACTCCACGTCGAAGCGCGTGTTTTTCATACGGGTGGGAAAATCGATTATTCAATCCACCCCAGCTCCTCAAAAAAGGCCAGAAACGCCTTGGTGTTACTGGCAATCTCGCGTAGGGTACCTGGGTTACCGAAGTACTTTGCCCTGTAAGTGGCGACCACCGGGCAGTTTAACAGCACATGAGCGGCTGTCTCGTCGTCCTCCATGCAGGCCCTGCACAGCGGACTGTCTGTGACTCCTATGACAAAGAGGTGTTTATTAAATGCTCCATGATCATTTACAGCTGCCGATACTGTTCGCAGCTGTAGTTTCATTAGTCGGAGAACCTGTTTCGTGAGGCGGACATCGATTGTAGGGAGTGTCTCCTTGGCCTGCCTGCACTCACCTTGGTCCAACCTGTTAGTCTAACGATAACATGGAACTTATGAAAGATGATATGACTAGCTTTCTAGCCACATCATACGGTCAAAATAATCTGTAGCCTTTTCCCAACTATGTTGGGGACGACCTCCGGTCTCACCGAATGCATCTGACCTCCACAACCCAGTTACTGGGTAACACTATACCCTTATATAAACAAGGTCCCACTCAAATAGTTGGACAAATCTTAACACAGCGTTCAGTACGTCTAACCAAAGATATCCAATAAAAAAAAACACTGATTATAGTGATTTTATTTTAACCTAAAATAATAAATGTGGGTAACCAACATTTTTAGTGTATTTTCGTTATACGAGTATGATCTAATGCGTTTTTCTAATTTGTTTTTTTACCCTTGTCCTTATTTTGGTGGTCTGAATGATTTCTAAAAGTTTGTCCATCTATTTTAATGGGATCTTATATAGGACTGGTTGTCAGACTTAAAAAATACGTAACCGACCACGGAGAATATTTTTATACTCCGTTTTCTGGACCCAAGCAAATGAGGCTTTAACAATATTAGCCTTAAAAAGGCGAAGATGAAAAAAGTATGAAAAATTAATGCTGACCTTTAAGAACTTTTTGGGCTTAATCATACCCAAGGACCTTGAAACGGGCGGTCATTTTCATAAAAGAGTGGCTAATATACTTATAGCTGTCTCCCTCACTCCTGAATAATTAATTATGAACGACGGTTGCTTCATCTCTTTTACTCGTAAAATCAAAATAGGGATTGACGGTACAGAGTCAATAGTTCGTGACCAGAATTTGTATCTGGGGATAATTTAGGCTTATATAATGCAGATAAATTACTGCAGAAGGCAAAGTCCTTATTTTTTTGTGGAAATAAGGTCATAATCTGGGGCAATGTAAACAAATTTTATTTTCAGCGTCTGTCCAATTGTAAGAGTTACGTTATAGTCTTTAGCAACGAGGTGATACTGAAATGTACGTCCTTTTTTTTTTTTTTTTTATATAATTCACAAAACTGATGTACAATCACAAATGCAATAAAAAAGTTACAAAACAATATTTCTGATTGACATCTACTAGATGTGAATCCTGCATGCATTTTTTATGTAAAACACTTACCTACTATTTATAAAAAAAAAGTTAAACAAAACTTCCATATTGTGAACTTTCCAGAATAACGAAAAGTTTTGAGAATGGAAAATCAAATATATATAAAAAAAACGAACAAAATATTGTACAATTAAGACTCTAAGTTTAGTCCTAACTGAGGCTACAGAACCAGCAAAGACGTCTATTTCACCACGAATGGAGTTGGCAAGGGAAAGCATGCGGCAAATGGGTGAAAAATTACCTATATTAGTTCGACTATGAGGCAGGACGAAAGTCCTTTGGTTAATTACGCGGCTCCTACTACGTGGGATACTAAATTTCACTTTTTCTAAAAGCTCAGGAGAATCTATTATACCATTAATTAGTTTAAACAAAAACATAAAATCTAAACACTTCCTACGGGCGCTTAAAGATTTAGTTTTATAATAACTCAGCCTAGAGTTATACGAGTTCAGACTACGACATCTGTTATCCGAGAAACTTAATTGGTATAAGAACCTTTTTTGAACGCGTTCTATCCGATCAGAGTGCACTTGATAAAACGGGTTCCACACCGTGCTACAATACTCCAGAATACTTCGAATAACGCTGTTGTAAATTGAAATAGTCAGAATTGGTTCTTTAAAAATTTTCATTTCCCTGACGATGAAGCCTGATAATTTACGTCCTGTGTACTTATACCTAACCCTGCTAAGGATAATATTTTTACTGTTCCGAACCTCGCTTGTCGGTGCGTCTGTGGCAGAGATTTTTCCGATACCTGATGTAACGTAGGAATTGGCATAATATTAAGTCTTGATGAAGTGCAAAATAAATAGATTAATTAATGTTTTTTATCAATTACTTTTTGACATTGATGGATGTCTTTCTTAGAAAACTGAAAAACTATTGAACTTTAATTAAATTCCTTTGAGAACGTAGGTTAGTTTCAAATATTAATACGTATACTTGACTCAATCAATCTGCCTAGCCTTTTCCCAACTATGTTGGGGTTGGTTTCCAGTCTAACCGAATGTAACTGAATACCAGCATTTAACATGGAGCGACTGTCTATCTGACGACACGATACCCCTTGGTAAGACTGGTGGTCAGACGTTCGGGCTTCTGACGACCCTTAACGACTGTCAAAGATCCACGAATGACAGCCGGGACCAACGGCTTAACGTGCTTTCCGAGGCACGGAGTAGTCTCGGTGTGTAAATATGGTCACCCATTTACGGACCAACCCCGGCAAGTGTAGCTTAACCTGATAGATCAACCCGTGCGGCT
Source organism: Xanthia icteritia (assembly GCA_949128155.2). NCBI lineage: Eukaryota > Metazoa > Arthropoda > Insecta > Lepidoptera > Noctuidae > Xanthia > Xanthia icteritia. The sequence continues at coordinate 7,721,880 of OX421959.2, read as the reverse complement.
AGTATTACTTAACCACGAGCTCCTTCTTATGCTTGACTACACTGTCATATTTAGGGCCTCACAGATTTTCTTCCGTAAGTCCTATCTAGAAAATAAAACCTTTCAGTTTTTAGATAAAACATTTTTCTACGTCACTTTGAGCTTCTTGAGTTTCAACCTTCTTACTATAATCTTCATCGTGGTTTCCCTTAAGCAATAAGAATTAGGAGGCTTACTTAGTAAGTTGCTGAAGTTAGCGCAAGATAAAGAATATTGTACTGTCGATGTAGTACCTAAGTAATCTCCTTTCTATGTAGTGTCGGCAGAATTACAAGTGGCTTTTAGTGGCAGTTGTAGATGTTTTTAGCGTGTGAACTTTTATAGTATAGTAGTATATGAAGGTTTTTTTCATTAGCTATCATACTGTTGAAAAAGTAATCAGTCTGTCTGTCTGTTTGGCGATTATTAGTAGATTTTTGACAGTCGTTACGGGTAAGTAGTCAGAAACCCAAAAGTCTGACAACCAGTCTTCGAAGATCTATCGTGTTTTCCAGTTACTGGCTTGTTGGAGGTCATATAGACAGTCGCTCCCTGTAAAATACTGGTATTCAGCTGCATCCGGTTAGACTGGAAGCCGACCCCGAAATAGTTGGGAAAATGGTAGGCACACAGCAGATTGTAAAAATGAAAACTGACTAATTACTTCTCGCCAGTTTTTTTTTTCTGACACCGAAAACGTGTAGTTTCGAGGGGCCTACCACCACCATCCACTTCCATATATATACAGCCATACAAGAGGTACCTATAGTTTAATCTCTTTCCCACACTGAAGTAAGATTAAAATAATACTGTTAAAAGAGATGGCGTTAAGCCCCCAGGACTAAATCATCATCATTTTAGACGAAAGTCGTCCACTGCTGGACATAGGACTCCCCCAAGCACCGCCACTTCGACCGGTTCTAGCTGGTTCCGCATCCAGCGGATTCCTGCGGCCTTCACAAGATCATCGGTCCACCTTGTGGGAGGCCTTCCAACGAAGACTAGGAGGACTAAATACCGCGAAGGTTTTTACCGCACTCACGCAAAAGTTCGTTTGAATTTACAACTAAACTACCTATTTTGCTGTGCTTCCATCTCCGCTGCCTATATAACCTTCACCAAACTGTGACCACCCTTAAGGGTCTAACAATAAGACTTCTTACGCTTAAAAGGGTCCCGTATCATTGTCTCGAATGATTGATGACCCCATTGTGGTGATAGATTGCAGATCTTCAAATGGATGGAGAGGATTTGGGGAGTGATAAATGTGGGTCTAAGTTTGGAAGTTTTTGATGTAGGAGTCATTTGGTTATGACGGGCAGCTTGAATTCTGAGGATTTTTATTCATTAACATTTATTGATGTTTTTAAATTTAAAAAATTCAGCTTTTGGGTGTGCTCCAATAATTGCTGTTTAAATAGAAAATTATCATTTTTCGAACGTATTTTGACCCTTTGTAGGCAATCCCAATAACCTGAATAAATCTTTATGTGTTATCAATCGGGAAGAGGACACCAATTTTAATTAAATATCAAAACTTGATTAAAACTATTTGCATGTTTTGAAATAATGAATCTGTGCCTCAAAGTGTCCAATTGGTTATTACTTTATAAAACGGCTTCTTTAGGTCGTCCACCCACGATTTGACATAGTAAATTTTAACCCTAACTAAAATAACATTTTACTAACACAATTCTCAAACCATTGTTCCAACTTCAGATTATAGAAACGCCCACTGGTGTCTTTAAGGGACTGCTTACCTCGTCAACTCTACGCTGTTATGTTAATGTAAGAGAGAAACTATAAAGGTCCCCTATGTGTGATTTTGTGCCTATTTCTAGTATATAAAACCTTGGGAATGTAAGATAGTTTAGGATTAGGTATAGCCACAGAAATATCTTTCTCTTATCAATGGGTACAGCTGCTTACTTTCAAGGAGAGCTTTTGAAAAGTTATGTTGAATTAAAAAAAAAAAAACAGCCAAGTGCGTATCAGACCATGCACAATGAAGGGTTCTGTAGTTGAAATGAATTTATCCCGAGAAAAAAACCGAACTTTGTCGTTGAAAAAATATCTCCCGTACATCGATACGTCACGGTCATATTTTATTATCTGATAGAACTACAAATTAACAATTTTCGACCTTCTTCCTTTACTTGTGCTGTGAGACCTTGCTTTTTGCCAAATTTCATGATTCTAGTTCCACGGGAAGTACCCTATAGGTTTTAATTTATTTGCGAGTATCAAAATATGTCGCATAAATGGCCGTATTTTTATTGCATTGACTTAGAAGCTTGATTTATTTTAAAGCTTCAAGGGACCGTAGACCTACGTATTACTTTATTAATTTCAACTTGATACCTCTACGCGTTCTTGAGAAAAAGGGTCTTGACAGTCAGACAGACGGACAACAAAGTGATCTTAAGGTTTCCGATTTATTCATTTTAAGGTACTGAACACTGAACCCTAAAGTGGTCAATTTTGAAGTTGGTTTAGAGAGCCATCTCCAGTCTCCATTTCAGTACGTCTGGTATAGTCTGGGCAGAATGCCCAGCTGACAACCTGACCTGGCCATAAGCTATTAAGAATAGCTCGAGATCACACGACAGACGAAACAAATAATTTTGTATTTAAGTACCAAAGATACTCGCTGTATTATTTTCCTGGTCTGCTTTTAGTTCTATTTTGTCTGGTTTTACAGACAAACTCAATTAATAACACTCATTTGATCATACAAATTTCACATGAATTTCAGACCATTTTCAGTTAACTCTTACCTCGTTATATTAACCAATACCCAAGCTTATAGCGAAGCTTATGTTAGCTTAGCCTGTCATCATTGCAGAGTATTGACGCACCAACATGTTTCATAAGAAAAATGCTTCAGAAACAGTAACCAAACGATTCGTTTTTACAGAATATAGGAACCGAGTAACTCTCAGTACGTACTTTAAAATAAACATCACACTACATAAATCTCTGTTCTTAGTCAAAAACAAAGTTACTTGACTAAAGTTCCGACATAAGCACAATTGTGTTTACAAAGTGCTATTGAGCGCCCGATTTGAATATTAAGCCGTGTTCAGATGCGCAATGATTATTTCTTTTGTAATTGCTTTTCTGTTTATTACGTGTTCTTAAAGCTTTGCGTATTCAATAAGTAAGTATCTGGAAGCTGTATTGTTCTTAAATAAACTTTTTGTAGTGTTTCAATGAATGGTTATAGCCAAGAATATGTTGTTGGAAAGCGTCGTTTTATTTGAAGAGCAGCTATTTACATTGTTTTCAATTTAGTGAAACAAATATGGCTCATAAAAAATGTCGAAATACAAAAATAATTTTGGTTAATGTTTTGAGTACTTAAGACGACACGAAGGGTTCCGTAACACCGTACAATATTTAACACTACATATTTCTTTAACACATTTCTTGTATGGAGACCCCTAAATTTTTTACTTTATTTTATTTATTAGTAGCTGCGCCCCGAGGTTTCACCCGTATACGTCTCGACCCTGTGGGAATATAAGGATAACAAGTATTTTATGTCCTAATCCAGTTCATGGTCTATCCATGTGCCAAATTTCATCCAAATCCGTTCTGCCATTTTAGCGTGAAAGCTTAACAAATAAATAAACAAACAAACTCACTTTTGCATTTATAATATTACTAGCTGCGCCCCGAGGTTTCACCCGTATAAGTCTCGACCCCGTAAGAATATCAGGATAAAAAGCATTCTATGTCCTAATCCAGCTCATAGTCTATCCACGTGCTAAGTTTTATTAAAATTCGTTCAGCCATTTTAGCGTGAAAGCATAACAATTAAATAAACAAACAAACTCACTTTTGCATTTATAATATTACTAGCTGCGCCCCGCGGTTTCACCCACATAAGTCTCGACCCCGTGGGAATATCGGAATAAAAGTATTCTATGTCCAAATTCTAGTCATGGTCTATGTATGTGCCAAATTTCATACAAATCCGTTCAGCCATTTTAGAGTGAAAGTGTAACAAACAAACTTACTTTCGCATTTATAATATTATATAGGATAGTTAAGATTATTTTGTTGTTAGTGGCCATAGTAGTACAGAATCAGTGAAAATTTCAAGTCTACGTCGTAAATGTTCTACCACAGCTCATTCACACGGGACCCATCATTAACGATTCGTCAAAAAACGATACGTCATGACGGATGCACGTTCACATTACATACAGAAACGTGTTTTTTCGCGATTCGTCAATATACCAGAATAGATGTTCACACTTGATTCGTGATTCAGAGTTCAGTCTTGGACGAACGTGTCAGCGGATTCGTCACAAGAAATCACGTTTTTTCTACTTTAATCACGCCACAAACACGAATCGTCCTCGTGTGGACGAGCCCTTACTAACCTATTACGGTTCTAAAATGTCAAAATTCAAAATATTTTATTTCACATAAACCTACAAGGGCACTTATGAAACGTCAGAAGCAAGTGCACGGTTCCAATTGGTCGTTTCCTATGGAGAAGAGCCGGCAAGAAACTCCACGGTTACTCTTCTAAAAGTAAATGGTATTTAAAATTACAGTGTTAATAGGTATGAGAGAACAGTGTAGGCCTATCAACAAGTACCAGGTACTTAGCAAGATATAAAATGGTCGACAGATCTACAGTCTGTTAAGCCTACAACGTTCTCACATTTACAAAATCTAAAAGAAAAGAATCTATATAAAAGCAAAATCAAATACTAAAAATAAAAAGCTATTTAGACCAAATGACATGATTGTCACTACAGCTGTATGTAAGAAATCTAATTTATTATTTAAAAAAATATATATAATATTTCAGGTATATAATGTCAAATAACGCAGAGATATGTCAAGGTAGTATGTAAAAGAAAAGAAAAAGGTAAAATAAAATAATCATCTTAATTTGGGAGCAGTTAATAGACATTTACATAGTTATGCCGTTAATGAGGTACCAGGGAAGCCACATACGCAGAAGGAATTATTGCCAAACTTCCTTGTCTTCAACGTAGTCTTTAATCTTATATTATGCTTTTTGATAAGGACACGTTTGACAATAATGTGGGTTTTGAACTTTCCATCGCTAAGTTCTGTAACCGACTTTGGCAACTTGTAATAAAATCGAATACTGTTTATTACAAATGACTTACTAGTTTTAGTTAATCTAAATTTGGGTATCACAATTTCATGATACTGTCCCGTTAAAGACAGACGGACGGACAGTGGAACCTTAGTAATAGGGTCCCGCTAGCAATGTTTGGGTACGGAACCCTAAAAAGTAAAAACCTAACTCGAGAACTGTTTCCGTATATCGGTTGACGTTACAGGCCCGGAAAATTCCAGAAACATCTCGTCTTACGTAAGCTTTAAACCACTGATTAAGGCAGTGTGTCTATAGGTGACGAAACGCACTTTTTGTCAGGGTGAAAAGAGCTGCATTTTCTGATAAACGCCAAGTTTTTAAAATATGCCATGGCAGCTAAGAGATGACCAGTCACAAGTTACCAACGCCCGTTCACGAAAATGACGTATAGATCACTACCTTTCAGCTCAACCGAATTATCCAACACACGCGCCACCACCAGCGAGCATCTGCATGACATTCACTCAACTGCCAGGGCATACTCAAGTCAATGAAAGACGAACCCACTACCTAAATGCTAGGATATAGTACATGGTACTCACACATGTGCTATGGAATAATTATACAAAACAAAAACAAACACATTAAACAAATAACTGAACCCAAATTGAATTTTCGTACGTGTTTTTCGGGTGACCACTGAAAATTAGCGCTGTGCTGTGATAGCACAGCATTATGCTGAGTTGAAGTCTTCTTGTCACAGTCGACTATTTCTGTTATGTTTATATTATTATTGATATATTTTGTTTTCTGCTTACCTACTCTTGTCTTTTTGTCTGCACGTGTCTGTGACAAATAAACCTATTTTTCTTTCTTTTCTTTCTTTCATACAATACGAGGTATTATAAACGCCAAGTCTAAACCCAGCTTTACATCACATGTACCACCAAACTTGGTAATCGTGTGTTCTCAGTTGTTTCGTCACATTAGGATAAGTACCTTCCTTATGTTGTTCGAAGCTTGGTGACGTCATGAGACGAGGTGGGAAGAGCTTTCGGTATATATGAGAACAAATTATAATATTGAAGTAAAGATTTCTGGGTAGTTCAAATGTTTACTTTTAAGGCTGACGCAGTTATATGCGAGGCGCACTTTCGTAGAAATTCTATGAATCTGTGGCGCATCTACATCGCCACACGAACTACGCATCGCACTGATGTCACGCAAAATCCTGCATCGCGCAAGCGAAGTTAACTGCGTGTCTAGCATAAACAAGGTGTCAGGGCATCGACGCGAAAACTTTTACCATGTCAAAGTCAAAGTCAAATAATTTATTTCAAATAGGCCCGTATAAGGCACTTTTGAACGTCAAATATTTACAAAAAAAAATAATTGATTCTAGTTGCCTCTTCCAAATGGTAGTTTTCGTATGGAGAAGAATGGGCAAGAAACTCCACCGTTACTCTTTTAAAATGTTTTACAATATTTTGTATAAGTACATTAGTTATATAATTATATGTGAGGAAGATGCACCTAGAATAAAATTATTATACCACAATAGGTAAAAAGAATTAAGAATTAAAAATGAAGCAACAACAGATAAACTAATTATGTGATAGATACATGGTGCTCACATATTTACAAACATTGTAAAAGTAGACGATCGTCCTAAGATTCCACAATTAATAAGTCAGTGTGCGAGGAATTGGTCATAGAATGTAAAATTAATGTCATAAAATAAAAAATAATAATAAAATATACACTTAAATTTGCAACCAGTTTGATTTTGTCTTGATTCTAAATTATCTTATGGAGCAGGACCAGCATGTTTCCAAGCATTCTTATCTTGGATATAATCCTCTAATTTGTAATATGCTTGTTTACAAAGTGTACTTTTAATATGAGCTTTAAATTTGATTGATTCAGTACATAATTCTGTACCCCCCTGCGTTGAAATTTTTCGCCGATTGTATAATAGTTAGCTATGTGAGATGTCACACAATGGGACTTTAAAAATCTGCCGTTTCATAGAAAAGTGCAATACCTACGCGGTCAAAATGTATGGAACAGCTGATTTTTTTAATAACCGACGAAAAATTTCAACGCAGGGAGTTTCTTTCGAGGCAACGTGCTGCAATTTTCGAGCTCACTTTGCTCGCTCTTTCATTCTACATTCTCTTGATTCTTCAACTTTTCTGCATAGGTCGACAAAATAACTTCTATTTCTATATGAATGGTCAAAAGGAAAATGTAACAAATCCGACATTGTACAATATTTTTCGAGCGCGCTCTTACATTATGCATTCTCATAATTCTTGAGATTTTCTGCAAAACTCGACAAAGTAACTTATATTTCTGTTTGAATGATCAAAAGTAAATCTAACCTATCCAAGGGGTCCAACAATTCAACCTCACTTTCACTCGCTTTACATTCTTATGCTTTTCGGTTTATGTCGACAAAATAACTCAGGGATGAAGTGATTTTTTAAAAGGAAGTTTGGGGGTAGCGTATGTTAAAAGGTTGGGGACCCTTGATCTAGACATATTTATATATTTGGTTGTTATATATCTTTGTTCTGGTGTGAGGGGTATGGGTGCTGGAGTAATTATGTTATGTTATTGGAGAGCAAATAAGCCGACGGCCTACCCGATGGTAAGTTGTTACTGCTGCCTATGGAAATCTGAGGCCAAAACACACGAACGCGTGACGCAACGTACATCCACAAGATTTTTGAATCAAAAATACAGTTATTCTATAGCTGACTAGCTGCTGCACGCGGCTCCACTCGCGTGGGCATTATTTTTTTTTCCAAAATAAATGTATTTTTTATAATATCGTCACCCTTCCCGCTAACTATTGTATCTCACAAACTGACGTATCTGCACTTACGTTACCTACGTGTTCATAACTATTCAAAAAAAAGTTTTATGGCCTTAGGGCTTTAGGGCAACTAACTCAAAGACTAAGCCAAGAGCAATATAAAAAAAGTTATTAATTCATTAACATGATTGTAGCGTCCGACTGAAAAACTGTTGCCTTGGAAAAATATCAATTGCTAGCGGGGAGGGTGACGATATCCTCCTCTGGGCAACTGTGGTCCTTTGTGCAACTTTTAACTCTTCATCTACATATCACTCAAACACACACATTCCATACACTCATCATTCCATACTTCACCACACGTACACATACATCCTTACACTCACCGCCCCTTACAGGATCACTTTCCCCTCTCTATACATACACATCAACTCACTTAGATTTTAGCTTAGTTTACTTTATTTTATATTACTTTTTTTTCTTTAATCTACATAAAGCTGTACTTGTTAGCTTAATTTCTTACGCAAATAAAATACTGAGAGGTTTGCCGCTGCATGACGAGATACAAGTTTCACCTAGTTCGGTTTCAGATGCTCCTATTTTGTATTGTACATATATTTACTTTTTCTTACCAGTTTGTAAGTTGTTTTTGTACAATATTTTTTGGTAAAATAAAATTATTAAATTATAATATCAGCTATCTGGCAGTGGAAGTGCGTCGATATCGGTCCAGCCATTTAAGAGCTTAGCTGGAACAAACAGATAGACAGACAAAAATTTAAAAACTTAAAAATAGTTTTTTTGTTATAAGTACCAATTATGATATGCATTTAATGTTATTTTGACATTACAGACAGAAACTTCAGTTTTAGTTATTTGTATAGATGGTTAGACAATATTTTGGTTTAAAGTTTTAAGTGTAAATTGAACGCGTTCGCATTTATTTCAATTAAACCATTTACAGGCACTTTTGAATGTCAGGGAGTCAGTCAGTCAGAAATATTAAGCTAGTTGCCCATTCCAAAGCGTAGGTTTCCTATGGAGAAGAACGGGCAAGAAACTCCACGGACACTCTTTTAAATCATAATATTGTTACAAAATATTGGTTACATCATTCATGTTGAAATTATACATGTGAGAACAATGTAGAAAGACGTGCACGTAAAAAGCGTCCGTAATAAAAAGATAAAAACAGAAGATAAAGCCAGTGTACAAATATTCCATATTTTGACACTGACAGCTCTTGAACGCGTTTTAGAAATGCTGATCGCGTTCAGTTTCATTGTTGAAATCAGCTCTAAGTAAAATGCTATGTGGGAAACGAGTAGGTATTTTTAATTTTAAAATTTCGTATTTATTTACATTTTAAGTTTACTCCACGCGTTCATGACTAGACCCACTGCTTTATCATCAAGAAAATCGCAAAGGCGTTGCCACCCCAGAAAAGCCGAACAAATTACACACATACCCATGGAAATAATATTAGATACTATTTAATTCATACCGCCTTAGATTGGTTTAATGACTAACACATAGGTAAAGTCAGAGAAGTTAATTGTTAAGCAAATTGACTGCCAACTGGATCGTTAATTCCCCAAAGAATTAGCATTGCCATTCAATGTGGCAGCGATGCGGCAGAATACTTCGACTCCTAAGTGTCTTTAATTTTGTATTTATTTGAATAGTTAGTAAGTTATTTAATTTAGTACCTAGTGTAAATAGTTAGTTGTGTTAAATATGGAAAAGAAATAAACTACCATCTTAAATTGTCCGTATATTCAAATCACAACTGTCATCCTTTGATAGTTGTATGAAATGGCTATAACACGGTAAATTGACGGTAGGTTGTCAATTTACTTCACAATGAATTTCCCCAACTGTATGTACAAACAAACTTTGAGTCAGATTTCTATATTTTCTTGACATTTACATGAAATTTACATGTCAAAGGGAGAGGGGCCCTACCTAGTTAATTAATGTTAATAAACTTATTGTCGAGAATATATTAAACAGATTAATTTGAGGAACGTGGCGTTTTATATAATATATCTAGTTGGATAGTATCTCAATTATGAATTTATTTTATTAGGCATATCTTCAACAGCATTTGACTAAGAAAAATTAAGAAAGAAAATAAAAATGATGATAACTGGTAAGTACTTTAAATGTGAGTTTTATTTGTGCAGAATAAATATATTTCTTTCTTTCTTTTCTTTAATAGTAACAATAATAAAATTATGTTAAAAACTTTAAAAAATCATACCATAAAAAATCTACACTATGCTGACCAAAATGAAGTTATTAAAAAAATGGCGATCGGTTTTAAATATAATCAGAAGCGGTAATAAAATAAAAAAAACAATAATTATGTTAAAAACTTTAAAAAATCTACACTATGCTGACCAAAATGAAGTTATAAAAAAAATGGCGATCGGTTTTAAAAATAATCAGAAGCGGTTATAAAATAAAAAGGAAGCTTTTTTATAAACCAACTGGAGAAAACTTAAAATGCCTTTAGTTACTCGATTTTTAGGGTTCTGTATCTGAAGGGTGCCAAACGGAACCCTATTACTGTAAGCCTCCGCTGTCCGTCCCTCTATCTGTCAGTGGGCTGTATCTCATGAACCGTAATAGGTGGACAGATGAAATTTTCACAGAATGTGTATTTCTAAGACATAAAACAAAAAATAAATAAAGATAAAAATTAAAGTGGGTCCCGATACAAGAATCATGTTTTTTTCGGCGTTTTTTGCTAAATATTTTGGTACGGAACCCTTCATGTGCGAGTCCGACGGGCACTTGGCTGGTTTTTTTACTGTTTAGGTACTCTACGATACAATTGCTAGAAAAAATGTTAACTCAGCTGAATAATCTTTGATTCAATCTCAAACATTCTGATACCCTTTTACGCTTAAACCAATAAATAAATAAACCCTTATTTACGCACTCAACAACTCTCTAACTTTAAAAATCTAACGCAAATAAAAGACTAAAAGCTTGCTAACAAACCAAATGTATTATAACAGACAAAGTGATAGCATAACAAAGTCAAATACAGAAGGCGCATTTCATTAATAAAAACTATCTGCGCCCCGCGGTTTCATCCGCATAAGTCTCAATCCCGTGAGAATATCGGAATAAAAAGTATTCTATATCCCAATCCAGGCCATGGTCTACCCATATGCCAAATTTCATCGAAATCCGTTCAGCCGTTTTTGCGTGAAAACGTAACAAATAAACAAACTCACTTTCGCATTTATCCATGTTATATTATACTAGCTGTTACCCGCGACTCCTACTGCGATCCAGGATGAAAAGAAGCCTATGTTCTTTTCCAGGTCAAGGACTAACCCTGTGCCAAATTTCATCTAAATCTGTACAGGCGTTTTAGCGTAACAAACAAAAAACAAACTCACTTTCGCATTTAAAATATTTTTGTTAGGATTATACGAGTATAGTTAGGAAGTTAGATTATCATCTATCAAGTATTTTCCCAACAATCTTCGGGTCAACTTCCAGTCTAACCCTATACAGATTAATACCAGTATTTTACGCCGAGTGGCCTATCTGACCTTCAGAACACAGTAACTGGGTAACACGATAACCTTTGGAGGGACTAGTTGTCAAACTTTCGGGCTTCTGACTAACTACTCGTATAAGGACTGTTAAAAATTTATGAATGACAGTTAGGACCAACTGCTTAACGTGTTTCCGAGGCGTGGAAGGATCATTTTGGGGAGTTTGTTGCGCCACTTCTTCTTCCCAGCTAAAGCACTAGGAAGTGGTGAAGGGTGGGCGTTTTGGGGGACTGTCTTATGTAATTTTGACGTTCGAAAAGTGCTGATTCTCAGCCTAGTTTGAATAAATGACTTTTGAATTTTGAATTACATCATTCTCCTGCCTTATCCCAATTTATTTGGGGTCGGCGCAACATGTACTTTCCCTCGTCGCCTTCACTCCTTTTTCTAGCCATCATCTTTCACACAGTCCATCCATCGTTTCTTTGATCTACTGGTAAAGCCCATTCACACTAAACATTCATACTCAAAACTTTCTTAACGGCATTACCATCATTCCTCCTCATCACATGCCTATACCATGACTACTTATTTCCATGGAAGGGTCTTGGTCATTCTTTGGCATGCGTTGTTTACCCTTGATCGATTCACCCGTGCGGCTTTTTCTTAGCCACGAGCCACTATCCTTACTGGACCTTCTAACCTTACTTTTATGTCAATAACTTCGTTTGCCATCATTTTGACGTTCGAGCTAGCTAATCGAGTTCCTTGTTTGGTTTTTACGTCGCCTTCAAGTGGGGTGATCTGTGATTTAGGTTATTATGGGTTTGTGTGTGTCTACAAGATGTGTGTGTGTGTGTGTGAGATGTGTGTCTATAAAATGATTGGGATTTTGGGAGCAGAGGGATATGTATGTGTATGAAAGTGGACGCAGGGAATTGGCAACAAAGGAGATATCAATTGATAATCAATTGATCGTGGATTTTTGTCTATGGGCTGACTTTTCAATCGTCAGATAATTTTTATTTGAAACGTAAATATGGCGGTTTGACATATTTTTGATATAAAAGCTGTCAATCCGCATTTTTAATTCCTCCGATTATAGTTATCTGAAGATTAACCAATCGGCCCATACTAACGCAGAAATGAGCTGTATTAGTTATTTAAACTGGTGACCCATACCCTAATTGCGTAATACGCAACCAATCAGAATCTGAATCGTTTTGAAATAGATTGCTAATCCATTGCTTCATTAGTTTGAAAAAAAAATCTGCTCAACAACGTAAATAACGCAATGAATGTTGTTGAACTGTACAATGAAACACGTAAATAGATAGCTGATGTCTTTAGTATGTTAAATAAATTGCATTCGAAAATGTCCAAAAAGGCTTTATTGCTTTGAAATATTTCAAGTCAGGAAGAATGCTAGTTTATTATTATCACGGCGTTGGCAATTTCTATAAAGTTCATATCGAAACAAAGAAAGAAGAAGAAGTACTGCAAAATCTTAATGTGGATGTAACTAATACTCAGTCTCATCATAATCAGCCTGTAATGGTCCCAATGTTGGGTCATAGCCTTCCTCTTGGTGAAAGGGAGTGGGCCGTAATCCACCATGCGGGCCCAGTGCAGGTTGACAGATGTCACATGTCTTTACCTCACTATGTTTTCTTTCTCCGTTTTGAGAGCAGTGGTGATGAAAATATATTTTACTCAAAGTAAAGTTTCGCTTGGCGTCGAACCCACGACCTCAGTCACCACTGCTCTTCCCCCTCTTAACTCAGTCTGCATTATGTAAAACGTGAATCAATATTTCTTCATCTATAACGAGCATACTCTAATCCTTTGTTCCTTCAGAAGTTTCTAACTGTGTAAGACATGGCTTGAAAAGTTTTGTCAAAGTGGCTCTTTGTTAGGAACTTGTAATTGTTCCGTTGCAAGGCAAAGCCTACTTCTCAAGGAGAGAAGGACTGTGCATTGATCACCACGCTTCTTAGTGTAAAGACGAGAAGGAATGTACATTGATCACCAAGCTTCTTAGTGTGGGTTGGCTATCTATGTTCTATGTTAATGGGTCTGGTCCGCACTTAGTAGTTTTTTTTTTTTTTTTTTTTTTTTTTTTTTTTTTTTTTTTTTTTTTTTTTTTTTTTTTGGGTGGGAAATTATCAAATAACTTCTCCCGCTCTGAGCGGAGCGGGAGGGCGTGTCAGACTCTTACTGACTAAAACCCACCCGTGTTCCTTCCGTTGCCTTTACGTTGCCAGGGGCCACGGTATCCCCGACGCCCAGGGCGTCTCCTGCGGCGGCTAGGGGCGTGAGGGCGCGAAATTTGCCTCTCCCTCACGCGTTCTGCCTCCTCCTTCGCGAGCATTACCGCTTCGCAGAAGGAGGTGACGGCCTCCCATGCCCCCTCGCTCCGTACCATGGCCTGGACTAGGGCCGGACGCGAGAGATCCCCGCCGCCGATCGCCTCCACGAGGACACGGCGATGCTCTGCCCAAGCCGGACAGACCTCCACCGTATGCTCAACCGTGTCCTCCGGGCGATCCACGCAGTGATGACACCCGGGCGTTTCCTCCCGCCTGATACGAAACAGGAACCTCCCGAAACAACCATGTCCGGTGAGGACCTGCGTCAGGCGGAAGGTGAGGGCGCCGTGGCGCCTCTCTAGCCACTCCTCAAAGAGGGGACTTATCGCCGCAATAGTGGCGTGCCCAAACTATGATAGCCTCAGAAGCCAAAATCGATTTTTAACGTTTTCAAGTAGGTACAGTACGACACAACTTAGATGTAGCATCGGCAAAATTCGTAAAACCGATCACCATCCGAACTGAGCGCGCCTTCAAAATCACCAATAACTGAAAATAAATTTTACGCAAATGCAATAACTTGTGAAGTCATATAACCATCTACATTCGAAAAATTGAAATGAATTAATGCAAATTTTTAAATGTATTCAACATCTAAGTCGGGTCGTACTATAGGTACCTACCTACTTGAAAACGTTGAAAATCGATTTATTCGAATTCAATATAAAATCAACATAACATCAGGCCTGTAATTCCCGAAGGGTTAGGCAGCGGTGTAGGTACCTATGGCACAACTCTGCCTTTCACCAGGTTTTAGTCTCATCATCCCAGTAATAGGGGGGGGGGAGTCTATTGCCATCAAAAGGGCATGAATCTAGACTCCAGGCTGCTACTGAGATATTGCTGGCGAAAAAACCCAATAACACTTTGCCCGACCTGAGAATCCAACCCCAGGACCTCACGCTACCACGAACCACTAGACCAACGCGGTAGTTGAATTAGATTTAAATGTATATCTTAATTTTTAAGTACGATAATAAGCCGTCAGGTTTCTTCAAGATGTCTTTCATGACCTTGATCATTTTAATTATGAATTATGAGACAAGTTAATGAAATAAAAAATTGTTTAGTCCTGAAACCGATTACATTTGTAACCACCACAAGATTCATTTGGTTACAAGGAAAGCAAGCGGCGTGCGTTTATGTCCAGATGTATGAACGTAAATTAAGAAAAAGGATTTTGTAAGGATCGTAGCAGGCGTTCTGTAGTTTCTACCTACCCCTTTGGGAACATGCGAGAGTTTATGTATTCGTCGCAGTAAGTTGGTTGAAGCCGTGATATAGTTATATCCCTAGAGATATCTAACGATATAATTATACACCGTAATATAGTTAAATGAAAACGGTTCATAACTGTCTTACTTGGAATATAACTATGATACGAGCACGATCTAGTAATATAACTATTAGGGCACTTCAACCAAATAAGTTAGGTAAGGTTAGAACTGTGACCAACTACACGCGAACCGAGCGAGCGCTACGTCAAAATTGGTCGCAGTAACAAAATTAGGGCACTCCGAGAGTTATGAACCGCTTTCATATAACTATATTACGGTACATAGCTATATCCCTAGGGATATAACTATATCACGGCTTCAAACATCTTACTATATAGCGACATATCTATGTATGTCCGCAAAATAAAACATGCATAGAAAAGCTTGTCTAGTATTAGCGTTTATATTTCATCGAAAGATACACGAGTTTTTTCAGACGATATTTCAGCACCATTTTTTATGACAGGAAAAATAAAAGAGGAACGGTGTTCATCGACTGTGAGTGACACTTTTCGACGTTTTCACACGTCATTTCTATACGGGAAATAATGCGTTTGAGGGAATTTATTTGAATTTGATGTATTAAATAACTGTCTGAGGAGTTATGACACATTGGATGAGATGGTGTGTGGAGTAATATTTCTATATGACGAAAATTGTTCCAGAAAGTTTTGGAACGAAGTTCATTATCTTACGTTGTACTCTGCACACTTGGCGGATGAAAATTAGATCGAAAAAAGTGTAACATTTTGACCGTCACGACACTTTTTTTTATTTTTTAGGGGTTCCGTACCTCAAAAGGAAAAAAACTAAACCCTTATAGGATCACTTCGTTGTCCGTCTGTCTGTCTATCTGTCTGTCCTTCTGTCAAGACCCTTTTTCTCAGGAACACGTTGAGGTATCAAGTTGAAATTAGTATTAAATACGTAGATCTAAGGTCCCTTGAAGCTCTAAAAAAATCAAGTTTCTAAGTCAACGCAATAAAAAAATACGGCCATTTATGCGACATATTTTGATACTCGCAAATAAATCAAAACCTATAGGGTACTTTCCGTTGACCTAGAATCATGATATTTGGCAAGAAGCTAGGTCTCACAGCACAAGTAAAGGCAAAAATCCGAAAATCTTTGATTTGTAGTTTTATAACATAGAAACATTTGTTATTTTGCGATTACAAAACAGTTGCAGTCACGGTCAATTCTCCGACCGTGACATATTATATCGATGTATGGGAGAACATGTTTTTCAACTACAATGTTATGTTTGTTTTTTGGATAAATTCATCCCAAATACGGAACCCTTCATTGTACGGTCCGACACGCACTTGGCCGATTTTTTTCATTTAGTTACTCTCAAATGTTGCAGAATGTCATTTTACTTCATTAATACAATGACATAATATATAGGTTGGCAGGCAGCGACGCGAAAACTGTTACCATCGATTCAGTACATGATTTTAAACCGCCCTTTTTTTTTTGTATGTGTACTTACCAAATAAATTCTCCCGCTCTGAGCCGAGCGGGAGGACGTGTCAGACTCTTACTGACTCAAACCCACCCGTGTTCCTTCCGTTGCCTGTACGTTGCCAGGGGCCACGGTATCCCTTTCGGACTTTCCCGCAACCCCGGCAGGCATCGGTCCCATCGAACCCCTTCCGTTGTGCTGACATCTCTTAGAGGTGCGCGTGGAACACAACGCGCTGTCGACCCGGGCCTGGTCCTTATCGGACGGCGAGCTACCCATTGCTCACCGTCCGCAAGCCCGCGCCTACGGTGGCTAGGGGCGTGAGGGCGCGAAGTTTGCCTTTCCCTCAAAGGTTCCGCCCCCTCCTATTAAAAAAAAATCTGCGGTTTCAAAGAAAAGTCGTTTTTTTTTTAATAACCCACGAAAAATTTTAACGGAGGTGGTTCAGATTCATGTACTTAATCCATGGTAACAGTTTTTACGTCGATGTCCCTGCGACCCTGTATGAACGGCGAAAGGAATTGAGTGTCCCACGGCACCTTGCGACTTTTTTTATCATACTCGTATAATTATGATGATGTGAGTCACAGGCACTCACAGAAAAAAAAAAAAATATGTATACAATGTGTTACAAGAACCCTGTCCGATCCGAAAAGGGCACATGGGTACTACAATAACATTACCAAACAGTAATAAAAAAACTTATTATTATTGAACAAAAAAAAAAAAAATTGCTCTTTAAAATTCAAGTTTTAAGTACTAAAATTATCTCAATTCCATAAAAAAAATATAAAAAAACTACCACATAAATAGACTCTCAGTATGATTCTGAACAACACCTCCACGTATCGAACAAGGTTTTTGTTACACGCTGTATAATAATTACTAACAAACCGCATAATGGCATCTAATCTGCGTTCGCAATTCATTTGCCAAACATGTAAACAAACACGAGTTTTAGGAAAAACAACTGTAATGCCTCCACATAAGGTTCAGTTTGCGTTACAATTTCATATGTTTTTTGACTTTTTCAACAGTACAAGTGTAAAATCAACTTTATTTATACTAGCATACAACATCAACTATGTTTGTCTAAGTGGAAAATTCGTGTTTGTTTACATGTTTAGCAAATAAATTGCGAACGCAGATTAGATATCTATTTTACAACCGCCATAGTACTCTTAATTCTTAAGAAAAATCTACCAAGCCTTACTTTTAACTGACTATGACAAACACCCGCATCTGCCTGACCTCTCACATGACGTCATCAGTCAGTGCCCAATGCCTATAGTTTTAGACGAGGGTAGACAGTACAACAAGGGATGACAACACCCTTGTTACTGGCATGGTTTGTGGTTTAAAAATAAATTCGGCCTTGGAATTTAAATGTAACTTTTTATTTTTTGAGTTGCGTCCAAAAATTAAAAAAAAAAAAATCTAGTATATGTTGTTTTTGTGGAAATAATTATTAAAACAAAATTACAACTTATTTCAAGTTTAATTAACAATTGTTTTTATCAGTTCATAAATATAAAACATACTTTGCTTGCATAGTTGTTGGGCATAATATGATGCTACGTGACGAGCTACGGCGTAGCATGCACTGCTACGATCGTGTAGCAGCGCGTACGCACGCGCTTTCATAAGGAAATGTTTAAATCACTTGATATTTAGTTTATCTCCGTCACTTTAAGGTAAGGTGTATTGCAACCACAGAGATACGTAAAAAAACAGTCTTAGCAAGAGGCATCGTGTTACCCATTAACTGGTTTATGGAGTTCAGATAGGCAGTCGCTCCATGTAAGGAGGAAAAGTGGCAACACTGCCCGAGTGACATGTCAAATTTTTGTTCCGTGTTTTAAAATTAAATTAAATTAGTAATTAAGTTAAATTAAGGTGTTATTTTATGTGTAAACGTAATATAATTGCATAAATACTCAGGATTATTGTTTTCCTGTAAATATATGACGTAAAACATAGTGTTTGGTTACGAACCGGTAACCTAAAATCAACAGCTGACATTTGAACTTCGGATTTAAACGGGGAGTATTGCTTTACTTTTGTTTTATAATAGCACACAATCGTCACATTAACTTTGTTACACGTCCTTGTTAAGTCCTAACAGAAATTGTTCGCTGATTTAGTACTCTGCATTAGATCTAAATCGCAATTTTCATTGTAGAAAAACGAAACTTAGCGAGGACTCTGCTACTCTCAATCTAATCTTTAATTTAATATAATAATTTAATATAAATATAGTAATCTAGGGTATTGCTGTGTCTAAATAGAATGTAAAAAGAATGTACTTATTGTACCATTTTAAAATAAAATATTATTTTAACTAAAGGTGATATGGAAAACTATTGAATTTCGCAACTTTGACCGACTGTAGTGTAAAAAAAATGTACCAAAATAGTATGGCAAGTGACGTCAAATTTTGACGCGTTTATTCCTCTTTTTAAAAAGGTATAATACTTACACATTAATTTGAAAAAAAAAATTTTTGATAATATTTTTACTCAACAACCCAATTTTTACGATGTCTTACAGAATTCTTAGAAAGAAAAATTTACGACGAATTGAATCTAACCTCTAAAGAATTACTATTGTATGCTCATAAAAATAACAACAGGCCTCTCAAAAAACAGGTTAGACCGTAAGGGACGGTATGTGCATGCATCTCACCATAGTGATTCGTTATTACAACAGGAGGGAGCAAGACAGAAACTATCTTTGCGATTTGCTGGTTCTTCTTTATGGTACCCCATTATTCAGGTAAGAGTGAGGGAGAAAAAGGTTAGAGGTGCGAGTGAGATAGATAGTGACGCTATCTGGGATCGTGCTATTTAGGATAACAGTACGGTCAGTACGCGTCACTGCCTCCTGCCGTTACTACGCACCTCTCTCTTATTGTTACCATTGATCACGTACTACGATTTAAAGCTTTGTTTATTGGACTCGATTACTCTTTGTGCTCTGGACTTTGAAACGAACTCTTTACGACGACCTTTGCCTGTGTTTGGACAGTTTGTGTTTTGTGTGTGCTACCATGGCGACCTACACTCCGCAAGAATACGCAAATATGCACTACATTTATGGAGAATGTAGAGGTAATGGACGAGCTGCAGCGAGACTTTACAGAGAAAGGTATCCGAGGGCTACGCGATATCCCGACCATCGAGTTTTCATTAATGTGCACAGATCACTATGTGACGGGCGGTTCCCCAATCAAGTAGCTGGTGAAGGACGACCCGTAAATGACTTCATACGCGATGAAGTTTTAGAGGCGGTGTCGGCAAATCCAAGCATCTCTGTGCGAGGAATAGAAGCTGATACGGGGATACCGAAGAGCACAGCACACAGTATTCTCCAAAAAGAAGAATATCATCCGTACCACGTACAGCGAGTGCAAAGTCTTTTACCTCGAGACTATCCGAGCCGAGTCGCGTTTTGTGAAACAATCCTGCAAAAACATCGAGAAGACGAAAACTTTATCGACAAAATTTTGTGGTCAGATGAATCAACATTTAAGAAGGATGGCTACATGAACCTACACAACTTGCACGAGTGGCATGTGGAAAATCCGCACTTGATGCGAGAAGATAGATCCCAGTACCGGTTCAAAGTGAACATGTGGACCGGTATTCTCTGTGGGAATATTATTGGTCCATTTGAGATGCCCGAGAATTTGACTGGCGAATCATATTTAAATTTTCTTCAAAATGATTTGCCAAACTTACTAGAAGAGACCCCACCAGATATGTGGTTCCAACACGACGGCTGTCCAGCACATTTTCGCGTATCCGTTAGAGAGTTTTTGGACGAGCAATACCCGAACAGGTGGATTGGGCGATCAGGAACAATCCCGTGGCCAGCCCGCTCACCTGACTTAAATCCGCTGGATTTTTTTTTCTGGGGAACTATGAAGGAGCTCGTTTATGCGAAGCCCATTAATGACATCGCTGACCTTCGTGAGAAGATAACACAAGCAGTGCAGGTGATACGTCAAAAAAGTTACTCGCGAAACATAAAGCGGTCCTTTTTAAGGAGAGTGAGAGCTTGTATTGCCGCGGGTGGTCAACATTTTGAACATTTATTGTAATAAAATATCTTTAAACTAACATTCTTTGCTTTTATTCTACTGGGAACCCATCTACCTGTGTGTATTTCCTTCTTGCTCACTCTTGGAACCGAAGTAAATAATAGTAGTAACATAACAGTTTCTAAGATAAGAAAGGGTCCGACAGTTACCGTTAGTAGGTAGGCACTTCGTAAAAATTGGGTTGTTGAGTAAAAATATTATCAAAATTTTTTTTTTCAAATTAATTTGTAAGTATTATACCTTTTTAAAAAGAAGAATAAACGCGTCAAAATTTGACGTCACTTGCCATACTATTTTGGTACATTTTTTTTACACTACAGTCGGTCAAAGTTGCGAAATTCAATAGTTTTCCATATCACCTTTAGTTAAAATAATATTTTATTTTAAAATGGTACAATAAGTACTTTATTTTTACATTCTATTTAGACACAGCAATACCCTAGATTACAAAACCTCCAAGAAATATCGAAATTATCAGCATTAGCAGTCACAGCATTCAAAAGTATGTCACAGGGTGCTCATTTCCCCTTTTTTTTTGAAATCAGTATAATTCTGTAAGTACATGGGGTGGATTTTTTAAAATATTTTTCTGAGTACTGTTAGAACTTGGGGCATCGTGGGAATCCAGTTGGACGCCAGGTTCTTGGACACCCTGTATACATACAACAATCAAAAACCTACGTGATCGTTAGTTTTGCATTGTCTTTATACTGTAATATGAAATAATAATTTTAAAATCTAGGCAACCTACCCACATAAGAAAAAGTAAATCCTCAGACAATAAAAATATCTAAATAATACATTTAATTTGATAATATAGCACGGATGGTTTCAGCAACTGTAGTAACTTGTATGAGGAGGCTTTAAGCAAAGTTAGGGACCTAGAAGATGAATTAATTCATGCTAATAGTCGTATTAGCCAGTTAGAGAAAGAAAAAGAATGTACTCAGGTTAAAGAAACTAATCGCTTATACAATGAGTTATTAAATAGTAATTGTGACCCTCATTCCATGATAACTATTGACCTTACTGAAGATTCCTTATTGAAACAGAATTATAGCTATAAAGGTAGTCATAAGAAAATGAAAAAATATGCAAAACTAAATAGAATAATTAAAAAATGTAATCAAATTAAGAGACAACAAAAACATTTTTCCAAAAATATTCCACGGAGAAAGGAACGTATTGATTTAATCAATAAATTAAATAATTATCAAATCAAACTAGAAGACAGCAAAAACATCTATGAAATTGTTACACAGCGCTTACAGTCCGACATACAGGTACTTGAGGGCAGACTTAGTTCCCTTTTCATTAAATATGTGGGTTCTCAGAACCAAATTAAAGAACATATCCTTGCTGCTAATGAGTTAGTTATGTGTCAGTGTACTTGTCAGAAGGTTTCAAACCCTGTTGCTGTCCAGCCTGAGGAAACGGGGGACCCGTCCCAGACTGAGAGTTTGTCTCAATACTGTATCCTCAATGAAGATATACCTGATATTGTGCAAGAAATATCTCAAGTGGAACAGTCAGTAGCTAGTAGTATTTCCTCTTATAGTAGTCAAGTTTGCTATCAGTCAGTTATGTTTTCAGATAGTATGGGAAGAGGGTTAGGGAAATTAGTTAATAACAACTTGAGTTTTTCTACTCAAAACTATTGTTTACCTGGGATATCCTTCAAAGAAATAATGACAACAATAACAAGAAATCATTATGATTCTAATACCAACATAACTGTATTTGTAGGAAATAGTTCCCAGGTCAAAAAAGAAGAGATCACTGACAGTGTTACTGAGATTTTAAAGATAAATTGTAATAAAATTATTTTGTGTGCTTTTCCATATTTTGAGAGGTTATCAAATAGAAAAAACAATTATATACATATGCTTAATAAGCATATCCAGTTCCTAGTAAGTCACTACAGTGACAAACTTATATTTTTTGACACCAACAATTTTGTTGATAAGTTGAAATCGACAAGGAATACAGTGTATCTGCCCATTAGGTTTAGACTTAAAATAGCGAGGCTATTAGCTTATATAAACTCAGACATAAGTAGTATGTCGAAGTATAGTTCTATAATTAACACCGCAATTATTAGTAATAATAATGTACAGGTGGCCACCAGTAACTGTAGCACTAATGCTATAAACCTTTACAACAATTGTACGAAGGAGGATCC
Source organism: Xanthia icteritia (assembly GCA_949128155.2). Classification (NCBI taxonomy): domain Eukaryota; kingdom Metazoa; phylum Arthropoda; class Insecta; order Lepidoptera; family Noctuidae; genus Xanthia; species Xanthia icteritia. The sequence goes on along the minus strand of OX421959.2, from coordinate 7,699,039 downwards.
ATGTGTCACTATGGCAAATTCTTGTCGTAATGTGGGGTCCACAAGTAGTAGGATTTCATTGCCTGGTGATGGCATGGGAGTCTTGGGGCTCACTCTGGATGTTAATTTAAACTAGATAGTAAGACAACAGAAGATACCAGTAACACTATAGTTATACCTACCAAGAACAAGGTGTCTTCTTGCTCTCAAATAGTTAATTGTAAAAAAGAATCTAAGCAGAACACCTTGAAATTATTTCATCAAAATATTCCAAACAATTAGAAATTGAATTATTTTTAGAAAAAACTATGTACGAAATTATTTGTTTAACTGAACATTGGTTGAAAGATTATGAGATGCTAATTAATTATAAAAATTATAGTGTGGGCAGTTGTTTTAACCGAAAATCTATGCTGCGAGGGGGTTCACTAATCTTAGTTAAAAATTCTATTAAATCTAAGCCTCGTAAAGATGTACTTGATCTGTCGGTTGAACATAACATTGAATTGTCTTGTGTTGAGCTAGATAAGCATGTTATAGTGTGCGTTTACAGACCCCCAAATTATCAAAACTACTCCATATTTGAGTCAGTAATGGAAGATGTTCTAGCAAAACTTGCAACGGGTAAAAAATCGCTAATTATCTGTGGTGACTTTAATATTAATATCTTAGAAAATTGTTCAAATAGCAGTCGATTATTAAGTCTCTTTAAATCATTCAATTTGTCAAATGTGTTTTCAGAACCAACCCGCATAACCACAAATACTGCTACATGTATTGATAACGTGTTTTGTTGCTGCAACTACTTAGATAAAGCCATTGTAAACTATCTCCCTTCTGATCACAGTGGTCAAACCGTTGCTTTCAAGTCCAACACACCATTACAAAGAATTCAGATACAATCTAGACCAATAACAACCAGCAATTTAAGCAGATTTAATAATAACTTAATTAGTAAGTTAAGTATACCGGGTCATATTATAAACAATGTAAATGAATATGAGGAATTCTTTTCGGTAGTGCGCACCGAGTTCAATAATACTTTAAAAAAGAAAACTAAAACCATTTGCCCAATTTTTTTGTTCAGTGACTGGGCAACTAAGGGTATTAGGAAAAGCAGGGAAAAATTGTTTGAGCTGTATGGCCTTAAGCCTTATATTAACTCTGAATCTTTTAATAAATACGTTGCTACTTACTCTAAAACTTTCAAAAATACTTGCAAGGTAGCTAAAGCCTTGTACATTAGCAACAAGATCAAATCAGCCGATAATAAAATAAAGACGGTTTGGAAAATTATCAATGACGAAACAAACAGGAATAAAAGACATAATAATGATTTCACACTAGAAACTTCACGTGGTCTCATAAGCACTAACAAAGAAGTTGCTCAAGAATTTGTAAATTTCTTTACCAGTATCCCAGTTAAAACTACTGAATCCTTAAATTCCTCGCCCTCGCGTTCTATTGATTTATTAAGAGCAAATGTTTCATCCTGCCCGATTGAATTTAAATTCAAGCATATAAACCCCTTAATAGTACTAAAAGCTTTCAAACAAATCAAGATAAAATTAACCGAAGATCTATGGGGAATGTCAATTAAAGTTTGTACCTCCATTATTGAGACTATAGCGCCGTACTTAGCCTTAATATTTAATTTGTGTGTGGATCAAGGAATCTTCCCTGATCTAATGAAATATAGTAAGGTAATACCACTTTTCAAATCCGGGGACAGTAAAGACACCAATAATTATAGACCTGTATCCGTGTTGCCAGTTTTAAGCAAGGTGTTTGAAAAGGTAATGCTTAACCAACTGCTCAATCATTTTAACACCAATAAAATCTTACATGATCAACAGTATGGTTTCACCAAGGGACGTTGTACGACTGACGCCGGTGTCACGTTATTAAAACACATATTTACGGCGTGGGAAGAGGCCCAAGACGCCATAGGAATTTTTTGTGACCTCTCCAAGGCATTTGACTGCGTCGACCACGAAACCTTAATCTTGAAACTTGAGCATTACGGACTTGGGAAACTTGCGCTCAGTTTAGTAAAATCGTATTTAAATGATAGACAACAGCAAGTTCAAATAAATGGTGTCAATTCACTCGGTTTAAAAGTAGAAATGGGTGTACCACAAGGATCAATATTGGGTCCTTTCCTCTTTTTAGTATATATTAATGATCTCCCCCATTTGTTAAAAACTCAACCACAAATGGTGTTATTTGCTGATGATACTTCCTTAATTTTTAAAATTAATAGACGTGCATCAAATCTTGACGACGTAAATAACGCCCTACAGCAGGTCCACAATTGGTTCACTGCTAATAATTTAGTATTAAATGGGAAAAAAACTAAGTGCATAAGATTTTCTTTACCAAATGTCAAAAGTAGTAATTGTGAGATAGTATTGAATCAAGAGAAACTAGAATTCGTCGATAAAACTGTTTTCCTGGGGATCACGCTCGACTCAAGGCTTCAATGGGGTCCTCATTTAACATCCCTTTCAGGACGGCTAAGTTCAGCAGCATTTGCTGTGAGAAAAATCCGTCAATTTACTGATGTAGATACCGCGAGACTAGTCTATTTTAGTTACTTTCATAGTATTATGTCGTACGGTATTCTACTATGGGGACGGGCTGCAGACATCGAGTCTATTTTTATTCTGCAGAAAAGAGCCATTAGAGCCATCTATGGCCTCCGCAGGCGCGACTCTCTAAGGGAACAGTTTAAATATATTAACATCATGACGGTACCTTGTCAATATATTTATGAAAACATCATGTACGTAAGGAAAAATCTACATCTTTTTAGTAAAAGAGGTGCAAAACACAATTATATCACTAGGAATAGGGACCAATTAGTTCAACCGGGTTTCAGGTTGGCTAAAGTGGACTCATCTTTCATGGGGTACTGTTTAAAATGTTACAATAAAATACCTCCCCACATACTTCAACTGAATGAAACGAAATTTAAATCTTATATTAAACGCACACTATGCAGCCAAGCATATTATAAGTTGGGGGATTACATCGCTGATAAAAATGTTTGGCTCAACGCTGGTCCTGCTCCACAAGCATAAACTAATTGATTAGCATTTGAAAATACCGTTGGAGCTGCTGAAGAAACTATTATTGCATTGTATAAATTCAATGTCTTAGCATTGTATAATTGCATGGCACACGTGTGGGCACCATGTACCGACTATAAAGCTACCATTTAGGTACTGAGTATGTCTTTCATTGACTTGAATGTGCCCTGGCGGCTGAGAGTGTGTCATGCTCACTCTAATGTCTCGCTGGCGGTGGCGCGTGTGTTGGATCATTTAGCTCCCTTCAAAATGGTTGAGCTGAATGGTGCTAATCCATGCGTCATGTTCGTGAACGGGCGCCGTCAGTGGGGACTGGTCATCTCTTAGCTGCCACGGCGATTTTAATTTAATTTATATTTTTATTTCTAACGGACGCTTTTAATGTTTTGCATCGTTCTCACATGTATAACTTCAACTTGAATGATGTAACCAATATTATGTAACCATCTTATTTTATTTAAAAGAGTGTCCGTGGAGTTTCTTGCCCGTTCTTCTCCATAGGTACCTACTACGCTTTGGAATGGGCGACTAGCTTCATATTTCTGACTGACCGACCCCTTGACTATTCAAAAGTGCCTGTAATTGGTTTATTTGAAATAAATGCTTTGAGTTTGAGTTTGAGTAATATGGGTAGACTGGAGGCCGACCCCAACATAGTCGTGAAATACCTTATTTTTCCGTCATTTGATTTTTTAGTCTTAAATTGTTTTATTTTCTTTTTCTCAACATTATCATCTTTTATGTTTGTACTGTGACTTGTCCGGGTACTTTGGAGGCCCGGAGACCTGGCTGTAACACAGGTATTCCTAGTCCAGGCTCTAGTCTGCACAACATCAATGTATTTTTGTATAAGTATATTTATGTACCGTACTGATGGTACTAAATATGTCCCAATGTAAAAGATATTCAAATTATACTCAAGGTTAACAACAATTACCTTTATTTCCGTTTATAAATATCAAAGGGCTTTCCAATAGGGCGTTTAAAGCAATTTATGGAAATGATAGCCAGTTCGTTTTGAGTACGATCCGCACCACGATGACAGAAAAAATAGATATGGCAAGGGAATAAAAAATGTCACCTCAATACATAGATGCATTAAATCTGCGACGCGTGAGTCGTCGACGCTACGAAATGTTGCCATTTTAAATATTATATTTTATATATTTAGTACTAAAAATAATAAAATAAAAGCAATAGGTGTTTATTTTATTTTTGTCTTATTTTGTTATTTCTCTATATGCTGCACTGGTTGACGTCATCACGTCAACGCCGGCTGTCGCTGAAAACCAGCGCCGGGGCTGTGTCTCGCATAGGGTCGCAGCATTATGCTGAGCGATCGCCGTTTTGCGTGGATGTGACGCATATTTTCTCCCAAATTGTTATTTTCGTAATTTTTTCTTTCCTTGCGTCATGTGTACCGCAAATAAACGTATTTTCTTTCTTTCTTTTCTTTCTTTCTTTCTATGTATCTTTGCACAGGGTTGTCTCATCACAGTAGAGGAGATACTTGTAAAGGAATTCGTCCAGGGAAGTACTATGTTCATTCTTAATTCGGCTACTAAGCAGGTTTGCTGTGCTTATGGGTGCCGATGTAATTACTGGCGCATGAGACATCAATTAAATTTAAGTCTCTGGAGGTGTGGCTTATTTTTTTTAGTTGGGATTATCAAAAAACTTCTACCGCTCTGGGCGGAGCGGGAGGGGGCGTGTCAGACTCTTACTAACTAAAACCCACCCGTGTTCCTTCAGTTGCCTCTACGTTGCCAAGGGTCACGGTACCCCTTTCGAACTTTCCCGCAACCCCGGTAGGCATCGGTCCTGTCGGACCCCTTCAGTTCAGTTTACAACATAAGAACGAAATCCGTAGTTTCGGCCGAAGTTACGGACGCTTCCAACTCCGTGTCACCTACGGATATATTAGTCGGGGTCCGAATTAAGAATTAATGACATGACGCCAGAAAAAGTTAGTTAATCGGGTGTAGGGTTCACTTCAAAGTTTCGAATCACTTTCGGATGGGGCCGTATCTTCGTTGATGGACTTAGAGAGTAGGCCCTCAATGTGGCAACGTTTCTGATATTGCAGATTATACTATATAGTAACAGGTGAGCTGCCTACTTGATTGTCATACATAATATTCATGCTTTTAGCTCTTTAGTCTAAATAAAAGAAAAAATTCAGTTTATCCCCCGTTTCTTTGATCTCAGTACACATCCCACTCATAACGACTGCGCCATCACTGTGCACAAACCTCCCACCGTAAGTGGCAGTTTCATATATAGTTTTTATCCTCGTAACTCTTTCGTAGTAGTCTAAAGAAAAGAAAATACTCAGTTTATATCCCGAGATTCTTTAATCTCAGTACTTAACCCACTCATAACGACTGTGCCATGACTGTGCACAGACCTCCCACGCTGTGTGGCAGTTCCAATGATTATTGTGGTGGTATTACCATAACTAAATGTAAGTCGTACTGCACTACAGAGCGGCATGTCATGATTACATTAATTAATATTTACAAATTAATCAATACAGCGAAATATAATTATTTGACAGTTATTTACGATGTTGTCAACTGTCACTTCAAGTTATGATTGAATATAGAACACAGACATATCTCTTTTTTGTCTTTGGCTTTGTGTGTATGAATTTCCGGGATTAATCTTTATCAGTAACACTATATTATTATTTTTAGAAATCGACATGTTTTTCACCTCTCAACGAGGCATCCGCAGTATGACGATTGACTTGTTGCGAACCCGGACACGACGTGTTGCCACACCAAGCGCCGATCCCATTTTGAAGCGCCGCAACGTACAGGAATAGTTGTCCAGAAAGTGTTGAGCAAAATGGGATCGGCGCTTGGCGTGGCAACACGGCGTGTCCGGGTTCGCAACAAGTCAATCGTCATCCTCAGGATGCCTCGTTGAGAGGTGAAACACGTGTCTATTTCTTACAGGGTTCTTCATGACTCTTTAAGTACAGTTAAGCGGCTCAGGTTACTAAATATACGTCGTCTATTGTATTTTATAATGGATTTCCGCAGTCACGCCTGAGTTAATTAACTACCACACCCTATAACTTACGTCAGATGTCTATTTACACCCTATAATCTTAGCATAGTATTCATAGTAAAGGGGCTTGTAGCTAAGTCGATCTTCAAGGGTAAGCAACGCTTGCCAAGGTCGGTCCATGGATGGGTGACCATCTATAACAGACCATCATAAGTAGATCTTTGACATTAGTTTTGCGTAGTCAGAAGTCCAAAAGTCCGACAACCAGTCTTGCCAAGAGGGGTTTCGTGTTGCCCAGTTACTGGGTCGTGGAGGTCAGATAGGCAGTCGCTTCATGTAAAAGTCTGGTATTCAGCTGAATTCGGTTAGACTGGAAGTCGACCCCAACATAGTTGGGAAAAGGCTAGGAAGATATATATGTATCAAACTCAAACTCAAAGCATTTATTTCAATTAAACCATTTACAGGCACTTTTGAATTGTGAAGAAGTCGGTCAGTCAGAAATATGAAGCTAGTTGTCCATTTCAAAGCGTAGTAGGTACCTATGGAGAAGAACGGGCAAGAAACTTCACGGACACTCTTTTAAATAAAAAAATTGATACAAAATATTGGTTACATCATCCATGTTGAAATTATGCATGTGAGAACAATGTTGCTAAGAGATGACCAGTCTTTGAATGGTTCTTTGTTTTATTTTTATTTTTATTAGCGCTTTTACAAACGTGCACGTCTTTCTACATTCGTGCATGTAAATGGTTTAATTGAAATAAATGCTTTGAGTTTGAGTTTGAGTCATACAAACTCATATAGAACAGAACAATAAATTGCATAAGCGTCGAAATATTCAATAAAAATACTGCAAGTTCTCATATTTGCACGGCTTCGCCCAATCACGGAGCATTTTTCAAAAACACCTAGCGCCGCGTCCAATTACCACCAATATTTTTTCATTCCTGTCACTCCGTCAAGGTATACTATCCAATCAATACCCGAATCGATGTTTTTGCCGTTTTTTATTACGGAACGGTTTTTTTATTGTTAATAATTTTACGTTGATTATTAAACTCGGATTTCGCATCGTCACGTTTGATGGGTAGCGCCATCTAGTAGCGGTTGGTAGAACTAATATGTGTTTGGAAAATTGAAAATGTACTTCTTTTTTCTTTGCTTTTTCGTTAAAAACCGATAGTTATGAAATTAAACGATAGTTTATTTTAAGTCACTTGCTGATACTGCATCGCGGAAAACGAGTATTTTATTGTAAAAAAGGTGGTCTAATATTTATGTGTTAGCGAATGTGGACTGTAACTGTTATTACATATTTTTTATCACATCTATTCAAAAAGAACTAATTTATTCTTCGTAAAGAGGGACTAATATAGCTTTTTAATACCTAGGGACTAAAAGTAATTTGAATTTGGAATGTGGAAAAGTTTCAATAACCAAAGAGATTAATCACGATCATTGTTTGAATAAGTAGCAGGCTGTATGATAAAGAAAACCACGTGCGAGACAAATAAAAAAAAGTTTGTGAAAAAATAAAAAAGCGTGGGAAACGCATTACGCCTTCTTTCGTAATAAAAAAAATTGTGTGTCTTCCTCAATTAGTGACAATGTAATAAATAAAAGTAGGTACTATTCTTATTCATAAGTTGCACTTACTTTTTTTCTCATAGAGGGTGATAAAAAGTAAAGTGTCCAACTCGGAAGCAGCACTATTTTAAACACAAGTGAGATACTTTGAATCCCTCGCTACGTTCAGGATTCTACTCTAGAATCCTTCGCTCCGCTCTGGATTCAAAGAAACACTCGCTTTAAAATTGTTGTTTGCTCCTTAGGTAAGCAATCTACTATATTTTTAATTTTATCAACAGTTCACGTGTGGATAAAATTATAAAAAATATTTAATTTTGAAATCTCAAACTAATAAAATGCATAGGTAAAATTGTTTGTTTCATTGTAAGACGTATAACTAATAATCTCAGAAAGAAGTTATATGATTACAAAAGCTACTCTATTGTTGAGTGCCACACAATATGTTTTATGGTATGGTATGGTTGACTTCCGCGCGGACTAATTCGCGCGCTGAAGCTATTCCAGTAAAAAAAGTCTCGTCGACCGGCCGTACTAAGTGCTGATATACACGATCGGCACGTTGCCAACGGTAGACGCAACTGCAGCCGTCGACTCGTCGGTGGCAGTCATCGACACGTCGACGGCAGCCGCCGACGCGTCGACTGCAATGTGCCGCTCGTGTATATGAGCACTGAGCACCCTGTGCAGTCAGCCACGTGACCAAAAAACTAAAATTTTTACAACAGCATAATCCTCAACCTCTTACCTACACTTAACCATATCCTCGTGAAGCTCGTGTCGACACGAGAAAAGAAGATAGACCTGAAAGAGCACTAAACTTAAAAATAAGTTGACAGGCACTAGTTCTCTCGATACCCCTTAGAATTCAGCCCACTGTTGCACTGTCTTGAACGTAACTTAGATACAGACGCCAGCACGTCAACCTACCCGAAACTGACAAATTTTCAGTTTTGTGATTAAAGTTGAAAATCTATTTAAAAAAAATTGACAGAATGTCGTAGATGCGTCTGTACACTACCTAGCGTGTAATAAATCAAAACTTTCATAGTAAAACAACGCATAGTTGTATTGTTACTGTAATTGTTCTCTTGATGTTATAAGAGACCTGATACACTGTTTATTTGCAAGAAACCAGGGACCGAAAACTTTTATAAATTACGGTACAGGTATCGAAGAATTTTGGTTACTTCCACGACTAGAAATAAAGGAAGAAAGAATAATATTTATTTGGACACAGTTCGTGAAACACATAATAATAATATAAAAAGTGAAAATAATCCTATAGCAATAATAGTGTGTGCCTCACGGCTGCGCCAAAAAGGTTCAATTCAGAATTAATGCCAGACAAATGCTGTCTGACGCTGGTTTTCTAATGAACCCTTAAGTGACGGGGAGTACCAACAGCTTCAACATACCTAATACATTACGACGATGACTAAGGTTACCGCTATCTGGGTAACCAAGAAGAAGAAACATGTTACCTCTATTAGGTTACCGTTTTAATACCGGTTACACACACACACAGGCGATCAACGCCCTTTGACTAATGCCGACGGCACGTCTAAGATAGAGGTAATTTTTATTTCGGTAACCGATATTAATACTGGTTGTATTCAATTTAAGGTACCCTTTAAAAATACGTGTAAAAAATATAAATGTTGTAACCGAAAAAATACCCGTATTGACCATACCGGCTTCGGTCCCTGCAATAAACGCAATATATATAATAATGCAAGATGTAGGTATTAATATTATTGGTCGCAAGCGTGTCGGCTAAGGGTGGTAGGTTCTATCCCTGGGTCGTGAAAAATGTTATTGCGATTGATAGATAGATAGATAGATAAATCGTTTATTTAGTACACACAAAAAACAGCAAAACATACAAAAACACGCTCACGATTGCTCATAATAAAATCTCTCAGTTGTAGCCCGGGGCAATCAAAGTCAAAGTCAAATAATTTATTTCAATTAGGCACAAAAAAGGCACTTTTAAACGCCAATTTTACAAAAAAAAAAAAAAAAGATTCTAGTTGCCCCTTCCAAAAGGTAGTTTTCGTATAGAGAAGAATGGGCAAGAAACTCCACCGATCACCGTTCTTTTGAAATGTTTTCACAATGTCTTGTATACATCAATTATATGTGAAGATGTGAAGACGATGTACCTAGAATAAGATTACTATACCACGATAGGTAAACATAATGAAAGATTAAGGAATGACAGATAAATTAATTATGTGATAGATACACGGTGCTCAAATATTTGCAAAAATTGTAAAATTATACGATATTCCTAACATTTTAACAAGTAATAGGTACTAATAAGTCAGTGTGTGAGTTCAAGTAATCACAGAATGTAAAATCAATATTATAAAAAAAATAATATTATACAATTCAATTATGAACCAGTTAGATTTTGTCTTATCAATTAAATTAGCAACCAGTTAGATTTCGTACGTAATCATAACTGGAAAAATGTGGGTGTAGTATTAGGTAGATATCTCTGCTTAACCCTTCGGGGATAACAGGTGTGAAACAGGAAAACAGACAAAAACGTAATGATATGTCAGATGAATCGTTGAAAGTATTCACACTGTATTTGACTAAATTTCTGTCTTCAAAGAAATTCCAAGATGGTGTTCTCAAATTCAATACCAAGCCAGATTCAAGGCCTATTGTGCCCCTCAAAATTTATGAAGCTACCCTCTTTTATATTAAAAACAGCACAATAGAGACTTGCCTCCAAGTTTCAGTTTCTATAGGAACATGTTTTCTTTTCTGTTCCGTGTAATTTATTCTGATTGAGTTCGTTATACATGTAAAACATTTTGCTTCATTACTTTGGGAGTTTTGAGGCAAGTTTATTTATATATTTGGTTGAAACTTTTTGGTATTGTGACATTGTGAAGTGAAAAAAATGCAATGTGTAATAATAATAATATATTCTTTATTTCGGACTACACATACAAGTACATACAATCCATATAGTGTTAGTAACAATGACTTAAAAACTATGTTAGTAAACTTTTACAAACTAAACAACTAAAACTGACGTGGCCCAGTAATGCATATTTAAAATGGTTGAAGGATTCTTAATAATTAGGCCAGCACTGACTGCTTTTTTGGTTTCGTGGTCACAAGCGCGACTACTGAGCGTGGGGTCCTGAGTTCGATTTCCGAGTCGGGCAAATTAAATTAGCAACCGGTTTGATTTTGTCTAGACTCTAAATTGTCCTATGGAGCAGGACCAGCACAAGGTATTCTGTTGTAACATTTAACACAGTACCCCATAAAAGATGTATGTACTTTAGATAATCTGAAAAATGGTTGAAATAATTTTACCTCTTGTGATTTTTTTGCCGATAAAAAACTAATCAAAATGAGGAATCATAATGTGCTTTGAATACATAACCTCATTATGTTTTGAAGTCAGTTATAAAGAAACAAAAGGACAGGCTCCAAATAAAAATGTGCATATACAAAAGATGTCAAGTAAAATGATTTTAATACGAAATCTAAACTCAATATTTTTCACAGTCGAGCAACGAGTGTAAACAGTGCTTAAACATACAAAATCTTAAGCACGCTTAACACTGCACCAGTCATTTATACCCCCATAAAGCACTCGAGCCACAATTTGAGCTCGGGTGAGAATAACTTAAGTATAATAGCGTCGCCTTGACTTATAAGTTATAATACTTTGTCGCATATGGTAGTTTCCATAAATTAACGGTTTACTAGCCTTTTATGCCAGTACTATTCTGTAAAGTTTACTTGGAACCTCACTCAAGTGAGCTCACGCAATTCGAAAGCAAACTCATTTTTTCTTATATATATATTTTATTCATTTATTTTCAGGTAAATACCACCCATAGCGAACATAAATTAACAAATTAATAAGATTAATTAAATTAAAATAACATCAAATAAAAGCAAAACCAATAAAGAAAAAAAAAAAAAAAATTACCCTCTCCGACACTGGTACAGCAACATGACTGCTGGAACAATGCCGAATAAAGGGGCAGTCCAGTCTTCCCGCAATTATCGCCAGTACAATGTTGGGGCTAACGCGTACCCTGCGCACCAAGGACGCGGCGCGCTTGCGCATGGTCGCGTGAAAGCAATCGGTGTGTGCCTCTGCGAACATACCCGAGGCGCTGCAGTGTCGGGGTAGCCCTATCACCGCCCTGAACGCGTTATTGTACTGGACGCGGATGGCGCTGTAATTTCTGTTAGAGTAAAATCATCGCAGATTCGGAACGAGACCGTTCAAATTTCAAAGTGATGTTTAGAGAATAACCAAGAGGTCAGCTATTGCGTTGTTATTCTTGAAAAGTTTCATGAACTTGGATACGCATTAGATTATTGTTGTTTTCACCAGATTCAACGCAAAATTAGTCTACTGAATGAGTGAGTGAAAGCTTGAGGTCGAAAGGAAGTTCATTCGACTGATTTCAGCGACTCAAATTATGCTTGGCACCTAGGTATGCTTTTAAACCCTACCCTGTACACGTTATAATGAAAATACAATACCTATACGCCAGAAGGCAATAATGTATTAATTAAATTGCCTTTACAAGGAAACTTGGCACTTTGCTGGTTCAATGAGGTTAATAAGGTACTCGCAAAGTTTGAGAATCGATACTGGTAACTTGTACAGCTTGAAAGCCTCTGATAGTGTTATGTAATGAGTTTAAGAATAGTTTGACATAGATTTGAGAGTGAAGAATTTAATGAATCTTTTAAACGTAATTTGGATTTTGAAATACAAAACATCACATGACATTATTTTTGAGTTTTAACCGGCTTTAGAAAGAAAGAGGTTCTAAGTTTTCTCATAATGTCGAGAATATCACGCCGCACCGGGCGACCGCGGGCGGGAGCTGCGGTCGCGGAAGGGGCGTTCGAGCAGCGCGCGCGCAGAGGCCGGCTCACCACTGCGTCTTCGACCGCTATAGAACGTATTCGCATAAGTAATCATTCTCGCCTACATTACTTCAAATTGTTATTTTTTTGTTTTCCGTTGTAAATCTTCACATTATAATACAGTCCAGTATTATCAAGTTACCGGTGTTTTAGTCCTCGTACCACCTGGAGGATATACTCATTCCTCTTTAGATGGTAATACCAAAATACTACTTGCAAACCCAAGTACCATTAATGTCCCATGTCTGAGAGTTCAGAGATAGTTCGAATTCAGCAATTAAATAAAGCAGTCAGACGCTAACCGCTACTTGCGTCACTCGCGTAATTTTTTAATCAATATCTTAGTTTTAAATATTGTTCTGAATTTTTTGGTCTTACCTGTCATTTTCTAACAGTATTAGCAGTAAAAATAGTGATTTTAAGCCGCGTGAGTCGACTGTAACGAGTTGGTTACGGTCGGTTAAATCACTATTTTTACTGCTAAATAATTGCTATTATCGTCTATGGGCTGTTTTAACCTATGGTCTGACGGATATTCTCGACAATTAGACCAAAAATAATCAAAAAATGACAGGTAACACCCAAATTCTGAAAAATGTTTAAAGTGACGTAAGCTGCGCGTCAATTTTCAAACTGCGAGGCCAGACCGGTTAATGTCTGTTTCGTATCAGGCGGGAGGAAACGCCCGGGTGTCATCACTGCGTGGATCGCCCGGAGGACACGGTGGAGCATATGGTGGAGGTCTGCCCGGCTTGGGCAGAGCATCGCCGTGTCCTCGTGGAGGCGATCGGTGGCGGGATCTCTCGCGTCCGGCCCTGGTCCAGGCCATGGTATGGAACGAGAGAGCATGGGAGGCCGTCACTTCCTTCTGCGAAGCAGTTATGCTCGCGAAGGAGGAGGCAGAACGCGTCAGGGATAGGCAAATTTCGCGTCCTCACGCCCCTAGCCGCCGCAGGAGACGCCCTGGGTGTCGGGAATCGCAGACCGATTCGCAAGGACCAGACCCGGGTCGACGGCGCGTTGTGTTCCACGCGCGCCTCAATGAGATGTCAGCACAACGGAAGGGGTCCGATAGAACCGATGCCTGCCGGGGTTGCGGGAAAGTCCGAAAGGGATACCGTGGCCCCTGGCAACGTATAGGCAACTGAAGGAACACGGGTGGGTTTTAGTCACTAAGAGTCTAACACGCCTCTCCGCCCAGAGCGGGAGAAGTTATTTAATAATTTCCGACCCAAAAAAAAGACCGGTTAATGTTTATAAAGCGAAATTAAATTTATTGTGTAATATTGAATGAACATTTAATTTCATCTACTATAGAATCCATAACAAATGCTAACAAAAGTTCTATACTATGTTTGACATGTTTACAACTTTTAATTATTACCGTATTTCTTTTATTATGGCATCTCGATGAACAGTTTAGTGTGTGGTTTAGTTTAGTGTTTTTCCCATGTTCAATACCTATGCTCTGCCCATGGTAAAAATTTTCGTTCTACCAACAATCGTCTTCTACGATGTCCTTCTCACCACTCTGGTTCTATTCACTCTTATTTCTTTGTCCAGGCGGTATTTCTTTGGAATGCGCTTCCTCTGAACATCAGGATGACAACCAGTCGGTTATCTTTCAAACTGAAGGCACGTGAACATATTCGTGAAAAGTTGGCAGAATCTTAGCAGCGCTAATTTGCTGGATTTGTTTTCTCCTCTACCTTTCGTTATTTCTCCTGACAAAGTTTATTCGGTTTATATGTATGTATGTATTAGTAAGTATTCATTTTCAAGTTATCTATTACTTATGTTGCACCTGCCATGTTTTGTCTCTGCTCCACCCTAAGGTTGACCGATAGAAAGTGCCTCAGGCATTAAGTCCGCCTTTGTACAGTATTTTTTTACTCGTGCATAAACTTTTAATAAAATAAATTAATAAATAAACAGTTTTAACTTTGTGAGGCATTATTTATGTCATAGACAGCATATGATAAATTATGTATATAGATCTTGGCCGACCATTGTGTAAACGTAGTAGCACCAATTGAAAAAAAAATTGAAGAAGATTGCGCGTTAAAAATGCAAATATAACAAAAACGAGGGTAGGAATGAATTCATTGGGACGTTTTGTGAACACGGGGGATCGTTGTGAAGGAGATTTCTATTTTACCGTAATTCTTTTATAAAGTTTGGTGCAAATCATGAAATGCGCGATAAATTATGTTCTGTTTATTTGTCTCACTGAAGGACGAAGACCTTATCTCGTGCAGAGAAGGAACGATGATCACAGCGCTTGTTTAATACATGATAGCGATTTTGGATGACCGAAAACCATTGAGACGTGTTTTCTTTACAAAAATTCAAAAAAAATCAAACGTCATTTAATCAAACTACGCTGAGAATCAGCACCTTTCGAACGTCTAAATTACATAAGACAGTCCCCCAAAACGCCCACCCTTCACCACTTCCTAGTGCTTTAGCTGGGAAGAAGAAGTGGCGCAACAAACACCCAACGATACTTTCCTTCACGATACTTTCCTTCACGATACTTTCCTTCACGATACTTTCCTTTCCGATACTTTCCTTCACGATACTTTCCTTTCCGATACTTTCCTTCACGATACTTTCCTTTCCGATACTTTCCTTCACGATACTTTCCTTCACGATACTTTCCTTCACGATACTTTCCTTCACGATACTTTCCTGGAATTCCATCAAATCCGGGAATGCACAACTTACTTACTCATGGTATGGAAACGACTTATCAGCCCTCTTATAAAGGTTACTTTTGCGGTGTTAACATAAAAATGTATGTACCTACTGTAAACATTTTTTTTAAGAAACTCAAGGCACCGAGTTGTTTGTCGCTATGTGCTATGTCCATTTGGCAACCTACTTTACAACATTATTTTATTTTCTATAGTCAAAAAGTACTAAATTTATCAATTCCGGAATCGCGAGATTTTTGCGACCGATACAAAAGTGCTTTCCATAATAGCCAACACCTCAATTTTAGGTAAATATGCATCCGAATATCCGATCTCTAGTTATGACAGTCGAGCCGTGTGGTAAAAAAAATATCATAATAAGTATTTTTTTCATCCGCTTTCTCCCACTACTTACACCATACCCCCACTCCCGACTCGCCCTCATAAGCTCCACAAATTGCTACATCTATCTACTTCATTGTCTTATTGTAAGCGTGTTAAGGAGATACTTCTCTTTTTATATCTTTTGATTTTACTTTTACTTTTGTCAGCTTTTTTTGGTAAGATTCTTTGCTTATTGAGAATTTGATTGATTGATTTAGAGCTTTTGAGAAAAAGGGTTTTATTTGAGCTAGTAACTTAGCATCTTAACTAATATTATAAATGCGCAAGTGAGTTTGTTTATTACGCTTTCAAGCTAAAACGGCTCAACGGATTGGGATGAAATTTGGCACATGGGTAGACCATGACATGTATTAGGACTTAGAATACTTTTTATCCTGATATTCGAACGGGATCGAAACTTACGCGGGTGATTTTGCGGGGTACTGCTAGTAATAAATAAATAGCATAATAAAGTTAGATACAGGAATGAGGCTTGTTACCCGATTAATTACGGCGAACTCCTAAAGGAGGGTAATGTTGAATGGTAATAAGTGCTAACAACTGCATCAGCCTGATTCTTGATAAGTGACCTTGTTTCGAAGTTTTTTGCAGTTGGGTTATTTTTTTGTTTTGTTTTTGCTGCATTCGCTTTTCACTTTACTGTCCCAACATTTAAACAACAAAAAAGTGATTGTGATTTAATTATAAGTCTGTAATTGTCCCAGATTGTAGGGTAAAGGCCTCTTCTGTTCGGCTTTTAAGATTTAATATTTTCTTGCGATGCTTTCCTTAAACGTAGCGTAACGTGACATGTCTTAGATTAACTAAAAAGTATAAAATTTAAGGACATTAAAGCCACAAATATGAACGTAATAACAAATCAAAAATTTCCGTACACTTTATAATTAACTAACTTCCGTCAGCGGCTTCGCCAGCGTGATATCTTTATATATTATAGCCTATATTATTCAGTGACAATATAACAATTCAATGATGAAAGATTTTTTTAAATCAGTTCAGTAGTTTTTGAGTTTATTTATAACAAACAAACCTACAAAAAATCTAATCTTTTCTCTTTATAATATATGTTTAGATTAGACTAACTATTTATTATTTAAAAACCTTGCTAAGATATAAACAAAAAGAGAAAAGATAAGGCAGGTGTAAACAAAATAAATAAACGAACAGTCCATTGACAAAATATTCTTGAATTTCCTCAGTTTCGGATGGCAAGCTTGAAATTTTACAAATATTTGTACAATTTTGTTACGCTCTTGGGTATACGGGGAAATTTCAGTTTCACGAGATAAACTGTGGAAATGGTGTGTAAGAAAACCATGAAATTATAATGGATTTCTTTGTTGAGCTTGTTAAAGATACCTTTTGTAGGTATTTGTGTATTTTGTGTTTTTTCTTTAAATGTGCGTTTTGTTTGTGCAGAATAAACATATTTCTTTCTTTCTTTTATCTTGTGAGAATATTAACAGATGTTATTTACTTTATACTCAATACTTTTTTTGCATTCCACATGTAGGTATTCTTAGGTGGTCAACTTCTGATTAGATCATGGACCCTGTCGGGCACAGGAAAATAAGTGAGTTAGGGGAGAGAAAGCATTTGTTAATTATATATAACATTACTTAGCAACCTACTATATTACAATAATGATGTAGGTATTTTATGACATAAACTAATAGCTTTAATACAAAATACACAAAATACATGGATTCAGTCCGTGATTCTGAACTCCCACGCGTTGAAATTTTTCGTCAGTAAAAAAAAATATGTGCAATGCCTACGTGGTCAAAATGAATGGAACAGCTGATTTTTGATGTACTGAATCCATGGTAAAAGTTTTTGCGTTGATGTTCCTGCCACCTTGTATAAACAGGTATCTATTGAGAGAATTAATAAATCAAATAAAATTTAAAGTCTATTATTTAGTTTCGCAAAGGCCTCAGAAGTCACTTCATTTCGTTTTCATTTCGTCAAACTCACTTTCTAAGATTGTGTACCTACTCAATAAACTTATTATGTCGGGCACAACATCGTTAATATGTATTTTCATATTAACACTGTTTTAAGCTTTCACGGTGAATATCATAGTTATTTAAATTGTTAACCCACTTCAAAAAGGACGAGGTTCTCAATTCTACTGTATGTTTTATTTTTGAATGTTTGTAACGCAATTACTTCGCCAATTATGAATTGATTTTGATGATTATTTTTGTTTGGTAGGTCATTCTTCAGTGCAACATCCTCTTTATCCACACAGAAAATCCTTACTCCTTTATTTTCCAAGCATTTTACATTTTCAGTACGAAAATGTATTAGCAATAAATCAGCTAGAATATTGCTGAGACAAGTGAACAAGACAAGGCAGCTACAATCCTATCGTAAACAAATTGTGTAGAGACTCTTGGGAATATAAATCCGATCCCCTTTGTTATCTCACTGTAAGCAGATTTGTTACAAAAGAGGATAGGGTTCACAAAGCTACAGAAAAACAGTACTGCTATTCTGTAAAGTTCACTTGGAACCTCACTCAAATGAGCGCACACAATTCGAAAGTGAACTCATTTGTTTTTAAAGTAAATCATCGCGGATCACAACGAGATACCGTTTGAATTTCGAAGTGATGTTTTGAGAATTCACAATGGCATTGGTTGTTTGTTAACTTGATCGTTATGATGTTACAAAAAAACAAAAGAAAAACTATCTAAACTGCATCGGGAGATTGTGTTTCTGTGATGTTATAGAAATGCACTGAAAAGGTTTATTGAAACTCGACCCCTAAGCGGATCAAATAGAGGGTTGAGTTTTTATGCAAACAAATTGACGATGAATAGCTTCAAAGTAGATAGATAAGATAGATAAATCGTTTATTTAGTGCACACAAAAAACAGCACAACATACAAAAACACGATTAAATAATGACTAATTAGCTATTAGGAAATAGCTGCAAGGTGCCAAACAAATAAAAAAGGAAGAAAACAAGACATTGTGATGACACTATTGGCTATGACACACTTTAAAATAATGGATCAACGAACGTAAAAAACTGCGGTGTGCGTCTCAAGGTTGCACCAAATGGGAGTCCAGGTCAGCATGTGCCAGGCAAATATACCTGACGATGATATTCTGCTGAATCTCTGCAGTGACATACGTATGCCTATAATATGTATAACGCTGCTCAATTCCAGATATATATGTTCCATTACTTTATCCGTTGGATAGTTTAATAAAATTGTTGCTCTGCGTTTAAATTTATCTGATCGATAGTGCCTATCCGGAGAACTAAAATCCAACCATTTACAGGCACTGCTGAATTGTCTAGGGGTCGGACAATCAACAAAAAAAAGATAAAGCTAGTTATCAATTCCAAAGCGTAGTAGGTTTGTATAGAGAAGAACGGGCAAGAAACTCCATGGACACGTTTTTAGATTAAAAAAAAATATTGTTACGTAAATCAGGAGCCTCTAAATCTGTTTTCAACCAGAAATTCTTAGCATAATAGTATATTAGAGATTAGAGAATGCACATTTCATTCATTCATTCATTTCATTGAGGACATCGAGAGGGAACGGAGGGCGCTGGCAGTGCGAGCGAACATGATAGCCCGCAGGTTTGCACGTTGTTCGACAGAAGTCAAAATTACACTTTTCAGGTCTTACTGTACATCATTCTACACGTGCAGCCTGTGGGCCGACTGTACTCAAAAGTCTTTCAGTGCTCTCCGAGTCCAATTTAATAATGCGTTCAGGGTGCTGATGGGGCTGCGGCGATTCTGTAGTGCATCAGGGATGTTTGCTGAACATCGCGTAGACTGCTTTTACGCTACTATGCGTAAAAGATGCGCTTCCCTGGTGCGTGGAGTACGTGGCAGCGCCAACAGCATCCTTAACATGATCGCTAGTCGGCTGGACTGCAGTTACATCAGTCACTGCAGCGCCATTTGTCATGGGATGGCGCCGCAGTGATTGTTGTATTTACTTTTCTTTTAATAATCTGTTTCACTCTGTATTACTAACACTAGTCTATAAGAACATTGTTAATAACAAAATGGACACCATGGTCTGAAATAAATTGAATTAAATAGTTTAGGATAGTTCATACTATAACTCGATTTTTATAACTGTGCGCTTGGAGCTGTCAAATTCGTAGGTTGTTAGTATTGAATTCCCCCGCCTGGTTACCTCCTCAGTGCCTCGACGCCTCCTAATACGGTCTACACAACTCGTGTCGTCTCCACAGTTCTATCTTATTATTCGTTAAGTTGTTATTGTTATTATTTAAACCACATACACTGTAAAATGTTGACGTTGACAGGCGTACAGTTATAAAAATCGGGTTATAATTCCATGTTGCCACGATTGTAGGTACTTACTAATTCCATGCTGCCACGATAGTAGGTACTTACTAATTCCATGCTGCCACGTTAGTAGGTACTTACTAATTCTATGCTGCCACGATAGTAGGTATTTACTAATTCCATGCTGCCATGTCATTATTCTAAAGTAGCCATCTTGTTCTAAACCTTTGCCGACCTTTGGTGAAAATACGAAGAAAACGAATTTTCCCCGATATGAGACCTGGCTAGATCGATTTTTCGGCCCCCTAAACCCCTTTATTGCAACTACAACGTCATTAAATATATAAATATAAATATTACTTGTTTATTAATAAAGGATTGATTACTTACAATTTTAACATTTTCTTCATATTTCTACATATAAATAATTGAGGTGTCCTTTACAACGTCCCGGACAGCGTCATAATGTACGTGAGGTCACAACAAATCCAATATGGCGGACTCTGGAATATATTTTACTTCAGTACTGAAGTGAAATATTTTAAGTAGATCTTGCTCGCTTCTTTACATAAAAACTTCAACCCTTTGTTGGGATGAATTTCAAAATATCCTTTCTTAGTCAGCTCTATTTTCTAAAAGTAAAGTAGTCTAGCAAGAGCCCAACGTTTATGGAATGGACAGACAATCTTATTCGTTGCAAAATGGACTTGAACACACTCCATAATTATTATTTTAGCTAAGATGGATTAACAGAGACTGCTTTAATAATTGCAGACCAAGCTAGAATTTCTCTTGCCGGATTACCGCCATGTTGATGTGGGATCTGGAGGCAAAAGTCCTCGCGCACATTTGGGAGTGGCGCGAGGAGGCGAAACGCCGGGGCGTAACTCCGCTGCCGCGAGAAATCGCGGCACAGCGGACAGAGCTCCGGCGGGATCTCAGGGCGTCATGGAAAGTGCGATTGTCGCAACCCAGTGCTGGGCACGCCACTATTGCGGCGATAAGTCCCCTCTTTGAGGAGTGACTAGAGAGGCGCCACGGCCTCCTCACCTTCCACCTGACGCAGGTCCTCACCGGACACGATTGTTTCGGGAGGTTCCTGTTTCGTATCAGGCGGGAGGAAACGCCCGGGTGTCATCACTGCGTGGATCGCCCGGAGGACACGGTTGAGCATACGGTGGAGGTCTGCTCGGCTTGGGCAGAGCATCGCCGTGTCCTCGTGGAGGCGATCGGTGGCGGGGATCTCTCGCGTCCGGCCCTGATCCAGGCCATGGTACGGAGCGAGAGGGCATGGGAGGCCGGCATGGCTCCTTTCACTGTCCAGATTAAAACGACAGCAATTTCATAAGAAACCACAAAAAATATCTTGACTCTTTGAAAAAAAGTGGCCGCCACTTATTAAACACTCCTAAAATAGGTCCTTGGAACGACCTTGAGTCTGCCAAAAGTCACCAAAATATCACGACTCAGTCGAAAAACAGATCACTCGAAAGAAAATATGCTAAAATTATACTCCTCGACTACTCAACGTCTCATGAATAACGAGAGGGACCTCCTAAGGGGCTGTGGAGGATCAAAAGAGGTCTGTAATGACTTCCTTAACATATTACACCTCGGTTGAAATAAGAGGAATAGGTTTGTCGTGGAATGAAGTACGAATGTTTTAGCTGGTCGTAATATGAGTTATTTAGTATGGCTTATTGTGTGTGTGTGTGTGTGTGTGTGTATGTGTGTGTGAGTGTGAGTGTGTGAAGTATAGTTGTTGGAATTTGTGATGGATAGGTTGGCATGGGCCTGGCCCCTCTAAAGTAATTTAAAAAATTAAAAACCCGACTGCATCTTTTATTTTCAGTTTATTCGTTTTTTATCATTTCTCATTCCAAATAACATTTAAATATATCATTTGTATAAATTTTTGTAATCACTTTTCAAAACTCTTAATTTTAATATCCCATTCGATATGGTAAGGAGTTTTTTTTTTACTTATATTTTTATATTTTGGCCTAAAACCCGCCATTTACATTTTTTTTAATTTTAATTTACCCGTTGACACTCGCGCAATAAAGACGAATCTAGCGACATATCATTTAATCAGAATCGGTTCAGCCGTTTAGTAGTTACGAGTCTTACAAGGGAACATAGAGACGGACATACATATAGGGCAAACACATAACCCTCCTTTTTTGGCTTTGCCGCAGTCAGGTAAAAAATCCCAGTAAATTGAAATTTTACTAAGGTTGACACTATCTGTCAAACTGGTCCTTAGTCTTAAAAAAATATTCCTTGATAATTACTGAAGTGCGAGCAACATCAACATTAGTGTGTCTTACCATCAAAGCCTAGCTTAGCCACCGAGATCATTTTAAGCAAATGTTGTCCGACCTGCAACATTTTAAAGCCTAACCCTCTAGGGCTAACCATTTTTTTTTTTTTTTTTATGGCAAATTATCAAATAACTTCTCCCGCTCTGGGTGGAGCGGAAGGGCATGTCAGACTCTTACTGACTAAAACCCACCCGTGTTCCTTCCGTTGCCTGTACGTTGCCAGGGGCCACGGTATCCCTTTCGGACTTTCCCGCAACCTGGGCATCGGTCTTATCGGACCCCTTCATTTGCTGACATCTCTTTGAGGCGCGCATGGAACACAACGCGCCGTCGACCCGGGCCTGGTCCTTATCGGACGGCGAGCTACCCATTGCTTACCGTCCGCAAAACCGCGCCTACGGTGGCCGGGAATCGGCCTGCGATTCCCGTTAGGGCTAACCCTGCTAAAGCTTTTGTGTGTAGAACTAATTACGAAGTCTACTTTACATGGAACTCAAAACATAACTGGCGAAATGTGTGTACAATATACACCTCTGATTACCCCTTCGGGAACTACGCACGCTCGTAGTTCCCGAAGGGGTAATCAGATGTTATGTTTATGTAATAATCATAAAAACTGTTTATATATAGTCCTCCAGACCAGAGCCTTCGGTGCGGGAGATATTATAGTGCACAAGTGTGTGCGCAGACACAGGTGCACTCTGTCTTCCCTCACTCTCATTGTCCGATGGGACGGCAATACGACACGACCGGAGAGAGATCAGGCGTAAGACCAACGGCTTAACGTGCTTTCCGAGGCACGGGGGTGTCACACCGTCAATTTCCAAACTCCGGGCTGTTTCTAAGAAATTCCTAATGGAAAAACCGAATAACTCTAAAAAAAACCACTAAAGTTAAGTAATGTATTGTATTGTACAGTTTTTGCTTATACATAACCGGTGGAAAAATAACTATAACACAGTTTTTGGAACAATAATTTATTTTGTGCGGCGTCTGCGTCTCTCTACTTGTCACAACAATGCCACAGACAGTAAAAGCATAGACAAGTAACTGATGTTACGTCGGGTGCTGACACGCGGACAACATTATGTTTTATTTTTTAATGTATTTAATACATCTGTTTAATTACTTTTATTTTGTATTTATGTATATGAATCTTTCTGTCCGTGACATCACTGCAGGCCCTATCAGAATACCAGCGCTGCGACATTTATTATTAAATTTCGCAGCATCATGCTGAGATAGGAGCCTTTTGGCCTCGCACAGGAATTTCCACTTTATATGAATTTTTACTGTTTGTTTTTAATTTTTTATTTTTAGTGAGTGTGTGTTTAGTTTAATTAAGATCTCCTGTGCTTGTCCCAATAAATACTTTTTCTTTCTTTCTATTTTCTTATTAATATTATGTATCTAATGTTTTTTTTTTTCAATAGCCACAACTATATTTTTGTAAGAAATTGTTGAACTTGATGTGTAAAATATGCCAGATACGACATTGTTAAATTGCTTTCCGAGGCACGGGAGTATCACACCGCCAACTTCCAAACTCCGGGCTTTTAAGAAACTAAGGAATTCCTAATGGAATAACCCAATAACACTTTGCCCGACCCGGGAATCGAACCCCCCATGCTCACCAGTCGCGCTTGCAACCACGAGACCAACGGGGCAGTGAAATGTAACACGTTACGGAACGGGACGACAATTTTTGGAAACATCGTTTCATAGAAAATACCTATATACTTACGAAAGAGCACGGTGTGTCACGGGTGCACGGCTGGGACGGCGCCGTGGCACCCAAGGGGAAGGGACGATGCTTAGCACGTCCCGCTCCACGCGTGTCACGTCTTTTCCGTGGTCCCGCTGCGTATACATAGTCGCTCCGGTCGCTCCGGAGATCCAAGTTGTTTAGTTAGTTCGTTTTGCGTAGTAGTCCTCCATTTATTATATCATTAGATAAATAACCGTTATCATTCTTTATTTCGATATAAACGTATAATAAACTCTGTTATTTCATGATAAATACAAAGCAATATATTTTATTTAGCTGTCACATTAAAAGTGCAGTAATTTCAACAATACTACACAATAACTGTCGTTATTTTTCTAATGCTGTAATAAATGGAGTAGGTATTAGTTTTTATCACTACGTCGTGGTGCGTATGCGTTAAAAATCCGTCCGATGTTTTTATAACACCAAGTTCTATCTCCGCCCGTCCCCGTCCAAACGCCGTCTGGTATGCAGCGAACTTTAATCAAAAGCCTGGTCAAAACAGTAGGCAATCAAACCACTTGACACGAGAGAATGGATAACCGATTAATTCGGAAACCGGATTTGACAACAGACTAATTTGTTATAGGATTGCAATCAACGGCATTTTGTCTCTCATACAAAAAACTAGTTAAACTTGTTAATCAGATGGAAAGTAGGTCATTCCCTGGACACCAGCGATATCAAGGAATTTACTGATATGTTGTCGAACTAAGAGACAAAGTTAATTTGTCTTATGTGCCACGTTTGTGTCGCGGATTCACAACGAGACACCGTTCGAATTTCGAAGTGATGTTCATATTCTTTCTTTTTCGTGTGCTTAACACAGTTTTTATGCCCCCCATGGGCCTCTGACTTGGCTTCACATGCCGTCGAGAAAGATCTCTCAGGAATTTCCTCACGATGTTTTCCTATACCGTTTTTGAAGTATGTGATAATTATACAATAAACTCAAACTCAAAGCATTTATTTCAATTAAACCATTTAAAAGCACTCTTGAGTTGTCAAAGAGTCGGCCAGTAAGTCAGAAAGTTGAAGCTAGTTGCCCATTCCAAAACGTAGATCTCTATGGAGAAGAATGGGCAAGAAACTCCAAGGACACTCTTTTAAATATAGAAATTACAATGTAAAAAAATAAAAAATACAATTAAAAATAAGCCCTGGCAGATAAGAGATGACCAGTCTCAACCGACGGCGCCCGTTCACGAACATGACGAGTGGATCAGCACCATCCAGATCAACCATTTTGTAGGGAACCGAATGATCCAACACACTCGCCACCATCAGCGAGACATTTAAGTGAGCATGACATACTCTCAACTGCCATGCTCTTTCAAGTCAACATACAACATAATAACATAGTAAACGGCTCCATGGTACGTACATGAATCCGAAAATTCAGAGGTGCGTGCCTTGGGTTCGAACTCGAGACCTATTATTGGCAGTCCAACGGTTCTCACCACTAGGCCAATACTGATACGAAGTTATGTTTAAAGAATAAAACAACAATGTTGGGCGGCGGAAATTTACATAGTGATTCTTCTTTCGATGAACTCTTCCACAAAAAGATACCAAAAATAGAATTTCTAACAAAGCTAATCTTTTCCTTTGAACAAGTGAAACCTCTTTAGGCAAGGTTTGAGACAATGCTTTTTAATTAGCAATTAGGACCCTTTTGGATAACTAAGACCGGTTAAATTAGGTCGTTTTTTCCTTAACAATCTTTTTTAATTAAATTAAATTGTTTACACTTTTTTATTGTGATTAGCTTGTTAAATGTCTTAATTAAAGTTGGGGTTTCTCGCAATGGTCCTCACCATTGCGAGAAACCCCAACTTTAATTAAGACATTGTCTGTAAACTAAAATTAATTTAACTGTCTATTTTAGAGTTCTGTATCTAGTGCATCTCAATGACATCTATTGGCCCAAAATGGTACACATTTTGGAATACATTTTACTACATTAAATTTAACAGAAATAACATTTTTGCAATTTAATTACAGTCCTATTAAAATTGTAAATAGAATATAATCACGATGTAACATTTCGTTTTTGTTTCATTGCAATCGTCTCATCCAATAAAAAGATATGCTAATTTAATGTTTTCAAAATGATACCCATACCATCAATAAGCACTACGTTCCAGGCGGCAAGGGGTAACGGAGATGTGGAGCGTATGCTGCCTCTAATATTAAGAGCTAATATTACTGGGCGGTCACAGTCCATAAATTACAGGCTACCACTCTCGAAAGAGCTGTGATCGACTTTGGTAAAAAAAACTTTGCAAAAAAGCAAATACATGTCGCGCTTAGTCGTGTCAGAAGTTTGGAAGGCATAGTTTTATCAGAGTTAACAACAAATTATTAAAGCGACCACACGGCCACAGATCATTGACGGAAATAACGAGGCTACAAAATCTGTCTTCTGACAATAAAGGCCACACATAACATACGACTCAAGTAGCGCAATTTGATGCCGGGATATTACCATTAAAATCATTTATAGCCAGAGCACATCTCATGGCAATTCGAATAAGTCCAAACACGGCCAGGATACATTGTTTATGACGGAGTTCCAGTGCCGTCCTTCCGGCTTCATCTTCAGATCATTTCGATGGTCATCAGAATTATTTATTTAAACGTGCTTCACTGTCGCTTAACCATCTTAATCGAGACATCTTATCGCCACCCGTGAAATACTTATCATTGAGTAGTTCCGGTGGCCATCTGTCTTCTTCATCAGTTCCATTTCACCAAATGATACTTTCTGAATGCATTTGCTTAATTTGTTGCTGAAAATACCTAAATCGCTATGTGTGTGCCTATAATATTTGAGGAGTTCCCTCAATACGTCATACATTCCATCATTAAAACTGTTTTTTTTTTTTCATGGGACCAATGTGGACGTATATCCTTTCAAATCAGAAAATATTTTTCCAAATCGGTTCATAAATGGCGCCACCCGTGAAATACCTATCATTGAGAAATTCCGGTGGCAATCTGTGGTCTTCTTCATCAGTTCCACTTCACTAAATGATACTTTCTGGATGCAAATGCTTAACTTGTTGCTGAAAATACCTAAATCGCTATGTGTGTGCCTATAATATTTGAAGAGTTCCCTCAATTCCTCATGGATTCCATCATAAGAACTAAATTTTGATAAAAATGGGACCAATCGGAAAGTGTATCCTTTCAAATAAAAAAATAATTTTCAAAATCGGTTCATAAATGACGGAGATATGAGGTAACATACACAAAAAAAAAAAAAAATACAACCGAATTGATAACCTCCTTCTTTTTGGGAAGTCGGTTAAAAAGAGCTTAGGTAGTTACTAAATTAATTCAATTAAAATTGGATAAAAATATACAAAACTAAGTTTTACTCCTTCATTCGTTATTTCATACGAAAGACGTCCACTGCTGGAAATAGGCTCCCCTCAGCACCGCCACTTCAACCGGTTCTGTGCTTCTCGCAGACAGCAGATTCCTGCGGCCTTCACCAGGTCATCGGTCCACCTTGAGGCATTCCAACGCAACGTCTTCCGGTACGTGGTTGCCACTCCAGAACCTTTCAGCCCCATGGGCCATCTGTTCTGCGAGATGTGTCCTGCCCACTGGCAATTATATGTCGGCTATGTCGGTTATCTTGGTTCTCCTGCGGATCTCTTCATATCGGATTCGATCACGTAGGGAAACTCCAAACGTAGCCCTCTCCATTGCCCTTTGGGTGACTTTCAGCCTTCTATTGAGGCCCATTGTGAGCCCCCATATTTCAGTGTCACTGGAACAAGTTTTACTTATTGTTCTAATATTAGCCTATTATCGATCTCGAACGGAGCATAGTTTGAATGTCAACCTTGGCCTGTAATTGTAAAACGAGAAGCTCATGACTACTTTGAAGCTACTCGGACAATCCCGTAACCCGATATACTTGACATATACGTTGATAAAAGCGTAAACATTAATAATAAACACATACAAAGTATTTGCGCCAATGGAAAGTGGGTTGAAAACCGACTCGCATAATAATTCCTTTCACATTTTGAGGTCAAGCTATTACAAAAACCTACAATTACCATGCACTTAATTAGAGAAAAAGTAACAAAAAACTGCAACATTTCATGTAAAACGACAGTATCACGATCGATTGCACTTTTTACCCTATAGAGCGAGTAAAAAGGGGTAAAAAAACGGGTTGAACGTTGAAGCGTCCACGCGAACGGGGCTATATCGGGGCAATATGCAAATCCTGTCAATTTGTCCTACTGCCCGTATTTTCAAACTACGTGAGGCGAATTTAAAGTTGATATAGGTACATCCCTAATGTTTTGTACAATTTGGTGTGAATGTTTGTCTATAAAAGAGAAAGATACAATAGTAAATTAATATACAACTATTTACACTAGGTACTAAATTAAATAATAATTATACAAAAACAAAATGACATTTAGGTGTCGAAGTACTCCTTCATATCGTAGTCAACTGGCAACGTACCCAGAAGACTGGCAGCATTGCCACGTCGTCGGATAGAAATGCAAATTCTTCTATAAAATATATTAGGCTATAAAATGTGCTGCACGGGAATCGAGGTTAAGCAACGCTTGCCGCGGTCGGTTCGTGGATGGGTGACTATCCATTACATATTGAGACTCCTCCGAGCCTCGGAAAGTACTTTAAGCTGTTGGTTCTGGCTGTCAGAAGCCCAAAGTCTGACAACCATTCTTACCAAGGGTATGGTGTTACCAACTGACTGCTGTGGTGGTTGTGGAGGTCAGTAGGCAGTCGCTTCATATAAAATACTGGTTTGCAGCTGCATTCAGTTACCCTGGAAGCAGACCTCAAGATAGTTGTGAAAAGGCTAGGCAGATTGATTGAATGAGTTGTGTTATGGTTGTTTAACCCACAAAGCAAGAATTAAAATGTTTTTTTAAATTAAACTTCCCACGTCCTGCTTTGCGGAAACAGAAACAGAATGAATAAATCACAGAATGAGTCGTTGAACAACGTTTAACTTTTCTCTTACAAGATTCATTTCCTGCTCTTATTCCTGTTATTTTTTTCTTTTAAAAGCACTGTTCAATATTTTCTTTTCCTTTACGTGCATCTGTCGTGTGTTTACTGATACCTGTTTATTGTACATTTACTTGAGTAAAAGATAGAGTACGATTTCTGAGATTTTTTTTTTTTGTTTCAATAGTTTTATCTCAGTTAGTAGTGTTGTGTGTACGTACATTTATTTTTTATTTTGTTATTTTAGAAAAATATAGCAGAGTGTTTGATTTTAAAATCTAAATTCTCAGTTTTAAAGTTTTGTTTTAGTGTTGGAAAATGTCTGTTGCTCGAGTTATCGATAAATTGATACCATTTGTCAAGTTATATTTTATGAGTCACTTGAGTTTACACAAAGCACAAACATGCAGAGTTGGAAATGTTTGTTCCAAATCTGGATGTTTGTGCTCTACGTAGTACTAATGTTTGGAAAATAGCATTGTTTGTTTCCAGGGCAATGGACCCATGACCTCTGCAATAAACATCGAAGTTGAAAATACATATCTATATCAAAAGAATTTTAAAACTTAAAATATTCAGAGCTGGAAATTTCTTCCTTCGATATTTTTAGCATTTATTAGATAATAATATTCTTGTCTTCGTTAAAAGAGAAGAAATATAAATAATGTTTACGTTACTGCATGTACAACGTGTTCCTTTTAATATCCTATAACCAAAACCCTGGTTATTAATGAGACCAGACTGGTATTATATTATATTTTTTTATTGTAAAATAACACTAAATTCTCCATGTTTACATCTATGTTTCATTGATAAGTACGAGTAAATCATTTCCATTCAAACCAATCATTCATATTTAAAGCTAAGAAAATGTGACGTTGACATATTTTTATATGATCAAAAACAGCCTGAATTAAATATCCTTTCATTTTTTATATTTTACATAAATAATTGAGACATTGTCGAATTATTTAGAATGAAAAAAATAAATAAACAAATTGAAAAATTTATAATTCATATTGGTTGATTCTTTGACTTGGTCTCATTAATACTCTAGAGTTATGGGAAAAGGAACACCTTGTAATAGGTACTCACCCTTTTTTTGTTGGAAAACCATAATTATGATAATAGCATCCCCGCTCTGAACGATAAAAACATCCCTAAATAGTAAGCATTTTTTTTTTAGTCTGTAAGACTTCAAATTGCTAAGCATGATCCTCCGGTATATCGAAAATATTGCAAAATTAATTTTGAAATAAATAAATGGTAAAGTTCAACGAAGTTACCTCCAAATCGAACAATAAACCGCTAGTATTAAAAATACTACAAATTAGATCATGAAACTTTGCATAATAACTAAACTAAATATAAATCAGATAATATTTTTTTTAAGTTACCATTATTCTCACCGTAAAAAGAACCACTCAGTCAAAGTCAAAGTCAAATATTTTTTTTCAAATAGGCCCCTACAAAAAAAATTACAAAAAGATTGAATTAATTCTAGTCGCCACTTCCAAGTTCCAAAAGGTAGTTTTCGCATGGAGAAGAATGGAAAAGAAACTCCACCGTTACTCTTTTAAAATGTTTTACAATATTTTGTAAAGGTACATTAGTTATATAATTGTATGAGAAGACGATGCACCTTGAATAAAATTACTGTATCACAATAGGTAAAACTAATTAAAAATGAAGCAATTACAGATAAGTTAATTATGTGATAGATACATGGTGCTCACATATTTACAAACATTGTAAATGTAGACGATTTTGCAAAAAATTTACAATTAAGTCTCGCCCTCACTCAGCCCGCGAGCAGTTAAAGATGGCGAGCGAGATTATGAGTGAATTTGAGCTGAGGTATTATGGACTCTTAAGGGCGTGTGAAACGTTCAATAATCCTGTTTGTATTGGGCAGGTGCGATTTTTAGCAGTGGCGAGTGGTAGGTTAACATTCCGTCAGCATTGGTGCATGGCATGTGTTTCGCTTCTTATAATAAAGTTTCGGACAAACCTGCGCGACCAAAGTTACTGCGAAGCGGGAGCATCAGTCACGTACACCCACGCGATTGTAACGCGGGAACACTACGTTGGCAGAGTGGGACGCACGCGTCTTCACGAAGTTGGTCGAAGTTGCGTGAGGACGAGAGTGTAAAGAGGCACTTCGAATAACTTCGTGTATCCTCGGCTCACCACGGGCGACCAGCATAACTACAGCACGAACCGAACAATAATCGGGATCATTGCTAGGTTTGTGCTGTAGTCGCGCAGGTGTGCACTTTTAGTTTCACGTTGTGGATGCTCCCGCGTTGTGGTCGCGCAGGTGTTTCCGAAGCTTAAACTAGCTATAGTAAAACTAACAGCTACTTACTTAGTTTGTCGGTATCCACGATGCAAGTAGCAGAATTAAACTTGAACAATTAAACTTGTAAGCGAATAAAGCGGTTTATCAAGCATCGCTTATATCTGAAACTGACTGGGGAACCGTTGCATTCAAATTTAGTTTTGAAATTAATATCTCAACCGTCTTCGAAGTTCTAAAGTCTGTTAATTGAGTTGGGGTTTCGTATTGATGGTTTTAACTTGGTTGTAAATGTACTGGACAAGTTTATAAAAAATGGGTGGGGGTGATTTAATTATAGGGCATCAAAAAATTCGTCCGCATCGCTGTCATCAGGAAAAGAGTCAAAAAGGCTGGCAGCCTTAAAAATTTATAAAACCATTTATTTTTAAATTATAAAACAAATCTGTTTGAGATACACTGTGTCACAGTCCTCTCAGACCTTTTATTTGATATGTCACACGGTACACTTTGAAAAACTTCTTTTTAATTTTGTTATTTTCCTCTCAAAACTGACCCCCATAATCAAAATTAATTTATTTACGTTACACCTTCGTGTTTGGGTCACAGAAATATGTGTACCACATTACAACTGAATCGGTCCATTAGATTCGGAGCAAATTGCCTGTGACAGACGGACAGACAGACACACTAATGATCCTATAAGGGTTCCATTTTTAATTGGGACGTATGGAACCCTTAAAACTCCTCACAACTTTAATTCAAGACAAAATCTAACTGGTTGCTAATTTAATTGTATAATATAATTTTTTATAATATTGATTTTACATTCTGTGATTACTTGAACTCACACACTGACTTATACCCATTACTTGTCAAAAATGTTAGGAATATCGTATAATTTTACAATGTTTGTAAATATGTGAGCACCGTGCATCTATCACACAATTAATTTATCTGTCATTCCTTAATCTTTCATTATTTTTACCTAACGTGGTATAGTAATCTTATTCTAGGTGCATCGTCTTCACATATAATTAATTATATAATTGATGTATACAAGATATTGTGAAAACATTTTAAAAGAGTAACGGTGGAGTTTCTTGCCCATTCTTCTACATACGAAAACTACCTTTTGGAAGGGGCGACTAAAATAGTTTTTTTTTTGTTGTAAATTTTGACTTTCAAAAGTGCCTTTTTTGTGCCTAATTGAAATAAATTATTTGACTTTGACTTTGACTTCAAAATCTAGTTACACAATAGATTTATACTAGGTACCGGTGTAGGGCGTAACCAACTACACTACATAATACGCACGAACGCCACCTTTTGCATTTAAATGACTATTTTCTAAACGTATTTGTTCAAGAAACTGTAACAGGATATTACGTCGATCTTCTATTCAGGGAAGGTAAATTACCCTATGATCTTGTGTTGGCATGAGCTGTACGAGATAAGGTTATGTCATGATAATTCGCTAAAGTTGTCGCGTTTCAGCATGGCACTAGTGCTTGTAGCGGCATCCACATTGCCGCATGAGAACTACGCATCACTCTGACGTCACGCAAAATCCTGCATCGCGCAAGCAGAGTTTACCGCGCGACTATATACAACGTCCTGACAACAATCGTCGGGCAGTAGCCCACCAGATACAACACCTGTCTGGTCGAAGGATCCTCCTTTTTCTATAGAGAATGAATGAATTTTACACTCTGTTCCTCAACAGAATGAGTGAATTTTACTCTCTGTTCCTCATAACTCTTTAAGGCCATTGTCCATTTCTTAATATCTCTGCAGAAAGAGCAGTGGTGGCCCAGTGATCATGGCCCCAATTTACGTGTCGTAGGTCGTGGGTTCGAACCTAATCAGGCACTTTACTTGTAGGTTATTTATTTCATCACCACTGCTCTCAAAATGGTGAAAAAAATATTTTTAAGAAAAGGCTTCTCCTAGAACTAAAAAAATCGAAGACATGTGACACACACCATCATAATCATTTCAGCCGAAAGACGGCCACTGCTGGATATAGGCCTCCCCCAAGTACCGCCACTCCAACCGGTTCTGTGTTTCTCTCATCCAGGGGATTCCTGCGGCCTTAACAAGGTCATCGGTCCACTTTGTGGGGGGTCTTCCAACGCTACGTCTTCCGGTACGCGGTCGCCACTCCAGAAGTTTTCGGCTCCATCGGCCATCTGTTCTGCGAGCAATATGACAATGTCATAAGTATTGTCTTAACATAAATAATACAGATCCATAAAACAGACATAATAATGTGACATGCAAACATTTGGGTTTATAATTACCTACTATTATACTGGTAGTCATAATTCAATTAAAATTCTTTCATTTCTTTAGAATGCGCTTCCTCTGAACATCAGGATGGCAACCAGTCGGTTATCTTTCAAACTGAAGGCACGTGAACATATTCGTGAAAAGTTGGCAGAATCTTTGCAGCGCTGATTTGCAGGATTTGTTTTCTCCTCTACCTATCGTTACAAAGTTTTTTTTCTCCTGACAAAGTTTCTTCGGTTT
Organism: Xanthia icteritia; assembly: GCA_949128155.2. Classification (NCBI taxonomy): domain Eukaryota; kingdom Metazoa; phylum Arthropoda; class Insecta; order Lepidoptera; family Noctuidae; genus Xanthia; species Xanthia icteritia. Next base: position 7,665,109 of record OX421959.2, on the reverse strand, counting down.
ATATGTATGTATGCATGTATGTATGTATTAGTAAGTATTAATTTTCAAGTTATCTGTCTCTTATGTTGCACCTGCCATGTTTTGTCTCTGCTCCACCCTAAGGTTGACTGGTACAAAATGCTTCAGGCATTAAGTCCGCCTTTGTACAGTATATTTTTTACTTGTGCATAAAGTTTTAATGAATAAATAAATAAAATTAAAATTGAGTAGCAATGTTGTTATATTATTAGATATTTTTTTCAAAATACTGCTGATTTCAGAGAGTAAATGATTATGATTATCATTTATTTTTCAATCCCTTATTAAATATGTCACTTACTGAGTAGATTTTTTTTCCCTTAACCATACTTTAAGACACCTTGTAAATTTATTAGCTTTTAAGATTTTAACACTGTCAGGTATAGCATTAATTATGCAACCACACATTGCATAGATATTCTTACTATATGTATAATGCTGTCCTAGGAATTATGGGCAAAACTACTATTTCTGTGCCTAATACTTTATGGAAACATTTCATGAGCTTTTCTAAATAACTCCGGGTGTATTTTAACAAATTTAGCGCAATTTAGCGCATACAATACATAGTGTCAAGTTTAATAAAATGGGATTATAAATTCGTCAGGTTCGAGGAAAATACAGTTAAATTAAAAAATAAATTATTTAGCACATATATGTGAGCACCATGTATCTATCGCATAGTTAATTTATCTGTCATAGCTTCACTTTTAATTCTTTTTACCCACTGTGATGTAGTAAATTATTCTAAGTGCATCGTCTTCACAGTTTTTTTTTTTTTAAATAATTTAGTCTCAAAAATTGCAAAGCATGTGCGCAATATGGATGTAGTTATGGAACTATGGAGAAGTGTGTTGACGCTGCATGAGTGTGCGTGATCCATCGCCGGCCGTTCCATGTCCACCGCGGACAGGGTGGATGGAAACCGGGACATGAAGTAATTTTTTGCTCCGTTCGTGTAATTGCTGTATGGCGTTCCAGTAGAAGCATAAATAAAATAAATACATATATATATATATATATATATATATGTATTTATTTTATTTATGCTTAATTGATGCATAATTGAAATAAACGATTTGACTTTGACTTTGTTTTTATTTAAGAGGGAACAGGGCGTGCGATTCTCCGTACAAATGTATTCTCCTTTTTTCTTTTTTATAATGCCTCTAGAGCTTTTTTTTTCATAAAATCAAAGTCTGCTGTATTCACGTACTTGTTATTTCCTTTTTTTCAGCAACTTATCGGTAAAGAAAATATGACCCACCAAAAATTACAAAAATGCCCTATTTTTACCGCCGTGATTAGAGGAGTATCAAATAAATTCGAAAAGTTTTTAACATAAATCAAAATTATAGGAACCTAGACGTACTCTTTCGTAAAATTTTAATGTAAATAATAATTGAATCGGTTTAGTTTTCGAGGAGAGAAAAGGGGAATACGAAACGTCAATTTCGTAAAAAAAAATTTGTGATATAATTGGTCTGAGCTATAGCTATCTCTATCGCACTCTACGGGGGCAGACTTGAGGTAAGAAGACGGCAATAGTTTCTTCAAATACCTATTTTTCAAATTCCTCGCAGCTCCTGTTCCCTCTTAAGAGGTATCTGGAATCAGCAACCACAGTCACTTTTATGACGGTTTAAAACCGTCCACTGCTGAATAAAACATAACTTAACATCAAGCCTGTTCTCGCGAAAGGGTTGTGCAGAGGTGTACCTATAGCACATCCACATTTCGCTAGATATTATATTTCAGTTCCATGTACTAGGGGGCGAGCCTATTGCCATCAACCGGGCACAAATCTAGACTCCGGGCTGCTACTGAGAATGAAGCCTAAACCCAATAACACTTTGCTCGACGAGGGAATCGACCCCGGGCCCCATGCTCAGCAGTGGTGCTTACGACCACTAGATCAACGAGACAGGCCAAGAATATAGGCCCCCCAATTAGAAGTAAGTCATCATTCTTGGCAGATGAATTGATGACTGCCTAACCTCGGATAATATTCCTCAGCCATATTTTTGATAACCACAGATACAGTTCATGTGACTTGTGTTATCCTGGTTTTTTTTTTGTGATGTGGTTGTGGGTATCAAACAAAATCCACCAAGAATACTACATTTAATAGCCCTGACACGTATGGCAAGGCAATATAATGAAAGGTCGAACTTGACGGATTGCCCTATTGATATTTTCTCCACGACTTTCGCTTCATATAGACGCCCTATTTAAACAGTGTGATGAGTGCCCGTCTATCTAGCTCAAATTGGTTTGTTTTTGTAGTGTTATAGATTTATGTCTACTAGACACACTTTATATTGTTCTCTTTTGTCTCTAAATTTCATTATGTGAATGTCATGCATACCTGTCATTTATTTTTAAAACAATTTTTGCCCGGTGTCGGCGTCTGCGTCTCTCTACTTGTCACAACAATGCCACAGACAGTAAAAGCATAGACAAGTAACTGATGTTACGTCGGGTGCTGACACGCGGACAACATTATGTTTTATTTTTTAATGTATTTAATACATCTGTTTAATTACTTTTATTTAGTATTTATGTATATGTATCTTTCTGTCCGTGACATCACTGCAGGCCCTATCAGAATACCAGCGCTGCGACATTTATTATTAAATGTCGCAGCATCATGCTGAGATAGGAGCCTTTTGGCCTCACACAGAACTTTCCATTTTATTTTAATTTTTACTCTGTTTGCTTTTTCTATTTTTATTTTTAGTGAGTATGTGTTTAGTTTAATTAAGATCTCCTGTGCTTGTCCCAATAAATACTTTTTCTTTCTTTCTTTCTTTTATTTGCATAGTTACTGAAATGTTAATTTTAGATGTTATGCAATATGAATTGTAAGTGACTGTGCTATTGGTGTGCTTATGATAAATAAATAAATAAATATAAAGAAGTATAAACGTTTTTCACCTATAACTGTAGACTGTAGGGTCTTAATGGTTTTTTTTTTTAAATCTTTATTTATTTAAAGGGGTTTTGTCACTTAGTGATAATGTCACCCCCGTTAAGGAAAACAATCAATAACTTAAATCTAACACAATGGGTAAAACACAGTTACTATCATAAATTTTAAATCATCAATAGAATGACATGATGGCCCATACATTCCGGTAGATAACCGATAATAGGCTACACAGCATCCTAGCCTCCTCCGACCTCGGGGACGCTAAGATACTGTTACATGCCCCCACCTCAAATCCAACACCAAATAGACATTGTCTTTCTTGTATGTTCCGGTCACATTCCATCAATACGTGATAAATGTCTTCAACTACCCCACAAACTGTACAGCTTGGTGAAGAACATTGTCCCATTAAATATTTAAACTGGTTCGATGGGATGTGGCCAGAACGCATCCTTAACATAGCCACTACATATTTTCTGTCTATCTTCCCTCCGTCTTAATGGTTTGAGACCTAATATATCAGGGTTCCCTCTATCTGGCAGAATTTTGATGCTCCGAAATTTATTTGGCATAACACACTTGGCATAATCTTCTTTAAACGAATATATATATGGCATAAAAATCATTTAATATAATTATTGTTTGGCCGAATGTTTATATGTCCGAATTTACAAAGGCATACTTTTAAGATGGCAGAATTTTATTTGGCATAATTTACTTTTGGCAAAGCTTAATTTCGCATATTTTCGTTTCACATAACGTTTATTTAGAGCGACGATTATTTAGAATAATTTCACTTGGCATATTAAGAAGATGGCAGAATTTCATTTGGAATAATTTTATTAGGCATAATTATTGTCATTTCTATAAAATGTAATCATATTCTTAACCTTAAATTAAAATTAAAATATTGTCTTAAAAAGTCAATAAGTTGCACTACAAAAGTTAGTGAAGTGACAGAACCGAATCGCTGCAAAACCGACTGCACGTAGTCTTGTCTGCCCTACCCCTAGAGTGTAATTTAAGCCCGCGTAGGCGCGGAGGGGCGAGGCGGCCCGCGAGCTGAGGAGCAGGTGGTTTTAACGCTCGCCGCCGCGGCTGAGGCTGGCCGGCTAAGCCGGCCAGCAAGCCGAAGCTGCTGTGGTGAGCGTTACAACCATCTGCGACGAGAAGCTTGCGTGGGATCGCCGGAGCCCCGCAGCGCCGGAGCCGTGACAGAAACCATGCCTGCTGCATGTTGCATGCTTGCTTGCATGCTGCATGTTTGCTTGCATGCTGCATACTTGCTTGCATGCTGCATGCATGGTGTGTGCTTTTTTGCATGTTTGCATTCTACATGCTTGATGCATATATGCATGGTGTGTGCTTTTTTGCATATTTGCATGCTACATGCTTGATGCATGCATGGTGTAAGCTTGTTTGCATGCAAACAAGCTTACACCATGCATGAACTATGAATTTTCCGTAATGTGATAGATGAGTCTTTCAATTATTATGGATATGAAAAGTATGCCAAAAGATGATTCTAACTGTAAACTTTCTGAGATATGATAGTTCTACCTTTTAATGATTGATTATCGATATGAAATGTATGTATGTATGCCAAAAGACTATTCTGACAGTGAACTTTCTGCAATATGATGGTTCTACTTTTTAATTATTATGGATATGAAGTTTATGCCAAAAGACGATTCTGGCAGTGAACTTTCTGCAATATGATGGTTCTACTTTTTAATTATTATGGATATGAAATTTATGCCTAAAGATGATTCTGACTTACAAAATTATGCGTTTTTAATGTATTCTAAATGAGTGTATGCCAAACGATTTTCTGCGAAATGAAGTTTATGCTATGCGCTGTTATGCAAAATAATATTATGACATAAAAAGTTCTGCTATAAAGGGGGGACCCAATATATCATCCTATCCTACAAATATTATAAACGCAAAAGTTTGTGAGGATAAATGGATGGACATTTGTTACTCTTTCATGCAAAAACGACTGCACGGATCTGGATGAAATATTATACGCAGATAGTTTAAAGCCTGGATTAACACATAGGATACTTTTAATCCCGATATTATCCGGATCGAAACTTATGCGGGTGAAACCGCGGAGCGCTGCTAGTTCAATCAATCAATCTGCCTAGCCTTTTCCCAACTATGTTGGTGTCGGCTTCCAGTTTAACTGGATGCAGCTGAATACCAGTATTTTACATGGAGCGACTGCCTATTTTACCTTCAGAACCCAGTTACTGGGTAGCACGATACCCTTTGGCAAGCCTGGTTATCAGACTCTTTCAGCTTCTGACTACTCGTAACGACTGTCAAAGATCTACGAATAACAGCCCTTTTTTTTTTTTTGGTTAGGAAATTATCAAATAACTTCTTCCGCTCTGGGCGGAGCGGGAGGGCGTGTCAGACTCTTACTGACTAAAACCCACCCGTGTTCCTTCAGTTGCTTGTACGTTGCCAAGGGCTACGGTATTTATTTATATATACATTATATGTATATTAATTATAAATGAATCTATAAAAATCATAAACCTTCTCTAATTACAATAGATGAAAGTATTTACCCTTTAATTGAAGAAAAAACTTCGTAGCACTAGTGAAATTTAATTGAATATAATTTACATTTCACAACTTTCTTTCTCCCGCAAAACCAACAGAAAAGTTAAAAGTTAGTGCAATAATTATACTTCTGTGAATAGGAAGAAAGAAATACAGTACAGGGTAACTTTGCGAATGTAAAATTTTAATAAAACTGCCTTCAAAAGTTTTTCAATCAAATTCTTTTATTGAGTTTTATTTCGTAACTGGAAAAGATTTTAGAGACAAGCATGATTAATTGTATACATTGTATTTTTTTCAATTGGAGAGAACTGGCGGCCCAGTGATAAAGGCCCTGAGTTAGACGCGTTACTTTGTGTAAATAATTTCATCACCACTGCTCTCAAAACGGTGACGGAAAACATCGTGAAGAATCAGACATGTCCTAGAACCAAAAATTCGAAGCTATGTGAGATTTTGTAACCACCACTGGGCCCGCGTGGTAGATTACAGCCCACTCCTTGTTGAAGAGCGGATACCTAAGTCCCAGCATTGGGAACATTATAGGCTGTTAAGATGTTACGTTATGGGCATTGTAACAGATTGTAATAATGAGCACAATTAGCAAGCACATAGGTAGTCGCCGTTAGGTACATTTCCTTTGCCAAAATCACCACAATTGGCAGAAGCAATGCCTGGTGTGATTAAGGAAATCTGCAGGTCTTCTGACTTCCCATAAAGTTCAAAATTCTAATTCAAACTAGGCTGAGAATCAGCACTTTTCGAACGTCAAAATTACATAAGACAGTCCCCCAAAACGCCCACCCTTCACCACTTCCTAGTGCTTTAGCTGGGAAGAAGAAGTGGCGCAACAAACTCTCCAGCAGCACAGCTGTCTGTTCAGTTAGAAAATTGATTCTATATAATAGTAGCATAAAGACTGTCAACGATGTACGAATAACAACCAGAACCGAGGGACCGACATCTTTGCTTTCTAATGCACGGAGGGCTCTTAGTATTTAATGAACGATCACCAGTCCACGGTCCGACCGTGGCAAGCGTAGTTTAACCTCGATCGATTGACCCTGTTACTTTGCCACAAGTTCCTCTGAAGGCTTAGGAAATAAAAATAATATGTTGTCTAATACATAAGCAAAACCACAAGTAAAAATAAGTTAAGAAAACTTGGACTGACAGCCCTATAAAAGTTCGCTCACACATGAGCAAGCTCTTTGATCTCAGAATGTATTTAGATACGACCAGTGTACGTATCTTTTGTGGGCGCCCTAAGGCCTTAGATAACATTATATGTTTTGGTAGAAAGGCCAACCCGGTATCGTAGAGCTTTTTGTGGACTGGCTCATTTGTCCGGAGAAACTACCACTAAAGCGCTTTCTGACAAGCAATGTTTGATAGTATTCAGCGGAATATTCTGCGTAACTCACAGCATAATCAATATGGGTAATGAATCTATATGAACTTAACAACTGAAGTAAGATTAATTAAAAAAAAAAACTCGTAAGTCGTAGTTAATGAATGAAATGAAAATGAAAAAGCGTTTAATCAAAATTCAAAAGTCATTTATTCAAACTAGGCTGAGAATCAGCACTTTTCGAACGTCAAAGTTACATAAGACAGTCTCCCAAACCGCCCGCCCGTCACCACTTCCTAGTGCTTTAGCTGGGAAGAAGAAGTGGCGCAACGAACTCCCCAGCAGCACAGCTGTCTGTTCAGTTAGAAAAAAAATGGATTCTGTATAATAGTATGCAAAATTATTTACAAGCAACACGAAACATAATTTAAATTATAAATTAATAGCCATATGGCAGCTAGCACACGCCAATATACCAACCAAAAATATCAAGAACTGTACTCAGGCAGAAAAAAAAAGACTAAACGTAAACAATATCTAAATGATTATTTGTTGAGAAATACAATTTTTTCCATAATTTTTATTTCTGCCAAACTGCAAGGCAGTTTGATGGCAGATAGATATAATAATAGCTCCCATATACAGTCTTATACTACTCTCTGAGAAGAAAGGCCGAAATAAACTCAGAGGTCACAGTCTTGTCAGTGTGCAAGCATAATATGTCAGTAATCATGGAGATTACTGACTGGACAGGTCCTCTCAAATCTGTGTGGTTCTTTCCTCAAAAGACCATTTCAGACACTAATCTACATGGTCCACATATGGCCTGACCAAGATTATGTCTGGACTTTAAAAGAGACTGTGACCTCAGAAGCTCAACTCAGAACTTAAGGAGTTCAACTCGACAAACAATACCAAAGAAAGGACATTTGGGTAGGCCGCATAAAGTACTAAAACTGCTAGACCATCATTAAAACTAACTGAGAAAGAAAAAATTAAATTAAAGAAAGAGGAAAACAATTATATATATAACAACCTTTGTTCCATAACATTGTATCTGTTGTTGTTGGCAACAAAAGGGTTCCTTGTTCGTGTACACATCTTTTTGGGGCTGACCTTACCTACAAGATATAATACTCTTCTGAGAATTCTCGGGAAAACGAACAAGCTAGCGCCATCTATCCGACAACTGTTGAAACTCAAGCAAGACAGCGCTGTACCTACCAAAGGAAAAACAACTTTTTTTAAATACTTAAAATGTACTTTTAGTACCTTTTGCTAGTTATATCTATCTGACCACGTTTTCACCAGAAAAATTAAATGACCTATAAATACAGGTGGATTTTTGAGATGGAGCAGTAAGAAGAGGTTCCTTAACCGTTTTCGCTACAAGAAAACGGTCTTAAGAGACTGTCCTTGTCTTTTTGAGACATTTTGATCTGCTTTCACAGATTTTGAAAAAATATTACAGTCAGCATGGCAAAAATACTTATTTTCGGCCAGTCTATTCATCGTGAAAAATAGGTTGGCGTCTCATTACCTTCGAAATGTATGGGAAAAGTGTTTTGCGATTTTTTTCAAGTACTCAAACCTCAGTTGGTCCTATAGAGCTTTTTCATCCTTTTAAGAAACAGGATCGATTGGCATCAAAAAAAGTTTTTATGCAAACTGCCTTGTTGCCTTGTTCTTGCTTACTGTCCTTTTTTTTCAGAATCTGTGAATGCAGAACAAATTGTCTCAAAAAGTTAAGGACAGTCTCCTAAGACTGTTTTCCTGTAGCTACAACGGTTAAGGTAGTGGCCCTTACTGCCCCACATCTAAAATCCACTCTAGTTGACACTTCCCGTGACCCAAGGGCTGGCTTTTACCTCGGCCAGAGGCTAATCATTGCCATAAACGTGGCAATGCGGCCAGTCTCTTGGGTACATTACCAGTCGACAGTGATGCGGATGAACTTTTCGACGCTATATTTTAGTTTGTATAATACTCAGTTTGTACATTGGTTAAGTTTAATTTTAAGATTTATCTACAGGGTCAAATTAAATAAACTAGCGAAACTCCGCAAACAATACACATCACGAGGATCGATACCTAACCCAGTATATGATTTTTTTGTTTGTAGTGAGCTTCCGTGATCCACGATATATGTTATAACGTTTTTTTAAACCTTAGTTTTTTTAATAAATAAAACACAAGAAATCAGCTTGGTAGCACAAATTAGTACCTAATTCTTAGACAAAAAATATTGTCAAGAAACAAAACAATAAATAAACCTTTGTACTCAAATCATAATTTATGTCGTATCTCTTTGTATTTTACTGTGTACATAAATAATAAAATAAATTTATTAATTTATTGATTTTATAGATAAGCCAAGAACTTATCTATATAATCAATAACTGTCTAACGTAAATATTATTTCGTAAACCACTGAGAAGGCTTAGTATATTATCTAAGAATCGATTAGTATTATTTTAGGAGCGAGTCCGCTTATCTATCTTTGTCGGTGTGGCGTATTTGAACGGGAGAGTTCACTTGCTTGGTTACTGGCCAGTTAACTTTCCAGTAGATGCGAGTTGACTTTAGCATCGACACTCAAGGAGGTTCTGTTGATAATTTAAAAGAGTCGTCAAAATATTTGAATTTGAAAGAAGAATTTGGGTTCAATAATGTCAAGCATGACCTTTTTTAGCAGACATCGAGGTTTCTTCTGTTCTGTTTTTGCGGTTTTGTACTTAAGGTTCTAGTGTTCTAGCATGTTTTTATGGTCAAACCCTAAATAGATTCATTAATTTTCATTTTTATGTTAACTACAAATGACTGTTTTTATTGAAATCAAATAATTTATTTATTTATCATAAACACTGCTATCATTACAGGAAATTCTTAAATGTCATAACACATATAATATTATTGTTGTGAATACATTCAGCGAGCAGGAAAATAAATCGATCCTGTCAGCCGTGTCATTCAGTGCGTGCAAGGCGCGCGTCAGTAGCGCTTTGCTGAGCAAGTTGGTTAGTAGTAGTTGGTTTGCTGGTAGTAGCCGAGTAGGTCGTAACTATATTCAATAGATTCACTGATCTCAGATGAGCGTTAAAGTACCCCTTCACAAAGTACCAAGAATAATTGTGACTGTATTTCATGTACTAAGTCTTAATGATAACACAGCACTTTACTTATATTAAAAACTGTAACATGATAATCGAAAACACTATCTGTTTATTTTCTTTTATGGGAAATGAAGTAAAGTAATTTAGAAACATTCACATAATTAATGCATTCTGCACTCAATGTGCCTAAAAATAACAGTGGTTTTAACTATCTACCTAAGAAGGAGCGAGACAGTAAAAAAGGAGACATTTCTTTGTTTTATTGTTAGCGGTAGTTTTTAAGGTTCTTTACCCGAAGGGTGCCAAACGAAACCCTAATTACTAAGGGCTGTATCTCATGAATCGTAATAAGTAGACAGTTGAAATAATCACGGATTGTGTATTTCTATTGCCGCTATAAAGACAAATAATAAAAATTAAATAAAGAAACAAAATAAAGGGGACATACAAAGAAAGTGGTTTTTTGGCCGGTTTTATTATTTAAATAGCTGTAGCATCGCATTCTCACGTTTTAGCTGTAATGGTGTTAAATACGTAGCATCACATACATAGATAATTACTTGATATAACAAGACTACTTAGTTATGATGTAATTGCTAATTATCTATCTCATATTGCTATTCGTGTCATCAATATTAACATTTATAGTGTCAAAACTCTGTCTGCACTGCAAAGGAAATGGTTGCTTTTAAAGTGTTCGAAGTTTAAATGCATATACGTATAATATTTTGACACGTTAACAAAGTCTGGCAAGTTGATGTAACCACTGGCGCGAGTCGACTGGCCCGTTAAAACACACTTGGGTCGATGACGGCTCCGCAGCACCGCATCGAAATCCGCATAGGATGGGGCCAAGAGACAAGCCTGTAGTATTTTTTATGAGCAGTAGCGTTTTTATGGAGCGATCTTTTAGTAAGTTTATTAGTGGGTAAATATGAATTATATTAAAATTTAATGATTAACTGCTAGTATTACTCCACGTTTTTGTTAGTTTTCAGACATTCAGACATTTTTAAGACATAAAAATTTAAAATTTAAATAGTTTATAGTTTAGTTCTTAGTTTATTTCGAGAACACGTGATTTTGGTTTTATTTGGCCTAGTTCGTCGGAAAATTTATTTTAGACGTCCATATTATAAATAACTAGCTTCTGATAATCGATTTTATAATTCGATATCTTTATAAATTATAACTTATGTTAATGGGATAATATAACATTCTGCTGGAGAAAGAATGTTTAATATCGGTAAAGTAGTTTTTGAGTTCATTCATTACGAACAAAAACACAAACAATTTTTTTTATATTTTTTATAATTTTAGTGTCATCTATCATCAAATCGTGAGGATGATTCAAGTTTTTATGTTTTTTTTACACCAAAAATATTTTAAAACTACGGAACATTATCGCTTTGAGAACTTGCAATAATCGCTAATTTTATAGCCATTCATTCCAACCTTTTCTGTTTTTGCCCCCGCAGTTTAGCGTGAACCATTCCTCCTGGGTTCGACTCTGGATTGACGTAAAAGGGTTTTCGCGCTCCATTTCTGAAAAAATAACCGTTGGCGGGCCCTTTTTCTGATTTATTAGTGCACCCAACATAATCAAAAGAATTTTCTCAAACATGGTTAGAATTTCGAGCAGTATTCTGACAACCTTCTTCAAGATAAATCGAAAATGCTATACTGGTCAAATGCATGCGAGCAGGCGGCCGGCAATGTTACTATTAAAATCCATATCTGTCGTGTTTAGCAGTCGAATTAATTGCTATGAAAACTCATATTTGTTGTGTAATTTAAAAATGAAACAAAGAAAGAAAGAAACAATGAAAATAAAATTATTTGACTCAGGTTAAGGCACACAATATTTACACAAAAAATAAAAATTACTTTGTGTGCCTCACGGCTGTGCCAAATAGGCCCAGTTCAGCATAAATGCCTGACAACTCGTGTCTGACGCACACACACTTCAACACATGACAAAAAAAAGAGGTAACATTTCAAAGATTTTATTTTAATTTCGAAATGGCTTGCAAATAGAGCTGTTTACAGTAAAAAAGAAACAAATGAACATAAAGGCACGTGAAAAATTATCGTTGCTCGTAATTGATTCTGGAATTTATAATTTATTTACTTAGTTTGAAATCCGCGCATTATTTAAGAAAAGTACTATATAAGCCTTGGCCGCAACCAAACATTGATGCCCCTTTTGCAGGCCGCGGCAGTAATGTACTATTTATTGTTGTTTTTTATAAAGAAAATAATATTAATAAATATATTATGTTCCAGTACCTACTTATTATTTTTCTGTGAGGTGGTTGGTGGGTTCAAATCCGGGCAACTAATGTGACTTTCACAATTCATAATTATAGTAAACAGTTTTGTATTTTTTTACTTTATCTTGGCCATGTACTGACATTGGTGAAGGAAACCAACCATCGTGAGGAAACCTGGACTTATCTAAATATACACATAATAAAGCTGAAGAGTTTTATTTTTTGTGTTTTTGTTTCTTTGAACGCGCTAATCTCTGGAACGGATTTAATAAAATATTTTTGCACTTCATAGCCCAATTCTTGAGGAAGGCTATAAGCCTATTTATCATCACGCTAGGACATCAGGAATCAAGCAAAAATAAATAAAAGTCAGAAAGTCCCCTCCCCACTCCACTGACTTCTACTCCTACTCCTTCACTGTGCACGCGGTGCGGTTGTGGAATTCCGCCCGACATTAGGGACTGCCAAACTGTTGCAGTATTTAAAAGAAGAGTGAAAGAACACTATCTTTCCACTTCGTCATAGGTTGCGTAGGTATTTATTTTGTATTTTATTTATTTTAGAAGTATGTATGATTGTATGTATGTTATATTCTCATATAATTTGTTTTATTTTATTAAGTGAATTGTTTTGATATTATGTATTTCACTTTCTCTCTACTCTTACACACGGTGTCTACATGTCTTTTTACCCTCTGTCCTATCGCAGGTATGCTGGAAGAGATTTCTTTACAAATAAGCATCACCTTTGTACGTATTTTTGTTCTTCTTGTAACAGACAAGAAGAATGTCTGTTTATATATGTGTGTACATAAATGGTTAAATAAACAATAAAAATAAAATAAAGAACGTTAAGCGCAAACGAAGTAGTCGGTGAGTCGGGGGAACAAAAAACTTCACGCGGATAAAACGCGGCCAAACGCTAATATTCAATCGTCATCATCATCATGTCAGCCAAAAAACGTCCACTGCTGGACATAGGCCTCCCCCAAGCACCGCCTCTTGGACCGGTTCTGTGCCTCCCGCATCCAGCGGATTCCTGCGGCCTTTGCAAGATCATCGGTCCATCTTGTCGGAGGCCTTCCAACGCTACGTCTCCCGGTACGCGGTCGCCACTCCAGAACCTTTCGGCCCCATCGGCCATCTGTTCTGCGAGCAATGTGCCCTGCCCATTGCATCGCCAATTTTCAATAAAAGTCTGAAATCGCCAATCCAACTTGAGCAAGCGTGGTGATCAATAGTCATGCCTTCTCTGTATGAGAAGAGGCTTCTGCTCTGGAGTAGGACAATACTAGGTTGGTATTATTATATTTTTTCTGTGTGTTCTAATGAAATTAGAACTGCGTTGCGGTACCAATTTGTTTCATCCAGTAATTAGTTTTTTTCCTAATTAGACTTGGGTCGGCTTTCAGTATAACCAGATTTAGCCTAATAACAATATTTTAACTAAAATCCTCATCTGCCGCTGCTGCTGTGAAGAAACAAGCATGTGCTAGAACCAAAAATTCGAAGACATGTGACATCTACCAACCCGCACTCGGCTCGCGCTGTGGATTACGGCCCACTCCCTGTCACAGAGAGAAGGCTTCAATCCCAGCAATGGGAACATTATAGGCCTAAACTTATGCCTCATCTGCCCAGTCTTTGCCCAAGTATGTTGAGTTCGGCTTCCAGTCTAACCGAATGCAGCTGAATAAGTTCTGTATTTTACTTGGAGCGACTGCCATCTGACCTCCATAACTAATTACTGAGTAGTCTAAAGTTAGAATAGGTAGCAGACTTTAGAACTTCAGACTCATTAGCAATTCGTCATTTATTCATCTACAATCTACATCAAAGAAAACAGATTTGTATTTTTGTTTGGAACTTGAAAACTTATAGAGCAATTTAAAAAAAATATTTTTAATGATTGTCAACAAATTATTGTCAATTATAACCTATGTTACTACAGAGGTTATAATTATAATTATTATTATAACCTAATTATAATTATAACCTATGTTACTACATAGATTATAATTGACAATCATTTGTATCAGAATTTACACAAAATAAATTAAATTATAAATTAAATTACCCACCTTAAAGCTTCGTGCAGACTAGCGCGACGCGACAGCGTGACGCGAAACCGGTTATTGTTATACCGTGAAGTTTTTTTAGAAATTGTATTGTTCGAGTCGCGTCGCGCCGTCGCGTCGCGCTGGTCTGTACGAGCCTTTATCCCAGCGTGCTGTGCTGGCGCTGTTGCCGAATAACCTCAAGCGGCGAAAGTATAATAACCTTATCGGTAATCATATTTTCGAGCCATTTGGGGTTGAAATCATAGGGCCGTGGGGTCCAACTGCTCATAGTTTGTTCAATGAAATCTCCAAACGACTGGTTGACACTTCCCGTGACCCAAGGGCTGGCTCTTTCCCTTATTCCTTTTACCTTAGCCAGAGGCTAAGCATTGCTATTAAACGTGGCAATGACGCCAGTCTTTTGGGTACATCACCAGTCGACAGCGGAGGAATTTTTTCGACGCCATGTTTTCGTTGCTGTTGTTATTTTTTGTTGTTGTTGTTTTAGTTGTTTTTTGTTGTTATTTTAGTTTAGTTTAGTTTATTTTATTTTAGTTAGGTTAGTATATTATATTTTTTTATATTTTTATGGCTGTCACTGAAAACTAGCGCTGGGGCTCTGTCTCGCATAGGGTCGCAGCATTATGCTGAGCGATGGCCGTTTTGCGTGGATGTGACGCATATTTTCCCCCAAATTGTTATTTTCGTGTTTTGTTCTTTCCTTGCGTCATGTGTTCGCAAATAAACGTATTTTCTTTCTTTTTTTCTGAATAATCTGTTTGATGATGATGATTATTATTACACTAGTGACTTTATAATGAAACGAACTTGTAAAAAAGTCAGATTGTGAAATTGTCGCCTGTCACTAGACACCTTGTGGTTTTATTAAATAGGCTACCTATTGACAGATCGAGGGATTTGCGTAGACACCTTCACACTAAGGTTGTCCTACCTAGATAACAGTTACAATAAATTTATGACCCTTAATCATAGCGGGCTTTCTAATGTCTTTGTCTAGACACAGTACAAATACGTAACAGTATTATATCTCGGCAGTGACCTTGAAATAATTACCTACGGCCGCTCGGTAGATAAACTTTTCGCGTCTTTGCGTAACTGCCGCGCACTCGATACAGTTGCGTACTGATATACACTGAGATTTCGAAGCACGCCGTTTCTGCCGTTTTCTATGAAGATATAATACTGTGGTCTAGCAGTTGATGTCTGATGATGATAAAAATAATTCAAGTTAAATAAACTCTCCAAAGTTTCGTAAAGTCTGGCCTTATGAAACAATAAGGCACGCGGTTTTAAGCACTTGTGTATGATTTAAAGCTATTTAAGCTACTAAACAGCTTGGCAGAGCACCAAACATAACATACTATGATGTAGTGTGTGGGAAATAAACCACCAACACCAAAAACATGAATATCTAAAATGCGGTGAAGAAACTTTTAAAGGGATTATAATTTAACGTAAAATTTATGGTCAATCAATCTGCCTAGCCTCTTCCCTACTATATTGGGGTCGGCTTCCAGTCTAACCGGTTGCAGCTGAATACTAGTATTTTAAATGGAGCGATTACCTATCTGACTTCCACAACCCAGTAATTGGGTAATACGATATATCTATCTTAGTAAGACTGGTTGTCAGACTTTCGGACTTTGACGACCCGTAACGACTGTCATAGAGTATTGAAGGGTAAACTTTCCAAAATATTCGTGCAATTGCATAACTAGGTCAGACCCAGTTGTGGTCAAGGCATTAATCTAGCCTAGACTTTAAAACTACTTAGTACTTTTCTAATTACTAACGATTAAATGAAAATGGACTCCCAAGTCTTACGGATTAAGTTGAAACTTTTGCAATAAGTGAAAATCCCTTTTTATCTAGAAATTCAACTTAACCACAGTTTCAGCCAGTTTTTGGCTGAAACCCAGCGGTTAAATATGGCTATTACGTTTCCTTTTTCACTTGAGTATCCGGGATGACTGGGTGGAACGGATATTGCCAATTTTGTCTTTTTGGGACATGTGGTCTCATGTTCCTCCCCACATACTTCAACTGAATGAAACGAAATTTAAATCTTATATTAAACGCACACTATGCAGCCAAGCATATTATAAGTTGGGGGATTACATCGCTGATAAAAATGCTTGGCTCAACGCTGGTCCTGCTCTACAAGCATAAACTAATTGATTAGCATTTGAAAATACCGTTGGAGCTGCTGAAGATTTTAAAAACTATCCTTGCATTGTAAAAATTCAATCTCTTAGCATTGTATAATTGCATACCACATGTGTGAGTACTATGTACCGACTTTAAAGCTACCATTTAGGTACTGGCTATGTCTTTCATAGACTTGAATGTGCCCTGGCGGCTGAGAGTATGTCATGCTCACTCTAATGTCTCGCTGACGGTGGCGCGTGTGTTGGATCATTTAGCTCTCTTCAAAATGGTTGAGCTGAATGGTGCTAATCCATGCGTCATGTTCGTGAACGGGCGCCGTCAGTAGGGACTGGTCATCTCTGAGCTGCCACGGCGATTTTAATTTAATTTAATGTTTGAATTAGTTTTTATTTTTATTTCTAACGGACGCTTTTAATGTTTTGCATCGTTCTCACAATGTATAACTTCAACTTGAATGATGTAACCAATATTATGTAACCATATTTTGATTTAAAAGAGTGTCCGTGGAGTTTCTTGACCGTTCTTCTCCATAGGTACCTACTACGCTTTGGAATGGGCGACTAGCTTCATATTTCTGACTGACCGACCCCTTGACAATTCAAAAGTGCCTGTAAATGGTTTATTTGAAATAAATGCTTTGAGTTTGAGTTTGATTTCACACCAATGCTAGTAGGTAAGATTTAAGAAATTCATGATTTTGTATTTAAATGAATTTATTGGTAGACAGCAGTGGTGGCCCAGTGGTAACAGTCGCGAGTAAAGAGTTGTAGGTCGTAGGTTCATTCCTCATCGTGAGGAAACCGGTATTTCCGAGAACCAAATACTTCGAAGTATTGTCTGGATTTGTGTCCGGTTTGCCATGGTTAGCATTGCCATGGCAATAGGGTTGCCCGGAGCCAATTAATTACATAGCTCTTAAAAATAAAACTAACAAAATTTGTGTATAATGTACTGAACCTACACGCCAGCCTACACCTTTGGGATTTCATGTTACTTAAGGGTACACTAGTCGATGGCTCGAACTCGTAGGTGGGCGTGACTAATATGCAAGCTAATAAGTCTAATTATTTATTTATTTATTTAGTATTTATTTATCTAGTTTTATTTATTTATTTTATTATTTATGTACACACAGAAAAATAGATAGGTACAGATAAGACATAATCAGAATTATGAGTACAAAGGTACTGCTTATTTCTTATGAAATATTATTCTTGAATTATTATTTATTTAATTAATAATTTATTTAGTGAAATAGACGATGATTTATAACGAACACGAGCGCGTAAAATTTCATGAACAGACTTTTGGGCGTATAGATATTATGGAAAAACTACTGGATGTATTTAGTCAAAATAAAATTATTTGAGCTTTTGAATAAATTGTCTATCCCTGTACGGTTTTTGCCATTTTTTTACCACATAAGTTATTTATTTACGCCCAAAGACGAGTTAAAATTAGTGTTGATATATGGAAGTTTTGCCGTTCATAACTTCCAAACCAATTTTTTTTTCGAAATAAAAATATTGGTTCATAATGACAAGAAAAATTGATATAATTTTAATTTTTAACGTTTTGTTGTACTACGTACTACGTTTTTATGTCAGAATTATCGACTGGCGTAACCTTAAGGGGGATGCGCTAAGGTAGCCCGCGGAATTAATTTTTTTTTACCTTTTTTGCAAATTGCAGATTAAAATATGATTCGCGAAAGTGTTTTGATGATTTTTATGATTATAATTTTATAAATAAATATTTGATATGGCTGCGAATCAAATTTAGATCAACATATAACCTGATACTGGCCTGCAAATTGCAAAAAATGGAAGAAAATTTGAATTTCGCAGGCTTCCCTGACGCTTTAGCCTCAAGCAGTGACTATGTTGAAGTAATTTAGAATCGATGGCAATGATAAGGTCTAATTACCCACTATAGTACTTGTAATTCCCACACTTTCTATGGAATTTTAGCCGCTTTTTCAGCAATTGCATTTAAACGCGAATTACTTTCATGCTGTATTTTATTACCATAACTGTGTTTTGGCACGTTTCCAGAAATTCCGAGTGAAGTGCTGTGCAACGTTATACATTGCTGTTTGCTTGGACTCCATTTTTCTAAAAATAAGGTTCAGAATTGCTTGAAAGTTGTATGGTTTGTTTTTGTGGTCAAGTTATATCTCCAGCTATGTTTTTTTAAGTAGATATTGGGTTTAAATATTTGGTAGGCAATGATGCTTTTAAAAGCTTTAATTCAATAAAATAAATAATGGAGTTTTTATTTTTAAATAGTTTTAAAACTATTTTAATGGAGCTTGTCGTCTCAATCATCTAAACTATTTATTATGTTAGCGCAAAAAGCTCTTCTAGGGACTCTTCTCTGCTAGGTTGGTACTGCTCACAGTACATATCGCAGCATTATGCTGAGTGAGGCCAAAGAGGCGCCTAGCCTTTTTGGCCTCGTTCACTGGTCGTTATTATATATTATTTTTATTTGTTTGAAATAAATATTATTTTTGTTAGATTTAAATGCGTCTTTTTTACTTTTTGTATTTCCTGTGCGAGTCACAATTTTTTTATTTTTTTTACTTATTAGAGCTATTTGTGTAGGTTCTAGCACCTATTGCTATCGCAAAGCAGCGTTGCTGTTATCTAGTTTAAAGGGTATTGGTGTCGGTTTCTTTAAAATTACAGGCACTTCGGGTATTACTGCTTTGTCTCCGGGATAGTAACGAATTTCCGATGCCTTTAGTATTGCAGTCTTCTGGTGGCGGTGACTTAATACCCGGTAGGCCGTCGGCTTCTTTGCTATCCCATATCATAATACCAGGCATATGACAGTCGGACTCGCTTACTAAGGGTTTCGTACCAAAAGAAAATTTGCGTCACATCCACGCAAAACGGCCATCGCTCAGCATAATGCTGCGACCCTATGCGAGACAGAGTCCCAGCGCTGGTTTTCAGCGACAGCCGGCGTTGACGTTATGACGTCGACCGGGCAGCATATAATGAGATAAAAATAACTTTTTTTATTTGAAAACTTTGCTCCACACTAGCAATTTCTCCTGTATTGTGGGTGCGTTTACAAACATTTAAACTCACATACACAAACAGCCAGACCCGGAACAACTACTGCGACACGCAGTGCAGCAGTCAATAGCTTCACCACTGCGCCAACTGTGCTGCAATACTTAGACTTACTTTTAACTTTATGCTTTAATAGATGCTATAGTAACACGTACTCCATTGAACATCTCAACTGGCTAACCAATACAAGTAAAAAGTTACATCTCTGTGACCAACAGTCAGGCAATTGTGTAGGCTTAGTAATATCCCGTTGGCACCCTTTGGGATCAAAACCCTTTGATACAGACGGACAAAAAAGGGGTCTTAAGGTTGAACTAGTCGCGGGCTCTAAGTTACTGGTGTAGAACTCACCCGCTAGCCAAAAAGCACACTGTATCACCTGGCATCGTGTCTGACAGAGATAGTATTAGTGATGAGCAGTAAGTTGCTAGTCTATTTACACGCACCACGTCAAACGTAACACCGCTCCGAAATATTTTAGTAAATGACCGTGTAAAAAATTACTAAATGTCCTTTAGAAAATCGAGTTTCACGAAGAAATCACTACATAA
The DNA here is from genome assembly GCA_949128155.2 of Xanthia icteritia. Lineage (NCBI taxonomy): Eukaryota > Metazoa > Arthropoda > Insecta > Lepidoptera > Noctuidae > Xanthia > Xanthia icteritia. The sequence continues at coordinate 7,644,965 of OX421959.2, read as the reverse complement.
ATCAATTTTAAATGAAGTTTATTGAACTCTTCTATAATTAAGCTATCTCGGTGTTGACTTTGTTTTGGAGATTTTAGACTTCTTTTATTACTTATTTACGCCCAAAGTTGCAAGAAAAGCTAATCTTTATTGGCTCATAACATTTTAATGGCTTTTTATTTTACTATTCTTTTTCCACACAGACAAAAATAATAATGAGACATAACGATATCATGTTTAATTTTGAATGTACAATGTCAAACAGTGGAGTAAAACCCCCCCGAGATTTGTATGGAAAAAATATCAACTAGTTCTACCTTAAAACTTAATTTCAATAAAAACTAAGCATTTTCCCTTCTTTAACAGATCACAATGAAGACTCGTACAGTAGTGCTGGTGATAATCTTGGGCTGTGGCGCGGCTGCCATCTTGTTTGCCGTGGCTGCCTATCTGTACATACGGCGGAGGAGGAAAAAGAGGGAGGACGAGGAGGACGGCACTAGTTGTGCCATCAGGTTAGTGCCGTTTTTAGTAGTGACTTTGCTTGCGAAAGTTTTAGTATCAGATGAGCAACTTTTACTTAGATGATAAGTGTGTTGTGTAACATTTAAAGGCGTATCAGTATCCGCGAATCAGAGTTGTTACTTAAAGTAAGTATAAGTTGAGAAAATCTGCTTTTCTCAAACATGCTTGAAATTCGAACATTATTTTGACAACCATCTTCGAGATAAAACGAAATTGCTGTCCTGACCAAGTTATAATCTATGCAAGGTAATACAAGAAATGTTATTGAATTTTACAATTTCATTATTGAACCAATTCGATTGTGGATAAATAAAATCAACTAGGTTAAGCTACGCTTGTTGGTGTCAATTCGTGGATGGGTTAACACCCAAGGTACAGAACCTAGTTTTTTTTTGTAAATCGTGGTCTTCATCTCACTTGATGGTAAGTGATGATCAGGCCGAAGGTGGAAGCGAGCTGCATCCAGAATCCTCAACCACAGAGGAACTGGCTATCTTACCTCTAACTGCCAAAACACAACAATGCTGTTGTTAACATTGTTGTTATGGCGACAGACTTAGATAAGATGGTGGTAGCTAGCCAGGCAGACTTACAACAAGCTTTACCACCGAGCAGAAAATTTTGCCCCCGCTGGAAATCAAACCAGAGACCTCTGGGTCCGAGACAGGTGATCTTACCACTAGATCACAGAGGCGGTTGACTAATATCTATATAGTCTTGTAATTTATAATATAGTAGACAACGTGCCGCTACAATGGCGACATGAATTTAATACACGGGCAGGTTAGTGGCCAGTACTCATAAAGAAATAAAGAAGAAAGGAAATACGTTTATTTGCGGTAAACATGACGCAAAAAAAGAACACAAAATTAAAAAATGGAAACAAGTTTAGGGAAAATATGCGTCACATTCACGCAAAACGGCCATCGCTCAGCATGATGCTGCGACCCTATGCAAGACGGAGCCTCAGCGCTGGTTTTCCAGCGACAGCCGGCAATCCTTTCAACCGATTTTGACTTCTATTGCGTTGGTGGTATGAGAAATGGCAGCTGGAGTAAACAGTTTGTATTGTAACCACTTTTTGCTTTTAATGCCATCGTTATGCCTACGGTATAGAAGTCAAAATTGGTTGAACGGACTGTAAAAAAGGTTTGTTTAAATATCAAATCTTATTTCAAATGGAATATAATGGTAATAACAGTAATTTTTATGTTATAAACTGGCAATCAAGAAGATGGCGCACTTCCATTTTCAAATAACACCTATTGTGCGTTTTTTTTTTAAGTGCCTATCCATCACTACCTCCTACTATTTAGTACACAGGTATGCCTGCTATTTCTTAATCAAAAATTGGTCCATGCTGTGTAGCGTCATCTCACTCTTTTTGGATGTTATAAAGCGTGGAGCATTAACACACGTATACTGATTAGCGGTTTCTTTTTATGAAGATATTTTTATTCCATTAAAAATTATTAATTATTGATTTATTTACAATTTTCTAAAATAATATCTTTGAGAAACCTGTACTGAACAACTAGCTTAACCCGATGGATCGACCCGAGTGTTAGTTATTACTCAGCCGCGTGCTCCTCCGTTAACATATTAACTGAAATTAAATGATGAAATGCTGAATTAATGAAATTAAATTTAGTGATGAAATTAAATTAAATGACGTTTACCTATTTGTGTAAGTAGGTCTTCTAAGATGCTTTTACAAGTAAATTTTTGGTGAATATTTTAAAACTACATAGATGGCGCCGCCATTTTCCAGATCCGTGAGAAGAAATGCCGAAACAAATTCAGAAGTCATATTCTATTTTAAAGACCAAACAATTTTTATTATAATAATATATTTTGCTACCAAAAAGGACTTATTTTTTACTGAATTTCATAATTAACGATAATAGAGTTTCTTTGTTGGCAAAAAATTATGCGTGCGGCATTTATTGCTTAGCCTGCGAGCTCCTCTACGACTGTTCGAATAGGCCGATGCTAAAATATCGATATCGCCCCGTAATTAGGCTGTGAAGGTCAGCTGGCAGTCGTTACATGTTACATAAATTCATATTCCGCCAAATTTACAAACTGAAACCCGATCCCAACCTACATAGATGGGGAAAAAATACTGGCCGAATAAAAAAAACACAGCGCGAATCGAACAACAAATTATGAGTTACTACGTGGTTGCCAAACTTAAGTGGCAATGGGCAGGGCACATTGCTCGCAGAACAGATCGACCGTAGCAATTAACATTGTTGGATCTACATTTTTCCGATTTTTATTTTATTGCATTAAAGTTCTTCGGGGGCATTTTTATAATTTATTCTAAGTGTCGAGATGGCCGATGGGGCCGAAAGGTTCTGGAGTGGCGACCGCGTACCGGAAGACGTAGCGTTGGAAGGCCTCCCACAAGATGGACCGATGACCATGCAAAGGCCGCAGGAATCCACTGGATGCGGGAGGCACAGAATCGGTCGAAGTGGCGGTGCTTGGGGGAGGCCTATGTCCAGTAGTGGACGTCTTTCGGCTGAAATGATGATGATTAATAAGCAATAAGCAATCGCATTTTTTTTGTACATAAAGTTGAGTTAGGCGCATTCTGAGCCCGCGCCGTAGTTTCGTGACAACGTGTGGTGAAATAGTAAAAAATTCTTTAACGATGTTTATTGAATTTTATATATACAACGAATTACAAAAAAATATGTTTATTGAATTCCTAATGATGCAAGCTTTCATTAATTGTGATATTTTTCAGTTCTGAGCAGATTTACGGCCGATAAGAGACATCTTAAAATTTGCAACAGATTTTCTTACGCTTTCTGATACTTCCGTTGCTATTTTCTCATTGAATTCCTTATGATGCAAGCTTTCTTCGATAGGGATTTTTTTAAATTTTTGAGCAGATTTACGACCGATATGAATCTTAATATGAAATTATTTTGCTATTAAAACAACAAAATAAAACCAGTTTATTTTTAAATAAACTAAAGCAATACTTAATTAAAAAAAGCTATTACACAGTACAAGAATTTCTAATGGATAAATTCATTAGTAATAATAGATAACTATCTTCTCTCCACCACCTACTCCCTCCCAGGTTTCACTCTTATCCGCAATGATAGGATTGGAAGGGGAGGGGGTGGTGTAGCTATCTATCTTCGTAGCGATTTACCATTCAAAATCATTGCCTCATCTCCCTCACAAAACCATGCTTTCGCTGAGTACCTCTTTTTGGAGGTTTACGTCAAAGGCGCCAAGGCACTTCTTGGTGTTGTCTATTGTCCACCCACCGTTGATTATTTTTCCGAACTTGAAATGGCGCTGGAATCCGTAGGGTCAGAGTATGCACATTGCGTCATCATGGGCGATTTTAACACTGACCTTGCTCGCCACAACCCCCGTTCCCGTAAACTCCTTGACATCATTGAGTCCGTTAGTCTCGATATACTATCACTGCAACCTACCCATTTCAATATCTCAGGCGATGACACTTGGCTCGACTTAATCCTTACATCCACTCCCTCCCTTGTTTCCTCACATGGTCAGTGTCCCGCTCCTGGATTTTCTCATCATGACCTCATTTACCTTTCGTATGTCCTAAAACCGCCTAAACCTGTCCCAAAAGTTCTGCACATGCGGTGTTTTGCGCGCATGGACGTTGAGAAGCTTCGTCAGGATGCATCAGACCTCAGTTGGGAGCACCTGGCAGCGGCATCAACTGTAGACGAAAAACTGCGCATTTTTGATCGGACGGTCCTTGCTCTCTACGACAAACACGCCCCTGTAAAGATGATTAAACTTCGGCGTCCTCCTGCTCCTTGGATGACGACAGGAGTTCGTATGGCAATGAGGCGTAGAGATCGGGCCTTTCGTAAATTTAAAAAGGATCGTAGTGAAGAAAATCGGAACTTTTTCAAAGCTGCTAGAAATCGGTGTAATCAGATGATACGTAACTCTAAACGCCGCCATATTCTCGAGAACATATCTTCTTCTTCACCTGCTGATATCTGGAAGTTCCTTGGTACTCTTGGTATCGGCAGACCACGTCATGTGGATTTTCCTAATACAATTGGCCTTGATGATATCAACCGTCACTTCACAACCGCTTGCCATTTGGATTCTCAAATGTTGTCCCAGACGGTCGATTACATCGCTGGCCTAGCTAGTCCCATCATAGAACCATTTCACTTCTCCCCTGTCACCTTGGACGAAATTAAAAGGATCATCCTGTCCATAAAATCTAAGGCTGTGGGCTATGACGGCATCAGCCGTGGTATGGTCGTTTGGATCCTTGATATCCTGCTCCCACCGATTGCCCACATCATCAACTTTTCGCTTGATTCCGGACAATTCCCATCCTCGTGGCGTATGGCCTATGTACGCCCACTCCCTAAGATTTCAAATCCCTCCCTACCCAGTCACTTTCGACCCATTTCCATTCTCCCATTCCTGTCAAAAGTGCTTGAAGCCTGCGTACACAAGCAGTTTACGGGGTTTGTTCACCGAAACAACCTTGTTAGCTCTTTTCAGTCTGGATTCAGGCCTGGGCACAGTACAGCATCCGCTCTCCTTAAAGTGACTGGTGACGTTAGAGAAGCGATGGAGGATACCAAGGTTACAGTTTTGGTATTAATTGATTTCTCCAATGCCTTTAACGCCGTCAGTCACGATATTCTCCTTTCTATCCTCTCTCATCTTATGGTTTCGTCCGAGGCTCTGGAATGGTTCTCGTCTTATCTTCGGGGACGTCAGCAGTCGGTTCGCGTTGATGAGAACTCATCGAGTTGGCGCGACTTGGATGCTGGGGTTCCACAAGGCGGTATTCTTTCTCCATTGTTATTCTCCATCTTCATAAATTTTATAACTCACTGTCTTCGGTGTTCGTATCATCTTTATGCCGATGATCTTCAATTATATACAGCTGAGCGGGTTGAAGGTTTATCGGGCGCTATAGCAGATGTAAACCGAGATTTAGATGCCATCAAGGACTGGTCTGATAGATTTGGGGTATCAGTAAACCCCTCAAAGTGTCAGGCCATTTTAATTGGAAGCTCACGCATGATGGGGAAGGTGACGCTTAGCTCTTTACCTCCTCTTATTTTTAATGGTACCGTCATACCCATAACCCCTACTGTGAAAGATCTCGGTTTGCATCTGGACTCGACACTTAGCTGGCAACGCCAGGTCTCTAGTGTAAGTCAAAGAGTCAATGGTACTCTTCGATCTCTGTATCGTCTGAGGAACTTTTTGCCCGCCAAGACGAAAACTATGCTGGTGCAGACTTTGATTTTCCCTATCATCGACTATGGTGACGTGTGCTACTTTGACTTGAATGCGGTTTTGCTGGATAAGCTCGACAGACTGCTCAACAATTGTATCCGGTTCATATTCAACCTCAGAAAATATGATCATGTGTCGAGCTATAGGTCTGAGCTCTAATGGATGTCCATTCGCCAAAGAAGAAGTTTGCGTGCTTTGACCACGCTTTTCTCCCTTCTCAACTCTCCCTCTCCTCCTTCTTATCTTTTGTCTCACTTCCAATATCTATGTTCTTCACACTCTAAGAATCTGCGTTCTTCTAATAATCTTCTCCTACTCTGTCCTTCTCATACTTCTGACTTTGTTCATTCTTCCTTTCATATTCAGTCCATTCTTCTTTGGAATGCGCTTCCTCTTGATATCAGAACGGCCACCAGTCGGTATGCATTTAAGCGGAAATTGCAGATTTATTTTCAAAATAAATAGAGTAGAGTCATCTCAGCACCTCCCTTTCTTGAATTCGTATATAATATGTATATATATATATATAATATAGATATATTATATTATTGTAAATATGTATGTATGTGTAATTAGTACTATTTTAGTTCGTATGTATTATCATATATTTTTAATAATAGTTTTCTCTTTGTTCCTCTCAAATAGAGCACCAGCCATCTAATCTCTTCACCACCCTTGGTTGACTGGTAGAGAATGCCTAAGGCATTAAGTCCGCCATTGTACCTCTTTGAGTGCGAGAAGTTTTAATAAATAAATAAACTATGAATAACAGATATATTATTTTAATAAGTAAAATAACAAAAATAAATTACAACTTAATAATTATACTACATTAATAATAATGAACAATTGTTAAGCGAGTAAAGAAATAAGCAATACTAAATATAATTAAATAAATAATATATGAATAGATAGACCATATAAAATATTAATAGAATAAGTGAATTAATGGAAATATAAGTACATAGGGTAATAGGATATAAAATAATTCTAACTTAATAACAAGGAAAATGAATAAAGCGCTCTTCCTCTCTCTACCTATTTAAAAATTTGCTGTGCCCGACAGGGTCCATAATTGTTTCTATTATTATTTCTTTTATTTACCACCTGTAATTGTACATTATGGATTGTAATAAACGATTTGAGATTGTCAAATTCATATTAGTATGCATTTTTACCCCAATTTTACAAAATATTTATGTCCTAGCGTGCAGTAGCCAGAATGCAATAAACTTTTTTTAAGGGTGTATTATACATAACTGGCGAAATGTGGGTGTACTATGTTCAGTTATACACAGGGTTCGTACAATGCTCTACAAGTCCAATATAAGAACGCGTTCCGGGTAATGCTGGGGTTGTTGCGCTTCTGTAGCGCGTCGGGAATGTTCGCGGACGCACGCGTTCCGGACCTCGGCTCATGCAGCAATGAGCCGAGATCCGGAACGCGTGCGTCCGCGAACATCCCCGACTGCGAATCGCATCATTGATGCGTCGTAGCTACTGTAGCAGGGTGGATAGTCAAATAATATGTCACTGGATGGCGGCACACAAACCGTCATACAGATATGTGATAAAGTTTATTAAACGTGTTTTAGTTAGTAAATACCAACTTATTTACTCGTATGTTATGGATCTCTGGTCTGAAAATAAAGATTTATCCTTATCCTTACATATATTATTATAAAACGAAGTCCCCCGCACCGAGTCTGGCTGTCTGTCTGTATGGACGCGATAAACTCAAAAACTACCAAACGGATTTTCAAACGGTTTTCACCAATGAACGAAGTGATTCATGGCAAAGGTTTTAGTGTATTATTAATTAAGGTTTTGTGTAAATTGGCTGAAATATGCCAATTATTGTTGAAGATATCGGATAAAATCAAGCCGACTGAGAGCTTTAGTGGCGTGCGCTGCGGTAACCGTTAGAGATACATAAAATGTATGTTCTACAGGTTTGTACTTTAAAAAAAGTCAAAGTCTGCGATGGCATATATCTATCTTCTATGGATGACCCACAGAAACCACTATTATCTTTCAGAATTTGATAAAAATTTAATTGTTATTTCCGAAGCTATTTTCATCCTTATTCAATAAAATATGTTATTTAAATATGCCTTGATATCATATCATTTAAATTAATAGTTTAAAAGATATTACACATTCAAAATTACGCGTAAAAAAATAACTATGGTTGACAGCACCGCGGGCGCAGCGGTAGGAGTCAATGACCTTTTCCTCGGCTATTAGGTATGCAATCCCGGTAGTACGTTGCCGTGGGATATTTTTCGACATCCAAGCGAGCCGTGAGCAAAAGCTAGTATAATTATATTATTATGGGTACACCTAACCCTTCGGGGAAATAAAGGCGTGATGTTATGTAAGTGTGTTATCTAAGTCGTAATCATTCAAGTTAACTGAGCAAATCAAATTCAAATTCAAGTTCATTTATTAAACTTACACATAGTTCACAAGCATACAAGTAACATGACAAGAAATTCTAACCAAACTAGGCACAGCCTGTATCTTGGTGACCCAAACACTACACAAAGTTTACGATTTAAAGGGTTCTGGTAGCGCAAGATTACTATTGATAAATTTAGAATAAAATTAAAAATAATAATAACAAAATTTACAAATATGTGAGTGAAAAGAAGTTAATTACATTGAATAAACATACCAGAAGAATTTAAAAGTCAATAAAAAAGTCAAATAATTTATTTCAATTAGGTACAAAAAAGGCACATTTGAACGCAAAAATTTTCAAAAAAGATTTTTGTCGCCCCTTCCAAAAGGTAGTTTTTGTATGGAGAATATGGGCAAGAAACACTACCGTTTCTCTTTTTAAATGTTTTCACAATATCTTGCATACATTAATTATTAATGATATGTGAAGACGATGCACCTAGAATAAGATTACTATACCACGATAGGTAAAAAGAAAGAAAAACGAAGGAATGAGAGATAAATTAATTATGTGATAGATGCATGGTGGTCATATGTATATTTACAGAAATGTATAGTTGAGGTGAGTAAGTGTGCAGTGTAAGTGTGAGTGTAATTTTTATGAGAGTGCAGGTATCACATATAATAATGCAACAAAGTAACCTCTCTGTTTCCTCATAAGTCCGGCCCAGCAATTATTCTTTAAGTTTAGTTTTGGCCTCAGAGTAGATTTTCGGTACGGTAAAAGTTTTACTTATAGCATTAAACACTCGTTTGGGTAAAAACGACGAAAACCTGGTCGCGAAGAGGGTTTTAGTTTTTGGAAGTGGTATTTCTCTCAGCTATTTTCCAACCCCACTTACTACAGCTAGAGTGATTTCTGTTGAGTTTTAATAGTTTTAGTAGTGATTCTAAGATGAACAGTAGACGTACGCGTAAAACTCCATATTCCTTGTACGGTTTGTCCGTAGAATAACGCCGTGGCCTTCCCAGAAGCAGCTTGAAGTCGCCCCGCTGGGCCCATTCTAGCTCCAGCATGCACGTATTGGTGGTGTTGCCCCAGAGACTTACACAGTATTGCAGGACAGATTGGCATAGAGAGATGTATACCTGTATACATATATTTTTAGGAGCACTGGCTCGTAAGAGTTTCGCAACGTAAATGTATTTGCGAGTGTTAGAATATATGCTTTGATGGACAGGTTCTGATCAATTATGACGCCTAGATATTTTGTCTTTTCTACTCTGTCAATGGCATTACAGTTGCAAACCTGTCTATCATCTTTGAGATAGTCTATGATGTTATTTATATCTTGATTGTCAGTAGGGAGCAGAAACAGCGAGTCTTTGGGTGGATTTATGCCTTCAACACCTTGGTATTGTTCGTCCCCGGTTGTCGGCCGCCTATTTATGAAGTTAGTTACAAGGTTTTGACCAACTGAGACAAAGTACTCGTTGCATTTGTCAATGGAGATATAAGTTTAGTCCTCCAAGGACTTTGGGTCTGATATTTTCTCTTATTATTGAATTAGGTGTAAACAATTTTTTGTAGCTGTATAATATTCAGTTTTATTGAGTTTTTGAACTTACTACCAGTACTCCGAGCGATAAAATGTATTGAGGTAATTTTTTTTTTTTCACAATAACACTTTTCCTTATATTTTTCGCTTGAATGTCCGGTATCATTTTTGAAAGGAAGATTCGAACGTTCTACGTTCTATACGAAATCTTTCATAACGGTTATCAAATATGGCGACCAGCCAGCGTCATATTTTAAACCGACACACCCATTCCATGCAGTTTGTGAAAATATTAAAAGATTTAGAAGAAATATTTCATAGGAAATGGCCAGTAATCTTTGACTGTAGAACGTTTTGCCGCCTTCCTTGTTCTGTAGTGCTTTTCTGTAAAGTTCACTTGGAACCTCACTCAGATGACCGTGCGCAATTGGAAAGCGAACTCATTTGTTTTTAAAGTAAATCATCGCGGATTCACAACGAGACACCGCTCGAATTTTAAAGTGAGGTTTAAAGAATGTCATTGATGGCAGTCTTACTTTGTGAAATTGGTCCCACGCCCCCAAAAAAAACGAACTTCCAAATATCTGTATCTTCTTAATAACTTCCAAAAGCCTTCCAAAAGTTTTGCAACCACAAGGTCGAAGTCGAAACGCTGTGGCAAATGAACGTCAAAAACTATATCGAAGTCATTAATCAGCTTTCTTACTTTTGCGGGTTCTTCGTAAAACTTGATGCGCAAACCGTAGCACACACAGAGACTTGAAAGTGGCAAAAATATCAATTTCCATTTCCTTCGGATTGGAATCCTTTGATTTTGAACTGGAAAACTGGCGTTAGTAGTTAAAGAGCCAGTCGCTGTACACGTGCGCCCTGTGGGTCAGTTATACACAAGGTTCGTACGAGTCCAATATAATAACGCGTTCCGAGTAATGCTGGGGTTGCCGCGCTTCTGTAGCGCGTCGGGGATGTTCGCGGACGCACGTGTTCCGGATTTCGGCTCGCTGCTGCGTCTGCGAATCGCATCACTGACGCGTCGGGTGCGCGACAGCCCCAACAGCCTCGTGGCTACTGTACCGGCAGGGTGGATGGTCTCCTAATATGTCACTGGATGGCGGCACACAGACCGGCATTCAGATACGTGAGATAGTAGGAGACCCACATGATTGTGTGTGCCTAATTGTTATACTAACATAGATTTCAAGTAATTTGTAATACTAAAACGCTATTGGCCTTTTTAAGTTTTAAAATAAAATTTATATTATTAAAGATTGCTGTCAAAACAACCTTTTTGGAACAGTTTTCGGAATTGGAAACTAATTGAAGTAAGAATATAAGTTTAGTGAAAATATTAATATTGTCTTGTGTATATTTTATATTAGATTATTTTTATTATTTACTAGTTTCCACCAGTAGCTTCGCCCACGTGTTTTCCGCGTGTGGTGTTTTGGCATTCAAATGGTGAAACAATTTTTAAAATCGGGCCAGTACTTTTTGATTTAATTCGTCACAAACAAAAATACAAATCTTATCTCTTTATAATATTAGTTTAGACTACAGATATGTTTTGAGTAGGTATTTTTTTCATTCCTGGAAGAGGTAAAAAAAAAATATAATCCTTTTTTTTTCATATTATTTCGTAAACAATTCACTCATAAACATACATTTACCAATGAAGGGCCGTTTTAAACTAGGTCTGAGGCTCAGTTTACATTGTCGCGAAGTGGAAGCTAGTTTTTGTAATGATATTTTACATAGGAAAATGAACTTTATGTCAATTGTCTAACGTACTAGGCTGTCCAAAAAGTAATGATAATCGGTTCATATTTTCTATACTAATAATAAAGTTGAAGAGAACATCACGCTAGTGCCCATAGGCGTCGAGCAAAAAGAAAAATAACCGATTATCATTACTTTTTGAACAGCCTAGTACAAATTAGATACGAGCTTATAACTGCAGAATTCCCGAGGATGCGCGAGAATTCTCCAGAAGACGCGCGACCTGTTATTTGCCTCGTATCTTGTTTGTTCGTTACACAATTGACTTAAAGTTCATAATGCTTTGTACAAAAAAAAAAAACAATTCCGCTCAGTGGCAATGTAAATTGAGCTTAAGTTATCAAACACCAACTTATTCCCTACTTAACTTTTTAGCAACAACACTGCCTTAATTCTTACAAAACTAAACGTTTAAGTTACGAAATCAGGTGAAATCGGAAGACTTGTTAATTTTCAAGTTATAACTTAAGCTACTTAACTGTTTATTTCCGCGGTTAAGTTAGAACTTAACAAATGTAAAGATATTCTGAATGTTACAAAGTTTTGTAAGTTTCTAGGAAATTAATGTAAGTTACTCATTATTTAGTGGCAATAATATTTTGACTGTCTCGTTGTTTTAGCGGTCGCAAGTGCTACTGCTGTGTTTGAGGTTATGGGGTCAATTCCCGAGCCGGGAAAACTGTTTTTGGTTTTTTCCATCTGGAATTTCTCAATAGCAGCCCGGAGTCTGAATTTGTGCCCGGTTGATGGCAATAGGCTCGCCCCCTATTAAGTTTTAAGGTGTTTTTAAGGTGCGCAATAATACACCTGCAAATATTCCACCTGTAAGGTTACGAGGAACTCCTTTGGAGGTTGTTAGTCAATTTAAATACCTGGGCCATGTGATAACGGATGATCTTACAGATGACCAAGATCGAGCGCAGGGCGTTGGCAGCCCGATGCAATATGCTTGCTCGTAGGTTTGCACGGTGTACTAAGGAGGTGAACATGACTCTGTTCAGGGCTTCTTGCCAGTCTTTTTACTCGTGCAGCCTGTGGGTGAGGTATACGCAGAAGACTTACAATGCTCTGCGCGTGCAATATAATAATGCGCTGAGGATGTTGTTGGGGCTGTCTCGTTTTTGCAGCGCATCAGGCATGTTTGCTGAAGCGAGGCTTGATGACTTTTATGCCGTCATGCGCAAACGATGTGCATCTATGCTACGGCGATTCAGGGGCAGCCCTAACAATATTCTAGCTACACTGGCGGACAAAATTGATGGGCCATTTATTAGGCATTGGGCTGGTAGACATGTGCGCGCAGACGTCCATGTCGCCAATTAAAATAATTTGTAATATACTCGTATTATTTACTAACAATAGGTTAAGTTTATACTAACACTTTATGGATCTATATCTGAACTAAATAAATAAAAAATAAATAAAAAAATATTACATGGGACGTAAACAAAACTGATGAAAAGTGGGTGTTCTATAGGTACACCTCTGCCTAACTCCTTGGGGTATACAGGCGTGATGTTATGTTATTATGTATATATTACTTTACATTATGTATGTATTACTTAAGACATAACGCTCGGCCGGAGATCAGCAGAGTTTATCGTTGGCGGTCAAGCAGTGAACACGTTTGGAAACTATCGCGCGTTCCGTATAGTTGTATCGTGTACCCGCAGTGTGTGAATTGCTAGTGTGATTAATTTGATCGTAAATTATAATTTGATCTGAACTGCAAACGGCTTTTCTTTTGCGCAATAACCATCACTACCTATAGTACGCCCACAGTAGTTAAAATATGGCTGAGAATAACGAGAGAGATGTACCCGTCTCCGTCATTAGAACATTTTTTGGCAAAACAACAATCTAACTTATCTCAAACATAGATGTGAGCTAAATAAAAAAATACTTAGTGAATATATTTTTTGTGAAAAACAAAAAAGGGTGACCTTTGGCAAAGTTTTTTTTTACATAACAACGTAAAAGCCTGATCTTATTATAATAGTATGAGAAATGAAATTGTATTGAGGTGGCAACTACATCACCACATGTGAACTGACGTCTTTTAAAATCCTGACGTCACAACGTCACAAATCGTCCATCGCGCAAGCATAGTTTACCGCACGATCAAAATATATATAACTTTCCGACATCAATCGTTTGGCAGTTGCCCGCCAGACACGACACCCGTCTGGTCGGAGGATCCTTCCTTTTCTATAGAGGATCAGTGAACTTTACTTCCTGGCCCTCATGTCTCTGAAGTACTATGAAATAATGGTTTATTTTTGAAAAATCTTCATTTCTTAGCCGAAAGACGTCCACTGTGGACATAGACCTCCCCCAGGAAGCGCCACAGCGACCGCTCCATTTTCTACTTTCCACATTCAGCGGACTCCTACTACCTTTACCAGGCCATCGGTCTACTTTAGGGCCTAGATGAAGTAAAATTCTTTTAGCGATAAAGATGATGAAAAAGTCAATGGATTGACATGATATGCTACCTAAAAGCTTGTAGAAATACGAAACGCTTTGAAAGCGATTGCTACTAACACTTTCAAAGCGTTTTATTCGTTTCGTTTCGTGTTTAGACAAGCCTTATCTAGGGATCTTTTGTGGGCCAATATACGCTGTACCTTTCAGGACTCGCTCATCGCTCCTGAATATTTAGGACCCATCAGGCATCATTTCTGAAAACAATTTGCCCTACCCACTGATACTTAAGTTACCAATTCTTCGGGTTTTGTAATGTCAGTGATCTGGAGTTCGAGTAGTCATGGTCTGTTCAACGAAATCTCCAAACGGCTGGTTGACACTTTCCGGGACCCCAAGCCCGTGGCGCGTGGCTCGTGGGCCAAGGTAAAAGCCAGCCCTTGGGTCAAGGCCACGGCCTAGACTCTGGTAAGTATTGCCATACAACGTGGCAATGCGGCCAGCCTCTTGGGTACATTACCAGTCGACAGCGATGCGGAGGAATTTTTCGAAGCCATATTTTACTTTGTTAATAGTTTTAGTTAAGTTAGGATATTATATTTTTATTAATTTAGGTAAAAGTTGTTTTTTTATGTACATTTCATTTTAATGCAGTTAACTTGGTTCTTCTTTCAATCTCCTAATTTCTGATTCCATCACGTAAAGACATTCCGAGAACAGCACTCTTCAAGTCTTCATTGCTTTGGTATAATAATATTTATCATCCAAGAATCCCGACCTCACAACACCAATGATAATCTGGCTCTTTCAAAAATATGTATACACTATCTTCTGCCTGCAATTTCGTGCATGTGGAATTCGTAAGATACACACTATATTAGAATAACAGCCATATTTTTATAAAACTCCCTCGGCCCCCGACCCACTGCGTCGCATCGCATCGTCCGCCCGCACTATTACTTCGTTCTCGCTTATCATTCTTTCTGATTTCAATTTCCAAGATAATATTTACATAATTTAAAAGCTAACAGTCTTAAAATAATAATAATATGTACAAGTATATAAAAAATATAATATAATAATAATACATGTACCTACCTATATAATAAAATATAATTAATTTTGCAAACCCTAAAATATAGCATCGAAAAATTCATCCGCATCGCTGTCGATTGGTAATGTACCCAAGAGACTGACCGCATTGCCACGTTTTATGGAAATGCTTAGCCTCTGCCCAAGGTAAAAACCATAGGTCACGGGAAGTGTCAAATAGCCGTTTTGATATTTCATTGAAGAGGCCGTGAGCACTCGGACCCCACGGCCCGAGGGTTTCAACCCCAAACGGCTCGAAAATATAATTACCTGTAAGGTTATTATGCTTACGCTACTTGAGGTTTTCTGCAGCTGCAGCAGCAGCACCAGCACAGCAATCTTTCTAATTATTTTTTCTTTTTACTCGGTTGCTAAGGGTCGTACCGTGATATTAATAAATAGCCTATAGCCTTCCTCAAGCCTCCCACAAGGTGGATGACCTTGCAGGAATCCATTGGATGCGGGTAGCACAAAACCAGTCGAAGTGGCGGTGCTTGGCGGAGACCTATGTCCAGCAGTGGACGTCTTTCAGCTGAAATGATGATAATGGATCCTCAATGCAAAAGGAATTTTTCAAATCCGACGGTAGTTCTAGAGATAAACATAAAAACTCTTTAGCTTTGTCTTATTAGTATAGATTGTAGGCATGTTTTTCCCAACTTATTTTCTGAGAAACAAACAGTTCTATTAATCTTGTTGCCAACATCCCAAATGTTATGTGATGTTACTTTGAACAAATGTTTGGCTATTTGGAGATGTATTTATAAGCTTGTAGTGTGTAAAGATGACGATAGTCGTAAAATAACACATAATCAATAATAGGTATAACTGCGAAAGTGAGTTTGTTTGTTTGTTTATTACGCTTTCACGCTAAAACGTAGTAGACTTAACAGACTGTAGATCTGTCGACCATTTTCTATCTTGCTAAGTACCTGGTACTTGTTGATAGGCCTACACTGTCCTCTCATACCTATTAACTCTGTAATTTGAAAACATTGTAAATACCATTTACTTTTAAAAGAGTAACCATGGAGTTTCTTGCCGGCTCTTCTCCATAGGAAACGACCAATTGGAACCGTGCACCTAGCTTTTGACGTTTCATAAGTGCCCGTATAGGTTTATGTGAAATAAAATATTTTGAATATTGAATTATTTTTTTTGAACGGTTGAACGGATTTGGATGAAATTTGGCACATGGGTAGACCTTGACCTGGAAAAGGACATAGGCTATTTTTCCTCCTGGTTCGCAGACGAGGTCACGGGTAACAGCTAGTAAGATGGTATTCGTAAAATAATAAATAGGCTTTAGTGCTTATTTCTTGGATTTTTTGCTGAAAGCCTAAGCATGATCTGCCTAGCGTTTTTCCAACTATATTGGGGTCAGCTTCCAGTCTATGCAGCTGAATACTAGTATTTTACATGGATCGACTGCCTATCTGACCTTCACAACCCAGTTACTGGGGTAACACGATTATCTTTGGTAAGACAGGTTATCAGACATTCTGGCGTCTGACTACTCGTAACGACAGTCGAAGATCTATACACGACAGCCGGGACCGACGTCGACGTAATACGGAAGGTATGAAATAGAAAGTCACGGATCGATTTATTTTTATTAATTAATTTATCTTTATATAGATTCTTTTCTATTTTGTAATTGTGACAACGCTGTAGGCTTAATGGATTGTATATTTATTGACCATCATCATTTTGTTAAGTACCTGGACCTACACTATCCTCCCATACCTAATAACACTGTTATTTGAAAATATTGTAAAAGCCAATTATTTTTAAAACAGTAACCGTGGAGTTTCTTGCCGGCTCTTCTCCATAGAAAACGACCAATTGGAACCGTGCACCTAGCTTCTGACCTTTCATAAGTGCCCTTGTAGGTTTATGTGAAATAAAATATTTATTTAATTTGAAGCAACCGTGTTCTATGTAGCTTAATTTTGACTGATCTATCCGTGTGGCTGTTACTTAGCCACGAGCCCCTCTCATCAAAGCATAGGCATGTTAGGGAAAAATATGTTTTTCTTACTTACTTGTTTTTAAATTCAGGCCCAAGGGCAATACACATTATAATCCCCGAAGAGTTATGCAAAAGTATGTAGGTGTACTATAGGTATTTAGTACACCCACATTTCGCCAGTAATGTTTAAGTCCCATGTTATAGGGGGCGAGCCTATTGCCATCCACCGGGCATAAATCCAGACTCCAGGTTGCAACTGAGAAATCCAAGATGGGAAAACCCAATAAAACTTTTCATGACCTGGGAATCGAACCTCATACTGAGCAGTATGCTTGCGACCACTAGCAATCTCTTAGCAATATTTATCACTATGTGAATGATTCAATAAAAACCCCAGAATTAATGGTCATTCAGAAGTCCAACTCATATCTTAACGACAGTCCACTTACAGAGCAGACAGAAAACTTTTTCTTATTTGTTTGTTAGAGCAAGTTGTTATCCGACGATAACATCGTTAGGATCAATGGTTTATTATTTTTTGGGGTTCCGCAGCAGATTCAAGTGATGGGGAATCGTTCTTTTATTTCTTTTGGGAATCGAGTTCGTATTTTTGCTGATTTGTGTAAAAATTGCATTGGATACCTAATCGTTTTTTGTTGTTTTTGTAAAGGTGTCTTGTTTTGGTTCGTTGTCGTTCGTCGAATATTTTGATCTTATTTACAATGTAACAAATAAGACAGTCTTCTTAATAATAATAAAAGCTGTACTTAAAAAGGTTATACCGCTGAATTATGTCTTGAACTTTAAATAAAAAAATGAACGTTTATAACATAATTTATTTTTACCAAACATTGATTCAAATTACAATATAAGTAAACATGCCTCGTTGGTCTAGTGGTAACAAGCATCACTGCTGAGCCTGAGGTCTTGGGTTCGATTCTCAGGTCGGGCAAAATAGTATTGGGTTTTTTTATCAAGAATTTCTCAGTAGCAGCCCGGAGTCTGGATTTGTGCTCGGTTGATGGCAATAGACTCGCCACGTATTATATGGGACTTAAAAATAATAGAAATGTGGGTGGTATTAAATGTACAAATAACACATAATCAGCCTATAATGTTCCCACTACTGGGACCAGTGCGGATTGGCAGATGTCACATGTCTTCGAATTTTTGGTTCTAGGACATGCCGGTTTCCTCACGATGTTTTCTTTCACCGTTTTGAGAGCATGTGTACGCGTCAGCCAAATTTTTTTTTTTTTCGGACTCTTACTGACTAAAACCCACCCGTATTCCTTCAGTTGCCTGTACTTGCCAGGGGCCACGGTATCCCTTTCGGATTTTCCCGCGACCCCGGCAGGCATCGGTCCTAGCCTACCCCGCCAGTTCTGCTGACATGTCTTTGAGGCGCGCGTGGAACACAACGCGGCGTCGACCCGGGCTCAGCCTAACCCTTCGGATAGAGCTGGCGTGATGTTAAGTTATGTAATTAAAATTACAACATAAATAAATGTGTTTATTTTGATGTTATAATAGGTCTTTACCTATGAAATTGCCGTTTTGTATGAAAAAATGTAAACGAATTTTTTTCATGTATTTTTTATTTGTATTAATCGAAGTAATCACCCATGCAATCAATGCATCTTTGCCAACGCAGTGGCAATTTATTGATGCCCTTCTTAAAGAAATCAGCTGGACGGGAGGCAACAAATTCTTCAAAGGCATTTTGTACTGCCTCTCGGGTATTGAATTTTTTCCCGCCAAGAAGTTATCCAAATTCTGGAAAAAGTAGTAGACTGTAGGCGCAAGGTCTGGTGAGTAGGGCGGATGACGGTGAGCTTCCAACCCCAGTTCTTGCAACTTGGAGACCATCTGCTGTGCAGTATGAGGTCGCGCGTTGTCGTGCAGGAGCAGCGGAGACGAGCGATTGACCAATGCTGGTTGGAGATGTGCCAGCTTCTCCATCATTGTGTTCAGTTCTTCACAGTACACATCTGCAGTAATGCTCACCCCGTTTGGTAAGAAGCTGTGATGAATCACACCGGCGCTAGACCACCAAACAGTAACCATCACTTTTCTAGGTGTAATTTTTCGTTTAGGGCATTGTTTAGGTGCTGAACCAGGATCCAACCAACTTGCTGAGCACTTGCGGTTATCAAACAGAATCCATTTTTCATCGCAGGTAACAATGCGGTTCAAAATTCCTTCATTTGTGTGTCTGTTGAGCAGTGCAAGGCACGTCTCGACGCGTACTTCGCGCTGGCGATCATTGAGTTCATGGGGCACCCATTTGTCAAGCTTTTTTACCTTGCCAATTTGACGCAAATGGACCAATATTGTTTTGACGCTAACGTCGAAAGCTGCTGCTAATTCAGCCGTAGATTGTGTATCATCAGCTTCCACAATCGCCTTTAATTCGTCATTGTCGACCAAAGTCTTCGGACGACCGTGAGGTTCATTTTTCAGGTCGAAATTTCCAGAACGGAAGCGAGCAAACCAATAATAGGTGGTGCGTTGGTTTGTAGTGTTAGCTACGTAAACGTCGTTGATGTTGTGTGCCGCTTGTGCCGCGTTGCTGCCACGACGGTACCTACTCATATTCCATAATTACTCGAATTTTTAACGTATCCATGATGACGAAAAATATTGAAATGCGATGAAAATGTAACACTAATCAATAAACAAATGACTACTTTTGGAAAAAAAAAACCATGTTTTTAAAATAAAATTTGAAATTAGAATTCTTAGCCAAACAAAAATTATTTTGATTTGAAATGGCCAGTACTGCGGAACAGCAATTTCATAGGTAAAGACCTAATGTATTTATAACCACAAAACAGGTCAGGCAGTTAATAAAAACCTCAACAAATGATTTCCGTAACAAATAATTTAACTTTACACAGTAAATATTACGACGGTTAAAATAAGTACAAAAAGCATGAACGTATTTACCGATAAAATTTATACAGTGTGTTGACATAATTCACAATTTCCGTTACAGGGTGTTAATTTTCACGGTAGGTATTGGAGCAAAAAAAAGTATGCCGAGTTTTTTTACGATTTTATTATCGGCGTTCATTTACCCGCGATTTTTACGAGGCAAAGCCGCGAATGGTACAAATTACCGGATCGTATACTCACGCTATGCAAAGAACCTAAATTAATGTACTAATAAAAATTGGGATTACCTACTGGAAAAGTAGATTACTTCGTCCCTCTTTATATGCACGACGCCATCTCCAAATATTGGTCTCAAAATTGGGCCAACTTCAGCTTAAAATTTGACTGATTGGAACCTTGTTTTTGCTTCGCAATTGCCATCTTCTTCGCTTTGTTCCGACTGTTTGGGCCAACACTTGGAACCAATGTATGCATTCGGGTTATTATTACCTTATCCAGGAAGTATTTATACGAGGGTACCAAGTTTTTCCTACCGTAGAAATTAACGAATTAAATCGACATTCATTCAACCCCGTTATTACATTAGTTATGACGTAATGATTGTGTATGTAAGTAAGTACTATTAAAACAAACATAGAAAGTCAATATTATTTTATTTAAGTACCAATAGCGTAAGTGAATTTCACGATTGTATCACACACTTTGAATAATTAAGTAAGTACATGAGATAATGTAGAATCTAGACAAAATCAAACTGGTTGCTAATTGAATTTATTATTTTTATGACATTGATTTTACATTCCGTTACTACTTTCTCACACACTGACTGAGGAAAATCGACTACTTTTACAATATTAGTAAAAGTATGTAAGTGTGTTGTATGTCTTTTTAGTATGTATGTAAGTATATTCTCATATTGTACGTTTATTTTTAAATTAGTGAATAGTTAAATGTTTTTATTTTATGTATTTTATTTTCTCTTCTACTCTTACACACGTTGTCTACATCTCTTTTTATCCACTTTCCTATCGCAGGTATGCTGGAAGAGATTTCTTTAGAAATAAGCATTACCTTTGTACGTATTTTTCTGTTCCTTTTTCTAGTCTGTTATATGTGTGTAAGAATAAGAATAAGAATAAGAATCATTTATTTGCAGAAAATACAGGTGTTACCAGTTGTAAAAGTTGGTGGTTTTAATGTACAGTCCATATTTTGCCTGTTTAGGGCATGTACATAAACTGTTTAATAAATAAATGATTGTAAATATGTGAGCACCATGTATCTATCACATAATTAATTTATCTGTCGTTGCTTCATTTTTTTTTTTTTACCTATTGTGGCATAGTAATTTTATTCTAGGTGAATCGTCTTCACACATAATTATATAATTAATGTAGCTATACAAAATATTTTAAAACATTTTAAAAGAGTAACGGTGGAGTTTCTTGCCCATTCCTCTAAATACGAAAAACTAAACCAAACGAAAACTACCTTTTGGAAGGGGCGGGCGACTAGAATCAATTCAATTTTTTTGTAAATTTTGACGTTCAAAAGTGCCTTAAAGGCCTTATTTGAAATAAATGATTTGACTTAGACATTCGAACAAGTATTTGGTATACAGACAAAAATATAGTGAATAATAGTCATATATGTGGTGGCACTGAGTTGCCGTGTCTGGCCATACCTCTGTTAAACCCACGGTGGTTTGTGTGGTATGTTTAAAAGTTAAACAAATGTATGTATATAAACTGTTTTTGATTAATAAACAAAAAAAAAACATCTTTCCACTACACTGCCAATATTTTTTTTAAATTGTTTTGTAATTACTTTGTAAACTCATGATAAAAAATAAAGAAATAAAATAAATATATTCGCGGTAAACATGACGCAAATAAAGTACACAAAATCAAAAAGAACGAAAAGTTGAGGTAAAATATGCGTCACATCCGCGCAAAACGGCCATCGCTCAGCATAATGCTGCGACCCTATACGAGACAGAACTCCAGCGCTGGTTTTCAGCGATAGCCGTCGTTGATGTTATGACGTCGACCGGTAAATATATGATTTATTTCTATAAACAGGTTTAAAAAACACTTTTACACGTCAACAATATTTTTTTCCTATCCGACTACTCCAAGAATAAACACTGAGGAACAAGAAGAACACACCACAAACTCGGAAGTCACAGTCTCTTTTAAAGTATAGCATTATCTGGGTCATGCCATATGAGAACCATGCAGATTGGTGTCTGAGATGGTCTTTTGAGGTTAGAACCACACACATATGAGTGGACCTATCCAGTCAGTGCACGCATTTGTTAGTAATCACGTAGCTCAACTCAGAACATAGGAACTTAACAACTCGATGTATACCAAAAAAAGGACATTTGGGTAGCCCGCATAAAATCAGTTACTGCCAGACCATCATTAAAACTAAATGAGAAAAAAATATATACTGTGTAACATCTGACATCTTGGCTGACAGTACCTACCTCTCGGAAAATGGGCTGGTACCATCTGACGGCCAACTCTAGCACCGCGCGCGCTCATTGGTCAAATCAAACAGCGCGCGCTTCCTCGGCTTCCTGTTACACACTTCCGTCCCTTTTCACGAAATCACTCCCACAGATTGCAGAAAAGCGAGAGGAAAGATGATATACATTTTTTTTTGGGTGGGAAATTATCTAATAACTTCTCCCGCTCTGGGTGGCTTGTCAGACTCTTAATGACTAAAACCCACCCGTGTTCCTTCAGTTGCCTGTACGTTGCCAGGGGCCATGGTATCGCTTTCGGACTTTCCCGCAACCCCGGCAGGCATCGGTCCTATCGGACCCCTTCAATTGCTGACATCTCTTTGAGGCGCGCGTGGAACACAACGCGCTGACGACCCGGGCCTGGTCCTTATCGGACGGCGAGCTACCCATTGCTCACCGTCCGCAAGCCCGCGCCTACGGTGGCCGAGAATCTGCCTGCGATTACCGAATGACCCACATCGTTCTCACATTCACAATAAAGTAATTTATTACTTTCAAAAGTAAATATTCATGTAATTTTGTATATTATGTTAAAAAGTAGTTGCAAGTTAGCGGCCTGTATATCAAGTAGTTGGTTCCACTGTACATACAATACATAATGTATAAGTTATCAAGGTTAATTAAATCATATATCAAAGCATATTATTTAGCGTAAAAATACTTAAACGCTATGACAAATTGGTCCAAAATACCCTACTTCAGACTTCATGGTATTCACCAGCGATTTTATGTAAATCAAGAATTTTCGTAGTTCGACTAAAATTATACCTCTTAGCTTATCTTTAGCGATCAAGGTCGCTGTTAAAAACCTTAAACGGTAGATAGTTTTGAAGCGGTAGTAAAATCGGCTTTTATCTTTTTCAATTTTAATAACTTTTCTTGAGTAGTTTTCGAGTTGGCTTCAATGTTTTTAATCCAGTTCGTCTATGTTTATTATATTGTATTCTTCACTTACATACATTTCCGTGGCCCTCACTCATCCTCTATAGAACAGGGATGAACCTCCGACTACATAGACGGGACTTGTGTCTGGTGGAACACTGCCCAACGATAAAATATAATAATTTATGTCGGTACGGTATATTCCAGTCGCGTGGCAATCCTTGCTTGCGCGATGCAGGACGCATTTGCATGACGTCAGTGTGATGCGTAGTTCGTATGTGGCGATGTAGATGCCGCCACAAGGTAAAGCACTAGGAAGTGGTGAAGGGCTGGCGTTGTGGGAGACTGTGTTGTACCTAATTTGAATAAATGACTTGATTATGATTATCATTTCATAAAATTGGCCTGTCTATAGCCTGAAGAAAGTGAGATTACCTTTTGGGTTAAAACAATAAGCTATTCATCTAATTTAATACAAAAACATTATTCTTACAACCTGATTAAAATACATTGAATTAGCCTAAAAATCAGAGAACCGTCGCCTTTGACAAAACTTAGCCATTTAAATAAACCCAATTTTGGGTACAATGTAAATCACAGAACTTTCAGCTTTATACCAATAGCTATAAAGGTTGAAACTTGCACTTAATCTACCTGGTACAGGCGAAGTCAATTTTAGGGGATTAGAACGCCAAACGATTTTCGATTCTAAGAAGGAAATCTTTAGGTCTAAATTGTACTGAGCTCTTAATGTACACAAATAAATAGAATATATCTAGCTAAGAATAGTAACAGTTACTTTGTCCGTTGAAAGCGCGAAGTTATTTGCAAGTTGTACTGGAGTTTGGGCTTGTCGGCTTTTCATTGAAGTCTAACTGTGGTTTACTTTAGTTATCAATGTATCCCTTATCGGGTTATAAATGCTAACTATACGGGTTTAGTAATTATCTGAAGAGGGTGGCTGATTCGAGTTTATTTAAACAAAAAATATTAATCGTTTTTTTATTGTGTACATGCAAACTAAGCGACAAGTGAACCGTGACCAGCGAGTAGACCGTGAGTCATGTTAAAAACTCAAAAGCCGCTCCGCGACTTGTGACCAGAGGCCGTATTATGACTTATTAATGCCACCATTATTCCAGTGTGAGTGAGAGACGGAGCTATACAAGGCCGCTAGCGCCATCCTTTTTTCGCAGTGGAATAATGATAGCATTAATACTTCATAATAAGGCCGCTGGTCATGACAACCTGAATGCCTGCCGTATGTTGGATTGCTGGGAGGTTAGAAAGTAGTGGTATAGCATAACCCAGTTGATTAATTCGATTACCACACAATTTTTCAATAATTCAACAGTTTGCGATTTCGACCTTTGCCAGCACTATCGACTGTTTCATCGGCACGTCTTAACTTTTGTACCTCCTTAGGTAGCTGATTAAATGAAGACGTCTTCCCTTTATTTGTACGCGTAATGCCATGTAAAATTCGAGATAACTGGTGTTTAAGTTCATGTACAGTACAACCTATTTTCTTAATGTCCCTTTTTTTTTTTTGGATTTCGGGTGAAATTCTCATGGATGTCCTCCGCCGTGGGGAGGGCGGAGGGGTCTGTCAGACTCTTACTGACTAAAACCACCCCGGTGTTCCGTCTCACACTTGCACCGGGGATCACGGGATCTAATGCGACTTCCGCGATCCCCGGCTAGTGCCGGCCCGCCTCTGCGGGCCACCTCGAGTTAGGGGGGAGTGAGGTGTTAAACTCCCCCCTTACATCATAGAAAGGCGCGCGTGGAACAGTACGCGCCACCATCTCGGGTCCTAAGGAGTAGGGAGCGACGGATTTCAGTAGGGGGCGACGGATTTCAGTAGGGGGCGACGGATTTCTTCTTTCTTAATGTCCCTCGGCAAACTTCGCGTTTCAATAAGTCGATTGAGAGTGTCCAGTCTGCACCAAGTGCAAAGGCAACTGAAAGAAATCCGAAGACTGACGAAACACGAAGTTTGCCGAAAGACATTAGGAAAATTGTTGTACTGTACGTGGATGATTTTTGAACATGGTTAGGAAACTCCTTTCTTTAACTTTTACCTGTTTAATGTATTAGAAAATGTGGTTATATCGAAAGGTTTACTAAAGTACTAGGAACCTCATGGAAAGGGAATGAAGGCCATTCAATTTGAGAGGAGTTTCTTGCCCGTTCTTCTCCATAGGTACCTACTACGCTTTGGAATGAGCAACTAGCTTCATATTTCTGACTGACCGACTCCTTGACAATTTAATAGTGCCTGTAAATAAATGCTTTGAGTTTGAGTTTGATAGTTTGAAGAAAAGTAAAAATAAAATATTTAGTGACAAATTCTGGGTAATTAAAAAAAAAACAAAAATGGGGTTTGTTCTGATTTCATGAATTTTGGACTAGGCTTTATGGGGTACTTAATTGTTGTAAATGGGTCACAATATCACGTCTTGGAAGGAATACGTCAAATTACAAGTCACCCTGTAGACAAATCACATTAATTAATAGAGCGAACTTTATGTCGTCAACAGGGAAAAAAGACATCTAAAAAAAAAATACCCGTCGTGGGAATCGAACTTAGGACCAGTCTTCACGCTTGCACTAGCAACGAGGCAGTTCCATTCCTTTTCTCATATTACAAGACCTCAAACTACTTGTTCAAAACCTTAGCAGAAACACTCAAACTTGGTCGAGAGAGGTGAAAATGAAAATAATTGTGCACTCCAAACATCTAGCAAGGGCTTCGCAGAAAACTACATAAGTAATAATGGCTGGGAACTGTGGAAACTTGCTGTTATAATCTCTAGGTTTAAAATGTTTATTGTAAGAAGAAAATTAACTTCTTATTACGGTAATGCTTGCACTTATGGCCCGCTTCTTACAAACTTTGTAACATCGGCGAATCATGTACCGATGTACATGATTCAAAGCACTTGTTTATATAAAGAAATAAAGAAAATACATTTATTTGACTCAGGTTAAGGCACACAATATTCACACAAAAACAAAAAAACGGAAAAAATAAAAATAACTAATAAAAACAACAATTTAACAAACAAACAACAACAACAATCTAACAAACAATAAAACAACAATCAAGCAACAATCAAAAAACAACAATCAAACAACAAACAACAATCTAATATAATAACTAGCTGACCCGACAGTTGATTGTCATGTTAATTCTGTTCAAATTTCAATAATTCATATAAAATTCTCATAGAAAATGCACCAATTTTCTCTGCAACTTTTTATGCGCTTGCTAACGAAAAGCATTAATTCATTTTTATAGATAGAATATAGATAAAGATAATATTATTTGGTTTTACAGCACAATAGAACATACCTAAGGCGGGTTTATCATGAGGCATTATCTACCAGCCAGTCATTTATTCATGTATCACGAAGTCAAGTATACCATGCCAAATTTTTATAAGAGACTGTATAATAGTATACCTTTAGGCCATTTGAACACGGCACGGTTTCTTTACGGTAGAAAAAATGTGTCTGTCAACAAGCTTCCATAGTGATCTATACAACACTGACGACCATGCCTACAAATGGCATATAAACCGCGCCATCCTGTAGGCAAAATGTGTCTATAAACAGGCTTTCATAGTGATCCATACAACACTGCGACCGTGCCTACACACGGCGTATAAGCCGTGCCATCTTGTAGAAAAAATGTGTTTGCCAACAAGCTTTCATAGTGATCCATACAACACTGACGACCGTGCCTACGCTCAGCGTATACACCGCGCCGTAGAAAAAATGTGTCTGTCAACAAGCTTCCATACAACATGGACAATCGTACCTACACATGGCATATAAACCGTGCCATCCTGTAGGAAAAATGTGTCTGTCAACAAGCTTCTATAATGATCCATACAATACTGACAACCGTGCCTACACTCGGCGTATAATTCGTAGATTTTCACGGCAATAAAAACGTATGCCATGTGTACAAAGTGCCTTAATATAATATTGATGATATTAGTAAGCATACATTAGATAGATGTTCCAAGCTTAACATGAGCTTCCCATAGGGCCTATAGATCACTGCGTACCGTCTAGGAAGAATATTACGTTCACTTTTCGAACTTTGGGTTTAACCTAGTTTCACAGTTTTACTTTTATTTCATTTGTAGGCCAATTTGTTTTTTTTTTTTTTCAAAATGTGTTTTCGTATCTTATCGAAATGCAGGAAATGTCAGAAATAATATTTCATTTCCGTGCCTCGGAAAGCATGTTAAGCCGTCGGTCCCGGCTGTCATTTGTAGCTCTTTCACAGTCGTTACGGGTAGTCAGAAGCCCAAAAGTCTGACAACCAGTCTTACCAAGGGGTATCGTGTTACCCAGCAACTTGGTTGTAGAGGTCAGATAGGCAGTCGCTCCATGTAGAATATTGGTATTCAGCTGCATCCTGTTAGACTGGACGCCGACCCCAACATAGTTGGAAAAAGGCTTGGCAGATTAATTCCATTTATGTTGTACCTGCATACGTGATAACAGTACGGTGTTAGTTTAATAATGTGTCTGTTTGTGGGCTACAAAATAATAACTATGTTAGTTTTCTTAGTAACAAGAATTACTCTTATTCTTAGTATGACACTTCTTTCTTTGCTTTTTCGTATGATTAGTGACTAACCAGGGGCCTTATTATGAAGTATTAATGCCATCATTATTCCACTGCGAAAAAAGGATGGTGCTAGCGGCCTTGTATAGCTCCATCTCTCACTCACACTGGAATAATGATCGCAATAATACTTCGTAATACGGCCCCTGGTGTCAGAGTTTTTATGCCGCCCATGTGCCTCTGACTTAACTTCACATGCCGTCAAAATATCTCTCAGGCCGGGTTTCTCATGATGTTTTCCTTTACCGTTTTGAAGCAAGTGATAATTATAGAATACGCACATGAATCCGAAAAGTCACCACTAGGCTATGACTGTAGCTAAATTTGTAGTTCGACACAGGAATACATCTATCTATCTTGAACATAAATCCTTTGGCCATTTATCGGATCGGTAGTTGTATCAAACTAGCCTTTGTGAAACTAGAGAATGTTTTCGAACTAAGATCCTGGCTGAGGCATTGTACTCTGAATACCTGTAAATGGGTTATCATGGTGTTCATGTTTCTCAGTAGCAGCCCGGATTTTGAATTTGTGCCCAGTTGATGGCAGTACAAAGGTCTTCGATATCGGAAAGCGTATTATGGAACTCAAATGGAGTTAGACAGGACACCTGGCAAGGCACAGTGTTGAGAGGTGGAGTACTGCTGTGACAGAGTGGCGTTCAAAGACTGGAAGATGAGATGTCGGTCGTCCAGTCGCGAGCTGGGCGGACGACATTGTTGCATCGCGGCCAAAACCTGGATAAGAAAAAAGCCAGCAGTGGGTTAAGTCGGGCTGTAGATAATGAAGATAATGATGGTGGCAAAAGGCTCGCCCCCTATTACATGGAACTTAAACGTAACTGGCGAAATGTGGACGTACTAAAGCAGTGGTCAGCAAATCGCGGCTCGCGAGCCACATGCGGCTGTTTGGCCTATAGAGTGCGGATCTGTACAAATGTCGATGATTGCGAGCGTAGATACGCATGGGGGTCGGGGTTTCGGTCATTAAACAAGATATCAAGTTTTATTCGAAATTCAAACTATATGTGAAAGATTTATTTCCGAAGTATTTTATTACCTACGTCACCGGGCTAACCGCTGCCGGCACAGACTATTCGCGACTGCACAGTGCCGCACGGTGTCCCGTGCGCATTCCCCGCTGTGTCGCACGAGCAGCGCAATCAATGCCCTTATTTTTGACCTACCCGATTGTGACGTGTTGACCGACAGATTCAATCAAATCATGTTACTGTGCTCGAGATTTTGTGAAAGACATTGCATATGAATAATTGCATTTCCTAATAATTTGTAATCTAACGAAATGTATTTTATTTTTTATTATTTTATATTAACGCTGTACCCTATCTAGATGAAATTTTAATTTATATAATAGTTATGAAATTAATTAATTACTGTTACTAGTGTATAACCGTTGTAATTGAAAATAATAAATAAATATATTACCAAAAATTAAGGCCATCGAGAATTAATAATTTACTGTACCTTTCAAAGTTTTCCAAGGTTAACTTGTTAATAATTAACAGCTAAAGTCCCCTCATCATATTATTAATATCAGCCGATATAATGATGATGATGAAGGCATCCTACTTCTTTGCCGGGGTTGCGAGAAAGTCCGAAAGGGATACCGTGGCCCCTGGCAACGTACAAGCAACGGAAGGAACACGGGTGGGTTTTAGTCAGTAAGAGTCTGACACGCCCTCCCGCTCCGCCCAGAGCGGGTGAAGTTATTTGATAATTTCCCAACCAAAAAATAAATAAATAAAAGGCATCCTACTTCTTAGCAAGTTAATTTTAGGAAGCGTTGTGGACTGAAAGAGAATGGGAGTTTCAAGGATTAAGAAAAGTGTATTGATACAGTTTACACACACAAAAAGAATTGGCTCTCATAAGAAATCTCAGTCGTTATAGTATTGATATTTGGCTCTATTGACTAATGAGTTTGCCGACCGCTCTAAACGTACATCCCTGCCTAACCCTTCGGGATAAACAGGTGTAAGGTTATGTTATGTTAAATTCATGCTACTCGCTGTAATTGGTTGAGCAAAAATTAAAACGAACAATCATAATTGCTATTAGTTAAACATGTTTTTAATAACTGGGTGTTAGAGAGAGAGAAAGATGTGGATAATAAAGTCGTAACTGTTAAAGATATTGTTATCTCTTTCTAACATGTTAAGGAAATCGCTTATAAACGTATGCAAATAGAAAAGCGACAAAAATAAATATACCAAGCAAAACCACAATCGAAACCTAGTCAAGCCTTTAGCTAATTTCGTATTGTACTGCAATTGATTTTCCGGAATCGAAAACCAACCCTAGTTTTAACATGTTTAAGTTCACATTTCTTTGAACGGGCTCATCCAAGCGTATAAGGGTGACTTGTAAGTTGGTTACAGCAGAGGAATTTGGTCTGTATGTTGTAGACGTTAAGTTCTATTATCATTTGAAGCAGTTTTCAGGAGTAGGTTCTGAAATCGTACCGGGTTTCAGTTCGCCGGTGTGTTTCGGGCATCAAAGTTGTTTCGGTCGAATTCGGTAAAAATTACGAACTAACATTATACAGTGTGTTTATGTTTGTCGTGTTTTGTATACATGGTGGTTTGATTTTGTGAAAGAAGTTTTTTTTTTTCGTTGTGTGATAAACGGTTTTGTTTATTATTTTGTTGTTTAATTGTGGTTTGCTTACGAACAACAAACAATTTATTTTATGTTTTCAAAAAGTTGAACCGTGATTTTATGTTTTTATTATTTTAGCATGTGGGTCATATTTTTTTGCTAAAAGTATGAATAGAACCTATAAATTAATATTAATATCTGTTTTACGAGATTGATTATCTATAAAAATAATTTAAATTAAATGCTGTTGGCTTGAGAACGACTGTACCGATTTGGCTATTTTTGGTTTTAAATTGTTCGTTATAATCCGATTATGTTTTTATGGAGAGAATAATTGGAAAAAAATCCCGGAAAATGTTCAAATTCGGGAAAAACTAAAGGTCCTTTTTTCTAAGGGATCTTTTATCAATTATTGCAAATTGGACAGAACGACGCCTGTCGGGCCAGCTAAATAAATCAAAGATAAATAAATAAGATAAATAAATCATAAAAATATTTAGATTTTTCAACAAATAGTTCACAAAAAATACTTAAAATCTACAAAAACTATAAAACAATCCACTTACATAAATTATCTAGAGACAAATGATACAATCTTTTAGATTTTTACGATCTTGTTTTCCATAAAAGGTGGGCAGAAGTCCAAAGATTATTTCACTAGGGATTTCAGCCTGGAACTTGGTCCAATAGTATCCAATTTATTACGTGAGAGATATCAACCGAGGAAATTGTAGCACCATTTGTAAATATAGCATGTTAAAAGACATGTATGTCAAACCTCTATTAATTCCTAAAATAATTTTGCGCTCCAAAAATATTATTGATCACTCTAATATAATGATTGTACCTTTTTTTGTGAACCTCAAATAATTCCTATTTTGGGGTCCTAAAAATACAAAATAGCCAAGTAAAGGTGTTTGATTACAGTTCTAATCTCTCCAGCTAAGTTACTGTGACCAACTTTGAGAAAAGGCTAGAAAGTTTAAAAGAGGCACAAAATGTGTTATAGCTAAATATTTCCCTTAAAAATGTAGCACCATTTATAAACAGATTATTTTAAAATAATGTCATCCCCTTGTTCTTAGGTGAAGGAATCGTGCCTAAATAATAACAGCTGCACGGGTCGATCAAAGGTTAAGATACGCTTGTCGCGGTCGATTCATGGATGGGTGACCACCAATGACATATAGAGACCCCTTCGTGCAACGGAAAGTACGTTAAGCCGTTGGGCCCGGCTTTCATTCGTAGCTCTTTGTCGTAACGTGTAGTTAGAAGCCCAGAAGTCTGACGACCTGTCACCCCGGACACCCATCCAAGAACCGACCGCGGCAAGGGTAACTTAACCTTGGATCGACCCGTGCGGCTGTTATTATAAATCAAACGAACCTATTGCCATAATACTTTGAAAATGATAGGGGAGTAAAATTGTTTAGATCAGTTTATAAGCCTCTCCCCGTGACTTAGTACTTTACGTCAACGACGAAAAAGGAGTATATAAGGATCATAGCAGGTAGCGTTCTGTAGTTTCTGCTTACCCCCCCCCCCCCACGGGATGAAGGCATGAGTAATAATTGCATTGTTTCCTCTTAACGAAACTATTAATAATTTCCTTTAGGCGACGATAACCGACTTTTAATGATTTTATACTGAAAATCACGTCTAAACGAGTAGTGTTAATTATTTGGAAATATTAGAGAATTTTCTAGATTACGTTTATATTACATAGTGAAATTAATTTGTAAAGTTATGTCTAACGCGGATAAAAACTGATAATCACGCAAAATCTATCAAGCATATTTTTTTTAAACATTCACCATTTTAAAGATAATTTAGTTATTGATTTTTTAGTAGCCGTGTTTTATGAAAATACCTTTTGTTTTATGTATAATACATGAATAATGCGTCTAATTTGGGACAGCGCTCCTTGATGACGAGTCCTATTAGTGGCTGGACGTACGATGCATTGCGTGAGCTCAGTACAGAACACGCAAGCTAACCACTCAAGGTCGCTGGCATATATCTGCGTCTTAACGAAACTATTCATAATTTCCTTAAAATAAATACTTAATATTATGCTTCTATATTTTGGAGTCGTTATCTGAATTTGTGCCCGGTTGATGGCAATTAAATAGGCTTGCCTTAAACATATCCAGCAAAATGTGGGTGTACTATACCTACACATCTGCCTAACCCTTGGTTCCTACAGGTGTGTTGTTGTGTTATGTATTTCGAAAATAAAACAGCTACATCGTCTGGATAACCAAAATAGTAAATTGGTGACTATTGAACGAATCAAGGCAGCGCTACCTATATTTAGAACCTTCCATATATATTTTTAGAAGATTTAGACCATTGCAGCTGTCTGAATATAAAAATAGTGTGCCTGAATCTCGCTCAAGAAACGTACAAAACATGAATGACTGAATGATGAAGTTGACTGTTCACTCTGGCAACGGGTACTTATTTGTCGCAGCAACAAGAGCAATCAAAAGCAAAAATGCATAGTCATTTATTTAAACTAGGCTTAGAATCAGCACTTATGATCGTCAAAATGACATAAGACAGTCCCCCAAAACGCCCGCCTCTCACCACTTTCTAGTGCTTTAGCTGGGAAGAAGAAGTGGCGCAACTAACTCCCTAGCAGCAGTCTGTTAAGTTGGAAAAAAATCAAAGTGAGTACTCGCTCAGTGACCCTCGCAAGGCGGGCCAAGAGATACATATATTAATAGATGATCGCTGACTGTTCATATCCCCAGCGAGTACTCGTTTGTCGCAGCAACAAGAGCTATCAAAGAGAGTACTCGCTCAGTGACGCTCGCTTGGCGGGTAGAACACTCGCCGAGAGAATCACGCTTGGTACCTACATACGTATACCAGCGAGTAGGCCCACGTTCGAACGGACGTAAAAATATCGCGGCGGTATTTTATCGCTCACTATTTTTTCAACTCTCTACGCTAAACAGAGGGTTGAAAATCCAGTGCACGAAAAAAAAATCTTCGCGATTTTATTTCGTCCGTGCGAACGTGGGCTAATAGCTTGTCGCCGCCGCGCACTCGCTGCTCGTTGCTCGCCAACTCGTTTCTAGTTGCTGTCTCTACTTGATTCCCGTGAATCGCCGGCGGTGGGGCAGGTGTCTCAGGTCATAAACGTGCAAGTGACATGTCACGTCACACTTTAACTTTGACCAATGACATACCCTCGAACACCCACTGGTAGGACAAAAAAGTAGTGTTTGGACCTTAGCGAAAATTTGGGCACTATATTTACGACTAGCTTTCGCCCGTAGCTTCAGACGCATGCTATGTCGATAAAAAGTCTCGCCATACCAAATTTCATCTAAATCACTTCAGCCGTTTAGCTGTGAAAGCGCAACAAACAAACATACATACAAAAAATCAAATCTTTTCTTTTTGTAATATTAGTTTCGATATTATTTTTTATTGTGTTTTTAATGTAATTGCATGTTTTGATAAAGTAGTGTATGAAACTGCACATAACTACGTATGAAAACACTCGTGTGATACAACTATTAAACGAGCCGCTCGTTTTTTAAGAGGAAACGTGGTCACGTGGTCGTTGACATTCATTCCAAACTAACGTATTTCTCTGTTTTCTGCCCGGTTAAGGCGACGATAACCGACTTTTAGAGATTTTATACTGAAGATCACGTCTAACGAGTAGTGTTGGAAAAAATATATGTTTTAGAGCATTTTCTTAATAACACAATGGGTGAATATTTTAGATTATGTTTATATTACATATTGTAATCAATTTGTAAAGTTATGTCTAACGCGGATAAAAAACTGAGAATCATGCAAATACTATCAAGCGTATTTTTCGAGTCTTTACCATTTTAAAGTAAGTAAGTAAGTGGAATTCCGCGGGCTACCCTGACGCTTTCACTTTAATAACCCTGATATGTAGCAGTTTCATAAACTTTTTTTTTTTTTTCAATTGACTGGCGTTGAAACAAAACGCTACGTTGTTATTTCACAGTGCTTCTAAATAAATGGTGTCTACAGATTTTTTGTGAGTGGAAGTGCTTTTAAAAGCCATTCGATGTTCGTGTAACGGTTGATACTTAATAAAAAGTGACAGTAAACTGTGACTAAAAAGTGATTTTGTGGATTTCGAAAGTACCGAAGTGTCAGCATGAGTTTACGGAGGTAAGATTATTAATATGTTATGAAGGAAATGAGAGAAAACAATGTGTTTTTTTCATTTTATTATAATAATATTTACTTTGACGGTGAAGAAAATCATGAGGGAATCAGCTGTAGTGTTATTCTATTAACATCACTTCTAAATTCGAACGGTGTCTCGTTGTGAATCCGCGATGATTTACTTTAAAAACAAATGAGTTCGCTTTCGAATTGTGTGCGCTCACTTGAGTGAGGTTCCAAGTGAACTTTATAAAATAACACTACTGGCATATTATACAGTCTAAGTTTTTTATCAGACCAAAAATACACCTGTTTGATTTTTTTGTTTAAAAAAAAAATCCTTAAACCTAGATTTAACAAAGAAATACAATTCAGAATAAAATTTATTTAAAAGACGAATTAAATTTTCTTGTTATTTTTCTCTTATTAAGGCGAGTCTCCTAGTTTAATTAACAAAAAATATCATTATTATATGTATGCCGTATTTTACAAAAAAAATAGAAACACATTACAAAAGAACTATTTAAAAATGCACACTGCAAACATTTATAGTTTTAATTAGATACAGAAGCGAAACAAAAGCAACTGAAACTAACAGGCCACTTGAATTAGGTGGAATGAGCACAAATGCACCTCCCGAAACATTTGGTTTTGGAGATAATTGTATTGAAGTAGAAAACTACAGTATAGGATGCAGAATTGTTACAAAATAAAATAAATGTGGTACGGAATAATTTGAGAGAATATACTGATTATCTTATAACTATACATAATATGTCGCAGTAGGATGGTTGAAGCCGTGATATAGTTATACCCCTAGGGATATAGCTATATACCGTAATTTAGTTATATGAAAGCAGTTCATAACTGTCAGAGTACCCTAATTTTATTATTGTGACCAATTTTGACGTAGCGCTCGCTCGGCTCGCTCGTAGTTAGTCACAGTTCTAACCTTTTTTTTGATTACGGGGGGAAATCCTCATGGATGACCTCCGCCCTGGGGAGTCACAGTTCTAACCTATGTGGTTGGAGTGCCTAATAGTTATATTCCTATTTAGAAAGTATATAGCTATATCCCCAGATATCCATAGGGATATAACTATATCACGGCTTCAACCATTTTACTGCGACACATATACATTACCTCAAATAAGAATAAAACAATTGTTTCACTGTTTTTAAATAACATTAAAAACCATTTTAAAATATTACGTAGGCTGTTTAGGTAATACATTATAGATATCAAATTCCATTTTCTACCTACCCTTAACGATCCCTAACCCCAAAATAATTGAAATAAAAAATAAAGTTAAGAACTTAAAACCGACTACAACAAAAACGCTAACTAATAAGGAATAAAGAAGACATTATATAACATCGGATTTGGTTTTTGTATAACCGAAGTAACACGTAATTTAGAGCCATGTCATGGCATTTGCTCCCTTATGGAACACAGAAGTTACTGGAATATAGTGGATTATACCATGATATTACACTTTGGGTGACGCTAATCCAAGGTGTTGCGGTTCCAATTAATTCATAGGCCATGGGATTAAAATCTAATACCTGTCTGGTTTCCATATCCAATAAGGAACCGTGGTAGTTATAATAGAGCCATATTTTATCTCTGCAGACGCGACTCTCTAAGGGAACTGTTTAAGGATATTAACATCATGACGGTACCTTGTCAATATATTATCTATGACAGTACGTTAGAAAAACTATACGTCTTTTTACTAAAAGAGGTTATAGACATAATTAAAGTACAAGAAATAGGGACCTATTAGTTCAACCAGTTTTCAGTCTAGCTAAAGTAGATTCATCTTTCGTGGGGTACTGTTTAAAATGTTACAATAAAGTTCCTCACCACATACTTCAACTGAATGAGAAGATATTCAAATCTTTTATAAAACGCACACTATGCAGCCAGGAATATTATAAATTCGGAGATTACATCGCTGATAAAAATGCTTGGCTCAATGCTGGTCTTGCTCCAAAACCACAACTAATTGATTAACATGTTAAAATAAACTGTTGGAACTGCTCAAGATTGTAAGACCATCTTTTCATTGTATAAACTCAATATCCTTTGTAATATAATAATTACATAGCACAGGTGAAGAGCTACCACCGGGAAATATGTTTTTTATTGACTTGAATGTGCCCTGGCGGCTGTGAGTATGTCATGCTCACTCAGATGTCACGCTGATGGTGGCGCATGTGTTGGATCATTTAGCTCCCTTCAAAATGGTTGAGCTGAATGGTGCTGATCCATGCGTCATGTTCGTGAACGGGCGCCGTCAGTTGGGATTGGTCAACTCTTAGCTGCCATGGCTTATTTAAATTTTTGAATTGGTTTTTGTTTTATCTTTTTATTATAGACGCTTCTGACGTCCATGTCTTTCTACATTGTTTTCACATGTACTCGTATAATTTCAACTTGAATGATGTAACCAATATTTTGTAACAATTTTTTATTATTTAAAAGAGTATCCGTGGAGTCTATTGCCCGTTTTTCTCCATAGATACCTACTACGGTTTAGAATGGGCAACTAGCTTCATATTTCTGACTGACCGACTCTTCGACAATTCAAAAGTACCTGTAAATGGTTTAATTGAAATGCTTTGAGTTGAGCTGAGTTGAGAGAATATTGTCGGTTTTAGATTATGGATGACTATTACAGCTATGCCAACCGTTAGACATATTATGATCATCAGTCTTTATTCCCAGTGGTAATGGTCGCGACTTACCAGTTGTAAGTCGTAAGTTCGATCCCAGACAGGCACTTTGTGTAAATTATTTCATCACCACTGCTCTCAAAACGGTGAAGGAAAACATGTCCTAGAACCAAAAATTCGAAGACATGTGGCATCTATCAACCCGCACTGGGCCCGCGTGGTGGATTACGACCTTCTTCCTCTCACCTAGAGGAGGCCTGAGTACTAGCAGTAAACATTATAGGCTGATTATGGTAAGGGTAGTCTAGGATTTTATTCAATCCGGTTCGTTTACCTAAAAGGCACTGTGTTAATTAGTTCTGTCTGCCTTTTCTGTTATTATAGCCTAAATGGCGTAGCTAGTATGATTAATATTTGTGTAGGCATTAAATGGGTTACTATATCCTTATCCAACCAACCCTTACTAGGCCTGCGTGGAGGCGGTGGTTTTTTTTTTTCTTCATGGAGTAATTTAATAAAAACACAATTCTTATTATTGTTTTCCAGCCGCTTTGGAGTTAGTTAAAAGCCTTTATCCTAAAAATTGGCAACGTCGCAAATAGCTGTCAAAAATGTATCTGTTTAGATTAATTTGGCAATATTACTGTATGGAAATAAGAAATGTAGCTAACTAGCGAACTAGAATATTAATAATGAATTGCAATTATAACATTGAATTTTATGTTGTATCTGTTTTAGGTGTAAAAAAGGCATTTGGAAAATTTCAAAATACTTTTTGTACATCTAAAACTAAATATGCGGTATTACGATATTAATTATTGCATTTCTTATTCAATGTTCTACTTCGCTAATTAGCCATATTTCTTATTTCCATACAGTAATATTGCCAAATTAATCAAAACAGCGAAATATTTGACATCTATTTGCGACGTTGCCCCCTTTCAGAATAAACGCTTTAAAAACATTTGGGTTTTGAATTACTTTAAAATAAGCTGAATAATTAATTATTACTGTCAATTTTGTTTTCAACTATGTTGATCATTCTATATAATAATATTGTTCAAGGTTTTTGTGATTTTATTATCAAGTACAGCTGGCCGCGCGTCAGAAGTAACGAAACCGTAGGCGTGTGCTTGCGGATGGTGAGCAATGGGTAGCTCGCCATCCGATAAGGACCAGGCCTGGGACGACGGCGCGTTGTGTTCCACTCGCGCCTCAAAGAGATGTCAGCAATTGAAGGGGTCCAATAGGGCCGATGCCTTCCGGGGTTGCGGGAAATCCGAAAGGGATACCGTGGCCCCTGGCAACGTACAGGCAACTGAAGGAACGCGGGTGGGTTATAGTCAGTAAGAGTCTGACACGCCCTCCTGCTCCACCCAGAGCGGGAGAAGTTATTAGATAATTTCCCAACCAAAAAAAAAATGTATATCATCTTTCCTCCTCCACCCAGAGTGGGAGAAGTTATTTGATAACTTCGCACCCAAAAAAAAAAAAAAAAAAAGAGGTAACGAAACCAATATAAGCTGGCCTCGTATTCTATTGAAACTCCGCACTACGCTAGTCCAGCTCCAGGTCAAAGCTGTACCACTGACGTGCAATCAACTGTTCTGTAGTAGAAAATAATACAAGTCGAATATTTTGTTATTTTACGCAATTTTGTTTATAAAAAAACCTATCATCGTTCTGAATCCTGTAAAAACCATGTTTAAAGTACATTCTAGCTTTATTCCTTAAAACCACTTTTTGTTTTTCGCATCGAACCTCCATGGACATCTTTCTCATTCAACTCCATAAAAAAGTTAATATAATATTGAAATAAGCTATTCTGTGTTATATTGGCTTATGATTTTTGCAGTCTATGTATGTATGTATTTCCGTGTGTTCCACCGTAGCGCCTACACTACTGGACCGATTTTGATAAACGATATATCAATAGATTTGTAATGATAGTCCGGGTGACTTTACTTTGTAAATTTAACTTTATTTTACTTTGCCCGTAAATTTGTTACCTCAAAAAAAATAAAAAAATACCGTGTTTGGTATCAAAAGCCTTAACAATCAAATTATTTTTAAGTGAATCATAATGTCTAACTAAATAAATATGTGTTAATAGTTAAAAACCACCAAAAGCGAGACTGCAGTACGTACGGTGCGGCTGAATTAATACCTAATATACAATAATAAAAAGCCGATAAAACTATTTGTTACTGAACATTTTCGCAATTTTTATCAAGCGTTAAAACGGAAATGTATTAAAAAAATAACTGTAACTGTGACTGCGGAAAAAAAAGTGATCTTAAAAGTATGAAAATAGACAAGAAAATATTTCAGACAGAAATCAAGACATAGGTACAAAAATAGTTAACATAAAGCCGTCGTGACATGACATTATAATCGAAATAAATACGATTTGAATTTAACTTTGACTTTGATACTTCTTCACGTTATAATCATTAAAATTTACACCTCTTTTAGAAATATTAATTTTATTGTTGTATACCACCCTATTCTTTGTGTATCTCAATCCAATTCTCTTCTAAAAACATACACATTACTAACATCCATTTATAATATAAATATTGACTCTATTTGTTCTACTCGAACATACAAAGACGTCACATAGAATTACTGTAACGAAATCAACAATATTTGTGAGCGAAATTGTTGTTGTGACATCTCAGAGAAAGTCTTAGATATTATTTCGTTTTCGATGTGGTGTATTAAGGAAAATGGGAGACGCGTCATATTTTATTTATTATAGTTGGTGTTGAATTATTTATATTACTTTTCTGAAGACGAGAGGAGCTCGTGGCTAAGTAATAACAGCCGCACGTTTCGATCCATTAGGTTAAGCTATGCTTGCCGGGGTTGGTTGACCATCTTTACTTACCGAGACTCCTCCGTGCCTCGGAAAGCACGTTAAGCTGTTGGTCCTGGCTGTCAGTCGTGGATCTGTGGTAGTCGTTATGGGTCGTCAGAAGACCGAAAGACTGACAACCAGTCTTACCAAGGAGTATCATATTACCCAGTTACTGGGTTGTGGAGGTCAGATAGGCAGTCGCTCCATGTAAAATACTGGTATTCAGCTGTATACGGGTAGACTGGAAGCAAACTCGAAGTTGAGAAAAGACTAGGCAGATTGATTTGACTTTTCTGAAGGCGTAAAAATAATTATATATTATTCTCCTGTTCTTTTATACATTAGTTTGGTGTTGGCGCACACAATAGTTATTTTGTCGTAGCAGAGAAATCTTTGATGCCGTCATTGTTATGGATGTGGTATAATATGTTGAGGAAAATGAAAGGCGCGTTATATTTAATTTATTTTCTGGGTACTGAATTATTAATATTTTTGTCCTGGCGGCGTGAAAAATACTAAGAAAGAAAATACGGTTATTTGCGGTAAACATGACGCAAAGAAAGAACACAAAACAAACAAGATGATGGAAAATATGCGTCACATCCACGCAAAACGGCCATCGCTCAGCATGATGCTGCGACCCTATGCGAGACAGAGCCCCAGCGCTGGTTTTCAGCGACAGCCGGCGTTGACGTTATGATGTCGACCGGTGCCGCATAGAATGAGATATAAATAAGATATAAAAATAAAATAAATATAAAATGATTAATTCTACCTGTCTATAGAAAACATAATATTTTAAACTGGCAACATTCCGTTCAGTCGGCTTGTACTTCATTCTCCTTCTAGTATCCAATTTATTTTTACACACATACCCAATATATCGTTTCTAAATACATCAAAATATGGTATCGAAAAAATAAAATGGTGCAGGGTAGCCTTTACCAGAAGATGTCATCGTATAAGTGGTTCAGCAGCTTCAATATCATTAGTATTTTGGTGGAATATAGCAGTTCGTCGTGGACGTGGTACGACAGCGGCTCCCCCGATATCATCTGTCATCAGAAGACAGCTGCCACGCAACCATCGATGCGACGCTCCGCTAAAGTGACAGTAATTAGCCAGTGTCACTTCAGTTTGGTGGTTCCTAGTAAATAGCAGTTCGTAACCAAAATAGAGGGCGCTACTCAAACTAAAAATCAACATAATAAAAAATGGAATTAAAATCAAACCAGGCTGAAAATCAACAGTTTTTGAACGTCCAAATTACATGAGACAGTCCTCCAAAACGCTCGCTCTTCATCAAAATCGCATGAGACGGTCCCCCAAAACGCCCGCCAAAGTCAAAGTCAAAGTCAAAGTAAAATCATTTATTTCAAATAGGCCCGTATAAGGCACTTTTGAACGTCAAAAATTTACAAAAAAAATTAATTGATTCTAGTCGCCCCTTCCAAAAGGTAGTTTTCGCATGGAGAAGAATGGGCAAGAAACTCCACCGTTACTCTTTTAAAATGTTTTACAATATTTTGTATAAGTACATTAGTTATATAATTATATGTGTGGACGATGCACCTAGAATAAAATTATTATACCACAATAGGTAAAAAGAATTAAGAATTAAACATGAAGCAACAACAGATAAACTAATTATGTGATAGATACATATTTACAAACATTGTAAAAGTAGACGATTTTACAATTAATAAGTCAGTGTGCGAGGAATTGGTCACAGAATGTAAAAACAATGTCATATAATAATAAAAAAATATACACTTAAATTTGCAACCAGTTTGATTTTGTCTTGATTCTAAATTATCCTATGGTGCAGGACCAGCATGTTTCCAAGCATTCTTATCTTGGATATAATCCTCTAATTTGTAATATGCTTGTTTACAACCGCCCTTCACATTCACTTACTGTGCCGTCAAAGAACTACTGTGACAATTTGCTTTTTGTCCAAAACAGAGAAACAGGCATTGCTTGCTTATTTTTTACCGCGACGGAGAACCTCTTGGCCTGCATCTCACCTCATGGTAAGTGATGATCAGGCCCAAGGTGGAATTGAGCTGGAACAGAGGAACTGGCTATCTCACCTCTAACCGCCGAAACACAACAATGCTGTTAACATTGTTGTTATGGCGACAGACTTAGATAAGAAGGTGGTAGCTAGCCAGGTGGACTTAGAACAATACCTACCACCAACCAAACCGAGCAGAAAGTTTTGCCCCCACTGGGAATTGAACCTGGGACCTATGTGTCTGAGACAGATGGTCTAACTAATAGACCACAGAGGTGGCGGCGATGGACGATTTTGGCAATTTAATTCTATGATACCATCGTACGCCATTGTTAAGGATATTATCTGTAGTTCAAATAATCTGTAAAAATCGGTTGACACTTCCCATTACGTTGGCCAGAGGCTAAGCGTTGCCATAGAACGTGGGAACGCCGCTAGCCTCTTGGGTACATTACCATTACAGCGATGCGGAAGAATTTTTCGACGCCATATTTTAGTTTGTTTAGTTAGGTTAGGATATTTTATTTTATTTTTATTCATGTATGTGTACTACTGAATAATCATTATCCTAAAGTATTATAAAACAGAGTCCCCCGCCGCGTCTGTCTATCTGGACGTGATAAACTAAAAAACTACCGAACTGATTTTCAAACGATTTTCACCAATAGGCAGAGTGCGTTATTTCCGACATAATATATTATATGAATACTTTAAAAGATATCACAAATAAAAAAATACGAGTAACAAAATAATTATGGTTGACGGCAACGCGGACGCAGCGGTAGGAGTCAATGACCTTTTCCTCGGCTATTAAGTACGTAATCCCGGTAGTACATTCCCGTAGGATATTTTCCGACAACCACGCGGTTTCCCCACGATACGGTAATAGACTTGCCTTACATGGGAATTAAAATAACGGGCAAAATGTGTGACTACTGTACTCCACTGGTGTATATTACTCCCTCGGAAAATACAGGCGTGATTTTATGTTAAGTATGTATTTCTTTACGTCGATGTTTTACTCGCATCACAGTCCCGCCTGAAAAAATGGATTGAAAAAGTC
This sequence comes from Xanthia icteritia, assembly GCA_949128155.2. Lineage (NCBI taxonomy): Eukaryota > Metazoa > Arthropoda > Insecta > Lepidoptera > Noctuidae > Xanthia > Xanthia icteritia. The sequence goes on along the minus strand of OX421959.2, from coordinate 7,601,593 downwards.
ACTTTGGAATATTACATTTTCCCTAAATTTCCACCAAAACATAACTTACGAAAATAGTCTTTACATTCTAAATACTATATTAGAGACTACAAATAAATAAGAATTATGTGTCTGTTTGTAATGTCAAAATTTTACTAAATGCATGTGAAAGTATATACGGTACTTTTATATCAAAACACATTTTTTGTATTTATTTGACTATTTATGTCTCTTTGTTCCGGCTAATCTCTAAAACGGCTGGACCGATCCTGACGGGACTTTCACTGGCCGATAGCTGATGTTATAAGGAGTAACTTAGGCGTTACTAGTGCTAGTGCTTTTATTTTAGAATAAGAATTAGGGCTCACGCGGGCAAAGCCAGTATAAAATAAAGTCGCTTTTCGTTTCTGTTTGTATGACCAGCTTTGTTTTTCTAAACTACGTAATGAAATTAGTTGCGGTTTTTACCATCATTTCGACAATTTATTTCGGAAGCTTTTGTGTTTATATTATAATGTCTTACTTAGACGCGGGACATACACAAATGGCGAGTGGCGCGGGCGTGGCGACGACGGTGTACGTGGCGCGGAACATACACACAACGCCCGCGCCGCACGGTCGCCTCGCCCGCTCCACGCCTCTTGTGTATGTTCCGCGCCACGTCGCCGTCGTTCCTATACATTTTGTATGAAATATGAAACGGGCGGCGTAACGCCCGCGCCGCAAAGTGGCCTCGCCCGCGTCCCTCGTCAGTTGTGTATGTCCCACGCCTTAGATTATATGGCACAGAAATCTCGACGTGTATACAACGTTTAGCCGCTTCAGTTTAAAGCACCTGTACGAAGCAAGGGCGGGTCACTAATTTAATCAAAAGCAAACACTTTAATAAAGGCTACCTAAATAAATTATTCTTACTAACGTGAAAATTATCTGTCAGCAACAAAATCGTATGTGAAAATAGGGATGATGTCTAAAAAAATGTTTTTTGTCAGTCATGTATTATAAAAAATAACGTACACGTATTTTTTCTTTTTTTACGTAGGTAATCAAAAGATTACGGCGATACATTGAGTTAAAATGTGCCATGACGTCACGAGCATGTAGATTTTATACTTACTTGTGACGTAGCGACCCCCATTCCCCAACTTGAATGCGTTTTATCTAAGTATTTTTTTATTAATATGATAAAGCAAAAAATACGAGTCTAATATTTTTTTATTATCTGACTGACGGACTAAATAGAATTTCTTTTTTCTGACCCAGGCGTCATCCCTATTCCGACATTTTCTGAGCGACAATTTTATCTCAAATAGAGCAAGAATTGTTAAACGCTGGCTACATTAGTGCCGTACGAATAACTCTACATACATAATCAGTTCAGGATGTTAAATACAAATGTAACAATGTAATGTTATGTACAATGTATATAATGTAAAAATGTAACATTGTGGTCTTCCCAGTAGACCACAGAGGCAGTTATTCGGTATGATGCTGGATATTTATTAATTATGCTTTCCACGAGAATTTCCTAAAATTACTTTATTTAATCAGTTTACGCGCGCTTGAAAATTGTCACTTTAATATGGCTATAATTTTTACAAAATTCTGGGAATTGAGATAAGTAGGTAATTCCGGAAATTCTCAATGGACTTGTATTCCAGTATTTCTGTTAGGTATTTGTAATAAATATATTATTCAGAATTTATATCATTGAATGTCTATCATTACTTAGTTATTTCCCATGAGAATTTTTCTGTTTAAGCAAAATTATGCTAAACCTGTTTATTTTTTTTATTTTGTGTTCTTTTTTTGCGTCTTGTTTACCGCAAATAAACGTATTTTCTGGAAGTAAATACGCATGTTTGATATGCGAAACTCACATTCGATAGTCATTTACAACCAGTAAATAAATGATATAGATACGGCGACAAAATATCAAGCTATTATGTGTTCGTTTCGAATGATGTCTAGATTTATCATGCGTCCGTTTCATTTATTTATTAATATGTTTTTGTTTTGTTGTCTTGCAATTTTTATTAAATACCTATATCTAACTATTGAAATATTCATTATTATTATTATCTTACACAAATTTATTTTATTTAAGTATACATACATACACACATTGCAGTATTAAACTGATTTACATCCGTCACCTCACACTTCAGGTCGTGATGAGATGTGACATCTACCAACCCGCACTGGGCCCGCGTGGTGGATTACAGCCCACTCCCTCTCATAGAGAGGAGGGCTGTGTACCAGAAGTGGGAACATTATAGGCTGATTATGCTTTTAGATAGCTTTTACCCGCATCTTCGTAAATGTAGAAAAATATCCCGCTATGTGTTGACTTAGGTTATAAACTATCTGTGTGCCAAATTTCATCCAAATCCGTTCAGCCGTTTTTGCGCCAATTCGGAGCATACATCCAAACCAGAAATCAGCGCCGTCCTGTGGGTCCATAGCACAGTATTATGCTGAGTGGAAGCCTTCTTGTCACAGTCATGACGTGCTTCATATTTCTGACTGACTGACCCCTTGACAATTCAAAAGTGCCTGTTAATGGTTTAATTGAAATAAATGCTTTGAGTTTGAGTGCAGCTGCCCACTATTTCTGTTATGTTTATATTGTTGTCTTTTTGTATTCACGTATTTCTGTGACAAATAAACCTATTTTTCTTTCTTTCATCCTTTCAAACGAACAGATGAATGGACAAAAATACTTCGTTACTATTTTATTACATGTATATGTAGATCATATTTCAAAATAAATTATACTTTCATGACTTATTCGAATACTTACTTACTTTTTACGAAGCTAGTTATAACCTAAAACATCTAGATTTAACCGATACTGATTGCGTTACTCTAGCTTAGGTAACGTTTGGAAGCGGTGCCGTCATAATTAAAATTACAGCGGTCAATATAAACAGCGTTATTGACACCATCATGTTTTAAAAATCCCGTGTCAATGAATTCGTGACAGCCGTAATTTTACGGCCGCTATAATACACAGTTATCACGGTATCGTTTTCTTAGGAAACTAAAACTTTACGGTAAGCCACGGTACACACGCACATTAACTACGACTTACGCGTTTTTTTTTAATGAATCTTAGTCCATAAAGCCCATAAAGATTTTTATCATTCGATATGAATTAATTCAATTATTCGACGTCCAATTCTACACCGGAAGTTTGTATGGCAATTATCTTACTAATTGTACTTTAATAATTGATGTTGAATTGAAATGGACGGCTAAAAATAATTGTAATCGATTCCATTCGTTATCGATCTCTGAATACGGGCTGAGTGTATGGGGTGAATTTAAGTGGTGTTTATGTCGCAGATGGATTGTCGAATCCGCTGTTTTACAAAACCGCTAGTTGTTTTACAAAATAGTTCCGTTATTTAAATAGCTGAACGTCGTCCACATAAACGTTTTTCATAATTACTGAACTTTAACACGCAGAATTTGCATACACGTTTTGCATTTATCAATGCAGCGGTCAACGATTAGAAGCTATGTAAAACAGCGTTAAACGAAACGTCAGATTGTAAATCTTTTAGTTCTTAATTGTGTCGCTCGTGGCTCTGTGTGCCATAACAATAATAATGGCATCCGAAGCAGAAATAAACAAAACGAGTAATATAATTGAAAATTACCTTAACTCAAGTGAAAATATGAGAGTTTTATGAAAGTCAATCCTAAAAATACTGAATTGCCAAGTAACTGCGACCAACTTGTATCTAGCCAACGCGGTTGGTCACAGTTTTAACCTAACCTAAACCAATTGGTAATCGTGCTCTAGGCTAGTTACTGCGACCAATTTGGCATTAGAAGCCGCACCAAACGCTTATTGTGACTGAGATAATTCATTCCGCATTACATCTAAACTTGGGTAGCAGTTTAACAGTTCATCTGTTTTACATAACGGAGATATTTTGTAAAACAAATAGCGGTTTTACAAGACAGCGGTTTTGACAATCCATCTACGAAATTTACATACTTACATACATAAACTCACGCCTCCCATGGGGGTGATCAGAAACTACAGAACACCACCTACTACGATCCTTATATAGGTACTTCTTTTGCTAAGTGTACGTTCATTCATCTGGCCATACACGCACACCAGTTCTGATGTTTAAATTTTTACAAATTCTTCTCGTATTCTTTATCGTAAACAAACTCAATATAAACCATTGTTAAAGTAAATTCCGAGTTAATCTGTAAATATACATATAACTTTAAGCCTCCATTTCGAATTTCCTATTTTCGTGCGACTAACAAAGTAGGGTAGAGCGCCTAATTATAGGCTGACCTGCACTTTACTGTTATTTCGTCAATTCACCGAAATTTGGAATCTTTTAAGTGAAAGGTGAAATAATTAAGATACCTACATAGTAAAGTTAGAAAAGTAACTAACATTGCCTTTTCGAATTTAGTTAAAGTGTAATGTTGTTATAAATTATAAACTGTTTAAAGGAATAATTAATTTAAAATGAGGGCCATAAATTGCAGGAAAGCATAATTTAGGTAAAACATTAATTATTTGTCGCGACCTGGCTTTGGTGTAGTCAGCTGAAAATGGAGAAGGGTTTTGAATTGGTTTCTCGGTAAGGTAAAATTGTAGAATAGGATAAATTAAAATTACAGTGACTTTCTTGAGCCACATTCATAATTATTCTGGTTTTAATGATTAGTTTCGCGATTTTAATAATATTATTCGACTAGTGAATTGTGGGTACATCTCTGCCTAACTGTTCGGGAAACAAGGCGTGATGTTATCGTAGGCGTGGGTTTGCGGACGGTGAGCAATGGGTAGCTCGCCGTCCGATAAGGACCAGGCCTGGGTCGACGGCGCGTTGTGTTCCACGCGCGCCTCAAAGAGATGTCAACAAGTGAAGGGGTCCGATAGGATCGATGCCTGCCGGGGTTGCGGGAAAGTCTGAAAGGGATACCGTGGCCCCTGGCAACGTACAGGCAACTGAAGGAAAACGGGTGGGTTTTAGTCAGTAAGAGTCTGACACGCCCTCCCGCTCCACCCAGAGCGGGAGAAGTTATTTGATAATTTCCCACCCAAAAAATAAATAAATAAGGCGTGATATTATATATAAGTGTTGATTTGACTTGTTTCGGAATAAAACAAAGCCCTTATTTTTAAACACCTCATTTGAACGTAATATGTGTATGTCCATAGCTACAGTTAATATCTTTTTAGTCAACTCAGGCTATCGCAGTCTACTGCTGGACAAAGGCTTGTCCCAGGCTGTGCCACTATACCCTGTCTTCCACCTTCCACATCCAGTCTGACCCAGCCACCTTTTGAGGGTTGGTCGGTCAATCTAGCTGGCGGGTATCCCACATTACGCTTGCCGATACGCGGTCACCACTCTAGGACTCGTCTGCTCCACCGGCCATCGGTCCTTCGACAAACATGGCCAGCCCACTGCCACTTCAGCTTGCATAGTTTGCAAGCTATGACGGTAACTCCAGTTCTTTTCCGGATAACTTCATTTCTCATGTTATCCTTCAAAGAAACTCAGAGCATAGCCCACTTCATAGTGCGCTGAGCAACCTTGAATTTGTGGACAAGCCCGATTGTCAGTATCCTCGTTTTGGCACCATCTGTCATAACAGGATAGGACGCAATAGTTGAAAACCTTAGTCTTCAAACATTGTGGAACAAGCAACGAGAAGACCTGACGAAGTTTTCCAAACGCTGTCCAACACAACTGGATCCTTCCGTCGACTTCTCTCTCAAGGTTGTGTCTACCGATCTAGATGGCTTAGTCTTGGTAGACATACTCCTTCACAACTTCGAGAAGCAACCCTTCAATGTGGATTTTAGCTCGGCAAAACGTGCGAATTCTAAATGTCTTTTATATGATCGTTATAACAAAACTTTCGCTTTAGTTTCAAAGCCAATCTGTTACCATTTGTAGATACAATCCTAGCAACTATTACAAAACGATTTTTAGTTGTCTCCAGGTTAATAAATAACATGATAAATACAAATATTGTTCAACCTACCAATAAACATATAAAAACAAATAGAAACCCACATCAAACATCAAAATCCAATAATGATTTCCTGATCGGATGATAACAGGTGCGTTTGCCCTATATTATTTCCCGCACGCAAGGATGAGACAGACCTACCTACCGAAGTAAATCGACATTTTATTATCTGTGATAGAAACTTATACCTACATATATGTTTTATACCTACTCGAATATATCCGAATATATACGAAGGAACTTGTGGCTAAGTAATAACAGCCGCACGGGTCGATCGATCAGGTTAAGCTACGCTTGCCGCGGTTGGTCGGTGGATGGGTGACCATTTATACATACCAAGATCCCTCCGTGCCTCTGAAAGCACGTAAAGTCGTTGGTCCCGGCTGTCATTTGTATATTTTTTACATGTTGTCAGAAGCCCGAAATTCTGACAACTAGTCTTACCAAGGGTTGCGGAGGTCAGGATAGACAGTCGCTCCATGTAAAATACTGGTATTCAGCTGCAACCGGTTAGACTGGAAGCTGACCCCAACATAGTTAGGAAAAAGCTAGGCAGACGATGACCTACCCGAATACCTACTAGTCAAATAGAATTTGGTTGAAATATTTTTCGTTGTCGAGTTTTTTCAGGGTTACATACCCGCTTCTCAAACACGAAAGTAAGTAGTGCTGTTCTGTAAAGTTCACTTAGAATCTCACTCAAGTGAACGCACACAATTCGAAAGCGAACACATTTGTTTTTAAAGTAAATCATCGCGGATTCACAGCGATACACCGTTCGAATTTCGAAGTGATGTTTAGAGAATACATATGACAGACTTTATGAATGAGCAGCTCAGACAGAAAGATGCTACTGTCATAGATATGTCAAAATCCTTAAAGAAGATTAAAAATCGAATTGTTGCTACGAAATAGCTCGCGTAGCCAGCGTAGCGTTGAGGAGCTACGTCGTAGCAAATAACGTAGTCGTAGACTGGTCTAAATAATAATATGCTGTCATAAAATTCATACATAGTTTGAAAGGAACACAGTCAGGGAAATAATTTTTTTATCACATTGACACGCTACGTTGATTTGCCGCGTTATATAGCCATTTCACAGAAATGTCCCACTTAAGGTGTCCAGGTATAATTCGAATATATGAACAATTTTATTTGATAGTTTGAATAGTTGATTAGTTGATAGTTTCATTTTATTTGACTTTACCTAAGACATTTTGTCTCTAAGGTATTAGGTAAAATCCGATTACTGATGCTTTAACAAGCATTTTTATAAGCGGCCGGTAAAAGCTATTTTTTTCCACTTGTATTTTTTCTAAATGGCTCAATCAAATCTGCCTATTCTATTCTGACCGTAGTTTTAAAACATAATTTATTTTTGACGACTAAAATGTTTTTTTAAACATTTTACAGACGTGGCAATGCTGCTAGCCTTTTGGGCATTTTTCTTGATGACAGCGATGCGGATGAATTTTTTGATGCCCTACGATTACTTCTGCTCCTTTTTTATATACTTGTACAAATTATTATTATCATATTAAGTCTGTAAGTTTTTAAATTATGTTAATATTATCTCGAAAAAAGTAAATAAAATCCAGAACATGAAAACGCGCATATAATTTATCATGTAATACACATCGCTGGACGTAGGTTTTTACCTAATTGCACCACAATATACCCTGTTTTCTGCCTTCCTTTACTTGGTGCATCTAGCATCTTACGAAACGTGTGTTGGTACAAGTGCTCCAATTGCTTATTTTATTCATTTTGAGAAAACTTACAGCTAACACATTCGAGTAGTCAGTAGAAGAAGAAGCCAATTACAAGTTTCCACTTATATAAACTTATGTATAAAATTGACAAAACGGTACAAACAGCGTGAGAGTTAAACATAGAAATAAAGAGAATAAACAAAATAAAATACATTACGCAACAATGTTACTCTTCAAAGAAAAAGTTACTTATATTTTGAAGTGAAAACTTCTTTAGCGGCGTTGCGCACTTTTTTTGTGATGGGTAAAAAATGTTAAACTCGCGTCAGGACACGTGACCTGATCGAAAATTCGTAAGACGTATAAAAATAAAAGAACATCACTTCACTTTTATTATGGATGGAAGTTGATTTTTCTGAAAGATTAAGAAGTTGAGTTCTGAAGTGTTACATTTTTAATGTAATATAAATTGTTATGTTTGTGTACGATAGCGCAATAAATGAATACTGTGTTTTACCACATGCAAAATTATTCCCTAACCTTTCCAAAATATCAAAAATGCACAACGTTAATATTCAAGTTTTCACTTCTGCTGGCACTCCGGGAGTGCAAACGGTTGATATTTTTTTAAATTTCTAGACACTTTTTAAATAAATCAAGCTCAAAATCCCGGCACACCTTGTTAAACATTCGACATGCTCTTAAAATATATGTGTAAAATACACTAACGTACGTTGACAAATGCACACTATGCAGCCAAGCATATTATAAGTCTGGTTGCTGCTTGGCTCAACGCTGGTCCTGCTCCACAAGGGCGCATATAATGTCCATTTGAAAATACTGGTGGAGCTGCTGTAGATTTAAAAAACTATTTTTGCATTGTATAAATTCAATCTCATAGCACATGTGTGAGTACTACGTACCTTCGAAGAAGTTCATATCTTTACACCGTAAGGACTATTTCTGCTTGCAGCGCTCGGCCGCTATAGAACCGTGGCGGTAACAAAATGTGGTCATCATGTTCACGGGATTTTCTTTTCAAGCTGCTTAGTATGAAGTTCTTCGATATTACAGGCTTACTATAAAGCTACCAATACTGGGTACGTCTTTCATTGACTTGAATGTGCCCTGGCGGCTGAGAGTATGTCATGCTCACTTTAATGTCTCGCTGGTGGTGGCGCGTGTGTTGGATCATTTAGTTCCCTTCAAAATGGTTGAGCTGAATAGTGCTAATCCATGCGTCAGGTTCGTGAACGGGCGCGGTCAGTGGGGACTGGTCACCTTTCATCTTGCACAGCTGATTATAATTTAGTTTTTGAATTTTTTTTTTTAATATTTTTATTACGGACGCTTTTAACGTTCTACATTGTTCTCACATGTATAATTTCAACATGAAAGATGTACCAACGAATATTTTGTATCCATATTTTGATTTAAAAGAGTGTCCGTGGATTTTCTTACCCGTTATTCTCCATAGGTACCTTCTACGCTTTGGAATGGGCAGCAACTAGCTTCATCTATCTGACTGACCGACTTCTAGACAATTCAAAAATGCCTGTAATTGGTTTATTTGAAATAAATGCTTTGAGTTTGAGTTGTCTCCGAACCGTCAGTAGTGGCGTTTTTCTAGTTGACTAATCCAAAATCTATGAAAGCAGTTAGTAATTATTCAAAAAGTTAAGGACAGTTTCCAAACAAAGTCTTCCTGTAGCTATAACGGTAAAGGTACTAGCTATCTAATCACGCAACACATTTTCGTAAACGATTACGACAAATTTGTTTCATTTTGACAGTTCAACAATATTCATTGCTTTTTTTACTTTGTTGAGATGATTTTTTTTTCGAACTAATGAAGCAAGGGATTAGCAATTTGTTTCAAAACTATTCAAATTCCGATTGATCGTGTATTACGTAATTAGTGTACTGACCTTTTTGCGCACTCTCAAAAATTCACCCTGTATACGAACCGGTGTCTTTTCTTCTCTTACTAAAACCACAGATGGTTCACTCCACATTTTAGGTATGAACGTCTTGTCGGGCCAATTCAGTGAGTGTAACGTAGTCAGAAGATATAAGAGTTACGCGATAGAAAGAAAGTCAACTTCTAGATGAATATAACTGTAGATAATTAGCGCTGTACAAATGTGAATTGCACATTATTTTGTCGTAGCAAGAGTCGCTTTTTATTTAAATGATTTTCCGAACTGAACCATCTGTATTGATCTGTGCTAAAGCCAGGAATATAAGTACCTACAAAGTCCATACCACCATATTGTTGATCTACGAGTTCATGCTTGCATAGCGGATTGTGATCATGCAAGTAACTTTATTTGTTGTGATATTACACGCCAACTTGATGCTAATTCATTTGTTTTGAACATGCATAGGTTAATGTTCAGGTTAGTGATATTTTTATGAAGTTAATAGTTTTATAATAATTTACATTAACTAAAACTAGTCATTTCCTCGCTTTAAGTCATTTCTTATAAACAGTATCCGCTTTTATAACAAGTTCCCTAAGTCGGTTACAGAACTTAGCGATGGGAAATTCAAAACCCACATCAAACGCGTCCTTATTAAGAAAGCATATTATAAAATTAAAGACTACTTTGAAGACAAGGAAGTTTGGCAATAAATACTTCTGCACATGTGGCTTCCCTGGTACCTCATTAACGGCAAATTATGTAAGTCTATTAACTGCTCCAAATGACCATTTTTATATTTTTTACATTCTTCCTTGACATAATCACCCTATTATTTGACATTATATACCTACAATTCAACTCTTTATTAGTGGCTTTTGAGGACATGATATTTATTCAGAATTATTCTTGTTACAGCTGTAATAGCAATCACGTCATTTCGTTTAAAATACGTTTTTATTTTTATTAATTTATTTATCTCTATGTAGATTCTTTTCTATTTTGTGAATGTGAGAACGCTGTAGGCCTAGTGGACTGTAGATTTGTTGACCATCATTATTCTGTTAAGTACCTGGTACTTGTTGAAAGACCTACACTGTCCTCCCATACCTAATAACACTGTTATTTGAAAATATTGTAAAAGCCAATTATTTTTAAAACAGTAACCGTGGAGTTTCTTGCCGGCTCTTCTCAATAGGAAACAACCAATTGGAACCGTGCACCTAGCTTCTACCGTTTCAAAAGTGCCCATGTAGGCTTATGTGAAATAAAATATTTTTGATTTGATTTTTTGTCTAGCGGTCGCAAGCGCTGCATGAACTTCAATTCCCGGGTCGGGCAGTGTTATTGGACTTTTCCATCTGGAATTTCTCAGTGACAGCCCGGAGTCTGAATTTGTGCCCGGTTGATGGCAATAGGCTCGCCCCCTATTACATGAAACATAACTGGCGAAATGTGGGTGTGCACTATAGGTACACCTCTGCCCAACCTTTCGAGAAATACAGGCGTGATGTTATGTAATAAATAATAAAATATTAACCCCCTTATTTTGTAATAAACGTTGCTAAAAGTTGTTGTTGAATGACATCGGTTTGTATAACCATATACTTTTTGATATTAAGCTTTTCATAACTTTACACAGGGATTACAAGTAACGTGACTTTGACTTTGACTTTGATGTTAAAGCCAAGAAATAAACAAAGATTTTTACGACATTTATGTTTTGAGTTCACGGAAGTTTTCGACAAAAGTTAAATTTATTTGGGCAAATATCACATTTCCATTGGCATTTCAGAGTTGGTCCCATTATCTAATGAAACATTGTCGTAATTATATTCTTGATAGCCCAGTGGTGTGACCGTCGGACTGCCAAGTTCGAACCCAAACCACGAACCTCTGACATTTCGGATTCATTTGCGTATTGTATAATTATCACTTGCTTCAAAAACGGTGAAGGAAAACATCTTGAGGAAACCGGCATGCCTAAGAGATATTTCTCGACAGCATGTGAAGCTAAGTCAGAGGCCCGTGGGCGGCTTTAAAATTCTGACGCCAGGTTAGACACTAACCTCGCGAAAAGAAGAACAAGATAATTATATTCATGACTTCCTACTATCTGTTTAACTTAATTTTTTTACAGATATTATCATGCTATGCCTCATACACGAAACAGAGCCATAGCACTGCATTTTGTGCGATAATAGTCAAATAAAAAACGATAAACGATACCTGTAGTAGGTATACCCTGTTTATTGCTTTTGATTTGCAAACTCAGTAGACGACAAATATTACATTTTTATGGATACTGGCGACAGACAGACCTTGTGACGCCCCATATATCCGAAAACAGTTCGACCTCAATCTGACTTTGGGCCATCCGGAACATAATTCCAAGTGTACCGACCTTAACGTTTCTAATATTTAGTAATGGTTCGTTAAGATTACCGATGACACTATTATTTTGAATTGAAAATAAGATCCTATAGGACTTCTAAAGTTATCTTAGAAGATAATGAGAATTAGTTTTGACTGATGTAAGTAGAAAATTACAGAGATACTTTTTGTTTTTCGTTTTGATCATATTTATTTGTTAAACCATCAGTACTAATGTAATAATAAGCATAAGAATAATTAACCTATAATATACCAACTGCTGGGATACAAAGTATCAATTTAATAAATAATTTAGGTATCCAGTCCACTCCATATCCATAGTCCAATATCTTTGTTTCCATATTCTGCTATAGTCCTACACCAACCAAGGGGCTCGACGGCGCGTTGTGTTCCACGCGCGCCTCTAAAAGATGTCAGTTGAATTGTCGGGGTCCGCTAGGACCGATGCCTGCCGGGGTCGCGGGAAAGTCCGAAAGGGATACCGTGGCCCTTGGCAACGTACAGGCAAGTGAAGGAACACGGGTGGGTCTTAGTCAGTAAGAGTCTGACATGTCCTCCCGCACCGCCCAGAGCGGGAGAAGTTATTTGATAATTACCCACCCAAAAAAAAAAGGGGTTGTCCTTGGGTGCACTTGCATAGTGCGTACAGGGATAATCGTCGGTTGGTGCCTTATTTTATTGAAACCATTAAATGGGCCTCTGCGAGTTGGCTTCAGCCCCTCGTACGCCTTCCAAAGGTCCGGGATCCCGGGGTCACGAAATATGTCAAAGTATGTCTTTAGGCAATATTGTCTTTGGTCCGTGGCCTTGACATCAACATTTTCAAGCGTTTATTTGTTGGTTAAATACGAGGCTTTTAGCTACATTTTTGTTTGTGTATTTTGTGTTTTTTCTTTAAATGTGCGTTTTGTTTGTGCAGAATAAACATATTTCTTTTTTTTATAAATAATAAATAAAAATAATAAAAATATAGATTCCACTATTGTATTCTAAAAATATTGTTCGGTTTAATAAGCATTTTTTTTTTGGTAAGCAATAAGCATTATTATATAGTAATTATGTTTCTGCAAACCAGAGGGGTTTTTAGTTTCATGCTAACATTATTTGTGCAGCGGTTCGTGTCATTTTTATCACACGAACCCACTACATAAATGAATCATGCAACGGTCCCACCGTTGAATTGATGACCTAGATTGACTCGTGCCAGGCCGAAACTGAGCCGTCTATTAATTTATTTATACACACCAAAGACAATTTTACAATGACAAAATATACCAGTGTCATTTATCTACAATACAGACCATTAAATATAATATTACATCAAACATCTTTTTAATATCTGTTTTGCATTACTGCAAAACTGTTTTTACAAACATACTGTATACATAAACTCACGCCTTCTTCACATGGGGTTAGGTAGAAACTACAGAACGCCACTTGCTACGATCCTTACATACTCTTTTTGCCTCGTTTACGTTCATACAAAAAGTATTTACTAATAGAAAATTACTCTTATAACTCTATTTAATCTTTTGCTACGTACGTCTGCTATAGATATTTTTTTTACAAATAATGAACCGATTAAAAAAAACACACAAAATGTGCAAAATCATTTTAATTTCGGAAGTTTGGTGTCTTTGGTTTTGTATTTTCGTTTATTGCCACCGACTTCCGAAATTAATTTTTTTTTGCACGATTTTGTGTTTTTTTGAAGTCGGTTTTTTTTTTTGTAAAACCTTTTTATTTTTCACTTTTGAGTTGTGATACCTACCCCACACAAATTCGAATACCAGTACCTGCTATGTAAATAACAGTGACAGGAACTTATAACATCGTCCATATAGACTAAGTGGGAAAAATACCTATTACTGAAGCTAACTCAAAAACTACCCAAGCAAAGTTAATACAATTTATATGGGTGGTCCCATATACCTACATTTTCTAACTTTCTTTCTTTTCTTCTTTATTCACTTCTGAAGTAAGACCTACCAAACAAAAAAAAAGAATCATCAAAATCACTTACTTACTTTACTTACTTACTTACTTTACTTGGCGGAGTAATCGCGTAACAAACATACAAAAAAACCATATATTTGAATTGAGAATTTCCTCCTTTTTGAAGTCGGTTAAAAACTAACTTACAAGAAAATTGTATGTTCTATCAGCAATCGGCACTTATCATACAAAACTTATATTCGAATAGTGTACATAAAAGTAAGGGTTAACGCAGACAGATGCAAATAGTTTTTCATTGATAAATTGATAATTAACTAAATCACAACGCAAATAGAGTTCAAAATTGCGTGCAAGACATGATTATGACATGCTTTTGTTATGCTCGAATACGCGATTCGAGCATTAGCGCATAACAAAAGCATGTCATAATTAGCCAATTATGTTCCCACTGCTGGGGGCTGTAATCTATCACGTGCGGGTTGGGGATGCCACGTTTAGGAATGTTTGGTTCTATGACATGCCGGTTTCTTCACGATGTTTTCCTTCACCGTTTTAAGAGCAGTGTTAATGAAATAAATTGCACAAAGTAAAGTGCTCATTAGACTAAGTTCGAACTCCCTCCTATATTCTGCTCGCGCATATTTCCACAGAAAATATTACATCGAAAACATGCTCTGTCTACGTTGACCCTATCAAGTGGGGGAGTAGGGGGAAAACTTGTGAGTTATGGCCAAAGTTTGGCCCAATATCTTTGGCCAAGGAATAAAAGTACAACGACAGTTCTGAATAGTTTTATTTTGTTAGTAAAAGTAAATCGCTGGAAGAATATTTTGTGTGAGGTAAACATAATAATGTTACACGTTAACACGATCATTCGAACTTTTTTTTCGGTGAGCCTGACCGCGTGGTCGCGCCGACAGAGGGCGCTTTCCGGTTTTTACGGTCACGCGAATACACAATCGCTTTTAAACAAGACGCGGCCATACACTACCAATTGTTGTATGTTTGAGTCAATAAATGTGAGCACTGAGGTAACAATTTGAGTTTGTGGTGCCCTGGCAATTTACGAACATATCCAAAGCGCTATTATAGTGGTCTGATTTCATAATACTCTATTTTTCAAAATAACTGTTTCCGCACTTCAATTACAGGGTGTAAAGGCGTGTACGCACGAATGAACAAGAACCTGGTGAACACGAACATCGAACACATTGTTTGGATGTGCGTACCACTAACGAACATGTTCGTAAGCAATGTTCGTCGCGATCCAATTTCGAATCCATAAAGAGAGCGGGGCGGTGGGTGCGAACACAAGTCGAACTGTATTTGTATGGTGGTCGTGTTCGCTTTGCTAATTTACGTCCACACGTACGAACCAAATGTTTTGAGTTCGATGTTCGTGTTCACCATGTTTTGCTCGTTCGTGCGTACACGCCTTAAGGGACATCAATTCCTAAACTGTTCCATGAATACAGTGCGTGATTCTAGACCCACTGGTGGTCTGAATTTTTTACGTATTCGAATTGTCGAGTCAACGAACCCTTAAGAATTTAGAAGCACAAGCGTTATGTCGTATTGTAAAAATGAAAGAAATTGTTATCACTAATCTGTATTGCAAGTAGAGTGCTACTTTTGACCTAATCATCAAAATCAGGGGCCTTATTATGATGTATTAATGCCATCATTATTCCACTGCAAAAAAAGGATGGTGCTAGCGGCCTTGTATAGCTCCATCTCTCACTCACACTGCAATAATGGTGGCATTAATACGTCATAATACGGCCCCTGGACTTCTTTTTAGGGTTCTGTACCCGAAGGGTGCAAACGGAACCCCATTACTAAGCCTCCGCTGTCCGTTCGTCCGTCTGTCTGTCAGCGGGCTGTATCTCATGAACCATGATAGGTACACAGTTGAAATGTTGATAGATTGTGTATTTCTATTGCCACTATAAAAACAAATAATAAAAAGAAAAAGGGTTCAAGAAACGTGCTTTTGTCGGCGTTTTTTGGTGGTACCATCGAAGAACATCATATCTATACACCGTAAGGACTATTTCTGCTTGCAGCGTTCGGCGGGTATAGAACCGGGGCGGTAACAGATGTGGTCATCGTGCTCACGGGATTTTGCTTTCAAACTGCTTAGATATGAAGTTCCTCGATGGTACGGAAACCATTAAATTTCAAAATCATTTTCAAGCAAAATTACATACTAATATTCGTAGCCAATCTTTGCTGATTCGTTTCGTTATCGAAAAGTTCTGATTGTAGGTAAGTCTCAAAAACGGCTCCTTAATCCAATATTCGACGTTCCCCCATATAAATTCGAAATCTGATGCAAGCTGATTTCGGATCTCATATCCGCCGCATGATCACTCCTTCAGAACCTTATGGTTCTTAAAGAAGAAATAATTATGGCTGAATTGAGCTTAAATATTATTTTCCAGAGCAATATCTAGCTATAATGTATAAAACAGTTGAATAGAAATTAAGGTCAGGATAAATATGTTGAAAGCGCAGATGTTTCAAATGTCTTAGATAAAATTTCTTAGTTCAGCTTTAGTTATTGTTTTTCTCGGAAGGAAATTCTCAGATGTAGTCTGAGTTTTAGGATAGTACCCGGTAAATTTGCATAATTACTTATATATGCACTAGGTATACATAAAGACAAAGTAAAATCTAGTAAGTAGGGCAAATTCTGTAAAGTTCACTTGGAACCTCACTCAAGTGAGCGCACACAATTCGAAAGGTAGGCCTTTAGTGTGGGATGCAACTTGTGTCGACACTCTTGCTCATTACTCATCCCATCTTCCTGGCTCGACGTGCTGTGCTGGTGCTGCCACTGCGGCTCCAGAAAACCTCAAGCGGCGTAAGTATAATAACCTTATAGTTAATTATATTTTCGCGCCGTTTGGGGTTGAAACCTTCGGGCCGTGGGGTCCGAGTGCTCACGACCTCTTCAATGAAATATCAAAAAGGCTATTTGACACTTCCCGTGACCCAAGGGCTGGTTTTTTCCTTGGGCAGAGGCTAAGCATTGCCATACAACGTGGCAATGCGGCCAGTCTCTTGGGTACATTACCAGTCGACAGCGATGCGGAGGAATTTTTGGATGCTATATTTTAGTTTTTCTTAAGTAAATAGTTTTAGTTAAGTTTTTTATTAATTAATCTGAATGTGTCTATAAAAACAATAAGGTATTCGAAAGCGAACTCATCTATATGTATAAAAGGAGAAACTGACTGACTGACTGACTGTTGATATATCAACACACAGCCCAAACCGCTGGTCCTAGAGACATGAAACTTGGAGGGTGTGTTCTTTGTGAAGAGTAAGTATCCACTAAGAAAGGATTTTTGGGAATTCCACCCCTAAAGGGGAAAAATAGGGGATGGAAGTTTGTATGAAAGTCCGTCAGTTTTGAAGTTAGGATCTTCAAATTTTGATTTTAGACTGACGATTGAAAATTAATCAATACGTATCTCAACGTTTTTGATAATTCTACCCCCGAAGGGTTAAAACGGGGGATAAAGTTGAAAATCCTTAATTTTCGAAGAAAAATCACTACTATCTAACGCAACGGTGTTGTTAGAATTTCAACCCTTAAGGGGGTGAAAAGGGGGATGAAATTTTGTTTTTAATTAAAGTTCTTTATTTTTTAATTTAAAATCACTAATATTTCGGCTTATGGTTGGAAACTAACACAACCTAAATATTTGTTTTTTTTTTTTAATTTCAATCCACAAGGGTCTGAAAGGGGTATGAAGTTTTGTATTGAAGTTGTTCATTCGCAAAATTTTGTATTCAAGTAAAAATAATGTGTACTGTTTCTAACTTTACAGTATTTTACATGGAGCGACTGCCTATCTGACCTCCACAACGCAGCAGTTATTAGGTAATACGATACCCCTTGGTAAAAATGGTTGTCAGACTTTCGGGCTTCTGACTTCCCGTAACGACTGTCAAAGATCCACGAATGACAGCCGGGACCAACAGCTTAACATACTTTCCGAGGCACGGACGGGTCTCTGTATCTAAAGATGGTCCCCATCCATAGACCAACCGCGACAAGCGTAGCTTAACCTGATCGATCGACCAGTGCGGCTGTTTTTATTTAGCCACAGAAAGAAAGTTGCTCGGAAGCTCGATAGACGGCGGTAGTGGAAAAAATAGAAGTCGCTATGGTTTCGTTACCGCGCATTGTATAAGTACCCCAGTGCTTCGTACCTACGCGCTACGGTGCGATTTTCATCCGGTTAAGTAATCTTATCAGAGAAAGTGGTAGCAATTTATTTGCTAATTATCAAGATCTGCTTTTTGTATCAATTATAATATTTTATTAATAGGATAGTTTTTTTTTAGGTAGGTGTAATATTGATTAGTCTTTGTTTATAGATTTTAAATTTGAAGGATATTATTTTTAGATTTTTTTCATTAGTTTATTTTTTTAGTCTTTGTTTCTAAATTTTAAATTTGAAGAATATTATTTTTAGATTTTAATTTATTTTTTACTTTATTTAAGACTAAGGAAATTGGTTGTAAATATGGTTGTTGAAATTATAAATATTGATGGGCAGATGGTACCAAAGTTTGTCGTACCGATCATAGACGACGGAGCTTGCCTTTTTAGGTCTCTTTCTTTTTTGATGCACGGAAATGAAGAAATGGCATTCGAAATACGTGAACAAATTGTTGATCACGTAAAGCAAAACTGGGATGAGTTTTCTGGTCTTTCTGAAAATGGATGTGGTGATAACTACACTACATCAGACGAATACTATGCTGATATGATTCTGTCTTCAACTTACGGCACATTATGCGAGTTGACAGCAGCAGGCAGAATATATAATTTTATTTTTGAGGTTTACCGCAATTGCAAGTTATATGTAAAGGTTGGTGCTGAAGGTTGTCCAGTTAAGCGCCTTCGCTTTTCAGGCGATCTATCTGGTGGCCATTTTGAAGCTTATGTTTCAGATGAGGAACAATTTTCTGAAGGTGAAATAAATTCTAAACTCAATCCAATCTCTGTAAAGGCTAAGAAAATTACTTCCAGACGTGTTGAAGTAGTCGATAAAATACCTGTGTCATCAACTGATTCAGATCTTTCTACCGACTTTGCTTCCAAACAGCCAGTTGATGTATATATTTATCAGTCGACTTGCTCGATACCTCAAAAGAAAAATAAGAAGCGTAGAGCTAGATATACAGCAGCAACGAGAAAAAATCAACTAAAACAGGCCCAAAAAAAGTATTCAAAAAGTAACCGTACACCTTATCGGAAAGCGGCATCCAAATATATAAAAAAAAACTCAGAAATGCACAGGCAAGATGCTGCTAATTATCAGCAGGCACATCCTGAAGTGCACAGGCGAGCTGCTGCTAATTACCAGCAGGCACATCCTGAAGTGCACAGGCAAGCTACTGCAACTTACCAGCAGGCACAACCTGAAGTGCACAGACGAGCTACTGTTAATTACCAGCAGGCACAACCTGAAGTGCACAGGCGAACTGCTGCTAATTACCAGCGGGCACATCCTGAAGTGCACAGGCGAGCTGCTGCTAATTACCAGCAGGCAAATCCTGAAGTACATAGAGCGGCTCAGTCACAATACAACACGAAGGCAACTGCAAGTCCCTGGATTACAAAGTACCTTTCAGGTATGTCTTACAATCCAGGAATGGCTTACGACAACGATTCTATGGTGAGTATAGGCAATATGAATAATAAGTGTCAGTGTTGCAATGCACTCAAATGGAAGGACGAGACTCTTGGAATGTGTTGTGGCAGTGGAAAGGTGCAACTCGAAGCATTACATAGTCTTCCTGATCCTCTATACAGTTTGGTAATGGATCTGCACCCTGACCATAAGCATTTTATGAGTAATATTCGTAAATACAACAATTGTTTCCAGATGACATCTTTTGGTGCAAAACAGGTGGTGGAGGATGGCTTTATGCCAACATTTAAAGTACAGGGTCAGGTCTATCATTTGGTTGGAAGCATTTTACCGGAACCAGGTGAGAAAGCTAAATTCTTGCAGATTTATTTCGTTGGAGAAGACGATAGAGAAGTAAGTCTAAGGTGCTCAAATTATCAAGGATTGAAACCAAGTTTGGTTAAACAGTTACAAAAAATGCTTCATGATTTTATTTTATTTTATCGTTTTGTTCGTTTTTGTTTTAGTCATTCATGCCGACAAGAAACCACTTGAAGGTCATAGAGGACGTTTTAACGCCCCAACGACCAACGAAGTTGCTTTGGTGATGGTTGATCAGCAATTTGAGAAACGGGACATTATATTGGAAAGCCGTAGTACTTCTTTACGTCGGATAAGTGAACTGCATCGGTCATACGATGCCTTGCAATATCCCATAATATTTTGTTATGGCGATGATGGTTATTCTGTCAACTTGCCTCAACATGATCCCAAAACTAAATTGCCTCTAAAAAAATGGTTTCGGCAGCCAGTTTCTATTCCTTCCGTATAATGATAAGAGACGGTGAAGATAACATTCTCCCGCGTTTTATCGCTCTTTTTAGTCAGTATTTAGTAGATCAATACGCTAAAATAGAAACTGAGAGACTCAATTATATACGACATAATCAGGCAAAGTTACGTGCAGATAATTACGTACATCTTAAGGATGCAGTTAGACGACAAGATGCTGATGCCAATCAATTGGGGCAAATGGTAGTACTACCGTCCTCTTTCACTGGTGGTCCGAGGTACATGCACGAGCGTACCCAGGATGCGATGACATATGTACGCAACTACGGTCGCCCTGATCTCTTTGTGACGTTTACATGCAACCCTCGCTGGGACGACATTACCAAAGTTTTACTTCCTGGACAAAAGTCTTGTGATCGTCACGATATAATTGCTCGAGTATTTCATATAAAAGTTAAAAAACTGATTAATATATTGATTAAAGGACAAATATTTGGAGAAATTCGTTGCTACATGTATTCGGTTGAGTGGCAAAAACGTGGTCTTCCACATGTCCACATTCTTCTATGGCTGAAAAGTAGCATAAAGCCAGACTCTATCGACAAAGTAATCTGCGCTGAAATACCTGACCCTGCACTTGACCAAAAACTTTACGAAATAGTAAAGTCGAACATGATTCATGGCCCTTGTGGAAGCTTTAATCATAAATCTCCTTGTATGAAGAACAAGAGCTGCACTAAAAGATATCCCCGACCTCTATTGAGGGAAACACAAACAGGTAATGATGGCTATCCACCGTATCGGAGACGATCCCCTAGCGAAGGCGGTTTTACCGTTAATATTCATGGTGTGGATCTAGATAACCGTTGGGTAGTTCCTTTTAACCCTGTACTATTAAAAACTTTTAACGCACATATAAACGTTGAGTATCGCAACTCTGTGAAATCAATAAAATATGTATGCAAGTATGTTAATAAAGGATCGGACCTGGCTACATTTGCACTAAAATGAAAAAGATGAGGTGAAGATTTATGAGAGCGGAAGGTACATAAGTAGCTCAGAAGCAGTGTGGCGAATTCTTGGGTTTTCCATACATGAGCGTTTCCCCACAGATGTTCATTTAGCAATTCATTTGGAAAACGGTCAGAGAGCTTACTTCAACTCAAATAATCTCGCTGACAAAATAGCTAATCCACCAAAAACGACGCTTTTAGCTTTTTTCGAACTATGTCAATCAGATAACTTTGCTAAAATTCTACTTTACTCTGAGGTACCCGCATATTACATATGGAATAAGAGTAATTTTGTAAGACGAAAAAGAGGAGTAACAGTTGATGGTTGGCCTGGTGTGATGAAGGAACACGCCTTAGGTAGAGTCTATACTGTTCACCCCAACAATACGGAGTGCTATCATCTGCGTTTACTGCTACATGAAGTGCGGGGCCCAACTTCATTTGAAGCACTAAAAACTGTGAATGGTGTGTTGCAGCCTACTTTCCAAGCTGCTTGCAAAATGTTAGGTTTGCTTGAAGATGACCTACACTGGCATGCGACGTTGGAGGAGGCCGCGCTTTGTCAGTCAGCAGCAAAAATGCGAGAACTGTTCACAATTATGTTAGCCTTTTGTCAAATATCAGACCCAATAGCTCTTTGGGAAGACTTCAAAGACTATTTGTCTGAAGATTTTAAGCACAGGCTGCAAAAAGAGATCGGAGACAATGTAGAGAATTTCAAAGACCAAATTTTAAATGAATGTCTATCTGATATTGAAGAAGCAGTGTTAACATTAGGTGGAAAATCGATAGATATGTACGGTTTGCCAAAACCAACCAAGCCACAAGTTGCCGGTAATAGGGAGTATATGAGAGAAACTAATTTTGATACAGTAGCTTTGGAAAGTTTTGTAAATAATAATACGCCATCGTTGACTGCCGAGCAAACGTCTGTATATAACCAAGTCATGACAAATGTAGAAGTAAGTGAAGGAAAAATTTTCTTTCTGGACGCCCCTGGTGGCACAGGTAAGACTTATCTTTTAAACTTGCTCTTGGCAAAAGTAAGAAGCACTCGAGACATAGCTTTAGCTGTAGCGTCGTCTGGGATTGCTGCTACATTATTAGAAGGAGGTAGAACTGCACACGCTGCCTTAAAACTACCTCTAAATCTTACAAATGTAGAGACACCCTTATGCAATATACCAAAGCAAAGCAATCTTGCCGAAGTGCTTAAAAATACTAAACTAATAGTATGGGATGAAATAACGATGGCGCACAAAAGAGGAGTTGAAGCCTTGAATAGGAGTTTGCAGGACATACGAAATAATAAAAACATAATGGGTGGTATGACGGTGTTGCTGGCAGGAGATTTTCGACAGACTTTACCGGTAGTGCCTAAAGGTACGCGCGCAGATGAGATCAAAGCATGCATCAAAAGATCTTTCTTATGGCCTTCAATTAAAGTTCTAAAACTTACTCGAAACATGAGAGTACATCTCAGAGGTGAAGTTTCTGCCGGCAGATTTGCAGATCTTCTTCTTCAAATCGGAAACGGAAACTTTCCACAAATAGATGGGTTGATACAAATACCATACGAATTATGTACTGTGGTATCAACAGTTGAGGGACTTGTAGATAAAATTTATCCTGATATTAAAAATATTAAAGGCAAACCGATGGAGTGGTTATGCGAGAGAGCCATTTTGACTCCCAAAAACGACCAAGCCGCTGCGATCAACGAAATGTTGATAAATACATTCGAAGGCGAAGAAATGATTTACAATTCTGTTGACACCATGGTCGATATGGACGAGTCGGTTAATTATCCTGTAGAATTTTTAAACTCTCTTAATCCGCCGGGTCTTCCGTGTCACAGACTTATGTTGCGTGTAGGTGCTCCTGTCATGTTACTTCGAAATTTACATCCTCCAAAATTGTGCAATGTAACTAGACTCCAAGTAACAGCTCTCCGCCGCAATGTTATTGAGGCGAAAATACTAACTGGATCTGCCAGAGGAGAAACAGTATTCGTGCCGCGTATACCATTGATACCAAATGACCTTCCGTTTGAAAATTTAAAAGATTGCAGTTCCCAATCAAGGTTTGTTTCGCGATGACTATTAATAAGTCACAGGGACAAACTCTAAAATTTGCTGGAGTTGATTTGCGGCAAGACTGTTTCTCCCACGGCCAATTTTATGTGGCTTGCTCACGTGTTAGCTCTCCAACTAGCCTGGTTGTTTTAGTGCCCGCTTCCGAATTAGTGAAAAACATCGTATATAGAGAAATACTGTGAAGGATTTAGGTACATACCGGTCCTTTACAGCAGGTATTTCTTTACAGTATTCCTCAAATATCACACGTAGTAGAGGACAATTAGCCATGAAACAATAGACCTTTCTATTGTTATTGTTATAATACCTAATTCATAATTATCTAGAAAAAAAGAATTTATACTCTACGCAGACGACGTAAAATAAAATAGTAACGAAGTCAAATATTACATTGAATATTCGAGTCTGATGTTGAATATATAGTTTTTAGAATTTTTGGTCTGTTTGTTTGTATGTATGTTCCGGCTTGCACAAACACGGATACACACATACAAATATGGCACACAGATAGTTTATAACCTGGATTAACCTATAGGTTATTTTTTAATCCCGATTGTACGTTCCCGTCGGATATTTTTCGACATCCACGCGGGCGAAGCCGCGGGTAAAAGCTAGTTTGTTTATAAAATAAATCATCGCGGATTTACAACGAGACAACGTTTGAATTTCGAATTGATGTTTAGAAAATAACACTACTGGAAAAATGTGATATACTGAGATAAATTGTTTATTGCTTGTAAAGATTTTGACTTGCTCTGTTTATGTGGGTCACTTTTCCATACGTTATCACGTTAATTATTATTATCAGGAGCTTCAGCCCGCAACTTCAGCCCCGTGCAATTTCGGCCCCCGACGCATCGCGTCGCATTCCATTGCCCGCCCGCGTTATTACTTCGTTTTCACTTAGCGTTCTTTTAAACTTTTTTTCATTTTGCTCGGCTCCTAAGAGTCGTAGCGTGATGTTACATAGCCTATAACCTTCTTCAAAAATTGAGCTATCAAATGCAAAAAGAACTTTTCAAATCCAACTGGTAGTTCCGGAGATTATCCCCCTACATAGAAACTTACAAACAAGCAAATTTTACCTCTTTATTATAAAGACAAAGAAGAAGAAAAAGAAGAAGAAGAGTATATATATTAATAAGTAATAAGTATAGATAACAAAAGGTATTTACAAGGCAGATAAGGTCAGTGGATACGCCGGGAGGGAATGCCCTAGAAGGACATATATAGTGACCTTATTGGAGATGTTTTTCACAAAGGTCAGGTGCGTAGTACACGCAACTGACATGCGTGTTTGACCTGGAACGTAAACGAAGCAAAAGGAGTATATAAGGTCCCATCAAAATAGATGGACAAACTTTTAGAAATCATTGAGACCATTAAAACAAGGACAATGGTAAATAAATAATAAGAAAAACGCATTAGATACTTACAAGAAAAATAAATCAGCTAACGAAAATACACAAAAAAAATTATAGGTCAAAATAATATCACTTTAATCAGTGTTTTTTTTTGCTTGGATATCTTTGGTTAGACGTTCTGAACGCTGTGTTAAAAAAATTCCATCTATTTTTATGGGACCTAGTATAAGAATCGCTGTAGGTGGCGTTTGTAGTTTCTGCCTATACCCATAGGAAAAAGGCGTTTATATATTATGTGTATTTTATTATCGTAATTACTTCTTTCTAGGTCAAGTCGTGGTAGTGTGTATACATTTTTTTTTTTTTTTTTTTTTAAACATTAAACCTTTTAGGAGTAAAACACTTTTAACACACACGCAAATGACATACAAATAATACCTTTGTCCCTTTGATGTACTACAGGAGTAATAAAACAAAGTGATGTAGACTTGTACGACAAAAAGTGGCCTAGTTCGTCGTTTGGGTTTTAGGACAAATATTATAATGAACACAGAAGACACACTGAACAACAGGAATAACTAGCTAAAACTATAAAGGTATGTCGGAAATACGTTACTGAGTTGACTAATCGGAACGCCAGCGTCACCAAGCGGCGCTCGACCGCTCGGACCGGCCGGAGCTCAGTAGAGTTCATGGATGGCGGTCAAGTAGTGAAGACATTTAGAAACTGTCACGCGTTTCGAATAGTTGTGTTGTGTATGTACAGTCTGTGAAATTATAGTGTGAATAATGTGATCGTAAATTATAGTTTGATCTGAACTGCAAACGATTTTTCTATTGCGCAATAACCAACACTACCCACAGTACGCCCACAGTAGTTAACATATGGCTGATAATAACGAAAGAGACACATACCCTTCTCTATCAGGTATAACATAAAAAGACCTATTTACTCAAGCAGGTACTATTTATAATTTAAAGAAATAAAGTCAATATATTTACTTAAAATAGTAATAATTAAAATACTTAATTATAACGGCCAATGGCCTGATGGCCGAAAGCCTCGACCAACATCTCTCGAGGCTCTGGTTAGGCGGTTCAGAAGGCGGTACTCCTCGATACGGCTCGTATTGTGAGAAGGTTCCTGTCTCTGCAGCCCTAACCACCGGTAACTTGGACCCTGCTCCCGACACCGGCGGAACACTATTATTTATATTTTAAAATGTTTTTAATATTTTTTTATTCTAATATTTAATAATATAATTTTTATGTATATAGTGAAATAAAACAATATTTTAATAAATTAAATATAAAAAGAAGAAGAAAAAGTAGTAATAAAATAAAAATACAATTACCAGAATACATAAATAATATAAACGCAAATAACCGCTCTTCCTCTTCCCTCCTACTATGATGTGCCCGACAGGGTCCATAATTGTTTCATTAATTTTAAGCCTACCAACTGTTTTACTAACATTGTAATACAATAAATAATTGAGAATAAAAAATACGATAAGTATTTTAAACTTATTTATTTATTATTATTTATTACTGCTTCATTGGTCTAGTGGTCGCAAGCGCTACTGCTGTGCATGAGGTCCTGGGTTCGATTCCCGGGTCGGGCAAAGTGTTATTGGGTTTTTTCATCAGGAATTTCTCAGTAGCAGCCCGGAGTCTGGATTTGTGCCCGGTTGATGGCAATAGGGTCGCCCCCTATTACATGGGACTTAAACATAACTGGCGAAATGTGGGTGTACTATAGGTACACCTCTGCCTAACCCTTCGAGGATTACAGGCGTGATGTTACGCTTGTGATATTTATTAAAAAACTTTTAGTTGTATCACACTGTGAACTTGAGTTCTTTCAAAATTCAAAATATTTTATTTCACATAAATCTACAAGGGCACTTATGAAACGTCAGAAGCTAGGTGCACGGTTCCAAAAAGTAAATGGTATTTACAATTTTTTCAAATTACAGAGTTAATAGGTATGAGAGGACAGTGTAGGCCTATCAACAAGTACCAGGTACTTAGCAAGATAGAAAATGGTCGACAGATCTACAGTCTGTTAAGCCTACAACGTTCTCACATTCACAAAATCTAAAAGAAAATAATCTATATAAAAGCAAAATCAAATAATAAAAAGCTATTTAGACCAAATGACATGATTGCCACTACAGCTGTATGCAACAAA
The DNA here is from genome assembly GCA_949128155.2 of Xanthia icteritia. NCBI lineage: Eukaryota > Metazoa > Arthropoda > Insecta > Lepidoptera > Noctuidae > Xanthia > Xanthia icteritia. The sequence continues at coordinate 7,574,494 of OX421959.2, read as the reverse complement.
TCTAATTTATTATTAAAAAAATATATTTTAGGTATATAATGTAAATATTTGTGGGCAAAGGGACAAATTTCAAACACCTATCAATCAATCTGCCTAGCCTTTTCCCACACTATGTTGGGACAGCTTCCAGTCTAGCTGAATACCAGCATTTTACAAGAAGTGACTACCTATCTCACCTCCACCAGGGAGTAACACAATAACTCTTGGTAACACTGGTTGTTATACTTTTGGGCTTCTGACTACTCATAACGACTGGCAAAAATCTACGAAGGATTAAATTTCAAATGCAGGTATATCTGTTAGGCCACAAATTAAATGCAGCTGTTGCTACGACGTAGCTCTCGTAGCGGGCGCACCGTAGCGCGAGCTACGTCGTAGCAGTATAAAATTTAAATGTGCATGCACGTAATATAATTTCTTAGTACGGTCCTACTATGTACATAGTTGTCCTGAAAAAATCTTTATACGTAAAATCACTTATAGAGAGTTTAAGTTATGTTTTATAAGTGATTTATCTTATAGAGAGAAATCCAATGCACCGCTTCCAACACCGCTGTTTTTCTAATCTTTTTATCTCAACATGAGCTTATATTTAATATCTCATACTGACGCGATCCAAAAAGTAATGTAGAAGATAGTTAATTGATTCAGGCGGAAATCCATTATAAAATACAATAGACGTAGATATATTAAGTTACCTATTCCGATTAACTATTCTTAAAGAGTCTTAAAAAACCCTGTAAGAAATCGACACATGTTTCACCTCTCAACGATACATCCTCATAACGAAGGACTTGTCGCGAAACCACACACGGCATCCGCGCCGGCACTCCGCGTGGTACCACGCCGGCGCTCAGCGTGGCAACACGCCGTGTTCGGGTTCTTTACTACTAGAATTTCTCCCCGCGACTTCGTCTGCGTGAATTTTCTTGTTTTAACAGAAAATATAGCGTATGATACTCGGCAATAGTGTAGCTTCCCATTAGTGAAATATTTTTTTAAATCGGGTCAGTATCGAAGATTACCCCAACTTAACTCACAGTTTACCCCTTTTTAATATTAGTATAAATATTCAAGATTTTTTATAGGCTCAATAAACAACTTAAAAAAAAAAAACAGTTAAGTATTTGAACCAATTACATACATTCTATAGACCTGCCAAACTGCATGACAGTGTGTCGGCAGGATTAGCGCTCGTCTTAAAACATTTAGTATAAACAATCTAGTTAAACATTTAAGTAGGAAGGTAAATATATGAATTATTATTATCACTGGCTTTAGCTCGTGACTTCGGGCCCGTGAAATTTCAGAAATTTATTTCACTCTTCTTATCCGTACAGGAGGCCTTGGCGACCCAAGGGCTGGCTTGGCCAGAGGCTAAGCATTGCCATACAACGTGGCAATGCAGCCAGTCTCTTGGGTACACTACCAGCCGACGGTGAATTTTTCGACGCTATATTTTAGTTTGCATTTTAATTTAGTTTAATTGTATTATCCATAGTTGATTGAAATAAATAAATATTCACACATACATAAATAAAAACATATATAATTTTCGTATTTCTACATAAAATTCTAGATTATTTAAGATAAAGTTGTACTAGTAGGTAGGTAGATACAGATAGTTTAAATGGACGGTAAGAATATTTTTGTTCAATAGTTCAGTTCAGTGTCCCTCGTCCGATTCATTATTGCCACATATTGCGACCATTTCATTCAACAGTTCAACCTTTAATTTACTCCCCAGTGTAACGATAGCCTGCTAATTACACCATTATGTCTTCTCAGGCAGTCCTCAGGCTTACTCCTACCGTAAATCAGACCAAAAATGTTTAAATATTTAATTTTATTTCCGTACGGAACTTACATTGAAAATAATAAATATATTTAAAGTATAAAATCATATGAAACTTGCTAAGCATCTGGACCGTAAATTTTCCGCCTGGAATTGGTGCTTAACCTAGGGTTGACACTTCTATTTTAGAAGTAAATTCAGCTATAAATTCTGAAGATTTATTTTTTCTAACTTTTGGAAAGTTTATGTCCATAATTCTTATGTGGACCGACAACTTATCCATTACTTGCTTTCAATAGGTAAGAAGCGGTCGTTGTGGCTATGATCTATGACCACCAGTGGAAATCTCTTAAAAGATATGATTTTGATTATCACGTTGTTCTAGTTGTCGCAAGCGTATTTGCTGAGCCTTGTGATCCTGGGTTCGATCCCTGAAAATATTCTTTACTTCTCGCCCGATCAATGGCGATAGGTTCGCCCCTCTGTAATATAGGACTAACATAACTAGTGAAATGAGGATGTACTGAACTTGCCTTGCTCATTAGGAAACGCAGACAAATGTCCTTTTCTTGTTCTCCGTCCGACAAAACTCCGTCCGGAGTTACTTGCCCGTTCTTTTCCGCCCTGGTACCTACTACGCTTTGGAATGGGCGACTAGCTTCATATTTCTGACTGACCGACCCCTTGACAATTCAAAAGTGCCTGTAATTGTTTTTTTTTTTAAATAAATGCTTTTTTTTTTTTGGGTGGGAAATTATCAAATAACTTCTCCCGCTCTGGGCGGAGCGGGAGGGCGTGTCAGACTCTTACTGACTAAAACCCACCCGTGTTCCTTCCGTTGCCTGTACGTTGCCAGGGGCCGCGGTATCCCTTTCGGACTTTCCCGCAACCCCGGCAGGCATCGATCCTATCGGACCCCTTCATTTGCTGACATCTCTTTGAGGCACGCGTGGAACACAACGCGCCGTCGACCCGGGCCTGGTCCTTATCGGACGGCGAGCTACCCATTGATCACTGTCCGCAAGCCCGCGCCTACGGAGGCCGGGAATCGGCCTGCGATTCCCGACGCCAAATAAATGCTTTGAGTTTGAGTTTGTCATCATTTGCTTTTAATGTTCCTACTGCTGAAACACAGGCCACATTTCTTCGAGAGGAAGTGGGCCGTAACCCACCACTTGGGCCCAGTGCGGGTTGGTAGATGTCACATAAAATATCTTCGTATTTTTGTTTCTAGAACATGCCGGTTTCCTCACGATGTTTTTGTTCACCGTTTTGATAGCAGTGGTGATGAAATTATTTACACAGAGTAAAGCGCCTGCCTGGGTTCGAATCCACTCGTATGTCAGGGCCGTTAGCACTGGGCCTCCATTGCTCTATCCATTTCCATCCTCCATTGCAGACGAATAAGTTGTATTGTTGTTGTAATGTTACTAAGAAAGTAGCCCAACTTATTTTAACAAATACAGCATCTATTGCCAACCCTAAAAACTTACACGAACTCAATTTTCTACCTCCCTTCCGTATATAAACTGGCTATTAAGGACGTCTAGCGGTCAAGTCTGCAATTAATGGCCTTTCAGCGATATCTGTGTAGTATGTCGAACTATTATCGAGATAAATTGGCGTCGTATTGACGCGGAAGTGTGGATTGTTGTTTGAGAATATTGTTTTGATATTTTGAATGTACGAATGTTAGGTCAAGAATGAAAAGTAAGCTATTTCTTATTTTATAATGTCCTAATAAATTTAAATAACACACTTATCACGACTGTATTCCCAGAAGGGCTAGGCAGAGGTGTACCTATAGTACACTCATATTTCGCCAGTTATATTTAAGTCCCATGTAATAGCGGCGAGCCTATTGCCACTAATCGGGATCCAGACTCCGGGCTGGTAATGAGAAATTCCAGATGGAAAACCCAATAACACTTTGCCCGACCCGGGAATCGAACCCGGGACCTCATGCTCAGCAGTAGCACTAGCAACCACTAGATCAACGAGGCAGTCGAAGAGAAATTTAAATAAGTAACAGAAAACTAGACTACTTATAAGTCACCGAGTTTGTCTTCTGCACCTTCTATTACTTTCACAAACACTGTTTACAAAAATCATAGCTACACAATCACCCAATACATCTTGTGTTATTACGCATTGCATCATTCATAACATAACATTCATTTCGTTACATAATGCGCCATGATATAATTATTACGTAACTAGTACACAGCTTTGACAGCTGCGCGCACAGATTGCATCTGCGGCGCTTGAGTCGCTGACGGAACAAAATGTTGCCATTTTAAATATTATATAATTTAGGAAGTATTCTATTGTATTTGTTTTATTTTATTTATTTTATTTTTATTTCTGATTTTGTTATTTTGTTATTTCACTATATGCTGCACCAGTTGACGTCATCACGTCAACGCCGGCTGTCGCTGAAAACCAGCGCTGGGGCTCTGTCTCGCATAGGGTCGCAGCATTATGCTGAGCGATGGCCGTTTTGCGTGGATGTGACGCATATTTTCCCCCAATTTGTTATTCTCGTGTTTTTTTTTTGTTTTTTTTCTCTTTGCGTCATATTTACCGCAAATAAACGTATTTTCTTTCTTTCTTTCTTTCAAAACGAAAATAAATATTGAACACTGACATTTTGCGACAATTAAATTCGAGACCCGTCGACTTTCTTGGCTTTCGTCGTCGAACGCCAAGAATGGCCTGCAGGTAAAAAGTCAATAAAATGGATTATTTTCTATTAGTATCAGTTAAATTGCTTTTTTTTAAACGTGTGATTTGATCATCATTTATTTTCTATTTTTACGCAAACTCGGCTAAAACTCGCAGTAGATATAGTTTTTCCATAATAAGTGCCCCAATTTCGTAATACACGATCAATCAGAATATGAATCGTTTTGAAACAAATTGCTAATCCATTGCTTCATAAGTTCGAAAAAAACATCTGCTCACCGACGTAAATAACGCAATGAATGTTGTTGAACTGTCAAAATGAAACAGATTAGTTGTAGGTAGTCGTTTACGAAAATATGTTACGTAATTAGATAGCAGGTCTGCGCTAATGATTGTTATTTATTTCTCTTTTTAGTACAACTTTCAAAATAATTTGCTATACTTATCGATGATCTCCTGATGTCATTCAAAAAACTCAAACTCAAATCAGTTATTACAATTAAACCAGCACTTTTGAAATATCAAGGAGTCAGTCAGTCGGAAAATTGAGGCTAGCTGTCCATTTCAAAGCAAAAAATTCCATACACACCCCCGTCAGGAACGAATTTCCTTCTCATGTGTTTTAAAACAAAAACAAAATCTTGGATTTTCATTTTGACTTCAATATTGGCTTGAGCACCCTTGAAAACTATGAAAACGACACATGATGAAAAATGTGTAAATTTTCCCAGCCGCCATCTTGGATTTTCATTTAGACTAAATTCACACAGGCTTTTTTGCGTGACAATTTATGCCAGTTTACTTCTACCATAAGCCGCGTTTAAGAATTTCGGTCCAAAAAGATTCTCATATAAAATATTACATTCTAGTCTCACCACGGGATCAGCAACAATCGCCAATAGCTTAAACTAACCAGACGTGTCTGGTATTTCTAAGTAAACCTATGTCAAAATAAATTAGACACAAGACTGACAACATCATGGGTTAAGATTTAACTCCTGATAGACCCTTCTCAAATAAAAAGCGAAAATAGACTTGACAGTAGTGATATCTATCAGTCCCGGGTACGAATCTCATGGTACTAAAGATAGTTGGGTGTCAATATTAGATTAACGTGTTTTATTTATAATGGTGTGGATTACGTATTAGTAATTAATCTTATTTGTAGTCAAACATTTTCCCGACGACGCAAACGGTCGCCGTTGCAACTGGTTTGTTTGAAGACGGCTGGCTTATAGGACGAGACTTATCGTCGAGTGAAATACATAGTTGCAGTTTCTTACAACTATCAACGATTTGCAATGTGTTAAATGGTTTCGTCGCATCACGAACGACAGCATTGACAACTGGTAATACATTATCGACTCTATTTCATTGACTAAAAGTTCACTTTTTATTGCATTTTGTAAACGAACGCGGAACGTTAAGGACGACGACGTGACGATTTTGATAGATAGTTGAATCATTGCATTCTCGAATGCAGTCGTAGTAATTTGAAGACTGGTTTGTGCATCAAAGACTGTTTGGACTCAGGACGTAAAACGGTTTCATCGTCGCAGAACACAAAACGGTCTTCGTAAAGGGTTCGACGTCGCAACGCCCGCCCCTACTTATTTGCTAATGTACAAACACTAGGTACTGAACCAACATTTAAAATAAGCAATTTGTTATAATCGTGGTGAGTATAACTTTGTATTGAAAAGCGCTTAAACAATCTCAACAAGTGACAATGCTAAACTCAAACTCAAAGCAATTATTTCAATTAAATCATTTACAGGCACTTTTGAATTGTCAAGGGGTCAGTCAGTCAGAAATATGAAGCTAGTTGCCCATTTCAAAGCGTAGGTTCCTAAGGAGAAGAACGGGCAAGAAACTCCACGGACACTCTTTTAAATCATAATATTGTTACAAAATATTGGTTACATCATTCATGTTGAAATTATACATGTGAGAACAATGTAGAAATACGTGCACGTAAAAAGCGTCCGTAATAAAAAGATAAAAACAATTCAAAAATTACAACAAGCCGTGGCAGATAAGAGATGACCAGTCCCTACTGACGGCGCCCGTTCACGAATATGACGCATGGATCAGCACCGTTTAGCTCAACCATTTTGAAGAGAACTTACAGTAACATAATCAACCACTGGAGCACAGACCTTGTAAGAGATAGTAGGCCGTAATCCACCACGTGGACTCAGTGCGGGTTGCTTGATGTCGCATGTCTCGAAATTTCTGTTCGCACCACTGCCTTCAAAGTACAAATTACCTGGACGTATATACACACTAAGTTAAGAAAAGAAATGGCCTTTGTGGAGCGTCGTCTTTGTCACTCATACATTTGTGACAGTCTCTTTCTGAAACTCAATGTGTTATTTACGCCCACAATCAGCCTATAATGTTCCCACTATAGGAGCACAGACCCCCTTGTGAGAGACAGTGGGCCGTAATCCACCATGTGAGCCCAGCGCGAGTTACTGGATGTCACATGTCTTCATGTAAATCTGGGCACTTAGTCACCGCTACCAATTTTGTAAGCTTGTTTATCTTTTTAACAAAAATCTGTCATTTTTGGGTTTTGGGACGATCGTGTTCACCAAGGAACGTGTGAAGGCTGAAATAAAGATGCTTTTAAAAAACATGCTTGGTTGGTAGTAAGTAGCATGCTTGATTATAGCATCGTCTTCGCGTGTTTAAAATTCTCATACACTTTCCGTTTCCATGTTCAGTTGCTTTTATTTTTTTATGTACACACATATAAACAGACAAGAAAAAGGAACAGAAAAATACGTACAAAGGTGATGCTTATTTCTAAAGAAATCTCTTCCAGTATACTACCTGCGATGGGAAAGTCGATAAAAAGAGATGTGTTTAAGAGTAGAAGAGAAAATAAAAACATTTAACTATTCACTCATTTAAAAATAAACATACAATATGAGAATATACTTACATACATACTTCTAAAATAAATATCGCTAAAATATATATACTTATAATTATAATGTAGTATATAATATAATAATAAATACAAAATATGAAACTATGACGAAGTGGAAGGTAGTGTATGTTATCAGATTTTTCTGTTAGGAATTTCTCAGTAGTAGCCCGGAGTCAGGATTTGTGCCCGGTAGATTTGTGCCCCTTACATGGGACTTAATACCAGGCACTCTATAGACAATTTCCACGCAAGCACCGCCCCCATGCACCCCGCCACTCCACTTTGTGCTAAACGCTAACACATCAGTAGTAAAGTTGAATATTGCGTGCGCTCTTTGATCGTGTTTGAGCACGGAACTCAATGGCGGAAGTCTCAATTCTTGTTTCGTTTATAACTAAAGTAATAATTGATTTAGAGAAAAAAAATCTTGTCGCTGGATAATAAACTATATTTTGTTTTACTGGGAAACTTATTTTAGAGATAAAAGCCGAGTAATCTTCATTTTATTTAAATAATATTTAAAAAAAGACATGATTTTCGAAAAAAAAATGAATCGAGCAAAATGTTACAATTATGTAACTGTCTTGGACATGGAAAGAAAAATTCTCAATACATCACATACTAAAGTTCCATTTTGATTGTATGCGTGACTGTTTCAGAATATTAATGCAAATTAACATACATTTTAGAAAGCCTCCTCTTACACATAACTCGTGAAATGTAGGTGTACAAAAGATACACCTTTGCCTTCGAGGATTTCAGGCGTAATGTTATATTATTTATTTTATTTTATTTAATACTTCAAGCACAGAAATGTACAGAGGAGGACTTAATGCCATAGGCATTTTCTACCAGTCAACCTTTGGGTGATGCAGAGACAAACAGTGGTAGGTGCAATTACGAGAAATTGAGCAATATTTTTAAAGGAATTATAAAGATACACATAAACCTATTACAAACTATTAATATAATATATATGCCTAATTATATATAAATATAAGCTCAAATAAATATACATAAATACACGAATATACTAGAACAAATAAGACAAACAATGGGAAAACATTAACGTTGTAATGATACTGCCAGCTTCTTACGAATGTGCTCGCGAACTTTAACTTTAAAGGATAATCGGTTGGTTGCCATCCTGATTTCCTGGGGGAGCGCATTCCAAAGAGAGATTTATATTTGTTACTTAGTAATTGTTTGCTACTAGGTAGCATCTGCTTAAAATTAGCGTTATTTTGTGCTACCGCCATACGGCCCCAGGATCTAGAATTTTTTGAGGCGCGGCACAAACTGCCGTCGTCTGCCCGCCAATCCTTTATGCGCTAAGGTAGTCTGCGAAATAAAAATTTTCAAAAACGAATATTTGGCAGCAACATATTACTTAATTTTGCGCCAATTCAACAGGGGCGCCAAAACTGTTGTAAGAAATATGTGCGCGCTGCACGTCTCATTTATTGCAAAGTTGCCGTGTGCTGGGCTGGGTGCTGCACTTGTCTCCTACACTTGAATTTGTCGCTCCCTGAAGTTGGCGCCCAGGGCACAGGCCCCGTTTGCCCCCCCTAGATCCGGGGTTGACCACATAGCATGTTTGTTCTAGACACAAAAGATTAATATAATGACATGGTCAAAATGCTAGACGAGCTTTTGTCTTCAATAATATATTTTCCAAAGAATTCTTCAGTAAGACGGTAAACAAATACATTATCGGGCCGTTTATTGCACAATTTATCAAGCTCAAATAAATATCTGTTAGTACGTGATTCACCTTGACCTTCAAAGTTGTTATGTTCAGAGATATAAAATAAATATTGTAGGTTATGAATACAGTGAAAACAAAGGGAAATAATTATGTTTCTTTCCTTCTCTCTTAGATCAAGATTTAGAGATCGCACTTTAACTTTACTTTAGTAAGTAAAGCGTCTCATGCGCCTATGTTTTTTTTTAATAATAGTATTTGTTTATATTCGCATGAAACCCTTGCTCACATTCGCATATACGAATAATATGAATACTAAAATCGTTACAAATAAGGTTCACATTTGTATGAAACGCTTCGCAACGCTCCACAGTAAAGTTAAAGTGCGGTCTGTGAATTGTGTCCTTAGACAAAGGGCGCGAGATATTTGAGAATACTTATGCAGTAATGAAAAAATAAGCCAGTCAGTAATGTTTCTAGCGGGCCGACTGCTCAGGGCATGTACCATCGAAGAAGTTCAGATCTATACACCGTAAGGACTATTTCTGCTTGCAGCGCTCGTCCGCTATAGAACAGGGGCGGTAGCGGATGTGGTCATCGTGTTCACGGGATTTTGTTTTCAAACTGCTTAGATATGAAGTTCTTTCAAATTTACACACCACGTCAATTTGCTGTGTTAGACTGGAAGCCGACCTTAACATAGTTGGGAAAAGGATAGGCCGATGATGATGATGTCAATTTTCTGCATTATAACCACTTCATACAACTGCTAAAGAATGACAGTTGTGATTTGAATATCATATTGTGTTATAGTTTGACCGGTACCACTGTACCGCGCCTTAGGTATGTGCGCGGCGAGACGGGGCGCAGTGCAGGCCGCTCATTCGTCAACGCTGCCCCCCGCCTCGCCACGCATTCCTAAGGCGTGGTACACCGGTCTCGGTAAAGCTATGGGTAATTTTTGTCAAGAGTGTCGATACGGTAAAAAAAAAATCAATGATCACGGTTTAAAACCTAAATTATAAAGCATAAAATATTCTCATTACTTTTTCAATTTTCATATTTGTATAGAGACATACTTCAATGTTAAAAGCCAATCCTAATATTTCTTCTTGAACGGCCGAAAAGGAATTTTCAAGAAAATTTTCCTCGGAAAATGCAACCGTGTCAGGGTTTCTAAGATTTTGCACCAAACGAGAATATAAAATATACATTATGTATTTGTATGTAGAATACATGGATATTATTAGTATTAGGTATATGACTATTTATTGTACCTTTCATCATGATAATATTTACATAATTTAAAAACTATATGCAAGTATATAAAATACTAGTTTCTTATAACCTACCTCAAGAATTGGACTACCCAATGCAAAAAGATTTTTTCAAATCCAACTCGTAGTTCCGGAGATTACCCCCTATATACAAACTTACAAACAAACAAATTTTACCTCTTTCTAATATTAATTATAGATATAGACATACCGGTCAAAATCATAACCCTCCTTTTTGCTTCACCGTAGTCGGGTAAAAAGGAAGGGAAATAATTATTGGGCATCAAAAAATTATTTCACATCGCTGTCAACACAAAAAGTGCCCAAAAGGCTGGCACCATTACCATTTGCTATTGCACAAAATGGTGTAACGATGTCTGCAGTTAAAGTCTAGTGTGCAAGCTATAAAATGCATAATGTCGGACAGAATTGGTGTTGAATGCAGTTAATAGCTGGTTTCTTTGTTCTGCTGAAAGTTACTGCAACGTATTTATTACCAACAGAAATCATTGTAAAGCCAATCTTGTTTTCTTAGGCTTTTGGCTGACTAAAGAGTATACTATTCTATTTTAACAAAATTTCTGTTTTAAGGGCGTATATTCTGAAACTGGGCAACGTTGCAAATAGATGTCAAATATTTCGCTGTTTTGGTTTTAATTTGGCAATATTACTGTATGGAAATAAGAAATGTGGCTAACTAGCTAACTAGAATATTAATAATGAATTGCAATTATAACAATGAATTTGATGTTGTAACCGATTTAGGTGTAAAAAAGGCATTCGGAAAGTTTTCAAATACTGTTGTTACATCTAAAACTAAATATTCGGTGTTACGATATTAATTATTGCACTTCATAATCAATATTTTAAGTTCACTAGTTAGCCACATTTCTTAATTCCATACAGTAATATTGCCAAATTAAAACCAAAACAGCGAAATATTTGACAGCTATTTGTGACGTTGCCAACTTTTAGGATAAGCGCTCTTAAGGTAAAGGAAAAGATCTTGAGGAAGCCACGAAAATCATCAACACGCTGAGAGGAAGCGTGCATTTTTGAGAAGAGATTTTTGCCAATATCTGTAAAAATACATGCACATATACATAACCGAACGCCTTCTTCTCATGAGGGCAGGCAGAATCTACAGAATGCCACCTGCAACGATTCTTACATACTTCTTTTGCTTCGTTTACTTTCATACATATCTGTAAACATAGTGTCAAAAATTTGAAAAAGTCTTCAGGTAGGTACATTACTTATATATTTGTAATCACGTTCTGGAAAATGGCTCTAACAATTTCGATGAAAGTTGCAATATAGGGAAAAATCGATCTAACTAAGTCTCATATCTGGGAAAATTCGTTTTCTCCGTATTTTCACCCGAGCAGAGTTCGGTCGCCCAAAGTTTAAAACAAGATGGCTACCTTAGATTAATGACATGGCAGCATGGAATTAGTAAGTACCTACTATCATGGTAGCATGGAATTAGTATGAACTATCCTATAGATACTATTAAATGAGCATTCTCTAATTTCACCAGTGTAGAGCTCAGTCATCCAGGTACTATTAATTAAATAGGTGCTTAACTGTCATAATCTTGGTGTTAGACTAGCAGAAACTCACACTATAGAAAACTGCATCACAAATCCCCTGTTACAACAACACTGCCTGCAATATATTGACTAGACCATTCGTTATGGCTGTCCACGACAAATGGTCTGACGCGACCTCTAAACTAATAGCCACTATCATTTTAGACAGATAGTAGTTTATACTATAACAGATTAGGTGAGAATGTGTGAACAATAGTGTTATTCTGTAAAGTTCACTTGGAACTTCACTCAAGTGAGCGCACACAATTCGAAAACGAACTCATTTGTTTTTAAAGTGAATAATCGCGGATTCACATTGCATTTTCAAGCTGGGGATTTCTTTCAATTGAAATGTAGTCTTTCATCTTTTTTTTTTTACTAAGTTTTAATAATTTGTTTATCAAAATCAGCCTATAATGTGCCCATTGCTGGGTCACAGGCCACCTCACTTCGAGAGGGAGTGGGCTGTAATCTACCACGCGGGCCCAGTGCGGGTTGGTAGAAGTCACATGTCTTCGAAGTTTTTATTCTAGGACATGTCGGTTTCCTCGCGATGTTTTCCTTCACCGTTTTGAGAGCAGTGGTAATGAAATTATTTATACAAAGTAAAGCGCCTGCCTGAGTTCAAACACACGACCTACAACTCGTAAATCAGGGGCGTTACTACTGCATGGGCCACCACTGCTACATAATTTGTTTGTCCTGTGGTAATTTATTAGCTTGTGGTCCTTACACCTGTTTATCGTTGAGTAAATACAGTTTCCTTTAGTTTACGCCATAGATTTGGTTGCTGGTTGGCTTAGATTAAACTTATCTGATTTACTTAATGCAATAACACACATACTTATATCAACCACATTGTCAAAACGCTGTCCCATTTTAAACGGAAGGCCCTATCTCCTGTGATACAATTTTTCAACTAGTACAGGACACAGGTGATCTTTTCCACTAAAGTTAAGTACTGTGTTTGTGTTGTACAGTTTTTGCTTATCCATAACCGGTGGAGAAATAACTAGAACACAGTTTTTGGAACAATAATTTATTTTCTTATCAATCTTATGTTTTTTTTTCATCATCCACAATCATATTTTTGTAAGACGTTGTTGAACTTGATGTCTAAAATATGCCAGATACGCCATTGTTAAATTGCTCGAACGGTACCAACACAGCTTTTGGCACCATTTAGAGATGTTATCTTCATTTAAAACAATAGACAGTCTGCAACGCTTACGGTGCCAATTTTACACCTAATCAGTAAAGCTATCTAGTTGGACAGAAATAAACAACTTTTAAACGTGTATTAGGGTTTAATCCATTCCTATTCTGTAAAGTTCACTTGGAACCTCACTTAAGTGAGGGCACACAATAAGGATGATGCCTGAGTAAAAAAAAAGGAATTATATTTAGTCCGTCAGCCAGATAATAAAAAAATATTTGACTCGTATTTTTTGCTTTATCATATTAATAAAAAAATACGTAGATTAAACGCATTATAGTTGAAGAGTGGGGCTCGCTACAGTCGCTACGTCACAACTAAGTATAAAACCTACAAAGGCGTGAATTTATGCCACATTTTAACTCAATGTATCGCCGTAATCGTTTGATTACGGAAAAAAAGAAAAAAGATGTGTCCAATATTTTTTAATAATATACCGGGGAGAGAGGAGAAAGAAAATAGGTTTATTTGCGGTAAAAAAGAACACAAAATAAAAAAAGAAACATGTTCAGGGAAAATATGCGTCATATCCACGCAAAATGGCCATCGCTCAGCATAATGCTGCGCAAGACAGAGCCCAGTGCTGGTTTTCAGCGACAGCCGGCGCAACCTGCGCAATATTTAGTAACCTATTTTCCGCATCCCTATTCGAAAACTAACTCATTTGTTTTTAAAGTAAATCATCGCGGATTCAAAACGAGACACCGTTCGAATTTCGAAGTGATGTTTAGAGAATAATTACTCTTTATAAACAGTAGACTTAGAAGCGACGACGTACGGTTTTAAAATTAAAAAAATACTCGTTTCGCACAAAATGAGTTTGTTTGTTACGCTTTCAGGCTAAAACGGCAGGACAGATTTGGATGAAATTTGGCACATGGGTAGATCATGACCTGGTTTAGGATATAGGATACTTTTTATCCCGGTAGTACCTTCTAGTGGCATAGTTTCTGACCTCCAGACGGGCGAAGCCGCGAGCAAAAGCTAGTATTAACATAGTTTTATGACTTTGTTCAAATCTATGGGTGACATTTACTAATTTTGCTTGTTGAACGAAAATGCTACAGGATAGTTGTATTTTCGATTCAAATTCTTTTGAATTTACGTTACGTTCAGGTCGCGCGTTCGTAGTAGGCCATCAGTAAATAAAGTATACATCACTTTGCAAAATCATTTAAATAAAAACCGACTCTTGCTACGATACAATAAAGTGCAATTCTGGTTGCACAGCGCTAATTACCTCCAGTTATATTCACCTAGAAGTTGCCTCTTTTTCTATCGCGTAACTCTTATATCTTCTGATTACGTTACGCTCACTGATTGGCCCGCCAAGACGAGCCCGCTGCGTACTTGTAGCTTCATACCTAAAATGCGGAGTGCGCCTTCTGTACTATTCTGTGCCATAACTCTCTGGCCGGTAGACTAATGAAGCTTGTTGAACTGATTAATAATTTAACTAAATTACTCAAGTACATCTTACATTACTAATTAAGCATAAATAGTCATTAGTGACAGCTAACAAGTTTGATATTATTAATTTGTATAATCTGGGGCACGGCAACGGCAGTGCCCCCGTCGAATCGAGCAAAAACAAAGATGCAGATTATTCTTATGTGATTATCTAGCCGTGCGATGGCCAAGTCATTCTATTTATTAAAGACTAGCTGCGCTCCGCGATTTCACCCGCATAAGTCCCAATCCCATGGTAATATTGGGATAAAAAGTACGAGTACATATGGGTCAAAATCAAAATAATTGCTCATTTCATAAATGTTATTTTTATGTCACAATAACATAAAAGTAACATAAAGGAAAACAAGGGCTGCATTCACAATTGTAAATCAAAAACAGTTTTAGACTTATATATATATTAATAATTAAAAATCTTAACATAAGTATATTTTTAATGATCGTCGTTGTACTCATATGTCGATCTTTACCTTCAAATATCTCGGTAACGTGACACTTTGGGCTACCATGTTACTTGACATTTTTTGTTTGTCTATGTATCATTTACCCATACATACCACTTTCTACGTGCGCCGCGATTTCGAAAAAAAATCAAAATGGTGGTGGGTCGATATGCCAGCTCCCATACAAAAAAGTTTAAACCCCTTTATCAAATCGAGATACTTGTTTTTGCCAACGATACAGCAATAAGGATTTTAAGTTTGCATCAATTAAAAACACTGACTACGACCATAGAAAATATGCTTATTTTTTATTATACTATTTGTTTAATTATAATTTAGATAATATTTTAAAAGTATGCTGTAGACACGCCTTAATCCAATTTTATGTAACGTAACATAAAAAAATGTTACACAAGTGTAACATAAAGGAAGAAATCTCTACTTCTCGTCTTGGTCTACCCATGTGACAGACAGCTGTGCTACTGGGGAGTTTGTTGCGCCACTTCTTCTTCCCAGCTAAAGCACTAGGAAGTGGTGAAGGGTGGGCATTTTGGGGGCCTGTCTTATGTAACTTTGATGTTCAAAAAGTGCTGATTCTCAGCGTTTGAATTTGAATTTTGAATTTGCCAAATTTTATACAAATCCGTTCAGCCGTTTTAACAAACAAACCTGCTTTCGCATTAATCGCGCTTGTCAATGCTTATTGCCAAGTGTTTAACACGTGCAGCCTGTGGACCAACTAAACTCAGCGGGCTATCAGCGCCATACGGGTCCAACATTGGGAAAAAAAAAAAAAAACTTAATATACACTCACACTTCACATACACACCTCCCTACACACAAACTACACTCTTATACACAATTCACTCCATTTGCTGTCTTGAGCGTAAGCTAACAGAAAAGTCACGGTTGTATTATATAAATTGAAGCCACAAAATCTCCGACTCCTAAGATACAGGTCTGCGTACTTAGTTTAGGAGCCCGGTAAGCTGACAATTATTTTAAACTTGATAGTACAACCCACTGTTTCCATATGTACTGTGTTCTTGTTTTTATGTACTAATAAACGTACTAATAAATAAATATAATAACGGGTTCAGGATGTTGATGGGGCTGCCCCGTTTCTGCAGTGCATCAGCTATGTTTCACACGTCGATGGCTTCCACGCCATCGTCAGACAGAATTCTGCCTCTTTGCTCTGCAGAGTGCGGGAAAGCAACAACTCTATCCTGAAGACCATAGCGGGGAGGTACGATTCTCCTTTGTTAGGTGATGTTGTTCGAAGATGCATTTCGAACAACAGCCTTGTCTCCAAATAGTTTACTAACATAGTTATAAGTTATCTTTTTGTTTACTAACCCATATGGATGTTGCTTATCCGAAATAAAGATTATTTTATTAATAATATTATGTTAGGATTAGGATGTCTAATATTGATACGGTCACTATAAAATGTTTTTAATTAACTAATTAGGTAATAATTTATAATAAAGTTGTTGGATAGATGCTCCCATAGATAGATAGGTACTGAATAAAACCGACTCGGTATTACATTAGATCTCACAACTTTTTGCGGTACAAAAACTGCGTTGCGAGGCTTGCATTATTGTACATGTTATGTTTTTGTTGGGATATAATTATACCACAGCAGGTCAACGGTTTTCTTCAGTGAGAGTTCAACCATTGATCACCGCGCGTGCTCACGACGTGTTGGTCATTTCAAACTAGATTGTCTCATAATTCTTAGATTTCTTTTGTGACCCATCACATGGGCTTTTTTGGCGCAGCTAATTACGGCACACAAATTTACAGTTTTTATTTTATTTTTCTATCTGCTGTTTATTACATTGTGTGCCTTTTAGTCTGAGTTAAAAAAATGTACTTTCTTTATTTTAATTTTTTTTCTTTCTGTGTTACGAAGGAAGACGAATATCTAAACAAATACGTTATCAATAACATCTTTATCCTATTTAGCATAATAAGCCTATAATGTTCCCACTCCTGGGACAGAGGCCTCCTCTCTTCGACAGGGAGTGGGTCATAATCCACCACGGGGCCCAGTGCTGCTGATTGGCGGATGTCACATGTATTCGAATTTTTGGTTCTAGAACATGCCGGTTTCCTCACGATGTTTCCTTTCACCGTTTTGAGAGCGATTAAAAATATGCTCTCCATTTTCGTGGAAAGGACAGTCGTTACAAATTGGTGAATAGATTGGCCCTTACTAAACCCCTGAGGCGTTCACAGAGAACATTGCATTTTATAAAATGCAAACGACCAACGAGTAGTTACTATACAGGGTGATCCGTGGAGATGGGTCAGTGTGGTTCAATCTGAACTAGTAGAGGTAGAGAAATTGGTTTTAAGGAAAGCTATTTCGTCGATTTTAGAGATAAGAAAGAACCGGCCAAGTGCGAGTCGGACTCGCACTCGAAGGTTTCCTCTGCTGTAAAATAATTAGCAAAAAACGCCGAAAAAAACACTTTCACAGCAAACAGCTGTGCAGCTGGGGAGTTTGTTGCGCCACTTCTTCTTCCCAGCTAAAGCACTAGGAAGTGGTGACGGTCGGGCGTTTTTTGTGGACTGTCTTATGTAATTTTGACGTTCGAAAAGTACTGATTCTCAGCCTAGTTTGAATAAATGACTTTTGAATTTTGAATGATACGAGTCCAAATATGTTTTTTTAATGCAATGGAACGCCACGTGCCAGCGACCACGTAACCGCGTTTCCTAAAACATTTCTCTACGTCTTTAATAGGAATATACTTTCAGATTTATTACTAACCCTTCTCAACGGGTCATCCTGTATACTAACGGGCTACGCCTCGTAGTGTGAAATTGGCGTGCTCACTTCAAAGGTGAGAATTGTCTAGGGACATTGAATTTTGTCTGTAATATTGAATTCAGTTCGTTTAGCAAATGCTTTTGAACATTTTTCTGCTTCTTAGAGCGAACTGATGATTTGCGAAAGTGGATTGTTTAAAAGTTAAGCATCCATGGCGATGGACAGGATTCATGACTAGGGACAGCAAGGGGCAGCCACATGTCAGCAAAAGAAAAAGGCAGACAAGCTAAAATATGGGCAGATGATATCAAGATTATTGGAGGGACAATCTGGTCAAGAAAAGCTAAAAATAGAGAAGAATGGAAACAGTTGGAAGAGGCTTATGTCTCATCGGACACACTAACCATTAAACCGGGAAAACCAATGTGTTTGATTATAAGTAAAAACAGTTTGCTGTGTATAAAATGTATAATGCTTAGTATCAGCAATAAGGGCTTAAAAATAGTCCGTTTTCAAGAATCATTACTTTTTTATTTTTCTTTAGGGTTAATTGTGTCCCACTGCTGGGCAAAGGCCTCCCATTTTTCCTTCCAAATCTCTCTGCTTTGTGCGATTTCAGGCCATGTTGGCCCCGCAAAGATGATTAGATCGTCACACCTCCTTTACAACAGTCTACCTCGACGGCGATGTCCCCCTATTAAATTCAAACTCAAACTCAAAGCATTTATTTCAATTAAACCATTTACAGGCACTTTTGAACTGTCAAAGAGTCGGTCAGTTAGTCAGAAAGTTGAAGCTAGTTGCCCATTCCAAAACGTAGATCTCTATGGAGAAGAACGGGCAAGAAACTCCAAGGACACTCTTTTAAATATAGAAATTAAATTAGTAAGTTGGCAATTAGTAAATTTTATTAATAAATTGTCAGTAGCAGTTCGGAGTTTGGATTTGTGTCGGTTAATGACAATAGGATATGAACAAAGCATTCATGTTGTTATGTTAGACTCAAAGAAAGTGGAACAGACATGCTTAATGCACAATCAACACTATTCTAAGTTTAAAAAATAATTATCTCAAAAATTTTAGTTAGATTAAAATTGCTTATTAGTCTTATGGGCTAGATTGTAATTAAATATTAATTATCTTCGAAAAAAAGGATAACAAAAATGCAATAGGCTCGCCCTCTATTACATAGGATTCGATCAATCAACCAAGCCTTTTGCCAACTATGTTGGTTTCGGCTTCCAGTCTAACCGGATGCAGCTGAATATCAGTATTTTATATGAAGTGACTGCCTATCTAACCTTCAGAACCCAGTAACTGGGTAATACGATACCCCTTGGTAAGACTGGTTGTCAGACTTTCAGGCTTCTGACGACCCGTAACGACTGTCGAAGATCCACGAATGACAGCCGAGACCAACAGCTTAACGTGCTTTCCGAGGCACGGAGGAGTCTCGGTATGTAAAGATGTTCACCCATCCACGGACCAACAAGCGTAGCTTTACCTGATGAATCGCCCCGTGCTGCTGTTATTACTTAGCCACGAGCTCCTCTCGCCCTCAGAAAAGTAATATAAATAATTCAGCACCAACTAAATAAAATATGACGCCTCTTCCATTTTCCTTAACACACCACATCGAAAACGAAATAACATCTAAGACTTTCTCTGAGATGTCACAACAACAATTTCGCTCACAAATATTCTTTTATTTAGATTTCGTTATAGTAATTCTATGTGACGTCTTTGTAAGTTCGAGTAGGACAAATATAATGAATATTTATATTATAAATGGATCTTGATTAGGACTAAGCCCAGCAAGCTTAGCTTTACCAGATGGATCGACCTGTGCGGCTGTTATTACTTAGCCACGAGCTCCTCCCTCAAAATTAAAAATATTTGATTTCCCATAAACCTACAAGGACACTTATGAAACGTCAGAAGCTAGGTGCACGGTTCCAATTGGTCGTTTCCTATGCAGAAGAGCCGGCAAGAAACTCCACGGTTACTCTTTTAAAAGTAAATGGTATTTACAATGTTTTCAAATTACAGTGTTAGGTATGAGAGGGCAGTGTAGGCCTATCAACAAGTACCAGGTACTTAACAAGATAGAAAATGGTCGACAGATCTACAGTCTGTTAAGCCTACAACGTTCTCACATTCACAAAATCTAAAAGAAAAGAATCTATATAAAAGCAAAATTAAATAATAAAAATAAAAACTTATTTCAACCAAATGACATGATTGCCAGTACAGCTGTAACAAATCTAATTTATTATAAAATATTATATATTTTACGTATACGGCCCTGGCCCACTGGATATTAAAAAAAAAAAATTTTTTCTTTCTTCTATTTTCACTATTTTCTTAACTTTAAAGTGTAATTTTTATTAAAAATGGGTAAAACAGGCAATATTTTTTTTTTTTAAATCTTTTATGTTGGCAGATTCTTATAAAATTATTGCTTTATTCAGATGTTAGCTAGAAGAAGTAAGATTTTTTTTTTTTTTTTTTTAATATTACTTGGACCAGGGCCAAATAAATTAGGGCTGAGTAAGTAGCAGATGACCCCACCTATCCACTATTTTCGTATGTTCAACGTTCTGCCAAACACCCTGTATAATGTCAAATAACGAAATCTATTAGAGAGTCCTCTATTACATAGGATTATACCATCTACCGTGCAAAATGTAGATGTACTACACCTCTGTTTACCCCCTACGGGAACACAGTTGAATACACTGTTGAATACACACATGAATGTGAAACGTGATGTTACTTCAGAAGCAATTCAGATATTAAATTTTAGAATCGTCATGGATATACCTACTATTTTAAGAGTTTTTTTGTGTAAACTGTTAGTTCCATCGAACCGCACTCAAAATTTTGTTTCAGTACAGATAGTGGAAGTACTCAGGTGCGGTTCGAACAAGTGCTGTTGAAATCATTGCTCTGAGTGGAATACCTCTATATTTCAGTGTATATTGATAAAATACTCCATCTGAATTTTTAGTACGAAAGTATCTTTAAAGTTATGAAAACTACTCTTCATAACATAACATTTACGCGTGTAATCTTCGAAGGGTAAGTCAGAGGTGTAACTATAGTACACCCACATTTCGCCAGTTATGTTTAAGTCCCATGTAATGGGGGGCGAGCCTATTGCCGTCAACCGGACACAAATCCAAAATCCGGGCTGCTACTGTGTAATTTCTGACGAAAAACCCAATAATACTTTGCCATACCTGAGAGCCGAACCCAGGACCTCATGCCCAGCGTTAGCGCTTGCGACCACTAAACCAACGAGGCAGTCAAACTCTCAAATTTAATCTTCACTAGTTTCGCCCCGCGGTTTCACCCGCAGAAGTCTTTATCCCGTGGGAATATAGAAATAAAAGGTCAACAATATCATAAAACTAAGAATCAAAAAGAGTTCAAAGATTCTTTCAATAAGTTGTGCTCTGAGATAATGAATGCAAATGTTTAGAAGGTAAGTTCAGGAGCTAAGTAATAACAGCCGCACGGGTCGATCGATCAAATTAAGCTACGCTTTCCGCGATTGGTCCGTGGATGGGTGACCATCTTTACATACCCCTCCGTGCCTCGGAAAGCACGTTAAGCCGTTGGTCCCGGCTGTCATTCATATATTAGGCCTATGTCCTTCTCCAGGTCATGAGCCTAATTTCATCCAAATCTGTTCAGCCGTTTTAGCGTGAAAGCGTAATAAAATAAAAAAATTAAATAAATAAAATAAAAAGTAACCTATTCCAGGTCTATAGTCTGTGGTCTACCCATGTGCCAAATTTCATCCAAATCCGTTCAGTCGTTTTAGCGTGAAAGCGTAACAGACAAACAAATTCACTTTCGCATTTGTAATATTAGTTAGGTTATAATATTTATATAAAAATGTATAGTTATAATTATAAAATAAATATATATATTATTATATATAGTTAGGAAGTTAGGATAATTGGCGAAAATAAGAGATTCTTAGCATTAACAGTCCTTTCGTATTTAAATTTTTGAATAGTCCGAAATAAATAACTGTCCGATAGAAGTGCTGATAACGGAAAAACAATGCGAAAACAAAGTCATTAATAATGGACTGGCACCGCCCGTCTCGAAGGGATCAATTATTCAAGCTCCTGCAGTTTTCCTTAACTTATTATTTATTTTGGCTCAGATAAATGATGTTTTCTTTATTTACCCAGTTATAAATCTTAATTACAATCAAGCTAATAGTAATATAGTATGAACAAGTATACAAAGTATAATAAAAATCCTGTCGAATCCGTGAGGGTTTTGTTATTAAGAATCGTATTGAGAGTCTATTTATGTGGTAATTTCCAAGAAAAAAGAAAATAGAATTCTCCGCATTTTTTTAGATGTGTAATTTTACCGGGTTTTTACTTGGGGTGCGGGCGACCGTCGTTAAGCGGGTGTCTACAAGTTATAACTTATGACCCCTGTTGAAAATTTGCCAATTTTTTATTAGAATCGGGATAATTTTGGTACAAAAAATATGAATTTTTGAAGAGCATTAACTTTTTTATTTTCAATAATATTTATAATCAGTTTTTTTTAAATTACTTTTTGGTAATGTTATTGCAGTACCTATGTACCCTTATTGGATGGGACAGGGTATTTGTAACATTTTGTATAATAAAAATGAAAAAAAAGGGGAAGAGCTCATTAGGCATCAAAAAATGCGCCCGCATCGCTCAATGCGAAAAGTGCCCAAAAGGCTGGCAGCATTGCCACGTTGGATAGCAATGCCTGTTTCTTTATTTTTCTTTCTGTCAATGAGCTATCAAACGAAGTACACTGGGTGGCTTATGAACCGCATAAGAAACTTTATACTTCGTTCCGAAACACAAAAACCTGACGCTTAAAATGAAAATGGACTGGTCATATCTGTCGCATGTCGGAGGAGCAATGGGTAAAAATAACTGGATCCCAACTGGCAGAAAACGACAACGTGACAGATTTAAGAAAGACTTTTATTTCTATGAATTTGAGAGAGCAGTGGTAGCCCAGTTGTAACGACGACTTGTAAGGTCGTGAGTTCCAACCCAGGTAGGCGCTTTACTTCGTGTAAACAACTTTATCACCACTGCTCTCAAAACGGTGAAGGAAAACATCGTGAGGAAACCGGCATGTCCTAGAACTAGAAATTCGAATACATGGTGATATCTACCAACCCGCACTCGGGCCGCGTGGTAGCTTTCAGTCCACTGCCTCTCGAAGAGAGGCGGCCTGTGGGAACATTATAGGCTGATTTTCATAATCATCACCATCACCAAATATTGGCCCACAACTGCTTATGATTGAAAAGCGGGAAGGGATCTTTGTGACAACATACGCTTATAATATTAATATAATATGACCTTTATTTACGTGTTTTTTTTAAATTTGATGTTATTGAATGGCAAGCAAGCCGAATTCCCACCTAATGATAATAAGGGTCAGCAACGCCGCCTGCACATCTGCACAACGCATCTATAATGTCTCTGGCATTCAACATAGTTATGAAAATAATAGTTAAGATAACGAGAATTTATTTAGCAGATTGCATAGATAATAATTTCATTCTAGTTATACGCAATCTAGTATAATCTAGTTTCTGACAAGACGTATTGTCTCACGTAAAGTAAATATTGTATTAAGAACTATTCGTATTGTAGACCGGGCGAACGAGGAGTGTGGGGGGTGGAAGGGGGTAGTAGTAGAAGAAAAAAAAATGTAGAAATGGTATGTATAGGAACTAAGCGTTTTGAAATGTTTTACTAGATGTCGCTGTGTCGATGACGCGTTTTTCTGAATCGTGGTGATAAGTGTCTCCGCCAATGAATGACGTGAATTTGTTTTTGTATAATCAAGACCTTACTTCAAAGGATTATTTCTATAGTAAGCTCTTCTCAAGACTTTTAAACTATGTGAGTACTCACAAGTCATGTTGATGAGACTAGTAGTTTTCTAACTGAACAGACAGCTGTGCAGCAGGGGAGTTTGTTGCGCCACTTCTTCTTCCCAGCTAAAACACTAGGAAGTGGTGAAGGGTGGGCGTTTTGGGGGACTGTCTTGTGTAATTTACACGTTCGGAAAGTTTTGATTCTCAGCCTAGTTTGAATAAATGACCTTTGAATAAGAATTTTGAATTTAGACGTGGCGTTGTGCCCTGAGCGTGAGGCAGCCGTCGATGATCGTTCACTTCTTTCCCAAGAGTGGAGCGTGGGATGCTGTTAATTATTACGATGGGGCATCGTAGTGTTTACAGTATAGTGAACACACCAAAAAGTTTAGTTATTGCAAAAACATATAGTAAAGAATAACAAATTTAGTTGCAACGTGATCAATTCAGTAATAATTACGATACAATAATTTGTGATTACCTACTCTCTTCTTTTAACGAGACCATGTTTTTGTTAACGGTTGTAGTGTACAAAAAGGATAGTCGTCACGGTACATTCTCGTTGAATGTACGATATTCTTGTAACTGATTTTTGATTTTTTTCCGTGTAGGTGACGCGCAGAAAAATTATCCTGTCTTTCGGGAATAACGTAGTTTTGTAACGGTAAAATTTTTTTTTAAATCATATTGTTATTTCCCGAGTTTAATTTATTTTAATTTTTTTTTTAACATTAAATTTTATATAATATCAGTTGCCATTTAAAAACATATCCTTCACAATTACTAGAATACATGGAACGCTTGCTTGCTCCAATTACCTACATCACAAAGTTGGAAGTGTTGGAACTGTTCAATTTGCAAATTGCATTAACTCCTCCGTTGGGACGATCGTTATTATGACCGGACATTCAGCCGTGTTGGAATTCAGCTGAAATGTGGTCCATAGGGTGATGGTTAATGAGAGTGATTTTCATACTATTTATGTGGGAATGGTAGGGCAAATCGTCGCTTGCCGTGGTTTGCTTGTGGATGGGTGACCATTTTTACTAACAAGAAACCTCCATGCCTCCGAATGTACGTTAAGCTGTTGGTCCCGGCTGTCATTTGAAGATATTTTACAGTTGTTAAAAAATAAATGACAACCAGTCTTACTAAAGCGTATCGTGTTACTCAGTAACTGGGTTGTCGCTTCATGTAAAATTGTGGTATTCAGCTGTATCCGGTTAGACTGGAACCCGACCCCAACATGGTTGGGAAAAGGCTAGGCAGAAGAGAGGTAAGGCAAATAAAATTCAGCATAAATAACTCGATAAAACTATTTTATTTAAAATACATAAAAGTAAATTAAAATAAAAACACAACAAGTCTTGGCACATCTTCGTTATTTCGTATCCACCGGTAGAGGCGTTGATGTCGCTTTGTTTTTGTTGTGCATCAGACCACGCAAAAAGTCGATGGAAATTATTGGGTTTCCAAAGATGATGATACTATGGAAAGCGATCAACTTGGAAGTAGCGCTCGTCTGTCGCTGCCGTGGCATAAAATGCAACGTAGCATTTAAAATAAGTTTTTTAAAATTAAAAATTTACGCCGCTTATGTGGCACCCCAACCAAATGGGTTACGTTAGGTTAGAACTGGGACCGACCGCGTGCAAGCCGAGCGAGCGCTACTCCAAGTTGGTCGCAGTTACTTGGCTTTTTTTACTACACCTTACTCCATGGATACCCTACATTAATGATATGGCCAAGCGTCGACAGACATTATATCATTAAACGTTGACGTTTAAACGATATGGCCAATGTTAGCTGGCCATTTCATGAAATGATCAATTCTAAGATCTGGCCACGACACATACATTCATGATCTGAATTTTAATTACAGTAGGGTCATGCTTTAAATATCACTTCGAAATTCGAACGGTGTCTCGTTGTGAACCCGCGATGATTTACTATAAAAACAAATGAGTTCGCTTTCGAATTGTGTGCGCTCATTTGAGGGGAGGTTCTAACCGAACTTTACAAAATATCGCTTTGAACTAAACCTATAATCATTTTGATATTTAGGTACAGAGTGACATTTTTTTCTTATTTTTTTTGTCATATTATGATCTTAGCTTTGTAAGAAAGTTCCATAGAATTAGATACATATCTCACTAGGCTGAGATTTCACAAATAATATTATTCACATAATTATCTACAGCACAGAATTTAACACGCCCCATTGCGCCTATCATCGTTAATTGGGCGCTGCTCCAATTCCAGCCTATACCACAGTAGTTAGTTATAGACTATACGAACTAATATAGATAGTACTGTCATCCGGTTTATGTAGATATCGGCATTCCGTTTGGTGATAGTATGGGAATTGTACATTTTCAACATTGTGGAATACGGCATGATACATATCAAGTTATAATTCGATTAATGTTTTATCGTATGCCTAATTGTCTACGACAATTTGGATTAAAAATTGGAAGGACTTGTTAAATAGTAGGAACTATAATAAAATAAAATACTGCAAAAAAATAAAAATTTCGGAAGGCGGTGTCTTTGGATCAGTATTTTAGTTTTTTGCCACCGATGTGTGGTGATAGCGTGGGAATTGTAAGTTTACAACATTGGGAAATACGGCATGATACATATCAAGTTATAATTCGATTAATGTTTTATCGTATGCCTAATTGTCTACAAAAGTATTGTTAAACAATAGGAACTATAATAAATTAAAATACTACAAAATGAAAAATAACTCGAATTTCGGAAGTCGGTGTGTTTGGATCTGTATGTTAGTTTTTGCCACCGACGTGTGGTGATAGCGTGGGAATTGTAAGTTTACAACATTGGGAAATACGGCATGATACATATCAAGTTATAATTCGATTAATGTTTTATCGTATGCCTAATTGCCTACAAAAGATTGGATTATGAAAGATTTGTTAAATAGTAGGAACTGTAATAAATTAAAATACTACAAAATGAAAAATAACTTTTATTTTGGAAGTCGGTGTGTTTGGATCTGTATTTTAGTTTTTTGCCACCGACGTGTGGTGAGAGCGTGGGAATTGTATATATTTTTACATTAGGGAATACGGCATGATACTATATTATAGATACGATAATTCCGAATGGCCAAAAGATACCCAGTATCTATGCAAACGTAGGTACTAACAAAACATAATCCCCCAGGAAATCAGGATGGCAACCAACCGATTATCCTTTAAAGTTAAAGTTCGCGAACACATTCGTAAGAAGCTGGCAGTATCATCACAACGTTAATGTTTTCCCATTGTTTGTCTTATTTGTTCTAGTATATTCGTGTATTAATGTATATTTATTTGTGCTTATATTTATATATAATTAGGCATATATATTATATTAATAGTTTGTAATAGGTATATGTGTATCTTTATAGTTACTTTTAAAAAATATTGCTCAATTTCTCGTAATAGCATCTACCACTGTTTGTCTCTGCATCACCCGAAGGTTGACTGGTAGAAAATGCCTATGGCTTTAAGTCCGCCTCTCTACATTTCTGTGCTTGAAGTATTAAATAAATAAATAAAATAATTAACTGAATCAGCTGTTTCGACTTTGGGTCGAAGATGAAGTGCCGAGCTGTCAATATACATAGTAGAATTTGCAAATTAGGTTCAAGGCAATAAACGAGGCGTGTGTCGGCAAATACGCTGCCTTTAAACGTAATTCACAATGTTTGGTGTAAGTTTTGAACTTTTTGTTCCATATTTACTTATTAGCTCTTGGCCGGGACTTCTTCCACATGCTTTAACATAAATATTCTGTGGCACTCGGCAGTGTAGTGGTGCCAACCACAAAGACGCGCCTCACTTCGCGATGACTGTACTGTAAGCTATACTTCGGATCGGAGCCGAGTGGGGCGCGTCTTAGTGGATGGCACTGTCTATAAACAATCTATCAATGAAATACTTTTTGTAATAATTATGATTTTTTACCATCCTTTTACAAACAAAAATATAATCGAAAAATTTAATCTCTCTTTAAAAGTTTGGGAACCCCTGATTTAAACTAATATTTAGTTTAGATCAGGGGCGGCGCACTTGCAGGTTTAGTATTTTGTCTCGGCGCCATTTCTAGTCGAAATAAGGTAGATACGAAAAAAAATGAAAACATCCACGATATGAAGCTGTATTTTTATATTTATATTGACACAAGAATACGTTTATTATTTAAGAACAAGAAATCAATCTGCCAAGCCTTTTCCCAACTATATTAAGGTCGGCTTCTAGTCTAACTGGATGCAGCTGAATACTAGTATTTTACATGGAGCGACTGCCTATCTGACCTCTACAACCCAGTAACTGGGTAATACGATACCCCTTGGTAAGACTGGTTGTCCGACTTTCAGCTTCTGACGACCCGTAACGACTGTCAACGATCCACGAATGACAGCCGGGACCAACGGCTTAACGTGCTTTCCGAGGCACGCCAACGTAGTTGGGAAAAGGCTGGTAGATGATGATAAAATAAGTTAAAAGAGATATTAATTTTATTTTTATATCATAATTTCATTGTATGCTGCACCGGTCGACGTCATAACGTCAACGCTGGCTGTCACTGAAAACCAGCGCTGGGGCTCCGTCTCGCATAGGGTCGCAGCATTACGCTGAGCGTTTTGCACGGATCTGACGCATATTTTCCATAAACTCGTTTCTTTTTTATTTTGTGTTCATTTTTCTGCGTCATTTTTTTTGCAAATAAACGTATTTTCTTTCTTTTTTTCTAATACATTTTTGCGGTAGCATTGATTGCTATGTTTACAAGATTTACAGAACACTATAAACCCTGCAGCAATACGTGGTGTACAAAGGTGCTAAAAAAAGGTAGTTTAAATGTTATTTATTCAAACCACAATCTTCTCTGTACCCATACAACTTGCATGTTGCTTCCGAGTGCAAACCACTTCTTGTGTGTTATACACACACAAAGTTTTGTTATAAATTGACTTGGCTATTTTTTTTGTTCGTCCAAAGGATTTCTTTTATATTTTATCCAGAAGCTGCAAACGCACATACAAAAATATCGCATAAAATCTCGCATGCAAAGATAAGAAGACGTAAAAACCATCCATGCCCGGGTACGTGACAGATTACTCAAACAGTGACATAAAAGTCAGTCATAAATATTATCACCCTACTGCCTCCTGCCATTTTATTATCTATAATATCACCCAATCCATCCGTCCCTACACCTATCAACTGACATACTTACTCATTTTTCTCCCGACATGTCTCTCTGTCTCCCGCATACCATTAGTAAAGCGCTAGCAACGACTACCTGAAAATACGTAACGGCGCAGGATTGCCTTTACCAGAAGTGGTCATCGTATTAGTAGTTCAGTAGCTTCAATATCTTCAGGTGTTAGAATATAGCAGTTCTTTGTGGACGTAGTACGACAGCGGCTCTCCAGACATCAACGGTTATCACCATCGATGCTACGCTCTGCTAAAGTGACTGTCACTAGCCAGTGCCCCTCTATGTTCTATGTTAGGGGGTTTGGTTTCCGCACTTAGTCTGTCAGGTGGACCATTGTGCGGGGGCCATAGCGGCCGTTTGGTGGTTATTCCAACCAGCCCACCTCCCTCCAGAAGCTGATTAGGTCTCCTGGTCTGTTTAGAACGTCTGTGTATGATCTGGGTGACCCGAGGGTTTCTGTTCTAATCTGGGTGACGCCCATACATTCGAAGAGCACGTGCGCAACGGTCTCCTCAGCCTCCATGCACGCCCTGCACAGAGGACTGTCCGTTATGCCTATTGTGTGGAAGTGCTTGTTTAGCGAACAGTGCCCCGTGATGGTCCCCGTCACCAGGCGCAGGTCGTTCCTGTCCAGGCGTAGCAAACGCCTGGTCAGCCTGCTGTCCAAAGATGGCATAGCCTCCTTTGACTGCCTGCAACCTGGTGTCGAGGTCCACCAGCGTTCCGCTTGTGTGTGGGTGAACTTCTGCAGCCACCTGCGTATTTGGTTGAAGGGGATGGGTACGATAGGCTCGGGTCCGCAGACTGCCGTGCTGGATCAGTGCCCCTCTTATCCAACCTTTTCTTTTGGTGATTCCAGTAACTTCGCGACAAAACTCGTCATATATTTTTAATTTTTAATCAAAACATAGACCTTGATGACATGGTCCCGAACAAAGCACCCCATATTATTTACTGTATTGTTCCTTAGAACAATCGTTCATATTACTCCTGATTGACCTGTCAAAAAACTCAGTAATACAACAAGACATTATCTCATAACTTGCACCTCAGAGCTAATGTAGTCGGTGCTAAGCGCCGCGACATCTGTGGGTGACGTACTTAGCTAACAAACAACCTGGTGCCGCTCTCGCTTTGTGAAATATGAGTTTAGAAAGTATGATAGATTAGGAGGTTGTTTTGTCTTTGACTGGTCGACGAAGTTTGCATTAAAATCTCTATGAGTCGGGGATACCCGTCGACTAGTTTACCTCCGTACTAGTGGGGGAGAGGCTAGCTGTTTCTAGTAACTATTTACTTCTAACAGACAGTCTTTGACAGTCGTTACGGGTAGACGGAACCGTGTTACCCATTATCTGGGTTGTGGAGGTCAGATACATGTGAAATACTATTCAGCTGAATACTAGTGGTGTGTGCGTGGCAAGACGGGGGCAGTGAAGGCTGCTCATTCATCAACGCTCACGGCATCCCCCCGCTCATTCGTCAACACTGCCCCGCGAATCACTCATTCCTAAGGCGGGGTACAGCGGTCTCGGTCAAACTATAGTAGTGATACTTGACTATCAGCTTGGTTATACATTGGCGTTTTTTCTGCGCTTATCAGCTCGATTTTGAACGTTCGATATACGCGCGCTGAAGTTACACGCCTATCTTGTACGAGTTAAGACGTGCTTGTAAGCTCGTATCATGTCCAAATTGCTACTGACTACCTACTACGCTTACCTTTCCTTGTGCTTCAGAGAATACTTGCGTTATGTAATATTACAATTTCCACATATTCTGACACGATTCCAACAACGGTTAAACATGCTAATTGCCTTTCTCAGTACAATGTGTGGGTAATATTGAATTATACAAGTCTGAGTGTCATGCAGGCGCCTAATGGAGTGTTCTTTGGAATATATGTTCGTCATGTAAGTGAATTGTGGAGTGAAGGGTGTCAGAAGAATTGTGTTTTGTTTCCTTGAGTAGTCTTGCTTCGTTGCGACATTCGACTGCAACATCTCGACGATTATACGTGACGACAGTCTGAGGCTGACATTTTTCATATATTTTGTTCAAAGCTCCGCAGACTTGGGACAGGCAAGGGGAGTCGCAAGTTGTCGTGACTTGTCGCAGCGTAATATTTAAAGAAAATGATCGCTTCCTGTACATCGTCTGTCGTAACGAGTAGACGCAGACACAAACGACAGTTCTGTGTCTCGTCGCAGCAACAAGACGCAGATGCAACCGAAAAATCTGCACCTTGTTGGAGAATCTAGAGCCAGCGACAAGATGCACAATTTGCGCGGCGTCTTTCTGTGGTCTCCAGATAATCTCAGAGAAACTTATCTACTTTACATTGTAACAGCGAATCAATTATAACGCCTCACCCAATCAATCTAGGCCAAATATGTTTTGATATTCGAATAGCTTATCCTAAAGACGCGCCATAAAGAATATAAATTTCGTGGAAACCGCGAAATTTCGCAAGTATTCTGGTATAATACAAGCCATGTGCCCGATTGAATTTCCACACAAATTTTCTTTCCCTATTTAAATAATCGGGGTTGAATTTTCAAAAATCCATCCTTGTTCACCGTCGTTATAAAAGGAACCACATAACATAACATCACGCCTTGTTTCCCCGAAGGGTTGGCCAGAGTTGTACCTTAGTACACCCACATTTCACATCACAAGTAACTGATGTTACGTCGGGTGCAGACACGCGGACTACATATGTTTTATTTTTTATTGTATTTCATACATCTATTTAATTTATTTTAATTTAGTATTTATGTATATGTATCTTTCTGTCCGTGACATCACTGCGGGCCCTATCAGAATACCAGCGCTGCGACATTTATTATTAAATGTCGCAGCATCATGCTGAGATAGGAGCCTTTTGGCCTCGCACAGGACTTTCCGCTTTATTTGAATTTTTACTCTGTTTGTTTTTTCTATTTTTATTTTTAGTGAGTGTGTGTTTAGTTTAATTAAGATCTCCTGTGCTTCTCCCAATAAATACTTTTTCTTTCTTCTTCTTTCACATTTCGCTAGTTATGTTTAAGTCCCATGTAATAGGGGGTGAGCCTATTGAATAAAAGGAACCTTTGTGCAAAATTCCATGCTTGTTGAGTCTTCATCGAATGAATTTAAGATTTGTATTGAGTAGAAGACTCATCAGTACTGCACGCTACTTAGCATGTTCAACCTACAAGAATAAAGTAGTATCTCCGCAAATAAGCACTTTCACATGAACTTTATTACCAGGTCAGCGCCCCTGAGTTCTTCGAAATAAATCAATAAGTATTAAGTGTAAAGTCAAGAAAGTCACACATATTCTTCGTTTTCTTTTCTTAAAACGATGAGCGTGGTGGAAAAGTGAGAGAAAATAGGTACCAGGTCTGTCTGTCCGGAGTGTTCCTGACTCGTTGAGATACGTCAAAGACATCTATATATTATAATAATCTTTGCGTTGACGTCGTGGTGCGGCTAGCGCGCTCCTATAAGCTCTAGGTCTGTGCCGGTAGAGTTCACATTGCCGAAACATGTCTTACATGCAGGTAGCACTTGCTCGTAATTGAACCCACAATCTTGTGGATGAGATGCGAGGTCTTAACTACAGGGCCATCACGACTTATAATTTGTGAATTAAATTCATCATTGTCATCTTGGTTTGTAACCACCAGAGCGACGAGGCAATCCTTTTGTTAAAAAGCTTACATAACACTCAGACATCAATCAATTTGCCTAGCCTTTTCCCAACTATATTGGGGTCGGCTTCCAGTCTAACCGGATGCAGCTGAATTCCGTATTTTACATGAAGCGACTGCCTATCTGACCTCCACAACCCAGTAACTGGGTAATACGATACCCCTTGGTAAAACTGGTTGTCAGACTTTCGGTCTTCTGACGACCCGTAACGACTGTCAAAGATCCACGAATGACAGCCGCGACCAACGGCTTAACGTGCTTATCGAGGCCCATCTACGGACCAACCCCGGCAAGCGTAGCTTAGCCTGATAGATCGACCCGTGCGGCTTACTTAGCCACGAGCTCCTCCATCTGACACTCAGACATGTATAATCCAATATATCCCACACAGTGAACCAGGGTAGACAATTAGCATGTTCCACTGGACTTGGAAACGTGTCAGAACGTAAGTTGATTTTCATTTAGCAGTTGGTCTCTTATGTCTTGTCTGATTGAAATTGTGATAATTCATCAATAATTTGTTCAGGCCCCATCTAAGCCCAGCATCTAATTTGTTTTCAAATCTTATCAGTCAATTAATTAAATTATTTATTTATTTATTAATAGGAGAACCAACAAATAAATAAATATTATAAAATCACAAAAAAAAATTCTGCCCCCGAATTCGTTTGCGTAGAAGTCCTAAGATACACAATATAATAAAAAACAGCCACATATTTATAAAACTCCTTCGGTCGCCGACTCATCGCGTCACATCGCATCGCCTGCCCGCGGTATTACTTGGATTTCGCTTAGCATTCTTTCTGACTTTTTTTCTTTTTGCTCGGCTCCTAAGGGCCGTAGCGTGATTTTAAATCATTGAAACAAAAAGTTTTTTTCAAATCCGACTGGTAGTTCCAGAGATAGAGCGTTAAAAAAAAAAACAAACTCTAAAAAGAAAACAGTATATTTTTTTTAACTGCATTTAAATATTTTGGAAAAGTCGCTCGCGTGATCCCGAATCGGACCAACTGAAACGCAAAACCTAACTTAAATTGTAGACACGGGGAGTCGTGCAATGACACCAGCAAAACCAACCAACAACTCACCACCACCCACCAACTAACCACAACTTCCACCACCACCAACCAACCAACCAACCAACAACAACTAACCACCAACTTGAAATAATCCCTAATGAACTGAAATATCGCTAGCATTTGTTTGCTAACAAACAAATATACCTAAACGACGACTACGTTATACAACCAATGTATATAAGTTGCTTGTTCTCAGAAACTAATTCTTTAACTTATTTATCTATCGTCTTCAGTCTTAGAAGACCACTAATGTGTCTA
Source organism: Xanthia icteritia (assembly GCA_949128155.2). Classification (NCBI taxonomy): domain Eukaryota; kingdom Metazoa; phylum Arthropoda; class Insecta; order Lepidoptera; family Noctuidae; genus Xanthia; species Xanthia icteritia. The sequence goes on along the minus strand of OX421959.2, from coordinate 7,540,415 downwards.
AACTTATTAGGAACCTAATCAAAGAACCGAAAGTCTCGGAAAATTACTTTTATGTTTCAAACTTCCCTTCATACAACAGCTAAATTCCATACAGAAGCATGTATGTATATCTATGGTATATTGGTAGGCACATGCATGACTTCCTATCTGTTACGTATCTTCATCACGACGTAAGTAGATTAGCGACTGACAGATATCGGTTGTATCGCGCGGTTGAGTATGATTTAGCTGTAGACTATAGAGTGAGTCAAAATACTGTCTGTTTATTGCCAGCTAATGTAGCTTTGAAATAGATTAATGCAATACACGTAGTAGTGTTATTGAGATAACGTGTTGCGATGATTACCATAACTATACAGACGGTGAGTATGCTAATATTGACAAAATAGCATTATCTGTAACAAGATAAATGAGATTCAAAATGCTAAACTTTGCTGTAAAATACAATATTTTAATTGCGGGTATACTTACATTTCAATCCGCACATTTCACTTTTTCACAACACCAATAACTCGCATTTTTATCTCATCTACTCGACGTCCGTATGTTACAGCAGGGATTCAGCAGCAATCAGGTATATTTGCCTGGCACATGCTGAGCTGGACTCCCATTTGGTGCAACCTTGAGACGCACACCGCACTTTTTTATGTTGATCCATTATTTTAAAGTGTGTCATAGCTAATAGTGTCATCACAATGTCTCGTTTTCTTCCTTTTTTATTTGTTTGTATATTGGCACCTTGCAGCTATTTCCTAAAAGCTAATTAGTCATTATTTAATCGTGTTTTAGTATGTTGTGCTGTTTTTTGTGTGCACTAAATAAACGATTTATCTATCTATCTATCAGATTACTTCCTAATTAGATTTATGCCACGTATGAGGCCCGAACTCCACCAAAGCAGAGACGAGACGAGAGGAGAGGAGATGTGTTGCAATCAACCAATGGAATTTCGGTATTCACACATCTCGACACCACTCAGCTTCAGTGGATACCACTGAGCATCGATCGAAGCGGAGATGTGAGCCTCGCCGATATTGAGCTGAGCGACGGCGGCGTGTTAAGTTTTGCTCTAGCCGGCACACATCTCCGCACAGTTTTGACGGATACACTCTAGCTGGAAAACATCTCTTCTCGTCTCCGCTTCGGACATCTTCGCACATCTCCGCTTTGGTGCAGGCCGGGCCTCACTCTTTCTCAAGTGGGTTAATATAGAAGAGTGAATTATTATACACTGAAGACTTTTGGATGCGGTTCTAAGGCACCACGTTTGCCCTGGAGAGGGACAAATTACATTTTCGGTACTATTTTATTTCACACAGAGTCTTCATATTCTGCACTGATTAGTTATGCGTAGTCAGTACAACAGCTATAAAGTACTATCGATAACATCGGCACTCTATAGCTTGTCTAATAAATACTCAAACGTTCTGTGTTCTATACATGTGCCTGGACATGGTTTTTCACTTACAGCCGAGTGAAGCTTCAGGCAACACTAATAGGCAGTCATTTGACGCCGTTTCAGCGTTTTCAGCAGCGCCGTAAATGGTGGAAATGTCGATGGTTGTCAATACAATGTGTAGTGAAAATTTTAAAATAATTGCAAGTTATAAAGATTACAAGTAAAAAATTAAATGACACTTTTACCGTAGGGTTAGGCAGAGGTGTACCCATAGTACTCCTGCATTTCGTAAGTTATGTTTAAGTCCCATATAATAGGGGGCGAGCCTATTGCCATCAACTGGGCATTAATCCAGACTCCGGGCTGCTACTGAGAAATTCCTGATGGAAAAAGCCACACACACACACTTTGCCCGAATTGAGAATCGAATCCAGGACCTCATGCTCAGCAGTAAGCGCTTGCGACCACTAGACTAACAAGGCAGTCAAAAATAACTTTCATTTCGGTAGTCGGTGTTTTTGGTTTAGAATTTTCGTTCTTATCCACCGACTTCCGAAATTAAAATAATTTTTCACTTTGTGGTTTTGTTTTTGGAAGTCGGTTGTTTATTTATGTAAAAGGGTTTTATTTTTCACTTTTTAGTTGTGGTACCTACCCCACACAAACCTGCTATGCAAATAACCGTGACAGGAAGGTATTATACAATCATCCACATAGACTAAGTGGGAAAAATACGTATTATTGAAGCTATTATTGAAGCTAACTCAAAAACTACCCAAGCAAAGTCAATAAAATTTATATGGGAACACTTCTAAAGTATGACCTACCAAACAAAAGAACAATCATCAAAATCAATTCATAATTGATGAAGTGATCGCGTGACAAATATACAAAGAAAAACATACAGTCGAATTGAGAACCAACCTCCTCCTTTTTGAAGTCGGTAAAAAAAAAAGTTTTTTTGACGAGACAAAGGTGTTGTACATTATGTTAAGCGGTAGGGCAAAACTGAATACCCGGAAGTGTTGGCTGGTAAAACGTCATTGTTGTTATATTTCTGGTTCCGTAAAAAACGTGTGTTCATCTAAATAATAACGAGTGTATCAATTATATACAAAAAAAAAATTAAAAAAATATATTGTTTAAATTTCATTACCAAAATACCGAATTAAAATTATCCGTTTACCCAAATCATAACTGTTATACTTTAACAGTTTTTTGAAATGACATTATCACGAAGAAATGACGTAAATTGCGCGCCCCGAAAAAAGGACCGCGGAAAATTTGTGGAACTACATTTTTTTAATGCAATGTAATGAAATGACATAGACACTAGTGCCGCGAGGACTTCATTGGTGGCGTGGGCTCTATGTAGTATGTCTATTTTATAAACAAATCATTCTCCTGACTTAACCAAGGACCAAACACAACACAGACGAAACCAAAAGATAAACCCAGAAAAAAGTTCTACATATTTTTACGTCATTTACAGAGATCTAAAAAAACCTGACCCAAAAAACCCTTCTTTCAAACGATCCACCATTAAAAGGCCCTCAATTCAAAAGAAAAATACTCCTTCCCGTCATGACCAAGCGAAAACTCTAAAGAAAAGTTACAACACCATAGAATTTTACTTCAAAGGAAACGGCTGTTATAGGCGTAACGAAAATACCATGACAAAGTGACCTGGCCTTGATATTTAATGGCAGTTAAAAACCTATGGGAATTTGTAGACCTCAGAGCATGGAGACGCATCGGCGCCCGCTGCTAGAAATGAAAAAAAATAAAAATAAATGTAAATGAAATGAAATGAAAATGTTTATTCTGTAAATAGGATATCGGAATCACACGTCATAATAAAAATTAAAAATAATATTAAGCTAGATGGAGTCATCATTTCCTATTTGACTTTCCATGAGAAGAAACGGTGTTTTGAAGAAAGGATCACACAGATTCGTGTGGGCCTGTCCAGTCAGTGCAAGCGTTTGTCAGTAAACGTGCAGATCAACTCAGAACTTAAGGAGCTCAACGACTCGACGAACAATACCAAAGCAAGGACATTTGGATAGGCTGCATGAAGTACTCAGAGCAGAGTAGAGGCTGCACTGTCGATACGGTGGAGTTTCTTGCCCATTCTTCTCCATACGAAAACTACCTTTTGGAAGGGGCAACTAGAATCAATTATTTTTTTTTTGTAAATTTTTGACGTTCAAAAGTGCCTTATACGGGCCTACTTGAAATAAATGATTTGACTTTGACTTTGACTTTGATACTTTCCATACAAACCGTTCACCGATTACTCGCATTACGACACACATAACATGTTACAGAAGCTGACAGTTTTGAAGACGGTCCTTGGCAGAAGTTGTGTGCCTGAAGCACCTTTTGATACCATGAATTTTATTGATGTGTAACATCTTTCCTCTCGCTTTCCTGCAATCTGTGGGAGTTATTTCGTGAAAAGGGACGGAAGTGTGTAACAGGATGCCGGGGAAGCGCGCGCTATTTGATTTGACCAATGAGCGCGCGCGGTGCTATTGTTGGCCGGCAGAAACAACCTTGACGAAGCCCCGCCTCTTTAATGTTGCTTATAACCTTAATGTTGCTTATTACCAAGGTGAGATGCCAGATGTTACACATCATAAGCGACTACTGTAAGCTTCGCTCGTTTTTTTTTTTTTAAATTGTATTATTTGATTTTGCTTTTATATAGATTCTTTTCTTTTAGATTTTGTGCATGTGAGAACGTTGTAGGCTTAACAGACTGTAGATCTGTCGACCATTTTCTATCTTGCTAAGTACCTGGTACTTGTTGATAGGCCTACACTGTCCTCTCATACCTATTAACTCTGTAATTTGAAAAAATTGTAAATACCATTTACTTTTAAAAGAGTAACCGTGGAGTTTCTTGCCGGCTCTTCTCCATAGGAAACGACCGATTGGAACCCTGCACCTAGCTTCTGACGTTTCATAAGTGCCCTTGTAGGTTTATGTGAAATAAAATATTTTGTATTTTTTTTATTTAATTAGTACTGCCACCTCTAAACGCTGACGATTCCGTGCTCTATGTTGTCGACCATTAGATTGTGATTAATTTTCGTCATGTCAACGAAAATTTTAGTGATGGAATGAAAAGTTTTAGTTGGTAAATGAATTCTTTGACAGTAGTAACGTAAACTTTTAGCTAAGACCAATTCGTACTAAATAGTTTATAATAGCGTCAGCCAATTAAGCTTTATGATATTTCTCAATAATTTCGAATATTTATACCGTTATTATCCTCCTACTCGTATATATGCTCGTGGCTAAGTAATAACAGCCCCATCTTTACATACCGAGACCCCTCCGTGCCTCGGAAAGCAAGTTAAGCCGTTGGTCCCAGCTGTCATTCGTAGATCTTTGACAGTCGTTATCGTCAGAAACCTGAAAGTCTGACAACCAGTCGTACCTATTGACCCAGTAACTGGGTCAAATAGGCAGTCGCTCCACGTAAAATGCTGGTATTCACCTGTTTCCAGTTAGACTGGAAACCGAGCCCAACATAGTTGGGAAAAACTGGGCAGATGATAAAATGAAAGAACATAACCATCAGGCCAATATTCCTCGAAGGGTTTGTAAGGAATGTATTGACATTTCGTTAGGTAGGTATGTTATAAAAGGGCAAGACTAAATATAAACTGGACACAAATTCAAAGTATGTCGATTACCGACTTAACGGAATATTGCCATTTTTAAATATTATACTTTTTTTATTTATGTAGAATTAATTATTGTATATTTATTTTATTTTTATATCTTAATTATATTTCATGGTATGCTGCACCGGTCGATGTCATAATGTCAACGCCGGCTGTCGCTGAAAACCAGTGCTGGGGCTCTGTCTTGCATAGGGTCGCAGCATTATGCTGAGCGATGGCCGTTTTGCGTGAATGTGACGCATATTTTCCCTAAACTTGTTTCTTTTTTTAAATTTTGTGTTGTTTTTTTGCGTCATGTTTACCGCAAATAAACGTATTTTCTTTCTTTTCTTTCTTTCTAATTCAGACTCCGGCCTGTACTGAGAAAACACAACTGAGATCGAATCTAGATTCTACTTTCACTGCTATGGTCTTTATTAAACGGGAGCTGCTCAAAGTCAAAGTCAAATAATTTATTTCAATTAGGCACAAAAATGACACTTTGAAACGTCAAAATTTACAAAAATATAATAATTGATTCTAGTCGCCCCTTGAAAAAGGTAGTTTTCGTATGGAGAAGAATGGGCCAGAAACTCCATCGTTACTCTTTTAAAATGTTTTCACAATATCTTGTATACAACAATTATATAATTATATGTGAAGACGATGCACCTAGACTAAGATTACTATACCACGATAGGTAAAAAGAATGAAAAATTAAGGAATGACAGATAAATTAATTATGTGATGGATGCACGGTGTTCACATATTTACAAACATTGTAAAATTATACGATATTCCTAACATTTTAACAAGTAATAGGTACTAATAACTCAGTGTGTGAGTTCAAGTAATCAAAGAATGTAAAATCAGTGTTATATAATGCTTTGAAATAACCACCTTATAATTCCTACCAGTGTCCCAACGTTGGGCAAAGGCTACTGTTCATAAAGATAAGGCAAGACCATTGACTAGACTTGCTCAAGGCTGATTGGCGATTTCAGATATATCACTACAAATTCTAAAACAAACCCATGGCGTCTGTCTGAACGCGATAAACTCAAAAACCGAACGGATTTTCAAATTCAAATTCCAATTCAAAATATTTTATTTCACATAAACCTACAAGGGCACTTATGAAACGATAGAAGCTAGGTGCACGGTTCCAATTGGTCGTTTCCTATGGAGAAGAGCCGGCAAGGAACTCCCTCTTTTAAAAATAATTGGCTTTTTTTGAGTTCAGGTTTCAGCATACAAACCCCCAGGCTGTTATAAAAGCTTTTAAAGATCTTAAAATTAAATCAACAGAAGATCTCTGGGGAATGTCTGTAAAAGTCTGTAGATCTATTATCGAAACCATTGCGCCCTATTTAGCTTTCATATTTAACACCAGTGTAGACCAAGGAGTCTTTCCGGATCTCATGAAACACAGTAAAGTAGTTCCATTATTCAAATCCGGTGATAGTAAAGAACCCAACAATTATAGGCCTGTATCAATTCTACCAGTTCTCAGTAAGGTGTTTGAAAGGTTGATGCTCAATCAAATGTTACGTCACTTTAATAAAAATTCCATCTTTCATGAACATCAGTACGGTTTCACCAAAGGGCGTTGTACCACTGACGCCGGTGTCACCCTAATAAAGAACATTTTTAATGCCTGGGAAGAAGCACAAGATGCCATTGGTATCTTTTGCGACCTCTCGAAGGCGTTCGATTGCGTAGACCATGAGACACTTCTGCTGAAACTGGAGCACTATGGGATTAGAAATACAGCTCTTGATTTACTAAGATCATACCTGAAAGATAGAAAGGTTAAAGTTCAAGTAAACGGCGTAAACTCATTGGGGTCTGAAATGGCAATGGGCGTTCCTCAAGGTTCAATATTGGGTCCATTCCTCATTATTGACGACGTGAATAGCTCTATTCTTCAGGTCCAACATTGGTTTACGGTAAATAATTTGGTACTAAATAAAAAAAAAACCAAATGCATTAGATTTAAATTACCTAATGTTAGAAGTAGCGAATGTGACATCATATTGAACGGAGAAAAACTGGAATTTATTAATCAAACTGTTTTCCTGGGAATCACATTAGACGAGAAATTACAATGGGGACCTCACATAACATCTCTTGCGGGGCGGTTAAGCTCAGCCGCTTATGCTGTTAGAAAGATAAGACAGTTAACAGACGTAGAAACCGCGCGATTGGTCTATTTTAGTTACTTCCACAGTATTATGTCGTATGGCATTTTACTGTGGGGTCGGGCTGCTGACATTGAATCCATCTTTATTTTGCAAAAGAGAGCTGTCAGAGCCATTTATAATCTACGTCACCGCGAATCTCTCAGGGAACTATTTAAAAGGATTAATATTATGACGGTACCTTGCCAGTTAATTTATGAAAATATTATGTATGTTAGAAAAAATCGACATCTTTTTAATAAAATAAGTGATAGACATAATTTTAATACTAGAAATAAAGATAAAATAGATCAACCATTTTTCAGATTATCTAAAGTACATACATCTTTTATGGGGTACTGTGTTAAATGTTACAACAAAATACCTTGTGATATTTTGCAATTAAATGAAAGAAAATTTAAAGCTCATATTAAAAGTACACTTTGTAAACAAGCATATTACAAATTAGAGGATTATATCCAAGATAAGAATGCTTGGAAACATGCTGGTCCTGCTCCATAGGATAATTTAGAATCAAGACAAAATCAAACTGGTTGCAAATTTAAGTGTATATTTTATTATTATTTTTTATTATATGACATTGATTTTACTTTCTATGACCAATTCCTCGCACACTGACTTATTAATTGTGGAACCTTAGGAGGATCGTCTACTTTTACAATGTTTGTAAATATGTGAGCACCATGTATCTATCACATAATTAGTTTACCTGTTGTTGCTTCATTTTTAATTCTTAATTATTTTTACCTATTGTGGTATAATAATTTTATTCTAGGTGCATCGTCCTCACATATAATTATATAACTAATGTACTTATACAAAATATTGTAAAACATTTTAAAAGAGTAACGGTGGAGTTTCTTGCCCATTCTTCTCCATACGAAAACTACCTTTTGGAAGGGGCAACTAGAATCAATTAATTTTTTTTGTAAATTTTTGACGTTCAAAAGTGCCTTATACGGGCCTACTTGAAATAAATGATTTGACTTTGACTTTGACTTTTTACAATATTTTCAAATAACAGTGTGACGTTTCATAAGTGCCCAACTTATGAAACGTCAAAAGCTAGGTGCACGGTTCCAATTGGTCGTTTCCTATGGAGAAGAGCCGGCAAGAAACTCCCTCTTTTAAAAATAATTGACTTTTACAATATTTTCAAATGACAGTGTGACGTTTCATAAGTGCCCAACTTATGAAACGTCAGAAGCTAGTTGCACGGTTCCAATTGGTCGTTTCCTATGGAGAAGAGCCGTCAAGAAACTGCCTCTTTTAAAAATAATTAGCTTATACAATATTTTCAAATAACAGTTTTATTAGGTATGGGAGGACAGTGTAGGTCTTCTAACAAGTATTTATTTATCTATTAGGGACAACAAACAGCAGTATATTAAATATTACACATGATTGGAGTACTAAACTAATAGAGTTAACAAATACACTGCTCACGACGTTATCCACAGATTACCATATAAATAATTAGCAAAGTTACTATTATATATAATAACAATAAGGGCAAACTTAAAGATTCTCATTACAAGGTTAAAATTATTACTCGGTTTGTTATTAAAGTGTATCTCGGAGAGCATAAAATAAAGTGAAAAAAAAAAAAAAAACTAATAATATCTGCGTCTTAATACTAGGGACAAATATAATGGTTTGGAATCAGATAAAATCGGCATGCATAAAAAAGAGAAAAAAAAAAGAGAAAAACAACAAAAAAGGAAGGACGAACTTAAAGCTACATAAATACATGAGGTATAGGAATCAATATTAAGTAACATCGAAACTTATGGCTGTTCCTTTAAAGTGGAAATAACTTGATTTTTGAACCTATTCTTGTTCAGAAATATAATATCAATAGATCCAAACTTTTTATTATATGTGTCTACCAATCGGTGCAGCGGTGAGCGTGCGCCTGAGTTGGTATGACAGAAGTTAGTGGCAAACAAACACCGTGGACGTACTTCTCTACTCTGTACTGTGCGAGGGACCAGGTAGCACAAACTTCTCACAAGATCAGAACAATCAAACTTGTTGCGGCATATACTGAACAGGGTCATCATTTCTAGGAGGAAGTACCAGGTACTATGGCAAAATGATGATGGTCAACAAATCTACTTTACATACGGTTTTTACCAATGCACAGAGTTATTCATGAGAAAGGTTTGGGTGTATAATTAATTAAGATTTCGTGTAAATTGTCTGAAATATGACGATGTAAAATACTCCAAGTAAGATGATCATTAGTTACATTCTAATCTAACCAACACGCTCGATGCAACAGGCTGACAAAATTATAGGCATATATTCTCTGCTAAACGTGCGAAGTCGGGGCGATTGCTAGTTATATAATAAGTCCAGGTTTCTTAACAATGTTTTCTTATCCACGATAAACTAAGAAAGTTTGAACACAAAAAATCGAATGAAATTGAAAATCTCAAGTTTTTACTATTTTTAACAAATTTCTCTACAAGTCCCAATGTGTTTCGGTAGAAAAAAAATGGGCCCTCAGTCCAGATGCACATCTCTGGGTCTTGCCCGGAGTAGAACCCACAACCTCGTGCATAAGAGGCGGCCGCCATAACCACTGGGTTATCACGACAATAGGTTCCTTAGTAGCCGTTTTAACACCCTTGGTTGTGTCTATCGAGTTTAGAAAAACTGAACTTTATAATCACAATCATAATCATAATCATACATCTTTATTTTTTACAATAAAGATTTATGATTATGATTATGATTTTTACATTATTATTTTTTATTTTTAGATATCGAATTAATCAAATAAATGGAATTATTATAGATTAGCATAAATATTTGATATTGAAATGTAATTCTTGGCAATTAATACCTAATATGATTATAATTATTATTAATTGCCAAGAATTACATTTCAATATCAAATATTTATAATTCCATTTATTTGATTTATTCGATATCTAAATTACGATTTATTCGATTAGGTACCTATTTTGTTATGAAATTATACCCAATTAAGTATTCAAGATTATCGATTGTAATCCCTTTAGTTTGGATATTAAATTTGATTATGTTCATTGGTCTTTATTATGGCCTGAACTCGTGGCCTGAATGGATTTGTATACAGTATCTACAAAAGCAATTAATTTAATCAAAATTATGATACCTACCTATCCTAATTTTGAAACAATTCGATGACCCATTGAAGTGTGAAATGAAACTATTAAGTATTATTTTCTTGAATGTGTCGTTGGTCGTTGATAATGCTTTTTTTTCTACAACCTTTTTCGATATGTCTGAAAGCGCCATCTGTTAAACGTAGCTGTAATTTTTCTACTGTCGACTTCTTCTGTGTCCAATTTCATGTTAATTCCAGATTTTGAGGATAGGTGGCTGCATTTGCAAGATTCTTGGATATTTTATAATTTTCCCAAAATTATCTCATTATTGGTATTATAAGCACTCATAACGTTATTATTTTTAAAATCTTATTTTCAACTGTTACTTTCTTTTTGTCACCAGGCCTGACCAATCTTCCTCCGATGGAGGTAGAGAGAAGAACACAAGCAGGCTGAATGGTTTCCTCAATCTGAAGACACCCCTGATCAGCACAAAGACTCTTGGGTAAGTTTAGATCTAATTCATAATAATTAAAACTTTTTCCACGTAAACAGTGTCTTCACTAAAAACTCACGTAATAAACTTTCTGTTCTTACGTTGAGCGCCATCTAGACTTGAAACGTGAAACTAACTCACAGGCTTAGTTCTGAATTAGTTTGCGCAGTAAATCATAGATGACGTTTTGCTGGCTGGTTTTGAAATGACCCCAATGCGTCTTCACGTTATGATCGAAACCAAGGTATGTTAGCTAAGTAGGAAATCTATTTACTTATTCAGAAAAATACGATTTGTTATAATCGGATATTTTCCAGGATAAACCAATTCAAGACTTGTCTTAGTGTCGAATCGTAGGCCATGTAGGTTTTAGATACCTACTCACTTTATGTGGTCGTAAATACAGACATTCGTTACGTAACATAAGCCTCGTATCTTTGTTATCCAAAAGTTTAGGGAAGTAGGTACCCACATTTAATTTTTACTTACGCTCCTGAATGTATTAATTAGGAAATGTAGTGCAAAATGTGTTTTTATCAAGGTAAGCAAATAAGTAAGTACTATCGAAGTAGTTCAGATCAAAGCACTTCGAAAACAAAATCCCGTGAACACGTTGACTACATCTGTTACCGCCCCGGATCTATAGCCGCCGAGCGCTGCAAGCAGAAATAATCCTTATGCTGTATAGATATGAAGTTCTTCGATGGTACATAGGTCACATTTTTTTTTTCAACAAAGGTTTAAAATCAACAACAAAAATGTAACGAAGAAAAATTTACATCAATTAAAAATGATAATAAATGTATTTAGTAGTTATTGACTTATGCCTTCTTTTTCACGCATCGACGTTCAGGGGACTTATAAGGTAATTTCTGTAAGTCTTGTGGCCCTAGACCTAGCCCTACTCATAAAATAAACCTTAAAAACCTAACCTGTTTGAGTTCCGCACTGCCGAACCAATACAAGATTTCAATAAAAATTCATGATTCTATCTGAACCACGAGTCTGTTTTGAATAATAAAATCTTGTACAAATATTTAAACCTCTCGAAATCAGCCAATCACATCACGCATCTTTAGACGCCATGTTGTGACGTCATCATTTAATAATTACTACGTATAAAATACCCTCAGAAGACCTTTCTCAACTCCCCAAAGGAACGATCCTAATAAAACTGGAAATTGGAAACATTACCCATTTTATTGCATTACCCTTTTTTTATTTGACCAGTCCGATTATAAAACGGATTACATTTACCTACATTTTTACTTTAAAAAGTCGTTTGGTTTTATGTTAAAAAAGGGTTCAACTTAACATTATATTTATTTTTTTCTTGTGGCAAAAACGATATAAGATTTTCTGTGATAAACAGATTTTTTTTAACCGTTTGTTGATTAATTAAATACACACCCTAGTTACTAGGCCATGCATTCAAACAACTCTAAAAAATGCCCATTTTGATTTCCTGAAATTTAATATTACCTAATAAATCGTTTTTTTGTAATCTGTCCTAGCCTAGAACAGTACGACACAGCTTAGATGCAGCCTCGAAATCTGCGTAAATCCGCTCGAAATCTGCGCATCAATATTACGAATGTATTTGGTTATAAATATGACTTTACAAGTTATTGCGTTTGCGTAAAGATAATTTTCGCCAAAAGCAGTAATAAAGAATGGTGATTTTGAAGGCGCACTCAGTTCGGATGTGATCGGTTTTACGAATTTTGCCGATGCTACATCTAAGTTATGTTATACTGTAACTGCAACCAAATTGGATGTACACACACACCTTTAGGTATCTACTTTATGGAATTATCAAATGAAGAGCGTATTTTAAATATTTTATCTACTTATTTTACATCAGAAAGCGTGTTGTCAGCTCTCCAAGCTGAGTCTCAATAGTTTTCTAATTTTCTAAATATGAAATAGTGTTAAGAGCGCTTCTCCTAAAAGTTGGCAACGTCGCAAATATTAATCAAAACTGGTAAATATTTGACAGCTAGTCAAATATTTACCAGTTTTGATTAATATGGCAATATTACTGGATGGAAATTTGAAATGTGGCTAACTAGTGGACTAAGATATTGATTATGAAATGCAATAATTAATATCGAAACACTGAATATTTAGTTTTAGATGTAAAAAAGTATTTAGAAATTTTCCAAATTTACACTTAAAGCGGTTACAACCTCAAATTCAGTGTTGTAATTACAATTAATTATTAATATTCTAGTTCGCTAGTTAGCCACTGAAAAGGGACGGAAGTGTGTAACAGGAAGTATGATGACATCGATGACGATGGTGATGATGATGATAATAATGATGGCGATGATGATGAATATTGCTTATATCATAAATAAGCCAAGATGTCAGATGTTACACATCATTTGAGACTACTATAAGGCTCGCTCGTTTTTTAAATTTTAAAACCTATTTGGGAACTTATGAAACGTCAGAAGCTGGGTGCAAGGTTCCAACTGGTTGTTTTCTATGGAAAGTGCGCGTGGAACACAACGCACCGTCGACCCGGGCCTGGTCCTTATCGGAATATTTTGTAACAATATTATGATTTAAAATAATGTCCGTGGAGTTTCTTGCCCGTTCTTCTCCATAGGACCCTACGCTTTGGAATGGGCAACTAGCTTCATATTTCTGACTGACTGACCCCTTGACAATTCAAAAGTGCCTGTAAATGGTTTAATTGAAATAAATGGTTTGAGTTTGAGTTTGACGGCGAGCTACCCATTGCTCACCATCCGCAAGCCCGCCTATAATAGGCCTTCGATTCCACAGATTTTGTCCGCAGTGGCAACAATTTCATCTACTCATCTTGCCGCCGGACGATCGACACCTCGTCTTCCAGTCCTTGGACGCCACTCTGTCACAGCCTTACTCCACCTCTCAACACTGCGCCTTGGCAGGTGTCCTGTCTAACTCCATTTGAGTTCCATAATACGCTTTCCGATATCGAAGACCTTCGTACGTCTTCGGATCTCGACGTTTGGAACTCGGTCTATTAGCTAGATGCCAAGCACGAACGCTCCATGGCTCTTTGCGCAACTCACAGGCACAGGAAAGCTCACGCAGCGGTAAAAATATTGACCTGTCAGTATATACACAATATAGCGGAGATAATTATCCGAAATGCGTAAGTCATGACGTGTATTGCCACTCTTAGAAGATATTTTAATGTCCTAGGCACTTGGCAATCGGCTTTGCTGACTGGCTTATTCTTACAACGACCCTTAAACATAGTTTGTGCCGATACAATCTACTCAGTCTATCGCAGTACACTGTAACACACATAGGCTTCTCACAAGTTGCACCACAACACCCTGTTCTCTTCCAGTCTGTCCCAGACGGCTTTTAAGGGCACTTCTGCCAATTCATGGTCTTCAGTCCAGGATTCATCTGCTCCAACGGTCATCCATCGGTCTTTTGACCCACTGCGGTCCACAGTCATATCAATATCCTAACTCGACTACAACTATCGACTACATAACTTACAGAAGTTATGTAGTCGATAACTCCAGTTCTTTTCTGGATAATTTCCTTTCATGTTGATACAAGAAAAGGAAAATACGATATTATCATGGTTACGCTTTAAAACAGCGTATAATGAAATAAAATGAAATTGTTTATTCTGTAAATAGAATATTGGAATCAATTTTACACGTCATTTAAAAAAAATAAAAAAAATCTCTGAGAAGAAAGGCCGAAACAAACTCAGAGGTCGCAGTCTCTTTTAAAGTCCAGACATAATCTTGTTCAGGCCATATGAGGACCATGTAGATTAGTGTCTGATATAGTCTTTTGAGAAAACAACCACACAGATTTGAGTGGACCTGTCCTGTCAGTGTAAGCATTTGTCAGTAATCGTGGAGCTCAACCCAGAACTTAAGGAGCTCAACTCGACGAACAATACCAAAGAAAAGACATTTGGGTAGGCCGCATAAACTACTCAAACTGCCAGACCATCATTAAAACTAAATGAGAAAGAAAAAAAAATATCCACTAAGTCCTCACATTCACAAAAAAAAAAAAAAAATACTTTACAAAGTAATCATGTCATTTTGTATGTAATGTTTATATACTACTGGTATATTTGATGATTTTAATGAATAATTATAATTTCAAGTTTTATGATTTTATCACAAGGCTCAGCAGAGCGAGCAGCTCCACACGTTATTAAGAAATGTCTCCATATCATAACACACTGTATGAAGGTTTATATATTCCGGTGGAATATGTCAAAGGTACTTGCGACATGGGAGCAGGATTTAGGGTATACACGGTTCAGTACTTTTGGGCAAGGGTTTGTTGATAAGCGATAGCGGGAACGGGTGAGTATAATCAGCGGTTCACTGTTGGGACACAAGCCCAGGGCCCAGTTTGGGTTGGTAGATGTCTCATTTCTTCAATTTTTTTGGTTCTAGGATATGCCGGTTTCCCTACGATGGTTTCTTTCACCGTTTTGAGAGCAGTGGTGATGAAATAATGTATACAAAGTAAAGCGCTTGTCAAGGTTCGAAACTGCGACCCACAACTCGTAAGTCGCAGGCCACTACTGCTGGAATGCGTTAAAATCTTTTAAAACGAAACCATTGATGTATTTTGGTATATATATTAGGTATTGGAAAATTCATTACCTACCTGTTAGACAAAAACCTGGGAATCATTTTTATATTGAAAACGAGTTTTCATAAATTGTCCGTTTTGATTTGGTTTACTTCTTTAAGTTTTTGTGGGCTGGCTGTTTCATAATTTCTTGCCTACTTATAGTCAGATATAGTAGATGCTGAAGATGAGAAACGTATTGATTCTTTAAGATAAGCTAGCTAGCATTTTTGGTTTCCAGAACTGACTAAGTAATCCAAATCGTTTATTATATTTTTATATCTTTATTATTTGTTGAACTTTTGCACTAGCACACGAAACATGACGCTTCATGGGATAGTGCAAATCCTCACTCGATTTCAGAAATATGAAGCTAGTTGCCCATTCCAAAGCGTAGGTTCCTATGGAGAAGAACGGGCAAGAAACTCCACGGACACTCTTTTAAATCATAATATTGTTACAAAATATTGGTTACATCATTCATGTTGAAATCATGTCGTGTTAACTGTTCAGTAACATATTTTCCGCTCCTGCATTCGATATTCCTAAGTCTCTACCTTACCTCAAGGCCAAACAAATAAAAACGAGAATTTATTTGGACCCAAACGTACTATGTGATTGTCAAGTGAGACCGCGAGATGATTCTATTTTTGCTCAGATTTGTATTATTGCTAGCGTTTCGCCCGCGGTTTCTTCTGCGTGGATTTCAATTTTACTATTCAAACAGCTCATTTCATCCTTTTAGGGATTGTTTTGCACGCCTCATAACGCGAAGCATTACTCTCAACTTGCCAAAAACAAGTGCTGTTTTGAATTTCGATTGCCTCTTATACAAATATGCATATAATATAGCACTTATAATTAAATATGAGTATACTGATAAGTAGAAAAACTATCCTTTTAACACAATTATAATAAGAAATGAACATTTATTTCTTATGATTTAAAGAAAAATCTGATAGTAAAAAAAATATGGATTCTGTGTGTGGTCACGATAATATCCGAAATACTCCACATATTGAGATCTTTTTTTTTACTTTAGACATGGTTATCAATGTTTTTTTTTGGTGGGAATTTATCAAATAATTTCTCCCGGTCTGGCTCAGACTCTTACTGAATAAAACCCACCCGTGTTCCTTCAGTTGCCTGTACGTTGCCAGGGGCCACGGACTCCTTTTTGGACTTTCCCGCGACCCCGGCGCATCGGTCCTAGCGACGCCGTCAGTTGTGCTGACATCTCTTTGAGGCGCGCGTGGAACACAACGCGCCATCGTCCCGGGCCTGGTGCTTAACCTGATTTCGTATTGAAAATGGCTGTTTAATTCAATATCATTTAATCGATTTTAATAAAAAACATTTCATTTTTGTTTAAAAAAACATTATGTATTTGATTGAGCATTATGACACGTGCACTATTGGATTTTCCAATTTCTGTAAGGTATGCCTGTTTTTCCTCAGTTTTCAAGCTATTTCTATTATCATTATCATCATTCTTAGCCATGTTCTGCAGAAGGCAGACCAGGAAAGCATCGCACAAAAGAGAGGAGTCCCTTTTGTACTATGCTTGGTTTGTGCGAGTCTCATCCTGGTCTAACCATTCTTATATTGTCATCGTTCCAGCTGGGTTTCGGTCTGCCAAAGCTCCTCCTACCGACTCTTAGCGGCACCCATTCAGTTAAGGATCTGCTCCACCTGCCTCAACCACCTCTAGACAAAACAGGTGTTCTGTCTATCTCAGACCTGCTTTTCGATCCGATACCCGTAGGCTGACATCTTAGATCTTAATCCTACATTGATAGCTATACATTTCATCAAAATCGGTTAAGTAGTGAGCCTGATAAAACTTACTAACAAACGGACAGAAAAATACACTTTTACATTCACAACTGTATACAGGAAGAATTCTCTGTATTTCTTGCTTTGAGTAATATTTTTGGGACCCCTGTTTGCATTTTATGGTTTATTACATTGGTTTGTTTATATTTGTATTAGGTTTGTTGAAGTATTTTGTTGTTTGCAGTGGAAATACATATAGCGCTCCTAGCGGTCAAATATAGTATAAAACATAATGAACAGAATTTGTTATTAGAGGTCCGTACCTTAAAAGAAAAACGAAACGATGCAGTATAAAATTACTAAAGCGCAAAACCATTTGTCGCAGACTTTTTTCTCATTAACTGGTGCAACGAGTAGGGTTCGAATTTACTTCTTTTTTTTTATTTTTTGGCCACCTGTAGGACAATATTAACTATAGGCAGAAAATATTATATTACTGTTAGTCTATCAAGACTTTTTTATCTAAACTAAATCGTTCGGCTTATAAAATAGCTAGTGACCCGCCCTTCCTTCGCACAGATGCAATGTATTGTGATGACATGTCCAAAAATCAATATGTGTATTTATATATATTTGTGCTTAATCTAACATAAATATTAATGTTCTAAACTCAGAATCCAACTAGAATAAACTCTATAAATGATACTAAAAACCGCAATAAAATTCAATGCGTAGTTTAAATGGACTGAGCGGTTAAACAGATGGACATGAAAAACGAATTTGTTTTATACTATAATTATATCCAACCGAGCTCATTTAATAGTATAAAAAAGTTCATACTAATTCCATGCTGCCATCATAGTAGGTACTTACTAATTTCATGCTGCCATGTCATTATTCTAAGGTAGCCATCTTGTTCTAAACTTTGGGCGCCCGAGCTCTGCTCGGGTGGAAATACGGAGAATTTTCCCAGATATGAGACCTAGCTAGATCGATTTTTCACCCCCGTAAACTCCTATACTGCAACCATCATCGAAATCTATATATATACAAATATTGCTCGTTTAATAGTATAGAATGTACTATGGAAGAACTTCATATCTAAGCAGTTTGAAAACAAAATCCCGTGAACTCGATGACCACATCTGTTACCGCTCCGGTTCTATAGCGGCCGAGCGCTGCAAGCAGAAATAGTCCTTACGGTGTATAGATATGAACTTCTTCGATGGTACTAGTGACCCGCCTCTGCTACGGAAAATTTTTGCGTCTTGACAAAACATCGATTTTTCTTTACTATATCGTAAGTATAAATAATATAAATTTATTACACTCATATTATTATTATTTTCCTTTATTTCAATATTTACATATAAATTATATTTTTAAATATTAGAATTAAAAAATATAAAAACATTTAAAAATTTAAAAAATAGTAGCCCACCGGTATCGGGAACAGGGTCCAAGCTACCGGCGGTCAGGGCTCCAGAGAGAGGAACCTCCTAACAATGCGAGCCGTGTCCAGGAGTACCGCTTTCTGAATCAAGCCCTTAATCCAGCTGCCCAACGAGAGCCTCCTTAGGTGTTGGTCAAAGCTCTTGGCAATTAAGCCATTGGCTGATACGTACATGACATTTTTTTAAATTATTATTCTATTTAATTTTCAGTGCATTGTTGTAAAATTATTACATCATAATAAATTAAATTAAAAATTTGATTAAATTACATGATTAAAATCAAATTAAATTCAGATACATAATTTCAGAATATTAGCGTCTTAGCAGGTACACACAGCGAAATATTAAAGACACTATTTGATTAGTACATGCACATAGTCGAGTCAGGATACCTCACGGAACAAATTCTCTAAATAATGGTGAAAAGCGCATCAAAATCCAATGAGTAGTATAGAAGAACAAAGCGGTCGGTTGTTTTAAAATATGTAGATATAAAATAAAAGGTATAGAAGACACTTAGATTAGCCTTTCATATCAAATCTAGATTCTATATAAAGTTTAGCCCTAAACCTAGATTAGGTAAATAATCCTTGATTAGATGATTAAGTAAGATTATGTGAGATTATTGAGAGATAAAATATATGTTGCGTAGATACCTAGATTTAAGTTCGGAATCCACCTCCATCATTCATTTTAATTTAGATTTTTTATTTTAAATTTGATTTTAATGTTGATTTTAATTGTTATTTTGATTTTGTTATTTTAAATTTATGTGTTTTTATTATTATTATTCGACAAACGTTATTGAGGTACGAAACGGGCACTTGAACTAAACGCGCGTCCACGCTCGTGTACGTATCTGCGTTGACGCGTGAAAGTAAATGCGGAGCTCGGTACCACGCTGGGCATACGTTTTAAACGGTGCCAGTCGTACGCGGCTCGTGGTGACCAATCATTGCATATGCGAGCATAAGGCTGTATTCTCGGTAGCAGCGGGCAGCAGGGCGACGACGGTAGCGGCAGCGGCACGTTCAAATGCATAGTTTAATATCGAACTGTCCTCGCTCCCCGCACCGCACTGTGGATCGAAAAAAAGGCTCTCAATGGGACATAGGAGCTTAAATTAAAAAATGACGGTTGTTTGCTTGAAATGACTTCTAATAGCCAATATCATGCCACTTAATTTTTATAAAAAAAAAATATATATTCATTTCGTTTTTACCTTTTTTTTTTTTTTTTGGGTGGGAAATTATCAAATAACTTCTCCCGCTCTGGGTGGAGCAGGAGGGCGTGTCAGACTCTTACTGACTAAAACCCAACCGTGTTCCTTCCGTTGCCTGTACATTGCCAGGGGCCACGGTATCCCTTTCGGACTTTCCCGCAACCCCGGAATTTCGTTTTTACCTTAGGTTATCACTGTATTTGAGAATGTTGGTTCACCAGCAGTGCTATTCTGTAACCATCTCACCGTGAGAACTTAGGTGAAGTGAGCTCGGAGTGAGCTGTCAGTCCCTAGCAGCAGGTGGAATGACAGCTCACTTCACGTTCACTTCACTTAAGTTTTCACCGTGAGATTATTACAGAATAGACCGGCTGTTATTGGCAACTGTATAAGCACATAACTGTTAACTACTGTTATTTTATATATTGTATACAGAAGCTGTTGGTGTACCTTTATAAATAAATAAACAAATCATGCATAAATATATCATAAAATACAATCTGGTCGGCAGATTGTCAAGCGATTTTTTATTGCAAAAAAAATATACAGGGTTACAGGGACATCGAACGCGAAAACTGTTACCATGGATTTAGTACATGATTCTGAATTGCTTCGTCGTTTATTAAAAAAAAAAAAAAAAAAAAAAACAGATGTTTCATAGAAAAGTGCAGTACGTATTGCACTTTTCTATTAAACATCTGTTTTTTTTTGCGATAAAAACAAACAGCAGATTTTTTTTTAAATAACCGTCGAGAAAATTCAACCCCTGCGTTGAATTTTCTCGACGGTTATATAAAAAAAAAAATAAAAAAAAAATCAGCTGTTTGTTCAGATTCATGTACTGAATCCATAGTAGCATGAATAAATGGTTACATCACTGTGTAAAATGATATTATAGTTATTCTCTTTGTTTCGGAGATATAAGCATACCAGATTGTATCCTATGTTATATTTATGCATGATATTGGCTATTAGAATCAGTTTAAAATGTAAGCTCTTATGTCTTCAAGAGCCTTTTTTCGATTCACTGTGCGCCGCTGCCATCGAGAACAGTTCCATATAAAACTATGCATTTGAACGCGCCGCTGCCGCACCGCCCCGCTGCCCGCTGCCGCTGAGAATACAACCTTAGGATTGCCACTCGTAAAAATTATTATATTAAAAACCCATAATTTATTACAATAATGCTTTAATCAAAATGCCTTTCTTACCTACAACAGGCAGTTCATTTAATTACCTATCAACTGCAATCTACATCAAACTTAATACCTCATTAACTGTGACTTACCCTACTTTCACGAAGATCAAAAAAGCAAAGAACGAGCTTGTTCCAGTCGTTCCAGTCAAGTTAATTAGAACAGGTCTAAGAAGATTAATTACAAGAAAACAGACAAAAGAGTAGGTAAAATGTTCCGCTACGAAATAAAGGGTAATTCTACTTTAGTTTGTTAACATTTTGTTTTGAATGTAACCAAGGGATGAATTTAAACAAATTGTTTTGTTGCTATGCATAAAACGTTGGACTGTGTTTGTATTATTTTGATGATGTTAATAATGTCTATTGGTCCTTGCAACTTTTAAGAGTTTCACTATCGGCTTTTCAAGTGTGAATTAGGTTAAAATCAAAATCCAAGATGGCGGCTGCGAAAATTTTCAAATTTTTCGTCATGGGTATCGTTTTCATGGCTTTCGAGGGTGTTTTAAAACCGACAGTGACGTAAAAATGTAAATACAAGATGGCGGATGTGAAAAGTTTAAGAGTTTTCGAGGGTGGTAAAGCCGATAGTGAAGTCAAAATGAAAATTCAAGATAGCTATTGCAAAAAATTCAAATTTTTCATCGTGGGTATCGCTTTCATGGTTTTCGAGGGTGCTATAGCCGATCGTCCTCTTCTTTTTCGTAGCACTCTTATCAAAGCGGTCATGGTCTGCATGTAGTTTCTTGTCCAGATGGCTGTGGCTGTACAATTTCTCGCTCCCGTTGCCATCATTTTCGTGACAGCGGTCACTGCAGCCGCTATATGGAGGCCACCGCTCTTCTAGGGAACTTTCAATAATCTTTGGCAATAGAAAAAAAATTGATAGATAGACAAATAAATACATAACCATCCCTAGAAAGTGTACTTGGTAGGACCTACGAATAAGTCATTTTATCTCTTTTCCTAGGGCTCGTCTTCCGCATGGCAATATCCTCCTAAACCGGTTCGTGTAGCGGTTAACACGATTGGGGTGCATATTGAAGTGTTACAGAATCGGTTACGATGATTGATTTTTGTGTGAATGTGTTCAAATCTTATGTCTCCGTAGGTATGTCTTGTTATGGAGCAATTTTTTTTTTGTTTATTGGTTTGTACGCGCTAATCTCTAGAATTATCAGTTGGATTTGCAAAATTATTTTTGCGTTTGATAGACCAAGTCTCTCGCTAACACCCTTTTTTTTTTTAAACCCACCCGTGTACCTTCAGTTGCCTATACGTTGCCAGGGGCCACGGTATCCCTTTCGGACTTTCCCGCAACCCCGGCAGTTTTTTTTTTTTTTTTTAGGAGTTGAGCAAAAATTAAAAAGTCAGAAAGAACGTTAAGCAAAAACGAAATAATAGCGCGGGCAGGCGATGCGATGCGATGTGGTGTGTTGGAGGCCGAAATTTAACGCGGACAAAGTTGCGGGTGTAATATAAATGGACAGCCAAGAAAAATATTTTTTTTTTCTGTCTCCCTCTATCTCATACCAGAGTATCACAAGGTAGTGGGTAGCCCTCGTTTTCTCTTTCCACTTTACCCAGTTTTTTGTTTCATTTCTGGGAACTTTGCATGCTGTGTGGTAAATGTTATTTAAAAACACTTTTAAACGTCATAATTTAAAATAATAATTATGTATACAATATGTAAAACGACCCTATCCAATCCAAAAGGGGCACATAGCTACTGCAATAAAATTACCAAAAAGTTTTTTATTTATTTTTACTTTTATTGAAATGAAAAAAAAAACATTGTTATTTAAAATTCATATTTTTAGTAACAAAATTACCCCGAATCTATAAAAAAATTGCATATTTTGAACAGGAATCATAAGTTATGACTTGTAGACACCCGCTTAAAGACAGACGCCCGCCAATGTTAATAAACCGGTAAAATTCCCCATTGAAAAAAAATGTGACGATTTTTTTTTTTTTTTCTGAAATTTTCCACACAAATTCTCAGTACGATACTTAACAACACCCTCGCGGGGTTTTTTTTAACATGTTGAATAGTTTATTTTATTGTTTTTAAACTAGATGAGGTCACCATTTCCTATCCGACTACTCTGAAGAAAGGCCGAAACAAAACCAGAGGCCAGTCTCTTTTAAAATTGAGACATAATCTTGGTCAGATCATAATTATATCATACTTATATACATAGTGAAATTATTATATACATAGTGAAATTAATTTGTAAAGTTATGTCTAATGCGGATAATAAACTGAGAATGATGCAAAATCTATCAAGTGTATTTTTCTGAAACTTCACCATTTTTAAGATAATTTAATTAATAATCTTTTAGTATAAGTTTTTTATTAAAATACCTTTTCTTTTATGTATAATAAATTAATAATGCGTCAAATTGGGGACAGTGCTCCTTGATGGGCGAGTCCTACTGGTTCAGTACAGTACACGCAAGCTAACCACTCAAGGTCACTGGCATATATCTGCGTCTTAATGGCGTGGGATAGCCTTTACTATAAGTAGTCGTATTATTAGTGGTTCAGCTGCTTAGAAACATGAGGATTTTGCCGAAATATAGCAGTTCTTCGTGGACGTGGTAGTGGCTCCCGCTGACATCATCTCTGTCATTAGAAGACAGCCACCATGCAATCATTGATGCGACGCTCTGTTGAGGTGTCAGAAATCAGCCAGTATCATTCTTATCTGACTTCGACAACACACACACACATGCACGTCACAACATTTTATTTGATTTTGTATGAGTTTGTTTTATTTTATATTGCCTTCAATTTATTTATTATAACGGACAGACAATTTCCCTTTGTTTATTATTCTAGCGTATAGCACTCGTGGGTTGCAGCTGAAAATCAGCGTCAGGTGGTACACTTTGTGTTGTCATCTGACATTATGCTGAGCTGAGGCCCTTTTGGCATTATAATAATTTGTTTTCTATTTTTATAGTTTTAAAGTCTATTTTTTGTAATGCCAATAAACGCATTTTTCTTTCTTTCTTTCTTTCTACAGTGATTCCAGTAACTTCGTAACACAACTTGGACTGGCGGTTGGTCGCAAGCGCGACTGCTGAGCCTTGGTCTTGGATTTGAATCTGAGTCTGGCAAAGTGTTATTGGGGTTTTCCATTAGGAATTTCTATGTACCAGCCCGCAGTTTGGCGCCCCCGTGCCCCGGAAAGCACGTTAAGCCGTTGGCCCTGCGCTTGATCTCTCTCCGGTCGTGTCAGATTGCCGTCCCATCGGACTATAGGAAAGAGAGAGTGACTTGTGAACTGTAATTAATCTCCTGCGCTGAAGGCTGGTCTCCGCTGAGATTGGCATTCGCTATTAACACTAGACGGCGATTTATTTATATATTCATGTACAATAAGGTAGGTAGGTATAATCAATCTCTCAATTGCTTTACGACCATAAGATTGACGCCGATAGCACACTTCCGCCGAGAAACCATAGCAGCGAAACCGCAGTATTCAATTGAACAGACTCGCGTCATGTTCCGCTACTCGCATCCGATTCGAGGAGCGGAAAATGACGCTGTGACGGAAAATTTCACTGCTATGGTTTCGCAGCGATGTGCTACTGGCGTGAAGATCACTTGTGCGTAAAAAAATGATAAGGTGGTGGCGGTGTATCTATCAATAAGGCAGTTAGATAATTTGAACATTACATGGTTTTTTAAATAAAAGAAAGTCGCAACAATAAATAGCATTCTATTCCAATATTTTCTATTCTAAAAGTTTTACAGAGACTTTACGTTGACGGTCTGTTTACAGTCACACGTATGTACCTACATCCGGACATGACGAATCGTGATTTGGTTCAGGAAAAAATGCAAATGTTTTATGAAGTATCCGTAATTTTTCACGATTCGTGAGCGATTGCATACGGAAACGCAACACAAAAGTGTGCTTTTATAATGACTAACATGACGATATTATCGTAGACGTCCACGACATCACGATAAAACAAATAAGTAAAATTTATGGAAATATATGAAGACGCTTTTAATACATAACGTACATAATCAGCCCATAATGTACCCACTGCTGGGACTCAGTCCTCCTCTCATCGAGAGGGAGTGGGCTGTAATCCACCACGCGGGCCCAGTGCGGGTTGGTAGATGTCACATGTCTTCGAATTTTTGTTTCTAGGACAAGCCGGTTTCCTCACGATGTTTTCCTTCACTGTTTTGAGAGCAGTGGTGATGAAATAATTTACTCGAAGTAAAGTGCCTATCTGGGTTCCAATGCCGTACAATTAGTAAGGCGCGGCCATTACCACTGGGCCACCACTGCTAACGTTATAACGTGCACGTATTTCCATACATTTTATGGTCACTGTCTAGAGAAAATTATGATTCACTGTTGCCTATGACTTCGTCTGCGATCTAGAATGAAAAGTAGCCTTTATCTTTTCTCCAGGTCATGATCTATGCATGTCCCAAATTTCATCTAAATCCGTTCATCCGTTTTAGCGTGAAAGAGTAACAAACAAACTCACTTTCGCATATATAATATAACGAGCTGCGCCTCGCGGTTTCACCCGCATGAGGGTCAGTTCGCACCGAGACGTGACGCGAAGCGACGCTGCGCGCACTTTTTAAGATAGTGATAATTATAACTTTATTTACTACTCAAAAAGATACACATTTAATTGAAATAATTTGAAAATGCCTCGCGGCGTAGCGCGACGCATCACGAAGCAGTGATGCTTCGCCGGTAAGTGCGGCGTTCAATCACTGCGCAGCAAGGCGTGGGGTTGCCAGAGACTTCACGATGCGCCTCGCGACGTCGCGCTACATTCCGCGGCGCCGCGCTGCGCAGCGCGAAACCACTGGCCTCTTCAAGCATCGTCGCGTCGCGTCACGTCTCGGTGTGAACTGACTTTAAGTGTCGAGCTCGTGAGAATATCGGGATAAAAGGTATCCTATGTCCTTTTCCAGGTCATGGTCTACCCTTGTGCCAAATTTCATCCAAATTTGTTTAGCCGTTTTAGCGTGAAAGCGTAACAAACAAACAAACTCACTTTCGCATTTATAATATTAGTTAGGATTAGGTTTAAGGTAAAAATTTACACATATTATGAAATGCTCTATTAGATTTTAATCGAACAAGTCCAATACCTGAAAGTAAGTCGCAGCATAGAAATTCTAGTTCTCTTCAACCATAGTTTGCGAACACTCCAAACTTTCTTCAGACTGCAAGCGAAGTGTGCACTGCACAGTCTGTAAACAGTTTAAATATAGTTATGTCAACTGCATGTAAGAATCGAAACTGCTATTTTGTAGTCAGTTGGGTTCCAATTCAAATGCAGACCGTATTATGCATACTGTTAGGCTTTTACTCAACCAAGGCTTTAACTCTTAACCTGCGTTGTGAGCAATTGATGAAAATGTGGACAAATGGGTCAGATTTATTTTTTTGTGGGTTCATCGACCGCGGTTATTGTAGTCACTTCAAATTTCAGTTATCGATATCGAATATCGATATCTTAACACGTTAAAACATAAGAAAACAGTTTCTCAACTCATACTTTAAGTAACACTTACAGCGGTCGTTGACCTTCCAAAAAAAAAAACATAAAATCTTTTAATTTATTTTATCGTGTTTCGATACCCATCGCGTCTGCGGAGTTTAGCTAGCCAATTTAAAAAAAAGTAAAAAATTTAACCTGAACAGCATTTGTTTACACTTTTATGAGATACTTTCGGAGCAGACTATAAGTACATACGGCTACACATCAAGCTATAAATATCCAGTTTATGCTGATCTCGCATTGTATAGGATTTCCGTACAATGGGAGGTCAGCTTATACTGGTCTAGCTATGTAGGTGCATATGTAATACTTACTCATTATTCAAGTTCTATGACGACGACGATCTACTAAGTACTACTTAAGAGCCCATACTACCTCAGCTCAAATTCACTTTTTATGTCGCTCACACCTTACTGCTCACGGACTGAGTGAGAGCGAGACGCTGGGGTGCTGGCGGCTCCAAGGCGGCAATAGTTTGGGTTATTTGCTTTTTACGGCGAAAATAATGGTAATTTAAAATATATAAAAAACAAAGTCGCTACTTTATAGTTAGTTTAGTTATTATACAAAGTTTCATGATCTAATTTGAAGTATTTTTTTAATACCAGCGGTTTATTATTCGGTTTGTAGGTAAATTTGTTTTTTTTCTATAGACAAAATTTATGGAACCGTATTTTCGTCAAACACAGTACTTAGCATTAATCCTCAACTTTAACATATATTTATTTCAAAATTAATGCTCAATATTTTCGATATAATGGAGGATAATGCAATCTGAGGTAGTATAGGCCCTTAAACCATAAGCTTCCTAATTCAAACAAATCCTTACATATTTTCCTAAGATCTGTGGAACCGCAACAGAATAGCGCCATTTTGTAAAAACATCAGACCAGAGAAGCTTAACTCAACTCTTGTTCTAAGAACCAAGACTTGGCAAACACTCCAAATGTCCTACAAAAAGACTCCATCCTTTCTTTAAACCTAATGGTATAAGATTACAAAGTCATAGGTTCTTCAATAATTCATTGCGAACATAGCTTGTGCGATGCAGCCGTTACAGCGCCATCTGTTGGCGGGAGAACGCAACTCTTGACCTAGATGTATTTGATGTTAAATTCATTAGGTAAGATTATCGGGTACGATGTTTGAAAGGATTGGCAAATAGCGAAAACTTAGAAATAGCGCAATTTTTTTTTTCATTTAAAATTTAATTTGTTGACATTTGTAATTTAATTTGTTGACATTTGTAATTAAAATTTCTGGTATATTTAATTTAATTTGTTGACAATTGTGCCTGCTTCCTAATGTTATTAAATAATATGAGTATTCTTAATAATGCTTAGTGGATGAAAAGCTTTCTCTTTTTCTGTTTGTTTATGTTTTTTTGTTCTAGTGTATATATTATATTAAATAATTTTGCATGCCGCAAGGCAAAATGTATCGGGACTCTTAACAAAATAACCATCATATTATCTGTATACCTACATTATTAGCAAAATAAATGATTTCTGATTTCTGAATGATTTTGGAACGGTAATAGTTGTGCTGTCGCTAATTGGCATATTTGACTAAACTTTATCTTTTACGGTATGTTATTTTATATCTAAAAAAAGAAGTATGTACTTCACCATCACCTGCCAAGTCTTTTCTCAACTAAGTTATGTTCAGCTTCCAGTCTACCGGTTGCAGCAGTAGGTAGTAGTATTTTTCATGGAGCGACTGCCTATCTGACCTCCACAATTCAGTAACTGTATGGGTAACACGATACCCCTTGGGGTCGGCTTTCAGTCTTACCTGATGCAGCTGAATACCTGTATTTTAATTTAAATGAAGCGACTGATATAAAAAGATCGTTATTAATTAAGTCGGGCCTCTTGCTTAAGTCGGTAGTAGGTATATGAAATCCTTGATATTAGCGCGATTTTCTATGTAAACAATAATTATTGCTCTGTATCTATAAATGTACCATCGAAGAAGTTCATATCTGTACACCGTATGGACTATTTCTGCTTGCATCGCTCGGCCGCTATAGGAACCGGGGCGGTAACAGATGTGGTCATCGTGTCACAAAATCTTGACGACGTGAATAGCTTTATTGTTCAGGTCCAAGATTGGTTTACGGTAAATAACCTGGTACTAAATAAAAAAAAAAACCAAATGCATTAGATTTAAATTACCAAATGTTAGAAGTAGCGAATGTGACATCATATTGAATGGAGAAAAACTGGAATTTATTAATCAAACAGTTTTCCTAGGAATCACGCTAGACGAGAAGTTACAATGGGGACCCCATATAACATCTCTCGCGGGGCGGCTAAGTTCAGCCGCTTATGCTGTTAGAAAGATAAGACAGTTAACAGATGTAGAAACCGCGCGTTTGGTCTATTTTAGTTACTTCCACAGTATTATGTCGTATGGCATTTTACTGTGGGGTCGGGCTGCTGACATTGAATCTATCTTTATTTTACAAAAAAGAGCTGTCAGAGCCATTTATAATCTACGTCGTCGCGAATCTCTCAGGGAACTATTTAAAAAGATTAATATTATGACGGTACCTTGCCAATTCATTTATGAAAATATTATGTATGTGAGAAAAAATCTACATCTTTTTAACAAAATAAGTGATAGACATAATTTTAATACTAGAAATAAAGATAAATTAAATCAACCATTTTTCAGACTATCTAAAGTACATACATCTTTTATGGGGTACTGTGTTAAATGTTACAACAGAATACCTTGTGATATATTAGAATTAAATGAAAGAAAATTTAAAACTCATATAAAAAATACACTTTGCAAACAAGCATATTACAAATTAGAGGATTATATCCAAGATAAAAATGCTTGGAAACATGCTGGTCCTGCTCCATAGGACAATTTAGAATCTAGACAAAATCTAACTGGTTGCTAATTTAATTGTATAATATATATTTTTATTTTTTATATTTTTTTATGTTGGTTTTACATTCTGTGATTACTCGAACTCACACACTGAGTTATATTACTTGTAAAAATCGTATAATTTTACAATGTTTGTAAATATGTGAGCACCATGCATCTATCACATGATTAATTTATCTGTCATTCCTTAATTTTTCATTATTTTTACCTAACGTGGTATAGTAATCTTATTCTAGGTGCATCGTCTTCACATATAATGATATAATTGATGTATACAAGATATTGTGAAAACATTTTAAAAGAGTAACGGTGGAGTTTCTTGCCCATTCTTCTCCATACGAAAACTACCTTTTGGAAGGGGCAACTAGAATCAATTATTATTTAAATGTTGACGTTCAAAAGTGCCTTTTTGTGCCTAATTGAAATAAATTATTTGACTTTGACTTTGACTTTGACTTTGTGTTCACGGGATTTTGTTTTCAAACTGCTTAAATATGAAGTTCTTCCATAGTACATACTTACCTACATATATAAAAATAAACAAAATTGAAGTGTCCGTTTGTACTGTAAAAATAACAAATAAATATGATAGTACATTATACAGCGTGTAACAAAAACCCTGTCCAATACGTGAAGGTGTTGTTAAGAATCATACTGAGAGTCTATTTATGTGGTAATTTCCAGGAAAAAGAAAAAAATAATTTTTCGCATTTATTTTCAATGGGTAATTTTACACGGGGCGCGGGCGGCCATCGTTTAGCGGGTCAAGTCATAACTTATGACCCCTGTTGAAAATTTACCATTTTTTTATAGAATTGGGATAATAATTTTTGTACTAAAAACGTGAATTTTAAATAGCGATATCTTTTTTATTTTCAATAACATAATAATACGTTTTTTTATTAGTTTTAATAATGTTATTGCAGTGTTATGTGTCCTTTTCGGATCGGACAGGATTTTTGTAACACTTTTTATACGGTACTTATAAAAAAAACAATTTATAAAATTTCTGTCTTTCTGTTTGTTCCGGCTTTCACTGCCTGATAGCTGATGTTATAAGGAGTAACTTAGGCTACTTGTATTTTTACCCGACTGCCAAGAAAGGTTTATGTTTTTCGCGCGTATCTTGTATGCATCTTGTATTGTATTGCATGTATGCATATTTGCTATATTACTTTTAAACCATCTATGTAATACATATGGAATGCAATAAAGAATTGAGTATTGAGTATTACTTATTTATTTAATACTTCAAGCACACAAATATACAGAGGCGGACTTAATGCCATAGGCATTTTCTACCAGTCAACCTTCGGGTGATGCAGAGACAAACAGTGGTAGGTGCAACAGAGAGATTTGAAGATTTTTTAAATATTTAAATATAAAGATATACATATATACCTATTAAAAAATATAAATATAATAAATACACCTAATTATACATAAATATAAGTACAAATAAGACAAACATTGGGAAAACATTTACATTCCAAACGGCTGGATGGATTTCGACAGTTAAGTTAACGTTATATTCGTCTTGAAAACCAGTTTCCTTAGATAGGTGTTTGAAAAAAACAAAATAGCGGATTATTGGCGCGAAACAACAATACGTTAATAAAAAAAAAAAAAGTGGATTTAAAAAATATATACTTATAAGTTGTATGTTTAAATTTAATTAGGAATAATAAATTGGTTTAAAAACGTTTTTATAACGTAAAAATGGGCCATGTTTGTGTCGGACATCATGCTATCATATGCAATTAAAAATACATAGTTATAAGTACATATCCGTAGCCCAATCATATTTAAAATGAAACAAATAAAATGTTTTGTTTATTTATCATTAAAATGTAGGGTCAAAAGGGGTGTCAACCTTTTTAGATGGGGCAATTATGGTAAGTTATTCATGTTTTGTTTGGCATGCAATCCATCATCTCTATATTTTGCCCAACTTATATAACTAACACAGTTTTTGTTCATAAGAGCGCCGGGACACTAAAAAGTCTAAAATAAAATAAATTATTTAAAAAAACCGACTGCATAAAAGTTAAAAGTAATCTGTTAGTTTCATTACGAAATTCTAGAGAGCGCTATGAATTATATAAAGTTTCAGTGGCCATTGAATTTGTTCTGTTTTATTAAAAAATATTTCTGTTTGTTAATTAAAAAGACAGAAACAAGATTGAGAATAGAAATCAATATAATAATATGGTCTGTTAAACCGAAGTAGAAGAGTTCACTTTGTTTATAGTTTATTTAATTTTTTTTTCTCTATCTTGTTTCGGTCTTTTTAGTGCATTACTTTTTAACTTTTAAGCAGTCGGATTTTTGAATTTTTATATTATTTATTTTATTGAAATAAATAATTAGGGACCACGCTTCTGCCGGGGTTGCGGGAAAGTCCGAAAGGGATACCGTGGCCCCTGGCAATTTACAGGTAACTGAAGGAACACGGGTGGGTTTTAGTCAGTAAGAGTCTGACACGCCCTCCCGCTCCGCCCAGAGTGGGAGAAGTTATTTGATAATTTCTCACCAAAAAAAAAAGGGACTACGCTTGTGAAGCCGCGTGCAGCAACTAGTACACTCGTCATAATAAAAAAGCTTCCAATGCTTTGGCATATTATCGTTTGCATGATGTTTTTGTTCCGAAGTATTATCAGAGGTATCGCCTTTCAAAGGATCCAATATTTGTGAGTGGAATCTATTGAGACTAGAACAAAGACTATCTAACTACAGGTCAGTGATTTTATCGGTTTTCTGTCGGATGTTTTATGTGAGGATTTTATATTATAATAGTTTTTTCCCGTGGGTTTGCTTTGCTCGTATGGAGGTAAGAATTTATCCAACGGCAACGTACTACCGGGATAAAAAGTATTTTATGTCCTAATTCAGATTTTTTCTTTAGTTTTATTTTTTCATGTTGCGAATCGGCGCTGATGCGGCTTCGGTGTCATGTACAGGAAAATGACGCCACAGCCACACCGGCGCGGCGTCGCATCGCAAGATGAATAAAATTCAGAATGAGTGTAAAATCTGGCGTCGGTGCGGCGCACAGTGGAACGAATGTATGGGAGAGGTTGGACGTAGACATCTCCGAAAAAAAAGAGTTAAATTATGCCAAACTAATGATGCCATCTTATTCAATTACCTAATGCCTTCATAACTTGTTCTGATAAATTTCTTCATAACTCCCATATTTCGGAAGTTATTTGAGAAAATGTGATATTTTACTATGAAAATGAGTGTATCGAGCTCTCTCCCTCCTGATTCCGGCCTTGTTTCAAGTAGCGGTCTCTAATATCATAATGCTTATACTAAGAGCTATATTTAACACTAAGACACATGGTGCGCCAAATGTGCACTTTCTGGGATAAAAGGAAATGAAAATTTAAAAAAAAAAAATGGTTTTTCCCCATTTTTATTTACTTTAAACTGCAGACAGACGTATTTAGATGTTATAATACATATATATATATATATAATATATTATATATTGTTTTTAAAATCTTGTGTACTTATTATTTACAAAAAAAATCATAAGAACAGATGAGATTATGACTTTTTCACATAATATTTTATTTATATATGTTTTACAATAACGATAAAAACACTGTATTTTATAAGTTGATAAGAAAATAATAAATGACCTAGTTTAATTAATAGTACAATAAATAATTAAGATGTAAGCTCTAATTTACTAAGTTACACATTTTAAAACAATATCAATATTTAATTATCATCGTCATCATAATCATCATCATCATTCATTCAAATTCAGAATCGATATCCGCTAAATCATTTATGTTAACAAATTCGATATCACTTTTCTCAGAATCCGTAAGCTCATAAAATTCCTTAAAAGAAGATGTTTTTGCAAACTTATTTACTTTTGGACGAATGCTTGTAACAAGTGGATCAGAAGACAGTAAACGATTGTGCATAATATCTTCATTGCATGAGATACTGCTATGCTTTCGAGAATGCCCCTCTCTATATTTTCGAAAATCTTTATTTCTGGCCTCAGATGCCTCTTCGGATAGAAAACCAATGGGCACAATTGACAAGTTCTGAACTATGTCTGGCCCATGCATTAAAATTTTATGAAGTGAAGAAGGCATATAATACCATAGGTATAACTCCACGTAAAGCTTAGCAGTATCAAAGCAGAACTCTCGGAATTTAGTTACGTTGATCTTCTCCCCTGATGAAATACACTGCAAGATCACACAGATTTTTCTTAAAAGCATAGCGTCTATTCCGATCAGTTCAGCAGATTTTGTGTAGTTTTCAAAAAATCTCCTGGCCGAGTTGCCATTATTGGTGGATTCACAGCCTTGTTTCACAACATCGAGAAGTAAGCCCGTTTCTCTTCTTACAGCCTCTTGAACTCTTTTCTTCCTATCATCAACTTGCTTTTTTGCTATATCACCCTTTGCTTGCCATGACTTTATGTCTAATTTGTAGGAAATGTGTAATAAGCATTCCATTGAGCGAATCCAAGCGTGAAGGGAGCTTAAGCTATATTTATACATGTCCTCGTTAGCGTGTTTATCTTTGATTAACTCTAAATTATTCATCTCTTTAGGACTAGCTTTGCATATGTCACACACTGAAGCTGCTGTATCGGATTTAATGGAATGAATTTTACCATCAATCATTGCCAACAGGAGTTGGTGTTTGACACTAATTCCATCAGTGATGGTGGATGGAGTTAGGCTTCAATCTCGGCTTCGATTTCGGCCATCTCTCTCTGCACATTTTCTTTGGTTTCCTTTATAAACTTAAACAATATTGGCCGGCAAAATGAAGTGGAAGATGGTCGCTCGTTTTCCCAAATTGTTACATCTTTTGAGACGAGCCGCAGTGGTACAAGACTAATCATAAAATTACTAGCAAGATCGATTTGCTCATCTTCACTCGGCCTTTGATGATAAATGCTTTGGCTAGATGATCCATCAAAACCCCATTTGCTGGTCAAAACGAGCTGTTGATTGGGATCAACAGGGGTTTTTAACGACCTAATAAGTCTTCTTGAGGTTAAATCCATCAAGCCTTGTAATTTGATTTTTGCAGAGCTCTCTGTAACTGTGAGATCTTCTTTGGCCGGATAGGACTTAATTTTTGTTTAACCAACATGTAGTAACTCGGGTATTTAAGAGCTCCTTCTTGGGTGTTGAAATCCCAAAGAGTGTTATATGAAGAGCCAATGCCTTCAAAGGGGATATTTCCCGTACCTGAATCGATTTACCTTCAATGTAGGCTTTGATTTTTGAGGCCTCTTCGGGATTCTCCATCAAGTATTTAATTACATCAGCTGTATCGCTTTCTCCTGCCTTTCGAAGCGCCCTTTCGGCTGAAAACATAATTTCAGCGCTGCTACTGCTGCATGGAAGAGTATCTTCAGTGCGTCTTCTTTTTTGCCGGTTACTAAGGTCCTCAAAAGATTTACGACGACTAGGATGTATACAAGTTGAAGCATCAGATTTAGCACGAGAAATTATGGGCTCGATGACGTCACTTACATTTTCTGTAGAAGATTCCATATTTTCATTCAGAAATTCCGGCCTGTAGCCAAATTGCAGCCTGTAGCCAAATCTCATGTTTCTTCCGAAACTTATCTGTGCTTCTTCTAGACTGTGTCCATTTTGCATAAATGCGGTAGCAAAATCGACGACACCAGTCTTTTAAAATTGTTTCAGAACTTTCACACGCGCGTGCGCATAAAGCAACGTGAAGATCAAGATTTGTATTATTTGGAAAATGCATTGCAAGATTAGCGTGGCTACAACGAGGTATAAATCAACACTGATTTTAAAGTTACTAATAGTGACCTATTTATATTTACTCGAGGTACCCTCATTTGTTAAATATTGCAAGGTAATTCGTTTGAAAATGATGTATGCTAAATTAGTGTATTGAGAGCCATTTAGTAATTAAATAATAGCAATCTTCTTATCAGTAATCATTAGTGCATCAGTTTTATATGTAAACCTTAAGTCCCTAATCACATGTCCTAATTAGCTTATATGTTCTCTAATCGGCTGCTCAGAAATGTTATTGTAATAAGGTAAACCTTTAGAAAAACGGTTTTAATCAACAAAATAAACAAAAAATAATATTTTTGTATTATAGAATAAACATCACTCTTTATCCCAGAAAGTGCACATTTGGCGCACCATGTGTCTTAGTGTTAAATATAGCTCTTAGTATAAGCATTA
Source organism: Xanthia icteritia (assembly GCA_949128155.2). NCBI lineage: Eukaryota > Metazoa > Arthropoda > Insecta > Lepidoptera > Noctuidae > Xanthia > Xanthia icteritia. The sequence goes on along the minus strand of OX421959.2, from coordinate 7,504,602 downwards.
TGATATTAGAGACCGCTACTTGAAACAAGGCCGGAATCAGGAGGGAGAGAGCTCGATACACTCATTTTCATAGTAAAATATCACATTTTCTCAAATAACTTCCGAAATATGGGAGTTATGAAGAAATTTATCAGAACAAGTTATGAAGGCATTAGGTAATCAAATAAGATGGCATCATTAGTTTGGCATAATTTAACTCATTTTTTTCGGAGATGTCTACGTCCAACCTCTTCCATACATTCGTTCCACTGTGCGGCGCATGGGTGATATTCATTCGTATACACAAACATGCGATCCGGCGCCAGAGCGGCTCCGGCGTCATGTACAGGAAGCTTTATCCACAGTATAAAAAATACGTGGTAAACGTTCGAAACGGTACACTCACAGACGCGCTTGACGAGACCCCAAGCGATTGTCGCGATGCTGTCAGTTGCGAGTGCCGTGTCGAGACGAGTGGTCGGTGCAATCTTTTTAAAAATGGAGCGTAGGTAATTATTTCAACAAATAGGCCTAGTTTCATACTGTTCATATTTATATTGAGTCTTAGCCTTTGTACAGTTTTGAGAATATTACTTAGATTTTATTTAACGGCGAAAGTTCTGCTTGCCCTTTCAGTAATAAACAGAACACTACAAATTCAACTGCCACTGAAACTTTACATAATTCATAGCGCTCTCTAGAATTTCGTTATGAAACTAACAGATTGAATCGTCATGCAAATTCCAATCTTAGTAGATTGAATTAAAGTTCAAACTTTGTTGATTGGATTCGTGAATCAGCAATTCTCGTGATACACTGTAGCTTTGATTGGTTGAGCATTTTGTTGAGTCATAATTTTCTCAAGAATAAACTGCCTCGTTGGTATAGTGGTCGCAAGCACAAGAGGTCCTGGGTTCAATTCCCGGGTCAGGCAAAGTGTTATTGGGTTACGAATTTCTCAGTAGCAGTCTGGTTTCTGAATTTGTGCCCGATTGATGGCAATAGGCTCGCCCCCTATTACATGGGACTAAAAAATAACTGGCGAAATGTGGGTGGTACAACAAGCTACACCTCTACCTAACCCTTCGAGGATTACAGGCGTGATGTCAACTCTTAACGAAGATAAAAATTCACCAGAGGATCAATTTAATTCCCTTAAGTAAAGTACACGTGTTTCCTAGTTACTGATCACCAAGTCAGTCTATCAGTCTGAAGAGCAAAATTATTTTCTCTTAACTAACCTTTCTGCAATAATAAAGCTAAATAAATCCAGAATCTACCGGTCCCGACAAATTGTAAGTCAACTGAAGAGAACCGGGTTATTTATGTGTGCCCGCAAACTATTGACAGAACAAATATTTGCGTTAGATACCTGCCACAAATGTTTTAGTTCAAGTACGTTCGCTACCCTTAGCTGGACTGCGTACTAGTTGTTTTTGATTACTGCAGAGCTTGCTCTCAAAACGGTGAAGGAAAACATCTTGAGAAAACCGGTATGTCCTAGAACCAAAAAACTCGAACAGATTGTGACATCTACCAACCCGCACTGTGCCCTGTGGTGGATTACGGCCCGCTCCCTCTCATGGAGAGGAGGCTTGTGTATAGGCTGATTATGCTATGCTGCACAAAGCATGGATATTGATACCTACCTTTAAATACTCCTGAAACCTATTATATTAAAACAATATTATTCTTACTGACAAATGCGTGCACTGACTGGACAAGGTCCACTCAAACCTGTTTGGTGCTTTCCTCAAAAGGCCATTTCAGAAACTCATCTTTAAGTTCCTCACAGGATCTGATCAAGATTATGCCTGAACTTTAAAAGAGAATTTGTTTCGATGTTTCATTTCAGAGTAGTAGGATTTAGAAAGTCCGGTCAAAAAAGAATAGTCGTAGTTATGCAGACGTTAATCATTACTTAGAGGGCCTTGTGGCTAAGTAATTAATTGCAGCGCTATTACTAGAACAACTGGAATGAAGGATCTGGGTGTCATATAAGACAACAAGCTTACGTTTCATGATCACATGGCATTGGTAGCAAAAGATTCGTTTAGACGATTAGGTTTAATACTGCGAAATGCTAAAGATTTGAGCAACATCATCAGCGCTATTAAATCTATTTTTAAAGTACTTGTTCGTAGTAAACTGGAGTCCAGTGCGTGCGTCTGGAACCCGCACGAAAAGAAGTACATGTTCAAGTATTCTTAAAAAAAGTACAAAAAGCTTATCTAAGGTACCTTTATAAACGTTTGAGCCCAGTCTCCTGTCCCTGGCACACTCTCTGCGCTCAACGCCCTCTTGGACGCTAAGCCTGACTGTGATGTGTTCGCGGATGAATGGAAGAAGACCTTGTCAGTATGTCTGGAGTATTGTGAGATGAGCGTATGACTGTCGAGTAGTTGTTTAATTTTGTTTGTTTACTGTACTATAATAATGTGTTTGTCTTTGTCTTTAACTAATGTAATTGGCCTTGGCCGTTTTATGTTAAAGTAAAAATAAATAAAGTTATAACAGCCACACGGGACGATCGATCAGATTAAGCTACGCTTGCCGCGGTTGGTCCGTGGACGGGTGACCATCTTTACATACCAAGACCCCTCCGTGCCTCGAAAAGCACGTAAAGCTGTTGGTCCCGGCTGTCATTCGTGGATCTTTGACAGTCGACTAAAGCCCGAAAGTCTGACAACCAGTCTTACCAAGGTTTCGTTTTACCCAGTAACTGGGTTGTGGAGGTCAGATAGGCAGTCGCTTCATGTAAAATACTGATATTTAGCTGCATCTGGTTAGACTGGAAGCCGACCGCAACATAGTTGGGAAATGGGTAGGCAGATGGAGATGTTCATTCTTACTTAACTTTATGTAAGCAACGTTTAAAATAAACGCCGAAATACCTAAAATAAACAACCAATTCAGAACTGATAAAGACATTGTTATGAACAAAAATACCTACGTATATTTATACCTTCGTTTGACCTATATCTATAAGACATTTTTGGACGCGTTTTCCTTAACATTTTGCCTGACTTTCTACCGTATTCTTTAAGTTATGAATGTAGATGTCAAAGGGGATTTACTACCTCTACTTGGCCCAGCGGTTAAGGCCTCGCCACTCATGCATGATGGGTTCAAATCCGAGCAAGTACCGATGTGACTTTTTCAATTCATATGTACTTTCTGAGCGTATCTTGGACATTATTGACATCGGTGAAGGAAAATATCGTGTGGAAACATGGACTTATAGTTAATATAAGTCTGAAATCACCGACCCGTCTTGAGGAAGCGTGGTGATCAGTGCTCGTGCCTTCTCTGTATGGGAAGAGGCCTTTGTCCTGCAGTGGGACAGTAATAGGCTGGTATTATTACTAACTTTACTGACTGGTAAATATTTTCACCATATATTGAGGTATTCCTGAGTGCCTGAGTGCCCAAACAAAGTGATGTCCTATCATTGATAACGGTGATGGAAATGTCATTGTCTTCACAAAATGTGACTGACAAAAGCTACCGAAAAGCTTATAATAATATCAATTCTGTTGAAAGTTGTTGTAGAAATACGAAACGCTTTGAAAACTCCGTAGATGGCTGACCAACTAATACATAAATATCAAGACGCCTCCATGATTCGAAAATAACGTTAAGCAGTTGGTTGTCATTTGCATATCTTTGACAGTCGTAGAAGCCCAAAAGTCTGACTCTTACCAACGGGTATCGTTATAATCATTTATTTTATTTAACAGTTTATGTACACACATATAAAGAGACAAGAAAAAGGAACAGAAAAATACGTACAAAGGTGATGCTTATTTCTAAAGAAATCTCTTCCAGCATACCTGCGATAGGAGAGTGGATAAAAAGAGATGGAGACAACGTGTGTAAGAGTAGAAGAGAAAATAAAATACATAAAATAAAAACATTTAACCATTCACTAATATAAAATATGACCTTCAATATGAGAATCATCTGTCTAGCCTTTTTCCAACTATGTTGGGGTCGGCTTCCAGTCTAACCGAATGCAGCTGAATACCAGTATTTTAAATGGAGCGACTGCGTATCTGACCTCTACAACCCATTTAATGTGTACCAATGGGTATCGTGTTACTCGGACACTGGGTTATGGAGGAGAGATAAATATTTAGTCCTCCAGACCGTATTTCGGCCACGGCGGCCAATCTCAGCGGACACCAGCCTTCGGCGCGGGAGATATTATAGTGCACAAGTGTGTGCGCAGACACAGGTGCACTCTCTCTTCCCTCACTCTCATAGTCCGATGGGACGGCAATCCGACACGACCGGAGAGAGATCAGGCGCAGGGCCAACGGCTTAACGTGCTTTCCGAGGCACGGGGGTGTCACACCGCCAACTTCCAAACTCCGGGCTGTTACTAAGAAATTCCTAATGGAAAAACTCAATAACACTTTGCCCGACCCGGGAATCGAACCCAGGACCCCACGGTCAGCAGTCGCGCTTGAAACCACGAGACCAACGGGGCGAGGTCAGATAGGCAGTCGCTCTATGTGAAATAAAGCATATGGATAAATTGGAAGCCGATCCCACACAGCTGATGAGATTTGGCTTATCAATCAGTCTATCCGTAAGTCCCAGTATCCGAACCCAAGCTATTCGTCTTAGTAATCTCTAAATAGTGACGTCTAAAATAAATGGCCGGTCCTACAATTTGATTCTGCAGAGATAACGAGACAGACACCACACCAAGCGACGGAGTTTTGTTACTCACACTCCGCGTTTTTAATTACGAAGTGGTGTAACTTTGTAGCTTCACCGAGATGGATGATACAATTATAAAACTTAAAAGTTTGTAGTTATTTTAGTTTTTTAGCATTAAGAGGGAACAGGGCCTGCGAGGAATTAGAAAAAAATGTAGGTATTTGAAGAAACTATTGCCGTCGTCTTACCTCAATCCTACCTCCGTAGAGTGCGATAGGGACAGCTGCAGCTCAGACCAATTATATCACAAAAAAAATTCGAGATCGATGTTTCGTATTACCCCTTTTTCTCTTCTAAAACTGAGCCGATTAAATTAATTTTTACATTAAAATTTTAAGAAAGAGTGTGTCTAGGTCTCTATCATTTTCTTTTATGTTAAAAATTTTCGAATTTGTTTAGTAGTCCTCGAATCACGACAGTAAAAATGGGGCATTTTTATAATTTTTGGAGGGTCATTTTTTCTTTACCGATACGTAACTGAAAAAAAGGAAATAACAGGGACGTGTCTACAGCAGACCTATATCTTATGAAAAAAAAAGATTACTCTAGAGCAGTCTTTCCCAACGTGGGCGATAACGCCCCCTTGTGGGTGCTATAAGCCTAAAGGGGGGCGGTAAGAGACCCAGAAAAAAAAGGGGGCATTGTGTAGGGCAGTTATGTCAAACCCCCGTCCCATGGGGCCCTTAGGGCCCCACGTGAGATATTTCTTGGCCCCACTTATCAGTTCAGAATCCCCACTTTTTTGTGTAAAAGGCCCCACCAGTCGTTTGAAATTCCCTCTTTTTTGTGTAAAGGGGCCCAGTCAGTTTAAAATTCCTATTTTCCAGTAAAAATGCCCCACCTTCCCCACATCACTGGTGTAGGGCTTTGGGGTCGATTTATAATTTCATCTACCTAGCTAGGAAGACTCTTAGACACCGACTAAGCTCGAGGACTCTCGACTACATCTTGTGAACATCAACTAATATTAATTAAGATATAGCTCAAACTCGGTTCGATATAAAAGACCGCGGGCAATCATGTTTTAACAAGTTTTTGTTAAATAATCCGAATTGTACATTCCTATACCAATCGGCTGGTTCTATAATACTTGTTCTTGCTTGTCGAGTACGATTGGGCGTCGAATGAGATAAACGAGTTTATGCACTTTTGTCTTATTCCTGTTGGTGCGTGCTGCTTATGCAATCCTATATAAACGACGTAAATTTATTTAATTTCATTTGCGGTTTCGCGCATAATAGATAAGCAGTACTTGATTTCAACACTTACGTATTTCTTAAAACAAAACAATGTCGGAAGTAAAAAAGAAGAGACGGCAATACTCTGCGGAATATATTAAATTCGGATTTATTGAAAATCCCACAAACCCGTCGTCGCCTTTGTGTCTTCTATGTCTAAAAACATTTTCGAACGAAGCAATGAAGCCTTCAAGACTGCAAGATTATTTGAATAAAATGCATCCAGATAAGACAGAAAAGAATGTAGCATATTTTCAAGACCTAGAGAAGAAGCATAATACTCAGCCAAGTGTATCAAAACTATTTTCGGCGGCTGCTAAGCAAGATGACGACGGACTTCGAGCTTCGTACAATATCTCTTTGTTAATTGCTCAAAAAAGCGAACCACACAACATCGGAGAAGAGTTAATTTTGCCAGCAATAAAGGAAGTAATAACTACTGTGCTTCATAAACCGGCCGCAGATATTATCCGAAAAAATCCTTTGAGTAATAATTCTGTGCAAAGACGAATTGATGAAATGGCTGAAAACATTGAAGAATCATTGTGCAATCATCTGAGGACTAGTCAATTATCAATTCAGCTCGATGAGTCCACTTTACCAACTAATGAAGCGTTGTTGCTATCTTACGTGAGGTTTATTAAAGATGAGAAAATACGTGAAGAACTATTGTTTGCCAGAAATTTGGAGACAGATACAAAAGGCGAAACCATATTCAATACATTGGAAAAGTTTTGTGAAGAGAAAGAGATTCCTTTGAAAAATATTATATCAGTTGCTACGGATGGCGCTCCGGCTATGACAGGGCGCCATAAAGGCTTCATAGCATACTTAAAGAATAAAATTCCAGATGTCCTTGCTATACATTGCGTTATTCATAGACAACATTTGGTTGCTAGAAACTTAAGTGAACGACTATTTCAATCACTGCAATATGTCATCAAAGCAGTCAATAAAATCCGTAGCAGCTCTTTGAATGATAGATTATTTCATCAGCTTTGTGTTACTAATGACGAAGATTTCAACCGTTTGTTGCTTCATACTGAAGTTCGTTGGCTGTCAAGAGGCAATTGTCTGATTCGATTTTACAACCTGTTTGACTCTATGATAGAGTTCTTGGAAACTAAAGATACAGAACTGCGCAACAAGCTCATAACATCAAAGAATGATATAGCTTACATGACAGACCTGTATAAAATGTTCAACGACATGAACCTCCAACTGCAAGGCGATGAACTAAATTTAATTAAAACAAAAAATGTCGTTGCTGCTTTCGCAGCCAAACTGCTTCTGCACAAAAAGAATATGGGCAGACGTGAGTTTCACAATTTTCCGAATTTATCAGTATACTGCAGTAACGACGACTTGTTTGCCTACTGCCAACATTTGGAAAACCTGCACATTGACTTCACCGAACGATACCAGGACATTTTAAACTTGGAAATACCAGACTGTGGTCAAAAACTAATGTGAAGGTTGAATCTGATGCTGTTCAACGATTTTTGATAGCATTCCCATCGTCATATTTGTGTGAACGTGGATTTAGTGCTGTGGCAACGCTGCTTACTAAAAAGAGAAATCGTTTGCGTGTTACCGAACGTGGCGACTTGCGGCTGTTTTTGAGTAAATTGGAACCTGATATCAATAAACTTATTGAACAGCATCAGATTCAACCTTCACATTAGTTTTTATATAAGAATTGATTATGTTTGTTTTATTTTCAATAAAAGATACTCTGTCCGAATACTATAAATTTGCGTTTCAATAATCAGTTATAAGTACTTAGCGGGTTTTAAGTATGTTTAAAAAGGGGGGCGTTAAAAAATAATTTATTCTTAAAGTGGGCAGTAGACAAAAAAAGGTTGGGAACCCCTGCTCTAGAGGCATTATTCAGGAAGAAAAAAGGGGAATACATTTGTATGGAGAACCGCAGGCCCTGTTCCCTCTTAAGAATTCCGAGAACAGGTGGTACTATAGAATCAAAGACTTCCGAAATACTAAAATGATGCTTACTATAACATCAAAGCTCTGTAGGTACTCAAAAATATATCTTGTATAACTTATCATTGCAGTCAACTTTTATTCCTACAAAAATAAATATTTTATAAGAGAACGTTCACACTCAAGCACATAACTATTGCATGTTACGCGAAGTGGTTCCAACTTAGTTCTTAATCTGCTTGAAGTGACCACTCAGTGGCGAACGAAAAGAAAAATAGGATCGTATTTAAATACTTCAAAAAGAATAAATTCTACGTGTGGGTCTGAGGATTAAAAACTTATTTACAAAAAAAACAACCGACTTCCAAAAAAAACAGTCTTTGGTTCTGTATTTCTGTTCATGCCACCGACTTCCAAAGTTAAAGTTATTTTACATTTTTGTGTGTTTTCTTTTGGGAAGTCGGTTGTTTTTTTCGTAAAAAAGGTTTTTTTTTCCACTTTTTTGTTGTGGTTGACCATGGTTTTGATATGTTTTCTCTTTGACACCACACCCGTAGTTGGTATCAATAAGCCAGGCCGTCACTCTTGCCATCCGATAAGGACCAGGCCACCAGTTGCCATGGCAACGTACAGGCAACTGAAGGAACACGGATCTTTCATGTTATTATTACCCAAAAAAAAAACAAAATTCAAAAGTCATTTATTCAAACTAGGCACTAATCAGCACTTTTCGAACGTCAAAATTACATAAGACAGTCCCCCAAAACGCCCACCCTTCACCACTTCCTAGTGCTTTAGCTGGGAAGAAGAAGTGGCGCAACAAACTCCCCAGCAGCACAGCTGTCTGTCCAGTTAGAAAAAAATAATTCTATATAATAGTATGCAAAATGATATTTACATTACGCAACACAAAAATTAATTTAAATTATAAAATTAATAGCCATATGACAGCTAGCACACGCCAATATACCAATCAAAAACATTGAGAACTATACTCAAGCAGAAATAAAAGTAACTAAACGAAAACAATATCTAAATAAAAGCCTCCAGGCATGAAGGGCATAAAGGGCAACACAAATAATTAACATAAGATCACGCTTTGTTGAAAAATAGTAAATTATAAAGTATATTCTATTTAAGAAAGAAATAATGTCACCAATAATAAAAAAAAAATGTTTTCAATAAACTGCAAACAGATCATAATTCGCTACTGTATTCGTAGGTACGTTAAAAGCAGCCATTTTTTTCCATGATGACGTAAGCAGTACGACGACGTTCTGTCAAAACAAGATTATTGATTGGTCCAATCGCTTGCAGATGTATTAGTGAAGTAATCGAAGATTGTAGCGAATAACCTGTCAGTTGCAGATTTATTATTTTTAGGTAACCGAATAAAGTACTAGATTATACCCAAATATGTATTAGCCTTCTTCAATCCCCTACTTCTTTCTTTTACGTGTGGTTATTGACTTGGTATCAGAGTTTTTACGCCTCTGACTTGGCTTCACATACCGCCGAGAAATATCTCTCAGGCATGCGGCGTTTTCTCACGATGTTTTCCTTCACGGTTTTTAAAGCAAGTGATAGTTATACAATACGCACATAAATCCGAAAAGTCAGAGGTTGGTTCGAACTCTAGACCTATGACTTGGAAGTCCGATGGTCACACCACTAGACTATCACTGCTACTAAATTCTGATGCTAATGATTATGTATCTCCTAAATTGCATCAAAGTATCCGGTTCTCCAACTTCCAGAAACATTATATCTACAGGTTTTAGATGCATCTAACTTTGAGGCATCTTACGCTAGGCGATCGGTGGCGGGGATCTCTCGCGTCCGGCCCTAGTCCAGGCCATGGTACGGAGCGAGAGGCATGGGAGGCCGTCACCTCTTTCTGCGAAGCAGTAATGCTCGCGAAGGAGGAGGCAGAACGCGTGAGGGAAAGGCAAAATTCGCGCCCTCACGCCCCTAGCCACCGCAGGAGACGCCCTGGGCGTCGGGAATCGCAGGCCGATTCCCGGCCACCGTAGGCGCGGGCTTGCGGACGGTGAGCAATGGGTAGCTCGCCGTCCGATAAGGAACAGGCCCGGGTTGACGGCGTGTTGTGTTCCACGAGCGCCTCAAAGAGATGTCAGCAAGTGAAGGGGTCCGATAGGACCAATGCCTGCCGGGGTTGCGGGAAAGTCCGAAAGGGATACCGTGGCCCCTGGCAACGTACAGGCAACGGAAGGAACACGGGTGGGTTTTAGTCAGTAAGAGTCTGACATGCCCTCCTGCTCCGCCCAGAGCGGGAGAAGATATTTGATAATTTCCCACCCAAATGAAAAAAAAAAGGCATCTTACGCTACATTTTGAGCTACTGCAGGTCTTATTCAAGGGACATCGCGCTCCAGGGACCTTTAAGACAAATTGCCAGCCCAATAGCACTTTTACTTACTGACTCTCATTAATCAACTCTACGACTCTGACGCCTATCGCCGTCAACTGGACATAGGTCTTTTCCAAGCTGTGCTACAAAACCCTCCGCCTTTCGCATTTAGTCTGTCACCTTTTCTGAAATATTCTGACTCTGTAAACTACAGATTAATTCCATTCACCAATCTATGGTGACACATGTTTCTATCTGGATTATCTATTTCGTTTTAAAAACCCTCTTCATCAATAAGCTTCAAGTAGGTTCCAATAACCAGATGCGTCTTTGTCATTATGATTTTATTTCACAGAATATCTGCAACAAAGATTACTCGGTTTTTTTTCTTAAACTAAAAATATATAGCAAGGAATTGGTTGCCTAACCAGAATTTTGTATGTTTTCAAAAGCTGATTTTATGTACCCGATTAAAATGGAATCCAAATCCTCTTACTGCGAGTATAAGCAATCTAAAACACGGAATTGATCAGAAAATTAAAGTTTAACAACATAGCTTTTGAAACTCATCCGCGCTTTCGAGTTGGGAAAGTCAATAAAAGATGCAAATACAAGTTGTGTAGTTGTATAAACGGAAACTAAGTTTTTGCATAACTATAAAGCTTCCAGTGTAGTGTTTTTTAGAGGTACTCGTGGCTAGATAACAGCTATGCAAGTCGATGGTTTTGTAAAGTTCATTTTAATTAAAATATAATTCTCACAGTAGTTGGATAGGAAAGGGAGACCTCATCTAGTTTTTTTAAATATTATTGAGGTGTAAATAAGGTGTTTGTATAACCACACTTACGAGTACTTACAGAAAAAACGTTGTGCGGTCGGGGGACTCCCGTTAGGAACAAAGTTCTTTATGCGATACTCGCTCGCACACACAGAATCGTATATAATAAAAAAGGACAGAGAGAGATAAAGTCGCATTGAGGGAGCTTAATACTTTTCCTTACGTGACGATTTTTACCAGTCAACTACCGCAAGCCGAGTTAAAGTATTTCGTTCCAAAAAAATATAATTTTCCTTTGCGAACTCAGCCAGAATATATTTTACGAGTCTGTCGTTCTACGTAGACTTGAATAAGAAATTCTATCTAAAACGCTACTGTGCGGTTTCAATTACGTATTCCAGTTATCTTTACCTTCCTTTCGAATAATTAATGAAGTGGCTCGTAGATAAGGAGATATGGCGGGTTTTGGCAAGGAGGGAGTGAGAAATGAGAGCTATTTGAGTTCAGTGGTGGTTGGAGAGCAATTGACAGCTAAAATTGTGTTTGGTGCATTACATTATCGAAAACTAAGACTTGGGTCTTTATTGTAGCTAAAATGAAGGGGAAAATATTCCCAATAAAATATTTTTCTTTCTTTCTTATTTATTTCTTAACTAACTGTTGCCCGTGACTTTATCTGCGATCTAGGATGAAAATTAGTAATGAGCCTATGTCCTTTTCTAAGTCAAGGTCTATATATATGCCAAATTTCATCAAAATCCGTTCAACTGTTTTAGCGTGAAATCGTAACAAACAAACTCTCTTTCGCATTTATAATATAAATTAATATATAATATGGATATATATATATACTTATATATTTAACGTTAGGATTAGGATTCTGTTATAAACTATTAAAACCTGTGAAAATGTCGTGAGGAAAGTTTTGAGTATGAACGTCGATGGCTATAAGAGTAGAGGAAGACCAAAGAAACGATGGATGGTCTGTGTGGAAGATGATATGGCTAGAAAGGGGATGACTACCGAGATGACGACTAGTAGAGAAATGTGGAAGAAAGGGACATGTTGTGCCGACCATGAATAAATTGGGATGAGGGCAGGAAAATGATAATAATGGCATTTCTTTAAAGCGTTTACAGCACTCTGTTATAAACTGTCATTGAGATTAGACGACATTTTTCCTACTCCGCTTGTTTTCTCTTCCTGCCTGCGTGTGGATCACTAAAACTCCCAGTAAAACGATGATTGCGACAAATCGCAGATTGTATCACCCTTTTTTTATTCATAGGATCAAGGTTTTAACATGGTAGAGAGTCGCACAGATCAGAGGGCTTACCACCATCACATCAAGCATTATTATTTTACATGGCTTAGACTCGCACAGACCAGAGGGCGTAGCACCAACTCATCAAGCAGTATTATTTTACATGGTTGAGACTCGCACAGACCAGACAACCTACCAACATCTCATCAAGCAGTATTATTTTACATGGTTGAGACTCGCACAGACCAGACAACCTACCAACATCTCATCAAGCAGTATTATTTTACATGGTTGAGACTCGCACAGACCAGAGAACCTACCAACATCTCATCAAGCAGTATTATTTTACATGGTTGAGACTCGCACAGAGCAGATGATCTACCACCATCACATCGAGCAGTATTATTTTACATGGTTGAGACTCGCACAGACCAGAGAACCTACCAACATCTCATCAAGCAGTATTATTTTACATGGTTTAGACTCGCACAGACCACAGGGCGTACCACCATCTCAACAAGCAGTATTATTTCACATGGTTGAGACTCGCACAGACCAGAGGGCCTACCACCATCTCAACAAGCAGCATTATTTTAACGTAACTTTAATGTGGAAGAGAGATGGATCTATAGATTTAGTATAGCTCCATCTCTTTCCCACTCTAAAGTAACATTTTTTTTTACATTAAAATTATACGAGAGAATTAAGAGGTGGTGGTAGGCCCCCAGAAAAAGCATGGCATAAAAGGGGAGACACTACTCAGCAATGGGTGGATCCATTAGGCTATACATATTTATTTTAATGTAAGTATCTATTTTTTCGATTTAATTTATTTTTAGGGCGTTTGTCGACCGCAACCGTCACCGAGTAACGAGATTATTCGAACTGAACGTGACGGCCCGGTGACGGCGATCGATTGTCCGCACGGTTCAGTATGTTATGATAGACAAATTGTTTTTTTGGGCGCGCGAACGGCGTCGGTGTGACGGCAGTGTATGCACAACATCAAACGTGTTTTGTATCCTCGGCACATCGATGCGTCACAATTTCAGGCTGATTCTAGCGGTCTTGGCAAATTACTAGAAACTTAGGCAGCCGGGATGAAGGAGCTCGGGTGACGGACGTGCGGTGGACATGCGGCCAAAGTAAATGTTTACATCGCTACTTCGGCGCTGTTATCTTATGTCAGTGACGTTCTGGTGACGGCCGTGGTGGACAACCGCACTTTCACTGTAGACTAAAAATAAATTAATAATAATGTTTCAAGTAAAAACAGGGCTTAACACTATTTAAGGTTACTTACATAAAGTTGTTTGAATTATTCATTTCGTCATGTTTTTTATTCAAAACTTACAGCAATGTTTAATCTAGAAACACTGTATTTTCAATTAATATTTACATAATTTTAATTTTATTATTCATTCAATTTTAATGTTGATGAGATCATGAATACAGTGATGGTTGTTTGAAATATTATTTTATTTTATACTTTACATTTTTGTTAGTTGGAATTCCTGTCAGGTAATTCTCAATAGGAGCCTGGAGTCTGAATTTGTGCCTGGTAAGTGACAATCACTCGCCATTAGGTACATGGGTCTTAAAATTTATATTCACACATATAAGGGCCATTCCCGGGACGTGGACGGACCGTGCTGTTTGTCCACCGCACCGTGAACGGAACAAAAACCAAATGACGACGCCGAAGTAGCGACAGTACATTTACAATGGCCGCGTAATCTCGTTTCTTGTTGACGTCCCGTTCACGGTGCGGTGGACAAACCGCGTAACTAGTAAACTTCGTTTATTTTTAATTCAATTACAAACTTTACATTCATGAAACAAAGCATTGTTTCCAGCCCAACTCGTGGATAATAAAAGCAGGTAATTTACCAGCCATTTTGATTCAGAGCACGTTCTGTTAGTTTAACTAGGCAATCCTATGAATTATCGAATGGCTGTGTCAATCGCGTTGTTATTTGAGGAAACGACTGTTTGAAACCGCTGTTATTTTATGTGGGAATAAAATGGGAGGCTCAGTGTTTAAAATAAAAGAAAAATTGCCTTTTCGTCCAAATAGCGTAATGCCCTTTTATACTCACACGGTTTTCGTGCCGTGAAAAACTACGGTTTATTCGCTGTGTCTAACACGGTCGTCAGTGTTGTTGTATCACTATGGAAGCTTGTTGACAGACACATTTTTTCTACAGGGTGGCGCGGCTTATACGCCGTGTTTAGACACGGTCGTCATTGTTGTATGGATCACTATGGAAGCTTGTTGACAGACACATTTTTTCTACGGGGTTGTGCGGCTTATACGCCGTGTGTAGACATGGTCGTCAGTGTTGTATGGATCACTATGGAAGCTTGTTGACAGACACATTTTTTCTACGGCGCGGCTTATACGCCGTGTGTAGGTACGGTCGTCAGTGTTGTATGGATCACTATGGAAGCTTGTTGACAGAAACATTTTTTCTACGGCGCGGTTTATACGTTGTGTGTAGGCACGTTCGTCAGTGTTGTATGGATCACTATGGAAGCTTGTTGAAAGACACATTTTTTCTACGGCGCGGTTTATACGTTGTGTGTAGGTACGGTCGTCAGTGTTGTTTGGATCACTATAGAAGCTTGTTGACAGACACATTTTTTCTACAGGGTGGCGCGGCTTATACGCCGTGTGTAGACATGGTCGTCATTGTTGTATGGATCACTATGGAAGCTTGTTGACAAACACATTTTTTCTACTGCGTGGTGTATACGCCGTGTGTAGGCACGGTCGTCCGTGTTGTTTGGATCACTATGGAAGCTTGTTGATAGACACATTTTTTCTACAGGGTGGCGCGGCTTATACGGCGTGTGTAGACACGGTCGTCATTGTTGTTTGGATCACTATGGAAGCTTGTTGACAGACACATTTTTTCTACAGGGTGGCGCGGCTTATACGCCGTGTGTAGACACGTTCGTCATTGTTGTTTGGATCACTATGGAAGCTTGTTGACAGACACATTTTTTCTACAGGGTGGCGCGGCTTATACGCCGTGTTTAGACACGGTCGTCATTGTTGTTTGGATCACTATGGAAGCTTGTTGACAGACACATTTTTTCTACAGGGTGGCGCGGCTTATACGCCGTGTGTAGACACGGTCGTCATTGTTGTTTGGATCACTATGGAAGCTTGTTGACAGACACATTTTTTTTACAGGGTGGCGCGGCTTATACGCCGTGTTTAGACACGGTCGTCATTGTTGTTTGGATCCCTATGGAAGCTTGTTGACAGACACATTTTTTCTACAGGGTGGCGCGGTTTATACACCGTGTTTAGACACGGTCGTCATTGTTGTTTGGATCACTATGGAAGCTTGTTGACAGACACATTTTTTCTACAGGGTGGCACGGCTTATACGCCGTGTTAAGACACGGTCGTCATTGTTGTTTGGATCACTATGGAAGCTTGGTGGCAGACACATTTTTTCTACGGCGCGGTGTATACGCCGAGGGTAGGCACGGTCGTCAGTGTTGTATGAATCACTATGGAAGCTTGTTGACACACATTTATTCTGCGGCGCGGTTTGTACGCCGTAGGTACCGTAAAGAAACCCTGCCGTATACAAAGGGCCTCAGCTTGAACCTTACCCTTACATAGGTTCAATGAACTACAAATCAGTGGTAACAGCTGCACTACGAAAACTGCCCTGTCTGCTACGACAAACGTTTTAAATTTGTATTTTTTCGCGTACACTACATAGAAAATCATCATCTGACTAACCTTTTCCCAACTGGTTGCAGCTGAATATGGTCTGTATCTCGACAAAATACTTGTCAGAATATTTAACAGACATGCTTTAGCTACTTAAGTAAATAATCACTCAAAATGCTGTCAAGCATTTTAAGATACGGTTGGCTAAGTATATGTGGATTTATTTTCACACCCAGTTATCGTGTGTCTGTTACTTAATGTATCCGTATGTTTTTATTGCTCGCCGTTTTATCATGAGCTATTAATTTACAATTATCAATATTATGGTTTATTTGTAACATTAAAGCCTCGTGCAAACAGACGTGACGCGACGGCGCGACACGACGCCTGCACCGGTAATTGTTCTACCGTGGAGTTTTCTTAGAAATTGTTTTGTAAGAGTCGCGTCGCGCCGTCAGGTCGTGTCAGTCTGCACGGGGCTTAAGATAAGATCGTAATCTAAAATATATTAGTTGGTAAGTTTCAAGCTCTGGCCACACTGGGGCGAACCCTGCGCGGGATGCGTTGCGGTATGCGTGCGTCGATTGCTGTGTCCGTCCGTCGACCCCAATTCTTATTTTTAAAATAAATGTAGCCTAAGTTACTTCTTATCACATCAGCTATATGCCAGTGATAATCCTGTCAATTGGTTCAGCCGTTTCGGAGATTAGCCGGAACAAACAGAGAGACAGATAGAATAGTTTTTTTTTATAGTACCGCATATATTTTCACATGAATTTAGTAAAAAAGCTTAATTTTGACAATACAAACAGATACTTCAAATTTTATTTATTTGTATTTATAGATTAGGAAGTCACGCGACTATTTTTGCCAGTTTGAAACAAAGAAAAAGTATTTATTGGGACAAGCATAGGACATCTTAATAAAACTAAACACACTCATAAAAAAAAAAAAACAAGCAAAGTATAAATTTAAATAAAAGCAGAAAGTCCTGTGCGAGGCCAAAAGGCTCCTATCTCAGCATGATGCTGCGACATTTAATAATAAATGTCGCAAGCGCTGGTATCCTGGTAGGGCCCGCAGTGATGTCACGGATACATAAATAAAAATAAATTAAATGGCTGTATGAAATACAATAAAAATAAAACATATTATGTAGTCCGTACAAGTTACTGTTCATACAAGTTATTTCACAATCAGGCCAAGTGAATTTCGTCCCGCAAACCAAGTAGGATTCGCTTCAGTTTGACCAGATATAAGTTCATTCATACCTAACCTACTAATAAACTGTTCTAATGGTTTTATAACATTAATACTAAAACAAAAACAGCACACATAATATTTTTTCCGTACCTCACTCTGCTAAAGTGAAGCAAGATGGCTGCCGTGTCGAATCGATGTGTTAGTTATTTACTGCTAAGCTTAGCCGTATTGCATGCTATAAATTTTGTGAGTTTTAAAAAGAGATCGTTTTTTTAAGTTTGGTCGGTAGGTATCAGGTTACGATGGGTAGATTGGCTAGCAGCCAGTCCTGAGGTTAATAAAATGTGGTCTATAAAATACTACATCTACAGTAGTACTAGTTTCCTAGAGCTGGAGAATATGGGACCACCCTATGGTATCCCTTTTTCAATAAAAAAAGAATTGTCGAAATCGTTTTACGTGGTACAGAATTATTGCATACCATATATAAACATAAAAAAAGATTCCAACGAAAATTGAGACCCTCCTCGTTTTTAAAGTTGGTTAAAAATGATCAATGTTTTCTTATAATTATTGGAGATTTCATTGTCAGTTTTAAAAATCTAAGTAAAAAGCGAAGGTAATTTTTATTTTGAAAACCATTCTTTAAATTTTCTCTTGTCAACTAAAAAGATAAACACTACTAAACAAACTACAGTAATTCAATTTATCTAGTCTGAGTGACAATTTGTTGCGTACCCTAGTGGTTAAAGGGTTTACACTGATGAATTACTTGCAAACAGAAGTAGTTTATCGTGTGGAGCTAAAATATTATCAGATGCAAGGGCTAATCTTTCTTTCTTGATCCAGGATTTATTTCTGGCAGGACCACTTGGACCAAACACGTAATTGAAATTGAAATTGAAATTCTTTATTGCGAACCAAGTGTACAGAATTTTGGAAATATTAACAATAGGTAGGTTTTTAGAACTTAGTTGCCTGTTAAGGCATTGCAATCTAAATGGTAATATTTTTTTTATTTTAAATAATACTTATTTAATATTCCAGTTATACAGCTTACATCATATTACATTATTTACCATTATTCATACATTTTATATTATATCATACTTTTCTTATAATTTACATCACATTATATTAATATTAATCATTTTAATATTAAATAATTATTTTTCTTCAAGAAATTCTTTTACAGAATAATAGGAAGTATTTTAGCTTCCTTTTAAAAATACCAATTGAATGTAAGTTCTTAAGGGTCCGGCGGAGCTTGCGTAGTTCATACAAACGTAATACCAAAATAATTTGTAAATCAAACATATTCTTAAGTTAGTGTGTATTTATTCCGATTGGATTATAGAATATCTAGGCTCCCAAATATATATTTTGAATGGACACTGATTTAAAGACGAGTTATGAGAAAAATAAGTTTTCTATAGAAATTTGAAATTTCTCATATCTCGTCTTTATATCAGTATCGGTCTGCTTAAGCAGAACTTTGGAAATCCAGTGCACGAAAAAAATCGCCGCGATTTTATTACGGTCGTGCGTACGTGGGCTTACATGAATCCGTTTGGCGTATCTCACATATTGATCTAATACATTAATTTGGGCCTTGAACACAATTGCTTATCTCCCATAGTATTTAAATATATTACATTGATTTTACATTCTGTGATTACTACCTCACACACTGGCTTATTAATTGTAAAATTTTAGGGAAATCGTCTATTTGTACAATGTTTGTAAATATGTGAGCACCATGTATCTATCACATTATTAATTTATCTGTTTTTGCTTCATTTTTAATTCTTAATTCTTTTTACCTATTGTGGTATAGTAATTTTATTCTAGGTGCATCTTCCTTACATATAATTATATAACTAATGTACTTGCACAAAATATTGTAAAACATTTTAAAAGAGTAACGGTGGAGTTTCTTGCCCATTCTTCTCCATACGAAAACTACCTTTTGGAAGGGGCGACTAGAATCAATTCAATTTTTTTGTAAATGTTAACGTTCAAAAGTGCCTTATAAGGGCCTATTTGAAATAAATGATTTGACTTTGACTTGGACGATATCGTCTGATTGGTAGTTTCATACAATTACTACTAACCGCTTCCACACTGTGTCGGTGTAGTCAACGGTATCGTCGCCGACATTGACTGTCGTGCAAATATCGGCGGACGACACAGTGCACTGGTTCACTGCTGTCATTATTACCTCAAATACACGATTACTCTTTTGGAATCGCACGGCGATGTAAGCTTTTGCTGGCGCAACGCGAAAATTCCGAAGCTGCTGTGGCATACCGCATGACAATAAGCTGTTGGTTACGTCTTGTCACATAGGTACCGTTATCGTCCCGATATCCGATATCGTCCCGATATTGTCGTCCGAGCAGACGATATGTCAGTGTGAAAACGGCCATTCAGTGCCGAGTATACGCGAGTCAGCGTCACCGACTGACTGGAGCCGAGTGTACCCGATTCAGCGTCATCAACCCGAGCATGACGGTTCAGTTTTGTTCACTCTTCAGAAAGAGCGAAAAATGCGCCTAAAGAAGTATTTACTTCATAAACTGCAACCATTTTCTCCACATCTCCACTAACTAACTTACTCAATAACAATCTCTTCCATCAATGTAATCTGTCGTGTTTCTAATCGGGGCCTGTTACTTAAACGTTAATCTATTTGGTCTTATACGAACCATTTAATAAAATGGATAGGGGACACAAATGGTTTAGTGAGTTCTGTAGGTAAGATTTAATTACTTTTGGGATATCTTTTTAGGATGTTATTAGGATATAACTGCCTCGTTAATCTAGAAAGAAAGAAAGAAAGAAAGAAAAAAAGGTTTATTTGTCACAGAGACACGTTCATACAAATAACAAAAATATAAACAACATAAATATTTGGCAGCTGCACGTCATGACTGTGACAAGAAGGCTTCCACTCAGCATAATTCTGTGCTATGAGAGACCCACAGCACAGCGCTGATTTTCAGTGGTCACCCGAAAAATACGTACGTCTAGTGTTCGCAGCACTACTGCTGAGTTTTGAGGTTTTGAGTTCGATTCCCAGATCGGGCAGTGATAATGGGATTTTCATCAGGAATTTCTCAGCAGCAGTCCGGAGTCTAGATTTGTACCCGGTTGATGGCAATAGGCTCACCCAATATATGGAAGAAGTAAATACCTAGCCGAATTCTGGGCCGAGTCCATTTAGACTGCTATCGTCCCGCTAAGAAGAAAAGATTGGACATAAACGTAACTGGCGAAATGCGGGTCGAAATCGGTACACCTCTGCCTAACCCTTCAGGGAATATAGGCGTGATGTTTATAGGATATCTTTCATGTTGTTATACCCCTCTTGTGTCCATGATTAAATAATAGAATCATTTTTTTTGCCCATCATCACCATCATCGTTTCAGTCGAAAGACGTCCACTGCTGGACATAGGCCTCCGCCAAGCACCGCCACTTCGACCGATTCTGTGCCTCCGGCATCCAGCGGCCTTTGCAAGGTCATTGGTCCATCTTGTGGGAGGCCTTCCAACGCTACGTCTTCCGGTACGCGGTCGCCACTCCAAAACATTTTGTGCATAATAGATGGTGAAAATAAGCGTTTGAATTTAATCCTAATTATACCCCTCCTCACATATGTACACACTTAAACTCACGCCTTCTCCCCCCATGGGAAGAAGGCGACCCCCAAGCCAACCCCCATGTGTTGGCAAAGACTATAGAACGCCACCTGCTACGGTCCTTATATACTCCTATTGCTTCATTTTGATCCCAGGCAATATGTTAATTAATATTGGAGTATCTCATTTGAACCCGGAAAATTCTCGGGTTAATTTTTGTGATAGGGTCTTCCACTATTAACCGCATTATTTTTATAGCATCCAGCGATATGGTCATCCTATGATACACGTTACGTAAGAGTAGTATAATAATTACTTTGTGGTGACAATCGATGTCGCTTTAAATTACGATAATTGCTTTAAACTGGGTTAGTTGTTCGTTGCATGTTATATTATTTTCAACCACATCTGCGAAACACGAGTACAAAATATTAAAGAAAAAGCCCGAGAACAAAATATTAAAGAAACTACATTTAATTGTAAATTATGATACAAGTGTGTAATGATCAATGCACACGCGTTTCATGAGACATTTTTTTCAACACTCTAGCGAAGCAAATTAAAGTTTTATAAAAAAATTAAAGTTTTATAAACTAATTACCAATGTAAAGAATATTGTGAAATATGGCCCGCGGGTTCCTTTTATCGCGGTGTTTTCGCAGGTTGAAAGAGAGGCAAAGGCACGAAGCCGTCGAACAGTCTAATAGGTATTAAAACCCAAAAAACTGTTTTTTTTGTATGTAGAACACAAATAATTATTTTTTTGGGAGTGGGGACACTTGACTCTAACAAAAACTAGCACTTTACAGCTTAATATTTCGCAAACGGATCCCTGAATTTAAAAATGGTTTTTTACACCCACAATATTTTTAAACGACCTTTCCAAAGCCATTTTTCCATGGTGTGGGGGCCACCCCAAGACGATACCAACCACCAAAAGACGAAAAAAGAAACATCCCTACTTTACGTAGGGGAGGTAACCTCAATTTTTTTATTTTGTTTATTTTTTTTTACCACTTTGTCGGCGTGATTAATATGTATACCCATGCCAAATTACAGCTTTCTGGTACTAACAGTCTCTGAGCTAAGTCGCGGACAGACAGACAGTCGGACATGACGAAACTATAAGGGTAACACGTTAAAATATTAGGAATATCGTATAATTTTACAATGTTTGTAAATATGTGAGCACCGTGCATCTATCACATAATTAAATTATCTGTCATTCCTTAATCTTTCATTATTTTTACCTATCGTGGTATCGTAATCTTATTCTAGGTGCATCGTCTTCACATATAATTATATAATTGATGACAAGATATTGATAGATTATTTTAAAAGAGTAACGGTGAAGTTTCTTGCCCATTCTTTTCCATACGAAAACTACTTTTTGGAAGGGGCGACTAGAATCAATTATTATTATTTTGTAAATGTTGACGTTCAAAAGTGCCTTTTTGTGCCTAATTGAAATAAATTATTTGACTTTGACTTCAAAGTCAAAGTCAAATAATTTATTTCAATTAGGCAAACATGCGTGTTTTTTATGGTTCCGTAGTCAACTACGGAACCATAAAAAACACGCATATTTAATACACTGCATTATGAACCCAAAAGTTCAATAAGAGCCACTTTACGAGCAAGTGTGTTTAAAAATTACATAAAACGCTTAAAGTCATCTTACAAAAATGGCTCCTACACTACCTTAGCATAATCTGCAAGGCTGACCGCTTTTAGTTTGCATTTAAAAATAGTCTAGGAGCGCGTATTGTTTTGCTTTATATATATAAATAGGTGGGGTAAGACAAAGAGCTAGGTTCACACGTGACTGCCGAGATATGAATGCAGAACTTAACACTAGAGAGAACGGTTCGCAAAAAAAGTAATTAAACATTTAAATTACTTTTTATTGTACAAATAAAAAATTAAAAATTTATGACAAGTACACAATTTTGCAAATGAAAAATATTGAAAACCAACAGTCAAAAGTATGAAACACGCTGAGCTTTTGTAAAAAGCGCGCGTAGTGTAAAAAGTGTTCAAAGATTTTATAGACACAGAAATATCTCATGTACAGTCAATGCCCACGGGCACACAATAGTCATTAAAACATTTTATTCAACTTTCACTGGAAAATCAAATAATAGTATTCATTATACCCAGTAAATCCCCGTAGGGTTTCAAAGTTATCATGTACGTATACAGAATGAAAACCTATTTTTGCATGACTATTCTCATTGTATAATATAAAAGGCATGAGATGAAAGGATAATACGTAAAGGTCAATGAATGTGCCGTCAATATCATAATGTCATCAGAAAAATAAATCTTTGAAGTAACGTTATTTTGTGATATTATTATGTTGGCAAAAAGGCTGACGCCCCTACAAGATAGAAAAGGTTACCGTTAGTAATCATTTTCCTTACTAATGCTTACAAAACCGAATGGAACCGAGATGTTTGCCGAGGCGCGTGTGGATTGTTTCTACACAGTCATGCGCAAGCGGTGCACATGCCTGGTGCGCAGGGTGCGGGCCAGCCGCAACAGTATCCTGGAGGCTTTTCGACTGTCAGTACGTGAACCACTGCTGCATGGTTCACGTACTGACTAATGTTAAGATATTGTTTTAATTTGATTTGTGATGTTGATTTTAATTTGATTTGTTTTTTAATTTGATTTAATTTTGTAAAAAAAAATATTTTATTTATGATTTTGTAATTGTTAATTCTGTTTAATTGTACATGTGATCCAAGATGATTGAAATCAATAAATAATAATAATAAATCTGTTCGACTTACGTATTCTTCTTTTTCTGCCCTTGTTTCATGTTACTTCGGATCCTCGCAACACGTTATTTTTTTTACATCATCCCCTGTTAGCCGTCATACTTTCATTCACTCCTTTGTCTTTCATTGTATCTCTCTATTTCAATTTAAAGTACTTACAGACATAGTATGAAAGGTCTCACACAAGCCTCCTCTTTGTCAGAGGGAGTGGGCTGTAATTTACAACGCGAGCCCAGCGCGGATTGGTAGATGTCACATGTCTTTGAATTTTTAGTTCTAGGAAATACCGGTTTCCTCACGATGTTTTCCTTCACTGTTTTCAGAGCAGTGGTATGAAATTCTTGCAGCGTGCAAGAGGTTTAATATTATTTTCCATACCACACTCTGTCAATACTACGAATGAAAAATATAGTTTGACAAGGAAACATTGTGTATATGCGGTAAAGGTATTTTTGAAATACTTTCTTTGGCATTTATAAATTAAACTTTTCATTCCGCGATAAGGATTTTATCACTAACAGATATTTATATGTTAAATAATACAGTTCTAATCTCGATTTAGGTTAATAGTGGTGCCGATTCTCTTGTCACAAATGCCTCTAAACTAGACTAAAAACCACCAAAATTTAGTTTATTCCTGTCAAACGACCATTCCTCATTCTGAAATATACTAAATTGACACAACTTAACTATATTTTAGTTTGACAGCACTAGGATGGAACTGAGTCATTAATTTAGTAAAAATAGCAATTTTGCTTTTCTGAATTTGATGTTTTTTAAAGCGTAGAGGCTACGCGCGGTTACAGCTCTAAAAAAAATCACGGGGTAGGACAAACAAGTACCACGTGGAGTCGCGATTGTCAAATTCGATTTTATTTGTGTCAAAATTATTTTTAAATTTAGAGATTTATTTTTTGCAGATTAACTTTAAGATTCTCATAGCCAAAAGTAAGGAATTTTAGTGATAGTTTAGTTTTAGTTTAGGCACCAATGTCCATTACTTGACCGTAAAGTCTTAGCCATTTTACCCGAGTTCAATGCCCTATTAACGACCCATTATAATAATAGCTGTCTTGGACTATATTGGCAACTCAGACAATTTATGTTCGATTGACTATCTAAGATACGTACCGAAGTTTTGATAGTTTTGAGTACACCCATCTACAGTTGAAATGTGTGCAATACAACGTCGGAGAGAGCGATGCACTCAATTTATTACTCATTGCTATTCCCGTTGTGAGTTTGTTGCACGTTGTTAGGTAGTAAATACTGCAAGTACTCAACTTTAGACAGTGCTGGGCAATGCCCTTCAATCTTTGCTATGGTTTCTAGTCCCAGATCACGGAGACTCCTCGGCAACCGCTACTGACGGTGGCAGTGACATTGACAAAGAAGAAAACAAAGAAAGCAAAATAAATGTAAGTTAAGTAAAATTTACCCCAGGTTAAGGCACACGAACACAAAAAAAAACAGAACTTTGAAACAGTATTGTGTGCCTCACGCCTGCACCAAATAAGCCCAGTTCAGCATAAATGCAAGACAATTGGTTACTGACACTGGTTTTCAACCGGACCTTATGTTACGAGGATGTCATACAAATGTAAATCAGTTTTGGTGTGTGTGTAAATACATAGATAGATTTGTGTAGTAAATAAGAATAAACTCGATTAGATATTTGTTTAAAAATAATTACTTCTAATACAGTCAACAGCCGGTCTATTTTGTAATAACCTCACGGTAAAAACTTAGGTGAAGTGAGCTTGAAGTAAGCTGTCATTCCACCTGCTGCTAGGGACTGACAGCTCCCTCTGAGCCCACTTCACCTAAGTTTTCACGGTGAGATGGTTACAGAATAGCACTGCAGCCGATCTATTCTGTAAAAATCTCATGGTAAAAACTTAGGTGAAGTGAGACTACAACACAAATGACATATAGAAACTGACAGCTTTGAAGGCGATCTGTGACAAATGCTGTGCGCTCAACGCACTTAACGGGCCACGAATTTTATTTGTACTACAGTCTCTAGACGCTGCTGGCGCGACGCTTTCGTACTTCTCTAGTCAAAATTCAAATTCAAAAATCTTTTATTCAAACTAGGCTGAGAATCAGCACTTTTCGAACGTCAAAATTACATAAGACAGTCCCCCAAAACGCCCAACCGTCACCACTTCCTAGTGCTTTAGCTGGGAAGAAGAAGTGGCGCAACAAACTCCCCAGCAGCACAGCTGTCTGTTCAGTTAGAAAAAAATGATTCTATATAATAGTATGCAAAATGATATTTACATTACGCAACACAAAACATAATTTAAATTATAAAATTAATAGCCATATGACAGCTAGCACACGTCAATATACCAACCAAAAACATCGAGAACTATACTCAAGCAGAAATAAAAAAAATAACTTAACGAAAACAATATCTAAATAAAAGCCTCCAGCCTCCAGCCTCCGCTTACATATGTGTAAGCGTGCTGTAACTAGAAGTTATAATTGATAAACTAGGACCATCGAGGTAAATTAAAAAAAATATCAAGGTCGCTAGCTAACCACATATTTCAATGCAACTCATAAAAAAGATGAGAGAAAGAGAAATAGTAGACTGTATACTGTTTCTGTTCCTGACAGGTTAATTTTTAATTATTACGCGGGGAAGGGATGTCCGAGAAGGACATTATATTGACATGATTGGTGATGTTCTTCAGAAAGATCAGGCGTGCGTGTATAACCAGATGTATGAACGTTAACTGTTTCATTGTAGTTTCTGCTTACCATGAGGAAGAAGGCATGAGTTTATGTATGTTTGTGTAGGCGGGGTATAATTCCGTCATTATTATGTTACTCTTAGAAAAAAATCGGTTAAAAAAACATACTCATACAAAATATTATATTCACACATCCGCCTCTTTTGCCAACCCTACCCGATGACGTCACAGCCGGTGTCTCAGTTTATTCCGGCTGAATATTTCAGGCCGTAATTACAGCCTCTTTTCAGCCATTCACGGTCGTGGCTTGCCCTTAATTCGAGCCCAGGGCACACAGTATAAAATATTCAGTAGATCAACACTGTGTCACAGAATTATCTTTGTGAGTTTAAAAGGTTGTGTTTTGTGTTTTTGTGATTCATTTTGGTTGTTGCTTATTTGATTTGGTATATATCTCTGTTCTTTAACTAATGGGATTAATTTAAGGTTAATTAATTTTATTGTATTGAAGTGAGCTGTCGTGGTGGTTTAGAGGTTTCTGAAACCGCTTTATTGCAGGTTGGTTCTTGTTCAAAACCTGGTTTGCAATGTAAGTGTTTCGATATTCCGTGTTTTTGAACTAATCTAAGACGTTACTGACCAATGAAGAAAATATCGTGTAGATATTTTTATTTTTTTTATACATAACGGGGAAGCTCTTTGCTTGCATCTCGCCTGATAGTAAGTGATGATCAGGCCGAAAGTGGAAGCGAGCTTCACCCGGAATCCTCAACCACAGAGGAACTGGCTATCTTACCTCTACCAAAACACAACAATGCTATTAACATTGTTGTTATGGCGACAGACTTAGATAAGATGGTGGTAGCTAGCCAGGCGGACTTAGAACAAGCTCTACCACCAACCAAACCGAGCAGAAAATTTTGCCCCCACTGGCAATCGAACCCGGGACCTCTGGGTCTGAAACAGGAGGTCTAACCAGACCACAGAGGCGGTTAATACGGCGGCTATAATAGCCAACAAGCAATGAGCTACTATAATTGTCGATGTTCGTTCTTATCCGTATGTATTATTTTCACTGTAGCCAAAGAGACAGTTCATCATCATCATCATTTCAGCCCAAAGACGTCCACTGCTTGACATAGGCCTCCCCCAAGCACCGCCACTTTGACCGGTTCCAAGCTTCTCGCATCCAGCGGATTCCTGCGGTCTTCACCAGGTCATCGGTCCACCTTGTGAGGAGCCTTCCAACGCTACGTCTTCCTGTTCGCGGTCGCCACTCCAGAACCTTTCGGCCCTATCGGCCATCTGTTCTGTCAGCAATGGGTCCTGCTCATTGCCACTTAAGTTTGGCAATTTTTCGGGCTATGTCGGTTACCTTGGGTCTACGGATCTTCTCTTCTCTTTTGGTTCTTCTACGGATCCCTATGGACTTAACTGTCTGTGTCGAAAGACACAGACAGTTAACTATGGTTATTTCAAACTTAATCACTTCTCTACGCTTTTAAATCTTAAAAGGATGTGACTCAATTACAAAATTTCAACTAAGTTTTAATTAGTTCCAAAATGTAGTTCTGGCCTAGAAAAATAATTTTATTCCGAGAAAACCAGTAGTGACAATGGCTTTGCCACATCCGTTAGAGTTAGTTATTTTTGAGTTTGAGTTTGAGGGTTTTTTGAATGTGTTTTACTTACAGTATTTGTAAATTTTGAAAATAACACTTATCTAAAATACTTAATTATGTAGTAACTAATAGTAAGTACCAAGCATTAGTTCATTTTTTTGTAATATTAGGTCTTTCGAACTATTTTAATTAAATAAATTCTTTTTTGGCAATCAGTCAAATTAATATTTTTTTACATTTATTTTAAAAAGCTAATTTTAATACAAGTCTATAATGTCTATCGACAAATTCGTAATAAGAACATTAATTGGACCAATTCGCTCTAAAGATGAAAGAAATGGATAATGTACACTCCCCAACATTTTCAATCCCTACTCACTCCCGTAACACTTCAAAAACGTATATGATCAATACAAGCACTACCAGTCTCCGATATTTATTCATTAATTAATTATAATAATTATATTATATAATGTTATAGCTGTGAAGCTACCTCGCTTCAGAGCTGACAGTAAATATAACATTATTATTATTCTAACCATTACGCCAATTACGAAATAAACAGAAAAATATGAAATACAGAGAGGGACATAATTATTAATATTTGTAGTATGTGCGTATAAAATAACATTGTACCGACATCTAATAAAAGTTTACTCAAATATAAACTATTGATCTACCTCGTAAACTAAAGTAGGAAAGACAAATATATATAAATTGGTCGTCCTTTAGATTTAGGTAAAATTTAACGTGGTTTCTTTAGGTTTATGTTGATAATACCGTATAAATCCTTGGCACACTCAACAAAACTCATTTGACTTTATTATACTATAGGTAATTAGAATTTTATTGAGTCAATCAATCAACTCAGCCATCGCAGTCCACTGCTGGAAATAGTCCTCTCCCAGGCTGCGCGATAACACTCTGTCCTTCGTTTTCCGCATCCAGTTTGTCCCACCCACCTTTTTAAGGTCGTTGGTCCACCAAATTGGGGGCTTTCTATACGCTTGCAGATATGCGGTCTTATTGGGAATTGATTGAGAACGCAACCATAATATTTGTTTATTTTTAGTTGGCCTTACTGTGAATAATGCACTTGGCATTAGGTTGGCAACATTCTTCCCTATTTCTATCTTCATCATGTTTTGTAGAACTTGTGGTCGAACAATAAAATACGTTTTGTGCATTTTATTCGAGTTAGTTTATTGAAACAATCCCAGTTTATCAACAGGTCTCCACTCCAGGACTTGTCTACTCCACTGACCATCGGACCTTCGACAAACATGGCCAGCCCACTGTCATTTCAGCTTGCTTACTCTGCCAGCTGTCTCGGTAACAGCTCTGTCGGTAACTCCTCTAATCCCAGCGCCGAATTTACCCCAACTTACTACTATGAATAATCGAGTTCTTCATTATGAGCGTATTTCTAAGGCCTCCGATTGTGGTTTAGTTTTGTATAAACTTTTGGCTGCTACTGAGAATTCCTTTCTTCCTAAAAAACAAATATTATAAAATTATGCTTGAATTTAGAAAAGATGCTGATGAAAGTTGCAGCATTTTTTATCGTTTCTAATAAATACCGTTACATAATTATCGACCTGTTTATCCATCACGACATTTTTACGCTCAATAATAAATGAGAAAAAATACTGACTTGACATACTGCTTAAAGAGATACTGTGAAACCGACTTTTATAAACTTCAATTCAGTGTGATTTTTACTCATTGACTACCTGTCGCTTTTAATTAATCTTAGATTGAAATAAACAGGAAGATGATAAATAAAATTGGTAAAAAAAAAAAAGTTTTAGGTAATTCTTTTCATGAATAATATTAGGATCTCCATAATCATAACATCACGCCTTGTTTCCCCGATGGGTTGGGCAGAGGTGTACCTATAGTACACCCACATTTCGCCAGCTATGTTTAAGTCCCACATAACAGGGGGCGAGCCTATTGCCATCAACGGGGCACGAATCCAGATTCCAGGCTACTACTGAGAAATTCCTGATGCAAAAACCCAATAATACTTTTCCCGACCCGGGAATCGAACCCAGGACTGAGCATGAGCTCAGCAGTAGCGGCTGCGACCACTAGACCATTGAGGCAGTCTACTTACTATACTTCTCAGAAACAAAAATACACAAAATTATGAAAATGATGACACAACATATTATTATACCGCTTAAGAAGCAATGATCGAACAATGATGAACTGAAGCGCAAACCCCTCACATACGCATTACACAACTTCACTCACATACCATCACCCACACACTCGCTACACATCTCACTAACCCATACTACACTTACACAATTACACACTCTCCAGATCAACTCTACTCACATTTGTTTTTTTTTTAAGTAATTTTTCTACTTGCATGCATCCCTTTGCCATGTTATTGCATATTAGTAATATATAAACGTTCGAGAGAGCCTTGACTTTCATAGTACAAGTTTTACTTAGTTTGGAAGTCAAGAGTTTCAAAGTGTGTACCAATGTTTCTTGTGCAATAAACGATTTTTTTTTTTTTTTTTTTATGATAATATTTGGTGTCATAATTTTCATCATTTTGTGACATCTTCTCAATTCCACCCTTTTATCTAACAACAGGACGCCATCGTAACACAATTTAAAGGGTACTTCCAATTTTCAGGGGTCGTATCGATTTGGACCCTTAAGCGTTACCTTAAAGTGATCAGTTTTTGGGACCCTGAAGGTCCCAATAGATTCTATTATTGCTCAAATTTATTTCGTGATCGTTCGATGATAATACAATTTCATTTTTGTTCGGATTATCGTTTACATATTACTGCTTTGATTTTCTTTATATATCGAGTAGGACGGTGAGTATCATATTTTTGGAGTATTCAATAATTGAATATTTCTTGCATGGTATAGTTGACCTCGTAATTGCTTTAGCACTTTTGACAATAATAACAACAAAATTGAAATAGAAAGAAAACTAAGAAAGAAAATACGTTTATATTGCGGTAATCATAACGCAAAGAACAAACACAAAGGAGAACAAGTTGGGGGAAAATATGTCACATCCACGCAAAACGGCCGTCGAACTAAGGTTGAAATCACATCACTGTCATGTAGACAAATACACCATTGTCGTTTTATGACGACACGTACAAGTAACACCCAACCTTAGAGTGATAAAGCACTTACCAGGTCGACGATACCTCTCCATTTTCATTTTCATTTATATTTCCATTTTCTATCTTGCTAAGTACCTGGTACTTGTTGATAGGCCAACAGTGTTCTCTCATACCTATTAACACTGTAATTTGAAAACATTGTAAAACCATTTACTTTTAAAAGGGTAACCGTGGAGTTTCTTGCCGGCTCTTCTCCATAGGAAACGACCAATTGGAACCGTGCACCTAGCTTCTGACGTTTCATAAGTGCCCTTGTAGGTTTTTGTGAAATAAAATATTTTGAATTTGAATTTATAGAAATGCTTACATTCTGTTTTTTTTTTTGCTAAACCATGTGTTTTTCAAGAACTATTGCCAAATAAATGTTATTATAATTAATTTCTTTCTTTTTACCGATCTTATTGTTTACTCAATATTAAGAATATCGTTTTTTGTTTATTTTCTTACACAAAATCCCTAAAAATATACTCCGTGAATTATAGGAGTAAGGAAAATGACTTAACAGGGATCAAATTAAATTCGGGTAATTTATTTTCATGCTTGGCTTTCCTCGGGAAATAAGATAATTTTCCTTATAGTAGAGTCGGAACCTTTGTTATAAAACTATGAAGGCAGTTGCAGAGAGTATTATTAATAAAAAATACTGTAAATATCATCATCTGCCTAGCCTTTTCCTAACTATGTTGGGGTCGGCTTCCAGTCTTACCGGATGCAGCTGAATACCAGTATTTTATATGGAGCGACTGCTTATCCTGACCTCCACAACCCTGTAGTTACTGGGTAACACGATACCCCTTGGTAAGACTAATTGTCAGAATTTTGGGTTTCTGACTACCTACCCGTAACGACTGTCAAAGATCTACGAATGACAGCTGATATCCCTTATCCCTTGGTAAGACTGTAATGTAAATAATATATTTTTGTTAATCTGTGTCAGTCAATCACTGACTGTCTGACGACTGTCTAGGAAATAATGCGAACTGGGTGTGGGATAATACACGTATTTATCTCGTCTGCTCGACGTCCGTATATCCGTCTGTCACTGCAGGTATCCATCAGAATATCAGCGTCAGGTATATTTGCCTGACACATGCTGAGCTGTTGAGCTGTCCTATTTGGTGCAACCTTAAGAGCTTATATACTGAAAATGGGCAACGTCGTAAATAGCTGTCAAATATTTCGCCGTTTTGATTGATTTGGCAATATTACTGGATGGAAATAAGAAATATGGCTAACTAGTGAACTAAAATATTGATTATGAAATGCAATAATTAATATCGTAACACCGAATATTTAGTTTTAGATGTAAAAAAAGTATTAGATGCACACTGCATTTGATGTTGTAATCGTTGTAGGTGTAAAAAACACCTAAAACGGTTACAACATCAAATTCAGTGTTATAATTGCAACTCATTATTAATAATCTAGTTCCACTAGTTAGCCATATTTATTATTTTCGTACAGTAATATTGCCAAATTCATCAAAAAACAGGTAATTGAATATTTCACAGCTATTTGACGACGTTGCCAACTTTTTGGATGAACTCTCTTAAGATGCACTTTGTATGTAAATTCTTCCACTAATAGGGAGGTTTTTTTTTGGGTGAGAATTTTCAAATGACTTCTCCCGCTCTGGGCGAAGCGGGAGGGCTTGTCAGACTCTTACTGACTAAAACCCACCCGTGTTCCTTCAGTTGCCTGTACGTTGCCAGGGGCCACGGTATCCCTTTCGGACTTTCCCGCAAACTAATAGGAAACTAAAACTAATAGCTTAGGTGTTGCCGAGTGTCATGGGATATATTTTATGATGAAACAAGAAATGTCTGGAGGACGCGAAGTCGCTGACGAAGGTAGTTCTACATAACTGATTAAACAAAAACCCTTTGTTATTGAATAGAACCTTTTCTAAATCTTGTATTACTTGCCAACTCTCCCGGAAAATAATATTATATAATATCCCTTTTACAGTTCCTGAAGTGGAATGAGAAAGCATAAAATAATGAATGAATAAAAATAATCTATCTTTTATCCTTACCTATTATAAAACAAAGTCTCCCGCTGCGTCTGTCTGTCTGTCTGAAGGCGATAAACTCAAAAACTACCAAACAGATTTTCAAATGGTTTTCATCAATAGACGAAGTGATTTATGCGAAAGATTTTTGTGTATAATTAATTAAGGTTTTGTGTAAATTGGCTGCAATATGACTATTACTGTCGAAGATGTCGGAAAAAATCATGCCTACTGGGAGATTTACTGGCGTGCGCCGCGTAATCCTTAAGAGATACTTCACATTTATATTCTACAGAATTGTAGATCTTTAAAATTTCAATAAAAAAAATTGCAATAGCATATATCTACCTTCTAAGAATCACCTACAGTAACCATTGTTATCTTTCAGAATTTGATAAAATTTTCATTATTGTTTCCGAAGCTATTTTGACCGGTATTAATTTTATCCTTATCCAATAAAATATGTTATTTAAATTGGGCATTTAATTAAGATCAAAATATACATGACTTTAAAAGATATCACAGATTCAAAATTACGCGTAACAAAATAATTATGGTTGACGACAATGCGAGCGCAGCGGTAGGAGTCAATGACTTTTCCTCAGCTATTAGGTATCTAATCCCTGTAGTAAGTACCCATGGGATATTTTTCGACATCCACGTGGGCGAAGGCATCGGGCAAAAGCGAGTCTATTACAAAATCTATATATTAAAAATAGGGAAATTATTAGTGCCACAACAGAAGTTTTCTTTAGCACCTGCAACCTACCGTCTTTTTTCGTATGTAGGCAACGAGTTAATAGAACAGCTTTTATTATATCAATTCATCATCTTTACTATTTCTTATTCCAACAGAATATAAAAACCAGCTTCAATTTACAAACGTAAATTAATATGAGTCAGAGCTACCGATAAATATATTTACTTCTGAATTGATAACTCAGCGACTAATGTTGTAAGTGGGCTATTTTATATATTTTAGAGATTCAACATCTGTCTACTAACGAAATCAAATTCCAACTTCAAAATTACCCATAAAACTTTTTTATTCAACAACTAAATAATATTCTATTTTCATGAAAATTATTAGCAACACAAGCGTGGGAGTGTAACTAATGCTCTCTGGGAATTTGCGCCAATGTGCGAGCTCTATTCCGGTTCCGATTCCGATCAATACATTTTAAAACTTTCGATTCCAGTTCCGTAAAATGACTTCCGTAACGTCCCTGATAGTTATATCCCTAGGGATATAGCTATATACCGTAATATAGTTATATGAAAGCGGTTCATCTAACTAGGAATATAACTATGATACGAGCACGGCCTTGTAATATGACTATTAGGGCACTCCGACCTAATAAGTTAGGTTGGGTTAGAACTGTGACCAATTATACGCGAGCCGACCGAGCGAAGCGAGCGGTGCCACGACAGCAGCCGGCGAGCACTACGTCAAAATTGGTCGCAGTAACTAAATTAGGGCACTCCGACAGTTATTATCATTCACCTCTGTTTCTAAACACAATCACTTACAGTCTTGTATATAATTTTTGTATGTTCAAGAGGGTAGGTTTAATAGTCAAGTCATCAATTACTCACGGTAACATTATAAATATAGATAGGTGACTACACGAAATTAGAGCTTTCATTTACCATTATTTAATGACAATAATAAGGTAATTTTATGTTCAATTTTAGTAGATTCACTCATCAATTACTTATGCTAACGTATAAAAATATAGGTGACTATATAAAATGAGAGTACGTTGAAATTATTTTATAGATGCGGTTGATATGTCGTGGCCAGATCTTAAAATTGATCATTTCATGAAATGAACATCATCCACTGGTTACATCATGATGTGGCCTGGCCAGATCATTGAATACTCAACGTTTAATGATATGAACAGTTAAACGCACGACTACTTCATGATGTGGCCAAACATCGTATCGTATCGTATCTGATCATATCGTAAAATAGTTAGATTATCCACCGGTAGAGGCGTTGATGTCGCTTTGTTTTTGATATGCATCATGGCGGCGGCATACAACAAATCATACAAAGTAGAGTGACCATGCACAAAAAGTCGATGGACTTTTATTGGGTTTCCAAATATGATATTATGGAAAGCGATCAACTTGGAAGTAGTGCTCGCCGGCCGCTGCCGCGGCGTAACATGCAACATAGCACTTAAAATTAGTTTCTAAAAATTAAAAATTTGCGTCGCTTGCGTGGTACCACGACCAAATGGGTTAGGTTAGGTTAAAACTGTGAACCGAGAGCCGAGCGAGCGCAGCGAGCGGTGTCGCGGCAGCGGCCGGTGAGTGCTACTTCCAAGTTGGTCGCAGTTACTTGACTATTTTTACTTCACCATACACCATGGATACCCTACATTAATGATATGGCCAAACGTCGACTGACATATCATTAAACGTTGACGTTTAAACGATATGGCCAATGTTAGCTGGCCATTTCATGAAATGTTCAATTCTAAGATCTGGCCACGACAGATACACTTATTAGCAGCTGGCAATGCGTAGACATATCATAAATTTATTTGGTTAAGAATTATCACCATGCTGCTTCATATTAACAGTAGCTTGTTTCAATATATGGTCGAATGAAAAGCATTTATTAGCCGCTAAAAGTTCG
Organism: Xanthia icteritia; assembly: GCA_949128155.2. Taxonomy (NCBI): domain Eukaryota; kingdom Metazoa; phylum Arthropoda; class Insecta; order Lepidoptera; family Noctuidae; genus Xanthia; species Xanthia icteritia. The sequence continues at coordinate 7,468,828 of OX421959.2, read as the reverse complement.
TCGCTGACCTATTAATTCATTAGACAACTAAATATATTTGAAGACGAGAATGACATTTGAAAGAAGCTGCCTTAATTAGCACCCTTAAAAATAAAATTCGAAAACGCATCACTTGAGAACGTCAGGATCAATTTGGCTATTTTCTTGTTTTATAATTTTTGTTATAGTCCGATTTTTTTTTTATAAAAAAAGTTTCCTGAAAAAAAAAGAAAATTCGGGAAAATTGAAAGTGCATTTTCCATAGTAATTTTGAATGAATTACTGATATTAGGACAGGGCAAAGTCTGTCGGGTCGGCTAGTGAAGAATAAAAATAATAGCGTAATAAAATGAATATCATTATTTTCATTTGAATAGAAAGATATTGTATTTTAAGACTACCTCATTGGTTTTGCGGACTTCGACTGCTAAACATTTAGTTATATTCTCGTGTCGGGCAGTTGCTAGATATTTCCATTGGCAGCAAAGAGTCTTACTCCCCATTTCTTTCAGACTTTTATTTTTTAAACAGTTCTCCTTTACTTCAACTAAAAAGTTTACACAAAACTTTATCCGGTATATTCTGTGCTAGCTTGAAGTGAGCTGTCATTCTACCTTATGCTGATGATTGGCAGCTCACTTCAAGCTCACTTCACTTTCACTTTCAAATTTAATGTGAGATTTTTTACAGAATAGATCGACGTAGATGTAAGTTAGTTAACCTCAGATATCCACGACCTACGAGTAAGTATGATGTCTAAGTACCAGTACATAGGCACCAAACGACATTGATAACCCAAAGCACATACCGATAACACCTTTTCACCTAAAAGGGAGCTAACAGAAAGATAAGAAGCGACAATATACGATATTCTTAGACTGAATAGTATTTTAGAAGACGTTACTGACAGCCAATGGTTTCAAGATAAAAATAACGGTCTTCCAACGTCATTTTGGATACGTTTGACGTAAATAGTTTGAGAATATTATGTGCGGAGTGTTAGAAGATTGTGATGTTTTATTTTGAAATGATGGCTAAATAATAACAGCCGTTCGGGTCGATCTTCAAGGTTAAGCAACACTTGCCGAGGTCTGTCCTTGGATGGGTGACCATCCATTACATATGGAGGCTTACCCCCATAGGAAGAAGGCGTGATTGTATGTATGTATTTTTTATTTCTTTATTTTACAGTTTATGTACATATAAACAGACAAGAAAAAGGGAACACAAAAAAAATACGTACAAAGGTGATGCTTATTTTAAAGAAATCTCTTCCAGCATACCTCCAATAGGTAAGTAGATAAAGATACGTAGACAACGTGTGTAAGAGTGTGTATGTATATGTCGTGGCCAGATCTTAAAATTGATAATTTCATGAAATGAACATCGTCCACTGGTCACATCATGATGTGGCCTGGCCAGATCATTGAATACTCAACGTTTAATGATATGAATAGTTAAACGCACGACTACTTCATGATGTGGCCAAACATTAGTGATCATATCGTAAAATTGTTAGATTATCCACCGGTAGAGGCGTTGATGTCGCTTTGTTTTTGTTGTGCATCATGGCGGCGGCATACAACAAATCAAACAAAGTACGTAAACAAACCACGCAAAAAAAGTCGAAGGACTTTTATTGGGTTTCCAAATATGATATTATGGAAAGCGGTCAACTTGGAAGCAGCGCTCTCCGGCCGCTGCCGCCGCGTGAAATGCAACATAGCACTTAAAATTTGTTCTAAAAAATTAAACATTTACGCCGTTTATGTGGCACCCCGACCAAATGGGTTCGGTTAGGTTAGGTTAGAACAGTGACCAACCGCGCGCGAGCCGAGCGAGCGGAGCGAGCGGTGCCGCGGCAGCGGCCGGCGAGTGCTACTTCCAAGTTGGTCGCAGTTACTTGGCTATTTTTACTACACCTTACACCAGGGATTCCCCATATTAATGATATAGCCAAACGTCGACTGACATATTATTAAACGTTGACGTTTAAACGATATGGCCAATGTTAGCTGGCCATTTCATGAAATGGTCAATTCTAAGACCTGGCCACGACATATATACTCCTTACAAGTTGTTTTAGGTGGAAACAATAAACGAAAACAGTAAATACAACATGTTGAATAGGTACGTGTTTTATAACTTGGTATAAACGCGGGCATGGAACGTGCTTTCTAAGTAGTTCCCTACTATATTTTATCGATAAAGGTTTTGGTTTCATTCAAAATCTAATGGAAAAGTTCAAAAGAAAATATCTAGTCATTTTACTTTGTGATTTTCCTGTTCCGTTACTAATGAAATCGCATACATACCGATAGCTATGAGTATGTTTTTTCTTCAATATTTGTATAGTATTATATTTACAATATCATCATACATTGCCTTTTCCCAATTATGTTAAGGTCGGCTTCAAGTCTAACTGGATGCAGCTAAATACCAATATTTTATATGGAGCGACTGCCTATTTGACCTCCATAACCTCACTGGGTTATCCATCGTATTACCCAGTCACTACTGGGTAATACGATACCCCTTTGTAAGACTGGTTGTCAGACTTTCGGGCTTCTGACGACCCGTAACGACTGTCAAAGATCTACAAATGACAGCCGGGACCAACGGCTTACCGCGCTTTCCGAGGCACGGAAGGGTCTCGGTATACAAAGATGGTCACCCATCCACGGTCCGACCGCCGTAAGCGTAGCTTAACCTGATTGATCGACCCGTGTGGCTGTTATGACTTACCCACGAGCCCCTAAACTAGGATAAAAACGGTATAACGGTAATTGTCTGTCGTTATAAAATCCTATTTAATGCGAAAATAACTTTATAAATGTTCAGTATCTATATCGAATTGAGAATAAGCAAATAATGAGCTGTTTCTCACACGGACAAATGTACGTCATTTGCTCTCGCGTCACCGGTCCTGATTTTCTTTATATATTGGATGCTGAGACCAAAACTACAAAGTAGTATTCAGGAAAGTTTTATAAAATTGTTGCTGAATTTAATATATTCTGGTGTCTTACGATTTTTTTTAAAGTCGCGGGCAGAAGCTAGTAAGCAAATAAAAATATTCTTAGGGACCAGGAGTGGTAATTAAATTAAAAAAACAACTGTCAGTTCAGCCTAACTTATATTTAAATAACGAGCTAAATAATTAACACAAATAACCGCGCACTATTTAATAGGAAACAATCAACTTCAACAAAACACAATAAACGAAGGCAATATTCGCACATAGAAAATAAATGGCCACCAAACAAAGACTTAGCTGTGATCCGAGACGAAATCCAACGACTTAACTGCGCGAGCGCTGACAGGCAAAAAAAAAGGGGCGCGGCTCGGTTGACAACCGCTTTTATAGGCGTTGATGACGTCTCAGATGACAGCTGTAGGGACAGATACTCATTCTTAACCTAATAATATATATAACGAATCTAGGTTCTTTTGACCACTTTCTTCTTATGTAAGTCCATCTAGCTATACATAATAGGTACAAATACTTCTGCTTACATACAATCTTTCTTGTGTGACGTATAAGGAAAAACGTAGGAATAACTTTTCGAAAGCATTATTCATATTCATATTGTCGTTTTGATGGACAGCGATAATAATAGAAACGATATTTAATGATATTATTAGCATTGTATTATTCAATAATATTTCTTCTTTGGTATTGTTCGTCGAGTTGAGCTCCACGATTACTAACAAATACTTGCACTGTCTGGACAGATTCACTCAAATCTGTGTGGTCATTTCAGACACTAATCTACATGGTTCTCATATGGCCTGACCAAGATTATTTCTGGACTTTAAAAGTGACCTCTGAGTTTGTTTCGGCCTTTCTTCTCAGAGCAGTCAGATAGGAAACGCCGAACGCATCTAGCAATTTTTTTATATATTTTTAATATGACTTGTAAATGATGATTGTAATCGTGATTTCAATTTTCATTTCATTCATATTGAATTCCACTAAATAGTTACTAAATTAAATAACCAACAAACATATCATTACAATTATACAAAAACATAAAAGACATTTACTCGTAAGAGTTTGTGGTGCATTCTGCCAGATTTCCTCACGTTGATTTCCTTCACTGATGTCAGTGATCGACCAGCATTGCGTATTCATTTTATTATAATACATACACAATGTGTAAATAACTGATAAATTATTTTCTAATGATCATTTACCTATTGTTTCTCGACAAACAGACAAACATTGTAGTCTCCACAACCACACCAGGGTCCCATTAGCACTCTCCATCTTCAAAACCCTAAAAAAACAAAAGCAGTTCAGCTCAACGTTCAAAGCCGCTTGTTATTACATAGTACAAACTGACATGACCCTCATTTGTCATAGTCACGGGGGAAACAGAATTTTGGACGAAAATAAACAATGAATGGAAGTGACTTCCTGTTTAGTATATTTAGAAGTACTTATGTTTATTTACATGCATAAATAGTCTACCTCCTTGAAGAACTCCCAAAAGATGGATCCCTGGTTTCTGACGACCCGTAACGACTGTCAAAGATCCACGAATAACAGCCGGGACCAACAGTTTAACGTGCTTTCCGAGGCACGGAGGAGTCTCGGTATGTAAAGATGGTCACCCATTGACAGACTAACCCCGGTAAGCGTAGCTTAACCTGACGGATCGACCCGAGCGGCAATTATTACTTAGCCACGAGCTCCTCATCCAGATTTATATAAATAATATAAATTAAAGTAAAGAATATTGTTTTAGGTGTAAGAAAATATAAGACACAAAATTTACAATAAATACAATTATGATTTATACCTAGACGTAAACGTGCTAACTTCTGACGTTTCATAAGTGCCCATGTAGGTTTATGTGAAATAAAATATTTTGGATTTTGATTTTCAAGACGTAATTGTGAAAATTAGAGACGGTAGGTTTCCACACAATATTAAAAATTGCCAAAGAACCATTTCCTTCATAGCTGGTAAAATAAGCTGACGTTATAAAAATACAACAAAATGGTTCTACTATTTTTTCCTGCTTTCAGTTCTTTCAATTATTTCATTCAATTTTTCAGTTCTAATAACTCCCTTACAAAAATAATCCCTTTGGGGAAGTCGAAAGAATTAAATTATTTGACTGAAAATATTATTTTTGTCATTCAATTGTTTTATTGGTTCCCGAGGGAATGTCAACACTTCGACATTTTCTGTATTATTTATAATGAAACAACACGCTTGTGAAACATCTTCAGAGGTGTACCTATGGTACACCCACATTTCGCCGTAATAGGGGGCGAGCCTATTGCCATTAACCGGGCACAAATCCAGGCTCCGTGCTGCTACTGAGCAATTCCAGATGGAAAAATCCAATAACATTTTGCCCGACCCGGGAATCGAACCCCAGGACCTTACACTCAGTAGAAGCGCTTGCGACCACTAGACCAACGAGGCAGTCAAATATATTATCGTGTATTATTTATCTGCTTCTTTATTTTTAACACTAGTAACCCGCCCTTGCTTAGCACGGTATTTGCGACCAGACAAAAACATCGAGATTTAATTATTATATGTGTTTTTTTATACGCATTTACGATCCGGAATAAATTCTTGAAAGAAAACCACATCAAAATCCTTCAAACTCAAACTCAAAGCATTTATTTCAATTAATCCATTTACAGGCACTTTTGAATTGTCAAGAAGTCGGTCAGTCAGAAATATGAAGCTAGTTGCCCATTCCAAAGCGTAGTAGGTACTTATGGAGAAGAACGGGCAAGAAACTCCACGGACACTCTTTTAAATAAAAAATTTGATACAAAATATTGGTTACATCATTCATGTTGAAATTATGCATGTGAGAACAATGTAGAAAGACGTGCACAAGCGTCCGTAATAAAAAAAAATAAAAAAAAACATTCAAAAATTTAAAATATATTAAAATAAGTCTGCGTAATTTCGAAAAACAACGCAGTCACACAGACTAACACGGAAATCGACTTTAAAGTATAAAATGAATAGTTATAGATAGCGTCTTGTACCGACTTAAAAAGTAGATATAATTTTAATTTATTTTAGCAAAAACCGCTCTTATTACTACGAAATAAAAACTATCAATCTACCTAGCGTTTTCCCAACTATGGCTGTCAGCTTCCAGTCTAACTGGAGGCAGCTGAATACCAATATTTTACATGGAGCGACTACCTATCTGACCTCCACAACCCAGTTACAAGGTAACATGATACCTCACGACGCCCTACGGTTTGCCTCATCAAGAGATATATCATAGCTCATGTCGTGGTAAAAATATTGCCAGTCAGCAAAGTCAGTGGTGGGGCTGACTGCATAGGGAGTGCCGAACGAAGTTAAATATCTTCAATCATGCAGGCCCTTCTAATGGGGATTATTTATAAGGCCCAAACCAAATAAAAGTTGGGAAAAAGTTAGGCAAATGATGTCAATGGGGTATTGTTTTTTTTTTTTTTTGGTTTCAAAGTTATCAAATAACTTCTCCCGCTCTGGGCGGAGCGGGAGGGCGTGTCAGACTCTTACTGACTAAAACCCACCCTTGTTCTTTCAGTTGCCTGTACCTTGCCAAGGGCCACGGTATCCCTTTCGGACTATCCCGCAATCCCGGCAGGCATCGGTCCTATCGGACCCCTTCACTTTCTGGCGTCACATCTCCTTGTGGCGCGCGTGGAACACAACGCGCCGACGACCCGGGCCTGGTCCTTATCGGTCGGCGAGCTAATACCCCTCACTCTATGTAATAGTCTCTGTCTGTTCCTGATTGGTAAATTATCAATCACTGCACGGGGTATAAATCCGTATTAATTCTGTCACTCTAACAAAAAAAAAAGTTGACACAAAAAATTGCCTGAATCACCACACTACACACCACAATCTTGTTGGTGATTACGGTTATTAGCTTTGAAATGAGCTTTTACATGTTTACGCTATAAATGTGCACTGTTTTATTCGTTGTCATAAACTTACTAATTTCAAACATTTATTACAAATTATTCGTTATCAAACGGCAATAAATTTAACTTCCTATCTTAAGTATCCTTTTATGTAATTAAAATGACAATACAATTTGAATTTAATAATAAAAGCTTGTTATAAAATACTAAAATACAATTCTAAGAAACATAAAGTTAAAGTACTTACCTCTTATACAATGCAAATTCAACCCCTAAAATATCAAGAGACATCATACGAAATTGGCGTAGCGCCTCTACGAGATTTCGTAGCGTCCCGTAGCATCCCGCTACGCGCATCTACGGGCCTTAGTTACATTCCGAGTGTCGAAGCGACAGGGTGTTCCCGTTTTTTCTCTCGCTTTCAAAACTCTTCTTGTGAAAAAAAAGTCTTTCTCTATTCGTCTTGAAGCAAAAAATCGAGTTCGTTGTTCAGTGTCGTTTGTGCTAATTTTATTTTAAATATTTTTTTTCAAACCGTTTGTTATCGTGCCTCCGTTTGTTATGTAATGAGTAAGTATATAAGTTTTGTTTATGTAAAATAACTTGGAGGCTCGTTTCATGTATGAAATGATGAGTATTTCCAGGTTTTTTTTTTGTGTAGCGTGAGTTTATTGCCCAAAAGTACTTTGTTTGATTAAATATTTAGGAGTGAATTTTAAAATTTTTGGATGCCTGTTTTTAATGACATTTTAGGGTGTTTAACTCGTTTTCGTGTTTTTATATTAATATTGTGTCATAAACGTTGCCGTGTAAGCGGATATCGAAATTATTTTCCACAATTTAATTAAGTGAATTCAACTTACCCATTATTTGGTAAATTCAACTGTTTAAATAAACGAATTCAATCATTTAAATAAAGTGTATCGTAGGCTATAACAATTCCGAAAATAATTTGGAAACGGTAATGGATTTAGCATTGTATCCCCAAGGGGTGCATCCGTTGAAATGCTTGCGTACAACGATACACCAAATTACAAAACGAAAAAGTTTAATTTTCGAATCCACATCCATCATAATTATCTTTTGTTTTTGAATTCAGTGAATATTTTGTTCTATTTTCAACTTGGAAAGTTGTAGCTGGCTATGATACTGGCCTGTATTTTGGCGTGGTTGAGGACAAAGACCTCATTTCTAACTATACCTAAAACGGCTACAATCTGTACAATACTTTTTAAATCTGTAGTATATTTTGTATATAAAAATAAACATTAAAAACTAAGCCTTTAAGGTTCTTCATTTACTTACAGAATAAATTAAATGGCATTGTAGATTGGTAAATTATAATTAAGAAAATATATTATTTGAATAATGAAATCCATTAACTACGAGTAGTAGTCATTATAGAACATAATTATAGGTACAGTCGAGTTTCTTGACAACTTTTGACAACAATTCCCATTTAAATTAAATTTCATTATGGTTGAAAATATCAACAATGTAAACAAAATGTAAATAAACAAATAGCCTTTATCTAAACGAATCTACACAAATATTATAAAGAGAAAACATTTGTATTTTTTTTTTTTGTAATGTATAAACTCAAAAACTACTGGACCGATTTTCAAAATTCTTTCACCAGTAGAATGCTATATTATCACCGAGTAACATAGGCTATAATTTATAAAGATATCATGCGTGTTTTATAACGAGCAAGTGACATCCAACGTAAGGGTGATAAATCAATTACGAGGTCGACTATGCATACCTACTTATAGTGAAATCCTATTCACTGATTTTGATCGTTGACGAAGCAAAATGAGAAAGTAAAGATAGTAATCACATGGTTTTCTGGAATTTCTTCATCCTATGCAAAAAAAAACCGGCCAATTGAGTGTCGGACTACGCAAAAGGAAGGATTTCGGAGTTATCCCAAGAACAAACTTAACATTATAGTTGACCAACATGTTCTCCCATACATTCCAACTGCAAATGTAAGTTTGTACACACAATATTGAGATTGACCATGTTATTTTAAGACTTCTTATAGGTTTTCCTGTAATCTATGAGTAAAGAAACGGTCTTAGTAGTTTATTCAAAATTTTAGGCTCACTAGTTTTAGAGATAAGGGGGGAATGGTAGTTTTTTATCAATTTACTTGAATGTCTTAAAATATTGATCTTAAAATTTAAAATTAAGATATTTTTAAGGTCCTCGCAACAAGCCTTTTCATTTGATATATCACACGGTACAGTTTGAAAAACTTTTTTTTTTTTCTTATGCCCTCCAAAATAATAATAAATAAATAATAAAACACTTTATTGCAAAAGTGATCCCCATATTTAAAATTCATTTATTTACGTTACACGTTCGTGTTTGAGTCACAGAAACACATACGTATACCAAATTTCAACTTAATCGGTCCATTAGATTCGGATCAATTTTTCTGTGACAGACAGACTAACGAGTGATCCTATATGGGTTCCGTTCTTTCCTTATGTGGTACGGAACTCTAAAAAGTTTGCTTAATCTTGCTTAAGCTTGTTCTTGAAGCTGTTCTTTGTTTTTATGTGCCTTAACCTGGATCAAATAAATTTAAATTCTTTCTTTTCTTTGAGATAGCAAAGTCAAGCTCATCATTCAATCGTCATCATCAGCCTAGCCGTTTCCTAAATATGTTGGGGTTGGCTTCCAGTCTAACCTGATGCTGCTAATTACCAGTACTTTACATGGAGCGACTGTCTATCTGACCTCCACAACCCAGTTACTGGGCTATACTCGATCAATCAGTAAAATATTAGAACGCTCAATTTTCTAAATAAACCTCTTGTTTTGCTTTAAGCCTACCTCATTCCTTACACTTGTGATGAACACAATACTTCTTATTCAAATCCATCACAAAGAAGAATTTCTTACAGCTATATCTTTCTACAAATCTTTGTCAAATAATGTATCAACATTTATTATTCCTTATAAAAGTGATTGTATGTATACGAATCAAAAAATAAATCGGCTTATCCTAGCTTGTTTTTGTTCCAATGTTCTTTGTTTTGATATTTCGATAAATATCGGTAACTAAACTTGATCTTTTATTCATAATATCGTACTGTTACAATTATTATTGAATATTATGTGGGTCTCCACATCCTTCTGCTATATAAATTAGTTTTTTTTTTTTGCGGTTGCCGCATTATGAGGTAACATCTGATATATTGGCTGACGTATATGTGATACCGACTTTTTTATGTTCGTTGATCCATTATTTTAAAGTGTGTCATAGCCAATAGTGTCATCACAATGTCTTGTTTTCTTCCTTTTTTATTTGTTTGTATATTAGCACCTTGCAGCTATTTCCTAATAGCTAATTAGTCATTATTTAATCGTGTTTTTGTATGTTGCATTGTTTTTTGTGTGCACTAAATAAACGATTTATCTATATATCTGTCTATCTTGATACATTATAATATTCATCATCACACTCAGTGGATCAGTGGATCAGTGGTGATGTATTTCTGTGACCCAAACACGGAAGTGTGACGTAAATTAATTAATTTTGTCTTTTTCTTGAATACTCTTATATTCAAATTTAAATTCAAAATCTTTAATTCGAGCCAAGATTCATAAAGAGTTAATAAAATTGTCCTTAAAACTAAGACGTGTTAGTAGACACACAATTAGAGTACGCAGTCCCTATTTGGAATCCTTTTTACAAAAAATATATAGAAATATTGGAGTTAGTCCAACGTAAATACCTTCGCTCTGTGCACTACAGATGCTTTCGTAAAAGGATTTCCTACCAATCATTGCTCGAAAAATATAATATCCTGACCCTACAATCTAGACGCATACTCCTAGAAATGATGACCCTGTTCAGTATATGCCGCAACAAGTTTGATTGTTCTGATCTTGTGAGAAGTTTGTGCTACCTGGTCCCTCGCACAGTACTGAGTAGAGAAGTACGTCCACGGTGTTTGTTTGCCACTAACTTCTGTCATACCAACTCAGGCGCACGCTCACCGCTGCACCGATTTGAAAAAGTTTGGATCTATTGATATTATATTTCTGAACAAGAATAGGTTCAAAAATCAAGTTATTTCCACTTTAAAGGAACAGCCATAAGTTTCCATGTTACTTAATATTGATTCCTATACCTCATGTATTTATGTAGCTTTAAGTTCGTCCTTCCTTTTTTGTTGTTTTTCACTCTTTTTTTTTTCTCTCTTTTTTATGCATGCCGATTTTATCTGATTCCAAACCATTATATTTGTCCCTAGTATTAAGACGCAGATATTATTAGATTTTTTTTTTCAGTTTATTTTATGCTCACCGATTTAAAAAAAATCCGATTAAAGAAAATTGTATCACTTTAATAACAAACCGAATAATAATTTTAATAATTTTAATAATTTTAACCTTGTAATGAGAATCTTTAAGTTTGCCCTTATTGTTATTATTAATAGTAACTTTGCTAATTATTTTATATGGTAATCTGTGGATAACGTCGTGAGCAGTGTATTTGTTAAGTCTATTAGTTTAGTACTCCCATGTGTAATATTTAATATACTGCTGTTTGTTGTCCCTAATAAATAAATAAATAAATAAAACACGATACTATGGCACATGTAACTCGCAGCAGTGAATCATTATCGAAATTAAAAAAAAACAAAAAAAAATCAAACTTGAAAATATTTTATTTCACATAAACCTGCAAGGGCAGTTATGAAACGTCAGAAGCTAGGTGCACGGTTCCAATTGGTCGTAAAAAAAATCAGAACCAGGTTCTATAAGCCATCATCTCACTGTGCTTTCCGTTCTTAGTCATAACATCCAATCAATCTGCCTAGCCTTTTCCCAACTATATTGGGGTCAGCTTCCAGTCTAAACGGATGCAGCTGAATACCAGTATTTTACATGGAGCGACTGCCTATCTGACCTCCACAACTCAGTTACTGGGTAATACGATACCCCTTGGTAAGACTTGTTGTCAGACTTTCGGGCTTCTGACATCCTGTAACGACTGTCAAAGATACGTGCTTTCCGTCTCGGTATGTAAAGATGGTCACCCATTGACAGACCAACCCCGGCAAGCGTAGCTTAACCTGATGGATCGGCCCGTGCGGCAGTATTACTTAGCCACGAGCTCCTTTTAGCCATACCATCCAATGAGAAATAAAAGGGAAATTGCCATAATCTCGCCTGGTACATAAATTGATGGCCACATTATTATATTGTTATTAGCAGACAGAAGGACGCTGAATCCATCTTTGTGACATAATCACTTAGTCACTTTGTACAACATAAGAGATCGGGGAATAGTGTCGAGAAAACCTGTAAATCAATCAATGATCCATTATTATGTTCGCACAAGACCTTTTGTAGATGTCATTCTCTAAACATCACTTCGAAATTCGAACGGTGTCTTGTCGTGAATCCGCGTTGATTTACTTTATAAACAAATGAGTTCGGTTTCGAATTGAGACTTGAAAGAGGTTCCAACTGAACTTTGCAAAATAGCACTACCGTTCTATTTTAAGGAGTATATTTTGGTCTCATGTGATAGATGGGAGCATCAGTACAGTTTCATTCCCCACGTGATAGTGCGCAGTCTTCAAAAATTTACTGTTTTTTATTATGCGTGCGTGCTCACCATCCTGCCTGTAAATATAAATTTGTAATGGGAGTGAGATTCGCCTCGGAATCGTTTGGGGTTTTGGTGTAAAACTCGGTTATAAATCTGTAATAATTTTAGCCTTGTAACTGGATTATTTTGAAAGAGGAAGAGAGAATAGTATTATAAGTTCACACTCCACCCTTTCAACGGATTTGAACGAAAATACTCTTAGGTTTACCATAACATTATAAAAATGACTAGCTAATGCGTTGCAATGCCGTTTTCATTGTATTTTTTTTTTGAATTTTGTTTAGTAGGTACTATCTCTGGCGCGCATTGTACAACTTAGCAAATTTTATCACAATGGACGAGTCATTTTCGAGTTTTTGCAAGACTAACGCACAGCTATTGATTTTTTTTATTTATAGATAGATAATATTTTTGTAGCTTAGTTTTAAAGGCTGCATTTAAATAAAACCTGATTCCATTTCCCGTTAATCACCGGTTTTATCAGCCCATAGTTCCTTACTTTTCCCCCTACGTACTCAATTCACCTTTAAAATAAAGATTTTACTATCATCTACACTTTCAGTTTGTTTAGGTTAGGCGTTTGTCTGTAAGTTAATCCATCGCTTTGTATTTTTTATTTTATTTAGCATTATTATTATTATATATAACACGGCGGGGTATCTATCCTGTGCCGTGTCTAACCAGTCTCCGGTTTAATTCTTCGTTGATAGTAGAATAGGTAGGTAGTTGGTTTTCAATCACACACAACTCTTAACTCAAACTCAAAGCATTTATTTCAATTATAACATTTACAGTCACTTTTGAGTTATCACTTATCAAGGAGTCATTCAGTTTGAGTTATTTTTTGAAGCTAGTCGCCCATTCCAAATGCAGTAGGTTCCTGATGGAGAAGAACGGGCAAGAAACTCCATGGACACTCTTTTAAATCAAAACATTATGGTACAGAGGTTATTTGTTCAACAATTACAATCACAGTTCTTTCTAACACAACTTTTCTTTTCATGTTTATTTCCAACACCCGCCATTCGGTGCGCCTCGCTTTTGTCAAAGTCCGGCGACATACCCCGAATTTCAATACAATATCTTATTACTAAGTTTGTTCAATAAAACTTACAAACAATGCTAAATGCTTATCAGTTAATTCTTTTATAATTAAACAATGCTAATATTCACAAATACAAAGGTTATTCAGATTAAAGTTGAATTAGAAGCTTCATTACTTTCTACCACTTTTCTATTGCTCCTTTGACAACACTTCCTGTGGTTCAAGGAATTTAATCAAACAACAGGTATTCACTAGTAAATTGCATTGTAAAATAATCTTATTACTTTATAGTTGGTTTTCTATTATTGAAACTTATTTAGTTCTTGTATTAAATTATTACATTCGGTTATTGATCATAATATTCGGAAACCGCGCCATCTTAGGTACCGCTTTGTCATAAACAAATTTACTATGTCAAATGACCACTTGTTAATATGACTAAAAACCCATAAATCATTAAATAAAAGTTCCCTTTTAATTTTAACTTTAGTTTATTGCCCCAACATCGAAGTTAGTAAATTTCTCTTCCAGTTGACCCACAGTATATTGACTGAGTTCACAAAGTTGGTAATAGATGGCGTTCGATTGCAAACGAATCAATAACGTTCACAGATGCACGCAAATGGCTGTAACAGTATTCCACAGTTACCCATAGAGGGCAGGATCAAAGACTTTATGGTGAATAACAATTATAATAAGTAGTTACGCATAAGATTATGTTATAATCTTTACAGGTAGACGCTTTCGCGGCGACATATATTATTAATTTTTTCGGTATTTTCACTGTTTTTTTTTTAATTAATTGAGTCTCAATATTGCAAAGAGTGTACGCAATATAGATGTAGTTATGGAACAATGGAGAAGTGTGTTGACGCTGCATGAGTGTGCGTGACCCATCGCCGCCCGTTCCATGTCCACCGCGGACAGGATGGATGGAATCCGGGACATGATGTTATTTTTTGCTTCGTTGGTGTAATTGCTGTATGGCGTTCCAGTAGGAGCATAAATAAATAAATAGCATATGTATAATCAATCAATAACGCTTCTGGTACACAGGCCTCCTCTCTGTGATAGGAAGTGGGCCGTAATCCACCACGCGGGCCCAGTGCGGGTTGGTAGATGTCTCATTATGTTTTCGAATGTTTGGTTCTAGGACATGCCGGTTTCATCGTTGTTGTAGCAAGTGATAATTATACAATACGCACATGAATCCGAAAAGCCTTGGGTTTGAACTCGAGATCTATGACTTGACAGTCCGATGGTCACAACTCTAGAATATCACTTCTTTTACCCCTTTAAAATAATTATAATAGGCATACTGCCTGGGTAAAAAAACATAAATTTTATTTAATCCGTCAGTCAGTTAAAAACATATTACACACATATTTTTTGCTTTGTGATATTAATAAAAAATTACTTAGATAAAACGTATTAAAGTTGGGGATTGGAGGTCGTTACGTCACAAGTAATTATAAAATCTACATACTCGTGACGTCATGGCAAATTTTAATTCAATGTATCGCCGTAATCTTTTGATTACGTAAAACAAGCAAAAATACGTGTCCAATATTTTTTTAATAATCTGACTGACGGACAAAAAAATAATTTTTAGTTATCATCCCTTAAAAAATTGCCAATAATAATTTAAATATCGTTCTAAAAACATCCTATTAAAACATTTACTTAAATTCAAACTCAATGCCACCCACGGCAGATAACGTAACTTTTCTTTTATATTTAGATCTGTGGGAACGGCCAAGTGAAAGGGATCGTTTGAACTCAAGGTCAAGTTTGAGCTGTTTAGATAAACATTCGTTTGACCTATACAATGATGTCTTTTCTGTGTTGAGGAATTTTGTCGGTATTTGTAGTTGGTTTGTGAAAATAATTTGGATAGTAGTTATTCTGTCTTATCTCGGTTTATCAGAAGGCTAAAAGTCACCCAAAGGGCAATTGCGAGGGCTATGCTTGGAGTTTCCCTACGTGATCAAATCAGAAATGAAGAGATCCGCAGGAACACCAAGGTAACCGACCTAGCCCGAAGAATTACCAAACTTAAGTGGCAATGGGCAGGGCACATTGCTTGCAGAACAGATGGCCGATGGGGCCGAAAGGTTCTGGAGTGGCGACCGCGTACCGGAAGACGTAGCGTTAGAAGGCCTCCCACAAGATGGACCGATGATCTTGCAAAGGCCGCAGGAATCCACTGGATGCGGGAGGCACAGAATTGGTCGAAGTGGCGGTGCTTGGGGGAGGCCTATGTCCAGCAATGGACGTCTTTCGGCTCAAATGATGAGTTATTGGTCCGTACTTTAGAAACATGCTCATGTCGAAAACCCGGTTGATGATTTGAATCAGGGCATTGTACATACTACAAATTGGGGCCTGATCAATTTGATAATACTATAAACCAAGACGGAATTAATTTAAGAACCATTTTTGCTTAATTTTTCAATTTAGTTTACTTATTGTGGTTTAATAATTTTACTTACATTAGGTACATCGTCTTCGCATATAATTAATGTATACAAAATATTGCAAACACTTTAAAAGAGTAACTGTGGAGTTTCTTGGACAAGCTCGTGCCTAATTAATAACAGCCGCACGGGTTGATCTAACAGGTTAAGCTATGCTTGTCGGAGTTGGTCCATGGATGGGTGACCATCTTTACATACCGAGACTCGTCCGTGCCTCGGAAAGCACGTGAAGCCGTTGGTATCGGCTGTCATTCGTAGATCTTTGACAATCGTTATGGGTTGTCAGAAGCCCGAAAGTCTGACAACCAGTCTTACGTAAGACGCTTGCGCTTGCGGGGTTGGTCCGTGGATTGGTATCCACGGCAAGCGTAGCACGAAGGAGTCTCGGTGTATGGTATTACCCACCTCTACAACCCAGTTACTGGGTTGGGGAGGTCAAATAGAAAATTGCTCCATGTCAAATATTAGTATTCAGCGGTATCCGGTTAGACTGGAAGCCGACCCCAACATAGTTTGGAAAAGGCTAGGCAGATTGATTGAACTGTGGAGGTTCTTGCCCATTCATCTCGCTACCTTTTGGAAAGGACAACTAGAATAAATTCACGAACGCGTTTTCTTGTAAATTTTGACGTTCAAAAGAGTTCATTTCAAATAAATAATTTGGACTTTACCAAAACAGTGTATAGTCAAAACCAGGTGGTGCAATTATCATAGACTCGATAGCTTATCATTATGATTATAAATACCAATTTAAGAATAGTGTTAAGTCTCTGAAATAAAAAGGCGTTAGCCACCTAGTGTTATGGTTTCTGTACCAGCCACTCTTGTTATGAGACGCAAAGCATTTTCTAGTGTCCGACCAAAAATGGATTTTCAGCCGAAACCGAAAATAAGGCTTCGGCTTTAGTCTTATTTTCGGCCGAAAACGAAAATTATGTAGACAAAAATATTGATATTTCTGCTGAAATCTTGTTTGTTTTATTCACCTAGGGAGAGAAAGAGCAAATATAGGCAAACAAATAAATCACGATAATTCTATTAGAGGATACAAAATTTCGTGTATTTCTTGTTGTATTGATTCACCTGATATTGCCGAGCTGTATGAAGTAGGCCGAATGACGTGCGACAATTCACGAACTTCCGATTTTCGTCTTGCCCGAAGTTTTGGCTGGTTTATGGCCTAAAAAGAAAATATGGCCGAATCATGACGTTTCGGTCGGAAACGGCCGAAAACTAAAACGAAACTTCGGTCGGTCACTAACATTTTTCTAACGAAATGGTGTCGGCTGCCAGTGTAACCAGCTGCGGTAGAAAAACAAAAATTTATATTGAATTTGAGAACTATAACTGAGCAATATTGATACTCATACATAATACATAAATTTACGCCTCCTGCTTCATGGTGGAAGGCAGAAACTACAGAAAACCACCTGCTACGATCGTCACATACTCCTTTTGCTTCGTTTAAGTTCATACATCTGGTCATACACGCATGTCGGTTGCTATACTAACATTCAATTTTTTAAAGACTAGCTTCATCCCGCTTTTTCACCCCGTGAGAATATAGGGATAAAATATTATCCTATGTCGTAACCAGGGTCATGGTCTACCCATGTGCCAAAATTCATCCAAATCCGTTCAGCCGTTTTAGCGTGAAAGCGTAATAAACAAACAAACTCACTTTCGCATTTATAATATTATTATTATACTCGTATTATATAAGGTCCTATTAAAATAGATGGACAAACTTTTAAAAATCATTCATACCACCAAAACAAGGAAAATGAAAAAAAAAAAATAAGAAAAGGGCATTAGATACTTACAAGAAAAATAAATCAGCTAACGAAAATACACTAAAAATGTTGGTTACCCAATGCCATTTAGTCAGTGTTTTTTTTTGCTTGGATATCTTTGTTTAGACGTACTGAACGCTGTGTTAAAATTTGTCCATCTATTTTAATGGGGCCGTGTATAATAAATATAACATAACATAACATTACGCCTGTATTTCCCGAATGCTTAGGCAGACACCACCACTGAATCAGGATCAGAATCAGAATTTATTTTTCTGGGAGTATTTATTATATATATTACGAGTATCGTATAACAGTTAGGGGCAGGTTAATTTACTAGTTTTTTGACGTGTTGTTGTGACTATGTTTCTTTAGCGAAGGGCGTGCGTTTTTGGGGGACTGTCTTATGTAATTTTGACGTTCGAAAAGTGCTGATTCTCAGCCTAGTTTGAATAAATGACTTTTGAATTTGAATTTATAATTTTATTATATATTATAGTTAGAATTAGACCAGAGAGCCTGGATAAAGTGACAACCTACCACCGATAACGATAGTAAAAAAGTTAAATTCAATTCAATTCAATTCAAAATATTTTTATTTCATATTTACCTACATGGGCACTTATGAAACGTCAGAAGCTAGGTGCACGGTTCCAATTGGTTGTTTCCTATGGAGAAGAGCCGGCAAGAAACTCCACGGTTACTCTTTTAAAAATAATGGGCTTTTACAATATTTTCAAATAACAGTGTTATTAGGTATGGGAGGACAGTGTAGGTCTTTCAACAAGTACCAAGTACTAAACATTTATGGGACTCACGTAAGCTACCAAAACAGTCTTGTTGAAAAGAGGCTTTTACCCTGTAGTGGGACAATAATAGGCTGATATTACCAAGAATTCCTTATGAAGTCATTTCTCTTCTCTTTCAAATAACATTCTCCTAAAATTATTTACATAAATTCTTACACTCACACAGTGCGCGTAGGTATCACCATTTTATATTATGCCTCAGGCGTTTATCTCAGTATAAAAATATACATTATATCCCTACAATATTCTGTAAACATTTGTGAAAAGAGGGATTAAAGCGATGTCTCCAAGATTAGTTTTGTAAATAAGATGTTTACATTTTAATTTGTGTTTACCCTGTCTGCGATTTAAGATATTTATTATAACTGTAAACTTTGATATTCAATTATTTTTAGTCAACCAACTTTGACATTGATAGAAAGGACTTTTTGATTATAATTACAGTGTATATTTTTTAGGTTTATACGTTTAGTAAGGAAAGATTTTAATTACGATCCCTTTCATTAAGAAAAGTCTTTAAAAATCATGCTGACGTAGCCTAGATTCTATTTTTTGACGCTGCTTTCGACTGATAGAAAAAGACTTTAAGTCTGCCACTATACCAGTGAACATTTTATGTGCTTGAAGTATTATTGAAATATATAAATCCTAACTTTAAACCTAACTAATAATATAAATACGAAAGTGAGTTTGTGAAATCTTAATAATTTGTATTATCAATGAACGGCGGGACATAGCTGATCACAATTTAAATATTTTAAACCTGTAGTGCTATTTTGTAACCATCTCACCGTGAAAACTTAGGTGAAGTGAGCTCGGAGTGAGCTGTCAGTCCCTAGCAGCACGTGGAATGACAGCTCACTTCACCTAAGTTTTCACCGTGAGATTAATACAGAATAGACCGGCTGTATTATGTACCTACCTGTGAACTACAATAAAGATATTGATTGATTGATTGATTGATTGTTTGTAACGCTTTCACGCTAAAACGGCTGAACAGATTTGGATGAAATTTGGCACACAGGTAGAACATGACCTGGATCAGGACATAGAATACTTTTTGTCCCGATATTCCCACGGAATCGAGACTTATGCGGGTGAAACCGCGGGGCGGAGCTAGTAAATTATAAGTAACATAAGCGGTTGCTTGGAAGAGAAGGTGAAGTTTCTTGCCCATTCTTCTCCATACGAAAACTACCTTTTGGAAGGGGCAACTAGAATCAATTAATTTTTTTTGTAAATTTTTGACGTTCAAAAGTGCCTTATACGGGCCTACTTGAAATAAATGATTTGACTTTGACTTTGACTTTGAGAAAAGGCCGCCCATTGTAATTTTTTGTAGTTTTTTTTTTAATGTATTTTTGTAGAGTACAATAATGTAAATTATAAATATAAATGTAATAATACAACCTGACTCCCTCGTTGATCTAGTGATCGGTTTTTC
This sequence comes from Xanthia icteritia, assembly GCA_949128155.2. Lineage (NCBI taxonomy): Eukaryota > Metazoa > Arthropoda > Insecta > Lepidoptera > Noctuidae > Xanthia > Xanthia icteritia. The sequence continues at coordinate 7,448,737 of OX421959.2, read as the reverse complement.
CTTCAGGAATTTCTCAGTAGCAGCCCGGAGTCTCGATTTGTGCCTGGTTGATGGCAATAGGCTCGCCCCCTATTACACGGGACTTAAACATAACTGGCGAAATTTGGGTTTAAGACAGAAAGAAAAATAGGTTTAATTGTCACAGAAACATGTGCATACAAAAAGATAAGAGTAATCGGAACAATTAAACGAAATAGATCTATGTAGATACATATTATTATGTTATCACGAATACAAAACAAAAATAGTCCGCAGCTGCACGTCATGACTGTGACAAGAAGGCTTCCACTCAGCAAACTCAAACAAACAGTAGTATATTAAACATATACAGAATTATCTTAACAAATATACCTACTACATTTTCCACAGATTACAATTTAGATTTTTACAAACTGATGATGTAAACTATATGATGCTGTGTTATAGGGGACGCACAGCATAGCGCTGATTTTCAGTGGTCACTCGTGGTACTAATAGGTAGGTACACCTCTGCCTCACCCTCCGGAGATTACAAGCGTGATGTTATGTTGTATAAATTATAACTGTCATGCTTTAAAATACCAAGGAATTTGTCACACCTCGTTGACGACCTTCGCCTCGACGACGCTTACTAAGTTACGTAAGTATTCCCTCTTTCGCACGTTTTCTCGTAGCACATCTGACATTAGCAGAAATGCGACATCGGCACCATTGCCATAGAGAAAAATAGAATAGAATACGTAAGTATTATGAAAATTATAATATGTCATACTTTAATATAAGCAGCTTTGAGTATGTGATTACGCCGGTGCCTCCAAGATTAGTTTTGTAAACACGATGTTTACATATAAATCTGTGTGTTTGCCATGTCTGTGGTTTAAAGTAGGGATGTAAAGATTCAGATGCCGATATCATCGGCAGGCTGATATATCGGCATCACACATTATATACAACCCATATCAAATACTTCGGAAAGCGCGCGGAAAGACGACGCGCGGGCAGCATTGTCGCTCTGTCGCTGCCAGGATTGGCGGGAGAGCCGCGCAACGCATTAGTGACATGGCAACACGGCAAACAGCAGTGTTTACAGTTTGCTGAGCGTTGGCTGAACGATGTACTGTTTGGTGCATGTTCCACGTCACCGCTATTCGTGATTCTGTTTATTCACACAGTGAAGTGAGGACTATAACGCACTATTAAACAGTTGTGCCCGAAATATAAAATACAAAAGAAGTACATACTTCATTCTTTATTTAATTTTTTATTTACTAATTCATCGATATCGGCATCGGTATCGACGATTATTGACTACAATAATCGGAATCGGTAACGTATCGGGAAAATGATGTATCGTTACATCCCTAGTTTAAGATAACTGCGAGCTTTGCTTGTCAAGTAATTGTGAATTTATTTTACTTTTTTTGACATTGACTTGATTAGACCATTGATAGGATTAAATGGCATTAAAAACGGGTCAATTTCGAGTCAGACTCGCACACGAAAGGTTCCGTACCGAATTAAGATCGAACGAAAAACTCCAAAAATACGTGTGGACCCCCTTTAATTATTTACTTTATTAAAATGTTATTATTTGTTGTTATATCGGCAATATAAATACACAATCTGTGAACATTTCAACTGTCTACCTAATGACCATGAGATACAGCCCGCTGACAGACAAACGGACGAACCTGCAGCAGAGGCTTAGTAATAGGGTTTCATTTGACACCTTTCGGGTAACGAACCCTAAAAATTATAATAATTTTAAACCTCAAGATAGAAAATAAGCTCTAGCGTTTAAATCGTTTCTAACAGTAGATGACATAACTCTTTTTTTTTTTGGGTCGGTTTTTATCAATTAACTTCTTCTGCTTTGAGCGGAGCGGGAGGGCGTGTCAGACTCTTACTGACTAAAACCCACCCGTGTTCCTTCAGTTGCCTGTACGTTGCCAGGGGCCACGGTATCCCTTTCTGGCTTTCCCGCAACCCCGGCAAAAGATGACCTACCTGACATTGGCATCTACAAAAGCCACTAATGAAAACTTGAACTTGATAATTATTTAATGAATTTTTCATTAAGAATAATTTAATCCTAATTATTATTTATTGTAAATGCGAAAGTGAATTAGTTTGTTTTTTTTTAACGCTTTCACGCTAAAACGGCTGAGCAGATTTGGATGAAATTTGGCACATGGGTAGACCATGACCTGGAAAAGGACGTAAAATACTTTTTATCCTGCATTGCAAACGAAATCGCAGGCAACAGCTATTTAAATAATAAATGATGGTGCATAAAGCAAAACGACTTTCCTGAAAATGTGTAAAACAAACTTTAACTAAACAGTCGTACCTACTTTAAAATACCACCGAATTTGTCGCACCTCGTTGACGCTTACAATGTTACGTATTATGAAAATATTATCACCCCTGAAGCGCTGAGCAATTTAGCTCGCACTCAAATTGCGCGGCAAAGCTAAGAAGTTAAGATTACATTCATAAATAAAAATAAATGAAGAATTCATGAAGGCATTTTTTGGCACTTTTAGTTAAAATTGCCTGGGCAATGTCATTATTAACGTTGCTACCAAAATGGCGCTTCTTTTTCTTCTTTCGTGAGCCTGAGCTAACTTAAGTGGCAGTAGGCAGGGCATATTGCTCGCAGAACTGAAGGCCGATGGGGCCGAAAGGTTCTGGTGTGGCAACCGTGAACAAGAAGACGTAGCGTTGGAAGGCCTCCCACAAGTTGGACCGAAGACCTAGTGAACGTCGTAGGAATCCGCTGGATGCGAGAAGCACAGAACAGGTCGAAGTGGCGGTGCTTGGGGGAGGCCTATGTCCAGCAGTGGACGTCTTTCGGCTGAAATGATGATGATGAGGCATGAGCAATACGAAAATTGCCTTGCTGATTGGCTAGCATTTTTACCACGGGATACGCTATTCTTAAACAGTATAACTAGTTATTCCAGGAATTTATTTTATTGGATAACTAGATCGAATAAAAAGGTCCTATTTTCATGTTTTAGGTAAATTCACATATTGGGTACGAGTTTCGAATTCAGAATACACTCCTTCAATATATCCTTGTTTTACCCAGTCAGCTTATCTTCTACTTATTAAAAATAGTACCTGATCGACCGAGTTCTGCTCGGGTGAAAATAGAGAATGCTCCTTTCCATAGTATATACTAATACCATATATAATACTAATTCCATGCTGCCATGTCCTTATTCTAAGGTAGCCATCTTGTTCTAAAATTCGAAACTAATTTTCGCATATATGAGACCTAGCTAGATTGCAACTTTCATCGAAATCGTTAGAACCGTTTTCGAGAACGTGATTACAAATATATATATACAAATATTGCTTATTTAATAGTACAGGATTCAATTAATTACATAGCTGAATTCTCTTATATTCTGAATTCCGTCCAAAACTGCAGCGTTTAGAAGCATGCCATTTTGCACAAGAGTTGCTTTCTCATAACTTAGGTGAGCACTAAGAATAGATTTTTGAATATTCATGCCTTTATTCTTCATCGTTCCCTCTATGCTGAGGATCACGACCACATACAACGCGTCTCCTAGTTATGCGGTCTTCTGCAGTGTGGACCAGTCGGTAAATCCTGTCTTCAACAGCCTTCTTGATCGCGTTTGACCATCTTGCCGGTACTTTGCCCATAAAGGGGATGAAATTTTGTATAGCAGTTCCCGATGAAAAAACCCATCTGGCTTACGGCTTGTACCTATTATAATACGAGAGAAGAATTCGCAAGTGGTTCAATTTATCACGATTATTCTTCAGCCATTTTTAAAATAAACACGAAATTTTTAGAGACAATTTTGAATAACTATATCCAGCTTCACGTTTAACTTTACACAAATTCTTTTACACTTCGTCGAACTTTAAAATGTTTATTGTTTGCGCACCGAGTGTAATAATCTCTTGAAAATTTGAACTAAATTGCGTAGGTCTTATGATTACGTTTAAAATAAAATATGAAGATTACGAGATGTGTCACGTGTAGGGTAATATGTTTTGAAGTATTTACATTTTGGATGAGCAGAATAATAAGTTGTTGTTTCAAGATTGTATTTATTTATTTAAGTCCATAATACGTCAGCTCAAATTCACACCTTATCTCGCTCGTACGATACTGCTCTCGTACTGAGAGTAAGACTGAGCGGCGGGGAGAAGGCTTCAAGGCGCCAATAGTTTAGGTAATTTCTTTTTATGGCGAAAATAATGGTAAAATCATAGTATCTGCTTTATAGTTAGTTTCAGTTTTAATGTAAAGTTTTATGATCTAATTTGAAGTATTTTTTTAGTACCAACGGTTTAGTGTTCATTGGATTTTTTTTCTATAGTGAATTTTTTATGGAATCGTGTTTTCGTTAAACATAGTAAGTATTTAATATTAAACCTTAACTTTACCATATTTATTTATTTCAAAATTAATGTTGCGGTATTTTTGATATAACGGAGGATCATCGTGAGCAATGTGAGGTATTATAGACTGTTAAGGCGAGGATAATAAATTGACATCCGATAAAAAAAAAAAAAAAAAATATTTTATACTGAAGATCACATCTAAACGAGTAGTGTTATAGATTTGGAAAAAATATATGTTAAATAAGAGCATTTTATTAATAACTCAATATATGAATATTATAGATTATATTTATATTACATAGTGAAATTAATTTGTAAAGTTATATCTAATGCGGAGAAAAAACTGAGAATCACGCAAAATTTATCAAGCGTATTTTTCTGAAACCTTCACCATTCTAAAGATAATTTAATTATTGATCTTTTAGTATACGTTTTTTTATTAAAATACCTTTTTTATGTACTTATAATAAATTAATAATGCGTGTAATTTGGGACAGTGCTCCTTGATGGGCGAGTACTATTACTGGCTGGTCATACGACGCGTTGCGTGATCTCAGTACAGAACAAGCAGGCAAACCAGTCAAGGTCACTGGCATATATCTGCGTCTTAACCAACTATAGTTGCCGAGAGAATGTAGGAGGTGTTATATAGGACCAACTATATCACACCTCCAACCGTCTGTACTTTATCTACCCATCTGAATATATATATATATTTCATTTATTTCGGATCATACATAAAGAGTAAATACATACAATCCATATGGTATTAGTAACAAAGACTTAAAACGATGTTAGTAAAACTTAGAAACTAACCTAACATTAACTAATATCTACGTGGCTCAACACATGTTGGCACGTGCCTCCGGGGGCTGGGGCCTAAAGGGTCTGTCCATCTTGCCGAACAATGTTTTTAGGATGATGTTGGGGCTTCCGCGCAACCTACCCATTATGGATGCTACCCGCTTTCTCATTATGGCATGAAAATCATCAACACAGGCTTCCGCGAACATCTGCGAAGCGCTGCAGAAGCGCGGAAGCCCCATCAACGTCCTAAACCCATTATTATACTGAACGCGTAGGACGTTATAGGCCCTCTGCGTATACTTCACCCACAAGCTACACGTGTAGAAGGTTTGGCAGTAGGCCTTAAAAAGATACACCTTAACATCCCCACTACAACGTGCAAACCTGCGGGCTAACATATTGCACCGAACCGTCAACGCCCTACGCTCTCTATCCAAATCTGCATCATCAGATAAGTCCTCCGTAACCAGATGTCCTAGGAATTTAACTTGAGCCACACGCTGCAACGGTTTTCCGCTTATAAATAGGTGTTTAAATAGAAATTAACAAAAAGCGTATGACCAGTTGCTTCAACGCGATATAGATTTTGGCTTTGTGCCACGAACATAATCATTTGACATCTGCCTGTTATTCTACCACTACAACAGCTTTATCCCTTTGTAACGATACTGGGGGTGGTAGTGTCACAGACAAGCGACCCATTTATCAAAGTTGCTAACATCTGTTTTCTCTAACACATATCTTCACGGCAAGCTCATGATGTAGGCTTGGCACTTACACATAAAGTTCTTAGGACCTTTAACTGGTGCTTTTTGGCTTCTGTAGGCCTAGTGGACTGTAGATTTGTTGACCATCACTATTCTGATAAGTACCTGGTACTTGTTGAAAGACCTACACTGTCCTCCTATACCTAATAACACTGTTATTTGAAAATATTGTAAAAGCCAATTATTTTTAAAGGAGTAACCGTGGAGTTTCTTGCCGGCTCTTCTCCATAGGAAACAACCAATTGGAACCGTGCACCCAGCTTCTGACGTTTCATAAGTGCCCATGTAGGTTTATATAAAATAAAAATATTTTGAATTTTGAATTGAAATGCTGATCCACGCGTCATGTTCGTGAACGGGCGCCGTCGGTTGGGACTGGTCATCTCTTATCTGCCAGGGCTTATTTTTATTATTTTTTGATTATTAGTTTTTTTTTAAATTTTCTCACATATAGAAGCAACAAGAGTAATGTACCAAGGATTTTGTAATTTCTATATTTAAAAGAGTGTCCTTGGAGTTCCTTGCCCGTTCTTCTCCATAGAGACCTAGGTTTTAGAATGGGCAACTAGCTTCACCTTTCTGACTAACCGACCGATTCTTTGACAATTCAAAGTGCCTGTAAATGGTTTAATTGAAATAAATGCTTTGAGTTTGAGTTTGAGTTTAACCTAGGAGTCTTCAAGTCTCAGGTGAATAGGTTACTTCTTGCCTAGCGTGCTCCACCGTCGACCGCACCATCACTTACCATCAGCACAGATGAATACAGATGAAAAACTCCGAAGTTTAAGTATGAAGCTACAAGTACACGGCGGGCCCGTCTTGCTGGACCAATTCAGTGAGTGTAACGTAGTCAGAAGATCTAAGAGTTACGCGATAGAAAGAGAGGCAACTTCTAGGTGAATATAACTGTAGGTAATTAGCGCTGTGCGACCTGAATTGCACTTTATTGTGTCGAGGCAAGAGTCGCTTTTTATGTAAATGATTTTGCGGAGTATCCCATATGTATAATTGAGATGGTGGTCACATGATGGTGGACGCAAGTCTAAAAAAATTAAAAAGGCAATTTAATTCTGATTTAATTTTGTTTTATTGTAATTTAATTTAATTTTGATGTAATTTTAATTTAATTCTGATTTTAATATAATTTTCGTTTGTGACTGTATGTTGTTTTTGATTTAAATGCTACTAACATAATTTTATAAGTTCTAATACTAACACAATATGGATATTTTACGAAATAAATAATTGAATTGAGATAAAAATAATTCCTGACTCTTTGTATTTAACCAGAATACCTGCGAAATTCGCGGAATTACATTTTTTTTTTAGATTTTAATTCATATTCTTTGAGGAGCTCGTGGCTTACTTAGCCATAACAGCTGCACGGTCGATACATCAGGTTAAGCTACGCTAGCCGGGGTTGGTCTGTGGATGGGTGACCATCTGTACATACCACAAGAAAGCACGTTAAGCCGTTGGTCCCGGCTATCATTCGTGGATTTTTGACAGTCGTTACGGGTCGTCAGAAGCCCGAAGGTCAGATGAAGCCGACCCCAATATAGTTAGGAAAAGGATAGGCAGATGATGAGAGCATTTGATTGGCAGATTGTTTTTTTTTTAAATCATATTTGGTCCCGGCTATCATTCGTGGATTTTTGACAGTCGTTACGGGTCGTCAGAAGCCCGAAGGTCAGATGAAGCCGACCCCAATATAGTTAGGAAAAGGATAGGCAGATGATGAGAGCATTTGATTGGCAGATTGTTTTTTTTTTAAATCATATTCTTTATGGCACCTCTATAGGTCATGAGCTATAAGAATATCACAAAAATATTTGGCCTAGATCTTAAAGGGGAGGCGTGAAAATTGATTCGCTGTTACAATGTATAATATATTATATATTACCAAAGATCCCTGAGTAATTTTTGTTCCAATCAATATTACAAGTTTTGGTTTCAAAACAGTAGATTCAGGGTGAGAGCTGAATGCATCTTTAATTTTCTTCCATATTGGAACGTAATTCAAAACACCGATAATAGGGCCGTGGGGTCCGAGTGCTTATCGAGTATTTCGGGACATCGCCAAGAGGTTGGTCGAATCTTCATGTGATCAGAGGGCTGGCCAATTTTTAGGTCAAAGAATAAGCATTGTCATCCAACGTTGCAATGCTGCCAGCCTTTTGGCCACTGACAGCGATGCGGACGAATTTTTTGATGCCCAATGAGTTTTTTCTTTATTTTTTTATATATATATTTTTTTTGTCTCTGTATACTTGTACATAATTCATATATATATTAGTGTTAGATGAATATTATATTTAAGATGATAAATGAAAAAAACACCGATGATAACAAAATCGGGGGATACAGTTTGATGCTGCAGCTGCATTTCTATCATCTATCTCCAAAATTTAACTACACCACTCGATAGCTAAAAGATTTTAAGAATTCGTCTCAAAGAAAATATTACTCGTAACGTATACGTATTAACGTAAAACACACGGCCGTGTCTACAACACAACCACACCTGATTTTTTTACTAACAAATATTGGTACAACTCATCTATATCCTAAACAAAAACGCAATGTACAGACGCCAGCACATCAACCTACTACAATCTGTCAAATTTCTTTAATAGATTTTCAACTTTATCACTAAATCATAAGGTTCAAAGTTGATTGGGAAAATTTGACAGTTTCGGGTAGGTTGGCTGCTGGCATCTGTACTTACAGAGTTTTGAGTATTTTAAAGATAGAGTTAACGAAGATGTCTCTGCTAGTATTAACTGTTTGACAGACACCGGCCGCTTCCTCCTACAAGCAATAATATGAACAAAGTGTAAGCGATCCTACAGAGTAAATGCTTCCAGTTCCCTTTGTGGCGTCATCTACATCGCCACGTGCGAACTACGCATCAAAGACCTGACGTCACACAAAATCCTGACGTCACACACAAATCCTGCATCGCGCAATTAGAGTTTACCGCGCAATCGACATTTATACAAGTTCTCGACTTCGACCATGCTGAGATAGGAGCCTTTTGGCCTCGGACAGGACTTTCCGCTTTATTTTAATTTTTACTTTGTTTGTATTTTTTATTTTTATTTTTAATGACTGTGTGTTTAGTTTAATTAAGATCTCCTGTGCTTGTCCCAATAAATACTTGTTTTTTTTGCCCGCCAGACACGACACCCGTCTGGTCGGAGGATCTTCCCTTTTCTATGGTGGAGGAGTGCACTTTACATTCTGTTCCTCATAGCCCTAAACCTTCATCTTAACAATGATTATGCATGTTCTGACATTATTCAAGCACCTTTATGATAGGGAAAATATTATAATGATAACTAGTCTTTTTCTCCTTTTTTTCTTGTATCGGTACGAACTGTGTTTGTAAGAACAACTGATGTTTTTTTTTTTTTGGATGGGAAATTATCAAATAACTTCTCCCGCTCTGGGTGGAGCGGGAGGGCGTGTCAGACTCTTACTGACTAAAACCCACTCGTGTTCCTTCCGTTGCCTGTACGTTGCCAGGGGCCACGGTATCCCTTTCGGACTTTCCCGCAACCCCGGCAGGCAGAATAACTGATGCTGTGGTAAAATATTTCATGATTTGTCAGTGGTAACTTGCTTACTACGTAGTTCTTTACCTACGTAGGTATATAGAAACTATGGTTTTTGGGTTCCGTGGTCAACAAGGAACCCTTAAAGTTTCGCCATGTTCGTCCGTCTGTCTGTCGGTCCGAGGCTTAGCTCAGATACTGTTAGTACTAAAAAGCTGTAATTTGGCATTGTATACATATTAATCACGTCGACAGAATGGTATCGTTGGAAAGGTCGTTCGAAAATATTGAATTTGTGAAAACCATTTTTGGATTTAGGGATCCGTTTAGTTTAAAGTACTATTTTTTGTTAGATTCAAGACAAGTAGCTAAATAGGATAAAAGAAAATAGGATACCTACCATTTTTAACCGACTTCCAAAAAGGAGGAGGTTCTATGTTCGTCTGTTAATTGTGGACCGATTTTGAAAATTCTTTTTTTCGTTCGAAAAGGTATACTTTAGAGGTGGTCCCATATAAATTTTATTAACTTTGCTCAGGTAGTTTTTGAGTCAGCTGAAAAATTACTTTATTTCGGAAGCCGGTTTTCACTTTGTAGTGTATTTTTTGAAAGTCGGTTGTTTTTTTTGTATATATATATTTTTTTGTGACTATTCAGGGTGTGACTAACAGACAGTAACTCGCATATCAGTGATAACAATTTGACATTAACAGTGCCTTTATGTTGTAGCTGTAAGAGCTGTTTTCGTAGTACTAGTTACCGCTGATGTGCGGCTGACTGTACATTTCGGTATCGTTACTTATATAGTGACGTTTTCTATTTCGGCCATTTTCGGCCAAAAAATCGTTATTCGGCCATATTTTCGTGTTCAGAAAAAAAACAGCCAAAGCTTCGGCCAAGCCGAAAATCAGAATTTCGTAAATTATCGCGTAGCATTCGGCCTAAAGCTCAGCAATATCAGGTGAATCAATCAAGAAATATACAATATTATGATATCCTCAAATAGTATTATCGTGTTTTATTTCTTTTAAAGACTTTTATATTTGCTCTTTCGCTCCTTAGGTATAAAAAAAACAAACAAGATTTCAGTGTACATATTTTTAGTTTTGAATGTCTACACCATTTTCGTTTTCGGTGGACACTAATTTCAATGCACCCAGTTTTTTATTAAAGTTTGAGTCTAAGGATCAAAGTGTGGGCCAAATTCATACTGCTGGCTTTCTACTTTAAATTCTTTTTGTATTAGAATTTCACTGGCATGTATCCAATCTTGTGATATTGTGGTTATGCTCCACCTGGTGGTTTTAAGCAGCAGGTGGCTGATTTTAGTGGATTTAGGTACCTAGGTACATTGTAAAGACATGACTGTACGTGAGTGACTGTACTGTCGTTTGCGAGTATTTGCACAGAAACAAGTACGTATCTACCTAGGTACCTCCACCAACCCGCACTGGGCCCATGTGGTGGATTACGGCCCACTCCCTTATTGAAAGAGGAGGCCTGTGTGCCAGCAGTGATGGGAACATTATATGCTGAATATGCTAAGAACCTACCGGTACGATTTGTAAATACACTTAGAAAGAAAGATAGATTTTTATTTAGCACAGTAAATGCAAATTTTTTACACATTTCAAACTAGCTAAACAACTAACATAGCATTAAAATATAGGATTATGTATGCCTTTTTTATTTGGTGGGAAATTATCAAATAACTTCTCCCGCTCTGGGTAGAGCAGGAGGGCGTGTCAGACTCTTACTGACTAAAATCCACCCGTGTTCCTTCAGTTGCCTGTACGTTGCCAGGGGCCACGGTATCCCTTTCGGACTTTCCCGCAACCCCGGCAGGCATCGGTCCTATCGGACCCCTTCACTTGCTGACATCTCTTTGAGGCGCGCGTGGAGCACAACGCGCCGTCGACCCAGGCCTGGTCCTTATCGGACGGCGAGCTACCCATTGCTCACCGTCCGCAAGCTCGCTCTTACGGTGGCCGGGAATCAGCCTGCGATTCCCGACGCCCAGGGCGTCTCCTGCGGCGGCTAGGGGCGTGAGGGCGCAAAATTTGCCTCTCCCTCACGCATTCTGCCTCCTCCTTCGCGAGCATTACTGCTTCGCAGAAGGAGGTGACTGCCTCCCATGCCCTCTCGCTTCGTACCATGGCCTGGACCAGGGCCGGATGCGAGAGATCCCCGCCACCAATCGCCTCCACGAGGACGTAGCGATGCTCTGCCCAAGCCGGGTAGACCTCCACCGTATGCTCAACCGTGTCCTTCAGGATTATGTATGCCTCACGGCCACGCCAAATAGGTTCACTTCATATTTTTAGCCCTGTCTGCATACAATGCAAGTCCTTTTTAAAGCCATATAATTTACACAGATTAAATATGCTTGCTTCTTAACTTCAATATCTTTGCGAATCTGTCTGCGAATATTATTAATAATGTCGGAGTACGGTATCTTGCGTCCATCGAAGTCGATTTAGAATTCGTCATATATTTCCATTTATAAAACAAATACGATTAAGTGAATAAACTTCACAGATTTTCAACACATTTTCAATAACCTTTTTCAAATACTTAAACCTACTACGCAATCACTGAAAAAGAACTTACGTACGTTCTCAGATTCACTGCGTAGGCATCAAAAGATTGATTACATAAAAAAACATTATCACTTTGCGTTCTAAAAGCGATTAGATTCGCAGATAGATAAGGCACAGAATAGATAGGTACAGAAGGTCGAAACCAGAGGGTTTTGTGTCTAGGTAATAACAGCCGCACGGGTCGATCGATTAGTTAGGCTGTCTTTGCCGCGGTTGGTCCGTAGACTGACCCCTCCATACCTCGGAAAGCACGTTAAGCTGTTTGTCCCGGCTATCATTCGAGGATCTTTGACAGTCGTTACGGGTCGTCAGAAGCCTGACAACCATTCTTGCCAAGGAGTATCGTATTATCCAGTAACTGGGTTGTGGAGGTCAGATGGCAGTCATTCCATGTAGAATACTGATGCAATTCTGCATCAGGTTAGACTGGAAGCCGACCCCAACATGGTTGAAAAAAGGCTATACAGATGATGAGAGCATTGAGATCGAACCTGTCCCGTTGGTCTCGAGCGCGACTGCTGAGCCAGTCCTGGGTTCGGTTCCCAGGTCTGGCAAAGTGTTATTGGGTTTGTCCAAGAGAAAGTGTTAGGGATTTATCAGTAGCAGCCCGGAGTTAGGAAGTTGGCGGTGTGATACCCGCGTGCCTCGGTGCGCACGTTAAGCCGTTGGCCCTGTGCCTGATCTCTCTCCGGTCGTGTCAGATTGCCGTCTCATTGGACTATCAAACTTCCTGCACGCGACGCTGGACCGCATGTTTGTGTTTACGTATGGATATCACCGCCGCATAGATTTAAAATTTTCATTCTGACATGGTTTAAATTTTTTTATCTTGCGGTCCAGTGCCAGTGCGGTGCTTGCGGTCCGGTGCGGCTTTGGCGTCATGTACAGGAAACCTGAGAGTGAGGGAAGAGAGTGTGCACCTATGTCTGCAGACATTTGTGCAATATAATATCTCCCGCGTTGATGGCTAGTCTCCGCAGAGAATGGCCGCCATGACCGAAATTCGGTCTGAAGGAGGATTAATATAGACTCGACCTTCTGTACCTATCTATTCTGATCATTGAGATTTATATTCTCCTAAGAGATTTGCACGTCACTCACAGTCTACTTTGGTGGTAGACGTAAAAAATTATGGCACTATCTTGCATTTTGGTAAATGATTAATTAGGGCTCGTAAGAACTTATGTCGGAGAGAGATAAGTAAACGTTGTAGATAAGAGTAAAATTGTAATATAAATGTTTAAATTATTATTTGTTTATTTATACTTGAAGCACAGAAATGTATAGAGGCGGCCTTCATGCCGATTGCATTTTCTACCAGTCAACCTTTGGGTGAAGCAGAGACAAACAGTGGTAGGTGCAAGTATAAAGATACACAGATACCTATTACAAACTATACATTTAATATATATGACTAATTATATATAAATCTCTCTCGGGTCTGGCTGTTTGTGTATGTGACTTTAAATGTTTGTAAACGCACCCACGATACAGGAGAAATTCCTAGTGTGGGGCAACGTTTTTTTAAAAAAAAAAAATATAAGCACAAATAAATAAATATACATAAATACACGAATATACTGAAACAAATAAGACAAACAATGGGAAAACATTAACGTTGTGATGATACTGCCAGCTTCTTACGAATGTGCTCGTGAACTTTAACTATAAAGGATAATCGGTTGGTTATTCAGGCAAGTAAAAAAGTAGCTGCCACGATAATTGAAGTCACTTAAAAATAAAACAATCATAAATTTTTATTTGACAAGAGTAGTAGACTAGGAACGCTGTCACAAAAAAATTATATGACCGATTGGAAAAAAAAACTAGTTTGTAGATATGTGCTGAGATACGTTAGTCAAATACCTAATGAATGATTATTTTTAAGTAACCGAATGCAGCTAAATACCAGTATTTTACAAGGAGCTACTGCTTATCTGACCTCCACAACCCGTTACTGGGTAACACGATACCCGTTGGTTACACGGGTTGTCAAATTTTTCGGTCGTCTGACTGTCTAACGACCGTCAAAGATCCATTACAAAAAAATAAGACAAATTCTAAATAACAATGTCAGAAAAAACCTAATTGTTTTCTTTAGGCCCAAAGCTCTTCTCTTCTCTGCCAAAGACACTTAGGAACCTAATAACCAAAACGATTCCATTGTTGCTTTTATAACACGCTTCCTTTATCAATATAGTTTCCGAGATAATGACTCATGACAGACTAAGGCCTCGGCTATAGTAAGAAGCTTAAGCGGTTGCTGAGACGGGCCCAATATTATATCAAACGCCAGTTTCTGTTCGCGTGGAACTCAACTATACTATAAAAAATACCACTACACATCATAAGGCACTGATTACAGACCGCAAACCAGTAGTGCCGTCACCGGCTATCACTGACAGAGTGACAAGACGTATTTTCTTTGATAGACAAATGACTATCGTGAAATTGAAGAAGAGATTACTATTACCGTCGAAGTTGTGACCAGTGGGATGTCTAGTAGCTGCATTCTGTCATAACGATTGTTTGAAGTTGCGTTTGCGTTTTGCGGTTGCGGTCGCCTTCAGAAGAGCACCTTAAATGTATAATTTCGTACCCGACTGCAGAAGGCAACTGCAGGAGACACGTGCAGCCCGACTGCAGACAAGTAGTGCCGCCAACGCTCGAGCGATAACACGTTTTTCTATCTTCTATCTACCGACTGGAACAGGCTGCTGCCGCCTGCGGTCGGGTTCGGAATCATGACTACAGCGAGATGACGTGTCGCCGCGACATGTCGCGTGCAGTTACTGCCTGTGGTCGGGTACGGAATGGTATCTTAAACGACCTAGCTAGCAAGCGATCGCCAATTGATTTGCCCTGTGGAAACACGTCTAGTTATTGCTTGCTAGAACAACTCGCGATGCACTGTGGCCACCCAATTGCAAACACTAACGCACCCGCCAACGACACCGCCACCACAATTGCTACCGCTCTTGCACCCTGGACGATCCCTAAGGGATAGATCCCTTGAACAATGAACTACAAAGACATGTAGGAAGGTCGAGGGACCAGAGGGTACTATTAAGGTTCGAGTAAGATTACGTTAATAGTTGATTAACTTCCTTAAGCCTAGGGTTATGTGTTGGATTTGCTTGTTGATAAAAAGCGACTTACGAGTTGTAGATTTGAACTCAGACAGGCGCCTTACTTTGTGTAAAATATTTCATCACCACTGCTCTCAAAACGGTGAAGGAAAACATCGTGAGGAAACCGGCATGTCCTAGAACCAAAAATTCGAAGACATGTGACATCTACCAACCCGCACTGGGCCCACGTGGTGGATAACGGCCCACTCCCTCTCGCAGCGAGGAGGTCTGTGTTTCAGCAATGGGAACATTATAGGCTGATGATGCTATTGATTTTTTACAGCTTTTGAAATTGTATTTTTGTTTGAAGCCTTGCAACATGGTTTCTGAAAGCTGTTTCAATATAAAATGTTAATGAGTCACATGTCGATAAAAATGTCGTGAGGAAAGTTTTGAGTTTGAATGTGGATGGCTATAAGAGTAGGAGAAGACCAAAGAAACAATGGTTGGACTGTTTATAAGATAACTAGTTTCTGCCAGCGACTTTATCCGCGTAAAATTTTGGCCCCGTCGCATCCCATCGCCAGCCCACGCTATATGTTTACGCTTGCCGTTCTTTTTGACTTTTTTTTGTTTTTGTTCGGCTCCTAAGGGTCGTAGCGTAATGATACATAGCCTATAACCTTCCTCAAGAATTAGGCTATCCAATGCAGAAATAATTTTTCAAATCTGACTGGTAGTTCTCGAGATTACCCGACATACAAACTTAGAAAAAAAAATACCTCTTTATAATATAATCATAGATTAATATATATATATTTACAGTAATTAAGCAAAAATGTTTTTGGTTCGTAGCCTTGACATCACCCGATCAACATTTCCAAGCGTGTACTTTTGTATTTGTGTATTTTTTCTTTAAATCTTAAATATCTTCTTCTTCTTTCTTCTTCTATTTATTTTTTATTAGTTAAACCGTTGAACCTGCGCCTGATCTCTCTCTAGTCGTGTCGGATTGTCATCCCAGCAGACTATGAGAGTGAGGGAAGAGAGAGTGCACCTGTGTCTGCGCACACACTTGTGCACTATAATATCTCCCGCGCCGAACGCTGGTCTCCGCTGAGATTGGCCGCCATGGTTGATATTCGGTCTGGAGGACTATTATTAACTAGTTTCTGACTACGACTTTGTTCACGTAGAAATCGTAAGATAGACCGTGCCACAATACACTAAAATAACCGCTGCATTTTTATAAAAACTGCTTCGATGGTATAGTGGTTGTAAGCGCTACTGTTGAGCATGAGGTACTGGTTCGATTCCCGGGTCACGCAAAGTGTTATTGGCATTTCTCAGTAACAGTCCTGAATTTTTGAATTTGTGCCCCGTTAATAGTTATTAATTTATTAATATACGGACAGTCAATTTGCTTAATAATTTATTTCCCTAAGTTAACGTAACTAAGCTGTTTTCTATAACAAAAACTGTGACGCATAGTTTATTCTTATATCACACAAAAACACAACGAAAACTACCGATATTTCACAAATCTTTCAATTTCCGAACACCAAGCTGACACCCTCGAAACTCCGGATACTCGCGACACTTCTTTCACTACTTTTAATATCAAAACCATCTGACAAAATGTGTCATAAATTTTAAAATTTTCATCCGAGATTTTCATATCGACGTGAAATTATATATAGGATTGCCTCGTTGGTCTAGTGGTCGCAAGCGCTACTGTTGAGCATAAGGTACTAGTTCGATTCCCAGGTCGGGCAAAGTGGTATTGGGTATTTCTAGCTGGAACTTCTCAGTGGCAGCCCGGAGTGTGGATTTGTGCCCGATTGATGGCAATAGGCTCACCCCCTATTACATGCGATTTTAATAGTACTGGCGAAATAAGATTGTACTGCCCATCCCTTCGGGAAAAGAGGGCGTAATGTTATGTTACTTTATGTTATATGGAAAACCCAGTAAGCGAGATATGAAATGTAAAATGGCTCCTCATTGTGAAGATGTCACAAAATTATAATGATGTGGAAGTGTGTTGTAGGTATGTTTGTCAATTTGTGTATTTATTTTGTGTAGGGCAGGCCATGACCAGTACTGCTATTCTGTAAAAGTCTGTTTGAAAAAGTGAGTTTGAACTAAGCTTTCCTAGCCTCAGACAGGATCACTACAAGCTCACTTTAACAAAATTTCAGTGAATTTTTTACAGAATGAACTAGCTGATGATGTTCACTCTGAAATGACGCACACCACTATCGTATTACCCATAGAAATCGGCATTACCATGTGCGTACATGCGGTATTGGGGCGCGTCATTTCAGAGTGGACAACCAATACTGACGGCTCACTTCAAGCTCACTCCCCCTAAGTTTTCATGGTGAGATTCTTACAGATTAGACCGGCTGGATTAGGATGTAGAATACTAATCATCCCGATAATACGTTTCATTCGGAAACGTTCTTTTTGTCGATTTCCGAATACCACGAGAGTAACGCCGCAGGCAAAAGCTTGTTAAAATTAATATCTCTTTTGAATTCATCTTTAGGGTGAAGGGAGTCTTAAAAGATGTGTATATTTGTTGAGGTTTACAAAGCGATATATCGGTTCTTAAGTGCCAAGTTAAGGGAGAACGAAAATGGCGTTTTGAAAAGATCTTTTCCTTTTAAAAAGATACAGTATTTTTCGTTATAATGTTTCGGTGAATCTACTTTAAATTTGCGTGTATTCAGTAATGTTGTTCTGTAAAGTTCACTGGGAATCTCGATCAAGTGACCGCATCGAAAGCGAACTCATTTGATTTTAAAGTAATTCATCGCGGATTTACAACGAGGCACCGTTCGAATTTCGAAGTGATGTTTAGAGAATTACACTAGGTTTTTTTTTTAAATTAAACCTAACAAAGGTTGTCAAACGCGTTGCATGTCCACTTGAACCTAAGTGCCTATACAGGTATAGATTGCTTTGGAAAAAATTGTCGGCGACTCAAGTGCCTAAATTTACTACACAATGGTGCCGATTCTCTTGTCACAAATGCCTCTAAACTAGACTAAAAATCACCAAAATTTAGTTTATTCCTGTCAAACGATGATTTCTCATTCTGAATTAGACTAAAGTGACACAACTTAAACTATATTTTAGTTTGACAGCACTAAGATGGCACTGAGATTTTAATTTAGTGAAAATGTCAATTTTGCTATTCTGAATTTGACGTTTTTCACCTAAACTTTTAATTGTCTAACTAAATCTGACCATTTTTAATCGTGATTATTAATGGTGTGGAATACTATTAGTTGTCATGAACTAAAATTCACACCAACACCTCGACTTCAGGTGCAAAAACAATACTGTATTTTTTTCTTTTCTTTTACTTATATCTAGAATATGGTGTGTCCTATCGCAAAAATAATGAAAATTTGGACCCCCTTTATATAACCCCCTAATTTTCAACACGTAGGTAATAATTTTTCAAATTTTCCATTCAAGACGTGAAAAAATCCATATAAAACACGTCGAGGCTGCCCCTGCTGAACGCCTCCGGCTCTAAAAAAATTCACGGGATAGGGCAAACAAGTATGTATCACGTGGTGTCGCGATTGTCAAATTCGATTTTAGTTGTGTCAAAATAATATTTTAATTTAATGATTTTTTATTGCAGAATAGCGTTATGATTCTCATAGCCAATAGATAAGGAATCTTAGTAATAGTTTAGTTAGTTTAGTTCGGTGTACAAGTGAATCGGCACCAATAACGAGCCAAAAGCTAAGCTACACGAACAAACTACAACTATTATAATATATAGGTCACAATTTAGTAAAGTACTAGGCGCACATACACAGCTAGGAGGTGCAGTGAACGGGTTTAATTATTCATGCGTAAACTGGCGTGCATATTGGCGGATTGTCGGCACACAATTTTGTGCTAGACTTGTGCTTCGTAATCGGGTTATGCCATTCTAATAATTTATGCATTTAGATAGTTCTGTGTACTATTGTTAACATAATGTCGAATAGTTAGTGTCCACTACTAAATGCAGTGGACTGGCCAAAACGCTTAATTAAGCTGACAATAATGAAATCCGTGATTTATCAGCAATTAATTATAAAAATCTAAACTATTATCGTTCACAATGGACCTTATTAGAAGGCTGAAAGTCACCCAGAGGGCAATGGAGACTGCTATGCTTGGAATTTCCCTACGTGATCGAATCAGAAATGAAGAAATCATGGTAACCAACATAGCCCGAAGAATTGCCAAACTCATGCGGCAGTGGGCAGGGCATATTGCTCGCAGAACAGATGGCCGATGAGGCCGGAAGGTTCAGGAGTGGCAACTGCGTATCAGAAGACGTAGAGTTGGAAGGCCTTGGGGACCGATGACTTTGTGAAGGCCGCAGGAATCCGCTGGATGCGGGAAGCACAGAATCGGTCGCAGTAGCAAATACGACATACAACTTAAAGATTCTACTGAGAAGTTTCTTAGTATTTTCAACGCTGTTAGAAATTGAGCCCATTCTACATCGATAAATATTATTGTTATTGTTTCTAACATTTCGCCTTTTATTAGATTTGCAATTACAAGATTTGCCCTTATGCTGACAAAAAAGAACTTTGAAGTCGATGATCTGATTTAAATTCAACTTTCTCAACAAAAACCTTTGCCAAAATTATTCTCAATTCTCAATTCTCAATTCTTTATTGCGTACCATAATGTATACAGTTGGTAGGGAAACAGTTACATAAGTCTCAATTATGGACCCTGTCTCATTCAATACAAGCTAATATTTTCCTCAAATCCATTTAAATATTATGAACCTTTTCGCTTTAGATCGCTACTTCTCAATTGTCTTCGACGTCAAAAGGGAAACAATCATTAATATTGTTCAGAAATTGTATTGACTCAATCCTGTTAAAGAATCGGCCATCGAGCTTCTGTTTTGAATTTTAAATGCATTTGGTTTTTACTACTTTCGGCAGACTTGAATTTTTATTTCGGCATGACCATTTCGTAAATTGTCAGTTCTGCACTTCTCTAAACGCAAAATTACATTACGAAATAGTGACATAAAATTTGTTTAGTGACCACTATAAATAATGTGTGTGGGTGATGTGTGTGTGCGTGTGTGTGTGTGTGTGTGTATATATGTGTGTGTGTGTGTGTGTTTATATGTGTTTAATTATAAATTTCACGTGTAAACTTCGAATTTCTTGATGCATTCATTAATTTCATGAAATCAAAATACTTTCGTGCTAACCGCAATTTTAGATAAAAGTAATGCGACGGTAACGCAACTAATTTCAGGATGTAATGCGACGTGGAACTAGTGTCGCGACAGCACATTAGTACAACAACAATATAACTTAACATAACAACAACAACATCAACAAAACATTTCGATAACATTGTACATTGCAAAATAATGCTTTGATGCTTTGGCCATGATTTCGGTGATACTACAGATTTCACAATACTAATAATTATTTTACAAAACAATTTGCACTGATATTGAAACTAGTTTTGTGAATATAATTTTACCATGCATGCAATTAATTTTGTCATGTAAATTCGGTTTAACATCACTTCGAAATTCGAACGGTGTCTCGTTGTGAATCCGCGATGATTTACTTTAAAAACAAATGAGTTCGCTTTTGAATTGTGTGCGCTCACTTGAGTGAACTTTACAGCATAGAACCTAGCATCATCACTTTTTCCACCTAGACTTAATATTCTGAAAATACCAAATAAACGGAGCAAGCGTGATGATCAATGCACATTTGATCTCTGTATGAAAAGAGGCCTTTGTCTTGCTGTGGAACAAATTACGTACATACTGCTATTATTGTATCAATATGAAGCTCCGCCTGACGCTGAGCTCGAAATAAAAGACTAATGAACCGAACCAAGCTATTAAAAAGACCAATTTATTAAAAATATTGTATCGACAATCGACAATGTATTGCCAGTATTGAATGCATTAAAGTATGACCTAGATAAGATATTGCAAAAGGTATTTTGGTATTAAAATGACATAAATTTTATTTAATTCAGTAACTTTTATTTTCATAAAATTTCCCTTTGAATGATTACTAGAAGAATTATCCCATTGAATGGTAATGTTTATTCATTGTTTGTCTTATTTGAAGAGAAGAGAAGAGCCGGCAAGAAAATCCACGGTTACTCTTTTCAAAATAATTGGCATTAATAACAGTGTTAATAGGTGTGGTACAGTGTAGGCTTGTCAAGAAGTACCTGGTACTGGCTAACACGATCCCCTTGGTAAGACTTTGTCAGACGTTTGATTAGATTTTAAATACCTTCGAGAGGTTAATATTCTAAGTGAACATTCTCGTATTTCCGCTAACATACATTTCTCAGTTCAGAATGAACTTTCAAGCAAGTTGAATTGAGATCACGATTTGCATGCAATTTTCATCCGTAACTCGTTGTAATGGTGGCACTCAGATGTCAATTTTCTCTGTACTCTGTGCATTGAAATCTTATCTTTTGAGGATTTGAAAAGGAGTTTCCACACTTTGGCTGTTTATAATGTATTAAAAGTTGAGGACACGCTTACTGCAACTTGTCGGGATTTCGACTGAGTATGGTAAATGAGTATGTATTGTGGTCGGGGTGGATCAGGTTATTGAAAAGTCTTCCCTTGAGGGTTAAACTTTTATTATTAACCAACTTAAAAAAAAGTAGGAGATTCTCAATTTGCATGTTTTTATTTTATTTGTTATTTATGTTCGGGCATAACTCCGTCATAAATAGACAGATTTGCAAAAAAATTGTTTGAAAGGGTAAACTGTCGAGGTGGTCCCATATAAATTTTATTAACTTTACGGGTACTTTTTGAGTTAGATTCAATAATAGGTATTTTTCCCACTAAGTCTTAACGGATAATGTTATAATAACTTCCTGTAACTGTTATTTACATAGCAGGTAGTGGAATTCGAATATGTGTGGGGTAGGTACCACAACAAAATAATTAAAAATAAAAACTTTTGGATGTCGATGTTTTTTTTTTCTAAATAAGTCTTTATCATTTATATGTTATTCATTTTATAACGCAACGTGCAAATATCAAGCCCTCTTGGCAAGCTCATGTCATAAGTGTCAATCTATTAGACGTCTTGACAGGCTGTCACATTAGATTTTAGAGGTATGCGGAACAGGGTACACCCTGTTCCTAATACTTCTAAAATCTAAACGAAAATCAAAACGTAAAAATTCTGTCCACACGCGCGTATCCAATAACACTTGAGTTTTGGTGGTAGAGGACAGATAGGCATGTAAAATACTGGTATCTATTCAGCTGCATCCGGTTAGACTAGAAGCCGACCATATACCTATATTTATACATAAATAGTCCCCCAGACCGTATTTCGGCCACGGCGGCCAATCTCAACGGAGACTAGCCTTTGGCGCGGGAGATATTATAGTGCACAAGTGTGTGCGCAGACATAGGTGCACTCTCTCTTCCGTCACTCTCATAGTCCGATGGGACAGCAATCCCACACGACCGGCGAAAGATCAGGCGTAGGACCAACTGCTTTACGTCCTTTCCGAGGCACGGGGGTATCACACCGCCAACTTCCAAACTCCGGGCTGTTACTAAGAAATTCCTAATGTAAAAACCCAATAACACTTTGCCCAACCCGGGAATCGAACCCAGGACCACGCTCAACAGTCGCGCTAGCGATCACGAGACCAACGGGGCATTTACCCCCCGCTGACCATAACATAGTAGGGAAAAGACTAGGAAGGCTAGTTTTGTTAGGAACTTACTAAAAGACACTGGCTGGTGACAGTCACTCTAGCAAAGCGTCGCATCAATGGTTGCGTGGCGGCTGTCTTCTGATAGCAGAGATGATGTCGCTAACGTACCACGTCCACGACGAACTGCTATCTACATTCCGGCACAATCCTGATGATATTGAAGCTGCTGAGCCACTAATACGATGACCACTTCTGGTAAAGGCTATCCTGTGCCGTTATATAAATTATAAATATAATGGTGAGGATAGCCTAGTCAACCAAGACACATTAAAGAAGTCAAACATAAACTTATTACCATACCTTTAAACCGACTTCTTTATGATCCCATATAGAACTTTTGGCACCGACAAAAGTTACCTTAACTATGGTCATTTAAACCCGTATATATCTGAAACACAATAAAGCGAAAACAAGGCTGTGCCGGGGTCAATTAGACCCGACATTGTTGCGTAACTGCCATTGGGTACGTGGGCTGATTGTTGGCGACATGGAGGAGGTAGTGGATGGAATGCTTACGCAATCAGCTTTCAGTAAAAAAAATGAGATACGGTCGGAATGAAAAGTGCCTATAGAGACCCAATAAAAAAATAACTGTGTTTTACTTAATAACTTTTATCCATAATGTACTGAAAGCTAGGAAATAATGAAAACTTAAATTAAACGTGATGTTAAGAACGGCATAGTGGCGTTTCGGTTTCAGGAACGACTTTTAGAAAATGAAGGCCAAAAGATTTAAACACTATTCTTCAAGATACGAATGATCTTAAAATCATTGATCTCTCAGTAGTTAAAAGAGTGTCCATGGAGTTAGTTTCTTGCCCGTTCTTCTCCATAGGAACCTACTACGCTTTGGAATGAGCAACTAGCTTTATCTTTTTGACTGACCGACCCCTTGACAGTTCAAAAGTGACTGTAATTGTTTTATTTTAAATAAATGCTTTGATTATGAGTTGAAATTGGGTAAAGGGATATGTAGACAACAGAAAACAAAGCGCAATTTTCAGTCTGTCAAAACGAACATGTGGCGGCCATCTACAAACCCACATGCTAACTACGCATCACACTGACATCACGCAAAATCCTGCATCGCGCAAGCAGCGTTTACCGCACGACGAGTACATATACAACGTTCCGACATCAACAGTCGGGCAGTTGCCCACCTAACACAACACCCTGGTCGAAGGATCTTCCCTTTTCTATGGAGGATGAGTGAAATTTACCCCCTGTTCCGCATACCTCTATAAACATACTGTCTGTCACACAAGAGGCTTACTCACCCTTAACATCTCTAATCGAATGCTTGTAATTAATCAGAAAATAATCATAACATCTTACTCAAATGAAACTAAACATATGATTAGCGTCGTATCTTATTTTTTTTACAATTCAGCCACGGTGACACAACCAGTATTTAATCACATGATTACTCCATTCACTTACTACTCTGTGGCCCTCGACCATTAACCAGGAATAAGGGTAATACAATGGCCGTAGACCAGAATATATTTTTATCCAATAGCCAAAGTTAATGTTTTGCCTTCATTAATTGAAGGGGAAAGAAAAATATAAGTGAGATTAGTATTCTATGAGTGTTGCTTGAGTTTGTGCAAAAGTATCAAAAAGTGGATAGGATTGAAGTGCCTTAGGAAATAGTATTGAGATCATTATAGTTTTATGAGGTCAAGCAGGGCTTTTTTTTATATTCTTAATATGATAATATTGGACCAACATTGGATTCTTTAAATCTAAGCATATAATAAAATTCAAAATATTTTATTTACATAAACCTTCAAGGGCACTTATGAAACGTCAGAAGCTAAGTGCACAGTTCCAATTGGTCGTTTCCTATGCATAAGAGCCGGAAAGAAACTCCACGGTTACTCTTTTAAAAATAAATGATTGTTACAATGTTTTCAAATTACAGTGATATTGGGTATGAGAGAACAGTGTAGACCTATCAACAAGTACCATTTATTTCAATTAAACCATTTACAGGCACTTTTGAATCGTCCAAGAGTTGGTCAGTTAGTCAGAAAGTAGAAGCTAGTTGCCCATTCCAAAACGTAGATCTCTATGCAGAAGAACGGGCAAGAAACTCCAAGGATACTCTTTTAAATATGGATAATACAAAACCCTGGGTACATTATTCTTGTTGCTTCTATATGTGAGAACAATGTAACAGAAAATCAAAATCAATTGAAAATATTAGAATTTTATCTACGATATAATCATCCAACTTATAAACATGCTTGTTATAGTGTGCGTTTAAGCATGTTTTAAATTTCGTCTCATTTAGTTGAAGAATATCGGGTGGTATATTATTATAACATTTTACACAGTACCCCAGAATTTTTCGATGTTACCTTAATTTTTGTATTATGTTTAGTCTAATTAACGAAAATATCCGTAAAACCATTGGTAAAAATAGCCCACAGACGATAATAGCCATTATTTAGCAGTAAAAATAGTGATAGATCCCACCGTAACCAATTGAACGCAGTCGACTCACGCGGTTTTAAATCACTATTTTTATTGTAAGTGGGCTATTTTACCTATGGTTTTACGGATATTCTCGTTAATTAGACTAAAACTAACTGCCTTACTGCTAAATAATGGCTATTATTGTGTGTGGGCTGTTTTCACCTATGGTCTTACAGATATTCTCGTCAATTAGACCAAAAATAATAAAAAATGACAGGTAACACCGAAAAATTCTGAAAAATGTTTAAAGTAACGTAAGCCACGCGTGAATGTAAAACTGCGGTGCTTGACCGGTACCTTGTTAAAAGTGAAACTAAGTGCCAGCTGAAAAGTGATGTGCAATTCTGTAAAGTTCACTTGGAACCTCACTCAAGTGAGCGCACACAATTCGAAAGCGAACTCATTTGTTTTTAAAGTAACTCATCGCGGATTCACAACGAGACACCGTTCGAATTTGAGCTGTAACCCAGTTTAATGTGGCGATATCTTAAATGAATCTTAGCTATAAATATAGCTATTGGCTTATCGCCAATGTACCGACATTTAGCTTTTAGAACGAAGTGCTAACCCACTCATTAGTAATTCCTGCCACGTCTGGGTAAAGTTCTAAAATGTTAAATTAGTAATTAAGTAATTGAATTTTATTCATTAATTTAATGAAAGGTTGACTGCTGAGCTATCGGTCCTTTTTTTTTTTTTTGGATGGGAAATTATCAAATAACTTCTCCCGCTCTGGGCGGAGCGGGAGGGCGTGTCAGACTCTTACTGACTATAACCCACCCGTGTTCCTTCAGTTGCCTGTACGTAGCCAGGGACCACGGTATCCTTTTCAGACTTTCCCGCAACCCCGGCAGGCATCGGTCCTATCGGACCCCTTCAGTTGCTGACATCTCTTTGAGGCGCGCGTGGAAAACAACGCGCCGTCGACCTGGGCCTGGTCCTTATCGGACGGCGAGCTACCCATTGCTCACCGTCCGCAAGCCCGCGCCTACGGTGACCGGGAATCGGCCTGCGATTCCCGTCTCCTGCGGCGGCTAGGGGGGTGAGGGCGCAAAATTTGCCTCACGCGTTCTGCTTCCTCCTTGGCGAGCATTACTGCTTCGCAGAAGGAGGCGACGGCCTTTCATGCCCTCTCGCTCCGTACCATGGCCTGGACCAAGGCTGGACGCGAGAGATCCCCGCCACCGATCGCCTCCACGAGGACACGGCGATGCTCTGCCCAAGCTGGGCAGACCTCCACCGTATGCTCCACCGTGTCCTCCGGGCGATCCACGCAGTGATGACACCCGGGCGTTTCCTCCCGCCTGATATGAAACAGGAACCTCCCGAAACAACCATGTCCGGTGAGGACCTGCGTCAGGCGGAAGGTGAGGACCCGCGTCGGGTTTTCTCAGTAGCAGCCCGGAGACTGGACTTGTGCCCGATTGATGGCAATAGGTTCGCCCCATATTACATGGGACTTAAACATAACTAGCGAAATGTGGAGGTACTATAGGGACACCTCTGCCTCACCCTTCGAGACTTACAGGCGTGATGTTATGTTTTTGTTGTGGTTATGCTCGTCCACAAATAAGTAATTCCTGTCACGTCTGCGCGTGGTTCTAAAATGTTAAATTAGTAATAAAGTAATTGAATCCTATTCAATCAAATTAAAGGTACCTATTAAATTTATTTATTAGCCTTTACGTTCATAAAACTGATTACAAACGCGTTTGGTGACTTACGTACGGTACGTGCTACGGCTTCAATATAAATTCAATATTAATTGAAAGACAACAAAGATAACTCAAACTCAAACCATTTACAAGCACTTTTGAATTGTCCAAGAGTCAGTCAGTTAATCAGAAAGTTGATGCTAGTTGCCTATTCCAAAACGTAAATCTCAAGGACACTATTTTAATACAAAATCCTGGGTACATTATTCTTGTTGCTTCTATATGTGAGAACAATGTAACAGAAAATCAAAATCAATTGGAAATATTAGAATTTTATCTACGATATAATCATCCAACTTATAAACATGCTTGTTATAGTGTGCGTTTAAGCATGTTTGAAATTTCGTCTCATTTAGTTGAAGAATATCGGGTGGTATTTTATTATAACATTTTACACAGTACCCCAGAATTTTTCGGTGTCACCTGTAATTTTTGTATTATTTTTGTGTACTTTAGACAATCTGAAACGTGGTTGATCTAATTTGTTCCTATTATTACTCATAATATACAAATGCATGATTATTGACAATTTATATTCAAAACACGTATAAATAATAAATAATACTATCTTGTTATCGTCCCAAAGCTGTCTTTGTTAGCCCTTTTTTTGTTTTACCAAGGGGTATCGTGTTACCCAGTTACGGGTTGTGGAGGCCAGATAGGCAGTCGCTCCATGTTAAATAGGTACTGGTATTCAGCTGCATCAGGAAAATATTAATTACTATTTCACCAGTTACGTTATCGTTTACATAAAATTGGAAATCATAAAAATGGTGTCGCGTTTTTTATATTTATCTGATTTCTAATGCCTACATGAAAACTGTGAAACAAGCCAGCAGTAGGTACCTTATTTTCTTACTTTACTCTAGGTGGGACTTAATTCATTACTCTAGGTGCACCCTTTTGTTTTTTTTATTTTGGATGGGAAATTATCAAATAACTTCTCCCGCTCTGGGCGGAGCGGGAGGGCGTGTCAGACTCTTACTGACTATAACCCACCCGTGTTCCTTCAGTTACATGTACGTAGCCAGGGGCCACGGTATCCCTTTCGGACTTTCCCGCAACCCCAGCAGGCATCGGTCCTATCGGACCCCTTCAGTTGCTGACATCTCTTTGAGGCGCGAACACAACGCGCCGTCGACCCGGGCCTGGTACTTATCGGACGGCGAGCTGCCCATTGCTCACCGTCCGCAAGCCCGCGCCTACGATGACCGCCTTATATAAACATTATTCTGTATGCTAATTTAATTTTGACCCTAACTTTTGCTGTAAATCAAACCTAATAGGGTTTTAAAATTCAGAAACCTTACGCCGCAAAAAGGGTTAGGTTAAGGTCCCTATTTTATGTCAAAACAAATATTTATTATACTCTCGACCTAAGTAAATATTACTACCTAATATTTGTATTTTGACGTGATATTTGAAATTTTTGTTTACTCGATTTTAGATACGATATTGTAAGTATATACTTTTTTTTGTGCAGAAAAATATTTCGGGTAAATAATAAAACAACATAGGATAGATTCAATAGTGTACTTACCTATAGTCGAACTCGTGTACCACTCAAACACGTGCCGGTCTATTCTGTAATAATCTCACGGTGAAAATTTTAGGCGAAGTGAGCTGTCATTCCACCTGCTGCTAGGGACTGACAGCTCACTCCGAGCTCACTTCACCTAAGTTTTCGCGGTGAGATGGTTGCAGAATAGCACTGCTGTTTGTCCACCGCACCGTGAACGGGACGTCAACGAGAAACGAGATTACGCGAACATAGTAAAAGTACTATCGCTACTTCGTCATCTCGTTCTCGTTGACGTTCCGTTTGCGGTGCGGTGGACAAATGGCCTAAAGGATCTCCCGCAGACAGGCGAGACGAGATCTAAAACAATTTCCGTGAAATTTTCATAGAAATCGTTCCAGTAACGCCGCGTCGCATCTTAAGGTAGCACGTCATAAAACCGCAAAGTCTATTTGTCTATGAGACCGTTTCAACCTTAGTAAAGTTTCAATTAACTGGGAATTGTTGTCAAAATTGGTAAAACAATAAAAAATAACTTTTTAATTCAGACTTAGATATCCATAGAATGTTAGTACAGTAAAACTTATGAAACTAGAGTTAGTAGTAAAAAAAAATATACATACTTATTTCCTAATGTGGGTATATTTAAAACAGATGACCACTTTAAGAGGGAACAGGGCCTGCGCGGAATTTGAAAAATAGGTATTTGAAGAAACTATTATTGCCGTCATCTTACCTCAAGTCAGCTTCCGTAGAGTACGATAGGGACAGCTGCAGCTCAGACCGATTATATCACAAAAAAAATTGAATAGATCGACATTTCGTATTCCTTTTTTTTCTCCTCTAAAACTGAGCCGATTAAATATTTTTTTACATTTAAATTGTAAGAAAGAGTATGTTCCTGGCATTTTATTTTATGAAAAAAAATGATTGCTCTAGAGGCATTATTCAGAAAGAAACAAGGGGAATACATTTTTATGGAGAATCGCAGGCCCTGCTCCCTCTTAACGGGCGTTCCCTTCAAAGTCACGTGAGGAACCTGATCTGGTGACTTGGTACCTGCTTTAAATACCATGAGCTCACTTTTTGTGATATTATATTTGAGGCCATGACGAGCCGCGTACGCCTCACACGCATTAACTAAATTCCTAATTGAGATCGACTATACATTCGCTGTCTCACTCACATTAACTAAATTCCTAATTGTGATCGACTATACATTCGCTGTCTCACTCACATCTTTGCATTTATCTCTTTGACACAGTCATGTGTTCATCACTGTGTTCCATTCCAACATGTACCTCCACGTATGAGGTACATGCCTTCTCCCATTCTTCACAAGCCAGAACGTACTTGCGTTTCAAACACACCTACCTACTTCTCTTGAATTTTAATAATGCAGGAGTGACTGTACACATTTTTGTAAGCTCTCATACCGTTTAAGTTAAAAGTGTACAATCATCGCTGGATCCATTATGGGGAAGTAAAGATACTTAATCATAAAATATAAAATCACGCTTGAATTCTCTGAAGGGGTAGGAAGAGGGGCACATTTCACCAGTTAAAAGTAGCATATAACTTCAAATGAAAAACCCAATAATACTTTGCCCGACCTAGGTATCGAATCCAGGACCCAAACAAACAGCAGTTGCACTTATGGCCACTAGAACAACAAGGCAGTGATTATTCTACCGGGGTCGTGGGAGACTCCGAAAGGGATACCGTGGCCCCTTGCAAGTACAGGCAACTGAAGGAACACGGGTGGGTTTTAGTCAGTAAGAGTCTGACACGCCCTCCCGCTCCACCCAGAGTGGGAGAAGTTATTTGATAAGTTCCCACCAAAAAAAAAAAGGTGATATAGTGGCAAGCAGACGTAAGTTTTGTTCTCAGATGTAGGTATATTATTATTATGGTATTAGGTATTATATTGATCGCGCGGTAAACTCTGCGTGTGCGATATAGAATTTGTGTGACGTCAGGATTCTATGTGACGTCAGGTCTGATGCCGCCACAACGTATTAAAACAACAATTTTTCTAAAAAGTAGTGAGATATAAAGTTGAAACCTTCTAAATACAGATGAATAAATTCCCTTTTGTGAGTGATTGCGTAAACATTGAAGCTGAACAGAATTTATTTACACATTCACCAGATACTTTGGGAACAGACATTAGATCTTTACTGTCAGCCAGTCAATTGGTTAATATTCATTTCAAAATCCAACTGAATTCACAAAATGTGTTTCAAAGAACCATTCTAAAGCTAAAACACAATAAAATGGCTGAATAAAATACAATAAAATTTTACGTTTATTCTCTAAAGATTCATTCAAAGAAAAGTACGGAATTTCACTTTAAATTACATCATTTTATTGTATTCCCTGTACGGTTATTACAATAGGCTTATGAAAACCTTTTGTTTTGAATATAACTATTGTAATTTCAGCTGTCTCAGTGCAGGTCAAACCAACCCGTACTGGCCCCGCAGGCCTAGGAGTGGGAACGTTTAGGCTGATTCTGTGAGCAGGGAAAAAGCCTCTTCTCTTATAGAGAAGGCACGAGTATTGCTCATCGCGCTTGCTCACTGCCTTTTGGCGATTCCAACGTACAAAATGTAAAGTAATAGTGTACTCATTGTTGAAGAGCCTAATAATAAATAAATTTCAGACTATTTAAAAAAGGTTTACTCATAATAATGAAAAATTGCCCTAACTATAGAATCGCAACAATTTATAATAAATTACCGAATTACATAAAAGATGACGAGATTACATATTCATTCTATAGCAAACTAAGATTACTTTTAATAGGGAAATGTTATTACACAGTAGATGAATTCATGACGGATAAAACTTTATATATGTAGGTACTTAATTCATAACTTTTTGTTTTTTTTTTGTTTGATCCGGCCTAAACAAAGACATAAATATTGTTTATTCCAGTGACAATAAATCAAAATCTATTTTATTTTGTATTGTTAAAACTTGAGATTTGATTTTAATTATTCCTTACTTATTATTTTATTCTACTTTTTACTAACTACCTACTAATATAATCTGACTAGTTATGACTTTGTGTGTGTTATTGAATTTTTGTTTATTACTGTTTTTTTATTTTATTTTATTTTTCTGAAATGTATTGTATTGATTATGTAAATATGTTAATTAGTGTTCAACAACTCAAAAGTAAACCAACATTGTGCTTTGCAGTGCCCTGAAAGGGTTCATGTACAAAAACCGACTTAATTTATATTGTAAAATGTGTGATGTAGGTACATAATATGAGAGCAAATAAATAAATAATTCATTCTTGCGTTGCTTGTGGCTAAGTAATAACACCCGCACGATCAGGTAAAGCTACGCTTGCCGCGGTTGGTCAGTGGATGGATGACCATGTTTAAAGACCCCTCCGTGCCTCGAAATCATAATGTAAATTAATTTGCGTAATATAAATTATATTGCATACTATTGTATAGAATACATTTTTTCTAACTCAACAGACGGCTGTGCTGCTGGGGAGTTTGTTGCGCCACTTCTTCTTCCCAGCTAAAGCACTAGGAAGTGGTGAAGGGCGGGCGTTTTGGGGGACTGTCTTTATGTAATTTTGACGTTCGAAAAGTGCAGATTCTCAGCCTTTTGAATTTGAATTTGGAACGGACGTTAAGCCGTTGGTCCCGGCTGTCTCAACCAAACTTGTCTCTATGTATTTGCTGTCTTGAAAGTCGGTTAACACCTACCAGGTATAGACTGTGAAGTGTTCATATAGATCGAAGTACTATATGTAAAAGTTTTGGGCAAAAATTACGACTTTAACATTATTTCTATACATAGGCATAGATAGTATTTTTTGTCACCTACTTGCCTCGGAAAGCACGCTAAGTCGTCGGTCCTGGCCACAGATATCTGACTGCGATCTTTGACAGTTACGGGTCAGTCGGTTGTCAAGTCTGACAACAAGTCTCACCAACGGGGTATCGTATTACCCAGTAACTGGACTATAGAGGTCAGATAAGCAGTTGCTCCATGTAAAATACAGCTGGTATTCAGCTGCATTCAGTTAGACTGGAAGCTGCACCCAATATAGTTGCGAAAAGGCTAGGCAGATGATGACTCATAAAATCATTCTTATTATTAAAAAAAAATCTCTTCGAAATTCGAAAACGGTGTCTCGCTGTTGTGAATCCGCGATGGTTTACTTTAAAAACAAATGAGTTCGCTTTCGAATTGCGTGCGCTCACTTGAGTGAGGTGAGCTGTGAACTTTACAGAAAAGCACTTCTACGTTGATACGGTTTAATGATAGTGTACTCTTGCCTTTAATTAACCTATTCACTCGTGTCTTTGTCTTCTAGATTGTCACTTCCAAACTGTAATTCCACGACACTAGTTTCATGAGCTAACGCTAACTTAGTTCGTGACACAGTCTCAGGAGGTTTCCTCATGCTTTGCGACATATTTTAAATCTGCGTACGTACATAGAACATAGTCACGAAACAAATAGGTACAGAAAGTCAGCTCCATCATCACCATAATTTCAGCTGAAAGACGTCCACAGCTGGACGTGGTCCTCCCCCAAGCACCGTCAACCGGTTCTGTGTTTCTCGCATCCAGCGGATTTCTGCAGTCTTCACCGAGTCATTGGTCCACCTTATGGGAGGTCTTCCAACGCTACGTCTTCTGGTACGCGGCCGCCACACCAGAACCTTTCGACCCCAGTGGCAATCTGTTCTGCGAGTAATATGCCGTGCCCACTGACTACTTAAGTTTGGCAATGTTTCGTTCTATGTCAGTTACCTTGGTTCTCCTGTCGATCTTTGCATGTGGAGCTCCACACAGCGACAGAAAACACACTCACGCACACATACACACGCTTCACGTACAGCGAGTGCAAGTGCACTCGCGACCGGCGTTTGTTTGAGATCGTCGTACGTACGTGTGCGTCTGTTTTCGCTTGTTGTATAGAGCCAACCTTCTGTATCGACTATTCTGTGACATGGCCTTGCGTGCTCTACATACATGCATACATAATAAAGTACGTACTTAAGTAGTACACAAGTTCGCGACGACAGTCAGTTATTTATACGATGCGTGTTGTTACCTGCAAGATCTAGAGTAATCTAGACTGTTTGGTATTAAAGCTGTTCATAGAGGTTACTTAGACTTACACTAAGTTTCTGTACTTAAGGGTGTACTAGTCTACGGCTCGAACTCGTTGGTGGGCGTGACTAAGATGAATACTAATTAGTATAATTATTTATTTAATTAGTTTTATTTATTTAAAATTTATATCTAGTTTTTATTTATTTATTTATATTTTTATTAAATTATTTAGTGATAAAGACGATGATTTATAACGAAAACGAGCGCGTAAAATTTCATGAACAGACCTTACGGCGTATAGATTTTATGGAAAAACTACTGGATATTTACTCAAAATAAAATTATTTGAACTTTTGAATAAATTATCTATGGTTTCTATTTTGCCATTTTTTTTACTACGTATAAATAGTGTTGAAATATGGAAGTTTCGATGCTCATCTAAACCAATTTTGTTTTCCAGTGTTGTTTCCGTACAGGGCTCAGGGCAATGACAAGAAAAATTGATATAGTTTTTAGTTTTGAGCGTACACAGTCAAACAGACGAGTAATCACCATACTACGTTTATATGGCAGAATGACTGACTAGCGTACCCTTAAGCTTTAACAATTTCATCTAGCGTTTTCCCATGTTAGGGTCGGCTTCCAGTCTAGCTGGATGCAACTGGATAGCTAAATTTTACATGGAGCACCTGCCTATCTAAGCTCCACAATACAGTATACAGTCTCACCAAGGGGTACCCCATTACACGATACCCCTTGGCGAGAGTGTTTGTCAGACTTTCGGGCTTGAAAGAAAGAGAAAGGAAGAATAATATTTATTTGGACACAGTTCGTGAAACACATAGTATCAATGTAAAAAGTGAAAATAATTATAAATCAATAATAGTGTGTGCCTCACGGCTACGCCAAAAAGGTTAATTTCAGAATTATTGCCAGACAAATGCTGTCTGACGCTGGTTTTCTAATGAACCCTTATGGACAAGTGACGGGGAGTACCAACAGTTTCAACATACCAATACATAATTCTAAGCTTCTGACTACCAGTTACGACTGTCAAAGATCTACGAATGGTAGCCGGGACGAAAGGCCTGACCTAGACCCGTGGCACTCGCTTTCAAAACGTAGTGTATTTCTGCAACGACTTGTCTGACTTAATGTCAGACCAATACTTCTTTTTTTTATCCACGGTTGGGAAGCTCTTGGCTTGCGTACCTGATGGTAAGTGATAATCAGGCCGAAGGTGGAAGCGAGCTTCACTCGGAATCCTCAACCACAGAGGAACTGGCTATCTTACCTCTCACTGCCGAAACACAACAATGCTGTTAACGTTGCCGTTAAGGCATCAGACTTAGACCATCCATCACCTGCAACGCTGATAGAACGTCAGTTTGTGTAGGCCTTCTGATCTAACATATTATAAGATAACTGTACCTTTGATGCCTAAACATTTTAGTGGTTACCCTGGTATATTATGAGTGATTACACAATCAAAAGTTACTCTAAAATAAAGCAAAAATTGCTAATCTGTTAGCAGATAACTAAGATAAATGACATTTTATTCAATTTGTCAGCTTGACACATACTGGCGAAGCCAATATTATCATCTGTCGAGTCTTTTCACAACTATATTGGGGTCGGTTTCCAGTCTTACCAGATGTAGTCGAATACCAGTATTTAACATGGCAAGACTTATCTGACCTGCAAAACCGGATAAAGCCAATAATCCAATATTGAATCCATACATAATTTTCTCTTTTCATGAATTCACTTAGCGAAAAACACGGGACCAAATAATTGCAATTCGCAATAAAGCTTGACCCAAATTAATTCGATACGAGGTTATTGACCTACATATATTGTTTCGAAACATATGTTTTTGGAAGTAGGTAATTTATTATTTACTTCATGGATACTGCTTTTATTTTCATATCTATTCTGTAAAATCTCACCGTGAAAACATAGGTGAATTGAGCTGGCATCAGGTGGAATGACAGCTGTTTTCAAGCTCATTTGAGCTCGCAATGTCTGTGTAACACCTCTAGCTACCCATTCGGAGAATTCTGGGTGTGATGATAAGTAATATTAGTCATGTTAGAACTGTTTATCGTATCGTGGAATCCTATAATCACAGCTTCATTGATATTAATATCTCTGTATGTTCCAAATCAACCAATTTTAAAAATCTTATGTAATGATAATAAAAAATAGTGCGAGTCCTTTATTCTAAATTTAATTTATTTCACCCATTTTAATTATTTATGTTAATGAATTGTATTGTACTATCAATTCCTTCTTTTTTTTTTATTCGTTTATTTCTTTTTTGTGATCATAAGTAACAAAATCATTTTTTTTATCCGAAAATTAATATTTATACGCAATTTTTTTTTTTATAATTAATTAAATGTATTGTATTTTATTTTAATAATCATTTTATTTTTATTTTATATATCTGAGTAATGCTAATCTAGTGGCACTTTCTACCTTATCTTAATTTTGTTAACATGCGGATAATGTAGTGGACTGCATTATTGTTAATACTACTTATAGTCCTACATTATTGTTTGTTATTTGTAAACATTTTATATTGTAGCTGTTTATTGTCCCAGAATAAATAAAATAAAAATAAAAACTTATTCAGAACATTATAAGTAAATTAAAGTCGCTTTTCTGGCTTTCTGCGTGGCGCTTTCACTAGGTACGCAACGGGTTTTAATGCGGTTTTCAGGATTATTTAGGGAATTTATTTCAGATTTTTAATATTTAAGTAAGTAATAAATTTATTTGTTAGAATATTGTTATTACAAAGGTGTTACACATAATATAATGTCCATAATATTCTGCTGTTTCCAGCGTACAAATATTTCAAAAAATTTAATTTAAGAGTTTTAACAATATATCAACTTAAACAATACAATGTCAAGAATAAGGAAAACGTTAACTACTATCAAATACAATGTCTGGGGTTATTAATTATAATGTCAAGAATGATTAAAAACAATAACAGGGGTTATTAATTATAATGTCAAAAATTATTAAATACAATGTCATGTTTATGTAGCATAGAAATTTAAGAATAGAAGGTCAAAACCTTTAACTAAAGGTCGTTTACCTATATTCACATCTGGATTTGAGCCTTTCAATAAAAACAATACGAAATCCAAATATTTCATCAACACAATTCCATTTCACTGGAATTTTAAATCGAAAATAAAATTTAATGGCGAAGTACACCGCTGACCTCTCGACCTGGCGTCACTTCAATGACGTCACACATCCTGACGGGTACTGGAATAACTGACCAATAAGCACTCGACCCATATACAGCGTGTTCCGAAACAGACGCATATACAGCGGGTTTACTTAGAGTATATCACATCAATTTGGGTCAGGCTTTTATTGCAGAATGCAATTAAATGCTACAGGGTGGTGTTAGAGTATGGATGTGCAGGATGTGGTAAAGTTTAGTAAGTAGTAAATGGAGGAGTGTGATTTATTCCATTATAAATGCCACTCGACTTAAGTATGGGACTACCAATCTCAGTCTCAAACAAATAGGTAGTAGAAAGTTATAACAGCCGCACGGGTCGATCGATCTGGTTAAGCTACGCTTGCCACGATTAGTCCGTGAATGGGTGACCATGTTTACGTACAACACGCCTTCGTGCCTCGGATAGCACGTTAAGCGGAAAATCCGTTTGTCGACACTGAACGAATGAAACTCTTTTCCCGATCGTCAACAGTGCTTACTGATCAGGAGTATTCGGAATAATCTATCTAGAATAATAAATAATAAAGCTACGCGCTAATCTCTGGAACAACCAGTTGGATTTGGAAAAATATTTTTATATTTGGTAACCGAATTCTTGAGGAAGGCTATAGGCTTATACTTATGCCCTTAGGAGCCCTGGCCCCGCTTATACTTATGCCCTGCCGCCGCAGGAGATGCCCTGGGCGTCGGGAATCAAGAGCCGATTCCCGACCACCGTAGCTGCGGGCTTGCGGACGGTGAGCAATGGGTAGCTCGCCGTCCGATAAGGACCGGGCCCGGGTCGACGGCGCGTTGTGTTCCACGCGCGCCTCAAAGAGATGTCAGCAGAACGGAAGGAGTCCGATAGGATCGATGCCTGCCGGGGTTGCGGGAAAGTCCGAAAGGGATACCGTAGCCGCTGGCAACGTACAGGCAACGAAAGAACGCGGTTGGGTTTTAGTCACAAAGAAGCCCTGCAAAATGAAAAACAGTCAGAAAGAACGTTAAGCAAAAACGAAGTAATAGTGGCAGGCAGTGGGATGTGACTGGATGGGTCGGGGGAACAACAAATTTTG
The DNA here is from genome assembly GCA_949128155.2 of Xanthia icteritia. Taxonomy (NCBI): domain Eukaryota; kingdom Metazoa; phylum Arthropoda; class Insecta; order Lepidoptera; family Noctuidae; genus Xanthia; species Xanthia icteritia. The sequence goes on along the minus strand of OX421959.2, from coordinate 7,410,651 downwards.
CGCGGACGAAGTTAGCAGAACCTAGTAATAATATTATAAAAAAGTAAAATTGTTTATTTATATGTTTGTACGAAGTAATCTCTGGAAGTACTGATCCGACTAATTACCAGAATAGGGATGTTGACAAAATTTTTTTTGTCCGTCAGATAGTTTATTTAAAAAAAATATTGAACACGTATTTTTTTACGTTATCAAAATACTACGGTAATACATAGAGTTAAAATATGGCATGATGTCGTTCTCCGGCAGATTTTATACTGACTAAAATTGTGTTTTTTTTTCCCCAATCAACATACCTATTATTTCATTGATTGGAACCTACACTATTCAATTCAATTCAAATAATTTATTTCAGATAAATTACAATCGCTAGTAGAATTATAATTATCCATACATATTTATTTATTTTTAATAATATAGACACAGAATGACGAAAATGACACACAATGACGAAAATGACACACAAGGACGAAAATGACACACAATGACGAAAAAGACACACAATGACGAAATAGACAAAATAATAGACACACAATCACAAAACAATGGAAACATTGGATCAGGACCGCACTACTCGTACATATAGTTTTGTCCAATGTTCCATGAAGGAGCAATCCACATCCATTCTCCCTACAATAAGCTGCAGGATGCTGCTGGGGCTGTCCTGTATGCAGCTCATCAGAGACGCTATTCTTTTACGATGTATCGCTTGGAAGCCACCCACTTGAGCGTCTGCAAACATACCTGATGCGCTACAAAAGCCTGGCAACCCCATCAACATCCTGAACGCGTTATTGTATTGTACACGCAGGGCATTGTATTGCCAAATGTCATAAGATACATTTTCTGAACAACACGAAGTCGCGGGCCTAAGCTACTTTTATCAATAAAGGTAGGTACTCTTATTACAATCTGCAATCTGCTATTATTATGCCCGTTAATAGCATCTCGGTGGATCCAATTTTGGTTAAACATCGTTTTAGTTAAACGGACAGATTCAACGATGCGTTCGGGCTGTGGTCGGCAACCCGTTTACCAGAGCTATAGCAGGCTATATATTTATAATTATAATCTTGTGATTTTCTCAATGCCTGTAACAAAGGCCTCTAAATCGAAAAAAGTTCGAAGAAAAGGTTTGATCACCACATTGTTGGCTATTTCTGACTGCATAAAAAACCAAGTATTTTCCTTTAAAAAAAAAATTGCTTTTCTGTTGAAATCTGGACTTGTGTGCCTGGTGATGGCAATAGATTCACCCCCCGTTAAATAATGGATAACTTCATCACCATCATATCTCCTGTTCTAATGGATATAAACAGACAACAATTCAATTTTTTTGTTCTTTGTGTTTATTTGTGAAATTATGTCGATATTTTGGTCCATATTTGAAAACTAAATGGCAGCACTACCTAGCTGACTGATCCCTGAGAAGAAATGCCGAAACAAACTCCGAGGTCATGGTCTCTTTTAAAGTCCATACATTATATTATTAGTATTTTACGTGAGTCTAACAATGCAGGTCCATGTAAAGAAAAGAAAGAAAGAAAGAAACATGTTTATTCTGCACAAACAAAACGCACATTTAAATAAAAAACACAAAATACAAAAGTAGCCAAAAGCCTCGTGTTCAACCAAAAAATAAACGCTAACTAAAATCTTGTTCATCGTCTGATGTCAAGGCCACGGACCAAAGACAATATTGCGTAAAGGAAGGAAGGACTTTTTGAAAAAAGAGCCATTGCAGCTTTGAGTTGACCTGTCCCAACAGACGGCTTGCATCAGTTATCGTGTAGCTCAACCCTATTTTAGGGCGCTCAATCTGTGTGCATATAGAATATGCTTTATGCAAGAATGCGTAGGTATACTAATAATCAGCCTATAATGTTCCCACTGCTTGTACTCAGGCCTCCTCTCCTCTGAGAGGGAGTTGGCCGTAATCCCAACGCGGGCCCAGTGCGGGTTGGTAGATGTCACATGTCTTCGAATTTTTGGTTCTAGGACATGCCGGTTTCCTCACGATGTTTTCCTTCGCCGTTTTCAGAGCAGTGGTTATGAAATGATTTACACAAAGTTAATGGGATCCAACCTTGTGATCAAACCCACGACCTAGAACTCGTAAGTCGGGGCCGTTACCACTGGGCCACCGCTGCTCTTAGGTACCACGCATCTGCCCAAAATAGAGGTGTGATTATGTAATGTTACCTACAAGCTACATCTCTGACTTAGTTCCCTAACTACCCCTATAAAAGTAATTATGCATTCCCAGGTACGAGTTCACTAAGTATTCGTACAAACTTGCTAATTAAGTTGTTGTAAGCAAAGTTGTTGTTAGTACTTATGTATGTAAGTAAATACGCAATGGTCCTGCATTACGTAATATTATTTATAAAGGGCAAAGTTCGTTAATTTCTTTTAAAACTTCTTGTACTAGATTGCTTAAACGCATAAGCATAACCAGCCTATAATTTTCTCACTACTGGGACAAAGGGAGGGAGCGGGCCGCAATCCACCTCGCGGGCCCAGTGTGAGTGTCCCATGTCTTCGATTTTTTTTAGTTCTAGAACATGCCGGTTTCGTCACGATGTTTTCCTTTAGCTTTTTGAGAGCAGTGGTGATGAAATAATTTACACAAAGTAATATAAAAAAATAAAATAAAAGTTTTTTGGAACAATAATAGGGATGATGACAAAAAAATGTTTTTTAGTCCGTCATGTAGATTATGAAAAAATAACGTACACGTATTTTTTCTTTTTTACGTAATCAAAAGATTACGGCGATACATTGAGTTGAAATGTGCCATGACGTCACTAGTATGTAGATTTTATACTTATTTGTTCAAAAAATTCAAAATTCAAAAGTCATTTATTCAAACTAGGCTGAGAATCAGCACTTTTCGAACGTCAAAATTACATAAGACAGTCCCCCAAAACGCCCGCCCTTCACCACTTCCTAGTGCTTTAGCTGGGAAGAAGAAGTGGCGCAACAAACTCCCCAGCAGCACAGCTGTCTGTTCAGTTAGAAAAAAATGAATCTATATAATAGTATGCAAAATGATATTTACATTACGCAACACAAAACATAATTTAAATTATAAAATTAATAGCCATATGACGTAGCGACCCCCACTCCCCAACTTTAACGCGTTTTATCTAAGTAATTATTTATTAATATGATTAAGCAAAAAATACATGTGTAATATTTTTTTATTATCTGACTGACAGACTAAATAGAATTTCTTTCTTTTGACCCAGGCATCATTCTCATTATACTTAATTACAATGGAAACGATGATAGCTACAAAAGTTTAGAACTTTGTCGCAGCTATGAACGCCCGTCTAAAACACATTGTTCCAGGCTTAACTGTGACATGGGTACAGTTTAACTAACTTTGGTATTTAAAGAAAAATCGTAAATGAAAGTACTTGCCTGGGCTCGTACCTACGACTACTCATAAGTTGCGGCCGTTTCTACTGGACGACTGCTCCTTCTGCTAGATGTACCAACTGAAACAGAACGTGTCGTGATTTTCCTTGATTAAAAATTAAATATGTTTTCAATTATATATATTTAGAAACCCCCTGTCGACTTATTTAGACTCGGGGCTAAATGGCCCCGCAAATAAATCAATCAGCTACGTTAAGCTAGACTTACCTCGTTAAGTCATCTTGAACACAACAAGACGTACGTGACTAGGAAGTCAAACGTTCAAAATCCTAAAACAAATGTAATTCCCTAAACATCACTTCGAAATTCGAACGGTGTCTCGTTGTGAATCTGCGATGATTTACTTTAAAAGCAAATGAGTTCGCTTTCGAATTGTGTGCGCTCACTTGAGTGAGGTTCTAAGTGAACTTTACAGAAGAACATAGTTTTGCCCAGTAGGGAATTGCAGTTTCAGAGGCGAAAAAGGCTAAGGTTCTGCAAATGACACAAATAGTTTACCTAACTCTGAACCCGCGATCAATCAGCTCGTTTGCGTCAATGGGGGACTGTCGACTGCAGACAATACGATTGTTGAGTCACGATTGATATCGGTGGAAAGGGGACTAACGCCAAACATCTGATAGCAAAAATAGCCAATCAGTTTGTTGTTTTGGAAAAAGATTAATTTTGATGCTTAAATACTGATGTTATTTAGTACTACAATTATTGATTGAGCAACGTTTTTTGGTGCTAATGAACATCAAAATTGACTGAAAGAGGCCTAATATTTAATTCGACAAGAAAAAGTCATCGTCTTCGTAGCCTTTTTCCTTCTGTTTTGGGGTTTGGAAACACTCCAACATAGTTGAGAAAAGACTGGGTTGTGGAGTTCAGATAGTCAGTCGCTCCATATATGTATAATACTGGTACTCAGCAGCACTTGATAAAATTGGAAGTTGACCCAAAAAAAGTTGGGAAAACGCTAGGCAGATAGTGATAATGACTTGAGCGAGTTTCGAATAAAACTTTACAGAATAGATTTTTTGTTTCTTTAGCTCAAAGACTAGGTATTTATTCAACATGTCTATAGTTATAAAACCAATGTCCTTGTACCACAAACTAACATCACTGGCGTCGAAGCAAAACCACACAGCTCGGTCAGACAAGCTGTTCCTAGTGTTTATGGTCATAACTACTGGTAAACGCATTCTGTTTATGCGTTTGGTGGTTTTGTTATATTTATTAGGTAGCTATGGAAGGTTGAATAAGTTGAATTCGATGAAATTAGTGGTATTTAAGAACTATGGAAATGGGAGTACATGTTTTATTAAATAATTACTTAAATAATATAATATAACGAAAATAGATGCATGCAGTGGAGATAAGAATGTTGAGATGGAAGTATGGAATGACGAAAATGGATAAAGTAAGAAATTTGTATATAAAGGGAAGTTTGAAAGTGGCGTCAGTGACAGAGAAGTTGAAAGGAAATCGTTTGGCTTGGTAAATTCAAATTCAAAATATTTTATGTTACATAAACCTACATGGGCACTTATGAAACGTCAGAAGCTAGGTGCACAATTCCAATTGGTTGTTTCCTATGGAGACGAGCCGGCAAGAAACTCCACGGTTACTCTTTTAAAAATAATTGGCTTTTACAATATTTTCAAATCAAATTGGAGCACAGTGTAGGTTTGTCTTTCAACAAGAACCAGGTACTTAAAAGATAATAATGATGGTCAAGAAATCTACAGTCCACTAAGCCTACAGCGTTCTCACATTCACAAAAAAAAAAAAAAAAGGTATGGGCATGTGATGAGGAGAGAGTAAACACATGTGACTTAAAGAGTGATGAATATAAATGTTGATGGATGGAGAGGTAGAGGGAGGCCAAAGAAAAGATGGATGGACTGTCTGAGGAATTATATGAAAGAAAAGGGAGTCAATGATAGCGAGACGGTCGACAGGGGAGAATGGAAAACGAAAAACGTGTTGCTCCGACTCCAAGTAATATGAGACAAGGAAAATGCTGATGGAGTATTGAACTTTCGATATATTGAGCGATGATTTGTGACGTCGAATTTGGTAATTCATCGTCATCATTGATGGCCTTGTTCCACTCACTGCTGAGTATAGGCACAATATAAATATGAACAGTATGGAAACTAGGCCTATTTGTTGAAATTATAACCTACGCTCCATTTTTAGAAAATATCACCACGTTCCGGCATAGAGCAAGCACAGCCCGTTCCGTAGCTTGCTGAGTGACCTTGAGTTTATGGACCAGTCGTACCGTGAGCTTGTGCAAAGCAGGACGCACTTATTGAAAAATTTCGTTCGACTGACCGTTAGTGGGTTTATACTTATTATCCATTCCATCGCAAAATATTATATCATTGTAGTAACTCAATATCGTATTTCCTATTATATTTTCTCTGACAAACTTGGGTTGCTACACTAAGGCCCATCTCCCACGACGCTACTCAAAAGAAACGTGTTGCAACCTTAAATCACCAATGAGTTGCCAGAATGTCACAGCAATAGTATTTCTTCTCCTTATTACGACCCTTAATTACTCGGACCCAGTAGGTCCACGTATTGCTAAAGAACTTGATTAATTGAAAATTAAAAAACAAATAGGTTCGTTTCCAAATGGTGTGCGGTCATTTGAGTGAGGTTCAAAGTGAACTTTACAGAATAGCACTACCGTTCCTTTAGCTCAAAGACTGTCACATAATATCACGCCTGTAACTCCCGACAGGTCGGGCAAAGTGTTAGTTCGACCCTATAGGTCCACGTAGGGCCAGGTTAATCGCGGCATCAGTGGCGTTTTTTATGTCTCTAAAGTGCAAGTATATGGACACTTTAGATACTCCAGTAAGCGGGCCATGGTCTGGTCGGGAGCAGTATTTCTGTGGCGGTTCGTAAGCGACGCGACTAACTTATGCGTTATTAACTAGTTTGTGATTAGTTGTTATTATCTAGTTTGTGTAGTGATTATATTGAGATTACAACACGTTACTTTTGAGTAGACTCGTGGACCCGGGCTTTACCGTTTCGTGAATGAGTGACGTCAACTAAAACAATGGTATGTAATAACCAGTTTCCTGTACATTGGCTTTTATATTTGTTTACGTACAGAGCTCTTGTTTTTATTGTCTGGAGTAAGGCTAGGTCGGATTGTAGGCGGAGCGGGAAGCGGGAGTGGTATCAAACTCCCGAAATGTATTTTTTTTGTATATATGTTCATTAAAAGATATTCCTGAAAATGTTACGATTCCATAACTAGGTATATACTGAATAGTATGAGAAATAAAAAGCGGTATGTTACTTTAGGAAAGTTTACAACTACGACACTCTTTAACTAAGATTTTCTGATTCTAACCCTGGTATCTTAAAATTAAATCTTGTCGTACTGAGTGTTTGAGCGTGTGAGCACAAAAGATCTAGTTTTCTACTTTCCAAGTAAAGTACACACATTTGTGACTATATTTATTTCACCTCGATATTGCACCAGGTGAAGCAGTAACTCCCAATGTCTCTCTCAAGGTGGTGATATTCTGTAAAGTTCACTTTGAACCTCTCTCAAGTTAGCGCACGCAATTCGACAGCGAACTCATTAATTTGTTTTTGAAGTAAATCATCGCGGATTCACAAAGAGACACCGTTCGAATTTCAAATTGATGTTAAAAGAATGACATTATAGCTCTCCGCGCGCGCGCTTACAATATAACTCAGGCCGAAAAGTGAAGGATTTGTGGGGTCACTTACTTTTATTGTAAGAAAATGTGTGTCAATGGGCGCTTTTGTTTTCTATTATATTTTCATGTTTAGCCAGAGGGCGAAGTCCTATAACAAAACGTTGTTTACTCTTCATTTGTACAGTTGGAATCTAGGCTGAAAATAGATTGGCGTAGTTTTTTGTTCCTTTTTCCTTCTCCGTGCCTCGGAAAGCACGATAAGCCGTTGGTCTCGGCTGTTATTCGTGGATCTTTGACATTCGTTACGGGTCGTCAGAAGCTCAAAAGTCTGACAACCAGTCTTATCAAGAGGTATCATATTACCCAGTTACTGGGTGTAGAGGTCAGATAGGCAGTCGGTCCGTGTAAAATACTGATATTCAGCTGCATTCGGTTAGACTGGAAGCCGACCCCAACATAGTTGGGAAAAGGCTAGGCAGGCGGGCAGCTTTCTGTGCCTTTTTCGTATTTGTTGTACAAATTGACGTTAAGATTAGATGGATTTGTTCTGCAAATGCATTTTTTAAACGGATACTGAAGGAGAATGTATTTTTTATCTCACTTAAGAGTTCACAGCCTGAACATGAAATGAATGATACATATTTAAAAGAAAAAAATATATTTGTCCCAGGGTCAAAAGAAGAAAAGGTGCCTTAAGAATACACTTTTTAAACTCAACCTAAATGAATACACAACATAATATTTACACATTTTTTAAACTTACTGTCTGAAAATAATAATATGTACAAGTCGGCAAAAAAGTAGGGGATAATCATAGGGCATCAAAAAAAATTCGTTCGCATCACTGTCAACAGGAAAAGTGCCCAAAAGACTAGCAGCATTGCCACGTTGTATGGCAATGCTGATTCTTTGGCCAAAAAATAGGCCTGCCCTCTGGTCACGTGCAGAGACGACCAACCGATTGGCGATATCTCGAAAAAGTAAGTGGGCACTCGGACGCTTTTCAACTCCAAACGGCTCGAACTTATAACGGTGCAAATAGACTCAACTCAATAATTTGGGTTGCATTAAAATTGCCTCTAGGAGTGACGATCCTTGACAGTCAGCCACGCTGGTATCTTGCTGTCAAATAATTTTACCACGGCATAAGGGTGACCCAGGCAGAGCAGTGGTGGCCCAAAGGTAACTGCCATGACTTACAAGTTTAAGGTCGTAAGTTCGAACCTTGACAGGCGCTTTACTTTGTGTAAATTATTTGATCACCACTGCTCTCAAAACGGTGAAGGAAAACATCGTGTGGAAACCGGCATGTCTTAGAACCAAAAATTCGAAGACATGTGACATCCACCAACACACACTGGGCCCGCGTGGTGGATTACGGCCCACTCCCTCTCACTGTGAGGAGGCCTGAGTTCTAGCAGTGGACACATTATAGGCTGATTATGCTATGTGTGACACGGGTCAATAAGATAAAGCAACTAAATACTTTTATTTTATTTGAGTGCTGTTCTAATAGATCGGCACTTGACTTGATAAAAAAGTTGTCAAAGTTGATCTATACCCAAATGCTTTGTCCAAAACTATACATTTTCTGACAAAAGAACCTAAAGAATATATAACACTAGACCCAATTAAGTTGCCCTTTTCGACAATAAGACCAACATCTCTAAACTCAAAAGGGGTAGAATAATAAATGGGGTTAAAAGTAAACGATTGGTCCTAAGATAAGCCGGCCTAAAATAGATGTAAGTGGCCTCTACAAGCCTTTGGATAGTTCATTCTGTATTGATATATTTTGTTATCTTATTCTATTTTTGATTATGTATCTGTAAAACCCCTGTTCTTTAAGTAGGTACCTATGGTTGAATGTGAGTTTAAGGGTAAGTTAATTTAACAGACAGTTACTAAGCAAAAATATATTATCATACTGCCTCGTTGATCAAGTGGTTGCAAGCGCTTCTGCTGAGCATGAGGTCGTGGGTTGCAGTGCCAGGTCGGGCAAAGTATTATTGAGTTTTTCCATCTGGAATTTCTCAGTAGCAGCCCGGAGTCTGGATTTGTGCCCGGTTGATGGCAATAGACTCGCCCGCTTTTACATGGGACGAATAAACATAACAGGCGAAATGTGGGTATACTACACCTCTGACTAACTCTTTGGGGATTACAGGCGTGATGTTTTATTATGTTATATTCCCCGAAGTAGCTCTTTCACGAATACCTTTTACACTACTAATTTTGTCATTTTTAAGAATTCACCTCTTCATTGAAATTGCAAATAAAAAATGTAGTTCTCCATTTTGCAAAGAGATTCCTAATATTTTTTATCTATGGTAATAACGCTACGGGCAACAGAATGTTGTTTCAAATTCCGCTTTATATAACTGTCGGCCATGTTTTCAGAACTGAAAACTTTTAGGGTTGACGCAGACTTGGCGAAGCGCAGTACAGCGTTTTCCCTGCTAAACAAATATCGACATTGTCTTTTAAAATTAAATTGAAAATAAAACCACGTATCTCTAACTGCGTTGATGCACGATATTCTTAGGCAATTAGGCCAGCATTTAGGCATGAGAAAAATGATTTTCTTGCGGTCCTTGAACACAAAAAAAAAAAAACTCCTTTTTATTATGTACTAACTGCCCGCCTCGGCTTCTCACGGGTAGCACGGCAATACTTACCTACGGCGCACCTACCTATCTACCTACCCTACCCTACCCTAACTACCTTACCTACCTACCTACCTACCAACAGCTACCTACCGACCTACATACCTGCTTACCTACATACCTTCCTACCTACATACCTATCCTACAAACTGAGTCCTGGACGAACACAAAAAAATTATTTAACCAATTTGGTGCACCCGTTCTCAAGTTATGGCGTGACAAAGGGACATAGGGATTAATTTATATATATACAATAGATACCTACGTAACACGCCTCTAGAGATTTTCTAGCAAATTTAAAATTGACCTTCTATTTTTAATTCTAATTGAACTTTTCACTGGGTTGATATTTGTTTGCCAGTAAAAAACGCGCGGCTCTTCGCTTCGCCAGGTCTGCATTGACCCTTAGTAGCATAGAGAATTTATGACGTGTTCAAGGGTCGTAAATTTAGCCGTTCAAGTAGGGAAATTTTGAAGTAGGGGAAAATTCATCGTTTAAAAACGATGCTGGCAGCATTTGGGAGATGCATGATGCAAATAACTGCTTTTTAATTATGTCGGTTTCAGGGTTCCGTATCGAAATGGTAAAGGGTTATTGCTGACCCATTTTAGTGTTGGTTTGTCTGTCACAGGTTTCTTTCTCAAAAACAGATAGAGACCTTACAAAACTGTTATTCGCAATCTCGATAATCTCTCGGATTGTGGTTGAAATTGCGTTACGCGATTAATGTGCTAGTTTTTTGATACAAATTAATAACAATAATATTATTATTAAAAAAAAAACACAATCTTTACGTACTAATAAAAGCTACAAGGTGACACTTGAATCACAGTTTTGCTAGAACAAACGTTGTTCAGACTATAGTCTACTACCATTCTATAGCATCCAATAAATAAAAAATCGTCATTGGTATTTGAAAAAATACAAAGCAAAAATGGTCGGGATTATCGTTACTCCCTACAACACAGACACTAGTTTAGTTTTTTTAAATTACATATTTGATGCTATAGAATGGTAGTAGACCATGGTCTAAACAACGTTTGTTCTAGCAAAACTGTGATTCAAATGTCACCGTGTTTATTGAAACAACAAATTCTTAAATCAATCATAGAACTAAAATTAAAAGTAAATAAAATGTAGCAAAGTACGGAACCCACCCCATTATTGAAACAACCCAGCTTAACAAATTATCATAATCACATAGCCACCCATATCACATCTACGCTTAGTATAAATTAATGTTTCAAAACATTGGCGAAGGGAATGTTTTCTCAAGTTAAAAGGGCCAATGTAAATATTATTATACCAGTAAAAAGGGCTAAAAGGTTCCTACTTTTCAGTATGCAACTTGACCCGACATCCTTTTCGAATTATATGAAAGAATTACTGTCTATGCCCGTGATTTCACTTTTTGGGTGTTGAATTATCGTTTTTTCGGACGCTTTTCAGCTGGTCCTCTGTAAATTTCACGTGCTTGAAGCGCCGCTAGTGGCACTCTATCCCTTTCGCATAAAGTGCCGCTAGCGGCGTAATAGTGTCATCACCTCGGCGCGGCTAAAGTGCCGTAACCATTGCATTGTCATTGGTACTGTCTCTGAGTCACTGCCACTTGTTATTTTGTTTGATTGTTGAGGTTAGTTTGCTGTAAAATACCACATTCGCAAAACATTACATTCTCTTGTGCCTAAACGAACCGTGGCACTCGCCGGCCGCTGCCGCGGCACCGCTTGTATCGCTCGCTCACTTCGTGCGTTGTGTGGTCAAAGTTCTAACCTAACCTAACCTACCTTTCAGCCATTTTCATTTGCTACTTCATTTTGGCATGTATTTAACGCGGCGACAAACTAATCTGATTTAGGGTTTTAAAAATAATTAAAATGGGTAGCAAAAATAATAGGTTGGCAGCTACAGTGAAGTAGCATTTTAAGTATACAGTAGCAGCTTTATATTAAGTTGTAAGCTTTGTTTAAATTTAATTTTGGTAACTGAATTTATTGCGAAGCGAAAACTTGACACTGGCACTCGCCGGCCGCTGCCGCGGCACCGCTCGCTTCGCTCGCTCGGCTCGTGCGTTGTCTAGTCACAGTTCTAACCTAACCTAACCAACCATTCAGCCATTTTCATTTACCACTTCATATTTATCCAAGGGGTTACTTACGGCTACACTACTATAGTTACCTATAATACAATGTTTGTTATCCCACTGTTAATATTAGTCGCCATGTCATTATTTATAGTACCTCGCCTATGATTTCAATTGGCCCTATTAAATATGTTCGCTACCTTAAAGTAGCAGCCATTATTTAGTTTTTATAATTCCTTGCATTTTGAAGCTCATCTAATATAATGATTGCTAAAATATTTAACCGCTGCCAAGTTATTTTTTTAGTTTCAAATAGTTAGTCGCCCATTAAGTTGTTATTCGCCTGGAAAATAATTAGCCCTTCATTTTTCGTAAATTCAGTCATTGTAGTGACTTTTGAATAATGTTTCGCTACGTTTTTGATAAGTTTGATAAAGCTTTCCTTTAGTACTAAAACAGCGCGCTCTCCTAGGGTGCCCCACAACACCCTTTCCTACGCCTTCCGCATCCAATCTAAGTTCCGATTAGTTTTCATATTGCTGAATAACAAATGATTTATTAATATCTAATTCCGGGTACAGATTGGCGAATCCCAACATGAAATGTGACACTAATAAGTCCTCTTTATCTCTGCGATGCAACATGAAATGTAATAGAGGGTTTACAAGGGTCTATTTTATGTATATAAATTCGATCGTCTAAATGTTAATTCAACTAGGCCGCAAGTGATTAAAATCGCAAGCTCCAAAGTTGGGTGCCATCCGACTTTTGCCGTGCGGTGACAAGCCGCATGAGACGGGTGACTAAAATCGACTGTATAAATGGTCAGTTGCAGGCGATCGCCCGTCGCATGAGGTGTTTTGCGCTGTGTTGTTCCGCTACGTTATCGGTACAGGTCGTTTAAAAACCACGTATAAAAGTAGTAATTCTTAATCGTTTTCTAAAATAATCAGGGTCTTCTGAACTCAATTCCACCAGCAAAGTATCCGAAGCACCCAGTACTCAACGTCGAGAAATCCATCCACGTTCCCAAAATTTACGTTTCCTTCTTTCCTTCTGTTTCTTCTCTCTTTGTTTCTCAAGCAACTCTGAAACAATTGAACTATGAACCATCGATGTTGGCACGTAAAACACCCGCTCTGCTCAACATTTTTTTCGGAAATGAACAAGTCACATGCGATTTTTGTCGACCGGTGTGAATTGGGTGACGATTCCATATTTACAAGCGATGCGACTGGTGACTTGACGGCTAAAATCATCCCGTGTAAACCACCCATAATACGACAACTCGGCGAATTTGTTTTACCATATGTTACATTTCATGTCACGTTTCTCTAATCTGTATCCGAGATTACTTAATTTAATGCCCCGGCCGCATCTGCGTCCGTCGTGACAGAGCATGCGTGTCGAAGTTTCGTATGTTTTGCTCGCTAAAAAGCTATCGCGCTAATGCGGTGGTCACATTAGCGGCTTCATAATTTTAACGAATTATCGTGCAATAATCAATATCAATAATCTTTATTACACAAGAGAGTGGTTACAAAATAGTGTGAAGTCCCTGACTCCTGTGCTAGGTGGTAGACCTGTGTTACAAGAGCCAGTGCCCTCTCCCAGTAGGAGATATTATAGAATCTTATGCAAAAAGATTAACAAAATAAAAAGTTTGAGGAAGTGTATGTGTGTGAGTGTTTGTGGAAGTGTGTGTGTATGTGTGAGTGTTGGTGGAAGTGTGTGTGTGTGTGTCTGTGTGTGTATGTATGTGTATGTGTCAATGATTGTACAGGAGGGGTTTTAATGTTACGAAATAGATATGATAACTAATCCAAGATAGCTCTCCATTATTTCGACAGAACGTTTACGCAGTTCAGAAACAACAGTCGAAATGACCAACGCTAGTCCGATCACGCTTATTATATACCGCCACCCGGGCGATAAGTGCTACGCAGCCCGAACTATCGCGACAATAACCGATAATGGTTTGTCACAACTGCGTGTATTGTATCACTGTGCCCATTCTTTTCCATACGAAAACTACCTTTTGGTAGGGGTGCCTAGAATTAATTATTATTTTTCTGTAAATGTTGACGTTCAAAAGTGCCTTTTTGTGCCTAATTGAAATGAATTATTTGACTTTGACTTTGACTTTGAAGTTTCGTTACGATACACGCAGATGCGGCCCCAACATTCCGAATATCTGAAGTATGGCACACTTGCACTAATAATAATAATCTAAAACTTTCTTTGACAAAAAACATGTCTGTAGAAATTGTTGTCATAGAGAAAAATATCGTACAGACAAATAGACATTAAGAGTTCCATTTTCTTTTAGGTACAAAACCCTAAAAGCCCTATCAGTCAACCCTGTATGAGCTAGATCACTGTCCTCCTGCAGATTCAATTGGGTCCCCAGAGACTCATAATCCTGACTATTACTTCAAATCATAACATTAAGGCGAACTGTACGTGGTAATAACTAGGGTTCACAGGACTGAAATATGCCTTAATCACAGCGACGTGTTAGTCCATTGTCTGTTTAGATGAAAAGTAGCGTTTACTTCTGACTTTTGTGTGCGTGAATCTTGGTTCATGTACTTACGAGTTGATTTTTACATAGAAACTTCAATTGCACTCCTTTTAAAGGGTGCTTTAAAATCCTGAAATACGACATTATCATCATCAGCCTAGCCTTTTCAGCTTCCAGTCTAACCAACAGTTGAATACCGGTATTTTACATGGAGCGACTGCCTATCTGACCTCCACAACGCAGTTACTGGGTAATACGATACCCCTTGGTGAGACTGGTTGTCAGACTTTTGGGTTTCTGACGTCCCGGTACGACTGTCAAAGATCCAAGAATAACAGCCGGGAACAACGGCTTAACATGCTTTCCGAAGCACGCAGGGGTTTTGCTATATAAAGATGGTCACCCATCCACGGACTGACTGGGGCAAGCGTAGCTTAACCTGATCGATCGCCCCGTGCGGTTATTACTTAGCCACGGGCCCCTCCTGAAATACCTCCAAAACAAAATATGAAATCGATATGACAAATGATGATCAAATTGTGGTTTTCAATACATTTCATCATCTTTGGTGTTTATTTTCATGAAAATCATTTCAGTGTTGTATTTTCTACCCTCTTTGAAATATATATTATATATATTTATGTCAGCCAGTTGGCCAATCTGTCTGTTGTAAATGTGTGTGCTTGAAGTATTAAATCCTAACTAATATTATAAATGCTAAAGTGATTTTGTTTGTTACGATAAAATGGCTGAACGAATTTGGCACATGGGTAGGCCATGGCTTGGATTAGGACATAGGATACTTTTTATGCCGATATTCTTACGGGATCGTGACTTACTTTACTGTAGAATACAATATTTAAATTGTGGGTATACTTACATTTCACTCCGCGCATTCCACTTTTTCACAACACCAATAACTCGCATATTTATCTCATCTACTCGACATCCGTATGTCACTGCACCCTTGCAGCAAATATACCTGGCGCTGATATTCTGCTGAATCCCTATTCAGCAGAATATCAGCGCCAGGTATATTTGCCTGGCACATGCTGAGCTGGACTCCCATTTGGTGCAACTTTGAGACGCACACCGCACTTTTTTATGTTCGTTGAGCCATTATTAACACATCACAATGTCATTTTTTCTTCCTTTTTTATTTGTTTGTATATTGGCACCTTGCAGCTATTTCCTAATAGCTTATCATTATTTAATCGTGCTTTTGTATGTTGTTGTTTTTGGTGTGCACTAAATAAATTATTTATCTATCTATCTATCCACTTATGCGTGTGAAACCGCGGGGCGCAGCTAGTAAATAAATGGTCTACAAACGCGGTGAAACTAGTTTTATATGACTAGATAATAAGTTGTGATTCCGGCCTGAAATATAGCTCAATCGTAGTCTCGGGTTATCTCATTTTCTAGTTTCATATGAAAGAACACGTCTTTCAAACGGTCCTCACGTTTTTACACGAACGTGACGATTCTTCTCCACTTTTTTTTTAGTTTAGATATTGCTTCATAATGTTACTTTTGTAGGATATTTTTCTCGTTTCAGCTGTTATTAACAGCCTATTGTTTGAGTTGTGAGATAAGCGATTTTGTTCTTTATTTACTTATAAAAATGTATGAAAAGGCATGAAGTAGGCATAAAATAAGCCACGCCGTATTGCTGAGTTTTAGTTTGAAGAGAGAGATTTTGTTGAGACGTTTCAAGTTTGTGCCTAAAGTAACCTTTAGGTAATTTTCATGAGATAGATTTTGGCCTCTCAATATTTAAATTCTACATAGATTTGTTTGTATTTTTTTCTTGGAGCTACTTAATCATTTATTCTATAAACTAAAAGTACACGAAATTTACATAATATATAAGCTAACAGACATAAGGTAATAAGTAAGTAAAATGCCTACTCTAAGCCTATTTCCGTTATCTAAGTGACTTAATGTAACCATTTTTAACCGGAAACGGAAACCGTTGCTCGTAGAGAGATTTCAGGCCCTTTTATTGGGCAAAAGTGGTGCTATAAAATGGGAGGGTTTAGGAATAAAATGTAGGTCCCTTTTAGGTTTAAATTGAGCTTGAATTGGTAACTTACTTTTGAAGGTTGAATTTGAGGTCTTTTTTTTTTGGATGGGAAATTATCGAATAACTTCTCCCGCTCTGGGTGGAGTGGGAGGGCGTGTCAGACTCTTACTGACTAAAACCCACCCGTGTTCCTTCAGTTGCCTGTACGTTGCCAGGGGCCACGGTATCCCTTTCGGACTTTCCCGCGACCCCGGCAGTTCTGCTGACATCTCTTTAAGGTGCACGTGGAACACAACGGAATTTGAGACCTAGTGTCATCATTTTTAGTATCGTCCTGTTTCTAGTTTTTTATTATTTATTTAATACTTTGAGCACACAACTGTACTGAGGCGGACCTAATGGCATAGGCATTTCCATTTTCTACCACTTAACCTTTGTGTGATGCAGAGACAAACAGCGGTAGGAGCAGTAATGAAAATTGAGGAAAAAATATTTATTTAAATATAAAGATATAATTCAATATTCCTATTAAAATATTATTTATATTATTTTATTATAATCTACTTATTTCTATCATCTGCTGCATGTAATCGGATGCAGCTGACCAGTATTTTACACATAGCGACTGCCTATCTGACCTCCACAACCCAATTACTGAGTAACTCCACATGGGATTGGTAAGACTGGTTGTCAGACTTTCGGGCTTCTAACTACTGAGTTTTGAAATCAGGGTTGGAAGGTTATAAACGGAGGCGCAGGCTCAATTAGAGCCGTAAATGTCTGTAGAAAATATTATACTTCTAAAACAAGATGACTTAAATATTACTTCCCATTTAACAATAAAAGGCAGAACTAATCTCTTTAACATAAAGCTATTTTTATCTCTTAGTAACTATACTTAAGTGTATATTAAGATGACAAAGCAACCACTCAAGTAAATTGGCAATGGGCTGGAATGGCACACGGAAACTGGGTCTTTTTAGGCCTAAAACAATTCTGACTTTTTAAAATTTCTTTAAGAATAAAGCTGGAAGATTTTTCTGTAGAGGGAAAAAAGGCGAAAAGTAATTATTTCTTAATAGCTTGTGCACGAGGCCTCGCTCAAATCCTAGACGAACTATTCTTTATACTGGGATAAAAATGATGGCTGTGGAAGCCGCGCATTGCGTGGCGACCTGGTGAGGTTTCCGCGGCAGGCAGCGCTTGCAAAGATAGGCGGCGCACGGCATGCGCGCACCTTAATGCCAACAAGAAGTAAAAGGGTAGGTAGGCTAGTACGTAGGCATACTGTGAACAATGAAATAATATTAGTGTGGGTCTATTGACATAACGCCACAAATGTTTTAATACAGGTATTATACCTGTGATTTATGCTATAACCAAATCCGTTGAGCCATTACGCGTGATTATGTAACAAAAACACAGCCACTGAACTTCATGTCAAATTATTTGAACTACTTTTTCAGTTTCCAGACCAACTTCCTTTATACGTACATAACGTTACACTCATATTTCCCGAAGAGTTGAGCAGAGTTGCCTATCAAAAACCCACATTTTGCCAGAATTATATTTAAGCTTCACGTAGGTGGAGAGTTTCTTACTATCAAACTACCTCAAATTCAGACTGGGCTGCTATTGAGAAATTCTTAATGAAATAACTCTTTGCCTGACCAGGATATCAAATCTATGAAGCTCAGCAGTCGCGCTTACAGCCACTAGACCAACACAGCAGTTCATTAATACCTCATAATTTGAGCCAAAAGATGACCACTGCTAGAATTATTGTGAATGTGAGGACTATGTGGATATTTTATTTTTATTTGTTTTCCTCTTTCTTTAATTTTTTTCTTTCTCAGTGAGTTTTAATGATGGTCTGGCGTTTGAGTACTTAATGCGGCCTACCCAAATGTCCTTTCTTTGGTATTATTCGTCGAGTTGAGCTCCTTAAGTTATGAGTTGAGCTCCACGATTACTGACAAATGCTTGCACTGACTGGACAGGTCCACTCAAATCTATGTGGTTCTTTCCTCAAAAGACCATTTCAGACACTAATCTACATGGTCCTCATTTATGGCCTGACCAAGATTATTTCTGGACTTAAGAAACTGACCTCTGAGTTTGTTTCGGTCTTTCTTCTCAGAGTAGTCAGATAGGAAACGCCGAACTCATCTAGCAATTTTTTTTTCTTTTAATATGACGTGTAAAAGTGATTGCAATATCCTATTTACAGAATAAACAATTTCATTTCATTTCACTTCAGACCTAGGCCTCCCCCAAGCATCGCACTTCAAACCCTATCTGCTTCTCTCATCTAGCGGATTCTTGTAGCTTTCACAATTTCATCGGTCCATCTTGTGGGAGGCCTTCCAACGTTACGTCTTCCGGTACGCGGTCGCTACTCCAGAACCTTTCGACCACATCTGTCATTCTGCGAACAATGTGCCGTGTCCACTACCACTTAAATTTGGCAATTCTGCGGGCTATGTCGGTTACCTTGGTTCTCCTTTTTTTTTTTTTTTTTTTTTGGGTGGGAAATTATCAAATAACTTCTCCCGCTCTGGGTGGAGCGGGAGGGCGTGTCAGACTCTTACTGACTAAAACCCACCCGTGTTCCTTCCGTTGCCTGTACGTTGCCAGGGGCCACGGTATCCCTTTCGGACTTTCCCGCAACCCCGGCAGACCTTGGTTCTCCTGCGGATCTCTTCATTTCTGATTCGATCACTTAGGGAAACTCCAAGCGCAAGAGACCTTCCAATGAGGTCCATTGTGAGCGACCACATTTCAGTGCCATACTTAGGTCATCACTGGCAACAAGCATTGGTCAAAGACTTCCGTCTTTAGACACTGCGGTATATGAAACGAGAAGATATTGCGTAGCTACCCGAGCGCTACCCAGCTAAGATCTACTTAAATGCTTGTTTTCAATTGATTTTATTTCCACTTAAACAAACATCAACTTTATGCATGTGTAAATAAAGTTTATTTTAGACTGACTAGTACTGTTGAAAAGGTCATTAAAAATATGAAGTTGTAGCGCAAACTGAACCTTATGTGTAGGCATTACAGTTGTTTTTCCCAAAACTCGTGTTTGTTTACATGTTTGGCAAATAAATTGCGAACGCAGATTGAAATGAAATGAAATGAAATGAAATGAAATGAAATTGAAATGAAATTGTTTATTCTGTAAATAGGATATTGGAATCACTTTTACACGTCATCTTAAAAAAATAATGAAAAATTAGCTAGATGAGTTCGGCGTTTCCTATCTGACTACTCTGAGAAGAAAGGCCGAAACAAACTCAGAGGTCATAGTCTCTTTTAAAGTCCAGACATAATCTTGGTCAGGCCATATGAGGACCATGTAGATTAGTGTCTGAAATGGTCTTTTGAGAAAAGAACCACACAGATTTGAGTGGACCTGTCCTGTCAGTGCAAGCATTTGTCAGTAATCGTGGAGCTCAACCCAGAACTTAGGGAGCTCAACTCGACGAACAATACCAAAGAAAGGACATTTGGGTAGGCCTCATAAACTACTCAAACTGCCAGACCATCATTAAAACTAAATAAGAAAGAAAAAATAATAATAATTTAAAAATCCACATAGTCCTCACATTCACAAAAATTTAAAAAATAAAAATAAAAAAATACTTTACAAAGTAATAATGTCATTTTGTATGTAATTTTTATATAATACTGGTATTGATTTTATGATTTTAGCACAAGGCTTAGCAGAGCGAGCAGCTCAATCCCAAGCTTTTTTATCATCTAAATAATCTAAAATTTTATAGTACCCTTTTTTGCAAAGTTTGGTTTTAATACAGCTTTTAAATCGTTTAATGGGTAAGTTTCGAATGTCGATGGGAAGTTTGTTGTAAAAGCGTATACATTGACCCATGAACGAGTTGCCTACTCTGTGGAGACGAGTGCGGTGTACAGCGAGGTTGTGTTTATTCCTCGTATTTAAACTATGAATATCGGAAATCTTTTTAAAATTAGATATATTTTTGTGTACATACAATAGGTTTTCAAAAATATATTGTGACGCTACAGTCAGAATATTTATTTCTTTGAATTTTTCTCGAAGGGAATCTCTCGGACCTAGGTTGTAAATGGCTCGAACAGCCCTTTTCTGTAGAACAAAGATAGTATTAATTTCCGAACAAGTTCCCCAGAGAAGAATTCCATATGACATAAGACTATGAAAATAACTAAAATAAACAATTCGGGCTGTATCTACGTCAGTTATCTGCCTATTTTTTTTAACAGCATACGCGGCCGAACTTAGCCTTCCTGACAATTTTTCTATGTGTGGGCCCCACTGTAATTTACTCTCAATAGTGATTCCAAGAAAAACTGTCGACTCAACAGGGTCCAGCTCTATTCCATTAACTTGAACATTGGTATTTAGCTGCCTGACATTTGGCGTTGCAAATTTAATGAGTTTTGTCTTTTTTTCATTCAGGAGAAGATTATTTACATTAAACCAATGCACAACTTTAGAGAGCGCATCGTTCACTTGTTCAAAGTTGACTAACTGACGTTTGATTTTAAAAATAAGGGAAGTATCATCTGCGAATAATACGATCTTATGATTATCCCTTATGTGATAAGGTAAGTCATTTATATAAATTAAAAACAAGAAAGGACCTAGAATTGAACCCTGCGGAACGCCCATGGTGACCGCAGATCCTGCAGATCTCTTGCCATTAACATCGACCCTCTGAATCCTGTTGTTCAGATAAGAAGTCAGAAGGTCGAGAGCCCTGTCCCTCAAACCATAGTGGTAAAGTTTCCTGATGAGAGTATCATGATGTACGCAGTCGAAGGCCTTGGACAAGTCGCAGAAAATGCCAAGAGCATCTTGCGACTCCTCCCAGGCCTCGAATATGCTCTTCAGTAATTCCACGCCCGCGTCTGTGGTTGAACGACCCTTTGTAAAACCAAACTGTTTCAGATGTAGTAAATGATGAGAATTGAAATGTCCTAACATTTGTTTCAAAATTAATTTTTCAAAGATTTTGCTCAATGTAGGTAATATCGAAATAGGCCGAAAATTCGTAGGATCAGTTGTGCTGCCAGACTTGAACAGTGGAATCACTTTGCTTAGTTTCATCAGATCAGGAAATACACCAGATGCAATACAAGAGTTAAAAACAATTGCTAAAAAGGGTGAAATAACATCAATTATTGAAGACATGGTATGTACTGACAATCCCCAAAGGTCAGCAGTTTTTTTTACATCAAGGTCTTTAAAAGATTCTATTATGTCTTTAGCAGTAGCAATTGTAAATTCAAAAAGTTTTTCACATTCTGGTACACATTCTTTTAATATTGAGTAAGCAGAAGTTGAGGACGACGATGACAGAGTTTTGGTTGTTAAAATGGGAATATTAGTGAAGAAATTTTCAAACTCTGTTGCCACCTCCACGTCTGCCTTAATATCTACATCATTGATTTTTAGATGGAAGTCACGATTCCGTACTGTCGTTCTTCCCGTTTCAGAATTAATAATATTCCAAGTTGTTTTAATTTTATTCCCAGAAGATATTATTTTATTTTTAATGTGTATGGCTTTTGCTGAGGAACAGGCTCTTTTAAAAGTTTTAGAATATTTCTTAAGAAATTCTTTAAAAGTTTCATCATGGTTATAAGTTTTTTCATGGTACAATTCAAATAACCTTTGCCTACTTTTGTAAATACCTGGTGTTGCCCAATCACTAAATATGACGCGGTCACAAACAGGCAATGTTTTTGAGGTGAAAACCTTCCTAAACTCACAATTGATGAGGTTAAATAGTGAAGTATAAGCTCGATCCGGGTCGTTGTGATATTGCCTTATCACACCCGGTAGTTTTTCCATTACATTATTTTTAAATTGCCCTAGGCGACTTTTATTTACAGGAACAAAACTCACTAGTTTTCTTTGAGCTCTGACTGTTTTCTGAGGGAAAGTGACCAACTGGCCACAGTGATCAGAGTCCAACTCATTTATTATTAAATGGCTAGAAGGTGTTAAGTTCGTAAAAATATTGTCAATACAGGTAGCACTAGTGGCAGTTATTCTAGTCGGCTCAAAGAATGTATTGTACAAATTATATGACTTTAATAAAGTTATAAATTTATTTACTATAGCAGATTTTTCCAGTATATTAATGTTGAAATCTCCACAGACAACAACTGTTTTATTACTGTTACTAGTCTTTAATAATACTTCTTCCAAATATTTCTCAAAAATATCATATGAAGCACATGGGGGCCTATACACGCTCATTACAATGAACTGCTCAAGCTCAATGCAAGCTATTTCAATAACTCGCTCAACAGAGAGGCTCACAATGTCCTTACGTTCTTTAAATTTCATATTGTTACGAACAATTATTAGAGAGCCACCACGTATCATTTTAACTCTGCTGAATGAGCTGGCAACCTGGTGGTTGTTAAAGCTGAACATGAACTGGTGGACTTTTAACCAATGTTCAGTTAAACATAGAATATCAATATAACTACAGTTCATGAACAGCTCCAATTCTAATTCCTTACCTATCACACCCTGAATATTTTGATGAACTATTTTTAGAATATTATTATTACATTTATTTAAGTTACTACAATTTGATGGGTGTGATATTAAACCAGTATTAAAATTTTCTTCATTTATGAAGCAAGAGGTTTCCTCTATTGTCCTAATTTCTAATTTAAATAATCAATGTCATTATTTGTTGCCAAATTATTGGCAGAATTGTTTAGAATGTCTTTGCATCGCTCAAAAGGAGCAAGTTGTTTAGCCAAGTTTTTGGCTGAAATACAAAAAAAATATGATAGTGACGAGAAGATTAAGTCCTTTATACCTACTATAAAATAAGTCTCCATTACCCATTAAAAATAACAGTCACACGGCTAAACTAATAACGTGGCTAAATAATAACAGTCGCACGGGTCGTTCGAAGGTTAAGCTACGCTTGTCGCGGTCGGTCCGTGGATGGGTAACTATTCATAAGATATCGAGAGCCCTCGGACAGCCTCGGAAAGCATGTAAAGCCGTTGGTCACGGCTCATTTGTAGACCTTTGACAGTCATTACGGGTAGTCAGAAGCCCGAAAGGCTGGACAACCAGGGGGTATCGTGTTACCCAGTAACTGGGTTGTGGAGGTCAGATAGACAGTCGCTTCATATAAAATACTGGTATTCAGCTGCATCCGGTTAGACTGAAAGTCGACCCTAACACAGTTGGAAAAAGGTTAGGCAGATTTTTTTACCCATTAAAATCAACGCGATTCAATAGAAACTCTTACCATTTCTACATTAATTGTCAATTTATTACTCACTAAACGGTAGGACGTGAGTGCCGGAGTCCATTTTCTGCGAAAACATGAGCTTTTAGTTTCAAAACATTATCTTTAATGGCTTAAGTGACTTTGAGATGCGCTTGGCTCTGGAAGCTTTAATTTATAAATAAAGGAACTGTTTAATTAAATCTTTTATGTAGTTTAGGATGAATCAGAATCAATGCATTTTCCTTTTCTGTGCGAAAATAGATATGTTTTTTCCCGCAGTGGATGAATAAAAAACTGACGTAAGGAAGAAGCAAAATATATACTTATTTTTGAGTACAATTTCATTATTTAACACACTCTTCTTAATGCTAAGTACACAGGCAGTGACTTTGGTCGCCGGTGGCTCACTGGCGATGTTTAAAGGTCACGACTACACCACACTATGCTCCACGCACAATTTTGACGACGGATTTGTCGCTGGGGATGTCAAAATCTATAATGTGGACATGAAATTCTGAAATCACCAGCGAGTCACCGGCGACGTAAGTCACTAAGAGTGTACCTAGCACAAAATAATGACTGAGATATTAGAAATAACTATATATAATGTTAAGTATGTGAAACCTGAAAATAAACCATAATCCTTATTTTGTGTAAACTAAATAAATGTTTATCTATCTATTATATCAAACAAAATTTTTAGCCACCTTCCCTCGTACCAATTATGCATATCCAGGTACAAAGTTTCCACCTAAACTTGTAAATTAGGTCACCAGCGAAGTTGACGTTTTAGTTCAAAAACTATTGGTTGCTAATTTATATTGAATGCGAGGTGAAGCTAGTTTGTGCTGACTTGTTCAAACTTGCTCTTTAGTATGGAACGGCATTGGTCACACGTGTGAGTAACTTGGGATCGTAAATTCTGATTTGTTCTAATTACATTGATTTGAACTGACCATAGTGAATTTCATAGGCTAGTTTAGGGGCGCATGGACAAACAATAAATCGCCAACCAGTCTTGAGCTAGCGTGGTGATCAATGCTCGTACCTTCTCTGTATGAGAAGAGTCCTTTGCCCAGTGATACAGTGGGACAATAATAGGCTGGTATTATGGTCAAAGATTTAAATTGTTAGATTAGCCTTCACCTTACTTGGGTCACACGAAAAAGTGTCAATATTTAAAAGACGCCGATCCCGCACGGGATCTGCAATCGTCAGCAGTTTGTCAGACTAGGACTTTATGTATCCCAACCCTATTATCCGCGTTCCAGAGTCAGTCAAGGATCAATTCTGGGACCGCTACTTTTCTAATGATCAACGACCTTCCTTAATTTATTTATCACGCCAGAAGTCTATTGTATGCAGATGATTTGAAACTCTTTTCCGAAATTCACTCTAAAGCCGATTGTCTGACGCTACAGCGTGATATTGAGGCGATATTGGAGTGGGAGAACAAAATGGAATTTAATTCTTCCAAATGCTTCGTCATGAGTTTTACTCAAACCCTATAACACTATCACCTTTGCTTATAAAATTAATGGCAGCGCTATTACTAAAACAACTGGAATGAAGGATCTGGGTGTCACATTTGACAATAAGCTTATGTTTCATGATCATGGCATTGGTAGCTAAAGATTAATTTAGACGATTAATTTTCACACTGCGCAATACTAAAGTAAATCTATTTTTAATGTACTTGTTCGTAGTAAACTGGAGTCTAGTGCAGGTGTCTGGAACCCGCACAAAAAGAAGTACACTTTACTCTTAGAAACGGTACAAAAAGCTTATCTAAGGTAACTTTATAAACGTTTGAATGGTCCAGTCTCCTGTCCCTCGCACACTCTCTGCGAGCAACGCTCTCTTGGACGCTAAGCCTGACTGTGATGTGTTCGCGGATGAATGGAAGAAGATTTTTTCAGTATGTCTGGAGTATTGTGAGATGAGCGTATGACTGTCGAGTAGTTGTATACTTTTGTTTACTGAGGCCTTAGTGTGAGTTTCTTATAACCATCTCGACTTTACGCATCGACCGCGTTCGGCGCTCCGATTGGCAGCCGGCCGGCCTTCACCAGTGAAGGGCCAATCGGAGCGCCGAAAGTTCGGCCCTTTCGACTTTACAGTCGAGATGTTTAAAAGAAACTCACACTAGAGCCTCTGTATTTTAATAGTGTGTTATGTTCTTTGTCTTTAACTAACGTGTGTAAAAATAAATAAATGGAACGATGATTATGGCATATAATCTTCGGGCAAACAATAGACAACCGTGAGCGAGATAATTTACTGAAATGTCAACAAAACATTTCTGTTTTGTTTGTTTGTTTTGTGACGATCTTTTGACGCGGTCGATTCGAAGAATCTAACGATTTAAATCTTTGCGCATGATTAAAAACTAACGCGGAACGATCAATCGGCGAGGTTAAGCAGCGATTGCCCCAACCGGTCTGTATATGTGGATGGGTAACCGTTCTCAACAATAAAAATGTCACACGGCTTAAATCGTACCGAACAACAATATCATAATAAGTTTCCACAATCATGTAGAATCATACACAGAAACACGAATCCCTCTTGACATTTCCCTTATACTGTAATTTTAAAAAACAAAAAGGTTAAAATAAAAATATCAGCACAAAAATATCATATGTATGACTTTTACGTTGATAACGTACAATCACTGAGTATGTGACATCATTTTAGTAATTATGCCTGGCTTATGTCACATGAGTGGGGAGTGGTTTTAGTGATAAGCTGCAGCGGATGCGGTATAAGCGGTAGCGGTAAGAAAGCGAGTATGAAAAGTGAGTAGTCAGTAACAGCAGGATTCGGTATTCTAAAGGTACCAGGTTTTCTTTCTCGTTGGACTCTTTTATATAATTGGCAAACCTATGTGTGTTGCAGATGTCTACAGGCAGTAATTGTTAGTCATCAGATGAGCCGTTTGTCCATCTGTATAAAATATTAAAATTACTGTGATATAATTATGATATTAGGAACTAGATCGATGTGCCAATACGCAAGTCTTACAGCATAATTATTGTTGTAATTTGTTAAATAATACATCTAAAAATAACTATAATTATGATTTTTCTTAGAATTCTGCCACATTACTTACCTTTATACGCAATATAAGTAAAAAGAAGTAGATAGGTTACTTACCCAAAATTCGATCTTCAAAAACGGTACAATGTTATTTATTCGATGACACGTGGAAGGAAGACGGCAGGTCGTAATTATCTGGAGCGAAAAAGAGACAAGAAGATACGTAACTAGGCAAATTAACCTAGTTTTGACGTGCCTCTTGCAGAGCGTGTATAAAATATCTACCTATTTTACCTATAATAATTATCATTGTATAAAGGTTGATTTGTTTTTGCCATATTATAAATGTTGTGGGATTTTTGCTCACAAAATTAATCTCGCTACAGCCTATCACTGTGTCCTCACCCAAATGTCAAAGGTCTTCATATATAATGAGCTCGAATCACTGCTCACGATGTATTATGAGTTCGTTCTGTTTATCACCACGCTTTCTAATTGAAATGGGGTTAATAGAATCTTCAGACAACCTCCTGGAAATGTACCTAATTACTCGGCTTTTACGACACCAATCTAAATTAATATTTTAAAGAAGAAGAAGCTAGTAAATAATAAATGCAGAACTTAAAATTACGGAAACAGTCGACCGCATATCAGTGGTATCACTTCGACATTGACTTTGACAGCGCATGTTGTCCCACCAAAGACAATTTTTATGGAGCAAGTTACCGCGTATGTATGGTTGACAGTACAAAGACATCTTGAAAAATGACTGACGTGATTTTTGGAGGCTTTGAAGAACTCAAGCCGATATTATCCAACCGCCGACGCTTCTAATAGAAATTATGTATTATTTATACTTTTTTTTACCTTTTTTTTTTATTTTACTAATTGCGGACACGAAGGGAACTAATATTTAGTATGACCTCAGATGCATATAGATGGTTTACTCCCCAAAATCATTGAAATAAAAAGCGACTCTTGCAACGACACAATATAAAGTGCAATTAAGAATAAATTTATTAGAATACATAGGTATATAGATATATAAATTAATAAGAATAAATTTATAATTTATTCTTCTTATTCTTATTCTAAAATGCAACTCAGGTCGCACAGCGCTAATTATCTAGTTATATTCACTTAGAAGTTGCCTCTCTTTCTATCGCATAACTACGTCTTGTCTACGTTACGCTCACGAAATTGGCCCAACAAGTCAAGCCCGCCGCCGCCGCGGCTCTTTACCAGAAATGCGGAGTGAACCATCTGTCAGGTATACATCTGTGGTATGACAGTCATGCTAAGGTTGCCAGTTAAAATAAAAACACAAATAAACATGAACTTTGTAGTAGCTAGTATAGCTACACAATATTAAAATGGTATTTGGCTCGCCTACGCACCACCACGTGCTTGCGGGCTGGCGGTTGGGCATAGAATGACCCCCACTCAGCCCGCACCTTGTGACGTATGCGCTCGAGACAAATCATGAGTATAACTGTATACACTACATCCCTTCCTTATTTTAGTTTATTTTATTTCTGTATTAAATACTCCCTTATTTAGTATGTATTAGTTAATAAGGATCTTTAGGAAGAAATAATAAGTTTTTATATTTTTCATCTAGTATTTATTAAGTTAGATGCATCTGCATGATATAATTTTCTGTAGTGAATCACATATCTTTTTATTACTAAGCCAGCCCCAATTTGGGCTGGCTTATCTATATCGAATTAGTTTTTTAATCAATCATCACAAGTGCTGCTTGCAAGTGTGTTTGCTTTATTTGAACTCCATTATAATTAATATAATTTCCTGTTTATTATGTCCGGCCATCTTCCTTTTCCTTTCCTTCAAAAATTATTTTATATATCTTCTTAATTGCTCGAAATAGACGTATCTCCTAAATTTAGTTTTTCAGGCTCTTTATCATTCAATATTTTCCACTGACCTTCAACTTTTTTCAGATGTACTACGTTTCTCCTAAGAACTTGTCCTGTTGAATCATTTCGTACTTCAACATCTCCTCCTGCTGTTCTTTCAACCGTGTGAGGAGATGGGTCAAAATTTAAACTTAATTTGTTGTCTTTAACCATATTTTTTAAATATACTTTATCTCCCGGTACTATATCACATTGTTTTGCTTTTCGTTTTCTATCTGCATATTCTTTTCCCAACTGTTTCTTTTCCTTGTCCATATCTCTCATCTCTGAGTCTTCTATTTGACGGTTGATGTCACTGACCATTGGAATTTTGTCACGAAATTGCCTTTTAAAAAATAATTCTGCCGGAGTTTTTCCCGTCACACTATGCGGCGTACTGTTATACATAACCAAGTATTCCTCCAAACCCTCTTTCCAATTTCTTTCCTCGGCCTGGCTTATTTTTAAGCGTTTCAAGATATCTCTGTTTTGGCGTTCTACTTCACCATTCTGTTGAGGCCAATACGGTATAGTGTTAAATAAAAGTATGTTTCTTTCGTTACAAAACCATTTGAATTCTTCGCTACAGAATTGTTTTCCATTATCTGCAGTTATTGTTGATGGATTTCCAAGGCGGCTAAATATTTCTTTTAGATTTAATATAATATCTGCACTGGAAATCTTGCGAGTTATCTTCACCTCTTTATACCGGCTAAAGTAATCCACCACGACCAATATAAATTCTCCACTCGGAAGCGGTCCCATCAAATCCATAGCTATGTCTACCCACGGCTCCTTTGGCAATTCTCGTCTCTTAAGAGGGTTTGGTGGATTTGGAGCTGAGACAAGGGTGCATCCTTTGCAAGACTTAACCAAAGTCTCAGCATCTCTATCGCATTTTGGCCACCACACTTTAGTTCTCAGTCTAGCCTTCATTAAGACTATGCCGGGATGGCCCTCGTGAGCTGCCTTTAAAACTTGATTTCGTAGTTCACTTGGGATTACTATCCTAGTCCCTCTCAATAAAACTCCTTCATAAAAGCACAGCTCATTTTCAAATAATTTGTAACTTTTAACTTCATCGACCCATTTGTTATTGTAAATACCTTCTTTAACCTTTATAATCTCTTGATCTTCTCTTGAATGTTTTATAATTTCTTTCAGTGTCACGGCGATAGGCTTAGCTTTCTCCACAATCCAATGTACGTAATCTTCGATGTCATTTAGTGATGAATTCTCTAAGTGGCATAATCTTGACAAACAATCTGCAATGTTCTCTTTGCCTGGTTTATAGACGACCTTAAATGCATATGTCTGGAGTCGTAAAATCCACCGTTCTATTCTGGCGCATGATTTTGACTTAGGTCCGAATATGACCTCAAGCGGCTTATGGTCGGTTATCAATTCAAATTCCTTACCATACAGAAAAACGTGGAAGTGTTCTACGGCCCATACTAATGCCAGAGCTTCCTTCTCTGTTTGGCAGTATCGCCGTTCGCAGTCTGTCAATGTCTTATGCCCATATGCGATAATCCTAGGTTCTTTGTGGTCTATCTGTATCAAGACACCACCCAATGCTACTGGACTAGCATCAGCTATAACCACTGTCCGGTCTTTCACGTCATAGTAACCTAAGGTAGGAATACAGGATAGAGCTGACTTTAGCTCATTAAACGCGGCATCCTGTTTGGAACCCCAGAATTTACTAATTTCTGATCCTTTTCCTTGCTTGTTCCGAAGTAACTCTTTGAGAGGTTCAGTTTTGGTCGCTAAATTGGGAATCCATTTCCCGACATAGTTTATAAGACCCAGGAAGCTCTGAAGCTCACCTATGTTACTAGGTGGTCGAAATCCCTGGATACTTGATACAAATTTCTGTAATGGTTTGACTCCTTTGTCCGAAAATTCATGTCCAAGAAATTGTATCACAGTCATTCCAAATAAACATTTTTCTTTTCTTAGCACCACATCGTTCTCTTCTAAAGTTTATATTACTTTCTTTAATCTTCGGTCGTGTTCTTCTCTATCTTTCCCGTACACTAAAATATCATCAATAAAATTGATCGTTCCCTCACATCCTAAAAGAATACGTTCTAACGTCTTTTGGAAGATTTCAGGAGCGCATGTGATACCGAACATTAGTCGTTTATATTGATAAAGGCCTTTACTGGTAATAAAAGTGGTTATAAAACGAGAATCTGGGTGCAATTCAAGTTGGTGAAATGCATCTTTAATGTCTAATTTGCTGAAGAATTTAGCACTTTTCATTTTAGGTAACAGCTTGTCCATCGTTGGCAACGGATGGTTTTCCCGCAAAATTGCTTTGTTAGCTCGCCTCATGTCCACGCATAGGCGAACCTCTCCATTATCTTTTAAGACAGGTACTATCGGAGATACCCACTTCGAAGAGCTATGGACCTCTTCAATTATATCTCTGTCTATTAGTTCTTTGATTTTACTATTAACTTTTTCTTCCAGAGGTATAGGAATTCTCCGAAGTGGCTGTGAAACTGGTGGTACACGATCATCAATAGTTATTTCAATTTGAATATTCTTAAATTTTGGAAATGGTTTTTCGGTTTCCATTTGGTTAATCTGGAGGCCAATTTTGAGAATTCCCAGACTCATAGCCGTCTGTTTCCCTAAAAGATTCCTGGTTCCGTCTTCTATTATGTAAAAAGTTGCACCCTCAGACTTTTCACCTATTTTGACATCAGCTTCGAAAGCCCCACTTAGTTTTAAAGGTTCCTTACTTCCATATCCATAAAATGTTTTCTTAGGGTTTTTTGTCTGGTTACTTATTTGTATTCCATTGTTTTTCAAATTTTTCCATGTTTTGCCTGTAATTAAGTTACATTTGCATCCAGAATCCACTAACATGTTAACTTTTACCCCTCCTATGTCACATTCTAATTCGCTGTCCTCATCTATTCTGAATACGTAATGTATGTTATCTGCGCGGTTACTTGTTTGTTTCGGCTCTTCTTTTACTTTTTGTGGTTTAAATTTCTTACTGTCTATGTTATTATTATTCATTTCACTTTTCCTTTTCATTGGTAATCTAGTTCTACAATATTGTCTAAAATGCCCTTTCAATCCACATTTTAAACAATCTTTATCCCTAGCTGGACACCTGGTGTCTTGGGAACCATGGTTTTTACTTCCACATCTACCACAAACAGGTTTATATGTTCGTGTTCTATACTTGTCTTTGTCCTCTCTTTTGTAGTTAGTTTTTGAATCCACTTTATTTATATCTATGTTTTTCCTGGTACCATCCCCAAAATCTTCCATTTGCCGATTAACTGCTTCGAGGATATTTGCCTCAGCTATTATGTTGTCCAATGTCATAGAGTCTCCTGTTTGCAATATTTTCTTTCTTAATCCTTGTAACGAACATTTTTCAGTTACCTGATCTATAATTTGGTCATCATTATCTTTAAATTGACATTTGTCGGCTTGTTGTCTTAAGCGAACTAAAAATTTTTCGAATTTTTCATTAGATTCTTGTTTAATTAAACGAAATAAATGACGCTCATAAACTTTGCTCTGTTTCGGTGTAAAATAGGCATCAAGTTTATTTATTGCAGTCTGGAAGATATCTGATTCAACTGTGCCGGTTACCTTGGTTTCAGGAATATTGAAGAATATTTCTTGTAATTGTAAACCACCAAAATGCAATAAGCTTGCTTTTTTCTTCTCACCCTTGTCAATACCTGAAGCGTCGAGATAGATAAAGAGTGCTCTTTTCCACCGCTCCCATCGAGCTCCAACCGAAGAAGGTTCTCCTTCGCAGTCAAACTTCTCCAGCATAAGTTGGGACATGGCAACTACCTGGAACCAACCAGTTTATAGTTGTTTCAATGTCAATTTAATGACCAGAAATTTCTGCTAATTTGAACTTCTCAAGTATGAGTTGTGACATGGCAGTAACCTTAAACAGTTTATTGTTGTTCCCATATCAATTTAATGATCAGATAATTCTGCTTAATTTTAGCACTCAATTGACAACATTTCCATGGCGTGCATGGTGTATCATTATAATAATCCATTAATTTTTTTTTTTTTTTTTTTTTTATGAAATTATTTTTCAATTAGTCACCATGACATTATTAGTGCTGTTGAGGCCATAATTATCCTCTGAAAATTGTTCAACGGAGTCAATTTAATGACCAGCAGTGCTGCTTTCACATAATAATAAAATGCTGGTATCACTTTAATGATCAGTTTTGTTGTATTTACAACCGCTCTTTGTCAATTTGATGACCAGGCACTTCGCCAGCTTACGTGGAAATAGGTTACTCAGGATCAGGGTTGCCGACCATGCTGATTAAAGCAGTATTTTACTTTGTGATAATTCTAAAAATGTAAGTACTTATACTCGTACGAAACATTAAAATCTTACTACCTATTCAATTTATGTTCTGTTTATTTTCTTTCATAACCGCATTATACCTACTGCTTATTTTTATAACAACATTGGCAACCCCACCTAGGGAACCTATACCCATTTAATATATAAGCTCCACCGCTTATATTTGGCTTAGATTTCGAGTCACCAACCAATCTTCAATTGTGTTTGAAGTAGGTATTCCAAAGTAATTACTAACAAAACATCTCTGCCAATACTTTTAAAATATTAAGTTAGTATGATGTTTGAATCATTACCAACAACCATAATAAACTAAGACACTACCACACAATAGTCTGACTTCGCGAGCGTGATCCATTTCTCACTTTATTTACTGAAGTAAGTCGTAAAATAAACGAGCTTATTCGGGTATTATGCACTAACAATTATCTACTTGCTATTGAAACAATTAGAAACCTTAATTAGGTATATAACAGGATGATATTATTTTCTTTATTTAAAATTAAATGAGTAGGTACCTAGGCAGTTTAACATTTGCACTCAAATGTAAACATACCTACATTTTTCTATTAGAATATTAGCAGCAATATTAGTAGCATATTAATTACCACCCATTTACACATTTTATGCATTAACATTTGCCTATCAGTAGGTAGGCACTAAATGGCGAAATGTGTCTGTACTAAGTCAAAATATTATTAAGCGTATAAAAATACATCCAGTGCGTATTCGTAAATAACAAATTGACAATCCATAAACGGTACCAGTGCAGCGGCGTGCCGATGTAATGAGTCATTCATAGCACATCTTTGCGTAAACAACTTTAACACAACACCACTGCTGCCCCGTTACGATTAATGTTTTCAACTTTTGAATCTAGATAGCGGAGTTTTAAGGTTTTAAGTTTAACGAGTACGTTTTTAATAGGTAAGTACATAATTACAAACTAAGGAATTAAAATGTTTTGCGGCGTAATAATGTCATTCCAATATACTTAGTTAAGTTTAGATTTCTATTAGGTATATTTTTAATCTCGCCACAGTCACATTTACCTCCTTTTTTTTTTCTTTAATTAGAGTAGATCACTTTACTTACAGTTTTTTTTAATCCTCGTCGCCAAATGTAGTAGCTAGTATAGCTACACAATATTAAAATGGTATTTGGCTCGCCTACGCACCACCACGTGCTTGCGGGCTGGCGGTTGGGCATAGAATGACCCCCACTCAGCCCGCACCTTGTGACGTATGCGCTCGAGACAAATCATGAGTATAACTGTATACACTACAAACTTGACTCAAACAAATAATAATATAAAAATCAAAATAAATACAAAAATCAGTATTTTAACCAAATTGTTAACGCCTTCGAACGTCCAAAGCAGGCACCAAAAAATGTGTCTATAAATAATCAAACGAAGTACTTTTGGGAAATATCCAAGAATGAACAAATGAACAAGAAAACCTTCCTTTTCAGGTCTGTGAAAACATTCTGCCAACTGTTATGAAAGCTGTATTTTAAAACAAAAACATCGAGATACCGTGTCTGTGATAAAAAAGAGAGAATTCTTTAAAACCAATACCTTTTTGTTGACAATTTAAAAAAAAAACATTTTTTCGCGTGTTATCTGTTGCGATTTAAAGAAATTACGTTCGATGTTGGGTTCTCAATTTAAAAAGTAAGTGTTGCTATTCCAATTACAAATAATTCCTCTTTCAAATCAGTGTTCTTGTATTGAAGTGAGAATAAAAATTCTTTTGTTTTTTTTGTTGGAATATTGTTAGTTGTTGTTATAAAAAGTGTTGCCAGTGTTTATAATTTAATTTGTGTGTGGTTTTGTGTGACAATAGTGACGTCACAAGAATCGACAATGACGAAGAACTTTTTGACCGTTACCAACATTGTGAACGAGGGTATCAAAGGGAGCAAGATCTCTAAGCTTGGGTTGTCCAAGTACCTCTCTCAGTCTCTGTAAGTACCTAGTGTAAGTTTTTTAGTAACTTGAGACTACAAAGCTGTATTATTTTTTATTTTTTACGAAAGGCATTACCTTTTATTTCCTATAAAGTGTTATCGACTATAATAATGCTTTACAAGAATGTATAATGGAATAACCAAGTTTTTATTAATTAATTTTAAGCATTTAGCATATGCCATAAAATCTTCACAATATAACCAGAGAGAAGTGCGAGTATACCCGCACTTCTCTCAGCACGCATAGCATAACAACCATAGAAACGGGTTTTCTACGGAAGAATAGACAAAATGACAGATGGTGATTGTTTATCTGTCGTTTTGTCTATTCTTCCGTCGACAAAACCCGTTTCTATTGCGATCATGCTAAGCGTGATGGTTATGTCGTGAAGATTTGACACTAAACTTCTTGTCACCATTTCGGAGAAAAAGTCTTGTGACAGAAAAACCTACAGATGCTCATTTGTTTAAGTTTGCATCTAACTGTGTCCAAATACATACAGAACCTACAGTAGGTACATACCGTACTTTAAATAGCCATTATGGTTAACTAAGTAAGGTAGAGAAATCAGAAAAGACATTGACCAAGCGACTAAGGAACCTAGTATCGGTACGAAACATGGAGTGACTCAAAGATTTATGGTTTAATTTAAAGAATGATCTTAGGGCTTTCAAATGTAATTTACCATTTTATCATAATTCTCGGCATTACACGGTAATTAGGTCTCAAAATCTAGGTTTAGTATCGAATCTCTTAGTGACTTTTTGTCAAATTGTGTGCTGGTAAATTCAAAATACGAATTAGTCAAAATGACGTTTGAGTATATTCAATTCTCGTCAATTGCGACAGATAAAGGTTGATGTAGGGGTGATGTAGAGGTTTTAGAGGTAAGTAAAAACTCGAGAATTCACATGGAACAGATCATTTAGCAATTTGTATATCTTAGACGGAACATCGAAAATATCAAAACTTCAATAAAAACGTCAAATTCATATAACGTTCACGTAAATGGTACTTATCTTATACGTTACAACATGGTTACATCAATAAGATCAAAGTGCTGAACATTTTTGGACTAAGAAATAGTCAGAAAAACACTTTTGTTTTTTTAGTATTTCGTAGTCCAAAAATGTAACCTTTAAAAAATAAAAAATAAATAATCTCGCGAAAAAAGCATTTAATTGAGAACTGCGTTACCACTAATTGTGCGGACACGAAATTAGTGGCTGCCGAGCGTTAGCGACAGAGAAGCGGCGGGCGGCGACGTAAACAATAGCATAGCATTCTGTACAAGAAACGGGCGAGAGCGGCGCGGGGCGACCGAGCGATGCATGCGATGATGCGGTAGCATGGTGGGGTGGTGGCAACGTGCTAGGGTCAGGAACAAACTTGTTTGATTTCGCCGCTCGATGGCCGTTCCTCGTTCCAGTATAGTGCTGTATTTTTTTACCGCCTTATTCGTGCACACGCCTAGGCCGCTGCCGGATCGGCCTGCCCAGCGCTGCTCGGCATCGCTCAGCCACCGCTAATTTCGTGCCCGCCGACTAAAACCGTTTTTTTAAGTGGATGGAAATACTCTAGTTCTAATCACCTTTAATATAGACTAAGGAGACTTCTTTTGACTTATTGTTATACTTTACAAGAGAAAGGCTGAACTAGGAATGCGTAATGCAGCTATCTACTTGCGTAACATATTGCGTAACACATTTTCGTAAATAATTAAAACAAATCTGTGACAGTTCAACAACATTCATTAGGTTATTTACGTTGTTGAACGGAAAATGTTTTCGAACTTATAAAGCAATGGATTAGCAATCTGTTTCAAAATAATTCAGATTGTGATTGTATTACGCAATTAGCGTGCTGGGGGCTGACATTGCAAATTAAAATTCCAGTAAATAATATACACAAGTTTCTTTATTAAGCAACTAAGAAAATGAGTCAAATTAAATATAAATAAAAGCAATACCTAACCCAAATATAGTAAAACAAAACAATAAAAATATTAAATACTCTCTTGGGTTGTAAACTCTTCAAAAATATCATCTAAAAACGCCGCTGGTGCATTAACATCATTATGCCTACCCCAACTTAAATACCACGTGATAGTCATCACGTGGGCACAACAGCCCACTGTACGATTACCCACCAAACAACTACAATAATATCCACAAATAGCCTGAACAGTATTGGTAATATTTTCGTCCCTGTCTATCATAAGGTACGAGTAATACGTGCGACTGTTAACATGACGAGACTTTATTCTTCCACGTATCAGGTAGGGGTTAGTACCCAGACTAAGTAGTACGTCACTTTCAATGACATCATTCACTTCCACAGTGTACGTGCCGTTTACACGAATATGCTCACCGTAGTAAGATTTTGCTTGTTTAAGCTGGTACGTTCCTACAGCTAACCTTTTCAAGTCTTCCAAACTCAGCCTGGGGAACTGGTCCAAATGTGGGTGGTTGCCATCTATATTAACAAACATAGTTCGCCTTCTATTAAAGTGTTCAGACTCCACTATCTCTGCTAAATAATTTGTGACATGGTATCTTCGTCGTGCTATTTCCAAATATTCCGCGTACTCTGGCTTATCCTGAATCAGTGGATGGAACTTATTGGTCAGAGCACAACCTATTCTGAAATCCTCCATTAAATGTTTGGCAGCTCTGTTGAAAAATTCCTGTCTGAACAGCTTGAAGTCCCGTTTCAGTCGACCATTCACGACCTCAATGACCCACCTGCACAAGGTGATACAACGGGACTTATTCGCTTGTTCTGTCGTTAACTGACGGTGGCCTGCCAACAAGGATTCCGGCATATATGTTAAATATCCATAATTTCGTAATTGTGGTACCACATCTCTGAAGCCTCTGTCGAGAAGGAAGATATCTCCTTCTCGAAAATATGCCCGCATAGCCCCGTCTGATCTGCTGAACTCGTTGCTCATAATTGTGGCATCATTGGTTATGGCTTTATACGGACCTATGCAATCTAAAATGTGACCATCACAGCAAACAATCATGAATGGTTTTACGAGGTTTGCATATTTGTGCAAACTGTACGTCTCTTTCTGGAACAAGTAATTGCTGCTACTTTGGACATACACATAGGTAGCATCGCAGATGGTAATAGCTGGCTTGGTCTCAAGAGGCATTGCTGAGTTTCCGAAAAGACCTTCTGGTATTGTTGTATTCCTCGCTGCCACTTCTTGTACGGTCATGTGACCAAGACCCAAATAGAGAGGCACTAGTTGCTCAGTCAGAATATCCCTTGCTTTATTCATATTGCGTTCAAGTGAAGTTCTCGGCATATTAAAAAGACCAGTCAGCCTCTCATTACTGTCCCCAGTTCTCAATTTAATTAAATAAATACTTAATGCTATACTTGCATCCGGTACTTCTTCGTGCAGTCGTGGTATATTGTTCAATAAATCATAGAACTGTGTAGCAGTCAAACCTAACCAATAATGACATAAATGGGATGGAATCGTATGAACATTGCTGAAGTCATTCCTATTTAATGAAATTGTGTCCATCATAGCCAGTAGATTGTCCATTTGTGCACCTGTGAAATCTGAATAATTTACTTGTAATTGATCCCAGCAATCGTTGTTCAAATGGAAGTTACAAATCCGAGCACATAGAGGAATATAAATTCTAAGGCGATTTAAAACCTCTTCCTTCAAAACTCTGGGAACTACTAAGCGTTCGAGGTTTTCACAATCAGGAAATACGCAATGTCGTGTGGTCGCTGCTGTACGTTTATAAGTACGTGACATTATTTTTGGCTGTAGGTGCCTTCTTTGCAGCTGAAATAAGTCCTCCTGTGGAAGTGGTGGTGGTAGAGGAACCTGAACATGAACTTCTTGCTGATTAGATATAACTTCAGCTACTTCCACCATTTCGCTGTCTTCAGCGTGAATGGAACGATTGGCATCATGTTGCATTTGTCGGCGCATGTTCCTCTTAACTGCCATCCAACATGACCGGCACACTCTTTCCAAATGTGGTCCCTGGAAATGAAAACCTCTTAATAAATAAACTCAAACATTTATTTGGTCAAGCATTTTTTTGCATATTTGTATATTATTTTATATTAAAGTATTTTTTGCATGCTGAAATAAGTAAGCAAAATATGTGGAACTACATTTAAGACCTTTTATGTACCATATTGCGACCATGGGTACCATATTGCGACCTCCTCGTGGCGGCTCAATAGATTAAATTAACAGACACTTTTGAATAGTCACGTCCTTAATAAAAAGATAAACAGGCAATTCAAAAATTAAATTAAATTAAAACAAGCCGTGGCAGCTAAGAGATGACCAGAGCCTGTACTGACGGCACCCGTTCACGAACATGACACATGGATCAGCACCATTCAGCTCAACCATTTTAAGGGGAACTTAATGACCCAACACATGCGCCACCATCAGCAAGACATTGTGTGAGACAGAGTGAGCATGACATACTCTCAGCCACCAGGGCACATTGAAGTCGGTGAAAGACATAGGAACCCAGTAAATGTCAGGTCTATAGTAGGTACATGTAGTACTCACACATGTGCTATACGCAAAATATTTGATTTACAATAAAAAACAACTACAACCGTGACTCTAACTCTGGTGAACCGTGCCGTTGAGTGCCATGGAGTTTCAATAATTACTTCTTAACGTATATTCACTTTTTGTTTTAACTTCAATTTAATTAAAAATAATCCAAATCATAAAACAAATAACTAGGCTTATAGTCACCAGTCTTGACAAATGAAATAAGATGCATACCAAGTGAGGAAATATCCAACTAAGAATCATATTCCTTTCTTCACCATTTGAAGGCACTCTTATTGCACGTACGCGTAGAATAGATTTTCCGCATGCAAAGCATACACTTCGATGGCCAAATGAAGGAGCTGATACTGGCCCAGCTTGGATAGCATCATTTAGACATGCAAAGCACTCAGTGCAAACTATGCCATCACGTGAAATCTAGTAAACGAAATAATTACATTAGTTTCTGGTAGATACCTTACAAACACAGTTCATGCACCTAATAGTACCTATTAGATCACATAATGAGTCTTCACACTTTCGTGAACGCTGTACATAAGTACCACCTATGTATATAGTTCCAACCTGATTGAAGTGTGTAACTATCTAACCACGTAGGTTCACCACCACCGGGAACACCGGTACTGTTGACTTTGTTACTATATAAATAAAAATACTTACGGAAAAAGATAAAATATGTATTTTTTAATAACAGTAGGTAATAAAGTAATAACATTTAACATTATAACTGTTTTGTAGATCTCGGTGGTATAGTGGTCGCAAGCGCGACTGCTGAGCGTGGGGCCTTGGGTTTAATTCCCAGGTCAGACAGTGCTATTGGGCTATTCCAATAGGTATTTTTCAGTAGCAACTCGGAGCCCTGAATTTGTGCCCGGTTGATGGCAATAAGCTCTTCCCATATATTTACATGACACTAAACGTAACTGACGAAATGTGGGTGTAGGTGCTACACACAGAACAGATAATAGAGGTTACACACACCTCTGACTAACCCTTTGGGGAATGATACAGGCGCGATATAAAGTTATTTTGTATTAAATCAACTTTTTATTTCCCAATCATATTCCAAACGATGTATAGGAATATTACGGTGAGAAAATGTGGCGTCTGTACCGACGCGGTGTCAATATCAAAGTTAATAAACGTAGTCCTTCCACAGTTCAAGATAACCAGCTCACTTAGCCAACCAGACCCATAATCCAATATCTTTGTTACCATAACTGCAATAGTCCTACACCAACCGGGGGTTGTCCTTGGCTGGACTTGCATAGTGCGAACAGGGATAATCGTTGGTTGGTGCCTCAATCCATTAAAAACGTCTAACAGGCCTCTGAAAAATTATAGTATGATCATAATAATTATTATGTAGGTGCTATATGACTTACCGGTGTTGGAGAAATCCAAGAAGCCAGAGTATTGTAGACATTTTCACTAACTTCTCTCAATGA
Source organism: Xanthia icteritia (assembly GCA_949128155.2). Classification (NCBI taxonomy): domain Eukaryota; kingdom Metazoa; phylum Arthropoda; class Insecta; order Lepidoptera; family Noctuidae; genus Xanthia; species Xanthia icteritia. The sequence continues at coordinate 7,369,630 of OX421959.2, read as the reverse complement.
CTGCCAACGTAAATACCGCAGAAGAATTGAGCAGTTAATACACCGACGAACTGAGTCTTCCATAGTGAACAATTTACAAATAGAACGCAATTAAAATGATAATATTGCTCAAGAAAATAAAATTAATCAAAAAATTAAATTATTTACAAAAAAAAACGAAAACAGTCGGTGAAAAGAATATAAGAGGTCAAAGTAGCAACCCGCGCTTTAAAAAATTGGCGCCAAAAATCGGCGCATGTACAGTCGCATAAAAAACGCAATGGATGTTTTTCTGCCACATACATTTTGGTTTCTGCCCGCACATTTACCCGCACCCATTTTATTTGAATTGGTATAGGTACTTGTTTACGGTTATGTAAATATATAGATACTAATCCAGACCAGACCTTATCTTTATACAAAATGTCATCACGTTAGTTATTTCTATAAGTGGTTATTTAAACCCAGATGGGTTTACAATATTTACTTGTCTATTGAGACAAACAAAAAGTTAAAGTGAATCAGAATATAGGTACATTTTTATTTGCCTTAAGTGTTGGCACAATATCAGTCTTCACTTAAAAAATAATTTATGCGACATAGAAACACATTAACCAAGTTATTAAAATGAATTCAAATTGCAAAATAATAATGGCCTATGACATTAAAACAAAACTTAATATAAATAAATCATTATATTAAATATACAATAATAATAATAATATAATAATAAAACTAAGTATCGTTGGAGACTGTACTCAAACGAAACGAATGGGACGTGCATATATGCTAGAAAGAGAAAGCCCGCCATTCTGTCGCCAGCATAATTCTGCTCGGAATGCGCGCGCATAGTTTTTAATAATGAATGAAACAGGCTAAGGTCTCTAAAACATTCTGCATTTCGCATAACCAAAAGGTTTGCATATGCACTTTCAACACCTTAACAGATTATTATAACAATGTAATAATAATAATCCGTTGTTATTAATATCTGTTGTTTCTAATTCTTCAACTATAATTTCAATAATTGTATGCGTAAATTAATTATTTTGCGTAAGTCAAGAAGGTTTTATTGTTTACATACTCTTTGAAGATAATGACATATGACATTATTTGCGTGAAAAAAAAAACTATGTATGGGTAAAAAAGGAAATCGAAAAAAAAACTAATACTTTTGTAGTTATTTTATGCGGAGAATTTAAGGATTCGCATTACTAGAAAAAAATATTATATTTAAAAACATGATTTATCAACATTACAAACTTAAGTCACTAAAGAACAAATAGCGATACCAAGTCTGGTCAATTTCCTTTCTGAAAATCCAGTACAGATTCTACTCAATAAATTGCAGAATTTACTAACCGAATCAAACTAGCTGTACCAGAAATGGAACTTTTACGTCAAAAGCATTTTTGTTAGAACTCGTTCGACGTAGAAATATCGACGATTCGACATAGTTGCAGGAAATAGCGGCCTCGATGCTTCAGCGATAAATCTGATGTCGAACATTCGAGTTACAAAATATTATGATTGTTAGAAGTGTATCAAATCTTCGTCATGTGGCACGACAGTGTATAAAATATTGATGGCCCAAAATCTTGCCACCTCCTCGGCATCGTCAGTGGAAGCGCAGAGGTCGCTATGGCTGCTCTGCCGTGCCATCGACGCGACAAAGAGGAAGTGTATCAAATATGGCTTCTGAGTTGGCTTTACTTGATCCAAATGACGGGTTACGTATAAATATCCTAGGGTCACCTTTTTGATAGATCTGTAGAGTTGATAGTTTTCAGTAGAGGTTAGAGAAGTTGTTATTTTGAGTAACTCTTAAACGGTGAGACTTGACATTTAGATATTTTGGTATGTTGTAACAACGCCCCAGCCTAGTTAAATGCTATGTAGTGTATATGTCGTGGCCAGATCTTAGAATTGACCATTTCATGAAATGGCCAGCTAACATTGGCCATATCGTTTAAACGTCAACGTTTAATGATATGTCAGTCGACGTTTGGCCATATCATTAATGTAGGGTATTCATGGTGTAAGGTGAAGTAAAAATAGTCAAGTAATTGCGACCAACTTGTAAGTAGCACTCGCCAGTCGCTGCCGCGGCACCGCTCGCTGCGCTCGCTCGGCTTGCGCGCGGTTTGTCACAGTTCTAACCTAACCTAACCCATTTGGTCGGGGTGCCACATAAGTGGCGAACATTTTTAAATTTTAGAAACTAATTTTAAGTGCTATGTTATTCGATTCTATATTTCCGAAACTAAATAAGATAAGAAAATTCTAATAACGTACGTCTGTAGAGATCGTATTCCTTATCTTGTCTAGCTATTTAACTTGTTTTTGCTCCATGATCACATCGGACTCTGTTCTACGGATAAGTCGAGATGCTTCGTAAAGTGAAAAACTTGAGAAATATTTTTCAAATGGTTTTTGGCAAAATAACAAAGGTATGTCTACCTTGTGATTTTTCTACTATTATTCAGATGTAAAATAATACATTTGCGCATCTGGTAAGACTGGGATATATCTACAACATAATTGGAAAAAAGTCTGGACAGTTTTTTAAACGTTAATGTAATTATCTATGATACCAATATCTATGGTAATAATTGTTTTAGATCACGCAATTTTCTTTATTTGAAGAAAAATTTATAAGGTTATTGTCATCAACCACCTCTCGGAGTTGGCTCTTTCACAAGAATGATACCTACTGCTAGGGAATACAATACCGGGATATTGGGATCCCGAAATACCGGGATCCTGCGTGCATTGTGCGGGACTAATCCCGATCGAAAATTGAGCGGGATCCCTCAAATGTTGTTCCAGATCCAAAGTTCGTGATTTGGCATCCCAACCTGGACCCATAAATAGCAATCTTTAGGTTTTGATATAGAAGGAGATGAATTATTTCGACTCGTGTGGAATAATTGTTCCTACTAGCGTAGAATGAGAACTACATAACGAGCCATTTCTGCTGCTGGCTACCTAGTCTATAATGTTAGCAGTCGTTGAACCGACGAACCAAATTATACTTGAATTTTTGCGCAGTTATTGTCAAAATAATATTTAATTTTCTTGTGTTTATGTTACTGTATGTCTTAATGTCTAAAAATATTAATAAATAGTTTAATATACAAAGAAGCTTGCTTATAAGTTACTTTATTATGATTCATTTGAAAAGTATACGTCCACCCTGCGAGATCCCGCAAATAGTTGGATCCCGCGGAATTAAGAAAGGTCCCCCTAAATATCGGGATTTAAATTATCTTGTGGGATTGCAGTCCCTACCTACTGCATGACAACTCCCTCCCTCCTTTTGACAAGCAGATTGATTCCTATGAACTCTTTCACACTCACAAATGTTTGTAATAGAACAAATTCCTCCTGACAGATGCTTTTATCTAAGTCCTGTGTCATTTAACAAAAACGTATCCCAATAAACAATTTCACAAATCATTAGATTGCTATCTTTTTTAGGGTTCCATAACCGAATGGCAAAAACGGAACCCTTATAATTTCATCATGTCCAGATGTCACACAGCCATTTTCCTCGGAAATTATTTGCACTATGTCGGTGCAAATTGGATAGATAAGTGTTCTGGGCACCGCTTAACAACGGAGTACCGAAATTACAAAAAAAGAATTAGGGCTGGCAATCCCCATACATGTAACAGATGGATGAAAAAAAAAACAATGCACACAAGCGTGTGGGGTGTTATTGAATCCAATAATTTAAAAAAAAATGGTGACTTTTTTTTTTCTTTTAGTCAATTGTTTTTAAGGAATGGTTTAATATCGATTACAGTCGTAGAAATATTTTTTTTTTCCAGAAATACCATGAAATTGAAACTTATTTTTGCGGTCAATAAAAACAATACTGTGCATGAGTTACCCATTGCGACTACGGAATCCTTCACTGAGCATGGCCCGACACGCACTTGGCAGGTATTTTCTACTATTTCAAAGAATTCGTCCTTTGCGTGTGTCCCAGTAAATTGGCAGCCATTTTCTTAAATTGGATGCAATTTACGTTCAAACTAGTTTGGTAAATAGTTTTATTACAAGTGTATATGTATAAATGTATTTGATGACTTGTTCGTTTACGTTTTATGGTCTTCTTCTTCTTTTCGTGTGGTTAGTGACAACCTGGTGTCAAAGTTTTAAAGCCGCCCATGGGCCTCTGACTTGGCTTCACATACCATCGATAAATATCTCTCAGGCATGCCGGTTTCTTCACGATGTTTTCCTTCACCGTTTTTGAAGCAAGTGATAATTATACAATACGCACATGAATCCAAAAAGTCAGAGGTGCGTGCCTTGGGTTCGAACTCAATGACTTGGCAGTCTGGCGGTCACACCACTAAGCTATCACTGCTACTATTCTGTTTTTAAGCTCCAGTATTTTTTTTAAATTAAATGTATGTCTCCACGGATCTTTTTTATGCTGAATAATAATTAATTCAATTATCATTTCATATCGTTATTGAATTGCGATGAAATTGTACGTTTATTTACTATTAAAACGATTCTTAATTGATTCATTACGATTGCCGAATGCTTTTGCATTCATAAATAGGTGAATCCGTCTCTTTTCGATGTAAAAAGGTTCTCTCTTTTAATTTTGTGTGTTTTTTTTTAAGGCAACTCAGGGATTACGTCATGAGAATAGGTAGCAGTGTCCTTCTCTGTGCTTGTAACAAGAAACAGCAAACGCTTCTTAACAAATGTAGTGATTTGCGAAACTTTAGCATCCTATTTTACCCCTTTAAGTACTTAAATCATTCCTCGTGGTTTTTACCTCTAACCATTGAAATGGAAATGTTTTCAGTCGGTTCACTGGTTTAGCCGTGAAAACGCAACAAACTGACAAACATAATTATACATTTTCGCGTTTACCTGTAACTTACTAATATTATTACGATCATGAATGAACGAGGGCCCAGAAAGTGACAATCGTTTTTAAAGCTTTTCGTATTTCTACAATGACTTTCAACAAAATTGGTATTGCCTGGTTTATACAATGCCAGTGACTGGACCCAGTCAGTGGGTTCATGAAGACGAGATCGGCAGTAAGTCAGTTAGTCAGGCGGGTAGTATAGTAATAGACGGGTAGGTTAGTCAACTGGACTGACTTAACGGCGCGAAGTCAGTATTGGACTGGGTTGAAACTAGTGTCTGCACGAGCCCAGTTACAAGTCAGCGCTTGACTGACGTAATGTACTGATAAATTACTGGGCTCGTATAAACCTGCCTTATAAGCTTTTCTGTAGCTTTTGTCAGTTCCATACATTTGACTTATCCATCGTCGTTATCGCTGATAAAATTTCACTATATCTATATTCCATTTAAAATAAGATTAGACATTTAAACAAATCTTTTTTACAGTCCGTTCAACCGATTCTGACTTCAATACTGTAGGCATAAGGTTGGCATTGAGAGCAAAAAAGTGGTTACAATACTAACTGTTTACTGCAGCTAACATTTATCATGACACTAACGCAATATAAGTCAAAATCGGTTGAACGGACTGTAAAAAAAGTTTGGTTAAATGTCTAATCTTATTTCAAATGGCGTATAGTTCTTTTGAGACCAAATTTTTAACACCAAACTGTTGAAATTCAAAACATAAAAATTCTGTGCACACGCGCGTATCCAATTACACTTGAGTTTTGTGTTGTCACGTCATTGTATTGGCTGGCACGATTCACATCTAGAGTCGTTTTATTTTGGAGCCATTCTAAAGTTTATTTCGGGATACATGACAAACCGTTTCAGAAAGGTTTAGTTTGTTACCATGCAGGCTTATAGAGGCATGAGGAACAGGGCGTAAAGTTCACTCATCCTCTATAGAAAAGAGAGGATCCTCCGACCAGATGGGTGTTGCGTCTGGTGGGCAACTTCCCAACGATTGATGTTGGGACGTTGTATATACTCGTTCCGCGGTAAACTCTACTTGCGTGATGTAGGATTTTGCGTGACGTCATGGTGATGCGTAGTTCGCATGTGGCGTTGTAGATGCCGCCACAGGCTCATCACCATCTGCTTAGCCTTTTTCCAACTATGTTTGTTGTGATCGTCTTTCAGTCTTACCAGATGCATTTGAATACCAGTATTTAACATGGTACGAATTCCCAACTGAATTCCACAACCCAGTTACTGGGTTACACCATACCTCTTGGTAAGGCTGGTTGTTAGACTTTTAGGCTATTTATTACTCGTAATGACTGTCAAAGATCACAGTCAGATATCTGTGGCCAGGACCAATGGCGTAACGTGCTTTTCGAGGCACGGATGCAATATATCATTAACGACGAAATTTTATTTTTACCTTTTCGAGAATTTGATATATACACCGTGAAATCTTAATGGTTGTTTTCCCGCGGCAGAACAACTTGCCATAAGGAGTACTTTCGAAGCAAAGAGTAAAAAAAAAATTAAGATGTTTTTGTTTTAAAATAATTAAAAAAATATTCATCAACTCGAAAACATGAGAATCAATAGTTAACAGGTAACTTATAGGTACTACTCGTATCGCACGCGCCGCCGACAAAGGGAACAGCGATGCATAAATGTTCAAAGCAAAATAAACTCTCGCACGTAGTGATACGGCATAAACTAGTTTGCACGCAACAAAACAAAATTTGTTTTCAAAATATTGTATTTCTGACAAAACCATTTCGCTGCGGAAAAACAACCATTAAGATTTCACGGTGTATAGAATTGGCCGTTTTGCAAATTAGTCGTTTATAGAATTAGGCATTTTTAGAATTAGTCCATAAAAGACTCATTTGCCATTTTGAGAATTGGGCGCCTAAATCAATAAAAAATATACCATCTATTACCTATTTATAGAATATTTGACATAATTTTTGCCCAAAACTTATTACGGTATTTCGGTATATTTAACCCTTGAACACGAAACATGAAACCGAAGCGGAAGGGATACCCTGCTAGGTGTTAACCGACTTTACAGATAGCAGTTATGTAGAGGCAGGTAATCAAGCTTGGTCATATTAATAACTTGGCCTAATTGTTTTACCTCTTCATCATAGCTTGCGTGAGGCTTAAACTATAGGCGATAGCGATTTGAGGTAAAAGCGGAAAGTAAAAGAGAAATGTACAATTTCTTGCATTAATTAACTGTTTATTTATTTTTCCTCGATGGTCCTAGTTTATAGTTTGTAACTTCCAGTTACAGCTATATATAGCTATATGTAAGCGGGCGCGCCCTTTATGCCTGAAGGCTTTTACTTAGATATTGTTTACGTTTAGTTTTTATTTTTTTATTTCTGCCTGAGTATAGTTTTCGATATTTTTGGTTGGTATACTGGCGTGAGCTAGCTGACATAATGGCTATTAATTTGTAATTTAAATTTGCGTAATGTAAATTATTTAACATACTTTTATATAGAATCAATTTATTCTAGCTGAACAGATAGCTGTGCCGCTGGGGAGTTTGTTGCGCCACTTCTTCTTCCCAGCTAAAGCACTAGGAAGTGGTGAAGGGTGGGCGTTTTGGTGGACTATCTTACGTAACTTTGACGTTCGAAAAGTGCTGATTCTCAGCCTAGTTTGAATAAATGACTTTTGGATTTGATTTTGAATTAGTGTCAGTGAGTCCAAAAATCATTGAGTGCGTTAACATGTAGTTTGCCTGACTAATCGCTGTCACCTCCTCACTCGCACCACCCACAACTCAAAGGTCCCTCATGAATCGCTCTTGTTTTAATGAAGTTTGGGGCTGGGCAGCGGTTGTGCTACTTGAGGGCTTATTAATGACGGAACTTAAACTAATTAATAATATGATGATTTTAAAATATTAAGTGTTAGATGGTTTTTAAAGAGGGTAGCAACAACCTCTCCAGCGAAAATTAGCTAAATATGTTAGATATCTATTAAACATTGTAACTGCGAATCAATTTTCATGCCTCTCTCTTAAGACCTAGACAAAATATTTTGTTGAACTCAAACTCAAAGTATTTATTGCAATTAAACCATTCACAAAAAAAACAAAGAACCATTCAACATTTTTAAATAAGCCATGGCAGCTAAGAGTTGACCAGTCCCAACTTACGGTGCCCGTTCACGAACATGACGCATGGATCAGCACCATTCAACTCAACCATTTTGAAGGGAGCTAAATGATCCAACACAATTGATATTTGTGGATAGCTTATGACGTGAATTAAAAATCTCAACTAATTAAAAAGTTATGTAAAAGCCCGCGAAATTTCTCGGGTATTCACTTGTGGTCCAAATTTTATATAACCCTTAAACAATGACTATTGCATGGCGACCAAATCCTCAACTCTAATATATTTTCGTAATTTTCTGATAAAATCATCAAATCAATCAATCAAAAACGAACTCCATTTTAGTATTTTTACAAGTGATATGTTATCTATGATTTCTGCTGCCATTTACTAAGCAAATCAAATGCTCATGTCCGAATGATATATACTTGAAAATAAGGTTTCTGATTATTCCATTAAACCATGTTGTTATGCATAAAAGGATGGTCTGAAAAGACACTAACATACACAAATTATACGGAATTTAATTGACTCCCCAGAATTGCACAACATACTATGCACATTTTATGTCCCTGACAATTACCTACGTCACCGGTCTAACCGCCGCCGCACCGGCACAGACTATTCGCGACTGCACAGTGCCACACGGTGTCCCGTGCGCATTCCCCGCTGTGTCGCATGAGCAGCGCAATCAATGCCCTTATTTTTGACCTACCCGATTGTGACGTGTTGACCGACAGATTCAACCAAATCATGTCATTGTGCTCAAGATTTTGTAAAAGATTTTGTAATTACAACGGTTATACATTCATATACAATGGTATATGAATGTATAACCGTTGTAATTAATAATAAATAAATACCTTATATGCTCTTTAAAAGTCAATGTACATAGAGAAATAAATATATACTATATGTAGGTCATTTAATCAACCAACTCAGACTATCTCAGTCCACTGCTGGACATAGGGCTTCCAGGCTGCGCCACAACACCTTGTCCTCCGCCTTCCGCATCCAGTCCGTCCCAGCCATCTTTTTAAGGTCGTTGGTCCATCTAACTGGGGGGCGTCCCCACTACGATTGCCGATACTATGTAGGTAGGTATTAAGAGGGAACAGGGCCTGCGATTCTCCATACAAATGTATTCCCCTTTTATCTTCCTGAATAATGGCTCTAGAGCAATATTTTTTGTTTCTTAAAATCGAAGTCTGCTGTAGACACGTCCTTGTTATTTCCTTTTTTTTAACAACTTATTGTTAATGAAAATATGGCCCTCCAAAAATTACAAAAATGCCCCATTTTTACCGCCACGATTAGAGGACTACCACACAAATTCAAAAAGATTTTAACATAAAAAAAAATTATAGGAACCTAGACATAATCTATCTTAAAATTTTTATGTAAAAAATAATTTAATCGGCTCAATTTTCGAGGAGAAAAAAGGAGAATACGAATCGATGTCGTCAATTTTTTTTGTGATATAAGCGGTCTGAGCTGCAGCTGTCCCTATCGCACACTACGGACGCAGACTCAAGGTAAGACGACGGCAATAGTTTCTTCAAATACCAATTTTTCAAATTCCTTGCAGGCCCTGTTCCCTCTTTAGAAGAAATTCACTGATTGATATCAGCAAGCTTACTTATGCTTTGGATCATGACGTATTCTTAAAAGGAGTTTATTTTTCAGATGAAAAATAAATTCCGTTACTATTGGTTCAATATCTTGACCTGGTGGTAGTCAGAAGCTCAAAAGTCTAACAACCAGTCTTACCAAGGGGTATCGTGTTACCCAGTAACTGCGTTGAGGTCAGACAGGCAGTCGCGCCATATAAAATAACTGGTATTCAGCTGCATCCGGTTAGACTGTACGCCGACCCCAATATAATTGGGTAAAGGCTAAGCAGATTGATTTGATCTTGACCTATGGGTATTTTTATATTGCTATTCTGAATACACGGTAAGAAAAAGTACATAGATAAGTTTGTCAAGTGTCAAAATTGCTATGGAATGTTGGACACTGACAGCTCTTGAACGCATTTAGATGTGCTGAATGCGTTCAATTTCATTGGTTAAATCCGCAGTAATTAGTACGATGGGGGCAAATCTAACGATTTAAATCTTTGGCATTTTCCCACAGATTCGCGTGATTGGACAGTTAGACAATAGTCAAACACACATTAGACAAAAGTAAGATAATTGAAACCCTGTGAACTCTTGACATACACTTTTTCCCACGACTTAAGGGCTGTTTTCACCAATGAAACTGAACGCGATCAGCATTTCTGAAACGCGTTCAAGGGCTGTCAGTGTCAAAATTGCTATGGAATGTTGTACACTGACAGCTCTTGAACGCATTTAGATGTGCTGAACGCGTTCAATTTCATCGGTTAAATCCGCGGTAATTAGTACGGTGAGGGCAAATCTAACGATTTAAATCTTTGGGATTTTCCCACAGATTCACGTGATTGGACATTTAGAAAATAGTCGAACACATATTAGACAAAAGTAAGATAATTGAAACCCTGTGAACTCTTGACATTTAAACACACGTGTAGGTTCTTCTACTAATTGGAATTAAAGGTTTCCATTAACATTTTGTAAATCAAAACCAGTCTCAATCTTCAAATGAATTCGCTTTGAAATTCTGTTTAGTAATTAAAAAGTATTATGAAATAAATTACTGTTTCTCTGAAATTCTGCGGATTAATTAAGGATTTCTTAAAATTGTTTCTGATTTGGTCATTAGGGACTTTAATTTACTTACTTAAGAAATAATGGACCCGATGGTGATTAAAATGAGTTTGTACAACCGAGTTTTTTGAGCAAAATTCAAGACTTAGGTACCGCCTCGTCTCTCACCAATTTAAATAAATCTTTTTATTGTCTACTAATAATAACAGAAATCGGTGGTGGCCCAGTGGTAACGACCCCGACTTACATGTGTAGGTCATAGGGTCGAATCTAGGCAGGCACATTACTTTGTGTAATTTATTTCATCACCACTGCTCTCAAAACGGTGAAGGAAAACATCGTGAGGAAACCGGCATGTCCTAGGACCAAATCTTCGAAGACATGTGACATCTACCAACCCGCACTGGGCTCGCGTGGTGGATTACGGCCCACTCCCTCTCATAGAGAGGAGGTCTGTGTCCACGCAGAGGGAACAGTATAGGCTGATTATGCAATAATAACAGCCTTCAAATATTGTAAGACTCTTATATACAAAGAAGGAACGAGCACTAATAACGAACTTTGGGCAATTCCGACTATTTATTTCAGCTTAGTTACGTAACACACTTTGAATCACAATCCGAGGGTTTTTAAGGAAATTCCTAATCCATTGCTTCATAGGTTTGTCATATTCGTCTGGTCAATAACGTACCTAATTAACACAATGAACGAAAACACAGATTAATACAGATGGCTCACTCCGCAAAACCATTTAAATAAACAGCGACTCTTACTACGACACAATAAAGTGCAATTCAGGTCGCACAACGCTAATCACTATATCTTCTGACTGCGTTACACTCACTGAATTGGCCCGACAAGTCGGGCCACATACTTATAGCTTCATACTTAAAAGGCGGAGTGAATCATGTGTGAGTGAATCATCTGTGGTTAAACTGTCAAAATAAAAGACATTACGATCAATTGCCATTTTAGGTGAGTAACGAAATTACCCCCCAGGTTTTTAATAGTCACCAATTTTCCTAACAAATATGAAAAAGTCACGTGATGAATGACAAAGCTCGAACCCGATAGCTTAAATTTACTGCAAAAAACACGAGTAATATTCTCGTACATAACAATAATTAGTTACAGCTTACGAGCGATAAAAATACGGAATTGTATCCCTTATATAATAGTCTCTTCGAATATTGAAATAAACGCCTTTAAATACAGGCCAAAGCTACTAACTAAAATATAAAATATTTCAAAAATTCTCAGGACACACATTAAAAGTAATAGCACATTCTATCCTAAAACTAGATCTTCTTAAGACTAAATTACAAAAAGTAGAAAACTAAATTCAAGAGATTTCACCTGAAACTCAGCCTACCCCTGGGCCTAGTTAATTATTGTGCTTAACTTTCTCAGCAAAGCCTGCTTTAATTTTCAAGGCATTTTTGTTAAAAGTTGAAAAAACTGTGTGCGTTCCACAGACCGATGAGAAATATAGATCTCTTATAGGTCATTGACGCGGGCGTCAAAATAACATGATTTTTTTATTAGTCTGAGTATATACCCAGCATTATATAATACGGAAGTTTCGTCAAATCGTTGAAACTAAATGTTTCGCTCAAAAATTTTTTTTTACATAAGACAGTCCCCCAAACCACCCGCTCTTCACCACTTCCTAGTGCTTTAGCTGGGAAGAAAAAGTGGCGCAACAAACTCTCTAGCAGCACAGCTGTCCATTCTGTTATTAAACTAAGCTTAATAACTATAAACTTCTAAGCCTTAAATCTAGACGTATAATGTTGGATTCGAGGTTTCTGTTAGATTTATGTAGCAATTCATATGGTTGTATAGACATAAGCAATAGAATAAGTTATGTAGTACCCAGAATTACTATATGTCGAGGTGTGCGCGCACGACTGCTGTTTGCTGTAACCTCTTGTCAATCCAACGCAGGATCGCGAGCACCCCTACGGCGTCTTACAACTCAGTTCAATAAGATTGATTGATTAGAAGTATTGCGCTTAAAATTATAGCAGAATTAAGTACATAACAATCTTAAAATCATAATATCTATTTTAAATTTCTATTATATCTTCTTTCTCTTTTTATTATTTTTACCTGTATAGTACCTATATGTTTCAGTTAAGTTTTATTTTTTTATATTTAACCATACTCTCTATCCGATGTAGGTAATTTACATCGCACGCCGTTCGTGTTTGTTTAAATGTATATTATGTGGTAAAATGTTGTTGTTTATACATTTATAAGTACTCCCATTTTTGTTTTATGTTATATACCATAATATTGTAATGTGTTTGTGCTTATTTTCCCAAATAAAATAAGCCTCCGCTGTCCGTCCGTCCTTCTGTCCGTCTATCTGTCAGCGGGCTGTAATAGGAAGACAGAACCGTAATAGAGAGACAGTTGTTTTTTTTTACATATTGTGTATTTCGATTGCCGCTATAGCAACAATTAATAAAAATTAAATAAAGTTAATAATTAAAGGGGGTCCGCCTATAAGTAACGTGTTTTTTTTCTCGATCTTAATACGGTGCGGCCACATCAGCTTAGACCCAGGGCCATTGGTTGGGAAGAGCTAATCGTTATAATCGTGTATAAAGACGCGAGTAAACGATATCAATGAAATTCTGTGACGAAGATACGAAATACTACGTTATTTGATTAGACAGTGGCAGACCAGAATCAGCCTATAAATGTTCTCACCTCACATAGACATAGGTCTCCTCCCAGTGAGTGGCAGTGGGCCGTAATCCACCACGCGTACCCAGTGCGGGTTGGTAGATGTCACGTATCTTCGATTTTTTTTATTCTAGGACATACCGGTTTCCTCATAAGCACCTGACTGGGTTACTACTAGGCCACCACTGCAGCATTAGACCTTTTTTAATCCCAAATTGGATACATTTAATATTCTTTACGAGTTACGATATGCAAGCAAAGGTATCAAACACACTGACGGGGTCCGTTAGGGCCGAAGCCTGCCGGGGTCGCGGTAAAGTCCGAAAGGGATATCGTGGCCCCTGGCAACGTACAGGCAACGGAAGGAACACGGGTGGGTTTTAGTCAGTAAGAGTCTGACACGTCTTCCCGTTCCGCCCAGAGCGGGAAAAGTTATTTGGCAATTTCCCAGCCAAAAAAAAAAGAAAAAAGTAATTATCCGACGCATCGGCTGTCTCGCTGCTTATCATTCACCTCGGGATGAGCTATCTAGTTCATGTCGTGCAAACTCGACTGAAATACAAAACGCGTAGGAACGTCTATCTTATTATACAGTCTGTGGCACATTCACAATTTTGTTTTGCCTACATATTACTTTAAGAGACGACCCGCGAGATATTTGTATGCTAATTCAGCCATTTTGAAAGAATAAAAGAAGTATTTTTTGCTCTGTTTCGTTTAGCTTGCCTTTTTTGCGTTGTGTCGAAGGCTTGAAGTCACGTTTCATGGTTATAGCTATAATATTGTGGTTTTTACACATGAGAGATTGTGGCTGTGTTTTTTCTGGGGTAGAAGTAAGTCTAAGTATTCTATTTTTGGGTGGTTTAGAGACCAACTGAGCTATTTTGAATAGATGATGTTGCAGCGTTTGTAGCTTAACATACACACTACACAATATCACGCCTGTAGTTCCCAAAGAGTTAGGCACAGGTGTACCTATTACACCCACATTTCGCCAGTTGCAATGCCAATGCCCAAGGGCCAAACCTTTTACCATCAAGGTTGGCCACAAATCCAGACTCCGGTCTGCTACTGAGATATTCCTCACGGAAAAATCCAATAACAAGGTAAGTTTTTTTAACGACATATTTTGAACTTTGTCTGTACATTTGTCATATTATCATAGACTAGGGTATATTTAAGGCTTGCTCCATAAGTGGCAGTAACTACTTTTCATCACTACCACCATCAGTAATAGCCTAGTGGTGTGACCGTCGGCCTGCCAAGTCATAAGTCTCGAGTTCAAACCCAAGGGTGCGCATTGTATAATTATCACTTGCTTAAAAAACGGTGAAGAAAAATATCGTGATGAAACCGGCATGCCTGAGAGATATTTCTCGATGGCATGGAAAGCCAAGTCAGGCGCCCATGGGCGGCGTAAAAAAACTCTGACACCAGGCTAGTCACTAAAAAAACGAAAAAGAAAGCAAAAACCAGTCTGCAAAACACCAAATTCGACGACAAGTTATTTATTACATCTTATCTCTTCCCAAAATTCATCATAGTGTTTATTTTACATCGGCAAACTTGTTGACGCTGGCAATCTGCCAGTCGGTGGCAAATTACTTTGGCCATATTTCACGATATTTGACTTGTGTAGTGTTACTAATGGGATCTACTTACTTATTTTTTCATGCCTCAGTGGTTTATAGGACATAGAATTACATACTCACCTCATTTTTTTCACGATACATTAGGTTTTTAAGGAACGTATCATGTAGTTTTAACAACATTTATTTTTCAACACACTGCTCGTAAAGTGGATCTTTTTGAACCGCTTTTAGATTTATAATGAAGTATATTAAACAAGCGTGCTTTTTACTTTATATTACCGCACTAGTGCGGAAATATGCGCCACAGATTACTATTTACTAGTCCGAGATGTGCGCTTTTTTAATCTCATCAAAGAGACTTAATGGCTATTTATGCCTACTGTGTAAATAAATAAAGTATGATTAAATAACTTAACGTAGAATACCGCCTCGAGTGTATAAATGACTAGCATAGCACACTAGTATCATAATATACTATTTTTTTGCCCGTTTTCACTAACGGCAAGCAAAGCGAAGTATCGTTAGAAAAAAAAAAGCGGGGCAGTCTTTGGGGACTGCCGATAGAAGTAAAAACAGCGTGCGGTGACGATGACGCGTGTTTCACGCTTTTTGTTCACCCAAAAAGTACACATATATACACAGTATACATATAGCTCATGGAAAGCGTTCGGTGACGATGACTCGAGTGCCATGATTTTTGTTCACCCAAAAAGTGCTCAACGCGCCTAAAGAAGTTTTCACTTCAAAATATACATACAGAGGTACACCTCCTTCTTTTTTTAAGTCGGTTGATAATGACAAACGTAACGATAACGGAGTACCCTAAGCAACCACTCCCGTTTCAAAAATTCGTTTCTGAGTAACCATTAGTAGACAACTTCGAAATCTACATTTTTTTTCTCGACGCATACTGACCTCCGTTGAAACACTAGTGCTGTGACATTCTGGTTCATCATCATAATTTTAGCCGAAAGACGTCCACTGCTGGACATAGGCCTCCACCAAGCACCGCCAATTTGATCGGTTCTGTGCTCCCCGCATCCAGCGGATTCCTGTGGCCTACACAAAGTCATCGGTCCACCTTGTGGAAAGTCTTCCAACGCTACGTCTTCCGGTACGCGATCACCACTTCAGAACATTTCAGCCCCATCGGTTCGGCATCTGTTCTGCGAACAATGTGCCCTGCCCACTGTCACTTAAGTTTGCAAATTTTTCGAGCATTCTGGTTACTTATTGGTGATTTGATGTCATTTTTGAGAAGTACCGTAGACGATAGGCTTTAGAACGAAGTTATTGGCCAGAAGATTTTGTTTATCACAGAACTATAAAAATGTGCAAAGTTGACTTAAAGAACGCTAGTATCAATTTGAGCTCGGGAACAAGACGATTTAATTTAATTTCATTTTCATTGTAACGAAAGCACACTATCTTAAACGTCAATAGGTGTATACAAAATGTATTTTAAAACACAATTTGTATTTCCTGCTACAAGTTCTGAACCCGGAAAATGGAGCATCCCCCCGAGGACATTTGAGAACCAACTTGTCTTCTTAATAGATTGTTCTTAGAGCTTGTACGTGTTCCAATATAAACGATATCAGAAGACAAAATACATAGTACTGAAGCTTCTCATATTGGCGCAACTTACCTGATAAATTGCTCGTTAATAATCAGTGTATAACGTTCTCACTTCTGGGACAAAGGCTTCCTCTCTGCGAGAGAAATCTGAATCTGCCATCATCTGCGTAGCCTTTTTCCCAACTCTGTTGGGGTCGGCTTCCATTGTAACCGAATGCAGCTGAATACCAGTATGTTACATGGAGCGACTGCCTATCTGACCTCCACAACCCAGTTACTGGTTAACATGATACCCCGTGATAAGACTGGTTGTCAGACTTTCAACGTCAAAGTTAAAGTCAAATCATTTATTTTAAATAGGCCCTTATAAGGCACTTTTGAACGTCAAAAATTTACAAAAAAATTGAATTGATTCTAGTCGCCCCTTCCAAAAAGTAGTTTTCGCATAGAGAAGAATGGGCAAGAAACTTCACCGTTACTCTTTTAAAATGTTTTACAATATTTTGTATAAGTACATTAGTTATATAATTATATGTGAGGACGATGCACCTAGAATAAAATTATTATAACACAATAAGTAAAAAGAATTAAGAATTAAAAATGAAGCAACAACAGATAAACTAATTATGTGATAGATACATGGTGCTCACATATTTACAAACAATGTAAAAGTAGACGATTTTCCTAAAATTTTACAATTAATAAGTCAGTGTGCGAGGAATTGGTCACAGAATGTAAAATCAATGTCATATAATAAAAAATAAAAAATAATGATATACAATTAAATTTGCAAACAGTTTGATTTTGTCTTGATTCAAAATTATTCTATGGAGCAGGACCAGCATGTTTCCAAGCATTTTTGTCTTGGATATAATCCTCTAATTTGTAATATGCTTGTTTACAAAGTGTACTTTTAATATGAGTTTTAAATTTTCTTTCATTTAATTGCAATTTCGGGCTTCTGACTATGTACCCGTAAAGACTGCCAAAGATCTACAAAAGACAGCCGGGACCAACGGCTGAACGTGCTTTCTCAGGTACGAAGGGGTCTCGATATGTAATGGTCATCCATCCACAAACCGCGGTAGCTTAGCCTTCGATAGACCCGTGCGGCTGTTGTTATTTAGCAAAGAGCCCTGGATATCAGCAAAGACTGAAAATTTCTCACCTCTTATAGTCTTACGTAAACTTTCAGTCCTATAAAAACTTGATACAAGAACAGGCTACAAAGTTCGACTCGGTACAAGGATACCAAATGATACTTCTTTCTTTGTCCCTAGAAAGAAAAACTTTGAAACAGTTTACGTGATTTATATTGTAAATATGTTGCCGTTATTATATTTTTTTCGTTTGAGGAACAAAGTTATACTATTCCTGGACCGGCACGAGTTTTCGAGTAATCCCCGAAGAATAAGGCAGAGGTGTTCCTCTAGTACACCCACATTTTGCCAGTTATGTTAAATCCCATGTAATAGGGCGAGCCTATTGCTATCAACCGGGCACAAATCCAGACTCCGGGCTGCCACTGAGAAATTCTTGATAGAAAAACCCAATAGCCATGACCGATCGAACCCAGGACCTCATGTTCAGCAGTAACGCTTGTGACACTAGACCACCGAGCCAGTCGTCGTAGTATCTACTTTTATGATAAAAGTTCCCTGGGGTTAATATGCACATACATATCGAGCTTTAGAAAGAGCAAATGTATGAATTACGTTCGACGATAACGATGATAAAAACCATGAAAACAACACCGTATTACAGTAAAATATTTGTTTTCAGCCGGTTAGACTGGAAGCCAACCCCAACATAGTTGGAAAAAGGCTAGGCAGATAGATATCAACTTTAGCACCCTCGAAAGCTATGAAAACGACACCCATGACGAAAATATTTATAATTTCGCGTCCCCCATCTTGAATTTTCATTTCGAAGCCCCCAGAAAAACATATCTATTATACTATCACATGGTCGTCATGTTTAAATGAAAGGGATTTTTTTTAACAAGCATACCGTTGTTGTTTTTTCATGAATCAATTTAATAATATTTTTGGCAGTGCAAAATGGGAATAGTTAGAGGTTCCTTTAAATACATAATATCGTTACAAATAAAACACAGTCATGTCATTTTAAATGAAGACGACTTTACGGCGTTTTACAAAGCCATACTTTTTCTATAACCCAATGTGCCATATCCGACTGAATACTATACAATGTGGAAATGAAAATACGACAAAAAAAAAATCCTGACTTCAAAATTGTAAACGTATTTTTTTCAAACAAACTAAGGCCCTTTCCTCACTGGTTGCTACTTCAGCGGCGCGGGATCAGCACGCTCGGTATACTTGGTACCAAAAGCTTAATGAACGCCTATATTTCAATTAGCGTTTCCTGATTGGCTTGGTATACGCGAGAGTGGGGCGGGATCGTTTCGGTTTACCGCGTCTCGGTAGAAACATCCAGTGTAGTACTGCACACGTCACGCGTTTTACACTCAGTAATGAAAGCTTACCAAGCGGTTATATTTCAATGAATTAAGCGGCACTGCACAAATTATACCGAAAACATAACGTCAGGTCTGTAAATGAAAGCAGTGTGGTATCGTTTCGGTATACCGAGCATACTATGCCGAAACGATACCGCACCGACCGATGAGGAAACGGAAATAGTAGTGATGGGCTGACTATGCGTTTTGCCAATCTGTGACTAGCTATAGTGACTAAACTATTGGATATAATTGTTTGAATGGTTGTATGCAGACTGGGAACTTCATTAGATATAAGCAGTTTATTTTAAAGTCATCTGCAAAAGGGCACTCTTACTTAAATTCGTGGCGCCTACTTAAATATACTCTTGAAAAATAAGGTACCTAGTACGTAAACTGTAGGCAGAATTAGAGCCTCTCGTGCCCTATCTAAAAATCAATTGAATTTTTCTTGTTAATCGTAATAATTATTTGCAATGTCTTATTTGGTTCTCGCAAATACAATAATTTAACATAGAACTTATCAAAAGACCTTTTATTAACAGTCAAATATTCGTAAAAGTATACATTAAAACGTTATAACTATTTACACTAGTTACTAAATTAAATATCAAATATTTATTTTTCTTTGAAAATATTCATAAATTCAATAATTCATGAAGTAAATAAAACCTGAAAGCATTTTCAGAAAGAAAACACTTCATTATTTTTTGTGTAAACATTTTCCTTTCAAAAATATCAACTAAGTACCTATAGTCGGTCTCAAAAGGCTTAGTTAGTTTAAACTTGAAAATGATAAAATTTGCATTCATTATAACTGAAAATATAATACAGCATTGTGTCTGAAAATATTCATAAAGAATATACCCATTTTGTTGAACTACGAAAGAAATGAAATTTCCTTTTTATGCAAAAAAAACTAGTATATCTTTATTCTGCAAAGAGTTTTTATCCTATTACTGCCTTACAATTTTTTTATGAAAACAGTAAAAAATATAATATGAAAAGTTCAGCTCTCTTTGAAATTTATTCTTGAGATGTTGAGCGAAAATGTCTGTCATTTGTCAAAAATTATTTAGGCCATTAAAATATGCTATGAAAAAAATTAAAATGTAGGTATTTTTGTAGATGCCAAGTCGTATTTGCTCTAAAATATTTTAAACTTGCTTTTTAAGCACCAAGTTATAAAAACAAGTTCAATTATAATTTGTGTGACTTTTAATGTCATATACATATATAATTTAGGTGCTCGTGGCGAAGCAACAACAGCCGCACGGGTCGATAGGCCAGGTTAAGTTACGCTTGTCGCGATTGGTCCATGGATGGGTGACCATCTTTACATATCGAGATCCCGCTGTGCTTCGGAAAACACGTTAAGAAGTTGGTCCCGGCTTTCATGCGTAGGTCTTTGAAAGTCGTTTCGGGTCGAAGAAGAAGTCCTAAAGTTTGACAACCAGTCTTACATAAGGGTATCGTGTTACCCAGTGGGCTGTAGAGGTCAGCGAGGCAGTTGCTCCATGTAAAATACTGGTGCAGCTGCACCTGGTTAGATGGGAAGCCGACCCCAACATAGTTGGAAAAAGGCTAGGCAGATTGATTTAAGTAATTTACCAATTTTTTTTAGAAATAATGCGCTATGATCTTAATCAAGCCCATGATAGGCTCGACCCGATTTCATGGGACTTAAACATAACTGACAAAGTGTAGGTCTACTATGCACCTCTGACCAAGGTCCAGGGTTTTTGTGTCATAGCAGTAGTCAGAAACGTTCAAAATGTAGTCACAGTCCCATCTCAATGACAATCAATGTCAAAAACTTGTCAAAAATGTAGAAAATTACTGGTATTTTTGGCAGATTAAAACTAAGATTAGAATGCGAATGTTCTTAAAAATGTAGGAATTACACTTTAAATATTTAGGGACTTAGGGACTGGGCATCTCTTAGCTGCCATGGCTTATATTTTTATTTTATATTTGTTTCTATTTGCTGTACTCTGGACGATTTTAACGTGTACATCTTTTTTTACATAGTTCTCACATAATAATTATAAATTCAAAATTAATGATGTAACTAATATTTTTGTAACAGTATAATTTAAAAGACTGTCCATGGAGTTTCTTGCCCGTTCTTCTCCATAGGTACCTGCTACGTTTTGGAATGGGCAACTAGCTTCATATTTCTTACTGACCGACTCCTTGAAAATTCAAAAGTGCGGTTTAATTGAAATAAATGGTTTGAGTTTGAGTTGACATTTATCTACGAACAGTTTCAAATCTAATTAAATAGCACATTAAGAAAACGCTTAAAGCTTGGCGAATTTGTATTGAAGATGTTTCTTATTGAAGAAACATCTTCAATACAAATTCGCCAAGCTTGGCCGACTTGGCAATTAATTCCTGCCAAGTGGCGGGCATATTGCCAAGTATTGCCAAGTAGACAAGTCTGCTTACCGCTTGTAACTTAGTGTGAAATTTGTGCCTTCGGGAATTAAACCGGTATCTCGGTATTATAGCATCGGGAATATTCGTGTTTAAGATGTAGGTTGTTTCAGTTTGCCTCGGAAAATTGTGTATCAGATGTAAGATGTTTATAGTTTGCCTGTTTTACTTTAATGTTTATTGAATCTTATAGAAGGAAAACTTCTGTGTAGTCGCAATAAAAGACTACAGTAATTATTTATTTACTTATGAGACATCGGTCAGTAACTATGGGCTTTGCGCAGGTTGGAATTCTTTATGTTTTCCAATGCAATAATAAAATAAAACTTAATTATCGTTAATAAGTTATTTAGGGTTGAAATCAAGTAAAAAAAAAAGTAGTTTACAAGTCTTCCGAGGTGACAAAGCAGAATGAACGATGCATTCACAAACTTTAAAAACCATTCATACAGTTACATCAAACTTTCTTTGAAGACAGATGACATACGGTTGTCTATTGTTTGCCCGAAGATTATATGCCATAATCATCATTTTCCCGAATTTCATTTTCCCGAATTTCATTTGCCCGAATGTTTCATTTGCCCTAAAAGACATATGACATACTTTTAATTACCCGAATTTTAGATACCATAAGATACGAATGCCATAAGTATTGTTTGCCTTATTTTTATGTGCCATAATAATTATTAGACATAATATTTAAATGGCATAACAAGTATTAGACAAATATTTAAGCCCCGTAATAATCATTACACATGATGACATTATATTTAAGCGCCACAATAAATTGTTTTCGAATCTTTTTATAAACTTATTTATTCTGTGCATGGTTTTTTTTTCTGTGCATGGTTGATGGTGGGCTAGGTCAACGGAGCCCCGCTTCGCGGGGCTCCTACTTCTGTGTGGTTTATAAAAAAAATAACCACAATTATGTTATGGCATATCATAATTATGGCATGTGATAATTAGGGCTTACAATGATTATGACAAATGATGTTATGGTAAGTGACTTTATGGGAAACAATGATTCTGGCACGTGACTAATATGGCAAATGAGAGTAGGGCAAATGAGTATTATGTCGTATGATATTATGGCTGTTGACTATTATGGCAAATGATATTAGGGCAAATAAAATTCGGGTAAACGGCGGTATACCATGACATACTCGGTCAACCGGTACAATAAATGCAATTCCCTCAATCTACTGGCTGTACCAGTTTTCTTACCATTATTACCGTTACACGAGATGTTCTGTATTAGGCTGACAAAAAAAAAATACAAAAAATTGCACTGGCGTGCCCCTTGATACTAATTCATTCCTGTCTTTGTGACCGTGACCAAATTAATCAGAAGCGAAAAAGGTGTACGACTTTTTCCTTTGAGTAAAAAAAACAATAATATATTGCCGGTGACACCTTGATAAGTTATCTTGATATTAATTGCAGAAAACCTTTCATTCAGAATTGAAGTAGGGTGGTGCTAAGGTTTAAGTTATATATTTTTTTAAAGTAGCAAAGCATGTGAAGGTCAAAGTAGCAGTGGCCCCGTATATACCTGCCTCGTTGGTCTCGTGATCGCAAGCGCTACTGCGGAACATGAGGTCCTGGGCTCGATTTCCGGGTCGCTCAAAGTGTTATTGGTTTATTCCATCTGAAATTTCTCAGTAGCAGCCCAGAGTCTGGATTTGTGTCCGGTTGTTGACAATAGGCTCGCCCCCTATTACATGGGACTTAAACATAACTGGCGAAATGTGGGTGTACTATTAGGTACATCTCTGGCTAACCCCTCCGGGATTACAGCGTTATGTTATGTATGTTTTAAAACCATATCTTTATAACTAAGTATTCTTATAAAGTTGATCCAATTTCCTTCGATACGAAACGACCAAGGAAAGGGTTTCGAATCAACTATTTTGTACTACTTGAAATTCACCAAGATACCTCAAAGTTTAGGTCTTGCCTCTAGAAACCTAAGACGTCTTTGAAACTATAAACTCCAACCGAGACCTAGGTCTAGTGCTAATTAAAATGACCATCCTTAACCCTGAAACAATCTAGGTTCGTAACTTATTAGTACCATATGGGTAGGTAGTTATACCTAATTACACAGAGTACCTGTGTAGAGGTTTGAACCTGGATGGTTTTGCTCATCCAACCTACTCGAATGTTTGGTAAGTTTATAGCATTATATCATATCCTATCCTAAACTATTAAATGATATTTATATAGTTTTGTAATCACGTTCTCGAAAACGGCTGTAACGTTTTCGATGAAAGTTGTAATTTAGAGGTTTACGGGGGCGAAAAATCGACATAGCTAGGTCTTATATCTGGGAAAATTCGTTTTCTCTATTTTCACCCAAGTAGAGCTCGGTCGTCCAGGTACTGAAGAGACAAACGAAATACCAGCTACGTATGCTTCTTTCTCTCTTGCAGGGCTCCAATATGAAGAGGCAAATTTCGCACCCTCACGCCCCTAGTCGCCGCAGGAGACGCCCTCGGCGTTGGGAATCGCAGGCCGATTCCCGGCCACCGTAGGCGCGGGGTTGCGGACGATGAGCAATGGGTAGCTCGCCGTCCGATAAGGACTAGGCCCGGGTCGACGGCGCGTTGTGTTCCACGCGCGCCTCAAAGAGATGTCAGCAGAAGTGAAGGGGTCCGTTAGGACCGATGCCTGCCGGGGTTGCGTGAAAGTCCGAAAGGGATACCGTAGCCCCTGGCAACGTACAGGCAACTGAAGCAATACGGGTGGGTTTTAGTCAGTAAGAGTCTGACACGCCCTCCGCAAGTTATTTGATAATTTCCCATAAAAAAAAAACTGGAGCAGTGTGGGGTGAAGAAGGAAATGCATTATTTTTGTACGTAAACATGTGTTGGATCATTTAGCTCCCTTCAAAATGGTTGAGCTGAATGGTGCTGATCCATGCGTCATGTTCGTGAACGGGCGCCGTTTGTTGGGAATAGTCATCTCTTCGCGGCCATGGCTTATTTTAATTTATTTAAAATTTTTGAATGATTCTTTGTTTTTATCTTTTTATTACGGACGCTTTTAACGTGCACGTCTTTCTAAATTTTTCTTACATGTATAATTTATATATGAATGATGTAACCAATACTTTGTATCAAATTTTGGATTTAAAAGAGTGGCCGTGGAATGTCTTGCCCGTTCTTCTCCATAGGTACCTACTACGCTTTGGAATGGGCAACTAGCTTCATATTTCTGACTGACCGACTTCTTGACAATTCAAAACTGCCTGTAAATGGTTTAATTGAAATAAATGCTTTGAGTTTGAGTATTAACAAATGCTTCTTCCTGCCAACACTTGTACTGGGTTGTGCTAAAGAAGCTTTTGGGCAGATACATTGAAAGTAAATACGCCTCCTATCATATCACGCTACAAAACGTCACAAAAATGTGCTGCAAACAAAACTGATGCCGTTTTTCAAGTTTGGCAAAGCAGATAACGTGCCTTGTATGGGCCGCTAATGCTTCTCAACGCAAAACTGGAAATTAGACTGAGTTTAGAAATATTTTTCGTAGGTACTTCAATATTGTACGGTACCTCGATTTCCAATAACAGCAACATTCACGGAAACATGCAGCAGGGACTAAATAAAACTAACTCATGCGTACACAAAGTTTTCAAGCAAAAAATTCAATTCACAGATATTGCCAGCAATTGCCAGCTTTCAGCGCTGAAAAACCTACTGAAAAACCTGAACATTGCCTACATTGCAAACTGTTAATCAAACATTCCTGAAACGCCGATTTTTACTTTTTCAGTAGTATTTGGAGAACTACTCTTTTATTGAGTAATCTAGCTGTTTGCTGTGACTTTGTTTCGCATATATCAACGCCCACTGGACATCAGGAACATAATACTTAATGATCCTCTAAATGTCATGGTTCTATATTCGAAGTTTAGGTAGTGAAATGTCAGTTTGTCATTCACTAAATCTTAAATTAATCTAAGTTTTTTTATCTAAAATTTTCCTCTCTCAAACTCCTGGAAAAAAACAATAACTATGTTTAATAAAAAACAACACCAAAAAAACAAAAATTGTTTTCGTCCAACAATATATGCCTAAACAAGACTACTTCGTATTCTAAGAAATTTTCGTCAATATAACTTGTTGATAGCTTGGCTCTCTGCCAACCCTAATAACCATTGGAGGATGTTTATACTGAAAGATGGTGAGTTTCAGTTAGAATTGGGGGGGTTTTGAGGAGCTTGAAATTGGAAGTGGGAGTGGGGGAGGGTTAGAGCTTGGATAGTTTCAGATTTCGGTATTCCAACTAATCTTAAAGACAGTGTGAACAGATCTCTGTCGGACTTATTACAAAACAAGATTTATCTTTAGAACAAGGTTTAAACGATCGAGTTAATTAAAATTTTTGACGAAGTCTAAATTGTCAATTTTGAAAAACCCGAGTGTTCAATTTTGTATTAAGAACGAAGTTCTTAATACAAAATTGAACACTCGGGTAAACCACAGGCTGTAAATCACTACATATTATTGTAAAACAAAGTCGCGCCGCGTCTATCTGCCTGAATGCGATAAACTTAAAAACTCCCGAACGAATTTCAACCTTTTTATCAACCTCATACGGTTTTAACCAATGAACGGAGTAATTCTTGAGGAAGGTTTAAGGTATAATTCATTAAGTTTTTATGTAAATTGGCTGAAATATGACGATAATTGTTGAAGATGTCGGTAAAAAACATGCCGTCTGGGAGCTTCACAGGTGTGCGCCGTGTAAACGAATAAAGTATTATATAAAAACAATGTAAGAATTACGGTACTTTTAATCCCGTACGTTCTCGTGGGATATTTTCCGACATCCACGGGTGTGATGCCGCGGACAAACGCTGGTAACGTTATTAAACAATAACAAGCTCGAAGGCTATCACTAAAGTTCGATCTCGTTTTGTAATAAGACGGTGCGTGCTTTAAGATTACATCCAAACTATTTAGAATGTGAAAGTTACTCTTTATTTATGATTCACTCTATGAGTTTATTTACATATAATATCTTATATCTAATTAATTAATAAAAATAGCAAAATTATACACAAACTTAACTAAAACTATTGAAAAACTAAAATATAGCATCGAAAAATTCATCCGCATCGCTGTCGACTGGTAATGTACCCAAGAGACTGGCCGCATTGCCACGTTGTATGGCAATGCTTAGCCTCTGCCCAAGGTAAAACCAGCCCTTGGGTCACGGGAAATGTCAAATAGCCGTTTTGATATTTCATTGAAGAGGCCGTGAGCACTCGGACCCCACGGCCCGAGGGTTTCAACCCCAAACGGCTCGAAAATATAATTACCTGTAAGGTTATTATAATTACGCCGCTTGAGGTTTTCTGCAGTCGCAGCGGCAGCACCAGCACAGCACGCCGAGCCAGGAAGATGGGATGGCGCAATAGTGTCGACACAGGTTGCATCCCACACTAAACTCTTTATGTTTGTTCACAGCTCAACAACTGAACCGAATTTGATGTTAATTGGATATAGAGCTTAAGCTCTGAAGAAGGAAATAAATGGATACTGTTTTAAAATCCAACCTTTTAAGGTGTGAAATGTGTTGTTGAAGTTGGCAACGAAAAATCCAAAATCCATGCATTTGAAGTAGCCGGCAGAAAACTAGGCTACTTAATATTTATTTATTTGTATTATTGTCTGTTTAAAGAAAGAAAGACAAAAAATACGTTTATTTGCGTTAAACATGACGCAAAAAAAAGAACACAAAATTAAAAAAGAAAACAAAATTTAGGGAAAATATGCGTCACATCCACGCAAAACGGCCATCGCTCAGCATAACGCTGCGACCCTATGCAATCCCTACCTCCCTATGTTCAGGTACTCCATGACTTGTTCAGGTACTCCATGACAACAAAAAAAACGAGCAATCCGTAATGGACGACCATTGATCACCACGCTTGCTCACTGCGTTTTCATATTTTTCAATAACTCTAGGTTTCCAATGCTAGATTATTTTTAACAGAAAATAAATGAAAGGATCTTACACTCAGTTGCACAAAGACAAACATTAATGCCTCATTACGTAATGGAGCATTAACACTAATGATTTCATTAATTTCATCAAAGAACCATTAAAATCGAGTTTAATGTGTGTGTGTGTGAGTTTCTGCAACAAGTTAAAACAAGTTAATATTTAATGAATATGAAGATTAGTATTTAATGACAGATTTAAAAGTTCAAGTTCAATTCTGCAACTAGTTGTTAACTTATAAAATTGCAAAGCCTGAATCTACGAAATAGTTTTGGAATTGCTTAATCTATTTGGAGATCGTCTGCGTCAGCGCAGCGACGCGACGCAACGCACTGCGTCGTAGCGCGCCCCAGAATGTGAACTCGCAGTACAAAATAATAATTAAAAAGTAATGTGATTTCTTTGAATTCATATATTTTATCTATAAAACGGTCCAATTTGGACAAATGTTAGATTGTTGGGGTTTGAACGTAATATAGCTTTACAGGGGTTGCGGGAAAGTCCGAAAGGGACACCGTGGCCCCTGGCAACGTACAGGCAACTGAAGGAACACGGGTGGGTTTTAGTCAGTAAGAGTCCGACACGCCCTCCCACCCCGCTCAGAGCGGGAGAAGTTATTTGATAATTTCCCAGGCAAAAAAAAAGACAGTTTTACAGAATGTTGTACAAGTTAACGAGAGTTACATTCATGATTGCTAACTCCAGTTTTTTGTTAACAAATGAAGTCAGAAATAGTTTTTTAAGAAAAAGTATAGTTTCTGAAATCTTTTTTGTGATTTCCAATTGAACGGTAAGTTAAGCATTTTTTACACTAATAATATTTTTATTCCCGACGCAAAAAGAGGGGTGTTATAAGTTTGACCGCTATGTGTGTGTCTGTCTGTGGCACCGTAGCTCTTAAAAGTGTGCACCGATTTGAATGCGGTTTTTTTCATTTGAAAGCAGATTTTCTAGCGATAGTTCTTAGACATGTTTTATCAAAATCGGTTCAGCTGTTTGAAGATTATCAGCTCTTTTCTAGTTGATGAATGGATGTAAGCGTGTTCCACAGGTCTGATCGATTTGAAATTTGGTATTCTGTTATTTCAATGATATTAGAAGAACATAGTAGCCTTGAGTTGATGCTGCAGCATCACCTGGAATTTGCAGGACACCCAACTCACTTACCAACTTACAGCACGGGTATCGTGTTTGGGCTCATTTTAATGGTCTCAATAAAGAAAAGAAAAACATAAAGAAAAGAAAGAAATAAAGAAAAATAGGTTTATTTGTCACAGAAACACGTTCATACAAAAAAACAACAATATAAACATAAACAACAGAAATATTCGGCAGCTGCACGTCATGACTGTGACAAGAAAGCTTCCATTCAGCATAATGCTGTGCTATGGGGGACCCACAGCACAGCGCTGATTTTCAGTGGTCAGCCGAAAAATACGTACGGAAATCAAGTCGGTAAATAAAGATTGAGTAAATCCAGTGTTCTGTCTCGCTCTCACCCTCACCGTCCCATCGCCTGCGCGCGCGCTTGCTATCTAAAAAGTACAAATGAATAGGTTATAGATAGATGATGAACAGGGTCTGGTGATGGAGTTGGAAAGAGAAATGGAGAAATGCTTGTGTCGGGGGTTTTTAAATTTCACTTGTTAAAATTTTATGCAGTTTTAAAGGTCAAAACAACAACATTATCAAAATTAAATGACTTAATGAAACGGTACCCACCCATAAATTATTTCCCGACACTTTGATCACATTTCCATGATACATAATAATTTAAAATTAATTGCAGACAGCGAAAATGTTAATTACTATTTTTGGAACAAACTTTCATTAGTACCAGTCAATTTGACTTGAGTTACGAGCATGGCGAGCGGAACTTTTTGGAATTAATTAAGCATTAAAGGTTTTTGGGGCCGTCCGAAAGCCAATGGGCCGGTTTTGAGCATCCATTTCTCTTGAAATCTGTGGTGTTTTTCTCTAAACTTAACTTCGAAATTCAAACGGGGTGTTTCATTGTAAATCCGTGATGATTTACTTTAAAAACAAATGAGTTCGCTTTTGAATCGTGTGCGCTTGCTTGAGTGAGGTTCCAAGTGAACTTTACAGAATAGCACTACAATTATTTTTTTAAAGGTTGTCCCTTGTAGCGGAAAAATTCCATCATGGTTTAAGTTTATTATTCTCAGAAATGAAGACTTTATTCAAACTTGAAACCTTGAAAAAACGCACACAATTTACTTCAAAATTATCAGTACTAAACTTTATCAATGTTCCTTTGATAAACTTAGTAATTGGGGTAACTTAAAGTTATCAAAGAAGCTAATTCGTCAAGCGCAAGTACCTTCTAATTAAAACCAAACAAAAGAAGAATCCAGCCAAATGATTTGATTAATTATGCTAGTTGATAGACTGAGGAGTCCTTAAAAAATCGTTGGAGCGGCTTTTCTTCTATGGTTTTATTCTATATTCGAAAAGTATCTAAGTAAGGTGTAAACAAGGGTTTTTTTGTTGTCACTTAGCACGCTATGGAGCGGGCTATGCTCGTAGTTTCTTTGAAGGATAAGATCAGAAATGAAGTTATCCGAAAAAAAGACGGAGTTACCGAAATAGCTCGCAGATTAAGCAAGCTGAACTGGCAGTGGGCTGGCCATGTTTGTCGAAGGACCGATGGTAGAGCAGACGAGTCCTGGAGTGGAGACCACGTATCGGCAAGCGTTGTGTGGAATGCCCCCCAGCTAGATGGACCAACGACCTTAACAGGTTAAGCTAGACCATCCCGAATTGGCAACGATTCGCCGCCATACTATCAAACTCCACTGTCACCAAATGGCGACGGCCGACTCGCGCGGTCTATTTCTCTATTTTTACTGTTACATAACGACTAATATCACAGTGGGTAGTTTCACCCTATGGCCTTTTCGTCAACTAATCTACTAAATCATTTATGCTATTTGCATAGCATTTTTTGAATTGTTTAGTAGATTAGTTTATACATATTTTAGTAGCCTTTTTGGCGCAGCCGTGAGGCACACAATTGTCGCTTTATGATTATTTTCACTTTTTTTTATTTTTATTTTTGTATTATGTGTTTCACGAACTGTGTCCAAATAAATATTATTCTTTCTTTCTTTCTTTCTTTTAGCATTGAAATATTTAAAAAAACTTGAAAGTGGCATTGGAGCGCGCGTCAATGTCACTCCGCGGGGCTTGAAAGATGAAAAGTCTAATTTTTTCATGGCATTACCGGCTAAAAACTTGACTGGGACAGTGCGTAAGGCGGAGTACAATGCGTAAGGCGGAGTACAATGCGTAAGGCGGAGTACAATGCGTAAGGCGGAGTACAGGGTGTTGTGGCGCAGCCTGGGGGGCCTATGTCTAGCAGTGGACTGCGATAGGCTAAGTTGATTGTTTAAAGGGTTTGTTTACACTTTCATTAGATACTTTTGGAACAGACTGCCTATTGTGAAGGTCACTTCACAACCCAGTTACTGAGTCATCTCATTTCAGTCCGGAATCACCCACTGCTGGGTATAGGCCTCCCCTTTTTCTGCCTTACTTCCCGGTTCCGTACGCCTCTCATCCAGGTGTTTCCCACGACTTTGACGATATAATGATGAAATGTCCTTTCTTTGGTATTGCTCGTCGAGTTGAGCTCCTTAAGTTCTGAGTTGAGCTCCACGATTACTGACAAATGCTTGTACTGACAGGACAGGTCCACTTATATCTGTGTGGTTCTTTTCTCAAAAGACCATTTCAGACTTATCTACATGGTCCTCATATGGCCTGACCAAGATTATGTCTGGACTTTAAAAGAGACTGTGACCTCTGAGTTTGTTTCGGCCTTTCTTCTCAGAGTAGTCAGAAAGGAAACGCCGAACTCGAGCAATTTTTTTTTTTTTATGTATGTTCGTCTAAAAGTGATTCCAATATTCTATTTACAGAATAAAAAAATTCATTTCATCAACCCAACACGCTTTAGGGACGATCCTGGTTTCTTTTGCCTAACTGTGGCCACCATTCGGTCACGACTTTACTCCATCGGCCATGTCCGCGTCTAACTAGATGTCCTGCCTATCTCCACTTGAGGCGCATCGCACTGTCTCCGACGTCGTAGACATTCAATCGACGACGGATTTCGGTGTTAAGCACTCCATCTAGTAGGGTTATGCCAAGCATGGCTCGCTCCCTGGCCCTTTATGCTACTCGTATGCGGTAGACAGTTTCCTTTGTGAGCCCTAGTAACCCTATATACCTCTTCGTAAGACTGGTTGTCAGACTTTCGGGCTTCTGACTACCCATAACGACTGTCGAAGATCTACGAATGACAGCTTTCCGAGGCACGGAGGAGTCTCGATATGTAATAGATGACCCATCCACGAACAAACTACGTACTCTTGGTAAGACTGGTTACATAATAAAATATAAATCATTTTCGTGTAATAATTCAAGGCTCACTCCTTCTCTCGATCGCAACATAATTCACAGAAATTGATATTTTATTGCGCAAGCGAAGTGAATTGAAACGACTTGTTTTTCTGTTGGTGGAATAAAATATCTATGTGATTTTATTAACATTATGTAACATGACATCACGCCTGTATTCTTGTAAGGTAAGGCAATTGTGTATTGTGTAGTATACACAAAATTGCGTCAGTTTTTTCTTTTAATTTTTAATATTATAAATTATTGCTTATAATAAAAAAATGCTTTAAAATTGGCTGCTACTGAAAAATTAACAATAAAAAATAAAATGTTATGTATGTTGTGTATCAGTTTTTTTATATTTAATGAATGAATACCAACAAGAGCGCACTGAGGAAATTGCAAAATAATTGCGTTCATTTGATCCCTTGCTGCATCGTCATTACTTAACCTTTAGTTATAAAATTAATATGTAAGATATTTAAGGATTCACTCTATAAATCGCACACTTCAGAAGTATAGATACAAGAAAAAAGAAAAATAGGGTTATTCGTCACAGAAACACGTGCATACAAAAAACAACAATATAAACATATAAACAACAGAAATATTCGGCAGCTGCACGTCATGACTGTAACAAGAAGGCTTCCACTCAGCATGATGCTGTGCTATGAGGGACCCACAGCACAGCGCTGATTTTCAGTGGTCACCCGAAAAATATGTACGGACATCAAGTTAGTCACTAAATATTAATAAATCCAGTGTGTAAATATTGATTAAATCCAGTGTTTTGTCTCGCTCACACCGTCGCGTACTTGTAGTTTCCTCCATGGAAAAAACAATCCAAAGTAATTTCATAAAAACAACATAAACGGCGGCAACATAAGTACGGCGTAAATACTTCACGAAAGGTCATCAGTTTTTTAATAATAACAAAACTACATGTTTTCGATAACGTATACATTTTACATTTTCAAAATGTGTATTTGTTTTAATAATACGAAAGAAATTCCTAAATAAGCGCGTGAACCGCCCGTTCTCTCGCTCTATCCTATTAATTAGCGACATAAGCTCGGTGCGCTCTTAATCAAATTAGGTTTAGTTTCGACATGTGACTTAAACTATTTATAAGAATCTAATACATTGGGATTTTGAAGTTTCATAATGAATATACATATATTA
Organism: Xanthia icteritia; assembly: GCA_949128155.2. Classification (NCBI taxonomy): domain Eukaryota; kingdom Metazoa; phylum Arthropoda; class Insecta; order Lepidoptera; family Noctuidae; genus Xanthia; species Xanthia icteritia. The sequence continues at coordinate 7,336,515 of OX421959.2, read as the reverse complement.
GACTTACATAGAATTTCTAAAGTTACCAAGCCAATAATCACAATAAAGCTTCTGACTTCAGTAACTTCAAAAAAGTTTTGCGCTTCGTTGAAAAAGTTAACTATTAAAATATGGGTACCAATGATAATAGGCTTGCCTTTTGTGGGGACATATACATAACTATCTTTAATGTGGGTCTGCCTAACCTTTTGGGCAATACACATCTCATTGTATGCTGCACCGGTTGACGTCATAGCATCAACGCCGGCTGTCGCTGAAAACCAGCGCTGTGGCTCTGTCTCGCATAGGGTCGCAGCATTATGCTGAGCGATGGCCGCTTTACGCGGATGCGACGCATATTTTCCCCCAACTTATTCTTTTTTGTTTTGTGTTCTTTCTTTGCGTCATGTTTACCGCAAATCTACATTTTTTCTTTTTCGTTGAAGACAATGAAGTTTGCCTATAATTCCTTCTGCACATGTGGCTTCCCTGCTACCTCATTAACGACAAATTATGTAAGAGTCTATTAACTGCTCCCAAATTACCATGTTTATATTTTTTACATTGTTCCTTGACATAATCACTTTATTATTTGGCATTATACGAGGGTGGTCCGATAAGTACTTAGCCTCACCGCCTGATGGCGCCAGTATCGCAAGAGCAATTTATTATCTATAGTACATTCTCGTAGAAAGCTATTGTCAAAATTTCAGCGGGATCGGACTCGTAATTTTGTTTTGACCACGTGTACAAGCGGGAGCGCCCGCTGATTTTAGAAAAAATTGTTACAGTTGTAATAGCAATCACGTCATTTCGTTTAAAATACGTTTTTATTTTGATTAATTTATTTATCTTTATATACATTATTTTCTATTTTGTGAATGTGAGAACGCTGTAGGCCTAGTCGACTGTAGATTTGTTGACCATCATTATTCTGTTAAGTACCCGGTACTTGTTGAACGACCTACACTGTCCTCCCATACCTAATAACACTGTTATTTGAAAATATTGTAAAAGCCAATTATTTTTAAAAGAGTAACCGTGGAGTTTCTTGCCGGCTCTTCTCCATAGGAAACAACCAATTGGAACCGTGCACCTAACTTCTGACGTTTCATAAGTGCCCATGTAGGTTTATTTGAAATAAAATATTTTTAATTTGAATTTGAATTCTTCAGGAGTGATGTTATTTAAAATATTCCAATCTGTAATTGTCCCACTGAAGGATACAAACCAAATGTTTCATCGGTTTTACCAACATAATTCCTGCTATCTCCAAACTGTTCAAGTGTTTCTAGGATAGGTACCTAGTCATTATGGTATTATTATCTCACGAAGCCCAATCGCTCTATTTGGAAGCTAATGTTCAGTAGTTACCGTTAATAGTCTGATAATAACATTATCTTATGTGGCGAGAGCAGTTGTGGCGCAGTGGTAACGGCCGCGACTTACGAGTTGTAGCCCATAGGTTCGAACCCAGACAGGGCTCTTTATTTTGTGTAAATTTTTTCATCACCACTGCTTTCAAAACGGTGGAGGCAAACATCGTGAGGAAACCGGCATGTCCTAGAAATTCGAAGACATATGACATCTATCAAAAGGGCCCGCGTGGTGGATGACGGCCCACTCCCTCTCACAGAGATGAGGGCTATGTCCCAGCAATGGTAACATTATAGGCTGATTATAATTATGATGATGATGTGATAATAACTATCATTCTTGTATCATTCATAGACTGGCTTATGGTTTGGTAATTCTAGAATAAAGGAGTAATACCCTAAAAATTACCCATACGTCAGCGTAGAGAGTTGAGGGCTCTGTCTATGTTGAATTCTATACTCGACAAACCCACTTCTCCTTCTTACCTGACTTCCCATGTTCAATACCTATGCTCTGCCCATCAGCCGTCTTCTACGATGTCCTTCTCACCGCTCTGGTTTTATTCACTCTTCTTTCTTTGTCCAGGCGGTATATCTTTGGAATGCGCTTCCTCTGAACATCAGGATGGCAACCAGTCGGTTATCTTTCAAACTGAAGGCACGTGGACATATTCGTGAAAAGTTCGCAGAATTTTTGCAGCGCTGATTGACTGGATTTGTTTTCTCCTCTACCTATCGTTATTTCTCCTGACAAAGTTTATTCGGTTTATATGTATGTATGTATTAGTAAGTATTCATTTTCAAGTTATCTATTACTTATGTTGCACCTGCCATGTTTTGTCTCTGCTCCACCCTAAGGTTGATTGGTAGAAAATGCCTCAGGCATTAAGTCCGCCTTTGTGCAGTTTTTTTTTTTACTTGTGCGTAAAGTTTTAATAAATAAATAATAAAGGATACCCTATTAAAACACAATAGGCTTTTAATTTCACGTCATCCGTCTATTCTGTAAAGTTCACTTGGAACCTCACTCAAGTGAGCGCACACAATTCGAAAGCGAACTCATTTGTTTTTAAAGTAAATCATTGCGGGTTTACAACGAGACACCTTTTGAATTTCGAAGTTATGTTTGTCGAAGGATCTATGGCCGGCAGATCAAACGAATCCTGGAGACCGCGTATCGGCAACCACAGTGTGGGACGCCACCCAGCTAGATTGGCCGTCGGTCCATCCTTAAAAAGGTGTCTGGGATAGATTGGATTTACGTTTAGATAGATTGGATTTTGGAGTGACGTTTGACGTCTGTATCGGTGTAGACCTGTCTGTCATTTTTTTTATCGGAAATAATTTAAAACAAATCTCAGTGTAAACATTTTATATAGTAGTAAACTTAGTGCAACATACTGTGACATATATTGGAGTGGATACTTAATAGTGCGTAAAAGGGTCGCAAATCATCAAAACAATAACACAGTGATACCCACTTATTAAAACAAGTACCTACCTAATAACAGCAGTTACGTGATAACAGAGCCATCTATCTTACTCGTGGATATCGATCTACGATCCAGATACGAGTATCTCCGGCGCCATCTAGCGTGCGATCCTAGAACCACTTACGTAGCTAGCTCACCTCAGTAACCATCATGCCAGGTGTCAAGTGTGGAGGGTGCGGCCGTTTCATCTCGACAGTAGAGGGCGCTAGGTGCGGTAAATGTCAGGTCCAATACCACCGAGTGTGTGTAGGCATTCCTACCAAAACAACAATAGCTGCAAGCTGGCGTTGCCCCGAGTGTAAAAAGGATCTTGTTAGGGATAATAGGGCTGACACCCCAGTCAGAGGTCCAGCGGGAACTCTTCAAGCAGGAAACGCCGTAGAAAAAGCCTGCATGGAAATCAGTACGCCTAATTCCTCGTGCCCTTCTAATGATGCCACTTCCCCGCCGGAAAATGCCTCTATAGTTGATGTCACGGCCCGTGAAGTATCGTTAAGCGCCGACATGAAATTAATCATGGGGGAGCTGAGGGCGGTGCGTGCGGAGATCCAAGTCTTTCGCAAGGAAATGGAGATGGAGATGATGGAGCTCAAAACCTCCATGAGTACGTGCAACACGCGCATCGATGGCCTGGAAGCCAGGGTGGATGCCTTGGAGCGGCGGGCTTCGTCGGCTCCAACGAATACAGGGGCAGTGGACAGGATCGTGGAGGAATTACGGCGTGAGCTTAACGACAGGGATCAGGATCTCTTGGCGAATGACATCGAGTTATCAAATATACCGGAGGCCAAGGTTGATAACCCGATTCACATCATCAAGGTCATAAGCCAAAAGCTAGGGGTAAAACTAGAGGAACGTGACATTGTCAGCGCGGAACGAGTCGGCGGGAGGCAGCTCAACGTGACGTGCTCTGCAGGTGCGACAGAAAATCGCCCGCGTGCCATTGTCGTGCGCCTGGCGCGTCGTGATCTGCGCGATGATCTACTGGCGAGTGCGCGAGTGCGACGTGGTGCGACGACGGCAGACCTTGACATGTCCGGCCCGCCCAGGCGATTCTTTCTCAACGAACGTCTTAGGTTTAAAGAATTTATTTCTCATAAGAACTATAACAGTTCACTTAGAATGAGATACAAAAGTGCTTACATCTAATTAATTGTAGTTATTTTATTTTATTTGCCTCTGGTGACGTTACAGCCTTACAGGGTACATACATGTTTCTTAAGATTTTTTTTAAATATGTTTATACAATCACACTTCTTTAACTCTTCTGGTAAGTTATTGAACAACTGTGCTCCCTCAACCAATATTGTTTTTTTGCCGTAATTAGTCCGTGCCCGTGCAGTCATTAGTTGAAACTTGTTTTTACTTCTTGTGTTGTATGTTATTGCTTTTTTATGTAGTTTTATGTTTGATTGTACGGAATTCGTAGCGATTTTTTTAATGAGAATGCAGGTGTAGTATGTATAAAGTTGTGTGAGATTTAGTAGGTTAGTTTTTGTGTATAAGTTCTTTGTTGGATATAGATAGTTATAGTGAAATAATACCTTAATGACTTTGTTTTGTACTCTTTGTAGTGAATTTAGATTAGATTTAGCGGCTGATCCCCATATCTCAATTAGATATTCAAGGTTTGATTTTACCAGGGAGTTATATATAATTAGTCGTACTTTTTTCGGAATACAGTTTGTAATTTTTCGTAACGCTCCTAATAGTGACATTAATTTTGTTTTAACATGATCGATGTGCCGCTTCCAAGTAAGTTTGTCATCTACCCACAGTCCGAGATATTTTTCGTGACTAGACCTTTTAACTATTTCTCCGTTGATCGTAAGAGGTGGGAACTGTGGTAACGGTTTATTTTTCGCTGAGAAAATCATAAATGATGTTTTTGAAGTGTTAATAGTCAACAAGTTATATTTTAACCATTCATTAAGTAGGTCAAGGTCTTTTTGAGCATCATTTATAATGTTTTGCAAAGATTTGCCAAAGTAAAAAAGGCACGTGTCATCTGCGTATAACGTTAGGTGTCCTGTCAGCCCTATTTTATCAATGTTGTTAATGTAAATTAGGAATAGTAATGAGCTAATAATTGATCCTTGTGGACATCCGTATGTTATGTTTTGTGTCGAGCTAGTGAAGTTACCTATCTTAACAACTTGTTGTCTATTTTGTAAATATGAACTGAGCATGTTGTGGGCGCTGCCTGTAATACCTATATTACTTAATTTCTGTAGCAGCTTTCTTACAAAAGCTAACCGCCTGTTGTTTCGGAAGGCACGTGACGCCGCCAGTCTCTTCGACTGGAGGTTTGTGTGGACCAAGCGTGGCCGCATTCTTGCCAGGAAGAAGCCAGGTGACCCCACGCAGAGAATCCGCATCGACGAAGACATATCTGGCATATTTGGACCTGTCAATGAAACAGCCTGATTATTTTCGGATTTTATTTTATCTTTTATTATTTTATGTTAAGTTCACGTTTATCATTTGTACTTGGGAGGATATGCGTCGCAACTGTTTCTATCCAGTGCTTGTCTACAGCTCGGCAGGTGTGCATAGTGAGTTACAATTACTACTTTTTTATATATTTGTTCTACACATCAATACACTTAAAAAATTTATTACAACATACCCTAATAATATCCGAAAATTATGTACAACCAATTTATTTACTATGTTACTAATCTACGCTAATTATAATTACAGTACAATATCACTCCATCATCTAAGCTCATTGCAGCCCACTGTTGAACGTAGTTCCTACCTCCACAGAAACATATACTTACCCATAATCAGCATAAATATACATGACATACATACAATACACCGATGACAAATGACTTCTACTAAATGTGTTAAGTTTGGTCTACTGAATGCAGGCTCTCTAGGGACCAATCAGGATGAATTTCTGATGGCCATGGGCAACCATGCTGTGGATATCATGGCTATCAATGAAACTTGGTTGCGTAGGGGTGAGGAGGACCGAGCGCCTGGTGTGCCTGGGTACAAGCTTAAGCACATACCGCGACCTTTGTCTGTACGAGGTGGACGCGGCGGAGGGGTTGCATTCTATATTAAAAATGGAGTTGCTGCGCGGGTGAGAGCTCATCCTGATAATCCCAATGTTGAACAGCTCTGGTTAAGCCTTAATGTAAATAAAAAGAAGTTACTCATTGGCACTGCATATCGACCACCTTGGTTAGACTTGGAGCTTTTCCTCGAGGGCTTGACTACCAGTATTGTTGGCTTGGCCCCCTACGATAATGTAATATTATTGGGCGACTTTAATGTTAATATGCTGGATGTCAATAGCCCCAAAAATAAGCAACTTTTAGACTTTCTTAGCTACTTAAACCTAAATCAATTAGTCCAAACACCCACACACTTTGTAGGTGATAGTAGTACGCTTATTGACATAGTCTGTACTGATGCTTCAATCCGTAATGTCGTGGTGAATCATATTAGCGAACTGAGCCATCACTCGTTTATCACATGCGAGACGATTTTTAAGAAGCTTAAGACTAAGCCAAGATCTGTCGTATTTCGTCCGCTCGCAGAGATATTAGAGGACTATTTTAACAGAGATTTAAAAATTATACCATGGTCGATTATTGGAGCCATGACTGATGTCAATTCTATGGTTCAAACATTCAACTCATTTATGGTTCAGTTACTCGATCTCCACGCTCCTCTAAAAAGGAAGACATTTAAAACCCGCCCTACTCCATGGATAACTGAAAACATCAGACTGATGTCGACCTTGAGAGATGAGGCCAGGGACAGGTTTCGTAAGTCCAAACTACCGGGTCATAAGGAGTATTATTTGGATCTGAAGCACCAAGCGGTCACGGCACTAATTAGCGAAAAGACGGCATACTTCGCCAAAAGCATTAATGACCAAATTAAGGACCCGAAACTGTTGTGGCGCAATTTAAAGTCGGATGTGCTTCCGGACCATAAGCAAAGACTGCTGCCAAGTCACTTCAACAACCCTGATGACATCAATGCAGCGTTTCTGGACGTCCCAGGTAATTGTCGTCACAACATCTCACAGTTGTCCTACTTTGAGTCTCACAGGTATAGCTCTGCCACATTCACACTCACAACAACCAATCCTGAGTCAATCCTGAAAATAATCAGGAGTCTAGGGTCAAATGCACAGGGTGTCGACGGTATAAGTCTCGACATGATATCTCTCACGTTGCCAACTACCTTGCAAGCCATTACGGATATCATAAACCGGTCCATAGCCACGCGTACATTCCCCGAACTCTGGCGATGCGCTATTGTACGCCCTATACCTAAAAATAATAACCCGGTTAACATGAAGGATTTGAGACCAATTAGTATTCTACCTTGCCTGTCTAAGATCCTGGAACGCGTAGTATACTCGCAGGTTATGCAATACCTTGAAACTAATAACATTCTTCCTGACCTTCAGTCAGGTTTCAGAAAGGGTAGAGGTACTGCAACGGCTCTGGCTGATGTTGTGGGTAGTATCCTTGAGGCACGTGACCGGGGGGAGGGAACAATTCTGGCTCTGCTGGACTTTTCCCGGGCTTTTGACGCTATTAATACCACTCTACTGCTGTCAAAGTTAGTTTTCTATGGCTTCGTCAGTGATGCGGTGGAGTGGTTTAATAGCTACCTTACTAACAGGTCTCAATATGTGGAGATGCATAGGGAGGACGGGTCAACGGTGTCATCCCGCCCCCTCCAGGTGTCGAGGGGTGTTCCTCAGGGATCGATTCTTGGGCCTTTGCTTTACATTCTGTACAGTGCGGATATAATAAAATCATTTGTTAACTGCAAATATCATATGTACGCCGATGATATTCAGCTGTACATATCCTTCAAAGGGGATGAAACATCTTTGGCAGTGCAGAAAATAAACGAGGACTTGCATAGGGTGGTTCTATGGTCGAAGGAGAACTCTTTGGTTTTAAACCCCCTAAAATCAAAATTTATTGTGCTGGGTTCTAAGCAACAAGTTAGTGCAATACTGTCTGCCAACCCTGAGATAGTCATCATGGGTGAGAAAATTGAGAAAGTGGAGCAGGCATGCAATCTAGGGCTAATTATGGATCCGGAGCTGCGCTTTGAGGCCCACGTGACCACTGTTCTCCGAAATTGTTTTTATAGGCTAAAGGTTTTATATGGAATACGGAAATACCTAAGTATACCAGTACGGAAACAACTTGTCGACAGTCTCATCCTATCCAAGTTGAATTACTGTGACATAGTCTATGGACCGTGCCTGCTTTCAAGAACTGAGCGTGTAATCCAACGTATCCAGAATGCCTGCATTCGTTTTTGTGTTAATGTCCCACGTAGAAGTCATGTCACTCCATACATTAACGAACTAAAATTATTGAAGATGGCTGCCAGGAGGAAGCTTCATTTAGCAAACTTGATGTTTGGTATTGTGGCAAATCAGAAACCACACTATCTCTATGAAAAGTTAACTTGGAAACAAAACCATCTAAAGTATAGTCTTCGTTCCATGGTAAGCCCACTGTCGGTGCCAATGCACAGAACTACAGCATTCAGGGGGTGTTTCAAGTTTGCAGCCACACATTGTTGGAATGATCTCCCACCACCAATGCGATGCCTGAAATCAATACAATCCTTCAAATTCCAATACAAGAAGTTACTTATACACAAACAAATTTTACTTCAACCTTAGTCATGTACTCTGTATTGGTTCACTGTACCTCAGGGGTCATGGCCTGCAGGCTTTGGCTCGGGATCTCCAAGAGTGTGGGCTGCTGGGAATTTGCTCTTCTGTGAGTAGGGCTGTACTGGTGTCTGTTTTTTCGCTACAGTATTCATCCCTTTTTATTGGGAGCGCCACCTTGTTTCTGTAATTTACGGTCAAACCTAATTAATCAACTGCAGCACCCTACGGTTTGTCAAGTAGGTAGTTCCTTGATAAAAGAATATCCTAATTTTATATAACTAATTTAATCAATCTAATTTAATTTTATCTAATTGTAACAAAATTCATTACAATCACGATGCATAATCTAAATATAATTTTACACAAGCTTACCTTTTTTGTCACTGATCTGTAGTTTGATCTTTTTAATATCATTATCTCTGTATCTACTTAAGAAAGGATAAGTCACTGAGTTTGTCATACACCATCTAACACAAATATCACAGACACTGTTCGCAATCACCCAATACCTACATCATCAGTTCCATATTCCATCATAATCATAACATTCATTGCATAATCATACGAATGCGCCATGCTAATTGTTGTGTAACCAGATGTCAAAACGTCATACAAATAGTTTTCTGACATCTGCGCGCACAGACTACTCTAAGCCGACGGCGCGCGAGTCGATTACCACAGACTACACAGAGATTCTACGTATGTCGATTACCGACTTATCGGAATATTGCCATTTTTAAATATTATACTTTTTTTATTTATGTAGAATTAATTATTGTATATTTATTTTATTTTTATATCTTAATTGTATTTCATGATAATGCTGCACCGGTCACGTCATAACGTCAACGCCGGCTGTCGCTGAAAACCAGCGCTGGGGCTCTGTCTTGCATAGGGTCGCAGCATCATGCTGAGCGATGGCCGTTTTGCGTGAATGTGACGCATATTTTCCCTGAACTTGTTTTCCATTTTGTAATTTTGTGTTATTTTTTGCGTCATGTTTACCGCAAATAAACGTATTTTCTTTCTTTTTCTTCTTTCTTATTTAGAAGATGAAGAACTGGGTGTTCTGCACGCGTATTATGACAACCATAGAAACGGGTTTTCTACGGGTTTTGTCGACGGAAGAATAGATAAAATGACAGATTGTGATTGTTTATCTGTCATTTTGTCTATTCTTCCGTCGACAAACCCCGTTTCTATTGTGGTCATGCTGATTGCTGGCAGAGGCCAATGTCTAGCAGTGCACTGCGATAATCTGAGTTGAGTTGATTGAAATTAACAGATATATCTATCCAGAGAATGATTAGACTCTCAGGTTGAATGATGGCGTACCAGATGCATTTTCTCTTGGTATCACATCATGGTATTCTTTCAATAAACTATGACAATGTTTTTAACAAGATAAAAGTTATCTGAGAAGATTGGAACTAATCTGCGTTCGCAATTTATTTGCCAAACATGTAAACAAACATGAGTTTTAGGAAAAACAACCGTAATGTATACACATAAGGTTCAGTTTGCGCTACAACTTCATATTTTTTATGACTTTTTCAACAGTACTAGTCAGTCTAAAATCAACTTTTTTTACAATAACATAAAGTTGATGTTTGTTCAAGCGGAAATAACATCAATTGGAAACAAGGTTCTAGATAGACCTTACATCTATCGGCTCTTAAAAACAGGCCCGCTTTGCATAAAAATCTACAATTTCATTGCCAACATAAAATGCTACGGTATAATTTATTCAATTCAGATAAATCCACTTACTCACAATCACGATTCATAAGAACATTCAAAACCTTAAGTCGAATCAAAACTAGATTTCACTTCACAAAGCCTACTTGAAATAAATAAAAAATATCACAAAGAAATATCGACTAACATTGATCAAAAACTTTGGGCGAAGCTATCGTAATAGCCGTTCAGAATCGATCGGATGGGAAACTTTCTGATCGTGCGAATTCAGCCTTAATATATCAGGGTGTTGTTTGTAGAGTACCGGGAAAAGTATCGATAATTGAGTAGGTAGTATCGATACTTTTGTTACAATATACCCGATATTTTATTAATCGAAAAACGTCTACTGCTGCACTAATTTTCAACCCAAAACATTGCCACAGTGATGGATCCTGGATTCAGGTCCATTTTTATTAATTACATAACACATAACTCCATTTTTATTAATTACATACACGCCTGTATTCCTCGAAGGGTTGGGCAGAGGTGTATTTATAGTACACCCACATTTCGCCAGTTATGTTTGAGTCCCATGTAATAGGGTGCGTTGTAATACGGGGTATTAATTAATATAATCATATCATTTCTGGCACTTGGTCTGTCAACTCTCATAGGTACTTTAATTCAATACTATTAAGTTCCCTGTGATATCAATGACTTCAGAATAGATGTTTCACGCGAGCTAATAAAAAGTTATTAACAATTTAAGTTTACAAAAAACAAAACAAGTTGGTAAACACTCGATACATAAATATCGACACTTTATATTTTGATATTAGTGCGTATATCGATACTTTTGATTCGATACCATGTCCCTAGTTATGGGAAGGCTTGACGACTGACCCGATTTGACCTTAAATAATATTCATGAAGATTTTCAAGAGAATCCTGAAGGAATGAAATAGTTCGACGAGAGGTTGACTTTTCTCTGATTTTAGATTACTTAGGTTATTGTAGTTTGAAGTGGTTGAATAAAGTGTTAAATTATAAGATTTTGAATGGCCGTTTTGCGTGGATGTGACGCATATTTTCCCTAAACTTGTTTCTTTTTTAATTTTGTGTTCTTTTTTTTGCGTCATGTTTACCGCAAATAAACGTATTTTCTTTCTTTTCTTTCTTTCTTTAGAATGTAAATGAATTCTGTTTTTTTATATGAAAGTTACAACATAGGACCGGTCGGAGAAGTCCAAGTACATCAGTTGACGTCTTTTGACTGAATCTTTTGACCGAAACTTTAAACTTATTTTCTTTCTTTTTTGGTTGTTATTATCTTTCAGACTACCGTAGACAGCATTTTATTTTTTACTGATGGGCAAAGTCCTGCCAGGAACTCTTTTCCCACGCCACCTCAAACCAGCCTTCACGGCAGTCAGGATTTAATCATTTATAAAACACAAGGGCTCTATTATTTCATTCTAATATTATATGTATTTACCAGAAAAAAAGAAACTCCAAATTCACCAAATTCCAATATCCAAACAGTTCGAATAGATAACTTTTCGTTTAGAAAGCAGTTTTGAAACTCATTTGAGATTCATGAGTAGTATAACCGAAGTTAGATCTTATGATAAATGGCTTTTATCATCGAGGTATCGGTATCTTTACTGAGAAGGAAATTATCTACTGATGTTTGAAAGTCAGTAATGTTGTTTTGTAAAGTTCACTTGGAACGTCACTCAAGTGAGCGCACACAATTCGAAAGCGAACTCATTTGTTTTTAAAGCAAATCATCGCGGATTCACAACGAAAGACCGTTCAAATTTCGAAGTGATGTTTAGAGAATAAAACTATTGTGATTCGCAACTTAAGTGCGTGCAGCGTCATAATGTTTGAACGGAATATTTACCCATTTGCTTTAGGTACGTAAGTACCTAAAGCATTAAGCGCAGAAACGCAAAAAATGTGTTACATTATAGAGGTATTAGAAACAGGGTATAAAGTTCACTCATCCTCTATAGAAAAGGGAGGATCCTCCGACCAGACGGGTGTCGTATCTAGTGGGCAACTGCCCAACGATTGATGTCGGGAAGTCGTATATGTACTCGTTGCACGGTAAACTGTGCTTGCGCGATGAAGGATATGTGTGACGTCAGGTCTTTGTTGTGTAGTGCGCATGTGGCATTGAAATTGCCACCACAACATTAAAAGAGCTTCCACAAATACGTATAAGTAAGTTTTGGTGGCCAAAAAGAGTGTTACCTGGAAAGTTTTCCGGGAGTTTTGAAAATTGGTGATTGAAAATGGAATACAATTTCACTTTGCCACTCCGTGTCTTTGGCACTTGCGCCGCCATGTCAAATGTGTCTGAAAGAAGATATTGTCAAAAAACTTTTCGTTTTTGGGCGCCATTTTTCCAATATGGCGCCGCGAGTGGCAAAGAAACGAGGTAGCAAAGCGAAAATGCGAAAAGAGCTCATTTCGAGGTTAAACTACCAAATAACTGGACTAGTAAGTTTAATACTTATTAATATCTATATCCGGCACATCCTAACCATTTGCCTCACTAAGAACCTTGTTAAAGGACTAATCGTTTTACCAAAACACGAGTTTTTTTCAAAAATATGTTTTGCTCATGCTCCGAGACGAAAAAGACTGTTACGTATTTGGCTTTGACGTGAAATGGCTTATTTTCAGTAACATTTTCAAGCGCTATTTTCGCAAACTAACGCAAAACATGCCTTTATTCCTTCCATGTATTTACTTCCATATAATCCCAGTAAAATGCACGAACACACGACGTTATATCAAACTATATAATGTCCAGTATAAGCTGACCTGGCTTTCCGTTCAATGAGATATCTGCTTATACCTACTACAAAATAGTGTCTGATGAAAGTGTAAACAAATCCTGTTCAGTTAAATTTCTACGAAATCACTCACTAACACATTTAACTGAATTTAGAAGGTTTCACATTTGTATCTCAACGATTTTTACCTAGCAACTATTTTTGATTGCATTATCATTCAATCAACTCAGTCTAACGCAGTCCTCTGCTGGACATAGGACTCTCCAGGCTGCGCCACAACACCCTGTCCTCCGCTTTCGCATCTTAAGGTCATCTGTCGATCTAGCTAGGGGCGTCTCGATACGCGGTCTCCACTCCAGGACTCATCTGCTCCACCAGCCATTTGTCCAGCGGCCAGCCCGCTGACACTTCAATTTGCTTACTCTGCAAGCTATGTCAGTAACTCCTGTTCTTTTCTGGATAATTTAATTTCTGATTATCATTATTAAATAATAATTGAAAAAACGTCGACGAAAATTCAAGGTTATACAATTAACCTCAATAATTGTAAGTTGAAAAACATCTTTAAGGTTATTTAAAATTAGAATTTCGGGTTTAAGTATTCAAATAATCAAATCAAAGCACTCAATTTGTAAGTAGCACTACAAAATGGCATCCACAACATGTACGTTTTTTGATCCATTTGTTTACATTTTCAGCAGATACTTTTGGATCAGACTATAGTTTTATATGTTGTCGTGTGCAGAATGATGTCAGCTCATCCCTTTGTGACACTAAGGCAAAGTTGGCGAGCTAATACAAAATGAAGTTGTTTCACACCAGTGGTAACTAGCCGAGTTGCGGTGGTGTCAACAGTTTTGTTGGCTATTTTTTTATTGAAAGTTGTAGGTAGTAGTGTATTTTTGTTGGGTTTTAACGAGTGCCAAGCGATACGTGGAGTTTTGGAACCTGGTAATGAATAAAGGCGTGTTTCAAATCTGGCATCCAATGTGAAATTTTGTATGTTTTACATATTCAAATCCTCGTTTCTTATTGATGGTACTTCTTTTTAAACTAATATCAACTTTATACTAGCGTAAATTAAATTTATTTCAGACTAGCTACTATTAAAAAGGTTATAAAAAATATTGTAGTAGTAGCGCAAACTTTACTTTAAGTATGTGTTTTAAGAAAATTATTTTTCCTAAAACAAATTTTTCATTTGTTTATATGTTTGGAAACTAAATTGCGAACGCAGGATAGGCAGGTTAGTTTCTACTTTAAAATTGTCTACTGTTGGTCCTGAGAGAGTTATTTTTATACATTTCTTGAGCTGTCTTCTCAGAATCCTTTTTTCTTTTTTTATCAATCAAAATCCACATGGATGACCGCCGTCCTGGGGTGGACGGAGCCGTCTGTCAGACTTCTACTGACTAAAGCCACCCCGTGTTCCCTAGCACACTTACACCAGGGGCTTCGGGGCACTTAAGCACTCTTCACCGCAGCCTCCGGACTGGTGACAGCCCGCCACTGCGGGCTCCGTCTGGTCAAGCGAGGGAGTGAGGTGTTTGACTCACTCCCCCCGCTTAGCTAGCGGAGTAATCGCGTAATAAACCTTTTTTTTTTAAACTATCTAATTGAGAACCTCTTCCTTTTTGAAGTCGGTTAAAAAGATAGATGGATTGTGTGAAAAATAATAATAATAATATGGTTAAGACAGGAAGTGTATTCTCTGTTGGGAGGACACGGTCGGGCTGGCATACGCTTGCAGTGTGCAGCTTGGGAGGATCCGCTCCGTGCCCTCGTTTCGGAAGTGGGAAGCGACCTGTCGCTGCCATCCATGATTGCGCTGTGACACGGTGATTTCCTTCTGCGAAAATGTCATGTTGCAGAAAGAAGCAGCGGAAAGGGAGAGGGAATTTCTAGTGTTCACCTGGCCCGCAGCAGTAGGTACGGTGGACTCGGGGACGTCCGCCGCCCCCTATCTTATAAGACCCAGGTAGTGGCGCATAATGTTTCACGCCCCTCTTAGACGTCGTAGGGGGAGTCAAAAACCTTACTCCCCCCGCTTGACCAGACGGAGCTCACAGAGAGTGGCTGGCACCAGTCCGGGGGCTGCGTTGAAGAGTGCTTAAGGTGCAAGTGTGTGAGGGAGCACGGAGTGGTTTTAGTCAGTAGAAGTCTGACAGACCCCTCCGTCCACCCCAGGACGGCGGTCATCCATGTGGATTTCCACAGCAATACCAAAAAAAAAAAGAAAAAAAGGAAGTGAATTCTGAGAAGACAGCGTTAGCAATTTGCGTTAAGATTTAGGATATAGTATGTTATTTTATAGGATGTAGATTAAGGATTTAGCATGTAAGGCCACTCTATCGCATTGGATCGCAGATCTGTAATGGTAGTTGTAGGTACGAGTAGCATAAATAAAAAAAATAAAATATTGTGAAATACATTTAAAAATCAAACATAGTATATAAATCCACGTGTCAGCACCCGACGTAACATTAGTTATTTGTCTATGCCTTTAGTGTCAGTGGTACTTCCTATTTAAAAACTTCTAGAAATTTTGTCATGATGAGAATTTATTCCCTCGTAAGTATTTACTTTTGTATATTTACATAGGTTTAGTTTCAGATATTAAGGCGGTGACAACAGGTAAACACGTTTTGAAAAAAAAAACTCGATACAAATTAACGGTAAACTGACGTTTTGCCTTGAGTTCTAATCCAAAATAATCTGTATTAAATATTAACGTACATTGGTATTTTAATTAATAACAAGAACGTCTTATTTGAATGCAGAACTTGGTTCTTTTTTATTTTCGATTACTCAACAATTTTTTCCATAAATCGATAATTGCTTCATATTTTGCAATAAAATACAAGCGTTGTGTCATTGCGCTTCTCTTTATTTTTTACGCAGTCTGACAGTGACCGCGGTTTAGCTGTTGTCGGCGTCTTAATAATGTACCAATATGCTTTTACTCATAGTTAACAGATTATTTTATATCAGTTTAACTTTAAATTTCAGTGTTCCAATTTAATTGAAATGTAAAGTGATGGCCTGAAACACAGGTTTGAATTAGATCAGGCGAGTCGCTATCTAACATTGTGATTCCAAACCATAATTACTCGCACCTGTTCTAAGCTGTCCTAAGCAAGCTGTGTGTTATGTACACACAGAAAAATAGATACAGATAAGACATAACCATAATTATGAATACAAAGATACTGCTTATTTTTTAAGAAATTTCTTCCAGCAGACCTGCGATAGGAGAAATGAGAAAGAAATGTAGACAATAGTGTGTGAGAATAAGGAGAGAAAAATATAAATATGCGAAGTGTTAAACCAAAATATTGAAATAAACCTACACGTATAACGTAATACATTAACATATACTTAAATAAATACATAGAGCTTAAATATATAAACATAAATAC
The DNA here is from genome assembly GCA_949128155.2 of Xanthia icteritia. Taxonomy (NCBI): domain Eukaryota; kingdom Metazoa; phylum Arthropoda; class Insecta; order Lepidoptera; family Noctuidae; genus Xanthia; species Xanthia icteritia. The sequence continues at coordinate 7,320,084 of OX421959.2, read as the reverse complement.
TATAGGTATATAAATACTCACAGTTGAGAGGAAAGGTAATGCTCTTTTACTCGATATTTGAATTGTGAAATAGTTTCAATATAATTATTGATTGGGAAATCTTACACTTGACTAAGTGTATACACACTTTTTGTAAACGTTTTTATTCAATAAATATTATTATTGTTATTTATATGCTATGTGTATAATCTATGTGTGGTACACATACTCCTTTTGCCTCGTTTACGTTCATACATCTGGTCATACACGCACGCCGGTTGCGAGTACTACGCACCTGACCATTCTGAAGAACATCACCAATGGTTAACGTATCATTTATCATTGAAATACACATGTTTATTACACGATAAACAAAACTGCATCCACACAATAAACATAAACACAACTATTTTAGTACAGCATAGTCCCGCAATTATGTCGGACTGGGATTGGCTTTATATAGAAATAAACACATAGCTGCATTGTTTGCAGAGATATGACAATAAACAGACGGGTTTGTTAGCAATCAAGCTGTAGTTTAATTAGATGTGATGTATGTAATCTGGCCCTATATCAGGCCTATGTAGTTATGGACAGTCAGGGAATTGTTGAGCAAATTGACAGCTTAAGTCAATTTTTCGTGTTATAGCCATTTTGTTATACAGGGTCAAATTAAATTAGCCAAAACATGATCAAACAAAATATAAATAATTTTGATGATTTCTTTTTTAGAGTCATCAACCGCATGTATTGTAGTTACGTGAAATATCAGTTTAAAAAAACAGTTTTATTTGTATAAACTACTCAGACGTGATGGATATCGATATCTAAACACGATATCACAACAAAAAAACAGACTTTCTCTACTCGTACTTCAAATAACAACACCACCAAAGGTCGTTGACCCCAAAAAAACCTTTTTTATTTTTCCTCTTTTTTTGTCGTGTTAAATTTTCCTATCCATCGCGTCTGCGGAGTTTATTTATTCAATTAAAAATAACCCTGTATAACTGTCGAAGTATTACAATTATAGACACCTATTGCATAGTCTGTTGAAAGACTAACCCATACCTAATAACACTGTTATTTGAAAATATTGTAAAAGCCAATTATTTTTAAAAGTAAGAGTTTCGTGCTGGCTCTTCTCCATAGGAAACGACCAATTGGAACCGTGCACCTAGCTTCTAACGTTTCATAAGTGCCCATGTAGGTTTATGTATAATAAAATATTTTGAATTTGAATTTGAGTCCCACAATTATGCTCAAATAGACATACCTGCACAGTTTGCAGAGATATGACAATAAGCAGACGGGTTTGCTGGTAATCAAGCTGTAGTTTAATTAGCTGCGATGTATGTAATCTGCATGACACTGGGCTTATGTAGGTCTATACCTATGTATGCTACATAAGCCCTGTATATACGAGGTGGACTATTCCACCTCGTTATTGCCCTACCACCCAAAGGTTAAACCTATGACACTCATTAGTACCTTCAGAGATGAGAAAGAAAATAAAGAAAAAATCTATTTGCCAAGCCTTTTCCCAACTATGTTGGGGTCAGCTTCCAGTCTAACCGGATACAGCTGATTGCCAGTATTTTACATGGAGCAAGTGCCTACCTGACCTTGACCTCCACAACCCATTAACTAGGTAATACGAGACTGGTTGTCAGACTTTCGGGCTTCTGACGACCAGTAACGACTGTCACAGATCCACGAATGACAGCCGGGACCAACGGCTTAACGTGCTTTCCGAGGTACGGAGGAGTCTCCGTATGTAAAGATGGTCACTCATTCATGGATCAATCCCGCCAAGCGTAGCTTAACCTGATAGATCGACCCGTGTGGCCGTTACTACTTAGCCACGAGCTCCTCAAAGAAATAAGTTAATTTGCGGTAAACATGACGCAAAGAAAGACCACAAACACAACAAAGTTGAGGGAAAATATGCGTCACATCCACGCAAAACAGCTTTCACTCATGATAATGCCGTGACCCTATGCGAGAGAGAGCCCCAGCGCTGGTGACAGCCGACGTTGACGTGGTGACATCAACCGGTGCAGCATACAATGAGATTACCTCTACAAGGAAACAAAAACTCTCTTTATAATATATATGCGCCCCGCGGTTTCACCCGCATAAGTATCGATCCCGTGAGAATGTCGGGATAAAAAGTATTCTATGTCCTAATGCAGATTATGGTATACCCATGTGCCAAATTTCATCCAAATCTGTTCAGCCGTTTTAGCGTACAACTCACTGCCGAATTTATAATATTACTTAGGAAGTTTAGGTTCCACTATGCGTAGCATTTTTTCTGAGATTTTTGAAAAAAAGTTTGGTGTCATGACGTGCTGTATAACACATTATGACACCTATCACCTATGACACCTATATAACTATTTAGAACAGGAATGAAGCAGCAGAATATTTGGCAGCGTGCAGCTGCCAAATATTTATGTTGTTTATTTTTTTGTTATTTGTATGCACGTGTCTCTGTGACAAATAAACCTTTTTTCTTTCTTTCTTTCTAAGTGTATTTGAAAATTGCGTAGCCATTTCTCTCTACGAATGTCACAAGTCCTATAACTATCTCATGTTTACTATCTATACCTGTACTTACATGTCTCATTAAGCTGTTTATACAGCGTGTTTACTCGTCATATAGGGCGAATAGGGGTGTTCTACAAACATAGGGGGGTTCGCAGGTATGGAGAAGGTAGAACCTTTTTCTCACAAGATAAATCTAGCAAGAAATTCTTCGGAAAAATATTTTTTGTTGCTATAAATTATGATCTCGATAGAAGTATAAGAAATGAGAGTTGAAGAAACAGTTACCTACAGTTATTAACTTTTGTTGGTTGAAGACGAGGCTTTTGGCTACTTTTGTATGTGTGTATTTTTTTCTTAAAAGTTGCGTTTTGTTTGTGCAGAATAATCAATTTTTATTTTTTTTTCTTTTATTGTGAGCTTAATGTATTAAAAGTATTTGATATTTAATTACGGTTACCCCCTGTTCCTTACCCTTAATATAATATAGATAAAAATCAATTGCCGTGCATTAGTCTTGCAAAAATCTCTCAAATGGTTCGACCGAATTGGAGATTTTTTTTATGTTCTGTTCGCCTCTACCTATACTGTAAAAACCGTGTTTTCGGTTTTCGGGTTTAGGAAAAATGAAAATTTCTAAAAACCCGAAGGAACAGCCGAAAAATCGAAACTGAAATTTTGACAGGACAACGTCTGACGGGTCAGCTAGTCCTTAATAAATAACCCTTGTACAAAAGAACGCGCTTAGACCGCATTTCAATCGTCTGGAAAACCGTATTACCGTACACATAGGGTTCAGTTTGCGCTACAACTTCATTTTTTTAATGACTTTTTCAACACTAGTCAGTCTTAAATCAATTTTATTTACACTTGCATAATAAAGTTGATGTTTGTTTAAGTGGAAATAACATAAATTGGAAACAATTATTTAAATGGACCTTATGTAGTTTATTTATTTAGAGGTATAAAAATTATGTTTTAGGTATGTTGAAGCTGTTGGTACTCCCCGTCACTTGTCCATAAGGGTTCATTAGAAAACCAGCGTCAGACAGCATTTGTCGGGCATTAATGCTGAAATGAACCTTTTTGGCGCAGCCGTGAGGCACACACTATTATTGCTTTATGATTATTTTCACTTTTTATTTTGTTATTATGTGTTCACGAACTGTGTCCAAATAAATGTTCTTTCTTTCTTTCCGTTTGTATTTAGTGCTAATCGTAAAAGATTAACCATGGAGTTTTTTGCCGGTTCATCACCAAACGAAATTACCAATTGGAACCGTGCACCAAGCTTCTGACGTTTCATGCCCGTTATGCCCCACTTGCTGGAATGTCCTAAGTGTCCATTCACCTGCTCCTCACATGACCGCAAAAAGCCTTGGCCATCACCACAAAAATAAGAAGAAGAAGTGCCCATAAGAAATCTATGGGCACTTCTATGGGCAATTCATGGGTAGAAAAATATTTTGCATCTAGCCTCTCACCATAAAAAGACATTTGACTACGAGATTTTTCAGCGAGATAGGAATTAAAATCTAGCTGAAAAATCTCGCGATTCTTACTTAGCTTAACCTGTTTCATTATTAGTACTTGGTCGACCGAGCTCTGCTAGGGTAAAAATATAGAAAACAAATTTTCCCAGATATGAGACCTACCTAGATAGAGTTTTCGCTCTCGTGAATCCCTATATTGCATCATTTAATAGTATAGCATGATTAAATAGAATAGGATGGATAAATTAAGATTAAACAAAGCATACATTTAATCATGTAGGAAAAACAAAAGCCTGTTGATTAAACACGGAACCATGAGCCCTTGTAACGGTTAGTCCTTAGCAAATCTTTGGGGAAATCAAACCTTATGTATTTAATGTAAGGTTTAAATTACCCTCAAGGACTACAAGCTGTATTTGCTGTATTTAACTAGTATTCTCCTACACGTGTTCATATATCAAAGGAGCTCCTAGCACAAATATTTGGGTTTGGTTTTAGCCTGGAGATTTGTTTAGCTTTGCTAAAAGGCAGTGAGTAATCGACGTGATTACTGGTCTTTCCTTTTCCGTATACGTACATTTAAAGGTATGTTTAGACCCATTCTATCCCCAATCTATAAAATTTTCTTTGTGTAAACAGAGACAGTGCATTCTTTCGTAAACGTATTTACACTTTTTCTTAGCGCGTTGATGGAAATCTAAATGGACTCTGCCCAGAATTCAGCTACGTGTTTGGCGCCATCACTAGCGTCTAAAATATAAATGCGTCTTAAAACATATAAATATTTATTTAATTTCCATAATTTAAAGGCTAACAGTCTTAAAATAATAAAATACTTGAGGAGTGGAATACCTCTCCACTCCTCAAACACCACAAGATATGTTGCCCCCTTGTCGCTAAGTCACTATGTGCTAGCGACAGTTTTCGGGGGCCCATTATTGAGTGTGCAAATAAAATGGTAGGGGGTGACCCTACCATTTTATCCGTGTACATATAAAACATTGATCAGGCAGGGGCCATAGTCTTATAGTTCCAGGTAACCAGTCAACTTTAGTCACCCAAACCCATGGTCCAATATCTTTGTTTCCATATCCTACAATAGTCCTACACCAATCGCGGGTTGTCCTTAGGGTGTGCCCTTGCGTAGTGCGAACAGGGATAATGGTCGGTTGGTGCCTCATGTTTTTTATTACAGTTTATAAATATGTAAAATACATAATTTAAAAAATCAAAAACCCTATTGCAAAATCACATAACTGAAAAGAGAAAAACAAGTATTATAATCTATGAATTTTATGGTATTGCAGGCGGGGGACAATCAAAAGTTACACCATATTTTCAGGTTATTGGTTAAGTTTCATACACTCTTATGAACATAAACAGGTCTGACACAAACACGACCCATCTTTACGCTATCAATAAAAAAGGAGGGGATGTAATCAGAGGGCGTCGAAAAATTCGTAAAAATTGAAACAGTCAAAAGGAAAAGGCTGGCAGCATTTCCACTTTGTATGGCAATGCTGATGCTTTGGCCAAAAAATAGGCCAGTCCTCTGGTCACGTGAAGAGTCAACCAACCGCTTGGCGATGTCTCGAAGAACTAAGTGGGCACTCAGACTCCATGGCCCTAGTGTTTCAACCCCAAACGGTTTGAAAGTGCCAGTAAGATTGGAGTATTTGCGCCGTTTGAGGTTTTCCGCACCTGCAGTAGCCAACCCAGCACAACCATCAAGAAAAGAATGCTCTTGCTTGCTGGTTCTACGTTCTGTTATAGGGTCCCTTCCAAGAGGCTTTTTAAAAATAAGAAATGATTTTAAAAGAAGATTATTATTTATTTAATTAATTAATACATTTATGAAAAGGGACCCTTATGCAACCGTTCACCGTAAAGGTTATGAATAGACTAACTTTTTTACCAATGATTATTGCTGACTACTACTATTGTACTGACATGGCTGAAAGCCATGATGACTAAGTATTTTAGGGTTCAGTGTATGCTTATAACAGTTCGTATGTTGTATTCTGTATGTATTTGTTTTTATATCTCATTTTATGCTGAACTGGTTGACGTAATCACGTCAACGCCGACTGTCGCTGAAAACCAGCGCTGTGGCTCTGACTCGCATAGGTTTACACCATTAGCCCACACGGACGTAACAATATTGCGGCGGGATTTTATCGCGCACCGGATTTTCAACTCCCGGTGTTGAGCCGAGCGTTGAGAATCCAACGCGTTGGGACGCACTCTCGTCCCTGCGTGTTGAAAAAACACACTGTTGGATTTTCAACTCTCGGTGCTCAGCAGAGCGTTGAAAATCCAGTGCACAAAAATAATCGCCCCGATTTATTACGTCCGTGCGAACGTGGGCCTGAGCGATGGCCGTTGTGCGTGGTTAAGACGCATATTTTCCCCAAATTTGTTCTTTTTGTGTTTGCGTTTTTTTTTTGCGTATTGTTTTACCATCAGATACTTACCTATATTTCCAATAAGTAAAATTACCGATCAAAATCGGTCCTACCCTAAAATAACTCTCCAAACACTCAAAACCGATTACAGAAACTTTACTTACCAATCCACAAAAATTATCACACTGACGCGTAACAACACGAAAAATCCTACATCGCGCAATCAAAGTTCGACGCGCGACTAGCATAATAATTATATACAACATTCCGACATCAATCGTCGGGCAGTAGCCCACCAGACACAACACCCGTCTAGTCGGCGGATCCCTCCCTTTTCAATGGAGTATCAGAAACTTTAAACCCTCTTCCTCATACCGGAAAATTAATTTCGGAAGTCGGTGGCAAAAAACGAAAGTACAAAACCAAAGACACCAAATTCAGAAGTTAAAGTAATTTTTCACTTTGTAGGGTTTTTTTGTCAAATGTTTGGTTAAATAGAGTTTCTCCACTCCGCACCGTTCCAATGGATAGGCAGCCTAATGCTTTCCGAAGAAGGCAAAAACTTTGTCGGTAACTGACCTCGATTTTGAAAGATTTGGGTAACATTGTGGCGAGCCATTTTATCTTTTACTTTAAGATTCCCGTAAGGTGTGAATTTATTGGTCAAAGTTTCCTTTGTGCGAAGGATTTTGAATTTTTAAAGCTCTTTTTACTCTAGTAGGTAGAAGCACTTTTAAAAGAGGACGAGGAAGTACTACCTCCATGATTATTACTGTTGCCAAGCAGCGTTGCTGTGTTTCAGTGTAATTACAGACGAGATACACTGGCACTAGTTGTCTGGCATTTATTCTGAATTGGGCCTCTTTGGCGCCGCCGCAAGGCACACTTTCCTGCGAATTTTTTACTTAACACTTTTTATTTTTTCCTTTTTTTATTGCTTTTTTATTTGTAGTATAATATTTTGTGTTGTGTGCTTTTTAGTATGTGCTACATAAATGTATTTTCTTTTTTTCATTAGATATTTCAGCTTGGTCTCTGAGATGGAGACGCATCAGAGATGCCTCCAACTAGGCTTTTTAAAAATCATCTTTACGTACTCTGCCAATAGATAAAACTTCAAAATATTATTTCCCAAAAATTTATATAGTTATCAGTCTTAATAACTTGAGCTAACTTAACAGATGTCTGTAAAGTATTAAATGGATTAATTAAAATAAGCACTGAACTAAGATTAAGACAAGTAACATTAATTAAGTTTAAATGCTTCACTTAAGTTCTTAAGTTAGATTACTTTATTTACATATTATGATGACTTGAGTATCTATTCGAATTGTTCAAATAGGCTAGGTGAGGGTTTAGTAATGGGTTTTCACCCTTTAGGTATGGAACCCTTTATTTATTTAATGATTTATTTGGGATCTCCAACAAAGGATTCACAGACAATAGCAATCACAATAATACAAAAGGTTCTTTAACGTATGCTCCTTCAATTACGGGAGTCCACAACATCCACACTTCTACGTGTAAACAGGATAAAAATAAAAGGAAAATGTTCTTTTGTTTAACATGACATAGGTATAATGCCCGTAATGCTTGGTCACAGACCATCTTTCTGTGAATAGGAGTGGGCAGTGATCCACCACGCGGGCCCAGTGCGGGTTGGTGGATGTCGCAGTCATATCTTCGATTTTTTGGTTCTAGACTTTACCGGTTTTCTCACGCAGCGCTGTGTGGTGTTTCCTGTTTTGTTGTATAATTGTTTAATTACACTTGAGACAGTTTCGGGAGGTTCCTGTTTCGTATCAGGCGGGAGGAAACGCCCGAGTGTCATCACTGCGTGGATCGCCCGGAGGACACGGTTGAGCATACGGTGGAGGTCTGTCCGGCTTGGGCAGAGCATCGCCGTGTCCTCGCGGAGGCGATCGGCGGGGATCTCTCACGTCCGGCCCTAGTCCAGGCCATGGTACGGAGCGAGAGGGTATGGGAGGCCGTCACCTCCTTCTGCGAAGCAGTAATGCTCGCAAAGGAGGAGGCAGAACGCGTGAGGGAGAGGCAAATTTCGCGCCCTCACGCCCCTAGCCGCCGCAGGAGACGCCCTGGGCGTCGGGAATCGCAGGCCGATTCCCGGCCACCGTAGGCGCGGGCTTGCGGACGGTGAGCAATGGGTAGCTCGCCGTCCGATAAGGATCAGGCCCGGGTCGACGCGTTGTGTTCCACGCGCGCCTCAAAGAGATGTCAGCAAGTGAAGGGGTCCGATAGGACCAATGCCTGCCGGGTTTGCGGGAAAGTCCGAAAGGGATACCGTGGCCCCTGGCAACGTACAGGCAACGGAAGGAACACGGGTGGGTTTTAGTCAGTAAGAGTCTGACATGCCCTCCTGCTCCGCCCAGAGCGGGAGAAGTTATTTGATAATTTCCCACGCAAAAAAAAAAAAAAAGACAGTAAAACAAACTTTAATAATATTCGTTTCGAGTCATCATAATTATTATTATCATTCATTTGCCTAGTCTTTTCCCAACTATGTTGGTGTCGGCTTCCAGTGTAACCAGATTGCAGCTGACTACCAGTATTTTACATGGTGCTTATCTGACCTCCATAACCCAGTGTTTGGGTCACACGATACCCCTTGGCGAGACTGGTGATCAGATTTTCGGGCTTTGTCGACCCGTAACGACTGTCAAAAATCTACGAATGATAGCCGGGACCACCACGCACCGGTTTAACGTGCTTACTGAGGCATGGAGGGGTATCCAATGATTGAAATTAACATTTAAAATTCTAGCCGTTTCCCCCAAGCGTTTATGAATTTAGAAATCGCTTTTTATCGTGACAATAAGTTGGTTTTTAATTTAGCATTGCCAAACTAACACCCACTAACTGCCAACTATGACGCAAACGCAACTGAACTTTAAAATAATATTCTTAGAATGTAGGCTTGTGTAATAACAAGCCTACATTTCTTCAGCCTCTATAAAATGGTTTTATTGGGTGATAATCGTCTATTTTATGTATACATAGTTTTTGGCAGCTGCCCAGCAGATTATCGAAGTGATTTGGCAACCAGAGACATTGTTACGAAGTCTGGAATCTGGATTAAGAAGTCTGGGTGACGATTTATTAAGTCTAGATACTTTAAAGCTTTGTTTAAGTGACCCAGTTACCACAAAAAACATCAACATATTCCTGTTCTTACGTCAATTTATTTGTGCTCGGCACAGCATGATTTTTCTTCCATACATTTCTATCAGTGGATCATCTCAGTAGTCAACTCCTTTCTAGCTTTATCATCTTCCACACAGTCCACTTATCATTTCTTTGGTCTTTACTCCTACTACAGCTGTCCACATTCATTCTTCAAACTTTCCTCATGACTTAATCTTCATAACTCCGCATCATATGTACATACCATGACAGCCAATTTCCTTACAGCTTGACTATAACAGTTATATTTTTTTTTTAACCACAACGGGAAAGCTCTTTGCCTGCATCTCAATTGATGTAAGTAATGAGCAGGCAGGAGGAGGAAGCGAGCTTCTCCCGGAATCCTCAACCACAGAAGATTACACACTATCTTACCTCAACTGCCGAAACACAACAATGCTATTATGGCAACAGACTTAGATAAGATGGTGGTAGCTAGCCAGGCGAACTTAGAAATAGCCCTACCACTAACCAAACAGCGCAGAATTTTTTGTCCCCACTGGGAATTGAACACGGGACCTCTAGGTCTGAGGCAGGTGGTCTAACCACTAGACCAGAGAGGCGATTGAAATAATAAATATTACAGCGATTAGTTGGACGGTCCACTGAAATCTGCGGTTTCTGTCCTCAAAATACCATTTCAGACACCAATCTACATGTCCCTTACATTAGATGATCAAGATTATGTCTGAAGATTCTTTCTCAGAGTAGTCAGATAGGAAACGCCGACCTAAACTAGTTTTTTTATTTTTTATTCAATATGGATGACGTGTAAAAGTGTTTATAAATACAAACCTACGTACAGAAATAAAATCATTATCAGTACCTACTTAATGTAAAAAGTACATAGGTAGCCTCTCGTTATTTTAATGCTTAGGGAACGCCCGTTTTGTTTATTTTTATTGTTTCGTTTCACTGTTTCAATACCTGCTAGTGTTTCTTATTATTTGTATTTTATTACATACAAATTGAAATGTGTATTGATGTAAGGCGGAGGACACAGACTCCTGTAACACAGGTTCGCCTAGCATGGAAGTAGTCAGGGCCTTCATACGTACGGTTGTAATATTTTTATGCCAATCAAATTTATTATTTATTTATTTTTAAAGCCTATGCCCAGCAGTGGACATCTTACATCTGACTGATAATGACGTGAAAAGTATAATCAGCCCACCACATCTGTCTGTTTACAAGCAGTATTCTCAGAAAGTGTTGGACAGATTTTATTAAGGTTTTGATCTCTCCGAGAAGGTTTTATATGTATAATTAACACATAAGTATTGTTTAGTTTATTAGCTAAGCTGTTAAGGTTTATGTCAAGGAAGTAATAAAGCCGGTTCGTGCGAATACGGGATGGGTAAGCTAGTAAATAAAAACTAATAATTTACTTCTAAAATACTCATAGCTTTTTCACCAACTATGTTACTACCAGTTTTTAACTACCATTTTATACGGAGTGACAGCCTATTTAACCTTCACAGCCCAGTTACTGGGTAATTCTTCCCCCCTCCCACCTACAATTAAATTAATACTAAAACATTAAGTTTAGAGATATAGCTAATGAGCTAATTTCCCTTTCAATTAAATATTTCCACTTATTTTTGCATTTACATTCGCTTATTTTCATTTTTCCTAATAGCTTTCTTAGCCTTCCAATTTTACCGTCATGCTCTTTTCCAGTTTTCTATTTTCCTTATGGCACCTACTTTAACCTTTCTTACATGTTACCGGAAAAATGGAGGCGGTATCATTTTCCTGAAAGAAATCTAGATGCATTCAGAATTCTTCCAGGAATATTATCCTTACGTATGTCCAGCATTCTTTGGTCAGTACCTAAGTTTCACAATCTGTCTAAACTCTTTAATCAAAAACCGGCCAAGTGCGTGTCGAACTACGCACAATGAAGGGTTCCGTAGTTGGGATGAATTTATCCCAAGAATAAACTTAACTTTCTAGTTGAAAAACATGATCTTACATACATTCCAACTATAAATGTAAGTTTATACGCACAATATTGAGAGATTTACCGTGTTTTTTAAGACGATAGACTTCTTATAGGTTTTTCTGTAATCTATGAGTAAATAACCATCCACTGTATAAAAAAAAAACAGGGTCAATAGTTTCAGAGATAAGAGGGAATGGTAAATTTTCATCTATTTTCTTAAATATCTTTAAAAGTATGTATACTCGTACTAAAATTATAAGAGAAAATTATTTGATATTCTCGCAACAAGCCATTTCAATTAGATTGTCATACGGCACAGTTTGAAAAACTTTATTTTTTTTATTTTCTTCGTTGCCCCCAAAAGCGACCACATATTCAAAGTCCATTTATTTACGTTACACGTCCATGATGGGTCGCAGAATTACATATATGTACCTAATTTCAACTTATAGGTCCATTAGATTCGGAGCAAATTGTCTGTGTCAAACGGACAGACAGACAGACACACGAGATCCTATAAAGGTTCCGTTTTTTTCCTTTTGAAGTACGGAACCCTAAAAGGGTTTTACAGTAGAATCAAATTAGTATGGCTAATCTATAAAGTTCCCTTGAAACCTTACTCAAGTGAGCACACACAATTCGAAAACGAACTCATTTGTTTTTAAAGTAAATCATCGAGGATTCACAACGACACCGTTCGAATTTCGAAGTTTTTTTACAAGGTTATTGGTAGTATGTCGGCAACCCATTAAGGGGATGTAGGAGAGGTCATTTGCAACCAAATGACCCCCTATGCAAATGTCAGCCATTTTCGAGTAATTTGACATTATATATTTTTATTTCATTCATTTTAAAATATAAAATGTCAAAGTATACAAGGTCCTATTAAAATAGATGTACAAATTTTAACACAGCGTTCAGTACGTCTAACCAAAGATATCCAAGCAAAAAACACAGATTAAAGTGATTTTATTTTGACCTAATAATAAATGGCATTGGGTAACCAACATTTATAGTGTATTTTCGTTAGCTGATTTATTTTTCTTGTAAGTATCTAATGCATTTTTCTTATTATTTTTTTACCATTGTCCTTATTTTGGTGGTCTGAATGATTTCTAAAATTTTGTCCACCTATTTTAATGGGACCTTATATATATATAAAATGTTGAAAATGGTTTACTGCATAGTACATTTAATGGATTGTCGACATAAATTACAAATAACCCTGTATATATTATATAACCATGAAGTTTTCTGTTAAAATTGAACCTGTTTGCGTAAAAATCATCAATTTGAACAAGCTCGGGTCAACCGCACAGTGTTCTATAAGTAACCCATTGACTAAAGGGTGAGAATTGCAACTAAAAAAGGACCAAAACCTTTTTGCGGATTTATTTTACGAAAAATATGAGGTATTTTTCCGTGTATTTGCAATCTTTTTCCTTATCAGCAGATCTCTCTTATTTGATTTATTTTAGGTGTTTGTGTTTATTATAAGTAAACCTTGTTCTTAGACCAGATTTATGAACGTAAACGAAACAATAGGAGTATATAGCTACCCCCAAAGGAAAAAAGGCATGAATTTATGTATGTATGTATTTTGCAATAAAAATGTGTTTTTTCTTGTTACAGGTAAGTTTGGACACAGTAACTTTCCGGTATAATAAGGTAATTTAAGATAAATGTAAGAAAAAAAAAGTTAAAAATTTTTTTTTTTTAAATCAGAATATTGGTTTACCAAAATTTTTTTTAAAACCTCTTTTGTATTTAGATTTTATGTAGTGATTTTACTTCAATCAAACAATGAAATAAAAATAATAACACTGATTAAATTACTGGCAACATTTATATCTTCTTCGTGGAAAACTCTTTTCCAGTTGACTTGCAAAAAGATTATTTTGTTTCAAAGAAAATAACTTTTATAATCAACGTGCAAAATAAATAAAACACAGAACCATCTCTATTCAAGAAAATTCTTAAACAGTCTTAGGATAAAAATAAAAATATTATTTTAGAAAACGCTGTGACCTATTCATACCAATAAAAAGCAAAGCGAGACGATTCAGTAAAAAATTCAGACGTAATTAGGGCCTGCAAATAAAGTGTTGGCCTCGCTAAAATTCGGAGGCCGGTCCTCCAATTATGAAAGCTATAAAAACAAAATTAAGACTAACGGAATTCGGAGAAATAACCGAATTTGGAGAAATATATAACGGAATTAGGAGAAAATATTTTGGACGCGTTTTCAGAGTAACATTTGTATGTATTTAGGTTTTTATTGCGAAAAAGGGTGACTGGATTGACCCTTGAATTTTTGGGAGTAGCTAATAAATTTTGTTGGTGACAAATGGTCGTTAAATTATCGAATTATCAACTGGATTCTCGATAGCCAATGAATCACATATTGAATATAGAAAAGGTATATTTTTCGATGTCTATTAACATACCTTTTTAGGCCTAATGGCCTAAATAAACAGTAATCTGTTTATTTATTTATTTAACAGTTTATGTAGGTACCTACACACATATAAACAGACAAGAAGAAAGAGAAAGACAAATACATAAAAAATAAAAGAAATCTCTTCCAGCATACCTGCGATGGGAAAGTAGTTAAAGACGTGTATAAGAGTAGAATAGAAAACAAAATACATAAAAACAAAACACTATTATAAATATACAATATCAGCATACATAACTTCAATATTCGACCGGTGTCTCGTTGTGAATCCGCGATGATTTACTTTAAAAACAAATGAGTTCGCTTTCGAATTGTGTTCTAAGTGAACTTTACAGAATAGCACTACAGTAAATACAAATATATTTTGGCAGTCAAATATTATTTTCAGAATTATATTTGTCGAAATCTACTCCCAACAGCTCACATTATAATAATACCAGCCTGTTATTGTCCCACTGCAGGGCAAAGGCGTCTTCTCATACAGAGAGGGCACGAGCATTCTTATTCTCTTGTGACTAACCTGGGGGTCTACTCCCTAAGCGAAATCCGCGTAGTTACGGGTCAGTGATCTCTGTCCCACTTACGGACAGACGGTAAGAGAGACGGAGATCGAGGCGCCCGTAACGTCGGCCGAAACTACGGATTTAGTTTAGGGAGTAGACCCCCTGGTGTCAGAGTTTTAAATCTGCCCAGCGGCCCTTGAAAAAGCGCCTGAGACAAAATGAATACGTAAGACGAAATACTGGATATTATGTCGCAGGGAAAGATATGTGGCAGTTAACTGAGATCTTTGTTTCTTTCTTTTTCGTGTGGCTACTGACTAACCTGGTGTCAGAGTTTTAAAGCCGCCCATGGGCCTCTGACTTGGCTTCACATGCCGTCGAGAAATATCTCTCAGGCATGCCGGTTTCCTCACGATATTTTCCTTCACCGTTTTTGAAGCAGGTGATAATTATACAATAAGCACATGAATCCGCAAAGTCAGAGGTGCGTGCCTTGGGTTTGAACTCGAGACCTATGACTTGGCAGCCCGACGGTCACACCACTGGGCTATTACTACTACGAGCATAGATCACCACGCTTGCTCAAGACAGGATGGTTTAAATAAAAGTCCAGGTTTCCTCAAGATGTTTTTCCTTCACCGATATAAGTAATGTCCAAGAAAAACACAGAATGTAACCATTTTTGCGTCTTAAAAGAAGTCAAAAAGATAAGATTACAAAACCGTCTCTACCCAGAAAAAGAATAAAACTTTTAAATAAAAGTTAAAATCCAAATACATTTTCTCCTCAAGATAAATATGTAAATACGTACCGAAACGTTCTCTACAATAGAGATTGGAACAAATTGAAACGACTCTACAAACGACTATTGAAAGTAGAGCTCTCTTTTAAATGTTCTCGTTAAAACTCTTGGTGCCTTTTTAAAAGCTCGCCGCTTGCTGTGACCATGATTTGAGTTTTAAATTTAATTCAATTTAGATTTTAAATTTTAAACCTCAGTTTTCGACATCAGTTTTTTAAAAGGATGAGTTTATTTTGCAAGGTTCGTGAGATATTAGATTTTTTAAACGAAAAGATTACTTTGCACGCTTCGTGTTTAAAGTTTTATTTTATAAAAAAAAACATTTTGATAAGTTTTCTAAAACCTTTTTGAGATAAAAGAAAACATTTTTGATGATATTTAAAAATACTGTTTTGGACAACAAAGTAATTTAAAAAATTAAGATATTATGCTACTTAAGTGTTTTTTTATTCTGTATTATTCTTCAGTAAACATTTAAAAAAATATACAACATTTTAACGTTAAAAAAAACAAGTCAGGTCACCCAATTATTTGAAATCGTATTTTCGTTCAGAAAAGACAATATATTTATTATAAGAAACACGCAACATAAGGCAATTAATTACATCCCCAAAATCTCCCTCATTTAATGAACACGCACAATCTCTTCTAATCAAGTCAAGTAATAAAATATTACTAGCGCACTATTTCTCCATCTATACTAACAATATTAGGCTAGTAGTCCATTGAAGCCGAGTGTGATGTTTGAAGTGGACAAAGTGAACGACCACAGAATACTAAGAGGGGTGTTACACGAATGGATAAAATAAGAAATGAGTACATAAGAGGACGTCTGAAAGTGGCACTGGTGACTGAAAATTTGTGCATGAATTGGTTGTCATGGTATGGGCATGTGATGCAGAGGAATGAAGAAAATGTCGTGAGGAAAACATCATTTACGTTTAAAGAAAAAATTTACATCTTTTTAGTAAAAGTGGTGATAGACATAATTATAGTACAAGAAATAGGGACCTTTTAATTCAACCAGGTTTCAGACTGGCTAAAGTAGACTCATCTTTCAAGGGGTACTGTTTAAAAGTTCAGTTCTGTTGCTTCAACTGAATGAGACGAAATTCAAATCTTGTATAAAACGCACACTATGTAGGCAGGCATATTATAAGTTGGGGGATTACATCACTGATAAAAATGCTTGGCTCATTGCTGGTCCTGCTCCACAACCACAACTAATTGATTAACATTTAAAAAAATCCTGTTGGAGCTGCTGAAGATTGTAAGACCATCTTTGTATTGTATAAACTCAATCTCCTTTGTATTATATAATTGCATAGCACAGGTGTGAGTACTACGAGTACGTATTAAAGAGCTACCATTTACCGGGTAATATGTCTTTCATTGACTTGAATGTGCCCTGGCGGCTGTGAGTATGTCATGCTCAGTCAGATGTCTCGCTGATGGTGGCGCGTGTGTTGGATCATTTAGCTCCCTTCAAAATGGTTGAGCTGAATGGTGCTGATCCATGCGTCATGTTCGTGAACGGGTGCCGTCAGTTGGGACTGGTCTTCTCTTAGCTGCCATGGCTTATTTTGAACGGTTATTTCTTTTTGTCTTTATATTACGGACGCTTTTACAAACGTGCACGTCTTTCTACATTGTTCTCACATGCATAATTTCAACATGAATGATGTAACCAATATTTTATATCAATATTTTTATTTAAAAGAGTGTCCGTGGAGTTTCTTGCCCGTTCATCTCCATAGGTACCTACTACGCTTTAGAATGGGCAACTAGCTGCATATTTCTGACTGACCGACTTCTTGACAATTCAAAAGTGCCTGTAAATGGTTTATTTGAAATAAATGCTTTGAGTTTGAGTTGAGTTGAGTTTGAAAGTTTTGAGTATGAATGTCGATGGCTATAAGAGTAGGGGAAGACCGAAGAGACGATGGATGGACTGTGTGGAAGATGATATGGCTAGAAAGGGAGTGACTACCGAGATGACTTATAGAGAAGTATGGAAGAAAGGGACATGTTGCGCTGACCACAAAACATTGGGATAAGGGCAGGTCAATGATGAGAATAAAAGACCATCGCAGCAGTTCTACATACATTTTGAAGTTGCTTTGAAAAAGAACCAGCCAAAAGTTAGTCGGACTCGTGTACTCGATTTTCGTAGCACTAAACACACAAATATGTTATATTTGTATTATTTTCAAGCAGTGGTGGCCCAGTGGTAACAGCCGTGACTTACGAGTTATAGGTCGTAGGTTCGGACCCCGACCCCTTTGTGAAAATTATTTCTTCACCACTGCTCTCGAAACGATGAAGGAAAACATCGTGAGGAAACCAGCATGACCTAGAACCAAAAACTTCGAAGACATACTCATGTGACATTTACCAACCCGCACTGGGCCCGCGTGGTGGATATCGGCCCAGTCCCTCTCACAGAGAAAATGTCCAGTCCCAGTAGTGGGAACATTTCAGGCTGATTATGAAATTATGTAATATTTTCCACGAATTCCACGATATAGATATGTATTCTGCTAACAAACAGACATACAGCGTAGGCTTTAGTAATAAGGTTCTGTTGACACCAGTTAGTACGCAACACATTATTAATTTATCTGTCATTCCTTCATTTTTTTCATTCTTTTTACCTATCGTAGTATAATCATCGGTGGTAATAAGATTACTAAATCTTATTCTAGGTGCATCGTCTTCAAATTAATATATAATCAATGTATACAAGATATTGTGAAAACATTTTAAAAGAGTAACGGTGGAGTTTCTTGCCCATTCTTCTCCATACGAAAACTACCTTTTGGAAGGGCGATTAGCTTTTTTTTTTTGTCAATTGTGACGTTGAAAAGTGACTTTTTGTGCCTAATTGAAATAAATTATTGACTTTGACTTTCAAAAAGTCGTCGATTCACTTCGGAGCTACAGTTTTTTTACTAAAGTGAGGCTTTTTTCATAGCTCTGTACTTCACTGTTCTAATGGACAGGCAACCTTTCTATAACTTACCACGTCATTTTCTTTATCTCCGAACAAAGTTACTACTAGTAATAAAATCTAATAAACGACTCAGTTTCCCGAACTAGTTTCCCAGAGTTATTTCTTATGACAATATTCATACAGGTTATGTCCGAGTATAATCATAATTCACTGTCGTCCTACTAGGGACCAGACGATTATTACAATGAAAGATTTTGAAGTCTTGGAAACTTCTTTTTTATTATTTACTTACCTTTATGCATTACTGATTACGGTTTTATTCGGTTTTTTATTTTGGATTGGACAAGTTTTACGTTGGATTAAGTGCTCGACCGACGTCGGACGCGTACCAAGACGCTGACGATAAATGGAATTGTATAGTGTAGCACCAACGGTCCTCCCTAAGAGATATCCGTAGTTACGGCTGAACTTTTGGATGCTTCGTTCTCCGTCTCACTAATGGAAATACCGTGAGTGAGATGGAGAGGAAGCGTCCGTAACTTCGGCCGAAACGACGGACTTCGCTTAGGAAGTGGACCCCAGTGAGTGCGAGTCCATATAAATCGGTACGCGACTGATGTCAGCGCTGAGCATCGGTTGAGCACTAAATCCAGCCTTAGACTAAACACAGCTGTTAAATTGTGGGCCTGAAAATCACCTGCATGTTTGTATTATGTTAGCAGGATTTTAATTAGACTTTTTTTATCTACCACGAGCCTATCAGGTCAAAGGTGGAAGGGAGCTTCACCCGGAATCCTCAACCACAGGGGAACTGGCTATCTTACCTATAACTGCCGAAATAGAACCCTGCTGTTAACATTGTTCTTATGGCGACAGACTTAGATAAGATGGTGGTAGCTAGCCAGGCGGACTTAGAACAAGCCCTACCACCAACCACAACAAGCAGAATTTTTTTCCCCCACTGGGACTCCAACCCGGGACCTCTGGGTCTGAGACGGGTGGCCTAACCGCTAGACTACAGAGGCGGTTAGACGGATAGAATATTCTGTATTGTACACCAATATTTTAATAGAACTCTTGTAAAAAAACATTCAAATTAAGGGTACAACGGTGGCGATCCATTTAGCGCTAAGACACGTCTTATTCCATTTGGTCAAGTTTTAAAATAGTGACCTTATTAATGACTAGTTAAGACACAAGTTGAGATTTTAAAGTGAGTTTATTTGAAAAGTCATTGATTTGCAATTCTAAATTGAAAAATGCATCATATTAGTAAATAATAACTATGACTGCTTCGTTGATCTAGTGGTCGAAAGCGCTATTGCTGAGCATAAATAATCATTCATTCATTCATTTCATTTCATTTATTTGCATACCATAATGTGAATTAAGTTGTTACAAATAGGCTTAAAGCTAAGATACAGTTATGGACCCTGTAAGGGCACAGCAACATAAGTATGGAAAATTTTATATTAAAATAAAATAAAATAAGTAGCATTTAGAAAATGAATAATTCTTAATTAAATTAAATGTATTTCGATTATAATAATTATACAATATTTATTGTTTATTTCTAAATCCAGAAGTAATCTCAATTAAATATTTACATTTTATTGCAATTCCAGTCACAGTGAATTCATTAATATGATAATAGCTTTTATTTATTAGAAATAGCTTTAAATTACTTACATTACTAAACATATTATATTTATTTATATCATATAGGGAACTGCCAATCAATCGTTTTAAAACAGCGTTATTCAAATGGCTTACAGAAAAATCATTCTATTCTGTGAATGAGTATCTAAACATTCAACACTCACACTGACATTTTACTTTTATAATTTTACATTCTTATTCTTAATAAGTATATTAAGAATAATAATGTAAAATTATAAAAGCACACATAGATAGTAATCTATGATGTATGTTCCAATTTTATTAGCATAATTTCATTTATTTAATGTAATGTTTGCATGCAAGTTTTAGCGGATTGTTTTAGAAACTTTTAAATAACCCGACCAACTGTAATGTACTACAATTCTTGCAAATAAATTTCATTTCATTTTCACAAGGTCCTGGGTTCGATCCCCAGGTCGAGCAACCTGTTATTTGGTTTTTCTATCTGGAATTTCTCAGTACCAGCCCGAAATATGGATTTGTACCCGGTTGATGGCAATAGGCTCGCCGCTATATGAACAAGTCGTGATATATAGTATGTATGTTATGTTAAATAGTGTAGTAAATAATGCAAGGTACAATAATTTTGATCAAATCTAATTCCAATAAAATAATTTATATATTCTGCCCGGGATGATAATAAATCAATGTCACCCTACTACTTGCGGGTGAAATTAAATTCTTTTCCCAACACGGCTTAACGTAATGTAAAAATACTTCGGAATCATATTTATACGTTAAGAGATCTTTTTCGGTAAAATGTTTATGCTTATTCGGTAAAATGTTTATGCTTTCTCGGTAAAATGTTTGTGGTTTTTTGGTAAATTTGTGTGTAAATTGTAACGGTTTTATTTTTCTGATCGAGAAAATTATCTTTTTTGATAAGATATGGCCGGTTTCACAGTCACTCAACCTGAAATAATTTGAAAATGAAAAAAAATCGTTAAAATAATCCAGAACTTATCCGGAGGGGATAAAAATGCTTTGAGTGTCGTATTAGCAACTATGTATTACAATATCACAATGTTTTAAAAACTACTAGCTTCCACCAGCGCACATACGGGTATTTGAATGATTTAGGCGGCCATAATTCAAATTTATAAAATGTAAAACGGGTAAAAAAGAACGACTACCTGAGCTAGGGCACAGGTTTGAGAACAATACCCAGCCCCTTCCACTTTTCCCCCGTGCATGCCGCGCTTCTACGTGCAGTTGGAATTCGATCGTCCCGCTTGGTGTATGTGTCTGTTCTTGGCGTTCGTTTGCAAATAAAGACTTTAACAGTGAATATTTATTATTTTGCGTTTATTTCGAAAGAAAAAGTTATGGATCCTGATACAGCAGGTAATTATCTAATATTTAAAATAGAATTTCGGTATTTTTTACCATTGGAAATATTCGTTTTAGTGTATTGTAAGTCTCGCGTATATTGGAGTAGTTTTTTAGCTAAGATTTGTGTTTAATAGGGAATTTGTTATACTTCCAAGTTAGATCCTGTAATAATTCTTGATACAGTCGAAAGATTAAACCTTTCAGTAATAAATAATTTAAAAATTTGCCGCGGAAAATCGCGGATAAGTACCTAATTGATACCGTTTTTTTTTACGAAAACTTAAAGTCATTATGTGTATTAAGTTAATTTTTATAGAAAGTCTGTTTGTATTTGTTATAGGTTCACAAAATACCCCGGGAGTAAGAACTGTGATCCGTAAATACCTATTCGACCGCATGCAGAGATTTGATTTGCCTAATTTGGAAGAAAAACTGACTTTCTTAAATGAGGAGCTTCTGTCATACGAAGGGTAATCTGAAGTCCAAATTAAGAGTTAAAAACGCACTTTTTCTCACTTTAAAAGCCAATTAAGATAAAGGTTTTCAAACGCTCATAAGAAGGAAGACGTATTTCGCAAATACAATGATTCGTGGCTTTATGGAACTATTGAGATTCCCGTGGTTGCACAAAATCGGCCAGGCCGCCCATCTAAGTTATTTGGAGTCAAGTGAAAGAACCAAAAGGAGGAAAACTGAGGAGATACGGTTTAATCTAGATGAAGAAGTGATAGTTCATGCTGCTCAGATTGAGTTACGGAAAAGTGGAAAACGAAATGCTTCCGATATATTAAAAGAAATCGCCAGTAGTCCTACACGTGCAAAAAAATATAAAAGGGTATTTTCTGAAGCAAGAACAGAAAAAGAAACTTCCACTCTTCCACCATCAAAAGCATTGGCAATGTTTGTAGACAGAGACATACAGAGAGAGAAAAACTGAACACGAGAAAAAAATCGAAAACGAAAGGAAACTGGAAATCCAGGCCAGATTTCGCAAAGAAGCTGGATTGCCAGTGGATATGCCAAAGGCAAATTTTGGCAACACGAATACACACACTTTCCAAAGAGGCCTCGGAAGCGCGAAATAAATATTTTAAACCATACCGCCAAACCAACTTCGCTAGAAAAATTTCAGGAGAAAATTGCAACAGATACATTTTTAATCGGTTTCTTTTGAGTTCGGACCCTCTTTTAAGAAGCGTAAAAAGTAGGAAACATAATTCCTTCTTGCCAGAAACAGTTGCTCTACTTCTGCCTGCGAATCCAAATGAACCTGGTCATTCTTCAGAAAGCGATGATGAAAATTTGACTGATTTTTATTTTTTTTATTTTTTTATTTTCAATAAATGACTCGATGTAATATTAAAACGTTTGTTTCATTTACTAATATCGTTTAAAACCAATATTGACCACAAAATAATTTTGGCCGCGTAGATCATTCAAATACCCGTATGTGCAGCGGCTTTGCTCGCGAGGTATCTCTATAAATTATAGCCTATGTTACTCAGTTATATAGCATTCTACTGATGAAAAGATTTTTAATATCGATCCAGTAGTTTTTGAGTTAATTCAATATAAAAAAAAATTAAATCTTTTCTCTTTATATTACTAGTGTTAACAATAAGATAATGGTATATGTTAGTATTAAGATTATTTAAAAGTATTTCAACATCCGGTCGAACCCGTTGAAGTTTTTGTGATTTTTCTGTTTATATTTTGATTTATTCCTTAATAAATAAAAACAAATAAAAAAACGCGTCCTTTTTTTTTTGGGAATTTATCAAATATCTTCTCCCGCTCTGCCCAGAGCGGGAGAAGTTATTAAGGCATGGCAGACTCTTACTGACTAAAACCCACCCGTGTTCCTTCAGTTGCCTGTACGTTGCCAGGGGCCAAGGTATCGCTTTCGGACTTTCCCGCGACCCCGGCAGGCATCAGCCGTAGCGGACCTCGTCAGTTGTGCTGACATCTCTTTGAGGCGCGCTTGGAACACCACGCGCCGTCGTCCCCGACCTGGTTCTTATCGGACGGCAAGCTATCTATTGCTCAGCGTCCGCAGGCCCACGCCTACGGTGGCAGGGATACGGCCTGGGATTCCCGACGCCCATGGCGTCTCCTGCGGCGGCTAGGGGTAGCGTGAAACTCCGCCTTCACGAGCATTACTACTTCGCAGAAGGAGGTGACGGATTCCCGAGCCCTCTCGCTCCGTACCATGGCCTGGACCAGGGCCGGACGCGAGAGATCACCGCCACCGATCGCCTCCACAAGGATACGGCGGTGCCCCGCCCAAGCCGGGCAGACCTCCACCGTATGCTCCACCGTGTCCTCAGGGCGAAGGGTGGCAGCATATTTTTACTGGCTAAAAATAAAACAATTATGCTATTACTAACTAAGTATGGTGATTGTGATAGCCGTTTGGCTTTTAAAACATAAAACTCATTGAAAAGCTACTGTTCAGTAACACATTGAAAAACTTTTTTTTTTTATTCTTCTTCATGGAAAATTTTCTAACCAATTCTATCAGGCAAGCCATATAAAATACCTACGACAATTTAACAGCAATTCCAACAAAGCGAGTTCACAGCTCGACACGTGCCAACATACGGTTTTCAATATATTTTGCGCTTTCAATTTTATTTTAAGGCTTCGCTGATTAAAGTAAAGGAAAATTTAGAAAATAAATCACACTTCCAAAGCGAACTCATTTGTTTTTAAAGTAAATCATCGCGGATTCACAACGAGACACCGTTCGAATTTCGAAGTGATGTTTAGAGAATAATGTTGGATTTAATAGAAGGTGATGTTAATAATAACAGCTGCAGGGGTTGATCGAAGGTTAAGCTATACTTGCCGCGGTCAGTTCGTGGATGGGTGACCATCCATTACATATCAAGACCCCTCCGTTCTTCGGAAAGCACGTTAAGACGCTGGTTCCGGCTGTAATTCGTAGATCTTTGATAGGTAGGGTAGTCAGAATCCCAAAAGTCTGACAACCAGTCTTATTTGTGGAGGTCAGATAGGCAGTCACTCTATGTAAAATACTGGTATTCAGCTGCATCCGGTTTGACAGCTTCCAGTCTAACCAGATGTAGATGAATACCAGTATTTTTAGCCCCAACATAGTTGGGAAAAGGCTAGGCATAATAGAAGGTCCTTTTCGATAAATAATTATTTTCCGTGAGTCGGAAAAGATACGTTCTTTATTTGAATGCTCACTTTGAGTCCATGGGCAATTTTTATTGGCGTGAAAGTACTATGGGACTGGGACCAACTCTGAAATAGCCAAATAAAGTATTTCTGCTTCAAAAGTTTTGTCTGCAATAGCAGATAATATTAAAGATATCTCCGAGTTGGTCACGTAGTAAAAACTGTTCATATTATTCATGACTAGCTAGTGTTGAATAGTATTGACGATTTCACCCGTTTAAGTCTCGATCCCATGTGGATATCGGGTTAAAAAGTATCCTACGTTCTAATCCAGGTCATGGTTTACCCATGTGCCAAATTTCATCCAAAGCAGATCGACCGTTTGAGTGTGAAAGCGTAGCAAACAAACAAATAAGGATTTATACTATTCGTAACAATTACTTTCACCCCCTTTTTCTTAGTGTATCGATGGCAATCTAAATAGTGTCGGCCCAGAATTTGGCAACGAGTTGAAACTCGTTGCCCCCTGAAAGATTGATATACACAAAACACTATTACACAATCAAAGTCAAACTACACAACAAGGTACTGAACTAAGATTAATTCCCGCATTATGACTGTCACAACTCCTTTCAAGTTTACTGAAGCAATATCAACATTATTTTAGAACAATAGCCATTCTAATAGTGTAATGAAACCCATGTAATGTTTGAGTATTCATTATTAATTTAATGTTGGTAACACTGCCTTTGTTTCATACTGAAACCCCGCTGTGCCTCGCAAAGCACATTAGGCATTATTGTCCCGGCTGTCATTTGTCTGTCATCTTTGACAGTCGTTACGGGAAGTCAAAAGCCCGAAAGTAATCTGTCGGTCCCGGCTGTCATTGGTTGATCTTTGACAGTTGTTTTGTCCCGGCTGTCATTTGTCTGTCATCTTTGACAGTCGTTATGGGTAGTCAAAAGCCAGAAAGTAAGCTGTTGGTCCCGGCTGTCATTGGTTAATCTTTGACAGTTGTTTTGTCCCGGCTGTCATTTGTCTGTCATCTTTGACAGTCGTTACGGGTAGTCAAAAGCCAGAAAGTAAGCTGTTGGTCCCGGCTGTCATTGGTTGATCTTTGACAGTTGTTTTGTCCTGGCAGTCATTTGTCTGTCATCTTTGACATTCGTCACGGGTAGTCAAAAGCCGAAAGTAATCTGTTGATCCCGGCTGTCATTCGTTGATCTTTGACAGTTGTTTACAGTCAGCAGCCCGAAAGTCTGTCAACCAGTCTTACCAATGGGTATTGTGTTATTCAGGAACTGGATTGGTGGAGGTCTGATAAGCAGTCGCTCCATGTAAAATACTAGAATTCAGCTGCATCCGGTTAGACTGGAAGCTGACCCTTACACCGTTGGGGAAAGGCTAGGCAAATGATGAGCCATTAAGCACTGTTTTGTTTCTGGTTTCGCTTGTAAGAAATAAATGATTTCATGTTCATGGTAGAAGGGCTTCTAGCTCAAAGTCAAAGTCAAATAATTTTTTTCAAATAGGCCCTTAAAGGCACTTGAGAAAGTCAGAATTTACAAAAAAAAATTGAATTGATTCTAGTTGCCCCTTCCAAAGGGTAGTTTTCGCATAAAGAAAAATGGGCAAGAAACTCCACCGTTAATCTTTTAAAATGTTTTACAATATTTTGTATAAGTACATTAGTTATATAATTATATGTGAGAACGATGCTCCTAGGATAAAATTAATATACCATAATAGGTAAAAATAATTAAGAATTAAAAATTAAGCAACAACAGATAAATTAATGTGATAGATACATGGTGCTCACATATTTACAAACATTGTAAAAGTAGACGATTTTCCTAAAATTTTACAATTATTAAGTCAGTGTGTGAGGAAGTAATCACAGAATGTAAAATCAATGTAAGATATTTAAAACACTCAAAACACTCTCAACACTCACTCAAAACTGGGATCTACTCCCTACACATGAAATCCGTAGTTTAGACCAAAGTTACGGTCGTTTTCACTACGTATCTATCACCTACAGACATAATATATAAATTAGTTCGGAGCCCGAACTAAGAATGAATGACAACACAATTTGATAAGCCCTACTCGCGATGTCGTTTTTGCCCAATTTTCCCGTTTTGACGGATCAACTACTTTCGGACGAGTCAGTATCTTGGTTGTTGGACTTAAGCGCAGGCCACACCGCCAGCTAGCGGGCGGGCGGGCTAGGCGGGTGGGCGAAGCGAACCAAGGAAACTATACAAACTACGCGAAATATTGGCGAGCTAAACTATGGGGTTCACACCGAAAACTACGGACAGACGAGCGACGGGCGGAGCAAAATCTACGCTTTCTCTTCTTCTTCTTAATTCGAAGAGAATTTAACAGAACTTTCGTCGATATATGACATATTCATCGTTCACAAACAACACTACACTGCTATTCGAAAGACGAGCGTCGACTAGTCTACTCGAAACGGGGAGGACGGGCGAACGAACCGGGCGCGCCAACGAGGTGAACGAGTAGTTTCGCTGGAATCGTCGGAAATTTCGTTAGCTTAGCTCGTTAGGTTAGTCGGTAGCTCGCGGTGTGAACCGAAGTATGTAAAGAGGTGAAACGATGTTCGACCGCCTAGCCCGCCCGCCCGCTAGCTGGCGGTGTGGCCTGCGCTTTAGAGTAGGTAGATCTCCAGTTGCGTATTTTGGTAGATTTGTAAGGTCAAGCTGAACTCGCCGCAGTCGGTCAATAGCCCATTCTTGACAGTAATTTAGGGACAGTTTCCATAAATCACAGTAGAATTTATCGGCTATATTCAGTGGACAGATGTTCATTGTTCATCTACCGACAATAGTATTCCACCTGAAAGTAACTTTACCCTCAACCGCAGGGATCTTTGTGTAACGCTAAATTCCGGAAAACTGAGGGTAGTCCCACAAAAGGTTATGCATACCTACATAAATTCCTGGACGTATTGTTTCTACAATATGTCGAGAAAACCTTATTACCTTGCCTCTCTACTATCTATTATACATTGTAACAGCGAATCCATTTACTCGCCCTTAAGGCCCCAATTGCACTATCACATATTTATGATACAAATATGATCAAATGGTCAAATTCTATGATCATAGTTAAATGATGCTGTTCTTCATTTTTACATATTACACTTATATGATCATATTGTAAGCAATTACAAAATAAATCAATGTTTTCAATGTGAATTTAAGGTTTTATTAGTACGCAACTTGACTAATAACAGCAATTTGGTACGATAAATGATGATACTGTATTTAAATATTATGTTATGATTAAATACGTAGAAATTAACTCGAGTTCAAATAGAAAACATTCATGATTAATATAATAAATAGTTATAATTTTAAATAAGTTTAACGTCCGGTCTATTGACTAAAGATTCGCGCGCTTTGCCGCATTTTTGTAACGGGGACACGAGGTGTCAAGTAAATCGAATACTGTTTGCTGGGGCATTATATTTTGGACTGTCGAGTTGGACAGTACAGGCAAAGTGTAATAAGTGTATACCTAAGTGGTACTAAATAAAAGGATTTACCGCAGTATAAGTGACTTTTCTTTCAATATAAACGTCATACTTAATCAAGATGGATAACGATTTATCCGTGTTTGATTTAGCAATTTTTGAGGTTAGATAGATATGATCATATTTGTTCGCTTGCTATCAAATAGGATCCCATAACTATGATCATAGACAATATGAATCATATGTAGTTATTATACCTTCATAGGGTCTTCATATAAAAATGACTCGTAACATCTCTGATCCCATTTCTATAATAGTCTAATAGGGCTCTAAGACCAAGACCAATTTTTTTTTGATATTCGGATAGCTCATGAACTAAAGAATAAAGAATATGAATAAAAAATCTTGACTAATTAAAAAGTTTTGCAAAAATGCAAAATTTCGCGGGGGTTCTGGTTAACTAACATTGCATTAACTGTCACAAATTTTAAATTATATAAATTTAATTAATTTTTATTGTAATCCATAAAGAAGTAGCTATAATATATATTATAGCAAGACCTATTGCGATATATTGTCCATAGTAATCTTCGAGTGACCTCAGACGGAGCCAATAATATAATAATAATAATATTTATTTCTAGTACGCACCAAAAACTTCGCAAAAAAAAGCTAAAGCAAAGTATATTTATATTTATCACAGCTACATCTGTGACGGGCTTAATTTGAATACAGGTGGTTGATAATTAATAATTAGAAACAATTATGGACCCTGTCAGGCAAAGCAAAATTTTAAATAAAAAGGAGAGAGAAATACGCTTTCTGTTGTGTGATAATTGAAAGTACTGAAACTACAATAAAAAACTGAGCAGAGAAGCCGATTGGTCAGCGAATGTGCGCTTTTATAATTTTTAACGTGACGATATTATCGTGAACGTCCACGGCATCACGATAAAACACGGAAGCAAAATGTATGGAAAAATATGAAGCTGATTTTAAATTTCCGTCAACGATAACGTTATAATGTGCACGTACAATATCTCCATACATTTCTTGAACGTGGATGCTTTCCCTAGGATCAGAGAAGTCCTCTGTTATTTTTGCAATATTTTCATTTAAGAAACATTTCAAAAAATTTAGATTCATTAATTATTTTTTTTATGCATTAATAAAATTAAAATATAATACCCTAACCAACACTAAAACTATTAACAAACTTAAATATGGCGTCGAAAAAATCCTCCGCACCGCTATCAACTGGTAATGTACCCAAGAGACTGGCTTATTTACTGGCTTTTAACTTAGCCCCTGGCCAAGGTAGAAGCCAGCCGTTTGTAGATTTGGTTAAAAGATCTTAACAGAAAAAACACTACACATCTTCACCGAGATTTCTTAGTTAAAATATTTATCACCTTAGTTATCATAGCATATTTAGTTCTCAAACTAACCATAAAGAAATGCTAGACAAATTCTTAGGTTGTGACTTACGTCATACTGAGAGCGGGCGATAATTGGAAGCGAATTCCTTTCTTTGGTATTGTTCGTCGAGTTGAGCTCCTTCTGAGTTGAGCTCCACAATTACTGACAAATGCTTGCACTGACTGGACAAGTCCACTCAAATCTGTGTGGTTCTTTTCTCAAAATACCATTTCAGACGCTAATCTACATGGTCCTCATATGGCTTGACCAAGATTAAGTCTGGACTTTAAAAGTGACTGTGACCTCTGAGTTTGTTTCGGCCTTTCTTCTCAGAGTAGTCAGATAGGAAATGCCGAACTCATCTAGCCAATTTATTTTTAATTTTTAATATGACGTATAAAAGTGAATCCGATATCCTATTTACAGAATAAACAATTTCATTTCATTTGAATTGGCGTGTGATGTAGTGTATCTAGGAAGGTATTCTTTGGGGCTCATATAAGAAGTAATAAGATAGATAGATAGATAGATAGATAAATCGTTTATTTAGTGCACACAAAAAAACAGCACAACATACAAAAACACGATTAAATAACTACTAATAATTAACTATTAGGAAATAGCTGCAAGGTGCCAATATAAAAAACAAATAAAAAAGGAAGAAAACAAGACATTGTGATGACACTATTGGCTATGACACACTTTAAAATAATGGATTGACAGCGAACATAAAAAAGTGCGGTGTGCGTCTCAAGGTTGCACCAAATGGGAGTCTAAAAGCATAAAAAACGGTATCAAAACGGCCGCTGATATCAATCAACTCAGCCTATCGCAGCAGTGATAGTCTAGCGGCGTGACCGTCAACCTGCCAAGTCATAGGTCTCGAGTCGAGACCTATGACTTGGCAGGTTGACGGTCAGGTGGACGTGAGGTGGACGGAGAGGTGGGTGTCTTGGTTTCGAAGTCGAGACTCTCAACTTCGAAACCAAGACCTCTGACTTTTCGGATTTATTTGCGTATTGTGTAATTATCACTTGCTTCAAAAACGGTGAAGGAAAACATGGTGAGGAAACGGCATGCCTGAGAGATATTTCTCGACGGCAGGTGAAGTCACTAACCACACGAAAAAGAAAGAAACAAAGATCGCAGTTAACATACCTTTCCCTGCGACATAACACCCAGTATCTCGTCTTACGTATCCATTCTGTCTTCAAGGTCGTCGGTGCACCCAGCTAGCGGGCGGCCACGTTACTTTTGCCAATTCGCGGTTTCCTCTCAAGAACTCATTTGCTCGCCCCAATAGCTAGAGATTCTTTGAAAAACATGGTTGACGCAGTTCGGTTTGTTACCCCTGCAAACTATGTACAAGTGAAAGTCAAATTTATTTCAATTAGGCACATAAAAGGCACTTTTGAACGTCAAATTAACAAAATTGATTCTAGCCGCCCCTTCCAAAAAGTAGTTTTCGTATGGAGAAGAATGGGTAAGAAACTCCACCGCTACTCTTTTAAAGTATTTTGTATATATTAATTTATTAAATAATTAAATATGTCGGTAAGTCCAGTTCTTTCCTGATATTTATATACGAATTCTTGAATAATTACGGTATTATTGTTTCCATCACACCGCTCAGCTCATCGTTTCGCTGCCGCTATTCTCAGACCGCAGCCTAAGTCTGTTTAAATCGTCGAACAAAATGCTTCAAGTTCCTGACCCATCTACAAAAATATTTCAAGAACTGTTTACCAAGAAAACTTAGCAAAGTTCCCTTTGTGAAGCAAAGACGGTTCGGAATAAGTTAAATTGGTAATAAGTTACGAATAACATTGTGAATACTTTTGATGAATATTTTTAAGAAATTGAAGAAAAATTGCTGTTTTTTTAGGCCTGTATTTAATCGAACCTGAAATAATTTCCATTTTGCTTTCCTGAAATTATTATTCAACACTAATATTATATTAATTATAATTTAACAGCCTCTGTGGTCTAATGCTTAGACCACCCGTCTCAGACGCAGAGGTTCCAGGTTCGATTCCCAGAGAGGGCAAACATTTTTTCAACGCGCTCGCTGCGTTTGCATAGCGTGCACACCACGTATCCGGGACGTGTTCGTCGCGTTTGCGTAACGAGAGTGATTGACGTGAGTGCACAAGAGTGAGTCATACAAGCGAGTGTAAAATTTTGTCAAAACGCGGAGAACACGTCGCATAGTCGCTTCGCACCCTCGGAGACCACGCTCACAATTCGTTCTCGTTGGAAACACGCTGGCAAATCGTCAGTGTGATAACACTGATATTTTTCTTAAGTTTCAAAGACCAGTTTCGCAAATAAATAGGTACTAACCTAGTATCTGGTTTCAAAGGGCTGTTGTTCATTTTTCATCGCGCACATGATTCTCAACGTTCGACCTTGCACCGAGAGTTGAAAGTCCAATGCTACAGTTTTTAATGCGCTCGAGATGTGCTCTGTTGGATTCTCAAGTCCGATAGTTGAAAATCCAGTGTGCGTTTTCTAGCGCCGCTACTAGAAAATATTATTCAGAAAAAGGAAATATTTCATCATTAACGATAGATTTGTTTGATCACGCACGGCTTGATCTAAGTCCACCTGGCTAGCCACCACCATGTTATCTAAGTCTGTCGCCATAACAACAATGTTAACAGCATTGTTGTGTTTCGGCAGTTAGAGGTAAGATAGCCAGTTCCTCTGTGGTTGAGGATTCTGGGTGAAGCTCGCTTCCACCTCCGGCCTGATTATCACTTACCATCAGGTGAGATGCAAGCCAGGTGGTTTAAAAAAAATAATTGTGCGCTTCTTTTTATGAACCTATACCTGATAGACGACAGAGTGACAGAGTCTGACAGACCCCTCCGCCCCGGGAAGGGCGGAAGGGTCTGTCAGACTCTTACTGACTAAAACCACCCCGGTGTTCCGTCTCACACTTGCACCGGGAATCGCGGGATCTAATGCGACTTCCGCGATCCCCGGCTAGTGCCGGCCCGCCTCTGCGAACCACCTCGAGTTAGGGGGGGAGTGAGGTGTTAAACTCCCCCCTTACATCATAGAGAGGCGCGAGTGGAACACTACACGCCACCATCTCGTGTCCTAAGGAGTAGAGGACAACGGATTTCCCCAGATCCGTCGCCCCTGGACCCATTTAGTTCTAACCTAACCTAGCCCATTTGCTCGGGTGACCTAGAAAGTTTCTGCGACTAATTCAGGTCGTTGTTGGTCATATTTTTAACCTAACCTTACTAATTTAATCGGGGTATCTTAGCTTAGTTGCTAACTGTGAGAGAAGGCTCCATTATTAAAAAAAATGTTCATAATTAGAAGCTCAAAAAGTTTTTAGACGTTCATTCATTTTGAAAATGTTCTTTATTAGAAGGTCAATAAGTTTCTAGGGGATTAGTTAAATACCAGATTTCTTATTTTGTTTCTTTAGTAGGGTTGAAAACATATACATTTATAGTGATTAGCTTATGAACGTCTATTCGATATTGTAGTGTTATAATCTAAACATCACTTCGAAATTCGAACGGTGTCTCGTTGTAAATTCGCGATGATTTACTTCAAAAACAAATGAGTTCGCTTTCGAATTATGTGCGCTCACTTGAGTGAGGTTCCAAGTAAACTTTATTCATAGATTATTTTAGACCGTGGTTAAACTTTATCTAAAGTCATGATATTACTGAAAGTCACATAACAATGCTAACTTAATTTCCACTTAGAACTGCACTTACAGTATTTAATTATATGAACCTGTAACTCAGTTACTGCGATACTGCGGTTCAACCAGGTGGCAGAGAGTTATAAATAACCGCAGTTAAGCCCCTACCGGCTAAAACAGAGACGGTTTAAACGATTTGAATATGGCTTTGGGTACACAAATGGTAGGAATTAAATTTATTTAATTGTGTTTGATGTGATAAAATTAAAATAATTAAAGTGAATAAGATATTTCAGCGAATAAAATCCTCACTTGTTTGTAATACCTCTGACTGTGTTTCTGTTAATTATCATAAAAACTCAAGAACAAAAATAAATTTAATTTAAGGACGTGTTTCATTTTATTCCGAGGACTATGTAGTAATAAAATGGAAAAATAATAATAAAATGTATTATTGACTTATAAAAGTTGTAACATTTTAATTTGAAGCCCTGACTCTTGAACTAGGTGGTACCTATGTTACAGGGGCCTTATTATGAAGTATTAATGCCATCATTATTCCACTGCGAAAAAAGGATGGTGCTAGCGGCCTTGTATAGCTCCGTCTCTCACTCACACTGGAGTAATGGTGGCATTATTACATCATAATACGGCCCCTGGAGTCAGTGTCTTCACTCGTATTTTGAACATTAACATTTATACAAAAAAAAAAAAAAAAACTTATAATGCAGGAAACCAATTTAGTGCATGCATGCGCTTGAGTGGTTTGTGTGCGTGTGTGTTTGTTGTGTTTTTTCGTGTATATGTGTGTGTGTGTGTGTAGTATAGAGTCACTGTGGCAGCTAAGCCAACCGGGGTTGGGTTTGTGTCAGCTTTCAGTCTAACCGGATAGAGCTAAATACCAATATTTTACATGGAACGACCACCTATCTGACCTCCACAACGCAGTTACTAGGTAACACGATTTCCCTTGGTAAGATTGGTTGTCAGACTTTTGGGCTTCTGTCTACCCATATTTATTTAAATGAGTATTAGCCAATTATTTTTAAAACAGTAACCGTGGAGTTTCTTTCCGGCTCTTCTCCGAAACGACCAATTGGAACCGTGTAGCTAGCTTCTGACGTTTCGTAAGTGTCTATGTAGGTCAAAAATCTACGAATGACAGCCGGGACCAACGGCTTGACGTGCTTCTTGAGGCACGTAAAGCAGTGTAGTGATAAATCAACTTAGGTTTAAAGAAACTTTATTCTCAATAAAGACATATACATATCACTTACTTGAGAACAATACATAAATTAAGAAAGAAAGAAAATAAATTTATTTGAGTCGGGTCCAAGGCACATAATATTTATACAACAATAAAAATAACTTATATAAAACACATAATATAAATAAAAGAATAGCACCGTGTGCCAAATAAGCCCAGTTCAGCATAAATGCCAGACAATTAGTGTCTGTCTCTGGTTTTGAACTGGACCTTATGCTACGAGGACGTCTTACGGATGTAAATCAGTTTTAAAGTGTGTGTTACGCAAAGTTCGTCGTCATCATATACAAACTAGATACCCATCCAATGCTTTTATTTCTCCAAAAGTAATTGATCCGCAATTATATACTGACCAAGTTGAATTTTAAATGCATTGAACGAGTGTAGATTTCTTATGCTAGAAGGTATTCTATTATACAGTTGTGCTCCTTTAAAAGTAAGCAAATTTTTTCCATAGTTAGTTCTAGTTTTGGCTGAAACTTAAATACGGGTTGATTCTCACTACCCATTAAAAATTATCTTGAAGAGTGCTAGAACTACCTCGAGCACACACTTCAAGAGAACTTTTAGTGCGAGTTGATGTAAAGCTTCTACGTAGATAAGAGAAAAAAACAGCCATGATTTTAATCACCCACAAATTAATTGGCGCTTTAATTGATTTTACGGGTCACAGTTGAGCACCTGTCACTGACAGGTTAGCGCCAAGTGAAATGAATTACCCTACATCCATATCATTATGGTTTATGGGCTTTTAATTTTATTAAAGTAGATATTAGGGACTACATAAATAAGGATTAAAATTGCCTGCACGAGTGGCGTTATTTATATGAGGAACAGGTAGTAAAGTTCACTCGTCCTCCATAGAAAAGGGAGAATCCTGTGACCAGAAGTGTCGTTTCTGATGGGCTACTGCCCGACAATTGTTGCTGGGACGTTGTATAAATAGTGGTTGCGCGGTAAACCCTGCTTGCGCGATGCACGATTTCGCGTGACGTCAGTGCTCGTAGCGTAGCTCGCATGTCAGTTGCAATTTTTTGCCTGGCAATTTTTTTCAATACCTTGATTCTGTTATTGTCACAAAGCTCGTACAGCTATTGATAAATGAGAGGAAGGCCTGAAAAAATTGTTAGATCTAGCAATTATACCTAGGAGTTTAAGGTTTGATTTCAAGGTCGAAAAAAATCTTATTGAGTCGGGTATTAGAGACAAACCGCTAACCAGAACCCTATTGCATAACACACTTTCAATGATAAATCTGAATGATTTTTAAGGATATTGCTAATCCATTGCTTCATATGTTCGAAAAATGTATCTGCTCAACAACGTAAATAACGCAATGAATGTTGTTGAACTGTCAAAATGAAAGCCATTGCTGCTGTTCGCGTGTTACGCAATTATCCCGCAGAGTCCAATCCAATCAAGTGGCAATCGTTTTCAAACCGTTTCGTATTTCTATAACGACTTTCAGCAGGACTAACATAAACTTTTCATTAGTTTATGTCAGTTCATTACCTTTTCGACTTTTCCATCACCGCTAGCTATCCCTGATAGAATTACACTTTAAATAATAATAATACCATTTATTTTAGGCCCATAGAAAAATACCTTAACCTAAAAACATACATATTTTAATAATAGGTCTTTACCTATGAAATTTATACTACGAATTTTTTTCATGTATTTTTTATTTGTATTAATCGAAGTAATCACCCATGCATTCAATGCATCTTTGCCAACGCAGTGGCAGTTTATTCTTAAAGAAATCAGCTGGACGGGAGGCAACAAATTCTTCAAAGGCATTTTGTACTGCCTCTCGGGTATTGAATTTTTTTCCCGCCAAGAAGTTATCCAAATTCTGGAAAAAGTAGTAGTCTGTAGGCGCAAGGTCTGGTGAGTAGGGCGGATGACGGAGAGCTTCCAACCCCAGCTCTTGCAACTTGGAGACCGTCTGCTGTGCAGTATGAGGTCGCGCATTGTCGTGCAGGAGCAGCGGAGACGAGCGATTGACCAATGCTGGTTGGAGATGTGCCAGCTTCTCCATCATTGTGTTCAGTTCTTCACAATACACATCTGCAGTAATGCTCACCCCGTTTGGTAAGAAGCTGTGATGAATCACATCGGCGCTAGACCACCAAACAGTGACCATCACTTTTCTAGGGGTAAGTTTTCGTTTAGGGCATTGTTTAGGTGCTGAACCAGGATCCAACCAATTTGCTGAGCGCTTGCGGTTATCAAACAGAATCCATTTTTCATCGCAGGTAACAATGCGGTTCGAAATTCTTTCATTTGTGTGTCTATTGAGCAGTGCAAGGCACGTCTCGACGCGTACTTCACGCTGGCGATCATTGAGTTCGTGGGGCACCCATTTGTCAAGCTTTTTTACCTTGCCAATTTGACGCAAATGGACCAATATTGTTTTGACGCTAACGTCGAAAGCTGCTGCTAATTCAGCCGTAGATTGTGTATCATCAGCTTCCACAATCGCCTTTAATTCGTCATTGTCGACCAAAGTCTTCGGACGACCGCGAGGTTCATTTTTCAGGTCGAAATTTCCAGAAAGGAAGCGAGCAAACCAATAACATGTGGTGCGTTGGTTTGTAGTGTTAGCTCCGTAAACGTCGTTGATGTTGCGTGCCGCTTGTGCCGCGTTGCTGCCACGACGGTACTCATATTCCATAATTACTCGAATTTTTAACGTATCCATGATGTCGAAAAATATTGAAATGCGATGAAAATGTAACACTAATCAATAAACAAATGACTACTTTTGGAAAAAAAAAACCATGTTTTTAAAATAAAATTAATTTGAAATTAGAATTCTTAGCCAAACAAAAAATATTTTTATTTGAAATGGCCAGTACTGCAGAACGGCAATTTCATAGGTAAAGACCTAACAAAAACTTGTGTTAATAAAAAAGGCTTAGATGGCAGTGAACTCGGGCACGTGCGGGGTGAGGCTTAGGTTGGGACTTTGTCTAGGCTTTCTGATGTCCGATTTGGTATGTGTTTAACCGCCTCTGTGGTCTAGTGGTTAGACCACCTGTCTCAGATATCACAGAGATCCCGGGTTCGATTCTCAGTGGGGGCAAAATTTTCTCTTGGGTGTGGTTGGTGGTAGGGCTTGTTCGCTTGGCTAACTACTACCATCATATCTAAGTCTGTCGCCATAACAACAATGTTAACAGCATTATTGTGTTTCGGCAGTTAGAGGTAAGATAGCCAGTTCCTTTGTTATTGAGGATGTGAAGCTCGCTTCCACCTTCGGCCTGATCATCACTTACCATCAGGTGAGATGCAGACCAAGAGCTTACCGGAAGTGAATAAAAAAAATATCGATATTAATCTCTTGTAATCCTTTGTAATTCAAATTGGCTACAACATTCATGATACGAGTTGACCGTTTAAAATACTTTCAGAAACCGGTAAAGTCCCAACCGTTGCTTATAGTGACGGTAACCTGGTCCGGACCGTTAAGCCCCGGTTGACCTTGACGCGCGCGCCAAATGAGACGTGGCACGCGCGTCAATGTCAAACCGCGAGACTTGACAGTTATAACTTTACAAAAGTGGCGGGGCTTTATCGTCTGTATAACATTTTTTTTTTCGGTTGGTAACTTTGGGTATAAGACCGGGGAGTGTGAGATTCTTACCCCACTAAAACCACCCCGGTGGTAACCATCTGCACATAGAAGGGGCACCTAAAGAGCGATCCGAAACCCCCTCTATGCAATGCTGGTTAGGGCACATCTCTGGGGAGACTGTAAAGGGAAGCTCCCGAAACCTAAGTGTGCAAGGCAGCACTTGACCCCATCCACGTATATACCTGAGCCATTTCGAGAAAAAATGACCCTAAAGAAGGTACTAACACAAACATTTACAAACAATTTACAAGACATTCAAAATCTCTATTGAATGCATTTTTTTTTAATGCACTGTTTAGTTCTTAAGCTTTAAAATATAACGTATAACGGAGTCAACTATTGCTGATATATCTGATTAAAAATAAGAAGCAAAACAGGCAATTTTAGCGTGTCACACCTCCTGTCGCTAACTTTAACTAACCGATGTTCATGGTTTTTTAAGACACACCTCAGCGTTTATTGTGAGGTTTTAAAGAATTCATTTTTTTTTTCAATTATGACATTAATTTTAATAACAAATCTTATGTTATTACAAAAAAAAAAAAACTTAAAATAATGATAATCAAATTAGCACCATCGATTTGGGCCGTTCAGACTAAGTACCCCACCAAGGTAGACATTCCACTTTAGTCACTTCAGTTTTATTTGCTTTCAATAGTACAAAACTACCGAAACAAGTTATTTTATTTTCATGGTAACGTTATTATGGTGGATCAGCCATTTCTTTTTACCCATCGGGCAACCGTGACGCGGTAATCGGTGACGAAAGGCGTACGAACTACAGGAAGTCAAATAAGAAGTTCAGTATAGTCACAGCTATAACGTGATACTGGGATGTTCTTAGAACATTCTTTCATTTGCGAATTATACTTTATATATCTGTCTTTAATGAAATAATGATTTCCTCTAAAAGAACAAAGAAGGTTTTGTCGTCATTGTTGTTACTAAAGCGGGATTTCGACACGTCCGTTTAGTGTCGTGAAATATTAGTGGCATTTTAAAATTGTCTATTTTGTCCGCTTAGTCACGGGTCAATTTTTCTCGGAATGGCTCACCTACGCTTTTTGATCATAAAACGCCTGTTCACCTTTTTCGTAAACATTGTATAATTATCGTTCCCGACAGCTTTCTAAAATAATAATTGCAAATTAATAATTATTGCTATTTATTCATTAGTTACATAATCAAAAACCATCAATTTTAAGCAAGGTAATTCGCAACCAAACACAAATTAATTGGTATTTCTGCGTTGATTAATATAAGGCTGAGGGCTGAGAGGCGACAGCGATTTTAAGTAAGTCATAAGTCATAAGTCATAAGTCATTTAATCATTTGTTAACACAGGTACAATAAAAAGTTGTTATAAAATAAAATTGCAGGCGCGCTGTGATATACCCGAAGGTGTACAAATATTTATAAAAGTCATTAATATTGAAATTGATAATACTAATTCAAAATAGAAACAATATAAAAAAAAAAAAAAAAAATGTAAAAAATGTCAAAAGAAAAATATAAAATAATGTACAAATAAAATAAAATATAAAAAGCGACAAAATAATAAAATAATAATTAAAATAATACACTATAAGCTGGCAACACTGGCAAGTCAACAAACGTTTGAATTTTCATATCCTATATTTTCCATATATATGTATTTCCTCAGCCGCATTTAATCCCAAAAACTACGAAAACCATAATAAACCCTTTGGAATAATAGCAAAATAATAAAAAGACAAGACAAAACCATAAAATGAAAACAAAGAATAAGCCAAACAACAAGAATGACGCCTGTCAAAGTCGACCTACAATAAAACAATGATGATGTACCCAAGATACCCAAGTAAAACGCTATGTTGACTAGATCAGCAACGAGACGAGCACGCCCACCATCTCCGGACTCTTCGCTCAACTCCGCCTCGCCGCCGCCGGTACCCAGCCCCACCGTGAGCGCTGTGTCAACACCGGCCGCGGTAGTTGCGTCGAGCTCGAGTGACGAGTATTTTTCTCCGCCGACGTCGCCAACACCTGTACGTCGGCAGGGGAGAGGCCGGCCACCGAGGAGCTTGGGACTTAGGGGCCAACCGGCCCCGAGCCGGGTCCCCGCTACCGGTGGTTGTGTGCAGCGCATGAGATGGACTCAGTCTATGAACGAGAACGTCATGCGCGCATATTACGGATCTACAGAGGGAGGAACTAACCTCACTGCGTACCGTGTTAGGATGCTGTCTCTGTTTCAGGAACTAGAACCAACCGTCAACGTCTCGGCCCAACGACTGTCGGATCAGGTGCGGGTCATCCAACGCAATCATAGGTTGGACGATGCCGCGCTTGATAGGCTGCGCTCAGAGGTACTGAGCAACCATATCGTCTCAACTCCGGCACAAACCGCGGTACAAGCGTCACCTATTGATGTAATCCTGCCGCGGTCCATTCTTAGTGTCGAGGAGGAGGATGATAGGGTTGCCACAGTAAGTAGCCAGTGCAACGTCCGATTGAGGAGCGCACTGGAGGATGCGTTTCGTGAGTATAGGTACACTCCGACCGATCTTAGACCCCGATTACCACGTCTACCTATGCACAAAAAAAATAGGGCGCTGGTGTGTGCCTTGGACTCGCAGCTCAGCAACTTTTTCGAGAGCAGCGAGGATCTCGTTGATACACACTCGATCCTGTATTGCGCGGCTGCTGCGGCATGTCGTTTAGCTAACGTCAAGTTTCCAAACAGTGACGGAGCTACTCGACCAAAACCAGCCGTACCAGCCTGGCAGTGCAGGATCGAGCGACGTATCGATGGAGCCAGGGTACTCATCGGCAAACTATACTGCTTCAGGGAGGGCAATACACGACCACGAGTGATGCGCTTTGTAAGGCGGGCATTCTCGGGGACTGGAATCAGCCCTCGAGAATACATGTCCCGTGTCACAGAGCGCATCGACTTCCTGAAGCAGAAAGTTTGTGCATGGGCGAGCCGTATTCGGCGGTATAAGCGGCGAGTCGATCGATACATGCAGAATCGCATGTTCCAGAGCGATGAGAGGTGGGTATATAGATCTTGGGAGCGACCTGAACAAAATATGACGGACGTGTGCCGCCCGGATGATGCCGCCACGAATGCATTCTGGCGCAACATCTGGTCGGTGCCCGTCTGTCACACTGAGGCTGGCTGGATGCAGGATGTCAAGCGAATGTGTGAAACTATTCCAGAAATGGACGCTATACTGATCACGCCATCAGACGTGGCCAGAGCAGTCCGTCCGTTACCGAATTGGAAATCTCCGGGACCGGACGGACTGCACAACTTTTGGTTAAAATGGCTGATTAGTTCACACACTCGCCTGGCATCTCAATTCCAGTCATCCCTAGAGTCTGGGTCGCTACCGCAGTTTCTAACAACAGGCGTTACCCACCTGCTCCATAAGTCAGGTAGTCCCGCGGAACCCAAGAATTATAGACCGATCACATGTTTGTCAACGGTCTATAAACTTCTTACATCTATTTTGAGAGCGAAAATTAACACACACATTGACAGTAATTCAATCATGTCTGTCTCTCAAAATGGATGTAGGAACGGGTCCCGTGGTACTAAGGAGCTACTCCTCATCGATATGGCCATAAGCCAACAGGTTCGTCAATCCCGTAAGAATCTGTCGACATGCTGGATAGACTATAAGAAGGCCTACGACTCGGTGCCACATACATGGCTCATGAGGGTGCTGGAGTTGTACAAAATAGATGCAACTCTGCGCTCCTTCCTGAT
Organism: Xanthia icteritia; assembly: GCA_949128155.2. Taxonomy (NCBI): domain Eukaryota; kingdom Metazoa; phylum Arthropoda; class Insecta; order Lepidoptera; family Noctuidae; genus Xanthia; species Xanthia icteritia. The sequence continues at coordinate 7,278,384 of OX421959.2, read as the reverse complement.
GTCATGTATGGGGCAATGGAGGACGGTCCTTCGCTATCCAGGATGTCGACAGATTCAGGGGAATAATGAACCTGTATGGATTAAAAGGGGAATATTCCAGGGTGATAGTTTGAGTCCACTTTGGTTTTGCTTAGCCCTGAATCCTCTAAGCACACTGCTGGAGAATTCAGGACTGGGCTATCAGCTGAGGAGAAGTGGTCAGGTCATATCTCACCTCCTCTACATGGATGACTTGAAACTCTTTGCCCCCAACAAATTGCGACTGATGGAGTTACTGAAGTTAACTGAAACATTCAGTAACGCCATCAGGATGGAATTTGGTGTGGACAAATGTGCAGTCATGCATGTAAAGCGAGGGGAGATTATGGAGTCCGAGGGAACTCAACTCACGGACGCCATACACCTTAGATCCCTCTCCTCAGCCGAAAGCTATAAGTATTTGGGTATGTCGGAAGCGTTAGGCATCAACGTTGCTGACATGAAGCAATCGTTGAAGGAGCGCTTCTTTGGTCGCCTGAAGAAGGTATTAATTAGTCTTCTTTCGGGCGGAAACAAGGTGCGCGCCTTCAACGGTTGGGTCATGCCGGTTTTGATGTACTCTTTCGGCATACTCAAATGGACTCAGACCGAACTCGACGCCCTGGACAGGAGGGTCCGTACACTACTGACCGCAAACCGGATGCATCACCCACGTTCATCGGTGATGAGACTGTACATCCCGCGGAAATGCGGGGGTCGAGGCTTTTTAAATGCGAAGACCCTCCACAACCGCGAGGTGTGCAGCCTCAGGGAATATTTCTTAAAAGCCGAAGTGGGTATGCACCGTGATGTGGTCGCAGTGGACAAGGGGCTCACCCCGCTCTCCATGGCTAAAGAGAACTGGCGCAAACCTGTGGTACTTACTACAGAGGACCGCAAGGAAGTATGGCAAAGCAAGGAGCTTCACGGGCGCTTCTATCGGGCTCTTCATCAGCCCGGTGTAGATTTCCTAGCGTCCGTATCCTGGCTACGTTTTGGTGACCTTTTCGGGGAAACTGAAGGTTTCGTCTGTGCAATTATGGACGAAGTTATCTTGACGAATAACTACCGAAAATATATTATGAAGGATGGGACGGTTGACGTGTGTCGGGCATGCCACCGTCCGGGTGAGTCCATCAGACATATTATCTCTGGTTGTTCTCGTCTGGCTAACGGCGAGTACTTGCACAGGCATAACCAAGTGGCCAGGATTATTCACCAGCAACTTGCTTTGAAATATAAACTTGTGGATTCTGAGGTACCGTACTACAAGTATGTGCCCGACCCAGTTCTCGAAAATGACCATGTCACGTTGTACTGGGATCGGTCTATCATTACAGACAGGACTATTGTTGCCAATAAGCCTGATATAGTAGTGATAGACCGATTAGCGCGCCGCGCAATGATAGTAGATGTTACCATTCCACATGACGAGAACCTCGTGAAAGCTGAGAAAGAGAAACAAATAAAATATCTCGACTTAGCACACGAGGTTGTCGACATGTGGAACGTGTGCTCCGCTATCATTGTGCCGATTGTCGTAACGGCCAATGGCCTGATGGCCGAAAGCCTCGACCAACATCTCTCGAGGCTCTCATTAGGCGGTTGGATCAAGGGCCAGATTCAGAAGGCAGTACTCCTCGATACGGCTCGTATTGTGAGGAGGTTCCTGTCTCTGCAGCCCTAACCACCGGTAGCTTGGACCCTGCTCCCGACACCGGCGGAACACTATTTTTTATATTTTTAAATGTTTTTAATTTTTTATTCTAATATTTAAAAATATAATTTATATGTATATAATTAAATAAAGGAGAAAATAATACAAAATGTCACGTGAAATGTCAAATGGAATTGAACTATAACATACTAGGTCAAAAAACAGTCATTACAATTTGTCTGTGAAAAATTCCGAAATGTCGTAATATGCTTTATTCAACAGCAAAGATTTAAGCCTTTTCTTAAATAAGCATACGTTTAATTCTTTAATTGAATTTGGTATCTGGTTGTAAATGATTGGCGCCATACAAAAGACACTTTTACGCATTAATGCTGTATGGGACCTTCTTACACACAAGTTATTATTCTGAGGTCGAGGTCGTGAGTTATAAAATGATAATTTGGTAAACAGGTCTGGATTGGTCTTAACAAATACAGCTACCTCGAAAATATATAAGCACGGAAATGTCAATATTTTGTATTTATATGTATTTTGTATGTATTTAAGGCCATATTCTCGGCGGCAGCGGGCAGCGGGCCGTCGGTGGCAGTGGCGCGAGAGTGGGTACAGTTCCATATAAAACTATGCATTTGAACGCACCGCTCTCGCGCCGCTGCCACCGCGGCCCTTATTAATTACATTTCAAAAGCGTATTATAATCCTACCACGACCTAAGCTCTAACCTCAAATGTTAATTCAAAATTCAAAAGTCATTTATTCAAACTAGGCTGAGAATCAGCACTTTTCGAACGTCAAAATAACATAAGACAGTCCCCCAAAACGCCCACCCTTCACCACTTCCTAGTGCTTTAGCTGGGAAGAAGAAGTGGCGCAACAAACTCCCCAGCAGCACAGCTGTCTGTTCAGTTAGAAAAAAAATGATTCTATATAAAATTACTTAATCTTAATTACCTGAATTCTACAAATCCGCTTCCCGCTACCGCCCCCACTTAATTTACTACCTAATCTTAATTATCCTTTGTATAATTTCCTAGGCATTACCAGCTTCATCCTTATAATCCTATCGTTTGCCATTGAGTCCCTCGTGTCTTCTGTCCCGTTTTAACTCGTTCTATCTCTTTCTTACTTGAAGATTTGAGATAAGTAGGTCAGAAGGGTAAAGTTGTGAATTTGGTAGGAATAGAGTAGGTATGTTTGACAGTCTATTAGCATATTTGAAATTATGGTGCAGTTACTGCAAGGTTAGGCACTGTTCCTATAAATTTACGGATTGTTATCCGTGGGTATTTCGACTCGTCCTTAATTTCTTACCAACATTTCATCATACAACAATCTACATTTAAAATAATGCTATTCATCTGCATTCGGTTAGACAGGAAGCCGATCCGATAGTTAGAAAGAAAGAAAGAAAGATTGTTTATTCTGCACAAACTAAACGCACTTTACAAAAAAAAAATACAAGATGCTCATTTACAAATTATGTCCATTGCTTGATGTCAGGGCCAGAGACCAAAGACAATTTACATTGCGTAATGTGTTGCGACACTAACAAAAGAAAATTGTTGGGAAAAGGTTATACAGATGATGATTTCATCATCGCCATCATTCACTTAACGTATCCAATAGTGTCCTGTCCTGTCTAAGTGAATCCTGAAAATTCTCAAAATTACGCTATATAATCACCACGCTTATTAATGATCACCACGCTTATTAATGATCACCACGCTTATTAATGATCACCACGCTTATTAATAATCACCACGCTTATTAATAATCACCACGCTTATTAATAATCACCACGCTTATTAATCATATTAAATTTATGACTAGACTATTTTTGCGATAGTCTAGTGGTGTGACCGTCGGACTGCCTAGTCATAGGTCTCGAGTTCAAACCCAAGGCTCTGAAACCTCTGACTTTTCGAATTCATGTGCATATTGTATAATTATTACTTGCTTCAAAAACGGTGAAGGAAAACATTATGAGGAAACCGGCATGCCTGAGACATATTTCTCGACGGCAAGTCAGAGGCGGCGCATATTTTCCCTAAACTTGTTCCTTTTTTAACGTTGTGTTCTTTTTTTTTGCGTCATGTTTACCGCAAATAAACGTATTTTCTTTGTTTTTTTTTTAATAAAAACTTTAACACCAGGCTAGTCACTAACCACATTAAAAAAAAAGTAGTCATATTTTTTTTAAGTTATCCATCTATTTAAGTTATAACTGCTGTCCCACTGTTGGGCAAAGGTCTTTTCTTACTTTTCCTATTCTCTTTATTTTTTTACCTCGTCCAAATTGGTCAGAAACCAGCCCAAATTGTCACTCCAGCGTTAACAATATTATTTAGTCACATTTTTTTTCCATCACGACGTCATCATTTGCCTAACCTTTTCCCAACTATGTTGGGGTCAGCTTCCAGTCTAACCGAATGAAGCTGAATTCCAGTATTTTACATGGAGTGATTGCCTATCTGACCTCCCCGCCTCTCTCCCATTATCCAGTAACTGGTTAGTACGATGACAACCAGTCTTAACAAGGGGTGTTAAGACTGGTTGTCAAACTTTCGGGCTTCAGACGACCCGTAACGACTGTCAAAGATCCACGAATGGCAGCCGGGACCAACGGCTTAACGTGCTTTCCGAGGCATGGAGTAGTAGAGATATGGTACGGAGTAGTAGTCGAGGTACGGTATGTAAAGATCACCCATCCACAGACCAACCCCGGCAAGCGCAGCTTGACGTGATGGATGGACCCGTGCGGTTGGCATTACTTAGCCACGAGCTCCAAAGTTAAAAATTTATTTAGCCACAAAAGAAACCATCACGTAAGCAATAAAAATAACTGGTACAAACAATAATCTTTTTATTGCTTTTGTCCACAAATATAATAAAAAACTTCAAACATCAATTTGCGAATGTTTGGTAACACTTTCTAATCTTATAAAAAGCTCAAAACCTATAAAAACTCGCCAATCCCTTATACATTTATCTTACGAAAATGTATGGAAACGGGAAAAACATCTCAAGAAACCAATCTCAGACAAATATACACCATATTCTTTCAAAGCTAAAGTGTTTATTCCAATGCCAAGAATCCGTTATTAGTCTTGACAATTTTATGCCTAATGTGAACCTTACCACGATTATATTTAGGTGTATTTTTCAATGACTTCAAGGTTACTTTCAATCTACGGAATGTTCATTGAGAAGTTATGCAATAACCATCGTCCTCAGGTTTCAGTTTAACATAAACCATAACTAGCTATAAATAAAGTGTATATTCCATTAAGTTTTCAAAACTTCCATTTCAAACCTAATTATGAACTTTATTGGTATAGTGTTAAGATGTGTTTTGCGATGTTATCTGATTCTCTTTATGTTCGCACGGCAATCATGAGGAGTAAGAACACATCAAAAGTAGGTGGATCTTACCATTCAATACAGGTCGAGAAAGTTACTAAGGGATTACCTATCTCATGAGGTTCAGGAATTACGTTGGGCAAAATATTGAGAACTAACAGTGCCCCGTGGTTTCACCCGCATTAGTTTCGATCCCGTGGGAATATCAGGATAAAAAATATCCTATATGTGTTAGTCCAGGTTACAAACGCAAATGTATAATTGCATAGCACATGTGTGAGTACTATGTACCGACTATAAAGCTACCATTTAGGTACTTGGTATGTCTTTCATTGACTTGAATGTGCCTTGGCGGCTGAGAGTATGTCATGCTCACTCTAATGTCTCGCTGACGGTGGCGCGTGTGTTGGATCATTTAGCTCCCTTCAAAATGGTTGAGCTGAATGGTGCTAATCCATGCGTCATGTTCGTGAACGGGCGCCGTCAGTAGGGACTGGTCATCTCTTAGCTGCCACGGCGATTTTAATTTAATTTAATGTTTGAATTTGTTTTTATTTTTATTTCTAACGGACGCTTTTAATGTTTTGATGTAACCAATATTTTGTAACCATAATTTGATTTAAAAGAGTGTCCGTGGAGTTTCTTGCCCGTTCTTCTCCATAGGTACCTACTACGCTTTGGAATGGGCGACTAGCTTCATATTTCTGACTGACCGACCCCTTGAAAATTCAAAAGTGCCTGTAATTGGTTTATTTGAAATAAATGCTTTGAGTTTGAGTTTATAAACTATTTATGTCAAATTTCATCTAAATCTGTTCAGTAGTTTTTGCGTTAAAAGTAACAAACATCCATCTATCATTCGATCCTCACAAACTTTCGTGTTTATAAGAAGTATTAAGTAAGAAGTTTAGAGGTCAGGAGAAACCGTTTGATGTCCAATACTGGTCATTACATAAAAGAAAAATATATTTGTTATTCATGACCAGCTTTGGCCAATTAATAACTTGTAACAAACTTGTCTTGAAGTAGCTTATTAATTGAAAGAGAAATAAACATTGATGGCTTTGATCAATAATGATAGATACTGCTCTAAATTGATTTTATGTTCAAAACTTGGCATTATGAAAATATCCCGTACAACAGTACAGTCTGATCGAAAAGTAACGTATGAAAATGTAAACAAATGAATCAGAAAACGTACCATGTATGACCATTTGTAGTGTAAATTACAAATTGAGTGCTTTGATTTGAGTGGTACCCGAAATTCTAATCTAAACTAATAATATTTAAAAAAAAACTGATTTAATTTATTGTGTTTGTATGTTTTTTTTGTTACGCTTTCACGGCTAAACGGCTGAACCGATTTTGATCAAATTTGGTATAGGGATACTTTGAACACTAGAAAAGGACAAAGGATACTTTTTATCGACATACCATGCGCGTGAAGTCGCGGGTGGAAGCTAGTTTTAAAAATATGTTTTTCATTTGGCTATTGAGGTTAACCTCCTCCTATTGAGGTTAACCTCAAATTTTTGTCGATAATTTTCAATCACAATTTAAAAATGTTATTCAAACAATAATTATTGAAAAAAGTGGTGAGTTATGAGGGTGAATAATTCTTTATACAGAAGAATGTGTTACTAATCCCCATAAGTTAGTGATTGCGTAAAAAAATAACCTAAACAACTTTGTTTGTATTTACATCACATATTTTTGGAACAGACATTAGATTAAATTGGCAAGGGCTGGTAAATGTGGCATGTTGAAAGCCTTTACTCATCAGTGAGTTGTATGCCTTAAAAACCTACGAATTAGCATTCATTGTTGACACATTTCGTAAAAGCACCCAACATAATATAAACGCAGTTTCCATGTTGTATTTACGTCGCATTATTTGGCTACGTCGTAGCCCATAGCTACGGCGTAGCACGCGTTTATTTATGGCGCGTAGCGATAGTTTGCTTTGGGGCGTGCATGTTCACACTTGTTCGGGTGTTTCGACTTAGCCGTGCGGCAAAATATACTTTCGATTTTGCACCCCCTTGCGTAAGTAGGGCTTAGTTCGACTTTTTTGCCTCATTATCTTTGGAACGTTTTATGAAGATTATTTCTGTGATAAATTCCCACAGTTTAGTCACTTTTTCTAGCCATTTACAAACATCAATCTATCATTCTATCCAAATGTTCCACACACGCCTACTATGCCTGTTCGTATGTTTGCACAATCAGCGATACATCACCGCCAGAAGACGTGGCACTGCCCTAAATTAACCTAACTGACCTACATTCAAACATACACATACATTCTCTAAACATAACTTTGATATTTGAACGGTGTCTTGAAAAAACAAATGAGTTCGCTTTCGAATTGTGTGCGCTCACTTGAGTGAGGTTCCAAGTGAACTTTGTAGAATACTACAGTGGCTTTTTGTATTTTACAAAATTGTTTTATACAATATACGAATTGATTATTATACACAGAGAGTTTTTTAACATTTAATTGATTAAGTAGATAGATATTTATACTGTGTTCGTAAGCGCTACTGCTGATCATAAGGTCTTGGGTTCGATTCCCAGGTCGGGTAAAGTGTTATTGGGTTTTTCTCTCTGGAATTTCTCAGTGGCAGCCTGGAGTCTGGATTTGTGCCCGGTTGATGGCAATAGGCTCGCCCCCTATTACATGGGACTTAAACATAACTGGCGAATGTGGGTGTACTATTGGTACACCCTTGCCTAACTTTTCAGGGAAACAAGGTGTGATGTTATATTATTATTGTATTTATAACTAGCTTTTGTCCGCGGCTTTGCCCGCGTGGATGTCGAAAAATATTCCACGGGAACGTACTACCGGGATTACATACCTAATAGCCGAGGAAAAGGTCATTAACTCCTAACGCTGCGTCCGCGTTGCCGTCAACCATAATTATTTTGTTACGCGTAATTTAGAATCTGTGTTAACTTTTAATTTTAACTGTTAATTTAAATGATATTCAGGCGTATTTTAATCTAAATTAAATGCCCATACAATGAAATTTTTATAAAATTCTGGAAGTTAATAATGGTCACTCCTTAGAAGATAGACGTATGCCATCACGGAATTTTTTGTTGAACTTTTTAATATGAAATTTTATGTATCTTTTACGGTTTACGCGGCGCACGCCAGAAAAGCGCCCAGTGGGAATGATTTTCTCCAAATTCTTCAACAACAATCGTCATATTTAAGCCAATTTACACAAAACCATAATTAATTATACACCAAAACCTTCCTCATGATTCGATTGGTCAAAACCGTTTGAAAATCCGTTCGGTAGTTTTAGAGTTTATCGCGTTCAGACAGACCAAACGCGGCAGGGGACTTTGTTTTATAATATGTAAGAAAAATCCTATTGAATTTAATACAAGACAATTTGAAATTACACCTTATTTTCTAACATCGTAATAGCGATCTCTCTTTATAAACTCGCCCTGTATATACACATTATAGTTAGAAGTTAAAATCTATTTACATATTTTACACATTTTGGGACAAAGTGTCAGTTAACTGCAAAAACTTGTGCCAAGTTAAATTGTTATGTCCCAAAGTTGAAACATTTACAAATTATATTTTATCGTCGGTGGCAACTGTAATATAAATATTAGACATAACACTTATACCGAGTATCTATACTAATGATAAAGCTTAAGGCTCGGTGCACGAAAAATACCCTTTTTCGTCAATAGTTTTGACGACACAGTTGGCGCAGTGGTTAAGTGATTGACAGGTTTGGGTCTGGCTGTTTGTTAAATGTGAGTTGAAATGTTTGTAAAGGCACCCACAATACAGGAGAAATTAATAGAGTGGGGCAAAGTAAAAAAAAATCTAATTGTAAGAAGAAAGCTTGAAATCATTGAAACGGTCTGTGTAAGTATAAAAGTATAGTTGTCGTGGTGCTAAACCATTCGTGTCAGTCGCAGCACCTGTTAATAGTTGCATCACTTTTGCGCTCTCGAAAATATGGTTTATTTCGCCTTTGATTTACATAAAGATTGTTTCATCAAAATATTAAAATATAATATTGATTTAATTTTAAGGATAGTTGAAAACTAAAGTGTGATTTTTTTATTTCTTGATATGGTTTGCTAAATAATAGGAAAAAATACATTACAGACAGCGTTTAAAAAAAAAATGTTTTTTCAACATTATATTTCTGCAATATTTTGTATCGAAGTTGAAAAAAATGGTTCAGCCACATGTAAGTAGACCATACGTCGTTATTTCGCGGGCTACCTTTGCGGATCCACGTTAAACAGAGAAGGAGCAGGCTTGATTAATCCGTGTGTATAATTAATGATGTCAAAACATAAAATTTATAGCGCTTCCATTAATCGTAGTAATGAAGAATAATGAATTTATGAAGCAGATGTACCTTGTGGGATTGTTAGTTGGATTTAGAAGCAAGAAATTTTGCACAAGAGTTCCTTATATAACAAAAGTGAGCCCAAAGGAAGGGTTTTTGAAAACTCACCCCTTGTAGGGGTTCAATTGGGGATGAGAGTTTGTCATTTTTGCATAAGTACAATTTTACATTAATTTACTGACAGACAACGCATAGCCTAAACCACCAGGCTTAAAAACATATTTTTTCTCAAGAGTTCCTTATACAGGGTCAAATTAAATTAGCTTATATTATTCGTTTTATAAGGAACTCTTGTGCAAAATTTGTATAGCGCAAGTGAGTTCTAAGTAAGGGTTTTTGAAAATTCACCCCCTGTATGGAATTAACTAGGGGGTGAAAGTTTGTATAGAATTTTGTAATTTTTTCCGATGGGAGATCACATCGAACACACTCTTGTTTTATGATAATCTAGGAATTTTTAAATCCAGAAGCGCCTAGATAAGTTACAACTTAATCAAATAAATCTGTCTATACTTTTCTCAACTACGTTAGGGTCGGCTTCTAATCTAACCGTAAGCATGTGTTGGATCATTTAGCTCCCTTCAAAATGGTTGAGCTGAATGGTGCTAATCCATGCGTCATGTTCGTGAACGGGCGCCGTCAGTAGGGACTGGTCATCTCTTAGCTGCCACGGCGATTTTAATTTAATTTATATTTTTATTTCTAACGGACGCTTTTAATGTTTTGCATCGTTCTCACATGTATAACTTCAACTTGAATGATGTAACCAATATTATGTAACCATCTTATTTTATTTAAAAGAGTGTCCGTGGAGTTTCTTGCCCGTTCTTCTCCATAGGTACCTACTACGCTTTGGAATGGGCGACTAGCTTCATATTTCTGACTGACGGACCCCTTGACTATTTAAAAGTGCCTGTAATTGGTTTATTTGAAATAAATGCTTTGAGTTGAGTTGAGTTTTTGAGCAGCGAAATACCAGTATTTTACATGGAGCGACTGCCTATCTGATCTCCACAACCCAGTTACTGGGTAACACGATACCCCTTGGTAAGACTTTTGTCAGAGTTTTAGGCTTCTAACGACCCGTAACGACTGTCAAAGATTTACGAATCACAACTGAGACCACCGGCTTGACGTGCTTTCCAAGGCACGGAGGGGTTTCGGTATTTAATGAATGGTCACCCATCCACGGACCGACCTCGGCAAGCGTTGCTTAACGTTGAAGATCGAACCGGCTGTTATTATTTACCCACGAGCACCTCCCTAAATAAGTTATAAATAGGTTACATATAGTGTGAACTATCCTGAACCGCATAATTTGCTTAGCATCGAGTGATACTGAACTGATAACAAAACTTATAACTCTATTTAGTTCAAGACACTACCGACGTAAGCATTTCAGATCCAATCAATACGAGATTGAAATAGTTTATTAGCCAATTAAGTATGAATAGTTCTATAAACTCATTGATTAAGGATACGCGGAAATGGGAGTATCTATGTCTGATTTATGTCTGTATAACATTGATTCGAAACAATTATTTAAATAGACCTTATGTAGTTTATTTATTTATTTATTTAGAGGTATAAAAAGTATGTATTAGGTATGTTGAAACTGTTGGTACTCCCCGTCACTTGTCCATAAGGGTTCATTAGAAAACCAGCGTCAGACAGAATTTGTCTGGCATTAATGCTGAAATGAACCTTTTTGGCGCAGCCGTGAGGCACACTATTATCGCTTTATGATTATTTTCATTTTTAACCGACTTCCCAAAAAGGAGGAGGTTATCAATTCGGTTGTATTTTTTTTTATTTTTGTATTATGTGTTTCACGAACTGTGTCCAAATAAATACTATTCTTTCTTTCTTTATTTAATTGATTCCTCTTGGGGTTCGGATGAGAAGTATCTTGGTGTAAAGCTCGTGTTTTGAGAATGGTAGTTATCTTTGTAGATATATCAACGTAATCAAAGTGTACGTTCTAACTTTATTATGTTCCGTTCTTTTCCCACTTTTCGCTTTTGTTCCACTACTTGCTACGTGACTGCCTCGTTAGTCTTGGGTCGGGTAAAGTGTTATTGGGTTATTCCATCAGGATTTTTTTTGTAACAGCGCGGAGTTTGGAAGTTGGCGGTGTGATACCACCGTTCCTCTGAAAGCACGTTAAGCCGTTGGCCCTGCGCCTGATCTCTCCCCAGTCGTGTCGGATTGCCGTCCCATCGGACTATGAGAGTGAGAGGAGAGAGAATGCACCTGTGTCTGCGAACACACTTGTGAACTACAATACCTCCCACGCCGAAGGCTGATCCGCTGATATTGGTCGCCATGGCCGAAATTCGGTCTGGAGAACGAATAAGTGAAATAGACCATAGTCTACATAATGTATATTGCGTTTGAGACAAATATTATTGAAATGATTGGGCATTGAAGTTGGTTTAAAAGGCACTTAACCAAAGTTAAAACAAAAATGTTGTGTGGTCAATTCGCCGTCGCTACTAAACGAAAACAAGAATTAAATAAATTGACCTTGAAATCGATGTCCGTACATGAAATAACTAGCCGAATGGACAACCTCCTCAGTAGTACTTACACGTGTCGCGGAAGCAACCTTGAGTAGGTACACTACGAAATTGTGGCAGATTTTTCAATTCATACTTTGTGGAATATCTGAGCAACCACTAGTTGTCACCAGTATTATGTGAACTTTACCTATACCGAAGTTGCGAATGTCAGTCATAGACACTTGGATCGCTTTTTCGCGGTCGACAATTTTTTTTCTAGATTTAGAAGCTTAAATATAACCACAGGCCTCCTCTCTTTGAGAGGAAGTGGGGAGATGTCACAAATGTCTTCGAACTTTTGGTTCTAGGACATACCGTTTTCCTCACGATATTTTTCTTCACCGTTTTGAGAGCAGCGGTGATGAAATTATTTACACAAAGTAAAGCACCTGCTTAGATTCAAACCCATGACAAGAAAAGAAAGAATATGCATTTATTGGCATGCATACATATTACTCCTTAAAAGTAATAAGATAATATATCTTTTAACTAATAAAAGAGTAAAGAAGTCCACTGACGGATAACAGTCAAGACACCTTCTAACGACCACTAGGAACGACAACTAGGGTCGTTTTCTACTACATATAACTTACGGACCATATAGTAAGTAATATAGAGTAGGAAACGCAACTAGTTCAGTGCCCGAATTAAGAATGAATGACAACAAGATTTGACAGTTATTCTCTATTGGGCTCGTATCTTCGTTGACGGACTTAGAAAGCAGACCCCCAGCTCTGTCAAGAGTGTAGTGACAGAAAAAGAAAACCCTCTTAAAAGTACGAATGTAATTGTTCAATAATTTCCTCTTACATCCAAATATAGAGACCGTAACTGCAGCTGCTCTCCGTACACAAGAAATACGCAAAACATTTTCAATAAAAAAAAGATATGTCGGAATTTCAATTTCCACTTCAAAAGAAACTAAGTACATTATCCTAACTTGTAAGTAACATAAGTTTAAGTTAACCGTATGAGCGTGTACTGTAAATATTGTTTGAACTCTTTACAAAAGGAAAAGTTTTGTGGGACTCAACTATGTACAGGCATTATGCAGAAAAGTTATAGAAGTCTCATGGTTAGAGGATCGTAGTCAAAACGCACTTAGCATCTGACGTTTCATAAGTGCCCATGTAGGTTTAAATTTGATATGAAATTTTAATATGAATTGGTACACATGATTTTCAATAAATAGACGTCCCACAAAAAAATTTTACTGCCAAAATTGGAGCAAATAATGACCGTAACGCTGCTGGGACCCAGACCTCCTGACTTTGATGAGTAGGGTATAATGTACCACGCGGGCCCAGTGCGTTTTGGTTAATTTTTGTTCTAGGACATGCCGGTTTCCTCAAGACGCTTTCCTTCGCCGTTTTGAGAGCAGTGGTCATGAAATTATTTACACAAAGTTTAGCGCCTGCCTGGGTTCGAACCGTACTGAACTCGTAAGTCGGGGCCCGTATCACTAGGTAGCTGTGACATAGGAGTTGTAGGTTGCAATTCTGGTCGATATGTTACGGTAAGCCCTTTTCTGTCGGCGGGCAAAATTCTAAGGATAAAAATCACCATCGACAAAAAGCGTGACAAAGTTCAAAACCTGTTGTAATTTAAAAAAAAACCTTTTTTACAGGTCACTCTTTAATCAACTTAGAATACATAACGCTAAATTAGTTATTTGAGTACTTAAATGGCAATTGAATTTCAACTGTTTGAGATAATGAATTCGTTTAGCATCTTCCTGAGTAAAAACAAACTACGATCACCAAAAAAAATCTTTTTCAAAAAGAAATGACAACGATCATTAATATGGTCAAATACAAAGGCTTAATGAAATGGAGCTTCGTATTGAACAATTTAGTGGCACTACGCCACGGGGTATGCAAAGTCCGCCGTGCGATAATACGCTATGTGGGGGGAATACGCGAATTTTACGTGAAATACGAGTTTCATTTCAACAGTAACAGTTGTGGTTTTGGGCAGTGCAAAATGAGCAGCAGTAAAATTAGACAGTCTATGTTGTCACTAAAGAATTAAATGGGGAGTGTTAGATAGTTATGTAATGGAATTTATAAACGTGTGAAAAACGTCAACGGGAACTCAAAGTTTAGATTTATTTGCGAGTATCAAACTATGTTGCATTTAAATGATCGTATCTTTTTATTGCGTTGACTTAAGAGCTTCATTTTATTAGAGCTCTCAGCGATCGTATACTTAGGTATTTGATCTAAATTTTAACTAGATACCTCTAGTTGAGCTCCTTAAGTTCTGGGTTGAGCTCCACGATTACTGACAAATGCTTGCACTGACAGGACAGGTCCACTCAAATCTGTGTGGTTCTTTTCTCAAAAGACCATTTCAGACACTAATCTACATAGTCCTCATATGGCCTGTCCAAGATTATGTCTGGACTTTAAAAGAGACTGTGACCTCTGAGTTTGTTTCGGCCTTTCTTCTCAGAGTAGTCAGATAGGAAACGCCGAACTCATCTAACTAATTTTTAAGATGACGTGTAAAAGTGATTCCAATATCCTATTTACAGAATAAACAATTTCATTTCATTTCTACACGCGCCTGAGAAAAAGGGTCTTGACAGACAGACAGACAGACGGACCACGAAGTGATCCTATACGGATTCCGTTTTTTTTTCCTTTTGAGATACAGAACCCTAAAAACCTGTTGAATAAATTCTTACATATATACTCCATTACCTATTTTAGTTTTACTTCTTCTGCTGTCACTCGCTTTTGCCTTTTTAACATACCACAGCTAGTCTCAACAAACATTTGCCTACCACCTACACTTCTGCCCACCCCTTTCAATATATCCATGACGACAATATACTCTAGTGCTCACAAAACAAAACGGTATGCTATTGACAGTGAATTTGACCCAGTTTCGGACAAAGACCGTCGAATGCCAGCTCTATATGCATTATTGGAGGAATTTGTAAATAGTAGACGGTATTTAGCTTTGAAGCTGAATAAATATTAGGGTAATTTTGCCCAGTACCTACTGAGAAATACACACACAATTTACATCACAATATATCATACTAAAATACAAAATAAATTAATCAGGTACATCGGAAAGCACGTTAAGCCGTTGGTCCCGGTTGTCATTTGTAGATTTTTTTACGGGTAGCCAGAACCTCAGGAGCCCGAGTCTTACCAAGGGTATTGTGTTACCAAGTAACTAGATTGCAGAGGTCAGATAGGCAGTCGCTTCATGTAAAATACTGCTGGGAGCCGACCCCAACAACAGAAGAATACATATGGTTCACTCCGCAAAATCACTTAAATAAAAAGCATCTCTTGTTACGACACAATAAAGTGCAATTCAGGTCGCACAGCGCTAATTACCTCCTACGCCTAGAAGTTGCCTCTCTTTCTGTCGCGTAACACTGACTACGTTACACTCACTGAATGTACCCGACAAGACGGGCCTGTCGCGTCGGGAAAAAGCTACGCTGACTGGGTATTAGTAACTCTTTGTGAAGGAGCTTGTTTGGGCAAGAACTATATCAATATTCTAAGTTAACACGTTCGGTGCGGTATCGGGTTGATTAGATCCGATGCTCATCTATCCTCCAGTGCGGGGTAAAAATTGCTGTGCCAACCGCTGATGCGGGACAGATATATTTGGTCTCCCTTTGAATATGAATGAGACGGTTAATGTTTTGGAATTGCCTCATTAAACAGATAATCTGGGTACGATAAAATCACATCGGGTTCTTACGACCCGATTCCGACTGAAGCAATTTTTTTAACGTCTAGTGTGCTTATCGGTTCTAAACGACCCGATGCCCGATGACCCGATAGCCGCACAGATTACATGCTAGTTGAGCTAGTGAGGTCCGTGTGTTTAGATGAGTTTTTAAATTTGTCGAAAGTGTCACTGAGAAAGCAACCAATGATTCTGGAAATGGATTCAAGATCAACTTTACCAACATATATATAGCGGATACAGTTCATAACTTAATCATGGGTAAAAAAAACGGAATTGTTGAGGATGTTACGATAAATTACGCCAAGCAATAAGGTTCAGGAGTCCGGTTCAGGAGTCCAGTTTAGGAGTCCGGTTAAAGGATTCAGTTCAGGAGTCCAGTTCAGGGGCCAAGTGCAGGGATCCAGTTCAGGAGCCCAGTTTAGGAGCTCAGTTCAGGAGCCCAGTTCAGAAGTCAAGTTCAGGAGTCCAGTTCGACGGCTCTTGAACGCGTTTAGATGTGCTGAACGAGTTCAGTTTCATTGGTGAAATCAGCCCTAAATGTTAATTCAAGATACGGAATATGACTATATTTATTATCCCTTAAATCTATTTTCCCCTATTTTACCCTTTGGGGGATGATTTTAGAAAAACACTCAAATGCGTAATTCATACATTCTTACCAAAAGCTTAAAATTTTAATCTGCATATCCCTAGGTTAAGAAAGGCTGGGTTTCCCACACAAGCTTTCATCCCGTATGCCCTGTAGGATTATATTTGAGACAAAAAAGAGAGAAAAAGTACCCTATATCCCTTTTCAGGATACCATCTATCTCCTCGCCAAATTTTATCGATATCCGTTCAGTGGTTTAGCCGTGAAAAGGTAACATACTGACAGACAGAGTTTCTTTCGAATTTATAATATTATTAGTATGGATGTAATCAACAGATCTGAAAAATATATTAACCATTTTATCGCTATCAATGTTTTTTTTTATCATCCACAAAACTAAAAATGTATCGGCTCTTTTACTAACCAGGCCAGTCTCGACACAGATAGCGAATTCAGAGACCGAATTCAGTCACTAAGTCGTAATGGCATGCCTAGACGCGCGCAACGTGCTTCACAAGAACGGGATTTTTTCGTGCTTGTCAAGTAATTTTGACCGTCTAGGGACGCCATTACGACTTTGCGACTGAATTCGGTCGTATAGCGATCGCTATGTATGTCGAGACTGACGCTCCTGTGCGTATAACGGGTCGTAAAGATCTGACAGGCAATAGTACATCTACCTACGATTTCAGCCTTTTATTGAGTAATTATTTGTCAACATATTGCTATAAAGGAACATGCTTTAATCATTATACCTCTAAAGATAAGTCCTCCTAAACAGATGGAAGTCGAACGGGTCTTTTCGACCCAGCAACTCACCAGGAACAAATCGCGCTTCGGATATAATAGACCCTATGCCGCACCGACTAGAAGTCATCAAATTTGACTAACGCAGAGAGCATATTTTTAAAGGGGCATGAAGCATTTCAGATGGCCGATGGGGCCGAAAGGTTCTGAAGTTGGAAGGCCTCCCACAAGACGACCGATGACCTTGTGAAGACCGCAGGAAACCGCTGGATGCGGGAAGCACAGAATCTGTCGACATTGCGGTGCTTGAGGGAGGCCTATGTCAGTGGACGTCTTTCGGCTGAAATGATGATGATGATGAGGCATTTCAGATTCTGGTATTAATTTGGAATCTGGTATTATAAAAGTTCATATAGTGGTGATCCAGTGGTATCGGCCCCAACTTACGAGCTGTAGGTCGTGAGATTTAATTTCATCACCACTGCTCTCAAAACGGTGAAGGGAAATCATCGTGAGGAAACCGGCATGTTCTAGAATCAAAAATTCGAAGACTTGTGACCAACCCGCACTGGACCCACGTGGTGTATTATGGCCCACTCCCTCTCAAAGAGAAAAAGCCAGTGTCCAATGCAGAGGGAACATTATAGGCTGATTATAGCCTATGGTTACCACTTACCATCAGATGGGCCA
This sequence comes from Xanthia icteritia, assembly GCA_949128155.2. Lineage (NCBI taxonomy): Eukaryota > Metazoa > Arthropoda > Insecta > Lepidoptera > Noctuidae > Xanthia > Xanthia icteritia. Next base: position 7,260,621 of record OX421959.2, on the reverse strand, counting down.
CCAGCTAGATTGTCATCCAATCAAATAAGAACAACTTTCATTTTGCTAGTATAATTTATTCCGTCTTTCTGACATACAAAAACATAATTAGTTTTTTTTTTACTACAAATTGAACACTTTATCTCGATACAAATGTCTTATTTTATTCTTAGTTATGAAGCTACTAAAGCAACCGTAAAGAATTCTAGATTTGAAATTGAAAGACTCACCCATTGGATCAGATGCTTCCCATCGGAGGCTGTAAAAATCAATGAGGGATGAAACAAGAATGGAAAAGGAGTTCAGAAAGCATTAGGAAATACGAAAGCAAGTATATTTCTTTGTAATGGTATTACTGTATTGGCATAATAATTATGGTATAAGAAACAACATTACTGGAAAAAAGATGATATTTAGTTCAAACCTCAATGAAGTGAGCGCACACAATTCGAAAGCGAACTCATTTGTTTTAAAAGTAAATCATCTCGGATTCACAACGAATACGTTCGAATTTCAAAGTTCGTAATGAATTATTTTTTTTGTTTTTTTCTGGCACCGTTTGAATTTCGAAGCCATGTTTATGAAGGTCAAAAAAAAAACCAATCAGTTTCTCTTGTTTTTAGACGGATTGTAAATAAGAAAAATGGTAACTTGCTCACAGAAATTGTAGAACGTCTTGTATCTAGTCATAGACATGAACATAATGCAATTTGAACAACCTGTAACCAACGATCTCGAACGTTGTTTATCGTTCCCCTATGAATGTCAAGCAGACGAGGGTCACAATGACCCGCGCTTGTGACCCTCAATTTGTCAATGTCCGTGAACACGTTGAAGAGACCCGCTGGAAGTTTGCTCTTGAGCGACAATTCTTTGAGAACAACAACATAGGCTCATAATTACGTTATACCTAGATACTTAAAATACAGATCTTCCTAATATTGATAAATGCTTTTTTTCACACAGAACGAGTAATTAACACCATGTTTGATCACTGCCTGATTGTTTTGAAGTGAAAACTTCTTTAGGCGCGTTGAGCACTTTTTGGGTGAACAAAAATCATGGAACTCGCGTCATCGTCACCGAACGCTTTCCATGAGCTATATGTATACTGTGTATATATGTGTACTTTTTGGGTGAACAAAAAGCGTGAAACTCGCGTCATCGTCACCGAACGCTTTCCATAAGCTATATGTATACTGTGTAAGTGTGTATATATGTGTACTTTTTGGGAGAACAAAACTCATGGAACTCGCGTCATCGTCACCGAACGCTTTCCATAAGCTATATGTATACTGTGTAAGTGTGTATATATGTGTACTTTTTGGGTGAACAAAAAGCGTGAAACTCGCGTCATCGTCACCGCACGCTGTTTTCACTTCAATCGGCAGTCCCCAAAGACTGCCCCGCATGTTTTTTTTTTAATCACAGGAATGGCAAACTTTCACAGGCTGCCTGATAGCAAGTGGATTATGGTACCTATGGACACATACCATACGATCACCTACCGTTTATAGAGAAAATTTATAAAATATACGATTGAAAATTAAAACTACGCTTGCCCGTGTTGGCCCGGATGGGTGACCATTTGTATAATATATATACCGAGACATATATTGATATATCGTAACGTAACGTAACGTGGTTTCCTCGGAAAGCACGTTAAACCTTTGGTCTCAGCTGTCATTTGTAGATCTATGATTTGTCAGTCGTTACGGGTCGTCAGAAGCCTGAAATTCTGACAACCAATCTTACCAAGGGGTATCGTATTACCCAGTTACTGGGTTGTGGAGGCAGTCATTCCATGTAAAATCCAGTTAGACTGGAAGCCGGCCTCAACCTAGTTTGAAAAAGGCTAGGCAGATATTACTAGGATAATTATACCTAATTATAAAATGTACTACGTCATGAGACCCCTATATGTATATTGTATAAACGGGATCAGTCCTGTCTCTCCTAAACACAGGCTACTCAGTAGCCTATATAGGAGTACAGCGCTTCACCCGCTTACCAGACTGTGTCTGGTCTTTGTAAACAATAAATACATTTTTAAAATTTTTATTTTTTATTTAATTTAGATACTATTGAAAAAGTCATGCATATTTCAAACAGTTTGCCGTAATTCTCCCCATTTTCTTTCAGCATGATCTAATAATTTTGTGTAGTAAAAAACTTAACCAGTCGGCAAAGTTGGTTGTGGGACTGACTGCCACTTTTTTAATGAACTCTTATAAACCAACTAAGTACCACGTTAAATACAGTTTCAAAAACAAGTATCACAACTCAAACAACACATAATCATAACAAAAAACTGCGAAACAAAAGATCGCCTCTCCTTCCCTAAACAAAGTTATGAAATTTATGATACAGGCACACCCCGGTTGTTTGAGGGTGCGGCCCATTATCATTTCTTACCATTCCGTTAAGGTAGGGACAATATTGGCAAATTGAGGAAAAAACACCAAACTTTTGGCTAATATTTCTGTAACGTTTGGCCTGCTTCACGACATCTTGGTGATGAGTACTGAAAGAGAGAAAAGACTCTTATTTAAGAGTCTATAATACCTCAAATTGCTTGGCATGATCCTCCGTTATATCGAAAATACTGCAGAATCCATTTTGAATATACGTACTATGTTTGACCAAAACACGATTCCATATCTCGACAGAAAAATCATCCAAAGTTACTTCCAATCCGAACTATAAACCACTGGTATTAAAAAAAAATACCTGAACTAACTATAAAGCAGATACTATTTTTATTATTTTTCTTAAATTACCATTATTGTCGCCTTAAAAATAAATTACCTAAACTATTGCAGCCTTGGAGCCTTCTACCTGCTGCGCAGTCTCGCTCTCACTCAGTCCGCGAGCAGTATCGTGCGAGCAAGATAAGGAATGAATTTGAGCTGAGTTATTATGGACTGTCATGGAGAGTGCGATTGTCGCATTCCAGTGCTGGGCACGCCACAATTGCGGCGATAAGTCCCCTCTTTGAGGAGTGGCTAGAGACGCCACGGCGTCTTCACCGTCCACCTGACGCAGGACCTCACCGGACGCGGTTGTTTCGGGAGGTTCCTGTTCCGGATAAGGCAGGAGGAAACGCCCGGGTGTAATCATTGTGTGGATCGCCCGGAGGACACGGTGGAGCATACGGTGAAGGTCTGCCCGGCCTGGGCAGAGCACCACCGTGTCTTCGTGGACCCAATCGGTGGCGGTGATCTTTCGCGTCCGGCCCTGGTTCAGGCCATGGTACGGAGCGAGGGGGCACGGGAGCCCGTCACCTCTTTCTGCGAAGCAGTAATGCTCGTGAAGGAGGAGGCGGAATGCGTGAGGAAGAGGCAAATTTCGAGCCCTCACGCCCCTAGCCGCCACAGGAGACGCCCTGGGCATCAGGAATCGCAGGCCGATTCCCAGCCACCACAGGCGCGGGCTTGCGGACGGTGAGCAATGGGTAGCTCGCCGTTCGAAAAAGGTATTATGGACTCTTAAACTAACTTTTCTACTATTCTAACTTCTGTTTTATTTATATGGTAAATAATGTGTATGACCTTTATTCTCTAAACATCACTTCGAAATTCGAACGGTGTCTCGTTGTGAATACGCGATGATTTACTTTAAAAACAAATGAGTTCGCTTTCGAATTGTGTGCGCTCACTTGAGTGAGGTTCCAAGTGAATTTTACAGACTAGCACTATAGGTTTTATTTGATATGGTGGTGCATGTTTATTACCAGCATAACAACGTATTTCTATCACTTTGCCTTATAAGCCCCGTGAACTAACAATATCATTAATCTTCATTGCTTCTCGCCTCAATGGTTAAAAACTGCCATAGTAAATTCTAATCTTCCATAATAAACCCTTGGGTTTTATGGTTCATCTAACTATGTGTGCGAGGGTAGGGAATGCGATACCCTTCGGATAGTGGTATTTGGATGTTTCCTATCCACTTTAGAAATCGGCTTGTGTTATTCGATCCCTATAACATCTTCTACCTCACTTATAATACATACGTTATGAGAATATGTGATGCCGTTGTGAAAATATTAGCCAATTAACGAGATTTATAGTGGGACTGACTACTCGGAGCACTGGTGGCCCATTGGTAGCCCGACTTACGAGTACCTTAGTTACCAGGCAGGCGCTTTACTTTGTGTAAATAATTTCATCACCACTGCTCTCAAAACAGTGAAGGAAAACATCGTGCGGAAACCGGCATGTCATAGAACCAAAAATTCAAAGACATGTGACATCTACCAACCGCACTGGGCCCGCGTGGTAGATTATAGCCCACTTCCTCTCATAGAGAGGCCTGTCCCAGCAGTGGGCACATTATAGGTTGATTTTATGCTATGCTTTTGTTGACTATTCGAGTTGCACGGGCAGTACCTGCCTCACGAATGGTCTTTTAGATCGTTTAAGTTAACCATCATGACACCTTTGAAAGAAAAAAAAAAAAACTAATCTAATCAATACTTGTTTTTTATTTTTATTTATTTACATCTGCCCGCCCCGACTTCGCACGGGTAGCACTAAGTACTTATCTACGGCACACCTACCTATCTACCTCTTACCTATCCTACCTATTTACCTACCTACTTATATACCTAGCTACCTACCCTACCTACCTACCTACTTACTTACCTACCTACCTTCACCTACCTATCCTAAGAACCTTGTCCTGAAAATAAAGAACACAACAAAAAAAATATTATCCCATTAGGTGCAGCCGGTCTCAAGGTAGTCCAGGTTCCGCTCACAATGTTTTCCTCCAAGCAGTCTCCATATCAGAAATTACTTATTTAAATACAGAAAAAATTATTTATTCGTACTACTATCTGTTGCTCCCGTACTTCATCTGCGATCCAGGATAAAAAGTATTCTAGTCCTAACCCAGGTCATGGTTTACCCCTGTGCCAAATTTCATCCAAATCCGTTCAGCCGTTTTAGCATAAAAACGTAACAAACAAACAAACTCACATTCGCATTTATAATATAATTTAGGATAGAAAAAAACCGGCCAAGTGCGTGTTGGACCACGCACAATGAAGGCTTCCGTAGTTGGAATGAATTTATCCCAAAAATGTAGTTGAAAAACGTTCTCCTATACATCGGTATACGTCACAGTCAATTCTCCAAATGCAAATGTAATCGCAAAAAATATTTTTTTGAGTAATAAAACTACAAACTTCTATTCCTATACTGCTGTGAGACCTTGCTTCTGGCCTAATTTCATGATTCTAGGTCAACGGGAAGTACCCTGTAGGTTTTGATTTATTTGCGAGTATCAAAATATGTCACATAAATAGCCGTATTTTTTTATTGCGTTGACTTAGAAGCTTGATTTTTTTAGAGCTTCAAGGGACCGTAGACTTACGTATTTGATATCAATTTCATCTTGATATCTTCACGCGTTCCCGAGAAAAACGGTCTTGACAGACTAACATACAGACAGACGGACAACGAAGTGATCCTATAAAGGTTCCGTATTTTTCTTTTGAGGTACGGAACCCTTAAAATAATATATTCGTATTATAGAGTTGATTTGGTGATGAACAAGGTAGCTGAGTCGTTACGCGCGACTCCGTCTTGTGAGCTAGGTATTTCTGACCAACTCCGACCAAAAACCACGCAGTAACCGTCCTGAGAACACAAGAATCTCTACGACTTTCAGTGGCGCACAATAATGGCATTCCTGTACGTGTTTCGCTTTTGACACGTCCCAGGGTAAACTAAGTCATTTCCTCCAAATACCCCTTAATTGGATTAACACATTAATGCGACAAATAGGGGTATAATCTTGATTAATTTCAACGCCTTACTACGCCATATAGTTATTTAGACGGCCGATTCACGCGGCTCAAAACTCTATTTTTAACCGACTTCTAAAAGGTTATCAATTCGGATATATATGTTTTTAATATGTCGGGTTTAAATTCAGAACTTGATGGCTCAGGGTCCCAAGGGAGAGTTGCCTTTAAAAAATAACATTATTAAACAAACATTTTGCAAAGTAAACACAGGGCCGGTTGCATAATCTCGATGCCAAACCATTAATTAAAAATGGCGCTAATGGGCTGGCATATCATAACTCCATTTTATTATATTAATTATTTATACTTCATTTTCAACAAAGGTATTGATTTTTTCAGATGTGAAAAATGTATGAAACTTGTAAGTGAAGTTACCTTCGATTTGTTATCTTCATCATCATTTCAACCGAAAGACGTCCACTGCTGGGCAACAGCCTCCCCAAAGCCTCACCACATCGACTGGTCCTGTGCTTCTCGCATTCAGTGTTCAATTCCTTTTATTCTATTTTATTGAAGTGAAAACTTCTTTAGGCGCGTTGAGCACTTTTTGGGTGAACAAAAATCATGGAACTTGCGTCATCGTCACCGAACGCTTTCCATGAGCTACATGTATACTGTGTATATACATATGGGTACTTTTTGGGTGAACAAAAAGCGTGAAACTCGCGTCATCGTCACCGCACGCTGTTTTTACTTCTATCGGCAGTCCCCAAAGACTGCCCTGCATGTTTTTTTCTTATATAATTTAGTTGTTGAGCTCCTTAAGTTCTAAGTTGAGGTCCACTCAAATCTGTGTGGTTCTTTCCTCAAAAGACCATTTCAGACACTAATCTACATGGTCCACATATGGCCTGACCAAGATTATGTCTGGACTTTAAACGACACTGCGACGTCAGTATGTTTCGGCCTTTCTTCTCAGAGTAATCAGATAGGAAACGCCGACCTCATCTAGCTTATTTTTAATATTTTTTAATGACGTGTAAAAGTGATTCAAATATCCTATTTACAGAATAAACAATTTAATTTCATTTTATTTATTTATTACGTGTCGTTGTTTCATAATATCTAATACAAAGTCTGTAAAAAAGCCTCAACTTATCTTAGTCGCCGATCGTAAAATATAATATTTACGAATGAAAACACTCGCCTTAATAAACGCTAAATACCGCGTCCGCTTCGAAAAAGCTCCAAGTTTGTTTTGTGTTCTTACCTACCTAACTATGTAGGCGTGTCTATGACACTCATTCAAGATATTTTTCAGCTTTCACACGATGACGTAACGACCATTGAGAATACAGGAGGTTTTCTTATAAATGTTGCTGCGTTCGACGCTAAGACTTACGTAAATAAAAATCTACTTTAAAAATACTAAAAAACACGCTTTATACACGCAGAAAAAATTAAAATAATAATTCAATTGATTTGTACTAGTTACGCAGCTTGTCGCTTCTTGTATATCCAAATTTTAAATTAAAAAGCGTGAAGCGCTTTTCATCTGTGTGTACTTTTAATTAATTTAAACAAAGCGCTCCACACTTTTTAATTTAAGACGCAGATATATGCCAGTGACTTTGAGTGATTTACTTGCGTGTTCTGTACTGAGCTCACGCAACGCGTCGTATGTCCAGCCAGTAATAGGACTCGCCCATCAAGGAGCGCTGCCCTAAATTAGACGCATTATTAATTTATTATACATATAAAAACGGTATTTTAAGAAAACACGTATACTAAACGATCAATAATTAAATTATCTTTAAAATGGCGAAGGTTTCAGAAAAATACGCTTGATAGATTTTGCGTGAGTCTCAGTTTTTTATTCGCATTAGACGTAACTTTACAAATTAATTTCACTATGTAATATAAATATTCATATATTAAATTATTAAGAAAATGCTTTTATTTAACATAATTATATTTTTTCCAAATCATTAACACTACTCGTTTAGGCGTGATCTTCAGTATAAAATCATTAAAAGTCATTTATCGTCGCTTTAAGACCAAAATTATGAAATTATTGTATTGTCATCGGTCTTTGAAACGTTTCCAAATTTTGAAGTTAATCGGATGTCTTGAAGTTGGTGAAAATTACGTTGAAAGATTTCGTTATATAGATAGATAGATATATACAGGTCAAGCTAATAAAAGCATAAAATGCAATAGACGACGTATATTTAGTAACCTAATCCGTTTAACTTAAGTCGTCGTCTTAGTTAAGCGGATCAGGTTACTAAATATACGTCGTCTATTGCATTTTATAATGGATTTCCGCAAAGTCACGCCTGAGTAAATTAACTATAATAAAAGCGTGTTAACAATTCATTAGGTAAAAGAGTAGCAGCAATTTATCAGGAAATAGAAGAAAACCATATTATTGTAGGGTATCAAGAATTCCGAGTGTATTAATCAAGCTTAGACTAAACCATAGACTAAGTCTCTTTACACTTAAAAACTTTTCATCGCAAATGGGTTGTGGAGGTTAGAATAGGCAGTCGCTCCATGTAAATTATTCAGCTTCATCCGGTTACACTGGAAGCTCACTCCATCATAGGATTACGGCTAGGCAGATAATGAATAAATCTTAGACTAAATTACAAGAAAAAAAAATGCATCTAACATTATTCACTGTTTAAAAGATTTTGATAAAAACGGATCATCCAAGGATCCGATTTTCTCAAAATCTTGTCAGTGGGTGAAAATTAAAAGAAAACTAAGTAAATTAATGGATGTCAAAATGCTTCAGTTTAAATATGGAATAAACAAAAAAATTACAACTGTCACTCCATTTTATCAAAACTACAATATCACATGTGTAGGTACCAGGAACCCATATAAGCTAGAAGTGTTGAGATAATCCTATATCTCAAATTAGTCCCCAGGCCGATAATGCAGGCAAGCGTATGAACCAATAGGAGGGTCAGTAAATTGACAAATTCAATGTACCTGGAGGCGTGTCAAGGGTATTTGATGCGACACTTACCTGGAATTTCTGGAAAAATCACATTTGTAATGGATTTTATGAAATCAGGGTCTTGGACCCTTTATTAGGAATGACAGATGGGAAAGTACAGCGAAAAACAGGATTTTGAATGATTTGATAATATCAAATAATTTATTTTAGAGATTATAAAATACAATTTGTTTGTAATTACATACACATAATAAACACTAGTGTTGGTACAGACATTTGGCAAATTTTGGTACTTATTAATTACTAATAATATATTAAATTATTATCATTAATATAATAATATAATATATATATATATATATATAATATATATTTAATTGATTCAAAAATAAATCCTATTTTGATTTTCTTAGAATCGATTAATTTTTTTTTTAATGTGAGATAACCTAGTTACGGCCACCAAGTTGGATTATACCTAGCACTCGGCTCATGCGTGATTTTTCACAGTTCTAACCTAAACCAGGGTCGGGGAGCCCCCGATCGGGGGCCGGGTAGTTTAATTACTGCGACCATATTTAAAGGTATAGATTATATTATTACAGAGTTTTGAAAGGACTGCCTCGTTGGTCTATTGGTCTTAAAAGCTACTACTGAGCATGAGGTCCTAGGTTCTATTCCCGGGTTGGGCAAAGTGTTATTGGGTTTCCGATCTGGAATTTCTCAGTAACAGCTCGGAGTCTGGATTTGTGCTCGATTGATGGCAATAGCCTCGCCCCCTATTACATGGGACTTAAACATGGTGAAATGTGGGTGTACTATAGGTACACCTCTGCCCTTCGAGGAAACACAGGCGTGATGTTATTTTATGTTTAAAAAAGTACTAGAATGCTATAAACAGACCATCGAGTAAAAAAGGCGATCATCGTTATAAGATCAAAAAGTTTTTAAAGGACCAAAACAGTTCTCCCATTTTGAATGTGAAGAATTTTACTATTTAAAAAATTATAAATCAGAAACTACGTAAGTACCCAGAGATATTAGTTCTTGCAAGGACCAATGTCGTCAATTATAAGATAAAAAAAAATGCATTAAAATATTGAATTTAAAAACCTAGTGCTTCAAAACGTTAATTTTCAAGCCATCATATTTTTTTTTCGTTGCCTACAAAGATTTTTTTATTTAATTCTTTGACAATTCCCGGGACACTAGGTCCGGGACCTTTGATAGGCCTACGAGGGGCCGAAGCCAACTCGCAGAGGCCCGTTAGACGAGTTTAATGAAACGAGGCACCAACCGACGATTATCCCTGTACGCACTATGCTAGTGCACCCATGGACAACCCCCGGTTGGTGCAGGACTATTGCAAGATATGGAAACAAAGATTTTGGGTTATGGGTTTGGGTGGCTAAGTGAACTGGTTATCTAGAACTATGGAAAGACTATGACACCCTTTTTGTGTTTTTTGGATGGCAAATTATCAAATAACTTCTCCCGCTCGCGCGGGAGCGGGAGGGCGTGTCGGACTGTATCCTCTTCGGACTTTCCCGCAGCCCCGGCAGGCATCGGTCCTATCGGACCCCTTCATTTGCTGACATCTCTTTGAGGCGCGCGTGGAACACAACGCGCCATCGACCCGGGTCTGGTCCTTTTCGGACGGCGAGCTACCCATTGCTCACCGTCCGTAAGCCCGCGCCTACGGTGGCCGGGAATCGGTCTGCGATTCCCGACGCCCAGGGCGTCTCCTGCGGCGGCTAGGGGCGTGAGGGCGCGAAATTTGCCTCTCCCTCACGCGTTCTGCCTCCTCCTTTGCGAGCATTACTGCTTCGCAGAAGGAGGTGACGGCCTCCCATGCCCTCTCGCTCTGTACCATGGCCTACCATGCTCCACCATGTCCTCCGGGAAGACTGTGATCCCTGCCTGACCAATATTTTATATAAAATACCAGCTAAAACGGCAGGGCACACTCAATAACAGGCCCCCGAAAATGGTGGTTGGCACAAAGTGTCGTAGCGACATCATCTTTACTTTATTATTATGAAACTTATAATTATAATAATAATATTAAAGAGATAATTTGTTATTGTTTGATTGTTTGTAAGTTTGTTTGTAGGGGGTAATCTTGGGAATCACAGGCCGACTCCCGGCCACCTTAGGCGCGGGCTTGCGGACGGTGAGCAATGGGTAGCTCGCCGTCCGATAAGGACCAGGCCCGTGTCGACGGCGCGTTGTGTTCCACGCGCGCCTCAAAGAGATGTTAGCAATTGAAGGGGTCCGATAGGATCGATGCCTGCCGGGGTTGCGTTGAGTTATCTGATAATTTCCCATAAAAAAAAAGTGGGTTTTCTTTGGAACTACCAGTCGGATTTGAAAAAATGAGTGTACGACTAATCGCCGACAGACACTACGCCGACAGACTGAACACCGACAAGACTTTACTTCGACGGGACTCTTCGCCGACAGGACACTTCGCCGACAGGACTCTTCGAAATAATTTTAAAGTGAAAGAAAAGGATCGTCGTCATCTTAATTCCTACTAATATTATAAACGTGAAAGTTTGTGAGAATGGATTAATGAATGGATTTTTGTTGGACCTTCACGCAAAATCTACAAAACGAATTTGGATGAAATTTGGCACACATAACTCAAACTCAACTCAAACTCAAAGCATTTATTTCAATTAAACCATTTACAGGCACTTTTGAATTGTCAAGAAGTCGGTCAGTCAGAAATATGAAGCTAGTTGCCCATTCCAAAGCGTAGTAGGTACCTATGGAGAAGAACGGGCAAGAAACTCCACGGACACTCTTTTAAATCAATTTTTTTTTTTACAAAATATTGGTTACATCATTAACGTTGAAATTATACATGTGAGAACAATGTAGAAAGACGTGCACGTTAAAAGCGTCCGTAATAAAAATATAAAAAACAAAGAAGAATTCAAAAATTAAAATAAGCCATGGCAGCTAAGAGATGACCAGTCTCTACTGACGGCGCCCGTTCACGAACATGACGCATGGATTAGCACCATTCAGCTCAACCATTTTGAAGGGAGCTAAATGATCCAACACACGCGCCACCGCCAGCGAGACATTAGAGTCATTTGACGGCACGGTTGGCGCAGTGGTTAAGCGATTGACTGCTGCACTGCGTGTCGCGGGTTCGATTCCCACACGGAACAAATATTTGTATGGCCTACAAGTAGTTGTTCCGGGTCTGGCTGTTTATGTATGTGACTTTAAATGTTTGTAAACGCACCCAGGATACAGGAGAAATTCCTAGTCTGGGGCAACGTTTTTAAAAAAAAAAAAAAAAAAAAAAAAAAAAAAAAAAAAAAAAAAAAAAAAAAAAAAAAAGAGTGAGCATGACATAATCATATAGTTTATAACCCGGATTAACACATAATACACTGTTTATTCCGATATTCCCACTGGATCGAGACTTATGCAGGTGAAACCGCGGGGCACTGCTAGTTCTATATAACTGGTTGAGTGAATTTTACGCAGAGCGAATCTCTTTAAGTTTTTTCGAGGGTAATTCAATTTTCTGAGTCAATGTATCATTGGCCTACATCCAACCTATCTAGTTAATCTACTTAACCTTTTTATCCTACATTTGGCCAGAAGGGACAATCTAGTCTAGAAAATAGATAGTTTTTTAGATAAGCATATAATATAATCAGCCTATACTGTAACCACTCCTGGGCCACGCAGGCCTCCTCTCGGAGACAGGAAGTGGGCCGTAATCCACCACGCGGGCCCCGTGCGGGTTAGTAGATGTCACAATATTTCTTCGATTTTTTTGTTCTAGTACATGCTGGTTTCCCCACGATGTTTTACTTCACCGTTTTGGCTAAGTAATAACAGCGATCAGGTTAAGCTACGCTTGCCGGGGTTGCTCCGTGGATGGGTGACCATCTTTACATACCGAGACTCCTCCGTGCCTCGGAAAGCACGTTAAGCCGTTGGTCCCGGCTGTCATTCGTGCATCTCTGACAGTCGTTACGGGTCGTCAGAAGTCCGAAAGTCTGACAACCAGTCTTACCAAGGGGTATCGTATTATCCAATTACTGGGTTGTGGAAGTCAGATAGGCAGTCGCTCCATGTAAAATACTGGTATTCAGCTGCATCCGGTTAGATTAGAAGCAGACCCCAACATAGTTGGGAAAAAGCTAGGCAGATTGATTGTTTTCCTTCACCGTTTTGAGAGCAGTGGTGATGAAATCATTTACACAAAGTAAAGCACCTGCCTGGGTTCGAAGCTACGAACTACAACTTGTTAGTCGCGGGCCAGTGGGCCACCTCTCATAAATTTGCCTATAATGTCCCGAGTATCGGGCTAAGACCTCTTCTCAAACAGAGGCGGAATTAAAATTAACGAGCAGATAAGTAGGAGATTCTCAGTTTATCCTGGATATTACTGCCATCAGTGTAGGAAAACATTGTGAGGAAACCTGAACTTATAGTTAATATAAGCCTGAAATTGCCAACCTGTCTTGAGCAAGCGTAGTGATCAATGCTCGTGCCTTCTCTGTATGAGAAGAGATATTTGCCCTGCAGTGGGAAAATAAATAGGTTGATGTAATTTTAATTGTATTTTTAAGTAGGAGTACAGGTAAGTATAACAGGCAGTGTAGAAGGTCTGTATGTTGGATCATTCGGTTCCCTACAAAATGGTTGAGCTAGATGGTGCTGATCTACGCGTCATGTTCGTGAACGGCCGCCGTCAGTTGAGACTGGTCATCTCTTATCTGTCAGGGCTTATTTTAAATCTTATATTTTTAATCGTTTTTGATTTTAAAAAATTACATTGCTCTTACATATAGAAGCAACAAGAATAATGTACCCAGCATTTTGGAATTTCTATATTTAAAAGAGTGTCCTTTGAGTTTCTTGCCCGTTTTTCTCCATAGAGATCTACGTTTTGGAATGGGCAACTAGCTTCAACTTTCTGACTAACTGACCGACTCTTTGACAATTCAAACGTGCTTGTAAATGGTTTAATTGAAATAAATGCTTTGAGTTTAAGTTTGAGGCACGGAGGGGTCTTGATATGTAATCATGGTCACCCATCCACGGACCAGCCTCGGCAAGTGTGGCTTAGTCTTCGACCGATCGTACGGGTCGAAGCGTCCGTAATAAAAAGATAAAAACAATTCAAAAATTAAAATAAGCCGTGGCAGATAAGAGATGACCAGTCCCTACTGACGGTACCCGTTCACGAACATAACGCATGGATCAGCACCGTTTAGCTCAACCATTTTGAAGGGAACTTAACGATCCAACACACACGCCACCACCAGCGAGACATTTGAGTGAGCATGACATACTCTCAGCCGCCAGGGCACATTCAACTCAATGAAAGACGTATCCAGTAAATGGTAGCTTCATAGAAGGTCATGTAGCTTCATGTAGTCTGACAACCAGTCTTACCAAGGGGACGTGTCATCCAGTAACTAGACTGGCTCATGACTAAATAATAACAGCCATACGGGTCGATCGAAGACTAAGCTACGCTTGCCGAGGCCGGTCCGTGGATGGGTGACCAATGATTACATATCGAGACCCCTCCGTGCCTAAGAACTGAAAACTCTTCTCGATAATTGAGAGTGGCTTACAAAATTAGGGCGCTGAGCTACATAAAATATTCATACGAGAATTATACAGCTTTATAGAAAAAAAAACCTCTTGCTAAAAAGCCAAAGCCACATTTTCACAAACAACGCAATAATGTATTAAATACGCCGTTCGCCACGGGAGGACCGGATGACGGAACGAGCCGAGCAGCTTCCGAAGTTACCCGAAACAAAATCAATATAAATACACGTTCGTAACTTGTAGACTTTCTGTTTGTTACGTAGGGATGTGCTCGTGTGACATGGTTGGATGACAAGTTTGGTTGGGCAACCAGATTGGGTGCAGAAATGTTTTTATAAAATTTATTTTTATTATTTAATTGGTTTCTAAAGCACTACTGTAGGGTCAAATATGGCAATCATTTTAATGACCTTAAGTTTTTCTGCAGGATCTGGGTTTATTGAGATAACATGCAAAAAACAACAACGATACTATAAACTTTAGAATAGGTCCATTATCACTGAACAAAATAAATCATAAAACCACTATCTTGATACAGCTCTAAGTAAAGCAGAAACATTATAATTTGTAATGCTTTGTGATGCTTTTTCGAGGAATTGTGACTATTTTAAGCGCCCCTGTGGTCTAGTGGTTAAACGACCTGCCTCAGACCCAGAGGTTCCAGGTTCGATTCCCAGTGGGGGCAAAATTTTCTGCTCGGTTCTAAGTCCGCCTGGCTAGCTACCTTATCTCAGTCTGTCGCCATAACAATTTTAACAGCATTGTTGTAGTTCCTCTGTGGTTGAGGATTTCAGGTGAAGCTCGCTTCCACCTTCGGCCTGATCATCACTCACCATCAGGTGAGATGCAGGACAAGGAGCATCCAGATTGCGGTTAAAAAATTAACAGCGAACAGCAGCCGACAAGCAGCATTTCTATATTCCAATTTTGCTGGCAGTCACAGCAGATTAGGGATGATAACTGGGTCAAAAAAAAACAATTATATTTAGTCCGTCAGTCGGATAATAAAAAAACTATTAGACACGTATTTTTTGCTTTATCATGTTAATTAAAAATTACTTAATAAAAATAGCAATATTATACACAAACTTAACTAAAACTATTGAAAAACTAAAATATAGCATCGAAAATTTAATCCGCATCGCTGTCGACTGGTAATGCACCCAAGAGACTGGCCGCATTGCCACGTTGTATGGCAATGCTTAGCCTCTGCCCAAGGTAAAAACCAGCCCTTGGGTCACGGGAAGTGTCAAATAGCCGTTTTGATATTTCATTGAAGAGGCCGTGAGCACTCGGACCCCACGGCCCGAGGGTTTCAACCCCAAATGACTTAGATAAAATACATTAAAGTTGGAGAGTGGGGGTTGCTACGTCACAAGTAAGTATAAAATCTACATACTAGTGACGTCATGGCACATTGTATCTCAATGCATCACCGTAGTTTTTTGATAAAGTAAAAAAAGAAAAAACACGTGACCAATTTTTTTTTAATAATACACCTGACGGACCACAAAAATTTTTTTGTCGTCATTTCTATTGACAAGGCGGTTGGAAGGATAGTCATACCGAACTCCTATCGACTCACATGGTCCTAATTAAAACCCATTCTACATACTAAACTATTTATAACAAAAGCAAACACATGCATAACTTCGTTCACCCTTCAAAAGGTTTTAGTTATTAACGATCTTACCAGCTGACAGACTTAACTTGGACTACAGACTAACTTTGAACTGCCTAAGTTAATATTTGTATGGTCCTTAGCAGAAATTGGCTTGATTTATCCTTTTAGTGAAGTAAATTATTATAATGTTGTGTGTGGAAATTTATTATAGTAACATTGTTTCTATATGCTCTCAATCTCGTGAGAATATCGGGATAAGAAGTAATAGCGTGTTAGGTTATATAGCGTGTTAGTTAAATATTCCGTTTAGCCGTTTTAGCGTGAAAACGTAACATACAAACAAACAAACTCACTTTCGCATTTATAATATTAGTTAAGTTTATTCATAATCTCACGTCTTCTTCTTACAGGAGTAGGCAGACACGGTATCAGTCCAGCTTACCCCACAATGTTTTCCTACACCGATGTCAGTGATGTCGGAAACGGCTTATGTAAATACCAGCTGTGCCCCGCGGTTTCACCCGCATAAGTCTCGATCCCGTAAGAATATCGGGATAAAAAGTATCCTAGTCCTATCCCAGGTTATGGTCTTCCTATGTGCCAAATTCCATCCAAATCCATTCCGCCGTTTTAGCGTGAAAGTGTAACAAACAAACAAACCAACCAACTCACTTTCGCATTTATGATATTATTATTAGCTGCACCCCGTGGTATCACCCGCATAAGTTTCGATTCCGTAAAGATATCGGGATAAAAAGTATACTATGTCCTAACCCAGGTCATGGTCTACTCATGCGTAAATTTACATTTAAATCCATTCAGCCGTTTTACCGTGAAACCGAAACAAACAAACTCACTTTCGCATTTATAATACTAGTTATAACAGTTAGAATTTACAATTTTCTAAAATAGCATCTTCGAGCAACCTGTACTTAAAGATCTGTAGCGCGGAGGTCATTTGCCGAGGTCATGGACATCACATCAAAGTTATTAAAACGAATCACGTGACTTGAAGGAAAGGGCGTCTGAAAATTAAAATTTTTCAATTTACGAATATTATAACTTATTATATTTTTTATGATTACTGGCCATTAGCCCTACCCTTGTGTTAAATTAATGTCGCCATTTTATAGCGGCACGTTGTCTGAAGTCTCTTTAAAAGTCAGAATTTAAGTCTGCCTTTTATCATAAAGTGGAACTCATGAGCAGTTTGGGAGTTGAAAACAGTTTTGTTAGGGTAAAAACACACTTGCGAGACGCTACGATTTTTTTATATAGTTGACTTTTAACCGTAGGTTCTCTGAACTACTGACAGACAAGAAACTTTTTCAAAATAAGCAAAAGCTTCTCTTATGTTGCCTCATAGCATAATCAGCCTATAATGTTCCCACTGTTGGGACACGCCGGTGACTCTGGGAGTGGGCTGTAATCCACCACGCGAGCCGAGTGCGGGTTGGTAAATGTCACATGTCTTCGAATTTTTGGTTCTAGGACATGCCGGTTTCCTCACGATGTTTTCCTTCATCGTTTTGAGAGCAGTGGTGATGAAATAATTTACACAAACTAAGCCAGTCTGGGTTCAAACCTACAACTTATAAGTACCACTGCTCTGGCCCATTATATAAAGTAAACTCTTTAAAAGTCAGAATTTAGTCTGCCTTTAACACAAAATGGAACTCATGAGCAGTTTGGGAGTTGAAAAGAGTTATGTTAGGGTGAAAACATACTTTCGATGCTATGCGATTTTTGATGTTGAACATCTTTTCTCTCGCTTTCCTGCAATCTATGGAAGTGATTTCATGAAAAGGGACGGAAGTGTGTAACAGGAAGCCGGGGAAGCGCGCGCTGTTTGATTTGACCAATGAGCGCGCGCGGTGCTAGAGTTGGCCGTCAGATGGTACCAACCCATTTGCCGAGAGGTTGGTCCTGTCAGCCAAGATGTCAGATGTTACAAATGATATGCAATTATTGTAAGGCCCACTCTTTTTTTTCTGTATATTTTGTTGGTTAAATTGTAGGTTCTCGAAACTTTTAACAGATGAGAAACTCTTTCGAAATAAGCAATAGTTTCTCGTATCTCGCCTCGCCAAGACTAATTTTGAGACACTGCACCAGAAAAGTAGCTAAACTTCTGCTCTCTTTCTTTGCCAGTTTTAACGTGGTTGTCTCGGGAAGACTATTCCATTCAATGAATTTAGCGTATACAATTGATTAAAGACGCTGTTGAATTTCTATTGTCCTAACTGTGCTATTGTCACTTACTTTTAGGGGTAAGTATAGTTAAGAACGTGTAAACTGAAAGTGGGCAACGCCGCAAATAGCTGTTTTGATTAATTTGGCAATATTACTGTATTGAAATAAGAAATATGGCTAACTAGTGAACTAGAATATTAATAATGCATGCACGGCATGGTTGGCGCAGTGGTTAAGTGATTGACTGCTGCGCTGCGTGTCACGGGTTCGATTCCCGCACGGAACAAATATTTGTATGACCTACAATTAGTTATTCCGGGTCTGGCTGTTTGTGTATGTGAGTTTAAATGTTTGTAAACGCACCCACGACACAGGGGAAATCCCTAGTGTGGGTTGCCCCACGTTTTAAAAAAAAAAAAAATGATTTGCAATTAAGAACAACACTGAATTTGATGTTGTAATCGTTATAGGTGTTAAAAAGGCATTTGGAAAGTTTCCAAATCCTTTTTTTACATCTAAAACTAAATATTCAAAGTCAAAGTCAAATCATTTATTTCAAATAGGCCCTTATGAACGTCAAAATTTACAAACAAATTGAATTGATTCTAGTCGCCCCTTCCAAAAGGTTGTTTTCGCATGTAGAAGAATGGGCAAGAAACTCCACCGTTACTCTTTTATAATGTTTTACAATATTTTGTATAATTACATTAGTTATATAATTATATTTAAGGACGATGCACCTAGAATAAAATTATTAAACCACAATAGGTGAAAAGAATTAAGAATTAAAAATGAAGCAACAATACATAAATTAATTAATGCTACAATAATAATTATTGCATTTCATTATAGTTCACTAGTTAGTGATATTTCATAATTATTTCCATACAGTAATATTGTCAAATTAATCAAAACAGCGAAGTATATTTTGACGGTTCCCTATCCATTTGCATAAAATTTTAAGACCTAATATAACTTAGCATAATGTTGTTTGGCATAATTATATTTTCACATAATATAATTACGCATAACAGCTTACGCATAATTTTTTTAAGCATAATTTCTCTAACCATAATAATGATTAAGCATAAAGTTAAAGCATGCAAGCAAGCATGCAGCATGCAAGCAAGCATGCATCATGCAAGCAAGCATGCAGCATGCAAGCAAGCATGCATCATGCAAGCAAGCATGCAGCATGCAAGCAAGCATGCAGCATTCAAGCGAGCATGCAACATGCAGCAGGCAGGGTTTCTGTCACGGCTCCGGCGCTGCGGGCCTCCGGCGGCCCCACGCGCCTACGCGATTTTAAATTACACTCTAGGGGTAGGACAAACAAGACTACGTGGAGTCGGTTTTGCAGCAATTCGGTTCTTAGGCCTACTAACGTTATGCGAATCAAATTTATGCCAAAACTAATTAGTCTTTAAGATGATTATGCCAACATAAAACGTATGCCTAAAAAAATTATGCCGAAGTATTATTATGCCAAAACAAATTGTGCCAAAATCGTTATGCCGAAGTATATTAGGGCAAAGAACATTATGCGAAAAGAAGGTATCCCTATTTTGACAGCTATTTGCGACATTGCCCACTTTCAGAATGCACGCTCTTAAGACGTGTCGCTAATGTGAATCTACCCTTACAGAGGCAGCGAAGTAATATTTTTTACGAGACAAAAGCCTCGTCTTGTTTAGAAGAAGTGTAAGGGATGGGCCATGAAATGAGCGAATAAAGTTTCTTTTTATATTTCGAGATCAACTTTTTTACAAAGAAAACATGTTATTGTCTACACCTTGCCGGCTTTTTGTCAATAAATGACGTAGATAAATATAAATGAATGTAGCTTGAATTGACGGTTTTAAACCAGTTCGAAATCAATAATTTATATTATCAGTGGCCTTTTAATAAAATCCACAGGTGACAGGCTACAATCTGTCAGTTTGACAAGTTTCTATCATATTTTTCTGCTTTAAAACATAACAGGACGCTGTTTTTTGTCTCGAACATGAGTGTATTTTTTTTTACCAAAAAGAACTCATTGTGATATATGTATTATTTACGGCTCGATTGATTTTAGAAAATCTAGTTTATATTTTTAAAAATTGTACGTAACTGAACAAAAAAAAAGTTAGAAAACCTTATATATGTAGCACGTATTATATAATTTCCGTTTTTTTTTTGGGTGGGATATTATCAAATTACTTCTCCCGCTCTGGGTGTCAGACGCTTACTGACTAAAACCCACCCGTGTTTCTTCAGTTGCCTGTATGTTGCCAGGGGCCATGGTATCGACTTTTCCGCGACCCCGGCAGGCATTCAGACAAATCTCTTTGAGGCGCGCGTGGGACACAATGCGCCGTCAACCCGGGTCTGGTCCTTATCGGACGGTGAGCTACCCATTGCTCACCGTCCGCAGGCCCGCGCCTACGGTGGCCGGGAATGGGCCTGGGATTCCCGACGCCCAGGGCGTCCCCTGCGTCGGCTAGGGGCGTGAAGGCGCGAAATTTGCCTCTCCCTCACGCGTTCCGCCTCCTCCTTCGCGAGGAAGACTGCTTAGCCGATGGAGGTAACGGTTTCCCATGCCCTTTCGCTCCGTACCATGGCCTGGACCAGGGCCGGACGCGAAAGATCACCGCCGCCGATCACCTCCACAAGGACACGGCGGTGCCCCGCCCAATCCGGGCAGACCTCCAACGTATGCTCCACCGTGTTTTCCGAGCGATCCACACAATGATGACACCCAGTCGTTTCCCCCGCCTTATCTGGAACAGGAACCTCCCGAAACACCCGTCTCCGGTGAGGACCTGCGTCAGGCGGAAGGTGAGGACGCCGTGGCGCCTCTCTAGCCACTCCTCAAAGAGGGGACTATCACCGCAATTGTGGTGTGCCCAGCACTGGGTTGCGACGGTTGCACTCTCCATTATAATGTCCGTATAGTGTCGAAATTCTGTTCATTAAAATAAATAACCTGAATGTTTAATACTTTTGGCATTCTTCCTTGTCCTTTGTTTAAAGTAGGTAAAACAAAAGATATGGGCACATTTAAGAACTGGTCCAGCCCCTATGGATAACCCAATTTTCACAAACACAGTTACTATAATAATTCTAAATGACTGTCCGTTACATAACAATACATCCCCGATTTTCCAACGATCAGACCCATGTTTCAGTATCCAAAAACGTTGTGATCAAACAAAGAATGCTTTTTTAGGGTTCCGTATCTCAAAATAAAAAAAAAACGGAACCCTTATAGAATCATTCGTGCGTCTGTCTGTCACAGCTTCACAATTTGCTCCGAATCTAATGGACCAATTAAGTTGAAATTTGATTGGCACACATGTGTATTTCTGTGACCCAAACACGGACGTGTAAATACTTTGAAATATATTTAAGAAAATTTATGAAAATTGACCACTCCCCCTTATCTCCGAAACTACTAAGCCAAAAATTTTGAAAAAAATGCAGAGAATGGTTCTTTACTCAATATTGTAGGAAAACCTATAACAAGTCTATGGTCTTAAAATAACATGGTAAATCTCTCAGTATTGTACGTACAAACTTACAATTGCAGTTGGAATGATTGGGTGATCATGTTTTTCAACTACAATGTTAAGTTTATTCTTGGGATAAATTAATTCCAACTACGGATCCCTTCATTGTGCGTAATTAGACACGCACTTGGCCGGTTTTATAACAACAAATATGTCTATCACTATCAGTATGCTAAAATACAGTAATAAATTATCTGGTCCGTCACACGGCTTGTCGTTTAATCGATCCTGTGGTGAGTGATATGTGGAGCCGCTTAGTCACACATAATCCCGTCTGTATACTCTGTAAAAGAGATAAGTAACTAGGCAGATAACTACAATGTCATTAGTATATAATAGTGCTGTTCTGTGAAGTTCACTTGGAACCTCACTCAAATTCAAATTCAAAAGTCATTTATTCAAACTAGGCTGAGAATCAGCACTTTTCGAACGTCGAAATTACATATGACAGTCCCCCAAAAACGTCCGCCCTTCACCACTTCCTAGTGCTTTAGCTGGGAAGAAGAAGTGGCGCAACAAACTGTCCAGCTGCACACCTGTCTGTTTAGTTAGAAAAACTTAATTCTATACAATAGTACTTATGCAAAATAATTAACGTTACGCAACACAAAACATTAAATTAAATTATTTTCTATATGTCACCTAGCACACGCCAATATACCAACAAAAAACAAAATGAGCGCACACAATTCGAGAGCGAACTCATTTGTTTTTAAAGTAAATCATCGCGGGTTTACAACGAGATACCGTTCGAATTTTAAAGTTTGTAATGAACTAAAAATATTATGGTACTTTTTTTTTTCTTAGCCCATAATGCCAAAACCACGCGGGCCCAGTGCGGGTTGGTAGATGTCACATGTCTTTGAATTTTTGGTTCTAGAACGCGCCGGTTTTCGAAATATTACTTTCTTTGTTATAAAAGAATTTAAAGTTAGTAGATCTTTAATTCCATACTATCAAAACCACAGTATAATAAAGACAATCTTAACTATTTTCTGACGTAGCCATACGTAACATCGACTCACCGGATCCAGTGGGTATTGATTACTTAATCCTGCGTAAGCAGTGTCTTCAGCTCGGTTGACATTGAGACACTGATTAATCCTAGATAAAGCTTAGTTCTACGACACTCTACCTATATTAAGTCTGCGGTGCTAGCAGCATAGCAGCTTCTTATGATAATAATATGCTATTTCTGCCCGTAACTTCTTCCACGTGAGATTTCTTGTTTTAGCATAAAATATATATCTTATGACACTCGGCAGGTCTGTAGCTTCCCATTAAAGGGCACGACATCGGTAATTGTTCTACCGTTTTTATTAGAAATTGTTTTATTACCACGGCAGCGGCTGGCGAGCGCAACATCCAAGTTTACCGCAGCTATTTGGCTATTTAGTATTTTAAAATCACCTACATAATTATTATTTGAGGTTCACAAAAAGAGGCGCATTAATTATATTAGTGTTTTATAATATTTTTAGGAAAGCGACATGAAAATTTTTTGAAGTTCGATTATATACTTGCCTTATAATAATTTATATTTGAATTAATTTCAACACTAAATTCCATTAATGTATGCCACATTTAGCACACTCGCGACTGATTAACGGCTTTATTGAATTGCCCGTTCACTAATTTATGGCACTTCAGCTCAATATGGCCGCCTGTATCTGATTGGGCAATTGACAGATCTTGAAATTTATGGTTTAGGTAATCATTATAAATTATCAATGTGTATTAAATACAGTGAGAGGACCTTTTAAAATAGCCTCCTCGAGTGGACAATTCATATTTTTACCAGAGTATGAAGAATTCGCATTATTATATTCAAACTCAAAGCATTTGTTTCAATTAAACCAATTACAGCTTTTGAATTTGAAAGAAAAGAAAGTGCGGTAAGATATGAGGCATAGAAAAACAAAAGAATAATTAAGAAAATATGCGTCATATCCAGGCAAAATGGCCATCACTCAGCATAATGCTGCGACCCTATGCGAGACAGAGCCCCTGCGCTGGTTTTCAGCGACGGCCGGCAATTTCAAAGAGTCGATCAGTCAGAAAGATGAAGCTAAAGTTGTTAATTCCAAAGCGTAGTAGGTACCTATGGAGAAGAATGGGCAAGAAAAACCATGGACGCTCTTTTAAATCAAAATATTGGTATACCTAGTTCATGTCGATACAGGAATAATGAATCTGGCGTCAAGTTCAACCATCTACTGCTACGTAGGATGTGCATAGAAATGAAATGAAATGAAATTGTTTATTCTGTAAATAAGATATTGCAATCACTTTTACAAGTCATATTAAAAAAATATTTAAAAAAAAAAAGAAGAAAATGCTAGATGAGTTCGGCGTTTCCTATCTGACTACTCTGAGAAGAAAGACCAAAAAAAACTCAGAGGTCACAGTCTCTTTTAAAGTCCAGACATAATCTTGGTCAGGCCATATGAAGACCATGTAGATTAGTGTCTGAAATGGTCTTTTGAGGAAAGAACCACACAGATTTGAGTGGACCTGTCCAGTCAGTGCAAGCATTTGTCAGTAATCGTGGAGCTCAACTCAGAACTTAAGGAGCTCAACTCGACGAACAATACCAAAGAAAGGACATTTGGGTAGGTCGCATAAAGTTCTCAAACTGCCAGACCATCATTTAAACTAACTGATAAAGAAAAAATTAAAGAAAGAGGAAAAACAATAAAATTAAAGTTCGCGAGCATATTCGCAAGAAGCTTCATAAAAAATAATCATCACAACGGTAATGTTTTCCCATTGTTTGTCTTATTTGTACTTATATTTATGTATAATTAGGTGTATTTATTATATTTATAGTTTTAATAGGTATATATGTATATCTTTATATTTAAATATAAAAAATCTTCAAATCTCTCTGTTGCACCTACCACTGTTTGTCTCTGCATCACCCGAAGGTTGACTGGTAGAAAATACCTATGGCTCTGTAAATTTGTGTGCTTGAAGTATTAAATAAATAAATAAAATATCCACATAGTCCTCACATTCACAATCATTAAAACAGTATAATACTTTACAAAGTAATCATGTTATTTTGTATATAATTTTCAACAATGTCAATATGTTTATAAAACTGGTATTTTTAATGATTTACATAATAATTAAAACGTCAAATTGTATGGTTTTATCACAAGGCTTAGCAGAGCGAGCAGCTCAATCCCACGCTTTTTTATCTTCTAAATAATCTGAAATTTTATAGTACCCTTTTTTACAAAGTTTGGTTTTAATACAGCTTTTAAATCGTTTAATGGGTAAGTTTCGAATATCAATGGGAAGTTTGTTGTAAAAGCGTATACATTGACCCATGAACGAGTTGCCTACTCTGTGGAGACGTGTGCGATGTACATAGAGAGGTTTACCACGTTAGCTGCGTGGTTCATTTGTTTGTCAACCATGCATCCATGCGTAGAGTGGCCGTAGGTCACATTGGACGATCCCGCGTACATTTTCATACAAACCGAAGGTAAATAAACATGCGTAACGTAGCCGAGGGCCACTGTGAGGCGGCGCTTTACTTTTTGCCATATTGTTTCATTGAAATAGTAGGTTAGTCGAGACTACTGGAATGTGGGTGTACTATTTGGAACTTTGCCTACCCTTTCGGAAAATACAAGCGTGATGTTAGTATTGCAAAAGTTATATTCGCTTTTCTACTGACCACACTTTCCAATTGTATGACAAATCGCCCATCCTCTATAATGGAAAGGCAGTAAGTATCCATCCTTTACTTGCTATAGTTTCAATAAAATATTCATACCTACTTCAAATAAATCATGTCGATGAATTGAAGAGGAAAAATGGTGGTAAATGGAATAGAAACGTTTTAGTGGTTCGGTAACAGTGACTGAGAAATTAAATAAGTATTTGGTTCGACAGTAATAACATTCTTGTTCATAAATAACATTACGCCTGAATTCCTCGATGGAAAAAGTAGAAAGAGGCATTCAGCCAGTTACATACAAATAAATCCAAGTTAAAGTTTGTACTTGAGGAGCAGTGGTGGCCAGTAGAAACAGCCGCAACTTACGATTTATAAGTCAAAGTCAAATAATTTATTTCAATTAGGCACAAAAAAGGCACTTTTGAACGTCAACATTTACAAAAAAAAAATAATTGATTCTAGTTGCCCCTTCCAAAAGGTAGTTTTCGTATGGGCAAGAAACTCCACCGTTACTCTTTTAAAATGTTTTCACAATATCTTGTATACATCAATTATATAATTATATGTGAAGACGATGCACCTAGAATTATAGATCATAGGTTTGAGCCCAGGACGGCACTTAACTTTGTGTAAATTATTTCATCACCACTGCTCTCAAAACGGTGAAGGAAAACATCGTGATGGAACCGGCATGTCCTAGAACAAAAAATTCGAAGACATGTGACATCCACCAACCCGAACTGGGCCTGCGTGGAGGATTACGGCTCACTCCCTTTCATAGAGAGGAGGGTTGTGTTCCAACAATGGTAACATTATAGGATGATTTTATATGTTAGATAATGTGAATGTAAAGTTGGAAAAAGGTCTCCGAAGTCGTGACTGCTGAGACCAAATTTTACAAGCGTGTTTGTGATTACTTAACTAGACCAGAGAGACATGTATGTTAGTCGTGAACGGGCGCCGTCGGTTGAGACTGGTCATCTCTTATCTGCCGTTGCTTATTTTTAATCTTATATTTTTAATCGTTTTTGATTATTATTTTATTTTACATTGTTCTCACATATAGAAGCAACAAAAGTAATGTACCCAGGATTTTGTAATTTCTATATTTAAAAGAGTGTCCTTGGAGTTTCTTGCCCGTTCTTCTCCATAGAGATCTACGTTTTGGAATGGGCAACTAGCTTCAACTTTCTGACTAACTGACCGACTCTTTGACAATTCAAAAGTGCCTGTAAATGGTTTAATTGAAATAAATGCTTTGAGTTTGAGTTTGAGTCACTATTTTATTGTTATTAATCTATTCATATTTTTATTCAACCACCCTACATTATTTTTTCTTGTCTTATAACTAAATAACAGTCAGTGTATCTGTCCGCCGCAGTCGGCGGTCTGTTGCGCTTTGTGAGTGTACGGACGGTGCACTATTTGGCTCATCGCTAAGAACAGGTTTTTGCTTGATCAGTTCCTGCTGTTTTCAGATTGTTTTTTCTTTGGTTTTTAATTTTCGTTTACATACTAATCTGCGTTCGCAATTTGTTTGCCAAACATGTAAGCAAACACGAATTTTAGGAAAAACAACTGTAATACCTACTTATAGGGTTCAGTTTGCGCTACGACTTCATATTATTTTTTATGACATTTTCAACAGTACTAGTCAGTCTAGAATCGATTTTGTTTACACTTTCATAAAGTTGATGTTTGTTTAAGTGGAGATAACATTGATTCGAAACAATTATTTAAATTGACCTTATGTAGTTTATTTATTTATTTAGAGATATAAAAAATATGTATTAGGTATGTTGAAGCTGTTGGTACTTCCCGTCACTTGTCCATAAGGGTTCATTAGAAAACCAGCGTCAGACAGCATTTGTCGGGCATTAATGTTGACATGAACCTTTTTGGCGCAGCCGTGAGGCGCACACACTATTATTGCTTCATAATTATTTTCACTTTTTATCTTTGTATTATGTGTTTCACGAACTGTGTCCAAATAAATATTATTCTTTCTTTCTTTCTTTCTTTCTTTCACAGGAAGTTCCTTAGGCCCTCCATGGCATTGTGCCAGTGGTAACCACCAGGGTGGTGTTAGAATCCCAAGTTGATCCGGTAGAGAACCAAAGTTGTCGGCAACGGGCCGGCCATATTAGCCGTAGAACCGATGACCGTTGGGGTAGACATGTTCTTGAGCGGAGATCGTGAATCGGCTAACGTAAGATATAAGATAAGACGGGTCAGGGTGGCTGGTAGCAGCTGGAGGAGAGTTGCCGAGAATCTAGCTTAATAATGGCGTGTAATTGGAGAGACCTATGTCCAGCAGTGAAAGAAAGAAAAGAAAGAAAAAAAGGTTTATTTGTCACAGAGACACGTGCATACAAATAACAAAAATATAAACCACATAAATATTTGGCAGCTGCACGTCATGACTGTGACAAGAAGGCTTCCACTCAGCATGTTCAGTGGAATGCTGTAGTCTGATAGGGAAGGATTCCTACCTCGCAGGCCTTATCACAGAAGGCCAGGAGCCTTTAAAAGTTTTCCACCCGAAAATGAAAAGGTTTTGTGTACTGCAAAGTATAATTTCCTACTCAATTACCGGATTATTCCTATATGTTACGAACGGTAACGTATTTTGGTGTTTTCCGGCGTCAGAAAAACATATTTTACGGCTCATACCAAGTGATAGCTGCGGCAACAACTCATGACGCCTTTATACGTCCGCTCAATGATTTATATTACAAATGTTTCTGTTATTTTGGGTTAAGTTTCTATTTGTTGGTTAATTAATAGCTAAGTGAGAAATAAGAGCATTGGGTGCTGGGGCTCTGTCTCGCATAGGGTCGCAGCATTATGCTGAGCGATAACCGTTTTGCGTGGATGTGACGCATATTTTCCCCTAGTTTGTTATTCTCGTGTTCTTTTCTTTGCGTCATATTTACCGCAAATAAACGTATTTTCTTTCTTTCTTTCATTGTTTTTTTGGATAAAGAAAGTCGTTAGTATCTGGATTGCAATAGGGAACATCCCTATTGCAATCCAGATATTAACGACTTTCGCTTTTACTAACGACTTGACGGGATAAAAAAAAACTATTTAGTCCGTCAGTTAGATAAAAAAATACAAATTGACACGTATTTTTTGCTTTATCATATTCATAAAAGAAAAATTATATAAAACTCATTAAAATTGGGGAGTGGGGGCTTACTACGTCACAATTCAGTATAAAATCTATCGGAGAGTGACATCTTGCCACATTTTAACTCAATGTATTACCGTAATATTTTGATTAGGTACGTAAAAAAAGAAAAAATACGTGGCCAATATTTTTAATAATGTATATGAAGGATAAAAAAAGTATAGAGGCGTGTAAAGTTTCTCATCCTCCATAGAAAAAGGAGGATCCTCCGACCAGCCGGGGGTGGGTTACTGCCCAACGATTGATGTCGGGACGTTGTATCGAGTGTTTTTTTTAGAGGCGGAGAACTTTAAATTTAAATAAAACGTAGAAAAATGTTTTTAATATCCATGAAATTGGCTTTATTTGACAGCAAATTTTATGGCATTAATGTTTGAATATGATTTCGGGCATGTGGCGACCGCGGCTGAAAATGCTTGACAATTCAAAAGTGCCTGTAAATGGTTTAATTGAAATAAATTCTTTGAGTTTGACCTACTTGCGTATGCATACATACAAACAAAAAAAAAAAAACTTTGTCATATTAAAATAACAGCTTTATTACTAAATGATTATGAAAGCATAATACGAGTACGGTACTGATAACAAAAAACATATTTTTTTTGTCTAACTACCTTTGTTTTGTTCCGGCTAATCTCCGAAACGGCTGGACCGATTTCGACGGGACATTCACTGGCAGACAGCTGATATTATAAGGAGTAACTTAACTAGCTACATTTATTTAGAAAAAGAGTATGGATCCACTCGGACAAACCGCGGGCAGGAGCTAGTTTTTGTATAAAACTGTTTCATTCGCAAAATTTATCTGTTTCGACTACAGGCATGAAAAATATATCTGCACGTGAACAGATACCTCGTTCACAGTATCAT
Source organism: Xanthia icteritia (assembly GCA_949128155.2). Taxonomy (NCBI): domain Eukaryota; kingdom Metazoa; phylum Arthropoda; class Insecta; order Lepidoptera; family Noctuidae; genus Xanthia; species Xanthia icteritia. The sequence continues at coordinate 7,231,202 of OX421959.2, read as the reverse complement.
CGCATGACTCCTATCAGTGTCCGTCGAATGATTTGTATGGCAGTGGTGTATATTTTACGTGAATTGAAAATAGTTGGCAATGTAGGTTGAGGTTTCATTATTTGGATCGTTGGTTAAAGGTCGTGTTGAGGAGTAACATGCTCGCGCGCAAATTTTTGAAGTGTACCAAGGACATAAAGAACACTCTGTTCTGAGCTTATTGCTTGTCAATGTACACCTGTCAACTCTGGTTGTTCACAAAAATGATGTACAAGTTCATTAAGGGTTCAGGACTATGATGCTTATCGGCCCTTATGAAACTGCCAAGATTATGCAGTGCCTCGAGCATGTTTGCCGAAGTGAGGGTCCCAGACTTTTCCGCCATCATGAGGTCGAGGGTCGCATCTTTTTGGAAAAGTTTGAGACGCTCCAGTGACAACATTTTGAGGATTGTCTGGTGCAACCTGGCAAGTTCCATATTTGTGCACTGGATGTCTGTTCACCTTAACGAGAATAAAAAATGACGAAAGACTATGTATGTTTTTGAAGACTGTGGGGTATTTTTTAATGATAATTTTTAAAGTTTTTACTACTTATTTATTCTATTTTTTGTAAATGGGTATTTTGACTGAAATAAAACACTATTTATTTTTATCTTTTATTTTTATAACAATAGGTGCCGAAAGGTTCTGGAGTGGCGCTTGTTAAATGGAAGACGTAGCATTGGAAGGCCTCGCACAAGGTGAGCCGATGACCTTGTGAGGCCGCAGGAATCCGCTGGATACGAGAAGCACAGAACCGGTCGAAGTGGCGGTACTTGAGGGAGGCCTATGTCCAGCAGTGGACGTCTTTTGACTAAATGATGAATATGTGCAATGAGTGCTCAACCTTTTTTTTGCTGTCACTACTAACTGCTAACATTTCCATGATATATACTGATATATTCCTGATATATGCCCATAAGATATAAAGGTAACATTTCATCAACGCAATAAAAACGTCAGGCAATGATTTGTATGCGCAACGTCGCTGTTACGCAACAGTCGAAACAAACCTTTATTAAAAAATAAATAAATTGACTACAAAAGGCTTTTGTCCAATTAGGATAATGTTTTTGTTTTCCCAAATTGAGGTATGTGTTAATTAAAAACGGGGTAGACAAAAAACGTCTATTTTCGTTCACAAAAGCAATGTTGGGTATCAAAAAATATGATAATGAAATTGTTTTAAAAGGTATTTTATTACCTTGAATTTGTTACACAATTATCTGAGCAACTATTTTATTGGACTATATTTTCTAGCTTAGTTTTTTTATATTTTATTTTTATACTCAGTTATAAACCTTAATTACAATATACAAGCAAACTAACATCAAATATATTTAGTATGAGAGTACAAGTATATATACTTGTATAAGAAAACTTAAAAAAAAGGGGAAGTGCTCATTGCTGGGCATCAAATGGGAAAAGTGCCTAAAAGGCTGGTAGCATTGCCACGTTGGATGGCAATGCTGATTCTTGTTGAAAAAAGTAGAAAGTCCAGATCTACTTCATCGTCACCATCTGCCTGGCCTCCTAACTATGTTGGGGTCGGCTTCCAGTTTAACCAGATACAGCTGAATACCAGTATTTTACATGGAGCGACTGCCTATATGAACTCCATAACCCAGTTACTGGGTAACACGTTAAGATGTTTTTTTAGACTTGGCTTTTCATCATCATTATTTCAGCCGAAAGACGTCCACTACTAGACATAGGCCTCCCCCAAGCACCGCCACTTCGACCGATTCTGTGCCTTCCGCATCCAGCGGATTCCTGCGGCCTTTGAAAGATCATCGCTCCATCTTGTGTGAGGCCTTCCAACGCTACGTCTTCCGGTACGCGGTCGCCACTCCAGAACCTTTCGGCCCCATCGGCCATCTGTTCTGCGAGCAATGTGCCCTGCCCATTGCCACTTAAGTTTGGCAATTCTTCGGGCTATGTCGGTTACCTTGGTTCTCCTGCGGATCTCTTCATTTCTGATTCAATCACGTAGGGAAACTCCAAGCATAGCCCTCTCCATTGCCCTTTGGGTGACTTTTAGCCTTCTGATAAGGCCCATTGTGAGCGACCACGTTTCAGTGCCATCACTAGCAACACGCACTGGTCAAAGACTTTCGTCTTGAGACACTGCGGTATGTCGGACGAGAAGATATTGCGTAGCTTCCCGAACGCTGCCCAGCCGAGTTGGATTCGACAATTGACCTCTTTCTCGAAGTTGGACCTACCTAGCTGGACAGTTTGTCCTAAGTAAACATACTCGTTCACAACTTCGAGAGTAGCGTCTCCGATCTTCATGAGAGTGAGTGTTACATGGGCATTTGACATGACCTTTGTCTTGTCCATGTTCATTTTAAGACCCACTCTTTCGGAGGCGAGATCCTAAGGTTAGTGATATACTCGCCATTGATGTTGATGCCAAGCCCTTTCCAGTCCAGAACCTTGAAGACATCCTCCAGTGCAATGGTGAACAGTTTCGGAGAGATAACGACTCCTGGCTTTTGGCTAAATCTAATTCTAAAATGGAAATAGTAAAAAGGAATATAAAAAGTTACAATCTTTTTATGCTTTTGCAAGTAATATCGCTTCAAGATTTTATTTTTGGCTGACTAGTTACATTTATATTGGTTGGAGAGTCGACCATACTATTGGCCAATCATTTATATTGGTTTAGGGGTAGACTACAGAAAAGGTGGGATTATTCTTTCTTTTTCGTATGGTTAGTGACCAACCTGGTGTCGTTTTTATACCACCCATGGGCCTCCGACCTGGCTTCACATACCGACGAGAAATATCTCTCAGACATTGCGTTTTCTCACGATGTTTTCCTTAACCGTTTTTGAAGCAAGTGATAAATTATACAACACGCACATGAATCCGAAAATTCAGAGGCCTTGGGTTGGAACTCGAGACCCTATGAGGCAGTGGAACGACGGTCACACCACCTAGGCTATCACTGCTTTAAGGTGGGATGATAACATCAGACAGGTCTCTGGAACAACATAGGGCAGAGTGGCCAGAGTGAGACAGGATTGGAGAAGCTTGAAGGCATTTGCCGACTGGCAAACGGACATACAAACCATAAACAAACGTCAGATACAAGTCTGACGACTACACTTTATGATTGTCCGACTAAATAATAAATAAATATAGGACCTATGAATGGCGATGGCTATAAGATTAGGGGAAGACCAAAAAAACGATGGATGGACTGTGTGAAAGATGATATGGCTAGAAAGGGGGTGACTACCGAGATGACGACTGATAGAGAAGCATGGAGAAGAAGACGTGTTGCGCTGACTCCAAATAAACTGAGATCAGTACAGGAGAATAATGATGATTATACCAATAGTAGGTACCTAATCATTTGGAATTGACATTTTAATTTCTCAAGAAAAAAAAACATAGGCTAAAAATTATAGAAACTGCCGATCTATTGTGTAAAAATATATCACCAGGTGAAGTGAAGTTGAAGTGAGCTTTCAATAATGTTAATCCCTATTATCAGGTATAACGTTTACTCTTCAATAACTTCAGAGGCTGTACAATAGCTAATGTTTACACTTTATGCTTTATTTAACTGATGTTACGTCGGGTGCAGACACGCGGAGTACATTTATATTTTACTTTTTATTGTATTTCACACTCCATTTTTTTCTGTATCTATTCGTGACATCACTGCGGGCCCTATGAGAATACCAGCGCTGCGACACACAGCATCATGCTCAGATAGGAGCCTTTTAGCCTCGCACAGGACTTCCTGCTTTTATTTTAATATTAGTTTGTTTTTTTTTAAATGTGTATGGTAGAATATGGCTACACTCATTTACAGCTCCAGCAGTCTTCTGATGCTCTTATACTTCGTACGGCATTTGTAGATACTCCCCATTATCTTTTAATCAGCTACTATTAAGTTCTTTGAGGTAGCATTATAATAGAAACAGTGTATACCATAAAAAAGCGAATGTCAAAATTTGATTCTCTAATACAGCTCACAGCATTAAAAGAGCTTTGGTCTTCTTAACCAGCTAGTACCATCAAAAGTAGCCAAAGGTTGGACAATAGTGCTTTCAGATTCTACTAAAATGCATTAAGTTATTTTCTTCTCCATTATACAACCATTAGTCAGCTGTGCTCTTTAACAATGTACGAGATCACAAGTAGTACAGTCTCAAGACTCGTCTTATCCGTTAGTACATTCACTTAAGACCTGTAATATAGCATATTTTTGGACGTAATTTCCGCTAATGTGTTGCTTGGGATGGCACCTAAGTTTTCACGGAACGGATAAGATTTTTGCGGAATAGACTGGCTGAAATTAGATATTACCGTCCCACCTCTTAACCATTATCATTGAAAGCAACGTCTAACTTAGCCCAGATGACAGACAAACTTAGTCAATATTTCATAACCAAAGCCAAACTCTAACTGTTATTGTAAATTAAATTAAATTATCTTTGAGAAGCAGGTAATAACGACAAAAGGAAATAGTGGTGTACGTTAATCCGATTCGGATATCTACGCCACTGGATTATCCGAATTCCCGAGAACCGAAACGGATTTATGCTTAGCTTTTCTGGATTTAGAGATTTTTGTAACGTGTAAATGTATTAGGTAAAATACCTAATGTATATAAAATACGTTAGCTATTTTACGATGTTAGAAAGAAGGTTCCTGACGTTGTAATTTTAGTCTGAGGTTTGCGCATTGCGTCTTTTTGCGTAGGTACGTAAATTTTGACACCGTTATGGTCGAAAACTGAGTAAAGTTCAATAAAAATTATGGGTTGCATATAAATTACAGCTTATTTTAAATGAAAAGCGCATTATTTGTTAATTGCATTGTATCGTGTATCTTTAAACATAACATAACATCAAACCTGTATTCCCCGAAGGATTAGGCAGAGGCGTACCTAAAGTACACCCACATTTCACCAGTTATATTTGAATCCCATGTAGCAGAGGGCGAGCCTATTTCCATCAACCAGGCACAAATACAGACTACCAGCTGCTACTGAGAAATTCCAACTAGAAACACCCAATAACTTTGCCCAACCAGGGAATTGAACCCAGGATCTCATGTTCAGCAGTAGCGCTTGTGACCACAAGACCAACGAAACAGTATATTTTTAAACCCCTCCCATAAATCACGATAGATAAGATTTGGCAAGATATGGAAAAGTACAATCACGAAAATCTCTGGAATAGACACTATCAACCCAGCTTAGATTTCTCATTACACAAACGACACCACATTCCTCGGATCAGTATCCGACTTCTACGGATACAATTTCTGCACAGACATTTCTTTAAACCCTAGCAAATCTCAACATCCTATTTTAGCGTACGTATCCGCATTTCGAAGTCGATATCCGCGGCTTTGAAAGCTTATATCCGCAAAGCACATCACTATTGTTAACAATGCAAGATAATCGCGTTAACGAGTGTTGGTTCCTAAAGGGAGGGGAGGGAGGGAGAAAGCAGTTATTTCCTCATCGGGTTTTATAGTACCTCTTTTGTTTTGAGAGATAGATTGCTGTTGTTTACGTAATTTAGAAATTGTTCACGCGGATTTTGTGTGTCGTTTGGTTTCGGATACAAATCGCTTTGTTTACACTACTTATCGGACTTCATAATTAAGGCTATCTTGATATACGCTTCCATTGAAAGTATAAATATCATTGTTAGCGCGGTGAGCAATAAAAGAGTGGACTGTATTTTAGGCAATGGTTTAATGCCGTCTGATCTTTACAAATTATAAACAGTCCCGATAGAGAGGAGAATCTTCCGTCGCGGTGGAGTCCGTGGAAGCGAGTGGTCATCGGGCTGAGCCGTGCCACCGTCACGCCGCGCCGATGACGCACTGATCACGATACCTGCGCGTGCAGACCGTTGTGTTGAGTTCAAATGAAATTAAATTGTTTATTCTGTAAATAGGATATTGGAATCACTTTTACACGTCATCTTAAAAAAAAAAAAAAATTTGCTAGATGAGTTCGGCGTTTCCTATCTGACTACTCTGAGAAGAAAGGCCGAAACAAACTCAGAGGTCACAGTCTCTTTTAAAGTCCAGACATAATCTTGGTCAGGCCATATGAGGACCATGTAGATTAGTGTCTGAAATGGTCTTTTGAGAAAAGAACCACACAGATTTGATTGGACCTGTCCTGTCAGTGCAAGCATTTGTCAGTAATCGTGGAGCTCAACCCAGAACTTAAGGAGCTCAATTCCCAACAATCATAGAATATCGCTAAAAGCAGGTTTTTTTATGAAAAAAAAGGGAGTGAATAATAGCTTGACGTCTGAAAGGGGAGAATTTAATTTTTAATTTTAATAATTTATTTATTTCAAAAAAGTGTGGTACAGTCTGTTACAATAATTACAATTTACAATTTAGGCATAAATCTTAAGGAGAGTAACAATATACAGAATTGAATCTGGCGTCCTAGCTAGGTTACATAGTAACCTGTATTAAGGTTCGCCAGCCCATGTTCCCAAAAAAGTAGTACAAACTTTATTATAGACTGCTTAGGACTATAAGTTGCAAACATATAACTTAACGTTAACTTATAATTATGTGTGTGAAGTGGTAAATAAGTGTGTGTGTTTTGTGATGTAGGTGTGGTGTGTGTTTGTGTGTGTGTTTTGTGATGTAGGTGTGGTGTGTGTGCGTAATCGGAAGAGAAAGAGGTTGAGTTTAGGTACGGAGTGTTAAGAAAGTCACTACGATTGTGATGTAAGCAGATATTCAGTGTCTTCGTAGTTTAAACTGGTTAAAAAGGTTGTTGTTAGTTTTTTACACATTTCGTAGGAGGATTGATGTACAGGGATAGTTTTGTTTATTCTATTATATAAAAATGGACCAAGGTAGTAAAAGAATCGTTTAGTAAAGGCAAAACGTGTGAAGGGTACTTTACAAATGTCGTTCTTTCGCCTATGTGAGGATTGAGTTTGTGTAAACGGAGTTTTTGTATGTTGTTGTAATATAATGTTGAGAATGAATGTTTGCCGTACCGTGAGGACTTTGCATTTTTTATACAAATCAAGGGTTGGGAAGAGCATTGGCCGGAAAGTAGCAACCTTAAGAATGGCTCTCTGAGCTACTTCCAGAGGTTTGAGCGTAGTTTTCGCAGCACCGCCCCAACTATTAATACAATACGAGATAACTGACTGACACATGGCGAGATACACGGTGCGTATCACATAAGTATTGGCAATGTGTCTGAGTGTTTTAAAAAGATAAATGAGTTTACGAACTCGAGCGGTAAGGTGGGTGATATGTGCTCTGAAGTTAAGGTGTTTATCTAGGATGATACCGAGGTATTTAGTTGTGTCAGTAGAGGAAATTATAGGACACTCGCATGGGGCCGAGTTGTCTTGGCAGGTGTGAGCTTTTAGTGTGATGGGTGTCAAGGGTTGCGTAGTGGAATTTAGAGAGAATGTTATGAGTTTAGTTTTACTAGTGTTTAGCGTGAGTGAGTGAGAGATAAGCCATCTATATATTAAATCAAATCCAGTTTGAGCAGTTGCTTGCAGTTTAGCCCAGGATTCATCATGAAAGGTAATTGCAGTATCGTCGGCAAAAGAGACAATGTTACCAGAGCTGAGGTGAATGTTGCACAGGTCGTTTATGAACACCAGGAACAATGTAGGTCCCAAAACACTACCTTGGGGCACTCCATACGAAATAGGCAGCTCGTCGCTATAACAACCGTCGATTTTGACTGTCTGCCTACGGTCTGTGAGATATGAATTAAAAAACTGTAGTTGCACACCACGTACGCCAAGACATTCTAGTTTAGATAGAAGGCAGGGGAGAGGAACGGTATCAAATGCCTTTGCAAGATCCATAAACACTGTAAGGCATTTTTTGCGTTGATTTAGTTTATCAACGATTCCATCTATTAGTTTCAAGGCTGCGTCAGAAGTAGATTTTTTCTTCCTGAACCCAAATTGGTTGGTTGACAATAAATTATTGCTTTCAAGGTATGTGGTAAGCCTGTTATTAACGAGTCGTTCTAAGATCTTGGATAGGGCAGGTAGCACCGCAATAGGGCGATAATTAGTTACAGAGACCCGGTCCCCCCCTTTAAAAATGGGATGAATAATGGCCTTTTTGAAAGAAGATGGAAAGGTACCAGAGACGAGGCATAGGTTGAAGATATGGCAAAGAACGGGTGTGAGGATTGCAGAGTACTTTTTTATCATGGTTGTAGAAATGCCATCAAAGCCCACTGCAGCATTGGACTTCAGAGATTCAATAATAAAAGCTATCTCATCAGGATTTGTTTCTAAGAGTACGAAGGAACTCAAACTATTGGAGGTATTGAATCGGGGAGCAGGAGGGCAGCTATTCTGTACACTCCGAATATGATTAGCGAGATCTTTACCTATATTTACAAAAAATGAATTAACATCGTTAAGAGATTGAGAAGGGGTTTCTGAGGAGGAAAGTAACTCCGTAGGAGGGTGAGTAATTTTCGTTGTGTTTGTGACACGCTTGACTGTATCCCACAACATCTTTGTGTTACGACCGGCTTTAGCAATTTCATTTGAATCGAACTGTCTTTTAACTTTCCTAAGAATCTTATTGCAGAAGTTTCTGTATCTTGTGTAAGTAGCTTTAAGGACTTCATTATCAGGAGACTGTTTATATTTTTTGTGCAAAATGTCTCTGTTCCTCATGCATCGTAGTAGCCCTGGAGTAATCCATGGCTTTAGGATTCTCTTGCGTTTTGCTGTACGCTTTAATGTTGAGTGATTATTTATCTCCTGCGATAGAGTTTGTATCAGACAGTCTGTAGCAGCGTCTGGATCATTCAAGGATAAAATATACGTGAATTCCAGATTTTGCATAGACTTGTCGAGTGAGACGAAGTCGGTCTTTAGGATTGAGGTATTAGAAAAATTACAGGGTGGCTTTAAATTTAAACAAAGGAGAGTAGAGATGTGATCAGTAACAGTGGAATCGAAAATGAACGTAGAAGAGGGTAATTTGGTTTTAAGAATTGTGTGGTCAAGGCAATTATTACCTCTGGTGGGTAGTTGGTGGGAGGGTAAAAACCCATGATAAGAGAGACAGTTAAGGTATTCGTGCGACCAATGGTTCATAGTCGAAGTTGTAGTATCTATGTTTATGTTTATGTTTATGTTTATATCACCTGTTATCACTACAGTTTGAAAGGTAGTCAAGGAAGATAGTATTTCATTTAAGGATTTGAGAAAGACTTCAATACTCTCGTTAGAGGGGGATCGATAAATGCAGAGGATAGCAACATTAGACCCAAGTTCAATGATTAAACCAGAAGCAGAGTCATGAAATTCGGGTTCGCGTACTTTGACTGCAAGATTTGACTTGATGTATACGACTACTCCGTCACTCTGATTACGGTGTTTAGTAGTGTGGACCGAAGAGTAACATTGAAGCTGGGGTAAGGTGGTATTACTTAAACAAGGAAGCCAACATTCTGTTAGAACAGCTACATCACACTCAAGAGAAAGACGCGAAAGAAGTGTTTCAAAATCATGAAAGTTTCGATTAATTGATCTGATATTTTGGGAAAGAACTTTTAGATAACTATCAGGGGACTTAATGGTAGATAAACAGTCTTCTGGTGTGCACTGATAAACTTTAGATACAGAGAATTCGTCTAGGTTATCACTTAAAAAGTTTATGTGATCGAATGTTTAGGTATATAGTTGAAAAAGGTTTAAGGGTCAGTTCGAATAGCGATTCTTGGTTTTCAGGTAAAAGTAGCAAGTTTAAGGGTTTACAGTAAGGCGTGATTTGTATGAAATTATTATGAGATATAGTGGTGAGTGATTGGATATTATTTGAGTTGTTGTGTGTATAGATTAGTATGGGTGAACTGAAGTGTATAGTAGAGTTTTTGCTTATTTTAATGTAGAAATTAGCATGCAGAATTAGTATTAATATTCTTAAGCGGTAAGTTACAGAGATTATAAATTTACTTAATCTACAAAATAGTTTAATACAAAAAAGAAAAACTAATGTAAGAAAGGCCAGTGGAAATAGTCATACTTTAGGCAATTTCGATAACTGTTGCAATTGATCATCATTTTTAATCACAATGTATGGTGATTCCTTAGCCTTTTTCATCAGAATACGGCCATTTGAAATCCAACAATAATCGTATTTATGTTCTTTAGCAAAGTTTCTGGCCAAGTAAAACAGTTTTCTAGACTGAGCTGTCAGCTGCTCTGCTATGTATATAGGTACCGCAGTAACTGTGAATCCTAAGTTGGCTGAATTGAGCTTTTGGTTGGGGTTTCGCTTGTTGTAGCTTTTCACAGAGTCTAGAAACCTGCTTTTGGTAAGAGTGTTATTAAATTCCAAGAACAACGCGGAGGAATTATTTTGTTTGTCAATTCGATACCTAGAAATGTCTCTAATGTCTGATTTAACATCAATGCCGAGAACATTAGAGAGTACAGACACAGTGTCATATAGGTGTTGTTTAGACTCTTTTTGACGTAGTGGGACATTTCTGATTTCTACGCATGTCTTAATCAAGTTTCGTTCCAGTGTGTCGATCTTTTCATCAAGAGTCGATAAGTGGGTACACATATCAGCCCGCTCTTTTTCGAGACCTGTTATCTTGGACTCCAAGGAAGACATTTGGTCTGATAGGCCGTTCAGAGAGCTTACCAACGTAGTATTTGAGGTCTCGATCTTAGTAAAATGTAGCTTTATATGAGATTCAAGGGTTTCGAAGCGGGCATTTTGAGATGCTATAAATTGTGTCATCATTTCTCTCAGCTCAGCTCTAAAATCCAATTTTTCGGCTGGTTTTTCAGCACTCGAAGACCTGAAGCGTTTAGCTCTTTGCGTTACACATGATGAACTCAGGTCGTCATTTAGTTCATCTTCACAGAGTTTGCTTATGTCAGCTTCGGAACGCGACAGGTTGATGTTGGTTTGTGACGTAGGAGGTGAGCGCAGCATTTTAGTACCAGGTTCTCATAAACTAGCAGAGATTATGTGAATGAAGAGTATTGCAAGCAGGACACAAAAATTGCTCAAATTCCTTGTCCGGAGGTATTATCAATAATAGATTTATGTATTGTACGTGGCCCGCCAAAAGATAATTCTGAGTGAACAGTAATTTGCACTCGGAAAACATAAAACAGTAAGATAGTGCGATAGTAGTTTGGATAGTACCGTTATTGGTCAAGACAGTTGTAAGGACGTCGTCGTCTACTCAATGTTTCCAATTAAAACGCCACGAAAGTCACCATCACAACGCTTCAAGTACCAGGAGATCATAGTCAGTGGGAGGTGCTTACTTGCGTCCTGTGGTCGTAGACACCAGCAGTGGGCGGGGGCTCGTTGTGGACGACGGAGATAGCACGATGTCCAGGTATGAGCGCTGCGCGTGCGGCGTTGGTTCGTGGTTCTGACGTTGCAGACCAGGGTGGAGCAAGGGAGGAGCCAGTAGTATGACGCAAGGAGTAACTTACTCGTTGGTATAGTCCGCTAACAGTTGGAAACGTATTGAACACCTCCTCTCAATTTATGCACTCCTATTTTTTTTAAATGTTTAAATTATCAATTTTTCATTTAATTATTATTGATTTAAATTGAGAATAAGTCACTGGCACGTCTACTCGTGTACGAGGTCCGGAGGGAAGAATGGAAGAAGAAACCGTATTGCAACGACCTCAAGTAACATAGGATAAAGGCACACGGGGCAGATTTTTATCACGGGACGTTTTTTTACCCTAGGGGTGCCAAACGGAACCTATTACTAAACCTCCGCTGTCTATCCATCTGTCTGGTAGTGGGCTGTATCTCATGAACTGTAATAGGTGCTGTCCGTCCGTCTGTTTGTCAGCGGGCTGTATCTGATGAACCGTAATAGGTAGACAGTTGAAATTTCCACAGATTATGTGTTTCTAATTGCCGCTGTAATAACAAGCAATTTTAAAAAAAGGAGGTACAATAAATATTTGATTTTGAAAAACAAATGTTTTTATCCTGGCATGTGGAATGTTATTGTCTAGAATTCATCCATTAGAGTATTTTTTTATGTCTTCAAAGTGAAGAAATAGCTGACCGTAAAAGTTGTTAGTTTTAGCTACTAACTTAACAAGTTAGAAATTAGAAACTTCAGTATGTCATGAACCGTATACTGTATTTAATCAACAAAAAACTATTTTTTGCTAAATATTGTACGGTGGTACGTTATTCTTCATTTGCGAGTCCGACTCGCATTTGGCCAGTTTATTAATGTAATTGGTTGCAAATAAACAGGTGGCTTGCCATACTGGTAAGTGATCACCGCCGTTTATGGACGTCTGTAATACCATAGTAATTGCACTATGCATTGCAATAACAGAGATAAAGCTGAAATGTCTCATGGAAGAGAGAGAGAAATAATTACTAGAAGATACGGTTGGCAACAAAAGTCTAAAGTCACTTCAGTATTTTTAATCTTAAATTTTTACCAAAATATTAAATCAAAATTGGAACAGCAGCAAAATAATAAGAATATTAACTCCTAGCTAATAAATTGAAATACTGAAAACAGTATATCGAAGCATTTTGTGTAATTTTTCATTTTCATAATAACGGTACCATACGGCAACCAAAGTATATTAACATATACTTTGCAGTCTAACCGGATGCAGCTGAATACCAGTATTTTACATGGAACGACTGCCTATCTGACCTGTACAACCCAGTTACCGGGTAATACGATACCCCATGGTATGACTGGTTGTCAGACTTTCGGGATTCTGACTACCCCGTAATGCCTGTCAAAGATCTACGAATGACAACCGGGACCAACGGCTTAACGTGCTTTCCGAGGCGCACGAGCACTATTAAAATAGATTTAGACATGGATGCAGAACTCAGCACAGCACGGGCCTGCATAATTAATATGCATGCAGAAGGTGCGATAAATCTAATGCAACATGTTACCTAAACCTATTATTTGACACGTGTTTCGCTCCTCTACGGGGCAACCACAGGAGATGCTGTTGTGTTGATGTGTGACTGAAAATGCATTCATCAATTACATATGTAATGTCAATAAAAATATATAATAAACTACCGGAACATCTTAAGAATATAAATAAATATAATATATTTAGTAATAAATTAAAGCTATTTCTAATAAACAAAATCATAGTAGATTTTGTTTATTAGAAATGTACCTGTGGTAAATAAGGGCCAGCGGCTATTAAGGACCATCGCCGAAATAACACACATTCAATAGTTTTATAGGTTGGATCTCACGTAGACATAAAAAGGACCAATAGTATTGCTATCACACGCGCGTGCGTTGCCGTGCGCGCTTGAGATCTTGTGCACGAGTGACTCACTGGGGACGGTCGAACTCACATTTTTATAAAAAATGCCTATGCAAAAACGTTCACTATGAAGAAAACAGTGTATTTTACAACAATCGAACACCTAATTACTGTAAATTGGACATTAGAGCTGACAAATTCTTTTATTTTGTTGATATTTGCTAACTTTCAAATCACGTTTTGTAAAAAGTGACGCCATCGCTAATAAGGGCCATCTGGAAGGAAGTGAATAAGGGCCGGCCCTTATTGACCTGTCTAATAGCCTGTGTTATATGATAATATACGATTACTGAATCTTAAGCAGAATAAAAGTTTGAAAACTCCTTTCTAACAGCTAATGCCCACTCCAAATTATGCGCTGGTGAAGCAGAATAAACCAAGACGGAAAACTATTAAGAGGGAACAGGGCCTGCGAGGAATTTGAAAAATTGGCATATTAAGAAACGATTGCCGTCGTCTTACCTCAAGACTGCTCTGTTCCCTCTTAACTACAAAGGCCAACAGGTTCCTGGAGACCTATTTATGGAAAGAGAGAACAAAAAGAAGAGACAAAAGAGACAGCAAACTCCTAAAGGGGGCAAAAAGGACAAAGAAAATAAAAAAAAACAAGGGGAATCCTGATGATACGTGGTACGCATGTCATATGGAAAGCATCCAAGTTATGCGACGATGCCAAGTGTGTCAGAAATGGTATCACGAACAATGTGTTGGCAATGAAAGACGATATCAATTTTGTTTGCCCCGAATGCAATTAAATGACAGCTTTAGTTTGCAGGTCAAAACCGAGGTAAAATTAAGTATCTCTTTGATTATAGTTGATTACCTATGTTAATAATTAACAATGATAATACTACGAATCAATCAAAAATATCAATGGTCGGTCCATTGATATTTTTTGATCGCAATAATTCTATTTAGATTTTTCGTGCTTGTTGCTATTTCATTATTTTAATAAAGACCGGGGCATTTGCCGGGCAAAATGAAGCATTTATTTTTTAATTTTTGTTAAACTTTATTTTTGGTTAAGAGGTTTTTATCTAAAAATAGTATAAATTTGTTGATTTTACATAAATAGCAACTCTTTGTTACAAAATGTTTATGACTTGAGTTTTATAAGGACCGATTTGTATTTTTTATAAATGTTCAATGGTAAACTGTTAACTATTTTGTCTGAAAATGTTAATTAAGTTGAGTTAAAGAAGAAAACAAATTAGTTTATGTTTTATCTGCTTTGTTTCTTTTAATTTTGTCTCGGACCTTAATAGACTACCTGAGTTTATTAAGGTCCTTAGAAAAGGATTTTTTAAAGTTTATTTCTGTTCATAAAAATTTTAAAACCTAGCCATAGAGGCATTATTTTTATTATGTTCTCTAATAAATAATGTTGTACCCTGTAAGGGTACAGGGTCCCATAACTGTATCTTAGCTTTAAGCCTATTTGTAACAACTTAATTCACATTATGGTAAGCAAATAAATTAAATGAAATGTTGATACGTCACGATCGACATCACCTCATCTAGTTTTTGGCGGAATTAAAATAAAATATTGAAATTACATAACATTTCAATGTCATAGATTTTCACAAGTATGTATGTATGTAAATATATTCTCATATAATTTGTTTTATTTTATTAAGTGAATTGTTTTGATTTTATGTATTTTAATTTCTCTCTACTCTTACACACGGTGTCTACATGTCTTTTTACCCTCTGTCCTATCGCAGGTATGCTGGAAGAGATTTCTTTAGAAATAAGCATCACCTTTGTACGTATTTTTCTGTTCTTTTCTTCTTGTCTGTTTATATTATATGTGTGTACATAAATGGTTAAATAAATAAATAAGGTAACGCCTGATTCTACATTCTTAGCCCACGTTCGCACGGACGTAATAAAATCGCACGTCAAAAAAATCGCCTCGATTTTATTACGTCCTTGTGAACGTGGACTTATTCGGGTGTAAGTCATGTAACTCCGTCATTTTGTTCCCGATTTTCATTTGAACGACACAACAACCCATTTCATAAAACAGTTCCCAAGAAACCAATAGCACATTTAATAACTTCTAAACGTTTTAATATCTCCGAGAATGGCCCCTTGAGACCATAATTAAGTTAACGACTCAACCGGAAGTGACGCCATCTTGCGGCGCGCCGCGTAAACACTCATTTCCGGCCCCAACTGACAATAGACTTAATTCTTTGGATTTCTTCAATTGTTTTTGAACTTGGAACTTATATTTAATGGGCTAAAAGTTAATTAGTGCTTTAAGGAATTATTTAATTCGGTTTTAAAGATTTCTTAGAGATAGGTGAAGTTTTCATTATTTTTAATTACTTCTGCTGAATATTAGGACTTCAACATACATAAACTTACACCTTTTTCCGATGGGGTAGGCAGAAACTACACAGCGCTACCAGAAGTCTAAATAAAACTTATGCCCTAGATTTTGATTTATGGCTGGTGCGCGTAAAACTAAAAACCACCAATTAAGTTTTAAAACTAATTTTTGTGAATTGCTTATAATTTACATTCATTATTTATATAGAGTGCCATAATATTTATATTATTTTGATGGCGTCACGCAAAAAATTGTTAATTAAATTAAATTGTTACTAGGTACATTGTGATTTATTGTTGTATCCATTTACACACATCAAAAAAAGTTTTTTATCAGTTTGAAAATCGAAATATTTTTTATTACGGTAGACTATATTATAATTTCTTCTTCTTTTTAGATTATTTACTTAAAAATATAGAATTATAATATAAAATAAAAAAATAAAACTCAATAGTTTTTCCATATTGTTAAATAATATCATTTGCGTTAAGTTATTTTCTATACGAGTATAATCTCCATTTTAAAACTGAATGTAGTCAGTGTTGAATGTTTTTTGTGAAAAAACTATATTGTTGTTCTTAGTTTATTACCAAAAATCTATTATTTCCAGCCTTAATAATATCGGCAATTTGAACCAAACATGTTAATTTCAGCCTATTATGTGAGAAAAACAACAAATCATCACCTAAAAAACAACTGACGAATCTTTTTCTAGATCCTTTTGTATGTAGACTATTCCGGAATAAAGTTTTATATCCCAAACTGTCAAAATCGAAGAAAAATGTACCTACTGTGTATGTAATGTACATCATGCTTGACGTTGTAGACAATTGTCTAGGATAGTGAACACACTTCTTTTCTTTCATATTTGATTTATTAATCGCTATGCTAAAGACAGTAGAAATCTTCCTACTGTCTACACGGAAATGTAATTGCTTTCTACTCTTTCGTTTACAAAACCCTTCTCTACGGTTCTCGTGATAAGGCTTTTTTTTTGCCTTGGATGTTGTCAAATAATTTCGGGAGGGCGTGTCAGACTCTTACTGACTAAAACCCACCGTGTTCCTCCAGTTGCCTGTACGTTGCCAGGGGCTACGGTATCCCTTTCGGACTTTCTCGCGACCCCGGCAGGCATCGGTCCTAGCGGACCCCGTGCTAAGCCTGCTGCTGCAATCTTTACATGCTCCTTTAACTTCGTTTACGTTCATACATCTGGTCATACATGCACCTGACCTTTCTGAAGAACATCACCAATAATGTCACTATGTCCTTCTAGGGCGTGGTCCCGCGTTTCAACTCACATCTACCTTGTTAATCGCCTTTCATTCATCCTCTCAACGTGATCAAATCATCTAAGCATAGTCATTTCTATTTTTATCAGTACTTCTTCTTTTAAACCGAAACGTTGCCTTATCACATCATTCCTCTATCTTCATAGTTAATCTAATACTAATGTATGTTCGGTTCGCTTAGTAAACGAATTGGTGAAGTTTTTTTTATAAGATTTACTCTTCACTTTTGTAGTCATGTTGATATTATGTTTTACATACATAAATCTAACATTCACCTGTACAAACAGATCGTGCCCAACAATGTAGGTACTATGTGTAAAAAAGACACTCTTTTCTTGCTAACACTTTTAATCCGCACAGCACTGTTTTATTTCACAAAAGACGACTGACTTTGCACTACATTTTACCATTTAAAATGACTTTTGCACTAAGCAGAAATAACGATAATATTATAAAAGTTATTTGTGTTGTGAGTGTTGTAAGAGAAAATTAATACATTGAGTTGCCATAATGAAAACACATTTAAAATGTTGATACAATATTGATAGTTAATTGTACTTCAACAGTGCTGCCACAGTGAGTATTATAATTCGATAATAGTAATACATTTTTAAAATGAAATCAAAGTAATCACGAAATATGCAAATATGTTTTGTTTCGTTTGGGAAGCGAATCCGCGATTTATAAGGTAGAAGCCACTGCGCTTAATAATCTAGGGTCTGTGCCCGCTTGATGGCAATTGGCTAGCTTGATTAAATTTTTTTTTTTTCAAATAAACCATTTTCGCTACATTTAAATTATCAAGGAGTCGGTCCTTTTTGGACAAAAACCCCTATTAAAATTAAAAAAAAATTATTAAAAAAAAAAAATTGTCAGTCAGAAAGTTGAAGCTAGTTGCCCATTCAAAAGCGTAGTAGGTTTCCATGGAGAAGAACTCCAAGGAGATGTACTCAAACCAAAAAAATATTTTATAAAATCTTGATTAAGAAAGAAAGAATAATATTTATTTGATCACAGTTCGTGAAACACATAATAACAAAATGAAACGTGAAAATTATCATAAAGCAATAATAGTGTGTGCCTCACGGCTGCGCCAAAAAGGTTCATTTCACAAATGCTGTGTGATGCTGGTTTTCTAGTGAACCCTTATGGACAAGTGACGGGGAGTACCAACAGTTTCAACATACCTTATACATAGTTTTTATACCGTTTGTTAACCGTTTAGTTAATATGTTTTTAAATAGACCTTAAATGTAGTTTATTTATTTATTCTAAATAAATAAATAAACTACATTTAAGGTCTATTTAAATAAATATATATAATAATATAATATAAATAATTACATTATTCATGTTGAAATTAGACATCATATGAGAACGATATCGAAAGACCTGCGCGTTTAAAGGGTCCAGAATAAAACCGAGTAAAACCTGATGTTATGCTTTACTATTTAAGGGTCGGGTATTGGCAAGCACTGCCGTATTTTGATAACTTTGGCGAAAATTAGAAGTCACCCAACTAATATTATATTTAAATAAAGACTACAAAGAACAGTGAATGTTCGGAAATGTTCTAACTTTTTACGCAAAACAGAAGTAATGTTATGGAAAACATAAAAATGAGTGGGTTCACTGTTCTTTGTTGGCTTTATTTAAATTTAGTTGACTTCTTAAAATTATCAAAATACGGCTGTGCTTTTTGCACGTTTTTAGTGATATTCAAGTTTTTTAATTATAATCTTCTCGGTTTATCCATAATCCAATTTTGTCACTGACTGATGAAACTGTTCTGCTAGCCAGACGTTTTTTTCGTGGCAACTCTTCTTCTTAGCGTGCCGATGGCAATCTTAATAGACTCGGCCCAAAATTCGACCACGTTTTTGGCGCCATCACTAGCATCCATCAGTTCCTGTAACGTGGAGCTGACAGGACACGACATTAAGTGTCCCATCGTTTGTGGAACAGCACCACATTTACACTCCAAGGCGGAGTCATCTATGAATCTCCACCTGAACAGATTCTCCATGCTTCGGCCAACCTGGGTCCGGAGTCTGTTTAAAGACTTCCAGGTTACCCAAGGCAACTCATGTCCAGGTGGGAGAACTTCAGTGGGTGAAACGAATGGATTGGGTAAGGAAACACTGTCTCGGCTAGGTTGCAGGTAAGGTCCTAAACACCTAATCACTGTTCTGAGCACTATCACGAGTAAATAATAGGGTACCGTCCTTGACAATACGTGGCAGACGTGAGGGCCTGTTAGCACAGGCTTGCGGCAGAAACACGTGGCGGTAGACCGCGGAGGCCTGTCAGCACCAGCTCGTGGCGGTAGGCCGCGGAGGCCTGTCAGCACAGGCTCGCGGCAGAAACACGTGGCGGTAGACCGCGGAGGCCTGTCAGCACCAGCTCGTGGCGGTAGGCCGCGGAGGCCTGTCAGCACAGGCGAGTGGCAGCAGGCCACAGGTTTGTCAGGCCTTAGATAGCCTTCGCTAGCATGCGTAGGTAGCGTGCGGCACAGCTGCGCATCAGCAGTAGGTAGCGTGCAGGATTGAGTAAGGGTCCCTCAAAGTAAAGTAGTAGTAAAGGTCCCCGTAACGAAGATCCCCTAGGTCGGGGCACACAGAATTCTGAGAATCAGGGAATAGTCTTCACCAGCTCTGCAAGCGGAAACGAAATGCACGAGCGTCTCAAAGTTAATGTTGTACCCCGATCCTAGTGATGTGATTAGGAACGTACTAATTGTGATATTTTAGCATCACTCGACTAATTACAGTTGTGAGTCCTCACAACGCTACAACTGCCTATCTGTTTCCGAATTTTTATTTAAGTACCCGATGAAAATAAATCACAAACTTTATTCACGCAATATTAAACCCACGTCAATACCTAGCCACCAAAACCGCACATCTATATCTGTATAGAGCAGATTAATGCAGACTACAGATGCCTCAAATGGGCGGCAACCACAACGGCCATCTCTGAATCTGTAATTACTCTGTGTTCCATTTGGATTGGCAAGAGTATGGGCTCGCTTTAGCCTGCATTTCAGCCTGTGTTTTAGACGTTTAGACGATTATCTTGGATGCGTTTTAAACGGAAGTAGCTTTTAAGGGGAGGGTTTGGTTGTGTTCGATAATGACACTAGTGGAGGCTATTTATGTGAATAAATCTATATAAGCTGAAGAGTCTATTTGTTTGAACGCGTTTATCTTTGGAACTAACAGTCGGATTTAAAAAAATATTTTTGTTTTTTATAGCCCGATTCTTATGGCAGGTACGGGATATTGGCTAGGTATAGAGGTAATAGGTTATTTAACATCACGCTACGACACTTAGGGACCAAGCAAAAATAAAAAAAGATGGAAAGAACTTTAAGCGATAACGAAGCTATAGTGCGGGCGGGCGATGCGATGCGATGCGTTAGTTTGGGGGCCTATGGACTTTTATAAAAATGTGGCTACTACAATACTCAATATATTTATTGCTTCCACATGTGAACTTAGGTGGTAGGTTTTTACAAAAATATGATCATTGTGGACCCCGTCGGGCACAGTAGAGTAGGAGACAGGAAGAGGGCTTTGTATTTTGACTACTTAGTTGTCGTTATTCTATATACCTACTGTAATTATTATTTTATAAAACTTGTGAATTAAAATTTGTCATTTAAATAATTATTGATATTGTAATAGCATTTAGATAATAGAAATTGTTTTAATTTATTTATAAATTAATAAAATTTTTGTCAAAATCAAATTCAAACTCAAGGCATTTATTTCAATTAAACCATTTACAGGCACTTTTGAATTGTCAAGGGGTCAGTCAGTCAGAAATATGAAGCTAGTTGCCCATTCCAAAGCGTTGGTTCCTATGGAGAAGAACGGGCAAGAAACTCCTGTGTCCTCCTTGTTATTTTTTAATGAATTCTGGTAATTTATTATATATTTTAATTGACTATTGTGTTACTATTGTGCGTATATTGTGAATCTTACGACTTCCACGCGAACGAAGTCGCGGGGAAAAGCTAGTAACCATTATAAATAAACAGCAAGCATCTTGTCACCTGCAGCCGACCTAACAACCATAAAGTATCGCCATGCTATTTAAATATGACCCAATATGACAGATTTGGTAGCTTTCTTTGAGTCAAGCCTTCAGATTATTGTAAATGTAAAAAAAAGAAAGAAAGAAAGAAATATGTTTATTCTGCACAAACAAAACGCACGTTTAAATAAAAAACATAAAATACACAAATACAAAAGTAGCCAAAAGCCTCGTATTCAACCAACAAATAAACGATAACTTAATAAAATGTCAAGACCACGGACCAAAGACAATATTGCGTAATTATTGTTGGGACATTAAGTACTCTGTGGTTTCGACATTGGCAAATGACAACAAAAACATAATAAAAACAAAATTCCGATTGCAGAGTAAACCACTTTTGTAATAAATAATAAGAAAAATTGAGATTATTAAAATTATTATTTTTGATTATTTTTTTATTTTCACGTATTATGAAGACCCATGTTCCACTACTTCTTCTCGTATTAATGACACGTACCAATAAGATAGCGAATTAGACAATTCTGTCGTTTGCCTCTTCGATTCTGGAGGGTTTAGGAAAATGCGGTTAGCGGGAAGGAAACAAGTTTTCCCCTTTAAAATAATAATAGCATTTATTTCAGGCGACACAGGCCCATATAATAATACCTTAACCTATTATTAACTAGGTTATTCTTATATAAACAAAAACTTGTGTTAATAAATAAGGCTCACACTATGTTAGTAGCACTTCAGTTTACACTAGCTTGACTTTGTGCAATAATAAGCCAAGAGAATGGGTAACAGCATCTTCCAATTTATCTATTACAACTAAGTGCGATTATCGCTCAATCTGCCAAGTGAGGTTATGATAAAATCTTTGAACGCATATAATAGAACGCGCAACGCCACATGGAGTATTACATGACAGGCCCTTGATATTTGACTAACATACGAGTAGTTGTACAACAAAAGATGTTCATTAACCAATCAAATAAAAAATATACATTATCTGCCTACCCATTTCCAAACCATATTGAAGTCGTCTTCCAGTATAACCAGATCCATCTGAATACCAGTATTTTACACGGAGTGACTGCCTATCTGACCTCCACAAACCAGTAACTGGGTAATACGATACCCCTTGGTAAGAATGGCTGTCAGACTTTCGGGCTTTTGACGACCAGTACAGACTGTCAAAGATCTACGAATGACAGCCGGGGCCAACGGCTAAACGTGCTTTCCGAGGCTCGGAGAAGCCTGACTGACCTCCACAATAAAACACAGCATAGCACTGGAATACAAAACCTTGTTCATTTAGTTTCTAAGTGGATTTTAGACTTCTTTATTATCTTGTAGTTCCTAACAGATATAGTTACTATGTCATACTAGGTCGCTCACAATGGGCCTTAGAAGAAGGCTAAAAGTCATCTAAAGGGCAATGGAGTGCTATGCTTGGAGTTTCCCTACGTGATCGAATCAGAAATGAAGAGATCCGCAGGAGAACCAAGGTAACCGACATAGCCCGAAAAATTGCCAAACTTAAGTGGCAATGGGCAGGACATTACTCGTAGACCAGATGGCCGATGGGGCCGAAAGGTTGTGGAGTGACGACCACGTACCGGAAGACGTAGCGTTGGAATGCTTCCCATAAGGTGGACCGATGACCTGGTGAAGGCCGCAGGAATCCGCTGGATGCGGGAAACAGAACCGGTCGAAGTGGTGGTGCTTGGGGGAGACCTATGTCCAGCAGTGGACGTCTTTCGTTTGAATGAATTAATAAATGAATAGGTATTAAAAGTCTTCTGTTAACTGTGTCAAATGCCTACTAATGGATATTTAAATTCCTATGGAAAATAGACGATAATTTCGTAAGTTTCGAAAAGGGCTTTGCTCAGCCTGGTCTATTCCCTAGATTCAAAAGTTAAACTGTTTGTCATACATAAAATTTAACCGGTAAAGCTGATTTTCCAATGAAATTAATCTGAGTGTATAAGCCAAGGACGAATCCGTTGGAAATTGGGCCTAAGGCTCTTTGCACAAATTGCCTAGGCCAGTTGGTCTTAAGGCGCCAGCTTGGCTTAGGGTTAATTACTAAAATTGGGGTTCAGGATTGGGCGGCATCTCATACCACACATAAATATACAACTCGAAGACAATCATAATTTCTTCAAGTTTTTCGAGAAAATAATCATCTTGTGACACGTTTAAGTGCAGCGATGAACTCATCTTAACATACAAAGTGCCGGCGCTAAGTAAGAGCTAAAAATAACACCCTTTGTTCTTAAAATATAATGTGTCTGCTCCCCGGAACCGACCCACAGAATGTTTAAGAACACCGTAACATTCTTGGATCTGCAAAAACAGTCTTATTGTTTTATCAATAAGGTTGGTATTGGTTTGGTGAGAATGTAAAGTTGCATTTCAAAACCATGTTTCATCTCTGTATGGTTCCATAAATTATTAGTAAATGCCAAAAATAGAAGAATGTTGCTCATAAACAACAGCTGTTTAGCAAATTCAGAGGAAATTCTTGGTTAAATATTAATTTTCAGGGATTTACTCGGAATACGAAACATTTTTGAGTCAAAGTAGAATGTCAGCTGAAGTAACACTTTCAACTTTTCTTGGAAATTGAAACTTTTAAATCCTCGATCGAATTTATACTGAAGCTGGTTCATCATTATTTTGCCTTTATTCCAATTTATTTATGGTCAGGGCTAAATGTCCTTTTCTTCCATACTTCTCTTTTAGTCGTCATCTCGGTAGTCACCCCCTTTCTAGCCATAACATCTTTCATGCAGACCATCCATCATTCTTCAGTCTTCCCCTACTCTTTCTCTTACTCTGGTTATTCAGATAGAAAAGAGGTTTTAAACGTAACGAAGTGATCTTTGAATGGCGTATTAAAAACACCTAGGATTAGGTTTTATCGTGCGATTCTGAGGTCTATATCCAGCAGTGAACTGCCATTAGCCTGATGACGATGAGACTGTCTCCCAGTTTAACCATACGGCTATTTTACTTTTTAAATTTTCATGTATTTTTGAATTCTTGTCTCTATATGTTTTTACCTATATGAACCATTGTGAAGAGGGAGAATAAAGATTTATTATTATTTTAGGTATTATTATTAAACAAAATTAAATGGTGATATTTTCAGTACAATAAAACTATAAAGAAAGAAATTTTATTTGCTCGAACATACAGAATTAAAATAATACATGAATGCAAGATCTGAAATAAGAGTCGCTCACGACGTGTTTGCCATTTCTCATGGCGTGGCGTACAATTATTATTATTATTGAATCAATGATTTTTAACTTTTACACTTATATATTTTATATCAGTCACAATTAAACTAATTTCTTATATTCAATCATTACATCATCCAATTATTTATTATTTATTTTCCTTATCTTATATCACTGATTACAAATTATCACAATGACGATTTAAATCCCTTTTAATAGGCATTCAACTATTTATAATAAAAGCATATTTAAGTTCTCCACTACTACATGACCATAATTACTACAATGTCAGTTATATTTATTTATTTATAATAATCACCATGAGTCATTTAAAAAATCTGTAATACTATATTATGCTTTTTGTGCCAAACCACTTTAAAAGGTCTTGAAAGGAAACTGGACTAGAGATCATTCACCTTGGCGTTTATTTCAGTTTCTAAATGGTCTTTACAACTTCCGAAAAAATATTAACACATCCCAATAATTTGATAAGTAGCATCGGGACCCTGAAAACAAAGAAATTAGTTTACCTTGACCTGAAAATCCAAAATCACGATCTCCAATATATAAATAATCCAATATAATTATATATATATATATAATAATAATAATTGAATGCCTGTTAAAGTAATATAAATCTTCATTGTGATAGTTGTAATCTGTAATATTGGACAAGGAAAATAAATAATTGATAATGTAAATGATTGAATATAAAAAATTATCATATTTAATGACTGATTAATGTATTTAAAGAGTAATATTTAAAAATCATTAATTCAATAATCATAATTGTGTGCACCTAAGATATTTGCATGTCGTGAGCCGCTCTTATTTAAGATCTTGCATGCATGTATTATTTTAATTCTGTATGTATACACATGTTTGAGCAAATAAAATTTCTTATTCTTATCCAAAAAATATTCAAACCACACAAGCTTTGCCATTTTCCGCACAAAAGTAATATCTCCTGTAAACTCAGCAGTAATTCTCCCAATATCTGTAGACAGCATTAATTCTGTCCACGAAGTCAATTTGGTGTAAAACACAAGCTTTTCTGTCAAACCTGCGTGTGTTACGTACTTAATATTGGGAGAGATACATTGTAAGAATGCGGAAAAAAATTTAAGATGTATTTGGCAGATTTGTAAAGGTTTTTTTAGCATATTGGCACAGATGAATACAGATGGCTCACTCCGCATTTTAGGTATGATGAAGCCACACATACGCGTCGGGCCCGTCTTGTTGGGCCAATTCAGTGAGTGTAACGTAGTCAGAAGATATAAGAGTTACGCGATAGAAAGAGAGGCAACTTTTAGGTGAATATAACTGTAGGTAATTAGCGCTGTGCGACCTGAATTGCACTTTATTGTTTCGTAGCATGCAAGAGTCGCTGTTTATTTAAATGGCTGTATCTATTTCATCTGTGATATTGATGGTGCAAGGAAAGGCTATTGCTATTCTGTAAATTTCAGGTAGAACCTTACTCAAGTAAGCGGATACGATTCGAAAGCGCACTCATTTGTTTTCTTTTTTGTTTGTCATTTTGTTTTTTGTTTTTGCGGATTCAAAACGAGACACCGTTCGAATTTCGAAATGATATTTAGAGAATTTGCTACAGAGATTTAAATGTTGATTTGCTTATGACTAAGTAATAACAGCCGCATGGGTCGATCGATTAGGTTAAGCTACGCTTGCCGCGGTGTGTCCGTGGATTGGTACATACCAAGATCCCTCCGTGCCTCGGAAATCACGTTAAGTCGTTGATCCAGGTTGATTGTTGGACCTTTGACAGTCGTTACTGGTCGTCAGAAGCCTGAAAGTCTGACAACCAGTCTTACCAAAGGGGAATCGTATTATCCAGTAACTGGGTTGTGGAGGTCAGATAAGGAGTCGCTCCATGTAAAATACTGGTATTCGACTGCATCCGGTTAGATTGGAAGCCGGCCTCAACGTGATTGGGAAAAGGCTAAGCTGATGATGATGATGGTGAGATGATGGACTTCTTAACATATCGGTGGTCAAAAATAATTGGCCTAAAATTAGATTTCCTGAAAATAACTAATGCATTAAGCTCACTAAATTATTTGACGACAAAAATTGGGTAGGTATTTTTTGAGCAAATAGTTAGTACGATGATTTTTTCTACCAATTTCAAGGGTAATCCCACTTCTTTCTTTTTCGTGTGGTTAGTGGTCCATGGGCCTCTGACTTGGCTTCACGTGCCGTCAAGAAATATCTCTCAGGCATGGCCGGTTTCCTCACGATGTTTTCCTTCACCGTTTTTGAAGCAAGTAATAATTTTACAATAAGCACATGAATCCGAAAAATAAAAGGTGCGTGCCTTGAGTCCGAACTCGAAACCGAGATCACATCACTAGGCTATCACTGCTAAAAATCCCGTGAAAATGCTTATATCATGTTTGAACATTGTCCTTAAAATTACAAAGCTTTTATGTATGGTAGCAGTTATTTCAGGTTTTCAGCAATGAAAATGTAACCACAAATGGTTGTAACCACAATTAACCGGCTGGCTGCGAATTCATAATGTATTTAAAACCTAAACCCTCAGCTCCACAAAACGTGGTGAAATTATTTAAAACGGCATTTTTAAAATACCTTTTATCTCCTACACATTCACTAATTAAGCATTCACACAACACAGACAACTTTTATAAAAAATAAAAAATTGATAAGAAAAATAAAAAAGTGTAAACAAAAATAAACAATTGTAAACAATGGTGGACAACTTTTTTACAAAACGCCCTCTGAGTGCCGTGAAGTGGGCTTAATCGGAAATCATCGCTTGTTACCGGAAGCCGGCAATCACCCCCCTTTCCCCCACCACTGGCCACCCTGTTTCCGGTTCAGATAACTCGGCTCTTTGTGCTCATATTTTCTGCGTTCATTTAAATATTATGTGTGATGGGAATTTTTAATAATGACGCAAAAAGTACGTGAGACTAGTTTGTTGTGCTATTCTGTAAAGTTCACTTGGAACCTCACTTAAGTGAGCGCACACAATTCGAAAGCGAACTCATTTGTTTTTAAAGTAAATCATCGCAGATTCACAACGAATTTTGCAGTTATTCAGAGAAAAACACGACTTTTCTGTCTTTTACGTGGCGGAAGTAAGTACTGGAGTCTGGTTTTGTGTCCTGGCAGTAGACTCGACTATTTTTACATGGGAGTTAAACTTATTATATAATATGTCTGGCGAATTTTCGGACTAGATGCGATGAGACGTGTACGCACGAACGAACAAGAACATTGAACACTTTGTGTTCGAAGAAATTTGATGCACCATTGCGAACATTGCCGAATCCGTGGCTACTTAAGATAGCTGAGCGGTTGCGTGTAAGCACAAGTCGAATTGTGTTCGTATGGTGTTAATTTTTGCTTTGCTAATTTACGTTTAAACGTACGAACCAAATAGTACGTGTTCGATGTTCGTGTTCACCTTGTTTTGTTTGTTCTTGCGTACACGCCATAGGTACCACAGCCTACCCCTTTGGGAAACACTGGGGTGATATTGCGTAAACCTTCATTACTTATCACATTGATTTATTTTTCAACCTTACAAGAAGACAAAACGGGCCTAAAAAAATAGGAAACTGCCATTAAAAAAATAAAATAAAAAAAACATGTCCGCCTCATTTGCGTAGTCAGGTACACACAATATTTCATCGCTAAATCGAGAGTGTGTACTTTACCTTAATTGTCTTGCTCGTTAGCGCCATTTATTTACGTTCACAGTACTTAGGAAGCGACACAGGACGACTTCTGGGATAATGGCGCTAATATTATACGTTTTTAGTTAATAGGTGTTGTTATTTTATAGATGAGTGTTTAGATAATTAAGAATAATAGTGAAACCATAGAGAAAAGGAACAAGGTGCGCGTGGCTAAATAACAGGTGCATGGATCAAAATGTTTGCTGAGGGTAACTCGGAAATGACGTTAAGCCGTTGGGGTCGACTGCCATTCGTAGATCTTTGGCAGTCATTACGGATAGTCAGACGCCCGAAAGTCTGACAATCAGTCTTTAAAAAGTGGGAAGCGTGTGACCTAGTTATTGGGTTGTAAAGGTCAGATTGGCAGTACCTCCATGTAAAATACTGGTATTCAGCTGCGTCCGGTTAGATTGGAAGCCGACCCCAACATAGTTAGGTAAAGGCTACGCAGATTAGCATTTCGCATATATACATTTTTTTTTTTAAACTCACTTTACTTACTGTCTTAAAAATATATTGTTTAGTTAATGGACATATTGTCGTAAATGGATTGTCCGCTGTTTTACATAACCGCTGGCTGTTTTAAGAAACAGCTCCGTTTTGTAAAACAGCTGAACGAGGTCTAGCGATTTTCAATAATTACTAAACTTCAACACGCAGATTGTAGCGGGTCAACGATTAGAGGTTATGTAAAAGAGCGTGAAATGAAACGCCAGATGGTAAATTTTTGTTCTAAATTTTGTCGTCGTGTACGTCAGTTTTCCGTGTTATATCTGTATCCATTTCATACAACTGTCAAAGACACAAAAACGACATTTGTAATTTGAATAATTATACTTACGGATAATTTGATTGTAAGATAATTAGCTTAAAAAAATCATTTTCCTGACTTTGCATATCAGGTTTTGAAATTATGACCTAGGAAGTCGACCTTTTTAATTTAAAAAGTGCTACCATTGTAGCATAGTTCTTCTTCATTTCTCGCTACGACTTTTTACATATTTTTCCCGTCACCGAAGCAAGCCTTTTATTTAAAAAGCGGAGTTAAAGAATGGAATGTTCCTAAGAATTTTTCATGCTGTCTTCGAGCGTGTTTTACACTTTTTTTTCTTCAAATGACTACTTTTTTACATTATTTTAACAGATTAAGATAATGATTATTCTCCAGTGTGATTTCTTTTTGCTTCTGTTTTGGGACGTTACAGTAACTTTTATAAATTATCAATCTAGAACACATTGATTTTTTACAATGTTTATAAGTGTTTTATTATTAATTACCGTGTAATTTTTTGTGCTACTTTTGGGATTCACTGAAAATTTACAGTATTTTATTTAGTTTACAATACCAGAAAACACACACATAACATCACGCCTGTATTCCTCGAAGGGTTGGTCAGAGGTGTACCTATAGTACACCCACATTTCGCCAGTTATGTTTAAGTCCCATGTAATAGGGGGCGAGCCTATTGCCATCAACCGGGCACAAATCCAGACTTCGGGCAGCTACTTAGAAACTCCAGATGTAAAAACCCAATAACACTTTGCCTGACCTGCACCCTAATTACGTAATATACAATCAATCGGAATTTGAATCATTTGAAAAAAATTGCTAATCCATTGCTTCATAAGTTCGATAAAAAAATCTGCTCAACAACGTACATAACGCAATGAATGTTGTTGAACTGTCAAAATGAAACAAATTTGTCGTAATTGTTTACGAAAATGTGTTGCGTAATTAGCAATGATCGGAGTAGGTAGATTGATTTTTGGTACTTGTATCATAAATGCACACAGAAAGAATAACATGGATAAGCCATTTTTCCGGAAAGCAATTCCGGTATTTCCGGATTCAATTAAATATTGTTAATGTTGGTAGTGATATTATTACTACTCAATTCAAAGTTGGTGATGGTATGTTCAACAGCTTAAGCAAACAAACACAATACTAAAAATATTGTTATAGTACATCGGTTTAAACTCCTTGTAACAAGTAAAATATTACTTACCAAAGCTTGGAATCGTGACTGTTTGCCGTTAAAAAAATATGAAGAATATAATATTGCTCATTTTAATACAATTCCTACCTAAGGTTTTTTTTAATAATCAACCAATTCCGGAGGAATGTCCATATTAATATATACGTTTCGGATCAATGACCCCAATTCAATCTACCTACTCCGATCATTGGTAATTAGATAGCTGGCTTGCTCATGCTCAGCAGTATCGCTAAACCAGCAACCTCATGCTTAGCTTTTTGCTGAGCAACGACTTGTTCTTGCACGGATGCGACGTACAGCTTAATTGTTTTTGTTATTATTGTTTGTTTGTTACAAAAGTAGTTATTTTTCCACTCCGCAATCAGCATTTTGTTTTTATTGTTTGTTTATTGTCAATTCCTAGAGTCGTAACACAGAGTAATTACGCAATGTAAATTGTCTTTGGTCCCTGGCCCTGACATCAAGCAATAGATAAAATTGACAAACTTTTATTGCTTGAACACGAGGCTACTTTGTTTGTGTGTAGTTTATGTAATATTTTTGTAATGTGAGTTTTGTTCGTGAAGAATAAACAATTTTTCTTTCTTTTTTTGTTAAATACCACAACAAGTGAAATTATATTAAAATTAAAAAAAACCCCGACACAAACTTTTCCTCATTTCTCTTTCCTACTCCATCACCAGACCCTGTTCATCATCTATCTATAACCTATTCATTGAGACCATTCCAATGAGTCCAAACACGATACCTGTGCTGTAAGTTGGTAAGGAAGTTGGGTATCCTGCAAATTACAGGTGATGCTGCAGCATCAGTTCAAAGTTACTATGTTCTTCTAATATCATTGAAGTAACAGAATACCAAATTTCAAATCGATCAGACCTGTAGAAGACGCTCACATCCATTAATCAACTAGAAAAGAGCTGATAATCTTCAAACGACTGAACCGATTTTGATAAAACATGTCTAACAACCATCGCTAAAAAACCTGCTTTCAAATAAAAAAACCGCATTCAAATCGGTTCATCCGTTTAAGAGTGCAAGGTGCCACAGACAGACATACAGACACCCACATTAGAAATGTCAGAAAAAACCTAATGAAAAAAACTCAAACTCTAAAACTGAAAAACAAAAACTCAAAAACTCAAACTCAAACTCAAAAACTTAAAACCAGAAACTCAAAAACTCAAAATTGAAATAAATGGTTTGAGTATGATCAAACCATTTATTTCAATTAAACCATTCACAGGCATTTTTGTATTGTCAAGGAGTCGGTCAGTCAGAAATATGAAGCTAGTTGCCCATTCCAAAGCGTAGTATAGTAGGTACATATGGAGAAGAACGGACAAGAAACTCCATGGGCTCTTTTTTAGGGTTGTGTACCCAAAGCGTGCAACGGGACCCTATTACTAAGACTCCGCTGTCAGTCGTCTGTCACCAGGCTGTATCTCATGAACCGTGATAGTTAGACAGTTGAAATTTTCACAGATGATGTATTTCTGTTGCCGCTATAACAACAAATACTAAAAACAGAATGAAATAAATATTTAAGTGGGGCTCCCATACAACAGACATGATTATATTTTGCCGTTTTTATAGATAATGGTACGGAACCCTTCGTACGCGAGTCCGACTCGCACTTGGCCGGTTTTTAAATTATATTGTTACAAAAAATATTAGTTGTTGAATTTATAATTATGTGTTAATACGATGTAAAAAAAATTAAAAGCGTCCACAGTAGAGCAAAAAGAATCAAGAAACTTTTTTTTGATTAATAGTCTTATAGGGAGTAGCCATGGACCCGGGAGATATTATATTGCACAAATGTGTGCGCAGATGCAGCTGCACTCTCTCTTCCCTCACTCTCGTATTTCGATGAGACGGCATTATGACACGACCGGAGAGAGATCAGGCGCAGGCTTAACGTGCTTTAAGAGGCACGGGGTATCACACCACCAACTTCTAAGCCTCGGGGTGTGACTGAAAAAAACCTGATTGAAAAGCCCAATAGCACTTTGCTCGACCTGGAAATCGAACCCAGGACCCCAAGCTTAGCAGTCACGAGACCAACGGGGCCGTCAATTTATTATATAGTCTTTACTAGTCTAGTAGTTTTTTTTCGGGTGGGTAATTATCAAATAACTTCTCTCGCTCTGGGCGGAGCGGGAGGGCTTGTCAGACTCTTACTGACTAAAACCCACCCGTGTTCCTTCAGTTACCTGTACGTTGCCAGGGGCCACGGTATCCCTTTCGTACTTTCCCGCGAAGTCCTTACTAGTCTTACGAATAGATGTCCTTTTATGAGGACGAAAGGGTCATCGTGACCTGCTGTAGTCCAATATACCATTTTATTAATCCTAAAACAATTATTATGGTACTTTTGCCATTCATAGCGCTAGCCATTTGCTAGTTTTATGGTCTATGACACTAAAAGCTGACCTCAATGATAGCTTAACAAAACATGCTGTTTTTATATTTATTATTTAATAAATGGAAGTATAAAAGGTGTAATTTTGAACGAAATTGTCGTTTTATTTTGGTACTAGAAAGTAAGGGATCGTCAATGCGTTAAAAACTACTTTATGTGTGGCTTCTGACTAACTGCCCTGTTCCTAGTTCTTACTGATCGTTATTGGTAACTTTCGTACCAGGGGCGGCAGTCTCGCAGGTAGCGATCGCTATATGACCGAATTTTGTCGCAAACTCCTAATGGCGTTCTTAGACGCGCGCGACGTGCTTCACAAGTACGGGATTTTTTCGTGCTTGTCAAGTAATTTTGACCGTCTAGGGACACCAACCATTAGGACTTTGCAACCGAATTCGGTCGTATTGCGATCGCTATTTATGTCGAGACTGCAGCCGCTGCAGTTAGTATCCTTGTAAATATGTCGTTGGTATGAATTGCTTGGTAAATTAATTAATTAAAAAATATATCTTTGTCGTATAGAAACACTGAAAGCTGCCATTCCATACACAAGTCATCAATCATTAGGCATTACTGTCAATCAATTATAGCTCTTGTTATTCACATAGGAAGGCAGGGTTTTACAAGAGGATTATCATCTGCGAATGAGTGGTGTGTGCAATATATTTTAATACATACGGATGGCCAGAACAGAAATCCACGTCAACGCGCGCAGTCGCTGAAAACCAACGCTGGGGCTCTGTCTTGCATAGGGTCGCAGCATTATGCTGAGCGATGGCCGTTTTGCGTGGATGTGACGCATATTTTCCTTAAACTTGCTTTTTTATTATTTTGTGTTAATTTTTTTGCGTCATGTTTACCGCAAATAAACGTATTTTCTTTCTTATTTTGTTTTCTTTTTTTTTATCTGAAAAGCGTTTCGTGAAAAAATACTATTGATAAATAATGGATTTACTTTTGAAAAATACTTTTGACCAGTGGTGGCCCAGTTATAACGGCCACGACTTACGAGTTGTCGGTCGTAGGTTCGAACCCCGACAGGCGCTTTACTTTGTGTAAATTTTTTTATCACCACTTCTCGCAAAACGGTGATGGAAAATGGCATGTCCTAGAACCAAAAGTTCGAAGACATGTGACATCTACCAACCCGCACTGGGCCCGAGTGTAGAGTGGTGGTAAAGCCAACTCCTTCTCATCGAAGGAAGGCCTATTTACCAGCAGTGGGAACATTAAAGGCTGATTATGCTTGTCCAGCGGTGATCTGACATATGCTGGGCAAAATATACCTTATTTAATTTAATGTCGTAATGTGAAAATATTTCATACTAATAATGCTTTGTTTTTATTGTTTCAGGTAAGTTTGCAAACCATCTTTTCACTGTAACACGTAAGTTGAATCGTCAAAATAACATAAAAAACTACAATTACACTAAAAGATAAAATATAAAATCTATTTTCTCGATAAGCTCGATTGAAACATGTTTTAATATACGACTGCCCAAAACAAGGAGTGTTATCTTTTGTAAAGTTCCTATAAACTTCAGCGTTTTTTGAGGTGTCACCTATGGTCTAAGATCCGATTAAGAACGACCTTCACCCATTTGTTTGATGAATGAAAAATATTTTAAATATTTGTTAAAAAATATATCGTAATCAAAGTATATGTTAAAAAATATATCGCGAGTGGGTTGGTTAAAATAATCCTGGCCAGACTATGATTAATTAAAAATTCAAAAATGTTTTCAAAGATTGCACTCTAACGATTGATTCGATTCGATTCGATTAGTAACAAATGTTTATCTTAAAAAGCAATATCCATTGATATATCACTTAGGGCTATTGAGCGCCAAGAACATTCCTAAACTTAAGTAGTCACGTATTTAGGTAATTAACTCTGAATTGACTAACAATTGGCAAAAATCAAATTGGCAAATTGGTCAAATCTTGCAATGTTAAAAAAAGATAATTTTTGATTTTTTTTCTTAATCACAGCCTGGCCAGGATTTTTTTGCCAACCCACTCGCGATATTTTCTAACATACTTTTCACTACTTACTAAACCTGTTTGAAAGTTTTAGTTCTATCTTTTTTGACAACTCTTTTCTGTCATCTCTTTCTAGATTTATCTGCTAGAAAAAGATAGAACGATGTATTGAGAATTAAGCCATATATTTATCCCTAAATTGGGAATATCGGCTGTGTGTCTCATGAAGAAATCGTCAACAGGAGGATTTAAGCCTGCTGCCTTAAATGAAGCTCCGATTATCCGGCTGGAATTTACATGTAATTTAAATAAATACGTTGATATTTCTCTTTATTTATTGTGCTTTTAATTGGTTTGTATTTGTATTACAAGTGTGAGTAGAACTGAGGAACACAAAGCCACAGAATAATAGAATATTCTTATTAAAATAAGTCTATTTTGTGCAGTTACCCGACTGACATTAAAGACAGGATTATGTTTTTTACCCGGCTATGGCTAAGCCAAAAAAGGAGGGTTATGTGTTTGACCTGTATGTATCGACTTATCCTAGCTAGACGAGATAAGGAATACGAACTCTACAGACGTACGTTTTTAGAATTTTCGTATCTTATTTAGTTTTGGAAATATAGAATCGAATAACGTTCAATCTGACATTAGCTCCGCATATAACCGTACGGAATGATCAAGCGACGGCGCACGTGGAACGGGGGCGGCGCGGGCGCCGTCAGTCCGGCCGCTGTTTGTTGGTGCTAATATAGAATAATAACGCACCTTTGGGGAGAGCCTTTTAAGCTGAAATTTCTCATGTTCTTGTGGTTACACCGGCGGCATCTATACCCTTCAGATTGAAACATAGCAACACTGTTTGGTGGCATCACAACTATACACAGTGTTGCTGTATTTCAATTTTAAGGGTATAGATGCTGCTGGTGTAGTCACAAGAACATGACATATTTCAGCTTTAAAGGCTCTCCCCAAAAGCGCGTTATTATTGGTCGATAATATCGGATGCGTTATTGCGATATCAGTATATTTTCAGTACATTTTGTATGAGGACGTATTTAAGTTTAACAGATGTGTGTGATCACTGTGTGTGTGCATGTGTGCGTATGTGAGAGTTTGTTTAGAAGCTTGTGTGATATATGTTTCGCAATATATGCCAAATCACGATCGAACGATCGATCACGACACGATCTAACTTGTTGGAGTGTTGCACTTGCATGTGCGGGCTTCGTTAGCGTAGCCGAAGATGGTATAGTGTAAGTTACATGCACAGGTTAGAAATATTGGACGATAAAAACGTAGCTGTGTGGAAGGAATCGGGACGGATTACGCAATAACGCATCTGATATTATCGACCGCTATTAATAACGCGCCTGTGGGGGAGAGCTTTTATTTATGTTCTTCTAACTTAACAGACAGCTGTGCTGCTGGGGAGTTTGTTGCGCCATTTCTTATTCCCAGATCAAGCACTAGGAAGTGGCGAAATTCGGGCGTTTTGGGGGCTGTCTCATGTAATTTTGACGTTCGAAAAGTGCTCATTATCAGCCTAGTTTGAATAAATGACTTTGAATTTTGAATTATTCGAATTTTGAATTTCTTTAAATATTTTTTGTATTCCTAGATTTTGTGATATTTGAGGAAGCAGATCTAAAGTATCTGCTGCCAACCTATTCGACATTCGACTTTCATGACACCCAGAGACTAAGAAACTGTAGGTATTCCAATCTCGACCCAGTCATAATAAAATTAAAACATAATTTTAATTAAATCCTTAACAAAAAACAAACTCGTACGCTCCATTGTTAGAACTTCAGAAGTTCTGACCTTTTTGACTTCAGACCTTTTTCAAAGCTCTTCATATGAAAGGACGCTGTAACTCTCAAGTAAGTACTTGAAATAAATGAGAAATTAATTGTGTAGGTGATTATTAAAAGTGGGGTTTTTAATAATACAGGTTGGGTGAAATCTGAAATAAAGACTAGACATTCGGGCAATCCGAACATGTTTTTATGTTCGGAATAAAAGATTTTTACGGGTGAGAGGATTTGAAAGCGAAGCTTTTGATAATTCTAACTTTTTTTTTCTTTTTTTTTAGTAGGGACTTTTATGACCTCAATGCGTATGACAATTTTATCATACACTAAATAAATAATAACAAAATACACACCACTATGAATTGCATATGGGCCATGAACCTGAACAGACTCTTTGCATCATCACAGAGACTAGAATTCTATGAAATGTGCCTAATGCAAGCGAACACGAGTTTTAGGAAGAACACATAGGGTTCAGTTTGCGCCACAACTTCATATTCATTATGAATTTTTCAACAGTACGAGTACTAGTCAGTCTAAAATCAATTTTATTTACACTTTTATAAAGTTGATGTTTGTTTAAGTGGAAATAACATCAATTGGAAACAATTATTTAAATAGACCTTATATTATAGTTTATTTATTTATTTAGAGGTATAAAAATTGTGTATTAGGTATGTTGAAACTGTTGGTACTCCCCGTCACTTGTCCATAAGGGTTCATTAGAAAACCAGCGTCAGACAGCATTTGTCAGACATTAATGCTGAAATGAACCTTTTTGGCGCAGCCGTGAGGCACACACTATTATTGCTTTATGATTATTTTCACTTTTTATTTTATTATTATGAACACATAATAACAAAATAAAAAGAACACGAACTGTGTCCAAATAAATACTATTCTTTCTTTCTTTTAATGCCCATTGTGTCACCCTATGTAAAATTTCTAAATTTATGTTTGTAATTTCTATGGTGTACAATAAAGAGTTCTATCTATCTATCTAAATAATGTCAAAACACATAATTTCTATCAGACTCATATCAATACAGTCCAGTTTTTTATGAAGAAAGAAAGAAATAAATTATCTTTATTTGTCACAGAAACACATGCATACAAAAAGACAAGGTTAATCAAA
This sequence comes from Xanthia icteritia, assembly GCA_949128155.2. NCBI lineage: Eukaryota > Metazoa > Arthropoda > Insecta > Lepidoptera > Noctuidae > Xanthia > Xanthia icteritia. The sequence goes on along the minus strand of OX421959.2, from coordinate 7,193,841 downwards.
AACAAAATAGACCTAAGTACATATGAAATCACGAGCATAAAACAGAAAAAGTCGGTGGCTGCACGTCATGATTGTGACAAGGAGGCTTCCGCTCAGCATAATGCGCTGATTTTCAGTGGTCACCCTAAAAAGACGTTCGAAAATCAAGTACACAATAAATAGGTAGCTAAAAAAATAAAATAAATTAAACAGTACTGAGAATATAATACAACTATAAGTCAACTAAGTAAGTGATGTAAGTCTTTCATTTCTGGCTGTCAGCTGAAGGAAGGAAGATAAATCAGTCAAGTGTAACGTAAAATAAAAGCAGGAAAGATATTTGTCAGGATTTTTGATGGTCAAAGTAAGAATTTAGTCATTTGAACTTTTAGCACAGATTTACTCTGTTTTACAGAATTAACAGTAGTTTAGAATCCCCATGGTTGGTTAGGTAACTGCAAAGACACCTTTGACTGAAAACAAAGAAAATATTAAAATAAAATTAAATTACAATTGTCAGATAGCGTTTATCTGTAGAATAATATGGCAAACCACACACAAACAAAGAAAGAAAGAATAATATTTTTTGTGGGATACAAACAGTACTGTAATAAAAACTAAAAAAGAGCATCTAGAACTAAAAAAAAAACCAATAAACGAAACGAAAAGAAAAATAATAATAACGAGCTTTGCGAGGCCAAAAAGACTCCTATCTCAGCATTATGCTGAGATATTTAAAAAATAAATACCGTAGCGCTGGTATTCTGATAGGGCCCGCTGTGATGCCATGGACATAAAGCCGACTAGGGGACTACGAAATAAATAAATAAACAATAATTTTAAATAAAAAATAAAAACAACAAAAAATATTGCAAACTACTCACGCCCGACGCTCCAAGATCACTTGTCCATGATATAGACTATTGTCTATGGCATGGGGCAGGACAAGTAAAGGGGCGCGGGCGCACTGCATGATGATATTAGTCTGTGGAATAGAAGGCACAAACCAAATGCTGTCAAACCGTTTTTTTGTTTTTATCTTTTTATAACGGACGCTTTTTACGTGCCCGTCTTTCTACATTTGTCTCACATGTATAATTTCAACATGAATGATGTAACCAATATTTTGTAACAACATTATGATTTAAAAGAGTGTCCGTGGAGTTTCTTGCCCGTTCTTCTCCATAGGAACCTACGCTTTGGAATGGGCAACTAGCTTCATATTTCTGACTGACTGATCCCTTGACAATTCAAAAGTGCCTGTAAATGGTTTAATTGAAATAAATGCTTTGAGTTTGAGTTTTTTCATTTATTCCTCAATAAGTGTGACACACATACTTACAGATTTTTCTAATATGCCTTAAACGGAATCACACGTTTATCTCTCACGGCATATAAATTAATTTCTAGGGAACAGGAGTATCAGTTAGGCAGAGTTGCGTGAATAGTAGGTACACCCATATTTCGCCAGTTATGTTTAAGTCCCATGTAATAGGAGCTGAGCCTAATGCCATCAACCGGGCCCAAATTCAGACTCCAGGCTGTTACTGAGAAATTCCAGATGGAAAAACCCAACAACACTTTGCCCCACCCGGGAATCGAACTCAGGGCTTCATGCTCAGTAGTAGCACTCCCAAATGTTTGAGAGAATCAAACTAGAGAGATATTGGATCAATCTACTTAAGGGTTTACCTTCCACCATTTCCTTAATCGCTAACGCTTTGCCGATTATCTTTCATCTATTGCATGTCACTAAGAGGTTCCCTAATGACCTTTAGTGACAAATACTGCAAGATCAGTCGACCTCGTTAGAGGTGACCTCAAGAGTGTCGGTCGGTCCCTCTATTTGTCCTTGTACCAGAAAGCGATCCATTGTCGTTGGTAACGATGTATTTACTTAAATGCCTTGCTGATATATCACCTTAGAAGATAAAAAAGGAAATATAGTAGTTATGCTGTTAATAATAATAAAATAAGTTTAATCCGGCTCGAAGGACCAATTTTGTTTGGGGTGGCGTGTTTAACTCGTTGATAAAACTAAGTGGACTGTATAAAAATTATGTTATGATACTGCATCGGTTGGTAGCACAGAGTAATAATAATATGCCCGATCACATGCGAGGATCTAACGGTCACTGGCGGGCGGACGGTGGCGCGAGCACGCCGCGTCTCCGTCCCACGCGCCTCGGGGTCCCCGCGTTCGTCTGCCGTGGCACCGTACGTTCGCGCGTGAACAAAAACTGTAACCTGACTACGGGAAAATAAAATGATCTAAAAAGTACGAAACAAGAAAATATTTCAGACAGAAATCAAGATAGAAACAAAAATGGTCAAGGTAAAGCCGTCATTGCATGTCATTATCATTTTGTAGGTGATCCTGGCACCCACGTGGTATACAGGCATGCGACGATAAACGCTGTTAAGTTACATCCATAACAACATAAACATGACATAAGTTACGCTCTCCCTCGACGTTTACTAAGTAAGTTAACACAAACAGCCACTCACAAGCTTACAAACTAGTAACTCTACCCGTCTTTACCTATTAGACAAGCTGTTTAATAAAACTGTCTGACTTTACCGGCTTAGTAAATAAAAGTCGGTAAAACTTTGGTAAAGTCTTTATAAGTTAACATTGTGCCCGTATTCCGTAAAGGTACCTACGATGGCTATGAGTAACTTTAAGTTTTGTTTAATTTTAATATCCAGGTATTTTAACCAGGGATCTTATGGGCTCATGCGGATGCAGATGTGGCTGGAAAAGCTTGAATATATGTAAAATCATAGACAACAAAATGGAAATTATAATCATTTAAACCATCAATAAAGCTCCAAATCGTCACATTTTCATGAAATAGTCTTATATCCATCAAAAACATAACATTTCGAGAGCTATAAGTATAGATTTTTAAATGATTATAATTTACTAATTATTTTAGTATTATTGCCGCGAATTGAACTATGATCAACATACAACGAAACAGCGCTGCAGTTTGCAAAAAACCTAAGACATTTTGAATTTGGCCTTGCCGCCGTGACGGATGCCTTAAAAAAACTCGAGCGAACTTCAGATCTCAATTTTTTTAAGGCATCCGTCAATCCGAACCTGCATCCGCACCCACATCCGCACCCGCATCAGCACCCGCATCAGCACCCGCATCCGCACCCACAACCGCACTTGCATCCGCACCCGCATCCGCACCCGCATCCGCACCCGCACCCGCATCCGCACCCGCACCCGCATCCGTATCCGTGGATATGAGCCACCAAAGATCCGCATCCATATCCGCGGATGCCAAAAAATCTGCATCCGCAACATCCCTGGTATCTACCATCACCTGTAGGCATGTTTTATTTACTAGTTGACCCGCTGGCCGACAATCAGTCAACTCAGTCTGTATACCAGTATCGCAGTCCACTGCTGGACTCAGGCCTCTCCCAGGCTGCGCCACACCACCCTGTCCCCCGCCTTCCGCATTTAGTTCATCCCGGCCAACTTCTTAAGGTCGTCGGTCCATCTAACTGGGGGCGTCACACGCTACGCTTGTCAATACGCGGTTCTCCACTCCAAGAAGCGTCTACCCATCGGTCCCTCGACAGCCAGCCCAGTGCCACTTCAACTTGCTTACTCCGAAAGCTATATCGGTAACATCACCATCTGATACAGAGTCCAAATTATGGTTCCAAATTGGTTTGGCAGCCTTGGGAGAGACTATCATTTTGCCATTAATGTTTTAAGTCTCATTTAATAAGGAACTTGTCTAGTTGGTATAATTTCAACATGAATGATGTAACCAATATTTTGTAAAAAAAAATGATTTAAAAGAGTGTCCGTGGAGTTTCTTGCCCGTTCTTGTCTCGCTGACGGTGGCGCGTGTGTTGGATCATTTAGCTCCCTTCAAAATGGTTGAGCTGAATTGTGCTGATCCATGTGTCATGTTCGTGAACGGGCGCCGTCAGTTGGGACTGGCCAACTCTTAGCTGCCATGGCTTATTTTAATTTTTGAATAGTTTTTTGTTTTATATTTTTATTACGGAAGCTTCTAACGTGCACGTCTTTCTACATTGTTCTCAGATGTATAATTTCAACATGAATGATGTAACCAATATTTTGAAAAAAATAAAAATATTTATAAGAGTGTCCGTGGAGTTTCATGCCCGTTCTTCTCCATAGATACCTACTACGCTTTGGAATAGGCAACTAGCTTCATATTTCTGACTGACCGACTCTTTGACAATTCAAAAGTGCCTGTCAATGGTTTCATTGAAATAAATGCTTTGAGTTTGAGTTGGATCTAGTAGTCACAACCGCGACTTTAGAGCGCAGTGTCTTGGGTTTGATACCCCAGTTAGGGCAAATTATTGTTATTGCATTTTACTATTAGAAATTTCTCAGTAGCAGTCAGGAGTCTGAATTTTTGCCCAGTTCTTTCTTTTTCTGAGGTTAGTGACTAATCTGGTGTCACAGTTTTTATGCCGCCCATGGGGCCTCTGACTTAGCTTCACATGCCGTCGAGAAATATCTCTCAGGCATGCCGGTTTCAAACACAACAACGTGCCTGGTTTATGGCAATAGGCTCGCCTCCTGTGACATGGCACTGGTGTAATGTGGATGGACTGTAACTCTTGTGTCTGTAACCTTTGGGGAAAAAAGGCATGATTCTGACAACTAGTATTTAACAAGGGGAAGCGTGTGACTTAGTTACCGGATTGTGGAGTTCAGATGGGCAGTCTCTACATCTAAAATAGGTATTGGTATTTAGCTGCATCTGGTTAGACTAGAAGCCAACCCCAACATAATTTAGTAAAGGCTAGGAAGATGATGAATTTAAGTAACTATTAAATCCGAGGTAGCTACTACTGAAGAAAATTAATTCTCAAAGGTTTAAAGTCAACTAGAACGTGAAAAATAATCAAAAATTGTCTTTCAAACAAAACTTGTAGGCAAGTAATTGAATTATTTATCAAAAGAAGTCGCGAACTCAATTAATATATTAAAACTTGGTAACAAGATGTCAAAGTTTCAAGAAAGTTCTGTAATGAAAATATGTAGGTAGATATTTTCTATTTATTGCTACAATTTAAGTTATGTCCACAAAACGAAGAGGCTCGTGGCTAACTAATAACAGTCGCACAGGTCGATCGATCAGGTTACTACGGACTAGCTACTCTTGCCGAGGATGGTCCGTGGATGGGTGACCAGCTTTACTTATCAAGACCTCTCCGTGCCTCGGAAAACCATTGGCCCCGGCTATTATTCGTGAGTCTTTGGCGGTCGCTACGGTTATAAAATTGACCTCACTTGTCAAATGAAAAACTATGTTAGGCGATTTGAAATTAGAAATTCGGGTTTAAGTATAAAAATCCTCAAATAAAAGCATTCAATTTTTTATTTTTTATTAATGGCAATCCAAACCCCAGTTTTGATCAGATGGATCAAACAAATGGATCAGAAAATGTACCTGTAGACCCCAGTCTACAGGTACATTTTCTGATCCATTTGTTTTCATTTCCATCAGATACTTATGGAACAGACATTAGAAAAAGGTGTTAGTTCTTCAGACCGGCCCAAGTGTCACGCCATTGGCTAATCTCATGGGAAACAAAGTCATTACCCCCACTACTTCCGTGGTGCACGACAGTACGTGACCGCTACGTGCCCCATCTTCCCTAGGGAAGTAGACGTGACAGCTCACACCAGGTAGGCTATTTGCTGGTTACGATAAAAGTAATAAAATATATTCTAAAGGTGAGTATTTTGTCGAGCATTTTCAAGTAATGTGACGTTTCTGCGAATGATTGACGCTGCGTTCGACGTAATGCTCATGGCGAGTGAGCATTTACCTGTAAAATTTATCCTTGCGTTCATTGTAACGGTCTGCCATCGGCCCGCGCACCTCACTCAGCGTCGCCTGCGCTCGTCTCTTTGCTCAATAACATGTTAAACCAATAATACGCTCGTTGTTTCTTAAAATCAGGAAGTTACAAAAAAAAAAGTCGTGTTCGAGTGCGGTTCGATATATTTTTTTTAAAGGCGAATGCTCGATGTTCTGTTACAAATAAAAGCTCTAGTCTATACTCACCTTTAAAGGCAAATTAAGGAAAAACAAATGAATGCAAATACCAATGTGGCTTTCTCAAAATACATAACGTATGTACGTAAGTACAGTCATTTGGTGCTCAAAAAGGGGGTTACCTGGAAATTCCGGGAGTGGTATTAAATGTGGATTAGGACTACAGGAGACACCACAAAAAAAAACGCGCCACTTATTCAGCCTCATGGTGTGAAAATTAGTTATTTGGCCTAAACGCGTGTTGGAGTAGACTTTGCAGCGCTCGTACGCTAAAACTACCAATTTTACATAAGAAAAGTAAGTCATAAATTATTTACAGGCAATTTTCTTCAGTTGAATTTATTTCATAACTGTTTTCATCGTAAAATGAGTCGGAAAGGAGTTATTGTCATAAACGTGTTTTCGCACGCCATTTTTCCAATATGGCGGAGCGAGCGGCAAAGAGCGGGAAATTCGTAGAGAGCACGCCAAAATTAATAAAAAATCACCAATTTTCAAAACCCCGGAAAACTTTTCAGGTAAAACTACCAATAAATGACTGGACTAATATTATTGTACCTACTTTCTATCTTGACTACTACTGACTAACGATAAAAGAAAGCGGGAGAAGCATGTCGTGCTGTACTGAATAAAGGTCACTTGGAAACTCACTGAGCGCACACAATTCGAAAACGAACTCTTTTGTTTTAAAAGTAAATAATCGCGGATTCGGAACGAGACACCGTTCGAATTTCAAAGTGATATTTAAAGAATTCCTACTGGACTTATGGCAGTCTGAAATCACCAACCCGCAACGAGTAATCAGTATCTCTCTGTATGAGAATTTTTCTCATATAATAGACAGCTTTTATGCTCATAATTACAACGCCTTTTCCCTACAGGGAGACAAAAACAGTCTGATAATATTAAGAGAAAAACAAACCAAATCAAACTGACAGCATATCGAGTAATTACATTAATGGAATGAACAAATAAAACAATAGGTTTTCCTCAAACCACTCTGTTGTCAATTTCATTTGGAAAAGCTTTTCGACTAAAATAATAAATTAAATAAGTTACTGTTAATGCCGTCGTGAATAAAAAATATCAAACCATTTTATTGAACAAAATGAATACATTAACGATTTTAGTATTCATAATTGGGGAAACGAGAAATATTTTTTTAAATAAATAAGTGATTAATAAATATTTTTAGCAGCACATGCCTTTTTTATACAGATATGGAACAAACGTTGTCCTTGTGCTTTCTATAGGTACTAATACTAAATAGTATTAAAGAGTTAAAATTTGATTGCTTGTTTGTAAGTTTGTATGTAGGAGGTAATCTCCGGAACTATCAGTCGGAATTGAAAAATTCTTTTAGCATTGGATAACCCAATTCTTGAGGAAGGCTTTGTAACATCACGTTACGACCCTTAGGGCCGGAGCAAAAACAAAAAAAAGTCAGAAGGAGCGCTAAGCGAAAATGGAGTAATAGCGCGGGCGAGCGATGGAATGCGATGCGATGAGTTGGAGGCCGAAATTTCACGCGGATTAAGTCGCGGGCTTCGTACTTGTATTGATTACCTTATAAATACAAAACATCTTAACTAAGTATACGTATACAAACAACCTTTACTCATCGCTTTACTTACACTTTGCCAAATGATGATTAATCTGTGATTTTAGAGGTTAGAAAAATTAATAAGAATAAGAATAATTTATTGGTCCATTGTTACAAAAAAAAATTCAGAAAAAAAAAAAAATATTCTCCCACTAGAATGCCTTACTTACATCAATTACACTATACATCAATTACACTATTAATATACCTATTACAATAAATACTTTAAGTGCTGCTTTTCATCCATCTTGTCAAATCCTATGCGCGGTGGACATCGAATGATATTATATGCTTACTGTAACTACTTACTAATCCACGCGTCATGTTCGTGAACGGGCGCCGTCAGTAGGGACTGGTCATCTCTTAGCTGCCACGGCGATTTTAGTGTAATTTAATGTTTGAATTAGTTTTTATTTTTATTTCTAACGGACGCTTTTAATGTTTTGCATCGTTCTCACAAGTATAACTTCAACTTGAATGATGTAACCATATTTTGATTTAAAAGACTGTCCATGAAGTTTCTTGCCCGTTCTTCTCCATAGGTACCTACCTACTACGCTTTGGAATGGGCAACTCGCTTCATATTTCTGACTGACCGACCCCTTGACAATTCAAAAGTGCCTGTAATTGGTTTATTTGAAATAAATGCTTTGAGTTTGCGTTTGAGTTTAACTAGAATATTTAACATAGTATTAAAACAGTGATCCCCAAACCAGGCAACGCCTGTATCTTGGGCGCCTGAGTTGCGTGATCTTAAATTTTATTTCACGATGTTTGAAAATGGTTAATAAAATATATAATAATTAGTTAAATATCATTTCGTTTTCTATTTACGGGGACAAATCATACTCAATCTATGTTTTTGAACTTAGTCTGAAAAGCATTAATGAACAAGTACCTAAAAACGGGTCTATCCTTTATATTTTTTATGTCATAATATTATTTTGCATAACAGCGGATAGCATTAACTTCATTTCGCAGAAATCGTTTGGCATACTCTCATTTATCATACATTCAAAACTCATTATTTTGTAAGCCAGAATCATCTTTAGGCATACATTTCATACTCAGAAGCAGAACCATCATATCGCATAAAGTTCACATAAACATGCCAGCAAGCATGCAGCATGCAAGCGAGCATGCAACATGCAGCAGGCATGGTTTCTGTCACGGCTCCGGCGCTGCGGGGCACCGGCGGCGCGGCGGCGGTCCTACGCGAGCTTATCGGTGCACCTTCTTCTCAGCTCGCGGGCTGCCTCGCCCCTCCGCGCCTACGCAGGCTTAAATTACAATCTAGGGGTAGGGGCAAACAACCGTAGGCGCGGGTTCGCGGTCGGTGAGCAATGGGTAGCTCGCCGTCCGATAAGGACCAGGCCCGGGTCGACGGCGCGTTGTTCCACGCGCGCCTCAAAGATATGTCAGCAAATGAAGGGGTCCGATAGGATCAATGCCTGCCGGGGTTGCGGGAAAGTCCGAAAGGGATACCGTGGCCCCTGGCAACGTACAGGCAACTGAAGGAACACGGGTGGGTTTGAGTCAGTAAGAGTCTGACACGCCCTCCTGATTTGATAATTTCCCAGCCAAAAAAAAAAATGGGGTAGGGCAAACAAGACTACGTGGAGTCAGTTTTGTAGCAATTTGTTTTTGTCACTAACTTTTGTAGCACAACATATTGACTTTTTAAGACAATATTTTAATTTAATTTAATATTAAAAATGTTATTTTATAGAAATGGCAATATGCCTAATAAAACTATTCCAAATAAAATTCTGCCATCTTAAAAGTATACCATTGTAAATTCGGACATATAAACATTCGGCCAAACAATAAATTATATTAAATACTTTTTATGCCTTTCAAATATTCGTTTCAGAAGATTATCCCAAATGTGTTATGCCAAATAAATTTCGGAGCATCAATATTCTGCCAGATAAGAGGCAAGCCCCTAAAAACAAAACATTGTATATTTGTGATTTTAAAGGTTTACTTTTGTTATATTTACTAAGATTTTATTTAATTAGCAACAAATCGATTCATTCCAGAAACAAATCCAAACTAAAACGCGAAAGTGAGTTTGTTTATTTGTTTGTTACGCTTTCACGCTAAAACGGCTGAACGGATTTGGATGAAATTTGGCACATGGGTAGACCATGACCTGGGTTAAGACATACAATACTTTTTATCCCGATAGTACGTTCCCGTGGGATCATTTCCAACTTACACGCGGGTGAGCCGCGGGCAAAAGCTATGGTAAATAAAAATAAAAATGTCCAAACAATTATTTTTGTAATTTTATTTAAAAACACTATCTATGTACTAAATCCTACGTTGCCGGCCCTAGCCACGTTTTACATAGATATACATTTCTTTTTTTACCAAACAATATGCTCGTATTTTATATTTACCTACACAAATTCTTAGGTGCCAACCCTAGTGGGGCAGAATGCACAAGATTTTAGACTAGTGGAATTAGCCCCACCATTCGAACTAGTGGGGTAGATTCCACTGCAAAATTTTAGTCATTCCACTTGTGGGGCGGCCTGGTCCCCAACAAGCCGCCCCACTGGGGGGGCAAAGTGCAATGATTCGAACTGCCAACCAAACAATAAAAAAAAAAAAACAAGTTTTCTTTCACAGTACGTTTTTCTGATTGCAATAAGTTGCGAATAAAACTGGCTGTTAGCAATAACACCGGCCAATCGCACTGTAAACATCTGTACAAAAAAATTCTTTGACATAGATCTCTAGCTTCCAATAAAGAGAATTCAATATTCCGTTCTATTTTCTCTCAGACGATATCAATTCCATCTTTCGCTAGCAAGTCTTAAATCTACAGCAACTTCAAAAGCATGAAACTGGGTGGCCACAGAATAGATAGGTATAGAAGGTCAGCTCAATGCAACGAGCAAAAACGCACGCACACATAGACACGCTTCACGTAAAGCAAGTGCAATTGGCATTTGATTGAACGGTTAAACGGTATGAGTTGCTGTCTGCTGATCTGACAGTAGACAGCTACTGCCTCTCTATACTTGCATGGCAGCAGCTAGGCTTGGATGGCCATGGGTCAAACGGTGAGAATAGCTGCCATGCCACTGACAATTTGCTACTGCTTGAGATACTATAACTGCTGCATTTTGACTTGGCGGAAGAAACGCGAGTGGCGAATAAAAACCAAAAATGTTGTAGTAGCTACTTACCGACCTGCTTGACTGCATGATGCGGTCACACAGAGTGAGTATCTGCAGTTCAGTAACTGCCTGGGCCAGCTCACAGGCTGTGTTACAAAGCCCATAGTTTGAGATCTCCGTACGTACGCATATATACTATCGAAGAACATCATATGTAAGTAGTATGAAAACAAAATCCCATGAACACGATGACCAGATCTGTTACCGCCCCGGTTCTATAATGGCCGAGCGCTGCAAGCAGAAATAGTCCTTACGGTGTATAGATATGAACTTTTTCGATGGTAGGTGTGCGTGCGTCTGTCTTTGCTCGTTGTATAAACACGACCTTTTGCAGAACTATCTATTCTGTGGCCTAGCGCACACGAAGTACAGTCACACACAAAGTCAAAGTAGGTCAACTGTGGTACACTCATTATGCGAGGCGATGCCGCTGTTTTTAATTTTCTAGACTAAGATATTTTTATGTTTGCTTCGATTTTTTTACTTGGCTATACTTTTTGCTTGTAAGTGACTAAAGAGTGTGTTTCTCTGCCTTGTAGGTTGGGATGTTTTGTTAAGTTAAGGAGCTTGTGCTGCGGTCAAATATTGGACATTAACATATGAAATTATATTAAAATTTTCAAAAACTTTCGACAAAAATATTTCCTCATTTCTCTTTCCTACTCCATCACCAGACCCTGTTCATCATCTATCTATAACCTATTCATTGAGACCATTCCAATGAGCCCAAACACGATACCTGTGCTGTAAGTTGGTAAGGGAGTTGGGTATCCTGCAAATTCCAGGTGATTCTGCAGCATCAGTTCAAGGTTACTACTATATTCTTTTAATATCATTGAAGTAACAGAATACCAAATTTCAAATTGATCAGACTTTTGGAAGACGCTCACATTCATTCATCAACTAGAAAATAACTGATAATCTTCAACGACTAAACCGATTTTGATAAAACATGTCTAAGAACCATTGCTAGAAAACCTGCTTTCAAATCAAATCTACAATAATGTTTATTGATAAACCCAAGTAAAATAGTTTCCAAAGAAATCTTTGTAAAGCAGAGACAATATCTGTAGTTAACAAGTTAACTAACTAGTTAGTACGCAGCACTGAATAATAATGTGAAACTTGTCGTGAAGTGGACATGTTTGAACTTACCATAAACTTAATAAGGGAATGTCTGTGTTGGAGTTTAATAGTTTGCGGAAGTTATAATCCTCTTAGTTACAGAGATAAATGATTTGAACTTAGGGAATTTTGAATTCTTCTACCCACTGGCGCTGTTACCATAAGGCCTGGGTGTGTCCGACCCCCCGACCAAAAGAAAGAAAGATTTTTTTATTCTGCATAAATGAAAGCACATGCCAAAATAATATACACACATACAAAGTAGCCAAAAGCCTCGTATTCAAGCAACAAAAGTTTGAAAATTTTATCCATTGCTTGATGTCAGGGCCAGGGAAAGCGGCAAAGACAATTTACATTGCGTAATTACTCTATGTTGCAACACTGGCAAATGACAACAAACAAACAATCAAAATAAGAACAAAATGCATATATATTGCAGAGTGGAAAAATAACTACTTTTGTAACAAACAATAACAAGAACAATGAAGTAGTGCGTCGCATCTATGCAACAACAGGTTGCTCAGCAAAATGCTATGACTGCGGACGAATCTATCATCAACTGCGCTGATATCCAGCGCAGTTGACGATAGGTGAGTTCCAGCGCAGATTAAACCATTATCATTCAAGAGGAGTTTCCGAACAAAGGGCCGAGAATATTTTTGTTGCTTTTTAAACCATAACATTGAATATTCTGGCCTTCGGAATGGATCTTTGTCACGATGACTATTATAGTATATCTGTTCGCAGTTCTTGAACGAAGAAAGCCTTATACAATACGAATTTCCATTAAATTAAACAGTAAAAACCCTTCGAAGAATAAAAAAATATTTTTCTTTTAAAGCCACAGAAAAACTCTACGTCCTAATTAAGTATCTGGGGAATTGAAGTACAGACACCAGCACATCAACCTACTACAATCTGTCAAAATTTAATAGATTTTCAACTTTATCACTAAAGCATAAGGTTCAAAGATGATTGGGAAAATTTGACAGTTTCGGGTAGGTTGATGTGCTGGCGTATGTACCTACTCAGTCAGTTATAATGGTTCTCAAATTCTCTAAGTAATATAACACTGAGAGTCTGGCATCTATTTTTTTAATAAAATGGTTAGTTTTGAATTCCGTCGAAATGAAATTGTATTTATTTGACAGAATATAAAGTACTTACATAATAACATTGTAAAATAATTCATCTATTTTCATTCATTCATCTATTTCATCGTTTCATCTATTTTTTTAATGAAATGGTTAATTTTGAATTCTGTTGAAATTAAATTAAATGAAATTGAATTTATTTGACAGAATATAAAGTACTTACATAAAAACTTGGTAAAATAATTAATCTATTTTCATTCATTCATCTATTTCATTATTTCATCATTTTTTTAAATAAAATGGTTAGGTTTGAATTCTGTTGTATTTATTCGGTTTCAAAGGGAGTCTTCCATAATGATCAAGCTTCGCAGGGTTAGACACTAGATTTTTTATGTTATAAATGTTAGCTTGTATCTACCCTACTTATTTAATCGACTAATACTCGTATGTCACTCAATCGATTATTCGTTCATCACGACATTCACTGTCATTCGATAAGAGAGACAACTGACAGCCGGCCATCTAGGAGAATTTCTTCAAAAAAACAGCATTATTAGTAAATGCCAACATGGCTTTCAAAAGAGTAAAAGTTCGACCACCTTGTTATCTGAGTTTTGTGACGAAATTAATAATAATTTAAATAAAAAACAATTTGTAGTATTTTCTGATTTTAAAAGAGCATTTGATACCTTAGAAACAAATACTTTATTAAATGCAATGGAGGAGTGCGGAGTGGGGGAACCACTTAACAACTGCTTTAAAGACTATCTCACGAAGAGATATTACCGCGTAAAGGTGGACGAGTCGTACAGTGACGCGAGGGAGGTGAGGTGCGGGGTGCCTCAGGGTGCGGGATGCGGGCCTGTATGCTACCTAATGCACGTCAACAGCTTGTGCGGCGTTTTACGCAGCTGCTCAGCGTACATGTTCGCGGATGACCTGTGCGTACTGCGCGCCGGCGCCGACCTCGCCGAAACATGTCGACTCATGCAACACGACATAGACCGAGTTGTTGAATGGTCATACGATAACGGGATAATTCTAAACGCGGATAAAACTAAGCTAGTAATAATACGCTCACCATAATTATTGACTACTCCCTGGCGAACCACCACCGGTGTACACACATGAGTTTACGTGCATTCATAAAAACTATGTTAACTGTAATTGTAAACCAATTGTATGCGATAAATGTGTAACATATCTCGGAGTAAAGGTTGACGAGAATTTTTCGTGGTCAAACCACATTGAGTACTTGTATAATAAGCTTAGAATATTACTTGGTAAATTCTACCATCTAAGCTTTAAAGTGCCAAGTAATACCCTTAAATGCCTTTATCTACAATTAATTGACCCAATATTAAGTTACGCCCTCGACTGCTATGGTCTCACATTCAAAAGTAACTTAGGAAAATTAGAAGCACAACAAATTCGATTTTTAAAACTAATGGTAAGTAAGAAAACTAAAGAAAAATGTAAAGATGATTATAATAAGTTATTTAAAATTTGTAAAATTCTTCCTATCAGCTTAAAACAGAAATATCTACTTCTGGTTAACAGTCATGGTAGTTGGGAGCGTCACTCGCTAGTTACCCATAACCACGCAACTAGGATGGTATCAGCAGGTAAATTTGATGTACCTAGAATAACAAATATCTTTGGCGACCGAACGCTTGATAAAAGAGTACCATACCTTCTCAATCAATTGCCTACTAATATAAGAAGACAGGAAATAAAAGGTAAATTTGCTAAATTACTAAAGCAGTTCTTGTTCGGGTGTTTGTAAGCGATGTTTTTCGGAAACTGGTTTGCAAACTGTTGTTTATTAATGTTATATTATTGTTTGATACTTTATAAGTACAATAAGTGGAGATGAAGTGTCCGCACTGATAAACCTATTATGTGTCTGCACTAATAAAAATTTGTTATGTGTGTTCTGTTCCCACAGACAAACCGTGGAAACTGTTTTGCGGGGCATAGTTTTTAAGTAAGTTTTTTATAAAATTTGTTCATGATAAATAAATAAATAATAATAATAATATCTTGTTCGAGACGCCGAGCAGAGAACACCTAGAACTTTAATATTAGCAAGTAAGTACAAGACTTATTACTTTGGTGATTTCTCAGTGTTTGAACAAACATTTTAGGAAAGGAAATAAATACGTTTGTGCTTAAATAATGTGTTTAGTACTCTATTGCGAACCCCTTTATTTTTGACGGGGTCCGCTAGGGCCGATTCCTCGCCGGGGTTGCGGGAAAGTCCGAAAGGGATACCCTGGCAACGTACAGGCAACTGAAGGAACACGGGTGGGTTTTAGTCTGTAAGAGTCTGACACGCCCTCCCGCTCCGCCCAAAGCGGGAGAAGTTATTTGATAATTTCCCAACCAAAAAAACAAAAAAAAACCCTGTATTTCTGAGCTGTAGCTTACATAAAGTAATAAACAAGCAGGCGGTTCACCTGGTACCCTAATTGCGTAATACTCGATCAATCAGAATCTCAATAATTTTGAAACAAATTGCTAATCCATTGCTTATAAGTTCGAAAAAAAAATCTGCACAACAACGTAAATAACGCAGTGAATGTTGTTGAACTGTCAAAATGAAACAAATTTGTCATAATCGCTTACGAAAATGTGTTGCGTAATTAGATGGCTGGTCTATTCAATAATTAACATAACATTGTGACATTTTTGTCAATAATTGACATGATTGTCACAATTTCACGGCTGGTACTTTTAATAAAGCAGAAAACTGAAAAACTTACAATATTGCCAGATTGTCGAATTGTTGCAAGTGACCAGTGTCGCCTGTCGGTTTTGTTAAATTAAATAGTTCGTTGATGGTAAGTAGTCGCCGCCATCATCCACAATTCTTCAATACCAGAAAAGCCATCACAAATACGTTAACATCCCAGTCGTGAAGCTATAATGTCTCATGAATTTCAAATTTTTAACCCCTGACGCAAGAGGGGCCATAATTTTAACCGCTAAATGTGTCTCTGTTTGTATGTCTGTGGCACCGTAGCTCTTAAACGGGTGAACCGATTTGAATGCGGTTTTCTAGCGATGGTTCATGTTTTACCAAAATCGGTTCAGCCGTTCGAAGGTTATCAGCTCTTTTCTTGTTGATGAATGGATGTCGGCGTCTTTCACAGGTCAGGTCTAGTCGATTTGAAGTTTGGTATTCTGTAACTTCAATGATATTAGAAGAACATAGTAACCTTGAACTGATGCTGCAGCATCACCTGGAATTTGCAGGATACCCAACTCCCTTACCAACTTATAGCACAGGTATCTTGTTTGGGCTCATTGGAATGGTCTCAATGAATAGGTTATAGATAGATGATGAACAGGATCTGGTGATGGAGTAGGAAAGAGAAATAAGGAAATATTTGAGTCAAGAGTTTTTTAAATTTTAATATAATTTCACTTGTACCAGAATTATACTTACTACCGTCGTTATAGCACAGTAAATACTTACTGGTAGCAGTAATGGGTACCTATGGTGGTAGTGATATTCGTGACGATATTCTTTCACAAACGATAGATAGTGGCATTCACGAAGAAGCGCCTCACTCTTTTTCCTAATCGCTTACAGTATAGTAATCGCGTTTAGAAAGAAGAGTGGGCGCGTCTTCGTGGATGGCACTATCTATAACCACCAACAGTTTTACTGGAAACTTCTAATAAATAAAAGCTCACAGCTAAAAAAAACCTTACTACCTCAATAAAAAAACCTCTCAGTAACTTAATTAAATGCGAAAGGCTAATAAAAGACAGCCATAAAACCAGGCATTTAAGAACACGTGGTCTTGAACTAGCCTATAATTCGGTTACGGTTCGGTTCCGGGGCCGGTTAGCCGCCATCTTGGATCCGGTCCGGCCCTCATATCCGTTGAGACGGGATGTGATGTAATAATCGAGTGGATGGGATTTTACGTTTCTCTTATTTTTATATAAAAATGTTGGTATAAAAAGTTTATGGTCTTGTTTTGGTTTGTACAATATTTTGACGAAAGAATTAGACCGTATCTAATAAGATAACTAAATAAATTGTAAAAAACCGCCTCTGTGGTCTAGTGGTTAAACCACCTGTCTCAGACTTTTTTTTATAATAAATTAGATTTGTTACAGCTGTAGTGGCAATCATGTCATTTGGTCTAAATAGCTTTTTATTTTTATTATTTGATTTTGCTTTTATATAGATTCTTTTCTTTTAGATTTTGTGAATGTGAGAACGTTGTAGGCTTAACAGACTGTAGATCTGTCGACCATTTTCTATCTTGCTAAGTACCTGGTACTTGTTGATAGGCCTACACTGTCCTCTCATACCTATTAACACTCTAATTTGAAAACATTGTAAATACCATTTACTTTTAAAAGAGTAACCGTGGAGTTTCTTGCCAGCTCTTCTCCATAGGAAACGACCAATTGGAACCGTGCACCTAGCTTCTGACGTTTCATAAGTGCCCTTGTAGGTTTATGTGAAATATTTTTTTTCTTTTTTTTTTTGAGACCCAGAGGTCGATTGGATTCCTAGTGGGGGCGAAATTTGCTGCTCAGATTGGTGGTAGGGCTTGTTCTAAGTCCACCTGGTCAGCTGGCCGCTTAAAATAATACACAATAAACATGGCGTGGGGGGTTCTCACCCCACGCTATGTTTGAATTAAGTTATTGTATTTTATTTTGATTTAACTTGTTCATATTCTTTAACAATAACTATTCTATTTTTTTGATTTGAACCATGACTTAAGTAAAAATGACACATGATAAAAATGTAATGTACTCGTATTGTATAGTAGCTGGCATGTAACTTGGCAAGAATCGTAGGTGCGCAGAATTAGTTTTAGCTTGCTTTTCTTAACAGATATGTTCAAAAATAAATTATGGCAATAACCATAGAATAATGACATGCAATAAAAGTGTAAATTTATGTTGTTGCACTAAATGTTCATGCGCAAACTTACTCCCAATACGCCAAAACCTTGCCAAGTTACGTGCCGGTGACTTTAATGTAATTTATTAATTTTGTGTAGTTTTTTTTTGCAGTGTCCTTACAGGGTGCATGTTTGCAACTTACCTATACTCTTATTCCAACCTCTGTATAACATCTTGGCAGTAAACTGATTTGATTTGATTTTTATTTCGGCAGTTAGAGTTAAGATTCCATTTCCTCTGTGATTGAGGATTCAGGGTGAAGCTCGCTTCCAGCTTCACTTATCATCAGGTGAGATACAGGCCAAGAGCTTCACCGTTGTGGAAGGACCAAAATAAAATAAAATGAGATAAAACGACCTTGACGAGACCCCGCCCCTTTAATGTTGCTTATTACCAAGGTCAGATGTCATCATATTAGACTACTGTAAGGATCGTTCGTTATGCGAGAAAGTCCGAAAGGGATACCGTGGCCCCTGGCAACGTACAGGCAACGGAAGGAACACGGGTGGGTTTTAGTCAGTTAGAGTCTGACACGCCCTCCCGGTCCACCCAGAGCGGGAGAAGTTATTCGATAATTTCCCACCCCAAAAAAAAAAAATGATCGTTCGTTATTTTGTTTATATCGCACATTATTTTGTATCAGTTTGTCTTTAACATCACAAAACGTACAAAAGCGGAACTTCTGCCCTTATCTACGTTACGAGCCCACCTCGCTACGTAACAGAAAAGATAGGGCAAAAGGATTATGTTGATGTGATCCTCTGAAAGCTATCAATTCTCACTTAGCGCTAGCTTGTGATCGCTTTTGGTAATAAAGTAATGTAGCTGATAAAGATGCGGTCTGATCGTCGTTTTCTTTTGTATTAAAGATCGATGTTAAGCGTGGTCATCAGTGATTGTAGCTTTTTTTTGGTACTGTACAATAAGGGGTTCATAATATCACGTAATGTTTTGAGCTGTAAATGAGATCATGATTGCTATAAATAATAGAATTTTATCATTGAAAGTCTGGATAGTAGTAAAAATTGGTTGCCTGTAAAGTCGGTATACGGGCGAAAGTTTTACGTGACAACGACTTTGCGTGCCTTTCACTTTTTATGTCTGTCTCTCTCGCTCTTAGGCGGGCTAACCATGCCCGAGTGGAAGGGACGCGTGCCTCTCACTCGCTCTCATTGTGAGCGCATAACGTGAGCGGAGCGTAACGCAGTTTCTTGAAGTGTCACCCGGCAAACCAATTTATAAGACGTTGTCACGTCAAAACTATACTGAATATTCGTGTTAAGTGGGAGATAATTATTATTTTATCGTCCGAGTTTGTCTGGTCGATGTGGCGACACGGGGAAGGCATATTTCCAGAAATAGACAATTTTCGAAAAAATAAATGATGGTATTTATTATCATTATGGAATGCTAGAGTTATAATTATTATAACATCTTTGTTATTGATTAATATCCATAAAATAGTACTTTCTTTTTTATACAGGAAAGATACCAAATACTGTACTTACAATAAAATCTTTGCGTAGCATTATCATAGCTCTTAATACCCCCTTATCCTTATATACATAACTACACACTCAAGATAAGGGGGGAAAGGGGAGCGTTATCATCCCTTCTTGTAAGAGTTATGAGGAAACTAGCGGGGTGAAATGTAGATAAAAGCCTTTTTTCGAGGGTCGACGCGAATTCTTATATGAGGATTATAATGGTATTAGGTGAGTGTACTCCGCGGTTTTGTATAAAAGAAATACTGGTTATTAGATTATTGTTTCAGGAGCACATCACGATCTGTCTAGCCTTTTCCCAATAACTGTGTTGGGGTCGCCTTCTATTCTAACTAGATGCAGCTGAATGCAGAACCCAGTTAATGGGTACGAGGAACACGAGATGTAAAGGTAGCGCCCATATAAAGCCGCATTTTCAGTACCCATGCCGAAGGATCATTTGTTCAGAGCGAATATTTGCTGTTTGCCCAAAACAAAAAACATCTGCTTTCTACAACTACAACTACAACGAGAAAACGAATGCTCGCTCGCCGTGACGTCGTTTTCACTGAAAGAATGAGCGAGATTCGTACGCCGACTCCAATCGATCAATACTGAACAAGAATGCTAGCCGCTCAAGTGTTTTCGTTTAACGCGCGAACAAACGCTTGCTCGCTCAGAACTATTTTAGAACAATCAGCCTGCTGCCATTTACAATACAAAAATCCAACTCCAGACTGCCAAAGGGAAGAAAAAGCCCAAAAAAGAATAGTTCAGCATGTGTATAGACCCTACGTGTCTTAAGCCATGGTCATGTTTGTGACCAAAGAGGAAGGACTATGAAAGTCCGAAAGGGATACCGTGGCCCCTGGCAACGTACAGGCAACGGAAGGAACACGGGTGGGTTTTAGTCAGTAAGAGTCTGACACGCCCTCCCGCTCCACCCAGAGCGGGAGAAGTTATTTGTTAATTTCCCACAAAAAAAAAAAAAAAGGGGAAGGACTATTACAATATTAATGTTTATGCAATTACTGGGTTTTATTTATAAGAGCTATGCAATATTTATTTTGTCTTATTAATAATTAACATAAACAATTAGGGACTATCTAAACCATGTGTATACAACTAACTAAGTATTATAAAAACTAAAATATAGCGTTGAAATGTTCATCCGCATCACTGTCGACTGGTAGTGTACCCAAGAGACTGGCCGCATTGCCACGTTGTATGGCAATGCTTAGCCTCTGGCCAAGGTAAAAGCCAGCCCATGGGTCACGGGAAGTGTCAACCAGTCGGACCAGTTTGGAGATTTCATTGAACAAACCATGAGCACTCGGATCCCACGGCCCTAGGGTTTCAACCCCAAACGGCTCGAAAATATAGTTACCTATAAGGTTATTATACTTTCGCCGCATGAGGTTTTCTGCAGCTGCAGTGTCAGCGCCAGCACAGCACGCCGAGCCAGGAAGATGGGATGGCGCAAGAGTATCGACACACGTTGCGACCCACGCTAAAGGCCTACCCACCGCCCATGGAAATAAAGACATGCCGTCTGGTCTCTTGCCATCATCGCATACCAATCCATTAGGTTCTAATACAGCTGGAACGCCGACGGTGACAAGAGCTCGTCGGATGATGTCGTTAATGTTCGCGTGCCGCGCTAAGCGACTCACACTTCGGCTGCAAGACAAGTCGTGGTGTCCGAGGCTGTTGACAACTTCGCTACAGTGACAGCGATGAAGAGAACAACAAGGAGTAAAGTTACCGGGTTGTGGAAGTCAGATAGACAGTCGCTCCATGTAAAATACTGGTATTCAGTCAGACTGGAAGCCGACTACAACATATTTGGGAAAAGGCTCGGTAGTTGATGATACGACTTAGCTCGATTTTCGAGCCACGAGTGCTAAACTTTAGAATCCCTACTATAAACTTTGCAGTAATTAAAGAAGTTAGTGCATCTTTGCATTCTTTTAGCTTTTACTACGACATTGCTTTAAAACTTTATGAGCAGACTACGTAGTAGTAAGTTACCTTTAAAACTTACATTGTTACTTTGTATATAATAGGATACTATCTTTTCTTTGTAATAATAAATTTAGCTTCTTTTTTCTTTTTGAAGTGAAAACTTCTTTAAGCGCGTTGAGCGATGTTTGGTAGGGATAAACTTAACGATTCGCGTCACCGACATGGCCGTGCCGTCGTGCTGTATAGGCTCCCGCCTATAGAAGCGCATCTAGGCAGCAATGATGAATGAGCGGCGAGACGCCGTGAGCGTTGATGAATCAGCGGACTACACTGCTCCATCTCACCGCGCACTTACCTTAGGCGTAGTACAGTGGTCTCGGTCAAACTATAGCAGTAAGTCTGAAGGTCGCGAGTGCAATTATATTGAAAATTAAGTGTTTTCCTGTGTAATCGACAGTAAGTGGATAAATATTCATATAAAGACGAAGAAGAAAATAAAAGTACACAGCCCATCATGTTAAAGCTGTATGGGAGATACCCGGGATACCCGTTAATGTATCCTACCCTATTCTGTCTCGGTATGGTGGGCTACTACAAATTAGAAATTAAGCGTGAAGTGGCACTGAGAAATTAAGCGTGAAGTGGCACTGGCGACGTATATTTTCAAAGTTTTAAGAGGTAGTATACAAAACTCAGATATACTATCAGAAATAGGGTTTAATTTACCGGATAGCTATGTGTGTAAGCCGTAGCTGCTGGTGGTGCCGAGTGCACGCACTAACCTGCTGGGGCGCGCACCGCTGACTCGTGCGCACTCTCAACACGGTAGCGGATGCCATAGACCTATTCACCTGTACACTGGGTGAGTTCACAAGGGCCACGTGTAGCATGTAAGGTATAGTTAAGTATATTGTAAGTTACTTTGTCGCATTAGATTTATTATCTGTAATGGCAAAAGAAACACCTGATGTGATAAATAAATAAATAAATGTTTTGATTAATATATAAACTTGAAAATATTAATAATTATTGCTCGGATTGCCAATAGATATGAAAACCAGACTAATGTTAATAATTTCAAATAATTAATTTATAAATATTAAAAAAAAAAGATTCCAATGTTTTAAAGTCAAAGTCAAAGTCAAAGTCAAATCATTTATTTCAAGTAGGCCCGTATAAGGCACTTTTGAACGTCAAAAATTTACAAGAAAATTTAATTGATTCTAGTTGCCCCTTCCAAAAGGTAGTTTTCGTATGGAGAAGAATGGGCAAGAAACTCCACCGCTTCGCGTTTTCACTTCTGTCGGCAGACACCAAGACAGCCGATATTTTTTTTAACCATAACTGGAAAGTTCTTGGCCTTTATCCCACCTGATGAAAAGTGATAATCAGGCCGAAGGTGGAAGTGAACTTCACCCGTAAGCTCTGGGCTTGTATCTGACCTGATGGTAATTACCATCAGGTGAGATTCAGGCCAAGAGTTTCCCAGTTGCATATAAAAAATAAAAAAAAACATGCAGAATAGAGAAATTATTACTTAATTAATTTTTTTGGCACGAAATTCTATTTTTTAATTTTTTTTTCCTCTCACCTTTTCGCTTTCTCGCACAGGTCTGGTGTAGCCAGCATAGCTAGTCTCGATCATTATCATCAATGGCGAAAGACGTCCACTACCAGACATAGGCCAAGCGTCAACACACAGACCGGTCCAGTGCTTCTCGCATCCAGCGGATTCTTGCGAGGCCTTCCAGACTACTGTAAGTCTTCCGGTACGCGGTCGCCACTCGGCCCCACCAGCCATCAGCTCTGCAGGCAATGTGCCCCGCCCACCGTCAGCCTTACTGTCAACAACATCATTGTTATGTTCAGTAAATACGTCATCTATCAAAATCCACACAAAAAGCCGCGTCTAAGAAGGAGGCTTTAAAAAGCTAAGAGCGAGGGCTTCACACTACTCGATACATTCTTAAGTACCATTTAGTGCCACTTGAGACCGTCTGACTTTCTCACTTTCAAACACTTTGTTGGAAACCCACTTTACATGGTTATGAGGTAAATATTACACCCTTTCTGGGTGAAAAAACGAGTTATTGAAGATTTTGCAGATTCGATTTTTTTTATATAAGTTAGACCGCTATGTGTGCTGTGTTTGTAGCACCGTAGCTCTTAAACGGATGAACCGAAGTGAATGCAGTTTTTTTATTTAAAAGCAGGTTTTCTAGCGAAGGTTTTTAGACATGTTTTGTCAAAATCGATTCAACCGTTTGAAGATTATCAGCTCTTTTCTAGTTGATAAATGGATGTGAGCGTCTTCCACAGGTCTGATCGATTTGAAATTTAGTATTATGTTACTTCAATGATATTAGAAGAACATGACCTGGGATTTGCAGGACACCCAACTCCCTTACCAACTTACAGCACAGATATCGTGTTTGGGCTCATTGGAATGGTCTCAATGAATACGTTATAGATGATGAACAGGGTCTGGTGATGGAGTAGGAAAGAGAAATGAGGATGTTTGTATAATTTCACTTGTTCAATAATTTACAACCCAAGCCACAGCTTTGTTAATTTTATTTAAATACAATGAGGGTTTTCCTGAAAAATCACGCCACCGGTTGGCGACATTTCGACAAGACCTGCCATTTCGACAATGAAAATAAAATATATAATGACGTTCATCATTCGTTCCATTCATTCAGTCACGACTAAAGAAAATATAAATGCTTTGACACTTTTGACAGGTGCCCGGACCTGACGTCTCAGTCCTGCCAATGAATAATGAACGTCATTTCAGAAAAAACTCATTGCTCTCCTCTTTTTCCTCAGCGTAAACAATTTATTTTTCTGAATAATATTAGGTAATGTCAACGACAATTTAATGCAGTACGTGACTCGTCTTTCCGTGACGTCATTAACATAAAAAGTAAACATATTTCAGTAATTTCTTGAGACACACAAATTGAATTGTCAAAGGAAATTTTGTGTTTTGAAGAGGAAATAAGTAGTTTTCTTTAGGTAAATGTAATGTTGTTAAATTTGTTAGTAGAAATTATTGGCAGAAAGGAGGAAAAAATCGTTTAATATTGTCTATACCCGCTAGCTACCCGCCCCGGCTTCACGCGGATAGCACTAAGTACTTATCTACGGCGCACCTACCTACCTACCTATTTATACCTATCTACCTACCTACCTACCTATACCTACCTACCTACCTATATTTACCTACCTACCTACCTATACCTGCCTAGTTACGTACCTAATTAGGATTTTTTTTGTAAATTTTTGCGATTTTTATATACTTATTCTGATATTCGGGGCGGAGAAAAATCCAACAAATCAAAGATCATAAAAATCAGTCCAGCCGTGTTTGACGTAACCCGTTTTATAGACATAAATAAAACCCTGTCCGATTTGAAAGGGGCTCATAGGTACTGTAATAACATTACCTAAAAGTAATAAAACATCTAATCATTATTGAAAAAAAAAACATATTTTTATTATGTACCAAAATTACCCCAAATTCATTAAAAATTTGAAAATTTTCAACAGGGGTCATAATCATAACCGCTATACGACGGCCGGCCACGCCCCATGCAATAACCCGGAAAAATTCCGGTTCGATTCGATTTTCCTGATAATTAGGTACCACATAAATAGACTCTCAGTACGATACCTAACAATACCCCCACGGATCGGACGGGTTTTTTTTACATGTTGTAGGTAAATTATAAAGAGAGAAAGCGAATTTGTGTAAATATTTGGAGGGTAATCTTCGGAACCACAACTATTTGAAAAATTCTTTCACCATTTGAAGGTACATTACTCGTATTCCAGGACATAAGCTATATATACATGCAACTAGCTTATTTTAGGTATAATCTGTGAAAAGTTATTTTAATGAAGGGGCAGATAACAACTTATAACTAATAATTAATAAAAATAGCAAAATGAAATACTACGAGTAACTTAACTAAAACTATTGAAAAACTAAAAAATTGCATCGAATAATTCATCCGCATCGCTGTCGACTGGTAATGTACCCAAGAGACTGGCCGCATTGCCATGTTGTATGGCAATGCTTAGCCTCTGGCCAAGGTAAAAACCAGCCCTTGCGTCACGGGAAGTGTCAAATAGCCGTTTTGATATTTCATTGAAGAGGCCGTGAGCATTCGGACCATACGGCCCGAGGGTTTCAACCCCAAACGGCTCGTTACCTGTAAGGTTTTATACTTACGCCGCTTGAGGTTTTCTGCAGCCGCAGCAGCAGCACCAGCACAGCACGCCGAGCCAGGAAGATGGGATGGTGCAAGAGTGTCGACACAGGTTGCATCCCATATTAAAGGCCTACCCACCTTCCATGGAGATAAAGACATGCCGTCCGGGCTCTTGCCAACGTCGCGTGCCAAGCCATTGGGTTCTAATACAGCTGGATATATATTATGTAAATGTATACAAAAGAAGTTCTTCTTCATCTTTACGTGTTGTTAGTGACTAACCTGGTGTTAGAGTTTTAAAAATTCAGAGGCCCTTTGACTTGGCTTCACATGCCGTCGAAAAATATCTCTCAGGCAGGTTTCTTCACGATGTTTTCCTTCACCGTTTTTGAAGTAAGTGATAATTTTACAATCCGCACATGATTCCGAAAAGTCAGAAGTGCGTGCCTTGGGTTCGAACTCGAGACCGATTGGCAGTCCGACGGTCACACCATTAGGCTATCACTGCTTATTAAAAAGTACTTAATAGTACTAATGAAATTCTATCTTGAATTCATGCAAGCCTAGTACTTTTTGTTAGGTTACTGCTTAGAACTTGTGCGCGTGTCGTGGACAGAATACCGACTTCACATCAAAATTGCAAAGACAGCGCGGGTTGCTCGTGGCATAATCTATGTGATCAATTCATATGTACTTTCTGAGTTTATCTTTGACATTACTGACATCGGTGAACGAAAACGCCGTGAGGAAGCTTGAACTGAACTGTTGATATAAAATTTGTCTTATTTGTTCTAGCATATTCGTGTATTTATGTATATTTATTTGTGCTTATATTTATATATAATTAGGCATATATATTATATTTATAGTTTGTAATAGGTATATGTGTAACTTTATATTTACTTTTTTTTTTAATGCTAAAGCTCGTAATTGCACCTACCACTGTTTGTCTCTGCATCACCCAAAGGTTGACTGGTAGAAAATGCCTGGTCCGCCTCTGTAAACTTCTGTGCTTGAAGTATTAAATAAATAAATAAATAAATAAATAAATAAATAAAATTTAAATAAATAAATAACTAGGTATAAGTCTGAAATCGCTAACCCGTTTTGAGCAAGCGTGGTGATCATATGCTCATGCGTTCTTCGTATGACAACAGGCATCTGCCTTGCAGTGTTACCCACTACACGTAATCATTATATCAGCCGTCCACTTCTATGCTGTACTTTGGCTTCTAAGGCATGAATTTTCTGACTCCTCACATTTGGCCAATAAATTAGGTGACCTACGTACCATTCCAATCTGCAACCTCAATCAACCTAGCCCAGTCTAGCCCATTGTTTGTGTAATAAATTACAAAACCCTTTTCTTTAGCCGACTTTTATGGATAGTTAGGGATGACAGTTTGACGTACTCGTTTAGCTAGGCTAAGCTAATTCTACAGATTTTTATGTTGATATTTTCAGTGGGAAATTCTTGCAACATAACATAATGTAAAATCACGCCTGTTGTCCCCGAGGGGTTAAGCAGAGGTTTACCTCTGGTACACCCACACTTTGCCCATTAAGTTTCCTTATAATACGGGGCGATCCTATTGCCACAGTATAAACAAGTAACAGTATTATGTCTTCATAGAAAACGGCTGAAATCACGCGCTTCGCAATCTCAGTGTTTATCAGTACCCAACAGTCTCGAGTGCGCGGTTGTTACGCACGGACGCGGAAGGTTTATCTACAGAGTGGCCGTTGGAAAATATTTTAAGGTCACTGCCCAGACATTATACTGTTACTTTATTATACTGTGCTATTACTATCAACCGTGCACAAATTTGAATGCAGACTCAGGGCTGCTAGCTACTAAGAGCAAATAACACTTTGCCGGACCTGATCTTGCCTATTGTTCTAATATTATTATGGTTGACTACTACACTTTCTTAAAAAGTGCGCGCAGCGTCGTTTCGCGTAACGTCTCGGTGCGAACTGACTTGACTGACTGTCTTGGTGCTCATTTATATATAATTAGGCATATATATTATATTAGTAGTTTGTAATAGGTCTATATGTATCTTTATAGTTACTTTAAAAATATTCCTCAATTTCTCGTATTTGCACCTACCACTGTTTGTCTCTGCATCACCCAAAGGTTGACTGGTAGAAAATGCCTACGGCTCTATAGATACAGTTGCGTGCTTAAAGTATTAAATAACTAAATAAATAAACTGACCCTTAAACAATTTTACAGTGTTTTGGACACATTTTATACCCAATTTTTAAATAAAAAGAAGAACGTCAGAACATCAGCACGTTTTAAAACAACGTTGCATTCTTTTTTACTGACCATCCAAGTTAACGATTTTTTCAGTGCGATACGAGTGTAGGTATCGGTACTTTCACAATCCTTTTTTTTATTACGATGAGACAATTCCATTAAGGGGAATGTTATTGAGCTGATTAAAACCGACACTGGATTTAATATAATCATGTTATACCTAGCAAGTTTTTATTTGATTTGAATGAGATTTTTGAGACATCAGTCAGTTACGATGTTGAATCATCTAGTAGAAACCTTCTTTTTTTGTTTTTTTTTTTCAGGCTGAGAATCAGCACTTTTTGAACGTCAAAATTACATAAGACAGTCCCCCAAAACGCCCACCCTTCACCACTTCCTAGTGCTTTAGCAGGGAAGAAGAAGTGGCGCAACTAACTCCCCAGCAGCAGCTGTCTGTTCAGTTAGAAAAAAATGAATCTATATAATAGTATGCAAAATGATATTTACATTACACAACACAAAACATAATTTAAATTATAAAATTAATAGCCATATGACAGCTAGCACACGCCAATATACCAACCAAAAACATCGAGAACTATACTCAAGCAGAAATAAAAATAACTTAACGAAAACAATATCTAAATAAAAGCCTCCAGACATAAAGGGCGTGCCCGCTTACATATAGCTGTAACGAGAAGTTATAATTGATAAACAAGGACCATCGAGGTAAAATAAAAAGTTATCGAGGTCGCTAGCTAACCACATATTGCAATACAACTCATAAAAAAAAAACATTGTAATGAGTAGATTATATCAACAACTCCTCCTTAACACAGGCTAAATTCTAGCCTATCTAGGAGAACAGTATTTCACCCGTCTTTATTGTATAGTTGAACCTAAAAATTACATATACCTATGCAACAATTGTAAACTTTGCAATCCCATTTTTGAAATAAACTATAAACATAGGTTTAGAAGAAAACACGCACAATGAAGGGTTCCGTAGTTGGGATAAATTTATCCTAAGAACAAACTTAACATTAAAGTTGAAAACCATGTTCTCCCTGCTGCAAATGTAAGTTTGTACGCACAATATTGAGTGATTTGTCATGTTATTTTAAGACCATAGACTTCTTATAGGTTTTCCTGTAATCTATGAGTAAAGAACCATCTTCTGTATTTTTTTCAAAATTATAATCTCAGTAATGTCGGGAAGTGGGGGGAATGGTCAATTTTCATATATATCTTTAAAAGTACTTATAATAAAATATTTTTTTTTTTTTCTTATACTTATTTGATATATCACACGGTACAGTTTGCAATTTTTTTTAAATTTAATTTTCCAATTTTCCCCCGAAAAGTGACCCCCCGGGGTATTCAAAATTAATTTATTTAAGTAACACGTGTTTGGTTCACAGAAATCATGTGTATCAAATTTCAACTAAATTGGTCCGGTAGATTCGGGCCAAATTGGCTGTGACAGACAGCCAGCTAAACAGATACACGAGTGATCCTATAAGGTTGGTTTTTTTTTTTTGAGGTACCGAACCCTTAAAATTATAAAAGATATAATAATATTTTTTTATGATTTTTACTTCTGTCCAGCGTGATTGAAATCGTCACACCACCATTGTTGCGGTCAACTTTGATAGCGCTACATCCTTCGTCAGGAATCCAGTAGGTATCGATCTTTGCCCATCTATCCGTTGACACTGACGAGAAAACAAGCCTTAAATGGGGACAAGTACAGACAAATATTATCTACTTTCTAATTCAAGTTTCAGACAAACAGTAACTTTGACTTATTTCTGACCTCTACTGAAAATCTAAATTAATTTAAATACCAAAACAAAAGAGAGTCCACTTTAAAATAACATCCAACTTAATATAACATTTCTCTACGTATAGACGCTTTGTTATAACTTGTTCAGGAAATGTAGAGACTGTGAAAACTTTGAAACATGTTTGCTAGAGAAATAAGTTTAGACCGCGTTATCTCTGTGAACTTCTAGATTTTCATCGTTGGTTTGCTCTCTATGTAGAGTATAAAGTTGTCTGTCTGTAGTTTAATGAAAATTTCTACGTGATGTTTGCTAATAAAGTTCATTTAATAGGTGGGGCAAAAGTAATTACCCTATTACGCTATAACTTTTGCAAATGGCGGCAAATGTCAATTCTGTTTTGACATTTGTCACATAATAAACAGATGCACAATACACGTCAATAAGGAACACTATACGCCTATAATATTGATGATGACAAAAAATCAACGGGTTGCACTCCTGGAGTGCCGATATTTTTGAATGGTTAGGGAATAAATTTCCACTAATTGCTTTAATTATCAGTATAAAGGTACTATCATTTATGTGGTAAAATACAATATTCATTTATTGCGCTATCGTACACAAACATGACAATTTATATTACATTAAAAATTTAACACTTCAGAAATATTACAATTATTTTACATTAAAAAGTTTATCTCTCAGAAAAATCAACTTCCATCCATAATTTCAACGACTGCACGCTGAACAAACACACACGAACATTCGCGCAAGCGCCCTGCGCCGCCTAAACGAAACAGCAGACGCAGGCATACATTTTCGCCGCAAGGTAGAAAGAGAGGGGGATACTTCCTCTCCTGCGCCGCGCCGGCGGTCTACTCTCGCGCGCTTAACATTTTTTACCCGGCACAAAAAAGTGCACAACGCCGCGCTAAAGAAGTTTTCACTTCAAAAATTTTTTTTGTCCGTCTTGTAGATTATAAAATAATTACGTACACGTACTTTTCCTTTTTTTTACAATTACGATAATATACGATACATTGAGTTAAAATGTGCCATGGCACATTTTAACTCAATGTTACATACTCGTGACGTCATGACGTCACGAGTATGTAGATACTTACTTGTGACGTATCAACCCCCACTCCCTAACTTGAATGCGTTTTATCTAAGTCATTTTTTATTAATATGATAAAGCAAAAAATACGAATCAATTTTTTTTTTATTATCTAACTGACGGACTAAATAGAATTTCTTTTTTTTGACTCAGGTATCATCCCTATTGTTTTAGAAAGCGTTTTCGCGTCGTCTAATCTCTCGCTTTGGTGGATCTCGCACTGGCCGGCCAGATCACCCGATTTAACCGCTCCAAACTTTTTTTTGTGGAGTTACTTGAAGTCCCGGCTTTATGTAAACAAACTTCAGACTCTTTAAACCCTTAAAGTTTACATAAGCCCGGGACTTCAATGCGAGAACCTATCACCGGGAAGTTCTGACACAAGTGATGGAAAATGCCAAAACGAGCCGTATGGACATCAATTCTGACGGCGGCCACTTGACTGATATCATTTCCTCGACTTGCTGGAAAATAATCTCATTAATTAAATAAACATAATATACAAGTAGAATCAAAATTCATAATTCCTAAATAAAATACAGCAAAACATAATCGGGTGATTACATTTGCCCCATCTTGTATCATCACGGTTGTGAGGCCCGAAGGGAGTTGACAGAGAAGAATGGTATACTTACCTACATTTTGTTATGTACGTTCTAAATCCCGCAGAGGGCGAGTCTGTTGCTATTACATAAATAAATTATCAGTATATAATGTTCCCACTGACGGAGAAGCTCGTGGCTAAGTAATAACAGCCGCACGGGTTGGTCCATCAGGTTAAACTACGCTTGCCGGGGTTGGTCTGTGGGTGGGTGACCATCTTTACATACCGAAACTCCTTCGTGCCTCGGAAAGCTCGTTAAGCCGTTGGTCGCGGCTATCATTCGGATTTTTGACAGTCGTTACGGGTCTTCAGAAGCTCGAAAGTCTGACAACCAGTCTTACCAAGGGGTATCATATTATATAAGTAACTGGATTGTGGAGGTCAGATAGGCAGTCGCTCCATGTAAAATACTGGTATTCAGCTGCATCCGGTTAGACTGGAAGCCAACCCCAATATAGTTGAGAAAAGGCTGGGCAGATTGATTTATATAATGTTCCCACTTCTGGAACACAGTTCACCTCTCTGTGAGAGGAAGTGGACCGTAATCCGTACCACCAAAAGAAAGAAAGAAAGAAAGAATAATATTTATTTGGACACAGTTCGTGAAACACATAATACAAAGATAAAAGTGAAAATAATTATAAAGCAATAATAGTGTGTGCCTCACGGCTGCGCCAAAAAGGTTCATTTCAGCATTAATGCCCGACAAATGCTGTCTGACGCTGGTTTTCCAATGAACCCTCATGGACAAGTGACGGGCCACCACGCGGGCCCAGTACGGGTTGGTTGATATAACTGGTAATTTAGTGTAATTTATGACTTCAACACTGTTCATAATCAAGTAATCAAATACACAATAATCATTTAACAGGAAAATTTCCAAATGCTAAAATTTTACTGTAGAATACAATATTTAAATTGCGGGTATACTTACATTTCACTCCGCACATTTCACTTTTTCACAATACCAATAACTCGTATATATATCTCATCTACTCGACGTCCGTATGTCACTGCAGGAATACAGCAAAATATCAGCGTCAGGTGTATTTGCCTGGCACATGCTGAGCTGGACTCCCATTTGGTGCAACCTTGAGACGCACACCGCACTTTTTTATGTTCGTTGTCAATCCATTATTTTAAAGTGTGTCATAGCCAATAGTGTCATCACAATGTCTTGTTTTGTTCCTTTTTTATTTGTTTTTATATTGACACCTTGCAGCAATTTCCTAATAGCTAATTAGTCATTATTTAATCGTGTTTTTGTATGTTGTGCTGATTTTTGCGTGCACTAAATAAACGATTTATCTATCTATCTATATGATGGTGAAGAAAGATATCGTGAGGAAAATGGCACGGCCTAGAACCAAAAATTTGAAGACATGTGACATCTACCAATCCGCACTGGGCCCGCGTGGTGAATTACGGCCCACTCCCTCCACGGAGAGGAGGTCTGTCCTATCAGTGACAACATTATAGACTTATCATGTTATTCTCACTCTGTTTTTAATTGAAAAGTACTCGTAGTACCTTTATTTTATCTTATAAATGCACAACATAAAACTAATCTTAAGTTTCTTTCTCTAAACTGACTTTATTGTAGCTAAACCTCTTACAAACAAAAAAAAAAAAATTTAAATAAAAAACTCGACTGCCAAAACACATAACTGAAAAGAAAAAAACTAGCATTGAACGTTGTTTTTTTGTAAGGTATCGCGAAATTGCGGATGGTGAGCAATGGGTAGCTCGCTGTCCGATAAGGACCAGGCCCGGGTCGACGGTGCGTTGTGTTCCGCGCGCGCCTCAAAGAGATGTCAGCAAATGAAGGGGTCCGATAGGACCGATGCCTGCCGGGGTTGCGGGAAAGTCCGAAAGGGATACCGTGGCCCCTGGCAACGTACAGGCAACTGAAGGAAAACGGGTGGGTTTTAGTCAGTAAGAGTTTGACACGCCCTCCCGCTCCACCAAGAGCGGGAGAAGCTATTTGATAATTTCCCACCCAAAAAAAAAAAAAAGGTGCGCGAAATTATACCATATTTCAGGTTATTGGTTTGACTCATTACTAGTTTTTACTTGATTTCGTATAAAAACCTTCCCCTACTTTTTTTTTTGTATTTGCATTTTGTAGATGCAATATATACAAACACTAGCTGACTCGTCAAACGTCGTTTTGCAAAAATGAAATAAAAAAAAAAAAAATAGGGTATGAAAAATAGATGTTGGCCGATTCTCAGACCTACTCAATATGCTCACAAAATTTCATGAGAATCGGTCAAGCCGTTTCGGAGGAGTACACGAGAATTTTATATATCTTATATATAAAATTCTCGTGTCACAATGTTCGTTCCCGTACTAGTAGGTCTGAGAATCGGCCAACATCTATTTTTCATACCTTTTTTTTTTTTTTTTTTAATTTTTGCAAAACAACGTTTGCCGGGTCAGCTAGTAAGATTATATAACCTATGTCACTCTTACAATTAAGACAAATCTAATGACACCTCATATTATGTTAAAATCCATCAAGCCGTTTAGGCTACAGAGCGTGCCAAAGAAATAGACATAATCTGCGATCGCAATTTATTTTCACGAGTTTTAGGAAAAACAACTGTAATACGTACACATAAGGTTCAGTTTGCGATACAATTTCGTATTTTTTGTGACTTATTTAACAGTACTAGTCAGTCTAAAATTAACTTTATTTTACACTTTCATAAAGTTGATGTTTGTTAAAGTGGAAATAACATTAATTGGAAACAAGGTTATAAATAGACATTTTTTTTTTTTTTGGGTGGGAAATTATCAAATAACTTCTCCCGCTCTGGGTGGAGCGGGAGGGCGTGTCAGACTCTTACTGACTAAAACCCACCCGTGTTCCTTCCGTTGCCTTTACGTTGCCAGGGGCCACGGTATCCCTTTCGGACTTTCCCGCAACCCCGGCAGGCATCGGTCCTATCGGACCCCTTCCGTTGTGCTGACATCTCTTTGAGGTGTGCGTGGAACACAACGCGCCGTCGACCCGGGCCTGGTCCTTATCGGACGGCGAGCTACCCATTGCTCACCGTCCGCAAGCCCGCGCCTACGGTGGCCGGGAATCGGCCTGCGATTCCCGACGCCCAGGGCGTCTCCTGCGGCGGCTAGGGGCGTGAGGGCGCGAAATTTGCCTCTCCCTCACGCGTTCTGCCTCCTCCTTCGCGAACATTACTGCTTCGCAGAAGGAGGTGACGGCCTCCCATGCCCTCTCGCTCCGTACCATGGCCTGGACTAGGGCCGGACGCGAGAGATCCCCGCCGCCGATCGCCTCCACGAGGACACGGCGATGCTCTGCCCAAGCCGGACAGACCTCCACCGCATGCTCAACCGTGTCCTCCGGGCGATCCAAGCAGTGATGACACCCGGGCGTTTCCTCCCGCCTGATACGAATCAGGAACCTCCCGAAACAACCATGTCCGGTGAAGACCTGCGTCAGGCGGAAGGTGAGGACGCCGTGGCGCCTCTCTAGCCACTCCTCAAGGGGACTTATCGCCGCAATAGTGGCGTGCCCAGGTTATAAATAGACCTTACATATATATAATTTACTCTCAAAAAACATTACCATCTTTCTGGGAGAGTCGGGTAAAAAAACACGATTTAAATACAAAGTAGGTTGAAAAGGAAACTTACTTGTACTTAGACTGCTCATAAAGTTTAAAAGTAATGTTGTAGTAAAAGCTAAAAGAATGGAGAGATACACTAAGATATTTAATTACTGCAAAGTTTATAAAAGGTATTCTTAACTTCACAGAAATTGTCAGGAAACTGGCATGTTCTACAGACAGGGCACAAATACAAACATAATCAATCCGCCTAACCTTTTCCCTACTATGTTAGGGTCAGCTTCTAGTCTAACCGGATGCAGCTGAATACCAGTATTTTCCATGGAGTGACTGCATATCTGACCTCCACAACCCAGTTTCTGGGTAACACGATACCCCGATACACGATACAGACTTTTGGGCTGCTAACTACCCGACTGAAAACTGACTAAAGATCTTCAAGCGACAGTCAAGATCAGCTTAACATGCTTACGCGAGACACTGTGAGGTCTCGATATGTCTGCCATGTCTGCCGGGGTTGCGGGAAAGTCCGAAAGGGATACCGTGGCCCCTGGCAACGTAAAGGCAACGGAAGGAACACGGGTGGGTTTTAGTCAGTAAGAGTCTGACACGCCCTCCCGCTCCACCCAGAGCGGGAGAAGTTATTTGATAATTTCCCACCCAAAAAAAAAAAAAAAGGTCTCGATATGTTATATCCAACCATTAACCAACCGCGGCAAACGTAGCTTTACCTTCGATAGACCAAGCCATATTTATTATAGGTAAAACACATTAGAATTAATGGCCGACTCGTTAAGTTAAATCTTGCATAAATAACAACCCATTCTTTCTCACGATTTAACACAAAAACAACCGAGACACAGGTAGGGACAGTCAGCCTCAAAAATATGTACTTACCTAAACATCGACAAGAATTCATTATTTTGATTGTCTACAACTAGCTTTAACCCGCGAAATTTCGCGGATTTATACATATATTTTTTTAAGATTTTTATTTAAAAGAGTGTCCGTAAAGTTTCTTGCCCGTTCTTCTCCATAGGTACCTGTAATAGGTACCTATGGAGAAGAACGGGCTTTGGAACCACACATGGGCAACTAGGTTCGTCTTTCTAACTGACCGACTCCTTGAAAATTCAAAAGTGCCTGTAAATGGTTTAATTGAAATAAATGCTTTGAGTTTGAGTTAGTCCATATTCTTTATGGTACCTCTTTAGATCTTGAGCTACCTGAATATAAAAAAAAATGCAAACAGCTAATATCCCTAGGGATATAACTAAATCACGGCTATAACCATCTTACTGCGACATAT
Organism: Xanthia icteritia; assembly: GCA_949128155.2. Taxonomy (NCBI): domain Eukaryota; kingdom Metazoa; phylum Arthropoda; class Insecta; order Lepidoptera; family Noctuidae; genus Xanthia; species Xanthia icteritia. Next base: position 7,157,495 of record OX421959.2, on the reverse strand, counting down.
ACATGAATAAAGATTAGAGGTAATTAAATTAATTGTAATTAGTTGTAATTAATTGTGGTCGTTGATGTGTTTTTTGAAGTTGAAACAAGAATACAGAAGAAAGTAAGTTAGTTAGTTTAGTTTAAGACTTCGCATATTTATATTTTTCTCTTTTTGTTCTCACACACTATTGTCTACATTTCTTTCTCATTTCTCCTATCGCAGGTCTGCTGGAAGAAATTTCTTAAGAAATAAGCAGTACCTTTGTACTCATAATTATGATTATGTCTTATCTGTATCTATTTTTCTGTGTGTACATAAATAATAAAATAAATAAATAAGAAAAAACAATTCGACATTGAAAAAAGCCCATTATTTCGTAGCTGTTGGTTTTCTTAGTTCAATTATTAAGGGTCCCCGAAACGATCAATCGCAAGGCCTTTGACTTTTCGGATTCATGTGCGTATTGTATAATTATCACTTGCTTCAAAAACGATGAAGGAAAACATCGACCTTAGAGATATTTCTCGAGTCCATGTAAGAGGCGTATGGGCGGCATAAAAACTCTGACACTAGGTTAGCCACTAACCGTACGAAAAAGAAAAAAATATCAATTTCAATAATTGTAGTAATATTGTCAATCGCTTCAATTGCATGACATCTATTTTTAACTTTATCGGAAAGCAGATACCAAGATATAGCTTTACGATCTCAATACCAAAACTTGTTACGCACAGTTAGATACAGGACTGCTTTGTTGAGGAAAAGTGTTTTTGGTATGGTACCGGCTATTTTTAACCACATTCCTAATTCCATAAAAGAGGACCCAGTAACAATTTTCAAAAATAAACTAACTGCCCTTCTATTAAATAAATGTTACTACTCTGTAACGGATTTTTTAGCCGATAAATTTTAGTTGTATCCAGTGTATCAATATTTCAATGTTTGATGATGTACTGCGTCAATGTTTGCATGCCAAAATGGTAGAATGTACAAGGATCCTTCAATATTGTAACCACTCTATTGTAAATACCTACATTCTGAGCAAATAAATAAATATGAATATGCATTTGGTAGACGATGAATTTGAAATCATGTAAAAATTGACAACTGCAATGGATCGTTTCAAGGATCCTTTAATTATACGTGCAGCTGACTATACTTACATTGTAGGGTATTTTTTACGAGCAAAGTTAACCGATTTATAGTCGGATATAAAATTTATTGATAGCCATTGGTTTTGATAACTGTTGTTGTCATTACTAACTTTTATAGGGGTCTACAAAACCTCTTTTGGTTCAGTAGATTGACCTATAAAAAAGAATAACTGAATGTCATTAAAGTTTTCTCAGTATTAACCCAGAGTTGGACATTATGCCTAATTACACAGAATATGGAAGTTCCAAGCTCTAATGCCCTGATGCTATCATTTTCTTTTCTAAAATTTACACCAATTAAAGCCAATTTCCAAAATTGCATTTGGTTTCATTCAATACTATGTAGCTTTACCCGGCCCGCACGGGTAGCACTAAGTGCTCTACCTACCTACCTACCCTACCTACCTGCCTATTAATGATTGACATACTATCGTGAATTCATGCAAGCCTAGTACTTTTTGTTAGGCTACTACTCAGTATTTACCTACTTTTCCAGTGGATTTTCCAAAAAATTACATACTATGGTGAATTCATGCAAGCCTAGTACTTTTTGTTAGGATTTATGTCAAAGACAGCTATATATATCATCAAAAAATCTGTTCCATACAAAATTTACCTACGAAATAATGAAATTTCTTCATATATTTTTTTTTTGTGGTCTAAAACAATCTTCGCATTATATTGCCTTTCAAATAAAACCGGTTTGGGGCACATTGGTTGGATGGTTTCAAAGTCAAACCTAAACCTTCCGAGAAAACAGGGACCCCAAGATCAAATTTTCTGAACTCCACAACACTTTCTAAGTATGATGATTTATCAAAATACTAATTTAATTTAAGTACATATATATATTTGTTGATAAGGAAACATACAGAAGGAAAGAATTGAGATCATTATCCTCCAAATAAATCTATAAAATATTCAAATAAAATAAAATGAAAGTTCTAGTACAAGTCTTTCGTTTCCCGACGCTCGATAAATGGTAAATAGGTAATTTGCATTCTTTGGTGGTAAGCAAAATATTGTTGTTGTGGATTTTGATAGAGTTGACGCTTTTAGTATTGAATAGATACCTAATATTATCTGCTAGTGGATGTTGGGTAGCAACTCCTCTTTATTATTGTTTTTTATCACCTTTTTGTCTTAATTTTTTACTCGTGCTTATTCAGAGGAATATCTCTCGCTAATTTAAATAACATTTTGTTACACTTGACCAAACTTAAATACAAATAAAATCTAAATAAAAATGCAGAAAACCTCAAGCGGCGAAACTATAATAACCTTATAGGTAACTATATTTTCGAGCCGTTTGGGATTGAAACCCTAGGGCCGTGGGATTCGAGTGCTCATGGTTTGTTCAATGAAATCTCCAAACGACTGGTTGACACTTCCCGTGACCCAAGGGCTGGCTGTTACCTCGGCCAGAGGCTAAGCATTGCCATACAACGTGGCAATGCGGCCAGTCTCTTGGGTACACTACCAGTCGACAGTGATGCGGATGAATTTTTCGACGCTATATTTTAGTTTGTATAATACTTAGGTAGTTGTATACACATAGTTTAGATAGTCCCTATTGTTTATATTAATTATTAATAAGACAAAATGGTTTAGTTGAAATAATAAAAAATATATAAGGTGTACAGCTGTTTTTTTTTTCACGATTTCTATGTTGATTTGATTTTGATTTTTAAAGGTCTTTATTAACAGAAAATGGTTAATACAAGTTAACAAAAATATCTTATTCTAAATGTAAACTAACATAATCCGAGCGATGTTAAATAGGCTAAATCACCTCCCTTAACATACAACATGTACGATCGTTGGTGTGACTATTAATTTAATCGATACATAATATAAGATTGTGCTGTTATGTAGGGTTTGCAGACCCACATTTTTAAATTTAACTTACCTAGGGGTTGTAAATGATTAAATTCTTTCATTATTAGGTAAGAGTTGTACATTATTGTAAATTAATGTAAGGCAAATAAAAGCATATTTCAATGTTGGTTCCATGGTAAAAGTTATTCAGTTCGATGGTCTAAAGCAACTCTTAAAGTTTCAAAAGTTAATTTTTTAACACCTTATATATGTACTGGGCAACTCTGGACTGATAGAGGTGGATAGACAGTAGGGAGGCCTTTGCCTAGCAGTGGGACAATAACGGCTAATAAAAAAAAAACGAGTAGGGATAAAAAATAAATGAAAAAAATAAAGCAGGAGCTCATTGGGCATCAAAAAATTCGTCCGCATCGCTGTCAGTGGGAAAAGGTGCCAACACTGCCAGCAGCGTTGGCACGTTGGAGGGCAATGCTGATTCTTTGACCAACTCTGGTCTCGTGAAGAATCGACGCTTCCATGAGCTATATGTATACTGTGTATATATGTGTACTCTTTGGGTGAACAAAGAGCGTGAAACTCGCGTCATCGTCACCGCACGCTGTTTTCACTTCTATTGGCAGTCCCCAAAGACTGCCCCGCATGCTTTTTGTTTTTTTTTGTTTACCCTGTACTGTCTCAGTGCTGCCTCCCCCAAGTCCTTTCAGGGGCCGTATTATGACGTATTAATGAAACCATTATTCCAGTGTGAGTGAGAGACGGAGCGCTATACCATAAGATTAACTTCAAATCTTTTGTGGTGCGAGTTCCGACTCATCACCTGGAGACATTCATGAAGGAGGAATTTTGGCTGACGGGTGTCGTGTATCGGCGTTTTCGCGGAAGGCTACATGACACCACAACTCAGCACAATACGTCGCCGACCCAACGTAGTAACTAAATTTTGTAGTGATGTTTATTTTTATTAGTCTATCTGAAAATAAAGCAATTATTATTATTATTTATACAAGGCCGCTAGGCAAGCATATTATAAGTTGGGGGATTACATAATTGATAAAAATGCTTGGTTCATTGCTGGTCCTACTCCACAACCACAACTAATTGATTAACATTTTTTTTTTAAACCTGTTTGCTGAAGATTGTAAGACCATATTTGTATTGTATAAACTCAATCTCCTTTGTATTATATAATTGCATAGCACAGGTGTGAGTACTATTTAGGCTGTGAGTATGTCATGCTCACTCAGATGTCTCGCTGATGGTGGCGCGTGTGTTGGATCATTTAGCTCCCTTCAAAATGGTTGAGCTGAATGGTGCTAATCCATGCGTCATGTTCGTGAACGGGTGCCGTCAGTAGAGACTGGTCATCTCTTAGCTGCCATGGCTTATTTTAAATTTTTGAATGGTTATTTCTTTTTATTACGGACGCTTTTACAAACGTGCACGTATTTCTACATTGTTCTCACATGCATAATTTCAACATGAATCATGTAACCAATATTTTGTAACAATTTTTTGATTTAAAAGAGTGTCCGTGGAGTTTCTTGCCCGTTCTTCTTCATAGGTACCTACTACGCTTTGGAATGGGCAACTAGCTTCATATTTCTGACTGACCGACTTCTTGACAGTTAAAAAGTGCCTGTAAAAGGTTTAATTGAAATAAATGCTTTGAGTTTGAGTTTGAGCACCATCCTTTTTTCGCAGTGGAATAATGATGGCATTAATACTTCATAATAAGGCCCCTGGAACTCTTTTCACGCGCCACCTCGAACCAAGCTTATCTTAGATACTTAAAAATATTCAAAGCCACAAAAAATCTGAAAACCACAGACTGATATCTTTAAACAACCTACATTCTTCCTTTTTTAGTACCCTAAAGACTTAAGGCTAGGCTTTTGAAGACAAAAATTCTCTTTTGAAACCGGTTTATGGCACCTAAACGGGTCGGTTTGGTTTACGACTGTAACGTTACAGGGAGTAGGTAACCGGGATTTATTTGACCGAGATGTAGTATATGTAAGAATGTTAGATGCTTAGATATTGGTTTAGAGGAGAAAGTTTAGGTAGGTACAGTCAGCAACAAAAATCGATCGATACTGTAATTTTTTTATCATTTAAATTGTTACAAAATCATTCGATACGTCATTGTTTCATCTTCTACTATATAAAAATAAGTCGGGTTTTCCTTCCTGACGCTATAACTCCAGAACGCACGAACCGATTTCCACGGTTTTGCATTCGTTGGAAAGGTCTCGGGCTCCGTGAGGTTTATAGTAGGTAGGGTAGGTAGGGTAGGTAGGGTAGGTAGGGTAGGTAGGGTAGGTAGGGTAGGTAGGGTAGGTAGGGTAGGTAGGGTAGGTAGGGTAGGTAGGGTAGGTAGGGTAGGTAGGGTAGGTAGGGTAGGTAGGGTAGGTAGGGTAGGTAGGGTAGGTAGGGTAGGTAGGGTAGGTAGGGTAGAGTAGGTAGAGTAGTTTGGTAGGGTAGGTATAAGTACTTAGTGCTACCCGTGCGAAGCCGGGCCGGTTAAAGCTAGTGTTATAGTGGTATTAATGTGGTATTAATGTAAAGATTGGAATGTTACTTAAACAGAGTGGATTTTTGAGATGGGGCAGTAAGAGCAGCTACCTTAACCCCCAAATATCCTGGCGAACCACGTAAAGGAATGCGCATGCTAAAACACAAAATTCCGCAGGATTTAATCTGACATCTTAGCTTGTTGCTTATAAATACTAGGATGTGTCATAGGACGCATACCAAGCAAGACATAGGAATTACTGAATGTCTTAATAAAAATAGTGACAGATTGTAAGGAAACGGAGAACCAAAAAAAAAAACCTTTTTGAAACATTTTGATCTGTTTCACAGATTTTGAAAAAAAAATACAGTCAGCAAGAAAACGGGCAGCTTTCACAAAAACTTTTTTTGATGCCAATCGATCCTGTTTCTTATAAGGATCAAAAAACTGTACTGTTCTAAATAAGGTTTGAGTACTAGAAAAGGCAGTAATCGCAAATAACTTTTTCCGTACATTTTGTAGGAAATGAGATTCCAACGTACTTTTTACGATGTTTATACTGGCTGTTGTAAATAAAGAAAAAAGTGGGATTTCAAATTTCGAAGGAATACGCGTAAAAAGGAAATTTATTTGATTATGAAAAAAAAAATCTTTTGAAAAAAAGAAATCTTATAAAGGTTTTTTGCTTTTTCTGACTTTTGTAGCGGAAATTTAAAAACTGAAGTGATAAGGTTGTGCATGAACCTTAACACTTCAGTTTTTAAATTTCAATTCACACACGTTAGTCACGTCAACGTCAAGTGTGTGAACAGATAGTCAGTTAGTCAGTCATATTAACGCCTCAGTTACAAATTGTCTTTGTCACCATGCCACGTTTCACAATACGTTATGACCAGTGATCGGAGTAGGTAGATTGATTTTTGGTACTTGTATCATAAATGCACACAGAAAGAATAACATGGATAAGCCATTTTTCCGGAAAGCAATTCCGGTATTTCCGGATTCAATTAAATATTGTTAATGTTGGTTAGTGATATTATTTTCACAACACAATAACAAACAAAGAAGCGCACTCTACGAACCGAAGTAAACGAGTAAGCTACCTGGCATGTGCGTAACCGGTTAGTGCACCACCCATGATCTTTTGTTCTGATTGGTCGTTGGGTTGTGTCAAATCGTGACTGTGTGGTGTTAAAAAAAATATGAAGAATATAATAATGTTCATTTTAATACAATTCCTACCTAAGTTCCGGTTTTTTAAAATAAACAACCAATTCCGGAGGAATGTCCATATTAATATATACGTTTCGGATCAATGACCCCAATTCAATCTACCTACTCCGATCACTGGTTATGACTTATGCCATACAAGTTATGACTTATTATTTATTTATTAATGTAACAATTCGCATTGTGTTTGAATTTTGTAGTACATTAATTAATATTTTACAGCTAAAAACAATAAATTATGAATATCAAACAGTAAATTTCACTAAAAATAAAATCAATAACTTATATGATAAATTAATATGTCAATAGATTTTAAATAGTAATTATATAAATTATTGTAAATATTATCATGTCAAATTCTTATAAAACTATTCTCTAAAATGCAAAAAATCGAACAATGTCTTGAATGTATATTTAATGTCAAAAAGGTAAATTACTAAATATAAAAACTATTCACCATCATTTGTCACCAATTCAGATATAGAAAATAAACATTTATTACTTTTCGGTGACCCGACGTCAACTGAGACGCGCCGGTAGTAACGTGACTGATGTGTGTAGCTAACGTCCTACGTAACTTTAATATTGACGTGACTGATCGGTGACTTGACGTTGACATGACTGACGTGTGTGCAAAATCAATCAGCCTAGCCTTTTCCCAACTATGTTGGAGTCGGCTTCCAATTTAACCAGATGCAGCTGAATACCAGTATTTCATGGAGCGACTGCCTATCTGACCTCCACAACCCAGTAACTGAGTAATACGATACCCCTTGGTAAGACTGGTTGTCAGACTTTCGGGATTCTGACGACCCGTAACGATGTGAACCTGTCAAAGATGCACGAATGACAGCCGGGACCAACGGCTTATCGTGCTTTCCGAGGCACGGATATGTAAAGATGGTCACTCATCCACGGAGCAACCCGGGCAAGCGTAGCTTAACCTGTTAGATCGACCCGTGCGGCTGTTATTACTTAGCCACGAGCTCCTCGTGGTGTGCATGAACCTTTAATCGACTTTTGTTGCTGACCGTTCCTACCTATTTGTGGTGACAAATTCTTGGTACTAATAAGTAACAAGTAGTAATGAAAATATTCAAAGATATTTTTTTTTTCAATTCTATCAAAAGGCTTATTACGCCTGTACTTTCCAAAGGGATAGGCAGTACACTCACATTTTAAAAGTACTGTTATTAGTCCCATGTAAAGAAAGAAGAAAGAAAGAAAATACGTTTATGTGCGGTAAACATGACACAAAAAAAGAACACAAAATAAAAAAAGAAACAAGTTTAGGGAAAATATGCGTCACATTCACGCAAAACGGCCATCACTCAGCATAATGCTGCGACCCTATGCGAGACAGAGCCCAAGCGCTGATTTTCTGCCACAGTCGACGTTGACTTTATGACGTCGACCGGTACAGCATATATTGAAATATAATTGTGATATAAAAATAAAATAAATATACAATAATTCATTCTACATAAATAAATGAAGTATAATATTTAAAAATATAATGTAATAGGAATAAGAAGAAGAAATAGGAAGAAGAAGAATAGGAACAGAGAAATACAGAATCTGGGCTGCTACTGAAAATATTCTAATGGAAAAACCCTTTATTACATTGCACGACTCAAGGATCGAACCTCACATTCGATCCTTGAGTCAAATTCAAATTCAAAATATTTTTATTTCATATAAACCTACATGGGCACTTATGAAACATCAAAAGCTAGGTGCACGGTTCCAATTGGTTGTTTCCTATGGAGAAGAGCCGGCAAGAAACTCCACGGTTACTCTTTTAAAAAGAATGGGCTTTTACAATATTTTCAAATAACAGTGTTATTAGGTATGGGAGGACAGTGTAGGTCTTTCAACAAGTACCAGGTACTTAACAGAATAATGATGGTCAACAAATCTACAGTCCACTAGGCCTACAGCGTTCTCACATTCACAAAATTGAAAAGAATCTATATAAAGATAAATACATTAATAAAAATAAAAACGTATTTTAAACGAAATGACGTGATTGCTATTACAGCTGTATCAAATCTAAATAATTATCATGTCCACAAAAGTCACTAATAAAGAGTTGAAATTAAATTGTAGGTATATAATGTCAGTTGTTGCTTCATTTTTAATTCTTAATTCTTTTTACCTATTGTGGTATAATAATTTTATTCTAGGTGCATTGTCCTTCACATATAATTATATAACTAATGTACTTATACAAAATATTGTAAAACATTTTAAAAGAGTAACGGTGGAGTTTCTTGCCCATTCTTCTCCATACGAAAACTACCTTTTGGAAGGGGCAACTAGAACCAATTAATTTTTTTGTAAATTTTTGACGTTCAAAAGTGCCTTATACGGGCCTACTTGAAATAAATGATTTGACTTTGACTTTGACTTTCAGAAAGTGGGCAACGTCGTAAATAGCTGTCAAATATTTCGCTATTTTGATTAATTTGGCAATATTATTGTATGGACATAAGAAATGTGGCTAACTAGCGATCTAGAATATTAATGAATTGTAATTATAACACTGAATTTGATGTTGTAACCGTTTAAAAAAAAAGTCATTTGGAAAGTCTCCAAATACTTTTTTTACATCTAAAACTAAATATTCAGTGTTACCATATTAATTATTGCATTTCAAAATCAATATTTCAGTTCACTAGTTAGTCACATTTCATATTTCCATACAGTAATATTGCCAAATTAATCAAAACAGGTAAATATTTGACAGCTATTTGCGACATTGGCAACTTTTAGGATAAGCGCTCTTAATACTAAATACACGAACTTATGAAGAACGGCAGGTACTCGTAAATAATTTAAGTAGTATGTAAGTAGTCGATGCACAAAAAACATTTTTTTAACAAATAAAAGATTATTTGTTACCGAGAAAAAATGTTTTTGTGCATCGACTACTTTGAGTGTAACGTATCGTTTCTCGATGGCAAGTCGACAGCAATGACAGCAAGCTGTCAATATTTTTTAATTAGTTAATGTTTCAAAAATTATAAGATAGATTAGTACCTAAATGCAATTTATACCTTCGTAAGTATTGTAAATAAGGAATAATAAAAGAAATAACACTGACTTTATAAATAGATCATTGATTTAAAATCGAGAGAAATCTTTCAAGATTTGACAGTTGCTCCTACTCCCGATGTGATTTTTTCCGTTCGAAAAATCGAGTGTAGGGTTCACTACGAAGTTTCGAACTAGTTTGGGACGGGTTCGTATCTTCGTTGACGGGCTTAGAGAGTCGGCCCTTAGCACTGCAGCCCTAAACCAGCAACGCAGTCCTCATTTTGAAACAGTCTTTAAAATATGTCTGAAAATAAATTTTCTTATATTCCAGTGAAATGTCAAAATATTGAAAATAGTCTCACATTTTCTCGAATTCCTATACACATTCTTTTATCGTTTTGTAATGGCCGAAATTTATGAAACGATACGAAACAAAGGGGTCACGTCTGTCGAAATAGAGCGAGAGGAAAACAATTCCAAATTCAAAACGAGCAGCCACTTTTCATTGTCTAACAATCGCTGTACGGAGGAAATATATTTAGGTTACACTATGCTAATATGTGACTTAAAAAGTTGTTACAATGAATTAAATTTGTTTTCAGGTTGTTATAATTTTAGGAAGAAATTATTGCATCGTGTGTGGATCCCGATTAAAATCAGATAACTACCTCATTTTGATCCCAGAGATAAGTTTCCCTCAATGATTTAGTTATTGGGATCTGCAGAAGCTGAGAGTCTGATACAAAATCCTGCGATTACTAATCCAATGACGAATTTAGTGTTGTTATAATTTTAACACTTATTCCAATGGCTCTTAATCAGTGGGTTATTAGTAATCCTTTACTGTCAGGCTAGTTAATTAACCTACTCATACACAATAATTGCAATAATAATGAATGTGTCATTTAAAAAACATGCAACAAAAATACAATAATATTTTAAATTTTGGCTACAACATCAGCAGTATGATTGCCACAACAGCCATATTGCCTTGTCTTACACCAAAACTAAAATAAACCTACCTACATAATTTAATTGCTACTCACGTAAACACTAAGCACACCGACCCTCAGAAGATTGACGCTCCGTTAATGCATTGAGCGTAAACCCTCATTAGTATCGAGCTTTATAATTAAGTTATTAGCCGTCGGTACACGTTAATTACGATATTATCTCATGCAGATAGCGGCAAATGACGTAAAATGTTACGTAGAACGTAATATCTTATGTCATGTATTATTTTGTAACTGTGTAAGTTATGATAAGCTTTCAGTTCGAAATGAGTGCTTAAAAGTAATCGATTCGGTTTGTTATTGATTTATTTTTGGTCGATTATAATATCATTGTTAACCGTGGTGGCGAGTGTTCAAAGAAATGCGTCTGTCAATCTGTGTAACTGTTTATCTGACAGAATGGAAGGGAGAAGAAAGGATTCGGGAGGTTTCTGTTTCGTATCAGGCGGGAGGAAATGCCCGGGTGTCATCACTGCGTGGATCGCCCGGAGGACACGGTGGAGCATACGGTGGAGGTCTGCCCGGCTTGGGCAGAGCATCGCCGTGTCCTCGTGGAGGCGATCGGTGGCGGGGATCTCTCGCATCTGACTCTGGTCCAGACCATGGTACGGAGCGAGAGGGCATGGGAGGCCGTCACCTCCTTCTGCGAAGCAGTAATGCTCGCGAAGGAGGAGGCGGAACGCGTGAGGGAGAGGCAAATTTCGCGCCCTCACGCCCCTAGCCGCCGCAGGAGACGCCCTGGGCGTCGGGAATCAAGAGCCTATTCCCGGCCACCGTAGGTGCAGACTTGCGGACGGTGAGCAATGGGTAGCTCGCCATCCGATAAGGACCAGGTTCGACGGCGCGTTGTGTTCCACGCGCGTCTCAAAGACATGTCAGCAACTGAAGGGGTCCGATAGGACAGATGCCTGCCGGGGTTGCGAGAAAGTCCGAAAGGGATACCGTGGCCCCTGGCAACGTACAGGCAACTGAAGAAACACGGGTGGGTTTTAGTCAATAAGAGTCTGACTCCGCCCAGAGCGGGAGAAATTATTTGATAATTACCAAACAAAAAAAAAATGGAAAGGAAGGGAAAAGCATCCTCTCTTTTGAGTTATAGTTAAATAATATTTTAAAATACAGATATATTTAACATCTAATTTGCAAGGATAAACAGCCTCAAGTTCTATGTTTTATATACCAAATCACGCCTATATTTCCCAAAGTATCTATATAAGACACTTGTTTTACAAGATTCAACCCATGGAATTCTAAGTATTTCTTTGACATTCACCCCATTTATCTCAGTTCACTGTTGGGCTAAACCCTCCCAAGTTTGTGCCATAACTCCCGGTTTTCCGCTTCACCCAAACAGTTAACTAAAACAGATTGTGATAGTTTTTAACTACGGCTATTCTTATTATTTATTGTTCTAATATAAACGACTTCTTACGCTTTACTGTATTATTTTAGAAAAAACGGTACTAGTTTTTTCTCACTTCATTTTTAGGGTTAAATTTCATGTGTATTACACACATACTTATGTAAGCAATCTTATTTACTTACTCTATTTTATTCTATTACAATTTCGTTTATTAACATTAAGTGGTAGCTAGTTTGACGTCAGTTAGCAAACGGAAGTATGTAACATTATTTTGCTACGATTAAAGTATCTCAAATGACTGACGTCAGAGTTATAAGATTGAAGTTGCGGACGGCATGCCAAAACTACGCCGTCGCTCTGTGCATACACGCTCACACGCACACTTTTACAACCTTTTACAATGATACTACAATCAAACTACACCACACAAAGTGCACACATGTTTACGAAACCGGCTTCACTTCACTGTTGACAGCGCAGCGCTCTGTTTTGGTTTTTTATTTGGTCTGAGTACATGACATAGTATCGTGTAATTATATTACTCTTTGCCTATAATCATTTACCGTCCAATATCGTTGGTCAGAATCGGTCAAAATGCATCCGTCCGTACATCCAATCTACGTAACACAACGCAACGTAAGCTAGGAATGTCATCAATGCATCGGTACCTTCAGTTCGAAATACAAACTCGACGAACAAACAATCTGACGATTTGAATTCTGGCAACGTTCGAAATACTGGCAGCCGTTACCATGGAGTTTTAAGTCGGGCTTACTTAGGTCTGTTTCACCTCCCACGGTTTTAAAGTTCCCTCGACATCACGGCAGATAATTTGAAACAAATTCTGTTCCATTTTTGAATTTATTCAGTGAGTAAGTAGTGGCTATTTGGACTTGGATCGTAAAACGTGATTTTGAATATTGTTTTAATACTTATTCTTACTTTGTATTTGATTCGCTGTTACAATGTTACAATATTTTAATAGTATTTTTGCGATATTTTAAGAAAATAGGGTACCGGGGAGATCCTAGGATTGGGGCTCTTATGCGATTCGAAAATCACCATCTAAATCTACACAAATCCGAAACTACTTAACCGATTTCAAAAATTCTTTCGCAATTAAAAACCTACACCATTGTCGAGTGTTATAGTATATTGGTATGGTATAACACATGGTATTTCACGCGGACGGAATCGCGGGCAGAAGCTAGTGCTTGACAAAAGGATCATCGAACGCTATAACAGACAGGGCAGACGCTGATGTCTTTTTGACAGAATAATAATAATTATGATTATTTTTAATAAAGAAAGAAAGAATAATATTCATTTGGACACAGTTCGTGAAACACATAATACCAAAATAAAAAGTGAAAATAATTATAAATCAATGATAGTGTGTGCCTCAATTATTAGTGTTATCACAAGGCTAACATAGCGAGCAGCTCAATCCCACGCTTTTTTATCTTCTAAATAATTTGAAATTTTATAGTAACCTTTTTTCGTACCAAATTGTGAATCTATCGATTTCAAAGTGAGTTTCAATAGTACCATCAGTCTATTGCTATTCCACGGACTGCAATATACGGAAGTTTGAGCCACGAAGCGAAAATCAACCTGAGAGATACCAAGTATCTGGTTTTATTGAAACTGACACTAGGAGATGATTCTGTTGTGTATAGACTAGACTGAAATAAAAAAGCTGCTATTTTTACCCGACTACGGCGAAGCAAAAAGGAGGGTTATTATTTTACCGGCATGTATGTATGTTCATCTGCTCCCTCATAACTTCTAAACTGCTTCCTGTAATTTGACAAATGAGGTATGGTTAGAAGCATCTTGATTGTTCGCTGGTTATAGGCTTTACATGTAATGAATATGGTGCCCGCTAGAGGACAAAGTCAGGAAAAAGTAAAAAATACAAACAATAATAATGCCATTTTGAGTATCAGAAAGAAAGAAAGAAAAATATTTTATGTGGGACACGCACAGGAAATACAAACAGTAAAAAAAACAAAATTATATAAAAAAATAAAAAAAAAAGCTTAACTATAAAAATCTGACAAAATAATAACGACCTGTGTGAGGCCAAAAAGGCCCCTGTCTCAGCATAATACGGCGATAATAAATACCACCGCGCTGGTATTCTGATAGGGCCCACTGTGATGCCACGGACACACGTACGGACTTAGATAAATCGAACTAGGGGATTACAAAAAAATTAAACAAAAATAATAATAAAAAATAATAGTATCAAATGAAAGGGCTAAATTCTCACATTTCAAAAATATATTTATGGTGTTAAAAATTTACTTTAGAAACTTTAAGAGGTGCTTTAGACTATCGAACTGAATAACTTTTAATGTGATACCAAAGGATGATGAGACATTTTGGTACCCGGTCCAATAACAATAATTATTGTATTATTGAATTGGTCTAACCTATAGGAGAAAAAAATTGTATGGCGACGAAACCTGAATATTAGTATCTTCAGAGATATTGATATATGAATATGTTTCATTTGTTCAACATAACAATATAAGTATCGTATTAAAAACTTAAGCGATAAGAAAGAAAGAAAGAAAGAAAATACGTTTATTTGCGGTAAACATGACGCAAAAAAGAACACAAAATTATAAAATGGAAAAGTTCAGGGAAAATATGCGTCACATTCACGCAAAACGGCCATCGCTCAGCATGATGCTGCGACCCTATGCAAGACAGAGCCCCAGCGCTGGTTTTCAGCGACAGCCGGCGTTGACGTTATGACGTCGACCGGTGCAGCATACCATGAAATATAATTAAGATATAAAAATAAAATAAATATACAGTTAATTACTGTATATTTATTTTATTTTTATATTATATTCTACATAAATATAAAAAAGTATAATATTTAAAAATGGCGATATTCCGTTAAGTCAGTAATCGACATACGTAGTATCTCTATGTAGTCTGTGGTAATCGACTCGCGCGCCGTCGGCTTAGAGTAGTCTGTGCGCGCATATGTCAGAAAACTATTTGTATGACGTTTTGACATCTGGTTACACAACAATTAGCATGGCGCATTCGTATGATTATGCAATGAAATTCAAAAGTCATTTATTCAAACTAGGCTGAAAATCAGCACTTTTCGAACGTCAAAATTACATAAGACGGTCCCCCAAAACGCCCACCCTTCACCACTTCCTAGTGCTTTAGCTGGGAAGAAGAAGTGGCGCAACAAACTCCCCAGCAGCACAGCTGTCTGTTCAGTAAAAAAGATTCTATATAATAGTATGCAAAATGATATTTACATTACGCAACACAAAACATAATTTAAATTATAAAATTGATAGCCATATGACAGCTAGCACACGCCAATATACCAACCAAAAACATCGAGAACTATACTCAAGCAGAAATAAAAATAACTTAACGAAAACAATGTCTAAATAAAAGCCTCCAGACATAAAGGCCGTGCCCGCTTACATATAGCTGTAATTAGAAGTTATAATTGATAAACTAGGACCATTGAGGTAAATTAAAAAATTATCGAGGTCGCTAGCTAACCACATATTGCAATACAACTCATAAAAAAAAACATTGTAATGAGTAGATTATGACAACAAAAATGAATGTTATGATTATGATGGAATATGGAACATACAACTGGAAACTTGATTTACTGATACCAACCAACCTAGGAGGCACCACGGAATATATCGGGAGCGGAGGGGGGTGCAGTGCGCGTGATCGGCTGATACATCTCCATCTATCAGTCAGTCAGTCGCTCGTTCGTTCCGTTCGTAAGACTACGTTACGCTACTTTCTACTACTTTATTTTATCTTTCATATTGACCCGTGCTTTTCTTTTGGACTCCGTTACCCGCTAAAATCGTTGACTTCGGCTTGTTTTATGGACTTGATTTTCTTCAAAATGGAAGGAAATCACAATTGTGTGATGTGTCGGCGAGGTTTATATAATTTATTTTATTATTTATGTACACACAGAAAAATTGATACAGATAAGACATAATCATAATTATGAGTACAAAGGTACTGCTTATTTCTTAAGAAATTTCTTCCAGCAGACCTGCGATAGGAGAAATGAGAAAGAAATGTAGACAATAGTGTGTGAGAACAAGAAGAGAAAAATATAAATATGCGAAGTCTTAAACTAAAATATTGAAATAAACTTACACGTATAAAGTAATAAATTAATATATACTTAAATAAATACATAGAGCTTAAATATATAAACATAAATACTATAAGTATATAAATACTCACAGTTTAGAGGAAAGGTAATGCTCTTTTACTCGAAATTTGAATTGTGAAACAGTTATCATGAAAGATATCAGGAACATATTTTACGTGACGACTTACCTAGCTTGCCTCCTTACCTACCTTTTCCTAAAGCAAAAACGCATGACACAAAAATCGCTCTCACTCCTTAAATACTAATATTTGAGACACCTACCTACCTTTTCAATGATTTATAACATGTTTCTATTGGAGCGGGTACCAGATTCCAAACATTTCTGCCCGTCATCCTTTGAAATCGCGGAAAAAAAAGCTGTCCCATACAGTCTAAAACAGTAGGTATTAAACTTTACTATGAAACAGCTGATTTTTTTCCGAAGTCACACGTGTTAGGGCATAAATCGAACAGACTACGTGTGACTCCGGATTTTGAATTTATCTGTATGTGATTTTTAATTTGTCGTAGTTAGGTTTTAGTTTTATAACTTTTATTTTATGGCTTTGCTTCTATTAAACATGGATCTATCCTGACCTGGATGGTTCTCAGTCATGTCATAATTGCACAAGTAATATAAATTTATTATCACTCCTGTATTCCACGAAAGGGGTAAGCAGGTGGGCAAAAGTGTAATTTACAACATATTCATTTTAATGTCCCATAAGTCCCTCAAAGGTAAAATAATGCTATGAGTAAAAATAATACAAAAAGTTCTAGAACAAGTGATCGAAAAATACATAGTTACGAAGATAACATTAGACTCTCGATGTGTGTACCTAAGTTTCATTGATAAGTACGAATAAATCATTTTCATTCAAACCAACCATTTTATATTTAAAGCTAAAAAAATGCGACGTTGTCATATCTTTTTTTTTACGGACAAAAATAGTCCGCATTTTTTAAATTTAAATTTTAAAAAAAACGTAAAAAAATTATTAAAATTAAATAAATAAAATTTAAATATAAGTGTTTTACAAAAATAATCGTGACTGTCGAATTATAATGAATGAAAAATAAAATTGTATTCATAAGCCAGTTCATATTCTTTGACATGGTCTCATATACCCTAGAGCTATGGGATATCAAGAGGTGTTCCTCTTGATTCTGATTCTTGATTGAATTAGTTATGGCAAAATGTGGTTGTTCTATACAAGGTGTTCCTTGTATAGAACATCCACATTTTGCCATTTATGTTTTAGTCCCATGGATGTCTCGTCTAGTAGTCACAAAAGCGACTGCTAAATTGAGATCCAAGGTTAAGAGGGAACAGAGCCTGCGAGGAATTTGAAAAATAGGTATTTGAAGAAACTATTGCCGTCGTCTTACCTCAAGTCTGCCCCCGTAGAGTGCGATAGGGATAGCTACAGCTCAGACCAATGATATCACAAGTAAAATTGACGAGATCGACGTTTCGTATTCCTCTTTTTTTCTCCTCGAAAACTGAACCGATTCAATATTTTTTTACATTAAAATTTTAATGAAGAGTATGGCTAAGTTTCTTTTATTTTCTTTTATGTTAAGAACTTTTCGATTTTTTCTGGTAGTCTTCTAATCACGGCGGTAAAAATGGGGCATTTTTGTAATTTTTGGAGGGTCATATTTTCTTTACCGACAAGTTGTTGAAAAAAAGGAAATAACAGGGCCGTGTCTACAGCAGACTTCGACTTTATGACAAGAAAATTATTAATTTAGAGGCATTATTCTCCCTCATTACTGTTCCCTCTTGATAGGGCAAAGAGATTGAAGTTATTCGTTTTTCCAAGAATTTGCCTAGCTGATTGCAAATCTTCAAGTGATAAATTGACGGTAATTAGGTTTTTTTTTTTTTTTTTGTATGCGAAATTATCAAATAACTTCTCCCGTTAATTAGTTACCTATCGACCTGTTTTAACATCCCGTTTTTTTTTTAAACACTGTGGTGTAGTTGTTGGCGTGCATCGCACCTGATGGTAAGTGATGATCAGGTCGAAGGTGGAAGCGAGCTTCACCCCAAATCCACAGAGGAACTGGCTATCTTACCTCTAACAAACACAACCATGCTGTTAACATTGTTGTTATGGCGACAGACTTAGATAAGATGGTGGTAGCTAGCCAGGCGGGCTTAGAACAAGCCCTACCACCAACCAAACCGAGCAGAAAATTTTGCCCCCACTGGGAATCGAACCCGGGACCTCTAGGTCTGAGACAGGTGGTCTAACCAATAGACCACAAAGGTGGTGGATAAGTTCCGGTTAACTTATCTAGCAGATATTATCATTAAATTTATGTTCCGTTTTATAATATTAAATTATAGTAGGTGTGGCTATCTGGAGACTGATACTGGGAAAAGGTACATTTGATTTTTAAATCACACTTACAATCAATCTTCGTAGCCTTTTCCCAACTATGTTGGGGTTGGCCGCCAGTCTAACCGGATGCAGCTGAATACCAGTTTTTTACATGGAGCGACTGCCTATCTGACCTCCACAACCCAGTAACTGGGTAATACGATACCCCTTGGTAAGACTGGTTGTCAGACTTTCGGGCTTCTGACGACCCGTAACGACTGTCATTAACGTGCCTTCCGAGGCACGGAGGAGTCTCGGTATTTAAAGATGGTCACTCATCCACAGACCAACCCCGGCAAGCGTAGCTTAACCGAGCTCTTCCTCCTTAAGTCATACTGATTTAGGTATTTTCGTGAATTCTAGATGCTAAAATATATATATCAACCAATTCATAGCCACAGCGAGTTTGCCAGTAAATAGTCAATCTCAGATTCAATCTCTAAATTAGATAACTCGGACTTGCGTCTGGCAACACCGACTGAGTTTAGCCCGCTTTATTGGTATCGGACAGTTTGAATAGTAGCTATATACCTAGGTAGGTAGGTAGGTTGGTAGAATTAAACTGTTGTTTGAAATTGTATGTTGCTAGTTATAAATTGAGTTTAGAAGGATTTCAGGTTGAGTTGGCCGCCTGTACTTCAATCGAGAATGAAGTACAGTACTGTACAGTGAGCTATTTTAAGGTTCCTTACCTCAAAATCTGTTGTTGCTTTCATATTCATATTCATTTATTGCATTTCATGTTGTTTACAGGTTGTTACATTATGATAGTTCCAAAAAATGAACCCTGCTAGGGCACAGCAATGTATAGGCGACAGGTTTTAATTAATTTAACATGCTATCATTATTAATTATTAATACAATTTGTTGATATAGATTAATTTAAAAATTATTAATTATTATTATACATTATGTCATTCTTACAAACTAAATAAATAAATTATCATTTTCTGACTGATGTCTTATAGAGTACCTAGTTATGAATGTGTAATGTGTTCGAGTCGATAGTAATTTATTTATTTCTCAGTTAAAAATTATTTTAGGCTATAATATGATTTTAAGTTTAAGTAGTTTTGTAGGTCATTTTTGAATTTGTTGTCGTACTCTGTATCCTTGCTTTGCATCATTGCTTCATTTCTAATTCTTAATTATTTTTACCTATTGTGGTATAATAATTTTATTCTAGGTGCATCGTCCTCACACATAATTATATAACTAATGTACATATACAAAATATTGTAAAACATTTTAAAAGAGCGGTGGCGTTTCTTGCCCATTCTTCTCCATGCGAAAACTACCTTTTGGAAGGGGCAACTAGAATCATTTCAATTTTTTTGTAAATTTTTGACGTTCAAAAGTGCCTTATAAGGGCCTATTTGAAATAAATGATTTGACTTTGACAAAAGGAAAAAACTAAACCCTTATAGAAACACTTCGGTGTCCGTCCGTCAGTCTGTCAAGATCCTTTTTCTCAGGAACGCGTGGAGGTATCAAGTTGAAATAAATATCAAATACGTAGGTCTATGATCCCCTAGAGCTCTATAAAAATCAAGCTTTTAAGTCGATGCAATTAAAAAATACGGCCATTTATGTGACTATTTTGATACTCGCAAATAAATCAAAACCTACAGGGTACTTCCCGTTGACCTAGAATCATGAAATTTGCAGTTGGAGAATTCATTGTGAAGTAGGTATATCGATGTATGGGAGAACATGTTTTTCAACAATGCTAAGTTTGTTTTCGGGATAAATTCATCCAAACTACGGAACCCTTCATTGTGCGTGGTCCGACACGCACCTGGTAGGTTAATTTTTTCCCGGTCCGCCTACTATGGACCGGGAGCGTGGTCTCGATCTCCCTCTCCCTTTCCGCAGCCTCCTTCTGTGGAATAACGGTTTCACAGAAAGAGATCACCGCATCCACGACTCGGCGCTGCTGACCATCGAACGAGCAAAAGCCGGCAGTGACAGGTCGGCTCCGACTTCTGATACTAGGGCATGGTGCGGCTCCTCCCATACGGTTCTCTCTGCCAGTGTTTGCTGCGCCGTGTCCTCACGACAGTGGATGGCACCGAGCGTCCGGCTCCCTATTTATGCGACACAGGTACTTCCCGAATCAGCTATGCCCCGAGAGCACCTGCATCGCTCAAAACGGTACAGTGAGCCTAGCCTTCCAACGATACCTCGTTTGTCAAAATACGACGAGTAGTTTAGGAGTTATGAGAGATGAACATACATACAACGGCACGGTTGGCGCAGTGGTTAAGCGATTGACTGCTGCACTGCGTGTTGCGGGTTTGATTCCCGCACGGAACAAATATTTGTATGACCTACAATTGGTTGTTCCGGGTCTGGCTGTTTGTGTGTGTGAGTTTAAATGTTTTAAACGCACCCACAATACAGGAGAAAGTGGAGTGTTTGCCCTACACTAGGAATTTCTCCTGTATTGCGGGTGCGTTTAAATAAAAAAAAGAAGAAAATACATAGCCTGTTAAATCATAACCCTCCTTTCCCGTAGTCGTGTAAAAATGTATTAAAGTAATGTAGGCAGATTTTAGGCATTAATCGTCAAAAACACCAATTACTTCCGTACCTCTCTATAGCATGATAAGCGAAAACATAACATAATTACAAATTCAAACGTATCATCCACCATTTTCGAACACTTAACCTGATTTTCGCTTCGGTCATCTTCGTGGTAATTCGGGCCCAATCGGTTTTCATGGCCGTCCGTTTAGGTATGCCAGTATTCAAATAATAACCATTGAGATATACGGAATGCATTCCGGAATATCTGATGCCGGAACTCCGGTATACAGCGGAATAAATATCGGTTTGAGTATATAGATACCTATTGGTGATCAATATTTGACGGAAATGAGGCTGATTTATTTTATACGTTGTAATTTCCGTGGTAAGCTTTCACCATTGAAGCCTTGTCAATGAGATTTTTTTCATTATTATCTAATACTGAAAAAAATCTAAAGAAAAATGTGAGGCGATGAGACATACATATCTATGTACGGTCTCATCGCCTCACATTTTTCTGCTTACTCTGTAACTTACTTTCGGCCAACGATGCGCGTTAATTTAGCATAATAAAATGACATGACTAACGCATTTAACCCAAGCTCACTAACCTTTCGTAAATTTTACGAGGAATCAAAACATCTATATTTATTTCATCAACTTTATTTATGGCTCAAAACGACCTTAATTAGCAGTCTTAGTTTTCTCTTCATCCACTACCACAATCTGTTTTAGAAATAACCTACATTGAACAATGATAACC
The DNA here is from genome assembly GCA_949128155.2 of Xanthia icteritia. Lineage (NCBI taxonomy): Eukaryota > Metazoa > Arthropoda > Insecta > Lepidoptera > Noctuidae > Xanthia > Xanthia icteritia. The sequence continues at coordinate 7,135,504 of OX421959.2, read as the reverse complement.
TCATAGAAACGATAATTATGCTCCCCTGCAAATGGCTTTTATGCAGCCCTTGCAGAAGTTCGTAGTCATACGACGTTATTTTGCAGCTGCAACTTTTGCGAGTTCAAGGAACGTCTTGACTAAAACCTACTTCAAACGTTGCAAAGTTAGTTTGAAATTTTTCGACAATCATACTATATAAGGTCCCATTAAAATAGATGGACAAACTTTTAGACATCATGCAGACCACCAAAATAAGTACAATTTTATTGTAAAAAAATATAAGAAAACTGCATTAGATACTTACAAGAAAAATAAATCAGCTAACGAACGAAAATACACCAAAAATGTTGGTTACCTAATGCCATTTATTATTTTCTGTCAAAATAAATCACTTTAATCAGTGTTTTTTTTTTTTGCTTGGATATCTTTGGTTAGACGTACTGAACGCTGTGTTAAAATTTGTCCATCTATTTGAATGGGACCTTGTATATCCCGATCTAAAAAACGTGCATTCATAATGAGTAATTACGGGTCACTAATGATGCGAATTACGAAGGTATTAGAAACGGATTAAGTGGGCGGAGGTCGGGAGCTAATCAAAACACAAAATGTGCAAGGTACGTGTTATCAATTTGACGAATGGTTAAGTGACACAGGCTTAAATATAATGAACTTATAACTATGTAGCTATCAACAACTGAGAGAAATAATCGCCTTCCATTCGAGTACTATTAATTACTCTTTTAACTTAAATAAACTTAAGGGTACACTTGTCGACGGCTCGAACTCGTTGATGGGCGCATTACAATTAGTCTAATTATTTATTTATTTAGTTTTATTTATATAGTATTTATTTATCTACTTTTTATTTATTTATTTATATATTTACTCATTTATTTAGTGAAATAGGCGATGATTAATAACGAAAATGAGCGCGTAAAATTCCATGAACAGACCTTTAGGCTACTGATCTATTTACACAAAATAAAGTTATTTGAACTATTAAATAAATTATACCCCTGTACCGTTTCTTTTTTTCCATTTTCTTACACGTAAGTAAATAACGTATGTACCGTTATTTATTTACGCCCAAAGACGAGATAAAATTAGTGTTGAAATATGGAAGTTTCGACGCTCATAACTTCCAAACCAATATTTTTTTTCCAATTCTGTTTCCATACAGGGCTAGATAATGACAAGACAAATTGATAGAATTTTTTGTAATGAACGTACACCGTCAAACAGACGAGTAATCACCATACTACGTTTGTATGGAAGAATGACCGACTAGCGTTCCCTTAACTACTTAGTGCATCTTAGTGGAATTTGTTTCTCTATATTAACTGAACTTACAAACCTTGGCGACAAATCGGTGTATGGAGTTAATTACCATAATCCTGTACAATACGTTTTCCGAGGAGATACTTTCAAAATTGTGTTTTTAAAATAAAAAAAAATTAATTGTTACAGTCATTTTTCGCAAACGCAGGTCCTGTAATGTGGTTTGAAACCCGTGGCTAAATAATAACAGCTGCACGGGTCGATTGAAGGTTAAGAGTCTGTTGGTACTCCCCGTCACTTGTCCACAAGCGTTCATTAGAAAACCAGCGTCAGACAGCATTTGTCGGGCAATAATGCTGAAATGAACCTTTTTGGCGTAGCCGTGAGGCACACACAATTATTGATTTATAATTATGTTCATTTTTGATGTTGGTATTATGTATTTCACGAACTGTGTCCAAATAAATATTATTCTTTCTTTCTTTCATAATACCTCATCTTAAATTCACTCCTTATCTCGCTCGCACGATACCGCTCGTGGACTGAGTGGGAGCGAGACTGAGCAGCGGGGAGAAGGCTCCAAGGCGCCAATTGTTTTGGCAATTTCTTTTTACGGCGAAACTAATAGTCATTTAAAAACAATAAAAAACATAGTATCTGCTTTATAGTTATTTCAGTAATTATGCAGTTTCATGATTTCATTTGAAGTATTTTTTGAATACCAGCGGTTTATTGTTCGGTTTGGAGGTAACTTTGTTTTTTTTTCTATGAATCGTTTTTTGGTCAAACAGTAATTAAAATTAATTTTCAACTAGTAGTAGTGTTTTCGGTATAACAGAGGATCATGCTAAGCAATTTGAGGTACTTATTTATAGACTCTTAAGAGGGAACAGGGCCTGCTAGGAATTTGAAAAATAGGTATTTGAAGAAACTAATGCCGTATTCTTAACTCAAGTCTGCCCCCGTAGAGTGCGATAGGGATAGCTACAGCTCAGACCAATTATATCACAAACAAAATTGACGAAATTGACGTTTCGTATTCCCCTTTTTTCTCCTCGAAAACTGAACCAATTTAATTATTTTTTTACATATTTTTTATAAGAAAGCGTATGTCTTGGTTCCTATCATTTTCTTTTATATTAAAAACTTTTCGAATTTGTCTAGCACTCCTCTAATCACGGCGGTAAAAATGGGGCATTTTTGTAATTTTCGGAGGGACATATTTTCTTTACCGATAAGTTGCTCAAAAAAAGGCATTACAGAGACGTGACTACAGCAGACCTTGATTTTATGAAAAAAAAAGGATTGCTCAAGAGGCATTATTCAGGAAAAAAGTGAAATACATTTGTATGGAGATTCCAGGCCCTGTTCCCTCTTAAGCTACGCTTGCCAAGGTTGGTCCGTGGATGAGTGACCGTACTATCGAGACCCCTCCATGCCTCGTAAAGCATGCTAAGCCATTGGTCCCGGCTCTCATTTCTAGATCTTTGACAGTCGTTACGGTCAGAAGCCCAAAAGTATGACAACCAATCTTACCAAGGGGTATCGTTAACCCAGTAACTGGTTTGTGGAGTTTAGATAGGCAGTCGTGTCACGTAAAATACTGGTATTCAGCTGCATCAGGTAAGACTGGAATCTGACCCCAAAATAGTTGGGAAAAGGCTAGGCAGATGATAAATGCATTTTGACAGACGCGTGACGCCATGTTTTTATTTTCTTAAGAACGATTACATTTTTTACGCAAATTCATGATTTTTGACGCTGTAATGTTCAGCAGCAGTAAGATATTTTAATTATTTGTTTTTGAATAACGATAGTGCCATTCTCTTTCGTGTAAGTCGGATTTTAATTTTTCTTTTCGTGTACTTACCTAATTTACTATAAATATTTACGAACTCAGTTTAGAAGAAAAACCGTCGGCGATGGAAATTGCCGCTCATATTCACATTGTTTCATTAAATTCAAATAAAAGCTAAAATTACTCAAAGATAATTTGAATGTTTTACTTGTTTATTGGAGTTCTAGAATTTCTTTAAATTCCTCCAGTTTTCATGGAAAAAGTCGTAAAAAAAACAATAAATGTCTTGATTCAGCGTCCATTATATTCCAAATAAACACAATTATATCAAATAAACTAATATGATATAAAACTTCTATTTACAATGATTACGTTTAATTAGTTTTCGTTTCTCAATACCATAAGACAAAATTACAATAAATAAAATTAAAGTACTATATAATAAATCATGTGAAACTCCAACTTACAAGAAAGAGAATGGCACTATCATTATTCATAATCAAATAATTAAAACATCTTACTGCTGCTTAAAATTACAGCGTCAAAAATCAAGAATACTTATGCATAAAATATGTAACAGAGCTCTTAAATTAGTCATCGTGGTCAAACAAACCGCAGGGTTAAATTTAGGTCTTTGAGGTTAAGCTACACTTGCCGCACTCATCCATAGATGGGTGATAATGTTTAACCCGTTGAGAACCCGAGGCCATTTAATTTTGTTTTAGGTTGTATAAATTAATAAGTAAGTCTGAAATCACCAACCCGTCTTGAGCAAATATGGTGATCAATGCTCGTGCCTTCTCTGTATGAGAAGACGATTTTGGCATTATTTATCATATACTATTAAATGATCAATATTTGTATAAATATATTATATATATATTTGTAGTCACGTTCTCGAAAACGGCTCTAACGATTTCGATGAAAGTTGCAATATAGGGAATATTGCAACTTTCTTGTTTCCTTATATTGCGTACGGAGGCAAAAATTCAATCTAGCTAGGTCATATATCCCACTCACTCACCTACCGCACTCACTTTCCTATTGCAGTTAAGCTGGAAGAGATTTCTTTAGAAATAAGCATCACCTTTGTACGTACTTTTCTGTTCCATTTTTCTTGTCTGTTTATGTGTGTACATAGGTAAACTGTTAAATAAATAAATATCTGGGAAAATTCGTTTTGCCCGTATTTTCACTCGAGCAGAGCTCGGTCGCTCAAAGTTTAGAACAAGATGGCTACCATAGAATAATGACATGGCAGCATGGAATTAGTACCTAAGTACCTACTGTCATGGCTTAGTTCGGCCGCTTATGCTGTTAAAAAAATTAGACAGGTAACTCACGTAGATACAGCCAGAATTGATTATTTTTGTTATTTTCATAGTCTTATGTCTTATGGGATTCATCTCTGGGGAACTTGTGCGGACATAAATACTATCTTTGTTCTGTATCTTTGTACACAGGTACAAGGGATTCCCTTCGAGAAAAATTCAGAGAAATTAACATCCTGACTGTAGCCTCCCAATATATTTTTGAAAACCTATTGCATGTACACAAAAATATATCAAATTTTAAGAAAATGACCGATATTCATAGTTTAAATACCAGGAATAAACACAACCTTGCTGTACATCGCACACGTCTCCACTGAGTAGGCAATTCTCGTTCATGGGTCAATGTATACGCTTTTACAACAAACTTCCCATTGATATTCGAAACTTACCCATTAAACGATTTAAAAGCTGTATTAAAACCAAACTTAGTAAAAAAGGGTACTATAAAATTTCAGATTATTTAGAAGATAAAAAGCGTGGGATTGAGCTGCTCGCTCTGCTAGCCTTGTGATAAAACCAAAAAATTTTACATTTTAATTATTATGTAAATCATTAAAAATACCAGTTTTATTATACATAATTATTGACATTGTTGAAAATTATATACAAAATAACATGATTACTTTGTAAAGTATTATATTGTTTTAATTACTGTGAATGTGAGGACTATGTGGATATTTTATTTTTATTGTTTTTCCTCTTTCTTTATTTTTTTCTTTCTCAGTTAGTTTAAATTATGGTCTGGCAGTTTGAGTACTTTATGCGACCTACCCAAATGTCCTTTCTTTTGGTATTGTTCGATTCATTGAGTTCTGAGTTGAGCTCCACGATTACTGACATATGCTTGCACTGACTGGACAGGTCCACTCAAATCTGTGTGGTTCTTTCCTCAAAAGACCATTTCAGACACTAATCTACATGGTCCTCATATGGCCTGACCAAGGTTATGTCTGGACTTTAAAAGAGACTGTGACCTCTGAGTTTGTTTCGGTCTTTCTTCTCAGAGTAGTCAGATAGGAAACGCCGAACTCACCTAGCATTTTCTTCTTTTTTTTTTTTTTTTATATGACGTGTAAAAGTGATTGCAATATCTTATTTACAGAATAAACAATTTCATTTCATTTCATGGCAGCATGGAATTAGTAAGTACCTACTATCATGGCAGCATGGAATTAGTATGTACCTACTATACATGGAATGGTGGTCGAAGTGGCGGTACTTGGGGGAGGCCTATGTCCAGCAGTGGACGTCTTTCGGCTGAAATGATGAGAGATAAAATTAGTATGAACTTTCCTATACTATTAAATGAGCATTATCTATTTCACCAGAGCAGAGCTCGGTCGCCCAGGTACAGACGCCAGCAGGTCAACCTACCCGAAACTGTCAAATTTTCTCAATCAACTTTAAACCTTATATGTTATTGATAAAGTTGAAAATCTGTTAAAGACATTTCACAGATAGGTAGGTAGGTAGGTTGATGTGCTGGCGTCTGTACTTACTTTAAAAGACAAAATATGACGAAAACATTTACACCTGAAAATATACAGGTATTTTAAAATAAAATCCAATCCTAGAAATACTATTTACTCCGAAATAATAATATTTTTACAGAACAAAATGTGTTTCTAGTTGCCTTAGACAGAAAGCCGTTATTATACCTAGGCATATAAGCTACGGTTATCCGGAGCGCGGGAAAATTCTTTTCGTTACAGCACAGATTAATACATATGGTTCACTCTGCAAAATCATTTTAAAAAAAGTGACTCTTGCTACGACACATTAAAGTGCAATTCAGGTCGCACAGCGCTAATTACATACGGTTATATTCACCTAGAACTTGCCTCTCTTTCTATCGCGTAACTCTTATAGTCTTCTGACTACGTTACGCTCACTGAATTGGTCCTACAAGACGAGCCTGCCGCGTCCTTGTAGCTTCACACCTAAAATGCGGAGTGCGCCTTCTGTACTATTCTGTGGTTACATCAACATCTTTTGAAACACATAGTAAAAATCAGGATTTTTTTTATTTTCCGACTTGTATACCGTGGAAAGCCGTTTTTGACATTTTCTTTTTCTAGGTAATATTAAACGTCAAAATGCGTTGGTTGTGAACATAATCCTATAAAATATTTAATTTTCCAAACGATGATCATCGGAAACACGAAAAAGATCAGTAATTTTAATAATAGTTTATTAGAAAATGACATGTGATCATTCATCAATAATATTAATCTCTGTTAATTTTATTGTCATACAATTCTCTCTCAACATTGACGGGAATTATGATAGACCTAAATAAATTAAATAAAGGAAATAATTACAACATTTTGAATTACTTGTGACTTAAAATGCGAAATTGCTGTCCGTAATCTGTAAAAAAACCTCAAAGATGCCATTAACTTTTCTTCTTCACAATATTAAATGGTTGCCATTGTGTTTTCACTCGTGGCCAGGATCAACACGAGTATTATTGAAGACCGCAAGAAAGACGTGACAGTAATTTATTTATTTTTATTTGGGAATCATTAATTTTATTAAATTGGACCTAAATAATAAAATGAATGTTGGAGCTTAGCTGAAACTTCCGGTATACCGCCGCTTACCCGAATTTTATTTGCCCTAATATCATTTGCCATAATAGTCAACAGCCATAATATCATAATTACGACATAATACTCATTTGCCCTACTCTCATTTGCCATATTAGTCACGTGCCAGAATCATTGTTTCCCATAAAGTCACTTACCATAACATCATTTGTCATAATCATTGTAAGCCCTAATTATCACATGCCATAATTATGATATGCCATAACATAATTTGCCATCGACATCGGGTGTGTAACGGTTGTTTATATCAAGAGAAATTGGATGCAATTGGGACTTTAGGGCACCCCGACTCGGACAGGTTAGGTTAGAAGGGGATGGCGGGGTCGTGTTGTCGCTCGCTTCGCTCGCTCACACGACCCCGCCATCCCCTTCGTGGTTATTTTTTTATAAACCACACAGAAGTAGGAGCCCCGCGCAGCGGGGCTCCGTCGACCTAGCCCACCATCAACCATGCACAGAAAAAAAAAACCTTAAATATTTGTCTGATACTTGTTATGCCATTTAAATATTATGTCTAATAATTATTATGGCACATAAAAATAAGGCAAACAATACTTATGGCATTCGTATCTTATGGTATCTAAAATTCGGGTAATTAAAAGTATGTCATATGTCTTTTAGGGCAAATGAAACATTCGGGCAAATGAAATTCGGGTAAATGAAATTCGGGAAAATGATGATTATGGCATATAATCTTCGGGCAAACAATAGACAACCGAAACTTCCACTGTAGTCCAGTGTGGTCCATAACATTGTGTATCGGTCAAGATAATTATAAACAAAAATGACTCAAACAATACATTTTTATACTGTAACATTAATTTTATTTCTGTAATATAAATAAGTAGTAGTAATTTTTTTCTCCTACCCTTATTTCAATTTATTGCTGGTCTCAGCAACATGTCTTTTTCTTCCATACATTCTCTATTAGTCGTCATCTCTTTCCATAACATCTTTCAGATAGTCCATCCATCGTTTCTTTGGTCTTACTGGTCCTACTCGTATAGATATCCATATTCTCATACTCAAAACTTTCCTGATGACATTTCCCTCATTCCTCCGCATCAAAGCCACACCATGAAAGTTCCATCCCATACAAAGTGTTTTTGTAAAACAAAACACTTTTCCACGTCAAAAACGAACACTTCGTTCTATTAAAAAGTACGAACATAATCTAATAAAGATTAACCTATTTCAAAATAAATTGCCAACCTATCTTCACGGCTTCAACGACCCAAAAATAAAATTTCCTTTTACAAAAATCCGTGGGAGCGAAACTGCAAAATCATCGAAAACCGGTGAGGCTCACAAAATGTCGGTGTTTCAGTGAATGGAACGAATATTAGGTGTTAGTTGGACTCCTCCTGCCACAGAATAGTATAGTACAGAAGGTCGGCGCCATACAACGAGGGAAAACAGGCGCACGCACACATAGACGCGTACTGTTAGGATGGGGACTTGTGGGTCCTTTGGAATGAAAACATTTTGGTCCCTACTACACAAACTATATTTAATAAAAAAAAACTGTATACGAAATATTACAATAAAGAAAGAATAATATTTATTTGGACACAGTTCGTGAAACACATAATACAAAAATAAAAAGTGAAAACAATCAAAAAAAAAAAAAGAAAAAAGTGTAAATAAATGTATGTGGGTTGACTGCATAGCGAGCAGTTTTATATAGCACATTATAGCAAAATCAGTAATAATTTGATGTTCAGTAACAGAACGTACGACGATCTCAAAGAAATTATAATAAAATGAATAATAACCCCACCACCGCACCGGATATCTACGTGGACGTTGTGGTGGGGTTCGCGCTCCTGTGAATTCTAGAGCTGTGCCGGTTGAGTTTACTTTGCCGAAACAGGTGTAGGGTCTTCACCCTGGACCTGTTTTAACCAGACTAAGAAAGATACATAAACCGGCAGGGCAGCATGTCGCGAGCTTTTGGGCAGTAGCGACCCCACGAACACTATCTCTCGGGACAAGTCTTGTTCCTCATCTCTGATTTGCTTTTATTGGCTGGCAGGAGGGAACACTGACGAGGAACAGAGCCCCCACCGCTTTCTTTCCTTTATTTGCCGGCTTGAGTGGAGATTCGTACTCGCTGTACGTGAAGCGTGCCTATGTGTGCGTGCCTATCTCTCTCGTTGTATAGAGCTGACCTTCTGTACCTATCTATTCTGTGATCCAGTGCTTCGGAAATAGGTCAGGGATATTCCGGTAAAATCTTTTTGTGACATCAAAACAGAATTACTTGGGATACGGAGACATTTTCAAGCTGGATTAAAAGTTTTTCTTGAAATGCTTGTCAAAGTTACAGTTTTATAGTTTTGTGCCTAATTAGGGTTAATAAGACACTTATAAGATGTGATAATAAAAACTTAGCGGGTAGGTTTTCCATTTGTATTTTAGGTATTTATATTTAGAGTTTCTTTCCATCAGAAATGTGCTAAGCTGCATTGCTATGGATACGTTTGATATCCACCAATCACATTCATTGGTGCACGTAGCATAGCACTGGTCGAAACGGGTTCAACTGAGCTATGGTTTTTATATGGAAGGATGCGTGCTATGGATGCGCGAGTGGAGTAGCTATGTGCAGAGCAGCCGCAGTCACTCCCCGCGCCTTCCCTACTGTCGATGCATCGCACAGCTCGAGCTGCGCATCTTCCTTGCACAGCTACCTCACGGCGGCACATTTTCACAGCACATCTTACTCGCTCCGCTACCTACTCAGCTTAGCATTAGTGGAAATGGTCACATAGTTTCGTAGCTTAGCTTTCACATCCTCGCAGCATAGTTGTATAGCACATATCTGAAGGAAAAGCACTCTTATATATATTAATCTCAAGTCAAATTATGCGATTGGTTATTAATAAATCATTCAACCAATCACAGCAGGTTACAGGCGCTTGACAATTTGTTAGCGAATTTTTGTGTTGATTTTGGTTCCAGAAACCGGGCGTCAATGATAGGGTCGTTTGTCAGTTAAATGTGATTTTCTCTTTAACTAAATAAGACTAAATCATTTCTTAAATTGCAATTTTTGTTGTAGTTTTTAAGCTCTGGCCATGAATTTTGAGAGATATTTCTCGACAGGCCCATGGACGGCATAAAAACTCTGACACCAGGTTTGTTATTCATAATCAGCCTATAATGTTACCACTGCTGGGACACAAACCTCCTCTCTGAGTGCGAGGGAGTGGGCCGTAATCCACCACGCGGGCCCAGTGCGGGCGTGTGGATGTCACATGTCTTCGAAGTTTTTGGTTCTCGGACATGCTGGGTTTCCTCCACCGTTTTACAACCACTGAAAAATAAATAAAGCTCCACACTGATGTTAATCCCGCGCGGGATGAGGGACACGTGTCGATTGCTTTACCGATTAGGAAGTCACGCGACTAATCGCGGCAGTTTCAACTCCTATATACAAGTTAGTTGACACGTCTGAGCGAGCGAATTTCATCCCGCATCCCGCGCAGGATTCACTTCAGTTTGGCCAGAGCTTTAGAGTTCAGTTTCTCAGCTTCACAGTACAATTTATAGTATCCAATTTATTGTGTCCGACTGTCTGTCACAGGTAATTTGTCTTTGACAGTACTAGCATCGAGATAATTTACTAAGACGTCGTGACGAAGTTGCAGCTACCTAAGGCTATAGAGCAAAGGAGGATTTCAGGAGTAAAACAATTTCAGAATATAAAACGAAGGAAATGAAGACAGACTACTTGAATGCCTCGATGGTTTAGTGGTTGCAAGCGCTACTGCTGAGCATGAGGTCCTGGTTTCAATTCCCAGGTCGTGCAAAGTATTATTGGGTTTTTCTATCACAGATTTCTCAGCAGCTCGGAGTTTAGATTTGTGCCCGGTTGATAGAATAGGCTCGCACCCTATTACATGGGACTTAAGGGTACCCTATTCGGTCTTTCTTCCATACAAACGTAGTATAGTGATTACTCGTCTGTTGAACGGTGTACGTTAAAAACTAAAAATTACATAAGTTTGTCTTGTCATTATCTAGCCCTGCATGGAAGAAGAATTGGAAAAAAAAAATGGTTTGGAAGTTATGAGTGTCGAAACTTCCATATTTCAACACCAATTTTAACTCGTCTTTGGGCGTAAATAAATAATTTATGTAGTAAGAAAATGGCAAAATAGAAACCATACAGGGATAGATAATTTATTCAATAGTTCAAATAGCTTTACGTTCAGTAAATACATTGAGTAGTTTTTCCATGATATCTATACGCCCAAAGGTCTGTTCATTAAATTTTACGCGCTCGTTTTCGTTATAAATCATCGTCTATTTCACTAAATAAATTAATAAATATATAAATAAATTTTAAAAAAACATAAATAAATACTAAATAAATAAATATATAATTAGACTAATTAGCAATGTTTATTGGTCACGCCCACGAACGAGTTCGAGCCGTCAACTAGTGTACCCTTAAACATAATTGACAAAATGTGGATATACTAGAGGTAGACCTCTGCCTATCCCTTCGCAGAATACAGGCAGTTTGTTATGACAAGTTGTGCTACTTGAAAAAACAATTTCAAGAATTTACTGCGAGATCTTTTCCCCTGGAAGTTGTTCCTCAAACTCACAAAGTAATAAGGTCAAACTAATGCATAGACTGCCACTGGATAGATTGCTTGGCCCAGCTATCTCTCTCGGGCATTCTTACAGGGTACATGACAGGCACCTTATTGTCATGCATTGCAATACGGACATAGTGCTGGCTCTTATTTATAAAAGTGGATAAAATGGGATAAGATCATTTGTATATCATGTCACATGACATGGAAGATGCAGAACTACAAATTTTTTCACAAATCGAGAACCTCTGCAAAAAAATTTGTAGTTCTGCATTTGCATTGCACTCTCTAGCTGCAGTTGTGAATGAAGATACCCTGATTTTGGCCTACCATGGCTTAGTTGCGTCTCATCTAAGATACGGCATCATATTTTGGGGAAATTCTACCAACGCTGGCACGGCATTTAAGGCTCAAAAGAGATGCATTAGATCAATGTTTGGGCTAAAAACGGTTGATACATGTAAACCATATTTTAAAAGGTACAATATATTAACTCTTCCTTGTATGTATATCCTAGAAACCGTAATGTTTGTTAAAACAAACCCCAATTTGTTTCCACGTCTACAGGACGTTGTACAGCGTAACAGACGGGATATGACCATTCTTCGAGTCTATCCAGCAAAAACGGCACTCATGCGCAAAAGTATCGTCTGCATGGCGCCTACTATATTTAACATACTGCCTAAAAGTTGGAAGGAGCTAAATGGTAACGCATTCAAGCGACAATTAAAAATTTTTCTTTCGCAAAAGGCATATTATAGTGTCTCCGAATTTTTTGTTGAAAAGGATTTTTTGTTTGAGTGAATGATTTTATATTTTTCCTAACACTAATAATACTAATTACTAATAATAAAATATGACACTAATATTAAATTAAGAATATTCATATTTTGACATTATAATTTAAAATAATTTCAAATTTATTAAGTTTCTAAATTTTAAACTTTGTAAGTGCCTATTCTAGGTAATTTTTGGCTATTGTTAATTATTTTCAATGTTATGGAAATATTTGGTTGAAATTTAAAAAAAAATATTTGTTGGATTTTTTTGTTTAAGTGAATGATTTTATCTTTTTCTTGACATTAATAATACTAATTACTAATAATACAATTATGAGACTAATACTAAATTAAGAATATGGAATTTTGACATTATAATTTAAAATAATTTCTAATTTATTAAGTAAACTTTGTAAGTGCCTGTTTTAGGTAATTTTTTGCTATATTTAATAATTTCAATGTAATGGAAATATTTGTACGCCGATACTTAATTAAGGCTAAACATGATTGGACATTAAAACGATGACTGTAATATCTTGCATGCTCTTGTATGTATACAATGTTTAACAAATAAAGAAATCTTATCTTATCTTATCTTATCTTATCTTATCTTACATTAAATCGGTTTCGGTTTAAAGAATTTATTCTCATAAGAACAATACATAGGTTCACTTGCAACGAGATACAAAGTAATTGTTTATATCTAAATAAATACATTTTGCCTCCGATGCGTGTTGGTGAAGTTATACAAAACAAATACCTATAAACGATGTAGTAATTACTAACATTTAATATGCGGTATGACTACATTTCATAAACATACTTTCTCAGTTTTAGTTTAAATCTGTTAATGTTATCACAATCTTTTACGTCATTTGGTAGGTCGTTGAACAGCTGCGCTCCTTCGAACAATATGGTTTTTTACCGTAATTTGACCGAGCTTGTCTTCGTTGTAATTTATTTTTATTTCTTAGGTTGTGTGATATAATCATATCACAATCAGAAAATAGGTACATAACTACGAAAAATCTTTGGAAAGACATCGTCGAATTGGTTTCTGACTAAGCCCTAAGGTTACTTAGAACTGGCATCAGTGGGTGCCTATCCTAAAAGGTGATCTAAGGGCTATAATACCGAAGGGAGAGTCAAACTTCGCGCCCTCGCGCCCCTAGCCGCTGCAGGAGACGCCCTGCCATTGCAGGCCGATTCCCGGCCACCGTAGGCGCGGGCTTGCGGTTGGTGAGCAATGGGTAGCTCGCCGTCCGATAAGGGCCCATGTTCCACGCGTGCCTCAAAGAGATATTAACAGAACTGGCGGGGTCCGATAGTACCGATGCCTGCCGGGGTCGCGGGAAAGTCCGAAAGGGATACCGTGGCCCCTCGCAACGTACAAGCAACTGAAGGAACACGGGTGGGTTTTAGTCAGTTAGAGTCTGACACGCCCTCCCGCTCCGCCCAGAGCGGGAGAAGTTATATGATAATTTCCCACCCAAATAAAAAGAAAAGGGGTTATAATACCGAGTTTCTTCTCCCTATTAATAAATAAACAAAGGAGGAAGGATCGACAATTTAAATGATGTAGTGACAACATCGTGCAAATAGCCGGAAACTTACGGCCCAGATGGACAAAGGATAAAGCCACCTGAAACGGTTTGGGGGAGGGTTTTACCCCAAAAGGCGGCCCTTACACTTAACAATACTAACCTTACTTAAGTACAAAACTAACATCACTAATAAATAAATAAATAAGTACTCAACACAACACAAAACAAGAACAAAGTGAAAAGTACTACATTTACGGGATAAAATAAAGCTAATAAATGAATGAACTAATAACAACATTCTGTGAATTATGTCTATCTAGTTTTCAGATTTCTGCAATATCCCTAGTGAAAAGACCATTGGGCAATACCAAATGGGTCTTCCAAGAAGTCTAACATTCAGCAGTCGATAATAACATGATACTTTAAGAATACGAATAGAATAATTTATTACAATATAAAATTCAGCAAATAATGATATTGTATGCTGACTGTAACTAGAATATTTAACATAGTATTAAAACAGTGGTCCCCAAACTAGGCAGCGCCTGTATCTTGGGGCCCTGAGTTGCGTGATCTTAAATTTTAATTCGAAACATGTTTGCGTTAGCTTAAATTTTATTTCAGGATATTTGAAAATGGACAGAATAGTTAATTAAATAAGGGTAGCGAACTATCAAAATAAAAATAAATTGAAGAAAATAAAATAATTCTAAATAATGTTATAGTGTGTGTGAGTGTGCGAGCACCTACAACTCACTATGAGTTGTAGGTGTGAGTTTTGTGTGAATGACTTGCTTGTATATTTTAGTGTTAACTTACAATATCCTCAGTGTCGTTGTATGACAGAGAGAAAAGCCAACTTTTAGTCATTCTTTTATACTGATTAATAAGTTTTAAAATTCCTCTGCTGTTGTCACAAAAAAAAAACTGTACTGAATGAATAGGGAAAAGAACAGCTACTTAGGCTAACTATCCACTGGAGTAGAGAGGAGAGGAGCGGAGCGGAGCTGGGCTGTGCTAATATTGACCAATAGAATTGCTTATAATCTTCACTCCGCTTCAGTGGACAGGGATTTTAGAACTAGTTTAAAAATTCATACAACACTGGTAAAGCGGAGCGGGAAAGCGGAATGAGGAAGCGGAGCGGGGAAATGGAAAAAAACCGGCCGCGAGGTATTGGAGCCCGCTCAAATTACTTGTCGCGTGAACTCAGCCTAGCTCCGTACAGTCTGCAACTCCGCTCCGCACTACCTCGTTCCGCATCAAGGGACAGACACAGTTCGCAACTTCGCTCCGCATTACTCCCTCGCTCTACTTTGCTGCCTCGCTCCACGTCAATGGACAGGCAACCTTATTTTTTGAAGACTTGACACCAGTAAGTAGATTACTCTACCAATGTCATTCATCTAACCTTGAGCCGCACAGTCCTACTAACGTACCAATACCTTTACAAATACTATATCTAGAGATGGCGATGCAGCAGAAGTTACTCTAATCACCAAAAAGGCCGGATGAAAGTGACACTGGCTGGTGACAGTCACTCTAGCAGAGTATCGCATCGATTCCATAGCGGCAGGCTGTCGTACCACGTCCACGACGAACTGCTATTATATTCTAGTACAATCCTGAAGATATTGAAGCTGCTGAACCACTAATACAATGATCACTTTTGGTAAAGGCTATCCTGTGCTGTCAGATATAATATATAACCAACAAACTCGAAAAAAATAGCCATAATATATCTTACAAAAGAGCCCAACAGTAGCTGATAACGGCATTGTGTCCCAAACGTTTTGTAACAATATTGTACACTCTTCAATAACGTAGGATACTTCATAAAACGCGTCGATGCGATGCCCCCGGTCAATATCGGTAAAGACATCAGTCAACGTTTAAACACTGGACAATGGGTCACAAAATAAATAAAACAGAAGGGTCGGCTCCATGTAGACATGTGGAGCAAGTAGACAAGTGGGTTCAGAAGTGAAGAAGTCAATATCACAAAGACCAACTTTACAAAATCAAAAATTACGATCGATTGGAATATGTACATCAATATGTATATTTAGGAAAACAAATTGGAGTCAACAGAGATAGCAATGAACTAGAAGTGGAGAGAAGAGTCAAACATACTTAGAATAAATACTAAAGTTACAAGGAGATAATTTAAAAGCGAAATGCCTGTCAAGTTAAACCTTTTCTTTAACTTGACAGGCATTTCGCTTTTAAATTATCTCCTCATGTCATGGACTCTTGCCTCATTCCTTGCCTAACGTACGCGTTTCAAATACGCGCCCGCACGCATGGATTAACCGACATAGCCCGAAGAATTGCCAAACTTAAGTGGCAGTGGGCTAGGCACATTGCTTGCAGAACACATGGCTGATGGAGCCGAAAGGTTCTGGAATGGCGACCGCGTACCGAAAGACGTAGTAGCGTTGGAAGGCCAACAAGGTGGACCGGTGAAGGCCGCAAGAATCCGCTGGATGCGAGAAGCACAGAACCGGTTGCAGTGCTGATGTTTGGGGAAGGCCTATGTACGTACGTACGGCGATCTCAAACAAATACCGATCGCGAGTGCGCGTGCACTCGCTGTACGTGAAGCGTATCTATTAGTGCGTGCGTTTTCGTTCATTGTACAGAGCTGACCTTCTGTACCTATCTATTCTGTGACAATGGGTTCTCGGGCGTACAAATGGTGTTTATTTACGGTTGAAATCTTTTGTTAGGTGACGTGCAAAAGATATTCTTTGTAGGTATTTTTTGTAGTTTCTTTATTTTATTGAGTGGCAAACGAGAGAAAGAGTTTCTAGCCTGTTCTTTTTCATACGAAACTGGCAACTAGCTTCATCTTTGTGACTGACCGAGCCCCTTGACAATTCAAAAGTGCTGTAATATTGGACACGTATTTTTTTCTTTTTTTGCATAATTGAAAGATTACTAAGAAAGATAGTTGACTGGGGAAAAAAAGAACTATTTAGTCCATAGTTTATTGTAAACTAAGCAAACTAAGTACTTTTTTGTTGTTTTATACTTTCAGCAGTCGGTCTGAACTATATAGAGCTGTAAACAAACAACAATAAAGTACTTAGTTCTGAATTAAAAATTATTATACACGATAAATCTGATAATTCATGGATATGGAAATTAGCATTCGTTTGTATTCGGAAATACGATGATTCCCGAGGGACATTACTGCACATGGGACTTAAACATAACTGGCGAAATGTGGGTGTACTATAGGTGTACCTCTGCCCCACCCTTCAGGGAAACAAAGCATGATGTTATGTCTATCACACAGAAAAGTTACAGAGTTTATTGTACAAGAATTAAATTAGAAAGGTTAGGTTTATAAATCAGCTAATTACATGTTCTACATCCTTACTTAGACCTTGTAATTAACAACCTATAACCACTTAAGATTTGCAGACGACTTGGTTATGCTATCGGAATCGAGCCTACAACTACAATACATGTTAGACAATCTACACAAAGCATGTAGACAAGATGGTTCAGAAGTGAAGAAGTGAATATCACAAAGATCAACTTTACAAAATCAAAAATAACAATCGGAAACGATCGATTAGAATATGTATATTTAGGAAAACAAATTGGATTCAACAGAGATAGCAATGAACTAGAAGTGGGGAGAAGAGTCAAACATACTTAGAATAAATACTGAACTTACAAGGAGATATTTAAAAGCGAAATGCCTGTCAAGTCAAAGAAAAGGGTCATTGACTCTTGCCTCATTCCTTGCCGTGTCAAACATGGTAGTTCACCAACAAAATAAAAATTCAAATAAAAACGTGTCAGCGAGGAATGAAACGCAGTATGTTAAATATTAAGAATATACAGAAGATAAAACACACTAGAATAAGATCTAAAACAAAAGCAATAGATGCTCTCAGCCATAGTCAAAAGTTGAAGTGGAAATGGGCACTTATAATATAGCACGTCTTAAAAATGGACAAAATAGTTATGTTATGGATAAGCCCAAATGAGTAAGCGCTATAGAGGAAGGCCATTCACCAGATGGGAAGAGGATTTAAAAAAAATTGCTGTCTCACAATGGTAACAAATAGCCCAAGACCGAGAGAAATGGAAAACTTTGGAGGAGACCTTTACCTGAGGGGGTTCCAGTGAAATAATAAATCAGTACCTACATAATTACTTAAAATGTAAATGTTTTTTTATGTTCACCATGTTCTTGTTCGTTCACGCGTACATGCCTTAAGGCACTCGACGTTCGCTTCAAAGATCCGGTACCAAAAGCTAAATTCTCTAAATGGAGTATGGGAGATCCATTTGTTGCATTATACTATTTAGATAACCGCCATTATAGAAACAAAGTAATAGAAGTAAACAAAGAAAGTTTTAACTGCGTCATTCATTATATTGATGACACAGTTGATTAAGAACTTTGTATACCTTTGCAAATATGAGAAAAAGTGTTCCACTCCACCAGATACCAAAACAAGCACACAAATATATTTTGAATCGTAGATATCCCCTTGGCAAACAGTGGGATAGACAGAAATTGGACTACATACATAAATCTGATGTTGAAAAACAATGTTACGTAAAAGTTAGGCGCCCGCGCAGACTGGCGGACTGCAGGGGAGAGCATCGAGGGGGTTTCCTTTATCCGCCAGCGCACACTGACAAGAAAAATCCTCTGCAATACCGCGAGCGTCCGCCAGCTTACCGGAGCATCAGCCGGTATGCCGTGATATGCATGCTCCAAGTTCGATCACCAAGCATTGAAATATATACTTTATTTGGATTTGATAAGTAGACCAATGCGCTGGACTCATCCAGGGCATACGCCGCGCATGTCGGCGAATACCACCGCATACCGCCGCATACTGTCACTTCCCGCTGCGGTAAACACCAGCGTGCTCTCCAGAGAAAACTGCGCTGCGATGCTCCAAGATCCTCTGCCGCCCCGTCCACCAGTCTACGCAGGTTCTAATGAACCAGTAAACGGAGTTATACTTATAGAATTAAAATACGATAAGCTATGCATAAATAATCATTTAGTAGACTTTGAAATGGCGGGTACACAGATGGCAACAAAGCCCTTGTCAGGAAATTCGCTCTAAATGAAAAAACGAAAGAAAAAATAAAAGAAAATGATAATGAATCAGATTCTAGCCTGGATTACATAGTGGTTGAAGATGTAGACATTACAACTGGGCATTTTTCTGACATAATTTCTTTGAAGGGTTAAGTCTGGAGTAAATTTGTAGAAGAAGAACGATCACGCTTGATGGAAACAATATCACACACCCTAGAAATACAGAGGTCGAGTTCTCGTGTAATATCACATTACTTGTTGATCTCAATACGTTAGAACTTATTTTTATTTTTGACGATGATACCACTAGAGTTTATGATCATAATATGTTTGAAGAACTGCAGACTGAAAGTATAAACATGTCATCTCTCAACGGTATATTCGAGAAAAAAGTGGGAAGGAATGCAGCTAAATATCAGCATTCTACATGGAGACAGAGCGACTCCACAACCCAGTTAGTTACAGGGTAACCCGATACCCCTTAGTTAGACTAGTTGTCAGACTTTTGGGCTTCTGACTATCGTAACGACTGTCAAAGAACTACGAATGACAGCAGCGACCAACGGCTTAGCGTGCTTTCCGAGCCACGGTGGGGTCTCGAAATGTAATGGATGGTCACCCATCTACAAACCGACCATAGCAAGCGTAGTTAAACCTTCGATCGACTCATGCGGGTGTTATTATTTAACCACGAGCCCTACCAAAATCCCCTGGTTAGTTAATGGTCCATTAACTTTAATAAACATGGTGTGAATATATATAAGCCCAATAAGCCCTTTTACGACACCCAAAATTAATGGTAAGGCGGTAAGAAAGCCATTTTCAACCGGAATCAACACCACGTTGATCCAAACATCACAGAATTTATTTTGCGTAAGAATATTCCAAGCATTTCAAAACCTAGCGGAAGAAATTTTAAACAAATGCTTAAAAGCACTCAACAGGAGTTTCAAGGAATTCTTATACAGAATAAGAAACATTTTATTTTATAAGACAGTCACTGAAATTCTGAAGAAGGTACTGAAAAAAGGTATTTCCCGACGAGGTTCGCAGAGGCGCATCATATCGTATGTACATTTCGACACTTTATGTTTTAATTTTCATGTAATATGGTGCGAACTGAATCCAAATCCGCTGGATGCGGGTAGCACTGAATCCGTCAAAGTGGCGGTGCTTGGGGGAGGCCTATGTCCAGCAGTGGACGTCTTTCTGCTGAAATGATGATGATGATGATGATGGTGTAGCCTTACGTCATTTACCGCGCACAAATCCGGGCTCCAAGCTGAGTCTAAAAATTATTTAGAAAAGTGCGATTACAGCTGCCCGATCCAGCCAACGAGGCAGACCATTTTCATATGGTGGTATATTATAGCTCTTTCTGAAGGACCTGGTTCGAGGGAATGCTATACCATAAGGACCGATTTCTGTTGCCAAGCAGCGTTGCTCGGTTCTGGTTTGAAGGGCATGGGTACTCGTGTGTCACATAAGACATTGCAGATTTAACTCTGATATTGCCATATCAGAGTTAAATCTGCAATATCTTACAGCCTTGCTTGCCTTGCTTGTCTTGTCTTGCAGTGTCTTTAGTCAATAATTACACGAAAAAGAAAGCATACGTTGCCACGTATGCTTTCTTTTTCGTGTAGTTATTGACTAACGTGGTGTAAGAGTTTTTATGCCGGCCATGGGGCTCTGACTTGGCTTCACATGTCGTCGAGTAATCTCTCAGGCATGGCGGTTTCCTCACGATGTTTTCCTTCACTGTTTTTGAAGCAAGTGATAATTATTATACAATACGTACATGAATCCGAAAAGTCAGAGGTGCGTGCCTTGGGTTCGAACTCGAGACCGATTGGCAGTCCGACGGTCACACCAATAGGCTATCACTGCTATTATAACTGTGAATTTGAATGCCTCTGATATAGTGGACGTCCATAATAGGACCTCTTACCGTCCAGTAGCAATTGTGGAAGGCCTATACCAGCAGTGAACGTGTTCCAGCTGAAATGATAGTAATATACATGTGGCATCTACATCGCCACATGCAAACTACGCATTACACTGACGTCACGCAAAATCCTGCATCGCGCAAGCAGGATTTACCGCGCGACGAATATATCTCGTTAAACTAGCCACTTGGCGTATTGAAAGTCAGCCCTTTCAAGATGACTGACCAAGAGTCAGCCAAGTGATTCAAATGGTGAAAAAATCTGCGAGCGACTTGGAAAAAGCGCTCGCCGGCCGCTGCCGCAGTACCACTCGCTCCGCTCACTCGGCTCGCGCGTGGTTGGTCACAGTTCTAACTTAGCCTCACCTATTTCACCCAGTTTAACTAAATGACTACACCATATACAGCCATCTGGTTAAACGTTGCGCCCAATGACTTGGCTAGTTATCCTTCAGCTATTTAATTGGATGCCAGCGTTTAATGAACGGCCTAGGCGTCCAATTAGCTGGCTAATTTTACCAGATAGCTGCGATAAATAAACAACGTCCCGACATCAATCATCGGGCAGTAGCCCACCAGAGACCGTCTGGTCGAAGGATCCTCCCTTCTTTAAATGATGGCTGAACTTTACACCCTGATTACCATACCTCTATCCACACATACTCACATACCTACATACTTGATCCCATGGGGGTAGGTAGAAACTGCAGAACGCCATTTGCTACGATCCTAATACAGCGCGTATCAGAAAGTGGTGGTCCTATTAAGGGTGTGGTACAGACCATCAAACTCAACAACTTTTTCAATGAGACCAATATCGTATGGCGAAAATATAATCAGCTGTCCCATAAAAATGGTTGCTAGATTGGCTTGTTTGCCATCCTTTAGAAAGAAAGAAAGGAAATACGTTTATTTGCGGTAAATATGATGCAAAGAAAAAACAAAACACGAGAATAACAATTTGGGGGAAAATATGCGTCCAATCCACGCAAAACGGCCATCGCTCAGCATAATGCTGCGACACTATGCGAGACAGAGCCCCAGCGCTGGTTTTCAGCGACAGCCGGCGTTGACGTTATGACGTCGACCGGTGCAGCATATAGTGAAATAACAATATCAAAAATAAAAATGAAATAAATACAATACTTCCGAAATGATATAATATTTAAAATGGCAACATTTCGTTCCGTCGGCGACTCAAGCGCCGCAGATGCAATCTGTGCTGTTAAAACTGTTTGTTTCAACGTTTTGATAAGAGTTTGTTAAGAGTCTATAGTACCCCACATTGTTTAGCATGATCCTCCGTTATATCAAAAATACTGCAGCAATAATTTTTAAATAAATACATGGTAAAGTTGAGGATTAATGTTAAGTACTTTGTTTGACGAAAACACGATTCCGTAAAATTTTGTCGATAGAAAAAATAAACAATAAACCGATGGTATTCAAAAAATTATTCAAATAAGATCATGAAACTTTGCATAGTAACTGAACTAACTATAAAGTAGAAACTATGCGTTTTTTTTAATACCATTATTTTCACGTAAAAAGAAATTACCAAAACTATTGGCGCTTTGGAGGCTTCTCCCCGCCGCCGCCGCTTAGTCTCGCTCTCACTCAGTCCGCGAGCACAACGTGCGAGCGACATAAGGAGTGATTTTGTGCTGAGGTATTATGGACTCTTAACAACTCTTTAAAAGTCAAATACCTAGTTGATTTCGTTACAAGGAAATAGTGTTATTTTATACGTAGGATATTCGACTCAGACGTCAAAAGCCTCCGGTAAGGATATTACTTACCTTATCCAATTGTAGTTTATTCTCCGGTTATATGAGCGTGTTAGGTTCTGAATTTCTGATAGAAAAATATCTGCTTAGGCTTTTCCCAACTGCATTGAGATCGGATTCTAGTTTTTACCATATTCGCCTGAATATCAATATTTTTAACCCCTGACGGAAAGGGAGGTGTGTTATAAGCAGTGATCGGAGTAGGTAGATTGATTTTTGGTACTTGTATCATAAATGCACACAGAAAGAATAACAAAAGCCATTTTTCCGGAAAGCAATTCCGGTATTACCGGATTCAATTAAATATTGTTAATGTTGGTAGTGATATTATTACTACTCAATTCAAAGTTGGTGATGGTATGTTCAACAGCTTAAGCAAACAAACACAATACTAAAAATATTCTTATAGTACATCCAAACATGCTTTAAACTCCTTGTAACAAGTAAAATATTACTTACCAAAGCTTGGAATCATGACTGTGTGCCGTTAAAAAAATTATGAAGTATATAATATTGCTCATTTGAATACAATTCCTATCTAAGTTCCGGCTTTTTTTTAAATAATTAACCAATTCCGGAGGAATGTCCATATTCATATATACGTTTCGGATCAATGACCCCAAATCAATCTACCTACTCCGATCACTGGTTATAAGTATAGCGCGTGTATCTTTGTATCTTTCTGTGGCAACGTAGCTCATAAACGACTGAACCGATTTTGTTTTGTTTTGCAAGGAGTACTTAGTTATAAATGTCATGATTGTATTAACTTGACCAGGAATTACCCAGTAATTGTGACCCAATAAGTGACTTATGGAGGTCAGATAGAAGGCAGTCGCTCCATGTAGAATACTGGTGGGATTCAGCAGCACCTGGCTAAACGGGATCCAACTCCAACTGTGATGGACCGGTGTTCACACAGTCGAGACTTTCGGGCTTCTGACTACCTGTATGTCATAGAAGAAAAAAAAGAAGAAAGAAAGAAATATGTTTATTCTGCACAAACGAAACGCACATTTAAGGAAGACACACAAAATACACAAATACAAAAGTAGCCAAAAGCCTCGTGTTCAACCAACAAATAATCGCTACAATTTATAAGTCATTGGTTGATGTCAAGGCCCAAAAACAATATTGCGTAATTACTAATTGCGACATTACATAGCATAGGGTAATAATTCGTGTTTCAACTAGGCCGGTTCGAGTCTTTTGCAAAAAAAGCAATTTTACAGGCAGCGGTGTCAATAAGTTAGCAAACGTTATGATTACCGACAAAAACAGTACAAGGAACATGATGTATTCATTAAAACCCAGTTTTCAACTGTAAATGTACACAACTCTTAAAAGGCTCAGAGGGAAAACGCGCTCAAAATTGAGGTTCTTCAAATATAAATCTCATTGACACTGTGCACATACATTCTCGGGCACAGTTATTTGACTCACCTCACAGAAAAACTAGACCACGAGGTTTTTTACAAGCAATTCCTATAACCTACAAAGTAGGGGTTTAAAAAAACTTTTCTGCTAGTATTTTTTTTACAGCAAAACATTGTATTCATTTGACCGTCTCCTCATTTCTTTGCTTCTTGAGAAACATCAGAAAAAAAATAACAAAACCACATTTTTAAGAAACGTGCTGCAGAACTTTTAGCTTTTAAAACAAAGATTTTTATCAAAAGAAAAATACGAAATTGTACTATAACCGAGACTCGGGTGAAAGCGGCCACAAATATAGCCTGGGATCGTTGGAATTCATAGCCCGTTTCCCGAGGGAGGGCAATGTCAAAGCCTCTTTATAAATGCCGTGGAAAAGTCGAAATATTCCGGTACAAAATTACCTAAACGTGTCTTTAGGTATATTTCAACTGTTTGTGTCATCTCTGGTGGCAGAATTTGGAACTACTAGAGTTTGAAGCAGCGCCATCTGTTGCTATTTTAAAGCAACTATTTTGGTGAGAGATGGAACTGTGACGCACACCAGTGTTTGACATGAATTGTCACTAGATGGCGGTTCTCCGTAAAAAACTGTTTAGTTCTTCAACCATCCGTTAGATGTCACTGCTAGTAAATAGTACCTTTATGTCTTAATTCGTTCATTAATTGACAGATGGCGTTGTTTACAGCTTCTTGAACATATCAATAGATGGAAACAATTTTATGGATAGGCGCTTTTCCTTGTACTTTGCACGATGTTTTCCCGGTAGTAAGTTACTAGTTAGTTTCTTTAAACTCCCGCTAGATGGCAGTATTGGAAGCTTAGAGTTGACAAAGCAATGTTAACAACCAACGATTTTCTTTCTGTATTTTTCCATCAGTTTTAATAAACGATAGATAGCAGCGATTAAAGCCCAGTCTGCTACAAATTGGCAACACGCTGTTTCCTTATCGCCCGTTCAATATTATTTATTGGTATTTTATATTGCAATATTTTTAAAGAAAACACTTCGAGTAAAATTGGTTCTTATTTTCCTTACTTTCAAATATTAGTTAGTGTTTTGATAACAAATCGATCGGAGCTATAATGTTTTAATTTTTTGTTTCCCGGAAGGGTTCAGCAGAAGTGTCCTACCTACATAATAGTACACGCGCCAGTTATTTTTAAAGTCCTATGTACCTAATAGAGACCATTTACTAGTCAATGTTTTGTAAATCCTCCTTGAATATTTTTTTATTGTAGCTTATTGGATGGTTCTGTCTCTCTTACCAAGGGGAATCGTGTTACCCAATAACTGGGGCGTAAAGGTCGGTTAGGCAGCCCCATCTATACTTAATAATATTATTAAGAGGTAATTTTTTTGTTTGTTTGTAAGTTTGTATGTAGGGGTAATCTCCGGAACTGCCAGTCGGATTAGAAAAATTCTTTTTGCATTTTAGACCAATACTTGAGGAAGGTTATAGGCTCGCGGAAAAAGTCTAGGGCAGAAGTTAGTGTTGAATGTTGGTATTCAGCTGCATACGGTTAGACTGGAATCCAACCCCAACATGTTTGGGAAAGGGCTAGGCAGCTGATGATGGTTAATTGGTTCAGACCGTGCTTAGCAAGCGGCTGTCTAATTTTGCACCGTAAACATCCAATGGTGTTCCTGGTCCTATAACGCTTTTAATAATAAAATAAAAATAAATAATAAAAATGTTTATTGCAGACCACATGGTCCATAAAAAACACATAAATTTAGAATAACAAAATCAAAATAACAATTAATATTAAAATCAACATTAAAATTTAAAATTAATAATCTAAATTAAAATTTAAAAAAATTACGCGGCCATTTGCAGCCACCATTTGTAGGTCTCGGTAGCATACATCCTATCAGCAAGGTCCTTAACTATACTGTTTCTACACGAACCAACCCTGGACATGAATGATGCAATTCTGCTTGTCTGAATGGCATTTAACGCGTTCACCCTCGCCTCCAAAAAGTCCGTTACAGGAGACTGTCATCATCACCGTGCTTGTTGTAGAGATTGGTGATCGTTGCGATCACTTTCTAAGATAGTCGTATTTATACAAGGTTCCTAGCGTGAACAACCCAGTAACTGGGTTATGCAGGTCAGATACGCAGTCGCTCCATGTAAAATACTGTTGTTCAGCTATATCCGGAAATACTATAAGATAACCCCAGCATAGTTTGAGAAAGGTGCGGAAGATGTTGACATAACTAACTGATTTATTTGCTTAGATAGTAGGTACTTAAATAGGTAAAGGTGTTTACAAAATTCTGAGATCCCTAAACAATCTACCAATTCTAAGCATGCAAACATTAAAAGTAAATTTTATTCGAAAAAATTGAATTAAAATCAAAAAGTCAAATTTAAATTGGCAAAACATAAATTATTATAAAAATTATAGAATTTAAAGCGAGTCAATAGTTAAATCTTAAGGATAGTGTCATTTGAAAAATCATGAATTGAATAATAACACGTAAGTAATCCAGTATGACGGCACGGTTGGCGCAGTGGTTAAGCGATTGACTGCTGCGCTGCGTGTCGTGGGTTCGATTCCCGCACGGAACAAATATTTGTATGACTTACAATTAGTTGTTCCGGGTCTGGCTGTTTGTGTATGTGAGTTTAAATGTTTGTAAACGCACCCACGACACAGGAGAAATTACTAGTGTGGGGCAACGTGTACTTGAAAAAAAAAAAAAAAGTAACTCCAGTAATTGTTCACGACATGACACTTGGCAGAGATATCAGTTACTGCATTATACAGTTGCTATTGACAGTTAGGAGGCCCCGTCGCCATTAACCCGGAATTGGCGATAATTTATTTACTTTCAGCATGGTAATTTAAAAATACTTGTTTACGAAAACAAACAACTGTAAATATCAAAATATTGTTTCTCAAAAATTGGGTCACAAATTCACGATAAGTATCTAATAAATCTTCGCGATCGCAACCAATTTTCTAAAAGGCGGGTGCCATAAGGTGGCAATATTACTGAAAAAATAGCGATTATTATAATACGGTACTTACCTAATCATGACTCTAGCGAAACTGTTTAGATACTCACTTCCTTTGCAATAGCATGAAAACTCTTTGCAAGAGTTGCCCCCGTAGTTCGAACGGTGTCCCCATGGGCGTACCCAGCTTTTGGCCCGGGGGGGGGGGGGGGTAAATCAGAAATTTCTTAAGGTGGATCCGCAAATGAAGTCCGTAATATTAAAATTTTCTTAAGTTTTTTGCAAGTCAGTGTCAGATTGTATCTTGATTAAAATATGATTCGCCACCATAACAAATATGTAGGTATTTACAGAATTATAATCTTTAGAATCAGTTAGATTTGTTCTGAAATGTCACGATTTCATGAATGAAAAAGTCATTCAATGGATCAAATCTGTCTTAAAGAGATGTATTAATGATTCTAATGCTGTAAATACATATTTGTTATGATCGAGAATCATATTTTGATCAAGATACAACACAACACTGTCCAAAAACTGATAGAACAAAGCCAATTTAACGTGTCTTTGACCATTTTTGATCTCAGCCGTGTTTTTACGCGTCTGAGTGTACTGAACGACCAGTCAATTGTAGCCGTAGAATAAGGCATTGCTAATAAAATTTAACCGTACCCAGTGCCTTATAAAGGGACTGTCTATTTTGTCTGATAATGTTTTTAGGATGCTGTTGGAGCTTCCGCGCAACCTACCCATTATTGACGCTGTTCTCTTCCTGATAATGGCATGAAAATCGTCAACACGGGCTTCCGCGAACATCTGCGAAGCGCAGAAGCCCCATCGACATCCTAAATCCACTATTATATTGTACGCGCAGGACGTTGTAGGCTCTCTGAATATACTTCACCCACAAGCTGCACGTGTAGGTTTGGCAGTATGCCTTGACAAGCGAGACTTTTACATCCTTACTACATCGCGCAAACCTGCGGGCTACCATATAACATCGAACCGCCAACGCCCTCCGCTCAAATAATATATTGTAATTGCAAAGTAAGTCTTAACTTGACTCTAACAACTTTTATCGACAATAGAAGATATGTAGTACTCAGGCATAAAAAATCCAGGGGGGCAGCTGCCCTCCCCAGCCCCCCCTGGGTACGCCCACGGATGTTACGCTCCTTAAGTTCTGAGTTGAGCTCTACGATTACTGACAAATGCTTGCACTGACTGGACAGGTCCACTCAAATCTGTGTGGTTCTTTCCTCAAAAGACCATTTCAGACACTAATCTACATGGTCCTCATATGACCTGACCAAGATTATGTCTGGACTTTAAAAGAGTCTGTGACCTCTGAGTTTGTTTCGGTCTTTCTTCTCAGAGTAGTCAGATAGGAAACGCCGAACTCATCTAGCATTTTCTTCTTTTTTTTTTTAATATTTTTTTAATATGACGTGTAAAAGTGATTGCAATATCCTATTTACAGAATAAACAATTTCATTTCATTTCATTTCATGTTACGTTGTAAAACCGCAATGATTTACTTTAAAAACAAATGAGTTCGCGTTCGAATTGTGTGCGCTCACTTGAGTGAAATTCCAAGTGAACTTTACAAAATAGCACGATAGGTGTGCCATCAGCCAGTACAGTCAGAAACAATTAAAAAATATGTGTGTCATAATATTTAATTTCACCATTTTACATTACATTTCAAGCCCTTAATTATTCCAATTAATAGCCACAAGACTCGTACTTTACCGCAGCGTGTAGGTATGTTTTTAAATATAATTAATTAGCAACGAACACAAAAGTTTTGTAACAGGAAATTGCCAGTTAAAAATAAATTGGTGTATTACAGCTGTAGTAATGACCACGACATATTTTGTACGGGACTTTTTATGACCCATTTTGTGTGTTGTTATTTTGGTTTTAAGTTTTATTTCTTCTGTTTTACTGCATTACGTCGGTCATAGTAGGGGGTTGTGGTGTGAATAATAACAGCCGCACGGGTCGAAGCTACGCTTGACGCGGTCGATTCATGGATGGGTGACCATCTTTGCATATCGAGACCGCTCCATGCCGTTCCACTCCATCTTTGACATCTTCAGAAGCCCGAAAGTCTGACAACCAATCTTACCAAGGGGTATAGTGTTACCAGTCACTGGGTTGTGGAGGTCAGATAGGCAGCCGCTCCGTGTAAAATACTGGTATCAGCTGCATCTGGTTAGACTGGAAGCCGACCCAATATAGTTGGGAAAAGGCTAGGCAGATGATGACCGTTATAGTATGTTATTTCAGGCCATTCGTAACTTTATTGTAAGTACAGACGCCAGCAGGTCAACCTACCCGAAACTGTCAAATTATCCCAATCAACTTTGAACCATATGCTTTAGTGATAAAGTTGAAAATCTAATAAAGAAATTTGACAGATAGTAAGTAGTAGGTTGATGTGATGGCGTCTGTACCTACATATATTTATTGAATAATGTAATAATTATTATTCCTTTTCTTTATTTCAGGTAAGTCAAATTAAATTTTCTGCCTACCGGAGTCATCGTTTAACAAGTAAGACGAGAATAATTTACGTTTATAGATGCCTAAACTCTGCTTTTTAATTTGCTAGAATAAAATGACATTTGGTGTCGATATAAAAATAACCTAGTAAGTAATCTAGTTACCGAGTGACTCTAACCAAGGGCCACTGAATCATTCTCTGTAGAAGCACCTTCACTATTGTCGTGTTGTCTCTCTAATATTAATTATAAATCATGTCATTTTAAAAAAAAGGTCGACCGCAGCTGTCATTTTGGTCTACCAAATTAAAAATCTGATTTTAGGTACATAGTCACTGGATTGGATAAAAAAGAGTTTCTGCGATTCAACCCTAGAGCAGTTTGAGGCTCATTAATGTCAAACGATTTAGTTGCTCCGTATTGAATTCGAAACAAAATTAAAACCTTTCGAAACTTTACTCAAACGATACAAGTTTTACTATTGTTTCTACTTACATCTATACAAATAAATAATATTAAAGTGTCTTTTTGTAAATGCATATGAAAGTATACACGGTACTTTATAATTTTTTTTTTTGTTTTTTTATATTTGTGTCTGTTTTTTCCGGCTAATCTCCGAAACGGCTTGACCGATTTTGACGGGACTTTCACT
Source organism: Xanthia icteritia (assembly GCA_949128155.2). Lineage (NCBI taxonomy): Eukaryota > Metazoa > Arthropoda > Insecta > Lepidoptera > Noctuidae > Xanthia > Xanthia icteritia. The sequence continues at coordinate 7,105,189 of OX421959.2, read as the reverse complement.
GGCAGATAGCTGATGTTATAACGAGTAATTTAAGCTACTATTACTACTACTTTTTTTTTTTGGGTCAACGCGGGCGAAGCTCTGGCAGCAGCTGGTGCCACAACAAAATTGCTCCATGTAATTCTAGTTTGAATTCCATGGAGCATACGAAATTGGCGGATCCGTGGGGCCGTCTGCTATGTGTTTAGGCCCAATACCAAGATCCTGGCCACAAAGATAAAAAAAACCCTAATTCGTCGTTGCTCAAACTTCAAACGTCAACAATTTAATTTAAAAATAACAAAACGGGTAACATTTTTTTAATCATCTAGAATAATTGTAGAATATAACATATTAAAAAAATATTTTTGCTTGTATGTAATTAATTTCACTTTTAACAAATGAATAAAAAAAAAACTTTGTCTTATTATTTGGGCGTTAACACGTAGCAGACGTCCTCACGGATCCGTCATTTTCTTATGTTCAACCATCTGCCTAGCACCCTGTTTAAACAATAAAACAGCACTAATAAAATAAACAATATTACGAGGAGATATCAAGAAATGCTGCTTATAACAATTTTATCAACCACTATTTATGTAGCCCCGTCATTTCTAAGGGCGGTCATCCCCTGGGAAATTACCTCTTACATTGCGGTCATAATATTTAACAGTTATTATTTACTTACACTATTATTGTTATAAGGGCCAGCCATCTGACTATGGTATACTTACATAGCATTACGCCTATATTCTTTAATAATTAATAACACACTGCATATTGGAATATTCCAAATGCATTTTTTACACCTCAAATTGATAAAACACCTAATTATTCAGTGCTTTATTGCAATTCATTATCAATATTTTAGTAATATTTTATTTTATTTTATTTATTTATAAAGGTACACCAACAGCTTCTGTATACAAAATATAAAATAACAGTAGTTAACAGTTATGTGCTTATACAGTTACCAATAACAGGTGAACTAACATTCTCAAATACAGTGATAACCTAAGATAAAAACAAAATGTATAATTTTTTAATAAAAATTAAGTGGTATCAAACTATGTAAACAGAAATATAAAATGATTTAAGTTAAAAGTTACAATGGTTGCAAGAAATACTTACATACTAATACAAAGTAAATAATTAAAAATTCCATAATTTCTTAACTAACTAAATCCCAACTACGGAACCCTTCATTGTGTGTGGTCCGACACGCTCTTGGCCGGTTTTTTCTTTTCGACCTAGGTCGACATGACAGTGACAGTCAATTAATATCCGTCTTATATCCGACAATCGTTCGACAGCTACAGTTGGAAAGGTCAGCCATTCTGTCTGAACTGTGATCCATTGAGATGAAGTTTTTCTTTGAAGTAGTTGACCTATAGAGTTGTATGTACAGCACATTTATCGAGGTTCTAGTAGCGTTATTGACCTGTAAATTATTCAACTTCGTACAAAAAAGGTACAGAGAATGATCAGAAGCCTTATGAGATATTCTGTAAAATTCAGTTAGAAACTAACTCGAGTGAGCGCACATAATTCGAAACCGAACTCATTTGTTATTAAAGTAAATAAATCGCGGATTTACAACGAGACACCAAATCTCAAATCTCAAATCGTTTATTGCAATCCATAATGTACAATTACAGGTGGTAAATAAAATAAATAATAATAGAAACAATTATGGACCCTGTCGGGCACAGCAAATTTTTAAATAGGTAGAGAGAGGAAGAGCGCTTTATTAATTTTCCTTATTATTAAGTTAGAATTATTTTATATCCTATCACCGTTTGAATTTTGATGTTTTTGAGAATAACAAGAAAGGACAACTTCCAATATTAAGAACATCTTAATATAACCAACCAGGTAGAACTAAGCCTAAATTCGCTAAGCTGGTAAAGTTCTGGGAAACTGAACCTGATCGGCCTATAATGTGCCCACTGCTGGGACTCAGGCCTCCTCTCTCCGACGATCTACCACGTGACCCCAGTGAAAGAAAGAAAGAAAGAATAATATTTATTTGGACACAGTGCGTGAAACACATAATACCAAATTAAAAAATGAAAATAATCATAAAGCAATAATAGTGTGTGCCTCACGGCTGCGCCGAAAAGGTTCATTTCAGCATCATTTCGGTGCGATTAGTAGATGTCACATGTCTCTTCGGATTTTTTGGTTGTAGGACATGGTTTCTTTACAATGTTTTCCTTCAACGTTTTTGAGCAGAGGTGGTGAAAAAAAAAAAAAAAAAAAAAAAAAAAAAAAAAAAAAAAAAAAAAAAAAAGGTGGTGAAATTATTTACACAAAATAAAAGGCCTGCCTGGGTTCGAACCCACGACCTACAACTCGTAAGTTGAGGGGCCGTTCCCACTGGGCCACCACTGCTCTCTGAGCACTGGTTACTAAATAAATATACATGCATGGTTGGGTTATTTAGGAACTGCATCAAACTTTGTTGAATAATGGATATGTATTTCTTGCAAAAATGTTAAGGAAAATATGGCATTGTATCCAGAATTTAATAAGTCGGCAATTAATATAAATAAAGGGTCAGGTCTTAATTACAAATATTACAGAAAATAAGCTCTACTTCGATCTTTGGGCTGTTCATTAATTACGTGAGGCGTTTAGGGTGGGGAGGGGGTCGAGCCGAATCTCACGTGGGGGAGACGGGGTATTTTTTTTTTCCGCAAGAGGCAATGTAAAATTACGGTAAAACTTAAATTAAGTAAAACATGTTTTTTCACTAAAATATGGCTAAATCCTACACGAAAACGAGAGGTGTCACGGGAGACCCGGTTGGAACAAAGTTCCTTTCACTGTGTATTAAGTACCAGCTGATTTCCATTTGGATAAATCTCACGTGAGATTAGGGGGAAGGGGTGGGGGTCAAGCCAAATTTTTATTACAAATTAGAGGATTATATGCAAGATAAGAATGCTTGGAAACATGCTGGTCCTGCTCCATAGGATAATTTAGAATCAAGACAAAATCAAACTGGTTGCAAATTTAATTGTATATTTTATATATTTCTGTGACCAATTTTTTTTTTTTTTTTTTAATAAAAAAAAAAAAGCAAAAATTCCTCGCACACTGACTTATTAATTGTAAAATTTTAGGAAAATCGTCTACTTTTACAATGTTTGTAAATATGTGAGCACCATGTATCTATCACATAATTAGTTTATCTGTTGTTGCTTCATTTTTAATTCTTAATTCTTTTTACTTATTGTGGTATAATAATTTTATTCAAAATATTGTAAAACATTTTAAAAGAGTAACGGTGGAGTTTCTTGCCCATTCTTCTCCATACGAAAACTACCTTTTGGAAGGGGCAACTAGAATCAATTAATTTTTTTTGTAAATTTTTGACGTTCAAAAGTGCCTTATACGGGCCTATTTGAAATAAATGATTTGACTTTGACTTTGAAATTTCACAATATCTCACAAAGGGGGGAGGGAGGGTCGAAAAATCGCCAAAATCACCCTACGTAATTAATGAACGTCCCCTTTCATCAGCCAATGAAAATACGACTATTTTCCTATAATTATAGCAAAGGCAGGAAATTAGTATGAAGAGAAAATAGACAATAGGCTGGCAAAACAAAAGAAAGGGAAAAACATTATTATCCTGTCTTATTGTATGTGGTAGGTAGATTGATTAACCGACTTCAAAGGTTCCGCTAATTAATCAAATGCCATTGAATTGTGAAGAATTCTGACTGATAATTCGTAATTCAGGCTTAGAGAGCAGCGGGACTAACTGCCCAGGAAACACTGTCACTTTTAAAGCATCACCGGCCAGCATAAGTTTTCATAATTATTCAGCCGTATCTCATTGGTGTTATTCTCTAAACATCACTTCGAAATTCAAACGGTGTCTCGCTGTTGTGAATCCGCGATGATTTACTTTAAAAACAATTGAGTTCGCTTTCGGATTGTGTGCGCTTGCTTAAGTGAGGTTCCAAGTAAACTTTACAGAATAGCACTTCAACTTTGAAACTTGACCTCTATTCCCCTGATTGTCTAAGATAATTGTATTCTCTTGTCTCACATGTTGTATAGATAATGTCAGAGGTTAATTTGAGCAGGTTAACTTGCTCAGTCAACCGTAGCTCGCTATGATTGTCTGTTAGCTCAGCCAACCAACGCCAACTGTTCTGATGAGTAATGTTATCAAGATTTTGATGAAGGATCTGTATTTATGATATTGCAGTGCTTATTCTGTAAAGTTCACTTGGTCCTCACTCAACTGACCGCACAAAATTAGAAAGTGAACTCATTTGTTTTTAAAGTAAAGGAAAAGAAAGAAAATACGTTTATAAGAAAAGAACACAAAACAAAAAAGAGCATGTTGGAGGAAAATATACGTCACATCCACGTAAAACAGCCATCGCTCAGCATAATGCTGCGACCCTATGCGAGACAGAACCCCAGGACTGATTTTCAGCGAAAGCCGGCATATTTTTTTTTTATAAAATATTCGCGCCGTAACAGCGTTCGAATTTCGAAATAATGTTTAGAGAATTACAACAATATAACTGCCTTTTCATGGATATCAATGGCGCAAACGGTAAAAACATTTAGGTAGACAAGGTGTCATTTTTATTTTTTAGGTATCTTACAACAAAGGGAAAAGGATCTCCAATTGCAAGTTTCCTTTACGAAATATTTGATACAAGGTCGTGTTACAAACGGCGGAATTAAAATGAGTAAAAATTCAAAAGGTTCAGAAATAACTTTCTTTTGAAATATAAGCCGTAGGTCCAATTTGATCCTTTTTACGGCATTTTTTTCATCTTCGCTTTACGGTTGAACTTGAAAAAATTGGTACAGGCTAGGTAGTAACTTTGACTGTGGCTAGGTCACTTTATACATTGGTATAGTTTATTTTTTCTTTTTCATGTAAATTATTGCCTCACTAAGAATTTCTCCTTACCTATCGAGGGTGCGTTTACAAGATACAAAATCAAACATACCCTGTAGAATTATTCTCTAAATATCAATTCGAAATTCGAACGGTTTCTCGTTGTGAATCCGCGATGATTTACTTTAAAAACAAATGAGTTCGCTTTCGAATTGTGTGCGCTCACTTGAGTGAGGTTCTAAGTGAACTTTACGGAATAGCTATTATATTATTTCTGGCCCCGTATACTACCTTAGTAAAATAAAGAGATCCCGAATGATTGTTTCATTTATTATCATAGCAAGATTTCTAACAAAATACAGGGTCAAAGTAAATTAGCTAGCCAAACTCCACAGATGTGATGGGTAGATATCTCTAAACATGATATAACAAAAATAAATTTATTTGATGACGTTATATTGTTGTTTTCATTTTGGGGTCATCAAGCTTATATAAAAATATAAGTTTAAAAATCAGTTTTTTTTTGTGTAAAATTCCCAGACGTAATGGGAATCATATCTTAATACGATAAAACAGATTATATCAACTCACAGTTGAATTAACAACAGAAGTCACTGACCCAAAAAAAAAAACTCTTTTTTTTCTTGTTTGAGGATCTCGAGGCTAAATAGAGAGGCTAAAATAGAGGCCGCATGGGTCGATCCATCAGGTTAAGCTACGCTTGCCGGGGTAGGTCTATGGATGGGTGAGCATCTTTACATACCGAGACTCCTCGTGTCTTGGAAAGCACGTTAAGCCGTTGGTCCCGGCTGTCATTCGTGGATCTTTGACAGTCGCTACGGGTCGTCAGAAGCCCGAAAGTCTGACAACCAGTCTTACTAAAGGGTATCGTATTACCCAGTTACTGGATGTGGGAGTCAGATAGGTAGTCGCTCCATGTAAAATACTGGTATTCAGGTGCATCCGGTTAGACTGGAAGCCGACCCCAACACAGTTGGGAACAGGCTAGGCAGATTTATTGTTTAGATATCGATACCTATTACGTCCGCGGAGTTTCGCTAGGTATATTAATTTGACCCTGTATATACAAACAAACGCAACTTAGTATAACCTCCCTGCATTCTAAGCAAATTGCAACTGAGCGAGAGTTTCACCAAAACAGTAGAGGTTTTCACGTTTTGCACAAACAAACAGACAAAGCTTTTGGTGTGGCGGTTAAACAATCTCAAACTAATTACTTATGTGTATTTAGCGAAATAACTTGCATATGGTAAAGGGTTCCTTTAAACTTAACTGGCTGTGCCCCGCGGTTTCACCTGCATAAGTCTCGATCCCGTGGAAATATCGGGATAAAAGTATCCTAAGTTGTAACCCATGTCAGAATCTAGACAAAATCTAACTGGTTGCTAATTTAATTTTATAATATTTTTTTTTATAACATTGATTTTACATTCTGTGATTACTGGAACTCACACACTGACTTATTAGTATTACTTGTTAAAATGTTAGGAACATCGTATAATTTTACAATGTTTGTAAATATGTGAGCACCATGCATCCATCACATAATTTATTTGTATGTCATTTCTTAATTTTTTCGTCTCTTCGTCTTTTTACCTATCGTGGTATAGTAATCTTATTCTAGGTGCATCGTCTACACACATAATTATATAATTAATGTAAACAAGATATTCTGAAAACATTTTAACAGTGTAACGGTGGAGTTTAATGCCCATTCTTCTCCATACGAAAACTACTTTTTAGACGGGGCGACTAGAATAAATTTTTATTTTGTTATAAATTTTGACGTTCAAAGGTGCCTATTTTGTGCCTAATTGAAATAAATTATTTGACTTTGACTTCCCATGTGGCAAATTTTATCCAAATCCGTTCAGCCATTTAACCCTGAAAGCGTTACAAACAAATATACAATCTTACAAACATACAACAAATTAAATCTTTTCTCTTTGTAATATTAGTTTAGATATAATAATAATAATAAACCTCTCCACTTTTCAAGCACCTCAGGACATGTTGCCCCCTTGTCGCTACGTCACTATGTGCTAGCGACAGTTTTCGGGGGCCCATTATTGAGTGTGCAAGTCACTCCATGCCATTTTATTCGTGTACATACCTATACAACATGATCAGGCAGGGGCCATAGTCCTTCCATAGTTCAAGGTCACCAGTCAACTTTAGCCACCTAAATCCATAGTCCAATATATTTGTTTCCATATCCTGCAATAGTCCTACACCAACCGGGGGTTGTCCTTGGGTGTACTTGCATAGTACATACAGGGATAATCATCGGTTGGTGCCTCATAACGTCTAGCGGGCCTCTGCGAGTTGGCTTCGGCCCCACGTACGCCCTCCAAAGGATCGGGTCCCCAGGAAAAAAAAAAAGGTAAAAGGAAAAAGGGAATTTTGTGGAAAATGCGACATGACGCCGTGACATGACGCGGCGACACGTCGCCTGCAGTTGCCGCCTGCGGTCAAGTACGGAATGGTACCTTTATAAAATAAACACACTATAAAACTGATTTACATCCGTAAGACGTCCTTGTAACATAAGGTCCAGTTGAAAACCAGCGTCAGACACTAGTTGTCTGGCATTTATGCTGAACTGGGCCTATTTGGCGCAGCCGTGAGGCACACAATAGGTACTGTTTTAAGCTTTCTCTGTTTTTTTTTTTGTTTTTGTGTGAATATTGTGTGCCTTGATCTGAGTCAAATAAATTTATTTTCTTTCTTTCTTTTTCTTTATTATTAAAAGCCTGTGAGGTCCCTGTTGTCCCACTGCAGGGCAAAGGCCTCCCTATGTAAAGCTGATAAGGCAAAGTTCTTGTTGAAGGACTCCAGCTCATCTCGCCATATCCTTCTGGGCCTGCCGCGATGTCGCCTGCCATTGAGGGACGCATTGGGTCATAAGTTTCGCCCTTTGGGCATCTGACATGTGGCAGATGTGTCCAGCCCAATTCTATTTTAGTGTGACTGCTTTCTAAGTAACATTCGTTATCTTTACACCTATAGAGGTATGTTGATCAGAGTGTAAAGCTCACTCATCCTCTATAGAAAAGGGAGAATCCTTCGACCAGACGGGTGTTGTGTCTGGCGGGCAACTGCACGACGATTGATGTCAGGACGATGTATATATACTCGTCGCACGGTAACTCTGCTTGCGCGATGCAGGATTTTGCGTGACGTCAGTGTGATACGTACTTCACATGTGGCGTTATAGATGCCGCCACACATCCTAACAACCTTATAAAAAGACGTTAATTTTAATATGGAGTCAATAAGCAATAAAGCTTTATAAGCTTGATAATTATGTTAATCATACAATCCCTTTTGCTACATCACATAATATACAAGTATACACCAAATCTTACATAATCCATGCAAGGCTTGAACGCTTTCACCAATATGGTACCACGTAATTCCGGCACGACTGAACTCAATTTATCATTGTGCCAAACTCCGGCCGGTCCTAATCTGTAGTCCGATCCTAAGAGGCGCTCTTAAGTGCACTTTGTTAATTTGACAGCTCTCCCCTGTCACTGTCTGTTAGCCAGGGTAGATAATTGGTTTTTAATAGGTAATTAGGAGGATCTTTTTAAAGTGTATAAAGTTTAAATTTCGATCGACCGTTCGAATTTCGAAATGATGTTTAGAGATGTTATAAACGTCATTTCGAAATTCGAATGGTGCCTCGTTGTGAATCCGCGATGATTTACTTTAAAAACAAATGAGTTCGCTTTCGAATTGTGTGCGCTCACTTGAGTGAGGTGAGCAGTGAACTTTACAGAATAGCACTAGCTGGAAACTCGACAGCCTGAAATGCTGTGTGCAAAATCGTGAATGTGCCTAATCGGGTACCCGTCAGGAACGGTTCGCGCGTTGAGCATGCTGTAATATCCGCAAGGTCGCCAACCATTGTCCTTTTTCGGGGCAAGATGGAGTGGAGGTGACCAATAAATCTATGATTAATAAAAGTCTAATAAAATAAGTATAATAACCTTACAGGTAATTATATTTTAGAGCCGTTTGGGGTTGAAACCCTCGAGCCGTGGGGTCCGAGTGCTCACGGCCTCTTCAATGAAATATCAAAACAGCTATTTGACATTTCCCGTGACCCAAGGGCTGGTTTTTACCTTGGGTAGAGGCTAAGCATTGCCATACAACGTGGCAATGCTGCCAGTCTATTGGGTAAATTACCAGTCGACAGCGATGCAGATCAATTTTTCGATGCTATACTATAGTTTTTCAATCGTTTTAGTTAAGTTTGTATATCATTTTGCTATTTTTATTAATTCATTTGAATGTGTCAGTAAATACACAAATCTGTGAAGGTGTTCAGATGAATACCAAGTGAAAGGATTTTGTGGGATATTAAATTAATTATCAATAAATCACTAGATTTATTGATCATAGATTTAACATATCATGTGGAAATTGCGTTTTCAGATCAAGTTTTAAATAAAAACTTACATGCAAAGCGACCTAGTCATTATATTCCAATATTTAACCCGCTGAAAGGTAACTCCAGTAATACTCCTGAGTCTCAAATAGGTAGCTGAATAAATAACCCTTATGTTTTACACCCAATAAGACACAAATTGCCCACAAAACCTGTAATATCGAGGAATATAGAGAAATTTATGATCGAATACTGTTGTTGTTTTATTTTTTTGCTCTGATGCCGTCCATAGATTTTCTTTTGTTACAATATTAGGTTGTGTGCTACTTTTGTATTCTATAGAAATCCTGCTATTTTTATACGAAAATAAAATATTGTGAGATAACGCTAAAGGCTTAATGTTCTCTTTAAGCGACGGAGGTATAAAGAAATAAATAAAGAAAAGACATTTAATTAGGACAGGGGCACACAATGTTATACAGCAGAAAAAAAAAGTGTAAAATGTGATGTAAGAAATTAATAGGAAAGTGTGCCTTACGGCTGCGTCAAAAAGGCACAAATCAGCAAAAATGCTAGGCAGTTAAAATAAGTGCCTGACGCTGGATTTCGGGCCTGGAGTGTGACGTGACGAATGCAAATCAGTTTTATCCCGTTAAGTTCGAAGCTTTGAGACGGAAGCATACAGTATGTTCGTCCATTCAACAGGAATGGACGAACATACTGTATGCTTCCGTCTTCAAAGCTAGCTCAACGATTCTTTTACTTCCTTGGTCCTAATGTATACAACAAAGTTAATACAATCTTACATATGTACTCAATGGTTAAAAATATAAATGCAAAACTACTGTAACGAACTGGCTGATGGATATGGATTATGAAAGTGCAGAAAGTATCATCCAAACCATTAAATAATTTTGTTCGTACTTCCCACTCATTTCTACTAATAAGCACAAATTCTCATATAGCACTTACATGCACATACACATAACACCGTCACACATTCACGCACTACACTACACACGCATTCCTACAGTAAAATCACCTTACATTACACTTCACAAATAGAAAATAGAAAAATAGATATTTATTGTCCAGGTAATACAGTAAGCAGGTTCAACCACCTTTATATTTAGCTCTCTATCTAAACTGTTTGCTAATAGTGATATGTACCTATAAATTGAATGAATATGCCGTTAAATATGATAAATGTTTAAAGGGGTGTGAGCCTGGAGATCTGTCATACAGGTCCCGAACCTAGTTCAGACTCCAGCTCTCACAAAGGTTCTGGCATAAGGCAAATATCGCAACGTAATAAGACTGATCATCCGCCCACTGTAGCATAAGCATAATCAGCATACAACGTTCTCATGCACTGCTGGGACAGTCGCCCTATCTCTGTGAGAGGGAGAAGGACGTGGGCCCAGTGCGGGTTGGTAGATGTCACATTATGTCTTCGATTTTTTGGTTCTAGGACATGTCAGTTTCCTCGCGATGTTTTCTTTCAACGTTTTGAGAGCAGTGGTGATGAAATAAAATAGACAAAATCAAGTGCCTGCCTGGGTTCGTACTCACGACCGTGACGATTCGTAAGTCGGGGCTGATACCACTGCTCCTACCCCGTCCACAGTAACTAGTCTAAATTGAGAAACGCAGCTAAATCAGTTGGGTATTTGGGTTGATGTAGGTTTTTTTATATATACCTACACGTGTTTCAGTGACAATAAATCTTTTTTTTTTCATTCTCAGCTGCGCGAACAGGAGCAATTTTTCTAGCAATTATTGCCTGCTACAATATTTTTGGAAGTGCTGGAGCGAAAAAAAGAGAAAAAATGAAAAAAAAAATACACAAACATACGGCATAAAGATCCATTCATGTTCCATCTTTTGAAAATTTAAAAAAATATAGGTACATATAAAACTGTCTGTAAAAAATATTTATCACGCCCTCTAGAGCTGTTAATTTTATTTTATTCTTGAAAAATTTCGTAAGAATTTTTTTACTCAAAATGATTAATTCGGCACTAAATCGTCTAGCTAGAATAAATTGGAATGAACATTTTATTTTTATTAGTCTGGGTCTGAATTTAATTTAATTTAAATGAAAATTATAGCTTTATTTCATTCATCATTTAACATCACGCCTGTAATCCTCAAAGAGTTAAGCAGAGGTGTACACACATATTTCGCCAGTTACATATTTTGAAGTTCCATGTCAAGGGGGCCTATTGCCGTCAACCGGGCAGAAATCCAGACACCGCGCTGCTACTAAGATATTCCAGATGGAAAAACCTAATAACACTTTGTTCGACCCGGGAATCGAACCTAGGACCTCATGCTCTGCAGTAGCGCTTGCGACCACTAGACCAACGAGGCAGTTTTATATATCAGAGTTTTTGTTTTAAATTATTACTTGACGAGTTATGTCCAGAGAATAAAATGAATCATTTTTAATTAGATTATTTTTCGATAAAAATTATAAATTGTAATAAAATAAGAGCTACCTACTTACTTAGAATTGTAAATTAATGGAATCGATTTTAATAAGATAATTTTTATTTTTTTTATTCGTTATGTATCAATGAATGAAGTAAGTACTTCTATAAAAATATTTAAAATGACAATATGCCCATTAAAAATATAAATATTTTAAAATATCAAAAAAATCACAAAAGTAAAAATGTCATCGAAATCAAAAAATCACAACACACAAAATCAAAAGTGCTTTTAAATTTTAAAAAACCACTTTGCAGGCACCAATTTCGAATAATAACCGTGCGAAAAGGACAGATTTACACGTTTTCTACAAAGTGCAAGCGAGAGAGGCATAGCTGTATCATCAATCGATCAGGTTGCCATGGTAACGGTACAGTTTACAACACAAGTTTGACGCGAAATACAGTCGGTAGCAAATGTTTTACAGACGAAATCTTGAAGGTAGGTTGTACAGTAATCGGGGTGATTTATAGCATCGGATTTGAGCACGGCTTCACCCGTATTTTCCCAGAAATATGACAATACTTAATATTTTACTTGAAATATAACTTCAGTGATAATTTAGGAAATAATTGTGGAAATATTGGAGATGGATTTTTATCAGGATTGGCTAGCAGATGGCCCAACTCTCGTAACATAAATAAGTAAAGGGAATACATTATCGACATAAAACACAAATTAAATTGCATCAAACGAACATTTCATTTTATATTTCATTCGATTAGTCTCGACACAAACTCTCAGTAAATTCAAAACTCACTAGTGGTTAAATGAACTATCTAAATGTCAAATTGATCTTAAAATGTCATTTTATAACGTACATAATCAGCCTATCTCTAATATTTCCACTGCTAAGACACGGGCCCCTTCTCTTCGAGATAGAGTGGGCTGTAATCTACCGCACGAACGCGAGCCCAGTGCGGGTTGGTAGATGTCACATGTCTTAATTTTTTTGGTTCTAAGAAACCGGCATGGTTTCCTCCCGATAAATAGATAGAAGATATAATATTCTTTATTATGTACACCATAAAAATTACAGATATAGATGTAGAAATTTGACGATCTTTTCCATCATCGTTTTGAGAGCAGTGGTTATAAAATTATTAACACAAAGGGTTCGAACCCACGACCTACGACTCATAAGTTGGGGCCGTTACCACTGGGCCACCACTGCTCTTCAATCTTAGGGTTAAAATCACCAAACGTTTCGCCAAGAGTGGCGATTGTACCTACTTACTGGCCAAGAAGCTGGGCCAAGTCAAGAATGAATAGGTACAGAAGAATTTTCTATAATACCACGCATTAAAACAATCATGAATCTATTTGCAAAAAGAGATGGTTTTGTATTTTCCACTTTGTAGTGTTTTTTATGGAAGTCGGTTGTATTTTTTTTTTTGCAAAGAAGTGTTAATTTTTCACTTTTTCGTTGTTGTACCTACCGCACACTGAACACCACTAACCTTCCTGTCACTATAAATAACAGTGACAGGCAGTTATTATAACATCATCCACATAGACTAAGTGGGAAAAATACGTATTATTGAAGCTAACTCAAAAACTACCAAAGCAAAATTAATAAAAAAAAATATAGGACTACCCCCCAAGCTTCTTCAACCAAATAAAAAAAAAATTTTTGAAATCGGTCCACAATTGACGAAAATATCGAAGAAAATAGTATAAAAAAAAAATCATATGGACGAACATTTAAACCTCATACTTTTTTGAAGTCCGTTAAAAAGAATACTGTTTCCGCCCGGGATCGAACCGGGGGCCTTGTGCGTGTGAAGCACACGTGATAACCGCTACACTACGGAAACTTAATATATAATGGCGAAATAACTGTTCTGTTTGTAAACGCAGCGGTGTGAAGCCGTGCGATAAGAAGGCAATTAATCACTTAAATGGTACTTTTCCAAGTTAAACTAACTGACGCACTCAGTCTCTTCAACCAATGTTTAAGTTTCATTGAAATGTTTTCAATTATAAAGGGTCGTATTAAATTAGCTAGCGAAACTTTTTATTTTCGTGTGGTTAGTGACTAACCTGGTGTCACAGTTTTAAAGCATCCCCTAGGCCTCTGACTTGGCTTCACATGCCATCGAGAAATATCTCTCAGGTATGCGCCGGTTACCTCACGATATTTTCCTTCACTGTTTTTGAAGCAAGTGATAATTATACAATACGCCCATGAATCAGAAAAGTGAAAGGTGCGTGCGTTGGGTTCGAACTCAAGACCTATGACTTGGCAGTCCGACGGTCACACTACTAGGCTAAACCAAATCGTTAACAAACAAACAGAAATTAAAATGATGAGTTTTTTCTTGGGTAACTTATAAAATAAGTTATAAGTTTATCAGTTATAAAATAAGTTTTCTTTGTGTAAACTTCACAGACGTGATGGGTATCGTATCTAAACACGACAAAACAAAACAGATTTTCTCAGCTAATACTTTAATTTACCTAAACCTATTTTTTTTTTGTCGTTTGTACAATATTTAAAAAAAACTGAACGATCCGAAAGGGGCACACAGGTACTGGAATGACATTACCAAAAAAAGTAGTAAAAAATCTTATTATTATTGAAAATAAAAAAGTTATTGCTATTTAAAATTCACATTTTTAGTACCAAAATTACCCTAAATCCATTGAAGATGTGCAAATTTTTAACAGGGGTCATTACATAAGTTATGACTTGTAGACACCCGCTAAACGACTCCTGCGCCCCATGTACTAACCCGATAAAATCTCTCATAAATCATAAATAAATCATTTAATCGTTTGTTAAACATAGGTAACATAAAACGGTCTTAAGCTATAATACATAGTGCGCTATGTTTTGTCAACAATGACATACAAACAAATTCAATCAAATTAAATTATTATACAGATTAATTAAAATTGTCATTAGAATGTCATTATACAGATTAATTAAAATTGTCATTAGAATGTCATTATACAGATGTCAATATCATTATACAAATTAATTAAAATTGTCATTCAGAAACTGGTCCAATGTGTAATAGCATTTATTAAGTAGTAAGTTCTTTAAAGTTTTTCTGAATTTTCGTACTGGCATACATTTGATTTTGTCAGGTATTTTATTAAAAACTTCGGGAGCAAAACCAAAGAAACTTTTCTTCATCAGTGCAGTTTTACATTTGACATGGCATAATGTGTGCGTATATTGAGAACGTATGGGTAATTTCTTGACTGCGGCAAGTTTTTTAAATAGGTGGGGATTATTTTTCACAAACAAGGAGGTTTCCAGAATGTATAAACAAGGAAAGGTTAAAATATTGAATTTTTTTAAATATGGAATACAACTGTCAGTTCTGTGCAATCCAAATATCGACCTAATGCATCTTTTTTGCATTTTAAAAACAAGTTCTCGATTTGTTGACTGTCCCCAAAAAACAATACCATACCGTAGAACCGAGGACACCAATCCATGATACGCCGTTAAGAGAGTTTCATTGTTTACTTTATTTGACAGTTGAGATAGAAACTCTCTCATTGAACTCTCATTGAAAAAAATGTGTCGATTATTTTTTTCCTGATTGTTTCCACGTAAAAATACTCTCAGTACGATACTTAAAAACACCATCACGGATCGGACAGAGTTTTTTTTTACATGTTATTTAACGATAGTCATCAGTTTACCACGTCCGCGGAGTTTGGCTAGCTAATTTAATCTGACCCTGTAGTTCGTACAGATTCGAGAGAAAATGACTATTGCTATTAATTATCTATTAAAACTCCTTCAAAACTAGCTTAATTCCTATCTTAAATTCAAAGTTATCAAAGACTTTGAAAGACAACTTTCGGTAGAAACGGCTGACAATTAGTTACCTTTTGTCAAAGTTGGGAGATTTCGAAACTTCTGGAAACAATTTTAAGTTTGAATTAAACGCTTATTTATATTTCGATTTTAATCGTGATGAACAATCTTCGTTAAGGACAAAGAAATTGTACGATATTTTAATAAGTTCATATACAGTGGCTTTATTATAATTACCAAATTATTAAAGGAGAACATCGTAAAAAATCCTGTAGTACTATTCTGTAAAGTTCACTTGGAACCTCACTCAAGTGAGCGCACACAATTCGAAAGCGAACTCATTTGTTTTGAAAGTAAATCGTCGCAGATTCACAATGAGACACCGTTCGAATTTCAAAGTGATGTTTAGAGAGTGACACTTCTGGACTCAATGATTGAAATCATAAACTTATAGAATGGACTGAGCGTTCCGTATTCAATTTTGCAGTGAATACAGCATGCGAAGTACTCACGAAGCGAATTTGCGGCCAGTAATTGTCTCTTTCTAGAATTCTGATTTTGAATAGACCAGGTGGTTGAAATAGCGAACACGCAGTGAGCAAGCGTGATGAACAATGGTTGTTCCTTCTGTTTAAGTAATCCTTTACCCTTCAGTAGGATTATAACAGGTTGATAATATTATATACAAGCTTCCCAGGCATAAAATTAGACACAAATCGCTTAAGAGTATTATCTTGGGACACATTTTGGTATACCGTCAATTTTCAAGCCGATCGGCTTATATGAAAGTAGGTGCGAATTTGGCTATAAAATATTTTGATCATGTAGTAAAATGTTATCTCGAATACCTAGGTGTCGATAAATTATCAATTTGAGGAGGTTGAAAATTGATGGGATTTGAGCTAAAATGTGGTGACTAGTATAGGTGACGTTGTGGAGATGAAGAACTGCTGTTTCATTCTTCAAAAACCTCACGTCAAAATTCAAACGGTGTCTCGTTGTGAGTCCGCAATGATTTTACTTTAAAAACAAATGAGTTCGCTTTCGAATTGTGTGCGCTCACTCGAATGAGGTGAGCTGTGAACTTTACAGATTAGCTGTAAAGGGCTGATTTCTGAACTTTGGTGCCATGAGCTCAACTTATCTCCTTTTATTTAGCCAATTTTCAGGCTTACCAAGTTTTCTATAAATTCTAGTTACCTAACATATTTTATCAATAAAAGAATATCTGCCAACCGAGATCAAAAGTACCTATCTTGAACTTTTCGAACCAGCTTCATGTGTGTGACAGCAAATAGATTTTAAAATGTCCACAAAACATATCTTACGTGGTCTAAAATGTTCGGCAAATATCTGTTTGAGACATCTTAAGGACATATGTGGCTGTCACCATTAGATTGTGAGAACCGTTAGTTTATAACCTATCGGTGTTATTGTCGAAAAATTGTGGACTGGATGAAATGGGTTAGGTTAGGTCAGAAATGTGACCAAACACGCGCGAGCCGAGCGAGCGTAGCGAGCGGTGCCACGGTAGCGGCCGGCGAGCGCTACTTCCAAGTTGCTCACAGCTAGGCAGGCTAGTAGTAGCTAGGCTAGTTCTTGCGCAAAGTATGTTAAGATGCAAGCAAGTTACCAGTTCACAATTTTTCGGTTTCCCATGGCTAGATTATAAATTATCTAAAAATAAGGCGTTGCATTGTAAATGGTTTGTCGCAGTTCATAATATATCGACAGTTTATAATCTAACTAAAATAATACCGATAGAAGTACATAATTATACGGTGACATGGCTAAGTTATTTCCTTCAAAATTTACATTTTATTAAGCTGCTTGATTGATTTGTGAATCAATGATCTGCCTAGATTTTTCCCAACTACGTTGGGATCAACTTGTAGTCTAACAAGGTGCAGTATTTTACATGGAGCGACTGCCTATCTGACCTCCACAAACCATTTAGTGGTTAACACGATACCCCTTTTTAAGACTGTTTGTCAGACTTTTGGGTTTCTAACTACCCGTAACGACTGTCAAAGATCCACAAACGACAGCCGGGACCAACGGCTTAACATGTTTCACGGAGAGGTCTCGATATGTAATAGATGGTCACTTTGGTCACCCATCCACGAACCGACAGCGGCAACCATAGCTTAACCTTAGATCGAACCATGCGGCTGTAATCATGTAGCCTCAAGCCCCTTACAAATAAGGCTTCCCCTTTACAAATAACGTGTTTAAATAACCTTGCTTGTAACATTGTTATTGTGTGTATTACATAGGAAAGTTTCCAATATGCGTCGTATAGAGACCATGGTTGTATTTGCTTTATGTTGTGAAGTGGAAGAACAGCAATATTATCAATCATTTGAACCACACCACATTTGTAATGGCAACTCGATCACAGTGGTGACGAAATTGACTGCTCCTTATAGCACAGGAGTCCTCCTTAGTTTAAGCCCAGTTGTACATGTACCACCAAGTTATAAAGTTGTCTTGAACAAATAAATATTGTTTATTGTTAATCAATCAGCTCAGCCTATCGTCCACAGCCCACTGCTGGACGCGCGACGTGCTTCACAAGCACGGGATTTTTTGCAAATTAGGAGTTTACGACCTAATTCGGTCATACAGCGATCGCTATCTATGTCGAGACAGTAGCCCTGGACTCTTTAGCTCCAACGGCCATCGGTCGTAATCGGTCGGTAGGTAATATTTATAGTAGTAACAAAAACATCTCGCCGGAATAATCCATTAAAATAATTACTTAGACAAACAATACCCTGTCGAATAGTATTACCTTGTTATTAGAGAAGTTGATACCTATAGGTACTAATATTTTCTTTACTCAAGTGATATTGAAATGAATACCACCCATCTAGAATTTTCTTATATACTTAACATGTACTTAGCGTAGGTGTTGAATTCGTTTCCAATATTTTTAGATAAAGATAAAGATTTTGGACAGAATTTGTTATTTAGTTCAAATTCAAAATATTTTATTTCACATAAACCTACACGGGCACTTATGAAACGTCAGAAGCTAGGTGCACGGTTCCAATTGGTCGATTCCTATGGTGAAGAGCCGGCAAGAAACTCCACGGTTACTCGTTTACATGAAGATACTTCTATCTGATCTTCTCCACAAATAATACAGCCAAATCACTGGTTAAAACCATGCTATAAATTCTATCTGAATGTTTCATGATATTTTAGACAGTCCTTTGGTGTGGGATGCAATATGTGTCGATAACCTTGTGCCATTCCATCTTCCTAGTACGGTGGGTTGTGCTGGAGCGGCTGCTACAGGTGCAACACCTCAAATGGCGAAAATATTTATAACTCCAATGGTCATCGTAACTTACCCGTTAAACGATTTAAAGATTAAAACCAAAATTTGTAAAAAAGGGTACTATAAAATTTCTGATTATTTAGAAGACAAAAAGGCTTGGGATTGAGCTGCTTGCTTTGCGATAAAACTTGACATTTTAATTATTATGTAAAATCATCAAAATATACCAGTTTTATGTACACATTGACATTGTTGAATATTATATACAAAATGACATGATTACTTTGTAAAGTATTATATTGTTTTAATTACCTATTGTGAATGTGAGAACTATGTGAATCCTTTTTTTTTTCTTTCTTAGTTTTTAATGATGGTCTGGCAGTTTGAGTAGATACTTTATGCGGCCTACCCAAATGTCCTTTCTTTTGGTATTGTTCGTCGAGTCGTTGAGCTCTGAGTTGAGCTCCACGATTACTGACAAATGTTTGCACTGACTGGAAAGGTCCACTCAAATTTGTGCGGTTCTTTCTTCAAAATACCATTTCAGACACTAATCTACATGGTTCTCATATGGCCTGATCAAGCTTATCTCTAGATTTTAAAAGAGGCTGCTACCTCGGAGTTTGTTTCAGCCTTTCTTCTCAGAGTAGTCAGATAGGATACGCCGACCTCATATAGCTTTTTTTATTTATTTTTATTTATATGAAGTGTAAAAGTGATTCCTATATCCTATTTACAGAATAAACAATTTTATTTCATCGGTTCTATAGCTAATATATGGCTGGCCCATCGCCACTTCAGCTTGGGTATTCTATGAGCCATGTTGACAACATTGGTTTTCTACGGATAACTGCAATACCGGCTCATGTGCGTGTAACTACACCGCCACCCCTTACACTATTTATCTACCGCACAACGTCAACGGGACGCCAACGAGAGACGAGATTATTCTAACTGAACAGACAGCTGTGGTGCTGGGGAGTTTGGTGCGCCACTTCTTCTTCCCAGCTAAAGCACTAGGAAGTGGTGAAGGGCGGGCGTTTTCGGGGACTGTCTTATGTAATTTTGACGTTCGAAAATGATTCTCAGCCTAGTTGGAATAAATTACTTTCGAATTTGAATTTGAACCAAACGTGATGTCCTGCACGCGTAGCATGAAAACCATAGAAAAGGGTTTTCTACGGGTTTTGTCGACGAAGGAATAGACAAAATGAAAGATTGTGATTGTTTTTATTTGTCATTTTGTCTATTCTTCTGTCGACAAACCCCGTTTCTATTGCGGTCATGCTAAGCGTGCTGGTGGTGTGCGGTGGACACGCTGCCATAGTAAATGTATGTTATGTATCGCTACTTCGGCGCCGTCATTTCGTTCTCGTTGACGTCCCGTTTACGGGTTGGTGGACAAACGGCCGTACTCTTCAAACCGGAACACAGCAATACTGCTTATTAGTCCGAATTTAGTCAAGAAAGTTATGATAACTTTTACAAGCAAGTGTAAATACCGACAAAATTAACAAAAATAAGTAAATAATTACTTAAAGCAAATCACCCTCTATTGATACAAAAGGTATTCGGAATAAGGGCTGCGCATTATACAAAGTTTCATTGAAAAACTTTTCATAACTTGAAAATGGCAATATTGTTTATAAAACAGTCTTTGAAAGTCAACAACATCATATCAGGCCTGTATTAGCCGAGGGGGAGAGCAGTGTCCTATTAGTTCAACCAGGTTTCAGACTGGCTAAACTAGATTCATCTTTCATGGGGTACTATTTAAAATGTTACATTCGTCCCCACATATTTCAACTGAATTCAAAAAACGAAATTCAAATCTTGTATAAAACGCACACTATGCAGGCAGGCATATTATAAGTTGGGGGACTACATCGCTGATAAAAATGCTTGGTTCAATGCTGGTCCTACTCCACAATCACAACTAATTGATTAACATTTGAAAATACTGTTGAAGCTGCTGAAGACTGTAAGACCATCTTTGCATTGTATTGCACAGCACAGGTGTGAGAGCTATGCACAAAAGAGCTACCATTCACCGAATGTGCCCTGCAGGGCCAACATGACAAGCGCGAGAACGCTCTTTTTCTCGTTCTGTCGAAATTTGTCTACGATTCTGACGTCATTCTAATCCCTAACGTAACCGTAAACGACGAGTAACCTCGAAAAAGGCATTTTGACACTTCTATATCTCGCGACGAGAGACCGATGTTGCAAGTTATTAAAAACAAATTATTTTTTTTCGATTCCGTTTCATTCATTAAATGGTGCCGATGCTCTTATCGTTAATTTTTGATTATTTCTGTTAACCGACGATTTCCCATTCTGAAATAGACTAAACTGACACAACTTAACAATATTTTAGTTTGACTGAGTTATTAATTTAGTGAAAATGGCAATTTTGCTATTCTAAATGTTACGTTTTTCACCTAAAATTTTGATTTACTAAGTATTTAATCTCGATTAGAAATGTGTAGAAATTAATTGTCATGAACTAAAATTCACACCAACACCTCGACTTTTTTTTTCTTTTCTTTTGCTTATATCTCGAAAATGTGTGTCCTATCGCAAAAACAATGAAAATTTCAACCCCCTTATTAAGCCTATAAACCCCTGATACTCAACATGTAGGTAATAATTTTTCATATTTTCCATACAAAAAACGAAAAAATCCATATAAAACACGTCGTTCCAAATTGGATCAAAGTTGTCTAATATAATAAATGAATTGAATATAAATAGTAGTTTAAAACTAAGTATTTTAATTATTAATATAATGTAAAATAAAATTATGACTAAAATAAATACAATTATGAAACTGCCATGTTATTTTGGAGTTTTTTTTTTGTATCATACTACTCTTCTTTGAAATGACAGAAGAATCGGAGATTATCTCGTGTTGAATTGTCAAAAATCGAAATAATGGCACCTTAGTTATTTCGATTTTTGACAATTCAACGTTAGGGTTTGTCAAAAAAAATAAAGTTTGACAGAAGGAGTCGACTATTTTGTATGGAAGCGCTGTCAGAAAACGAGAAAAATAGACGACAATACTCACGCGAGAGCGAGTAATTGTCGCGTGTGTCTTGTTAGGCCTGCTGGCGGCTGTGAGTATGTCATGCTCACTCAGATGTCTCGCTGACGGTGGCGCGTGTGTTGGATCATTTAGCTCCCTTCAAAATGGTTGAGCTGAATGGTGCTCATCCATGTGTCATGTTCGTGAACGGACGCCGTCAGTTGGGACTGGCCAACTCTTAGCTGCCATGGCTTATTTTAATTTTTGAATTGTTCTTTGTTTTATCTTTTTATTACGGACGCTTCTAACGTGCACGTCTTTTTACATTGTTCGCACATGTATAATTTTAACATGAATGATGTAACCAATAGTTTGTATCAAATTTTTGATTTAAAAGAGTGTCCGTGGAGTTAACTGGAGTTTCTTGCCCGTTCTTCTACATAGGTACCTACTACGCTTTGGAATAGCTTCATATTTCTGACTGACCGACTCCTTGACAATTCAAAAGTGCCTGTAAATGGTTTAATTGAAATAAATGCTTTGAGTTTGAGTTGAGTGTATACTATGTACAGTACCTACACAAAAGAAAATAGGGTGAGATATTGGAAAAATGTCGAAGGACGGACCGAAATATAAACAATGCTAGATAAAGAATTGAAGGAGACACGATCGAATCTTGATTAAATGGTTCTTATTTGCTATTTTTCTGATAAAACATTTTATTTTGTTTGAGGTCCTGATGATTGAAGTTTTTTATTACCTACAGTTTTTTCTGCATCTACCCAAAACGAGAATTCATTGCAAAAAGAAAAATATAAAATAGTTTATTGTCCAAGTAACACAGTAAGCAGATTTACAAGTTAACACTTTGGTTGGTATATTGGCGTGTACTAGCTGACATACCTATAGCTATTAATTTATAATTTAAATTATGTTTTGTATTGCGTAATGTAAATTATTTTGCATACTATTATATAGATTTTTTTTTCTAACTGAACAGACAGCTGTGCTGATGGGGAGTTTGTTGCGCCACTTCTTCTTCCCAGCTAAAGCACTAGGAAGTGGTGAAGGGTGGGCGGTTTGGGGGACTGTCTTATGTAACTTTGACGTTCGAAAAGTGCTGATTCTCGACCTAGTTTGAATAAATGACTTTAGAATTTAGAATTTTGACACTAAATTGAGACGATATGAGTAGCTTAAAATATTACCTACAGCTATGTTACAAAATATTATTTGCCAGTGAACCCCGAACTAGACAGTTAGTCTGTATCTTGAGGCTAGTTAATAATTAAGTAAATTAATAGTAATAAAATAAAAATTTACTTGTCTTTTACAATAGTAAATAAAAAATCAAAAGAAGGCAGATTTGAGTGGCAACGGCGGAAGGGGACGCCCTAAAACAACATACTTACATATATGATGTACTTCATAAAAGTCAGGTGCGTAGTATTCGCAACCGGCGTGCGTGTACGACCAAATGTATGAACGTAAACGGAGCAAAAGGAGTATGTAAGGATCGCAGCAGATGGCGTTCTGAAGTTTCTGTCTACACATACGGGAAGAACGAAAAAAAAAAAAACAACGGGTTGCCGTGAGTGCCGGCAGAAGTGAAAACTTGAATATTAACGTTGTGCATTTTTTATATTTTGGTACTACTCTCCCTCCGTCTTACGAATTTTCGATCAGGTCACGTGTCCTTCCGCGAGTATAAAATTTTTTACCCATCACAAAAAAAGTGCACAACGCCGCTAAAGAAGTCTTCACTACAAAAATCAACTTCCATCCATAATAAAAGTGAAGTGATGTTCTTTTATTTTTATACGTCTTACGACTTTTCGATCAGGACACGTGACCTGACGCGAGTTTAACATTTTTGACCCATCACAAAAAAATGCACAACGCCGCTAAAGAAGTTTTCACTTCAAAAATGAACTGGTATACGTGTATAATTAAGTTACCATTCCGTACCCGACCCCAGGCAGTAATTGCATGCGACGTGTCGCTGCGTCATGTCACGGCAACACGTAGCGGCGTCATGCCGAACCCGACCACAGGCGGCAGCAGCCCGTATTCCAGTCGGTAGATAGGTAGATAGAAGATAGAAAAACGTGTTATAGCTCGAGCGTTGGCGGCACTACTGGTCTGCGGTCGGGCTGCACGTGTCGCCTGTCCCTCGCCCGTAGCTGCCGACGACGTGTCGCTAGCTACGGAAGGTATTTCATAGAAATTCATAGAAACCAGTCGTGTCGCGGCGAGACGTCGCCTGCAGTTACCTCCTGCGGTCGGGTACGGAACGGTACCATAATGCAGATTAGCAAAAAAAAAAAAAAATAATGGAACGCGTTTATTTTCAATCTATGTTCCATTAATCACATTCAAAAGTGTCCCAAAACCTATTGCACAAAACCAAGTCCCAGAAAATTAGTTCCCTCCTTAATGAAAATAGTTACTTATCTATATATATATCTATAAAACCAACTGTCTACAAAAGAATCGTCGGAACTCAGCGCTAATGAGTGTCCGACTGCTTCGAACAAAAGCGGCCATGATGGCTAAGATAAATCTACAAGTCTAAAGACTGAACCATAGCAAAAGAAAACAGTAGATGATAGAAATGAAATGTATCTACAATCGAATTAACTATTCGGTATAATAATAATATATATAATATATATAATCAGCCTATAACGTTACCACTGCTGAGACAAAAACCCCCACTTTGTGAGATGGGCTGTAATCTACCACGCGGGCCCAGTGCGAGTTGGTAGATGTCACATGTCTTCAAAATTATGGTCTTCAAATTTTTGGGAATATTTGGTATACTGGCAGCTAAATTTCAAATACTTTTAAGTAATTTTGTGAGAATGCTAAGTAGTCGATTCCTCATTAAGACAAGATTAAAAAAATCGACATCTTTTTAATAAAATAAATACATCCCAAAACTGTAGTGTTGTTCTCTAAACATCATTTCGAAATTCGAACGGTGGTGTGTCGTTGTAGATTCCGCGATGATTTACTTTTAAAACAAATGAGTTCGCTTTCGAATTGTATGCTTCCAAGTGCTTGTGTGGGGCCGAATGAACTTTACAGAATAGCAATACTTAACAGGCATAGAATGCAAGCCAGACGTTGGTTGTTTCTTACGCCCTGAAGCTGTAGGCATTTATATTTAGGCGGAGTGAAAAAGGAAAGAAAAAATGGTTTATTTGTCATAGAAACACGTGCATTTAAAAAGGTAAGTTAACTCGAATAATGGAGAAAACTAAAGAAGAAAATAGAATCAGGAGCACAGAACCAAAATAGTCGGCGGCTGCAGTCCGCGTCGTGACTATGACAAGAAGGCTGCCACTCAGCATGATGTTGTGTTTAATGGGAACCCACAGAGTCCCTAATACCTCAGCTCAAATTCATTCCTTATCTCGCTCGCATGATACAACTGCTCGCGTACTGAGTGAGAGCGAGACTGTGCGGCGGGGAGAAGGCTTCAAGGCGCCAATAGTATAGGTTTTTTTTTTACGGCAAAAATAATTATAATAAAAAACATAGCATCTGCTTTATAGTTAGTTCAGTTAATATGCAAAGTTTCATGATCTAAGTGAGTGAAGTATTTTTTGAATACCAGCGTTTTATTGTTCGGCTTGGAGGTAACTTTGGAAAAAAAATCTATCAAGAAAATCGTATTTTTGTCAAACATAATCCTCAACTTTACCATATATTTATTTCAAAATTAATTCAGTTACAGTATTTTCGATATAACGGAATATCATTCTAAGCTATTTGAGCAGTACTCATCGACTCTTAAAGTCACCCTTCTACGCATTCTTATTCTATGGCCCAAACAAGATAAATTTAATAGACTATCTGTCTTTAGGCTGTCAGACGGTATTCAACAAGTATTGTCTGTAATATATATAAGTTAAAGTTCACTTGTTGATCTTTGTAACGGATACTGAAACAAAATATCAACTGGTACTTAGCTTACAAGTTGTAAGGGTGTTTTTCTGGATGATTCTGGCGTCTTGCCAGCTACTCAGAGCATAATTATCTGTAGTGTATTCTCATAGTCAATCGTAGCAGTATTTAGGAGAAAGGACATACATAAAACTGAAACTAATGCCTCGAACTGTCTCGTTGGTCTAGCGGTCGCATGTGCAACTGTTGACCATGAGGTCTTGGGTTCAAATCTCAGGTCGGGCAATGAGTTATTGGGTTTTTTATCAAGAATTTCTCAAGAGCAGCCCGGAGTCAGGATTCGGCTCAGGCTCGCCCCCTGCCACTGATTCGTCGCCATGCCTATGACTTAAACATAACTGGCGAAATGTGAGTATACTGTAAATACATCTCTGCCTAACCCTTCCAGAAATACAAGCGTGATGTTGTTTTGGAACGAATGCTTTGGAATAAAGGAAACAGTAGGAAGACGATGAATTATTATGTAGTTGTAGACCAATGGCATGTTAGTTATAATTGTGTATGTTGAAAATACCGCAGTGTCTTAAGACGAAAGTCTTTGACTAGTGCGTGTTGCCAGTGATGACCTATGGCACTGAAATGTGGTCGCTCACAATGGGCCTTACCAGAAGGCTAAAAGTCACCCAAAGGGCAAGGGAGAGGGCTAAGCTTGGAGTTTTCCTGCGTGATCGATCGCAGGAGAACCAAGGTAACCGACATAGCCCGAAGAATAACTAAACTGCAGTGGCAGTGGGCAGGGCACATTGCTCGCAGAACAGATGGCCGATGTGGCCGAAGGGTTTTGGAGTGGCGACCGCGTACCGGAAGACGTAGCGTTGGAAGACCTCCCACAAGATGGGCCGATGACCTTGTGAAGGCCACAGGAATCCGCTGGATACGGGAGGCACAGAACCGATCGAAGTGGCGGTGCTTGGGGGAGGCCTATGTCCAGCAGTGGACGTCTTCCGGCTGAAATGATGATGATGTTGAAACTACGTATACCCAGTACAAAGAAAGACTACCTTTAGCTAGAAAGGCGCGAACAGTGTGAAGAGTAAACACTTCTTGGCATTAAGCCAAGTAATTGTTTAGCTGAGACAAATCCCTTATTTCTTGAAAACAAGCTAGTTTATTGTTGCTCCTTCCTTCTTACTTTTGTTGCTCGTTCAACAAGTGCTACTAAAAGGCAACATATTTTATGTAACACGGTTAGACCCAAGCTTTTACTTCAAATAGGTATACTTACAAAAATTATGTCAACAATGTAGCGACACTCCTTTAGGCTGCTTTTCCACCAGGGTTATGCTATGCGTCGTTGCTATGAATGCGTTTGATATCCACCAATCATATTCATTGGTACACATAGCTTAGCACTGGTGGAAACGGCTTCAACTAAACTGTGTTTTTTATATTTATGGAAGGATGCGTGCTATGAATGGGAGCTACGGCGAGTGGAGTAGCTATGTGCACCGTGCCTTCCCTACTGTCGATGTATCGCATAGCTCGAGCTGCGCGTCTTCCTCGCACAGCTACCTCGTGGCGGCACATCTTCATACCACATCTTACTCGCTCCGCTACACAGATTAGCATTAGTGGACTCGGTCACATAGTTTCGTAGCTTAGCTTTCACATCCTCGCAACATAGCTGCATAGCACATCTCTGGTGGAAAAACAGCCTTAGTGATGTTTTTTTGTAATAATTAATTATCATGGCTTAACCACTAGCTCTAAAATATAGACCCAGCTATCTAATTGCGTAAACATTAAGACTAATCTGTTTCATTTTGACAGTTCAAAAACATTCATTGCGTTATTTACGTTGTTGAGCAGATGGTTTTCTAGAATTTCTGATGCAATGGATTAGCAATCTCTTTCAAAATTATTCAGATTGTGATTGATCGTTTATAACGCAATTAGGGTACAAGCCTAGTTTTGGAGTAAGCATCAGGTTTTAAAAATACATTTATGTTAGAATATGATTTTTTGACTGCCTTAGTCTAGTGGTCGCAAGCGCTACTTCTGAGCATGAGGTCCTGGGTTCAATTCTCGGGTCGGGTAAAGTGTAATTGGGTTTTTCCATCTGGAATTTCTCAGTAGCAGCCCGGAGTCTGGATTTGTGCCCGGTTGATGGCAATAGACTCGCCCCTATTACATGGGACTTAAATATAGCTGGCGAAATGTGGGTGTACTATAGGTACACCTCTGCCTAACCCTTTGGAGAATACAGGCCTGATGTTATGTTTTGTTATGATTTTCGGACTTTTTGTCTGTTACATCGCGTACTCGCGCGGTGATCGCTTTCGGTTAGTACACGGGGTTAGTGTACTAATTCCAAGTTGTCCATTTTATCGCAGAAGTTAACTGCCATAACCGATACTATCTATCCAAAATGTAAGAGCAAGAATATAAAGGAGTTTATAACTCATTTCAAAAGAGAAACAACTGGCCGTTATTATAATTAAGTGTCACAGACTACCTTGAAAGTTTGTTGCAAAGCAGTTTGCTTGAAGGACAAACATAATTGTATTGTTTACGTTGGTGGAAAACAAGATGGTTGTCTATGTTCACTGTTTTCTGAGCCTCTAGAACGAACGCACGTCATCTTCTTCTTCGATGGTAAAGCATGTATTATGTTAAACGAGTTGGGCCCAGTAGGGGCAACTCCAATCACGGCATCAGTAGCATTTTTTAGGTCCTCAGAAGTGGTGTGTGGATACTTTGGACAGTGAAATATTTGACAACTATTTGCGACGTTGAAAACTTTCAGAATGTACAGCCTTAAGAGCGAACAGGGTCTGCGAGGAATTTGAAAAATAGGTATTTGAAGAAACTATTGCCGTCGTCTTACCTCAAGTCTGCCTCCGTAGAGTGCGATAGGGACAGCCGCAGCTCAGACCGATTATATCACAAGAAAATTTTCGTATTCCCCTTTTTTCTCCTCCAAAACTGAGCCGATTCAATTATTTTTAACATTAAAAATTTAAGAAAGAGTATTTCTAGGTTCCTATAATTTTCTTTTATGTTAAAAACTTTTCGAATTTGTGTGGTAGTCCTCTAATTCTCTCATTTTTGTAATTTTTGGAGGGTCATATTTTCTTTACCAATAAGTTGCTGAAAAAAAGGAAATAACAGGGACGTGTCTACAGCAGACCTTGATTTTATGAAAAAATATGATTGCTCTAGAGGCATTATTCAGGAAGAAAAAAGGGGAATACATTTGTATGGAGAATCGCAGGCCCTGTTCTCTCCGATTAACAACAGACTATCATCTATCACTCCACCCTTCCTACTACATCATTGTCAAAAAAACTATCCCGTTTTGACGTTTCACCTGTCAAACTCAAAGAGAAAATAACAGTATAACCAATATAGAGTTTCGTCGAATAGTAACTATTTGATGGATGTGACAGGCTGACAGTTATACTGAAGCTTTCGTTTAATGGCGGTCGCTGGAGCAAAAGTTTTTATTTTCATGTCAACGGTGCGTTGTGTTCCACGAGTGCCTCAAAGAGATGTCAGCACAACTGACGGGGTCCGCTAGGGCCGATGCCTGCCGGGGTCGCGGGAATGCCCGAAAGGGATACCGTGGCTCCTGGCAACGTACAAGCAACTGAAGGAACACGGGTGAGTTTCAGTCAGTAAGAGCCTGACACGCCCTCCCGCTCAGAGCGGGAGAAGCTATTTGATAATTTCCCAAACAAAAAAAAAATTAAAGTTACAAAACCACCACCACAGAAGAAGTACCAGAGTTCTTGTCTGGCCTACACTGTCCTCCTATACCTAATATGAAAACATTGTAAAAGCCAATTATTTTTAAAAGAGTAACTGTTGAGTTTCATGCCTACACTTCTCCATAGGAAATGACCAATTGGAACCGTGCACCTAGCTTCTAACGTTTCATAAGTGCCGATTTAGGTTTATGTGAAATAAAATATTTTGAATTTGAAACCATTGAAAATCTTATTAAAAACACTAGCTGCAACATATGTTACATAAACAACATATTTATTGAAAACTTGCCACAGAATGTAATACTTTCTATGAATAAAAACCGGCCAAGTGCGTGTCGGACCACGCACAATGAAGGGTTCCGTAGTTGGGATGAATTTATCCGATAAACTAACTTAACTTTGTGGTTAAAAAACATGCTCTGAATACATTGATATACGTCACGTTCAATTCTCCTGCGAAATTTCATGATTCTAGGTCAACGCCAAGGACCCTTTAGGTTTTGATTTATTTGAGAGTATCAAAATGTATCGCATAAATGGCCGTATTTTTTATTACGTTGACTTAAAAGCTTGAACTTTTTAAAGCTCTAAGGGACCGTAGACTTTCATATTTGATATTAATTTGAACTTGATACCTCCACGCGTTCCTGAGAAAAAGGGTCTTGACAGACTGACAGACAGACAGACGGACAACGAAGTGATCCTATATGGGTTCCGTATTACCTTTTGAGGTACGGAACCCTAAAAAATAAAAGACATTAGACTGGAAACTAACTCCAACATAGTTGGGAAAAAGCTACGTAGATTAATTATTGATTGTAAATCTAAAGCCATATTTAACTCAAGTGTCTATGAGATGTTCTTAAAGTCAAATGCAGGGAACCCACTTCACATTTTCGTAGCACTCCTGAATCAATACATACCTACATTCGGTCAGTGGGTCGTCTTAGGATATTCTCTTTGTTTTTAACCTCCAATATTTTTGCTCGTGCAGTACCATATACAAGGTCCCATTAAAATAGATGAACAAATTTTAACACAGCGTTCAGTACGTCTAACCAAAAATATCCAAGCAAAAAAACACTGTTTAAAGTGATTTTATTTTGACCTAAAATAATAAACGGCATTGGGTAACCAACATTTTTAGTGTATTTTCGTTAGGCGATTTATTTTTCTGGTAAGTATCTAATGCGTTTTACTTATATTTTTTTTTACTATTGTCCTTATTTTGGTGGTCTGAATGATTTCTAAAATTTTGTCCACCTATTTTAATGGGACCTTATATGTACGGAAAATAAAAGAAGACCGACCAAGGGCGAGTCGCACTCGCTCATGATAAGTTCCGTATCACCGTACAATATTGAACACTGCATATTGTTTCTTCGTATTAAAAAAAAAATCCTTTCTTTTTTAATATTTATTGTTACAGTGGCCATAGCAGTAGAATTCACTTTGTGAAAATGTCATCAAGTGTC
This sequence comes from Xanthia icteritia, assembly GCA_949128155.2. NCBI lineage: Eukaryota > Metazoa > Arthropoda > Insecta > Lepidoptera > Noctuidae > Xanthia > Xanthia icteritia. The sequence goes on along the minus strand of OX421959.2, from coordinate 7,074,175 downwards.
TACTTATTACGGTTTAAAAGATACAGCCCTGTGACAGACAAACGGACGGAGCCTTTGTGATTGGGTCCCGGGCACCGTTTGGGTACGGAACCCTAAAAAGAAGAAAAATATAGTAACAGATACAATACCTCCATGCTGTGTGGTAAAACTTTTTAATGGCAAATGGGAGTGCTTTGCACAGTTTTTTACCTGACTTCTGTTGCAAAGACAGGGTTCTGTTATCGCTCATAATTTTGTAGGTATGTGTGTTTGAGGTATTTTTCATGACCTCGTTACGGCAAAACGAGTAAACAACAATATGGCGACCATTAGCGGATGTTATTTTGTCGTTAGTGTATTTTTTTTCATTGAAATAGTACGTGGATGTGCGTAGGTATCACTTAGGGTTGATTTCACCAATGAAACTGAACGCGATCAGCTTTGCTAAAACGCGTTCAAGAGCTGTCAGTGTCAAATTTTTTATGGAATATTAATAGTACACTGACAACTCTTGAACCACATGAACTAGTGGTACCAACATTGGTAGTACAAATGAACAAGATAAACTTCACATTTCAAAATTCGAACAGTGTCTCGTTGTGAATCCGCGATAAATAAATTTAAAAACAAATGAGTTCGCTTTCGAATTGTGTGCGGTCACTTGAAAGTGGACTATTACTGTTACTCGAAGTTGAATCACTACATATTATAAAGGCAGTGTATGGCCGCTAGCGGCACTCTATCCCTATCAGATAAAGTGCTTCTAGCGGCATAATAGTGGCGCTGCCTAGGCCCGGCTAAACTGCCGTAAGCATTGCATTGTCATTGTCGCTGACACTTGTTATTTTGTTTAATTGTTGAGGTTAGTTCGCTGTAAAACACCACATTCCCAAAACATTACATTCTCTTGTGCCTAAACGGACCACCACTCGCTTCACTCGCTCGGCTCGTACGTTGTGCGGTCACAATTCTAATCTAACCTAACCTACCTTTCAGCCATTTTCAATTGGTTCTTAATTTTTCGTAAATTCAGTTATTATAGTGACTGATATAATTATCTAAAACAAATACGAACAATCAATAGAAAGAACAGCGAACTAACCTCAAGAATCAGACAAAATAACAAGTGACAGCGACTCAGTGACAATGACAATGCGATGCTTACGGCACTTTAGCCGAGCCGAGCCAGCACCACTATTATGCCGCAAATAGCGGCATTTTACATTTACATTTTACACTTCCTATTATAAATTGAAGTCGCTTTTCGTGTCTATCTGTGTGACCGCGTTGTTCTTCTAAACTACGCAACGGATTTTGATGCAATTTTCACCATCATTACAGATTTTATTCTGAAAGGTTTATGTGTATAGTACATTAATACCTATATATATATATAATTTTATGAGCCTATTTGGCGCAGCCGTGAGGCACACAATACTATTTTAAGTTATTTTTATTTTTTCAGTTTTTATTTTGTGTGCCTTAACCTGAATCAAATTAATTAATTTTCTTTCTTTCTTTTCTTTAATATTAAACTTACAAATGATAAAGAAATCTCGATGTTTTGTCAAGTCAAAAAAAACCTTGCGAAGCTCGTGCGGGACGCAATTTTTATATAAATTACGTTGGTATCAATGACATGTGCAGCCATACACGTGCTGAAGCGATTAATTTTTATTCGATTGAACATGGTGCGTCCTCGAAAAAAAAATGTATTCCCCTTTACTAGAGTTTCTATCTTTGTCAAAGGTTATCGTGTTCATAAAGCTTTATGCCTTATAATCATAATAAGATTAATCATTTATACAATATACATTTATCTATTTAAATAATCAAGTAATCAAATCATCATCGAACAGGAACGTTTCCAAATGCTAAACTTTACTGTAGAATACAATATTTAAATTGCGGGTATACTTACATTTCACTCCGCACATTTCACTTTTTCACAACACCAATAACTCGCATATTTATCTCATCTACTCGACGTCCGTATGTCACTGCAGGGATTCAGCAGAATATCAGCGTCAGGTATATTTGCCTGGCACATGCTGAGCTGGACTCCCATTTGGTGCAACCTTGAGACGCACACCGCATTTTTTTATGTTCGTTGATCCATTATTTTAAAGTGTGTCATAGCCAATAGTGTCATCACAATGTCTTGTTTTCTTCCTTTTTTTTATTTGTTTGTATATTGGCACCTTGCAGCTATTTCCTAATAGCTAATTAGTCATTATTTAATCGTGCTTTTGTATGCACAAAATAAACGATTTACCTATCTATCTAAAACGTGTAACGTTAAATGCGCAAAACCTCAGACACCCCAACTGATTTTTAATTCAATTGACCTATTTCAGACAGAAAATGAAATCATTAAAAAAATTGTAAAGGTTTTATGTGCTGTTTTAGTTTTAGAAGATTCGTATTTGCATTGAAATAAAAGCTATTATTATCCCGCGTATGAGAAAATTTAAATTGGTCGACAACAATTTATGTTTGTTTACCTATTTTGGCGGGTTTGCGCATGTGATGGCTTGATCTATTAATAAATAGATACGGCAACATTTTTAATGAAGTTTTTTGAAAAATGTGACCTATATTAAAAAGTGGTTCAATTGATTCTGCTCGTTATTCTGATTAAACTATTTTCAGGTTTTGCGCATTTAATGTTACACGTTGAATAATAGATCTTTCATTTTTGGTTTTAGATTCCAAAAAAAGTGACACAATATCTCGCCTGTATAATCCTCCGAAGTAGGTAGGCTGAGTTGTGACTCCCACATTTAGAAAGATCACAAAGCCCCTTTTTAAAATTTACAACAAGTAAGTAAATTTTAAAAAGGGGCGGTTTTATTGTGTCAATAAATGGGTACAAATCCAGACACCGGACTGCTGATACTGAACTTCATAATAAAAAACCTTTTTGCCCGACGCAGATAAAACCCAGATGCGCATGCTCAGCAGTCGCGATGGTCTGCATCGCGACACTTAACCATTGAGGTAGGTTAATATACTGACTGTCCAATAATAACTCTTAAACTACTTTAGAGGAAACTATGATTAAAGTCATACTTCAATCAATCTGCCTTTTTTCCCAACTACGTTGGGTTCGGCTTCCAGTCTAACTGGATGCAGCTGAAAACTAGTATTTTACATGGTGCAACTGCATATCTGACCTCAACAACCCAGTTACTGGGTAACATATCTTCTTAAGACTGGTTGTCAGACTTTCGGGCTTCTGACGACCCGCAACGACTGTCAAAGATCCAATAATGACAGCCGGGACTAACGTCTGAACGTGTTTAAAGTCTTATGTATCGTGATCTTTATAATATCCTTAAAAAAAGTTTTTATGAAAACTGCCCATTTTCTTGCTGACTATACATTTTTTTTCAAAACCTGTGAATGCAGATAAAAATGTCTCAAAAAGTTAAGGAAAGTCTCCTAAGATCTTTTTCGTGTAGCTACAACGGTTAAGGTAGCTGCTTTTACTGCCCCATCTTAAAAATCCACTCTGTTTAAAGGAAACCAATAATTGTCTCAATAAAGACCACACAACGTGATCTGCGTGATTGCATCTATCTTAAAATCGAACTAACGTTTTAAAATGAAGATCGGTATGTTTTGAACGAAGTTCTTTAGTGCGACTTGTGCTAGAAGTAAACTGGCACAAATCGTGACGTAACGAAAAATCGTTATTGTTGACACCCATTTGAAACTTGAGACTATACTATACCTACTCCATTTGACATAAGATAAGACATTTAACTAAACCGACGGCCTTGAGGATGATGTTGATATTGAGAGGGAGCGCAGGGCTCTAGCGGTCAGAGGTAATATGCTGGTCCGCAGATTCTCCCGCTGCTCTGAGGAAGTTAAGACTACGCTTTTTAAGGCATATTGTCAGAGCCTTTACACGGGAAGTCTGCGGGTCAGTCACACCAAAAGATCGTTGGATGCCCTGCGCATCCCGTATAACAATATCTTCAGGATGATGTTGGGGCTGCCCCGATTCTGTAGTGCTTCAGGGATGTTCGCGCTATATCGCACGGATGGTTTTCACGCCGTTATTCGCAAAAAGACGGTATCCCTGATCTGCAGATTGCGTGGCAGCCGGAACAAAATCCTGGAGACTGTAGCGGACAGGATCTCATCCCCACTTTGGAGGTCTTTTGTGAGAAGGGTAATTTAGTATTTTAATTTAATAATTTGATAAATGTAATTTTTAATTTTTAATGTATTTAATTCTAATAATTTTAATGAATGTTTGAAACTAATATGGATCTTTTAGACATCTGAAATAAATGATTTTTATTTTTATTTATTTTATTTATAAACCGCTTTTACAGTTCGGTCAATCGATTTTGGCTTCTATTGCGTTGGTAGCATAGAAGTCAGAATCGGTTGAACGGACTGTAAAAAAGGTTTTTTAAAATGTCTAATCTTATTTAAAATGGAGTATAGATGGCTCTGTGTTTACATAATTATTATACAACGAAAGTAACTTCGTTCCAACTGGGTGTCCCGTGGCACCACCTGACTTTTTTTTTGTACTTGTATTGTACGAGTATTTTACTAGTATTGTACGAGTATTGTACTAGTATTGTACTAGTATTGTACTAGTATTGCACTAGTATTGTACTAGTATTGCACTAGTATTGTACTAGTATTGCACTAGTATTGCACTAGTATTGCACTAGTATTGCACTAGTATTGTATAGTATTAGGGTACCTAAGTACCTAGTGCTATTCTATAAACATCACTTCGAAATTCAAACGGTGTCTCGTTGTAAATCTGCGATGATTTACTTTAAAAACAAATGAGTTCGGTTCCGAATTGTGTGCGCGCACTTGAGAGTGAGGTACCAAGTAAACCTTACAGAATAGCACTACATTTAAACTCAATAAAGATAAAATGGTTTACCGAAAACAAATTCAATAGATAGTCATTTAATTAAGTCTGAAATAAAAACAGGAACAAATTGGAAACACGTTTCAGGAAAATCGGATGAATAAGAAAAAAAGGAATAAAAAGACTTTGAAATGAAACACGTAACTCGGACAGCACGTGTTTTAATGGAAACAAGTATTAAAGGAGGATTATGTATTGTAATTTAATCAAAAGATTGAAGGATTACGTACACGCTTTTTTAGCACGAAATTAATATAACGAAGCTATCGTCACAACGTTAATGTTTTCCCATTGTTTGTCTTATTTGTTTTAGTATATTCATGTATTTGTGTGTATTTATTTCTGCTCATACATATTTATATGTAATTAGGTATATTGTATATATACAGTTTGTAATAGGTATATGTGAGGGGCTTGTGGCTCAGTAATAGCAGCCGCACGGGTCGATCGATCAGGTTAAGCTACGCTTGCTGCGGCTGGTTCGTGGATGGGTGACCACCTTTACATACCGAGAACCCTCCGTGCCTCGGAAAGCACGTTAAGCCGTTGGTCCCGGCTGTCTTTCGTAGTTCTTTGACAGTCGTTACGGGTCGTCAGAAGCCCGAAAGTCTGACAACCAGTCTTACCAAGGGGTATCGTATTACCCAGTAACGGGGTTGTTGCGGTCAGATAGGCAGTCACTCCATGTAAAATACTGGTATTCAGCTGCATCCAGTTGGACTGGAAGCCGACCCCAATATAGTTGGGAAAAGGCTCGGCAGATGATGATGTAATAGGTTTACGTGTATCTAAATATATAATCCTTAATTTTTTGTGCTTGCACCTACCACTATTTGTCTCTGCATCACCCAAAGGTTGACTGGTAGAAAATGCCTATGGCTCTATACAGTTGCGTGCTTAAAGTATTTATTAAATAAATAAATAACGGGAAATGTACTGCCAATATTACTTTATCAAAGTATTTGGTTTCAATAAAGCAAGCCATAAACGTAGGAATAATTATTATAGTTTGAACATAGCAACTCTCTTCACCTCCCTTTTATTATTAATCTCCAGTTAACATGTTTACACAAACTAAGAACAATGCCAAAATATCTATACTCCATTTAAAATAAGATTTGACATTTAAATAAACCTTTTTTACAGTCCGTTCAACCAATTTTGACTTCTATTCCGTTGGTGGCATGACAAATGGCAGCTGCAGTAAACAGATGGTATTGTAACCACTTTTTTACAGTCCGTGCAACCAGGACTGTAAAAAAGGTTTATTTATATGCCTAATCTTATTTTAAATGGAGTATTATAAGGGTCAGTTCACACAGAGGCCAGTGGTTTCGCGCTGCGCAGCGCGGCGCCGCGAGACACAGCGCGACGTCGCCGTCGCGAGGTGCATCGTGAAGTCGCTGGGACCCCACTTCTCGGTGCTTCGTGATGTGTCACGCTACGCCGCCGCGAGGCATTTTCGGAATATCTCTATTAAATGTGTATCTTTTTGAGTAGTAAATAAAGTTATATTTTGTATCACTATCGAACTGACCCTTAGTATTTTAATAACAAACAAATAAAGACGAACCTACCGATAACGTACGAACGTAAACGAAACAAAAAAAGGATGTAAGTAAGGATCGTACCAGGTGGCGTTCTGTAGTTCAATTCTCAATAAAATTCTTTATTGCATTTCATAATATGTTGGTAAAACAGTAGGTAAGTTTCTGCCTACCCCCCATGGGAAAAAGGCACAAGTTTATGTATATATGGAAAAACACATTATATTTCCTAACCACATAATAACTCATCATATTCTTTCTACGCCACGGAGGAGCTTGTGGCTAAGTAATAACAGCCACACGGGTCGATCCATCAGGTTATGCTACGCTTGCTGGGGTTATTCCGTGGATGGGTGACCATCTTTACATACCGAGAGTACTCCGTACCTCGGAAAGCACATTAAGTCGTTGGTCCCGGCTGTCATTCGGTGGTCTTTGACAGTCGTTACGGGTCGTCAGAAGCCCGAAAGTCTGACAACCAGTCTTACCAAGGGGTGTCGTATTACCCAGTTACAGATAGGCAGTCGCTCCATACTGGTATTCAGCTGCATCTGTGGAAGTCGACCCCAACATAGTTGGGAAAATTCTAGGCAGATTGATTCCGCCACATCACTATCGCCTCCCCGCACAAAATAATAAAAGGAACCATCTTTCTAACAGACCATTTTCAACCAACTATCTTACATAATAGACAAATAAAAGACCCGTATAATATTGCCACGAAAAATACACAAAACCAACTGTAGCTTCGCATACCTGCCAACATTTCTATACGACCGGTAACCAGTTTTACCTGACCCCACATTTTGTACCAGAACTCCCCGGAAAACTCTACGATTGTACTGACTAAGAGAGGGGTCAGGGGTCTGCTGTACTGGTCATTGTCTGTACAATTTTGTAAGGCACATGCGCAGAATTCTCCCGTAAGGCCAGTTGCTGTAAGCCGGTTCTGCAGCCCGAACGCATATCGCTGTGCCCGGGAATAACAAAAAAAAAATATTTTGAGAAAAAAAATTCGTGAGTGAAAAAAAAATCTAAAAGTGTTAGTTTCAATAATTGTTATTTTGTTACTTTTTTAAGTGTTATGTTTTTTTGTGTAAGTGGGTCAATGCACCTGTTGACTACGGCGTAGCTGCGTAGGTGTACTACGGGGTGAAAAGTAGTAACAATTTCGTAGCGGTGTAGCGGCATAGGCTTAAGCGCTGTTGAAGACTCTTTATGTGAGAAATATAGGTGTTAAAAAGAACATAGGTAGGGATTATTTTGTTGTTCATTTTCAGGCGTAATGTGGTCATATTTTTGTCTCAACTTTGTCACAAAAAAACGAATATTAACACCTTTATTCAGATTCAGATAACTTTATCTCAAATAAAATCAAAATGGTAACTTTATCTGCTCATTTGATTGTTCTTATAAAAATTATTGTGGGTATAAATCGATTAACAAGCTCAAATAACCTACAAGTTGTTTTAGAAAAAACGGCCATCTAATTTTCTTATAAATACTAACATAATATTTTGCCGACTTATCATAGAAGAAAATAGGTTTAAAAAAAAAACAAATATACTCCTCGACTTGAAAATCTCCTCGATTTTTTCGACGATTAAAAAGGAAATTGGATATACCTAAATTTGAGGCCTTCATATAAATACGTTATGATTGATTATTTATTTTATGTGTGTGCTTTTAAATACCTAAATCGCAACTAAAGCATAATTACTAGGTATATTTACTTCGCCCTAGCTTTGCCAATGTTCAGGTATATTTAAGTTAATTACATAGTCACGAACATAAATTAAATGCATTATGACGTGCATGCAATAACCACATAAATATAATTAAAAACGTGACGTAAATCAACTATGACTTTTCTTTTAAAAAACGGTTATAGCTCATGTTTCCTCAAACGAAATTGGCTTACTCAAGTAAAAGTTAATTTTATGGATGACAGCGCGTTTACGCAGCTTTTTTGGCACTAAAGACAGAATTTTAAGCTGAGATGAGATTCTTTACGTTATTATTTTGCTTTAAAAAAGAGGCCATGGAGTTTCTTGCCCGTTCTTCTCCATAGGTACCTACTACGCTTTGGAATGGGCAACTAGCTTGATATTTCTGACCGACCGGCAGACTCCTTGACAATTCAAAAGTGCCTGTTGGAAAGAAAATTGAAAGAAAATAAAATAAAGAAAAGTAGTTTTATTTGTCACAGAAACACATGCATACAAAAAGATAAAGATTTATCAGAAAAATTTAAGAAAATGGATCAACATAAATATAATCACGAGCATAAAAAAAGAAATAGTCGGCAGCTGCACGTCATGACTGTAACAAGTTCCACTCAGCATGATGCTGTGCCATGGGAGACCCACAGCACAGCGCTAATTTGCAGTGGTCACTCAAAAACGACGTACGGAAACCAAGTCAGGTTCAATGAAGTGAAATTGTTTCAATTGTTTCGAGTTTGATTGCTAAAAAAAAGAAAAGAAAGAAAGAAAATAAGCTACAATACGTTTACCTATTTTCTAAGATGTTCTGATGCATCAGTAACTTAAATTACCATATTGTTCAGTTTTAGTTAAATAATACAATATTTCATGTAAACCTCACTACCCACAGAAAATATCGAATATCATTACCGTAACAAACAAACATTGTTATATCCACATTATTAATAGTTACATAAGCTCATTAATAGTTGTAACAGTTTCGTTATTAATAGTTATGACTTAACACGTCAAAGACAATGTATGTTCTTGCTTATTAGCGTACGACGAAGAAAAGCATCTATCCTTATTACGTAATACACGATCAGTCGGAATATCAAAAGTTCGAAAAAAAAATCTGCTCAACAACGTAAATAACGCAATGAATGTTGTTGAACTGTCAAAATGAAACCAATTTGTCGTAATCGTTTACGAAAATAGATAGCTGAACATCACTTCAAAATTCGAACGGTGTCTCGTTGTGAATCCGCGATGATTTACATTAAAAATCAAAAAAATAAGCAAATGAGTTCGCTTTGGAATTGTTTGCGCTCACTCGAGTGAGGTTCCAAGTGCACTTTTAATAAATAAATAAAATAAAATCATTTTATTTCGGACAACTACGAGATCCATAAATTGTTAGTAACAGGTTTGCACTTAAAACACTATTGTTAGTAACTTAAACTAAAGACGAATTAATGAGAAGACCACCCATCAACTAGACAACGTGAAATGGAAACTAGGGTATAATTCTTCTCACAAATTGCCTTATTATGGCCGAGGAGGTAACTGCCGCCACAGCCTTCAGGATGCTATTGTGACTGCCCCTTATTCTCCTCAGAAGTGAGGCCGTTTTTTTGCGGATTATGGCTTTTACAGAACAGTAGGTATTATTCTAGTTAGAATAAGGACTGAAATCGTTTACACGTTGTAAGTATGATGATCAATGCTCGTTCTCTATTTTAAAAAACTCCTATTCCATTAGTATAGTAAGACAATTACAGACTTCTATTATTATGACGCAATTGAAAATGAGCTCTATGCTATAACAATAAACATCATTCTACTCTACGCTCGATTTTCTTCGGTTTTAATGCAATATTTTCTTGAAGCGAATTCAAATTTCGTTCATTGAAAAGCGTCTTCGACACTGGAATGCTTTGATGGTTTCATTTAAAAATAGTGTATTGGAGAGAAAAAAAGTAATGATGTTGATTAATTAAAGTATTTAGCATAACATAAGATAACATCACGAATGTATTTCTAGAAGGGTCAGGCAGAGGTGTACGTTATAGTACACCCTTATTTTACCAGCTATGTTTAGAAGAGCGTTTATTTTGAAAGTGGGCAACATCGCAAATAGATGTCAAATATTTCGCTGTTTTTATTAAATTGGCGATATTACTGTATGGAAATATGAAATGTGGCTAACTAGCGAGCTAGAATATTAATAATTAATTGCAATTATAACACTGAATTTGATGTTGTAACCGTTTTAGGTGTAAAAAAGGCATTCGGAAAGTTTCCAAATATTTTTTTTTTCATCTGAAACTATATATTCAGTGTTACGATATTAATTATTGCATTTCATAATCAATATTTTAGTTCGCTAGTTAGCCTCATTTCCATACAGTAATATTACCAAATTAATCAAAACAGGTAAATATTTGACAGCTATTTGCGACGTTGCCAACTTTTAGGATTAACGCTCTAAAGTCCCATGTAATAGAGGGCGAGCCTTTTGCCATCAACTGGGCACTAATCCAGACTCCGGATTGCTACTTAGAAATTCCAAATTATAATACCCAATAAAAATTTGGCCGACCTGGGATTCGAACTCAGGACCTCATGCTCAGCAGTAGACGACTAGACCATCAAGGCAACCATCTTAATGTCCCCACTGCTGGGACACACACCTCCCTCACACCTGGTGAGGAGGTGGGCTATAATCTACCACGCGAGCCCAAAACTATTCGAATTTTTGGTTCTAGGAAATGCCGATTTCCTCACGATGTTTTCCTCCACCGTTTTGAGAGCAGTGGTGATGAAATTATTTACACAAATTAAAGCGCCTGCCTGGGTTCGAACCCACGACCTACAAGTTGTAAGTTGCTCACTGCTCTCAACTGAAAAAAACTAGTGAAGTTAGAATTTTATCGTTTTTAATTTTTACCGTAGCTCACATATTTATATTATCTAAACTAATATTGTAAAGAGAAAACATTTTATTTTTTGTATGTTTGTTTGTTTGTATTTAATAAACTCAAAAACGACTGGACTGATTTAAAAAATTCTTTCACCAATATAATGCTACTTTATCACTGAGTAGCTGAGTAGCATAGGCTACAATTACGGTTACGCAATGGCTTCTTACTCGGGACTACAAAATGACTGAAAACGTCTTAATCTAAAAAAAATATTAAAGTACTGATACATATCTCTATTTATTTATTTATATTCTATTTCACAAACATCCACATAATTATATACATGCTTCAGTATAACATTCAGACACACTATCAACACCAACACACCCCCACAAACACACCATACCACACATACACACACCATTACAATTACACACAACATACATACATTCTTTTGTATATATACTGTTTTCTTTATGTATTAGTTTTTTTTTTATTGTATATTTCTTTTCTAGTAGATTATATGACATTAAGAAATGTATTGTAACGTTTATAATATACTTAATACATGCATACCAATAAAATGTAAACGGAATGAAGGAGCCTGGATCTCACGACACAGGGAATTCTAGTACGAGTTCCAGGAATAACGCACTTGAATGTATTTTTTTTGTAACAATAAATTATTCTTATTCTTAATTTATAAAGATATCACGTGGGCGAAGCCGCTGGCGGAATCTAGTGTATACAACATTAATATTAAAGATACATAATTATAATAAACAAACATACAAATGCAACAACATCAAAATGTTTGTGATGTATGATCTGAATGATTATTATTTTATTACCAATTAATCTGCAACATTCTATAACTCACCTTTTACTCCTCATTAATTATTTTACATGCAATTGATACAATATTCTGTGACAATTTTATACAATAAAGACTTATCTTATCTTACAAAATATCTAATGCTTATTGCGTTCGTTGCCCCCCACTTGGAATTTCTCTTGTATTGTGGGTGCATTTACAAACATTTATACTCACATACACAAACAGCCAGACCCGGAACAACTACTCGTAAGTCATACAAATATTTGTAGGTATAAAATAGTTTAGATACATATCGATATTTTGTCAAGTCGTGCTAAGCAGGGGCGGGTCACTATTGTTTTGTAATAAGCCACGGTGACTAATATCTATCTATTATCTGGGGGCCAAGTCTACTAATTTACAAACATTGAAATGGTCTCTCCGTTGTAAGTTTTTGACCAATTTACACACACACATTCTCATAAACTCACCCCTTTTTCCCATGGGGGTAATAGGCACTAGATAAAGAACGCCATTACCTACGATCCTTACAAAATCCTTTTGACAGATTTTCCATACAAAATTGTCAAGACTCACAATGGCCAGACCATTGCTATTTTTGTAAAACTATAGACTTATGCCCCAGGCAGCCTGCTTGCAAGCCAAAAATATTTTACAAGTAACCAAATGAAATATAAAAAATGTATTTGCGTTTTATTTTCATAACATGCCTTTAAATTACTCTCAGACATATTAAACACAGGATCTAGATGCTAAATAAAAAAATATGTATGCCCACAAAAATGTAAAAAGAACAATAAAGGTTTTTTTTTTTTTACAAACAGTAAAATACTACATAAGTACTACAAATGAAACTCGTTGTTCATTACTAAACATAAAAAAGCGGCCAAGTGCGATTCGGACTCGCACAGGAAGGATTTAGGCCTCTGCCTCGAATTTTGTGGGCAGCGGGGCGGCAGCGGCGGCGGCGCGGGAGCGGAGCGGGCAACGCATACCTGTTCTCCAAATCAGCGGGCAAATCGCGCGGCACTATAGCGGTGTAGTGTTGTGTTCGTGGTTGTGTTGTTGAGATATTTGTTTTTATTCGCGAACGAAATGTCTGAAAAACGGCGACAACATCTTTTTGATTCAAATTTATTCCTAACGCTCGATTTATTAAATGTACAACACTATACTACAGTGCAAACGCGCAATGCGGGCGGTCACCGCTTGACTGAAGTGCACCGCTCGTTGCCCGCCCCCGCGCCGCTGCCACGCCGCTGTTTTCGAGTTCCGGTTCATTTGATTTTACGCATAAGATCCTGTCGCTCCCGCGCCGCCGCCGCTGCCGCCCCGCTGGCCGCAAAATTCGAGGCAGAGGCCTCAGTACCACCGTACAATATTTAACACATTTTTTAGGATTCCGTACCCAAAGGGTGAAACGGGACCCTATTACTAAGACTCCGCTGTCCGTCTGTCACCAGGCTGTATCTCATGAACCGTGATATTTAGACAGTTGAAATTTTCAGAGATGATGTATTTCTGTTGCCGCTATAACAACAATAAAATAAATATTTAAGTGGGGCTCCCATACAACAGACATGATTTTTTTACCGTTTTTATAGATAATGGCACGGAACCCTTCGTGCGCAAGTCCGACTCCCACTTGGCCAGTTTCTTTTTTTTAATTTTAGTAAAAAATTGAAAAAAAACACGTTTCTTGTATTTAATTTTTAACTTTATGTATTTTTTTTATTATCTGTTGTCATAGCGGATATATTAGTAGGTACACACGGCTACACATCAAGCTATACATTTCCAGTATAAGCTGACCTCGCATTGTACGGAAATCCTGTACAATGCGAGATCAGCATAAACTGGAAATGTGTAGCTTGATGTGTAGCCGTCCACACTGAAAATTTCAAGTGTCTACTTAAGACGCTGACAACAGCTAAACCGCGGTCACTGTCGGACTGCATAGAAAAGAAAGAGAAGCACGATGACACAACGCCTGTAATTTATGGCAAAATATGAAGCAATTATCGATTTATTCAAAAATGAGTTGAGTAATCGGTAATGAAAAACAACCAAGTTCTGCATCCAAATAAGACGTTCTTGTTATTAATTATAATACCAACGTACGTTGCTATTTAATACAGATATTTTGGATTAGAACTCAAGGAAAGAGGTTAGTTTAACGTTAATTTGTATCGAGATTTGAACGTGTTCTGGTAACAATCAAATTCTGAGAAATATGTTCGAGATTCACATATATTTTTCCGCTACCACAAACTATATAAATATGGCATTTTTTTTGTATAAATCAAGCCTACTTTTACCGTTTGCCTGTTGTCAGCGTCTTAATACGATTCAAAAGATACAGCCCTAGCACAGATCGACGGACGCTTTGCGTACGGAATCCTAAAAAGAGGTTTATAGCAATTTCATATCTCAAGTATTTTTTTCATTGTTTAAAATGTTCAGTAAGAAATAAAATATTTGTATCCGAATAACCTTGAAAAAGGTGACAAAAGGTCTTCTTTACAAAACTTTATTAAAATGTGACCTTTATCTTGCCTATTGACTTTATTAATCAATTTTGATACAGGAGATGGTTTTCAATTCTTTTTTTGTAGGGATCCTTTTATTTTGTATCGCTGGCATATTTTATAGATTGTTATTTGGTTTTTCTTGATTTTAAAAGGTTTTCTTTAGACCAGTACCAGTGATACAAAAGAGCATGGAAACACTTCAAATTATTTATTATGCAATTCAATTCAAAATATTTTTATTTCACATAAACCTACATGGGCACTTATGAAACGTCAGAAGCTAGATGCACGGTTCCAATTGGTCGTTTCCTATGGAGAAAAGCTGGCAAGAAACTCCACGGTTACTCTTTTAAAAATAATGGGCTTTTACAATATTTTCAAATAACAGTGTTATTAGGTATGGGAGGACAGTGTAGGTCTTTCAACAAGTACCAGGTACTTAACAGAATAATGATGGTCAACAAATCTACAGTCCACTAGGCCTACAGCGTTCTCACATTCACAAAATTGAAAAGAATCTATATAAAGATAAATAAATTAATAAAAATAAAAACGTATTTTAAACTAAATGACGTGATTGATATTACAGCTGTATCAAATCTGAATAATTATCATGTCCACAAAAGCCACTAAATAAAGAGTTAAAATTAAATTTTAGGTAATGCAAACACCCCCAATTTATTTTATTTGTTATGGTCAAAATAGTAGAAGTATCATGAAACTGCCCTTGAGAATAAGGCACGTTAAAAATAATATGAAAAGTACTACTATTCTGTAAAGTTCACTCGAAACCTCACTCAAGTGAGCGCACACAATTGGAAAGCGAACTCATTTGTTTTTAAAGTAAATCATCGCGGATTCACAACGAGACACCGTTCGAATTTCGAAGTTATGTTTAAAGAACAATACGCTAGCTTGTTCAAAGCATCCATTTTGTTTTTCGCCTCATAAGTTTTCTGAACCATAAATGAAGCCACATGAGGTATCATGAGCCCCTTTGAAAATATGTATGTTTCTCAAATTGTATGGAATATCTAACGCAAAGTAGCTATGGTGGAATTTGCATGAGAATCGGTCTAATTTTCTTCAATATTTGATACTAGAACATAAAAGGAATGCGTTGTATGCGTTTTTCAAAGAAAGTAATGATTTCACGCCCCTTTAGGCCTTCTGCATCCAACTCCTGAATTGTTTTAAGGGTTTTTGTGTGAGTACAATATAATGAAATATTAATTTAATTATGCGTAGAAATATAAATTATTTGTAAACATGAATATAAGAAAATATCATATTAGCTGCTCGATACAAATATCACTGATTTTAATACGCATCGACTTGAGAACTTCCTCCTTTTTTCGTCGGTTAAAAATGGGTTTTCTCGATTTTTTTAGAAGTATTGCAAATCATATAAAATTATATACCTATGTTTATTTTAATACTTAAGACATTTATTCCTTATTTCGTACATAGATAAGTCGTAGTTTACTTGTTACTTATTTGGTAAAATAACTATCATTATTTTTCATGATTATAGTTGATTTATATTTCTACTCAAATAAAACTCCTTAATACTATTTTGTAAATCGATTAGATTGTCGTTTCAATAAAATGGGCCTTCGCGCTGCGAATGATTCGACCTTATAGTTATTCGAGATTTTGATGCATCGAGGCGGTGAACTTTCGCGCTCTTAATTTATCGATTTCAAGTACTATCGAGTTAACGTTTTCGAGCAAGTATTATTCGATCTCATGTCATTCGATTTCAAGTATGGAACCTCTGTACACCCTTTAAAAGACTATAACCTTTCTGATAGACCCTGTCAATAGACCTATGTCCTGACCTGTCGATAGATAGATGTAGAAACCAAATTATAAATATGACCCACATATATCTGCCTACCTCTCCGAAAAATATGCGTGATATTATGGAGGTACACAATACATTAAATTGTTCCATACAAATCAGGACTGAACATCTGGGATTTGCCTTCAAAATGTGTTGGATTAAAACTTCAATCTTTATCCCTTCCTGGGTTAAGCACAACATTTTAGCAAGCTGTTAATCTGAGAAGAGATTATGTAAATAATATTACATTTCCTAACTAGCTGTGGTCGTGATTCCGCTTGCGTTTTCTATTAATTTTGCCGGAAAACGTGGACTTTTCACTTTTAATCCGTTTTGGAATAGGTAGATAAAAGTTTATGAACATACCTACCAAATAGAGGCACAGACGCATATACCGACATCTATAAACGAAACTTAGAAAGTGCTTAGACATGTTTCCGTCTCTATTTCGCACTTGTAGTTGTACTCATAGATCTAATATTTTTATATCTATGACTTTGACAGTTGTGCGACAGTGACAGGAATAAAGGCTTTATTCCTGTGCGTTCAAATGCGTTAAGACTCAGACCGTTGCGACGTGATTGGTGAAACAATTTCTATGAAAACTTCACGAAAATTGTTCTACTGGTGTCGCGTCGTGCTGTCACGGCGCGCCTTCTGCGGGAGCCTTAACGCTTAGCCAAAGTACGTGTCTTTTACAGTTCAAGCAGTACAGCTATGGAATGCCTTACCCGTGTCAATAAGGCGTGCTCAATCTTTGTCCACTTTTGAAATTCTGGTAAAAAAATACTTCCTCTCTCCTTAAACATCATCATTTACATATAGTTCCTTGCTCTTGTTTCACGTTTATAATTTTATATAAGTATATCTATGTGTATATATATATATGTATTTATTGTAAATGGTACTCCACTGACTACTTGCAGTGTTGTCTCGCTTGTTACCTTTAATCCATCCAAAGGTTGTCTGTAAAAGATCGCTTTAAGCGATAAGACCGCCCATTGTGTCACCCTATGTAAAATTTGTACAATAAAGAGTATTCTATCTATCTATCTATCTATCTACGTGCTAATTATAGTTTCACATAATTTTATATTATATTTTATGTACCGATATAAAAATGACTGTGAGTGCCCAAAAACATAGCCAGCGAGATTTTGCTAGGTTGACTGAAAACTTTCTTGACTTACTTAACTGTGTTATGTTATAGTTGCTTGACCAAAATAATTTATTAGTTAACCTGAGATCTCGGACCAAATAAAAAACCAAAACAGAGCGCTGCGAACAATACAGTGAAGCATGCCAAAACTACGCCGCCGCTCTGTGGATACATGCTCACACGCACACATTTTCAACCATTTACAAAGTTACTACAATCAATCTACAGTGCACACATGTTTACGAAACCGGCTTCACTTCACTGTTGACAGCGCTCAGTCTTGGTTTTTCATTTGGTCTGAGCCTGAGATAGTACCGAATATTAGTCTATCCCATTCAATGCCTTTCACGGAAAACAATTGAACCTTTACAATAATATAACCGTAATAACAACAAAGGGACTTGGAGAAAAATATAGACCATTTTTATATCTCGACAAAATAAATGTTTCCACAGACCACAGCTAATACAACAATACAACCTCACACAGCTTGTTTGAGATCAATAGAGACAGGCCAACTGTTAATGCTATCACTGACTAAGCAGAAGGTCAGCTCCATACAATAAAGCTCAACACACACACAAGGCAGGTGCGTGGCGCGGGTCGGGCACGGCTCGGGCGCGTTCGAGCGCGGGTCGGGAGCGGGTCGGGCGCGGGGCGCTTGGGGGTCGGGACGGCAGTACAGTGTGCTTGTATACAGGGTGGCAGGGACATCGATGCGAAAACTGTTACCATGGATTTGGAACACGATTCTTAACTCCCTGCGTTGAAATTTGCCGTCGGTTATTAAAAAAAAAAACAGTTGTTCCATATATTTTGATCGCGTAGGTATTGAACTTTTCTATGAAACAGCAGATTTTATGGTGTAAACAATGTTCAGGTTAAATTCTTACGCAGCATTTAGTAAGTAAATAGAATTAGTACCACATTCATCTGTATTTAGAAGATTTCAACTGTATATCTCACCACTTTTCCCAACAATTATTATTTGAATCCCATTATTAAATTGTAATTACAAAATATTAACGATAATTGAGGTCATAAAATTAACCTCAATTGTCAAAGGATAAACATCTTTAAGGTGATTTAAAATTAGAATTTTGGGTTTAAGTAATTAAATAAAAGCACTACAAATTGACATTCACAGGTACGTTTTCTGATCCATTTGTCCACATTTTCTTCAGATACTTTTCGAATAGACGTGTACTGATCGTTCACTTTAACATGTCCCTGAATTTCATGTTGGCACCATTGCTTTTCAATACAAATAGTAATAGTTTCAACACAAAATTCAAAATGGCGACTGACAGAACAGTGTTACATATCGCGTCACGGGACAAGTTATTATGAACGCACTGTACTTACGGCGATCGCAAACAAATGCCGGTCGCGAGTGCAGTTGCACTAGCTGTAGGTACAAGTCCTGCCATTAAAGATGAGACTTGACACACCACGTGACACAACTTGCGCAATAGACGATTTATGGGTGTCTTTAGCGGTATGCGGTCTGCGCGGGGGCGTCAGCGGGGCGGCGAAAGAGCGCGGTCAAGTCTCATCGGACGTAATAAAATCGCGGCGATTTTTTGTCGTACATTAGATATTCAACGCTCTGCTTAGCGCCGAGAGTTGAAAATCTAACAGTGTGTTTTTGCAACGCGCTGGGACGAGAGTGCGATAGTGTCCATGGAGTGTCTTGCCCGTTCTTCTCCATAGAAACCTACTACGCTTTGGAATGGGCAACTAGCTTCATCTTTCTGACTGATCGACCCCTTGACAATTAAAAAGTACCTACCTGTAATTAGTTTATTTGAAATAAATGCTTTGAGTTAGAGTCTGATCAATCTGTGAGTTACAGGCATGTGTTGTGTGAACTAGCTCAAGGGTTTTTTTCAAGTGGATCACGCCATTCATTTTATAAATATGTGAATAAGAGTCTTTGTTAGTTTGTATGTATGTCATGGCAAAAAAACCTGTTTTAAAATATAGAAAACTTTTATCCGGATTCTTCTACATGTAGTAGAAGTTGCCCTAAGATGCAAATAAAACTGTGGGGAACAGCTTGTTTTCAATTTATTTGTATCCCAGTTTTATTTTTTTCCATTCGCGAAGAAATCTTACAATTAAAGCACTGTGTAATTCTTGTGTTTTGTGGTTTTCCTCCTTGGATATGTTGAAGATAGTTCACATTTTTTTATTTCTTTCAGTAAATTATATGGTGCATTCTTTCGAACTGTACTGTACTGAACTGTTTACAAAAGCTGCAGGAATTTAAGGAATATTTTTCTTACTACAAAGTATTCTCTTCTTTGACTCCCTCATTGGTGTAGTGGTTCCAAGCACGGCTGCTTAGTGTGGAGTCCTGGGTTCAATCTTCAGGTCGTGAAAAGTGTTAGTGTTTTTAGGGTTCCGTATCTCAAAAGCAAAAAACGGAACCCTTATTGGATCACTAGTGTGTCTGTCTGTCCGTCTGTCACAGTCAATTTGCCCCAAATTTAATAGACCGATTAAGATGAAATTTGGTACACATATGTATTTCTGTGACCCAAACACAGACGTGTAACGTAAAGAAATCATCATTATTTCAGCCAAAAGAAATAAATGAATTTTGAATATCACTTTTGGGGGGGGGCAAACAAGAAAATTTTAAAGCAAATTTTTGCAACATGTACCGTGTGACATATCAAATGCAAGGACGTATTGCGAGGAACTCAAATATTTTTTTAATCATTTTGAAATAAATACAATTAAAGATATTTAAGAAAATAGATGAAAATTGAGCATTCTACACCCTTATCTCCAAAACTACTGAGCCTAGAATTTTGAAAAAATACACAACATAGTTCAATACTTATAGATTACAGGAAAACTTATAAGAAGTCTATAGTCTTAAAATCTCTCTGAATATTGTGCGTACCAATTTATATTTGCAGTTGAAATGAATGGGAAAACATGTTTTTCAACTACAATGTTAAGTTTGTCCTTGGTATAAATTCATCCCAAATACGGAACCCTTCATTGTGCGTCATCCGACACGCACGACACTATGGGAATTTATCAAATAACTTCTCCCGCTCTGGGCGGAGCGGGAGAGCGTGTGTGTCTTACTGACTAAAACCCACCGTGTTCCTTCAGTTGCTTGTACGTTGCCAGGGGCCACGGTATCCCTTTCGGACTTTCCCGACCAACCCCGGCAGGCATCGGTCCTATCAGACCCCTTCAGTTGCTGACATCTCTTTGAGGCGCGCGTGGAACACAACGTGCCGTAGACCCGGGCCTGGTCCTTATCGGACGGCCAGCTACCCATTGCTCACCGTCCGCAAGCCCGCGCCTACGGTGGCCGGGAATCGGCCTGCGATTCCCGACGCCCAGGGCGTCTCCTGCGGCGGCTAGGGGCGTGAGGGCGCGAAATTTGCCTCTCCCTCACGCGTTCTGCCTCCTCCTTCGCGAGCATTACTCCTTCGCAGAAGGAGGTGACGGTAACACAACGCGCCGTCGACCCGGGCCTGGTCCTTCCAGAATAAAGACACACCTTTAAAGAATGATGAGTAACTTTGACCGGCTATCCAATAAAAACCACTTATATGTACATCAAATGAAAGTTTATATCATAAGCATCAATAAAGAGATATCAGACCTGCAAGTACCATGTAAACTTATTAGGTTATGACGCTAATGTTCACTGCAGTTCTCAATAATATTTGTTATAGACTCATAAGTTCATAACACTTCTCCTCTGATACACCCTGTACACCTCCACTTTTTTCCCCTTCGGGAAATATAATCGTGATGATAGCGTTATTTCTTCGCTGTATTTTCTTCTGTTTTAATAAAACCTTTTCAAAACTTTAAATAACAAGCTGTCACGCTGAACAATATACAGTATAAAAGTACCTAGTGACGATTCCACATGAAGAATTTAATTTGAATGGAAAAACAAAAGTTTTTAATTAATTTATGGGAGCCGTGTCACAAAAGGGAGAATTTATAATTGTGAAGCCCTCGAGTGACACGCACGAATATTTTTGTGTATGACATCAAGTTTGTATTCCAAGGCGTAGGCAGAACTGTATTTGTTAAGCACTCCCACATTTCGCTAGTTATGTTTAAGTCCCACGTAAGAGGGGGCGAGCCTATTGCCAATAACTAGCCACACAGATCTAGACGTTTTTTTTTTTTTGTGTGCGTTATTAACAAATAACTTCTCCCGCTCTGGGCGGAGCGAGAGGGCGTGTCAGACTCTTACTGACTAAAACCCACCCGTGTTCCTTCAGTTACCTGTACGTTGCCAGGGGCCCACGGTATCCCTTTCGGACTTTCCCCCAATCCCTGCAGGCATCGGTCCTATTGGACTCCTTCAGTTGCTGACATCTCTTTGAGGCGCGCGTGGAACATAACGCGCCGTCGACCCGGGCCTGGTCCTTATCGGACGGTGACCCATTGCTCACCGTCCGCAAGCCATCCGTGGCCGTCCCAGGGCGTCTCCTGGGGCGGCTAGGAGCGTGAGGGCGCAAAGTTTGCCTCTCCCTCACGCGTTCCGCCTCCTCCTTCGCAAGCATTACTGCTTCGCAGAAGGAAGTGACGGCCTCCCATGCCCTCTCACTCCGTACCATGGCCTGGACAAAAGACAGATCTAGACCTTGGACTGCTATTGAGAAATTCGTGAGAGATAAACCAATTAACAGTTTGCTCGATCAAGGAATTGAGCCCATGACTTTCCGGTCAACAGTCATGCTTTAAAAATCGTTTTTTTTTTGACACAAGCTTCTAACTTTACAATGGTACCTACAAGGTTCTTTTGGCGCGTGCCCAAAATTGACACTAAAGCCGCCATCTTGATTTTTTAATACAATTTCTGAGGCTATTTCACAAATGTTTACCAACAACTTACTGTTAATGTCATTCAGGCGCCAAAAAAACTTTGTAACATTGCATAAAGAGACTGTCACAGACATGAGGGACAGAAACGACGCTATGAAACACATATTTACCAACTGTACTTTGTATGCATGCTCGTGGCTAAGTAATAACAGCCGCACGGCTTAATCCATCAGGTTAAGTTACACTTGCCGGGGTTGGTCCGTGGATGGGTGATCAGTTTACATACGAAGACTCCTTCATGCCTCGGAAAGCATGTTAAGCCGTTGGTCCCGGCTGTCATTCGTGATCATCTTTAATAGTCGTTACGTCATACGTACGTACGTAAAGTCTGACAACCAGTCTTACCAAGGGGTATCTTATTACCAGTGATCGGAGTAGGTAGATTGATTTTTGGTACTTGTATCATAAATGCACACTGAAAGAATAACATGGATAAGCCATTTTTCCGGAAAGCAATTCCGGTATTTCCGGATTCAATTGAATATTGTTAATGTTGGTAGTGATATTATTTTCACAACACAGTAACAAACAAAGAAGCGCACTCTACGAACCTGGCATGTCGTCGGCGGGCGTACGCATTGTTTTGATAACCGGTTAGTGCACCACCCATGATCCTTTCTTCTGATTGGTCGTTCGGTTGTGGCAAATCGTGACTGTGTGCCGTTAAAAAAAATTATGAAGAATATAATATTGCTCATTTTAATATAATTACTAACTAAGTTCCGTTTTTTTAAAATAATCTACCAATTCCGGAGGAATGTCCATATTAATATATACGTTTCGGATCAATGACCCCAATTCAATCTACCTACTCCGATCACTGCTTATTACCCAGGCAGTCGCTCCATGGAAAATACTGGTATTCAGCTGAAAAGGCTAGGCAAATAGATTGTACTTTCTATGCATAGATAGATAGATATTTTATTTTCATACCACAGCCGAAATAAGTGGCCACGAATTCCGCCGGCTTTTTCTGAAACTGTAACATAATATCATAATTCTCTTGAAGATCCGTCTCATGAAATATTTTTCCGATACTCGATAAAATATTGGGATTAAGAGGATTACCCGCTTTTTTTCTGACACGATATTTTCTTATCTTAGATACGTCTTTGTGTCTATTGTGTACTCCTCCTAAGGGAATTTGGAAATTTCCTTTATATTTTTCAGTGTGATGACGTCATTTTGTAAATTTTGTTGTGCGCTTTGTGTTATTGTAATTGTAGACTATCATCGTTTGTGTAGTCTTTTCCCAACTATGTTTGAGTCAGCTCCTAGTCCAACCGGATGCAGCTGAATACCAGTATTTTTCACAGAGCGACTGCCTATCTGACCTCCACAACCTAGTGACTAAGTAATTATTTTTCTTTTTTGGTGGGAAATTTTCAAATAACTACTCCCGCTCTGGGTGGAGCGGAGGAGCGGAGGTCGTGTCTGACTCTTACTGACTAAAACCAAACCGTGTTCCTTCCATTGCCTGTACGTTGCCAGGGGCCATGGTATCCCTTTCGGACTTTCTCGCGACCCCAGCAGGCATTGGCCCTAGCGGACCCCGTCAGTTGTGCTGACATCTCTTTCAGCCTGGTCCTTATCGGACTTCGAGCTACCCATTGCTCACCGTCCGCAGGCCCGCGCCTACGGTGGCCGGGAATCAGCCTGGGATTCCCGACGCCCAGGGCATCTTCTGGGGTAGCTAGGGGCGTGACGGCTTCTCATGCCCTGTCGCTCCGTATACCATGGCCTGGACCAAAGCCGGATGCGAGAGATCACCACCACCGATCGCCTCCACAAGGACACGGCGGTGCCCTGCCCAAGCCGGGCAGACCTCCAGCGTATGCTCCACCGTGTCCTCCGGGCGATCCACAAAATGGTGACACCCGGAACACGATACCCTTTAGTTAGTCACGAGGAATGACGAAGATTTTTGAAACATTATTGCTAGTTATGGGTTTAAAAAGCCACCATCCCTCACTTTTCTTGATCATTTTGTTTTTAATAAACATTATTCTATTTCTACAACATAAATCCAAAATACAGACCCAGTTTTAGCACATTATATGTGTGTATTCATAAGCATACCTATAATGTCCCAGTGCTGGTACACAGGCCACCTCTCTTCGAGAAGGAGTGGGCTGCAATCTACCACGCGGGTCCAATGCAATTTGGTAGATATCACATGACTTAGAACTTTTGGTTCTAGGACATGCCTGTTTCAAGATGTTTTCCTTCACCGTTCTGAGAGCAGTGGTGATGAAATTATTTACACAAAGTAAAGCGCGTGCCTGGGTTCGAATCCACGACCTACAACTTGTAAACCACTGCAGTTGCGCACTGCATCCGATTAGAATTCGAATCTGGTACGAAATAGTTTGTATGGGAGTGGCGCACTAGATTCGATTTCTGTCCATCCGAATTAAGAACATTTCGAATCTAATTCGGATTTAATTCAGATCTTGAACTCGGATCGGATAAAGTGCGAAAACGCTCTTAGCCCACGTTCGCACGGACGTAAAAATATCGGGATTTTATCTACTCTCGGTGTTGAGCCGAGCGTTGAGAATCCAACGCGCTGGGACGCACTCTCGTACCAGTGCGTTAAAAAACACACTGTTGGATTTTCAACTCTCGGCGCTAAGCAGAAAGTTGAAAATGCAGTGCACGAAAAAAAATCACCACGGGAAAAAATCGCTCGTGCGGAGATGGGCGGTGGGCTTAGTATTACAGATGTCAGTAACCACTTTTCATTAGCTAGGCCTTTTTTTGCCAACAATAAAATCAAAAACATTACCCCTCTTCTGGGGTAGTTGCGTAAAAATAAAAAGTCTTTACAGTGATGAGTTCGATTTCCAGGTAGAACATTTAAACGTTCCGTTTTATGTAACACTATTAGGTGCAATAAAATTCTTCTCGATAAATTGTAAAGGTTTACCCTCAGGTATGATTTTAGACCAACCGATATGTACCTACTTATATTCGAAGTAGGTAGTTAACTTAGGTTAGACTCCAAAGATTTCAGGAAAATTGTTTTATGATAGCTATTTGGCGATGAAACCTTGAAAAACTTTGCGCGTTGTTAAGCGATTGGAAAACTTCGCCAAGTCTCCTTGTCACATATCCCGCAATTTTTGAAGACTAAGTTCTTCCACCAGTTCGACCTGCAAGTTATGACATACGGTGCCGAAACGTGGACACTGTCAGTCAGGCTGGTCTACAAATTTAAGGTCACTCAGCGTGCTATGGAACGGAGTTTCTTTGAAGGATGAAATCAGAAATGAAACAATACGGAAAAGACCCGGAATTAAATGAAATTGTTTATTCTGTAAATAGGATATTGGAACAACTTTTACACGTCATCTTAAAAAAAATATTAAAAATTAGCTAGATGAGTGGTTTAAAATTTAGCCTGTATACACCATACAAATTACAGATATAAATGTAGAAAAGAATAAGAAGAAGACAAGAGGAGAAGAAGAAGAAGAGAAGAGAAGTGGAGACGTTTTATTGTTATGACATTTATTAGACATCAAGTGCGCGCGAAAGCAAAGTGTGGTTTTATGGGAACAAATACTTAAATGTTCGTACGGGGCGTATATTTATCGCGGCGATTATTTTTCGTGTATTGGATTTTCGACGCACTGCTTAGCGCAGAGAGTTGAATATCCAACAGTGTGTTTTCTTGACGCACTGGCATGAAATGAAATGAAATTGTTTATTCTGTAAATAGGATATTGCAATCACTTCTACATGGAATATATAAAATAAAAATAAAATGGCTCGGCGTTTCCTATCTGATTACTCTGAGAAGAAAGGCCGAAACAAACTCAGAGGTCACAATCTCTTTTAAAGTCCAGACATAATCTTGGTCAGGCCATATGAGGACCATGTAGATTAGTGTCTGAAATGGTCTTTTGAGAAAAGAACCACACAGATTTGAGTGGACCAGTCCTGTCAGTGCAAGCATTTGTCAGTAATCGTGGAGCTCAACCCAGAACTTAAGGAGCTCAACTCGACGAACAATACCAAGGAAAGGACATTTGGGTAGGCCGCATAAACTACCGGAGTAAAAGACACAGTTTGCAGAGTAAGCAAACTAAAGTGCCAGTGGGCTGACCATGTTTGTCGAAGGACACCGATGGCCGGTGGAGCAGACGAGTTTTGGAGTAGAGATCGCTTATCGCCAAATGTAGCGTGGGAGCTCCCCAGCTAGATGGACCGATGACCTTAAGAAGGTGGCTGGGACTGGATGCGGAAGGCGGAAGACAGGGTGATGTAGCGCAGCTTGTCTGCCTAGGTCCAGTAGTGGTCTGCGATTGGCTGAATTGATTTGATTGATGCAACTTACTTGCTTACTTTTGTGCAAGCTACAGGCATGTGTGTGTATTAATGCCTTCCACAGACAGGTTCGACACAACGGCGTGACGCGATTCTGGTACAAAAATTTCCATGAAGTCTTCATAGAAATTGTTCGATCCGAGTATTCAAACTTGTACATGCTTTAGTTTAGAAAAATCACTAGTGAAGTCAGAATTTTGTCTCGGTTTTGCCATAATTCACAGAAATTCCCAAATATTAATATTCCCAAATGATTTCAGCAAGAATGTTGAGGTTTTCTAAATGAAGCTTATATTCTCGAAACGTAACTGAACGCTTATTTTAGAGTCACTGGCTTAACACAAACCAAAACTCGGTTAAACGATTATTTTATTTGGAGAATTAGTTATTTTGGTTCTCGTTTTACGTTGGCTGTTAGGATTCATATATGTTTTTTGACATTAAAGCGAGTATTCCACGCCTGTATGTTTAGATGGATCAGCAGTGTTAGCCCGCGAAATTATTTTTTTTAGTTCCATAATAACTTTTCTATAAGAGATTTCTTTGTTTCCTTAAATACATATTTGTTATGGTTCCGCATCATATTATTTTGATAATAAAGTGCAATACAGGTCGCACAGCGCTAATTACCTACAGTTATATTCATCTAGAAGTTACCTCTCTTTCTATCGCGTAACTCTTCGTGTTCTATCTGACTATGTTACGCCCACTGAATTCGACAAGTCAAGCCCACCACGTACCCGGTCTACTTGTAGCTTCGTACTTAAAATGCGGAGTGAACCATATCTATTAATCTGTGCCGAGAATTCACCTGAACTCGTGATTAACAATCTTAGCAGAACACATTAAATTGTTAACTTTGTGTAGTGTTTGGCTCCCCACGATACAGGCTGTGCCTAGTTTGGGGACCCGCTTTTAAATCTCTCTAAGTCTTCTGTTACCAAGAATTTCATACCATTCAACGAGTACTTGCTACACACATATAAGAACTTTGTGTAAGTTATATAAATGAATTTAAATTTGAAAATATCGTTCTGTCTCTGTCATCTTCAAAGGAGTGGCAGAAAGGGAGAAAATATTTTAAAGATAAAATATTTTTAATGAGAAAATATTTTAAATACGTTTAACACTAAATGAAGATATATTTTAACGATTTGTGGTGCAAGCAAGCCTAAGCCTAGGTTCGCACGGGCGTATTTTTATCGCGGCGATTTTTTTTCGTATACTAGATTTTCAACCCTCGATATTGAGCCGAGCATTGAGAATCCAACAGAGCGCATTCAGCACGTATCCCAGCACGTCAAGAAAACATACTGTTGGATATTCAACTCTCGGCGCTAAGCAGAGCGTCGGAAATCCAATACACGAATAAAAATCACCGTGATAAAAATACGCCCGTGCGAGTCTGGGCTAAGTCTGTTCCTATAAAACCACACTGCTTTCACGCGCGTTTGACGTCTAATAAACGTCATATCAATAAAACGTCTCCACTTCTCTTCTCTTCTTCTTCTTCTTCTTCTTCTCCTCTTGTCTTCTTCTTATTCTTTTCTACATTTATATCTGTAATTTGTATGGTGTACAAGCTAAATTTTAAACCATTGGTAATATTAATTCAACCACATATTCTAAACATGATACTACTTCTTCCTTTAAGGCAAAAATATCGAAAAAAAAGAAGATACCTAATTAAACTTAAATAAATATATATTTTTTTTAAATAAACAAGACAAAAATAACGAGAGACAAATTTTGAACGATTGACTGACACATTTAAATTTATTTAAGTGGAATGTTTTTTTTCTGTATTTTTGGCCTAAATGAAGAAGTATCATGGTTAGAATACGTGGGTAAAATATTGCCTATGAATTTAATTTCGGCCTGTATAATATAGAGTACTCTATCTATCGTCTATTGTGTCTAGATTACCGCCCGTGAACCGATTAAAACGAAGAAAACCAGTATTATCTTTACCCACAATATAGTTCTACTAGTATGACAGTACTTACAGCTCCCTACCTATGTTGACCACATAACCACCAACCTTCGAATTTCGGCTTGCGGTTTCGGTTCACGCTGCTCTATATTTCATCTCTTCGATTTTGAACGATCAACTGGCACATTATCTGATACAGTAGTGCTATTCTGTAAAGTGCATTTATAGACATCACTCAAGTAAGCGCACACAATTGGAAAGCGAACTCATTTGTTTTTAAAGTAAATCATCGCGGATTCACAACGAGACACCGTTCGAATTTCGAAGTGATGTTTATAACATCTTTAAGCATCATTTCGAAATTTGAACGGTGTTTACGTAATTTTTGATTTCGTTGATTCTTCTGAGCTTCAGTTTTCTAAGAAAGCGGCTGTCCAAATACAGAGCGTTTTTTGACACTTTAATAAATAAATAAATAAAATACTTTATTTCAGACCATAGTGGTGCCGATTCTTTTGTCACAAATGCCTCTAAACTAGACTAAAAATCTCCAAAATTTAGTTTATTCCTGTCAAACGATGATTTCCCATTCTGAAATACACAATATATATATTATATACTAAAGTGACACAATTTAACTATATTTTTGTTTGACAGCACTAAGATGGCATCTTTTAATTTAGTGAAAATGACAATTTTGCTATTCTGAATTTGACGTTTCTCACCTAAAATTTTAATTGTCTAACTAAATCTGACCATTTTTAATCGCGATCAAAAATGGTGTATTAAATGTGGAATACTATTAGTTGTCATGAACTAAAATTCACACGAACACTTCGACTTCAGGTGAAAAAGCAGTACTGTATATTATATATTTTTTTGTTTTCTTTTGCTTATATCTCGAAAATTGTGTGTCCTATCGCAAAAATAATGAAAATTTAAACCCCTTTTATGAAACCCTTAATAATCAACACGCAGGTAATAATTTTTCTCATTTTCCATACAAAACGTGAAAAATTCCATATAAATCACGTCGATGCTGCTCCCCCAGCGCGATTCCGGCTCTTCACGAAACAAAAATTCACGGGGTAGGGCAAACAAGTATGTACCACGTGGAGTCGCGATTGTCAAAATATTTTTTTTAATTCAGAGACTTTTTTTGCAGAATAGCGTAAAGATTCTCATAGCCAAAAGTAAGGAATTTTAGTGATAGTTTAGTTCGGTGTACAAGAGAATCGGCACCAGTGTCCATTTTGTTAGTAACAATGTTCTTATAGACTAGTGTTAGTAATACTTAAAACTACCCACAACAAAACATATAAAAGAAAGTAAACTCAACAATCACTTCTGCGCCATTTCATGACAAATGACGCGGCAATAATTGATGTAACTACAGTCCAGCCGACTAGCGATCATGCTTAGGATGCTGTTGGCGCTGCCATGTACTCTACGCACCATGGATGCGCACCTTTTACGCATCGTAGCGTAAAAGCAGTCTACGCAATGTTCAGCAAACATCCCTGATGCACTACAGAATCGCCGCAGTCCCGTCAGCACCCTGAACGCATTATTAAATTGGATTCGGAGGGCACTGTCAAAATAATAATAATTAACATTATTGAACATGTTAAATACTGGAGAAACATGTCAAATACTGGTGAAAATGACAGATTTTGATGACAACACCTGTCAGGTGGACAATGTGACCTAGTAATAAAGGGGTGAAAGGTGAGCGTTTTGGGGGACTGTCTTATGTAATTTTGACGTTCGAAAAGTGCTGATTATAAGCCTAGTTTGAATAAAAGACTTTTGAATTTTGAACGATCAAATTAGCAAAACACATATTCGTTAGGATGAAACGGACAGGTGTCAAGAACACAATCCCTCAATGGACGGACTGTACTAAAGCAAACCTCAATAAATCTCTTTCTACCCGAAAACAGAATAAATACATGTATTAAACATATGTGCTATACATTATGCGTTGTTTTTCCACGTGGTGACAAATTAACATCGTAATCAAAACGACAGTGTGGGGTGAAAAGTAATAAATAAATGTCAGAAAACATCTGATACGGTCCGTTTATTCCAACATCCTGTACCCATTGAATTATTGATAAGGGAATACAGTGAAAGCGTTTTAAAAACTGCCTTCTGACGTCATCAAATATTTAAACGGGAAAAGAGATTTTAAATCAGGAATAGGGTTTTTTTTTAATGGTTTGAAATTATTTTGTGGTTTTGATAGTATTGGGATTGAACTGCTTTAATTGTTTTTGATAAACCAGAGACACTCCAAAAATAGGGAATTAATTTAAAAGAAATTGATACAGTGCGTGCCCCTTGACATACCACGTGGTTTGACTTGCGCAGTAAACGATTTATAGGTCTCTTTAGCGGTATGAGGTCTGCGCCGCCGCCGGGGCGTCATCACGGCGGCGGAAAGAACGCGGGAATTATACCCATGATTATTTTAAAACTATTAGTTTTTTTTTAACATCCTTTTTACTGTCCCACTGCATGGCAAAAGTCTCTTCTCATACAAAGAAGGCATAAGCATTACCACGTTTGTTAGCGATTTCAGACCTATATTAAATTTAAGTCAAAAAAAAATAAAAAAATTAAACATTTATCATAAAAATAACCATGGTCTTCTTTGATTAAATTGAGTGACCAAATGAATCATAAATTTGTATTCAAATTCAGCAAAATATATATAAAACTGAATATTTATATACGTGATATTTTACTCTTCAAGGCAGAAGTAACAGACACAAAAAAAATATGTTTAGCCCCTTGTAATCCAATAAAAAATTGGAATAAAACATTGGACATTGAACACTGTTTCAATGAAATATCCAATGAATTCAAGCTGTTGTAAGGCAATCAAAATAAATTTATAACTTTGTTGTCCTAATTGATTGATAATGCCACTTGTTATGCTGTAATAATCGTGAGTTATATTTATTTCGATGGGTTTAAAAAAATATAGGCGATCATGGGGAATGCCGCCTTAAGTGAAAACTTAAAACAAAGAAATAACATGTTTTTTTTATTTTATTGATTGTAGTATCAAAAAATTTATTTACATAATTTGTAAATTAATAGTTATTTATGCAACTGTTGTATACTAAGGGGTATTAAAACACGAATGTGGTTTTATCAAATGAGAATATCAATACCTAATTATGTACAGTTGCATACAATACTTTATCTACACCCATGATGAATTCTCTATAAAAGGTTCTGAAACCATAGGGTGTTGTAATTAAATTAAAAACGCGCGTGCTTGACAATGTTCTTTTTTTGAAATTGGAGTTGCATAATGAAAAGTTCAACATTATAACACTCGTTTGGATGATATTATGGTTACTATGACACAAGTTGTTTTAATGTTGTCAATAAGCTAACTGTTTCAGAAACTTTTATAGAGGATTTATAGCATGGGTGTAGGTAGATAAATTATTATATGATTTCATAGATGTCCAAGCGCTACATGTCATATTCACAGCTACAGATATACTGTTAACATGAGCATGTCGGTGACGCGAACCCATAAGATTTTCCCCTACCAAAAATCGCATTTCATAAAAGAGCATGGGTGTAGATAAAATATATTAAATCATTTAATTGCTGGCCAAGCGCAGCACTTCATACTCATAGCTGGATTCGCGTCACCGACATGCTCATGTTAACAGTAAGCATGAGCATGTCGGTGACGCGAACCCATAAGATTTTCCCCTACCAAAAATCGCTCAACGCGTCTGAAGAAGTTTTCACTTACAAAATTGCACAATTTCGTTTGCTCACTGCGTTTAAGCTATTTAAGAAAAAACGTTGAGGGGGATGCGCTAAGGTAGCCCGCGGAATTAAAATTTTCTATCGTTTATTGCAATTTGCAGGTCAATGTCAGGTTTTATTTTGATTAAAATATGATTCGCGACCGCAAAAAACATGGCTTTACAGAATTATAATCATAAGAATCAGCAATACAACGTAAGTTGGCATAAACCTCAAATGTCATGATTTCATGAAATAGTCATTCAATAGGATTACATGAACTTAGAGAGTTGTATTGATGGTTTTTATTATTACAAATCTATAAATAAACATTTAATACGGCCGCGAATCATATTTAGATCAACATACAACCTGATACTCACCTGCAAATTGCAAAAAAAGTAAGAAATTTTGAAATTCGCGGGCTGCCTCGACGCTTTCGCCTTAAGACCTATTTGCGATGCCGTCCTTCACCGTAATAGGGATGATGACTAAAAAATGTTGTTTTGTCCGTCATTTAGATTATGAAAAAATAACGTACACGTATTTTTTCTTTTTTTACGTTATCAAAAGATTACGGCGATACATTGGGTTAAAATGTGCCATGACGTCACGAGTATGTAGATTTTATACAAACTTGTGACGTGGCGACCGCCACTCCCCAACTTTAATGCGTTTTATCTAAGTATTTTTTTATTAATATGATACAGCAAAAAATACGAGTCTAATATTTTATTATTATCTGACTGACAGACTAAATAGAATTTCTTTTGTTTGACCCAGGCATCATCACTATTCGGTGAGTTCGCATTAGTTTAAAATACGCAATCAGTAGCGCATTTCTCTAAATAACATAACTTTGAAATTTGAACGCTGTCGATGATTTATGTACTTTAAAAAAACAAATGAGTTCGCTTTCGAATTGTGTGCGCTCACTTGAGTGAAGTTCCAAGTGAACTTTACAATAACGCTACTGTTCTATTTTAAGGACTGTATGTGTAGTCTTTAGTCAATTAAGTGGGGTCAATAGTGTTCTCTAAACATCACTTCAAAATTCGAATGGAGTTTCGTCGTAAATCCGCGATGATTTACTTTAAAAACAAATGAGTTTGGTTTCGAATTGTGTGCGCTCATTTGAGTGCGGTTCCAAATAAATGAAATTTACAGAATACCTAACACTACAGAACCTCACTTTATTTTAGTCACCGTTTTCCTACAAACAATGTGAGTATAAATCCTTGTTACCTACTTCAAGAAGCTGTGACAGATTATTACTGAGTATCTTATAAGATTAAGACAGCTAACCACCTTGCTTACCACTTTATAAATGAAATCATCTGCGATGCGTGGGTGATATTAATGTGACCTGACGGAAGGTTGTATAGCATTAACGTTAGAGCGAGCTTGAAAATATGGAACAAAATGTAGGTAAAGTTAGCGTCAAAAATATAGAGATGGTCGGGCTGTGCAAGTGCATCTCAATTGGATAAAATTCTTGTCAAAGTTTAAGTTGTCGTGTACTGTTCAATTTAAAACATCGGCTGTATTCAGAATAAATTTACATTCTATACATTGTTAGTTAATAGAAGTTACTTATAACTATGTTAGTAAATTATTAATTATGAATTATTAAGGGCATCTCCAGATCCGTGAACGGCATTCCAGTGCCTCATCGTCATCATCATTATCATTTCAGCCGAAAGACGTCCACTGCTGGACATAGGCCACCCCCAAGCACCGCCACTTCGACCGATTCTGTGCCTCCCACATCCAGCGGATTCCTGCGGCCTTTGCAAGGTGATCGGTCCATCTTATGGGAGGCCTTACAACGCTACATCTTCCGGTACACGGTCGCCACTCCAGAACCTTTCGGTCCCATCGGCCATCTTCAATTCTTCGGGCTATGTCGGTTACCTTGATTCTCCTGCGGATCTCTTCATTTCTGATTCGATCACGTAGGGAAACTCCAAGCTCTCCATTCCCCATTGGGTGACTTTTAGCTTTTCTGATAAGGCCCATTTCCAGTGCCTCACAACAGGGCAATCAACCCTTCCCAATATTGTATTCAGATTATACCCATCCCCCAAAATACCCAGTTAATACCTATCGACAAGTTTCACGCTACGTGCAACGTTTTATTTTTTTATCTCCCAGTATTCTTTCCACACGTTTCTTCATATTCATTGCCAGAAAAAAGTCGACATTTCCATAAATAAAAATAGAATAGAATCCGTTTTTGTCATTGACATTGCAGTTCTCTTAGTGCTCGTATACACAAGAGGCATGCGTCAACGGCAGAGCGTCTGTCGACGAGTGACTACGGCTCCCGTCGACGCGTGTTGAATATTGCAGTTGCCTCTGCCGTTGAAGCGTGCAGCTCGTGTATATGAGCACTTAGTTGTTCTAATTTTGAACAGTCTGTTCGTTTTACATCGTTCCTATAAGCTAAGCGAACATTAAAGCCGCGGCGTGCGGCGGGCCACACCGCAACGCAGTAACTGTTGCAGACAGATTCTAATTTCGAATTGAACTGCTTCGACTCCTGTGCAGAGGGTCGCGCACATTTGGGCGGGCCGCATTGCAAAAATCCTACTAGATCACTTTTGTAAATAAAAAAATACGCCTGGCGAGCGATCCGCCAGTGCGTTGTGCGGCGTCCCGGTGCGACCGGTGTAGTGTGCGATGTAGTGTATGATATTATACAAAATGTACTTATTAAAGTGATGCAGAAGCATTTTTGCAATGTGTTCCGATGCGGCCCGCCCAAATGTACGCGGGCCTAATAGGCATTTGAGCCTTTTTTAAGGCATATTTGTATGCAAGAGGTGTAGACAATTTATGCAGGCACAAGTAATGGCTTTAGGGGCATTGGTCATGCAAAAATCTGTAGTGAGGTAGATGTAGCGGCAAAGTGATTAAACCCGACTTTTTTTTCCCGCGCCGAGTTTTTATGTGCACTGAATTTTCAACGATCTGCTTAGCGCCTAGAGCTGAAATTCCAACAGTGTGTTTTTCAACGTGCTGGGACGATAGTGCGTCCCAACGCGTTGGATTGTCAACGCACGGCTCAACACCGAGAGTTGAAAAACCAGTGCCAGTAAATAATAACTGCTCAAAATAATGAGTGCGTAACCTATGTTTTCTTTCTTTCTTTGTTTTTCAATCTTATCTTTATGATTCGGGATAAATAAATAGCAGGTGAGCTATCACGGAAAAACTAATTTAGAAAAAGAAGTCGAACAGGTGCAGTGACTCAAAAGTCATATTATTTGTTTTTAATGACTTACCTAATGAAAAGTTAACATTTGAGTTTTTTTGAAGAGTGATTTAACTTTTATACGGAATTCAAAAGTTTATTTAACACCTTGAGCGCCATGTAAATCCTTCAGGAAACACAAAGTGCCACCTTCAGAGGCCACGTGCTTCCTTTGGGAACAAAAGGAAACACGCGGCTCTTTATTCGGAGGCCAGTGTATCTGCCAAGAAACATATTTTAATACATTTTAGTATAAATTCTAATACCTCTGGCCTCCACGGTTGTTTCGTTCTATGTGGATTTTTTGTACGAGTTATAGATCAAAAGTTATGTTCTGAAACTCTGAGGGAAAGTCGGAAAATTTAAAACACGGTTTTTTGGCTTGGCGCTCAACGTGCTAACCATTTCAATTTACAGAATTAATTAAGCATTACCAAAACTAACTAAAATCAAAGTGTCTACAAAAGAAAACGAGTGAAGTGCACCAAGTGATCAGCTAATAACCTAGTTTTAACATTTTTTTGTGACTAAAATAATGTAAGATCCCAATAGTGCTAAATGTCTGAGGGGCCGTCTCGACTACCATCAGCGCTAACCCCAAAATGCAAGCCGCACGAGATGTGGGCCGCCATGACGAGGTCCATTGAAATACTGGTCGCCTTCTTCGAATATTATGCGCAGAGGTAAGATTAGTATTAAGTTTTTTGGTAAAATACTGTACAGTTATACATTATTATCCTTGTACAATGTTCTTTCTGCTTGGATTCAGGCCTCTTTTCTGGGTTGTAAGTGTTGGAACTATGGTTGTAATTCACCACGCGGGTCCAATATGGGGTGATAAAAATAATTCAAATAAGTAATATGTTGACAATTTTTTTTTTGTTCGTTTGATTGTTTATTAAAAAAATATTGGACACGTATTTTTCCTTTTTTTTACGTAATCAAAAGATTACGCCAATACATTGAGCTAAAATGTGGTATGATGTCACTCTCCAGTAGATTTTATACCGACTTGTGACGTAGCGAGCCCCCACTCCTCAACTTCAGTGCGTTTTATCTAAATATTTTTTTTTATTAATATGATAAAGCAAAAAATACGCGTCTAATATTTTTTTATTATCTGACTGACGGAAAACAGGTCTTTTTTTGCCAGTCAATATCCCTATACTGTCTCAGAATTTTGCTCTGAATATTTTTTAACAAAAATGTTTGAGGTTTACGTTACGTTTACGTCGCTCGTTCGTGCTAGGGCTCTGAACCTAAATGAACGATATCCACATCACTTAAGTATATCACTTAAACTCACCATTTCAACTTACCCCATTAAAGACACACATAAACCCACCACATAGCCAGACAGAAGACAGATCTAATATAAACACCCTTTAGATAAACACGGTCATAATTCCACAGAAGTTGTTTATTATCTTCGTAGCAAGCGAATAAACATCGTACTGTCGAGAATAAACAGACTCTTAGCTACATTGTTTTCAGAAGAAGCTTTACCTGTGGAGTTAGGTTTACACAAGGAGTGCAGTGTTTTTAAGGCTTTATAACAAAAGAAAGAAGTGACTTTTAGCAGAACTAAAAAAAAAAACTTTATTTTACTTATTAGTGGCTTTTGTGGACTGTAACAAATCTGAATAATTATCATTTATTCAGATTTGTTACAGCTGTAACAGCAATCACGTCATTTCGTTTAAAATACCTACGTTTTTATTTTTATTAATTTTTTTATCGTTTGAATTTGAATTTTTGCAGCCATCTTACCAAAGGATATCGTGTTAACTGTATTTTAAAGGTCAGATAGGCAGTTGCGCCATTTAAAGAACTGATATTCAGCTGCATCCGGTTAAACTGGAAGCCGACCCTGTACTAAAACTACTATTCTGAAATACGGGCCTAACTTGCTCAAACTTGTTCTATGTTCCTCTGAGTGATGTTCTATTCTTGTGACATTACTGTTTTATGCAGCCACGCGTCTAACCTTCACGACCCGTAGGGAAATCAGTTACGCAATTTGTTAGCATTATGCTATACAGGTGTGGTGGGTACCTATAAATCCTTAAGACATTTTTAACGACGTTTACGCATAGGGATAGTTAATAAATACAATAGACGTAGATATATTTAGTAACCTATTCCGCTTAACTATTCCTAAAGAGTCTGAGAGCTCTCAGTGTCCGGCGCTCAGCGTGGCAACACCGCCGTATTCGCGTTCGTGATAAGTCAATGGTCATCCTGAGGATGCCTCGTTGAGAGGTAAAACACGTGTCAATTTCTTACAGGGTTTTTTATGACTCTTTAGGAATAGTTAAGCGGAATAGGTTCCTAAATTATCTACGTCTATTGTATTTTAGGCATAGGGACTATAGGGAGTGACTTTATTGATACTCAAACGTCATGTAGGAGTATCTTACGTAAAATTGCATCTGATGAAAATGAAACCACCCACCTGCCTGCTTACCCTAATAAATACATGACATCAAGCTTGTAATCTCCGAAGGTTTCACCAGTTATGTCTAAGTCCCATGTAATAGGTGGCGAGCCTATTGCCATCAACCAGGCGTAAATCCAGACACCGAGCTGCTACTGAGAAATTCCCCCCCACTCCTAATAAAATGGCTAAAAGAAGAAAGACCAATTATTTCGAACAGTTAAACACAATTAAAATTAGACACAAGTCTGTGTTCCTACAAGAAAAACCATTTAGAAAACACACTGAAAATTTAGAACCCACTTATTATAAAATACTACCACTTAATAACAAAATAATAAGTGCTATTATATTTCCACTGAACAAAACCATTATGCAATATAAGCTTCTTTCTAAACCCTGATTTATGTGCTAACTTAAAAACTAGTCTTAAAGTCCAGTTCAGAAGTTAGGCCGCAGACTGGAACTCCGGCCGTGTGAAAAATCCATTAAATGGATTCGGGATACAGCAGAATAAGGCCGTCTGTCCATTGTAGCTGAGAATCGAATTCCATAAATTTTAAGTCTCTGCTCCGTTCCGCTTCAGTGGACATGGCTACAGTGGAGTGGAGATTGGAGTAATGGTTGTGGTCAGTATTTTTTATATACCTATATAATCAAAATATATCGCCAACGTTTGCCGAAGCGATTCGTATAACACTATTTGTTATGTCAACAACAGTGACAGGAAGCTTTATAACATTATCAACATACACCAATTATGTAACGTATTATTGAAACTTACTCAAAAACTACCCAAGCCAAGTAAATACAATATTTATATGAGACCAGCGCCCGAGTTTCTTCTACCAAATGAAAATAATCATGTAAATCAGCCCAGTAATCACGGAAAACTCAGTGGACATAAATGAAAAAAAAAACCGCCGAATGCATAACTTCCTCCTTTTTTTAAGTCGGTTTGAAACAATTTTTTTGTATAAGTAATGTGCCATCAGGGCCTTATTTAATTAATATAACTGACAATTCGACATGTTTATCAAGAAATTACAATTAAAGTTGAAACATTTTCACGGGATCAGAAGTTTGAAAAAAATATTGTCGGATTGTCGCCTGTTACCCATTTCCTGTAGTTTATTATTAAATAGGAGGTCAGAACGATAATATTGGCTTAGCCAGTTTTGACTGTGCAATCTATGCATGTGTGTAAGTCTGCCATAAATGGTAGTTTAAACTTTCAACAACAGTACGTATTCAGAGCAGCTGTGACCGCAGCTCCCGTTCACCACACGAACGCCTTTTCGCTCTTGCACCGTGCCTTCACATCGCTCCAGTCCAGTGAGCAGGCAGCCTAAATCCGCCATATTGGTTAGAGTTTCCATTTTAGAATCAGTCGTGCAGATCTTTGGTATGAATAAAGTTATCGCCTTTTTCTTATTGAGTGCATTGGAAATGGTGAATATTTTATTTATCGGGTTGTATTTATATCGTCTGGTTTTCGTTTGGTTTCCAGCAAAGACAAGCAGTGTTTTATTAGTGTAAGAAATGTTAAGTGCAACAATTTTTTTTTGTTATGAATGGCGTCTTTTAAATCACCTTAGGAAGTCTTCGAGCTGCTTAACCGGGCTATCCGTGA
This sequence comes from Xanthia icteritia, assembly GCA_949128155.2. NCBI lineage: Eukaryota > Metazoa > Arthropoda > Insecta > Lepidoptera > Noctuidae > Xanthia > Xanthia icteritia. Next base: position 7,034,484 of record OX421959.2, on the reverse strand, counting down.
TGCCTTTATAAATTAAGGTCTCCAGTCAGGGCATACAACTTACCAACTAAGCGACTACACGCTAAGGGCACCACATGTGGAATTCCCCACATGTGGTGTTCAAAATTAACTTAGTAAATGATTAATGATATTATTTCTGTAAATAACACAACGCTGTTATAAAAAACACTTTAATACGTCGAAAATAAATTATGTTTTAAAACTCAGACCACTTGAAAAACCAAGACATAGCGCTGTCAATAGTGACGTGAGGCCGGTTTCGTAAACATGTGTGCACTTTGTGTGGTGTAGTTTGATTGTAAAAGGTTGTAGGTAGGTGTGAGCGTGTATTTATTTATTTAATACTTCAAGCACACAAATGTACAGAGGCGGACTTAATGCCATAGGCATTTTCTACCAATCAACCTTCGGGTGATGCAGAGACAAACAGTGGTAGATGCAATAGCGAGAAAAGAAGATTTTTTATATTTAAATATAAAGATATACATATATACCTATTTAAAACTATAAATATAATAAATACACCTAATTATATATAAAAATAAGCACAAATAAAACAAACAATGGGAAAACATTACCGTTGTGATCATACTGCCAGCTTCTTGCGAATATGCTCGCGAACTTTAATTCTAAAAGATAATCGGTTGGTCGCCATCCTGATTTCCTGAGGGAGCGCATTCCACAGAGAGATAGACTGAATGAAGAAGGAAGAGTGAATGAAGTCTGTGCGGTGAGTGGGACATTGAAGAAGACGAGTATGCACATAGCGGAGGTGTAGTTTTAGCATGCTTCACTGAATTGTTCGCAGCGCTGTCTTGGTTTTTTATTTGGTTTTAGTTTTAAAACTAGACAGATTTTATATCTGACTACTCTGAGAAGAAAAACCGAAACAAACTCAGAGGACACAGTCTCTTTTTAAGTCCAAACATAATCGTGGTCATGTCATATGAGGACCATGCAAATTAGTGTCGGACTTGGTCTTTTGAGGAAAGAACCACACAGACTTGAGTGGACCTGTCCATTCAGTGATTATGCAAATAAAAAAATCGAACTAATAGGTAAAATGATTGCCGTAGTATGTATTTATTATTTATTTATTTATCTTTATTCCAAAAAGGTAAGTAACTTATAAGCTAAGCCCCACAAAACCGTTGAAATGGTTTGACTGTGGGGTCGATGAGTCTCTAGACATACTTAAATGTACTTAAAACTATTATTTAAACTTACACTTATATAAAACTTAAAACATTTCTAAATAATATAATTTTAATTTACGTCTTAAACTATTTATGTTTGTTTCACTCCTTATCTCTGCCGGCAGACTGTTCAATAGGTATGGTATTCTCTTGTTTAGTGTTCTGTCACCAGAGTAATTGGTGACTCTGGGTACATTGAATCTACCAGCAGCCATAGATCGTGTATTATGATTGTTGTATACGTGAGTTAAGCTAAGCTCTTGGGTACTGTGGTGGTTAACTAATAAAAGATATTTATGTTTGAAAGTCATCGGTAGAATTTTGCATATTTTAAATAATTTTCTATAATCTCCCTTACAACTGCTTTTAGTTTTTTTATTAACAAATAGTTTTAGGAATCTAAGTTTGTAAGCTCACTTATACCTAACAAATTGGCAAAATCTTCACATGTAATCCTAAATATAATTTTGACACAGACAGATTTGCAATGTTAGTGTCAAATCGATAAAAACTCAATGTCGAGAAGTTTGCGATTTGTTCTAACAACTTCATTTATTTTTGTCTGCTCACTAAATCGCTTCGTGCTTTGGAAGTTCCCAGTTGTCATACGAATATATATGATAGTCGTTATTCCTATTCCTAAACTCTGATAACTCTGTTATTCTGTAAAGTTCACTTGGAACTTCACTCAAGTAAGCGCACACAATTCGGAAGCGAACTCATTTGTTTTTAAAATAAATCATCGCGGATTCACGACGAAACACCGTTCGAATTTCAAAGTGATCAATTCAGAGAATAGCTTTATGTCTTGTTATAGAATTTAGGTATGATCCAATGCAGTAATTGTGTTGTGGAAGTCCGATGACATTTTTGGTAGGTACATGTAAAATATTGCAGTTCTTGCGACATTGTGAGATTGGAAGCCGACCAAAACCCAGATCTGGAAAAGCTAGACAAATGGACATAATTTGTTTCAGCTCACATGCTCGAACAAAACATGAACACGAATTATGGCACTGTTGGCGGCAGAATTTTGCTCGTTTTTGTACTACAAAATTGTGAGAATTTCAGGTTGTAAAAACCTGCTGCTCTTGGTATAGAATAAATTAACTGCCCAGAGTACCCATTAAATGTACAACGAATATTTTTGTTACCACTTATGTGCGGTCTACTGGGTAGTAGACCGCACATAAGTGGTAACAAAAATATTCTACGCTAGGCCAGCTCCAATTTATTGAGTAATATTTTACATTGCGTTCGAATATAATCCAACATGAAACATAAGTATTAGATGTACAAATAAATAAGAATACAGATGCAATTCAATTTAAATTAATTGTGCGTGCGTGAAGACAATTATTTTTTTTTCATCTATTTTTTAAAACTTTTTTGTTCATCTTGTAGGTACATCCGATTAGCCATATAGGTAGCGGGTATAAAAATACCCTTAACAAATCCGAGACTCGTTTTTTGTACTGGACCTGGAACCTTCTCGTTACAGATATATTGAAAGTCAAAATTCCAACTTTTTTTGACGTTTTTTTTTAGAATTCAAGTTTTAAATTGTATGCTTAACTAAACTTTAAATACTTCCGCGATCCCTGTACCGTTGACGGCACATAAGCACAATGTTTTGTGTGCTACTACTGTTAAGTGAATTTTGCCACCAAATATAAAAGTCGTTTCCTAGCGAATATTTTTGCACAAAGTTACTTAGTTTGATGTACAGAATCCGTAGATGACGGCTTCGTGATCGATTTTTTTACAACCCGAATTTACTCGACCGAAACGGGTGAATCGACACTTTTAATGCCGGTAAGACACCTCTGCGAAGACTCGCGTCATGTTTCGCTACTCGCATCTGATTCGAGTAGCGGAACATGATGCGAGTCTATTGAATTGAACTACTGCAGTTTTGCTGCTATTGTTTCAAAATCCAAAATATTTTATTTCACATAAACCTATGAGGGCACTTATGAAACGTCAGAAGCTAGGTGCACGGTTCCAATTGGTCGTTTCCTATGGAGAAGAGCCGGCAAGAAACTCCATGGTTACTCTTTTAAAAGTAAATGGTATTTACAATTCTTTCAAATTACAGAGTTAATAGGTATGAGAGGACAGTGTAGGCCTATCGACAAGTACGAGGTACTTAGCAAGACAAAAAATGGTCGACAGATCTACAGTCTGTTAAGCCTACAACGTTCTCACATTCACAAAATCTAAAAGAAAAGAATCTATATAAAATCAAAATCAAATAATAAAAATAAAAAGCTATTTAGACCAAATGACATGATTGCCATTAACATGATTGTTTCGCGGTGGAGGTGTGCTACCGGGGTAAATAATATTAATTTTTCTTGAACGAAGTCAATATTTTATTTGTAGGCTAATCGACAACTCCTGAAGTCGATTCGCCCCCTTTTTACATTCTGTATTAGCCCCTTAGCATGTACCCATCGTATGGTCGTCTTTATAATTGATACCACTGCGCTCAACACTGGTTATAATATTCATGATACCCTTATACCGAGGGAGATAAACGATCTTATTTTAGCTTAACGTGTGTGCTACATAAGGGTTGGTAGGATAGTAAGCTAGTTGGATTTTATTTATATCGTAATATTTTTAGGGTTCTGTATCGGATCACTTCGTTGTCCGTCCGTCGTCGGTCTGTTAAGACCCGTAAGCTTCTAAGTCAACGCAATAAAAAGATACGGCCATTTATGTGACATATTTAAGTTGGTTAAAAAAACGGTGGTGTAAATATGTGAGCACCATGTATCTATCACATAATTAGTTTATCTGTTGCTGCTTCATTTTTAATTCTTAATTCTTTTTACCTATTGTGGTATAATAATTTTATTCTAGGTGCATCGTCCTCACATATAATTATATAACTAATGTACTTATACAAAATATTGTAAAACATTTTAAAAGAGTAACGGTGGAGTTTCTTGCCCATTCTTCTCCATACGAAAACTACCTTTTGGAAGGGGCCACTAGAATCAATTATTTATTTTTTTGTAAATTTTTGACGTTCAAAAGTGCCTTATACGGGCCTACTTGAAATAAATGATTTGACTTTGACTTTGACTTTGGTTTATGGGATAAATTCATCCCAACTACAGAACCCTCCATTGTGTGTGTTTTAGATTTGTTTATTTATAATAATAGCAAAGGGGATTCCTTGCCTCTTTATTACAACAAACAACTTGTATAATAATTAATTGGTCATTATTATTTTATTAGTATTAGTTTATTTTTATTAGTTTATTTAAGAGGCTGACAACAGCTTCAGCGCGGTTACTGTCGGACTGCATAGAAAAGAAAAAGAAGTGTTATTACAAAATATGAAGCAATTATCTATTTACAAAAAATTTATTGATTGAATTATCAAATTTAAAACCTCTTACGTTAATATGTTGCTTGTAAATAATCTGACAAAAAATCAGAATAATTGCATCTATATCAATATGATTTTTAATCGATAAAGGAAATTTTTAAAGGTATCTTCAAGATTTTTTTCTTTCATATCAAATTAGTTGTTATGTGTTCAACACACTATCATATCTAATAATATATACTGAAGAATATCATATTTTTTTCTGATTTTGTTTACTGCAGTGGATCATATACTTTCAGGCATTATAAAGATTTCGTCTAGCTCCTGTAGTCCCCTTAAGATGTCCATAATAATATTCTTTACATCATTTATTTTTGCTGTAATGGTTTTCCATCCAAAATGTTCCCCATCCTACCCATCCGTGAACCTCAGAGGGTCAAAATGATCCATCGCCACGGAACCCTAACGCGGTACAACATCTATTTTTCACAAGATTACATAAGGCGCGATAACTTCACAGGCGGCTGGGTTCCGTACAATAAAATATTACTAATGTTAGTGCTATTTATCTTTTACTAAGGTAAGAAGGTTTTGTTTTACTGCAGGCATTTTTCTGGTCTCTTGTCAGTAAAAAGAATAGATAGTGAAGATTTTTATCTTTTAGGAAAGTAATTATTTAAATCGCTTTGTATGTGGTCAATCTTTATCTTACATATAACTATTCTGTAAAGTTCGCTTTGAACCTCACTCAAGTGAGCGCACACAATTCAAAAGCGAACTCATTTGTTTTTAAATTAAATCATCGGGAATTCACAACGAGACACCGTTCGAATTTCGAAGTGATGTTTAGAGGACAATACTTTAAGTTTTTTAACTTTAAGTAAAATAAAATACACCCCTACAAGTCTTTCCATAACTTCATTCCCGATTTTTAACATCCAATCTAACTTAACTTACTCCAAAGTTAAAACAACGCACAAAACTCATTACCTACATTTTATCTAAAGTAGGTATAATATTAAGATAAGATCGCACTCAAACGTTTTGCTCGTAAACTCCCCTTAACTTATATAGTCTTTTAACGATAGATATTATCTTTTGGGGTAGTGATTACCTACCGTTTTCGATAAAAGATTAACCGTATATAAGCCGCTTTTATTTGAGAAGACTCCGTTGAATAGTGTACCGTTGTGAGGGTTCTCAACTGTCCCGGGTCGACGGTGCGTTGTGTTCCACGCGCGCCTCAAAGAGATGTCAGTACAATTTGAAGTGGTCCAATATGACCGATGCCTGCCGGGATTGCGGGAAAGTCTGAAAGAGATACCGAGGCCCCTGGCAACGTACAGTCAATTGAAGGAACACGGGTGGGTTTTAGTCAGTAAGTCTGACACGCCCTCCCGCTCCGCTCAGAGCGGGAGAAGTATTTGACAATCTCCCACCCAAAAAATGGTTCTCAACTGAAATAGTGGAGTAGTGCTAAAAAATCACAATTAGTAAGTTCCTAATCACATCACTAAAACAGGGTACAACATTAACCGAAACACCGATTAATCTGCTGCTATATTCTGCTTATGCTGTGCCGCACGCTACCTGCGCACGCTGCTAAGGTCTGTAAGGCCTGACAAACCTGCGGCCTACCGCCGCGAGCCTGTGCTGATAGGCCTCCACGTGCTACTGACACTCGCCATCTGGTCTTACGAAGGCCGTCCGACCTATTGCTGAGCCTGTGCTGAGCAGGCCCCCACGTCTGCCACGTTTTGCAAAGGACGGTACCCTACTTGTTCACTCGTGATAATCCTCGGACCAGAACAGTGAGTCTGTGACCTTACCCGTGACTCTGTGACCTTACCCGTGACTTGCCGTATTACTTACAATATATGTATTAACTTTTCTAGCTTTTTTTTATTCTACCTAACTACCTACTTATTAGTGAACGGCCTGCGCAGCCTACCTACAAAGCCCTAGCCGATACAGCAGCTCTCTGTGTTGTTTTTGTGAACGACACAATTTGAGAAATGGGTGAAATTCAGATGACTTTTTTTAAGAACATTTTGACAGAGTTTCATCTCTCAGGAGCTTGAAATTAGTTTACAATTAGTCCTACATTTCTACGTTATTGTGTCATTATCTCGTTTGCTCGTTTAAGATGGAAATTGGAAAGAATTGCTGCTTCGTTCGTTCTTAAAAAAAGGCTTCGAGGATTTTTTTTGTAACTTAGACTGTTTGTAATGTTTAAAAAATAAGAATTATGTTTGGTTTTTGTGTTGTTTTAGTTTTGTTTGTTAAGTCAAAGTCAAATAATTTATTTCAAATAATTTAATTTTGAAAGTCAAAATTAACAAAAAAAAATTGATTCAAGTCGCCCCTTCAAAAAGGTAGTTTTTGCATGGTAAAGAATGGGCAAGAAACTCCACCGTTTAAAATTTAGTAGATTAGTTCAGTAAATTTGGTTAAATATGGCTGAACTTATTCTGTATGCCTAGCCTTTTCCCAACTATGTTGGGGTCAGCTTCCAGTCTAACCGAATGCAGCTGAATACCGTATTTTACTTGGACCGACTGCCTATCTGACCTCCACAACCTAGTAACTGGGTAATACGATACCCAGTAAGACTAGTTGACGACTGTCAACGATCCACGAATGACAGCCGAGACCGACGGCTTAACGTGCTTTCCGAGGCACGGAGGAGTCTCGGTATGTTAAGATGGCCACCCATCCACAAACCAACCCCGGCAAGTGTAGCTTAACCTGATGGATCGAACCGTGCGGCTGTTATTACTTAGTCACGAGCTTCTCATGTATTGTGCGTATGTATATGTATCGAGGTACCCATACCTTATATATACCATATCCTTGACAATTCTAAAGTGCCTGTAATTGGTTTATTTGAAATAAATGCTTTGAGTTTGAGTTTGCATATTTGCAAAATAAAATATCTACTATTTTTACCTTTTTTGCAAATACCTACTCATAAAATGTTAGTGTTAGATCATCATTAAAGGGTTCGACATTTGTCAAGTGGCTGAGACGTTCCCACTGTCAAAGTCAAAGTCAAATAATTTATTTCAATTAGGCCCATAAAAGGCATGCAGAAGAATGGGCAAGAAACTCCACCGTTACTCTTTTAAAATATTTTATAATTTTTCGTTTAAGTACATTCGTTATATAATTATATAATTAATTACACAGGGGTGTATGGTAATTTTTACGACCCTGGGATTTTTTTAGAAAGTCTTAAGTGACTTCAATTCATTATCATCACACATTATGATACAAAATGCAACAAATCATTGCTTACCAAAAAGATTTGTAGATTTGAATATTGATTGATAGAAAATTTGCAAGATTTTTGTTCATATTTTTACAAAGAGTTCTACTATTCCAATATTTCAACTCGATAAAGAATTCTACTTTGATTCCTAGTATACACGGAAACTGTATGACATGTGCTACTTTTTCAAGATGGCGGCCACCAGGAAATAGAAATGTCAAATGGTCGCGCGCCAGTAGGGATGTTTTTATCTATGTTGATTCAATGTATGTCAGTTTCACATTCCTGAATGGTTGCAGGTGTGTGGTGATTTGTCTTTACCCGACTACGTATAAGGAAGGGTAATGAGTTTGTGTTAAGATGGTTATTATAATTTATAAACATGTACAATGTGATATGTTCGCCTTTTATTACGTGAGTATTTTACAAAACTGGGGAAATATAATGCCATCTTTGCCTAATCCTACGGAGAATCGTGATGTTTTGTAACTTGTGACAATAGTACAATGGTTATTAATCAATGTTATATACTTTCCAATTTACATATTATACATTTAAAAAAAAATCAATTAAAAATAGGTACCTACGTGAATGACATATGAGGTGAAAATAAATTAAATTGACGTAATAAAACACAGATAATGTCATTCATTGATGTCACAAATAGCGTCATTACAAATAGTCATGTTGAGCTGAACAATTCAGTAATTTCGGCTCGTTTGATCCAAATTGTGCTAATTATGTCGATTATTCTCCATTCTCCCCACCGCCGTGAGGCTTGTTATTATTATTTATTATAATGTAGGTATTCATACTGTTAGGCATTGTATAGAAATTGTTTGCCTTTGGGAGAGGATTCTTTTAGAAATGTCAAAGACTAAACACCATCTGAAGGCCAATTCCAAAAAAGGTTTATTTGTCACAGAAAAACGTGCATACAAAAAGACAACAATATAAACATAACAGGAATAGTCGGCAGCTGCACGTAATGATTGTGACAAGAAGGCCTCCACTCAGCATAATGCTGTGCTATGGGGGACCCACAACACATTGCTGATTTTCAGTGGTCACCCGAAAAACACGTACGGAAATCAAATCAGTAAATAAATATGAATAAATCCAGTGTATAAATGTTAATAAATACAGTGTGTAAATATTGAATATAATATATAATCTAGTCTCCATTTTGTCAACGACAATAAATGTTAAAAAAATTACAAAAATGTATGTAAATTAGAGGTATTTTTGACAGATTGAAACTGATATTACAATGCAAACGTTCTGAAGGGAAAGCGTCAAGGTAACCCGCAAAATTCAAATTATCTTACGTTTTTTGCAATTTGCAGGTCGGTATCATGTTGTATGTTGATCTACATATGATTCGCGGCCGTATCAAATGTTTATTTATAGAATTATAATCATAAAAATCATCAATACAACTCTCTAAGTTCATGTAATCCTTTTGAATGACTATTTCATGAAATCATGACATTTGAAGATTATGCTAACTTAAAAAGTTATATTGCTGATTCTAATGACCATAATTCTGTAAAGCCATATTTGTTACCGTCGTGACTATATGGAAATAATTATGAAATATCGCTAATTAGTGAACTAGAATATTAATAATGAATTCTAATTATAACACTGAATTTGATGTTGTAACCGTTCTAGGTGTAAAAAAGGCATTTGAAAGTTTCCAAATAAAACTTTTTTTACATCTAAAATTAAATATTCGGTGTGACTATATTAATGATTGCATGTCATAATCTATATACTTTAGTTCACTAGTTAACCATTATTTCATATTTCATCTATTTGCGACGTTACCCGCTTTCAGAATGCACGCTCTTAATAATACGAGACTTTCCCCCTTGGAGTTTTCAACACAATAAATCTCTCTAACAACACAATAAATCTCTTTTTCTTCCGTCCTCTTCTTCTTAGCGTGTCGATGGCAATCTAAATAGACTTGGCCTAGAATTCGGCCACGTGTTTGGCGCCATCACTAGCGTCCATCAGGTCCTGTAACGTACAGCTGACAGGACACGACATTAAGTGTCCCATCGTTTGTGGAACAGCACCACATTTACACTCCAAGGCGGAGTCATCTATGAATCTCCACCTGAACAAGTTTTCTTTGCTTCGGCCAACCTGGGTCCGAAGCCTGTTACCCAAGGCAAAGTTCCGTACTCTAAATTGTTTGTCAAAAAGTCACAAGATTTTTTGGGCCTTAGTTCGGCCTGGGTTCGACTCTCAAACTCACCGCGTGATGCATTTTATTAGCATAAGCATAATCAGCCTATAATGTTGCCACTGCTGGGATATGCCTTCTACCTGTGAGAGGGAGTGGGCTGTAATCTACCACGCGTGCACAGATTAGTAGGTCAAATCTGTTATTAGTAAAAACCCTGTCCACATAAATATTTTGTACTTCATTTATTTATTTATTTTATTTAACCATTTATGTACACACATATATAAACAGACAAGAAGAAAAGAACAGAAAAATACGTACAAAGGTAATGCTTATTTCTAAAGAAATCTCTTCCAGCATACCTGCGATAGGACAGAGGGTAAAAAGACATGTAGACACCGTGTGCAAGAGTAGAGAGAAAGTAAAATACATAAAATCAAAACAATTCACTTAATAAAATAAAACAAATTATATGAGAATATACTTGCATACAATCGTACATACTAAAATAAATAAAATACAAAATAAAATTCATTAACCATAAAAAAAAAACTGCACTTTACCTATAAGTCATTTATTAATTTCGCCCTTGTTTCCACTAGAAAACTCTTCGCCCCGACCCCTTGCCAGCACAAAAATAAATTCAATAAACACACATTTTCTATGCTGGCAAACTATTTTCCTTCTTACCTCTATTAAAAACCTTTCACTATAAATTAACAGTGAGGGACCTTCAAAGTTATCGATATTAGATGCGGTGACCCGTAGAAAATGACGTTAGGTAGAGGGGTGACAGGGTCTTATAAATTATCGATAAACACACATTATGACGTGGTTTGTGGGTCGTATGAAGACTTATTTCATAAGTAATGTTTTTCAGTTTGACCTATTTCTGCCAGCGGCAGACATAGTATCAAATACACAAGTACATAACATAACATCAAGCCCATATTCCTCGAAGGGTTAAGCAGAGTTGTACCGTTTGTACACCCACATTTCGCCAGTTATGTTTAAGTCCCATGTAATAGGGGCGAGCCTATTGCTATCAATCGGGTACTAATCCAGACTCCAGGCTGCTACTGAGAAATTTCAGATGGAAAAAACTAAATAACTCTTCGCCCGACCCGGGAATCGAAACCAGGACCAGCAGTAGCACTGACGAGGCAGTTATACACAAGTACTTACCTACAAAATCTTGATGTGCATCTCGGGTATTTGAGCCAGTGGGCTAAGTTTGAACTCGTACACTTCACACTGTGCTATCCCGTCTTTAGAAGTTTTCGTTTATCGAAGTTTCAAAAAAGAGTTATCTTTTGTGTTCTAGTGCTGTAAGCACTATGTTCTCAGACACAACTTTCCATTTACTTATTATACCTTTGCGACTTTTTCAATTCAAAATAGTTTATGTCATATAAACTAAGATGGGCACTTGTAAAAAGTCAGAAGCTAGATATAAAAAAAACTAAAAGGCCGTATCTCAGAGATAGCGCCTTTCGGCTTAGCAGGGCAGAATTGCGTTTCATTCGCCCTTTTGTGACCCAACATTCTGATTCATACAAGACAGGAGGACTAACCAAACAAAGGTTTAATGAAGACATTACTATGATAATTCCAAATGTTTTCATAATTTTGTCGACTAACGGAAAGTCTAATAATGGGTCCTATGATCCCTGAAATTACATGGTAATACTACAGATTGGGTATCTAGATCGCCTTTGGCCCCTTAAGACCTTATATAGACCTTATTAAAAATAGGGACAAAGCAGGCAACGCAGGATTTTTGCTTGACAGACAATTTTGATTTTGAGGGTCCAAATCCTGACGAGTTCGATTAAATATTTGAATATTGTTTATTTAATTATTTAGTACCTGGTCCACCGAGCTCTGCTCGCTTGAATATAGATAAACATATCATCCAGGTATACCAACCTTGTATCACATTCCCAAGGCTGTGAAAATAGAGAAAATAAATTCCCAGATATGAGACCTAACTAGATCGATTTTTCGCCCCGGCAAACACCTACATTACAACTTTCATAGAAATCGTTAGAGCTGTTTTCATGAGCGTGATTACAAATATGTATATACAAATATTGCTCATTTAGTAGTATAGGGTATTGCAATGAATTAATACCATATTTTTTACTGAAATAAATGGCAATTTGTCTTCGGAGGTAACTAATTAATATTATACCTTTTTTTTTGGGTTGGGTAATTATCAAATAACTTGTCCCGCTCTGGGCGGAGCGGGAGGTCGTGTCAGACTCTTACTGACTAAAACCCACACGTGTTCCTTCAGTTGCCTGTACGTTGCCAAGGGCCACGGTATCCCTTTCGGTCTTTCCCGCAAATTGATATTATACCTTCATTGACCGACATACAGTCATCCTTTATTATGAACACCTAACGTCTTTTACTATGTACCAATTACGGAACCATAAAACAATCGATCAACCAATATTTTCAACAAAATTTCTTAGACAACTTGCCCGACAGAAGACGCGCGACGGTTAAAAAAATAACTTTATCCTTTTAACGTGAGCACTAAAGAAATTATCGACAAAATTATCTTCAAAAAACTCAAAAGACTTTAAATAATGGATCTCTATCCATCAGAAAAACCAATGACCTAAAAAAATCGACGACTATCTTTGAAAAACTAGTCATCAATCTTGTCTTTAATATTTTTACTAGATGCCTTAAATATCCGTTGAATAAAAAGTAAGTCTTATAAATCTTCTGTGCCTAATACTGAGCTGGCCTTAATTTGTTGATAACTAAGCTTTAAGAAAGAAAGAAAATACGTTTATTTGCGGTACACATGACGCAACGAAAGAACAAAACACGAAAATTTAACAAAATGCTCTCGATTTAGCCTTAGGGTATACACAGACAAAACCTAAGAGTATAAACAGACGATTGCTCTATGAAAACATCTCTTCGAAATTCGAACGGTGTCTCGTTGTGAAACCGCGATGATTTACTTTAAAAAAAACAACCAACTTCCAAAAAAAACACTCCAAAGTGAAAAATATATTAAATTTCGGAAGTCTGTGTCTTTGGTTTTTTATTTTCGTTTTTTGCCGCTCACTTCCAAAAATAAAGTTATTTTTCACTTCGTGGTGTTTTTTTTTTTTTAAGTCGGTTGTTTTTTTAAATTAAATCATCGCGGATTCACAACGAGACACCGTTAGAATTTGAAGAGATTTTTTTATAGAGCAAACGTCTGTATATACTCAGGTCTTGGCTAAATCGAGAACATTTTGTTAAAGCTTAGTTCCAGGCCAGTTCAGTATTACAGAAGATTTGACCTGCTATGTAAATTACAGTGACAGGAAGTTATAATAACACCATCCACGTAGACTAAGGTCCGTATTACAGAACATCATTCAAGACTCAAGCATTACTTAAAACTAGTTTCAACCAATCAAAAGGCTTTAAACGAGTTTTAAGTAATTCTTGAGTTTTAAGTGAGGTTCTGTAATACGGGCCTAAGTGGGAAAAATACGTATTATTGAAGCTAACTCAAAAATTACCCAAGCAAAGTTAATAAAAATATTATGGGACCATCTAGGAAGCCATCTATCCCCTTTTAAACAAAAAAATAATTTTGCAAACCGTTCCAGCCGTCTTCGAGTAATCGCAGAACATACATAAAAAAAGATTTCGACGAACTGAGAACGTCCTCCTTGTTTTTGAAGTAGGTTAAAAACAAATGAGTTCGCATCCGAATCGTGTGCGCTCACTTGAGTGAGGTTCAAAATGAACTTTATAGAACAGCACTACGGGCAAGATAACAAATGTGTCATAGTTTGCGTGGGGGCTCTGCAATCACTCTGGTTGTGGGTGGTTCGATGATTCCGCACTTAGCAAGATTGTTTCTGCAGCGACGATATACGTGCAAACTACTTCATACTTAATAACTTTCTTTGTTTCTTTTTTTTATTTATATTCAGTGTGTTTTTAGTTTAATTTGTGATTTCCTGTGCGAGTCTCAATAAATACTTTTTCTTTCTTTCTTTTAAACTCGGTCTCAAAATGATTTGCACGTTGTTTTTTCATCGGATTTAAAAAAATCGTATGTGAGTACAGGTACCGATAGATATTCAAAACTATCTGTACGATGTTTAATAAATTATCTCGTGTGAGAACCCACGACCACGACCCGTAGAAAAAAGTAATTAATAGTTATAATTTAATAATAACTTTCTTTTATTACATTTACATACGTATTAGTAATATTTTGTATAAAAAACCGGGAGAGGAACCTCCTCACTATGCGTACTTACTGCTTTCAAGCCTGAAGCAAGCCCTAGAACCGCAATGAGAGTCTTCTGAGGTGTTGGTCGAGGCTCTCCGCTATTAGGCCACCAACTGTAACGATAATCGGTACAATTATTGCAGAGTCCACGTCCCACATGTTGACTACCTCGTGTGCTAAGTCAAGATACTTGTTTTTTCAGCTTTCACGAGATTCTCGTCATGAGGGACAGCAATATCAACAATAATAACTTTATTATTAGTTTACAGCACAGTTTGTGTTCTGTGAAAGTTTCAGCCGGCTCCTATTACCTATGGTTAGAAAGATAATAGCTCTAGTAGCCCAGATAATAGACCTTGTAACTATGTTATTAATAACTATTATTGTCTAAAAAAAATTACTTATTTTTTAATTATATTTTCATTTTAGAATTATATTTTTACTTTTAACTGTGCCCTGCAGGGTCCATAATTGTACCTTGACAACCTTGTGACTTGTCTTATTAATATTATGGAGTGCCAATAAAGATTATGAATGACAATTGACATTATATAGCTACAATATCCTATATTTTTTATTAAATGACATTTTTACAGCTGTTGCGGTAATCATGTCATTTGGTTTAAATAGGTCTTTATTTTTATCTTTTATATTAATTATTTTCTTTTAGATTTTGTGAATTTGAGAACGTTGTAGGCTTAACAGACTGTAGATCTGTCGACCATTTTCTATCTTGCTAAGTACCTGGTACTTGTTGATAGGCCTATACAGTCCTCTCATACCTATTAACTCTGTAATTGGAAAACATTGTAAAAACCATTTACTTTTAAAAGAGTAACCGTGGAGTTTCTTGCCGGCTCTTCTCTATAGGAAACGACCAATTGGAACCGTGCACCTAGCTTCTGTCGTTTCATAAGTACCCATGTAGGTTTATGTGAAATAAAATAATTTGAATTTGAATATGTATTTAAATATGCACACCTAATCTTAACCCTTACTGAAAATATCTTAACGCTTGAGGTAATTTTTCGCTTTTATTTTAATAATAGTTTGTTTTTTTATTTATTTTTCTATGAGTGTGTTTTTAATTTGTGATCTCCTGTGCGAGTTTCAATAAATACTTTTACTTTCTTTCTTTCTTTCTTTTTTAAATTTCTGCACACCTATTTGAAACTGTTTCATTACGTATGGAAATTAAGAGGAGGCTCCCTAAATTGTATGTTAATTTGCATTAATATTCTGAAACAGTGACGCATACAATAAAAATGGAACTTTAGTATGTGATTTATTGGATCTTTTTCTTTCCATGTACAAGACAATTACGAAATTGTAACATTTTCGCTTGAATCATTTTTTATTCGAAAATCATGTCTTTTTAAAGCCTATTTAAATAAAATGAAGATTACTCGGCTTTTATATCTAAAACAAGTATTCACAGTATGAAAATATAGTTTATTATCCAGCCACAAAATATTTTTTCTATAGATCAGTTATTACTTTAGATATAAGCGAAATAAGAATTGAAACTTACGCCATTTAGTTTCGTGCTCGAACACGATCAAAGAGCGCACGCGATATTCAACTTTATTACTGATGTGTTAGCGTTTAGCACATATCGGACTGGCGGGGTGCATAGGGGCGGAGCTTGCGTGGAAATTGTGTTTAGAGTGCCTGGTCCAAATAGTACTGCATTTCATATATGTAGAGCACGGAGACGCCTCGGCGGCCGCTGCTAGAAGTGACTTCTTTAGTGTGTGGTCGCTACAAAGTCGCAGTGACGGCTGTCATGAAAATGATGGCAGCGGGGTTTTACTTTAGTGCTCATACACACGCTTCGGCGGCCGCCGTCGACGCATCCACGGCTGCCGTCGATGGCCGTTGACGCGTGCCGCACGTGTATATGAGCATTAAGGCCAGGGCCGAGACATACGGCGGTGCGTCTTGCAGCGCGTGGTGGCGCTCGAATGTTCCCACGCCGGTCTCCTCTCCGCAAATGACACCGCGACGACTCGTGGCACGCTCTAAATAACTTCCGACATTTGTTCTCACCGCGGTCGCAAGACGCAAGAGGCAGGTCGCGCGAGCGGTGATGTCTAGTCAAAGGGTAACGGTGCCAAAAACGTTCATTAGGACAACACACCAACTGACTTTCACAAATTAATGACGATTTCAGTGACGTCATTCGCCGGTAAATTGCGGACGCTATGTGGCGGGCACCGCTCTTTTAGGAAACCGTAGTTTAAAACACTTATGACGTATAGAAACTGAGAGAGGGCTCGTGGCTAAATAATAACAGCCGCACGGGTCGATCGAAAGTTAAGCTACGCTTATCGCGGTCATTCCGTGGATGGGTGATCATCCGTTACATATCGAGACCCCTCCGTGCCTCGGAAAGCACGTTAATCCTTTGGTCCCGGCTGTCATTCGTAGATCTTTGACGGGTAGTCTGAAGCTCGAAAGCCTGACAACCAGTCTTACTAAGGAGTATCGTGTTATCCTACAACTAGGTAGGATAAGCAGTCGCTCCGTGTCAAATACTGGTATTTAGCTGCATACGGTTAGACTGGAAGCCGACCTCAACGTAGTTGGGAATAGAGTAGGCTGATTGGAACTGACTGCCTTGAAGGCGGTCCGTGACAGAAGTTCAACGCACTTTCGGCGCCGCTAACTTTATTGTTAAGTACTGCCTATACGCTGGTGATTCCAGGCTCTGTGGTATTCCACATGAATTTTACGAATATGTTGTAACTGTACATAAAAACATATTTGTACTCAAAAGGGATTTCAATACAAACATATTTTTATAACCAGTTTGAAAAATGTACATGCAAAAGAGCTTGTTCAAGCTTAAAGATTATTTTCCTTGAGAACTTTTTTACTTTTAAAGAATTTTATGGTTGTTATGATTTATGTCGAATATTGGTTTGGGTCAGTAAAAACGGTCACAATCTCAAGTAGTTTGCGTAAAGGTCACTTTAACTGCTTCAGTGGTTTGTAAGGGCAATATTATACGGTTCAACCATGTTGATCCACTTTGATGGAAAGAAGCAGAAATGAAATGATTCAATTTTATGCTAACAGGCCTCAATTTGGTTGGTTAATTTAAATTGAAGGGTGTTACAGAATTGTGTGTAGTAGTCAGGGTAGCCCGCGAAATTCAAATTTTCTTTATTGATCAAAGTATGATTCTCGGCCGTAACAAGTATGTATTTACAAAATTATAATAATCTTCTTTATACCATTCCCCCTCTAAAAAGCTTATTTTATTCACTAAAACCAGTTAATAAAAAGCACTCTGAATCACTATTTTGGTGTTTGAATTTAGAACACACCAATATATTCGACCATCATCTCAATGCTATACAACCTCCTTGCGAAAATATACTCGATAAAAACTCATCGTGCAAAGAATATAGGACATACAAACTCCTTGTGCAAATAACTCCTCGAGATTTGATTGGTCGATATTTTCGACAAGGAGTTGTCATTAATAAATTGGCGCTATTTTGAAGACTAAGTTGTACGAACACAATTTTTTCCAACTTTAATGTGCATTTCAATTAATTTAAACTTCCTTATTTCTTCATTAAATGTCTATTTTCGCTTAAATCTTCCTTTTTCTCGTAGTCATGAATCACTCACCCATGGTCGTGATTCAGTCGTTAGAATCCTTCACTTGCTCGTGATTCATCTATGGCCCTCGCTTTAAATCCGTCCTTTATTCACTAATTGCACAATATACTACATTTTGTTTTTTTTTTCTCGTGGGTATTTTATGTTAAAAATAATTGAATGGGCTCTGTTTTTGAGGAGAAAGAAGGGGAATACGAAGCGTCGACCTCGTAATTTTTTTTTGTGATATAATCGATCTGAGCTGCAGCTGTCTCTATCGCACTCTATGGAGGCAGACTTGAGGTAAGACGACGGCAATAGTTTCTTCAAATACCTATTTTTCAAATTCCTCGCAGGCCTTGTTCCCTCTTAAGCAAAGTATTATTGGGTTTTTTCTTTAAAAACCCATAACCGTTCAACCGTCGATTTGCCTTTAGAAGTCGATAACAATAAAAAATCTATCGTGTATCTTTAGTGACAGTAAAGCATACTGTCCACCGCCAGCTTAACTAAGTTAGTTTGCATAGTTGAGCCAGTTTTTCATACATGCGCGTCCATCGTAAACTATGCCAGCTAAGCTAACATGTATGAAAACCAGCCAAGTGCTCGTCGGACCACGCAGACTGAAAGGTTCTGTAGTTGGGATGAATTTATCCCAATAACAAACTTAACATTGTTGCTGAAAAACATGTTCTCCCATACGGAATGTATGCGCGCACAGACTACTTTAAGCCGACGGCGCGCGAGTCGATTACCACAGTCCAGTTAGTTAGTCAGTTACCACAGTAGAGATACTACGTATGTCGATTACCGACTTAACAGAATATTGCCATTTTTGAATATTATACTTTTTTTATTTATGTAGAATTAATTATTAATATTTATTTTATTTTTATATCTTAATTATATTTCAAGGTATGCTGTACCGGTCGACGTCATAACGTCAACGCCGGCTGTCGCTGAAAACCAGCGCTGGGGCTCTGTCTTGCATAGGGTCGCAGCATCATGCTGAGCGATGGCCGTTTTGCGTGAATGTGACGCATATTTTCCCTAAACTTGTTTCCATTTTTTTATTTTGTGTTCTTTTTTTGCGTCATGTTTACCGCAAATAAACGTATTTTCTTTCTTTCTTTTTTTCTTTCTATATGTGAGAACATGTTTTTCAAACTGCAAATTTAAGTTGGTCGATTATTACTCGTTAACCTATAAAGCCTACTTAGCTGTGATAGTTTTCCTTTTAACGTGGTTATATATACCTACTATTGCTGTAACTTTTTCACAAATCCAAGTACACATTTAGCTGGCATGGGGAGGGGCACTTGACTCCAACAAAAACTAGCACTTTAAAGCTTAATATTTCAAAATGTTTTTCACACACCCACAATATTTTTGAACGACCTTTTTACCTGTAGACGAAGAACCCACAAAAAAAAACCTTGATTTTATTTTACCACTTTGTCGGCGTGATTAATATGTATACCCATGCCAAATTACAGCTTTCTAGTACAAAGAGTCTGAGCTAAGCCGCGGACAGACAGACAGACAGACGGACATGGCGAAACTATAAGAGTTCCTTGTTTACTACGGAACCCTATAAACTGGCTCAACTATGCAAACTAACTTAGTTTAGCTGGTGGTGGACGATCGGCTTTAAGCTCTTATTGTGACCCGTTAATAGCAAACGGGCGCACTACATGAAACCTAACAACGACTGGTGAAATCTTAAGTGTACTCCTGCCCACCCCTTTGAAAAATACAAGCGTGATGTTATGTTATGTAAAGTCGAGTACATTTAATCACAGATTATTATAACCACAACAAACACTATTTCTAATTCGGGGCCATAGAATCGATTCGATCGTATATAAAATTACTAAACCAGGCCACCATCGTGTTCTTGAATAAATTATAAGTGTGACCTGTCATTAATATTGGATTAGACAGTATTTTACTGATGGGATTTTTGTAGCGGTACTCGACCGACCCCGACACAAGGGTCGTTCAATGAAACGGTTATTTAGTTTTAACGCGTAATTATTTCATTGAATCGCATGCAACAAGGGTAACACTGAAAGTTCTTAGAACGGACTGGTTAGAAACAAATACAATGAAAAATGTATTTAAATTTCGAATTTAGAACTCTTTGGTAGCCTGATGATGTATATTGAATTGACCTGTCATTTATTTCTATTATTATAAATTGGCGGCAATTTGAAAAGTGCGTGAAGCGCGTCAAAATGTTTATTTTTATTTTTTATATCTCGTCGAACGCGAGAAAATGTTCGCTCTATGACTTTCGTTGTAATCTTAGTCAACAACAAAGTTATGATAGACTTCGAATAGCCTTTCATGATGAAGTCCCATCACGTGCCACTGTTTACAACTAGTTCAATGAGCTTAAGCGTGGTCGTGGGATTCTTACTGATGACCTGCGTGAGGGACGTCCGGCAATGGCGACAACTGACGATAACATCATTCGCGGAACATGATAGAGGCTGATAAGAGAGTGACCTACCAACAAATTCGGGCAAGCTTAGGCATTGGTATAAATCAGGTGCAAAAAATCTTACATGAGCATTTAAGCTTCAAGAAGCGCCGTGTAAAGGCGTGAACGTTTGGACGGTAACTCTGTGGTTCCATCGAATGCGACCTTGCTTAGAAAGGAATGGAAAATATTTCTAAAAACAGTAAAGCATCTTAATGGTTCATTCAGCTTGTTATTTTCTAAGAACTTTCAGTGTGTCCCACGTTTGTCAATTTTTGATCGGTAAACCTGAATACGTGGTCGCGCCGATAAATGGCGCATTCCAGTTTTCCGAACAAAAAGTGACATATGACAGCAACCATTGTGTATTCGTGCGGCTATCGCTCTTGAATAGAACGCGCGGCTATCAAACTCAAACTCATAGCATTTATTTCAGTTAAACTAATTACAGGCAATTTTGAATTGTCAAGGGGTCGGTCGTTTACCATGACGCGCATTGTCAGCTCTTCAAGCTTCAAGCTCTCTATTATTTTTTAATCTTCGAATTTCGAAGTAGTGTTTGATCTTCTATCTCATTTTCTCATAATCTTATGCCACCAACGTATAAAATACAAGCTTTTGTCCGTGACTTCGCCGTGGAGGTCGGAAATTATCCCGCGGGAATGTACTACCAGGAAAAAAAGTATTCTATGTCCTAACCCAGGTCATAGTTTACCAATGTGCCAAATTTCATCCAAATCTATTCAGCCGTTTTAGCGTGACAGCATTACAAACAAACTCACTTTCGCATTTATAATTTGACCGAGCGAGCGAAGGAGACACTTCGCTCGCTCGGTCAAATGATAAATGCTTCAAGTCTGCTTCGTTGATACTCGTCTACAGGTCGAATTTTACAACCGATCTGGATGAAACTAGATATACAGGCTTTACGATTTATATTTTTTTTGCCGTCGTGGATTTTTGATTGGCCTGGGGATATTTCCTCCAAAAAGGGACTGGGTAGTTTTCCTACAAAAAGGGACTGGGGAGTTTTCCTACAAAAAGGGACTGGGGAGTTTTCCTACAAAAAGGGACTGGGGAGTTTTCCTACAAAAAGGGACTGGGGAGTTTTCCTACAAAAAGGGACTGGGGAGTTTTCCTACAAAAAGGGACTGGGGAGTTTTCCTACAAAAAGGGACTGGGGAGTTTTACTACAAAATCTGATGTCGATGGTTCTTTTTTTATTTGAAATGTAGTAACTTTAAGTAAGGTCTCATACAAATTTGGTGAAGATCTGTTGTGGATCTTCGGCGTTATGAGCAGAATAGCTCCACAAAATGTAGTAAATTGCTCACTTTTAGATTTCCACCAGCGGAATCGGCCCTTTAACTACTAGGTAGGGATTGATGGAGCACCTGGGACCACCTTCTCATCACAAAACTAGACCATTCTGAAAATAATAAAAATACATGTTTTTAAATACAAAAAACATGGTAAATATCCCATTTTAAATAACTTTAGTGCTATATTTATTGTTGCAAAAAAGTTTGTGCTCGCGAGGTCTACTGCTGGGGCCCTAGTTTGAGTTTATTTTAACCATCTCGATTTTACGCATCGACCGCGTTCGGCGCTCCGATTGGCCGTTCACTGGTGAAGGCAGGCCGGCTGCCAATCGGAGCGCCGAACGCGCTCGATGCGTAAAATTGAGATGGTTAAAAAAAACTCACACTAGGGCCTCTGTTCGCAGAACTACTAGTATTAGTCAGGATATTAGTAAGAATTCATAAAGGTTGCATGGTAAAACCAAGCAGGTTCTACAGTACTTACCCACTTGCCAAGTATCGTAGTTGTAATTTTGAAAACCGTGGTTGACGTTTGTATGTCATTTATCACGGGGCTCCACTACTGTGTCGCACTAAGGGATAGGCAAGCAGAGACCCTTGGGAGCAGCTGGACAGATTCGCAACTGGACAGATTCTCAGGTGGACAGTTTCTTAGCTGACATAATTAAAGTGGATGAGTTGGGAATATGGACGTCATGAAAAAGTGGTCAAGATAGGAAAGTGGACGACTTGCTACAGAGGGCAAGCAGCAAGAGATTTAATTAAATATACAGACATAATATTATGGCGACGGTACATTCAAAATTTCACCGAAACCGTTTTACCAGCCTTTCTCGGTACATGTTGACATAACCCTTTAAATAGACAACTCACTTGTCAGTCAGCCTTACAGTATACCAGCAACATCAACATCATTTCAGCCGAAAGACGTCCACTGCTGGACATAGGCCTCCCCCCAAGGACAGCCACTTCAACCAATTCTGAGCTTACAGCATCCAGCGGATTTCTGCGGGCTTCACAAGTTCAAAACTCAATAAAAAGTACTGGTAAAATTACTGACACATTTGATAAATCAACTGTACCTCGAATATGCCTAGCCTTTTCCCAACTATGTTGGGGTCGGCTTCCAGTCTAACCAGATGCAGCTGAATACTTGTATTTTTATAGAGCGACTGCCTTTCTGACCTCCACAACTCAATAATTGGATAATACGATACCCCTTGATAAGGCTGGTTGTCAGACTTTCAGGCTTCTGACGACCCGTAACGACTGTCAAAGATCCATGAATGACAGCCGGGACCAACGGCTTAACGTGTTTTTCGAGGCACGGAGGAGTTTCAGTATGTAAGGATGGTCACCCATCCACGGACAAACCCCGGCAAGAATAGCTTAACCTGATGGAACCCGTGCGGATGTTATTACTTAGCCACGAGCTCCTCTCAACTGTACCTCTTAATGTATTCTAAACTTGCCAACTGATTACAACAACCTTTGGTTTTGAAGGTGTCCACAGCAGTAAACACTTTTCATCATTCTGAATTTCAGTGACTTCAAAATCAGCACCGAATTAAAATGAATGGATACTATGAATAGTTAAAATTCTGCTGGCATTTAGAGTGCTTTTGTAGCTGTTATAATTTATACAATATTTTGCATTAAAATCCGATACGTGGATGAAATCGTAATGAGAGCAGATGGAAACGGTCAAAAATATAAGTTATAAACGATAATAGTTAAGAATAAAATGTCCTCGACTTAAGAGTTCCATGTTGTGGGTTCAAACCCAGGCAGGCGCTTTACTTTGTGTAAATAATTTCATCAACACGGTTGTCAAAACAATGAAGGAAAACATCGTGAGGAAACCGGCATGTCCTAGAACCAAAAATTCAGAGACATGTGACGTCTACAACACGCACTGGGCCCGCGTTGTGGATTACAGCCCACTCCCTCTCGAAGAGAAGAGGGCTTTGTCCCAGAAGTTGGAACATTATAAACTGATTATGATTTTATTGATACACCATACAGTCATAATGCTATTCTGTAAAGTTCACTTGGAACCTCACTCAAGTGAGCGCACACAATTCGAAAGCGAACTCATTTGTTTTTAAAGTAAATCATCGCGGATTCACAACGAGACACCGTTCGAATTTCGAAGTAATGTTTAGAGAATTCTTCAGGGCATATGCCACGCATGCTCATTGCATATTGTGGCGATTTTCGGCGACTAAGTTCAGGTATGATTAGGTTTATGATTATGTTTAGCCAATGTAAATTAAAATTTAACTAGTAAAATTTTATGAAATACATAAATAATGAAAGTACTTAAGCTGCGCTGCTACTAATTCTTCTCTTCCTGTGTCACGAATATTATCAAAATATTAGCCAGTCAGGCAAATTGGTGGCGAAACTGACTGTCCAGAGTACGCGGAAGGTTTTCTTAAATTATAAACATAATATGTTTATAATTTAAGAAAACCTTCCGCGTATATTATATATGAAATGGATTGCATTAGAATAGCTTCCACGAGTGCAGTGTAACTTCGTTGAGTTTATTTATAAGCACTCCATTTCGCCCTACTAATAATAAACTCGAACTAGATATTTCTCATGAATCGAACCATTTTAAAGTGGTTCGAAAACGAGCATTAATCAATGCTCGTTTTACGACAAGAAGTTACTTCTGTGCGACAATTAATTGATTGTGTGACAATAAACGGACACGACGTGTTGCCACGTCAAGCACCGAACACGTCGTGTCCGGGTTCGCAACAAGTCAATCGTCATCCTGAGGATGCCTCGTTGAGAGCTGAAACACGTGTCGATTTCTTACAGGGTTCTTTATGACTCTTTAAGAACAGTTAAGCGGATTAGGTTACTAAATATACGTCGTCTATTGTATTTTATAATGGATTTCCGCAATGTCACGCCTGAGTCAATTAACTAGTGTGACAATTACAGGCAATTATATGACAATGGCTATAATTAGTCACGTTCACGCAGCTCGAATTTGGCTCCAATGTAGGGCAGTAATCGACGCCTCCCAATTACTAATGTATTAGCAGAATATTCAGATTTCTGCTAATTATCTCGCTTAGGAATACTCTCTGTTACTGCCCCGTAATAGTGGAAAATTAGTTTGTACTGCTAATTAGAGTAGAATTACGCTCTGACTGTTTTCTAGAATAGGCCCGCATTAGGGATTCTATTCAGGGTATGAGAAATGACTGTTAAGACGAAATGTATAGAAAACCGTTTTCTCTAAGGAATATGGCGTCCAATTAACAATCTACTGAATATGACCGGAATTACCGACATCGCTTGCAGAGTAAGCAAGCTGCAGACGAGACAGTGGGCTGGCCCTGTTTGTTGAAGCACCGATGGCCGGTGGATCATACGAGTCCTAGGGTGGAGACCGCGTATCGGCAAACGTAGTGTGGAACGCCCTCCAGCTTTATCAACGACCTTAAAAATGTGTCTGGGACAGACTGGATGCGGAAGGTGGAGTCTGGCAGGCCTATGTCCAGCAGTGGACTGCGATAATGCAAGAAAATTTAAAACTCATATTAGGAGTACACTTTGTTAACAAGCATATTACAAATTAGAGGATGCGGATGAGGAAACATGCTGGTCCTGCTCCATAAGATAATTTTGAATCAAGACAAAATCAAACTGGTTGCAAAAATTGTATATTTTTTTTTATTATATGACATTGATTTTACATTCTGTGACCAATTCCTCGCACACTGACTTATTAATTGTAAAATTTTAGGAAAATCTACTTTTTAAATGTTTGTAAATATGTGTTGTTGCTTCATTTTAAATTCTTAATTCTTTTTACCTATTGTGGTATAATAGTTTTATTCTAGGTGCATCATCCTCACATATAATTATATAACTACTGTACAACTTATACAAAATATTGTAAAACAATTTAAAAGAGTAACGGTGGAGTTTCTTGCCCATTCTTCTCCATGTGAAAACTACCTTTTGGAAGGGGCGACTAGAATCAATTCAATTTTTTTATAAATTTTTGACGTTCAAAAAGTGCCTAAGGCCCTTTTTTAAATAAATTATTTGACTTTGATAGGCTGAGTTGATTGATTGAAATAGGACTACCTATTGTTTGGTTGATGGGCCCGATATTCTTTATAAACGCTAAACTGTATAATGTGGATTCAACCATAGGAAACGCACCTGCCACCTTTCTATTTTTCTCGAAACGTCTTACAATTTTTTTTTTATAAGCTCGATAAAAGCCCATCATGATTTAGAAGCCAAATAAAATGATTAAAATACCGATAAAAATCAGTATCGATAGAATTTTTTTTGGTCTTCTTTGGTCAAAAGAAAAGATGGATGAAGTGTGTGTAAGATGATTCGAAAGAAAAGGTAGTGAATGATACCATGAGGGCCGACAGGGGAGAATGGCATACTGAGAAAAATCCATAAAGCTCATGGTCCCATGACCTTCCTGCGCATTGAAAATGACTTTATTTCATTAAGGCACTTAAAAATCAGAGGAGTTAAAAAGGTGTCTCCGAAAGGGGAAAACATATACCCTTAATTTTGATTCTGTTGAAACCAGAATGGTATCATTTTGAAGCCCTTAAAATTTTCCAGGACGATTTGTATATTCGATATCTCTGTTTGTTTTGAAAAGACGAAAAAATGGTAAAGAAACGAAAAAAAGTTACAAAAAATTAATTGTGGCGTTGTAGCCCTTTCAGTAACGCATCTTTTAATCCATTTCCATTTCTCTATCTTAATAATTGAAAAAGCTGGCCTCCAGTCGCTCTTTTCTTGAAAACGGGTACCCTGCTGAAGCGATAGGAAAAGCATTTTCAATGCTAAAACAAGTTGAGTCGACACTACGTTACGGAGGACCAAGTCAGGCAGAAGAAGATTACATTCCGACTGAAAAATACATCCTTTCGTTTATTGAAAACCGCAAAAGCAATTTTACTGCGCATTCGAAAGATTTCACGATACATATCTTTCAAAGCTCGTTGCTCGGTGACATTGGATGCAGCGAGCGTAAATACAGCAAAACATATTTGTACAGACTCTACGCTGTGTTTATACATATGTTGCAAACCTACAGAATTCAAGGCTAACCAGTCTACAGCAAACGGGTTTGTGAATTTCACAGTGGAAAAACCCAGTGACAATTTTGACCAACATAAGGATAAAATCTAGCACACCATTATTAGCTGTCAGGATGATAACCAGCGGGCCCTCAGACCAAAAAAAAAACGAAGACAGTGCGCTGTCAACAGTGATGTGAGGCCGATTTCGTAAACATGTGTGCACTTAGTGAGGTGTAGTTTCAATGTGAATGGTTGTAAATGTGTGCGTGTGAGCGTGTATGTACAGAGTGGAGGTGTACTTGGCATCCTTGACTTTATTGTTCGCAGCGCTAAGTCTTGGTTTTTTATTTGGTCTGAGCAGCGGGCCTATCATGTAATCGCTAAGTAATCGAAACGCAAATTAGAAAGATTTTAAAATTGAAAATACTCTTTTCGTACATAATAATATTTACTTAATCCGTTCACCATAAATTTTCCCTTGCCGTCATGTTGGCACCATTGCTTCTCAAGCTTAGTTTCAATACTAACAGAGTCCAAAATGGCGACTGACAGAACAGTGCTGCCAATCACGGGACAAGTTATAATGAACGCACTGTAGTTTTAAGACTTTATTCATATCCAGGGGAAAACGATTCAAAGGTCGTACGAATGTACGCTACCTTTACGTCACGCCTCCATTTCTAAGAGAGGAGGTCTGTGTACCAGCATTGAGAACATTATAGGCTGATTATACTTACATCGCGCGTTTCTACTAAGGCTTCAGTAGACCAAAAAGAAAGCGACGCTAAAAAACATGTTAAAATGCTTTGTTAGTTAAAAATGCAACCACACACTTTGTTCCAATTTTCATTGCCATTTCAAAGTCTTTAACCTATTTTTTTCAACCTCAAACTTTTAATATTGCCTGTAAAAAGCAAGAAGAAAAAATTGTTTATTCTGCACAAACAAAACGCATATTACATCATACAAAGTAGCCAAAAGCCTCGTATTCAATCAATAAGAGATTGACAATTCTGTTCATTGCTTGATGTCAGGGACCAATGACAATGTACATTGCGTATTACTGTTGCGACATTGGCAAATGACTACAAACAAAAACACAGTCATGATAATACATCACACTAGCTTTTGCTTACTGCAGCCTCTCCCGCGTGAAGTTCGGAAATTTTCCCACGGGGACTTACTACCGGGATAAAAACCTAGATCCTAACCCAGGCCACGGTCTACTTGTGTGCCAAATTTCATCGAAATCCTGTCCACGTCCACGTTTGCAGTTACTCGTATGATATTTTGTATGTAATGAATACAAGCATGCAGCGTGAGAAACATATTTGTACCGACGCGGACGCGTAGGTCGAGCATTCGGTGTGGCGTTCTGTGATATTATATTTATCACTACACCTGCTGCTGACGTAAACATTGCATTTGCTGCAAAGAAAATACGGGAGCTGAGAAATAATTTCCTGCTGCATTTTCAATTAAACTTTGGTTGCTCTTTTCTCTTTGAATTGAATTTCTCCAGTCGATATAATTGCCTCCAAACCTCTTGTTTCAATAATAAATAGTTCACTATTTCCTTTAATATTTTTATTTTACTGCTACGCTCTTGGCCTGCATCGCACCTGATGGTAAGTGACGACCAGGCTGAAGGTGGAAGCGAGCTTCACCCGGAATCCTCAGCCACAGAGGAACTGGCTATCTTACCTCTAACTGCCGAAACACAACAAGCTGTCAACATTGTTGTTATGGTGATAGACTTAGATAAGATGCTGGTAGCTAGCCAGGCGGACTTAGAACAAGACCTAACACCAACCAAACCGAGTAAAAAATGTTGCCGCCATTGGGAATCGAACCTGGGACCTCTAGGTCCTGAGACAGGTGTCTAACCACTAGACCACTGAGGCGGTTAGGATATTTAATCAGCTTACAATTTAATAGCTTGCTTGACATACCTTTCATTTCTGTGTCTTTAAAACAAATTTGCTGCTGAGGAGTTTGTTATGCCACTTCTTCCCAGCAAAAGCTCTAGGAAGTTGTGAAGGGCGGGAGTTTTGGGGGACTGTTGAAGTACTGATATTCAGCCTGGTTTGATTTTATTATTTATTTTTTTATATTTTAAAACGTTGCCCCACACTAGGAATTTCTGCTGTATCGCGGGTGCGTTTACAAACATTTATACTCACATATACACACTGCCAGACCCGGAACCACTACTTGTAGATCACACAAATATTTTATCCGTGCGGGAATCGAACACTACGCCAAACGCGCCGTCGGATAAATGACTTCTGAACTTGATTTTTAAATTCAATTCCATTACACAAAATACTCGTATCTATACATCTATAAATACATACATACAAATAAATAAAATTTAAGTGTCTGTTTGTAATGTCAAAATAACAACTTTTTAATAAACGCAGAAATTTGGATTTCAGTGCCTATTTGATGTTTTCAAAATAACCCTACGCACTCACATTGACAGTGTTTTCATTTATTGTCGCATTGTCGTCCCTACATGGTATACTATCAGGGTCGGCGCCACATGTCCCTTTTTTTTTTTTTTTTTTTTTGGGTGGGAAATTATCAAATAACTTCTCCCGCTCTGGGTGGAGCGGGAGGGCGTGTCAGACTCTTACTGACTAAAACCCACCCGTGTTCCTTCCGTTGCCTTTACGTTGCCAGGGGCCACGGTATCCCTTTCGGACTTTCCCGCAACCCCGGCAGGCATCGGTCCTAACGGACCCCTTCCGTTGTGCTGACATCTCTTTGAGGCGCGCGTGGAACACAACGCGCCGTCGACCCGGGCCTGGTCCTTATCGGACGGCGAGCTACCCATTGCTCACCGTCCGCAAGCCCGCGCCTACGGTGGCCGGGAATCGGCCTGCGATTCCCGACGCCCAGGGCGTCTCCTGCGGCGGCTAGGGGCGTGAGGGCGCGAAATTTGCCTCTCCCTCACGCGTTCTGCCTCCTCCTTCGCGAGCATTACTGCTTCGCAGAAGGAGGTGACGGCCTCCCATGCCCTCTCGCTCCGTACCATGGCCTGGACTAGGGCCGGACGCGAGAGATCCCTGCCGCCGATCGCCTCCACGAGGACACGGCGATGCTCTGCCCAAGCCGGACAGACCTCCACCGTATGCTCAACCGTGTCCTCCGGGCGATCCACGCAGTGATGACACCCGGGCGTTTCCTCCCGCCTGATACGGAACAGGAACCTCCCGAAACAACCGTGTCCGGTGAGGACCTGCGTTAGGCGGAAGGTGAGGACGCCGTGGCGCCTCTCTAGCCACTCCTCAAAGAGGGGACTTATCGCCGCAATAGTGGCGTGCCCAGCGCCACATGTCCCTTTCTTCCATACTTCTCTCTTAGTCGTCATCTCGGTAGTCACCCCCTTTCTAGCCATATCATCTTTCACACACTCCATCCATCGTTTCTTTGGTCTTCCCCTACTTCTATAGCCATCCGCATTCACACTCAACACTTTCCTCGCGACATTTTTTACTAACGCAAATCTTTCCTACAACTACCATTACAGATCTGCGATCCAATGAGATAGAGTGGCCTTACATGCTAAATACTTAAACTACATCCTATAAAATTACATACTATATCCTAAATCTTAACCTACATCTAAATAGCATATTATATATAATGCAGCTTTTGCGAATTCACTCAAGTTGCACCATAATACATCAACCCTCTCGTGAACCTCGTTCACCACACGCATGGCTCTAGTGAGAGGAGTCCTCGCCAGTAGGTTGGCAGGCACAGCAAGCAGGGATGGGTGTCGCCACCTCCACACGTACCGGACAGACACGCAAAGTTCCAGGTGCCGCAGCACCTTAGCGTACCTGACCTTCGAAACTAGTGGTCCCCCAGTGGTCGAAAGTCGACCATAATTCATTTAACTTTTAACATTTAACATACTAATTCCATGCTGCCATGATAGTACATACTAATTACATGCTGCCATATTCTCAGGTAGCCATTTTGTGTGTCAAACGCGTGTGTAATGTTATGTATAATGTTTTTCTTATTAATTTAATTTATTTCTTATGCATATTATATAAAAATATTAACTTTCTACACTCCTTCTCCATATAAACGTTAACTGTACCAAATTTCATACTCCTCAAAAGTTTTTGCTCAACTTGCGGCATAATAGTGTCGTCTTCTAGACTGCCGTAAAGAGTATTCGCAGCAAAATAACACTACCGCTTAAAGTGCCGTAAGCATTGCATTGTCATTTGTTATTTTGTTTGAGTGTTGAGGTTACTTTGCTGACTTTTGATTTGTATTTGTTTAACTATTTATGTGATATATTGCAAAAGGCACTACAATTTACTGAATTCCAAGCAATTTGAAAATAGCGCTCGCCGACCGCTGTCGCGGCACCACTCACTTCGTTCGGCTCGGCTCGCGCGCGGTTGGTCACGGTTTTAACCTAACCCAGTTATAGATAAGCAATATAGATAAGCATTAACATCCTACTCTTATATCCATCGAAATTCACCCACATGGTATACGATATTCCATCAAATATTTAGTAGCAACTTCAATCAACACTTTCAAGGCTGAATTTCGCAACGTGTACCCATTTTTGAAATGGGACTTTTCTCGTGAATAAATAAAAATAAAGTGTGTCAAACTAATAATATATTTTTTATCCTTTCAGGTAAGTCTCACAATCTTCTCGAGTTGGGTAAGAGAAAACAATGCCAGGATTACCTTCATAATACATTCATGTCAATTCGTGAATTGTTTACTAAAACGCCGATCGGAGCGACCTTTTATGATCTAGAATCTAAGTATACTCCAGTAATATCACAGATGACTACAGATGGGGACACTGTCCTGCTGGGCCAATTCAGTGAGTGTAACCTGAGAGTTACGCGATATATAGTCCTCCAGACCATATTTCGGCCTCGGTGGTCAATCTCAACGGAGACTAGCCTTCGGCGCGGGAGATATTATAGAGCACAAGTGTGTGCGCAGACACAGGTGCACTCTCTCTTCCCTCACTCTCATAGTCCGATGGGACGGCAATCCGACACGACCGGAGAGAGATCAGACGTAGGACCAACGGCTTAACGTCCTTTCCGAGGCACGGGGGTATCACACCGCCAACTTCCAAACTCCGGGCTGTTACTAAGAAATTCCTAATGGAAAAACCCAATAACACGAGACCAATGGGGCAGCCAACGTGATAGAAAGAGAGGCAACTTCTAAGTGAATATAACTGTAGGTAATTAGCGCTGTGCGACATGAATTGCACTTTATTGTGTCGAAACAAGAGTCGCTTTTTATTTAAATGATTTTGCGGAGTGTCCCATCTGTATTAATCTGTGGTAATATTTTAAAGATATTGGTATTATTTATCTCTCTATTGTTTGACCCTAGTCTTTTAGGCTCCCTGTAAGATTTATGATTTCATTGAATAATACAATCCCATCAAAAACATAAGATATAAAAAATCGCAAGTTTCGCAACGCAGTTCTTCTACCGCAAACATTTCTGAAATCTAATGTAAAACCAAGTCGGTTAATTTATTCAGTTCCTATCTATGGAAGCATCTATCCAACAACTTTGTCATAAATTGGTATCTATATAGTAGATAGATGAATCGTTTATTTAGTGCACACAAAAAACAGCACAACATACAAAAGCACGATGAAATAATGACTAATTAGCTATTAAGAAATAGCTGCAAGCTGCCAATATACAAACAAACGAAAAATAAAAAAGGAAGAAAACAAGACATTGTGATGACACTATTGGCTATGACACACTTTAAAATAATGGATCAACGAACATAAAAAGTGTCATCACAATCGCCAACAAGCGAGCGCCGACAAGCGTCTCAACGTTGCACCAAATGGGAGTCCAGCTCAGCACGTGCCAGGCAAATATACCTGACGCTGATATTCTGCTGAATCAATATTAGACATCTTTATTTCTTTAAAAAATATCCACAACGAAGTTACAAGGGTCAATAATGACCTGAATAGCTTCCAGAAAAGGATGATACTATGCCTTTGTTTGTTTGTTTTTGCTCGACTTGACGGGGCACTGCTGCACACCTCTAGATAATTTTTTAGTCTTTAATAGTGCCATTGAGTATGACATTGATTATAAATTATTAAAAAAGGGTATTCATTAAATAAAGTTACTTACTAACGGCCGAATCCAATAAATGTCAATAACTTCATCAGTTTTGGCATAACTACTGAAGATATAAAAACCTATGTAGGTATCTATGGTTTTAACGTCCTAACAATTTGTCAGAGACTAAGAATCCTATGGAATGTGACACAATGAGAGATAGAATTATACTGTCTACCATTAATAGCGATCTGTCTTTTACTGACAATAGGTTCGGCCGTTAATGTCATAAGAAAATGCTCTGATCTGCTCTTTATTCGGTCTGCATAGAATCTTAAATACGGTTAAGATGAATTTGCTATTATTTTTCTTTTGAATTATTTTATAACATACAATATACATACGTGGTTCCGTTAGAAAATCTAGTTTCTCATGGCCAATAAACAAGAGAATGAAATCAATCAATCAAATAATTTTATTTCCAGATCATACAATCCCATTTGTTAGTACAGACGCCAGCAGGTCAACCTACCCGAAACTGTCAAATTTTCCCAATCAACTTTGAACTTTATACTTTAGTAATAAAGTTGAAAATCTATTAAAGAAATTTGACAGATTGTAGTAGGTTGACGTGCTGGCGTCTGTACATAATAATAATATTTGGCATATTTTGGTCATATACTAGATATGTCAAAAATATCAACAATAATGTCAATATCATAACTATAAATAAAAGTCCGAAATAAAAAAATAAAAATTCAGACCTAATCTTGATCACCAGTACCTCTAATGAAAATATCGAGGAAAACACGAAATTGACAATAAATTGTAAGTAATAACATTTGTTATGTATTGGCGGCATATCTCACGACTTGTGGTGACATGTGTCACGCTACCAAGAAATATGAGAGACAAGTGGAAAACTCAGGTGTTAGAAAAACATTTTGTAAAGTCTCATTTTCACGATGCAAGTTTCTAAAGGCTTTCTAAAGTGTCCACCAGCTTCAACGTTTTAACTAACAATCAATCTGCCTAGCCTTTTTCCAACTATATTGGGATCGGCTTCCAGCCTAACGGGATGCAATAGAACGACTGCTTACCTGACCTCCACAACCCAGTAACTGGGTAATACGATACCCCTTGGTAAGACTGGTTGTCAGACTTTCGGGCTTCTGACGACCCATAACGACAGTCAAAGATCCACTAATGAAAACCGGGACCAACGGGTTAACGTGCTTTCCGAGGCACGGAGCAGTCTCGGTTTGTAAAGAGGGTCACCCATCCACAGACCGACCCCGGCAAGCGTAGCTTAACCTGATGGATCGACCCGTGCGGCAGTTATTATTTAGCCACGAACTTTTTAACTTAAAAACTTCTTGATAATTCAATCACCAATACCATACCATATTTCATGCGAATAAATGATTCTATTCTATTCTATTCTATCATTCTCCTCATAGCAGCTTCATGCAATTGCCTGTCATTCATTCCTTTTGTGGCCCAACATTCTGATCCATACAAGACAGCAGGTCTAACCATTGTTTTATATATCTTCCAATTGAATAAACTCACATCTTCTTACTATAGGGGTAGGCAGAAACTACAGAACGCCACCTGCTACGATCCTTACATAGGTACTCCTTTTGCTTCGTTTACGTTCATACATCTGGTCATACACGCACGCAGTTTGCGAGTCAGTCTATTTAATCAAGTCAATTTATTTAATTATTTTTTTGTTTATATTTGACTTAATCTACTCTTTACACAGTTTTTATTTTTTATTTTTATGAGATATATTGTAATATATGGTCAGCTAGCGACCTCGAAAATTGATCATACTAATCTTGTCTGAGCAACCGGCAGCAAGTTCGTCATGCTCCCTCAGATGTCACTGCTTGCGGTAGCGTCGGGGGTCGGGTTGTCTCCTTCCCTCAAATATGGCGAGGGGGGTAATGGCTGACCTTTGCGTTATGCTAGTGAACGGGTGCTGCTTGTGGTGACTGGTCGTTTTGCTGACCATGGTTTTTGTTGTTGTTATTAGTAATTAACTGTTTATTTATTTTACTTCGATTGCTAGCTAGTTCGCTAGTTTATCATTTGTGATTTCCGAGTTACAGCTTTAATTGCTATGTGTAAACGGGCACGCCCTTTATGCCTGGAGGCTTTCATTCGGGTATTAAGTTCTTTTTACTTTTTTGTTGTTGGTATATTGGCGTGTGCTAGGTGACATATAGAAAATAATTTAATTTAATGTTTTGTGTTGCGTAAAGTAAATTATTACTATTGTATAGAATCATGTTTTTCTAACTATTCAGACAGCTGTGCTGCTGGGGAGTTTGTTGCGCCACTTCTTCTTCCCAGCTAAAGCACTAGGAAGTGGTGAAGGGCGGGCGTTTTTGGGGGACTGTCTTATGTAATTTTGACGTTCGAAAAGTGCTGATTCTCAGCCTAGTTTGAATAAATGACTTTTGAATTTTGAAGGGAGCGAAGTGGGTTGAGTAACACTGGCTCACAGGAGCGAAGCGGTGCGAACGCCATGGTGCAAAAGCGGCAAAGCAAAGAGCCCTCCGCGTTTCAAATCCATTCTAATATTAGGTAAAAGTAACTCTGCCCGCCTGTTCTCTAGTCACATTTTGATGAAGTTCGGCACACGGATACACCGTGACCTGATTAGTACCTAGAATATTTTATATCCCGATAGTTCGTTCCCGTGGGATAAATTCCAACCACCAAAAGTCACGGGCATAAGCTGGTGTAGGAATTAAACTAATAACAGCTCTGCTGTAGATATGACTACTAAAGCAAAACCTGAGATAGTAATTATTTAGTGGAGTTCTTCTTGACAATGTTATCCTAGTTTTGCATTGCCCTGTTAACTCGCTCATCTTCAATGTTCAGCAGCCTTACTCAGACGAATGCCCGCAAAAAGCTTAGTCATTACCAGAGCGTTAATTTGATTAATGAAGCGAACTAAGAGTCTCAATCAAACAACTGTCTTATATTCTTTTATATTCATATTGACATTGTTGAAAATTATATAGAAAATAACATGATTACTTTGTAAAGTATTATATTGTTTTAATTATTGTGAATGTGAGGACTATGTGGATATTTTATTTTTATTATTTTTCCTCTTTCTTTAATTTTTTTCTTTCTGAGTTAGTTTAAATGATGGTCTGGCAGTTTGAGTACTTTATGCGACCTACCCAAATGTCCTTTCTTTGGTATTGTTCGTCGAGTTGAGCTCCTTAAGTTCTGAGTTGAGCTCTACGATTACTGACAAATGCTTGCACTGACTGGACAGGTCCACTCAAATCTGTGTGGTTCTTTCCTCAAAAGACCATTTCAGACACTAATCTACATGGTCCTCATATGGCCTGACCAAGATTATGTCTGGACTTTAAAAGAGACTGTGACCTCTGAGTTTGTTTCGGTCTTTCTTCTCAGAGTAGTCAGATAGGAAACGCCGAACTCATCTAGCATTTTCTTCTTTTTTTTTAAAAAATATTTTTTTTAATATGACGTGTAAAAGTGATTGCAATATCCTATTTACAGAATAAACAATTTCATTTCATTTCTTATCAGTATCGTGTTGCTTAGTAACTGGGTTATGGAGGTCAGATAGGCAGTCGCTCCATGTAAAATACAGGTACTCAACTGCACCAGGCTAGACTGGAAGCCGACCCCAACATAGTTGACAAAGGGTAGGCAGATTGATCTTCATTCACAAGGTCCATCTATCGTTTCTGAAACGTGAAAAACAAACTGTCACATTTAAATCCCTCCATTTCTCTAATCGGGTATAAACGACCGGGTTTTTCCTCTCCCCGTCAAATCGAAAGTCCATTCCGTTCGGAATGATCTAAATGACGACTCTCTTAGTTCGCTTCATTAATCAAATTAACGCTCTGGTAATGACTAAGCTTTTTGCGGGCATTCGTCTGAGCGAGACTGCTGAACATTGAAGATGAGCGAGTTAACAGGGCAATGCAAAACTAGGATAACATTAGCAAGAAGAATTCCACAATATAATTCTTATCTCAGGTGCTGCTTTAGTTGTCATAGCTACAGCAGAGCTGGTATTAGTTTTATTCCTACACCAGCTTTTGCCGGTGACTTGCGGTGGTTGGAATTTATCCCACGGGAACGTACTATCGAGATATGGAGTATTCTAGGTCCTCATTCAGGTCACGGTGTATCCGTGTGCCGAATTTCATCAAAATGTGACTAGAGAACAGGCGGGCAGAGTTACTTTTACTTAATATTAGAATGGATTTGAAACGCGGAGGGCTCTTTGCTTTGCCGCTTTGGCACCATGGCGTTCGCACCGCTTCGCTCCTCTGAGCCAGTGTTACTCAGCCCACTTCGCTCCTTTCAAAGGGACAGGCAGATTTCACAATGCAATACTACAATTATACAGACAGCTGTGCTGTTGGGGAGTTTGTTGCGCCACTTCTTCTTCCCTGCTAAAGCACTAGGAAGTGGTGAACGTTGGACAATTTGGGGGACTGTCTTATATGTAACTTTGACGTTCGAAAATCGCTGATTCTCAGCCTAGTTTGAATAAATAACTGTTGTTTTTTTTTTTTTTAATTCTTCTGGCCGAAGCGAAATACAAAAGTAACATTATGTTCACACCAGAGAAAGTGTGTGGACTGGCGGAAGCGGATAGTTAAGATGATGTAAAAAATATAATGTAACAATATAAATTAAAAGTGTCCAAGGAATGTCTTGCCCGTACTTCTCCATAGGTTCGGAATGGGCAACTAGCTTCATAATGTATTTCTGACTGATCGATTCCTTGACAATTCAAAAGTGCCTGTAAATGGTTTGATTGAAATAAATGCTTGAGTTGAGATGCATAATAAGACTAATCTTCACTCCGCAGCAGCTATATTCATTAAAGCAGAGTCAAAAGTTAGCGTGATTTTTATGGAATTATATTGATTAATATTTTCCTAGCTTCGCTTCGCTCCGCTCCTCTCTATACTAATAGACAGGCAGCCTAAAGTAGCCGACGAAGCAAATGGGTTAAGATATTATTACAATTGATTTCAGTGATAAATGGCTATCGGTGAAGGTCTAATCCAATTTTGTAATTGAATTATATTTGTTTCAATTAATCTGAATTGAGTTATGAAATTTCAGTTAGTTTCAAGAATGTACTTAATTTTGTAAATTTACAAAGGGTTCTGAATTACTTGGTATCTGTCTTTTTCATTTTCTTGGCAAACACTTTGAATTTATTTCTTTATTTTAGTTCAATGTTGACTTAGAAAAATCTGGAAATCGGATTCAGTGATGTAATTTTCGAGAAAGTTATTTTTAGCACTAGGCTAGGTTTGGCTGATTCTATTATTTTTTATGTTAAATTCAGTTTTTAAATATTAGAGTCTCCATTTTTAGGTCGGGTAACCGTTTTTGGAATGAAACTCGTTTTTTTATTTTTTTTATAATAAATTAGATTTGTTACATACAGCTGTAGTGGCAATCATGTCTTTTGGTCTAAATAGCTTTTTATTTTTATTATCTGATTTTGCTATTAAATAGATTCTTTTCTTTTAGATTTTGTGAATGTGAGAACGTTGTAGGCTTAACAGACTGTAGATCTGTCACCATTTTCTATCTTGCTAAGTACCTGGTACTTGTTGGTAGGCCTACACTGTCCTCTCATACCTATTAACACTGTAATTTGAAAACATTGTAAATACCATTTACTTTTAAAAGAGTAACCGTGGAGTTTCTTGCCGGCTCTTCTCCATAGGAAACGAACAATTGGAACCGTGCACCTAGCTTCTGACGTTTCATAAGTGCCCTTGTAGGTTTATGTGAAATAAAATATTTTGAATTTTGAATTTGAATTTGAATTCAACATAGATTATTACTTTAAACTTATATACTACTTATACAGGATTAGAAAACTAAACTCCAACCGTCTCATTTTTTTAAATTTATTCAAGCATTTCCAAAAAAGCATGAGCTCCTGGGTTCGATTCCCAGGTCAGGCAAAGTGTTATTGGGTTTTCCATCAGGAACTTCTGAGTAGCATCCCGGAGTCTGGATTTGTGCCCGGTTGATGGCAATAGGCTCGACCCCTATTACATGGGACTAACACATAACCGGCGAAATGTGGGTGTACTATAGGCACACCTCTGCCCAACCCTTCGGGGAATTACAGGCGTGATGTTATGTTACATAAAAAAACTAATGAATAGAGAAAATTACATAAATACATGATACATATTTTTTATGTTTTTACTACTTATTTATTCTATTTTTGTATACGGGTATTTTGCCTGAAATAAAACACGTTTTTTTTTTAACACAAATTTGCGCAAAAGTACTACTTATTTCTAATTCCAAAATGTGTTCTATTTTAGTCCGAGGTCAAGCTTTCCAGCCAGTTTTATACTATTTACTAATATTATAAAGAGAAAAACTTTGTATTTTTGTTTGTAACGAATAAAATCAAAAACTAC
Organism: Xanthia icteritia; assembly: GCA_949128155.2. NCBI lineage: Eukaryota > Metazoa > Arthropoda > Insecta > Lepidoptera > Noctuidae > Xanthia > Xanthia icteritia. Next base: position 6,995,129 of record OX421959.2, on the reverse strand, counting down.
TGGACCTAGGTATTTAAAAAAATCACCTTTAGAATACTATAATATTATCATTGAGTAACATAGGCTATAATTTATAAAGATATCACGCGGGCAAAGCCGCTGACGAAAGCTAGTTCCGAGATAAAGTTAGTCGAAATAAAGTTCGAAATTAAAAAAATAATCGATGGTTTAAAACTAAGTTTAAAGATAAATATTAGGTTGGGGAAAAAGTCTTTTCGCATTATAGTATGTATGAACTTGTAATAAAATCTCTTTGGCTATACTATGTGTATCTGGCTGGTTTTGGTATCATTGAAAGTTTAAATTTTAAAGAACATAATTCCAAATTCAAATTAGGAAAATGTGTGATTTTTATTTGTTTTTCGTACTGTCAAGATGAGTGAATCTAATGAAGAAATTCGATACATTTTAAAATTTTACTACAAAAAAGGTAAAAATGCAACGCAAGCCGCGAAAAAAATTTGCGATGTTTATGGACCTAGTGCAGTGTCTGTGAGAGTAGCACAAATTTGGTTTAAGCGTTTTCAATCCGGAAATTTTGATGTCAAAGATGCACGTCGCTCTGGTCGCCCTATTACGGATAAAATGGATGCCATTTTTGAAAAAGTGGAGCAAGATCGGCATATTAGTAGTTACGACGTAGCTGAAGAACTGGGAATTGACCACAAAACAGTTTTGGCGCATTTGAAAAAAACTGGGTACACAAAAAAGCTCGATATTTGGGTACCTCACGAGCTCACTGAAAGAAACCTAATGAACCGTGTACTCATTTGTGATTCTTTATTACGACGTAATGAAACCGAACCATTTTTGAAGAAGCTGATAACTGGTGATGAAAAGTGGATCACGTACGACAAGAACGTGCGAAAAAGGTCGTGGTCAAAGGCCGGTCAGGCTTCACAGACTGTGGCAAAACCCGGGTTAACTCGCAACAAGGTGATGCTGTGTGTGTGGTGGGATTGGAAGGGCATTATTCATTATGAGCTGTTACCATCAGACAGGACCATCGATTCTGAACTCTACTGCGAACAACTGATGAGATTAAAGCAAGAAGTTGAGAGAAAGCGGCCGGAATTAATCAACAGAAGGGGTGTGGTTTTTCATCATGATAACGCTAGACCTCACACATCTTTAGCCACTCAGCAAAAATTAAGAGAGTTTGGCTGGGAGGTGTTAATGCATCCGCCGTATAGTCCTGACCTTGCACCTTCAGATTTCCACCTGTTTCGGTCTCTTCAGAATTCTTTAGGCAGTGTCAGGTTAACATCACGGGAGGACTGCCAAAACCACTTGTCGTGGTATTTTGATCAGAAGTCCCAAAATTTCTATAGCAATGGGATCATGTCCCTACCTACAAGATGGCAAAAAGTTATCGAACAAAATGGTACCTACATACTTTAGTTAAATGTAAACATACTATGTTAAAAAATGTTTTGAATTTTCTTAAAAAATACGAAGAAACTTTTTCCCCAACCTATTAATTTTGTTTCGTAAGAAGGGCGAAACTGCCTGCCAGGAGACTTTTGAAATTGTACAACAGCTGGTTCAGTAAAAGAATGAGCATTAGGTTGAATGTCCACTGGAGCGGAGAAGAGAGGAGAGGAGTGGAGCTGTGCAAATATCAACCAATAGAATGTAAACTCTAAAGCGGAGTTTAGATTATATTGATTAAGAGGAGGCTCCCTAAATTGTATGTAAATTTGCATTAATATTCTGAAACAGTCACGCATACAATCCAAATGGAACTTTAGTATATGATTTATTGGATCTTTTTCTTTCCATGTACAAGACAGTTACGTAATTGAACAATTTTCGCTCGACTCATTTCTATTCGAAAATCATGTCTTTTTTTTTAAAGCGTTTTTAAATAAAATTAAGATTACTTGGCTTTTATGTCTAAAATAAGTATTCACAGTAAGAAAGTATAGTTTATTATTCAGTCACAAGATATTTTTACTAAATAAAATAAATAAGAATTGAGATTTACGCCATTTAGTTTCATGCTCGAACACGAACAAAGAGCGCACGCGATATTCTACTTTATTACTGATGTGTTAGTGTTTAGCACATAGTGGAGTAGCGGGGTGTATGGGGGCGGAGCTTGCGTGGAAATTGTCTTTAGAGTGCCTGGTCTTAACATTGGCACAGCTCCGCTACTCTCATTACTTCTCCGCTCCAGTGGACAGGCATCCTTCATCACCACGTTCGCTCACTGCGTGTTGGCGATTTTTGTCACCGTAAGTCAGTACTCGTCAACTGCCTAGCCTTTCCCCAACTATCTTGTGCTCGGCTTCCAATCAAAATGCCGCTGAATACCAGTATTTTACTTGGAGCGACTGCCTACCTAACTAAAGTGGCAGTGGGCAGAGCACATTGCTCGTAGAACAAATGGCCGATGAGGCCGAAAGGTTCTAGAGTGGCGACCGCGTACCGAAAGACGTAGCGTTAGAAAGCCACTCACAAGGTGGACCGATGACCTTGGGAATCCGCTGGATGCGGAAAGCTCAGAATCGGTCGAAGTGATGACGCTTGGGGGAGGCCTATATCCAGCAGTAGACGTCTTTCGACTGAAATCATGATGATAATGACTGCTTATCTGACCTCCACAACCTACGCTCTGTTTAGGTAAGACTCTTAGTTAGACTTGTTGGACTTGCGGGCCGGACTAGTGCTCAGAACGACGACACCGTCGCCGCACCGCCACCGCGCCGCCACCGCTCCTCTAAGCTGTGTGTATGCAACGTTGCCAGCCCGTGGCCGCGCCGCCACCGCGTCGCCGCCGCCGCTGCACCAAAACCTTCTATGTATTTGACTTCTTACTTTGATTTTGCCATTTTCTGTACATATATTAAGCAAGCACAAACTTCTTTTTTTTTGTCGAACTAAACATATTCATCATGCTACACGTGTGATGTTAGTGGCTAGAAATGTATTACAAAAAAAAAAGAGTGATATGGTAAAATTAAGCGGAGTCAGCGCTTAGTCCACATGGTTACGCGAAGCGGTGTTGACACGGCTGCAGTGCCGTATACGCGAGCCGAAACGACTGTTAAAGTTCAACTTAAAGCTACATACAATTTTAACGCTTCGTTTCTTAGATTCTGAAATTGTACTTTCCTTTTATTTGCAATAATACAACGAGTAGATTTGAACCTAATCTTTCAATATTGTTACTTCTCGAATACTCCAATATATTAAGCTCCATCATCGACTATAAAATAATACTGTTATGTGAAGCCGCTGTAGCCGATATCGGATATAATGAAGTTTAGCCTAACGGCTCTGATCGGCTTTCACTGATATTTTGTTACCTACGTGTTGGGTGTCTTGGTAATTAAGAGATGGATTTTTAGTAGATAGGCTTAATTTCTAGTTTTCATTTGTTTTAGAACATTTTTCTAGTTATTTCGTGTTTGTCATATATACTACATAAACTCACACCTTCTTCCCAGAAGGGGGTAGAGGGTAAGCAGAACGCCACCTACTATGATCCTTACATACAACTTTTGCCTCGTTTAAGTTCATACATCTGGTCATACACACACGCCGGTTGCGAGTACTACGCACCTGACCTTTCTGAAGAACATCACCAATAAGGTCACTATATGTATGTCACTATATAGGTGATTAAATTATTTACATAAAGTAAAGCGCCTGTCTGGGTTCGAATCTACGACCTACAACTCGTAAATCGCGGTCGTTACCACTGGGCCACCACTGCAATTTTCGTTGTGTAATTTATTTCATCACCCCTGCTCTCAAAATGGCAGAGGAAAAAATCGTAAGAAAACCGATATGTTCTAGAACCAAAAATTCGTAGACATAGTTATGACACCCACCAACCCGCACTGGGCCCGTGGTGGATGATGGCCCACTCCCTCTCACAGAGAGGAGGCATTGGGAACGTTATGGGCTGATTATGCAATGATATTGCTATATATGAGCAATTCTATTCATCATCTGCGTAGCCTCTTCCCAACTGTGTTGGGTCGGCTTCCAATATTACCGGATGCAACTGAATACCAGTATATTACATGGAGCGACTGCCAATTTGACCTCCAAAGCCCAGTTACTGGGTAACCCCTTGGTAAGACTGGTTGTCAGACTTTCGGGCTTCTGACGAACCGTAACGACTGTCAAAGATCCACGAATGACAGTCGGGAGCAACGGCTCAGCGCGCTTTTCGAGGCACGGAGGAGTCTCGGTATGTAAAGAGGGTCACCTATCCGCAGACCAATCGCGGCAAGCGCAGTTTAACCTGATCGATCGACCCGTGCGGCTGTTGTGTGTTTCTTAGCCACAGCACTTTTTAGCAATTTTATTATTCGAGTTAATTATTAACCGTGATAATTATGGCTTATTGGTGACTCGCCCGAATTAGCTCCTTAAGTTCTGAGTTGAGCTCCACGATTACTGGCAAATGCTTGCACTGACAGGACAGGTCCACTCAAATCTGTGTGGTTCCTTCCTCAAAAGACCATTTCAGACACTAATCTACATGGTCCTCACATGGCCTGACCAAGATTATGTCTGGACTTTAAAAGAGACTGTGACCTCTGAGTTTGTTTCGGTCTTTCTTCTCAAAGTGACTTCTTGACGGCACGGTTGGCGCAGTGGTTAAGCGATTGACTGCTGCACTGCGTGTCGCGGGTTCGATTCCCGCACGGAACAAATATTTGTATGACCTGCAAGTAGTTGTTCCGGGTCTGGCTGTTTGTGTATGTGAGTATATATGTTTGTAAACGCACCCACGATACAGGAGAAATTCCTAGTGTGGGGCGACGTAAAAAGTAGTCAGATAGGAAACGCCGAACTCATCTAGCATTTTTTTTTATATGACGTAAAAGTGATTGCAATATCCTATTTACAGAATAAACAATTTCATTTCATTTCATTAACTTGTCCGAATCCGGGCGAATCGACCATTTTAATAAATAAATATGTTTGGGTTTGACGTGTCGAAGGTAATTCGATGTAGGTCTTCGAAGTTACTAAGATTGATGTCAAATGCGGCTTCTCTTACCAACATGGTATGATTGCCAGATCAAATAATATGGCTGGTTGATTCCTTTACTTATGCTACCTTGAAACCTTGCTTCCTGCCAAATTGCATGATTCTAGGTCAACGGGAAGTGGTGTAGGTTTTAATATTTTTGCGAGAATCAAAATATGTCACATAAATTGCCGTATTCTTTTATTAGCTTGACTTAGAAGCTTGATTTTTTTAAGAGCTCCAAGGGAACATAGATCTACGTATTTGATAATTATCAACTTGATACCTCCATTGAGAAAATGGGCCTTGACAGACTGACAATAAGGGTTCCGTTATATCCCTTTGAGGTACGGAACCCTAAGAACGTTCGAATTTACGTCAACCATCCTATTTATTTTTAGCGTTATGTGTTTTTTTTGCGGCAAGCAAAATTAATATCACACATAGGTAGACATTATGTGCGAAACGATTATTTTCAATTTTGAAATCGTTCGAATTGACATTACGTTTAATCCGCGCGTTTGCGCGCAAAAATATTCAATCCTCCATTGGCTTTGTAAAACGCTTCATAATGCAATGTCCCAAATTCAATTTCGATGTCTTCAATTGTATTTATTTATTTATTTATTTAACCATTTATGTACACACATATATAAACAGACAAGAAGAAAAGAACAGAAAAATACGTACAAAGGTGATGCTTATTTCTAAAGAAATCTCTTCCAGCATACCTGCGATAGGACAGAGGGTAAAAAGAGATGTAGACACCGTGTGTAAGATTAGAGAGAAAGTAAAATACATAAAATCAAAACAATTCACTTAATAAAATAAAACAAATTATATGAGAATATACTTACATACATACATACATACAATCGTACATACTAAAATAAATAAAATACAAAATAAATACCAACGCAACTATGACGAAGTGGAAAGATAGTGTTCCTTCACTCTTCTTTTAAATACTGCAACAGTCTGGCAGTCCCTAATGTCGGGCGGAAGTGAATTCCACAACCACACCGCGTGCACAGTGAAGGAGTAGGAGTAGAAGTCAGTGGAGTGGGGAGGGGACTTAAGCAGGTTTCTAAGAGTATCAGGTAATAGGATAAACTTTTTTGTCGATTTGGCGAATGTTTGTGTAGACAATAATGCACCTCTACCTACCTCTACCCTTTAAAATACAAAATTCAAACTCATGTATGTACATATCAGTAGCGAAGCCACAAATTCCATTAGATAAGCCGAAGAAAAAATTTCACTGGCCACCGAAGTGTGCCGGAAGTAGTGTGGTCCGTACTATGATTAATACTGTATTCTAACACACCACGTGCAGCTGATTGGCGCTGGTGTCATCGGAATTATTTGTTGATACGAAAAAAAAAACTGTGTTCGCGATTTAGGTTAGACTACAGGTACGCGTAATTTTGTAATGTTTTTCATCTTCAATTTCAATTTCGATTTCAAATAGCTTTTATTAGCAATTTTAAAAACTAGTTTGAGTTTTACAATTTATTTAAATTATAGGTTTAGACATCAGATCACTTTTCTCCAGATTGCTTTGCTCTTTAGCATAGCATGAGGGAGGCCTCAGGCTTTTCCATAGCTCACGGTCGTGAGTTTTCCTCCTCCATGTTTTTATCTTATGATGTATTAAATAACTGTAATGTGACTATGTATGTACTATATTATTTAGTACTTAATAGTAAACTCAAGTAGAGTCGTTGTTCTGAAGGGATGCTGGAAGGAACGGCGTTGTATGAAGCCGTCGCCCCTGCTACATATCAAACACAATTTAGCGCACAGCAAACTCGCCCTAATATTTACCTTATCTGAGGTATCTCCTTAGTTACCTGAAATACCTGTAATAATATTCTAGGGCCTCATTTTTTTAAAGATAACGGGTAATGGGTTTTTTTTTCATATTACTTTTATTTACATAAAGGTAGGAAAGGTAATTTTATATCTAAGTCCTCAAAAGAAAGTACACATTAATGCGATGGCGAGATTACTATCATTATGCACTAGCTTTTGCCAGCGGCTTTGCGCGCTTGAAGGTCAGAAATTATCCCAAGGACACGTGCTACCGGGATCAAAAATATCCTATGTCCTAACCCAGGTCATGTTCTACCCATGCGCCAAATTTTATCTAAATCATTTCAACCGTTTTAGCGCGAAAGCGTAACAAAGAACCAAACAAACTTACTTTCACATTTATAATATTAGGTCTCTACCTATGAAATTGCCGTTCTGCAGTACTGGCCATTTCAAATCAAAATAATTTTTGTTTGGCTAAGAATTCTAATTTCAAATTAATTTTATTTTAAAAACATGTTTTTTTTTTTTCCAAAAGTAGTAATTTATTTATTGATTAGTGTTACATTTTCATCGCATTTTAATCTTTTTCGTCATCATGGATACGTTAAAAATTCAAGTAATTATGGAATATGAGTACCGTCGTGGCAGCAACGCGGCACAAGCGGCACGCAACATCAACGACGTTTACGGAGCTATCACTACAAACCAACGCACCACCTGTTATTGGTTTGCTCGCTTCCGTTCTGGAAATTTCGACCTGAAAAATGAACCTCGCGGTCGTCCGAAGACTTTGCAAAGGCAATTGTGGAAGCTGATGATACACAATCTACGGCTGAATTAGCAGCAGCTTTCGACGTTAGCGTCAAAACAATATTGGTCCATTTGCGTCAAATTGGCAAGGTAAAAAAGCTTGACAAATGGGTGCCCCACGAACTCAATGATCGCCAGCGCGAAGTACGCGTCGAGACGTGCTTTGCACTGCTGAACAGACACACAAATGAAGGAATTTTGAACCGCATTGTTACCTGCGATGAAAAATGGATTCTGTTTGATAACCGCAAGTGCTCAGCAAGTTGGTTGGATCCTGGTTCAGCACCTAAACAATGCCCTAAACGAAAACTTACCCCTAGAAAAGTGATGGTCACTGTTTGGTGGTCTAGCGCCGGTGTGATTCATCACAGCTTCTTACCAAACGGGGTGAGTATTACTGCAGATGTGTACTGTGAAGAACTGAACACAATGATGGAAAAGCTGGCACATCTCCAACCAGCATTGGTCAATCGCTCGTCTCCGCTGCTCCTGCACGACAACGCGCGACCTCATACTGCACAGCAGACGGTCTCCAAGTTGCAAGAACTGGGGTTGGAAGCTCTCCGTCATCCGCCCTACTCACCAGACCTTGCGCCTACAGACTACTACTTTTTCCAGAATTTGGATAACTTCTTGGCGGGAAAAAATTCAATACCCGAGAGGCAGTACAAAATGCCTTTGAAGAATTTGTTGCCTCCCGTCCAGCTGATTTCTTTAAGAAGGGCATCAATAAACTGCCACTGCGTTGGCAAAGAAGCATTGATTGCATGGGTGATTACTTCGATTAATACAAATAAAAATACATGAAAAAAATTCGTTTACATTTTTTCATACAAAACGGCAATTTCATAGGTAAAGACCTATTATTACAGGTGGGATACACCAATTACAGGCACTTTTCAATTGTCAAGAGGTCGGTCAGTCAGAAAGATGAAGCTAAAAAGTTTCGTACCTATATCATCAGTTCATCACCTACTAAAATATCCAGGAACATCACAAAAGATGAATTTTCCCTTAATATTTTGCCACCCAAGGCAGCTTCACAGTGTAATAAAGATACAAAGATTTAAATCGTTAGATTGGCCCTCACAGTACCGAAAAAGTTTTCATACTGAGAAAAGTAAGCTTACACATTCTGCATTAAACGATAGATACGATTACGATACGATACGATTTTAATATGACTGAGCGAGACAATACTATTTAAATGTCACTGTTAACAAAACAGAAGAGCAGCCTTTTTTGGAAGTAGTAAGGCTCTAATGATTTAGATATTCGTGAAAATATAAAAACTTTGCAAGATAATAGGAATTGCTTAAGTTAGGAACAAGCGAATATTCAAGGCTATGAAAATGAATGAATACATAATTTTTTGTAAGCAAAATATGTTGATTTTGTCATCTACCTACCGGTGTGAATTTTGTTCGTAGAGTGGATTTTGTTTAAGTTCTACAATCATGCTGATGGTCAAAGTTTACGAAAAAAATAATGTCCCCGTTCCTTAAATATTTACACTGAACTGGGAAATAGTTATGTAACCAACTCTCCGACAAAGACACGGTACATAACCAGCCTAGGTAGAATGTTGCCATTGCTAGGACACAGCCCTCCTCTCTGTGGGAGGAAGCGGGCCGTAATACACCGGCCTAGTGTAGGTTGGCGGATGTCTCACATAGGGTCGCAGCATTATGCTGAGCGATGGCCGTTTTGCGTGGATGTGACGCATATTTTCCCCCAATATGTTATTCTCTTGTTTTTATTTTTTTTTCTTTGCCTCATATTTACCGCAAATAAACGTATTTCCTTTCTTTTCTTTTCTTTCTAAGTCTTTAAAATTTTTGGTTCACGGACATGCTGATTTCCTCAAGATGTTTTCCTTCACCGTTTCAAGAGCAATTATTGTGGTGAAATAAATTGCATAAAATAAATTGCCTGCCATAAACGAACCCTCGACCTTCAACTTGTAAGTTACAATGGGTAATGACTGCTTTCTTGTCTCTGTGTCAACAAAAATAGAATTTTGTGTTGCGATGAAATATTATTCCCGAGTCATCTGTAATTTGTCGCTTTATGTAAAATACTGGTTAGCTGCAACCGGTTAGACAGCAAGCCTTTTTTTTTGTTTACGGGGGGAAATCCTCATGGATGTCCTCCACCCTGGGGAGGGCGGAGGGGTCTGTCAGACTCTTACTGACTAAAACCACCCCGGTGTTCCGTCACCGGGGATCACGGGATCTAATGCGACTTCCACGATCCCCGGCTAGTCTGCGTCCCGCGTCTGCTGGCCACCTCGAGTTAGGGGGAGTGAGGTGTTAAACTCCCCCCATAGGTCATAGAGGCGCGCGTGGCACTACGCGCCACCATCTCGGGTCCTTAGGAGTAGGGGGCGTCGGATTTCCTCAGATTCGTGGCCCCTGGACCCATTTAGGGGGGCTGGAATAGGGCGTTATCCGCCCTCCGCAGACGCCCGGTGCGTCTGCTGCGGATCGGGTTGGCGGAAACAATCACCCGCTCCCTTTCGGCTGCCTCCTTCTGCGAAATGACTGTTTCGCAAAAGGATACCACCGCGTAGACAGGAAGCCTACTCCAACAAAGTTGGGAAACGACTAGGCAGATCATGAGAAATCTGTAATGACCATCCTAGAGAAAGACAAAGGGTGGCCAATCCTGCTTCTGAAACCACAAAACGTATTGAATGACGTATTCCATGTATTGAATCTCCTTAAGAGTCTATAATAACTCACGTTGTTTAGCATGATCCTCCGTTATATCGAATACTGCAGCATTAACTTTGAAATAAATATTAGGTAAAGTTGAGGATTAATGTTAAGTACTATATGTGTACTATGGAAAACAGTGGTGGCACAGTGGTAACGGCCGCGACTTACGAGTTGTCGATCATAGGTTCGAACTCAGACAGGCCCTTTACTTTGTGTAAATTATTTCATCACCATTGCTCTCAAAACGGTGAAGGAAAACACCGTGAGGAAACCGGCATGTCCTAGAACCAACAATTTGAAGACATGTGACATCTACCAACACGCACTGGGCCCGCGTGGTGGATTACGGCCCACTTCCTCTCAGCGAAAGGAGGGTTGTCCCAGCAGTGGGAACATTATAGGCTGATTATGTATGTTATGTTATATACCATGGTACATACGAAAACACTATTCCATAAGATTTTCTTGATAGAAAAAACCAAAATTACCTCCAAACCGAACAATAAACCACTGGTATTCAAATTAGATCATGAAACTTTGCATAATAACTGAACTAACTATAAAGCAGATTCAATGTTGTAATTATTTTTCAAATTACCATTATTTTTGCCGTAAAAATAAATTACCTAAACTATTGGCGCCTTGGAGCCTTCTCCCCGCCGCTCAGTCTCCATCTCACTCAGTCCGCGAGCAGTATCATGCGAGCCAGATAAGGAGTGAATTTGAGTTGAGGTATTAAGGACTCTTAATCATAAAAGTCTTTAATCTTAAAACAACTCAAACACCAACTCAGTTACAACAAAATTAAACTTTTTACATTCCGAGCGAAGCAATTGAAAATTCGTAAGTGCTCAAATGGTTTTCGATCGCTCAATAGTGCAATAAAATAATGGAAACTAGTTTTCAAACTCAAAACTCTTCAATGTTCAATGCTTTGTAGGAACTGAATGAAAGTCACTGAACAATTTCTGTGATTTCCAATCGAATAGACAATTGAATGAGTCGGTAAAATGGTTTGATAAATGTTGACGCTTCGTTGTGACTTCTAATGAATGACGTAAGAAGCGCCGCCATTTTGTATTTGTACAGATTTATTCATTTGTTTTTGTTGTTTCTGTAACTCGGTGATTTTTTGTAAATACTTACCTATATTATTTTAAGTTAGTATTTTTCGGTAACTTATCGAACGTTAATGGATTTAGCTTAGATTTCTACTTAGGTACTTACGTTTACTGTTACAGTTAGCCTGCATCATCATTAATTAATGTAACCAATATTTTGTTACAATATAATTTAAAAGAGTGCATGGAGTTTCTTGCCCGTTCTTCTCCATTAATTCCTACTACGCTTTGGAAAGGCAACTAGCTTCATCTTTCTGAAATCTGAATGCCCGACTCCTTGACAATGCAAAAGTGGATGTAAATGGTTTAAATGAAATAAATGCTTTGAGTTTGAGTTTTAAATCATCCCCCTGCTGGCCAAAGCCTAATTATTTTATTAATTAAAAAAAACACTTATTTTTTAATTATGTAAATATTAACTTGAAAAAAAATATTTATAAAAGTACCAGCAACAAAAAAAAAATTAAAAACATACGCGTTCTACCCTTTAGGAACTTCTACAGATATCCATAGAAATTGTTGCAGCTATTAAGAAATTGTTTTCCGCAGAAACTTACTTAAAAATCGTACATTGAATACTAATTTTCTTTTAAAAGGATCGTAATGTGAAGACATAGAATAGATTATAAGTATGTAATATATTTATTTGCAATGAATTTAGGTATACAGGTGATTTGTGATTTGTTGACATAATCTACTCATTACAATGATTTTTAATGAGTTGTGTTGCAATATGTGGAAAGCTAGCGACCTCGATAATTATTTATTTTACCTCGATGGTCCTAGTTTATAAATTATAACTTCTAGTTACAGCTATATGTAAGCGGGCACGCCCTTTATGCCTGGAGGCTTTTATTTAGATATTGTTTTCGTTTAGTTATTTTTATTTCTGCCTGAGTATAGTTCTCGATGTTTATGGTTGTTATATTGGCGTAAGCTAGTTGTCATAATATGGCTATTAATTTATAATTTAAATTATGTTTTGTGTTGCGTAATGTAAATAATTTTGCATACTATATAGAACATAATATTATATAGTTTTTTTTTTCTAACTGAACAGGCAGCTGTGCTGCTGGGGAGTTTGTTGCGCCACTTCTTCTTCCCAGCTAAAGCACTAGGAAGTGATGAAGGATGGGCGTTTTGGAGGACTGTCTTATGTAATTTTGACGTTCGAAAAGTGCTGATTCTCAGCCTAGTTTGAATAAATGAATTTTGAATTTGAATTATGTTGTAAAAAAAATGTTTTGTTCCCATTTGGCATGCAAAAAATTGTAACTACAATATCTTTTATTACAGGTTTTGGTATGAAATTAAAATTCTACATTCTAATAAATAATTAATATTAATGTGAATTCAAAATAATATCTTCCATTTCCATCTGACGAAACAATACATTAAATGTCATGACGTAATCGCCTGATCATTATTGATGGTTTTGTTCAAATTGAAATTAAATGATATTACTACTATGACCCAGAAAAATTGTACTTACTTAAGTATTTCTTTCATGTTTATGTGTCAAATCGATCTGCCTAGCCTTTTCCCAACTATGTTGGGGTCGGCTTCCAGTCTAACCGGCTGCAGCTGACTACCTATATTTTATATGAAGCGACTGCTTATGTGACCACCACAACCCAGGCACTGGGTAACACGATACCCCTTGGTAAGACTGGTTGTCAGACTTGAGCTTCTGACTACCCGTAACGACTGTCAAAGATCTATGAATGGCAGCCGGGACCAACGGCTTAACGTGTTTTCCAAGGCACGGAGGAGTCTTTATATGTAATGGATGATCACCTATCTACGAACCGACCGCAACAAGCGTAGCTTAACCTCCGATCGACCCATGCGGCTGTTGTAATTTAACCACATTTATTTGTCAACAAAAACATAAATCAACCGAACATTTCACTCAAAATTCTAATCACCAAAATAACCTACGAAACATTAAAAACGCGGATGGGATCTTCCGACCTCTAATCGGATAAAACTTAAACGAATTTCACATCATGGTTATAATCCCTAAATAATTTACTGAGCCCCATTATTTAAACCTCATACTAAGGGCAAAGAGTAATTAAGTACAGAAGGTCAGTTCCATACAATGAGCAAAAACGCATGCGCACATAGACACGCTTCACGTACAGCAAGTGCAAGTGCACTCGCGATCGGCATTTTGTTTGAGATCGCCGTGCGTACGCGTCTGTGTGCGTGCGCCCAGAAAAGTAAGTTACGAGTCTCATTTCCTACGAAATGTATGGGTTTTTTTTTGCAATAACTGACTTTTCTAGTACTCAAAAGTCAGTTGGTCCGATAAAGCTTGTGATCCTTATAAGAAACAGGATCGATTGGCATCAAAAAACCACTGACCCACTTTCTTGTTGCCTGTAATTTTCTAAAAAAAAACTCATAAAATAGGAACAGTCTCCTGAGATCGTTTTTCTGTGATTACAACGGTTAAAGTACCTACCCTTTCTGCCCCGACTCAAAATCCACCCTGTTTAAAGCCGACCTACTGTACCTTTCTATTGTTTGCTAAGGGGCATGAACAGAAATAATAAATTTAGACGCCTCAACCCTTTGTCCCTTCCAAATCGGAGTTTCTGGGCCAAAATTGCCAAACTTAAGCCGTTTTGAGACTACAACTTGGAATGACTTTGGATCAAGACTGTTTGTTTGGGTGCCATCAATGGTATTAAAGAGCAATTGTATGTAGGGCAGGTTAGGTAAAGAGTCACCAGTCGGGGATCATGGAAGGCGCACAAGATCTCATGATCCCTGGTCCAAGTGTGGGAAGGGAACTCTGGGGAGGTTTTTAGTGAGTAGGAGTCTGACAGACCTCTTCGCCTGCCCCAGGGTGGAGGTCATCCATGATCACTGCTCACCTCACTCAAGTGAGCACACAAATTCGAAAGTGAACTCATTTGTTTTTAAAGTAACTCATCGCGGATTCACAACGAGACACCGCTCGAATTCCGAAGTGATGCTTAGAGAATATCTTCTGATAACTGGGTTACTAGGCTCTTGGTATTAGTTTAACAGTAAATTAAATCGAATAATAATCTAGGTAAAAGACCAAATTCAAAGTAGGCCAAAGGGCCATGGAGTGTAACTTACTTAGCGTGAAATTCAGTGAATCTCAAAATTTATTACACATGTTATTTATACACTTGAACTTTAAAGACATAAGTCCAGCTAGGCTATAAGTTTCTCTGATAAAATTGGAATTAGTAAGGTTCACGACGTCAACAGTCACAAACTCAAATCACGACTGAGTAACCAGAATGTTACAGCATTAGTATTCAATGGCGGGCCGTACACGACTCAACCAATAACAAACTAGTTAATAGTTGTTAGTAAGTTAGTTAAGTTGCCGGCGGTGGACAGGTGCCTTAAGAGTCCATACTACCTCAACTCAAATTCACTTTTTATCTCGCTCGCACCATACTGCTCGCAGACTGAGTGGGGTGCTGGCGGCTCCAAGGCGCCGATAATTTAGGTAATTTCTTTTTACGGTGAAATTATATTTAGTTCAAAGTTTAATGATCTAACTTTAAGTATTTTTATAATACCAGCGGTTTATTATTTGGTTTGGAGGTAACTTTGAAATTGTTTTCTATTGAGAAAATGTTTTGGAATCGTGTTTTTTTCAAACATAGTCATCATCATTTCAGCCGAAAGACGTCCACTACTGGACATAGGCCTCCCCCAAGCACCGCCACTTCGACCGGTTCTGTTCCTCCCGCATCCAGCGGTTTCCTGCGGCCTTTACAAGGTCATCGGTCCATCTTGTGGGAGGCCTTCCAACGCTACGTCTTCCGGTACGCGGTCGCCACTCCAGAACCTTTCAGCCCCATCGGCCATCTGTTCTGCGAACAATGTGCCTGCTCGCAGAACAGATGGGCAATGTCACCCAAAGGGCAATGGAGAGGGCTATGTTTGGAGTTTCCCTACGAATCAGAAATGAAGAGATCCGCAGGAGAACCAAGGTAACCGACATAGCTCGAAGAATTGCCAAATTGAAGTGGCATAGTACCTAAAATTAATCCTAAACTTTAAATTAATGCTGCAGGATTTTAGATATTATATCGGAGGATTATGCGAAGCAATTTGAGGTATTATAGACTCTTAAAGTCATTGTCACATATAATAAAAAAAAAAAAAAAAAAAAAAAAATAACACGATGAAAATGGCAGAATTTCATGACGTAACTAGCAATAAGCGGTTCCATACAAAACTAGCCCTGTCCCTAACTTTTAGTGAAGGTCATATTAACGAGTCTAAAATATGAAAACCTCACAGTTCGGCGCAGTTTAAGCTGAAACGTCTTCCGGAGACCGGTCTCAAACCCACAGAACCTTATTTTAAATGTAACAATAGGGCACGGGGTCGCGAACTTTTACAATGTAACAATGAAATGGTTATAGCAGCAGTAAGAGGGATATTTTCACATATTTTAATGCTTAGGCCGTTTCCTCATTGGTCGGTGGGTATCGTTTCGGTATAGTAAGCTCGGTATACCGAAACGATACCGGACTGCTTGCATTTATGAACCAGGGGGCCTACCACCACCTCTTTAAGCAGTATTATTTTAATATTACTTTAGTGTGGGAAAGAGATGAAGCTCTACAGGACGTATTGCTCCATCTCTTTCCCGCACTGAAGTAACATTAAAATAATACTGCTTAAAGAGGTGTTGGTAGGCCCCCTGACGTTATGTTTTCGGTATCATTTGTGCAGTATCGCTTAATTTAAATATAGGCGTTCGGTAAACTTTCGGTACTGAGTATACCGAACATGCTGTAAAACGCATGACGTGAGCGAGTACTGCACTGGATGTTTCTACCGAGACACGGTAAACCAAACCGATCCCGCCACGCTCGCGCGTATACTGAGCCAATCAGGAAACGCTCATTGAAATATCGGTAAGCTTTCGGAACCGAGTATACCGAGCATGTTGATCCCGCACCGCTGACGTACCGATCAGTGAAGAAAGGGCCTTATATCTATTTATATAAAAGAGCTTCATCTCTTTCCCACACTAAAGTAATATTAAAATAATACTGCTTAAAGAGGTGGTGGTAGGCCCCCTGACGTTATGTTTTCGGTATCATTTGTGCAGTATCGCTTAATTTAAATATAGGCGTTCGGTAAACTTTCGGTACTGAGTATACCGAACATGCTGTAAAACGCATGACGTGAGCGGCTACTGCACTGGATGTTTCTACCGAGACGCGGTAAACCAAAACGATCCCGCCACGCTCGCGCGTATACCGAGCCAATCAGGAAACGCTCATTGAAATATAGGTGCTCGGTAAGCTTTCGGTACCGAGTATACCGAGCATGTTGATCCCGCACCGCTGACGTACCGATCAGTGAAGAAAGGGCCTTATATCTATTTATATAAAAATGAATTGCCGTTCTCGCTAAAACGCGAGAACGGCTGGACCGATTTGGCTAATTTAGATTTAGAAATATTTGTGGAAGTCCAGGGTAAGTTTAAACGGTGAGAAAAACATGGAAAAATTGCGAGGAAAATAGTAAAAACATTTTTTTTTTCTCATACAAACAGTTCCTAGGTGTCGTGACCATAAATCTTAACAAAAAGTACTAGGCTTGCATGAATTCACGATAGTACCTATTTCAATAGGTAGGTATATATGTAGGTATGTAGGTAGGTAGATAGGTAGGCAGTTGTAGGTAGGTAAGTATGTAAGTAGTAAGTAGTAGGTAGGTATGTAGCTAGGTAGGTATGTATGTAGGTAGGGTAGGTAGGTAGCGTCGGTAGGTAGATGCGCCGTACTTAGTGCTACCCGTGCGAAGCCGGGCCGGGTAAAGCTAGTTTCAAATAAAATTATTGAGTAAAGTTTTGAGTACGAATGTCGATGGCTATAAGAGTAGGGGAACACCAAAGAAACGATGGATGGACTGTGTGGAAGATTATATGGATAAAAAGGGGATGACTACCGAGATGACGACTGATAGAGAAGTATGGAAGAAAATACTTAGTGCTCCGACCCCAAATAAATTGGGATATGGGCAATTTATATCAAATATTTTGAGATAAGTCATTATACTGCCATGATACCATAAAGAAATCCACCTATCTCATCATGATCATCTGCCTAGCCTTTTCCAACTATGTTGGGGTCGGCTTCTAGTCTAACCGAAAGTCAAATACCAGTATTTTACATACAGCGACTGCCTATTTGACCGTCACAAACCAGTACGGGCGCCGTCAATTGAGACTGGTCATCTCTTATCTGCCAGGGCTTATTTTTTTATCGTTTTTTTTTTTATACATTGCTCTCACATATAAAAGCAACAAGAGTAATGTACTCAGGATTTTGTAATTTCTATATTTAAAAGAGAGTCCTTGGAGTTTCTTGGCCGTTCTTCTCCATAGAGATCTACGTTTTGGAATGGGCAACTAGCTTCAATTTTCTGACTAACTGGCCGACTCTTTGAAATTTCAAAAGTGCCTGTAAATGGTTTAATTGAAATAAATGCTTTGAGTTTGAGTTTGAGTAAATAAGTAACTCAAAACCCTTAGTAAGACTGGTTGACAGAGTTTCAGGCTTCTGACAACCCATAACGCCTCTCAAAGACCTTATAATTTAATATCAAAGGAACAATAATTATTACCAAGACTTTTTACAAATATCTTTATCTTTCGTAAAGCTTCAGGTGGTTATTCAAGTTATCTTTTGCAAAGAAAAATAAAAGTTACATTTATTGCCTTCGGGTAGTACCTATTTACCTGTTAAGGCGCTCCCTCACCGGGAGCATTCGCCTTTAATGTAACAGTTCAGATGCGAGCATTAAATCAGTAGGTGAGTAGAAGCGAGCATTACAGTGCGCAACCTGTAATGATTCAATTTGTAACATTACAATAACCGGGACCATTCGCCTGTAATATAACAGTAGTGAGTGGGACCGCTCGTGATACAATTTATACAAACATGAATGCTAATCTTTTCGAATCGTGGATTAGTACATTAAGGCGAATGCTCGTCAGTCAGTGAACCAGTATTGTAACGTAATGCTCAAAATCGAATCATGGATTTTTAATGCTCCCGGTGCCTTTATATAACATTGGGCAAATCTGCTGTCTTATTGAAAAAACTTTGTGAAATATAATTATGAAGTCTATGCTAATCTATTATCTTCGGGAACTGTTACAATTTCCATTTTCGATTTTGTGCCTTATTTTTGTTCGTGCGTCGGTCGAAACATAAGCTCTTGGGAAAAATGTTGTTTAGGTACTATATTCAAGAATACATAGGTGAAAAATGTTGTGGTGACAAGATTAAGTATTTATTCAGCAAGGTTTGTACTGGTAGTACCTAAGTCCAAGTACCTCGGCTGTATTTATAAAAAATTGAGAGGACATTAAACATAGCAATCTTTTTCTATACGTTTAAAGTAGTTCTAAGACTGGGAGTGACAGACATAACCACTGAAGGAAAAAAAAAACAGATTTTTTTAGAGTTCCATTTGCAATTCAAATTTTCTTACGTTTTTTGCAATTTGCAGGTCAGTGTCAGGTTGTATCTTGATCAAAATATGTTTCGCGACTATATCAGATATGTATTTACAAAATTATAGCCATTGGATTCATTAATACATCTTTCTAAGCTAGATTTGTTCCATAAGAGCTTTTTCATAAGAAATTTGTTCTTATGGAAAATTTTGATCAAGATACAATCTGACCTGTAAATTGCAAATAACGTAAGAAGATTTGAATTTCACGGGTGACAACTGCGGATTAACCTTAAGGGTACGCTAGTAGGTCATTCTTCCATACAAACGTAGTATGGTGATTACTCGTCTGTTTGACGGTGTACGTTCAAAATTAAAAATGATATAAAGTTGTATCTAGCCTTGTATGGAAGCAAAATTGGAAAAACCATATTGGTTTGGAAGTTATGAGCGTCGAAACTTCCATATTTCAACACAAATTTTAACTCGTCTTTGAGCGTAAATAAATAACTTACATAGTAAAAAAATGCAAAATATAGAAACGGATACGGCAGACGGACGGAACGGATTGTGTAGAAACGGTACAGGGATAGATAATTTATTCAATATGTACTATTTGATAAATTATCTATCCTTCTGACGTTTCTATTTTGCATTTTTTTTATAATTTTATTTGGAGTAAATACATTTAGTAGTTTTTCCATAATATCCATACGCCCAAAGGTCTGTTCATGAAATTTTACGCGCTCGTTTTCATTATACTAGCCTGCTCAAAAAGTAGTGATAATCGGTTCATTTTTTCTATACTAATAATAAAGCTGAAGAGTTTTTTTGTATGTTTGAACGCGCTAATCTCTGGAACTACCAGTCGGATTTGAAAAAATATTTTTGCATTTGATAGCCCAATTCTTTAGGAAGGCTACAGGCTATTTAACATCACGCTAAGACCAATAGGCGTCGAGCAAAAAGAAAATTAACCGATTATCATTACTTTTTGAACAGCCTAGTAAATCATCGTCTATTTCACTAAATAAATTAATAAATATACAAAAAAATAAAAACTAGATAAATAAATAAATAGAACTAAATAAATAAATAATTTGACTAATTAGCATGCATATTAGTCACGCCCACCAATGAGTTCGAGCAGTCGACTAGTGTAACCTTAAGGGATTTTCGACTACCTCATTTTTGACTGAGCTTTGGCTCAGTCAAAAATGGAGACTCGAAGAACGAAGTAAACGGCAACAACTAGTGTTTTTTTCCTACGTCAATTTTCTTATTTTCTGTAGGTACCTTATTCTTAGTGTTTTTGGCTCAGAAATTATCCCAATCATCGCCTCGAAACCTTACTTTAGTCCTAATTCTCGTACAATGAAACCCTATATTTTCTCTCACAAATTCTTAGCAACACGGGTTTTACGGCATTTACTATACTTATACCAACTTTTGCGATCCCCGAAGTAATAACAACGTCATTACATTCTGTCTCACTCTAACGACAAGATTATAACAACGCCATTACTTTATGTCTCTCTCTAACACTTAGGGTAATCGAATTCATAAGTAAGTGTATTCTTTGAGAAAAAGTTTACTTTTCTTTTTGACATTTTTCGAGAACGCTGATTAGATAAATAGACGTTTGACTTCGACTTCTCGTATCTCCGCGAACTCTCTCTATCTCTCGTATTACGAGAATAGCTCATCAACTCAGCCTATCGCAGTCCACTGCTGGACATAGACCTCTCCCAGGCTGCGCCACAACACACTATCCTCAGCCTTCCGCATTCAGTCTGTCCCAGCCACCTTTTTAAGGTCGTCGCCCATCTAGCTGGGGAACGTGCCACATTACGCTTGCCGATACGCGGTCTCCACTCTAGGACTCGTCTGCTCCACCGGCCATCGGTCCTTCGACAATCATGCCCACTGCTACTTCAGTTTGCTTACTCTGCAAGCTATGTCGGTAACTCCGCTTCTTTCCAGACAATTTAATTTCTAATTGTATACTTCAAAGAACCTCCGAGCATAGACGACTGAGCGGGTCTGAATTTGTGGAAAAACTCGACTGTCAGTGTCCACGTTTTGGCACCGTATGTCATAAAGGGCAGGATGCATTGGTCTCAAAACCCTTGGTTTTAAATATAAGCTTATGTGGTGGTAAAAATATTAGCCAGTCAGCACGGTGGTACCGCGGCGGACTGCCCGGGGCACGCCATACAGAGAACTGTTCCTCATACCTCTATAAAGCCTCTTGTCATACAGAGAACTGTTCCTCATACCTCTATAAAGCCTGTTGTCATATAGAGAACTGTTCCTCATACCTCTATAAAGCCTGTTGTCATACAGAGAACTGTTCCTCATACCTCTATAAAGCCTCTTGTCATACAGAGAACTGTTCCTCATACCTCTATAAAGCCTGTTGTCATATAGAGAACTGTTCCTCATACCTCTATAAAGCCTGTTGTCATACAGAGAACTGTTCCTCATACCTCTATGAAGCCTCTTGTCATACATAGAACTGTTCCTCAAACCTCTATAAAGCCTCTTGTCATACATAGAACTGTTCCTCAAACCTCTATAAAACTATGTAACTGTTCCATAGCCAAATAGACCTTGTTGTTTTATAAAGTGTAAGTGATATTCAACCAAGGTGAAAGCAATAACGAAGTCGACTATACCTTTAATAAAACTTTGTGATTGACTGAACAAAGCCTAAACTTCTGAAAGAAGTGAATATTTAACTGAACCTCTAAAAACTTATTAAACTTCTAATTATTGACCCTTTTTAAATTTAATGAAAACCGCTAAAAAGTTTTTGCGCTTCTAATGATGCACATTTTTTTTAACAATTGTATGCATTTTAACTTTTTGTCCTTTTCTCACATTTGGTCGCAGTAACTAAGCTAGGGCACCCCGATCAAATGGGTTAGGTTAGCTTAGTACTATGACCAACTGCGCGCGAGCCGAGCGAGCGGAGCGAGCGGTGTCGTGACAACGACCGGCGAGCGCTACATGAAAGTTGGTCGCAGTTACTTGGCTATTTAGTAGATATTTTGTGGCGCAATCATTATATTAGAGTGTCCAATAATATTTTAGGGGTTCGATTAAATACATGCCATATAAAGAGGTTAAAAAAATAATAAAATAACCACTGTCTGAAAATTCTGCTCCTATTTTCAGCTTCAATCGTTTTAGACCTCTAAATACACAACTAAAGCTCACGAAGTTAATTGAACACAAACTACCAACAATGGTACTTAGACCCGACTATCTAGTGCCATTGGTACTTCAAACCCAATCTTGTTAAGTGTATACAAATGTAGCGATACGCTGTAACTATGTGAAATGCCTATTTGGTATGTACTATGGAACTACTGTTTGTTTTGGCTTTCAGTTGGGATTCTATAAGTTACTGCTATCTCGCAACACATTTTCTTAAACGATTACGACAAATTTATTTCATTTTGACAGTTCAACAACATTCATTGCGTTATTTACGTTGTTGAGCAGATATTTTTTTTCGGACTTTTGAAGCAATGCATTAGCAATTTGTTTCAAAACGATTCAATTTCCAATTGATCGTATATTACGTAATTAGGGTACGGGTCGTTATTAGTTAAACCTTACAAGACGTTATCGAATTAATGTCATTTGATGGATGTACTTGCATCGTATATGAACTCATTCGTTTTCCGACTACGTAGGTAGGTACTACCTACTAATATTTTATGACACTTCGAAAAGGTGACATGTGCCACACAGAAAAGGCATGTGTTTAAAAATTGCCTATACGCTTTCGTTCCTCTACTCAAGCCAGTCAACTGCATGTACTGACATGCGAACATGTGTAATGTAACGGCTAGGGCTGCGCAGGGTAGGCTGCGCAGGCCGTTAACGGATAGGTTAGTAGATTAGGTATAGGAAAAGAAATAGTTTGTTAAGTTAATACATATAATAGTACACGGCTAGGTCGCGAATAAGGTCCTTAACACTAGAGTTCACTAGAAGAACCCCTTGGTCGGGGCACACAGAATTCTGAGGATCAGGGAATTGCTTCCACCAGCTCTGCAAGCGAAAACGAAATGCACGAGCGTCCCCGGAAAGAAAGTTAGTGTTGTACCCCGATTCTAATGATGTGATTAGGAACTTACTAATTGTAATATTTTAGCATCACTCGACTAATTATAGTTGTGAGTCCACACAACGCTACAGTAATTGTTACCCCTGGGTAACAATTTGATATTGACAGCGATTTTATGTTGTAGCAGTAAAAGTGGTTTTCGTGGTTCAAGTGTTCTCAATCACAGACGTGCGGTTAACTGTTATTTATGCCATAATATTTTATAATTCTTGGAAAAAAAATATTCTTCCCTTGTTTTACCTGTAGCTATCTTAAAAGCCACATAAAATGTAATGCCGAAGAGATTTTTACGTAGTAAAGAAGAAAATAAACTCAAATGAATGTACCTTTTACTACAAATTCTTTTAGTTAGCCCGAATGAGAAGTAATTTTCTTTTTACTTCAACGAATTTATTAGCCTTTTTCGCAATAATGTTAAAAGCCCTAGGGTATAATATAATATAAATAATAATAATAAATATTTATTCAGCATTAAAATTCGTAAAATATTAACATAAAATCTTGAAATAATTTACAAAGGTATTATAATGTTAGATGCCTGTACTAGGATAAACCTGTATCACAGGCGGCATGAGCTGTCACTTTATGGTGATTGAAGGACAATAAAAGTCTTAAACAATATTTAACATTAGAAGTCTTGATGTAATGACAAAATCTGAATATGACTAAGGATGGTATGTGTCTCTCTCGTTATTATCAGGCGTATTTTAACTACTGTGGGTAGTGTTGGTTATTGCGCAATAGAAAAACCGTTTGCAGTTCAGATCAAATTGTAATTTACGATAGCATCAATCACACTAGTAATTCACACACTGTAGTAGGTATACGACACAACTATTCGGAACGCGCGACAGTTTCTAAACGTGTTCACTGCTTGACCGCCACCGATGAAGTCCGCTTTGCTTCGGCCGATCCGAGCGTTATGTTTAGACTCTGTCAAGCGGCGCTGGCGTCCCGATTAGTCAACTCAGTAACGTATTTCCGACAAAGACATGAAATATTTTTATTAAATATTTATATTTTTAGTAGAACTGGTAAAAGAACGCTTTCATACCTACTTATTTCTGCAGCAAGCATTCATGTTCAGAGTCCCTAGCATAAACGTGCTCGGAGAGCTCGTGCCCAAGGAATAACAGCCGCACGCGTCAATCCATCAGGTAAAGCTACGCTTGCCGGGGTTGGTCCATGGTTGGGTGACCACCTTTACATACCGACCTCCGTGCCTCAGGAAACACGATAAACCATTGGTCCCGACTGACATTCGTGGATCTTTGACACGTTACGGGTCGTCAGAAGCCCGAAAGTCTGTCAACCAGTCTTACCAAGGGGTATCGTATTACCCAGTTACTGTGTTGTGGAGATCAGATAGGCAGTCGCTCCATGTAAAATACTGCTATTCAGCTGCATCCAGTTAGACTGGAAGCCGACCTCAACATAGTTGGGAACAAGCTAGGCGAAACGGAACGTACATTCGAACAATTTTTAAATCGAAAATACTTGCATTTTGGTGAAAAAAGCAATGAGAATCACCCACATCTACGCTACGTTGCGTTTACTCCACACATTCGTGCTGGTCCCAACGGTTTGAACGGAAAAGGCGTAATTAGACACAGAAGCCATTCTAACCAGGGACCATTTGGGTTACCCATTGAAAGGGTTTTCGATTGGGTTTTTCTAAGCAGTTATTTAAAAACCCATACGATGTGGGTAACCCATTTGAACGGCTTAATTTAAGCCGATAGGGTTTTTCTAAGCCGTTATTTAAAAACCCATACGATGTGGGTAACCCATTTGAACGGCTTAATTTAAGCCATTCAAATTTCCGTTACCCATTGAAAGGGTTTTCGATAGGGTTTTTCTAAGCCGTTATTTAAAAACCCATACGATGTGGGTAACCCATTTGAACGGCTTAATTTAAGCCATTCAAAAGGGTTACACTTTCAACTCTCCTAAAACGATAACAGCGTAACATTCCGACTGACGGAGCAATTTAATATGATCTCTCTATGATGGGCATAGGTTGCAAAATGGAATAGCACGCGTTAAGCGGCCGCGGCGGCGCCTTTGTGCCTACTTACCGAGCGGCTTCTAAACAGGGATCTATGATCATTATTGCATGTAATATAGTGTTTATTTTAGCTTTGCTGCCTGGATATCGAAATTACATAATATTATGATTTTTTCATGTCTGGACTTGTTACTTACTTTATTGCAGGCATTTGCTGGGACCGTACAATTGTCATTCTTGCTGTTTGATTTTTTGAACCCGGGCGTCTTTTGCGATATTATTAGGTATTTATTAGTCAGTGCGTATTTGTGAATTTTGAACAATCGCTATAATGCCAAAACCAAGACGAGATGCTGTCGGACTGAAGGTCTCATCCTAACTAACAAAACGAGCCCAAACTCGGCACACCTAGTTCTACTCGTCGTAGAGTACCAGTAGCAGTCACCAAAGTACACCTTCAGGTCAGTCCATCAAGTCCGGTGGTGAGGTCTCATCACAACTAACAAAACGAGCCCAAACTCGGCACACCCAGTTCTACTCATCGTAGAGTACCCGTAGCAGTCACCGAAGTACATCTTCAGGTCACTCCTTTCAGTCCGTAGGTAAGGTCTCATCATAACTAACGAAACGAGCCCAAACTCTGCACACCTAGTTCTACTCGTCGTAGAGTACCAGTAGCAGTCACCGAAGTACACCTTCTGGTCACTCCATCAATTCCGGAGGTAAGGTCTCGTCATAACTAACAAAACGAGCCCAAACTCGGCGCACCTAGTTCTACTCGAGAGGAGTTCCAGTGACAGTCACCGAAGTACACCTACAGGTCACTCCATCTCGTCCAAAGGTAAGGTCTCGTCATAACTAACAAAACGAGCCCAAACTCGGCACATCTAATTCTACTCGTCGAGGAGTACCAGTAGCAGTCACCGAAGTACACCTTCAGGTCACTCCATCAAGTCTGGAGGTAAAGTCACATCATAACTAACAAAACTAGCCCAAAGTCCACAGCCCACATCTTTCTACCAGAAGGGGGCTTCCAGTGCCTCCTAGCAATAACTGAAGTAGGTATTTGTATCTAAGTATTATTTAGTAAAAATACAAACAACAATACGAAATATTTTTTGTAGATGCCTATGTATTATAAAGAATATAGAGAAAAAAAAACTTTCAAAGTACCAAAATTAGTTCACTTGACTACTATTCCCGCAACTAACCGTGCGTACACTTGTGTGTGTGACCTTTGTCAATGTAGTAGTTCGATTCTATACCTATCAAATTTGCAAACGCGTCCTTAAGGCGACGATAACCGACTTTTAATGATTTTGCACTGATGATCCCGTCTAAACGAGTAAGGTTAATGATTTGGAAAAATTATGTGTCAAATTAGAGCATTTTCTTAATAACTTAATCTGTGAATATTTTAGATTATGTTTATATTACATAGTGAAATTAATTTGTAAAGTTATGTCTAACGCGGATACAAAACTAAGGATCACGCAAAATCTATCAAGCGTATTTTTCTGAAACCTTCACCATTTTAAAGATAATTTAATTATTGATCTTTTAGTATACGTTTTTTGTTAAAATACCTTTTGTTTTTAGTATAATAAATTAATAATGCGTCTAATTTAGGACAGCGCTCCTTGATGGGCGAGT
The DNA here is from genome assembly GCA_949128155.2 of Xanthia icteritia. Lineage (NCBI taxonomy): Eukaryota > Metazoa > Arthropoda > Insecta > Lepidoptera > Noctuidae > Xanthia > Xanthia icteritia. Next base: position 6,968,383 of record OX421959.2, on the reverse strand, counting down.
CCTATTACTGGCTGGACGTACGACGCGTTGCGTGAGCTCAGTACAGAACATGCAAGCTAACCACTCAAGGTCACTGGCATATATCTGCGTCTTAAGAGTTTAGATTGTTAAATTACCTAAGTAACTATACCATAGAAAATTAAAGAAAAGACTAAAAAAAAAATTGTAATGTCACCCTTTGTAGGACACATCACCTTACTCCGTGTGTTTCGTCTACAAGCCTACGATATCTAGTGAAATAAAAGCAATGCGCGTGGTGCTCGCCCCACCCCACCATCACCTATTTAGCACAATTTTATTGAAAAACCATATGATAACCCGAACAAAACCCTTATATTATATGGGTTATCATAATGAAGGGGTAACCCTTTCACTGCGGTTCGAGTATAGAACCCATTCAATGGGTTATCATGTAACCCTTTCACTGGGTTTCAAGTATAGAACCCATTCAATGGGTTATCATGTAACCCTTTCACTGGGTTTTAGGTATAGAACCCATTCAATGGGTTATCCATATTGAAGAGATAACCCTTTTAATGGGTTTTGAGCACAGAACCCATTCAAGGGGTTACATCAGATAAAGGTAACCTCATAAACGGCTTACCCTTTCGAAAAGCTTAACTCTTAACCGGGGTTGCACGGTCCCTGATTCTAACTTTGTTGCCAAAGTTGCATCGGCAAACTTTTTGGTAATTAAAAAGCCAGATTTACATTGAGTGGGCTGCCTGTTTGCCAACCTATTGATTAACTAATTAATTTAAAAGAACTTTGAATAGCCTCCATCAGCATAATGTTATAAATTGTGGTCAAATTATCTGGCAGAATATTTTTATTTTTTTATCTTTTTCAATTTACCTTTATGAAACAGGTTTTAAAAATCTTAGTAATTCACAACTATAGCTAAGCTTTTTGAGTATCTATAAAAAGTTACAACACATATCACTACATAGCTAAGTAAAAACACCCATTTCCCACCTTCAATAATCTTATAATCGCCTTTAACAAACCCATAAAAAGTAAAAGGGGTTCTTTTTCCCCCAAGTGAAAAATCTTTTACATACCTACACAGCAGGAAGATTACATTTCCATTCAAAATTACAGGTACAGTAAAACCACAGAATAAATAAGTAGCAGTATTTTTTATCGCTTGGTAGGTAAACCTTCCGCGTCTGTGTGTAACTGCCGCGCACTCGATACTGATATACACTTAGATTTCGAAGCGCGTCGTTTCGGCCGTTTTCTATGAAGATAGAATACTGTACTTATTTATACTGTGGTAAAACGAAGCTTAGTTAAAACAAAACTTATACATACCTACATAGCGAGTACATTACACTTCCTTTCAAAATTACCGGTACAGTAAAAAGGAACCAACTAAAAAAGCTTATAAATACCTATAATATAGCAGGCAGACTACACTTCCTTTCGAAATTACAGGTACCTACAGTAAAATGGGGGGCGAACAATAAGGGACGAAGCTGCGCCGTATTCTAAGGGAATGTTCTATGAAATTCAGTACAATTGAGGACAAAATAATTGGGTTATCTTTGTGAAGACTTTTGAAGTGAATGTTCGCCCCACAGTTCGCCCCACTTTAAAGTAGACGTTTCAATCTCAAAGTGAATGGAAAATGAGGTGTTAATAGTGTTACTAGTGAAGTCGGGCTTTTTCTGCGGTTACTTTAGTTTAAAGTCTTCTTTTATGAAGTACTGCTTTGTAAGGCCTATAGGCATCCGGGGTTGCGGGAAAGTCCGAAAGGGATACCGTGGCCCCTGGCAACGTACAGGCAACGGAAGGAACACGGGTGGGTTTTAGTCAGTAAGAGTCTAACACCGCCCTCCCGCTCCACCCAGAGCGGGAGAAGTTATTTGATAATTTCCCATTAAAAAAAAAAATGGCCCATAGGCATGTACGCACGAACGAATAAGAATTATAGTGAACACGAACATCGAACAGTTTGTTCATATGTGCGTACCACTAACGAACATCAAACACTGTGTTCGTCTAAAATGTTCGTGGCGTTCCAATTTCGAATCCATGGTTAAAGAGAGCGGGACGGTTTAGCGCGAACTGTGTTCGTATGATGTTCGTGTTCGCTTTGCTAATTTACGTCCACACGTACGAACCAACTATTCCATGTTTGATGTTCATGTTCGCCATGTTTTGTTTGTTCGTGCGTACACGCTTTACGGTTCTTCCTGTAAGTAGTACTAAAATTAATATGGATGCTCAAACGCAGCCCACGTTTCAGGTACAATGGATTCGAATACTCGGGTTTACTAGGTACAAGCTTTTGTCTGGGATTTCACCTTCGCCATAAATAGATATTGTTAGGGGTGTCTATAACGTATAGTTGACCTCGTAATTCCTTTATCTCTTAGATAACAAACCACACTAAATTGAAATTTAATTAAAGTTGAAACAATTTGGATTTAACATGACAAATATACGTTGTCGTTTAAGGCCGTTTGCCCACCGGCACCGTCAAGATGATGACGGTGCCGAAATAGCGATACATACATTTACGATGACCGCACACCACCATTAGGCGTCACGAAGTCACGTTCGGTTCAAAAACTCTCGTCTCTCATTGACGTCCCGTTAACGGTGGCGGTGGACAAACAGTATAAGACGCGCAAGTGACATAAAGCTTTAGGGTGACAAAGCAATTACGAGGTCGAGTGTACCTAGCTTATTCCCATCGGCTCCTTTTTCTTAACATGACGATTGTTTTCTCTCGTACATATTTCGCTTTTCGTGTCTACCTGTGTTACCGCGTTGTTCTTCGTAACTGCGCAACGCATTTTGTTACGGTTTTCACCACTATTTAGATAAGTCATATTTCAGCCAATTTACACAAAAACTTAATGAATTATACACCTAAACCGTCCTCATGAATCACTCCGTTCATTGAGACAGACAGACAGACGCGGAGGGAGACTTTGTTTTATAATAATATAACTAGCTTTTGCCCACGGCTTCGCGAAAATATCCCAAGGGAACGTACTACCGGGATTACTCTACCTAATAGCCGAGGAAAAGGTCATTGACTCCTACCGCTGCGCCCGCGTTGCCGTCACCCATAATTATTTTGTTACTCGTAATTTTGAATCTGTGATATCTTTTAAACTATTCATTTAAATGATGTGATGTCAAAGCAATCTAAATTAAATGCCCAATTTAAATAAAATATTTTATTGGATAAGGATTAATATAATATCGGTCAAAATAGCTTCGGAAATAAAAATAAAATTCTGAAAGATAAAAATGGTTGTTGTGGGTCATACTTAGAAGATAGACATACGCCATTGCGGACTTTTTGGTGAACTTTTTAAGATGTACAATCTTGTTGAATATAAATTTAATTTATCTCTCACGGTTTACGTGGCGCACGCCAGTAAAGCTCCTAGTCGGCATGATTTTTTCCGACATCTACAGCAATCATGGTCATATTTCAGCCAATTTACACAAAAACGTATTGAATTATACACTTAAACACTCCTCATGAATCACTCCGTCCATTGATGGAAACTGTATGAAAAAACGTTCGGTAGTTTTTAAGTTTATCGCGGTCAGACAGATAGACGTGTTCATGTGAATCATTTATTCCTCAATTCTCGCTATTGCACCTACCACTGTTTGTCTATGCATAACCAAAAGTTGACTGGTAGAAAATACTTATGGCATTAAGTCCGCCGTTGTACATTTGTGTACTTGAAGTATTAAATATTATATAGCTACAATATTCTATATTTTTTTGATTAAATTAGATTTTTTACAGCTGTAGCGGTAATCATGCCATTTGGTTTAAATAGGTCTTTATTTTTTTTATTTTTTTTATCTTGTATATATATTCTTTTCTTTTAGATTTTGTGAATGTGAGAACGTTGTAGGCTTAACAGACTGTAGATCTGTCGACCATTTTCTATCTTGCTAAGTACCTGGTACTTGTTGATAGGCCTACACTGTCGTCTCATACCTATTAACACTGTAATTTGAAAACATTGTAAAAACCATTTACTTTTAAAAGAGTAACCGTGGAGTATCTTGCCGCCTCTTCTCCATAGGAAACGACCAATTGGAACTATACACCTAGCTTCTGACGTTTCATAAGTGCTTGTAGGTTTATGTGTTTTTTTTTTAAATAAATAAATAATATGTAGTGATACAAACTTACTTCATCAAAAACATAGCTGGTCTTCACATATAATTATATAAATAATGTATACAAAATATTGTAAAACATTTTAAAAGAGTAACGGTGGAGTCTCTTGCCCATTCTTCTCCATAAGAAAACTACCTTTTGGAAGGAGCGACTAGAATAAATTCTATTTTTTTGTTAATTTTGACGTCCAGAAGTACCTTTTATGTGTCTTATTGAAATAAATTATTTGACACTTGGAACGAAGCTTTTGAAGAATTTAAACGAACTTAATGTTCGTTTAAATTCACTCATGCACCTACCGCGTCTTTTCCTACTTCGGTTCATAGTTTGCGGTATGAACCGAAGTATGCAAACACGCGGTAGCTACATGAGCGAAAACAAACGAACTTAGCTCAGTGTGGCCTGCGGTTTACACCCGTGACATCTGTCACTGACAGCAGTAAGTTATAGAGCTAGAAAGTTAGATGTTTTTTCTGCTATCTGCAATTCATTTCCCGAGTCAGACCTGTCGAGAGCAGGGTGAGACACGTGCATTCAAGATTGCTGTGTGCCTGTGTGCACATGCTTTCTGCACAGGGTTGCTTTTATACAAATATTATTATCTTGAACTTCATACTAGATTAATAAGATAGATAGAAGACAGAATAATCTTTATAATGTACCTACACCATTTAAATTACAGATTTTTGTGAATACATTTTAAGTAGGGTGACACAATGGGCAGTCTTATCGCAAAAGCCACGTCCCACGGCCTGTCGACGCTTGGCCTGTGAGAAAGCGGGCCGTGTGACCGCAGCATCAAAGTGATCTTTTGAAAACACCTTTGAAAACATCCGTGATAAGTTCATGGAATGTGGCCTTTAATGTGAAACTTGAATTGGCCAATTATCAGTGCTTGGCTGTCGTGGAAACTTTTGTTTATATGAAAAAAACTTTCTTTTACTTGCATTTTGCTGATTATAGAACGGAATGTACATATCTTTCTAGAAATGTCAACAACTTCGGCTATGGTATCCCCTCAATTAAGAAAGTCATGAACGTAGAAGTCACGATGTATGGCATATTGGGCACTACTATCCTCAATGTTATCAGCCAGACTTACAAGACAATTAGTGGCTAATTTCTGATTAAGCTCATTCACTGATCCGGCTCGAAGGACCATTGCCCATTCAAGGGTCTTTCGAGCCGGATCAGTGAATGGGCTCAATTGGGACTTTATAATAAAAGTAGTGGACTGTATTAAAATAGGTGTAATACCTATTACAATTACTTTATTTACAATGATTAACGTATTTAGATAACTGTATAATGAACTGCCCGTAGTGGCGCGTCTGTGATGTGGACTGTGCAGGGCGCGCAGGGGCCGTCCCGACCAGGTTCGGCACCCCACGCCTTTCCATGGTCAATCACGCGCATATGATGCGCCGACAACAAGACTAGTCTCTCTCTATAGCATTTTATCTTCCTTAAAAATTTAACAAGGAACGTAGATATTCTTGAACAAATTTAAGGTCCAGTTGCTACTGTAGTGCAATTCTGTAAAGTGCATTTATAGACATCACTCAAGTAAGCGCACACAATTTGAAAGCGAACTCATTTGTTTTTAAAGTAAATCATCGCGGATGCACAACGAGACACCGTTCGAATTTCGAAGTGATGTACAAGTAGGAAGCGGGGCAATGTTGGTTTGCTAATCAAACAAGATTATATTTCAGTTAACGACCGACACAGTGTTAATTATAGCGTTGTTCCCACTCAATACTCATTAGGGCTAATGTTCAATTACAGTGACCAAATTACGTCATTCGCACCATTTACTGACTTTGAAGTGTGAAAGTGGATCGAATTGCGAACATTATACTAATGTTATTCAGATTAATGTTATTTATTTTCTACTAGTTTCTACCCGCAACTTAGTCCGCGTCACAAATTGGGCTATTAAGAATTTTTCAAATCCAACCGATAGTTCTAAAGATTAGCGCGTTCAAACAAAAAAAAAAAAAAAATCTCTTCAGCTTTCATACTTCGTACATTTGATTTTATTACCAGCCTATTGCGAAGTATCGAAACCTTGGTTAAATAAAAACGAAACATTGGTATTGCTGTCTTGGCAGTAATTTGAATGGCATTTTTCACGTAAATTAATTTTACTTTGTGATTTTTTTTTTCACAAAACAATGTCATATAATTATGAATTCATATTGTGGTTTGTAATGAAATGAAATGAAATTATTGCATTAGACTAGGTACTATTCGTTTGTCATTAAGATGGCCGATATATGCCAGCGGCCTTGAGTGATTAGCTTGCGTGTTCTGTACTGAGCTCACACAATGCTTTGTACATCCAGCCAGTAATAGGACTCGCCCATCAAGGAACTCTGTCCCAAATTAGACGCATTATTTATTTATTAGTTTATATTACATAGTGAAATTAATTTGTAAAGTTATGTCTAACGCGGGGAAAAAACTAAAAATCACGCAAAATTTATCAAGCGTATTTTTCTGAAACCTTCACCATTTTAAAGATAATTTAATTATTGATATTTTAGTATACGTGTTTTATTAAAATACTTTTTGTTTTATGTATAATAATTTAATATTGCGTCTAATTTGGGACAGCGCTCCTTGATGGGCAAAGCCTGTTACTAGCTGGACATCGACGCGTTGCGTGGGCTCAGTACAGAATACGCAAGCTAACCACTCAAGGTCACTGGCATATATCTGCGTCTTAAGCACACCATTTCCTATAGAGTAATGAAACAACAGAGATATCATTTAGTTCTCGGAATTACGTCGTTTCCTTTCCTCGTTATAATGATATCTCTGTCCTTCATTAAGCTGGTCACGCACGTACACTTACTCTTCTATTATAACTGATTTCTCCGAGATTGCGTGTGCGATACATTTTTCTTTGATTGTATTTGATTCAATTCCTTATTAGATATAGGAAAGGAATGGAAGTAATTATTACGATTAATGAAAAAAAGGGTTGACTGTGGATTATGAGCGTGACAATAATGATGATGGCATCTAGACACATATAATTATAGTAATAATTAATGTACACAAAATATTGTAAAACATTTTAAAAGAGTAACGGTGGAGTTTCTTGCTCATTCTTCTCCATATGAAACTACCTTTTGGAAGGGGCAACAAGAATCAACTCTATTGTCAAATTTGACATTCAAAAGTGTTTTATGTGGCTATTTAAATTAAATAATTTGACTTTGACGATTTCAGCCACAGAAATTGAATTCACTGAAACGTGTTTTCTTTCGTTTCTTTTTTCTTTCTTATGGTGATTGAAAGCTTAGATGTACTGCTCTTCCAAGTGCTTCACATGTAACTAGCATATCCAACGTTGGTCAAAAAAACAGCGAGCTCAACCCGGACATCTCAGAAAACCACTGACAACAATAATAAATTATTGTAGTGTAAGCTAAAACGATAAACTCATTTTTTTTTATTGTTTTAGCATTTAGCTCAGGTTAGTGATTAACGCCGGTAGCACACCGATTCGAGTCACGGAACATGATGTGAGTCAGTTAAATTGAACTGCTGCGGTTTCGCGGCGGAAATGTGCTACCGGCGTAAAAGAAATTGGCATGTTTGATGTAAGTTAAGTTTTTTGGTACGCATTTCTTCGAAAAAGGCTTTATTAAAGCTGTCACGGCAAAAAAAGTATGAACAGAAACACTTTTAACCGAAGAAACATTGTAGTCCTCCTGGCCGAATTTCGGTCATTGCAGCCAATCTCAGCAAACTTAGCCATCGACGCAGGAGTTATTTATTATAATGCACAAGTGACATTCGTTTCACCGAATATCGGTTCTTCGGAGAAAAGAATGTCGGACTACTGTTTCAGAATCGCTCAAATACAGGTGATCATTAAGTAGTAGCTAAACAAAAATCGTATCAAGAAACTCAACCCACCAACAGATTAATGCAGTGGGACATTTCGCAGTTTATGTAGGTATGAAGCTACAAGTACGCGGCGGCGGCGGCGGCGGGCCCGTATAGCTCGGCCAATTCAGTGAGTGTAACGCAGTGAGAAGATCTAAGAGTCACGCGATAGAAAGAGAGGCAACTTCTAGGTGAACAAAACTGTAGGTGATTTCCGCTGTGCGACCTGAATTGCACTTTATTGTGTCGAGTCGGTTTTTATTTAAATGATTTTACAGTGTCCCGTCTGTATTTATCTGCGACCCACCCAATGTCACTTCCAACAACTAATAAATTGTAGTTCCACAAAGGTAAAGGCAACACTTTGTTGAACAGAACCCCGCTTCCAACTTCATACTTTCAAAGTATCTCTTTACCTGTTCCCACTGGCGGCACGGCAAGGGATAAAAATGCGATGAATAGGAATATAACTTAATAGTATGACAGCAAAATTGAAATTTCAATGACACGGCATACCAGAGCTTTGTTTAATTTTTTTGGACCTACGATTATCATTGAAATTCCAATTTTAAAAATCCCTTGCGGTTAAGTGCCGCCAGTGGGCGCAGGCCTTCAGACGACCGGACGCTGTCTTTTTAACAACATGGCGGCAGGAAGCCTCGAGGCGGCCATTTTCTTGTCCCATCTTTTTGAAATGTTTTCGGTACGTTGAACAACAGAAGGGTGGCTACCGGTGCAGTGTAGCGCAATAATTTGAGCCTCATGTGTAGACCTCATTTATTAAGTGCCTAGTTTTTTAGACTTAGTAACCGTGTTTTATGATTTTAATACCAGAAGGGTAAATCATGCCCTAGATGTTTTGTCAAGCATGGGTAATTACGGCAACTATATTTATTTATTTATTTAACCATTTATATACACACATATATAAACAGACAAGAAGAAAAAAACAGAAATATACGCTCAAAGGTGATGCTTATTTCTAAAGAAATCTCTTCCAGCATACCTGCGATAGGACAGAGGGTAAAAAGAGATGTAGACACCGTGTGTAAGAGTAGAGAGAAAGTGAAATACATAAAATCAAAACAATTCACTTAATAAAATAAAACAAATTATATGAGAATATAACTTACATACATACATACATACTTCTAAAATAAATAAAATACAAATAAATACCTACGCAACTATGACGAAGTGGAAAGATAGTGTTCTTTCACTCTTCTTTTAAATACTGCAACAGTTTGACAGTCCCTAATGTCGGGCGGGGCTTTTTTCTTGTTTCTTTAGTTTTGTTGTCACTAGGAGATAACTTTATACGGACAGATTTTAATAACTAGGATCGAACGATATGGCAGTCTAGGTATTTATAGATAACATAGATAAACTATTCTTTATAGTATTATAGCGAGACCCGTCTTCCGTGCCTCAGAAAACTCATTAAGAGCGTTTATTCTGAAAGTGGGCAACTTCGGAAATAGTTCGTCAAATATTTCGCTGTTTTGATTAATATTGCAATATTACTGTATGGAAATATGACATGTGGCTAAGATATTAATAATGAATTGCAATTATAACACTGAATTTGATGTTGTAACCGTTTTGGGTGTAAAAAAGGCATTTGGAAAGTTTCCGAATACTTATTTTGCATCTAAAACAAAATAATCGGTGTTACGATATTAATTATTGCATTTCATAATCAATATTTTAGTTCACTAGTTAGCCAAATGACATATTTCTATACAGTAATATTGTCAAATTAATCAAAATATTTAAATATTTGACAGTTATTTGCGACGTTGTCAACTTTTAGGAGAAGCGCTCTTAAGTCGTTGGTCCCGGCTGTCATTCTTGGATCTTTGACAGTCGTTACGGGTCGCCAGAAACCCGAAAGTTTGACAACCAGTCTTATATTCACATAATCTACTCATTACAATGTTTTTTTTGTATGAGTTGTATTGCAATATGTGGGTTAGCTAGCGACCTCGATAATTTTTTTATTTACCTCGATGGTCCCAGTTTATCAATTATAACTTCTAGTTACAGCTATATGTAAGCGGGCACGCCCTTTATGCCTGGAGACTTTTATTTAGATATTATTTTCGTTATTTTTATTTCTGCTTGAGTATAGTTCTCGATGTTTTTGGTTGGTATATTGACGTGTGCTAGGTGTCATATGGGTATTAATTTTATAATTTAAATTATGTTTTGTGTTGCGTAATGTAAATATCATTTTGCATACTATTATATAGAATCATTTTTTTCTAACTGAACAGACAGCTGTGCTGCTGGGGAGTTTGTTGCGCCACTTCTTCTTCCCAGCTAAAGAACTAGGAAGTGGTGAAGGGTGGGCCTTTTGGGGGACTGTCTTATGTAATTTTGACGTTCGAAAAGTGCTGATTCTCAGCCTAGTTTGAATAAATGACTTTTGAATTTGAATTTGAATTATCAAGCGGTATCGTGTTACCCAGTAACTGGGTTGTGGAGGTCAGATAGGTAGTCACTCCATGTAAAATACTGGTATTCAGCTGCATGTGGTTAGACTGGAAGCTGACCCGAACATAGTTGGGAAAAGGCTAGTCAGATGATGATGACTCTTTATAGTATTAACAGACGATAGAACTTGGTACGGACAGGACAGCGGATATGGTTCGCTCCGTACAAAATCTGTTCGTCTTGAGAGCAGTCTGGCGAGAATTATAAATATTAAGACGAACTTTTTTACGGAGCGGATAGCGGGTATAGTTTTCTCAAACATGCTTGGAAATTTGAACATTATTTTGACAATCTTCTTCTAGATAAATCGAAATTGCGGTTCTGGTCGAATACCTACGAGCGCCCGGCCGGCTTTGTTTGTATAAAAATCCATATCTGTCGTGTTTAGCGGCCGAATAAATAACTATGAAAACTCATATCTGTCATTTATATATTTTAAAAATGGAACAAACTTTTTGCTTCAACACATGGCAACCAAGGAGGTCACTTATCAAAGATTTTATTTAAATTTCGATTTGGTTTGCAAATAGATCTGTTTAAAGTAAAAAAGAAACAAATGAACATATTATTGGCGCGTGAAAAATGATAGTTGTTCGTCATTGATTGTGGAATTTATAATTAATTTACATAATTTGGATTTCCGCGCATTATTTGAGAAAATTACTGTACAAGCCTTGGCCACAACCAGACATTGATGAACTCACATATCTGTGCCTCGGTTTCGCCTCGGCCCGCATTTTCACGATCGTCCATCAATGCCCTAGTTGCAGGCCGCGGCAGTACTATATTGCACACCAAACAAAAGACGATAATACAACACGATATGGTGATACAATGGATGGTATTATTACCATCAGCGATTTTTGTCAGATGATCGTAACCTATACAGTCTATCATAGTTCATTTCTAAACACCGCCTTATCCCTAGTTCATGCATTTATGTTATTTCATTAACAATTTTTGACCACTTCATAATAATCTTCCCCATTATTACCTTTGACTCCCCAACTGCTTTTTTTTTTTTCAAATTAATGATTGTTCAGCCTAAAGTCACGTCGTATTTAAAAGCAATCGTCACGCGAATACACGATCGTCGCGCTCATTATGTCAGTTTTTGTTCGGTGAACCTGAACGCGAAGTCACGCCGATCCAGTTTCCAATTTTCGCCAAAGACAAAAAGTGACATATGCACGCGATGATCGCGTATTCGGGCGGCGATGTGTTTGAAATTGGACGCGGGGTAAGCAAAACAATGTCTTAATAACCAACACAGTTTCTCAAGCCATGTTTACCTTAGAAAATTGTATTACCCCACGCCACGTAATACGTCAACGGCAAGCGTCAAATGTACCGGAGGCCAGCCTCGGGCACAGATCGAGTACGTGACAGTTTTAGTAACATTTTTCCTCGACGTTTTTAACCATTTTGAGCTGCTATAGAGATGTCGCTCGAAGGGATCAATCTGGGGAATAAGGTGGCGGTTATCGTGGTGACCGCGAATAACAGGAAGGGACCCTATGTGCTTATGTGGGTTGGTTGTCATAAAATGGAGAAGAAATTAAACATCTGTGAAAATGAAACTGACTGTTTTTCAGGCCTAGAAAATGAAGCAGAAGCTTGAAAGTGTAAAAAAAATTGTCTAACTTTGAAATATCTGATGGGAATTCATCACTATGTTCGCTAAGTGCCACCATTCTCGTACCGCTTCGTGTAAAGTCCTACTACTTATTCAGATGTAGCAGTCTTACCAAGGGGTATCCTGTTAATGGGTGTAACTGGGTTGTTGGGATCAGATAGGCAGTCGCTTCATGGTCGACTAGCTTCATATTTCTGACTGACCGACCCCTTGACAATTCAAAAGTGTCTGTAATTTGTTTATTTGAAATAAATGCTTTGAGTTTAGGTTTGAGTTTGAGTGAAGTTCTGATATTCAGCTGTATCTGGTTAGACTGGAAGCCGAACACAACTTAGTTGGGACTCGCCCTCCGTGCATTCCTCCTGAATAAAACCTACGACGAGACTGAAAAGTACTTATTGTCACTTACATGAAGGTAACCCCGTTTACTATTATTCAAATGCACACACACACACACACACTCACTCACTCTCACACACTTATACACACACACGCACACGCACTCACACGATTCAGCACATCTACACTCCTCTTGCTAATTTGTTTTATTAAATTTTAATTGTAAGATTGTACCTTTTGTGTTTTGATACTGTAATCTCAAAAGCATAAAAACATGATTTATGTGATACTCAAATTGGGAGTCGAAACTGTCTCTACTAAATACAGATTATTCAGTGATTTAGCTAGGGGGAGCAGCGATTCACCCAACATTTAATTTTACCTACACCATTTTATTAATAAAGCATACTTTGTAAGACCCTGATGTACTACAAAACCTTTATGTTCTTAAAATAAATTATTATTATTAAAAGGCAGATGACGATGATAGTTACAAAAAACTGATCCCTTAAATTAATTAAAATGGTTGCACAGTGTGTACCATTGTGTACAAATGGTTGCACACAATTGCCAATTTTGAGTATCTCTAGAGATGCTGCTCAAAGGGATCAATCTGGGGAGTAATGTTGCAGTTATCGTGGTGGTTTTGAGGATTGTGTGAGGAATGAAATGAAAGAAAAGTGAGTGAATGATACCGTGATGCTTGACAGGGGAGAATCGAAGAAGAAAACGTGGTGCGCCAACCCCACGTAACATCGGACAAAGGCAGGAAGATGATAGTTGCATGTTCATATTCATATTCATTCATATTCATTTATTTGCTCAGAATGTAGGTATTTACAATAGGGTGGTTACAATATTGAAGGATCCTTGTACATTCTACCATTTTGGCATGCAAACATTGATGCAGTACATCATCAAACATTGAAATATTGATACACGGGATACAACTAAAATTTATCGGCTAAAAAATTAATAGAAGGACAGTTAGTTTATTTTTGAAAATTGTTACTGGTTCCTCTTTTATGGAATTAGGAATGTGGTTAAAAATAGCCGGTGCCATACCAAAAACAATTTTCCTCAACAAAGCAGTCCTGTATCTTACTGTGCGTAACAAGTTTTGGTATTGAGATCGTAAAGCTATATCTCGGTATCTGATTTCCCATAAAGTTAAAAATATATGTTGAATTAACAAAAAGAGAAATTTCTAAAATGTAAAGGCACGGAAATGTCAACAAATTATGACTTTTAAAAATTGGAACACAGCTGTCAGTAACTTTCAAACCAAATATTGCTCGTAGGCAACGTTTTTGGGCCTTAAAAATACTTTCTCTTTCAGTACAATTGCCCCAATATATAATACCAAATCTTAAAATGGAAACAACAAGACGATATGCTAGTAATACTGTTTTGATATTAACTTTTTTTTAAGATTATAAAGTGCATATCGACGGCGAAGTGCCAATAACTCGTAACTGAAATTTTTCGAGAAATTCACTTTTTTATCGTATTGAATTTAAAGGTGTTATTCGCATGTTTTAGTGAAATCTAAATGAAAATGTTTTATTTTGTCAGTTAGGTGTTATTGGCACTTCGCCGTCGATATGTAGATGTGCTAAGTTTTTTACAGATTGCTTCTGCCTGTGCCTTCCATGTCAGTTGACTGTCAATTAATATTCCTAGAAATTTTGTAACATCTACTCTGTCCACATTTTGAGTATTATAATTAATATTTATATCATTGATACGAAGTCTGGTAAAAATGCATTATCTTTATTTTTTGTATATTTACTTGTAAGTTGTTACTATTTAGCCAATTTATTATAATTTTAATGGTGTAATTTATATCATTTTCATAATTTTTATTATTGTCGCATTTTAAGAGTGCTGTACTATCGTCAGCAAACAGTACCATGGGATGGCGGATTTGGCGTGGAAGGTCGTTAATGTAAATTTAAAATAGCAAAGACCCGAGGACGCTTCCCTGTGGCACACCGAATTTGATTTCTCTAGTGGATGACACGTATTGTTCTAATTTAGATTTGACACATATTTTGTAAATTTCTGTCATCTGTTTGCGACCGGATAAATATGTTTTTATTAGTTTCAGGATATTACCTCGAATGCCATAGGCGTTTAGTTTTTGAAGCAGTATGTTATGGTTGACAAAATCGAAAGCTTTCGATATATCTGTATATATAGCAAATATAGGCGTTTTAGTATCAACATTCGACATAATAATATTCAACAAGTCAAAATGCATGCATGCATGCATGCTGATTGCTTGATTCAAGTTTTCACCATTATGTAGTCTCAGAAGTACAACATACTCAACAGAAGTAAGACCTTTTTGCCCTAAAATAACTGTTTCTAACCTCATATTATTCTATAACTATGCAAATACTAAGGAGCAGAATATTATTTTACACTTTAGGCCATACTTCAGAGATATAAGATGCTCCTATTCCATTTAGTAAAGCTTACTACAGTGGAGGGAAATTGTACCTACACCTAAAGTTTGGCATTCAATTTGGGGAAAATTCAATTTATATTTTCGCTTCATTGGCTAAAACAGGAAGGTAGGCAGAAAATATTTCGAGGGGCAGGAAACTTTATACATTTTCAAGACCACTTTTCGATTTTGTTTGTGCATTTTTATTGCGAAAATTACCATGCCAATTACCAGGCAATTTACCATGAGACATTTGGATAATAATATGATAATTAAATAGAAATATGTGACCAAAAAAATAATTTATCGGGCCGATTTTGCAATCTTCAAATAACTGAAGCTTTTCTATCGAAAATATGTCAAACCGCTATATTTATTCCGCCAGATTCGTGGCTAAGTAATAACAGCCGCACGGGTCGATCCATCAGGTTAAGTTGGTCCGAGGATGGGTACGATCTTTACATACCGAGACTCCTCCGTGCCTCGGAAAGCACGTTAAGCCGTTGGTAGACGATTGAAAAATTAGTTTCTTCGGAAAGGTCAGGCGTACGACTCGCAACTGACGGTGTGTGTATGACCGAGACGTATGACCGTAAACGAAGCAATAGGAGTATGTAAGAATCGTAGTTTCTGCCTACCTCGTGAAGAAAAAGGCGTGAGTGAATGTATGTAACATGTAGTAATCAATTCAAGAGAAAATCTCCACAATATATTTAATAGTTCAAACAAAATATAGCTAAAATATAGTCCTCTTATGTATTTCAGCACTTTCCAACAACTATTGAGCAATAAAGAGTACTTTAATAACTACCCAACAAGTTTTTAATTTGTTCTGGCTTCAAGATGTTAACGTTCAACGCTTCAAAACTAAGATGATTGCTACAAACTTGCGCCAACTTGTCAGCACTTAGTGTCAATTTCACCAATGAAACTGAACGCGATCAGCACATAAACCACGTTTAAGAGCTCTCAGTGTCATTATTTTCTTTAGAATATTGGCACTGACAGCTTTTGAACTCGGTTTAAATATGAAATTCGTACTTAGTGTCAATTTCACAAATGAAACTGAACGCGATCAGCAATAAGAGCTATCAGTGTCATTATAACTGTTTGCAATATTTAAAAGAAGAGTGAAAGAACACTATCTTTCCACTTTGTCATAGTTGCGTAGGTATTTATTTTGTATTTTATTTATTTTAGAAGAATGTATGATTGTATGTATGTAAATTATATTCTCATATAATTTGTTTTATTTTATTAAGTGAATTCTTTTGATTTTATGTATTTTACTTTCTCTCTCTTACACACGGTGTCTACATCTCTTTTTATCCACTTTCCTATCGCAGGTATGCTGGAAGAGATTTCTTTAGAAATAAGCATCACCTTTGTACGTATTTTTCTGGTATTTTCTTCTTGTCTGTTTATATAAATGTGTGTACATAAATGGTTAAATAAATAAATAACTTATTTTCTTTGGAATATTAACACTGACAGCTTTGAACTCAGTTTAAATGTGCTGATCGCGTTCATTTCATTGGTGAAATTCGTACTTAGTGTCAATTTTACCAATGAAACTGAACGCGATCAGCACATATAAACTGCGTTCAAGAGCTGTCAGCTGTAATCCATATGTCAAATCAATCTGCTTAGCCTTTTCCCAAGTATGTTGGGGTCGACTTCCAGTCTAACCGGTTGCAGCTGAATAGCTGTATTTTACATGGAGCAACTGTATATCTGACCTCCACAACCCAGTTGCTGGATAACACGATACCCTTGGTAAGACTGGTTGTTAAGCTTGGCTTGACGATCCGTAACGACTGTCAAAGATCCAACGGCTTAACGTGCTTTCCGATATATAATGGATGGTCACCCATCCACGGACCGACCGCGGCAAGCGTAGCTTAACCTTGGATCGACACGTGTGGCATAATAACATTATTTAGCCACGAGTCTCATTAGAAACACAATAATCCATATTAAATCCAATCCAATTACCTAAAATTTTTGAGAAAAAAGACGTGGTCACCAAAATTGTTTTTTCACTGTCAATTAATTTCACCCACGGGATCCTTTAGTATTTTCATATAATTAATTTAACTACATTTTGACTAACAAACAGCCTTAAAATGATATTAACACAACATAGGCACATTTACATAAGAAATAAATTATTTTAAATGGTGCCTCATTATTTTTGTCCTCAAGTGTAAATGGTGCTCTTTGTAAAATTAAAAAGAAATGGTTCGTGTTTTGAATGGCGAGAGTGGGACAGCGAATGTGCGTGTGCGTGACGGATGCGTGGCGATTTCGGGGCGTTTGTGAAACGCCTTTTTGTCAGATGATTTACGTTAATGTACTTACATTGAAGGTATCCGCTGAGATTCTCTGCCTAATAGGTGCTATTATAACTTCGGGAAAGTTCGGAAAGATTCGTGTTCATTCGGAACTTTTTATATCTTCAAAGTAGTAATGGAACGCTGAATAGAGCAGATTGTCATTTATTTTGAGCATTCTTTTGTCTTTTATTTTTCTTTTGTTTTTTGCTAGTTGCAATGATTTTTAGGATTCCGTACCCGAAAGGTGCCAAACGGAACCCATTACTAAGCCTCCGCCGTCCGTCTGTCTGTCAGCGAGCTGTATCTCATGAACCGCAACAGGTAGACAGTTGAAAATTTCACAGTTTATGCATTTCTATTGCAGCTATAACAACAAATAATAAACTAATGATTTTGAAAAAAAAAACTGGCATGGCGGTGTCATTGTCTAAAGCTCATCGAGTAGATGAATAATTTATTTTTTCTTCAAATATGATGAATAACAAAAATGGTCTAAAACTAACAAAAGTAGTCAGTTTTAGACCATTTTTGTACGAGCTCTATCTCAACAACTAAATAAGTTAGGAATTTGAAACTTCTGCATATCATGTATCATATATACTGTATATAATCAAAAAATAAAAAACGCCGATTCATAGGTATTTTATTTAAATATGGGTGATTTTCTGCAACTGTAAAATAATTTTGTAATTCACATTATCATTATGAAATATAAATTTACCTTGATTTAAGATCAGAAATAATAATATTCTTCGTTTAGTATTTTCATTTATTTGATAAATAATGTACGGCGGTACGGAACCCATCGTGTGCGAGTCCGACTCGCACTTGGCCTGTTTTATTTTTGACTGCCTACGTATTCCTAGATAATATAAATGGCAACAGGCTCGCCCCCTGGTATTTGAGACTTTAAACAGACAAGGTCAAATTAAATTATCTAGCAAAACTCAGCAGGTGTGATGGGTAAGTATCCATATCTAAACACGACAAAATAAAGATATAAAAGATTCGATGCTTTATTTTGGGGTCGGATACGTCTGCGAAGTTTTGCTCGTTTATTTCATTTGACCCATTTGATTTTATGTAGTGAAATTAAGGTGTACCATAGACCCTGCCGGGGTTGCGGGAAAGTCCGAAAGGGATACCGTGGCCCCTGGCAACGTACAGGCAACGGAAGGAACACGGGTGGGTTTTAGTCAGTAAGAGTCTGACACGCCCTCCTGCTCCGCCCAGAGCGGGAGAAGTTATTTGATAATTTCCCAACCAGAAAAAAAAAAAAAAAAAAAAGGTGTACCATAGACCTGTTCAGGCTCCTTTAAGTCCGCGGCTTCGCACGCGAGGAGGTAGGAAATTGTCCCACGGAAACGTACAACCGAGATCCTAGGTCATGGTCTATCTGCGTGCCGCGTCCAAATTTGTTCAGCCGTTCAGGTGAGAAAAATTCAAAGATAGACAAACCGACCGACAGACGGAGTAACTCTCGTATTTGTATTGGTAGGATTTGAATCTACCAGTTTTTATTTTTTAACCACAACGGCTAATTTCTTGGCTTCATCTCACCTGATAGTAATTGATGATCAGGCCAAAGGTGGAAGCGAGCTTCACCCGGAATCCTCAACCACAGAGGAACTGGCTATCTTACCTCTAACTGCCGAAATACAACAAGCTGTTAAAATTGTTGTTATGCGACAAACTTAGATAAGATGGTGGTAGCTAGCCAGGTGGACTTAGAACAAGCCCTGCCACCAATCAAACCGAACAGAAAGTTTTGTCCCCGCTGGGAATTTAACCTGGAGCCTCTGGGTCTCAGACAGGTAGTCTGCCCACTAGACCACAGAGGCGGTTGAGGTCTTACGGATTTTTTTTTTACCTCTTGCTACTTTATAATATCTACTTGTTACTGGCAACCCCTTTCACTTCTCATTCATTACTCCACAATAGGGATCTGAAGTTAATTTCCGAACTGTCTTAAAACAGAATGAATGCGACATTTTGAGTTAAAACTAGACTTTAATTAGTGTTCAGACTAATTAACTGACTAACTAAGACAGCTATCACAATGAAATATGTAAATATAAATAGCTGTTTCAAATGTAACTTACAGCTGAAACTTATTCAGGCGAATTTTGGAACATAAGAAGTTCTGAAATCTCGAGTTTCTTAATATGCTCGGTTCCTATACACAAAACCGGCCAAGTGCGTGTCGGACCACGCACAATGAAGGGTTCCGTATTTGGTATCAATTTATCCCAAATGGTTAATTTATCACTTAAGAGGGAACAGGGCGTGCGATTCCCCATACAAATGTATTCTCCTTTTTTCTTCCTGAATAATGCCCCTAGAGCAGTCATTTTTTTTCATAAAATCAAGGTTTGCTGTAGTCACGTCCCTGTTATTTCCTTTTTTTCAGCAACTTATCGGTAAAGACCCTCAAACATGAATGCGAATCTTATCGAATCTTGGGTTGGTACATTAAGGCGAATGCTCGTCAGTCAGTGAACCGGTATTGTACCGTAATGCTCAAAATCGAATCATGGATTTTTAATGCTCCCGGTGCCTTTATATAACATTGGGCAAATCTGCTGTCTTATTGAAAAAAACTTTGTGAAATGTAATTATGAAGTCTATGCTAATCTATTATCTTCGGGAACTGTTACAATTTCCATTTTCGATTTTGTGCCTTATTTTTGTTCGTGCGTCGGTCGAAACATAAGCTCTTGGGAAAAATGTTGTTTAGGTACTATATTCAGGAATACATAGGTGAAAAATGTTGTGGTGACAAGATTAAGTATTTATTCAGCAAGGTTTGTACTGGTAGTACCTAAGTCCAAGTACCTCGGCTGTATTTATAAAAAAATGAGAGGACATTAAACATAGCAATCTTTTTCTATACGTTTAAAGTAGTTTTAAGACTGGGAGTGACAGACATAACCACTGAAGGAAAAAAAAAACAGATTTTTTTTAGAGTTCCATTTGCAATTCAAATTTTCTTACGTTTTTTGCAATTTGCAGGTCAGTGTCAGGTTGTATCTTGATCAAAATATGTTTCGCGACTTTATCAAATATGTATTTACAAAATTATAGCCATTGGAATCATTAATACATCTTCCTAAGCTAGATTTGTTCCATAAGAGCTTTTTCATAAGAAATTTGTTCTTATGGAAAATTTTGATCAAGATACAAACTGACACTGACCTGTAAATTGCAAATAATGTAAGAAGATTTGAATTTCACGGATGACAACTGCGGATTAACCTTAAGGGTACGCTAGTAGGTCATTCTTCCATACAAACATAGTATGGTGATTACTCGTCTGTTTGACGGTGTACGTTCAAAATTAAAAATTATATAGCCTTGTTTGGAAGCAGAATTAGAAAAAAAAAATTGGTTTGGAAGTTATGAGCGTCGAAACTTTCATATTTCAACACTAATTTTAAGTCCTCTTTGGGCGTAAATACATATAATAACATATATAGGTAAAAAAAATGCAAAATAGAAATGGTACAGGGATAGATAATTTATTAAATAGTACAAATAGTTTTATTTTGAGTAAATACATCCAGTAGTTTTTCCATAATATCTATACGCCCAAAGGTCTGTTCATGAAATTTTACGCACTCGTTTTCGTTATAAAAGGCTGCTCAAAAAGTAATGATAATCGCTTCATATTTTCTATACTAATAATACAGCTGAAGAGTTTTTTTGTATGTTTGAACGTGCTAATCTCTGGAACTACCAGTTGGATTTGAAAAAATCTTTCTGCATTTGATAGCTCAATTCTTGAGAAAGGCTATTTAACGCTAGGACCCATAGGCGTCGAGCAAAAAGAAAATTAACCGATGATCATTACTTTTTGCACAGCCTAGTAAATCATGACTATTTCACTAAATAAATTAATAAATAAAAACTAGATAAATAAATACGAAATAAATAAAACTAAATAAATAAATAATTTGACTAATTAGCATGCATATTAGTCACGCCCACCAATGAGTTCGAGCAGTCGACTAGTGTACCCTTAAGGGATTTTCGACTACCTCATTTTTGACTGAGCTTTGGCTCAGTCAAAAATGGAGACTCGAAGAACGAAGTAAACGGCAACAACTAGTGTTTTTTTTCTACTTCTATTTTCCTATTTTCTGTAGGTACCCTATTCTTAGTGTTTTTGGCTCAGAAATTATCCCAATCATCGCCTCAAAACCTTACTTTAGTCCTAATTCTCGTACAATGAAACCCTATATTTTCTCTCACAAATTCTTAGCAACACGGGTTTTACGGCATTTACTATACTTATACCAACTTTTGCAATCCCCAAAGTAATAACAACGTCATTACATTCTGTCTCACTCTAACGACAAGATTATAACAATGCCATTACGTTATGTCTCTCTCTAACACTTGGGGTAATCGAATTCATAAGTGTATTCTTTGAGAAAAAGTTTACTTTTCTTTTTGACATCTTTTGAGAACGCTGATTAGATAAATAGACGTTTGAGTTCTCGTATCTCCGCGAACTCTCTCTATCTCTCGTATTACGAGAATAGCTCATCAACTCAGCCTATCGCAGTCCACTGCTGGACATAGACCTCTCCCAGGCTGCGCCACAACACACTATCCTCAGCCTTCCGCATTCAGTCTGTCCCAGCCACCTTTTTAAGGTCGTCGCCCATCTAGCTGGGGAACGTGCCACATTACGCTTGCCGATACGCGGTCACCACTCTAGGACTCAACTGCTCCACCGGCCATCGGTCCTTCGACAGGGCCAGCTCACTGCCACTTCAGTTTGCTTACTCTGCAAGCTATGTTGGTAACTCCGGTTCTTTTCCAGACAATTTCATTTCTAATTGTATACTTCAAAGAACCTCCGAGCATAGACGACTGAGCGGTCCTGAATTTGTGGAAAAGCTCGACTGTCAGTGTCCACGTTTTGGCACCGTATGTCATAACGGGCAGGATGCATTGGTCTCAAAACCCTTGGTTTTAAATATAAGCTTATGTGGTGGTAAAAATATTAGCCAGTCAGCAAGGTGGTACCACGGTGGACTGCCCGGGGCACGCCATACAGAGAACTGTTCCTCATACCTCTATAAAGCCTCTTGTCATACAGAGAACTGTTCCTCATACCTCTATAAAGCCTGTTGTCATACAGAGAACTGTTCCTCATACCTCTATAAAGCCTGTTGTCATATAGAGAACTGTTCCTCATACCTCTATAAAGCCTGTTGTCATACAGAGAACTGTTCCTCATACCTCTATAAAGCCTGTTGTCATACAGAGAACTGTTCCTCATATCTCTATAAAGCCTTTGGTCATACAGAGAGTAGTTCCTCATAATTCTATAAAGCCTCTTGTCATACATAGAACTGTTCCTCAAACCTCTATCAAACTATCTAACTGTTCCATAGCCAAATAGACCTATGAAGTGTAAGTGATATTCAACCAAGGTGAAAGCAATAACGAAGTCGACTATACCTTTAATAAAACTTTGTGATTGACTGAACAAAGCCTAAACTTCTGAAAGAAGTGAATATTTAACTGAACCTCTAAAAACTTATTAAACTTCTAATTATTGACCCTTTTTAAATTTAATGAAAACCGCTAAAAAGTTTTTGCGCTTCTAATGATGCACATTTTTTTTAACTATTGTGCATCTTTTAACTTTCTGTCCTTTTCTCACATTTGATTACAGTAACTAAGCTAGGGCACCCCGATCAAATCGGTTAGGTTAGGTTAGCACTGTGACCAACAGCGCGCGAGCCGAGCGAGCGGAGCGAGCGGTGTCGCGACAACGACCGGCGAGCGCTACATGAAAGTTGGTCGCAGTTACTTGGCTATTTAGTAGATATTTTGTGGCGCAATCATTATATTAGTGTCCAATAATATTTTAGGGGTTCGATTAAATACATGCCATATAAAGAGGTTAAAAAAATAAATAAAATAGTGGTTATTTTATTTATTTTTTTAACCTCTTTATATGGCATGTATTTAATCGAACCCCTAAAATATTATGTCTGAAAATTCTGCTCCTATTTTCAGCTTCAATCGTTTTAGACCTCCAAATACACAACTAAAGCTCACGAAGTTAATTGAACACAAACTACCAACAATGGTACTTAGACCCGACTATCTAGTGCCATTGGTACTTCAAACCCAATCTTGTTAAGTGTATACAAATGTAGTGATACGCTGTAACTATGTGAAATGCCTATTTGGTACGTACTATGGAACTACTGTTTGTTTTGGCTTTCAGTTGGGATTCTATAAGTTACTGCTATCTCGCAACACATTTTCTTAAACGATTACGACAAATTTATTTCATTTTGACAGTTCAACAACATTCATTGCGTTATTTACGTTGTTGAGCAGATTTTTTTTCGAACGTATGTAGCAATGGATTAGCAATTTGTTTCAAAACGATTCAATTTCCGATTGATCGTATATTACGTAATTAGGGTACGGGTCGTTATTAGTTAAACCTTACAAGACGTTATCGAATTAATGTCATTTGATGGATGTACTTGCATCGTATATGAACTCATTCGTTTTCCGACTACGTAATATTTTATTTTTTTACCTAATATTTTATGACACTTCGAAAAGGTGACATGTGCCACACAGAAAAGGCATGTGTTTAAAAATTGCCTATACGCTTTCGTTCCTCTACTCAAGCCAGTCAACTGCATGTACTGACATGCGAACATGTGTAATGTAACGGCTAGGGCTGCGCAGGGTAGGCTGTGCAGGCCGTTAACGGATAGGTTAGTAGATTAGGTATAGGAAAAGAAATAGTTTGTTAAGATAATAGTACATGGCTAGGTCGCGAATAAGGTCCTTAACACTAGAGTTCACTAGAAGAACCCCTAGGTCGGGGCACACAGAATTCTGAGGATCAGGGAATTGCTTCCACCAGCTCTGCAAGCGAAAACGAAATGCATGAGCGTCCCCGGAAAGAAAGTTAGTGTTGTACCTCGCTTCTAATGATGTGATTAGTAACTTACTAATTGTAATATTTTAGCATCACTCGACTAATTATAGTTGTGAGTCCACACTACGCTACAGTAATTGTTACCCCTGGGTAACAATTTGATATTGACAGCGATTTTATGTTGTAGCAGTAAAAGTGGTTTTCGTGGTTCAAGTGTTCTCAATCACAGATGTGCGGTTAACTGTTATTTATGCCATAATATTTTATAATTCTTGGAAAAAAAATATTCTTCCCTTGTTTTACCTGTAGCTATCTTAAAAGCCACATAAAATGTAATGCCGAAGAGATTTTTACGTAGTAAAGTAGAAAATAAACTCAAATGAATGTACCTTTTACTTCAAATTCTTTTAGTTAGCCCGTATGATAAGTAATTTTCTTTTTACTTCAACGAATTTATTAGCCTTTTTCGCAATAATGTTAAAAGCCCTAGGGTATAATATAATATAAATAATAATAATAAATATTTATTCAGCATTAAAATTCGTAAAATATTAACATAAAATCTTGAAATAATTTACAAAGGTATTATAATGTTAGATGCCTGTACTAGGATAAACCTGTATCACAGGCGGCATGAGCTGTCACTTTATGGTGATTGAAGGACAATAAAAGTCTTAAACAATATTTAACATTAGAAGTCTTGATGTAATGACAAAATCTGAATATGACTAAGGATGGTATGTGTCTCTCTCGTTATTATCAGGCGTATTTTAACTACTGTGGGTAGTGTTGGTTATTGCGCAATAGAAAAACCGTTTGCAGTTCAGATCAAATTGTAATTTACGATAGCATCAATCACACTAGTAATTCACACACTGTAGTAGGTATACGACACAACTATTCGGAACGCGCGACAGTTTCTAAACGTGTTCACTGCTTGACCGCCACCGATGAAATGATTCGGCCGATCCGAGTGTTATGTTGTAGACTCTGTCAAGCGGCGCTGGCGTCCCGATTAGTCAACTCAGTAACGTATTTCCGACAAAGACATGAAATATTTTTATTAAATATTTATATTTTTAGTAGAACTGGTAAAAGAACGCTTTCATACCTACTTATTTCTGCAGCAAGCATTCATGTTCAGAGTCCCTAGCATAAAGGTGCTCGAAGAGCTCGTGGCCAAGTAATAACAGCCGCACGCGTCAATCCATCAGGTAAAGCTACGCTTGCCGGGGTTGGTCCATGGTTGGGTGACCTTTACATACCGACCTCCGTGCCTCAGGAAACACGATAAACCATTGGTCCCGGCTGACATTCGTGGATCTTTGACCCGTTACGGGTCGTCAGAAGCCCGAAAGTCTGTCAACCAGTCTTACCAAGGGGTATCGTATTACCCAGTTACTGAGTTATTGAGATCAGATAGGTAGTCGCTCCATGTAAAATACTGTTATTCAGCTGCATCCAGTTAGACTGGAAGCCGACCTCAACATAGTTGGGAAAAAGCTAGGCGAAACGGAACGTACATTCGAACAATTTTTAAATCGAAAATACTTGCATTTTGGTGAAAAAAGCAATGAGAATCACCCACATCTACGCTACGTTGCGTTTACTCCACACATTCGTGCTGGTCCCAACGGTTTGAACGGAAAAGGCGTAATTAGACACAGAAGCCATTTTAACTTTGTAGCCAAAGTTGCATCGGCAAACTTTTTGGTAATTAAAAAGCCAGATTTACTTTGAGTGGGCTGCCTGTTTGCCAACCTATTGATTAACTAATTAATTTAAAAGAACTTTAAATAAATCGTTTCTTGCCTCCACCAGCATAATGTTATAAATTGTGGTCAAATTATCTGGCAGAATATTTTTATTTTTTTCTCTTTCAATTTACCTTTATGAAACAGGCTTTAAAAATCTTAGTAATTCACAACAATAGCTAAGCTTTTTGAGTATCTATAAAAAGTTACAACACATATCACTATATAGCTAAGTAAAAACACCCATTTCCCACCTTCAATAATCTTATAATCGCCTTTAACAAACCCATAAAAAGTAAAAGGGGTTCTTTTTCCCCCAAGTGAAAAAACTTTTACATACCTACACAGCAGGAAGATTACATTTCCATTCAAAATTACAGGTACAGTAAAACCACAGAATAAATAAGTAGCAGTATTTTTTCTCGCTTGGTAGGTAAACCTTCCACGTCTGTGTGTAACTGCCGCGCACTCGATACTGTTGCGTACTGATATACACTTAAATTTCGAAGCGCGTCGTTTCGGCCGTTTTCTATGAAGATAGAATACTGTACTTATTTATACTGTGGTAAAACGAAGCTTAGTTAAAACAAAACTTATACATACCTACATAGAGAGTACATTACACTTCCTTTCAAAATTACCGGTACAGTAAAAAGGAACCAAGTAAAAAAGCTTATAAATACCTATATAGCAGGCAGACTACACTTCCTTTCGAAATAACAGGTACCTACAGTAAAATGGGGGGCGAACAATAAGGGACAAAGCTGCGCCGTATTCTAAGGGAATGTTCTATGAAATTCAGTACAATTGAGGACAAAATAATTAGGTTATCTTTGTGAAGACTTTTGAAGTGAATGTTCGCCCCACAGTTCGCCCCACTTTAAAGTAGACGTTTCAATCTCAAAGTGAATGGAAAATGAGGTGTTAATAGTGTTACTAGTGAAGTCGGGCTTTTTCTGCGGCTACTTTAGTTTCATAAAGTCATATTTTATGAAGTACTGCTTTGTAATGCCTATAGGCGTGTGCGCACGAACGAACAAGAATTTATTATAGTGAACACGAATATCGAACAGTTTGTTCATATGTGCGTACCGCTAACGAAAATCAAAAACTGTGATCAAGAGCGGGATGGTTGCGCGCGAACTGTGTTCGTATGATGTTCGTGTTCGCTTTGCTAATTTACGTCCACACGTACAAACCGACTATTCCGTGTACGATGTTCATGTTCGCCATGTTTTGTTCGTTCGTGCGTACACGCCTTACGTTTCTTCCTGTAAGTAGTAACAAAATTAATATGGACAATCCCCACTAAATTGAAATTGAATTAAAGTTGAAACAATTTGGCTGTAAAATCACAAATAGGTATATCTTGTCGTTTAAGGCCGTTTGCCCACCGGCACCGTCAACAGCCCGTCAACGAGAACGAGATGATGACAGCGCCGAAGTAGCGATACATACATTTACTATGACCGGGCGCTGGGAAGTCACGTTTGGTTCAAAAACTCTCGTCTCTCATTGACGTCCCGTTAACGGTGGCGGTGGACAAACAGTATAAGACGCGCAAGTGACATAAAGCTTTAGGGTGATAAAGCAATTACAAGGTTGAGTGTACCTAGCTTATTCCTATCGGCTCCTTTTTCTTAACATGACGATTGTTTTCTCCTCAATATCTGTACATATTATCGCTTTTCGTGTCTATCTGTGCCGCGTTGTTCTTCGTAACTGCGCAACGCATTTTGTTACGGTTTTCACCACTATTTAGAGAAGTCATATTTCAGCCAATTTACACAAAAACTTAATGAATTATACACCTAAACCGTCCTCATGAATTCAAATTCAAAAGTCATTTATTCAAACTAGGCTGAAAATCAGCACTTTTCGACCGTCAAAATTACATAATACAGTCCCCCAAAAACGCCCACCCTTCACCACTTCCTAGTGCTTTAGCTGGGAAGAAGAAGTGGCGCAACAAACTCCCCAGCAGCACAGCTGTCTGAATAGTTAGAAGAACATGATTCTATACAATAGTAATAATTTACTTTACGCAACACAAAACATTAAATTAAATTATTTTCTATATGTCACCTAGCACTCCGTTCATTGAGACAGACAGATAGACGCGGCGGGAGACTTTGTTTTATAATAATATAACTAGCTTTTGCCCACGGCTTCGCGAAAATATCCCAAGAGAACGTACTACCGGGATTACTCTACCTAATAGCCGAGGAAAAGGTCATTGACTCCTACCGCTGCGCCCGCGTTGCCGTCACCCATAATTATTTTGTTACTCGTAATTTTGAATCTGTGATATCTTTTAAACTATTCATTTAAATGATGTGATGTCAGGGCAATCTAAATTAACAATGAATACCCAATTTAAATAACATATTTTATTGAACAAGGATTAATATAAAAATAAAATTCTGAAAGATAAAAATGGTTGTTGTGGGTCATCCTTAGAAGATAGACATACGCCATTGCGGACTTTTTTGTGGAACTTTTTAAGATGTACAATCTTGTTGAATATAAAATTAATTTATCTCTCACGGTTTACGTGGCGCACGCCAGTAAAGCTCGACCTAGTCGGCATGATTTTTTCCGACATCTACAGCAATCATGGTCATATTTCAGCCAATTTACACAAAAACGTATTGAATTATACACCTAAACACTCCTCATGAATCACTCCGTCCATTGATGAAAACTGTATGAAAAAACGTTCGGTAGTTTTTAAGTTTATCGCGGTCAGACAGATAGACGTGTTCATGTGAATCATTTATTCCTCAATTTTCGCTATTGCACCTACCACTGTTTGTCTATGCATAACCAAAAGTTGACTGGTAGAAAATACTTATGGCATTAATTTAATTTAATTTAATTTAATTTATTTCAGACCATGGTGTCCATTTTGTTAGTAACAATGTTCTTATAGACTAGTGTTAGTAATACACAGTGAAACAGAAAAGAAAAGTAAATACAACAATCACTGCGGCGCCATCCCATGACAAATGGCGCTGCAGTGACTGATGTAACTGCAGTCCAGCCGACTAGCGATCATGTTAAGGATGCTGTTGGCGCTGCCACGTACTCCACGCACCAGGGAAGCGCATCTTTTACGCATAGTAGCGTAAAAGCAGTCTACGCGATGTTCAGCAAACATCCCTGATGCACTACAGAATCGCCGCAGCCCCATCAGCACCCTGAACGCATTATTAAATTGGACTCGGAGAGCACTGAAAGACTTTTGAGTATAGTCGGCCCACAGGCTGCACGTGTAGAATAATGTACAGTAAGACCTGAAAAGTGTAATTTTGACTTGTGCCGAACAACGTGCAAACCTGCGGGCTATCATGTTCGCTCGCACTGCCAGCGCCCTCCGTTCCCTCTCGATGTCCTCATTGTCCCTGAGGTCGGAGGTAAGCATGTGTCCTAGGTACTTGAATTTTGACACCCTACGCAAGGCTGTTCCATTAAGCATGATGTTGGGAAACACGTTACCTGTACTACTTCCTCCGGCCTCAAAGACCATGACCTCACTTTTGAGTGGATTATATTTTAATCCATGCTGCTCGGCATAAGCCTCACAAATGGCAAGCAGTTTTTTAATGCCACATTAAGTCCGCCGCTGTACATTTGTGTACTTGAAGTATTAAATTATATAGCTACAATATTCTATATTTTTTTTATTAAATTAGATTTTTTACAGCTGTAGCGGTAATCATGTCATTTGGTTTAAATAGGTCTTTATTTTTATTATTTTATTTATCTTTTATATATATTC
This sequence comes from Xanthia icteritia, assembly GCA_949128155.2. NCBI lineage: Eukaryota > Metazoa > Arthropoda > Insecta > Lepidoptera > Noctuidae > Xanthia > Xanthia icteritia. The sequence goes on along the minus strand of OX421959.2, from coordinate 6,938,596 downwards.
TTTTCTTTTAGATTTTGTGAATGTGAGAACGTTGTAGGCTGTAAATCTGTCGACCATTTTCTATCTTGCTAAGTACCTGGTACTTGTTGATAGGCCTACACTGTCGTCTCATACCTATTAACACTGTAATTTGAAAACATTGTAAAAACCATTTACTTTTAAAAGAGTAATCGTGGAGTATCTTGCCGGCTCTTCTCTATAGGAAACGACCAATTGGAACTATGCACTTCTGACGTTTCATAAGTGCTTGTAGGTTTATGTGTTTTTTTTTAAATAAATAAATAATATGTAGTGATACAAACTTACTTCATCAAAAACATAGCTGGTCTTCACATATAATTATATAATTAATGTATACAAAATATTGTAAAACATTTTAAAAGAGTAACGGTGAGTTTCTTGCCCATTCTTCTTCATGCGAAAACTACCTTTTGGAAGGAGCGACTAGAATAAATTCTATTTTTTTGTTAATTTTGACGTCCAGAAGTGCCTTTTATGTGTCTAATTGACATAAATTATTTGACTTTGACCACCTTACCCAGATACCAAGCTAGAGCAAAATGGTACCTTCTCAAGCGCAGGCCACACTTGGAACGAACTATTAAGTTCGTTTAAATTCGCTCATGCACCTACCGCGTCTTTTCCTACTTCGGTTCATAGTTCGCGGTATGAACCGAAGTATGCAAACACGCGGTAGCTACATGAGCGAAAACAAACGAACTTAGCTCAGTGTGGCCTGCGGTTTACACCCGTGACATCTGTCACTGACAGCAGTAAGTTATAGAGCTAGAAAGTTAGATGTTTTTTCTGCTATCTGCAATTCATTTCCCGAGTCAGACCTGTCGAGAGCAGGGTGAGGCACGTGCATTCAAGATTGCTGCGTGTGCCTGTGTGTACATGCTTTCTGCACAGGGTTGCTTTTATACAAATATTATTATCTTGAACTTCATACTAGATTAATAAGATAGATAGAAGACAGAATAATCTTTATAATGTACCTACACCATTTAAATTACAGATTTTTGTGAATACATTTTAAGTAGGGTGACACAATGGGCAATCTTATCGCAAAAGCCACGTCCCACGGCCTGTCGACGCTTGGCCTGTGAAAAAGCGGGCCGTGTGACCGCAGCATCAAAGTGATCTTTTGAAAACACCTTTGAAAGCATCTGTGATAAGTTCATGGAATCTGGCCTTTAATGTGAAACTTGAATTGGCCAATTATCAGTGCTTGGCTGTCGTGGAAACTTTTGTTTATAATATATGAAAAAAACTTTCTTTTACTTGCATTTTGCTGATTATAGAACGGAATGTATCTTTCTAGAAATGTCAACAACTTCGGCTATGGTATCCCCTCAATTAAGAAAGTCATGAACGTAGAAGTCACGTCGTATGGCATATTGGGCACTACTATCCTCAATGTTATCAGCCAGACTTACAAGACAATTAGTGGATAATTTCTGATTAAGCTCTTGCACAGATCCGGCTCGAAGGACCATTGCCCATTCAATGGTCCTTCGAGCCGGATCAGTGAATGAGCTCAATTGGGACTTTATAATAAAAGTAGTGGACTGTATTAAAATAGATGTAATACCTATTACAATTACTTTATTTAAAATGATCAACGTATTTAGAAAACCGTACAATGAACTGCCCGTAGTGGCGCGTCTGTGATGTGGACTGTGCAGGGCGCGCAGGGGCCGTCCCGACCAGGTTCGGCACCCCACGCCTTTCCACGGTCAATCACGCGCATATGATGCGCCGACAACAAGACTAGTCTCTCTCTATAGCATTTTATCTTCCTTAAAAATTTAACAAGGAACGTAGACATTCTTGAACAAATTTAAGATCCAGTTGCTACTGTAGTGCAATTTTGTAAAGTGCATTTATAGATATCACTCAAGTAAGCGCACACAATTTGAAAGCGAACTCATTTGTTTTTAAAGTAAATCATCGCGGATTCACAACGAGACACCGTTCGAATTTCGAAGTGATGTACAAATAGGAAGCGGGGCAATGTTGGTTTGCTAATCAAACAAGATTATATTTCAGTTAACGACCGACACAGTGTTAATTATAGCGTTGTTCCCACTCAATACTCATTAGGGCTAATGTTCAATTACAGTCCAAATTCCGTCATTTGTACCATTTACTGACTTTGAAGTGTGAAAGTGGATCGAATTGCGAACATTATACTAATGTTATTCAGATTAATGTTATGTATTTTCTACTAGTTTCTACCCGCAACTTAGTCGGCGAGATTTTAACTTTTTCCTCGGCTTCTAAGGGTCGTAAGTGTGATGTTAAATAGCCTAGATACTTCCTCACGAATTGGGTTATTAAGAATTTTTCAAATCCAACTGATAGTTCTAAAGATTAGCGCGTACAAACAAAAAAAAATCTCTTCAGCTTTCATACTTCGTATATTTGATTTTATAACCAGCCTATTGCGAAGTATCGAAACCTTGGTTAATTAAAAACTAAACATTGGTATTGCTGTCTTGGCAGCAATTTGAATGGCATTTTTCACGTAAATTAATTTTACTTTGTGAATTTTTTTTTCACAAAACAATGTCATATATTATGATTTCGTATTGTGGTTTGTAATGAAATGAAATGAAATTATTGCATTAGACTAGGTACTACTCGTTTGTCATGATTGTATTTAAGATGGCCGATATATGCCAGCGGCCTTGAGTGATTAGCTTGCGTGTTCTGTACTGAGCTCACACGATGCTTTGTACATCCAGCCAGTAATAAGACTCGCCCATCAAGGAACTCTGTCCCAAATTAGACGCATTATTTATTTATTAGTTTATATTACATAGTGAAATTAATTTGTAAAGTTATGTCTAACGCGGGGAAAAAACTAAGAACACGCAAAATTTATCAAGAGTATTTTTCTGAAACCTTCACCATTTTAAAGATAATTTAATTATTGATATTTTAGTATACGTGTTTTATTAAAATACTTTTTGTTTTATGTATAATAATTTAATATTGCGTCTAATTTCGGACAGCGCTCCTTGATGGGCGAAGCCTGTTACTAGCTGGACATCGACGCGTTGCGTGGGCTAACCACTCAAGGTCACTGGCATATATCTGCGTCTTAAGCACACCATTTCCTATAGAGTAATGAAACAACAGAGATATCATTTAGTTCTCGGAATTACGTCATTTCCTTCCCTCGTTATAATGATATCTCTGTCCTTCTCATTAAGCTGGTCACGCACGTACACTTACTCTTCTATTATAACTGATTTCTCCGAGATTGCGTGTGCGATACATTTTTCTTTGATTGTATTTGATTCAATTCCTTATTAGATATAGGAAAGGAATGGAAGTAATTATTACGATTAATGAAAAAAAGGGTTGACTGTGGATTATGAGCGTGACAATAATGATGATGGCATCTAGACACACAATTATAGGTATAATTAATGTACACAAAATATTGTAAAACATTTTAAAAGAGTATCTAACGGTGGAGTTTTTTGCTCATTCTTCTCCATACGAAACTATCTTTTGGAAGGGGCAACGAGAATCAATTCTATTTTCTTGTCAAATTTGACATTCAAAAGTCTTTTATGTGTGAATTAAATTATTTGACTTTGACGATTTCAGCCACAGAAATTGAATTCACTGAATAAACGTGTTTTCTTTCGTTTCTTTTTTCTTTCTTTTGGTGATTGAAAGCTTAGATGTACTGCTCTTCCAAGTGCTTCACATGTAACTAGCATATCCAACGTTGGTCGAAAAACAGCGAGCTCAACCCGGACATGTCAGAACACCATGGACAACAATGATAAATAATTGTAGTGTAAGCTAAAACGATCAACTCATATTTTTTTAATTGTTTTAGCATTTAGCTAAGGTTAATGATTAATACCGGCAGCACACCGATTCGAGTCGCGGAACATGACTTGAGTCAGTTGAATTGAACTGCTGCGGTTTCGCTGCTATAGTTTCGGCGGCGGAGATGTGCTACCGGCGTAAAAGAAATTGGCATGTTTGATGTAAGTTAAGTTTTTTGGTAAGCATTTCTTCGAAAAAGGCTTTATTAAAGCTGTCACGGCAAAAAAAGTATGAACAGAAACACTTTTAACCGAAGAAACATTAAGTAATTGTAGTCCTCCTGGCCGAATTTCGGTCATTGCAGCCAATCTCAGCAAACTTAGCGTACGCAAGAGTTATTTATTATAATGCACAAGTGACATTCGTTTCACCGTTGAACGGTTCTTCGGAGAAACGAATGTCGGAATACTGTTTCAGAATCGCTCAAATACAGGTGGCCATTAAGTAGTAGGTAAACAAAAATCGTATCAAGAAACTCAACCCACCCACAGATTAATACAGTGGGACATTTCGCAGTTTAGGTATGAAGCTACAAGTAGGCGGCGGGCCCGTATTGCTGGGCCAATTCAGTGAGGGTAACGCAGTCAGAAGATCTAAGAGTCACGCGATAGAAAGAGAGGCAACTACTGTAGGTGATTTCCGCTGTGCGACCTGAATTGCACTTTATTGTGTCGAGTCTGTATTAATCTGCGATCCACCCAATGTCACTTCCAACAACTAATAAATTGTAGTTCCACAAAGTTAAAGGCAACACTTTGTTGAACAGAACCCCGAACTCCAACTTCATACTTTCAAAGTATCTCTTTACCTGTTCCCACTGCCGCCAGTGGGCGCAGGCCTTCAGACGACCGGACGCTGTCTTTTTAACAACATGGCGGCAGGAAGCCTCGAGGCGGCCATTTTCTTGTCCCACCTTTTTGAAATGTTCTCGGTACGTTGAACAACAGAAGGGTGGCTACCGGTGCAGTGTAGCGCAATAATTTGAGCCTCATGTGTAGACCTCATTTATTAAGTGCCTAGTTTTTTAGACTTAGTAACCGTGTTTTATGATTTTAATACCAGAAGGGTAAATCATGCCCTAGATGTTTTGTCAAGCATGGATAATTACGGCAACTTTATTTATTTAACCATTTATGTACACACATATATAAACAGACAAGAAGAAAAGAACAGAAATATACGCACAAAGGTGATGCTTATTTCTAAAGAAATCTCTTCCAGCATACCTGCGATAGGACAGGGGGTAAAAAGAGATGTAGACACCGTGTGTAAGAGTAGAGAGAAAGTGAAATACATAAAATCAAAACAATTCACTTAATAAAATAAAACAAATTATATGAGAATATAACTTACATACAATCATACATACTTCTAAAATAAATAAAATACAAAATAAATACCAACGCAACTATGACGAAGTGGAAAGATAGTGTTCTTTCACTCTTCTTTTAAATACTGCAACAGTTTGACAGTCCCTAATGTCGGGCGGGCCTTTTTTCTTGTTTCTTTAGTTTTGTTGTCACTAGGAGATAACTTTATACGGACAGATTTTAATAACTAGGATCGAACGATATGGCAGTCTAGGTATTTATAGATAACATAGATAAAATATTCTTTATAGTATTATAGCGAGACCCGTCTTCCGTGCCTCAGAAAACTCATTAAGAGCGTTTATTCTGAAAGTGGGCAACTTCGGAAATAGTTCGTCAAATATTTCGCTGTTTTGATTAATATTGCAATATTACTGTATGGAAATATGACATGTGGCTAAGATATTAATAATGAATTGCAATTATAACACTGAATTTGATGTTGTAACCGTTTTGGGTGTAAAAAAGGCATTTGGAAAGTTTCCGAATACTTATTTTGCATCTAAAACAAAATAATCGGTGTTACGATTTTGATTATTGCATTTCATAATCAATATTTTAGTTCACTAGCCAAATGACATATTTCCATACAGTAATATTGCCAAATTAATCAAAACAGGTAAATATTTGACAGCTATTTGCGACGTTGTCAACTTTTAGGAGAAGCGCTCTTAAGTCGTTGGTCCCGGCTGTCATTCTTGGATCTTTGACAGTCGTTATGGGTAGTCAGAAGCCCAAAAATCTGACAACAAGTCTTACCAAGGGGTATCGCGTTACCCAGTAACTGGGTTATGGAGGTCAGATAGGTAGTCGCTCTATGTAAATTACTGGTATTCAGCTGCATCCGGTTAGACTGGAAGTTGACTCCTGCATAGTTGGGAAAAGACAGGCAGATTTAGAGACTATTTATAGTATTATGAGAGGCTTGTGGCTAAATGAACTCATAAAAAAACTCATATCTGTCATTTATATATTTTAAAAATGGAACAAACTTTTTGCTTCAACACATGGCAACCAAGGAGGTCACTTATCAAAGATTTTATTTAAATTTCGATTTGGTTTGCAAATAGATCTGTTTAAAGTAAAGAAGAAACAAATGAACATATTATTGGCGCGTGAAAAATGATCGTTGTTCGTCATTGATTGTGGAATTTATAATTAATTTACTTAATTTGGATTTCCGCGCATTATTTGAGAAAATTACTGTACAAGCCTTGGCTACAACCAGATATTGATGAACTCACGTATCTGTGCCTCGGCCCGCATTTTGACGATCGTCCATCAATGCCCCAGTTGCAGGCCGCGACAGTACTATATTGCACACCAAACAAAAGACCATACAATACAACACGATATGGTGATACAATGGATGGTCTTATTACCATCAGCGATCTGCCAGATGATCGTAACCTATACAGTCTATCATAGTCCATTTATAAACATCGCCTTATCCCTAGTTCATGCATTTAAGTTATTTCATTAACAATTTTTGACCACTTCACCCTAATCTTTCCCTTGACTCCCCAGCTGCTTTTTTTTCAAATTCATTATTTTTCATTCGAAAGCCGCGTCGTATTTAAAAGCAATCGTCGCGCTAATATACGATCATCGCGCTCATTATGTCAGTTTTTGTTCGGTGAACCTGGTCGCGCCGATCCAGTTTCCAGTTTTCGCCAAAGACAAAAAGTGACATATGCACACGATGATCGCGTATTCGGATGGCGATGTGTTTGAAATAGGACGCGGGGTAAGCAAAACAATGTCTTAATAACCAACCAGTTTCTCAAGCCATGTTTGCCATAGAAAATTGTATTATCCCACGCCACGTAATACGTCAACGGCAAGCGTCAAAGGTACCGGAGACCAGCCTCGGGCACAGATCGAGTACGTGACAGTTTTAGTAACATTTTTCCTCGACGTTTTTAACAATTTTGAGCTGCTATAGAGATGTCGCTCGAAGGGATCAATCTGGGGAATAAGGTGGCGGTTATCATGGTGACCGTGAATAACAAGAAGGGACCCTATATGCTTATGTGGGTTGGTTGTCATAAAATGGAGAAGAAATAAAACATCTATGAAAATGAAACTGACTGTTTTTCAGGCCTATAAGATGAAGCATAAGCTTGAAAGTGTAAAAAAATTGTCTAACTTTGAAATATCTGATGGGAATTCATCACTATGTTCGCTAAGTGCCACCATTCTTGTACCGCTTCGTGTAAAGTCCTACTACTTATTCAGATGTAGCAGTCTTAACAAGGGGTATCCTGTTAATGGGTGTAACTGTGTTGTTGGGATCAGATAGACAGTCGCTTCATGGGCGACTAGCTTCATATTTCTGACAAACCGACCCCTTGACAATACAAAAGTGTCTGTAATTAGTTTATCTGAAATAAATGCTTTGAGTTTGAGTGAAGTTCTGGTATTCAGCTGTATTTGGTAAGACTGGAAGCCGAACACAACTTAGTTGGGACTCGCCCGCCGTGCATTCCTCCTGAATAAAACCTACGACGAGACTGAAAAGTACTTATTGTCACTTACATGAAGGTAACCCCATTTACTATTATTCAAATGCACACACACACTCACTCTCACATACTTATACACACACACACACACATACACGCACTCACTCGACTCAGCACATCTACACTCTCTTTAATTTTAATTGTATGATTTTATTTTATCTTTTGTGTTTTGATACTGTAATCTCAAAAGCATAAAAACATGATTTTTGTGATACTCAAATTGGGAGTCGAAACTGTCTCCCCTAAATACAGATTACTCAGTGATCTAGCTAGGGGAGCAGCGATTCACCCAACATTTAATTTTACCTACACCATTTTATTAATAAAGCATACTTTGTAAGACCCTGATGTACTACAAAACCTTTATGTTCTTAAAATATATTTTTTTTCATTTTTAATACATATTATTTACTTTTTTAAATATTTCTATAAAAAATACAAAAAAAAAACATTTAAAAATATAAAATTAAAAAAAATAGTGGCCCATTGGCATCAGGAACAGGGTCCAAGCTGCCGGTGGTCAGGGCTCTAGAGAAAGGAACCTCCTCACTATGCGTGCCGTGTCCAGAAGTACTGCTGTCTGAATCAAGCCCTTGACCCAGCCGCGCAATGAGAGCCTCCTGAGGTGTTGATCGAGGCTCTCCGCTATTAGGCCACTAACCGAAACGATTATCGGTACAATGATTGCAGAGTCCACGTCCCACATGTCGACAACCTCGTGTGCTAAGTCAAGATACTTGATTTTTTTATCGTTCTCAGCTTTCATGAGAGAGAATCTCATGTCAGTCATGAGGGACAGCAATATCAACAATCATTGCACGGCGCTCTCGTCGATCTATCACCACAATATCAGGCTTATTGGCTACAATAATCCTGTCAGTGTTAATAGATCGATCTCAGTACAATGTGGCAAATTATTATTAAAAGGCAGATGATGAAGATAGTTACAGAAATCTTGAGTATCTCTAGAGATGCTGCTCAAAGGGATCAATCTGGGGAATTATGTTGCGGTTATAGTGGTGGTTTTGAAGATTGTGTGAGGAATGAAATTAAAGAAAAGCGAGCGAATGATACCGTGATGCTTGACAGGGGAGAATGGAAGAAGAAAACGTGGTGCTCCAACCCCACGTAACATCGGACAAGAGCAGGAAGGTGATGGTTGCATGCTGATTGCTTGACTCAAGTTTTCACCATTATGTAGTCTCAGAAGTATAACATACTCGACAGAAGACCTTTTTGCCCTAAAATAACTGTTTCTAACCGCATATTATTATAACTATGCAAATACTAAGAGCAGAATATTATTTTACACTTCAGAGATATAAGATTCTCCTATTCCATTTAGTAAAGCTTACTACGGTGGAGGGAAATTGTACCTACACCTAAAGTTTGGCATTCAATTTGGGGAAAATTCAATTTATATTTTCGCTTCATTGGCTAAAACAGGAAGGTAGGCAGAAAATATTTCGAGGGGCAGGAAACTTCATACATTTTCAAGACCACTTTTCGATTTTGTTTGTGCATTTTTATTGCGAAAAAAAATATTTTTAAGTAAAATGTTTGGTATCCTGACAGGAAATAAAGATCTTTTTACTGGACAGGCAATTTACCATGAGACATTTGGATAGTAATATTTATTTCATTTAAATAGAAATATATGGCCAAAAAAAAATAATTCTCGGACCGATTTTGCAATCTTCAAATAACTGAAGCTTTTCTATCGAAAATATGTCAAACCGCCATATTTATTCCACCAGATTCGTGGCTAAGTAATAACAGCCGCACGGGTCGATCCATCAGGTTAAGTTGGTCCGAAGATGAGTACGATCTTTACATACCGAGACTCCTCCGTGCCTCGGAAAGCACGTTAAGCCGTTGGTAGACTGAAGTAGATTGAAAAATTGGTTTCTTCGGAAAGGTTCGGTGCGTAGTACTCGCAACTGGCGGTGTGTGTATGACCAAAAAGAGTATGTAAGGATCATAGTTTCTGCCTACCCCATGAAGAAGAAGGCGTGAGTGAATGTATGTAATATGTGGTTCCCTATCCAGCTTACGCATAATTTTTTTAAGCATAATTTCTCTAACCATAATAATGATTAAGCATAATATTCTAAAGCATACATTTATTAAGCATAAAGTTAAAGCATGCAAGCAAGCATGCAGCATGCAAGCAAGCATGCAGCATGCAAGCAAGCATGCAGCATGCAAGCAGGCATGCAGCATGCAGCATTCAAGCGAGCATGCAACATGCAGCAGGCAGGGTTTCTGTCACGGCTCCGGCGCTGCGGGCCGCCTCGCCCCTACGCGCCTACGCGATTTTAAATTACACTCTAGGGGTAGGACAAACAAGACTACGTGGAGTCGGTTTTGCAGCAATTCGGTTCTTAGGCCTACTAACGTTATGCGAATCAAATTTATGCCAAAACAAATTAGTCTTTAAGATGATTTTGCCAACATAAAATGTATGCCTAAAAAAATTATGCCGAAGTATTATTATGCCAAAACAAATTGTGCCAAAATCGTTATGCCGAAGTATATTAGGACAAAGAACATTATGCGAAAAAAAGGTATCCCGTAATATGTAGTAATCAACTCAAGAGAAAATCTCCACAATATATTTAATAGTTCAAACAAAATATAGCTAAAATATAGTCCTCCTATGTATTTCAGCACTTTCCAACAACTATTGAGCAATAAAGAGTACTTTAATAACTACCCAACAAGTTTTTAATTTGTTCTGGCTTCAAGATGTTAACGTTCAACGCTTCAAAACTAAGATGATTGCTACAAACTTGCGGCAACTTGTCAGCACTTAGTGTCAATTTCACCAATGAAACTGAACGCGACCAGCACATAAACCACGCTCTCAGTGTCATTATTTTCTTTAGAATATTGGCACTGACAGCTTTTGAACTCGGTTTAAATATGAAATTCATACTTAGTGTCAATTTCACAAATGAAACTGAACGCGATCAGCAATAAGAGCTGTCAGTGTCATTATAACTGTTTGCAGTATTTAAAAGAAGAGTGAAAGAACACTATCTTTCCACTTTGTCATAGTTGCGTAGGTATTTATTTTGTATTTTATTTATTTTAGAGGAATGTATGATTGTATGTATGTAAATTATATTCTCATATAATTTGTTTTATTTTATTAAGTGAATTCTTTTGATTTTATGTATTTTACTTTCTCTCTCTTACACACGGTGTCTACATCTCTTTTAATCCACTTTCCTATCGCAGGTATGCTGGAAGAGATTTCTTTAGAAATAAGCATCACCTTTGTACGTATTTTTCTGGTATTTTCTTCTTGTCTGTTTATATATGTGTGTACATAAATGGTTAAATAAATAAATAACTTATTTTCTTTGGAATATTAACACTGACAGCTTTGAACTCAGTTTAAATGTGCTGATCGCGTTCATTTCATTGGTGAAATTCGTACTTAGTGTCAATTTTACCAATGAAACTGAACGCGATCAGCACATATAAACTGCGTTCAAGAGCTGTCAGCTATAATCCATATTTCAAATCAATCTGCCTAGCCTTTTCCCAACTATGTTGGGGTCGGCTTCCAGTCTAACCGGTTGCAGCTGAATACCTGTATTTTACATGGAGCAACTGTATATCTGGCCTCCACAACCCAGTTGCTGGGTAACACGATACTCTTGGTAAGACTGGTTGTTAAGCTTGGGTTTCTGACGATCCGTAACGACTGTCAAAGATCTACGAATGATAGGCAGGACCAACGGCTTAACCTATCCACGGACCGACAGCGGCAAGCGTAGCTTAATTAACCTTGGATCGACACGTGTGGCATAATAACATTATTTAGCCACGAGTCTCATTAGAAACACAATAATCCATATTAAATCCAATCCAATTACCTAAAATTTTTGAGAAAAAAGACGTGGTCACCAAAATTGTTTTTTCACTGTCAATTAATTTCACCCACGGGATCCTTTAGTATTTTCATATAATTAATTTAACTACATTTTGACTAACAAACAGCCTTAAAATGATATTAACACAACATAGGCACATTTACATAAGAAATAAATCATTTTAAATGGTGCCTCATTAATTTTGTCCTCAAGTGTAAATGGTGCTCTTTGTAAAATTAAAAAGAAATGGTTCGTGTTTTAAATGCCGAGAGTGGGACAGCGAATGTGCGTGTGCGTGACGGATGCGTGGCGATTTCGGGGCGTTTGTGAAACGCCTTTTTGTCAGATGATTTACGTTAATGTACTTACATAGAAGGTATCCGCTGAGATTCTCTGCCTAATAGGTGCTATTATAACTTCGGGAAAGTTCGGAAAGATTCGTGTTCATTCGGAACTTTTTATATCTTGAAGGTAGTAATGGAACGCTGAATAGAGCAGATTGTCATTTATTTTGAGCATTCTTTTGTCTTTTATTTTTCTTTTGTTTTTTGCTAGTTGCAATGATTTTTAGGATTCCGTACCCGAAAGGTGCCAAACGGAACCCATTACTAAGCCTCCGCTGTCCGTCTGTCTGTCAGCGAGCTGTATCTCATGAACCGTAACAGGTAGACAGTTGAAAATTTCACAGATTATGCATTTGTATTGCAGCTATAACAACAAAATATAATAAACTAATGATTTTGAAAAAAAAAACTGGCATGGCGGTGTCATTGTCTAAAGCTCATCGAGTAGATGAATAATTTATTTTTTCTTCAAATATGATGAATAACAAAAATGGTCTAAAACTAACAAAACTAGTCAGTTTTAAACCATTTTTGTACGAGCTCTATCTCAACAACTAAATAAGTTAGGAATTTGAAACTTCTACATATCATGTACCATAATTATGCTGTATATAATCAAAAAATAAAAAATGCTGATTCACAAGGTATTTTATTTAAATATGGGTGATTTTCTGCAACTGCGAAAATAATTTTGTAATTCATATTATCATTATGAAATACAAATTTACCTTGGCGATATTTTTTTAAATTTAAAATAAAAAATAATAATATACTTCGTATAGTATTTTCATTTAAAAAACAGTAACCAAACGCATCAAGAACCACAGGATGTGCTATCTCGCACACGTTCACAGGCGCGGCAAATCACACCTGTTACACACATCAATGCAGTACAAGGCCAAATCCAAGAAGGTAGGCCGTCCTATTTACACATGGGACGACAACCTTAAACAGGACTCGACCTACTTCGACTTTTGATTCAACTTTTGGATGGACATGGCTACAGACCGATACAAGATCATGAAGGCTGCCAGCGAGATCTACAAGAAACCAGAAACGGATAGCAGCGAGGCTTCTGACGAAGACATAGAAACGGATAAATGTAACACAGCACAGCAGCGATATAGAAAAGAGCCGAGAAAGCAACGAAACCTCGTCTCAAGATTCACCGGTGAAGATCGACTTGAACCAACATAACGGCGACGTCTCAAAAAGATGCCCATCCATAGATAAATAACACCCATCTCTCCACTATTCCAATGCCTACTCTAGGATACGTATCTGGTACGGCTCGCAAATCCTTCCTTATCCTGAGGGCACGTCTTCCCTACCATTACCGCGCCCCCGGTCTACTCCGTGATATGCAATTGCCTTTGTAGCCATGAAACATGAGGCTGCATGGGCTAGTGCAAATCTTGGGGTTCATTCGATTTATCGAGTCTGTTTAAACCACGCTGGGATCGGTGCAATTCATTCATTCATTCACTTCGTTTAGTATTTTCATTTAAAATAAATATATTTAAATAATGTACGGTGGTACGGAACCTATCATGTGCGAGTCCGACTCGCACTTGGCCGGTTTTATTCTTGACTGCCTACGTATTATAGGCAATAGCAACAGGCTCGCCCCCTGCCATATGAGACTTTAAACAGAAAAGGTCAAATGAAATTATCTAGCAAAACTCAGCAGACGTGATGGTAAGTATCGATATCTAAACGCGACAAAATAAAGATATAAAAGATTCGATGTTTTTATTTTGGGGTCTGATACGTCTGCGAAGTATTGCTAGTTTATTTCATTTGACCCTGTGTATGCAGTCAAATTAAGGTGTACCATAGCCCTGTTCAGGCTCCCTTACGCCCGTGGAGGTAGGAAATTATCCCACGGAAACGTACAACCGAGATCCTAGGTCATGGTCTATCTGCGTGCCGCATCCAAATTCATTCAGCCGTCTAGGTAAGAAAAATTCAAAGATAGACAAACCGACCGACAGACGGAGTAACTTTCGTATTTGTATTGGTAGGATTTGAAATCTACCAGTTTTTTTTTATCACTACGGCTAATGTCTTGGCCTTCATCTCACCTAATAGTAACTGATGATCAGGCCAAAGGTGGAAACGAGCTTTACCCGGAATCCTCAACCACAGAGGAACTGGCTATCTTACCTCTAACTGCCGAAACACAACAAGCTGTTAACATTGTTGTTATGGCGACAGACTTACATAAGATGGTGGTAGCTAGCCAGGTGGACTTAGAACAAGCCCTGCCACCAATCAAACCGAACAGAAAGTTTTGCCCCCGCTGGGAATTTAACCTGGAGCCTCTGGGTCTCAGACAGGTAGTCTGCCCACTAGAGGTTGAGTTCTTACGGATTTTTTTTTTACCTCTTGCTTCTTTATAATATCTACTTGTTACTGGCAACCCCTTTCACTTCTCATTCATTACTCCACAATAGGGATCTGAAGTTAATTTCCGAACTGTCTTAAAACAGAATGAATGCGACATTTTGAGTTAAAACTAGACTTTAATTAGTGTTCAGACTAATTAACTGACTAACTAAGACAGCTATCACAATGAAATATGTAAATATAAATAGCTGTTTCAAATGTAACTTACAGCTGAAACTTATTCAGGCGAATTTTGGAACATAAGAAGTTCTGAAATCTCGAGTTTCTTAATATGCTCGGTTCCTATACACAAAACCGGCCAAGTGCGTGTCGGACCACGCACAATGAAGGGTTCCGTATTTGGTATCAATTTATCCCAAATGGTTAATTTATCACTTAAGAGGGAACAGGGCGTGCGATTCCCCATACAAATGTATTCTCCTTTTTTCTTCCTGAATAATGCCTCTAGAGCAGTCATTTTTTTTCATAAAATCAAGGTTTGCTGTAGTCACGTCCCTGTTATTTCCTTTTTTTCAGCAACTTATCGGTAAAGACCCTCATATTTCACAGATAAAAAACTACAGTACTGGTCAGTAGTACCATTGGATATATTTCTTCTACGTGGACGAAGTGGCGGGTAAAAGCTAGTGTCTTAATCTAATAATTAACATACACACACGCAAACACACACTTGCACACACACACATTCACTTCATCAAACGAATTATCTCACGATCTTCTATATTATAATCAACAAACATAAAATTAAAGTTATTTATTTATTTCAATTAAAACATTTACAGGCACTTTAGAATTGTCAAGAAGTCGGTCAGTCAGAAATATGAAGCTAGTTGCCCATTTCAAAGCGTAGTCACGAGACACTCTTTTAAATCCAAAATTTGATACAAAATATTGGTTACATCATTCATGTTTAAATTATGCATGTGAGAACAATGTAGAAAGACGTACACGTTTGTAAAAGCGTCCATAATCGTTTAAAATAAATTAAAATAAGCCATAGCAGCTAAGAGATGACCAATCCCAACCGACGGCGCCCGTTCATATAGATTCATTTTTTTCTAACTGAACAGACAGCTGTGCTGCTGGGGAGTTTGTTGCGCCACTTCTTCTTCCCAGCTAAAGCACTAGGAAGTGGTGAAGGGTGGGCGTTTTGGGGGACTGTCTTATGTAATTTTGACGTTCAAAAAGTGCTGATTCTCAGCCTAGTTTGAATAAATGACTTTTGAATTTCACGAACATGACGCATGGATCAGCACCATTCAGCTCAACCATTTTGAAGGGAGCTAAATGATCCAACACACGCGCCACCATCAGCGAGACATCTGAGTGAGCATGACATACTCACAGCCGCCAGGGCACATTCAAGTCAATGAAAGACATATTACCCGGTAAATGGTAGCTCTTTAGTACATAGTACTCACACCTGTGCTATGCAATTATTTAACACAAGGGTTACAATTTAGGTTAACCAATAATAATTCCTTTCTAGTGCGTTTATAAGTGCAACCATTACTTACAGGCTAACACAACATGCACCATTTATAAATCCGCAGTCATTTATGCTCAAGGGTGTTAGGCATAAATCGAACGGATTACGTGTCACTCCGAATTTTTTATTTTGTCTGTCTGTAATGTCTTGTTTATACCTTTTTGGATGACTTTTTGTCGTAGCTGGGTTTAAGTTTTATAACTTTTATTTTTATTTAAATTATTTATGGGTTTATAACAAATAATTAGGTATATTTTTTTAATGTGCTAATTAAGCCCTTTCATTTGATACCCAATACGACATCATTTTTTTTTGCTCTTGGCTTTATGTCGTCTAGAGGACGCCATATTCAATTTAATATGACCTTACATAGCCACCACCGCTTGCACCGATACCTCATTTGACAAATTATGATGAGGAGTTTAGAAGTTATGAGGTAACAGATGAACATACATACATACCGGTGATAATCATAACCCTCCTTTCTGCTTCACCGTAGTCAGGTAAAAAGACCTTCGCACATGTACCTACGTAAACAACTATAACAATTTCATTACTTCAACATAATTTTACGGGTCATTAAGTGGGTGGTAATATAGTTTGAACAAAATATGTGACGTTGATGAAACTGTAAAACAAAGGGGTAACAAAGAGATTAACCCTTTTGTTTTACAGTTTTTAAAGTAGTTATTGTGGGTTAAAACCTTTGTTGTTATTTGCACCCTTCATAAAACATTACTAATGACTAAGTAGTGGTAGGTATCACTTACATAATTATAAAACAAAGTCTGACCGCTGCGTCTGGCTGTTTGTCTGAACGCGATAAACTCAAAATATACTGAACGGATTTTCTTACGAGTTTCACCAATGGACGGAGTGATTCAGAAGGTTTACGTGCATAATTCATTAAGAAAATAAATTTATTTGACCCAGGTTAAGGAACAAAATAACAAAAAAAAAGCAGAAAAAAATAAAAATAACTTAGAATAGTATTGTGTGCCTCATGGCTGTGCCAAATAGGCCCCGTTCAGCATAAATGCCAGATAACTAGTGCCTGACGCTGGTTTTCAACTGCACCTTATGTTACGAGGACGTCTTACGGATATAAATCAATTTTATAGTGTGTAAGTGTTTTATATTTAAATAAACAGATATATATGTGTAGTAATAATATTAAACTCGATTAGATATTTACCTGGACACAAACACATAGAGGACTTTTAATCCCGGTGGTACGTTCCCGTGGGATATTTTCCCACATCCACGGGTGAAACCGCGTGCAAAAGCTAGCCCTTAAAGAAAAGAAAAGAAAGAAGAAAGAAAATACGTTTATTTGCGGTAAACATGACGCAAAAAAAAGAACACCAAATAAAAAAGAAACAATTTTAGGGAAAATATGCGTCACATCCACGCAAAACGGCCATCTTTTTATACACAATGACGCTGGATAGCCTTTACCTGAAGTGGTCTTCAAATTAGGGTTGTGCAGCTTCAATATCATCAGGATTGTGCCGCAATATAGCAGTTCGTCGTGGACGTGCAACAGTGACTCTCCTGACATCCTCTTCTGTCATCAGAAGACAGCCAACACCACAGATCACCCGACACGCAACCATCGACGTGACGCTCTGGTAGAGTGACAGTCACCAGCCATCGTCACTCATATTCAACCTTTTCGGTGATTCCCGTACCTTCGTAACAAAAATAATCGGTGCGACTTGCTGCGCCGTCATGTTTTTATACATATATAATACATAGGCTCGTGGCTAAGTAATAACAACCGCACAGGTCGATTGATCAGATTAAGTTACGCTTGATGCGGTCAGTCCGTGAATAGGTGACCATCTTAAATCGAGACCCCTCCGTACCTCGGAAAGCACGTAAAGCCGTTGTGGGTCGTCAGAAGCCCTAAAGTTTGAGAACCAGTCTTACCAAGGGGTATCGTGTTACCCAGTTACTAGGTTGTGGAGGTCAGATAGGCAGTCGCTCCATGTATCATACTGGTATTCAGCTGCATCCGGTTAGACTGGAAGCTGACCCCAACATAGTTGGGAAAAGGCTAGGCAGATTGATTTATCTATACATAATAAAATTAAATAAAAATAGCCTTTATTTCTTACTACTATTCGAGTTTAACATCAAATTTATCAGGTTTATAATATTATAGGTACGGTACTTATATGTTATGAAGTTAACTTTTATTAGTAGTAGTCGCCTCAGCGGCGCAGGCCTCTCCTAAACCTTTCCATACAATTCTTTCCCGCGCCTTTCGCATCCATAGGGGTCCACATCTTTCTTTGAAAATGTCTCTCCTCCACCTCTTATCTACACATAGTACAAAATAAAGTCGCTTTTTGTGTCTGTCTGTGTGTCCACTTAGTTCTTCTTAACATACACTGTGGAATTGTATGCGGCTTTCACCATAATTTGGACAATTTATTCCGGTAGGTTTATAAGTAAAATACATTAATATTTAAATTGGATATCGCACAGAAATCTCGATGTTTTTTTCAAGTCGCAAAAACTGTGCACAGGAGGGGCGGGTCGTTAGTTAATATCCTAAAAGAAACCTAATTGCGTAAAATACTATCAATGACAATTTGAAAGGTTTTGTAGAAATTTCTATGCTCTGGCGTCATATGTTTAAAAAATTCCTCTGCTCGACAACGTAAGTAACGCAATGAATGTTGTTGAACTGTCAATATGAAAGGGATTGCCATTGTAAATGTGTTTACACAGTTACCCCGTAGGACTCTTATATTTAAAAAAATATAAGTAGTTAGTAACCAAATTATTTATTTTGTCTTATGTTTATAAACATAAACAATAGAGACTATCTAAACTATGTTTATACAACTAACTAAGTATTATACAAACTAAAATATAGCGTCGAAAAATTCATCTGCATCACTGTCGACTGGTAGTGTACCCAAGAGACTGGCCGCATTGCCACGTTGTATGGCAATGCTTAGCCTCTGTCCAAGGTAAAAGCCAGCACTTGGGTCACGGGAAGTGTCAACCAGTCGTTTGAAGATTTCATTATACAAACCATGAGCCTACACGGCCCTAGGGTTTCAACACCAAACGGCTCGAAAATATAGTAACCTATAAGGTATTATACTTTCGCCGCTTAAGGTTTTCTGCAGCCGCAGCGGCAGCGCCAGCACAGCACGCTGAGCCAGGAAGATGGGATGGCGCAAGAGTATCGACACACGTTGCGTCCCACACTAAAGGCCTACCCACCTTCCATGGAAATAAATACATGCCGTCCGGTCTCTTGCCATCATCGCGTGCCAAGCCATTAGGTTCTAATACAGCTGGAAAGCCGACGGTGACAAGAGCTCGTCGGATGATGTCATTAATGTTCGCGTGCCACGCTAAGCGACCCGCACTTCGGCTGCAAGACAAGCCGTGGTGTCCGAGGCTGTTGACAACTTAGCCAGAGTGAGAGCGATGAGGAGAACAACAAGGAGCTCCTAGTCGCAGGGAAGCAGCGATGCGGAAAGTAGTGTCGTCGAACAAAGTGCCTAAGTTCGATGACGGTAGTGCATGAAGCCACAGGCCCGACTCCCACTTACCCACAGCCAACAGGCGCGCACGCTCCGCAGTAGTAGCATACGTGTCAAGTAAATTATTCTGTACTACTCTGCAGAGCGGCTCATCCGTCTTTGGGAAAATGGTCAGTAGTTAGTTGCATAAAAAACAAGCCAGTGATATAAAAGGCACTACTAATTAACAATCCGTGCAGGTTTTAAATGTCCAAACATTGCCGTATTCGCGTCAATCAACACTGAAAAAACAAAAGCATACCACCAATGTATTTCACCCCTGTTTGGCAATAGCTGAAAAATGACAACCAACAATAGTTTTTTCAGGGTTGAAATTGAAAATAAACAAGGGTTGAAAGCTGAAACGTTCAGTAATATTGGAGGCACAAAGGGGTGGCTTTTGTGACATCGCTGTGCCGTCCCTTTGGGGTGAGTTTCAGTTGAAATTACTGAAATGTTTTTTTTGTTTTGTTTTTTTTTATGTTGCATGTTCTGGGGTTGGGTAGCTGCATATTTTTGATAACTCGTTGCATACTTGCGACATATTTTTTGACTATTGAACCTCAAACTACAGAACAATGTTGAAATAACATAATATAAAAAATGTTTTAAGTTAAATTATGATTTAAAAATACTATTATAATACTCTCAACTACCTCGTTGGTCTAGTAGTTGCAAGCGCTACTGCTAAGCTTGAGATTCTGAGCTCGATTACCGAGTCGGGCAAAGTATTATTGGATTTTTCCATCTGGAATTTCTCAGTAGCAGCCCGGACTCTAGATTTGTGCCCAGTTGATGGCAATATTCTCACCCCCTATTACTTGGGCCATAAACATAACTGGCGAAATGTGGTTGTACTATAGGTACACCTCTGCCTAACCCTTCGGGAATACAGGCATGATGTTATTATGTTATGTTATTGAAATATTAAATGAAATTCACTTCATTTCACTTGTTATAAATCTTGATCTAAGATTTAAATAATTACCTAATAATGTTCAATTTCGTTTAGTATAAAATAAATATTCAACATAAATGCTGGTGTATGTGACTTTAAATGTTTGTAACCGCACCCACGATACAGGAGAAATTCCTAGTGTGGGGCAACGTTTTTCCAAAGAAAAAAAAAAAAAAAAAAAAAAAAAATCAAGACTAAATTGGGCAGATGACCTTTCACTACGGCTTCTAATGAGTCTCAAAATCAAATTCTACAAGAGTTCAAACAAGAGTGTTATTAGTTTCACCTTAAAGGCTCATTAGAACCCTCTAGTTACTAGTACTAGTTTAAATTCCGAACGTTTTTAAACCACAGGTTTTTATGCATCCACATAATCATCACCTTTCTGCCCTTTTCCATAATACGTGGGGTTGGCGCACACGTTTTCCTCTTCCATTCTCCCCTGTCAACCGCCAAGCTGTCATTCATTCCCTTTTCTTTCAATTGCCAAATGACACCACGCATCGCCGTGAAATAAAATGAAATGAAATTGTTTATTCTGTAAATAGGATATTGCAATCACGTATGACATACTAAAAAAATAAATTGCTCGATGAGTTCGGATTTTCCTATCTGACTACTACTTTGAGAAGAAAGACCGAAACAAACTCAGAGGTCACAGTCTCTTTTAAAGTCCAGACATAATATTAGTCAGAGCATATGAGGACCATGTAGATTAGTATCTGAAATAGTCTGAAAGAACCAAACAGATTTGAGTGGACCTGTCCAGTCAGTTTAAGCAGTAATCGTGGAGCTCAACTCAGAACTTAAGCAGCTCAACTCGACGAACAATACCAAAGAAAGGAAATTTGGGTAGGCCGCATAAATTACTCCATCATTTAAACTAACAGAGAAAAAAAAAAAGTGGAGAAAATAAAAAATATCCACATAGTCCTCACATTCACAATAATTAAATCAATATAATACCTAACAAAGTAATCATATCATCGAAATTACAAAACTAGACTCGCAGATGTATACCCCACCTTAATCTAACCCTCTCCTACTCGAAGGGCTAAGATCGCCAAACATTCTGACAGGTGTCATAAATAACCGAATTTCGAGGGTAAATTAATCAATTTGAAACTAAGGATTATCGCAAGGCTGGCTATCAACGGGCTAGCAGATAGCTGACTGATTAATGACTAGTGTTAGCTAAATTGGTGGCCTAGACGTTGGATAAGCTAAACGGTTCACATATAATTATATAATTGATGTATACAAGATATTGTGAAAACATTTTAAAAGAGTAACGGTGGAGTTTCTTGCCCATTCTTCTCCATACGAAAACTACCTTTTGGAAGGAGCGACTAGAATCAATTATTATTATTTTTCTGTAAATGTTGACGTTCAAAAGTGCCTTTTTTGTGTGTTATTGAAATTAATTATTTGACTTTGACTTTGGTGAAGGAAAACATCGTGAGGAAACCGGCATGTCCTAGAACCAAAAATTCGAAGACATGTGACATCTACCAACCCGCACTGGGCCCACGTGGTGGATTACAGCCCACTCCCTCTCGAAAAGAGGAGGCCTGAGTCCTATCACTGTGAACATTATAGATTGATTATGCTACAAAACCCATACCCAATTCATAGGTAATATTTATAACTATTAATCAAATTATCACACCATTTCTCTTCTAAAATTAACCCCTTTTAATCCCGCGTTCTAGCCCCGGTCCATTTAATAACATTAATTTAAATATCTCGTTACGAAGGTACAAAAGGCCCCGACGATTACCTACTGAGGTACTTAGCTCGAGACGAGTGGGATATGATAATGGGGCCCAAATGACATGTAGGCTGGAAAGTAGGGTAGCTCTGAAATGGAGTATATTTTAATGTATATTTTTCTACGGTCTGAGTTTATCTCTTTTTGGGGCATTAAAAGAGTATGCATGATAATGCTTTAAGTAGGTATGTCTGGGGTAAACTAGGCGTTGGCTACGCTATTATTTTGTATGTTGCTGGATGGCAAATAAGCTGCAGGTCAGATTATTATCAAACCTCCTAATGAGAGACATACATTGTGGGTAGCATCCACCCGACTTCATTAAGAGGGAACAGGGATAAATAGATATTTGAAGAAACTATTACCGTCGTCTTACCTCAAGACTTCCCCCGTAGATCACGATAGGGACAGCTGCAGCTCAGACCGAATATATCACAAAAAAAAATTACGACATCGACGTTTCGTATTCCCCTTTTTTCTCCTCGGAAACTGATCCGATTCAATTATTTTTTACATAACATTTTTAAGAAAGAGTATATCCAGATTCCTATCATCTTCTTTTATGTTAAAAACTTTTAGAATTTTTCTGGTAGTTCGCTAATCACGGGGGTAAAAATGAGGCATTTTTTGTAATTTTTGGAGGGTCATATTTTCTTTACTAATAAGTTGCTGAAAAAAAGGAAATAACAGGGACGTGTCTACAACAGACCTTGATTTTATGAAAAAGAAATATTGCTCTAGAGGCATTATTCAGGAAGAAAAAAGGAGAATACATTTGTATGGAGAATCGCAGGCCTGGATCTGCAGTGGCCTATATGGAAAACCCTCAATCGATTGCGTATAACCTGATTTTTATAACTGAGCGCCCGTCAACGTCAACATTTTACAGTGTATGTGGTTTAAATAATAATAATAACAAATAAACAAATAATAAGACAGAACTGTGGAGATGACACGAGTCGTGTAGACCGTATTAAGAGGCGTCGGGGCACTGAAGAGGTAACCGGGCGGGTGAATTAAATACTAACAACCTACGATTTTGACAGCTTCAAGCGCACAGTTATAAAAATTGAGTTATACCCAAGTAGGCCACTGTTGACATAATTTGTCGAAGTGGGGGATCACTGACCCATCCAACCCCCAGTGCAAGTGCAGTGCTTCTGATCAGACCATGCCCCACTTGGTGGAGTGTCCTAAGTGCCAGTTCACCTGCACCTCGGATGACCTAAAGAATGCCACTGATGCCGCAATCTACCAGGCCAACTACTGGGCTCATACAATATAAAAAAATTTATTTAAAAACAAATACATCGATGAAGAGTACCATCGACACGAAAAGAAGATGAAGCGCAAGCATCACCACTTCGACCTGTGTTGGGCTTCTTCATGGGTTCCCATGACTTATTGGTTCCTATGTCCTTGTAATAAGGTATGGTTGCCGGCATGGACAATCATACCCCTGGACCAGAAATAGGTATGGTGAAAGAGCTAAACCTATAAACCTACCAGCATTGAAGGTATTTCAAAAAGATTAATTTTCTAATTAGTACAACTGAAATTCTACAAACTGCCGCTACAATGACAACATGATATTAACTCACGGGTAGAGCTAAAGTGGTCAGTAATCATAAAAATTATAATAAGATAAAATAATACGAAAATTAAAAAAAAAAAATTCAACTGCTCGCCGACATAAGGCTCTAGCATTCCGTCAATTCGCCTACTCTTTGCACGTTATTTATTTTAATTTCATTGATGCGATTTTATGATCCGTGACCCCGGCAAATGACGTCTACGCTACAGTTCTTTAAGTACAGGTTCTAAGATGTTATTTTATAAAATTGAAAAAAAAAAAAAGTTTAATGAAATGAAAATATCTTCATAAAACGAAAACGACGTATGTTAAATTAATTTTGCCATTAAAGCGGCACGCTGAATAAACTAAAAATATGAAGAATTTTCTTGCCGACATGATTAGGTAGAATATAGGTAAAACCATCTCCTCTTATACAATATTTATAACACAATCTAGACGTGACAAGAATTCGTTACCCAAGTTTCATACGAAGCATGAAAAACAAATTTTTGGGTCATACATTTTTGGGGTCTAGGCAGAAACTTTTATAAGGCATCGTACACACTATAAGTGAAGCAACACATTAGCCAAAAATACAAAAACATCACGCCTGAAATCCCCGAAGAGTAAGACAGAAGTGTACCTAGTACACCCACATTACGCCAGTTATGTTTAAGTCCTATGCAATAGAGGGCGAGCAATTTATAATGGAATCACCCAATAACACTGGCTGACCTGGGAATCGAACCAGCGCTTGCAACCACTAGACCAACGAGGTATTAGCCGAAAATACGCTAAGGAATTCGGCATAGTTACTTACAAGATGCAAATTACGCGACGTAATTTCGGCCTGTGTCTGAGGTAAGTCTATCAGGCGTGTAAATACCTCGCGTATTTTTCGTAGATATATCAGTACTTACACAAAACCAGACGAACATAGAACCAGAGCAAGAGCAGAGTCAGCCATAGTCGGCCTACCGTATCCAACACGCGGGCCCAGTTCAAAATTCAAAATTCAAAAGTCATTTATTCAAACTAGGCTGTGAATCAGCACTTTTCGAACGTCAAAATTACATAAGATAGTCCCCCAAAACGCCCACCCTTCACCACTTCCTAGTGCTTTAGCTGGGAAGAAAAAGTGGCGCAACAAACTCCCCAGCAGCACAGCTGTCTGTTCAGTAAAAAAGATTCTATATAATAGTATGCAAAATGATATTTACATTACGCAACACAAAACATAATTTAAATTATAAAATTAATAGCCATATGACAGCGGGTTGGAGCAAGAGCATTCTAGTCATATTCTTGATATTTTAATATGAATAGGCCAGTGCGGGTCGGGAGCAAGAGCATTCTAGTCATATTCTTGATATTTTAATATGAATAGGCCAACGAAAGAATGCTCTGGCCGTGTTCACACAAAAATAATTTTGTAGAGTGGGGATAGAATATGCATTCGCTCGATTGTTCTAGAGTGTAAACCGACCTTTATGTACGTGCTTCGCAATTTGTACCGCACATGCATTTGAAACAGTTCCCATTCTGCTTTTCAGGATGTCGTTTGGCGTAAAATTGGCATTTTGTAAATACAGATAGACATAACTCTGGTTACCCAGTCACGGTATTTATATTCATTACTCTTTAGTAATGAATATGAATATGAATTTTGATGGATAGAGAGAGACAGGAAGGCCATATGAAAGAGAAGGAAGTGAATGGTGGGGGAGAATGGAAGAAGAAAACGTGTTGCGTCGACCCCAAATAAATTCAGATTCAAAATATTTTATTTCACATAAACCTACATGGGCACTTATGAAACGTCAGAAGCTAGGTGCACGGTTCCGATTGGTCGTTTCCTATGGAGAAGAGCCGGCAAGAAACTCCACGGTTACTCTTTTAAAAATAATTGGCTTTTACAATATTTTCAAATAATAGTGTCATTAGGTATGGGAGGACATTGTAGATCTTTCAACAAGTACCAAGTTCTTAACAAAATGATGATGGTCAACAAATCTACAGTCCACTACAGTGTTCTCACATCCACAAAATAGAAAAGAAATATAAATAAATTAATGAAAAAAAAAAACTATTTTAAACGAAATGACAACTACTACTACAACTTATCATGTCCACAAAAGCCACTATAAAGAGTTGAAATTAAATTGTAGGTATACAATGTCAAATAATAGGGTGATTATGTCAAAGAAGAATCTAAAATATATAAACATGGTAATTTGGGAGCAGTTAATAGACTCTTACGTAATTTGCCGTTAATGAGGTACCAGGGAAGCCACATGTGCAGAAGGAATTATTGCCAAACTTCCTTGTCTTCAACGTAGTCTTTAATTTTATAATATGCTTTATTGAAAAGGACACATAACATAACACGTAACATAACATCGGACAAGGGCAGGAAGATGTTGAAATAGACATAACTCCTACAGTTAGGTAAGGTCCCTTATGAACGTTTTCCTGAAGCTAAATTAATTAAAGAATTTGTTCTTACTGCCTTTTTTCTAACCATTCTGTATTGTGTTCGTGCCGTTACGAGAGAAGTCATGATCTTCTGTCTAGCCTCCCTACTATGTTGGGGTCGGTTTCCAGTCTAACCGGATAGACTGACTACCTTTCTGACCTCCACAACCCAGTGATACCAGGTCACACATTACCCCTTGTTACGACTGGTTGTCAGACTTTCGGGTTTCTGATTACCCGTAAGAAGTAACTTTTTGTATTAAAACCATAATTTCTAAGAGAAGAACTGCGGACATCATAACCTCATTTTGGTTTTATTTAAGCTCAGTTTAGCTTTTTCCTTGTAACGGCAATTTATTGCTTTCAATCAGGATTTTTAATTAAAAGTCTGTTTAGAGTGATGATGTAACTCGTCTGTTTTATAAATATTTGTTTAAATAATGATTAGTTTGTAATTCAGAGTTTATTTTTGTAGTTGTGTTTGTGAATAGGCTCGTTTGAGTTAGCGTGGTAATCAATACTCGTTCATTATCTGTATGAGGCGCATAATCAGCCTATAATGTTCCCAATTTCAATTTAATATTCTCCTCTTTGTGAGAGAGAGTGGGCCGTCATCCACCACGCGGGCCCAATGCGGGTTTGATAGATGTCGTTTTAGCGATTTTGACATCAAAAAGCATCAGTTTGCTTTCGTAACAGCTTATATTTACGCTACAGCTTCTATATTTACACCGTAAATCTTAATTAAAGCTTTGCAATAAACACCTAAAACCTCTCATTTAAATGCGTCTGTCAAGCGTACCCAGTTTCATTTGGCTCTAGAATTACGTCGCTCTGACGCCTAAATTATCTAACGCGCGGATAACTTGGCTAAGTAGATGCTAACTTAGGCTTTTCGAGTTAGGGCTTTAAATTTTAAAATGGCTGTATGTTAGTGAGACGTCAAGAGGCTTAGCAGCAAATTTTGTTATGTTTAAATCGTGATTAATTTTGTGCGGTTAGGTACAGACAGTATTTGACATTGCAGGTCGATAAGTGATATTTAGTAGGGTTATGTTTTGATATGGGTATTTAATTTTAGGGTTAAATTCCTATAAAAAAATCTACCTTTGCAAAGTGATAAACAATATGCATAGCCAATTTTTTTTCTGTTTAATGGTATAAGTCTTGTAAGCTCAAAAATATCCGTTATGAAAAATAAGTGGGCCACCTCACCAACACCACACCTACCACCTAAGCATCACCTTTGTACGGATTTTTCTGTTCCTTTCTTCTTGTCTGTTTATTTGTGTGTATATAAACTGTTAAATATATAAATAAATAATTAGTTTAGCTTTTTGGTCGGGAATCATATTTTAATCAAGATACAACTTAACACTGACGTGCAAATTGCAAAAAACGTGAGAAAATTTGTACCAATTTTTTTAAATGTTTTTATATTTTTTAATTCTAAAATTTTAAAATATAATTTATATGTAAAGTAAATAATAAAATATAGGAAATAATATCGACGTGCGGTTCATTTTTTCTTACTGCACGACAAAGATCCTATATCTTTATTTTTCTTGCTTGAAGAAAACTAACAATAAATCCCAAAATCTCAAGTACCTAATTTAAACTTCCCTTTAACTACCCTACCATAATTCTACCCTCGTATTAAATTCTACCAGCACGTACTTACACTTATATAGGTACTAGTGATAGGATATCTTAGTCGGAGTCATATTTTGTAACTTAATCCCACTTAGGAGACCTTTGAACTTCATAACTTGTTGTATAAGGTGTAATTATTAGTTAACGGAAACTTGCTCTTATGTAATATCTTTTAAGTAGGTGATAGTTAAGTCTACCTACCGTTTAAACGATTTTTTTATGTTCGTTTTAGTTGTTGCTTTTTAGTTTTTATTATTGTATGTATTTTCTGTGTATCCCAAATTTTTTTTTCTTTCGTTTGTTGGTTTACAGTAGTCGCAATCATGAATGCTTAACTTGGAGTCTGGACTCGATTCCCAAATCGTTTTTTTTTTTTTAAACTAGCCGCGACCAGCTGTTTCACCCGCATAAGTCTCAATCCCATGAGAATATCGGGATAAAAAGTATCCTATCCTTGGAGATAGGATACTTTTAGGATCATGGTCTATCCATGTGCCAAATTTGATCAAAATCCGTTCAGCCGTTTTAGCGTGAAAGTGTAACATACAAACAAACTCACTTTCGCATTTACTAGCTTCCGCCCGCGACTTGGCCCGCGTGGATGTCGGAAATTATCCCACGGGAACGTACTAACGAGATAAAACGTATAATATATGTCAATCCAGGTTATAAACTATCTGTACACGTGAGCCAAATTAAATCCAAATCCGTTCAACAGTTCTTGCGTGATTGAATAACAAACACACAAACATTCACACTTTCACATTTATAATATTAGTAGGATTAGTAGTATAGTAGGATTAGTAGTATAGTAGGATTAGTAGTATAGTAGGCTTAGTAGTATAGTAGGATTAGTAGTATAGTAGGATTAGTAGTATAGTAGGATTAGTAGGATATTTAATTAGGACTTTCGGAATTCAGATTTCTTTTATAATTTTATTTGATTTATTTGTTTATTCAAATGAATAAAAACGTAATGATTGAGACTTTTCCTTTATTCTACCCTTTTTGATTTATTTTATAGCTTCCTCAGGAAAATTAATCAGAGCAAGCGATTTTTTGCTAAAATATAGAACTGTTAAAGTGCTATTGGGTTCATCTGGATTTTTTCTGTACCAGACCGGCTGACATCTGGATTTTGACCAGTTCGTGGCAATTACATGGGACTTAAACATAACTGGCGAAATGTGGGTATCATACGCTCCTGCCTAACCACTCCAGTAATACAGGCGTAATGATACGTTAATTTTAATAGTTTTCATCGCATAATATGGTCTAGGAAATGTGTGCAGAAACGTGCTGATTACTGCACTGGGACGATTTCAGGACAGCACTTTTAGAATAACACATTTACCGAGTTTATTTTGTAAACCATCGATTTAGTATCTTAGTAATAGTCGAGCTCTCGGTTAAATATCGTCCGGGGAGGTATCATAATCAGACTATAATGTTGCCACTGCTGGCACACAGACCTCCTCTCTTCGAGATGGAGTGGGCTGTAATCTACCACGCGAGCCGAGTGCGGGTTGGTAGATGTCACATGTCTTCGATTTTTTGGTTCTAGGACATGCCGGTTTCCTCACGATGTTTTCCTTCACCGTTTTGAGAGCAGTGGTGGTGAAATAATTTACACAAAGTAAAGCATCTGCTTGGTTCGGGGTCGTTACCACTGGGCCACCACTTCTAAAAGTAGTAGAAAGGTCGACCTTTTTGTGTCGCCGAGTAGAATAACTGTGTTCTACTTTAAAAACTTTCAATGAAATTACGGGCATATGTGACATTCAACTTTGTCTCTAAAGTTGGCAAAGCATTAGCAGACCTGTTGGTATGAAAGATGTCTACAGACAATTTTAGCCTCAATCCCTTACAGACCTATGGCTTGTAGGGTTATTCTGTAAAGTTCACTTGGAACCTCACTCAAGTGAGCGCACACAATTCGAAAGCGAACTCATTTGCTTTTAAAGTAAATCATCGCGGATTCACAACGAGACACCGTTCGATTTTCAAAATGATGTTTAGAGACTACAGGGCGTTCATTATAACTTGTCCCGTGACGCGATTGGTAGCACTGAATTTAGCCGTCTTAGTTTAAATACTAATAGAGTTCAAAATGGCGAGTGACAGAACGGTACTACCAATCACATGACTGCAAAATCCAGTGCTACCAATCGCGTCACGCAACAAGTTATAATGAACCCCTCGTGCCTATCTACTGTTTTCTAAACATTTTCTTAACAAAACATAGAGGTGGAAAACTACATTTTTCTTTGTAAAGAAATTATATAAGATACTTGTTAAGAGGCATGAGGAACAGGGTGTAAAGTTCACTCATCCTCTATAGAAAAGGGAGGATCCTTCGACCAGACGGGTGTCATGTCTGGCGGGCAACTGCCCAACGGTTGATGTCGGATAGTCATAAATATGTCGTTCGCGCGGCAAACTCTAATTGCGCGATGCAGGTTTTGTGTGACGTCAGGTCTTTCATGTGTAGTTCGCATGTGGCGATGTACAGACGCCAGCACATCAACCTACTACAATCTGTAAAATTTCTTTAATAGATTTTTAACTTTATCACTAAAGTATAAGGTTCAAAGTTTATTGGGAAAATTTGACAGTTTCGGGTAGGTTGACCTGCTGGCGTCTGTACATAGATGCCGCCACACTTTTATGTAGAAATACTAAGAAATGCAGCAGTAGATATGAATGGAAATCACTCCGTAAGAGGAAAATTGTCTCTTGGATGAGGCTCAAAAGGGGGAGTTTTAAAACTAGTTTTCTAAATAGGGGCAGTTTATAAAGTAGAAGAGGGGAGTTTTTTTACATAAAATTATATAGTTTGACGCCTATATTAACCAAATAGATAGGTCGATTTGATTTTAGTACCTACCTACACCCATATAATGCCAGTTATTTTTAAGTCCCATCCAATCACGAACCTGTTGACTTATTAAACTCATTGGGTGGCCGGGAATCGTAGGCCGATTCCCGGCCACCGTAGGCGCGGGCTTGCGGACGGTGAGCAATGGGTAGCTCGCCGTCCGATAAGGACCAGGCCCGGGTCGACGGCGCGTTGTGTTCTACGCGCGCCTCAAAGGGATGTCTGAAGGGGTCCGACGGGACCGATGCCTGCCGGGGTTGCGGGAAAGTCTGAAAGGGATACCGCGGCCCCTGGCAACGTACAGGCAACTGAAGGAACACGGGTGGGTTTTAGTCAGTAAGAGTCTGACACGCCCTCCCGCTCCGTTATTTGATAATTTCCCATGCATAAAAAAAAAGCCATTGGGATCGTGATAAGCGATAAGACCGCAATTTTCTGTAGTGTTTAATTTATATTACAATAAAGTTTAAATATATAAATAAATAAATAAAAAGGGCACAATTCCGACTGGGCTGCGACTAACGAATTCTTCATAGAAAATGCCAATAACACTGCGAAAACCGAGGACTGAAACTAGAACACCACCGCACAGGTCAGCTGACGCGCTACGAGGCAGTCACCTAACCAAAAGAGTACCTCAATCTTTCTTTTTTTTAAACCCACCTCTAGAACTTTCTTTATAAATAAATCAAATAAAAACCTGCCTTCATTAAATTATATCTTTGTTGATTAGTAGACACATAACTCCAGTTAATTTGTTTAATCAACATAAATTCCAGCTGTTTACTTTAACCGTCGGTTTGCGAGCTTCTAAACTAGCTGGGGTAACTTTTGTCCTTTTAGTTAGTTAACTTAATGTCACTGCTTACCTCCAGGGAATGGGAAAATGAAATTAAAGTTTTTAACTTTGAGTGTTTTTTCATTTTGTTTTTTTTAATGAGCGATAAATAAAATAATACTCTTTAATATCAAACCCAGCGATCCATGCTCAGCAGTCGTGCCACTCTTTCAGCATTGCTTGTATCAAAGAAAAAGAAAAACCTCGATTAAAAAAATCCCAGACAAGCGCTTTACTTTGTGTAAATTATTTCATCACTACTGCTCTCAAAACGGTGAAGGAAAACATCGTGCGGAAACCGGCATGTCCTAGAACAAAATATTCGAAGACATGTGACATCTACCAACCCGCAGTGGACCCACTCCATCTCACAGAGAGGATGTGTGTTCCAGCAGTGGGAACAAAATGAAATGAAATTAAATTGTTTATTCTGTAAATAGGATATTTGAATCACTTTTACACGTCATATTAAATACATTAAAAAAAAAAGAAGAAAATGCTAGATGAGTTCGGCGTTTCCTATCTGACTACTCTGAGAAGAAAGACCGAAACAAACTCAGATTTTTATTTAGAACATTATAGGCTGATCATATAAAACCGTTAAAAAAAAACTTCATAGACATCAAATGAAACGCTATGAAAAATACTCTACTTCAACCCTATAAAATGTTAATGGAGATTTTAATACAAAATTATGAATGAACCGAGGTGTTTTGACGTGAAGTAGAGCATTCTTCCTTCTGCTTATATTTTCTGTAATATGTATGCAAATAAAACATGCGTTAAGTACATTTTTATGTTGTCAGCACTTTTACTAGCGGAAAAAGTACTAAGCAAATACTCCAAATGGTTTTTACATGTATTGTTCAACCTACAACGGTCTGGTGCCCGGTAAATTGCAATAGGCTCTCTCCCTTTTACATGGCGGTATATTATAACAGGCAAAATATGAGTGTTATGTACAATTTTAACACCTCTGCCTGACCCTACGGAGAATACTGGGTAATGTTTGTAAGCCAATAAATATGATCTGATCTCTGGATATTCAAAAGTTATTATGAATCTCTGATATAATGAACCTACTTCAACAAAATACTAAAAAGAGTGCAAAATAACTTTAATTTCGGAAGTCAGTGTCTTTGGCTTTGTATTTTCGTTTTTTTTGCCACTGAATTTCGAAATTAAAGTTATGTTGCACTTTTTATTGTTTCTTTTTTTGAAATCGGTTCTATTTTTTTTTTTATTTTTAGCTTTTTAGATTAATTTATCTGTCATTCCTTAATTTTTCATTATTTTTACCTAACGTGGTATAGTAATCTTATTTTAGGTGCATCGTCTTCACATATAATTATATAATTGATGTATACAAGATATTGTGAAAACATTTTAAAAGAGTAACGGTGTATTTTCTTGCCCATTCTTCTCCATACGAAAACTACCTTTTGGAAGGGGCAACTAGAATCAATTATTATTAAAATGTTGACGTTCAAAAGTGCCTTTTTTGTGCCTAATTGAAATAAATTATTTGACTTCGACTTTAGTTGTGGTACCTACTCCACACAAATTCGAATACCAGTACCTGCTATGTAAATAATAGTGACAGGAACGTATAACATCATCCATATAGACTAAGTGGGAAAAATACTTATTACGTGCCACGTGACCTCGCAGGTCTCGTGAGTCGCACGCGCCGCTGCACAATAATAATATTTAATAATATAATTAATAATTCTAATATTTATTTACTGACTTGATGTCCGTACGTATTTTTCGGGTGACCACTGAAAATCAGCGCTGTGCTATGAGGGACCCATAGCACAGCGCTGATTTTCAGTATGCTGAGTGGAAGCCTTCTTGTCACAGTCATGACGTGCAGCTGCCGAATATTTTTGCTATGTTTATATTTTTATATTGTTGTTTTGTTTGTATGCACGTGTTTCTGTGACAAATAAACCGATTTTTCTTTCTATTATTGAAGCTAACTCAAAAAATACCCTACTACACTTTATATGAGACCACCACTGAAGACCTACCAAACAAAAATCATCAAAATCATTTCATAATTGGCGGAGTAATCGCGGAACAAACATACAAAAAAAAAAAATACATACAGTCAAATTGAGAACCTACTTCTTTTTGAAGTCGGTTAAAAATAACCCTCTTCTGACTCCCGTTACTTTACGACTGTCAAACATCTATGAAGGTCAGACGAGACCAACGGCTTAACTTGCTTTTCAAGGCAGGAACATGTGATGCTACGACGTAGCAGTTTATGATCCCTAGTGATGCTACGACGTAGCAGCTTAGTACTGATCTACGGCGTAGCAGCTTGCGATTCCTACTGATGGATGGTCACCCATCCACGGGGTGACTAACTTAAAATACTCAGCCACGAGCCCCTCGATACTTAAAACCTTATCTTCACCGAAAATCTGACGGACGAAATTTCTGCTCAATTTAACTCAATTGCTTTTTATCTACATAAAAATCAAACCTACATCTACCCACATTCCATACCCAAGTTTGCTACCCAATTACAGATTAACCCTTACCCACAGTCAACGTTACCTCTACAATGAAAATTCCATTATTTTGCGAACGCGTAATTGGAACTGTAATGTGGGTAGTATTAATATGAGCGGGATTACATGCGGTAGACAAAAGATAGGAAGAAAATATGATTAATTAATAGTTTGGGTAACAATGATAAAGTTTTGATCCTGACTGATTGGCCATTTAAAATTGGTAGCGACCCGCGTGCTTCGTACGGATTTTACGGGTTGACAAAACATCGAGATTGCTATGATTTAAGTAAGATTAATATTAGAATAGAATATATTTATTGTAAAACATGAGTATACATCAAATAATATGTGCAAGGTCTTAAAATAACAGGTAGATCTGCATGTTTTGCCATTTATGGCGTACAAAAACAAACATTTTTACTGGTTTAGAATAAACCATAAAAGATTTGAGTCTACACAACAAAGTATGAAATTAAAAACTTAATCCTAACGTTAATTAAACAAGAGGGGATAAGTATTGTTTTTACAGATTTGAGGGTCAAATTGTGAAAAATGTCGTAATTATAGGAATCTATTTAATTAATTGCGTTCATTTAAAAATTCTGATATAGCATTTGGCTATGAGATATTTTTTTATTATTAATATTAAGGTTTATTTACCAACAACGCGGTCAGGAAAAACGACTTTAATTTGTAATAGAACAGCTTATGTGAGAGTCGTTACGGGTCAGATAAGCAGCTCCATATAAAATACTGATATTCAGCTGTATCCGGTCAGACTGGAAGCTGATCCCAACATAGTTGGGAAAAGGCTAGGCAGATGAGGCCTATGGTCACTAACCGGGATAAAGTCATTAGTTTATTTGATTGTAAAATAGTTTCAGTATCTTTGAACGTGGAGTTCACCCGCGTGATATCTTTGTAAATTATAACCTGTGTTATTCAGTGGTAACTTACTGGAGATAGTTTTTTTTTTTTAGCTGCAAAAGTATTAACTGTAGCGCAGCTAACAACGCCCTTCTCCACATACAGGGTGGAATGATGTTCCATGCAAAAGTGCTTAAAAGGTAATTAAATTAATTTAGTTAATTTAGATTTAGTAAATTAATACTAAAAACAGAAAATAAGACAAGGATGAACAGTACATCGCACATGTCTTTATTATTTTGTTAGTTTTTTTAAACTTAAGCTCCCTTTTTATTTAATTTTTTATATAATTTTGTTTTTTTTTTTTTTTTTACTGTTTGTATTTCCTGTGCGTGTCCCAAATAAAATATTTTTCTTTCTTTCTTCTTTTACATAACAGGACGTAATTATTTGGAATGTATTTTGACGTTGAATTAATGTAGTGGGTGTAGGGTTAATGGGTGTGTGGGTGAGTGTTAATGAGGTGTGCGAGGGGTGTCAGTGGTGTTTGTGGCATGTGTGTTGTGTGTGGTTTTGTTGGGGTGTGTGAGGGAGTGATGAGTATTTTACACTTCCACGAGTTTCTCTGTTTCATCAGAATTTTGTGATTTTAACCAGGAGTCAAGTTTCATTTTAATTTTTTTATTTTTTAATTGGTCAAATAGTTTTTGAGTTTATTCATTACCAGCTTCTGCCCGTGACTTCGTTCGCGTCGTCGATAAAATATAGCCCATGTTACTCGCTGATAATGTATCTTTCCACAGTTAAGTATTAAAATAGACAGTCAGTTCATCTAAAATACAAGGATTCAGCTGCATGCGGTTAACTGGAAGTCGAACTCAACATAGTTGGGGAAAAGCAGTCAGTTGATTATGAGTACCTAGGTCGCTTATAAAATGTAATAGGCAGAAAGAAAGAAAGAAAGAAGAAAGTTCTGTTGAAAGACAACTTACTGTCTGTTGACTGACTGGATTGACTGGCTAATACTTTAAGGCACGACATTCAGAATGATTGCTGTTAGTTCGATAAAACTCTCGGCAATCATTCTCATTTATACCTTACCGTACCGAGATAAGAGTTACATTGCTTTGACTTACTAACGGTTCTACGTCATTCAAATTTGATCGTGAATGTGCTACGCTATGGCTTGAGCTATTCTTTTGTGCCGATACGAGAGAAGTATAATGTTTTGAAACTTTTGCAAACAATCTTTGAACGATAGTTGAACGTCTTGAATTTTTAATTAAGTAAGCTGCAAGAACTATGTAGTGTTGTGGCGCAGCATGTGAGAGGCCTGTGGCAGCATGTACATCACCACATTCGAACACTACGCAGCACACTCACGAAACGCAAAATCCTGCATCGCGCAAGCCGGGTTTACCGCGCGACCATCATATATACAACGTCTTGACAACAATAGTCGGACAGTTGCCCATGTGACTCAACACCTGTCTGGTCGGAGGATCCTCCTTTTTCGAGAATCTTGACACTCTGTTCATGTTACCTCTATAGGCCTATTTCCAGCAGTAGACGGCGATAAGCTAAATTGATTGATTGAAGCTACAAGAAAAAACCTTCTAAGATAAAATAATAGTTAAATGTATGTATGTTGGCCCACTCATAGATAGCGTGGGAAGATCTATAAGGGCATGATAGATCGTTGACATTCAACAATAGGTAAAAGCTTAACAAGATTTATACAAAACAGGGAACAATGGGCAAAAGGGCAGCCCAGAGGCTTATGTCCAACAGCACAGATAAATACAGATGGTTCCCTTCGCATTTTAGGTATAAAGCTAGCAAAGCAAGTACGCGGCCGCGAATTACGGCCGCGACTTACGAGTCGAACCCAGACAGGCGCTTTACCTTGTGTAAATTATTTCATCACTACTGCTCTCAAAACGGTGAAGGAAAACATCGTGAGGAAATCGGCATGTCCTAGACCAAATATTCAAAAAAAAAAACATGTGACATCTACGAACCCGCACCGGGCCCGCGTGGTGATTTACAGCCCATTTCCTCTCATCGAGAGGAGGTCTGCGTTCCAGCAGTGGCAATAATATAGGTTGAATATGAGCATTTTCAATTTTAAAATCTGGCGTAACATTTTCTCCGTGCGTTTGTACTAGGACCGCAGACACTTAAGTCCAAGTTTACCTATTACGTTTTCTCTTAAGATAAACTTAGAAGCGACATGAGGTTGTAAAGGTGTTAAGAACATTGAAACTAATTCTA
Organism: Xanthia icteritia; assembly: GCA_949128155.2. Classification (NCBI taxonomy): domain Eukaryota; kingdom Metazoa; phylum Arthropoda; class Insecta; order Lepidoptera; family Noctuidae; genus Xanthia; species Xanthia icteritia. The sequence goes on along the minus strand of OX421959.2, from coordinate 6,901,357 downwards.
AATTACATAAGTTGAAGACTTGAAGCTAAGCAAACGATCTGAGTGCGAAACTTTTCATTTCACTTAACTTAACGTGAGGTATTTACTTTTAGTACTTAACTTAGTTTTCTTAAGAAACGCGTAATAATTTTTTTTTGTCGCTCGAAAATCTTGGTGTAATGTAACTTCTCGTTTTTGCTGGCAAGGTCAGGTGTGTTCATTTTGTAATGATTGTGCGATTCTCTTAGTTAAATGGTGAAGAAAACCGGCATGTCCTAGAACTAAAAATTACCCGCAATGGGCTCGCGTGGTGGATTACAGCCCACTCTCTCTCACAGCGAGGAGGCCTGATTATACTTATATATTTAAGTTCTCTAAATTAACACACGTAATCAAAAATACCTGTAAAATTACTGAAGTTACGAAACAAAAGGGTTTCACTTGTAAAGTGTATATTAGGATTAAACCTAGGCCCTTTTCTAGATATTTTCTAGTTATTAGAGTAGTTTATATGTCTAGATTACCTGGGTCTAATCTAGACAATTTAACTTGAGTGTAGGGCTTATAAAAGGCTTAATTTATACAATTTATCAGTAGCTCTTGTTTGCCTGTTATATCCTATCTACACTATTAATAATGTTGTAAAGAGAAAAGATTTGATTTTTTGCGTTTGTATGTTTGTTTGTTACGCTTTCACGCTAAAACGGCTGACCGGATTTAGATGAAATTTGACACATGGGTAGACCATGAACTGAATTAGGACATAGAATACTTTTTATCCCGATATTCCCACGGGATCCAGAAACAGCGGGGTGCAGCTAGTCTAAACTAATATATTATATAAAGAGAAAAGATTTAATTTTTTGTATGTTTGTGTGTTTGTAATGGATAACTCAAAAAAACAACTTAACCAATTTAAAAAATTCTTTATTTATTGCTTCCACATGTGAAATTAAGTGGTAGGTTTTACAAAAATATGATCATTGTGGACCCTGTCGGGCACAGCAGAGTAGGAGAGAGGAAGAGGGCTTTGTATTTTGACTACTTAGTTGTCATTATTCTATATACCTATTGTAATTATGATTTTATAAAACTTGTAAGTTAAAATTTGTCATTTAAATAATCATTGATATTGTAATAGCATTTGACCCCCACCACCTTTGAAGGAAAATCCGAAAGGGATATCGTGGCCCCTGGCAACGTATAGGCAACTGAAGGAACACGGGTGGGTTTTAGTCAGTAAGAGTCTGACACGCCCTCCCGCTCCGCCCAGAGCGGGAGAAGTTATTTGATATTTTCCCATCAAAAAAATAAAAAACCACAACCAAGGTGGGTACTAAATAACACGATATCTCTTGGAAAATCCCTTCTTCGAGCTTCTGATTATGTAACGACTGACAAAGATGACAGCCGACGGCGCTCTCCGAGGCACACACCGTAAACCGTTTTACTCCTTGCAATGAGAGTAACTTTTTTTACGTCGCTGTATAAAAGATCATTTTGGATCCACCTGAAGCTTTAAACTGAAAGGTTAAAGTTGTAAATACACTTTATATGAGAACGTTAAATGTTTTTTTGTAATGTTGGTACTTAGAAACAAAAATTAAGTCGTTGTACCAACCCGTCAGTCTTTAGGGTTCCGTAGTAAACAAGGAACCCTTATAGTTTCGCCATGTCCGTCTGTCTGTCTGTCTGTCCGGGGCTTAGCTCAGAGACTGTTAGTACTAGAAAGCTGTAATTTGGCATGGGTATACATATTAATGACGTCGACAAAGTGGTAAAATTAAATCAAGAAAAAGTTTTTTAGGGTACCTCTAGTAAAGTGGATCCCCACTTTACTAGTAGGGTACCCTAAAAAACTTTTTCTCATAGTGTGGGGTATCGTTGGAAAGATCGCTCAAAGATACTGCGGGTGTGTGAAAACTATTTTTCAATTCAGGGATTCATTTGCGAAATATTAAACTTTAAAGTGCAAATTTTTGTTAGAGTTACGTGCTCTCCCCCCTGGGGAAAAAGTTGTGAAAAAATTCACAAAATTAGAAGTTAAAAAGAAAACTATCACAGCTAAGTAGGCTTTACAGGTTAACGAGTAATAATCGACCAACTTAAATTTGCAGTTTGCAAAACATGTTCTCCCATACAGTTTCTTCTTGGGATAAATTGATCCCAACTACGGAACCCTTCATTGTACGTGTTCCGACACGCACTTGGCCGGTTTAATATAATTTGAATGCATACACGCCATCGTTTAACAATATGCTTCTGGAATGTCTAATTGAATGGACAAATTAAGAAAAGGCTTAGAATGTAAAACGTTCCAATTGAATTAAAATTCTACACAAAAATGGCAATATCTAGCACAAACTTTGCCGGTAACTCCGGTTCTTTTCCGGATAATTTCAGTTCTGATTTTATCCCTCAAAGAAACGCTGAGCATAGCCCACCCCATAGCGCGATGAGCGAAGTTGAATTAAAAAAAAAAAACTTTTGAAATGAAATGAAATGAAATGGTTTATTCTGTAAATAGGATATTGCAATCACTTTTACACGTCATATTAAAAAAAAATAAGAAGAAAATGCTAGATGAGTTCGGCGTTTCCTATCTGACTACTCTGAGAAGAAAGACCGAAACAAACTCAGAGGTCACAGTCTCTTTTAAAGTCCAGACATAATCTTGGTCAGGCCATATGAGGACCATGTAGATTAGTGTCTGAAATGGTCTTTTGAGGAAAGAACCACACAGATTTGAGTGGACCTGTCCAGTCAGTGCAAGCATTTGTCAGTAATCGTAGAGCTCAACTCAGAACTTAAGGAGCTCAACTCGACGAACAATACCAAAGAAAGGACATTTGGGTAGGTCGCATAAAGTACTCAAACTGCCAGACCATCATTTAAACTAACTGAGAAAGAAAAAATTTAAGAAAGGAAAAACAATAAAAATAAAATATCCACATAGTCCTCACATTCACAATAATTAAAACAATATAATACTTTACAAAGTAATCATGTTATTTTGTATATAAATTTCAACAATGTCAATATGTATATAAAAAACTGGTATTTTTAATGATTTACATAATAATTAAAATGTCAAATTTTATAGTTTTATCACAAAGCTTAGCAGAGCGAGCAGCTCAATCCCACGCTTTTTTATCTTCTAAATAATCTGAAATTTTATAGTACCCTTTTTTACAAAGTTTGGTTTTAATACAGCTTTTAAATCGTTTAATGGGTAAGTTTCGAATATCAATGGGAAGTTTGTTGTAAAAGCGTTTATAAAGTAAAATTATGATTTAGATTAATTACAATCGAGTAATATTTAATTCTAACTGGAATTAAGACCTGCCTGATCCAGGTTTGTGAAAACCTGTGTTTCAGGCCATCAATTTACTTCAAATATTTAAAAAGAAGACAACAATAAGTTTATTAGAAGCTAAATTAAAAAGAAGATATAATATTTTCAATTACTTATAGAGTAACTATTTTTTTTTTATTTGGTATAATATTTTAAAACTAGATTATGTAAGATATATTATATTTAAATAAATTAACGAATAATTTTAAAGTATATAAACTGGACACTATTATTAATTATATTACAGTAGGTCGATAGATAATTTTATTTTAAAATGTATAGTATTTTTTTCGTGTCTGCATAGTGAGTTTTGAGTTTTGCTAAATATTCCTGTACTAGTAGGTTACACCTATTATAACTTAAACTATAAATCTTTATCACTCTGTTAAATTGGTTATACAAGTAGGGCCCAAAAAATAAATAAAATCGATTAGCAAAAGCATGCTTAGTAATTTATGGACCAGCTGTACCGTGTCATAACAGTCAGGACGCACTGATTGAAGTCCTTAGTCTTTAGGCTCTGTGGAATACCCGATGAGAAGATTCGATGAAGCTTCCCAAACGCTGCCCAGACCAACTGAATTCTTCTGTTAGCGTCCCTCTGATAGTTGTTCTTACCACATAGGGATGATTACAAATCCATTTTTTTTTTGTCCGTCCGGTAGGTTATTTAAAAATATATATATATATTTTTTTTTTTTATTTATTTTTTTTTTAAACTGCCCACACTAGGAATTTCTCCTGTATCGTGGGTGCGTTTACAAACATTTATACTCACATACACAAACAGCCAGACCCGGAACAACTACTTGCAGGTCATACAAATATTTGTTCCGTGCGGGAATCGAACCCGCGACACGCAGTGCAGCAGTCAATCGTTTAACCACTGCGCCAACCGTGCCGTCAATAATAATATTGGACTGGTATATTTTCTTTTTTTACGTAATCAAAAGATTACGGCGATAAATTAAGTTAAAATGTGCCATGAATTCACGAGTATGTAAATTTTATACTTACTTGTGACGTAGCAACCCCCACTTCCCAACTTTAATGCGTTTTATCTCAGTAATTTTTTAATAATATGATAAAGCAAAAAATACGAGTCTATTATTTTTTTTATTATCGGACTGACGCATGACGGACTAAACTTTTTTTTTACCCAGGCAACATGCCGATTGCAGAGTTTGCCCGGGGTAAACGTATTCTCGAACCACCAATACTGTCTGTATTAATCTCTAAATTACAATGAAAATCCATCCTACAGAGAACTGTTATGTAATTATGAAAATCACCACATTTGGCAAACCGATTGGTGATCATTATATCCTCGTAAAATAATCCCAAATCACTTTTTAAAACGATCCAAAGTAGAAGGTATAAATATAGATCCAAAAATATTTTTCTACCAAGAAAGTGATTACGCGACCTACCTCAACCCACATCAGTATGCCTTCAAGGTAAAATTATAAATAAATAACAAAAAGATACCATGTTCTGAAAACGCTGACATTTAAACGACCCTTGTCATGGTTAAATGTGATGACAACCCTTAAAAATATCTTACTTCATATTCTGTCACATTTTTATGAAAATAGCTTCTTGGTACGGGGTTTAGGGTTCCATAGCCAAATGGCAAAAACGGAACCCTTATGATTTGTCAATGTCAATCTGTCTGTGTCCTTAGAGTTTCTTGCCAGTTCTACAGGAACCTACTGCTCTGCAACTAGCTTCATATTTCTGACTGACCGACTCCTTGACAATTCAAAAGTGCCTGTAAATGGTTTACTTGAAATAAATGCTTGTAGTTTGAGTTTGTAACACACTCATTTTACTCGGAAACTATTAGCATATCGATGATATCGATGATAATTGGAAAGAAGGTGTATTCTGTGCACTACAAAATATATAGTCCTCCAGACCGTATTTCGGCCACGGCGGCCAATCTCAACGGAGACTAGCCTTCGGCGCGGGAGATATTATAGAGCACAAGTGTGTGCGCAGACACAGGTGCACTCTCTCTTTCCTCACTCTCATAGTCCGATGGGACTACAATCAGACACGACCGGAGAGAGATCAGGCGCAGGACCAACGGTTTAACGTGCTTTCCGAGGCACGGGGGTATCACACCGCCAACTTCCAAACTCCGGGCTGTTACTAAGAAATTCCTAATGGAAAAACCCAATAACACTTTGCCCGACCCGGGAATCGAACCCAGGACCCCACGCTCAGCAGTCGCGCTTGCAACCACGAGACCAACGGGGCAGTAAAAGTACGAAAAAAAATCAAACACATAAACAAATAGTGGTGTAGTGAAACTACGAAAACAATAATGGTGGCCCTTTGGGATACCGTGGCCCGTACCCAAGCTATTACACTTAATATACCAAGGATACCGTGGCCCCTGGCAACGTACAGGCAACTGAAGGAACACGGGTGGGTTTTAGTCAGTAAGAGTCTGACACGTCCTTCCGCTCCACCCAGAGCGGGAGAAGTTATTTGATAATTTCCCACCCAAAAAAAAAAGGATGGCCCTTTGCATACATATAACAAAGGGATGAAAAACAATACATGTGGGGTAGATACATATTGTTAAATTCCATAATTAAAATTATTATGATGTTTTTAAGCGACTTTGCTATTTAAATAAATAGTTTTTAAGATAATGAGATAATTTTTGTTACAACCTCAAAAATAACTTTGTCATAGTTTTTCGTTTAATGTTTTTCATAGTTTTTTTTAAGAAATTCTATGAAATACAATCGACTTTACCGGCCGCTTTTTGCGGTCAATCAATACTGTGCAAGCGTAAATATCCCTTCCGGCTACGGAACCCTTCACTATACGTGGTCCGTCACGCACTTGGATGGTTTTTTTCGACGTAAGAAGATATAAAATAGTATTTTTATGGAATCTAGTAAAACATATTTCAACTGACTCACACAAATATTTTAGTTTTATGACTGCACTAACAGTGTCTGTCCATCTATCAGAAGTTGAGAATTTCAACAAATTGAGTGTTATTTTGAGATATATTTTGAAAAAAAAAGAGAATAATATCGAGGGCCATGAATCACTCGCGTCGCTCAGGATTCTATCACTTGAATCGCTCCCTTTTTTTTTTTTTTTTTTTTTTGGGTGGGAAATTATCAAATAACTTCTCCCGCTCTGGGTGGAGCGGGAGGGCGTGTCAGACTCTTACTGACTAAAACCCACCCGTGTTCCTTCCGTTGCCTTTACGTTGCCAGGGGCCACGGTATCCCTTTCGGACTTTCCCGCAACCCCGGCAGGCATCGGTCCTATCGGACCCCTTCCGTTGTGCTGACATCTCTTTGAGGCGCGCGTGGAACACAACGCGCCGTCGACCCGGGCCTGGTCCTTATCGGACGGCGAGCTACCCATTGCTCACCGTCCGCAAGCCCGCGCCTACGGTGGCCGGGAATCGGCCTGCGATTCCCGACGCCCAGGGCGTCTCCTGCGGCGGCTAGGGGCGTGAGGGCGCGAAATTTGCCTCTCCCTCACGCGTTCTGCCTCCTCCTTCGCGAGCATTACTGCTTCGCAGAAGGAGGTGACGGCCTCCCATGCCCTCTCGCTCCGTACCATGGCCTGGACTAGGGCCGGACGCGAGAGATCCCCGCCGCCGATCGCCTCCACGAGGACACGGCGATGCTCTGCCCAAGCCGGACAGACCTCCACCGTATGCTCAACCGTGTCCTCCGGGCGATCCACGCAGTGATGACACCCGGGCGTTTCCTCCCGCCTGATGCGAAACAGGAACCTCCCGAAACAACCATGTCCGGTGAGGACCTGCGTCAGGCGGAAGGTGAGGACGCCGTGGCGCCTCTCTAGCCACTCCTCAAAGAGGGGACTTATCGCCGCAATAGTGGCGTGCCCATTGAATCGCTCCCTACGGTCATGATTCAGTCGTTAGAATCCTTCACTTGTTCGTGATTCATCTATGGCCCTCGCTTTAAATCCGTCCTTTATTCACTAGTTGCATAATATACTATTTCCGCCCAGCTACACCAAAGAATAACAAATTCTTCATTTAGTCCCCCAGTCTTTTTAATACAAAAAGTAATCCTTTAAATGCGCCTTACGTAAGGTAAAAGGCACAATAATTATCAGACTCCGCGACTAACGTTTTTCCTCAAGACATTTAATTAGGTAAGGGGAGGTCCAATTTGTAATAGGTAGTAATTTAATTTATGAATTGAATTAAGTTAATTAAAGATAATAAGTAAGTACTAATGGAGAGAATGAAACAGGTGAGTGAGATATGAGGGTTTTATCTATGCTAGACAGCACAATTTATTCTTGTGTTAAAATAGGTTTACAGCCTATTTTGACAACTTTGATTAAAAGACTGTATTGTTGCGAATGTGTGCGCCATCATTATATTATTTATTTTATAGAGTGATTGTCTGTGCTATGCAATAGAGTCTGACTCAGTCTTTGGTATTTTCACAGTTTCAATTCGTTGGATTTCCGATTGAAGACCAATGCTCTAGTTATAACACGCGCCCGAGGTAAAATTGTATGAATTTATATGTAACGAATTACATCAAGCGCTTCTGCCCAAGGGCGCGCGCAATACTCGCGTGAAACGCGCGTATGACGCCCGAAGACCGAACCGTCCCGAGCGCCATTAGCGCGCCCTGGACGCGTAGACGCAAGTTCCTTTTTTACTATCTTTCCTTGTCGTTTTCTCTGCAACAGTAATAAACTTAAAAGAAACACAGTTATACTGAGCATGTTCAGGATTCAAAGGTTACAACAAACGAACGCGCTTTGGACGCTCCTCAAATGCAATTAGATTTCCTGGTTGCATTTGAGGAGCGTCCAAAGCGCGGTCGGCGCGCGTTAAAACGCAGCGTGTACTAGTCCCTAAGGTTTAAAAAGGTTTGTAAAATTATAGTTTTATTTATTTTTTAATGCCCTAGTGGGATTTACATTGTGTCCGTAGGTGTGTCCGTAACATCACAGCGGGCCCTATCGGAATACCAGCACTGTGGTATTTATTTTTGAAATATCGCAGCATTAAGCTGAGATAGGAGCCTTTTTGGCCTCGCACAGGTCTTTAGAATCCTTTTTATTTTTTCGTTTATTCGAAAAAATATGGTACCTAATTTGGAATTGAATTTTTTTATGACAGTAATTCATATTTTTACTGACCAATTTATTTAATGACTGCTTTGACATTGAATTGTATCTAAAAAACATGCTTATTGAATTTTAATTATACCTAATCTTTATTGAATAATAAAGAAATGTAATTTTGATGAATATTATCACGGTTTAAGCACCATCTGTTCCTACCAATTTGTACGCCACTATATGCGGCTGAACATGTTAGAACTTTTCTGTATCCCATTAGTACCTATTACTTGTAAAAATGTTAGGAATATCGTATAATTTTAAAATGTTTTTAATTAAGTGAGCACCATGCATCTATCACATGATTAATTTATCTGTCATTCCTTAATCTTTCATTATTTTTACCTAACGTGGTATAGTATTCTTATTCTAGGTGCATCGTCTTCACATATAATTGTAAATGATGTATACAAGATATTGTGAAAACATTTTAAAAGAGTAACGGTGGAGTTTCTTGCCCATTCTTCTCCATACGAAAACTACCTTTTGGAAGGGGCGACTAGAATCAATTATTATTTTTCTGTAAATGTTGACGTTCAAAAGTGCCTTTTTTGTGCCTAATTGAAATAAATTATTTGACTTTGACTTTATCCTGCATGCAATGTATCATGTACACCATGTTTAAACAAATAAAATTTACTTTATACCATTCCCCCTCTTTTTTTTTTTTGGGTGGGAAATTATCAAATAACTTCTCCCGCTCTGGGTGGAGCGGGAGGGCGTGTCAGACTCTTACTGAATAAAACCCACCCGTGTTCCTTCAGTTGCCTGTACGTTGCCAGGGGCCACGGTATCCCTTCCGCACTTTCCCGCAAATTGATATTTTTTGAGATTATGAACACCTGTGTAATGTCTTTTACTATGTACCAATTACGGAACCTTAAAACAATAGATCAACCAATATTTTCAACAAAATAAAACCCACCCGTGTTCCTTCCGTTGCCTGTACGTTGCCAGGGGCCACGGTATCCCTTTCGGACTTTCCCGCAACCACCATTCCCCCTCTAAAAAAAAAAGCTTATTTTATTCACTGAAAACAGTAAAAAGCACTTTTAATCACTGTTTTGGTGTTTGAATTTAGAACACACCAATAGGTATATTCGACCTCCATCTCAATGCTATACAACCTCCTTGGGAAAAAATACCCGATACAAATATAAACGGTGAATAAAGGGTGGATTTAAAGCGAGGGCCATAGATGAATCACGAGCAAGTGAAGGATTCTAACGACTGAATCACGACCGTGGGGAATGATTCAAGTGTTAGAATCCTAAGCGACGCGAGTAATTCATGGCCCTCGCTTTAAATCTGCCCTTTATTCACTAGTTGCATAATATACTATACTTACTTACTTTCTTTTAAATGCTTCATTTTTTTACAGTTTGTATTTCCTGCGCGTAAGCAAATAAAACACTTTTCTTTCTTTCTGCCTTTGTTTTATTAGTATCCTCCACACATGTACCTAGGTTGCATGTACCTATTCTAATGTAAACTTCCACGAGGCATCCTCAGAAGGGTTGCAACACTGAAAGCCATATATCACAAAAGAAATACAAGACATAACAAGGCTATATATCGAAGTTTCCATTTCCGTGTTCTGCCGATCAAAGTTGTGACAATAGACAGTATATACCTATTGTGCCTATTTCAAGAGGGAAGCCATCTTTGTGTAGGCAGCAATGAAGCTAGGAACGATCGCTTTTGAATTGCCCTGTCTATATACTGGGTTCCTATATGTTACCCATCGTTACTGGTAAATTATAGGTGTTTTTTTTTCTCAAACCCAGTCTGGGTTTATTTTATTTATTATAAAGGTACAACAACAGCTTCTGTATACAAAATATAAAATAACAGTAGTTAACAGTTATGTGCTTATACAGTTGCCAATGAACAGGTGAACCAACATTCTCAAATACAGTGATAACCTAAGGTAAAAACGAAATGAACATTTTTTATATAAAAATGAAGTGGTAAAAAACTATGTATACAGAAATATAAAATGATATAAGTTAAAAGTTACAATGGTTGCAAGAAATACTTACATACTAATACAAAGAAACTTAAAATTGTGCGGGTTGCGTGCTTTGGGATCTTAAAATTTGGGTTTTTAAGTTTTTTAGGGAGTCATGATATATGTCAACATGTGGAGTGGATTTTACATAAGAATTAATCTCTCGGCTGAGCCTATTGAGAGGTGGGTTTACTCCTATATTTGTGTTGGATGCTTTAGTGCAGAATAAATGGGTAATGGGATATCAGGATAAATTATAGGGGACTTTTAGTCCAATTTGTTCAGTAAAATTATCGCGGTTTGAAAAAAAACAGACACAAAATCAGACTGTGTTTTCAGATAAGCTATTAAATGTTTTTGTTAATGTATAATGATAAAGTACGTACCAATATTGCGTTCGTAAGTACGTATGCGATGATGTGCGATGAAGTGCACGGATGAATAAATTATATATTATGTCGGAGAGTGGAAGTCTGGCATCGTTCAAAACAGGTTTTGTTCATTTCGAATGATGTCTAGATGTCGAATGATGTCATGCGCCCATCTCATTTATTTGTCAATTTGTTTTGTTGTCTTGCAATTTTATTGAATATTGAAATATTCATTATTATTATTATCTTACACAAATTTATTTTATTTAAGTATAGGCATACACACATTGCAGTATAAAACTGATTTACATCCGTCACCTCACACTTCAGGTCCAGTTGAAAACCAGCGTCAGGCACTAGTTGTCTGGCATTTTTGCTGAACTGGGCCTATTTGGCGCAGCCGCGAGACACACATTCCTGCTAGTATCTTACAACGCACTTTACACTTTTTATTTTGTATTCTTTCTTTTTACTTGTGTGCCTTTTAGTCTGTGGTAAATAAATGTATTTTCTTTCTTTCTTTTCTTTAATGTTTATTACTCCTTATAATACCAGTTTCATTTCGCCAATTATATTTAAGCCCCATGTAATAGGGGGCGAGCCTATTGCCATTCATCGAGCACAAACCCACACTCCGGGCTGCTACTGAGAAATCCCTCTGAGAAGAACCCCTTTGTACACGGCACGGTTTCTTTACGGTACGGCGAATAAACCGCCTGTAGAAAAAACGTGTTTGTCAACAAGCTTTCATAGTGATTCATACAACACTAACGACCGTGCCTACATACGGCAAATAAACTGTAGTTTTTAACGGCAAGAATATCATGTGTGTCCAAAGGACCCAACAGTAGTATTTTTTTGCAAAAATAATATACTTATTTTCATTAATTTATTTTCTGAAGCCATAAAATAAATAAATCAAAAAGGGTAACAAAGGAAAAGGTTCAATCATTACGTTTTTATTAATTTGAATAAACAAATAAATCAAACATAAAATTAAAATATAAATCTGAATTCCGATAATTAAAAATAAATCAAAAAGTTTTGAAAAATTCATAAAAGGTTTTATTGGACCCAGCCGGCGGGATTCAATATTCAAATATAAATCTGCACACACGATTTTAAACTCTATGCGACACAGATAAGGTCGACTTTAATTTCAATCTTGATCCTAGTTTTACCCAGATTGCGCCCAAAGGATTTGAAAATCTTGACAAGCGATTTTAAACTTAAAATCTATTCCGCTAAAGCTTTTTTCAGCTTGGATTCATTTTTAATATAAAATAGATGTGCTTTAGATATTAAACGAAAACAATGTTCTTTACTTTTCTAATAAAGTGTTTGTGGGACACAATATTTTGGCGCGAAAAGAAAGACATTTTGACTTTTTTATTGGATTTTAAAAGATTCTGTGATCTTTTATTAACTTTGTGCGGACGAAAATTTCTTTTTTCAAAGATAACTGGATTAAAAGCACTCAGTGTAACTTTATTAATATTTTGCCTTTTAAGTTCTCATTAAGGTGAGTATACACTACAGAATTTTGACGAGCATTTTCATATAATGTTAAGATCAATTTAAAAAAGCTTTTCCATGTAATAAAATGTTCCTGCGAATGCTCGATGCTGCGTTCGACGTAATGCTCACGGCGAGTGAGCATTAACCTGTAACATTTCTTTCTACCTTACGTTAATTGTAACGACCTACCCTCGATCCGCACACCGCACTCCATGTCGCCCGCGCTCGTCCCCTTAAAATAATATATTACACCAATACGCTCGTTGGTTGTAACAAAACGTCGAGCGTCGTGTTCGAAGTACGGTTCGATAAAATTTAACAACGGCGAATGCTCGATGTTCTGTTACAAATAAATGCTCTAGTCTATTACTCACCTTTATAATAAAAGAGGTTTTTATCAAAAAAATATTACACATCATATTTATGAACTAGATGCTGCCCGCGGTTTCACCTGCGTGGACCCTACTTATTTTTCTAAAATAAATTACTCCTTATAACATCAACTATCTGTCAGTGAAAGTCTTGTCAAAATCGGTTCAGCCGTTTCGGAGATTACCCGGAGCAAACAGACAGACAGACAAAAAATAGATTGACACTGCATTTCTGTTACTTTTACCAAAGAAAAAGCTATCGACAATCAAAAAATAATTTTTTACTTTTTCGGTTTTCGACCGTAAATACGAGTATAAATCGGGCCGAATTTCGTTTTAATTTTTGGCTGAAAAACTATTTTATTTTCGGTCAGACTCTAGTAAATCGGCTTTTAAATTTTATTTACCAAAATACTACAAAGTTATTCGAATAGACTATTTATTTGCTGGATTACCACGTTAGCTCCCGACTCTATCCAAATGTGTGCCACAACATCTGTCTCCATATCAAGGGAATATTGAGCATGAGGTCCCGGGTTGGATTCCTGGGTCGGGCAAAGTATTATTGGGTTTTTCCATCGGGGATTTCTCAGTAGCGGCCCGAATTTGGATTTGTGCCCGTTTGATGGCAATAGGCTCGCCCCCTATTACATTGGACTTAAAAAACATAACTGGCGAAATGTGGGTGTACTATAAGTACACCTCTACCTAACTCTTCGGGCATTACAAGCGTGATGATATGTTATGTTATGATGATATTTTATGATGTTATGTTATGATGTTATGTTATGATGTTATGTTATGATGTTTTATTTTAATTTTATTTTTTTATTTTTCCTTTATTGGCCAACCAACAATTGTTTACACTCATAACATTTACAGTAAGTACATAACATCTAAGGTTAGTGTAACAATTAATTACAGGTTAGCACCGCATGCCCCATAAAAAAATAAGATGTGCCACAAGCACTGAACTATAATTAAAGATCAATATTTGAGTACTTAACTAAAATTAAAATTAATAGGTTTAACGAGCATTACGTGGTGGGGTATAAAACTATATACTTATACGTAGGAAAAGCGAACAGAAACACATTGAAACAGTACATAATAGCAAAATTGGAATCCGAATTAAAAGTCAAATTCTCAGTCAAATGTTATATTATGATGTTATGTTATGATACGATGTTATGTTATGATTTTATGTTATGATGGCGCGCCAGTCGATTGCCGACTTAACGAAATGTTGCCATTTTTAAATATTATACTTTATTTATTTATGTAGAATTAATTTTGTATATGTATTTTATTTTTATATCATAATTATATTTCATTGTATGCTGCACCGGTCGGCGTCATAACGTCAACGCCGGCTGTCGCTGAAAACCAGCGCTGGGGCTCTGTCTCGCATAGGGTCGCAGCATTATGCTGAGCGGTGGCCGTTTTGCGTGGATGTGACGCATATTTTCCCTAAACTTGTTTCTTTTTTTTTGCGTCCTGTTTACCCTAAATAAACGTATTTTCTTTCTTTCTTTCTTATGTTAATACTAGCTACGCCCCGCGGTTTCACCCGCATAAGTCTCGATCCCGTGGGAATATCGAGATAAAAAGTATCCTATGTGCTAATCCAGGTTATGATCTACCCAAGTAACAATCAAACAAACTCACTCACGCGTTAGGAGTCCACAACAGCGTTGTTCACTCGAATAACACTGCTGTCTCAGTATAGCCGATGTAGTCTAGTAAATAAACAGCCTATATATTCGCTAGACTACCTCGTCAGTTCCCGTATCTGCCCGGATGTGAGCCAGAGCATCTGTCGCCATAGCGTCACAAGCTAAGGGAATATGTAATGTTTCGCTTGTGAACTATTCACTAACTCCTGTATTTACAGTATTCAGTTATAGTGAATGCTTAGGAGAGCGGTTTATTCGGGGTTTAGGTAGGCTGTAGAATGTTATTGTCCGATTTAACTATGGTTATCTCGATGGAAAATAGATAGACATAACTCGATTTTTATAACTTTGCGCTTGGAGCTGTCAAAATCGTAAGTTGTTAGTATTGAATTCCCCCTTGCCTCGACGCCTCCTAATACGGTCTACACAACTCGTGTCGTCTCCACAGTTCTGTCTTATAATTCGTTAATTTGTTATTGTTATTATTTAACCCACTTATACTGTAAAATGTAGATGTTGGCGCACAGTTATAAAAATCGGTTTATATCATGGTGGATAATATCACGGACAGCCCAGCAGAACTGCCGGTGGCTTGACCACAAGCAAAGGTATATTACTTAGTGTAGGTATTGCAATTAAATGAAAGAAAATTTAAAACTCATATTAAAAGTACACTTTGTAAACAAGCATATTACAAATTAGAGGATTATATCCAAGATAAGAATGCTTGGAAACATGCTGGTCCTGCTCCATAGGATAATTTAGAATCAAGACAAAATCAAACTGGTTGCAAATTTAATTGTATATTTTATTATTATTTTTTATTATATGACACTGATTTTACATTCTGTGACCAATTCCTCGCACACTGACTTATTAATTGTAAAATCGTCTACTTTTACAATGTTTGTAAATATGTGAGCACCATGTATCTATCACATAATTAGTCTATCTGTTGTTGCATCATTTTTAATTCTTAATTCTTTTTACCTATTGTATAATAATTTTATTCTAAGTGCATCGTCCTCACATATAATTATATAACTAATGTACTTATACAAAATATTGTAAAACATTTTAAAAGAGTAACGGTGGAGTTTCTTGCCCATTCTTCTCCATGCGAAAACTACCTTTTGGTAGGGGCGACTAGAATAATTTCAATTTTTTTGTAAATTTTTGACGTTCAAAAGTGCCTATTTGAAATAAATGATTTGACTTTGACTTTAGGTAATACAAGTAGTACTCCGTAACGTACTGCCCCTTGGTCTCGTGGTCGCAAGTGCCACTGCTGAGCATGGCACTTATAAAGTAATCTTACAAATAACAATTAGGTGTATAGTGTCAGATTGTAGTAGGTACTAACTATTAAGAAAATCTTGGATCGTGTAGTAAGCTTGGTGGCCTGATGGAAAGCGATGAATGAGGTCGATGATGGAAGGAGCAAGCCTAGAAGATGCCTGGTAACGAAAGTTGCTGTATGGTTTCTGTCTTACAGTATGTAGACTGTTGCTGTGTAACATTTTTTTTGCTTTGTATCTAGGCAACGCTTCGGCAAACCTCAACTTTTTGGGTCATCACTTTCTTTTTGATATGTTACATCTTGCCTGCAATCAAAATCGAAATAATCAAATCTGTGGGAGTGATTTCGTGAAAAGGGACGGAAGTGTGTCACAGGAAGCCGGGGAAGCGCGCGCTATTTGATTTGACCAATGAGCGCGCGCGGTGCTAAAGTTAGCCTTGACGAGACCCCGCCCCTTTAATGTTGCTTATTACCAAGGTGAGAGGCAACGTATGCAACTACTGTAAGGCGCGCTTGTTCTTTATTCTATTACATAAAAATGTGTAAGTAATCTAATAGGTAATATCGAAAAACTTCATATCTAAGCAGTTTGAAAACAAAATCCCGTGAACACAATGACCACATCTGTTACCGCCCCGGTTCTATAGCGGCCGAGCGCTGCAAGCAGAAATAGTCCTTACGGTGTATAGATATGAACTTCTTCGATGATACAAACACATGAGACTAAAAAGGTCACTTTTAATAACCCTCTCACAAAATTATAAATACTATACTAAATTATAAATCCAACATAACCATACATTTTCCAACAGATCTGCAAAACCATTAAAGTGTTCTATCCTAAGCAAGCCCACGTTTTGGCTATAAAACCCTTTGAGCCAACCCTGGTGTCCCTTTGGCAATAATAGCCGAAATAAAGGCCATCAGATGAACCTTCGACCGTTTATAGCCATTTTTATTTGATTGTTATTGGCTGTCTGTTCCTATTGGGGACTATTTATACGTTTTATGGACTGTACGAGCCTCATTCTGAATCTGGATTTAGAAATCTTCGATGAGCCGAATCGATTAATTGTCGTAGGTACTTATCGTTTTTAAAACTGCTTGGGATAAACGATAACAGCCGCACGGGTTAATCGAAGGTTAAGTTACACTTGCCGCGGTCTGTTCGTAGATGGGTGACCATCCATTATATATGGAAACCCCTCCATGCCTGGGAAAGCACGTTAAGCCGTTGGTCCCAGCTGTCATTCGTAGATATTTGACAGGCGTTACGGGTAGCCGAAAGTCTGAGAACCAGTCTTACCAAGGGGTATCGTGTTACCCAGTAACTGGGTTATTGCACAGAATTCAAAAGCAAACTCATTTGTTTTTACGTAAAGTAAATCTTCTCGGACTCACAACGAGGCACTGTTCTAATTTCGAAGTTAATTTTGGTCCAAGATTTGACCTAGACAAACACTTTTCATCCATTAAACAAATAGGGGAAAAAAACTAACTTTAATTAATCATAGTCGGCAAAGTTTTTTGTTTTTACCAACCCATTTGCGATATATTTTCCAACATACTTAATTTGATTTAAAATACTTTTCATCCATTAAACAGATGGGTGAAGATTGTTCCTAGGTCGGATCCTCTACTATTACTGCCCTTTAAGAGGGAACAGAGCCTGCGAGGAATTTGAAAAATAGGTATTTGAAGAAACTATTGCCGTCGTCTGCCTCTGTAGAGTGCGATAGGGACAGCTGCAGCTCAGACCGATTATATCACAACGACGTTTCGTATTCCCCTTTTTTTCTTCGAAAACCGAGCCGATTCAATTAATTTTACATTAAAATTTTAAGAAAGGGTATGTTCCTGTCATTTTCTTTTATGTTAAAAACGTTTCAATTTTGTCTGGTAATCCTCCAATCACGGTGGTAAAAATGGGACATAATTGTAATTTTTGGAGGGTCATATTTTCTTTACCAAAAAGTTGCTGAAAAAAAGGAAATAACAGGGACGTGTCTACAGCAGACCCTGATTAATAAAAATAAAAAATGATTGCTCTAGAAGCATTATTCAGGAAGAAAAAGGGGAATACATTTGTATGGAAATCGCAGGCCCTGTTCCCTCTTAAGAAACAATACAATAATTTATTAGTATTTCGGTCAAATTTTTTTTAACGACTAACATTTCACTGAAATTAACTAACAATCTTAAACGACGAATGAAGAGCATATTATCCAATCAGAAACGACATGTACAGACGCCAGCACATCAACCTACTACAATCTGTCAATTTTTTTTAATAAATTTTCAACTTTATTATTAAAGCATAAGGTTCAAAGTTGATTGGGAAAATTTGACCATTTCGGGCAGGTTGACCTGCTGGCGTCTGTACCATTTACAAAGTTACCACCGAATCAGCCAATACCTGCAATGAAGATACTTAACTTGAATTCCTGCTTACCCCCTACGGGATTGAGCTGGCAGATAACTGTGGTACTTCATCAGAAGTTATATAACTCAATACCTGACTATGACTGCTTTGGAGTTTTGTCGAGACTCGGTACATATAAGGCCAGGGATTTACAGAGAGCGTTTAGCGGGATAATGAATCTTGAAAGGCTCTCCCACTAAGAGGCGTCTCGTCGTCTTTTCACAAGAGCCTTAAGGCGACGATAACCAACTTTTAATTATTTTATACTGAAGATCACATCTAAACCAGTAGTGATAATGATTTGAAAAAAATATATGTTAAATTAGAGTACTTTCTTAATAACTTAATCTATGAATATTTTAGAATATGTTTAAATTACATAGTGTAATTAATTTATAAAGTTATGTCTAACGCGGATAAAAAACTGAGAATCACGCAAAAACTATCAAGTATATTTTTTTGAAACGTTCACCATTTTAAAGATAATTTAATTATGAATCTTTAGTATAAGTTTTTTTATTAAAATACTTTTTAATTTATTTTATAATGCGTATAATTTGGGACAGCGCTCCTTGATAGGCGAGTCAGCACAGAACACGCAAGCTAACCACTCAAGGCCACAGACATATATCGGCATCTTAATACGTAGCACATAAGAGCCAACCCTATTAGGTAAAGAAGACTTACCCTATAAAGATAAACCTAATTATCTATTTTACATTAGAAAAGTGATTCGCTGTTAGGCCAAATATTTTTTGATAATGACATAAAGGGGTGCAAAAAAACACGAAACAAAAAATTACGCAGTTATCTGGAAAACAAACAAGAAAAAAGTAACAGAAAAATACGTACAAAGGTGATGCTTCTATCTCAAGAAATCTACTGAGAGAAGGTGTATTCTGACAAAAAACTGTCAAATATTTCGCTGTTTTTATCAGTTAGGCAATTTTACTAAATCATCATCCATTTCGTAATCCTCAGGCCGACTTCTCACACTGCTGGGCACAGGCCTGTCTTTTCTTGTGCCAATCTCCACACTCCTGCGCAGGCCTCATCCAGGTTCTGCCCGCCACGTACTAACCTATACTAACTTTTTTTTTTTTTTACTTTGCCCTACTTTAAGAATTTCTCCTGTATTGTGGGTGCGTTTACAAACATTTAAACTTACATAAACAAACAGCCAGACCCGAAAAAACTACTTGTAGGTCATACAAATATTTGTTCCGTGTGGGAATCGAACCCGCGACACGCAGTGCAGCAGTCAATCGCTTAACCACTGCGCCAACCGTGTCGTCCTACTAACTAATATTGTAAAGAGGTAGAATTTGTTTGTTTGTTTGTAAGTTTATATGTAGGGGTAAACAGCGGATGTACCAGTCGGATTTGAAAAATCTTTATGCATTGGATAACTCGCGGACGAAGTCCCGGGCAGAAGCTAGTACTAAATAAAATATATCTCATTGTGCACTACAATATTGATTATGGATAAACATTAGTCTTTTGAGAGATCGTTATCTCTGAAGAGACTGCTATTTTGACATTCAAAACGTCACATTACAACGAAAGTCGAAAAGATTCCCTCTTGTACAGTCGCTGGCACATAACTTGGCAAGGTTTTGGCGTATTGGGAGTCAGTTTGCACATGTACACTTAATGCAAAAAAAACATTGACACTTTTATTGCAAGTCATTATTCTATGGTTATTGCCATAATTTATTTTTGAAAAACAAGCTAAAACGAATTCTGCGCGTCAACAATTCTTGCCAAGTTATGTGCTATAACTAATGTTTAAAAATCTTATTCTGGTAAGTCATGTCCTAAAGCTTTGTGCATACTTTGCAGCCACTTTCGCTACCAAACTCACTGAGACATAGTTAACATTGAGCTATTCTCGTATACAACTTGTGAAAAAAACCCTATGCGATCCGTGAGGGTGTTGTTAGGTATCGTACTGAGAGTCTATTTATGTGGAAATTATCAGGAATAAAGAAAAAAAAAATCGCCACATTTTTTTTCAATGAGAAATATTAACGGGTTAGTTCATGGGGCGCAGACGGCCGTCGTTTAGCGATACCTTGTGATATGACACCACTAGCATGCGCTCTCGGTAGCCATCTTTATTGAATGCGCGTTCGTTCACTTCCTCACGGATCTTGTTCGCGATAGGTTGACTTTACGACAACTGCCTAGTTTTTATATGATTGATAGTTAAGTGATTGGAATATAAATATCTCCTTTAAAGAACTGGCTGGTTTTACTGGAAGCACCTCCACTAATAAACACACAATCCCACAGTTGGAAATTTTCAAATTTTTAATGGATTTGGAGTAATTTTGGTACTAAAAATGTGAATTTTAAATAGCAATAAGTTTTTTATTTTCAATAATTATTCAAAAAAATATTACCTTTTGGTAATGTTATTGCAGTACCTATGTGCCCCTTTCAGATCGGTCAGGGTTTTTTTTTACATATTTATTGTAGTTCATGCGTTCGACTTTAAAGAAGATAAAGTCGCTACATCAGTTAATCGCTCCGCTCGTCGCTCCGCAGTTCTAAGTCCGTAGCTTTAAACTATATTGGTGGTACGCGACTAAATTTTACGACATGTACGTGATTTCAGAGTAGTGTCTTTGTCATACACTAGCAGATATTCTAGATTCTGAATGTATTGTTAGGATTCGAGTGTCTTTTGTTTAGAGCTGTTTTAAATTGTTTGATACTTTCCAGCTTTAGTTCGAATGTATGTTTACGTTTAGTCCTTATTTTTTATTTTATTTTTTCTGCCTGAGTACAGTTCTTGATATTTTTGATTGGTATATTGGCGTGTACTAGTTGACATATGGCTATTAATTTATTAATTTTGTAATTTAAATTATGTTTTGTGTTGCGTAATGTAAATTATTTTGAATATAGAATCCATTTTTTTTCTAGCTGAACAGACAGCTGTGCTGCTGGGGAGTTTGTTGCGCCACTTCTTCTTCCCAGCTAAAGCACTAGGAAGTGGTGAAGTGTGGGCGGTTTGGGGGACTGTCTTATGTAACTTTGACGTTCGAAAAGTGCTGAGTCTCAGCCTAGTTTGAATAAATGACTTTTTAATTTTTAATTTTATGGATTTACGGATCGTCATTGCTTGTCAACATGTTCATATTTTCCTTTACGTTTTTGTATTCAAATACTTTGAAGAATTTAATCTTACTAGTAAAAATAATTCCCAATTTGCGCTCCTAAAAATATTGTTGAACACTCTAATATAACGATTGCGCCCTAAAAGTACTACATAGCCAAATAACTCCGACCAACTCGGAAGTAGCGCTCGCTTGGCTCGCGCGCGGTTGGTCACAGTTACAACCTAACCTAACCCGATTCGTCGGAGTACCCTAGCATAGATACTGGGACCAACTGAAAAAAAGGCCAAAAAATCAAAAAGAGGCTCATTTATTTAAAAAAATATGCATGATTTATTGTGTGATAAAATAAAGCACGTCAATTTTTTTGGATAAAAATCCGAATATTTTATTTCACTTAAACCTACAAGGGCACTTATGAAACATCAGAAGCTAGGTGTACGGTTCCAATTGGTCGTTTCCTATGGAGAAGAGCCGGCAAGAAACTCCACGGTTACTCGGATAACTCCACGAATACGCACTTATGTTTTCACTTGGCTTTTCACGCACTTGTATTTCCCCTTTGAAAGAAGTTCAGAAACTATTTAATGGTGGGCTAAGTACAAACTTCATACTTTTATGTAGCAACAGGGTCGCCCCCTTTTAGATTACATAACTTATCTGACAAAATGTACTACCTACGCCGCCGCGCCGCCGCGCTAGCGATAAGTACGTTTTGCATAGTTTCGAGTAATTTGCGCTCAAAGTTTTTCTTAACATTTTTACCTTTTCTGACTTGTTTTATTAACTTATTTAAATTCTGATATTTAAAATGTTTGGCCTAAGTGAATTATTATTACATTGTATAATCATTAAGTATGCATTTCTATTACAATACTTTTAATGACAAAAAATATTTTTTATCTAGTACGAGTTTAATAACTTTAGCATCAATTGCTTAATATAACCGCAGTAAGTATGAAGTTACTGCTCATATCATTAGCAGAAGTAAAACATGAATAATTATACCGCACTTAGAAACTCGCCGTAAGTCTATGGTTACTGCTGTTATGCTATAACTAAAACTTATAATAAAATCGACTTACTGCCGTTATCCTTATTGACAATTAAAGGACAAAAACTATTTTATATCTAGTATGAGTTTAATCAATATAGGATCAATTGCTTATTACAACCGCAATCTGTACTTACTGCTCATATAATTAGCAGAAGTAAAACATGAATGATGAAACCGCACTTAGAAACTCGCCGTTACTTACTGCTGTTATGCTAAGTAAAACTTATCATAAAATCGACTTACTGCCGTTATCCTTATTGAAAATTAAAGGTTCCCATTAGAATGGCAGTCAGATCAAATTGTACAGCTCATTGCGCTGATTCGGAATGTATGTACCTATAACTCGATTTGGACAAAAATGATACCTACTTGCTGCTGTTATCGCAAGCGCGGCAGTACGTATACACTTACTCAATCCTGGATCCCGCAGGTGTGAGAAAGTTCTCTGTTATTTCTACATCTATACTCTAAACGAACTGTGTACCCTATAAAAGCAA
Source organism: Xanthia icteritia (assembly GCA_949128155.2). NCBI lineage: Eukaryota > Metazoa > Arthropoda > Insecta > Lepidoptera > Noctuidae > Xanthia > Xanthia icteritia. Next base: position 6,878,521 of record OX421959.2, on the reverse strand, counting down.
TTATCGTAATTGGAACAAACGTTAGCAGTAGACAATTGACATTTATCACTTGGACAAATAAATGCCGAAAAAAACATGGACCCAAAGTCCTGGGAAATCCATTTTTGTCCTAAAAGCCGCAGGCTCGCTATTGGATAAATATATATAAGGTCCCTTTAAAATAGATGGACAAATTTTAACACAGCGTTCAGTACGTCTAACCAAAGATATTCGAGCAAAAAAAACATTGATTAAAATGATTTTATTTTGACCTAAAATAATAAATGGCATTGAGTAACCAACATTTTTAGTGTATCTAATGCGTTTTTCTTATATTTTTTTACCATTGTCCTTATTTTGGTGGTCTGAATGATTTCTAAAAGGTGACACTTTTACGGTTCTTGGATCCTAATGGATATATGCTATAAGTAGAATCTATTGCTGTATTCAATCTAGATTTAACTTCGGTACACGCTTTAGAGTAAGCAGTAAGCGCTTTGGTGGAGACAAGCTTCTGCTTACGACTTCCGTCCGCATGGAAGTCAACTAAACCAAAAAAATCAATCAATCTGCCTAGACTTTGCCCAACTATGTTGCGGTCGGCTTTCAGTCTAACCGGATGTAGCTGAACACCAGTATTTTACATGGAGCGATTGCTTATCTGACCTCCACAACCCAGTACCTAACTGGGTAATACGATTGTCAGACTTTCGGGCTTCTGTTGACCCGTAACGACTGTCAAAGATCCACGAATGACAGCCAATGAAGCCACGAATGACCAACGGCTTAACGTGCTTTCCGAGGCACGGAGGAGTCTCGGTATGTAAAGATGGTCGCCCATCCACAGACCAAACCCAGCACGCGTAGCTTAACCTGGTGGATCGAACCGTACGGCTATTTATTACTTAGCCACGAGCTCCTCTGCTGGCCCAAATGATAGTATTACTTGAAAAACACACATAACACAAATAACATCACGCCTGCCTGTTTTTATCGAAAAGATAGGTGGAAGTCAACTATACCATAAAACATAATTATCTTTTTGTACTGGACAAATAGTAGCTTCCAATCTGTGTTATATTTTTTTGTAATCGGAACAGTACTTCCCGAGATTAGCTCTTACAAACACAAACAGTTTTACCTCTTATATTTTGTAATCACGTTCTCGAAAATGGCTCTAACGATTTCGATGAAAGTTGCAATATAGGGCAATTATGGGGACAAAAAATCGATCTAGCTAGGTATCATATCTGGGAAAATTCGTTTTCTCCGTATTTTAACCCGAGCAGAGCTCGGTCGCCCAAAGTTTAGAACAAGATGGCTACCTTAGAATAATGACATGGCAGCATGGAATTAGTAAGTACCTACTATCATGGCAGCATGGAATTAGTAAATACTAGACATGGAATTAGTATGAACTATCCTATACTATTAAATGAGCATTTTCTATTTTCACCAGAGCATAGTTAGGGAGTTTATAATAATATGTATAACAAATCAGTTAATGTCCACCTCTAAAACATCACTTCGAAATTCGCGAACGGTGTCTCGTTGTGAATCCCCGATGATTTACTTTATAAACAAATGAGTTCGCTTTCGATTTGTGTGCGCTCACTCGAGTGAGGTGAGCTGTGAACTTTACAGAATAGCACTGCTATTATAGACCTTTCTCCGTCAGTTTTAAAGGAGACTGCGACTTCATAATTACGAATCCTTGATAATCCTTTGTAATTTATACACTGTTATTAATCATGTATATCTCTTTGTTTCATGTACCGTCTTTTGGAAACTACAGAGCCCAGCTTGAGTAAGTATTCTACCTAATAGTCTGCATTAATTATTACCTACAACAACAATATTCATAACCGCCTTTGTGGTACCTGTTCGACTCGTTCAAATACAGCATATATCAGAGATATAATTATGTGGTCATATTTAAGCGTGGACCATCAGAAATCATTTATTTTGCAATGAATGTGGGTAGAAAATAAGATGTAAGCATTGTAAAAACAGTTCCAACACACTCTACCTCAAGGCAAGAAAAAGTTTTAAAAAAAAATCAACGGGTTGCACTCCGGGAGTGCTGGCAGAAGTGCAAACTTGAATATTAACGTTGAGCATATATTTTGGAATGGTTAGGGAATAATTTTGCACGAATTGCTTTAATTATCAGTTTAAAAGTACTATCATTTATGTGGTAAAATATAATATTTATTTATTGCGCTATCGTACACAAACATGACAATCTTACGAATTTTCGATCAGCTCACGTGTCCTGACGCGAGTTTAAAAAATTTTACCCATCACAAAAAAGTGCACAACGCCGCTAAAGAAGTTTCACTTAAAAAAATAAAAAAATATAGCTAATTAATTTTACAACCAAAAAAACAAAAAATAAAAGTACTTACAGTTATGTGGATCTACAGCCTTCCTACAAAAACTAAACAACAAAAACAACAATCTTAATTCTATATTTTATTATTAATTATATTATACTTAGGCACATTAACAAACACAAAAATAACATTATAAACTCATATCATTCAAAAAATCTTGTATAGAATAGTAACATTTAAATCTATTAGTAGGTAAGGATGTTAGCCTCTTTTTTAAATATACTTCGTGATTCTTCTTATAGGCATGAGGTATTTTATTATAGATGACGGGCCCCATTGATAGTAACCTTTTTCTTAATAATGCTGTTTTGTGCCTACCCGTAAACATTAAATTTTTGTATTGTGACCTAAAAGATCTCGGACGTGTTCTAATAGCGTCCATTAGGGTAAAAAGGTGTACGTTTTTTCTAACAAATATTGCAACTTCAAGTATATACAAAGACGGAAAGGTAAGTAATTTTAAAGACTTAAGAGGGAACAGGGGCTGCGAGGAATTTGAAAAATAGGTATTTGAAGAAACTATTGCCGTCATCTTACCTCAAGTCTGCCTCCGTAGAGTGCGATAGGGACAGCTGCAACTCGACCGAAAAATTGACGAGATCGACGTTTCGTATTCCCCTTTTTTCTCCTTGAAAACAGAGCCGGTTCAATTATTTTTATCATATATTTTTTTAAGAAAGAGTATGTCTAGGTTCCTATTATTTTCTTTTATGTTAAAAACTTTTCGAATTTGTCTGGTAGTAAAAATGGGGCATTTTTTGTAATTTATGGAGGGTCATATTTTCTTTACCAATAAGTTGCCGAAAAAAAGGAAATAACAGGGACGTGTCCACAGCCGACCTTGATTTTAGGAAAAAAAAAGAATGCTCTGGAGGCATTATTCAGGAAGAAAAAAGGGGAATACATTTGTATGGGGATTCGCAGGCCCTGTACCTTCTTAAAGACACATCAAACTGAACCACTTCTCCATGGAACCAACACTGTTATCACGAAAAAATAATCTGCCATACATTTGGGTCGAGTAAGTGTTAAAGATTTGTATGGAACAGTTGATACTCTTATCGCGATTACGATGTAGCTCCTATAGTGGTACGAGGAGTCGTATATCGCCGGGTTGAGGCTGACTGCTGGCTTCGACCAGGGGGCTTACTCTTCAAACTAATTCCAATTCCAATCTAAAGCCAATACGATTCCAATGTGAATTTTGCAATCACATGATTCGGTACTCTTAATAACAATATTGTCAACATTGGATTGTAATTGGGATTGCCTCGCAATTATTTTGTTGCACGTGAAGTTAGCTATGTTACGCCCCGCAATAGTGTTGTTCAACTCATTACGATAAATTGGTAATAGGGCTTTAAAATGCTTTATCCTTTAAATAACAAAGCTAATAAATAAATATGATATAAATAGTTATTTAAAAAAAAAAATCCTCTCTCTGTAATTTGCTTTAAATTCGTCTTCATTCATAGAAAACGTTTTGTTCGTATATCGCATCATCCGACGCTCATCTTGTCTTTTTTTCAATTGTTTTTTTATGCGAATTATGTAAAACACTGTATATTACTGATAATCGTGTCATATTATACACATAATACTTACTGAAAACCACTTAAAACGCAATACAATTTCTAAAAGTTACACTTATGCTATTAGAAAAATCACAATCAACAAACAATCCCAGCGCAATACTGGCGCAATATACAGCTGTCAAATAAAGTCGAAAGTAGCCTGCCAAGCCCGAACCCGATACCAGTTAGTTCCCTAGAATGGACACTCAATTTAAACAGAATGTGGCGCTAGCGTCGAACTCAAGAGTACGAAAACGTCTATAGATCGGAATTGAAATCAAGAGTAAGCCTCCAGGAGAGGGTTGAAGGGCCCTGCTTGTGGACCGGCCGGGGCTGAGGGTGATGACCAAGTATAAGCGTCCGCTGCATGCTGGTGGTCAGGATACCCACTGAAGCCGTGGCTGCTGGCTGGCTGTGTGACTCGCTCCTCGAAAGCTTGAGGATGTGATGATGATGACGTCACGCCGAACTAGTTGCATCAAGGCTGCGCTTACATTCATGTTCGAGGTCACCAGTATAGAAGTATGTAGAACAGGGTATAAAGTTCACTCATCCTCCATTGAAAAGGGAGGATCCTCCGACCAGACGGGTGTCGTGTCTGGTGGGGTACTGCCCGACGATTGATGTCGGGACGTTATATATATTCTGGTCGCGCGATAAACTCTGCTTGCGCAATGCTGGATTTTTACGTGACGTCATTGTGATAGGTTGTTCGCGTGTGGTGATGTAGATGTCGCCACAGTCTCATAGAAAAAAAAAACTGTTAAGAACCCTTAAGACCACGTATTTCTGATACACGTTGTTTACGAACTAATATTAAGCCTCTTAGATCTATACTAATATTTAGTCCAGAGGGCTAAAGGTACCATTCCGTAACCGACCGCAGGCGGCAACTGCAAGCGACGTGACGCCGCGACACGACTGGTTTCTATGAATGTCTACAAAATACCTTCCGTAGCTAGCGACATGTCGTTGGCAGCTACGGGCGAGTGACAGGCGACACGTGCAGCCCGACCGCAGACCAGTAGTGCCGCCAACGCTCGAGCGATAACACGTTTTTCTATCTTCCATCTGCCGACTGGAATACAGGCTGCTGCCACCTGCGGTCGGGTTTGGAATCATGACTGTAACGACATGACACCGCGACGTGTCGCCTGCAGTTGCCGCCTGCGGTCGGGTACGGAATGGTACCTTTAGACAAGTGACAATCGCTTTCAAAGCGTTTCGTATTTCTACAACGACTTTGAACATGATTGACATAAGCTTTTCGGTAGCTTATGGTCCCATATATTTTTGGCTAGTCCATCTTCGTTATCACTGATAGAATGTTACTTAGTCTAGGCCCTCAGATGTGGGTAGTTGTCTAACCTATGTTATAAAGGCTAATGCCTGTTTTCGCAACCAGTAGGGAACACCTATGAGCGCTGTTGGATTTTCAATGCTAGACTCGCCGCCGAAAGTTGAAAATCTAACGTGCAATAGTTTGTGAATTTAAGTGTCACTTAGTTTGAGTGAGAACGGGCTTTACTTTTATAACTCACATCAGGTCTTAAGAACTAAATTTAGCTGACAAACAAAAAGACCAAACTGTGCAACAACTTAATCCCTGGTTAACCCTTAAACGTTACCTCTTAAAGGGCAAAATTGTAACTCCCAAAACTTAGTCTATATATATATTCTCGCCCTGGACAATACATAATGAGTCTAATTCATCACATATTCACTAAAAGCCTTTATGACGCCTTTGGGAGCGTGACATGGAAATTAGCTTAGCCATGTTAGGGTAAAAGCTACTATAAACGCCTTTTTGACTTATATTTTTTAGGTTATTTTGTAGAGCAGGGCAATTTGTTGGCGTTGACTTTTCGGTGCAATGTTTATTTATTTATTTTATTATTTATATACACACAGTAAAATAGATACAGATATGAAATTTATAAGTATTGAGTACAAAGGTACTGCTTATTTCATAATAAATTTCAGCAGACACCTGCGAACAGAGAAATGAAAGGAAATGTAGATAATAATGAGATTCAAAATGAGACTCTATAAATGTAATAAATTATTAATAATGTTTGAATTATGAGTTTTAATAATATCTAAATACTCTTGAAACCTTAATCATGATCCTCTTCTTGATATTAGCTGTAATAATCTCACCATAATAATCGAAATTGGATGAAAATCTAATGGTCTACATAATAGGAAAAAAATATTTGTATGACCTACAAGTAGTTTTTTTTAATTTATTTTTTCTAACTGAACTGAACAGACAGCTGTGCTGCTGGGGAGTTTGTTGCGCCACTTCTTCCCAGCTGAAGCACTAGGAAGTGGTGAAGGGTGGGCGGTTTGGGGGACTGTCTTATGTAACTTTGACGTTCGAGAAGTGCTGATCCTCAGCCTAGTTTGAATAAATGACTTTTGAATTGGAATTTGAAGTTGTTCCGGGTCTGGCTGTTTGTGTATGTGAGTGTTTGGAAACGCACCCACAAAAAACAAAAAACAAAAAAAAATTGAAACCGTATTCCTTTTAACGCGTTTCCAGAAGTTGTAAAAGAAAATATTGTCTATTTAACGCCTTGCATAATATTTTCCGCATCGCCCAGTATCATCCCAACAGAAAGAGTTTTCCCTATTTAGGGTTCCGTACCCGAAAGAACCCTATTGCTAAGCCTCCGCAGTCCGTCGGTTTGTCTGTCAGCGGGCTGTATCTCATGAACCGAAATAGGTAGATAGTTGAAATTTAATAACAACAAATAATGTGTTGTGTGTGTTGCGTAAAGCAAATTATTTTACATAAGTACTATTGTATAGAATCAAGTTTTTCTAACTATTTAGACAGCTTTGCAGCTGGGAAGTTTGTTGCGCCACTTCTTCTTCCCAGCTAAAGCACTAGGAAGTGGCGAAGGGGGGGGCGTTTTTGGGGGACTGTCTTATTTAATTTTGACGTTCGAAAAGTGCTGATTCTCAGCCTAATTTGAATAAATGACTTTTGAATTTGAATTTAATAAAAAATTAATAATGTTAATAATTAAAGGGGTTATTTGTATATTTTTTTGTTTTAATTTAACATTATTACATTTTTATTATTTGTTGTTATTAAATTTCAATTCACCAATACTCAACAATACAAAAACGTATTTTTTTCGGCGTTTTTTGCTATTACGAGTTCGTCTCACACTTGGCCGGTTTTTTGTATTGAAATGCACTGCGCTGCAGCCCAATGTGGCTGTAATGTTTGCTTGCCTTGACAATCACATAAATTTAAGAGTCTCATAGTCAACATTTTTAGAGTCCATAATACCTCAACTCTTTTGTTAGCCTACAATGCGTCCCACTGCTGGGCAAACGGCTCCCCTTTTGTCTTCAAAACCTCTCTGTCTTCAGTAATTTCGAGCCATGTTGGCTCTTCATCATCATCATCGGCAGCCTTGTTCCACCCACTGCTAATTAAATTCACACCGAGACGTGACGCGACGCGACGATTTTTGAAGAGGCCAGTGGTTTCACACTGTGCAGCGCGTCGCCGCGAGACGGATCGCGTCGTCGCGAGGCGCATCGTGAAGTCGCTGGCAGCGCCACACCTCACTGCGCAACGAGACACAGCGCGGCGCAGCAAGACTCCGCGTGGAATAGCGGAACCTGTCTTTGTTCGCCGCGAGATCCCGCCCCGCTAGCTAATAAATAGACATCTCACCACGACGGCTCCAGGCTGCGCCTCGCGGCATCGCGCTGCTTCACGCGACTTCGCGAGACGCAGCGCTGCTCTTGCACGCCGCGCCTACCAGCAAAGCACCGCTGCGTCGTGATGCGTCGCGCTCGAGGCTCAGCGCGGCGTAGCGTGACGCCGCGGGCCATTTTCGAATTATCTCAATTAAATGAGTATCTTTTTGAGTAGTAAATAAAGTTATATTTTGTATCACAATCTTAAAAAGTGCGCGCTACGTCGCGTCGCGTCACGTCTCGGTGTGAACCGACCCTAAACCTCCTTCCTTTTGTGCTATGCTTCCCTGGTCCGTGCGAGTTTCATCATGTTGGCTCTTAGTACAAATAAATAAACAGTCAATACCAATAGCTAGCATTCCTGTATCGGAATGTTTCGTTGTGATTTTACTCAGAAGTTAATTCGATTTGTTTGTGTATCGGCAAAATATCAAGCGTAGAACAACTGGACCATATTCGGGAATATTTATTTTGTGATTGACTACCAGTTTATTTAGCGACAGTATTTCATAATATTATAAAAACGACATGAGATTCATCTGATTTCTGGAACCAAATAATTTACATAATCAGTTTTCGATCACTGTAGATACTGACCTAGAGTTGCAGAAAGTATGTAGTTCAAAAAGATTTTCTGGCAAAGACATACACTATATTCTGATAAAAAGGTACTCAGAAAGAGAGAAAGTATCTTCGTTGAGCGCAAACGCAAGATTATCAAGAGATTAGAAAGTCGATACTCAAGCAAATTATTAGGTATATCGAAATCGCGATACAGCTATAATGCCTAGCTACACTACTTCTAAACGAGCTTACTCGAGTGCTGACTACTTACATTATCCTAGTTATTGCGAAATATACATTTAATAGGAGAGATTTACGTATTTTACATACTACTACAGCTTTTGCCCACGAATTTGCCTGCGTGAAGATCGAAAAAATAACTATAAAAGACTTCCCATGGAAAATAAACATTGCGTCAACTTTCATGGTGATCGGTCAAACGGTGTTGAACTTTATCAATCTCATATATACCAACATCCATTTTTATATATTATATAGATTTTTTCAACCTTCCCAAATCATCATTTAACCTAACAAAACCCCTTCTTTACAGGACAACCTCAATAAGCTCTCCCCAAGCGAAGTCACCAGCTGGAAGCAGCGCTGGAGCGGCTGCAAGCGCATCCACAGCACCTGGAGAGAGGACGCCAACAGCCCACAACAAACAGCTGCAAAATGTCAAGGGACAGGATCATCCGCCGCACCCATCTGTAAGTAGAAGTTTTGGACTTTAAAAGGGGAGTTTGTGTTTTTCTATCGAAAATGGGAGTTGGTGGGATTTAAAAAGGGAGTTTGTGTTATTGAAAAGGGAGTTTGAGGGATAGAAAAGGGGGGGTTTGTGGGATTGAAAAGAGTAGTTTGTGGGATAGAAAAAGGGAGTTTGTGGGATTGAAAAGGGAGTTTGTGGGATAGAAATGGGGAGTTTGTGGGATTTTAAAAGGGTTTGATGTTGTCGGTAGTCAATGTTGATGATGATTGTGTAGTAATGAAGTGTGATTGTTGTGTTGTAGTTTTTATTTATAAAGAATATTTGTGTAGGTGAAATGCAAGTGAGTGTGTGTTCAGAGAAGATTTAGGGACGCAGGCATCTTTTAGTAAGTCGGTATGTAAGAGTAGGATGATCCTTAAGTAGATCTGAATGTTGAAAAGAACAATGTAGGAGATGAATTTAAGCCGAAACTATTATGAATCAACACTTCATTAGAGAACTATATTAATATAAGTCCAGATATACCTACTAAGAAAGGTGCTAGTAGTAGAAGCAAATTAAATTAATAACAGTAAGAAATAGACCGATATTAGATGTCAAAGTAAAATAAATATAAACATTACAATTATGATTTGGTGTGTTTATCAAGATAAACTTTAATTTAACGTCAATTACCTCTGTATTTGATAAAGTAAGAGGACTCAAATTGGGGAAGATACAAAACATATATAAATGTAGATACGATATATTAACTGAAGGTTATATTGTTCCACTTACGTGTGGTTTGGATACGACACTTCACCCTGACATTTGCGGAAAGCTCCTCAATTATTCATGGTATGCCGTGAAGGGATTCCCTTCACAATATTTTCTTTAAATTTAACGACAGGAATAATGATAATATCGGCGTGGGAAAAGTTACAATTTAGATTTCGAAATTGATTGAAATATACTAAGCAGAGATTTTCTTTTCTTTTTATAGATACCTATACCTACTGATCTAAAGAAAGCTAGGCATTATAAAACATAACCTATTCAAATTGAGCAATGAAAACAAGTAAGTCTTGGAAAACGAATCCTAAAAACAAATGAATGTGTTTTAAATGAGCTCTGATTTATCCAAATGACGTTCACTAGGTAGCAGCACTGAGACGTCTGGTCCGGGCACCTGTCAAAAGTGTCAATGCGCCTATATTTTCTTTAGTTGTGACTGAATGATGAAGGAATGAATGAAACGAATGACGAACGTCATCATAATATCTTAAATCATTGGCGGAATGGAAGACCTCTTTTAAAGTGGTGCCAACTGGTGGCGTGAATTTGTATGAAACCCTCATTGACATGTGATTCAGTACTCTTTGCAGTTAATACTATTTTAGTACAAGGCTTAGAAAATAAATGAAGCCAGAATTTGAGTAAGATTGAAATCAAGCAATGAAAAACATTCTTAAAAATGATAAGGCAAGTCTATTCAAATCTAGAAAGGTACCTAAACAAGGGGATATTCTAGATAAGTTTAGTATCATAGATAAAAGAACAGATCAAATGTTTATTAGGTAGTTAAGACAATAAGGAGGCTTCTGAGTAAGCATTAAATGATGGAAAGATTTTTATTTAAAATAGAAAAAATATGATTAAACCAAAGATTTCAATCGTTGATTCGCCCTGCCGCGTCAAAAGATGGTCGCGTTTCTGTTTCGTTTTGACTCCCCAAAGTCACATAGGTATGTAGCTTGACTTGATTGTCATGGAAACGCCATTATTATTGCGTGAGCTCACCCAGTATGGACACTTTTTGTGCGACTTAGTACGGTGAGGCAAATCTAACAATTTAAATCTTGGGGTTAAACAGAAAAAAAAATGTTACAAAAAGATTAAAACACAAAAACAAATCAATAAGTATAATGTTTTGTTGTTTGCAAACGAAAACATTGAATTGGAAATAGCCACCGAATGAAAGGTTTTGTTACCAAAAGTTTTGACTAAAGCCTTATTGGAAAACGTTTAGATTGATTCAAGTTAGTGAATAGTTTGAACGTTACAAACTAAAGTACCGGCGCAAACTGTGCGTCTTATCGCTGCATCTAGAAAAAGAGCTGTCGTTTGCGTCTGCGACTAGTCGTTACGACAGACATCGTGCAGGAAGTGATCATTTTCTTTGCGTATTGGAAAGAGACATGAGATGAAATGAAATTGTTTATTCTGTAAATAGGGTATTGGAATCACTTTGACACGTCATCTTAATTTTTTTTAAATTAAAAGTTAGCTAGATGAGTTCGGCGTTTCCTATCTGACTACTCTGAGAAGAAAGGCCGAAGCAAACTCAGAGGTCACAGTCTCTTTTAAAGTTCAGACATAATCTTGGTCAGGCCATATGAGGACCATGTAGATTTTGATGACGTTCGTGTAGTTCATCTTGTGAGTACAAATAGGGCCGTTAATTGCACTTGCTTGGTGCTTAAGATGTGAAGGCGAAGCACATCTGAGTGTCGTCGGTTGTGCGCGTGCACCGTGCGTCTAGTAACTGAGACAAGTTTCGAGAGCGTGCTACTCCCCTAGCCAATCGTTGCGACTCTGCAACTCGACGCCAAATATTCGGAGCTTTGAACAAGATATGTGAAAATTGTCGGCCGCAGCCTGTCGTTACGTCTGTCGCAGACGCATGTCGCATAATGTGCGCCATGTCAAAGTATTGATAGACATAGAACATAGTGATTGGATCAATGAAAATGTATATCTACCCGATTTTCATTAGATTTGAACTGAAAAATATTTAGGTAAGTATAGCATACAGAGGACTGCTTGCCCGAGTCGGTGCGTGGATGGGTGAGCATCTTTACATACCGAGACCCCTCCGTGCCTCGGAAAGCACGTAAGCCATTGGTCCTGGCCGTCATTATTGCATCGTATTACCGATTAAGTATACATAGGACTAGTATGTAGATGGTATTGGAAAAAGACTTAGCTGAAATTATTCAACCAATTTCGAAATGGAATTACTGTAGGTTAATTGGAAAATTATAAAATTGGAAAATGTTTTCCAAACGATTTGAATTCAGACAAAATGTAAGCAGGCCATTTTGAATGAAGAAGTTTTGAAGGGCGGGCGTTTTTGGGGGACTGTCTTTTGTAATTTTGATGTTCGAAAAGTGCTGATTCTCAGCCTAGTTTGAATAAACGACTTTTGACTTTTGAATTTGAATGGAACAATAGGTAATAAGATCTTGTAAGCTTTTTAGTTTCAAAATAATTGATTAATCTGGCTTCTTTAAGAAAACAAAACAGAGATTATTCATGTAGTAAAGAAAAAAAAGGATGATGAATGAGAGAAATTAATATTTACACTTTTCACAAAATAATTATTTATATGTCTAGATAGAGTGTCGCGCTGCAAAAGAACTAGAGGCTTCACCAAATAGAACGCGTACTTAACGCACTAAGTACAGCGCAGTACGCAACGCTAGTGTGGCGACGTTGGTTTCTAGCGCCAGCGACACTCTGTTTGACAGTAAACGTACATCATAGTGTAACACAATTCAGCGCTATAGCGCGGCGTCAGGCTGGCGCTATAACGCACGCTAAGTACGCGTTCTATTTGGAGAAGCCTTAAAACAAACAAACCAACTTTGTTATGCTGTTGTGCGTGACAGCCACGTCTTACACTCCCGCCACGCCATTGTGCTTTTCTAGTGTGCCTGCATTTAGCGGCCTGCGGTTGGACGAGTTTTTCGACGAGTTCACTGCTTTGGCTGTCTATCTAGACATATTTATATCTTTGTAAAAATAAAAACATTCAATAATTGGTAACTTATCGTAGTTAAGTTTGGTCCACAGTAAGTAACTGATGAAGATGTTAATACTAATTATGTGTGTTTATAATTAATTATAATAATTATAATTATGTTTTTAGTCAATGTTGGATGTTACTGGCTGCTCTTATAATGAAATTGATTGTTTATTATACTTAGTATTATAGATATTTCCTCTAGGTGTCTCAGAAATATATATCTTACTATTATCTATTTAATGTGTGTTTATAATTGTTCAGTTTTTGTAGTGAGTCACAGTTCGTAAAATACTTTATTATTTTTAAACCATAGTACTTAAATTCTACGTACTTTGAACCGAGTACGTTAAACTGTTGGCCCGGTTTTTTTTATAGATTTTTGACAGTCGTTACGTGTAGTCAGAAGCCTGAAAGTCTGATAACCAGTCTTACAAAGTGGTACCGTATTATCCAGTAACTGGTTTGTGGAGGTCTGATAGGCAGTCACTCCATGTAAAGTACTGGTATTCAGCTGCATCCAGTTAGACTGGAAGCCGACCCCAACAGTTGGGAAAAGGCTAGTCAAATTGATTGAAATACATAAGTTCTGCTAAGTAATGTAATTTTTCTCGGAGACTTGAGATTCCCGAATGAGTCGCTTCAAGAATATGTTCGCTTGTTAGAAAAACATAATTCGAAATGACTGATACTCAATCACCTACTATTAAAGGTGATATTTGCTCCTTGACGAAACCCGGTGTTCTTCCAACTATATAAATTTCCTTCGAATAAAAAAATAAAATAAAAATTCATGCTTAGAAATCCATAGAATATTAGTACAGTAAAACTTATAAAACTAGTGTTAGTAGTTCAAAAAAAACGTTATAAATACTTATTTCCTAATATGGGTATTAACCCAGAGCTGGGGCCTTATGTCATCATTATTACACTGCGAAAAAAGGATGGTGCTAGCGGCCTTGTATAGCTCCGTCTCTCACTCACACTGGAATAATGGCGGTGAATAATTAATACGTCATAATACGGCCCCTGGACGGTTAATAATAGGTTTCTAGTTTTGGATTGCACTTTTCATCTAAACGTGATTTACTTACTGATAAAAATAATTGCATTATTCAATATACATAGAGTCTTGAGCTTATTCTTTAACTAAACGGACTGATTGTTAAACCGAAGGATAGAAAAAAACTTTGATTTTTCATGTGTTTTAATAAACTTTATCCAAACAAAATGTGGGGCGAATAAGGACTATCAAATGTGGGGCGAACGCAGAATCCTTTTCGAAAATCCTTTTAAAATACTGTGACTAACTACAAAAACATAGATGTATACCAAAAAAAAATGTAAGGCTTTTCCTTATACTTAATGTGTGTTTCGTTAAAAAAGAGGATAGTTCGGAAACTTTTACTTAACAAGCTTTCTTTTTACCATCTATATACGACTTTCTTTTACTACTTTATTACGACTTTTATAGCACTCTTATTGCTTTTATAGTTTTTAAACACTAAACATTTTAAACTTTAATAATTAAATAATACTAATATTATTTTCACATTAATGTATTCTTCAATTTTCATTAAAAAAATATGTACATTATGTAAACTATATTAACTTATTATTAGTTCGTGGCTAAGTAATAACAGCCGCACGGGTCGATCCATCAGGTTTAGCTACGCTTGTCGGGGTTGGTCTGTGGATGGGTGGCCATCTTTAGATACCGAGACTCCTCCGTGCCTCGGAAAGCACGTTAAGCCGTTGGTCCCGGCTGTCATTCGTGGATCTTTGACAGTCGTTACGAGTAGTCAGAAGCCCGAAAGTACTACCCAGTTACTGGGTTGTGGAGGTAAGATAGGCAGTCTCTCCATGTAAGATACACGTATTCAGCTGTATCCGGTTAGACTGGAAGTTAGGCAGATTGATGTATACTATATTCATATAAAACTAACCATTTACACTAGGTACTTAATTAACTAACTAAAAATATAAACATTAATAAAACAAAAAGGACACTTTGGCGTACAAGTACCTACCTACTTTTCCCTACCATTGATATCGCTAATTCTTAAGAATAATACCTCAAATTGCTCAACATGATTGCGGTGTATGTGTAGGTATGTGTGGGTGCCTGCACCATTATTAATATGTTGTGTCACGAGCACAGTAATAAACTAGCATCCATTCGAAAAGGTGGTTTCATTCGATAGCTGACAGACCAATGATCCTCCGTTATATCTAAAATACTGCAGCATATTTTTTTAAATAAATATATGATAAAGTTGAGGATTAGCGTAAAGTATAACGTTTGACGAAAACCCGAATCCATAAAAATGTATCTACAGAAAAAAAAAAACATTGTTACTTATATATATGTCACTACAGGGATTCAGCAGAATATCAGCGTCAGGTGTATTTGCCTGGCACATGCTGAGCTGGACTCCCATTTGGTGCAACCTTGAGACGCACACCGCACTTTTTTATGTTCGTTGTCAATCCATTATTTTAAAGTGTGTCATAGCCAATAGTGTCATCACAATGTCTTGTTTTCTTCCTTTTTTATTTGTTTTTTATATTGGCACCTTGCAGCTATTTCCTAATAGCTAATTAGTAATTATTTAATCGTGTTTTTGTATGTTGTGCTGTTTTTTTGTGTGCACTAAATAAACGATTTAATCTTATATTAAAAATACTTCTAATTAGATCATGAAACGTTGCATAACAACTGAACTAACTATAAAGCAGATACTGCGTAATTTTATTTTTCCAACTATGTTCACCGTAAAAAAAAATTGCCTACCTAAACTATCGGCACCTTGGAGCCTTCGCCCCGCCGCTCAGAGTCACTCTCACTCATTAGAGTAGTGAGAGTAGCGAGAAGTGTGCGAGCGAGATAAAGAGTGAATTTGAGCTGAGGTATATGCCCTGATCATTCATTAATCTGCCCTTATGCCAATTTATTTGCGGTCGGCGCAACATGGCCCTTTCTTCCATACTTCTCTATTAATCGTCATCTCGAATGTCACCCCTTTTCTAGTCATATTCTCTCTCTTTCTGTATTTTCTCTCCTGTTACCTTTAATCCATCCAAAGGATGTCTGTAAAAGATCGCTTTAAGCGATAAGACCGCCCATTGTGTCAAAATTTCTAAATTGATGTCTGTAATTTTTATGGTGTACAATAAAGAGTATTCTACCTATCTATCGATCATCTTTCACACAGCCCATCCATCGTTTCTTTGGTCTTTTCATACACAAAACTTTCCTCATGACATTTTTGGAAAATGTTGGCACCGGTGACTGAAAAGTTCAACGCACACAACTTTTCGGTCACCGGTGCCACTTTCAGACTGCCTCTTATGTACTCATTTCTTATTCTATCCATTTGTGTAACACCACACATCCCTCTTAGCTTTCTCATCTCAGCTGCATGCAATTGCCTTTCATTCATCCCCTTTGTGGCCCAACATTCTGATCCATGCAAGACAGCAGATCTAACCATTTTTTTTATATATCTTCCCCTTACGTTTAAAGGGAATACGGGAGTCGCAGCTTATGTCCTACCATATAACTATGTGGTATATGGCCTCTTAACTCTTAAATTATTTTTATAAACAATTCATAAATAATAAAATTCATTGTTATGATTACATTTTGCAACATAATCTTGGCGTAGTACCTACATCAAATTCCTAAACGATGCCAGTAACCATTAAAAAGTTTCCTCATTCGGAGACCATCCTGGCTGCAGCATCCAATCACGTGATAAAAAGTGATATAAGACCGCCGATGTAAATTCATGTAGAACGCTGGTAACTAGTACCGATATGCCAGCGCTTATCGGCGCCGTCAAGCGCTGGTTGTCAACGCTGGCAGGCAGTTTTTATACTGTTTGCCAAATCAGCGCGAACCGTCGCCGATAAGCGCCAACTAGTTCTTGTCTGATTAGTCGACGCCAGTTCGCGCTGATTTGGCAAGAAATATGCAAACTGCCTGAACCGATCGGGGTGTCATCCCTGCGCATATCGGCGCCGGTTATCAGCGTTCTATTATACACGAATGCGGCCTAAAATAAGATTGTTATTACCAAATCATCAATTCGAAATTCAAACGATGTCTCGATGATTGATTTACTTTATAAAAACAAATTAATGTGCTCGTTTTCAAATTGTGTGTGCTCACTTGAGTGAGGTTTCAAGTGAACTTTTTAATGTTCAGGCATATAATTTATTTCGCAAAACTTTACAGAATAGTATTTATATCTGCCGGGGTTGCGGGAAAGTCCGAAAGGGATACCGTGCCCCCTGGCAACGTACAGGCTACTGAAGGAACACGGGTGGGTTTTAGGCAGTAAGAGTCTGACACGCCCTTCCGCTCCGCCCAGAGCGGGAGAAGTTATTTGATAATTTGCCATCGAAAAAAATAAATTAAAAAAATAGAACCTATATAAGATTTTCTTCAATTGTCAAGCTACCATTCAATTGTTTTTTGTCTTAATAAGACTTATCAAAAGTCTGTCTCAGAACAATAACAGTTGCAATCTTACCCCTTTTGCCTTGAATTTATATATAATCCTATGCCTAACTAAACAATGAAGCCTTTCAGCAGTTGTGCTGGTCTAGACTGATACTTCCTTTGTTGAGAGGAAGTATCAATCTCGTGTCAAACTGACATACTCGCAATAGAACCTATTTGCAAATCTCCATAAAAAATGACAGCTACTTAATCTTTCTTATGTTTATGTTCCGAAAAAAAGTAAACACAGTCGGGTTTTTTTAGCATTGGACTAGAACTGCTATTCAGTAAAGCTCACTCGGAACCTCACTCAAGTGAGCGCACACAATTCGAAAGCGAACTCATTTGTTTTTAAAGTAAATCATCGCGGGTTCACAACGAGACACCGTTCGAATTTCGAATTAATGTTTAGATACATTTTCTTCTGACATTTAGCCTTTACGTCAATGATTCTGAATCCTTGAAATTTGACTCGGAACGTCTTCATATATATTACAGATATGTAACGTCTTCGTTTTGATGACCCACACCCTAAGGTTATATGCTCTATAAGTAAAAATAATACAAAAAGTCCTAGAACTAGAACTATGGAATTTTGGAACCATTGTCCAAAAATCCATAGCTTCGAAGATAACATAACACACTAGACTCTCGATGTGTTTATCTAAGTTTCATTGATAAGTACGAGTAAATCATTTTCATTCAAACTAATCATTCATACTTAAAGCTAAGAAAATGCGACGTAGTCATATTTTTTTTATGGACAAAAATAATCTGAATGAAATGTCTAAAAAAAATATTTCAATATAACCTATATGTTGCGTAAGGGTGTTTTACATAAATAAAACATCCTGACTGTCGAATATTTTTCATTAAAAATGAAAAAAAAAAACACGCCAGTTGATTGTTTGACATGGTCTCATTAATGCTCTAGAGTTATGGGATATCAAAACGAACGCCTTGTACATGAAGTCGTATATGTAAGGTCCCATTAAAATACATGGACAAACTTTTAGAAATCATTCAGACCACCAAAATAAGGACGATGGTAAAAAAATATAAGAAAAACGCATTAGATGATAAAAATGTTGGTTACCCAATGCCATTTATTATTTTAGGTCAAAATAAAATCACTTTAAACAGCGTTTTTTTTTTTTGGTTGGCTATCTTGATTAGACGTACTGAACGCTGTGTTAAAATTTGTCCATCTATTTTAATGGGACCTTGTACATATATGTTTAACAGTATCCTTTATTAGCCCTCCTTAAAACCGATACACGTACGAGACGAAATAAATAATTCATCTCAAGTAATAAAGACTACCTCTTACCCGACACAGGTGGTGCCAAAAATGCGGATTGTTTTGTTTTTAGGGGTATCTTTATCTTGAAAGACGTAGTGAATCTATATGAGTAGGGATTTTGGTAGTAAATAACATTAAAAAAATACAATAGATGACGCGTAACTGTTCTTAATGAGTCATAAAGAACTCTGTAAGAAATCTGGATCTCAATCTGTGTTGATCTAGCAATCAAGCTAGCATTCAAATGCTTTTTGTCTTTCTTATTATTATTTATTTATCATAAACAAAGTTTATAAGAATCTTAACTTAAGAACTATGCCCCGCAAAACCGTTTTCACAGTTTGTCTGTGGGAACAGGGGCCTGATTATAAAGTATTAATGCCATCATTATTCCACTGCGAAAAAAGGATGGCGCTAGCGGCCTTGTATAGCTCCGTCTCTCACTCACATTGGAATAATGGAGGCATTATTACGTCATAATACGACCCCTGAACACATATTACAAATAAGGTTTATTAGTGCGGACACTTTATTTCCACTTATTGTACTTATAAAGTATCAAACAATAATATAACAATAATAAAGGAAATCTTATTCCTTCGATTAAAAGACTTATAGATCTTATAGAAATACTTAATTACTTATTTGCTCTCCATCAACAATCTGCAAACCGCTGAAAAATCTGTCAAGTCTGCAACGGTCTGTCTCAGAACAATAATTATAACAGTTGCAATCTTAACTCTTTTCCTTGATATTTATGCCTCACTAAACAATGAAGTCTTTCAGCAGTTGCGCTGATTTAGATTGATACTTCCTCTGTTGAGAGGAAGCATCAATCTCATGTCAAACGGACATACTCGCAATAGAACCTATTTGCAAATTTCCGTCAAAAATGACAGCTACTTAGTCTTTCTTTTGTTTATGCTCCAAAAAAAATGGGTGTTTTTTTTTTGCTTTGGACTAGAACTGCTATTCTAAAGAGCCATAAAGACCTCTGTAAGAAATCTGGATCTTACACACTAACTTATTCATTGTAAAATTTTAGGAAAATCATCTACTTTTACAATTTTTGTAAATATGTGAGCACCATGTATCTATCACATAATTAATTTATCTGCTGTTGCTTCATTTTTAATTCTTAATTCTTTTTACCTGTTGTGGTATAGTAATTTTATTCTAAGTGTATCCTCACATATAATTATATAACTAATGTACTTATACAAAATATTGTAAAACATTTTAAAAGAGTAACGGTGGAGTTTCTTGCCCATTCTTCTCCATGCGAATACTACCTTTGGGAAGGGGCGACTAGAATCAATTCAATTTTTTCTTGTAAATTTTGACGTTCAAATGTGCCTTATTGCCTATTTGAAATAAATGATTTGACTTTGACTTTGACTCTATCTGTTCTGATCTGGATTTCTAACAGGATTCTTTATGACTCTGAGTTACTAAATACCTATACGTCGTCTATTGTAATTTATAATGGATTTTCTCAAAGTCACGTCAGAGGTCAATTAACTAAATAACATAAAATTACGCCTGTTTTTCTTGAAGGAAAGACAGATTTACATTTCGCCAGTTATGTTAGCCTAGCTAGGGGGTATCCCAGTGGTGACTAACGAGTTGTAGGTCATGGGTTTGAACCCATGCAGGCACTTTACTTTGTGTAAATAATTTCATCACCACCACCTGCTCTCAAAACGGTGAAGGAAAATATCGTGAGGAAATCGGCATGTCCTAGAACCAAAAATTCGAAGACATGTGACATCTACCAACCGCACTGGGCCCGCGTGGTAGATTACAGCCCATCTCGAATAGAGTAGGCCTGAGTCCTAGCAGTGGGAACATTATAGGCTGATTATGAACACAAACCCAGCTATATAACGGGCTACTTCTAAGAATTTCCATTTTTCTTCTTCTAAAACACAGCCTATTTTACAGTTTGGTTTTACCCACACAACGAAAAGCTCTCAGGGTTTATCTGTTCTGGCGACCTGTTCATTAAGATTTCACAAAAATGTTAATAAGATAAGATAAGATATTTTATTTTGTAAAACATGAGTAAGTACAATACATGTGCATTGTGGATGGAATTACAAATAGGAGCTACATGTTTTGCCCGTTAAAGCGTACAAAAAACAAGAGAAATTATGGTTACATGCATACAACTACATTATCAATACAGCCGTTTAGAAAACAACTTAAGGCTCGTACAGACCAGCGCGACGCAACGCCGCGACGCGACTCGAACAATACAATTTCTAAGAAAACTTCACGGTATAACAATAACCGGTGTCGCGTCGCGCTGTCGCGTCGCGCTAGTCTGCATGAAGCTTTAACTAACTGCCGTAACAGTTTAAGATAAACATAGAATAGCTAAGACATAAAAGAACAAACAAATTAATTAACAATTAGTAACTAGGAGAAATGTCGCAATAACGTTCCTATATTTACTTAATTTCGCGCATTTAGGAACTCTGCTCTTAATTACTACATTAATACTTTTATAATGGTGATAAGAACGATATATGTCCTCGAAACAGACGAGACCCATACAGGCTCGTAGTAAGCAATGTTCCTAGGCTTGCAAAATATAGCAAAAGCTGCTTAGCTATGTGTGTACGGATTTATAATAAATTACCTGGTGATTTTAAATTGTTAAATACGAGATACTGTTTTAAGCGGAAATTGAGTGCATGGCTTAGCCAAAATAACTTTTATAGTCTGAAACAGTTTTTTGACACAAAATGTTAGTTAAGTACTTACTTTCTTTTTATTCTCGATTTTGCATGCTGAGTCTAAACCCGGCAAAACATGTTTGTACTATTTTAAACTGTAAAACCTGTTATACCATGTTTTGAGCAAATAAATATATTGTCATTATCATTATCAATCATTTATAGGTATATTAATACATACATTAGGACAAGTTTTGTGTGGGGAAACATTTTGTTGGTGCTTATAACTTTTCGAACTCGTTTTGTATAACGTTTGCAAGTCTTCTGGAAGTTTATTGAGGAAAAAAGGTACTTCCCGCCTTGGGGAACGAACTCATGACCCCTCGGATCAGCAGTATCGCTTAGTAAACTAGGCCTAACCCGACCAATTTCGACTCATTTCGATTCCCTACAAAATGGTTGAGAAGCTATCGAATTACGTAATACATTTTCGTAAACGATTACGACTAATCTGTTTCATTTTGACAGTTCAACAACATTCATTGCGTTATTTACGTTGTTGAGTAGACATTTTTGTCGAACTTATGAAGCAATGGATTAGCAATCTGTTTCAAAACGATTCAGATTCTGATTGATCGTGTATTACGCAATAAGTATACAGGATGGTGCTGATCCACGCGTCATGTTCGTGAACGTGCGCCGTCAGTTGAGCGCCTTTTTAGGGTTCCGTAGTATACAAGGAACCCTTATAGTTTCGCCATGTCCGCCTGTCTATCCGCGGCTTAGCTCAGAGACTCTTGGTACTAGAAAGCTGTAATTTGCCATGGGTATACATATTAATCACGCCGACAAAGTGGTAAAATAAAATTATGAAAACATTTTTTTCTGGGTACCTCCCCTACACGTAAAGTGGGGATGTTTTTTTGTTCTCATTCTATTCCATGGTGTGGGGTATCACTGGAAAGATCATTCAAAAATATTGGTTTGGATTCAGGCATCCGTTTGCGAAATATTAAACTTTAAAGTGGTAATTTTTGTTAGATTCAAGTATCCCTGCCTATGGTTGCATATGGTTGGTTTTGGATATGTGAAAAAAATCACGCCAGTAGTATATATAACGAAATTAAAAATAAAACTATCACAACTAAGTAGGCTTTACAAGTTAACGAGTAATAATGGACCAACTTACATTTGCGGTTGCAAAAGCTCTCTCTGTTTTTCAACTACAAAGTTAAGTTTGTTCTTGCGTTAATTCGTCCCAACTACGGAACTTTTCATTGTGCGTGGTCCGACACACACTTGGACGGTTTTTTAAATCCTATATTTGGAATTGTTTTTTTTTTGTTCTCTTCTGTATAGAAGCAGGATTTTGTAATAGAACACACGCCATAGAATCTACATTCATATAACAAAATCAACCTAATATTAGCGCTGCACTATATTTAATCAAGACTATTTAAATTAGTAGATTATTCTTATGTGATTATATTGTCGTGCCATGGCGAAGTCATTCTTTTTATTAAAGAAATAAAGATGACAATCCTACCAAATTTTCAAAAATATCAATCAGCAAATTTTATTTATTTAACCATTTATGTACACACATATATAAACAGACAAGAAGAAAAGAACAGAAAAATATGCACAAAGGTGATGCTTATTTCTAAAGAAATCTCTTCCAGCATACCTTTCGCAGCATAATTTTCGAGTTCTAATGGTGGCTCCTCAATTCGTCTGAATTGAGGAGCCACCTTAAACATCCTGTAACTTTTTAAGGGTTTTACTACAAATTCCAGGACTACGCCTACAAAATCGTCTAATTTACTACGTACTAAATTTTGGTAGTAAAAAAAAAGTTTAAATATGAGACATGGCTCCTCAATCCATACGGACACAATAGATAGGTATTAACAGACTTGGTTTTACATTGGACCTCACATCTTTTTGCGTTAGAAGAACAGCGTTGCGAGACTTGAATTTTTTTACATGTTATTTTTTTGATGGAATATAACATTCTACTGGTGAAAGAATTTTTTAATCGGTCTTGTCGTTTTGAGCCTATTCATATATATATTTTTTTTAATCTCTTTACTAACATAGTGGTGTTAACTATAGCAAAATAATTAACTGTAGCCATTCCGAAATAATAGTACCAACTGCAGCTACTAAGTCAAACTTGTAATTAACAAAAGAGGTGTAATAATTATAATTAAAACAACAAAATAAACAGTTATACATGACTGCTCCAGACTAGTTTTGAACTAAAACTAACTACGAACGAGCAAGCACTATGGTTTAACTCATTTAAACTTTATTTTAGCTCTATCAGCGAGAATAAATGAATTTGTATAAAATTTACTGTTTACTAAGTAATATTTAGATTCTAGTCTTGTTATACAGGGTGGCGATGGGTCCCCCCTTTATAGCAGAACTTTTTATGTCATAATATTATTTTGCATAACAGCGCATAGCATAAACTTCATTTCGCAGAAAATCGTTTGGCATACACTCATTTATAATACATTAAAAACGCATAATTTTGTAAGTCAGAATCATCTTTAGGCATAAACTTCATATCCATAATAATTAAAAAGTAGAACCATCATATTGCAGAAAGTTCACTATCAGAATAGTCTTTTGGCATACATACATTTCATATCGATAATCATTAAAAGGTAGAACTATCATATCTCAGAAAGTTTACAGTTAGAATCATCTTTTGGCATACTTTTCATATCCATAATAATTGAAAGACTCATGTATCACATTACGGAAAATTCATAGTTCATGCATGGTGTAAGCTTGTTTGCATGCAAACAAGCATACACCATGCATGCAGCATGCAAGCAAGCATGCAGCATGCAAGCAAACATGCAGCATGCAAGCAAGCATGCAGCATGCAAGCAAGCATGCAACATGCAGCAGGCATGGTTTCTGTCACGGCTCCGGCGCTGCGGGGCTCCGGCGATCCCACGCAAGCTTCTCGTCGCAGATGGTTGTAACGCTCACCACAGCAGCTTCGGCTTGCTGGCCGGCAAAGCCGGCCAGCCTCAGCCGCGGCGGCGAGCGTTAAAACCACCTGCTCCTCAGCTTGCGGGCCGCCTCGCCCCTCCGCGCCTACGCGGGCTTAAATTACACTCTAGGGGTTGGGCAGACAAGACTACGTGCAGTCGGTTTTGCAGCGATTCGGTTCTGTCACTTCACTAACTTTTGTAGTACAACTTATTGACTTTTTAAGACAATATTTTAATTTTAATTTAAGGTTAAGAATATGATTACATTTTATAGAAATGACAATAATTATGCCTAATAAAATTATTCCAAATGAAATTCTGCCATCTTCTTAATATGCCAAGTGAAATTATTCCAAATAATCGTCGCTCTAAATAAACGTTATGTGAAACGAAAATATGCGAAATTAAGCTTTGCCAAAAGTAAATTATGCCAAATAAAATTCTGCCATCTTAAAAGTATGCCTTTGTAAATTCGGACATATAAACATTCGGCCAAACAATAATTATATTAAATGATTTTTATGCCATATATATATTCGTTTAAAGAAGATTATGCCAAGTGTGTTATGCCAAATAAATTTCGGAGCATCAAAATTCTGCCAGATAGAGGGAACCCGGTGGCGATTTAGACACCTGAATCTGTCAAGGGGGTGATTCTGCCCGTTATGCTAAACAAAATTCAAAATATTTTATTTCACATAAACCTACAAGGGCACTTATGACACGTCAGAAGCTAGGTGCACGGTTCCAATTGGTCGTTTCCTATGGAGAAGAGCCGGCAAGAAACTCCATGGTTACTCTTTTAAAAGTAAACGGTATTTACAATGTTTTCAAATTACAGTGTTAATAGGTATGAGAGGACAGTGTAGGCCTATTAACAAGTACTAGGTACTTAGTTACTCTATAAGTCATTGAAAATATTATATCTTCTTCTTAATTTAGCTTCTAATAAACTTATTGTTGTCTTCTTTTTAAATGTTTGATGTAAATTGACGGCCTGAAACACAGGTTTTCACAAACCTATATCAGGCAGGTCTTAATTACAGTTAGAATTAAATATTACTCGAATGTAATTAATCTAAATCATAATTTTACTTTATACTCGTTTTTTTTTTTTTTTTTACTTACCAAGATAGAGAATGGTCGACAGATCTATAGTCTGTTAAGCCTACAACGTTCTCACATTCACAAAATCTAAAAGAAAAGAATCTATATAAAAGCAAAATAAAATAATAAAAATAATAACCTATTTAAACCAAATGACATGATTGCCACTACAGCTGTAACAAGTCTAATTTAATTTTCGCCATGAACTCATACAAGATTCGTGAAAAAAAATAAAAAATTGTATACAACTTACAGATAGACAGACTATTTTATTCATGCATGGACAGTGTTTTTTAACGAATCGTATAATATGTATATATAGCAAAAGTTGTTTAGTATGAAAGGTAGAATTTAGAATCACCCATTTCAAGGGTGGTCACTAAATCGCCACACTGCCATCGTCGCCAATCCTTCTTATATATTAAAAATGCGAAAGTGAGTTTATTTGTTACGCTTTCATGCTAAAACGGCTGAACGGAATTGGATGAAATTTGGCACATGAGTAGTCCGAGTCTACCTTGTATAGCTACCTTATATACTTTTTATGTCATAATATTATTTTGCATAACAGCGGATAGCATAATCTTAATTTCGCAGAAAATCGTTTGGCATTCACTCATTTATCATACATTCAAAATTCATAATTTTGTAAGTCAGAATCATCCTTAGGCATACATTTCATATCCATAATAATTAAAAAGTAGAACAACCATATCGCAGAAAGATCACACATACAAGCATACATCATGCATGCAGCAAGCATGCAGCATGCAAGCGAACATGCAACATGCAGTAGGTATGGTTTCTGTCACGGCAACGGCGCTGCCGGGCTTTCGCGGTCCCACGCGAGCTTATCGTCGCAGATTGTTATAACGCTCGCCACCGCGGCTGAGGCTAGCCGGCGAAGCCGTCCAGCAAGCCGAAGATGCGGTAAATCCACCTGCTCCTCAGCTCGCGGGCCGCCTTGCCCTTCCGCGCCTACACGGGCTTAAATTACACTCTAGGGGTAGGGCAGACAAGACTACGTGGAGTCGGTTTTGCAGCGATCCGTTTCTATCACTAACTTTTGTAGCACAACATATTGACTTTTTAAGACAATATATTATTAATTTAAGGTTAAAAATGCTATTTTACAGAAATGGCAATATGCCTAATAAAATTATTCCAAATAAAATTCTGCCATAATAAAAGTATGCCATTGTAAATTCGCCCAAACAATAATTACATTAAATAATTTTTATGCCTTTATTATTTTATTCGTTTAAAGAAAATTATGCCAAGTGTGTTATGCCAAATAAATTTCGGAGCATCAAGATTCTGCAAACACCGGTAGACCATGAGCTTTTTATCCCGATATTCCCACGGGATCGAGTCTTATACGGGTGAAACCGCGGGGCACAACTAGTTTATAATATAACACCACGCCTGTTTCCCCGAAGTGTTAAGCAGAGCTGTACCTATAGTATACCCACATTTCGTCAGGTATTTTGAATCCACACAAACACAAATCCAGAATCCGGGCTGCTACTGAGAAATTTCTGTTAGAAAAAACCCAATAACACTTTGTCTGACCTGGGAATTGAACCCAGGACCTCATGCCCATGCATGTTCCCCCTGCTGGGACACAAGCCTCCTCTTTGTGAGAGGAAGTGGGCCGTAATCCACCACGCGGGCCCAGTACGGGTTGGCAGATGTCACAAGTCTTCGAATTTTTGGTTCTAGGAAATGCCGATTTCCTCACGATGTTTTCCTTCACCGTTTTGAGAGCAGTGGTGATGAAGCTATTTACACAAAGTAAAGCGGAGCTCGAGTTCCGACCTACGGCTTTCAACTTGTAAGTCAGGGCCGGTACCACTGGGCCACCACTGCTTCACAATACAGACAGCTTCAATACAATATCTGTGACAGTTTCAGAAATGTTTACCAGGAACGCGCCCTTATCAATTTCACTTAGGTGCCAAAACGTCTTTGATATCAAAAGATATTTTATTTAGCCAATTTTTGACTCATTATGGACGTCTTAAGTGCTTTTTTCTTAGCTGTCATTTGCTTCAGTAAATTGGGATTGGAGAGATCCTTAAGGCGGAGACCGACTTGCAACGTTATTTGTAATGTATCATTCGAGGCGAGCTTGGTTACAAAACGGCTATACGCAAGGCGCGGTGAACGCTCGCTTCGAGCACATGAAATTTCCGTTTCAAAGGAATTCACGAAAAATCCGACAGTCGAGTGGAGGATCCGGCACTCGCATCGAGCGGCTCGGCAAGCTGCACTGACTACTCTAACGCGTTACAAACAAACGTTGCAAGTTGTTATCGGTCTTTCAAAAAGCACATAGGTTATAATCCCCGGCTGGCATGCATCTGTATGTCTATGTCTAGAGTTCAGTCTAGCCTTAAGTCTGGCAGCTAGTTGATCCTTGAAACCTTTCCTTCTTGTTATGATTCTGGAAGAGAGTAGTCATTTTATTTACTTATTCTTCAGAAAGCTCACAGTCGCAATCGATCCATAAAGGAAAGCTATGCAGGTAGGGTAGCTTACAATTGCTATTTACAAGCTTCCACAAATTAAAAACGATGTACCTACCTTAAATAAAAAAACGAAAACAAAACTCGAAAATGAAAAAATTCAAAAAATCTCCTCAAATATAACTTAACAAATTCTTCTTTGAATATTTATTGTTTCCCGACGTTTTAGTTACAAAATGTGATTCAAATTTTGTAATTTTTTTTGTAGAAACAGTGTTGATTCTTTCACAAAACTACATGAATTTGCTACTGAAAAATAATAAAGTTTGTTTAAGATACGGTTTCCAAGCGGTGGCCGCCACATAAAGGCCGCAGTGGCTGCTGTCGTGAAAATGATGGCAGTGGGGTTTGACTTTTGGCTTATTCCGATCGGATTCCAAAATCCAATCCCACTTTCATTAGGAATATGGATAAAATTAATATTATTGCAATTACCGTTGTAAAGCGATAGATCAAAATGAAAATTAAGAGTGCAGAATAACAACATACATAGTAAAGTAAATTGGAATAAAATATAGTAAAATTAAATAAAATTAAATACTACTTTCACAACATTCTAAAAGTGAGGCCACACGATTCGTTGCAGATGCCATGCGATGCCTCGGATCGGTTCGGAACAAAATATTAATTTCATCCCCATTCCTGACGAATTCCATAAAATGGGATCGGATCGAAACAAAATGTTAATTTTATCCGCATTCCTAACTAATCCTACAAAGTGGGATCGGATTATGGGATCCGATCGGAATAAGCCTGACTTTACGGTGTCAAAAACAATCCAGTTATCTATGATATTTATATAAAAAAAGTAAGGAAATACAGGAAAATATTACTCAATAAGTGGTAACTTTGTGAAGTTATTCTCAAACTCTAAGGACACCCTTTTAAATATAGAAATTACTAAATCCTGGGTACATTATTCTTGTTGCTTCTATATGTGAGAACAATGTAAAAAATAATAATCTAAAACGATTAAAAATAAGCCCTGGCAGATAAGAAATGACCAGTCTCAACTGACGGCCAACCAACCGGTTGGTCTATCGAGCCAACTTCCCAATGGCAATATCCCCAATAATACCAATATATTTATTTATTTTATTATTTATGTACACAAAGTAAAATAAATATAGATACAACATAGTTATAATTTTTAGTACATTTTTATTTAATTGTTTACTACTTAAAAACGGGTTATAAAAACGTGTTAGTGTGTATAAAGAGCTCGGTGCCCCCTTAACAGGTAAAGATAATTTACTCTCGTCTTTTAATAATTAAAACCACAAATTTCACATAATTAACCGGAACGATGCACTAATGGAAGTTCATTAGTAAAATCAACTGTAACCTGAACCGAATACCATGTGACGTCATATTAATTTATATCTCGTTAATTATACTGAATTTACTTCACAGAAATGCAAGACAATTTACTATAATGTATGTTGTTTTGATGAGATGGTTTTGCAGATAATTAGTACTGTACTGCCTCGTGGGTCTAGTGGTCGCAAACGCTACTGCTGACTATGAAGTCCTGGGTTCGATTCCCAGGTCGAACAAAGTGTTATTGGGGTTTTCTATCAAGAAATTCTCATTACCAGCCCGGAATTTGGATTTGTGTCCAGTTGACGGCAATAGGCTCGCTCTCCCATTACATGGGACTTAAACATAGCTGGCAAAATGTGAGTGTACTTTAGGTATACCTCTACCTAACCCTTAGGAGATTACATCGTGATGTTATTATGTTATTATTAGTACAATATTTCTTGTAAAGGCTCTCGGAAATCTCGCACTCCAAAAATGAAATAACAACATTGTAGTTTTTTTAAATGGGTAATTTCTAGACATACTGCACTAGGCTAGGCCTGGCCCGCAGGAAGCTGTGGCGGCATCTACATTGCCAAATGCGAACTACGCATTACGCTGACATCACGTAAAATCCTGCATCGCGCAAGCAGAATTTACCTCGCGACTAGCATATAAGTATACAACATCCCGACATCAATCGTCGGGCAGTTGCCCACAAGACACAACACCTGGTTGGGGGATCCTATCTTTTCAATAGAGGATGAGTGAACTTTTCACCCTGTTCCTTATACCTCTATAAAGCATATAAGATTTTGTCATAAAATTACAATTTGAAATGAATTTCCGATTAGAATTTAGTGGAACTTTGGCGTTTAAAGTTTCTTGCAAGTACCTACTTAGTATGTTATTCTCACCTACCTTTTTCAGACTGATTATTATCGCTCATCTGCCCTACCTCGTAAACTTAAGACAGTTTCGTCTACATGTGTGTCATTTCTAATAAATCGCACGTGCTACCGAGTCGACGTAATCTCTCTCATTCTGTCAAGTTTGAAACTTTAAGTGAAATTAAATTTGCATACTTCGTCTCCTGTATTACGTAATGTTAGAGCGGGATGGATATAGATTTCTGTTTAAGTTCGTACGTCCACGGTGTTTGTTTGCCACTAACTTCTGTCATACCAACTCAGGCGCACGCTCACCGCTGCACCGATTGGTAGACACATATAATAAAAAGTTTGGATCTATTGATATTATATTTCTGAA
Source organism: Xanthia icteritia (assembly GCA_949128155.2). NCBI lineage: Eukaryota > Metazoa > Arthropoda > Insecta > Lepidoptera > Noctuidae > Xanthia > Xanthia icteritia. The sequence continues at coordinate 6,848,081 of OX421959.2, read as the reverse complement.
CAAGAATAGGTTCAAAAATCAAGTTATTTCCACTTTAAAGGAACAGCCATAAGTTTCGATATTACTTAATATTGATTCCTATACCTCATGTATTTATGTAGCTTTAAGTTCGTCCTTCCTTTTTTGTTGTTTTTCTCTTTTTTTTTTTTTTTTTTCTCTCTTTTAATGCATGCCGATTTTATCTGATTCCAAACCATTATATTTGTCCCTAGTATTAAGACGCAGATATTATTAGATTTTTTTTTTCACTTTATTTTATGCTCTCCGATTTAAAAAAATCCGATTAAAGAAAATTATTACTCGGTTTGTTATTAAAGTGTATCACTTTAATAACAAACCGAGTAATAATAATAATAATAATTTTAATAATTTTAACCTTGTAATGAGAATCTTTAAGTTTGCCCTTATTGTTATTATTAATAGTAACTTTGCTAATTATTTTATATGGTAATCTGTGGATAACGTCGTGAGCAGTGTATTTGTTAAGTCTATTAGTTTAGTACTCCCATGTGTAATATTTAATATACTGCTGTTTGTTGTCCCTAATAAATAAATAAATAAATAAATAAATAAGTTTGTAATTATAATTATACACGGTTCATTGATATGGGTCTATGTGGAAAGTCTAAGGTAGATAACGTATTATTTTAAGGAACTATGTCGTCGATTTTATACATTATACTGCATTCACGATTTAGTTAACAAACATATAAACAAATTTATGACATAACGATCAGTTTGCACTACAACTATATAGTAGACATTCTGAAATCAAGAGTATTTATTCATCATAAGCAGTGATCGGAGTAGGTAGATTGAATTGGGGTCATTGATCCGAAACGTATATATTAATATGGACATTCCTCCGGAATTGGTTGATTATTAAAAAAAAAACCGGTAACTTAGGTAGGAATTGTATTAAAATGAGCAATATTATATTCTTCATTTTTTTTTAACGGCACATAGTCACGATTTGACACAACCCAACGACCAATCAGAACAAAGGATCATGGGTGGTGCACTAACCGGTTATCAAAACAATGCGTACACGCCCCCCGACAACATGCCAGGTAGCTCACTCGTTTACTAGGGTCCGTAGAGTGCGCTTCTTTGTTTGTTACTGTGTTGTGAAAATAATATTACTACCAACATTATTAATATTTAATTGAATCTGGAAATATCGGAATTGCTTTCCGGAAAAATGGCTTATCCATGTTATTCTTTCTGTGTGCATTTATGATACAAGTACCAAAAATCAATCTACCTACTCCGATCACTGGTCATAAGCTTCGTCATAAAGTTGATATTCGTTTAAATTAATATTAACATTAACTGGAAACAAGAATTCGAATAGACTTCAATTAACTATTAGTACGCACTATTTTTGAGAGCAATGATGGCCAAATGGAAACGGCCGCGATTTACGAGTTGTAGCACGTAGGATCGAACCCAGAGAGGCACTTCTTTTTTTGTGTAAATTGTATCATCACCGCTGCTCTCAAAACGGTGAAGGAATGTTAAGAAACCGGCATGTCCTAGAACCGAAAATCCAAGGGCATGTGACATCTACCAACCCGCACTGGGCCCGCGCGATTACAGCCCTCTCCCTCTCATAGAGAGGACGTCTATGTCCCATGGATACATTATAGACTGATTATTCTATGCACAATTTAAAATGAAACAGTTGTAAGTTGTAATAGTTCTTCAGACACCCCAGACGGAGGGCATCCATGACGATTTCCCCACGTAAAAGATATTGCATTAAGTCTTCAGCGCGTGAGTCGCCGACGCTACGAAATGTTGCCATTTTAAATATCATATTTTATATATTTAGGACTAACTATTGTGTTTATTTTATTTTTATCTTATTTTGTTATTTCTCTATATGCGGCACCGGTTGACGTCATCACGTCAACGCCGGCTGTCGCTGAAAACCAGCGCTGGGGCTCTGTCTCGCAGCATTATGCTGAGCGATGGCCGTTTTGCGTGGATGTGACGCATATTTTCCCCCGAATTGTTATTTTTGTGTTCCTTGCGTCATGTGTACCGCAAATAAACGTATTTTCTCTCTTTCTATATCTTTCTCAGTCATACTACAATACATATATTAATAGGCATATAATTTATCTTCACTTATTCGCAAAAACTGCCAAGAACACAAAACGCACTTCCAGGAATCTCTTACAAAACCCAATTGATTTAAAACAGAATGTATTACCATAATATTTCCGTTCTTCACGAACTAAATCAGTTTGAAAAACACTGAGAAAAGATGGCGGCGAACGGCGATATTCAATTGTCATGAATAATGGAGGAGCCTGCACATTCATAGCCGGTAGCAAGAATATAGGACTCTGTAATACGGTGAGAGAAACAAGTTGAGTGTGGGGTATGAATTTTATGTAGCGCTTATTTTGTAGTTATATTTTGTTGGTATATTTTTTTACGTTTATATAGTGGTATGAGTCTACTCATCCTCTATAGAAAAGGGAGGATCCTCCGGCCAAACAGATGTTGTGTCTGGTGGGCTACTGATGGACGATTGATTTCGGGACATTGTATTTATACGAGTTGCGCGGTAAACTCTGCTTGCGCGATGCAGGACTTGGCGTGACGTCAGTATGATGCGTAGTTCTTATGTGGCGATGTAGATGCCACCACAGTATTTTACCAGGATCATGGATTAATACTGCGTTAATAGATACTAATTTCGTAAACATTGGTTTGATTTAAAAATTACACGTGAAATCATTTATACATTCCGTGGTTATTGTGATAACCGACATAGTAGAATTCAAACTAGCGTGAATAATGTAACTGATATTTTGTTGCTACTCCTAATCTATTTGCCTAATCATGACTTACCAGACAGTTTTTTTTTCTTTATTTAATTAGGGACTTTTATAAAAGTGATGCGTATGACAGACCCATAATACCCTAACACCACACCGCTACATACTGTTTGTATCATCACCATTTGCGTGAGACAGAATTTTACGGAATATGTATGCCTTAATCAAGACTTGCTTTAGGCAACTCTGGCTTGATAAGGTTCAACCTCAAGACCCCAAACAGATTATTTCTATCAGACTCATATTGACCACAGACAGCAAGTTGTTGTAGAGAAGCATGTTGGATGCAATATTGTAGGTATGATATTAACAGTTCATTACTACATAATATGAAGAAGGGCGTTTGTTCGACCGAAAACAATTTTTTTTTACCAAAACTAAAACACAACTAGTGAACCCAAGTAGTTAATGTGATGACTACAATCGCTGGTTATAGTCGTCACATCAAAAAAGCTAACTAAAAAGGTATAAACAAGACATTCCGAGTCACACGGCACGGTGATAGGGCGGCATAAATCGAATAAATTACGTGTTACTTCGGATTTTTTATTTGTTTGACTGTAAAGTCTCGTTTATACCTTTTTTAACGTGACCAGCGGACGATCAAGACGCTTCCAACGATACTATATTTGTCAAATTATAATGAGTAGGTAGTTTAGAACTTATGAGGGAACAGATGAACATACATACCGGTCAAAATCATAACCCCCTGCCGTAGTCGGGTAAAAATAGTAAACAACAACTTTTTAACAAGCCTTGTTTCCTCTAAGGGTTGGGGGCAGAGGTGTAAGTACCTATAGTACACCTACATTTTGCCAGTTATGGTTAAGTCCCATGTAATAGGGGGCGAGCCTATTGTCATCAACCGGACATAAATCCAGACTCCGGACTGCTACTGAGAAATTCTAGAATCTAAATTTTTCTAAAACTAAACCCAGGACCTCATGCTCAGCAATAGCGCTGGTGGCCACTAAACCAACGAGGCAGCCCATAATTAACATGAAACAAAACAAAAACGAACATAGTAAACATTGTCTTTTTTATACTCCCGAGTCAAAACAAGTGGGGACAATAAAAGACTTGATAATACAGGAATGTAGGCAGTTTTCTCAGTAGCATATTGTCTCCTTTATCCTGTTGTACACTTGTTCAAGGTTATATATATATAACAGATAGCCAAAGTATTTATACGGGGTGGCATCATCGACGCGCATTCTGCTACCAGGATTCGGTACATTTTTCTGGAACCCTTGAGTTGAAAATTTTCGTCGATATTTTTTTTTTTAATTGCTGTTCCATATATTTTTGAATTTTGCATTCCGCAGCGCCTAAAGACTAAAGTTCTCAATAAGTGTGTCCTGCCTGTTATGATATATGGAGCCGATACGTGAACACTCACGGTACGGCTGGTTCATCAATTGAAGGTCGCTCAGCGAGCTATAGAACGAGATATGCTTGGAGTATCTCTGGGGCATAGAATCCGGAATGAGGTAATCCGGCAGAGAACCAAAGTTGTTGTTGACAGAATAAGCAAGCTGACGCCGAGAACCGAACGAAATAGAAGAACATCATACATTAAGTCACACCTTCAGTAGTGAAAGATAGACTAGCTAATTATCATGGTAGATAACAAAGCTTACTGCCGATTTTTGAGAAGACGTTAACCCGTCAAAGTGCAAAGATAGTTTCTGAAACAAAATCACACATCTTTTTTGCAATAAAATAAAAGAGGCTCCTGACCAGTCAGCCGCGCTATCAGCCAGCTGTCTGACCGATATTGTTACCACGGGGCCTAAGATGACCGCACTCTGACCGCACTTAATGATCTCTCAGACTGTAATCCAACAGCAGTGATAGCCTAGTAGTGTGACCGTCTGACTGCCAAGTCATAGGTCTCGAGTTCGAACCCAAGGCACGCACCTCAGACTTTTCGGATTCATGTGCGTATTGTATAATTATCACTTGCTTCGAAAACGGTGACGAAACCGGCATGCCTGAGGGATATTTCTCGACGGTATATATATAACCAAACCTGAAATCGCGAAAGAAAAATTAGCTGTTCGATACATTTAGACGAGTACTGCGAACAGACATATAGTGAACAGCATTATTTTTTCCGTGACTTCAGTTTTTGTCTCATAGTAAAAGTTATTCATAATGATGAGTAAAATCACGTGTTTAAGTATCGGTCACTTATTACCAGTCACCCTATATACAAACTGTTTTAAATGTTTGTAATTGGTTGTAAACCGTCTTAATTGAAGAAATAAATAATACCGACACGGGGAAAGCAAACACAGAATTCTCGTTAGTGTCTTTTCATGATCTAAAAATAAATCATCTTGTTTGATACCGCAATCACTGTCCCATTTTGTTTACGCCTCTAATCTACTAAGTATACAGATGAACTTTATCCCAAAATCCGAAATAGATTTGGTTCCCTAACGGGATCACGTCAAATTACATAAAAGATCTCGTTAAGCACAATTGTCAATGATTTGGTACAACCGACTCGTTGCCTCGTTGGCTTTGGGTTCAGCTGTCATTAGTAGATCTTTGACAGTTGTAGTCGTAGAAAAATCGGTCAAAGAATTTGTCAATACTTGGCAGACTACCTTGGCTTCCTCATTGGTCTACTGATCTCACCCCGGTAGCACACCTCCGCCGCGAAACCATAGCAGCGAAACCGCAGTAATTAAATTCAATAGAGTCGTGTCATTTTTCGCTACTCGCATCCGATTCGAGTAGCGGAACAGGTCGCGAGTCCATTGAATTGAACTACTGCGATTTCGCTGCTATGGTTTCGCGGCGGAGGTGTGCTACCAGCGTCAAGAGCGAGTGCTGAATTCCCAAGGCAAATTGCTATTGGACTTTTCCATAAGAAATTTCTCAGTAGCACGGAGTACCTACATGTTACTGTTTAACTTACATACCTACTTTATCTATTAAATATTTGCATCATATCACCGACACAATGTGTCTTAGCATTGAATTTTTTATACTCAACACATTTTATGCAAATAATTAATTTGGATTTCGATTTTGCGTCCGGTTATTTGCAATTGTAGTCGTCTTGCAGTCTACTGAATTCTCTCGCAGGCCTGGAATTCTCCATACAAATGTATTCCCCTTTTTTCTTCTTGAGAAATAATTTTTTCTTCATAAAATCTGTAGTCTGCTGTAGGTCCCTGTTATTTTCTTTTTTTCAGTAACGTATTGGTAAAGAAAATATGATCTTCCAAAAATTACAAAATGGCCATACAATTTTTACCTCCATGATTAGAGGACTACCACACAAATTCGAAAAGTTTTTAACATAAAAGAAAATGATAGGAACCTAGACATACTCCTTCTTAAAATTTTAATGTAAAAAATAATTGAATCGGCTCAGTTTTCGAGGAGAAAAAAGGGGAACACGAAACGTCGATCTCGTCATTTTTTTGTGATATAATCGGTCTGAGCTGCAGTTGTCCCTATCGCACTATACGGTGGCAGACTTTAGGTAAGACGACGGTAATAGTTTCTTCAAATACCTATTTTTAAAATTCCTCACAGGCCCTGTTCCCTCTTAAGCATAACTGACGACATGTGGGTGTACTAAACATCTCTGCCTATATTTTCGAGTCATACAGGCGTGATATTACATTGAATAGCAAAATACAAAATACATTTGTACAAATCAGAGTCCCTAACAGAATTACATCAAATTATATAAGAGTCCTCGTTACGCGGAATTGTCAATAATTCGGTACCAAAATGACTCGTTTCATTACATGAGAGTGAGCTTTGAATTATTCATTTTGTACACACGGCTACACATCAAGCTATACATTTCCAATATAAGTTGACCTCGCATTGTACGGAAATCCCATACAATGCGAGATCAGCATAAACTGGAAATTTTTAGCTTGATGCGTAGCCATGTGTACAAGTAAGTTTGGTCTAAGTGTCGGGTGGTTAGCGGCTAGGGTAGGATATATTCGTACAATAAACGGGATATATTCATACAGGAAACGTGTATCAGTATTTCAGCCAAAAGACGTCCACAGCTGGACATAGGCCTACCCAAAGCACCGCCACTTGGACCAGTTCTGTACTTCTCGCATCCACCGGATTACTGCGGTCTTCACCAGGTCTTCGGTCCACCTTGTTGGAGGTCTTCCAACGTTACGTTACTCCAGTACGCGGTCGTCGTTACGTGCTTCCAATTTGTTCTGCAAGCCCTTCCCACTACCCACGAACCAATGTATGCCGCCGAGCAACATTGTTTTGATTTGGGTTGAAATGATGATTTTTCAGATAGTATGTGATTGCTAGAAACTGGCAACGTATCGGCAAACCCTTTGATGAATTAAACTCCTTGAAATGGTTGGTATTTATAGGCTGTAGTAGTCTACTCATTTCTAGCCTTTATGCCAAAAAATACGACATTTTATGGGCACTAAATCCATTTATATAAATTTGTTTTTAGTTTTGTTACGATTTTTCTCCAGTCTATTAATATTTAAAAAATGCAGTTCAAATACGGATATGGACTCTTGGACAATCCACCTGTCAAACGTGACCATGTATGATTGCATATTTTACGATGATTATACCAGACTAATCTTAATATCCAAAGTCATAATTTCTTTATTTTTTCAATAATCTCCAAAATTATTATTTTTCAATTCAATTCAATACAAAATATTTTTATTTCATATAAACCTACATGGGCACTTATGAAACGTCAGAAGCTAGGTGCACGGTTCCAATTGGTTGTTTCCTATGGAGAAGAGCCGGCAAGAAACTCCACGGTTACTCTTTTAAAAATAATGGGTTTTTACAATATTTTCAAATAACAGTGTTATTAGGTATGGGAGGACAGTGTAGGTCTTTCAACAAGTACCTACTTTTTAATTAAACTATTGGCATATCTGTCTCTTTTAACTTGTACCAACCCCAACATAGGTTCAAACTAATTAGTCTGGACCTGTGCACCAGACCAAAATGACTTGGAATACTTAATTAGGGCCTAACGGTTAGGGTTGATACTCTTCATTAAGGTTTTCATTAAGACCCGTATTCATAATTTGCAACATGGCGCTTGAGAAATGTACCTATACCCAAAAGAGCTGTCAAAATGTGACCTTCAAATTAATGAACATTGTTTTATAGTAGCTGTTACACGCTGTTTTACTCGCTTCTTAAGAGCCTATAATAACTCAAATTGATATATGATACTCCGCTATATCGAAAAGACTGCAGCATTAATTTTGTAATAAATATATGGGAAAGTTCATTAATGATGAAAATACGATTCCATAAAATTTGCAAAATAGAAAGAAATACACAGCTACCTCCAAACCAATTATTAAACCAAGTACCGAAGTATTAAAAAAATACTTCAAATTAGATCATGAAACTGCATAATAACTGAATTAAATATAAAGCCTATGTATTTTTGATACTATGTATTTCTTTTTAATTACCTTTATTTTCACCGTAAAAAGAAATTACTTTGATTATCGGCGCCTTGGAGCCTTCTCCCCGCCGCTCAGTCTCGCTCTCACTCAGCCCGTGAGCAGTCGTGTGCGAACGAAATAAAGAGTGAATTTGAGCTGAGGTAGAGAATTACTTTATGCATACACGATATAATTGAAATACCTAACTGAAAACCTCTTAAGGGGTCATTGTACTTAACGGAGAAGGGTATGTGTCTCTTTCGTTATTATCAGCCATATGTTAACTACTGTGGGCGTAGTGTTGGTTATTGCGCAACAGAAAAATTTGCAGTTCGGATCAAATTATCATTTACGATCACATTAATCACACTAGCATTTCACACACTGTAGTAGGTACCGACACAACTACACGGACAGTTTCTAAACGTCTTCACTACTTGACCGCCACCCATGAACTCCGCCTAGCACCACGGTCCGAGCGTTGTGTTGCAGACTCTGTCGAGCGCCGCTGGGCGGCGCTGGCGTCCCGATTAGTCAACTCAGTTACGTATTTCCGACATACTCATAGAAAGAAAAAAAAAGAAAGAAAACCGCAAATAAACGTACTTGCGGTTAACACGACGCAAAAAAAAAAACACAAAATTAAAAAAGAAACAAGTTTAGGGAAAATATGCGTCACATCCACGCAAAACGGCCATCGCTCAGCATAATGCTGCGACCCTATGCAAGACAGAGCCCCAGCGCTGGTTTTCAGCGACAGCCGGCGTTGACGTTATGACGTCGACCGGTGCAGCATACAATGAAATAATTATGATATAAAAATAAAATAAATATACAATAATTTATTCTACATAAATAAATAACGTATAATATTTAAAAATGGCAACATTCCGTTAAGTCGGCAATCAACTCGCGCGCCGTCACTATGAACAACTTTTAGTATGGGACAAACCATGAAATTGCGTAAAAAAAAAACTGTTTCCATGCTGATCCCTACAATTTGGCGAATTATCGCCACATTATGATAAGACATCCAATCGCTTCGTCTGCCTGTCGGAACACGATAAACTCAAAAACTACCAAACGGATTTTCATGCAATTTTCAACATTGGACGGAGTGATTCATGAGGGAATTTTAGGTGTAATTCATTAGGGTTTTGTGTAAATTTCGTGTGGTTAGCGACTAATCTGGTGTCAGAGTTTTAAATCCACCCATGGGCCTCTGACTTGGCTTCACATGCCGTCGAGAAATATTGCTCAGGCATGCCGGTTTCCTCACGATATTTTCCTTCACGGTTTTTGAAGCAAGTGATTATTTTACAATACGCACATGAATCCGAAAAGTTATAGGTGCATGCCAAACTCGAGACCTATGACTGGGCAGTCCGACGGTCACACCACTAGGCAAATATATTATGACGATATAAAAATACTCCAAGTAGGATGAACATCTATTACATTTTAATCTAACACACCTGCTCGACGTTTTGACAGAAAAAAAATGCTCTGTCACTACCTACCCGTGCGAAGCCGCAAAGTACGAAGAACGACGAGATGGGGGAGGACGCCATTGACAAAATTGGCAGACTTAAGCCCCTAGTACACGGGCGAGCGGGTCGGCAAATCACACCAAAAGGTCTAGTATACGTTGGCCGCGCGACGGGCTCGCCCAAAGTGTACTGGGCGCTTAAGAGGGAACAGGGCCTGCGATTCTCCATACAAATGCATTCCCCTTTTTTCTTCCTGAAGAATGCCTTAAGAGCAATCATTTTTTTATGTTATTTCCTTTTTTTAAACAACTCATTGGTAAAGAAAATATGACCCTCCAAAAATTACAAAAATGCCCCATTTTTACCGCCGCAATTAGAGGACTACTAGACAAATTCAAAAAGTTTTTAAAATAATAGGCAGCTAGACATACTCTTGAATCGATAAAAGTCTAGTTTTTTCTCCCTCAAACTTAAGCTCGCTAAGTAAGACTCCATCTATACTAAATCACCTTGGGAATTTGAACCTAAATAAATCAAGAGCATAAGACGAAAATCAAAGAAACCTTGTAATAAAATCTACTGATTGCGCCCAAAAACGTAATAGTATTTGAATTCCAAGAATAAAATAAATGTAAAACAAGAACTTAAGTTTAGATTTTTTCTTGTTTTCGAGTCGATATTGATGTACTTAATATTATAAAGAAAGAAAGAAAGAAAATACGTTTATTTGCGGTAAATATGACGCAAAGAAAAAAAACACGAGAATAACAAATTCGGGGAAAATATGCGTCACATCCACGCAAAACGGCCATCGCTCAGCATAATGCTGCGACCCTATGCGAGACAGAGCCCCAGCGCTGGTTTTCAGCGACAGCCGAATATAATAGAATTATGTCTCTTGAGTTGGACACAGTACAAGTATAATATACTGGGTAGCTTCTGCCCGCGAGTTTGGAAGTCATAAGATACACACAATACTAAAATAACAGCCTTTTCAAAAAACTCCGTTGGCCCTTTTAAAAAATCCACCGCGTCGCAACGCATATCCCGCCCGCGCTATTACTTCGTTTTCGCTTAGCATTCTTTCAGACTTTTTTATTTTTGCTCAGCTCCTTAGGGTCGTAGCGTGATGTTAAAAAGCCGATAACCTTCCTCAAGAATCAGGCTAGCAAATGCAAAAAGAATCTTTCAAATCCGACTAGCAGTTCTAGAGGTTAGCGGGTTCAAACAAAAATACAAACTCTTCAACTTTATTTTCTAAGTGTAGATAGGCAACCTGAATAATAAATATTGGTATTCTGTAGAAGTTGAGCTCTATGTGAAGAAGCTGGACCGGGGAAGTACTACCACCATTCATATTTCTGCCAACCAAGCAGCGTTGGGCCCTTTTCACGGCGGTTTCTTTACGGCGCGCCGTAAAGAAACCGTGCCGTGAAAAGGGCCTATAAACCGCGCCGTAGAAAAAAAGTGTGAAAGAAAGAAAGAAAGAAAAATATTTTATTTGGGACACGCACAGGAAATACAAACAGTAAAAAATAAAAAATAAAAACAAAATTATATAAAAAATTCAATAAAAAGGGAGCTTAAGTTTAAAAAAACTAACAAAATAATAAAGACCTGTGCGAGGCCAAAAAGGTGTGCGTCAGCAAGCTTCCATAACCACGGTCGTCAGTGATCCAAACATCACTGACGACCGTGCCTACACACGGCGAAAAACCACTCCGTAGAAAAAACGTGTCCATCAACAATCTCCCATAGTGATCCATGGGTGCATTTCCATCAGAGATGTGCTAAGCTACGCTGCGAGCTAGCTACGGATGCGTTTGATATCCACCAATCATATTCATTGGCGCCTAGCATAGCATAGCACTGGTGGAAACGGGTTTAACTAAGCTATGTTTTTTATATGGAAGGATGCGTAGTACGCATCCTTGCATGGGAGCCACGGATGCGTGAGTGGAGTAGCTATGTGCAGAGCAGCCGCAGTCGCTCCCCGTGCCTCCCTACTGTCGATGCATCGCATAACTCGAGCTGCGCATCTTCCTCGCACAGCTACCTCGCGGCGGCGCATCTTCATAGCACATCTTACTCGCTCCGCTACACAGCTTAGCATTTATTTCTCATAAAAACTATAACAGTTCACTTAGAATGAGATACAAAAGTGCTTACATCTAATATTATATTTGCCTCTGGTGACGTTACAGGGTACATACATGTTTCTTAAGATTGTTTTTAAATATGTTTATACAAATAGGCTGCGTATCCACCAGAGATGAGCGAGGATGCGTAGCGCTTGCTGTCGCGATGTCGCTTCACTGTTTGAGCTAAGCTAGTGTTGTTATTGGTTAGTTTTACGGACATTCCTCGCTACCCATCCTCGCTCATCTCTGGTGGATACGGAGCCTTACTGTATTCCGGTTTGAAGTGTATTTACCGGTGTAATTATTACAGGCACATGAGACATTTCAATTTCCTCTTTGGAATGACAACTCACGGTGCTTCTACGTTGTATCCATACTAATAATATAAATGGGAAAGTATCTCAGCCTGTTTAAAATGTAACAGACAGACCTCATACATTTTTACGGCTGAACGGATTTCGATGTTTGACACACGTCAAAATCCGATTTGGTTTAGAGGTAGACATGGGTCAGGTCATATTATCATTTTTATCCCGTTAGCAAGTACCCGTGGAATAATTTCCGATCTTCAAACGGTGGTGTTTTTATCTCCAGTTTGAACAAAGGGACAAAGTGCTATTCTGCACGGCAATAGAATCTGCATACAACAAACTACTTAATATTAGCGTCTGAGCGGTTTGTTTATGCATAAATTTGGCTCGCTAGCGCTATGTCCAATTAGGACTATTTAAAATAGTACATTATTCTTATGTGATTATGTTGCCGTGCGATGGCCAAGTCATTCTAATTATTAAAGAAATGAAGATGAATATTGATATTGATATAAAAAATATTGATACGGTCACTGTAAAATGTTGTCAGTTAACTACTTAATTAGATAACAATGTATGTCAAAAGACATTGACCATGTGACTAAGGAACCTAGTATCGGTACGAAACATGGAGTGACTCAATGATTTATGGTTTAATTTAAAGAATGATCTTAGGGCTTTCAAATGTAATTTACCATTTTATCATAATTCTCGGCATTACACGGTAATTAGGTCTCAAAATCTAGGTTTAGTATCGAATCTCTTAGTGACTTTTTGTCAAATTGTGTGCTGGTAAATTCAAAATACGAATTAGTCAAAATGACGTTTGAGTACTTATATTCAATTCTCGTCAATTGCGACAGATAAAGGTTGATGTAGAGGTTTTAGAGGTAAGTAAAAACTCGAGAATTCACATGGAACAGATCATTTAGCAATTTGTATATCTTAGACGGAACATCGAAAATATCAAAACTTCAATAAAAACGTCAAATTCATATAACGTTCACGTAAATGGTACTTATCTTATACGTTACAACATGGGTACATCAATAAGATCAAAGTGCTGAACATTTTTGGACTAAGAAATAGTCAGAAAAACACTTTTGTTTTTTTAGTATTTCTTAGTCCAAAAATGTTCAGCACTTTGATCTTATTGATGTAACCATGTTGTAACGTATAAGATAAGTACCATTTACGTGAACGTTATATGAATTTGACGTTTTTATTGAAGTTTTGATATTTTCGATGTTCCGTCTAAGATATACAAATTGCTAAATGATCTGTTCCATGTGAATTCTCGAGTTTTTACTTACCTCTAAAACCTCTACATCAACCTTTATCTGTCGCAATTGACGAGAATTGAATATAAGTACTCAAACGTCATTTTGACTAATTCGTATTTTGAATTTACCAGCACACAATTTGACAAAAAGGCACTAAGAGATTCGATACTAAACCTAGATTTTGAGACCTAATTACCGTGTAATGCCGAGAATTATGATAAAATGGTAAATTACATTTGAAAGCCCTAAGATCATTCTTTAAATTAAACCATAAATCATTGAGTCACTCCATGTTTCGTACCGATACTAGGTTCCTTAGTCACATGGTCAATGTCTTTTGACATACATTGTTATCTAATTAAGTAGTTAACTGACAACATTTTACAGTGACCGTATCAATATTTTTTATATCAATATCAATATTCATCTTCATTTCTTTAATAATTAGAATGACTTGGCCATCGCACGGCAACATAATCACATAAGAATAATGTACTATTTTAAATAGTCCTAATTGGACATAGCGCTAGCGAGCCAAATTTATGCATAAACAAACCGCTCAGACGCTAATATTAAGTAGTTTGTTGTATGCAGATTCTATTGCCGTGCAGAATAGCACTTTGTCCCTTTGTTCAAACTGGAGATAAAAACACCACCGTTTGAAGATCGGAAATTATTCCACGGGAATATGCTAACGGGATAAAAATAACAATATGGCCTAACCCAGGTCTACCTCCAAACCAAATCGGATTTTGACGTGTGTCAAACATCGAAATCCGTTCAGCCGTAAAAATGTAAGAGGTCTGTCTGTTACACTTTAAACAGGCTGAGATACTTTCCCATTTATATTATTAGTATGGACGCAACGTAGAAGCATCGTGAGTTGTCATTCCAAAGAGGAAATTGAAATGTCTCATGTGCCTGTAATAATTACACCGGTAAATACACTTCAAACCGGAATACAGTAAGGCTCCGTATCCACCAGAGATGAGCGAGGATGGGTAGCGAGGAATGTCCGTAAAACTAACCAATAACAACACTAGCTTAGCTCAAACAGTGAAGCGACATAGCGACAGCAAGCGCTACGCATCCTCGCTCATCTCTGGTGGATACGCAGCCTATTTGTATAAACATATTTAAAAACAATCTTAAGAAACATGTATGTACCCTGTAACGTCACCAGAGGCAAATATAATATTAGATGTAAGCACTTTTGTATCTCATTCTAAGTGAACTGTTATAGTTTTTATGAGAAATAAATGCTAAGCTGTGTAGCGGAGCGAGTAAGATGTGCTGTGAAGGTGTGCCGCCGCGAGGTAGCTGTGCGAGGAAGATGCGCAGCTCGAGCTATGCCATGCATCGACAGTAGGGAAGGCACGGGGAGCGACTGCGGCTGCTCTGCACATAGCTACTACACTCGCGCATCCATAGCACGCATTCTTCTATATAAAAAACATAGCTTAGTTAAACCCGTTTCCACCAGTGCTATGCTATAGGGGCAAATGAATATGATTGGTGGATATCAAACGCTTCCATAGCAACGCAGCTTAGCACATCTCTGATGGAAATGCACCCATGGATCACTATGGAGGCTTGTTGACAGACACGTTTTTTCTACGACGCGGTTTATTCGCCAGTGCAAGCACGGTCGTCAGTGTTTTTGGATCACTATGGAAGCTTGTTGACGTACACGTTTTTTCTACGGCGCAGTTTTTCGCCGTGTGTAGGCACGGTCGTCAGTGTTGTTTGGATCACTATGGAAGCTTGTTGACGCCCACGTTTTTTCTACGGCGTGGTTTATACGCCGCGCCGTAAAGAAACTGTGCCGTGAAAAGGGCCCAACGCTGCTTGGTTGGCAGAAATATGAATGGTGGTAGTACTTCCCCGGCCCAGCTTCTTCACACAGAGCTCAACTTCTACTGAATACCAATATTTATTATTCAGGTTGCCTATCTATGTACACTAATAAAATAAAGTTGAAGAGTTTGTATTTTTGTTTGAACCCGCTAATCTCTAGAACTGCTAGTCGGATTTGAAAGATTCTTTTTACATTTGGTAGCCCGATTCTTGAGAAAGGTTATCGGCTTTTTAACCCTAGCTCACTAACCTTAATTTCGACTAACGTTATCACTAACCATTCGTAACTTATACGACGGATTCAAACATCAATATTTATTTAATCGACTTCATATAAGACACAAAATGGCCTTAACTAGCAGTCTTAGTTTTCTATTTATCCAATAATATAATTTGTTTTAGAAAAACCTACATTGAAAAATGATTGCTCATAGACACAATTATGCTCTCTGCAAATCGCTTTTTTCAGCCCTTGCAGAAATTCATGGTCATACGACGTTTTTTTTACAGCTGCAAGTTTTGCGAGTTCTGGGAACGTTTTGACTAGGACCTTCGTGATCTAGTCTACAATTTTCAGGATCTCCGCGATGATTTACTTCGAATTTCGTTGCAAAATTAGTCCGAAATTTTACGACGATCATACGATATATCCCGATCTAAAAAACGTGCATCCGTAATGAGTCATTGCGGATCACTAATGATGCGAATCAGGAAGGTATTAGAAACGGCAATGGTGGCGGAAGTCGCAATCTAATCAAAACACTAAAAGTGCAACGTACGCGTCGTCATTTTTACGAATGGTTAGTGATCCAGGGTTAACATCACGCTACGACCCTTAGGAGCCGAGCAAAAAGAAAAAAGTCAAAAAGAACGCTAAGCGAAAACGAAGTAATAGCGCGGGCGGGAGATGCGTTGCGACGCGGTGGATTTTTTAAAAGGGCCAACGGAGTTTTATGAAAAGGCTGTTATTTTAGTATTGTGTGTATCTTATGACTTCCAAACTCGCGGGCAGAAGCGACAGATAAAGGTTGATGTAGAGGTTTTAGAGGTAAGTAAAAACTCGAGAATTCACATGGAACAGATCATTTAGCAATTTGTATATCTTAGACGGAACATCGAAAATATCAAAACTTCAATAAAAACGTCAAATTCATATAACGTTCACGTAAATGGTACTTATCTTATACGTTACAACATGGTTACATCAATAAGATCAAAGTGCTGAACATTTTTGGACTAAGAAATACTAAAAAAACAAAAGTGTTTTTCTGACTATTTCTTAGTCCAAAAATGTTCAGCACTTTGATCTTATTGATGTACCCATGTTGTAACGTATAAGATAAGTACCTTTAAAAAATAAAAAATAAATAATCACGCGAAAAAAGCATTTAATTGAGAACTGCGTTACCACTAATTGTGCGGACACGAAATTAGTGGCTGCCGAGCGATAGCGACAGAGAAGCGGCGGGCGGCGACGTAAACAATAGCATAGCATTCTGTACAAGAAACGGGCGAGAGCGGCGCGGGGCGACCGAGCGATGCATGCGATGATGCGGTAGCATAGTGGGGTGGTGGCAACGTGCTAGGGTCAGGAACAAACTTGTTTGATTTCGCCGCTCGATGGCCGTTCCTCGTTCCAGTATAGTGCTGTATTTTTTTACCGCCTGTTTCGTGCACACGCCTAGGCTGCTGCCGGATCGGCCTGCCCAGCGCTGCTCGGCATCGCTCAGCCACCGCTAATTTCGTGCCCGCCGACTAAAACCGTTTTTTTAAGTGGATGGAAATACTCTAGTTCTAATCACCTTTAATATAGACTAAGGAGACTTCTTTTGACTTATTGTTATACTTTACAAGAGAAAGGCTGAACTAGGAATGCGTAATGCAGCTATCTACTTGCGTAACACATTTTCGTAAATAATTAAAACAAATCTGTGACAGTTCAACAACATTCATTAGGTTATTTACGTTGTTGAACGGAAAATGTTTTCGAACTTATAAAGCAATGGATTAGCAATCTGTTTCAAAATAATTCAGATTGTGATTGTATTACGCAATTAGCGTGCTGGGGGCTGACATTGCAAATTAAAACTCCAGTAAATAATATACACAAGTTTCTTTATTAAGCAACTAAGAAAATGAGTCAAATTAAATATAAATAAAAGCAATACCTAACCCAAATATAGTAAAACAAAACAATAAAAATATTAAATACTCTCTTGGGTTGTAAACTCTTCAAAAATATCATCTAAAAACGCCGCTGGTGCATTAACATCATTATGCCTACCCCAACTTAAATACCACGTGATAGTCATCACGTGGGCACAACAGCCCACTGTACGATTACCCACCAAACAACTACAATAATATCCACAAATAGCCTGAACAGTATTGGTAATATTTTCGTCCCTGTCTATCATAAGGTAAGAGTAATACGTGCGACTGTTAACATGACGAGACTTTATTCTTCCACGTATCAGGTAGGGGTTAGTACCCAGACTAAGTAGTACGTCACTTTCAATGACATCATTCACTTCCACAGTGTACGTGCCGTTTACACGAATATGCTCACCGTAGTAAGATTTTGCTTGTTTAAGCTGGTACGTTCCTACAGCTAACCTTTTCAAGTCTTCCAAACTCAGCCTGGGGAACTGGTCCAAATGTGGGTGGTTGCCATCTATATTAACAAACATAGTTCGCCTTCTATTAAAGTGTTCAGACTCCACTATCTCTGCTAAATAATTTGTGACATGGTATCTTCGTCGTGCTATTTCCAAATATTCCACGTACTCTGGCTTATCCTGAATCAGTGGATGGAACTTATTGGTCAGAGCACAACCTATTCTGAAATCCTCCATTAAATGTTTGGCAGCTCTGTTGAAAAATTCCTGTCTGAACAGCTTGAAGTCCCGTTTCAGTCGACCATTCACGACCTCAATGACCCACCTGCACAAGGTGATACAACGGGACTTATTCGCTTGTTCTGTCGTTAACTGACGGTGGCCTGCCAACAAGGATTCCGGCATATGTGTTAAATATCCATAATTTCGTAATTGTGGTACCACATCTCTGAAGCCTCTGTCGAGAAGGAAGATATCTCCTTCTCGAAAATATGCCCGCATAGCCCCGTCTGAGCTGCTGAACTCGTTGCTCATAATTGTGGCATCATTGGTTATGGCTTTATACGGACCTATGCAATCTAAAATGTGACCATCACAGCAAACAATCATGAATGGTTTTACGAGGTTTGCATATTTGTGCAAACTGTACGTCTCTTTCTGGAACAAGTAATTGCTGCTACTTTGGACATACACATAGGTAGCATCGCAGATGGTAATAGCTGGCTTGGTCTCAAGAGGCATTGCTGAGTTTCCGAAAAGACCTTCTGGTATTGTTGTATTCCTCGCTGCCACTTCTTGTACGGTCATGTGACCAAGACCCAAATAGAGAGGCACTAGTTGCTCAGTCAGAATATCCCTTGCTTTATTCATATTGCGTTCAAGTGAAGTTCTCGGCATATTAAAAAGACCAGTCAGCCTCTCATTGCTGTCCCCAGTTCTCAATTTAATTAAATAAATACTTAATGCTATACTTGCATCCGGTACTTCTTCGTGCAGTCGTGGTATATTGTTCAATAAATCATAGAACTGTGTAGCAGTCAAACCTAACCAATAATGACATAAATGGGATGGAATCGTATGAACATTGCTGAAGTCATTCCTATTTAATGAAATTGTGTCCATCATAGCCAGTAGATTGTCCATTTGTGCACCTGTGAAATCTGAATAATTTACTTGTAATTGATCCCAGCAATCGTTGTTCAAATGGAAGTTACAAATTCGAGCACATAGAGGAATATAAATTCTAAGGCGATTTAAAACCTCTTCCTTCAAAACTCTGGGAACTACTAAGCGTTCGAGGTTTTCACAATCAGTAAATACGCAATGTCGTGTGGTCGCTGCTGTACGTTTATAAGTACGTGACATTATTTTTGGCTGTAGGTGCCTTCTTTGCAGCTGAAATAAGTCCTCCTGTGGAAGTGGTGGTGGTAGAGGAACCTGAACATGAACTTCTTGCTGATTAGATATAACTTCAGCTACTTCCACCATTTCGCTGTCTTCAGCGTGAATGGAACGATTGGCATCATGTTGCATTTGTCGGCGCATGTTCCTCTTAACTGCCATCCAACATGACCGGCACACTCTTTCCAAATGTGGTCCCTGGAAATGAAAACCTCTTAATAAATAAACTCAAACATTTATTTGGTCAAGCATTTTTTTGCATATTTGTATATTATTTTATTTTAAGGTATTTTTTGCATGCTGAAATAAGTAAGCAAAATATGTGGAACTACATTTAAGACCTTTTATGTACCATATTGCGACCATGGGTACCATATTGCGACCACCTCGTGGCGGCTCAATAGATTAAATTAACAGACACTTTTGAATAGTCACGTCCTTAATAAAAAGATAAACAGGCAATTCAAAAATTAAATTAAAACAAGCCGTGGCAGCTAAGAGATGACCAGAGCCTGTACTGACGGCACCCGTTCACGAACATGACACATGGATCAGCACCATTCAGCTCAACCATTTTAAGGGGAACTTAATGACCCAACACATGCGCCACCATCAGCAAGACATTGTGTGAGACAGAGTGAGCATGACATACTCTCAGCCAACAGGGCACATTGAAGTCGGTGAAAGACATAGGAACCCAGTAAATGTCAGGTCTATAGTAGGTACATGTAGTACTCACACATGTGCTATACGCAAAATATTTGATTTACAATAAAAAACAACTACAACCGTGACTCTAACTCTGGTGAACCGTGCCGTTGAGTGCCATGGAGTTTCAATAATTACTTCTTAACGTATATTCACTTTTTGTTTTAACTTCAATTTAATTAAAAATAATCCAAATCATAAAACAAATAACTAGGCTTATAGTCACCAGTCTTGACAAATGAAATAAGATGCATACCAAGTGAGGAAATATCCAACTAAGAATCATATTCCTTTCTTCACCATTTGAAGGCACTCTTATTGCACGTACGCGTAGAATAGATTTTCCGCATGCAAAGCATACACTTCGATGGCCAAATGAAGGAGCTGATGCTGGCCCAGCTTGGATAGCATCATTTAGACATGCAAAGCACTCAGTGCAAACTATGTCATCACGTGAAATCTAGTAAACGAAATAATTACATTAGTTTCTGGTAGATACCTTACAAACACAGTTCATGCACCTAATAGTACCTATTAGATCACATAATGAGTCTTCATACTTTCGTGAACGCTGTACATAAGTACCACTTATGTATATAGTTCCAACCTGATTGAAGTGTGTAACTATCTAACCACGTAGGTTCACCACCACCGGGAACACCGGTACTGTTGACTTTGTTACTATATAAATAAAAATACTTACGGAAAAAGATAAAATATGTATTTTTTAATAACAGTAGGTAATAAACTAATAACATTTAACATTATAACTGTTTTGTAGATCTCGGTGGTATAGTGGTCGCAAGCGCGACTGCTGAGCGTGGGGCCTTGGGTTTAATTCCCAGGTCAGACAGTGCTATTGGGCTATTCCAATAGGTATTTTTCAGTAGCAACTCGGAGCCCTGAATTTGTGCCCGGTTGATGGCAATAAGCTCTCCCCATATATTTACATGACACTAAACGTAACTGACGAAATGTGGGTGTAGGTGCTACACACAGAACAGATAATAGAGGTTACACACACCTCTGACTAACCCTTTGGGGAATGATACAGGCGCGATATAAAGTTATTTTGTATTAAATCAACTTTTTATTTCCCAATCATATTCCAAACGATGTATAGGAATATTACGGTGAGAAAATGTGGCGTCTGTACCGACGCGGTGTCAATATCAAAGTTAATAAACGTAGTCCTTCCACAGTTCAAGATAACCAGCTCACTGAGCCAACCAGACCCATAATCCAATATCTTTGTTACCATAAACTGCAATAGTCCTTTTTTTTTTTTTTTTTTTTTTTTTTTTTTTTTTTTTTTTTTTTTTTTTTCGGGGGGAAATCCTCATGGATGTCCTCCGCCCTGGGGAGGGCGGAGGGGTCTGTCAGACTCTTACTGACTAAAACCACCCCGGTGTTCCGTCTCACACTTGCACCAGGGATCACGGGATCTAATGCGACATCCGCGATCCCCGGCTAGTGCCGGCCCGCCTCTGCGGGCCACCTCGAGTTAGGGGGGAGTGAGGTGTTAAACTCCCCCCTTACGTCATAGAGAGGCGCGCGTGGAACACTACGCGCCACCATCTCGGGTCCTAAGTAGGGGGCGACGGATTTCCCCAGATCCGTCGCCCCTGGACCCATTTAGGGGGGCTGGAAGAGGGCGTTATCCGCCCTCCGCCGACGCCCGGTGCGTCTGCTGCGGATTGGGTTAGCGGAAGCAATCTCCCGCTCCCTTTCCGCAGTCTCCTTCTGCGAAATAACTGTTTCGCAGAAGGATACCACCGCGTCCCAGGACTCCTCGCTGCCGACCATTGAGTTGACAACGGCCGGCAGCGACAGGTCACTGCCGACACCTGAAATGAGGGCACGGCGCGGTTCCTCCCAAGCGGCACACTCTGCCAGCGTGTCAGCCGTGTCCTCCCGACAGTCGACGCAGTGGTGACACCGAGCGTCCGGCTCCCTGTTTATGCGACACAGGTACTTCCCGAAGCAACCATGCCCCGAGAGCACCTGCGTCACCCGAAACGACAGGGAGCCGTGCCTCCTCCCGAGCCAGCGCTCGAGCACCGGCCGGACCGCCCCGATGGTGACGGGGCCGGCGGTAGGGCGTGAAAGCCTGTCCCGCCATTCCGCCACCAGGGCTGCGCGAAGCTGTGACCGACGCAACTCCAAAAACTGCAATAGTCCTACACCAACCGGGGGTTGTCCTTGGCTGGACTTGCATAGTGCGAACAGGGATAATCGTTGGTTGGTGCCTCATTCCATTAAAAACGTCTAACAGGCCTCTGAAAAATTATAGTATGATCATAATAATTATTATGTAGGTGCTATATGACTTACCGGTGTTGGAGAAATCCAAGAAGCCAGAGTATTGTAGACATTTTCACTAACTTCTCTCAATGACTGCCAACGTAAATACCGCAGAAGAATTGAGCAGTTAATACATCGACGAACTGAGTCTTCCATAGTGAACAATTTACAAATATAACGCAATTAAAATGATAATATTGCTCAAGAAAATAAAATTAATCAAAAAATTAAATTATTTACAAAAAAAAACGAAAACAGTCGGTGAAAAGAATTTATAAGAGGTCAAAGTAGCAACCCGCGCTTTAAAAAATTGGCGCCAAAAATCGGCGCATGTACAGTCGCATAAAAAACGCAATGGATGGTTTTCTGCCACATACATTTTGGTTTCTGCCCGCACATTTACCCGCACCCATTTTATTTGAATTGGTATAGGTACTTGTTTACGGTTATGTAAATATATAGATACTAATCCAGACCAGACCTTATCTTTATACAAAATGTCATCACGTTAGTTATTTCTATAAGTGGTTATTTAAACCCAGATGGATTTACAATATTTACTTGTCTATTGAGACAAACAAAAAGTTAAAGTGAATCAGAATATAGGTACATTTTTATTTGCCTTAAGTGTTGGCACAATATCAGTCTTCACTTAAAAAATAATTTATGCGACATAGAAACACATTAACCAAGTTATGAAAATTAATTCAAATTGCAAAATAATAATGGCCTATGACATTAAAACAAAACTTAATATAAATAAATCATTATATTATATATACAATAATAATAATAATATAATAATAAAACTAAGTATCGTTGGAGACTGTACTCAAACAAAACGAATGGGACGTGCATATATGCTAGAAAGAGAAAGCCCGCCATTCTGTCGCCAGCATAATTCTGCTCGGAATGCGCGCGCATAGTATCCCATGGCGCGCGTGTGTTCTGTTTTCAAAGAGTTTTTAATAATGAATGAAACAGGCAAAGGTCTCTAAAACATTCTGCATTTCGCATAACCAAAAGGTTTGCATATGCACTTTCAACACCTTAACAGATTATTATAACAATGTAATAATAATAATCCGTTGTTATTAATATCTGTTGTTTCTAATTCTTCAACTATAATTTCAATAATTGTATGCGTAAATTAATTATTTTGCGTAAGTCAAGAAGGTTTTATTGTTTACATACTCTTTGAAGATAATGACATATGACATTATTTGCGTGAAAAAAAAACTATGTATGGGTAAAAAAGGAAATCGAAAAAAAAACTAATACTTTTGTAGTTATTTTATGCGGAGAATTTAAGGATTCGCATTACTAGAAAAAAATATTATATTTAAAAACATGATTTATCAACATTACAAACTTAAGTCACTAAAGAACAAATAGCGATACCAAGTCTGGTCAATTTCCTTTATTGGATAGATGCTTCCATGGATAGGTATTGAATAAATTAACCGAGGTTTTACATTACTTTTTGCGGTTGAAGAACTGCGTTACGGTCCATGTTATGTTTTTGATGTTTCTTTAAGATATTGTTTTCGTTAAGTTATTTTTATTTCTGCTTGAGTATAGTTCTCGATGTTTTTGGTTGGTATATTGGCGTGTGATAGCTATCATAGGGCTATTAATTTTATAATTTAAATTATGTTTTGTGTTGCGTAATATAAATATAATTTTGCATACTATTATATAGATTAATTTTTTTCTAACTGAACAGACAGCTGTGCTGCTGGGGAGTTTGTTGCGCCACTTCTTCTTCCCAGCTAAAGCACTAGGAAGTGGTGAAGGGCGGGCGTTTTGGGGGACTGTCTTATGTAATTTTGACGTTCAAAAAGTGCTGATTCTCAGCCTAGTTTGAATAAATGACTTTTGAATTTTAATTTTAATTTTGATGGGTTGTCTCTTTTAATGACAGTAGGCTTGCCCCGGCCCTCTTACATAGCATAATTATCCTATAATGTCCCCACTGCTGGAACAGAGGCCTCCTCTCTTCGAGAAGGAGTGTTCTGTGATCTTCCACGCAGGCCCAGTGAGCGTTGATAGATGTCACACTTAGAATTTTTGGTTCTAAGGGCCCTCGCCCACGGGCGACTTTTTGTAGCGATGCAGTCGCGATGCTCTCGCGCGTAGCATCGATACAGACGCGAAGCAGTCGCTAGCTGTGTGCCCGCGCCCACGGGACCAGATTCAGTCGCGATGCAAACGCGATTCGGTCGCGATGCAGTTACGATACAAAAATACCTTGGATCAGTACAGTTGCAAGATGGACTCCGTTGAGGCAACATTAGTCACGTTGTCTTTGGTGCTGCTTTTACGTAAGCAGCCGAAGCGTAGGCAACGGAAGCAGCGTCAATATTGGATGCATCCATTTAATACCCAGAGATTACTTTGTGGACATCATGTAACAACATTCAAACAACTCAAAAATTATGATCTTAAATTCAAAAGTTGTTATAGAATGTCATATTCGACGTTTTGTGAATTGCTTTCCATTGTAAAACCAGAGTTGACACGCAGAAATACAATGATGAGACAATGTATATCAGCTGAAGAATCGCGCGTTTGTATCGATACAATCGCGATGCAGTAGCGCGTTGCAAATGCGACTAACACGCGTTAGAAGTGATGCTGTCGCGCGTTTGCTAAACGCGCGACTGCATCGCTACAAAAAGTCGCCGTGGGCGAGGGCCCTAAGACATGCCGGTTTCCTCACGATGTTTTCCTTCATCGTTTTGAGAGCAGTGGTGATGAAATTAAATACAATTGAAAATAAATTCAAAGTATAGTGAACCCACGAACTTACAACTCGTAAATCGGGGCCGATACCACTGGGTCAACACTGCTCCTAATATGACTGGCGAAGGTTTAACTTAACTGGCGAAATGTAGACATAATATTCACGTCTGAATACCTGCTTGGAAAAAGTACAGGCGTAACCTTACGATATAAAGGGTGGAGACGTTAATAAGGCAGTAAATTAAACTTCGCATTATCTAATGATGTTCCCAAACTACAAACAGACTTGCTATCAAATATATAATATCTAATTACTTCAATATTACTAGCAACCAGCCACAGCTTCGCACGGGTAACAGAGCTATAATTGTGCCATTTTTTTTTCTGTCGTAATTTCGTATCAGCCTTTTGCGTTAGATTAAAATTTAACTGATGTTCATCCTACTTGGATTATTTTAACATCGTCATAATTATTTCAGCCAATTTACACAAAACTTTAATGAATTATTCACCTGAACCTTTCTCATGAATCGTCCATTGGTGAAAAAATTATGAAAATCCATTCGGTAGTTTTTGAGTTAACCACGTTCAAACAGACAGACGCGGTTGAAGGACTTCGTTTTATAAAATATAGTGATGTCCAAGCAAAACTCACAGTCGGCTATTTAGTTTCTTTTTTTATTTATATGTTATTAAACCATCAAATAAAAAAGAAAGAAAGAAAATACATTTATTTAGCACAGACTAAAAGGCACACAAGTACCTAAAAAGAAATAAAGTAAAAAGAAAGAATACAAAATAAAAAGTGTAAAGTGCGTTGTAAGATACTAGCAGGAATGAGTGCCTCACGGCTGCGCCAAATAGGCCCAGTTCAGCAAAAATGCCAGACAACTAGTGCCTGACGCTGGCTTTCAACTGGACCTGAAGTGTGAGGTGAAATACTCCCAAGCAAATAGCCGGAGTTCTAGTTTACTGTCTTAGTTTGTTGTCTCTACATGATATTAATAATGAACCCACAACTACACTAATTATAATGGTAAAAGATTTGTGTTTTTGTTTGTAATTAATAAACTCAAAAACTACCTGACCAATTTTCAAAATTCTTTCACTAATAGAATGCTACATTATCTCTGAGTAACATAGGCTATAATTTATAAAGATATCACGCGGGTGAAGCCGCTGGTGGAAGCTAGTAAGAAATAAATTGGTACAACTTGGCGATACTTGCTCAACGTAACTAAGACTAGCATAAAAAACTTTTCCTACATAATTCAATTCGTTTTACCCACATTTTCTTTTTGAACTGATTCAGCAAAAAATCCATGAAGTATTTGCATTGAACCGTTCCCTCTAAGTATTCAACTTAGTTACGTGTTGCGTAACTCAACGGAAAAAGCGGCTAAGTTCGAATTCATACTCGCAGACGACGAGTTCCGTATACCGTACAATATTTACACTACATATCTTTATAAAATACTTTAGTAAAAAAACATATTTCTTGTTTGGGGACCCGCTTTTAATATTTTACTTTATTTTATTTTTATTACCTATTTGTTGTAACAGCGGGCTTGTGGCTAAATAGTAATAGAAGCACGGATCGATCGAACAGTAAGCTAAACTTGCCGCGATCATGTTGAATACTGGTATTCAGCTGTATCCGGTAACCCAACATAGTCGGGAAAAGGCTAGGCAGATTAACTTAGTTATAGCGGCCATAGTAGTACACACTCTGTGACAGTTTCAAGAGTCGATTTATTACGGTTCAAAAGCAACACCCCTGTGACAGACGGACGGACAGCGGAGCCTTAGTAATAGGATCCCGTTGGCACCCTTTGGCAAGGTACGGAACCCTAAAACACAAAAAAAAACTGGTATACTTGTGATTCTATTCGTTCGGAATAGTAAAGAAACTATTGAGGATGAATCGTTTGTGCATAATTAATTATATCGTAAATGTACCGTTTTTTTACAGTTGATGGAAATACTTATAGCATAGCTATTAGTTATTTTGAGGACAACCCTTTTAAAGGTCAGTTAAAAAGGAAATGAAGGAAATTTCTTGACGACTGGTCGACACTTTACATAAC
Source organism: Xanthia icteritia (assembly GCA_949128155.2). Classification (NCBI taxonomy): domain Eukaryota; kingdom Metazoa; phylum Arthropoda; class Insecta; order Lepidoptera; family Noctuidae; genus Xanthia; species Xanthia icteritia. The sequence continues at coordinate 6,820,840 of OX421959.2, read as the reverse complement.
AATTGATCGCAATGACTTTCATTTTGACAGTTCAGCCGCGTTCATTGCGTTATTTACGTCGTTGAGCAGGCGAATTTTTCAAACCTGTGTAGCAATGGATTTGCAATATCCTTCAAAACTCGGATTGTGATTGAAAGTGTACGCAATTGGGGCGCAGAGCAGACTGGCTCTTTTTTTGGACAAAGGATTAGCATTGCCATTCAACGTGGCAGTGCTGCCAGTCTTGTAGGCACGTTTTCGGATGACAGCGATGTGGACAAGTACTCCGACGCCTAAGTGTCCTTTTGTTTGTGTTTATTTGTATAGTTGGTCATTCAAAAGCAAATGTTAATAAGTATAAAGATTTATAACCTGGAACTTACAATTAATTTTTTATGAGCAATCTTTTTCAGTGCAGATTAAAATACAATATTTTTTTAGGTCAACTTAATGAGTCGATTAGATAACAATATCTTTAGATGCAACTAGAATTTAAGTTTACTAAACCTTACTAAGTAACGATATATTTACTATCGATTATTATAGAATTATATGTTTCAAATATAATTACTTAAACATGACAAGATCAATTCAAATTAACAATGGTATGGATTAATCAAAACTGTCTTTACTATCACAAGCATAATAATTTTACCTATCACAAAAATTATAAATAAAAGATAATACTTATAAAATCCACATCAATGGTACTAAAGATCAAATCAGGATATCACGCCAAAACAACATCTGACGCAAATGCAGAACAAACAATCTTGATCCATCACGATTTTATGCAGTCACGCACTACGACTACACAAATGTAGAACTCTAACTAAAAATAGTATCTTTTTTCGTAAAAAAAGAAATAATTTTATGTTTTTTTAACAAAAGGTGTTAAATATTTTTTTGTAATAAGTGTAATTTTTTAGCCAAGTGTTTCCGAACTGTCCTTTTTTTCAACTGTGCTCCTTGTTTTTGGTTTTTTTACATTTTATTTTCGGTGGAGTTTTTTCTAAACTATGAATTCTCTTTCCATGCTTTCTCCTTCAAACATGGTAGGTAGAAGAGGTTGTATATGAAAGAAATAGAGAATTTTACGAAAAAAACAGCGAAACGCTTTTGGAGATTCGCTTTTATTCACTTTTTTTTTCAATATTATTAAGATGCTTAAAATTTTTCAGTGAGCCCGCTTGGTTTCAGCTGAAAAGCTTAAACATTTTGTAAATATTTGCTGCGCAAAAAGTCACAAAATTTAGCTTTTACAAATAATTTTATAGCAAAAACACAAAATTTTAACTTATTTTCTAAATCCCACACGAGAAGTGGAGTAGCATTTTTAAATTAAAAACTCACAAACAATAAGTTAAACCAAATTTTGTTATTGAATTTCACGGTTTTTTCACGATAAATCAATTTTAGATATAGAAAAGTAGTTAATAGGATTATAGACTAGCTTAGCACTTACCACCCAAAAGAAATTATTTCAGTTTTATAATTAGAACTTTTATAAAATAGCTACACAAATAACATAGTGTGAGATTTCAAAAAGATAACATTTTTTCTAATAAAAGATAATACATTAGGCATTTTCTTTTATTTTATTATTATTTTTGCAATCTCGCATTATTTTATGAATTTTAAATTAATAATATTCAATTTTGAACTAAATAGTATAATGCTATAGCATAAAAATCCTTTCAGCTATCAATACTTTTATAAAATCCATAAATTATGAAAAATACTGTAGAATTAGATCAAAATAGCCTAGAATAGCAATAGTTTTTAATTGCTTTTATTGCAAAATATTTCATACAGTGCATTTTTTTTAAAGGTCGTACCGAAAGATTTTTTCTTATACCTAATCTTTTTAAAAATCATCTCAAAATAGCCCCCGTAGTATCTAATTAAATCGTTTTATACGAAAACCAAACAAGGTTTGTAAAGTAATTAAAACAGTTATTTCTTAATAGAACAGAGAAACCATTTTTGTAATTTATACCCCAAAAATCTTGCATGAACCCCGACCCCTTTGATTTTTGTGACGTCGACCCGCAAACAAATATAACAACTATTAAAAGTATGATTTCTTTCTTTGGGTAATTTTTGTTAAAATTAACCCATTTTGTAACCGATACGGTCGTAACCTACTTCATGTTTATTTTATGAATAAGAAAGAAATCACTCTTTTAATTTATTTCATAAGTACTTTATTATTTAAGAAACAAGACCTGCAATATTTTACTTTGCACGATAAGTGGATAGAATTTTGATAAAAATACAAAATATAAATTTGACAGTTCACTAAACGTTTCTACGTTTACGTAATTAATGAGCTAACTTATTCGAAGCTATTCCTTATTATCTGGTGTGGCCATTCCGAGAATAACTAAAATTATTATGGCATTATGGTCAAACTAGTCAGTTTGATATATCCGTTGTACAGCTCATACCACCAGAAGGGTTAAAAACAATTACAAAAAGTTTTTATCAAAATTCCGTCCCTCACTCCGCTTCAAGACGGCGCCAAGCCACACAAACGCTTTAAGTGTCCGATTTGTGCTGACAGATGGCGTTTCTTCAGAACCGCTCCATCTCGCTGGTGGACATGTACATCGACAACTCCGAACCGTCGGAGAATGTCGGCCAGATCCACTTCAGCCTGGAGTACGACTTCCAGAACACTACTTTGATATTGAGAATCATCCAGGTAAGTCAAATGTACAGGACCTTAGATTAACCATGGGATTTTCTTCAATTCAATTAACTATTTTGGATAAGTCATTCCATTTCAGGTTAGTTTGCACAGCATTAGCTATCAAACAGTAAATTTGTGTATTTATAAGATGAGTACCACTGCAATTACATCTGATAATAAGCGAAAGAAAAGTCTAAGGAAAGCAAACGTACTACCTCGCCCCTTTGATGTAAATTGCAACTGTACATCCCCTTAATCCTCACCATGTATCTTCATTTGGATGAAACAATGAACTCTAATCCAATTAAATACCTACATAATTTTCCTGGATGCATAATTTTTTATTTTGTTATGGGCTAGCTCTTGACCTAGATGAATAGCAAAAACAAATCGCTCCTAATTAAACACTTTCTCATTCTAACTCATAAATATCTTGCTTTGAAAACCTTTTACAACGCAAAACAAAATTCTAACACGAAGATCAAAAAGGCTTTAGAACATTCAATTATTGAAGTCTAACCAAAATCTTACTGCTAATAACTAAGAACAACACCTATAACACTCCTAAGTTTGACTTATAAACAAATATATTTATTTTATTTCTTCATATCCTTCTACTATTTTTCGTTTGTCTGTTAATTTCTTAAACAAATAATAATCATGTATAGTCTATTGTACCATCACGAATGGTTGTGGTAATTGTGTAAACAAATATACTTTGTATGGAAAATCTGTTGAGCTTATGTTTACCATACATTTTCATGGTTAGCTTGTGTCTTGCCCACTGTTTGGCACAGCCTCTTCCTTTTTGTCAAGTCATCTTTGATCTGAGTCTCTCAACCCGAGTCAAAGCATTTATTCCTATTAAGCCATTTACTTTTGAATTGTCAGAGTCGGTCAGTTAGGAATTTGAAGCCCGTTCTAAACCGAAGATTCCTCCGAAACACCAACAGGGTTCTTTTAAATCAGGTTACTACGAAATCCAGTTATACAATTCCAACTACCACAAATTATCTCACAGCTATCCATTTCTTCCAGGGCAAAGAACTACCAGCCAAGGACTTAAGCGGCACCTCAGACCCCTACGTGCGGGTGACCCTCCTCCCAGACAAGAAGCACCGGCTGGAGACGAAGATCAAGAGACGTACTCTCAACCCTCGGTGGAACGAGACCTTCTACTTTGAAGGCTTCCCGATTCAGAAGCTGCAGAGTCGGGTAAGATTTTGAAAGATTTATTCATTGAGTTTGCTAGGATGTTTGCAGGACGTACTATTGAAGAATTTCATGTCTAAGCAGTTTGAAAACAAAATCCCGTGAACACGATGACCGCATCTGTAACCGCCCCGGTTCTATAGCCTACAACCGATCGCTGCAAGCAGAAATAGTCCTTACGGTGTATAGATATGAACTTCTTCGATGGTACATACAGTAGGCCGCATGTTAGTGGTAAACAAAAGTTTACGCTGGCCTTGTATTTTATTGAAAACTAGCTATTCATGCCCGGCGTCGCCCGGGTGTATTTCGGACTTTTCTGGTAGATTTTCCATAACCTTGTATAAAGATAGACGCCAACACATCAACCTACTACAATCTGTCAAATTTCTTTAATAGATTTTCAACTTTATCACGAAAGCATAAGGTTCAAAGTTGATTGCTAAAATTTGACAGTTTCGAGTAGGTTGACCAGCTGGCATCTGTACTCAAAATAAACTAAACGTGAATTCATGCAAGCCTAGTGCTTTTTGTTAGGTTACTCTCGGAAAATGTGCACAACGTGTCGTGAACAGAATACCGTCTTGTATAACGATATCTTGTATGACGATATCTTCTTTTTTTTTAAGCGATTTTTATTAAACAAAGCCTTTATTCTGCTCCAAATTAATTTCTGTCTACTTGTGAAAACTTAATGAAAATCCGTTCCGGAGATGTGTGCGAACGAACAAACAGACAGATACCGTATTCTACTGTTTTATTATATGTATAGATGCAACGCTACTACACTACACTACTACAACTACGCTAGGCCCGCTCAAGTGTTACCTCTAACGCAGTGTTTTTCAACGTGTGGGTTGCGAACCCCTAGGGGGTCGCAAAGCCTTTTTAAGGAGGTCGCCGTTAATTTAAAATTTAAAGCTCATAAATACAAAACCATACGAATAAGTCAACCATTTATGACGGGGATCGGAACTGTTTCTCCTAAACACAGGTTATTTTGTAACCTATCTAGGAGAGCATTACGGCACCCACTAACTAGATAAAGAACTATGCTTGTGCTTTTTAGTGTATTACTTTGTCATGTAATCTAGTCTTAATTTAACAATAAATCTTTATCTTATCTTATCTTATCTTGTGGGAGGCCTTCCAACGCTACGTCTTCCGGTACGCGATCGCCACTCCAGAACCTTTCTGCCCCATCGGCCATCTGTTCTGCGAGCAATGTGCTCTGCCCATTGTCACTTAAGTTTAGCATTTTTTCGCCACACATAAATAGAATTAAATAGTTTTCTAAATTTAGATGATTTCTCTCTGTTTACCTTTTATTTGAGCCATCAACGAAAACGTTAACACGCACAAGTTCCAAATGAAATCAAAAACTTCAATCAAAGCTTCTGTGGGTAATTGGGTACCTATTCTGTTTATCCCTATAAACGAGATGTACCCAAAGTAACAGACTTGAATTCCAAGTTAGAAACAGCGGAAGGTAGGGTCGCAAAATATTTTTCGATACTAAGGGGGCCGTGCCATGAAAAAGGTTGAAAAACACTGCACTAACATATGGTCGTACCTTAACTGCCACCTACAGTCTATTTCACTCACCTGAATAGGTTTCTGACTGTAAATGTCAGTAATTTTACACCGTTTCCGAGTTTATTTAATGGATTCGGTGAAGCAGGTCTCTGAATTTCTTCCCGAATTTTTATCTTGGAACTAGCTACCCGCCTGGCTTCGCACAAGTGCAATAGCGATGATGCCTGGGTCAAAAAACAGAAATTCAATTTAGTCCGTCGGTCAGATAATACATAAATTTTAGACACGTATTTTTTGGTTTATCATATTAATAAAAAATTACTTAGATACAATGCATTAAAGTTGGGGAGTGGGGGTCGCTACGTCACAAGTAAGTATAAAATCAACATACTCGTGACGTTATCGCACATTTTAACTCAATGTATCGCCGTAATCTTTTGTTAACATAAAAAAAGAAAAAATATGTGTCCAATATTTTTTAATAATCTACCAGAAGGACAAAATTGTTTTTAGTATTACGGTAGTAGTAGTAGTATTTACGGTATTTTGTTCACGACACGCTGTACACAAGTTCTGAGCAATAGTAACCTAACAAATAGTATTAGACTTGCCTGTATACAAGATAGTATTTCATTAGTTTTATTAAGTACTGTTTTCCGTATATATTTACATAATATATAGCTTATGTCCACCTGGAATAATATACCTTTCAAATCGTGAAAGAATTTTTCTAATAGGAGCTGTGGTTCTGGAGATTACCGTCCATATATATACACAAACTCACAAAATTCACTCTCTCTCTCTTTATAATATTAGTATACATTTCATTCATGATTTTTTATGATAAATATTATGGTATATTATATTGTATATAATACACAATTATACAATTTTAATTATTTATGTCTAAATTAATAAATAAATTTATTAAACAAAATGAATTGATAAGCACATGGCAGCTTCTTCTGATACCAGTAACGATTGAAAAGCAGATAATAACTTATTATGAAAAATGTCCAATAAGAGCAAAATAATGACTTTATGTCTCTTCAAAAGGTAGTTTCGTATGGAGAAGAATAGGCAAGAAACTCCACCGTTACTCTTTTAAAATATTTTACAATATTCATAAAACTTATGAGGTGCAGATGTTACTTACCAATTTATTATTGACGCTCATGTTCCCAGTCGAGCTTCAGTATTGCATGACAAAACATTTCAACATCTATTTCAAAAATTGGTCCTAAGGCACCTGTCCCACAGCCGACAAGGAAGCGATTCAACGATTATCTTGGTCAAGAAACGTACAAAACATTTTAAGTCCCGTGTTAGTAGAAAAGTTGATCGGTGACTGTTCACACCGCCAGTGACAAGAGCTATCAAAGAAAGTACTCGTCCAGCGACGAGAGCTATTAAAGAGAGTACTCACTCAGCAACAAGAGCTATCAAAGAGAGTACTTGCTCAGTGACAAGAGCTATTAAAGAGAGTACTGGCACAGCAACAAGAGCTATCAAAGAGAGTACTTGCTCAGCGACAAGAGCCATTAAAGAGAATACTCGCTCAGCGACAAGAGCCATTAAAGAGAGTACTCGCTCAGCGACAAGAGCTATCAAAGAGAGTACTGGCACAGCAACAAGAGCTATTAAAGAGTGTACTTGTTCAGCGACAAGAGCTATCAAAGAGAGTATTCGCTCAGCGACAAGAGTTTTTAAAGAGAATACTAGCTCAGCGACAAGAACTATCAAAGAGAGTACTCGCTCAGCGACAAGAGCTATTAAAGAGAGTACTGGCTCAGCGACAAGATCCATTAAAGAGAGTACTCGCTCAGCGACAAGAGCTATCAAAGAGAGTACTGGCACAGCAACAAGAGCTATTAAAGAGTGTACTTGCTCAGCGACAAGAGCTATCAAAGAGAGTATTCGCTCAGCGACAAGAGTTTTTAAAGAGAATACTAGCTCAGCGACAAGAACTATTAAAGAGAGTATTCGCTCAGCAACAAGAGCTACCAACGAGAGTACTCTCTCAGCGACAATAGCTATCAAAGAGAGTACTCGCTCAGCAACAAGAGCTACCAAAAGGGTATACTCGCTCAGCAACAAAAGCTATTAAAGAGAGTACTCGCTCAGCGACGCTCGCTTGGCAGGCAGAACATTCGTTGACAGAAGACTCACGAGTCACGCTTATTCCATAAGCCTGTCAGAGAGTAATCGCTCGTCGCCGTCGCACACTCGCTGCTCGCCAATTCGTTTTTAGTTGCCAGCTGTACTCGATTCTCGTTAGTTGCCGGCGCGGCAGCGGGACATGTGTCTGAAGACTAAATACAAATTAATTAAAATGCCAATGAAGGGTAGGGCGAGCCCCTACTCCAAATTGATATAAATTGACATTTGGCGCTGTGCGTGACAACGAGTCGTGAACCTCTGGAGAATACTAATAGCCGCTTCTTAGTTAACGTGTTTTAATTAAATTAGAATGGTTTATTTTTCCTTCGTTATTTTTTTTTTTTTGTATTCGGGAGTTTACGGAATAATGAAAAGTGTATCAAGGTGTCAAAATATATCCCTAGCCGCCGCAGGAGACGCTCTGGGCGTCGGGAATCGCAGGCAGATTCCCGGCCACCGTAGGCGCGGGCTTGCGGACGGTGAGCAATGGGTAGCTCGCCGTCCGATAAGGACCAGGCCCGGGTCGACGCGACGGCGCGTTGTGTTCCACGCGCGCCTCAAAGAGATGTCAGCAGAACTGCCGGGATTGCGGGAAAGTTCGAAAGGGATACCGTAGCCCCTGGCAACGTACAGGCAACTGAAGGAATACGGGTGGGTTTTAGTCAGAAAGAGTCTGACACGCCCACCCGCTTCGCCCAGAGCGGGAGAAGTTATTTGATAATTCACCAACCAAAAAAAAAAGCTGCCAACATTTATACTTACAATGCCTGCTGCGATACTTTTCTCTGCTGAAAGCAGTTTAAGCTGTGGATCTTGAAATGATTGGTCCGTTAAGAGCGCTCATCTTAAAATCAATATTTTAGTTCACTGGTTACCCACATTTCTTATTTCCATACAGTAATTATAGCCAAATTAATCAAAACAGGTAAATATTGTCATCTATTTGCGACTTTCAGAATAAACGTCCTTGCCGAATCGAACATGAATCAATGTAATCAAAAAAGTCCTCTAAAGGACGTTCACAAACACAATACCTGTTTTTTTTTATTGGTTTAAAAATTAAATAGACGACCACCATTCTTCCGGCAGCTACTTGCTGTCAGGGGTAAGGCAAATTAGTAATTGAAAATATATCATTTTCTATTCGATATCCTGAGGGATGGTTATGAATAGAAAAATGGTTTCAGTCAATTCATTGTTTACAAGCCGTTCAAAACTAAAGTAAAATACAACCTCTGTTCAAAGGCATACTATTCTATCAATGACTACTTAAATGATAAGAATAGTTGGTCGCTGTGATTAACTCAAGACAATGTTTAAATGTTTAAATGTTCTTTCTCCAGAATTAGCTTACTTACTGACAGGTTATATGAGTTTATATAATTGTTTATAATTTGACTTTATAAGTCAATTTATTTTATTTTAATTTATTGTTGACATAATCTACTCATTACAATGCTTTTTTTATGAGTTGTATTGCAATATGTGGTTAGCTAGCGACCTCGATATTTTTTTAATTAACCTCGATGGTCCGAGTTTATCAATTATAACTTCTAGTTACAGCTATATGTAAGCGGGCACGCCCTTTATGCCTGGAGGCTTTTATTTAAATATTGTTTTCGTTAAGTTATTTTTATTTCTGCTTGAGTATAGTTCTCGATGTTTTTGGTTGGTATATTGGCGTGTGCTAGCTGTCATAAATGGCTATTAATTTTATAATTTAAATAATGTTTTGTGTTGCGTAATGTAAATATCATTTTGCATACTATTATATAGAATCATTTTTTTCTAACTGAACAGACAGCTGTGCTGCTGGGGAGTTTGTTGCGCCACTTCTTCTTCCCAGCTAAAGCACTAGGAAGTGGTGAAGGGTGGGCGTTTTGGGGGACTGTCTTATGTAATTTTGACGAACGAAAAGTGCTGATTCTCAGCCTAGTTTGTATAAATGACTTTTGAATTTTGTGTTTGGTTGGATTTCCACTCAGCAGCAATGTCGAACTTCCATACAAACCTTCAGCCCCTATTTAACCTATTTAAGATGTAAATGTTCAAAAATCCTTCCATAGTGCTCATCTTCGTTACATAAGGAACTGTTGTGCAAAATCTAATGCTTCAAGAACCAGCAGTTTAGGCTGTGCGTTGTCTGTCAGTCATTATTATCTGCCTAACCTTTTCCCAATTATGCTGTGATCGGCTTCCAGTCTAACTACCATCAGCTGAATACCAGTATTGTATATGGAGCGACTGCCTATCTGACCTCCACAACCCAGTTACTGGGTAACACGATACCCCTTGATAAGGCTGGTTGTCAGACTGACCAGTAACAACTGTCAAAGTATCTTAGTAAACAGTTGTCTGTAAGTTTATGAATGAATTTATGATTGTTATTAATATTATTATGTTATCTTTTGCAGGTACTTCATCTCCACGTTTTTGACTACGATCGGTTCTCGAGGGATGACTCCATTGGAGAAGTGTTTCTGCCACTGTGCCAGGTAGTGTATCTTTATATTTGTTATTATCTGTCTCTTTTCGACCTTCTTTTCTTAATCGACTTAAAAATAGGTGGAAGTTATACGTGCGTTTGTATTTTTTTTTTAAGTGTGTTCCTTGATATTTTCGTCAATTGTCGACCGATTTTGAAAATTATTTTTTTGGTCTCATATAAATTTTATTAACTTTGCTTGGGTAGTTTTTGAGAGAGGGAACAGGGGCTTCGAGAAATTTGAAAAATAGGTATTTGAAGAAACTATTGCCGTCGTCTTACCTCAAATCTGCCTCTGTAGAGTGCGATAGGGACAGCTGCAGCTCAGACAGATTATATCACAAAAAAATGACGAGATCAACGTTTCGTATTCCCCTTTTTTCTCCTCGAAAACAGAACAGATTCGATTATTTTTTTCATTAAAATTTTAAGAAAGAATATTTCTAGGTCCTTATAATTTTCTTTTATGCTAAAAACTTTTGTAATTTGTCTGGTAGTCCTCTAATCACGGCGGTAAAAATGGGGCATTTTTGTAATTTTTGGGGGGTCATATTTTCTTTACCAATAAGTTGCTGAAAAAAAAGAAATAACAGGGCCGTGTCTACAGCAGACCTTGATATTATTTTAAACAAATTGTTACTCTAGAGGCAATAATCAGGAAGAAAATACGTTTGTTTGGAGAATCGCAGGCCCTGTTCCCTCGTACTACGTTTTTTAACCACTTTCTGTATCTTGATGATGTTATAAATAATACTTTCTGTCACTGTGTTTTACATAGCAAGAAGTGGTATACGAATTGGTGTGAGGTAAGTACCATAACTAAAAAGTGAAAAATAAAAAACATTTTACAAAAAATAACAACGGATTCCTCCTGTAAAGGCACGACCTATGAAAATACTACTGACTTAATACAAATTAATAAAAACAACTCAACCGAACTCATTGAAATCTTTGTGGGACCAAGCGCTTTGTGAAGTGTCAACACGAGCTATAAAGAATCCTCTTGAAATTACATAAATTTAAATAATAAAAAACTAAATAACAAAAGTTAATGGAATTTTTGAGAAGAATAGAGAGCAGTGGTGGCACAGTGGTAACGGCCCCAACTTAGGAGTTGTAGGTCGTGGGTTCGAACCCAGGAAGGCGCTTTACTTTGTATACAAAATTTCATCACCACTGCTCTCAAAACGGTGAAGGAAAACATCGTAAGGAAACCGGCATGTTCTAGAACTAAAAATTCGATGACATATGACACCTACCAACCCGCACTGGGCCCGCGTGGTGGATTACAGCCCACTCACTCTCGAAGAGAGGAGGTTTGTGGCCCAGCAGTGGGAACATTGTAGGCTGATTATGCAAAGAAATGTTTGTGGATCCAATTCGAAGGATTCCTTTACCTAACAGAACTCTTTGTGTAGGAGATTACTACTTCGAAGAACAAAAAGAAAGAAAGAAAGAATAATATTTATTTGGACACAGTTCATGAAACACATAATACAAAAATAAAAAGTGAAAATAATCATAAACCGATAATAGTGTGTGCCTCACGGCTGCGCCAAAAAGGTTAATTTCAGCATTAATGCCCGACAAATGCTGTCTGACGCTGGTTTTCTAATGAACCCTTTTGGACAAGTGACGGGGAGTACCAACAGTTTCAACATACCTAATACATAATTTTTATACCTCTAAATAAATAAATAAACTACATAAGGTCTATTTAAATAATTGTTTCGAATCAATGTTATTTCCACCTAAACAAACATCAACTTTATGTAAGTGTGAATAAAATTGATTTTAGACTGACTAGTAGTGTTGAAAAAGTCATAAAAAATAATATAAAGTTGTAGCGCAAACTGAACCTTATGTGTAGGAATTACAGTTGTTTTTCCTAAAACTCGTGTTTGCTTACATGTTTGGCAAGCAAATTGCGAACGCAGATTAGTAATCAAAATGTGAATTAAATATGAATTAAAAACCAAAGAAAAAACAATCCGAAAACAACAGAACCACCGAACAATTCCGAATCCGAGAACAATTTCTGGATGTCGGATAGAAGGGCGGTCGGTGGTGGTATTATAACAGGCACCTAGCAAAGCATAATCAGCTTACAGTGTTCCTATAACTACGACACAGGCCGCCTCTCTATGAGAGGTAGTGGGCCATAATCCACCACGCGGCCCAGTACGGTGGTGCATTACAGGCACATGAATCTTTTTTTGTTGTTGTGGCAATGCACCTGCGAATCCTCTGGTATTGTAAATACCTACAGAATGTCTGACCACATTCACGCACCATCAGATGGCCTGCCTGCTAAAGTACAAAAAACCAGCCAATTGTGAGTCAGACTTGTGCATGGGCTCCTTAACTACCGTATTAAGATCAAGCAAAAAACGCCGAAAAAATACGTTTTTTGTATGGAAAAAATTATAGTTAATAATAAAAGGGGTAATAAGTATGATGCCTTGGTCAATAAAAGAAATTCTATTTAGTCCGTCAGTTAGATAATAAGAAAATATTAGACTCGTATTTTATGCTTTATCATGATACTTAGATAAAACGCATTAGAGTTGGGGAGGGGGGCTAATACGTCACAAGTTAGTATAAAATCTACATACTCACGAGTACGTCATGGCACGTCATGGCACATTTTAACTCAATGTATCGCCGTAATCTTTTGAAAACTTAAAAAAAGAAAAAAAACGTCTACGTAATTTTTTTTTATGATTTACAAGACAAACACCAAAATAAATTTTGTCACCATCCCTATTGTTGATATAGCGGCAATAGAATACATATAAGTTCCCGTCTGACACCCTTCGAGTACGGAACCCTAAAAATGGGAATATTTAACTGAACTTTAAAAAACTTATTGTCCTCCTAAAGATGGACACCTTTTGTTTAAGTTAATGAACGTCTAAATACGTTTTGCGGGTCTAATGATGCACAATTTTTTAATAATTGCGGCTCTTTTTAACTTTCTGGCCTTTTTTCACAGTTGATCGCTTAAACTAAGCTTAGGGTACACCAGCCAAATGCATAAGTTTAGGTTGGAAATCTGACCAACCACGCGCGAGCCGAATTGATCGCAGCAACTAAGCTAGGGCACCCTGACCAAATGGGGGTAAGTAAGGTTAGAACTGTGACCAACCTCGCAAGCTACATCCAAGTTGGTCGCAGTTATTTAGCTATTTAGTATTTTTAGGATCCCAAAATGGGAATTATTTAGGATTCACAAAAAGAGGCGCAATCATTATATTAGAGTGTTCAATAATACCCTTCAATCTGCCTAGCCTTTTCTCAACTATGTTGGGGTCGGCTTCCAGTCTAACCGGATGCAACTGAATACCAGTATTTTACATGGAGCGACTGCCTATCTGACCTCCACAACCCAGTAACTGGGTAATACGATACCCCTTGGTAAGACTAATAGTCAGACTTTCGGGCTTCTGACAGCCCGTAGCGATTGTCAAATATCCACGTATGACAGCCGGGACCAACAGCTTAACGTTCTGTCCGCGGCACGGATGAATCTCGGTATGTAAAGATGGTCTCCCATACACGGACCAAGCGGCAAGCAAAGCTGAACCTGATGTATCGACCCATGCGGCTGTTATTACTTAGCCATGAGCTCCTCCGTGTGTTCAATAACATTATTAGGAACGCCAAAGGGAAATTATTATAATTTGGTTAAATCATGTATTGAACTGAAACTCTATAAAAATTGTAATGAATAAAGAATCAGGTGACTATCGAATAGGAGTGAGGCGTATTTATCGTAACAGATAGAAATAACAGATATTTAAAAACAACAAATAACAATTGTTCCTCACAATATAACTTATCTGTTACTTAAAATAACAGACCCTCAAAGACTGTTCACGCGGCTGTTACTGATAATTTATTGTAACATTCCCCACACAGACTGTTACTACGGCTGTTACTTACATACACACTCACACAAAGGAAGGAGTATCGCAGGCTTATCAATTTCTCTCTGTTCCTCGTTAAGGAATGACCCTTGCTAAAAAGAGAAACACCTATTACTAAAAAGAGAAGCACTTAGTATTTATTATCCCTAAAAATACAATTGATGGTCTTACAAGAACGAACATTTACGAAAAATTGACTCCTAAATTAGGTCGTGTAAAGCTTCGTGCAGACTAGCGCGACGCGACAGCGCGATGCGACACCGGTTATTGTTATACCGTGAAGTTTTTTTAGAAATTGTATTGTTCGAGTCGCGTCGCGCCGTCGCGTCGCGCTGGTCTGTACGAGCCTTTACCTGTGATCTGTTACTGACCAGCGACCATTGTAAAAAAAACTTAAAACGAAAAGAAGATATTCAATTGAGATTTAAGGCTCGTACAGACCAGCGCGACGCGACGGCGCGACGCGACTCGAACAATACAATTTCAAAAAAAACTTCACGGTTTAACAATAACCGGTGTCGCGTCGCGCTGTCGCGTCGCGCTGTCGCGTCGCGCTAGTCTGCACGAAGCTTTAAATACGTATTTATCGTCCGTACAAAAATAACAGGCATTTAATAACAGATATTTGGATCTGTTATTTTTGTGTAACAGTAACAGTGATAACAGATATCGTATTCAACCTGCTACAACCCATCTCTACTGTCGAAGTCCTTTTAGTAACTCTTCTAAAGTCACGGTTTTTAGAGGCAAGATACCATCAAGAACCCTTGATTAAAGATTAACAGGGATCCTTTTTAATTGTACAATAAAAACAAATCTAATGTCTATCTTGAATACTTAATTGTAAGGAACGAACTTTCTTCTATCCCTTACAATAACAATTAACGTCTACTGAAGTAGCTCGTAAAAAATTCTTTAGTCTCCTTTAAAGATAGTTTTAACCTAGTTAGGGGTTACCGTAGTCGTTTTTAGAGTTCCGTACTCGAAGACTGCCAACGGAGGTCCCGATTACTAAGGTTCCGCTGTCCGTTCGTCAAAGGGCTGAACTCAAACTCAAAGCGTTTATTTCAAATAAACCAATTACAGACACTTTTGAAATTTCAAGAAGTTGGTCAGTCAGAAATATGAAGCTAGTCGCCCATTCCAAAGCGTAGTAGGTACCTATGGAGAAAAACGGGCAAGAAACTCCACGGACACTCTTTTAAATAAAAAAATTAATACAAAATATTGGTTAGGTTTAGGTTTAAAGAAACTTTATTCTCAATAAAAACAATTACATGTCACTTACTTGAGAACAATAACTAACACATAAAAAAACAAATTTAGGCTCGACAACATCCATTCATGTTGAAATTATGCATGTGAGAACAATCTAGAAAGTCGTGCACGTTTGTAAAAGCGTCCGTAATAAAAATAAAAACAAAGAATCATTCAAAAATTTCAAATTAATTAAAATAAGCCACGGCATCGGCAGCTAAGAGATGACCAGTCCCAACTGACGGCGCCCGTTCATGAACATGACTGATCTTTTGAATCGTAATATTGGTAGACACTTGAAATTGTTATAGAGAGTTTCAATTAAATTAAATTAATTTATTATTTATTTATGTACACAGAAAAATAGGTACAGATAAGACATAATCATAATTATGAGTACAAAGGTACTGCTTATTTCTTATGAAATTTCTTCCAGCAGACCTGCGATAGGAGAAATGAGAAAGAAATGTAGACAATAGTGTGTGAGAACAAGAAGAGAAAAATATAAATATGCGAAGTCTTAAACTAAAATATTGAAATAAACCTGCACGTATAACGTAATATTGGCATCCATACATGTTTTTTTTAAATAATACAGTGTGAAATTTAATTCGATTGCATCCTCTTCAGGGATCATTGTACTCATCATTATGAACAACTATCACTATAGGACCAACCTTGAAATTGAAAAAATAAAATCAGCTGTTCCCTACATTCTGCAAACTATGCGAACATAAATGTAGGGAACAGTTACCGTTACGTGTTAAAGAAGTATGTAGTATTAAACATTGTACGGTGGTACAGAACCCTGCGTCCGCAAGTCCAACTCGCACTTTGCCGCTTTTCACCTCCTACTTAGTATTCTTTCGACATATAACTCAATGGCTAAGTATTCAACATTTTAAAATACATCAGTCGTATTACCTTTTTCGTCTCGTAGAAAAAAGCCTGGTCTTTTTACGTCCCGTCTCGTCTCGTAAAAACAAAGTCTGGAAATATTAAAATAATTACATATGTATTGACATATTTACATACTACTTTTGTGTGTGACTCCAACACGGTGCAAGCATTAAGTTTTCATATATTATTATCTCTTACTATCTCAAGCGCTTTACTTTGTGTAAATTATTTCATCACCACTGCTCTCAAAAGGGTGAAGGAAAACATCGTGAGGAAAACGGCATGTTCTAGAACCAAAAACTCGAAGACATGTGACATAATATACCAACCCGCACTGGGCCCACTCCATCTTACAGAGAAGAGGTCTGTGGCCAGCAGTGGGGACGTTAAAGGCTGATTATGATAACGAAGCCTCTCCTGATGGTAAGTGGTTACCGCTGCTTCTAAATATTGAGGTATTTCAAACTCAAACTCAAACTCACATTTATTTCAATTAAACCATATACAGGCATTTTTGAATTGTCAAGAAGACGGTCAGTCAGAATATGAAGCTAGTTACCCATTCCAAAGCGTAGTAGGTACCTATGGAGAAGAACGGGCAAGAAACTCCACGGACACTCTTTTAAATAAAAAAAAATATACAAAATATTGGTTACATCATTCATGTTGAAATTATGCATGTGAAAACAATGTAGAAAGACGTGCACGTTTGTAAAAGCGTCCGTAATAAAAAGAAAAAAGAAATAACCATTCAAAAATTTAAAATAAGCCATGGCAGCTAAGAGAAGACCAGTCCCAACTGACGGCGCCCGTTCACGAACATGACGCATGGATCAGCACCATTCAGCTCAACCATTTTGATTTATATCTATGATACCACGCCCTATTAGCTAAGTTACTTACGTGGCAGGGAAGGAGCTGATATTGTCCTGTATTTTTTTAAATCCTCCGATTAGAATATCATACCGTTTAAAATAAGTTCAAATTTGTATTAATGTATTTATCTTTTGTATATATAGATTATTTTCAATTTTGTGAATGTGAGAACGTTGTAGGCTTAGTGGACAATGGATTTGTTGACCGTTTCCAGTGGGAACATTACAGGCTGATTATGTTATACTATGTTACTGTCTCGTTGGTCTAGTAATCGCAAGTGCAACTGCTGAGTATGAGGTGCTAAGTTCCCTTTCAAGAAAGGAATTTCTCCGTAGCAACCCAGAATCTGAATTTGTGCGCGTTTTATGGCAATAGGCTCGCCCCCTATTACATGGGACTTAAACATAACTGGCGAATTGTGGGTTGTACTATAGGTACATCTCTGTTTAACCCTTCGACGATTATAAGCGTTATGGCGTATTTAATTCTGCCATGTTCATTCTGCTATGTTGCTTGTAGAATAATTGCATATTTATTCATATGGTTTTTAATCTTTAAAAGAATTTGTTTGCGGTATATTCGTGATTTTTAGGGTTCTGTACCTCAAAAGGAAAAAAACGAAACCCTTATAGGATCACTTCGTTGTCCGTCCGTCAGTCTGTCAAGACCCATTTTCTCAAGAACGCGTGGAGGTATGAAGTTGATATTAATATCAAATACGTAGATCTTGAAACTCTAAAAAGAGCTCTAAAAAGATCAAGCTTCTAAGTCAAGGCAATAAAAAAATACGGCCATTTATGTGACATATTTTGATGCTCGCAAATAAATCAAAACCTACAGGGTACTTCCCGTTGAGCTAAAATCATGAAATTTGGCAGGAAGCAAAGTCTCACAGCTCAAGAAAAGGGAACATTCCGAAAATTGTTAATTTGTAGTTTTAACACAGAGTTTCTTGCCCGTTCTTCTCCATAGGAACCTACGCTTTGGAATGGGCAACTAGCTTCATATTTCTGACTGACTGACCCCTTGACAATTCAAAAGTGCCTGTAAATGGTTTAATTGAAATAAATGCTTTGAGTTTTGAGTTTGAGTTTTTTTTTTTGCGATTACAAACTTACATATGCAGTTGGAGAACAGACCGCGACGTATATCGGTGTATGGGAGAACATGATTATCAACTACAAAGTTACATTTGTTTTTATCTATCATATATTCTGAAAAATATAATATATTTTTTCTGATTTAGTTTACTGCAGTGGATCATATAGTTTTAGGCGTTATAAAACTTGCGTTTAGCTCCTGTAGTCCTCTTTATGATTCGCATTTTGTATTATGTTCATTTCACGATTCTAAAGACACGTGCCTTTTGCTAAGTTTTTACATGACACGTCCAAAATATTTAAAGGTTATTAATGTTTCAAAAGTTTTCCAAAAATACCTAATATTTTGCTAGTTCTGAATGTGTCGTACCAGGGACCGCAGAAGTTGGGGGCAGAGGGGGTCCAACGCTCCCCCTAAAATCAAACGAGAGGTGCCGCGCCCCCTCCAATTTGACTGCCTGGCCTGGTAAAGAAGATTTCTCTGTGCTATCCTTCATAGAGCTTTGTTTATTCTGTACCGCCTCGCCCAGCTCGAATCTCTTCTTCTTAACCATTCAAAGGAATTATCAATTTTGATATTTACTTACTAGCACTGCAAATGTATATAGCTAGGAATACAATACCTAAAGTAAAGACTGTCCGGGAGAACGCAAGAGAACTGGCTACTCAAAGTATCAAGAGCAATGATTGATCAAGTAGAAAGGGTAGTAGTCTTGCTCCTCACTGTGCCAGCCCTCCGACGTATCGAAACATTCCTCCGACTATCAATGAAGCAGAGAAGACTCCATCTGACAGTACTGCACGAGCATGCGATAGAAACATTTGGTTTAGATTTAAATGACATTCTTAGGGAATTATCTTCAAAGACGGCTGAGAGGCGCCATGTCTTTGGTATAATCCAGTGAATCTTAGCAATATAAGAAATAAATAAAATATTTGTAAAATTTGATCGACCTAGACTCCACTTGAAATAAGATTACACATTTAACTAAGTCGTTTTTACAGTACGTTCAACCGATTTTAACTTCTATTTCGTTGGTGGCACGATAAAGGGCAGCTGCAGTAAACAGTTGGTATTGCAACCACTTTTTTGCTTTTAATGCCATCCTTTACGCCTACGAAGAAGTCAAAATCGGTTGAACGGACTGTAAAATAGGTTTGTTTTAATGTCTAATCTTATTTCAAATGGAGTATAGTTATCTCTGTTTCGTCTTATAACTGCAGTAACTTGACAGGAGAAAACCGGAGCCGGATATTGAAGGAAGGGGGTGACCAAATAAATTTGCCCCCGTCATGGATTACTTCCGCAGTCCCTGTGTTGTACGGTATGCCACCCGGCCCTTGCTCGACGATGCGCCAGCCCGCGTCGTTGCTGAGCCTGTAGCTTTAAATTCCCCGATTAATAATCATGAAACATCCTTGATCCAGCCTGTCCCATCTTGCTGTCCTCCCCCCAGCGACGCCCTAAGCCGAGGTTCGTACCCCACAGGGGGTGCCCTTAGCGAGCGCTCACCTAGTTTTAATTAGAATAGTTTTTGCCCCTGGCTGGAGGCTTTGAGTGTAGTAGCTTAAGGCAGCCGCAGAAAAGCCCGGCTAAGTAGTCATGACCTCAGGTCAAATACGAGATGCCCCAGTCAAAAAAAAAAAAAAATAGTACGGTATGGGCAATCATGAAAATGAACATTGTTTATGGCAAAAATAAAATTATCTATCAGTTATTTAGTCACAAAATTAGGTACCGTTATAAATTTATAAGAAAAATAATTTCTTTATAAATGTATAAGAAAAATAATTTAGAAAATTGTCTTGCTTACCTTTATGTAAATAAAAGTAATTTATAAAAACCCATTACCCGTTATCTTTAAAAAATGAGGCTATAGAATATTATTACTGGTATTTCAAGTAACTGAACTTACCTAACTGAAGATACCTCAGATAAGAAGTATATATGTACCGGTAAATTCAGGTAAATATTACCGGTACCTGAAGTTTAATTTCACGGGGAGTTTGCTTTGCGCTAAATCATGTTTTATATGTACATATATTGTCATGATAATAAATAAATATTGAAGAAAATTTGATTCTGCCCGCGTCTTCCGTCCGAGTGGAAGTCAACTAAACCACGGATGAATAAAGATGGGACACTCCGCAATTTAGGTATGAAGCTACAAGTATGCGGCGGGCCCGTCTTGCTGGGCCAATTCATAAAGTGTAACGTAGTCAGAAGATCTAAGAGTCACGTGATAGAAAGAGAGGCAACTTCGAGGTGAATAACTGTAGGTAATTAACGCTGTGTGACAGTGAAATATGTCTTGTTAAACACTGGTAACTGTAGTGGTATTCTGTAAAGTTCACTTGGAACCTCACTCAAGTGAGCGCACAGAATTTGGAAATTCGAACTCATTTATTTTTAAAGTATATCATCGCGGATTCACAACGAGACACTGATCGTATTTTGAAGTAATGTTCAAAGAATAACGCTTCCAGTCAAAAAAAGGGATAACAAATTAATCTTACAGTCCTGTTATAACATTTCTTTTATAACTCAACCCAAAGTATTATTAGGTATACATACTAATCATAATACAAAAAAAAAACGAGCCAGCCTTACAGTAGTTGCATATGATGTCTAACAAATGACATCTCAACAGTACCAACTTGTCGGAAAATGGGTTGGTACCATATAGACGGCCAACAATACCACCGCGCGCGCTCATTGGTCAAATCAAATAGCGCGCGCTTCCCCAGCTTTCTGTTACACACTTCCGTCCCTTTTCACGAAATTACTCCCACAGATTGCAGGCACGAAAACACGCGGCAAAAATACACGCTTCCATATTCGTCATACAAATGGTTAACACCCGGAATAATTCCTTTCATTTGTCAGAAAATTAGAAACTGTTGTGCGCAATACAAGGTGACCGTAATTTACTAAAGGGACGAACGCTAAGGGAAACATACGTTTATTTGCGGACCAATTTATGTAGTTGCAAAGTGTATTCTACGTAAAATACTGAGCATTCCGCACCGGAGTAACTTATTGCTTGTTTTCAAACATAAGGAGGTCTGTAATGCCAGAGACAAGACTTAGCGTTTCTTGTCCTACCTGCAATTATTATACAAAGAGTTTTCTAGTCTAGGGTATGAATTAGGCCTTAACAAATAATCAACTAGCATACCTACGTTTTTTTTTTTTTTGCATTCAAAATAATTCGACAAATTATATATGTAAAAAACATTTAATTCAGACTATTTTTGTTCATAAAAAGAAAATATGACAACGTCGCATTTTCTCATTGGTTTGAATGAAAATGATTTACCTGTACTTATCAATGAAACTTAAATACACACATCGAGAGTCAAGTGGTAAGTTGTCTTAAAAAAAAAAAAAAATGGAAAATAATTTATATGCTTGTTGATTCTTTGATATTGTCTCATTAATGTCTTTAGAGAGTTATGATATATAAGAAAACACCGTGTATAGTACAGTCAATCTGCTTTACATTTACCTCATCAACATGCTGAACTGGACTCCCATTTGGTGCAACCTTGAGACGCACACCGCACTTTTTTATGTTCGTTGATCCATTATTTTAAAGTGTGTCATAGCCAATAGTGTTATCACAATGTCTTGTTTTCTTCCTTTTTTATTTGTTTGTATATTGGCACCTTGCAGCTATTTCCTAATAGCTAATAAGTCATTATTTAATCGTGATTTGTGCTGTTTTTTGTATGCACTAAATAAACAAATATATCTATCTAACATATGTCAGGGCCAACTTGCAGTCCCACCAGGTGCATCTGAACACCAGTATATTACATGGAGCGACTGCCTATTTGACCTCCACAACCCAGTTACTGAGTAACACGATATCCATTGAAAGGACTGGTCTGACTTTCGGGCTTCTAACTAACTGCAACGACTGTCAAAGATCTACGAGTGACATTCGGGACCAACGGCTTAGCGTAAACAGCCTATAATGTTGCCACTGCTGGGACACAGGAGTAAGAGGGACTGGGCCGTATTCTACCACGCGGGCCAGTGCGGGTCGGATGTCACATGTCTTCGAATTTTTGGTTCTAGAACATGCCAGTTTCCTTCACCTTTTTGACAGCAGTAGTCGTGGCAAACGGATTAATTTACAAGTACATGAAATATTTAAGCTTTTAGCGGCACCCATAGGGTGTGGGTCAGCCACACCAAAAGGTCGCTGGATGTCCTGCGCGTCCAGTATAATAACATCTTTAGGATAATGTTGCGGCTGCCTCGCTTCTGTAGTGCATCGGGGATGTTTGTGCTGTATCGCACTGATGGCTTTCATGCCGTCATCCGCAAGAAAACGGTATCCCTGATCCGCAGAATGCGTGGCAGCTGCAACGGAATTCTGAAGACTGTAGCGGACAGGATCTCTTCACCGTTGTGGAGAACCTTTGTCAAAAGGGTAATTTAAATAGAATTTTAATATTTTAGTTATAATTTTAATTTTAATCGATTTGTATGGATTTATTTATCTGAATTAAATGAATTTTATTTATTTTATTTTATAGGTAGGATCGGAACACAGCATCGGTGTTTGGTGGTAGACACTACCATTTTTTCTTTCTTTCCTCTCTTTATTGTGCGATCTCTGGCCATGTAGGCCTCGCAAACATGATTAATTAGATCATCGGGTCACCTTCGCCGCTGTCTACCTCGACGGCGATATCCTATTTAAACAGAACTATACATTAATATATTCCAGAGAAACTGGGCGATCAAATTAAAAACTATTGGATACCCAAATGAGTCTGTCATTCATTGGTTAATGGAATGGTCGGAAACAAATGAATTCAATCATGCTAGTTCGATGAGATAAGTTCATTCATTTAGTTCGGTCTATTTGAATAGTTATTGGGTTGAAAAATGTTGTAAATTGAGTTGATAAATTTTTGTAAATAATTTAAAAACCGCATTTATGAAGGGTGCAGAAGGGGCATGGGTTGTGGACGTCAGATAGGCAGCCACTCCATGTAAAATACTGGTATTCAGCTACACCCGGTTAGATTGGAAGCTGACCCCAATTTAGTTGGGAAAAAGCTAGGTAGATTGATTCATGAGGGGCGGGAAAGTCCGAAAGGATACCGTGGCCCCTGGCAACGTACAGGCAACTGAAGGAACACGGGTGGGTTTTAGTCAGTAAGAGTCTGACACGCCCTCCCGCTCCGCCCAGACCGGGAGAAGTTATATGAAAATTTACTACCCAAAAAAAAAGAAAAAAAAAGTGGTGTTGCACACTGTTTGGGTCGTCACATTCAATTCGGCAGTATTTGTTGAACAACAAAGCCGACCCGAAGCCTTCGCTGAATCATGTTCGGGTCGGTTCGGCACAATAGGGAAAATGATATTTTTGTCCGTCAGGTAGATTATTAAAAAAGATTGGATACTCTGTGGCGATACATTGAGTTAAAATGTGGCATGACGTCACGCCTTGGTAGATTTTATACTGAGTTGTGACGTAGCGAGCCCCCACTCCCCAATTTTAATGCGTTTTTTTTATTTTATCTAAGTAACTTTTTTATTAATATGATTAAAGCAATAATTACGTATATAATATTTTAATATTATCTGACTGTGAATGACGGACAAAATAGTTTTTTTTTAAATATCCAGTCATCATCCCTATTCATTCTAAGCCGAACAGCTTTTTCCCTTACATTAATGTCAATATTTATTCGATTTTTTCGCCCAGCTTTTGCGACCAAGTGTCTGTGGTCTGTTCCTAAAGTATGTATGAAAATGTTCCTGTAGATGCCAATTTGTAGTGCCACTTATAAATTGAGTGTATTGAATTAATCATTAATTGAACCCGAAATTCTAATTTGAAATCACCTTCAGGATGATTCTCATTTGACGATTGAAGTCAATTTTATAACCTCCGTTTTTGACGATGGTTTTTCAATTACATTTATTGATATTCAAACAATTAATGTTGCAAAAGTGGTAAGATATAAGTTGAAACCTTTTAAACACAAATTAATGAGTTACAAATTCCCCTCAGTGATTAATTGCGTAAGAATTTAACCTGAGCAGGGTTTGTTTACACTTTCATCAGATACTTTTGGGACAGACTATAGCACAACTACCATTATTATGTTGACGTAAACAGTTTTAAGCAACTTTAATCTTTACCCGACTGCAGCGAACCCAAAATAGAAGGGTTATATGTTTGACCTGTATGTATATGTGTGTATTGTATGTATGTCCGTCGCTACGTTCCCTGGTATTAAACGGCTGAACGGATTTTTATGAATGATATGTCGTTAAATTCGTCTTTATTGCACGACTGTCACTGGGTATATTCAAAAAACTCCCAAACCGGTCGAGTATAAAAATGAAGGGTTTTAAAAGGTGATTACAAAAATATATACAAATTATATGTTCAAATGTAATTTGGAATGAGAAATGATAAAAATATAAAAAGCTAAAAATTAAAAAGTAATTTAAAAAACTAAAAAACCCGACTGCAAAATCACATAACTGAAAAGAGAAAAACAAGCATTATATTCTATATAATTTTTGTATCGCAGGCAAACAACAAGTAAGGACAAACAAAAAGTCCATATTTCACGTTATTGGTTTGTCCAATAGCCTGCGATACCAAAATTCTATGCTTGTTTTTCTCTTTTCAGTTATGTGTTTTTGCAGTCGGGTTTTTTAGTTTTTTTAATTACTTTTTTGTTTTATGACAACGGGTCTTTAAACAAATAAATTAACTGAAACACACTGTTCCGTTTCAAACAAGAATGTGATAAATTATCCGGTTAGGTAGGACAAGAACTATTCCATAAGTTGGTCCACGGAAAACTAATAGGTTTTTCAGAGCGCAATATGTTTGGCCCACATTCCGGGCCTTGGGTTACTTGGAGAGCAGTGTGGGACGCATCTGTCATGAGAAAATAGGAATTATATAAGAGAACATCAGGCCTGTATTCCCAGAAGTATACACGCCTGCTTACCCCAAAAAGACGTGTAGGTATAGAACAGGGTGTTGTCTTTTTGAGGTCAAACTTTTGAAATGAAATATAATATTACAATCACTAAATGCAATCACTTTTACACGTCATATTAAAAATATAAAAAAAAAACCACCCAAGTGCGAATCAGACTCGCGCATGAAGGGTTCTGTAACATTATCTATAAAAACGGCAAAAAAATCATGTCTGTTGTATGGGAGCCTCACTTAAATATTTATTTTATTGTTGTTATAGCGGCAACAGAAATACATCATCTGTGAAAATTTCAACTGTCTAACTATCACGGTTCATGAGATACAGCCTGGTGACAGACGGACAGCGGAGTCTTAGTAATAGGGTCCCGTTTCAACCTTTGGGTACGGAACCCTAAAAATTAGCTAGATGAGTTCGTCGTTTCCTATCTGACTACTCTGAGAAGAAAGACCGAAACAAACTCAGAGGTCACAGTCTCTTTTAAAGTCCAGACTTATTCTTGGTCAGGCCATATGAGGACCATGTAGATTAGTGTCTGAAATGGTCTTTTGAGGAAAGAACCACACGGTCACACAGTAAGTCCTATACGATGTAAACAGGCACAAAGCCGTTATTTACGAATTCTGCCCCGATGGTCAAAAGCGCGGCTACTTAGTGTGGGGTCTTGGGTTCGATTCCCGGGTTGGTTTTTACGTTAGGAATTTCTTAATAACAGCCCGGAGTTGGGAAGTTGACGGTGTGATACCCCC
The DNA here is from genome assembly GCA_949128155.2 of Xanthia icteritia. Classification (NCBI taxonomy): domain Eukaryota; kingdom Metazoa; phylum Arthropoda; class Insecta; order Lepidoptera; family Noctuidae; genus Xanthia; species Xanthia icteritia. The sequence continues at coordinate 6,794,975 of OX421959.2, read as the reverse complement.
GTGCCTCAGTGCTCATGTAAAGCCGTTGGTCCTGCGCCTGATCTCTCTCCGGTCGTGTCGGATTGCCGTCCCATCGGACTATGAGAGTGAGGGAAGATAGAGTGCACCTGTGTCTGCGCACACACTTGTGCACTATAACATCTCCCGCGCCGAAGGCTAGTCTCCGCTGAGATTGGCCGCCGTGGCCGAAATTCGGTCTGGAGGATTATTATTACCTACGGATCAAACTCAAAGCATTTATTTCAATTAACGAACGAATAATACGGACACCCTATATTTTAAAAATATTAATCTTTTTTAGTCTTCTGTTCGTATAAAATACAATAAATTTGTCGACTTCATCTCTAATCTATTAGATAGATCAATAAATTTCCACTACTTGACCACATTGTGCACATTATCATTTTTTATTAATATTCCATTTGTTTTGAATAAAATAAAGATACTAAATCAAAATAACTACCTATTAGTTAGTAATAGTTGTTTTTACAAAATTGTTTAAACCCGGGTAAGGTCTTTCAGTCTTTCAGTGCTCTCAGTCTTTTTTTTTTTTTCAAATATATAAGGCACTTTTGAACGTCAAAAATTTAACAAAAAAAATAATTGATTCTAGTCGCCCCTTCCAAAAGGTAGTTTTCGTATGGAGAAGAATGGGCAAGAAACTCCACCGTTACTCTTTTAAAATGTTTTACAATATTTTGTATAAGTACATTAGTTATATAATTATATGTGAGGACGATGCACCTAGAATAAAATTACTATACCACAATAGGTAAAAAGAATTAAGAATTAAAAATGAAGCAACAACAGATAAACTAATTATGTGATAGATACATGGTGCTCACATATTTACAAACATTGTAAAAGTAGACGATCCTCCTAAGATTCCACAATTAATAAGTCAGTGTGCGAGGAAATTGGTCATAGAATGTAAAATCAATGCCATATAATAAAATAAAATAAAAAATATACACTTAAATTTGCAACCAGTTTGATTTTGTCTTGATTCTAAATTATCCTATGGAGTCCAATTTAATAATGCGTTCAGGGTGCTGATGGGGCTGCGGCGATTCTGTAGTGCATCAGGGATGTTTGCTGAACATCGCGTAAAAGATGCGCTTCCCTGGTGCGTGGAGTACGTGGCAGCGCCAACAGCATCCTTAACATGATCGCTAGTCGGCTGGACTGCAGTTACATCAGTCACTGCAGCGCCATTTGTCATGGCATGGCGCCGCAGTGATTGTTGTATTTACTTTTCTTTTATTAATCTGTTTCACTGTGTATTACTAACACTAGTCTATAAGAACATTGTTACTAACAAAATGGACACCATGGTCTGAAATAAATTAAATTAAGGGTTTATTTATTTATTCAGAAAGGAATGTCTATATTATTCTTTCGTGGGAAGAAGTTTAGGTATATAAGCGCCCGACTATCCGATCACTGATTGTAATGTATGTTACAAAAGTTATCATTTGCCAATGGCTACCGCTCAGTCAATCGATGCTCTAGCTAGGTTAAGTAATGTTTGCTCTGAGATTCCTTCGAGATTCTGAGAGCCATCAATTCCGGCTGTAGCTAGCAAATAAATCATAAACTCAACGGCTATCGCATCGGAGTTTCTATATTCTTTTGTATTATTAATTATTATACTTACATAAAAGGATGCGAAAAAAAAACGACAGGGATGTCAGCTGAAATAAAAAAATGTGTTCTTAGGGGGTCGTCCATTAATCACGTGATATTTTTTGCAACTTTTAACCCCCCTCCCCCCTGGTGATACGTGGTGAGGTTTTAGACTAAATCCTCCCCCCCTACCTAAAGTTACGTGTATTTTTTTGGTGCAAAGTATTAAAAAAAAATACAGAATATTTTATCTTTAAATAAAAAGAAAGAAAGAATAATAGTTTATTTGGGGGGCCGCTTTTCGGTTTAGAAATGCACGTTAAACGAAATATAGATACTCGTGATATCCACTGGGTCACCGACAGCATCAGCAGCGATCAGCCCTCACAGATGATATGCATATTGAAAGAGAACGCAGATCATTGTCAGTCAGAGCTAATATTTAAAAACCTTGGTTTGTTGCCTCTACCCTTTTTTTTTTGGGTGGGAATGGGAAATTATCAAATAACTTCTCCCGCTCATGGTGGAGCGGGAGGGCGTGTCAGACTCTTACTGACTAAAACCCACCCGTGTTCCTTCAGTGGACGGCGAGCTATACAATAAGAACTGTTTAGCAATGTGTGTACGTATTTATAATAATATACCAAGCAACTTAAAAACGATGACTTCTAGAGCATTTAAGCACAAAATATATAAATGGCTAAATATGCAAAATATCTATTCTATTAAAGAATTTATAGAGACTAAATATTCTCCAACAATTGTATGTAAGGCACGCCGACAAGTTTGCATGCTATGTATGTACAGCAAAACATGTAAGCACAAATTTTAATGTATCATCTGAAATACCATGTTTTAATGCAAATAAAAATGATTTGATTTGATTTGATTTGATTTGAAAAATGCTGGCCGTAGGTTTGCACGCTGTACTGCACAGTTAAAAATAACTTTATTCAAGTCGTACAGACACCAGCAGGTCAACCTACCCGAAACTGTCAAATTTTCCCAATCAACTTTGAACCTTATCTAAATCTATTAAAGAAATTTGACAGATTGTAGTAGGTTGATGTGCTGGCGTCTGTACTGTCAGTCTTTTTATACGTGCAGCCTATGGGTGAAGCATACGCAGAAGACTTACCGGTTTATTCGTTTTCGAGAACGTGATTACAAATATAATATACATACGTGATTCCAAAGATATACTCGTATATACCGTACAAATATTGCTCGTTTAATAGTATAGGATTGGATAGGTACGTAACCAAGTTCTCGCATTCTGTGAATTTAGACAAAACAATTTACAGAAAACATTTCTGCCTTCGTAAATAAAGTGCCAACATAATAACTTTCCGTTGCGAAAAAGGGTCCAACCTGTTTAGCTCCAACTCCCTTACACACTGGAAAAATAATTGCATCAAAAATGATGGTCGCAGTACGTCACACAAATACTTTTGCCAATCATGCAACCAGCCAACCAATCAAGACGCGAACTCTACCGCAGCAGCCAATCACAACTAACCGTTCCTTCTGCATTTTCCAGGTGGACCTGAGCGAGAAGCCTTCATTCTGGAAGGCTCTGAAGCCGCCAGCTAAAGACAAGTGCGGTGAGCTACTGACCTCACTCTGCTATCACCCCAGCAACAGTGTACTGACACTGACACTGTTGAAGGCAAGGAATCTGAAGGCTAAGGACATCAATGGAAAATCAGGTACGTCTTATTGCTAACTGAACAGACAGCTGTGCTGCTGGGGAGTTATTTGCGCCACTTCTTCTTCCCAGCTAAAGCACTAGGAAGTGGTAAAGGGTGGGCGTTTTGGGGGACTGTCTTATGTAATTTTGACGTTCGAAAAGTGCTGATTCTCAGCCTAATTTGAATAAATGACTTTTGAATTTTGAATTGATTTTTGCAATAGTTCGACCCCGGCAGACGACTATGCTTCCTTAGAAACATATTTCTGCGGTCAAGCAGCGTTGGTGTGTTCCAATTTTGAAGGCCATAGGATACTGCTGGTTTCATTACGGACACATGTGACATTTCAGTCCCTATAACATTCAACCATAATCTTCAACAAGCAATCTCACAGAAAACGCCCACAAACACCCAACTTCCAAACCGCAAACTTTGAACTTGAAACATTTTCCAAATTCAACTTATTAAATTGAAGAAGCCACTTTTTATTAACTCAACTAATTCGCCCTTCCTATGACCATAAATCAAGATACGGATCTAAGGAGTCCCGTCCCAATTATGGGCCGGTTCCATTTTCAACGGTAACTCGAGACGAGAAAATATTACGCGAACTTTTTTTTTCTTTTGGTTTATCTAATGGCCGTTTGAGGCAGGGGTGTGTTGGTTATGAAAAATCTTCCTTATGCTTGAAAAGGGAAGAAATCTATTTGTAGCGAAACTTCTTCGATAATTGGACGAGAATTGAGAGTAAAATTTCAAGGACGCGTCACGTTTTGGCATATTTCGTTACATGAGAGAGAAGAAAGATATATCTAACTCTCTCACACTAAATCTCTCTTATTCTTTATTTTTTGGGTTTCGTACCCAAAGTGTGCCAAACGGAACCCTATACTAAGCCTCCGCTGTCCGTCCGTCTGTCTGTCAGCGGGCTGTATCTCATGGACCGTAATAGGTAGACAGTTGAAATTTTCACAGATTGTGTATTTCTATTGCCGCTATAACAACAAATTAATAATAACAATTTTATTATATAAAACATTAAAGGGAACCTCATCCTCTCTCTTTCATTTTTATTAACTTTATTTCATTTTAAATACAAAAAACGTGTTTTGTGTTTTGTTTTGATCGCGTTTTTTGCTAAACATTGTATGGCAGTACGGTAGTAATTTAAAAAAACCAGCCAAGTGGAAGGGTCCACTTGGCTGGTTTTTTAAAATTAAAGTTTCACTTTTCTCACGTGCACGGCGCTGCACGCACAATATTTTTCATAAAGAGTATAGTTTTTTTGATAAATGTTGGCTAAATGATGAATGCTAAATTCTTATTTGAAAATCGAACCAACTTCAGTCATATTATGTCGCACATATGAACAAAAGTTCGTTCAATTTCGAAGTTCGAAATTCGAAAGCTAAACGTACATCACAGAGCCATCAGCAACCTAATTACGTGACACATTTTCAATCACAATCTGAATGATTTTTAAGGATCCATTGCTTCATTATGTTCGAAAAATTGCTCTACAACAATCGCTCAACTGTCGATTTGCCTTTAGTAGTCGATAACAATAAAAATCTATTGTGTCTCGTTAGTGACACTTAAGCTCATAACGCAATGAATGCTATTGAACTGTAAAAAATGAAAACCATTGCTACTTACTGTTATTGAGTTATATAATTACCCCACAGGTCGCATTTCAATACAAATGAGCACGGTGCGGCTCGCCAGTAGTGTGCGATGGTTAGTACAAAGTGTACGAAAGTGTTTGAGGAGGATTAGACCACCTGTCTCAGAACCAGAGGTCCCGGGTTCGATTCCCAGTTGGGGCAAAATTTTCTGCTCGGTTTGGTTGGTGGTAGGGCTTGTTCTAAGTCCGCCTGGCTAGCTACCACCATCTTATCTAAGTCTGTCGCCATAACAACAATGTTAACAGCATTGTTGTGTTTCGGCAGTTAGAGGTAAGATAATCAGTTCCTCTGTGGTTGAAGATTCCGGGTTAAGCTTGCTTCCACCTTCGGCCTGATCTTCAGTTACCATCAGGCGAGATGCAGGCCAAGAGTTGCACCGTTGAAATTAAAAAATAAAGTATTATGCAATTATTTATAGGACCAATTTAATTATCTACAATAGGTCTTGTCTCTGATGTTTACACTTATAAACGCCTAGAAAATTCAAATAGCAACGAATTGCAAAGCCTCGAAAACTGCAATAGCAATAAATTGCTAACAAGCAAATTCTACCCCAACACGGAGGTAATTATGTAACCAACTACATAAATACCCAATCCAACTCATTAATTAAACCGCATTTAAACATTTTTAAACCATCCGGAATGTTAACTAACATCACGAATTTGTTCCGGAATTTCAACATACTTCGGACAGCCCTTAAATTAAGGGGAATGAATTTTATTCCTCGAGAATTTTCACGAGAAAATGTCTAGTAGATTACCGTCTGGTTCATTAAGATTTTTATTATTAAAGGTGCTCTACTTTTATAGGCGTCATATATTTAATATAAGTACTCGTATTTTACGATGATTGACAGACTGACTTTAGGCCGTCTCTTCATTATTTTTGAACCGTCTATAACTCTAAGTTTTTTTTTTTTTTTGCTTTATTAGAAAGAACCAGGTTCCTACTAATCAATTACAATCTAGTCTTTAAGACTAATAAGCAATTTAAATTTAACTTAATTTTACACACTTCCGCTTTACACAAGTCCGTTTCACTTTCTTAGAGTCTGATATAATAATAAAAACACTTTGTTCATGTGCTATATGTGTGTCATTGTCACTATTATTTCTACACTTTTTACACTACACTAACTCAAAGGGTTTTGTTCGTTTTAGTCTTCGCACTATATTTGTGTTGTCTAACAGCTGAATTGCCTCAACGTTCACATGACGGTGGAGTCTGTGTTCGTGGGACTCAGCAAATTTTTGAATTATGTTGGTGACGGTAACTTTAAATGAAGATCATCTGTTTGACTGCCTCGTTGGTTTAGTGGTTGCAAGTTCAACTATTGAGGGTGAGATCCTGGGTTAGATTTTCAGGTCAGCTAAAGAGTTATTGGGTTTTAGGAAAACTTCAGTAACAGCCTCACAGATTTTTACCTGTTTAATGGCAGTAGGGTCGACCCAATCTATGGGCCGTCCAATAGGACGACCCATAAATTATGGTAATAACCTACATGAGACTTGAAATATGACACATTGAAGCGTATGGCCCGTTGGTTGCAGCCATAGAACTAAGTCTATGGCTGCAATCAACGGGCCATACGCTTACGCTCGCACGCGCCATACGCTCAGTCCATTCTCTATAGAATGGACTGAGCGTTCAGTATTCAGTTGTGCAGTGAATACAGACCGAAAAGTATGAGAGAGACAAAACGAATTTGCGGCCAGTAGTTGTGTCTTTAGTTGTACTACAGGTATTGGCCGCACAGTCGCTTTGTCTCTTTCTAGAGAGTGGTCACTTTTGTGAGGCTATCGCTCAGTCCAACTCTCTGTCTATGGTTGCTGCTGACAATCAGCGTCATGTGTCAGTACGAAAACTAACTCACGTGTTGCCATCTGACATTATGTCAAGCTGACGCCCTTATAATAATGCAATTTTGTAGTATTTTTGTAATGTATATATTTTTGCACCGATTTTATTCCTTTATAACTGACAAAATATCTAGTGTCCCACTGCAGGGCAAAGGTATCCCTTTCCTCTTTCTACTTTTTCCGGTCTACTGCACTGCGATTGGGGGTCAATCCATTAAGAAAGAGACCAGCACATCCCACCATCTCTTTCTAGGCCTGCCGCGTAGTCGTTTCCTGCTATTTTGGGATCCACTGAGTACGGTTTTTGCGTGTTGCTTCTCCGACATGCGACAGATGTGGTCAGTTCCACTTTAGTTCAACAGCTGTGCGGCCATTTGTGTTTTAGAACAAAGTATAGAGTTCCTATAATGAGTTCTGTGAGTTTAACACCTATATTCCATTTGAAATAATATTAGACATTTGAACAAACCTTTTTTACAGTACCGCTCAACCGATTATGACTTCTAAACCGTTGGCATAAGGACGGCATTCAAAGCAAAAAAGTGGTTACAATACCAACGGTTTACTGCAGCTGCCATTTGTCATGCCACCAACGCAATAGAAGTCAAAATCGTTTGAACGGACTGTAAAAAAGGTTTATTTAAATGCCTAATCGTATTTCAAATGGAGTATAGTATACTTCGTTCCATAGCCTGTAAAATACCTATAGCCAGTGTAAACATCGTCGGGGTATACAAGCGTAATATTACGTTTTTTCTCAACTAACTAATCTCTCAATTACAGATCCTTATGTGAAGGTCTGGCTGCAGTTCGGCGACAAACGCATAGAGAAGCGCAAGACGGCCATCTTCAAATGTACCCTGAACCCGGTCTTCAACGACTCCTTTTCCTTCAACGTTCCCTGGGAGAAGATCAGGGAATGTTCCCTGGATGTCCAGGTCATGGACTTTGACAATATTGGCAGGAATGAGCTGATCGGCAGAATATTGCTGGCTGGTAAGTATATTCATAATTTTACACTTTTTTTTTATCATTACAGTTTAATAGAAGCACTTAGCGAAATTCTTACCACGGATTCCTTTTGTCTAAAAATAAAATAATAAATAAAACTGGGTACATTACCAGTCGACAGTGATGCGGATGAATTTTTCGATGCTATATTTTAGTTTTTCAATAGTTTTAGTTAAGTTTGTATATAATTTTGCTATTTTTATGAATTAATTAGTTTAAATCACATATTTCTGTTTAAAATAATATGCATATGATAAAAAAAAACTTGTACATAAAATATAAATGAGCAAATGCAACGCTTTAGACTTTAATAATGATATTTATCTTCTTAGTCTGAAATATAACTAGGTTTATTTCAAACGAAGACTGTGCCCAGCCCACTTTTCATTCCGAATAACTGTAAATAATCAAACATTCATCACTAACTTCATATTTTATCACTAATCATTGATTATAAATTTAATATTTAAAAATAAAAACAGTATTTTTTTTAAATAAAATATATAAATACATATAATAAATATTTTTTTATAAATAATTAGTTTTTTTTATTTTGGACAGTTCCAAAATAAAAACTGATTTCAGGGAATAAATAAAACGGATATTTTTTCTGAGGCCAATCAAATGTCTCTACGGCCAATCAGTATACTTATGCTGTAACACCGTTGGGATCACTGATTGGCTAACGTTACCTGCCTGTGGTCGCCTTATTGAATATCAATAAGGGAGAATATTAAGGACTACCCATACTTTTACGGTCAACTTTGTTTATACGCTTTGAAATGATGAAATCGATTCAGTCGTAATAGAAAAAACTTTATTTGTATCTTATTATTTTTTTACTGGCGAGGCCTTTTTTTACCCACCTAGTACTTTATAAATTTCACTTACATTTTTATAAAACAATGAAAAATTATCGTCTTAGATAATTGCAATTTTTTTATCTAAACAATTTTTTTCTTAAACTTTAAATTTTCTTTAAACGCCTATTTAGTCAGTAAATAATCCGCCATCTTGTATTTTCCAGGGAAAAACGGCTCCGGTGCAACAGAAACGAAACACTGGCAGGACATGATTACGAAACCGAGGCAGACCATCGTGCAATGGCATCGTCTGAAGCCCGAGTGAACGGCATTTAACAAAAAAACAAAAAAAAAATACAAAAAACGTCATAAGACTGAACGGTTAACAAAATTTAATGGCACACCAATCTCTCTGAGCTGTCCTTGTATTGGCGTTGTGTATATCTTTTATCATTTTTCTTATCTTTTTTTAGTAAAAAAGATTCAATCTTTTTTTTTGTCTGTGATGCAGCCAATACTGGTCGAGTTTTTATCTATCCCACTTGGAATGTTTAGATTCTTTTAATTTTATTTATTTTGAAAATTATTGGCTATTATTATTATAAGTGATCATTTGAGTTCTAAAAGTACAATAAAGTCGTACTTTAAGTAATGAAACTGTCTTTTCTATTTATTATAAACACAGAAAGATTAAGTTTTACAAAGCACTTATTTTTTATTCAATTTTCTCCTTCATCTCAGCACACGCTACTTCTCGAATCTTGACTATCTTTAAAAGAAAAATATTAAAATGATCTAAAATTAAAATCAAAATTGGTGATATTTCTAAAAAAAGAAAAATCAAAGTGTTGAACATTAACTTTTCCTAAAAATTAAACTAACTTGAAATGCTGTTCATTATGTTACAAGAATTTATGCCTTAAGTCCTAAGCTTGTTTTGTACAACTATTTCCATATTTTTTTAAATAGTCGATTTATTTCTTCTTTACCTTAATCTAATCAAAGTTTTTGTATTTTTAATCTTTTTTGTGCCGATTTTTTGTCGATTTTTGTTGACATCTATGTACACAGCATTTCTAGCTAGTTTTGAGTCTTCATGCTATATTGACGTTTTACTTAATAAGTAATGGTTGGATGATGAATGTTAAGAATTTTAATAAAAAATATTGTTAGAATTATAAAATTAATTGTTAAAAATGTAGTAATTATTATGAAAAGTCGGGTTCACATCGCACAAAGAAGAGTAGATTTTTGTTTTTACTGTTTTTTTTTTTTTTTTTCTATAATGTTGATACGTAATATTCGATGTTTGTCATCTAAGAATGAATTTGCTTTTGAATTGCTCAATTAAGAGTCAACAAAAAACAATTAAAACTTTTTTGTTAATGTAATTTTTTTTTAAATAAATTGTAATCAATTCATCAGAGTAAATACCAAACTGCCAAATTGTTACCTTTGAAAAAAAAACAATAAAATAACATCTAAACGCGATTTTTGAGAAAAAATGTGTCAAAAAGTTTGCTTTCTGTATTGAAGATGCTTGAAGTAAGTACAGTCATTCTAAATTAATTGTTAAAAATTAAGGAAGAGTTGCAAGTATATGAGGCTGGTCAATTTTAGGTGAGAATTTAAAACGAGATGTAAGAAATGCCCAAAGTTGCAAGCCGTTCTTTAAAAATCATCAGCAACTTTTGGATATAGCTTCGTTTGATAGGTAGCAACTTTTTTGTTAAATATATAAAAAGTATATATATATATATTATATATAAAAATAGTATCGAAATGCTTGTTGTTACATGTTAAAGCTTACATTCCGTAATAGTAGTTCGAATCGATGTTAAAACGTATTGAGAAAAAAAATTATCATCAGAATCCAAAAATATTGTATACATTTATAAAAGTTTTATAGAAATTAGCGTATTTATAGGTGTACCACGTAGCTTGTTGTTATAGATGTTAGACAGTTCAATGTTCATAATAATTAGTTGCAAGAAACAGGATCTGTTGAAAAAGGGAAATAAAAATAAACTTTTACCAATTTTACTTAAACAAATCCTCTAACTGAGCTTCAAAAACCGATTTTAGTGGAAAAATGTCAAGAAAACATAAATATTAAGATGTAATTAAATATATTTAGAGATTAAAAATAAATCCGACGGTTAGCGACACCGATACTTAAGGGAACGACTATATTAGTCACTTTTACTTGTAAATAAGCAGAATTTTGTCAGTAGACTCTGTAAAAAATACTGGTTCCTTATAAGTAATAGGAATTTTCCGTTGAAAAATCTTTCGACATAAGTATCGATGTAACTGGCCCAGAATTGATACTAGTAACATGACATACATCAATCCTCTGACTTAACTTTGCAAATCAATGCCACTTAATAAAATGTGCCAGTAAAAATAATTCAATAGAAAAAAAAAACTTTAAAAAATCCAAAAAATCTGTCGGTTCGTTGTTTAGTAAAATAGCTGAGAACTATATTTTTTACTCACGTGTTTATGCGAAAATAAATGTCTATTTTAATGGGGTAAAAGACCTCGGTAACGCTTTTTCAATTATTTTTGCTATGCATTTTTATATATTATGTTGATTTGACTAAATGTACGCTAACGCTTTATTAGTTAGGTGACCACGAAATCCTATTTCTCGACATGATTTTTTTTTTAACAAAAAAGTGACCAATAGTGGCACTCAGCTAAACAATTGCAATTCCACTGACCCCATTTAAAAAACGAACATTCAGAAAAATCGAAATTCTCGAGAAATTAGAACAACGATTAAATTCAGCTCTTTTTTTAAAACAAAAGCATATCCAGGTATCGGTAGGGAAGTAAAAATAAAAAAAAAATATTGTAAGTATAAAAGAAAGGTCAAAATGAGAGGAATTATTCTAATAAATGTACATAAAATAGGAAAATTGTATTGATTGTCGTCATGCAAAGTTTGAGCTAATAACGAAACGTATTTCATTAAAATATACATAAAATATTTAAAGAAATATTTTTGCATCTTCCGATTACTACCTCTTTTTTGCTTGATCAATATTTTTACTGTTGAGTAGCAGAATATTTTTTAACTCTAATAATTACGAAAAAATATTTTTCCATAGAAAATACTGCGATTTTATTTTTAATGAATAAGCCAGTTGATTGACATAAATAAATAACATTTATAATTAATATAAATTCAATCGATCAAATAATTATTGTTACACTTCTTGGTAAAATTCTAAAATATTTTAAGCAAATTATATAATAATAATATTTTATAACATTTGTGTTGAACAACTGGTTTATTCCGCCTATATCTAAGCTTTTCGATTTCAAAATCATTGTGATGTACAATTATAACATATCAATCATTTTTTATTTTCAAAGCCTTGAAGGAATATAATATATTTTGGTGAAATGTTCAAAAAAAAAACTATTTAGATTAACACTGCGCACATATAAATTATTTTTTATCTATATACAGGAATCCTCAAATTATAATCTCTCATAAAACTATGAGAATCACAAATTGCTAATCTTGTTATTTTTTTTTTTAACAAACACGTCATCTTTGAATTTTACGTTTACGAAAAATTGCAGAATGTTGCAAATCGAGATGAAAAATGGACGATTTTTTTGTAATTTAGTTAAGTTTTGTAGAAGGTACCACCAAATTGGTGACGCACGCATTTATTTTTAATCATATAACATTAATATATTTAAATGTTATCATGTAATCGCAAATAACATAGTATTGTGGCCGAGAAAATGAGTTACATTACAAAGTATGTAATATTTCGCGTGCTTTTGTCATCCGCCATATTAAAATTTGTCGTGACGCTTCGGGTTCGGTTCGTAAAAGTTCGGCTCAAACGATGTAACTTATAATCGCGGTCTGTGTCTATTCTGTGCAATATAAATGTTATAAAATTAGGAAAAATGTGATTTTAAAAATATAGTTGATTATATTTTATCGTATAGTTAAAAAAATAATAACGTTTTAAAATATATGTAATATCATATAATGTTAAGGAATCAGTGTTTAGATTAGATGAAGAAGTTAAAAAATGTATTTATAGACTGTTACGTTTTAAAAATAAGGATGTATTCGCTTCGAAAACATTTTTTTATTTCTTATTTTTTTTTAATGCGTAGATGTCATTGTTGTGTATTATTTTTTGTCTTTTTTATATTTTTCATGATTAATTAAGATTTTTAGATGTACGGTTCATTAAATTTATTATATTATACACGTATTATAAAGTGTTGACAATCATTAATGTATTGTGTATTTATTAATTGTAATTAAATTCATTATTCCCGAATAAAATATTGAGTTAATTACTGGTGGTACTCATTTGGATTTCTAACCCATAAGTAATATCTAACTGTTAGACACTGTTTATAATTTTTATTTAAATTTGTATTTTACATATAAATCTTATATACAATGTACAATCTGACACTAAATTGAATGACTAAATAACTAACTATACAAATAAATATAAAGACAAAAGGACTCTTAGGCGTCGAAGTACTCGTCCGTATCCCTGTCATCTGGAAACGTTCCCAGAAGACTGGCAGCATTGCCACGTAAAATGGCAATGCTAATTCTTTGGCCAAAAAACGAGCCAACCCTTCACGTGAAGTGTTGACTAGTCTGCGAGAATTTTCCTTAAAAAGGAGACGCTCACTCGGGCGCAATGACCCGAGCGTTTCGACCCCACACAGCTCAAAACTGTAGTTCTAGTTACCCATAAGGTAACAGTATTTGCGCCGCTTGAGGGTCTCAGCAGCAGCGGCGCTAGCACAGCCCCGTGCTAGGAACATGGGATGGCGCAAGGGTGTCTACACAGATTACATCCCATACCAGTTAGTATTATTTTATTCCATTTTGTAAGTCGTTTTATTTTTTCCGTTTATAACGGGAAACTATTTCCAACCGTTCCCAACACGATCCTCGCGCTTCTGCAATATGGGCGAGTCGAATCTTCTAGAACATTTTTTTTTATGTATGTATTTCTCAGGTTAACCTAGGAGGTTGTCGGCTGATTAACCAGACTTTCCTGTGGGTGCCTCAATAAATTAAGGCCTTCAGCCAGGGCATAAAACTTAAAAACTAAGCGACTACACGCTAAGAGCACTCTCTGTGGGGTACGGACTTCAGCTTAGGGCGGGGGAGGACGGCAAGGGACAGGCTAGATGGCGGCTAGAGGCGGATTCAGGCTTCTAGAACATTCTAGAAGCTTTTTACAATAACCGTCTGACGTCCGTCAACCGGGCTGCTCACGTTATTCTTTATTATACAATTTACGAAACTTCCATCTTTGCCCTGAACCCTATAACCGTTTTTGTATACAATATGTAAAAAATACCTGTTGGATCCAAAAGGGGGACATAGGTACTGCAATAAAATTACACAAAAGTAACATTATTTTTTAATATTATTGAAAATAAAAAGTTATTGCTATTTAAAATTCTCATTTTTAGTACCAAAATTACCCCAAATCCATTAAAAGTTAGAACATTTTCAACAGGAGTCATAAGTTATGACTTTTACGCCTATGACGATGGCCTATGACGCCCGAGACCAATGTAATAAATCGGTAAAACACCACATAGAAAAAAAAACGAGGGGATTTTTTTTTTCTTATTTCCTGAAAATTACCACATAAATAAACTCTGAGTACGATACTGAACAACACCCTTTTTTTTTGTTTGGGTGTGAAATTATCAAATAACTTCTCCGCTCTAGGCGGAGCGAGAGGGCGTGTCAAACTCTTACTGACTAAAACCCACCCTTCAGTTGCTTGTACGTTGCCAGGGGCCACGGTATCCCTTTCGGACTTTTCTGCACCGAACAACACCCGGTTCGGACAGGGATTTTTAACAGGTTGTATAAAATATATTACTGGGAATAAAGTAGTGTGTATGTTAAAGTCTTATTTCTTATGTCTTGCTTGATTATTGTGATATGATAGTTATTTTGGCCTTATATTTTTTTGCCTATACTGTCCCAGGATTGGTCAAAGGCCTCCCCCAAATCCTTCCAGGAACTCTTCCCGTGCCACTCCGAACCAGCCCTCGCGGTACACGTCCACGTCCGGTACACATCTCGCCTTATTATTTTCTAAATATTTTATTTCAAGTCCAAAAATGACAGCATTGTCTACAGTAAACTCAGAATTTTAAACTCAAACTCAAACTCAAAGCATTTATTTCAAATAAACCAATTACAGGCACTTTTGAATAGTCAAGGGGTCGGTCAGTCAGAAATATGAAGCTAGTCGCCCATTCCAAAGCGTAGTAGGTACCTATGGAGAAGAACGGGCAAGAAACTCCACGGACACTCTTTTAAATAAAAAAATGGTTACATAAAATTGATTACATCATTCAAGTTGAAGTTATACATGTGAGAACGATGCAAAACATTAAAAGCGTCCGTTAGAAATAAACATATAAACAAATTCAAACATGAAATTAAATTAAAATCGCCGTGGCAGCTAAGAGATAACCAGTCCCTACTGACGGCGCCCGTTCACGAACATGACGCATGGATTAGCACCATTCAGCTCAACCATTTTGAAGGGAGCTAAATGATCCAACACACGCGCCACCGCCAGCGAAACATTAGAGTGAGCATGACATACTCTCAGCCGCCAGGGCACATTCAAGTCAATGAAAGACATACCCAGTACCTAAATGGTATATAGTAGTGGTTAATGGTTTATGCTTTATAGTCGGTACATAGTACTCACACATGTCATGTGCTATGCAATTATACAATGCTAAGAGATTGAATTTATACAATGCAAAAATAGTTTTTAAAATCTTCAGCAGCTCCAACGGTATTTTCAAATGCTAATCAATTAGTTTATGCTTGTGGAGCAGGACCAGCGTTGAGCCAAGCATTTTTATCAGCGATGTAATCCCCCAACTTATAATATGCTTTAGGAATGGATGAAGGGAAAAATAAAAACCAGAATGTAGAAATTTTGTATTTTTTATTGAATAACTTTTCTATTTATATTTATGTTATCAATATCACAAAACATTATAATTAGGTAGGTATTCAAGTAAAAAAGCCGATAACTTCTAAAAACAAAACACACTGTTGGAAAAATTTACAAAAATCTTTTTTTTTAAGAAAACCTAATTTTATTGCGTTAAAAAACGCCACATTCACAAAAAAATATTAAAAAAGTTTTTTTTTGTTTTTTCTAAATTTACCCAGCAGTGTAAAATCACAAACAGCGTTCCATACATTTTTGTGTCAACAAACGCTTTCTATTGTAGCACAATGACTAAACCAACTGTTATCAGATTCATTTGTAAAGTTAATAAAGAACAGGAAATAGAAATCTACTTTTGAACTCTTTTGTGACTCGGTCACACCAAAAACGTGCTTACAAACCACGAAAATATGTTCTGCATGACTGATTTACTAAAAACTGATTAAAATCAAGGATCATTTAGATAGATTTTACCGACAAGGCAAGAAAAAAGAGCATTTTGACATAAAAATAATCGTAAAATCATAAATTTAATTAATTAACATTTCGTGGTCAAAACTTATTCCAGTCAAACAGAACAGTTATTAAAAATTTGGTATATTTAAGGAATATTTTGAGACCAATTTCATACGTTTTATCGAAAAACGTATCCCGGGCATTTTACTTTCCCATCTCTATAAAAATAACCAGCCAATGAGATTCCAGCATTTAAATTATCGCTTGATACTTGACCAATCACGTTGCGTTATTGTTCAAGACGCTAGTGTTGTCTGTTAATGTAAAATGCCCTGACTTCTGGTAACTTCTTAAGACTTCTTAGCTTCTTCCTCTTTCTTCTCCGCTTCTGGAGCAGGAGTGGGGAGTTCAGGGTACTCCAGTTTGACACCTTCTTCGCAAGTGAAGATCGGACAGCAGCCGGGGAATGGCGCGGTCTTGTTGGTTTTGTCTGAAATAGAGAAGAATATTATATAAATATAATTGTTTTTTGTTCTGTGATGTAAAGGCATTGTTTCTGATCCCAGTGTCAGTATTTTTGTATTACCATTCATCAGTCGTATTATACAGAAATAGAATAATAGGGGATAGAATAATAATAAAAAAAATAAAACTGAAGAGTTTGTTTGTTAGAATACACTAATCTATGAAACTACCAGTCGGACTAAAAAAATTTTTTTGCATTTGATAGCCCAATTTTTGAAGTCTGCTATAGGCTATTTAATATCACGCTAGGAGCATTAGAAGCTTCTGCCGGGTTTGCGGGAAAGTCCGAAAGGGATACCGTGGCCCCGGGCAACGTACAAGCCAACGGAAGGAACACGGGTGGGTTTAAGTCAGTCTGACACGCCCTCCCGCTCCATCCAGAGCGGGAGAAGTTATTTGATAACTTCCCACCCAAAAAAAAAAACCTTAGAAGCTTGGCAAAAAGAAAAAAGTCAGAAAGAACGCTGTTACAGCAAAAACGAAGTTACAGCGCGGGCAGGCGATGTGATGCGAAGGGGTGGATCGGGGAACAAGAAATTTCAAAAGCTTAATATAAATGGGAATAAACACTTAAACCTCCTCTTAATGTAAGAGAGGGGACCGAAATCCACCACACGGGCCCAATGCCGGTTGGTGAACGCCACACATATTGTTTTGTTCTCTAGGGCATGTCAGCGGGCACTTTTCTCACGATGCTTTCCTTCATCGTTTTTAGAGCAATGGTGATTAAATAAATTGCGCAAGGCCGTCTCACAATATAACGGTCTGTGTCCTAGCAGTGCAAACGTAATAGACTGATTATGCTAAAAACCTACAACTCGAAAATCCAGGCCGTTATCACTTGGCCATCACTGCTTAGTTAACCATCCCCATTTTATCAACCAACATTCACCAAAACTTACCAGTGTCAAGTTTGCACTTAGGGTTGGCCAACGGTAGTGGGCCGCAGTCCTCAACCAGCTCCAACAGCCTAGGGGGCTGGTCCTCGCTGACGACGCACGTGCTACGGCCACAGAAGGGGGCTAAGTCCCAGGTATTGCCGGGCTCGACGGTCGCACAGCGGGTGGACGCGAAGCACATTCCGGGGAAGTCTGGAAAGATGAAGGGGTTTTTTTAGATTTTTGTCGAGGCGTAAGTCTTTGGTCGGAAAGATATTTTTTTTTGGGTCGGTTTATTTGAAGTTGGGTGTGTACATTTTGCGTCTGAAATAGGGCTTAAAAATGTTTTAATTACAAAATGGGAAAAGCATTTCCACTGTTTTGTCTTGGAATCAAGCCTTGAAATTATGACATTGATCAAGTATTTTGATTTTTATAAACTTTTTATGAAGATTTTATGTGCAAATAAAGGTGAGTGAGCGTCCTAGCAAAAAGGGTTCAGTTCTTATCTCTTTCCGAGATATAAGAAGTTTAGTAATGTTGGGTGAAAAAATTTCATTTCGCGATTTTAATTGATTATTATTAAATGCTCAATTATCTACAATTTCATATCGTAAATGACTATAATATCAAGCTTTTTCAGAATTTCAAATACACATGTCTGATAAAAAAATATGTGCCAGTTTTTGAATATTTTTTCAATCCTTACTATCAATTGACGATTCTAGATACCGAATCGAGTCTTAACTCAATACCCCACTACTGGACCCTTTTTGTTTGGACGCCCACATATATATAGTTCAATTAATAGCCCTTTGTAAGTACATAATTATATTCCTTTTGATAACCGTACGCATGTTGAAATTACCAAATAATTACAAAAAAATCTATGTTACAGACGCCAGCAGGTCAACCTACCCGAAACTGTCAAATTTTCCGAATCAACTTTGAACCTTACAATTCAATGATAAAATTGAAAATCTATTAAAGAAATTTGACAGATTGTAGTAGGTTGATGTGCTGGCGTCTGAACTA
Organism: Xanthia icteritia; assembly: GCA_949128155.2. NCBI lineage: Eukaryota > Metazoa > Arthropoda > Insecta > Lepidoptera > Noctuidae > Xanthia > Xanthia icteritia. The sequence continues at coordinate 6,776,393 of OX421959.2, read as the reverse complement.
AGAAAACGGTTATGTAAGAGTTAAACCTATTTGAAGTATACCGGATCTTTTTTGTTTATCATTCAGACAGTAATCAAACATTGACCTGAGTCTTGCGTCATCGAAACATACCTCAACAACCACAAAGATTTGAACCATGTACCAGCTAGTAAGAGGCTACTTTCTAACACTTGCACTAGAGAGCTATGATTTCTAAATGTAATGAGTTTTGTCTTTAATACCTAAGTAACATCTTGTAAGTATATTTATGTCTTAAGAATTTTATAGGCAATGACAATTCAAACCTATTAACTGGTAAAAGTTTAATCTTTATTATTTTTCGTATGGTTAGTGACTAACCTGGTGTCAGAGTTTTAAAGCCGCCCATTGGCCTCTGACTTGTCTTCACATGCCGTCGAGAAATATCTCTCAGGCATGCCGGTTTCCTTACGATGTTTTCCTTCACCGTTTTTGAAGCAAGTGATAATTATACAATACGCACATGAATCCGAAAAGTCAGAGGTACGTGCCTTGGGTTCGAACTCGAGACCTATGACCTACCACTGCTGTTATTATTTATATACTAGAAAAATAGATAAGATTTTGCTTGCTTTGATTATTTATATTTATATAGATAGTGTCGCGTCGCAAAAGAATTCCAAAACAAACAAGCCCACTTTGTTATGCTGGTGTGCGTGCACTTAGCCAACAGTTGGACGCAAATTTTTCGACGAGTAAAAAAATTCAAAATTCAAAAGTCATTTATTCAAACTAGGCTGAAAATCAGCACTTTTCGAACGACAAAATTACATAAGACAGTCCCTCAAAAACGCCCGCCCTTCACCACTTCCTAGTGCTTTAGCTGGGAAGAAGATGTGGCGCAACAAACTACCCAGCAGCACAGCTGTCTGTTCAGTTGCCAAATTAATCAAAACAGGTAAATATTTGACAGCTATTTGCGACGTTGCCAACTTTAAGAAGGAACGCTCCTAATATAAGTATAAAGTAAAAGCGGAACAATGAAAAAACACAAGAAAGCATTGACTGTTGCAAAACTGAAGATATTTGTTATCACGAGGTCAAGAGCAAGACTTTTCTTATCTCTTCGAGATAATGTAATAACAATGTATGGTGTAACAAACAATGAGATTATTTAGAGTTTTTATATACCTTGCTTAGGTAACCTATGTTGGGGTCGGCTTCCAGTCCAACCCTGCATTTTTAACGTAGGTTGTCGCTGAGATGAGACTGCAACCATATTTCGAACGTTTTTAACGGCGGGAATATGCCTTCAACTCTTCAAAGATTGTTCTACACATGGCAGAATGGTTTCGAGACCTTTGCCTGTTTGAATTTGAATATTAGAACATGACGTTCTTATATTCAAATTGGAGACGCTGAAGCAGAATACTTTTTGGCGGGAAAGTAGCATCACGTATTTGGATCATATAGTGACCTTATTGGTGATGTTCTTCAGAAAGGTCAGGTGCGTAGTACTCGCAACCGGCGTGCGTGTATGATCAGATGTATGAACGTAAACGAGGCAAAAGGAGTATGTAAGGATCGTAGCCGGTGGCGCGGCGGTCTGTAGTTTAAGAAGTCGTGAGTTTATATATGTAAAAATAACAGCATTGTTCTTTCATAATCACACACTAAAACTAGGTAACCACATAAAAATTCACTTCGCGATTTCAATGCTATTCACACAAGCCAACAAAAATGAGAAAATCGCTATTCATTTGTTTCTATTTGTATGGAAAATTCACAGGCGCCCGTCATTTTTGTGGTAACCAACAATTTGGCGTTTTGTAAAATTCTTCGCGTATATGGATCAGGGTCAATGCGTGTGAGTTTATGTCGGTGTATTGTATTTTATGTACAATGCGTTGTGAAAGGCTTGGTATACAAATGGAAACTTTTGTTAACGGTATCCTGGAGCCTTGTCCAAATACTTATTTAGGTTTATTGTCACAACCTAAATGAGTTTAGTTCTGCCATACCAATACGTATCAACATTTCTCCCATTTTCTAATTATTCTTCTCTTTTGCGAGTCGATGGTGAAGTTAAATATATATATTATGTTTGACGAGTATATTAGTATTTTCTACTACACTGTAGTATTTCTTTTCGACTGTTAAATCTAGGTGAGTAGGTACCTACATAAAATAATAATTAAAATGTTAGCTGTTCAGTTCTGCATCCTAATTACGAAACACACGATCAATAAAATTACCATCTGTCAATCATTTTGACAGTTTAATAACATTAATTGCGTTATTTACGTTGTTGAGCAAACTTTTTTGAATATTTCGAACATATGAAACAATGGATTAGCAATATGCTTCAAAGTGATTGATCGTGTGTTACGCGATTAGGGTACTGATCGATTGACCAAAAAAGCAACATTAATGTTGACATGATATCAAATTGGACGACATTAAATTGGACATGAGTTTTAGAAATCTGACATCATTATCAATTTCCATAGAAATATTTTCATAATAATCGTTGAGGCCCTATTAAACATGTTACTATGTTGAAATTTTTCACGCATCGCTCAAGACAAAATCTTACAATAGACAAATGACATTCTAGGTCATTCGAATTTTAAAAGAATGACATAAATGTTGTCCGTTTCCTTATTAAAAGTGAACGGTCTTTTGTCTCATATTTTCGTACAAGTCGTTGTAATTTTGTGACTGTGTCATTTTAAATGGGTTGAGTGCGGGTCCTACTGTCATCGTGCTAAGTGATTTAGGAAACATAAAAAAAAATGCTTATAGCCTATGGTTACTTACCGCCGTATACTAATTAACAACTCGAATTTATGACACTATCGCGTTATAAAAACGACTAGACTTTCTTTTTTCGCTACTGAGCTTATGTGTAAAATCGTATACACCACTAATAGGTAAGCATCTTAAAATATCACATGTAAGCATCCAATAAAATAACATTACTTATCAGTTTTTTTATCGATAACATTTTTTTTTTGTCTCTGGTAACTTTTTGCCATTTTTTATTTTTTTTGCCATCTCTGCTCTTGACCTCGATCTCGACCAAGAAAAATGCCCAAAAATACCTTTTTAATTGCCAATTCTAGATCTACCTACAGCATATTATGATTACCAATGATATTAATATGTAAGCTTGCATTTAGTGCAGACGGAAGGCACTAAGACATAAGTGAAAGTGCCTCAGACATCTAGATTGTCTATGTGGGACGAAGTAGGGCTGCCTCACCAAGAAGCAAACGTATTACAATGCAACACACTGCAAAATTGCTAAACCATAATTAATTATAGGTAAATAGACGACAGATATGTCAAAACCATAGGATGACAATAGTGCCACTCAAGTGAGCGCACACAATTCGAAAGTGAACTCATTTGTTTTTAAAGTAAATCATCGCGGATTCACAACGAGACACCGTTCAAATTTCGAAATGATATTTAGAGAATTTGTAGTCGAGAATTATTGTGATTCAAAATTACTTTAAAAAATGTAACAATTTCTCAATAAAATAATTGAACCACGTTCAAAATGGCGGCTAGGACAGGCTGGATGAGGAAGTCGGAAAACAGGGTGTTGTGGCGCAACTTAAGAGAAGATTATGCCCAGCAGTGGGCTAAATTATCCCCCATCCATCATCATTTATATTCATCCCTCTCTTACTCACATGCATTGCACCTTACATCAAAATTATTTCTAAGAATAACCTGTAATCGGGGACTGTGTAAGCCCGAGACTATTTTTACCTATCTTTAGTTATAATACCTATAAACAGAAGCTGTTGGTAAATCTTTATTAATAAACTATCTTTTGCCCTCAACTTCATTAGCGTGAAATTTATTGTTTTAACATAAAATATATCCTGTGACACTGGGCAATACACTATAGCTTTTCATTATTGAAAGAATTTTCGGAATCGGATCTGTAGTTCCGAAGATTATTCCCTAAATACAAACTCACAAATTTTACCGCTTTATAATATTTTATAATTAATCTATAGTTAAATAAATAATATTAGGTAGGCCTCATCTTCAATGACACTACTTTAAATTCATGTCAAACGACAAATCCAACATGGCGGCCACATGACATTTCTTTATCTCCGACGTGACAACCTTGTTTCTGTTTATACCAGTTAATCCGACCACGGATTAACTGTTGCAATCGTTGCGTAAGTTTGTCGACTCGTGGTACATTTTTTAGTATCCTTTTTCGAGAAGCCTATTGCAATATGCATTACAGCATTATGTGTCAGATGGACTGTGTAATGATAACATAACATCACGCCTTTTTTCCCCGAAGAGTTAGGCAGAGGTGTACCCATAGAAGGTACACCCAAATTTCGCCAGTTATGTTTAAGTCCCATGTAACAGGGGGCGAGCTTATTACCATCAACTGGGCACAAATCCAGACTTTGCTGCCACTGAGAAATTTATAATGTAAAAATCCAATAACACTTTGCCCGACCTGGGAATCGATCCCAGGACCTCATACTCAGCAGTAGCGTAAGATTAAGGCACTCTTCGAACTTTGAATTTGGAATTTTTTATTTTTATTTTTGTATTTATTCTGAACGTGAATGAAGTATTTAAACATGTCCTTTGCCATACATAAAAATGGCCAGCAATAAAAATTTAGAAAACATAGACCATCCCTTTTAATTGCTAAATTTGTAAATTGATCCGCCAGTAATGATAGATTATAAAGTGAATAAGTGAAGTATTAAATCGTCTGCATTAAAAACCGCAAGTTAACCGCAAAATGCGACCGCAAGACTTCAGTTATAATTCCATCACTAAATTCCTTAACGTGTATCTTAATAGTTGGTCTTAAAAGGCTCAATAAGCCTTTTCAATCGTAACAGTCGGTGATGTCTGTATTTGTTCGGTGTCTGTAGTTGACTCCAATCACGTAACATACAAAACTGGCGAAATAATTATCTCATTATCATTTGACATAATGTCAAATGTCGGTTCAGAAAGCGACTCTGAAACAACTACTTACAGGATTTCCGCTTATTTCGTTCCAAGTTACATAAAGATTGTTTCCTTAATTCTCGATAGGTTACTGTGGTTTTAACAGCTAGTAACAGTGAAAGGCAGGAAGGTTTAGTCGCGACAATCGCTGCTAAATGTCGTTGAAGATCGGATTTATTTCCTAGGAGAAAGTCTGCATGACCTAGGTTTTGTAGTTGTTCAAGCGAAACGTGCATTGGATCGTGGTGAAAAGGCCCAGGTTTGTCGGATTTCAGGTGCAATGCTATTCTGTAAAGTTCACTTGGAACCTCACTCAAGTGAGCGCACACAATTCGAAAGCGAACTCATTTGTTTTTAAAGAAAATCATCACGGATTCACAACGAGACACCCGTTCGAATTTCAAATTGATGTTTAGAGAATGAAAAAGAAAAATGCAATAAAAATATCACATTCATTTTTTGTAAATGGAACTCGTTCTATTTTTAAACCTGACAGCTGGTTGACATCTGTCACCACTCACCGCCGAATAAAAAACAAAATGTCAATTGAAATGTCACTTCCTTTGTTACTTAACCCGCTTTTGCCTTGGCCTTGCTCGAATTGAATTAAGTAGCAAACAGTGCAAGTTGCATTTGGATTAAATGTCATCCCTTCTAATTCTAAATGGTAAGGTTAGTAATAAGTACTAAATATTGATACATAATGTGTGTTAAGGAAAACTAGCCGTGAAAAGGCGTTGAGTGGAGACCGCGAATCGGCAAACGTAAGGTAGGACGCCCTCAGGCTAGGTGGAGCGACGATCTTCGCAGGGTGGCTAGCAGCTGGATGAGACTTGCCGAGAATCGAGCTGAATGGTGTGCAATTGTAGAGGCCTATGTCCAGCAGTGGATTGATGATAATGAAACGTCAAAAGAGGGCTGACATTTTGAGTTGGGTTAGCACTAAACTGTATCGCCCATGGCCTGAATTTTAGGTAAAAAACTTGATTTAAACCTGCATTAATTTAGTGAAACATCACGCTACCTTTACTCCGTGACTGGGTAGGCAAAGATGTTAAGAACACCCACATTTCGCCAATCATGTGTAAGTCCCATGGAATAGAGGGCGAGCCTATGCCATCACATATCCAGACTCCGGGCTGCTACATCCCACTATAATATTATAAATGTGAAAATTTGTATGTTTGAATGTTTGTTACTCAATCACGCAAAAACGGCTGAGCGGATTTGGATGAAATTTGGCACACAGATAGTTTATAACCTGAGTTAATACATAAGATATATATATACTTTTTTTATCCCGGTAAATGGTCCATGCTCATGAAATCGTGGGCAGAAGCTAGTAGAGATATAATTTTTCAGGCCGTACCTGGTATTTTAAACCTTTTTCCTCAAATATTTCTACTCACGTTCACTTACTTAATACGGACTTCAAAGTTTTTACGTAATTTACAACGTGATGTTTCACGGATATTTTTTAAATCTCTTTCGTAATTATCAGCATCTTAATCTCATTGTAATTCCAATGGCGGCAGGTGACATCATTTTGATGCGTGTCCATTCAACGGTTAAAGTGTTACGCAAAAAAAAGTTCTTGTTCTTTCGAAACGCAGCAACGTAAAAGATTTAGCTGAGCTGTTGAAGGGTTGAGTAAAAGATTTGTAGTTTATGGTGCTTCAACAGGCAATAGTGTAAAAAAACTCAGCTTCTTTATTTGAATTCATCTCTCTTTATTTTATTATTGCATTGTCTTTAGATTGTGCCTAAACATTTCATCTTTCGTTCAAGTGTTGATTGCAAAGCCTTCATTTATGTCAAGTAATATTGCTGTGGTTGTTAATTTTTCCTTATAGCATGGCGAAAAGATATAATAGGGAATCGTAGTTACATAATAATACTGCCTCGATGTTCTAGTGGTCGCAAGCGGGACAGCTGAGGGTCCTGGGCCGATTCGGGGTCAAAGAAACTATTATAAAGTTTTTCCATCTGGAATTTCTCAGTAACACAACATAACTGGTAAAATGTGGGTGTACCTTTAAGTCAGCTCTGCCTTATTCTTTGAGAAATACGGGCGAGATCTTTTGTTATATTAATAATATTCTGTAGCCTGATGCTAAAGTTAAATAAGCCGACCTCGTTAATCCAAGCTGCATAATTAACTACATCAAGAGCAGAGCCCTAGCAGAGTTCTAGATACTTTCAAGGTCTAAGCCGTTCACTTTTGAATGATTTTGTTTATTATGAGTCAACGTGTTTTTATTATCATTACACCTTTTACGCCTTAAGGTCACCAGGAAATGAGCTGGAGTTAAATAATGAAACTGTTTCGTTACACTTCTAGGAAAGTGGAAAAAAATGACATTGGTTTTCACGCGTTTTTGAAGCAATTATTTTTTTGTGCTTTTTTTTTATAATCTCAAAACTAACTCGAAGCATATATATAAAGGGTTATTGGTAATATGTCGGCAATCTGTTGAGGGGATGTAGGAGAGGTCATTTGGTTGCAAATGACCCCTATGCCAATGTCAATCATTTTCGTGTAATATGATATTTTATATTTTAAAATGAATGAAATAAAAATATAAAATATCAACCGACTCGAAAAATTTTGACATTTGATTAGGAGTTAAAAGAGGCCATTTGGTTGTAAATGACCTCGCCTACATCCCCTTAATGGATTACCGACATAATCAATAACCTAAAAAAATCCTTACACCTTCTTCCCATTGCCAAAAGCATTTATTTCAATTAAACTATTTACAGGCACTTTTGAATTGTCAAGGAATCGGCCGGTCAAACATAATATGAAGAAGATAAAAAAATATGCGAAGAACGGACAAGAAACTCCATGGACACTCTTTTAAATCATAGGTATTGTTACAAAAATATCGGTGCTTAAAATGGCGAATTTAATTTAAAGAAGCGTCATATTAGTTTCTTACGTATTCATTTGTTTATTTATTTAGCTGTTACTTAAGTTTTTATCGCCATACATAATGTTATGTAAATAGACATAATCACTCTTGTCAAGTGAAGATTTCTCTTCTTAATTTGGTAAATATTTATGTACTTTCTAACTCTATACAAATCTTTGTTTATGTAATTTTATCAAAGCATTTACCTAAAGGAAAACCAGCAAAGGCTAATCCTAATAGGTACTTTTGATTATGCAAATTAGTAAATTCATCTGATATAAATTTCATCTGAGAAAAAATTTACATCTTTTTAGTAAAAGAGGTGATAGACATAATTATTGTACAAGAAATAGGGATCTATTAGTTCAACCAGGTTTCAGACTGGCTAAAGTAGACTCATCTTTCATGGGGTATTGTTTAAAATGTTACAATAAAATTCCTCCCCACATACTTCAACTGAATGAGACGAAATTCAAGTCTTGTATAAAACGCACACTATGTAGGCAGGCATATTATAAGTTGGGGGATTACATAATTGATAAAAATGCTTGGCTCATTGCTGGTCCTGCTCCACAAGCATAAACTAATTAATTAGCATTTGAAAATACCGTTGGAGCTGCTGAAGATTTTAAAAACTCTTTGCATTGTATAAATTCAATGTCTTAGCATTGTATAATTGCATAGCACATGTGTGAGTACTATGTACTGACTATAAAGCTACCATTTAGGTACTGGGTATGTCTTTCATTGACTTGAATGTGCCCTGGCGGCTGAGATTATGTCATGCTCACTCTAATGTTTCGCTGGCGGTGGCGCGTGTGTTGGATCATTTAGCTCCCTTCAAAATGGTTGAGCTGAATGGTGCTAATCCATGCGTCATGTTCGTGAACGGGCGCCGTCAGTAGAGACTGGTCATCTCTTAGCTGCCATGGCTTATTTTAATATTTTAATTTTTGAATTGTTCTTTGTTTTTATATTTTTATTACGGATGCTTTTAACGTGCACGTCTTTCTACATTGTCCTCACATGTATAATTTCAACATTAATGATGTAACCAATATTTTGTAACAATTTTTTTATTTAAAAGAGTGTCCGTGGAGTTTCTTGCCCGTTCTTCTCCATAGGTACCTACTACGCTTTGGAATGGGCAACTAGCTTCATATTTCTGACTGACCGACTTCTTGACAATTCAAAAGTACCTGTAAATGGTTTAATTGAAATAAATGCTTTGAGTTTTGAGTTTTGAGTTTTGAGTATAATTGTAGGTATAATATTTCGCCAACTACTTACGATAAAAGATTAACCATCTTAGCTAAAGGCATGGGTAAAAGATATAAACAAAATAAATAAAGAGATAGCTCATATTAAATTCACCGTTTTTTCACTTCATTCAAACTCATAAATAATATTATCTGTGCAACACAGTTACTTTAAACAAAAAGGAATTAACATTTTGGTACATGAAAACTTTAAAATCACATACCTACTCGTATAATAATTATAATTATAAAATTATACCATTCCTCACTCAGGTCATGTAACTCGTTTTAAAAGAAACAAAAAGATAAATTTCGCGTTTCGCTTCGCGACCAGTTTTGGTGCCGAAAAAAGTCCATGCATTTTAGGGTTATCGATTTTAAGTTAGGAAGTTGGAATTATATTGCTTTTTTTCTTATTATAAAAAGCTAAACCTGTCTGCTTTATCACTGAACCACAGACTTTGGCGACTAAACTTGAGTTTATTGTTCATAACTTGAACGGAATTACTGGAAACTATGTATAATGAAATTACTAAGGTTTGATGATTTTCATGAAGGTATTTCAAAAACTTTTGAACGACAACCCTAGCTTAAGGCCACCGCCCTATTTTTAAAAGGTCCGTTATTTCAACAGAAACAATAAACAAGTTACAATCATCGCCATTCGATTTTCGAAAAATCAACCATCTTGAATTTCTTTCATAACAATGTTCTTTCATAACAATGAACTTTTGAAAATGGAATCATTGCGTCACCATTTTATTCTTAATGGCATTAGTAAAAGTGTGACCAATACTGGCCTTTGTCCGAAATCCATAGACGATGGAAAACAGTGTGATGTTTTTAAATAAGCGTGATGCCAACTTTCCAGTCTAGACAAATATTTGAGAAAGAAAGTGCGACTACTGAAGATGAATCTATGTTTTGTAAACAACCTTTCACAAATAATTCGTTCAGCTTTTTATTATTACTTTCACAAATTGACAATCTATCATCTATGATTATCGTATGATTACAAGTAAGAATTTGTAATCATAGAAAATAGTTGTACACGAAATGGATGACTTAACATTACCTATATCAAAATTATAACAATTATATTCCTGCGTTGGTGATCACGGTGATAAATCCAAGTTTCATCATGATGTTTTCTTTGCCCGCCTATAGAATTTGTTAGGTCCCATAACATACATTATAAGATTTTATTTAAATCTACGAGCGATAAGAAATCCTATGTAGGTATTAAACAGTTATTTTTACAATGTAATGCGGGTTGCAGACCTTGGGAGTTCATAGTTTGCGGTTTGACACTAGTATGATAAATTACTTCAGCTATGCGAGCTATGCTAAACTAACTAAGTCTGCAACCGCATATAATTTAAAATTCATTGGATGCATCATTTTAATAAAGTCATCTAAATTATAATTTAATGACACCCGCATCATAAAAATAATTTGGTCCTATTATTATTTTTATAGTTCAATAAACCGACGAATTTTTATATGTTTTTTTTTTCTATAAGAAGTGAAGATTTGTTTACTCATCTTTCTTTTCGTTTGTCTTTATTTCCCTTTATTTCTTTTCTTTGTTTTTATCTTTCAGTGCAGTCAAGACTGCTGCCAACCTTGCCGACGCGACTGTCAGATCTTTAAACGCGAAAACAGAAAATATAAGCTGCCCGTTCTTCTCGAAAAGTACCTACTACGCTTTTGTAACTAGTTCCTATGTTCTGGCTGAGCAATCGGCCAGCCAACCAATTACAGGCACTTTTGAATTGTTAAGGGATTCCTTGACATAAATGCTTTCAGTTATTTAACTGAAGCCCGCTTTACATGGAACTTCAACAACTGACAGAATATGGATGTGCCTTACACCTCTGCCTACCTTCGCGGGTGAAGCAAGCATGATGTTATTACGAAAAGGCATTCCTGAAAACATTTACGATACCATAAATACTACCATTATCACCTAGATCGCGGTATACGGAAGAGTATTTAAATGAAAGTGGATTGCGCTAGCGCAGTGAAATCGCAAACATTAGTAGCAATAAGCCAGGAATACAGCACAATTATCTTACAATTAACATTTCAGTCCATAACTATTAGTTAATCAGTTTTAGTGTGGTTATTGGGTAGCTATCTTTTCTTCAACCGACAAAAGGAGTATAATCGACTGTCCCGAACTTGTCTTGAGACTAGCGTTGCGCACTAATCAGATGGGATTGCGTCAGCGACCACTTCTACATATTCCTTCTGCAGTCACAAATTATAGGCGTAATGCATACTTTTCGAGGGCCAGTCGTGGTTTTAGCGATATTTCTTGCGAACCTGACATCGATCTTTTCTGTACCAAAGCATGCACAGTCAGGAAGCTATTAACAAAGCCATTTTTTGAACAGGAGTAGAAGGCACCTGTAGTGCTATTCTGTAACCATCTCACCGTGAAAACTTAGGTGAAGTGAGCTCGGAGTGAGCTGTCAGTCCCTAGCAGCAAGTGGAATGACAGCTCACTTCACCCAAGTTTTCACCGTGAGATTTTTACAGAATAGATCGGCTGCTAGCACTTAAATCCTTATTATAGTTTAAGTAGTTTTATTGTAATTAAGTAAGTTTTATTGTACTACAGTATCAAGTTAGTTTGTTTTGTTTTGTTGTGTTAAAAGTTGGTAGTTTTATATTGTAATTTTGGAAGTAACGATGTGGAAGTTATTTTTGTAGTTATCTGTGGAAGCTTGTTATTAGCGAATTAGATATAAATTATTGTTATAATTATTGACTGTAAGCTTTTTTTTTTTTTTTTTTTTTTTTTTTTTTTTTTTTTTTTTTTTTTTTTTTTTTTTATAAAAACGTTGCCCCACACTAGGATTTTCTCCTGTGTCGTGGGTGCGTTTACAAACACTAAACTCACATACACAAACAGCCAGACCTGGAACAACTAATTGTAGGTCATACAAATATTTGTTCCGTGCGGGAATCGAACCCGCGACACGCAGCGCAGCAGTCAATCGCTTAACCACTGCGCCAACCGTGCCGTGCTTTCCTAAAATAAAATAAATAATGCATTCAAAGATTGTTTTATTTATCACTAGCTGCGCCCCGTTGTTTCACCCGCATAAGTCTCGATCCCGTGGGAGTATCGGGATAAAGAGTATCCTATGTCCTAACCCATGTCATGGGTTACCCATGTGCCAAATTTCATCCAAATCCGTTTAGCCATTTTAGTGTGAAAGCGTGACAAACAAAGGCACTTTCGCATTTATAATATTTTAGTTAGGATTCCGCTATCGCCACAAAATATCAGGTTAAAGAATTATTTGATCTGATCGAAAGAGAACGGAATGTTCGTTCAGCTATGGCTGACAAAACGGACCTTAGGTTTACTAAATCACTAGTGATTTAACTAAATCCTGACTTCATCATCAAATGTTGGACGTTTAGTGACGATTGACCTGTTTTTTTAAAGCGAAAACTTTAGGCGCGTTGAGCACTTTTTGGGTGAACAAAAATCATGGTCAACTCGCGTCATCGTCACGGAACGCTTTCCATGAGCTACATGTATACTGTGTATATAATTATGTGTAGTTTTTGGGTGAACAAAAAGCGTGAAACTCGCGTCATCGTCACCGCACGCTGTTTTCACTTCTATCGGCAGTCTCCAAAGACTGCCCCGCATGTTTTTTTTTAAATTGAATTATCGTCGTGGTAAAAAGCTTTTAATCAGCCAGCGTAGTATTACGCCGGAATATGAAATATCTAAAATTGGATGGATTGGTCCTAACTATACTCTTCCCATTTGCAGAAAAGTCAGTATGTTAGTTATCTGTGTAAAACTAATATTATCAGAAGTATAAACACAAAAATTCAAGCAAACTCAAATACCAATGCCACTAAAAAACTCAATCTACTATTCGTCATCCGACCAGCATACGTTACCGACAGAACACATTACAAAACATCCTACAAATTGCGACAAAATTCTATTATGAGGTCAACAGCAGGAATTCTGCTTACGACACTTCCCTTCAGCATAATGATATTACTGTGCAATGATAGCCGAACGGCAATTGAGTAATCGAAGGAAGTGACAACAAAATTCGATTCGACACTCAAGTGAGCGCACACAATTCGAAAGTTAACTCATTTGTTTTTAAACTAAATCATCGCGAATTTTCAACGAGACACCGTTCGAATTTCTAAGTGATGTTTAGAGGTTGCCATTATGTATGTAGAAAGATGATACTAGATAAAAAATTATCTCATAATGCCAGGAAAGCTTGTTATGCTCTGATAACGACGTTGAATGATCTGATAATACTGCGATAGTATCAGCTTGCCAAACGTTGTGATTATGGCAATACTGCTAACGACGGTTGGGCCACAGTACTGACAATAGCATTTTTTTTGCAATTAGAGTATGCAAACATTCAAATAATACCTAAATCTTCCTGTTTATCCTTACTGCCATTAATTTTTATATTTCTATACGCGTCCTTACATCCATTAGCATTATAGTTTACCATAAGCTGATAATAATCTAAAGTAGATGGAGACACTCCCACATGGCCACATCATTCTATGTATGCATGGCTTCCTATCATTTCTTTTGTAACCACGAAGACACATTACCTAACCTTAAAGTTAGAAAATAATAACATTCCTCAACTAAGCACAGGTATACCTCCACATCAAGATTACCTTCTGATGAAAACGAATTTCCAAAAGTTTATATATTATTAGCATTACTGGAACTTTGCTTTTCAGTGTATATAGCCTATTTACCACCTCTGAATTAGTTCCGTAAATCTTACTTGCCATAGTATCATACACATTCTGCTCTAGTTTTTTATTTTTTTATTTATCTGCTGCACAGTGCTTATCTGAACACTTTGAAACACATCATGGGGATTCCAATAAATCAAGCTTCATTCTTCATATACTCACTTTAAAGATAATATTACAATTCCCTTTCAGTCTAAATCGTGACTTAATCATAAACTCGTTAGGCAAGACCACAGTTAGATCGAATTATAGATTAATGAGCTACAATCTGTTATAGGCGTGGTTGATCTAGATTTTAAATGCCAATTCAGAGTTCAGAACGATACTAAAGACTAAGTCATAGTGGACAGGGCTTAGAAAGATGGAATAAGGATTAAACTAAATACAGGAGAAAGCAATAAAAGAGTTATGACGAATATAATTTAAATAAAATGAATATATCTTCTTCTTATGAATGCATGTAAGCTACTTAAAATAATTAAAGATGATGATAATGTTACGTTTGCAGAAGACAACAAAATTGGAAAGTATATCGAAATTTTGTGGGGACGACAAAGTATAGACAAACAGAGAGAGATTTATTAAGCAAGTCAAGAGATTTAGATCGAGAGATAGAAGGAAAGATTCTTACAATAGATACTTAGCTTTAGATACTTAAATGAAGATGATAGTTATGATAATTGCTAACCATACGATAATATTTTGTGGGCACGACTCAGAGATTAAAATGGGAGTCGCTTCATGCAAAAATACGAATAATTAGCAGAAGTTAGAAAGACTAGAACACGTCTCTAAAATATTTGTGAAAAGGTTGCATGATGACGAGGACATAGAAATATCTAATTTGAAGATTCTGCATAAAAGCGGGTCTGGAACCGCTTTTATGCAGAATCTTCATCGCGTTCGCCTGTAAAGAATCCAAGATTCGATTTTGAGCATTAACAAATTACCATTACCTCGGTTCTCCTCAATCACTGATGTAATGCTCGAATCTGAACTGTTACATTACAAGCAAATGCTCTCGGTGAGGGAGCGGCTTAAGAGACAATTGAATAAATATTATCCTGCCCCATTTCATCTTAGTTCAGACTAAGAGCTGATGCATTTCTTTTTCTATCATTATCTCTTTCTGCAGTAGTTTCATTGTTTTCTTCCTTTCTATTTTTTATAATCCTTAACATCTTTAATTATTTACTAAATAATAGTGTCATGGTTAATATGCTTATTATTATTATTAACTTTTTTGCCATTCCGGTTATGCCTCAAAGCTTGTCTCATAGCCCTTGACCTAGTGGCTTTATTTTTTACGTTATTTTTGTTTTAACCTTTACTTGTATTTTGGTATCTTTGTTATTTCCTCTTTTTGTTTTAAAAGGTTATGTAAGGTTTTTATTTGTTTTAATTATATCATCAAGGAGATTTGGGTTATTTCCTGTTTTTTTTTTGGTAGTTAATTTTTGGTCATTTTTTTGTCAACCTCTTTCCTATCTATAACGTGATCTTGGTCATGTTTTTGTAACAAATCCATACCTTCTTCTTATTTTGATATTGCCAATACTACGTTTACATAATCAAAAACAGTCCTAGAGCATATTTTCTATTATATCTTGAAATTTGGCAATTTAATTTCATCGTAGAATCTTAGCTTGAGCCAATTCCCCAACGCCAATTCTCTCAGAGAGGAATATGCCTCGTAGTGGGTAAAATTAGACTATAGATGAAGTTGATGAAATAAAATTGTTAATTACTTGTAATGCCTGGCCACCTTGTAGAAAATAAACCTGTAGCAGACTGGACACACGCCCAATACGGGTTGTCCAATATGTTACACCAAAGAGTGTTTATTTTTTTAAGTCAGGAACTGTGGTTTACACGCAATATAACAATAAACTGGTTTAAAAACCTGACTGCTCGTCAATTTCACTGTTAAATCACTTACTGTGACTGCTGTGGTTATTAGGGCTGGCAGTATTTTTTTCTTTTAATTATTTTTGTATAATGGTCCACTTCCTCTCACAGCTTATAGTATGCTAGGGTATTGTGACAGTTTTCTTGAATGTTGTTTTTAGTAAGTGTAGGGATAGATTCGTTTTTCACAAAAAAAAAAAATATAATACATACAAATTATATATAAATTACATGGCAAGTGATTTCGTTGGCTGTTATTATTTATAGGTGATCACAGCAGTTGACATTACATTTTAGTTCTATCAAATTGTTCTGTTTGTCTGCCTTTTAGTAACCGTTAAACTGATAAATTCCAAAAAACCACACCTATATTATACTTAATAGAAAAAAATACTTAAAGCACTTAGCAGCTTAGCAGGTTGACAATTTAAAAAATGTTCGAATTAATGAACGCCAAAAAAAATTCGTAATTTCAATTCTGTATGTTGGCAGCCCTGTCTTACCAACTGGCTCGTTACCGCCATCTGTTGCGTCATCGTGACACTTTTTCACTCCGAATACACACGCTATATACAAGACGATTGACTAATTTACGTAGTTATATGAATTAAAATGCTTATGTTTTCGTAATATAAAATGGAAAACTACATGCTGTAAAAAATAAAATAAAATTTATTAAAGTATAAAGTAAAATTATGATTTATATTAATTACAATCGAGTAATTATATTAATTGTAATGATTTATAATGTTAAAAAGTTATGTTTAGGAGATTACTTTCGTGTATTAGTAATTATATCAGTAACTTAAAAAAAACAATACAAACATCTAGGGTTCCATCAGTTAATTTTTAGGTAAATGATTTAAAAAATAAAAAACTCTTTGTGTTGTGGTAATAAACGCCATTTTTTTGATTTTTTTATGCAAGTCTTAATCACCAAAATTATAATTCATTTAACAATTCCTAAGTATGATCGATTATTTTTATTTTTTTATCACAATAGCTACCGATAATAATAAAATTCTGACAGGAGATTTACAGTGGAAAAATTTGAAAATCCTACGACGAAAATACAATAACAGTTCAATGAGAATATTATACTTAAATACCCTACTAGATTACAATAGTAGTAAGTTTACTTTTAAAATTTTACTATTATGAAAACACTCTTTGTTCAAAGGAACTTATGAAATAACTCATTCAAAGATTATCAAATGAAAGTACTTACATAGGACCTATTAATAAATTATATTTACCGTCATATTAATAAATTTGTCTAAGGGTATACTCATACTCGTATAATTCTAATTTAGTACCAATTTTTTGGCACATTTATATTTGAGTATTTTGTCAAATAAATTATTCGCAAACAATAAGTACAATTAAATTACAAGAAATTATAATAAAAAGAATATTTTGTACCCAATTATTAATAAAAAGTATTAAGCACATGCACTTTTTTTTTTTGTTTCGAAATCCCAATAACTTTAAAAGCCCTAGTTTTATTTACACAATCGGCCTACCTACTTGTATTTAGTGGGTAGCTAATTAAGTAATAATGACTTAATCGCTGTAACGGATTACTTAAAACAAGTTGACCGTAACTTAGCGTTCAACTTTTACTATTTACTAGAATGTTCCGCAGTAGCGAATTATTTAGTTCAACTCTCCCAACGAAAACTATGTTTTACCTTTCACAAACTGAAGTACCAGTTTTTAAATAGAAGGTTAATTTCAATATTTTTATGTAAAAAAATATGCACGACAAATTTTATGATCGCAAATTATCCAAGAAAAAAAAAAAATAAGTCATGAATTTAACTAAAATTCGTCATTATCATCATTCATTTAAGGGTAAGTTTCTTCTGTCACTCTTTTTGTGTGATTATCTTGGTCCTTATTTAGCCCAAATATTAAAACAGGCACTGATTCCAACACAATAGCCTTCTTTTTTTTAATTTCAACATTTCGGTTTTCGCCCCTATTTATGTAAAGGCACACGTAGAAATTCCGTACATCCTTCCAATTTGAAAATTTTTTTTTAATAAGCACTGACCTCTTAACACATCAGCCGGGATCAGTCTCTTGTACGTCGTCGGCCTTTCATCCTCCTTCTCTTCAGCTGCAAAAGCGAGGGCGAAAACGGCGAACGCGACGAAATATTTCATTTTGAACAACAACACCTTACGAATGCCGACTCGATATTAAAAAAAATATTTAAAAAAAGAACGATTTAATTTCGCGCGCTTTTTTGACAGTTACGTGTCAACGCCGCACCAAGACTGAGTCAAAGGTTCGAGTTTCCCGCCTTTTTATGCCAACTGACAGGCGGGGAGTGAGCGGCTAAGATGGCTGGCGATTTTTTTTTCTCATACGTTTCAGGGTTGGCTTTTGTTGTGAAATTTTATTATTTTTTATGATGTTATCAGTTTTTGAGACGGCTACCTAACGCCATATTATTGTAGGAAGATATCCTGATTTAGATATTGCAAGCTGCAACGGAATGACTCATACTTCCATTGCCTTTTATAAGTTTGTTGACGTTCTTTTTCCTTATGATTTTAGGCTGTAATTTGAATGCTTTTGCATACTCGCTCTTTTGCATATTGGATTCCTGACTCGTAACGGATTCCTTTGATCATTTTACTCTATTATCGTAGTTTTGGTTTACAAGTTTTTTTTTTCCATTTAAACTATTTCTACAAGACAAGGAGTTAACCCGTTAAATACCTGGAAGTACACCCTCCCACGTAAGTTGTGTCATTAAACTGAATAAACCAGAATACCCATTAGTGTAAACTCTGGTTGACTACTGTAATAAATTCTAATCAGCTATAACATGAGTCATACAGTCATACACAATCCCTGTTTGAAAAGTAGTCGCTTCTAGTATTTTACATGCTTTTAGGTAACACGCACGCCATTTTAATTTACTTACTTTTGCATGCGATTTTGCTTGCGTGTCCTAATATTTTTAGGGTTCCGAACGTCCGAATGAAAAAACGGATCTCTTATAGGATAACTCGTGTGTCTGTCTGTCTGGTTTAAGAGCGCTTCTCCTAAAAGTTGGCAACGTCGCAAATAGCTGTAGGTATGTGTATTTTGGCAATATCGCTGTATGGAAATATGAAATGTGGCTAACTAGTGAACTAAAATATTGATTATGAAATGCAATAATTAATATCGTAACACCGAATATTTAGTTTTTGATGTTAAAAAATGTATTTGGTAACTTTCCAAATGCCTTTTTACACATAAAACGGCTACAACATCAAATTCAATGTTATAATTTCAATTAATTATTAATATTCTAGTTCTCTAGTAAGCCACATTTCATATTTTTCCATACAGTAATATTGCCAAATTAATCAAAACAGCGAAATATTTGACATCTTGGTATTTGCGACGTTGCCCACTTTCAGAATAAACGCTCTTAATCCTAAACAATCACAAATCATAACATACATATATTTAAATAAACACATAGTTTTACCCAAATTATACCTTTACGCTTTGATTCCTTGGGGAGATCAGCAGAGATACACCTACATTAACCAGTCACAAATCCAGACGGAGAATTTCCTGAGGAAAAAACCCGATTACCCAATAACACTTTGCCTGACCTTGGGATCGAACTGTCGAACCCAGGACCTCAAGCTAAACAATCACGCTAACGACAAACGAGGCAGTCACCTCTAGAACATTCTCAAAAGCCTTCTCGAAAATAGCCCAATGGTTGACCCGCGGACGACCCTGGGTTTAATTCCCATTTTTCCACCTGTTGCAGTATTAACGTGAACCCATTCTTATCCACCTAAGTTCAGTTGCTAGGGTTTTCAGGAAGACTTGTCAGAGACCTCGCTCCCAGGTTTCATGGTCGCGACTGCCACAACACCAGTTCTGGGTTCATTCCCGGGATTGCGCAGTGTAATTGGGCGTTTCCATAAAGAAATTCTCAGTAACAGCTAGGTATCTATTGATTGTGCCCAGTTAAAAGGGAACAGGGCCTGCGATTCTCCATTCAAATGTATTCCCCTTTTTTTCTTCCTGAATAATGCCTCTAGCTAGAGCAATAATTGTTTTTTCATAAAATCAAGGTCTGCTGTAGACACGTCTCTATTATTTCCTTTTTTCAGAAACTTATTGGTAAAGAAAATCAAAAATCCTCCAAAAATTACAAAAAGTGCCCAATTTTTACCACCGTGATTACCAGACAAATTTGAAAAGTTTTTAACCTAAATAAAATGATAGGAACCTAGACATACTCTTTCTTAAAATTTTAATGTAAAAAGAATCGGCTCAGTTTTCGAGGAGAAAAAGGGGAATACGAAACGTCGATTTCGTCAATCTTTCTTGTGATATAATCGGTCTGAGCTGCAGCTGTCCCTATCGCACTCTACGGGGGAAGACTTGACGTAACACGACAGCAATAGTTTCTTCAAATACCTATTCTTCAAATTCCTCACAGGCTCTGTTCCCTCTTAAGGTATGATTCCAAATAACTCAGCACGCGACTGTGCTGCCGCGTCACTACTGGTCACAATACATTTTCTATAGGTTTATATGAGGTTGCAGTCCGAGCACGGCAGTAATGCTGCGTGACATTGCTGCAACGGCCCTGCCGCCGCGGCAGACCTGTAGTGCGGCGTTCGTCACAGCGATAACACGTGAATCTGATGGGGTTACGTCAACGGCCAATATTAAATGTACAGACGCCAGCAGGTCAACCTACCCGAAATTGTCATATTTTCCCAATCAACTTTGAACCTTATCCTTTAGTGATAAAGTTGAAAATCTATTAAAGAAATTTGACATATTGTAGTAGGTTGATGTGCTGGCGTCTGTACCTTTCGCAATGACTAATTACAGGCGGAATGTTTTCTCAATAAGAAGTGCATTAAGTTTCAATAGGCTTCCTAGGGACCTTAATGTCTTACTGACTAAAACCCACCCGTGTTCCTTCAATTGCCTGTACGTTGCTAGAGGCCACGGTTTCCCTTTCGGACTTTCCCGCAATCCCGGCAGGCATCGGTCGTTAGGATAGTTAACTAATCTACTACTCTCTTACTAATTATATTAACTTGTAAGTACTTTCTTTTTATAGACTTTTTCTTTAATTATTGGTGGAGGCTTGTTATTAGCAATGTTTAAATATTATATTCTTTATATCATTGGTTTGTTAGTCTGTAAGCCTTCTTTAAAATAAATAAATAAAAAATAAATAAATGTTGACAACCTGTTGAGAAGAAACACCACAAACAGCATTGCCGCGCAGTGGTGCTCGGAATCATGCGGCGGGCAGCACTGCCGCGCAGAATTACCCCGGTAGCAATGCCGCGGCAGTATAGACGCGTACAGCGTTGTTCGGAATCATACCTTTAATGGCAATAGGCTCGCCCTCTAGTACGTAAGACCAACATAGCTGACTAGCTGGCGAATTGTAACAGTTTAACCAATATGCTCATCACTTTGCATTCTAAGTCCGAATTGATTTGTTTTGATAAAATTTACTATGTTGGTAGACGTAACAAAATCTGTGGCCAGAATTTCCCATTTCTCTACCGCCAGGTCTACGAGACGTCAACGAGAACGAGATGACGGTGCTAAAGTAGCGATACATACATTTACTATGGCCACATGTCCATCGCACACCACCACCGAGACGTCAAGTTCAGTGTGTGTTGTGCGATGGCCAAACAGTGTAAGTCTTTATCATCGTTCAAGCCTTTTCCCAACGATTGACGATTTTATGATTGACGATATGCTGTACACTTATACTCTAGGGCGGCAAAAGTGAAAGTATTATTGGCAATATGACAAAACAACATCATCTGCCTAGCCAAGATGTTGGAAAACCAACTATTTTGGGGACGGGGCCGGCTTTCAGTCTAACCGTATGCAGCTGAATACCAGTATTTTACATGGAGCGACTGCCTATCTGACCTACACAACCCAGTTACCAAGTAACAGGAGTATTATGTAAAGTGAGTAAGCCTGATGTATTGACGTGACTTCTAAGGCAGAAGCCTTAGAAGGTCGGTAGAAACCGACCTTGTTTCGGATTAGACGTTAAGATACCTATATACGAAGCTCTAGCACTTTCGATTATATCTCTATCTATTTGAATACAAAACAACTCAAGGACTGTACGCAAAAGGCAGACTCACAAATGGTTTAAAATCTAAGACATCTTCTATAGATAGTATAACTAGCTATTGCTTGCGATTTAGTTCGCATACGAACTTCAAATCCACTCAAACTCAAAGCATTTATTTCAATTAAATCATTTACAGGCACTTTTGAATTGTCAAGGAGTCGGTAAGTCAGAAATATGAAGGTAGTTGCCCATTCCAAAGCGTAGTATGTACCTATGGAGAAGAACGGGCAAGAAACCCCACGTGCACTCTTTTAACGAAAAAATTGTTACACAATATTGGTTACATCACTCATGTTGAAATTATACATGTGAGAACAATGTAGAAAGAGTGCACTTAGCTTAGCTGCCATGGCTTATTTTGAAATAGGTACATTAAAATAAGCCATGGCAGCTAAGAGATGACCAGTCCCAACTGACGGCGCCCGTTCACGAACATGACGCATGGATCAGCACCATTCAGCTCAACCATTTTGAAGGGAGGATCCGGATTCTTAGTGAGCATGACATACTCACAACCGCCAGGGCACATTCAAGTCAATGGAAGATATATTACCCGGTAAATGGTAGCTCTTTAATACATAGTACTCACACCTGTGCTATGCAATTATACAATACGAAGGAGATTGAGTTTATGCAATGCCAAGATGGTCTTACAATCTTCAGCAGCACAAACAGTATTTTCAAATGTTAATCAATTGGTTGTGGCTGTGGAGCAGGATCAGCATTCGGCAGTGGTGGAGTTTCGACAAATTCTTTATTATACACCTCGATGCTCTTCTAAGAACAGATCACTGACATCGGTGAGGTAAAACATCGTGCTAGGATTTTTTTTTCCTTGGAAAAAATTATATATGGACTCTCCTACCACAGATTAATACAGATGGTTCAATCCGCAAAATCATTTAAATAAAAAACGACTTTTGCTACGACTATGTTCTATGTTCTATGTTAGGGGGTTTGGTTTCCGCACTTAGTCCGTCAGGTGAACCATTGTGCGTGGGCCATAGCGGCCGTTTGGTGGTTATTCCAACCAGCCCACCTCCCTCCAGAAGCTGATTAGGTCTCCTGGTCTGTTTAGAACGTCTGTGTATGATCTGGGTGACCCGAGGGTTTCTGTTCTAATCTGGGTGACGCCCGTACATTCGAAGAGCACGTGCGCAATGGTCTCCTCAGCCTCCATGCACGCCCTGCACAGAGGACTGTCCGTTATGCCTATTGTGTGGAAGTGCTTGTTTAGCGAACAGTGTCCCGTGATGGTCCCCGTCACCAGGCGCAGGCCGTTCCTGTCCAGGCGTAGCAAACGCCTGGTCAGCCTGCTGTCCAAAGATGGCATAGCCTCCTTTGACTGCCTGCAACCTGGTGTCGAGGTCCACCAGCGTTCCGCTTGTGTGTGGGTGAACTTCTGCAGCCACCTGCGTATTTGGTTGAAGGGGATGGGTACGATAGGCTCGGGTCCGCAGACTGCCGTGCTGGATCCACGTCTAGCAAGTTCGTCAGCCGCGTCGTTACCTAGCGATCCGCTGTGTCCTTTTATCCATTGCAGTGTCACTGTGTTGCGGCTAGATACCGTTATTTGTTCTAGTGCATCGTGACATTCTAGTGTTAGCTTCGAGGTAGTATATTTCTTCCGTAAGGATTGGAGAACTGAGGCGCTGTCGGAGAGTATGCGTATGTGGGTGTCCGTAACCCTCCTGGCTTCTAGGGCGTGGACCGCTTGTATGATGCCCACACACTCCGCCTGATAGACGGTGTTGAACATTCCCAGCGGTCTGGATATATTTATGTTGAGGTCATGTGAGAAAACTCCGACTCCGGTACCTGAGCCGGTCTTTGATCCGTCGGTGTAAACTCTCATCTCTTTTGGGCCTGAGTAGTCACACTGTTCTTCTGTAAGTGTTATATTGTAGTGCCTTTGAAAGTGGTGTGTTTTCGGGGCTTTGTCGCAGGGTGATGCCATCATTGGCTCACGTTTGATCGCATCCTCCTTAATGCGTATGTGCTTAACTCTGGAGTCGTTGCATAGGGTTCCTGTTAAATGGAGCCTAAAGGTGGCCAGGGCCGCTTCCTCCC
Source organism: Xanthia icteritia (assembly GCA_949128155.2). NCBI lineage: Eukaryota > Metazoa > Arthropoda > Insecta > Lepidoptera > Noctuidae > Xanthia > Xanthia icteritia. The sequence continues at coordinate 6,752,337 of OX421959.2, read as the reverse complement.
GCACGATGAGGTGCAGAGGTGGCAGTCCCAGCATTGCCTGTAGGGCGGCGGTGGGTGCAGTTCTCATACTACCAGTGATTGCGACGCAAGCAAACCGCTGTAGTTTTTCGAGATCTTTTTGGGCTGTGCACCGGTCTGTCCTGGGCCACCAGACCAGTGAGCCGTATGTGATAATCGGTCGGATGACTGTGGTGTATAACCAGTGGGTGACCTTGGGGCTGATTCCCCAATTCCGGTCAAGCAGTCGTTTGCACTGCCACAGGGATATGCTGGCTTTTGTAGTGATATAGTTCGTGTGTTTTGCCCAGTTCAGTTGTTTGTCCAGATAGATGCCCAGGTATTTGGTTTCAGTTGAGAGGCTTAGGGTTGTTCCGAAGAATCGTGGCAGTTGTAGTGTTGTCAGTTTCCTCTTCTTCTCTTCTTTGCTACGACACAATAAAGTGCAATTCAGGTCGCACAGCGCTATTTACCTACAGTGTAATTCACCTAGAAGTTGCCTCTCTTTCTATCGCGTAACTCTTAGATCTTCTGACTACGTTACACTCACTGAATTGGCCCAGCAAGACGGGCCCGCCGTGTACTTGTAGCTTCATACCTAAAATGCGGAGTGAACCATCTGCATTTATCTGTGCTCCTACCGACTAAAACCCCACTGTTCCTTCTAGTACCATGAATCGGGGCCCGGGAGATATTTGTACATTTGCGGCACCCCCGACTGGTATCGTGAGGAAACCTGGACTTATAATTACTATGAGTCTGAAATCGCCAACCCACCTTGAGCAAGGCGTGGTGGTCAATGCTCGTGCCTTCTCCGTACAGATTTTGACTCGATCCATTTTATGAATTATATTACTCATTAAGTATTTTCCGGGAACGCGGCCTTTAGAAAGCTTCATGAAAGATGACGGTATATTTTGACGCGGTCTTCTAAAGGCCTCTAGTCAAAATCGGGCGGAAATTCGGATCGAATCGATTTTGACTCACCAAGAAAAGGCGCTATAATTGAATCCTGTAGATAAAATAGTGACGTAAGCTATAGCAAGCAAACTATTATTATTATTAATAAAGACTCCTTCATAATAAATATCAAGTTACCATAAAAGGATCGAGCAGCAATGTGGGTGGAATTTAGAGCAAAATGTTCCTGAAATATTATGTCTCTACTTCCTTGTAATTAACTAGTTAGATATTTTTATTTACATACCTACTGTCAAACAACTTTTGCTTGAGTTGAATTTAGCATATATACATAACTTCACGCCGGTATTTCCCAAAGGGTTAGGCAGCGGTATGTTGCAGTACCTCCACATTACAGCAGTTCTGTTTAAGTCCTACATACAATAGTGGTACTCATCTTCACCAAAGAGAACCGTAACTAACGAGTTGAAGGTCGAAGGTTCAAACCCTGACAAGCGCTTTACTTTGTGTAAATTATTTCATCACCACTGCTCTCAAAACGGTGAAGGAAAACACCGTGAGGAAACCGGCATGTCCTAGAATAAAAAATTCGAAGACATTTGACATCTACCAACTCGCACTGAAGAAAGAAAAGAAAGAAAGAAATAATAATATTTATTTGGACACAGTTCGTGAAACACATAATACCAGAATAAAAAGTGAAAATAATTGTAAATCAATAATAGTGTGTGCCTCACGGCTGCGCCAAAAAGGTTCATTTCAGTATTAATGCCCGACAAATGCTGTCTGACGCTGGTTTTCTAATGAACCCTTATGGACAAGTGACGGGGAGTACCAACAGCTTCAACATACCTAATACATATTTTTTATACCTCTAAATAAATAAATAAACTACATAAGGTCTATTTAAATAATTGTTTCCAATTGACGTTATTTCCACTTAAACAAACATCAACTTTATGAAAGTGTAAATAAAATTGATTTTAGACTGGCTAGTACTGTTGAAAAAGTCATAAAAAAATATGAAGTTGTAGCGCAAACTGAACCCTATGTGTAGGCATTACAGTTGTTTTTCCTAAAACTCGTGTTTGTCCCAGCAAAAAATTATAGGCTGATTATGAATTCATCTTCATCCAGTTAGACTGGAAGCCGACTCCAACATAGTTGAGAAAAGATATAACCAGCACCCTAATTACGTAATATACAATCAATCGGAATTTGAATCATTTGAAAAAAATTGCTAATCCATTGCTTCATAAGTTCGATAAAAAAATCTGCTCAACAACGTACATAACGCAATGAATGTTGTTGAAGTGTCAAAATGAAACAAATTTGTCGTAATTGTTTACGAAAATGTGTTGCGTAATTAGGTAGCTGGTTGGTTTTTGTGATGTGGTCAATGATCATACTAGTCTATAACTAACCTATTTCAACTCCCGGGACCCTATTTAAACACCTTTGTCTTTCGATTCAAGATATCACAGGAACCGACGTAGCACACAATAAAACATCACGCCTTATTTCCCGGAAAGTTGAGCAGAGGTATAGGTACCAATAGTACACCCACATTGGTCACCCATCCACGAAAATGACCTCGCCAATCGTTGCTTAACCTTGAAGATGCAACTAGCCCCATAACCATTTATAACTTTTATAAACGTGAAATGAAGATCTTTGTTCTATTTTCATCAAAAGTGTCTAAGGATCAAGTACGTTTTAGAGCATCACCGCAATTGAGGATTATTTTTGCCAGTTATGTTTAAGTCCCATGTCATAGGGGGCGAGCCTATTGCCATTAAGGGTACGCAAGTCGGTCATTCTTCCATACAAACGTAGTACGGTGATTACTTGTCCGTTTGACGGTGTACGTTCAAAACTAAAAATTATATAATTTGTCTTGTCATTATCTAGCCCTGAATGGAAGCAGAATTGGAAAAAAAAATTGGTTTGGAAGTTATGAATGTCGAAACTTCCATAATTCAACTCGTCTCATAAATAACTTATGTAGTTAGAAAATGGCAAAATAGAAACCGTACAGGAATAGATAATTTTTATTCAATAGTTCAAATAATTTTATTTTGAGTAAATATATCCAGTAGCTTTTTCATAATATATATACGCCCAAAGGTCTGTTCATGAAATTTTAAGCGTTCGTTTTCATTATAAATCATCGTCTATTTCACTAAATAAATTAATAAATATTATTAGACTAATTAGCAAGTCGACTAGTGTACCCTTAACCGGCACAAATCCAGATGACGGCTGCTACTAAGAAATTCCTAATGGAAAAACCTAATTGGTAGGTACATAAGTTTTTGTCCGACCCGAGAATCGATCCAGGTATGCCAAACTCTTTTCCTTTTTTGCCAGATGAGTTCATTCATGCTGCTATTATATTTTTTATCGTGAAACTGTTCTTGTTTTATTTTATTTTAATATGTATTGCTCTGAACGACAGGCCGCGTGACCATACCCCTTTATTATATTGTCCCTGACGAAGAATACGTCATTCAGTGGGAGTCGTTATATACCTCAGTTATATACCGAAGGTCCTTACAAGCGTGTTTTGTTTTAGAGATACGTAAATACATTACTCGACTGATTATAATGCCTTGATCACACGTACCGAGTAGATGGGTGAGACTGCACAATGATAATAGGCAGAGAGACTTTAATGGACGAGTACATGTTTACACGTATTTTTTTACTTGACACCAAGTCAGTCAGCCAGTTCAGTTTCGACGCTGCAGACTTGCGAGACATGGTATCTAGCCTTTTCCCAATTATGTTGGAGTCGGCTTCCAGTGTAACCGGTTGCAGCTGTATACCAGTATTTTACATGGAGCGACTGCCTATCTGACCTCCACAGCCCAGTAACTGGGTAATACGATACCCCTTGGTAAGACTGGTTGTCAGACCTTTGGGCTTCTGACCACCCGTAACGACTGTCAAAGATCCACGAATGACAGCCGGGAACAACGGCTTAACGTGCTTTCCGAGGCACGTAGGAGTCTTGGTATGTAAAGCTGGTCACCCATCCACGGACCTACCTGGGTAAGCGTAGATTCACTTGTTGGAACGACTCGCGGCTGTTATTACTTAGCCACGAGCTCCTCTCCGCTGCAGACTTGCGAGACAATGGATCGCAATAAGATAATTAAATTGTACGGTCGGTAGCGTGCTGCGAGTGACGTAAATGTGCCGAGTGTGCGAGTACGCACCGAGTGCACGTTTATACTTGCCGAGTGGGCAAGCGAGTCAGTGCAGGGAAGTATTATAAAGGGGTGGGTACTCGGTGTAGTAAATAGAACAACGTCCGAGTGACTATCTCACCCTGTAACTCGGCCGAGCGCTCGATGTGTTTACACGTACCGAGCACTCGGCCGAGAGCACTGTCTCGTCCATCTAATCGGTATGTGTGATGAAAGCGTATTGAATTTACGTATCGGTACGTGTTACGCTGGTTACTTTTTTGTGATGTGGTCAATGATCATACTTGTTTAGAAGTAACGTATTTAACTCTCCCAGGATCCTCTTTACACACCTTTGTCATTCGATTCAAGACAACAGGAATCGACGAAACACACGACGTAAAATCACGTTAGCCGAGAGCACTGTCTCGCCCATCTACTCGGTACGTGTGATCAAGGCATTAGGCACACGAAGTTTTAGAAAAAGTTTTCTCTCTGTGTCTTATCGTTATCAAAGACTGCGTAGCATATCTAATAAAACAATACAATTCCGTACGAACTCCTTTTGGAGTAGAGCTAGTCTAAACTGAAATAACGCGCCTCATTACCGCATTTACCGCAGTGTACGTAATTGCGTATACTAATTAAGTAGTACCTATAAAAAAACTGGGTTACATAGTTTCATACTTAAATAGTCACAAGCGCGGACTGCTTAAGGATCCTAGGATTATCTTTACGGTATAATCACATGGCGTATTTTTCACATGGTGTATTCGTGCTGCAAACGCAATGAGTGCTACTTTTTCAATGCAGAAAACGTGCCGTCGACGCGCGTTAGGGCGCGTTCTCACTATGTCGTGACGACAGATTATCGTGTCGTTTATAACGTCGTGGCTTGTGTACTTAAATGGAGGTGTTCACATATAGGCGATACGATTAACTGTCGTCCACGACTTTTGTCTACAATTTTGCAACGATAAATTAATCGTCACGACATAGTGAGAACGCGCCCTTACATAGAACGCCAATATAAAAAATGTGTGCATAGGCCCTTAGGTCTGTCAAAGTGTTTTTCAGTAAGAGTCAGAATGAGGCACACATCCAGACAGTCCGGAGTCTGGATTTGTGCCTATTTTGCTGCCGAAAGTACCGTCACACGGGACTAATAAGAGGCGAACTATCATACATTTCAGGGTACATCTCTGCAAGTCTTATTCTCATGAGGGTACAGAGAAAACTATAGAACGCCTGCTACTGATTCTTGATACTCCTTTTGCTTCGTTCACGATCATTCGTCAAGTAATACTACTCCAATATTACCATAATGACGAATTTACGTGAACATATCATTGGATACATTATTCCGCTACTTCGGCGAGTTCAGTCTTAGGGGTAAAGTGTTACCCAGTAACTGGGTTGTGGAGATCTGATAGGTAGTCGCTCCATGTAGAATACAGGTATTCAGATGCATCCGGTTAGACTGGAAGCCGTGCCCGTCCCCAAGATAATTGGTTTTTCAACATCTTGGCTAGGCAGATGATGTTGTTTTTAATTTTTTGTTTTTTTTATTCAATTAATTTTATTTACACAAACGTATTTACTTACATGAATTCGTCCGCATCGCTCTCAACGGGAAAAGTGCCCAAAAGACTGGCAGCATTGCCACGTTGAATGGCAATGCTAATTCTTTGGCCAAAGAATAGGCCAGCCCTCTGGTCACGTGAAGAGTCGACCAGCCGCATGGCGATGTCTTGAAAAACAAAGTGGGCACTCGGACCCCATGACCCTAGTGTTTTTTCATATTATTATTATTCGTATGTATCGCTACTTTGGCACCGTCATCTCGTTCTCGTTGACGTTCCGTTGACCTGGCGGTAGACAAATGGGAAATACCGGCCACAGATTTTGTTATGTCTACCAACATAGTACATTTTATCAAAACAAATCTATTCGGACTTAGAATGCAAAGTGATCTAATAATATACACGTATTTAACCTTGAGGACTTGATCTAGAGTTCTAGACAAATCGCCTACGCTTATTACCTAGTTCGAAACGTGTCTTTGTTTCATTGCTTATGTAATTGATATGTACTCGTACTGCTTTATTTATTTAATTTGACCTTTGATTATGAAGTTGAGAGCCAAAGATCCACAAATTAGTCCACAAATTCAAGGAGCCTGCAGTTTCGGCTATGCTTGGAGTTCTTTTGCAGGTTAAAATCAGGAATGAAATTATCCGGAAAAGTACCGGAGTTACCGACATAGTTTGCAGAGTAAGCAAGCTGAACTGGCAGTGGGCTGGCCATTTTTTTCGATGGACCGATGGTCGATGGAGCAGACGAGTCCTGGAGTGGAGATCGCGTAACCAAGCGTAGTGTGGAACGCCCCCAGCTATATGGACCGACGACCTTAAAAAGGTGGCTGGGACAAACTGGATGCGGAAGACGGAGGAAAGAGTGTTGTGACGCAGGCTAGGAGAGGCCTATATCCAGCAGTGGACTGTGATAGGCTCAGCCTAAAATCAGTAGCTCACCGATGTGATGGCAAAGGTTAAAGGCTCGTACATACCAGCGCGACTTGTAGCGCGACGTGTCGCGTGGCGATTCTGCGATATTATCGCCACGCAACACCTCTCACACTAGCGCGAATCGCGCGCGATTCGCAGCGCGACACCGACAAAGGAATATTCCTTTGTTCTTGTAGCGCCGCGATATCGCGTAGCTGGCGCGACGCGAAACCAAGAGAGTATAAATGGCGGTGCATTCCGAGCTGAGCTCAGTAGTAGACGATCTTCGTCAGAGGACGAAGGCAGGTCTGTGCGTGTTTGCTGAACGTAGGGTCCTAGGTTCGTTTCCCCGGTCGGTCAACATAACCCAACCTAACCCAAGTAGGTACCTAAGCTTGACTACACAAGCACGGATGACGAAACTGGCGAATTAGGTCGTGCTTTTACGAAGTTTTTATTTAAAAATCAAGATTTTTTTATTTAGTTTTCAATTTATGCCATTTCGGAAAAATAACTTATATTCTACATGTAAAGTGTACTTTCGGCTCCAACCCGTTGGCCGTAGGTATATTGGAACTAACCTAGGTACCTACTTACTTTTAATCTACTTATCAAACTGATTCCGTATCTCCGTGAATGTATCTCTAATAAAACTATGCTCAATATACCACAGGTAGGTACCTACACCTCTGCCTAATCCTTTGGGGATTACAGGCGTGATGTTTAAGAAATACTCGGTGGTAACTTAATATGTGTGAACATAAAATTACTAGCTGCGCCCCGCGGTTTCACCCGTATAAGTCTCGATCCCGTGAGAATATTGGGATAAAAGTATCATAATTATGGTCATGGTCTACCTGTGTGCCAAATTTCATCCAAATCCGTTCAGCCGTTTTAGAGTGAGAGCGTAATAAACAAACTGACTTTCGCATTTATAAGTTAGGTTAGTAGGTAACTACTAACAAACTGAGGTCTTCAGACTTCCGAAATTAAAGAGAAAAAAGTTATTTTTCACTTTTCTTTTCTTTGGAAGTCGGTTGTTTTTTTTTGTAAAAAAGTTTTTATTTCTCGCTAAGTTACTTTAGTCTAATGTCAACTGATCATCACCTTTTACAAAATATTGCTTTTCCCCATGCAGGGACGTTGAGGAGTTCTCCAGGTACTTCACCATCAGCTCCACTTCTCCATACCTACCTATGCATTGTGACGAGCAAATTGTTTGGCAACCATATTAAAGTACCTAATCGAAACACAACCCGTGAAACACTTATGACTGAGTAGTTCCGGTGGCCAAGCGGCGCGGTAGTATAGGTATTCAAACAAAAAAATATTTTGCAAATCCGTCTCACTGGTGTCCGACCGGTTAAGGCGAAGCAATATGATAAATTTTATCGACGAATCCACCATAATAAGGCATTTTTTTCTTGTTTGTAAAATTGCGGAGATAATTTTGAACAATTATTGTAATCATTTTTGTGCCTTTTTAAATTAAAATTGTTATTATATTTATTATTTTCCTTCTACTTGTCAGGATCTTTAAAGAAAAGGGTCACCCGAAGGTTGACTGGTAGAAAATGCCTATGGCATTAAGTCCGCCTCTGTACATTTGTGTGCAACTCCTAAACTATATATTTGACTTAGAGCTTAGGTCTTGACATCAGTCTACACTACTACCACTTTTATGCCTGTAGGACCTCTACATCGGTAGATATTGCAAAATAAATGTAACCAAACCGCACTCAGTAAAAAAAAAATGGCGGCCGTTTCAAAATGCCTTATTATGGTGGATTTGTCAATAAAATTTATCATATTGCTTCGCCTTAACTGGTCAGACACCGGTGAGCAGACACACGATGTAGATAAGCCCGAACAAACATTTAAAAAAAAAACTTCTGAATTGATAACCTCTTCCTTTTAGAAGTCGGTTAAAAATGCAAAATATGGAGAAAAAAACAGGCTCTGTATTCGCGCGGATGCGGACGCCGCACGCGCCTCTTTCAAATAGAAGACGGTCGCACCGATCTGCGTACGCCGCAGGCCGCATACGAGTATCACATTTTTGACTCCGCCAAGTTTAGGTATCTCAGTCGCAACAAAACAACACTACGCGCACGCACACTTTGAAACCGTTGCTGTCCGCTCGACTTTATACATTACTTAACTAATCTTGGTACTTGAGGCTATTATTTTTTTAATTTTTACTAGCATTGTTGAGTAAAATTTGTTGTTACTTTACTTAATTGCATATTTTGTTAAAAGTAACTAAGTATTATCTGCATGATCATCATGATATTAGCATTACGTAAAATTCATAGGTATGTACCAAATATAAGCCATATAAAACCGGATAAGTGTCAGTTGGACTCGCGCTCTGAGGGCTGACAACAAAATACTTTAAAAATATTCGTTTTGTCTACCATTTTTGGAGCATGACATTAATCAAATATTATAGTATCATTAACAGAGGTTTCGGGTCGGCAGAAGCCCGAAAGTCTGACAACCAGTCTTACCAACGGGTATCGTGTTACCCAGTAACTGGGTTGTGTAAGTCAGATAGACAGTCGCTCCACGTGAAATACTAGTATTCAGCTGCATCCGGTTAGACTGGAAGCCGACCCCAACTAGGGTTACCATCTATGTAAGGGAGAATGCCTGACTGGGATGTACAAAATGCCTGATTTTTCAGAAAAATGCCTGTTTATTGTAAAAAAAACTAAGTCTTAAAATAAATAATACGCAACAGATAGTTTCAAAGACTGACATTTATTCAAAATAAAAGTATAAACAATTTACGACCAAACTAATTTAGAATAAAGAAACTTACTACACAGAGTGATATTTTTCCGAAGACATAATTTAAAAAAAGTTTCTCTGTCATTTTGAATTTCATAGTAGATAATAATTATTTATTCGTAATCAACATCCATTATTTATTTATTTCTAAACCAAATTCTGGTAATAAGTTTGGTACTCGTACTATTGTTCCAAAAGTATCAACTTTTTCTAACCATAGTATACAGCACGGCACTCGTTTTAATATTATTATTTTGATCGTATTTATTGTTTTGCAAACAGAACTTCAGCCGTACTTCCTATACTACTACTACTACTATACTAGAGCGCGTATGAGCGCGAAATGACAAACCGCGAGTAGAAAATGTATGAAGAGTTCTTTATTTTTAAGTTTATTAAATTTAGTATACGTATAGGTACAGGACTGCCTACTAATAAGCCACAATTTCTTATATGGTAGGTACTTATTTTTAAGTTAAAATATGACTATTGGATCTTGTTATTCTGGTTCCTATTCAGTACTCATTTTCAGGGTTCCGCGCGTCCGATTGAAATAACGGAACCCATCACAGCCGATTTGCTCCGAATCTACCAATTAAGTTGAAATTTGGTTCACATACGAATTTCTGTGACCCAAACGCGACTGTGTAACGTAAATTTTGAATAAGTATGGGGTTCACTTTTAGGAAAAAGATTGCTTTTGTACCGTGTGACCATAGACGTATAAAAACCTTTTTTATACGTCTATGCGTGACATATCAAATGAAATAGACAAAAATTTACCAATCCCCCTTATCTCCAAAACTACTGACACAGTTTTGAAAAAAAACAGACAATAGTTCTATAGGTACTTACTTATAGATTACAGGAAAACCTATAAGAAGTCATAACAATAACATGGTAAATTACTCAAAATTGTGCGTACAAACTTACACTTGCAGTTGGAATGTATAATAATAGTATGTAACATGTTTTTCAACTACAATGTTAAGTTTATTTTTGAGAGGTAAAGGCAAAAAAAAATATTTTATTTTATTTTACCACTTATTGTCGGCGTGAATAATACATATCCATGCATATCCATGCCAAATTACAGCTTTCTAGTACTTACCAAGAGTCTCTCTGGAGCTATGCCGCGGACAGACGTCTGTCTGTCTGTCCGCGGCATAGCTCATGGACATGGCGAAACTATAAGGGTTCCTTGATCACAACGGAACCCTAAAAAGGAGGATACAAAAAAGCTTATGAACGTAATTTCTGCTGTAGGTCTGTATTATCCAAGGTTTTAAAAAATGAATGAATAGAAATAGGTAGGTAATAATTTGAAAAGTACTTAGGTAAATACATTGGAAGGAGTATCTCCAATAAAATTTTAAAATCTCTAAGCAATAGAATAACGAAGGGCCGAAATTATAGAAAGCCGAAAGGATAGAAACCGAAATTAAATGCCGATCTCGCAGTGTATAGGATTTCCGTACAATGAGAGGTTGGTCAGCTTATACATACTGGAACTGTATAGCTTGTTATGTAGCCGTGCGTACTGTAATTGAATATTTTCATTCGATGAGACGTACATTCAATAAGTTAACAGTCTACATCGGTTTCGTTGCTGTGTGTGGCTCAGGTGGGCCAGCTAGATAGAAACATCAAAATCGGCGTGTGTGCGGCGCGTTGGCGGCAGCGACCGCGACTGGCTTGCGGGCTTGCGGCAGCTAAAAAAGGTACGTAGTCCTTTGACCGCGCCGCCGCGCCGCCACCGCGCGCCGCCAAAGCCATTAAGTAGTCAGTGCAATGTAATTCTTATGAAATTGCAATAAGGTATAAATTAGAATGATTGACATTTGCGAGAACTTTTTTAGTTTGAAATGGGTAAATGATTATTTATTTGTAGTCAAACACCCTAATGTATACCTTAAAACAATGAGAAAAGAGACATTGCAGTCTGCCTAGCCTTTTCCCAACTATGTTGGGGTCGGCTTCCAGTCTTACTGGATGCAGCTGAATTTTACGTGGAGCGATTGCCTATCTGACTGGTTATCAGACTTTCGGGATTCTGACGACCCGTAACGACTGTCAAAGATCCACGAATGACAGCTGGGCCACGAGGCACGGAGGAGTCTCGGTATTTAAAGATCACTCATCCACGGACCAACCCCCGCCAAGCGAAGTACTGTTGTACCCGTGAGGCCGTTAGTATTTTTTGGAATAAAACGTTAAATAAAACTAAGCCCGCGGTTAGCACGGGCGTAAAAATCGCCGTTTGTGCTGGCGTGGGAAAGTTTAGGTACCTACCTAGGTTAGGTTGGGTTATGTTGACGGACCGGGGAATCGAACCTAGACCCCACGCTCAGCAAACGCGCACAGACCTGCCTTCGTCCTGTGACGAAGATCGTCTGCTACTGAGCTCAGCTCGGAATGCACCGCCATTTATACTCTCTTGGTGTCGCGTCGCGCCAGCTACGCGATATCGCCGCGATATCGCCGCGACACCATACAAAATGTTCCTATTTTTGGTGTCGCGCTGCGAATCGCCTCCGCTACGCGATATCGCGGCGATATCGCGGCGCTACAAGAACAAAGGAACATTCCTTTGTCGGTGCCGCGCCGCGATATCGCGTAGCTGGCGCGACGCGACACCAAGAGAGTATAAATTGCGGTGCATTCCGAGCTGAGCTCAGTAGCAGACGATCTTCGTCACAGGACGAAGGCAGTTCTGTGCGCGTTTGCTGAGCATGGGGTCCTAAGTTCGATTCCCCGGTCGGTCAACATAACCCAACCTAACCCAAGTAGGTACCTAAGCTTGACTACACAAGCACGGATGACGAAACTGGCGAATTAGGTCGTGCTTTTATGAAGTTTTTATTTAAAAATCAAGATTTTTTTATTTAGTTTCCAATTTATGCGATTTCGGAAAAATAACTTATATTCTACATGTAAAGTGTACTTTCTGCTCCAACCCGTTGGCCGTACGGCCTTTTTATGACTAGGTAGGAACTTACGTATCATTTTGAAATCATTTAAATTTACACACCCGTAAAGTTGACAACATGCGAGTAGGTATATTGGAACTAACCTAGGTACCTACTTACTTTTAATCTACTTATGAAACTGATTCCGTATCTCCGTGAATTTATCACTAATAAAACTATGCTCAATATGCATAACACCACACATGAATAAATACGCATAACTGCCGAAATGCGGGTGTACTATAGGTAGGTACCTACACCTCTGCCTAATCCTTTGGGGATTACAGGCGTGATGTTTAAGAAATACTCGGTGATAACTTAATAAGTATGTGTATGTGTGAACATAAAATTACTAGCTGCGCCCCGCGGTTTCACCCGTATAAGTCTCGATCTCGTGAGAATATTGGGATAAAAGCATCCTATGGTCATGGTCTACCTGTGTGCCAAATTTCATCCAAATCCGTTCAGCCGTTTTAGCGTGAAAGCGTAATAAACAAACTGACTTTCGCATTTATAATATAAGTTAGGATAGTAGCTAACTACTAACAAACTGCCTCGTTGGTCTAGTGGTCGCAAGTAGGTACATCTGCGCGTGAGGTCTTCAGACTTCCGAAATTAAAGAGAAAAAAGTTATTTTTCACTTTAGAAGTCTTTGGAAGTTTCTTTGGAAGTCGGTTGTTTTTTTTGTAAAAAAGTTTTTATTTCTCGCTAAGTTACTTTAGTCTAATGTCAACTGATCATCACCTTTTACAAAATATTGCTTTTCCCCATGCAGGGACGTTGAGGAGTTCTCCAGGTACTTCACCATCAGCTCCACTTCTCCATACCTACCTATGCATTGTGACGAGCAAATTGTTTGGCATCCATATTAAAGTAATCGAAACACAACCCGTGAAACACTTATTATTAAGTAGTTCCGGTGGCCGTCTATGGTCTTCATCGTCATCATCCGCGTAGGCCGCATGCCGCATCGCATATCACATTTTGACTCCGTCAAGTTTAGGTGTCTCAGTCGCAACAAAACAACATTACGCGCACACACACATTGAAACCGCTGCTGTCCGCTCGACTTTATACATTACTCAACTAATCTTGGTACTTGAAGGTATTATTTTTTAATTTTTACTAGCATTGTTGAGTAAAATTTGTTGTTACTTAATTGCATTTGTTAAAAGTAACTAAGTATTATCTGCATGATCATCGTGATATTAGAATTACGTAAAATTCATGGGTATGTACCAAAAATGTATAAGCCATATAAAACCGGATAAGTGTCAGTTGGACTCGCGCTCTGAGGGCTGACAACAAAATACTTTAAAAATATTCGTTTTGTCTACCATTTTTGGAGCATGACATTAATCAAATATTATAGGATCTTTGACACGGTTACGGGTCGTCAGAAGCCCGAAAGTCTGACAACGGGTATCATGTTACCCAGTAACTGGGTTGTGTAAGTCAGATAGACAGTCGCTCCACGTGAAATACTAGTATTCAGCTACATCCGGTTAGACTGGAAGCCGACCCCAACTAGGGTTACCATCTATGTAAGGGACGATGCCTGACTGGGATGTTGATGATGACTGGCCTGTTTATTGTAAAAAAACCATAAGGCTTAAAATAAATAAAAACATTCATTCAAAATAAAAGTATGAAGAATTTACGACCATTAAACTAATTTGAAATAAACAAACTTTCACTACGTGATATTTATTACACTACACTGAGTACACTGAGTGATATTTTTCCGAAGACATAATTTTTGTTCAAAAGTTATTTTTTGCCTAAAGTATAAATAGGTCTAAAAATCTTCAAATGAAATGAAACGTTTTTATAGTTTTCTTGGGTTACTAATAGGCGATTCCTTTCTTTATTCCACTGTGCATTTATTAGGGAAAGCATTCGCTCCACATTTGCATTGTGTGCGAATATAGAAAATACAAACTGACAGATTTTAATAAATTATGTGATGTTACCAATCACGTCCCTACTTTTCAAAAAATTGCACCACCTGTGGCGTTTGACGTGAGTTACGCGTGTCTAAGCTTTGGCAATATTCTTTCGGAACTATACTTGCGAGATACCGCGAAATTAAAAATGTCTGTGCCAGCTTAGCGCCGGCCGGCCGCACGCACGCTTGTCTAATGCCAGTCAAATGCGGCAAATGCTTGTCAGATGGGAACCCTAACCGCAACATAGTTGGGAAAAGGCAGATTGATTGATTAATGATATTGAATTTCTAAATAACAAAAATTTGGCTCCGCCATTTTGAATTTCATAATAGATAATAATAATGTATTCGTAATCTTCATCCATATTTTGTTTACCAAATGCTGGTAATAAGTTTGGTACTCGTACTATTGGTCCAAAAAGTATCAACTTTTTCCAACCATAGTATACAGCACGGCACTCGTTTTAATATTATTATTTTGATCCATCGGACGGAACTCCCGCTAAGACAAAACTGTGTCCCGTAATGGCGGCGACTAATTTATGTGTGAGTGAATTTAGGGATGCCATGTAAGCCAAATTTACCCATTTATTATTGCTTTGTTTTATTAAGACAAAAAGTCGTGTGTAGGCAGAATTATACCGTGCCATTTCAAAAAGTTAATGGTAAGAACCAATTATTATGAAAATATAAAAGAAAAAAAAAGATAATAAAACACAGTTAATTGAAAATATTTTAAATGTTTAAAATTTTACTTTTTAACCTAATGTTTTCGCACGGGCGTATTTTTATTGAGGCGATTTTATTTTCGCGAATTGGATTTTCGACGCTCTGTTTAGCGCCGAGAGTTGAATATCCAACAGTGTGTTTTCTTGACGCGCTAGGATACGCGCTGGATGCACTCTGTTGGATTCTCAATGCTCGGCTCAATACCGAGAGTTGAAAATCCAGTGTACAAAAGAAGATAACCGCGATAAAAATACATCTGTGCGAACCTGGGCTAAGGAGCCGGGGAGCACGGCTCGCAGCAGCCATCTTGGATTTTCATTTTAACCAAATTCACACTTTCTACCAATCAACCCATCATCATATACATCTTCCACACTTTATAGTTCATATAAATTTCCCATATTCCGGGTAATTTGAACACGTGAATATTGGCAACACTGGCCATGTGACGAATTTTATAGAATGAAGATTGATTTTGATGTATAAAATCGGGAATTAAATGATTGAATTATTAATTTACCCATGAAACGTGATTCCTGGATTTTTACTACGGTTTTTACACCATTTCACCACACAAGAAATGCTGTATCTTAAAAAAAAAATATCGCCGCATAGACGTATCGCCTGTGTTGACGTTTGCGCGTAAATGGCTGACTATTGTGTGAATGTGTGCTGTACGTACAGCGAGCTGGCTGACTCTGAGTGACACAGTTTTTTGTTAGCGAGAATCCGTCCGACCTTTTTTATACGTCTATGTTTTGATCGTAATTATTTTTTGCAAAAAAAGCAATTCACCCGTGCTTCCCATCCTAGAGCGCGTATGAGCACGAAATGGATTACCTACTACCTATTAGGACTACCTACTGATAGCCACAATTTCTTATAAGGCGCTTATTTTGAAGTAAAAATGTGATTCGGAGCTATACTGGTTCCTATTGAGACCTCATTTTTAGGGTTCCGCACGTCTGAATGAAATAACGGAACCCGACCGATTAAGTTCAAATTTGGTTCACATACTGTCTGTGACCCAAACGCGAATGTGTAACGTAAATTTTGAATAAGTATGGGGTTCACTTTTAGGAAAAAATTTGCTTTTGTACCGTGTGACATATCAAATGAAATAGATGAAAATTGACTCTTATCTCCGAAACTACTGAGCTTAAAATCTTGAAAAAAACACAGAATAGTTGTATAAGTACTTACTTATAGATTACAGGAAAACCAATTAGACGTCTATGGTCTTAAAATAACATGGTAAATAACTCAGTATTGTGCATAAAAACTTACATTTGCAGTTGGAATGTATGGAGGAACATGTTTTTCAACTACAATGTTAAGTTTATTTTTGGGAGGTAAAAGGCATTTTTTTTAATGATTTTATTTTACCACTTATTTTGATTAATATATCCATGCCAAATTGCAGCTTTCTAGTAACAAGAGTCTGAGCTATGCCGCGGACAGACAACAAACGGACATGGCGAAACTATAATGGTTCCTTGATCACAACGGAACCCATTGATATATTAGTATATCAATGACGGAACCCTAAAAAGGCCCTCCCGCTGGATAAAAAAAAGCTTATGAACGTAATTTCTGCTATAGGTAGGTACTACCTATCCAAGGTTTTTGAAAATGAATGAATAGGTAGTAATTTGAAAAGTACTTAGGTAAGTACATTGGAAGGAGTATTTCCAATGAAGTTTTCAAATCTCCAAGCAATTGAAAAATGAAGGGCCCCCCGCTGGGTAGAAACCGAAATTAAATGCCGTTTCTGTCTTAGTGGCGATGGCGAAGGAATACATTTAACATTTAAGCTAAACATGACAAGCTATACATTTCCAATATAGGCTGATCTCGCAGTGTATAGGATTTCCGTACAGTGAGAGGTCGGACAGCTTATACTTACTGGAACTGTATAGCTTGATAAATATAGCCGTGTGTACTGTAATTGAATATTTTCGTTCGATTAACGTACATTCAATAAGCTACATCGGTACAGTCTACATCGGTTTCGTTGCTGTGTGTGGCTCAGGTGGGCCAGCTAGATTGAAACATCAAAATCCGCGAATATTATAGGTACCTATAGCAGTGGTGTGTGCGGCGCGGTGGCGACAGCTACTGACTTGCGGCAGCTACAAATGGTACCTAGTCCTTTGACCGCGCCGCCGCCGCGCGCCGCCAAAGTCATTAGTAAGTCAGTGCAATGTAATTCTTATGAAATTGCAATAAGGTATAAATTAGAATGAACATTTGCGAGGACTTTTTTAGTTTGAAATGGATAAATGATTATTTATTCGTAAAGTTAGTCAAACACCCTAATGTATACCTTAAAACAATGACAAAAGAGTCACATTGTAGTCTGCCTAGCCTTTTCCCAACTATGTTGGGGTCGGCTTCCAGTCTTACTGGATGCAGCTGAATTTTACATGGAGCGACTGCCTATCTGACTGTTTTGTCAGACTTTCGGACTTCTGACGACCCGTAACGACTGTCAAAGATGACAGAATGATAGCCGGGACCACGAGGCACGGAGGAGTCTCGGTATTTAAAGATCACTCATCCACGGACCAACCCCCGCCAAGCGAAGTACTGTTGTACCCGTGAGGCCGTTAGTATTTTTTGGAATAAAACGTTAAATAAAACTAAGCCCGCGGTTAGCACGGGCGTAAAAATCGCCGTTTGTGCTGGCGTGGGAAAGTTTAGGTACCTACCTAGGTTAGGTTGGGTTATGTTGACCGACCGGGGAATCGAACCTAGACCCCACGCTCAGCAAACGCGCACAGACCTGCCTTCGTCCTGTGACGAAGATCGCCTGCTACTGAGCTCAGCTCGGAATGCACCGCCATTTATACTCTCTTGGTGTCGCGTCGCGCCAGCTACGCGATATCGCCGCGACACCATACAAAATGTTCCTATTTTTGGTGTCGCGCTGCGAATCGCCTCCGCTACGCGATATCGCGGCGATATCGCGGCGCTACAAGAACAAAGGAACATTCCTTTGTCGGTGCCGCGCTGCGATTCGCGTGTCGCAATGTTATCGCATCACGTGACGCGATATATCTGTGTCGCGGCGCTACAGGTCGCTCCTGTGTGAAGTGTCGCGCGCGTTTTCATACAAATTGTTCTACGGATATAATATCGCAGTATCGCGTCGCGCGACAAGTCGCGCTGGTCTGTACGAGCCTTTAACGTGGTGGAGATAATTTGTCAACATAAAAAGTATATTTCTATAAAATACGAGAGAGGTAGGTTTAAGGTCACAAGATTCCCTTAATTCCCTTGGGAGTAGCACAGTACTTTACTGGATCAGCCTGGTATGACGATGACCCCGACGGGTGTGCCACGCTGCAGACGCCAGGGATGGTACGACGGTCGGCGGATGGTCGCGCCAGACTCGTAGACAGCTTGACGCTGCCGCGCGGGTAAAATATGTACCTGGCACGGAGCTCGATGTATACCTGATTTTCCAGAATGTAGTGGCTAAGAACTCAGCGTTCAGATGACAACGATAGATTTAGATTAAACTTCGGTGATAATAAGCTGGAATTTGGAGATCAGTGTGCTGTAGATATTATTATTTGAAGTCCAGCTTCTGGGTTGACAAAGCATCTGCGATGCCTCTGGTAGAGGTCCTTAATGACGATGACCACTTAGTTTTGGGTGGGCCATCGTGTAGGCTTGTTTGCCATTCAACCAAAAATACAGGGTCAAACAGAATTACCTAACGAAACTCCGCAGATGTGACTGGTATCAATATCTAAAAATAATCAAACAAAAAATTAATTAATTTGATGATGTTTTTTTTTGTGGGCTTCAACCGCCGGTAGTGTTGTCCCAAAAACACCGTGAGGAAACCTGGACTTATAGTTATTATAAGTCTGAAATCACCAACCCGTCTTCAGCAAGCGTGGTGATCAATGCTCGTGCCTTCTCTGTATGAGAAGAGGCCTTTGCCCTGCAGTGGGACAATTTTTTTATTTTTTTGCCCTTCGTGATCGTTTGGCAAATCTGCCGATGCAGACAGAACCAAAGTAATCGCAATACTAATGTAATTGCTAATACGTTACCATTACTTACATCGTTACCTAGCTTTTCAGACAAAATTATTAAAAAAAAACTCATACATATATCTGTGACGAGACAGCTGTCAAGTAACCGACTAAACGTAATACCTGTCACTTTAGTTGTCATGCTACGTCACAGTTGTACTCTTCTATTAGCAACGTTATAATTCGTTGACGTTTAGAGCTTGGGCTCTTTACAATAGACAGATTACAAAATAGTATATTATTATTATATATCTAACAAAATTATGCTCAAGCAGTTACATCTACGAAGAGTAGTTTAAGAACAAATGATAAAGTTTAACATACATTAATAAAAACGGAAACTATTGTAAATTTTAATCTAAAATTCATTTTAATTTGGTTTTATCGTAATTTTTAAACAAGAAAGTGTCATCTATTAAAACCCTTTTTACGATTTGTTTACCTTTATCTAAGTACCTAAACCTATGGAGTATAGATGTATGAACGAAGCAAAAGGAGTAGTATGTAAGAATCTCATGCGTCTGTTAGCTGACGTTCGGACGGACGTAAAAATATCGCGCACTAGATTTTCAACTCTCGGTGTTGAGCCGAGCGTTGCGAATCCAGCGCATTGGGACGCACTCTCGTCCCAGCGCTTTTCAACTCTCGGCGCTAAACAGAGCGTTGAAAATCCAGTGCACGAAAAAAAATCACTGCGATTTTATTACGTCCGTGTGATAGTAGGCTTATATTTCTTTATGTCATTATAAACTATACTCCATTTGAAATAAGATTAGACATTTAAATAAATATATTGTTTTACAGTACGTTCAACCGATTTTGACTTCTATTGCGTAGGAGGCATGATTGCAGTAAACAGTTGGTATTGTAACCTTTTTTTTGGTTTTAATGCCATCCTTATGCCTACGGTATAGAAGTCAGAATCGGTTGAAAAGACTGTAAAAAAGGTTTACTTAAATGTCTAATCTTATTTCAAATGGAGTATAGATTGTTACAAGCAAGTCATAGCAACAATTTGCTGCCTTTCTAGATTGAGCTCGTTATTATCGACGTCTAAGCGATTATTCATGACAGGGTGAAAGTTCACTGCAGTTCGGAATCGTGATCGTCTAGTAATGTCTTCAATACTTATATAACTTTATTTATCTTTTTTCTACTTTGCTAGAATATAATTGAATTTTACGGAATACTTAACCCAAATCAAATCATTTTATATCCAGATCATACCTACAATCCAATTTGTTAGTAATTACATAATTATACATCTGTGTTATTACATAATAATATTTGGCAAATTTTGGTCATAATTACTAGTACTTAATGTCAAAACTATCAATAATAATGTCAAAATAATAACTTTAATGTCAAAATCACCAATAAGACTATAACCAAATATGCATTATTTAATTAAATATTACTTCAAGGCACGATTTGTGTGACCTTCCGCCCTGTCAGCCACAGCGACCAAGAGGCTGTTGGCGCTGCCCCGCACCCGCCGCGTCAGGGAGGCGGCACGCTTTTCAATGATTGCATAAAAGTCGTCTATACGTGCCTCTGCGAACATCCCTGATAAAGATAGATAAAAATATATAAATGTCTAGATAGACAAAGCTGTGAAAGCGTCGCAAAAAATAGCGTCCATCTGTTGACACACTAGAAAACCACAATGACGTGACGCAAGCGTAAGACGTAGCTGTCACGCTCACCGGCATAACAAAGTTGGCCTGTTTGTTTTAGTTCTTTTGCAGCGTGACACTTTATCTAAACATATAAATAATCGAATACTTAAGGGTACGCTAGTCGGTCATTCGTCCATACAAACGTAGTATGGTGATAACTCGTCTGTATGACGGTGTACGTTCAAAACTAAAAATTATATCAATTTGTCTTGTCATTATCTAGCCCTGTTAGGATTGGAAGAAAAAATTGGTTTGGAAGTTATGAGCGTCGAAACTTCCATAATTCAACACTAATTTTAACTCGTCTTTTGGCGTAAATAAATAATTTATATAGTAAGAAAATGTCAAAATAGAAACCGTACAAGATTAGATAATTTATTCAATAGTACAAATAATTTTATTTTCAGTAAATATATCCAGTAGCTTTTTCTATAATATCTATACAGTATATAGTTTGTACACGGGCAGTCTATGGGTCAACTGTGCTAAGAGATCGCTGGATGTCCTGCGCGTCCAATACAACAATGCTTTCAGGATGTTGTTGAGGCTGCCTCGTTACTGTAGCGCGTCAGAAATGTTTGCGCAAGCCCGCACCGACGGCTTCCATGCAATTATACGCAAAAAAACTGCGTCACTACTGAGGAGAGTGAGGGGCAGTCGGAACAGCATCCTGAAAACTGTAGCCGAGAGCTTCGGCTCTCCGATTGTAAGGCAGTTTGTGCGGAGATTGATTTTTACTAACACTAGGCAATAAGTTATTTTTTGTATGTTACTAACACTATATGGATATTGTCCGAAATAAAGAAATTCTATTCTATTCTATTCTATACGCCCAAAGGTCTGTTCATGAAATTTTACGCGTTCGATTTCGTTATAAATCATGGTCTGTTTCACTAAATAAATTAATAAAAAAATAAATATAAACCAGATAAATAAATACTAAATTAATAATTAGACTAATTAGCAAGCATATTAGTCAACGAGTTCAAGACGTCGACCGGTGTGCCCGTAACTTTACAATCTCATCATCTGCCTAGTCTTTTCCTATGTTGGGGTCAGCTTCCAGTCTAACCGAAAGCAGCTGAATACTAGTATTTCACACGGAGGGACTGCCTGTCTGAACTCAGCAACCCAGTGACTGGATAACACGATACCCCTTGGTAAGACTGGTTGTCAGACTTTCGGGCTTCTGACTATCTACAACTACTGTCAAAGATTTACGAATGACAGCAAAGAATGCGAACACGGAGCCATCAATCCACAGGTCGACCATGGCAAGCGTATCTTAACCTTGATCGGTTTAACCGTTTGGCTGATCCTTCTAGCTGAACTGGCTGGGGAGTTAGATGCGCCACTTCTTCTTCCCAGCTAAAGCACTAGGAAGTGGTGAAGAGCGGGCGTTTAGACTGTCTTTCGACATTCAAAAAGTGCTGATTTTCAGCCTAGTTTCAATTGATAGCTTATGATTTTGACTTTTAACCGACTTTCAAAAGGAGGAAGTTATCAATTCGGATGTTCGGGCATAACTCCATCATATATATATACTTTCGAGATGGTCTCATTGTCATCAGGTCAGGATCTGATGATGGGATCCTGGAGAAATCGAGGGAACTCTTCAAATATTATAGGCACACCTATAGGGATTTGCGTATTTTTTATAATAACTCGTTTAGTTGCTCTTGGAAAGCACCATTTGGTGAAGTGGAACTGATGACGAATATGGCCACTGGAACTGCTCAATAATAAGTATTTCACGGGTTGCGATTCGATTACTTTAATATGGTTGCCAAGCATTTTATGCTCGTCAGAATGCATCTGGAGAAGTGGAGCTGATGGTGAAGCACCAGGAGAACTCTTCAACGATTAACGTCCCTGCATCGGGAAAAGCAATATTTTGTGACAGGTGATGAATAGTTGACATTAGGCTATTGTAATTTAGATAAACTACAAACTGACCCACTAAAAATCAAGGCCCGATGAAGCGCCAGCCCACGCCGCAGCTGAACGCGTAGCTTTAAATTCCCCGAATAATAATAATAATCTATCCTTGATCCAGCCTGTCCCATCTTGCTGACCTCCCTCCAGCGACGCCCTAAGCCAAGGTTCGTACCCCACAGGGGGTGCCCTTAGCCTTCGCCTAGCTTTAATTAGAATAGTTTATGCTCCTGGCTGAAGGCTTTTAGTGTAGAGGCTTAAGGCAGCCACAGGAATGCCCGGTTAAGCAGCCATGACCTTAGTAGTCACCTGCGAAATGCCCTAGTTAAAATTAAAATTAAAAATCGAGAAATAAAAACGGGAGTCGGCGGCAAATAACGAAAATACAAAACCAAAGAGACCGACTTCCGAAAATAAAGTTATTTTTCACTTTGTTGTGTTTGTATTTGTGGTTGTGGTTGTATTTTTTTTTTAAGTTCTTAAGACATGTTTCGAATGAAAATAAATCCCCAACCCTTAACTCAATAGCAAATTGCTCAGCAACAGAGCCAGATTAACCGAATGACCTTTCACGATCATCAACGTCCTTATAATCAATCAAAGTTGTAAGTATCAATTTACAAATCATTCTTGTCACCCATCCGATCTGTAACCGGTTTGAAGATTGCTTAACTTACGCGTTCTGCGTACGAAATTGAGTCACAGACTTGCGAGTTGCGACCTACTTGGTCGAAATCTTTAATACATGATCTTGTTTACTTGAGACATCTTCACGATGTATTTATGTAGGTATAGCGTAAGCAGACTTCTTGGCCCCGCCACTTTTTTTGTTTGTTTTTTGGTTGGGAAATTATCAAATAACTTCTCCCGCTCTGGGCGGAGCGGGTGGACGTGTGAGACACGTCCGGGAAAGTCCGAAAGGGATACCGTGGCCCCTGGCAACGTACAGGCAACTGAAGTAACACGGGTGGGTTTTAGTCAGTAAGAGTCTGACACGCCCTCCCGCTCCACCCAGAGCGGGAGAAGTTATTTGAAAATATGCCATACAAAAAAAAAAAACTGGTAGAACATGTTTTTCAACTGCAATGTTAAGTTTGTTTTTGGGATAATACACTAATTTCTTCATTGTACGTGGTCCAACCCTTCATTGTACGTGATCCGACACGCACTTGGCCGGCTTTTTTTCAGTGACGACGATTGGACGCTTATTATCATATTTCGTTTCTTTAAATTTGTATCCCTAAATTTATTACATTTATTTCTTTCTATCCGTTTTTCGTCAAATCAGGAATTCCTCTCTAATGTTGAGAAACTACTAAAAAAATGTACTTGTAGTAAAAATATAAGAAAATACGGGAGAAAATAACATACATAAACCATGCGTTCTTCCTATAGGAGGCGGCCAGGGCCGTAGCCGTAGATTTTAAGGTAGGGCAGCTGTTGTTACAGGTAGGGCGAAAGTAATAATTTTACTTGATCTGTTCTGGTCAATCAATTTTAGGCTATCTTGACATGTGTGAGTCAGTTAATACTTAATTGTCGGGGGTGAAACTTTTTTTTTTTTTTAAATCAACAGGTTGCACTCCGGGAGTGCCGGCAGAAGTGAAAACTTGAATATTAACGTTGTGCATTTTTGATATTTTGGCATGGTTAGGGAATAATTTTGCACGAATTGCTTTATTTTATTTTATTTTATTTATTAAGGGATAATAAACAACTACAACATATATAATACATAAGGTTAACAAAATTTTCGGTAGTAATGTTGCAGTCCACTGCATTATCCGCAGATAAAACATATTATAGGATCAGAGGTTGCCACTAGACGAGCATTACCAAAATTATCACATATATCAATTATATCAGTATAAAAGTACTATCATTTATGTGGTAAAATACAATATTCATTTATTGCGCTATCGTACACAAACATGACAATCTTACGAATTTTCTATTAGGTCACGTGTCCTGACACTAGTTTAACATTTTTTACCCATCACAAAAAAGTGCACATCGCCGCTAAAGAAGTTTTCACTTCGAAAAAAAGTTATTTACTCTGATTTATATTATTATTTATCCAACCGCATTCAATCTAACAAATAAAAAGTCCTTCCTTAAATCAGCAGAATTCTTCGATTCCCCATATTATTAAAAATACGAAGGACTTAATTCAGATCAACTGACTTGGTTCTTTTCTTTTCAACGGCCAAATACCATGCTTGGCTTTTTTTCGTGATCCATTGATAGCCGGGGCCCTATTGATTGCAGTTAAAGTTGAAAATGTAGATTCGCACACAGCATTTTTGTCCAAATTTTCCTGTCATGACTTAGCTTCACAGTACAACCTACTTTGCTTATTATTAGTTGATGGTATTTAATTAAGGTAGGGCATTGGTATTTTAAGGTAGGGCATTGGTATTATAAGCATTGCCCAACAATGCCCCCCTTAGTTACGGTCGGCAGAAGCTACAGAACGCCACCTGCTGCAAGTACCTACTATGCACCTGACCTTTCTAAAGAACATCACCAATAAGGTCACTTTATGTCCTTCTATGGCGGCCCGTTCCGGCATTTACCTTAAAAAATTACTTACTGGGTAAATAGGGTGGAATGGAAATAAGTTATTATTTTTAGGGCCGATTTTTCAATCCTGAGATAAAGAATCGAATGGCGCTTAGTCCATAGATAGGATGGTTCTGGATTTTTCAATAGTGAGATAGTCAGTATCGGACGGTTAAAGCCCATAACATGAGGAATAAAGTTAACTGTCCCTTCAAGCTTCGGTTAGTACGTTATTCTAGGGAATTAATAATGCTTTGACATTTGTTTTGTTTAAGGTTTTAATGTGCTTTGCCTCAGCCTCAAATTTGACAGATTGTAGTAGGTTGCTGTGCTGGCGTCTGTACGTTTTGTTTCTTTTCTTGTCTAATACGTTGAATACTGTATCTGTGCATCTCGCTTGCACATGATAGTGTGAAGTTGGTTAACAAAGACCACAGATTCTTCAGTTATTTATTATACCTACGATTGAAAAATTGAAAATATTTATTAGCCTGATAAACAGCCAGATAATTTTATACGCAATTCAATGATTTAAGTGAGGATTTAAAAATCGGCCCTTAAATGGATTTTAACTCAATTCTAATCTTTATTGCATAACACATGTGTTTACAAGGTCTGAATAATAATTATGAGGGTCACGTGGGCTATCAGGCACAAAAATAACATAAATAAAAGTAGAAGCATGATTATAAAAATATATGAAATAAATAGGAATTCAAACATTGTTAACCTTAAAAAAATCTCATCAAATTACAATAAATAATATCACATTTAAATGTATGATTCAAAAAGTAATGATAATCGGTTATTTTTCTTTTTGCTCGGCGCCTATGGGTCCTAGCGTGATGTTAAATAGCCTGTAGCCTTCCTCAAGAATTAGGCTATCAATTTCAAAAAGATTTTTTCAAATCTGACCGGTAGTTCCAGAGATTAGCACGTTCAAACATACAAAAAAACTCTTCAGCTTTATTATTAGTATAGAAAATATGAACCGATTATCATTACTTTTTGAACAGCCTAGATATACCTCTAGAAATCATTAGAAAGAAACAAATCATTTCAAATAAATAAGATCACACAAATTATATGTAACAATACAAACAATATTATATTCTGGTAAAAAAACACTTCCTCTCACCTTAAACATCATTACATATAGTTCCTTGCTCTTGTTTCACGTTTATAATTTTATGTAAGTATATCTATGTATGTATATATATTTATATGAATAAGTTTATGCTTTATGTATGTATGTATTTATTGTATATGTAAATGGTACACCACTGACTACCTGCAGTATTGTCTCTCCTGATACCTTTAATCCATCCAAAGGTTGTCTGTAAAAGATCGCTTTAAGCGATAAGACCGCCCATTGTGTCACCCTATGTAAAATTTCTAAATTTATGTCTGTAATTTTTATGGTGTACAATAATGAGTATTCTATCAATCAATATTATCACAAATTGAAATTATAAAAAGAAAAATAATAATAATTAGGAATCATTCGGAATCATTCAAAATAAAATAAATAATGACAGAGATTAGAATAATGTCAAAAACACAAATAAAATTTGCAGAATGATCATGAATAATCATCACATTTTCATTGCGTCATTTATGTTTTATTGCATCTAGTCTAGTGGCCGCAAGCATGGCTGCTATTCGTGGGGTACTGGGTGCGTTTTCCCGATCGGGCAACCAATATTGGGCCATTTCAATTAGAGAAAGTCAAAATATCGATCGATTTGCGCACGATTAATGGCAATACGCACGCTCGCCCCTAATTACATAGTCAAAGTCAAATAATTTATTTCAATTAGGCACAAAAAAGGCACTTTTGAACGTCAAAATTGACAAAAAAATAATAATTGATTCCAGTCGCCCCTTCCAAAAGGTAGTTTTCCTATGGAGAAGAATGGGCAAGAAACTCCACCGTTACTCTTTTAAAATGTTTATGACACCTACAAACGGCAATTCGATTCACACCAACCTCTGCTGACCATGTAAAACAAAAGAGGTCGTAATCATAAAAACCCGACCTGCATGTCAACCGTACCATGACCCGTTCATTCATTCGTTCAATCGATTGCTTCATACCGTCATTCATTGTCATTCATTGACCTGTTTGGGAAAATTTCAACAAAAGTTTATTGATGTGTTTTTTTTTTATTATTCTATTGTTTTAGATAATATGTACTTAGTTAAAATCGTAAGTAGCTGGCAAATTGGTAAATAGAGCCTATGATTCGTTTTCGTTGAGAAATATCACATTCATCATCTTTCTGACCTTTTTTAGGGTTCCGTACCCAAAGGGTGAAACGGGACCCTATTACTAAGACTCCGCTGTCCGTCTGTCACCAGGCTGTATCTCATGAACCGTGATGGTTAGACAGTTGAAATTTTCACAGATGATGTATTTCTGTTGCCGCTATAACAACAAATACTAAAAACAGAATAAAATAAATATTTAAGTGGGGCTCCCATTCAACAAACGTGATTTTTTTGACGTTTTTATAGATAATGGTACGGAACCCTTCGTGCGCGAGTCTGACTTGCACTTGGCCGGTTTTTTACTTATCCTATACCGTCCCATAAGAAGACCGGACTCTGTGGCATTTCTTGAGGGAGATCTATGTCCAGCAGTGGACGTTTTTCGACTGAAATTATTAACAAAAACGCTTTGAGTTCAGTGGAAAAAGGGAAGAAAGGCCTTTATTCTGCAGAAGGGACAACGCAGGCTGCCTATTTTATTTTTTTGGCTCCTTGGTCTAGTGGTCGCTGATGAATGAGGTCCTGGGGCGATTCCCAGGTCGGGCAAAGTTTTATTAGGTTTTTCCATCAAGAATGTCTCAGTAGCAGCTCGGAATCTGGATTTGTGCCCGGTTCATGGCAATAGACTCGCGCCCTATTACATGGGACTTAAACATAACTGGCGCAACGTGGGTGTCCTATAGGTACACTGTGCCTAACTCTTCGAGGATTACTGGCGTGGTGTTATATTATGTTATGTTCTTTTTTTGGCACTGATTTTGAATCCTGATCCTGGCGCTCAAAAGAAAGAAAGAAAAAGTATATGTTGAGACAAGCACAGGAGATCTCAATTAAACTAAACTCGCACTCATTGAAAATAAAAAAAACAACAAAAATTAAAACAAAGTAAAATTAAAATAAAAGCAGAAAGTCCTGGGCGAGGCCAAAAGGCTCCTATCTCAGCATGCACATTATTATACCTACTTCAAGATAACATTATATTTCTTGTTTTGTTTTTTTTTTACTTTGTTATGTAAAATCATACATGTATATTTAGATTACGCATCATTGAAATACAAAGCCGCATTCTTTCCACTTATGTAAGTTGGAACATTTAAATTGTAAATGAGATTTTGTCTATAAAGTAAAACAATTTTATTGTTGTTATTTTGACACTTTTATGTACAGTCGACCGCCTATCAGTGGTCACCTTGAGCTTGCCTGACGTAGTATGGAATTACAATAGAATAAGAGGCCAGTTGAACCGACTTCCCAAATAGACACAAAAAAAAAATAAAAATAAAAAATATTTTATAAAAATTGATTCCAAATTTAATTCAAAAAAATTAAAACCATATTTAATTTCATTTTGAATTTTATGGAATATGCCTAAATAGGCACATTCCATAAAATTATGTCTCAATCAAATGGTCAAGATGAAGAGTAACCTATCTATTAGGTTGGAGTGCCCTAATAGTTATATTTACTAGATGGTGCTCATATCCTAGTTATATTCCTATTAAGACAGTCTGTTACGAACCGCTTTCATATGAAAGAAAGAAAGAATAATATTTATTTGGACATCATTCGTGAAACACAAAACAAAATAACAAAATAAAAAGTGAAAATAATCATAAAGCAATAATAGTGTGTGCCTCACGGCTGCCCCAAAAAGGTTCATTTCAACATTAATGCCCAACAAATGCTGTCTGACGCTGGTTTTCTAATGAACCCTTATGGACAAGTGACGGGGAGTACCAACAGTTTCAACATACCTAATACATAAAATATATTAGCGCAACAGCGTGTATCGATTCCGGCCAAATGTGTTATTGGGTTTTACGATCAGGAATCTACCATAAATATACCATATGATTATATTTCGGTATAAAGCTTTATATAGGATATAACTATATCACGGCTTCAACCATCTTACTATGACATACCTATATCGAAGATGAGCACTATTAGGACAGAGGATGAAAGTTTTTTTTTTTTTTATGTAGGAATGTCCCTCGATAATTTAGTCAATTGTGGACTGATTTTGTTTTTTTTTTTTCATTTGGTAGTGAAAGCGGTGGTCCCATTTAAATTGTATTAATTTTGCTTGAGTAGTTTTTGAGTTAGCTTCAATAATACGTATGGAAGCTCGTCATTTTTAACCGACTTTCAAAAAGGAGGAGGTTCTACGTTCGTCTGTACGTTTTTTTATTATGTATGTCCCTCGATAATTTAGTCAATTGTGGACTGATTTTGTTTTTTTTTTCATTTGGTAGAGAAAGCGGTGGTCCCATTTAAATTGTATTAATTTTGCTTGAGTAGTTTTTGAGTTAGCTTCAATAATACGTATTTTTCCCACTTAGTCTATGTGGATGATGTTATAATAATAGTAACTTTCACTGTTATTTACATAGGAGGTAGTGGTATTCGAATTTGTGTGGGGTAGATACCACAATTTAAAAAATTAAAAATTAAAACTTTTTACAAATAAAACAACTGACTTCCAAAACAAAAACACTACAAAGTGAAAAATAACTTCAATTTTGGAAGTCGGTGGCAAAAATACACCGACTTCCGAAATCAAAGTTTTTAAGTCTTTATTATTTGTTTGCCATATTATTTTTTGGCACGCACGGCTTGTTATCCAAACGATCACAGTAGCGTGTCGATTTCAAAATCGTCATTATACCTAAACGTACGCGCTGTTCCTATATTATTATTTCGGAACATATACGCAATTTTGACGTCATTTCCTGCGATCATTTTAACGGTGATGGTGACGGCTTAAGTAACATCTATGTGTAAGTAGGTATTTAATTTGACGGCACGGTTGGCGCAGTGGTTAAGCGATTGACTGCTGCACTGCGTGTCGCGGACTCGATTCCCGCACGGAACAAATATTTGTGTGACCAACAAGTAGTTGTAGCCGACTCTTCTCAATAGGAAGCGACCAATTGGAACCGTGCACCTAGCTTCTGACGTTTCATAAGTGCCCATGTAGGTTTATGTGAAATAAAATAGTTTTATTTTGAATCATGAATACAGTTCGCGTCAAATAACTTTGCCACTCTGAAGTTAGGTTGCGCATGCGCGCTACTGTTTTCTAGGTAAGATTAACTACTGCGCAGTCATTTGTAGTCTACTTCAGAGCGGCAAAGTTATTTGACGCGAACTGTAGGTAGTAGGAAGATATACTTTTGTAATGATTATTTACATAGAAGCTTATACAATAGATTTGTAGCTATCTGAGTAAGCAGGTTAAAAATTAGATTTAGGTAAATGGTTGAGCCGAATGGTGCTGATCCATGCGTCATGTTCTTGAACGGGTGCCGTCAGTTGGGACTGGTCACCTCTTAGCTACCATGCCTTTTTTTAATATTTGAATTGTTTTTATCTTTTTATTGCGGACGCTTTTAACGTGCACGTCTTTCTACATTGTTCTCACATGTATAATTTCAACATGAATGATGTAACCAATATTTTGATTTAAAAGAGTGTCCGTGGAGTTTCTTGCCCGTTCTTCTCTATAGGAACCTAATACGCTTTGGAATGGGCGACTAGCTTCATCTTTCTGACTGACCGACTCTCCTTGACAATTCAAAAGTGCCTGTAATTGTTTTATTTGAAATAAATGCTTGAGTTTGAGTTAGCTGTCTCAATCTACCCACAAATTAATTATTGTACAAATGTCTAGTTTTTGTAAAACACCCAACAGTATTGACTTATGTTTTAGTTTCAATATTCTCATGTAACTGAATTATTGTATTCTTATGAGATTAAATTTATCTCAAACTTCAAAACGGCAGTGTGCTGTCCAACGATGAGACGAGTCTTTTAATGGAGACGGCGTACTCGTTCTCCAGCTGGATGAACCGACCCACGACAGCGACTATTCGAAACGAACAAAGTACTACATCTAAATTCTACATGAAAAATTTATATCTATATTTATTTATATGATTTAAAAACTAACAGACTTAAAATAATAATAAATGTACTTACAAGTATATAAAGGGGGGGGGATAACTATAGGACATCAAAAAATTCGTCCGCTTCGCTGTCAACATGAAAAGTGCCCAAAAGGCTGGCAGCATTGCCACGTTCAATGGCAATGCTGATTCTTTGGCCAAAGAATAGGCCAGCCCTCTGGTCACGTGTAGAGTCGACGAGCCGCTTGGCGATGTCTTGAAAAACTAAGTGGGCACTCGGACCCCATGGCCCTAGTGTTTCAACCCTAAACGGCTCAAACATATAAGTCCCAATAAGATTGGAGTATTTGCGCCGTTTGAAACGGTTGTTCGAAATGAAAAATTGACAGAATTTACCATCCATCTTACTCTGCTGCTACATACAAACTTCTTATATCCGTCTCCTTCACGGCCCCGAATTCCAGCACGAGGTTTTATCACTAAGTTGAGAATGTTACCCTGAAATTATAATCATGAGTGGAATAACACCGAAATGATAATAAATCTCACGCTACACAAAAACGTATCAAAAGCCTCACACTTATAAGTGAAGGACAAATCTAATTAATGTGGAAAAAGCCTTCTAAGTGTATTAAGAAACTCGAGCTAAATGATGACGTGTCTGCCCCAGTTAAATGGTGTTACTAAATAGCTTGTTCTGACTGTGAAGACAATGGTTTACAATGTTTATGTTGTTAGGGTAACCAGCTATCCAATTACGCAACACATTTTCGTAAACGATTACGACAAATTTGTTTCATTTTGACAGTTCAACAACATTCATTGCGTTATTTACGTTGTTGAGCAGGATTTTTTTTTGAACTCATGAAGCAATGGGTTAGCATTTTGTTTCAAAACGATTCAAATTCCGATTGATCGTGTATTACGTAATTAGAGTACTGGTGTGTGTGTGGTTTTAGCAAGATATTTGTGTTAATTTTGACTATAGATAAATAGATATAATATTCTTTATACATATAAAAATTACAGATATAAATGTAAAAAAATTGCAAAGGGTGACACAATGGGCGGTCTTATCGCTTAAAGTGATCTTTTACAGACAACCTTTGGATGGATTAAAAGTAACAGGAGAGACAATACTGCAGGTACTCAGTGGTGTACCATTTACATATACAATAAATACATACATAAAGCATATACTTATCTATAAATAAATATATGTATAAGGTCCCATTAAAATAGATGGACAAGTTTTAGAAATCATTCAGACCACCAAAACAAGGACAATGGTAAAAAAAATAATAAGAAAAACGCAGTAGATACTTACAAGAAAAATTAATCAGCTAACGAAAATACACTAAAAATGTTGGTTACTCAATGCCATTTATTATTTAGGTCAATATATAAAATATTTTAATGGGACCTTGTGTATATATATGAAACAAGAGCAAGGAACTATATCTACGGGCCCTCCCCCCCCCTGGATGATGTATGCATAAGTACCAACTGTTGTCGATAAAAGTTTGTTGTCTGCGTGGCCGTTGTAAATTTTATTAGCAATGCCTTATTCTACGGCTACAATTGACTGGTCATTCAGTACACTGAGACGTGTAAAAACATGGCTGAGATCAACAATGGGCAAAGACAGGTTAAATGGGCTTTGCTCTGTCAGTTTTTGGTCAGTGTTATGTTGTATCTTGATCAAAATATGATTCTCGATCATAACAAATATGTGTTTACAGAATTGTAATCATTATAATCATTAATGCATCTCTAAATGATAGATTGGTTCCATTGAATGTCTTTTTCATGAAATTATGACATTTCAGAATAAATCTAACTTACAAAGATGTATTAATGATTCTAAAGATTATAATTCTGTAAATACATATTTATTATGGTGGCGAATCATATTTTAATCAAAATACAATCTGACACTTACTTGCAAATTGCAAAAAACTTAATAAAATTTGATTTTCGCGGGCTACCTTTGCGGATCCACCTTAAGAAATTTCTGATAAGCCGGGGGGCATGATGATGTTTAAAGATAAGAATTACCAGAATTTTAAAAGTGGACAAATATTGAGAACGCCTTATAACTATTAACTGATTTACTAAACTTCTCTTTTACGGAGTCAATAACAACAAAGTCTTACAATCAAATGGACGACCTTATCACTAAAAGCAAATTTCTAGCACAAAAACTGAAAACGGACATAATATATTTCAATTTTAATACTAGGGCTCCATTGATTGTGAGCCCTAGTGTTCAAATTGAAATATTTCCGACTGCCAAGGAGCATTAGATATTTAAGAATTCTGAAGGGACGGCGCGTACGCAGTCCCCACTATCAAAAATTACGCATCCGAGTTATCCACATTAGGGATAATCGCAGGGGTCAACCCAACCGCAGTGCAATGGGAAGGCCTCGCCCTGGGGGAACCGCCTTCTTGATCACGGTATCCCCTATGCCAGGTAAGTATGATTTTGGTACAAAAGCGCACGAACGTCCTTCAACGGCGGAGAATCTTGACACCGCGATTCAGAAACGTGACGTAAATGTAAAGCGCCATCTAGTTTGAGATTCGGAACTAAATTGAGCGGCTTTACTTAGTACCAGAGGACTTTGAATTTATATTACACAGCTCTAATCAGCTATTATTACTACTAGTAATATAATTTATTTTCAATAAAATAAATTGAGTATACAACAAAAACTAGTTGAATGACGATATCATAGACATGAACCACTAAAATATTCTAGAGACATTGAACGGGATAATGGCTGTAAAAACAAAAACTAATATAAACACAACAGAAGCACGTATAGACGATTTTTACGCAATCATGCGAAAGCGTGTCGCCTCCCTGATGCGGCGGGTGCGGGGCAGCGCTAACAGCCTCTTGGTCACTGTGGCCGATAGGGCGGAAGGTCTTATACCTAGGCACTGGACTAAGACCCTAGTTTTACCATCAACTCGTGCCTTGAAGTGATGTGGTAGTGGTACGATTTAGTGATGGATTATTGTAATGTTATGTATTGTATTGTATTGTGATTATGATTTTATTAATGATTTAAGAATGTGCAAATATAATTTACTAACACTAGTATGTAAGATTTATACTAACAAATCGGATTGTATTGTCTGTAATAAATAAATTAATAATAATAATAATATTGGCAATAATAATAATAATAATAAACAATGGCAACACCTTGTCAACTGAACATTTCGTGTACGCAATTTTAATAACTATAATTTTTTTTACGCATTATTACAAGAGATTTTCGCTATATTCTAAACCTGAAAACAGAAAACCATTAAAAATACTATAATTAACCAATATGCAATAGAACCTTTATAAAAACTGCCGAATCGGAGGTGACATGACAGATGTCACCTCCGATAAAACAAGAATGAACAAAAAATAGGAAAATGAAAGGAAAATGAAGATGTTGACAAGATCGGCCGCACGCCAAGCACGCCCACCATCTCCGGACTCTTCGCTCAGCTCCGCCTCGCCGCCGCCGGTACCCAGCCCCACTGTGAGCGCTGTGACGACACCGGCCGCGGTAGTTGCGTCGAGCTCGAGCGACGAGTATTTCTCCCCGCCTACGACGCCACCACCTGCTCGTCGACGGGGAGGACGCCGGCCGCCGGATGGTTTAGGACCTCGAGGCCCACCGGCCTCTGATAGGGTCCCAGCTCCCGGCGGAAGTGTGCAGCGCATGAGATGGACACGATCCATTAACGAAAACGTCATGCGCTCATACTATGGGGCTACAGAGGGGGGAAACAACCTGACCGCGTACCGTGTCCGGATGCTCTCTCTTTTTCAGGTTCTTGAGCCAGCTGTCAACGTTTCGGCACAACGACTGTCGGATCAAGTGCGGGTCATCCAGCGTAATCATATGCTGGATAACACTGTGCTTGATCGCCTGCGAACTGAAATGCAGAGTAGCCATGTCATCGCTCCCCCGTCGCAAAGTGTTATTGTGCCACCACAGGTCACTCCAAGTCAAGCTGACGAGAGGATCGATGACAGGGCTACAAACGTAAGTACCCAGTGCAATGAGGAATTGAGGAGTGCTTTGGAGGGTGCGATTCGGGAATATCGGTTCATGTCGCCCGAACTTAGACCACGTTTACCTCGTTTGCCCATGCATAACAAAAATAGGGCGCTGGTGGCGGCTCTGGATTCGCAGCTATCAAACTATTTTGATAGCTGCGAAGACCTCACCGATACTCATTCGATTCTGTACTGTGCGGCTGTAGCGGCATGTCGTGTAGCTCACGTCAAATTTGCAAATGACTCTAGAGCTACACGACCAAAACTAGCCGTTCCAGCTTGGCAGTGCAGAATTGAACGCCGTATTGTTGGGGCCAGAGCGCTCATTGGCAAACTTATCTGCTTCAGGGAGGGCAATACTCGCCCTAGAGTGATGCGTTTTGTGAGGCGGGCGTTCTCAGGGACTGATATCGGCCCTGAGGACTATGTGTCCCATGCCACAGAGCGCATCGACTTCCTGAAGCAGAAAGTGTATGCATGGGCGAACCGTATTCGTAGGTATAAGCGGCGAGTAGAGCGATACACTCAGAATCGCACCTTCCAGAGTGATGAAAGGTGGGTTTATAGGGCTTGGGAGCAACCGAACCAAGGTGTGGTTGACACGCGCCTTCCGGATGATGATGCCATGTGTTCTTTCTGGCGAAGTATCTGGTCGACGCCTGTCAGCCACACCGAAGGTGATTGGACTCGGAAAGTCGAGCGAGCCTGCGATCCAATACCAGAAATGGGGGCTATTACCATCTGCCCCCAAGATGTAGCTCGTGCAGTTCGTCCGTTGCCCAACTGGAAGTCTCCAGGGCCGGACGGGCTGCACAATTTCTGGATTAAATGGTTCGTAAGATCGCACGCTCGCTTGGCGGCTCAGTACCAGACTGCTTTGGAGTCTGGTTCGCTACCCCAGTTCCTAACGACAGGAGTTACCCACCTGCTCCATAAATCGGGTAGCACCGCGGACCCCAAAAATTATAGGCCGATCACGTGTTTACCGACGGTCTATAAAGTTCTCACATCCATTTTGAGAGTTAAAATTATCAAACATATAGACACCAACTCCATCATGTCTGCCTCTCAAAATGGATGTAGGAACGGGTCCCGCGGTACTAAGGAGCTACTCCTCATTGATATGGCCATTAGCCAACAGGTTCGCCGTTCCCGAAAAGATCTGTCGACATGCTGGATAGATTAAAAGAAGGCCTATGACTCGGTGCCACATACATGGCTCATGAGGGTGCTGGAGTTGTATAAAGTAGATGCAACTCTGCGCACCTTCCTGATGTCGTGTATGAGGCAATGGAGGACGGTCCTTCGCTATCCAGGATGTCGAAATATCCAGAGGAATAGCGAACCGATAAGAATCGAGCGAGGCATATTTCAGGGCGATAGTTTAAGTCCACTTTGGTTCTGCTTAGCCCTGAATCCTCTTAGCACACTGCTGGAGTATTCAGGCCTAGGCTATCGGCTGAGGAGAGGTGGTCAGGTAATATCTCACCTCCTCTACATGGATGACCTAAAACTCTTTGCCCCCAACAACTTGCAACTGATGGAGGTACTGAAAGTAACTGAAACTTTCAGTAGAGCCATCAGGATGGAATTTGGTGTGGACAAATGTGCGGTCATGCATGTAAAGCGAGGGGAGATTGTGGAATCCGTGGGAACTCAGCTCGCGGATTCCATAAACCTTAGAGCCCTCTCCGCATCCGAAACCTACAAGTATTTAGGTATGTCGGAAGCGTTGGGCATCAATGTTACTGACATGAAGCAATCGTTGAAGGAGCGCTTCTTTGGCCGCCTGAAGAAAGTATTTAATAGTCTTCTATCAGGCGGAAACAAGGTGCGCGCCTTCAACGGTTGGGTCATGCCGGTTTTGATATACTCTTTCGGCATACTCAAATGGACTCAGACCGAACTCGACGCCCTGGATAGGAGGGTCCGTACGCTGCTAACTGCATATCGAATGCATCACCCACGGTCATCGGTAATGAGACTGTATATCCCGCGAAAGTGTGGAGGTCGAGGCTTTTTAAACGCTAAGACCCTCCACAATCGCGAGGTATGCAGTCTCAGGGAATATTTCCTAGAAGCCGACGTGGGGATGCATCGAGATGTGGTCGCGGTGGACAATGGCCTTACCCCGCTCTCCTTGGCTAAAGAGAACTGGCGCAAGCCTGGTAGTGCTTGACACTAACGATCGCAAGGAGGTATGGCAGAATAAGGAACTTCACGGACGCTACTTCCGGGCTCTACATGGACCCGATGTAGATTTACTA
This sequence comes from Xanthia icteritia, assembly GCA_949128155.2. Classification (NCBI taxonomy): domain Eukaryota; kingdom Metazoa; phylum Arthropoda; class Insecta; order Lepidoptera; family Noctuidae; genus Xanthia; species Xanthia icteritia. Next base: position 6,714,539 of record OX421959.2, on the reverse strand, counting down.
GCGTCCGTAGCCTGGCTGCGTTTTGGTGACCTCTTTGGGGAAACCGAAGGTTTTGTCTGTGCAATTATGGACGAAGTTATGATGACGAACAATTACCGGAGATTCATTGTGAAGGATGGCACGGTTGACATCTGTCGGGCATGCCACCGTCCGGGAGAATCAATCCGACACATTATCTCCGGGTGTTCTCGTCTAGCTAACGAAGAGTACTTGCATAGACACAACCTTGTAGCCAGGATTATCCATCAGCAACTTGCTCTGAAATACAGCCTAGTGGAATCAGAAGTGCCGTACTACAGGTATGTGCCCGACCCAGTTCTCGAAAATGGAAATATCACATTGTACTGGGATCGATCCATCATCACTGACAGGACTATTGTTGCCAATAAGCCTGATATAGTGGTGGTGGATCGAGGAGAGCGGCGCGCAATGATTATTGACATAACGGTCCCGCATGACGGGAACCTCGTGAAAGCCGAGAAAGATAAACAGATTAAGTATCTTGACTTGGCTCGCGAGGTTGTCGACATGTGGGATGTGGACTCAGCGATCATTGTGCCGATAGTCGTATCAGCCAATGGCTTAATTGCCAAGAGCCTCGACCAACACCTTAGGAGGCTCTCGTTGGGCGGCTGGATTAAGGGCTTGATTCAGAAAGCGGTACTCCTGGACACGGCTCGTATTGTTAGGAGGTTCCTCTCTCTGGAGCCCTGACCGCCGGTACCTTGGACCCTGTTCCCGATACCGGTGGGCTACTATTTTTTATATTTTTAAAAAGTGAAGAAAAGTGTTAGACGTAATTATGACTGAGACGATAGGACGATAGGAAAAAAAAGTAAACCGAAGAAAAGATACATGAATTGTGCAAAAAAATGACGATGGCTTAGAAGGAAGTGGATTCTGAGATGACGAATTAGAGATGAACCTAACTAGACAAGAAATAGACGTCAAATTCATAGAGATAAGTTCAGAAAGATACTGATGATGATGATGATGGCGGAATGAGGAGTATAGAGCGTGTATCAGGAAGGTGCGGTCATGTTTAAGGGTGTGGTTTAATTTAATTTACTATGGGACAATAAACAGCTACAATATAAAATGTTATCGAATAACAATAATATAGGCTCATAAGTAGTATTAACAATATTGCAGCCCACTACATTATCCGCATGTTAACAAAATTAAGATAAGGTACAAAGTGCCACTAGATTAGTATTACTCAGATATATAAAATAAAAAATAATTGATTATTAAAATACAATACAATTAATTAATTATTTAAAAAAACATACATAAATATGAATATTTTGATATAAACCTTTTGGGATTGTTCCTTACTATCACAAATAAGAACTAACATTATTAATAAAAGGAATTGACAGTACAATACAATTCATTAATAAAAATAATTAAAACGGTTGAAATTAATTAAATGTAGAGTAAAGTACTCACACTATCATTAGATAAGATTTTAAAAACATTGGACTTAGACGATTATCGGTACCACACCCTTAAAATGGTCATATTTACGCTGTAATACTTGAAACTTCTGAGCATAATAATATATTGTTTCATTATATTGTACTCCAATTAAAATCCTTAAAACTATTGTGTAAATTGATTAGATGGTCGTTCGGAAAACGATGTTTCAAGATAATGGGCCTTCGCGCTACCAATGATTCGAGATGCTAGTTATTCGAGAATCAACGTCAACTGTCGCGCTTATAATTGATCAATTTCAAGTAGGTACTTATCGAGTTAAAGTTTTCGAGCAGTATTATCCCATCTCACGTCATTCGATTTCAAATAGGGAATCGTGCTCCAATATACACAGGAAATAGCTATGCATACCGGTTATTTTTATGGTAATTATTTATTCATGTTTTATTACTGTATGGTTTGGTTGCGTTTGCTGATTATCATCATATTACATACTTATATAACACCATGAAGTTACTACGACATAAGTATTTTTTTATCTTTACGCCTTGCTTGGTTTACGGGTTAAGGAAAGTTGCAAGTTCCTTGTGGTTTGTAATTGAAAGATACGTAAGGCCCCAATTACACTATCATATATTTATCATACAAATATGATTTCATATCTATCAAATTCTATGATCATAGTGTTAAATGATGCTGTTCTTCATTTTGACATATTACACTTATATGATCATATAAACGTCATACTCAAGATGGATAACGATCTATCCGTGTTTGATTTAGCCATTCTTGAGGTTAGAAAAAGGTTTGTCAAATAGGATCCCATAACGATGATCATAGACAATATGTATCATATGTAATTATTATACCGTCATAGGTCCTTCATATAAAAATGACTCATACATCTCTGATCCTATCTCTCTCATCTCTTATCTGATTCTATCTCATCTCTATTCTATGTTAGGGGGTTTGGTTTCCGCATTTAGTCCGTCAGGTGGACCACTATGCGTGGGCCTTTGCGGCCGTTTGGTGGTTATTCCAACCAGCCCACATCCCTCCAGAAGATAATTAAGTCTCCTGGTCTGTTTAGAACATCTGTGTATAATCTGGGTGACCCGAGGGTTTCTGTTCTAATCTGGGTGACGCCAGTGCATTCAAAGAGCACGTGCGCAACGGTCTCCTCAGCCTCCATACACGCCCTGCACTGAGGACTGTCCATTATGCATCATCTCTGATCCTATTTCTATGATAGGTTAACAGAGCTCTAAGTAACATATAGGTGCAGACTCGGAAGAGATAGGTAGATATTATCTTTGTTGGTTAGTTGGTACATTTGGAGTTCGCTAGTAATTAACAAATAGTTATAAGATGTCACAATGACACCCTCGAAATGCAAAATGAAAGAAAGGGCATCAAATAATGAGATGGAAGGATGTTATTAAAAAACGGCAGGATCAACATGGAGAAAAAAAGGCCACAAACAGGAAATAATGGCAAACTCTAGGAGAGCCCTTTGCCAAAGGGCGAGCTGATATTATTGTTACCGATGTCGATTATTAATAATAATTTAACAATAATTGTTGAAACCAAATAATGTATATCAATATTTATTTTTATCTGACTTCAAAAAGGAAGAGACTGTATGTTAAGTTCGTTTGTTTGGGGTTGGGGTGAGATTAAGATAAACTAAGATGAAAGATTATAAAGATATCTATATTCCAGTAATACAAATGGGATCACGATTAAAACTATTAACATGAAAGAGATGAGATTGAGTCGCGCCCGATATGCTATCCGAAAGCGTACGATTTATTCTATATTATTTTAAATTTTGTGAATGTGAGGACTATGTGGATATATTTTTTTTCTTTCTCATTTAATTTTAATGATGGTCTGGCAGTTTGAGTAGTTTATGCGGCCTACCCAAATGTCCTTTCTTTGGTATTGTTCGTCGAGTTGAGCTCCACGATTACTGACAAATGCTTACACTGACGGAACAGGTCCTTTCAAATCTGTGTGGTTCTTTTCTCAAAAGACCATTTCAGACACTAATCTACATGGTCCTCATATGGCCTAACCAAGATTATGTCTGGACTTTAAAAGAGACTGTGACCCAGAGGTCACAGTCTCTTTAAGGAAGAAGAAAAAAGGCCGGAAGAAAGGCCGAAACAAACTCAGAAGTTTGTTTCGGCCTTTCTTCTCAGAGTAGTCAGATAGGAAACGACGAACTCATCTAGCTATTTTTTTTTTAAGGTGACGTGTAAAAGTGATTCCGATATCCTATTTACAGAATAAACAATTTCATTACTGACTATTTTACTTAGGTAATACATAAAATGTTCAAGGCATAGAGCGCGGTGTCGCAACGTGTTATTATTGTTCGGTGATTGACCTGAACATCGACCGAATGTATTTTTTTTGTATATTTGTTTCGCGATTACTCTGCCAATTATTAATTGATTTTGATGATTATTTTTTGTTTGGTAGGTCATACTTCAGAGGTAGTCCCATATAAATTTTATTAACTTAGCTTGGATAGTTTTTGAGTTAGCTTCATTAATACTTATTTTTCCCACTTAGTCTATATGGATGATGATATAAGTTCCTGTCACTGTTATTTACATAGCAGGTAGTGGTATTCGACTTTATGTGAGGTAGGCTGGCACATCAAAAAAGAGAAAAATAAAAACATTTTACAAAAAAAAAATACGACTAATTAAAAACACTACAAAGTTAAAAATAACTTTAATTCCGAAATTAAAGTTATTTTTTACTCTTGCCACATTTTGCGTCGATAAACTATAGTACATTACTGTCGCCCCCTGCAACAAGGACATTGATGGACGATCGGGAAAATGTGGCCCGTTGCATACCCGAGGCACACATACGTGAGTCCATCAATGCCTGGTTGCAACCAAAGCTTCCATAGTACTTTTCTCAAATAATGTGCGGAAATTCAAACTAAGTAAATTCATTATAAATTCCAGAATCAATGACGAACAACGATAATTTTTCACGCGTCATTATGTTCATTTGTTTCTTCTTGAGTTTAAACAGTTCTATTTGCAAAACAAATCGAAATTTAAATAAAAACTTTGATAAGCTACCTCCTTGGTTGCCACGTGTTGAAGTAAAAAGTTCGTTCCATTTTTAAATAACACGACAGACATGAAGTTTTCTTAGTAATTTATTTGGCTGCTAAACACGATAGATATGGATTTTCATACAAACATTGCCGGCCGGGCGCTCGCATGTATTTGGCCAGTACAGCAATTCCGATTTATCTCGAAGAAGATTTATCTGGAAGAGGAAGTATAGAAAAATAAATAATTGGGAAAGCAGTAACTGGTAAGTTTCAAACGAGGTACGAAGGCGAAAATTTAGGGAAAAAAACTAAGTATTGATAGATGGCACATCCCAAAAACTTTAATTATTGAAAATCCGATCGCTTTTTCATCTCTAAACGCAACATTTCAGCCCACCTTCCAATACTTAACCAGTCGTTATATTATTACTCATTCGTGACACATATTCCTACCGCCGGTAACGCCCCAGCAGGTTCAACTGGTTTACAACTGATGTAACGTGGAAACTTACTGACTGCTCAGGACCTACAGACGGTAATACGAGTTAGTAATGGCAGATTATAAGTGTTTAGTGTTGGGTGTTGGATATATTATAGGATATAATCTAATGCCTTTGAGTCTAGCAAAGATGATATGGGTGGTAAAGAAAAGAAAGAAAGAAAAAGTATAAAAATAAATAAACAATAAAAGTGAAAACAAAGTAAAATTGTTTTGGATAGAAAGTGCAACACTGGTGACTGAAAGGTTGTGTGGAAATAGGTTGTCATGTTATGGCAATAGAATGAGGGAAATGTCGACAGGAAAGTATTGAGCATGAATGTGGATGGTTATAAGAGTAGGGGAAGACCAAAGATATGATGGATGGACTGTGTGAAAGATGATATGGCTAGAAAGGGGGTGACTACCGAGATGACCACTAATAGAGAAGTATGGAAGAAAAAGACATGATGCGCTTGCGCCGACCCCAAATAAATTGGGATATGTGCAGGAGAGTGATGATTTCATATAATAAAATATTGCCTCGTTGGTCTAGTGGTCGCAAGTGCTATTGCTGAGCATGAGGCCCTGGGTTCGATTCCCAGGTCGGGCAAAGTGATATAGGGTTTTTCTGTCGGGAATTTCTCAGTAGCAGCCCGGAGTCTGGATTTGTGCCCGGTTGATGGCAATAGTTTCGCCCCCAATTACAAGGGACTTAAACATAACTGGCGAAATGTGGGTGTACTACAGGTACACGTCTGCCCAACCCTTCGAGGAAAAAGACGTGATTGATGTTATATAATAAAGTAGTGACGAAGCCAAAACTGTTCATTGAATATTTTTGAAAAAAAATAACTGAGTCTTATGCCGAAAATGTCGTTTTAATTTTTTTTCCGTTTGTCTGGATGTACTCGTATGTTCCGGATTGGTGCCAAAACTGAAATGAAATTAAATTGTTTAATCTGTTAATAGGATATTACAATCACTTTTACACGTCATATTAAAAGAATTTTGCTAGATGAGTTCGACGTTTCCTATCTGACTACTCTGAGAAGAAAGACCGAAACAAACTCAGAGGTCACAGTCTCTTTTAAAGTCCAGACATAGTCTTGGTCAGGCCATATGAAGACCATGTCTGAAATGGTATTTTGAGGAAAGAACCACACAGATTTGAGCGGACCTGTCCAGTCATTTGTCAGTAATCGTGGAGCTCAACTCGACGAACAATACCAAAGAAAGGACATTTGGGTAGGCCGCATAAACTACTCAAACTGCCAGACCATCACTGCTGAACGCCAAATTTCATCTAAATTAGATGAAATTTGGCACACACATAGTTTATAACCTGGATTAACACATAGGGTAAGTACTTTTAATCCAGTATGTTCCCGTGGGATATTTTCCGACATGCAGGCAGATGAGGCCGCGAGCAGAAGCTCGTTGTGAGCGTGCATTCTGAAAGTGGCCAACGTCGCAAATGGATGTCAAAGATTTTGCTGTTTTGATTGATTTGGCATTGATTTGGCAAAGATGCCGCTAGAAGGGAAAGCATACTACAGTATTCTAGAATTCCTTAATGACAACATCTAATACCGTGTAATAACCATATCAATACATCTTTGACATAATCTACATAAAGCAACATATTATTGCTATGATGATCATTTTAATTGACGTTTAATAATTGTGATGTAACTATGACTATATTATATTTAATTTATTTGTTTTCGAAATTGACATTTATTATTTTGTTCTTATTTAATCTAATACTTTATCCAATAATTACTTTTATTACTGAAATTTAAATATTTGTACGCCACAAGGCCAAACATGTCTGATCTTAAAATGTGTACTCATGTTTCCACAAATAAATAATCTTGAATCTTGAATCTTGGCAATATTACTGTATGGAAATATGAAGTTTGGCTAACTAGTGAACTAAAATATTAATTATGATATATAAAAAGTATTTAATAACTTAGTCCTCTTCCTCAGTCCTAATGTTGCTGTGCCCGACAGGGTCCATATTGATCTTTTACTTGTCTTACCATCTATGTAATACATAATAATATGGAATGCAATAAAGAATTGAGTATTTCCAAATTTCCTTTTTTACACCTAAATCGGTTACAACAACAAATTCAGTGTTATAATTGCAATTAATGATTAATATTCTATTTCACTAGTTAGCGACATTTCATAATTCCATACAGTAATATTGCCAAATTAATTAAAACAGGTGAATATTTGACAGCTATTTGCGACGTTGTAAACTTTAAGAATTAACACTCTTAATAAAAAATAAAAATAATATTCTAATATGGAAAAACATAAAACAAAACTATGTACAAGAACCTAGTAGATAAAGAATATAGGTATTTAGAAAAAAAACGTTGAAAAGAAACGAAATGAAATGAAATTGTTTATTCTGTAAATAGGATATTGGAATCACTTTTACACGTATCTTAAAAAAAAAAAAAAATTAGCTAGATGAGTTCGGCGTTTCCTATCTGACTACTCTGAGAAGAAAGGCCGAAACAAACTCAGAGGTCACAGTCTCTTTTAAAGTCCAGACATAATCTTGGTCAGGCCATATGAGGACCATGTAGATTAGTCTGAAATGGTCTTTTGAGAATAGAACCACACAGATTTGAGTGGACCTGTCCTGTCAGTGCAAGCATTTGTCAGTAATCGTGGAGCTCAATCCAGAACTTACGTCATCCAGTTCTAATATCGCCAACAACACAAATATGGTGAACAATGCTCTCTCGGCCTCTGTATGAGAGCGAGAGGCCTTTGCCCTACAGCAGCACAATTACATACAAATATAAATATCAGTTAAACGTTATTTTTACATTATTACAAAATGTCCTCTCGCTGAACCTGAAAACGACAGACAATTGATATCGAAACCTATTGTACTGCACAATAGAGTAAGTCATTGTCCTCTATAAGGCACGGAAATGCTAGTACTGACGTGTCCAAAACTTTCAGGGCAGTAGGCTGCAAATGAGTCACGATAGCATAACTGCTATAGGCCGATTTCACGGAAATTTTGCGAACTGCTTAAGATTGCACTAGTAGACGGCTCGAACTCATCGGTGGGCTTGGCAGATATGTTTTATTTAATAATTATTTATTTATTTAGTGAAATAGACGATGATTTATAACGAAAACGAGCGCGTAAACATTCATGGACAGACCTTTGGGCGTATAGATATTATGGAAAACTACTGAATGTATGTATTCAAAATAAAGTTATTTAAATTTTTGAATAAATTATCTTTCCCGGTACTGTAACAATTTTGGCATTTTCTTACTCCGAGATTTATTTATTTACGCCCAAAGATGCGTTAAAATTTGTGTTGAAATATGGAAGTTACGACGCTCATAACTTTTAAACCTTTTTTTTACAACATCCCACTTTTATTTAGGAAGAGCGGTGGCCGCCAAATAGCGTTCGCAACTTAACGGCAAATGACGGCACTGAAATGTTATTCATGAAAGTAAGTTGGTGTGTTTTCTTAGAGAGCGTTTTTTGACACCGTAAAGTGTTTTCATGACAACCGTCACTGCGGCCGAAATATGGCGGCCACCGCTCTTCTAAGAAACCGTAGCTTTAGTGTAAGTGTTAACGGGCATAACTGTATGCCATCCATTTTATTGAGTGACTAAACATCTACGCAATCATTGAGTACAGTAAACAATCGATGGCCTAGTGAACGGCTCATTGGCTGCGTATGGACCGGAATGAGCGAAAGTGAGAGCCCTGATCTGTGCATGCGCAATATATTAGTTGTAGCTAAGCTTTGAAGTGGGCTGCATAATGTATATTACCGTTATAGGACGATTAGTGTCGAAAGCAGAGTAATGTGACGATGCAAGGTGGTACAATACAAAACAAATAAATAGTTACTATTCGAAATTAGAACGGTGTCTCGTTGTGAATCCGCGATGATTTACTTTAAAAACAAATGAGTTCGCTTTCGAATTGTGTGCGCTCACTTGAGTGAGGTTCCAAGTGAACTTTAAAGAATAGAACAGAGGTTTTTTTCTTTGTTCAAACTTCACAGCTTTTTTAATATTGTAATCCAAAATATATTTTACACGGCGCGTTAATCTATTTCAAAATGGTGGCGATATCGCAACAAGATACGATAGATTGGAAGTTATATATCGCCATACCAAAGATGACGGAAACCGTCAGACATTAACTATGCCACTTGCTATTCATTGCACTAGCTTGCTAATGAGAAACCAGTAATGCTATTTTGTAAAGTTCACTTGGAACCTCACTCAAGTGAGCGCACACAATTCGAAAGCGAATATATTTGTTTTTAAAGTAAATGATCGTGGATTTACATTGAGACCCCGTTCGAATTTTGAAGTGTTTTTATAACTGTAGTGATCCTTGTAAAAAGGTTTTATTTAGTAAACATGTTAGGGCTTGTCGAGAAAATATCACGTTTGACAGAGCGGGGCATGCCTGTTGTCATCAACCGGGCACAAATCCAGCCTCCGGGCTCCTACTGAGAAAGTCCTGATGAAAAAACCCAATAGCATTTTGCTCGACCCTGGAATCTTAGGGGAAGATCTTTGGGGAATGTCCATTAAAATCTGTACCTCCATAATTGATACCATAGCGCCTTACTTAGCCTTATTTAATTTGTGTGTGGATCAAGGAGTATTCTCGGAATTAATGAAATACAGCAAGGTTCGACACTACCACACGTCCGTCCACTTTTCAAATCCGGGACAGTAAAGACACAAATAATTATAGACCCGTATGCGTGATGCCGGTTTCCAGCAAGGTTCTAAAAGGTAACGCGCAATCAAATGCTCAATCATTTTAACACAAATAAAATCCTCCACGATCAATAGTATGGCTTCACTGAAGGACGTGGTACGACCGACGCCGGTTTAACCTTATTAAGACACATTTTTAACGCGTGGGAAGAGGCCCAAGACGCAATAAAAATCTTTTGTGACCTCTCCAAGGCATTGATTGCGTCGATCACGAAACCTTACTCTTGAAACTTGAGCATTACGGACTTGGAAAACTTGCGCTCAATTTAGTAAAATCTTATTTAAATGATAGACAACAGCAAGTTCAAATAAACGGTATCAATTCACTAGGTTTAAAACTAAAAATTTGTGTGCCACAAGGCTCGATATTGGGTCCATTCCTCTTTATAGTGTATATTAACGATCGACTCCATTTATAAAAAAAATAACCACAAATGATGTTATTTGCTGACGATAATTCCTTAATTTTTAAGGTACATAGATGTGCTACAAATGTTGACAACGATGACAACATTTAATATTAAATGGAAAAAACTTGAATGCATTTTTTTTATTTTTTATTAATTGGCACGTTTTTCTACATTGTTCTCACATGTATAATTTCAACATGAATTATGTAACCGATATTTTGTATAAAATTTTTGATTTAAAAGAGTCCGTTGAGTTTCTTGCCCGTTCTTCTCCATAGGTACCTACTACGCTTTGGAATGGCCAACTAGATACGCGTGAGGGAGAGGCAAATTTCGCGCCCTAGCCGCCGCAGGAGACGCCCTGGGCGTCGGGAATCCCAGGCCGATTCCCGGCCAGCGAGGCGCGGGCCTGCGGACGGTGAGCAATGGGTAGCTCGCCGTCCGATAAGGACCAGGCCCGAGTCGCCGGCGCGTTGTGTTCCACGCGCGCCTCAAAGATAAGTGAGCACAACGGAAGAGATCCGCTAGGGCCGATGCCTGCCGGGATACCGTAGCCTCTGGCAACATACAGGCAACTGAAGGAACACGGGTAGGTTTTAGTTCTCTCTTTTAGGCTCCGCCCAGAGCGGGAGAAGCTATGTGATAAATTCCAAACAAACTCTGACTGACTTTGACTCTATTGACTAATGAGTTTGCCGACCACTGCACCAAACCAACGAGTCGGTAGACATGTTGAAGCTTAACATTAAGATCAGTTCGACTGCTCTATATTTCTTCCGCTTCATCCATACACAAGGCTAAAAAGATAATAATCTCATATTTTATCCGGAATACGGAAAACGGTGTTTCCGACACACAATGACGCAAAAACACGCAAAAACTAGTTCACTGCAATACTGCCGCTTGTTTTATTAAACTTAATTATAATAATCAGCACTAAAGTTTGGATGTATGTTCGTTAGTGTCACGCCTTCTTCCCATAGGGCTAAGCAGAAACTACAGAACGCCATCTGCTACGATCTTTTCATATCCCTTTTACTTCGTTTACAGTACTATACACCTGACGATCATCACCAATAAGGTCACTCTATGGTACTTCTAGGGCGTTTCTACTCACATCTGTCTTTTGTTTGTCGCCTTTCATTCATACTCTCAATATGACCAAACCATCTAACATCTCAACATACTCGTTTCAATTTTAGTCACTACATCTTCTTTTAAACCGCAACTTTGTCTTATCACTTCATTCCTCAGCCTATCATTCATAGTTACACCACACATGCTTCGAATGGAACGCATTTATCTTAATTTCATGTCAGTTCTTCTATCACTTCGAAACTGCTAAAAAATTGAAACATCGAGCAAAAGTCTGGCAGCCAAAAAAAAACGAAAAAACAAAACAAAAAAACGGCATCACTTCGAAATTCAAACGGTTTCTCGTTGTGAATCCGCGATGATTTACTTTAAAAACAAATGTGTTCGCTTTCGAATTGTGTGCGCTCACTTGAGTGAGGTTGTAAGTGAACTTTACTGAATAGCACTGTTCTTACAGGCGAAGACGCTAGTACAACTAGTGTAAATATCGCTTAATATTTAGCAAGAGATTAGCACAGAGTTCCCACCATGCAATAGGTATTTTTTATACTTTTGCACATGCAAAGACAATTCAGTGAATATCTCGTAATGTTGGAAAAAGCTGTTAATTTTCGTTTTGTTGTACAGTTAAGCAACATTGCCTGTTGCTCTAGATTTAATTAGGGTTCCGTATAAAATCTATAAATACCGTAGACAGAGAATAAAGATAGACATGCTCTTAAAATAATAATAATTGCGAAAGTGAGATGACACATATCGACGGCGAAGTGCCAATAACACCTAACTGACAAAATAAAACATTTTCATTTAGATTTCACTAAAACATGCGAATAACACCTTTAAATTCAATACGATAAAAAAGTGAATTTCTCGAAAAATTTCAGTTACGAGTTATTGGCACTTCGCCGTCGATATGTCAAAATATGTATGTGTGAGCAGGACATAGCATATTTTTTCTATCTCTATTTGCGTATCGGTTTTTTGTTGTTTGCCATCACTAGTCATTGATGGCAGACAAATTGTGGTGTCAAAATGTTTTCGTTGCTATAAACTGTGAAACACATACTTTGTGTAATTTGTGACTTTTTTGATATCCCAAAAGGAAATAAATATTTAGTGTGTAGTGATGGTGAATTGCTGTGTATATGGCTGTAAAAGTCGTAGTGAACGAAATCAACTAAACATAACCTTTCATCGGTAAGTAGCATTTTTTACCTATTACAGCAAGTAAATTAAAGAATTGTTGTACTCAAGACTATTTTGTGTCAATATTAAATAAAATTTATTGATAATTTCTTCTAAAAAGATGATAAAATCCTAACTTGTTTTTTGTACTAACCGACCAGAGTGTGAGGCATTTTATGTTAGGTTGTTATCTATGTTACTTCGTGTCATTTGTCATTAGTCGGATAATAACTAGACGGGGATACCAGCACTTAATAAATTTTTACCACTCAACGTATTTAATGTTTACTTTTTTTTTAGTTTTCCGAATGACCAACATTTAAGAAATAAGTGGACTGAGTGTACGGGCCGAGTTAACTGGCATCCAAATCGCCACTCTCGAATCTGCTCACGACATTTTGAAGCTAGTTGCATTGGACAGAAATTAAATAGTACTCACTTAAATCCACGTTCGATACCCACACTTTTCATCCAGGTAAAGTAGATTTATTATACATATCAATTTGTTCTACACGTTTAATTAACTTTGATACGTAAAAATTTGTTGTGATTTGATTTCGTGTGACACGGAAATAGTTTAGGAAATGGTTTAGGTTTTAGTATTAAACTATACTTAATCAACACAGTTTTTTTATTGCGTCTAAAATTATAGCACTACGCGCGCGAACTGAATTCTTTCAGGGCCTGAGATAAAGCACGTAAATAAATGTGTTAATTATGATTTATCTAACTATACTACTTAAATCTTGAGGTGAAAATAACAATAAAACTCATTTGTTTTCGCGCTTAACGTTCACCCTGGTCGCATTCTGTTCACGCGCATCCTGTTTTTATTTGCCACACTACGGTTAAATAATAATCTTACAGCACTGGATTATAAAGTTTTTCTATGAGACTAACCCTGAAATATCGAAATAAAAATCTGCTTTTTCATACAAAAATGCATGAAACTAATGTTTTTATTTGCTATTAAGTACTTATCAAAAAGTTATAATTACGTCTCCCTCTGAAAGTCTAATGAGAATTAATTGAATGACTCGTAGTAGACGTAGTACAAATAAAATACTCAAGTACCAGGATTACCCACACGATGGTAAAAGTCTAAGTATGGCAATATTAATTGCACGTAGCTGTAGTAATGTACTTATGTCAAACTATCGCTATCTCATACTGCATACGCTGAGGACTTGTCTACCTTTATTCTCTGTCTACGATAAATACAATATGCAACACAGAGTAATTTCGCATTACATGTATTGTCTTTGGTCTTGGTGTGACCATTTCCCTGACATCGAGCAATAGACACCGTTGTCAAATCTTTCAACTTTTATTTGTAGAATACCTACGAGGCTTTTGGCACAGTATAAATAAGTAGGTAACAGTATTACGTCTTCATAGAAAAACGGCGGAAACGACGCGCTTCGAAATCTCAGTGTAGGTATACCAGTACGCAACGTTCTCGGTTTATCTACCGAGCGGCCGTAGATAATTATTTCAAGGTCACTGCCGAGACGTAATACTGTTACCATATTACACTGTGCTTATGGCTACTTTGTATTAGTGTGTGTATTTTATGTTTTTTTTTTTGTAATTTAAGAATAAACTATATTTGACCACACAAAAAAAAAACTCTCGAAAACATTACCTAAAACACTAAAATTTAGGTATGTGTGCCCCAAGGCTGCACCAATTAGGCCCAGTTCAGCATACATGTCAGACAACTTGTGCGTCCCGCTGGTCTTCAACTGAACCTTGCCTTCCAGAACTTTTCGGTGTCATCGGCCATCCGCTCTGCGAGCAATGTCCCGCCTCTTTACACTAAAGTTTGGAAATTTTTCTATTTTATAGCCTCCTTAGTATGGTTACCATTTCGAAATTTGAAAATTTCTGACAAAAAGCGGGAGACTTGCAAAACAGTCCGAACATTTTATTTCTTAAACTTCCTTTTTCGGAAAAGAAAGACTTTATTTTTTCTTTCTTTTCCTAATAATATAATTAAGTTGAAAATTCCTGAAAAATGACAAAAAATTCGGACGGAAATTAAAAATTTCGTATGGTAGTAATTCCACTCCTAAACTCAATCAATCTGCCTATCCTTTGCCCTACTATGTTGGGGTCAGCTTCCAGTCTTTTTTTTTATTCTAAGACAGCCGATTAGTGCCCCCCTGTTGAATAAATGGCAGTAGATCCTTTTTCATGGGACTTAAAACAAACAACAAGAACAAAGTGTTATTGGGTTTTTTGGTCTGGAATTTCTCAGTAGCAGCCAGGAGTCTCGATTTGTGTCCGGTTGATGGCAATAGGCTCACCCCCTATTACATGGTACTTAAACATAACTTGTACTACATAACGTGTACTATAATTACACCTCTGCCCAACCCTTCAGGGAATACGAGCTTGATCTGATGTTATGTTAAGTAAGAGATACATATCTAAGTTACATGATTAAGTTAATTATGGCTATCAGTACATGAATTAAGTTGCTTCCTATAATTAATGTTTTTAGTACACAATTATCTTATTTAGGACAAATTGTAGTAATTAACTAATTGTGGGCAGTACTTGGTAATTACAAGAGGCATGTACACTATGTACAGGCAATCGTACCTCTACGGTACTTAATTTTAATTACCTTTATTTACCTTCTTTGAGAGAGTCTTTTCCCAACTACGTTGGGGTCAGCTTCCAGTCTAACCAGATGCAGCTGAATACCAGTATATTACATGCGACTGCCTATCTGACCTCCCCACAACCCAGTTTCTAGGTAACACGACACTTGGTAAGACTGGTTGTTAGACTTTTGGGCTTCTGACTAGTGACTACTCGTAACGACTGTCAAATATCCCTACTCCTGAAAGACTAGATAAATCAAGAGTCCATAATACCTCAGCTCAAATTCACTCCATATCTCGCTCGCACGATACTGCTCGCGGACTGAGTGAGAGCGAGACTGAGCGGCGGGCGGTCCAAGGCGCCAATAGTTAAAAAAAAAAAACATAGTAGGTATCTGCTTTATAGTTAATTCATCTCATTTTACTATGCAAAGTTTCATGATCTTATTTAAAGTATTTTTGAATACCAGCGGTTTATTGTTCGATTTGGAGGTAACTCTTTTTTTTTCTATCGAGATTTTTTTTTATAGAATCGTGTTTTCGTCAAATAGAGTACTTAATATTAATCCTCAACTTTACCATATATTTATTTCAAAATGATCATGCTAAGCAATTTGAGGTATGTATTATAGACTCTTAAATTCGCTTCACATTCGACTAGACTTTCAGAATTACTATTGCAAAGAGACATAATTATACTTGCTCAATTTACAATTCATTGCAAAGGTCAGATAACAAATGCAATTTATTTGCGGTTTATCTGGATCTAATATCTATGAACTAGATGCGCCCAGCGGTTTCACCCGCATAAGTCTTGATCTCGTGGAAATATCGGGATATAAATATAACATCACGCCTTGTTTCTCCGAAGGGTTGGGCAGAGGTGTACCTGTAGTACACTCACAGTATCCGGATGTTAAGTATTATTTCTCCTAATCCAGGTCATAGTCTACCCATGTCCAAATTACATCCAAATCCGTTCAGACGTTTTAGCGTGAAATCGTAATAAACAAACATACAAAAAATCAAATCTTTTCTATTTATAATGTAAATTTTAGAAAGTTTAGATGATAATCCAATCACGTTGTGAGCAAATCAGTAAGAACATGAACTTCTCATGCTGCTTGGTGGCAGATATACAGCCGGTCTATTCTGTAAAGATATACAGCCGATCTATTCTGTAAGGATATACAGCTGATTTATTCTGTAAAGATATACAGTCAATATTTTCTGTAAAAATATACAGCCGATCTAGTCTGTAAGGATATACAGCTGATTTATTCTGTAAACATATAAAGCCGATCTATTCTGTAAAGATATACAGCCAAACTATTCTGTAAAGATATACAGCCGATATATTTTGTAAAGCCGATTTATTATGTAAGGACATACCGCCGATTTAATCTGTGGGGATATAGAGCTGATCTATTCTGTAAATATATATAGCCGATCTATTCTGTAAAGATATACAGCCGATCTATTCTGTAAAGATATACAGCCGATCTATTCTGTAAAGATATGCAGCCGATCTATTCTGTAAAGATATACAGCCGATCTATTCTGTAAAGATATACAGCCGATCTATTCTGTAAAGATATACAGCCGATATATTTTGTAAAGGTATACAGCCGATATATTTTGTAAAGGTATACAGCCGATCTATTCTGTAAAGATATACAGCCGATATATTTTGTAAAGGTATACAGCCGATCTATTCTGTAAAGATATGCAGCCGATCTATTCTGTAAAGATATGCAGCCGATCTATTCTGTAAAGATATACAGCCGATCTATTCTGTAAAGATATGCAGCCGATCTATTCTGTAAAGATATACAGCCGATCTATTCTGTAAAGATATACAGCCGATCTATTCTGTAAAGATATGCAGCCGATCTATTCTGTAAAGATATACAGCCGATCTATTCTGTAAAGATATGCAGCCGATCTATTCTGTAAAGATATACAGCCGATCTATTCTGTAAAGATATGCAGCCGATCTATTCTGTAAAGATATACAGCCGATCTATTCTGTAAAGATATGCAGCCGATCTATTCTGTAAGGATATACAGCCGATCTATTATGTAAAGATATGCAGCCGATCTATTCTGTAAGGATATACAGCCGATCTATTCTGTAGAGATATACAGCCGATCTATTCTGTAAAGATATGCAGCCGATCTATTCTGTAAGGATATACAGCCGATCTATTATGTAAAGATATGCAGCCGATCTATTCTGTAAGGATATACAGTCGATCTATTCTATAAAGATATACAGCCGAACTATTCTATAAAAATACACAGCCAATCTCACTGTGTAAACTTGTATGAAGTAAGCTGGAAGAGAGCTGTTAGTAGTGTCAATAATCTGTTCGGTAAGGGTACCCTAGTTTAGTTAATACTGCGACCAACTGTGAGAAAAGGTCAATAAGTTAAAAAGAGGCTCATTTATTTAAAAAATCCGGCCATGTACAAGTCGGACTCGCACGCGATGGGCGTACAGTAAAAAACACGGAATAAAATACGTTTCTTGTATTGCTTGTAGGTATTGATTGTGTTTTATTGCCGCTATTGCAACAAATAATAAAAAATAAATCAATTACAAAAACGTATTATATCATTAGGAGGTCGATAAGTTTTTAGAGCAGCAGTTAAATATATTCCCAAACTTAAATATCTGCCTTATTTCAGTGTAACTATTAATTATATCTCCATCTCGCATTACCTACGCGGTCAAAATGTATATTTATTTATTTATTCAAAATCTGTATTAACAATAACTTACATAGAGTCTGCCAAACTGCATAACAGTTGGTCGGCAGTTATTCTCGTCTAACGATGGATTACAAATTTTGAAAATTAATGAGCTTAATCTTAACTAAGTAAACTATAAAATAATATACCTACAGTCGAGAACAAAAATCAAAAATCTCACATTAAACAATATCCCTGCCACCCTAGTACATAATGTGTGAGGACACAAATCCAGACTCCTGACAGCTCGTGAGAAATTCCCAATAAAAAACCCAATATCACACTACCCGACCCTGGGAGCCCCATACTCGGCAGTCGGCCTTGCGAATACTAAACCAACGATCTAAAAGAACACAAAAAGGTATCAAATACATGCTTATTGTTATTTTCTTGAAGGTGACATAAAGTAACAAAAATGTTCAGATTTTTTTGCTGTGATTTAACTAGATTATTGTGGAAACATACAGAGCCGGAGAATGGACGGGCCGGTAGGTTTCAGTATAGGTTGTCTGCCTGCACAATTATATTCTCAACTATGTTGAGGCCCCTAATTAGGTAATACACGATCAAACTGAATTTGAATCGTTTTGAAACAATATGCTAATCCATAGCTACATAAGTTAGAAAAAAAATCAGCTCAACAACGTAAATACCGCAATGAATGTTTTTGAACTGTCAAAATGAAACTTTGTCGTAATCGTTTACGAAAATGTGTTGCGTAATTAGATAGCGGGTGCAGCTGAATAACAGTATTTTACATGGAGCGACACAACCCAGTTACTGGGTAATACGATAGCCCTTGGTAAAACTGGCTGTCAGACTTTCGGGCTTCTGAAAATCAAAAACGACTGTAAAAATTTCCAATATCCCGAGGGACGGAGGTGTCAGTAAAGGTATTAAAAGTATTAAGTATCACTCAGTAAGTTGACATATCGAAGCAAAATAAATTGGTCATTACTCATTGTAAGTTGTTAACATAACTTTGTAGTGTACATAATAGGGATGATGCAAAAAAAGAAATTCTATTTAGTCCGTCAGGCAGTTAATAAAAAAATATTAGACACGTATTTTCTGCTTTATAATATTAATAAAAAATTACTTAGATAAAACGCATTAAAGTTGGGGAGTGGGGGTCGCTACGTCACAAGTAAGTATAAAACATACTCGTGACGTCATGGCAATTTTTAACTCATTGTATCGCCGTAATCTTTTGATTACGTAAAAAAAGAAAAAATACGTGTCCAATATTTTTTAATAATCTACCTGACGGACAAAAAAAGTTTTTGTCATATAGTCCCTATTATATGCATGGTTTTCATTGAATTTAACTTACATTTAGAAGTCCAAGTATAGTAAGTTTCTCGTTCTATGATTTTGTAGAGAAGATTGTATTGTTTTTTTTTTAACTGTTTCAATTGGTTAAGTAGAGTATAATGTATGAACGTAAACGAGACAAAAGGAGTAGGTATGTAAGGATCGTCGCAGAATGCGTGAGTTCGTGTATGAATGTATGGATTTAAGTATATTTGATGGCATATAAATGCTCGATTTTATGATCGAATTATGCAACAAACCGCAATCAATGTATAATTAATCGACAAATGGTTATCATATTGCATTATTTGTAGTGATGTTCCGACTAATCGGTTAAACCGACTATCCGGCCACTTTCGTAATCGACAACCAGTCGGCGACTATTCGGCAAAGACCGCCGACTATCCGGCTTCTTACTTTGTATGTACATCAAGCTTTTTATTTAATGTACATATACATTAAATAAAAAGCTTGATTATTTCTCAATATTTTTATATTAGAATCAATTTTAGACATTTTTAAATGTAAAGCAACTTTTCCTTTGGTAATCAGTCTCTAAAAACACCGCTCAGGGGCCGTATTATGACGTATTAAGAGGGAACAGGGCCTTCGATTCTCCATACAAATGTATTCCCCATTTTTCTTCCTGAATAATGCCTCTAGAATAATCTTTTTTTTTCTTCATAAAATCAGGTTCTGCTGTAGACAAGTTATTTCCTTTTTTTCAGCAAGTTACCGGTAAAGACAATATGACCCTCCAAAAATTACAAAAATGCTGCATTTTTACCGCCGTGATTAGAGGAGTACCAGACAAATTCGAGAAAGTTTTTAGCATAAAAGAATGATAGAAACCTAGACATACTCTTTCTTAAAGTTTTAATGTAAAAAATAGTTGAATCGGTTCAGTTTTCAAGGAGAAAAAGGGGAATACGAAACGTCGATCTCGTCATTTTTTTTTTGAGACATAATTGGTCTGAGCTGTAGCTATCCCTATCGCACTCTACGGGGGCAGACTTGAGGTAATATGACGGCAATCGTTTCTTCAAATACCTATTTTTCAAATTCCTCGCAGACCCTGTTCCCTCTTAATGCCACCATTATTTCAGTGTAAGTGAGAGACGGAGCTATACAAGGCCGCTAGCACCATCTTTTTTTCGCAGCGGAATAATGATGGCATTAATACTTCATAATAAGGCCCCAGACTCGTGCAACAGCAAAAATCAAGAAACAATGCGAAGTAAACAAAACATGTTCCGATACGCTCGCAGACGGCGGTTTCGACTTGCGCGCGAATCATTTAAACGAAGCGTCACGGAAATTACCGAATATCCCCGAAACCGTGATCGGCTTGGACGGTAGTCGGCCTCTTTACAACCGACTAATCGGCTAGTCGGCCAAAGTCATAATCGATACATCTCTAAATATATTTGTGTGCTTGATACATGCACAACGTCATTAAAAATATTATTAAACAAAGATAAAATACCCATAATTAGTAGCTTACAAAGTATCTCAGCCTCGCTGTCTCGTTGGTCTAATGGTCGCAATGCAAAATTGTCATTGGGTTTTTCTATGTGGAATTTCTCAGTAGCAGCCCGGAGTCTGGATTTGTGCCCAGTTGATGGCAATAGACTCGCCCTCTATTACATGGGACTTAAACATAACTGGCGAAATGTGGGTGTACGAATCTGCCCAACCCTTCGGGAATACAAGGCGTGATGCTATTATGTCTTATTAAGTATTTTGTAAATCATCATTCTCCTGCACTTATATCAATTTATTTGGGGTCGGCCCAACATCATGTCTTTTTCTTCTAGTAGTCGTCATCTTGGTAGTCAACCCCTTTCTAGCCATATCATTTTTCACAGATCTCGCTCTTATGATCATTCTCCAAGTATTAAGTAAATAAACAACTGAAGAACCCAATTATCTCTTTGTTCACAATCATTACTTGAGTGCATCGAATCTGAAAGTATATACAATTGTATATAATTCACGACGTAATAGCGAAGCAGGCGTGAACTTAATCTGTCGACAATTCACAGTGTGGAAATAAAATAATTGCTTTGCGTACCAAGTGTGAGGAACAATGAAGGTTCTAGATTTGGTTTCAAGGTTTAACGAGTGGTAGTAGCAACTATTGTGACGATAAGTCACCTCTTTGAGGACTGGCTAGAGAGGCGCCACGGCGTCCTTACCTTCCGCCTGACGCAGGTCCTCACCGAACACGGTTTTTTCCGGAGGTTCCTGTTTTGTATCAGGCGGGAGGAAACGCCCTGCCGGGGTTGCGGGAAAGTCCGAAAAGGATACCGTGGCCCCTGGCAACGTACAGGCAACTGAAGGAACACGGGTGGGTTTTAGTCAGTAAGAGTCTGACACGCCCTGCCACTCCACCCAGAGCGGGAGAAGTTATTTGATAAATTGCCAAAAAAAAAAATAACGAGTGGTAGGAAATTACTTTTACCAAGAATTATAGGTCTCTATTAGAATACTCTTATTTACCATGGTATCCTTGATTATAATAATTGTATCAAAATCTATCGAAAAAAAAAAACTATTGGATGGCCCCCCACCACGCGCGATACTCATGAATTTGGCCGAGTTTCAGTCCCCAAGAAACGGGAATCCGTGGATCATAATTTTGTGAACATCAATTTGATAAATAGAGTTAGATACAACCTTTTTTATGTTCTGAGGATACTACAGTTACATTAAGCAAACTTCTGTAATTTCCCGTTTTATCATTATCGTTCTCCAGTCCATATCCCAATTTATTGGATCAGTGACAGCTCGGCCCGAGTCAACTCAACCCGAATAATAATACCAGATATTTCACTCCCGATACGGTCATTTGTACGGTCAGGCAGAAAATCAATATTTTAAAATAAATCATTACGAATGTTATTTTCTTTTACGAAGATTTTGTTTTTTTTTTGCATACAAAGCAGGCAAACTTAGTATCTACAACGCCTATTTCAATTATGATACCTATATAAGTCTTCTTATTTTCGTATAGTTAGTGACTAACCTGGTGTCAGAGTTTTAAAACCGCCACGGGCCTCTGACTTGGCTTCACATGCCGTCGAGAAATATCTCTCAGGCATTTCCTCACCTATATAAGTAGCCTAAGTTCATTATTTTTTTAAATTACTGTAGGATTTAAAAAGCTCGTCGCGCGTCATTTGCTAAGCAAATGACGCACATCAGATCTGATGACAATATAAGAGTTTTCTATCTTACTCTTGCACATCTTATTAACAAAAGTCTAAAAAACAAGAAGACAATATCTGCGATTTTGATTTCTGTATGAATAAGTATTTAAATTAAAAAATTGTATCAATAAAAAAAAAATCTTCAATCTTTTAAGAGGTCCATACTTTTCATGCGATGGTACACACAACTTTTTTTGGGGTTTTGACGACGAAGTATCTGATATTATTATTCGGGTTGAGATGACTCGGGCCAAGCTGTCACTGACCCAATTTATTTGGAGTCGGCGTTGGTCTATGTCTTATACTTAGACACATTAGCCGTCAACTGATCAGAATTCACCCCCTTTTTAGTCCCATAAGAACAATAAGTACTAAAAATTATAACGTATATGGTTAGGGGACCGCCGCGCGCCGCCGCCGCCGTCAGGAACGAAGTTACTTACGCGATACTCTCGCGCACGCACACACACTCGTATATAATAGAAAGAGACAGAGTGTGGGATTTGGTTGCTCCCGATTATTCGAAATAAAACCAATCACTGTGATCCATAGGTTATAAAGTTTAATCAGCTAGGAACGCCCACAAATTGTAATTACACTAGGTAGAGTGATACAATGTTAAAACAAGTGATAGTCGCACTATAGAAACGGTGAGAGCCTGGATTATTAATCTAACAAAATCCCCAGGAAAATTCTCGTCTTAGCTTCTGTCAAGAAACGTAGTGATGTGTCACTATCGTAGGGATGTTACATGGTCATTCAAGTGAACGATGTGTTCATCGCCACACCACCCCCCTACGGAGAGAACAAAACCAGGCTTAAGTAACTAACATGGTACAGTTATAAAACATCAATAAACAATAAAAATAAAAATTAATCAAAATTCTTAAATCTAACGCGCCTGCCCGAGCGTGTGGTATAGGACTGCCTTACTGGTAAATGAACCTGTACTGACTGTTGCGGGATTGAGGGCTCGGGCGACTTATCCCTCACGGCTTGCCGTGAAGGATGATCAGCCGGGGTGGGCAATTGCATAGTGTGGGTCGTCTGCAGATCGGAATGGTCATTGAAGGCCGGCTTAAGTCTGTCGACGCTTACGACGGCCTTGTTGCCCTTTACCATTAGGGTGAATGTTTTCCCATCACACGAACGTTCCAGGACTTTGTATGGACCTGTATAGGGTGGCTGCAACGCTTTTCGAATGGTATCGTCTCTAAGGTATACATGAGTCGCAGTCGACAAATTCTTGAATATAAATGGAGCTGGTTCACTATGTCGACTAGCTGGTAGTGGCCGTACCAATGACATTTTGTGTCGCAGCTGTACAACGAAATCAACTGGATTTTCTAATGTTCCTGATGTTAAAGGTGGGACTAAAAATTCTCCAGGGAGCCTGAGAGGCTCTCCGTAAAGTAATTCTGCTACCGTGGCTTCGAGATCTTCCTTATACGCCGAACGCATTCCAAGCAGAACCATCGGAAGGGACCTCACCCACGAATCATTATGACACATTAACGCCGCTTTAAGTTGCCGATGGACACGCTCGATCATCCCGTTTGCGCAGGGGTGATATGAGGTGGTTCTAATGCGTTTGGTACCGAATTGCTGCAGCAATCGTTGAAACAAACCCGACTCAAATTGGGAACCCTGATCTGTAGTGATAACTGACGGAACGCCAAAGCGAGATACCCATTCTTTGGTAAAAGTCTCGGCTACTTCATCCGCGGTAATGGATCGCATGGGCCAGACCTCGGGCCATCTGGACACTCTGTCTATTGCGGTCAAGCAATAACGGTATTCGTTACAGACGGGCAATGGACCAACGATGTCAACGTGGACGTGCATGAAGCGACCGGATGGTATGTCAAAATTACCGACGGGGGTAGAATTGTGTCTTGAAATCTTGCTACGTTGACATGCTTCACAAGATCGGGACCAAGCTCGGCAATCTTTTCTAACCGAAGGCCAGACAAAACGCTCTGCCACCAAACGAGTCGTAGCTTGAGCACCGGGATGGCTCAAATTGTGTAACTTATTGAAAGCAGCGCGGCGGAAGGAAGGGGTCAGATAGAGACGTGGCTTACCAGTAGAGATGTCACAGTAAACCGGAGTGTTGGTCCCTGATGTACTGATTTTGGTGAATGTTAAGCTGGAACCACCTTGCAATAAATTAGCAAGTTCTTGGTCTGATTCCTGCGACCTAGACAAAGCTTCATAATCTTGATCCAGAGTTATGGCGTCTATGTCGATGCGTGACATAGCGTCGGCCACGACATTGTCTTCACCCTTAATGTACTGGATGTCAGTCGTGAATTGACTAATGAATGATAGCTGGTTAAGTTGTGGAGGTGGAAGTTTCTCGCGTCGCTGTAAAAAGGCGTACAAGAGGGGCTTATGGTCTGTGAAAATTGTTGCGTGCTGGACTTCTAAAATGTACCGAAAATGTTGGACACTCTCATAGATCGCTAATAATTCACGGTAATAAGCTGGCCACTGTGCCTGCTGCGGAGTCAACTTTTTGCTGAAAAAGGAAAGTGGATACCACTGGCCGTTTAGATTTTGCTGAAGGCAGGACCCAATATGAACGCTAGATGCGTCAGTGAATAAACCCAACCTGGCGTTGCTGACTGGATGTTGCAGAAGTGTTGCGTTGGAGAGGCTCTTTTTGCAAGCTTCAAATTTTTGCAAGAGTTCGGGTGACCATGGAAATGGCTTTGCACCTTTACTGTTAGTTGAAACCAATGCGTCGATCAATGGAGCCTGAAACTGCGCTGCACGAGGCACGAATCGACGATAGTAGTTAAGCATACCCAGAAACCGGCGCATACCTTGTACTGTCTCAGGTGGTGGGAAATCCAGTAACGTTTGAATTCGATCCTGTGGGGGGCGCGTTCCATCACCACAAACGTGGTAGCCTAAAAATGCGGCTTCGTTGACGCCTAGGACACACTTTGAAGGGTTTATTACCACTCCGTAGTCTTGCAGGCGTTTGAAGAGGACGCGCAGGTGTTGAAGGTGGGTAGACTCATCTTTGGAAAATATGAGGATATCGTCTATGTAAGGAAAACAGAATTCGAGACCCCGTGTGACCTCATCGATGAAACGCTGGAATGTTTGGCCAGCGTTTCTTAAGCCAAAGGTCATAAACGGGAATTCGAAGAGGCCAAACGGGGTCACGATGGCAGTTTTCGCAATATCCTCTTCAGAAATCGGAATTTGGTGGTAAGCTTTAACGAGATCCAGTGTGCTAAATACCTTGGCACCAGCGAGGTTATGGGCGAAATCATTAATGTGCCGAACCGGGTATCGATCTGGTACGGTCCTGGCGTTCAGGGTGCGGTAGTCGCCACAGGGGCGCCAGGTGTTGTCTTTTTTAACGGTCATATGTAAAGGTGACGACCAAGCACTTTTTGACGGCCGGGCTGTACCGCATCGTACCATTTCCTCGAATTCTTTTTGGGCCGCAACAAGTTTCTGCGGCGCCAAACGTCGAGGTCGACAGGAGACAGGGGGTCCGTCTATGGTCTTGATGTAGTGCACTGTGTCATGCTTGATGACTCTAGGAAAGCCGGGAGGTCGAGTGATATCTGGAAACTCCGCCAGGAGTTGAGTAAATATTGACTTACCAGACGCTACTGCTCGTACACTGGGCTGGTCAGTAGTAGCGGTAGAAGCAGCAGATGTTAGTCCAGTAGTACCGTCGACCAATTTCTTATTTCGGCAGTCGGGTAAAAGGTGATAAAATGCCAAAAAATCAGAACCAATAATGGCTGTGCTGACGTCGGCTATCACGAACTGCCAAATGAAATCGCGGCGCAAACCAAAATTTAATTTCAGGTTTACTGTTCCAAAGGTTTGTATACTACTTCCATTAGCGGCGCTTAGTTCATAATCAGTAGGCTGCCTGCGTGCCGGTAACCAGCGATGTGGAAAGCAACACAGGTCCGACCCAGTGTCAATTAGGAAACGGCGGCTGGTCACGTGGTCCGTGACAAAAAGGCGGCGGCCGATGTTTTCGCAATCAGTTGCCGCCGCTACTGACCGCTGGTTGGGTTTTCCGACTCCCAGTCACATGGCCTAGTACATCTAGTTGCCTTAACACCCCATCTCCTGTGGTACCAGCATCGTTTGGAATTGTTCGCTGACCTATTGGAAGATGCTGACCTGCCGGAAGATGCGGACCGGTCACGTATAGGACGGTGTTGCTGCCTCGAGAGTGCAGCTACTTGGTTACTCACAGCTTCTAATTGTTGAGCTAATGTAGCTAAAGTTAAAGTTGAAGTTGCTGACGTGCAACAAACAGCAGGTGATGGGGCTAACTCCACAATTTTGTCAGCTAACTCCGACACTTTATCCAAATTAAGGTCAGCCTGTGCTGCTAGTATTGCTTGAGCTTGTTGTGGCAGGCGCCGCAACCAAAGTTGGCGTATGATACTATCGTCGGAAAGGACCGTCCCAGCAAGTGAGCGAAGGTGGCGAAGAAACTGGGACGGTTTCCGGTCACCAAGCTCTTCGTCGCTTAGAAGCTGTCGAACCTGTTTTTCTTGGGAAGTTGAAAGACGCTGTATAAGGGCTTCTTTCAATTTCAGATATTTATCTTCGACTGGTGGATTTGTTATTAGATCCTCGACCTCACCTGCCAGCCTCTGATCTAGATGGCCTACTACATAATTGTATTTGGTGGAATCACCAACAATATTAGCAATTTGGAATTGGGCTTCCACCTGTGCAAACCAAATTGCGGGCTTGTCAGCCCAAAATGTAGGTAGTTTTACTGCTACCCTACATACCTTGGCCTCCACTTCATTCTGGCCTAGTCGCTTTTGTAATGCTGCATTTTCTGCCATCACTTGCTCGAGTTGTGCTTGAAGCTGTTCATTCGCCATGATGCAAAACCTATACACAGCAAGCAACAATAATACCACATGCCCGAGCACCGCAGAACAAACAAACAATTTTTTTTTCTTTTGGTAACTACAATACCAATCCCAAAAGTAAATTAATGTTAGCAGTAGGAAGGCATTCAAACATATACACAAAATTGTACAATATCATAAATTATTTCAATTAGCTGAGCAATATTAAATTTTAAGTTTTTTTATGATGCGGGTTAGTTACATGCACTTATTTCAATTATGTAGATATGTTAATAGGTATACAATTGCACTTTATAACTAACACAAAGAAAAGATTGGCATTAACATTATTACTATCTAGTTCCTATAGTAAATAACAACAAGAACTATAATCATTCACTTAGATCGTTGAGTAAGTGCAATGCAGCTCCACAACATAGCATTTGCGCAACCTAATGTTGTTATTAGCTGTCAGTATTCAGAAAAATTAATAAAAAATAAAAAACTTGCGTGAGGCGGTTAGGAATGTCCAGTGCTGCAAATCATTAGTTCAGATTTCACTGCATTTGAACCCAAAGCACACACAACATGCAATCATGCACTCCGGGGAGTTGTTCCGACGATCGCGGTCGTAAGTTACGTCTGCAGAAACGCGATGAAATTTTCGTAGCGTAGATGTACCGTAGACCGACCGGCGCAGCGTCGGGACCGTAGTTGGGCGTCGGCAACGTCGTCATCAATGTCAAAATATGGTATCTGCACTCGTTTGAAACACGACGACAGACGCAAGGAGTAGGCACTTCGGCGCCAGCGTTGGCACTTTTTTTATTTAGCAGTCTAGCTACTGATTACAGGTAGCGTGATTTTGTAGTCGCGGTCACCAATGTGGGATTTGGTTGCTCCCGATTATTCGAAATAAAACCAATCACTGTGATCCATAGGTTATAAAGTTTAATCAGCTAGGAACGCCCACAAATTGTAATTACACTAGGTAGAGTGATACAATGTTAAAACAAGTGATAGTCGCACTATAGAAACGGTGAGAGCCTGGATTATTAATCTAACAAAATCCCCAGGAAAATTCTCGTCTTAGCTTCTGTCAAGAAACGTAGTGATGTGTCACTATCGTAGGGATGTTACATGGTCATTCAAGTGAACGATGTGTTCATCGCCACAAGAGAGAGAGCAAGTCGCATGTAAGAGTCATAACACTTTCCTTACATGACGATTTCTACCAGTCAACTCCTGCCGCAAGCCGAGTTCCTTAACTTCGTTCCAAAAAATATCTGTCGCAGCGGAAACGTCCACAAATTCTTCCCGTATATTTCCAAACACAATGGCTACCAAAAATATACGCCACAGACCTTAACACGGCTTGTGACCACATTATACACGTGACCCTTATATTAAGGTCACTAATTATATTGTTCAGAATACATGTTTCCGCTAAACGAGGACTCTTTTGTTTTACATGGTTTTTTGGTAGAAAAAAACGGTAGTAGGAAAATGATTGTGTGTGACAATGTAGGTGGATTTCCGTGGACGGCGAGGTCTTTGTCATGTGTTTGTTATATACATACAATCATAAACTCACGCCCTCGTCCAATGAGGGTAGGCAGAGACTATTATACAGAACACACAACCATTACTACACAGTGACTACATAGTGATACTACGTATGTCGATTACCGACTTAACATAATATTGCCATTTTTAAATATTATATTTTTCTTTTATTTGTGTAGAATTAATGATTGTATATTTATTTTTATTTTTATATCTTAATTATATTTCATGGTATGCTGCACCGGTCGACGTCATAACGTCAACGCCGGCTGTCGCTGAAAACCAGCGCTGGGGCTCTGTCTTGCATAGGGTCGCAGCATCATGCTGAGCGATGGCCGTTTTGCGTGAATGTGACTCATATTTTCCCTAAACTTGTTTCCATTTTTTAATTTTGTGTTCTTTTTTTGCGTCATGCTTACCGCAAATAAACGTATTTTCTTTTTTTTTCTTTTAACACCACCAGCTACGATCCTTATATATCGATCAATTGGAAACAAGGTTATAATAAATAGACTATATGTTTAAGTCCCATGTAATAAGGGGCAAGCCTATTGACATCAACACAAATCTAGACTCCGGCCTGCTACTGAGAAACTTCTAATGGGAAAACACAATAATACTTTGCCCGACCTAGGAATCGAAGCCAGGACCTCATGCTTAAGAGCCGGTGGCAAAAAAACAGGCTATAAAAGTAAGTAGAGCTCTTTGTGTAGAAGCTTATCCAATGAATGTTTTCACGACGCTTGGCGTATTCACATATACTCACATATATATACACACTAGCTGCCCGCCCCGGCTTCGCACGGGAGCACTAAGTACTTATCTATGGTGCACCTACCTATCTACCTACCTACTTACCTACCCTACTAACCTACCCGACCAACCTACCCGACCTACCTACCCTACCTACCCACCCTACCTACTACCCTACCTACCCTACCTACATACTTACATTCCTACCTTACCTACCTACCTACCTACCTACCTACCTACCTACCTACCTACTTACCTACCTACATACATACCTACCTACCCTACCTACCTACTTTCTAACGGGGGATATCATAAATGCAAAATGGATGAAAACATGATTTTTCTTCTTATCTAGGCCGAGACGAATGAAAAAAAACTTCGAAATCAGTCAATCCGTTCTCGAGATGTCATCAAAAAAGCCGTTCCATACAAAATGAATTAAGTAGTGTCTGAATGATGCAATACTATCGTGTTCATGCAAGCCTAGTACTTTTTGTTAGTATTTATGGTATGTATACCGGGACATCATAAGTGCAAAATTTATAAAAACATGATTTTTCTTCATATCTTTTTTTCTCGTGAATGTTTCAAATGTTTTAGTAGTTATTCTGCTATTCGGGGAGGAGACAAATCCAACGAATCAAAAACCATGAAAATTGATCCAGCAGATCTCGAGTTATAAGTGTTGTAACAAACCCGTCTTTCTTTTATATATATAGATATACTTGGCGTACTCACATATATAGATCTTGCTGTGTACTCACACCAAGATCTCTAGCCAAGCGACGTGAAAGCATGCATAATCAGCCCATAATGTTGCCACTACTGGCACACAAACCTCCTCTCTGTGAGAGGGAGTAGGCAGTACCTCATCCACCACGCGGGCCCAGTGCGGTTTGGTAGATGTCAGATGTCTTCGAATTTTTGGTTCTGATATGCTGATTTCCTCACGGTGTTTTCCTTCACCGTTTTGAGAGCAGCGGTGATGAAATAATTTACACAAAGTAAAGCGCCTGTCAGGGTTCGAGCCTACGACCTACAACTCGTAAATCACCACTGGGCCGCCACTGCTCTCCTGAAAGCATGGTGTACCGGTGAAATTACAAGCACATTAGAAAGAAAGAATAATATTTATTTGGACACAATTCGTGAAACACATGTAGTACTTAGTACCTATTTTACATGGAGCGACTGCCTATTTGACCTTCACAAGTCAGTCACTGGGTAATACGATACCCCTTGGTAAGACTGGTTGTCAGACTTTCGTGCTTCTGACGACCCGTAACGACTGTCAAAGATCCACGAATGACAACCGGGACCAACGGCTTAACGTGCTTTCCGAGGCATGGAGGAGTCTCGGTATGTACAGATGGTCACCCATCCACGGTCCGACCACGGCAAGCGTAGCCTAACTTGATGGATCGAACCGTGCGGCTGTTATTACTAAGCCACGAGCTCCTCATGAGTTCACGAGTTTTACGAGTTCTTGAAATACATGATAAAAAAATAAAAATCATGAAGCAATGTGTGCCTCACGGCTGCGCCAAAAAGGTTCATTTCAGCATTAATGCGCGACAAATGCTGTCTGACGCTGGTTTACTAGCTGGGTCTCTAGAATGCATCGGATGCCTCTTAATTACTGGCCAGTCACCATCAGTCAAACACTATTGTCATCAATTCGAAATTCGAACGGTGTCTGTTGTGACTTGTGAATCCGCGAAATGAATAATGCCTCTATACTCGGAATTTTAATTCGATTCCAGATTTGACAATTTCAGTGTTGCAACGTTATGACAAGTACTAAATAGTGACGTTGCGAAATTATTCGATATGGAAATGGAATATTTCTGGATCGATTCTTCTCGTTTATAATTTTACTCTCGTAAACTAAGTATATCAGGAAATTAAATATTTCTGAACCGATAATTTAGTTTTGACGATTAATTAACGATCTGAGACTTTTCTTTTATAATTGTGAGTGAAATAAATAAAAAAAAATTTTGATCATGAAGGAACATGACAAATAAAACAGATAGATGTATTATGGTAATAATTTATTTTATAAATTGTCGCCTTCATCGCTATCGCTATCGCTGTCACTTTCTGTAACATTTATTATAAATGTGTCTGTGATATTGTCAATTAACATATCTAGCCTACTCATTTTTTCCTCTTCTTTGACAACATGGGATACGCATTTAGACCATTCGGTAGCCGTAATTTTTTGAATGCCTTCCTGAAATAAATTTCTCACGTCTGTCAATTTGAAGGTTTTATTATTTTGAGCTACATGCCCCTTTACCTGCGCCCATATCAATTCGATAGGGTTTAGCTCGCAATGGTAAGGGGGCAGTCTTAAAACCGTGATCCCATGTTGTGCTGCCATTTCGTCTACAGCGTACTTATTAAAAGACTCGTTATGTGGAATCAGTTCTAAAAGCGTAGCTTTAACCATATCTGGTTCTTAATGAATATTTTTATTTAAAAGCCAATCTTGAATGGCAGCTTTTTTCCAGCTCATTTTTGGTGCCGTTTCCAATTTTCGGGAGTGGTAAGGTGCATTATCCATCACCACAATTGAGTTTGGTCTTAATTTTGGTAAGACTCCAGCGAACCACTCCTCAAAACAAACTGCATTCATCTCATCATGGTAATCTTCACAATTTTTCTTTGCTTCAAAAATCATGAGCCCCTCTTCCAGGAAGCCTTCTTCACTACCTATATGGCTAATTATGAGACGTTTGCCTTTTCCAGATGGATTTTTTAATCCAGTGGTCAGTCCCTCCAAAAACGCTTGTCGAGATGATGTGACTTTCTTGTCCACCCAAGTTTTTTTTACAGTATGACCTTAAAATAAATATAGTACATGAACATTAAATATTACTATTAAATTTAATGTAAAATGTATATAAATTCATTTTGTGTATAAATGTTAGCCTTACCTGCGTTAACCCAAGTTTCATCTTGATAATATATATGTCTCCCTTCTCGTCGAAACTGACATATAGATCGCAAGTAACGCTGGCGCCATGTTATTATATCATTTCGATCAATAAGTGTGCTCTTGCGTGACCGTGCAACAAATTTAAAATTAAGATGCTTCAAAAATTTTCTGAGGGTGTCTTTGGATATCTTGGGCATTTCTGAATCATCGTTCATCACTTGTAAAATCTAAAATAGTAAATTTTATAATAGCTTGGAATCATTAC
Source organism: Xanthia icteritia (assembly GCA_949128155.2). Lineage (NCBI taxonomy): Eukaryota > Metazoa > Arthropoda > Insecta > Lepidoptera > Noctuidae > Xanthia > Xanthia icteritia. The sequence goes on along the minus strand of OX421959.2, from coordinate 6,681,764 downwards.
TTATATATAAAAGATGTAGGTATAAAATAATACTGTCTGACTGATTGACTAACCTTTGCAATGGTTGGAGGTTCATTTCGGTAAAAGAACTGATGAACAATTCTTCGTATTGCAGAGAATGTAAATTCATCAATTTTATCTTTGAAACTTCGCTTTGGTCCAGTTTTTTTAGGAGGAGTTGGCGGCGCACCTTTATTTACTTCCTTCATAACGTTACAAACAGAGCGTGAGGTTATTCCCAATATGTCAGCAACTTTGCTCATACATTCATTTTCTTCCACAACTTCACAAAATGAAATTTCTGCGCAATTGGAGGCCTTTGAGGCCTCCAATTGCGCAGAAATTTCATTTTTCACGTATTTGTAGGCGTTGCGGATCATTACTTTTTCAGTAACAGTGAAAGCTTATCGTGGACGTTTTTTTCTTGGGGACAAGAAAACATCCACGTCTTTTTGTGATGTACTTGGCTGAGGATCCATTTTGATGGAAAACCAAAACAAATAGATTCACTCAAAGTTCACAAAAAACTATAAACGTAACAACAAACACAACGTAACAACCCAACAAAATAACAAAATATCGATTCGCAATGAAATAAGATATTCGTGCAGTCAGACTGGGAGAATGAAGCCAAATGACACGATAAACAAAATGGCGATAGCTGCACGAGCGCGCACGGGTTGCCAATACTGAAAACTATCTAGGCTCTTTTATTATAAGTTTTGTTTTTAATATAAAAACAAAAATATTAACTTTTTATAAAATAGAGCAGCGATTACTAATTAATAAATAATTATTATGAATAATTATGTATTTATTTAAATAAAAATCAATAATTTAGTCTTTAATTGGCACACTGATGGCACACACACTGATTGTTTATCGATTTTTGTGTTCATCACTACACTATTATATTATGTGGTATCATTATTTCACAAAATGACAGTAGCTAATGTCAAATCTGGAATCGAATTAAAATTCTGACTTTAGAGCATTCTTTTTTTTTTTCCTAAAACCTAGGTCTGCTGTAGACACGTCTTTGTTATTTCCTTTTTTTCAGCAACTTATTGGTAAAGAAAATATGACCCTCCAAAAATTACAAAAAATGCCCCATTTTTACCGCCGTGATTAGAGGACTACCAGACAAATTCGAAATGTTTTTAACTTAAAAGAAAATGATAGGAACCTAGACATACTCTTTCTTAAAATTTGAATGTAAAAAATAATTGAATCGGCTCAGTTTTCGAGGAGAAAAAAGGGGAACACGAAACGTCGATTTCGTGAATTTTCTGCAGCTGTCCCTATCCCACTCTCCGGAGGCAGATTTGAGGTATTTTTCAAATTTCTCGCAGCCCCTGTTCCCTCTTAACTTTAAAAACAAATGAGTTCAATTTCGAATTGTGTGCGCTCACTTGAGTGAAGTTCCAAGTGAAATTGATAGAACTTGAATGCATTTTACATTCTCTAAACAGATGAAACAGTCTTTAGCATTCATATTGAAATTCGAAAGCACCTGAGAATCGCGTGTCAAAACTAACATTAATACCGCTAAATTATTCAAATTGATCTCAAAACTGTTACATTTTGTTACATAATAATAATTAGTTTGAGCAATTTCATAGATTTATGATCTGTAACGAATAGTGCGGAAGAAACTGACTTCTGTCTGTAGTAATTAATTTTCTAGTTTCAAATATGAAATTGAAAACTGCCTGGTCTATAAAATCAAATCATTTATTTTTGCAAACATGGGTAATTGGTTCAAAGATGTTTTCTTAAAAAAGTAGTCCTCCATATTCTACCGTCTCATGGGGCATGCAAATAATATTGAATTCCAAAATTAAACAGATTCTATTGATTGATACTGAATGAATATAAATGTCAAATCATTAGAATTACAAAAAAAATCTGTCTACTAGTCTATATGCGATCGCAAGCGACACTACTGAGCTTGGGGTCTCTCCTGGGTCGATCCTCAGGTCCGACAAAATATTTTGGAGGTATAAAGAACAGGGTGGCAAGTTCCTCATCCTCTAAAGAGAACAGAGGATCCTCCGACTGGCCCTGACCAGAATGTTGTTGTTTCTGTTAACATAACCGTCACGCCGGGGAGTAACCCACCAGAAACACAAACCGGTTTACTGTTTGTTAAACCGGTTTGAAAAAAAAAAACATGTGACTGACTAACTGCGGTCGATGACTCCAGAAAAAATATCATCAAATTAATTTTTTTTTTTTCATTTATCATGCGGAGTTTCTCTATTTAATTTAAATTGACCTTGTAGATGAAAAGTATTATTAGCAGCTTGAAGTCTGGATTTGTGTCCGGTTAAAGCACCGATAATAATAAGGTATAGTTTGACCGAGACCGCTGTTCCACGCCTTAGGTATATGCGTAGCGTGACGGGGGCAGTGCAGTTTGCTCATTGGTCATCGCTCACGGCGGTGTCCCGCCGCTCATTCGTCAACGCCGCCCCCCGCCACGCCGCGCATTTCTAAGACGCAGAACAGCGGTCTCGGTCAAACTATAGTTTTGGCTTGCCCTGTGTCTTAAGCAAAACTGGTGAAATGATTTACTAGACACCTATGCCAACCCCATGGCGGAAGGCAGGCGTGAAGTTACGTTATGTTTATCAAATCTGTCAATTTCAAATCGCGACACCGTTCTAGATTGTAGGCCTTAAGATAACCTTTTTACGATGGACGACTCCCGTATATGTATGACATAATATAAAACTAATAATACATAAAAACTGTATTATTAGTGTTTTGAATACATTATCAGCAGATCAGAAAAAGGCCCATAAACAAGATTTTACATAATACTACAATTTGAGAGCTAATCAAACTCAAACTCAAACTCAAACTCAAACTCAAAGCATTTATTTCAAATAAACCAATTACAGGCACTTTTGAATAGTCAAGGGGTCGGTCAGTCAGAAATATGAAGCTAGTCGCCCATTCCAAAGCGTAGTAGGTACCTATGGAGAAGAACGGGCAAGAAACTCCACGGACACTCTTTTAAATAAAATAAGATGGTTACATAATATTGGTTACATCATTCAAGTTGAAGTCACACATGTGAGAACGATGCAAAACACCAAAAGCGTCCGTTAGAAATAAAAATATAAATTAAATTAAAATCGCCGTGGCAGCTAAGAGATGACCAGTCCCTACTGACGGCGCCCGTTCACGAACATGACGCATGGATTAGCACCATTCAGCTCAACCATTTTGAAGGGAGCTAAATGATCCAACACACGCGCCACCGCCAGCGAGACATTAGAGTGAGCATGACATACTCTCAGCCGCCAGGGCACATTCAAGTCAATGAAAGACATACTCAGTACCTAAATGGTAGCTTTATAGTCGGTACATGGTGCCCACACGTGTGCCATGCAATTATACAATGCCAAGACATTGAATTTATACAATGCAAAAAAGGTTTTAAAATCTTCAGCAGCTCCAACGGTATTTTCAAATGCTAATCAATCAGTTTATGCTTGTGGAGCAGGACCAGCGTTGAGCCAAGCATTTTTATCAGCGATGTAATCCCCCAACTTATAATATGCTTGGCTGCATAGTGTGCGTTTAATACAAGATTTAAATTTCGTTTCATTCAGTTGAAGTATGTGGGGAGGCACTTTATTGTAACATTTTAAACAGTACCCCATGAAAGATAATTTTATTTAATAATTCATGTATCTGTTGTTCTCGATACATAGATTTAATTTATTGTATATTTATTAAATATATATTTAAACCTAAGGGTCAGTACACACTGAGACGTGACGCGAAGCGACGATGCTTGAAGAGGCCAGACGTTTCGCGCTGCGCAGCGTGGCGCCGCCGCGCCGCCAGACTGCTCGGTGATGCGTCGCACTACGCCGCGAAGCATCTCAAGGCGCAGCTTGGCGCAGCGCGGCATACTGCGCGAGGCATTTTCGATTTATCTCAATTAAATATGTATCTTTTTGAGTAGTAAATAAAGTTATATTTTGTATATGGATAGAATACTCTTTATTGTACACCATAAAAATTCATTAATTGTTTATTTTTAAAGGGACAAAAACATATTTTACAAATCAATTAATAAAAATAGCAAAATTATACACAAACTAAACTAAAACTATTGAAAAAATGAAAAAGCCTTTAAGCCCTTGGGTCACTTCCCGTGACCCAAGGGCTGGTTTTTACCTTGGGCAGAGGCTAAGCATTGCCATACAACCTGGCAATGCGGCCAGTCTCTTGGGTACATTATCAGTCGACAGCGATGCGGATGAATTTTTCGATGCTATATTTTAGTTTTCCATAAAAATTACTGACATAAATTTAGAAATTTTACATAGGGTGACACAATGGGCGGTCTTATCGCGTAAAGCGATCTTTTACAGACAACCTTTGGATGGATTAAAGGTAACAGGAGAGACAATACTGCAGGTAGTCAGTGGTGTACCATTTACATATACAATAAATACATACATACGTATCACTATCTTAAAAAGTGCGCGCAGCGTCGCTTCGCGTCACGTCTCAGTGTGAATTGACTCTGACTTTTAACTTTGGTTGCCATGGCAACCGTTTCTTGTTATGTAAGCACCAAACATAGCTTCAAACATTTATTTTAAAGACTACAAGACGGAATGGCAAAGTGATAAATTTGTGTTCTTCAGGCTCCCAGTCTAACCGGATACAGCTGAATACCAGTATTTTACATGAAGCGACTGCCTATCTGACCTCCACAACCCAGTTACTGGGTAACACGATACCCATACCGATACCATCATACCGATCATACCGATATTATATCGTCATACCGATTGGTAAGACTGGTTGTCAGACTTTTGTGCTTCTGACTACCCGTTACGACTGACAAAGATCTACAAATGACAGACGGGACCAACGGGTTAACGTGCTTTCCGAGGCACGGAGGAGTCTCGATATGTAATCGTTGGTCACCCATCCACAAACCGATCGAGGCAGGCGTAGCTGAACCTTCGATCGACACGTACGGCTGCTATAATTTAGCCACGAGCCCCTCAATATATATATAATATCCAACCCCAATAATATAGAGGTTGGCAGGGACATTGGCGCAAAATCTGTTCCCATGGATTCAGTATATGATTCTAAACACTCCTTCGTTGAAACATCTCGTCGGTTATAAAAAAAAAAACAGCTTTTTCATAGAAAACTACAATATACACACGCGGTCAAAATGTATGGAACAGCTACCGTTTTTTTTTGTTAATCTACAGAAAATTTCAACGCAGGGGTGTTCAGGAAGGGGTAGCACTATTCGCGTCTATATCCCTGCCACCCTGTATACAACGTGTAACGTTAAATGCGCAAAACCTCAGACACCTCAACTGATTTTTAATTCAATTGACCTATTTCAGAGAGAGAAAAAAACATTAAAAAAACTGTAAAGGTTTTATGTGCTGTTTTAGTTTTACTGGCAATTCTGATCGTTTCTTGCGTCTGCGACGACGCTCTTGTCTTATTCATGGTACTGTATGAAAGATTCGTATTTGCATTGAAATAAAAGCTATTATTATCCCGCGTATGAGAAAATTTAAATTGGTCGACAACTATTTGACACGGCACCGTTTTTAATGATTTTTTTTTTGAAAAATGTGACCTATATTAAAAAGTGGTTCAATTGATTCTGCTCGTTATTCTGATCAAACTATTTTCAGGTTTTGTGCATTTAATGTCACACGTTGTATACAACCAAAAATACTACAAATCCACGTTTCTTTTGGCAGAAAACACACATAGGTTTTAGGTTTTTCCTTATGTATCAATGATATTTTATGTACATAATGTGAGTCACTCCGTTACTTGGAACTCAGAATATGATTTTCGGTCGTTTACGTAACCACAAGCAAGCAAGCTGGTTAACAAATGTTTAAAGTCCTGAGTTGAACATCAGGCTCACGCAAAAATGAGTGACATTTCAAAAGATTTCTGGCACCACATACCTAACATCGCGCCTGTAATTTTCGAAGAGCTAAGAGGAAGGTTTCGAACCTATAGTAGGTGCACACCCACATTTCACCAGCTATGTTTAATTCCCATGTAATAGGGGGCGAGCCTATTGCCATCAACCGGGCCCTAAACTAGACTCAGGCTGCTACTGAAAAATTTCTGACGGAAAAACCCAATACTATTAAATTTGCCCTGACCTGTGAATTGAACCAAAGATCTCAGGCTCAGCAGTGGCGCTTGCATGCACTATACCAACGAGACACAATATAGTACAGAATAATGAAGTATAAAAAAAGAAAAAGAAAAGAAAGGAAATACATTTATTTGCGGTAAACATGACGCAAAAAAAAAACACAAAATAAAAAAAGAAACAAGTTTAGACACACATCCACGCAAAACGACCATCGCTCAGCATAATGCTGCGACCCTATGCAAGACAGAGCCCAGCGCTGGTTCGCCGTATCTCTTGGGGTTGAAATGAAGAACTGATAGATAGAAAAAAATTATACTGTACACCATATAAATCTTATAATGAGATAAAATATCTTTAAACCTATTCAAATTACAGATATAGATGTAAAAGTATGTAAGGTTCGTAGCAGGTGGCATTCTGTAGTTTCTGACTGACCTGTCTCACTCTATGTAAGATTTCTACATTATTTATCACAGCCATCTGGTTAAATTAGCCAGCTAATTGGACGCCTAGGCCTTTCATTAAACGCCGGCATCCAATTAAATGGCTGAAAGACAACTAGCCAAGTCGTTGAGCACAACGTCTAACCAGATGGCTGAATGTTTGTTTTTTTTGGGTGGTAAATTATCAAATAACTTCTCCCGCTCTGGGAGGAGCGTGTCAGACTCTTACTGACTGAAACCCACCCGTGTTCCTTCAGTTGCCTGTACGTTGCCAGGGGCCACGGTATCCCTTTCGGACTTTCCCGCAACCCCGGCAGGCATCGGTCCTAACAGACCCCTTCACTTCTGCTGACATCTCTTTGAGGCGCGCGTGGAACACAACGCGCCGTCGACCCGGGCCTGGTCCTTATCGGACGGCGAGCTACCCATTGCTCATCCCGAATAGGCTTGTGATTCCCGACGCCCAGGCTGAATGTCGTGTAGTCATTTAGTTACACTGGGTGAATTAGGTTAGAACCGCGCTAATTCCAAGTTGCTCGCAGAAACTTTTTCACCATTTGAATCACTTGGTCAGTCATCTTTAAAGGGCTGACTTTCAATACGTCAAGTTGTTAAACGTTGAATTATTTCAGTTCAATTAACTATCGGCCTAGGCATCCAATAAGGATGATGACAATTTTTTTTTTTGTCCGTCTTGTAGATTATAAATAAAATACGTACTTACATGTATTTTTTCTTTTTTTACGTTATCAAAAGATTACGGCGATACATTGAGTTGAAATGTGTCATGACGTCACGAGTATGTAGATTTTATACTTACTTGTGACGTATCAACCCCCACTCCCCAACTTTAATGCGTTTTTATGTAAGTCATTTTTTATTCGTATAATATGAAAAAACACGGGTCTAATATTTTTTTATTATCTAACTGACGGACTAAATAGATTTTCTATTTTTTGACCCAGGCATCATCTTTATTGGATGCCGGCGTTTAATGAACGGCCTAGGCGTCCAATTAGCTGGCTAGTTTAACCAGATGGCTGCGAAATATACATACATACACAATCTCACGTCTTTTCCCCATTAGGCAGACACTACAGAACGCCACCTGCAACGATCCTTACATAATTCTTTTGCTTTGTTTTCGTTCATAACCACATCAACACATCGCGTGGCATTACCTCCTACAAACATTACAAGTAGGTATATTATGTAAACCAGATAATTAACTGATCTATTTAGTTACATTATAAACCGGTTTACTATTATTTATGTATACAACTGTCATTTTGTAAATGCACGTTTGTTTGGACAATAACTTATAGGTTACTCGCTTTTGCCAGCGTCTTCGCACGGGAACCTCCTACCGGGATAAAGAAAAGAAGGAAAGAAAGAAAATACGTTTATTTGCGGTAAACATGACGCAAAAAAAGAACACAAAATTTAAAAATGGAAACAAGTTTAGGGAAAATATGCGTCACATTCACGCAAAACGGCCATCGCTCAGCATGATGCTGCGACCCTAAGCAAGACAGAGCCCCAGCGCTGGTTTTCAGCGACAGAATAAAAAAACAGGATAAAAAGTATCCTATGTACTAGCTCCAGGTCATATAATAATAATTATTTATTTGTTTCCAAAAGTAATGTACAAAGTAGTTATGCGCAGCATTTACAACGTAGGACTTACAAGTGCACAGAAATTTGATGAATGACCCCCATGCTAGGTGGAACATGTGTTTTATTTATACAAGATTACAGGTAAGTAAGCAGTACTTTTTTTTTTAGGGGTAGGTACATACAATCATGTGTTTAATACCAGTGTGAAAAAGATGTGGTGAGTGCGTGTGTGAGTGTGCGTCTGTGTGTGTGTGTGTAATGGTCTACCTATGTGTCAAAAATTTCATCCGTTCAGCCATTTTAGCGCACAAGCGTAACAAACAAACAAATTCACTTTCGCATTTATAATATTAGTTATGAATTTATGATATAGTAAAGTAGGTAAGTATATGGTATGGATGGCCTAGTTTAAAAAGTAGGCGCGATGTTGCAAAATAGAGGCTATATTTTAGAAGTAGAGTGACCGACAGACAGACAGACAACGGACAGTCTAAACTTATGAAGATGGAAACATAATACAGGGTGTATCCATGGACGAACATAAACAGTCGAACAGATTCTCGCTAACAAGAAACTGTGTCACTCAAGTCGGCCAGCTCGCTGTACGCAGGCGCCCACGCACGTTAGACATTAGTTGGTCAGCCAATAGTCACGCAAAAGTCAAACGCAAAGTACACTTTGTAAACAAGCATATTAGAGGATTATAACCTAGATAAAAATGCTTGGAAACATGCTGGTCCTGCTCCATAGGACAATTTAGAATCTAGACCAAATCTAACTGGTTGCTAATTTAATTGTATAATATTATTTTTTATAACATTGATTTTACATTATGTGATTACTTAAACTCACACACAGACTTATTAGTACCTATTACTTGTTAAAATGTTAGGAATATTGTATAATTTTACAATGTTTGTAAATATGTGAGCACCGTCTATCACATAATTAATTTATTTGTCATTCCTTAATTTTTCATTCTTTTTACCTATCGTGGTATAGTAATCTTATTCTAGGTGCATCGTCTTCACATATAATTATATAATTGATGTATACAAGATATTGTGAAAACATTTTAAAAGAGTAACAGTGGAGTTTCTTGCCCATTCTTCTTCATGCGAAAACTACCTTTTGGAAGGGGAGACTATATATATATTTATTTTTTTGTAAGTTTTGACTTTCAAAAGAGCCTTTTTAATGCCTAATTGAAATAAATTATTTGACTTAGACTTTGACTTTGACTTTCAACCCTCACACATAAATATTTACCCACGAGCTGGCGGACTTGAGTGACACAGTTTCTTGTTAGCGAGAATCCGTCCGAATTTTTTTATTCGTCCATGGGTGTATGAGAAAGGTGTGGTATTGTGGTGCATAGTTTTTAAGTTAAGATTTTTATAAACTTTGTTCATGATAAATAAATAAATAATAATAATTTAAAGGTGTACCACACCTGAACATGAATAAGTTTATCCATGGGACGAACATCGTAATAGAGAAATAATATCAGCTCTTCCGTGCAAAACTTCAATACCTACTCGAACTAAATGTATAGGACGGCTTATATTTTTTCTCGATTACGGTGTTTTTTCAATGGACAAAAAAAGTTCAGTTTGATGGTCCGGGGTCGTATTATGACGTATTAATGCCACCATTATTCCAGTGTGAGTGAGAGACGGAGCTATACAAGGCCGCTAGCACCATCCTTTTTTCGCAGTGGAATAATGATGGCATTAATTCTTCATAATAAGGCCCCAGTAAATCAATCTGCCTAGCCTTTTCCCAACTATATTGGGGTCGGCGTCCAGTCTAACCGGATGCAGCTGTACGGTATTTTACATGGAGCGACTACCTATCTGACCTCCACAACCCAGTTACTGGGTAATACGATACTGTTTACACTATAAAGTATAAGAGCTATGCAATTGAAACTTTACATGTTTAATAAGTCCACTATTGACATCATATCCTGAGAATTTTGTTTATCTGGTATAATTCAAACCCAAGTTATGAGGGTTCAAAAAAAACGACGAAGCGCTTACTGAAAGGTAGGTAGTGCCTTGGCTTTCATTCAGGCAGATTCAATAAAATTTCCAGACAACAAAACAAAAACAATCTGACAAATAAATTTTGACCTTGTCATGACGACACTTTTTTTTCTCCAAGTGTACAGAGTATAACGTGCGATGAGGAACTTCGTTCCAAAACCGGTCACATTAAATTAGCTAGCGTAACTCCGCAGTCGTAATGTGTCGTTATCTAAACACGACAAAATAAAAAATAAAATAATTGATGATTATCTTTTGCGGTCAATATCCGCTGGTAGTGTTGTTAATTAGTGTGGGTTGATAAAATCCGTTTTATCGTGTTAAGATATCGATAGTCATACCCATCCCGTCTGTGAAGTTTACACAATAAGAAAAGTTTTTTTTTTACTGATATTTCAAGTGACTACACTACCGGCGGTTGATGACCCGAAAAAATAAAACAGCATCAAATTAATTAATTAATTTATTTATTTATCAACTTTAGATATTATATCGATCCGATCACGTCCGCGGAGTTTCGCTAGATAATTTATTTTGACCCTGTAGAACTTTATCCGACATGGAAATTAAAACTTGAGATCAAAATTCCGAACAATACAAACAAAATCAGGGGCAATAGCTAGTACAAATAAACGACTCTGTAAGACAGGGAAGTAGTTAAGTACTTACAATTCCTTAGCCTATGACCTCACTGTAACCTCTTACAATTCCTAGTACTAATCAATGGGCTAATTAACATATTTATTATCCTTTATTCTTGCTTAATTTACTGCCTCGTTGATATAAAGAAAGATTATTAATATTTATTTGGACATAGTTCGTGAAACACATCAATCAATATGCCTAGCGTTTTCCCAACTATGTTGGGGTCGGCTTCCAGTCTAACAGATGCAGCTGAATACCAGTATTTTACATGGAGCGACTGCCTGTCTGACCTCCACAACCTCACTGGGTAATACACGATACCCCTTGGTAAGGCTGGTTGTCAGACTGTCGGGCTTCTGACGACCCGTAACGACTGTCAAAGATCCACGAATGACAACGGCTTAACTTGCTTTCCGAGGCCTGGAGGAGTCTTGGTGTGTAAAGATGGTCATCCATCCACGGTCCAACCCCGGCAAGCGTAGCTTAACCTGATGGATCGAACCGTGCGGCTGTTATTACTAAGCCACGAGCTCCTCACGAGTTCACGAGTTTTACGAGTTCTTGAAACACATGATAACAAAATAAAAAGTGAAAATAATCTTACAGCAATAATAGTGTGTGCCTCCCGGCTGCGCCGAAAAGGTTCATTTCAGCATTAATGCCCGACAAATGCTGTCTGACGCTGGTTTTCTAATGAACCCTCATGGACAAGTCACGGGGAGTACCAACAGTTTCAACATACATAATACATAAAATATATTAGCGCAACAGCGTGTATCGATTCCGGCCAAAAGTGGTATTGGGTTTTTTTTACCATTAGGAATACCTAGCAGCTGTGTAGGCTGCTACTGAGAAATTCCTCATAAAATTCCAAGTATAAACGTTGCTTATTACGTTTATACTTGGAATGATAATCCCATCAAGTTAAGAATGCTTGGAAACATGCTGGTACTGCTCCATAGGACAATCTAGAAATAAGAAATCATTTACATATTTTGTAAAAACAGTTTCATCACACCTTACGGCATGCAAAAGTTAAAAAATATATTTATACCATTCCCCATCACTGTTTTGGTGTTTGAATTCAGAACACACCAATACTCCTTGTGCAAAGAATACTCGACATACAAACTCCTTGTGCAAATAACTCCTCGAGATTTGATTGGTCGACATTTTCGACAAGGAGTTTAGCATGAGAATTGAAAATGTTTTGGGTTCTTTGCTGTCATTAGTAATTTGGCGCTAGGTATTTTGGAATACTGTAAGTTGTACGAACACAAATTGTTCCAATTTTAATGTGCATTTTAATTAATTTAAGCTTCCTTTTTTCTTCATAAAATGTATATTTTCGCTTAAATCTTTCTTTTTCTCGTAGTATAAAGTATAGTATGCAACTCTTGAATAAAACGGATTTATATCGAGGGCCATGAATCACTCGCGTCGCTCAGGATATAATACTAACACTTGAATCACTCGCTACACTCGTGATTCAATCATCATGACTCACTCCCTACGGTCGTGATTCAGTCGTTAGAATCCTTCACTTGCTCGTGATTCATCTATGGCCTGGTTTAAATCCGTCCTTTATTCACTAGTTGCATAATATACTATTATATAGCTACTCAATTTTACAACCAAAAGTAGAATTATGTGGATCTACAGCCTTCCTACATAAACTAAACATCTAAAACAACAATCACAATTCTATATTTTACAAAATATTGGTTATTTTATTTAGGCACATATACAGGTACAAAAATAACATTATACTCTTATCATTCAAAAAATCTTGTATAATATAACATTTATGTATTAGTAAGGATGTTAGCCGAGTTTGAGTCTAGACAAAATCAAACTGGTTGCTAATCATAAAAAATACATGAAAAAAATTCGTTCATACAAAACGGCAATTTCATAGGTAATTGTATAATTTACTATTTTTGTGACATTGATTTAAAATTCTGTGATTACTCTAACTCACACACTGACTTATTAATATTAGTATTACTATTTAATATTATTATTTAAGTCTCGGCTATCCAAACACATAATTGAAAACTGCCTTGACTAGCGTCCTCCAATGTACTTTAATAGTTGAGAATTGAACTGTTGAATGAGTATAGAATAATTTTATATAATACTAGCTTTACCCGGCCCGGCTTCGTACGGGTAGCACTAAGTACTTATACCTACCCTACCAAACTACTCTACCTACTCTACCCTACCTACCCTACCTACCCTACCTACCGTACCTACCCTACCTACCCTACCTACCCTACCTACCCTACCTACCCTACCTACCCTACCTACCCTACCTACCCTACCTACCCTACCTACCCTACCTACCCTACCTACCCTACCTACGCTACCTACCCTACCTACCCTACCTACCCTACCTACCCTACCTACCCTACCTACTATAAACCTCACGGAGCCCGAGACCTTTCCAACGAATGCAAAACCGTGGAAATCGGTTCGTGCGTTCTGGAGTTATAGCGTCAGGAAGGAAAACCCGACTTATTTTTATATAGTAGACTATACATATACTTAGGTGACGGTTACCTAAAATAAGTTTACTTAATGTTTCTTGTCTGTTCTCGTGTAAGTGGCTTTTGTCTTTTATGAGAATAAATGATTTAAACCTATTACATGCGTTTTTTTTTTTTTGGAATATCGTATCCTTCTACAATGTTTGTAAATATGTGAGCACCATGTATCTATCACATAATTAGTTTATCTGTCATTGCTTCATTTTAAATTCTTTTTACCTATTGTGGTATAGTCATTTTATTCTAGATGCATCGTCTTCACATATAATTATATAATTAATGTATACAAAATACTGTAAAACATTTTAAAAGAGTAACGGTGGAGTTTCTTGCCCATTCTTCTCCATACGAAGTCTACGTTTTGGAAGGGGCGACTAGAATCAATTTGATTTATTTTGTTAATTTTGACGTTCAAAGGTGCCTTTCATGTGCCTTATTGAAATAAATTATTTGACTTTGACTTCGACCATCATTTAAGATATTCAACAATATGTATTTATTTATTCATTAACTAAATATGATTACAGACAACGCTACACACTGTACTGCCGCAGCGTTGCTGCCGCGTCACTTCAGTATCCTAATTACGTAATACACGATCAATCGGAATTTGAATCGTTTTCAAACAAATTGCTAATCCATTGATTCATGAGTTCGAAAAAAAAACTGCTCAACAACGTAAATAACGCAATGAATGTTGTTGGACTGTCAAAATGACACAAATTTGTCGCAATAGTTTACGAAAATGTGTTGCGTAATTAGATAGCTGGTCCCCATACATTTTACATAGGTTTATATCTCAGACCAAATAAAAATCAAGACATAGCGCTGTCAACAGTGACGTGAGGGAGGTTTCATATGGGCACGCCACTATTGCGGCGATAAGTCCCCTCTTTGAGGACTGGCTAGAGAGGTGCCACGGCATCCTCACCTTCCGCCTGACGCAGGTCCTCACCGGACACGGTTGTTTCGGGAGGTTCCTGTTCCGTATAAAGGCTCGTACAGACCAGCGCGACGCGACGTCGCGACGCGACTCGAACAATACAATTTCTAAAAAAAAATCACGGTTAACAATAACCGGTGTCGCGTCGCGCTAGTCTGCACGAAGCTTTAGGCGGGAGGAAACGCCCGGGTGACATCACTGCGTGGATCGCCCGGAGGACACGGTGGAGCATACGTTGGAGGTCTGCCCTGCTTGAGCAAAGCAACGCCGTGTCCTCGTGGAGGCGATCGGTGGTGGTGATCTCTCGCGTCTGGCCCTGGTCCAGGCCATGGTACGGAGCGAGAGGGCATGGGAGGCTGTCACCTCCTTCTGCGAAGCAGTAATGCTCGCAAAGGAGGAGGCGGAACGCGTGAAGGAGAGGCAAACTTCGCGCCCTCATGCCCCTAGCCGCCGCAGGAGACGCCCTGGGCGTCGGGAATCGCAGGCCGATTCCCGGCCACCATAGGCGCGTGCTTGCGGACGGTGAGCAATGGGTAGGTCACCGTCCGATAAGGACCAGGCCCGGGTCGACGGCGCGTTGTGTTCCACGCGCGCCTCAAAGAGATGTCAGCAGAAGTGAAGGGGTCTGTTAGGACCGATGCCTGCCAGGGTTGCGGGAAAGTCCGAAAGGGATACCGTGGCCCCTGGCAACGTACAGGCAACTGAAGGAACACGGGTGGGTTTTAGTCAGTAAGAGTCTGACACGCCCTCCCGCTCCGCCCAGAGCGGGAAAAGTTATTTGATAATTTACCATCCAAAAATAAAATAAAAAAAGGCCGGTTTCATAACTATGTGTGCCCTTAGTGAAGTGTAATTTGATTGTAAATGTGTGCGTGTGAGCGTGTATGCACAGAGCGGAGGTGTAAGTTCACAGCGCAGTCTTTGTTTTTTATTTGGTCTGAGGTTTATGTAAGATTACATTCCGAGCACGGCAGCAATGTGACGCAGCGATGTCGCGCAACATCGCTGCCGTGCTCGGAATGTAATCTCATATAAAAACCTATAGAAAATGTATAAAAATAAAATAATAAAAATAAAAATAAAATAAAATAAAACATTTTCGTACGACTAATCTGTTTCATTTTGACAGTTCAACAACATTCATTGCGTTATTTACGTTGTTGAGCAGATGTTTTTTTCGAACTTATGAAGCAATGGATTAGCAATCTGTTTCAAAACGATTCATATTCTGATGATCGTGTATTACGCGATTAGGGTACTGTTGTGACGCGTTGTGCGGAATTATACCTTTAGGTTATTTTTTATGTCGAGCAGATGAATTTTCAAAATATAAAAGAGAATTTACTTTTGAGTAGGTATACGCAATGACCAACAACGGCCGCCGTAGCCCACATAAAATGATCCACTTGAACAGAACTTGAAGGACTAAGTGCGAAAACCAATCCCGATAACATAGAACATAATGAAATGCAATGAAACAGAAAGAAACAAAATACGTTTATTTTCAGTAAACATGTCGCAAAGAAAGAACACAAAATAAACAAGTTGAGGGAAATATGCGTCAGATCGACGCAAAACGGCCATCGCTCAGCATAATGATGCGACCTTATGCAAGACAGAGCCCCAGCGCTGGTTTTCAGCGACAGCCGGCGTTGTCGTTATGACGTCGACCGGTGCAGCATACAATGAGATATAGTTATGATATAAAAAATAAAAATATATACAATAATTAATTCTACATGTATAAGTAAAATATAATATTTAAAATCAGACATTCCTCGGCTGGATGCGGGAGGCTCAGAACCGGTCGAAGTGGCGGTGCTTGGGGGATGCCTATGTCCAGCAGTGGACGTCTTTCGGCTGAAATGATGATTTAAAATGAAATGAAATTGTTTATTCTGTTAAGACCTCTACATACGCCTTCAAGGATTACAGGTTATTATGTAACTTAACAAACAGACCTGGTGAGACGATCCGCCTTCCTATACGAGTATCGCCATATTATCGTCCCACGTTTTGTGTCGGATGACGTCAGTGCAACTTTCTCTGTCGTGAGCGGATGCCGTGACTCACTGTGTTGGGCTACAAAACAAGCGAATTTAGTTTTGCTAACTAAATTAAAATATATCTATACTTAATTTTACGACTAAGGCCCCGTTCCCACTACGTCGTGACGACAGATTATCGTGTCGTTTAAAGCGTCGTGACTTGTGTATTTAAATGGAGGTGTTCACATATAGGACGTCACGATTAACTGTCGTCCACGACTTTTTTTGCAGTGACAACAGATTGTCAAGTCAATGGGAACGGCTAGCACGACAGTCGTAAAACGATACAAAACGTCACGACTTAATGTGACTGTAAATTATGTGTCGTTATTGCGACTATCTATCGCAACCGTGTATTTATATTATAAATGCGACTGCTGTGAACAGTAAAAATGTTGTCACGATCCAATGGGAACAGCTAGATACAACAGTCGTTCAACGATAAAATATTTCGACGACACTGACGATAAATAGTCGATATAATGGGAACAACTAGAGACTACAGTCGTCCAACGATAAATTAATGGTCACGACTTAGTGGGAACGAGCCCTAAGGAGTATGTTCGAACCGAAACAGGCCCTTTTACTTCGTGTAAATTATTTCATCAGCACTGCTCTGAACGAAAACATCGTGAGGAACATGTCCTAGAACCAAAAATTCGAAGGCAATTGAAATCCACAGTGGCGGCACCTATATTGCCACATGCGAACTACGCATCAAAAACTGACGTCAAACAAAATCCTGACGTCACATTAATCCTGCATCACGCAATTAGAGTTTACCGCGCCAACCATCATCAACCCCATCATTACTAAGTGAGACAATGTCACTGTGGCGAAATTGTCAACAGCCTCGGACACCACGGCTTGTCTTGCAGCCGAAGTGCGGGTCGCTTAGCGCGGCACGCGAACATTAATGACATCATCCGACGAGCTCTTGTCGCCGTCGGCGTTTCAGCTGTATTAGAACCAAATGACGTGGCACGCGATGATGGCAAGAGACCGGACGGCATGTCTTTATTTCCATGGAAGGTGGGTAGGCCTTTAGTGTGGGGCGCAACATGTGTCGATACTCTTGTGACATCCCATCTTACTGGCTCAGCGTGCTGTGCTGGCGCTGCCGCTGCGGCTGCAGGAAACCTCAAGCGGCGAAAGTATAATAACCTTATAGGTATTAGGGGTATTTTCGAGCCTTTTGGGGTTTGTTCAATGAAATCTCCAAACGACTGGTTGACACTTCCCGTGACCCAAGGGCTGGCTTTTACCTTGGCCAGAGGCTAAGCATTGCCATACAACGTAGCAATGCGGCCAGTCTCTTGGGTACACTACCAGTCGACAGTGATGCGGATGAATTTTTCGACGTTATTATTTTAGTTTGTATAATACTTAGTTAGTTGTATACACATAGTTTAGATAGTCCCTATTTTTTAATGTTAATTATTAATTAAACAAAATAAAAACATTTAAAGTGAGACAATGGAGTGAGTTTCTAATATACACACTAGTGCTAACGCACTTGTCAGCCTTGAAACATGCACAAACTTTTTTGCTGTGGTACCTACTGTACCTAAGCCACATAACTTCGTATGTATTCATACAAATAACAGTCTCAGAAAGTTATTATAACATCATCAATATACACTACATAAGTGGAAAAAATAGGTACGTATTATTGAAGCTAACTCAAAAACCACTCATTTATATGAGGACTTCATGATCTGGAAGTACCAATAATTCTTTCAAATAAAAAAAGAATTTCCAAATCGATTTATAAATGACGGAGTTCTGAGGTGGCAAACATTAAAAAATAAAAATATATTACCGAATGGTAACTTCCTCCTGTTTTTGAAGTCGGTCACCCTATAATGTTCCCACTGCCGGGACTTGAAGGGAAGGAAGCCTCCTCTTTGTGATCAGGTACAGATTGGTGAAACGTACCATGAATCGTAACAGGTTGAAACAAATTTGCCTAGTGTTACATTTTCATGTTGCATTGCATATATTTGGACAGCTCATTTGTGTCTCATATTTTCATGTTACGGTTCACCAATCAGCGTGAGAAAGAGACCATGAGAGCGGACAGCAATCTACCACGCTGATCCAGACCGAAAAGGCGCTGTGACTTTAAAAATTTATGTACAAATACAAGGCCTCAACTCAATTGCCGATTTCAGAGCCCCACACAAAACGCAGCCAACCAGTCTCGCCTCTCGCAACAACGACAATAAAACCCTCAATATTTGGCAGTGCACGATAAATTCAATTTCTACCAAAATGCCTCGTATTACGTGCAACATGACACGGTCATTATTTTTGGCATTTTATAACATTATTTTGGTTTGTGTTGTCATGTCATTGGACACTTTCGATTTCGGAGAAAATATAAATTAGGTGGATGCTGAAAACGTATTTATTATGGTTGGAGAGCATAATACTTATACTGACTGAGGCAACGCCCAGATTTAATCAGATTCGGACTAGAATGGAGAAGTAACAGGGAAATGTTGCAGTAGGTAAAGCAGTGATAGCCTAGTGGTGTAACCGTCGAACTGCACTGTTTGGTCTTGAGTTAGTATCATCAGGGTCACATTAAATTATCTAGAGAAACTCGGCAGACGTGATGGGTATATCTAAACACGATAAAACAAAATAAAACCGATTTTACGGGGCTGGGGACAATGTACCGGCTCCCGGTATATTGTCCCCAGCCAGACAAGGAAGGTTTCGTGACGGTGGAATCGAAGCTAAGCAAGCCAACTTGCCGTAATCGATGTGCGACGTGTAATGTACTGCTCTGGCAGAACCAAATATGTAGCTGCGTCCTGCTACACCGTCGACGCAGCTGTACGCAGCATATCCGGTTGCATCACTCCACGATGACTGAAGACATCGTGGAATACATCAGAACCAAGACCAAGTGGACCTTGAGAGTAGAGCTGGAGTCGCGCCATAACATAAACTTCAAGTCGTTCGTGGTGCGGGTTCCAACTCAGTACCTAAAAACCTTCATGAAAGAAGAGTTTTGGCCGAAAGATGTGGATTTCGTGGAAGGTTACGCGACACCACGCAGCGCAACACGACTCCGACACAGTCATCACTTCGTGTACACTAAATATTTGTTGTTATTTTATTAGAATATGTATGTATTGTTTAGGTTATGGTATTTATCTATGGGCCTGCGTCGCCTGAATTAAATTGATTATTACTATCGGGAGTGTTATTTTTCTCAGCTGTAAGGCTGGTTTTAGCTACATTTACGGGCCAAAGCCAAGTAAATGCAGCGTGTGGTGTGTATTTAAGATGAGGGTGTACTTTTGTCTAACTGCATAAATTTTCTAACGATTCTGCATGTGCTTAGGATGGCTGCTTTCTGCAGATTGATGTAAAGGGATTCTTCTAGCTCTATTAATTTCAGGCTATGGAGGAGATGGTTAAAAATAACACCTGTCGTAGAGAGAACTACAGGAACAATATAAACTTTTTCTTGCCTCCAGATTCTGAGGTTTGAGATTGTAACTTCTTCTTTAAGCTCAGCGTATTTGCTTATTTTTTCAGCGATGGTTTTTCGTAGGTTATGGGTGTTGGGGACTGCAATGTCTATAAGGTAAGTGTTTTTTCATAATTTATCCTGTGTTTATATGTCTGGTCTATTATAGTGGATGGTCCTATCTGTAAGTATGGCGCGATCGCAATACAGTTTATGTGTGTAATTTTCTAGGAATAGCAAAATTATACACAAACTTAACTAAAACTATTGAAAAACTAAAATATAGCATCGAAAAATTCATCCGCATCGCTGTCGACTGGTAATGTACCCAAGAGACTGGCCGCATTGCCACGTTGTATGGCAATGCTTAGCCTCTGCCCAAGGTAAAAACCAGCCCTTGGGTCACGGGAAGTGTCAAATAGCCGTTTTGACATTTCATTGAAGAGGCCGTGAGCACTCGGACCCCACGGCCCGAGGGTTTCAACCCCAAACGGCTCGAAAATATAATTACCTGTAAGGTTATTATACTTACGTCGCTTGAGGTTTTCTGCAGCCGCAGCGGCAGCACCAGCGCAGCACGCCGAGCCAGGAAGATGGGATGGCGCAAGAGTGTCGACAGGTTGCATCCCACACTAAAGGCCTACCCACCTTCCATGGATTTATTATTTTTTTAATTTTCTAGGATGGTTTGTGGCGCGTACTTATAGTAGGGAGTGTTAGTGTTTTGTATTATTATAAGACTGTGTTTGAGTGCTAGTTTTTGATGGATGATGTTTGCAACCTAGCTCTGCCTGTGAGTGTAGTCTGTCTGTGTGAGGGTTATGCATTATTATATTATTATTAACCAACCATAACTGGCAAAAACTAGAAGGAATGTAATGAATTTATAGTTTTTTTTACAGAATGGGCCTTCTCTTGACCTCGATCTCGCCTGATGGAAAGCGATGGGTGAGGTCGATGAAGGTGACCCGAAGACGCCAGTTCACTCTTAAAAAAAAAAAGGTTTATTGTCGCCAGTTAATACACTCGTCGTATCTTAAAGTAATTGACGGCATGGTTGGCGCAGTGGTTAAGCGATTGACTGCTGCGCTGCGTGTCGCGGGTTCGATTCCCGCACGGGACAAATATTTGTATGACCTACAAGTAGTTGATCCGGGTCTGGCTGTTTGTGTATGTGAGTATAAATGTTTGTAAACGCACCCACGATACAGGAGAAATTCCTAGTGTGGGGCAACGTTTTTCAAAAAAAAAAAAAAAAATTAACAATAATTAACATATGCATCGTATTAATGTATTGCACAATAGGTACTGCTACTGATTCATAAGCTAAGCTTGAGCTTGTATTACGGGAAACAGTATTCAGCCGGAGGAAGTATCACATAATAAAATACGAGTACCTACATTGGTTTGGATGTCGCTGCAGTAGACTTACAATATTCTTAGGAGATACTTGCTTATAAATACAATATTCTTGCTTTGAAGGCAGCAGAGTTATTATGTTGAAGGGAACACAGACGCTGGCAGACAGTTCCACACTTTGGCTGTGCGCATATGTAATAAATGGAAGATCAATTAAGATTACATCATCTGGAACATCTCCAGTATTGAGCTTAGGTCTGGGTTGACATTTATTAGAATCGACAGGTAACGGTGCCAACCTATTTGTCCTCGAGCAACTTGAGTCTGCTATGTGTATTGAAGTATTTGTGAGCCTTACTAACATTTAGCCCAAGATAGAATATAAAGCCGCTAAAGTAGGTTGAATAAACCATTTTTAAAAGATTTGGTTCCACCTTATCCTCTTGGAGGAAAAACCCAACCAACCAACCGATAAATCTCAAAACTCAAAGCATTTATTTCAAATAAACCAATTACAGCCAGTCAGAAATATGAAGCTAGTCGCCCATTCCAAAGCGTAGTAGGTGCCTATGGAGAAGAACGGGCAAGAGACTCCTAAATTAATTTCACTGTGTAATATAAACAACCTAAAATATTCATCTACCGATTATCCTTTTCATCAAATTGATTATTCTTTTTCAAAGCCGTCCGTCACTTATGGACATCTGCAGTGCCTCTGGTAATGCGTTGTCTTGCCATCCCTAGGAATGCTGAAAATTGTCTCATGTTATGCCCATACCCTTCAAACCAAAACACTGAGACGTCAGTCCCAGAAGTTGGAACGTTATAGCTAATATAACGTTCCAACTTCTGGGACTGACGTCTCCTCTCTATGAGAACCGTGAAAAGGAAGTGGGCCGTAATCCACCACGCGGACCCAGAACGGGTTGATGTATGTCTTCGTATTTTCGATTCTAGGACATGCCGGTTTCCTCACGATGTTTTCCTTCACCGTTTTGAGAGCCGTGGTGATGAAATTATTTACACAAAGTAAAGTACCGTCTGGGTTCGAGCGTACAAACTTAGCCCACGCTCGCACGGACGTAATAAAATCGCGGCGATTTTTTTTTCAACGCTCTGCTTATCGCCTAGAGTTGAAAATCCAACAGTGTGTTTTTTCAACGAGCTGGGACGAGAGTGCGTCCCGACGCGTTGGATTCTCAACGCTCGGCTCAACACCAAGTGTTGAAAATCCAGTGCGCGATAAAATCCCGCCGCGATAGTTTTACGTACTTACACGTCACACACGTGAGCATGGTCACTCGTAAGTCGCGGCCGTTTCCACTGGGCCGGCAGAAATAGAGCTCCTTCAAAAAGGGCTCTCCTACTTGAAGTTACTTCCAGTACCAACATGACTCACCTCCCATCTTGCACCGGATGCCCTGTCACCTGCACACGTCGTCACCCTCCCCGCTAACTGTTGTATCTCACAAACTGACGTATCTGCACTGACATTACCAAAGTGTTCATAACTTTTTCGTGTTTAAAAGTTTTGTGGCCTAGGGCTTTAAGGCAACTACTAACTCAAAGAGCAATATAAAAAAGTTATTAATTCATTAATAAAGCCACAGCTAACATACAGTAACATGATTGTAACGCCCGACCGAAACATCAATTGCTAGTTAGGACAGTTAGCGGGGAGGGTGACGACGTGAGGACCTAATGGCAGCGAACGGTACTGGCGTTGCTGAGTTTTGGGCCAAACAAATTATGAGAGAACATGTTTTTCAAACTGCAAAATTAAGTTGGTCGATTATTACTCGTTAACCTGTAAAGCCTACTTAGCTGTGATAGTTTTCCTTTTAATTTCGTTATATATACTACTGTTGTTATTTTTTTCAGAAATCCAAGTATAATCATTTAGCTGGCAGGGGGGAGGAAACATGACTCTAACAAAAATTAGCACTTTAAAGCTTAATATTTCGCAAATGGACCCTGAATTGAAAAATAGTTTTCACACACCCACAATATTTTTGAACGACCTTTCCAACGACACCCCACGCCATGGGATAGAAAAGAAAAAAAAAACATCCCCACTTTACGTCCAGCAGAAGTACCCTAAAAAAACACACTTGGTCGGCGTATGTATACCCATGCCAAATTACAGCTTTCTAGTATTAACAGTCTCTGAGCTAAGCCGCGGACAGACAGACAGACAGACGGACATGTCGAGACTGTAAGGATTCCTTGTTTATTACAGAACCCTAAAAACTAAGAACATATATTTTTTTATGTTATTTTTGCCATCGACACTAAGGAGATAGTCCTCCAGCCAGACCGTATTTCTGACAATCTCAGCGAAGCCTAGCCATCGACGCGGGAGATACACACATCAACACGGTCTAGGGATATTTTTAAAAAAGCGAATTACTATCAATGTGTTAATTATTTATATGACATGTATATATTTAAAAGATACGTTATTTAATATTCTACCATTTTTTAATAATGGTTAAGGTACTTCGATTAAAATTTCAGGATTTTATGGAAAAAAAATGAAGCATAGACGGAAACCGTATATGAATTAACTTTTAATTTATGAGTAAAAACTGAAAAAAATAGAAAAATCATTTAATTTGTGTTTATAAACTTGAAGTTAGTAGTCTGAGAAAGCGCCCATGATGTTCATAACACATCGGCAACGATTCGGCATGCTCAGAACAAGGTTGTCAATGTCTTGCTGCGGAATATTGTCCCATGTCCTTCTGAGGTGCGCAAAAAGTTGATCTTCTGTAGCCAGATTTTCAGGAACTTCCTTCAGAGCTCTTCTTTGCAGCATATCCCACGCATGCTCAATGGGATTTAGATCTGGCGATTGAGCAGGCCAGTCTAAGGCCCTAACATTGTGTGTATGTAACCAAGCTGCTACCGTTCTCGCCGTGTGTGCCCGGGCATTGTCGTGCATGAGCAGGAAATCTTGCCCCATTTGTGTTCTGTGGGGCAAGATTACGGGCCCCAGCACCTGTTGGACGTATCGTTCTGCCGTCATATTGCTCCGCACCCAAACGAGATCCGTCCGTCCTCCAAGACGAATTCCTGCCCAAACCATAATTGTTCCTCCTTGGTATGGGTGAACTTCCTGAGGGTTCTGAAGACGGCTCCATCGTCCAGGAACTCGCCAAACACGCGTCCTTTGTGAATCTGGATGGAAGCCGAACCTGGATTCATCCGTGAACAGCACATTGGACCATTGCTCACGGCCCCAGTCCACGTGGTTCCGAACCCATTCTAATCGTCGTCCACGATTGCCTCTCCGTAAAGGTGGGACCCGGAGTGGTCTACGAGAGCGTAGATTGCTTTCATGCAGTCGCCTTCTTACAGTTTGGTCACTCACAATCACTTGGTGTTCCACTCGTAGCCTTTGGACCAATTGAGTCGCCGTTGCATTTGGTTGAGCTCGCGCAGTAATTTTCAAAAATCGATCTTGTCTGGGGTTAGGGGTCATTCGGCCCACTATGGAACTGGGCCCGCGGACCAGTTACCCCTTTTAAAAATTGATAATGGTTAACTGGGCCCACATCTGTTTTGATTCAATCAAGCGAAGGCTGGCTTAAAATGGTGTTATACCTAAGCCTAAAATGTCTAACATTGAAATGCCGAGTGATAAAAATATCTAATGATTAAAAATATCGACAGTCATTATACCTACATTTAAAATGTCAACATTTAATACACCCAAATTCATTATATTTACGTTAAAAATACCTACTCGATAAAATATCTAACACATTTTGATTATGTGGTTATTATTGTGTGTGGAAAAAATGTAGGTAGATTTGAAATTGACACATTCTTCCAACGAATTGCTATTAGTCATTAGTCTGTCCTCCACTGCAAACATTTAACGTATGGTTTAGCGAATATTATCATGTCGGAACACGGTTCCCCGAATAATTAGAAAATGATGAAATAAAATCTGCGAGCAACTTGGACGTAGCGTTCGCCGGCCGCTGCCGCGGCACCGCTCGCTGCGCTCGCTCGGCTAACGCGCAGTTGGTCACAGTTCTAACCTAACCTAACCTATTTCACCCAGTTCAAAATGACGAATCATACCTAAAATCTCCCGCAGAAATGTTTTCACCATTTTCTAATTATCTAGTCGCAGGTAGATTGTATGATTCATCATTTTGAACTGGGTAAAATAGGTTAGGTTAGGTTAAAACTGTGACCGAACGGCGCGTGAGCCGAGCGAGCGCAGCGAGCGGTGCCGCGGCAGCGGCCGGCGAACGCTACGTCCAAGTTGCTCCCAGATTTTATTTCATCATTTTCTAATTATTCAGGTTTTCGTAATGTCACAGGGTAATTATGAAATTACCCTATGACATACTTATTAACTACTGTATTATGTATAACATTCGATACTCTGTACTGCGATATTTAGGACATTCGATACTTTGTACTTTCGATATTTAGGTATTTCGATGTCACTTTTGTAGATAATTTGATTTTCGATATTAATATCATAACATTTCATTAATTTTATTTTTCATTAAGTATATTTTTTATCCATTTTTTTTTATTTTTTTGTTTTTTTGTTTTTCAAAATCTATTAACCAAATATATAATAAAACCAAAAAAAATCTATATATAAACCATTTTAAGCCAGCCTTCGCTTGATTGAATCAAAACAGATGTGGGCCCAGTTAACCATTATCAATTTTTAAAAGGGGTAACTGGTCCGCGGGCCCAGTTCCATAGTGGGCCGAATGACCCCTAACCCGTTATACCTAAGCCTAAAATGTCTAACATTGAAATGCCGAGTGATAAAAATATCTAATGATTAAAAATATCGACAGTCATTATACCTACATTTAAAATGTCAACATTTAATACACCCAAATTCATTATATTTACGTTAAAAATACCTACTCGATAAAATATCTAACACATTTTGATTATGTGGTTATTATGTGTGGAAAAAATGTAGGTAGATTTGAAATTGACACATTCTTCCAACGAATTGCTATTAGTCATTAGTCTGTCCTCCACTGCAAACATTTAACGTATGGTTTAGCGAATATTATCATGTCGGAACACGGTTCCCCGAATAATTAGAAAATGATGAAATAAAATCTGCGAGCAACTTGGACGTAGCGTTCGCCGGCCGCTGCCGCGGCACCGCTCGCTGCGCTCGCTCGGCTAACGCGCAGTTGGTCACAGTTCTAACCTAACCTAACCTATTTCACCCAGTTCAAAATGACGAATCATACCTAAAATCTCCCGCAGAAATGTTTTCACCATTTTCTAATTATCTAGTCGCAGGTAGATTGTATGATTCATCATTTTGAACTGGGTAAAATAGGTTAGGTTAGGTTAAAACTGTGACCGAACGGCGCGTGAGCCGAGCGAGCGCAGCGAGCGGTGCCGCGGCAGCGGCCGGCGAACGCTACGTCCAAGTTGCTCCCAGATTTTATTTCATCATTTTCTAATTATTCAGGTTTTCGTAATGTCACAGGGTAATTATGAAATTACCCTATGACATACTTATTAACTACTGTATTATGTATAACATTCGATACTCTGTACTGCGATATTTAGGACATTCGATACTTTGTACTTTCGATATTTAGGTATTTCGATGTCACTTTTGTAGATAATTTGATTTTCGATATTAATATCATAACATTTCATTAATTTTATTTTTCATTAAGTATATTTTTTATCCATTTTTTTTTATTTTTTTGTTTTTTTGTTTTTCAAAATCTATTAACCAAATATATAATAAAACCAAAAAAAATCTATATATAAACCATTTTAAGCCAGCCTTCGCTTGATTGAATCAAAACAGATGTGGGCCCAGTTAACCATTATCAATTTTTAAAAGGGGTAACTGGTCCGCGGGCCCAGTTCCATAGTGGGCCGAATGACCCCTAACCCCTTGTCTGGGGGTAGTGATGAGACTTGGCGGAGAGGCACCGGGGTGCCTCTCCGCTACTTCACCTGTGGCACGATAGCGTGTCCACAATCTTGAAATTACATTTTGGTGGGTCCCTATAGCCTCAGCAACATTACGCTGAACAGACCCAGCTTCCAGCATTCCCACAGCTCGTAACATCTCCGCCCTCGTCAAATGTTGGCGTTGCATGGCTACAATACCTCAATTTTAACTTTATCTTTCATTTAAAAATGAAAAAAAACTGTAACTAAACGTAATTCGTATTGTTTTCTAAATTTCGCACAAATGAAAATTCCCTCTCCTACACATCAAGACATTTTTATGCCACCGAAACAAAAGAATTTTCAAAAATTTGAATTTGGAATAAGTCTGAGATAAATTACAAACAAATCGGTGTATGAAAGATTACAATGCGGCCAGTACTTTTCGAGTTATTTAATTGAGTATGAAATATCCCTAGACCGTGTTGATGTGTGTATTATAGTGCACAAGTGTGTGCGCAGACACAGGTGCAGTCACCCTTCCCTCATTCTCATAGTCCGACTACCAGCTACTAAAGTAGGCATAAATTTAATTTACTTTTAGGTATACTCTACAAAATAACTAGGTACCGGTGATTCATAATCTACCCAGCAGGCCAATCATTATATTTGGACAAACCATGTTTTTTTTTGTCTAAAATCTTCACGGTCTGTGCGTTTGGGTGACGAGTAGTCTAATAACAGCCTTGGCACAGTTGAGTACTCTACTATGAAAATTACTATTATTATGTTTTCGTTATAAGTAGGATATTATTATTTGTTTATAATACCAGCCTATAAGAATGTTGACTAAAAATTATTTTTTGTCCTTCAGATAGATTATTAAAAAATATTGGACACGTATATTTTCTTTTTTACTTAATCAAAAGATTACAGTAATTTTTGCGTGATTCTCAGATTTAACAATTAAACATAATCTAAAATATTCATCTATTAAGTTATTAAGAAAATGCTCTAATTTAACACATAATTTTTCCAAGTCATTAACACTACTCGTTTAGACGTGATCTTCAGTATAAAATCATTAAAAGTTGGTCGGATCGTCGCCTTAAACCCACAACCTCGCGTATCAGGGGGCCTACTCTCTAAGTCCGTCAACGAAGATACGGGTGAATTGTCCGAAACTAGTCCGATTCTTCAGAATGAATCTTACACCCGATTAAAGTTTTTCGGATGGGCAAAAACACACTGGGAGTAGGACTCAAATCGTGTAGTCATTCATTCTTAGTTCGGGCCCCAATCTAATCTTATGTCCCGTAAGTGATACCTACCTATGGAGTAGGTAACACCCGTAATTTCGGCGAAAACCATGGACGTCGTGGTTAGGTAGTAGACCCCAAGAGGCGAGGCCACTGGGCCATCTTGGTATTATGTAGGTATTATTATTTGTATCAAATTGTGATATTATTCTGTTATGATATCCATACTTCATCATGCCTAGCCTTTTTCCCACTTATGTTGGGGTCGGCTTCCAGTCTAACCGGATGCAACTGAATACCAGCATTTTACATAGAGCGACTGCCTGTCTAACCACAACCCAGTTACCGGGTAATACTAAAACCTCTTTGTACCCGTAACGACTATCAAAGGTCTTCGAATAAAAACTTTCCGAAGTACGGAGAGGTCTCAGTAGATATGTATGTAATGGTTGGTCACCCATCCACGAAAATGACCTCGCCAATCGTTGCTTAACCTTGAAGATGCAACTAGCCCCATAACCATTTATAACTTTTATAAACGTGAAATGAAGATCTTTGTTCTATAATACACACATCAAAAGTGTCTAGGGATCAAGTACGTTTTAGAGCATCGCCGCAATTGAGGATTATTTTTTGGATCGTTATTGCTTATTTTTATTTATTTATATATTTAATACGTCAAGCACAGAAATGCACAGAGGCGGACTTAATGCCATAGGCATTTTCTACCAGTCAACCTTTGGGTGATGCAGAGACAAACAGTGGTAGGTGCAATTACGAGAAATTGAGGAATATTTTTTAAGCAAACTTTAAATATAATATATATGCCTAATTATATATAAATATAAGCACAAATAAACATACATAAATATACGAATATACTAAAACATAATATAAGCATAATATAAATAATAAAACATAATAAAATAACTAAAGGATAATCGGATGGTTGCCATCCTGATTTCCTGGGGGAGCGCATTATTACATGCTCTGTGGCATTCCATAGAGAGATAGACTGAACGAAGAAGGAAGAATGAATGAAGTCTGTGCGGTGAGTGGGACATTGAAGAACGCGATTATTTGATGACCGTAGATTTTTACTATGGTTGTCACAAATGTACTAAAAGTGGGGGGCTAGATAACTAGGGGAAGTGGGAGAGTCAAGAAGTGAAAAAAAGGTGGTCAGCGCCCTTTGTTCTCTGCGCTGACGTATGGGCAACCACTTTAGAAGCGACCGATGCGCAGAAACATAATCATATTTACGCAGATTGAAAACGAATCGAATGCAGTTATTGAGAAGACGCTCAAGTTTGTAGAGGAGATCTGTATTCAAGCAGGAATACGTTGATGTTACGGGTTGTAAGTACGGTTGCCTAGCATACTGTTAAAACAGTATTATACTGTTTTTCACTCTAAAATATTGTTTACTTTTGTTTGTTCAACAAAAATAAAGTATATGAATATACTGTTTTCACTGATATCCAAAGCTAAACCTAACGAAAATAAAGGAAGTCGGCGGCAAAAATCGAAAATACAAAACCAAAGACACCGACTTCCGAAATTAAATAGACCTATTTTTCATTTTGTAGTGTTTTTTTTTTTGAAGTCTGTATTTTCAGAAATACTGTTTATTTTCTCACTTTGACCGTAAATACTTTATTTCTTGTACAAAAGTTGGCAACCCCAGTTGTAAGTTCAATCAATCAGTCAACCCAGCCTATCGCAGTCCACTGCTGGACAAAGACCTCTCACAGGTTGCGCCACAAGAGGCTGTCCTCCCCCTTCCGCATCAAGTCTGTCCCAGCCACCTTTTTAAGGTCGTAGGTCCATCTAGCTGGGGGGCGTTCCACACTACGCTTGCCGATACGCGATCTCCACTTCAGGACTCGTCTGCTCCACTGGCCATCGGTCCTTCGAAAAACATGGCCAGCCCGCTGCCACTTCAGCTAGCTTGCTCTGCAAGCTATGCTTTAACTTCGGTCGTTTTCCGCAGCTAGCTGGAATCGATCATACTGATCATTCGATTCCTGCTTGAAGTAAAGTAAAAAACAAGTACCTAGGCAAGTTTACTTGTCGATAATATTACCTACGATTTCTAATCCTGAGTTTGTATTCATAGAATAATCATAAAATTAATTCAAAGGAACTATATACAGTACGCAATATCGTTATTACAATTTGATTAGCAACAAGTTTTGCAATTCTAATTAGTCAATAGCAGTGATTACGTTAGATGAAACAGGAATTAACGGCTAACAATTTACATAATAATATTTATGAATGCGAAATATGCGAATTTAAAACGAAAGTACATTTAAACAATTTGTAACATTGGCAACTTTTCATATTAAAATACTGCACATTTACATAATTCTTCTTAATAAATTAAATTTAAAAACATTTTATTAAAATTTATTATAACGCCATCTATACTAAATATTAGAAAGCTTAAAACAAAACTGTCTCAACGCGGTTTAGTAATCTGTCAACAGATGGCGGAACAAGCTACACAATACTACCAACATAACGATACGAACTGACGCATGTTCGTTCAGAAATTACTTGATCGGTCTAAAATTAAATATTTCTCAGTAACTTCAAAATTCAAACCGTTATTACTTATCAGGGTAATGTGCAAGGGCGGATTCAGGATTTATTTCTGGGAGACATGGACCAGACAGTTATGAAGTGTCTGCCATATCTTGTATTACACTATACTGTTTTTGGGATTCATTCTTTTTCAATGAAGATATAGTAACCTACTTCTTCAGTGTTCATCATTGGAGACATTGTCTTGATAGATATGCATTCAGCCAGTCCAATCAGACGATTCAATTACATTTGACTAAAAATGTCTGGGGGGGTACGTGTTACAACGAAATATCATACAATATTACAAGAGAAAGAGCTCGACATGCATAGAAACAACTGTGGTACGGTGTTACCTTGCTAAACCACGCTGATGCATTTTCTGCAAGGCTATTGGCAATATTTGCCACCAGTCCAGTTAAGAAAAACAAATGAGTCCTTTTTTTTTTGGGTGGGAAATTATCAAATAACTTCTCCCGCTCTGGGTGGAGCGGGAGGGCATGTCAGACGTTTACTGACTAAAACCCACCCGTGTTCCTTCCGTTGCCTGTACGTTGCCAGGGGCCACGGTATCCCTTTCGGACTTTCCCGCAACCCCGGCAGACAAATGATAGTCTTTCAGTAAAAAAAAAAAAAAAAAATACTATTACAGAATAATTTAAATTAATACTTACTTATTTTGAAGACTCGGTAAAACTCCCTAGAATAGACTCCCTAGACTCCTACATACTTTCTTTTTAGCTGCATCCTGTGTGTTTATATGAACCTATTCCTACCTTACATTATTTATATGTTTTCCTGTACAGTGCTGGTTTTAGCACTACACTACAGGCACCCTGTGGGATATTTCCTCTCCACTCAAAATTTTAGCACCGCGTCACGGAAAGGTTAGGTTAGGTTTTATTTTAACCAGATAAGGAGTGACTGTCAAATAAGGCAGAAAAGTTTGAGAAATAAGAGAATGCGAGAATAATTTTCAGTTTTCTACATGTTAAAATACTCCCTTTATTTATTTTCTTCTTATTGGGCACCCTAGAAGTACGTGGAAGAGATATTTTTTTAAATATTTTGACCACCTAAAAAAACAACAATATTCCATTTTATTCAGTATTCGTAGATAGAGAATGCGCTAGGGATGCCCGATCTGAATCGATCTTTTAGAAGATCGATTCAAGGCAATACGATCTACCAATTTTTTGAATCGATTCAACATAATGCGATCTTCGCTCGGATCGAATCGTATGCCTGAAAGATCGTAAGAAAAAATCGTATCTACAACATTGTTATTTAAGTTATGAATTATGATCTTTGATAACACTAGCATTGTAGCGGGGACAGAGTATTCACAACAAACTAATATTACACCTAAGTACCTTCATTGAAATTAGTTTCAAGTTACCTAAGACTGCCCGCAGAGATGAAATATGAAATGAAGGTATGTGTTAATATTTTGTTTATTTTATACCGCTGTTTATATTAGTGTTATAAGGAGAACGTTCTCTAATTCGTTTTTCTTTCATTGTACATATTATTACTACGATACGATACAAAGGTGTTTAGCGTAACATATTATTGTAAAATACTGTTAATATGGCTCCGCCAATAAAATCAGACGTTTGGACTTTAAAGTATTTGGCGATTGTCGCAACATCTGTTCCTTCAGAACGCCTGTTTTCCTTAGCTGGAAACACTTTGACCGATAGCCGTAATAGGCTAGATCCAGTACGTTTGTCCAAATTATTATTTATGAAAAGTTTAAATGAAGACATAAACAACTTTGCATGCAAACTGTGCCTTTTTAATATACCTTTATAATTACGATACGATCTTCAGAGATCGAATGAGATCGATTCAATGCAATACGATTCAGATCGTAGATCGATTCACAGAGTTGCGATCCATTACGATCCAAAAGATCGATTCAAAGCTAAAGATCGGGCATCCCTAGAATGCGCTAAGTTATGTATTCTAATCATTTTGACAGGCACAGAAAACTTTTCGAACGAAGTTTTCCGCAGTTTGACATTGACAGTGCCAGTCTTCGTCAGTCAGACAGTTTGGCATTTTTGGTAGCACTGTGCCGCGCCGCGATTACTCAACGACGCGTTGTGGTCGGTTATCGTCACTCACGGAACCAATTATAATTTACAAGTTAGTTTGAATTGTAGTGTACGTGTGCAATAATAATAAAACAAAAAATATTTTACTGTTAAAACTTTAAACAGTGTTGCAGTGCTATTGTGTTGTCAAAGTGTTAAAAATACTTTTTGTTTCGTGTTTCAAAATAGTGAAGTGAATCAAGATGAGTAATTTCACAAAGTTTATCAAAACTACGCCAATCACGGATGACTACGAGATCTCCAATACAGTACTCGGCCTTGGTATCAATGGAAAGGTAAGTTTTCAATTGGAAAGTTATTTTGTTTTTAAAAACTGTTATTCAAATTGTTGTTTACATAATGACGTCACGTTTTAAAATTAACTTGTACCCGTTAATACCTTTATCTCATCACGCCGGAATGACAAAATAATTAAAATTAGCTCTGGTTTTTAAATCTTCGCGTCGCGAGGTTTGCGTCATAATGGAATGATGTTTTTTTTCTTGTTTTAAAGTTTCGCGGAATAAGACTATGATGTTGACTGAACAACAAACGTACCTACAGATTCAAATTACTTAAGAATAAACGTAGGTATCTTCACGCGTTTTAGACCTACGCGGGAATCGGAACGAGTCTATGGTTTAAATCACTCATATATCAGATAAATAATGCGAGAGAAAAACGTTTTGTACAGACGCCAGCAGGTCAACCTACCCGAAACTGTCAATTTTTTTCAATCAACTTTGAACCTTATAACTTAGTGATAAAGTTGAAAATCTATTAAAGAAATTTGACAGATTGTAGTAGGTTGATGTGCTGGCGTCTGTACATATTGCACAATGATTGTCATTGGAAATGTAGAGACAATACTGATAAATTCTTGAACTAAATCTGATGACAAATAAATAAAACTCAGGGATTTCCTAATGAAGAAATCAGGTTTTTCCAAATTGTAGAAAACTTGTGTTAAAACCCAAGAAAGTTTGTTGCCTTTATTTGGTGTGTAATAATAATAATGTAAGTACTCAAATGTGAACTCATTTCCTTTTCCTGTTTATTGATTAGGTGAAAAAAAACTTTGAAACATTTAAAGTTGATAACACACTGCAATAATTGAAACCTTCTTCCTGTTTCTAAAAACTAAGAAAAGAGGTTTCACTTTATCAAAGTTTCTAATTTAACTTCAAAGAGTCCACAACTTTTTATATAGTAGCTCATAGTTAATAAAAAAATAAAATAAGTACTTTATGGATCCCGCATTACAGTAGTAGGTATTCCAAAAAACTAGGTACATCAGAGTACCTATTTATGTTAAATTGCTCATATTAAAGTTATTGAACTCAATTATCGTCTCCATTGTACACAAACAACTAACAAATTATGTGTTCCTAGTATTTCATTTACTGCTTTACACTCAATTTGCGTGTGAACAGAACAATGTAATAAACACTGTTGTCATTTCACACTCAATTTGAATATGTTTAATGATTCTTTGATGACAGTACTACCTGTTCTTTTATGAATGACATATACTATACAACTTACCATTTTGTACAGACTATTTTGGTGTATTAAAAGTGAGTAATTACTGACCCATTCAACGCCCAGTGCGTGTGATATTTTGAAATTCTTTACCTTGTCATCCTTTGAACATCTCACTATGAGATAAATCGAGATGTAAATTAATATTGCTCACGGTACTTTTGAATGGAACCGTTTTTCTTTTGTTATCTCGGGATATACTACATACAACCTGTAAAAAAAACCCTATCCGATCCGTGATGGTGTTGTTCGGTATCGTACTGAGAGTATATTTATATTTATGTGGTAAATTGAAAAAAAAAATCGTATTTTTTTTTTATATGGGCAATTTTTACAGGGGGTGCGAGCGGGCGTCGTATAGCGGTGTCTACAAATCATAACTTGTGACCCATGTTGATAATTTGATAATTTTAAATGAATTTGGGGTAATTTTGGCACCAAATTGTGATTTTTAAGTAGCAATTACTTTTTATTTTAAATAATAATTAGATTAGGTAATGTTATTGCAGTACCTATATGCCCCTTTCGGATTGGACAGGGTTTTTTTACATAATATTGTATTGACTTCTCAGTGAGAAGTCAGCTTTAGCCTATTCATGTCATGACTGTAAATTGTGTACAGTCGCTAGCAGGTCAACCTACCCGAAACTGTCAAATTTTCCCAATCAACTTTGAACCATATGCTTTAATGATAAAGTTGAAAATCTATTAAAGAAATTTGACAGATTGTAGTAGGTTGATGTGCTGGCGTCTATACATTGGTTTATACAGGAAAAGGGGAAAATTACCATCTGGAATATTTATAAATTATAAGTGTATTCAAATGCTAATCTAACCTTAGTCAGTCCTAAATTCTTTTGATGATAAAATATTTAAAATAATACGTAAATATTTATGTAATTGTTTGTTACAGTGTGATGTTATTAAAACATACTTAATAACAAACTAAAGTTAAGTTTATTGCAATAGACTCTCCCCTATTTCTTGGTACAAATTACCAAATAACTTCTCCCGCTCTGGGTGGAGCGGGAGGGCGTGTCAGACTCTTACTGACCAAAACCCACCCGTGTTCCTTCAGTTGCCTGCACTTTGTCAGGTTCAGTAGTTGGTTGGTTGGTTCAGGTCAGTACGTTGCCAGGGGCCACGGCCACGGTATCCATTTCGGACTTTCCCGCAACCCCGGCAGGCATCGGCCCTAGCGGACCCCGTCAGTTGTGCTGACATCTCTTAGAAGAGGCACGCGTGGAACACAACGCGCCGTCGACCCGGGCCTGGTCCTTATCGGACGGCGAGCTACCCATTGCTCACTGTCCGCAGGCCCGCACTAACGCTGGCTGGGATACCCGACACTGCCTAACTGCCTACCTCTTTAGGGAATACTTGACAAGCGCAACGTAAGAAGAGATACCATATTCATAACGATACACGTGCGAACTATCTTAGGCCTAACCCGCACTGCGAATCTTATTCGCACTATTTATATTCAGTATACGGCATTACAACGAGTGAGAATTTTAAATCGCCAGTGCGTGTAGATACATAAGACCATGTGTTACAGAACAGCGATAAAAAATTCGCGCGATTTTTAATAGCAGTGCGGGCTAGGCCTTAGTCTTGTTTAAACAATAACAAACAAAAAAGACGTTACCCATTATTATATTAGCAATGACTCAGACCGGTTCTGCTAGTTCACAAAAAATATGTAAATAGTGAGAACTGACTGCGAAATATTAATTCTTAGGCACCTGTCCCACAGCCAAGGAAGCGACAGGCTATCAACAATTTTCTCGCTCAAGAAACGCATAAAAGATTGTAGATCCAGTGTATTTAAAAGAGATACAAATAATAAATAAGGGAAGATTAGTTCTCAAATATCATGATTTCATGAAAAAGTCATTCAATGGAACAAATTTGACTTAGAGAAATGTATTCTTTCTAATGATTATAATCCTGTAAATACATATATGTATATTTTCGCGACTCATATTTTGATCAAAATACATCCTGACACGTGGCCTGCAAATTGCATTTCTCAATTGAAAATTTGAATTTAGCGGGCTACCACTGCGGATCCACCTTTAGGCCTGCCACATACATACGGCATATATATTATATTAATAGTTTGTAATAGGTATATGTGTATCTTTATAGCTACTTTAAAAAATATTCCTCAATTTCTCGTAATTGCACCTACCACTGTTTGTCTCTGCATCACCCAAAGGTTGACTGGTAGAAAATGCCTATGGCATTAAGTCCGCCTCTGTACATTTCTGTGCTTGAAGTATTAAATAAATAAATACGGAATTACGAAGGCAGTAAATCGAGGTTATATAATACACGTACAGCAGTTCTCCGTTCGAAATTTTGTTCAATTCCGTATGTATGTGACCGGTCCAATAGTTGATCGTTGACTGTTCACACCGCCGGCGAGTACTCGTTTGTCGCAGCGACAAGAGCTGTCAAAGAGACTACTTGCTCAGCGACGCTCGTTTGACTCGCTGACAGACTCACATTTGGTACAAACGGCTACACATCAAGTTATACATTTCCAGTTCAAGCTGACCTCGCATTGTACGGAAATGCTATACAATGCGAGATCAGCTTAAACTGGAAATACGCATACGAGCGACTAATCGCTCATCACCGACGCGCACTCGTTGCACATTGCTCGCCAACTCTACTCGCTTCCCGTTAATCGCTGGCAGTAGGACAGGTGCCTTAGAGTGAGGTCATACATGGCAGAGTCCAGTTTTGTGGAAATATTATTTCATTGTCATTAATCTTGTTTTTTTTAGTTCTGTAGCGGCGGGGACTTTTTAAAATTATTTCCAAATTTAGTCACGAACTTACGATATATTGATTAGATCTACGTAAAGTTTTTTATTATTCGTATTTTTCGCCGGGAATTCTCATACCATTTGGCAAGATTATAGTTATAGTTCCAAAATATTTCAAATACCAAAAATAAAGTAATAATAATTACCTAGAAGTCAAACTCTCATCAAAAACCAGTCAGAAGACTGGTTGAACACGCTATTAGCCTATAGCTTCGCGGAGTCAAAAATCAATCTGTCTAGCCTTTTCCCAACAATACTGAGGTCGGCTTCCAGTCTAAGCGGATGCAACTGAATACCAGTATTTTACATGAAGCGACTGCCCAAGCTCTCCAACCCAATTCCTGGGTAACACGATACCCCTTGGTAAGACTGGTTGTCAGACTTGCTTTGGCTTTGGACTACCCGTAAAGATCTATGGATGACAGCCGGGACCAACGGCTTAGCGTGCTTTCCGAAGCACAGATAGTTCATCAGATAGATCGTAGATAAGATCGAGTTTAGGTTATTATTTATCTGTGTACCCACATAATCTGTGCGCCCTAATTATAAATTGTTATTTAAGTGTTTCTCAGTACTTAAGTGAATTTATGTAATTCTTGAGAGAATAAAGTTGTTCTTAAACCAAAATCATATTGCGGTAATGGATGGTCACCCATCCACGAACCGACCGCGGCAAGCGTAGGTTAACCTTCGATCGACGATAGCTTCGGGGAGTACCCATGAGTGTGGTATTATTCCCACATGATTTACCATCGAGGGATGGCATTATTCAACTCCGACTAACGTCGATCGACGCTTAGCTCGTGGCTAAGTAATAACAGCCACACGATTCATCGATCAGGTTAAGCTACGCTTGCCGCGGTTGGTTCGTGGACGGGTAGCCATCTTTACATACCAAGACCCCTCCGTGCCTTGGAAAGCACGTTAAGCCGTTGGTCCCGGCTGTCATTCGTAGATCTTTGACAGTCGTGACGGGTCGTCAGAAGCCCGAAAGTCTGACAACCAGTCTTACCAAATGGTATCGTATTACCCAGTAACTGGGTTGTGGGGGTCAGATAGGCAGTCGCTCCATGTAAAATACTGGTATTCAGCTGCATCCGGTTAGACTGGAAGCCGACCCCAACATAGTTGGTAAAACGCTAGGCAGATGATGACTAACGTCGATCGATCGATGTTCTTCAGCTGCTGTATTTAATGAGAGTTTCGCTTCCATACGAAGAATCGTTTCTTTTTCTGTACAAATACAAATTTAGGTGACGCAATTTCAATTTTTACCTTTTATACATTTGCTTTTCGCACTCCTCATCAACCACAGCTGGGCTTCACCCACTGCTGGACATAAGCCTCTCTTTTCTTATGCCAATTCCCACGCTCCTGTGCCAGTCTATAGCTTGTTCACTCTGAAATGACGCGCCCCACTACCGCATTACCGTGTGCTTAAATGCGGTAGTGAGTCGCGTCAGTTCAGAATGGACAAGCTTTAAGCCTTGTGCAGACTGGCGCAACGCGACACCGGTAATTGTTCTACCGTAAAGTTTTCTTAGGGATTGTTTTGTTAGAATCGTGTCGCGCCAGTCTGTACGTGGCCTTAAGGTGGGTACGTCCCACCAAGGTCATGGACGATGCACGACGAAAAACGATAGTAAAATGGTCTCGACGTACGTCGATCATTATTATTAATGCTTGCTGGATTTGCATGACCATCTTGATGGGTTTGCGCTGGGTGTGCGCACAATACTGTGTAAGCTACGTCCAGCGCCGCGGCTTCGCGGGACGTACAGAGAGATGAATACATAGTCGCTTTACATTTCGCACTACTTACATGAAATTAGAATAATTGTGGAGACGACGCGAGGCGGCGACGCCGACGCTAAGACGGTGAATTTCGTAAATAAAATATAATTTATTTCTGGCGCTACAGCAATATCAATATGATACGTTGTACCGTGTCCCATCAAATCTATCTTTGATAGCTTATCTTTGAATTACGATTAAACGATCGATAAAGTTTATACATCGGTATTTCTAATGGGTACAACGTTCCTTTTTGTCAATTTACGCAAGTTTAAATAATCTTACAAGGTCCAAACCAGGAAATACCACATGAAAGTTTTGAAGTGAAAATTCAAAATCAAACTCAAACTCAAAGCATTTATTTCAATTAAACCATTTACAGGCACTTTTGAATTGTCAAGAAGTCGGTCAGTCAGAAATATGAAGCTATTCGCCCATTCCAAAGCGTAGTAGGTACCTATGGAGAAGAACGGGCAAGAAACTCCACGGACACTCTTTTAAATAAAAAAATTGATACAAAATATTGGTTCCATCATTCATGTTCAAATTATGCATGTGAGAACAATGTAGAAAGACGTCCCAACTGACGGCGCCCGTTCACGAACATAATGCATGGATCAGCACCATTCAGCTCAACCATTTTGAAGGGAGCTAAATGATCCAACACACGCGCCACCATCAGCGAGACATCTGAGTGAGCATGACATACTCACAGCCGCCAGGGCACATTCAAGTCAATGAAAGACATATTATCCGGTAAATGGTAGCTCTTTAGTACATAGTACTCACACCTGTGCTATACAATTATATAGGTACCTAATACAAAGAAGATTGAGTTTATACAATACAAAGATGGTCTTACAATCTTCAGCAGCTCCAACAGGTTTTTTTTAAATGTTATTTAATTAGTTGTGGTTGTGGAGCAGGACCAGCATACAATATAATTACCAAACTATCATACCTTGGCCACGTGCTTCAAGGTACTATTTTTCTCATGCGTACTTTGACGTAGTGTGTCAATCTACTCAACAGATAATTTACCAGGCCCTAGTGTGAGTTTATTTTAACCATCTCGATTTTACGCATCGACCGCGTTTGGCGCTCCGATTGGCCGTTCACTGGTGAAGGCAGGCCGGCTGCCAATCGGAGCGCCGAACGCGCTCGATGCGTAAAGTCGAGATGGTTAAAAGAAACTCACACTAGGGACGCTGACTGTACGTGCGACTGACATGACCCGCCCTGTCCTTTTTTTTTTTTGGATGGGAAATTATCAAATAACTTCTCCCGCTCTGGGTGGAGTGGGAGGGCGTGTCAGACTCTTACTGACTAAAACCCACCCGTGTTCCTTCCGTTGCCTGTACGTTGCCAGGGGCCACGGCCACGGTATCCCTTTCGGACTTTCCCGCAACCCCGGACCCGCCCTGTCCTCCGGGGTAATTTCTTAACACGTCAGACCATATAAAAAACCAAGACATACCATAGTCAACAGTGTCGAGAGGTCGGTGTATGCAATATGCTGTGTATGCACAGAGTTGAGGTGTAGTTTTGGCATGCTTCACTGTAATGTTCGCAGCTAGCGCTGCCTTGGTTGGCTCGCTTCCCTTGGTTTTTTATTTGGTCTGTGCGTAACACACAAAATGACATTTGATCACAATGGGTACCATCTTGACAGTTCACCCAAGTTCATTGCGTCATTTACGTTGTTGAGCAGACCTATTTTTCAAACCTATAAAGCAATGTCCTTCAAAACTCTCGGATTTTCATTGAAACTGGTGCTACGCATACGCAATGCTGGTTGAAAAAATATAGACAGTATTTTCCGAAAAAAATAAATTAGCACACGTCGATGATGCACCTGTAATTGTCCTACTGCAGTCAAAAATCTCGCCTACAGACAAGGACAAGGAAAACGCTTGCGTATTGTGTAAGCAATTTTCCTCGACTACATTTTGCTTCCCGTAACTTGTGATCTCACTATGATCCCCTAAAGATCACACAATCGGCAGTTTCGCAATAATAATGAGCCCGTTACGAAAACCTAACAGTTTTCCTCAATCGACTTCTGCTGTCAAAGTCAAAGTCAAAGTCAAATCATTTATTTCAAGTAGGCCCATATAAGGCACTTTTGAACGTCAAAAATTTACAAAAAAATTAATTGATTCTAGTTGCCCCTTCCAAAAGGTAGTTTTCGTATGGAGAAGAATGGGCAAGAAACTCCACCGTTACTCTTTTAAAATGTTTTACAATATTTTGTATGAGTACATTAGTTATATAATTATATGTGAGCACCTAGAATAAAATTATTATACCACAATAGGTAAAAAAAAAAAAATTAAGAATTAAAAATGAAGCAACAACAGATAAACTAATTATGTGATAGATACATGGTGCTCACATATTTACAAACATTGTAAAAGTAGACGATCCTCCTAAGATTCCACAATTTATAAGTCAGTGTGCGAGGAATTGGTCATAGAATGTAAAAACAATGTCATATAATAAGAAATAATAATAAAATATACCCTTAAATTTGCAACCAGTTTGATTTTGCTGTGTTGTGCAATATGGCACAATTAACGGCATAAACATTGTAATGGCAAAACATTATTAATTACGTCGCGTCGACTTCCTTAAATAGTCTAAGATAAATAAGGACCCGCCAAAAGTATAATTATTTAGGTCGTCTGGATTCTACACCCATGCCTTTTTCATTCAAAAGCATACAATCAACATGACGTCCATCTTATTGCACTTG
Source organism: Xanthia icteritia (assembly GCA_949128155.2). Classification (NCBI taxonomy): domain Eukaryota; kingdom Metazoa; phylum Arthropoda; class Insecta; order Lepidoptera; family Noctuidae; genus Xanthia; species Xanthia icteritia. The sequence goes on along the minus strand of OX421959.2, from coordinate 6,639,650 downwards.
ACCGGCGATGTCGGTAATTCGGCGTCGCGTCATCTCGTTCTCGTTGACGTTGAGACCACGGTGCGGTGGACAAACGGCCTTATAGTATACTATTAAGCGTCGTGCAGACTGGCGCGACGCGAAAGCGCGACGCAAATCAAACAAAACCATTTCTAAGAAAATTTCACGGTAACAATTACCGGTGTCGCGTCGCGCTAGTCTGCAACGAGCCTTTAAGAGGGAACAAGGCCTACGAGGTATTTGAGAAAGATTGCCGACGATTGCCGTCTTCTTACCTCAAGTCTGCCCCAGTAGAGTGCGATAGGGACAGCTACAGCTCAGACCAATTATATCACAAAAAAAAAACATTTAAAATTTTACATTTTTTTTACATTAAAATTTTAAGAAAGAGTATGTCTAGGTTCCTATCATTTTCTTTATTAAAAAACTTTTCGAATTTGTCTGGTACTCCTCTAATCGCGGCGGTAAAAATGGGGCATTTTTGTAATTTTTGGAAGGTCATATTTTCTTTACCGGTAAGTTGCTGGAAAAAGGAAATAACAGGGACTCGACTACAGTATACCTTGGTTTTATGAAAAAAAAATGATTGCTCTAGAGGCATTATTCAGGAAGAAAAAAGGGGAATACATTTGTATGGAGAATCGCAGGCCCTGTTCCCTCTTAACCTTTCGTATGCCGTAATTACAGAAACAATTAAATAGTCATTGTGTCTCGCGTGGATCTATACGAAGTAACCCTTCGTATAGATCCACGCGAGATATTTAATATACAAAACTTACCTATAGTCATGACATGTCAAGAGTTCGCTTAAACCTTACGTCAATGACATTCGCATTACGTGCGCTCGTGATTTGCAATGACTATACTTAGATTTACCTATTTCTACGTAATTAAGTAATTCTAAAATAGAATCAACTAGTTTTTCAATTGAATTTGTTTTTCATCTTTGAGCATTGTTTTCTTATCAAAGATACGAACGCAACGCAACTCTTACACATAATTGCATAAAAATTGCTATGATAATGCAGAAAGTGGACAAATATGAGTCATAGAAATTTTATCATAAATGTCGTTAAATTATTCACGTATGCTTGAAATAGCACAGTCAGCGCTGTCAATAATTTATTATGATTATATCTGACATTATCAAAAAAATAATCTTTGGTTTAGAACTTGAAATTCAAATATCTTGTCTAGGGCACGCCTTTTTTTTTTTTTTTTTGGGTGGGAAATTGTCAAATAACTTCTCCCGCTCTGGGTGGAGCGGGAGGGCGTGTCAGACTCTTACTGACTAAAACCCACCCGTGTTCCTTCTGTTGCCTGTACGTTGCCAGGGGCCACGGTATCCCTTTCGGACTTTCCCGCAACCCCGGCAGGCATCGGTCCTATCGGAACCCTTCACTTGCTGACATCTCTTTGAGGGCACGCCCTAAAGAACTTTTTCAAACATCTTTCTTCATTATTCTCCATATCCTAATTTCTTTGTGGTCGGCGCAACCTGTCTTTTTCTTCCATACTTCTCTATCAGTCGTCATCTCGGTAGTCCCCCCCTTTCTAGCCATATCATCTTTCACACAGTCCATCCATAGTTTCTTCGGTCTTCCCCTACTCTTATAGCCATCCAAATCATACTCAAAACTTTCCTCACGACATTTTCCTTCATTCCATCGCATGTTGATAACATGAGAACTAATTTCCACACGATTGAAGTGGAAGTATCATATGCCCCGTTTTGCTTCTAAACGAAATATTATTTCTTCTTTGCCCCAACATAGTTGGAGAAAGCTTAGTGCAGACTAGCGCGACGCGACACCGGTTATTGTTAAGCGTCGTGCAGACCGGCGCGACGCGAATCTAAAAAAAAAAAAACTTCACGGTAGAACAATATTACCGGTGTCGCGCTGCACGAGCCTTTATACCGTGAAACTTTCTTAGAAATTGTATTGTTTGAGTCGCATCGCGCCGTCGCGTCGGGTCGCGCTTAACGACATGTAACGACATATACTCATTTTCGGGGAAATCCTATCGCCATTAGATAACTTCGATTTCACTAATGACAAATGTTGTTGTGTCGTGTTGGACTTTGAAATGTGACGAATAACGCCAGGTGAGTCATTAAAATTATTTTCGACACATTCAAAGTAATTTTGGGTGATGGCTGAATCGTTGGGTATGTGTCGTCATTCGTCTTTTATTTCTATAGTTCGTTCACCTCTCGATATTTTTAGCCGTTTTCCTTCAAAGGTTGGAATGTCTTTCATCGTTGTTTTTGATAATGCCCTACATTAACAGTAGCAACAGCTTTTCACACAGCGAGTTCACAGCTTTGATTCTCTATCTAGACATATTTATATATTTTTGTTTGTGCCGTACAGTGTCGCATAGTGCCGTAAAGTGTCGCACAGTGCCGCATACTGGTGGAATCGCGCCTTTACTTTAGAAGGTACTCATCAGACATCAGGCTAGTGTAGGCGAAAATCTAAAAATGACAATGAATATTCCATTGAAGCAATTTTAAACTTTGCAAGAAACATGAATATTTATCAGTAAACTGTCCACCTACCCTCTAAAGGCTGTAAACAAAGTTTTAAATAACCTTGTTAGCAAGATCAATCAATCTTTGCTATAATCATAACAATTTGCAGACGCTTGTTTGAAAATACAGATACAGTCTAAAGGTGGCCCACGGTGCGTGATATCATCCGTGGTAGCGCAGACACGTCCATCCGATCTGCGGTGAGTCGGTAACTCAAAGGTGTGGTGCGAGCTTCTTTTTCACTTTGCTTTTCGGAATGTCAATGAAATGGGCTGGTCTGCGTCCGTCTTCAATATCACGGACCGTGGGAAGAGCCTTGGTGCTTGGTGCTTGGCTGTCCGCGGTCGTCGGCCGTGCGGGCTGGTCCGCGTCCGTCCACCATATCAAGCACCGTGGGAGCCGCCTTTATGTCGGAATCTTCTAAAAAGCTGAATAAATATTATGAATTATGGATCTAACAATAACTATAATAAAAGGTCAAAGAGAAAATTACCACAAACTGGAGTATTTATGAAAATATTCGCATTATTTGACTTATAAATACAAAATCAAGTTTATTCCAAGGGCACAGGGTATATTTTGTATTTATAACGCGAAGTTTCCAGACGTATTATTTTTGATGGTCCCAATTTTTTGTTAATATCAGACAGGAAGATCCTGCTGCCGTACACCGTTATTCTTTGATATTGACACGAACTTTATATATAATAGCTCATATCGTGGCAAAATATTTGCCAAACAGCAAGGTGGTAACAGAACGGCGGGACAATTGTACTTCGGCTTCCTGTAGGTACCATCGGAGAAGTTCATATCTATACACTGTAAGGACTGCTTCTGCTTGCAGCGCTCAGCCGCTATAGAACCGGGGTGGTAACAGATGTGGTAATCGTGTTCACGGAATTTTGTTTTCAAACTGCTTAGATATGAAGTTTATTTGATAGTACGTGACGCCGGAGCCGTATAGGCCGGATCGCAAGTAAAGAAAAATTCAGATTAAATCATAATGAGTGAAAAATCTACGCGAAGCACTGTGGATCGAAAAAAGGCTCTCGAAGACATTGGAGCTTAAATTTTAAAGTGTCGGTCTTTTGTTTGAAATAGCTTCTAATAGCCAATGTTATGCATAAATATATCAAAAGGATACAATCTGGTAGGCAAATTGGCATTATTTTTTTTTGCAAAAGAAATGTATGGAGCTAATGCTTATATCTCCGGAACGGCGAGAATAGCCGTTAAGTAGTAACTATTTATTTATGATTTTTTGACATACTTCATATAACGAGATTTAGTGCGTTTTTTTTAATCGCCTCTATTCTGAAAAAAATCAAGTATATCAAAAAATCATAAATAAATAGTTCACACACAGCACATAACCATGAGCAAGGATATAACGGCTATAATCATTCGTATACACAAACATGCGGTCGGGCGTCGGCGTCGCGGCTCCGGGGTCGTATACAGGGAGCCTAATGATAATTTTTATGACAGTAATGTGCTAACTCACTCAGCAGTAGTCATCCATCAATGTACAGTTTCGGAAATATCTGTACTTACTCTGTATGCCATACTAATGTAGGGTCAATCACCGGTTCATTCAACTGGAGAGTCCCAACACCACATGTGGTAATCGTGACCAGTCGACATAACTGCTTATTGTCGAAGTGAGTTCATCTCGATTACTATTGGATCGAGCTGTCATTTATATTTTAGTTTTAAAAAAATCGTTTCTTTAATGACCCCTTTTAAAATGTAACTTAATTTATTTTTATTATTTGTTGTTGTTAGTGGCCATAGTAGTACCACCGAAGAAATTCATATCTATACACCGTAAGGACTATTGCTGCTTGCAGCGCTCGGTCGCTATAGAACCGGGGCGGTAACAGATGTGGTCATCGTGTTCACGGGATTTTGTTTTCTTCGATAGTACACACTCTTCAAGTGTGGACCTATTTCGGTTCAAAATACAGCCCTTCGACAGACGGACGGACAGCGGAGCCTTAGAATTGGGGTCTCGTTAACTAAACACGTTTGTATTTCTTGAAGGGTTAGCCTAGCCCACGTTCGCACGGACGTAATAAAATCGCGGCAATTTTTTTTTCTTCTTTGATTCTCAACGCTCTGCTTAACACCTAGAGTTGAAATTCCAGTGCGCGAAAAAATCCCGCCGCGATATTTTTACGTCCGTGTGAACTTGGGCTTAGACGGACGGGGATATGGAACAGACACGTTTCGCCAGTTATGTTAAATTAAAAGTCCCATGTAAAAGGGGGGCAAGCCTATTGACATTAATTGGGCACAAATCTAGACTCCGAACTGTTACTAAGAAATTGCAAATGGAAAAACCCAATGACACTTTCCCTACTGCGGGGATTGGGGATCGCGCTCAAGACCTCACGCTCAGCATCCTGACTCTCATTAGACCGATGAGACTAGAGAAAAAATCCCGAGCATGTTTTTCATTCTCGGGATTACAGGATTTTTTATGCGTAATTCCGGGATCCCGGGGCTGTCCCGGGATTAGACTATGTGGTTTCTAATTGGGCTCAAATGAAAAAAAACTTGAGTAATTTCTTAAACAATGTTTTAAGAGTATTGTATTGAAGTATTCCGAGCGGGGAAGTTCCTTATATCTAAGTTCTACGACATACATATTATTAGGGCTGTACCTGTGTAGTACGTATCGTGCGGCGTATTGAAGGGTGGTTTTTTGTCATTATGTAATAAGTGCTATTATAGACCATTTTTTCCAGCCTTTTAGCTTCCAGTTTTAGGTAGTTCTAGAGTAAACTGGTCTATTAATATATTCTAGGCAAGTTCATTGTCAAGGCGCAACGGACTACGGAATGCCAACTAGACCTGCCGGTGTATTCTGTAACCATCTCACCGTGAAAACTGAGGTGAAGTGAGCTCGGAGTGAGCTGTAAATCCCTAGCAGCAGGCGGAATGACAGCTCACTTCAAGCTCACTTCACCTAAGTTCTCACGGTGAGATGGTAACAGAATAGCAATGCTGTTTGTAGCAATCCCGAAAATCCCGAGATTAGTCAAGTACAGTCCCGGGATTTTCAGGATCGGATAACGGCCGGGATCCCGGGATTGTATTCTCTAGGTAAGACCGTCAAAATTTACCACCCAAAATTGTTTTTTTCTGCCAAAAATGGCAAAAACTGCTCATATTTGCAAACTCACTTCGCTTAGCACTCGATCAGCGTAACATTGATCTGTCATTTACTGTTACATGTTCATTGAACCGCAGTGCCCTACATTTATCATCACGAATATGACCTCAGAGAACAGTCACAGTTCATGTCTCGCTCATCCTTATAAATCATCCTGTGGGCTAGAAAGAGTACCCTATACTTTTGTCCCCTCTAGCAATAAGAATAATGTACAGACGCCAGCACATCAACCTACTACAATCTGTCAAATTTCTTTAATAGATTTTCAACTTTATCACTAAAGTATAAGGTTCAAAGTTGATTGGGAAAATTTGTCAGTTTCGGATAGGTTGACCTGCTGGCGTCTGTACCCAGGATTTTGTAATATCTATATTTAAAAGAGTGTCTTGGAGTTTCTTGCCCGTTCTTAACTATAGAGATCAAAGTTTTGGAATGGGCAACTAGCTTCAACTACCAAAACTGATCGACTCTTTGACAATTCAAAAGTGCCTGTAAATGGTTTAATTGAATAAATGCTTTGAGTTTGAGAGTTTGAGTTTCTAGCTCAATTTCGGCTATAGACAATTTATCATGAGGAGTATATAAGAGGAAGTCTGAAAGTGGCACTAGTTATGTGGAAATTGATTGTCATGGTATGTGATGCGAAGGAGTGAGAAAAATGTCGAGGAGTACGAATGTGGATGGCTAAGCTAAGAGTAGGGGAAGACCAAAGAAACGATGGATGGACTGTGTGAAAGATGATATGGCTAGAAAGGGGGTGACTACCGAGCTGTCGACTAATAGAGAAGTATGGGAGACGAAGACTGCGTCGACCCCAAATGAGGATAATGCAAGAGAATGATGAGTCATACAAACAAATACAATGTTAGTATTGTGAGCCGTTAACCAACATGTCTTCGGTTCACATTAGCTGAAACGGCCTCTGTGTTACTATATCGCTCTGTGAATATGACGTCACCCCACAGAGTACATTGACATCAATTATTTTTCCACGGTAAAGTAATACCTTTCCTTACATGTACACATTATGTCGGTATGGAATCTGAGTTTGTTATGAACGAGTTAAGAGGGAACAGGGCCTGCGATTCTCCATACAAATGTATTCCCCTTTTTTCTTCCTGAATAATGCCTCTAGAGCAATCATATTTTTTCATAAAATCATTGACTACTGTAGACACGTCCCTGTTATTTCCTTTTTTTCAGCAACTTATTGGTAAAGAAAATATGACCCTCCAAAAATTACAAAAATGCCCAATTTTTACCGCTGTGATTGGAGGACTACCAGACAAATTCGAAAAGTTTTTAACATACAAGAAAATGATAGAAACCTTGACATACTCTTTCTTAAAATTTTAATTTAAAAAGTATTTTAATCGGCTCAGTTTTCGAGGAGAAAAAAAGGGAATACGAAACGTAGATCTTTAATTTTTTTTTGTGATATAATCGGTCTGAGCTGCAGCTGGCCCTATCGCACTCTACGGAGGCAGACTTGAGGTAAGACGACGGCAATAATTTCTTCAAATACGTATTTTTCAAATTCCTCGCAGGCCCTGTTCCCTCTTAAGAATCTGTAATTTGTAAACAGTATACTGATTTATGGGACATTGCCAAGGTTCTCACAATTTTTATAGACTAGTCTGATGTCATGTTTTAGGATTGTCGATTGTACATGTGATCTAATACCGTCATTGAGTGTGTTGTAATTTCTGAGAGATTTGCCGTAACCTCTTGGGAACTGAGGCCTGACGGGCATTACTTTAATCAGCCATATTTATTTATGCAGACTTAAGAGCGTGCATTCTGAAAGTGGGCTACTTCGCAAATACCATGTCAAATATTTTGCTGTTTTAATTAATTTAGCAGTATGGAATTTTGAAATATGGCTAACTAGTGAACTACACTACAAATATTAATTATGAAATGCAATAATTAATATCGTAACTGAATATTTAGTGTTAGATGTAAAAAAAGCTATTTGTGCTAAACGCTAACACATAAGTAATAAAGTTTAATATCATGTGCGCCTGATCGTGTTCGAGCGCGCAACTAAATGGCGTAAGTCTCAATTTTTATTTCGTTCATAACTAAAGTAATAATTTATCTAGAGAAAAAATATCTTGTGGCCGGATAATAAAATATATTTTCTTACTGTGAATACTTATTTTAGACATATAAGCTGAGTAATCTTCATTTTATTTAAATAATATTTGAAAAAGGACATGTTTTTCGAATAAAAAACTAATCGAGCGAAAATGTTACAATTGCGTAACTGTCTTGTACATGGAAAGAAAAATACCCAATTGATCATAAATACTGACTGACGTGACTGTTTCAGAATATTAATGCAAATTAACATACAATTTAGGTACCCCCCTCCTCTTAAGTTTTAATCAGTCCTAGGAAAATTGGTAGCTACTCGCTAGTGACAAATGAGGAACCTTAGTGACTGGCTCATGTGAAAAACATTGCTGTTCTCACTCATTATCATTACGTCTCGAAATTGGGTTAGCGTGGGTAGACTAATTGCCTGTCCTTATCTCAGTTTCGTATGTACTTACTTTTTTGCTGAAGTAATTAATTTCGTACTTGTGCCTTTGAAGCTAGTGTTTCGTGTAACATGACTAAAATAACTCTCCCATTACTTTGGTGGTCCTACTTAGAAGATATAAAGGCAATTAAAACTAGGCCTGCCTCATTGGTCTAGTGGACGCAAGCGCTACTGCTCCTGGGTTCGATTCCCAGGTCGGCCAAGGTGTCATTGGGTTTTTTCCATCAGGAATTTCTCAGTAGCAGCCCGGAGTCTGGATTTGTGCCCGGTTGATGGCAATAGGCTCGCCCCCTTTTACATGGGACTCAAACATAACTGGCGAAATGTGGGTGTACTAAAGGTTCACCTCTGCCTATCCCTTTGAGAAATACAGGCGTGATGTTATGTTACATAAAACTACGTTCGTATAACTAAGCTATCAATCCATCTGCCTGCCTTTTCCCAACTATGTTGGGGTTGGTTTCCAGTCTAACCGGATGCAGCTGAATCCCTAGATCCTACGTTATATCGAAAATACTGCAGCATTCATTTTGAAATAAATATACGTTAACGTTGAGGTTTAATGTGAAGTACCTACCTACTATGTTTGACGAAAACACGATTCCATAATATGTTCTCTATAGAAAACAAAAAAACTAAAGTTACCTCCAAACGGAACAAGAAACCGCTGGTATTCAAAAAATACTTCAAATTAGATCATGGCACTGCAATAACTGAATGAACTATAAAGCAGATACTATGTTTTTTTTATATTTTAAATTACAATTATTTTAGCCGTAAAAATAAATTACCAAAACTATTGGCGCCTTGGAGCCTTCTCCTTGCCGCGCAGTCTCGCTCTCACTCAGCCCGCGAGCAGTATCGTGCGAGCGAGATAAAGAGTGAATTTGACCTGAGGTATTATGGACTCTTAATAGCGTTTATTTTATTGTGAACGTGGGCAACGCTAAGTAATATTACCAAATTAATCAACAGGTAAATATTTGACAGATATTTGCGATGGTTGTTTCGCTTTATCCTATGACATAACCGTAATACAGTTTAAAACTAAGCCACGAGGAAAAAATATTAACGAAATGGTCTCGCAATTTGTATTAGCAATAACCAATAACCGAATACAATCGGCTAATACTACTAAAAGCTAAGGTATTTGAACACAATAAGTTATTGTTAGGAGGCCTTGAAGGTGTGTATTGAAGAATTTATTGCATCGTGTTTTGTAGATTATCGTGTATGTGGACATCATGTATGACGTCATTATATGTGCACTTCTTTTGGATTGGAAATTATCAAATAACTTCTCCCGCTCTGGGCGGAGCGGGAGGGCGTGTCAGACTCTTACTGACTAAAACCCACCCGTGTTCCTTCCGTTGCCTGTACGTTGCCAGGGGCCACGGTATCCCTTTCGGACTTTTTCCGCAATCCCGGCAGATAATATGTGCACTTTACTTGTAGGATAGCGGGGACCATAACAAAATGTCAGAGCTATATGAGTCTCAAAATTAATACAGTATAGGAAGAGATTGAGAACAGAACAAAACTTTACTAAGTGCGCATTGAAAAGCACGTCAAACAGCCTGGGTTATGTACTGACCTATCAACTGGAATACCATCAATTGAAAAAAACACCACAAATGGGACGTCTTGATGTACCTAGTCAAGTAACAAAAAGCAGGTCGGCCCTCATTCGAGGACCGTACTCGAAACGCCAACTAGCACAGAATGCATCTACTGAAGGCTTGAGTTTCCGATTGCAAGATAAAACAGACAGACAGACAACGAAATGATCCTATAAGGGTTCTGTTTTTGCTTTTCATTTACGGAACCCTAAAAAGCTACTCCGGGAGGTTAGTTTAATACATGCAAATCACGGGTCTTTTAATTCCGTAAAAATACAAAACTACACTTCATTATAGCCATCGCGGCTCAGCTTCTGTGTATGATTTTGACCTGATATTCATATGACAGATTTCCCAAATAAAAATTACCTTTTTGCTGATGAAAAACCAGTTTAAACTAAGACCTTTTCCGAAGATAAAACAGGTCAAGCCTAACATTTTCTTAGGTAATGGGGTTCTATAAGATTGGGGCACCCCAAATAACACGACCCTATTCAAAGAAAAAGCAACCTTACCCGTGAAATAAGTGGATAGGTTTTACCTAGGTCACTTTAAATTAATCTTCTTTTGATCTTAACCCTTTCGTTCAAAATAAGATATTAAAATATCCACATCATACGCACCATTTTAGGGTTCCGTATACAATTTCCGTGCCAACGGGACCCTATTTCTAAGGTTCCGCTGTCGATAACAGGGCTGTATGTTTTGAACCATAATAGCTAGGTAGACACTTGAAACTGTACTACTATGGCCGTTATAACAACAAATAATAAAAATAAAATAAAGTTAAAAATTAAAGGGAACAAGAAGCGTGTTTATTTCAGCGTTTTTTTTTTACTAAGGTAATGGCGGGCACGGCTTTTATTTAGATATTGTTTTCGTTTAGTTACTTTTATTTCTGTCTGAGTATAGTTGTCAATGTTTTTGGTTGGTATTTTGGCGTGTGCTAGCTGTCATATGGCTATTAATTTATAATTTAAATTATGTTTTGTGTTGCCTAATGTAAATTATTTTGCATACTATTATATAGAATCATTTTTTTCTAACTGAACAGACAGCTGTGGTGCTGTGGAGTTTATTGCGCCACTTCTTCCCAGCTAAAGCACTAGGAAGTGGTGAAGGGTGGGCGTTTTGGGGGACTGTCTTATGAAATTTTGACGTTTGAAAAGTGCTGATTTTCAGCCTAGTTTGAATAAATTACTTTTGAATTTTAACTATTCAACAAAATATGTAGGGTTACGGAAACCCTTCGATTGCGAGTCCGACTCGAACATGGCCGCTTTTGCATGATGTCCCAAATAACACTGACCCTTTCTAATAAAAAAACAGGTCAACCGTAAAAATATTAAAGTGTTTACGACTTAGAAGTGATCTATTCCAATGTAAAAACAACTTACGCGTGAAATTTTAAATTTTTGGTCGGTAGGTTTCTCCGAAAACATCTTTGATCTTGAACCTTTCTTCCGAATTTAGTTTGCAGTACCCTAATTGGGTAATTCACGTTCAATCACAGGCTGTATCGTTTAACATATTGCTAATCCATTGCTTCATTAGATCGAAAAAAAAAATGCCCAACAACGTAAATAACACAATTAATGTTATTGAACTGTCAAAATGAAACATATTAGTCGTTATCGTTTACGAAAATGTGTTGCGTAATTAAATAGCAGATAGACGTTCTACGTAATATGTACCTGACCTTTGTTTAAAGAGGTTCTTGTTTATATTATACCTATAATGAAATATCAGGTATAATTAGAATTTTCCAAGAGACGCCTGGAAAATTCTTTAAGGTCAGTTTGGGGACAATTAGACTCTGAATGTCGTTGAAACAAAGTGTTCCAAGCGCCAATAAGGGTGTTTTCGCACCTGGTTTTAATTTGATGTTACGTAGGCCGTAGGCATTACCGCAACAAAAACATTTCATACCTCAATTTGCTTAGCATGATCCGCCGTTACATCGAAAATATTGCAGCATTAATTTTGTTATAATTATATGTTAAAGTTGAGGATAAATGTTAAGTACTATGTTTGACGAAAACACGATTCCATAAAATATTCTCGAATGTAAAAAAATACAAAGTTACCTCCAAACCGAACAATAAATCGCTAGTATTAAAAAAATACTTAAAATTTGATCATGAAACTTTGCATAATAACTGAACTGAATATTAAGCAGATGCTGTCTTTTTTTATAATTTTTAAAATATAATTATTTTCATTGTAAAAATAAATTACTTAAACTATCAGCGCCTTGGAACAACCCCACTCAGTTCACGAGCAGTATGTTGCGAGCGAGATAAAAAAGTGAATTTGAGCTGAGGTAGTATGGGCTCTTATTGCCCTTCAACGCCTACGATAGATTCGAAAGTTTCCCATGCTTTTCTGTGCCCTTAGAACGGCCATCTTTTTTATTTTAGTCGGCAAAAGTCCCACATGGCTTTAATACCTTTCCCAGAAAGAAATTCGTGATACATAAACTCACGCTTTTAATCCATGGGGGTAGGTAGAAACGTATATCCGTGATGATTAGACGAAAATAACGACGATATGACGCATCTCCCTAGATTAGTTATCTATTAAGGGAATCGTGACGCGGTGCCGAGTCATCGCAGGAAAACAAGACCTCGTGTTAATCGATCCTGATTTAGACCAGTTTCACGAAATACAAAGTAATATAAACATAGCTATTTCAAATAATTCCCTGTAGTAAATGCCAATACTGTATACCCGAATCAACGTAAACAAAATTCGGATGTAAACATCCATAATGGGCCCGCTGACCCTGACTTCATGCGGATGCTCTATATAACCCAATCACGGTACATCCGTCTTTATAATCAGCATATGTTCTGTTAGGACTCAGGCCGACTCTCTGTGAGAGGGTTCTCTAGGCCTGAGTCCCACCAAGACGAAATCGACCACGTGGGTCCAGTGCAGGCTAGTGGATGTCACTTGACTTCTTGCTTTTATTCGAGTCTGCTCCGCGTGCGCGGCTTCACGGATGTGTGCCTCGACTTCGCCTCAGCCCACATTTTCACGTTTGTCCATCAATGCCCCTTTTGCAGGCTGTGGCAGTAATGTACTATTACTATTTAAATATTATTGCAAAACAGCTTATGCCATTTGAAATAATATAACAATGATTCAGGATCTATCAACAGTAGGTACATACTCTCTTGTGGTGTCAAATAATAAGTCAGGACATTTTTTTTCCTTTTACCTTAGAAGTCTATCTCGAGTCCTTGACTTTATACTAGTTAGTAACTAGATAGTTCCAAAATGTCAAAAGAATTGCTACCGCTAAGGAGAGCTAAGAATAAGATTTAAGCAATAATATTTACCAACTCAAAATTCACCTCCGACATTTTACTACACAGAATAAATAAATAAATTTTGCGTTTCCAGTAACAGTCGAACTTAATTCATCAATAAGCAATTGTAGAACAACAGACAATATTATTACGACCTGGTACGCTCAAGTTCTTCGAAACTACGTAGATCTTTTATCAGCTAAGGCTAGGGCCCAGACTGAGCGAAAAACGCTATGAAAACATACGCTCCTTATTCCGGTGACCGTGGTAAGGTCTCAGAAAAGATTTTTCGCCATTACCTAATTTTCATTAACCAATAACTTGACTGGTAAATGAAAATTACCCAATAACTGAATTGTGGAGGTCCGGGGTCCAAGTCTACTAATTTACAAACGCTGAAATTGTCGTGAATCGGTCAAAAACACACGATGGCAATGTTACATAGTAAATAAGCTGACTAAAGCTCCAGATATACCGTTGCTGAGTACTGGTATTCATCTGCTTGCAACCGGAAAAACTGGAAGCCGACTCCATTTTCTGAAAATTTCAATATGCTGTAGCAAATCTGAGGTGAAAAAACGGGGCGGATTTCGCGCATTTAATTCCGCTCCATCGTAGCAGATCTATCTTGCAAGTGCCTTCATATTTAAGCGAAAAACTATCTGCGACTTTGTCACGAACGTTCAGCGTTTTTCCTTCCATATCTGTTCCTCGCCTAAAGGAAAATGAACATGTAAACACGTAAGTCTCGTAATAGAATTCCATGAAACATGATCCCTGTTCCTTCTGTCGTTTATTACCCAGTTCTGGATGTACAGAATGTCAAACAATGACGGTGTCGGGTTTATTAATATCTTTGTTTATTCTGTTAGGGATAATTTTGATGTTTTATTGGCTTCTTGTGTGGAGGTATTTGAAACCTAGCAGCGTCCTCTGAATTATTCCACGGAACATCCTTCATTCAGTTTTCTGTACGTAGGTATTTTTTTTTTTTGCAATCCTCTCGCAACCGAGCTCTGTTCTGGTGAAAATAAAGAATGCTCATTTAATAGTATAGGAAAGTTCATACAAATTCCATGTATAGTACATACTTATTCCATGCTGCCATGATAGTTGGTATTTACTAATTCTATGCTGCCATGTCATTATTCTAAGGTAGCCATCTTGTTCTAAACTTTGGGCGACCCAGCTCTGCTCTGCTGAAAGTATGGAAAAAACGAATTTTCCCAGATATGATTTTTCGCCCCTATACTGCAACTTTCATCGAAATCGTTAGAGCCGTTTTCGAGGACGTGATTACAAATTTTGCTCGTTTAATATATTTTTACATAACATTAGTCCTTCAGGTCTGTCTCCCGGAAGAATAGGCAAAGGTGCGTTAGCTTTTCGCCAGTTATGTTTAAGTTCCGTGTAATTGATTGTGGTTACGATGCCTCGAGGAATTTTTAATTCAGGAATACACCCATATAAAATGAACAACAGATTACAAATTCATACATTCAATTAATTAATTAATTATTTATTACAAAACAATCAACAACAAAGCATTGACAATTTTAGCTGGAATATTAATTTTCATATGCGAAGAAATAATTAACCTCGTATATGGCCCCCAATATTTCGTTGTCAGATAATTTATGTATTCGATTCATAAAGGAGGCCTGCGACTTTCTCATGACTGCGTAAAAGCCGTCTACCCTGCTTTCGGCAAACATGCCGGACGCACTACACCGCCAAGGCAGACCCATAATATATGCAGTTCCTATCATCTGGTACTCGCAAACCGTCTTGCAGAATAGTCGATAAAACATTGCAAACTCCGACCTCGTTCTCAGGAAGTGAGTTCTCACGGAAAAACCAAACAGTAATATTATTGAACAGGTATAGTACAAAAGCTGAGTTTTATGAAACAAAACAAAACATTTGTTTTGTTTCATAAATCTCAGCTTTTTCCAATTAGCAGTTTTCCTAAGCCAACAGAAACATTGACGTCAACCGATATGAGAAACCAATAAAGTTAACTGTTAATAAAATATTGAGATAGGTTACTTATCTCTTGCGGTAATTTTATTGCTAGTTAATTTTATTGCATCGTCACCGTTTTATGGCTAGTATCTATTTTATTCCATACATACCGAGACCCTTCCGTGCCCCGAAAAGCACGTTAAGCTGTCGGCCCCGGCTGTCATTTGTAGATCGTTGACAGTCGTTACGGGCAGTCAGAAACCCGAAAGTCTGACAACCAGTCTTAATAAGGGGTATCGTATTACCCAGTACCTGGGTTACGGAGGTCCGACATACAGTCGCTCCATGTAAAATACTGGTATAGCTGCATTCGGTTAGACTGGAAGCCGACCTCAACATAGTTGGGAAAAGATTACGCAGATTATGATCTATTTTTATTGCACTGCGTCCTTGGACTAGTGTTTGCAAGCGGGTGGATTGAAGGAGGGATCCTTGGTCCGATCCCCGCTAGTTGAGAAAAGTGTTAATGGATTTTTAGTAGCAGCCCGCGGAACTTTATAGCTGCTTCCGGGTACAATCCTAGGGTGGAGTTGTGATATTGGGTTTTTCTGTTTAAAAATCTTTAATAGGAGCCTCAAGTGATTGTAATCGGTTATTGGCTATTATGTGGGACTTAACTTAGTCATTAATTATTTGTAATCACGTTCTCGAAAACGGCTCTAACGATTTCGATGAAAGTTGCAATATAAGGGTTTGCGGGGGCGAAGAATTGATCTAGCTAGGTCTCATTTCTGGGAAAATTCGATTTCTGCGTATTTTAACCCGAGCAGAGCTCGGTCACCCAAAGTTTAAAACAAGATGGCTACCTTAGAATAATGACATGGCAACATGGATTTAGTAAGTACCCTACTATCATGGCACAGATGTGTGACATGGCGATTAGAATCAATTCATTTTTTTTGTAAATTTTTGACGTTCAAAAGTGCCTTATAAGGGCCTATTTGAAATAAATGATTTGACTTTTGACTTTTTGACAGCATGGAATTAGTAAATACCTACTATCATGGCAGCATGGAATTTGTATAAACTATCCTATACAATCCTAAATAAAAGAGCATTTTCTATTTACACCAGAGCAGAGCTCGGTCGCCCAGGTACTTTATATTATAAAAAGGTAGTTCCACAGCTGACAGTAAGTATAACATAATGTACCATTTCTTATGGTACATAAAGACATAAGTCCACATCCTGTGTTACAACAATCGAGCCAATGGTACGATATTTTTTTTTATTTTAAGAATTTTGATATATTAAATCTGCCAATAAAAATCCTGAACATTAAGTTGACGAAACGTTGATAATTGAAAGTATCTTGAAGTTTCATATTTCCTGATAAAATTATTACACATCAAATTATACAGCCAGGTTAGGCTTGTAACTTAAATACTGGATCTTTTTGGCGAACTTTATTACATTTTAAAGGGCATGATAATATCTAGCTAAAGCGTATAATATATTCTATTCTTGTCTTTTAAATGGCAACTCAACAATCTATGTTAAGAAACAACCCAACTTTTCTAAGAATACATTGTTCTTACTGCTTTGTAATTGGCTTTACACAATCAACAGTGCTTTTAGTGGCGTATAATCCACGGTTGATTTCCGGCTAACTACCACTTAAATGACTAGGGTTGGCTCTGTTCTAGCGGCCAAACTAAAGACGATTCACTTGCATTTCGTGGGTATCAGTCGTTACGGACCACCAGAAACCCGAAAGGCTGTCAACCTGTTATTGCCAAGGGCTAACGTGTTACCAAGGTACTGGTTTTTGGAGGACAATAGGCAGTCCTTCCATGTAAAATACTGGCAGCTTCATCCTGATGACTAGAAACCGACTCCAACATAGTTGACAAAAAGCTAGGAAGATGATGATCGTTGGTATCTACTATCTCGTCATCCTTACATATTTATAAAAATCATGTCCGTTTGTATGCTTCTTATTTGAAAATCGCTCATCCGATTTACGTGTTTTCTTTGTGGCAAACTTAGATTGTGAAATATTTGATCAAGATACTTCCGTTTAGTTTAGTACTTTTAGGATGCCCATGCTCAGGACAGGTCACTTAGATATTAATTACTAATAAACATCAGACCATTCATCATCATCAGCCCGCAGTTGTGCACTGCCGGAGTGTTGGACATAGGCCTCTTCAATCGCACGCCATTCAAATTGATCCTCGAAGATCAGACTAAAGTGTTGACTATTTTATCCGATATACTGCCAATAACCCCATTAACTGCCTCGTTGGTCTAGGATGTATTTCGCCAGTTATGTTTGAAATCCCATGTGTGCGAAATGTGGGTGTACTTATAGGCATACACCTCTGCCCAACCCTTTGGGAAAACAAGGCGTGATGTTTTGTTATGTTACTGCCAATAATTATGACATCGTAAAAATACCTTCAAATCCGGCTTCCCCCGACTTTTAAAGCGATAACCCTATTTAGTAACATGACCTTTCATAAAAATAAGTTAAAGCGCAAAATTCATTCGCGATTGAGTGGATTTTGCTTCGACCTTCGCTCAAGGTGACTTTTTTTACCTTAACTAGAGTCGTATGTTTACTTATAACATTTGTGTGTCTGGGTCGTTTTGTTAGGTTAAAGGTGGGTTACATTAATCGTTTTAGTAGTGATTATTATACAACTTTTAAATGTTTTCGTACTTAAAAGTTCAGATGTTACATCTGGATGATATAATAGTTATTAGTTAATTGGCTGGAAATGTCTTATTGTATTATGTCTTGAAAAATATTATATTTCTGCATAAGGAAATGAACTTCGTGTGAATGTAGTACCATGCTTTAGAGCCTTGGTCTTGTAGTATAGCTTGTCCACTCTGAAATGACGCGCCCCAATACCGTATTACCCATAGATATCCGCATTACCGTGTACGTTTTGTAAATGCGGTAGTGGGGCGCGTCATTTCAGAGTGGACAAACTACAATCGTTAACTACCTCAGACTCTCAGCTCCGACGTAGATACATAGATGGCTAGATTTTTCCTTTGTGTAAAGCAACTTTGAGTGTTCACAGGTTTTCTCAGAAAAAACGAGGTTAGTAATGCACATCGTCTCCTCTGTCTATCTCTACGAAAAGTCGTTATCACTGTTCTTAGCAGAGACCACACACGTTACCACATTAATTTGCAGATCTCATTGCCAAAATCGTAAAACTTTTAATTGAGGTAACAGTATTAAATATTATTGTTTTACTCTATGAAGGAAAACGTCGTTATGAAGTTTGCGTGTTGATGATTAAATCTAAAGTATTCTGGATCGATCACAGAATTCAAAATGTATGATAAAATTCTGGCCTTGAAGGCTTTATATAGAACAGTTGTAATTACATAAAGTACACTAATAGATTTAGACTACTTACTTCTTGACAGTAGGGTTTTTCCATTTTTTCAATTACGTAGTTAACTATCCGGTTAATTTGCGTAATATCCCAATGATTTTTTAATGTTTTTCAACAACTTCGTGGTTATTTGTTGAGAAAATATGAATCATTTAGTATCATTACTTCTGTTCAACAAAGGTTTTCCCGGTATCGATTAGATGCAGTCTCTGGGAATGGGTAAAGAGGGAAGAGAAAAATAAGTGGTTTGTCATAGCTCAATGATCTATTCTGAAAATATAGTGAAGACTGGATATCTAGACTTAATGTCTGAAATCGCCAACACTTTTTGAGAAAGCGTGGTCAATTGACCACCAACCAAACGTATGGACTCTACAGAGGGACAATAATTATCTCATTTTTATATGACACCTTTACGCTTTACATTTAAGCAGCCAAAACCTTTTTCCTCTCTCCTTCTTTGCTGTGCAGGGTCCACAATGATCATGGCTTTTTAAACCTACCACCTAAGTTCCCATTGTGGATTGTAAATAAATGTATTGAGCATTGAGTACCATTAAAATCAACAAACTGACTCGTCTCATCCTTAAGCTCGACATTGGCTAGGTCAATTGATTGAACCATATCGTGTTATGGTATCATTATTTTATAAATAGACGTTCGTTTCCCATAAATGCTTCAAAGTTAAAGCAATTTGGTTTGAGACTAGAATTTGGAGAGAGACGGTAATGGGGTCCAATTAAATGGACTAAGTATGTCACTAAGGTCATTGGAAACGGTGGATACAAAAGGGGGTCGATTATAGGGCGATAGTTGAAATTAGCGGGCTTATGAGACTGTCTCAGGATGTCATGGAAAGCCGCTGCATAAAAAAGGGGGTCATGGACATTTTTGGTCACATAAAATGGATAAAGAATCTGATTTAGGATCATGGGAAGCCGCTAGATAGAAAAGGGGGATACGACACCTATGTGTCATTCGATTTGGATATTTAATATCCTGCTAGGTTTAACACTTAAATTGGATCGCCTCGGTCCTGTGCTATTTATTTCCAGATTCATGATCCTTTTCTTAACGGACAGTCAAAACTGCTTGCTGCTGCTCCTCAAAAATGATAAGAAAAGATAAGCAGTATTAGCTGTCTAATACAATGAAGGCTAAAATGATAATGAAAAGTAACCATTGATCACTTGTCTTTATCTACAGATACGATTTCCACTATCTACAAATTTTGTTCTTGCTATTGAAGTGACTATAACTAGATTATTTCTCTACTTACATTCGTCTCCAATGGGGAAACCCGTGAGGCCCTGACCTGGTTTGTGATGTACGGTCAGATTTCAATGTGTTGGGATTTGCCAACGCATATATTATATCTTTAATTCTGCCTGTTCTCATTCAGCTGACTGCCAAAGCCCCAAAACCTGCGGGGTAATTGTTTAACACACTAACAGTAGCAATGGCAGTAGCAGTGCATTTTGACAGTTCAACAACATTCATTGCGTTATTTACTTTGTTGAGCAGATTTTTTTTCGAACATATGGTGCAATGGGTTAGCAATATCTTTCAAAATAATTCAGATTGTGATTGCTAGTGTGTTACGCAATTAGGGTGGAGTTCAATTTTAAACCGCCATTAAGTCTCATGCTTGAACATCTTGCAGTTGAGTGTCGCTTGAGAATTTGGAGGAAGGCTTCTGAATGTTTGTTCTTGACCCAAGAGCCGCCACTAACAAACCAAATTAATGTATTCATCCTCAAATGCGCGGGTTTGCGAGTTTCAGGAGTCCCAGCCAGGTAAAAGGCGGGTCCATACCAGCGCACGCGCACGAACCGTGCTCGCTAGGACCTCGAATGGCTAAGAACGCGTCACATTATACGCGCGCGCATGTTGCGAACGGTTCGCGTGCAAGGATCCGGACCTGGGCAATTGAAGCTCACGCGCACGAACCGTGCACATTGCGTGCCTCGAACGGTCTCGAACTACTGAGCACATCCGAGGTAGCACACGGCATGCACGCGACGTGTTCGCGAACGAGTGTTTTGACTGTCTCTTGCACGCGAACCATTCGCTAACCGACTGTGAACGTATCCAAAGGTGTCCATACTATGTTTCTGATGCATGCGATCCGCACTGTTCGCGAGCGTGCGCAGGTGTGGACCCGCCTTAAGAAGCGCGCTATTTCGCTATGGAAAGTCAAAGTCAAATAAAAAAAAAAAAAACAATTAGGCACATAAAAGGCACAAAAACAAAAGTTAAGAAACCCAACATTAAAATGATGCAAAACATTTTATTACTATGTATTTTGCTATGCAAATATTTCTACTAAGCGTCTAACTAATATTTCTAGTATGAAAGTGTGTCATGTCAACATATCTTTTCTTGGTCATCCTTGAATTCCACCCACCCATTCATAAAAAACCACAGACTGAGACAGCTAGACATTTCACTTGGTTCAGAAAAGGACAGATATAAAATAGTCATTCCCTGTTTATTAACTATTACTATTTCAGCTGCAGTTTGACCAATATATCCTGACATCCGAAGGCGGAAAATAACAAATTCCGTACATTTTTTTATTTAAATCCCTATATCGTCACGAATATGAGGTCCTGGTCGGATAAAGTGTTATTAGGTTTTCCATTAGAAATTTCTCAGTAACAGCTCGAAGTCTGGATTTGTGCCCGATTGATGGCAATAGGCTCGCCCAATTTTACATGAGAACATAATTGACGAAATGTGGTGTACTACAGGTACACCTCTACCTAACCCTTCGAGGATTACAGGCGTGATGTTATGTATGTTATCGCCACGGATCAAAATAAATTGGTCCATATTACTATGAGTAATGACCACAATTTTCCACGTTCAATTCAATGTAACTGGCTGCATTTGACGTCACGAAGAACGTCATACAGGTTGCAATATTCGCTTATATAGTAAGGTTTACATTCCTATTCGGGTTTTAAGAAACAAAGAATGTGATCGTGCGAGGATTTCGAAATTATTTGGAAGTTGTGTCACGATGGACTTCATTCATTGAATTTTAAGGCTAGAAAGTTACAAACACAGACCAAAAAAGTTAAGAACTGTTAAAAATAAATGCAGAAGACATAATCAAATCCTTTAAAGAAGAAATAACACAATACAGAGGACTAATAGCAAAATATATACAGAGCGACGCGAAGAAAACACTTGAACCATGAAACCTTGAAAAACTTGTACCATGGATTCAGTACAAGATCCTGAAACAAAAAAAAAAAATGCTGTTCCATAGAAAAGTGCAATACCTACGCGGTTAAAATATATGGAATAGCAGATTTTTGTTTAAATACCCTCGAATAATTTCAACGCAACGGGGTTCAGAATCACGTAGGTACTGAATCCATGGTAACAGTAGGTATTTTTATTTTTTTTAAATATTGATTTTACATTCTGTGATTACTTGAACTCACACACTGACTTACTTGTAAAAATGTTAGGAATATCGTATAATTTTACAATGTTTGTAAATATGTGAGCACCATGCATCTATCACATGATTCATTTATCTGTCATTCCTTAATCTTTCATTATTTTTACCTAACGTGGTATAGTAATCTTGTTCTAGGTGCATCGTCTTCACATATAATTATATAATTGATGTATACAAGATATTGTGAAAACATTTTAAAAGAGTAACGGTGGAGTTTCTTGCCCATTCTTCTCCATACGAAAACTACCTTTTGGAAGGGGCGACTAGAATCAATTATTATTTTTCTGTAAATGTTGACGTTCAAAAGTGCCTTTTTTGTGCCTAATTGAAATCAATTATTTGACTTTGACAGTTTTTGCGTCGAAAACCCCTGCCAGCCCTGTATAGAATATAGAATAAGTTCCGTGATGAAGTACTCGTCACCATGATCATTTTAGTTCGAAATCACCTACTGGGTGTAGGCTGTCTTTCTTTTCTACCGTCCGCGAGTCTATGCTTCTTTACCCAAACCATTCGTTCCACCAGCTGAAGATCGCCCACCTTGACATGAGTTGCCTTAGGTAACCTGGAAGTCTGTAAACAGACTCCGGACCCAGGTTGGCTGAAGCAAGGAGAATCTGTTCAGGTGGAGATTCATAGAAGACTCCGCCTTGGAGTGTAAATGTGGTGCTGTTCCAAAAACGATGGGACACTCAATGTTGTGTCTTGCGTGGCCTTTCAGCTGCACGTTACAGGAACTGATGGACGCTAGTGATGGCGCCAAACACGCGGCCAAATTCTGGGCCGAGTCTATTTAGATTGCCATCAACACTATAAGAGACCGTCCGTTTATTCGTCGTCAAGTTGCCCACAGGAAAAAAACACTGTTTCCTTCAGGTGGGCCATCGATAGATATTAAACGAAAAATGCACGTCTTAGTAAATCTGTTTTGAATAAAAGTCACGGAAAACATCAATCAATACCGCAAGCAGCGTTCAAAGAAGTATAAATTATCACATTCGCTTTATATGGCCGTTGTATACAAACTTGTTCTCGGAAAATTGGTATGATTCACGCCTGCTAGTACTTCATTTAGCGTGGGCAGTAAAATCAGCTGGCTTTCTGCATCTTATCGATGTTTACTGCCTTGTTTCCAGGATTGTGATCTAAAATGATTATTTTATCGTCGTTTCCAGAAAATATGGATTCCAGCTCTTCTGCTTAAGAAACAATCAATTTGGAACCGTGCACCTAACTTCTGACGAGTGTCGACGTAGTGAAATGAAATGAAATGAAATGAAATGAAATTGTTTATTCTGTAAATAGGATATTGGAATCACTTTTACACGTCATCTTAAAAAAATAAGTAATTAAAAATTAGCTAGATGAGTTCGGCGTTTCCTATCTGACTACTCTGAGAAGAAAGGCCGAAACAAACTCAGAGGTCATAGTCTCTTTTAAAGTCCAGACATAATCTTGGTCAGGCCATATGAGGACCATGTAGATTAGTGTCTGAAATGGTCTTTTGAGAAAAGAACCACACAGATTTGAGTGGACCTGTCCTGTCAGTGCAAGCATTTGTCAGTAATCGTGGAGCTCAACCCAGAACTTAAGGAGCTCAACTCGACGAACAATACCAAAGAAAGGACATTTGGTGGTCGAAAAAGGGTCAGACATCTGTGATCATTGAAACAGAGCCTACAAAACACACGAACAGCAAAAAAACAAAAACGACAAAATATTACTAAATATATATTTTTTTGTTTCATTGGTCGACGCAAATAGGGGAGTTAAACAGATGTAGTCATCGTGTTCACAGGATTTTGTATTCAAACTGCTTAGATATGAATTTCTTCGATGGTACAGAACACTGTACAATAATCGCGGAGAGGGGCGCGTCTTTAACGGAACGAGAATGAAAATGCTATATGTAATGCAAAGTACGTCATACTAATCAAAAGTAATTCTACGCAATCGCCTGCCTTAAATAAACCAACAACTCAATTAATCGATCAATCAGTCTATTAAATGATCTAGGCGAACTGTCCATCGTATAGTAACGGTCTGTAGTAGACGCATAAACAAGTCTATTCATTGTCTATTATTAGTCGGTAACCTCTTTTTTATGTTTGTTTGTAACCACGGTTTTTTATATGCAAAAATACAAGAAGCTTTGTAGTGGAACCTCTTTATAAAGGAGCTCATCCGGGGGAGATAAGAAAGAAAGAAAAATCGTCTATTTGTCAGAGAAAAACGTGCATCTAAAAATTATAAATAACCACTAGTTGAGTACTCATATTTTACCTCCTAATGATAGTAACAGATAAGAAAGTAGAAGTATTACCACCAGTCCTATTTTGTGCTGTCAAGCAGCGTTGCAGTGGTTCTGAAGGGAATTGGTGCCTGTGTAATTACGGAGAATATTGTGAATCTGCGAACAGTAAATGCAGAGAGAGATATTCATCAGAAGACGTCAACATGTTTGACTACCTCGTTCTACTAATCGCCAGCGAGATTGCTTCGATTTTCAAGTCGACCAGTCTGGTGTTATTGGTTTTGTCCATTCAGAATTTCTCTGTACAAACCCGGAAGTCTGGCTTTGTGCCCAGTAAATGACAATAAGCTCGCCTCTTATTATATGAGACTGAAAAACTCACTCTAGAAATTTCTCCTGTATTGTGGGTGCGTTTACAAACATTTAAACTCACATACACAAACAGCCAGATCAATAAAGAGATAATAAGAGGAAATGTGTTTGTAACTTGTACTTGCTTCGCCCTAATCCTTCAGGAAATTCGTCATGTCACGATCACGACACAAAATCGTAAATCCGACTTAAAGGGCAAGCCGCCTAAAAGCCTTTGATAAGGGAATTACACCATATTAATGCATTTAAACCCTATACATTGTGAGCTTGTTATCATGTGACGAGATCCTCTTGTTTGTACAGTGATAGTATCCTAGCGAAAACATCAGTTCACCGTCAAAGGTGCTTATCTGTAATGTACATATTAGCGTAACACATTGGTTACGATAGTGTACATGATACGATGTTGTGGTATACATACGAGTACCATAATCACGGTAGGTACTGGACTTGAGATGAAATAGCTTGGAAAGTGGGAAGAAAGTGAACACCGAAATGAAGGCTACTAAGCATTTGCAAGAAAAAGTCGTTTACCGACCACAAAAAAATAGGGATAAGGACAGAAGGATGATTTGGAAAACCAATCCTCTGATTTTTTCGTGTGAAATATCAGAATCTTTTGTATTGAAAAAGTGGTGACCCCGAAAAGCCGAACCGACTTCTTACTAAAATTCAACCACATTTTGCCCGTTTCCCAGGCAACAGAGAAGGCTATTGCCATCAACGGGGCACAAAGAAAGATTCCGGGCTGCTAATGAGAATTTGATGTTGAAACCTAATAACAGTTTCCCTGGCATGGGGCTCGAAGAAGGGCCCCATAATGAGACTTTCCGACTACTGCTAAGCCCAAGAGGCAAGAAATTCGTACAGAAAAAGCCTATTGATACTGAAGGGCTTAAATCTAAACCCAAGATCGATTCAACAGACAAGGCAATCAAAAAATGTATGTGTTTGATAAATAATACATACGATATGATTGCGAATTGGTGTCTAGAAATAATAATAGCACTCACACAATATCTTAAAATGGTACTGAAGATACAGTTCTTTGCCTACATGTCTGGGTGTTATCTCTCGCGAAATATTTGATCTTTAAATGATTTTATCATTGTAAAGGTGAATAATTTTGATCATAATGATGCTGTTCAAGACTGGTGGATGGAAAGAACAAATAATTGTGTTTTTCCAACGGATAATCAAGATCTTCCAATCAAACTTCATCCATCCCTAGACCACATCCATCGATTTCCATGAGCAGGCCCTTTAAGCAATAAAAACAATTAAACAAGGTGTTTTTCTCGTGAAGGCTATAATTATAGACGGTAGAATAATTGCTTATCCTATAACTATCTATTATCCTAGAGGGACACTATAGTCTATTAAGACATAGGGTAGAGCAATAATCTTCGCAGGGTAGCTGTCGAGGATCGAAATTAATGGCTTCCGATTAGGGATACCTATGTCTGGCAGTGGATTGCTATTGACCGGTGATGATGATGATAAATAGTGGGGAGTTTTGTTGTTACCTATTTAAACCATACGTAGTATGCCATCCTAGTAATAATTCACACTTTACAGCTTCACACATACTCAATAACAGATCAGCAATACAAATTGTTCCTGACAACTTTATTTATTGTTTATTTACTAATCCTGTCATCTAGTTACAACCACTATAATAATTAATTTATCACGGTCTTCTTATATTGCGAAGGTTGCCCTTGCCACGTTTTGACGTAATGGTATTAATTTAATTATATGTCAACCGTTACGTGTTTCCACAGATATTAAATCTTTTTTTAATATTATTGGATTGAAAGAAGACTACTTGATGATAAGCTGTCACCGTTGCCAATGGAGATCTGCAATACCAGAAGCACCACAGATGTATGCAAGCCTAGGGGTAAATCTGGAATGTATCATGAACCTGGAATTACCGGTTCACCCATACTAATCGAACCAAAGCACATCAACACTATGGTCTGTTTGACGTTTTTGTTCTTCTTTGTTTAATTAGTTCATCAATTATATCTATAACGTTCTACCATTTCTCTAGCGCTGTATCTTACATAATATGACAAATTGTCAACCCACTCGAGTCTCGACGCTTTTCATTGTTGAGTTGTCAGATCCAGACTTATTGTGATAATGAGCGTGCGTCCATAATGTTACGTTAAATAATTGCCATATTTGTACTGAGAGAAACGAGAATGACGTAGTTTTTCAGGTGGTAGTCACACATGCAGTTGACACCCTTTTCTAATGCGTTATAATTCTGGAAGATTACCCAACTACCCATTTAAAATCTGCTCTTTGTAAATCGGTTCCTATTCATAGATTTCCGCTCAACTGTCGATTTGCCTTTAGAAGTCGAAAAGAATAAAAATTATATTGTCTCGTTAGTGGCAGTTAAACTCATATAGGCTTAGCCTATACAGAATGGGCTTATTGAATTCGAAGGTGACAGAAAATCAATTAATTAAAATAAGCAAGCATAGCGTGAGACTTCCCCCAGCTAGATGGAATAACGACCTTAAAATGGCAGCTAGGACAGACTAGGAGATGCGGAAGGTGGAAAACCTGGTTTTGTGGCGTTGTGGCGCATCTTGAAAGAGGCCTATGTCCAGCAGCAGGCTGTAATAGACCGACTTGATTCATCATCCTCATCATTTCAGCCGAAAGTCGTCCACAGCTGGAAATAGGCCTCCCCCACAGCGTCGCCACATCATTTCGCATCCAGCGGATTCCTGCAATCCAATCAAATGTCATTTATTCAAACAAGGCTGAGAACCGGCACTTTTTGAACTTCAAAATTACATTAGACAGTCCCCCAAAACGCCCGCCCTTCATCACTTCCTAGTGCTTTAGCTGAGAAGAAGAAGTGGCGCAACAAACTCCCCAGAAACTCAGCTGTCTGTTCAGTTAGAAGAACTCGCCAAGCTCAGTTGATAAATTATCCGAATATTATAAAATGCGAAAGTGCGTTTGTTTATTTGTTACGCTTTCACGCTGAAACGGCTGAACGGATTTGGATGAAACTTGGCACATGGGTAGACCTTGACCTGGAGAAGGACATAGGCTACTTTTCATCATGGATCGTAGACGAAATCGCGGGCAACACCTAGTTCAAAATAAATGAACCGTTTAACCAAGCGTTGACACTTAAGTGTTTACACGAGAAAGTTGGCAACAGTCTGTGTGTTGATATTTCAATGGTAACTAAGATTGCCAGCACACCTTCTATATATTTAAACTATGTCATGCCGTTTAAACGATTTCGGGCCATGATTCATCTGTATAGCATCCCGTGGGAGCGGTGATATGACGAGGTGTTTGTACAGACGCCAGCAGGTCAACCTACCCGAAACTGTCAAATTTTCCCAATCAACTTTGAACCTTATACTTTAGTGATAAAGTTGAAAATCTATTAAAGAAATTTGACAGATTGTAGTAGGTTGATGTGCTGGCGTCTGTACGACGCGAATATATCGTTAAGCTTGCATAGAAAACTAGAGATATCCACAAAATAGACTCTTCTTCTGGTGAAGATTGGAAACTCTAGAGTTCTAGACTTGTCTTGTTACGGTAACTACATATAACATAACATAACGACTGTGGGCAGAGGTGTACCAATAGTACATCCACATTTCGCCAGATTTTATCCGGCCCGGGAGTCGAACCCAAAACCTTCAATATCTCCGTAACTTAAAGGTTCCCAGGTATGATCCAGTACGTCCAGAAAGTGTTTTTTTTTTTTAATGTATACTTTGTTCTCACATATAGAAGCAACAAGAGTAATGTACCCAGGATTTTATAATTTCTATATTTAAAAGAGTGTCCTTAGAGTTTCTTGCCCGTTCTTCTCCATAGAGATCTACGTTTTGGAATGGGCAACTAGCTTCAACTTTCTGACTAACTGACCGACTCTTTGACAATTCAAAAGTGCCTGTAAATGGTTTAATTGAAATAAATGTTTTGAGTTTACAAAAAATAGCATAATAACGGTAAGAACAAGTTACTCTCGGCGTCGTTAAGGGTGTTTTTCCAACCGTTATATGATTAGTAAGTCGACCATCCAATACTAGGTACAGTCTACTCTCAAGATAAACAGTAACTTATAATTGCCGACCTACAAACACAAACTGTTCAATGACGAAAGTTCAATTCCAATTATTTAGTTATGATAAGCGAGAATATTCCGAAAATAGTACTTAATCAAAGAAGTCAAAGTCAAATCATTTATTTCAAATAAGCCCTTTTGAACGTCAATATAAGTAAATAAATACTTTCCACACGAGGTACCAATTATGAGTACTTACTCTTGTGAGCTTAAAGGTCACCAATTTACATAATCCTTGACTCCTTAAATTCGTAACTAAATGTAGATTAAGGGATGACCCTTAATCTACATTTAGGAGTATTCCTCTGGACTTAAACCATGTGACAATACAGGTGTGATATCTATCTATATAATATATAAATGAATCGCCGAAATGTATGTAAGTACGCGCATAACTTCCGAACGACTGCACCAAATTGGATAATTATATTTTGTTGTGTTCGTTATTCTCAGGATAAGGTAGGTAGTCATGTAGGTAGTTAGGGTAGGTAGGTAGGTAAGTAGGTAGGGTAGGTAGGTGCGCTATAGACAAGTACTTAGTGCTACCCGTGCGAAGCCGAGCCTGGTAAAGCTATATTGTTTATTATATTCAAGTGCATGCATACATTGACTGTTGAGAATGAACGATCAAAACAAACGCGGAAAATACTAACAGGAAATATACTAATCAATTGTTACTGTATGTTATGTTGTGATGTCATCAATACCTCAGGTATATTAATTAAATTCATGTTTCCAATTAATGTTATTTCTACTTAAACAAATATAGACTTTATACTAATGTAGATTAAGTTGATTTAAGCATGACTAGTACAATTGAAAAAGTCATAAAAAATTTTGAAGTTAGTCGAAACACCTACACATAAGATTCAGTTTGAACTTTATGTGTAGGTGTTAAAGTTATTTTTCCAAAAAATCGTATTTGTTTACTTGTTTGGAAATTAAATTGCGAACGTAGAATAGTTCTGTGCCTAAGTCAAAAAAAAATACCGAACAGTATTGTCTCCCTCGAGTTTAATTTTAATATTATTGGTTGGGAGATCTGTGACAGTAGTCGTAACGGGTAGTCAGCGGGGTAAACATAAGACTATGTATGACTACTACTATACTACTATATGACTTGTTCGCAATAGGTCCCATTTTGACAGAACTTCACCCACATCCATTGCACGTTATTTACGTTGTTGACCAGACGTAGAAAACGTTCAAACCTATAAAGCAATTGATTAGCAATATCCTTCAAAACTCTCGGATTGTGATTGTAAGTGTGTTTCGTTTAGGCTGCAGATCAAACAACCTCTATAATAAAATAGATATAACCTGTAAGCAATAGACGATTGTCTTTGTATTTTTTGTAAGAAGCTGATCGAACTTATTGATCTTCAAAACACAGCCTATCGAGCAACAATAACGATCGTCAAAAATCGGGGACCATACTTTTAAGGCTACCGCAGACAACAAGCGCGACGCGAGGCGCGACGACGACGCGATTCTGGTAGAATAATTTCCATGAAGTTTTCATATTTGTTTACTAGAGTTGCGGCGCGCCAGTTTGTTGGTTGATTTTACTCATCTCATATTCTTATGCTACGACTGCCAACAACCAAATTACTTACATCATTTACCAATTAACGGAAACTAGATTGGTTAAATAATAGGAAGACGAGACACGCTGAATTAACACGTGAACACGTGAACACGTGCCTCGACACGACACATGCACGAATTAACGTTGTTATGATGTAACCAGGGATAATTGAGAGCCTAATTGAAGTAAGCACTACTAATGACGATTCCATTTTGGCGTTCAACGTAAATAATCTATTGTTTTGATTTGATTATTGTGAAAACGTATTTTTAACTACTAAAACTCTTTGGGGAAAGCAGGCGTTTTAAGCTTCGTGCAGACTGGCGACAGCGATTATTATTATACCGTGAAGTTTTCTTAGAAATTGTATGGTCCGAGTCGCGTCGCGCTGGTCTGCACGAGCCTTTATGATAGCTATGAATTCTTATTGCCAGATATTTAGAATCCTAGACCTTCCGAATTTTAAAATGTTGTCGTTTTTGTGGCGTAAGCAACTACAACAAATACTGAGGTATTTATAAGTTATGATCTGTGCTACGCCATGGAGAAGACGAGTCTGCGACCTACAAAAAGTTGGCGAGGCATCCTGCCTTCTGCTGTAACGGAGTTTTTATCCTTCCTTATACATTATTCATGTAATAGAATTTTTGAAAACTCAACGTTACTGTCTGTCTATGAGTGCTGAAATCGAGAGCTTATTTCACTTCTCTCATTGAAACTCATCTCATCAACCCACTCTCCATCTTTTAAATGTAAACTGAAATTTCAGTATAATGCTTCTAATCTTCTTGTTGAGTAGACCGTAAATCTATTAATTAATAATATTAACATTTCCTTTATTACATATTTATTACATAAAATATATTTATAAAAAGAACATAATTTATAAATATAAATATTATTTTAATTTTGCTGAATGAATAGGGATGTTGTGTTGACTGGGAAAAAAAAAGCTACGTCATCCAGATAATAAAAAATATGAGATACGTATTTTTTGCTTAAATAAAACGCATTCAAGTTGGGAAGTGGGAGCTCGCTACGTCACAATTTAGTATAAAATCTACCGGAGAGTGATGTCATGCTACATTTTAACTCAATGTATTGCCGTAATCTTTTGGTTACGTAAAAAAAGAAAAAATACGTGTCCAATATGTTTTTATAATTTACCTGTAGGTGGCCAAGTGTGCTTCTAATAAGATACTTCCTTTTTTTTCCATTAATATTTTAATCCTTTGAAATACCCAACGACAACAAAAACAACAAAGATTTCCATTCATGGAAGCTTGTCTTTGCACCTTACTGTACAAACATTTGCATAATATTATCTATGCGTAGACAGAAAATGCTAACGTTATCTATGATATTTGCAACAAAGTTACATGATTTCTACGTCATTTAGATAATATTAGCTACACTTCAGACAGACACTTTTTTAGCTACACTGGCGGACAAAATTGATGGGCCATTTATTAGGCATTGGGCTGGTAGACACGTGCGCGCAGACGTCCATGTCGCCAATTAAAATAATTTGTAATATACTCGTATTATTTACTAACAATAGGTTAAGTTTATACTAACACTTTATGGATCTATGGTCTGAACTAAATAAATAAAATAAAATAAATAAATAAGCAGTGCTGTGTGCGATGTATTCCGAGGCTTGTGAGTTCATGGAAATGATTTGCATAATTACGTGAGATAAATTAGATTTGTACATAAATTGGCAAAGTGAATATTTACCCGACTACGGCGAAGCAAAAAGGCGGGTTATGATTTTGACCGATATGTATGTATGTTCATCTGTTCCCTCATAACTTTGAAACGACTGATCATATTTTGACAAATGAGGTATCGTTGGAAGCGTCTTCAATGTCCGCTGGTTAAAGACCGTCATATTAAATGCGAAGTCGACTAAAAAGGTATGAACAAGACATCACACAGACAGACAAATAAAAAATCCGGAGTTACACTTAATCTGTTCGATTTATGTCCTAAAGCTTCGTGCAGACTAGCGCGACGCGACACCGTTTGTTGTTATACCGTGAAGTTTTCTTAGAAATTGCATTTTTCGAGTCGGGTCGCGCTGGTCTGCACGAGCCTTAACACGTGTGACATCGCATTTTTAATTTGTCAGTCTGTGATGTCTTGTTTAATACCTTTTTAGAAGACTTTGTCGTAGTTGGGTTTTAGTTTTATAACTTTTATTTATTTATTGATGTGTTTATTATACTTGCTCAGAGAAAGCCTTATCTGGTACTGTAGGTATAGTGTGTTCAAGCCTCAACGCCTATGCCGGTAGTTTTCTAACATGTTAACAAATGTGTTTTTGGAAAAACAGCTTTGTTTCCCACACATAAAGATCAGTTTTCGCTACAACTTAAAAAAAAAATACCTATACCTCAATAGTACTTACTAGTCATTCTGAAATCAACTTAATTTACACAAGCAGTTAAAGTTGATATTCGTTTAAATAGAATTAACATGAATTGGAAACATAGATTTGATTAGATTTCACGTAGTTTACGTTACGGCCACTACCTACTCGACGCAAATCTGTCAAACAGTTTCAGTTTCGTGTACATGACGCAGTCTCCTTTTAAGATTGGTGTAAAAAAATTCGGACATTAAATTGAGCAATCATTATTGGGAGTCTCTGTTGCGTTTGTATCCGACAAACCATCAATGCCAAGGAGACAACCTACGCAAGATATTGCGCAATGTTTTAAGGCTCGTACAGATTGACGTGTCTTGTCACGCGACGCGATTCTGCGATATATGTACAAGTACATCCATAGAACAATTTCTATGAAAACGCGCGCGACACTACACACAAATGAAATGAAATGAAATTGTTTATTCTGTAAATAGCATATCAAAATCGTCATATTAAAAAAATATTAAAAATTTATGAGAGACAGGAGCGACCTGTCGCGCCGCGACACAGATAATGC
Organism: Xanthia icteritia; assembly: GCA_949128155.2. NCBI lineage: Eukaryota > Metazoa > Arthropoda > Insecta > Lepidoptera > Noctuidae > Xanthia > Xanthia icteritia. The sequence continues at coordinate 6,606,311 of OX421959.2, read as the reverse complement.
TCTCTTATGTTCAGTCGCTTGCGCGAAGCGTTATTGCGGCGATATCGACGCAACGCCATACTAAATGGTGTCGCGATATCGCGGCGCGCTAGTGTGAAAGGTGTCATCGCCACGCGAAACGTCGCGTGACATGTCACGCCAGTCTGCATGGGCCTTTCGAGATTAAAGGCTTATCCACCAGGTATAAAGTTATTATGCTATCGTAACTATTGTCAATACCGACACGACTAAACAACATGATAAAACTACTGCCACGGTAGAAATTTGGATCAACATTTCAACAATAATAAAATGAAGTAGGTATTCAATGTCGTGCTTACATTTCCGAGACTTTCAACCAAAGGGAATCATTTTGGTTGAACCGTCTATTATGGCCATTATTGAATTGATATCATATAATGAATAACTATTGATTTATGGACCAATTCCTGGTGAAGGGCGAAGGAATCTCCTGCACGCGTAGCATGACCACCGTCAAACGGGTTTTGTTGACGGAAGAATAGACAAAATGACAGATTGTGATTGTTTATCTGTCATTTTGTCTATTCTTCCGTCGACAAACCCCGTTTGACGGTGGTCATGCTACGCGTGCAGGAGATTCCCAAGAGAAAATACGAGAAGCTCAAGACCGGTTGAAGTGACGATGCTTGGGGGAGTCCTATGTCCAGCAATGGACGTCTTTCTGCTAAAATGATGATGACGAAATAATTATTATATTTAGCCTTCCAATATTACACCATAAAACATGAATTGCTTCCTTATTGCACAAGGAAACTTCACGGGAAGTGATTTCATAACTCAACATCACAAATGAAACCTTTTTGTCCGTGGCGTCATCGCCACTGACAGTTTAGTCATTCTTGTAACAAGTCTTGTGCGTCATTGTGAAAAGCAGTGTCAATATACTGTTCGAATACGTCATCCGTCGTTCTAATCTCTGATAATGCGACTTCATTGGTCTACATCCGAAAGAAATCCCCCCCGTCCCCGTCCCCCGTCTAACTCAAAAAAGCGCACAAACCTTCCCTCAGGCACCCAACACAGGACCACGTTCGCAAAGCATCGGTACTATGTAATTAGCGCTTATATATACAAAAAGGTTCATATAAAACTGAATATCTTAGACCTGAACAAACACAACCTAAAATTAAAAGTGACAGAATGGCTACTTGAACAGGACTATGCCGCAACGGAGACTTTACTGACCTACATCGCCTAATAATAAGCACACACTCAACCTCATGCTCGCACGAATTACTTCTATCTCGCATTCGTACACACTCGCACATACAACTCCCCCACTCACACATCAACACCACATCACCTACCTATCCCCACTCACACACACACCTACACACCTTTTCTCACAAAAAATTTAAAACCTAAAACCTGTAATGTAAAGTATAGCTTATTTTTATTTTATTTTTTTCCCTTCTTAAGATAAATTGACACAGTCCACTCATACATAATATCAATTGGAACCTCATTGCGAATCACTATACCCTAGTTTAAGAGACAGAGTTTAATCAATTGTGTACAGATTTCTCAGCATCCAAATGTTTTATGTAAATGTTCTATCTGTATTTTTGGGAAATAAAGATATATTATTATTATAAATAACCATGCACAACCCATATTCAATAAGAGATAAATTTTCTGGTTAAATTGGCGTGAAATTGGTAGGTCCATTTATTTGAAATAAGCTTCGATCAGAATGCGGCCACTTCGGCAGCGTTAGCGTTGGCCTCGCATAGGTCTTTAATAGTGCAGGTGAGGTCTGTGATGGTGCAGCACAGTCGCACTTAGTGTCATCGGTGTACCCTGCCTGAAGTTGTACCTCCAGCGGCCCATCTAGTTTCTTGGTCCGATAAGAGATTTCCAGGTGGGCAATGGCAGTTGGTAGCCCGCTGGGAGCTTTTCCGCAGGCTAAAGGGGCCTTGTGGGGGATGTATGAGAAGCCACAGTTTTAATCGTGCAGCACTAGAGCTGCCGTCATTTAGTAGGATGGTCGACTTGACGAAACTGCTATGGTTCTTCAGTCTGCCCTTTTTTTTTTTTTTGGTTGAGAAATTATCAAATAACTTGACGACTTAATGAGGGCGTGTCAGACTTACTGACTAAAACCCACCCGTGTTCCTTCAGTTGCCTGTACGTTGCCAGGGGCCACGGTATCGTCGTAAATTGAATGACGTTTGTTTTACTCCATATAGGTACTATTTTTTTTGTGAAGCTCGCCAATATAATCCTCCAGACCGTATTTCGGCCACGGCGGCCAATCTCAAAGGAGACTAGCCTTCGGCGCGGGAGATATTATAGTGCACAAGTGTGTGTGCGCAGACACAGGTGCACTCTCTCTTCCCTCACTCTCATAGTCCGATGGGACGGCAATCTGACACGACCGGAGAGAGATCAGGCGCAGGACCAACGGCTTAACGTGCTTTCCGAGGCACGGGGGTATCACACCGCCAACTTCCAAACTCCGGGCTATTACTAAGAAATTCCTAATGGAAAAACCCAATAACACTGACCGACCCGGGAATCGAACCCAGAACCCCACGCTCAGCAGGCGCGCTTGCAATCACGAGACCAACGGTCAGTGAATAAGTTGTGAAGCTTGCCAATAAGCAGTTAATGGAATGATTTTACCACCTTAAATCTTTGAGAGGGCCACAGAGCGAATAGACGCTTCAGCAGCTGCTACTAGAGACCGTTACCCTAATTACGTGGAACGAGTTTGCCACCTTAAATCTTTGAGAGGGCCACAGAGCGAATAGACGCTTCAGCAGCTGCTACTAGAGACCGTTACCCTAATTACGTGGAACGAGTTTGCCACCTTAAATCTTTGAGAGGGCCACAGAGCGAATAGACGCTTCAGCAGCTGCTACTAGAGACCGTTACCCTAATTACGTGGAACGAGTTTGCCACCTTAAATCTTTGAGAGGGCCACAGAGCGAATAGACGCTTCAGCAGCTGCTACTAGAGACCGTTACCCTAATTACGTGGAACGAGTTTGCCACCTTAAATCTTTGAGAGGGCCACAGAGCGAATAGACGCTTCAGCAGCTGCTACTAGAGACCGTTACCCTAATTACGTGGAACGAGTTTGCCACCTTAAATCTTTGAGAGGGCCACAGAGCGAATAGACGCTTCAGCAGCTGCTACTAGAGACCGTTACCCTAATTACGTTATAAACGATCAATCGGAATTTGAATCGTTTTGAAACAAATTGCTAATCCATTACTTGATAAGTTCGAAAAAAAATCTGCTCAACAACGTAAATAACGCAATGAATGTTGTTGAACTGTCGAAATGCAACAAATTTGTCGCAATCGGTTACGAAAATGTGTTGCGTAATTAGATAGTATGTTGTCAATGCTTTCCATACAAATCAAGCGTGTCAGTGGGCTTCACCGTTAACTTATAGAAGCTGACTGCCTGTGACAATTCTGCCAATGTCTGTCACAGCCGAACCGGCAAGATTACAAGTAAAGGCGTCTCATCTCTGTTTGTGTGGCGATTCCTTGCTCTGTGGAGAGGGGTAATCACAAGCCGTGGTCAAAGATCGGGACCAAGATTGGGATTGAACACATTGATAACTGTTGAGCCTTAATTATATTCCAAGGTTGAGCATATGCATAGCACTATTCGGTTTTTCCATCACGAATTTCCCATCTCTAATTCTCGACTCGTTACGATTTTAAATATCAATATTATGCACAGAAAGACTGCCATGTGACCTTCAAAATAACACGTTTATGACTGTCTATTTCACTCATTCACAATATCCGGAAACATTCAAAAGCTTTTATAAAACACCCTCTATTAACCTTAAACTAAATAAATAAATAAAAACTAGAGCACTCGTTTTGTCACTTTTCAGCACAAGTGACAAAACGAGACATATTTCAGCTCACGATTTATCACATCACATCAGCCAAACAAAAATTTTACAGAACTCGTGACAAAAGTCTTCCACGAGACATTCTCGACAAAGAAAGCTCAAATATAAATGCGTTACAATTTAGGTCAAGTGTGCCGTAACGTACGCGCGCCAAAAATGTTGGCGTTGGCGTGTAATTTATCACCTTATGTAATAATGAGAGGTGAGATCATTCCTGTAAGCCTTTATGGATTTGTTCCCACTATGTCGAGACCACTCGAGAAAAAAAATACAAATCGCATTGCACAGTCAGGAAATGTGTAGTTTAGTAATGGTTTTGTGCTTTAAATAATATTATGTATAATATATCTTTAATGTATCATTTATATTATGAGTCTTTGTTATCTGACATAAATGATTCATAAAATGTTATTGCTGAACAGATTGACACAACGTTAATTTGTCCTGTCATAGCCATTTTATATGACTGACAGAGGATGACATTCGTTATTTTTCGTTTCATTCGTTATTCGTAGAAATCCTCTTAATTTCTCACTTTTACTCTGAAATTTCTCTCGTATGGGACCATACCTAACTGTATGAAAAAGTTAACAAAAAGCTTAAAATCTTCCCCTTTTCAAGGTTTGGATGCAAAAAACAGGTTCGGGATTGGCTCATTGGGCCTAATTATGCTGAAACGGAAAATCTTTTATCTTTAAAATATTAAAGTATTCATCATCTCATACACACTAACACTCATCACAGGCATACATTCACTCATCACAATCACACTCACACTCATCACTCACATAATTACACTCATCACATACACACATACATTTGATCACCTTTAAGTCCTAAGTTTGATCTATTATACTGAAACCGGTGCATTTGTTAACCTATCTTTTATAAAACCGAAAGAGACTGGATCCTGCGACACAGGGTATCCTAGTGCGGGATCCAGTGTCATACCTAAATATTGTTACACTTGTTTTTAAATCAATAAAACTATAATTTACGGACAATTCACGATGACATAGTCAATTGGCTTATCACAGTTATCACTTATCACTCAAATTCCCAGACTTTCTAAATCTATGAGAATTTACACAAAAAAAAGCGGTCTTAAAACTTAAAACTGGTATTAACGCCATCTAGCTTCTACTACACTACGGCGCGAGCATGTCGGTGACGCGAATCCATAAGTTAATGCCCTACCAAAAATTACTCATGGCGAAAAAAGGAGTTTTCACTTTAAAAAAAAACGGTTTACGGCCCATCGCCATCGCACCATTTAGCTAGGGGAGGTCTCACGCTAAGCTTGCCAATTCAAGATCTCCCTTGAAAGACTCGTCTACTCCAACGGCCATCGGTCTCTTGAAAGCCGTGCAATGCTTGCTAACTGTGCAAGCTTTACCTTAGCACCTAACTCAAGTTCTTTTCCATATAATTTAATTTCTGATCTGAACAAACTGCTTTAATCGTTCACTTTTTAATTTGTTTTTTTTATTAATTTCAGGTCGTGGAATGCAAAGAGAAGACAACAGGAGCCAAACGTGCATTGAAGGTTCTGCACGACAACACTAAGGCACGTCGCGAAGTAGAGCTGCATTGGAGGGCAAGGGGGTGTATTCATATTGTTCAGGTAAAGTTAGAAGTAACCTAAAAGACGGTTTAAACCAGGGTTGTAACGGATGTCGTTTATCGGATGAGGATATCGAAATAATCGGGTTTGAGGATACGGATATTGGTAAATTCCTTATTGAGGATGCGTTTGAGGGTGTGGATCTAGATGTCGTACAAAAAATTGCCGATCGTCTGTCATAGGACAGGGACAGTGCCAATTCAGCCAATAGGAACGCGTAATTCACTCTCCGACCCGCCTATTTAGATCAGCGCGACTTTTAAATAAACACTATTTGAGCGAATAACGTAGGTTCATACATCCCCATAGAAATTATGAGGATACGAATCAAAAGTTGTGGAAGCGGATGTTTTGCGGATATCAAATGTATGCGGACGCTCCGCAGGTACGGATGCGGATACGGATATCCGTTACATCCCTGCTATCGTAAACGATTACGACAAATTTGTTTCATTTTGACAGTTCAACAATATTCATTGCGTTATTTACGTCGTTGTTGAGCAGATTTTTTTTCGAATTTATGAAGCATTGGATTAGCAATTTGTTTCAAAACGTTTCAAATTCCGATTGATCGTGTATAACGTAATTAGAGTACTGGTTTACATCAAGCGGGCTAGCGGCTAGACAGCCAGAAACTTTGAACAGACTTAATTAACAAGGGTGCAACCATAGAGTCAGTTGACGTCGACTGCGGTCTGCCATGGTAGTACGTTCCTTATAAGGCGCGGATCCTGGACCTTGGTATTTCATTGACTTGAATGTGCTCTGGCGGCTGAGAGTATGTCATGCTCACTCTAATGTCTCGCTGACGGTGGCGCGTGTGTTGGATCATTTTAGCTCCCTTCAAAATGGTTGAGCTGAATGGTGCTAATCCATGCGTCATGTTCGTGAACGGGCGCCGTTTAATTTAATTTAATGTTTGAATTAGTTTTTGTTTTTTTTCTAACGGACGCTTTTAATGTTTTGCATCGTTCTCACATGTATAACTTCAACAGGAATGATGTAACCAATATTTTGTAACCATATTTTGATTTGTGGAGTTTCTTCCCCGTTCTTCTCCATAGGTACTACGCTTTGGAATGTGCGACTAGCTTCATATTTCTGACTGACCGACCCCTTGACAATTCAAAAGTGCCTGTAATTGGTTTATTTGAAATAAATGCTTTGAGTTTGAACCCAATATGTATTGTGACATCGATGTGAACGTAATGATTGAAATGTATGAAAAATTAGGAATTTAATGTTTGGTTTGAAACGTCCCTAACTGCATGCAAATTTCATTGGCCAAGTGGAAGAAATAAAGGGAAAACATGTTATCCAAAAATCGATTTTAGTTCATTATTATTTATTTATCAAGCATTCTGACAAGGAACTTGATTTTTGAACAAATTCACGGTTGCTCTAATTTGCCGTCTACGACGCGACGATACGCCCAAAGAACGAACGGACAATTTTAGTTAAATGGTTCATCGATCAAGTTTCTTGACTTTTCTGACAAAATGTGACCTACTACTACTACTCGTAATCTTTTATGTAACTTGCATGATCACTATACCTATAAGGTCCCATTAAAATAGATGGACAAACTTTTAGAAATCATTCAGACCACCAAAACAAAGACAAATAGTAAAAAAAATATAAGAAAAAGGCATTAGATACCTACAAGAAAAATAAATCAGCTAACGAAAATACACTAAAAATGTTGGTTACCCAATACCATTTATTATTTTAGGTAAAAATAAAATCACTTTAATCAGTGTTATTTTTGCTTGATTATCTTTGGTTAGACGTAGGTACTGAACGCTGTGTTAAAATTTGTTCATCTATTTTAATGGGACCTTGTATAAACAAAACAATACATTTCATCACTTCATGTATGATGATGTAAACGAAGTAGATCGAGCACCACGCCCACAAAATGATTGACAGGTAGTCAATCATCTTGGAGGTCCACGATGAGAAAGCGAATAAACAAGCTATTTTTTCCTGAAACTACCGAAAACATTGACTAAGAACAATGACTGGTCGAAAGTTAGGCGCATTAAAATAAGGTAATCAATCAAAGTGTTTGTTTAGGTGATACAATGCCTCGTTGCTGCTCGCTCCGTGCCTCGGAACCATACCATATTCCGTTGGTCCCAGCTGTCATTCATTGATCTTTGACGATCGAAAGAAGTCGAAAGTCTGACAACAAGTCTTACCAAGGGGTATTGTATTACCCAGTAACTGGGTTGTGGAGGTCAGATAGGAGCTTTGTACTCATAATTATGATTATGTCTTATCTGTATCTATTTTTCTGTGTGTACATAAATAATAAAATAAATAAAATAAAATAAACCTGCAAGGGCACTTATGAAACGTCAAAAGCTAGGTGCACGGTTCCAATTGGTCGTTTCCTAGGGAGAAGAGCCGGCAAGAAACTCCACGGTTACTCTTTTAAAAGTAAATGGTATTTACAATATTTTCAAAATATAGTGTTAATAGGTATGAGAGGACAGTGTATATCAACAAGTACCAGGTACTTAGCAAGATAGAAAATGGTCGACAGATCTACAGTCTGTTAAGCCAACAACGTTCTCACATTCACAAAATCTAAAAGAAAATAATCTATATAAAAGCAAAATGAAATAATCAAAATATAAACCTATTTAAACCAAATGACATGATTGCCACTACAGCTGTAACAAATCTATATAGTTGGGAAAATGCTAGGCAGATTTTCTAACTTGCGAAGTTAGCTTCGCAAGCGCGACTAAATACTTATGTAAGATTTTCTGGTAAAGTGTTATCGAGTTGTTTTAATTAAGGATGTGTGCTATCGAAAAACTTCATATCTAAGCAGTTTGATAGCAAAATCCCGTGAACACGATGACCACATCCGTTACCGTCCCTGTTGTATAGCGGCCGAGCGCTGCAAGCAGAAATAGTCCTTACGATGTAAATAGATATAAACTTCTCCGATGGTACAGTAACAGCCCGGAGTTTGGATTTTGGGCCGGTTGATTAGCAATAGGTTCGCTCCCTTACATGGATCTTATAACATAACTTGCGAAATGACATCTCTGTCTACACCCTTGGAGAATACAGGCATGATGTTATATATTATTTGTTCCCCTTTCGCATTGCGCTGACTGCCACGAACAACTACCTGAGCATTGGTTCTCAACCAAGGTAACCGACATAGCTCGAAGAATCGCCGAATATAAATGGCATTGCGTACGGCACATTTCGTCACCCTCCCCGCTAACTGTTGTATCTCACAAACTCACGTATCTGCACTGACATTACCTACGTGTTCATAACTTTTCGAAAAAAAGTTTAATGGCCTTAGAGCTTTAGGGCAACTACTAACTCAAAGAGTAAGCCAAGAGCAATATAAAAAAAAGTTGTTAATTCATTAACATGACTGTAACGCCCGACTGACAAACCGTTGCCCTGGAAAAATATCAATTGCAGTTAGGACAGTTAGCGGGGAGGGTGACGATTTCTCGCAGAACGGATGGCTGATAGGGCCAGAAGAGAAGAGAGTAGGCGAAGGTAGGTGTCCCACAACTCACAAGGTGGACCAAGAATCTAGATGCGAGAAGCACGGGATCGGTTGATGTGACAAATTTGTATTTTTTTATTATACTTATCTCCAACAGAGGCTACACAAAACTACTACTATACTCAAAAGTCTTTCAGTGCTCTCCGAGTCCAATTTAATAATGCGTTCAGGGTGCTGATGGGGCTGCGGCGATTCTGTAGTGCATCAGGGATGTTTGCTGAACATCGCGTAGACTGCTTTTACGCTACTATGCGTAAAAGATGCGCTTCCCTGGTGCGTGGAGTACGTGGCAGCGCCAACAGCATCCTTAACATGATCGCTAGTCGGCTGGACTGCAGTTACATCAGTCACTGCAGCGCCATTTGTCATGGGATGGCGCCGCAGTGATTGTTGTATTTACTTTTCTTTTCTGTTTCACTGTGTATTACTAACACTAGTCTATAAGAACATTGTTACTAACAAAATGGACACCATGGTCTGAAATAAATTAAATTAAATTAAAATTAAATTAAATAAGTATGATGAAAAAAAAAATATTGAACACGTATTTTTTCATTTTTTACGTAATCATAAGATTACGGTAATACATTGGGTTAAAATGTGCCATGACGTCCCGAGTATGTAGATTTTATACTTACTTGTAGCGTAGCGACCCCCACTCCCCAACTTTAATGCGTTTTATCTAAGTTCATTTTTTTGTTAATATGATAAACGAAAAAATACGTGACAATTTTTTTTTTTAATTTCTTTTTTTTTTACTCAGGCATCATCCTTATACATGCAACAAAAACTAGTGTGCGCTTCCAATTATAGGAGACCACATCGTTCCCTTTATAATCTAGGTATAACAAGTTTCACAAGGACAAATTAATCAAAATAAATCATAAGGCCATGGCCACCAACGACATAGGGCGGTGCGTCTTGCGGCGCAGGGCAACACACAGTTGTCTAAAAATCCAGCTCCATACTCATAGAAACTTAGTCAGGAATTAAAAAAAAAATGTAATGTCTCTGGTATATCTCCCTTTACGTGATATTAACGTATGGATAGTGTTAGCAGCTCCACGCGTGAGAAAAAAAAGATTTGTGTTTTTTTGTAAGGGATAAAACACTTAAAGTATTTTTTTTTTTAAATCGAATGGAACTGAAGGGCTTGTGCTCACACGAGTTATTGGACCAGACACGGCGATCAAGATGACATCCAATTCATGCACCTTTGGGTGCCGCTTTGCGCGTAGCAAAGTACCAGAGACATTACATTTTTTTTTTTTATTCCTGACTTAATGTTTCTTTCTATGAGTACGGAGCTCGATTTTCAGACCACTGTGCGACGACTCGAGTGTTCAAGCGCCGCTCTCCTCTCCGCAAGTCGCACCGCGGCGACTCATAGCACTACCGCTCTAAATAACTAACTAACATTTGTTTGCGCCGCGGTCGCAGACGCAAGAGGTCGCAGACGCAAGTCGCAGGTCGCGGGAGCGGTGATGGCGTGGCCAAGGGGTAATACATTACACGCAAATCTTTTGGCTGAAATGATGATGATAACGATAATCATAAACATGTGAACAAGGGGTTTTACGTCAGTATATTGTAGGCAGATCCATACTCAATAGGTCACCTACACATTTAATGTAGAAAACTAGTACTTAACAATGGAGATAAATCGCAGTATGACTCAACTTTGATACCTGATAAGAGCGATAAGGCCGCAATTATGCATTAAATCTACACTATCGATGTGGGCAGTCACTGATAAAAATGCAATTACGTACCTACCGCAGTTAAACTTTATTACTCGGAAACCTACATCTACTATTATTTTTGCGTAAGTACTGGATTTTAACGCACTGCTTAGCGGCGAGAGTTGAAAATAAAACTGTGTTTATTTGACGCGCTGGGAATCTGGGATCATCGATCACTAATAAAGAAAGTGATCGATGGCTGGGATGAAATTAAATGAAATTGTTTATTCTGTAAATCTTTAATAAATATTGGAATCACGTTAACAAGTTATCTAAAAAAAAAAAAAATTTTAGACGATTTCGGCTTTTCCTATCTGACTACTCTGAGAAGAAAGGCCAAAACAAACTCAGAGGTCACAGTCTCTTAAAGTCCAGACATAATCTTGGTCAGGCCATATGAGGACCATGTAGATTAGTGGCTGAAATGGTCTTTTGAGAAAAGAACCATACAGATATGAGTGGATCTGTCGTCCTGTGCAGGCATTTGTCAGTAATCGTGGAGCTCAACTCAGAACTTAAGGAGAGCTCAACTCGACGATCAATACCAAAGAAAGGACATTTGGGTAGGCCACATAAACTACTCTAAGTGCCAGACCATCATTAAAACTAAATGAGAAAGAAAAAAAAATCCACATAGTCGTCACATTCACAAAAATTAAAATAATAATAATATAAGATGCTCGGCAAACTTTATGGCGGCTCTGAATTACGCTACTCGCTGAGCAGTACCCCGCTTACACAAGAATTTGTTACTGCGCAGCGACTTGCCTCATGTTCAGAGTCGCCATAAAGATTAAATCGGGCTGTACCTGGGCTTTGAGTATTTGGGCCGTAAATATGGCAAAGCCAGTTATAGAAGAAATAGAATAGATTTAGAGAATAGAGCAGTGATGGCCCAGTGGTAACGACATAAGTACGAGTTATAGGTTGTAGGTTCGAAACTTCGAACCCCGACAGGCGCTTTACTTTGGTTAAATTATTTCATCATCACTGCTCTCAAAACGGTGAGGAAACCGGCAAGTCCGAGAACCAAAAACTCGAAGACATGAGACATCTACCAGCCCGCACTGAGCCCGCGTGGTGGATAACGGCCCACCTCCTCTCACAGAGAGGAGGTTTGTGTCCCAGAATTGTGAACATTATAGGCTGATTCTCAGACCAAATAAAAATCCAAGACAGAGCGCTGCAAACAATACAGTGAAGCATGCCAAAACTACACCGCAGCTGTATGCATACACGCTCACACGCACACATTTACAACCTTTTACAATGACACTACAATCAAACTACACCACACAAAGTGCACACATGTTTACGAAACCGGCTTCACTGCACTGTTGGCAGCGCTCTGTCCTGGTTTTTTATTTCGTCTGCGGGCTGATTATGCTTTTATCTAATTACACTGGGATCCCATTGTCACGTGCGAATCATTCAACAAACAATATCGATTATAATAATGAAATCGATAGCATTATCTTTAAGTAATTAGCGACGTCATTTTGTGTAGAAGCATATAGATAAGTTTTTACCGCAATATAATTATGTTATTATTGGTTTACGATATCGGCTTGCTCCTATTATGTTGGACTTGCCCTCGTGCCCTCATCGTAATTAATTTGGGGTCGGTGCATGCCTCTTCTTCCATAATCTTTATATGCCTTGTCGGTCTAGTGGTCGCATGGCATTGCTGCTGAGGAGTAGGTCCCGGGTTCGATACCCGGGCAGTGTTTAAGAGGTATATGAAACAGGGTGTAAAGTTCACTCATCCTCCATAGTAAAGGGAGGATCGTCCGACCAGACGGGTGTCGTGTCTGGTGAGCAACTGCTCGACGATTGATGTCGGGAAGTTAAATATTTGCTGATCGCGCGGTAAGTCCTGCTTGCGCGATGCAGGATTTCGCGTGGCGTCAGTGTGATGCGTAGTTCGCATGAGGCGAAGTAGATGCCGGTACAGTAGATGTTATTGGGGTTTTCCATCAGAAAAGTCTCTGCAGCATAGCAGCTCGGAGCCTGGTTCTATCTTCTGTGCCCGATTGCTGGAAATACTTACCCCTGTTTCATGGGACTTATTTAAGCACACGCATAAACTTTGTGCTAAACATCTAAATTCACAAACTCACACGCACACTGACTCACATTTATAATATGACTAGCTTCTGTCCGCGATTTGGTCCGCGTAAAATTTCGGCCCCTAACCCGTTACTAACTCGTTATCGCTTAGCGTTCTTTGTTTATTTATATTTTGTTTCGTTTATTTAGATTTTTAACATATAAAATACATTTTTAATGATTAATATTTTTTTTTTTTTATATCGAAATGAAATACGTTTGAAAATATTATATTTAAAAAAAATGATTATTTATTTTATCATTTATGTACAGACGCCAGTACATCAACCTACTAAAATCTGACAAATTTCTTTAATAGATTTTCAACTTTATCACTAAAGTATAAGGTTCAAAGTTGATTGGGAAAATTTGACAGTTTCGGGTAGGTTGACCTGCTGGCGTCTGTACACACAGTAGAATACAATCATAGAGACACAACATAAATTATAATTTGAATACAAAGGTACTAGGTAAAGTAGGTACGTAGCGTTGGAAGGCCTCCCACAAGCTGGGCCGATGACCTTGCAAAGGCCGCAGGAATCCGCTGGATGCGGGAGGCACAGAACCGGTCGAAGTGGCGGTGCTTGTCTATGTCCAGCAGTGAACGTCTTTCGGCTGAAATGATGATGAAAAAGGCACTGCTTATTTCTTAAGAAATTTCTTTCAGCAGACCTGCGAAAGGAGAAATAAGAAGGGAACTTTTTGTCGTTTTGCTCGGCTTCTATGGGCCGTAGCGTATTAAATAGCCTACTTATAGCCTTCATCAAGAAATGAGCTATTAAATGCAAAAAGATTTTTTCGAATCCCACTGGTAGTTCCACAGATTAGCGCGTTCAAACAAAGAACAACAAACTCTTCAGCTTTATTATTGGTATCGATTAGAATATGAAGTAGGATTAGCAGAATGACTGGCGAAATTTCAAACTCAAACTCGAAGTATTTATTTCAATTAAACCATTTACAGGCACTTTTGAATTGTCAAGGGGTCAGTCACTCAGAAATATGAAGCTAGTGGCCCATTCCAAAGCGTAGGTTCCTATAGAGAAGAACGGGCAAGAAACTCCACGGACACTCCAAATCATATGTGGATGTAATGTTAAATGTTTCTTAATTAATTCTTTCTCAATTTTTCAGGTCATAGATGTTTATGAAAACTCCTACGGCGGCCGAGGATGTCTCCTAGTAGTCATGGAGTGCATGGACGGAGGAGAGCTGTTTCAAAGAATACAGGATAACAGAGAAGGGGCTTTCACTGAACGACAGGCCGCTGAGGTAATTTGATTTGTTTTTTTTGTTTGTAATGAATAAACTCAAAAACTACTGAACCGATTTAAAAAAATATTTCACCAGTAGAATGCTATACAAAATTCAAATTCATGAGAAATTATCGATAATTAACTTTAAAAGGGGGGGTCTATCTTTAATATTATTCAATTTAAATTTTTTGAGTACCGTTTGTGACCTTGCTTTATTTTTTTTGCCATATCTCCGATGTTATTGGCTCGATTTGGATTCTGTTTATTATTTCTAAAAGAACTCATAAGCTTTTTGAAATAATAAAAATCAAGTTTTTTTATCAGTTGTCGGATAATCGGGCGCTTATATACCTAAACTTCACTTTTATTCCCACGAAAGAATAATTCGGACATGCCTTTCAGAATCCGTTTCTCAGTCTTCTGTTCATATAAAATACAATAAATTTGTCGATTCGATCACTAATCTGTTAGATAGATAAATCTATTTCACCATCCATTGTGCACATTATCATGTTCTATTGATATTCCATTTCTTTTGAATAAAATAAAGATACCACATCAAAATAACCACTGCTATAATTTCATTAAGTTTATTATAGTTGTTTTTACAAAATTGTTCAATCCCGGGAACCCGGGATTACTCATTTATTCAAAAAGGAATGTCCATATTATTCTTCCATGGAAAGAAGTTTAGGTATATAAGCTCCCGATTATCCGATCACTGTTTATTATTATACATTACAAAAAGTTCTAATATTAATTTAACCATAATAACCATTAACGATAACCTAATAACCAGCCGTACGTCGAATTACAAAAAGCATTTTTTAATGAGCATCATTTTTCTTTTACAGATAATGCACTCAATCTGCGTCGCAGTCCGCCACCTCCACGACTCAAACATAGCCCACCGGGACATCAAACCTGAGAACTTGCTCTACACGACCACGCAACCGAACGGAGTACTGAAGCTAACAGACTTCGGCTTTGCTAAGGAGACCTTGACGCCTGCCGATACACTGCAGACTCCTTGTTATACACCGTATTATGTGGCGCCTGAGGTAAGATACAAAAAACAATATTGACTAGCTTTTAATCGCGGCTTTCACTTCCCTGGTGGACCCAGAAGCGTGCATTTTCTAGGAATAAAAAGTGGCCTATACTATTTTCCGGCCAATAAACTATCTCTGTGCAAAAAATCACGTGGGTCGGTCGCTCCGTTGTTGCGTGAAAAAAGGACAAATCAACAGACACTGTGCAACGACATCTATACCATGACATACGGACTAACGTCACACAAATCCTACATCGCGCAAGCAAAGTTTTCCGTAAATTATTTCGCATTTAAAATAGTAGCAGATTTGTTTAAGCTCATATTATCTCACCTGATGGTTAGTGATGACCTACGAACATGCCCACTGGGACATCAAACCTGAGAACTTGCTTTACACGAGCACGCAACTGAACGGAGTTCAGAGGCCCTAGTGTGAGTTTCTTTTAACCATCTCGATTTTACGCATCGACCGCGTTCGGCGCTCCGATTGGCCTTTCACTGGTGAAGGCCGGCCGGCTGCCAATCGGAGCGCCGAACGCGCTCGATGCGTAAAGTCGAGATGGTTAATAGAAACTCACATTAGGGCCTCTGAAGCTGACAGAGTACGGCTTTATACACTGCAGACTCCTTGTTATACAACTTATTATTTGGCGCCTGAGGTAGGTTCCTACAACCATTTTTTTTAGCAGCGCTAGCCGGGAGTGGTAACCCAGTGGTAGCGACTCCGACTTATAAATTGTAGTTGAAGGTCGTGGGTTCGGACCCAAGCAGGCACTTAACATTGTCATTCGCCGCTGCTCTCAAAACGGTTAAGGAAAACATTGTGAGGAAACCGGCATGTCCTAGAACCAAAAATTCCAAAACATGAGACCTCCACTAACCCGCACTGGGCCCGCGTGGTGGCTTACGGCCCACTTCCTCTCACAGAGTGGAGGCGTGTTCCAGCAGTAGAAACGGCATGGCTGATAGTGCTATGTTTATTCCGCCCCTGAAAGACTTCAACTTGGCTAAGGAGACTGATACCCGCTGATACACTGCAGACTCCTTGTTATACACCGTAATATATGGCGACTTTTTTTTTTGGATGCGAAATTATCAAATAACTTCTCCCGCTCTGGGTGGAGCGGGAGGGCGCGTCAGACTCTTACTGAATAAAACCCACCCGTGTTCCTTCCGTTGCCAGTACGTTGCCAGGGGCCACGGTATCCCTTTCGGACTTTCCCGCAACCCCGGCAGGCATCGGTCATATCGGACCCCTTCACTTGCTGACAACTCTTTGACGACACGCCCTAAAGAACTTTTTCAAACATGATCTTTCTTCATTATTCTCCATATCCTAATTTCTTTGTGGTCGGCGCAACCTGTCTTTTTCTTCCATACTTCTCTATCGGTCGTCATCTCGGTAGTCACCCCCTTTCTAGCCATATCATCTTTCACACAGTCCGAAAGGGATACCGTGGCCACGGTATCCCTTTCGGACTTTCCCGCAACCCCGGCAGGCATCGGTCCTATCGGACCCCTTCATTTGCTGAATATAATTATGGCGACTGAGGTAAGATGACAACAATTTATCATCTACCCAGCCTTTTCCCAACTATTTTGAGTTCGGCTTCCAGTCTAACTGGATGCAGATACCAGTATTTGACATGGAACGACTGCTTATGTGACCTCCACAACCCAGTTGTGGAGGTTGTCAGACTTTCCGTTTTTCTACAACCACTTTTTTATTGTTGTATTTTTAGAGGTATAAGGAACAGGGTGTTAAGTTCATTCATCCTCTATGGAAAAGGGAGGATCCTTCGACCAGTGTTGTGTCTGGTGGGCAACTGCCCGACGGTTGGTGTCGGGACGTTAAATATATGCTAGTCGCGCGGTAAATCCTGCTTGCGCGATGCAGGATTTGGCGTGACGTAAGTGCGATGCGTAGTTCGAATGTGGTGATGTCGCCACATGTTTAATCTGGCACCTGCTGAGATTTGTTCATTATCATCATTAATGTTGATAAATTATTTTTTGCTGTGTATTTTCTGGTGTACAATAAAGTATATATAATAATAATACCAGCTGTTACTGTCCCATTGCAGGGCAAAGGCCTCTTCTCATACAGAGAAGGCACGAGCATAAATCACCACGCTTGCTCAATACGGGTTGGCCATTTCAGACTTATATTAACTATAAAGTCCATGTTTCCTCACGGTGTTTTCCTTCACCGATGTCAGTATGTCCAAGATAAACTCAGAAAGTACAGCCAGCACATCAACCTACTACAATCTTTCAAATTTCTTTAATAGATTTTCAACTTTATCACTAATGTGTGTTTCTTTAATAGATGTTCAAAGTTGATTGGAAAAATTTGACAGTTTCGGGTAGGTTGACCTGCTGGCGTCTGTACATATGAATTGAAAAAGTCTCATTGGTACTTGCACCGGATTTGAACCCATAACCTCGTGCATAAGAGGCTTTAACCACTGGGCCATCACGAAATCATAAATTATATATAAATAAATAAATGTTATGTCAGTTTCATGCAGTTTTAGTAGATGCGTACAGTTATTACAGTGTAATTATACTTATAGTGAGTAATTATAGATATAAAAATTATGTATTAGGTATGTTGAAACTGTTGGTACTTCCCGTCACTTGTCCATAAGGGTTCATTAGAAAACCAGCGTCAGACAGCATTTGTCGGGCATTAATGCTGAAATGAACCTTTTTGGCGCAGCCGTGAGGCACACACTATTATTGCTTTATGATTATTTTCACTTTTTATTTTGTTATTAGGTGTTTCACGAACTGTGTCCAAATAAATATTATTATTTCTTTCTTTCTTTTCTTTCATTGTTATTAAGTTCCATTTTCTTTGATTTCAGGTCCTAGGTCCAGAGAAGTATGACAAGTCCTGCGATATCTGGTCACTAGGAGTCGTGATGTACATCTTGCTGTGCGGCTTCCCGCCATTCTACTCCAACCACGGCCTTGCTATATCTCCTGGCATGAAAAAGGTTTGTCACGAAAGATTTTACTTTCAGACTTTTTAATTACAGTCAATGAATAAAAAGGTTAAGCATCTTTAGAAATGTTTAGTTGACTGAAAATTATATTTTCTGACTGACATTCATTCATTAAAAAATATATAATAAACATACTTACTTAAATTTCTTTTCTTTTTGAAATTGTTTCATTATTTTAATCAAACAAAATTAGATAAAAACATTTTAAAATTACTTCGTCCCTGCAGTAGAAAACTAGGGAAATAGGTGGGTTTTTGAGGGCCAGCTTTTGTAGAATCAGCCTTTTTTGAACGGCAAAGCTTATTTGATGTTCAAAAAATGCTGATTCTTAGCACAATTTGCTGATGGCAATAGGCGCACTCAATATTACTTGGGCTTCAAAATAATTGGCGAAACATGGATGTATTTATTAATACATTTAGTGATATTATATTATTGAATTAACTAATTTCATTTATACTCAATTTTCAGCGCATCAGACTAGGCCAGTATGACTTCCCAGAGCCCGAATGGTCCAATGTGTCGTCCGAAGCCAAGAATCTCATCCGTGGTATGCTCTCAGTTGACCCCGCTAAGAGATTGACCATACAGCAAGTAAGTATTATGAGTTTTAACACTTGTTGTAAATTGCATTCAGAATTGATTGATATCAGAAAAGTAACTTTAATACCTATACATAACGTTTATTTTCCACTGCTACTTCAATATTTCATTGACATTTTTAATAGTAGTGGTCATTCTGAAATCGACTTAATTTACACTTCTGTTAAGTTGAAATAACTTTAATAATTGTAAAGTTTAATTTGAATAGACTTAACTATTGATTCTGTAATAACTTGATTCATAAGACTAACCCCTTTTTGCGGGAAAGTCCGAAAGGGATACCGTGGCCCCTGGCAATAATAATAATCTTTAGAATGAGCCACTAATTTTAACTTTCTGTCAAACTGGCTAACTCTTGAAAGAGCCTGGAAAATAATTATTTAATTGACATATATGGTTCAAGTTTCCAAGCTCGGTGTTTAACACAGCGTGGTTAGATTGATCATTCAAATTTAATACGAAATCTTTCGGTTCGATTTAAAAAACTTCAATAACTTTACTAAGCTGTATCATTTTAAATTATTTCTGATTATAAAAACTATTTCTGTTTACATACCAAACATTTTAATTTTTTTAAATTGTCGCATTATTCAAATATCGTCACAATAAACCGTTAACAACAAACAATTCCTCTTTCCAGGTAATGTCAAGCCCCTGGATCCGTCAGTTCACCCAAGTGCCCCAGACACCTCTATACACTCACACACTACTTCGCGAAAGCGGCGAAGTATGGGCAGACGTACAGGACGAAATGACTCGGTCACTGGCCACCATGCGAGTCGACTACGATCAGGTGACGGCGAGTGTTTACACGTGTTTTTTTATTAGTTTAGTAGCAAAAAATGGGTCGTGGTTAAAAAAAGTGGGCTTCATGGCTAAGAAAAGTGGGCCCTTGGCTATTTAAAGTGGGTCTCATGGCTAAGTAGATAGAGGTTCCTGCCTGGGTAAATAACGTGAGGTTCGGGGCTAAATAAAGAGGGTCCCCACACACTACTTCGTGAAAGAGGCGAAGTATGGGCAGACGTACAGGACGAAATGACTCGGTCACTAGCCACCATTCGAGTCGGCTACGATCAGGTGACGCCGAGTGTTTACATGTGTTTTTTTATTAGTTTAGTAGAAAAAAAGGGGTCGTGGCTAAAAAAGTGGGATCGTGGCTATTTAAAGTGGGGCTCATGGCTAAGTAGATAGGGGTTCCTGGGTAAATAATGTGAGGTTCGGGGCTAAATAAAGAGGGTCTCCCACACACTACTTCATGAAACAGGTGAAGTATGGGCAGACGTACAGGATGAAATGACTCTGTCACTGGCCACCATACGAGTCGACTACGATCAGGCGACGGCGAGTGTTTACACGTGTTTTTTTATTAGTTTAGTAGCAAAAACGGGGTCGTGGCTAAAAAAAGTGGGCTTCATGGCTAAAAAAAAGTGGGCTCATGGCTATTCAAAGTGGGTCTTATGGCTAAGTAGATAGGGGTTCCTGGGTAAATAATGCGAGGTTCGGGGCTAAATAAAGAGGGTCTCCCACACCCTACTTCGTGAAAGAGGCGAAGTATGGGCAGACGCATATGACGAAATGACTCGGTCACTGGCCACCATGCGAATCGATTACAATCAGGTGACGGCGAGTGTTTACACGTGTTTCCTATTAGTTTAGAAGTAAAAGAGGGGCTCGTGGCTAAATAAAGTGGGGCTCGTGGGTTAAAAATGTGGGGCTTGTCGTTAAGTAACAATTAAGTAAGATCGTGGTTAAGTAAAAAGGAGGTCGTGGTTAAGTAAAAGGGGGGTCGTGCTTAAGTAAAATTCAAATTCAAATTTAAATTCAAAATATTTTATTTCACATAAACCTATAAGGGCACTTATGAAACGTTAGAAGCTAGGTGCACGGTTCCAATTGGTCGTTTCCTATGGAGAAGAGCCGGCAAGAAACTACATGGTTACTCTTTTAAAAGTAAATAGTATTTACAATGTTTTCAAATTTTTTAACAGAGTTAATAGGTATGACAGGACAGTGTAGGCCTATCAACAAGTACCAGGTACTTAGCAAGATAGAAAATGGTCGACAGATCTACAGTCTGTTAAGCCTACAACGTTCTCACATTCACAAAATCTAAAAGAAAAGAATCTATATAAAAGCAAAATCAAATAATAAAAATAAAAAGCTATTTAGACCAAATGACATGATTGCCACTACTAACAGCTGTATGTAACAATACTTATTTATTATAAAAATAAAAATAAATATTTTAGGTATATAATGTCAAGTAACGAAGAGATTATGTCAAGGTAGTATGTAAAAGAAAAAAGAAAAAAGGTAAAATAAAATAATCATCTTAATTTGGGAGCCGTTAATAGAAATTTACATAGCTATGCCGTTAATGAGGTACCAGGGAAGCCACATGTGCAGAAGGAATTATTGCCAAACTTCCTTGTCTTCAACGTAGTCTTTAATCTTATAATATGCTTTTTTGATAAGGACACGTTTGATGTGGGTTTTGAACTTTCCATCGCTAAGTTCTGTAAAAGGGGGACATGGCTAAATAAAGACATGCTCGTGGCTAAATGAAAAGGGGCTCGTAGCTATTTAACGAGGGACTTGTTTGTGGCCAAATAATAACAGTCGACAGAGCCATACTGCGACTGCAGATTTCATTTTTAAATGGCATTGTAAATTGCTTTTTGTGTTTAAAATATTGTGTTTTATTTGTGTTTGTGTACTAAGTGGTGTAAATAAATTTAAAATGACATTATATTTGTGAATTTCCGTTCTGGGTTCGAAACCCTGACAGTGGAGAGTTTTTGAGTTTAACAATTCTTAAAGGATATTTAAAGGTACAAAACCTTTAAATATCCAAGGTATTGTGGATTCGACTCCCTCACGGAACGTTGTATGGCCTATTCCGAGCCTGTTTAGTAGATTTTCGTAGGCGAACCAAAGTAACCGACATAGCCCGAAGAATTACCAAACTTAAGTGGCAATGGGCAGGACACATTGCTCGCAGAACACAATGGTCGATGTGGCCGAAAGGTTATGAGAGTGGCGACCGCGTACCGGAAGACGTAGCGTTGGAAGGCCTCCCACAAGATGGACCGATGACCTTGTGAAGGCCGCAGGAAAAAGCTGGATGCGGGAGGCACAGAACCGGTCGAAGTGGCGGTGCTTGGGGGAGGCCTATGTCCAGCAGTGGACGTCTTCCGGCTGAAATGATGATGACGATGATGTCTGTCTATTTATACAAATGTGAAATTTGATGCCAAAAACCCACCACATTCAGGAACAAAATCTAAAAAACTTAAATTTTAATATCAAAATGTCAATAAAACAATAACTAACCAACTCAATTATAATTTACAGGTACAAATCAAGGCTTTGGAACAGAGCAATAATTCCCTTCTGAATAAGAGAAGAAACAAGGTCGGCGCCTGATCTAAAAGCGGCAGCCGCTTGGAAACGCCGCAAATATAAGAAATGACGAAAACTAGTGAAAGAACTTTGTATGTGATTTTTATTTGCACTTTTTTGGTGTTAACGCCATCTGGTTGGTGTTGTTGGTAGTTTTGATGTTGTTTTTGGTATTTTCCAATTATCATAGTGTATTTAACACCTCTAGTTGAATAGTATGAGCAATAGGCAAGTTACTAAATAATATTAACAGTCTTAGCAGTGGTGGCCCAGTGGAAACGGCCGCGATTTACTAGTTGTAGGTTGTTAGTTCGAAACCAGACAGGCATTTTGCTTTGTGTAAGTTATTTCATCACCGCTGCTCTCAAAATGGTGAAGGAAAACATCGTGAGGAAACCGGCATGTCCTAGAACCAAAAATTGAAGACATGTGCTGGCTCCGCGTGGGTGGATTACGGCCCACTCCCTCTCACAAAGACGAGACCTGTGGTCCAACAGTGAGAACATTATAGGCTGATTAAGTATACTTATTGGAAAATACCAAAAATATTGTGTAATAATTTACATAAATTAATAAATGTTTAGAATAAAAATATGTGTTACAAAATTGTTGTCTAGTTAAAACTGGTAAAAATAATACCGAAATTCATAGATTCAGGAATAAGAACCACAAATAATATTAATGCTTACAAAAAAAAAAAAAACTACTGAATTTTTTTTTATTATCACGTTCGAAATCACAATTATTTTTAATGTAATATTAAGCGCTTAGAATAACGTAGTGTTTAAGATTATTTTATCTTTTAGAGTGATTTAATTTACCCAAGATTTTTGAAAGCCTGTAAATCTAAATAAAATTTCATGTTGACTAAAATAACAACATTTTCATCTGCCTGCTTTTCCCCAACTATGTTGGGGTCAGCTTCCAGTCTAACCGAATGCAGCTGAATACCAGTATTTTACATGGAGCGGCTGCCTATCTGGTAATTATTTTGTAGCATGATACATTATTTTTATCTCACGAAGCGACGTGCGCTTTACTTGTGGTAGCTAAGTGTACAATACAAACACGCGAGTAGCGTCAGCACATAACACACACACACTTCCGACTTTGCCATTGTCTCGGACGGTACCGACAGCTCTTGCGTTTACGCACACATTCATAGCGTATTTGTACACTTGGTTACCACAAGTAAAGCGCGCGTTGCTTCGTGAGATAAAAATACTATACCCGCTAATAATACTGGTTGTCAGACTTTCGGGCTTCTGACTACCCAGTAACGACTGTCAAAGATCAAGTGACAAGTGACAGCCGGGATCAACGGCTTCCCGAGCTTTCCGACTGAAATAATAACAACCAAACGTAATAATAGAAGATTACATGATATTTGACTACATAAAATTGAATATTTAGGCTTTTTGAAAATGGTGGTTAAAATATAATTAAGGAATGTATTAATTATTGTAAATAAGAAAAGGTATGTCTACTTAAAAACTGGTTTTAGATATTTACAGATATTAATCTTTATATTTTGCAAAGGGGCTTTTGGACACAAAAGTAACCATTTAAATAAATGGTATTTTGAGAATTAACAATTCTAAGATTGATTTTTGATTCTTGATACAAGTATTTATAAATATCTAGGACCAAGAAACAAACTACAGTGACCGTAAATGGGCACATCGAGTCTTAGAAAGATGTTCGGCCTTGTATAGCGTCGTCTCTTTCACTTAGATCTGCGTGACGGTCTCTTTCTAAAGCTACGGTTTCCTAGAAGAGCAGTGGACGCCATTAACGGCCGCAGTGACGGCTGTCATGAAAATGATGGCAGTGGCAGAGATTTAAATCCTTAGATTCGCCCCACCGCGTCAAAAGATAGTAGCATTTCTGATTCGTTTTACACCTCTGACTCACAATGACGCAGTGACTACACTTTTTTGTCACGGAAACGCTATTTAAACATGTGTAAGGTCACTATTTTCAATATGAACACTTTTTTTGTGACTAAGTACGGTGAGGGCAAATCTAGCGATTCAAATCTTTAGGTTCGACTGAATGTCAAATACTGGTGAAACTGACAGATTTTCATGGCGGCCGTTATAATATGACAGAAACACTTTCCTAGGACACCAAAGCTTTAACCTCCGTTGCCCGCGTACTGTTAATAAAAATGACATCACAATATTAAAACAATCAATGGCTGAGGCAGAACGTTATGTTGTGCAAAAATTCGTAATGAAGTTGTAGACTTTATAATACTGCCGATGAACCATGGCCGGTCCGAACTTTGCGTAGAACGCTGCGCAATAACATTTTTTAGGAACTATTTTTTTGGTGACTTGAGGCGAGCGAGAGAACATGCGCGAATGTTCAGAGAGCCTATGTTCAAATCGGCCACGATTCATCTGTATAGTAGCTCCCAGCATATAGATGTACAAGAATCTTTTGGCGCGTGGTCACAATCAGAACTAATGCCGCCATCTTGTTTTTCAATACATTTATAAAAATTTGGCGCTCGTTGACGTTTGTGACAAGTGTTTTACGAAATGTATTGAAAAAACAAGATGGCGCCGTTAGTTCCGATTTTGGCGCCAAAAGAACTTTGTAGCGCAAATTTTGCAGTCCGAGTTTCAATACTAATAGAGTTCAAGATGGCGACTGACAGAACAGTACTGTTCTGTCAGCCAATCACATGACTGCAAAATTCAGTGCTACCAATCGCGTTACGCGACAAGTTATAATGAACGTACTGTACATGTATTTTTTTTTATCGCTGCCATAACACAAAATCTTGCTACATTTTACATCATAGGCTCAAATAAGTCCAGCTTAGGACCGAGATACACTTGCGACAAAAAATCGCAAGTGTGTAACGTTAGCCAGCCTTTATTAGGCAAGACTTCACAAGTTCACAAGTTGTGATTAGAATATGAATTAGTTTATAATAATTAAATGTTACTTAATCGCTTATTTAATAGGACTATAGAACAATACTAGAAATAACCGGTCGATGTGTGGAATAACTGATTATATATATATATTTTTTTTCTTATTTAGATTGACTATGTTCCTATAGCTGGTCAGTATTGAGTTTAACCAGAAGGTCAATTCCCGTAATAGAGTGGAATTAGCAAAAAACACCGAAAAAAACATGTTATTGACCCCTTTAATTTTTAACTTTATTTTATTTGTTGTTATAGCGACAATAGAAGTACACAATCTGTGAACATTTCAACTGTCTATTGCGGTTCATGAGATACAGCCCGTTGACAGACAGACAGACGGACGGAGACGGAGTAATAGGGTTCCGCTTGGAACCTTTCTGGTACGGAACCCTAAATACGTTCAAAATCTAGTCGCAACCTCATAACAACTACAATCAATGTCAAAAATGTAGGAAAATTAGTGGTATTTTGCCAGATTGAGTCATTAGAATACGAACCGATCATTGGTCTAGTGGTTGCAAGCGGTATTGCTGACCATAAGATCCTGGGTTCGATTCCTGTGCCGGGCAAAGTGTTATTGGGTTTTTCCATCTGGAATTTCTCAATAGCAGCCCGGAATCTGGATTTGTGCCCGGTCGATGGCAATAGGCTCGCCCCCTATTACATGGGACTTAAACATAACTGGCGAAATGTGGGTGTTGCATAGGTATACCTCTAGCCTACCCTTCAGGGAATACAGGCGTTATGTTAAATTCTTATTTTCTTAAAAATACGGGAATTGTCCCTCAGATACTTCTTTCCCAAAGTTATTCAATATTTTTGGTCCGTAATATCATTTTTTCTTTGACCATATTTTTAAGAAGGAAACTTTAATTGTTTGTCATATTGACAAAAATCTAGTCTTAACATCAAATGAAAGTTGAATCACAGACATGTTTAATTTAGTTTTTTAAGATATTTTTGAGTTTCATGGACAAGTGTTTAAATCATTCCAGTTTATGTTATTACCATTTCAAACAATAAAAATATAACATGCATGATATTACGGACCCTATTAACTTAAAATTAAGACTCGCTTTGGAAAAGACATTAAAATAAGTTCATACGACAATACGCTGCGATTCTGCGATTCGCAATTTCTAAAATTTGTTTTTTTTTTTTAAATTAATTGTTTATAAAATTGTCACACTACGCCATTTTGCCGTGTTATAGTCATTTCATACAACTGTCAAAGAATGACAATTTTAGTTTGTTGGTTGATTATTAATTTGCTAAACAATTAATTTCCTTGACTTTATGTTCGATTCTAATTTTGTTGTTTTGAAAAATCTTTGTATCACAATGTCAACAAATATTTTAGGAGATATTATTCCTTGGAAGCTTCATAAAATTGCGCTAGGAGTAGGTTCACGTTAGCAGGTATCAGACGCTCCACTTTTTCTGTCATTCGGCATCTTTTACTCGAAGTAAAGTGAATTGAGCACTATCGGCCCCGACTTACAAGTTATAGGTCGTGGGTTCGAAATCAAGCAGGCGCTTAGTTACGCAAAGTATGTGTAGTTTATTTCATCACCACTGCTCTCAAAACGGTGAAGGAAAACATCGTGAGGAAACCGACATGTCCTAGAACCAAAAATTCGAAGACTTGTGACATCCAACAAACCGCACCGGGCCCGCGTGGTGGATTACAGCCCACCCCCTGTCACAGAGAGTTATGTCCCAGCAGTAAGAACTTGTAAGGCTGATTATACGAAAGTGAATTCATTATGAAACCGATCCAATGATGTTCGATTTCGGCACTCTTTCACTCACCTACCGAATGATCTAAAAATGAAATGAAATGAGCAGATGAACGTTCATTCCTATGTCATTTTGTTAGTGTGTGACCGTGGAATGAAATAAAAATGAGCATTCATTTGGGTGTGAAGCGTTTGATATCAGCCGATCTATTTTATAAAAATCAGTCCTTGAAGACTTTGGTGAAGTGAGCTGTCATTCTACCTGATGCTAGGGCAGCATTTGAGTTTTGCCGTGACAAATCTTAAAGTGAACTTGATATTATTCTAATTATTTTTTTTAGCAAGAATTACACTACCTAAGGTATAATTGTCGTGAATTATCCTTAACTTAATAAGTATTGTTTTCAAGTTTTAAAAAGTTTTTTTAGGTACTTGACGATTTTTGAATCCGCGCGCCACTCATTGTGAGACTCACGCTGCCCGGTCTACAACCTAACGAAGTCATTAAGGGATTTGCGAAAAGTAATCCGAGGAGGCTTGTAAAAAAAATGGTGTACTTTTTTGTGTTTAATTTGCTAAAACCCACCCTCAGCGGGGTCAAGCGACAATCCTAGATCCACCACTATGCTAGGGATTGAACATTGACAGTTCTCTTCAAGCTAACTTCACCAAAGTCCATAAACCTCGACTACACTATTTGCGAAGTTGCTTTGACGAAGTTGACCGAAGTCCGAAATAAGTGACTACACACTCGTGCGAAGAACTACAGGACGCTTTGTGCCAAAACCGACAACGATTGGTATTCGCCCCGAGCCGAGGTTGCATGAAGCGAACCGAAGTGCACTCGCGTATTCGCTTAACTTCGCTCAACTTCGCCAGTAGTGTAGTACAGGCATTATGGTGAGATCTTTACAAAATAGATGGGCAGCTTATTCTTTTGTCTAGAACTGTAGTGAACTGTCAATTTATATGTAAAAACTAAATGTCACATTGTGCGGTGCGCTTCGATAAAAACCTCCGTGCGAACCTGGGCTTATTTCATTGACTGAATACGGATGTTGACTAAAAATATATTTTTTGTCAGTCAGGTAGATTATTAAAAAATATTGGACACGGTATTTTTTTACGTAATTAATAGATTACGGCAATACATTGAGTAGGCAATACGTTAAAATGTGGCCTGACGTCATTCCCCGATTGATTTGATACTGTCTAGTCTAGGAATTCAGACAATTACTGTAATCCACAAGTAGTCCTAAATTCTGCTCCTTCCGGAGCGAATCACTGTGGATCGAAAAAAGGCTCTCGAGAGCTAAAATTATAAAGCGTCGGTTTTTTTGCTTGAAATGGCTTCTAATAGCCGATATCATGCATAAATATAGCATAGGATAAAATTTGGTAGGCAAATTGGCAACTTATATTTGTTTTTCTTGAAGGAGCTTACGGCTCTTACAACCTTTTACTCACCGGCAAGGTGAACGAGGCCGTCATCGACGTTCCGTACGGGGCCAATCGGCTGGCTGTTTGTATGTGTGAGTTTAAATGTTTGTAAACGCACCCACAATACAGGAGAAATACGTAGTATGGAGAAACGTTTAAAAAAAAAAACTATATGCCCCATGCTCAAGAGCTGGCGGGGCGGTCGTCCCATTGCCGTGGAAACTACTTCTTCAATCCAGTGTTTAATTAAGATAGACCTCGCGTCCAATTTAAAAGCGATTGTCGCGCGAATACACGATCTTTCGAACTTTTTGTTCGGTGAAACTGAATGTGTGGTCGCGCCGGCAGAGGGCGGTTTCAGGTTTTCCGTTAAATAAGTAATAGTGACATATGGAAGCGACCGATCGCGTATTCAGGAGACAATAATATATAATTTATTCTCTCTTCACA
Source organism: Xanthia icteritia (assembly GCA_949128155.2). Taxonomy (NCBI): domain Eukaryota; kingdom Metazoa; phylum Arthropoda; class Insecta; order Lepidoptera; family Noctuidae; genus Xanthia; species Xanthia icteritia. The sequence continues at coordinate 6,577,489 of OX421959.2, read as the reverse complement.
ATAAGTGGTCTTAAAAATCCCTTTTGAATAGAACGTGGCCGTATACTGTTTTGTGTTTTGTAAAAACGAATCAAGATTAGTCGATTGCTAATCAGTGTTAAACTGAACACTGAATTATGGTGAGGCATGTACTGTGCTACAAAAGCACATTCATTTAACGCAACCGGTGTCTCGAATTGAACACTTATAAGAAAAGATTTTAGTTTTGGATAAGGGAAGAGGATGATCAATCAATCAACTCAGCCTATCACAGCCCACTGCTGGACATAGGCTTCTCCACATCAGCATGTCCTTTGCCTTCCTCATCCAATCTGTCCCAGCCACCTTTTTAAGGTCGTCGGTCTACTTAGTTGGGGTGGGGGGCATCCCTCATTACGCTTGCCGATACCACAAATGGATACAGATGGTTCGCTCCACAAAATCATTTACCTAAATAAAAAGCGACTTGCTGCGACACTATAAAGTGCAATTCAGGCCGTACAGCGCTAATACTTACAGTTATATTCACCTAGAAGTTGCCTCTCTTTCTATCGCGTAACTCTTTTGCAGTTCTGACTTCGTTTCGCTCCCTGAATTAGCCCGACAAGACGAGCCCGCCGTATACTTGTAGCTTCATACCTAAAGTGCGGAGTGAACCATCTGTGCCGATACACGCTCCAGTCCTCGTCTACTCCACCAGCCATCGGTCCTTCGACACACATGGCCAGCCCGCTGCCACTTCTGCAGGCTGTCGGTAACTCAGGTTCTTTTCCGGATAAGGATGAGTGAGAACATCATAAAAATGAAACAAAATATAGATAATTTAACATAACGTTTATTATTCATTACAACGCACCAATACTGGAATGTATAAATATACTTAAATAATAATTATATAAAAATATCAATTTTGTTACAAACACGTATGAATCGACGGGGACGTACGTTGACAGGGTGGCGCTGATGGCGACCGATTTTTTTCAGCCAAAGGAACTTTGGCTCCGTTTCGTTGATTCGATGATATTTTTAGGATAGCCAGAAACACGTTACTATAACGTTATCGTTATCGTAGATCTATATTTTTGTGCTATTTTCGAAGGACAATTTAGAAGCGAAATCTTTGAATTTCGTTATGTAAGCAAGTTCTTTTTACTCTTTACATGTACCATCAAAGATGTCAATGTATACACCGTAAGGACTATTTCTGCTTGCAGCGCTCTGCCGCTATAGAACCGGGGCGGTAACAGATGTGGTCATCGTGTTCACGGGATTTTGTTTTCAAATTGCTTTGATATGAAGTTATTCAATAGTACAAGCTCCTACATACTTTATATTTACGAATGCACCTTTTTCTTATTATTTTATGGTAATGTAGTTTTATTCTTATTATATATAATAGGTAAACACGTTTAAGTATCTTAAGAATATTCTAATTTTACCTATTTTCATTCGAATTGCAGAGAGTTTCTTATATTTTTTACTTATTAGTTAAATGAAATTAGAATGTTTTGAAAATGAGATTCCAAAAAGATTACAAACGGTATTCATTAAACGAGATTTATTCATCTTTGAAGGAAATAAGATACTGTTTTTTTCGTTGATTTATGGTCAATTGCTCGGCCCCTATTACATGTTTCTGAAGGCGGGTCTACACCTGCGCACGCGCACGAACCGTGCACGCTAGGTGCCTCGAATGGACACGTCACATTCCACGCACGCGCGCGTGTTGCGAACAGTTCACGCGCTTGAAGTGAGACATAACTGGCGAAATGCGAGTTGCTAACACACCTCTGCTTAACCCTTCAGGCAATACCCGCTTTATGTTATGAAGTTGTTTTTCTCATACAAAACCTATTTCCTTACATAAAAAGTGATCCTATAAAGGCCCCGTTTTTCCTTTTTTAGTTGGAACCCTAAAAACTCATACAAAATCAGATATTTAATACTTATTCAATAATACAAAAATTAAATATTAGGTACTTCCCACTTGCACCACAAATCACAAAATTAAATGTATCAGTTAAAAATAATATTAGGTAATAATAGATGATAAAAAAATCACTCACGAAGGTCGAAGATCTGTAAATATAGTTGCAAGAGGTAAATAAATAAATTTATAAAATCGGTATGTTTGTCAAATGTTTAAAGATGACAGAGTTATCAGAGTTAGTGATTTGTGGTTTAAACCGGCCTTAGTAATATTTTATCTTCAAAATCTTTCAAAACATGATTTCTGCTCAACAAATACTCAAAAAAGTTGTCAAAATTGTTAAAAAAAACACTAGAACGTGCAAAATAACTTTTGTTTCAGAATTCTGTGGTTTTGATGGCTTTGTTTGATTTAATTTTTGCCACCGACTTCCGAAACTAATGTTATTTTGCACTAACCTCCTTTATTGAAGTCGGTTAAAAAGTATGTTTTTTCAGCATATTTATAGGTAACTAAACAATATATACATGACAGGGGCTATCCAAGCACAGTGTGCGAGGGTCATGCCTGTCAGACAAGCGAATATATACCACAGGAGACCCAATATGAAGAGTTGCCAGATTACGTGGAACATCAGGAGGCTGGAACAAACAAACAATAAAATTACTTCATCAGCAGGTTGTATCAAATAAAACAAACACCTGGTTTCTGGAGACAGTCAATCGACGAGTCAAAATCATCTCAAGAGAGTCTATTGTGTCTTGAGATAATTTTGACTAGTGTCGGATCGAAAATGGATTTTCAGTCGAAAACCAAAACTTCGGTTTTAGTATTATTTTCGGCCGAAAATTAAAATGATTTAGACATTAAAAAAATATAAGTATGTCCGCTGTACACTGAAATCTTGTTTGTTTTCTTTTACACCTAGGGAGAGAAAGAGCAAATATATAGCTTTGAAAGAAATAAAGCACGATAATTCCATTAGAGGATACAAAATTTCGTGTATTTCTTGTTGTATTGGAGCTTTACGAATTAGGCCGAATGACGCGCGACAATCCACGAACTTCTGATTTACGGCTTGGCCGCAGCTTCGGCTGGTTTATGGTCGAAAACGAATATCCGGCCCGATCTTTTGATTTTATGGCCGAACAGCTTCGGTCGGTCACAAATTTTAACATGTCGATTGCTTCCCCCATTATATAAATATGGGTGCACTAGTCACTTCTGCCAACCCCCTCACATTGAAGAATGCAGACGTGATGTTATGTTAGGTATATTAATAATGTTATGTACTTACACCATGTCCTTTTTCCGAGCGGCAGGTAAGGTAGACTCCTTTTCACGGTTCAAATATCGCCTGACACCCAAATGTAGCGTCTTGAAATATTCTACCCACTGGAATTAAAATATTTAGTATTAATACAAAATACAAACCTTGAAGTAATGCTGAGTATAGCTCATGCTAAAAAATGCATGTATAAAATAAAGGTGAAACGGATAACTGTTCGGCCGGATACTGGATATCCAATAAGCTGAATAGCCGGATATTCAGCGGAACATTGCTAGTTTGTGTCAAAACATGAAGATCTGAGCGAGCCCGTAGAGGTCAGGCATGGTTGATATGGGGGGTTTGCCTATTAATTGACTGGCTATTTATTTTGTTGCAAGTGAAGACTGGTCATCGTAAGATAAACTATGAATCCATAACCATCAGTATTCTATTTTATGAAACGATTTATCGAAATTCCGGTATCCGCCAGATATTTACAAAATACAAATTATCCGGTATTCGGGCGGATTCTAATATTAGACTGGACAAAGGGTAATAGCCGAATATTTGTTTCATCTTTATCTAAACACAACAATACTTACATGTAGCGTAGATATATCAATAAAGAACAGCTCCTTATCAGTTTGGTTCAGTTTCTTGGCCAATTCTAACGTGTTCGGGTTGTAGAATTTCCATTCACTGAAGATAAATCGTTGTAAGCGGCTGAGAGAGTTCCATACGTTCTTGTGGAGACGAACCAAGCTAAAAAATTAAAATAAATTGATTTAAATGTGTTCTTTTTCTTTTTGTATAAGGTAGCCTGCGCAATTCAAATATTCTTACGTTTGTAAGTTGCATGTCAGTATCAGGTTGTATGTTGATTAATATATGATTCGCGGCCGTAATAAATATGTATTTACAGAATTATGATCATTAGAATCAGCAATACAACTCCTCCAACTGAAATATTAACAGCCAATCAAATTAAGTCATGTGACTCAAGTTTGATAATCTGTTATAGTTTGACCGAGACCTGCTGTTCCGCGCCTTAGGAATGCGCGGCGAGGCGGGGGGCAGCGTTAACCAATGAGCGGCGGGTAGGACGCCGCGCGCCGTGAGCGTTGACGAATGAGCGGCCTGCATGCAGTGCCCCCCCGTCTCGCCGCGCACATACCTGAGGCGTGGAACAGCGGTCTCGGTCAAACTATACCTAACGTTTGTCTTGATTAGCTTTTCAGAAACCGGGTGCTTTTTCACATGAATTCATTTGCTTTTGCAAACACTAGAACGAGTTCGTGGATCTTATAAGTTGAGAAATATCAATAAAAATGCATTCATTGAGTAGGCTTGGAAAAGGCGTTTTATTTTTGTCGACATACCCGATTGTCAAACCCAGACTAATCAGTGGCTCTTGCAACCACTAGAACGATCTTATTTATAACAGACTTTACAAAACAATTTAAATTTTACTTTATTGAGAACCTTCTTCTTTTTCAACAGGAGAAGGTTCTCAATTCGGTTGTATTTTTATTTGTTTTTAACGAAAATAAAGGTAAAATTATACTCACATAGGTTTACCTCCAGTGAATCTCAGCATCATGTCAAGTAACAAAGCCGGGAAGAAATGCACGAAGATCGCAGAGATACGGAACATTAGGAGAGACGGCACGAACTTGAGGTGTGGGTACCTGGAAATAACATTATTCTCAGGGCCGGATTTAGGGGAGGGCAACCGGGGCGAAAGCCCCGGGGCCTCCACAATCGGGGGGCCCCCACAATAGAGACTTCGGAAAAAAAAATCTTTCAAATTTAAACACTAGTAAGCATCTTTTCCTTTGATATTTTTTTTTTTGCTCTTTTACCTTTACCTACAGTACTTTGCACATACATGATTTTTCGGCGAAAAAAGCTCGAAAGGTTCCTTTCGTTAACCCTAAAATTTAATTTCAGATAATTCTTGTTTCCATTTATATTTATGTGTTTGTTCAATATTAAGGGAATCTACTTGGTTTCACAATAAATTATTTATTGAAAAACTCGACTGAAAAAAAATTGTTTACTTTATTTGGAAAATAATTTGCGGCGAGGAGGCCTCCGCTCCTTTGTTGCCCCGAGGCCTCTGGACCTCTAAATCCGGCCCTGATTATTCTTTAACAAGGCTATCATACTCTCATCTTATTTAGTTTATCAAATTGGTGACTTAAACATAAATGGTGAAATATGGGTGTACTATAGACTCTCAACCCCAGGCCCGCGGGCTACCAAGTGGCCCGCCAAGACCTATCAGCTGGCGATAGTTTTTTGAGAACAGATTTCAGGACTTCAGGTCTAAAAATATTATGACTTGATTTTGTTATCGACCTCAGATTTGTCGCTAAATATTGGTAAGTTGTTAGCATAAAAACCTCTTCAAAGGTTTTCTTAAGATTAATCAAACTAAAGTTTTGTTTAATTTTAATAGTTAGGTATCTACCATTACTGTAGGCAAGTTTTACAATATGGCCCGCAGGATGACACGGAATTAAAATTATGACCCACCTTTAAGGCTCCCGCCAACAGGCGCGACGCGACACCGATAGAACAATTACCGAGTTGTTTTGATAGAAATTGTTGCACTAGAGTCGCGTTGCGCTGTCGCGACGCGCCTTTCAGCGGGAGCCTTTAAAATTGGTTGGACAGCCTTGACTATAGGTACTATCGCGGACACACATATCTGAACACCGTAAGGACTTTTCCTGCTTGCAGCGCTCGGCCGTTGTGTGCACGAGATAACATCCCAGGATTCCCAGGTACAGACGCCAGCAGGTCAACCTACTTTACGACTTTGAACCTTATTCTTTAGTTTTAAAGTTGAAAATCTATTAAAGAAATTTGACAGATTGTAGTAGGTTGATGTGCTGGTGTCTGTACCAAAGTAGTAGTAGAAGTCGGTTGTTTTTTGTAACTAAAATTTCAGGCGTAGGTATTTATTATGTACTTACCAGACAGCACTCTTCAAGGGATACTTATGCAGCATTCCATTAACTGTATTCTCAAGCATGGACCAAGTGAATGGCCTGCAGGTTGAAGAAGAACAATGGTAGACTGTCAAACCAGATCTGGAAAAATAATAATACATAAAAATACAAATATCTCTTTCTCCAAGATTCCATTTTAAACAATAACATGGATGGTTATCATAATGATCTGTTGATTAATGGCAATCATGTGGTTTAAATAGGTTTTTATTTTTATTATTTTATTTATCTTTTATACATCTACTATCATCTGGGTGAAATTTAATTCATGGGCATTTTAAGGGGTCATTGTACTCATCATTATGAACAAATTTATAGTCCTCCCGACCGTATTTCGGCCACGGCGGCCAATCTCAAAGGAGACTAGCCTTCGGCGCGGGAGATATTATAGTGCAGGCGTGTGTGCGCAGACACAGGTGCACTCTCTCTTCCCTCAGTCTCATAGTCCGATGGGACGGCAATCTGACACGACCGGAGAGAGATCAGGCGCAGGACCAACGGCTTAACGTGGTTTCCGAGGCACGGGGGTATCACACCGCCAACTTCCAAACTCCGGGCTGTTACTAAGAAATTCCTAATGGAAAAACTTAATAATACTTTGCCCGACCCGGGAATCGAACCCAGGACTCCAAGCTCAGCAGTCGCGCTTGCAACCACGAGACCAACGGGGCAGTTTTACTGTAACAACTTTTACTATGGGACCAACCCTGAACAAAATGTATGTTCGCATAGCCCGTTAAATGTAGGGAACAGCTGTTTTGCATGCTAAGTAGTCTAATTATTCATTAATTTGGTTTCATTTATTTATCTAGTTTTTATTTATTTATTTAGTGAAATAGACGATGATTTATACCGAAAATGAGCGCGTAAAATTTCATGAACAGACCTTTGGGCGTATAGATATTATGGAAAAACTACTGGATGTATTTACTCAAAATAAAATTATTTGAAATTTTGAATAAATTATCCCTGTACGGTTTCTATTTTGCCATTTTTTTAAAGTTATTTATTTACGCCCAAAGACGAGTTAAAATTACTCTTGAAATATGGAAGTTTCGAAGCTCATAACTTCCAAACCAATTTTTTTTTTCCAATTCTGCTTCCATACAGGGCTATAATGACAAGACAAGCTGATATAATTTTTAGTTTTGAACGTACACCATCAAACAGACGAGTAATCACCATACTACGTTTCTATCGAAGAATGACCGACTAGCGTAGCCTTAACTACTGTAATTCGGCCTTGGCCGTTTTAAGTTAAAAGATATAAATCACGTAAATAGGCGTTAGGTATACTTACGTAGTCTTGCCCGCTTCCCAGCCAGCTATCAACAATTCATTGATGACCACATCCACTGGTATGTAATCTGCTACGTTTTCTATAGCCAATGGCAAACGACGCACTACGCCTGAAAGTATAACAATGAAAAACATTATATAACACGGCTAACATTTTAATTATATGTAAAAAAAAACTATCGTATTTTTTTGTGATAAACTTAAAAAAAAAACAACCGACTTCGTAAAAACCATTACAAAGTGAAAATAACTTAAATTTCGGAAGTCGGTCTTCTTCTTTTCGTGTGGTTAGTGACTAACCTGGTGTAAGTTTTAAAGCCGCCCATGGGTTTCTGACTTGGCTTCACATGCCGTCGAGAAATATCTCTCAGACATTTTCAGCCGGTTTCCTCACGATGTTTTCCTTCACCGTTTTTAAAGCAAGTGATAATTATACAATACGCACATGAATCCGAAAAGTCTGAGGTGCGTGCCTTGGGTTCGAACTCGAGACCTATGACTTGGCAGTCTGACAGTCACACCACTGGGCTATCACTGCTCTCAAAAGATAGATAGATATCTACCTTTTGAAACGTAATAGGTAGTCAGTTGAATTTTACAGAATACTTATTACGTGTAACTATACTACTTTTGCTTGTTTTTAGGTTTGCTTGTACGAGCTTGAACTCAAACTCAAAGCATTTATTTCAATTAAACCATTTACAGGCACTTTTGAATTGTCAAGGGGTCAGTCAGTCAGAAATATGAAACTAGTTGCCCATTCCAAAGCGTAGGTTCCTATGGAGAAGAACGGGCAAGAAACTCCACGGAGACTCTTTTAAATCATAATATTGTTACAAAATATTGGTTACATCATTCAAGTTGAAATTATACATGTGAGACCAATGTAGAAAGACGTGCACGTAAAAAGCGTCCGTTATAAAAAGATAAAAACAATTCAAAAATTAAAATAAGCCGTGGCAGATAAGAGATGACCAGTCCAGGTTGAGGAATGAGGAACAGGGTGTCAAGTTCACTCATCCTCTATTGAAAAGGGAGGATCCTCCGACCAGCCGGGTGTTGTGTCTGGCGGGCAACTGCCCAACGATTGATGTCGGGTAGTATTATATAAGGTCCCATTAAAATAGATGGACAAACTTTTGTAAATCATTCAGACCACCAAAATAAGGACAATGGTAAAAAAATAATAAGGAAAACGCATTAGATACTTACAAGAAAAATAAATCATCTAACGAAAATACACTAAAAATGTTGGTTACCCGATGCCATTTATTATTTTAGGTCGATATAAAATCACTTTAATCAGTGTTTTTTTTGCTTGATCTTTGGTTAGACGTACTGAACGCTGTGTTAAAATTTTTCCATCAATTTTAATGGGACCTTGTATATGTTGTTCGCGCGGTGTAAACTCTAATTGCGCGATGTAAGTTTTTTTTTTTTTTTTAGACTTTGCCCCACACTATGAATTTCTCCTGTGTCGTGGGTGCGTTTACAAACATTTAAACTCACATACACAATCAGCCAGACCCGGAATAACTAATTGTAGGTCATACAAATATTTGTTCCGTGCGGGAATCGAACCCGCGACACGCAGCACAGCAGTCAATCGCTTAACCACTGCGCCAACCGTGCCGACTTTTTTTAGATTTCTGTGACGTCATGTCTTTTATGCGTAGTTCGTATGTGGCGATGTAGATGTCGCCACAAGACTATGAGAGTGAGAGAAGAGGGAGTGCACCTGTGTTCTCTGTGGAGTGTCCAGTGAGATTGGCCGCCATGATCGAAATATCGGTCGGGACTAAGTGTCGTAAGATAATAATAGTTTACCTTTAGCAGCTCCCATTAGGAAACCTTGCGGACCCACTTTGGAGCATGTCCAGCCTGGTGAAGGCTCCTTCCATGCCGCAACGACTAGAAAAATAGATAATACATTATACAGAGCCGCGCATCGACAGCACAGCATAATCAACCTCCTCTCCGTGAGATGGAGTGGGCTGTAATCTACCCCACACGGGTTGGTAGAAGTCATATGTCTTCGAATTTTTGGTTCTAGGACATGCCGGTTTCCTCTCGATGTTTTCCTTCACCGTTTTGAGAGCAGTGGTGATGAAATTATTTACACGAAATAAAGCGGCTTCCTGGGTTCGAACCTACGTACAACTCGTACGTCTGGATCGTTACCACTGGGCCACCACTGCTCTAGTATCGACAGTAGCTATATCTAAACAGGATAAGAGATATGATTGTTTACATGCTGAAAGGATTAATGAAAGGCGACTAACAAAAGGTCAAAAGCCAGTCTTACAAAGCAGGGGGTCTACACCCTAAGACATGTCCGTAGTTTCTGCCGAAGTTACGGAAGATTCGCTCTCCGTCTCAATTACGGTATGTCTGTGAGTCAGATGGAAAGCTAAGCGTCCGTAACTTCGGCCAAAACTACGGAATTCGCTTAGGGCCCCAGATGTGAGTGGAAACGCGGGGACGGGAGGCATCGACATCACTCATCATAACAGCATCGCTCCAACACGGCAAATAACTTGCCATTCAAATTAGGATTTTAATTCAAATGATTTAAAGTCTATTTTACGATGGCTATAAACTCTCCAGCTTACTCTCTCATTAATACATAATTATAATAAAGTCTGCCAACTCTGTGAAATCAAAAATACTACCTCATTCAGTTGTAAAAAAAAAAGGAAATCTTGCATAACTCTGGTTCTGATGACTCGAAACAATTAATCTAGATACCCTGACTTGACACTAAATCAAACGATACACAATGGGAACAAATACGCACAAATACATACACACATCACACATACACAAAGACACCAGATATTCAATTCAAAATATTTTCTTTCCTATAAACCTACATGGGCATTATGATGATGTGCACGGTTCCAATTGGTTGTTTCCTATGGAGAAGAGTAGTCTTTTAAAAATAATGGGCTTTTACAATATTTTCAAATAACAATGTTATTGGGTATGGGAGGACAGTGTAGGTCTTTCAACAAGTACCAGGTACTTAATAGAATAATGATGGTCAACAAATCTACAGTCCACTAGGCCTACAGCGTTCTCACATTCACAAAATTGAAAAGAATCTATATAAAGATAAATAAATTAATAAAAATAAAAAACGTATTTTAAACGAAATGACGTGATTGCTATTACAGCTGTGTCAAATCTGAATAATATTATCATGTCCATAAAAGCCACTAATAAAGAGTTGAAATTAAATTTTAGGTATATAATGTCTAATAATAGGGTGATTATATCAAGGGACAATGTAAAAAAAAATATAAACATGGTAATTTGGGGGCAGTTAATCGACTCTTACATAATTTGCCGTTAATGAGGTACCAGGGAAGCCACATGTGCAGAAGGAATTATTGCCAAACTTCCTTGTCTTCAACGTAGGCTGTAATTTTATAATATGCTTTCTTAATAAGGATGCGTTTGATGTGGAATACAACACCTGAAATCACCTCTCAAGTCTCCACTCTGGAATTCGTACCCCGAGCCCCAAGATCCAGACCAACTGTCTAGTTTGGGGTTCACTGGCAAATGATATTTTGTAACATAGCTGTAGGTAATATTTTAAGCTACTCATGTCGTCTCAATTTGGTGTTAAACCTGGACAATAAACTATTTTCTATTTCTATACAGAATAGTGGACAGATCGCCGGCCGCTCACTGCCCGCGAGCCGTCACACGTAAAATAGACTTTAAAGAATTTGATTTAAAATCCTAACTTGAATGACAAGTTATTTGCCGCGTCGGAGCGCTCTTATAATGAGCGATGTCCTTTAGGACATATAGTGACCTTATTGGTGATTGTCTTCAGAAAGGTCAGGTGTATCTCGCAACCGGCGTGCGTGTATGACCAGATGTATGAACGTAAACGAGGCAAAAGGCATATGTAATGACCATAACAGGTGGCGATCTATAGTTTCTGCCTACTCCTATGGGAAGTACGCGTGAGTATTTAAGGTCTGTTTAAATCTTCATTTCCAATTGATGTTATTTCCAATTAAACAAACATCAACTTTACGCCAGTGTAAATAAAGTTGATTTTAGACTGACTGTTGAAAAAGTCATAAAAAATATGAAGTTGTAGCGCAAACTGAACCTTATGTTTACCTTAGCATTACAGTTGTTTTTCCTAAAACTCGTGTTTGTTTATATGTTTGGCAAATAAATTGCGAACGCAGATTATGTAAAACATCTGCCGGGGTTGCGGGAAACTGCCGGGGTTGCGGGAAAGTCCGAAAGGGATACCGTGGCCCCTGGAAACGTACAGGCAACGGAAGGAACACGGGTGGGTTTTAGTCATTAAGAGTCTGACACGCCCTCCCGCTCCACCCAGAGCGGGAGAAGTTATTTGATAATTTCACACCCAAAAAAAAAAAAAAAAGATTATGTAAAACATTATGGTAAGTTTACTTACTCATAGTAGGTCTGACGATGGTACAGGGGAACAAATCGGTGCATTTTACAACTTCATGCTCAGCTAAATGCTTTGTAAATGTGTATGTGTTAGGATGACTCTTCAGTAATCTGTGGAATAAAACAGAATTTGATTATTTTAATTATTTGGTGGCAAGCTAGCAGTCAGAAGCCGAGCCCAAAATAATTAGAAAGAGACTAGGCAGATTATGAATCAAGCACGTCCACTTGTTAAAAAAAAGGAAAGAAATATGTTTATTCTGCACAAACAAAACGCACATTTAAATAAAATACACAAATTCAAAAGTAGCCAAAAGCCTCGTATTCAACCGACAAATAAACTCTACTTCTTAAAAATGTTGTTCATCGGTTTATGTCAAGGCCACGAACCAAAGACAATATTGCGTAATTACTGTTGCGACATTCCGTACTCTGTGGTTGCGACATTGGCAAATGACAACAAAAACAAAATGCCGATTGCAGAGTAAACTACTTTTGTAATAAATAATAAGAAAAATTAAGCTGTGCGTCGCATCTGTGCAAGAACAGGTCATTGCTCAGCGAAATGCTGTGACTTCGGACGAACCTAACGTCAACAGCGATGGTTTTCAGCAATTACCTATAGTAATAGTAATATTTTTTATTTTTAAGTATATGGTACATTGAGATCTTAAAATAAATATTGATTCACATATTTTATACTACCATTGCTGGTGTAGAAAAATTAATATAATAATATTAATTAAAAAAAAATAATAATTACAAGCCATACATTTTTTACAGTTTTGCTTAAATGTTAATTATATTCCTAAGACTTACGTGCCTGAACTAGGTAATCCTGTGTTTCAGGCGGGAAGAGCTTAAATAGACTTATAAAATAAAATAAATAAATAATCAAGAGGTTGTTGATTAGATCACTAATTATATGTTGAGTAGCTTAACTTTTAGCTTCTAAAATTGATAAATATAAAACTTAACGTAGGTGTAACTTGTACATATAATATATATTCACTGTAGCACAGCTAATAAATTCTCTGTATCTTCGTAAGTCATACTTTGGAGAGCATCCTTGAGAATTCTCTTACAATTTGTGTAGTTCAGGGAATAAATGTTTGCTTTCGAGTTTAGTCTATTATAGAGAAGAGGACCGAGGTATAGATAAAATTTGGTAGCAGCTAAATATTGCATAATCACTATAATCAGCCTCTAATGTTCCCACTGTTGAGACTTAGGCCTTCTCTGTTCGAGAGGGAGTGGGCTGTAATCTAGATCTGGATCTTGGTAGATGTCACATGTCTTCGAATTTTTGGTTCTAGGACATGCCGGTTTCCTCACGATGTTTTCCTTCACCGTTTTGAGAGCAGTGGTAATGAAATTACACGAAATAAAATGCCTTCCTGGGTTCGAACCTACGAGCTACAACTCGTAAGCCGGGGTCGTTACCACTGGGCCACCACTGCTCTGAAAATATAGCAGTCATTTTATATTTTGGTTTCATTTTATACAATATGCGGCTTTGTACCATACAACAATCTGAATTTAAAAGTCTGTGTAGCCTTTTCCCAACTATGTTGGGGTCAGCTTCCAATCTAACCAGATGCAACTTATTGTACATGGAGCGACAGCCTATCTGACCGCCACAACCCAGTAACTAGGTAATACGATACCCCTTGGTTGACTGGATGTCAGACTTTCGGGCTTCTGACGATTTGTAAAGACTGTCAAAGATCCATGATTGACAGCCGGGACCAACGGCTTAACGTGCTTTCCGAGGCACGGAGGAGTCTCAGAATGTAAAGATGGTCACCCATCCACGGATCAACCCTAGCAAGCTTTTAAATATGAATTTAATAGTCTTCAAATCAAATGCTAAGTGGTAACTACTACCTTTGGATATCCTAACTAATATTATAATTGCGAAAGTGAGTTTGTTTGTTTTGTTACGCTTTCACGCTAAAACGGCTGAACAGATTTGGATGAAATATGGCACATGTACAGATCATCGATGGTTATCATTTTTAACTTCCAGTTACAGCTATATATAGCTATTTGTAAGCGGGCACGCCCTTTATGCCTGGAGGCTTTTATTTAGATATTGATTACGTGAACTTTTTTCTTTTTTCTGCCTGAGTGCTGTTCTTGATATTTTTGGTGGTATATTGGCGTGTGCTAGCTGACATATGGCTATTAATTTATAATTTAAATTATGTTTTGTGTTGCGTAATGTAAACTATTTTGCATACTATTATATAGAACCCATTTTTTTTTCTAACTGAACAGACAACTGTGCTGCTGGGGAGTTTGCTGCGCCACTTCTTCTTCCCAGCTAAAGCACTAGGAAGTGGTGAAGGGTGGGCGATTTGTCTTATGTAACTTTGACGACGAAAAGTGCTGATTCTCAGCCTAGTTTGATTAAATGACTTTTGAATTTTGAATCATGACCTAGATTAGGATACTTTTTATCCCGACATTACCACGGGATTGAGACTTATGCGGGTGAAACCACGCAGCTAGTCTTCAATAAAAGTTGCATTCCAACCATACTCACTTTGACTCAATCTCAAGTAAAGCCTCGTCGTTCAATGTACCCACTAAGGATATCACCTTCTCCGCATCTTCAGGTGCCTCATACACCTTCTCATGAGCTTCAGTCAGGAACGAGTTCACATAGGCTGATGAAACGTGGATCATAACCTGGAAAGGGTATAGGAAAATTATTTATTTTTATGCCTGATGCTATAAATTGGGCACAAAGTTAAGACTCCAGGCTTGTACTGAGATATTTAAAAAAAAAAAAGAAATATGTTTATTCTGCACAAACAAAACGCACATTTAAATAAAAAATACAAAAGTAGCCAAAAGCCTCGTATTCAACCAACAAATAAACGCTAACTAAAATGTTCTTCATATTCCTGTTGGTGAATCTGATAACACTGCTTGATCCAGGGTCTAAACCTAGGATCCCATGTTTTGCAATAGTGATTACAACCACTGAACGACTAGTGACTAGCTAGCTAGTATCAACAATTCATAATTTACCCAATAATATTGTTGCAGTTGTCAATACATCAGAGGCTTATAGTTTACTCCCATTTCGCCAGTTATGTTAAAGATATAGGGTTGAGCCCGTGGAAAATAATAAAACTGCTCAACCTCGGGATCAGATTCCTAATTCAATATAAAGTAGGTTATTAATTAATGAATTATAAATAATTATATAAAATATTGGTCAGGCAGGGGCCATAGTCTTTCCATAGTTCTAGATAACCAGTTCACTTAGCCACCCAAACCCATAACCCAAAATCTTTATTTCTATATCTTGCAATAGTCCTGCACCAACCGGGGGTTGTCGTTGAGTGCACTAGCATAGTGCGTACAGGGATAATCGTCGGTTGGTGCCTCGTTTCATTAAACACGTAACGGGCCTCTGCGAGCTGGCTTCGGCCCCTCGTACGCCTTCCAAAGGTCTGGGACCCTAGGGTCCCGAGGAATGTCAAGAGACGTAAAAATAAATTAACTTACCTTCAAATTCTTAACATCTTTACAAAGGTCCATAATTCTTCTGGTTCCAAGAAGATTAATATTGACCGTAGGCCTCAAACTCTCTTGAAAGTCAAGGGTAGCGGCCGAATGGATGACCACATTGACATTATCTACTAATGTCTGTCGATCCTGAGGACTTAGACCCAGGTTGTCTTCACCGACATCACCAGCTATGGCGATAAGCTTCTGGAATACATCTGTTGTGTTGCTTTGTAAGAGTTTTTCGAAGACCTGGAATTAAAAAAGAAATATTTTAGTTTTTCGAAGACCTTTTTTTTTAAATCATTGATATAGTCCTCCAGATCGTATTTCGGCCACGGCGGCCAATCTCAACGGAGACTAGCCTTCGGCGCGGGATATATTATAGTGCACAAGTGTGTGCGCAGACACAGGTGCACTCTCTCTTCCCTTATTCTCATAGTCCGATGGGACGGTAATCCGACACAACTGGAGAGAGATCAGGCGCAGGACCAACAGCTTAACGTGCTTTCCGAGGCACGGGGGTATCACACCGCCAACTTCCAAACTCCGGGCTGTTACTAAGAAATTCCTAATGGAAAAACCCAATAACACTTTGCCCGACCCGGGAATCGAACCTAGGACCCCACGCCCAGCAGTCGCGCTTGCGACCACGAGACCAACGGGGCAGTCAGTTAGAGAGGGGGTGACTACTGAGATATCGGACGGCTAAAAGAGAAGTATGGACGAAGAAGACATGGTACGACCACCGACGACGAGAATAATGATGATTTTTTGTATTATTGGATAGTTAACAAGTTGGCAGCCCGCCAGATGGTAACTGGTCAACTGCTTATAGACGTATACAAAACTGTTAAGACATTGCAGCCGCATTAAGATAACTAACGCTGAAACGTTTCAATTGCTTGTAATATGCCACAGACAAAGCTGCAATGTTTCAGTTGCTTGTAATTATTATAAATACTTATGTGAGTTTGTTTGTTTGTTACGTTTTCACGCTAAAACGGCTAAACGGATTTAGATGAAATTTGGCACATAGGTAGACCATAATGCTGTGCTGTGGGTCCCTCATAGCACAGAATTATGCTGAGTGGAAGCCTTCTTGTCACAGTCATGACGTGCAGCTGCCAAATATTTCTGTTGTTTATATTTTTGTTATTTGTATGCACGTGTCTCTGTGACAAATAAACCTTTTTTTTTCTTTCTTTCTTTCTTTCATAACCTGGAAAAGGACATAGGATACCTTCTTATCCCGATATTCCCACGGGATCGAGACTTATGCGGGTGAAACCGCGGGGCGCAGCTAGGAGGCTATAATTTATAAGGCTATCACGCGGACGAGCCAGCGGGCGGAGCCTAGTAACTAAATAAAATGAATATGAGTATTACACGATACTACATCACGCCTATTTCCCCGAAGGGTTGGGCAGAGGTGTACCTATAGTGCACCCACATTGCGCCAGTTATGTTCAAGTCCCATGTAATAGGGGGCGAGCCTATTGCCATCAACCGGGCACCAATCTAGTCTCCGAACTGCTACTGACAAATTCTAAATAGAAATGCCAATAACACTTTGCTCGACCTGAGAATCAACCTCAGGACCAGCAGTAACTTTTGCAACCACTAGATCAATGAGGCAGTCAAATAACTAAATAAAATAAATATGAGTTTTACAAGATACTAATGATGTAAGAGTCGTGCCATTAAAGTTGATACTTGATGCACCACGTGCTTTGACTTGCGCAGTAGACGATTCATGGGTCTCTTTAGCGGTATGAGGTCCCCGCCGGGGCGTCATCGGGGCGGGGGAAAGAACGGCGGGAGGCGCGGTCAAGTCTCAACTTTAATGGCACGACCTGTAAATGAATGGTGTGCTGAGTGACTGGCATGACTCAATGGGGTTGACCGGTGAAAACTTTAGATAGATGGCGCTAGCATAGCCTTCACCTGTCAAGTTTGTGTTGTATTTTGGTTTCCCTTGTTGACTGCGTTTTTTTTTATAATATTAAAATAACTGTTGTGAAAAAACATGTATTATTCGGCATGGCGGATAAGTGAGTTAAAAGCTGAATTGAAGACACGAGCTGCATCTTTACGAGGAAGGAAAGCAGACCTTGTCAAATCAAATCAAATGTTCCTTAGAAAATTCTTCTATTTTGGTTAAAGCTATGCTAGCGCCACTTTGACAGTTGTCAACCACATTGAAGGGTCAATTCTTTACTTATTTTGGATACAACATTAACACTTTCCGGATAGACATAACAATAATACTTCTAAATTGTGTCTGCAGTCTCTCGGAAAGTGTTAAAGGCTATATTTAAAAGCTAATGAGTATATTTTAAAATGGTTTCTTCATGTAAATACGACCGACAAACAATGTAATTAAATTTTAAGAAGCAATAATAATATCTTTAACACAATCATCTTACGTAACAACAGTTTTTTATGCTAAACATTGTTTTATGTGTTTATTTTAATACTTGTAATGAAAAGTTAAGAATGGTGAGAAGGTCATGTAATCATGTTTAATAGCATACAAACTATGTGCAACCAACATTATTTGAGGAGAGAATTTGTTAACAACTAGAATAAATAAAAAATAATGAGGAGAAACTGATTATTTTCTACACTAATCTATAATCTAAACTAATATTATTTCATCAATTTTTTTTTTCTTTATAAAGTGGTTAATAATTATGATTTTCTGTATGTTTGTTTGTAACGCTTTCACGATTAAATGGCTGAACGGATTTGAATGAAATTTGGCACATGGCTAGACCATGACATGAGTTGGGACATAGGATACTTTTTATCCAGACATTCCCACGGGATCGATACTTAGGTGGGTTTTACACTATAACATATCTAGGATCACAGATCTATAAGTTATATTTATATGATAAAGCGCAGGCCACACCGCCAGCTAGCGGGCGGGCGGGCTAGGCGGTCGAACATCGTTTCACCTCTTTACATACTTCACACCGCGAGCTACCGACTAACCCAACGAGCTAAGCTAACGAAATTCCGACGATTCCAGCGAAGCTACTCGTTCACCTCGTTGGCGCGCCCGGTTCGTTCGCCCGTCCTCCCCGTTAGGTAATAGGTAATAGGTAATACGGGCTGGTTTCCGCAACTCCACGTCAAAGCGCGTATTTTGCGTACGGGTGGGAAAAATCTGTTATTCGATCCACCCCAGCTCCTCAAAGAAGGCCAGCAACGCCTTGGTGTTACTGGCAATCTCGCGTAGGGTACCTGGGTTACCGAAGTACTTTGCCCTGTAAGTGGCGACCACCGGGCAGTTTAACAGCACGTGAGCTGCTGTCTCGTCGTCCTCCATGCAGGCTCTGCAGAGCGGACTGTCTGTAACTCCTATGACAAAGAGGTGTTTATTAAATGACCCATGGCCAGTTATAGCTGCCGACGATTCCAGCGAAGCTACTCGTTCACCTCGTTGGCGCGCCCGGTTCGTTCGCCCGTCCTCCCCGTTTCGAGTAGACTAG
The DNA here is from genome assembly GCA_949128155.2 of Xanthia icteritia. Taxonomy (NCBI): domain Eukaryota; kingdom Metazoa; phylum Arthropoda; class Insecta; order Lepidoptera; family Noctuidae; genus Xanthia; species Xanthia icteritia. Next base: position 6,558,523 of record OX421959.2, on the reverse strand, counting down.
TCGACGCTCGTCTTTCGAATAGCAGTGTAGTGTTGTTTGTGAACGATGAATATGTCATATATCGACGAAAGTTCTGATGATGATTTAACTACAAATGTTAAAAAAAAAATATTACTGTTAAATTCTCTTCGAATTAAGAAGAAGAAGAGAAAGCGTAGATTTTGGTTGCGTAGACATAATTATTCAATTCAGGCAACAATCTGGAGAATTTTATACTTTGTTTCGGGAGTTGAATGACGAAGATTTTCCAGATTTTTATAGACTCACAAGAGTACAATTTCAAGAAATATCCGCCCGTCGCTCGTCTGTCCGTAGTTTTCGGTGTGAACCCCATAGTTTAGCTCGCCAATATTTCGCGTAGTTTGTATTGTAGCCCACCCGCCTAGCCCGCCCGCCCGCTAGCTGGCGGTGTGGCCTGCGCTTTACCCTGAGCACTTGCACACTTGCAAAGATTTGTACCCTGACAACTTTCGTCTGTTGGTCATTACAGTGTTCTATATTCTATGTTAAGGAGTTTCCACACTTAGTCCGTCAGGTGGACCAATGTGCGTGGGTCATAGCAACCGTTTGGTGGTTAATCCAACAAGGCCACCTCCCTCCAGAAGAGAATTAAGTCTCCTGGTCTGTTTAGAACATCTGTGTATGATCTGGGTGACCAGACGGTTTCTGTACTAATCTGGGTGACGCCCTGCATTCAAAGAGCATCACAGCAGAACAGTCTCCTCAGCCTCCATGCACACCATGCACAGAGGACTGTCTGTTATGCCTATTGTGTGGAAGTGTTTGTTTAGCGAGCAGTGTCCCGTGATGGACCCCATAACCAGGCGCAGGCCGTTCCTGTCCAGGCGTAATAAATGCCTGGTCAGCCTACTGTCCAAGTATGGCCTAGCCTCCTTTGACTGTCTGCAGCCTGGTGTCGAGGTCCACCAGAGCTCCGCTTGTGTGTGGGTGAACTCCTGCAGCCACCTGCATATTTGGTTGAAGGGAGTGGGTATGGTAGGCTCGGGTCATTACAGTGTTTTGTTTATGAGTTGTATTGCAATATGTGGTTGTCTGTAGATGGTAAAGAGTAGTGAACCTGGCACATTCTAGGTGGATGTGAGTCATACTCTACAAAGTAGTTTAAAAGTAATATGTGACCATTGACCAAACAACAAAGGGTGATCAATTGGTCAGTTTGGTAAGTTAATAAAAATAAATTGATCTACAGTAGGAATCTTATTTGAAATGGAAAATTCATCTGAAATTATACACTTACACCTCAGACCAAATAATAAACCAATAAATAGCGCGGCGAACAATACAGTGAAGCATGCCAAAACTACACCTCTGCTCTAGGCATACTCGTTCACACGCACACATTTACAGCCATTTACAATCAAACTATACCTCACTAAATATACACATGTTTACGAAACCGGCCTCACGTCACTGTTGAGAGCGCTCTGTCTGGGTTTTTATTTGGATAAATCAAATCATCATTACTTACCGGGTTTTTAGGAAACTCCTGCAGCCTCTCGGATATTTCTTTGCCTTTTTTGGGTCTCATTAGCAGGTAGATATTTCCTACATCAGGCATACATCGTAGAATCTTTTCAATAAGGCATAGGCCGACAAATCCAGTGCCGCCGGTAATAAAAAAGTTTTTTCCCGCGTAAAACGCACGAACTTGTGAGTCGTCAGGCATTTTCGAGGTTTTTCTTCTATCTTAGATTCCTGTAATCAAATATAAGAGCCAAGTTTAAAAACTTTTTTAATAAACATAAAGTTTTACGTGTCCGCACGCAAATTGCGATCACATTCACACAAATCTCAGTGTCTGTCAACGTCAAACTCAAAAAATGACAATTCGTGGTTTTTTAATATGCTTTTTATTTACTCTATTAGCCTTGGCTTTTAGGACTTTTAGCCATGAGCCCCATGACAATGAATCATGAGAATAGAAAGTGTTGCTATATTGCTAATTTGGTTTTACCTCTTTTAAATTTTATTACTTTTTTATATTAATTGAAACCCATCACGATGTTCGTGTTCGCCATGTTGCTCTTCGTTCGTGCGTACAATATTTCCCATTATCATCTGCCTAGCCTTTTGCCAACTATGTTCGGTTCGCCTTCCAGTCTAACTGGACGCAGTTAAAATACCAGGCGAACAACTTATATTTACCGTTCACAAAAAAAAATACTGCTTTGAATAGGTACTACGTTATATTATAAATAATAGAAACGTTATCGTTTGTTCGTCTGTCTGTCTGTCTGAATGCGATAAACTCATATACTACCGAACGGATTTTCAAACCGTTTTCACCTATGGACGGAGTGATTCATGCGGAAGGTTTTGGTGTATAATACATTAAGGTTTTTTGTAAATTGGCTGAAATATGACGATTATTGTTGAAGATGTCGGAAAAAAACATGCCGACTGGGCTTTACTGGCGTGCGTTGCGTAAACCGTAAAAGATACATAAAAATTATGTTCTACAGAATGAATCTTAAAAAGTTCAACAAAAAGGTCCGCGATGGCATATGTCTATATTTTAAGGATGACCCACCTAACTATTATTATCTTTCAGAATTAAAAAAATATTGTTACTTCTGAAGCTATTTTGAGCAATTCTAAGCTGTTTTATATTAATACTTATCCAATAAATTATGTTATTCAAATTGTGAATTTAATTAAGATTAAAAGATGCCTTGACATCATATCATTTAAATGAATGGATTAAAAGATATCACAGATTCAAACTTACGCGTAACAAAATAATTATGGTTGACGGCTACGCGGGCGCAGCGGTAGGAGTCAATGACCTTTTCCTCAGCTATTAGGTTTGTAATCTCGGTAGTATGGTCCCGTGGGACATTTTGCGACATCCACGCGGGTGAAACCACGGGCAAAAGCTAGTGTTACTATACATTATTGCTAATGATCGATGAAAAATTAAAAATAATCACAAATTAAATGTAGTGTTAGGTAAATCGGTATTATTACTAACGTAAGACGTTCTAAGGCTCTATTTACTTTGCTTTGTACTAAAATAAATTACCTATACTAGATAAGGAAATCATCTACTTTTTAAAGGAATTCTATAATTGTTTGTAGATTTACTGAATCTATGGAGCAATTGCAACATAATGTACCTTGAAAAAGTACCGTCACAAACATTTACAAACAATTTACAAGACATTCCTAATATCTATTGAATGCATATTTTTTAATGCACTGTTTAGTTCTTAAGCTTTAAAAAAAATGTGTAACGGAATCAATTGTTTTTAATATATCTGATTAAAAATAAAACTTCTATCTAATCACGCAACACGTTTTTGTAAACTATTACGACAAATTTGTTTCATTTTGACAGTTCAAAAACATTCATTAGGTTACTTACGTTGTTGAGCAGTTTTTTTTTTCGAACTTATTCAGCAATGGATTAGCAATTCGTTTCAAAACGATTCAAATTCCGATTGATGGTGTATTAAGGCGACGATAACCGACTTTTAATGATTTTGCACTGATGATCCCGTCTAAACGAGTAAGGTTAATGATTTGGAAAAATTATGTGTCAAATTAGAGCATTTTCTTAATAACTTAATCTGTGAATATTTTAGATTATGTTTATATTACATAGTGAAATTAATTTGTAAAGTTATGTCTAACGCGGATACAAAACTAAGGATCACGCAAAATCTATCAAGCGTATTTTTCTGAAACCTTCACCATTTTAAAGATAATTTAATTATTGATCTTTTAGTATACGTTTTTTGTTAAAATACCTTTTGTTTTTAGTATAATAAATTAATAATGCGTCTAATTTAGGACAGCGCTCCTTGATGGGCGAGTCCTATTACTGGCTGGACGTACGACGCGTTGCGTGAGCTCAGTACAGAACATGCAAGCTAACCACTCAAGGTCACTGGCATATATCTGCGTCTTAAGTAATTAGGGTACAGGCAATTTTAGCGTGTCACACCTGTCACTAACTTTAATTAACCGATGTTCATGGTTTTTTAATAAAATAATACTGTTTTTTTTTTAATCTTTAATTTTATAAACAAATCTTATTGTATTACAATAAATTTCTTAAAATAATGATAATCAAATTAGCAACAAGGTGGCCATTCCATTTTAGTCTCTACTGTTTTATTTGCTTTACAAAACTACCAAAACAAGTTATTTTAAAATTATCCATTTTGTCCAGCTTAGTAACGGGTCAATTTTTCACCTAATCTCTACGCTTTAACCCGTCAAACGATCGCCTACCTACTAGAAGCAGCTTTGCATTTGGGCGCTCAACGGTTTTCGCGATTATAATTCATTGTCTTTAGAGTGTATTTTTTTATGAACAATCACTGGTTCGTATGACATTATTCAAGTGGTCAGTCGTAGCTTCACATTGCTTCTCACCACTAATATGCTCAGGGCAATAAGAATTTGAAAAAGATAACATACCTACATAATAAAATAATTGTTTGTTTTTCTTACAGGTATAATATTACAGGTTTACAGGGTAGGTACTAGAACGCAGAAGTTCGTAGATAATAAGCCGGATTCTAAAATAATATACCTAAGCAGACATGTCATTACATCAACATGTACCTACTCGAGAATAAATATTGATTTTAAAACGAGTGTTAGCATTCGATTTTATCGATGATTCTCTAAGTGGACTCTGAAACTACGTCAATAACTTTTACGAAATGTGTTTTGGCTGTTGTATTCAATGAAATTAATTCACAAATTTTCATAAAGTGACGCCATGCTTATGTTAATAATTTTGGTTATTAGAGAGTTTATCCTAAAAGTTGGCAACGTCACAAATAGCTGTCAAATATTTAAATGTAATTGCGTAATAACCAGTGATCGGACTAGGTAGATTGATTTTTGGTATTTGTATCATAAATGCACACAGAAAAAAGCCATTTTTTTCCGCAAAGCAATTCCGGTATTTCCAGATTCAATTAAATATTGTTAATGTTGGTAGTGATATTATTTTCACAACACAGTATCAAACAAAGAAGCGCACTCTACGAACTGAAGTAAACGAGAGTAAACTAGTGCGGGCGTACGCATTGTTTTGATAACCGGTTAGTGCACCACCCATGATCCTTTGTTCTGATTGGTCGTTGGGTTGTAACAAATCGTGACTGTGTTAAAAAAATATGAAGAATATAATATTGCTCATTTCAATACAATTCCTACCTAAGTTACGGTTTTTTTAAATAATCAACCAATTCCGGAGGAATGTCCATATTAATAGATACCTACGGTTTGATTGCTAACCCATTCATAAGTTCGAAAAAAAATCTGCTCAACAACGTAAATAACGAAATGAATGTTGTTGAACTGTCAAAATTAACAGGTTAGTCAAAATCGCTTACGAAAGTATGTTACGTAATTAGATACCTAGCTGTTTTGATTAATTTGGCAATATTGCTGTATCGAAATATGAAATGCGGCTAATTACTAGCTTGTGCCTGCGACTTCGTCCGAGCCTATAACCTTCCTCAAGAATTGGGCTATCCAAAGCAAAAATATTTTTTCAAACACGACTGGTAGTTCCGGAAATTACCCCCTACATACTCGTACAAACTTACAATCAAACAAGGAAACAAATTTTACCTCTTTATAATATTATTATAGTTGAAATGCAATAATTAATACCGTAACACCGAATATTTAGTTTTAGATGTAAAAAAAGTATTTGTAAACATTCCTAATGCCTTTTTTACATCTAAAAGCTCGTACAGGCTAGCGAGACGCGAGGGCGCGACGCGACAACGAAAAAAAAAGGAGGAGGTCAAATTTCTTTAATAGATTTTTAACTTTATCACTAAAGCATAAGGTTCAAAGTTGATTGGGAAAATTTGACAGTTTCGGGTAGGTTGACCTGCTGGCGTCTGTACTGTTCGAGGCACGTCGCGCCATCGCGTCGCGATAGTGTGCACGACGCTTAAAACTGTTACAACATCAAATTCAGTGACATAATTGCAATTCATTAAGTTCGCTAGTTAGGCACATTTCATATTTCCATATAGTTATATTCTCAAGTTAATCAAAACAGCGAAATATTTGACATTTATTTGCGACGTTGCCCACTTTCAGAATAAAGTAAAGTTCTCTATTTTCTTTATTCATTTACTTAATTATTTTCGTCATAATTATTTCCTAGCAACCCGTCCTAGCTTCGCACGGTTTTTACAACTTAACAAAACATCTTTATTACCTATGTATAAGTTTATGAATGTAGGTATAGTTGCGTAGTTTAAAAGAACAACTTGGTTATTCAGACACTCACAAAAAGCGACTTTAATTTATAATGTGGGATATTTATAGATAAAAAAACATAATATATAACGTCTTTTGTATCCAAAAATAGCAAATTGAAGGTTTTTCCTCATCATTTGGGAAGGTTTTATCGTGGTATATGGCAGCCCTGTGCCAGGCCAGTTAACCTTTTTCAAGGCGAGAGGCAAGCGAGCCCTGTGAGCGAGCCACTTTGACGTCAGAAGAGGTCAAAGTCCGAAACAAACGCAAACGGTAGGTAATAACTAATAACACGTCAAGGTCTATTTTTGTTTTGAGATACTTGTCAGTGGTTTTGAGACCAATGTGACCTAATGAAGTGCCAGTAGGTATACTGGTAGGTAGTCTTAGCTTTAATTTACATTGACGCGGAACGGAATGGAAGCAATTTATTCGTACAACAATCTTCCATACAAACGTAGTATGGTGATAACTCGTCTGTTTGACGGTGTACGTTTAAAAGTAAAAATGACATCAATTTGTCTTGTAATTATCTACAACATGCCCTGTATGGAAGCAGAATTTGAAAAAAAATATTGGTTTGGAAGTTTGAGCTTCGAAACTTCCTTATTTCAACAAAAAATTTAACTCGTCTTTGGGCTTAATTAAATAACCTATGTAGTAAGGACATGGCAAAATAGAAACCGTACAGGAATAGATAATTTATTCAATAGGTAGTACAGACGCCAGCAGGTCAACCTACCCGAAACTGTCAAATTTTCCCAATCAACTTTGAACCTTATAATTTAGAGATAAAGTTGAAAATCTATTAAAGATATTTGACAGATTGTAGTAGGTTGATGTGCTGGGCCAGCACATCAACCTAAAATTTTTATTTTGAGTAAATACATCCAGTAGCTTTTCCATAATATCTATATGCCCAAAGGTCTGTTCATGAAAGAACAAAGGCAAAATTTGGTCTGGACTTTTTTTTGGCGTCCATAGATTTCATATATATGAATCAAATTTAATTAATTTTCTACGATTTTTAAATTATTCATTCCTTCTCGTAAAGGCCGGAGTTATTTTATGTTTTTATAAGTTTATCAAATGATGTTCGAATTAGTTCCATTCGAAATGTTACCATTAAAATAGTGGTGTGAGTACAAATAGTATGAATGCATTTTATCTGTATCAAAAATTAAACGAATGATCGATATAATCGATCGATTGATCCACCCATGTAGAGTTGGTTTTGTTTTTAACATAATTATTGAAATGCTCTATTCTTTCGTATTTTATCAACTGATATCTTTGAAGAAATGCTTCTACTTTTAAATCCAATTAATAATGGATCAAAATATCACAGGATCGTTTCAGTGTTGTATCGATTTTTAAGAAAACCGAATCGAAACGTGCAGCACTACTTTTGTCTTTGACAGTGACATATTGTCTGTGGTTGTCTGTCAAGACGCTACAGAATCCTACTCTGTGAATCCTACCGCGTTTTTCACCTCGGTTATATTTTGTGTTTATATTTGGCTTTCTATTTGTTTTTACCAGACCTGGACTGTTTATGGACTGATTGATACTGCCCTATGTGACTAGTGCGTGCCCTTAGGACTCCGATGTTGCTTAATTAATTGGTGAATAGAGGCGAAATTATCAATCAAAATGATTATAACCTTAGAGGAGGTAGTGGACAAAAGACCCTTATAAGAGGGAAAATAAAATCCCGACACATATCACGGAAACAATATTATGTGTACATTTTAATTGAAAATAATATTCCTGGCAGAACCGGCATAGTTGAATATTGTTGTAGTTGTTTAGTTGGCCGGCGCACTGTAGGCTGCTGCGCACACACTATGACCTTAGTGTGGTATCTAGGATGGGCCAGACATCAAGAACATATCTCAGCACTCTCGATGAGATAATAATACGAGATGAGGATGAGGAATAAAATAATATGTTTAACAAAATGTGTTTTTTATTTGCCCTAACATTAGGTATTTATTATAATCCTCAGTTTTAGTGTTTACGGGGCAAGTGCTTTTTTTTTTAAATTATCGCCCAGCTTTCGTAAACATACAATTGAGTACTACTCTACACCGAGGGTTAGAATTTATTTGGGTTTTTCTCATTTTATCCGTAAATACTCTTATCCTCACTTAGACCACACCACATTATCCATTTCTTTATTATTTAATTTCAATCTGCGATGTTTTATAGAATATAATTGTTGTTTGACGTTCATTCATAACCTAAAAATTCAAACAGAAATCTTTTTTTTCCGGCTTTCTCAAATGAAAATAGTCTCATTTATAGATTCTAGACCTAACGCCAAATCTTTTAACATATTTTTCATTACGGGACGCTTCAATTTGATCCCAGACAATTCTTAGTATGGAGACCTGCCATTGTCCTTTACGCGCTCGTTTTCGTTATAAATCATTGTCTATAAATAAATAAAAACTAGATAAATAAATACTAAATAAATAAAATTAAATAAATAAATAATTAGACTATTTTAATTAGCATTGCATATTAGTCACGCCAACCAACGAGATCAAGCCGTCGACTCACTTGACTCCTCAAGTGAGGCTGCGCTAACATAGCCCGCGAAATTCAAATTTTCTTACGTTTTTTGCAATTTACAGGTCAATTGTCAGGTAGTACGAGTATGTTGATTAAAATATGATTCGCGACTTTTCAAATACGGCTTTACAGAATTATAATCATTAGAATCAGCAATGTTAGCATAATCCTCAAATGTCATGATTTCATGAAATAGTCATTCAATAGGATTACATGACTTAGAGAATTGTATTGATGGTTTTTATGATTATAATTCTATAAATAAACATTTGATACGGCCGCGAATCATATTTAGATCAACATACAACCTAATACTGACCTGCAAATAGCAAAAAAAGTAAGAAAATTTGAATTTCGTGCGTCAATAATGTAACGCACAAACTACTTATATACGAGCCAAACATTTATATATTAAAAAACTCAATTTTGGGTTTTTTATATTTATCAATGGAGCCAAATAACAGCTCGCGCGTCTTGTGGAAAATTTTCGCGCGTTCTCGGGAATTCCCGCAGTAACAAGCTCGTATCTAGTTTGTACAGACGCCAGCAGGTCAACCTACCCGAAACTGTCGAATTTTCCTAATCAACTTTGAACCTTATACCTTAGTGATAAAGTTGAAAATCTATTTAAAAAAATTGACAGATTGTAGTAGGTTGATGTGCTGGCGTCTGTACGTTAAACAATTGACATAAAGTTCATTTTGCTATGTACCGTAAAAAATCTCCGTTCCGGTGCAATGTAAATTGAACCTTAGTCAAAAGAGCTACAGCAATAGGGATGATGACAAAAAAAAAATGCTTTTTGTCCGTCATGTAGATTATGAAAAAATAACGTACACGTATTTTTTCTTTTTTTACGTTATCAAAAGTATACAGCGATACATTGAGTTAAAATGTGCCATGACGTCACGAGTATGTAGATTTTATAATTACTTGTGATGTAGCGACCCCACTTCCCAATTGCGTTTTATCTAAGTCATTTTATATTAAAGCAAAAAATACAAGTCAAATATATTTTTTATTATCTGACTGACGGACTAAATAGAATTTCTTTTTTTTGACCCAGGCATCACGAGGTCAATTATATATATGTTCCTAGATAAGGTTCGTATAAAAGTAGTATATACCTAGATACCTATACACTTACCTATGCCAAGACCATAGACGTATATTTTTATACGTCTATGGCCAAGACCTAATAGATCATTCGACTACAAGATATAGGCAAATAAATGCCTAGTTTGGGGGTCACCGTCCAATCTGTTCTTGTACAGACGCCAGCACATCAACCAACTACAATCTGTCAAATTTCTTTAATAGATTTTCAACTTTATCACAAATGTATAAGGATCAAAGTTGATTGGGAAAATTTGACAGTTTCGGGTAGGTTGATCTGCTGGCGACTGTACAACCGATTATTATAAATAAAAAATAATAAAATAGTTTATTGTCACAAAGAAATATACATTAGTATACACTGTTTAACATGAGATAATTAACGCTGCAGTAGTTTGTATACAGATATTGTGAGCCCTGCCTCTCAAACTAGGATAACCTGTATTTTAAGAGACAGTGTTCAGCTGTGAGGTTACATAAAAATAGGGATCAAAACAACTGCGGACTGTGCCAACTTATAGTAGGTACGTGTTAACAACTTAACAATCTTATTACTTTTGACTGAAACATATTATATTAAGGAAAAAGGAAAAATAATGTAAGAAATAACAATTTAAAACTTATGTATGTGAGTGGGTGAATGTGTGTGAGTATGTCTGTATGATTTATGTATCTATGTGTGGTGAGTTTTGTATGGGAGTAGTGAGTGTGAGGTGTTATATATGAGGGAGTAAAAACAAAATAAGGCAGATTATTAATAAATAAATTTGTATTTGAATTATTCTTCGGTACATATTACCTAAATGTGGCCAGATTTTTGCCAGTTCCAAGAGGTACCTAAGTTATATAAAGCTGTTTCGCCATGCCGGCTATTTTAGGCGAACGGCGAGCACACTTTCAAAACAAGCATTGACCCAAAACATACCACATTGTGAATAATAATATTAAAATCTATTAATACGCGTGTATTAATAGATTTTGACGCGAAGTAATATGCATGGAATATTTTTTTCTACTGGTTTTTTTCCATGTTTTTGTGCGTAAGTACTACTTTGGTCCGATTTGTCAATAACTGAGAATGGTTGCAAAGCTCGTTCTAATGGATTTTTCATTCGTCTTCTAATTTTGAATTTTTTATAATTGTGTTTTCTTTGTAAACATGCAAGTTTACGAATAAAACGTAGGTATCATAAAACATGCGTTTTATGATAAATTCATGGCCATTTTCGATGTTAGGTAGGTATTTCACAGTGATGGCTAACTTTCTACGGTCGTTATAACTTGTTTTAGCCATTTAGGACAAAATTCTTACCTCAAATGCCTTATACTAGTAATATCTGTTATTAGTTTTTACCGTAGGTAGTTCAAGAACCAATGTTTACTCAAACTCAAAGTAGGTATTTATTTCAATTAAACCATTTACAGGCACTTTTGAATTGTCAAGGAGTCGGTCAGTCAGAAATATGAAGCTAGTCGCCCATTCCAAAGCGTAGGTGATATCTATGAACCTACTCCATGGACACTATTGTAATAAAAAAAATGTTACAAAATATTGGTTACATCATTCATGTTGAACTGGTAACGTAAAAGTAAAAGTGTCCGTAATAAAAAGATAAAAACTAAGAACCATTAAAAAATTAAAATAAGCAATGGTAGCTAAGAGATGATCAGTCCCTACTGACGGCGCCCGTTCACGAATATAATGCATGGATCAGCACCATTCAGCTCAACCATTTTGAAGGGAGCTAAAATACTCACAGCCGCCAGCGCACATTCAAGTCAATGAAAGACATATTACCCGGTAAATGGTAGCTATTTAGTACATAGTACTAATACATAATACTAACTCATACCTGTGCTATGCAATTATATAATACAAAGGAGATAAGAGTTGATGTAAAACAAAGATGGTCTTACAAACTTCAGCAGCTCCAACAGTATTTTCAAATGTTGATCAATTAGTTGTGGTTGTGGAGCAGGAGTTACCGAACCAGCAATGAGCCAAGCATTTTTATCAGCGATGTAATCCAACTTTGCCTGCCTGCATAGTGTGAGTTTTATACAAGATTTGAATTTCGTCTCATTCAGTCGAATATTAAAATTAAATTAAATTAAAATCTTTTATTTCGGACCCATAAGTAGCCCATTTGGTTAGTATACACACGACTTAAAAGTGTTAGTAATTAAATCTACCAGAAAAACCACACATACTATTCATTAATGCGCTACAATGGCATGTAGGCGTATCCATAGCCCAGTATGGGGCTGTCCCACCTATCAGCTATAGATTTCAGAATGCTGTTGGGGCTGGCGAGTATCCTGCGCATAATAAAAGCACAACGCGTAAACGCCATCTATTCTCACCTCTGCGAACATGCCGGGAGCTCTGCAGTAGCGCGGCAACCCCACCAACACCCTGAACGCATTATTGTATTGTACAGACGCCAGCACATCAACCTACTACAATCTGTCAAATTTCTTTCATAGATTTTCAACTTTATCATTAAAGCATAAGGTTCAAGTTGATTGGGAAAATTTGACAGTTTCGGGTAAGTTGACCTGCTGGCGTCTGTACGCACAGGGCGCTTTAAGCCCTCTGAGTGTATTTGACCCACAGACTGCATATATAGAACGACCGACACTACGCTGTATATAGTGTAGTTTTTACTTCTGTCGTGCATTTCGCAAATCTGTGTGCCAACATATTGCAGCGGACAGCCAACACCCTGCGCTCACGCTCAATATCCAGGCTGTCTTTCAGGTCTTCGGAAACCCTGTGGCCCAGATACTTGAAAGAAGTGAATTGCTTTAAGAGGGAACAGGGAACTATTGCCGTCTTCTTACCTCAAGTCTGCCCCCGTAGAGTGCGATAGGGATAGCTACAGCTCATACCAATTCAATCACAAAAAAAATTACGAAATCGACGTTTCGTATTCCCCTTTTTCTCCTCGAAAACTGAACGGATTCAATTATTTTTTACATTAAAATTTTAAGAAAGAGTACGTCTAGGTACCTATCATTTTCATTTATGTTAAAAACTTTTCGAATTCGTCTGGTACTCCTCTAATCACGGCGGTAAAAATGGGGCATTTTTGTAATTTTTGGGTCATATTTTCTTTACCGGTAAGTTGATAAAAAAAGGAAATAACAGGGACGTGACTACAGGAGACCTTGATTTTATATTTAAAAAAAGATTGCTCTAGACTTCTAGAGGCATTATTCAGGAAGAAATAAGGAGAATACATTTGTATGGAGAATCGTACGCCCTGTTCCCTCTTAAAGAACTTTCGCTAAGTTTCAAATTGGTTCAATAAGGTAAGTTTCAGTGCCCGCCTTGAAAACTAGTACCTCACTCTTCTTAACATGGTATCATGGTATCATATTGTAAGCAGGTTTATTAAGGTGACTACTACGAAGTTAAACAGAAATCCGAATTCTTGTTGAGGCTCTAAAAATGATTTCCAGAGCCTAATGATTTTTACTTCCGCCATTATAAATTCCCGCTCTTTTACGATTTTTTTTTTTGTTTTTCTTTTACATTTAAATATAAGTCAAAAATTACCTACCTGAATTATTTCAGTAACAAGTCTTAGCTTTTCAACAACTTTATTTTCTAAGTCTACCACCCGAAGTCCGAACCGAACCCATGAAATTTGTTAGTACAGACGCCAGCAGGTCAACTTACCCGAAACTGTCAAATTTTCCCAATCATCTTTGAGCCTTATACTTAGGTGATAAAGTTGAAAATCTATTAAAGAAATTTTACAGACTGTAGTAGGTAGATGTGCTGGCGTCTGTAACTCTGTACCTACTATCCCGAATCCTATCCCTACTTCAATGACAACTGATGTTTGTCCCGCCAAACCAACCTGAAATATGATGTAACCTTTGGTTGCCATCAACCAGGCATAAAAACAGACACCGGGCTGCTACTGAGAATTTCCAGATGGAAAAACCGAAAACCACTTTGCCCGACCCACAATTTGCAAAAGTAAAAAGCAGTTGTGGTTTTACGCAAGCACATTGATAGCTTAAAATACATAAATAAAGAATCCTACAACTATTAACTTGATCAACACTACCTACAATTTAATAGTGGGTTTTTAAAGGACGCGGTGACACAGGTGATTTGATGTTTGATGTCATCCATTGAGTCCAAGAATTCCAATAGATCTCTCCGAAGTTTTTCATTATTTTAAGAAAAAGTGGAAGCTGGAACCAACAGTACTAGGACTTACAGTCGACATAAAAGAGTCTGAGGTGCTGACATTTGGAACTAAATATTTTACTTAAGTAATGCAGACCTATCTATGATGATGGCGCTACTTTACCGACAAGTGCTAGTAGGTTTTAAGTCACACACAAGCAGCGTTTTTAACGATTTGCTTAAATTATTTTACTCATTTACAATTCGAAGTAGCATAAGTGCGATAGTGGCGACCTCATTTTGATTTTACTCTTTTTTGCCAAGCTGTAAATACCTTCATACCTACTGTTTAGATCTAGACTCGAATTGTCGGCAAATTACCTTACCAAGACAAGAAAAATATGCGCGTCAAATTTTAAGCTTCCTTTTTTGAAGTCAGTTAAAAATGGCCGACGATCTACCCATATCCTATATTTCCCTTTCATCGGCTGTCACTGTCAGGATATAGGTACTTTACAGTTATCTAAATTGTCACGGTACCTATGCTAAGTAAATAGAATAGAGCGTAGACCTTACATAGCTTACTGTGGATGCCAGAGAATCCTGCATACATAAGGTTCACAGACCTTTGAACGCATTGTGCGTGTGTGTAGCAAATACAAATGAATATTTCAATGACATAATAGTAACAAGGTCGTTTTGTTGCGAAACTAAGCCTAAAAATGTTCTACTGCCATAAACACACAAATCAGCTTATTTTATATTTAGCCTGTGTTGTCCCACTGAATGGCAAAGGCCTCCCTTTTCACTCTTCTCCGTCATGAGCTAGTCTGGACCAATCCTGTCTGTAGTCGTCAAGTTTTCGCCATCATCTCTTGGGTCTGCCTCGATGTCGACGGTCGTTTTCTGGGACCCAACCACCTGGGCAACCAAAGGTTACACCATATTTCAGGTTGGTTTGGCGAGACAAACAAAGGTTACACCATATTTCAGGTTGGTTTGGCGAGAAAAACAAAGGTTACACCATATTTCAGGTTGGTTTGGCGAGACAAACAAAGGTTACACCATATTTCAGGTTGGTTTGGCGAGACAAACAAAGGTTACACCATATTTCAGGTTGGTTTGGCGAGACAAACAAAGGTTACACCATATTTCAGGTTGGTTTGTCCCGCCTGTGATACCTAAATTCGATAGATGCTTGTTTTTCTCTTTTCAGATATTTAAGGTGTTTTTGCAGTCGGGTTAGTTTTTTTGTCAGCTCTTTAGTTGTTTTTGTTTTATATCAAGCTTGGTTTTTTGTTTTTTTTTCTCTCGACTGTAGGTATATTTATTATAGTTTAATTAACATAATTAAGTTATGTTAGCACATTTTTTTAAAAATTAGTTTTTTATTGTTAGACGAAGAACAACTGCCAACAAACTGTAAAGTCCGTCACAGACGTAGCTATAATATATTAATATACTTTGCTTTTGCTTTTTTTTGCGTAGTTTTTGGTGACTTCATCATTTTTAATTCTTAATTCTTTTTACCTATTGTGGTATAATAATTTTATTCTAGGTGCATCGTCCTCACATATAATAATATAATTAATGTACTTATACAAAATATTGTAAAACATTTTAAAAGAGTAACGGTGGAGTTTCTTGCTCATTCTTCTCCATGCGAAAACTACCTTTTGGAAGGGGCGACTAGAATCAATTCAATTTTTTTTATAAATTTTTGACGTTCAAAAGTGCCTTATTGAAATAAATGATTTGACTTTGACTTAATAGAAATATATACTATAGCTACGTCTGAGGTCACTCGAAGATTACTAATTACTATGGAAAATATATCGTAATATGTCTTGCTATATTATATTATAGCAAGACATATTATAAGCCAATGCCATTTATTATTTTAGGTAAAAATAAAATCACTTTAATCAGTGTTTTTTTTGGCTTGGATATATTTGGTTAGACGTACCTACTGAACGCTGTGTTAAAATTTGTCCATCTATTTTAATGGGACCTTGTAATTATAGCTACGTCTACCATGGACTTTACTTTAGCAGTTTGGTAGACTCTATGTAAGTATGTTATTGATAAAAGAGATAAAATAAATAAAAAATAAAACTGTTAGAATAACAGTTTTGCAGTAACAACGTCGCAAACATACAGACTGACACTTTTTATTTTAACGTCAAGTTTGCGATATGGTCAACTATCATTGAACATGAGCCAACAGGTTGATTTAAGTACTGTGACAAAGGCAACGACCTTCTCACATAATTATAAGGTAAATAAGTAAAATAAACAACGCTTGCTTGTCACAATAAAAAACAATAAAGCTCTGGTCAAACTGAGGTGAATCCCGCGCGGGATCATCGTCTGCGTAGCCTTTTCCAAACTATGTTGGGGTCGGCTTCCAGTCTAACCGGATGCAGCTGAATATGTGTGAATCTCGCAGCGCGATGCGGAATGTGTATTCGCTCGAAGATGCTTGGAAAAATACTGGACCTGTTCCATAGGACAATCTAGAGTTTAGACAAAGTAAAACTGTTTGCTAATATAATCGTATAATTTATCATTTTTATGACATTGATCTGACATAGGTATAATTAATTGTCAAAATTATAGGAAAATCGAAATAAAGTTACTTTTACGATGTGTCTTCACATAATGAATTTATCTGTCATTGCTTCATTTTTATTTCGTTTTAACTATTGTGATATAAGTAGTAATTTTATTCTAGGTGCTTCGTCTTCACATATAATTATATAATTAATGTAAGTATATGAAATATTGTAAAACATTTTAAAAGAGTAAGTTGCCTGGTGGAGTTTCTTGCCTGTTTTTTTTCCATATGAAGGGGCGACTAGAATCAATTCTATTTTCTTGTAAGTTTTGACGTTCAAAACTGCCTGTCATAAAATGTCAAAGTCAAAGTTAAATCATTTATTTCAAATATATATGCGCATACCGCGCATATATATTTGAAATAAATGATTTAACTTTGACTTTGACCACTGCGCCGGCGCCGATTGTGTCAACTAACTGGAATGGAGGTGTTACTCGTACAGACGCCAGCACATCTACCTACAACAATCTGTCTAATTTCATTAATAGATTTTCAACTTTATCACTAAAGCATAAGGTTCAAAGTTGATTAGGAAAATTTTACCGTTTCGGGTAGGTTAACCTGAACTGAACGAAAATTGTTTGTGTCGGCTATGTATGTGATTATGAAAAAATAACGTACTTACACGTATTTTTTTTTATACGTTATCAAAAGATTACGGCGATACATTGAGTTGAAATTTACCATGACGTCACGAGTGTGTAGATTTTATGCTTACCTGTGACGTAGCGACCCCAGTCCCCAACTTTAAGTCATTTTTTATTAGTATGACAAAGCAAAAAATACGAGTCTAATATTTTATGTTGTATCTAAATGATGGACTGAATAGATTTTTTTTTTTTGATCCAGGCATCATCCCTATTCACGAATGCTATGGTTGGGGTCTCTTTGAAGAATCGAATCCGGAATAAGGTGATCGTACAAAGAACCAAAGTAGTCGACATAGCCCATAGAATTGAGCTCCTTAAGTTCTGGGTTGAGCTCCACGATTACTGACAAATGCTTGCACTGACAGGACAGGTCCACTCAAATCTGTGTGGTTCTTTTCTCAAAAGACCATTTCAGACACTAATCTACATGGTCCTCATATGGCCTGACCAAGATTATGTCTGGACTTTAAAAGAGACTATGACCTCTGAGTTTGTTTCGGCCTTTCTTCTCAGAGTAGTCAGATAGGAAACGCCGAACTCATCTAGCTAATTTTTAATTATTTTTTTAAGATGACGTGTAAAAGTGATTTCAATATCCTATTTACAGAATAAACAATTTCATTTCATTTCATTTCAATAACACGGTAACACAATACTCCTTCGGGTATCGTTTTACCCAGTAACTGGGTTGTGGAGGTTATCTAACTTTTACAACCCAGTTACTGTTAGAATAGAATATAATATATTTATTGTAAAACATGAGTACCTATACATCAAATAATATGTGCAAGGTCTTAAAATAACAGGTAGATCTGCATGTTTCGCCATTTATAGCGTACAAAACAATCATTTGTGGGTTGTGGAGGTTATCCAACTTCCACAACCCAGTTACCCCATAATACAGTTGCCAAGTATGAAATCGTAGAAATCGTATTATCCATGCAGCTATTGGGTTATGGATGGGCAGTCGCTCCATGTAAAATACTGGTATTCAGCTGCATCCGGTTAGACTGGAAGCCGACCCCAACATAGTTCTTTGGGAAATGGCTAGGCAGATAATGAGTCCTTAGGTTCTGTGGTATAAGTGACGTGATTTGACCTAGTTTACCAAATTTTTGCCTATTCGTTTTTGCAAGTTCATTGACATTACAAAAATGTTAGTTTTTACGTTATTATCGAATTATATAAACTATATTCCATTTATAAAAAGCATTAGAAAAATAACGCTCGAATAACAACAGTTATTTTGTAATATTGTTAAAATGAATGCATTTTAGAGTTGTATTTTAAATTTAAACGGTGAATAGATTACTTTGCTTTGTATTTCTCGTGAAATAACGCAGTTTATTATACGGTTATATTTAAATAACGAACGAGTGGCAATAACCGTTATTTTACTAATGTTATAATAAATGGAGTATACCTACTTTTGTATATGGTTTAAAGTAGGTATTTTATGCAATTAATTTAAATCTTATTTTTTGTGAAATCTTATTACGAGATGGAATATGATTATCAAGTTAATTATTATACGCGTGCATAAAATATAATACTCGGTTATATTTAAATAACGAACGAGTGACAATAACTGTTATTTTACTAATGTTATAATAAATGGAGTATACCTACTTTTGTATATGGTTTAAAGTATTTTATGCAATTAATTTAAATCTTATTTTTTGTGAAAATATTACGAGATGGAATATGAAATGATTATCAAGTTAATTATTATACGCGTGCATAAAATATAGTACTTAATAAATAAAAAAATGGTACAACTCAGTTTCGAATTGTATTACTTAGATTACCTACTTCGCTTAAAATGGCCATTAGCCTCTCAATAATTACTGTAGCCTGTAGCACAGATGAATACAGATGGTTCACTCCGCAAAATCATTTAAATAAAAAGCGACTCTTGCTACGACACAATAAAGTGTAATTCAGGTCGCACCAAAATAAAATTAACTAGTGAAACTTCTTAGACGTAATCGATATCGATATCCATAATAGATTATCTACTAATAAACTTCTAGAATGATACCTGTTGATAATTTTGTCATGTTTTTTATTAAGATTATTAAGTTTATCATTAAAATATAGAATCAAAATAAAATTGACTAGTGAAAATTCTCAGACGTAATCGATATCGATATCCATAATCGATTATCTACTAATAAACTTTTAGAATGATACCTGTTGATAATTTAATCATTGTTTATTAAGATTATTAATTTTGTCATTTAAATAGAGAATCAAAATAAAATTAACTAGTGAAACTTCAGACGTGATGGGTATCGATGATGTCTAATGATGCCATAATAAAAAATAATCTAAGCTCATAATTTCAAGTTACTATAAGCCAGCTCCGCATTGGACCCGCGTGGTGGATTATGGCCCAGTCTCTCTCACATAGAGGAGGCCTGTGTCCCAGCACGGGGGGGGGGGGGACACGTGAGGTTGATTATGTACAGGCCATCTTATTACGAGAATGGGGGGGTCGCGGGTGAACACACCCTGACGAAGGGGATTGAAAATAAGACCTCATTGGAAAAGGCTAGAAGGAAAGGCTGGATGAAATCTGTTACAGACGCCAGCACGTGAACCACCCACCTACTACAATCTGTCAAAAGACACCTGCTACAATCTGTCAAATTTCTTTAATAGATTTTCAACTTTATCACTAGAGGATAAGGTTGAAAGTTGATTGGGAAAATAAGACAGTTTCGGGTAGGTTTATGTGCTGGCATCTGTAAATGGGTAGTCCATGACCTGGGTTAAGACATAGGATACTTTTTATCCTGGAATCGGTAGTGTGTTCCTGTGGAATAATTTCCGATTTCTTAACTTTCTTATCCCGATATTCCCCAGGATCGAGATTTATGCGGGTGAAACTATACCATAAACCTAACCACACAATTCAGCTGCTGCATCGGATTCGCATTTCGATAGGTACAAAAAAGTGCGATGCAGCTCGCCTTTAGTGTGCGATGGTTCATTCAAAAAGTATACGAAAGTTATATAAGGTCCCATTAAAATAGATGGACAAACTTTTAGAAATCGTTCAGACCACCAAAATAGGGACAATGGTAAAAAAATAATAAGATAAAAGGCATTAGATACTTACAAGAAAAATAAATCAGCTAACGAAAATACACTAAAAACGTTGGTTACCCGATGCCATTTATTATTTTAGGTTAAAATAAAATCACTTTAATCAGTGTTTTTTTTTGCTTGGATATCTTTGGTTAGACGTACTGAACGCTGTGTTAAAATTTGTCCATCTATTTTAATGGGACCTTGTATAATTATGAGGACTTTGGCAATACGGTGAGGCGCTCAAAAATCAGCCGTCACAGGCACTTTTGAATCGTCAAGGAGTCGGTCAGTCAGAAAGATGAATCTAGTTGCCCATTCCAAAGCAATCAATCTTCCTTTCCTCAACTATTTTGTGGTCGACTTGCTGTCTCACGGGATGCAGATGAATACCAGTATGTTACATGGAGCGACTGCCTATCTGACCTCCACAACCCAGTTGCTGGGTAACACGGTACCCCTTGAATTCAGGATTTCTCCATTCCAAAGTGTAGGAAGTAGAAATTGCGGACTCCGGATATCAATCTTTCTTCAGTAGCTGTGTGACTAGAAAGCGTGCCGACTTACCGCAGTTTATATAATAACCGGGTAGCAACCTAACTGTCTGCTGATGACACTTTAATAGTTAGGAAAAGTTTTGTTTTGTTGCCAAATTGTAGACGCAAATGATGTTTTGTTGTTTAAATAAGTTTTTTTTATTTTTTGCTTTTATATCGATTCTTTAATTTTAGATTTTGTGAATGTGAGAACGTTGTAGGCTTAACAGACTGTAGATCTGTCGACCATTTTCTATCTTTCTAAGTACCTGGTACTTGTTGATAGGCCTACACTGTCCTCCCATACCTATTAACACTGTCATTTGAAAACATTGTAAATACCATTTACTTTTAAAAGAGTAACCATGGAGTTTCTTGCCGGCTCTTCTCCATAGGAAACGACCAATTGGGACCGTGTACTTAGCTTCTGACGTTTCATAAGTGCCCTTGTAGGTTTATGTGAAATAAAATATTTTGAATTTGAATTTGTTGGTTGTTCGTTTTGTTACAAGTAGTAGCATTTTGATGAGTATAATGGGCCCGCAATCGCCAGTCCGTCTTGAGCAATCATGGTGATTAACGCTCGTGCCATATTCCGCACATTAATTTATTTTTAGTTTTATCATGTTTAGATATCGATACGCACCACGAGTGCGGAGTTTCGCTCGATAATTGAATTTGACCCTGTATTAAGTAAGGTCTATTCAAATCCTTGTTTCCAATTGATGTCATTACTTTATCAACTTTATGCTAGTGTAAATAAAGTTGATTTAAGACTGACTAGTACTGTTGAAAAAGTCATAACAAATATGAAGTTGTAGCACAAACTGAACCTTATGTGTAGGAATTACGGTTGTTTTTTCAAAATCTCGTGTTTGTTTACATGTTTGGCAAATAAATTGCGAACGCAGCGTGGGTACTGTTAGACCTAGTGGGGACCTGTCAATTGCGTCCATTACAAGCAAATTACCGACACACAATCAATAATATTTTCTCATAACTAGTCATGGTAACTCTCAACATCGGCTCTTCACATAATTGTCATGTTTACCATAAAAACCAGGGTCACGGTGGCTTTATTTAACCATACATTAAATAACACGTACCTATTGAGGTAGGGTTGCCAACTTTTTGACGTGTAACATCTTTCCTGAGTGATTTCGTGAAAAGGGACGGAAGTGTGTAACAAGAAGCCGGGGAAGCGCGCGCTATTTGATTTGACCAATGAGCGCGCGCGGTGCTAGAGTTGGCCGTCAGATGGTACCAAACCATTTTCCGAGAGGTTGGTACTGTTGAGATGTCAGATGTTAGAAAGAAAGAAAACACGTTTATTTGCGGTAAACATGACGCAAAAAAGATCACAAAATAAAAAAAGAAACAAGTTTAGGAAAAATATGCGTCCATCCGCGCAAAACGGCCAACCCAGCATAATGCTGCGACCCTATGCAAGACAGAGCCCCAGCGCAGCGCTGTTATAAATCCTATGTGACTATTGCAAGACTCGCTCGTTTTTTTAGTATCAAATGTAGTATTTTCGAAGCCATTGCTTGTAAAAATATAGAAGAATGGGAAAAAAAAAATATAGATAAATGTCTCATATCTAATAATTATTACACATCTCGCCATTTTGTATTCAAATTATAAAATCTATAAGTACTTCTTTTGGAATAAGATTAGACATTTAAAGCTTTAAAATTAAAATCCATCCATTCATTTAAAATCGGTTGAACGGACTGTAAAAAGGTTTGTTTAAATGTCTAATTTCAAATGGAGTAGGTATACCAGTTTAGGCGAAATTACTATACTTTTTTTTAATATTTTGTGATTTTAGGAGTTTAATATAACAGAATACTATATTAGGTAGTAGGGTTGGCAACCCTATATGGAGGCATACCTTCACGTAGGCTAAAAATAACTGTAAGTAAAGTTCACTTTGAACAATTGAGCGCACACAATTCGAAAGCGAACTCATTTGTTTTTAAAGTAAATCATCGCGGATTCATACCTCTATACATAAAAAAGGGCCAGCTATACAATTACGCAACATGTTTTCGTAAACGATTCAGACAAATTTGTTTCATTTTGACAGTTCAACAACGTTCATTGCGTTATTTACGTTGTTGAGCACATTTTTGTTTACGAACTTATGAAACAAATTGCTAATCCATTGCGGATTAGCAATTTGTTTCAAAACGATTCAAATTGCGATTGGTCGTGTATTACGTAATTAGGGTACTGATTTACATAGAAAAGTCCTGAGATGTCGAATAAAAATTCACAATCATGTGACAAAAAAAACGACGATCATGCCACGCACAGTCATGCACTTCACCGCGCACCCCGCCCTTTTTATTTTGTTCAATTAATTTTTAATAAAAGTTGATTCTTAAAACCAAAGTGGGTAAGTTAGATTATGTTTTTAAAGATGTTGATGTTAATTGCCTTGATTTGTATTGTGATACTATTCAAAGAAGATCATATTTTTGTTAATGTCCATTGTAACTTTCCAATAAAAAAAATTGAAAAATCTAGGCAGGTACTGTATTTTATTCAAAAATATCAAAATCCTGAGATTTCCTAAATCCGACCGCATCCCTGTCAGGAGCCTAAAAATCCTGAGACCCCAGGGAAAATCCTGAGATATGGCAACTCTATAGGAACCCTTCGTTTGCGCGTTCGACTCGCACTTGGCCGGCTTTTGAGTTTATCGCGCTCAGACAAAAAGATGTTTTATAATAGGAGGTAGTTATACTGTGGTTATAGTGATTTTCCTTACCTATGCAGTTTATGATGCAACAACTTCATAGTTACCTATTCTTTAAACTATTTGCACTGTTAATAGGTAGATCGTTTTCAAGCAGTGATGCCAGATTGGGGGGAATCCCCCCAAATTTGGGGGTTTTTATAGTCATGGGGGGAGAATTGGGGGACAATATTTTTGGGGCGATATTTGGAGTGAGAAAACTAGGTGTAGAAGGAGCTGGGGGATTTTTATTAACATAAACGCGGCTAGCAGGGATGATTAAAAAATATATTATCTGAATGCATCGATCACTAATAGATCAATGTGTGAACGCGATCAAACCACAACTAATCTATGACACAACTTACGTGTGCACACGGGTTTTTTTTTTTTCAAAACCTGAATTATGGGGGCGATTTCAAGGAAGGTTTGGGGAGATCGCGAGATGGTCATCTGGCAACACTGTTCAAGAGTGTCTGAGTCAATGTCCATTGACAATAACAGTGTTAGTGTATGATAAACGAGCGGCAATTATGTATGGTATATTGTATTGTATAGCTGTAGTTTACATAGCTAATCCATTCGTCTCATGCAGTCCAGCATAGAGCCGAGATAGCTAACCTTTTGAATGGAAAACTTCAAAAGAAATTGACGAATTAGGTACCCCTTTATTTGTAAACATTGCTTTAAGGGGCCATGCCATGCGTGAACTCGACTAATTTTGATCAATTTTGTTCATTTGTTATGAGAAAGGGAAAAAGAATTTAAACAAAACTATATGTGATTTGAAAAGTCGAGTTCTTTGTTTTTCATGTGATATGAAAGGGATTTTTAAAATAAATTAAGTATTCATGGAAAATCACTAATATTCGCAGCTAGTTTTCCGAAAAATGACACGAGAATGACGTTTGATCATTTTGTTACAGGAAACTACTTTTGATCATGAAAATTAAAAAATATCATCAACATCATTATATGGTATACCTACTTGCATGTGGCTGAACCAATTTTTTCAACTTCCATACAAAATATAGCAGAAAAATAATGTAGAAAAGCCTCTTTTTTTTAACCTTCAGTAATGTATTTTTTCCTATTATTTAGCAAACCATATCAAGAAATTAAAAAATCAGACATTAGTCTTCAGCTATCCTTGACAAAAATCAAATTTTTACTTTATTATTATACAATATCTTCTTTAAGTAAATCAAAGGCAAAATATACCATATTTTCGAGAGCGTAAGAGTGATGCAGCTGTTAACAGGTGCTGTGACTGACACGAATAGATTACCACCATGAAAACTGTACTTTTATAGTCAGACAGTTCAATTATTTCAAGCTTACTCACAATTAGATAAGTAACTATTAAACATATTAATGTTTTTTAAATATTCGACTCTGTATTTAGGTTGATCACCCCTGTATATATGCTATAAATGAAATAGTTTTAAAACCACGATGCCAACCAACCATGCCATGATGTGAACTTTGAAATTGTATTCTGTAAACCAACTGGTTTACAGAATACAATTTCATATAAAAAATGAAGGTTGTCTTTATAGACAACCTTCAAGAGATTATTCTCTTGATGTATGTTATTGACTATCATTTTTTGTCGGCCAATTATTCGGCTTACTTCCGTGATACCTGCAGTTATTAATAAAATTGCCCCGTTAACTGTCCCGTTGGGTCTCGTGGTTGCAAGCGCGACTGCTGAGCTGTCCTGGGTTCGATTCCCGGGTGTGTTATTGAGTCTTTCCATTAGGAATTTCTTAGTAACAGCCCGGAGTTTGGAAGTTGGCGGTGTGATACCCCCGTGCCTCGGAAACCACGTTAAGCCGTTGGTCCCGCGCTTGATCTCTCTCCGGTCGTGTCAGATTGCCGTCCCATCGGACTATGAGAGTAAGGGAAGAGAGAGTGCACCTGTGTCTGCGCACACACGCCTGCACTATAATATCTCCCGCGCCGAAGGCTAGTCTCCGTTGAGATTGGCTGCCGTGGCCGAAATAAGGTCTGGAGGGTCCTATTAAAATAGATGGACAAAATTTTAGAAATTATTTAGACCACGAAAATAAGGACAACGATAAAACAATTATAAGAAAAACGCATTAGATATTTACAAAAAAAAAAATTCTAACGAAAATAGACTAAAAATGAGCGTTACTATCATTCATTATTCGTCATTTATTATTTTAGGTCAAAATAAAATCACTTAATCAGTGTTTTTTTTGCTTGGATATCTTTGGATAGACGTACTGAACGTTGTGTTAAAATTTGTCTATATATTTTAATGGGATCTTGTATATTAAAATTACTTAAACTCCATTGGCCTTATTACAAAACAAGGTTTATATTAGGTTGGGGAAAAAGTCTTTTCGCATTATAGTATGTATGAACTTGTAATAAAATCTCTTTGGCTATACTATGTGTATCTGGCTGGTTTTGGTATCATTGAAAGTTTAAATTTTAAAGAACATAATTCCAAATTCAAATTAGGAAAATGTGTGATTTTTATTTGTTTTTCGTACTGTCAAGATGAGTGAATCTAATGAAGAAATTCGATACATTTTAAAATTTTACTACAAAAAAGGTAAAAATGCAACGCAAGCCGCGAAAAAAATTTGCGATGTTTATGGACCTAGTGCAGTGTCTGTGAGAGTAGCACAAATTTGGTTTAAGCGTTTTCAATCCGGAAATTTTGATGTCAAAGATGCACGTCGCTCTGGTCGCCCTATTACGGATAAAATGGATGCCATTTTTGAAAAAGTGGAGCAAGATCGGCATATTAGTAGTTACGACGTAGCTGAAGAACTGGGAATTGACCACAAAACAGTTTTGGCGCATTTGAAAAAAACTGGGTACACAAAAAAGCTCGATATTTGGGTACCTCACGAGCTCACTGAAAGAAACCTAATGAACCGTGTACTCATTTGTGATTCTTTATTACGACGTAATGAAACCGAACCATTTTTGAAGAAGCTGATAACTGGTGATGAAAAGTGGATCACGTACGACAAGAACGTGCGAAAAAGGTCGTGGTCAAAGGCCGGTCAGGCTTCACAGACTGTGGCAAAACCCGGGTTAACTCGCAACAAGGTGATGCTGTGTGTGTGGTGGGATTGGAAGGGCATTATTCATTATGAGCTGTTACCACCAGGCAGGACCATCGATTCTGAACTCTACTGCGAACAACTGATGAGATTAAAGCAAGAAGTTGAGAGAAAGCGGCCGGAATTAATCAACAGAAGGGGTGTGGTTTTTCATCATGATAACGCTAGACCTCACACATCTTTAGCCACTCAGCAAAAATTAAGAGAGTTTGGCTGGGAGGTGTTAATGCATCCGCCGTATAGTCCTGACCTTGCACCTTCAGATTTCCACCTGTTTCGGTCTCTTCAGAATTCTTTAGGCAGTGTCAGGTTAACATCACGGGAGGACTGCCAAAACCACTTGTCGCGGTATTTTGATCAGAAGTCCCAAAATTTCTATAGCAATGGGATCATGTCCCTACCTACAAGATGGCAAAAAGTTATCGAACAAAATGGTACCTACATACTTTAGTTAAATGTAAACATACTATGTTAAAAAATGTTTTGAATTTTCTTAAAAAATACGAAGAAACTTTTTCCCCAACCTATTATTTAGAACCAGGTTTAACCCAGTGAGCCATTTTTGAATTTCTCAATTTATTTCGACGTCGTTAAAGTTCTAAATACAAAAACTGATTTTAAATCCGAGTCTAAGTTCTAATTTTTTTATTAAGAACTTTAAACTAGTCGGAATAAGGTTCTAAATAAAACAACTGGCTGGATGGATTAAGCTTGGACCAAACTTAGAACTCGTTTTGTAATAAGACGGTATAGGTTTAGAAAAACCACGTGACGAGACAGCTGTCAAGTAACCGACTAAATGTAATACCTGTCACTTCAGCTGTCATGCTACGTCACAGTTGTACTCTTCAATTTAGCAACGTTATAATTCGTTGACGTTTAGAGTTTGGGCTCTTTACGATAGACAGATTACAAAATATTATAAAATTATTAAATAAATCTAACTAAAAAATTGTGCTCAAGCAGTAACATCTACGAAGAGTAGTTTAAGAATAAATGATAAAGTTTAACATACAATAATAAAAGAGGAAACTATTGTAAAATCTAAAATTAATTTGGTTTTATCGTATTTTTAAACAAGAAAGTGTCATCTATAAAAACCCTTTTTACGATTTGTTTATCTTTATTTAACGTTCTAAATATATGAAGTATAGACATTAAGCATTAGGACGTAGGTATTCTTGATAAAAATAACATAAGTTTTTACGTATTATATTAAAATATCGACTCACAAAAAAGGGTTTAAAAATAATTGCAAAGGTCACATTCATTATGGGAGGAAGAATAGTTAGGTATGAGCATACTATTAAATAATAATAAGAGCCAAATAATGGTATTATACCTACAGCGCGTTACAAAATAATCGGGACTCGTCACACAGTTAGTGCCCTGAAGACGGGAGCGTCGTCGTCGCCGAACGAGGCCTAGGAATCAGTCCGGCCGTTGAGAGAATGCGTTCTTGACACATTTCAGTTGGACAATTTCTAGTAGTAATAAGGATCATATTCGCAAAACACATTTTCGGTAGTATGCAACTCACAGGAGACGGCCGGACTGTAGATGCGTTTACGGGAGATTGGTCGCAGAAGGCAACGTACAGACGCCAGCAGGTCAACCTACCCGAAACTGTCAAATTTTCCCAATCAACTTTGAACTTTATGCGTTAGTGATAAAGTTGAAAATCTATTAAAGTAATTTGACAGATTATAGTAGGTTGATGTGCTGGCGTCTGTACAAGGAATAATGGAAATCTATGGAGACCTAGGGAAACCTTTTGTCTAGCGGGGCCAATAAAGGTTAAAAAAAAGTGATTTGGTATTATACAGGGTGGTTGATTTTGAACGCTTCGTTGGCTTGTAAAAGGGAATGCAGGAGGCCACTGATTTTATGACCCGAAATATCCGAAACACTATTCTCGGTCTAAATTGTAATAGTGGGTGTGTATGTAGTATATATCACATGCACATTATACCTAGTCTGGCCATAAATACTGTTAAAATTAAAAATAAGAAAGATATTACATTTGAATTTGGAATCTGTCATTTTTATACGATTGTTCATTGAGTTTTCTAAGTTTGGCGCCAATACATTGTACAATATTTTGCGATATTAAAATGGAGTGGGTGATAAAGAGAACCGAATCGCTGTGATTGCACTACACAAAGTTGGTTTGGAGCCAAATGCAATTTTTAAAACTCTCCATACGCTTGGTTTTAGTCAAATGTTTGTGTACCGGGCTATTAATAGGTACAATGAGACCTCGTCTGTTTGTGACAGAAAAAAATCTGGCCGTCCACGTAGTGTTCGTACGAAAAAGGTGGTCAAAGCAGTAAGGGAAAGAATTCGAAGAAATCCTGTCCGAAAACAAAAGATTTTATCTCGGGAGATGAAGATAGCACCAAGAACCATGTCGCGTATTCTAAAAGATGACTTAGGACTTGCAGCCTATAAGAGACGCACCGGTCATTTTTTAACTGATAATTAAAAAAAGAATAGGGTGGTTAAATCGAAACAACTACTGAAGCGGTACGCAAAGGGAGATCACAGAATTTTTTTTTTTTACGGATGAGAAAATCTTTACAATTTAGCAACATTTTAACAAACAAAATGACCGTATTTATGCTCAAAGCTCTAAGGAAGCTTCCCAATTAGTCGACAGAGTGCAACGTGGGCATTATCCGACTTCAGTGATGGTTTGGTGGGGTGTTAGCTATGAAGGAGTGACTGAGCCATATTTTTGTGAAAAAGGTATCAAAACATCGGCACAAGTGTATCAAGATACCATTCTTGAGAAGGGAGTTAAGCCCTATAACAACACCATGTTCAATAACCAAGTATGGTCCTTCCAACAAGACTCGGCGCCGGGTCATAAAGCTCGGTCCACGCAGTCTTGGTTGGAAGCGAACGTTTCGGACTTCATCAGAGCTGAAGACTGGCCGTCGTCTAGTCCCGATCTTAATCCGCTGGATTATGATTTATGGTCAGTTTTAGAGAGTACGGCTTGCTCTAAACGCCGTGATAATTTGAAGTCCCTAAAACAATCCATACGATTGGCAGTGAAGAATTTTCCCATGGAAAGAGTGCGTGCTTCTATTGATAACTGGCCTCAACGTTTAAAGGACTGTATTTCAGCCAATGGAGACCACTTTGAATAAGTTTTTTATATTTTAAATTGTTTTATATTTATGTATTAAACTAACACACTGTAAAAGTAATAAATATTACTTGCAATAAAAAAAAAATATTTTTCCGTGTGACAATATTTATGGCAAGACTAGGTATATAATGAGTTTATGTGTAATTTATTGCCTAATATACTTTACTTAACATTACCTACTGCAAAAATATAAACTGGAGGAAACTTTACGAATAACTATTATAGTAATTTACATGAAGTAGGTAGTTACTAGATTACGTGTAATTGGTATAATTTTATAGCAGTAATTATTAATTTATACAGACTCATTAAATTGTACCTACGTACACACGGCTGTGTAGCCGTGTGTATAACTTGATGTGTATCAAGCTATACATTTCCAGTAACCTGACCAGTTTATGCTGATCTCGCATTGTACAGGATTTCCACAATGCGAGATCAGCATAAACTGGAAATGTATAGCTCATATTCAAATTAAAATTCAAGTCATTTATTCAAACTAGGCTGATAGCACTTTTCGAACGTCAAAATTACATAAGACAGTCCCCCAAAAACGCCCGCCCTTCACCACTTCCTAGTGCTTTAGCTGGGAAGAAGAAGTGGCGCAACAAACTCCCCAGCTGTACAGCTGTCTGAATATTTAGAAAAACTTGATTCCATATAACATATAGTTTACAGTTTTAGTTTAGATTTACTTTACGCAACACAAAATATTAAATTAAAAATTATCTTCTATAAATGTCACCTAGCACATGCCAATATACCAACAAAAAAGTAAAAAGAACTTAATACCCGAATGAAAGCTTGATGTTCAGCCGTGTGTACAGACGCCAGCACATCAACCTACTACAATCTGTCAAATTTATTTAATAGATTTTCAACTTTATCACTAAAGCATAAGGTTCAAAGTTGATTGGGAAAATTTGACAGTTTCGGGTAGGTTGACCTGCTGGCGTCTGTACCTAGTCAATAATTATGAAAATAATATATATGTAACTTCTTAGGTACCATTTTATTATTGGTTTAAAAAAGAAAGAAAAAAAATACGTACCGACTATCTTAAAGATGTTTTTTTAATAATAAAACAATTTTAAAAGGTCTAAGGTTTTTAATTATTTAACTGAACGTTATTTTTTAGCAAATACCTTACTAAATTTCCTAAAAAAAAAACTAGTGTAAGTAATAAAAAGTTAATATTATTACGATAGTAAAAAATACTATCGATAATATTCCGGCCAATATCGCTATATTAAGAAATTCCTTTCCGTTCTAAAACAAAATACAAATGAGTGTACAATTTCTATGATAACTTATGTGTGGTACCGTTATGCGTATAACACTTTAGTAAAACAAGATAAACTTGCTTATTTTTTAAGATCTTCATCGCGGTACTTACATAAAATGCATTTTTTTAGAAGCAACAATTTTCTATGTAAAAATTACTCTTAAAATAAAGAAAATAAATAAATAACTTACCGGTTGTGGTCAGTGTATAGTCCAGTTATTTCACTGTAAATAGTTAATTTGTAACACAGACGTGCGCGCGCGTCGATAGCGCAAGAGTCACTAGTTGGAGTTTGGTGTGGTGAAGCATCTCAGTTTACCGCGTTTTGGGGATCCTTGCGCTGAGAATTAAAACTGTTAGAAATTGTAGATGGATGATTAATTTTGAATTGTAATTTTTTTGCGTAATATTTTATTTAAATCCTTGTAGTTTCTAGCTTGGACTTTGTTTGGCACAGCATTTTGATGTGAAAAACTTTTAAGTAACTTCTTTTCAGCGCAAGACCCACAGTCCGGCCGCCGAGAGAATGCGTTCTTGACACCTGTCAGTTTCATACTAACGAATACCTATGTGTTTTGCGAATTTGATCCATATTATTACTACTAGAAATTGTCCAACTGACAAGTGTCAGGAACGCATTCTTTGAAAAATGAAAAGTCCAAGATTTTTGGTCTCAGGCGCTCCATGTAAAATACTGGTATTCAGCTGTATCCGGATAGGCAGCCGACCCCAATACAGTTGGAAAA
Source organism: Xanthia icteritia (assembly GCA_949128155.2). Lineage (NCBI taxonomy): Eukaryota > Metazoa > Arthropoda > Insecta > Lepidoptera > Noctuidae > Xanthia > Xanthia icteritia. Next base: position 6,526,485 of record OX421959.2, on the reverse strand, counting down.
AGGCTAGGGAGATTTGATTGTTATGTCTCAGCGTGTCATAGAACGCCCATGTCCCTTTATTTTTATTATATTTTCAGGAATTTATTTTTCGAAATGTACAATATCTAGCCAGCAACCTAATTGCGTAACACACTTTCAATCACAATCTGAATGATTTTGAAAGATATTGCTAATCCATTGCTTCATAATCATATGTTCGAAAAATGTGTCTGCTCAACAACGTAAATAACGCAATTAATATTGTTGAACTGTCAAAATGAAAGCCATTGCTACTGTAAGTGTGTTACGTAATTATCCCGTGTCAATGGAACGGAACGCGCATCATCGGTCGCGTATCGGCAGAACAGACAAGTAGATATAATAAAACATTCAACCTCTCGACGCACTAACGAAAGAATAGACAAAATGACAGATTCACAATCACAATCTGTCATTTTGTCTATTCTTCAGTCGACAAAACCTGTTTCTGTTGTGGTCATGCTACGCGTGCTGGAAGTTTTACAATGAAAGGAACGCATACTCTAGTCGGCCAGACTGTAAAGCTGACGACGACGAAATGTAGCTATAATATATATTTCTAGTACGCACCAAAAACTACGCAAAAAAAAGCAAAGTATATTAATATATAAGGTCCCATTAAAATAGATGGACAAACTTTTAGAAATCATTTAGACCACCAAAATAAGGACAATGGTAAAAAAAAATAACAAAAACGCATTAGATACTTACAAGAAAAATACCCGATGCCATCTATTATTTTAGGTCAAAATAAAATCACTTTAATCTGTGCTTTTTGACTTGGATATCTTTGGTTAGACGTACTGAACGCTGTGTTAAAATTTGTCCATCTATTTTAATGCGACCTTATTTATATTATAGCTACACCCGACGCATCTTCCGCCAGATGTGCGACCAACCTAACGCGTTCAGTTCCAGCGGTGAATGAAGTTTACTGAAGACGACCCTTTGACCTTAGTTTACGGTTCTTTTAAATTAAACATTAACCTACGGATCCATAAAACACAGTTAGTTTATTTCCAAGGTAATTTAGCGGTTTGCAAGCCTGGCGGATAGTTCTTCGTCAGAAGGCGACAGTTTGTTGAAATAACGCCGGTAAAGATTGCACAATTTAGATACCTACCTACCTAATCATCACTTTTATACCCACCTTAGTATTTCGTGGCATTTTGCCTACTAATTTAGTTGTCTGTTAGTAGCTTAATAAGCGCCTAAGTGAGCATAAGACGTGTCATAGTGGTATATAGGCAGGAAATTGTAGCAATATAGATATCTACTGGAATTTCAAATTTTTACCCGGCTACGGCCAAGCAAAAAGGAGGGCTATGATTTTGACTGGTATGTATGTATGTATGTTCATCTGTTAGGTATCTCATAACTGGTAAACCAATACTTCGACTAAAAATGGTCAAGGTAAAGCAGCCGTCGCGTGCCATTATAATTTTGTAGGTTTACAAGCATGGCTTTATCATGACCATTTTTGTACAGAAGCCAGCAGGTCAATCTACCCGAAACTGTAAAATTTTCCCAATCAACTTTGAACCTTATGCTTTAGCGATAAAGTTGAAAATCTATTAAAGAAATTTGACAGATTGTAGTAGGTTGATGTGCCGACGTCTTGATTTCTGTCAGATTTTCTAGTTTCATACTTTTTAGAGCGTGATTTTTCTGTAGTCGGGTTTTAGTTTTTGTACTTACTTTTTAAATATATTATAATATAGAAGGCTGCCAGGCTCCAATGGGATTGTGCGGATCACAGCCGCAAGCACGATGAACGCTTGGCGAAAGTTTCCACCCAATGGGTGCCTGAAGATGGACGGCGCGCCGCAGAGGCCGGCCCAGAAAACGGTGGCGAGGTAATCTGGGTGCGTACCGGGAGGACTGGTGGCGCGGGAAAAGAGTTGAAAGAAAGAAAAAGAAAGAAAGACATTTATTTGATTCAGGTTAAGGCACACAATATTCACACAATAACAAAACAGAAAAAAATAAAAATAACAGAATAGTACTGTGTGCCTCATGGCTGCGCCAAATAGGTCCAGTTCAGCATAAATGCCAGACAACTAGTGTCTGACGCTGGTTTTCAACTGGACCTTATGTTACGAGGACGTCTTACGGATAAATAAAGAAAATAAAGTAAGAAAATACGTTTATTTGCGGTAAATATGCCGCAAAGAAAAAAAAAAAAACACGAGTATAACAAATTCAATTAAATCAGTGTGTAAGTGTTTTATATTTAAATAAAAATAGATATATATGTGTAGCAAATAATATTAAACACGATTAGATATTTGTTTAAGAACAATTATAGATAATTATATAGTGCTGTGTAAGGAAGAAATAAAATGGTATGGTTGTACAAGAAACAATGGACGGTCGTCAATAAAAGAGTTCATGGAAGCGTGTGGCGACCATTAGACGGCTTTTGGCACAGTCTTTTTTCAAGGATAGTTAACTTATCTACTACTCTCTTACTAATTATATTAACTTTATGTACTTTCTTTTTATCGACTTTTTCTTAAGCTATATGCTTGTTATTAGCATTTTTTTTAAATATTGTATTCTTTATATCATTGGTTTGTTCATCTGTAAGCCTTCTTTAAAATAAATAAATAAATAATAAATGGATCTTAGGGGAAACCCAGCAGTGGGGCAGTACAGGCTAAACATAAATAATTGACTCGTACACGTGAGCGGGCCAAAACAGGACGCGTATTTTATTATTAGACATGAATTTGAAAACAACCTGTATCTGTTCCTTTTGGAAACAACCTCTTGTAGTTAAGTCTTGCTCCAATGCAAATGAACACCTTGTATAATTTGCATATTATTAGCCTATTTATAATTAGCGGCATAATAGAGGCACTGCCTCGGCTTGACTAAAGTGCCGTAAGAATTGCTCTGTCATTGTCACTGTCACTGTCACTTGTCATTTTGTTTGATTGTTGAGGTTAGTTCGCTGTAAAACACCACATTCCCAAAACATTACATTTTCTTGTGTCTAAACGGACCCTGGCACTCGCCGGCCGCTGCCGCGGTGTGTGTCGTCACAGGTCTAACCTGAACTAACCTACCTTTCAGCCATTTTCATTTGCTAAGCCAAGGGGTTTTGACTACACTTAAGTTTAGCCGGCTATAGATGAAAGAAAATAACAGGAGCCTTTCCTCAAAAACAAAATAACAAGTGACAGTGACAATAACAATGCTCAACAATCAAACAAAATAACAAGTGACAGTGGCAGTAATAATGACAATGCAATGCTTGCGGCACTTTAGCCGGGCCGAGGCAGCGCTACTAATATTTAAAGGTATAAGGTTAAGGTTATAAGGTTAATATTTTAAGGGTATAAGGTTTTTGTGTAACTTCTCTGTGTGAAAATTGTGACTACATTGTTGTATTGGGTTCTTACCTGTAAAAACAAATGTAAATGTAAGTGGTGATAGTAAATAAATAAATAATTAATAAATATGCCGCAAATAGCGGCACTTTATCCGACAGGGATAGAGTGCCGCTAGCGGTACTCTATACACTTCCTAATTTTAATTAGTTCATACATTGTGCAAGCTGTGTTCACTATTTTAGGGCATGCAATATTATATGTATCTGTAAGTTTACCTAATATTTAGTTATATATTTTTAATAAAAGATTTGTGAACCAATTAAAAAAATAAAAAAAATATTACGGAACCTTTATAATTTACAAGCTTCTACCCGTGACTTCGTCTTCTTCAAATTTCGGCCCCGACCCACCGCGTCGCGTCGTATCGCCCGCCCACGCTTTTACTTGTGCAGCTTTTAGCTTGTTGACGTACACGTTTTCTCTACGGCGCGGTTTTTCGCCGTGTGTAGGTACGGTCGTCAGTTTCTTTTGCGTCATTATGGAAGTTTGTTGACGGACACGCTTTTTCTACTGCGCGGTTTATTCGCCGTATATAGGCACGGTCGGCAGTGTTTTTTGGATCACTATGGGAGGTTTTTGACGTACACGTTTTATCTACGGCGCGGTTTTTCGCCATGTGTAGGTACAGTCGTCAGTTTCTTTTGCGTCACTATGGAAATTTGTTGACGAACACGCTTTTTCTACGGCGCGGTTTATTCGCTGTATATAGGCACGGTCGTTGGAGTTTTTTGGATCACTATGGAAGCTTTTTGACGTACACGTTTTCTCTACGGCGCGGTTTGTTGTGTCGTCAGTTTCTTTTGCGTCACTATGGAAGTTTGTTGATGGACACGCTTTTACTACAGTGCGGCTTATACGCCGCACCGTAAAGAAACCGTGCCGTAAAAAGGGCCTAACGCTGCTTGGTTGGCAGAAATATTAATGGTGGTAGTACTTCCCCGGCCCAGCTTCTTCACACAGAGCTCAACTTTTACAGAATACCAATATTTATTATTCAGGTTGCCTATCTACACTTAGAAAATAAAGTTGAAGAGTTTGTATTTTTGTTTGAACCCGCTAATCTCTAAAACTGCTAGTCGGATTTGAAAATTTCGTTTTGCATTTGCTAGCCCAATTCTTGAGGAAGGTTATCGGCTTTTTAACATCACGCTACGACCGTAAGGAGCCGAGCAAAAAGAAAAAAAGTCACAAAGAACGCTGAGCGAAAACGAAGTAATAGCGCGGGCGGGAGATGCGATGCGACGCGGTGGGTTTTCGCATAGCGTTCTGCCTTTTTTATTTTTTCTCGGCTGCTAAGGTTTGTAGCGTGATAACCAATAACCTTCTTTAAGAATTAGGCTATCAAATGCAAAAAGTTTTTCTTAAATCCGACAGGTAGTTCCAGAGATTATCGCGTTCAAACATACAGAACCAATTTATTTATGCCAGCAGTCAACTTCAAAACTCTGTATCCGTACTTCAAATGAACGCTTGCGCAAGTGCGGTCATCATTGCCTTTTTTGTTATTTGTATTTTTTGTGCTGAGTGGCAAATCTTGCAATGACCGGACTTGTTATGTAAAGTGAGGGAAACTAATTGTTTATCAAATTGACTACTAATATTAATTGTCTGTACCTACAGGTTCATATTCTTTATTTAACTTACACGTCCGTGTTTAATAATAATATAAGTAATAAAAAGTATATTCTGGTAAAAAGGTAAAACACTAAATACAAATTTGCTTAACATCTACGAAAAATTCAATTATGTTATGTGCCTGAACTAGGTCATCCTGTGTTTCAGGCGAGGCAAGGTATAATATTTCTAAATAATCACATTCATTATAAAAATCTAGTCATCTAATAGGTATGTAAAAAGGTGTAAATAGTACAATAAATAAATCTTAGTATGTATCCTTTTTTTTTTTGGATGGGAAATTATCAAATAACTTCTCCCGCTCTGGGTGGAGCGGGAGGGCGTGTCAGACTCTTACTGACTAAAACCCACCCGTGTTCCTTCCGTTTCCTGTACGTTGCCAGGGGCCACGGTATCCCTTTCGGACTTTCCCGCAACCCCGGCAGACCGGTACCTATCCTAACTTAGCTAAACTTAATTAGTACAAATACATTTTTTATTTAAGTACAACTAATAATATCCCTGTATCTTCATAGGACATACTTTGAAGAGCTTCCTTGTCGGTTCTTTTGCAATTATTTTACATTATTATACTTCAGCAATTATTATTATACACGGGTCACATAAATTCATATGTCTACCCAATTTCAACTAAGTTGGTCCAGTAGATTCGGAGCAAATTGGCTTTGAGACAGCCAGCCAGCCAGACAGACAGACACACGAGTGATCCTATTTGTATAAGAGTTCCGTTTTTCACTTTTGAGATAGGGAAACTTAAAAACAAAAAAAAATGGTGTATTTTTGGGGGGTCAACGACCGCTTGTAGTTTTGTTACTTGAAGTATGAGTTGAGAAAATATGTTTTATTTTGTTTTATCGTGTTTGCCTCTGTGCAGATTATTATTATATGATAGATTATTATTTTTACACATTAAAAAAAACGTTTTTTTAAGCTGATATTTCAAGTGACTACAGTAACTGCGACCGATCAATCGAATTAATTTGTTTTTTGTATTATGTTTAGATAACTATTTCCATCACGTCTGCGTGCTAGCTAACTTAAATTGACCTTGTATATTCAAATCATAACTGTGATTCTTTGACAGTAGGTCGAAATAGCTTTATCGCGGTGACGTAGTGTCACAGATGAATACAGAGGCCCTAGTGTGAGTTTATTTGAACCATCTCGACTTTACTCATCGACCGCGTTCGGCGCTCCGACTGGCAGCCGGCCGGCCATCAACAGTCAGAAGGGCCAATAGAGTTTATCTGATAGCACTAAGATTACACGAGATTTTAATTTAGTGAAAATGACAATTTTGCTAATCTGAATTTGACGTTTTTCACCTAAAATTTTAATTGTCTAACTAAATCTGACCATTTTTACTCGCGAATAAAAATGGTGTATTAAACGTGGGTGTATTAAATTAGTAGTCATGAACTAAAATTCACACGAACACCTCGACTTCAGGTGCAAAAACAGTACTGTATTATATATATTTTTTTCTTTTCATTTGCTTATATCTCGAAAATGGTGTGTCCTATCGCTAAAATAATGAAAATTTCGACCCCCTTTATGAAATCTTTATACCCCTAATAATAACCACGTAGATAAGTAATAATTTTTCATATTTTCCATAAAAAACGTGAAAAATTCCATATAAAACACGTCGAGGCTGCCGAACCTGTGCGCCTCCGGCTCTAAAAAAAAATCACGGGGTAGGGCAAGTATTACCACGTGGAGTCGCGATTGTCAAATTCGATTTAGTTTGTGTCAAAATAGTTTTTTTTAGAGAATTTTTATTGCAGAATATTTAGCGTTAAGATTCTCATAGTCAAAAGTAAGGAGATTTAGTGATAGTTTAGTTAGTTTAGTTCGGTGTACAAGAGAATCGGCACCACTGCCTCGTTAGTCTAGTGGTCGCAAGCGCTACTGCTGAGGTCATGGGGTCCTGGGTTCGATTCCCGGGTAGGACAGTGTTATTAGGATTTGCCATCAGGGATTTCTCAGACGAAGGCAGTCAAATAAAAAAAAAACAATTATAAAATGTAATTGTTTCTTTTTAATGAAAACTGCATGGTAAGGGTCACAAGAAGACCTTTGGTCACGGCAGTCCGTTATTAGCAGAAACATTTGGCCAAGGGGGGGCAAATCAGATTGTTTTCAAGCCGTGGCCCCTGCACATGTTTGCCTACACGAAACATGAGGTAGATGTATGTCGTGTGTACAGAAAAAACCCGCAGGAGATCCTGCTATAATATATATGTAGTCAAATAAATAAACTTTGTACTTGCATGCTTGCTGCGTTCGCGTTTTTTGCAACATCCATCATGGCCGCCCGCGGTTTTTTCTCAAATTTATGTAAGTATAATACATTGTAATTGTAAAGTAAGTCTTAACGTAACTTTTATCGGCAACAGTAGGTAGTAGCAGCAGGCATACAAAATCCTAGGCACGCCACTATTGTGGCGATAAGTCCCCTCTTTGAGGAGTGGCTAGAGAGGCGCCACGGCGTCACCTTCCGCCTGACGCAGGTCCTCACCGAACATGGTTGTTTCGGGAGGTTCCTGTTTCGTATCAGGCGGGAGGAAACGCCCGGGTGTCATCACTGCGTGGATCGCCAGGAGGACACGGTTGAGCATACGGTGGAGGTCTGTCCGGCTTGGGCAGAGCATCGCCGTGTCCTCGCGGAGGCGATCGGCGGCGGGGATCTCTCGCGTCCGGCCCTAGGCCAGGCCATGGTACGGAGCGATAGGGCATGGGAAGCCGTCACCTTCTTCTGCGAAGCAGTAATGCTCGCGAAGGAGGAGGTAGAACACGTGAGGGAGAGGCAAATTTCGCGCCCTCACGCCTCTAGCCGCCGCAGGAGACGCCCTGGGCGTCGGGAATCGCAGGCCGATTCCCGGCCACCGTAGGCGCGGGCTTGCGGACGGTGAGCAATGGGTAGCTCGCCGTCCGATAAGGACCAGGCCCGGGTCGACGGCGCGTTGTGTTCCACGCGCGCCTCAAAGAGATGTCAGCAAGTGAAGGGGTCCGATAGGACCGATGCATTGCCGGGGTTGCGGGAAAGTCCGAAAGGGATACCGTGGCCCCTGACAACGGAAACAACGTGACAACGGACAACGGAACAACGGAAGGAACACGGGTGGGTTTTAGTCAGTAAGAGTCTGACACGCGAAAAAAAAGGCATACAAAATCCAGTGGGGGGCCACTGCCCTCCCCTGCCCCCCCCCCCCCCCCCGGGTACGCCTATGAGCAGAAAGTTACAAAACTGGTGGAGGGAACCGTTTCACGGCCTACGAGTATGAAGACAACAGTAATAACTTGTCTTGATAGCTAGCCGTAACTCATTAATTATACACTCAAGAGCCATGCATGGCTGCATTATTGTTATTACGTAAAACAGGTAGGTAAATTAACGTTCATCTTTTTTTTTTTTCACCAAAAAATAATACAACGAATTACAACTTATAAGCTAGCATTTGGGATTATATAACATGGGAGCATCTGCAGCCGAACTAGGACGAGTCCTGTATCTCGGCATACAGCGCCAGACCCCTCAAAATAGACAATAATACTTATTAGCCCAAAAGACATGAAAAAAGATGCATCAAGATCTTAAACAAATAAAAACTGAAACCGTACAAAATTTACGTAGTGTAGTGACGATGTGTAGGTGTGTGCGCGTGATTTTGTGTAAGTGTAGAGTAGTGAAAGATGTTGGGGTGTTGTGTAGTATAAATACTTACCGAAACAATTTCATCAAATAAAATATATAATATGACAAAAGCATTACCTATTTCTAATAATGAAGAGGTTCTCTGTTTCCTCATAGGAAAGGGCAATTAGGTAATTATGTACCTTCCTTATACATAGAGATTTGTTGAGCGGATACATATTGAGTTCTTTATTTATTTTATTGTACAGAAAAGGAGCAACAACAGTGTAAAATCTTCTTATGAAGGATGTTTTCGGCTCACAGGAGCGTATACACACATCATGCTTTCGGCGCTTGTTGGTCAGTATTGGGTCATACACAAGTTCGCTGTGTTTCTTCAAAACAATTATTTCAATGAACAATTGCCTAACAGTAGAGACTTGCCAGTACTGATAAGTGTTTTTGTCGGAAACAATATCGGTTTAAAATTGCTCACTTTCAGTATCGCGCGTTGAGCAACTCTAAGCTCTTAATGGTGGTTTTTGGAGCTCCACCCCAGGATAATATGCAGTATGATGGACTGGCACAAAGCAAGGTATATCTTCTTTAATAGATTCGCATCTGTGACGTGCCTAAGATTTTTAAAGACGTAGATAAGTACATGCACACTTGAGTAATGTCTATTATTTCTTCGAATGTACAAGCAGGGCCGGACTAACAGATCCAGGGTCCCTGGCACTTGACATTTGAGCACGCCTCCCCATCCCGAAGCAAAATTATCACGTCGAACTGCTGCTGCAGCTGTAAGGTTTCTTCTGTCAGTCGAGGTATCAAATAGTAGCAAAAAGGTAGTGCATTTTGGTATTTTCTAAACATCAAATATCTCTATTGGTCCAGGGGTTCTGACGCTTATGAAAAAAGGTGTAACATTTTGACCGCCACAACACTTGAAAATGTAACATTTTATTGTTATTTTTTTCGGTCTAGCTCACAGTTGCCAAGTGTGCAGAGCAGGGTTGGAAAAAAACCGTTTTTTTTATTTATAAAAAAAAACAGTTCGAAATGTTTTAACAAGTATTTTTTTCCCCCTTTTTTTTTGAGCGATTTATCAAATTTATTTTCAACACAAATCAATCAGGCCTAATATAATTAATTTCTAGAATAGTTTAAAATTTACCGAACTATTTACAAAAAACGATCAGAATAACATAATAATCACAACAACGTATTGTAATAGGTACTAGTTATAGTAATTAGTAGTAACTGTGAACATACTTTTTTTTTTTTTTGTAATAAATCTAAGTATGTAACACAGATATTGAACCACCTACATTCTGAACGTTCTGAATTGCGAATTCAGATTTTCGATGACCCCCTTTTACCTAAAAGTTTGTTTAAATAAGGGGAATCCTCAAGAGTTGCGGGAAATTATTTTATTTCGACCGACGAAGTGTATAAAACTTATATCTAACCTTTTAAATTTCTTTTCGAGCTATTTCAAGTCCTAAAAAATTATAACTCTCCATTTATTTCCAATCATTCGCGATTTAAAACCATGTTTTGACGTGACAACGTCTTATAAATTGGTTTGCCGGGTGACACTTCAAGAAACTGCGTTACGCTCCGCTCACGTTATGCGCTCACAATGAGAGCGAGTGAGAGGCACGCGTCCCTTCCACTCGGGCATGGTTAGCCCGCCTAAGAGCGAGAGAGACAGACATAAAAAGTGAAAGGCACGCAAAGTCGTTGTCACGTAAAACTTTCGCCCGTATACCGACTTTACAGGCAACCAATTTTTTTTTTTCTTAATATTTAAACCATTATTTAAAATTTGTTTTATACTGTGATTTTAAACAAGTAATAAAAAAAAATTGTTTTATTTCAAACTGTTTTAAACATTGTTTAAAATACGTGTTTTAAAACAACTTGTTTACTTTACCAACCCTGGCAGAGTATAACGTGCGGTAAGGAACTTCGATCCAAAAAATCCATGGATAATTATATAGGATAGGATACCTTTTGTCTGAGTTCATGACACGTAATTTCTTATCAGCAAAAAATAAAACTTCAGAACTAAACATCTACAATTTAATTTTGTATCTTATGGAATACAAGTTTTGTGGATTCTTATAATTTACTTGTAACTACATATTACTTATTACGCCTGGTTCTTGCGACATAGGCAGGCCTGGCGTTAGAAGATATAATATTACATTACATAATATAAATACTACAATACGGGCTAGAAATTTGGACATTTTTAGACAAGTTTTGTTTAGGGAAGCAAAAACAAAAAAAAACGAATAAGTTTTTTTAATCAACTGCATAAAAAAAATTAAAAGATAATAATTATAAATTATTGTTAAGCTGATTTTTCTTGGACTGGTAAAAGTTAAAAAAAATGTTTTTTTAACACACTGTATTTTTTATCCTTAAAAAATAGTCATGATAAAATCAAATCCATTGCATACTAAACATGTCTAAAATTAGTCACTAAATGTAATTAAAATTACTAGGTACTTTAATTAACCATCTACTTACACTGAGATTTTCTAATTAATTAAAAAAACATGCGATTTTGAAAAAAAATAATACGCATATTTTATTATTACAATAATAAACTTATTTAAGCTTATAATAGAATTCTAATAGTGCTATAATATAAAGGCTTCAAGTTCTTTTTTAACTAATGAAAGACGACAAAATTTACAAATAATAAATTCCTTATTTAAAAAATAAAATAATCTATTTCCGTATAAAATAAAAAAATATTTATTTTTTCTTGATAAATTCATTTTGGAGCATGTAAAACTAATATTACTGACACATGTTTCGAAAGCCATGTCCTTTAAATAGCTGCCTAAGTAGAAAATAGCTGCAGGCAACCAACTTTTCTATGGCCGAAATAAAACAAATTTTTAGGGTTCCGTACAAAAGGACGCCAACGCTTATTAGTATGGCTCCGTTTTCCGTCCATCCGTCTGTCACAGGGCTTCTTTTTTCACATTTTTTCAATCGTAATGGTTAGACACTTGAAATTTTCACAGAGTGTGTACTACTAAAGCCGCGATAACAACAATTAAAATAAAACAAAGTTAAAAATTAAAGGAGATCCCCAATCCCCATACAAGAAACGTACGAAACACGTTTTATTTTTACTAAAGTATAAAAAATCGTATTTCTAAATATTGTACGGTGGTACGGAACCCTTCGTGTGCAAGTCCGATTCACATCCGGCCGTTTTTTGTGAAAACGCTGAAAAAATACCAGCTGAATTGGAGAAATAAATAATTTGTGGTGTTTTATTTAGTAATATGGCAAGAAAAAATACTAGTCTAGATTATTTTAAGCTTATTTTGTAAAGCTACTTCTATCCCAAACTGTTCTGTACTATCAAATTCATTTATTTGCGTAACACAGGTTTTTATGGGTTAAGGTACACTGTATTGTAACCATAAGCGGTGTGCAAATTTTGTTTACAAAAGTCAAATTTAAAATATGGTCATACTAATGCAATAACGTCAAAAGTGCCACCTAAAAATATTCCTGGCAAAAAAAAAACATTCTATAGAAGGGTTGATGATGATGCAGGATAAGAATCAGTATCTATATATGTAGGTATATCTTGAAGGTTTAATAAGGAATTTTATAGACAGTCACACTCTTCATTGGTATCGCTTTTTGACTGGCAACTAGAGCTTTCAGTGCTAAGGTCCTAAGGTTCAGAGATAGAACGTTTGAAATAAATTTAATTTTACTAATATATTTAAATTAAAAAATCTGTTACAAAACGAACTAAGATTTATTTTTATTTTAGAAATATTATAATTTATGTGATGTCATTTATATTAATTATAATTTTAAGATCTAATAGAGATAAAGAATTCTTGATTCATTGAGTCATTAAATTATATTATTTTTATTATTTTAAAATATTACTGAGATATGATTGTTTACAATATTATTATACTTTTCCTTTTTTGACTTTCGTCTGGTTCCGAATATAATAGACATGACTAACGACATACATATAAGTAAACAAAAATAATAGTAATAATTATTATTATGTTTTAATAATATCGACATTGCACTGAGAAGTTTAAAGGTTTTTAAAGCCAAAAAATGACACTGAGATTCTGTGTAAAATATAGTTTTAGATCTAATGAGAGCTTATTTAAATTATAATATGGCGTCTATTTTTTCGAAATTAGAATTATTGTTTTAAATAAACAGTATAATCAGCCTCACAGCTGGGACACAGTCCTCCGGTCTGTGAGAGGGAGTGGGCCATATCCACCACGCGGGCCCTTGCGGGTTGGCGGATGTCACATGTCTTTGAATTTTTTGATGAATATTCGGTTTCCTCACGATGTTTTCCTTCACCGTTTTGAGAGCAGTGGTGATGAAATTTTTTACACAAAGTAAAGTGACTGCTCACAACTTACATTTAATAAGTTGCGGTCGTTACCATGATCACATTCATTGTTTTTTTAGTAATATTAATGTTTTTTGTCTAACTTATTTGATGAAAAACGACGCCATTTTGTGATGTATTTTTTTATTAAAGTAAATTTCATCGATATATCAAATACTTATATACTAATTAAGTACTGGCTTGGAATGCATATATACTATATCTACGTATAATTGGAATTACATCAATTTGTTGCGAAAACACTAATATACAGCGTGTATCAGAAATCATATTTAAGGGTGTGGTACAGACCATCAGGCTGAACAACTTTCTCCACAGAACTAACACCGTAATCGCGAAAAAATAATCACCAGTTCCATACATTTGGGTCGAGTGGGTGTTTAACTTTTGTAAGTGTACTATCGAACAAGTTCATATGAAAACAAAATCCCGTGAACACGACGAACAAATCTGTTACCGCCCCGGTTCTATAGCGGCCGAGCGCTGCAAGCAGTAATAGTCCTTACGGTGTATCATGTGGTGGTACCATAGAGAAAGTTGTTCATATTGATGGTGTTTACCACTCCAGCGCTGTGGCTCTGTCTCGCATAGGGTCGCAGCATTATGCTGAGCGATGGCTGTTTTGCGTGGATGTGACGCACATTTTCCCTCAACTTGTTCTTTTTGTTTTGTAGAACACAAAACTTTGCGTCATGTTTACCCCAAACAAACTTATTTTATTTCTTTCTTCTTCTCTTTCTGTCTAAATATGACCACACATTTCTGGAACACGCTTGAGAATTGGACACTTGAAAAAAATTAAGACATTTCTTAGAAAATCACTTGTTCCCATAGAAAGAGATTCAATAAGTCAGAAATACATGTTTAATTATACCTAATCTGTTCTAAATTAGTGTTTTCTTTAACAAATGATTTCTATAATAAGTATTAATAATAGCAAATCTTTCTGATATGATATATGGCTCATCCATGGTTCAAAATAAAAAATAGTTTCTTTATCTGAGTATTAAACTTACATAATTTCAAACAATACAACTTAAAACTATTCAAAAAGTAATAATTAAAAACTAAAAATAAAGCTGCAAAAATACTTAAAATAATAGTAAAATAAATTCTTTATTACAAAAAAGATCTTATTATGTACTAAAAATAATAATAGTAGCTACCACCATTTCTAGTTAAATTGTATAAAAATATTATTTAATTAATTAAAAAAAAACAATCCAATTCCTTTAAATATTATATTCAAAATTGTAACTTATTTTTACTTAATCCCTTTTGGGATAGGCAGTAAATCCAAGTTGTAAAACTATAGATTGATACCGCTAAAAGTTGTATTTCCTAAAAGCAACATACATATCAAAACGTTTCTTTTCTAATAATGTCATTATTTCTTGATGGCGATGTCATATTTCTATCATAGCGCCTCGCGTTTGTATTTAATTAACGTGATATCTTTTTTTTTCCATTTTCTCTCAATGGTAAAGTCAGATAATGAATGAAATAGTACGAAAAATAATTATATTCTTGTAAAATTGTGACAGTTCTTAAAAAGCACCAAAAGGTTTTTCTTCCAAAAAATAATATAATTTTCGGTCAAAATAACGTATAGAAATGCAGTGATATCTGTATTAATAATGTCAAAACAGGAATAACATTGTCAGGTATTATTAATAATTGTCGAAATAATTATGATATCAATATAATTTTGAGAAAATAATAAGCTGCTTATTCAGGATCGTCGAAGACAATCTTTATAGCCGTATTGGCTATTTAACGAATTATCAGCCCTAAATCGGTCTACAGGCTATAAAATGGGCTATAATAATATTATAATAGGACGGATACAAATTACATAATTGCACTTATGGAATGTGTAATATTATAATAATAGAATTTTTCACTATTCATATACTCATGGTACTAAAATACTTAATAATACATTATAATAATTGTGTTATTATTTGACCTATTAATAAATGTTCAGTTTATTTTATATTTATTCAGTAAAGTTTTGTCCTCTGTGCTTTCACTGGGATGTGATTATATTTTTAAATAATAAATATTTGTTAGTTACTGGCATTATTAAAAAGAAATTGTATTAAAAAAATATTAAAATACCATTATTATTTTAATAATTAAATGATTGCAAAATTCTTTTATTTTAATTATATTTTACAGAGCGATCAAAATAATAACAAACAAAATTACATCCGTTTTTAGGCACTTATCCCACAGCCGACGAGGAAGCGACTATCAACGATTTTATCGCTCAAGATACGTACCAAAGATTATAGGTCCCGTGTAAGTAAAAGAGATTACATTAATATTAATAGTTAATCGCTGACTGTTTACACCGCCAGAGTACTCGTTTGTCGCAGCGACAAGAGCTATTAAAGGGAGTGCTCGCTCAGCGATGCTCGCTTGGCTGGCAGAACACTCGCTGAGTTCACACACACACTTGGCACATAAGCATACCAGCGGTTAATCGCTCGTCGCAGTCGCGCACTCGCTGCTCGTTGCTAACCAACTCGTTTTAGTTGCTACTTCGGCTGGGCCGGCCGGTGGGACAGATGTCTTAGGACATATCAATTTAACCCATGACACAGCGTAAACATTTATCAATGAGGTCATACAGATGTATAATGTTTTATCCATACAATTAGATTAGTCTGTGACATTAGTTGTGACAATCTCTGTGAATACGTATGTTGTATTCTATGAAAGGTATCTTATGTTCGTGGATTGGGTAGCACAGGTCCTGGAAAAGAAATACTGGGGTTAGTATCTTCTTAATAAAATTCTTGCCTTGACTGCCCCGTCTCGTGGTTGCAAGCGCGACTGCTGAGCATGGGGTCCTAGGTTCGATTCTCGGGTCGAGCAAAGTGTTATTGGGTTTTTCATTTAGGAATTACTTAGTAACAGCCAGGAGTTTGTAAGTCGGCGGTGTGATACCCCCGTGCCTCGGTGCGCACGTTAAGTCGTTGATCCAGGGGCCTTATTATGAAGTATTAATGCCATCATTATTCCACTACGAAAAAAGGATGGTGCTAGCGGCCTTGTATAGCTCCGTCTCTGACTCCCACTGGAATACTGGTGGTATTAATACGTCATAATACGGCCCCTGAGCCTGATCCCTCTCCGGTCGTGTCGGATTGCCGTCCCAACGGACTATGAGACAGACACAGGAGCACTATCTCTTCCCTCACTGGGAAGAGATAGTGCTCCTGTATCTGCGCACACACTTGTGCACTATAATATCTCCAGCGCCGAAGACTGGTCTCCGCTGAGATTGGTCGCCATGGCCGAAGTTCCGTCTGGAGGACTATTAATAAAATTCTTAAATTCACTGGCAGACAATGCACAGCCTCAACCACTGGTTCTAAAACTTCAAGTTAATTTTTGCTGATGAGAAATTCCATCGAGCACACACTGCTAATTAGGTGATATGCCTTCTTGGCAAACGGCTGAAACATTCCCATTATTGGACTCTGGGGAGACTGTTAAAGAGTTCTCCCTGAGCTTCGGTGTACACGGCAGTTCGTGATCATTGTACCACCATCGTCTCTAAGGTCACTTGACGAGCGCACAGTGTCTTCTCTGAGAGAGGCCTATTCCAGGATGCTGCGGGACATTAATAGGCCAATCGCACGTTATCTAACTCGTATCTCAGTCACCCTGCGTAGACAATTACTCTATCCTATAAAAATGAACCTGTCCGTCCGACTCGTCCGACACATAACTTGAGTGTGGTGTTGTCCAGAACCTAACCCACTTGATAGAATTTCTCAAGTGTCAAATTGACAAAGTGATATCAATACATATCACACCGACACTTTTGTGTGTCTAACGAACGCCACTGACGCTGCTTATAACAGGGCGTGCACTGCCGTCTCAACGTGACACTGGCAGAATAGTCGACACCGGCTCGATTGCCAAGAGGGGAAAAAAAAAAACTAATTTGTAAAGTACCGTCAACTCAAAAAGCAGAACGTAAACAAACCTTATTAGGGAACAGCATCTTCAAAGGTAGGAAGCTGGCTCTGACCCTCAGCATCCTGTCAACATTACACTCGAGCGCCATCTTGATACTCCAGGTGTCGTCAGCCAGGGCTGGCTTCGGAGGCTCCTTGGTAGACTGGCAGGACTTGGACGAGTCGTAGCATTGCAGGTCGCAGAGACGGAACTCCTTGATTTTTAAGGACCTGTGGGGGAGAATACTTGTAATTTTGCTGTTTGGA
Source organism: Xanthia icteritia (assembly GCA_949128155.2). Classification (NCBI taxonomy): domain Eukaryota; kingdom Metazoa; phylum Arthropoda; class Insecta; order Lepidoptera; family Noctuidae; genus Xanthia; species Xanthia icteritia. The sequence continues at coordinate 6,509,121 of OX421959.2, read as the reverse complement.
AAAAATCCTTCTGTCCTAGGTTCGATTTCCAGTTTGGGCTAAATATTTTTCCATTAAGAATGTCTCAGTAGCAGCCCGGAGTCTGGATATGTGCGAGGTTGATGGCAATAGGCTCGCCCCCTATAACATGGGACTTAAACATAACTGGCGAAATGTGGGTGTACGTTTCGCCTCTGCCCCACCCTTTGGGCAATACAGCCGTGTTGTGAGGAACCCTTCCAAGGTCATTATCGTAATCTGCCTAGCCTTTTCACAAGTATGCTGGAGTCGGCTTCCAGTCTAACCGGATGCAGCTGAATACCAGTATTTTACATGGAGCGACTGTCTATCTGACCTTCACAACCGATCGGGTGTTCTAATCAAGTTAAGTCAGTTGGATACCCGAATGCAGGCTTGACAGTGTCTGCCGGGGTCGCGGGAAAGTCCGAAAGGGATACCGTGGCCCCTGGCAACGTACAGGCAACTGAAGGAACACGGGTGGGTTTTAGTCAGTAAGAGTCTGACACGCCCTCCCGCTCCGCCCAGAGCGCGAAAAGTTATTTGATAATTCCCCACAAAAAAAAAAAAAGAAAGGGCTTGACAGTGTCGTTGGTCTAGAGGTCGTAAGCGTGATTGCTGAGCATGGGGGTCCTCAGTTCGACCCCAGGGTTGAGCAATTTTGTATCGGGTTTTAAAAGGTAATTCTCAGCATCAGTCTGTCCGGGTTTTTATTGATTTGTGTCGTTTAGTGGCCATATAAGGCTTGCCCTCTGTAACATGGGACTTATCATCCTCTGCCTACCCTTTTGTCCATCTATGTTCAGGTCGGCTTCCAGTCTAACCGGATGCAGCTGAATACAAGTATATTATTTTACATGGACCGACTGCTTGTCTGACCTCCACAACCCAGTTCGGTCGACCACGTACTTTATTCTAAGTTGATAATCTGAGTTTCAGATTGACCATTTGCAATGAAAAGATCTTAATTTTGAAGTTACTATGGAATTTGAACTTTGTCATGTACGACATTGAGTTCTCTCAGATTCAGAATTATTAACATAATTATGTCATTTCAAAACTTACCTGAACGTCAAATCGACGTGCTTGTGACTGAGGCAGTGTGACAGCGGCACTGTGTAGGTAAAGTTGTGTATGTTGTTGGCACACACGTGCTCCGTGAAGAGGGAGGAGTTGATGACGGACTTGCTCGAGATACCCACGCGGACTATGTCGCATTCTGGGAATGGAGATAGAAGGTAGGTGGTCAGATGATTAATTTTTTTGAGAAAGTTCCGCAGCTATATGCCTCCTGAAGTAACAATAGGTACACCCCGATTCAAACTTAATGGCGGCTCGGAACATGAGGCGAGTCGCTGCGCAGTAACGAATTCATGGCTCAGCGGGGGTGAGGGGTGCGGTACTGCGCAGCCAGTAGCGCACTTCAGGGCCGCCATTAAGTTTGAATCAAACTGTACCTACTTAAGTTTTTGCAAATATGTTAGATAAAGAATCGGCGTGAACAATATTCAACCTGGGCACTTCACTTGAAAAACGTTAAGAGGCCTTATCACAAAATAGCGTTTTGACAGTTCGAGCAGCACAATAGGTAAGTAGAAATTTGGCAGTTGTAATTACGTTTATTTTGAGTTATATACAAGGTCCCATAAAAATAGATGGACAAATTTTAACACAGCGTTCAGTACGTCTAACCAAAGATATCCAAGCAAAAAAAACACACTGATTAAAGTGATTTTATTTTGACCTAAACTAATAAATGGCATTGGGTAACCAATATTTTTAGTGTATTTTCGTTAGCTGATTTATTTTTCTTATAAGTGTCTAATGCATTTTTCTTATTATTGTTTTACCATTGTCCTTATTTTGATGGTCTGAATGATTTCTAAAATTTTGTCCACCTATTTTAATGGGACCTTATATTTATGTATTTTTTAAGTATGCAATTTTCATTTCTTCTGAACTAACGTTTATTCTGGTACGTAATAATATTAATGTAGTAAGGAGAAATTTACAGTTAATTCTGGCCGTCTTTTTTGTGGTTTTATGATTTTAACGGGTTTTTTTTAAATATTCCATACAGAATTATTTAAAAAAAATCTGAGGCCGCTATGAACCAAACCACTTTTTAAAATATATTAAAATAGGTATATTTTTCATTTCATTTGCTTATGTACTATCATAGAACTTCATATCTAAGCAGTTTGAAAACAAAATCCCGTGAACACGATGACCACTTCTGTTACCGCCCGGTTCTATAGCGGCCGAGCGCGCTGCAAGCAGAAATAGTCCTTACGGTGTATAGATATGAACATCTCGATGGTACCGTAGTTCAATCCACGAGCTCGAAAGTGCCGTCTCACATTTTATGAAAATGTTGCTTCGGAATTTTGGCTTGAATAAATAAATAAGAAAAAATTGCGAAAAGCGAGGCCGCTATAAACTATAATAATAACTGAAAGACTTCGAAAAACCACTCCATAAGTCATAGTTGTCGAAGTCTTTCAGTTTCTCAGAATACGAACGCCAAAGTTGCCCACTTAACGCAAAAATCACGGTCGAGATCATTCGAAATGTAACAGGCCTCTTAAGGGATCCGCTTTTGTGTAAATTTTTCCAAAATATTGGCATTATTACAAAATTGCAGACTTCTTGACAATTCCGAAGTGATTTTAATAAATGCTTTTACTTAGTTTGAGCAAAAAAAATTTTCAACATAAGAGATTAATTGGCTGTAGAAAAAACATGGACTCAAATTTGGTCTAATATCGCATTACCTTAAACTGTACAAACACTGTTTAGACGGTACAACTTTAGTAGTTCCTTTAACAAATTCAAATTCAAAAGTCATTTATTCAAACTAGGCTGAGAATCAGCACTTTTCGAACGTCAAAATTAAATAAGACAGTCCCCCAAAACGCCCACCCTTCACAACTTCCTAGTGCTTTAGCTGGGAAGAAGAAGTAGCGCAACAAATTCCCCAGCAGCACAGCTATCTGTTCAGTTAGAAAAAAAATTGATTCAATATAGGTATCAAAATAATTTACATTACGTATCTCAAATAATATAAATTAAAAATTTATAGTCATATGTCAGCTAGCACACGCCAATATACCAACCACCAATATACTAACTTGTATAACACAGGCTATTAAATCGCACCATGTAAATCTTGGCTTTAGAATAATAAAATCATTGCAAACTTACCATGAGACCCACTGCTCTCAGGCGATTGTAGCTCACTCAAGTGCATCTCCTCGGAACTGCTTTTCAGTTCTTCTCTCGTCTCCCGTTTATTTCTCGCATCTCTTTTCATCCTGCTCCCATTATCGGTCCCATTCAGTTTATTAGGATCCAAGAAATTTGCCATAAACTCATCATTCGTTTTAAAAGAATCGTTTTCATTTCTTTCTGATTCGGTTTTTAGTGTGTCTGTGTTGTTTTTGTCTGCGGTAGCTGGTATGGCGAGTAGTTTTTCTCTTGGGACAGGTTCTAAGGGCTTTGCGTAAGTATCGTTAAGTTCCTTTTTGGGTTTTGAGCCTTCTAAAGACTCTTGGTTGTCGTAAGTTTGTGGCGTGTCCAGGCCGCATGGTGACTGCAAATTATGAAACTTGTTTAGAATTTAGGTACCTGTGTTACGAGATATTTTGAGAACGAGTTATAGGGACCTCGCGTCCTGAAGGCCATGAATACGACATTTGGTCGCACCGACCAGCTCTCTAATTACGCAACACATTTTCGTAAACGATTACGACAAATTTGTTTCATTTTGACAGTTCAACAACATTCATTGCGTTATTTATGTTGTTGAGCAGATTTTTTTTTTCGAACTTGTGAATCAATGGATTAGCAATTTAACAATGGATTAGCCAACAAATATTTGTATGGCCTACAATTAGTTGTTCCGGGTTTGTAAACGCACCCACGATACAGGAGAAATTCCTATTGTGGGGAAACGTTTAAAAAAAAATAAAAAAAATGTTTCAAAACGATTCAGATTCTGTGTCCTAATTACGTAATACACGATCAATCGGAACTTGAATAGTTTTGAAACAAATTGCTAATCTATTGCTTCACAAGTTCGAAAAAAAAATCTGCTCAACAACGTGCCGTAATAGTTATATAACTAGATCGTGCTCGTATCATAGTTATATTCCTAGTAAGACAGTTATGAACCGCTTTCATATAACTATAATTACGGTATATAGCTATATCTCTAGGGATGTAACTATATCACGGTAATAACCATCATAACTACTACTATCGCAACTAGCTTCAACTTTCTGAGTAACTGACCAACTATTTGACAATTCAAAAGTGCCTGTAAATGGTTTAATTGAAATAAATGGTTTGAGTTTAAGTTTAGTTTCAAATAGACATCCTGAAGATTATAATGATATCTTACCAACATTGATCTGATCCATGCTGTGATCCTTATTATATCCTTTTGAAGCAGCGTGTAAATAATTTAAAAAATACAAAACGATATCAAAATTGTTATTAATATAACATGTGATGAATGAACCCTCATTGTAATTCTCTAAACATCACTTCGAAATTCGAACGGTGTTTCGTCGTGAATCCGCGATGATTTACTTTAAAAACAAATGAGTTCGCTTTCAATTGTGTGCGCTCACTTGAGTGAGGTTCCAAGCGAACTTTACAGAATAGCACTAATCATTTTCTCTATGTATAGTTTTCTTACCTGGCATTCAGAATCCAGTAATTCATTATTACCGTTGGCTGCAAAAGAGCAGCCACCTCCGATGACGTCAGCTTTCCTTGATAGAGATATAGGACGCTCTGTTTGTAGAGATTGTAGTGTGGGTACTGTGTCTGGAAATAGAAGAATATCTATGTTAATAGGAGATATATTTTTTTTATTTCACATGAGTCATTTCAACTCTTTGCCTCTGCATTTGGCATGTTGGTGACGTGTCGGCAGTTCCCTCGGTATTGCAGGTTGGTAACCTGTTTCTATCAAGCCTTCGATAGCCTTTATTTACATAACATCACGCCTGTAATTCTCGAAGGCACAGATGTACTTATATGTATCGTTAAACAATGTGTTACAAAATCCCTGTCTGATTCGACAAGGGCACATATAAAGAAAGAAAGAAAGAAAGAAAGAAAAAAAAAAAATATTTGGGACACGTACAGGAAATATGTTTATAATAAACCTTCTTTATAAAAAAGGAGCATTTAAAAACTAACCAAATAATAACGACCTGTGCAAGGCCAAAAAAGCTCTATCTTAGCATAATACGGCGATATTTAAGAAAAAACCGGCCAAGTACGAGTCGGACTAGCGCACAAAGGGTTTCGTACCATTATCTATAAAAACGGCAAAAAAATCATGTCTGTTGTATGGGAGCCCCACTTAAATATTTATTTTAATCTGTTTTTAGTATTTTTTGTTTTAGTGGCAACAGAAATACACCATCTGTGAAAATTTCAACTGTCTAACTAACACAGTTCATGAGATACAGCCTGGTGACAGACGGACAGACAGATGGACAGCGGAGTCTTAGTAATAGGGTCCCGTTTCACCCTATGGGTACGGAACCCTAAAAAATACCACTGCGCTGGTATTCGGATAGGGCCCACATAGTTACTGCAATAACATTACCAAAAGCACCCACAATACAGGAGAAATTCCTAGTGTGGGGCAACGTTAAAAAAAAAAAAAAAAAAAGAGTAATAAAAAAACTTATTTTTATTAAAAACTAGCTGACGCGTCAGACGTTGTCCTGTCAAAATTTCAATTATTATATATTTTCGGCTGTTCCTTTAGGTGTTTCGTTTTTTTTTTAAATCTAAACCTCGCCTGTGTTGAAGCGAACAAAACAAAAAATATATATATTCTAATCAGTTAAGCCATTTTCGCGTTTTTGCGAGACTGATGCACGGCAATTGATTTTTATATTCAAAAAATAAAAAGTTATTGCTATTTAAAATTGACGTTTTTTGTACAAAAATGATCAGAATTCCATAAAAAATTGGTAAAATTTCAACAGTTGACTGACTTGTAGACATCCGCTAAACGACGGTCGCCCACGGCCCATATAATAAATAAAATTATTTTAATTCGGACAACTAAGAGATCCGTAAAGAGGTTTGCAATTAAAACACTATTGTTAGTAGAGACGAATTAATGAGAAGACCACCCATCAACTAGACAACGAGAAATGGAAACTAGGGTATATAAGTCTTCTCACAAATTGCCTTATTATGGCCGAGGAGGTAACTGCCGCCACAGCCTTCAGGGTGCTATTGTGACTGCCCCTTATTCTGCTCAGAAGTGAGGCCGTTTTATTGCGGATGATGGCATGAAATCCAACTTCCATAAACATTTCTGAGGCACTCCAATGATACGGAAGGGGTCCGATAGGACCGATGCCTGCTGGGGTTGCGGGAAAGTCCGAAAGGGATACCGTGGCCCCTGGCAACGTAAAGGCAACGGAAGGAACACGGGTGGGTTTTAGTCAGTAAGAGTCTGACACGCCCTCCCGCTCCACCCAGAGCGGGAGAAGTTATTTGATAATTTCCCACCCAAAAAAAAAAAAAAAAAAGGCACTCCAATGATGACTACGACCCGGTAAATTCCCCATTGAAAATAAGGCGTTTTTTTTTGTTTTTTTTTTCCTGAAATTTACCACGTAAATAACCTCTCAGTACTATTCTTAACAACACCCTCACGGATCGGACAGTGTTTTTGTTACTCGTTGTATTTAAGTTCCACGTAATAGCGAGCGAGGTTATTGCCATAAACCAGGCATAAATCCATACTCCGGACTGCTACTTAGTAATTCTTGATCGAAAAATTAAATAAGTCTTTCTCCGACGTGGGTATTGAACCCAGGACCTCGTGATCGGCAGTAGCGTTTGCGACCACTAGACCAACGAGGCAGGCTCGCTATTAAAAGTCAACTCTATTGTATTCTATTCTATTTTTTGTTAGTAGTAGGTACTTAAATTAACACACGATGATTCACTTTGACAGTTCAGCAACATTCATTGCGTTGTTGAGCAGACAAATTTTTTAGAACCTATGAAGCAATGGGTTAGCAATATCCTTCAAAATGATTATGATTATGATCTCACTATTAAAAGTCATTAACAATGCAGCACGTGTAGCATGACCACCATAGAAACGAGGTTTGTCGATGGAAGAATAGACAAAATGACAGATTGTGATTGTTTATCTGTCATTTTGTCTATTCTTCCGTCAACAAAACCCGTTTCTATGGTTGTCATGCTACGCGTGCTGTAGTACTTACTTATAAGATTACTTCCATAGTTTTTCGTAGGATGTGCAGAAGTGGATATCGTATGAGGGGACTCTGTTGGCGCCGTCGTTATGTACTCTTGAGTCGTCTTGTGAGGACCTTTCTCTGTAACAGTGTTTGCAATTAAGTGGATTGATCGATCTGTTAGGTTAAGCTGTGTATGCTGCGGTCAGTGCAGTGGATGGGTGAAATTTATTATTTATAGAACATCTGGCTTTTAATAAAAGGTAGTGAGGCAGTTTGAGTATTTTTTGCCAGTTTATTTTAACAGCAGAAGCTCCTGTATCAGTTAGTTTGTTGGTGTGCTCACATGGACTTATTAGCTAATAAACAATTTGTTTTTCAATGGATTTTAGTTCAAATAAAACTAATACCTCACCTTTTGCAGTTTTCTTTGATGCCGTGTGTTGTGACGATTTTATATTCTGAAACAAAAGAACATAGTTTAGATACAAGTTGTATCAAACTTACCGATTGTGGCAACGTTACCGACTATAGTTTGACCGAGACAGCTGTTCCGCGACTTAGGAATGCGCGGCGAGGCGGGGCGGGGGGCGGCGTTGACGAATGAGCGGCCTGCACTGCGCCCCGTCTCGCTGCGCAGATACCTAAGGCGCGGAACAGCGGTCTCGGTCAAACTATACGCCAACATTGATCACCTGTTCAAAGTCTAGTTATTTTTTAATGTTAAATAAAGTACTACACAGGTAACTTTGCCTATGTGTGAACACACACAATTGAAGGTGGTCTCTTTCTACACTAAATAACCTGTATCTGGTTGGGGTTCAAATGTGTCTTGTGCGCGGGCGGCTCGTTATTTAACTTGCCATAGTAGATACTGAGCAATATTACCGATTCTGGCAATATTACCTACCGTGGCAATACTATCTACTGTGTCAAAATTCCTTATGATGGCCCGTTGTAGCAATATCTCCCGAAGTGGCAATATTACCTGGAGATGACAATATTATATCGTACCTGTATCTGGTTGGCGTCAGGGTGCGTCCTGTGCGGTGGCAATATTCCAATAGTGGCAATATTCGAATCTGTAGCAATAATGCCCAATATGGAGATGTTGCCCGATGTGGCAATATTATTCTTGGAGTGGCAATATTATATAATACCTGTATCTGGTTGGGGTCGGGGTGCGTCCTGTGCGGTGGCAATATTCCAATAGTGGCAATATTCGAATCTGTAGCAATAATGCCCAATATGGAGATATTGCCCGATGTGGCAATATTATTCTTGGAGTGGCAATATTATATAATACCTGTATCTGGTTGGGGTCGGGGTGCGTCCTGTGCGCGGGCGGCTCGTTGTTCAGCTTGCCGTAGTGCGGGTAGTGCAGCTTGTCGTGCACACGGATCTCCTTCATCGATATCAGCTCTTGATGCTCGCGGAAGTATAGGGCTGACATTACTACGAGGCTGTAACAATATAAGATTATTAAAAACCAGCCAAGTGCGAGTCGGACTCGCAAACGAAGAGTTCCGTACCCCGTAAAATATTTAGCAAAAAACGCCGAAAAAAACACGTTTCTTGTATGGAGACTTCTTTTAATTTTCAATATGATTTATTTTATTTTATTTATCTGTTTACCTATTCCGGTTCATGAGATAACAGTCCACTGACAGGCAGACGGACGGACAACGGAGGCTTAGTAATAAATAGGTTTCCGTTTGGCACCCTTCGGGTACGGAACCCTAAAAATGCGGCAAGTTTGCCAGCATTTTTTTTTTTATAGATATGGAATTAGTATTTAAGATCGGACTACGAATTCAATACCTATGAGAAAAAAATGAATTACAATGCGATGTGTGATTATTATAAACATAAAAACCGTTCAATCGAGTGATACAAAGAAAACTTGGAAAAACTATGGCATGATATTGAAATGGCGGGTCCTAGATAAACATAACATCAAGCCTGTATTTCCGAAGGGGTAGTCAGAAGTAAGGACTTCTGACTATTATACGCACAGTTCGCTACTTATGTTTTATGTGGGCAGATTCCGGGTTGCTAGGTACTGGAAATTACTTAACAGTCGAACCCGATAATACTTTGCCAAACCTGGGTATCGATACCAGGATGCAAGATACAAGATTTTGTCAAAAACATGCCACGCTCAGAAGTCACTAGACTATCGATACCGTCAGTTAATTACAATATTAAAAATAATAATTATGAACAGGACTTACCAAACAGCCATAATGAAAATCAATATAGTAATAACAATTTGCAGAAACTTATTAGAAATCAATTCACTGCTGGTATCCCCATACTCTTTCCGACAGCAAATACCCAATTTAGAGTTGCCATATGAAAAATTATCGTCACTCTTCAACCATAGACACGTATCCTTTTTCTTTGTCAAAGTACTTTCGTAGCTCTCGTCCGGGTATTTTTGTATAGGCTCTGCATAAGTTGGATTTTCAACATTTTCCGGCTTTTCCAGTTTACTTGAATGGTATCTTACACAAGTTTTGTTATAGTTGTAATATTTCCCATATTTCGAGTAGTTTCCGTGGCAGTTTTTACACTGTTTTCTGGTATATTTTGGGGAGTTATGGCTTAGCTTATGGCAACACTCGTGTTTCCTGATGTTGCGTGCTATGTCTCTGATTTGGTCTATGGATATGTTTCCGTCACTGTATAGGGATTTTGATGAGTTTGACATTGCTGAGTAGCGGGAATCTGAAAGAAAAATGAAAATGAGTTTAGGGGAAGCAGTTCTGAAGTTAGATCACCTACAGATATAAAAATTATTGAGGATGAGCATGTGCCAGGATTATCAACGAAAAAGCATTTTTTTTACGCTTCCGGAGTGTTTGATATGTTCAACCTGTCTGGGCTGTACCAGCAGGCCTAACATGACGCACGCGATAATTACTCGCTCTCGCGTGAGTAATTTTTGTCTATTTTGTCACTTTTCTCGTTTTCTGACAGCGCTTCCATACAAAATAGTCGACTCCTTCTGTCAAACTTTATGTTTTGTCGACAAACCCTAACATGGCACCTTAGTTATCTCGATTTTTGACAATTCAACACGAGATAATCTCCGATTCTTCTGTCATTAAGTCGTATTTACTCGTCCTCGATTTTGATGACGAGAATGACGAGAAGAGTAGACAAAATTATGATACAAAAAAAAACTCCAAAATAACATGGCAGTTTCATAATTGTAATTATTTTAGTCATCATTTTATTTTACAATATATTAATAATGAAAATACTTAGTTGTAAACTACTATTTATATTGGAACGACGTGTTTTATATGGATTTTTTCGTTTTTTGTATGGAAAATATAAAAACTGATTACCTACGTGTTGGGTATTAGGGGTATATGTGTATCCTAAAGGGGGTTGAAATTTTCATTATTTTTGCGATAGGACACACCATTTTCGAGATTATAAGCAAAAGAAAAGAAAAAAATCTCGAGGTGTTGGTGTGAATTTTAGCTCATGAAAATTAATTTCCACAACTTTTACTTAGACAATCAGAATATTAGATGAAAAACGTAAAATTCAGAATAGCACAATTGCCATTTTCACTAAATTAATAACTCAGTGCTATCTTAGTGCCGTCAAACTAAAATATAGTTAAGTTGTGTCACTTTAGTCTATTTCAGAATGGGAAATCATCGGCACGGTGTTATAGCTTAGAACAAAAGTAATGGAATCATAACTGACCAGTTTAGGTAGACTTCTGCCTTTGGAGATATACTACTCTATTCAATACATTTTTAATTTACTCGTATAGTAATATCAAAAGTTTAATTTACTTATTGATAGATGGCGTTGTTCTCAAAATGTTCATGGGTTTAGTCTCAACATATGTGCCATTTTACTCAGATTTTCTTAAAGTAACAACAATATTTTTTTGTTACTAATATAAATATTTAAGGGGTTGAAGCACCTTTTAAATTCATTGTGTATTCTTATATCGTTTTTTTAAATGGATACAATCATCCAATAACGCAACGGTAATTTGAAAATGTTTTAGAAAATGTTTTTATTTAAGTGGAAATTAGAAGTCAGTTAAAAAGGAACGCAAATCGCGTAAACCAGAGAATGGCTGTTAAAAACTTAAAAAAAAAAAAACTGTTTTCTCTTTCCGAGTGAATGGATGCGCTTCGATTATTTTGTGGATTTTTCTTGACGACTTGAGTTGTATGGACATTGACGATTCTGCTTCTAAACATTGACCTCGAAAAGTATTGCATACCGCTTCGCATCGCTTTATCTGATTGACTCTTGCACGAAAATCTGGACTATTTACTTGTTTGTGAAAAGCATTGTTATTTTGTTGTATAAACATGAACGCGAGCAAGTGTTGTGTGAATTTAATTCAATGTGTAATCTTAGAAACGAACCAAAACTCTGGCAATGTATTTGTACGCCGGAAACGGCAGAATATTATGTACTTAAAAACTATGTACCATCTCTGTAACTATATTCTCACAAATAAATGGACTATAACTATAAAGTATTTGACATGTATCTGATGTTTTATTTTGAGTTAATATAAAAAACTACTACCCAACTAAAAGGAAAGAAAGTAGGATAGGAGGGCCTACTGTAGATTTGAAGCTAGCTATACGTATATTGCTTCATGAATTGTTGTTTTTACTTGTTGCTAGAGGGCGCCATGAAATGTTCGAGTGACGTCTCTATTTCCCTATATAAAATGTACTCTGTGATCGTCGGTTGACAGGAATAATCTATATGTATATCTATATCGTATTTATGACAAGGAAATCGGCACCATTGAATGAATGAAACGAAATCTCAAGCCGATGTTGCTATCATAAAAATAATTTGTTTTTAATAACTTGCAACATCGGCCTCTCGTGGCGAGATATAGAAGTGTCAAAATGCCTTTTTCGAGTTTACTCGTCGTTTACGGTCATGTTAGGGATTAGAATGACGTCAGAATCGTAGACAAATTTCAACAAAACGAGAAAAAGAGCGTTCTCGCGCTTGTCATGTTAGCCCTGCAGGTATAGAAAGAAAAAAAATACGTTTATTTGCGGTAAACATGACACAAAGAAAAAATAAAACACGAGAATAACAAATTGGGGGAAAATATGCGTCACATCCACGCAAAACGGCCATCGCTCAGCATAATGCTGCGACCCTATGCGAGACAGAGCCACAGCGCTGGTTTTTAGCGACAGCCAGTGAGATAGGAGATAGTGCCATCCACGAAGACGCGCCCTACTGCGCGATTACTGTACTATAAACTGTATCTTAGTACGGAGCGGAGCGGAGTGGGGCGCGTCTTCGTGAATGGCACTATCTATAGGTACCTACAGTTATATGTGGGTATGAATATGTGGGTTGGCGGCACGGTTGGCGCAGTGGTTAAGCGATTAACTGCTGCACTGCGTGTCGCGGGTTCGATTCCCGCACGGAACAAATATTTGTAAGACCTGCAAGTAGTTGTTCCGGGTCTGGCTGTGTGAGTATATATGTTTGTAAACGCACCCACGATACAGGAGAAATTCCTAGTGTGGGGCAACGTTTTAAAAAAAAAAAACAAATGCCCTACACGTCTGGGCATTTCATACCACGTGATCTTTTTAGCCTTCGGATTGGGAGTTCAACTTCTATCAAGAAACTCAGCCTGACACAGTTCGCTACTGGAAATAGGTCTTTCCCAAGTTGCGTCACTGCACCCGGTTTTCCACCTTTGGCATTCAGTCTGTGCCACCTGGTTTTTTAAAGTCGTGGGTCCATCTATATGCTTAGGTACGTGGTTTCCACTCGAGGGCTCTCTCAAGGCCTATAAATACCTATTTCTTCATCTTCACTTACCATTACTAACACTGGACCGTGAGCTATCCCTCCTCTGCAACACGCTAATCTTGCACAGTTTCTTGTTGATCCTCTCGAGCTGATCGATTCTGGACTCCAGGTTGCCTGTCACTTTGCACAGCTCTTTGACAGCACCCAGGTTCTCCATGAAGATTCGATCCTGGGAACAAATGTGTAATTAATAAATGTCGTTGTAATCGTAGGGCAAATTTGCCAACACAGCTAGTCTATGTTTATGGTCAGTGCCGAGGTACAACAGTCTTGAGGCAAGAGACGTGTAAGACGTCAAGTCTTTACCTTTCTGTCACAGTTGACCATCGTGACTAACCTAAGGAAAAGTAATTTTTAATTATATGTTCAAATTAGTTTGTTGGGCTCAATAAAGTATTTATCTCTACCAGATTTAGACTTCAGTTTTGATTTCACGACCTTTTTTGCTAGAAATATTTTTATTTATTTAGCTTTTATTACCTTATTCTCCACCAGCACGAGTTTTGTTGACGGAAGAATAGACAAAATGACAGTTAAACAATCACAATCTGTCATTTTGTCTATTCTTCCGTCGACAAAACTCGTTTCTACCGTGGTTATGCTACGCGAAACTTACGATTTCAGATTATGGTCTAATCATGTCAATATTGGTTTCCTCCATTTCCTCGCTAAGAATGTTTTCGTCTATCTAGTTTTTTTTATCTTATTGTCCACCAAAAACTTAAATCAGTGCTTCCATTATTTTATCCACTCCAGCTTTCCGTCTTCTAAAGACCCAATTTTAACTAATCTGCGTTCGCAATTTATTTGCCAAATATGTAAACAAACACGACTTTTCCACTTAGACAAACATCAACTTTATGCAAGTGTTAATAAAGTTGATTATAGACTGACTCGAACGGTTGAAAAAGTCATAAAAAATATGAAGTTGTAGCGCAAACTGAACCTTATGTGCAGGCAATACAGTTGCTTATCCTAAAACTCGTGTTTGTTTACATGTTTGGCAAATGAATTGCGAACGCAGATTAGAAACATTGCCCTCTACACTCCTCACCTTATTTACCACAAGAAACTTGTGGATAGTATCTCCGTTGGGCAGCGTGACGTCACCCGCCTCCTTGACGGCCTCGGGCAGCACGCGCCGCACCTCCTGCGCGATGACGCCGGTGTCCAGCGGCGGCGCCGGGCGCGCCGGGTCGTAGCCGAGCAGGCCCGAGTGCTCCGCGAACGACGGGTCGTAGTTGAACCTGGTGGGAGAAAATACCGGTCAAATATGGAAGAGTCGATAGTTTAATGTTGTTATAACTGACCTTTTGCCCAGAATTTAGCCTAACAAATCGTTTCAGTCCATCCAACGATTTTGTGGTAGATGTCGCTATCAGCGATATGACCGCTGTTGTACCCATAGAATTAGCAATATTGTATAATCGGATGACATGCACACGTCAACGCTGTCTGTTGCTATAACCAGCGCAGTATCTCTGTCTCGCATAGTGTAACAGCATTATGCTGTGCGTTTTGCGTGGATGTGACGCATATTTTCCCTTAACTTAAATGTGTGCTTTTATTTTTTCTTAATGCATCAGGTCTAGTGCAAAAGAATTTTTTTTTTTCTTTCGTCTTCGTTCTTAACCAAGTTGTCTACAATCTCCTCGATCCACCTCAAAGAATCTCATTCTAGCAATGATTACTTACTTGACAACTCTGATGCTCTGTATATTCTTCAGTTGCTGCTCCGAGTCGAGTTCTTCAATGTTGTGCTTGGCGCGAGCGTCTGACGGGTGCAGGATATGGCCCATCACTTTGAGGTTGCCTGAAAAATTAACGGTTGTTTTTAGGAAAAGATACAAGCTCAGTTTCTTGCTGCTAATGTCCTTGATTATAAAACAGACTGATTCCGTGGGTAATCGCTATGTCCCCGTCAGGGGGCGCGGCAGGGTTATGGGCATTTGGGAATTGCCCTTAAGATTCCGCGATGTGATACATACAGTGCTCATCAATACGTTCGTTGAGGCCATGTAGGCCTGACCTGGGGCTGTGGCGGATGGGCAACTTGCCTATGTGTGTGGATGCATACTGACAGATTTAGCAGAAGGCTCCCAATTATGTACTAATTGACACTGTCATGTCATTTTACGATTAGGGGATGGTCAAGTCCTCTAGAGTTGCGTTCTTAATAAGCTTTATCTTTAGTAGTCGCATGCCTAAGTTGAGCCTGAAGTTTATAATGCTGCAGCTGCTGTCGTCCTTTGAATAGTTGCTTATGCCTGTATTCAGTCACTTGTAATATAACTATGACTAGTGAAAGATGCTGATGTTGCACTCAAGAGCAAAATAATCAAAATCTTGTACGTCTATGAAGTCTTATGTGTGAAGACATTATTTCCTTTGGTATGCATTTAAGTTCGTATGAAAACACATCGCCGAATATATAAAAGTAAAAAACAAAGGTTGAAAACCAATATCGCCGATAGCAGCCACATTTGGAGATGACTCAAAAAATATCTTAAGAGGGCGCCCAATGGTCCACTAGCGTCACTTCTTTAAAAAAACATTATCTCGTGACTGATAAGGAATTATGAATAACGGCTAATAAGGACCCTCGGTACACGAAATACGATCTAGAGGAATGTGGCCGCTTTTCTTTAGATCGTATTCTGTTGCTTCGTGTCTCAATATGAAACTTTTTCTTTTCTTTCTTTTTTCTTTTTTATAGACGTTGCCCCACACTAGGAATTTCTCCTGTATCGTGGGTGCGTTTACAAACATTTATACTCACATACACAAACAGCCAGACCCGGGACAACTACTTGTAGGTCATACAAATATTTGTTCCGTGCGGGAATCGAACCCGCGACACGCAGCGCAGCAGTCAATCGCTTAACCACTACGCCAACCGTGCCGTCAACTTTATAAAAGGTATTAGAAAATACAAGACACACTTACCGAGGGTCCTTACTAGCCGTTATTCATAATTCCTTATCAGTCACGAGATAATAATTTTTTAAAGGAGTGGCTCTAGTGGACCATTGGACGACACATTCTTTTCTTTTTTTTTTTTTTTTGGTTGGGAAATTCCCGCTCTAGGTGGAGCGGGAGGGCGTGTCAGACTCTCACTGACTAAAACCCACCCGTGTTCCTTCCGTTGCCTGTACGTTGCCAGGGGACACGGTATCCCTTTCGGACTTTCTCGCAACCCCGGCAGGATTGGGCGACCCCTTACGATCCTAAAATTGGTAATCTTACCATTGACAACACAGGACTCATCCGGCCTGTCAGTATTGATGCCGACCCTGCCAGTGAAGTGCACGCTGTTGTCTGACACTCCTCGCTGCCACCAGCTTTCTGTGCAGTCTGACTCGAACTGACCAGGGTTTGATGCCTGGAGTAGGAGAGAGGTTGAATTAAAATATGCTTTTTTTGTTGAAACGGAGTATTTTTTTCAAGGTAATTAACGTGGCTGTGATTCTAGCAGACATAAACCATTGCAGCCAATATTCATGTTTAAAATCGTTTGCAAGTTACACATCGAGTTTTAGAAAAAGTGTTGCCTTCTAGAGCGTTGTCTCGGTTACTCATACCTGTTTGGCTATGTGACAGTCTATTTTTAAAGCTTGTTGTCTCATAATAACGCTCAGACACTGGACCGAGTTCGCTTTTTGATTTAATAAGGCCATTCTAAAGAAATTGTTTGGACCTAATATTGATCCTTGTGGCACTCTTAAGTTGTAGCCAATATTTGAAGAGAATAATGTTATAATTTTATATTCATTTGATTTTGGTTCAGTTTTTAATGCCATCTTAGGCAGGAAACGATTTTCATCATTGGATTACTGCCGTTTTTAGCGGTTCCCAATGTGGCGATGACGATGCAAGATTAAAAGACAATGACAAAACATTATGAACAGTTCCAATAAAAATACAAAGCCAAAACACTTTGAACAAGACAACTATCTGACGTCACAACACCGAGGGAAAAATCGCTAAAGTGTACAAGTTAATGTAAAAGTCAATAAATAAGTAATAAAAAGAACAACTAACATGACTTACCCGCACAATGATTCTGTCACTAGCAGAGGCAGCGATGATGAAGTCAGTAATGCCCACGTGCGCCCTCAGAGCCACCACCAACTGGAAGTGTCTCTGGTCAGGGTTGGGCCTGCCTTTCTTTCTCATGTTGTTGTTTGTGGTTTCGGCGAAGTGGAGCCGGCCAACTGTCACTTTTGCACCTTCGCGGCGGATTTCAACGCTGGGGAAACAGGAAATTAATATTTTTAATAAATAAAGTAGTAATTTTTTAATAAATAACGTTCCTATTTCTTTAATATGTTCGTCTGATTATGAGTCTCTTTCGTCTTCCCAAGTAGCCATAAGGTTCCCATTTGAAACCTGACGTTTTCGTCATGGGCCAAACCCTATTGAAAAAAAAACCCGTGTGCGGTCGGGGGTGCCCGACAGGAACCAAGTTCCTTCTCAAGTCAAACAAAAACCTATTATAAATTATTTTTAAATTTTGCCAGCTGCCATCTTGGATTTTCATTTTGACCAAATTCTCCCTCTCCGTATCTTTTTACTATAGCGGACGAAACGGATATTATATGTATATAACTTGCTTTTGCTTTTGCCCACGGTGTCGCCTGCGTGGATGTCGGAAAATATCCCGCGGGAACGTACTTACTACCTGGTCTACCGGGATTACATACCAGATAACCGAGGAAAAGGTCATTGACTCCTACCGCCGTGCCCGCGTTGCCGTCAACCATAATTATTTTGTTACGAGTAATTTTGAATCTGTGATATCTTTTAAACTATTCATTTAAATGATTTGATGTCACGGCATATTTTAATCTAAATTAAAAGCCCAATTTAAATAACATTATTTATTGGAGAGAGATTTAAGGATTAATATAATAACGGTCAAAATAGCTTCGAAAATAATATTTTTTTTATCAAAGTATTTTATATAAATCAATTTATTTTTTGAAAGATTATAATGTTTACTGTCGGTCATCCTTAGAAGATAGACATATGCCATAGTGGATTTTTTTGTTGAACTTTTAAAGATAAACAACCCTGTAGAACATACATTTTATGTATCTTTTACGGTTTACGCAGCGCACGCCAGTAAAGCTCCCAGTCGGCATGATTTTTTCGGACTTTTTCAACAATAATCGTCATATTTAAGCCAATTTACACAAAACCCTAATGAATTATACACCAAAATCTTTCTCATAAATCACTCCGTCTATTGGTGAAAACCATTTGAAAATCTGATCGGTAGTTTTTGAGTTTATCGCGTTCAGACAGACAGACAGACGCGGCGGGGGACTTTGTTTTATAATATGTAAGGATAAAGAGACAAAAAGAGAGAAAAAGTCACATGGACACTACTACACGATAACACTTTTTCGTTACGTGACGATTTCTACCAGTTTAATCCAACCGCAAGCCGTATTAAAACACTTCGTTCCAAAAATCTTTATCCAGGATCCACGATGTTACTGAAAAATTCTTACAAGTCATTATTTGTCTTGCCTATGAATAACATCTATGTGTGGCTAACAAATTGACTTTCTCAGCGCATTTATGTCGTAGCAACAGAGACTGCTTTAGTAGATTTTTGACAGTACTTGTAATCACTTTATCTACTCCTGTATTATGGCCAATTCCTATAATTTACGGACCGTTATTGGTTAAAATTAAGACTCGTGTATCTTTACCAATAATGAAGCAAAGACCTCATAGCTTTGCATAGTATACCCTCCCTTATTGAAGTAGCAATCACAGGTAAAAAAAATACTTACAAATCTACACCGTGCAATCTTAATGGCTGTTTTCCCGCGGCAGAACAACTTGCCATAAGGAGTACTTTCGAAGCATAGAGTAAAAGTAAAAAAATAAAGATGTTTAAAAAAAAAAAAAATCATCAACTCGAAAACGTGAGAATCAATAGTAACGTAACTTGTAGGTACTAATCAAATCGCACGCGCCGCCGACAAAGGGAACAGCGATGCATAAATGTTCAAAGCAAAATAAACTCTTGCACGTGGTGATACGGCCATAAACTAGTTTGCACGCAACAACACAATATTTGTTTTCAAAATTGTTTCTAATATTTTATTTATTTATATAACGATTGTATTACCAAGACAAAACCATTTCGCTGCGGGAAAACAACCATTAAGATTTCACGGTATTTAGATGCCCAGTTTGACAGTAAAAAATGTTACCACTGGTATGCAAAACAATTCGTTGTTGTTTATTCCTGAACCGAACATTAATCGTTAAGTTGTTTTTAAATGTTATCTATTAGCGTTTAATGATGTCGGATACTTACGGTACAGGATGAAAGGGTTTCTTTGTTCTGTCCGATTGGCTTTGTTCAATTCTCACTTCTTGACTTGGGTCCTCCGCCTGGAAAAAAACACGTATCAACGATAGAAACAGTTAATTTAGAAAGAGATTTTTAATTAAAACTAGGAACACTATTTCAAAGCATGAACGGTTCCAAACGAGACTTTATAGGTACAACTGAAATGTCTAGTGCCTGTAATGACTCGACCACCCAACATCAAGGCTGCTTTGTGACAGAACAAGGTATGGTGGTAGTACTTTCTCAGAAAATAAGCTATACTTACCTACTTTGTTAATTTTTGGGTTCATGATTAACACTGGACTAAGAAAAGAAATAAATTTATTGGGACTCGCACAGGGAATTACAAATTAAACTAGAACACACACATAAAAAAAATGTAAAATTAAAATAAAAGCAGAATGTCCTGTGCGAGGCCAAAAGGCTCCTATCTCAGCATGATGCTGCGACATTTATTTTTAAATGTCGCAGCGCTGGTATTCTGATAGGGCCCGCAGTGATGTCATGGATAGATAGATACAGAAACAAATACTAAATAAAAAAAATATATGTGTGAAATACATTAAAAAGTAAAACTACTCAGGACTAAGATGCCTTAAAGGATCTGGATATGGCGTTATCTTCTAAATACTGTATGAATCCATTCGATAAGTTAATCAGAGGTGATGAACATATCGTAGGCGCGGGCTTGCGGACGGTGAGCAATGGGTAGCTCGCCGTCCGATAAGGACCAGGCCCGGGTCGACGGCGCGTTGTGTTCCACGCGCGCCTCAAAGAGATGTCAGCACAACTGACGGGGTCCGCTAGGGCCGATGCCTGCCGGGGTCGCGGGAAAGTCCGAAAGGGATACCGTGGCCCCTGGCAACGTACAGGCAACTGAAGGAACACGAGTTGGTTTTTGTCAGTAAGAGTCTGACACGCCCTCCCACTACGCCCAGAGCGGTAGAAGCAATTTGGTGAACATATTTAAATAATTGGTTTCCTCACCTTAACCCCGTAGAAGTGCAAACAAAAATTGTTGATCTTCTTGAACCCCTCACCGGTCTTCACATAATGAGGGTCACCCTGCATCTGTATCTGACAGGTGACCTGGAAGTGGTTCTTCTTCTGACAGACGAATGCCTCGTCTATTTGGGAGTAGTTGAAACCTTTGTCGGCGCCCACTACGTACGAGGGAGGTTGTCTGGAAGAGAAATTGCAATATGGCCGTTGTATAAAATGGTTCAATGTTTTTGATGAATCTTTTTTTGCGTCTCTCCTTAAACTATGGGCTATAAATGGGAATTTTAACCTACTTGTCTGAACAGTTGCTCAACCGCACATGTTAGGATTACCTACACGGTTTTACAACCCATTGTAAAACTTTGCTCATACTGTTTTTAGCCGACTTCAAAAAGGAGGAGGTTCTCAATTTTTTTTGTTTGTTACGTGATTACTCCTCCAACTTGGTTAAAAACGAAGACGACAGTAATTTTTTTTTTTTTTTTGCACTACTGGTGCATAAGGACATAAAAACTTTTTACGTGTATTGTTATGTTTTTTGTCTGGACTTTTTGTCTTTATCAGACGGTAAAGTGGTACAGCCCAATGCAAACTTTATGGCGGCTCTGAACATGAGGCGAGTCGCTGCGCAGTAACAAATTCATGTGTCAGCGGGGGTGAGGGGTGCGGTTCTGCGTAGCGAGTAGCGCAATTCCGGGCCGTCATAAAGTTTGACGCGTACTATAAGTACCTAAGGAAAGCAGAAAACTCGATACCTATCACAAATCTTCAAAATATGTTTGTGTCTAACGCGCGCTGAATTCGTTTTGAATGCGTTGAGTAGACCTAACGCTAATCTCTATAAATATATTATAATAATTGATTAAAATGGTCAAAATGTCAATAAAATCCGTACGCAGGCTTTTTTTTCCGTTTCATTCATTATTTTTGAAACTATTCTGTACTAAGATTCGTAATATTATTATGTAGTTTCAAAAGATCTACATAAAATATGATTTGTATACTCACAGTGGCTTCAAATTGCAGTCATACAGCGAATGCCAGACGTTCTGCTGGAAGTTGCCGAACCTGATGCACTGCAGAGGAGCATCGTCCCCCGCCTCAGAGCCGTCCACAGAAGGGGGCGCGGGGCGGGGGACGTGAGTTACACTCTCAGGTGATAGGGCCGCTGGTGATTGAAAGAAGAAGGTAATGGTTTTTTGAGTCTTATTACTTTACTGTTGTATGAACCTGCTATATAAACTTGATTCATTTTGCCAGTTCAACAATATTCATTAAGTTGTTTACGTTGTTGAGTAGTTTTTTTTTCGAACTTATTAAGCAATAGATTAGCAATTTGTTTCATAACGATTCAAATTCCGATTGATCGTGTATTACGTAATTAGGTTACTGATCATCATGAATAATAGAGGAAAATTATCTATTATTTTAAAATACAATAGACGACGTCTATTTAATAACCTAATCCGCTCTTCTTAAGAGGGAACAGGACGTGCAATTTTCCATACAAATGTATTCTCCTTTTTTCTTCCTGAATAATGCCTCTAGAGCATTCATATTTTTTTTCATAAAATTAAGTTCTGCAGTAGTCATGACCCTGTTATTTCCTTTTTTACAGCAACTTATCGGTAAAGAAAATATGACCCTCGAAAAATTACAAAAATGCCCCATTTTTACCGCCGTGATTAGAAGAGTACCAGACAAATTCGAAAAGTTTTTAACATAAATTAAAATAATAGGAACCTAGACGTACTCTTTCTTAAAATGATTATAATGTAAATAATAATTGAATCGGTTCAGTTTTCGAGGAGAAAAAAGGGGAATAGGAAACGTCGGTTTGTTGTGATATAATTGGTCTGAGCTGTAGCTATCCCTATCGCACTCTACGGGGGCAGACTTGAGGTAAGAAGACGGCAATAGTTTCTTCAAATATCTATTTTTCAAATTCCTCGCAGCCCCTGTTCCCTCTTAAAGAGTCTTAAAGAACGTCATCCTGAGGATGCCTCGTTGAGGTGAAACACGTGTCGATTTCTTGCAGAGTTCTTTATGACTCTTTAAGAACAGTTAAGCGGATTAGGTTACTAAATATACGTCGTCTATTGTATTTTATAATGGATTTCCGCACGCCTGAGTCAATTAACTATCTATTATTTTGTTTAATTATTTATTTTATCATGAAGAACCTGCAATAACAGACAACAATTTCAGATTTATAAAATCAATTCCCTCAAACTCACCAGGCTCACATTTCACTTGAGAGTTCGTATCCTGTGAATGCTTCCTCTTCTTCGTGCTGGGCTCCTGCAGGCTGGTGTACACCGGCGTCAGGGTCTCGTGGCTCAACGCCACCAGCTGCGGGTTTATCATGCCTTGCTCCAGCTCTGGCATGTCTACCCTCATCTGACTGTATCTGGGGAGCAGGCCAAAATTTAGTCTTTGTTTGTATTGAACAACCACCCAATGCGAGTGCGGTGCTTCTAATCAGACCATGCCCCACTTGCTGGAGTGTCCTAAGTGCCTGCTCATCTGCATCTCGGGTGACCTAAGAATGCCACTGATGTCACGATCAATGTGGCCACCTACTGGGCTCAATCAATATAAAAGTACTATCGACACAAAAAGAAGAAGAATAATTGAAGAATAAATATCAATGAATGGCATGAAAGCATTTTAATCTCTATCTTCTCCTTTAACTATACATATGAATAGAATTCTAAAGTAACCAATATGACTGCTCAGAAAAGGCGAATGTACTGAAGAATCGTTACTTGTCGTTGTTCTTTAAAGGAACTGTCCACTGGCAAGTAGCTTCCGCAATTTCTTGCAGAAGTCAATTTTATTGACGACTGTTTCTATGACTGCGATTTTTCTATTTGCAAGTCGCTTTTAGAAGTGTGTAGAAATTAACTTCCTGCAAGATCTTGTAAAGCCGTTTTGAAGAAATTGCATACAAATTACTTGAGCAAGAGCGGTCAAACAAGATCCCTAGCTGCAGAAACATACGAGCTGCATCTATTGTGTTGTTTTAAAAAAATAAAAATAAAAAACGTAAGATGTGGGTGGGTATGATTTAGGTCTTCAAAACCAATTATTAAGAGAACTCCAAAACGAAGATCCCGTGCAATTAAAAGTTTCTTAAGAATGACTGAAGCCATCTTCAATATTTTGCTCAATTTGAAATTATTTGTTTGAATTTAACATTTGACACATCCATCAGCAATTACTTAAACAATGTCCAACTCTAATAATTTGAACTTGCCCTAAAAACTTCCAACTTTTTTGTGTAATCAAAATAACGACAACAGCAAGTTCGGCAAGTCACTGAAACTTGCAGAAGTCCACTTGCGCGAGCGTTTACACGTTGGAAGTCGCTTGCGCAAGTGAGCTTCCGCAAATTTTATTGCCAGTTCGCTTTAATTGCGCATAATAATAATTAGGAATTGAGTTCAAAGGTACCTAGGGAACCTTTATTAATAAAAACTGCTTCCATGAGTGGGTTTAATGTACAGACGCATCTGTCAAATTTATCTAATAGATTTTCAACTTTATCACTAAAGTATAAGGTTCAAAGTTGATTGGGAAAATTTGACAGTTTCGGGTAGGTTGACCTGCTGGCGTCTGTACATCCAGCACACCCTATAAGACAATCAGACCAGCTACCGTTTGCTGGTAGCCTGGTATTTTTATCACGGTACGAACCAGAGGAAAGAAGAATACATACATACATAAACATAACATCACGCTGGTATTCGGCAAAGTGTAGGGCAGAGGTGTTCCTATAGGACACCCACATTTCGGCATGTAACGAGCCTATTGCCAAACGTGCACAAATCCAGACTCCGGGTTGGTACTGAGAAATTCCAGATGTAAAGACCCAATAACACTTTGCCCGACCCGGGAATCGACAGAGGCTGCCACAGACAGACGCGACGCGACGTTGGTGGAACAATTTCTATGAAAACTTGTCGGAAATTGTTCGGTGTCGCGTCGCGTCGTGCCTGTTTGCAGGAGCCTTAATATACCTACATATATAAATTGTGTATCTCACCTGTTCTGATAAACATCTCCCAATCCTAAATCATGTCTAACAGTCCTGATACCAAGCTCCACAATATTAGAATCTTGTGGCAGCACGACCACATCATTCAGATTACTCCTCAACACCTCATGGTCAATATTATCCGTCTTCAACTCTTCGTAGATGTAGTCACCATTTTGTTGCAGGATCTCGTGGGTAGGTATGTGGTCGTGAACCAGCATGTAGTCGGAACTGAGGACTGTTTGGGGCACCGCGATGGCGTGGGAGCCCTGGGTCTCGGATGGACTGTAGGGATTCTCCGATCCTGAATCCGGTGGACTTTCTGGGAGTTGGTGGCCCCTGAAATTGGAATAAGGATTGTTTTAACTCTTATGCTTGATGGTATTTTATTTTGAGAAAATGCAAAACTTGGTTGAAATTTACAAAGTGTTCTTTATGATAACCCAAAACTTGATTCAAACTCAAACTCAAAGCAATTATTTCAAGGAAACCATTTCGTTCAACAGCCACTTTTGAATGGCCCATTCCAAAGCGTAGTAGGTACCTATGGAGAAGAACGGGCAAAAGCTCCACGGACACTCTTTTAAATAAAAAATTTGATACAAAATATTGGTTACATCATTCATGTTGAAATTATGCATGTAAGAACAATGTAGAAAGATGTTTGTAAAAGCGTCCGTAATAAAAAGAAAAAACAAAATAAGCCATGGCAGCTATGAGATGACCAGTCCCAACTGACGGCGCCCGTTCACGAACATGACGCATGGATCAGCACCATTCAGCTCAACCATTTTGAAGGGAGCTTAATGATCCAACACACGCGCCACCATCAGCGAGACATCTGAGTGAGCATGACATACTCACAGCCGCCAGCGCACATTCTAATCAATGAAAGACATATTACCCGGTAAATGGTAGCTCTTTAGTACATCGTACTCACACCGTTTGAAATATACAACGTGTTTCTTTTGGTGTCCTATAACTCTAAGGTCCTAGAACACGTGCCTCAAAAATACATAGTTTCGAAGATAACATAACACTGGACCTTCGATGTGTGCATCTAAGGTTCATTGATAAGTACTAGTAAATCAATTTCATTCAAACCAATCATTCATAATATATTTAAAGCTAAGAAAATGCGACGTCGTCAATTTGTCATATTTTTTTTATGGACAAATATAGTCATAATGCTTAAATGCTTTTGTTTTTTTTTTATATTTCATGTATTAATAAATAATCGTGACTGTCGAATTATTTTGAATGAAAAATGAAAACGAACAAATTGTAATTGAAAAATAATTCATATGCAGGCGACGCGACGGTGAGGGTGGGAGCGAGACAGAACACTGATTGAATCAATAATTTACACACTGGAATTTTTCTTATTTCATTAATATCTAGTTACTGACTTGATGTCCGTACGTATTTTTCGGGTGACCACTGAAAATCAGCGCTGTGCTGTGGGTCGCTCATAGCACAGAATTATGTTGAGTGGAAGCCTTCTTGTCACAGTCATGACGTGCAGCTGCCAAATATTTATGTTGTTTATATTTTTGTTATTTGTATGCACGTGTCTCTGTGACAAATAAACCTTTTTTTCTTTCTTCTTTCTTTCATATGCCAGTTGATTCTTTGACATGGTCTCATTAATACCCTAGAGTTATGGGATATCAAAAGGAACACCTTGTCATTACTGTCCCACTGCTGGGCAAAGGCCTCTTCTCATACAGAGAAGGCACGAGCATTGATCACCACGCTTGCTCAAGACAGGGTTGGTGATTTCAGACTTATATTAACTATAAGTCCAGGTTTCCTCAGATAAACTCAAAAAGTACATATGAATAGAAAAAGTCACTTTGGTACTTGCCCGGAGTACCCACAACCTCTTACATGAGAGGCGAGGCCTTAACCACTGGGCCATCTTGTATACAGGGTCAAATTAAATTAGCTAGCGATACTACGCAGACGTGATGGCTATTGATATCTAAACTTTAAACACGACAAAATGAAAGACTTGATGATTTTTTTGTGGTCAGCGACCGCTGGTAGTTTTGTTACTTGAAGAACAAGTCAAGAGACATTCTGCTTTTTTTGTTTTGTCGTGTTTAGATATTGATACTTATAAAGTCTGTGAAGTTTACACAAAAAAATGAAACTGATATTTCAAGTGACGACACTACCTGCGGTCGGTGACCCCATTAAGGTGTTGATAGACTTGATCATTCACTTGTAACCGAACATCGAGCATTCACCGTTTTGAAATATGTCGAACTGAACAACGAACAGAGAGCTAAACATCGCTACGAACATTTTCACGATCATTCTAGCGAACGCTCTATCAATTATTCTCGTCAAATCTAATCGCTAGCAGTGTGCCTAGTGGTGTGACCGTCGGACTGCCAAGTCATAGCTCTCGAGTTCGAGTCCAAGGGACCTCTGACTTTGCGGATTCATGTGCGTATTGTATAATCATCACTTCCTTCAAAAACGGTGAAGGAAAACATCGTGAGGAAATCGGCATGCCTGACAGATATTTCTCGACGGCATCTGAATCCAAGTCAGAGGCGACATAAAAACTCTGACACCAGGTTAGTCACTATCCACACGAAACTAAAAAAAAAGGCGGCAGAAACATGTATCTTTGTGGTGGTATCTGTCTGCTAAAGGCCGAGTGGTGAAACGGTAGAAGTGCTTACCCAGTCCGGCGCGGGTCGATTGTCTGGGTCGCATAGCAGCCCTCGCCGACGGAGCTCATGTACGCCTCTATGTCCAACTCTTCGATGAAGCCCGGACCTGGAACAAAACAAATTAAAAATATTAATTAAATAAAAAATGTGTTATGGCCCAGCTCTTGACCTCGATCTCGCCTGATGAAAAGCGGTGGATGACGTCTATGATGCAACGAGCAAGCTCAGAAGATGCCTGTTCACTCTTACTTTGAAGACTAACGGGTTATACCAGGAGCACAGACGCTGGCAGAGAGTTCCACACTTTGGCCGTGCGCATAATAAATGTGGAGGAGAAGCGTTGAGTACGACTAGTCGATATATTGGCCAAGTGGGATGATACCCAGCAGTATGTCACATGTTCAAAAAAAAAAAACTTCAACTGTTTCTTTGTAATCAGTAACGCATTCTATGAATAATTCAATTGGTTATCCATTAAGGATATAGTCCTGTGTCTGACAGACTGACAGCGTAGCTCAGTTATAGATATATTCAGATACAGAACTCTATATGCATGGTTTTGGATTTGGATGCATAACGAAAGCTCGTCAAAACGGAATAAGACATTCATTACGCCTGCACAAATCTTCGCTCTTATTTTTCCATACCACGCTCCTGCATGGGGAAAATTTTGGGTTGAATGCGCTTTTTTTAAGGCCTCCCTCCACTCCTTCCAACTTTCGCGAATACACTTATGCCGACGAAAATGCGATTTTTACCGACACTTAAAACTAGGGTTGTTTTTTATAGCACTTTAAATTTGATGAAAACAGCAATCAAATGGTATACCAGCACTTTAAAATAATATTCATCTATAATTTAATATTATCACTTTGATAAACATGAACCAAATTTCTGCGAGCAACTTGGAAGGAGCGCTCTCCGGCCGCTGCCGCGGCACCGATCGCTTCGCTCGCTCGGCTCGCGTGCTATTGGTCACAGTTCTAATCTAACCTAACCTATATCACCTAGTTAAAAATGACGAAACATACAATGTGCTTGCAACTAGATAATTAGACAATCCTACGACATACTAATAAGATAAGCTTATTTATAGTGGAAACCATTATTTTTATAGTACATTCAATTAATTTTATACCGTGAAATATTATTTTTAAAGTGCGTTTATATATTCTCCTTAAAACAAGATCGTTTACGATCACATTTTCGTAAAAATGTTACGATAAGTCGGCGGACAGGGCTCAATATATTCAATCCATATATATCGATACTGTATCGATTAGTTCGAAGTCAATAACTTTTCATTTTCCGCACAATCACTTTCGCAAACGCATATAATTATAAACAAATACTGCTACGGTGACTGCCTCGTTGGTCTAGTGGTCGCAAGCGCAACTGCAGAGCGAGAAGTCCTGGGTTTTTATGCAAAGTGTCATTGGCTTTTTCTATCAGGAATTTCTCAGTAGCAACCCGGAATTTGGATTTGTACCCCCGGTCGATGGCAGTAGAAACCCTATCACATGGAACTTAGAAACTGGCGAAATGTGCGTGTACTGTTGATGTACCTCTGCCTAACCCTTCGGGGAATACATATATTATGTGTTATGGTATATTTTACTTACGCGATTTATAATTTATTTTGCCCATCCCTCATTGATGCACATGAAAACTGCATTGAAAATAGAATTTGTTGCGATATATGAACTAGGACCAAGAAAAAAAGAGTACTTATGTATCTATAGTTTCTGTTTCTACCTGCCCTAATTGGAAAAAAGATGTGAGATTATGGTGTTTGTTATTTATCCCCGTGTGAAAATGGGTGCCTAAACTCAAGTTACCAAGTAGGTTATATAGAAAGAAGAAAAAGAAAGAAAAATTGTGACTTCGGACGAACCTATTGTCAACAGCGCTGATTTTCAGCAGCTACCTCTCGAGTGACATAATGACGTCTCCCTGCGTGACATAATAATTCGGGTACAATACAATTGTATTACAGAAACTATGATTATATAAATCAGTCGTAAAAACTAGAAGGAAGATCGTGTTAGATCGAATACTCATTTGGGACTCTAAGTAAATATAAGGGATTGACTTGAATAAAAATAGTCGAACAACTAGTTACCTACATACACAGATGTGGTCACAATGAACATAGCCAATAAGCTAAGCTATTGTCTAAGCCTCAAAATTAAACAAGCTTATAGCAGAAAATCTATATATTTACGCTAGCTAGCTAGAGATATCCAAGCTTTGTTGACGAGATAGAATGTCCGAAAGAAGATGTCCTGTCCTTGAAATTCATCTTTCACGGAAAGAAAAACAAAAGAATCACTACACTTCAAATCACAATCACAATTAGATGTAGTCTGAACTTTCAGAAAGAAAGAAAACAGACCATCGCTTTCAAAACACGCACAGTATATAAAACTGTATTTTATCTTAGGTAACTATAGCACAACTTGCACTGCTTGATAGACAATAGATACTGCTTGTCTGTGCTTGCGAAACACACGCAATTGTTTACGCATTCGACCAGCGCTTCCGCACCCTCCCATATAAGTTTGCGTACGCATGAAACGAACTACGAGACTACTACTATGAGATTGAGATCTTATTGCATCGTGAGCTTGCATTGTGAACTGAACATCTCTCAGTTATAGTAAAAAGATATGCTTCCAAAAGTTATTATCCACTTGACCATATCTAAATTTATTTTGGGACGGCGCAGCACGTCTTCTTCAAAACATCCAATACCATCATCATCATTTCAGCCGAAAGACGTCCACTGCTGGACATAGGCTTTCCCCAAGTACCGCCACTCCGACCGGTTCTGAGCTTCTCGCATCTAGCGGATTCCTGCGACCTTCACCAGGTCAACGTTTCACCTTGGAGGCCTTCCAACGTTCCGGTATGCGGTCCCAACTCCAGAACCTTTCCGCTCCATCGGCCATCTGTTCTGCGAGCAATGTGCCCTGCCCATTGTCACTTAAGTTTGGCAACTCTTCCGACTATGTCGATTACCTTAGTTCTCCTACGGATCTCTTCAGTTTTGATCGACTCGATCACGCAGGGAAACGCCAAGCATAGCCCTCTCCTTTCCCATTCCTCCCTCCTCCCATTGCTCTTTGCGTGACTTTCAGCCTTCTAATGAGGTCCATTGTGAGCGACCACGAAACAAAACATCTCTATCAGCAATCATCGCGATAATCACCCCTTTTCTAGCTTTATCATCCATCACAAAATTCATCTATCATTTCATTACTTTCGTCTTTCCCTATTCTTGCCTGCTTCCCCTCTCCTTACTTTGCTTAAGCATCCAAAACTAACGATACTTATGTCTTCACCTGCCAAAGTTTTTCAGCATATAATATTTTAAATAAAGATATTCACAGACAACTAAACAGATACCTGTGTAATTAACAACACGGTTTTCGCATCAAAAGATCCGATGACACATGTATGATGAGGGATAAGTAACGCGAACTATGTCTCGACTCCTATCTGCCTCTGCGCCCTCTGCCCTCTGTGCCCAAAAAAATGTAGCCATAATGACATCTTTTTTTTTTTTTTTTTTTTTTAAAACATTGCCCCACACTAGGAATTTCTCCTGTATCGTGGGTGCGTTTACAAACATTTAAAGTCACATACACAAACAGCCAGACCCGGAACAACTACTTGTAGGCCATACAAATATTTGTTCCGTGTGGGAATCGAACCCGCGACACGCAGTGCAGCAGTCAATCGCTTAACCACTGCGCCAACCGTGCCGTCAAATCTGCGCTGCCACCGACGATGCCGCGAAAGTGGCAAAATATTGGGCCAACAAAATTTAGTACACTGTCGTGCCACGAAGAAGAAGAGGTAAGTAATGGCAAATTCGATTTCCTGCCGCATTTTTTACTTTTGTTGCTTCTGCTGATGAGGCGTTTAAAACGCTCAGTAACGCTTTGAAACGGAGCGATTTTTTTTCTTTTTTGTACATACCGGAATGGCTATTGTTACCATAATATGGAACAGCTATATTTTTTGTCATTTCGACAATCATGCGTAGGTATACGATACTTTCATTGATGCGTAAACATCTACAGTTGAAGCACGCAAGCAGTTACTGAAGTTGCATGTTAAAACATAACGGAATAATATGCGTAATGTGTAGGAGTTCCTTATGTAAGTACAATAATTGCACAAGACGTACCTATAAAAGAAATGGAAGAAAGAAATAATAACTATGATAAGGCATTCGTCTACCTGCAGACAAGTCCTCTAGTAGAAACTGCGAATCAGCATATTGATTAGCATAGAACCCTGCCTAAACAGACAAACGACCTGCGTCGCCAATAAGAAAAGGTTTGTGAGCCTCAATGCGCTGCCGAAGTGCTGATGCTTCCAATGATGCCTTCTTCTTAGCGTTTCGAGGGCAATCTAAATAAACTCGGCCCAAAATTCGGCCACGTGTTTGGCGCCATCACTAGCGTCCATCAGTTCCTGTAACGTGTAGCTGATAGGACACGCAGGTCATGACATTAAGTGTCCCATCGTTTGTGGAACAGCTCCACATTTACACTCCAAGGCGGTGTCGTCTATGAATTTTACCTGAACAGATTTTCCTGGCTTCGGCCAACCTGGGTCCGGAGTCTGATTAAAGACTTCCAGGTTACCCAAAGCAACTCATGTCCAGGTGGGTGATCTTCAGCAGGTGGAACGAATGATTTGGGTAAGGAAGCACTGTCTTGCCACAACTTCAGTCTCTCTTTTGGTCGTTAGCCAGTGAGTGGGACGAAACGCTTTAAAAAACTGTTTCGGCTTTTCAGCCTTTGTGGCACAAGGATGTTGTCATGTGTCGGAGATCATTTTGGATCTTTCGCTGCAGCTTGCCACTATTGTGGCGCTATTCCTGGTAGTGGAAACAGCATTTGAACCGGGGTCGGTTTTAGGTTTTTTGGTTTTAGTGATGATCCGGCCTTTATTTTCCGTAATATTCCAAAGACCAATTCCAAAAGACAGCAACTGTTATGGCAGAGGTTGTCAATGGTTATTTGCCTTGGCAACCTCGTCCCTGCTTGCCTAGTGTCTACCTCAATGTATTTTTTTTGTTTACCGACAAGTAGAAACTGCTGCTGCTGCTGCGCGTAGAAACAGAAGAAACTGTGGCGGCATAAACATCGCCACATGCAAACTACGCATCAAAAATATCTGACGTCACACAACATCCCGACGTCACACAAATCCTGCATCGCGCAATTAGAGTTTACCGCTCTATCGACATTTATACCAGCTCCCGACTTCAACCATTGGGCAGTTGCCCGCCATACACGACACCCGTCTGACCAGAGGATCCTCCCTATTATATATAGAGGATGAGTGGACTTTAAATCCTGTTCCTCATGCCTCTAAAAAACGTAAGACCAAATGACAGATAGTATAAAGATTAGTAGAGCGATGTCAAAAATGAAGCAAAGAAATGTCACTTTCTCTTCGTAGAGTAGAGATGACAGAGATCAGGTTGGCACCGTCAACCGTGGCCCCTGGCAACGTACAGGCAACTGAAGGAACACGGGTGGGTTTTAGTCAGTAAGAGTCTGACACGCCCTGCCTCTCCGCCTAGAGCGGGAGAAGTTATTTGATAATTTCCCATCCAAAAAAAAAAAAGTCTGGCACCGTCACATGTGGAAGCTCTTTTATTAAACCAATAATTCAATGAAAAACGTCCAATTGACGCAAGAGGGCTTCGATCACTAATAAACTAAGATTGAATACCTATCTTTCTTTTCTTTAGACTTTCCTACCTCAGCGAGGGTTTCTACGGACATTTCGCTTGCCCACGCGCATAAATTCAATAAACTTTGCCTCTTCTATAGTTTTCACGACGCGGCAATGCGTGACCGGTGATCAAGCAGTAACTGCATCAATTATCTAGATATTTGCAAATCCTATTGCCTTTAATCATGTATGTGGGAAAATCTTGGTTGAGTTGTGTTTTTGATGCAAAGGTTCCATACTTATTAAGGTTAGAAAGAAATAGGCTGCATCTTTAGAGCTTGCATCGTTGGAGTTTATTGGTCATAGCGCGACTGCTCGGCAGGAGTAGGTAAATTGTTTTTGATAATTCTCCATTCCTTTTTCCTCTTCTAACTACAGGCAAAACTCATATATGGTGCGAGCGAGTAAGGACTTTAATATTCTTTGTAAAGAGTTTTCATTTGACCCATTTACCACCAAAGCCTATTCTGCACGCGCTCGGCTGAACGCTGACTTTTTTCGTGCATAGTGCATAGTGCATAATACTTATTGTACCTTATATATATATGTATATATAATTATATATATTCTTAATCTTTTTTATCGTGCTTGTTATTGATCCTAAGTTTTCTACTAATTTTTCTGTTTTTACCCGTGAGAACCTATAATAGGCTTTATGTTTCTTAATCAACTGTTATCCATTTGTTATTGCTGTTGGTTCTCCTATTAATAAATAAATAATGGTTCCGTACATATTAAGGTTAGAACTGCCTCGTTGATCTAGTACTTCGCGACTGCTAAGTTCCTGGATTTGATCCCGAATATGATGTTAGTGGGGTTTATATTCAAAGATATGTGAATTCCACAGAGTCAGTCTGGTACGAATAGTGGATTACGGCACACACCACTCTCACAGATTAGAGGCCTGTGTTCCAACAGAGGGAACGATTTAGGCTGATTATTATGCTATGCGATTTTAAATTCTAACTCACTCGGATTCTGGATTTGCGCCTGGTTAATGGCAATAGAGTCGCCACATGTTACAACTTTACATGGGTCCTCTAAACATAACTGGTGAAATGTGGGTTAAATGTATAAGCTGGTGTACCTTCAACTGCCTTTGAAACGAAATTTCATGTTTCATTATCCTATTATATTTTCTTTCTTTATCTTTGAATCGATCATCCCATGCAACTCTCGCTTCCAACTCCTTGCTGACTGGCTTATACAGGGTCAAAATAAAATTAGCTAGCAAAACTGCGCAGACGAGATGGGTACCTATCGATATGTAAACATGATTAAACAAAAAACAATTAATTCGGTGTTTTTTTCACTTTAAATGTCAGTTTTTTTTTTGTGAAAGAAGTGATGGGTATCGATATTTCAATACGGTAAAACAGATTTTATCAACTCACACTTCAAGTAACAACACTACCAGCGGTAATTGACCCCAAAAAAAAACAAACCTTTTTTTTGTCGTGTTTATTTATCGATACCCATCAAGTCTGCGGAGTTTCTCTAGTTAATTTAATTTGACCCTGTATTTTTAGCAAAGCATCAGATAAAAGAGAGAATGAAAATAACTGATCAACATAATTTGTAGAGACAGATGTCAATACTTCAACTTAATACATTAATATAAGTGACATTATGCAACATTAATTACGATATAAAAAAATATTAATCTTAACCTTAGGGAACCCTGCAGATAACCATGTGCATTAAGTCATCGACACTGATTGAATAAATAATAGTGACGATGTAGTGAAAGGACCGGGGTGAATGGCTTGTGCACGACTTGAATATTGTGGAGCGAAATGCAGAAGTACCATTAGGTATTTATATTTTCTTTAACTAAACATTTATCTCCCAAACTAACGCTGAATGGAAACCATAATCAACCATGGGTGTAATATATATAACGTGTCATGATCAGTGACGATATTTAAATGCATGTCCGGTGTACCTTGGGTCATCATCATCATGATTTGCTTGCCTCTTCCCAATTATGTTGGAGTCGGCTTCTAGTTTAACCGGATGCAGCTGAATACCTTAGGTGAGTGACTTATATTTTGCCCCCAAAAACGTGGTAAAGATCGCAGCAATTTTTTGGATGCGGAAAGCATAGGAGCGGTCGTTTTCGTGATACATGGGGAGGACTTTGTCCAAGACTTCTTTCGGCAAAATGATCATGATTTATTCTCTTACAATTTGTTACGACACGAGAAAAGAAGAAGACTGTTAAACTACAGTGAATGAGTTGATATTTTCCAGAACAAAACCCACATTCCCGTCCATAATATCCGGGTCATCACGTTGGCAAATAGAAATTATGAACACTTGAATAGAATCTGTGGCAAGTAATTTCTGCAACATTTTTTAATCTCGATTCTTTTGTTTCAAGTGTTGCACGAAGTAGTACTTCTGTCTTTTCTTCAGTATCTACTTATTACTGAATCTTGAGCGTGGTGTGTTGTCATACAGCTCCCGGTAATGGTGGATTCATGTTAATTTTACTTTAGCTATACTTCAGACCATAATAACCGATATTTTGTAAGAATTTTTTGATATAAAAGAGTGTCCGTGGAGTTTCTTGCCCTTTCTTCTCCATATGTACCTACTACGCTTTGGAATGGGCAACTAGCTTCATATTTCTGACCGACCCACTCCTTGACAATTCAAAAGTGCCTGTAAATGATTTAATTGAAATAAAGGCTTTGAGTTTGAGTTTGAATAGGGAAAGAATATTAAAGATGCATAGTGATTATCAATGATCGGAGTAGGTAGATTGATTTTTGGTACTTGTATCATAAATGCACACAGAAAGAATAACATGGATAAGCCATTTTTCCGGAAAGCAATTCCGGTATTTCCGGATTCAATTAAATATTGTTAATGTTGGTAGTGATATTATTACTACTCAATTCAAAGTTGGTGATGGTATGTTCAACAGCTTAAGCAAACAAACACAATATTAAAAATATTGTTATAGTACATCGGTTTAAACTCCTTGTAACAAGTAAAATATTACTTACCAAAGCTTGGAATCGTGACTGTTTGCCGTTAAAAAAAATATGAAGAATATAATATTGCTCATTTTAATACAATTCCTACCTAAGGTTTTTTTAAAATAATCAACCAATTCCGGAGGAATGTCCATATTAATATATACGTTTCGGATCAATGACTCCAATTCAATCTACCTACTCCGATCATTGGTGATTATATAAATCTAATTAGAACAATGTTTTTTATATTGTTTTTCAGTAATTTATTTTAATAGCTATGACCTATTCCTGAAAGTGGAACGATATGGAGTACCATATCGTTCTTTGTTCTTCGTTCGTGTCACATATATCTGGTAGGGTTATGTTGTCGTTCCTGTCTTTTGTGGTATATGTCTGGTAGTAACCGTAGATATATTCCACAGAAGACAGGCTTAACACCCTACAACGGAGATGATAATTGAGATTCATGTTGTTCATATAGAATGAATCTTTTTTTTTATGTTTCCTTACATTCACGCCATAATGAAATCAAAAGAAAATGTTTGTTCTGTAAATTGGATATCGGAATGAATTTACAGGTCAAATAAAAAAAAAAAAAAATGGTGTCGAGATTTTCTATCCTGAGAAGAAATAGCGAAAAAAACTTATGAGTCAGTCTCTTTTAAAGTCCAAACATAATCTTGGTCAGATCATGTAAGGACCATGTAGATTAGTGTCTGAAATGGTCTTTTAAGAACCAAACAGATTTGAGTGGACCTGTCCTGTCAGTGCAAGCATTTGTCAGTAATCGTGGAGCTCAACTCAGAAATTAAGGAGCTCAACTCGACGAACAATACCAAAAAAAGGACATTTGGGTAGGCCACATAAACTTCTCAAACTGCTAGACCATCATTCAAATTAAATGAGAAAGAAAAAAAATATATACCCATAGTCCTCACATTCACAAAATTAAAAAAAAATATAATACTTTACAGAATAATCATGTCATTTTGGATGTAATGTTTATATAATAGTGGTATATGTTGATGATTTAAAAAAGGTTAAAGACTAACACTACCCTATTTCTTCCCGTGGCGTAAAAAGGTGACTAAGGGACTTATTAAAAAATGGAAAGCACCGTTCTCTATGCATTTTTAAGACCATACTGCGATCGCCAACCCGACTGCCTAGCGTGACGACTATGGCATACCCTCCCCAAAACATTGCAGTTATAAATATAAAAGGCAAACCTTAAAGTTACATTCCCCCCCGACCCTTGCTCGACGATGTGCCAGCCCGCGTCGATGCTGAGCCAGTAGCTTTAAATTCCCCAATAATAATCCTTGATCCAGCCTGTCTCATCTTGCTGTCCTCGCCCCAGCGACGCCCTAACCCGAGGTTCGTACCCCACAGGGGGTGCCCTTAGCGAGCGCTCGCCTAGTTTATAATTAGAATAGTTTTTGCCCCTGGCTGGAAGCTTTGAGTGCAGTAGCTTAAGGCAGCTACAGGAAAGGCCGGTTAAGTAGATATGACCTCAGAGGTCAGCTACGAGAAAAATAATTGAGTAACATCATGGTGACAATGTTTGGTGATTATTGAAAGAAACATGATGATAGGAAAAGAAGCAGCTTCGCTTATTATTATAACAAATGACTCCCTAACCCACGTAATTATAATGAAAAAGAATCGAAACAAACTAGCATAATATTATGAAAGAAAAACACATAACATTAGGTATTGATTATCAGTTACTAAACATTAACTAAACTCCAATCAAGTATGATATCATCTCAGATTTCAGGTCAAGGCAATCATTGACACGAGAGTTTTAATATATTATGCTTTTGTACGTAAATATTTATATTTTTTGTCGGTTTGGGAAGTAAAGTAATAATAAGATTTAATTTTAGAGTTAAATAATTTTGTATAAGATAATGTGGCTAGGCAGGAGATAAATACTGCGATGAGAGCAGATATATAGAGATTTGAGGAAGACAAAGGTGGCGATCAAAATATATACATACAGTGGGTGATGATTTGGGCTGTGTATACGTGATATCTATTAACCCGCACTGGGCCCACGTGTAGCCCACTTCCTCTCGAAGAGCGGGCGTGTGTCAGCAGTGGGAACATTATAGGCTGATTATGATTCGGGAGTCGTTGTGCCAATGGCTTAATAGCCAAGAGCCTCAACAAACACCTAAAGAGTGTTAGGCAGTTAGGTCAAGGGCTTGATACAGAAAGTGGCACTCCTGGACACACCTCGTATTGATAACAGGTTCAAACTTAACATGAGGCGAGTCGCTGCGCAGTAACAAATTCGTGGGTCAGCGAGGGCGCGGGGTACGGTACTGTGCAGCGAGCAGTTAACTTCCGAGCCGCCATTAACTTTGAATCGAACTATATTTGGAGCCCGAACCATAGGTAGATTAAGATTCTGTTTATCTTTTTCGACAAATATTTTTTTAATTGGTATCAGATAGTTCCTTTATGACGGGCTTGTGGTTCAGTAACAACAACCACATGGGTCGATCGATCAGGTTAAGCTACGCTTGCCACGGTTTGTCCGTGGATGGGTGACCATCTTTACATACCAAGATTCAATTCTCAATATTTTTATTGCTTCCACATGTGAACTTAGGTGGTAGGACCTCTCCGTGCCTCGGAAAGCAAGTAAAGCCGTTGGTATCGGCTGTCATTCGTGGATCTTTGACAGTCGTTACGGTGGTCAGAAGCCCAAAAGTCTGACAACCAGTCTTACGTCTTCTTTCCAAGGGGTATCGTATTAGACAGCAGGTAACTGGGTTGTGGAGGTCAGGTAGGCAGTCAGTCCGTCAGGTGAAGGCCAGCAGGCAACGGATGCGAGGGCACCCTTGCCTGTATTGCACAGGCCTCCACCAGTGTCGGACGAGAATGGCCAGGTGTTCCCGACCATTCCCGTAGCCCCCCAACCTTGGGGGCATGCGGGGCCCGACAGCTAGGCGGTCATGCGCCGGGAGGGTTGTGGATGTAAAGGCTGAGCCAGTTTCCCATGGCCCTCCCATCACGGCGATGTGGGAACACCGCTGAGTT
Organism: Xanthia icteritia; assembly: GCA_949128155.2. Lineage (NCBI taxonomy): Eukaryota > Metazoa > Arthropoda > Insecta > Lepidoptera > Noctuidae > Xanthia > Xanthia icteritia. The sequence continues at coordinate 6,470,131 of OX421959.2, read as the reverse complement.
TTAGTGGGTATACTGTCATTCCGACAGGAGTCCCACATACCCCGTCTCGTCCCCCACGAGCGGCAATGCATAAAGCATTTCTCAGAAACAAAAAAAAAAAAAGGCAGTCAGTCCGTGTAAAATACTGGTATTCAGTTGCATCCAGTTAGAGACTGGAAGTCGACTCCAAACCAGTTGGGAAAAGGCTAGGCAGATGGTAGTTCCTATTATATATTCACAAGAATTCAGTTAGTTTTACATTCTATGTGTCAGTATTGTTTGTGCACTGCCACTTTGGAGAGCCTGGAGATCCGTAACACATGGTTTCCCTAGTACGGACTCCACAAAGGAGCTTTTGTCGAGTCCTAAGTTGTGGACAGAGAAATAAAATTACTTACTAATTTAACAAGTAATCAAAATAGACTCAGATCCTGTGTGATTTTAGTTCGTAAGGATCCAACATGACCCCTGGTTTTCCCATGACATGAAGAATCTAATAAATGCATGATAATTTATTCAATGATAATAATGACTACCGAGATGACGACAGAGAAGTATGAAAAAAAAAAAACAAAAAAGTTGCGCCGACCACAAGTACATTGTTATATGTGCAAGACATATAGCAGGGATAGCTTAGTGGTGTGACCGTCAGACTGCCAAGTCATAGGTCTCGAGTTCGAACCCAAGGCACGCAACTCTGACTTTTCGGATTCATGTGCGTATTGTATAGTTATCATTTGCTTCTAAAACGGTGAAGGAAAACATTGTGAGGAAACCGGCATGCCTGAAGCCAAGTCAGAGGCCCATGAAAACTCTGACACCAGTTTGTCACTAGCCACACGAAAAGAAGAAGTGCAAGACAATGATGATCATTTATTCAATGATAAATTAATAAGTTTTACACAAGGAAAGTCTCGGGAATATTATGTATTATGTTAAGACACTAAAAGATTAGCAAATCATTATCCTTCAGAATTTTGCGAAAACAATAAACAAATCTAACAATAACATCATAAGGTCTCAAATGCAGAGGTTATCACACAATAAATAAACTATCCTTGACCAAATTTTCTTATCATTTTGCACTTATAATTAATTTCTGGGTCAGTCAACATTAATTCTATAAATAAAGACTGTCAGATATTCTGATTCTTCCTTACTCGAGCCGGGACCATCTACACGAGCATTGCTAGAGTCATTCTGCCATGGTGAATAGAATAGCCAGACACCAACGTCTGCACCAGATGCAGTTAAGACGCTTACAACAGCTAAACCGCGGTCATTGTCGGACTGCATAGAAAAGAAAGAGAACCGCGATGACACAACGCCTGTAATTTATTGCAAAATATGAAGCAATTATCGATTTATTCAAAAATGAGTTGAGTAATCGGTAATGAAAAACAACAAAATTCTGCATTCAAATAAGACGTTCTTGTTATTAATTATAATACCAACGTACGTTGCTATTTAATATAGATATTTTGGATTAGAACTCAAGGAAAAAGGTTAGTTTAACGTTAATTCGTATTGAGATTTTCTTTCAAAACGTGTTCTGGTAACAATCAAGTTCTGAGAAATATGTTCGAGATTCACATATATTTTTCCCGCTACCACAAACTATATAGATTTGGCAATTTTTTTGTTCAAAGCAAGCCTACTTTTACCGTTTGCTTGTTGTCAGCGCCTTAAGAGCGTTCATATTCAAAAACTGGCTCAACAATGCAAAATAACTTAGTTTAGCTGCTGGCGGTGGACAATTCGCTTTAAAAGTTGGCAACGTCGCAAATAGCTGTTTTGGTTAATTCGGCAATAATCAGTCCAGCCATTTTCGAGTTTACACGGCAATAGATTTTGATATATATAGATATTTTAGTTTACTAGTTAGCCATATTTAATATTTCCATACAGTAATATTGCCAAATTAATCAAAATAGCGAAATATTTGACATCTATTTGCGACGTTGCCCTCTTTCAGAATGCACGCTCTTATATAGGTATCGTAACTAGTACCCAGAGGCTCTTATAATTTAGGTGGTGGGTAAATACGATGTCTAATTTACCTACTAACTAACGAAAAACTATAAAAACAAATCACCTTTAATCTATCGAAACCATAACGAACAATACACCTGCTCCCCTCAAAAACTACCCTTTTCGAAGGTAAATAATGTTTTATTTGAGCAAATCACACAGTTGACCGAGCAGGCTAATATTGTGGACACCCCACGCTAATTAGTAAACTAAATTGTGTGCACCCCACGCCAGGGGGTTGGAAACTAGTGATCCGTGAAAACGCATCTGGTATTAATAGTTGTAATTTTCGTATAATTTTTTGTGGAATAGTTTGGTAGAAAATGGCATGTGTTTTGTTTTCGTGGACTTTAAATGATTCAAGCTACCTTATTGCCCGCGGATTCATTCGGATCTTAGAGAACTATTTCAAAATATACTATTTGATTATGCTATACTATTTGGATTAGCATCCTAGATGTTAATTCAAATCTTATAGTCTATCTGTGTGTGTGACAAGTTTCATCCAAATCTATTTAGCTGTAAAAGCGTGATCGATTCGAATTCAAACTCATTTAACATCCAAACTTTAAAGATTAATCGACCGATTCGAATATCTATACAAAGGTTAACAAATTTTTTCAAGACCATAAATTCAATTTTTATCATTACGTTTACAAAGGTCAAAATATATGAGTTTTTCGACCTCAACAAACAGGTTTATTGGTGACTCGCACAAATTTACTCTCACTTTTAATGAATATAATTTTTTAAGAAATAAAAAGTAAGTGTACTTTTTCCTTAATTTTACTGCATAAAATTCAAAATGTGCCAATTTCCTAATACGTATTTCTGGAGTTGTCGATGCACCCACAAATAAATTGACTTCGTGCGAATCACAAGAAAAAAAAAAATTATCGTTTCGCCCGTTTCGGGCGAGTAAATTTTTGCGAGATACCAATAAGCCAACAAACATCATTAAAAATACCAGGGATTTCGCCGTTTATCAATGAATGTTGATTTCCATTCACAAAACGGTTAACAAAAGACCAATTGACCAATCATTATAGTGGTAGGTATCTAAACGATACTGTAATTGAAATTGATGAATGGATCATACACAACACATGATATTGCGGTCAAAATCTTATCTTGTTATCGTTGCTACGAAAATTACTACAGCAAGTAGGTACGAGTACCTACTTGGGCGTAAGTAGGGCTCATAATCATTTATAGAGAATCAATCTGCTGATGTAGCTGAATACCAGTATTTTATGTATTATCTGACCTCCACAGCCCAGTGACTGGGTAATACGATACCACTTGATAAGTCTGGTTGTCCGACTTTCGGGCTTCTGACGACCCGTAACGACTGACAAAGATCCACGAATGACAGCCGGGACCAACGGCTTATCATGCTTTCCGAGGCCTCGATATAAAATGGATGATCTGCAAAAGACGCTTGCAAAAGCCTGCTCACTCATAAGTACCAACATACGAGTAAGACCAATATTTCCACACTTAGTTTGAAATAAACGTTTTGATTTTGACTTTTAATATTGATCAAATACAACAAAGTATGGCAGTGAAGAACCGATGCTTACCATTGCGGCTCTAAAAAACCAAGATGGGTTTCCCACGACTACATCCCTACCACCTACCACCTCCACCTCCACCTACTACCTCTTGAGCCAGGGTCTCACAAAAATGTAACCTGTTTTTATGGCAATAAAGAATTTATTTATTTATTCCATTACAAACTTTATTTTTAGGGTTCAGTACCTCAAAAGGAAAAAACGGAAACCTTATAGGATCACTTCGTTGTCCATCTGTCAGTTTGTCAAGACCCTTTTTCTCAGGAACGCGTGGAGGTATCAAGTTGAAATTAATATAAAATACGTAGATCCCCTGGAGCTCTAAAAATTAAGCTTCTAAGTCAACGCAATAAAAAAATACGGCCATTTAAGTGACATATTTTGATAATCCCAAATAAATCAAAACCTACAGGGTACTTCCCGTTGACCTGGCAGGAAGCAAGGTCTCACAGCACAAGTAAAGGAAAAAGTACGAAAATTGTTAATTTGTAGTTTTATCACATATTTTTTTTGCGATTACAAACTTACATTTGCAGTTGGAGAATTGGCCGTGACGTATATCTATCGATGTATGGGAGAATATGTTTTTCAATTACAACGTTAAGTTTGTTTTTGGAATTAATTCCAACTACGGAACCCTTCATTCTGCGTGGTTGACACGCAGTTGGCCGGTTTTTCTAATTATAATTTATACAAAACAATTGACGTATGCATCTAAGTGGTTTTCAAGCACGATTTTACTAAAAATAGATGCAGGTCATTATAAATATGTTACTATGCAATCTCAAAGATGCTTTGATGGCACCGTGATTAAAGGCCTCGCCCCTCATGCACGAGGTTATTATAGGTTCAAATCCGGGGAAGTACTAATGTGACTTTTCCAATTCATAAGTACTTTCTGAGTTAATCTTAGACTTTCCTGACATCGGTGAAGAAAAACATCGTGAGGAAACCTGGACTTATAGTTAAAATATGTCTGAAATCGCCAATCTGTCTTTAGCGTGGTGATCAATGATCCTGTCTTCTCTATATAGAAGAGGCGTGTGCCCAGCAGTGGGACAATAATAGGTTGGTACTACTACTAATCTCAAAGTGTATAAACAAGATTACACCAGTAACCGTTTAAGAGATCGTGCAGAGATTATCAAATACAAAGTCAAATCAGTTATTTGAAGTCCCTACTTCAAATTTAGCTTTGATCATCTCTGCACGATCTCCATGGCTTCGATAATATCTGCACGATCTCCATTAAAAGGCACTTTTGAGCGTCAAAAACGTTGGCAGCTGGTAGAGATGTAGATATGCAAGAAGACACTTGCGCTGACCTCGAATAAATTAGGAAGAGGTAGAAGATAATAATAATGTAACATAATACATATAATTAAATAAAATCACGCCTTCTTGCCATGGGGCTAGGGTAAGCAGGAACTACAGAACACCACCTACGAAACCGTTACCGACTCGCCGAAGCAAAGTTTGGTCGATACAAGTCTGAGGCAGCTATGTTTTGTCCATGACATTATAGGAGACTGCTTGCTCAATGGGGTGTAAAATTATGATATTTTGATTATAGTGGAAAACGGTTCTTACAAAGGAAAGTATCTAGTACTATGGAGATTGAACCTTCCTAGCCTTCTAAGACAATTAGGAATTTACATAATTACATAGGTTTGCTTTCCATGGGGGTAAGCTGAAACTACAGAACACCACTTGCTTCGATCCTTACATACTCATTTTGGTTCGTTTACGTTCATACATTTGGTCAAATTGGTCATGCACGCACGCCGGTTGCAAGTACTACGCACCTGAGCTTCTGAAGAACATCACCAATATGGTCTTTATTGTCATTCTAGGGCTCTACACACATTCCACTTACATCTGCCTTTTGTTACTCGCCTTTTATTTATCCTCCGAGCATAACCAGTCCATCTAACTTAAACACATACTCTTTTACAGTCACAACTTCTTCTTTTAAACCGCAACGTTATCACATAATTCCTCATAATAATGTGTATAATTAATCACCATCTTCTTGCCCTTGTTTCATTTTACATGGGGTTGGCGCACCACGTTTTCGTCTTCCATTCTCCTCCGTCGACCGTCTCGCTATCATTGACTCCCTTCTCTTTCATATAATTCCTCACACAGTCCATCCATCTTTTCTTTGGCCTTCCTCTCAAAAATTCAAAAGTCATTTATTCAAACTAGGCAGAGAATCAGCACTTTTCGAACGTCAAAATTACATAAGACAGTCCCCCAACACACGCCCACCCTTCACCACTTCCTAGTGCTTTAGCTGGGAAGCAGAAGTGGCGCAACAAACTCCCCAGCAGCACAGCTGTCTGTTCAGTTAGTAAAACCTCTCCATCCATCATCATTTATATCTCTCCCTCTCCATCCATCAACATTTATATTCATCACTCTTTTAGACATATACGTTTCCTCTCGTCACATGCCCATATCAAGCCAAATAATGTCCTTGAAATTTTTCTGTCAGTGGCGTATAATAATGTGTATACTAACAGAATAGTTCTGCGACGTGTCTTGACGTCATTGGCGCCATTTCGGAACTGTGTAGATAACCAAAACATTTGAGAGCTTTATCAAAGCCAGATTCGCATTTTTGTGACGTATTTTGCGCCATTGGAATTCCTGAGTGCGTGTCATTGTTTACTGATTCGGAATATTTTGGTTATTTTGCATTTAACTCAGTGTAATATAGCGTTGGATGACATTTTTATGATATCAACCAGATTGGGTCAATTTTGTGGATTACCCCCTGCTCACTTCGAGGAAATGGACAAATAAAATCGAATACGACACAATCGATAACACCACCAATAAATACCTAATAGAATTTAATTGAACTGTCATAATACCAGCCTATTAGTGTCCCACTGTAGGGTAAAGGTACCATACAGTTGTCATAAAGAGAAGGCAAGGGTTTGATCACCACGTTTGTTCAAGACGGATGGCATAGATTTTGATATTGGCAAGGAACAACGAAGTGGCAAAGTACCTTCGTAATGAAAGAATGGCTCTTAATATCATTAGGCGGAGATATGTAGAAAGACAGCAGTGATGGCTCAGTGGTAACGGCCCCGACTTACGAGTAGTCGTGGGTTCGGAACCAAGCAGGCATTTTGCTTCATGTAAATTATTTAATCACCACTGCTCTCAAAACATCGTGAAAAGTTCGCAGACATGAGAGATCCACGCGCACTGGGCCCTCGTGGTGGATTACAGCCCATTTCCTCTCACAGAAAGAGGGGGTTTGTGCCTCAGAAGTGGGAACATTATAGGCTGATTATGCAGGGGTTATCCCCTGCATAATCAGCCTATAATGTTCCCACTTCTGTATGTAGTAAGAATTAAAGTTTTCACCTTGCAATGGGAAACCATAGCTATAATAATAATAATGGAAACGGGAACCCTTGATTACCGGTTTTATTTTTCCGATAGCAATAACCTGAGATCTAGTTTTGAGCTCCTTAAGTTCTGAGTTGAGCTCCACGATTACTGACAAATGCTTGCACTGACTGGACAGGTCCACTCAAATCTGTGTGGTTCTTTCCTCAAAAGACCATTTCAGACACTAATCTACATGGTCCTCATATGGCCTGACCAAGATTATATCTGGACTTTAAAAGAGACTGCGACCTCTGAGTTTGTTTCGGTCTTTCTTCTCAGAGTAGTCAGATAGGAAACGCCGAACTCATCTAGCATTTTCTTTTTTTTTTAATATGACATGTAAAAGTGATTGCCATATCCTATTTACAGAATAAACAATTTCATTTCATTTAATTTCATTTCATAGCGAATAGTGTTCTCGACAGCGTCATCGCTTAGGTAATATCATGTGAGATAGTTGTTTAAAAAGTAAGTATAAGGAAAAATTACACGTGTATCCGTTCATTTTATAAAAAACTTTACAAACACGTATCTCCATAAAAAAAAACTGTATCTAAATCTGCCTAGACTTTTCCCAACTATGTTGGGATCGGCTTCCAGTCTAACCAGACGCAATTTTACATGGAGCGACTGTCTACCTGACCTCCACAACCCAGTAACTGGGTAATATGATACCCCTTGTAAGACTGGTTGTCAGACTTTCGGGCTTCTGACGACTGTCAAAGATCCACGAATGACAGTCGGGACCTCCGACCGAGGCACGGAGGAGTCTCGGTATGTAAAGGTCCACGGACCAACCCTGGCAAGTATAGCTTAACCTGATGGGTGAACCCGTGCGGCTGTTATTACTTTGCCACGAGCTCATTAAAAAAACTGTATGTACTAACAAAATCTAAACTGTACGACAGTACATCGGCACGGTCTTATCTCCAGCCAGACGGATCGTATTACCGGCCGGCCCGGTAATACCAGGAGATATCGTCAGTTTCAGTGTTACTCTTAACTGGTTATTGGTTATTTTGATTGGGAAAACACATTCAAATCGTCTTTTATTAAGGTGCTGTTATATACCTTAAAGAGTAAATCTCAGTATCTCCATTGGTAAACGGTCATAGCCGCCTATAATGTTTCCACTGCTGGTTCACAGATCTCCTCTTTATGAGAGGGAGTGGGCCGTAATCCACCACGCGTGCCCAGTGCGGGTTGGTAGATGTCACATGTCTTCGATTTTTTGGTTCTAGGACATGCCGGTTTCCTCACGATGTTATCCTTCACCGTTTTGAGAGCAGTGGTGATGGAATAATGTACACAAAGTAAAGTGCCTGCTTGGGTTCGAATCCATGACAGTGAGCAGTGGGGACAACCCCACTGCTCACGTCGCCTATGAACATCTGCAAAACCATAGGCATCGCAGGTAAGTGTTGCTATTCTTCAGACAAAGCTGAAATGTTTCTATCATCATTCATTATCATCATTTCGGCCGAAAGATGTCCACTGCTGGACATGGGCCTCCCCCAAGCACCGCCACTTCGACCGTTTCTGTTGTTCCTGTACCCAGCGAATTCCCGCAGCCTTCACAAGCTTATCGGTCCACCTTGTAGTAGGCCTTCCAATGCTATGACTTCCGGTACACGGTCGCCACTCCAGAACCTTTCGGCTCCATCGGTCATCTGTTTTGCGAGCAATGTGCCCTGCCCACTGCCACTTAAGTTTGGCAATTCTTCAGGTTATTTCGGTTACCTTGGTTCTCTTGCGGATCTCTTCATTTCTGATTCGATCACATAGCGAAACTCCAAGCATAGCCCTCTCGTTTGCCCTTTGGGTGACTTTTAACCTTCGAATAAGGGCCATTGTGAGCGAACTCGTTTCGGGCCGTAGGTCATCACTGGAAACACGCTCTGGTCAAAGACTTTGGTCTTGAGACATGTCAAGTGCCTACACTGACACCTATACCTTCAAAGCAAAGCTGCTTGGTAGACGATCTCCTTCACAAAGATCTCTGCTACTCTTCATCTGCCTAGCCTTTTCCTAACTATGTTAGGGTCGGCTTCCAGTCTAACCGTATGCAGCTGAATATTGGTGGTCAGATAGGCAGTCGCTTTATGTGAACTACTGAATTTACATAGAGCGGCTGCCTATCTGACAATAGCTAAAGCGCGGTCACTGTCGGACTGCATAGAAAAGAAAGAGAAACGCGATGACACAACGCCGGTAATTTATTGCAAAATATGAATATCTGTTTACAAATCTATTGATTGGAATTAAAATAAAAACTGTTATGTGTCGTAGAATAATCTGACAAAAAATCTGAATGATTGCAATTATTGCATATGTACGAGTATATTGTTATGGTTTTTAATGGTTAAAAGAATATTTTTGAGGTATCTTCGTGATTTTTTTTCTATCGTATCAAATTAGTTGTATTATGTTTTCAACAGACTACTTAACTAGGATATATCCTGAAGAATATCATATGTATTTTTCTGATATTGTTTACTGCAGTGGATCATTGATTATACTAAAATCGATTCATAAGGAGAAAAATGTTTACGAGTAAAAGATCCTTGAAATATATCACAAATATGGTCAGCCACGAGCCATCTCATATTTTTAACAGCAGTATCAATTATGATAATTTGATTACACAAAGCAAACACGTGCACATTATATTGCGTTATATCTTGCAATAGTGCGCAAATAGTAAAGTAGAGTTTTTATTATTATGTGGTTCTATGAATTAATAATTATTAATAATTAACAAGTAAGAGTGTATCTGTTATGGACCGGTAGTGTTTAAAATAATTGCATTCACGAGCGAAGATTGTTATTATACAGCACAAAAACTATGTCCGATCCGTGAGGGTGTGGTTAAGAATCATACTGAGAGTCTATTCTCATTTCTGGACTAAAAGATGACCGTGCAATTGGATGGGATAATATGATCCTTAAACTCTTTAAGCATATTTTGGTACCTTCCTTAACGCATATATTTCGAATCTGTCTATCAAAAGGAATTTTCCCTAGCTGTCTTAAAAAGGCAGTTGTAATCCCTGTCTTTAAATCTGGTAGTAAAGACTTAGTAAATAATTATAGGCCAATATCGTTATCAATATCAAAAATATTAGAGAAAATTATAAACTATATTATAATTTCTTACCCCTGCGCAATTTGGTTTTAGTGCCAAATTATCCACAGCCGATGCGGTGCATAGTCTGACCGATTATATTTCAGAAGAACTCGGCAAAGGTAACCAGGCCCCGGGAGTTTTCCTTGATTTAGCCAAGGTCTTCGACACGCTGTCTGTTTCCGTTCTTCTAAACAAATTAGAGGCCATAGGAATAAGGGGAACGCCGCTGAAACTATTTGCGGACTACTTAGATGACCGATACCAATGTGTTAGAATAAATAATATCACGATGAGCAGAAAAGTACTAGTTTTGGTATTTCCCAGGGAAGTATTCTGGGCCCTACACTATTCCTGATTTATATTAACGACTTGTGTAATCTGAATATTAAAGATGGCAAAATAATATCATTTTGTCGCTGACAACACGGCGTTAATATTTACCGCTAAAACCAGTAGCGAACTGTTCAAAATTGCTCAACTTGATTTTAATACTGTGGCTAATTGGCTTCAAAGCAATTTATTAACATTAAATGTTGACATGACAAAATATATTCACTTATCCATGCGCAAGCTTCAACTTAACATTACTAACCCTCATCTATGTGCCCATCAATGTGGAAACCGTTCAGTCAACATGTATAATTGCCCTTTTGTCCTCAAAACGAGCAGCATAAAATACCTCGGGGTAATAATGGACGACACGCTGTCTTTCAGAACACAAATTGAAAGTCTAGTTAAAAGAGTGCGCAAATTAATATATGTTTTTGAAAAATTGCGAACGTTTGCAGATTCGAAATTAATCACACTAGTTTATTTGGCCTTCATGTGGTGGCGCACCAAAAACCAATCTACTTCCTCTTGAAAGAGCTCAGAGAGCAATTTTAAAGGTAGCAAACTTCCATCCCTTTTTCTTTCCCACAGATCTGATATATAAATCCTGCAACGTGCTGATTGTTCGCCAACTTTTCATTATGCAGTATTAAAACAGCACACCATGCTTACCTACACTGCAGACAATACTAACAAGAGACGGAATGATATATGTAGTATGCACATCTAATGAAACCTCAAAACATGTCTTTGTAGATTTTTTTTTACATTCTTAGGCCCAATTCTGTACATTAAATAGAAAACTTTGTATTTATAAATTAAATTACTTTAGCTGTAAAAAAAATATACTGGAATATTTACTAACCATAGATTATGCACAGACAGAAAATCTACTTGTACTTGTAGTCTGCAAATAGAATCGCTAACATGCTATTTTACTTTGATTAACCTAATTTTTATTTAGTTTATACTATATACTCAATGTTAATTTATTACATTAAGTATTTTTGTTTTGCACTTCCTAGCCTGAAGCACAGGTTCAACCTAGTTCAGGCAAATAAGCAACTGTGCTCTATTTTATTTTATTATTAAGTTACTCATTGTAAATGTGCCCATTTTTTATAAATAAACGATTTATTATTATCATTATGTCGTTTATTCATCTATATTCTTATGAATTTACATTTTTAAATATTTCTTAAAATAAACAGAATTTAAAAAATATATAAAAAAATTGAGGTCCGCCGGTGTCGGGAGCAGGGTTCAAGCTACCGGTGGTTAGGGCTGCAAAGACAGGAACCTCCTCACAATACGAGCCGTATCGAGGAGTACTGCCTTCTGAATCAGGCCCTTGATCCAACCGCCTAACGAGAGCCTCGAGAGATGTTGGTCCAGCCTTTCGGCCATGAGGCCATTGGCCGTTACGACAATCGGCACAGTGATAGCCGAGCTCACATTCCACATGTCAACAACCTCGTGAATATTACACCATTATTATTATTATGTGGTAATATTGTAGAAAAAAAAAATCGCCGGTTTTTTTTCAATGGGGAATTTTACCGGGTTAGTACATGGGGCGCGGGCGGCTGTCGTTAAGCGGGTCTCTACAAGTCACAACTTATGACCCCTGTGGAAAATTTACCAATTTTTTATGGAATTGTTTATTTGTAAGTTTGTATGTAGGGGGTTATCTCCGGAACTACCGGTCGGATTTGAAAAAATATTTTTGCTTTAGAAAGTCCAAATCTTGAGGAAGGTTATAGGCTATGTAACATCACGCTACGACCTTAAGGAGCCGAGCAAAACTACGTCACGCGGACGAGGTCGCGGGCAGAAGCTATGTTCTATTATACATTTTACCAGCGAATATGCTATATATATAGCTCTTGACCTAAACAGATAGATAGCTCTTGACCTAAACAGTTGTTCGCGGGTATTCTGGTGTAAAGACAAGCTATGAGATAGATAGATTCGCTGATATTCAGCAGAATATCAGCGTCAGGTATATTTGCCTGGCACATGCTGAGCTGGACTCCCATTTGGTGCAACCGTGAGACGCACACCGCACTTTTTTATGTTCGTTGTCAATCCATTATTTTAAAGTGTGTCATAGCCAATAGTGTCATCACAATGTCTTGTTTTCTTCCTTTTTTATTTGTTTGTATATTGGCACCTTGCAGCTATTTCCTAATAGCTAATTAGTCATTATTTAATCGTGTTTTTGTATGTTGTGCTGTTTCTTTGTGTGCACTAAATAATCGATTTATCTATCTATCTATCTATCCTTTGGCTAAAATGACAAACTTCTTCTTATTTGGTTAAATCAGGGATGAAAGTGTATGGAAGTTTGTCATTCAAGAAAGGAGTTTTGTAAATAATCCCCTTAAGGGGTTCCTTAAGGGGATTATTTTCCTTGTCATCGTCACCTTCGTTTTTACTGCTGTACAAAAAATGCGTTAAGGCTGTGCGTGCGTGAGGTTTAAGCTGTGCGTTGTCTGTCAGTGAATACAATAATCAATTTTCCTGTTATTTAGAACTTTTTAATTTTTTTTTGATACACTAAGTTATTATATTCATTACTCGATTATAATATAATTAACATGTGAAGAAAAGAATTTAAGGCTTTTCAATTCAATTCAAAATATTTTTATTTCATATAAACCTACATGGGCACTTATGACACGTCAGAAGCTAGGTGCACGGTTCCAATTGGTTGTTTCCTATGGAGAAGAGCCGGCAAGAAACTCCACGGTTACTCTTTTTTAAAAATAATGGGCTTTTACAATATTTTCAAATAACAGTGTTATTATTAGGTATGGGAGGACAGTGTAGGTCTTTCAACAAGTACCAGGTACTTAACAGAATAATGATGGTCAACAAATCTACAGTCCACTAGGCCTACAGCGTTCTCACATTCACAAAATTGAAAAGAATCTATATAAAGATAAATAAATTAATAAAAATAAAAACGTATTTTAAACGAAATGACGTGATTGCTATTACAGCTGTATCAAATCTGAATAATTATCATGTCCACAAAAGCCACGCCAGTCCAGCCAGTTTTTATTAAGTAGTCAGCAAGAGTTCCTGAGTTCGATTCCCACGTCGGGCAAAGTGTTTTTTGGGTTTTTCTATCAGGAATTTCTCAGTAGCGGCCCGGAGTCTGGATTAATGCCCGGTGCCCTATTACGTGGGACTTAAACATAACTGGCGAAATGTAGTGTATACTGTACTATAGGTACCATCGAAGAAGTTCATGTCTATACACCGTAAGGGCTATTTCTGCTTGCAGCGCTCGGCCGTTATAGAACCGGGGCGGTAATAGATGTAGTCTCGTGTTCACGGGATTTTGTTTTCAAACTGCTTAGATATGAAGTTCATCTATAGTACGGTACACCTCTGCCTAACCCTTTGAGGATTATAGGCATGTTAAAAGTATGTATGAGCTCTTGTCGTATAGCTTATTACTGAAGTCGAACGAGAAATAAAGAACCGATTCTTATATTTTTTGTAATATTATTATTTTGTTTGCAATTTATAGGTATATTTTTAATATTTTGACATTTTATTTTTATACGATTCTGACATTTTTTATAATTTTTTGACTATTTTTTTTATGAGTTGTTGAATATCTAAATTTAATTAATCACAATTTGTTTTTGGATTTTTATTCGTTTAGAATTTAAAATTGTATATGATTTAAATGTGTGTGTAAAACTATGGACTAGAATTATGTCTGAAATAAATAAATAAATTATATTACAATGAATTTGATGTTTGAACTTCTTTATCGTTGTACTTCCTTCGACCTACTCTTGTATGTATATTGGTTGATTTAGCACTTGATTTTAAGAGATAGCCTTTCCCTGTTACAGCTGTAATATCTCGTAGTTAAACATCTACTTAGGGTTTGTATTCTACGTGTGAATTTCAGATTTTTATCAAGCAGTGAATTTACGTATCATACATTCTAACAAGGTCTAACTTTCCACTGCCCACTCCACCTGTTTACCCCGTTACTCTATGATAGATGACCGCCCCAGTAATCAAGCGGCTAATTATTTAATTGCTAATATGTCAAGTTTCATCAGGCATTCGTAACCGGTCACCTACTTACCGTACCAATGTAAGTTGGTACCGGAGTTGTATCAGTTATGACGTATTTGAGACGACCAATGTGAACAGACTTTTGTCCCAATGCCATGTCCCATCCAGGGGCCGTATTATGACGTATTAATGACACCATTATTCCAGTGTGAGTGAGAGACGGAGCTATATAAGGCCGCTAGTACCATCCTTTTTTCGCAGTGGAATATTGATAGCATTAATACTTCATATTAAGGCCCCAGTATACGTTCCTAAACTTGTAGAACCTAGCTAGGTGATCATACATGTAGCAAGTAGCTTTGCTGTGCCCTGCAGTATACGATAAAGAGCAGATAATAAAGCCACCTTGAAAGTATCTATACACCGTGAAACCTTAATGGTTGTTTTCCCGCAGCGAAATGGTTTTGTCTTGGTAATACAATCGTTATATTAAACAAATAAAATATTAGAAACAATTTTGAAAACAAATTTTGTGTTGTTGCGTGCAAACTAGTTTATGCCGTATCACGACGTGCGAGAGTTTATTTTGCTTTGAACATTTATGCATCGCTGTTCCCTTTGTCGGTGGCGCGTGCGATTCGAGTAGTACCTACAAGTTACCTGTTACTATTGATTCTCACGTTTTCGAGTTGATGAATATTTTTTTAATTATTTTAAAACAAATATATCTTTATTTTTTTACTTTTACTCTATGCTTCGAAAGTACTCCTTATTTAAAATTCAAATTCAAACTTCAAAATATTTTCTCTCACATAAACCTACAAGGGCACTTATGAAACGTCAGAAGCTAGGTGCACGGTTCCAATTGGTCGTTTCCTATGGAGAAGAGCCGGCAAGAAACTCCACGATTACTCATTTAAGTAAATGGTATTTACAATGTTTTCAAATTACAGTGTTAATAGGTATGAGAGGACAGTGTAGGCCTATCAGTAAGTACCAGGTAGTTAGCAAGATAGAAAATGATCGACAGATCTACAGTCTGTTAAGCCTACAACGTTCTCACATTCACAAAATCTAAAAGAAAAGAATCTATATAAAAGCAAAATGAAATAATAAAAATAAAAACCTATTTAAACCTAATGACATGACTGCCATTACAGCTGTAACAAAAAATATAAATATTTTATGGCAAGTTGTTATGCCACAGGAAAACAACCATTAAGATTTCACAGTGTATATATTTATATTTTGACTTGATAAAAACTAAACAGTTTATAGGGCCATAGTTTTTTTTTTGCACCAGAGCCTCTGTTTCCCTGGCTACGCCTCCGCTTTGACAGTCGTTACGGGTAGTCAGGAGCCCGAAAGTCTGACAACCAATCTTACCAAGAGGTATCGTGTTTCTCAGAAACTAGGAATCTCCTAACACAGGCATTGTTTGCTTAAGGGGCCTGCGGAGCATGCGTAGTTCATACAAACGTAATACCAAAATACTTTGTAAATCAAACATATTCTTTCAAAGGAATTTCAAATTTCTATAGTAAACTTATTTTTCTCATAGCTCGTCTTTAGATCAGTGTCCATTCAAAATATATATTTGGGAGCCTAGATATTCTGTAATCCAATCGGAATAAATACACACTACCTTAGGAATATATTATGTTTGATTTACAAATTATTTTGGTATTACGTTTGTATGAACTACGCATGCTCCGCCGGCCCGTTAAAAGGAGGCTCCAAACACGAAACCCTTTTTGTAAACTGAAGTACCTATATATAAAAAAAAAAAACAAGTTTCATTTTCAACTAAGTCGATAGGCAGTTGATCCATGTAAAATACTGGTATTCAACTACATCCAGTTAGGCTGGAAGCCGACCCGAACATAGTTCGGAAAAGGCTCGGCAGAAGACGGACTTCAAGAAATTGGTCTCCTTTTTTTTTCTTAGGTACCGATAATTCCAATTCAAGTCTTAAATAAATCAAAGCATAACAATGTCAATAAATAATTGCCTACTGATTTTATTACGTTACATTAACAACACCAATTAATTAGGCTACGTTAATTAGCCACACAGTTAAGTTAACTGACACGGTTAAGTGTTTATTGTTAATACTGCAATAACATATCACGGTTACCTCAATGCTTGAGTGAAGTTAACTGAAATGTTAGACTATTTAATTGAATATCAACCTGTATTACTGCGTAAGTTCCGTTTTTTTTTCTATAATGTCTCTTGGTTTGAAAACCGGCTTGGCCTACTAGAATGAATGAAAGAAATGCACCGACCTTAGCGTGGTTTAACTAGACTCGATAAATCGAATGAACCCCAAGATTTGCACTAGTCCCTGGAGCCTCATGATTCTTGGTGCTACAGAGGCCATTGCATATCAAGGAGTAGACCAGGGAGCGCGGTAATGGTAGGGAAGACGTGCCCTTAGGATATGGAAGGATTTGAGAGCCGTACCGGATATGCCTCTTAGAGTAGGCAATGAATAATGCAAAGACGGGTGATATTTATCTATGGATGGGCGTCTTTTTACGAAACCAAAAATTCGAAGACATGTGACATCCACCGAGTCGCAATGGGCCCACGTGGTCTGCCGTACTATGGCTCATTCACTCTCACAAAGAGGCTAATACAAAATTATGCGTCGGTGTCGTTGGGTGTATGCGCTGCAAATGCAACTAGCACTATTTTTTCAAGGCAGAAAACATGCCGTCGACGCGCGTAGTGCTAAGAGATTAATTTAAAACTGGCCAAATGACAGCTTCGTTCCAAATTAATCTTTATAAAATAAAAATAAACATGAGGGTTTTAAAAGTAGACTTAATAAAAATTGCGCAGATTCCATTTACACGGCACGCTGGTCATATCGATCGTATTAACGAAACCGGTGTGTATGTACGAATTAATAATTCTATTTGAATACTCAGTACGAAAGCGGGCAACGCTCCATTAACTAGGCTGGGTGATATTCTGAAATATTTTGCGGCAAAAATGCGGCTGTGGCATATTTTTGCAGAATTAGGTTTCGAGTTCGGATTTTGAAGTTTACTTTGTTCTTGATTACAAACTGCATGGAATTAATTGTGTTTTTGAAGAAAACTTCTTTAGCGGCGTTGTGCACTTTTTTGTGATGGGTAAAAAATGTTCAACTCGCGTCAGGACACGTGACCTGATCGAAAATTCGTAAAACGGAGGGAGAGTAGACCGCAACGTTAATATTCAAGTTTTCACTTCTGCCGGCACTCCCGGAGTGCAACCCGTTGTTTTTTTTTTTGGACATTAGTCCAATGGAATTTGGACTTTTTCTGTTTTAATCATTTTCATTGGCAAGTCCTGAATTTCTGTATGAAACAGAAAATATTTCAGAGTTGGTTCAATACTGGAAGCTACTTGCACCCCCCGAAAGATTGCCAGAAAATCTTTGAGGAATCCGAAATGTCGAAGAACCAAAAACACGACGACATGACCCGCGTGGAAAAATATGGCCCAGTTTCTTTCATAGACAAGGCCTGACTCTATGCAGTCGGAATATTATAGTCCGATTAAAGTAAGTGTTCCTATTACGTACGTAATTTCGCATTCGTAACCTTGCTCGCAATGAGACAGATATCGTTCGAATTAACTGTACTCGTTTAAAGTGACTGTTGAATGTTTTTACCAGGTCAGGTGTCAGTTGTAAGTTGTAGTGGAGTCCTTTATGTTACGTATACGTAAAGTAACGAAGAATTGGCTATTTTTACCCGACTGCCCGAGTTGGAGGGTAATATTTTTTAGAGGTTATCTGCAGGTGGGGCGGGTAGTCCAAAGCCCGAAAGTCTGACAACCAGTTTTACCAAGGGGTATCGTGTTACCTACTAACTGGGTTGTGGACTTCAAATTGGCAGTCATTCCATGTTAAATACTGTTGCATTCGGTGAGACTGGAAGCTGACAAACATAGTTGGGAAAAGGCTAGGCAGATGAAGATAGAATCTGCACGTTGGGGTGTTGTTTTGGTGAAACAATCACAATAATTACTAAGTAACTTAAAAATGTGACAACAGGACAATAATAGTTTTGAGGGCCTATTCTTTTTAATTCATTGAGTTTTTTAGTTGTTTTTTTTTGTTACTTTGTTCAACCATTTGCAACAGTTAGCTTGACATTAATTTGACAATGGTAGGCCAATTCTGTCAAAATCTAGTCGCAATCTCATTCCCGCTACAATGTCAAAAACTTGTCAGTGTCAAAAATGTAGGTAAACTAAAGGTATACCAGTTGACAGATTGAGACTAAAATTATATCGCGAACGATCTTAAAAATAGGGGATATGTTCGGGCCAGAGGAACTTCAATCGGTCTTTCTAGAAACAGTCATGTGTCACGGTACCTTAAATGGATAATTTCAACAAATGATTCTAGCAGAATTACCAATGAACACAAAATGTTTCTTCAATGATCTTTGCCTACACTTCATAATTTCTATCTTTTCCTTGTATGTGTCCTGCGAGGTAATTGCATAACACACATGAAATGACAATTGATCGTATTTTCCTTCAATTTGACAGTTCAGCCACGTTCATTGCGTTATTTACGCTGTTGAGCAGACGAGTTTATTAAAGCTATGAAGCAATGGATTAGAAATAACCTTTAAAACTAACGAATTGTGATTGAAACTGTATAACGTAATAACCTGAGGTCCCAGACAAGAGTAGCAATCGCTTTCAAACCGTTTCGTATTTCTACAACGACTTTCGACAGGATTGACAGCTTTTCGGTAGCTTATGTCAATGCCATACAGTTTTGACATCCCCGTTATCGCTGATGGAATGTCACTATGTCTAGGCCCTTTGGTTGGGTGAAACTTTAGGGGTATGGGGATCAGGGAGTAAACTTCTCTCATCCACCATAGAAAAGGGAGGATCCTCCGACCAGATGGGTGTCATGTCTGGCGGGCAATTGCCCAATGGTTGAAGTCGGGAGCTTCTATATTATGTCGATCACGCGGTAAACTTTAATTGCGCGATGCAGGATTTGTGTGACGTCAGATGCGCAGTTTGATGCCGCCGTAGTATACCTTTCTCCCTATTTGGGCGGGTGGGACAGACGGTATGCTGAAGGAGGATGTTGTGGCGCAACTTGAAAGAGGTCTATGTCCAGCAGTGGACTAAGACTGTAGTAAGTAGATTGAAGATTAGAAAAGAGTCGGTATTAATGACAAATAGCATCGCAATCGGAATATCCGAGAGCCAAAAATTCGAAGATATTTGACATCCACCACACTGGGCCCTCGTCACGCGTTGTGGATTACGGCCAGCCCGTTCTCTCTAAGAGTTGTGTCCCGGCAGTGGAAACATTATAGGCTGATCAACGAAAGCCATAATCAAGTTATAATAGTTATCATTATTTTAAACAGCAATTTGTCAAACTTCGACGAGGTGTAAATCCTCTTTTAAATGTTTCAGTTATATGAACTAAGATAAGAATCTACCGAAGATAAGAAATTGCTATGGTGTGGGTCCTAAGCATGTGAAATCTTGATTGATTCGAGTTTTTATTTAGAATTTATATTTTTTATTATTTGCACAACAGTTTTTATTTATTTCCTATAACGAATTAGCGTTGGAAGGCCTCCTACAAGGTGGAACTATGATCTTGTTAAGGCCGCAGGAATCAACTGGATGCGGAAAGCACAGAACGGGTCGAAATGGCGGTGCTTAGGGGAGGCCTATGTCCAGCAGTGGACGTCTTCAGGCTGAAATGACGATGATGATAAGCGAATTGACTATCAACTGAAATAATTTTTCGTACATATAAATCACACTATCATTATTTTTCAGTGGTGGGGTAATTCGGTGGAGGTCAATAAAGCGTTTATGATATAAAAAAAATGTGTCCGTGCAATCTGTGGAGCTGGGTAGGTACATGGGTAGCTGTAAGTCACTGTTTAAAAAGTACCAACATTTTACCGTTAGCATGCATATATATTAAAGAATTATGCCTATTAGTACGACAACAATCAATTAAATTTTACTAAGCATAGAGATGTAACCAAAAGGAACGTTGCCTCTAGAGATAAACATAGGCTCTGCTTGCCACAATGCAAGCTCGATTTGTATAAAAGAAATTCGTTTATAATGGCTATTAAGGTATACAATAAATTACCAAATGCCTTTAAAGAACTACCTTTGCTTATGTTTAAAAAAAGACTGATTCAGTGGCTTAAAATATGCTTTTACACTGTTAATGAATTTGTGTCACATGTCGAATAAAGAAAGTAATGTCAATAAATTTGGTTTATATATATTTTATTTATTTTCTAATTTGACATTTAATTACTATTATTATTTTTTATTTTGACAATATTCAAGGACATTAACATTTCAATTAATACATAAAATCTGACATTTTATAACAATCATATTGGTAACAGATGTAATGCTATGACATTTTTAAATTATGTAATGTATTGTGAAATTATATATTTGCAATTAATTTATTTAATCAGACACTTGGTAACGTTTATAGTCATAATTGATGGAATATTATGACATTTTTAATAATTTAATGTATTCTGTAATTAAATGTTTGCATACCACATGTAATGGTCTACCATTACATGTGCCCATTTACAGTCTACTGTAAATGGGCCACATTATAAGATCATACTACTCTGTACACCTACATTTTGGTAAATAAAATATTATCATTATCAGTCGTATACAATGGCTATGGCAGCCGTACGGATCGATCGGAGGTTAAGCAGTGCATGTCGCGGTCGGTTCGCGGATGGGTGACCATCATTACACATCGAGACACTCCGTGAAACGTGTATCTTACCTAAGTTTGATCCATATAAAGTCATGTGTCTTTCATTTCTTGTTTTGAATAATATGGGAATGCCAGTTTTTAAAACAAAACGTATTCATTTGTTTCAGCATCATTTGAGGTTTGTGTCTGTAGTCTGTTATTTAATTTCTATTCTACTCGCGTTGCTTATAATGTAATCTACTTCATAAAAATGTTAAATTTATTCATACACATCCTAAAAGCTGTGACTAGAAGCATACAATTTTGCTCAAGAGTTCCTTATATAATAATATAAGTAATTAAAGATATTTGAAAATTTATCCTAAAGGAGCCCACTTTTGCACGGACGTAATAAAATCGCGGCGATTTTTTTTCGTGCACTGGATTTTCAACGCACTGCTTAGCGCTTCGAGTTAAAAATCCAACAGTGTGTTTTTCAACGCGCTGGGACGAGTGTGCGTCCCAACGCGTTGGATTCTCAACGCTCGGCTCAACACCGAGAGTTGAAAATTTAGTGCGCGATAAAATCCCGCCGCAATATTGTTACGTCCGTGCGTTTGTGGGCTTATATAAGGGATAAAAATATAATTATACAGTATAATTAAAATGTATGGAAGTTTTAGCCCATTCCTTCTCCAAGAAAGGAGGCTTGTGGCCCAGAAAAATCAATCTGCCTAACCTTTTCCCAACTATATTGAGGTTGGCTTACAGTCTAACCGGATGCAGTTGAATACCAGTATTTTGCATGGAGCATTGAGGTTGTGGAGTTACTGGGTAACACGATACCCCTTGGTATGACTGATTGTCAGACTTTCGAGCTTTTGACAACCCGTAACGACTGTCAAAGATCCAAGAATGACAGCCGGACCAACGGCTTAGGGAGAGGCAAATTTCGCGCCCTCACGCTCCTAACCGCTGCAGGAGACGCCCTCGGGAATCGCAGGCCGATTCCCGGCCACCGTAGGCGCGGGCTTGCGGACGGTGAGCAATGGGTAGCTCGCCGTCCGATAAGGACCAGGCCCGGGTCGACGGCGCATTGTGATCCACGCGCGCCTCAAAGAGATGTCAGCAACTGAAAAGGTCCAATAGGACCGATGCCTGCCGGGGTTGCGGGAAAGTCCGAAAGAGATACCGTGGCCCCTGGCAACGTACAGGAAACGGAAGGAACACGGGTGGGTTTTAGTCAGTAAGAGTCTGACACGCCCTCCCGTTCCGCCCAGAGCGGGAGAAGACCAATGGCTTAACGTGAAAGATGATCACACCGGTGTGTTAAGAGCGGCCAACCTGTCATATTTTTCATACAAACGCTCGTACGTGATTATGGCGTTTTAACACATCTTTTTTTTTTTTTAACTACTATATTTTGTGCACTATATCTAAGTTTCCATAAAAGCAAAAAATAGAAAATTTGAGAAACACATTCAGTATAAGCCTCCAAAAATTTGCTTTTTTGCACAAATTTTACCTGAACTTTGGCCTGTCATAATGTACTCATAAATAGTAAAAGTAAAGAAAACATCTTCATAGAAACTTCGCACATGTAATGGAGATTCTAAATAACAAACATTTATTTCACGAACTCGTAAGGCTTACTCAAAAACACGTATTTCCTGAAACAAATTTTTACACACTATTTTTCGTACAATGTTAACACGTTCTCACTTGCTTGTTAGCAGTTCTCAACAAACTTTTCGAACATGCTCGCGTTGACGATAGACGGGCCGGGAAAGGCCTCAAGGAGATAAATAAGGGATTAAAATAAAATTATGTATAATTAAAATGTGTAGAAGGTTACTTCTTATCCTTATCCTTATATCATATACGGCGTATGTATTATGGAAGATTGTAATTTCTGCCGATGGTAAATTCCATCGTGCCCACGGCCTGTGATCTATCTAAATACTTAATTATTATTGTTATCTATTATATAACCTTTTGTTATTAGCCTCGGTGTTATTACCGATAAAACTATCGTTTTTAAACAGTCTCGAGAATTGATAACAAAATACGAATATTACCTTGGCCTCTGCTCTGCGACCGGGTGGTCCGTGAGTTCGATTCCTGTCCGGCCTCCTCCATGTGCCAAGTGTATTCCATCTTAGTTCAGTAAACACACATTTTTTTACTGTATTTTATTTCACGTAGCATCGAGAACGAACCCGATATGACACATCGCGAGAACGTCAAATTTTGAATGTCTTTTCTTGTATTCTTTTTTTAAAGTTCTTAGGAACGGATATTGCGTGAATCTATTACTTGTCCGCTATGTAGTTAATTGTTACCACATCACGTGCGTATATTGTTTTTTAATAGAATTGCGTTTTCACTTTTAAATCACATTTCACAGTGAAATTAGTATGAGCGTCGAACCGTCACGATTCGGCCAGTGTGTAGCGAATTTAAATACGATAAAAAGTATTTATTCTCTGCTTTTAACACTTGTAACACTCGTTATTTTTTATTGTTCTTAATTTAAAAACTCTTTTGTTTCTCTCGGTACGTCCGTCATTAGTTTAAACTTAGAAGGCACTAACAACAAACGTCAACACTCCGTTTCACCCCTAGCGTAGAAAAGAGACGGAGAGAAAGTTTAACGACCGTGACGGTGAGTTAGAACGGGACAGGTGTATTTGCCTTTTCACGGTTTCCATGGAAAACATTGGTGGTTTGGAGGGAAAATATTGACCAATCGCGTGATTTTCCTTTTACTAGTTAAACGGTAGGGGGATGATTTTCGTAATTTGAATATTGGGGTGGACGATTATTTACCTGGCGTGTGTAATAAGTAAAATAATATTTACTGATTTTAACATGTTTGTCGTGATTTCTCAGTTATTTTGTTTGGTATACCTGACTGCCTCGTTGTTATTGTGGTCGCAAGTGTTACTGCTAAACATGAGTTCCTGGGTTCGATACCCGGGCCGGGAAAAGTGTTATTGGGTTTTTCAACCTGGAATTTCTCAGTATTCACTCTTGTTTTGTTGTCTTTGTTGTAAGACACAGATGCACTTACTATACACCCACATTTCGCCAGTTATGTTTAAGTCCCATGTAATATCGGGCTAACCTATTGTCATAAACCGGGCACAAATCCGAGCTTCGGTCTGAAAACCCAATAAAACTTTCCCCGACCTGGGAATGGAACCCATAACCTCATGCTGAGCACTAGCGCTTGCGGCCACTACACGGAAAATACGGGTATTGACTTTCTGTTCATTTACCTACTCTGCCTGGTAATCGAACCTAGGACATTAAACCATTGATTTTACCGTTTCTAGGTTATAACGTTTGACTCAGGTCATTAATATTTATTTCCCAGCAAATAATTTATTGTTCTATTTAATATTCATTCCATAGTCAAGACACTAACTTCTGGTACTTGTTAAGAATACTAAGAAGAACATACAATTTTATACTTATACTGCGTTCGCAATTTATTTGCCAAACATGTAAACCAACACGAGTTTTAGGAAAAACAACCGTAACACCTACGTATAAGGTTCAGTTTGCACTACAACTTCATATTTTTTTATGACTTTTTCAACAGTACTAGTCAGTCAGTAAAAAAATAATTAAAAATACATACGCTACGAACATAGAACCTCCTCTTTTTTGGAAGTCAGTTATAATAAAGAAGACATGTGACACCTAACAACCCGCACTGGGCCCACGTGGTAGATTACAGCCCACTCCCTCAAGAAATACAGGCAGTGGGAACATTATTTGACTAATTAAGCTTCTCTAAATGAGTGAAAAAGGGCAACAGAGTGCTTAATGTCAACATAGGAAGCAAGCATGGTGATCAGTACTGATTCCTTCTCTGTACTATCTTGGAAAGGCATTTGCCTTTCAGTTGGATAATGTAGATTAATATTACGAACACCATACAGGGTCAAACTACATTTAATTACCATTAATTTATTAATTACCGACTTAACGGAATATTGCCATATTTAAATATTATACTTTTTTTTATTTATGTAGAATTAATTATTGTATATTTATTTTTATTTTTATATCTTAATTATATTTCATGGTATGCTGCACCGGTCGACGTCATAACGTCAACGCCGGCTGTCGCTGAAAACCAGCGCTGGGGCTCTGTCTTGCATAGGGTCGCAGCATCATGCTGAGCGATGGCCGTTTTGCGTGAATGTGATATATTTTCCCTAAACTAGTTTATTTTTTTAAATTTTGTGTTCTTTTTTTGCGTCATGTTTACCGCAAATAAACGTATTTTCTTTCTTTCTTTTCTTTCTATTTAGTTTTATATGTTGCAAGCATCATGCTGAGATAGGAGCCTTTTGGCCTCCTACAGGACTTTCTGCTTTTATTTTAATTTTACTTTGTTTTTTAATTATTATTGTTTTTTTTTATTTATATTTGTATCTTCTGTGCGAGTCTCAATAAATACGTTTACTTTCTTTATTTCTTTAAATCAAAAATTATCTAGAAAAACTCCGCAGACGTGACGAGTATAACATGACAAAACAAAAAAAAAAAATAATTTAATGAATTTTTTTTTTTGGGGTCGTCAACCTTTGTTAGAGTAGTCACTAGAAATATCCTATCCTACTATCCTACTAATCGTACTATCCTATTTAGTATTATAAATGTGAAAGTTTGTATGTTTGTGTGTTTGGATGTTTTTTACGCAATCACACAAAAACGGCTGAACGGATTGGAATGAAATTTGGCATACAGGTAGTTTACAATCTGGATTAACACATAGGATATTTTTTATTTTGGTAGTACGTTCCCGTGCGATAATAGGGATGATGACAAAAAAAGACATTTTTTTGTCCGTCTTGTAGATTATAAAAAAAATAAGTACACGTATTTTTTCTTTTTTTACGTTATCAAAAGATTACGGCGATACATTAACTTAAAATGTGCCATGACGTCACGAGTATGTAGTTTTTATACTCACTTGTGACGTATCAACCCCCACTCCCCAACCTTAATGCGTTTTATCTAAGTATTTTTTTATTCATATGATAAAGTAAAAAATACGAGTCTAATATTTTTTTATTATCTAACTGACGGACTAAATAGAACTTCTTTTTTTGACCCAGGCATCATCCCAATTTCGGACATCTTTCTCATCTCGTAAAAGCTAATCAGTTTATAAAAAACTTTTTTTTTAAGTTAACTTCACAGACGTGATTTTATCGTGTTTAGATATCGATACCTACCCATCATGTCCACGGAGTTTTGCTAGATAATTTTATTTGACCCTGTATATCCATCTTCTAACTTACACGACCAATGTGTACTAGACCATATCACAGGTGCTCAGTGGCCAATAAGTTGCTGTCCAGTAGTTCACCGGTTCGACTCAATGGTGCGTTACATCTCACGGGTAGGTACGTAATAAATTAGGGTACATATCAGGTGCTGATCAAATCAATGAAGGGTGACCACAGCTGTCTTTTGATTTTTAAATAAAATTTAACAAAAAATACGAGCGAGCCTTATAGTAGTCGCATATGTGTAACATTGCCGTACAAAACTGATTTACATCCGTCACCTCACGCTTCAGGTCCAGTTGAAAGCCAGCGTCAGGCACTAGTTGTCTGGCATTTTTGCTGAACTGGGCCTATTTGGCGCAGCCGCGAGGCACACATTCCTGCTAGTATCTTACAACGGACTTTACACGTTTAATTTTGTTTTCTTTCTTTTTACTTTTATTTCTTTTTACTTGTGTGCCTTTTAGTCTGAGCTAAATAAATGTATTTTCTTTATTTCTTTCTTTCTTTATTTCTTTCTTTCTTTCTTTCTTTCTTTAACATCTGACATCTCATTTTGGTAATAAACAACATTAAGGTAATAAATCTGCCTGCTTAGCCTTGTCCCAACTATATTGGGGTCTACATCCAGTCTAACCGGATGCAGATGAATACCAGTATGTTACATGGAGCGACTGCCTATCTGACCTCCACAACCCAGTCACTTGGTAATACGATACCCCTTGGTAAGACTGGTTGTCAGACTTTCGGGCTTCTGACGACCCGTAGCGACTGTCAAAGATCTATGAATGACAGTCGGGACCAACGGCTTAACGTGCTTTCCGAGGTACGGAGGAGTCTCGGTATGTAAAGATGGTCACCCATCCACAGCCCAACCCCGGCAAGCGTAGCTTAACCTGATGGATCGACCCGAGTGGCAGTTGTAACTTAGTCACGAGCTCCTCCATTCCTCCAGAGCAGCTCCAACATTAAGGTAATAAGCAACATTAAAGGGACGGGGACTCGTCAAGGTCGTTTCTGACAGCCAGTTCTAGCACTGCGCGCGCTCATTGGCCAAATCAAATAGCGCGCGCTTCCCTGGCTTCCTGTGACACACTTCCGTCCCTTTTCATGAAATCACTCCCACAGATTTGATTATTTAGATTTTTTTAGATTTTGGTTACAGGGAAGCGAGAGGACAAATGTTACACATAAAAAAATCTTGGTGAAGTGTTATATTCATCAATACCGTTACTTACACGATATAACGTGTTTACTAAAACGTTACTACTTAGTTACTAAAATAATAATAATATTATCAGCCTATTACTGTCCCACTGCTGGGCAAAGGCCTCTTCTCATACAGAGAAGGCACGAGCATTGATCACCACGCTTGCTCAAGACGGGTTGGCGATTTCAGACTTATATTGATGTCTAATTTATTTGTAAAAAAGAAAATATAAGTAACCTACAATTTTATTTCAACTCTTTATTAGTGGCTTTTGTGGACATGATAATTATTCAGACTTGTTACAGCTGTAATAGCAATCACGTCATTTGGTTTAAAATATTTTTTTATTTTTATTAATTTATTTATTTTTATATAGATTATTTTCTATTTTGTGAATGTGAGAACGCCATAGGCTTAGTGGACTGTAGATTTGTTGACTATCATTTTTCTGTAAAGTACCTGGTACTTGTTGAAAGACCTACACTGTCCTCCCATACCTAATAACACTGTTATTTAAAAATATTGTAAAAGCCCATTATTTTTAAAAGAGTAACCGTGGAGTTTCTTGCCGGCTCTTTTCCATAGGAAACGACCAATTGGAACCGTGCACCTAGCTTCTGACGTTTCATAAGTGGCCTTGTAGGTTTATGTGAAATAAAATATTTTGAATTTGAATTTGACATATTTTGTATCACAGTAAAAAAAAAAATTGTAATAAATTTATTTTGATTATTATACTAGTTGCGACCCGCGGTTTACCCCGCATAAGTCTCGATCCCGTAGGAATATCCGGATAAAAGGTATCCTATGTGCTTCTCCAGGTCATAGTCTAACGTTCTGCCAAAGGAGATCACCCATTTAGTAGGGCGACTCGGGCTAAAAAAAAAAAGTTGGCGGCCAGGAATGAAATACATTTTATTTGAAAGGTTACAGGAGTAGAAAGAAAATTGTATGGTGACAACGTTATAATTAATTTAGGGACAAAGATATAGAACGGTCTTTAAAAAATAACATCGGGTTTGTTCGAACACTTTAACTCGAGAACGGCTGGACCGATTTTCATGGTTTTTGGTATTCATAAAATAACAAAATGGAAAGAACATAATGCAACGGGCGGCCTTATTGCTTGGCAGTAATTTCTACCAGGCAACTTTTGGGTTAGGAAAAACAGCTAAAAAAATATACATTTTGAATTAGATCCCTATTTTTTAGAACAGGTTTTTACCTGAACGCGCAAAACGTATTACTTGTACCAAATATAATTCCTAATAATTATCCAAAACGAATTGTTGTTTTAATTTTTACATGCAACATAAATCTTCGAACCCAAATTGTTCTCGTCTTTGGTGCCATAGTAAAAAATAATGTATTCTATACATATTTTTAAAATATGTAAGAATTATCGAGGGCCACCCAAAAAAAAAAAATTAGCCCAGAATGGGTGATCTCCTTTCATTCAAATCCATTTAGCCGCAAAAAAAAGCGTGGAAGCGTAAAAAACAAACTCACTTTCGCATTTATAATATTAGTTAGGATTAATTGCTTGCGAAGATAAAAGAAGCGCGAATGCGCGAATCACTCTCAACATAAAGCCGATATCAGACGCTTCATTCTTGCATTTCATTCGGCATCTATTACTCGAAGTGAAACCGCAATGAATCCGAGTGACAAATGATTCACAGAGAACCGATTCCAACGATGTTGGATTTCGGCACTCGGCATCCTTCACTCACCGAATGATCGAGAAATGAAATGATAGGAGCAGTTGAACGTTCATTTCAAGTCGGTGTCGTGGTACACGTTAGCAACGACTTGTTTATCCTACAGAAAAAATGTGTAAGGATAATAATGTTATAAGGAGATAATGGTTTATATGGAAAATGACGTAAGCTGTAGGAAACTAGACATTCTAACTTGGACATCAATTTATATTCTAGAAATCTCTAAATTCGTTACACAGTACAAGTGCTCACGTAACATCAATTAAAATACATACCTACTTAATAAAATACCAAACGATATAAAAATTGAACAAAATGAAAAAAATATTTATTGAACGGCTCAGAAAACTACTGGTGGATAGGTAAATGCTATTTATTCGCTAAATAATTTTTTTATGATGACATCAAAATGGGATGACTTCCACCATTTATTCAGTTTTAGACATTTATTTTTATTATATGTAGGTTATTTGAATTTATACATTAGTTATTTTAAATGAATTGACTTTTTGATATTATTTTAATATATGACAATAACTATTTTAAGTGTTTTTTTTTATTTTATAATATTATATTTGACTTTTTATATTAATTTAATCTGTGATTTTATTTTTTTCAAATAAATTGAACTTTGAATTATTCTTAATTATTCTCTATTTTATTTTATAATTTCTATTTGTGATTTTTTTTTTGGGTGGGAAATTATCAAATAACTTCTCCCGCTCTAGGTGGAGCGGGAGAAGTTCCTTTCCTTGTTCCTTCAGTTGCCTGTACGTTGCCAGGGGCCACGGTATCCCTTTCGGACTTTCCCGCAACCCCGGCAGGCATCGGTCCTTTCGGACCCCTTCACTTGCTGACATCTCTTTGAGGCGCGCGTGGAACACAACGCGCCGTCGACCCGGGCCTGGTCCTTATCGGACGGCGAGCTACCCATTGCTCACCGTCCGCAAGCCCGCACCTACGGTGGCCGGGAATCGGCCTGCGATTCCCGCCGCCCAGGGCGTCTCCTGCGGCGGCTAGGGGCGTGAGGGCGCGAAATTTGCCTCTCCCTCACGCGTTCCGCGTTCTGGAGGTGACGGCCTCCCATGCCCTCTCGCTCCGTACCATGGCCTGGACTAGGGCCGGACGCGAGAGATCCCCGCCGCCGATCGCCTCCACGAGGACACGGCGATGCTCTGCCCAAGCCGGACAGACCTCCACCGTATGCTCAACCGTGTCCTCCGGGCGATCCACGCAGTGATGACACCCGGGCGTTTCCTCCCGCCTGATACGAAACAGGAACCTCCCGAAACAACCATGTCCGGTGAGGACCTGCGTTAGGCGGAAGGTGAGGACGCCGTGGCGCCTCTCTAGCCACTCCTCAAAGAGGGGACTTATCGCCGCAATAGTGGCGTGCCCAGCACTGGGTTGCGACAATCGCACTCTCCATGACGCCATGAGATCCCGCCGGAGCTCTGTCCGCTGTGCCGCGATTTCTCGCGGAAACGGAGTTACGCCCCGGCGTTTCGACTCCTCGCGCCACTCCCAGATGTGCGCGAGGACTTTTCCCTCCAGATCCCATGGCGGTAATCCGGCAAGGAGGTTCGCCGCCTCACCGGAGACCGTGCGGTATCCCCGGACCAGCCGGGTGGCCATGACCCTCTGGGACGCGTTCAACCGGCGGGCTGGCCGCCGCCTCAATGAACGCGCCCAAGTGATATGGATCCTTACATCTAATTTGTGTGTGATCTTATTTATTTGAAATTAATCGATTCTTTCTAATTTGATTTCTAGAGGTATAATTTGCAGACGTATATCTCAACTTTAAATGTTTTCTTTTTTATGTTGTTTTATTTTATATTTTTTATTGTAATTTTATTTGTTTTTTTAATGATAATTATTTTTAGTTTTTACAACTACTCATATTTTATGAAATTGTTGTGCTCGATTATGAAAACTCTGTGTGAACTTTACCATTATTTAACATATGTGATATGCAAATCAATATTTGAATTTGAATTTGAACGTTCAATGAAACAAAAATTTGCCAAGTGCAAATCGGACTCGCAAACGAAGGGTCCGTACCGTATTAAGATCGAGCAATAAACGCCGAATAAAACACGTTTCTTGTATGGAGACCTTAAATTATTAACTTTATTTAATTGTTATTATTTGTTGTTATAGCTGCAATAGAAAAACATAATCTGTGACAATTTAAACTGTACACCTATTACGGTTCATGAGATACAGCCGCTAACTGACAGACGGACAGCGCAGGCTTAGTAATAGACTTCCGTTTGGCAACCTTCGGGTACGAAATTCTGAAAATGAACCATTACAGGGCCTTATTATGAATTATTAATGTCATCATTATTCCACTGCGAAAAAGGGATGGTGCTAGCGGCCTTGTATAGCTCCGTCTCTCACTCACACTGGAATAATGGTGGCATTAATACGCCATAATACGGGCCCTGGAGTGAACCATTCACCAGAGTGAAGTATGATATCGGCTTAAAGAGCGTCAATTTTGAATTTCACAGGCTACGTTAGGGCAGAAAGGCGATTATTAGTTACCAGCCCACTTCCAATGGTTCTAGTTTGACATACCCGAAACCTATTTGCCAGAACCACCGTATTGGTATACAGATGGTTTACTCCGCATTTTAGGTATAATTCGATTCAAACTTAATGGCGGCTCGGAAGTTAGGTAATCGCTGCGCAGTACTCCACCCCTCACCCCCGCTGACCCATGAATTCGTTACTGCGCAGCGACTCGCCTCATGTTCCGAGCCGCCATTAAGTTTGAATCGGGCCGTATAAAGCTACAAGTACTGCGGGCCCGTCTTGTCTATCTTCGAGGTGAATACAGCTGCAGGTAATTAGCGCCGTGCGACCTGAATTGCACTTTATTGTGTCGTAGCAAGAGTCGGTTTTTATTTAAATGATTTTGTGGATTGAACCATCTGTATTCATCGGTGGTATAGATACAATCATCTAGCTACTGTCACGCATAATTATATAAACAATCAGCAGTAGTCTTGCTGTATTCCCACGCCAGTCATTATAGCAACTATACAATAGGGGGCTGGGCATTAGATGACCTTTGATATGAACAGGCGTTTAGCTTTGAATGTAATTTGTGTTATTTTCGGTGTGGGGTTGTACAGGTGAGTTAGCCTAGGTTCGCATGGACGTGTTTTTATACACTGGGTTTTCAACTCTCGGCCTTGAGCCGAGCGTTGAGAATCCAACGCGTTGGGACGCACTCTCGTCCCAGCACGTTGAAAAAACACACTGTTGGATGTTCAAATCTCGGCGCTAAGCAGAGTTGAAAATCCAGTGCACGAAAATTAATCGCCGCGATTTTATTACGTCCATACGAATGTGGGCTTACTGATGTTCAGTTGTTTCTGGTTGGATTAGGAGCCTCTCAGTTGTTTTTGGTTGAATGGGCCTCATTAGAAGGCTGAAAGTCACCCAAAGGGCAATGGTTGGAGTTTCTCTACGTGATCGAATCAGAAATGAAGAGATCCGTAGGAGAACCAAGGTAACCGATATAGATCTAAGAATTGCCAAAACCAAAGCCAAAGTGGCAGTAGCTTGCTCGCAGAACACACTGGATTTTTTTTTTTTTTCTTATTTCATTCATATCTAGTTACTGACTTGATGTCCGTACGTATTTTTCGGGTGACCACTGAAAATCAGCGCTGTGCTGTGGGTCGCTCATGGCACAGAATTATGCTGAGTGGAAGCCTTCTTGTCACAGTCATGACGTGCAGCTGCCAAATTTTTATGTTGTTTATATTTTTGTTATTTGTATGCACGTGTCTCTGTGACAAATAAACCTTTTTTTCTTTTCTTTCTTTCTTTCTTTCAGATGGCCGATCGCGTACCGGAAGTCGTAGCGTTGGAAGGCCCCCCACACTTTAGGTCATAAAATATCAGCTAGCTCCGTTATTTGGATTGTAGAGGTCATTTAGCAATTGCTCCGTGTAAAATATTGATATGTAGCCGCATTTGATTTGGCTGGAAGTCGACCATAACCTAATAGGGAAAGCCTAGGCCAATGGAACAGATTAATACAGGTGGATCACTCCGCAAAATCATTTAAATAAAAAGCGACTCTTGCTACGACACAATAAAGTGCAATTCAGGTCGCACAGCGCTAATTACCTACAGTTATATTCTTCTAGAAGTTGCCTCTCTTTCTATCGCTGATCGTCTGACTACCTTACACTCACTGTCGCGCCAACAAGACGGGCCCGCCTCGTACTTGTAGCTTCAGACCTAAACTGCGGAGTGTCCCGTCAGTGGGACTCTCCGCAGTTGGCACAGATGTGCCAATGGTAAGAGTAAGGCTGTCCTTAGGCTTGGTGGAGCGACGTTCTTCGCTAGGTGGCTTATAATAATAATAATTGCTTTATTTTCCAGCTTTATTTTTTAGCCAGCCACCTGGATTATAGACAGAGAATGGACTGAGCGTTCCATATTCAGCCGATCTATTCTGTAAAAATCTCACG
The DNA here is from genome assembly GCA_949128155.2 of Xanthia icteritia. Lineage (NCBI taxonomy): Eukaryota > Metazoa > Arthropoda > Insecta > Lepidoptera > Noctuidae > Xanthia > Xanthia icteritia. The sequence continues at coordinate 6,436,157 of OX421959.2, read as the reverse complement.
GTGAAAGCTTGGGTGAAGTGAGCGTGAAGTGAGCTGTCATTCCACTTGCTGCTAGGGACTGACAGCTCACTCCGAGCGCACTTCACCTAAGTTTTCACGGTGAGATGGTTACAGAATAGCACTGCAGTTGTGCAGTGACTACAGACCGAAAAGTACGAGAGAGACAAAACGGATATGCGGCCAATAGTTGTCTCTTTCTAGAATTCTGATTTTAAATATAGAGTGCGCGCCAAGAAAGAAGGCCCACAAAAAATTGTGGAACCACAAAGGGTGTTCAGTGGTGGCGCTGACTCTTCTATTGAAATTGAAAAAGTGTCAAAATTGAATCTTCTTGTACAGGCCTGCAGAAAAGAGACAGGTCTTGGCCGCACAGTCGCTTTGTCTTTTTCTAGAGAGCCCCACAAAATTGACCGCCACTTTTGTAAGGCTAAGGGCCTGCGCACACTGGCGGACAGGCAGAGGATTACAATAATAAATACTTAAGAGGGAACGGCCTGTGAATCTCCATCTTTAATCTGTGTATTCCCCTTTTTTCTTTCTGAATAATGCCTCTAGAAGATTCATTTTTTTTCCTAAAATCAAAGTCTGCTGTAGACACGTCCCTGTTATTTCCTTTTTTTCAGCAACTTATTGGTAAAAAAAATATGACTCCAAATATTACAAAAATTGGCCCATTTTTTCCGTCCGATTTTCTTTTAACATACCTAAAAGAAAATGATTGGAACCTTAACATACTCTTTCTTAAAAATAGTATGTAAAAAAATATTGAATCGGCTTTGTTTTCGAGGAGAAAAAAAGGGAATACGAAACGTCGATCTCGTCAATTTTTTTTGTGATATAGTCGGTCTGAGCTGCAGCTGTCCCTATCGCACTCTACGGACGCAGACTTGAGGTAAGACGACGGCAATAGTTTCTTCAAATACCTATTTTTCAAATTCCTCGCAGCCCCTGGTCCCTCTTAAGTATAGGTTTATACGAACAAAATGTTGCTAAAAAAGTACTCATAAATATATTCATTGACATCCCTGATCCCATTATTCATTTCCCCAATCACTCAGTATCATGAGCTAGGGGTGTCACCAATTATGAACGGATATACGCGTCAAACGGGGTCGTGCGACTGACCTGTCAGTCATTACTACATTACAGTAATTATGTAAATTGTTTGACACCCCTGTGTTTGTAAATTAATCGTTTATTTTTGTTTAGGTAAAGTACTGACTAGAAGAATTAAAAAAATAGAAATCTAAAACTGATCTTAAAAGTACGAAACAAGAAAATATTTCAGACAGAAATCATGACATATGTAGGTACAAAAATATATATTAATATATACATATTTGTAATGTGCTCCTCAAGACCTTTCTTTTTATACTAAAATTAATGTCATAATTATCCAAATTTTTTTTTTTCGTGTTCATAAATTTACGGGTAAAGTCCACCGTATTAAATTTAAGGAGAATTTATATAGCCTATGTCATCCGGACCAATATTAAAAATCTATTGATACCTCATTCATTAAAATCGATTCAGTAATTTAAGCGCTACGGTGGAACACACGTAAATACAAACATAGATAGACTGGTAAAATCATAATCCTTCCTTTTGGCTTTGCCGTAGTCGGATAAAAAGTAAAGAAGTGGCGATATCCATACAAAACATACATACAAATAAATAATTTTGAAGTGTCTGCTTGTAATGTCAAAATAACAGCTTTTTACTAAATCCATAAATGACAGTATATACGGCATTTATAAGAATAAAAAAAAAATATTTTTTCTTTGGCTGTTTGTTCCGGCTAATCTCCAAAACTGCTGGACCGATTTTGACGGGAGTTTCACTGGCTGATGTTATAAGGCGTAAATTATGGTATATTAAAATTATAAAAAATTCAAACTTCCAAACCTATCGAGTGTGATATAAAAATGAAAGGTTTTAAAAGGTGATTACAAAAATATAAACAAATTATATGTCTAAATGTAATTTGAAATCATTTCTCATTCCAAATTGGAATTTGGAATGAGAAATGATAAAAAACTAAAAAGCTGAAAATAAAAAAGTTATTAAAAAAACAAAAAATCCTCACTGCAAAAACACATAACTGAAAATCATTATAATTTTTGGTATCGCAGGCGGGGACAAACCAATAACCTGAAATATGGTGTAACTTTTGTTAGTTACACCATATTTCAAGTTGTTGTTTTTCTCTATTCAGTTGTGTTTTTATTTTTTTAAGTTCTCAGTTTAGACCGAAATTTGAATTATGCCTGTCCTGTATTCCCCGAAGGGTTGGGCAGAGGACGGTGTTCCTATAGTACACCCACATTTCGCACATTTTAGTTATCATATGAATTCGTGCCTCGGAAAGCACGTTAAGCCGTTGGTCCCGGCTGTCATTTGTGGATCTTTGACAGTCGTTACAGGTCGTCAGAAGCCCGAAAGTCTGACAACCAGTCATACCAAGAGGTATCGTATTACCCAGTTACTGGGTTGTACAGGTCAGATAAGCAATCGCTCCATGTAAAATACTGGTATTCAGCTGCATCCGGTTAGACTGGAAGCCGACCCCACTATAGTTCGGAAAAGGCTAGGCAGATTTATGAAGCCCATGCCCATAATTATGAAAACTTGGTCTGCTTCTAAATGCGTAGAGAATTCGTAGTTTTGGAAACATTTTAATACCTAGAAAAACCAGTCTTACCAAGGGGTATCGTGTTACCCAGTAACTAGATTGTGGAGGTCAGATAGGCATTCGCTTAATGTAAAGTACTGGTGTTCAGCTGCATCCAGTTAGACTGGAAGCCGAACCCAACATGTAGACCTTTTTTTGGAATGAAAAATAATGAAGGCAAAACGTATGTCGAATCAATTTAACAAAAGGAAAAAACTCATTGTTGTTGTCACAAAGAAATTAAAAGAAAAATATTGCACTGCTTTACGAGCCCCAAAAGTTAATTGTCAGTTATATCAACCGTATTTTTTCGGTATAATTTCATGGACATTTGCATAACTAATTTACAATTTGCCAACGATAACAGAAGACGTATTTTAAGGTCAAAATTTCGGAATGAAATTAATACACGATTACAATCAGTCATTATGATTACGGGGTCTACTTTTTGATTGAATTCATTGTTTCAGTTGAATTGTCCGATCGTCTATTGTTTTTGGATCCAAATAAGGTATTTCTTCGATGTTTTGGTTTGAAAAAAATTATACCTATAATTTGTCTCTTCAATCATGTCAAAATTGAGAACGAAAATGGTACAGTAGAGTTTTTTTTTTAAATTTCTCTAAGATGTTAGCAGGTCAGTCAGAAAATTTGTCATAACAACGATTCTACTAGACATGCATGAGCAAAGTCAACCCAGATAACATTAAATAAGTAAATAATAAAATTGCAAATGATGTATAGCCATCTTTTTACCCAACTGCGGTGAAGCCAAAAAAGGAGGGTTATGTGGTTGACCGGTATGTATGATAGATTCGTCTTAATTGCGCGAGTGTCACGGGTATATTAAAATTATAAAAAAATAAATCTTCCAAATCTATCGAGTTGGGTATCAAAATGAAGGGTTTTAAAAGGTGATTACAAAAATATATACAAATTATATGTTTAAATGTAATTTGGAATGAGAAATGATAAAAAACTAAAAAACAAAAAATCCTGACTGCAAAAACGCATAATTAAAAAGCATTATCAATAGACTTTTGGTATCGCAGGCGGGGACAAACCAATAACCTGAAATATGGTCTAACTTTTGTTAGTTACACCATATTTCAGGTTATTGGTTGTTTTTCTCTTTTCAGTTATGTGTTTTTGCAGTTAGGTTTTTAGTTTTTTTTAGTTCTCAGTTTAGACCAAAATTTTAACCAGTAAGTAAGTACTGATTCTACTTTAGCAAAAGCTCGAATATATAAGCTCTCTAACAATACATATCCTGGCATCTAAATCCCTTAGTAGACCTCCAAGTCCTCACAACATTAGTTTTGGTTTACAACGTTAATTCTGATCGTGAACCACGCCATCGAAACACGAAATGGTTGCCGACTCGCCGAAGCAAAGTTTGGTCGATACAAGTCTGAGGTAATGTTTTGTCCATGACATTATAGAAGACTTTGTTATGTTCATTGGGGCGTAATATAATGTTATTTAGATGTATTTTATCTTAACAAAGTAATTTAGGTTGATTAGAAGAAATATATAATTGAAACTAGGACTAAGTTAAAGATGATTGATAACCCGCCGGGCCTGATTTGAAAATGAATGAATGGGTTTAACAAAAAAAAACCTTTCTTTTGCTTTGCGTAAAATCTTGCGTCAATAGAGGGCGTCCAACGGTACCCTAGCGTCACTCCTTTAAAAAAACAATATCTCGTGACTGAGAAGGAATTATAATAAGGACCTTCGGTAAGTGTGTCTAGAATTTGTAATACCTTTTATAAAGTTTCTTATTGAGACACAAAGCAACAGAATACGATCTAGCTAGAGGAATGTGGCCGCTAGAGGAATGTGGCCGCTTTTTTTTAGATCGAATTTTATTGCTTCGTGTGTAACTTTATAAAAGGTATTAGAAAATACAAGACAGTTACCGAGGGTCCTTATTAGCCGTTATTCATCATTCCTTCTCAGTCACGAGATAATGTTTTTTTAAAGGAGTGGAGCTAGGCTACCATTGGGCGCCCTCGCTCTCATGCACGAGGTTGACCCACAACCTCAAAAGTTGATTTAAGAGAGTGTCCATGGAGTTTCTTGCCCGTTTTTCTCCATAGGAACTTACTACACTCAGGAATGGGCAGCTAGCTTCATCTTTCTGACTGACCGACCACTTAACAATGTCTACAACAAGTGCCAAGTACAAAAAGTGCCTAATTGGTTTAATTGCAACAAATGTTTTGAGTTTGAGTTTGTAGGACATTTGTATTGGCTGATAATATAGTTCTAATTGATATGAGAACCACACGTTAACAAATAGACATCATTAGACTCGATAAACCAGTGAAAGTGACTTCAAAAGGCAATACATCACTTTCGCCCTGTGCATGTATTTATACTGAGACCTCTCGTAACATTGTATTCTATCCTATACTTACTATTAAACAAAAAATATTTGAATATATATTAACATATATATTTGTCATTTCGATGAAAGTTGCAATTAAGGGTTTACGGGAGCGAAAAATCGATCGTTTTCTCCGTATTGAGCAGAGCTCGGTCGCCCAAATTTAGAACAAGATGGCTACCTTAGAATAATGACATGGCAGCATGGAATTAGTAAGTACCTACTATCATGGTAGCATGAAATTAGTAAGTACCTACTATCATGGTAGCATGGAATTATTATGTACTTTCCTATAATATTAAATGAGCATTCTCTATTTTCACACGAGCAGAGCTCGGTCGCCCAGATACTAAGACCTATTAATGTAACAAAGTTCTTGAAAACAGCTTTAACGATTTCGATGAAAAGTTGCAATAGAGGGGTTTACGGGGGCGAAAAATCGATCGTTTTCTCTGTATTTTCAACCGGGCAGAGCTCGGTCGCTCAAAGTTTAGAACAAGGTAGAATATTGACATGGCAATATGGAATAAGTATGAACAATCCTATACTATTAAATGAGCATTTTATATTTTCACCCAGCTCGGTCGACCAGGTACTGTAGTGAAATATCATTATGGGAAGCAGCACTAGATCGTGTAGTTTTCGGAAAATAGGTTTTTTTAAATAGATTTATTTCTTTTTCTATTATTATCTAGCTTTTCCCAACTATGTTGGGGCCAGGCCGACCCCCAGGTTGCAGCTGAATAACATATATTTTACGTGGAGCGACCTGACCTCCACAACCCAGTTAAATACTGGTTCTTCATCTGTGTGTATCCTACAGGACAATAATTGACAATTATGTAGGGGTTGTTTACGCTATATTTTTCCAGCGAAAACACACGCCAAGAATGGACGTATTTGGAGACTGTTCTTGGTAACTTTTGATGAACAAAAAGTGTTGATTCTCAGCCTAATTTGATCAATCGGATTTGAACTTGATCCTTAGCAGTCAACCTCTCTTACAAGTAGTGAGACTTACGAAGTTTACAAAACCCAATCCCTAGATATCTAAAGTTATAGTTGGTTTCTTTAGATCCACACCCTAAAAATGGCTCACAATAAAACACGAGTTCATCAAACGTATTTTTACCTTTGTTCTTGATCTTTTGATCGGGTCACTTCGTATGTACTCGGATAAAATCGTTAATATTCAAGGTATTTGACTACCATACCAACATCGACCAAATAATGGTAGCAACCTGTAGTTATAGGTAGGCGGGGCTTATCCCAACCCTATTGTGTGGTTTTAACCAATAGGGTGCAAGGGTTTTAAATTGAGAACGCGTGCCGATGCGTCGCTACGTTGTAACGCCAAAAATTGACGTATCGTCAAAACCAAAACAGTTGTATAAAGGGTGTGGTTTACTTGGTTTGTGTATTAAATATATTAATATTTTTAATTATGGGCGGATTCATCGTTATCCTCCTGCCGTTGTGTTCAATGGATTAAGACTCGGCAGTATAATTATCTTCCTTGCAAAAATCTCGAGCAGTCCTCTTCTTAATATTTACTGCCACTCTAGCCATTAAGTATTATCTTTTTCACAATACATCCATTGTTTTCTTGGTTTCTCTACTTCTCTTTAACGGAAGAAAAAAAAAAAAAAAATGTTGACTATTAAAATCATCCTGGATTTGTTTCAGCTCCTTCTAATATTATTTAAAAGATTTATTCCACTAACAAGACGAAGGTCTCTTTAATGTACCAGCAGTCACTTCTAAGAACCTTTTCCTTTACATAAATTAAGTTCTATCATTACGTAAACTCTACTTAAACGAGTAGTTTTGGCCTCTCTAAAGGTAAAACTAATACAAACGCAGGTACTTACTTTCAGATGATTGTACCAAAATGTCAAGGAGAACGGCTGTCTTTGTACACTGTGCATTTATATAATACTAGCTTCTACCCGCGGCTTTGGCCGCAAAATTTTTATATATTTTATACCCTACAACCTACGACACTCGGCAATTCTTTTATATTATATTATATTACCTTAATGTAATCATAATTCAATAAATAGGTACTAACAAAATATGGACAAAAATTGTCTGAAAAAATTTTTTTTTTCTGTAGTTTCCCATTAGTGAAAATAATTTTCGGAATCGGATCAGTAGTTCCGAAGATTACACCCTACATCCAAACTCACATGTACCAGATATTAAGTACTAGCTTTTGCCCAAAATGCTGCAAAAATATATTCTGAACACTCTGTATAAGCTAATGACATCACAGCATGATAAATTTTGACTGCCATGTCTTGGAACGACGTTAGTAGGTAGACACGAAACGACATAAATTACTTATTAATAACCCGTAGTTTTTCACAAACAAACTAATTTTAAGTCTTTAAAGATATGAAAGACACTTTTGTTTACTTGTCACGACTGACTGTATCCCATAAGGGGGTGGGCAGTGGTATACAAATGTACCCCAATTACGTACTTTTCTGTTATTTAGATGTTTAATATTTTCTTTCGTGATACATATGCAAACTTGGGATAAGATAGATAAGCAAAAGTGGGATTTATCTAAGTCCGTAGATGTGTCCGTGGCATCAGAGTGGGCCCTATCAGAATACCAGCGCGGTGTTTTTTTTTTTAATATCACCCTATTATGCTGAGATAGGGGGGGCTTTTTGGCCTCGCAAAGGTCGCTATTATTTTGTTAGTATTTAAATGCTCCTTTTTTATTTTATTTTTACATAAATATATTTATTTTTATTATTATTTCTGTATGTATTTCCTGTGCGTGTCCCCAAAAAAATATTTATATAGATAGATTTTTTTTAAGAATTTTTTTTTTTCGGCCAGCTTGATGAAATGCCGTTTTTAAAGACACCCTAAACGCAAATGGTTTTGAGATGCATTGACTACTAACGAAACGAAGATGAAATGACTCTAGTGATTGTAATTTTAGTCATAGACTTACCCGCTGGCAAGCTACCACCATCTGATCTAAGTCTGTCGCCATAACAACAATGTTAACAGCATTGTTGTGTTTCGGCAGTTAGAGGTAAGATAGCCAGTTCCTCTGTGGTTGAGGATTCCGGGTGAAGCTCGCTTCCACTTTCGGCCTGATCATCACTTACCATCAGATGCATGCATGTGGGATAATAAGCATAAAAGTATCCTTTGTCCTAACCCGGGTCATGGTCTACCCATGAGCCAAATTTCATCCAAATCCATTAAGTCATTTTAGTGTAAAATCGAAACAAACAAACTGACTTTCTCATTTTTAACTATTTCTTATTATACTATATAATTATATATTTAATAGTTAGGATAGTAATTTCATTGTTATACTAGCATGATGATAGTGTTGCAAGATGTTAGCATCTTCTCAGATGCTGGTCTTTTTTCAATGAATCCCATACTAATAATACCTGAAAGCTTGATCAAGTCCCAACCAAGTAAATCCCATATCAGCTGCAGTGATAGGTTGACCGAAATAACTACAGCCACAACAGATTAATTAGAAAAGTCTTAAGATACAAGTCCGGAGCCGACTGCAGGCAGCAGCAGCAGGCGACGTGTCGCCGTGACACGAATGGTTTGTATGCATTTCTATGAAATCGACGTTTCGCTAGCTACGGAAGGTATTTCATAGAAATATACAGAAACCAGTAGTGTCGCGGCGACATGTAAGTCGCCCGCTGCTGCCTTTACGGAATTGTACCTTAGAGGTACAATTCCGTAGCCGACTGCAGGAAGCACCAGCAGGCGACGACGCATAGCCGCGACTCGACTGATTTCTATGAAATCGACGTATCGCTAGCTACTGAAGGTATTTCATAGAAATATATAGAAACCAGTAGTGTCGCGGCGACAGCTCAGTCGCCCGCTGCTGCTTTTACGGAATTGTACCTACCTCTAAGGTACAATTCCGTAGCCGACAACAGCAGCAGGCGACTTCATAGAAATTGGATTTTATCATAGAAATACATAGAAACCAGTGTGGCGGTGACATGTCGCCTGCTGCTGCTGCCTGCAATCGGCTACGGACTTGCACTTTTATAGGAACCAAGGCTTATTTGTCTTCTACGAAAACGATAGCACAGGTCAATATAGATAGAACACTCCGCAGTTTAGGTATGAAGCTACAAGTACGCGGCAGGCCCATCTTGCTGGGCCAATTCAGTGAGTGTAACGTAGTCAGAAGATCTAAGAGTTACGCGATAGAAAGTGAGGCAACTTCTAGGTGAATATAACTGTAGGTATTTAGCGCTGTGCGACCTGAATTGCACTTTATTGTGTCGTAGTAAGTAGCTTTTTATTTAAATGATTTTGCGGAGCGTCCGATCTGTATTAATCTATGACGATAGGTAGTTACCGAACAAAATTCAACCTACCCGAAACTGTAAAAATTTCCCAATCAACTTTGAACCTTATGCGTTAGTGATAAAGTTGAAAATCTATTAAAGAAATTTGACGGATTGTAGTAGGTTGATGTGCTGGCGTCTGTACAGCTTTCGATGTAAAAAAAATAGGTTGCCATTATATTCAATGGCTCGCCGCTGCCATAGTAACCCCCTCTATTGATGTGTGTGGAAAAGAAAACACCCTTATAATATGTTAATCAAATGGCAGTGAATCACTCTTCCTTTCAACATGACAGGTTTACGAAAATAAAAGATAATATATAAGTCCTAAAAAGGTAAGTGCTATTCTGTAAAGTTCACTTGGAATCTCACTCAAGTGAGCGCACACAATTCAAAAAGCGAACTCATTTGTTTTTAAAGAAAAAACATGGCGGATTCACAACGAGAAACCGTTCGAATTTCGAAACTGTGTTGTTTAGAGAATTACGATAGTATTGGCCCAGTGGTAAAGAAGTAAAGAACCGAATCCAACCCAAGCAGTGTCAACCCGCATGGTCGATAACGGCCCACTTCCTCTCACAGAGAGACCATAGGTCCATTAGTGAAAAACAATAAACTGTTTGACATAACATACATCACGCTTGTATTTCCCGAATGGTTGAGCAGAGGTGCATCCATATTACACCTACATTTCACTAATTATGTTCATGTCCCATTAACAAGGGGCGAACTTATTGACATGCTGGTTGAGTTGAAATCATCTCCGAAATAATTTTCCGCACTCTTCATAGTTTGGACACCATGTTCTATTATAATTACATCGGGATACTAACTTACTAGGTACTCAAAAATAACGGTACCATAATAAAACCTTTTTATCACAATACAAAACCTTGGCATTGGTCAACCTTCAATTAAAAATCCGACCACGACAACATAAGACTTGGCACATTTTGTGCAGCCTCCATATTGCAACTGGAAATTCATTATTGCATGAAGTGACGATTTGTTTTTTTTTTGCGTTTTGTCCGCCAAAAACAATTGAATAGTTGTAACTGAAGGCTATTGTTAGTTTTTGTGCATTATGTCTGTTCGTCTGTACCCTTGTATCTCTAAAACGGCTGAACAGGTATTGATAAAGTGTGAAATCTTTTATATTTAGCGCAGATACTTTGCTTTTCTTGTGAACTTGGCATTGTTTTTTTCTTTTATTGACCTTTAATTTATATTCCTACGTAAAAAAATGAACTTGATCTGGTAAAAAGAGTCTTAAATTAGGTAGTTCATTTGCAACACAGCCCCTGCATTTTTTTCATAACAGTTTTGCAGCGTTTTTTTTTTTTGGCTTTGGAAATGAGATTTACAGACATTTCCTTATTTATTTTTCCGTAGATTTGCAGGCGTTTTGTCATAGAGGCATTTTAATCAGCATGCTAGCTACCACATCCCCATAAAATCTTTAATATTTTTCGTAAACTAACACTTCTAAAAAAGATTCTGTTAAGTTTTTTTAAAGGCCGCAGGAATCCGCTGGATGCGGGAGGGGAGGCCTATGTCCAGCAGTGGACGTCTTTCGGCTGAAATGATGATGATGTTTAAACGTTATTTTTATAATTTTTAACCGACTTCAAAAAGGAGGTGGTGTGAGTGGTGTCTCAATTCGACTGCAGGTTTTTTTTTTTGTTTGTTTGTTTCGCGATTACTCCGCCAATTACGAAATGATTTTGATGATTCTTTTCTTGTTTCGTAGGTCATACTTCAGAGGCATACCCATATAAATTGTATTAACTTTGTTTGGGTCGTTTTTGAGTTAACTTCAATAATACGTATTTTTTCCACTTAGTACCACAACTAAAAAGTGAAAAATAAAAACTTTTTATAAAAAAAATAACAGACTTTTTTTGTGAAAAGTTTTTATCAGTTATGTCCATACGTATTTAAAGTGTCACCAAATAAACGATATCTATCTTTCTTTCTAAGCTAACCTTGAGGTCAATAATCACGACGCCATATTGGATTCACTTCATCAGTCCCGAAGGTCAAAAAGGCACACAAAAACATTTACCTTCCTCAATAAATTACAACTCCGAATCAGTTTATTGTTTACGTAGTATAACCGTACAACAGTTTTCGCAATGCTGTGAATCTATGACATTTACAGGTAGGGCAGCCATTGTGGTATTGCACAAATTGCAATACAATACCTCGTCTGAAAACTTGGATTAGAATGGAATGTACAGACGCCAGCACATCAACCAGTCAACCTACTACAATCTGTCAAATTTCTTTAAAAGATTTTCAACTTTATCACTAAAGCATAATGTTCAAAGTTGATTGGGAAAATTTGACAGTTTCGGGTAGGTTGACCTGCTGGCGTCTGTACTATCGAAGAACTTCATATCTAAGCAGTTTGAAAACAAAATCCCGTGAACACGATGACCACATTTGTTACCGCCCGGGTTCTATAGCGGCCGAGCGCTGCAAGCAGATATAGTCCTTACGGTGTATAGATATGATCTTCTTCGATGGTACAGTACAGACCTAAGCATTCTAACCGCGCAATGCCCGCTCGTGATGTGACAGCGTCTTTTTAACACTGATCTTGCATTGTCCAGGGGCCTTATTATGAAGTATTAATGCCATCATTATTCCAGTGTGAAAAAGGATGGTGCTAGCGGCCTTGTATAACTCCGTCTCTCACTCACACTGGAATAATGGTGGCATTAATACGACATAATACGGCCCAGAGCACACATATTTAGCGACTGCCACGTTAAGAGCATTCATCCAAAAACTTGGCAACGTCGCAAATAGCTATCAAATATTTACCTGTTTTGATTAATTTGGCAATATTACTGTACGGAAATAAGAAATATGGTTAACTAGTGAACTAGAATATTAATAATGAATTTAAATTTGAACACTGAATTTGATGTTATAACCGTTTTAGTTGTAAAAAAGGCATTTTGAAATTATCCAAATATTTTTTACATCTAAAACTAAATATTCGGTAACGATATTAATTATTGCATTTCATAATCAATATTTTAGTTCACTAGTTAGCCATATTTCTTATTTCCATACAGTAATATTGCCAAATTAATCAAAACAGCTAAATATTTGACAGCTATTTGCGACGTTGCTCACTTTCTGTATAGAAGCTCTTAAGCCGTTAGTCCCGGCTGTCATTCGTATATCTGTGACAGTCATTACGGGTAATCAGAAGCCTAAGAGTACTTTTTTTATAAAATAAAAGTATAACATCAAATTATAATATCAGCTATCTGCCAGCGAACGTTCCGGCAAAATCGGCTCAGCCGTTTTGGAGATACAAATATAACACAAAAATAATAAAAATATAAAAATGTTTTAAGTAGGTACAGACGCGAGCAGGTCAACCTACCCGAAACTGTCAAATTTTCCCAATCAACTTTGAACCTTTTGCTTTAGTGATAAAGTTGAAAATCTATTAAAGAAATTTGACAGATTGTAGTAGGTTGATGTGCTGGCGTCTGTACCGTATATACTTTCATATTTCTTTAGTAAAAAGCTGTTATTTTGTAATTACGAACAGACACTTCAATTTTATTTATTTGTACAGAGATTGTTGCTATTTTGGTCACCAAACACAACAGCTAATACAAAATTTGACCTTGATGAAAATGGGACACTGGGGATAACCCTATTGTAAGTCGAGTTTAATTTATGTGTTAAAATCGAGTTCATTGCTCCGTTTATAATTTTTCCTAATCTTAGTTTTCGCCCTTCAACCTGTTTCCAAATCTACCCATCCATTTATCTGATATAGTTCGCGTGCGACTGCTAGTCACCGTCTGAGGTACCTATGTGAGCGGTGAGACGGGGGAGGCCAAACTAACTCAGACAAAGGCCACTGCCAATTTTGTCAATGGCGCCCCTCTCCCGTCTCACCGCTTACATACCTCAGGCGGTGACTACCAGTCGCGTATGGAATATAGTCATACAAGTAGACATTTCTACATACGTGTAATAATAGGTATTTGTAAAGATGCTTATATAAATAGAAAATACATTTTGTTTATTTATTTAACCATTTATGTACACACATAAATATAAATAGACAAGAAGAAAAGACCAGAAAAATACGTACAAAGGTGATGCTTATTTCTAAAGAAATCTCTTACAGCATACCTGCGATAGGACAGAGGGTAAAAGAGATGTAGACACCGTGTGTAAGAGTAGAGAGAAAGTAAAATACATAAAATCAAAACAATTCACTCAATAAAATAAGACAAATTATATGAGAATATACTTCCTAACGTACAGACGCCAGCACATCAACCTACTACAATCTGTCAAATTTCTTTAATAGATTTCAACTTTATCACTAAGGTTTAAGGTTCAAAGTTGATTGGGAAAATTTGACAGTTTCGGGTAAGTTGACCTGCTGGCGTCTGTATATACTTACATACAATCATACATACTTCTAAAATAAATAAAATACAAAATAGATACGTACGCAACTATGACGAAGTGGAAAGATTGTGTTCTTTCACTCTTCTTTTAAATATTACTACTACTGATAAGTTTAGTACCTGCGAATGTCTTAAGAGCTGTCCCAAAACACAGATCATTAAATTTGTATCATAGTATTTAATCAGCTGCTTCTTAGAGGGAAGGAGACAGCAATATTTTTCTCAGCATTTTACTTAATCATTCACAAACGATTAAAAGACTACTTGACTTGAGTCACAACACAACTTATGACAGAAGGTTTGGTGGATAATTTGTAAGAAAACAGTGTTAAGAGTCTATAATACCTCGAATTGCTTGGCATGATCCTCCGTTATATCGAAAATACTACAGCATTTATTTATTTATTTAATACTTCAAGCACAGAAATGTACAGAGGCGGACTTAATGCCATAGGCATTTTCTACCAGTCAACCTTTGGGTGATGCAGAGACAAACAGTGGTAGGTGCAATTACGAGAAATTGAGGAATATTTTTAAAGTAACTCATATACTAAAGATACACATATACCTATTACAAACTATTAATATAATATATATGCCTAATTATATATAAATATAAGCACAAATAAATATACATAAATACTCGAATATACTAGAACAAATAAGACAAACAATGGGAAAACATTAACGTTGTAATGATACTGCCAGCTTCTTACGAATGTGCTCGCGAACTTTAATTTTAAAGGATAATCGGTTGGTTGCCATCCTGATTTCCTGGGGGAGCGCATTCCATAGAGAGATAGACTGAACGAAGAAGGAAGAATGAATTAATTTGAAGCATTAATTTTGAAATAAATATATGTTACAGTTGAGGATTAATGTGAAGCACCCACTATGTTTGACAAAAACTCGATTCCATAATATTTATTCTACAGAAAAAAATTACAAGTTAAATAAACCGCTGGTATTCCAAAAATACTATAAATTAGATCATGAAACTTTTCATTATAACTGACCTAAATATAAAGCAGATACTATGTTTTTTTTTTTCAATTTGCTTACTATTATTTTCGCCGTAAAAAGCAATTACCTAAATTATTGGTGCCTTGGAGCCGCCCATTCAGTATCGCTCTCACTCAGTCCGCGACAAGTATGGTGCGAGCGAGATAAAAAGTGAATTTGAGCTGAATTAGTATGGGCTCTTAAATATTGGAAATTTATGGTAGAAATTGAAAAAGCGTTATGCGACTTTTATTTGTTGTAGATATGATTCCTAATTATCGTAGATATTTTTCTATAACTATGATGACTGCGTCCTTGGTCTAGTGGTCGCAAGCACTACTGCTGATCATGAGGTCCTGGGTTCGAATCCCGGGTCGGGTAAAGTATTATTCAGTTTTTCCATCTGGAATTTCTGTAGCAGTCCGGAGTCTGGATTTGTGCCCGGTTGATGGCAATAGACTCGCCCCCTATTACATGGGACGCATACATAACTGGCAAAATGTGCGTGTACTCGTACTATAGGTACATCTCTGTCTAACTCTTCGGGCATTACAGGCGTGTGTAGGGTATGTTAATGAATGTTGTATGTGGGTATGTGAAAATAAACCAGTTGTCACTCGGAATCGCAGTTTCATTCATCGCTTCCCGCTATTATACTTAATAAACACAACTGGCGACGAGGAAAACAATAAAATTCGTGTGGTTTATATCATTTAAGTGTGGGACTTCAAGATGCCTATCGGGAAAATTGAAGAATTTGACCTATCAAGCAAAAAGTGGCTGGCGTATATCAGACGCGTGGAACAATTCATAACCTTAAATGGAATTAAACCAGAGTTACAAGTTGCAACGTTGGTGACATTGGTGGGGGCGGCAACGTATGACCTAATGTGTGATTTATGTGCACCTAATCATCCAGAAAATAAAGCATTTCGTGAATTAGTCAAAATTGTGGGTGATCATCTTGAACCCAAACGTTCCGAAATTGCAGAACGCCATGTTTTTAGACAAAGACGTCAGAACACAGGTGAATCTCTCAGTGAATATCTACAAACACTCAAACACTTGGCCAGTACATGTAATTTCAATACTACACTGGAGGAAAATTTACGCGATCAATTTGTGTCGGGTTTGGCTAGTGATGAAATGAGATCACGCATTTTTGCGGAACCATCGATTACATACAAAAAAGCCGTCGAATTGGCGTTGGCGTTGGAAGCAGCCGAGCGACACTCACAGACCAGCGGTACAAACGCCGCGGGCGCAGCGAACGCGTCGACGGTTGGGACGCGCACGTTTGAGGCGGTGCATCAAGTAGCGACGGCAAAGCGGGCGGGCCGGCCGCCCGAGCGCGGAACTGCGAGCAGCGGCAACTCGTCTACCGAGGGGAGCGCGGCGACATCGCGCTCAACGCGTGCTTGTTGGAGGTGTGGCAGAAACCATCGTCCAGACGTGTGTCGGTTTAAAAATTATTCGTGCGATATATGTGGCCAGAAAGGTCACATTAAAATAATGTGTAAATCGAATAAAAGGCAAGGTGTCGAGTCAAGCCATGACACTTCAACGCGACGTAATAATCATTATCTCGGAAATAGTGATAACGAATCGGAATGTGATTTTTATAATCTAAGCGTGTGCGGCGTTAATGATAAACCGTACATAGTTACGGCGCAAGTGAACGGCAGAAAGATAAGTTTCGAACTGGACACTGGAAGTAAGTTATCAGTTATAAGTTTAGATTATTATAATAGCAACTTTTGTGATTTACCAATAATTAGCAACGATATTTCTTTGTATTCCTACGTCGGTTCAGTTATAGAACCGGTAGGTTTTGTGTCCGTTCATGTTAGTATTGGTGAACATTCAGTCGGAAATCTCAAACTGTATATTGTTAAAAATGGTGGACCACCACTTTTAGGTCGGTCATGGATTACTAAATTAAAAATAAATAAGATTAGTATTGATGAATATTTATTAAATTTAAAAGAAAATAATTTAGTTGAACTATTACAACGTGAATTTCCGACTGTATTTGCTTCTGGGCTTGGAACATGTATAAAAAAAATTACTTTAAAATTGGTGGATACAAACCCCGTATTTATCAAAGCTAGGCCGTTACCGTTGGCGTTACGTAAACCCGTCGAGCGGGAGTTAGAACGACTCGAGGCTGAGGGTACAATTCGAAAAGTTGAGTATTCTGATTATGGCACGCCTATCGTGCCCGTAATTAAAAAAAACGGAGAAATAAGAATTTGTGGTGACTACAAGGTCACAGTTAATCCGAAACTTATGCGCGAACCTTACCCTCTACCACGAATAGAGGAACTGTTCGCGGCGCTGAGTGGGGGTGAACAGTTTTCTAAAATTGATCTCACGCATGCTTATCAACAATTGCTTTTAGAGGAGGAATCTCAGGCATGTACCGCTATAACGACACATATAGGAACATTTGTGTACAATCGCACACCATTTGGACTTACGTGTATTCCAGAAAAGTTTCAGAAATTTATGGAACAAACGGTAAAAGGACTCAAAGGAGTCGCTGTTTTCATCGACGATATAGCATGTACTGGAACGTCCCGTAGTGAACATATTAATAATTTAAAGGCAATGTTGAGTCGCTTGCGTGAGGTTGGTTTGAGGATCAAATTAAATAAGTGCGTATTTATGCAGGATAGTATTACTTATGTTGGGTTTGTTATTGATAAACACGGCTTGCATCCCGATGAGAACAAAATTAAAGCAATCGTGGACGCACCAAGGCCAAATGATATCACGCAGCTCAAGTCATTTTTAGGTATGGTGAACTACTATGCAAAGTTTATTTCCAACTTAAGTTCAATATTATATCCCTTACATAAGTTATTGCGAAAAAATGCAGAGTGGATTTGGTCGCATGATTGTGACGACAGTTTTAACAAAGTTAAAAAGGCTATTTCAGGTAGCAAAGTATTAGTACATTACAACCCGGAACTTCCATTAGTATTAGCAGTGGATAGTAGTTCTTACGGCTTAGGTAGTGTGTTGTCGCATAGATACCCCAATGGCGAGGAACGCCCCATATGTTTTGCATCGCGAACGTTAAATTCGGCAGAGCGCGCCTATAGTCAATTAGATAAAGAGGCGCTGGCAATTATTAGTGGAGTCTTAAAACACCATCAATATCTTTATGGTCGATCTTTTATAATTAAAACAGACCATAAACCTTTGACATTTATTTTCGGTCCCAAGTTCGGTTTGCCGCAGACTGCGGCAAGCAGATTACAAAGGTATGCTACAAAGTTAGCAGCCTATGACTTCACTATAGAATTTGTAAAATCTAAAGATAATTATAACGTGGACGCATTATCACGCTTGCCACTGCCCTATGAACGTAAAATACAAACGGGACACGATACGGTGTCATATATTAATTATGTAGAACAATCAATTCCTATTAGAGCAAAAGACGTTTCGAACAAAATACAGGAAGATGAGGTTCTTAAAAACATTTATTATTATATTATTAATGGCTGGCCAGCAGTAGTTACACGAAGTGAAGAAAAGCCTTATTTCTATCGAAAGGACAGCCTTACTATCGACAGAGAGTGTATATTATACAATCACAGAGTGGTAATTCCTAAGGCACTTAGGCAGCAAATTCTACAAGAATTGCATGAGGGACACTTAGGGGTTGTCAAAATGAAAAATTTATCTCGAAACTATGTTTACTGGCCACAATTGGACAATGAAATTGAAACATTGTGTCGAGAATGCAGTGCATGCCTACAACAGCGCGATGCGCCGGCGCGTGCTCAGTTGCATCCGTGGGCTTTTCCTACACGACCGTGGCAACGATTAAATATTGACTTTGCTATATTTCAAGGTAAATATTATTTAGTGACGGTAGATGCACACAGTAAATGGATAGAAGTTCAAAAAATGTTAGGAACTAATGCAAACTCCACTATAAATAAGTTAAGAGAACTTTTTGCACGTTTTGGAATGCCTTCACATATAATTAGTGATGGAGGACCTCCATTTAGCTCGTTTGAATTTACTAACTATTTAAATAAAAACCTAATAAACCACACAATCACAAGTCCATATCGACCAGCTGGGAACGGGGCGGCTGAAAATGCAGTAAAATCAGTCAAACGGGCAATGAAAAAGGCAATACATGAAGGCAAAGATGTAGATACTGCCCTCTCGAAATTTCTGTTTCAATATCGCAATTGTGAGCATGCCACTACCGGAGTGGCACCAGCAGTAGCTATGTTTGGTAGAAGATTACGAGGTCGATTGGACATTATAAAACCGTCCACTGAGCGTGCAGTGGAGTCATCTGCAGAGAGAGCGGGGCGCGCGCGGCCTGGCACTGAGCGGCACGTGGAGCCGGGCGAGCATGTGCTGGCGCGGGACTACCGTGCTCGCGCTGACAAGTGGGCAGCAGCTACTGTGCTTGCACGGACTGATCCACTCACTTATAAAGTACGCGTGTCTGATGGACACGAGTGGACGCGTCACATCGATCAATTATTACCACTTAAGAAACGATACTCTAGACATTCCATAACAAGTAACACAGATAAGCCCGTAACTGAGATTGATATTTCTGAATCCAGTCCGGAAAATCAAATTCAGAACACTTCATCATCAAGTGAAAAAGAAACTTATCATAATCAACAAGAACTAGACGTTAATACGGCTGTCACTCCCAAAAATTTCACAGCAGAACCAGTTCCGATTTCTGATTTAGAAAATGTTAAACTAAAGCGTAAATGCTTATACCAAGGCAAATACGCAAAGTAAATAATAATAATAATTTAAAAAGAAATGTAAGTAACATTACACATTGTAGATATAAGATTATGCTATATAAGTAAGATAAGTATAGTAGATATAAGATTTAATTACAACGTAAGATAGACAAATGTAACTTCATAGTACAAAGGCAGTGCACTTGGTGGTTATTTTGTTCATACATTTCTCTCAACTATTAAAAAAAAAAAAAAAAAAAAAAAAAAAAAAAAAAAAAAAAAAAAAAAATCACCACAAGGTACACTACAAACGATGCTAAACAAAATTATTGTGAACGACATTTTCGCTGGTGCATCATAGACTGCGCGGCCAATGATCACAATTCTTTCCGTTAAAGATCATCATTATCTTGTGTTTTGCTTTTTACTTCAAACCTAATGGCAGTACTTTTTTTTATTAAAGCTAATGTAAGTAATGTTTTAAAAGGGGGAGGTGTAGGGTATGTTAATGAATGTTGTATGTGGGTATGTGAAAATAAACCAGTTGTCACTCGGAATCGCAGTTTCATTCATCGCTTCCCGCTATTATACTTAATAAACACAACTGCGTGATGCTATCATATGGTTTCCATTACAATCGTATAAAATAAAATATTTCTAAAGTACTAACAGACGCCATAAAAACGCGCCGTAATATTTTATTTTATGGATACTGCATTTTAATACGCCATAAAACATATTTGCTGTCAATTTTATGTAAAAACAGCGGCGGTATGTATTGTTTATTTTCTCACGCTTATTAGAGCCTTGTTAAAAGGTTGAAATATTGATTTTTATCGTTATGGTATTGGTTGGGTCAGTGACAGCTCGGCCTGAGTCAACACAACCCGAATAATAATATCAGATATTTCACTCCTGACTACGGTGATTTGTAAGGTCAGGAAGAAAATCGATATAATAATAAAAACATTACGAATTTAATTTTGTTTTCTTTAGGTTTTGGTTTTTTATTTAAATACAAAGCAGGAAAATATAATTACCTACAACGCCTATTTCAATTATGATACCAAAGCACAAGTTTTTTTTTTTTTTTTTAATTGACTGGACTTAAAAAGACAAGCGATCCTTTGCTAAGAAAATCACACACATCGGTCATCTGACGACAATAGAAAAAAATTCTATCTCACTCTCACACGCACATCAAATTTACAATACTCTAGAACATAAAAGACGAGAACGCGATTTCTGCGATTCTGATTTCTGCTTAGATGAATAATTTTTAAATTAATAAAAACAGTATTTATTGCAGAAAAAGTTCATAGAAATTTTATTGTATTTTTTAATTTAGTCATAGTAATAAATAAATACTTAAATTCTATCAATAAGTTTAAATCTTACCTACTAAACCTACTTCTATCAATAAATTAAAGATACTTTTCATGCCGACGGTATACACCAGTTTTTTCGACGTTTTGACGACGTAGTATACTAGTATTATATATATTTATGTTTTAGCTATCGGGTCCACATAATTTTCTTTTTTGTAAAATCTTGTATACCTCTCTGTAACCACTGCATTCTGAAATGATCTAAGTAACTTTGTTGGAGCCGGTACCAAAAGTACAGGTTCTGTATCGATAATTAGCGGACCTTGCCATTTCGGTACCTGTGTACCGTTTGCAGACGGATACCGGTACTCCACCAAATACCGGTACCAAATTCAGGTACCCGGCGCGTACTATAAATCTCATATTTGTACGAGGAACCTCGTACGGTTGGCGACCATGCAGTATTTTTTCTAATGCCTGTTAGCTATCCTTTTCATTTACTGTATCTGTTTTCTCACTCTAACTTACGGAAATATTATTTTGGTACCGGAACATTACTGATACTGATTAGATATACCATTAGTACAGGTACTACGTCTGGTACCGGTACCGGTATTTCAAGCCCCGTCCTTTAATTGCGTAATACACGATCAATCAGAATCTGAATCGTTTTGAAGCAGATTGCTAATCCATTGCTTCATAAGTTCGACAAAAAATTCTGCTCGACAACGTAAATAACGCAATGAATGTTGTTGAACTGTCAAAATGAAACTGATTAGTCGCAATTGTTTACGAAAATGTGTTGTGTGAAATTAGTCAGTAAAGAACAGCAGAGGAGTAAAAAATAACAGGTTTAAAAATAACAGGTTTCACTTTTTAGTATCGAGCCCGGGTCAAGTTGACAGTGCACCAGAAATGGTTCGAAATCACTTGACACTTCGCATGACACTTTACTGTTTGCCAAATATTGGTTCAATATTGGGCAATATCTTTCTTATACTTGTCCTACCTGTTCCATGCCTGTTCTACGCAATATTCCCACGTACACAAAGACAATGGTTCACAAAACGAGCTAGATTCAGCCATTGTGCCGCCGCTGATTACGTTCCGACGTTATTCTGTCCGAACACCTGTATGTTATGAACCGATTGAGCTGAATTTCAGATGAAAAGCCAAGTTAGAAATGATTTTAAGAGTATCTAAACAGTACCTACGTATAGTAACGTGGGCTCCAGAGAAACCTCACCTCCTTGCATTGTTTTTTACATTGCTAGGCTAGGGGTGAAGTTTCTCTAGAGCTCACTGTACTTACTAATTCCATGCCTACCACACAACCGATAAAAATTCAAAATTCAAAAGTCATTTATTCAAACTATGTTGAGAATCAGCACTTTTCGGACGTCAAAATTACATAAGACAGTCCCCCAAAACGCCCACCCTTCACCACTTCCTAGTGCTTTAGCTGGGAAGAAGAAGTGGCGCAACAAACTCCCCAGCAGCACAGCTGTCTGTTCAGTTAGAAAAAATGATTCTATATAATAGTATGCAAAATGATATTTACATTACGCAACACAAAACATTATTTAAATTATAAAATTAATAGCCATATGACAGCTAGCACACGCCAATATACCAACCAAAAACATCGAGAACTATACTCAAGCAGAAATAAAAATAACTTAACGAAAACAATATCTAAATAAAAAGCCTCCAGGCATAAAGGGCGTGCCCGCTTACATATAGTTGTACTAGAAGTTATAATTGATAAACTAGGACCATCGAGGTAAATTAAAAAATATCGAGGTCGCGAATCGCGCACTTGGTCGGCTAGTTGGCCGTTGCGGTTTCTATACTTTACCTGGTCGGTGCGACCACTAGTCGTGGTCGTGGCCGTCTGGTGCGCAAGATCTCTAATTCTACTTAATGTTGAAAATGCGAAAGGTTGGATGTTTCATACTCTGGCACGCTCTAACTAGGGTTGCCAACTTTTTTATATCAAATATAGTATTTTGGAATAAAATGCATATTTTTTGCTACTATGAACATTTTGACACTAAATTTATGTTGCAAAATACAGTTAATTCAGCTTATAAGATATTAATACTAGCTCTATTGCGAATAATTGCGGTCATCTCGCCGTTTTGTATTGAAATGAAAATATTGTAATTTCGCCTACTATCATTTTTTCTTTAGAAATATAGTATTTAGGCCTCTAATGTAGCAGGGTACTATATTATTGGGTTGGCAACGCTAGCTTTAACATCCGAACAAATTTGGATACAATTTGGCACACATGTAGACTATGATCTGGACATATTGTGATACTTTTCATCAGACCTGTTAGTACCTCCAGAATGCGAGAGAAACCGCGGGCAACATCTAGTTCATACCCAAAATAGCCTATGGGCTATATCGATGATTATTTTATTATTATTAGCTAATAGCTTAATGATCGCATTGACAGACAAACATCAGGTATTTGTGTATCTCTTGGCCTTCTCTGTGAATGCGAACCGAACACATGCAGATAAGCAGAACGTGGTTCAAGGTATAAGTGACAGCGGTTTAAATTCAGATTTTTACCTATTATTTAACAAAGATGATGCCTGGGTCAAAAAAAACTATTTAGTCCGTCAGTTGGATAATAAAAAAATATTAGACCCGTATTTTTTGCTTTATCATATTAATCAAAAATGACTTAGATAAAAATGCATTAGAGTTGAGGAGTGGGGGTTGATACGTCACAAATAAGTATGAAATCTACATACTAGTGACGTCATGGCACATTTTATCTCAATGTATTGCCGTAATCTTTTGAAAACGTAAAAAAAGAAAAAATACGTGTACGTAATTTTTTTATAATCTATAAAGATGGAAAAAAAATTTGTTTAGTCATCAGCCTTATTTGCTGAAATGTTTTGTTTTTTTAGATTTAATTTGACTAACTGCAATGTTGCAAGGATAGCTGTATTATCTATACTTTCTGGTTGGCAAATTACTACGATAGTATCCTACAAAAAATGCCTTACTATGAAAATTTGGTAACCACCACCTATTCCATATTTAAAACCTTGTTTCCAATTGATTTTATTTCCACTTAAACAAATGTCAACTTTATTTTAGTGATGATTAGGTTGATTTCAGAACAGTCAGAACTATTGATCCAGTCCTAAAAGTTGTAACGCAAACTGAACTTTATATGTGGGTATTGCAGTTACTTTTCGTAATTTGCAACACCAAAACATTTGGATTTGCCGGTGCATTTTCAACCTTTGAGAAAAAGTTGCGTAATCCAATTCATTTTCGAACATAAAAATAACATGAAAATCTCCGCACTCTCTCCGCTTTTAACCGAGCCCACAACCCATCACACAATACAAAGTAGATAATAGCCGATCTGGTTCCAGCGTTCGTCCCATTGTGCCGCAGTTAGGGCAGACGAATTTCTGGTACCTTTGTATGCCTTGACATCATTCTCATTGAGATCATCATCCAATTGACTGACTGCGGCTATGGCCGTAAGAAATGGTAATGTGATCTTCTTTTTATCGACACGAACTCTATGTACTCAATTGTTTATTGCATATCATAATGTTATGTTAAAAAAAACTGGCCAAGTCTGAGTCGGACACGAGTGGTTCTGTACCGAATTAAGAGGGAACAGGGCCTGCGAAGAATTTGAAAAATAGGTATTTGAAAAAACGATTGCCGTCGTCTTACCTCAAGTCTGCCTCCATAGAGTGCGATAGGGACAGGTACAGCAAAAATTGACGAGATCGACGTTTCGTATTCCCCTTTTTTCTCCTCGAAAACAGTCGATTCAATTATTTTTTACATATTTTTTTAAAGAAAGAGTATGTCTAGGTTTATATAATTTTCTTTTATGTTAAAAACTTTTCGAATTTTTCTGGTAGTTTACAAAACATGCTCCATTTTTACCGCCGTGATTAGAGGATCACGGCGGTAAAAATGGAGCATTTTTTTTAATATGACGTATAAAAGTGATTGCAATATACTATTTACAGAATAAACAATTTCATTTCATTTCGTTTCATTTCCCGAGGCGTCATTCATGATCATCTGAAACTCTTTCCTGTCGGTTTTTGGGAATTTCGGTAAATTACGTGAGCTCCAGGCTAGAAACAGACATAATTCTATGATAAATGATTTTATGGGTTATTGAACCCCATCTCGAAGAGAACCTGTATTCCAGCAGCGGACATAATAGGCTGTTGTTCATGCATGCATGCATAAATGGTGAGCTTTTTTAATAAGCATAATTTTTCTTGAGGTCCGGTGCAATAGGCTCGCCCCCTATTACATGGGACTTAAACATAACTGGCGAAATGTTGGTGTAGGTACTATAGATACACCTCTGCCTAGCCCATCGGGGAGTACAAGCGTGATGTTTTAATGTTTGTCTAAATGATTTTATTTCTGTGAGTTCAGCGTTTCCTATCTGACTACTCTGAGAAGAAAGGTCGAAACAAACTCAGAGGGCACAGTCTCTTTTAAAGTTCAGACATAATCTTGGTCAGATCATATGAAGACCATGTAGATTGGTGTCTGAAATTATCTTTTGAGTAAAGAACCACACACATTTGAGTCGACCCGTCCAGTCAGTGCACACATTTGTCAGCAAATCATTTGTAAGCATTTGTAATCGTGCAGCTCAACTCAAAATTTAAGGAGCTCAACGATTCGACGAACAATACCAAAAAGAGGAGATATTTAGGGTTCCATACTTGAAGAGTGCCAAACGAAACCCTATGACTAAGCCTCCGCTGTCCATCCGTCTGTCTGTCAGCGGGCTGTATCTCATGAACCGTAATAGGTAGAGAGTTGAAATTTTCACAGATTGTGTATTTCTATATCAACAAATAATAAAAATTTAAAAAGTTACTAATTTAAGCCCCCTTAAATTATTTTCCCATACAAGACAAGATTTTCGCCGTTTTTTGCTCGATCTTAAGGGGGAACAGGGCCTGCAAATCTCCTTAAATTTTGAGTTGAGCTGCACGATTACAAATGCTTACAAATGATTTGCTGACAAATGTGTGCACTGACTGGACGGGTCGACTCAAATGTGTGTGGTTCTTTACTCAAAAGATAATTTCAGACACCAATCTACATGGTCTTCATATGATCTGACCAAGATTATGTCTGAACTTTAAAAGAGACTGTGCCCTCTGAGTTTGTTTCGACCTTTCTTCTCAGAGTAGTCAGATAGGAAACGCTGAACTCACAGAAATAAAATCATTTAGACAAACATTAAAACATCACGCTTGTACTCCCCGATGGGCTAGGCAGAGGTGTATCTATAGTACCTACACCAACATTTCGCCAGTTATGTTTAAGTCCCATGTAATAGGGGGCGAGCCTATTGCACCGGACCTCAAGAAAAATTATGCTTATTAAAAAAGCTCACCATTTATGCATGCATGCATGAACAACAGCCTATTATGTCCGCTGCTGGAATACAGGTTCTCTTCGAGATGGGGTTCAATAACCCATAAAATCATTTATCATAGAATTATGTCTGTTTCTAGCCTGGAGCTCACGTAATTTACCGAAATTCCCAAAAACCGACAGGAAAGAGTTTCAGATGATCATGAATGACGCCTCGGGAAATGAAACGAAATGAAATGAAATTGTTTATTCTGTAAATAGTATATTGCAATCACTTTTATACGTCATATTAAAAAAAATGCTAGATGAGTTCGGCGTTTCCTATCTGACTACTCTGAGAAGAAAGACCGAAACTAACTCAGAGGTCACAGTCTCTTTTAAAGTCCAGACATAATCTTGGTCAGGCCGTATGAGGACCATGTAGATTGAAATGGTCTTTTGAGGAAAGAACCACACAGATTTGAGTGGACCTGTCCAGTTAGTGCAAGCATTTCTTAGTAATCGTGGAGCTCAACTCAGAACTCGAAACGGGTCCTATTAGAAACGGGTAAGAAGACAAGACAGAAAAAATCACATCAGCACACTATAAATAAAGAATACACACTGACTTTTCCTTATACTCAAGAGCGATTCAAATCTATTCATTTTAACATATGAAATCTGAAGAGTTTGTTTTTTTTGTTTGTTTAGATGCGTTAATCTCTGGAAGTACTTGGGGAAGGTCGTCGACCAAGCACACCCTCGACCATGCATAGAATATTTTAAGGTTTGGTTAAGTGCTATTTGAGTTAGGCTAGAACTGTGCCCATTTAACATGAATTTTAGGTCAAAAGAATATTAGGTATACCATCTGAACATTACATCAAATGAACATTATACCTTTTGATCATTAGCACAAATGTTGTTATAGCAAATAAATATTCGACGAACTGAAAATTCTGTCAAACGATATTATACTAAGTGATGATTTTCTTAAACGTTGTTCGATTTAGTAATATTGTATCAAACGTTGTTCGACCAAACAAGGGTGAACCCTTGGGGAAAGCTATAGGCTATGTAACATCACGCTAGGACCTTTAGGAGCTGAGCAAAAGAAAAAAAGTCATAAAGAACGAAGTAATGGCGCGGGCGGGCGATGCGATGCGACGTGGTGAGTCGCGGGCTGAGGGAGTTTTATAAAAATGTTATGTTACTCCACTGTGTATCTTACGACTTCCACGAGAGCAGAAACTACATAGTTTATAAATAAGTACCGATCATTCTTAACTCGATTCTTTATCGTTATGGTTAAAGTGCTTCCCGTCTCAACAAGGACGAAACTTTTATGATTCAAAACCCCGTGCTTTTGGTTTCCTAGAACCTAATTACTAACCCTTTTTTTGGGTGGGAAATTATCAAATAACTTCTCCCGCTCTGGGCGGAGCGGGAGGGCGTGTCAGACTCTTACTAACTAAAACCCACCCGTGTTCCTTCAGTTGTCTGTACGTTGCCAGGGGCCACGGTATCCCTTTCGGACCTTCCCGCAACCCCGGCAGACCTAATTACTATCCTCCTGTCTTTATTTCAATTTATTTGGGGTTGACAAATCAGATCCTCTTCTTCCACGCAGTCATCTCATTCAGCCATCATCTCAGTCTTAAAGGACCGACTTTTAATGATTTTATACTGAAGATCACGTCGAAACGAGTAATGATAATGATTTGGAAAAAATATGTAATAAGCTAAATTCATGCCATTACCAGGAAAAGAACAGCGTCAATAATGGGTAGGTTGCGCAGAAGCTCCAACAACATCCTAAAAACATTATCAGATAAAGTGGACAGTCCCTTTATAAGGCACTGCGTACGGAGGCACGTGCCAACGTGTGTTGGGCCACGTCAGTTTTAGTTGTTTAGTTTTAAAAGTTTACTAACATAGTTTTTAAGTCATTGTTACTAACACTATATGGATTGTATGTACTTGTATGTGTAGTCCGAAATAAAGAATATATATATAAATTAGAGCATTTTTTTAATAACTTAATATAGGAATATTTTAGATTATATTACATAGTGAAATCAATTTGTAAAGTTATGTCTAACGCGGATAAAAAACTGAGAATCACGCAAAATCTACCAAGCGTATTTTTCTGAAACCTTCACCATTTTAAAGATAATTGAATTATTGATCTTTTAGTATACGTGTTTTATTAAAAATACCTTTTAATTTATGTAGATAGGTATAATAAATTAATAATGCGTCTAATTTGGGACAGCGCTCCTTGATGGGCGAGTCCTATTACTGGCTGGACGTACGACGCGTTGCGTAAGATCAGCACAGAACACACAAGTTAACAACTCAAGGTCACTGGCATATATCGGCGTCTTAAGCTTGAAAATCGTTGATAGCAAGTTGCTTCCTCAGCGGTGGTGGGACAGTCAGGCGTCTTAATAATCAGGCTTTTAGAAACCGAGTTTGTTTGTTCGAGTTAGCGAGCGTGGCAGTCGTGGTAACGCTTTGGAGGTCAAATTCCATTCTCGGGTCAGGCACAACAATCTGGGATATAGGTAACAATAGTAACAATATAATATCGCGCCTGTAATCTCGAAGGGTTAGGCAGAAGTGTACCTATAGTACACCCATATTTCGCCAGTCATGTTTAAGTCAACTTAAGACAAATCCAGATTCCGCGCTGTTACTTAGAATATCCTAATGGAAAAACCAGGGACCATTTGGGTTACCCATTGAAAGGGTTTTCGATTGGGTTTTTCTAAGCAGTTATTAAAAAACCCATACGATGTGGGTAACTCATTTGAACGGCTTAATTTAAGCCATTCAAATTTCCGTTGCCCATTGAAAGGGTTTTCGATAGATATATCAACACCTCATGCTCAGAGTAGTGCTTACGACCACTAGACCAACGAGGCAGTAACAATATCTCGTTTTTTTTTAATATTTATCAAATGGCATTCTTTTTATCGATATTTTCATCGCATTTCATTTCGGTTATGCAATCCAGAATTTCCATAGTTAGGCTTCACATACACATTGGGACGATCGGTACGATATTATACTGTTTTTTTTATTTTTTTGACAAGGCAGTTTTTAATTGGATTTTTTTTTCAACCGTATAGACAGGGGGATGTTGCCGTTTAATTCCTACTTTTTTTTCGAAAAAAAAATCTTACAGGACAGCGCCGTGTTACAGGGCCTTACCATTATGCTTTATGGGGAAGAACGGGGTAAAATGGAACATAATATTTTGTTAAATGTTATTTAATAACCTACGTTTCCGATTTTAGAATACTGGCCATGAATCATGGCCGGTCTGAACATAGGCTCTACGAATTTTCGCGCATGTTCTCTAACACACATTCAGCTCATGTCACCATTTGGCTCCTAAAAATGTTGGATTTTCACGTATTCTTTGCCGTTCTTCGTATACGAGATAAAATCAGTAATTATTACTAACTTCAATTTAACTCTTCGAAAAATTTATATACTTACATTAATTACATTCTACATTACTTCACAGTTTAATATGAAAAATGTTATGTTTCAAAATATTTTCCCATGCCATTGTGTCAAAGTTTTTAAATAATATTTTTCTACTGAACTTCAAACAAGTTTTTAGTTTTACTAATTTATTTTATGTTACGAAACTAGTTTGAACTTCGCAGGTATCAATTTCGATACTTAGTAGTATTTTATAGAGGTAAAATTTGTGAGTTTGCACATATGTAGGGGCTCATCTTCGGAACTACTGATCCGATTCCGATTTTGTTTTCACTAATATGAAGCCACAGTATTGCAGTCTCATAGGATATAGGTATTTTATGTTAAAAGAAGAAATTTCAAGCTAACGAAGTCACGGACAGAAGCTTATCTGTTAAAAAAAAATACAATATAATAATATTTACTTAAGTACTTATATGTTAATTTATTACGTTATACGTGTAGGTTTATTTCAATATTTTAGTTTAAGACTATGCATATTTATATTTTTCTCTTCTTGTTCTCACACACTATTGTCTACATTTCTTTCCCATTTCTCCTATCGCAGGTCTGCTGGAAGAAATTTCTTAAGAAATAAGCAGTACCTTTGTACTCATAATTATGATTATGTCTTATCTGTATCTATTTTTCTGTGTGTACATAAATAATAAAATAAATAAATAAAAGCAATGTCGCAAGTCCAAATCCGGTCACGATTTTACAATCGCGATTCAAACTAAACTTGTTTTAATATAATGCAGCTAACATTATTATAAAATATTAAGAAGATGATGAGTCATGAGCTAATAATAAATACAAGGCATAAAAGATATCTCTCGTACCATAACAATAGTATGAACGCGAAATGGGTATCATTAGGTAACCCATACCTGAGGCGTTGATAGTAAACATAGGAATGTATTAATAACTTCGACAGTGATTGAGGCGCCACCTGTTATTAATCAATAATCAACTACAAGTGCAAGTTTGACAAAGTCTCTACCAACTTTTTTCTATATAATTTTATTATAGTTGTACTTACCTGGTAAGAAATGATTGTAAAATAATACAGAGTTCATAATTAAAAGAACATTGCGTATTTTTTATTAATCTCCGCTCACCTAGACAAAAACCGTACGAGGAAATTAAAATGATGTCGGGTTTATGACGTCAAATTTAAAAAGGTAGCACAAAAGGTTTTAAACGAAAATAATAACATAAAACACAAAAAAAAATAACAAAAACTTTTGGCCAGGCTAACACCGTATGCAAATTCCACGAATTCCAATGTATGG
Organism: Xanthia icteritia; assembly: GCA_949128155.2. Classification (NCBI taxonomy): domain Eukaryota; kingdom Metazoa; phylum Arthropoda; class Insecta; order Lepidoptera; family Noctuidae; genus Xanthia; species Xanthia icteritia. The sequence goes on along the minus strand of OX421959.2, from coordinate 6,405,032 downwards.
TCATAGACCCTAATAGCGTGCATTGAATAGCAATCAACTGTCAAATGACCCTTTTCATATAGAAAGTCATACTCACTTAGAGGGGATAATCCAGTTATCACATCCATTTTTCTAATAAAACACAAACTACAAATGTTCTTTTCACTTTAAATGGATGTTTCAATCTGTCACCCATTTCTTTGACACTATTTTGCACATAAAACCAATTTAACAAAAGTATGTTCGCACATTATTAATGGTTATTGTTAACAAATGTCACTGATTGTACATTTTTTTCCCGTATTTATGATTAAATCACTAGACACTATCACATTGGTTTCATTCACCCGAGGTTTACAGGTCGAAATGACAATCACTTGCGTTCCCTTTACAAATTACGAACAAAATCTTCTCAAAAGCCAAGTAAAACTTTGTTTTTATCAAACAGAAGTGATTGTTGAAGGTTTATCTATTATAATATCACGCTAAAATCACATATATTTCTTCTCCGAATCACACACGACACAAAAACATGAGAAACGTCACTCTACTAAACAGCCAAACAGGTTTTGTTTTTTTCTTCTCGATCAAGTCCTTACCACGTGACAGTATCGACTATTAGACCGCAGTTCGGCTGCGAATCGCTAGATGGCAGCACATGCGGCGTAAGAAATCAGAGCCGAAAGTAATTAAATACAACCGACAGGTTTATAGATTATTTCTTCACGTGAATCAACCATGGAAATTTTATAGGCATATTGAATATTTTCGTATGAAATGAATTTCACTTTATGTTGATTAGAAAAATTCGCGATAACGCACGGGCGACGACTTTTGGTTGTACGGTTTTATGTAAGGCCATCTGTTTTTACGAAATTAACAGATTTTAATCTGAAAATTAAAATGAGCCAAAGACTTGTAAAAAAAGACTGAAAAAGTAAAGAATTTATTTTTGTAGAAAGACTTATTAGCTCTAAGCTCTCGAGATCTTGTTAGAAACTGAGATGTGTAGAGTAAAATCTTAATTCCACTGGATTTTTTTTCCTTTTTTTGACAAATTAAAGCATTAATTATGTAAGTATGTGTAGGTCGGAAATTTTAATTGTAATCGGAAAACGTAGAATAACAGACTGTGAACAATTAAAATAGACTAAATTTGTGAGTAGCCGTGTGTTATGTAGTTTATGCAACTATGTTTTTTAAATAAGTAACAAAACAAAATATTCAAATCAAATAATTTATTTCTTTGCAAACATGGGTATAGAACATAGGTGTTTTTATAATACTGTTCTCCATATTTTACCGTCACGTGGGCATGAAAAGGTTTACAATTTAAAATAAGCAAATAACAAATAAGCGGAAGATCATTGGAATTTACAAAAAAAAAAAAAAATGTTAGTGTGGTCACAGCAATAAAAAATATAAAATAAGACTATATGATGTCAAACGGAAACAAAAAGTAAGTGAACCACGATCATAATAATAATTGTCAATCAGTCATTGTCATTGTTAATATTTTAATTAAATAGTAATGACCCACAAAAATACCACTGGTCCGTTTACTCCCTAACTCACCCCTACGATTTTCACAATGTAATAATAGGTACCTACACGTATTTAATTTTTTTTTCATTTTTAAGACAGAACAGGGCCTGCGAGGAATTTGAAAAATAAGTATTTGAAGAAACTATTAATTGCCGTCGTCTTATCTCAAGTCTGCCCCTGTTGACTGCGATAGGGATAGCTACAGCTCAGACTAATAATATCATTAAAAAAAAATACGAAGTCGAAGTTTCGTATTCCTGTTTTTTCTCCTCGAAAACTGAACCGATTCAATTATTTTTTACATTAAAATTTTAAGAAAGAGTATGTCTAGTTTCCTATCATTTTCTTTTATGTTAAAAACTTTTCGAATTTGTCTGGTACTCTTCTAATCACGGCGGTAAAAATGGTGCATTTTTGTAATTTTTGGAGGGGCATATTTTCTTTACTGATAAGTTGCTGAAAAAAAGGAAATAACAAGAACGTGACTACAGCAGACCTTGATTTTATGAAAAAACATGATTGCTCTAGAGGCATTATTCAGGAAGAAAAAAGGGTAGGTACTTAATACATTTTTATGGAGAATCGCAGGCCCTGTTCCCTCTTAAGAAACCTACAAAATATTAATATTGATTAATCCATACCTTAATCAATATTAATATTTCGTAGGTTTCTTAGTAGCACGTAACGTTCTGTTGTTTCTGCCTACCCTTATAGGCGTAAGTTTATGTATGTTTGTACGGATATGTACCTTCTAGCATCCTACAATACACGATAAATCACCATCTGAATCATTTTGAAAGAGATTGCTAATCCATTGCCTCATAAGTTCGAAATAAAAACTGCTCAACAACGTAAATAACGCAATGAATGTTGTTGAACTGTCAAAATGAAACAGATTAGTCTTAATCGTTTACGAAAATATATTACAGTAAAATCGCCCATCATTGCCCATAGCGGATATCTTTGCCCGAACACAAAAAATCTTGACTCGTAAGTAAAATTTACAATTCAAGATTTTAGTAATTTTTCGTATTCAGGCAAAGATATCCGCTATGGGCAATGATGGCCGGTTTAACGTTACAGCCGCCAGCACATCAACCTACTACAATCTGTCAAATTTCTTTAATAGATTTTCAACTTTATAATTAAAGCATAAGGTTCAAAGTTGATTGGGAAAATTTTACAGTTTCGGGTAGGTTCCTGCTGGCGTCTGTACGTAATTAGATAGAAGGTTTATTAAAGGTGTGTCTCTCAAAATGTGTTATGTCCGCCAAGGAGCGTCACTGAGCGAGTATTAATTATATAAAATATTACTTTCTTTGAAATTTCTTTAATATGTAGCTCTTGTCTTGCCGACAAAATGAGTATCTGAGCCATTCCGACATAATTAGTTTCTATTGAATGCAGTTTTTTTTTATGCACAGACGCCAGCAGGTCAACCTACCCGAAACTGTCCAATTTTCCCAATCAACTTTGAACCTTAAGTTTCAGTGATAAAGTTGAAAATCTATTAAAGAAATTTGACAGATTGTAGTAGGTCGATGTGCTGGCGTCTGAACTGTTTAGTTCTTATGCTTAAAAAAAAAATATAACGGAGTCAATTGTTGCTAATATATCTGATTAAAAAATTTAAAATAAGAAGCAAAACAGGCAATTTTAGCGTCCCCTCCTGTCGTTAACCCTAACTAACCGATGTTCATGGTTTTTTAAGACACCTCAGCGTTTTTTATGAGTTTTTAAAGAAAACTGCTTTTTTTTTAAATTATAACATTAATTTTATAAATAATCTTATTGTAGTTCAGACGCCAGCAGGTCAACCTACCTGAAAATGTCCAATTTTCCCAATCAATTTTGAGCCTTATACTTAAGTGATAAAGTTGAAAAAAAAAGAAATTTTACAGATTGTAGTAGGTTGATGTGCTGGCTTCTGTACAATAAAATTATTAAAATAATGATAATCAAATTAGCATCAAGGTGGACATTCCACTGTACTCACCACTGTTTTATTTCCTTTCAATGGTACAAAACTACCAAAAAAAGTTATTTCATTCTCATGGTAACGTACCGTTATTATGGTATTTGTTTTTTTAGACTATGGCTTTTTGCAGGTGACCAGGTGACACGGTCGTGGCTGCTTAACCGGACTGTCCTGTGGTTGCCTTTAGTTTCTACACTAAGAGCCTCCAGCCAGGAGGATATATATAAACTATTCTAGGTTACAAGCTAAACGAACGCTCGCTTAGGGCACCCGGCTTAGGGCGTTCGCTGAGGGGAGGACAGCAAGTATTGGGACAGGCTGGATCAAGGAGTGATCATTATTATTAGTAGGGGAATTTAAAGCTACACGCTCAGCTGCGACACGGGCTGGCGTTTCATCGGACAAGGGTCGGGGGGGAGTATTATTTACTCGGGGTCGCGCACGCGGTGGACCTCTGCGGCGAGGTCGGAACGACGGGTGTTGGGTGTATTTGTGCACTGTACTGGTGGCCCTATTAGACTCCTGGAGGAGTGTGACTGGATCATCGGGATCGGAAAGAATATGCCGTGGACGGCGAAGTCGACTGATGGTCGAGGGGGTATAATTGGCCGCAGCAACAATCAGAGGGTTGCGGTGCAAGGCGGCGGAGTCAAAGTAACGCTTGGACATGCGTTTGAGAAACTGGTGGATGGCTGGGAGTTTAAGATCGAGATGGAGCATCTCGTTTCTGACACTCCCGTGGCTCTACGGAGGAATCGGTTTTGAGTTATTATGGTAGATCAGCCATTTCTTTTTACCCATCGGGCAACCGTGACGCGGTAATCGGTGACGAAAGGCGTACGAACTACAGGTAGTCAAATAAGAAGTCCATTATAGTCACAGCTATACCGTGATACGGGGAAGTTCTTAAAACATTATTTCATTTGCGAATTATATTATAAATATCTGCGTATGTAATGAAATAATGATTCCCTCTAAAAGAACAAAGAATACTGGTTTTGTCGTCATTGTTGTTATTAAAGCGGGAGTTCGTCACGTCCATTTAGTGTCGTGAAATATTAGTGGCATTTTAAAATTGACCATTTTGTCCGCTTAGTCACGGGTAAATTTTTCTCGGAATGGCTCGTCTACGCCGCGCCCGGCTCGGCGCGTTGGGCGGTGTGAACTGTGAACATTCAGCGAACAACTACCTACTTATTAATTATTTATATTTCTTTTACTTTGAAGGAACTTAGGTACAATAATTTTTCTTGAACGAGAAAATCGTGGATAAAGCTATACTCAGATTTTTTATTTGCTAGAATAAAATGACATTTGGTGTCGACATAAAAATAACCTATTAAATAAAACCTAGTTACCGAGTGACTCTCACCAATGACCACTGAATGCACATGAGGACCTTCACTCTTGTCGTGTTTTCTCTGTAATATTAATTATACAATGTGTTACAAAAACCTTGGCGGATCCGAAAAGGGTACAGAAACTGCAATAACATTACCAAGAAAAAAGTAATAAAAAAACGTATTATTATTGAAAATAAACAAGTTATTGCTATATTTAAAATGCACATTTTTAGTAACTAAATTATTCCAATTCCATTATAAATTGGTAATTTTTCAACAGTGGTGATAAGTTATGATTTATAGACACCCGGTAAACGACGGCCATCTGCGCCCCATGCAAATAGGCCGGTAAAATTCCCAATTGAAAAAAAAAATCGCCGATTTTTTTTTTCTTTTTGACAGAAAATTACTGCATAAATCGACGGCTCCTAAGTATACTGAGTCAACTAACAAATTTTGAGAATTGCACTTTTTTGTATATTAACAATAATTAAATAATTTTCTATTTAGCTGTAAAAGAAAAAAAAATATATCTTTATAAATAACTAAAAAAAAATAGCGTATACTGGATCAAGTATAGTAATTTATTTATTTTGCACTCGTATACTGAGTCAAGTGTTTGCTACCAATATACGCGGGACGCGAATGCGCTCATTTTGGTGCAAGTTCAAACTGGCTCAGTATACGGCGAAACAGCGCGGTGTGCGGATCAGTCAACTTGCAGTCAACTTATTATATTTTAACAAAATATAAATCCATGATAAATAATAATAATATATAAAAAATCCAATAAGTACATAAAAATATTTTTTGCCACACTTGTAAAGTAATTTTTCTCCATAACGTAGATTCAATAATGCGACGTATAAAAATATAAGTGGTACTTGATCCATTTTTAAGAAACAAATAATCGTCGTACACTAGTCTATCTACATTATCTCATAAATTAATAAAATAATATGAAATTTATTGTTTACAGATGAGAGGCTTTATTATGTTTAATTCACTATAATTAGTTATTTTTTCTTGGTTGTATTAACAATTTAAATATAACCATTTCGATCTTCTTATCGCCTTCCTGTAAAGTTATTAGAAGTATAGTTGACTCAGTATACTTAGGAGCCGTCGAAATAGACTCTCAGTATGATTCTTAACAACACCCTCACGGATCGGACAGGGTTTTTGTTACACACTGTATATACCGTGTTATTTTAAAAAAAAGGTCATTCCCATCTGTCATTATGGTCTAACAATTTAAAAATCTGAGTTTAGTCGCTTCATCGTAGTGGTGGGTAGGTGAAGTAATGTATGTAGAAAGAAAAAGAAAGAAAAATACGTTTATTTGTCACAGAAACACGTGCATACAAATAACAACAATATAAACATATAAACAACAGAAATATTCGGCAGCTGCACGTCATGACTGTGACAAGAAGGCTTCCACTCAGCATAATTCTGTGCTATGAGGGACCCACAGCACAGCGCGGATTTTCAGTGGTCACTCGAAAAATACGTACGGACATCAAGTCAGTAACTAAATATGAATAAATCTATGTATGTAGTCTTTAATGTGCCCAGCATCAACCATTGTGTATAAAGGTACCATGTAGCCGACCGCAGGCAGCAACTGCAGGCGACGTGTCGCCGCGACGTGACTGGTTTCTATGAAATATCTTCCGTAGCTAGAGATACGTCGTCGTCGCCTTCGTAGAAACCAGTCGTTTCGCGGCGACACGTCGCCTGCAGTTGCTGTCTGCATTCGGCTACGGAATTGTATGTCCAGAAGCCAGCACATCAACCTACTACAATCTGTCAAATTCCTTCAACTTTATCACTAATACATAAGGTTCAAAGTTGATCGAGAAAATTTGACAGTTTCGGGTAGGTTGACCTGCTGGCGTCTGTATCTTTAGCATGGTTACCGAATGTCAGTAGTCTTGTCATGATATTTTGGTGACAGCAAAGTATATAATTGGGTGACAGTTTCCATAGCAACGCATTGTATAAACTCAAGTGGGAGTGTTCATTTTTATGTGGTAAGTTTTAAACAGTAAATTATTTGTATTTTCCATTGAAAAATAAGGTAAGTGAGCCGACTATAATACAATTTAATAGGTAAACTTAACTATGCTACATAATTTTATCTCGATCTCGCAAAAAGGACTTTTTCATTTGCCTTTTCGGGTCCTGAACGAGGTTACAAGCGACCTGCCTTGGATTCGCACGGTTTTGATAAAACATCGAGATTTCTTTAATAAATATCAGTGTAATATTAAAGTGTTGAAATAAACCTTCCGAAATAAATTCTCTAAATGGTGGTGAAAATTGCTGAAAAATGGTGGTCAGTTTTTGAGTCTATTTAACCGCGTTTTTCTTCTCAACTACGCAACGAATTCTGATTCGGTTGACACCATCATTTCGGGAATGTATTCCGGTAGGTTTATGTGTACAAGCTTGCTTCTGCCCGAGATAGTTCGCGTGAAATTTCTGCCCGCGGCTCACCGCGTCGCCCCTTGCCCGATGAAGTGCCAGCCCGCGCCGCTGCTGAGCGCGTAGCTTTAAATTCCCCCGATAATAATAATGATCTATCCTTGATCCAGCCTGTCCCATCTTGCTCCAGCGACGCCTTAAGCCGAGGTTCGTACCCCACAGGGAGTGCCCTTAGCGAGCGCTCGCCTAGTTTAAATTTAGAATAGTTTATGCTCCTGGCTGGAGGCTTTTAGTGTAGTACCTGAAGGCAGCCACAGGAAAGTCTGGTTAAGCAGCCATGGCCTTAGTGGTCACCTGCGAGATGCCATAGAAAAAAAAAACACCGCGTCGCATCGCATCGCCCGCCCGCGCTCTTACTTCGTTTTCGCTTAGTGTTCTTTCTGGCTTTTTTTCTTTGTACTCGGCTCCTAAGGTCGTGATTTTAAATAGCCTATAACCTTCCTCCAGAATTGGCTATTAAATGCAAAAATATTTTTTCAAATACAACGAGGAGTTCCATAGATTAGAGCGCTCAAACAAAAAAAAAAAACTTTTCGGCTTTATTATTAGTTTATGAAAGAAATCTCGATGTTATGTCAAATTGTAAAAACTGCGAAGCAGCGGGCGGGTCGCTAGTGTTTTATACATATAATTACGATTTCTATCTGCCTGCTATGCTAAGTAACAAGATTATAACAATATGCCCAGATTCTTTAATCAAAGCGATAACTTAGAGGAGCTCGAACAAGATTTTTCACTCTACTTACTAGTAGCGCCATCTATGCTACCAACTCAGAACTACTTTTACGTCGACTTGCAAATGTTGAGTTGAGAAATAAGATAATAATTGAAACAGCCTGAAATATGCTATTTATAGTTCTTATATATTAAATAGTTAGTGTTCTTCATATTTCAGGGAGTTCCGCATATAAATGGGTTTTAACTGTTACCTATTTTTCCAGATAAAGAAAGTTGAATCAAACTCGCCAAAATGCCGGAGCTAATCGAGCAGATGTACTGCTCCCAGCAGATCGTAATACCACCGAAATACCCGTACATACTCAAGAGATATTGTAAAGGTAAGCTTTAAAACAACAGCCTGTGTCAGGACCAGCCCCTCTTCTCATACAGAGAAGATACGAGCATTGATTTCCCCGCTCACTGCAGTCAGTGAACATGAGTTTTCACTGCACATTGGCGTCTTCAAATTAAGTTTGGACTTAGTAGTCTGAAGACACCAACGTGCCAGACTCTGAGGCAGTTACCTGCTTTCTGTAAATGATGCCGGAACCGCACCGGAGCCGCATCGGCGCGGGCGCCGGACCGCAAGATGAAAAAAAATCAGAACATCTTAGAATGAAAATATAAAATCGGGCGATATTCAGTCATATACACAAACAGACGGTCCCGCGCCGATGCGGCTCCGGTGCGGCTCCGGCGTCATGAACAGGAAGCCGTATTGTAACAAACTTTCAATCACAATCCGAGAGTTTTGAAGTATATTGCTAATCCATTGCTTCATAAGATTGAAAAATTCTGCTCAAAAACGGAAATAACGCAATGAACGTGGGTGAACTGTCAAAATGAAACCCATTGCGATCAATTATTATTTGTTACAAAAGTAGTTAACTCTGCAATCGGCTTTTTGTTTTTGTTGTCATTTGCCAATGTCGCAACCACAGAGTATGTAATGTCGCAGCAGTAATTACGCAATATTGTCTGGTCCGTGGCCTTGATATCAACCGATGAACAACATTTTATTAAGTTAGCGTTCTTTGTTGGTTGAATACGAGGCTTTTGGCTACTTTTGTATTTGTGTATTTTATGTGTTTTTTTTTCTTTAAATGTGCGTTTTGTTTGTTCAGAATAAATAATGTTTCTTTCTTTTTTATTTCTATTGTAATTCTATGCGTGTTACGTAATTACCCCGTGCGCTGGTTGGTCCAACCTGCACCCCAACTGCGTAACAAACTTTGAATCACAATCCGAGTTTTGGAGGATATTGCTAATCATGGTTGGACTTGGATTCAACCCGGGCTCAAATTCTAGTTTTATGCCCGGCTAATGGCCAAAGGCTCACCCCTATTTTAAGGGCCTTAATCATATCTTGACGGAATGGTATTGTGTACGGGTAGTCAGATGCCCAAAAATCTGGCAACCAGTCTTACCAAAAGGTATTGTGTCATCCAGTAACTGGGTTGTGGAGGTCAGATAGGCAGTCACTCCATGTCAAATACTGGTATTCAGCTGCATCCGGTTAGACTGGTAGCCGGCCCCAAAATAGTTTGACTGATTGATTTATTGGTATACAACCCTGCTGACCTCTTTGGGTAATTCAGGGCAGCTGTGATGTTATGTTAAATCCAAGTTTCGCCATCATGTTTTCCTTCCCGGTCATTGGCTAAGTCTTTACATTATCTGGCCATTATTCGTTTTTTCATAGGGGTTATTCGCACTGTTTGTTGCAATACAGGATTTGATGAATTCGACAGCAGAAAGCATATAGTACAGATGCCAGCACGTCAACCTACTACAATCTGTCAAAATTCTTTAATAGATTTTCAACTTTATCACTAAAGCGTAGTGGGTTGATGTGCTGGCATCTGTTCCTATACTCCATTTGAAATAAGATTAGACATTTAAACAAACCTTTTTTACAGTCCGTTCAACGGAAAAATTACAATTACAACTCAAACTGACAAGAAATGTAATGGCACTATCGTTGTTATAATCAAATAATTAAAATATCTTACTGCTGCTGAAAATTACAATGTCAAAAATCATGAATTTCCGTAAATAAATGTAATAGGCTCTTAACTTTATCTCTGTTTTTCAACAGCTGCAATTAAAACCCAACCATACGACCTGCTCCGCTGGTCGTTCGAATACTTCAAGGCTTTGGCGGAGCACCGGCCTCCGCCCGTAAAGCTGAGGCTGGAGTACCCCATCTACAGCACTGAGGGGGGGCTTACCAGGGGCTGCCTGAAGGTGCTGGCTCATCAGGTAATAATCAGCGTCCAATGGTCCCAACTTCCCACTGCTGTGAGTGCTTCCCAGTGCTTGATCCGCAGGAGAACCAAGGTAACCGACATAGCCCGAAGAATTGCCAATCTTAAGTGGCAATGGGCAGGGCACATAGCGCGCAGAAGAGATGGCCAATGGGGCCGAAAGGTTCTGGATTGGCGACCGCGTACCAGAAGACGTAGCATTGGAAGGCCCCCCACAAGATGGACCGATGACCTTGCAAAGGCCGCAGGAATCTGCTGGTGATATGAATGATGATCATGATGAATGTTCCCAACTTCCGACTGCTGTGAGTCAGGTCTTCGCCCGTTAAATTGAGGCATTAGTACCTGATCTTTAGCACTGAGGGGGGCTCACTAGAGGATTTCTGAAGGTGCTGGCTCATCAGGTAATATTCAGCCTCTCATGTTCCCACTACTGGGACACGCCTGTCAAGCTGAGGCTGGAGTCCCCTTCTACAGCACTGAAGGGAGCTCACAGGGGCTATCTGAAGGTGCTGGCTCATCAGGTAATATTCAGCCTCTCATGTTCCCACTACTGGGACACGCCTGTCAAGCTGAGGCTGGAGTCCCCTTCTACAGCACTGAAGGGAGCTCACAGGGGCTATCTGAAGGTGCTGGCTCATCAGGTAATATTCAGCCCCTCATGTTCCCACTACTGGGACACGCCTGTCAAGCTGAGGCTGGAGTCCCCTTCTACAGCACTGAAGGGAGCTCACAGGGGCTATCTGAAGGTGCTGGCTCATCAGGTAATATTCAGCCCCTCATGTTCCCACTACTGGGACACGCCTGTCAAGCTGAGGCTGGAGTCCCCTTCTACAGCACTGAAGGGAGCTCACAGGGGCTATCTGAAGGTGCTGGCTCATCAGGTAATATTCAGCCTCTCATGTTCCCACTACTGGGACACGCCTGTCAAGCTGAGGCTGGAGTCCCCTTCTACAGCACTGAAGGGAGCTCACAGGGGCTATCTGAAGGTGCTGGCTCATCAGGTAATATTCAGCCTCTCATGTTCCCACTACTGGGACACGCCTGTCAAGCTGAGGCTGGAGTCCCCTTCTACAGCACTGAAGGGAGCTCACAGGGGCTATCTGAAGGTGCTGGCTCATCAGGTAATATTCAGCCCCTCATGTTCCCACTACTGGGACACGCCTGTCAAGCTGAGGCTGGAGTCCCCTTCTACAGCACTGAAGGGAGCTCACAGGGGCTATCTGAAGGTGCTGGCTCATCAGGTAATATTCAGCCTCTCATGTTCCCACTACTGGGACACGCCTGTCAAGCTGAGGCTGGAGTCCCCTTCTACAGCACTGAAGGGAGCTCACAGGGGCTATCTGAAGGTGCTGGCTCATCAGGTAATATTCAGCCTCTCATGTTCCCACTACTGGGACACGCCTGTCAAGCTGAGGCTGGAGTCCCCTTCTACAGCACTGAAGGGAGCTCACAGGGGCTATCTGAAGGTGCTGGCTCATCAGGTAATATTCAGCCCCTCATGTTCCCACTACTGGGACACGCCTGTCAAGCTGAGGCTGGAGTCCCCTTCTACAGCACTGAAGGGAGCTCACAGGGGCTATCTGAAGGTGCTGGCTCATCAGGTAATATTCAGCCCCTCATGTTCCCACTACTGGGACACGCCTGTCAAGCTGAGGCTGGAGTCCCTACATGTCATGTTACGACTGTTATAATTAAATTTCCATGTATAGAGGTATCGCTTCGTTTGTCTGGTAGCAAGCACATGATTTTCTGGTTTTGATCCCCGGGTCGGGCACAGCGTTATTGAATTTATTTCACTCAAAAATTCTCACTGCAGAGTCTAGATTTGTGCCCTTTCAGCATAATCAGCCTATAAGGTTCCCACTACTGGAGCATAGGCCTCTCAGTGAGAGGGAGTGGGCCGTAATAAACCACGCGTGCCCGTGCGGATTGGTAGATATTATCACAAGTCTTCGAATTTTTGGTTCTAGGATATGCCGGTTTCCTCACGATATTTTCCTTCACCGTTTTGAGAGCAGTGGTAATGAAATAAATTACACAAAATAAAGCGCCTGTCAGGGTTCGAACTTAGACCTACAACTCGTAAGTCGCGATCGTTACCACTGAGCCACCACTACTCTCCTGGGCCACGACTATTCTCGTGCCCTTTAAGGGTACGCTAGTCGGTCATTCTTCCATACAAACGTAGTATGGTGATTACTCGTTTTTTTGACGGTGTACGTTCAAAAATAAATTTATATCAATTTGTCTTATCATTATCTAGCCCTGTACGGAAGCAGAATTGGAAAAATAATATTGGTTTGGAAGTTATGAGCGTCGAAATTTCCATATTTCAACAATAATTTTAACTCGTCTTTGGGCGTAAATAAATAACTTATGTAGTAAGAAAATGGCAAAATAGAAACCGTATAGGAATAGATAATTTATTTAATAGTTTATTTGAACTTAAATTAATTTTGAGTAAATACATCCAGTAGTTTTTCATAATATCGTACGCCCAAAGGATGAAAGTTATGAATTATCGTCTATTTCACTAAATAAATAAAAACTAGATAAATAAATACTAAATAAATAAAAACTAGATAAATAAATACTAAATAAATAAAACTACATAAATAAATAATAAGACTAATTAGCATGCATATTAGTCACGCCCACCAACGAGTTCGAGCCGTCGACTAGGGTACCCTTAATGGTAGTAGGTTATAATGTCTAAATCTAAATTTAATTTATTTTTTTTGTATGTTTGTTTGTAATTGATAAACTCAAAAACTACTGGACCAATTTAAAAAAATCTTGCACCAGTAGAATGCTATATTACCACTGAGTAACATAGGTTATAATTTATAAAGATGTCACGCGGGCGAAGCTGCTAGCGGAAGCTAGTTTATCATTAAAACCTTTTCTCCAGCTTTACGGCATGAAAGAAATCCCAACGTTTGTACTGAAGCAAGCATGGCAAGGATTTTGCCTCGATCGTATGGAGCTGAAGAGAATCCTGTGTCTGTGTGAGGTGTACCATCGAGCGGAGTCAGTGCCTTTCCTCCACTTCTTGGCGGTCGCTGGAGGGCTGCTGACTAAGGTTGGTTTATTTCGACCAATGTTTTATTTTTTGGGGTTCCTTTTTCAACTGATACTACAAATAAAAAATACAAAATACAAAAAGTTTATTGCAGTAACATGTACAACACATGTACAGTAAATCTTACATAGGGACCTTTTAAGTAAATATATACCTGTGCTAGGAGGCCCCGCTCTTCTATGACAAATTATAAAATGGTAAAAGTGGTGTACCAAAACATAATAGAATTTAAACAAAAAGAAAAAAAATAATAAACTATAATAGTATGTGCGTGTGGGTGTGGGTGTGTGTGTGTGTGTGAGTGAGGGTGTGTGTGTGTGTGTGAGTGAGGGTGCATGCGTGCGTGTATCTTTTCAACTCCAGTCAGGTAAGAGAAGGATGAACGATGCATGGATTGCGTTAACTGTGTGGAAGATGATCATCATTCATTATTCTCCTGCCTTATCCTAATTTCTTTGTGGTCGGCGCAATATCTCTTTTTCTTCCATACTTCTCTATTAGTCGTCATCTCGGTAGTCACCCCCTTTCTAGCCATATCATTTATTTATTTATTATTTATTAAAACTTCTCGGACTCAAAGAGGTACAATGGCGGACTTAATGCCTTAGGCATTCTCTACCAGTCAACCAAGGGTGGTGAAGAGATTAGATGGCAGGTGCTCTATTTGAGAGGAACAAGGAGAAAACTATTATTAAAAATATATGATAATACATACGAACTAAAATAGTGCTAATTACACATACATACATATTTACAATAATATAATATATCTATATTATATATATATATATATACATATTATATACGAATTAAAGAGAGGGAGGTGCTGAGATGACACTACTCTATTTATTTTGAAAATAAATCTGCAATTTCCGCTTAAATGCATACCGACTGGTGGCCGTTCTGATATCAAGAGGAAGCGCATTCCAAAGAACAAAGTCAGAAGTATGAGAAGGACAGAGTAGGAGAAGATTATTAGAAGAACGCAGATTCTTAGAGTGTGAAGAACATAGATATTGGAAGTGAGACAAAAGATAAGAAGGAGGAGAGGGAGAGTTGAGAAGGGAGAAAAGCGTGGTCAAAGCACGCAAACTTCTTCTTTGGCGAATGGACATCCATTTGAGCTCAGACCTATAGCTCGACACATGATCATATTTTCTGAGGTTGAATATGAACCGGATACAATTGTTGAGCAGTCTGTCGAGCTTATCCAGCAAAACCGCATTCAAGTCAAAGTAGCACACGTCACCATAGTCGATGATAGGGAAAATCAAAGTCTGCCCCAGCATAGTTTTCGTCTTGGCGGGCAAAAAGTTCCTCAGACGATACAGAGATCGCAGAGTACCATTGACTCTTTGACTTACACTAGAGACCTGGCGTTGCCAGCTAAGTGTCGAGTCCAGATGCAAACCGAGATCTTTCACAGAAGGGGTTATGGGTATGACGGTACCATTAAAAATAAGAGGAGGTAAAGAGCTAAGCGTCACCCTCCCCATCATGCGTGAGCTTCCAATTAAAATGGCCTGACACTTTGAGGGGTTTACTGATACCCCAAATCTATCAGACCAGTCCTTGATGGCATCTAAATCTCGGTTTACATCTGCTATAGCGCCCGATAAACCTTCAACCCGCTCAGCTGTATATAATTGAAGATCATCGGCATAAAGATGATACGAACACCGAAGACAGTGAGTTATAAAATTTATGAAGATGGAGAATAACAATGGAGAAAGAATACCGCCTTGTGGAACCCCAGCATCCAAGTCGCGCCAACTCGATGAGTTCTCATCAACGCGAACCGACTGCTGACGTCCCCGAAGATAAGACGAGAACCATTCCAGAGCCTCGGACGAAACCATAAGATGAGAGAGGATAGAAAGGAGAATATCGTGACTGACGGCGTTAAAGGCATTGGAGAAATCAATTAATACCAAAACTGTAACCTTGGTATCCTCCATCGCTTCTCTAACGTCACCAGTCACTTTAAGGAGAGCGGATGCTGTACTGTGCCCAGGCCTGAATCCAGACTG
This sequence comes from Xanthia icteritia, assembly GCA_949128155.2. Taxonomy (NCBI): domain Eukaryota; kingdom Metazoa; phylum Arthropoda; class Insecta; order Lepidoptera; family Noctuidae; genus Xanthia; species Xanthia icteritia. Next base: position 6,389,595 of record OX421959.2, on the reverse strand, counting down.
AAAAGAGCTAACAAGGTTGTTACGGTGAACAAACCCCGTAAACTGCTTGTGTACGCAGGCTTCAAGCACTTTTGACAGGAATGGGAGAATGGAAATGGGTCGAAAGTGACTGGGTAGGGAGGGATTTGAAATCTTAGGGAGTGGGCGTACATAGGCCATACGCCACGAGGATGGGAATTGTCCGGAATCAAGCGAAAAGTTGATGATGTGGGCAATCGGTGGGAGCAGGATATCAAGGATCCAAACGACCATACCACAGCTGATGCCGTCATAGCCCACAGCCTTAGATTTTATGGACAGGATGATCCTTTTAATTTCGTCCAAGGTGACAGGGGAGAAGTGAAATGGTTCTATGATGGGACTAGCTAGGCCAGCGATGTAATCGACCGTCTGGGACAACATTTGAGAATCCAAATGGCAAGCGGTTGTGAAGTGACGGTTGATATCATCAAGGCCAATTGTATTAGGAAAATCCACATGACGTGGTCTACCGATACCAAGAGTACCAAGGAACTTCCAGATATCAGCAGGTGAAGAAGAAGATATGTTCTCGAGAATATGGCGGCCTTATCATCTTTCCCACAGTCCATCCATCGTTTCTTTGGTCTTCCCCTACTCTTACAGCCATCGACATTCATACTCAAAACTTTCCTCACGACATTTTCCTCATTCCTCCGCACATGCCCATACCATGACAACCGATTTCCGCACAACTTTTCGGTCACCGGTGCCACTTTCAGACTTCCTCTTAGGTACTCGCGCGCGACACCGCTCGATGGCCCACAGACAGCACAGTACGTCATCACGCTCATAGACGCAATAGTGAAATGCAACTGCTGTACTTTTTAAATAGCAAGCGCGCGCGCAGGCGACGCGATGGTGAGGGTGGGAGCGATACAGAACACTGATTGAATCAATATTTACACACTGGAATTTTTCTTATTTCATTCATATCTAGTTACTGACTTGATGTCCGTCCGTACGTATTTTTCGGGTGACCACTGAAAATCAGCGCTGTGCTGTGGGTCCCTCATAGCACAGAATTATGCTGAGTGGAAGCCTTCTTGTCACAGTCATGACGTGCAGCTGCCAAATATTTCTGTTGTTTATATTTTTGTTATTTGTATGCACGTGTCTCTGTGACAAATACACCTTTCTTTCTTTCTTTCTTACTCATTCCTTATTCTATCCGTTCGTGTAACACCACACATCTCTCTCATCTCAACTGCATGCAATTGCCTTTCATTCATCCCTTTTGTGGCCCAATATTCTGTGTGAAAGTTGATATGGTCAGAAAGGCTGGAAATACTGAGGTAACGGTTGATAGATACTTTTGGAAGAAGAAGTCATGCTGCGCATAAATTTTAGGTACAAACGACAGTCGCCCGACGACGATAAGAAACTGTCACAAAGTCACATCACAATAAGAAGTTCAAAATATTGTGTTCAAACTTTGAACTTGAACACATTCCCAAATACCCATGCCACATATTGCGGCTCTTTAGCTATTTGAAGCTATGTCTGAAAACGAGTTTCGGATGCATAGAAGACGTGACATCAGCAAAGTCTTTAGGGAAGATACAAAACCTTTTTAATCTGGTATTATCTCCCACAGTTTTATTTTATTTAAATTATTTTATTTTTATTGTTAATAGGGATGATGATTGGGTAAAAAAAAAGCAATTCTATTTAGTCCGTCAGTCAGATGATAAAAAATTATTAGACACGTATTTTTTGCTTTATAATATTAATAAAAAATGACTTAGATAAAACGCATTAAAGTTGGAGAGTGGGGGTTGCTACGTCACAAGTAAGTATAAAATCTACATACTCGTGACGTCATGGCACATTTTCACGCAATGTATCGCCGTAATCTTTTGATAAAGTAAAAAAAGAAAAAGTACTTGTCCAATATTTTTTAATAATACAACAGACGGACAAAAACAATTTTTTAATCATCATCCCTATTATGTGTTTGGCGGTTTTATAATAGATAGGTAGGTATTAATAATGTATACCTTATCTTTGCATGACATTGTATAGAGTACTAATTGTAATTTATGAAATTGTATAAGGTATTAATTGGAATTTATGTCATGGTATAATTTTAATGATAATTTTGCATGCCTGAATTGATACAACACAGTGGACTGCGCATTCAACTGACATCTAAAAATGTATGATTATGTATTGTGTTGAGCGATAAACATTTGAATTTGAATTTGACAGTGTCTGACCCACACAATGATTCTGCTCTGCGAGTCTTTAACCAAGGAGCCCGATGGAGGATCAGCAGCTATTCCTGTTCAGGAGTTCCTGACGATGTACCATTATCTAGCTATCATGGATGCCTCCACCAACGTGGAGTACCACGACGGGTATAGGGAAGGTACCTAATCCCTTTATACTCATCATCTGTCCAGCCTTTTTTCAACTATTTTGCGGTCGGTTTCCAGTCTAACTGGATGCAAGTGATTACCAGTATCGACATGGAGTGACCGCTTATCTAACTAACTGGGTAACACGATACCCTTGCAAGACTGGTTGTCAGACTTTCGGCGTTTTGATAACACGTAACGAGTATCTATGAATGACAGCTGGGACCAACGGCTTAACCTGCTTTCTGATACACCGAGGGGTCTCGATATGTAATGGATCCACGGACCGTTTTTGGCAAGCGTAGACCTCGATCAACCTATGCAGCTCGCTACAGCAGGAGCCCCTGCAGCTTTTACTCTTAACGTTTTAAGTTTTCGCTTGTGAGCGGAATCTCTAGAATTATTACTTATCTTTTACTATTAGAAAACTATCGTCTTGCCGTGGTTGGTCTGTGGATGGGTGACCATCTTTACATACCGAGACTCCTCCGTGCCTCGGAAAGCACGTTAAGCCTTTGGTCCCGGCTGTTATTCGTAGATCTTTGACAGTCGTTACGGGTCGTCAGAAGCCCGAAAGTCTGACAACCAGTCTTACCAAGGGGTATCGTATTACCCAGTTACTGGGTTGTGGAGGTCAGATAGGCAGTCGCTCCATGTAAAATATACCAGTATTTTACATGGAGCGACTGCCTATCTGACCTCCTAGCTGCATCCGGTTAGACTAGAAGCTGACCTCAATAAAGTTGGGAAAAGGCTAGGTAGATTGTTTTACTGTTAGAAAAGTATTATACTCCCATGTAACAAAGAATAAGAACTTATTGAGCTAAAAAAAAAAAACACAGTTCCTGGAGGCAGCCAGTTTATATTTATTTATTTATTTCATTATGAATTTTCACATTGTATCGAAATTATAAATTAACACATCATGAAGACATTAATTAAAAAAATACATATAAATAATTCAAAATTGCAAATCCATTGTTTTGTAGTTTTATCAAAAAATGTATGTCAATAAAATGTAGGTACATTAACACCGAAAATATCAAGAAAAGAAAAAAAGATATACTTTATCATTTCATTAAATTTGGCTATATTAACACCGATACAAATGTATTAACTAATTTAAAAAAATAAGGAAAATTAAAAAAAAAAGGTTTACTGTCATGCATGACAGTTCCAAAGTCAAAGTCAAATCATTTATTTCAAATAGGCCCTTATATATATTTGCAGATAAAATAATACATAAATAATAGATAAGTGAAATACTTTGTATCTTATTCGCGATCACCTGACTTTGATTATTATATGTAAGTTTAAACTTGTTCCCACAAAAAAAACTTAATTAATTATCTCGTAAAACAGGACTTCCTCTCTCCTACCCTTTTGCTGTGCCCTACAGGGTCCATAATGATCTAAATTATATAGTTACCAGCTAAGTACACATTATGGTAAAGCAATAAAGATATTGAGTATTGAGTATAAATGTTAAAGTTTGTATATTTGTTGCTCAATCACGCAAAAACGGCTGAACGGATTGGATGAAATTTGGCATACAGATAGTTTATAGCCTGGATTATAAATAGGCTATTTTTTATCCCGATATTCCGACTGCTAATTGTTAATAAACCTAATTATGTTTTAGGGTCGAAACCAGAATCTGTGGATGAAGAAGATGAAGGGTCAAGCCAATATGATGTAGTAAGTGAATCTTTTATGTTAGCTGATGTTTACAGCATAATCAGTCTATCACATCCCCACTGCTAGGACACAGGTCTCCTCTGTGTGAGAGGGAGTGGGCCGCAATCCACCACGCGGGCCAGCGGTAGATGTCACAATGTCTCCAAATTCTGGTACAAGGACATGACGGTTTCCTCACGATGTTTTCCTTCACCGTTTTGAGAGCAGTAGTGATGAAATAGTTTACATAAAGTACTTTCCTGGGTTCGAATTTACGGCCTATAAGGCACAGTCGTTTCTACCGGGCCACCACTCCTGAACTTGGCAGGAGTTAGGGAAATAATTACGAAGATTTTTAAGATCTAAAACTGTGACACAGCTCCAGGTACAAGAGATAAGAACAAGATACAAAACCTACCCAGATACATGTTAAGATGCAAAACTTACTCATGGTTTCAGATTCCTTGCCTATAATACTCGTAGTTTATGATTCCATCTCAACAGATGGCAATGGACCACTCTATATAAACGGGGGTAAAAATGCCCTTAACGAAGCCGAGAGTCACTTGTTCTTTCCAGAATTATGATACATAATTGTTTTAACGCAACTTTTTTTTTGTGTTGTTTTACGAAAACAATGTCTAAATGTTATTCCTCAATTTTCAATACTCCCATGATCCCTGTATGCATCCATGAGCCCAATGTTTTGCGTGTGTTACGCTGCCCACTTCCTTAAGGCCGTATTCATGTAGAACGCTGGTAACCGGCGCCGATAAGCCATCGCTTGTCGGCACCGACAAGCGCTGGTTATCAACGCTGGTCGATGCAGGCAGTTTTCATACTTTTTGCTGGATCAGCGCGAATCAGCGCCGACTTATCAGATAGGAACTTTTCGGCGCTTACGCTACATGAACCTAAGCCTCGAATTTTCACACCAAAAATAAAAGTTGTGTCCCAGGAATTATTCTTGCACAAAGTTACATATTTTATTTTATGAGTAGATGACAGCTTCGAAAAGGGTCTTGTTACACGCTGTATTTAGGTATTCCCATGAATGAATGAATGAATGAATGAATGGATGATTATTTATTTGTTAATGCAACGGTTTTTCGTAATTGAATTAGTCTTTCTTCTTGTACAATTTTTTCTATTGTCTGTAGGATGAGACCAAGCTTATGGTAAGTCCTGAAACTTATAATTTTACTTTCAATCATTATTAATGAATCTCCTATAATCATTGCGAAATCTTTATGTACTCATTACATAAGTACCTAGATATCGTCTAAACTAGTCTTATCACTACTAAATAGTCGTAGAATCTGTAAAGATCGCTTGGAACTTCACTCAAGTGAGCGCACACAATTCGAAAGCGAACTCATTTGTTTTTAAAGTAAATCATCGCGGATTCTCAACGAGACACCGTTCGAATTTTGAAGTGATGTTTAGAGATTACCACTTCCAACGATCACTACACGGGACCTACTCTTGTCCGCGAACGAAGATACGGGCCTGTCCGAAAGAAGTTCGATACTTCGAAGTGAACTATATCACAGATCAGTACAGATGGTACACTCTGCAAAATCATTTAAAAGCGACTCTTGTTGCGTCACAATAAAGTGCAATTCAGGTCGCACAGCGTTAATTACCTACAGTATGGTCGATGACAGCGGCGCGGGGAGCGAGAACAGTTCCATATAAAACTATGCATTTGAACGCGCCGCTCTCGCACCGCTGCCGCCGCCGCTCAGCTGCCGCCGCCGCCCAGCTGCCGCCGGGAATATGGCCTAATATTCACATATTTCTATCGCGTGACTCATATTATTTTATCTTCTGACTACGTAACGCTCACCGAATTTGCCCGACAAGACGAGCCCGCCGCGTACTTTTAGCTTCATATCTAAAATGCAGAGTGCGCCTTCTGTACTATTCTGTAACCCTACTACCGATTAATTAACTCTTTCGGACGGCGAAAAACACATCGGATGTAAAGGACAACTGTCAAAACGTATTGTCATTCAATTTTCGATCGGGCCCCAAACTAATCATTAAGTAAGTGATAAGGAGTAAGTAGTAAATGCCCGTAACTTCTGCCGTAACTATGGATGGGCTTAGAGAGTAGATCCCCTGATGTCTGGCATGCCAGTATTTTCCATGGAGCGACTGTCAGCTGCCTTTTTAATCTTAATTGCTTTTCAAAGTTTAGATTCTAGCAAGCATCGTATGATATAGTTTGACCGAGACTGCTGTTCTGCGCCTTATGAATGCGCGGCGAGGTGGGGGCAGCGTGTCTTACTGCCCCCCCGTCTCGCTGCGCACATTCCTAAGCCGCGGAACCGCGGTACCGGTCAAAGTATAGCTCTTCATGTTTAATACAAGTTTTCATAACCTATCTAGGAAAGACGATTGGAGGTAGTATTTATTTTTTTAAACTTTATTAGAATCCTTAGTTTAAGTAAATTTAAAGTTAGAAAATTCAGCATTTTTCCATCAACATAGTTACTGTAATCGCTTTAATTATAAAATATGAAAATATTCTTCATCACCCTTTACACCAAAAAACAGAGAGATTCAGACGAAGATGACTACTGGGCTGGCGATGACCTGCAAAGAGTATCACTGATAAATGACCGTGTAGACCGAACAGTGCGAGTCAGTGACAGATTGAACCGTCCTACCCTTGGAAGGATTGAAAGATCGCCTTCCATTGAGAGGCTGACACAAATAGAAAGAGAGAACTTTATGAGGCAGAGGACAGGTTCTCTTGTTTTGCATGTTGGTAGAATAGATTTTAGAATAACATGATATCACGCCTGTGTTTCTTCGAAGGGTGGGTATCCTTATAATACACCCACATTCCACAAGTTATGTTGACGTCCCAAGTAATAGGGGGCGACTCTTTTGCTATGAATCCAGATTCCGGACAGCTATTGAGATTTTTTCAAGACATAACATCACGTCTGAGTTCGGTGAAGAGTTACAGAGTCACAAATCCAGACTCCGGGCTGCTACTTGAGAATTTTCATATAAGAAATCTAACAACACGTTGTCCGACTCGGGATGAAAACCTAAAGGTTCGTACCCGACCGCAGGAGGCAACTGTAGGCGTTGCCGCGACGCGACTGTTTTCTATGAATTTCTATACCTTCCGTAGCTAGCGACACGTCGTTGGCAGCTACGGGCGAGTAGTAACAGGCGCCACGTGCAGCCCCACCGCTGATCAGAGGCCCTAGTGCGAGTTTCTTTGAACCATTTTGACTTTACGCATCGACCGCGTTCGGCGCTCCGATTGGCAGCCGGCCGGCCTTCATCAGTGAAGGGCCAATCGGAGCGCCGAACGCGGTAGATGCGTAAAATCGAGATAGTTAAAATAAACTCACACTAGGGCCTCTGTAGTGCCGCCAATGCTCGAGCGATAACACGTTTTTCTATCTTCTATCTACCGACTAGAATACGGGCTGCTGCCGCCTGCGGTCGGGTTCGAAATCATGACTGCAGCGACATCATGCCGCGATTTATCGACGCGACATGACGCCGCGACACGTCGCGTGCACTTGCTCCCTGCGGTCTGGTACGGAATGATACCTTAAAACAAGGCAATCATAGTGATATTAGATGAGCATATTCATCTAATATCACTAACTTTTGGAAGTTTCAGATAGATACAAGTTCAGGTTTCCTTACGAATTTTCCTTCGCCGTCAATCACTGTATTAAGTAAATGATAAAAAAAAACCAGCCAACTGCGAGTCGACCTCGCACACGAAGGGTTCCGTAACACCGTTCAATATTTAGCAAACAGGCGGAAAATTATTTTTTTATTGTTATATTATTGCTAAAATAAAATAATCTTAGAAATTAAAGGTTTTTTTTTCCACCTTTAATTTTTAAGTTTATTTATTTTTATTATTTGTTGTTATAGCGGCAATAGAAATACACAATCTGCTAAATTTCTGCTGTCTACCTATTAAGGTTCATGAGATACAGCCCGCTGGCAGACAGACGGACAGCGGAAGCTTAGTAATAGGTTGTCGTTTGGTAGTCTTCGGGTACGGAACCCTAAAAAGTATAATGTTTAATTTAAAAAGTCTCGTTGTTAATAGCTAGATTTTAGAATAGCCAATGTCTTGGTGAAATATCAGCCAGTCAGCAAGATAAGCAGTGGTAGCCCAGTCGTAGGTTCAAACCCAGACAGGCACTTTACTTTGTGCAAATTATTTCATCACCACTGCTCTCAAAACGGTGAAGGAAAACATCGTGAGGAAACCGGCATGTCCTAGAACCAAAAACCGTATCTGTGGGACATCGGATACGACTGGGTGCTGCGCGCCGACCTCCCTAGCGGCGTCAGCGTCGTTTGTTACGCTGACGACACGTTGGTCCTGGCGCAGGGGAGGTCGCACCAGGTGGCGGCCGAACTAGCGACACACGGGGTAGCGACAATCGTGGACAGAATCCGGCAATTGGGACTCGAGGTGGCCCTGCACAAGTCCGAGGCCATGTGTTTTCATGGTCCTCGGAACGCGCCACCGTCGGGTTCCCAAATAACGGTAGGAAGAGTTCACATCGGCGTCGAGTCGACGATGAAGTATCTAGGACTCGTCCTCGACAGCCGGTGGAACTTCGTGGAGCACTTCCGACGTTTGGCTCCCAGACTGGAGCGGGCCGGGGCTGCTTTGAAGCGGCTCCTGCCCAATCTAGGGGGTCCAAACGCCTCCTGCCGGAGGCTATACGCGGGGGTCGTGCGGTCCACGGCCCTTTACGGGGCACCGGTTTGGGCACGTTCATTGAGGCGGCGGCCAGCCCGCCGGTTGAACGCGTCCCAGAGGGTCATGGCCACCCGGCTGGTCCGGGGATACCGCACGATCTCCGGTGAGGCGGCGAGCCTCCTTGCCGGATTACCGCCATGGGATCTGGAGGCAAAAGTCCTCGTTTTTGTCCTTGTCCTTATTTAGCTTGCATATTTAATACCAGTGTAGACCAAGGAGTCTTTCCGGATCTCATGAAACACAGTAAAGTAGTTCCTTTGTTCAAATCCGGTGATAGTAAGGAACCCAACAATTATAGGCCTGTGTCAATTCTGCCAGTTCTCAGTAAGGTGTTTGAAAAGTTGATACTCAATCAAATGTTACGTCACTTTAATAAAAATTCCATCTTTCATGATCATCAGTACGGTTTCACCAAAGGGCGTTGTACCACTGACGCCGGTGTCACCCTAATAAAGAACATTTTTAACGCCTGGGAAGAAGCACAAGATGCCATTGGAATCTTTTGCGACCTCTCGAAGGCGTTCGATTGCGTAGACCATGAGACACTTCTGCTGAAACTGGAGCATTATGGGATTAGAAATACAGCTCTTGATTTGCTTAGATCATACCTGAAAGATAGAAAGGTTAAAGTTCAAGTCAACGGCACAAACTCATTAGGGTCTGAAATGGTAATGGGCGTTCCTCAAGGTTCGATATTGGGTCCATTCCTCTTTTTAGTTTATATTAATGATTTACCCCAATTATTTCAAAATCAACCGAAGATGGTGTTATTTGCTGATGACACATCATTGATCTTTAAAATAAACCGACGGTCACAAAATCTTGACGACGTGAATAGCTTTATTGTTCAGGTCCAAGATTGGTTTACGGTAAATAACCTGGTACTAAATAAAAAAAAAACCAAATGCATTAGATTTAAATTACCAAATGTTAGAAGTAGCGAATGTGACATCATATTGAATGGAGAAAAACTGGAATTTATTAATCAAACAGTTTTCCTAGGAATCACGCTAGACGAGAAGTTACAATGGGGACCCCATATAACATCTCTCGCGGGGCGGCTAAGTTCAGCCGCTTATGCTGTTAGAAAGATAAGACAGTTAACAGATGTAGAAACCGCGCGTTTGGTCTATTTTAGTTACTTCCACAGTATTATGTCGTATGGCATTTTACTGTGGGGTCGGGCTGCTGACATTGAATCTATCTTTATTTTACAAAAAAGAGCTGTCAGAGCCATTTATAATCTACGTCGTCGCGAATCTCTCAGGGAACTATTTAAAAAGATTAATATTATGACGGTACCTTGCCAATTCATTTATGAAAATATTATGTATGTGAGAAAAAATCTACATCTTTTTAACAAAATAAGTGATAGACATAATTTTAATACTAGAAATAAAGATAAATTAAATCAACCATTTTTCAGACTATCTAAAGTACATACATCTTTTATGGGGTACTGTGTTAAATGTTACAACAGAATACCTTGTGATATATTAGAATTAAATGAAAGAAAATTTAAAACTCATATAAAAAATACACTTTGCAAACAAGCATATTACAAATTAGAGGATTATATCCAAGATAAAAATGCTTGGAAACATGCTGGTCCTGCTCCATAGGACAATTTAGAATCTAGACAAAATCTAACTGGTTGCTAATTTAATTGTATAATATATATTTTTATTTTTTATATTTTTTTATGTTGGTTTTACATTCTGTGATTACTCGAACTCACACACTGAGTTATATTACTTGTAAAAATCGTATAATTTTACAATGTTTGTAAATATGTGAGCACCATGCATCTATCACATGATTAATTTATCTGTCATTCCTTAATTTTTCATTATTTTTACCTAACGTGGTATAGTAATCTTATTCTAGGTGCATCGTCTTCACATATAATGATATAATTGATGTATACAAGATATTGTGAAAACATTTTAAAAGAGTAACGGTGGAGTTTCTTGCCCATTCTTCTCCATACGAAAACTACCTTTTGGAAGGGGCAACTAGAATCAATTATTATTTAAATGTTGACGTTCAAAAGTGCCTTTTTGTGCCTAATTGAAATAAATTATTTGACTTCGTGCACATTTGGGAGTGGCGCGAGGAGGTGAAACGCCGGGGCGTAACTCCGCTGCCGCGAGAAATCGCGGCACAGCAGACAGAGCTCCGGCGGGATCTCATGGCGTCATGGAGAGTGCGATTGTCGCAACCCAGTGCTGGGCACGCCACTATTGCGGCGATAAGTCCCATCTTTGAGGAGTGGCTAGAGAGGCGCCACGGCGTTCTCACCTTCCGCCTGACGCAGGTCCTCACCGGACATGGTTGTTTCGGGAGGTTCCTGTTTCGTATCAGGCGGGAGGAAACGCCCGGGTGTCATCACTGCGTGGATCGCCCGGAGGACACGGTTGAGCATACGGTGGAGGTCTGTCCGGCTTGGGCAGAGCATCGCCGTGTCCTCGCGGAGGCGATCGGCGGCGGGGATCTCTCGCGTCCGGCCCTAGTCCAGGCCATGGTACGGAGCGAGAGGGCATGGGAGGCCGTCACCTCCTTCTGCGAAGCAGTAATGCTCGCAAAGGAGGAGGCAGAACGCGTGAGGGAGAGGCAAATTTCGCGCCCTCACGCCCCTAGCCGCCGCAGGAGACGCCCTGGGCGTCGGGAATCACAGGCCGATTCCCGGCCACCGTAGGCGCGGGCTTGCGGACGGTGAGCAATGGGTAGCTCGCCGTCCGATAAGGACCAGGCCCGGGTCGACGGCGCGTTGTGTTCCACGCGCGCCTCAAAGAGATGTCAGCAAGTGAAGGGGTCCGATAGGACCGATGCCTGCCGGGGTTGCGGGAAAGTCCGAAAGGGATACCGTGGACCCTGGCAACGTACAGGCAACGGAAGGAACACGGGTGGGTTTTAGTCAGTAAGAGTCTGACACGCCCTTCCGCTCCACCCAGAGCGGGAGAAAGTTATTTGATAACTTCCCACCCAAAAAAAAAAAAAAAAAAAGTGCGACAGACCTCCATAAGTGCATTTCATACTTCTCGGTTACCGGGTAGCCGTTGCCCGGTAGGCGGATAAGTACGAAAACACGTACGAAAAGGCGCTTAGTATCGTCAATCATAGGTTCTTTTATTAATTTAAATGCAATTTTCAGAAAGACCAGAGGCGAGTGATGAAGTGAATGTTAGTCTATTTTCGTGTTTCAGTAACTTTTAGTTTGTCTTTGGTGCCGATTCTCTTGTACACCGAACTAAACTATCACTAAAATTCCTTACTTTTGATTATGAGAATCTTAACGCTTATTCTGCAATAAAAATCTCTAAATTTAAAAATTATTTTGACTCAACTAAATCGAATTTGACGATCGCGACTCCACGTGGTACATACTTGTTTGCCCTACCCCGTGAATTTTTTTAGAGCCGGAGGTGCGCATCGGGGGCAGTCTCGACGTGTTTTATATGGAATTTTTCACGTTTTGCATGGATAATAAGAAAAATTATTACCTACGTGTTGATTATTAGGGGTACAAGAGTTTCATAAAGGGTCGAAATTTTCATTATTTTTGCAATAGGACACACCATTTTCGAGATATAAGCAAAAGAAAAACAAAATATATATATACAGTAGGTACTGTTTTTGCAACTGAAGTCGAGGTGTTCGTGTGAATTTTAGTTCATGACAACTAATAGTATTCCACATTTAATACACCATTTTTAACCGCGATTAAAAATGGTCAGATTTAGTTAGACAATGAAAATTTTAGATGAAAAACGTCAAATTCAGAATAGCAAAATTGTCATTTTCACTAAATTAAAATCTCAGTGCCATCTTAGTGCTGTCAAACTAAAATATAGTTAAGTTGTGTCACTTTAGTCTATTTCAGAATGGGAAATCATCGTTTGACAGGAATAAACTAAATTTTGGTGATTTTTAGTCTAGTTTAGAGGCATTTGTGACAAGAAAATCGGCACCTTTGTCAGCCATTTTAATTCGAATCTTCCTCCGAGATTGTGGAACTTATTTCCAGTGTAGGAACATAGTTTAATTTCCTTTGTAGGGATATTTACTTCAATATGATTATTACTGTCACAAAAAAACATAAAACGTAAATATTTGTTTTATCATGTTTTGATATCGATACCCATCATGTTATGCGTAGTTTCGCTAGGTAATTTAATTTGAACCTGTATTGGCGCCCAACAGAACCATAAATATACCTACTTTTGTAATTTTTCAGAAAAAATTAAAGGCGATGAGTTCTATGTTAATGGATCCCGACAGCGAAGGCAAGAAAGTTGGTGAGTTTATAAGTATAAAATTAATTATGATATCCAAGAATTAAGTACTAATCTACTTAAACAATAATGTTTTTAGGAAAGAATTGTTATTCGTTTCCACTTTTTCTCTGGTTGTAAGCGCACGTGCTTGAACCGTGCACGCTAGGCGCCTCGAATGGCTATGGACGCCTCACATTCTACGCGCGCGCGCATGTTACGAACGGTTCACGTGCAAGGATCCACACCTGCGCAATTGAAGCTCACGCGCACGAACTGTCAAGTGAAGGTGTTCATACTTTGTTCCTAAGATGCACGCGAACCGTATTGTTCGTGTCCGCAAGAGGACATTAAAGTTGCACGCGATTTACTCGCTAACCGCTCTCGAACATGTTCAAAGGTGTCCATTCTGTGTTCCTAAGATGCACGCGAACCACACTGTACGTGCGCGTGCGCAGGTGTGGACCCACCAAAACGCGCGTCGACGGCACGTTTTCTGTCTTGAAAAAGTAACGCTCATTGCGTATGCAGTGCGTGTACGCGCGTCGACGGCGCGATAAAGAAACGTCGTGTGATTAGATCCATAAGTGTAACAAGGGACATACTTACTTTAAGGGGGTGTTCTGCTATTGTTGGTCTAAATGAGAAAGTATCATGGTTAGAATACGCGGTTTAAATATTGCCAATCAATTGGATTTCAGCCTGTATACACCGTGAAATCTTAATGATTGTTTTCCCGCGACAGAACAACTTGCCATAAGGAGTACTTTCGAAGCATTGAGTACCTAAATGTTAAAAAATAAAGATGTTTTTGCTGTAAAATAATTTAGAAAATATTCATCAACTTGAAAACTTGAGAATTAAATAGTAACAGGTAACTTGTAGGTACTACTCGAATCGAACGTGCCGCCGACAAAGGGAACAGCGATGCATAAATGTTTAAAGCAAAATAAACTCTCGCACGTGGTGATACGGCATAAACTAGTTTGCTCGCAACAACACAAAATTTGTTTTCAAAATTGTTTTTAATATTTTAATTGTATATTACGATTGTATTACTAAGACAAAACCATTTCGCTGCGGGAAAACAACCATTAAGATTTCACGGTGTATAATAGATAGGTAACCATCACTCTGGACCCACTATACCCCTGGGGGTGGGGTGGGGACTGAATCATACCACCATAGTAGTGTTGGGATTTGAAAAATTGTAAAACAATATCGGTCCAAAAACAAATATATTATTATTTAATTTTAAACTAAAAACACTTTTATTTAGCATCATAGTGTTCTTTTGTAAAGTTCACTTGGAACCTCACTCAATTGAGCGCACACAATTCGAAAGCGAACTCATTTGTTTTTAAAGTAAATCATCGCGGATTCACAACGAGACGTTCGAATTTCGAAGTGATGTTTAGAAATTAGCATTTAAGTCATGTACAGACGCCAGCAGGTCAACCTACCTGAAACTGTCAAATTTTCCCAATCAACTTTGAATCTTATGCGTAAGTGATAAAGTTGAAAATCTATCAAAGAAATTTGACAGATTGTAGTAGGTTGATGTGCTGGCGTTTGTACTAGTTATGTTAAAAACCGATTCATATTTTAATAGAAAAACCGGAAGAAGAAGTTAAGGACCCTAACAAGAAAGATGTAATTGACATATTCGTTTACGATGAAGAGGAGCAAGCTGTCGAATATGAAATATACGGTTTTAAATATTTTATTATTGAAAAGCCATCGCAAATTGCAGATTTAGTAGTTCATCATCATCATTATCAGCGTCACCATCACCCACTGCTAAACGTCTACAAACTAAGCGCGAAGTTTCGGTCGCAGTTACGGGCGATTCGTAATCCGTATTTCCTACGGGCGGGCATAAGATTAGTTTGAGACCCGACCTAAAAATGAATGGCCACGATTTGACAGTTGTCCCTACTCCTGATGTTTTTTACCTCTCCGAAAAACTTAATTATCGGATGTTCTTCGCACTCCGAAGTTTTAAACTCCTTTCGGGCGGGCCCGTATCTTCGTTGACGGACTTAGAGAGAAGACCGATTGAGCACAGTCCTGTCTTTTCTTGTAACAATCCCCACGCTCCTATGCCAGCCTCATCTTCTTCTTTCTTTATTTTTCTTTCATTTGGCAAGGAAGGTCGCGTCTTATTTAAAAGCGACCGTCGCGAGAATATTATGTCACTTTTTGTTCGGTGAACCAGAACGCGTGGTCGCGCCGACAGAGGGCGCTTTCCGGTTTTCCGAACATAAAGTGACTTAAGACCGCGATGATCGCGTATTGGCGCGACGGTCTCTTTTGTATGGGACACGGGTTATATCTGTGATATGACTTGACGAGTAAAAGAAATTTCGGGATCATGGGAAATCTCAAAATTCATCATTCTGCTTAGCCTTTTCCCAACTATATTAAGTCCGGCTTCCAGTTTAATCGGCTGCAGCTGAATACCAGTATTTTATGTAGCGACTGCCTATCTAACCTCCAAATATTATCGGAGTTACTGGGTAATACGATACCCCCTTTTTTTGGGTGGGAAATTATCAAATAACTTCTCCCGCTCTGGGTGGAGCGGGAGGGCGTGTCAGACTCTTACTAACTAAAACCCACCCGTGTTCCTTCCGTATCCTTTTCGGACCCAACAATACGATACCCCTTAGCAATACTGACTTTCAGATTTTCGGGCTCAATTCTCAAAATTGTCTCAAAATAATAAAAGAATTTTGAGATTTCTTTTATACTTTACGATAACGTGGATCGGATCCATCTTCATGCTGAATTATGTATATTATTATAAAATTGCAATTTGTGCATGGAATATATACGTAGTAGTTGAACCTTTTATTTGAATAAGTATTGTAAATGTAGTTTGTCAAGTATTTATTTAAGTAAATAATGTAAAAGGCTTGAGAATTTATTAAACAATAAAAGTAGGCATAGTAGGTAGGCAGGTAGGTAGTAGTAGGCTGGTTAAAACTAGAATAATGTTGTATCAGTAATTTTTCCTCTTGAAGTACAATATTGCCACAAAATGTATGCGCTTCGGTAAAATAATATTCATTAGATTGTAATCTGTAATGAATCAGGTCATATTTGTTTTTTTTTGTATTTTTGTAAGATATTGGCTAAATTAATGTAAAGTACCTAAGTATGTAGAAGAAGCCGTCATATTAAATTTGTCAGTAGATTTAGTTCTAGCAAGTTTATTAAATACTACAGTATCGTTAGAGTCAGTTCACAACGAGACGTGACGCGAAGCGGCGCTACGCCCACTTTTTGAGATAGTGATACAAAATATAACTTTATTTACTACTCAAAAAGATACGCATAGTTCGAAAATGTCTCACGGCGTCGCGCTGCGCCTCGCTGCACCGCGCTACGCCTCGCTGCACCGCGCTGCGCCTCGAGATGCCTCGCGGAGTAACGCGACGCATCACGAAGCAGCGACGCGTGAGGCTGCCAGCGACTTCACGATGCGCCTCGCGAAGTCTGCGCTGCGTAGCGTGAAACCACTGGCCTCTTCAAGCATCGTCGCGTCGCGTCACGTTTCGGTGTGAACTGACTGTTAATCTCTTCTACTTTGAATACACTTTAAATGTAGTCACATCTCACAGTAAAAGAATCCTAAACCAGACGTAATATAGTAGCCTTCATCAAAACTTAGCACTAGCCGGGCTATTCTAGCTTGAAGCGAGCTAGGCTGTCAATCCACCTGATGCCAGGGATTAACAGCCCACTGCAAGCTCACTTCACCCGGCTGTCCTGAAGTGAAGTCATGATTATACCGTTGTGAAAAAGGGATGGTGCTATACGTCCTGTATAGCTTTATCCCTTTTGCATTGGAGCAATGATGGCTATAATACGTTATCATATGGCCACAGGAGAATCAAAAGTGGAGGAGCTGAACAAGGAACCATCTGAGTCAGAATATAAACTAATGGAAGATGAAACCAAGGAAAATGTCTACGTCCCAACTGAAGCAGAGAAATTACAGTCTTATTTAGCTGAAGTAAAGTTCAATTACGATTTTGTTGATGTAGATCTGCGTGGTGGTTGCGTTACTCACTTACAATTGCATTTTGACAATACAACAAACTTTGCTTTATTTACGAATCTTTCAAACATATGAAGCAAGGGAATATGAATTTCCTTCAATATCCTTCAGATTGTGATAAAAAGTGCGTTGTGCAATTAGGGTGCTGTGATGGTAAATCGTAAAAAAATCCAGTACCCATGAATTTTGCTGTGTAATCTAAACTAGATGAGTAAAATGATAAAACAAAGACAACATTGCTCAGAATCATTTTCTATAAACCAGAATAATTTTCTATAAACCAGAATAATTTTCTATAAACCAGAATCATTTTCTATAAACCAGAATCATTTTCTATAAACCAGAATCATTTTCTATAAACCAGAATCATTTTCTATAAACCAGAATCATTTTCTATTTAATAAACCAGAATCATTTTCTATAAACCAGAATAATTTTCTATAAACTTTGCCCTCAAATGTACAAAAAAAAAAAATCATTTTATGAGGATAGTCAATGCTTTGTTCTCAAACGTGTTTGATAAAAATGACAATATTCCGGTTTTTCGTTGGTTTTCCATCCCTGAATTTGATAGTTTAATTAGATTATGAATTTCTGCATCAGTCAAATAAATAATTCTTTAGAGGTTTTGCATATTTGCATACAGTCTAATTAAGTTTTAATACAGGTTTGTGTTTGTTTTGTACCATTCAACCAGAAATGGTTTGTATTGGTACTCACATTCGCTAAAAGAACACTCCAAATTATTAGTAATGTTTATTTAATTTCGTTTACTTAGTTTAAAAGTTTTTTTGTGTAACAGTTCAATTTAGTAAGAGAAAATTTGCGTGAACACGACGCAAATTTTCTCTTACTATTGTGTTTTTTAAATTCTTTAGGTGTGTCTAAACATAAAGCGGCAATCGTGCGCGGCTGCCGCGCTTTGATTTGGCGACTGCGGCGCAAACATTCGTCGGCTTAGCCCTAACAAGAGTGCGGAAAACAATTGGTCCTGCAAACGCCGAGTGTTGCTGCCGCGCTCTTGCCGCTCAATGTTTGGACACACTTTTACAGCATTCTTAGCACACGATTCTAAGCAGTATCCCTGTCACTGTTAAACTACAAGAGAATGTCAAAGACGGATAAATCTCTAAGCAAAAGAACGTGATAAGTTGAGAATCTGTGCTTTAGTATTAGAGCCCTATTAGACTATCATAGAAATAGGATCAGAGATGTATGAGTCATTTTTATATGAAGGACCTATGGCGGTATAATAACTACATAATATGATTCATATCGTCTATGATCATAGTTAAGATTTGATAGCAAGCGTACAAATATGATCATATCCGTTTAACCTCAAAAATGGCTAAATCGTTATCCATCTTGATTACGTATGACGTTTATATGATCATATAAGTGTAATATATAAAAATGAAGAACTGCATCATTTAACTATGATTATAGAATTTGACAGATATGAAATCATATTTGTATGATAAATATATGATAGTGCAATTGGGGCCTTAGTCATTATTAGTATCAGTATAACATTGTTATTAGCTGTGGTACTTTATAACTCTTTTTCCTTATCCTTTATTCCTGTTTTCTCTATCCTAGGTTGAAAGTGCGCGCGAGGAACGTTTACTTGATCTTCAGAATACATTCGAAGAAATAACTGAGTTTGTGCAAAAATTCAAATCTGCTAATTATGATCTTGGTTAGAATGCTTTCCCTCAACTAACATTTCCAATAGGTAGACACGGCTATACATCAAGCTATACATTTCCACTATAAGCTGATCTCGCATTGTAAAGGATTTCTGTCATCAGCTTATACTGGAAATGTATAGCTTGATGTGTAGCCGTGTGTGCCGTATTCTTTACATTGGTTATAGTCACCCTCATGTCTTGTAACTTAGTGTCCGTGGAGTTTCTTGCCCGTTCTTCTCCATAGGTACCTACCTACTACGCTTCGGAATGGGCAACTAGCTTCATGTTTCTGACTGACCAACTTCTTGACAATTCAAAAGTGCTTGTAAATGGTTTAATTGGTTGGTTTAAATGCTTTGAGTTTGAGTTCATTTGTGGTCGGCGCAACATAATATCTTTTTTAACCGACTTCCAAAAAGAATAAAATAAAAACATACATACAGACGAACATAGACGGAGGGTCTATGTTCGTCTGTATGTATGTTTTTATTTTTTGTTATCTATATTCATCAATGTTTTCGTCAATTGTGGGCCGATTTTGAAAACAATTGAAAAAATAATATTTTTTCATTTGGTAGAGGACTTTTGCGCGGTGGTCCCATATTATTTTTATTAACTTTGCTTGGGTAGTTTTTGAGCTAGTTTCCGTAATACGTATTTTTCCCACTTAGTCTATGTGGTTTATGTTAAAATCCTTCCGTATCAAAACGACGTAAAAGCAGTCCTTATAAAAAAAATAAAAAAATGTCAAATAATTTATTTCAATTAGGCACAAAAAAGTCACTTTTGAACGTCGTTATAGAAAAACGACCCATAATCAAAACGAAACTTTAGCAATAATAACTTCCTGTCACTGCTATTTACATAGCAGGTAGTGGTATTCGAGTTTGTGTGGAGTACATACTATATTACACATTTTTTTTGTCAAAAGTTTTTTAGATTCATCAACATCAGTCCACTCAGTAGTCATCAGCTGCATAGCCTTTTCCCAAGTCGACTTCCAGTCTAACGGATGCAGCTGAATACCAGTATTTACCATGCAACGACTGCCTATCTGACCCCCACAACCCAGTTTCTGGGTAACACGATACCCCGTGGTACGTTATGTCAGTAGTATCACTTTTATTAGCCATAGTGGTCTACACAGTTTTTTGAATTGTTGATTTTTTCATTCAGACTTCTTCTACATGAATACCCAAATCTTTCTCACAATCCTGATCCTCATTCCTCCACATCACATCCTCTTCACATGTAAACAGGGTCCCACCCCATTTCTATATCAACATTTTAACATCTCTTATAGCCAGCATTGACATTTTAAGGACGGCCATATACGGGCAGCTTGAAGCAGTCAATCCTGACTGCTTCAAGCTGCGACTGCATAATGCACTACAGTCTTCTATTTACATACAAACGTGGAACCGCTCGAGCAGTTGCGACTACTCTGTGCGGTCAGCAGCATGGTGAAATTACATCGTGCGGTCAAGCAATTGCCAGGCATACACTGACTTCTTGAGCTGTCGATTGCTCTCGCGCAGTTATCCCCTCCGCCCGCGCTCTTCATCCCATCTCCGCGTCGCTGCGAAGCGCAAATCGAATCCGTCGTCGTCGTTTAAATTGTGACTGATCTACCAGTTGAAACCGACTGCTGTTGTAGTTATCAATGACAGCTTCAAGTTGTTGACTATGACTGCACGAGCGGTCCGTGTAATATGATCACTGGCTTGTTTGAGCAGCCCGTGTACCCCGCCCTAAGTTTTAAATATTTTCTTGCCGTTTTAATTTCAGAGCGGTCTGATTCTTCTGTAAAAAGTTATCGTATTTAATGAATTTGCTCATAGGCATGGTGGCTGGACGTCAGATGTCGACAACGAGTGGGGAGTTCATCGTCCAGTACATTGAGCAGGAGATAATGGACTACATCAATGAACAGATCGCCATATTGCCTGATCCTGATCTGAAGAAGAAGAAGGTAAAGATAGGAAATGAGTCGTTATTCACAAAGATAGAGAGGATATTTTAAAAGGTTCCCTATCCATTTGCATAAAATTTTAAGACCTAATATAACTTAGCATAATGTTGTTTGGCATAATTATATTTTCGCATAATATAATTACGCATAACAGCTTACGCATAATTTTTTTAAGCATAATTTCTCTAACCATAATAATTATTAAGCATAATATTCTAAAGCATACATTTATTAAGCATAAAGTTAAAGCATGCAAGCAAGCATGCAGCATGCAAGCAAGCATGCAGCATGCAAGCAAGCATGCAGCATGCAAGCAAGCATGCAGCATGCAAGCAAGCATGCAGCATGCAAGCAAGCATGCAGCATGCAAGCAAGCATGCAGCATGCAAGCAAGCATGCAGCATGCAAGCAAGCATGCAGCATGCAAGCAAGCATGCAGCATGCAAGCAAGCATGCAGCATGCAAGCAAGCATGCAGCATTCAAGCGAGCATGCAACATGCAGCAGGCAGGGTTTCTGTCACGGCTCCGGCGCTGCGGGCCTCCGGCGGCCCCACGCGTGCTAATCGTCGCAGACGGCTTTCGCTCACCACCGCAGCTTCGGCTTGTTGGCCGGCTTCGCCGGCCAGCCTCAGCCGCGGCGGCTCGCTCGCAGGCGCCTGCTCCTCAGCCCGCGGGCCGCCTCGCCCCTACGCGCCTACGCGATTTTAAATTACACTCTAGGGGTAGGACAAACAAGACTACGTGGAGTCGGTTTTGCAGCAATTCGATTCTTAGGCCTACTAACGTTATGCGAATCAAATTTATGCCAAAACAAATTAGTCTTTAAGATGATTATGCCAACATAAAACGTATGCCTAAAAAAATTATGCCGAAGTATTATTATGCCAAAACAAATTGTGCCAAAATCGTTATGCCGAAGTATATTAGGGCAAAGAACATTATGCGAAAAGAAGGTATCCCATTTTAAAACCTAAAGTTACAAAACATCGTTCCATTTGAAACTATGGAACCATGTTTAGCTAAGTTTATATATACAAGAAACTACACATTAAACTTCGAATAATGTATTCGAGATCAGACAACGTACAGCCTAAAACGCTGGGTCTGGAAGCACGAAATTTTGCACAAAAGTTCCTATTGATATCCCATATTAGCTAGAGTATTAATGAGAACATGTCAAAGAATCAACTGGCAAATGAATTACATAAATTTTTTTTTGTTTATTTTTCATATCAAATAATTCGAAAAAGTTACGATTATTTATGTAACGTGAAATAAAATTCGATCGAGCCATGGGGCTGTTATTATTAAGCCACAAGCCCCTCCTAAATTGGAACGCCATGACTCAAAAATATGTCAATTCAAACCATTTCAAATCACTAACATGTGCCACGATATACAGGGGGTCCGTGAAACGAGGTTCTGAGCAAAATTATTGCAGCCTCTTTGCAAAGGTTTCCCGAAACACCCCATGTTTGTTTAGCGATTATTGTCCCTCGCCTATTCAATTTGTGTATTAACCAGCTGATTGTTGAGCTCAGCAATACCGGCATCGATTGTCATGTTGATGGAGTTGCTATGAACAATATCAATTATGCGGACGATATGGTCTTGCTGAGCCCATCAATCAGTGCATTAAGATGTTTGTTGAAGGTCTGTGAGGACTACGCGGTGACTCAGGGGCTTAGGTATAACGTTGCTAAGAGTGAGTTAGTTGTTTTTAATGTTGGCGCCAGAAGAGACCTAAATGTGCCGCGCTTTAGCGGGTAAGCCCTTGAAGCGAGTCTCAAAATTTAAGTACCTGGCCCACTGGGTCACCGAGGACTTATGTGATGATTTAGACATAGAGAGGGAGCGTAGGACGCTGTCTGTTCGAAGTAATATGCTGGTCCGCAGGTTTGCACGGTGTACTTGTGAGGTTAAAATGACGCTTTTTCGAGCCTATTGCCAGACTTTCCACACCTGCCGCCTCTGAGTCAAGTATACACAGAAGGCATACAACGCTCTGCGTGTACAATATAATAATTCCTTCAGAATGCTTGTGGGGCTGCCGCGGTTTTGTAGCGCTTCGGGTATGTTTAAAGATGCGAGGGTGGATGATTTCTACGCCATTATTCGGAAGCGATGCGCTTCTCTCCGGCAAATAACATGTACTCGTATTAGCTCCCACAGCATGTTGTATTTAGATGGTTCCGGGATTTAGTCGGCTTTTAATAATTTTAGGGAAATTCTCACTTGACTTCAGACTTTATTATTAAAAAAAAATCTTAAATATGGTCTACGATCGACAAAATATAATATGTCTAAACATCACCCTCTTTACTAAAATTTTGCTCAAACGGAAATTTTTTGCTCGACAAGATTTGTTCTAGATTTAAGGTCTTTAAAAAATAAAATAAAAATAGAATAAAAGAAGAGTGACAATGACCCCAAGGTAATTTTTAAGACCCTCAGCTTTCCGAAACAATACAAATAATATGTACTTTACTAGACATTATTTCGAGAAATTGGAGTTCGAACATAGAAGGTAAGGCGAAAAACATACATGATGGACCTCGTTTCTCAGGCCACCCTGAATAATATTGTTCAATTAAAGTTAATGATAGATTAATTTTAAGTAACGACTCTGAGGGCGGCAGTACGTAATTAAATCTGTCGTCAAATATTATAATAGGTTGGGGAAAAAGTTTCTTCGTATTTTTTAAGAAAATTCAAAACATTTTTTAACATAGTATGTTTACATTTAACTAAAGTATGTAGGTACCATTTTGTTCGATAACTTTTTGCCATCTTGTAGGTAGGGACATGATCCCATTGCTATAGAAATTTTGGGACTTCTGATCAAAATACCGCGACAAGTGGTTTTGGCAGTCCTCCCGTGATGTTAACCTGACACTGCCTAAAGAATTCTGAAGAGACCGAAACAGGTGGAAATCTGAAGGTGCAAGGTCAGGACTATACGGCGGATGCATTAACACCTCCCAGCCAAACTCTCTTAATTTTTGCTGAGTGGCTAAAGATGTGTGAGGTCTAGCGTTATCATGATGAAAAACCACACCCCTTCTGTTGATTAATTCCGGCCGCTTTCTCTCAACTTCTTGCTTTAATCTCATCAGTTGTTCGCAGTAGAGTTCAGAATCGATGGTCCTGCCTGGTGGTAACAGCTCATAATGAATAATGCCCTTCCAATCCCACCACACACACAGCATCACCTTGTTGCGAGTTAACCCGGGTTTTGCCACAGTCTGTGAAGCCTGACCGGCCTTTGACCACGACCTTTTTCGCACGTTCTTGTCGTACGTGATCCACTTTTCATCACCAGTTATCAGCTTCTTCAAAAATGGTTCGGTTTCATTACGTCGTAATAAAGAATCACAAATGAGTACACGGTTCATTAGGTTTCTTTCAGTGAGCTCGTGAGGTACCCAAATATCGAGCTTTTTTGTGTACCCAGTTTTTTTCAAATGCGCCAAAACTGTTTTGTGGTCAATTCCCAGTTCTTCAGCTACGTCGTAACTACTAATATGCCGATCTTGCTCCACTTTTTCAAAAATGGCATCCATTTTATCCGTAATAGGGCGACCAGAGCGACGTGCATCTTTGACATCAAAATTTCCGGATTGAAAACGCTTAAACCAAATTTGTGCTACTCTCACAGACACTGCACTAGGTCCATAAACATCGCAAATTTTTTTCGCGGCTTGCGTTGCATTTTTACCTTTTTTGTAGTAAAATTTTAAAATGTATCGAATTTCTTCATTAGATTCACTCATCTTGACAGTACGAAAAACAAATAAAAATCACACATTTTCCTAATTTGAATTTGGAATTATGTTCTTTAAAATTTAAACTTTCAATGATACCAAAACCAGCCAGATACACATAGTATAGCCAAAGAGATTTTATTACAAGTTCATACATACTATAATGCGAAAAGACTTTTTCCCCAACCTAATATAAAGCTCGCTAGGTTCACTTAGAGATTTAAATAAAAAATTAATAAAAAACCACGAGTCTTTTCTAGAAATTACTTACAACTTTGTTTAAAAACATACTCTCTTGTACAACAGGCAAAGCCAGAGGAAGTGGTGATGATTCGAGAAATTTTGGAAAAGTTCCTGGATGACAACATGGATCTAATTGTGCCAGAAATTGAAGAGGTTGAGGAGGAAGAAGAGCCTATGCCTGAGGTAATGTCTTTGCCTACTGTATATTTCAAGTAATGAAAGATTTTGAAGTTGATTACGGTAGTATATGAAAAACCTGCTTAATAGCCGTAGAGGTGGGTTATTCCGTTTATCCCCTCCAAAAAATCTACTCTAAGGTACGTATGAAACGTATGTTCGAGAATTCACCCTAGGTCTAGTTGGTTAAGAGGAAATTATAAAGCTTAGGGTGGATTCTCGGACATAAGTTTCCGAGTATCCACGTTCATTCTCGGACATAAGTTTCCGAGTATCCACCTTCATTCTCGGACATAAGTTTCCGAGTATCCACCTTCATTCTCGGACATAAGTTTCCGAGTATCCACCTTCATTCTCGGACATAAGTTTCCGTGTATCCACTTTCATTCTCGGACATACGTTTCTGAGTATCCACCTTAGGTTGCATTTTTTGGGGTAAATAAATGGAATGATCCGTAGAAGGGGTTATTCCGTTTATTCACCCCAAAAGGTTCTTGTGAGAGTAACCCTTGTGGCCTTTTAAGGAGAAAGATTGCTTGCAAGCCTCCGCGTATAATTTTCCGACAGAAAGGAATAGAGTTTGTGGAAATACGAATCCGGGTAGATAGGTCTAGCTGCGGTTATGCATCTTAGTATTATCTATATTTGCGATCTATACAGTCTATAAAAGATATATGCTACACTAATCTTCGAAAGTCTAGCGTAAACGGCGATTTATAAGATAACTAGCTTCCCATCCCTGGTCTGCACCGTTTTAACAAAATTAAAAATATTTAGATTGTATATTTTTACACATAAACCTTCCGGAATAAAATGTTCTAAATGATGGTGAAAATCGCAACAAAATTCATTTTGTAGTTTACTTTAGAAGACCGGTCACACAGACACACACGAAAAGCGACTTCGTTATATACTAAGTTGTAACCGCCTCTGTGTTCTAGTGGCCTGTCTCAGGACAGGTGGTATATAAATTGAATCTCTGGGTCTGAACCCAGAGGTTCAATTTCCAGTTGGGGCAAAATTTTCTACTCAGTTTGGTTGGTGGTAGGGCTTGTTCTAAGTCCGCTTGGGTAGCTACCACCATCTTATCTAAGTCTGTCGCCATAACAACAATGTTAACAGCATTGTTGTGTTTCGGCAGTTAGAGGTAAGATAGCCAGTTCCTCTGTGGTTGAGGATTCCGGGTGAAGTTCGCTTCCACTTTTGACCTGATCATCACTTTACTACCACGGGGCCTAGTATTGTTATTGATTATTTATTTAAATACAGATTATATTGGTATACGCCGTTCCTGGTATCGGCGGCCCAGTGGATGCTGACATCATATTGGACTTCGAGGATTATATCAATGAAGTCTGCAAGGTGCAGGCCGAAACGGCGATGCCTAGGAATATCAGGCACTTCCTCTGTCCACCACTTGAGAAGTAAGTCAAATAAAACCTTCTATTTAGGCCCGGTCTCCACCAAAGCGGAGACGAGACGAGAACAGAGGAGATGTGTTTTAAACAACCAATAGAATTTCGTTATTCTCACATCTCGTCTCCACTCAGCTTCAGTGGATACCATTAAGCGGAGATGTGAGCTGTGCCTCGCCAAAATTGAGCTGGGCGGCGGTACAAAGCGGAGATGTGAGCTGTGCCTCGCAAGCTGGCGACGGCGCGAGGCGGAGACGAGAAGAGATGAGATCAGCGTACAGTGAGAGGTAAACATCCAACGCTCGCCTCACGCAGCTCAGTTCCGCTCTAGCCAGCACAAATCTTCGCTCCAGTCTAGCCAGTACGCATCTCCGTACATCTTCGGTGGATACACCCTAGCTAAAAAACACTGTTCTCGTTTCCGCTTCGGACATCTCCGTACATCTCCGCACATCTCCGCTTTTGTAGAGTCAGGCTCTTAGTGTCAGACCGCACATCAGTGATAACAAAACCAGTTTGTGTACAATTGAATGAATGTCTGACAAACAGTGGAATATCGTGTTACCCAATATCTGAGTTGTGGAGGTCAGATAGGCAGTCGCTCCTTGTAGAATACTGGTATTGAGGTGCATCAGGTTAGACTGGAAGCCGATCCCAACATAGGGATTGACTAAGTGGAAGAGACTA
Source organism: Xanthia icteritia (assembly GCA_949128155.2). Lineage (NCBI taxonomy): Eukaryota > Metazoa > Arthropoda > Insecta > Lepidoptera > Noctuidae > Xanthia > Xanthia icteritia. Next base: position 6,362,485 of record OX421959.2, on the reverse strand, counting down.
AGCAAAGGATGATGATGTTAAGATGCTAAGGTCCAAGAGACTGAAAAGGTTGTGAACGAGACACTTGACAAGATCTGGTGATGGTCCATCAAAGCCCTAACTGAATGGTTGCTTACAGACGGTAGGAGTATTGGCAGACCAACAGGCACATACATGTAAAACATTAATATTCGATCATCTGGTGGATGACCTACGAAATACTGCGAGAAAGACCTGATCAAGACTGGCATCGACCAGGGAAGCATGGCAAAAAAGGAGGAGGCCTACACTCATGTAGTGGATGGAATAACGCTGGAAATTATGGTGATAATGAGTAGTTTTTTTTCGTATTTTAACGTTTCTACGTACGTTTTTTGTTCACAGATTCATTGAACCCGACTACACAGCAAATGATGTACCTATGAAAGAAGAAGTCGCTACAGGTGGTGTTATTACAGAATAAGAATTTATTATGAACCTTAGTTCCATTTAAAGATATACTAGTTTTCATTGTACTTCAAATGCCCCATTCTTCTTTTGATTATTGTATGGGTAGTTGACCTGACGATAAACCTTATGGGGCATCGTCGGGTCATAAGATGTTTACGTTTGATGGTTTTGTCTGTTTAAGTATATTAGCCTCATCCACGAAGAATTATGGAGCTAAAGAATTCGCGAGATTACTCTATAAAGGCAGTAAACAGGAAGTAAATTTCACTCATCCTCCATGGAAAAGCGAGGATCCTCCAACCACTAGACACAACACCAGACGGGTGTTCTGTCAAGTAGGCTACTGTCTGATGCTTGTCGTAGTCGTCTCTGCGCCTCTTACGGGGGCGCGAGCAATCGGTTTTTGGGCTTTTTGGCCCCTTGCCCGAGGGATTTTTCTCTCGATCCTCGAAATCGGAGGTCGGTCATTGGGTTTCCCTCCTCCTCCGAGGAGGGAGTGGGAGTGCTCTACTGCTCGCTCTCTGTGGGCTTGCCTACCCTCAATGTCCGACGCTTGATGTCGGGACGTTGTATATATGCTAGTCGCGCGGTAAACGCTATGCTTGCGCGATGCAGGATTTAATGTGATGCGTAGTTCACATGTGGCGTTGACAGAAATGTCGCCACAAATCTATAATATTGTCCTTAGTCAAGACGTTGTTAGCACTGTTGATTATTTTAGCTATAGCATTCTTTCACCTCACCTTTTCTAGGTAAAGTAATTAGTAGTATTTTTATAATTTTGTAAGTCTACAGCACGATATTTTATCTAACAAGTTAAAATAATATTTTAGCTTCAAAACCAACGAGTCCAAAGTAAGCCGTATCACATCGAAGCCAGATAACTGCAATGGATCTTATACACTTTCACACTGAAGTTTGGGGTTATTCCGTTTATCCACCCTAAGGTGGATACTCGGAAACATATGTCCGAGAATTTACCCTATGCTTATAGATAAAAGGAATTCATAGGCTTAGGGTCGATTCTTGGACATACGTTTCCGAGTATCCTCCTTAGGGTGATTTTTTGGGGTGGACGGAATAACCCAAGACATTTTGACAGTACGTAGGGGAGTAGTGTTAACGCACTTAGGCGCGATCTCCAACGACATGAGAATCGCGGCGCTGTGCCTTCAAATTATCGCCGCAATTTTCTCGTCCGTGGAGATGGCGCCTCCGCGACCATGCACTTACTACAATGGTGGCACTAAATAATGGCTTTGACGTTTGCACGTTTTTAAGAATTTCCTTTAAAATGTACTGCTAAATGTGAGGAAACAGATGCTATAATACATTGTTGTACGGGCCGGAATAATGACGTTGCACCACCAACAATCGATAAGCTTTATTGTTATAAAGATGTTGCCCTTTATGTGTTATGTATTGTGTACATCTTTTGTTGGAGATCCTAAATAAATAAATAAATTTTAAAATGTCACAGACTCATCATAATGAGGGTTTTCATGAAAATTCACGCCACCAGTTGGTGCCTCTTTGACAAGAGGTCTTCCATTTCGACAATGACTATAAAACATATGATGATGTTCATCATTCGTTTCATTCATTCGTTCATCATTCAGTCACGACTAAAGAAAATAAAGGCGGTTTGACACTTTTGACAGGTGCCCGGAAAGTGAACGTCATTTCAGAAAATCCTCATTACAGTGTTGCTGGTTTAGCCAACCAATACAATTAAACATCCGAGTGGAGGCAGTCCTCCTCGTCCACGTTTGTCATAATAAATGACTCAAATGTAGTCTATTGGAAGAAAGTAATTTCAACTCTTAAAGCCCTAAGCTCTTCTCTTGTCCTGGCTCGAATCAGGGATGCAGAGAAATAGCTCACTACTGTGTAGATAGATGTCACTTGACTATATACAGGGTCAAATTAAAATAGCTAGCGAAACTTCGTAGACGTTATCTAAAAATGATAAAACAGATTTTCTCAATTCATGATTCAAGTAATAACAATAAAAGCGGTCGTTATCCTCTCAAAACAAACAACAAATCTTTTTTGGTTTTATTTAATCATGTTTAGTTATCGATACCGATCACGTCTGCAGATTCGCTAGCTATTTACACAGTAATGAGTTGTTCTAGAAAAGTCTAAAGATCCAAATCGAATGTCAAAGTTAATTCTGATACGATCAGAAAGCACTGAATTTCAATAGAAAATAAAAGATGGCTGTGACATACACACCGAGTTTCTGAATTGAGAACTTTTAAATTTATTTGCAAAAACAGGTAAGACATTTTGAAGGAATTGCCTTAAATAATGCTAAAAAAGAGTTTGAAATGTTCTTAACCCCATATTCTCAATTCAAGGTATACAGGGTACCGGGTGTTTGGCTATTCATTTCTCAGGCAAACAGTGCAATGCGACAGCTTTGAAAACACTCGCCAAAATGGCTGCATATTGCCATTACTTCATCAGGGTCATGGTCAGCTCATGTGGTTCCTTTTCCGAACTATTTATTTATTGTAACCGTTTATATTTGTTATTAGTAGAATAATCATGTTTTAATGTTACTAACTTTTAATTAAATAAATTATATTCCATTTATTACTTTCGTTTTATTTTATTATTCTGTAGTTTCATAGAAGAGCGATGGCCGCCACACAACGGCCGCAGTGACGACTGTCATGAAAATCATGACAGCGGCAAGGATTTATATCATTTTGCTGGCTTAACGGTGACAAAAACGCACTCTAGGAAAACACCAACTTACTTTCATGCATAACGTTGCTGTTACGTCATTTGCCGGTAAATTGTAGACGCCATGTGAAACCATAGCTTTATAGCATAATCAGCCTATAATGTTCGCACTGGTCTCTTCTCTTCGGGAGGGAGTGGGCTCTACCACATGGGCCCAGTGCGCGTCTTCGAATTTTTGGTTCTAGGACATGCCGGTTTCTTCACGATGTTTTCCTTCATCGTTTTGAGAGCAGTGGTGATGAATTTACATAAAGTAAAGCGCCTCCTGGGTTTGAACTCATGACCTACAACTCCTAAGCTTTATAGAGCTTCCCATATATGTGTTTTACTATTTTTAATACCTTGTAAGTTGTAAAATTTATGATTTCTACTTTAAAATCAGTCTTTTTATTATGTCCTTATTGAAGCTTCTGCCTTTTAAGGCCTAAAAGTAGGTAAAGGTACGGTACCACAACCCACTTGCACGACATCACCGCCCCTAATCCCCGAAGGGTTAAGTCCCATATAATAGGGGGCGAGCCTATTGCCATCAACCGGGCACAATTCCTATTTAATTTAGAATACCAATTAGGTACACACAATGGTACACACGTAACTATTTACTTGCGCAAATTTAGGCTTGCGCAAGTATATCGTTACGTGTGTTGGAAGAAATTTCCGCAAATTTCTAGGCTTGTGTGATTTTCCATTATTCGATTCCAAGCTTGTGCAAATTTGAGTTTGCGCAAATTTGCGTTCAAGTTTCAGTAGATTTTTTGTACTAATTTGACGTAAACTTTTTCCTTCCGCTGCGAATGTCTGTCTAAGTGCGATAAACTCAAAAACTACCGAACGGATTTTCGTACAGTTTTCACCAATGGACGGAGTGATTCATGAGGAAGGTTTATGTGTATAATTCATTAAGGTTTTGTATAAATTGGCAGAAATATGACGATGAAGACAATTGAAGATGTCGGAAAAAATCTTGCCGACTGGGAGCTTTACTGGCGTGCGCCGCGTACAATTCCAAATACATAAAATACAAACTTCAAATAAGTTTCTTCATCCATACGCAGTTTGGGCGCAATTTTCAATTCGTTTAATAAGTGGATGTGAGAATAATGCTCTCTTTTCATTAACCAGTCTTTACACCATATGGTTCGGTTTATTTTACGTCTTCTTTTTTTTGTAAATTAGCGATGATAAGTCAGGCCCTGCAGTACCCTGCTCGACATAGATAGCGATCGCTATCCGATTCGGTTGAGTCCTAATGGTGTTCCAATGGCGTACCGAAGATCGCTATCTAATGTCGAGACTGCAGGGCCTGGCTTATAATCGCTATCTTAAATCTCGACATAGATAGCGATCGCTGTACGACCGAATTCGGTCGTAAAGTCCTAATAACGTCACTAGACGTGCGTGACGTGCTTGACAAGCACGAAAAAATCCCAAAGCATCTGTGTCGAGATTGACCATTATATTTAGCATCGGCAAAATTCGTAAAACCGATCACATCCGAACTAAGTGAGCCTTCAAAATCAGCAGTCTTTATTGCAATTAGTCTTTATTGCTTTAGGCGAAAATTTTCTTTATGCACACGCAATAACGTGTAAACCAAATACATTCGTAAAATAGCGTAGATTGACATGTAGGTCATTTCTTCATTATTTGTTTGTTTTTTTTAGATTCGATTTGAAGGATACAAGACTAGAACGATAAATATAACAAATCAAACTTTTAGAGATATTTAAAGTTAAAAACTTCAATATTGTTTAAATTATTTGTGTCATTGAATTATTACATTATCCTAACTAATATTATAATTGCGAAAGTGAGTTTGTTTATTACCCTTTCACGCTAAAACGGCTGAAAGGATTTTGATGAAATGGAATGGGCACATGGGTGGACCATGACCTGGGTTAGGACATATGAGTTAGTACGTTCACGTGGGATATTTTCCGACCTCCACGCGCGTGAGCAAAATCTAGTGATATATAAATAAATAAGAGTACTACCCTTTATTATACAAAAAAGGTTCTAGTCTTGTACTCTTCAATTTAATTCATAGAGATATTAATAAAAAGTTATTATTATGTAGTCTTTATAATAATATAATATATTTCTAGTCATTATAATTAAGGGCATGCAATAAATGGAATAGGTCATAGTTAAAAAAGCTATGGCAATATGTTTTTCAAGGGCCTTGAACAACGACGCAATACCAGAAAATATATAAATAGTTTATTATTATTCGAGTGGTAGTACACCTTCGACATCCATACTTATATCCCCAGTCTCAGCTCCACTGAAGTCGTCAAACGATTCGTCGCTGTCTGATGATGAGTCATTTAAGTTTAAGATAAACTGATCCAAATATTGGTATGTTCTATGCTCGTGTCGCATATACTCGCATTTTGTCGCGTGATCGACTAATTTTACCCATTCGGATACGCCAATAGATTCGAAACTCTCTATTAATAGTTCTTTGACTTTCGTTAGATTCATCGAGACATTTTTAGACCTAACGTGGCCTTTCACTTGGACCCAAATATTCTCGATTGGGTTAAATCCGGGTGATAACGCCGTAGCCGTAAAACAGAATGACCATGTTCCGCCATTATTTGGTCAATTGAGTATTTAATGTGTTCTGCTTTGTAGCGTTTAATGATTTCATACAATTCTGATTTCAGCAGATTTGACGCAAAGGGTATGTTTTTAGATGTAAGCCATGATTGCATGGTTCCATTTAGAGAGTTGGAATTCGGTGCATAGTCTATCCGTGTGTTATGGTAAGAAGCATTATCAACGACCTCATCAGTATTAGGTCGTAGATTCGGAATGAGATGTTGTTTTAACCATTTTTCGTAATTATATTTATTCATCTCATGGTGATAATCGCTAGTACTTTAAGAAGATTTATAAACTAAGAGAGTGCCAGGTACAAAACCTCTTGAGCTGCCAGCGTGAACAATAATTAATCTTTCACCTTTTGGTATCGGTTTTTTTAAGCACTATCCGTCCAACTACTTCCTTTTGTGTGTGGTGTGTATGTAAGTTTCGTTTAGAAACTATATCACGACCCTGACTTCTAAAATTTTGTATCTGTCAAGATACTTAATCCGCTGAAGTCGTATTTCATCTTTCTGGGCCAGTAAAAATCCCAGTTTCCATTTTCTTGAATTTGGAACCCGGTTTATGCAATATTTTTCGCAATTTCTCCACTGCCTGTGAAGTTTATATCTTCCTTTAATTTGTTTTAGCAATGATTTTATTGTAGGTTACCTTTTTTCGGTGAAATGAAAGTCATTCATCTTCCTTCTTATGACAACATAATGAAATTCGTCTAAATTTGCTCGACGGTCTTTCTTTATTCTGGACTTCTTAGGCGAACTAAAAGTTGCAGGACCGGAACCTCGAGTTGAACTAGTCGAAGCCGAGACATTATCACGAGCAGAATCGCCGGTTGAGCTAGTCGAAATCGAGGCATTGTCATGCTCTTTCAAAACAGCACTTATTGTTCCACGTGACATAGCAGTTGCTTTCGCAGTTCCCTCTTGAAGGTTTTAAAATTAATCTTTCCCAAAAACTATATTTTTCGACACCGTGGCCTCTTGACTCATAAATTGATAACTATTAAAAATTATACGGCTCACCACGCTTCAAAGAAGTCATACTGAAAAAAAAATACCAATAAAAAAATATATACTTTCACATTAAATTGTCACGAAGTGTACGGAATGATTCACTCAAGTGCATTCACAACGCTGTCTCGGGTTGAACTGAGGCGGGAATATAATATAGCGCGAATAGCGTTGAATGGCGCGATAGTCAGCTATTTCTATTGGTTGTGTAAATCGGATATGATCGGTTTTACGACTTTTGTTGATGCTACATAATTATAATTTGTGTTGTACTTGTACTAATTATTTATGCTATTCAACATCCAAAATCGTGACTTGGTCCCGCAGTCCTGACATTCCCTTTTTCAGATCGCTGCAGTCAGTGATACCTTTGGTTCAGCGTTCACAGTTGCAAAATACTGGAGCATGTTCTATGCTGTCATGTATTGAGTGAAATTATGTGCGAGCATGCTCAAATACTCAAGAAAGGAAATCATTTTTTGCACGCTATTTTGAACTCTGCTTCAGTTGTGATTTAGTTCATTTTTAATGTACCGACCAAAAATTGCTCAAGCATTTTGCTGCTTTGTCTGCAGTAACCTTTTTATGCTATTGGGATTCCGTAGAAGATCCGGATTTTGGAAATGGAAAGGATTGCAGGAATTCAGATTGGCTAGGTGTTTCCAATGAAACATAATAAACTTTACATTCGTTTTATTACATTATGGAATAATAAATAAACCCCCCATGTATATACCGACCTATCACCGAGACACGTTTCTCCTGCCTACGGACTATCGCCGTCCTTTTCTAGCTGGGCATTTGCGCATAGTGATGTCTCGCTCTAGTGGAATTTTGGAGGCTATTCAGGGTGTTGGAATTTTCGATTTGCGATTAATGCATTTTTAGTTGATACTGATTTGATGATAATTTAAGTTACGATGTTTTTATTAATAAGACAGACACTACAAAAGAAAAGCAAGATGAAAATGCATATGATTTCAATTAAATGCAAAAAAAGAATATCTTAGAATTTCAATATCACTTAATTTTTTTTGGACGTTCCCAAATTGAATTTTAAAGATTCCAAATTGATTTTAAAGAGTAGTTTATCATTTAAAATACGACGATATACCCAGCCAGTCCAGACGAAGACTTTCAATCATTGAGCATATTTCTTTCCTGCACTATTTTATCATCCCATCATGGTTTTACTGAATTACCATAGCCATAAACCGCTGGCGTCTAAGCAAAACAAATTTTATTTAAAGCATTATTATGCGGTTTTCGAACGTTAGCCGCCATTTTATTTAACTGTCAAAAATTCGGCGCGATCGTATAAAATTTCAAACGACCTCTAATTTTTTCTTGTAAATAATTAAACAGCAATATTTTATTTAATATGGTTCGTTATATTTTTTGTACTATTTGTTAGTTCAAAATTTACGTTAAAGTCGGTAGAATTTTTACTATCTACTCAGCCATTAAAGTAGAAGAAACCACTTCCGAATTAACATCTAGGTTTTACCAGGTTTGTTGGCCATAACCAACCCTTCTCTCATACACAATTACAAAAATTGCGAAAAACTAAAATTATTTTTCAATCTTATCCAATATCGACCGCCATATTGAAAGTTCGTTCGAAAACCGCCAAAACCTTATACCACTCCAAAACATGTCTACATTATAAAGATACAGCGAAAAAATGAAAAAATATTCCCGCATGTATATATTTGGATTTAACTTTGGGGTAACTAAATTCTATATACACAATAATAACTCAGCACGGACAATTTCACCGGAAGTCTCCCGAACAATATCTTCTTATCTTAATTAAATACAAAACAGTACTAAACAGAAAACGTGAAATAATAACAACATGACTGAAGTATTTCTTTTTCAAAATGTACATATAATATACTTACAGACAAAAACAAATATTTACGTACGCACTAGTTACATTTATTTATCGAAGTTACTGACTTCTTAACAATTTAATCAATGACTTCGATAAATTCTAGTTTCACCATTCTCGAATTCACTTCCATTTTTTGGAATCTATAAGTTTTAAATTTACACTAAGAGAACTTAAATTAATTCGACACTGGAAGAAAATTGGAACGGTATTCGCAAAGTTGGGATTGAGTTTATTAATATTTTTATATAAAGATTAGATTATTTCAATGATAAGAGAAAAAATATTTGGAGTTATTGAATAGATAATAAGGAATTCAAAGTAACATAGAACAATAGAAACAAATAATGATTTCGAAGCAACAATGGTTTAACAGCTAGGATCGATGTACCATCAAAATAACTAAGTATAACTTTTAATCCATAGATTGTTCAAATGAATCCATTTCAATCGCTAGCATATTCAACAAATCTTAGATAACAAAATATGCTAGTAACACTAAAGGAAAAAATCACTAACATTAATTTGAGAATGATAAACACAGAGTTAAAAATTACAAAACATTACAATTTATCAATGAAGCTGTGGTGTTAATCAAACCCTAACTTTGCGGAAACAATCCATCATTTACTTACATTTATTGTGATATAAGAAAAACAGTGAGAGCCAAAGTGTCCTGCGTTAGACTTATACAATAAGAAAAAATGCTAACACTTAAAATAACATGTCGTATAAACTTAGGCATTACTTAACAAGTACCGCTTACACCGATTATTATGGGATTACGAAGACAACTTGCGTTTTTTTGGTAAGAACAACCAAGATATAAGTACGCATTGGGAATAGTCGAGGGGCAGAAACCCTGTAGTCTACAGGTTTCCTAGCATAGATATACAAACTGAAATTTTTACTTTATATAAAAAATCAATAAATACCTACGTTAATTATCACTAAGGAAGCGTCATTTTGGAACGAATTTTAGTAATTTTTTTTTAAATGTTTTTGCTTGCGTTAACTAAGCGCTTAGAAGGACCCATGTCATGTTTTATTTTATTAATTAAATATCTAGCTGACTGCTCTATATCTACACGTGAAAATATTTTCCATTTCAGAATGGAATTTCTAAACACATCCATCATTCTTGAGGTATGTCTTTAGAGAAAGGAGTTTTCACTATAATATTTCGTTTTCATAACAATGGTAAATTCACAGTATATAGGGTTGCATAACATTGTTACTGAGTGACAAAAGGATAAAAAAAATATCTTCACGTAATGTTACTACTATTAAGTCATCAAGGTAAACAAAAATAAAATGAATTCAATATTATAAGTTTTTTTGTAGTTTGAACTGATAGTTTGTTAGAAACTAATAATCAGCAACAGTTTTACATATTAATTGTCACTCATTTTAATGATGAAAGCTGGATTTGCAATCCATTACAAAAGTTATAGGTATTTGGAAGAAACCTGAATCTAAATCTAAGATCAATGCAATAAAAATCTATATTAATCTTGTCTATTTCTTAACTTTATAGGCCTCAGGCGTGTTGAATTTGATATTTGCATTAAATCCTATGTTTCAAATTCCCACGTATTTTATTTTAATATCAAAATTTATGACATGGGATCTCCATTATTTTTCAAATATTTGTTACGTATAAATAGACACGGTCTGATACACACACCTTTATGTAAAAGCCATTCAAAATAGCATTTGAATAAGGAAGAATATGAAATTGAGCTTCATTACAGCCAAAATAAGGAATAGTAGGAGCCAAATTATCAAATTGCAAAGCTTCGATCACGATCGATCAAATATCAATTGGCCGCAAATGGCTCCTATGCGGGGTATCGAAATTACAAAATGGAAAACTTTTAGGACAAAAACAACACCCATAAGAATATCTTTACGAATTCTTCAAAATGGGTTTTTCAGCGTTGGCGGTAACCATTCAAAAAAATCACAAGAGTGTGAATTTCCGCATTCTTCTCATTGCGTTCCTACATTTCATACATTACCACGAACCACTACGCTCCTAGCCGCTATCAAATCGCACGATCCTTTATAATCATTACTTTATGACACCTTCTAATAAATTACCATTATTATATTTCTATAGAAATCGTAAGAAATTCTAATGTTTCTACTTAAGACTTTCGAAAAGCCAAGAACTGAAGACATTAAGAAGAAATGTTGGATTTTACCTTAGTCCAATAGTAGACACAACTAGCCTGATATAATGACAAAAAGCTCTTACAAATTATATTCATCTTGAACATTGAAACCTATTCATATCAGACCAGTCTACTAATTGAATTGGTAAATATGATGTTTTAAGGCCACCCATTGATCGGAAACTCACAATTGTACTCAATTTGTTATATATTATATAATAGAAGATTGAAGATGCAAAAGGTATATTACAAGTAGACAATAAATTAGAAGATGCCACAATTACACTTCATAAATATTTTCGCTAAGTCTTTAGTTCAACAATTTTATTTTGGAATCTTTATTTTACATGGGTGCCTTTATATAATATATATTTCTGCGTTTAAGAACAACTCTATGTATTTAGCAAGTGTTCAAAGTGTTATATTAATTATAATAATATATCAATATGTACGAACAATTGTGATAAAACAGCTCAACTAATTCTCAAGACTAACATAAGAGTTGTTCTTTAAAACGAATGCATTTGACTAGTTCATAAATTTCTATTTATTATTGAGCCATCAGAAATTCTAATTGCGATCTTGGAAAAATATACACGCGTTCGCTAAACGAAATGTTTTCCCTTAAACATTGCTAAAACATCAAAATGAATCTCCAGCGGATAACAGAAAGCATTTCAATTAAAAATAAAGGTCCAAAGCATTCGCTTTTCAGGCATTTGTAGCCTCAAAATTTACAAACTTTGACTAACGTGTCAGTTAAGTGCTGTTCAAATCTTTTGTCTTCTTGTGTCTTAAAACCGTCCACCTTAATTAATTCTTTGAATATTATGTTATTAATGTCATTTAACAGTTATATAGAATCAAAGATTCGTTAATCAACATTACTGATGGGGACCAACCAATCCACAAGCCAGTCCATGACTAATTTTAAATGACATTTCATGGAAGCATGACAATTAAATTAATCGAAGACTTGATAAATTATTGGCACAATAACTGACTTTAAAAATATAATCTCACGAGTTTAACATGAATATCAATACATTGCGCTATTGTAATTAAAACTAGGCGATAACAGATTTGAATTCATTAGATATTGAGCTGTTAAAGGTACAAAATTATTGGAATCACTATTACTTATAACGATCCGTAACTAACAGCCTAGCGCTTGGGAAGTAGTAGAGATACACTGTGTTATGGAAAATATGGTCATTATTAATGCTTTTTACAACGTCCAAGATATTAATTTTATAACCAACGCCTCTAAAATACTTAGGAACAGATTTCATCAAGTTTTTACACAGGAGATAGTTGCTGTTACTATTTTACAATAATAGACCTATTTTATCTTAACTTTTATACATGAAAGACAATAGGGAAGGTTATAGGAATTGTAATTTTAAGTTTCAGTACTGGCCATACATGATGCACGTCATATTTTTTTAAAGAACACGTCGATCATTGCAACAATCACAATATACATTTCTACACAACACAGTGTAAATCCCGAAGCAAATATAACAGCCCCGTAAAAGCTTATTTTTAAAGAGAAAAATATATTACCTAAATTATTTGCCTGTGTACTTAACAATTATCTATTGGTGTCAATGTTGAATTGGCGGGAGTCGCCATCTTGTAACAAATGTCAAACGAATGTCAAATGCCAAAATTGGTTTGTTTATCGTGGCGTGATTGGAAGCTTGAAACGAAGAGGCGTTAACGAGGTTAGCTTCGTTTGCAGAAGACATCAGGCTATAGCTAAGAGTCGAGCTGCCCTCGTTAACAGTTCTAGAACACGTCGCCAAACGTTACGCAGCGCGTTGGAGCGTGAAAACAGAAATCTCCATAGGAAGAACACCGTAGCCACTTGGGTTAGAATGTGGACTATGTGTAATCTGTAACCAAAATCATATTGTTATGTATATAAATATTGAAGTTATAATGACTGGCTTTAATTAATCTGGAAGTTTAACCAAAATATGAGAGACTAGATCAGTGTCACTAACCTAGATGGTCGTCTTTCATGATCTAACTATTAAGTCTTTCATTGTATGGACTAAAGAGACTTTGACGTCTGAGTATGTTTCGGTATTTCTTCTCAGGGGCTTGAAAAGAACGACCTTATCTAGATTTTATCGAAAAATTGTGTTATTTTTAACCAATTTACAAAATAATATAATTTATTATTATATCATTATCTGATCATTTCGATAAAATTAATTGTAAAATATCAAAAGAAAATTGAATCAAAATTAAATTCGTACCCGAGCCTGTATTATAAGAAAAATCTGGTTAAATAAATAAAGATATACCTTCGTAGCACGGCCCTGGACTTGGGCAACGTGTCTGGGCTCTCTTTGAAAAGGAACCTCCTGATGCCGAGCACGTACGACTCGATGTACGCGTCCCAGTCGATGTTCCGCACGTTGAAGTCGAAAATTCTGGATAAATAAAAGATTGTATTTGATTGTATTTTTGACAAAAGAATATAAAGGACTCAACCATCCACTAATGCTGCAGCAGCCGCGATTGTTAGCATGGATCATATCGTCAATATCGGTTTAATACTGAAGATACAAAGGTGGATTTAACTTTGTGGAAGTCGTAGTTTCTCGTTACTGAAACTTACTAGTCTTAAGATGAAGTAAATCAAGAATATAATCAGAAAAAGGGCAAAAAAATAATTATAAATAGACATTGAACATTTCAATATTGAGAATGTCATGGTTAAAAAGTGAAATGCTTAAAACATTATATATGCCACGCGCAATCTAATTTAACATATATTGACACCACTTCTCTCTCCTAGCTGCATAGAAACGACTTTAGCTACTTCACTAAGATATCAAAAATCATCATCTTGGTCTTACCTGCGATCGTCAGGCGAAAGCGACGCACATAGAGCCTGCACGTTATCATCGGCGAAGGCCCACTGGCGCGTAGTGAAGTACTCCAGACATGCAGCCGCTTTCTCTAACTTGTTCTGTACGCGAACCATCCTGGAAGAAAATGTAGGAGTTGAAGAACAGAGATCTAGTTTCTAACAGAGTTTTAACAAGAAAACTACTGTGGTTATTCTTACAATTTAAAGACTTTTAAGAAACACTAGTCTGTAGACGGTTTGGTAGATAATATACAACGAGTTGGATGTTCTAACAGATTCAATCCAAAAATGTTACAACAGATCTAACTCTTGGATATATCAACAGCTTGTTTTGATGAGATTTTTCATTTGTGGCAGCTACTTTGCATATCACTACTTTAAATTCTGCCTCATTTATGAACGAAAGTTGGCTTTCGTTCATAAATGAGGCACATATTCGGAAGTAATAATCACTTTGCAAATTCTTTATCAAACTCGCAATGGGGAACCGTCTTGTACTTAGAGGACATTCTACTCGATTTTGCAAGCATGAGTCTGTTATGTCGTTATGTTCATTGCAGTTCAAAACGTAGTAAATACACAGTTATATCATTATAGTAAACATACATGGGTTTCTTGCCAGTAGCAGTGGCAATTAGATCCATGATGGCAGCGGGCGCGCGATGTTGCAACAGCGACAGCGTACCGTGCTTCAATCTATTGCTTGTTATGTCTCCTCCTGGGTACCATAAGACTTCGTCTGGAAAGAAAAAAAAAGTTTTGTTAGTGACCAATTTAGTTCAAATGTTTTGAAGAAATGTCAGCTTTTACAGACGTACATATAGTCTCATTAGCGTCAACAAGTAGTAGTGCATTTCCAGAATATATATTGAAGTCCGTTCCTTTTTTTTTTGGGTGGGAAATTATCATATAACTTCTCCCGCTCTCGAGCGGGAGGGCGTGTCAGACACTTACTGACTAAAATCCACCCGTGTTCCTTCAGTTGCCTGTACCTACGTTGCCGGGGGCCACGGTATCCCTTTCGGATTTTCCCGCGACCCCGGCAGGCATCGGTCCTAATGGACCCCGCCAGTTGTGCTGACATCTCTTTGAGACACGCGTGGAACACAACGCGCCGTCGACCCGGGCCTGGTCCTTATCGGACGGTGAGTTGCTCATTGCCCACCGTCCGCAAGCCCGCGCCTACGGTTACGGACGTCCAGGGCGTCTCCTGCGGCGGCTAGCGGCGTGAGGGCGCGAAATTTGCCTCTCCCTCACGCGTTCCGTCTCCTCCTTCGCGAGCATTATTGCTTCGCAGAAGGAGGTGACGGCCTCCCATGCTCTCTTGCTCCGTAGTATGGCATGGACTAGGGCCGGACGCGAGAGATCACCGCCACCGATCGCCTCCACGATGATACGGCGATGCTCTGCCCAAGCCGGGCAGACCTCCACCGCATGCTCCACCGTGTCCTTCGGGCGATCCACGCAATTATGAGAAGTCTGATGACTTCCAGCAGCTTTAACCCCATCCCAAAAGACTATTTTTGTAGTTTTCAATCTACTTATGAACTGAATCGTAGACCACTATGAAGTGGAAGTAATCGTGACAATCGTAGAAGTAGTACGTTTTGCTAAATTAAATTGCCATTGTCAGTCAATAGCTTTAATGTGTTCCAGAAAACCATCTCTTCACTTGCGCATACATAAGTACACAACAACTGGTCCTTGGAAGTGCAATGAACACTATATGAGTACTAGATAACTATGAATATGAGTTTAAACTTACTGAACGGATGTTTCCGCATGTATTTGAAGCTGGTCTTCACAAATCGTTGCCACGTGATGGGGTTCTGCTGGCCGGTGCAACAGTTGTACACCACTACTCCCTCACCTCTGTAAATAATAAAATGGATCATTTTAATATCAATGTTTATAACATCATTGTAATCCTAAAGTAAAAGTTATGCTAGTTATAAAATTACGCGCTAGTAGTGCGCCAAGAGCATAAGCTTACGATCATCAGTTACCTACTAAAAAAATATTGTCTCTGGAGATGTGCCCAAAAAATTAAATAGTGGAGGTAGAATTCAAAAAATGTACTATACTTATAACCTGGTTATATTATGCGATAAAAATGGTGACATAAAAAATGACGCATCAACAACGTTAGACACAAGTGATAAGACAGCACTGGTGGGCAGTTGAATGTCACAAAGTCCAGAACTATTAAATGTTTTCGTAAATCCATTGTACATTGGCTTGGTAACGCAACGCTGCCTTAGTCATAGATTATCTCTGTCGTGCGTTATTGCATTGAATGACCAATAAATTGTAATAAATAATTAATAATGTGCCTTTTCATTAAAGACTAAAGTTTTCGACTCTAGAATATCACTCTAACTTTAATTGTTTTCCAACTACGATTAATTTAACCTTCAGCCAAACATTCTCATCGAGAAATTTGTAAACATAGCCACTGCTGATCCAATGGAAAGGAGACTTAGTCATCATCATTATCTTCCTCCTGCAATTATGCCAATTTATTCGTGGAAATGAAATGAAATTGTTTATTCTGTAAATAAGATTTTGGAATCACTTTTACATTTCATTTTTTTTTTATACCACTTGGAGTCGACATTCCTCTGACTACCCCTGAGAATAATAAATGGCGAAATAAACTCACTCTCTTTTAAAGTCCAAACATAATCTTGGTCAGGCCATATGAGGACCATGTAGATTAGTGTCTGAAATAGTCTTTTGAGGAAATAACCACAAAGATTTGAGTGGACCTGTCCAGTCAGATTTGTCAGTAATCGTGGAGCTCAACTCAGAACAACAACGTGGTCCGCGCAGCATGTCTTCTTCCATACCTATATCTCTATTACCCGTCATCTTCTTTCCAGCCATATCATTTTTCACACAATCTTCTTTGGCCTTAAAATACCAGGAGAAGAGGGAGTACCAAAATAATTTTCACAAATATTCCGAAGTATTTTTACACTTACCGTCTCAAATGCGTCCTCCACGCGCAAACAATCATTAGATTGATAACAGTATCGACGGGTACCAAGTCTGCAACCTTCGTGCCAGTTCCCAGCATCGTACGGAAGATGCCCTTGCCCACCGCTGCGATGATACCGTTGGGACCATTCCAATTGTCCACCCAACCTTTTACTGGCTCTCGGGCTGATGAGAGCACTGGAAGAGAAGGAAATTAGTATTTTAAACGGCTGGAATTAGTAATGGCTTCGTTGACGCGCTTCAGCCAACATCCCAATTGCCTAAGATACTTACGATCCCAATCCCTTTAATTGTGAATGGGAGTCATAATATCTTCATTGCTCAATATGCTTATAGAATTCCCCTGCTCGACAAAGTAAAAAAAAGGAATGGATATATTGTCCAAATTGTTAAGGGATTGTGATTTTAAGTGTGTTACGCAACATGCTGCAGATAAACCAACGACTTGATGAACATAGATCATAGATTGATAATATAGCAGAACATGAAAGATCACTTAAATAAAATATTGAGTCAATGATAGACTATGTTTTCCTGTTCGTGGAACGTCATGTTCGTGAACGGGCGCGGTCAGTAGGGACTGGTCATCTCTTAGCTGCCATGGCGATTTAAATTTAATTTATGTAATGTTTTTATTTATATTTCTAATGGACGCTTTTAATGTTTTGCATCGTTCTCACATGTATAACTTCAACATGAATGATGTAACCAATATTATGTAACCATATTTTGATTTAAAAGAGTGTCCGTGGAGTTTCTTGCCCGTTCTTCTCCATAGGTACCTACTACGCTTTGAAATGGGTGACTTGCTTCATATTTCTGACTGACCGACCCCTTGACAATTCAAAAGTTCCTGTAATTGGTTTATTTGAAATAAATGCCTTGAGTTTTGAGTTCCAGTGTACCTACAGAATACTCTAAAACATATTTTTTGTGGTCCTATAATACCCTGTTACCCTACAGTACATTATCCTGTCTATATACAGCACGTGACAAATAATCAGCTGATCATATTACGCAATTCCTATCTACATACTACAGCATAAAATTACATAATCATTGTCTAGATCTCATACTTGAAACAACACTTACGCCTTCTCGATTCATCAATGATAAGGTAGATTACATCCAAATTTTGTGATAGCATTGTAACACAATTCTTAACTTAATAAATATAATATAGATAAAATACTTAGTAATGATAGTGATGATGTTTGTTTACTATTTGATTAGACGAAACATATCCTGGATATATCCAGGATATATTTTTGGATAGGAAATTATAGTTATTATTTACATTAAAAACTGAACTTTTAAGTTAGGTGTGCCTCAAGGATCAATCTTAGGCCCCATATCAAAATCAATTTCTTATAAAAGAAAAAGAGGTAAAATGTGTTAGTTTGCATGAAGGTAATCTTTGGAACTACTGATCCGATTCCGAAAATTCTTTCACTAATGGAAAGCTACAGTATTGTCGAGTATCATAGGATTTTATATATAATAAATTTCAGGCAGAAGCTAGATTGCAATATCCTACTTACAGAATAAACAATTTCATTTGATTTAGTTACTAATAAAAGAAAATTCGAGGCAGATCTTTCTTTAGAGTCTCAAATACTCGCTGTGCACATATTAATTACTAGCCTCTGCCCACGACTTCGTTCGCGTGGATGTTGATAAAATACAGTCCATGTTACTCGCTGATAATGTAGCTTTATTTAGATGAAAGAATTTTTTAAATCGGTTAAGTATTTTTTGAGTTTATACATTACAAACAAACAAACAAAACTCTAATCTTTTCTCTTTATAATACCTACTATTGGTTTAGATTTTAAGTTCAGCAACGAAATTATTCAGCACTTTCTGTGGGATAAGTATACAAGGAATTATTCTTCTTTAAATTAAAACATTAATGACTCGCCGCAACCCATCGCATCACGTAAGTAACTAAAAGACTGAAGAATATAAAAATGTTGGAGTGCATCACAGTCATGTCCATATCACAACAATTGGCTACTCCTCAGCTTTTGCACATTAGGGGCTGCCGGGCTTCCGGGTGGTGAACATACATGTTGATGGTTGGAGATGGAGAGGAAGACCAAAGAAAAGTTGGATGGATTCTGTCAGGAATGATATAAAAGATAAAGGAGTGAATGACAGAGCGACGGCTGATTGGGGAGGATGGAAGAAAAAAACGTGTTGAGCCGACTCCAAGTAACATGGGACGAGAGCAGAAAGGTGATGAATGACTCGCCGTTAAATAGTCATAGCAATACCTAGCAGGAATAAGGAAAATTGAGAAATTAGTAACCAGAGTATATTATCATGGTAATTTAGTCATTTATTTTAAATATTATATTTGTCTACAAGGAAGTTGGAATTCGTACCTTCGTTATGACGTCAATTTTGATTCAATGTCAACACGTGGGACACGTACAATTGATACAACTACCTATATTAAATCAATATACAATCAATCAATCAATGTGAATAGCCTTTTCCCAACTATGTTGGCTTCTAGTCTAACCGGATGCAGCTGAATACCAGTACTTTACATGGAGCGACTGCCTATCTGACCTCCACAACCCAGTAACTGGGTAATACGATACCCCTTGGTAAAACTGGTTGTCAGACTTCCGGGCTTCTGACGACCCGTAACGACTGTCAAAGATACACGAATGAGAGCCGGGACCAACGGCTTAACGTGCTTTCCGAGGCACGGAGGAGTCTCGGTATGTAAAGATGGTCACCCATCCACGGACCAACCCCGGCAAGCGTAGCTTAACCTGATGGATCGACCCGTGCGGCTGTTATTACTTAGCTACGATCAATATACTTTAATACATAACATATTAGGTTGGGGAAAAAGTCTTTTCGCATTATAGTATGTATGAACTTGTAATAAAATCTCTTTGGCTATACTATGTGTATCTGGCTGGTTTTGGTATCATTGAAAGTTTAAATTTTAAAGAACATAATTCCAAATTCAAATTAGGAAAATGTGTGATTTTTATTTGTTTTTCGTACTGTCAAGATGAGTGAATCTAATGAAGAAATTCGATACATTTTAAAATTTTACTACAAAAAAGGTAAAAATGCAACGCAAGCCGCGAAAAAAATTTGCGATGTTTATGGACCTAGTGCAGTGTCTGTGAGAGTAGCACAAATTTGGTTTAAGCGTTTTCAATCCGGAAATTTTGATGTCAAATATGCACGTCGCTCTGGTCGCCCTATTACGGATAAAATGGATGCCATTTTTGAAAAAGTGGAGCAAGATCGGCATATTAGTAGTTACGACGTAGCTGAAGAACTGGGAATTGACCACAAAACAGTTTTGGCGCATTTGAAAAAAACTGGGTACACAAAAAAGCTCGATATTTGGGTACCTCACGAGCTCACTGAAAGAAACCTAATGAACCGTGTACTCATTTGTGATTCTTTATTACGACGTAATGAAACCGAACCATTTTTGAAGAAGCTGATAACTGGTGATGAAAAGTGGATCACGTACGACAAGAACGTGCGAAAAAGGTCGTGGTCAAAGGCCGGTCAGGCTTCACAGACTGTGGCAAAACCCGGGTTAACTCGCAACAAGGTGATGCTGTGTGTGTGGTGGGATTGGAAGGGCATTATTCATTATGAGCTGTTACCACCAGGCAGGACCATCGATTCTGAACTCTACTGCGAACAACTGATGAGATTAAAGCAAGAAGTTGAGAGAAAGCGGCCGGAATTAATCAACAGAAGGGGTGTGGTTTTTCATCATGATAACGCTAGACCTCACACATCTTTAGCCACTCAGCAAAAATTAAGAGAGTTTGGCTGGGAGGTGTTAATGCATCCGCCGTATAGTCCTGACCTTGCACCTTCAGATTTCCACCTGTTTCGGTCTCTTCAGAATTCTTTAGGCAGTGTCAGGTTAACATCACGGGAGGACTGCCAAAACCACTTGTCGCGGTATTTTGATCAGAAGTCCCAAAATGTCTATAGCAATGGGATCATGTCCCTACCTACAAGATGGCAAAAAGTTATCGAACAAAATGGTACCTACATACTTTAGTTAAATGTAAACATACTATGTTAAAAAATGTTTTGAATTTTCTTAAAAAATGCGAAGAAACTTTTTCCCCAACCTATTATTATATTTTAATATGTATGAATTTTGTAAAAGATTAAAAGAGTAACTATGGAGTTTCTTGCCCATTTTCCAAACGAAACTACCTATTCGAATGGCCTTTTAATGGTCTAATTGAAACAAATGATTTTGATTTACTTTTATTTTTGTTATATTTAAAAAGGTAGTGGAGGCAGAACTTAAGATTAGGTATCAAAAATGGATCCTGTTGAGCACACACAGCACAGCTGCACAGTTAAGTAAGACAGAGGAAGAGTGCTTGCTCAACGTAGGTATTAAAACTAATTTATTAATCAAACTGTTTTCCTGGGAATCACATTAGACGAGAAATTACAATGGGGACCTCACATAACATCTCTTGCGGGGCGGTTAAGCTCAGCCGCTTATGCTGTTAGAAAGATAAGACAGTTAACAGACGTAGAAACCGCGCGATTGGTCTATTTTAGTTACTTCCACAGTATTATGTCGTATGGAATTTTACTGTGGGGTCGGGCTGCTGACATTGAATCCATCTTTATTTTGCAAAAGAGAGCTGTCAGAGCCATTTATAATCTACGTCACCGCGAATCTCTCAGGGAACTATTTAAAAGGATTAATATTATGACGGTACCTTGCCAGTTATCACTTATTTTATTTAAAAAATCGACATCTTTTTAATAAAATAAGTGATAGACATAATTTTAATACCTACTAGAAATAAAGATAAAATAGATCAACCATTTTTCAGATTATCTAAAGTACGTACATCTTTTATGGGGTACTATGTTAAATGTTACAACAAAATACCTTGTGGTATTTTGCAATTAAATGAAAGAAAATTTAAAGCTCATATTAAAAGTACACTTTGTAAACAAGCATATTAGGTACAAATTAGAGGATTATATCCAAGATAAGAATGCTTGGAAACATGCTGGTCCTGCTCCATAGGATAATTTAGAATCAAGACAAAATCAAACTGGTTGCAAATTTAAGTGTATATTTTATTATTATTTTTTATTATATGACATTGATTTTACTTTCTATGACCAATTCCTCGCACACTGACTTATTAATTGTGGAATCTTAGGAGGATCGTCTACTTTTACAATGTTTGTAAATATGTGAGCACCATGTATCTATCACATAATTAGTTTATCTGTTGTTGCTTCATTTTTAATTCTTAATTCTTTTTACCTATTGTGGTATAATAATTTTATTCTAGGTGCATCGTCCTCACATATAATTATATAACTAATGTACTTATACAAAACATTGTAAAACATTTTAAAAGAGTAACGGTGGAGTTTCTTGCCCATTCTTCTCCATACGAAAACTACCTTTTGGAAGGGGCAACTAGAATCAATAATTTTTTTTGTAAATTTTTGACGTTCAAAAGTGCCTTATACGGGCCTACTTGAAATAATTAAATGATTTGACTTTGACTTTGACTTTAATCGGAAAACCAATGAAAATGAATATTGAAATTTCCTCCTATATACTTGAGACATCTGTGAGCACGATGTTGATAGTTTTGATAAAAACTACATTAACTATTACCTACTAAGATAATCTATTAGTAACTTTCCTTTTAAGGATGATTAAGTAAATGATAAGAAGGAAAACAGAAGCAATGTAAGGTTTGAGATCTTTTCCTGTAGGCTCTAGATCAGCATTAGATCATATTCATCTTAGAATTTGAAGCAACACCGTTAACTGATCATATTGTATCTACCGTCCGCAAATGATACTCTATGACTGTAGGGCAAAAAAAGCAATCGAATACCATATTTTCAGCTATAGACATCTCGAAAAACCACGATGTGAATAAAAATATTGCCGAAAATGTATCCTTGCATTGCATAAATGCACCCGACTAACCTAAAAGCTGCATTGACGTCAACGTAATATTTATCATTAACCCCAAGGCCACATATAATCGATTTAGGCTAATATCCGATAAAGTTAACGAAACAGTCTGATTACCAATGTAGGTAAGTCAATTATCAAATCATATATTTTTATGCATCTATATAATTTCAAGTACTTTAAAAATTGTCATGCAGAATTTACATTTTGAACCAATTTTTAAAATATATAATAATGCTTAGACTGTAAATCGACTATTACACTTCATTCACATGCATTCAGTCAGTGTCAGTGTCTAAACTTAATATGACCACGTCATCGAGATAATAATATCCAAAGTATGTAAGATCGAGCTTCCCCCATCTGTATACCGGTTGAAAATGTTTTTTTTTTTCAATATTAATTATGTTTACAAATATATTGCAAATCGGGAGCCTAGTTAAATATGCTCAATTTTTATGGCTACTGTTATTTCAATGTAATTCGTTTGATAAACAAAACAGCGAAATATTAACAAAAAAAATTGCTTACATTAGTTTTTTTTAATTATTTATCCCAGGAACATTGAACATAATTAATTAGGCAACCCGATTGCAATATACAGGGTGTTAGGCAGACAGTTGAACATACGAAAATGACAGATCCGTGGGGCCGTCTGCTACGTGTTTAGGCCCAATAGTAAGACCCAAGCCACACGGATTTTTTAAATTTTATTCGAATTCCGTCATTGCTCAAACTTCAAACGTCAATAATTTCATTGAAAAATAACAAAACCGGCAACATTTTTTTTTCTGTATTTATTGTAGAATCACACATTTAAAAAAATTATTTGACTTTTCGCAAATGTAGAGTTAAGTGAAAAAATGCCTAGGCAGTTAAAATTTGCGAATTGCTTTAGTTATTTTAAAAGAAATTGTACATATTGCATACTGTTAGAACGAGCATGAAGCAAAGATGTTTTGCCAAAATTAGACTTTACACGTTATTTATTTTTAAAAGAAATAAACCTGTCTGTGCCCGACAATTATGTATTGCGAAGGCGACGGCCACGGCTAATGGCAGTGCCCAGTATTAGGACCAATCTACTGGGTAAAGCTCCTGTAACGCGTACTTTGCGTGTACTTAACGACGTAGCAGACAGCATATATCTTTTTACTTGTTCTCTGAGTGAGTTCACAAAAACAACGATGTTCAGAATATGTTATATGAAATAATAAAACTGTAATTATGGCCACACTATTGAATTAGGAAATTCCTGTAATGATAGTGATGATGAGTTAAAAAATAAATAAATAATAAATTGACCCGTGACGCGATTCAGTGCCACCAGCACTGAATTTTGCAGTCAGGTGATTGGTAGTGCTATTCTGGCAGTTGCGATTTTGAACTCTATTAGTATTGAAACTAAGACTGCAAAATTCAGTGCTACCAATCGCGTCACGGGTAAAGTTATAATGAACGCACTGTCTTTTTCGTCTTGATGATTGTCATATTTTATTCTAGTTTAACTAGGATTATTTCCTATTTCTGCCTTTTTTTTGGGCTATTACTTTATTCTTTCTATATTTTTATTTTTTCTTAACTAGGTATTCTTTTTGACTTGTCGACCTTCATGGTCGCGGCGCTTTTCTAATTAGTCACTCCTGTAGATTATGACTTACAGGAGTTGCAGTGACTGGGAATACCTAGTGTGATGAGCTTCCCTTTAGCGTTTTAAACCTTGGTGTTTATAAGTGTGATGGCTTTCCCTGTCTGTGATTCTATGGTATAGTCAGTAGTAGTAACCCCTTTAAATGACTGAGCGATCTCAATACTATTTTTAAATAATTTGTTTTGGAACTTGATTGCATTGCATACTTGATAATAAATGATAATCTTACCGATAGAAGGCCGAACAATAGAGACGGGTAGGTTACCGCTCTCCTTTATAAGCATATCCTCTGCTAGAGCCTTTGTGAATGTGTATGTGTTAGGCCTGTCACCTGAAATGTAGAAGAAAGTTACATTAATATTATTATTATTAAACGTTGATGAGAATTGCAAAACGCTCCTACAATCGCAATTTTAACAACACCGCTCTGTATGACTGTTTCATTGGTCTAGTTATGTACCATGATCTCCAAGGTCTGGCCAAGTTTTATTAGATTTACGAAAAGCAGCTGGCAGTGTGCATTTATGCCTTTTTATTACATGGGCGCTAAATTTTAGTATTATATATAACCATTAAAATGTTGATGTTCTTTACACCTTGTCTATCCTCTATGAGGAATACAGGCTGCTTTTCCACCAGAGATATGCTATGCAGCTATGTTGTGAGGATGTGAAAGCTAAGCTACGAAACTATGTGACCGTTTCCACTAATGCCAAGCTGTGTAACGGAACGAGTAAGATGTGCTCTCGAAGACTGGAGCAAAAATTTTTAACTATCGTTTTTTTGCTTGAAATGGCTTCTAATAGCCAATATTATGCATAAATATATCTGGCATACAATTTGGCATCATATATTTTTTGCAAAAAAAAAATGTATGGAGCTAATTTTTATATCCCCGGAACGGTGAGGATAACCGTACGGCAATAACCACAGTAGGGAAGGCACGGAGAGTTGCGGCTTCTCTGCACATAGCTACACCACTCGCGCATCCATAGCTCCCATCCAAAGTAGCATAGTACATCTCTGGTGGAAAGGCACTCTTAATCTTTACCTACTTCTATTTCATTTTCACCGTTTCGTCATCTTCATGTCCATCAACTTGTACTGAATAAAAGATCATCCTCTCTCTATTCACTCACCGACTAAATCCGGTGTGATTCTATCCACCAGTTCATCCGGCAGGGTCTGGACGAGCGTCACGACGTGCTCGGGATGTGCGGGTGGCGCGTACACCGTCTCCTCCACACGTTCGCGTTCGCAGTTGCAGTATGCTGTCGACACGTGCACTAGGGCCTGGAATATTGAGAAAAGTGTGGTTGAAAAAAAAACTCATCGAATGCATTACTTCCTTCTTCTGATCGGAGGGTATCCAAGAGATGATTACCCACAGAATAAGGTACGAAAGCTGGAAAGAGAAAGAGAGAGCCTAGTAAATTAAAAAATCTCATGTTAGATTCATAATATATGATTCTAAACTTGAATTTGGGTTTTTAAAGAGCCTACTCCCTAATTGCGGAACAAACTTTTAATCACAATCCGAGGGTTTAGACAGGATATCGCTAATTCATTGCTTCATAGGTTTGAAAAATTTGTCTGCTCAGCAACGTACATAACGCAATGAACGTGACTGAACTGATAAAATGAAACCCATTCCGATCACTTTTTATTTTATGTGTGTTACGCAAATCAAATCATGGATTAGAAATTCTGCTATTGGAGGGCAAGAAACTTCAAGTTTATACTAGTCAACCAGTATCCTACGCTATTAAATGAGCAATATTTGTATTACATATATATTTAACCACGTTCTCGAAAATGGCTCTAACGGGGGCGAAAAATCGATCTAGTTAGGTCTCATATCTAGGAAAATTCGTTTTCTCCGTATTTTCACCCGAGCCGAGCTCGGTCGGCCAAAGTTTAGAACAAGATATAAGATGGCTACCTTAGAATCATTATTCTAAGGTAGCCATCTTGTAGTTGGTAATTACTTGGTGACAGGATACCCCTTGGAAAGACTGGTTGTCAGACTTTCGGGCTTCTGATGACCCGTAAAATGACTCTGAAACCATCGTTGGTCCCGGCTATCATTCGTAGATTTTTGACAGTCATTACGGTTAGTCAGAAGTCCAAAAGTCTGACAACCAATCGTACCAAGGGGTATCGTGTCACCAAGTAGCTGGGTTGTGGAGCACAGAGAGGCAGTCGCTCCATATAATATAAAGATCTCTTGAGCTCCTTGAGCTTCAAAACCCAGCGACTTAGGCTATGCTTTGTTCGTCAGTGAATTAATGACTAAGATATTTATTAAGTAGTTCTCACCTCAAGGCTCAGCATACGATGGCAGAGCTGCACAAGCTGCTGGGTGCCCAGCATGTTGATGGTGACGGACAGCTTGAGCTTCTCGTCGAACTTCACCGTCGCCGCCGAGTGGAACACCACTGATATCTGGTGCAGAATAATGGAGAATATTGTCAACAGTTTGCTTGAGTTGTTCAGACAGTGTAGGTATTTGTTTATTGTCTAATGTTATTAAGAGTAAATTGTAATGGACACCACTATATCTGGTGGAGAATAGTGGAAAATATGATCAACAGTTTATGTAAGTTGTTTATCCAAGTGTGCTGTGCTATTGTAAGTGTGGTTGTTTCTATTTCATAATTCCTTAGCTCCAAATCATCTTGACTTACCTTCTGACAAAGCATAGCCTGATCTGCAGCACTGATGCCCAGCTCTGGTTCAGTAATGTCACCCACTATTGGGACTATCTTGTTCAGCTCCTGAGGCCGCTCTCTCCGTAAAGTCTCGAACAACTGGGAAGAAATACTCTTCATCAGTAATTGGTTATTAAGAACATAAATAATCTTGGATTTACTACAAAATACAATCAAGATTGGAACCGATTAGTCTCGGCTGTCATTCATAGATCTTTGACAGTCGTTACAGGTTGTCAAAAGACCGAAAATCTGTCGACCAGTTTTACAAAGGGGTATCGTGTCACCCAGTAACTGTGTTGTGGAGGTCAGGTAGGCTGCAGTCGTTCCATTTACTGATATTCAAGACAGTTAGACTGGAAGCTGACCCCAACATAATTGAGAAAACGCTACGCAGATGACGAGTGATTGGTTAGGAAGAACTTCAAGAAACATACATTTATAGACATAATTAAAATTATGTAGATAACTAGGTCAAAGCTACTGGT
The DNA here is from genome assembly GCA_949128155.2 of Xanthia icteritia. Classification (NCBI taxonomy): domain Eukaryota; kingdom Metazoa; phylum Arthropoda; class Insecta; order Lepidoptera; family Noctuidae; genus Xanthia; species Xanthia icteritia. The sequence goes on along the minus strand of OX421959.2, from coordinate 6,334,894 downwards.
ATAAAAATTAAAGCAAGGTAGACATTAGGAGTCTGTTAAGTAATTGTAATGCTGAACATTGGTACAAAAACAATCAAATCCTTTCGAGTCCAAGGTCAAGGGTCTAACCCTTTAACCAAAGTGGACTTTGGTTATGGGCGGGAAAACCACATGCATAATGCATCATCCTCCCGATGAGAGGAAGTGGGCCTTAATCCACCACACGTCCACATTATGGGTTGTTAGATGTCACATGTCTTATAATTTTTGGTTCTAGGACATGCCGGTTTCCTCTCGATATTTTCCTACACCGTTTTGAGAGCAGTGGTGATGAAATTATTTACACAAAGTAAAGCGTCTGTCCATAAATGCATAAAATAAGAATACATAATAATAACACTTATACACAATGTAAATGTCATTCTATTCAAATACATAAATAGGTAAATAAATGGCATCTTTGAAATAAGGAAGCTAAACAATATTGAAATGGTCGTTACGGCTTTAATACTTTGTGTTAAGAGCATAATGTTATGTACTTAAGGACTTTAAAATACCTACACACTTACAATGTTCCAATGATTCTTTGTCTAGAAAGCATGAAGCACGAGTGCTTAACGCAGTTACTGACAACTTGAATAAGGACAACGGAAAATATATTTGGTATCGGAAATTTATGATTTCTGATCACTATTAATAGATCATCTGAAATACCTTAATCTTCCTCTTAAGATTTTAAGTAGACATCATCACTCTTTTGGGATTGGTTAGACTGGAAGCCGACCCAACACATGTTGGATTGTTAGAGATTCTGACTTAGGCAGACAAATAGCTACAACTCTATGGTGCCATCTTCACGGGCGAGAAAATCGCGGTAATGTCTCGCTGTACCATCAAAATATCGCCACGATGATATCACCGTTTGGAGCTTGATTCATAGTTTCTATTGAATTTAATCCTAAATAAATAAGCTCCTAATTGATGGGGCAGTAGATTATATTGTGGCGGCATTTACATCGCCACGTGCGAACTACGCATCAAAGTTCTGACGTCACACAAAATCCTGACGTCACGCAAATCCTGCATCGCGCAATTTGTTGTTTTAGCGGCAAGAAATACACAATCTGTGAAAATTTCAACTGTCTAACTATTACGGTTCATGAGATACAGCCCGCTGACAGACAGACAGACGGACGGACAGCGGAGGCTTAGTAATAGGGTTCCGTTTGGCACCCTTCGGTTACGGAACTCTAAAAAAGGGAATATGCGTATGAAAAATGAATGAAAGAAGAACGAACGAATGAATGATGAAGAACGAATGAATGAAACAAGAACGCATTAATGAAAGAAGAACGAATTAATGAACAACTGACCGGTGACTGTGTTAGCTCGGTGAGGCGTGAGGCAACATCCTGGCCTCGCTTCGGCCTCATCAGTAGGTAGATCTTCTTAATTTTTGGACAACTCCTTAACAGCTTTTCAACCAGCACCTGTGGAAAAAGAACATAATGTATAATAAAAAAAAAATGGCTTCATGTTAAGAAAAATATCCTCAGATAGAGTAGAGTACGCAGACATAAAGACGGCAAAATTTGAGTTTTACAAAATTAAAATTTTGAAGAATGTCATTGGCCTTGTCTTTGTACACACGTTTTTCTTGCCGTTTAAACCTATAGTTTATTCGCCGTGTGTAGGTACAGTCGTCAGTGATCTACGGCGCGGTTTGTACGCCGCCGCCGCCGTTCCGTAAAGAAACAGTGCCATGTACTAAGAGCATGACAGTTTCATTCTGAAGCTAACAGCCGGTCTATTCTGTAATTATCACGGTGAAAACTTAGGTGAAGTGAACTTGAAGTGAGCTGTCATTCCACCTGCTGCTAGTGACTGACAGCTCACTCCGAGCTCACTTCACCTAAGTTTTCACGGTGAGATGGTTACAGAATAGCACTGCTGTACCCTTATTGCGTAATACACGATCAATCACAATCTGAATAGTTTTGTAAGAGATTGATAATCCATAGCTTCATACGTTCTAAAAAAAAAACTGCTCCTCAACGAAAATATCGCAATGAATGTTGTTGAACCGTCAAATGAAACTGATTAGTCTTAATCATTTACCGAAAATGTCTTACGCAATTAGACCGCTGGGTATTGTTAATAGGGTTATGGTACATCAATTTGTGTGAAATGAAATTGTTTATTCTGTAAATAGAATATTGGAATCACTTTTACACGTCATCTTAAAAAAATAATTAAAAATTAGCTAGATGAGTTCGGCGTTTCCTATCTGACTACTCTGAGAAGAAAGGCCGAAACAAACTCAGAGGTCACAGTCTCTTTTAAAGTCCAGACATAATCTTGGTCAGGCCATATGAGGACCATGTAGATTAGTGTCTGAAATGGTCTTTTGAGAAAAGAACCACACAGATTTGAGTGGACCTGTCCTGTCAGTACAAGCATTTGTCCGTAATCGTGGAGCTCAACCCAGAACTTAAGGAGCTCAACGTGTAACGGATGGGGTTCAAAACCACGATTCCTCGTTTATTTGTGAGGGTTTTTGTCTTCATATAATAATTTTTAGGGAAGATGCTAATCTTTCTTTATTCACAACTGTATATTCGCGGCCACCATTCTCTTTCCGTCTCACTTGTATCAACGACTGACAAAATGGTAAGAGGGATAAAACTATAGGGTGCTTGAGGGAAGTTACTCTATTGGATACTCTTTCTAACTCATAAAATACTCTATATGGTTATTTTAATTTTACTCTCTCCACGTTAGTCATAACTTTAATCTTGTCAACGTCTATAATGTCGCGCATTCACTGGGAAACAAAGTTGCGCAGCATTGTTCTAGCAACATATTTCTTACCACAACTATTCAAAAAGAGCTAGTTTATTCTTCGTAAACAGAGACTAAAATAGCTTTTTAATCCCTAGGGACGAAAAGTGATTTGAATTTGGAATGTGGATATTGTTGGTAAAATTTCCAATGACTAAAGAGATCAATCACAAATATTGCATGAATAAGTAACAGGCTGGAAAGAGAAAGAGTGAAGTGCGGCTGCGAATTTTTTTAAGTCGATAGTGAGGTTTTTATATGAGTTTTAAATTTTCTTTCATTTAATTGTAATATCGAGCCTGATATGGAAGAACATCGTAAGCTACAAAATCGTAAGCATTTTTTCACTGTAACGTAGGTACTGCTAAAGTAATTTAGGTTCTAATGCAAAAATCCTTAGAATCATAATTGCATAAACTTCAAAAGAATAACTAAAAATAAATTTTATCGCAAACGACAAAAGTAAAACTTTCATATAAACGAACAATCAGAATTATCGTATCCGATTTATCGTAAGTAACGTTTGTCACTTACGATAAAACATCGTTTTAAGTTCTGTTCAAAACCTATGATGCGTTTAGTTAATAATAATGACTAATTTATACAGAAAAACGAGCGTAAGTGACAATTTTTGAAAAACAATATGAAATCATGAACTTCTCTTTTATCGTAAGCGACAATAGTACTAATTATTCAACTCTTTTTGCTATTATTTAATTGACTATAATTAAAGCCTAACGTGTTTTGCAATATATACAAAAATTGGAGTTCTATGAGTAAACTATAAAAAATAATCAATAAAAAACGTCTCCTGTAAATTTTACTTTTTGTCGCTTACGATGTTCTTCCTTATCAGGCTCGATATATCACAAGGTATTCTGTTGTAACATTTAACACAGTACCCCATAAAAGATGAAATCGCCGGGACAGTCCCTACAGACTTGTAACCGAATATTAAATTAATTAGGTTACTAGGTAGTATAAAAAAATGTATCCTGTTTCCGAAAGTGTATAGATTAGATAAAGCCAACATAGTGTTCATAGTGACTAACTCGTTAATCACTTAAAACTTGCATTGATAGCGATATTATCAAATTAATATTATATTGATAACAGTATCGGTGTTGATGAAAATGTACTACATAATTTTGTGCTACGAGATTTTAGGGTGTTATATTTGCAATTCATTATTAATATTTTAGTTCACTAGTTACCATATTTCATATTTGCATACAGTAATATTGACAAATTAATCAAAACAGCGAAATATTTGACAGCTATTTGCGACGTTGCCCTCTTAACATTTATTTATATTTTTCTGTAAGTAATTGACGTTTTCGAGCTTTAACCTTTTATGGCAGATGATAGGAAGAAAAACTAAAGTTAGTAAACTAATAAAGCTTTAAAAATTAACGTCGAAAAAAACAGTACAAAAAAAAAACAAGCTTATGATATTTTTAATCAAGGAAATGCATGACTTAATACGACCATCCTATGACGGTATCACAATTTGTAAGAATGAACTATATACCTAATGAAATCTAGTTTTTTCCCGACATTAATGAGGACCTATCTTGTATCAGTGTTAAGAGGGAACAGGGCCTGCGAGGTATTTGAGAAATAGGTATTTGAAGAAACGATTGCCGTCATCTTACCTCAATTCTGCCTCCGTAGAGTGCGATAGGGCCAGCTGCAGCTCAGACCGATTATATCACAAAAAAAAAATTACGATATCGACGTTTCGTATTCCCCTTTTTTCTCTTCGAAAACTGAGCCGATTCAATTATTTTTTACATTAACATTTTAAGAAAGAGTATATCTAAGTTCCTATAATTTGTGTGGTAGCACGGCGGTAAAAATGGGGCATTTTTGTAATTTATGGAGGGACATATTTTCCTTACCAATAACTTGCTGAAAAAAAGGAAATAACAGGGACGTGTCTACAGCAGACCTTGATTTTAGGAAAAATAATGCTCTAGAGGCATTATTCAGGAAGAAAAAAGGGGAATACATTTGCATGGAGAATTGTAGGCCCTGTTCCCTCGTTAAGGACGAAATTTGACGTATCTGGTTAAATTACAACGTAGTCAGATGTAGTCTTTTCCATATATTTTTTGTACATGTTTATGACAGAAACGTTTGAGTGCCTTACATAATTATGATAACACCTATCTAGTAAGAACCAGACTGGTGAGCAAGAGGACGAGAGTTTGATGCCCATTAGTTGCAACCCTAGCACTTAGCAGAATAAGGCCCTTTGCGGCACGGTTTCTTTACGGTAACGACGTATAAACCGCGCCGTAGAAAAACCGTGTCTGTCAACAAGCTTCCATAGTGATCCATACAACACTGACGACCGTGCCTACACACGGTGAATAAACCGCGCTGTAGAAAAAACGGCGAATACACCGTAGTTTTGCACGGCAAAAAAAACGTGTGTATAACACGCAAACGTGTGCCTAATAGTAATGAGTTGCCTTAAAATACTTGAAAAATAAATAAAAGAATTGCAAAAATTACAAACGCGTCATCTTAATTTTACACATTTGTCAAATCTTATGTCAACGGCAACTAAATTGTAAGAAAAAGCCAGAATGGCACAAAGACACAGAGACAATTTTTAAACGATAAGGCCGTGCGCATTTTGGACGTAGACGTCAGTCATACGTATACGACTAATTCGCTCTCAGTCTGCGCGCTCCCTTAGTACTTGGCAGATCGGGCTCGTTCGTGCGTGTTCGTATGTGTTCGCACAGGAAAAAATCGTACGAAAACGCGTCCAAAGTGCGCACGGCCTAACGCTGTATCAAGACGTTGCTTTACCTACCCACTTTTTTAAACTTGAAAACTGAGTAACCTTGAGAAATATGTCAAACAGTTTATGACACAAGATTTGACAAAAAAGAGGTTAGTGATAAAAAAAGTCTTTATTATCTTACCTTCCCCATGAAACCGGTACCACCAGTGACAAAAACAGACTTATCCGCATAGAACTCAGCAACTGGCACGTACTCCTGACTCCCAGGTACATAGTGGCCACCAGACAAACAGGACGCCATTTTCGAATAACTTTCCCTTCACAAATCTCACGCTTGAACACTTGCTAAATACATCAATACTTGTCTAATTCCAGTTAACATGTGCGGGTTTTCACAGGTTCTCCGGTTGTGTAGGTATAGTGTATCAACAGGTTGCGGGTTGTTTCAACATGGTTGTTTGTTTACACCTGAAAAAATAGAGAAATAGGTTAATTGGTTGTTGAGTATGATATGCTCTCGACCGATTTCAGTCACGGTAGCCAATCTCAATGGAGATTAGCCAGGTAAGCAGGAGATAATTTAGTACACATATGCACTCTCTGTTCCTTTACTCTCGTGGTACGATGAGATGGCAATCCGACACGACCGGGGAGAGATCAGACGCAAGACCAACGGCTTTACGTTCTTTCCGAGGCACGGGGATATCACACCGCCAACTTCCAAACTCCGGGCTGTTACTAAGAAATTCCTAATGGGAAACCCTAATAACAATTTGCTTGACTTGGGAATCCAGGACCCTATGCTCAGCAGTCCTGCTTACGACCAGGAGGACAACGGGGCAGTCAGAGTTGTTAAGGTTGCGATGCACTTACGACGAAAAAATGAAGAGCTTTAATTCTTTGGTCTCGTATAACGCAATGCTATTCTGATGATCCCGATGTATTGTTCAGATCAGTTTATGGCAAACCATATTTTATTCGAACGCTGGCATACTATTACCATCGAGTGTAAAAATTAGAACGGCCCTAGAATACTCCCTTGTGGTAATCCAATTTTTACTACTCTCTACTTGCAGTTAAAAGTTATTATAAAAATAAGTAGTTTACTGTAAATCGTTCTAAGTTCTAAGTATTTTTTTAACTCGCTTTTATCAGATTGACCAGGGGCGGCTGTTTCGTTTCATTGATAGCGATCGCTATACGACCGAATTCGGTCGTGAAGTCGTAATGGCATCCTTCACAAGCACGGAATTTTTTCGTGCTTGTCAAGTCATTTTGACCGTCTAGGTACGCCATTAAGACTTTGCTACCGAATTCGGAGGTATAGCGATCGCTATATATGTCGAGACTGCCGCCCCTGTAGTTAGATATAACAGAATCTTTCAACGTAATTTTCGCTATCTACAAGACGTCCGATTAACTTGAAAATTTGCACACGTATCAAGGACCGATGACAATGCAATAAAAAGTGCTCTACGCTTTTGGATTTAATCATCTATACATATTATAAATTAAAGTCGCTTTTCGCGTTTGTCTGTATGTGTCCGCGTTGTTCTTCTGAACCACGCAACCGATTTTGATGAGGTTTTCACCATCGCTTAGAGAATTTATTCCGGAAAGTTTATGTGTATTAACTTACGTAAAACTAAGAAATCTTGATGATTGGACAAGACGTAAAAACCGTGCGAAGCAGGAGCGGACCGCTGGTTGAATATAAAAGAAGTGAAAAGCTGCATAGGTCGTAACTAATACAAGTCAAATGAATTATTTTATAATTTTTAAAAGCGCGTTTATTTATTTTTTTGGACTACTTAATCATTGTTTGTATTTCGTAAGTTTTTACTTAGGCGTTTGATTTAATACTGTTTTGCAGAAACCTGCATAAAAGGCACAATTAATCAAGGTGCTTAGTCTTTTCCCAACTATGTTGGGATCCGCTTCCAGTCTAACCGGTTGCAACTGGATACCAGTATTATACATGGAGCGACTGCCTATCTGACCATCACAACCCAGTTACTAGGTCACACGATACGTTCGGGCTTCTGACTACCCGTAACTGTTATAGATCTACGAATGACAGCCGGGACCAATGGCTTAACGTGCTTTCCTGGGCACGGAGGAGCCTCGATATGTAACGGATGGTCAGCCATTCACGAACAGACCGCGGCAAGCTTCGATCAACCCTTGCGTTACTCTCACAAAAAATACAAAAAAGGCAAAATACATGCTGTATTGTGCCTACAATACAGCATGTATTTTGAATTTTCTTCAAAGTAAACTAAAACATTTAATTCTAAAGGAAACTACAAAGCAGGGACCTTGCATAAGTGCTGTCGGCTAATCACCTTCGACTATAATTGTTGTTTATTAACCCAGTTTCTTTGACAATATTCAACACCATAATTACCTTATAATATATCTTGACTTCATCTCATGAATAAGTAGTAGGAAGTAGAAACTAAACTACCACCTTCTAACCTCAACCTTCATATCTATTGCAACAGTTAACAAAAATCGTGATTTTTAATTGGCAAAACATCCTTGCGATTATAAGGCCGACTAGTTTGCTAAAACTTATAAGTTCATTAACAAGGATTTATTAGCAAAATATACATGAGGAATAATATAAGGTATACTTTTGGCAGGACACATTGCCCGCAGAACAGATGGTCGATGGGGCCAAAAGGTTCTGGAGTGGCGATCGCGTACCGGCAGACGTAGCGTTGGAAGGCCTCCCACAAAATGGACCGATGACCTTGCAAAGGCCGCAGGAATCCGCTGGATGCGGGAGGCACAGAACCGGTCGAAGTGGTGGTGCTTGGGGGAGGCTTATGTCCAGTAGTGGACATCTTTCGGCTTAAATGATGATGATGAAAGATACTTTTGGAACGGTACAAGATAACAAACTTGAGTGTATGTTTGTATAGTTTAAAAAACATCATCAACATCTTCTGTCAAGCCTTTTTCTAACTATGTTGGGGTTGGCATCCAGTTTAACCGGATCCCTATCTGACCTCCACAATTCAGTTACTGGGTAATACGATATCCCATGGTTAGACTGGCAGAATTTCAAATTTCTGAATACCCATAATGAATGTCAAAGATTTACAAATGACAGCCTGGATCAAAGACTTAACGTGGTTTACTAGGGGACAGGTTTCTATATGTGAGGGATGATCATCCATCTCGGCAAGCGTAGCTCGACCTTCGGTTAACCAATGCGGTTGATATTATGTAGACCCAATAATCAAATGATTATGGCTAACTAATATTATAAATGCGAAAATTAGTTTGTTGTTAAAACGGCTGAACGGATTTGGATGAAATTTGGCACATGCGTAGAACATGACCTAGGTTAGGACATGGGATACTTTTTATCTCGATATTTTTACGGAATCGAGACTTATGCGAGTGAAACCGCGGGACGTAGCTAGTTGCTTATAATTTAGAGACATCGCCGAGTGCGACAGTTATAATGCGACATGGATCTATGAGGTTTATACGATGACAGTGACTCGGAGTTTGGACTCAGTCAGTGGATTCATGAAGACGAGATCGACAGTAAGCCAGTAAGTCAGGCGGGGGAAGCTACTGGGCCGGACAATAGACGGGTTAATTAGTCAACTGGGCTGACGTGAAGTCCGCACTGGACTGACTTGAAGCTAGTGTCTACACGAGCCCAGTTGCAGTCACTAGACTGTCTTACTGTACTTTTAAATTACTGGACTCGTATAAACTTCCTTGATGTTCTTTCCGAGAACAAGAAAAAATTCGCACTTTAAATAAATCGGTTATCAAATCCTAAATCAAGACAAACGATTAATATTATTATTTTGGTCAGCCAACAACCATGAGAGACTTGCTGATTATGCTGACCATCCATCATTTCTGGCTGACCGCTGAAAATCAGTGATATGCTGTGGGTGCCCATAGTACGGCATCATGCTGAGTGGAAGCTTTCTTGTCACAGTCATGACGTGCAGCTACGTTACTTTTTACGCGAGTACCCCAGAGGGAAATGTTTTTTTCCCGTATTTTTAATATATCCAGGTGTTTTTGTGACTATAAAACGTTGTTTCTCCCCTTTCACTTTGTCCAAGAATTATTGTTTGAATAACTTTATTAAATTGTTATAGAAAAACAAAAAGAAAAAAACGAGGAAAATTGAAGTTACAAAATTAACGTCAATTGTCAAAAATGATAAACATTTAAAGCAGATTTAAAATTGGAGTTTCGGACTTATGTATTCAAATAATCATATCAAAGCATCCAATTTCCAAGTGGCGCTACAAATTAGCAACCACAAGTACGTTTTTTGATCCATTTGTTTACATTTTCTTCAGACACTTTTGGAACAGACCATAAGAGACGTTGTTTAATTTTCTCGGCTCTGCTCCACTCCGTAGCAAAGGAGTTTCAGCTTTAAAGACGAATATGCTTTCAGAAAAATCGAGTGGTCTGCTACTTTTATCATAAAACAATAAACCATAGAAAAAACCAATAAGGATACTATTGTAAAAATATGTTCTTAAAATTCTCTATGTCATCGTAAAATGCCAAGGTGTTAACAAGTTTAAGGCTAAGACAGTTACAAGCTCCATAGGTCACATAAATATTCATCAAAAATAGCATTAAATATGCAATTACATAATTGCAATCACAAAGATCTTCCGGCAAAATTGTATATTGACTAAGGTCGTTAAAATGCCTATGATAATATAAATTGCCAAATAGAAGCAGCTTTTATTTGGCTATTTATATTCTTTATTTTAACATTCTTAATTAGTCTAAAAATAGTTTAGTACCTAATGGTGGTTTCATTCAAAAAATAAAACTTGATTATGAATGATGTTACGTCACATAGATCATACAAGATGAACTGTCATTTCTTTTTAGTATCAAGTAGTAATCAATCTACGGTAGAGCCTTCAGGTTCATGCACCCACGTCAGTCACGTCAACGTCAAGTCACCGATCAGTCACGTCAAAAATATAGTTACGTAGAAGTTGTAGCACGTTGGCTACCCACATCAGTCACGTCATTACCGGCGCGTTTCAGTCGACGTCGCGTCAACGGCAAGTCAAAACTTGTATTGCTACGAACGAAGCATGGATATAGATACATGAACATAGATATTTGTAAACGAGACGTTGCTATGACTGACTGACTGACTATCTGTTCACACACGTCCCTCAAATTGACGTGACTGACGTGTGTGCCTTTAATAAAAGAAAATAAATAAAGTAGAACTCTACGGTTTCAAACACTTTTTACAAAAAATAAACCTGCAAAATTCATAAGGATATTTTTACATTCATGAGTTTGACTCCTAGCGAAAGGACTGGCCGTCACTAGCAAAATACAGAATTATGTGGAAAAGGCCACAGAAATCCGTCTTTTGGAGGTCATTGCCGCAGGGCCTCTAAAAGACAGTGGGACAATACCGGCCACTTACGATTAGATGCTTTAGAAAAATCAGTTGATGAAAACGATGAAGAATTTAGGGCCTCTTCACACTAGCAATTATCGAACACCTTGTGTGAAGGGGCCCTTACTGATTCCGAAGCTAGTATATCTGTACACAGTCTGTCTGTGTGAACGCTTAGATCTTCTAAACTATACAATGGATTTTGATGCAATTTTCACCATCATTTAGAGCATTTATTCCTGAAGGTTTATGAGTATAACACATTAATATAAAACTTAGATTTAGCATAGAAATCTCGACGTTTTGACATGTCGCCATTGCACCCGCGCGAAGCAGGCGGATCGCTAGTAATTTTGTAAAATTCGAAAACTAAGTACTTGAAATTTTACGTATTATCGTACATACCTATAGAAATAAATTAAAAATCACCGTACTGCAAGTCAATCTTCTTAAAATAGACAACGTTCTGCAAATAAATCAATAGAAAGTTGTAATTGATTCAAGCTACTAATAAATTAATTGCGCTGCAACGATATCGTATCAACGGGCTGTTTTCTTTAAAAAATATTCTTTAAACTGCACCCTTATTGCGTAGCACACTTTCAAGCACAATCCGAATGATTTTTAAGGATATTGCTGATCCATTGTTTCATAAGTTCGAAAAATTTGTCTGCTCACCAACGTATAACGCAATGAATATTGTTGAACTGTCAAAATGAAAGCCATTGCTACTGTAAGTGTGTTACACAATTACCCTGCTGAACTCCAGTAAAATAAATAAAACTTATTCTATTTCTGGATATGAAATGGAGATGAAACCACAAGCAAGTGCTGGATGCTTTGCTGTCATCTTGTTTTCTTATGACCTACACTTGAGCGCATTTATATTTGTAGCATATCGTGCCTCATAAGACGTTATATATTTGATGGGACATAGTTCCAACCAACTGCTTCAGGGTGTGCGTAGAAAATTGTAGTTGAAAAACAAAGGAAAATGATTGTTACAGAAATCCTAGATCATTGGCCAGATGCTTGCCAAACATTCATAAACTATTTTTTAAGTTTTAAGTGATGTCAACAAAAGAAAATAATATTTCACAAATCTAAACAGCTGAGGACTGAGTTATGTAAAACTCAAGTTGACCTCTGTCCAGCATTGGACTGCAATGGATTTACGTCAAGCTGATAGATTGATTTAATCTGAACTCCTAACCTCCTCTCAAGTGATGCGGGTTTTCTAGGTCCAAATAAAAAAAAATCTGGAAATCTAAATCCAGACATCACAAAATCCGTTCTTACCAAAATAGTCGTACAAAAAAAATTAACACTTTTCTCTTGAAACAACAAAACGTCAATACGTGTAGAATCAAAGTATGCAACAGCCAAAGCACTTGTATTTCGCTTTCAGATACATTTTTAATAGTCACAAACACGCCCCAATGTAAATAATATACGTTCATGTACAAGTTTATCAATCATTCACTTTTTATTTTATCGGTTTTCATAAGATAGGCGTAATCTATGCCTTCATTTTGACGTCTCCAGTCATTTTTTATATTTTTATTTACTTGCTTTTGGCCAGTTTCGGAAATGAGGTTGAGGTTGGAGTTAATTTTGAAATAACGTAAATTCGCCTGAATTTGTAAATGTTTAGGCTTTTGTTGTGGTTTTAAGAACGCTTTGCTTAACTAATTCATTGTTATTAGAAGCATCAGTCGGTGCCTTAAATGATTATTCACGACCAAGTGAACTTTTCGTTATTTTATCCTCGGCTCTTCTTCTTTTCGCGTGGTTAGTGACTAGCCTGGTGTCAAGAGTTTTAAAGCCGCCCATGGGCCTCTGACTTGGCTTCACATGCCGTCGAGAAATATCTCTCAGGCATTTCCTTACGATGTTTTCCTTCACTGTTTTTGAAGTAATTACATAAATCCGAAAAGTCAGAGGTGCGTGCCTTGGGTTTGAACTCGAGACCTTATGACATGGCAGTCCAAAGATCTTACCACTAGGCTATCACTGATATAAATCCTGGGGTTTCTATCATTATTATAAAATCATCTATCTACTAATTTACGTCACATGGTTCTAAAAATAAATTGAATAATGACAATCATTTTCCTTGACGCAATCAAGCGAACGGGCGTCGGGAATTGCAGGCCAATTCCCGGCCACCGTAGGCGCGGGCTTGCGGATGGTGAGCAATGGGTAGCTCGTCGTCCGATAAGGACCAGGCCCGGGTCGACGGCGCGTTTTGTTCTACGCGCGCCTCAAAGAGATGTCAGCAAAACTGGTGGTGTCCGCTAGGACCGATGCCTGCCGGGGTCGCGGGAAAGTCCGAAAGGTATACCGTGGCCCCCGGCAACGTACAGGCAACTGAAGGAACACGGGTGGGTTTTAGCCAGTAAGAGCCTGACACGCCCTCCCGCTCCGCCCGGAGCGGGAGAAGTTATTTGATAACTTCCAATCCAAAAAAAAAAAAAAACCGGTTTCGTGGGGCGCCTCGAAGCGCACCAATTTTTAAAAGCACCAAATGTATTCCTCGAAGCGCACCATTCAGGTGCACTAACAAAATCAAGTAGTTATGGCATGCTTCACTGTATTGTTCGCAGCACTATGTCTTGGTTTTTTATTTGTTCTGAGGTATTACCATATTTGAGAACGCGGAGGCCATCTTTGTGACCTGTCTTCTCTGCTCTTGTCCCAAAGTCCAGAGTTTGCCATTTAAAGAAGCCGAGAACGATGACCATTTTCAGAGACAAACTTTATGAAACTTTGTATGCATTTTCATCGCACAGACCAGGGAAGCACATCACATGAGCAAGGCTGCTAAAAACGCTGATGGAGATATTGTTTCTCGACGAAGCCTAAGTCTATTTTATGTAGCTACAGGGCTTGAAACCGGTACCAAACAGTACAGGTGCTGTATAGGTACTTAGCGGTTTTCGCCATTTCGGTACCTGGGTACCGGTTCCGGACGGGTACCGGTATTCCACCTAACAAGTACCGGTACCAAATTCAGGTACTCGGCGCGTACCACAAATCCCATATTTGTACACACGGCTACACATTAAGCTATACTTTCCATTTTATGCTGATCTCACATTGTATAGGATTTCCGTACAATGCGAGGTCAGCTTATACTGGAAATGTATAGTTTGATGTGTAGCCGACGAGGATCCTCGTACGCGTGGCAACCTTGAAGTTATTTTTCTAATGCCTGTTAAGATTAACTGTCCTTTTTACTTACTACCTATATCGGTTTTCACACTCTAATTTATGGAAATACTAGCTGCGCCCCGCGGTTTCACCCGCTAAGTGTCGATCCCGTAGGAATATCGGGATAAAAAGTATCCTATGTCGTAACCCAGGTCATGGTCTGTCCATGTGCCAAATTTAATCCAAATCAGTTCAGCCGTTTTAGCGTGAAAGCGTAACAAACAAACAAACTCACTTTCACATTGATAATTATTAGTTAGCAAGTTAGCATTTGTTTGGTACCGGTAAAGTACCGATACTGATTAGAAATACAAATAGTCAAACTCAAACTCAAAGCATTTATTTCAATTAAACCATTTACAGGCACTTTTGAATTGTCAAGGGGTCAGTCAGTCAGAAATATGAAGCTAGTTGCCCATTCCAAAGCGTAGGTTCCTATGGAGAAGAACGGGCCAGAAACTCCACGAACACTCTTTTAAATCATAATATTGTTACAATATATATATAGTACAAGTATTACGTCAGGTACCGGTACCAATAGCAGTGGTACTACTCTGATACCGGTATCACATCAAGGCCAATGGTACCGGTTCCTAAAAATACCGGGTATTTCAAGCCCAGTGTAGCTATTTCCTTTTTTTATGGGCACGGCAGTCTAGCGACTTACAGCTATCATTTTGATTGATAACTGAAAAATTGGTGCCAGATTTCTTTATCCTGTGTTTTTATCACTATGCACAAACATAGAATTCCTATCGGCATCGCTTATCGGTTGATAACCGAGTATCATACTAAAATTTTGTGACGAACTGTTTCTGTATACTTTGTCATACGTTTTCGTGAAGTATAACACGTAATACCTAGTCAATATTCTCCTAAGGGGTAGGAAAAGTCCGAAAGGGATACCGTGGCCCCTGGCAACGTACAGGCAACTGAAGGAACACGGGTGGGTTTTAGTCAGTAAGAGTCTGACACGCGCTCCCGCTCCACCCAGAGCGGGAGAAGTTATTCGATAATTTCCCATCCAAAAAAAAAGGGTAGAGAGAAATGTGTAGGTAAACGTATTGTATCCTGAGAGCGATGGCCATCACATAGCGTCCGCAACTTACGGTGAATGACGTCACTGAAATGTTAAATAAGAAAGTAATTTAGTGTGTCTTTCTTTGACACCGTAAACTCAAATACCGCTGCCATCATTTTATGGCGGCCGTCTCTGCGGCCATTATGTGACGCCTCTTTTATTAAACCGTAGCTTTAAACTTCAACATGAGCCTTCTAGGTGAATACCTAGGCACAAATCCAGAAGCTGTTTGTTACCGAGTTTTTCTATAATGAATAACAGTTTGCCCAACCTGGGGCTCGAACCCACGACCTGTAATTCCGACCTTACGAATGTCAGTTTTTTTGAAATTGCCAACATGCATTGAGTAAGCGCGGTGACTGCCTCGTTGGTCTACTGGTCGTAAGCGCTACTGCTAAGCATGAGGTCCTGGGTTCAATTCCCAGGCAAAGTGTTTCTGACTTTTTCCATGAGGAATTTTCTCAGTAGCAGCCCGAGGTTTGGATTCGTTCCCATCCGGTTGGTGGCAATATGCTCGCCCCCTATTACATGGGACTTAAACATAACTGGCGAAATATGTGTAGTTACAAGTCTGCCATGCCTCTGTCCAACCCTTCGGCGAATATTTACAGCGTGATGTTTATTTTTACTGGCTGAACCCAAACTTGAAACCACAAGGTATAACAACAAATATCATATTATTATATCATAGTTTAAAAACAAGATATTCGCATAGTAAAAAAAACAGCGAAATTTATTCATATGACCGTGGCATAGTTTTTTGAATTAATATCTACTAGGTGTTAAGTATTACCGGATGTAAATAAATTGACTGTCATAAATATAACTAATCATTTAACATTATGTAATTATTCACGCGTAATTTATTAAAAGGATGAGCAGAATTCAAGGTGGTCAAACCGGACTAAATTGATTTTAAATATGATTATAAATATTATTGATATCAAAATAAATATCATGGATTGAGTTGTCAAAACAGAAGGTGAAATGGCTAGCCATGGAACTGTAGGATACTGGCCTTTTATATTTTTTTGCCTCTACTCGGGAAGCACGTTAAGCCGTTGGTTCCGGTTGTGATTCAAGTTCTCTGTCATTACGGGTAGTCAGAAGTCTGAAAGTCAGTCCACCAGTCATACCAAAGGGTATTGTATTATTCAGTAACTGGGTTGTGGAAGTCAGATAGACAGTCGCTATATGCAAGATACTGGTATTCAGCTGCATCCAATCAGACTGGTAGTCAACCCCAAGATAGATTGGGAAAGATTATTTTTCGACAAAATCTAAATTTTCAAGCCTAGCCGGGCTTCGTCCACATTCATACATTTAGTCATAGTTTTTTTTTTTTTATTACTGTCATCTCGTAGGTTCCTAGGAGGTTGTCGGCTGCTTAACCGGGGTTGCTTGGGCGCCTCAATAAATTAAGAGGGAACAGGGCCAGCGAGGAATTTAAATAGGTATTTGAAGATACTATTGCCGTCGTCTTACCTCAAGTCTGCCCCCTTAGAGTGCGATAGGGACAGCTGCAGCTCAGACCGATTAGATCACAACAAAAATTTACGAGATCGACGTTTCGGATTCCCCTTTATTGTCCTCGAAAACTGAGCCGATTCAATTATTTTTTACATTACAATTTTAAGAAAGAGTATGTATGGTTCCTATCATTTTCTTTTATGTTAAAAACTTTTCGAATTTGTTTGGTAGTCCTCTAATCACGGCGTGTAAAAATGAGGAATTTATGTAATTTTTGGAGGGTCTAATTTTTTTTACCAATACGTTGCTGAAAAAAAAGAAAATATCAGGGACGTGTCTACGGCAGACCTTGATTTTATGAAGAAAAAAAAAGATTGCTCTAGAGGCATTATTCAGGAAAAAAAAAGGGGAATACATTAGTAATGAGAATCGCAGGCCCTGTTCCCTCTTAAGGCCTCCAGCCAGGGCATAAAACTTTAAAACTAAGCGACTACACGCTAAGGGCACCCCCTGTGGGGTACGGACCTCGGCTTGTTGCGTCGCTGGGACAGCCTCGGATTTAACCCATCCATCGTTTCTTTCTTCTCTCCTTTTATACTATTCGAAAACAATATACCTATAATTTCAATAGATGTCCCCGCTAAATAGTCCTTCCTATAAACCGCTACAACTGAATTTGGCAGGATAATACCATTATTAGCAGACTTGGCAAACAATTAGGACACGTTTTCATAACGGCGGCACGTGGGGTGCTTTGTTTTGTATAGGATTTGATAAAGGATTACATTTTAAAGGATACAGCGTGTATAACTGTAAAAGCATTGTAGAAGAGTAACCTTCGAGACTAGGTTAGGTTAAGCGAATTGAGGCCTTACTGAAAGCACTGTGTGAAGAGCACAGTGCTTTCAGTAAGGCCCCAATTAGACTATCAGACTATCATCATTTTTCGCGGTATACAAATACGATTACATACCGCGAAAAATGGCGATGCGTTTGATTTGGGTTGAGTCTCGTGTCCGCCAATAAAATGAAAGATATTTCGCAGTATTAAGTTAATTTTAAAAAAATACACCAGTAAGTTAAAACATTTTTACATGTTTCTTTAGTTGACTAATTTTCCTTTTTTATAGTTACAAAAAAAATAATTGTTGTCGCTCAAAATATTGAGCATTTTGAGACGAAAAAGTTTTTTCTTGGTCTATTTGCGATTTTTTTTCAAGATGCTTGTTCATGTCTTTTAAATATCCTCGTATAAGTATTTTTTTTATACCCTTGACTATATACTGTATTTTTTTTTGGGCTTGTAATAGTTAGCATCACGGTTAACAGTGCGACGAAAAAGTGAACGTTTTACGGTGTCTCTGCTTGGGTAGCGCCTTAAAGAGGAATAGACACTGTTAGCATATAAACTATGTATATCTATACTATAAGTACATAAAGTATAAGCTCACAGTCTTAAAATAATATTTAATAGACCTCAGACCAAATAGAAAACCAAGACATAGATCTGCGAACAGTACAGTGAAGCATGCCAGACGACACCTCTGCTCTGTGCATACACGCTCACACGCACACATTTACGACCATTTACAATCAAACTACACCTCATTAAGTGCACACATGTTTACGCAACCGGCCTCACGTTACTGTTGACAGCGTTATGTCTTGGTTTTTTATTTGGACTGAGATGAAAACATAGATAACTCACACACTGACTTATTAGTACCTATTACTTGTTAAAATGTTAGGAATATCGTATAATTTTACAATGTTTGTAAATATGTTAGCACCGTGCATCTATCACATAATTAATTTATCTGTCATTCCTTAATTTTACATTCTTTTTACCTATCGTGGTATAGTAATCTTATTGTAGGTGCATCGTCTTCACATATAATTATATAATAGATGTATACAAGATATTGTGAAAACATTATAAAAGAGTAACGGTGGAGTTTCTTGCCCATTCTTCTCCATACGAAAACTACCTTTTGGAAGGGGCGACTAGAATAATTTTTTTTTTGTTAATTTGACGTTCAAAAGTGCCTTTTTTGTGCCTAATTAAAATAAATTATTTGACTTTGACTTTGAATAGGGTATTAAAAAAATCATCCGCATCGCTGTCAACGGGTGAAGAGCCCAAAAGGCATGAAGAGTCGACCATCCGATTGGTGATTTCCCGAAACTAAGGAAGAATGCATTGAGGAAAAACATACAAAAAATAACTATTCTAATAAAAGTATTTCCCCATACTACCAAACATTGGGATTTTTGATCTCTACTCTACGTCAGATCTAATTTTTTCAAGCGAATTCAAAAAGGTCAATTCGACGGCATTTTTTTTTACGCGTTTACTCCCCCAGTTATGAATTGATTTTCATGTTTTTTTTTTGTTTGATAGGTCTTACTTCTGAGATGGTCTCATATAAATGTTATTCATTTTGCTTGGGTAGTTTTTGAGTTAGCTTCAACAATACGTATTTTTCCCACTGAGGGAGCAAAGTATATGGACGATGCTATAGTTCCTGTCACTGTTATTTACATAAAGCAGGTAGTGGTATTCGAATTTGTATGGGGTAGGTATCACAACTAAAAAGTTAAAAATAAAAACTATTTACAAAAAAAAAAAGTCAAAAATAACTAATTTTGGAAGTCGATGGCAAAAAACGAAAATACAGAACCAGACACCGACATCCGAAATTAAAGATTCACTTTTTAGTGTTTTTTTTTTTTGTGACATCTTTACGCGCCTTGAACGATTTTTGGTAGGGGGTAAACTTATGGAGTCGCGTTACCGACGCGCCGCAGTGCTTTAGGTACTATAGAATATAGATGGCGCTAATAGCAGTTTAAAGTTTTGTTTTCTGTCGGCAGTCCCCATGACTCCCTATTTTTTTTTTTATGACTTTACCTCTTCCGTAAAGTTACTGATAAAAGTGTAAACAGACCCTGTTCAGGTAAAGTTCTTATCCAATCACTCATTAAAGGGAATTGGTAACACATTCATTTGTATTTAAAAGGTTTCAACTTTAATATCTCACCACTTTCTCCAATAATTATTGTTAGAATGCAATTATTAAATTGTAATTGAAAAATTATCGAAGAGAATTAACCTCAATTGTCAAATAAAAAACATCTTTAAGATGATTTAAAATTATTATTTCGGGTTTATGTATGCAAATAATCAAATCATAGCACAAAATTTTTAAGTGGCACTACAAATTGGCATTCCACCATACCAACGTTTTTTCATCCATTTGTTTACATTTTCAACACATAATTTCGGAACAGACTATACAAAACGACGATTCCTGGTAACCCCTCAAACTAAAGAGCAGTGCGTACAGTTGGGCGAATAGAATCAATAAGGACAAGGTCGTACGATGCCCCCACGTACCCGGCGTCGACGCCCAGGGCTGGGCGAAGGACTAGGGAACTTTACGCTTCGTTTGCGCCCGGGAGAGTAACTGGGGCAACCTACTGGCTTAGTGACACTCGCGCATAGTGTTGTGTGTAGAAATTGACATTTGAAACTGACTTCATTTAGGCTTATCGACAGGGTTATTTAAGATTAAATCGAGAACTCTTTACCAAGCATGAATTAGTTTTTCAACCGGAAAAATAAATGTGTTAAAATATATTATACGCTTCATAAAACATTACTGAGATAAAAAGTACTTTTATGATGAATCTTCTAAACAGCTCAGTTCTTTACAGCTCGAACTAGGTAACTTAGAAACATGTTCCTATTACTTCTTGATTACATAACATAACATAACATCACGCTTGTTTTCCCCGAGCGGTTAGGCATAGGTGTACACCCACATTTCGCCAGTTATGTTTAAGTCAGTCAGTTCGCAGTCCGCCAGTTATTTAACAGCGGGCGCGACTATTGCCACCAACCGGGCACAAATCCAGACTCCGGGCTGCTACTGAGAAATTAACAAATTAAATTACTTGTTGATTAGTTACTAACTATTGTATAGTGTATTAAACATCGACGCATTGAAGCTCAACGTAGTCAGTCCAGAAAAATAACTGTATTATGTTGAAAATGTTTAATTTGATAGAAAAAACATCTAAGATTGGAGAAGTTAATTCACAAACTAATAGGAAATTACTGTCCCGCCAGTACTAGGCAAGTCACTCTACCAATGCGAGCGCACCTTCCCTCGTAACACTCAAATGCGTCTATGCGGGAAGTTGGAACTAAATGTAGATCCGAAGTACTCACAATGTTAGGTAATCTGTCGTAAATTACATAGGTATCTAGCCAGATATTGCAGAAGCTTACAAACAAATAAGGAATAATCAATAACCAAACAGATTTTTGAATACTTGAAAAATGGTGGATCAATCAACCTGCCTTTTCCCAACCATTTTGGGGTCGGCTTCCAGTCTAACCGGATGCAGCTGAATGCCTATCTGGCCTCCAGAACCCAGTTACTGGGTAACAAGATAACCCTTGGTAATACTGGTTGTTAGAATTTCGGGCTACAGACAACCCGTAACGACTGTCAAAGGTCTACGAATGACAGCCGGGACCAATGAAGGGCACGGCGGAGTCTCAATATGTAATTGATGGTCACTCCGCGAACCGACTGAGGCAAGCGTGGCGTGACCTTCGATCGACTCCTGCAACTGTTATTATTTAGCCCTTTAAAGGTATGAAAACTAAACTGGTTGTCAGATTTTTGGGCTTCTGACTACTACGGGTAGTCAGAAGCCCAAAAATCTATCTACAATTGGCTCAATGAATAAAAAAAGGTAGACTAGCAGCGCGGTTTCACCCGCATAAGTCTCGATTCCGTGCGAATATTAGCATAAAGAGTATTTTAAACTATCTGTGTACCAAATTTCATCTAAATCCGTTCAGTCGATTTTGCGTGAAAGAGCAACAAACATCTATCCATCATCACAAACTTTCGCGTTTATGTAGTGCGAATCCTACTATCCTACTAACATAGTAGGATAGTAGGATTCGCAGTCCACGGCTGGATAAATAGTACAGACGATCATCTCCTAACACTGAGCGAAAACGCACACACACATAGACATGCTTCACGAACATCGAGTGCACGCGCACTCGCCACTACAGTTCGGCCGTCGAGAAAATGCGTTCTTGACACCTGTCAGTTTCATACTAACGAATATGAGTTTTACGAATTTAATCCTTATAACTAGTAGAAATTGCCCAACTGACAGGTATCAGGAGAGCATTTTTTTTTATGGCCGCCGGATAGTAGCATTCGTCTGAGCTGGTTTGCGAACACCGTACGTACGCATCAGTACATACTGTTTTCACTCGTTGTGTGATATAGAACTCTTTGAAATTGCGCCACAACACTCTGTTCAAAACAAGTTCTAAACCTTCCTCATCCATGTAGTCTGTTCTATCCACCTTTTTAAGGTCTTCGGTCCATCTACCTAAAGGGCCACGCTATGCTTGCCGATCTGTGTTCTCATCTCAGGGATTCGCTTGCTCCGGCGACCGTCGACAGACATGGCCGGTCTCATGCTATTTCAGCTTGCTAACTCTGCAAGCTACGTCGCTGTTCATTTGTTTTACCGGATGATATCCTTTAAAGAAACGCGCTGGGCGACCTTGAATCTGTAGACCAAGTCGATCCGACTGTCAGTGTTTTCTTTATAGATACATAATTATATATTGCACTTTTTATTTCACAATAACGTGACATTACAACAGCCGTGCCGTATCGTGTCACCTTTTGCTCGTAAAGAATCCATGTCTTAGACGTCCCAAACATTCGAAAACATGTGACATCCACCAACCCACACCAGGCCCAGCAGTCTGTGCGGCCCGATCGCTCTCACAGAGAGGAGGCCTAAGGCATGGCTTTCGCATGCCTGCCATAGAAAGCAGAGCCATTTAAACGATGATCTTTTGCGACCGTATAAGTACCACCCACGCCCCATTTTGGGTCTCATACCATTCGACGGATGACATCTAAACAGGCAACCTACTTACGAGTAAGTGCCATTTAAATCCACGGACCAGTCTGTTTATCACTTGTTTCATATTGCTATTAAACTGCAAATTCCACAATGTCTTGATTTTGTATTGTGCCTGTAACAAGTAGCAACTGTTTTCAAATGTTTTCGGTGTACGTCGGATTCTGCGCTTAGACACAATTTTGTGGAGCTAAACCGTTATTGTACAAATTAGCAGGTATTTTGACAGTAAAACTGACTGGTAAGAAGCTTATAATCAATTCAGATATCTAAGCTAATATTATAAATGGAAAATATTTGATCGTTTGTAATGGATAAACTCAAAAAATACTTAACTGATTTTAAAATTCTTTCACCTCTAGAAAGCTAATAGCATCGATTATCAGAGAATAACATGGGCTGTGTTTTATCGAACTCCACGTGAACTAAGTCGCCGGCAGAAACTAGAAGGTGATATAGTCAGAGTAAATTAAGAATAGAAATTCAATTCAGATAAGCAATTTCATCACATACAGAAAAATATTTGCAGAGATTGATCGGAACAACGATTTTTTAACCGACTTCCCTAAAAGGAGTAGGTTATCATTATGTTATCTAACAGAGGGCGTTCCCGTTAACCTGCAATGATATAGCGTCCATACATCCTAAAATAATGATTAACATCGATAACTCAAAAGACCATTTCAGACACTAATCTACATGGTTCTCATATGGCTTGATCAAGATTATGTCTGGACTTTAAAAGAGACTGTGACCTCTGAGTTTGTTTCGGCCTTTCTTCTCAGAGTTGTCAGATAGGAAACGCCGAACTCATCTAAATTTATTTTTTATTTTTAAGAATACGTGATAAGAGATTCCAATGTCCTATTTACGGAATAAACAATTTCATTTCATTTCAATATCAATATTAACAAATGTACAGAGTGTTTCTTTACCGTATATTTTTTTGTTTTTTGTGAATATTTCTTCTTTTTTTTCGATATTTTTGTTTTTAGCATCTATGGATGCTATACAATTGCAGGTTAGCGGGAACGCACTATGTTAGTACATACTGTAGTAACCTATTATAGGCAGTTCCATTAGCATATACATAGATAGATACGAGTAGAATACTCTTTATTGTACACCATAAAAATTACAGACATAAATTTAGAAATTTTACATAGGGTGACACAATGGGCGGTCTTATCGCTTAAAGTGATCTTTTACAGACAACCTTTGGATGGGTTAAAGGTAACAGGAGAGACAATACTGCAGGTAGTCAGTGGTGTACCATTTACATATACAATAAATACATACATACATAAAGCATAAACTTATTCATACTTTTACAAATTTATAAACGTGAAACAAGAGCAAGGAACTATATGTAATGATGATACCCGCATAAATCCCAATCCCGTAGGAATATTGGAGTAAAAGGTATCCTATGTTCTTTTGTGTGTGCCAAATTTAATATAAAAACCGTTCAGCCGTTTTTAGCGTGAAAGCGTAATAAACAAACAAACAAACTCAATTTCGCATTTATAATATTAATGAGTTAGGATAATTTATGGATAAGCTACTGGTCGAATGACCCTCCCCTTGATTTATTAACTGCACGTTTTTGCGCCATTGAAATCGTTTTGAATTTATCTGTCTAGCCAGTTTCGCGAGCGCTGTCGTGGTCTGGCTTAACGCCGCTTTGATGTTCCGTGTTCCTCTATGCGGTAAATATGGCCACAAGTTAGCTGGCATACTGTGAACTTGGCCAGTCGTCTTATCCTACTTAAGATTAGCGGCTTTACAAGTAACGTCAGTAATTTGTAGTGAGCGCAGTGCGGTGTTTAGAATTTTATCCGTTAATTTAACATCCAGGATGCTACGGTCTACTGTTTACTTGGAAATACCTATATATGTATTTTATCAGAGCAAGAATATTTTTTTTAATTCTCCTGCCTATTTGGCCAGTGCAGTACTTTTTTTCTATCCATCTCTATTAGCCGTCTTCTCAGAGGTCTTCCTTTCTTGGCTTATCGTCTTTCACACAATCCTTTGTTTGTTCAGACTCTTTCCTTAAAGCCATCCACATTTAACCTTGACACTTTCTTGTCCTATGTTCCACATTCCTCCACATCGCATGCCCATAACATGGTAATTGACTTGTCACGACCGCTATTTTTCAAACTCCCTAGTTTGTAAAATAACCCCCCCGACAAGTCGATACTCATTCCGTGATGAGTAAGAATATCCTCATCAATTGAAATATTATACTTTATACCCATCTCAAAATAACTACCTATGCAACAAATAAAACTAAAAACACAATTCAACCTTAGTTTAGGCAAACTACCAGTGGGATATTTCTCAAAGAAACTTGGCACAGGAACGGATTCAAAATCGGTAAAATGCAGGTTGTTTTTGTAGATCAATTTAATGGCTCCCGAGCGATTTGAGCCCATTCAAAGCCGGGGGCTAAACCAAGCTTGTTTTACACTTTTTTATGTTTGTTGGTGTGCCGAATTTTGGACTATACTTTTCACTATGTGGGTGTTTATGGTCTACGTGGTTCCACGTGTCGTGATCGATTTGTTCTCTCTGTTTGAGGAATTCAGAATTGACCGATGGTAAAGAAAAACATTGTTTAGAAACTTGTAGGTACTTCTCTGAAATCACCAACACACATTGGAAATCCTGATGGAAAATCGCATTAACACGTTACCAGAACCGGGTGTCGAATTCAAAATCCCATGCTGAGATGCATTCAAGACCAACGAGGCAGTACATATATCTAGGTCAACAAAACACAATAAAAAAGTATCAACCTAATAAAACGCGCTTTGCGGTCAATGGATTGAACAGAATTATTTAGGTGACGCCAAAGACGAGCAATTTCACTTTCGAAACAATGAGAAAGCACTTGGAGCTATAACAGCAAGGTTAGTTACCTCAATATTTAACAGTTTTCTGTGTGAGCCCTGTTTAAAAATAGTTCAATGAGACTCGAAGCATAACCAGTAATAAAACATTGTCACAATGAGAGGATTCACAAGAATTTAGTACAGATACATTGTATTTATTTATTGTTACTTAAATAGGATATTGGAATCACTTTTACACATAATGTTAAAAAAATATTAAAAATTATCTAGATGAGTTCGGCGTTTCCTATCTGACTCAAACTCAGAGGTCGCAGTCTCTTTTAAAGCCCAGACATAATCTTGGTCAGGCCATATGAGGACCATGTAGATTAGTGTCAGAAATGGTCTTTTCAAGAAAGAACCATACAGATTTGAGTGGACCTGTCCAGTCAGTGCAAGCATTTGTCAGTAATCGTGGAGCGCAACTTTGACCTTAGGTACTGAAACTTATACCCAAACTAAGCCAGGACTTGTATTTTGGGAGTCAGTCCTGAAACGTAGAGCGGAGATCGTGTCAGCGTGAATGTCGTTTAAGCAGTCACCATATAGCCCAACCTGACATCGCAGTAAACTTGACTAAACAAATAATGACGCTTCAGCGCAGTTGTTACTGGCGGCCGCCGTATCTCCGTGCTGTGTACGGCCTCTAGAGTCGGTTGTATAATTGTGCCAACACACATAGTCGTACAAGAATCGTGAGAGATGATTGTAGACAGCTTAGCCGATGCATTCGATGCGGACTCATTAGCAATCATGTGAGCAGTTCCTATTCCTATATCCATAAGCGATCCGCATACGTCAGATTCTAAGCTATCACATTTGTTATATAGGTTTATTTTGTGTCGTTAAAAATTGGTATAAACGGCTACATCCTATTGTGACACTATCATTATTCTGTCCGTATCGACATTTATTTGTGGTTGGCGTAACATGACTTGTTCTTTCGTGCTTGCCGGGAAACACCTGGACGAGGGACGCACTGAACCGGGTAGTACGGTACAAAGGAACGGATGCCTATACCCAGCCACAGGTAATTCCAGGTTGAAACGGTGACGATGATATTGAACCCGTATTGTCCAAGTTCAAAACGGCTATTTGACACTTCCCGTGACCCAAGGGCTGGTTTTTACCTTAGGCAGAGGCTAAGCATTGTCACACAACGTGGCAATGCGGCCAGTCTCTTGGGTACATTACCAGTCGACAGCGATGCGGATGAATTTTTCGATGCTATATTTTAGTTTTTCAATGTTAGTATATAATTTTGCTATTTTTATTAATTAATTAGATATAAGATATTGTATAATCATTCCATATTTTGTAATAAAAAACAATGTCACCATATTTAATAGGGTATTGTTATTTCAGTCAATGAAATCACAACCGCTGACTAATTTGATAACAGATTTCCTGATCAGAGACTTGATAAGGTTTTCAAAAACCACATCTGAGTCAACATAGCATACAAAACACCGTTCCGTTTTAACATAAGACATGCTTAGTACCTTAGTCATCCTTTAAGAAAGCCGAAACGAGCAAGAGACTTTGACCTATATTACAAAACTTTCTCTGTATGTTTGCTGTCGGCCACTGCTGAGCATAGACCTCGCAATACAATTCAAAATATTTCTTTTGATATGTCTACATGGGAGGATACTTTCTGACTTTATCTTGGGCGGAAACCTGGATCTCCAACCCGTCTTGAGCAAGCGTGGTGATCAATGCTTGTGCCTTATCTGTATAAGTGACCTTTGCGCTGCAGTAGAGCAATAATAGGCTGGTATTATTACTATATAAACTTATATGGGTACTTATGAAACGTTATAAGCTATGCACGGTTTCAATTGGTAATTTCCTATAGAGATGATCCAATGCAATAACCGTATAGTTCGTGCTAATATGCGAGTAGAAAAATAACGTAACATCGCGCCTGTATTTCCCCGAAGAGTTGGCAGAGGTGTACCTTTAGTACACCCACATTTCGCCAGTTATGTTTAAGTCCCAGTAGGAGGCGAGCTTATTGCCAGCATCCGGGCACAAATCCAGACTACGGGCTGCTAATGAAAAATTCCTGATGGCAAAATAATGAAGATATTTTAACCCACAAGTCCACCTATAGATAGCAATTAATCTTTGTTTGCTCTGGTGATCACAACGAGTAAATTTAAAGTACAGACAGTTTTTTTTTTAATAAGAAAATTCTATGTTTATTTTTTTGGCACACAATTCTAAAACAACAGTATCTAAATTCTCTGCCAATTCAAAATAGTTTAGTAGGATATTGTGACAATTTCTCCCACTCCGAAACGGTCAGAACAATGGTCGCAATTGTCCACAAATGGTGCGTGACTGTACCAACGTCGTACGGTGAATTTTACTTGTAGGTTAAGCTATGTGTACACTGAGCCCACGTTCGCATGGACGTAAAAATATCGCGGCGGGATTTTATCGCGAACTGGATTTTCAACTCTCGGTGTTGAGCCGAGCGCTGAGAATCCAACTCGTTGGGACGCACTCTCGTCCCAGCTCATTGAAAAAACACACTGTTGGATTTTCAACTCTCGGCGCTAAGCAGAGCGTTGAAAATCCAGTGCACGAAAAAAAATCATCAAATTTCATTACGTTCGTGTGAACGTGGGCTGACTACCGCCCCGGATTCAGAAGTGCGATTACCGAATCGATTGGGTAAGAATTTTGACAAGGTAAAATATGTACTCATGTTTTATTATAGCTATTATTACTTCAAACAAGATAATAAGGGCAAGATCACAGATCGCTCTTTATACTAAGTAAAGTAAGTTTCATTCTAATATGAACATTAAACCTATATAGATAGCGTTCGCATCCGTATGCAGAACTTTTTTACTTAGAAAAGTAAAGTTTACAGTTGTGGATTAGCAGTCCCATCAGTTACCTATTATCATTAACCCTGCACAAATCTAGACTAAGAGTAGCTATTGACGATTTTTTAATGGTACCCAAAAATTTTTGCCCTACTTTGGAATCGACGCCAGAACTCCACGCTTAGTAATCGCAACACTAGACCAATGAGGTAATCAGCAAGTAGTTACCGTTTGTTTTATTGTTCATACTGATTTTGAATAAATAAAAACAAACGATAAAATAATGCGGCCAAGGTTAATCGAACCGCGAAATGAGTTCTAAACTACGACATAATATCTCATAGTTTCGAATTAGAGCGCTGCTGATCAGTAGTATTGATTCCCGTATTTTAAAAAAACGTTCAAAATCTAGTCGCAACCTCATCTCAGCGACAATCAATGCCTTGTCAAAAATTTAGGGAAATTAGTGATATTTCTGACAGATTAGGATCGGAATACTACCGTTCTTAACATTACGGGAATTGCCCCTCAGTTCTGAACGAGCGCTCAAAGCAATTTGTTCGTTCGTTCGTCAATGTAAACTCGCCTTTACAAGACGGATTCTATTCTACTGTACATTGACCTAGCGGAGAAAGTGCCCACGCGCCTGTACAGTCGAGCACAGCGGTGATTTGTCGAGAATCAAGACGTTTTTTTTGTTGTTTTTGCTTCAATGTTGCTTGTTTTTTATAAAGTTTTGTTACGGAATACTGTTTTAATTATCACGTGGTTACATGATGTTGTTTGTTTTGAGATTTATCTTTCATTCTTTTGATGATGACATAGTTTTGTAATTGTTAAAAATGTGGTGGTAAGGCCCAAGTTAACAGAGGTAAGGGGTATAGAGGGGGCTGACAGGGTCCGTACTGAGCTCAAAAAATGTTAAGTTACCACCTAAATACACATTGTGGAATGCAATAAATGGTTGAGTATTGAGTGAGGAACTCCTTACAATGTGTGTTTTCAAGACAGTTTTTGTATCAGACTCTTGATACAGCTATTAAAGAGATGTTAGTCAAAGCTACTGACAGGAATCATCAACATTATCTTCCTGGCTTTTCCCAGCTATGTTGAGGTTGGCTTCGGCAGCTGAATACCAGAGTCTTACATGGAGCGACTGCCTGCCTGTTCCAGAACCCAGTTACTGGATGACACAATACCCCTTGGTAAGACTTGTTGTCAGACTTTCGGACTTCCGACTACGACTGTCAAAGATGTACTAATTTTGATCGAGTTTCTTTTGTTTTCTGTGTACTTTATTGTTGTTTTATTTTGATTTCCGTGTGAACTATATAGCAATAAAGTACTTAGTTCTGAATTCAAATTATTATACACGATAAATCTAGTAATTGATGGACATGGAAATTAGCATTCGTTTGCATTCGGAAATGCGATTATACCCGAGGGACATTAAGAAAATTGTTATACTGTGTTATAATAGAGGTCTATAAGAATGCTTATGATCAGCTGTTGAGTTGTTTCTTACGCAATGATGTTAATGAAGCTGCTCTGATGTTGTATGTTTATATAATGATTGTTGATATTCGTGTTTTAAAGTTTATGCTGTAACTTACTGCGTCCCGCGGTTTCACCCGCATAAGTCTCGATTCCGTTCGAATATCGGGATAAAAGGTATCCTATGTGGTTTTCCAGGTCATGGTCTATCCATGTGCCAAATTTCATCCAAATCCGTTCAGCCGTTTTAGCGTGAAAGCGTAACAAACAAACAAATTCAATTTTTCATTGAATTTTGTAATATTTGTTAGGATGTTGGTACCTACAGTATCTTAGAAAGAGATAGG
The DNA here is from genome assembly GCA_949128155.2 of Xanthia icteritia. Classification (NCBI taxonomy): domain Eukaryota; kingdom Metazoa; phylum Arthropoda; class Insecta; order Lepidoptera; family Noctuidae; genus Xanthia; species Xanthia icteritia. The sequence goes on along the minus strand of OX421959.2, from coordinate 6,304,570 downwards.
TACGAGTGACGGAGACAACGCTCTATGATGTTGAACATGATGTGCTATTTCACGAATCGGATCAGCGGGGTAATTGCGTAACACACTTACACTAATGTAAGTACTATGACTTTCATTGACAGTTCAACAACATTCATTGTGTTATTTACGTTATTGAGCAGACAGATTTTTCGAACATAAGAAGCAATGGATTAGTATTATCCTTAAAAATCGATAAGATTGCGATTGAAAATGTGTTATTTTATGTAATTAGGATGCTGTACATAAGACAACATATTTATTTATATATACAACAGCTGTTGCCCGTAGCTTCGCTAGCGTAGAGATCGGAAATTATCCCACGGGAACGTAATACCGGGATAAAAAGTATCCTATGTCCTAACCCAGGGCATAGTTTACCCGTGGGCCAAATTTCACATAAATCTGTTCAGCCGTTAAGCGGAAAAATTTGAATTTCTTACGTTTTTTGCAATTTGCAGGTCAGTTTCAGTTTGTATCTTGATTAAAATATTATTCGCGACCGTGACAAATATGGCTTTACAGAATTATAATCATTGGATTCAGCTATACAACTCCTTATGTTAGAATAATCCTAAAATGTCATGATTTCATGAAATAGTCATTCAATAGGATTATATGAGTTGTATTAAAGATGTTTATTCAATAAATAAATATTTGATACGGCCGCGAATCATGTTTAGATCAACATACAACTTGGTACTGACCCACAAATTACGTAAAACCTAAAAAAAAAAAACATTTCGCGGGCTAGCGGGCTACCATTTTTTTTTTGGGATGAGGAATGGGAAATTATCTTATAACTTCTCCCGCTCTGGGCGGAGCGGGGGGACGTGTCAGACTCTTACTGACTAAAACCCACCCGCTTTCCTTCAGTTACCTGTACGTTGCCAGGGGGCACGGTATCTCTTTCGGACTTTCCCACAATCCCAGCATGCATCGGTCCTATCGGACCCCTTCAGTTACTACCTTGGCGCTTTTGCCTTAAGAATTCAATTCAAATCCTAAACCCTCGTACACTTTATTGTTTTAAGTGGACACAATATCTTTTACAAAGCTATAACAATTTACGAGATTTCTGTAAACAATCCTGAATTTGACATTGATAACAAATAATTAAAAAAATGCATGCATTTTGTAAAATCAAATATGCATCTTTTTAATCAAATCTCAAATCGTTTATTACAATCCATAATGTACAATTACAGGTGGTAAATAAATTAAATAATAATAGAAACAATTACGGACCCTGTCGGGCACAGCAAATTTTTAAATAGGTAGAGAGAGGAAGAGCGCTTTATTAATTTTCCTTATTATTAAGTTAGAATTATTTTATATCCTATTACCCTATGTACTTATATTTCCATTCATTCACTTATTCTATTAATATTTTATATGCAGGTCTATCTATTCATATATTATTTATTTAATTATATTCAGTTTTGCTTATTTCTTTACTCGCTTAAAAATTATTCATTATTATTATTGTAGTATAATTATTAAGTTATAATTTATTTTTCTTATTTTACTAATTCAAATATATCTGTTATTCATAGTTATGTATTATTATCATTTAATTTATCCATTCTAAATTCTTGTATTGTGTAATAGCTTTTTTAAATTAAGTATTGCTTTAATTTATTTAAAAATAAACTGGTTTTATTTTGTTGTTTTATGTCTTCGGGTAATTTATTATATATATTTTTATTGACATTGAATATGGGCTAGATGAATGTAGTTTAAGGCGGGAGGGGGGCAAATTTAGTCTATTTTTATGGCGCAACGAATAATTTGTTTGTATGTCTCCCCGTGTGCTGTACGAATCTGGATATTTACGGACTAGTTTACATAATTCCAAGATATAAATACCAACTAAGGTGAGAATCTTGTGTTTCTGAAAGTAAGGCTTGCAGCTATCTGTTGGTTCTATATTGGTAATTATTCGTATTAGCTTTTTTTGGAGGGTAAATAGGGAGGGAGCGTCTGTGCTATTAGATGATGCCATAGTTAAACCACGCGTGGGCATACGCGTAGTATGTGACTAGTGCGGTTTGTAGGTTTGTAGTCTTTTTTATTTCGCGGAGAGCATAAGAAAACTTTGAAATTTTAGATTTTACTGTCTGTATATGTGTTTTCCAGTTTATATGAGTGTCTATTGTAAAACCTAGGAGAGTGAAATTGTCAACTGTTTCTAATTTAATCAATCGTCTGCCAATAGAACACGACCAGTTAGAAGGCAGTATACAAACATGCTACGTGTTCGTGGTGGTGGTGGTGGTATACTGCATTATTAAGGAAAAGTGTTATATGTATGCGCCCGGTTATCTACAACAAAATACCCGATGGAATAAAAAACGAGTTCATTCCACTGTTTAAAAAGAAATTGTCAGTCATATTAATTGATAAATGTTATTACTCCATTTGTGAATTACTAAATGATAAAAATTTATAGTTACCTAATTAATCCTGACATCTTTAAATCTTCACATTTGACATTTTTAATCTTTTGAAGTTATAGAATTGTTTACTAACTCGATGGATCATTGTTATCTAAGAAATAAATAAATAATAATAAATAATAAAATCGTTTATTCTTTATTTTATTGGCTATATTATAATAATTTTCATATTGACAGTATTTTTAGACTATTAAGCACTTGTACTAAATGTTTGCATGCCTAGTTTAAGGTAGAATGTATAAGGATCTCTAATTATACAACATCTGTATTTTTTTTGTAACTACTTTCTATGCAAATTAATAATTGTTCTATTATATTCTAAATAGGAGGACAATGCCTTTTGACTAAAACATTACTTTACTTACGTAGATATAAGAAAAAAGGTTGAAAAGGTTATTCTGTATTTTTACTCCTATTAATAAAAGACTAACAATATAGAAAGCCTTTAGTCAAAATTATTTGTCTTTGCTCGTGGATTGCCACAGTCACCATAGACTGTGTGGCAATTTTTTTTTACTTGACTTGTTGCGCGCCACTGTTTCACCCCCATAAGTTTCGATCCCGTGGGAATATCGGGATAAAAAGTATTCTATGTCCTAATCCAGATTATGGTCTACCCATGTGCCAAATTTCATCTAAATCTGATCAGCCGTTTTAGCGTGACAGCGTAACAAACAAACAATCCTACTTTCGCATTTATAATATTTTTTTGTTACGTTGATAGATAAGGTACTCTATATTGTTAGTCTTATTAATATTTAATTGACCTTTAGTTTATGTCAAAATCAGTCTGTATTTGTCTTTGCTCGTAAAATCTCATTCATAGTTACAGTTTTGAGGATTTTGGTGATCACAATAAGATTAATGTACCTACAATACATTTCTCATTTCCTACGAAATGTATGAGGAAAGTTTTTTTGCGAATTCTGACTTTTCTAGTACTCAAACCTCAATTGGTCCAATAGTGGTTTTTTCCTTATAAGAAACAGGATAGATTGGCATCAAAAAAAGTTTTTTATGAAAATAATAACAACGGGTTGCACTCCGGGAGTGCTGGCAGAAGTGAAAACTTGAGTATTAACGTTGTGCATTTTTGATATTTTGGAATGGTTAGGGAATAATTTTGCACGAATTGCTTTAATTTTATCAATATAATGTTAATTACAAATGTAAAATACAATATTCATTTATTGCGCTATCGTACACAAACATGACAATCTTACGAATTTTCGATCGGGTCACGTGTCCTGACGCGAGTTTAACATTTTTTACCTATCACAAAAAAGAGCACAACGCCGCTAAATAAGTATTAACTTAAAAAAATAAAAAAAGTATTAATATTTTTTTTTTTTTTCAAAATCTGTGTTTGTAGATCTAAATTCCCTATAAAGTTAAGAACAGTTTCTTAAGACCGGTAATCTATAACTACGTCGACTAAGGTATCTACTGCCCCGTCTCAAAAATCCACCCTTGTATTATTTTGAGTCCAGACGCCAGCAGGTCAACCTACCCGAAACTGTCAAATTTTCCCAATCAACTTTGAACCTTTCTACTGTAGTGATAAAGTTGAAAATTTATCAAAGAAATTTGACAGATTGTAGTAGGTTGATGTGCTGGCGTCTGTACCTAGGTCTTATAAAAGCAGCTCATCAATTAAGAATTTAGCTTAAATGCAGTTGTTGTTTCGTTTGAAAAACTTGTATAGAGTTCGATGTTTGGAATATGTACCGACGCCAGCAAGTCAACCTACCCGAAACTGTCATATTTTCCCAATCAACTATGAACCTTATACCTTAGTGATAAAGTTGAAAATCTATTAAAGAAATTTGACAGACTGGTTGATATGCTGGCGTCTGTACCGTCGAAAACAAAATTTTTCTGTAATCCCAAAAAATCCCAAAAATAATGATATTTTTATGTGATGTTAATCTTTCTTGAATATGTTATGGTTTTATAAATTACATTAATTTAATAAAATAAGACTATCATTAGTAAATTTTGTAAGAATTTCCAAAAAATTACTTTACTGATTGCCATTGCTAAAAGTCGTCAAAACGTTAATAAAAATTAACTACTCTTTCAAATGACTTTCCATTTATATTATTTGTATACGTCCTCGGATATATCATTTTTACGTGTTTTAATAGGTAATTCAGGAAACATTTTGAATACATCATAGCAATAATATTTAAATATTTCAGCACTAACGCCCATTATTATTAAAAAGACAAGTTACTGGAGTTTACTTTTTAGAGTTCGTTTATTACGACTCCGCTGTCCGTATATCACAAAGAATACTTTTGAACCCGGTGAGGCCGGTTTTGTAAACATGTGTGCACTTAGCGAGGTGTAGTTTGATTGTAAATGGATGTAAATGTGTGCGTGTGAGCCATGCACAGATCGGACTTCTATCTGTGCATGCACGCATTATATCACATATCACATGCATGCCAAAATTACACCTGCGATCATTGGAGGTGTAATATTTATTGGTATTGTTCGCAGCACATTAAAAAACCAATACAAATCTTGGTTTCTTATTTGGGTAGACACTTGAAATTTCCACAGTGTGTGCTACCTCCGCTATAACAACAAATAATAATAATAAAAAATAGTAAAAAAAGGGGGTACCATTGAAGTGAAAACTTCTTTAGCGGCGTTGTGCACTTTTTTGTGATGGGTAAAAAATGTTAAACTCGCGTCAGGACACGTGACCTGATCGAAAACTCGTAAGACGGGAGAGTAGACCGCAACGTTAATATTCAAGTTTTCACTTCTGCCGGCACTCCCGGAGTGCAACCCGTTGTTTTTGTTTTTAAAACTTAGTGTCAAATACTGTACGGTGCTACGGAATCCTTTGTGTCGGCTGCTTTTTTATATAAATTATGCAACAATACTTGTACGTTTATATCCTCTTAACAACGAGGTAAATTAGTGACATTGAATCCTAAAAATATTGCAAAAACAAGCAATTTAAACAATAAGGTAAATTAATGACATTGAACTCTACAAATTTTGCAAAAATAAGCAATTTAAAGGAATCATTCTTTAAAAAAAATAACCTTCAATGTTTGATTAATCTGACAGATATTTACGTGTGTCGTTACAAAGCTCGCAGCAACATAACTACCCAGAGATAGGATCGAAGAGACTAAAAAGTAATTGGCGCGTCCTATTAAATGGGATCGAGTACCAGAATATATGGTTCTATGCCTAATTAGCGAAATCAATCTGCCTAGCCTTTTCAAGAACCAGAAGAAAGCCCTAAGACTGGTTGTCAGACTTTTGGTCTTCTGACTACCCATAACAACTGTCAAAGATCTACGAATGACAGCCGGGACCAACGACTTAACACGGTTTCCGAGGCATAGAGGTGTCTCAAGGTCAAAGTCAAATCATTTATTTCAAATAGGCCCTAATAAGGCACTTTTGAACGTCAAAAATGTACAAAAAAAAATTATTGATTCTAGTCGCCCCTTCCAAAAGGTAGTTTTCGCATGGAGAAGAATGAGCAAGAAACTCCACCGTTACTCTTTTAAAATGTTTTACAATATTTTGTATAAGTACATTAGTTATATAATTATATGTGAGGACGATTCACCTAGAATCAAATTATTATACCACAATAGGTAAAAATAATTAAGAATTAAAAATGAAGCAACAACTGATAAATTAATTATGTGATAGATACATGGTGCTCACTTATTTACAAACATTGTAAAAATAGACGATTTTCCTAAAATTTTACAATTAATAATCTCGATATGTAATGTTTGGCCCCATCCACGAATTGACCGCGGTATGCGTAGCTTAACGTTCGACCGATGGCTGTTATCATTCAGCCACGAGAAATTTGGCTATTTGCGCTAAAGAGTGAAGGGACTCTTTAGCGGAAATAGCCAAATTTTTTATTATTTATTAACGGTTGCAATGAGATAAAATTATGTGTGTAACACTTTTGTTTCACATGTTACTTGCCCTACTTAGAAAGAACTTGAAGTTACTTAACCGAGTGAGCTATTTAAATCTAAGCACGATGCATCGGGCTATGTGGAGTTAGTTTAAACTTTAACTTACAATTGCTTGTGTATGTATCTTATGTACTTAACTATTTTCTAGAACGTTTAGCCAAAGAATTTTTAGAAAAAATGTCGAGAACATGACGCAAAGAGAAACACAAAAAAGAATAAGTTGGGGGGAAAATATGCGTCACATGCGAGGTAATGTTTGTTTGTATGCAGGGGGTAATCTCCGGAACTATCAGTCGGATTTGGAAAATTCTTTTTGCATTGGATAGCCCAATTCTTGAGGAAGGGTATAGGCTATTTAACATCACGCTACAACCCTTAGGAGCCGCGCAAAAAGAAAAAAAGTCAGAAAGAACGCGGGCGATGGGATGCGACGTGGTGGGTCTGGGGACCGTAACTACACGCGGACGATGTCACGGGCAGAAACTAATCATCTTATAAAATAAAAGCTATTTATAGATTAACTAGATCCCAAACAAAAAAGAACATGTGTGCTTATGACCACTGTAAAGTGATGACTGGAGCTAAGTTTCTTTCTTTCTTTCTTTCAAGCATACGCGATTCGGCGTCACCAACCGACTGGAGCCGAGTATACCAAATTCAGCGTCACCAACCCCAGCGTGATGCTTCGGTTCACTGTTCAGAAAGAGCGCAACATACGCTTAAAGAAGTTTTAATTTTAAAAAAAAACAAGTTTTCATTCACTTAAGTAACACTTTTGTCCGACATCAACTCATCACATAACATTTTGACATCGACAGTACTCTCAATTCGGTGGTTGCAGTAATGGTGTTTACGTTACGTTTGCGTTACGTTATCACACACATTGCTGACTTACTGACTCAGCAACACGACGAGCTTTCTCTGAGCCTCATCGAAATTAAAAGTTTTTTTCCTGCATGTAACATACTTTAAATTACTTGTAAAGATGACTGGTGCGTTCTCAGAAATTATTTCATCATTTTCGAAGATTGGTTCATGTAATCGGCTTATCAAATTGGTCGTATGGACTGTGGATCACGGTACGATATATTTTTGAAAGATAATGAACTGCAATATGGTTACTTGGTTTGTGTGTTAATCGTTCAAGTAAAGATATGCTTGTATGTTTTTATAACTGTGAAGTAACCTAGGGAGCAATAGAGACACGAAAATAATAAAAAATAAATATTTATTTTAGTATTGTTTCCGATTTACTTAACTTCAAGAAAATGTTTCGGAACTGGCTGATTAATTATTTTTTATAAAAGAACGCTTATTTATACATAAGTATTAAAAACATAAAGGTCACGCCATATGGTACTGGGATCGATCTATCATCACTGACAGAACTATTGTAGCCAATAAGCCTGATATAGTGGTGATAGATCGAAAAAAGAAAAAATGAAAACAATGATGAGAGCTATTGTTGATGTCGCTGTCCCTCATGACGAGAATCTCGTCAAAGCTGAGAAAGATAAAAAAACAAGTATCTTGACTTAGCACACGAGGTTGTCGACATGTGGGACATGGACTCTGCAATCATTGTACCGATAATCGATACGGTTATGGCCTAATAGCAGAGAGCATCGACAAACACTCAGGAGGCTCTCATTGCGCGGCTGGGTCAAGGGCTTGATTCAGAAAGCAGTACTCCTGGACACGGCACGCATAGTGAGGAGGTTCCTCTCCCTAGAGCCTTGACCACCGGCAGCTTGGACCCTGTTCCTGATCCCGATGGTATACTACTTTTTATATTTAAAAATGTTTTTTATAAAAATATTTAAAAATGTAAACAATATATATATAAATGTAATAAATCTGCCTAGTCTTTTCCCAACAATATTGGGGTCGGTTTCCAGTCTAACTGGATGCAGCTGAATACCGTATTTTACATGAAGCGACTGCCTATCTGACCCCCACAACCCAGTAACTGGGTAATACGATATCCCCTGGTTGTCAGACTTTCGGGCTTCTGACGACCCTTAACGACTGTCAAAGATCCACGAATGACAGCCGAGACCAACGGCTTAACGTGCTTTCCGAGGCACGGAGGAGTCTCGGTATGTTAAGATGGTCACCCACCCACAGACTATCCCCGGCAAGCGTAGCTTAACTTGATGGAACCGTGCAGCTGTTATTACTTAGCCACGAGCTACTTTTTGCCTATTGTGGTATAATAATGTTATTCTAGGTGCATCGTCCTCATATATAATTATATAACTAATGTACTTATACAAAATATTGTAAAACATTTTAAAAGAGTAACGGTGGAGTTTCTTACCCATTCTTCTCCATGCGAAAACTACCTTTTGGAAGGGGCGACTAGAATCAATTCAACTTTTTTGTAAATTTTGACGTTCATAAGTGCCTTATAAGGGCCTATTTGAAATAAATGATTTGACTTTGACTTTGACATACAACGTGGCAATGCGGCCAGTCTCTTGGGTACATTACCAGTTGACAACGATGCGATGAATTTTCCGATGCTATATTTTAGTTTTTCAATAGTTTTAGTTAAGTTTGTATATAATTTTGCTATTTTAATTTATTAATTAGATATAAGATATTATTTATGTAAATATAGAAACACAGTAAGCAGTTATGTTTGGAAATAAAAAAAAAAATTAAAACATCATGATATTCAAAAACTAATGACGGCACGGTTGGCGCAGTTGTTAAGCGATTGACTGCTGCGCTGCGTGTCGCGGGTTCGATTCCCGCACGGAACAAATATTTGTATGACCTACAATTAGTTGTTCCCGGTCTGGCTGTTTGTGTATGTGAGTTTAAATGTTTGTAAACGCACCCACGATACAGGAGAAATTCCTAGTGTGGGGCAACGTCTTATTAAAAAAAAAAAAAAAAAATGTGCTAGATCAAATCAAATAATTCGGAAATCGCCCAACCTTAATTCACAGGAAACGTCTGAAATATTATGATGACGTACTTCTTATCAGCCGCGATAAGATATCAGGCTGTGATAACACCAATTCAATAGCCCACTTTTTACTTGGAATGATATAACACCCAGATAGCAGCAGATAGACGAAAAAAAAGCCCGCCAAGTGCGTGTCGGGCCACGCACAATGAAAGATTCCGTACAGTTCGCGTCAAATAACTTTGCCGCTCTGAAGTTGGCTACAAATGAATGCGCAGTAGTCAATTTCACTTAAAACACAGTAGCACGCATGCCAGCGCGCATGCGCAACCTAACTTCAGAACGGCAGAGTTATTTGACGCGAACTGTATTTGGGGTGAATTTATCCCAAAAACAAACTTAACATTTTAGTTAAAAAACATGTTATCTCTCTCACACATTGATATACGCCACGGTCAATTCTTCAACAGAAAATGTAAGGTTGTAATAGCAAAATACATAATAATAATATGATAAAACTACAAATTAACGATTTTCGGACTTTTTTCTTTACTTAGGCTATGAGACCTTGCCTGTTGCCAAATTTCATGGTTCTATGTCAACGGGAAGTACCCTATAAGTTTTGATTTAATTGCAAGTATCAAAATATGTCACATAAATAGCAATATTTATACTCGTCGACTTAGAAGCTTGATTTTTTTAGAGCTCCAAAGGTTCGTAGACGGAAGGGTAAGGGTCTTGACAGACTGACAGACGGGCAACGAAGTGATCCTATAAGGGTTCCGCTTTTTTCTTTTGAGGTATGGAACCCTAAAAACGATGCAGAAAGCACATAAAGCTGGTGGTCCCAGCTGTCATTCTTATATCTTTGAAAATCTGATGACCAGTCTTACCAAGGGGTACCGTGTTACGTGTGATAGACAATCGCTAAATGTAAAATACTAATAAAAAAAAAATAAAAAAAAAAACTAATTATAAAAAATACTAAAATACTATAAAAAATACAAAAAAAAAATACTATACAAAAAAATACTAATTTAGCTACATGCGGTTAGACTGGAAGCCGACCCCAACATTGTTGGGAAAAAGCTAGGCAGATGATGGAAGGGTGAACTAGTTATAACAAGCGCCCGAGGCGCGCGCACAGTACGCTACGTTTCGGGTACGCGCCGAGCGCGCGCCGGGCGTGCGTTGGACGCTCATCAAACACAACAAGATTTCCACATTTTGTTGGAACTTTGAACCCACAACATGCTCAGTATAACTATGTTTATTTTAAGATTATTACTGATGCAGAGAAAACGATAAGGAAAAATATTAATAAAGGAACTTGCGTCCATGCGTCGAAGGCGTGCTGAGGGCGCCCAGGAGAGGCGCGCGTCGTACGCGTCGAACGCGCGCCCTTTGACGGCAGTGCTTGTTATAATTCGTTACATAGAAATTCATAAAATTTTATGGAACGCCCACAACGCAGCGTACAATGACTAGTTCCTAAGGAGTAGAGGAGGGACCGATAGTCGTGTTATGGAAATTAAATACGGAAGAATAAGTATAGTAAGAATATAGGTAATAGCCCTCTTCAATGTATCCGTCGACAGCGACCCAGACTAACTGTCTTTGAAGAATAAGTACACATACACACACACAAATACACATAAATATTACCTATATTATACACACAATTTAGTATTATAGTACATATACATTTGAGAAGAATTGTGTTAAATATGTATGTGGATGGCTGTAATTAAAGAGGCAGATCAAAGAACAGATAGATGTATTGTGTGGAAGATTATATGGCTAGGAGGGAAGTGAATACCGACATGCTGATAGAGGTGCAGAAGAAAAAGACGCACTGCGCTGACCTCAAATAAATTATCAAAACAAATATCTCCCTAAATCGTCACATGGGATTATCAAGCAATTCACCTATATTCACATAGTTAAAGAAAACGAATGATTATTCATTATATATTCATATAAACTATAGAGCTGTATGTCTGCTCACCTCATATGGAAAGCAAAAGCGCAATGCAATGTAAATGTTAAACAGTATTGAGGAGTGTTCTGCGAGCACGGAGTAGGTAACCAATGGACACACAATGATATCTCCCTAGCTGGAATCTCGACAAAGAACAGACATGAATTATTGGTTACTGCTGAATATATACCTCAGTTATAACAGGTCACAAATTATTGACTTAAGCGTAAGTAACGTAAAATCAAACGATTTTTTAACCGAAAAAACAACTATCCTATAGCATTTTGGTTACATAGGAATATGAATAAAGTCTTAAAACGATACGTGAAACGAGTTTTTGCAATTTTAAAATCGAAAAATCTTGCTTAGACGCGTTCGTGCTATGCCATAGATTCTAGTGAACTACAAGACTATTATTAATAACTGTGGACTATTTTCGGCAGTAAACGATTAAACGATAGTACCTGGCTGACCGAGCTCTGCTCAGGTGAAAATAGCTGAACGTATCATCCAGGTATACCAACGTTGTATCACATTCCCGGGCTGTGAAAATAGAGAAAACGAATTTTCCCAGATATGAGACCTAGCTAGATCGATTTTTCACCCCCGTAAACCCCCATATAATGCAACTTTCATCGAAATTGTTAGAGCCATTTTCGAGAACGTGATTACAAATAAATATTTATATACAAATATTGGTCATTTAATAGTATAGGATATTGTAAACTATAACGCAGAGACGTGCCACAATCTGCGCGGTATTCGCACACTCCATTTACTACCTATTCTGTGTCCGTGCGTGACTGGGATGTCACTTTCTACAGCATTAATATTGATTTCAAACGGCTATGTTAGTTGGCAAAGTATATATTCATTATATTTACCCTTGCAGGGTAGGCAGGTAGGTAAAGGGTGAAGTTTTGAAACCTAGAGTTACGTCATCCCCTAGTGGGCCCTATCAGAATACCAGCGCGGTGATATTTTTTTTAATTTTAAATATCACCGTATTATGCTGAGATCGGGGCCTTTTTGGCCTCGCACAGGTCGTTATTATTTTATTAGTTTTTATATGCTCCTTTTTTATTTATTTTTTATTTTATTGTTTGTATTTCCTGTGCGTATCCCAAATATTTTTTTTTCTTTCTTTTTTTTCTTTCTTTCTTTTCTTTCTTTCTTTCTTTTCTTTCTTTCTTTCATCCTACCTCCTTCCATGTAATATGTTAAGGGAGAGATTCCTAAGGATATCCGAAACCTCTCCATGCCTTGCAAAGCACGTTAAGCCGTCGGTTCCCGGCTGTCATTTGTAGATCTTTGACAATTGTGACGGGTTGTGAGAAGCCTGAAAGCCTGACAACCAGTCTTACCAAGGGGTATCGTGTTACCCACTAACTAGGTTGCAGAGGTCAGATAGGCAGTCGCTCTATGTCAAATACTGACATTCAGCTGCATACGGTTAGACTGGAAGCTGACCCCAACATAATTGGGAAAGGTTAGGCAGACGATGAGTACTTCGAAAAGGTCAGGTGCGTTACGTGATAGCCACAAGTTCACACTCAGCGTCTATAGAAAGATGTATGAGCGTGGATGTAGCAAAAGTGTTATGTAAGGATCGTAGTAAGTGGTATGTACCATCAAAACAAACAAACAAAACAAAATTCATTTATTTGCCTAAATAAGGTACAAAAGGTTGGTAAAATGTACAAAATTATTCTCTTGTTCTGCCTTTAATTTCGGCGTGCAAATATATAATAAAGTTACATTTTATTTAAATTTATTATTGATCATGCAGTCATTATTACACGAAAAATTTCAACTGAGGAGAGTTGACATTTTCGAGGGTTATGGAAAAAAAAATCTGCTGTTCCATACATTTTGACCAACGTAGGTATTGCACTTATTTATGAAAAAGCAGATTTTTTTAATGACCGACGAAAAATTTCAACGCAGGTCAGAATCATGGACTGAATCCATGGTAAAAGTTTTCGCGTTAATATCCCTGCCACCCTGTATAATTATTATCCTATATGGATAAAAAGTATCCTATGTCCTAACCCAGGTCATGGTCTACCCATGTGCCATGGATTGCCATCCAAATCGTCTACAAGTGCCAGCACAACTATGCCAAAACTAAGAGGCTTCAAAAAGTTGCCCTCTTTGAATGCAATAATATCGGACATGCCGTCATAAATATCTGCATCTGCCACAGTCAAATACAGAAGAATGTGACACCCCGTTGTGATAAAAAATATCTGACATCACTATGGCAGCATAAAAACCTGCCAACATAAGGTTTAGAGTTTTCTTCTATATCTATCAGTGCCGCTCATATTGCAAAAAAATGTGACATAAATATCTGACAGTAACGTTTAAAAGTAGAAAAGTCAATAATAAGCGATTTATTTTCTTGTTAGCAACGTAGCCGACTGTTCTAAATAATGTCGACTATTCTGCCAATATAAATTACGCATCTTAAAGTAGGTAAGTATTAATTTCATAGTCAATGCAGTAGGTTGGCAAAAATGGAAAAATATTACAAATGTTATATTAAATTTCTATACGAGAGAAGAACACCCGGATATCAAACTATGACCCTCAAAGTAGGAAGGCCTTAACTACGTCATCTAGGCCATTAAATACAGCCTTAATTTAAATTCAAAAGTGCAAAATATCATGTCAGATTTGGCCTTAAAATACCTTAATAGTTTGATATTGAATCTTTAATAAGTTCTCGTAATACAGTTATAAATTGATTTGTTTACTCATACAAATTAACTGTTCTATTCCGTAAAATCTAATTGATGTCTATAAATTAATTAAGTTATATTTAAGAGCAGTTTGTTTATTTATTAAATCATATCATATTTTAAATCTTTATTAATATTTTAAAACTGTGTAGTTGCGGGCCAAAAGATCAGCACTAAAAGTATGCGTCAAAATTGAGGTATTCCACTTAGAGCACTGATTTCAACAGCACTTGTCCGATCCGCACCTGAGCACTTCCACTAACCGCACTGAAACAAAGTTTTGATAAGTGCGGTTCGGTGGAACAGTTTTTGAATATTATTTTTAGTCTTCGAATGGCACCTACATTTATGCACAATTCAAAGACCAGTGACATCCACCAACCCGCATTGTGGTTTACGGCCCGCTTCCTCTCACAGAAGGCTTGTGTCCCAACAGTGGTGGTAACATTACAGGCTTATGCTTATACTTTATATTTTTATATAAAGCGTTTAATTTAATGTTCGTAATTGTAACTTATACTATCTGTCAAGTACTTATGTCAGTCCATAATTGATAACCAAGTCGCTAGTCATTTTTAGCATTATTAGCGTTTTATAAGTCAATTTATATTTTAATATGCTTAGGTATCTTTTATTAGACCTCAACTTGTTGCATACTAATCTTTGCCTGGACCGTTGTTTAGTGTAATGCTATTCATTATTAATGCGTGTAATAAAATACAACTAGAGGCGAAGTAACTACTGATATGTGTCATATCAAAATATCGAGATTTCTGTGCTATATCTAAGTTAAATAGCATGAGCATAATCAGCCTATTATGTCCCTGCTGCTAACTGCTGGAACACCAGGCCTCCTCTCGGTGTAATCCCCACGCGGGCCCAGTGCGGGTAAGTAGATGTCACAAATATCTTCGAATTTTTGACTCTAGTGAGGTCGCTGTCACTAATGTCAACTGACAGTTCACCACAAATGGCGGGAAACAGTTGTAAGGAGGCGGAGCCTTCACGAGAAGCTCGGTGTGGTGATGAGTCAGTGTAGTGATTTGATTTATCCCTATTTTATCAGCTTAAATAGGGATCACAGGATAGGATAGGGACAGGATTCTACAGACTGGTTTTATTTCATCACCTAAGCTAAGCTCGATCAGGTTAAGCTACGCTTGCCGCGGTCAGGCCGTGGGAAGGTGACCGTCTTAACATACCGAGACCCTTCCGTGCTTCGGAAAGCACGTTAAGCCGTTGGTCTCGGTTGTCATTCTTGGATCTTTGATAATCGTTACGGGTCGTCAGAAGTCCGAAAGTCTGACTAACCAGTCTTCCCAAGGGGTATCGGGTCGCTCTATGTCAAATACTGACATTCAGCTGCATCCGGTTAGACCGGAAGCTGACCCCAACATAGTTGGGAAAAGGCAGATTTCATTGACTACGTAAAAGCCTCTTTCGTCACGTTTTCTTGTATGGTTCGCAGACTATTAAGGCCGTCAGCACTTCAACAAGTCGAGAGCATCTTCAGCGGTCAGATAGTAGGCTGGAAAATCGATATGAGATAGGCTAGCATATAGTGCCTATACACATTAGGCCTGCTGTATACTATTGTAACGGCCATTTACAGGGTACCCAAAAAAACTCGGCCAGATGCACCAGCGTGTTGGTAAAGTTTTGTCTTTCCTTAAACTCTAAAGGCGAATTTTATCATTGCAACTGAACGCGATCACCACATCTAAACCGCGTTCAAGACCTGTCAGTGTCATTATTTTTATGGAATATTTGAACCTGACAGCTCTTGAACGCGGTTTAGAGATCCCGATCGCGTTCAGTTTCAGTGGTAAAGGCCTTATACAGGGTACCTAACAAAACTCGGCCTGATGCACTAGTGCGTTGGTACACTTTTGTTTTACCCTAATCTCTAAGGGCCAATATCACCATTGAACTGCAATTGAACTACCAACTGAACGCGATCAGGGGCCTTATTATGAAGTATTAATGCCATCATTATTCCACTGCGAATAAAGGATGGTGCTAGCGGCCTTGTATAGCTCCGTCTCTCACTCACACTGGAATAATGGTGGCATTAATACGTCATAATACGGCCCCAGGACCTCTACTTGCACCTGAGGTGTAAAAGTATTTGTAAAAACCTACATAAGTACAAAGATTACATAACATAACATCACGCCTGTATTCCCTGAAGGGTTAGGCAGAAGTGTACCTATGGTACACCCGCATTGCGCCAGTTATGTTTAAGTACCATGTAATAGGGGGCGAGCCTATTGCCATCAACCGGGCACAAATCTAGACTCCGGGCTGCTACTGAGAAATTCCAGATAGAAAAACCGATAACACTTAATCGAACCCAAGACCTCATGATCAGCTTAGCGCTTGCGACCACTAGACCATCGAGGCAATCACTTATAGAAATAAAATCATTTATAATTTATCATTCAATGTAAGTTAAAATTGTATCCTTTCCTTTATTTTATCTAAGAAAAACCGGTCAAGTGCATGTCGAACCACGCACAATGAAGGGTTCCGTAGTTGGGATGAATTTATCCCAAAAACAAACTTAACATTATAGTTGAAAAACATGTTCTCCCATACATCGATATACTTCACGGTCAATGCTCCAACTGTAAATGTAAGTTTGTAAACGCATTTTTTTATTGTGTGGTAAATCTACAAATCAATTATTTTCGAACTTTTTCCTTTACATGCGTGCTGTGAGGGTTTGCTTCCTGTCAAATTTCATGATTCTAGGTCAACGGGAAGTACCCTATAGGTTTTGATTTATTTGTGAGTATCAAAATATGTCGCATAAATGGCCGTATTTTTTTATTGCGTTGATTTAGAAGCTTCATTTTTTTAGAGCTCCAAGGGATCATAGACCTACGTATTTGATATTAATTTCAACTTGATACCTCCACGCGTTCCTGAGAAAAAGGGTCTTGACAGTCTGACGGACGGACAACGAAGTGATCCTATAAGGGTTTCCGTTTTTTCCTTTTGAGGTACGAAACCCTAAAAAGCGAAATTGTATGATGAATCTCAAGAATAGGAACATCTAAATTACACGCACGATTCACAATAATTATCGTAAGTACGATTTGAAATCGTGTTTTCGATTTCGTGACTTTATGAGGAAAGTTTCATTATTATAATTAAATTAGGAAAGATAAGTAGTGTATTGTTGTAAAGGTTAAAGTTTCTAAGTTTTCTACTACACGAAGAAAATCAATTGGAAAGCGGTTGTAAATAATAAAAATTGCATGCGTTTTCTAAAGCCTGTTTTTCAATTATTTTATTGTTTCTTGAGATGTGCTTTTAGTATGATCTACTTAGTTATTCTTATCAATAAATCAACCATTTTAAAATACTTTAATCTCTATCGCAAATCCATTCATCTGCCAAGCCTTTTTCCAAAAATATTTGGGAAAGTTTCCAGTCTAACCGAATCCAGCTGAATACCAGTATACTAATAAATATATATATTTTTTTTTTAAACTTTGCCCCACACTAGGAATTTCTCCTGTATCGTGGGTGCGTTTACAAACATTTAAACTCACATACACAAACAGCCAGACCCGGGACAACTACTTGCAGGTCATACAAATATTTGTTCCGTGCGGGAATCGAACCCGCGACACGCAGTGCAGCAGTCAATCGCTTAACCACTGCGCCAACCCGTCGCCGTCTGATATAACTTAATTAATTATTTTTTTACCTATTTTACTTAAATCTTCAAGAAGGAGGAGGTACTCAATTCAACTGTATGTTTTTATTTTAATTTTTGTTAAGTACGCGATTACTCCGCCAATTACGAAATTATTTTGATGACTTTTCAAAATGTAAAGTAATAGTGTAGGGGAGAGGTGTGTCAATTGTTACAGGGAGGCAATTGTAACATATGTTGTTTTACGGCATCTATCGTCGAGTAGCGGTAGCTTTTGGTAACAATCGAAGCTTTATTTGGTGCTGTTTTACCGACCGAACTTATAGGTAAAACAGTTCGCGCGTGTGCTGTCAGTAGAAAAAAGTTTCTGTTAAAGCAAGTTGTGTAAAATTATTTTTCGGCACAGTTTTTGTTATCAAAATTAAATGAAACAGTTTTACAATAGATCAGTGGTGATTTTCGGATACTTTACCATCCAATCTACACGTGCAGGTATGTGCGTTGTTCAAATTTACCATAGTTTTTTGTTAAATAAATCTTCAATGCAAAATGGCGGTAGTGGTGCAAAAGTAACAAAACAAGGAGGCGCAATTGTAACATGGTACAATTGATACAATGTATCCCCTTCAGCACCTTCGACATCATATCAGATTTTGCCGCAGAGGTCAGCTCAACTAACACCAAGCCTCTCTAACCATACATCGCCACGTAGGACTTCACTAGTAGATTTGGTCCCGCTTCCAAAAGCACCACCTCGAGTCAAATCTAAGACTGGGAGATCTAAAGGGAAAAGTGCAATATACACTGATACGCCAGAAAAGGAAGAGTTAGAGGCGAAGCAAAGAAAGATAAATGAGAAAAAGATACCAAAGTTAAAAAAAATAGAGGCTAAGCAGACAAAGAAGAAATTGACTAAAAAAAATACTGAAAGAACTGAAAATAATGAGACAGATGAAGATATAAACGAAGACACAGATGCTGCAGACGAAGATGATAATTATTGTATAGTCTGTTTTGAACATTATAAAACCAGTAGAGAAGATTGGTTGCAATGCAGAGACTGCCATAAATGGGCACACTCCAGCTGTGCAAAAAATGATCCATTTTTTGTGTGTTTAAACTGTTTGTCGGAATGACTGTCATTGATTTTATTATTTTTTAAGTGTTTTAAGTTCTTTTTTTATGTTTAGCGTGAACTGCTGAGAAGGATTGATTGATTTATTGGTTTGTTTTTTTTTTATTATTGACGATTTCTGTATGTTACAATTGACTCTCATTGCTGTTACAATTGACCCTCTTAGTGCAGCAATTGTAACACTATTAGTTGATCTCATTAAGTGACATTTCTTAGAATTTTATCAACGTTTTTGTTATTTTCTGTATTTGTTTTTATTATTAGATAACTTAACTATAATGTGACCAAAAATTATTGCGCTGTGATTGTTAATTAAAATATTATGAAGATTTGTTTTTTTTTTGTTACTATTGACACACCTCTCCCCTACTCATTGTTGAAGAGCCTAATAGTATTTTTTTATTTTTTTTTTGTTTGGTAGGTCATACTTCAGAGGTGGTCCCATATAAATTTTATTAACTTTGCTTGAGCAGTTTTTGAGTTAGCTTCAATAATAAGTATTTTTCCCACTTAGTCTATATGGATGATGCTATAAGTACCTGTCACTGTTATTTCACATAGCAGGTAGTGGTATTCGCATTTGTGTGGGGTAGGTTACACAACCACAACTAAAAAGTGAAAAATAAAACCAAAAAAAATTGAACCGACTTAAAAAAAACACTAAAATGTACAAAATAACTTAAATTTTGGAGGTCGGTGGCAAAAAACGAAAATACAGAACCAAAGACACCGATTCCGAAATTAAAGTAATTTTGCACCATTTAGTTTTTTTTTTTTTTTTTTAAGTCGGTTCAATATTTTTGTAAAAAGTTTTAATCTTATTTAGTTTGCGTAAAATAGTTTCTTGCACTTTATAACTAACTAACTAACTTTAAACACATGGTATGATTTTACGTCAGCAAAATTTGTAAGTGGGTTAAATTCAATGTTGCATAAAAATTAAATCACGTTCATTTCATTCGAGTACTTACATGAAGCGACCCATGTAATGGGTATTACGATACCCCTTGGTAAGACCGCTATTGCAAATAAGTATACTTATAATTAATTTATTTTGAAAATAATTTAAAATAGAAATAATTAAACGCGCTGTGAGCGTATGCTTTGCGATGATTATCAACAAGTCACAGGGGCAGACACTGATGGCTGCGCGTGTCCACCTCAGGACAAGCTGCTTCTCACACGGACAACTGTACGTCGCTTGGTCCCGCAACACCAGTCCTGACTCTCAGCATATTTTAGCTGCTGACACCAAAACTACAAACGTACGTAGTATACAGGGAAGTTTTATAAAAATGTGGCTGTCATTGTAGTATATTGTGGTATCGTACGACTTCTACGCGAACGAAGTCGCGGGCAGAAGCTGGTTAGAAATAAAATCGAGGTCGTCTCCTTCCGGTGTTTTCTTTAACAGTCTAAATTCCTATCTGAGTCATATTAAATACTGGCTATGTTTTGACCGCTGAAAGCCAGATATATTTATTTCAGGAAATCTAGTTAGAACTGTTATCATTTACCTTGAAGAGGAAAAAGATCCCAAAACTTATTTTGTAGAGGAAATAGTACTCTAAAATAAGGATAATGTAAAAAATATATTAAAAGGACAGAAAACTGCAATAATTTTGGCAGTTTGTATCTTATTTAAATTAAATTTTGTAAGTATTTAATTTAAACTTTGCGATCTAGTTTTTATATATTTATTCTTAATTTTTTTATTTATTAATTGTTCTTAGAAATTGATCCCCTCAATTTTTTTAACTATCATAAATCTTAATATTTTACTAAAATTAAAACTAAAATACCCACCGAATAAAACAGAAACCTCCAAAACACACCACACTCAAAAAAAAAAAAAACTTTCCCAAAAAAAAAACTTTTCGAGTCAACGGGATAAAATAAAACTTTTCGAGTCAAAAGAATAAAAATTTAAATTAAATAATTCTTTTATCACTTCCACTAGCACACGTATCCACTACGTTACTTCGCGGTAGGTAAGAGAAAGGCAACGTCGTTAATCGGACGGTGCCGAGTCGCAACTGACCGCGCGCGGGACCCACCGTAGCTTATAATAGATTAAGATAGCAGCTGGAAACAACATCGAGATTTTTGACAAAGAGGGGTGCTTACTGATGATGAGGAAGTTAAGTTAGTTAACACTGAGGTCATCTAAGTTACCTTTTTAACATAAACATTATGCCTGTATTCGCACAAGGTTAGGCAGAGGTGTACCTATCCCACATTTCGCCAGTTATAATTATGTCCCATGTAATATAGGAGGCGAGTCTATTGCTATTAACCGAGCACGAATCCAGACTCCGTGCTGCTACTGAGATATTCCAGATGGAAAAACCCAATAACACTTTGCTCGACCTGGGAATCGAACCCAGGATCTTATGCTCAGCAGTAGCACTTGCGACCATTAGACCAACGAGGCGTCCAATTAAGTATCTGTTTCTAGTAATTAATCTTGTGATTGAAGGAACGACTGAGCTGGATAGAGAAACTTTATTATTTTTGACAAAGACAGATGATGCGTAGGAGTCGATGATAAAGAAGGTTATTTTTAATTGAAACTGAGGTCATCTTAGTATCTTTTCCAGTAAAAAACTGAGCTAGAAAGAGAAACGAATAAGTTTCTTGTCAAAGACAGGTGCGCAGGAGTCGATTATGAAAATGGTAATTTTGAATTAAAACTGAGGAGTAAGGTGACCTCAGTTTTCTAGTTACCTATCTTTTAGGAAACACTGAGCTATGAAGAGAAACTAATAACATTTTTGACAAAAACAGGATCGATGATGAAGACCATAATTTTGAATTTAAACTGAGGTTAAGTATCTAAATATCTTTTTCTACCTTCTGATTAAAGAAATCACGAAGCTAGATAGAGGAACGAATTAGATTTGCGTGCTGTGCTGGCGCTACTGCTGCAGCTCGAAAATATAGGCACCTTATCAGTAATTATATTTTCAAGCCGTTTGGGGTTGAAATCCTCGGGCTGTGTGGTACGAGTGTTCATGGTTTGTTCAACGAAATCTCCAAACGGCTGGATGAAGTTTGCCATGACCCAAGAGCTGGCTTTCCTCGGCCATACCTTGGCCAGAGGCTAAGCATTGCCATACAACGTGGCAATGCCGCCAGTCTCTTGAGGACATTACCAGTCGACAGCGATGCGGAGGAATTTTTCGACGCCATCTTTTAGTTTGTTTATAGTTAGGTTAGGTTATTATATTTTTATTTTAATAGTTTGTTAGTTAATTTAGTTTATCCAGTGTATATATTTTATCATCTTTTATGTATAAGCAGCATAATACTGAAAAAGAAAAAGAAAAGATTTTTGACAAAGACAGGTGCATAGAAGTCGATGAAGAAAAAGGTGATTTTGAATTAAACCGGTTATCTAAATATGTTTTTCTAGTTAAGAATCTTGTTATTGAAGGACTCACTGAGCTAAATAGTGAAACCATTAAGATTTTTATAAGAGAAAATTCGAAGATGAAGGAGGTAAATTCAAATTAAAAGTTTGAGGTATTATTTTGTATTAAAACAGTTTTTTGACTGACTGCCAGTCTTACCAAGGGGTATCGTGTTACTCAGTAACTGGGTTGTGAAGATCATAAAAGCAGTCACAACATATAAAATACTGGTATTCAGCTGCATTTGTTTAGACTGCAAGCCGACCCTCTATGTGTTGAGAAATGGCTAGATAGATGGTAGTAGTGTGAATGATAGACAAGGTACAGATGTTACCACTGCGTTAGATTGAAACAACAGCAAGATTTTTGTCAAAGGAGCGTAGGCCTTGAAGATGTGAAAGCTAATTTCAAATTTTAAGCTAATCTATCTTAATTTAAAACAGTTCCATTAATGATTGACTAACAGTAGAGAAGTCTAAACCACTGGATATCGCATTTACTTCATGTAAAAACATTGTTAGTAGCTGCAGTTTTTACCCCAGTTTCGTTCCCGTAGTCTATCCCAGAAGCGTCTTGCCTTTTCCGGAATAAACAGGTTAAATATAAAATATATTTTAAATGCAAAAATTACGTAAATCCGTTGCTCCGCTGTTGCATCAAAGATGCGACAAACCAACATACACGCTTCAACATCTGAATATAAGTACCTAGTATTAGTATAATTCAACTGCAACTAATGAAACTGGGAGAAAATCCCAAAAATAATTACGCAAAAGAATCATCATTTTCATAATTCTCCTGCCCTTAACCTAATTTATTTATGGCCGTCGCAACATGTCTTTTTCTTCTATACTTCTCTATTAGTGGTCATCTCGGTAGTCACTCCCTTTCTAGCCTTATCATCTTTCTCACAGTCCATCCATCGTTTATTTGATCTTCCCTTCTTCAGTTAAGCATAAGAATGGGCTAGAAAATTAGTGTAAAGGAAGAAGAAATCCTCATACGTCTATAGTAGTATTCAATAAGCACGCATCTATGTCTTTTACAATAGACGATGTCAATATCGTATTCAAAACTTCAAACTCAGTATTGAAGGAGCAGCAACGCTCACTGACAAAGCTGTGCCACCTTTTGAAGGAAATAAAGGAATTCATAAAGGCGCTTACAACCTATATGACCTACATACATAAGACGAGTATGGTGCATAGCATAATCAGCCTGTAGTATCCCTACTGCTGGGACATACGCCTTCTTTCTGTGAAAGGGAGTGAGCCTGATACATCACGTGCACAAAGTGCGGGTTGGTGGAAGTCACATGTCTTTTCCTCACGATGTTCTCCTTCACCGTTTTGAGAGAAGTGGTCATGAAATAAATTAGGTACACTAAGTAACCACACTACTGCTCTCATTTGTTGTCCTTTGGTAATGCTTTGTAAACTACCATTGTTTTGCTCATTTCGAAAGGGACAATGGCAGAACGCCATACAATAAAATAGTTAACTCAAATTATATAATAATTGACATCAGTACATGATGAAAATGTCATTATTTCCCATAAACATTCTTTCTTTATTTTATTTATTATTTAATAGCTAATACATATTTTTAGCCCTAGCTTTGATATTTTTTTAGGAACCTTCTCCGACTCAATAACTTACCAAAGATTCATCAGAATTCGAGTTTTTGCGAAACTAACGCACGGCAATTGATTTTTATATTCTGTATATACGACGTGTTTCTTTTGATATCCCATAACTCTATAGCATTAATGAGACCATGTTAAAGAATCAACTGGCATAGAAATTATTTGTCAAACATTTTTTTTTTCATACCAAATAATTAGACAAAGTCACGATTATTTATGTAAAAAACATTCTCACGTGAAATATAAAAAAATATTCACACTACTTAGTCCACAAAAAAAAATGACAACGTCGCATTTTCTTCGCTTTCTCAAAATGTGAATGTTTGGTTTGAATGAAAATGATTTACTATACACACATCGAGAATCTAGTATGTTATCTTCGAAACTATGTATTTTTGGAACACTTATTCTAAGACTTTTTTCTATTACTTTTACTTATAGCAAACCTTAACCTTAGAGTTATGTGACAAGTGACATCAAAAGGAACACGTTGTAGAAGAAGAAGATAGATTATTCAATCGGCGGCTTCTATAGTTTACAAAAAGTATTATAGCAATTGAAGTTAAAAATATCTGTTTAAAAGTGTAACCCACGTGAAAATGATTACCTTTTTTCTCCATTGCTTATTTGAAGGATAATTTGCGTGTAAATGTAATACAATATTGGCTTTTTAGGGTATACGTCTTGTCTAATCTTAAGACATACATTTTTCCTACTACACTCCTAGAAAATGGTCTATTAATATACTCCTAATAATCTAAAAAATCATACTCCTTATACTCCCCCAGAAAACGACAAAGGTACATACTCCTGACACTCCCTAAAAATGACGTACAATTTCGGCTGACCGTGACAGTATCCAATGATTTCAAAGTCAAGATTAAAAAAACCGGCCAAGTGCGTGTCTGACCACGCAGAATATAATAATGAAGGGTTCCGTTAGGTGGGATGAATTTATCCCAAGAACAAACTTAACATTTTAGTTGAAAAACATGTTCTCCCATACATTCCAACTGCAAATTTAAGTTTGTACGCACAATATTGAGAGATTTGTCATGTTATTTTAAGACCAAAGACTTCTTATAGGTTGTCCAGCTACCTAATTACGCAACACATTTTCGTAAACAATTACGACAAATTTGTTTCATTTTGACAGTTTAACAACATTCATTGCGTTATGTACGTTGTTGAGCAGATTTTTTTATCGAACTTATGAAGCAATGGATTAGCAATTTTTTTCAAATGATTCAAATTCCGATTGATTGTATGTTACGTAATTAGGGTGCTGGAATCTATAAGCATAGAACTATATTATATATTTTTTTCAAAATTTTGGATATAACGTGATTGTGTGATAGAAATTCATATAGTCGGCCAATTCGATTCGGAGAAAATTGGCTGTGACAGACGGACAGACACACAGGCAGACATACACACGAGTGATCCTATAAGGATTCCGTTTTTGTTCATTCGGACGTATGGAACTCTAATAAAACAAAAGTTATATTTAATTTCAAGGTAACACATAGATTCGCCATGTTTATGGCAAGTAGGTAACCTTAGATTGACATAGAATTTTACCTTGAAATGTCATTTGGATTACATGTTTTATGATCATTTATGACATAATAAATAAAAAGCATAGGCTAATTATTTATAAAACCTTCCTGTTGTCGTTAATACCTTAAAAGGCTAACAGCACCTTGGCTGGTTAGACTTGGTCAAAACATTATTTGATTTCATCAACATTATTGACGCCTCATTCCTATTCATGTCTGTTTTAACTCCACGACGGTGTGACGTGATACTGTTCGAACAATTTCCATGAAGTTTTTAAAGAAATTGTTCTACTAGAGTCGCGTCACGTCTGTCTGAGAGAGCCTTTACAGGGTCCATCAGACATTCCAACGTGTCCGCACTCTGCACGTAACTTCTCAACCAAGATTGACTGCTTTAGCCACCTATGAGCACACGTTGGTTAGACCATTGTGTAGTATCTGAAGCAGCAGCGTGACGGTCTGTGGTCGATGCAAAGATATTACACAACGTTTATTGGTCTGACCATATAACATTAGAAATAACGTGTACGTCAGCAGGTCAACCTACCGGAAACTGTAAAATTTTCCCAATCAACTTTGAACCTTATGCTTTAGTGATAAAGTTGAAAATCTATTAAAGAAATTTGACAGATTGTAGTAGGTTGATGTGCTGGCGTCTGTACTTAGAATTAAGTCCAAAAACGTTATTAGTAAACGCAATAAGGTCACGTGGGGTGAAAGAGACTTGCAACAAACTGACTTATATGAGAATTTATGTACGACGAGACTGAGACAGGTTGATTTTCCTTCCGAATTTTGAAAATGTAGTGATAAATTGTGTATGAATGAAATGGAATGAAATGAATTTGTTTATTCTGTAAATAGGATATTGGAATCACTTTTACACGTCATCTTAAAAAAATAATTAATATTTAGCTAGATGAGTTCGGCGTTTCCTATCTGACTACTCTGAGAAGAAAGGCCGAAACAAACTCAGAGGTCACAGTCTCTTTTAAAGTCCAGACATAATCTTGGTCAGGCCATATGCGGACCATGTAGATTAGTGTCTGAAATGATCTTTTGAGAAAAGAACCACACAGATTTGAGTGGACCTGTCCTGTCAGTGCAAGCATTTGTCAGTTATCGTGGAGCTCAACCCAGAACTTAAGGAGCTCAACTCGACGAACAATACCAAAGAAAGGACATTCGGGTAGGCCGCATAAACTACTCAAACTGCCAGACCATCATTAAAACTAAAAAGAAAAAAAATAATAATAATAAAATCCACATAGTCCTCACAAATTTAAAAAAAATATATATAATACTTTACAAAGTAATAATGTAATTTTGTATGTAATGTTTATAAGTATAAGAAAATGTAGAACATAGATCCATTATTGTTAGAATGTACAATGAAATTTTTGACAT
Source organism: Xanthia icteritia (assembly GCA_949128155.2). NCBI lineage: Eukaryota > Metazoa > Arthropoda > Insecta > Lepidoptera > Noctuidae > Xanthia > Xanthia icteritia. Next base: position 6,277,654 of record OX421959.2, on the reverse strand, counting down.
ATTGAGCGAAGCGACATGTATTTGTTACTGTGGGCCGGATCAAAACAAAAGAAAACCAGTGATTGGTTGGAACAAGCATGTACGACAAGCTCAATCGGGGGCGCGACTTGCTTTTCAGAATTGGGTGTTATGTGGTGAACCGAAAGTGGATTTGTGTACGATACCATGAGATAAACAGAACAGGTTTTTAAAAGTAAACTAAAGTGATGTCAGGAAAACATGAGAACAAATAAAAATGAATATTACAGTATCTTGTCACAGAGAGAAGGATTTTAGCAAGTTTTAGAAGCACACCAACAAACTGAGCGCCAAGTCGAGCCTACCTGCGAGTGTGGAGGGTGTTAGCGAGTCCGCCTCCATAGCTAATCTCTTTAAAAATCACTTTGCAATGAAGTCCCCGCTGAGGTTAATGGGAGAGTCATTGTCAACATTGAGGAAGTCAACAACGGAATCATCACTGGTAAGGGTTATGGCTAAAGAAATAGCTGCAGTGTTGAAAAACATGAACCGCGGTAAATCACCTCGGCACGATTCTCTCAGCATAGAGCATTTACAAAATGCAGGGGTTCATATGCCCAGAGTGCTGGCAATGTTATTAAACATCTGCTTCTCACATACGTATCCCTGAAGATCCTATGGAAACCTTAGTTGTGCCGATTATAAAAAATCGAACTGGAGACGCGTCGAACATAAATAACTATAGGCCCATATCGTTGGCTACGATTATTGTCAAGGTTTTGGACAGTGTGCTTGACAAGCAGTTAAATAAACATTTGACGGTGCCCAATTTGGCTTCAGAGCGGGTCTTTCAACAGAGCACGCTGTTCTGTATCTCAAGCACACTGTCAGATACTTTACGCACAGAAAAATACCCGCGTGTTTTCTTGATCTTTCAAAAGCCTTCGATCTGGTGTCCTATGGTATTTTATGGAAGAAGCTGTATGAGGAAACAACACTTTCAGATGAGATGATTGAAATGTTTAGATATTGGTACGGCCATCAGACTAATATGGTGAAATGGGCAGGTTCGCTATCCGACCTGTACGGGCTGGAGTGCGGGGTCAGACAAGGAGGTCTGACTTCGCCGAAACTCTTCTGTTTGTACATGGATCAGCTAATTCGTGAGCTCAACAGCACTATGGTGTGCTGTTCCATTGACGGAACACTAGTCAATAACATAAGTTACGCCGATGACATGGTGCTGTTGGTCCCATCGATCAGCGCCCTGAGGAAACTCATGTCTGTTTGTGAGCGACATGCGGAAGCCCAGGGCCTCAGATATAATGCAAAAAAAAGCGAGTGTCTGATGTTCCAGGCAGGCATTAAAGACTATCGTGAAGTGCCGCCTGTCACACTCGGTGGGACTGCGTTAGAGTAGGTAAAGTATTTTAAATATCTGGGGCATTGGGTCACCGCAACGCAGACGGATAATGTTGATATAGAAAAGGAGCGTAGAGCGCTGTCAGTCAGGAGCAATATGTTGATCCGTAGATTTGCTTGAGGGGTGTAAAAGCTACTCTATTTAGGGCATATTGGCAATGTTTTTACACCTGCAGTCTATGGGTCGTCTACACGCAGGGGGCTTTTGGCGCTTTACGTATCCAGTACAACAACGTGGCAACCCCAACAGGGGGTTGTTGGGGTTGCCACGACTGTACTGCACCGCATCAGGGATGTTCGTAGAGGCACATATAGACGACTTTTATGCATTCATGTGAAAGCGTGCCGCCTCCCTGATGCGGCGGGTGCGGGGCAGCGCCAACAGTCTCTTGGTCACTGTGGCTGACAGGGCGGAAGGTCTAATACTCAAGCACTAGACAGGTATTACCTTCAAATCGTGCCTTGAAGTAATGTTTAATTAATTATTGTTTTATTGGTGATTTTGACATAGTGGTGATTAGACATTACAGTTATGATTTTGACATTATTATTGATAGTTTTGACTTACTTATAATTATGACCAAAATTTGCCGAATATTATTATGTACTAAAACTAGTGATTAAATTGTTTATGTAATTACTAACAAATTGCAATGTACGATATGTAAATAAAATGATTTGAATTGAAACTTTGTCTCCTTGCTATGTATACCTATGGTCAGTTAAATAATAGAACACCGTGCTTCGGATCGAATCCGCATCGGCAGGACACTTTGTATTTTCATCTGACATTATGCTGAGCAGAGGCCCTTTTGGCATTACAATAATTGATTTCTATTTTTAAAGTTTTAAGGTGTATTTTTCTGACGTAATGCCAACGCATTTTGCTTTCTTTTTCAAATAGAACTGACAGTGTGTGGGCCTGAATTGGCATGACAGTTATACTTGACGGAAAAATTGAAATTCAATTCTTTTGGCTTGATCAAGCCGATTGGATCATGCCGATTGGACCATGTATGGTGGTCGTCGTCAGTTCAATTGAGTCAAGATTCTAGTTTCCTTATCACGATTTAAATGCCTAAGAAGGCAAAAGCATCGTCGTCCGTCACTGATGACGCCATGGCTTCAACTGAACGTCGCTGCCGACTGGACAGTTTAATTGAACATGAACGAACTGTAGATTGAATCAAGCCTGCAATGTCATGCCGATAGGCAGCATAGTGTATAGGCCACCATAAGGCTCAACGAACCAAAACGAGCTACTGATCACATCCACCGGTATCCCAGCAACAAGCAGTTCATATGCTTTTTTTACACGTTTTGTATGGATTTGTCGCACACTTGTGGCTGGTGGCGGTCACCCCTACAGCAGTTTTCAAGACCGCACCAAGAGGCGACAGGCACCGGTGGTAGTGGCCGGTGGATCGCGTGCGCTTATTCTAAGCCTGTTATTTGATTTGTGGTAGGTATGTTTGACATCTTTCCTCTCGCTTGCCTGCAAATCTTTCCTGAGCTCGCTTTCCTGCAATCTGAGTGATTTCGTGAAAAGGGACGGAATTATGTAACAGGAAGCCGGGGAAGTGCACGCTATTTGAATGTGCCCTGGTGGCTGTGAGTATGTCATGCTCACTCAGATGTCTTGCTGATGTTGGCGCGTGTGTTGGATCATTTAGCTCCCTTCAAAATGGTTGAGCTGAATGGTGCTGATCCATACGTCATGTTCGTGAACGGGCGCCGTCAGTTGGGACTGGTCATCTCTTAGCTGCCATGGCTTATTTAAAATTTTTGAATGGTTATTTCTATTTATTACGGACGCTTTTACAAACGTGCACGTCTTTCTACATTGTTCTCACATGCATAATTTCAACATGAATGATGTAACCAATATTTTGTATCAAATTTTTTATTTAAAAGAGTGTCCGTGGAGTTTCTTGCCCGTTCTTCTCCATAGGCTACCTACTACGCTTTGGAATGGGCAACTAACTTCATATTTCTGACTGACCGACTTCTTGACAATTCAAAAGTGCCTGTAAATGGTTTAATTGAAATAAATGCTTTGAGTTTGAGTTGAGTTTGATTTTATTTAACCAATGAGCGCACGCGGTGCTACAGTTGGCCGTCAGAAACGACCTTGACGAGGCCCCGCCCCTTTAATGTTGCTTTACCAAGGTGAGGTCAGATGTGACACATCATAAGCGACAACTGTAAGGCTTGCACGTATTTTTTTAATGTTCTGGTGCCTCCGGCGACGATACGGGAGGACGACAGTGTTACCATCGCAGGTAGACCCTGGATTAGGCTGACACAGGAGTGTGGGGGACACACACGAAAAGAGTGGCCTATGCCCAGCAGTGGGTTAAGTTGGGCTGTGGATGCTGAGGATCGTCTACTTTTACAATGTTTGTAAATATGTGAGCACCATGTATCTATCACATAATTAGTTTATTCTGTTGTTGCTTCATTTTTAATTCTTAATTCTTTTTACCTATTGTGGTATAATAATTTTATTCTAGGCGCATCGTCCTCACATATAATTATATAACTAATGTACTTAAACAAAATATTGTAAAACATTTTAAAAGAGTAACGGTGGAGTTTCTTGCCCATTCTTCTCCATACGAAAACTACCTTTTGGAAGGGGCAACTAGAATCAATTAATTTTTTTTGTAAATTTTTGACGTTCAAAGGTGCCTTATACGGGCCTACTTGAAATAAATGATTTGACTTTGACTTTGACTTTGATGCAGATTTTTTATTTCACACTAAATAGTATGTACTGCCTCGTTAGTCTAGTGTTCGCGCTACTGTTGAGTATGAGGTCCTGGACTCGATTCCCAGGTCGAGCAAAGTGTTATTGGTTTTTACATTTGGAATTTCTCAGTAGCAGCCCGGAGTCTGGATTTGTGCCCGGTTGATGGCATTAGGCTCGGCCCCTATTACATGGGACTTAAACATAGGTGGCGAAATGTGGGTGTACCTGCTATGGATATACCTCTGCCTAACCCATTGGGGAAACAAGGCGTTATGTTGTATGTAATTTGTTAGAGGAAGAAGCAATATTTATTTCTGAATCTGCTTCGTAGGTCCCAAGCGCCTACGTCCTGTAGGTACTCGATACGTTTAGGTAGTTAAATGAAGGAAAATAAAAAAACACGTGACGAGACAGCTGTCAAGTTACCGACTAAACGTAATATCTGTCACTTCAGTTGTCATGCTACGTCACAGTTGTACTCTTCAATTTAGCAACGCTATAATTCGTTGACGTTTAGAGCTTGGGCTCTTTACAATAGACAGATTATAAAAATATTATATTATTATTATAAATCTAACTAAAAATTGTGCTCAAGCAGTTACGTCTATGAAGAGTATTTTAAGAATAAATGATAAAGTTTAACATACAACAAAAGAGGAAACTATTGTAAAAATCTAAAATAAATTTAATTTGTTTTTATCTTATCTTTAAACAAGAAAGTGTCATCTATAAAAACCCTTTTTACGATTTGTTTACCTTTATTTAACTATTTAAACCTAAAGAGTATAGGTTTCGATCCCCGGTTCTTTCACTTGAGAATTATATCATAGTTGGCAAAATCTGTAAATAGGTATACATCTCTGCCTACTTCAGGGAATTAGGCGTAATGTTGCGACTTTTCTTAAAGTCATTTTAATCAAAGGTAAGTACGTCATTCTCTGCCTACCCACAAGGGCCAAAGATCACATATTCAGCAAGCCCTACCGCAGGATATCCTCAATTCAGACAAACATATATAGGGACCCACAGCTTCCATAGTTTATGTACCGACAGCGTAACAAGCTAACTAACTAATGATATTTGATATTATTATCATAGTCTTGACGTACATACTATACTCTGTTCATTTTATTATGGTACGTATGACAACCGACGATACCATAGTCATACGAACATAAGCTACATTGCTAATTGAGTCTTCTACTAGGATAACAGTTCATCAGACATTTAACGCAGAAGTTTTGCCGTAAATCAACATGCGACTACATTGGGCATTATTTGTTTACCTACAATTCTAATTTCAACTATTTATTACTGGCTTTTGTGGACACAATATTAATTCAGATTTGTTACAGTTGTAATGGCAATCATATCATTTGGTTTAAATAGGTTTTTATTTTTATTATCTTTTATACAGATTCTTTTGTATTTTGTGAATGTGAGAACTTTCTAGGCTTAAGAGGTACCTGGGACATTTATTTTTAAAGCCATGAAATTTCTTGCCGGCTCTTCTCCATAGGAAACGACCAATTGGAACCGTGCACCTAACTTCTGACGCTCATACGTGCTCATTTAGGTTGATGTGACCGTAGAAAAGTGGTCGGCAAACTCATTAGTCAATAGAGCCAAATATCAATACTATAACGACTTAGATTTCTTATGGGAGCCAATCCTTTCTGTGTCTCCAAACTGTCTCAATACACTTTTCTTAATCCTTAAAACTCCCATCCTCTTTCACTCCACAACGCTTCCTAAAATTAACTTGCTAAGAAGTAGGATGCCTTCATCATCATCATCATATTGGCTGATAATATGATGAAATCATCTTATATAAAACTTTGAAAGGTACAGTAAACGATTAATTTTCGATGTCCTGTTAATTTTTGGTGAAAATACTTCGGAAATAAATCTTTGAAATATAGTTCGAATTTTGAATAAAATTTAATATCTTGCTTAGTGACCGAAACCCCGACCCCCGCGTGTATCTACGCTCGAAATCATCGACATTTGTACAGAGCCGCACTCTATAGGCCAAAGAGCCGCATGCTGCTCGCGAGCCGCGGTTTGCCAACCACTGCCTTAGAGCATCATATCATAATCAATTACACTGCTGCAAGAATCTTTTGGCATTTAAATGACGTTAACAGACATTGCAATGTTATTGTGACTGCCACTGAGTCACTGTTCGCTGTAAAACACCAGATTTCCAAAACATTACATTCTCTTGTGTCTAAACGGACCCTGGCACTCGCCGGCCACTGCCGCGGTACCGCTCGCTTCGCTCGCTCGGCTCGTGCGTTGTGTGTTCACTTTCAGTTCTAACCTAACCTAACCGACCTTTCAGCAATTTTCATTTGCTACTTAATTTTTTGTAAACTCAGTCATTGTAATGACTTTGATATAATTATCTAAAACAAATACGATCAATCAATACAAATGGTGGCGAACTAGCCTCAACAATCAAACAAAATAACAAGGGACAGTGTAAATGACAATGCAATGCTTACGGCACTTTAGCCGGGCCGAAGCAGTGCCACATATTATGCCGCAAATAGTGGCTCTTTATCCGACAAACGATGATTTTATAAAAATGCTATCACTGTTGCTTACATAGCAAGTTATTTTTTATTTTTTAGTTGAGATACATAGCCCAAACCAACTCGACTACAACACACCAATTTAAAAAAAAAGTGAAATTATTGTTATTATAAAATTAATTATTTTGTAAAAGTGTGGTGAGAATAAGTTCGAATAAATTAGATTATAAGTTATGTAAATGATAAGTACTCTTCTCCACATATCTTTCTTTTGCTGTGCCCGACAGGGTCCATGATTGTTTCTTTTGGCAAATATTTACCTCGAAAGCCTACATTGTGGAATGCAATAAAGAATTGAGTATTGAGTATTAATGGGTACCACAACTAAAAAGTGAAAAATAACTTTAATTTTGTGCCGCATGCTCAAACGTCCAGGAACAACAGAACATCCGTAGACCACACAAAAATTTGTAACGTGAGAATCAAATCTATGACCAGGAACCTAGTATTTCAATCTGTTGATGCCAATCCAGCTGACAATAGACATGGTCCCCTTTTTTTGCACATAAGCTCACCACGCTTGTAGTCCACGAAGGGTTAAGCAGAAGTGTACCTACAGTACCTACATTTCGCCAGTAATGTTTAAGTCCCGTTTAACAGGGGGCGAGTCTATTACCATCAACCGGGCACAAGTCCGGGGTGGTACTGAGAAATTCCTGATGTGAAAACCCAATAACACTTTTCTCGACCTGGGAATCGAACCCAGGGCCTGATGTTTAGCTACAGTAGCGCTTGCGACCACTAGACCAACGAGTCAGTATTTGTAACGAGTGAGAATCAAATCTATGACCCCGAACGTAGGAAGTCAATCGTTTAATACAATCCATCTGTTATAATAAAAAATATAGCTCAATTTGATTGCACAAAGCACATCACCTATCTAATTACGCAACACATTTTCGTAAACGATTACGACAAATTTGTTTCATTTTGACAGTTCAACGACAATCATTGCGTTATTTACGTTGTTGAGCAGATTTTTGTTTCGAACTTATGAAGCAATGGATTAGCAATTTGTTTCAAAGCGATTCAAATTCCGATTGATCGTGTATTGCGTGTTTAGGGTACGGGTTATAAAATACAATCGACTATAAAAAAAGTGCTATAAAACCTCTAGAAATGCGACAAATATAAGTTTTATTACGGCTTTTTTGAGTTCGTAGTGAAAACGTATTTTTGCAGTTTTGTTTTTAATTTGTATTTGCAAATGCCGTCAGCAGTAGGTACATAATTAGATAGGTAAATAATTTAAACAAAGATTTTAAAATATTGTGTGTAAGTGTTAATTATGCGTCTCTTTATTTAATAGGTAAGTATAATTAGGATTGTTAGGTGATAATTAGGAGGAGCACGTGGCTCAATAATAACAGCCGGACGGGTCCATCGAAGGTTAAGCTACGTTTGCCGTGGTCGGTCCGTCGATGGGTGACCATTTTTTTTTTTCGTCTTGGAATTTATCAAATTACATCTGCGGCTCTGGGTGGAGCGGGAGGGCGTGTCAGACTCTTACTGACTAAAACCCACCCGTGTTCCTTCAGTTGCCTGTACGTTGCCAGGGGCCACGGTATCCATTTCGGACTTTTCCGCAACCCCGGCAGGCATCGGTCCTATCAGACCCCTTCACTTGCTGACATCTCTTTGAGGCGCGCGTGGAACACAACGCGCCGTCGACCTGGGCCTGGTCCTTATCGGACGGTGAGCTACCCATTGCTCACCATCCGCAAGCCCGCGCCTACGGTGGCCGGGAATCTGCCTGCAATTCCCGACGCCCAGGGCGTCTCCTGCGGCGGCTAGGGGCGTGAGGGCGCGAAGTTTGCCTCTCCCTCACGCGTTCTGCCTCCTCCTTCGCGAGCATAACTGCTTCGCAAAAGGAGGTGACGGCCTCCCATGCCCTCTGGCTCCGTACCATGGCCTGGACGCGAGAGATCCCCGCCACCGATCGCCTCCACGAGGACACGGCGATGCTCTGCCCAAGCCGGGCAGACCTCCACCGTATGCTCCACCGTGTCCTCCGGGCGATCCACGCAGTGATGACACCCGGGCGTTTCCTCCCGCCTGATACGAAACAGGAACCTCCCGAAACAACCGTGTCCGGTGAGGACCTGCGTCAGGCGGAAGGTGAGGACGCCGCGGCGCCTCTCTAGCCACTCCTCAAAGTCGATGGGTGACCATGCATTACATATCGAGACCCTGTCCCGCCTCGGAAAGCACGTTAAGCCGTTGGTCTCGGCTGTCATTCGTAGATCTTGACAGTCGTTACGGGTCAGAAGCCCAAAAGTCTGACAACCAGTCTTACCAAGGAGTGTCGTATTACCCAGTAACTCTATTGTGGAGGTCAGATAGGCAGTCGCTCCATGTAAAATACTGATATTCAACTGCATCCGGTTAGACTGGAAGCGACTTCAACATAGTTGGAACAGGCAGATTGATTTACTATCAAATTGCCTTTGCTAATTCATCATCATCATCATTATTTCAGCCGAAATACGTCCACTGCTGGACATAGGCCTCCCACAAGCACCGCCACTTCGACCGATTCTGTGCCTCCCGCATCCAGCGGATTCCTGCGGCCTTTGCAAGACCATCGGTCCATCTTGTGGGAGGCCTTCCAACGCTACGTCTTCCGGTACGCGGTCGCCAGTCCAAAACCTTTCGGCCCCATCGGCCATCTGTTCTGCGAGCAATGTGCCCTGCCCATTGCCACTTAAGTTTGGCAATTCTTCTTTTTTCTTCCTTTGCTAATTAATATTTTGCAAACATATCGAGCTTTATTGATTTGTTTTTTACACCAACCTATAGTAAAATAATATTGACATGAATATTTTCGGCGCATACATTTGTTTTGCAGACCGTACAACCAAAATTAATGTCAATAGGTCAATGCACTGTTCGGCAGTTAGTAATTTTTTTATTAATATTATCGTTCAGATCATGAATCTTTGAACCCGTGGTCTAGTTTTTAATGTGTTCGGCGGTTCTTACTGCCGCACTCACAGAGTTTAATGACAGTTAATGAACCATTAACTAAGCAGTAAGAGTAACCAATTATACAAAATAGTCGAGAATATAAAGAAAATAATAAATAATTAAAATGGTTTTTACAAACTTTTTCAGTGAGATAAAAGAAGAGAAGAAAAAAATCACTTTCAAATTGAATGTTCCTCAAAGCCCTTTGCATTGAATTGGTTATTGTCAACATGGATTTTCTACGCAAAGAATAATAATTATGCAGTAACTTATTCATAAAAGCATTGTTATTATGTTTTCAGCCTTTACGAGTATTGGCGGCAATAATATCCCGAGATAGTCGAGCAATATGGAGCAATTTAATAAACTTACGCATACCCATTAGATAATCGGCAATTCCTTTCGGCGACACTTAGCAATACAGAATAGATGGAGCCATTAGAAACAGTATTGCCGAAACAATTTAGGCAATTCTTAGCAATTAAAAAGCTAACACTACCTTCAGCAATAATTGCTGGCTGGCAAAAATGTGTGTCAGGTCACTGCTAAGTAATAGCTCATTAACACAAATTAACGTCTGTGAGTGCGGCGGTAACTCCGAGATTTGCTATAGCAGTACTAAAAATAGACTCCTATTATGTCACGAGGTATCTTGGTATCCTTTTGCGTCACTCGGGAAGAGATGGCGGGACCATCCGTTTGTCTAACGCAATGATTATGGCAATACCCTCGTGGCCGTTTTGAATGGCATTCTTTAAGATTTTCTTTGATTCGGAGACTAGTAATGGTATGCCAGTCACCATGGATGGAATTTGTGAAAGACGATATGGCTAGAAAGGGGGTGACTACCGAGATGACGTCTTTGATGTGTAACATCTTTCATTTAATTTATTCATAACAATTTTTACATTGTGATTTAACAATACAAAAAAAAATTACATGCCACTTAATTACTAGTAGGGAGAGTAATAATAATAAATAAATGTCATTTAAATATCCAGATTATCAATGTCACAAATAATTAAACATAGCTATGTCAGATGTTCAATGTCAATTACTTACTTATATGTCATGAATGTAATTAATCATAAAAAAATATACCAATAGTAGCAGCTCTCGCTCCCCTGCAATCTGTGGTAGTGATTTCGTGAAAAGGGACGGAAGTGTGTAACAGGAAGCCGGGGAAGGGCGCGCTATTTGATTTGACCAATGAGCGCGCGCGGTGCTTGAGTTTGCCGTCAGATGGTACCATCCCATTTTCCGAGAGGTTAGTACCTCAGCTAAGATGTCTGATGTTACACATTATTATGCGGCTACTGTAAGGCTCGCTCGTTTTTTTTTTCATATCGGAATGAGCCTGCTCTTGATGAGGTCTACAATGGAACGAGCGTGCCCAGAAGATGCTTACCCATTCTTGCAGTCTTGCTTTGAAGGCAGATGAAAAGGGACACAGACGCTGGCAGAAAGTTCCACACTTTGGCTTGAGAGAGATGAATTGAAGAAGTAGACACGCTGTACCAAACACTAATAAATTGGGATAACGGCTGGCATTGGCATATGATTCTTTGAACATCACTTCGAAATTCGAACGGTGTCTTGTTTTGAATCCGCGATGATTCACTTTAAAAACAAATGAGTTCGATTTCCAATTGTGTGCGCTCATTCAGTGAGGTTCCAAGTGAACTTTACTGAATTGCTTTAAAACCGGGTTCATAAACCTTCGGAGCACCACGATACAAAGCATTTTGCGGGCTTCTAATTGCAAATAATGACTGTCTAATAATAACCATATTTATTTATAAGCTAAGACTGATTCTATTTCTGGCTCTTGAATACCACGTGTGGTTCTAGGCAAAGAATAGACTGCCCTATAAAGATTGTAAGATAGATTCTTTGATGATTGGCATGACACATGTTAAATGTTTGAGGGTTTTGGCATAGCATAGACTGAAGAGTTAATCGTTGGAAACGATCAATTGCAATTGTAGTAATATTCCGTACCGGATTTCATATTATGACCGCCGCTGCGAGGGCTGTGGCTGGACAACCCTTCGAGCTGCCCTAACTGCCGTTGGCGGACGGAACTACCTAGACTACCTACGTGTTGAGAACTACCAAGATAGTGGTTTTCTTTAGGTGGGCTAGAAATTTACACGCGCTCGATATCAAGAACTCACGCCAGCTTACTGCTAGAGTCTACTCAATTACCTTTTTATTTAATATACAACCAGCTGTACCTTTTATTTAGTTTTATTTAATTTACCTGCCCTAGCAGGGACGTTACAGTAGTGCATTTAGTAGACGAAATGTGGGTCCAGTTAACCAATAAAAATACAGAAAATAAATTATGTGGGCAAGCGGGTCCAGTAGCGAGCGGGTCCAGCTGAATGAAGACTTCAATGTGTATCAATCACTAAATATAGGTACAATTGCGAAATTTAAAAACGAAAATTTACAAATTTACGATTACGGCGAAAAAGACACGTTTTTGTATGGTACCTATATAATATAATATTTTTATTAATTGCTGTTATAGTGGCAATGGAAATACACAATCTGTGAAAATTTCAACTGTCTACCTATTACGGTTCATGAGATACAGCCCGCTGGCAGACAGACGGACGGACAGCGGAGGCTTTAGTAATAGGGTTCCCTTTGGCACCCTAAAAACTGTGCGAAGCAAGGGCGGATCGTTAGTTCTCTTATAAATTGCTTCTAACTATAAATGCTAGTAGGGGGTTACGTATTAAGAGGGAACAGGGGCTGCGAGGAATTTGAAAAATAGGTATTTGAAGAAGCTATTGCCGTCCTCTTACCTCAAGTCTGCCTCCGTAGAGTTCGATAGGGACAGCTGCAGCTCAGACCGATTACATCACAAAAAAATTACGAGATCGATGTTTCGTATTCCCCTTTTTTCTCCTCGAAAACAGAGCCGATTCAATCATTTTTTTAAGAAAGAGTATGTCTAGGTTCCTGTCATTTCCTTTTATGTTAAAAACTTTTCGAATTCGTCTGGTAGTCCTCTAATCACGGCGATAAAAATGGGGCATTTTGTGTAATTTTTGGAGGGTCATATTTTCTTTACCAATAAGTTTCTGCAAAAAAAGAAATAACAGGGACGTGTCTACAGCACACCTTAATTTTAGGAAAAAAAATATTGCTCTAGAGGCATTATTCAGGAAGAAAAAAGGGGAATACATTCGTATGGAGATTCGCAGGCCCTGTTCCCTCTTAATAGATTACAAATACTTGCGAATAAAATATGGCCAGTTAAAAATATGCATTGTTTAGATTCACACTATAAATAATTATCCATCCGTTCACGAGGAGGATGAAAACAATGTGGCTATTTTTACTCAATTCATAACTTATATAACATATAATCACGCCTGATTTTTCGGAAGGGTTAGGCAGAGGTCCACCTATATCTGGTATGGCCCACATTTCGCCGTTTTTTTTTTAAGTCCCATGTAATCGGGGGCGAGCATATTGCCATCAACCGGGTACTAATCCAGACTCCAGGCTGCTACTAAGAAATTCCTGATGGAAAAACCCAATAACACTTTGCCCGACCTGGGAATCGAACTCAGGACCTTATGCACAGCAGTAGCGCTTGCGACCACTAGACCAACGAGGCAATCAATTAATGTCTATTATTCTCATAATGTCATCGATTGAGAAACAATGAAGAATTAATGTGGACAATGTGTGATCTTCTACTATATAAAAATAAGTCGGGTTTTCCTTCCTGACGCTATAACTCCAGAACGCACGAACCGATTTCCACGGTTTTGCATTCGTTGGAAAGGTCTCGGGCTCCGTGAGGTTTATAGTAGGTAGGGTAGGTAGGGTAGGTAGGGTAGGTAGGGTAGGTAGGGTAGGTAGGGTAGGTAGGGTAGGTAGGGTAGGTAGGGTAGGTAGGGTAGGTAGGGTAGGTAGGGTAGGTAGGGTAGGTAGGGTAGGTAGGGTAGGTAGGGTAGGTAGGGTAGGTAGGGTAGGTAGGGTAGGTAGGGTAGGTAGGGTAGGTAGGGTAGGTAGGGTAGGTAGGGTAGGTAGGGTAGGTAGGGTAGGTAGGGTAGGTAGGGTAGGTAGGGTAGGTAGGGTAGGTAGGGTAGGTAGGGTAGGTAGGGTAGGTAGGGTAGAGTAGGTAGAGTAGTTTGGTAGGGTAGGTATAAGTACTTAGTGCTACCCGTGCGAAGCCGGGCCGGGTAAAGCTAGTTCTTTATAATTGTTACGTGTTTTTATTATCCAGGATTATTTAATTTAATTATTGCGAGTTGGTTGGCTAAAATAACTTAATTTTAAGCATTTGTACGAACGTGCTATGCCAGTGCATAGCATGGCCACAGATGGTTCACTCCGCATTTTCCGCCCAGTGCTATCGGCCGCCGCTTACGAATTGTAGGTCGTTGGCGCCTTGACAGGCGACTTATTTACTTTGTGTAAATTATTTCATCACCACTGCTCTCAAAACGGTGAAGGAAAAAATCGTGAGGAAACCGGTATGTCCTAGAACCAAAAATTCGAAGACATGACATCCACCAACCCGCACTGGACCCGCGTGGTGGATAACTACCCACTCCCTCTCACACTGAGGCCTGTGTCCAGCACCAGGCTAATTATACTCCACATTTTAGTATGAAGCGTACCCGACTTGTTCGGCTAATTCAGTAAGTGTATCGTAGTCAGATCTAAGAGCTACGCGATAGAAAGAGAGGCAACTTCTAGAATAAAACTGTAGATAATTAGCGCTTTGCGAACTGAATTGCACTTTATTGTGTCGTAGCAAGAGTCGCTTTTTATTTAAATGATTGTGCGGAGTGCACCATCTGTATTAATCTGTGGCATAGTGCACTCTTTAGTATCCTTATATACACTTATTATTGTACAAATGATCAATCATCATCAAAATCATTGTTGTAATTGCAATAATTATCACTTGATTCAAAAACGGTGAAGGACAACATCGTGAAGAATCTCGACGGCATGTGAAGCCAAGTCAGAGGTTCTCTGACTTGGCTTCATGGGCGGCATAAAAGCTCCGACATCAGTAGTCACTAACTACACAAAAAATAACAAAAAGGAGAAGATCGTGCCTATGACTTATCCACGGTTGTAAAAACCGATTTATAAGATAGAACAGACATTTTTATCAAATATTACATGAAACAAATAATACCAAAATGGTTGAGCTGAATGGTGCAAATCCATGCGTCATGTTCGTTAACGGACGCCGTCAGTGGGGACTAGTCATCTCTTAGCTGCCACGGCATATTTTAATTTAATTTAATTTTTTAACTGTTGTTTTTTCTAAAACGGGTGCTTTTAATGTTTTGCATCGTTCTCACAACTTCAACATGAATGAGGTAACCGATATTTTGTAACCATATTTTTATTTAAATGAGTGTCCGTGGAGTTTCTTGCGTAGTAGGTTCCTATGGTGAAGAACGCTTCACCATAGGAACCTACTACGCTTTGGAATGGGCAACTAGCTTCATATTTCTGACTGACCGACCCCTTGACAATTCAAAAGTGCCTGTAATTGGTTTATTTGAAATAAATGTTTTGAGTTTGACAAAATTTAAACAAATGTTCTGTGAAAAACGTTCTGCAATTTTTCGGCACCGATTTTCAAAACAGTTATTTGTGTTTAAGATATGGCGCACACTACGCGATATGCGACTGCGACAGCTTGGCGACTAGACGAAAGGACAGGCCGCGGCCAAATTTATTTATTATTATTATTTTGTTCAAAACACCTCGCGTAGAGTTGCAGAATCGCAACGACTGGACGCACGGTGCACGCGCACACCCGACGACAGTGGCATGCGACAGATCAGCGTCAGTCTTACTTTGACCGCTGAGGAAGGTGCATGTGTGTTTGTATTGCGAATGGATACGTTCGATGTCGTTGTTATCAAATCGGACGTAGAAACGTGTCGAATACTCAAAAAAAATATCATTTATGGCACGACGTGTATCGTAACGACTGGCCGCAAACGCAAACGACAGCTCTTCGTCTTGTTGCAACGACTAAACGCAGCGACAAGACGCACAGTTTGCGCTGGCACTTAAAAATGACAGTGAAATTGATTTCCTTGTCCTTTTTAAAGTACAAACTCTAGTAATAAAACCGATTACGTGCATTGCTGGCACAAATGCAACGCCTGTAATACCTACCTCTTAATTGGATGACATAATTCTCGTGACTCTAACCAACTGGCGACACTGAATTTATCACGGGACACAGGAGAGCAATTTGTTGGAAAATTTATGGATATAAGTCATTTTAAAAGGCGCGATGTTAATCAGGCATAGTTACTTTTATAAAGTTTTTGACCAACCCGCATTGGGCCTGCGTGGTGGATTACGGCCAACTCTCTTTCACAGAGCGGAGGACTGTGTCCTAGCAATGGGAATATTATAGGCTGATTATTCTTCTGTCTAACATAGAAAAAATATTTAAGGAACCAACAAATCTTTTTTTTTTGTTCTTTTTTTTATTTTTTTTATTTCAAGTTTTTCTCAACATTACAAATAATAAAAATAGAAGGAAAATTTTGGATAATTTTTTGATGATTTCTGAGTACCCAAACTCAAACTCAAACTCAAAGCATTTATTTCAATTAAACCATTTACAGGCACTTTTGAATTGTCAAAGAGTCGGTCAGTTAGTCAGAAAGTTGAAGCTAGTTGGTACTAACCCTGAGTAGGTATCCAGTTTTATTAAAGGATTCATATAATTATCAAGCTCAATATCAGCTCAATGCGTGACCTTTTTAACCCCAAATGATATAATTTGATAGAGTCGACTGTGACAGAACATGATTTCATATTATTTAGGTTCCGAAATGTTTCCTGACAGGTATCATAATTGGTCAACGCTATCACTTAGTCACGTTCAGCAAAACATTAAAAAGAATTTATAGTTTATCTCTGATAATATTTTGATAAGCGATTCGTGGGAGTTGAATAGGAGAATATGAATTTGTGAAACATCATCCAACTTCAGGTGTAAGATCCGGCCACCAATAAGGAGGGGTTGGGGGCGGCGAAATTGGGCCTGTGTAGTCGCCCGGACAGTAAGGTCCAAAGAGGTGGCAAGCAGTGTTCCATGCGCGTCGTGGGATTGGCCGAACTTGGTGATGGGGCCCGCTACTCACGCGGCCGGCTGATACCAGTCGGGTGGCGGATGTATATCCTTGGCCCCGACTCATGATAGTAGTAGGAACAGTGGGGTTTTAGTCAGAAGAAGTCCGAGATAATAATCCGTTCTCTCAAGACGGAGGGTATCCATGAGGATATCCCCAACGAGAAAAAAAAGGTATAAGATAAACAACTTTTTTTTATTTTAAACTAATTTATTTATTAAGCGGAGCATAGTCAGCTTATAATGTCCCCACTGCTGGGACACAGGCCACACGCGGATGGTAGATGTCACATGCCTTCGAAATGTTGGTTCTAGGACATTCCTTTTTCCTCACGATATTTTCCTTCACCTTGTAATTATTTATTTATTAAAGAAAACCAACAACATTCAACATTGATTTACAAAAATATTTATTTATTTAATTCAGACACAATATTGTTGTTAGTATACTTGAAAATTGTTTCAGAATTATGAATTAGGATTTAGGAAAGGTATTACAGCTAATTTATACCGTTTTGGGAGCAGTGGTGATGAAATAATTTACACAAAGTAAATTGGTTGCCAGAGTTCGAACCTAAGAGCTAAAACAGAAAGAATATTGACCTCACTTTAAATATTCATATTAGGTACATAAATCCATCATTTACACTTAAAGTTTTCATGTAAAATCTAGTCCTGCCCGTTTATTCACTGTGCCATTTAACACGGCCGCAAGTGCACTGCACGTTTGCAAATACGTCTAATTGGATGACACAATTGTATGTCTGACTTACGTCGGCCAACAGTGTAGCGGTCATTTTACGAAATTAAATCATTAATCATAAATTATCTTATATTTTGATGATTTCATTGTCTGATATCAATTTAAAGATGACGAAGAAATTACGATTCTGACGATAATATTTTTTTTTATACTCAAGTCACATTATGGCCGATAACACCCTTTTTTTTGGGTGGGAAATTATCAAATAACTTCTCCCGCTCTGGGTGGAGCGGGAGGGCGTGTCAGACTCTTACTGAATAAAACCCACCCGTGTTCCTTCAGTTGCCTGTACGTTGCCAGGGGCCACGGTATCAGACTTTCCCGCAACCTGGCAGTGCCGATTATGCTCATACACTCGAGCGGCACGCGTCAACGGCAGAGCCCAGAGGCAACTGCAGCCGTCGACAAGTCCGCGGCTGCCGTCGACAACACGCCACTGGTGTTTTTGAGCACCTAACTCGTGTGGCGATGGCTGCAGTTGCCTCTGCAGTTGCCTCTGCCACGTGCCGCTCGTGTGTATGAGCCCTAAAGTTCACACGGAACCTCACTCAAGTGAGCGCACATTTCGAAATCGAACTTATTTGTTTTTAAAGTAAGTAAATCATCAGAAGTACACCGTTCACACTACTACTTGGCGAAATAGGAATGTATTTCTCCAGATCAGCTCCATCAATGGAAGATTTGGTACGAAATTATTAGATTGATAAACAATAACTTTGCTTAACTTACTCTTCAGGGGATTGAGCGTGACACTTTTTCTAAGGTTACAACTTTTGTTTTGTTGTTCAGTTTCAAAATCTCAGTACAGTTTGAGTGATTTCCCAAAGGCTTGCATCAAGGCAATCGGTATAAGTACAGCCTTCTCTCTTATTGGCATGACTGTTATGAGAATAGCTCATGCATAATCAGCCTATAATGTTCCAACTACTGGGACAGAGGCCTCCCCTCTGTGAGAGGGAGTGGGCCGTAATCCACCACGCGGGCCCAGTGCGGGTTGGTAGATGTCACAAGTCTTCGAAATTTTTTGTTCTCGGACATGCCGGTTTCCTCACGATGTTTTCCTTCACCGTTTTAAGAGCAGAGGCATGAAATAATTTACACAAAGTAAAGCGCCTGTCAGGGTTCGAATCTACGACCTACAACTCGTACGTCGCATTTAATATTGGGCCACCACTGCTCTAATAGCTCACGTCGTACTAATAAAAACTTTTTACATGAAAAAAACAACCGACTTCCAAAAAAAACACGACAAAGTGAATGATTCCTTTATTTGGGAAGTCGGTCAGTCAGTCTTTGGTTTAGAATTTTCATTTTTTTCCACCGACTTCCGAAATAAAGTTATTTTTCACTTCTTTTTTTTTCAGAATTTTGCAAATCCGGTTAGACTGAAAGCCGACCCTAATATACGAGTAGTTGGGAAAAAGCTAGGCAGATAATGAGTTGGAATGAAGGCTCACTTGAAGCTCACTACTTATGTATTTAAGACTTTTTGTTATTTTTATCTTTAAGGTAAATAGTATTTAAGTAAACGAGGTATAAAATAATGAATTAGGTTATAACATTTTGTCATTATATCAAGACTTCTAATTTTAAATATTGTTAAGTATTTTATTGTCCTTCAATCACCATAAAGTGACCGCTCATGCCACCTGTGATGCAGGTTTAACCTAGTACAGGCATCTAACATTATAATACCTTTGTAAATTATTTCAAGATTTTATGTTAATATTTTACGAATTTTAATACTGAATAAATATTTATTATTTATTATAATTTACTAAACCTAAGTTTTCACGTTCATAATTTTACATAATGGGCTGGAGTGGAGACCGCGTATCGATAAGCGTAGTGTGGAACGCGGCCCAGATAGGGGGACCGACGACGTTGAGAAGTTGGCTGAGACAGACTGGAAAGCGGAGGACGGGGTATTGGGCGAGGCCTATGTCCAGCAGTGGGCTGCAATAGGCTGAGTTAAGGAGCCATCCCCATATAACGTAGTTTGCGCTCACAAAGAGACGATGAACAACGGATCACATGATATGTCTGTTATTTGAACTGTTAGATAAATGAGTGTAAAACTAAAATTAAAATCATCTTAGATCAACATCTGGGATGTTAGTCACACGACTATTATCACAGATGCTATTATGAACTCTTTAGAGTATGAGATTATTGTTATTTTCATTGTTCTGTGCGGAGGATATATATATTCAGGTCATCGCCCACGACGTTGTTCAAAAGTTACGTGTTAGGATATCTGGGTATTTTTTTCCTTTAGATTATAAACTGTGGAAAAATTGTGAAGTGCAACAAACCATTTACAATTTTACGCATTCTTTTTTGATAGTTTATAATCTATCCATGGGAAACCAACCAATTGTGAAGTGGTATCAAACTTGCTTGCGACTTAACGCACCTTGCGCGAATAGTAAATAGCCTGCTTATGTGAGAGCAACTTGCAAGTAGCGCTCGCTCGGCTCGCGCGCGGTTGGTCACGGTTCTAACCTAACCTATCCCATTTCACCCAGTTCACAATTTTAACGGTTCTCATGAAAATTACACATAAATAGACTCTCAGTCTCAGTCTAACAACACCCACACGAATCGGACAGAGTTTTTTTTACATATAATTAGTGGAAATTCATGTAGCTTCAGGACACTTATTATTTCCGTGTTTAAAAACGTAATTAACAAAGTAAAGGAAATTATCATCCATACTATATATAAGTATAGGCAAAGAGAGATGACGACTAATATAGAAGTAAGTATGGAAGCAGTATAGTTAAGAGTAGGAGATGACCAGAGAAACGATGGATCGACTGTGTGAAAGATGATATAGCTAGAAAGGGGGTAACTACTGAGTGAGATAACGACTAATATAGAAGTAAGTATGGAAGCAGTATAGTTAAGAGTAGGAGACCAAAGAAACGATGTATGGACTGTGTGAAAGATGATATGGCTAGAAAGGGGGTGACTACCGAGATGACGACTAATAGAGAAGTATGGAAGAAAAAGACATGTTGCACCGACCACAAAATTGGAATATGGCGAATGATGATTCAAAATGCGAAAGTTATTTTGTCTGTTAACTTTCAAACATTAGAGGCTGAAGAGCACACATATAGACCATGACCATGGTTCAGGACATAGCATATTTATTTATCGTGGTAGTACTTTATCGTGGTAGTACTTTCCCGTGGGATAATTTCGGACCTCCACGCGGGCGATGTAGCGGGCAAAAGCTAGAAAAAGCTACGCGAGGATATTTCTATCTCCCCCTCTCAACAAAATAACGACTCTCATACAAAAATTCTTGTATTAAAAAAAACAATATTGATGTTTACTTGAACAATTTGAAGGGCTCCTGAACCGCAATAATACGTTGAGATATTCAACAGCATCCGGAGAGAATGGACCGACCCCAACATAAAATAATTGGGGTTAGCCTCAGCGAATAATAACATAATTGTTTTGCCAAAACCATTGCCAGCATACAGCTTTGAAAGAAATGTGTGCCATTCTGTAAAGTTACTTGGAACCTCACTCAAGTGAGCACACACAATTCGAACGCGAACTCATTTTTTTTTTCTTTTTTAAAGTAAATCATCGCGGATTTACAACGAGACACCGTTCGAATTTCGAAGTGATGTTTAGAAAAGGACTGTTCAATTTTGGAACGTTTCTGAAAAATTACAACCGTTAAAATAAATACGTCTTTAATGTAAAATTCTGAAAAATTTCCGCCCTATTGAATTTCCTGCGAAGTCATTTGGGTTAAGATAAAAAGACACATTCTGGAGCAAAACAATGCTATATTTTTTGGAATTGGTTTGAATAATTTACGATGTAGTTAGTAACAAACTATGCCACTGGGTGGTATTGTTGTGTTTCGGGTTGTCGAGCTCCAGGTAAAGTTGAGCTCACGATGGCTAATGCATTTCTGGTACTTTTCTAAAAAAGCCAGTCCGGATGTTTCCCAGCATTTTGTTATACGGTATTTTTTATATTTAATGTCTGGACCATAAGAGAATTTGACCCCTCAGTTTGTTTCCCCATTTCTCCTCAGGGGTAGTCACATAGGAAATGTTGACTCCATCTGGCTCACTTTTTTTGAAGTGAAGACTTCTTTAGGCTCGTTGAGCGATTTTTGGTAGGGGTTAACTGCTGGATTCGCATAGTGCTGGGCTATAGAATATAAATGGCGCTAATACCAGTTTTAAGTTTTCACTTTTTCAAATTTATAGTCTTGATAACTAGCTTAACTGTAGCCAATTTCAACTTTAATTTTATTAAAAAATTACCAAATTATTGTACATATTTAATGGTGCCCAATACAAGCTGTGCCTAGTTTGGGACCAATGATACCTTCAAATTGTAATTTTGAAAGTAGAAATAAACGATTATTTACTTTAATTTACTTCTGTTGGCAGTCCCCATGACTGCCTATGTTTTTTTATTTGACGTTTACTATTGCTATACCGATATCCTATTATAATTACAGAATATTAATTTCTATCTCATAGACGTAGACAGTGAGATTCTTAACCCTTCTTTGCCTCCTTTTTGGCATTGCCGTACCTAGATATGTCAAATAGACCACACACATTGCAATGTGCAACCACCACGTGCCAATTTAACCCTCATCATCTTCTTGCCCTAGTCTCATATTACTTGGGGTTGGCGCAATACGTTTTGATAAATGATAATGATAAATGATTTATTTCTGTAAGTAGGTTTGTACAAACAGTTTTACATGGCAATTATATTTTTTTTAACTAGATGAGTTCGGCGTTTCCTATCTGACTACTCTGAGAAGAAAGCCCGTAACAAACTCAGAGGTCACAATCTCTTTAAAAGTCCAAACTTAATCTTGGTCAGATCATTGGTGTCTGAAATGGTTTTTTTTTAGGACAGAACAACACAGACTAAATAGACCTGTCCAGTCAGTGCACGCATTTGTCAAAAACCGTGTAGCTCAACTCAGAGTTTAAGTAGCTCAACGATTCGACGAACAGTACCGAAGAAAGGACATTTGGGTAGGCCGCATAAATTACTCAAGCTGCCAGACCATAATAAAAACTAACTGAGAAAAGAAAAAGAAAAAATAAAAATACATTTTCTTCTTCCACTTTCCCCAGTCAACCGTCACGCTCATTCACTGTCTTCTCTTTCATATCATTCCTCACATAATCCATCCATCTTTTCTTTGGCTTCCCTCTCCCTCTACATCCATCAAGATTTTAGTCACATGCGTTTCCTCCCTCCTCATCACATGCCCATTCCAGGCCAAACGATTTCCTTTCAACTTTTCTGTCATTGGCGCCACTTTCAAACTTCCTCCTACACACTGATTTCTTCCTTTATCTATTTTCGTCACTCCACACATCGTTCTCAACATTGCAGCTGCATGCAATCTTTTTTCATCAGTCTTCTTCACGACCCAGCATTCCAATCTTATACAGCACGACAGGCCTTACCACGGACTAGTAGATTTTCCCCTTTAACTTGAGGGGCATCCGTGTCGCCAGTTGTCCCTGTGACCTGTCGCCATTTCATCCATCCTGATTTGATCCGGCGCGTTACGTCTCGGTCTACTTCGCCAATTTAGCCCCTGTCTGTTGGAAAATATCTGTGTGCCAAGATAGGGGATTATAAAAAAAAAGTTGTAATTTTCTTTCCATTTCAATTCCCTCATCATTAATACATAGATGTTTTTTTTATCGTGCCCTTCATAGTCGGTTTATACTAGTAACCGATCATGCCTTTAAGAAATGATAACCCAGTCATCAAGGGTGAATGGTGAAAGAAAACATCGTGAGGAAACCGGCATGTCCTAGAACCAAAAAATCGAAGACATGTACCAACCCGCACTGGGTCCGCGTGGTGGATTACAGCCCACTCCCTCTCACAGAGACGAGGTCTGTGTTCCAGCAGTAGAAACATTATAGGCTGATTATGCAAGGGTGGTGGCAGGGTTGACGGTTGACAAGTTATAAGATAAGCTTGACATTGTGCTCTCCAAAAACACAAATCACCATATTTGTCGAACAAATTGGTGATCGAAGATTTTTGGTATTAGCAGATAGAAGGCTGAACGATGCTCCTGTAGATGCAGTCGACCTCACGTCAGTGTGACCACTTCACTTTGACCTGGACCTGGCTTAGTGTAGTAGGTACTGTGTTTCAATGGAATACGAGGCCAGTTAATACTGGTTTTGTTACCACTACGGTGGCGTCAACTGTTATAGGTCTTGTTATCATCACTCATAAACAAAAACGAATCTTTATGCTTACCAATGGTAGCATTTTGTATTGCCAAACTAGGCATATCAATAGATTCGTAAACTAATTTTACCTATACTTCCATATGGGATGGTCTACTCTGCAAAGCTATGAGGTCTTCGCTTCATTATTGGCAAAAATACAATAGTCTTAATATTAACTAATAACGGTCCGTAAATGATGGGAATCGGCCATTAGTCGTCTTTTATAATCACCACTGTTGGAAATAGGACAGCTTTTTCGATAAAGCACACAGCATAAATAGGTTAAACTTGTGAGTGGTTTTCAAGGTCACTGTGATCCTATAAAGCTTTAAAAAACGTACTCATACATTTATTCAACATAAATAATAATTATTAGTATATTTCAGTAACTGACAGTCTTACCAAGGCGTATCGTATTACCCAGTAACTGGGTTGTGGAGGTCAGACAAGCAGCCGCTCCATGCACTTAAAATACTGGTATTCAGCTGCATCCGTTTAGACTGGTGGACAACCCCAACATAGTTGGAAAAAGGCTAGGCAGAAAATGATTACAGAAATCATCAACTGACAAATAATACCTATTACTTATTTTAACAAGGTCGACAGAATAGATAGCTAATTAACATTTGCGTTAAAAAACTTTCTTTTCATCGTACATACAGTGTGGACGGTCGAAAATGTCGCTATTTTTACCGAGATTGACGTAATTGTGAACAAGTAATTAGCGCTCAGAAATAGGTCATTTGTACACTATACTATGGTTAAACAGTTTGATTATGCTGAAAACAGAAGTGTTAAAAGAAACAATAATTATGGAATTAACAAAATTTTGTACATCGAAATGAATTGTCGAAATTTTCTCGAGACAAAATTCTAACCTATTTCAGCTAGGAGCATCGATCCACAAAAATTGTGTTTTCATATCCAAGATTACTTAATACGATTACATGGTAACAATGACCAGTAATCAGATTAACCTTACACATAATTTCTCGTCACTCACACATTCGCATCGGAATGTGTGTCAACTTTGACATTGGCGAAAAAATCGCCCGTGAAATATGGAAATCCTCAGTAAATTGTCCAGACATCACCAGGATAGGACAGCGCATGCTTAACACCCATTCAGGAACGTAGCCAGAACGAAACCGCAATAGGAGTCAGAGAGAGACGGCTATAGGATTCCTAAAATTCAGGGGAAACCACTTTGGCTGCCGAACATTATAACACATTAATGTTATGTCATTCGTGCAATTTTTTAAAGCCTTCATATCGCATACGTCACACTTTTTTCGCAATTGGAACACTTGAATTCGAATTACAATATTCTAGTTCGAAATTAAAAGAAAATGCGGCAAAAATTAACCGTCCTTTTTTTTCTTTAGCTAACGCGGCATCGTTGACGCCTTAACATTTGTCGGTCTGTTACTAACTGCATTAGACAGATTTTAGGTCACACGAACTGAACTAAACTGGTGAATTAAATGAAGGATAATTTACTTACGTGTGCTGCATCGACCACGGGGTGACATAAAACACTTAAGTCTATGCATTTGTTAGAAAAACCGACGATTTAACATGTAATAACGATTAAAACACACGACACAGTTATAACCTGCGAGATTTGCACAACAATTTATTTTTACACTAACTCGGTATGTGGTACGCGGTTAATTTGAAATAATTTATTTAAACACAGTAAGGCTGAAATGTGTGTGGTTACTAGTTTCGTGGGGAAAAAAAATCAATTGCAGACGGTCCGTCGGGTAGCCATTTTGTCTCCGACTGGATAAGCAGGGCACTGTTTTGTACGCATGCGCCAAGAGCCGCCCAAATCTCTATGCTCGAATAGATGAGTACAACAGAATACCTATATGGAAGACTTGAAACCCTCTTAACTCAATGTTACTATCGTCATTTTTTGAGGCTGGGCGATTTTTGGGTGAATCTTTTTTTTAAAAACGCCTTCATAATTCCATATTTTAATTTTAATGACGGAGTCTTGTTATTGTTTGATGTTTGTTAAAACATAAATGACTCTTAGGGCTATTTTATTAGGAATAAGTTTTTTTTTTCCACCACTTATTTTCAGCGGTATACTATCAAAAGATGGAGCAGACTTATAAAATAAGTAGATCCATTTTCTAAAATGTCAGTATATTGACATTTATTATTTTATTTACAGTAGCTAATATTAAACTACCTCCATAATCATTGCTTTCTAGAGATAAACAGTCCCGTGAATAGTCATTGAAGCAAAATATACGGTACTACTCTCCTCGAGTATGTGTTTCACGCAGAACAAGATAGATGGCACTGTTCACAACATTAGTAGTAATAATATTGTAAGGCAAGATTTAAATGAGCCATTCCGAGAAAAAATTACCCAAAGGAAAAAGTACTGTCACAAACATTTATAAACAATTTACAAAACATTCTTATACTCTATGTGAGGTTTTAAAGAATACTCTTTTTTATTTAAATTATAACATTAATTTTATAAATAAATCTTATTGTATTACAATAAAATTCTTAAAAATTAAATACCTAATGATAATCAAATTAGCGTCAAGGTGGACATTCCACTTTAGTACCTACACTACTGTTTTATTTGCTTTCAATAGTACAAAACTACCAAAACAAGTTATTTTATTTTCATAGTAACGTTATAATGATAGATCAGCCATTTCTTTTTACCCATCGGGCAACCGTGACGTAATCGGTGACGAAAGGCGTACGAACTACAGGTAGTCAAATAAGAAGTCCATTATAGTCACAGTTATACCGTGATACGGGGAAGTTCTTAAAACGTTCTTTCATTTGCAAATTATACTTTATATATCTGCGTATGAAATGAAATAATGATTCCTTCTAAAATATCAAAGAATAGGTATTGGTTTTGTCGTCATTGTTGTTAGTAAAGCTGGAGTTCGTCACGTCCGTTTAGTGTAGAATTTTAAAATGTCCACCATTTTGTCCGCTTA
The DNA here is from genome assembly GCA_949128155.2 of Xanthia icteritia. Classification (NCBI taxonomy): domain Eukaryota; kingdom Metazoa; phylum Arthropoda; class Insecta; order Lepidoptera; family Noctuidae; genus Xanthia; species Xanthia icteritia. Next base: position 6,250,795 of record OX421959.2, on the reverse strand, counting down.
GTAACGGGTAATTTTTTCTCGGACTGGCTCAAATACCTATGCGCACTTAGTTTAGTTATTAGGTACTGTATTAATTGTGTGTTGTGTATTAAAATATAGGTTGATTAAAATTTATAAATGTCTATTAAAACAAACAATTATTGTTTTACAGTAAGTTTACTCACTTATAGGTAGGAATTGCATTAGCTATCAAAAAACTAAGACCTTATTGCTGCTTATCTCTAAATAAATTCAGTAAATAAAAGAATTATTCTAAAATTTTTTTAAACATTTTTGCTTCCTACTTTCCAATGATATTATGTTTTTATTACAAAATGTCGTGAAGAAAGTTATCGGTATGAATGTGGATACCTATAAGAGTAGGGGAAGACCAAAGAAACGATGGATGGACTGTGTGAAAGATGTTATGGCTAGAAAGGGGGTAACTACTGAGCGAGATGAAGACTAATATAGAAGTAAGTTTGGAAGCAGTATAGTTAAGAGTAGGAGATGACCAAAGAAACGATGGATCGACTGTGTGAAAGATGATATAGCTAGAAAGGGTGTAACTACTGAGTGAGATGACGGGTAATATAGAAAGAGTCAGACAGCATTTGTCGGGCATTAATGCTGAAATGAACCTTTTTGGCGCAGCCGTGAGACACACACTATACGAACTGTGTCCAAATAAATATTATTTTTTCTTTCTTTCTTTGGTATCTTGGGGCTCGGGGTACGAATTCCTGGGTGGAGACTTGAGAGGTGATTTCAGGTCTTGTATTGTATATCTCGTGTGTTTGTGTACGTATGACGTGAGTGTGGTGTGTGTGAGTGTGTGTGTATGTGTGTGTATTTGTTCCCATTGTGTATCGTTTGATTTAGTGTCAGGGTATCTAGATTCATTGTTCTGAGTCATAACGACTAATATATAAGTACGGAAGAAGTAGACATAATGCGCCGACAATTGGGATAACGGGAAGAGAATGACGATGATAACAGCCGTACGAGTCGTTCCATCAGGTTAAGCTACGCTTACCGGGGTTGGTCCGATGGTGGACCATGTTTAGATACCCAGACTCCTCCATTCCCCAGCTGTCATTTGTGGACTTTATTATAATCCCGCCTGTCATTCGTAGATATCTTTGACAGTTATTACGGGTAGTTAGAAGTTCAAAATATGACAACCAGTCTTACAAAGGGCTAACGTGTACACAGTGACTGGGTTGTGGAGGTCAGATAGGCAGTCACTCCTTGTAAAATACTGGTATTCAGCTGCATCCGGTTAGATTGGAAGCCGACCCTAAAATAATAGGGAAAAGGCTAGGCAGATTGAACACGTTGCCAATAATGGCTTTGGCAATAATGCGCAAAACCTCAGTCACCAAACTGATTTTTAATTCAATTGACATATTCCAGAGAGAAAAAAAATCTTAAAAATTGTAAAGGTTTTGTGTGCTGTTTTAGTTTTAGAAGATTCGTATTTGCATTGAAATAAAAGCTATTATTATCCCGCGTATGAGGAAATTTAAATTAGTCGACAACAATTTATGTTTGTTTACCTATATTGGCGGGTTTGCGCAAGTGATGGCTTGACCTATTAATAAATAGACACGGCAACTTTTTTAATAAAGATTTTTTTTTAAATGTGACCTACCTATATTAAAAAGTGGTTCAATTGATTCTACTCGTTATTCTGATCAAACTATTTTCAGGTTTTGCGCATTTAACGTTTCACGTTGTAGAAAGCAGAAATTTGCCGGTCTCCGATGGTCTAGTGGGCCCAAGTATGACTGCTGAGTTCGGTCCTAAGGGTTCAATCAGCGGGTCGGGCTAAGGTATTATTCGGTATTTCCATTAGGAATTACTCAGTAGCACCCCGGCTTCTGGATTTATTACCGGTTAATTGCAAGGTAAAACTGCTCAGGGGGAGAGATTCACAGATGAGTCCGTCCTGGAGTGTTAATGTGGTGCTGTTCCACAAACGATTGGACACTTAGTATCGTGTTCTGCGTGTCCTTGGGCTGTATTATGACGTATTAACGTCACCATTATTCCAGTGAGAGTGAGAGACGGAGCTATACAAGGCCGCTAGCACCATCCTTTTTTCGCAGTGTAATAATGATGGCATTAATACTTCATAATAAGGCCCCTGTTGTCTGCACGTTATGGACGCTACTGTAGCCGCTAGACTTGTAGCCTAATTCTGGTCCGACTTAATTTAGATTGCCATCGAAACGCTAAGAAGATAATTATAGCTATAAGTTCGCTTCCTATTATAGGGCACCTATTACATTGCTTGTATTCCTTGTTTTTTGCGCCACTTCTTCTTCCCAGCTAAAGCAGTAGGAAGTGGTGAAGGGCGGACGTTTTGGGGAACTGTCTTATGTAATTTTGGCGGTCAAAAAGTGATGATTCTCAGCCTTGTTTGAATATATGACTTTTGAATTTTGAAATTATTTATTGAAGAAGGGAAAAAAAACAGGTATGTTAAATATAGTAAGAAAAGAAAAAAAAAATTGCATTATGCGTATCTAGTACAGACGCCAGCACATCAACCTACTACAATCTGTCAAATTTATTTAATAGATTTTCAACTTTATCACTGAAAATTAAGGTTCAAAGTTGATTGGGAAAATTTGACAGTTTCGGGTAGGTTGAACTGCTGGCGTCTATACATTTTGTGCAGGTGAAGTGTGAGCATAGTAAGAATGATGGTGGGAGTGTGGGGTGTTTGATTGACATAACTGGAAGAATGTGGCGATACATAACACAATACCTCGGGTATGTATATTATGTTAGTTATATAGTATAAGGTCACATTAAAATAGACGGACAAACTTTTAGAAATGATTCAGACCACCAAAGTAAGGACAATGGAACAAAAATTATAAGAAAAATGCATTAGATACTTACAAGAAAAATAAATCAGCTAACGAAAATACACTAAAAATGTTGGTTACCCAATGCCATTTATTATTTTAGGTCAAAATAGAATCACTTTAATCAGTGTTTTTTTTTGCTTGGATATCTTTGATTAGACGTACTGAACGCTGTGTTAAAATTTGTCCATCTATTTTAATGGGACCTTATATAAGTGCAGATGCAGCATTATATTAACTGACTTAAGTACTCTATAAATGATTCATCTCAAGTTATTTCAAATAAATAACAATAACAAAACGGTAGTATGAAGAAAAACCGACCACAACGAAATAAAGGTAATCTGCTTTTATTTTTAATTCCTAGAAAATAACTTATTGGGTGCCATTAATAAAAATATAACATATAATAAAATAAAAAGTATATTCAGGTAAAAAGGTAAAACACTAAATACAAATTTGCTTAAATCTACGAAAAATTCAATTATTTTATATGCCTGAACTAGGTCACCTGTGTTTCAGGCGAGGCAAGGTATAATATTTCTAAATAATCACATTAATAAAAATCAAGTCATTTAATATGCATGTAAAAAGGTGTAAATAGTACATTAAATCCTACTTGCTAAAATCTTAGTACCTATCCTAACTTAGCTAAACTTAATTAGTACAAATACAACTTTTATTTAAGTACAACTAATAATGTCTCTGTATCTTCATAGGACATACTTTGAAGAGCTTCCTTGACGGTTCTTTTGCAATTATTATAATTTAGAGAATAAATTTTGGCTTTCGCATTTAGTCTGTTATAAAGTAATGGTCCTAGGAAGACAAAAAATTTGGCTGCGAAAGCATGTTTTGTACTTTTTGTAGGGCAAACTATGTCTTTCCGTCTCTTTTTAGTAGTTTCAGTGCTATAGAGAAGGGCTGCGTGTTGTTTTAATACGATGCTCATTATGAAACTGTCGAGCTGTTAGTACTTCACAGGATTTATAGAGTAGGTTAGTGGGAAAAAGGAAAGGGCGGCAAGTAGACACCTTGAGAATCGCTCTTTGAGCTCTCTCATTGCATAGACCATAAACAGTATTAGTGTATTCTATAAATTCCATCATCTGCTTCATCTGCGTGGCCTTTTCTCAACCATGTTGGGGTCGGCTTCCAGTCTAACAGCATAATCATCAGCCTATAATGTTCCAACTGCTTGGCCACAGGCCTCCTCTCTGTCAGTGAGAGTGTGCCGTAATCCACCACGCGGGCCAAATGCGAGTCGATAGATGTCTTCGAATTTTTGGTTCTAGGACATGCCGGTTTCCTTACGATGTTTTCCTTCACCGTTTTCAGTGGTGATGAAATAATTTACACAAAGTAAAGCGCCTGTCAGGGTTCGAAACTACGAACCTGCAACTCGTATGTCGCCACCACTGCTCTCAGTCTAACAGGATGCATACCAGTACTACAGTAGTACAGTAGGCTGAATACCAGTCTTTTACATGGAGCAATTACTGCCAATCTGACCTAAACAGCCCAGTAACTGGGTAACAGGATACCCCTTGGTAAGACTGGTTTTCAGACTTTCGGGCTTATTGTATTCTTTTCTTTTTTTTTTCTTTTTTTAAAACGTTGCCCCACACTAGGAATTTCTCCTGTACTGTGGATGCGTTTACAAACATTTAAACTCACATACACAAACAGCCAGACCCGGAACAACTAATTGTAGGTCATAGAAATATTTGTTCCGTGCGGGAATCGAACCCGCGACACGCAGCGCAGTAGTCAATCGCTTAACCACTGCGCCAACCGTGCCGTCAATTCTCTAAACATGGTTTCGAAATTCGAACGGTGCCTCGTTGTTGTGTATCCTCGATGAGTTACTTTAAAAACAAATGAGTTCGCTTTCGAGTTGTGTGCGCTCACTTGAGTGAGGTTCCAAGTGAACGTTACAGAATAGCATAGCATAAGCATTATCAGCCTATAATGTTCCCACTTCTGGGACACACAGGCCTGTGAGAGGGAGTGGGCCGTCATCCACCACGCGGGCCCAATGCATAGATGTCTCATGTTAGCACTACTGCAAAATCAAGACTTCTGTCGATGTCTTTACACCTGAAAAAGTACAAATGTCTCACGTTTCTTTCATTTTATTGACTCAGACTGGCTTCAAATCAGAATTGCAGAAATTGTCATGAAAAGTAGTACACAATGAGTGATGTTATAAGGAAAAATCAATTAAATGCTTTATTATTTATTGTTCCCTATATAAATCAGGATATTTAGGCTATTATCCTGTTTTCATAGTCATGCTCACAGTTAGGGTGACCAGATAAATTATTTAATTAGGATATTCTGTTAAGTGGGGGCAACGCCCTAAAAAGCCATAGGTACACTGAAGTTCATGATGATGATGTCATTTTAAAAACACAGGTGCGTAGTACTTGCAACCGGTGCACTTTTATAACCTTATGTTTGAACTTACCAACGGGTATCGTGTTACCCAGTAACTGGGTTGTGGAGGTTAGATAGCATCGCATCTACGAAATCTCTAGTATTGCTTTCTTCTAGTTGGTTAGGTACGGTGGGATCACTTACCATCAGATAAATTAACAAAACTGTTAAATAACCCATTTTTGTAATTAGTCTTGTGTTGCGAATTTACCCTGGCATTGACCGAAAAATAAAATTTACTACTGGCTGTTGCCCGTGACTTTGTCTGCGATACAGGTACATAAAATGTAGCCTATGTCCTTAGGCAGATCATGGTTTATCTGCGTGCTAAATTTCATTCAAATCCATTCAGCCGTTTTAGCGTGAAAACGTAACAAAAAAACATTTAGTTGGGATGTCGAAACTTTACTACCTAAGCACAAAACAAGAGATGTTTTTACTGTTATTTTCTGATTAATTACATTACGATTTCCTAAATTATTCAATCATTTCTTTAAGACTTCATCGTCTCGGCATTTTTCTGGTGGTCTCCTCTGTTGATTCTGGAAATTGTGTACCGAGAAAATAAATAATGTATGTAAACGAAGTCAGGGGCAACACGTAGTAATTATTATATAAGTTGTTTATCTTACAAAATTCTTTCTCTACGTAAATAATAAAAGAAATTCTATTTACACATAACCTTTAACCGCATAACATAAAAACAATAGTTTTAAAAAAAAACTTTATGTTGTTATTTTTGTGATGTTACTATTGTTTGCCAACCATACCTTTGTATGACGTATTTCAATTCAATCCGGGAACTGTATAGGGACTTGTTGTCACCGTAGTCGGCCGCCATTTGCAGTATCGCCTATAAAATTATACAGGACAGATGTGATTTCTTTTTTGTGAAAAAAAATTGAAATAAATATGATAATCCTTCTTTATTTAGTGGTTTTGTGTTCAAACTTTTTGTTTATTAAATCTGAAGGTGAGTTTGTTGTTTCTTTTTTTAATAAGACGTCCCTATTGGTTGAAAATGTCGAGAAAGAAATAATAGTAAAAATGTATTTTGTATATTGTTTGTGTTTGTTTTTTTTTTTAATTTTGAAGGAGAGTTTGGTTTTCTTTGTTTTAATTTAATGTATGCTTTAGAAGTGTTAAGAAATAAGTGAGTGAGCATTTACAGGATGTTCAAAACAAGGCAATTATCTACTTGAATACCGTATTCTATCTGTGAACAAAACCATTTTCTTTTCGGCTTTTCTCCATAGAACTTACTTTTCAAAAGTTTTTTTTTTGTAATTTTTTTAACATAAAAGAAAAGAAAGAAAAGAAAAAGAAAGAAAAGAAAAAAGAAAGAAAGAAATAAAGAAAACTTGTTCATTCTGCACAAACTAAACGCACATTGCAAGAAGTGTCATAAAAATACACATTTACATGTTAATTTTATGGAATATTCCATTGTATATACAAATAAGTAATAATAATATGTCATTTCAAATGCGGGAAGGATGAATTCACCCACTGCAATGAAGGTATCACAATGGGAAAATCCTTTATCTTTGTACTTTTTTTAAGCAGCAATTTAAACCTGTAGGCAAATTAGAGTTACAATAATGTATTGCTTTATCGATTTACACGCGGCTTGGAAATCGGAAATCATCCCAGGGGAACGTACTACCAGAATAAAAAGTACCCTATGTCCTAAACCAGGTCATGGTCTACCTGTGTGCCATCTAATCATCATCTCTCTCCAATTTCATCAAAATCCTTTCAGGTGTGAAAAAGTAACAAACAGGCAAACTAATTATAACATTAATTTGGATGTACAGCACCCGAAAGTCTGACAACCAGTCTTACCAAGGGGTATCACATAACCCAGTAACTGGGTTGTGGAGGTCAGATCGGCAGTCGCTCCATGTAAAATACTGATATTCAGCTGCATTCGATTAGACTGGAAGCCGACCCCGACATAGTAGGGAAAAAGCTAGGCAAATGATGATTGTAATGCAAAATTCGTAGCATGGCTACGCATTTCTCTGCTACGAGGCTACGCCGTAGCAATGAGAGTCCGGCCCGCTTCCAGGGCCCTTATTAATGCCATCATTATTCCACTGCGAAAAAAGGATGGTGCTAGCGGCCTTGTATAGCTCCGTCTCTCACTCACACTGGAATAATGGTGGCATTAATACGTCATAATACAGCCCTAGCTTGCTGTAAAGTTAATATTTTTTCAAACGAAACGAGAAAAAAAATGGGGTTATCCCCTAGACACACTGTACGCCTAGTAAATTAGATTCCCGTAACCAATTACCTACCAACAATTGTAATTATTACCTACATAACAAATTGTGACGTATTTTAATGGTAATAGGAAAACCATCCAATTGTGGTCATGTAGCTTTATTGTTTCAATAGTTATATCTGTATTTTGGCTTTTTCCTTATCGGGATGGGTGTAGTTTGACATGAAATGAAATGAAATGAAATGAAATTGTTTATTCTGTAAATAGGATATTGCAATCACTTTTACACGTCATATTAAAAAAAAATAAGAAGAAAATGCTAGATGAGTTCGGCGTTTCCTATCTGACTACTCTGAGAAGAAAGACCGAAACAAACTCAGAGGTCACAGTCTCTTTTAAAGTCCAGACATAATCTTGGTCATGATTAATTCTAATAATATAGCAGCACGGAGTCTGAACTTGTGGCCTTAATCAGTCTATGGCATTCCCACTGCCGGGCCACAGACCTCCTCTCTGTGGAGGGAGTGGGCCGTAATCCATCACGCGGGCCCAGTGCGGGTTGGTAGATGTCACATGCCTTCGAATTTTTGGTTCTAGGACTTGCCGCTTTCCTCTGTGATGATGAAATAATTTACGCAAAGTTAAGGGCCTATCTGGGTTCGTACCTACGACCTACCATTCTTAGGTCGCGGCCTTTACCACTGGACCAGCACTCCTCTTACTGGAATGGAAATAGGCTCGCTCGCTTTTACATGGAACTAGATGTAGAAAATGCTTAGTCCCAACAATTTTTAATGATATACCACTCGATTCAGAAAGTAGCTGTACCACAAAAATGTCTTTTAAAAATAAAATGCGGACGTTTCTTTTTAATACCTTTTGTCAAAGCCTCATAAATGGAGATGCATAGATTTAATTTATATCATACTAGCTTGTGTCTGCCGATGTGATTTGGAATGCTATTACGCAGTTTATAATGTTATTAGCATCACGTAATACACTGGATTTAATCAATATTTACAAACTAGACTTATTCATATTTAGTTACTGACTTGATGTCCGTACGTATTTTTCGGGTGACCACTGAAAATCAGCGCTGTGCTGTGGGTCCCACATGGTACAGAATTATGCTGAGTGGAAGCCTTCTTGTCACAGTCATAACGGTTGGTTTTTTGTATGCACGTGTTTCTGTGACAAATAAACCTGTTTTTGTTTCTAATAGTCAGCCTTTGTGCTGCTGTAAAATGTGCGGTAAATGTATTTTAATTTTTTGTAAGTAATGAAAAAGTATTATACGAGTATAAGACTGTATATGGGAGCGACATCTGCCAACAAAGTAAAAATAATGGAAAAAAATTGTATATCCCAACAATTAAAAGTTATTTAGTTATTTTTTTTTTTTTTTTTTTAAATACACAGCTGGTGAAATGAACTATAGCTACACCACTGTCTAACCCTTAGGGGCTTACAGGCGTGATGTTCTGTTATGGATTATAGGTAATAAATTGTATTCCGAATTTTATGTTTCCGTCTTCATAGTGGTTGGGTGCGTCATTGAGTCACTCACGGAACAGCTTTTTAGTCAGAATACGTTACAAATATTTTCCTTGACAGTAACTCCTAGTCATATTTACCCGCTGAACATCAATCATTTAACCACAAACAAGCAATAAGTAATTAAATTAGACTTTGTAACCGCGGCAAGCGTAGGTTACCGTCTCATCATCTGACTATTAGAGCCTTTCCCAACTATATTGGGGTCGGCTTCCAGTCTAACCGGACGCAGCTGAATACCAGTATTTTACATGAAGACTCAAACTCAAACTCAAAGCATTTATTTCAATTAAACCATTTACAGGCACTTTTGAACTGTCAAGAAGTCGGTCAGTCAGAAATATGAAGCTAGTTGCCCATTCCAAAGCGTAGTAGGTACCTATGGAGAAGAACGGACAAGAAACTCCAAGGACACTCTTTTAAATCAAAAATTTGATACAAAATATTGGATACATCATTCATGTTGAAATTATACATGTGAGAACAATGTAGAAAGACGTGCACGTTTTTAAAAGCGTCCGTAATAAAAAGAAAAAAATAAATAACCATTCAAAAATTTAAAATAAATTAAAATTTGCCATGGCGGCTAAGAGATGACCAGTCCCAACTGACGGCGCCCGTTCACGAACATGACGCATAGATCAGCGACTGCCTAACTAACTTCCACAACCCAGTTACTGGGTAACACGATTCTCCTGTGGTAAGACTGGTTGTCAGACTTTTGGGCTTCTGATTACCCGTAACGACTGTCAGATATCTACGAATGGCAGGCGGGACTATAATAGCGGCTTGACGTGCTTTCCGAGGCCCCTCCGTGCCTCTCAATATGTAAGTGGTAGTCACCCATCCACGAACCAACCGCGGCAAACGTAGCTTAAACTTTGATCGAGCCGTGTAAAGAGGCTAACAACAGCTAAAGCGCGGTCACTGTCAGTCCGACAGTGACCGCGCTTAGAAAAGAAAGAGAAGCGCGATGACACAACGCTGGTATTTTTTTGCAAAATATGAAGCAATTATCTATTTACAAAAAATCTATATTGATTGATCAAAAAAAAAAGGGCGAACACACAGCAACCTTCGCGTTGATTTTCAACTAATGAGTGACTAATTATGGGAATGCAATTGCGTATTCGCGCGACCGGTCCCTTTGGTTAAGACACGGGGTCTCTCGGCAAAAAATTCATTCATTCATTCACTCTCTGACAGACAACGCACAGCCTAAATCGCTAGGTAGGCTATACACATGAAAATTTATAGTATACCAACCAAAGGCCTATTGAGTTAAAAACGATATCCCTGTCGAGCTCGGTAGCGAGACTGGTCCGCCTTCTAGTTAGTCACTTTGGACCAGTATCGCTACCGAACGCGTCAGCGATATCGTTTATAACTGAATAGGCCTTAATTCAACAGATTCAAACCTTCTACTTCTCTCCAACTTTGCAGTGCCCGACAGAGTCCAGAATGACCATGTCTTTATAAAACCTACCACATAAGTTCACATTGTGGAATGCAAATAATCATTGAGTATTGAGGTTTACTGTATTATTTTAATTAGTCAAAAGTGGTCAGACTATTAAATACAAACAATAACCTAATAATAACTTGAGTGATTCATAAAAACACATGCTTTGTATGATTCGCTCTACTGCACTGAATATACCTATTCGCTTATTCACTTAAGAGGTATGAGGAATAGGGCGTAGTTCGCTCCATAGAAAAGGGAGCAACCTCCGACCAGACGGGTCATGTGTCTGGTGGGCTACTGCCCGACGACCGAAGTCGGGACGTTGTATGTTAGTCGCACCTCCATTTATTTAACCATTTATGCACACACATATAAACAGACAAGAATAAAGGAACAGAAAACTACGTACAAAGGCAATGCTTTTTTCTAGAGAAATCTCTTCCAGCAACTACTTCTACTCCTCCTGCCCCCCTCCCCCCCTTCCTTCCCTTCTCCCCCTTTTCTTCTTCTTCTACTTGAACTTTGCTTGCGCGATGCATTTTGTGTGATGTCAGGTCTTTAATGAATAGTTTGCATGTGCCGTTGTAGATGCCGCCACACTCTTAACATTTTCTTAAATACTTAGTGGGTGTACTATCTGGCCATTGGGGTCATTGCTAAGGTGGGGGTTATAATACAAGCATATGTGATGAAATGTGAAGTAATTCTGACAACCAATTTTACCAAGGCGTACCGTGTTACCCAGTAACTGGGTTGGAGAGGTCAGATAGGCAGTCGCTGCATACGGTTAGACTGGAAGCAGACCCCAACGTAGTTGAGAAAAGGTTAGATGACGATGTAGTAAAAATAATGTTGAATATGAAAAAACAGACTAATGAAAACATGGATTGATTGTGTAAAAGATGATTATTAGTCCGCAACATTTTTGTATAATTGAATATGTGGAAGAAACACGCCTAGGTCACGGGTAAAGCATTATGGGCGGAGCGAGAGGGCATGTCAGATTCTTACTGACTAAAACCCACCCGTGTTCCTTCAGTTGCCTATACATTGCCAGGGACCACGGTATCCCTTTCGGACTTTCTCGTAACCCCGGCAGGCATCGGTCCTATCTGACCCCTTCAGTTGTGCTGACATCTCTTTGAGGCGCGCGTGGCACACAACGCGCCGTCGACCCGGGCCTGGTCCTTATCGGACAGCGAGCTACCCATTGCTCACCGTCCGCAAGCCCGCGCCTGCGGTGGCCGGGAATCGGCCTGTGATTCCCGACGCCTAGGGCGTCTTTTGCTACGGCTAGGGACGTGAGAGCGCGAAGTTTGCCTTTCCCTCACGCGTTCCACCTCCTCCTTCGCGAGCATTACTGCTTCGCAGAAGGAGGTGAGAGCCTCCCATGCCCTCGCTCCGTACCATGGTCGCGGGTAAATCTCACAGTACATTCTGAGCACTCTTACACAGTTAGGTTAAAGGGTACCGTCCTTGTTACCACGTGGCAGACGTGGTGGCCTGCCAGCATAGGTTCCGCAAAGCAGCAATAAAATATAGAAACGTTTGTCGCGCTTTAGTTTGACGACCGAAAGTTGTGCCGCGCTAGTGTTCGTCGATCAAAAAATCCGTCGTCCTGTCGTTTGTCGAGAAAACAATCAGTCGCACTAACGTACGTCGAGTTGATGTCCTGTCGCATCACTGACGGCATGTGGTAACTGTCGCCCTAACATTTGTCGCGTATTTGTTTGTCGCAACCATGATGCGGAGTCTATGATTATAGTCACGAAAGAGGCAAATACTGAGTTGACGGCTAATAAAGATACTTAGAAGAAAAATTCATGCATACTGCGTGGCATATTGCGCTGATCCCAAATTAATTGCGACAAGGGCAGGAGAATGTTGATGCAAGCCCTACCGACATAGGTTGTAAGTGTTGTAACTGAATGTTCGAACTACTAGTAGTAGCTAAAAGCTTTCAATACACAGGAAGAGGAATATTCTGGAAATATACACCTTTAGGAAAACAGGCGTTATTTTATATAGGGATGTTGCGGATGCAGTTTTTTTACATCCGCGGATGCGGATACGGATTGTTGATGGCACACATCCGCCGATGCGTACGCGGATGCGGACACGGATGCGGATGCGGATGCGGATGTGGATTCTAAGTTTTTTTAAGGGATCCATCAAGAAGGAAAGGCGAAATTCAATATTTGACTATTTCGTGAAAATGTGACGATTTAGAGCTATATTGATGATTTAAATGATTATAATTTCCATTTTTTGATTATGATTTTACTTATTCACCCTTTTCCACCCATATCTGCATCCGCATTGATTAATGTGGACGCGGAGGTCGAAATAAATATGGATGTTGATGTAAATATCCGCAACATCCCTGATTTTATATAATAATAATCTTTCTTTTACAGATAATGGTAATATTACTATAGATATAGAAGCCGGAGACAACTGTTCTACCAACCGCAGTGAGTACACATTCACGGACGGGCAAGATGTTAGTCTGGCTGTCACATCACAAATGCACATAAACTACGGCTGGTAAGTTCTTCCACGGACCACCATCGGAAGAAGTGTCGCTTGGGAGCTGAAAGTTCACTTGGGACCTCACTCGAAAGCGAACTCATTTGTTTTTAAAGTAAATCATCGCGGATTCACAACGAGACACCGTTCGAATTTCGAAGAGATGCGTTGCTTTCGAAATGTGTGCGGTTAATTGAGTGAGGTTTGATGTGAACTTTAAGCTCTGGCCACACTGAGGCAAATTCCATGCGGGATGAACCCGAAAACTTCACGAAATTAGAATTAACTTTATTTTTACAGGTGGCAACTTATAGATACAACTGGCAGGGCAAGAAATTTGTCTTCCGAATTAAACACTAAAACACATAAAGACAATGAACCACGCGAACCAATTTTACATGTAAGTGAAGCTGTTAAGGCTTCGCCAAATAGAACGCATACTTACTTACAGCGCAGCACACAACGCTAGTGTCGCGGCGTTCCTAGCGCCGGCGCTCTGTTGACAGTAAACTTACGTCATAGTGCAACACAATTCGGCGCTATAGCGTCAGGCTAGCGCTTAAAGCGCGCTAAGTACGCGTTCTATTTGGCGAAACCTTTATAGTTCTTAGACAAAGTACCGTAGCACGGGCACGGCCGGTAGCACGGGCACGGCTGCTTGCACGAGCACGGCTGCTTGCACGAGCACGGCTGCTTGCACGAGCACGGCTGCTTGCACGAGCACGGCTGCTTGCACGAGCACGGCTGCTTGCACGAGCACGGCTGCTTGCACGAGCACGGCTGCTTGCACGAGCACGGCTGCTTGCACGAGCACGGCTGCTTGCACGAGCACGGCTGCTTGCACGGGCACGGCTGCTTGCACGGGCACGGCCGGGAGCATGGGCAACATGTATTACATCTTGCCCATGCTCCCGGCCGTAAATCATCCCTTATTTAAGGGGCATCCCCCTTAAATAACGGATGCGCTTAGGTAGCCCGAGAAACTCAAATTTACTCGTAATGTTGATCAAAATATGATTCACAGACACATTTTTTATTTTTACACTACTGCCCAAAAAGGAATGTAATGTTTTTTAATTGCCTGAACAGATTTGGAAGTATGGGGTATTGTTAGAATCCTTACGTCATCCCGAGTGACATAATTATATTTTTATTATTAAGATTAAACAAACACAACTGCCCTGCCAAACAACGAACTTTAAAGTAAAAAACAAGTTGTATTAGTTAATCTGTATAAAACAAAGCGAAAGGTCACTAATTTACTCACTGATTAAAAAGATAGTTAAAATAAAATTAACATTGCTGTCGAGGAACATCTAAGAGGAAATCTAAGATCAGGAACCCTGAAAAATTTACACTCCTTTTTGGGCAGTCGTGTAATAAAAGTTATAAAAGTTGTTGCTAAAATATATAGAAAAAAAAAAAACTTGTCATTATCTAGCCGTTATGGAAGCAGAAAAGGAAAAAATATATTGGTTTGGAAGTTATGAGCGACGAAACTTCCATATTTCAACACTTATTTTAACTCGTCTTTGGGCGTAAATAAATAACTTATGTAGTGAGAAAATAGCAAAATAGAAGCAAACGTGGATAGATAATTTATTCAATAGTTTAAATAATTTTATTTTGAGTAAATACATCCAGTAGTTTTTTCATAATATCTATACGCCTAAAGATCTGTACATGAAATGTTACGCGCTCGTTTTCGTTATAAATCATCGTCTATATTACTAAATAAATTAATAAAACTTAGATAAATAAATACTCAATAAAAAGTAAATAAATAAAGAATTAGACTAATTAGCATGCATATTAGTCACGCCCAGCAACGAGTTCGAGCCGTCGACTAGTGTACCCTTAAAAGTACCTTATTTTTCTTAATTAATAACTTAATAGCCTCTGAATAACAAAGAAAAACGAGATTTTGCTCGGGATAGCATACTAAAGGAGATTTTTAACCGACTTCTAAAAAAGGAGTGTTTTTTTGTAATGTATGTTCAGGCATAACTCCGTCATATATAAACGGATTTGCAAAATATTTTTTTGTTTGAAAGGGTATGCTCTCGAGGTCATGCCATATACATTTCATTAACTTTGCTTGGGTACTTTTTGAGTTAGAATTAATAATACGTATTTTTCCCGTTTAGTCTATATGGATGATGTTATAATAACTTCCTGTCACTATTATTTACATAGCAGTGGTATTTGAATTTGTGTGTGTGTGATAAGTAGGTACCACAACTAAAAAGTTAAAAAAAAATTAAAAAAAAAAACACTGCAAAGTGAAAAATTACTTTATTTCGGAAGTCGGTGGTAAAAAACAAAAATTCAAAACCGACTTTCGAATTATAGTTATTTTTCTATGTAGTGTTAATTTTTTTTGTAAAAACGTTTTTATTTTCAACTTTGTGTTTTTTTTGGAAGTCGGTTTTTTTTTTTAAACAGTTTTTTTCTAAACGTAAATACCTAACAGCATTGTAATTTTTACGTTTAAAAAATATTTTTTTGTTATTTATTATAATTATTAATACTTTATTTTCAGACATCTGTAGTCGATAAATCTATGGAAGGGATATGGCAGTTTACATTTTATTATTATCAAGGCAATTACAATTTTAAACAAGAAATACCGAGAATAAGTTACGATGGTCAGAAATACATTCAGTCAGTGTGCCAAACGAATGTCAAAATAGGTAAAGAAGCACATAATATACATATTATATATTTTAAAAACAATCACGAACCCGCAGGGTAATTGCGTAACACACATACAATCCCAATGCCATTCATTTTGACAATTCAATCAAATACATTGCCTTATTTTAGTGGTCGAGCAAAAAATTTTTCAAAAATTTCCTTCAAAATTCTTCAAATTGTGATGGAAAGTATGTTACGCAATAAGGGTGGGTGTCCTAATAGAAAATGATCGTCGCGATCATTTATTCAGTTTCCCCAAACAAATGATCGCGTATTCGCGCGACGATGCTTTCTATTAGAACCAGGCCACATTGACCATGCGGCTTAACAAAATCGATCGGTCGCGCGAATACGCGATCGTCGCATTCATATGTCACCAATTTCTTCGAAAATCCTGAAGGCGCCCTTGTATCGGCGCGACGACTCCTTCGGGTTGAGATAAAAAAATGAACGCGAGGGTCGCATGTTCGCGCGACGATCTCTCTGATTAGGACAAAGCCTAATTCTGGGTACGACACATTGGTGAAACGTAACATGAATTGTAACACACATTGAAAAAAAATCGCCTAGTTACCTAAGATGAATTAAATTTGTGAACAACTACAATACGGCCGATGAATCATGACCGGTCCGAACTTTGCGCAGAACGCTGCGCAACATAATTATTTAGGAACCAAATGGTGATATGAGGCGAGTGTGAGAGAGAAAACATGCGCGTAAATTCGAAGAGCCTGTGTTCAGACCGGCCATGAATCGTCGGTCGTACTGTAAATAAAGCCAAGCATTCATGGCAAAAAAATAACTTGGTTGCTGTAACCACGGACTCCGTGGCTGTAACAATGTATATTTTACTTTGTATTTAAAAAAAAATGTAATGTAGCTTCAAAGTTTTGTTTTCATTTTCAAGCTTTTATATATTTCTAGCCTTTACATTTCTACGTTTTATTTAATTCCCTAAACGTTCCATTTTTCGTATTAACATACACTCCGGCCGATGACAGAATGCGTTCCTGACACCCGTTAGTCGAGTAAAAAAAAACAATACGTACGTTTTTTACGAATTTAAACTTTATTAGTCAGGTGTCTGATACGTATACTCTCGGTAGCCGGAATATAGGTACAGCCAAACGCAAATCCGTGGTAACACTTGCACTACGGAAACTGACCTTACTGCTACGACATAAGGGCGCTGCCAATGTCAAACTGATACGACGTTTGTCAACCGCCGCCGTCGCCGGGAAGCCACCGTGACCGAGGATGACGGCGCCGAAGTAGCGATACATACATTTACTATGGCCGCGAGTCCATCGCTAGTTCGTCGCCGTTATCCGGCCGCCGAAGTTTCGAATGGGCAGAACTCAGCCCGAGATTGTAAGCCCACGTACGCACGGACGTAATAAAATCGCGGCGATTTTTTTTCTTGCACTGGATTTTCAACGCTCAGCTTAGGGCCGAGAATTGAAAATCCAACAGTGTGTTTTTTCAACGCCCTGGGACGAGAGTGCGTCCCAACGCGTTGGGTTCTCAAAGATCGGCTCAACACCGAGGGTTTAAAATCCAGTGCACGAAAAAAAATCGCCGCGATTTTATTACGTGCGAACGTGGGCTGACGGGACCATGTGCCGGCAATACAAAACACGTTTGATCTTGTCCACTCACTACCGCCGAACCGCGCCGTTCGTCTGGTTTTTGTTTTGTCTTTAATGCCGAGTTTGGTTGCGGTGGACACGCGATCGCCGTCACCGGGACGTCATGTTCGGTTCGTATAAACTTGTCGGTGACGTGGTGACGGCGGTGGTTGATGTTAACCGCACATCAGGATGTGCGGTTAACTGTAATGTGACTGTATCTTTTGTAAATTGAAGATAGTTCCATTTTCATTCGTAAGTTATAGTTCTTATTATGTTTGTGATGTCCAAGCCAATAAAGCACCATTTTATTTTCAGTTCCAGGGTCAAAAGTCCTTCCTTCAAATGAAATCCGTAAGTTTTTTTTATTAACTGCCTATTTAGACACTGAAAAAGTAGCTACCTTTATACAAAGTCAAAAAATTAGCTAGAGAAACTCAGCAGACGTGATGGTATAGATATCTAAACACGACAAAATTCAAATTAAAAGACTTGATGTTTTTTTTTTGAGTCAATGACCATTGATAGTGTTGAAATGTGAGTTGATAAAATCTGTTTTATCGTATTAAAATATCGATACAGATCATGTCTGTGAAGTTTACACCAAAAAAACAGATATTTTAACTGGCTACATTACCGGCGGTTGATAACCCCAAAAAAAAACAATTTATTTTTGTTTTATCATGTATATCAGTCAGTACCCATCACGTCTGCGAGTTTCGCTAATTAATTTAATTTGACCCTGTATATACACGGTGACATTTGAATCACAGTTTTGCTAGAACAAACGTTGTTCAGACCATGGTCTAAAACCATTCTATAGAATCCAATAAAAAAAACGTCATTAGTTTTTGAAAAAAGACAAAATAGACAAAGTTAAAAACGTCGGGATTATAGTTACTCCCTACAACACAGACACTGCGGCTCGCGTCTCAAAGTAGGTAGTTGCGGTGCGGCGCGCGGCTCACGCACAGAACAAAAAAAAATATGCAGAGCTCATGTCATGTATGTATATAGGACTCAAAAAACTCAAAGGACTCAAGACTCAGAGAACTCATAATAATAAAAATAAAAAACGTACCTAAATCAATATTTTTTGATAAATAAACGTTTACGTCGTCGTAAGTTTTGATAGAATAATAGATAAAAATATTATAATATTAGAGACTAGCATCATAATTAAGAAGATATTTGTTTTGATTTATTTATATTAAAATGATTAAACTTTTTGATTGGAAGTCAAATATACTAAATATATTATATAAATAATTAATTTCCTCATCAATAAATATTAATGTAAAGGAACAATCATACAATATCTACAAAATGACAATATAATATAAAACCAAAATGATGTTTCCTAAAAAAAACATTATTTAGATGACTAATTATTCAACAAAAAGACATAATGTTCTAATAATTACATGTAAGCTATGAAAAGCTGTTGATAAAATAAAAAATAAACGATATAAATACACGACGACAATCAAGCGCAGAGCACGGAATTGCCGCAGAGTAGGGACGACAACATTAAAAGAAAACAGAGCCTGCGAATCTCCATATAAATGTATTCCCCTTTTTTTATTCTTGATTAATGCCTCTAGAGCATTCATTGTTTTTCCTAAAATCAAGGTCTGCTGTAGACACGTCCCTGTTATTTCCTTTTTTTCTGCAACTTATTGGTAAAGAAAATATGACCCTCCAAAAATTACAAAAGTTGCCCCATTTTTACCGCCATGATTAGAGGACTACCAGACAAATTCGAAAAGTTCTCAACATAAAAAAAAAAAATATAGGAACCTAGACATACTCTTTCTTAATTTTTTTTATGTAAAAAATAATTGTATCGGCTCTGTTTACGATGAGAAAAAAGGGGAATACGAAACGTCGATCTCGTCAATTTTTTTTTATGATTTTATCGTTCTGAGCTGCAGTTGGCCCTATCGCACTCTACGGAGGCAGACTTGAGGTAAGACGACGGCAATAGTTTCTTCAAATACCTATTTTTCAAATTCCTCGTAGCCCCTGTTCCCTCTTAATAACATTTTTGGCGTCGAAACTGTATAAATTGGGCGCTACAACTTCTGTCAAGGACTGCCTCCAAAGCCGTCAGTTTGTATACGTCATAAACTCATAAGTGTCGCATTTTGACTATGAATGCGGATGGCTATGAGAGTAAGTAAACATTAAGTATGATAAAATTAATGTCAGACAAGTTTTTCGACAAAAAATTCTGACACACTATAATAAGCTTTTTGCGAGAAAAATACTGTCAACTGACGTTTGAACACATTGATATTTAGCTTCTTGCAACGTTTAGGTAGCTTGTTAAATATAGTTGGAGCCCTGCAGATGATACTTTTGCGCACGAGTGCAGTTTTAGCAGGATATACGCGAATTATGCTCATATCCCTTCTATTACGTGGGACAGCGTTCTGTAAGCGTGGAAATAATTTGGGATTCTCAAACTCAAACTCAAAGCATTTATTTCAATTAAACCATTTACAGCCACTTTTGAATTGTCAAGAAGTCGGTCAGTCAGAAATATGAAGCTAGTTGCCCATTCCAAAGCGTAGTAGGTACCTATGGAGAAGAACGGATTCGCTTTAACAAATTATAATAGTTGCTTACAATTTAGTAAAGTGCACTTTTGTAAAAAATAAACTAACTAATACAATTGGATGGCTAGTCTCCGATGAGATTGGCTGCCATGGCCGAAATTCGGTCTAGAGGACTATTATTATATGCGTCGGGAATCGCAGGCCGATTCCTGGCCACCGTAGGCGCGGGCTTGCGGACGGTGAGCATTGGTAGCTTGCCGTCCGATAAGGACCAGGCCCGGGTCGACGGCGCGTTGTGTTCCACGCGCGCCTCAAAGAGATGTCAGCAACTGAAGGGGTCCGATAGGACCGATGCCTGCTGGGGTTGCGGGATAGTCCGAAAGGGATACCGTGGCCCCTGGCAACGTACAGGCAAATGAAGGAAAACGGGTGGGTTTTAGTCAGTAAGAGTCTGACACGCCCTCCTGCTCCGCCCAGAGCGGGAGAAGTTATTTGATCATTTCCCATAAAAAAAATAAAAAAAGACGGACTATTATTATATTAATGAGTGATATTTTCTATTCCAGCTAAAATGTTCCTCATCATTGCATGTGTTGTTGGTGCAATCCTCTTAACCATCATAATCGCTCAAGCTGCTTACATCATCTTCCTGAAAAATAAAGGTAAGTTCCTCAAAATCACACATACACACATTAAAAAGAAACCCGAAAGCTCCAAAATACTTTTCAGGCAATCTGATGCAGTAGCAGTTATTTTAGTTCAGTCTCAGATTTGATGCCACCAACTGCATCAAACTGCTTGAAAAGAAAGCTTATTTTGATTTTTTTTTTTTCAACGTTGCTCCACACTAGGAATTTCTCCTGTGTCGTGGGTGCGTTTACAAATATTTAAACTCACTTACACAAACAGCCAGACCCGGAACAACTAATTGTAGGTCATACAAATATTTGTTCCGTGCGGGAATCGAATTTGTTGCAGTTGTATTTTTTACTCTTTTTAATTTACAACCTTTTTGTTTTTTGTTATATTTTTGGAATCCTGTCCTCGAGCCCCTTATTTTGATACCCCACATGGTCACAAACAATTTTTTTTTTTTTTTCAAGACTACTTATTGACTGACGTCTCTATAATCCGCCATTTTGATTCACGCCGCTGCTCAACGTGTGTTCTCTCCGAGTACACGTTAGAGCGTTCCTCCGACAGGATATTGGCATACGGACAACGAAACCCCTTAGGCACAAAGTACCTAATCGGGAGTCATTGCCCTCACCCTAGGGTGCACCGTCCCGGAGACTGGCCTTCCCCCCGGACGCATCCATAAGGGAACTCCAGCCCACAGGCACACGGGGAGGTTTCCTGTCCAAGCACCCCAATCGATACACCCCTCATGTGTTAAAATCTTTCCAGCCGTTTGGATGCTTCAAGCATAACAATAATCCCACATACAAAGATACATAGGAATCCGATGTGATGTCATTTTATATGTAGATAAATGACGCCTGAACTCTAGCATCTCACAATTTTCGGAAAACAATTCAATTTCAACTCTTTCGATCTATAAAAAATCTTAGGTCAGAAATCCTAAACTTTTTTTTTTCAGCTCGAAAACTGATCACACTCAACACTCATAACAACCTTTCGAAAAAGACTGAGCCTGTGCCAAATGATACTGGTAAGTTAGTGACGCTAATATTATAAATTAGTTGCACTCCAAGGTTTCACCCGCATTAGTCTCGACCCCGCGGAAATATCGGGATGAAAACTATCCTGTCCTAACCCAGGTCATGGTCTACCCACGTGCTAAAAAACCTGTTTAGCCGTTTTAGCGTGTAAGCGTAACAAACAAACAAACTCACTCTCGCATTTATAATAAATATTATATATTATAAGAGTACTAGCTGATGCCCGCGATTGCGTCTGCGATCCAGGATGAAAAGTAGCCTATGTCCTTTTCCAGGTCATGATCTACCCATGTGCCAAATTTCATTCAAATCCGTTCAGCCGTTTTAAAACAAACAAACAAACGAATTCACTTTCGCATTTATAATATTATATTAGGATTTTAAATGCGAAAGAAACTGGCTGAACAGCCGGTCTATTCTGTAAAAATCTCACCATGTAGACTCACGTGAAATGAGCTTGAAGTGAGCTGTCATCGATTCTAGGGATTGACAATATTGACAGCTTACTTCACCTAAGTCACGGTGAGATTTTGACAGAATGGCAGTACAGGTCGTAATGAAATTTGTGAAAGAGGAACACGTGGACATCCATACTGGGTGTAAAGGTAGTATGTTCTTTAAAAAGCTGCCCTTGACGAAATCCGTCAATCAGGTTTTACGATACAACGGGTCAAATAGATAGCCTTTTCAAAACCCCCTGTATAGCTCTAAGGACGAAAATATCTGCTCATGCTCTTGGTGAAATCCGAAATAGTCTCCGCAATTCTTGATTAACTACATATTTCGTATGTCTATAGCTCGCTACTGCTCCAATCCAGGCCAAAAGATGATGAAAGTAGCCGACCCCGAGGACGATGACAATCGTGATAGTGTTATTTATGAAGCACCGAATATCGAAATATCTGGGAATGGTAAGTGATTATAAATCGCCCATCGAAGCTGAATTTCATAATAATCCTTACCCTTTTTTATTTTTTTGACATTTCTTCTCATAGGTAGTAGGGGTAGTAGTATAAGAAATGACTACTAAATTGTTTGTAAAAATATCACCGTGAAAACAAAGGTGAAGTGATCATCCCTAGCATCAGGTGAAATGACAGGTCATAATAATAATCATAATCAAGGCCTTCAACGGTTGGGTCATGCCGGTTTTGGTGTACTCTTTCGGCATACTTAAATGGACTCAAACCGAACTCGACGCCCTGGACAGGAGGGTCCGTCCACTCCTGACTGCAAACTGGATGCATCACCCACGTTCATCGGTGATGAGACCGTACATCCCACGGAAATGCGGGGGTCGAGGCTTTTTAAATGCGAAGACCCTCCATAACCGCGAGCGAGTGTGCAGCCCCAGCGATTTTTTTTTATTGCCGAAGTGGGTATGCACCGTGATGTGGTCGCAGTGGACAAGGGACTCACCCCGCTCTCCATGGCTAAAGAGAACTGGCGCGGAAACCTGTAGTATTTACTACAGATGGCCGCAAGGAGGTATGGCAAAGCAAGGAGCTTCACGGGCGCTTCTATCGGGCTCTTCATGAGCCCGGTGTAGATTTCCTAGCGTCCGTATCCTAGCTACGTTTTGGTGAACTTTTCGGGGAAACTGAAGGTTTCGTCCGTGCAAATATGAACAAAGTTATCTCGACGAATAACTACCCGATACATATTATGAAGGACGGGGCGGTTGACGTGTGTCGGACATGCCACAGTGCGGGTAAGTCCATCAGACATATTATCTCTGGCTGTTCTCGTCTAGTTAACGGCGAGTATTTGCACAGGCATAACCAAGTGGCCAGGATTATTCACCAGCAACTTGCTTTGAAATATAATCTTGTGGATTCTGAGGTACCGTACTACAGGTATGTGCCTGACCCAGTTCTCGAAAATGACCATGTCACGTTGTACTGGGATCGGTCTATCATTACTGATGGGACTATTGTTGCCAATAAGCCTGATATAGTGGTGATAGACCGATTAGCGCGCCGCGCAATGATAGTTGATGTTCCCATTCCACATGACGAGAACCTCGTGAAAGCTGAGAAAGAGAAACAAATAAAATATATCGACTTAGCACACGAGGTTGTCGACATGTGGGATGTGTGCTCGGCTATCATTGTGCCGATTGTCGTAACGGCCAAAGCCTCGACCAACATCTCTCGAGGGTCTCGTTAGGCGGTTGGATCAAGGGCCTGATTCAGAAGGCAGTACTTCTCGATACGGCTCGTATTGTGAGGAGATTCCTGTCTCTGCAGCCCTAACCACCGGTAGCTTGGACCCTGCTCCCAACACCGGCGGAACACTATTTTTTATATCTTTAAATGTTTTTTATATCGTTTTTAAAACAATATTTAAAAATGTATTTTATATGTTAAATAAAAGAAATCATAATCATTTATTGGTCAGAATATGGTACATTATAATGGTCTTTAGATTAGTCACTTCAAGCTCACTTCACCTGATTCTTTACGGTGAGATTTTACAAAATAGCCTGGCAGTCTATAATGAACTCACGTGTAAACTCACCAAAAGCAGGCCGATAAAACAAAATCTGTCCGTAGTCCATACATTATTTTTCCGTGCTGAAATTGAATGTGCTCTCCCAAAGTCCCAATATCAGCCACTGCACAAATAATAAAAATAAATAAATAAAATAATGCTTAATAATGATAAATAATGCTTTTAAGTATATATTATTTCACTTGCAGCACGAATGCCAATAATGCAACCACCGCAGCCACCAGCAATAACCACTATGCCTCGTGAGTACTCTATATTTATTTGTTTAAATCACTTAGTCAGGGTTAAAAGTTGAAGTGGCGCCGTAGGCAAAGTAAGTAGGTACCGGTCAACTACCCTAACTTTGCCTCGCGTCCTGTTTGCCCGTAATAAAAAAGGTGTAATCTTTTTCATTTTACTTGTATGGCAACCAGAACTTTAATACATTTCTAAAATATTAAAGTTTTAATTGCTATCAAAAAAAAGATATAACATATTTTTCATAATTGGCAAACAGGACGCGGGGCAAAGTTAGGGCAGTTGACGGTACCTTAAACATTGATTCAACCAATTTTTACTCAATTTAAACTTTATTTTATTTTTATTCGGTCGGAACATCCTGCCTTTTCTGTAGAGGATTAAGTGATTTTTACACCGTGTTCCTTATACCTCTATAAATTTTTGACATTTTTATATAAACATTGACATTGTTGAATATAACATACAAAATGTACATTAGTACATTGTAAAGTATTATATTATTTTAATTTTTGTGAATGTGAGGACTATATGGATATATATTTTTTTTTTCTTTCCCATTTAGTTTTAACGATGGTCTGGCAGTTTGAGTAGTTTATGCGGCCTACTTAAATGTCCTTGCTTTGGTATTGTTCGTTGAGTTGAGCTCCGTAAGCCCTGAGTTGAGCTCCACAATTACTGACAAATGCTTACACTGACAGGACAGGTCCACTCAAATCTGTGTGGTTCTTTTCTCAAAAGACCATTTCAGACACTAATCTACATGCTCCTCATATGGCCTGACCAAGATTATGTCTGGACTTTAAAAGAGACTGTGACCTCTGAGTTTGTTTCGGCCTTTCTTCTCAGAATAGTCAGATAGGAAACGCCGAACTGATCTAGCAATTTTTTTTTATTGTTATTTAAAGATATAAGAATAAGATGTCTAAAAGTGATTCCAATATCCTATTTACAGAATAAACAATTTCATTTAATTTCATTGATCGTCTTTGAGATGAGATTGCCACTAGATTTTGACGTTTTAAATTACGGGAATTGGGTCGTTTTATTGTATCACATGCAAGTGACATTCAACCTTAGGGTGGTGACCTATTGTGACCTTTGCTATCAGCATATCGCATTGGCGTTGCATGAGAAAACACAAAAACTACATTAGTAGTTCGTTCGTTCTTACACGGAAGAAGAAGAAAGTTCTAATACAATTTATGTTTGCAGGAACTCCAAGACCAGACCACAACATGAAGATTGGTCCACAGGCGATGCTGGCTAACTTTCAAAGGCCGAAACATGGTTAGCATTATCTTCATCATTTAAAAATCCTTGACCAGTACCTAGTCATAAATCGGCTGAAAAAAAACGACTGTTGTGTGATTTTTTTCAATAACTAACGTTAGATTTCGACTCTGAGGGTTATACTTAATAATAATAATAATAATAATAATAAATCGTTTATTTATAAAAAGGGGCACATTTACAATAAGTAACTTAATAATTAAAATAGAGCACAGTTGCTTATTTGCCTGAACTAGGTTGAACCTGTGTTTCAGGCTAGGAAGTGCATAAATACTTAATGTAATAAATTAACAATGAGTAAATAGTATAAACTAAATTAAAATTAGGTAAATTAAAATAAAATAGCATGTTAAAGTATAAACTAAATTAAAATTAGGTAAATCAAAATAAAATAGCATGTTAACAATTCTATTTGCAGACAAAAAGTAGATCTTCTGTCTGTGCATAATCTATGGCTAGTAAATATTCAAGTATAATTTTTTTACAGCTAAAGTAATTTAATTTATAAATACTAAGTTTTCTATTTAATCTATTGTACAGAAATGGGCCTAAGAATGTAAAAAATCTTTCTACAAAGACATGTTTTGAGGTTGTATTAGATGTGCATACTATATCATTCCGTCTCTTGTTAGTATTGTCAGCAGTGTAGGTAAGCATGGTGTGCTGTTTTAATACTAAGTGCATAATGAAAAGTTGGCGAACAGTCAGCACGTTGCATGATTTATATAGCAGATCTGTGGGAAAGTAAAAGGGATGGAAGTTTGCTACCTTTAAAATTGATCTCTGAGCTCTTTCAAGAGGAAGTAGATTGGTTTTTGGTGCACCACCCCATGAAGTGATGCAGTATTCAATTATAGATTGACATAGGGCCAAATAAACTTGTTTGATTAATTTTGAATCTGCAAATGTTCGCAATTTTTTAAAAACATATATTAATTTGCGCACTCTTTTAACTAGACTTTCAATATGTTTTCTGAAAGACAGTGTGTCGTCCATTATTACCCCGAGGTATTTTATACTGCTCGTTTTGAGGATAAAAGGGCAATTACACATGTTGACTGAACGATTTCCACATTGATGGGCATATAGATGAGGGTTAGTAATGTTAAGTTGAGGCTTGCGCATGGAGAAGTGAATGTATTTTGTCTTGTCAGCATTTAATGTTAGTAAATTGCTTTGAAGCCAATTAGTCACAGTATTAAAACCTAGTTGAGCAATTTCGAACAATTCGCTACTGGTTTTAGCGGAAAATATTAACGCCGTGTCGTCGGCATAGGATATTATTTTGCCGTTTTTAATATTCAGATTACACAAGTCATTAATATAGATCAGGAATAGCGTTGGGCCCAGAATACTTCCCTGGGGAATACCAAAACCAGTACTTTTCTGCTCATCGCTCGTAGTATTATCTATTCTAACACATTGGTATCGGTCATTTAAGTAGTCCACAAATAGTTTCAGCGGCGTTCCCCTTATTCCTATGGCCTCTAATTTGTTTAAAAGAACGGAAACAGACACCGTGTCGAAGGCCTTGGCTAAATCAAGGAAGACTCCCAGGGTCTGGTTACCTTTGCCGAGCTCTTCTGAAATATAATCGGTCAGGGTATGCACCGCATCGGCTGTGGATAGTTTGGCTCTAAAACCAAACTGCGCAGGGGATAAGAACTTATTTTTTTCTAGATAGTTAACTAGTCTACTGTTTATTATTTTCTCTAGTATTTTTGATATTGAGGAGAGTAGCGATATTGGCCTATAATTATTTACTAAGTCTTTACTACCAGATTTAAAGACGGGGATTACAACTGCCTTTTTAAGACAGCTAGGGAAAATTCCTTTGGATAGACAGATTCGAAATATATGCGTTAAGGGAGGTACGAAAATATGCTTAAAGAGTTTTAGGATCTTATTGCTTATATTATCCCATCCAATTGCACAGTCATCTTTTAGTCCAGTAATGATTCTGGTTATTTCGTCTTCGTCAGTGTCCAGCATAGCAAAAGATTTCAGGTTGCAGGAATTGCTTGATTTTTGGAAAGGTGGATGGTCACAATGTTTCGGAATCTGTTCAGCAAGAGTTTTCCCAACATTGACAAAGAATTTATTAACGTTGTTAGCTGACAAGAGTGGTGAAGGATTAGTAAGCAGTAAACTCGAATTTGATTCACGCTGTTTTGACATATTGGTGACGTTTTTAATATGTTTCCAAAGTTGTTTGATATTTTTACTTGCTCTATTTAATTCACTTTTATCGTAGTTATTTTTTAAATTCTTTAGGAGATTGTTGCAGAAGTTCCTGTATCTTTTATAAGTGGTTTGAATGATTAGATTATCAGGGTATCTCTTAGTTCTCTGATGAAGCTTATCTCTGTGTCTTATACACCGAATTAGTCCAGGAGTAATCCAAGGTTTAATATTATAAAGTTTCTTATTCACTGTGGAAACTGTCGTGCTACGTAATATTGCTTGTTGGACAAGTTTTATAAAGTACGATAAAGCCAAATTAGCGTCAGCACTATTGAAAACTGGGCTAAAATCTAGGTTGCATAAATCATATTCGAGTTTATTTGTATTTAATTTGCTTTTGGTCTGGGGACAATTTAGCTTAGGCAGCGTTAAATTTACGGTAAGTAGGACAGCATGATGGTCAGTAATTGTTGCGTTAGTAACAAGCGTAATATATGATAGGCTGGTTTTAATCATCATATGATCGAGACAGGAACCGCTCTGATGAGTAGGCAATATGTGAGCGGGGAGAAAACCGTGGTATGAGCAGATATTAAGATAATCTTGGGTCCCTGTGTCACAGTTTTCGGAGCCAATATTTATATTTAAATCACCTGTTAGTATAACATTTTTAAACGAGTTTAGCGCTTGAAAAATCTGGTTTAAGGAATTGTGAAAAAAATCCAAGTTTCTACCGGAAGGGGACCTATACATAGCGATTATCGCTGTGGATGTACCAATTTTGATAACTAAGCAATTAATCATACAGTCTTGTGGAGTAGGTTCCTCGACTGTTACCTTTAATGATTCCTTAGCAAAGACTACCACACCATCATTTTGATTGTGGTTTCTATTGGTATGCAATAAGTTGTAACCAGGTATTACTGGGAGGTTATCTATGCGGTTAGCCAGCCAGCACTCGGTTAGTACCATTATATCACAATCAAAGTTAAGTCTATGAAGGAAAATTTTAAAGCTATCCATGTTCTTATAAATACTACGAATGTTTTGGGTCAGTACGGTTAGTGACTTTTTATAATCGGAAAAATATTGCCTGTAATCCTCAACGTCACATGTCTTTGAGACAGTTAAAAATGTGTTATCTATGTCGGTAATTAAGTTATTATCCATAACTAAACTAGAAAAATAACAATAATAAATTACGTCTAAAATATACACAAGTATGTGGCGCTCTTAGGCGCCTTCATAATCGATCGAGTTGATGTACCTGTATTCGGCAGCTTTTTTAGCCGGGCAATCTGCGTCTCCCGTCTTGTGGTTGGCTTGTTTTTTAAAGCGCAAACATGTAGCACATTTTGGCGCACCGGCTTTCTTTGCACAGTCTTGGATAGTGTGCCCTTCTTCACCGCAATGTCCACACATAGGGGCAGCAATTTTGCATGTTTTGGCTGCATGACCATACTGCTGGCATTTGTAACATCTTGTTACCAGTGTGAAGTCTCGTACCGGGCAGGATGACCAATTTATAAACAATCTGTCTTGTGTGATGAGGGCCTTACGTATGACGGCTGGAACTTCTATAATAAAGTTGCAAGTCTCAGCATCTTTCCTGCCAGATTTGTGGCTTAGTTTTATAGAGGTCAAAAATGTATCTAGGGATACAGTTGGCAGTTTGTCGGCCAAGTTTTGTTCATAAATACATTTATAAACCTCATTTTCAGCCATTGTTGTAGGAACTCCTATTACTATAATGCGAGGTTTGCGCTTTTTAGGTTCGTCGACGGTAAGCCCTGATGAAGCTAGTTGGACTGTTTGCTTGAGCCTGTCTAGGTCATCTTTGGTCTCAGTGCTGAATTTGAGTCCTCCTTTTCCAATTTTGCGTACGCCTCGTACTTTCAGCTTCATTTCCCTAGGGTATATGATTTTTTGGACCATGTTCTTGGTTTCGTCACTGGTTTTTGAGTGGTCACTGGGATATACTGAATTCATACTAAATATTTCCCGCGTCAAAGTCTCTGATACCGTGTATATTGTTCCACACTGCTAGGAAAAGTTTTTCACATTTCACCACGTTGCCTTTTCGGCCAATTTTCCGCAATTGCATCCAAGTTATCTCGGAATCGTTTTCTAGGCCTGACGCCTCAACGCATCCATCTTCATCACCAGCATTTTCTCCTGCCCTTATCCCAAGATATTTGTGGTCAGCGCAACATGTGTTCTTCTACCATCCTTCTTTATTAGTCGTCATCTCGGTAGTCGCCCCCTTTCTTTTTCTTTTCTTCATGGACAATTCATTTATTCAGTTCGTTTTCTTTCAGAACGTGACATCAGTGTGGCGAACCGACCTCCGCTGCCGTTGCCAAGTCAAGGTCACCCACATCCTGGTCATTTTCAACCAGGTCTTCCTCATCCAGGTCATCCTCATAACAATATGTTTCAAGAAGAGTACGAAGGTAAGTCCAGAAAAAATCATAATAAAATGTTAGTTGGTGTCTCAATTAATTCACAAAGCGACGACACAGACTTCTGAGAGTCTCGCAAGTCGCAAAAAAAGATAATTATTATTACATAACATAACACCACGCATTGTTTCCCTGGAGGGTTGGACAGAGGTGTACTTATAGTACACCCACATTTCGCCAGTTATGTTTAAGTCCCATGTAATAGGGGGTGAGCCTATTGTCATCGACCGGGCACATATGCAGACTCCGGGCTGCTACTGAGAAATTCTAGATGGAAAAACCCAATTACCCTTTGCCCGACTCAGCAATAGCGCTTGCGACCACTAGACCAACGAGACAATATATAATATTTAAATCAAATTCTTATTTATATTTGATCACAGAAATGGAAACTGAAGAAAACACTTATGAACCACCACCTGTCATCAACGCTATGCCACGTGAGTAACTATATTCACTGATAAGTAAAAACCACCTTTACTGTGGTACTGATCAATCTTCATACAGCAGTCAATCATTCAATCAATCAACTTGGCCTATCGCAGTCCATTGCTGGACATAGGCTTATCCCAGGCTGCGCCACAATACCTGGTCCTCCGCCTTCCGCATCCAGTCTGTCCCAACTACCTTTTTAAGGTGTCGGTCCATCTAGCTGGGGGGCGTCCCACACCACGCTTGCCGATACGCGGTTCTTTACTCCTGGACTCGTCTACTCCACCAGCCATCGGTCCTTCGACAAACACGGTCAGCCCACTGCCACTTCAGCTTACTCTGCCGGCTATATATGTCGCTAACTCCAGGTCTTTTCCGGATAACTTCATTACTAATCTTATCCCTCAAAGAAACTCCGAGCATAGCTCGCTCCATACAGCAATGCTATTCTGTAAAAGATCACTTGGAACCTCACTCAAGAACCGCACACAATTTGAAAGCGAACTCATTTGTTTTTAAAGTAAATCATCGCGGATTCACAACGAGACACCGTTCGAATTTCGAAGTGATGTTTAGAGAATTACACTACTGCTATTATCTTATCTAATCTAATCTAACTAGTCTGTATTGTCCCACTGCAAGGCAAAGGCCTACCACTCCCTTTTCCACACAATTCAGTCTATTGCTAGTGTCGGCCAGTCTTTTCAGTAGGAGTCAAGCTCGTCCGCATCTTCATCTCAGTCTGCCGCGATGTCGTCGTGCTTTTAGTGGAACCCAATCGGTGGTTCTCTTACTCATTTATCATCTGACATGCGGCAGAAATGTCCGGCACTAAAGCTTAGCGGCTTTCTGGATAACGTCCGTGAACTTGGTTCTTGCGCGCAGTGTTGAGTTCCTTATACGGTCCGAAATTCGAACCCCCAAGATACTGCGCTCCTTGGCTCGCTGACAAACTTCGAGTTTGGACTTCTGCTGAAGTGCTATTATCTATTTGCATGTAATTCCAGTGAATGTTTGTATTCTGATATATCCTTTAACATTGCAGCTCGACTTCCTATGCCTCCGAAGAAAGTTCCCACAGGCAACCTTTTGGAAGTAAAAGAAAATACACTGAAGATGAGACAAGGTAACAAGCCACGGGTCACACCAAAGCCGCAACAGGCTCGACCCAGTAAGTATATTCTTTATTATCATTATTTCAACCTAGACTATCTTGTTGGTATTTTTGTATCAAGCGTTGCGATCCTCAGATGGTTAGTGATATTAGATTTATCCAAAGAGAACGCAGACAGCTCGACAGCCGCTGCTAGAGACGATACTGTCAACACATACAAAACAAGTGCGTCAGTGAACGTCACCATTTACTCGGATAAAAAGGACGGCCCATGTTAAGTTCTAACAATGCCGTAACAGCTAACTTGCGCTCAGTTGCGCCAAATTCGGACAGGACAATCATTCGTAAAAGTGTCTCTATCTCTAATCTCAGCCGGCGTGCCGATTTCATGCTATTTATTGATTTATTTAATACTTTAAGCACAAAAATGTACAGAGGCTTACTTAATGCCATAGGCATTTTCTACCAGTCAACCTTTGGGTGATGCAGAAACAAACAGTGGTAGGTGCAATTACGAGACATTGAGGATTTAAAAAAAGTAAATATGAAGATACACATTTATACATAATACAAACTATAAATGTAATATATATGCATAATTATATATAAATATAAGCACAAATAAATATACATAAATATACGAATGTACTAAAACAAATAAGACAAACAACGGGAAAACATTACCATTGTGATGATACTGCCAGCTTCTTACGAATGTGCTCGCGAACTTTAACTTTAAAGGATAATCGGTTGGTTGCAATCCTGATTTCCTGGGGGAGCGCATTCTACAGAGAGATACGACTGAACGAAAAAGGAAAAACGATTGAAGAACGCGATTATTTGATGACCGTAGATTTTGACTGTGGTTGTCACAAATGTACTAAAAGTCCCTGCTAGATAACTAGGGGAAGTGGGAGAGTCAAGAAATTAAAACAAGGTGGTTAGCGCCCTTTGCTCTCTGCGCTGGCGTATGGGCAACCACTTTAGAAGCGACCGGTGCTCTGTGGATTTATGCATCAGGGAATTCTCAGTGGCAACCCTATTGGTTTTATATCTTTACCACGTCGCTTTTTTGACCAACTTTTTCGATATCTAGCTATTGAGAGTTTATCGAGGACTTCAGAACCCAGGCATTAATTACGTTTTCTTCAAACATCAGTTCGATATTCGAACGGTGTCTCGTTGTGAATCCGCGAAGATTTACTTTAAAAACAAATGAGAACGAAATGGCTTTCGAATTGTGTGCGCTCACTTGAGTGAGATTGGCCATTGTCCCAAGTGAACTCTACAGAATAGCACTGCTATTAATAAAAATATCTATAACATTTCTGAAATAAAATATTTTCTTTCACAGATATCATGAATGCCAATGAATTCGAGCAGGCTCTCAGGAGAAGGAACAATGGTAAGTATCCTTTTTCAATTTAAAGTTTCATAGTTCATTGGATTTTGCACACAACTTCTATTCTGTATAACTTTTCTATTGTCGAAGTTTATGTTTTTTGTGTTTTTTTTTTATGTCTTTGACATTTCTCGGGACCCTAGGGTCCCGGACCTTTGGAAGGCGTACGAGGGGCCGAAGCCAACTCGCACAAGCCCGTTAGACGTGTTTAATGAAACGAGGCACCATTATTATTATTAACTTCGTACACATTCAATCCTTGGTTTGACCTGCTATGATGGGTTTGTATCTACCATATGTTCCTATACTCAGCGGTTTGTCAATAGATAATCAATAGTAATAGTTTTGGATACTCTCACCATGTAGGGTTAACCATTTCGCTGTCCCATGGACCACATAAGGTTCAGGGCAATATGTTTAACTATTGTGTTTGCTTTGCGGACAGCGACGTAAGTGTGGCTCTTCAACTATTAATAAGCAAACCATTCTAATCACGTATATTAGCATGCCTTGTTTTGTCAAAACAAACCTATTTTTAATTATATATTTTACAGATACAATGCCAAAACCCAATCCAGGACACATGTCGCCAATGCAGCAAGAACAAGCTTTGAGAAGAAGGCCAAAAGGTAAAGAGATTAAATAACACTTGAAAAACCTGTAGTATTAAGGCAATGGTCTCTTCCCAAAGCAGAGGCTATGAAAATTATCTTAGCGGATTAGTCTCGCTTAACAAACAAAGAATGTGTTTAAAGCTGTAGTTTCGAATATGGTGCCGGAAAGGAATGTGTTAAAGACATCATTGTTCCAGTCCGAACCGTAAAGGATAAACAGCGCTATCTCTTTTTCGATTACCTACTCAAAATCAAAAGTCATTTAGTCAAACTAAGCTGAGAACCAGCACTTTTCAAAAGTCAAAATTATATAAGACAGAAAACCCAAAACAACCCTCACTAGTTCCTTGTGCTTTAGCTGGGAAGAAGAAGTGGCGCACAAACTCCTAAGCAGCACAGTTCAGTTACAAAAACTTAATTCATACTCAGAATAATATGCAAAGTAACTAGCAAAGTATATCAAAAGTATGTCAATTAGCAAAAGCAAACAAAAACAATGAAAACTATATTGAAGCAAAAAAAATAAACGTAAAACTAAAAACGTAACAGTACTTATATATTAGCTATACAATCTTATTGCATAGTAATTACATGACGTTTATTTTCCCGTCTACGTCCCCCAGAAACAACGTAGGATCTAATACCCATTTTGAATGAGTTCCTAAATAAAAGCACGCTGATGGATTTTTAATTTTAGGGCCTGAACCGAGCGTTGAAAATCAATCAGAGCGCTTTAATTTTGATATTCATTTCGGTGTTGCCTTGTGTTAGTATAAAGGCATAAGCCTGCGTAGTTGCATTCCGTTTACTACACATTCGATTCAGCTATCGTTTCCTAGAAGAGCGGTGTCCATCACGTAACGGCCGCAGTGACAGCTGTCATAAAAATCTGTCAAAAATACTCTCTAGGAAAACATACCAACTTACTTTCATGAATAAAATTTCAGTGACGTCATTCGCCGGTAAATTGAAGACGCTATGTGACGGTCACCGGTCTTCTAGGAAACCGTAGCATTATTAAGCCATACTATCAATAACGCCATCAGACCATTTTGTCCGTGCGCTATCCTTATGACGCTCGTTTGTTCTCTGAATGCCTTTGGCTTGCAATGGGAAGGACTTAAGAGGTATTTTATGACAATCGCATGAATATGCTGAAAAATTCTTAATTAAAATAAAACATCTTTCACAGGTGATGCCCAGACCAACGAACTTGAAGAGGCTTTAAGGAGGAGAAATAATGGTAAGAATACTTAAATAATACAAGTCTTACTACTCACCCACTCCCACCTACTCACTACTCACTTGTATAATTATCACTTGATTCAAAAACCTTGAAGAAAAACATCGTGAGGAAACCCGACGAGCATGGGCGGCATAAAAACTCTGACACTAGTCGCTAACCACACGAACATTTTGAACTTTAGGAATTACCCCAGTGCACCTGATTAAGTTTTTTACGAGATATACATAGAATGAGTGAATAGAGAAATTATTAAGGCAGTAATTACACTATTTATTAGCCCTTAACGGACAGAAGCTTCCCTTCCGAAGCTTCTGTCCTGTTCAAATTCATATTCAAAAGTAATTTATTCAATAGGCTAGGCTGAGAACCAACACTTTTCAAACGTCAAAATTACATTAGACAGTCCCCCAAAAACGCCCGCCCTTCACCACTTCCTAGTGCTTTAGCTGGGAAGAAGTTGATGTTGTGGGACACAACAGGCTCATAATAATAATAAATTTCCCTTCATTGAACAAAAATGCCTTTCGAAAAGATCATCATCAGCCTGCAGCAGTCCGCTGTTGGACATAGGCCTCTTCAATTGCACGCCATTCAGCTCGATTCTCGGCAATTCTCATCCAACTGTTACTATAGGGCCTACCGCTTAACTGAGACGTTTCCTGAGATAGCTACACGGTGCGGGAGGGGTGACAGTCGTCACAAGTAGACGAATCACTGAGCTCTCGCATCACGTCACCACACCCCGCCCGCACCGCGCAGAACAGCTACCTCAGGGAACGTCTCAGTTAACCGGTTTGGCTATAGCCACCCTGCGAAGATCGTCGCTCCACTTAGCCTGAGGGCGTCCTACCTGGCTAGCGGAAGGTGAGCAATGGGTAGCTCGCCATCCGATAAGGACCAGGCCCGGGTCGACGGCGCGTTGTGTTCCACGCGCGCCTCAAACAGATGTCAGCACAACTGAAGGGGTCCGATAGGACCGATGCCTGCCGGAGTTGCGGGAAAGTCCGAAAGGTATACCGTGGCCCCTGGAAACGTACAGGCAACTGAAGGAACACGGGTGGGTTTTAGTCAGTAAGAGTCTGACACGCCTTCCCGGTCAACCCAGAGTGGGAGAAGTTATTTACGTTCTTACGTTTTCCGATTGTTTTTCGAAAAGATTTATATGATCTGAATATGTAATGGAGAAATACTTTTCATAAAAAATGATACCTACTTTAATAAACCACGATTATAGCATGACACCCAAATAAACGATAATAGTCCCGTGTCACTAAAAGAGATACATAATATGTATACATTTTATAGGCAGCTGATCGCTGAATGTTCACGCTGCCAGCGAGAACTCTCTGTCCACTAGTTTGTCGCAGCGACTAGAACTATCAAAGAAAATACTCGCTCAACGATACTCGCTTGGCGGGCAGAGCACTCGCTGAGAGACTCTCACTAGGTAGTGACTGGGCAGTCACTCTACTCGTCGCTCATAACCCAGTGACTAGCTCTATTCGCTTTTCGCTAATCGTCGCCTTGGGAAGAGGTGGCTCATGCTATATAGATAACGAGCTACGCCCCGCGATTTCACCCGCATAAGTATCGATTCCGTGGGAATATCGGGATAAAAAGTACCCTATGTCCTAACCCAGGTCATGTGCCAAATTTCATCTAAATCCGTTTAGCAGTTCTGACTTTACTTTGACTAAGAAAGCATCGTATAAAGTACGGTTAGATTACGGTTTAAGAATCTTGCTCTCATATAATATATAATCAGCCTATAATGTTTCCACTGCTGGGGCGCAGACCTCACAGTGAGTAGGAGTGGGCTGTAATCCACCACGCGGGCCGAGTGCGGGTTGGTAGATGTCACATGTCTTCGAATTTTCGGTTCTAGGACATGCTGATTTCCTCACGATGTTTTCCGTCACCGTTTTGAGAGCAGCGGTCATGAAATAATTTATACAGAGTAAAACGCCTGTCTGGGGTCGAACCTACGACTTACAACTCGTGAGTCGGGGCTGTTGCCACCACTGCTGTCAATCTTGCTCTTAGTACCCGATGCTTTTTTCTTTTTCTTACAGTTATGCAGGTGCCAATTGTGTCAATTCCTGATCCATCTTCGAGAGGATCACCAAAGCCCCGTGAGTATTCATTTTCTTTAGTAGTTGAACAATAGTGTTATTTTCTAAACATCACTTCGAAATTCGAACGGTGTCTCGTTGAGAATCCGCGACGATTTACTTTAAAAACAAATGAGTTCGCTTTCGAATTGTGTGCGCTCATTTGAGTGAGGTACCAAGTGAACTTTACAGAATAGCATTACTAGTGGGCAAAAGTTATATTTTAACACTGTTTTGTGCAAATAAGTGATTTATTTATTTAATTGAAATAATTAATTACTTTTCAAATTGAACTTATTTTATTACAGGACCACCTGCACTTAAATCAAAGCCGAGGGGACCACCAGTCCATCAGCCAGTGCAAGAAGGTAAAATATTAACACCTTAATAATACCCTCAGCACTCATTAAGTGGACGTCCTTTGAATTTTCGAAAAATTTGTAACAAGTGTCTTTCATTTCCGCATAGTAAATGTATAGGAGAACGTGTGCCTTAAACACAGCGCTTGTACCGAGCAGAATACTCAATATATAGATACTTTTGTATACACAATGTTCCAGACACTGTGTGACAAAAAAGCACACGCGCTGGAGTAGCTTCATCATATACATTAAGTAACATCACGCTTGACAAAATCCCCAAAGAAGTAAGCAGAGGTTAGGTACATGACACCCAAGCTGATTCAGTTATGTGATAAGTAGGTAAGTCCCATGTAATAATGGGAATGGGAGAGCCTATTTCCATCACCTGGGTAGGATTTTAGACCCCGGGCTGCTGATATGGTTTTTTTTTAATGGGAAAACACAATTACATTTTGCCCGATTTCCCACACATGCAGCAGTAAGTTAGCTCTTGTAACCACAGCACCAACAAGGAATAGTGTTGATGCTAATCCATACTAAACTAATAATTTTAAATGCGAAATTAACTCTGTCCGTCAGTCTGTTATCCTTTCATGCCTTAACGGCTTAACAGATTTCGATGAAATTCGGCACATAGGTAGACCATGACCTTGTTTAGGATATAGGATACTTTTCATACCGTTAGTACTTTCCCGTACGATAATTTCCGACCTCCATACGAGCGAGCAGCGAGCAAAAGGTAGTCATAAATACTTTAAATATTACTGTTTTCATTTTCAGAAATCTATTACAATGAAAATCAAGCATCTTCAGATGAGGAATGGACGTACGAGCCTCTGAAGCCTTTGAAAAGTTATGACTCAAATATATACAATGTATAAGACCTTATTTTAGGGAAAATAGGGTTTAAATTTGAATATTAAAGGCTTATACTGAACTAGCCTGTAGCTGTTCCACTGCACTCAATGTGTGTTAGCGATTCAGAGTACAGTTTACAAGTTCAGTTCACGATTGTCAATATGTTTTCTGTCACAGTAAATATAAGTAAGCGAAGATTAACTTAGTACTGACATATAGTTATACAAGGTTCTTTAGACGCTTGGCCAAAGTCAGAACTAATACCGCCATCTTGTTTTTCAATACATTTCACAAAACAATGAGGGTTTTCATGAAAATTCACGTCACCAGTTGGCGCCACTTGACAAGAGGTCTTCTGTTTCGACAAAATCAATCAATCTGCCTAGCCTTTTCCCAGCTATATTGAGGTCGGCTTCCAGTCTAACCGGATGCAGCTGAATACCAGTATTTTACATGGAGCAACTGCGTATCTGACCTCCACAACCCAGTAACTGGGTTATACGATACCCCGTGGTAAGACTGGTTGTCAGACTTTCGGGCTTCTGACGACCCGTAACGACTGTCAAAGATCCACGAATGACAGCCAGGACCAACGGTTTAACGTTCTTTCCGAGCCTCGGAGGAGTCTCGGTATGTAAAGATGGTCACCCATCCACAGACCAACCCCGGCAAGCGTAGCTTTACCTGACGGATAGACCAGTGCGGCAGTTATTACTTAGCCATGAGCTCCTCCTTATATTTCAATAATGAATATAAAATATATAATTATGATGACGTTCATCATTCGTTTCATTCGTTCGTTCATCATTTAGTCCCGACTAAAGAAAATCTAAGCGCTTTGACGCTTTTGACAGGAGTTAAAAACCTGGCGTCTCGATGCTGCTACGTAGTGAACGTCATTTCAGAAAACCCTCATTGCACAAATTGCACAACAATTTCCCCCTGTTAACGTAATTCGAGCGCCGAAGTCCTTGGAGCCGTAACGATTATGACATGACAGTTACTCATTCACTCACAAAAGGTACGAGGCCCTAGTGTGAGTTTCTTTCGATGGGCCCTTCACTGGTGAAGGCCGGCCGGCTGCCAATCGGAGCGCCGAACGCGGTCAATGCGTAAAGTCGAATTAGGTAAAAGAAACTCACACTAGGGCCTCTGCTTGCGAACACACATAGGTACTTTAAGGTCGCATGTCGCTAAAAAAAAACTAACCCGATTTATTTCGGGTCGGCACAACATGTCGAAAATCGAACTGCAACGTGCAGTTTACATTTAAAAATTGCTTTTCTGAAAATGTGACCTTATGGATTTTTCAATAAAAATATACCATCGATTTATTACTTTTAATTAAATAGGGAGTTAAGAAATAATATTTTTTTACTAAAATTACGGTTTCCCAGAAGTACGGTGGCAATCATATTATAACGGCTGTCATGAAATCTGTCATTTTCACTAGTATTTGACATTCAATCATTCAATCGTTCAAGCGTTTTCCCCACTATATTGGAGTCGGCTTCCAGTCTAACCGGATGCAGCTGAGTACCCGTAGTAGCTGTATTTGACATTAAGGTATCAAAACGCTCTCTATTAGGACAGCCGTTATTGTATGACCGTTCACTGCTTTCTTAGAAACCATCTTTAGACTTATTTTTTGTAAATTCACAAATTTTAAGAAGTATAAATTAAAGCATTCTAAATTTAGTTGTATCATAATAATTTAGGTACCAAATAAGATTATTCGACATCATCATTCAGTATTAAGGAAATAAAAATGTAAGATATTTTATGTAAATAGTTTATTTATGACATTATAATTGTACCTAAGTAGTTGTGAAATAAAAATAAAATGACATTACTTTAATCAAGTAAGTATATAAACAGGTATTTTCTTTGAATAGGTCAAAATTGTATTAAGTATTACTAAGATGTAAAATAAAATAAAAAGATTGAAAACTTGCTTTAGGTTGTTGCCTTTTCTATTATTTTAGACTTATATTTCTATTTATTTTCCTTATCTACGACTGGACTACCTATACTGACTTACCTCCGGCGAGCCCTGTGGTACAACTCTGTAAAGTTCACTCGGAACCTCACTCAAGTGAGCGCACACATGTCGAAAGCGAAATCATTTTTTTTTTTTATAAATTAACGCGAATTCACAACAAGAAACCATTCGAATTTCAAAGTGATGTTTAGATAATAATCCTTCTTTTTATAAAAATTTTTAGTGGGCACCCAAAAAAGACGTACCTACGGAAATCAAGTCCGGTTCAGTTACTTATAAATAATAAACAGTAACAGAAGAAGACAATCTTCTGTTCCTGTTTATTATTTACAAATAACCCAGCAGAGCATCATGCTGAGTAGAAGCCTTCTTGTCACAGTCATGACGTGCAGCTGCTGACTGTTTCTGTTTTATGCTCTTTTTTTTTCATATGTTTTGTTTTCTAGTCTTAATAAAAAAAAAATATATCAATTAACACGAGATAAATACAAATCACAATATAAAATAAATACAATGTCAAATTAAAATTAAAATTTAAAATGAATCGGAAAATAATAATAAAAAATACAAATAAAATTAAAATTATATGGCAAATTTTGGATAAAAATAATAACATAATCTCTTTAGTACGCGCGCGACGGCTGTACTTATTTAACTCTCATCCTGTTATAAGAGTTAAATAAGGGGATGAAATTGAATGACCACCAAAAAAACAATCGTTACCCTAAACAGCCTCATCCAAAAAAAAAAAATATATGTACAAATAAATGAAACCTGTCCCAAAATCTTTCGGGCTATTTAAGTCATGCCTGCACTACTAAAACTTTTCATAACCCAAAAAGGCCACGCGTGCACCAAATTTTAACTAGCAAAGTTTTGTGTCATTACTACCCAAATATATGTGTTTTAATGTTGGTTGTTTGAAGACTCATTTATCACTAAGATTAAGTTTTTTGAAGATCCACTCTTCATTAAAATTTTAAAATTACACTAAGGACTGCCTTATTAAGTTTTAAGTTTATTTGTATGTAGAAATAAAACATGTTGTTTATAAACTAATGTTTTTTTTTTTGTGGCCTTTATTTTATTGAAAGCTCTAAGAAGCTCAGCCTTTAGTAAACATTTTACGGTAGTATCGGTGAACCTTTAGAACTTCATTTATATTTTTTGGGTAAACAATGATTTTTGTATATTAATTTACTTTATTAGGATAAAATTGTGTAACATATTTGGATGAAATTTTTAAATAAAATGCGAGTACATATTTGGTGCATGCGTGGCCTTTTTGGGTAGCTCAGCGATTATTCTGAAGATACTTGCCTTTTTTAGGTTAGCAGACTTTACGTTTTTTGGTGATAATTTCATATTAAAATGGAGATCGCAGTAGGTTACCCTGTAATGATAGATGTAAAAGGGAAAATAAGTAAAATAATTAATTATTATATTTATTTATTTATTTATATATTATAATAAATGAAGTATCGTGAGATTCTGAATCGGAGGAAAAATGTTCATTATACTCGTAATATTTACAACTCAAAAACTGATAACTCCTGTTTTCTGACCGAAATATTACAGTTTATTTTTGTACACTTTTACCCAGCGTTCTTTCATAATTTCTAGAGATTTGCTTAAAAATAATCACATATAAATAGTTTATTTTTACAATATATTTACACAATTGGGTTGAGAACGCCAGCCAGTCTATACAGAAAAAATCTCAGTAAAAACTAAGGTGAACTAAGCTGTCATTTCACCTGATGCTAGGGATTGACACTTTTGACAGACAGCTCATTTCACCAAAGTTTTTACGGTGAGATTGATACAAAATAGGTCGGAAGATCTCAGTTGCTCCAAAATAAAAAATGTATTCAGCCAGTGTTTGAAATTCCCCAAAATGTTTGTGAAAAAAGCCTAGGTTCTAATTGATACCAGTAGCATTGCAGCTTTGCTTGCTACCCTAGAGACTGATCAATTTCGCATATGCCAGTAATTATATCGGCACCTCAAAGTGACGCGGCTTGGCGGCAGAAATCAACAGTTATGAAGTAAATCAAGCAAGGCAAGCCTTTGCCCAACTATTTCAGTGTTGACTTCCAGTCTAATCGGATACAGCTGAATACCAGTATTTTTCATGGAGCGACTGCCCATCTGACCTCTAAAACCCAGTTACAGGGTAACACGTTACCCCCTGGTTGTCTGACTTTTGGACTACCCGTAACGACGGTCAAGATCTACGAATGACACCGGGAGCAACGACTTAACGTGCTTTCCGAGAAACAGGAGTCGCGGCATGTTATGGATCACGAGCCGAGCGCGGCAAGCGTAGCTTGACATTCGATCGACTCGTGCGGCAGCCACGAGCCCCACAAACAGTTATGATACTTAATTAATTTATTGATTTCTTACATCATATTATCATAAGGTATATTAGAAAAATTATTGAGGTATTTACTCGTTGGCTCCAGCTTCTCATATTGCCAATCAACATCGGACAATCGTGACTCTGTGAAAAGAATACAATTTTGTTACTATAATGCCAATTTTTTTCTTTCTTTCTTTCTTTAGCTTGTAGTAGTAAAACGGGATCAGCACCAAAACGTGACACTTGCAATGACAATGCTTTTCATTTTGACAATTCGACCATATAGGGTCACATTAAATTGATTAGCGAAACCCCGCTGACGTGATGGATATAGATATCTAAACATGATAAAAACAAAAAAGTTATTTATTTGACGAGTTTTTTTTTGGAGTCACCAACCGCATGCAGTCACTCCACCACACATATCAGCTTAAATAAAAAACATTTTTTTGAAACGTATACGATTTTTTTGTAAACTTCACAGACGTGATAAAAACTAAAAATCAGATTTTCTCAACTCCAACACCTTCATTACAAGCGGTCGTTGACCCAAAAATCATCAAATCATTTTTATTTTATCGTATTTAGATATTGATTCTCATCTCGTCTGCGGAGTTTCGCTAGGTAGTTTAATTAGCCCCTGTATACATTGTATTGGCATAATG
The DNA here is from genome assembly GCA_949128155.2 of Xanthia icteritia. Taxonomy (NCBI): domain Eukaryota; kingdom Metazoa; phylum Arthropoda; class Insecta; order Lepidoptera; family Noctuidae; genus Xanthia; species Xanthia icteritia. Next base: position 6,207,291 of record OX421959.2, on the reverse strand, counting down.
ATGCAGAAGCATAAATATATTAACACGCCAGTTTTAAATAATAAATCTATGTGCGGAGGAATGAGGAAAATGTCGTGAGGCATGCTTTGAGTTTGAATGTGGAACAGTGGATGACTTTATCTATAACATTTTTTTTGGTGGCATCAAATCTGAGATTGAACTAAAATAACTGCTACGAAATACATCATACTGCATGCTTGTGAGCTTGTCTTGAACCTTTATTTGCAATCGTTTTTTTTTAATATGTATTTAATACTTGCTTCTTTGACATCGTCCGCGAGCGTATAATCATCCTTAAGAATTGGGCTATTCAATGCAAAAATATTTTTTCAAATCTGACTGATCGTTCCGGAGATTACCCCCTACATACAAACTTACAAACATAAACAATTTTTACCTCTTTATAATATCAGTATAGACTAGCTGCGCCCCGTTTCATCAACATAAGTCTCAATCCCGTGAAAATATCGGGATAAAAGGTATTCTAAGTCCTTCTCCAGGTCATGGTCTACCCATGTGCCAAATTTCATCTTAATTCGTTCAGCCGTTTTAGCGTGAAACCGTAACAAACAAACAAACTCACTTTCGCATTGATAATATTAGTTACGATTTATCAGCGTGATAAGCAATACGTGGTAGGTATAAGAAAATAATGTTACAAACCTGATTGCCGACAAGGGACAGGCGGTGGGAAAACAGGCAATTTTTTGGGATGCAGAAGTGGAGCTGGTTCTGTAAATATAAAATAATTTCCTTATTTACAATAAATATTAAATAAAATAACAAATTAACATAATTATATATTATGCCATTATTGACGCAAATCAACTGACGGGAAAATAATAAGTAATCACTTTAATTGCCTAGTCACTCCTATAAAAGAGTGACTACGGACTAGGCAGATACCAACAAATAAACAAAACAAAAGTAAAAATTACTAATACAATTAGAAAAAGGTTTTATTTTGGATTTTTTTGGAATACAAGTTAACATTTGCCTCGTTGGTCTAATGGTCGCAAGCGCTACTGCTGTGAAAGAAATAAAGAAAGAAAAAGTATTTATTGAGACAAGCACAGGAGATGAGGCTGTGCATGAGGTCTTAGGTTCAATTCCCTGATCGGACAAACTGTTATTGGGTTTTTTCCATCTGGAATTCCTCAGTAGCAGTCCGGAGTCTGAATTTGTCCGGTTGATGGCAATAGGAAAGAAGAAGAAGAAGAAATACAGCCGTGGTGTTATATTACAAGTTAACATAGAAATATCAGTAAGCTAAATCAAATAGATACTCCTTAGCCTTTCCCAAGAAAATGAACGTTTGTCAACTGATTCCATTGACTGCTGTCATTTCTGACAGCTAATCACAACAAGCTCTATTAGTAGTTTTGTTTTTACTTAAAATAGGTACTAAACAAGTAAAATCTATTCTATATCTAAGTGCTTGTTTTCCACTTAAACGTAAAATAAGATGATTTCACAATGACTAGTACTATTGAAAATATAAAATGTTTCAAGTTGTATCGTCTATATAGTACCTTTATGTCTGGGTATTACGGTCATTTTTCAAGAAAGCCTGGTCTACAATTCAGCGACTAACTGGAGATCCACCGGGACCCGTCAATCAATGCAACGTTACAGCCAACCAAATAGCCCAGCAACTGTTACTCAACGACAAACCCCCATAGAGACTACCAAGAGCCCAGAGATCTGCAAATCCAACTGGAAACTCCACCGAAATCAGTAAGCCGTTCACACTCACGGACATTATTGTGGGCACTAAAAATCGCTAAAGCGGCTGGTGTCGACGACCTTACGGTGGAACAGATCAAAAACCTAGGGCTGTATGTGTACTGTAAAAAATCCCAAACTCTTGAGGAAGACCAAAGTCGTAGCGCTGCCTAAACCTGCTAAACCCTCTGATGCCCAAAAAGCTATCGGCCGATATCTCTGTTATGTCACACATATAAGCCGTCTGAAAGACTTCTAAATCGCCTCACAGCAGCAATTGAACTAGAACTAATTCCTGAGCAGGCTGGCTTCAGGCCAGGCAAGTCATGCTCCAGTCAAGTGCTGCGACTAACACAATATTTAGAGGATGGCTTCGTAGCCATCCTCTGGCAACTCGCCTGGCTCATCCTTTGGCCTCGTGGCCAACAGAGTCACTGGTGTCGTATTCGTTGACCTGTCAGCAGCTTACGATACTATAAACATCAGAAAGTTACTCTAGAAAGTAAACAGCTTTACCAATGATCAAGGTTTCGTGCATATATTGAGTGAACTCCTGCACAACCGCCACTTCCAGGTATTTTTTCAGTCAGCTAAGAGCAAATGGCGACAAAAAAAAACGGACTCCCTCAAGGCAGTGTGTTGGCGCCAATACTTTTTAACATCTATACAAACGACCAGCCTATCACCCAACACACTGAGCGCTTCCTGTACGTGGATGACCTGGCTTTGGCAGCTCAGTCAGCAACTTTCGGCGATGTTGATCATAAATTGTCACTGGCACTAGATTCGCTGGGAAAATACTATGACAGTAATGCCCTCAGATCAAACCCGTCCAAAACACAATCTTGCGCTTTCCACCTCCGCAACAGACACTCTAATAGAACGCTTAATATCACGTGGCGAGGAACAAAGATAGAACACTGTTCAAATCCTAAATACCTTGACAGAGCCTGAACCTATAAGTCACAGTGTTACAAAATAAAACAGACGGTCAGGACCCGAAACAACCTGCTTTGTTGCCTTATTTTCACCAACTAGGGTGCAGCACCCGATGTTCTTCGCAACACTGGCATGTCTTTATGCTTCTCTGCTGGCGAATTCGCATGCCCAGTGTGGCACCGATCCGCTCACGCAAATCAAGTCGACATTGCCCTGAACGAGACGTGTCGAATTATATCGGGATGCTTTAAACCGACCCCGCTCCACAAGCTTTATCCGTTGGTCGGAATTGCACCACCTGTCGTTCGAAGGGAAGTCGCATGCGCGCTTGAGAAACATAAGCAAGAAGCCGATTCCCGGCACCCCCTCTACGAACACACAGCAGCACCGGATAGACTTAATGATAGCAATCAATCGACTGCGGACCCTGGTGGGCCGCTGCAAGCGCAATCTAACAAAATGGGGGATAATAGATCCCACAGATAACCAGTGCGAATGCGGTGCTCCTGACTAAACCACGTCCAATATGCTGGAGTATCCAAAGTGTCCACACACCTGCACTTCTGAGGACCTAAAAAATGCCACTGATGCTGCGATTGGCGGGGCCACCTACTGGGCCCAACTCGTTTAACATAATAAATGTGTACCATCGACTCGAAGAGGAAGAAGTTATTTTTCCAAAAACAAATATAAACAAATATTTGTTTACATGTTTGGAAACTAAGTCGCGAACGCAGTATAGTTAAGGTACCTATGCATACATACCTATTCTGTGTACGGGGTGAAATGCTGGGGCCTTCTTCGGTGGCGGTGGCGGCGACGGCGGTAAACGTGGTAGAGGTTCTACAATAATAAATAACATACATTTTACAAAAATAATTATAAGTAGTTAGGTACTTAATATATTTGTGTGAAAAATGTTATATATTGAAAACCTTTTGCAACTCAATGACTGCAGTATAGTGATGTTTAGAACACTTCGAAATTCGAACGGTGTCTCGTTGTGAATTTTAAAAACAAATGAGTTCGCTTTCGAATTGTGTACGCTCACTTGAGTGGGCTTCCGAGTGAACTTTACAGAATAAACACTATTGGTAATTAACATTATGACAATATTGTAACGTACAGCCAGCACATCAACCTACTACAATCTGTCAAATTTCTTTAATAGATTTTCAAGTTTATCACTAAAGTATAAGGTTCAAGGTTGATTGGGAAAATTTGACAGTTTATACAAAAAGTGGACAACGTCGCAAATAGCTGTCAAATTTTTCACCATTTTGATTAATTTGCAATATTACTGTATGGAAATAAGAATTATGAAATGCAATAATTAATACCATAACACCGAATATTTAGTTTTAGATATAAGAAAAGTAGGTATTTAGAAACTTTCGTAATGGGTTTTTATACCTAAAACGGTTATAATATCAAATTCAGTGTTATAATTGCAATTCATTGTTAATATTCTAGTTCACTAGTTAGCCATATTTCTTATTTACATGCAGTAATATTGCCAAATTAATCAATACAGGTAAATATCATAATATTCATCTATAATACCTATTAAAAGATGAGTTTTTATGTATGAATATTTTTTTTCGCCAATGTGAAGTTATAAGTCTACGCGGACAAAGTCACGTGTGTATACACCGTGAAATCTTAATGGTTGTTTTCCCGCAGCGAAATGGTTTTGTCTTGGTAATACAATCGTTATATAAAAAATATTAGAAACAATTTTGAAAAAAAAAATTGTGTTGTTGCGTGCAAACTAGTTTATGCCGTATGATCACGTGCGAGAGTTTATTTTGCTTTGAACATTTATGCATCGCTGTTCCCTTTGTCGGCGGCGCGTGCGATTCGAGTAGTACCTACAAGTTACCTGTTACTATTGATTCTCACGTTTTCGAGTTGATGAATATTTTTTTAATTAAGTATTTTATAACAAAAACATCTTTATTTTTTTACTTTTACTCTATGCTTCGAAAGTGCTCCTTATATCAAGATGTTCTGCCGCGGGAAATCAACCATTAAGATTTCACGGTGTACAGAGGAAAGATTTTTTTGTTTGTAATGAATAAACTCAAAAACTACTGGACCGATTTTGAAAATTCTTTCACTAGTAGAATGCTACATTATCACTGAGTGACATAGGCTATAATTAATAAAGATATCACGCGGGCAAAGCCGCTGGCGGAAGCTAGTAATTAATAAAAAGGTTAAACTTACTTGGAAGTTTGAAAGATTTAGAAGCAGTTACTGCTTTTGTTGGTAATTGAGCTAACTTAGCTGAAAAAAAAGCATAGATTACTAATATTAGAAATGCAAAAGTTTGTAAAGATGTTTGTTACTCAATCCACAATTCCATACAAACTGCTGTACCTTGGACTTGAATGAAATTTTGGCACAACTGTAACCTATGTCGAAATGGTCCAAGAGGTAGGAAAAAATAATTAATTAATTAATTTTGATCTACTCGTAAAACAGTTGGAACTATCTCCATAACCAGATGGTACCCAGGTTAGCGGGAAACCGGCGGGAACCAAGACTTTCGGCTGCGTGAGTCTTTATACACCCAAACAATATATTTTTAGAAAGATTATATTACCTTCTATTTGCCATCAAAAGGGCACAAATCCAGACTCCCCGACTGCTACTAAGAATATTCTGATGGAAAAATCTAATAAAACTTAGCCCGACGTGGGAATCGAACCTAAGACCTCATGCCCAGCAGGAACGCTTGCGACCACTAGATTTATAATAAGAGGCAGCCTATTACTGTCCCACTGCAGGGCAAAGGCCTCTTCTCATACAGAGAAGGCACGAGCACTGATCACCACGCTTCCTCAAGACGGGTTGGCGATGTAAGCAATAGATTTATATACAAACCTTCTTGTCTCCTGAGGAAACCAGGACTCCTGAGTTCTTCGTGTGAAGTCTCTAATGTCTTATTTATATATGGACCTGAAAATTTAAGTTTTTAAACATCATTAGAATCATTATTACATATCTCTCACAGTTAGATTTCTCAAAATTTAAACCTATATCTCAAATTTGAAACAAAAAAACATTCGATGAAACAAATCTAACTTAGAGAATGTATGATTGTAATGATTAAAATTCTTTGAATACATATTTGTTTTAGTCGCGAATTATATTTTGATGAAGATACAGCCTTACACTGACCTGTAAATTGCAAAAAACGAAATTGCGGATCCACCCACCTTCATGAAAAATATCCTTAGTGTTAAAACGAAAATAACTTGTTTACTGGCCGATACAATTTTATTATTAGGTACTTAGATATTAGGTCTTTACCTATGAAATTGCCGTTCTGCAGTACTGGCCATTTCAAATCAAAATAATTTTTGTTTGGCTAAGAATTCTAATTTCAAATTAATTTTATTTTAAAAACATGTTTTTTTTTTCCAAAAGTAGTCATTTGTTTATTGATTAGTGTTACATTTTCATCGCATTTCAATCTTTTTCGTCATCATGGATACGTTAAAAATTCGAGTAGGTAATTATGGAATATGAGTACCGTCGTGGCAGCAACGCGGCACAAGCGGCACGCAACATCAACGACGTTTACGGAGCTAACACTACAAACCAACGCACCACCTGTTATTGGTTTGCTCGCTTCCGTTCTGGAAATTTCGACCTGAAAATGAACCTCGCGGTCGTCCGAAGACTTTGGTCGACAATGACGAATTAAAGGCGATTGTGGAAGCTGATGATACACAATCTACGGCTGAATTAGCAGCAGCTTTCGACGTTAGCGTCAAAACAATATTGATCCATTTGCGTCAAATTGGCAAGGTAAAAAAGCTTGACAAATGGGTGCCCCACGAACTCAATGATCGCCAGCGCGAAGTACGCGTCGAGACGTGCCTTGCACTGCTCAACAGACACACAAATGAAGGAATTTTGAACCGCATTGTTACCTGCGATGAAAAATGGATTCTGTTTGATAACCGCAAGCGCTCAGCAAGTTGGTTGGATCCTGGTTCAGCACCTAAACAATGCCCTAAACGAAAACTTACCCCTAGAAAAGTGATGGTCACTGTTTGGTGGTCTAGCGCCGGTGTGATTCATCACAGCTTCTTACCAAACGGGGTGAGCATTACTGCAGATGTGTACTGTGAAGAACTGAACACAATGATGGAGAAACTGGCACATCTCCAACCAGCATTGGTCAATCGCTCGTCTCCGCTGCTCCTGCATGACAACGCGCGACTGCACAGCAGACGATCTCCAAGTTGCAAGAACTGGGGTTGGAAGCTCTCCGTCATCCGCCCTACTCACCAGACCTTGCGCCTACAGACTACTTCTTTTTCCAGAATTTGGATAACTTCTTGGCGGGAAAAAAATTCAATACCCGAGAGGCAATACAAAATGCCTTTTAAGAATTTGTTGCCTCCCGTCCAGCTGATTTCTTTAAGAAGGGCATCAATAAACTGCCACTGCGTTGGCAAAGATGCATTGATTGCATGGGTGATTACTTCGATTAATACAAATAAAAAATACATGAAAAAAAATCGTTTAAATTTTTTCATACAAAACGGCAATTTCATAGGTAAAGGCCTATTATCTAAGTAATGATTAAAAAAAAGAATTAAAATAAATAAATTGAAAAACAAAGATATATACAAGGTTATAATGTCGGCAATCCAGAGGATGTAGGAGAGGTCATTTACAACCAAATGACCCCTTGTGACTCGTATGCAATTGTCAACAATTTTTGAATTAATTGACATTTTATATTTTTATTTAATACATTTTAAAATCGAAAATGGCTGACATTGCTATAGAGGTCATGAGGGGTCATTTGGTTATAAATTACCTCTCCTATATAATATAATCAAATAATATATAAATCGCAATATTGTCTTTGTCTGTGGCCTTGACATCAACCGATGAAGAATCATTTTATAAATAGCGTTTATTTGTTGGCTAAATACGAGGCTTTTGGCTACATTTGTATTTGTGTATTTAGTGTTTTTTATATTTTTTTTAAATGTGCGTTTGTTTGTGCAGAATAAACGTATTTTCTTTCTTTCTTTTTCTTTCTTTATATCGCCTTAACGCACACAACCAATAACCCTGTATAATGATTGATAAATTGAGAAGTATCGGCGGAATTAGGATCTATATACTAACCTTCCATTTGTCGCCGAGAAAAACCAGGACTAAGTTCTTCGTCAGAACCGACGAATGGCTTATTCCTGTATGACTTCTTCGGTACCAAGGGACCTGAAAATAAAAGTTTAATAAAGCATTAACTAACTGTAAAGTGTCACAAATTAATTTAATTTAACCCTGATTATCCCCGGCTCGACGGCCTCCTTGGTCTAGTGGTCGCTAGCGATACTGTTAAGCATGAGGTCCTGGGTTAAATTCCCAGGTCGGGCAAAGTGTTATCGGGTATTCCCACCAGGAATATCTCAGTAGCAGCCCAGAGTCTGGATCTGTGCCCAGTCGATGTCAATAGGCTCGCCCCCTATTACATGGTACTTAAAGATAACTGGCGAAATGTGGGTGTACTATAGGTACACCTCTGACCAACCCTTCGGGGAAACAAGGCGTGATGTTATGTTATGTTATCTCTGGCTCGGACGCGACTAAATAATAACAGCCGGACGGGTCGAATGGAGGTTAAGCGACGGTGGCCGAGGTCGGACGGTTAATGGGTGACTGTGGCGGCATCTACATCGCCACATGCAAACTACGCGTCAGAGATCTGACGTTACACAAAATCCTGACGTCACACAAATCCTGCATCGCGCAATTAGAGTTCACCGCGCGAATGACATATATAAGACTATCCGATATCAATTATTGGGTGGTTGTTCGCCAGACACAAAACCCGTCTGTTCGGACGATCCTCTCTTTTCTAAGTGGATGAGTGAACTTAACACCCTGTTCTTCATACCTCTAAATGACCATCCATCATTTATCGAGCCCCTCCATGCCTCGGAAAGCACGTTAAGCCGTTGGTCCCGGCTCTCAATTGTAGATCTTTGTCAGTCGTTACAGAGAGTCAAAAGCCCGAAAGCCTGGACAACCGAAGGCGCATCGTGTTATCCATTAACTGAGTTGTGAAGATCAGATAGACAGTTGCTCCATGTAAAATACTGGTATTCAGCTGCATCCGGTCAGACTGGAAGCCGACTCTAACATACATAGTTGATGCTTACCTTCCAAACGTTTTTGAGGAAAACCAGGTCTCCTTATGTCTCCGTCTGAATTATCTAATTCTTTATTCCTGTATGACTGCTTCGGTACCAAGGGACCTGCAAATAATCGGCAATTAGGTTTGTAAAATTATTTTCTAACCTAACCTAACTAATATTATAAATGCGAAAGTGAGTTTGTTTGTTACGATTTCATGGTAAAGCGGCTGAACAGATTTGGATGAAATTTGGCACATGGGTAAACCCCAACCCTGGATTAGGACAGAATACTTCATTGATTCTTCCTTCTTCGTTCAATCTATCTCTCTCTGGAATGCGCTCCCCCAGGAAATCAGGATGGCAACCAACCGATTGTCCTTTAAAGTTAAAGTTCGCGAGCAGATTCGTAAGAAGCTGGCAGTATCATTACAACGTTAATGTTTTCCCATTGTTTGTCTTATTCGTTCTAGTATATTCGTGTATTTATGTATATTTATTTTTGCTTATATTTATATATAATTAGGCATATATATTATATTAATAGTTTGTAATAGGTATGTGTATCTTTATAGTTCCTTTAAAAATATTCCTCAATTTCTCGTTGTTGCACCTACCACTGTTTGTCTCTGCATCACCCAAAGGTTGAGTGGTAGAAAATGCCTATGGCATTAAGTCCGCCTCTGTACTTTTCTGTGCTTGAAGTATTAAATAAATAAATACTTTTTATCCCGATTTTCTCACGGGATCGAGAGTTATACGGGTGAAAACCGCGGTCCGCAGCTAGTATGAGGAATAGAGTGTAAAAAAACTCATCCTCTATAGAAAAGAGAGGATCCTCCGACCAGTCGGGTGTTGTGTCTGGCGGGTAACTGCCCAACGATTGATGTCGGATAGTCTTATATATCTCGTTCGTGCGGTAAACTCTAATGGCGCGATGCAGAATTTGTGTGGCGTCACATCTTTGATGTGTACTTCACACTCGATACACTGATGCCATAGAAGAACGGGACAGACTTCAACTTGTTGTGGACGGGTTCAGCCAGTGTACGAACAAGCTCTTAGTCACAAACATTTACTACATCAGCGGCTACATGAGGCTCAAAGTCAAATAACAGAACTTCAGACCACATATCATAACATCACTGCCTCGCTGAATCAAAGTCTGTTCAATGAGTTGATGCCTATTGCCCCATCAATGGTTTCTGCCATAAGTTTAATAAGAGTTCAACATCTAAGTTCCATTAAAATTGGATTTATTTTAAACTAGCTGTATCATTCTGCCTAGCCTTTTCCCAACTATGTTGGGCTTGGCTTCCAGTCTAGCCGGATGCAGCTGAATACCAGTATTTTACATAGAACAAATGCCTATCTGACATCCACAACCCAGTAACTGGGTAATACGACACCCCTCGGTAAGACTGGTTGTCAGACTTTCGAACTTCTGTCGACCCGTAACGATTGTCAAAGATCCACGAATGACAGCCGGGACCAACGGCTTAACGTGCTTTCCGACGCACGGAGGAATCTTGGTATGTAAAGATGGTCACCCATCCGGCAAGCGTAGCTTAACCTGATGAATCGACCCGTGCGGCTGTTATTACTTAGCCACGAGCTCCTATATACAACTAGCTAAACTACAAACAAACAAGCAAACTAGCTATTTGTTTCTTTTGGCCAGTCTATCATCGTAAAATAGTATGTTGGAGTCTCATTTTCTACGAAATGAATAGGAAAAGTTTATTGCGATTTCTGAATTTTCTAGTACTCAAACCTCAGTTGGTCTAATAAGAGTTATTTGATCCTTATAAGAAACAGGATCGATTGGTTTTTTTTTTTTTTTTGTAGAAACTGCTCATTTTCGTGCTGACTGTACAAGTTATTCAAAATCTGTGAATGCAGATCGAAATCTTTGAAAAAGTTAAGGACAGTCTCTTAAGACCGTTTTCCTGTAGATACAATGGTTAAGGTAGCTGCCCTTACTGCCCCATCTTAAAAATTCACCCTGTATAGTTAGGATTATAGGATTCGGACGGACGTGGTTCGGAACTAGTGAGCAACCCGTCGTAAAAATTGTACTACGGCTACTTCTGGTTGACTGATTTCTCAGATTCAGGCGCAAACAGTTGGGTCATATTCAAAATAATTGTAAGTTACGGATAGGAAACGTATATGAATATTATTTGATTGTAACAGAAAAATAACAGAAAGGAATTATTAGGGCAAGTTTATATAGCACACCTTTGTTAAATAAATAATTAACGTTGAACGAATTAAAACATCTAGAATAGTGGAATACCATCATCACTATCACTACACATACATACCTATTACAGTTCACATACTAAGATTAGGGTACGACAGGCTACGAGTGCGAATCCGGGGCGTACATAATGAAACAACATATTGGTGATCGTATTTTATTAACAATTTAGTATTTTAATGAAAAAGAGTTTCTCAGATATTAATTTAAGAAATACTAACAAAAAAAAATACGTTTTTTTTGTATAGTAAAAATTAAATAGTAAAGTAATTCTGATCCCGACAATAATTGTAGAAACCGTTAAATATTGTAATAACTATTCAATAAGGTTTAATATTTTGGTTAGTTTTGAAGCATAAATGACAAGGTCAAGGCATTGCAAGGCGCAAGCGGTGAGGATACGCAGTTAAACGTGCACACACAGACAATACATGGCACAGCAATGCAATACATGGCACATTACACGCAAACTTTACTAACCTAAACAAATAAATAAAAAAAAAACATTTGTTTTGGCTAACCTGCGGTGCAGTATTTTATTTTCATTAATTCATACATGAGACAATGTGAATAACGCCTTACTATTCATATCTGTTACGTAACAGAAAAAAGTGACAGATAAAATAACGTATATGAATTAATTGCACGTGTCTAACTTACAAATCTATTTATTTCCACACCAATTCACATGATATACGAATATTTTATATTTATAACAAATATCACAATACAAAGCCATTTCCTAGTATGAGTAATAAAACAGTACGTACTTACCGCTATTTTAAATGACTCACATTGAATATTACTTTTAAAAGTCTAATTTTCTTCAACGACGAAACGTGCTGAAAAACTCTATTGAACAAAATGGCCGAGCATTTATTCTTACGTCGTGTAGTGACAGCTAGTGAACTAATGTTGTCAGTATACCAAATGTCTTTATTGCCATGGATATAATGTGAAAATAGAATAACAGAGAAGAATAACAGATATGTGTAAAATCAGGAGACTCATTAATAAATTAAATTTGAAGAACAATAAATATTATTTTATGTTTTGTTTAGTGAAGTGTTGAAAGTTTAAACAATATTCTCTGAATATAGTTTTTTTTTTAACTTTTGGTTAATGGTTAATAGTTAAATTATTTTTTTTAGTTTACCGTCCAAGACGTGGACATTGAATACTTGTATGAAATGGAACCTACGTAATGTCTGGTTTCATTTTTTTTTTAATGAATTGTTTAGCTGTATCAAGTGTTTCATTGTTTTTTTTTAAGCTCAAATAAACAATGAATCTGTTTGTTTAAGAAATTCTAGTCAGTTATATCTCATTATAAAAATAATTGGGTTGGACATTAAGACAGTAGTAAATATACAATTATTTTGAATATGACCCAGTTACAGAAAAAAAAATAAGTTTACAAAGTAGGTACTTCTCCGGAACCACTTTTTTACGGGACATTCTAATTCTCGATTGTAACCCGTACTTACACACTAATATTGTAATAAAAATTAAAGTAACACTATCTTTTCACACCTTAGCGGCTGAATGAAATTTGAACAGTTTTTATTCCGGTAGTTACGCGTCATTTCAGAGTGGACAAATTCTGAAATGACGCGCCTCACTACCGCATTTACGCACACGGTAACGCGGATTTCTATAGGTAATGCGGTAGTGGGGCGCGTCATTTCAGAGTGGACAAGCTATAGGTACATTATACTGACCTCCCATTTGTCTCCGGGTAAAAGCAGGACTTTTAACTCCTTCGTCAGAAGTAACTAACCCTTTATTTCTATACGACAGCTTCGGTACCAACGGACCTATAAATAAAAAATATAATTATTTACATTACATAACATCGAACGATTCAAAGTCAGCGAGCTATGGAACGGGCTATGCTTGTAGTCTCTCTGAGAGATCGAATACGGAACGAAGTGTTCCGGCAGAGAACCAACGTTGTCGACACAGCTCACAGAATAAGCAATTGGCCGGCCATATTAGCCGTAGAACCGATGACCGTTGTGGTAGACGTGTTATTGAGTGGAGACTGCGAATCGGCAAACGTAAGGGAGGACGCCCTCAGGCTAGCTGGAGCGACGATCTTCGCAGGGTAGCTGGATAAGAGTTTCAGCGAATCGAGCTGAATGGCGTGTAATTGGAGAGACTTATGTCCAGCAGTGGACATGAATAAGCTGATGATGATAACATCGAACTTGTATTCTCTGAAGGGGCAAGCAGAAGTGAATAGTCACCAAATTTTGCCAGAAAAGTCCGATGGGGCGAGCCTATTGCTATCAACCCGGCACATATCCAGGGTTGCTACTGAGAAAAACCCAACGACACTGCCCGGATTGGGAATCGAATTCTTACGGACGACAACGACTTTAAATAAGAAACAAAAACTCAAACTCACCAGCATGGTGGTTATTATAAGCATTCTCGACTGGCATGGGTGGAGCTGAAGCTTGAGGAACTGAAAATATACACAAGAATCAAGATATATATGACGGAGGATGTATATGTATTATTTTATTAGAATGTAACGCAGTCATTTGGGCTCCAAAGGAATCTAAATACCTATCGGCTCATGAGATTTGTTACAGCTGTATTTGGTTTAAATAGGTTTTTATTTTATTTTGCTTTTATATAGATTCTTTTCTTTTAGATTTTGTGAATGTGAGAACGTTGTAGGTTTAACAGACTGTAGATCTGTCGACCATTTTCTATCTTGCTAAGTACCTGGTACTTGTTGATAGGCCTACACTGTCCTCTCATACCTATTAGCACTGTAACTTGAAAACATTGTAAATACCATTTACTTTTAAAAGAGTAACCGTGGAGTTTCTTGCCGGCTCTTCTCCATAGGAAACGACCAATTGGAGCCGTGCTCCTAGCTTCTGACGTTTCATAAGTGCCCTTGTAGGTTTATGTGAAATAAAATAATTTGAATTTTGATGGAGACAGTACAAAACAAGTTCGTGAGGTACTTGTACTTGCGCTTGTATGGTGTATACCCATTTTATCCGCTTATGTACCCAACTTTATTTATTTTGGGTATAGTCGGATATCACGAACTGAGGGCCAGGAGTCTCTCACTCATCTCGTACATATTTAAAGTACTTAGAGGGAAGGTACATAATGCAATGTTTGTAAATATGTGAGCACCATGTTTCTATCACATAATTAATTTATCTGTTTTTGCTTCATTTTTAATTCTTAATTCTTTTTACCTATTGTGGTATTTTATTCTACGTGCATCGTCCTCACATAATTATAATTATATAACTAATCCTACTTATACAAAATATTATAAAACATTTTAAAAGAGTAACGGTGGAGTTTCTTGCCCATTCTTCTCCATGCGAAAACTACCTTTTGGAAGGGGCGAGTAGAATCAATTCAATTTTTTCGTAAATTTTGACGATCAAAAGTGCCTTATAAGGGCCTATTTGAAATAAATGATTTGACTTTGACTTTGCGGACATTTTAGGGCACATAGGTTTGTGTGGACAGGTACGTGTGGCGACGACGACAACCACGGCTGCTGGCGGAGCCCCGTGCTCGGACTAATCTGCTAAGTGAGGCGCCACTGACACGTGCGCTCCGCACTCTCAACCTCATAGCGAATGACTCGGAGCTATTCTGTTGTTCTCTGAGTGAGTTCACAAAGAATGCATTATTTGTAATAAGTTACAAATTTTTATTATAATTATAAGTTAGTAATAAGTTAGGTTAGATTATATAAGTACGCTATCGCAATAGGTTACAGTGTAAAGATAGACGAAAGTTAAATAAAAAAAAAAAAAAAAAAACTTCGGGCGTACTGTGTGTAGTGTTGGTTATTGCGCAATAGAAAAACCGTTTGCAGTTCAGATCATATTATAATCAAATTCACACACTGTAGGTACACAACTATGGTTGTCATGCTGCACGTGCAGCTTGGCGTCAGAAACACGGAAAGGAGGAAGTTACATTTGAGTGGTTCAGAGTCGAAATTACTACTTCAGCATTTTTTTTTTTTTTAATACGAGTAGTACCTTTCTCGGTTCCTAAATAATTTCAAAAACCTAGGCGGGATGTACACTTGCACAATATCACAAAAAAGTTGACTAGAAAATTTTGACTCTGTCAAAAATTATGATCGAAAAGGAGAAAATTACGTTCGAGTGATACAGAGTCCGTGTCTGTCCGAACGTAAATTCCCCCTTTTCGGTAAAATTTTTAGTATCTTGAATGAATGATAGAATGATGATTATCTTAAGTCGGAAAGAATATTTCATAACAATGAATATTTATTTATAATTTTTTTTTTTTTTGCGATTTCTGTAAATACGTATGTGTTGCGGTCGCGAATTATATTTTTATCAACATACAACCTGATACTGACCTGCAAATCAGTAAGAAACTTTGAATTTCGCGTGCTGCCTTTGCGCATCCACCTTATCCAGTAACTGCCTTGTGGTTGTGGAGATCAGATTGGCACTCGCTCCAAATACATTGTTACTCATAGTTGCAGTCTATGCAGATGATTTATTCATACTCACAAACATGGTGACGTTTTGGTACTGGTGACATTGGTACTGGTGACATTAGTACTGGTGACATTGGTACTGGTGACATTGGTGGTGACGCCTTGGGCTCTGTAAAGTTTTAAAGTAAATATTTATGATTGCCATCAATGAAGGTTTCATGAAAATTCACGCCTCCAGTTGACGCTAACATAACTCCAAAAGCACCACAGCAAAGTTAATAAAATAAAATTTACATGGGACCACATTGAAAGAAAACTTTAAAAAAAGAGTTTTGCAAATCCGTCTATATATGACGGAGTTATACATAAAAAAAAATATATAAACATCCAAATTCAAAATTCAAAACCTACAAACCTCGGTTAAAAACTGTGTTCCATACATGCGAAATACGTAGCGCAGTAGTAAATTGCTACCCAATAATATTATGTTATCGATTAAAACGTCTGCTCACATTCGCTCATAACTACGTATATGAACGTTATTTGTTTAAAATAAGGTTCATATTCGTAGAAGACGCTAACTTTACTTAGCTAAGTTAAATCTAAGTGTTATCTGTCAATCTTGCTCTAAATCAGTAAGAAGAAACTTGCCTATTTTGAACTTATCCTCCTTTACTACCTCGTCAGGAGGCAGAGGCAACGGTGGACGATCAGCTATGTTCCTTTTAGGATCTGTAAAAATACAGGGTCAAATTAATGTCAAGTAACTAAACTTTACAGATATCAAATGATTATAACGAAACAAAAAAAATGTAAAATGAAAAACGATTACTTACTGGCTCCACGCTTTATTTTGGGTGACTTTGGTGATATTGGGTCTGTAAATATATAATATTTTGAAAGTTAGTAAATGAAAAACAAGCTACAATACCTCAACTTTAAAGAGCGTTTGCGCACTGCATCCGATCTAAATCTGAGACATGACTGTCTGAACTAAAAGTATCTGATGAGTGTAAATGAACCCTGTTCAGCACACCTTAATTGCCTAACTCACTTTTGAAAGATATTGCTAATCCATTGCTTCATTATGTTCGAAGAATGTGTCTGCTCAACAACGTAAATAACGCAATGAATGTTGTTGAACTGTCAAAATGAATGTCATTGCTACTATAAGTGTGTCACGCAATTACCCCGCAGGTTAAATTCTTACACACAATCACTCTACGGATTTAGTAATCCATTCATCTGTATTAAGAAGGTTTCAACTTTATCTCTCACCACTATTTCCAACAATGGTTGTTTCAAACTCTCAAACTCAATGCATTTATTACAATTAATAATAATAAGCTATAAGAATAATAATAATAGGCTAATAAGTATTATTGTCTATTTTGAGGGGTCTGGCACTGTATGCTGAGATACAGGACTCGTCCTAGTTCGACTGCAGATGCTCCCATGTTATATAATCCCAAATACTAGCCTATAAGAGTTGTAATTCTTGGTATTATTTTTTTTTGAACTAAATAAATAAATAATAAATAAATAAAAATTAAACCATTTACAGGCACTTTTGAACTGACAAAGAGTCGGTCAGTTAGTGAGAAAGTTGAAGCTAGTTGCCTATTCCAAAACGTTGATCTCTATGGAGAAGAACGGGCAAGAAACTCCAAGGACACTCTTTTAAAACGATTAAAAATAAGCCCTGGCTGATAAAAGATGACCAGTCTCAACTGACGGCGCCCGTTCACGGACATGACGCGTGGATCAGCACCATCCAGGTCAACCATTTTGTGGGGTTTGAATAAAATTTGTTAATTGTAGCTAATTGAAAAATCATAGACGAAAATAGAGGTTATAAAATTGACCTCAAGTGTCAAATGAAAAACATCTTTAGGGTGATTTAAAATTAGAATTTCGGTTATTAAAATAATCGAAACAAAGCATTCAATTTGTAATCCAAATTAGCAATTTTTTTTATGGATTTAGGATAATTTCGGTACTAAAATGTGAATTTTAAATAGCAACAACTTTTTTATTTTCATTAATAATAATATTTTTTTATTACTTGTTGGTAATGTTATTGCAGTACCTATGTGCCCCTTTCGGATCGGACAGGGTTTTATTACATATTGTACTTATACATATTTAGGTATATCTTTGGTTTAATTATGTTTTTTTCGTATAATATTTACCTTCGTCATTATTTTTCTTTGATTTGCAACCTGAAAGAAACAAATATGAGGTAAGTCTTCATCACCAATAAAACGTGCCGCTACAATGGCGAACTTAATTTAACACACGGGAAGGGCTAGTGACCAGTACCTAATCATAAAAATATAATAAAAAGTGGAAGTTTTGCTCGGCTCCTCAGGGTCGTAGCGTGATGTTACAGAGCCTATAGCCTTCCTCAAGAATTGGGCTATCCAATACAAAAATAATTTTTCAAATCCGACTGATAGTTCCGGAGATTACCCCCTACCTACATACAAACTTACAAGCAAACAAACAAATTTTACCTCTTTGTAATATTATTTTATATAATATAATATAATATTATAATATATATTAAATAATTTGTAAATTGAAAATAAAAAAAATTAAATTGTCAAACGCTAGCCGACATAGGGCACTCTCTTTCCTTCAATTCGCCTAATCTTTGCACGTTATTCGTTTTAATTACATGGATGCGTTGTTATGATCCGTGGCCCCGGCAAATGACCTCCGCGCTGCAGTTCTTTAATAGTAAACGAATCAATAAATAATAACGTTTAATTAAATTAAAAAACGAAAACGCGAAACCGTATACGTGTGTTAAATTAATGTCTCCATTAAAGCAGCACGCTGTATAATAGTCACATTATAACAGTCTTTAAATAATTAATAAGTGCTGTTCTGTAACATTCACAATCTCACTCAAGTGAGCGCAAGCAATTCGAAAAGAGTTCCCCGTTCGAATTTCGAGACTTCGTTCGAATTTCAAAGTGATGTTTATGTTTTTACACTTTAATTATTTAGAAAGTTGGTAATACGTACTTGTAGCTTTTCCATATATGAGATATGATGACTGAACTAACAAAAGTATCCCAAACAGAGATACAAGTACTATCAACCAGGTGGAACCTGAAAAAAAAGCAGTCAATAATAATAAATTTATTATGTAGGTACCTAAAATGAAGAAAACTTAAGGTAAAGGGAAGAAATTTTTGTTTTCTAACGATTAGGCTGCGTTTTGAAGAAGTTATACATTTACTGTCAGTTGGCCTTACTAGGTCAAATTAAATTAGCTAGAAAAACTCCACAAACATGATGGGTATCGATATCTAAATGATATAACGAAAAAAAGTTATGCTTTTTTTGGGTCAACGACCGCATTAAGTTTACTTGAAGTAAGTTAGGACCGATGCCTGCCAGGGTTGCGGGAAAGTCCGAAAGGGATACCGTGGCCACTGACAACGTACAGGCAACGGAAGGAACACGGGTGGGTGTTAGTCAGTAAGAGTCTAACACGCCCTCCCGCTCCACCCACAGCGGGAGAAGTTATTTGATAATTTCCCATCCAAAAAAAAAAAAGTAACTTTAGAAAATCTAATTTTTTTGAGGTCTGTGAAATTTACACTCAAAAAACTCTCCGGCCGGGTCCAGTAGGTGGCGCTGCAATCGAGGATCAAGACGGTCTTAAGTTCACGACACGTGCACTATTTCTGAGCTGTACCTAACCTAACCTAAAAAAGAGTACCAGGCTTGCATGAATTCACGATAGTATTCAATCATAACGTTATGCTACTAATAGGATTTGGATGACGCAGACAGATCGTTTATAACCTGGATTAACACATAGGATACTTTTTATCCCACAAGTACGTTTCCATGGGATAATTTCCGACTAACAAGCGAGCGAATCCGCGGGAAAAAGGTAGTTCAAATAAAATTAAAATAAACTGCGGTAGTCCAAAGAAAACTTCAATTTTATTTTGTTTTTTCATATTATCGTTTCAGATATAACTATCATGTTAAGTTATCGCTACGCATCATGTCTGTGAAGTTTACACAATATTTTTTGTTGATATTTCATATAAAAATTAAATAAACCTTATCCTTCCTACCTGCGTGAGCGCTTTTCTTACGCTCGCCCTAGCGACGCACCGTGTAGATCACACCTTAGATCCCTCCTTAAATCTCATCCTCATAAAACAAGCTACTATTCCTATTCCTTCTCTGTCCATGCAGTAAGGTTGTGGAACTCACTTCCGCCTAGCATTCGTGATTTAAAAACTGTTTCACAATTCAAATTTCGAGTAAAAGAGCATTACCTTTCCTCTCAACTGTGAGTATTTATATACCTATGTATGTTTATATATTTAAGCTCTATGTATTTATTTGAGTATATATTAATTTATTACTTTATACGTGTAGGTTTATTTCAATATTTTAGTTTAAGACTTCGCATATTTATATTTTTCTCTTCTTGTTCTCACACACTATTGTCTACATTTCTTTCTCATTTCTCCTATCGCAGGTCTGCTGGAAGAAATTTCTTAAGAAATAAGCAGTAGGTACCTTTGTACTCATAATTATGATTACATCTTATCTGTATCTATTTTTCTGTGTGTACATAAATAATAAAATAAATAAACTGCAATAAACGGCATATAAAAAAAAAAAAACAAGATTTTTTTTTATTTTGTTTTTCATATATCGATATACCCATAACTTATATATGGAGTTTCGCTAACTAATTTTAATTTGACCCGGTTTCGACACGTCACGTCAGCCGCATGCACAATGACTAAAGGGCCGGAGTCTCCATTCAATGGGCGCCTCCAGATAGACTAGAAACTTACCAGGAATATTCTTAATGTTTTCTGAGGTTTCTAGACCTACACAAAAAAAAAACAATTAAATAATAAGGTTATAATTTTTTTGTGTTATGTTAGGTATTCTCTAAACTTCATCATCGGCCTAGCCTTTTCCCAACTATGCCACGAATACCAGACAAAATCAAACTAGTTGCTAATTAAATTGTACAATACGGGTGATGCCTGGGTCAAGAAAAATAAATTTTATTTAGTCCGTCAGTTAGATAAAAAAAAAATATTAGACCCGTATTTTTTGCTTTATCATATTAATAAAAAAATACTTAGATAAAAACGCATTAAAGTTGAGGAGTGGGGGTTGATACGTCAGAAGCAAGTATAAAATCTACATACTAGTGACGTCATGGCACATTTTAACTCAATGTATCGCCGTAATCTTTTGATAGATAACGTAAAAAAAGAAAAAATACGTGTACGTATTTTTTTTTATCTACAAGACGGACTAAAAACAATTTTTTAGTCATCGTCCCTATTTATTATTTTTATGACACTGATTTTACATTCTGTGATTACTTTAACTCACACACTGACTTATTAGTATTACATGTTGAAATTTTAGGAATATCGTACACTTCTACAATGTTTGTAAATATGTGAGCACTATGTATCTTTCAAATAATTAGTTTATCTGTAATTTTTTCATTTTTAATAATTTTTACCTATTGTGGTATAGTAATTTTATTCTAGGTGCATCGTCTTCACATATAATTAATGTAAAAAAAAAAATTAAAAAGAGTAACGTTTGAGTTTCTTGCCCATTATCTAATCTTATACATTGGGATTGAACCCACAAAATAAAAGAGTAAGAAATAGAGTTACGTATCGTGCCGTGTCATTCACACAGTTATAGCTCCTCCATTCTGAAATGACGCGCCCCACTAACGCATTTACGTACACGGTAATGCGGATTTCTTTGCGTAGTGCGGTAATGGAGCGCGTCATTTCAGAGTGGACAAGCTATAACTAGGTTGTGGTGCTCAGATAGGCAATTACTTCATGTAAAATACTGGTATTCAGCTGCATCCGGTTAGACTGGCAGCCGACCACAACATAGTTGGGAAAAGGCTGGGTTGATTTTGGGGGTCGACACTAGGGATGTAACCAAGGTTGTTTTACCTGATCCGAAGTCGCTAGTTGCTTTATTATGGGATGACGGATCTGAAATAAAATTAAAACAGTATTATCCAAATCAGAGTTCTAATCTTCAGAAAGGTTTAGAACACCCACTAAGTATTTCCTTTTATTCAAATCCAAGTACAAAGTGAGTTGGTTTTCAAATTGTGTGGGGTCACTTGAGTGAGGTTTAAACTGATCGATGGAGAATAGCAGAACCGGTCTATTCTGTAACCCTGATGGGTCCACATTCTCGCGAGTGCGCCTCGTGGAAGCCCTTGCACGAGCCGCGGCTAGCGGCACACTCTCGTTTTATTCAGCTGTCCGCCACGCTTCGCGCCTCGCGTCCTTTGTCTCCAGTTAAAAAAACCGACACCGAGCAGAACAAAACGACTAGAAGAGGCGAGGGTGCCATCCACACTATCACGCTCGCTTCACCTTGACTTGCCTCCTGGAGGTCTCCTGGAGGATTGCCAGGGTGAGAATCACACCGTGAAAACTTAGGTTAAGTGACCTGTCAAAATTGTCAATCCCTAGAATAAGTTGGAATGAGAGCTCACTTCAAGCTCTCTTCACCTGAGTTTCCATGGTGAAGTTTACAGAATAAACAAGCAGGACCGATTTAAGGCGATGCTCGGTGGGGCCTGTGTCCAATGGACGTATATGGGCCCACCGGCAGCACGGCACGGCATCACTGTCTAGATGCAAGCGCATTCAGAACAGCAACGATGCCGCGGTATCCTTAGGCATGCCATGACGTCCTTAGGCATCATCATAAATTTCATACTATTAAGTTATATTTCTATTTGTCGCATAAGAATCCCTTGCCGTGCATTGCTGTTTCTAAAACCTACTTACAGAAATAAACACATTTATTATGTAACCGCAACACTGCTTGGCGGTAGAAATAGAGTCCGCGCCACAACTGAAGTCGTGAAAAATGTCAGTGAATAGCGACACGACTGGACACTAGAGCGCCGCGTCTATCGGTATTGAGAGTGGTGGCGCGGTCTCTACTACCCCGGACGAAGTTCGTCATTCTATTTGTCACTTTTGAACGTCAAATTAACAAGATAATAGAATTGATTCTAGTTGCCCCTTCCAAGAGGTAGTTTCTTATTGGTCTAAGATCCGACCTAGACACGACGTTCACCCATCTGTTTAATGGATGAAAAGTATTTTATGTCAAATTTAGTATGTTCAAAAATATATCGCGAGTGAGTTGGCTAAAGTATTTAGAGCGGCTTACTCGTCTGGACAGAAGTATTGCAATTCCAAATTTCAAAATTTTTTTCTTGCTTGTTAGACTTCCACGGATCGTAATGCTTTAACAATTCAAATCTGAAATTCCACGTTCCTCCTACATGCTCGTCGATGACCTTTCGCGTCTAAAAATAAAATAGAACAAAGTTACTTAAATAAATATATTAGTAAGATAATTTTAAATTATAATGTCTCCGGAGGTGGTGAAAATAGTCGATTATTCACTAAGGGGATAAAGCAGTGTCTTATGTCACGTGGGCTATATTGAATCTCGAACGCAATGTAGGATTCTAGGAAATTTAGTGCAGGAAATTTAGGCTCTGTCTCAAAACGAAGACACCTTTATCCCCGAGGACAATACTCTACTTTTCGTACCTACTACCGTGAGGTAATACAAACCAAATCGATTTTGGAATTACTGCATTAGAAGAGGGAAGACTTAGTTATGTGCAGTATCTTATACTACATATTATGTGAAAACTCATGCAATTTCGGGGTAAGCGTCACAGCAACCGATCAGCTGATGCGATGATATGCCGCCATTACCGCGATAGATTATGAATTTATGACAGAAACATCGGTTGAGTGAATCTAATACGCACATTGGTGCCAATTCTCTTGTACACCGAACTAAACTATCACTAAAATTCCTTAGTTTTGGCTATGAGAATCTTAAAGCTATTCTGCAAAAAAATATCTCTGAATTTAAAAATAATTTTGACACAACTAAAATCGAATTTGACAATCGCGACTCCACGTGATACATACTTGTTTTTTTAGAGTCGGAGGCGCGCCATGGGGGCAACCTCGACGTGTTCTATATGGAATTTTTCACTTTTTGTATGGAAATTATGAAAAATGATTACCTACATGTTGAAGTTTAGGGGTCAATGGCGGTTTTAAAGGGGGTCGAAATTTTCATTATTTTTGCAATAGGACACACCATTTTCGAGACGTAATCAAAAGAAAATAAAAAAAGATACAGTACTGTTTTTGCACCTGAAGTCGAGGGGTTGGTGTGAATTTTAGTTCATGACGACTAATAATAGGTCTTTACCTATGAAATTGCCGTTTTGTATGAAAAAATTTAAACGAATTTTTTTCATGTATTTTTTATATTAATCGAAGTAATCACCCATGCAATCAATGCATCTTTGCCAAGGCAGTGGCAGTTTATTGGGGCATCAATAAACTGCCACTTCTTTCTTAAAGAAATCAGCTGGACGGGAGGCAACAAATTCTTCAAAGGCGTTTTGTACTGCCTCTCGGGTATTGAATTTTTTTCTCGCCAAGATGTTATCCAAATTCTGGAAAAAGTAGTAGTCTGTAGGCGCAAGCTCTGGTGAGTAGGAAGGATGACGGAGAGCTTCCAACCCCAGTTCTTGCAACTTGGAGACCGTCTGCTGTGCAGTATGAGGTCGCGCGTTGTCGTGCAGGAGCAGTGGAGACGAGCGATTGACCAATGCTGGTTGGAGATGTGCCAGCTTCTCCATCATTGTGTTCAGTTCTTCACAGTACACATCTGCAGTAATGCTCACCCCGTTTGGTAAGAAGCTGTGATGAATCACACCGGCGCTAGACCATCAAACAGTGACCATCGCTTTTCTAGGGGTAAGTTTTTGTTTAGGGCATTGTTTAGGTGCTGAACCAGGATCCAACCAACTTGCTGAGCGCTTGCGGTTATCAAACAGAATCCATGTTTCAAAATTCCTTCATTTGTGTGTCTGTTGAGCAGTGCAAGGCACGTCTCGACGCGTACTTCGCGCTGGCGATCATTGAGTTCGTGGGGCACCCATTTGTCAAGCTTTTTTACCTTGCCAATTTGACGCAAATGGACCAATATTGTTTTGACGCTAACGTCGAAAGTTGCTGCTAATTCAGCCGTAGATTGTGTATCATCAGCTTCCACAATCGCCTTTAATTCGTCATTGTCGACCAAAGTCTTCGGACGACCGCGAGGTTCATTTTTCAGGTCAAAATTTCCAGAACGGAAGCGAGCAAACCAATAACAGGTGGTGCGTTGGTTTGTAGTGTTAGCTCCGTAAACGTCGTTGATGTTGCGTGCCGCTTGTGCCGCGTTGCTGCCACGACGGTACTCATATTCCATAATTACTCGAATTTTTAACGTATCCATGATGACGAAAAAGATTGAAATGCGATGAAAATGTAACACTAATCAATAAACAAATGACTACATTTGCAAAAAAAAACCATTTTTTTTAAATAAAATTAATTTGAAATTAGAAATCTTAGCCAAACAAAAATTATTTTGATTTGAAATGGCCAGTACTGCAGAACGGCAATTTCATAGGTGAAGACCTAAAATATAGACTATTTTTAATCTCGATTAAAAATAGTCACATTTAGTTAGACAATCAAAATATTAGGAATTAGGTGATAAACTCAGAATAGCAAAATTATAAGTTTTACTCTATGGTTTTACTAAATTATAAACTCAGTGCCATCTTAGTGCTGTCAAACTAAAATATAGTCAAGTTGTGTCACTTTAGTCTATTTCAGAATGGGAAAGCGCTTGCACAATGATATTCCCAATCGACAAAAATGTCAAAATTCCATACAAACTTTCATTACTTGCACTAAAAAAGTGCTTGCCTTCGTTTAAAAACTCTTGTGCAAATCCAGATTTTTATTAAGGAGATTTATAAAAAGCAATGCAAAACATAATAATAAGACAATATTATTATATAGGTACTTACATGGGAATATTTATAAGTAAAATTATTTATTATTTTGTTTTCAGAGGATATACTCCTTTCATAGGTTATGCTAAACTTTGAATCATTCAATTCTTGCAGCTTGTGATCAAGGCCCTTAAGCTTTTGGTTCCAACTGAAATAATTTAGAAAATCTACAGTGCTATTCTGTAATCATCTCACCGTAAGAACTTAGGTGAAGTGAGCTCGGAGTGAGCTGTCAGTCCCTAGCAGCTGGTGGAATGACAGCTCACTTCACGTTCACTTCACCTAAGTTTTCACCGTGAGATTATTACAGAATAGACCGGCTGTAAATAGCGAGTTGGACTCACGTGTCACTTATCAGATCTAAATGAAATGCGTAAACATTAAGCTAATTAACAGGGGTTTATTTTTAAACGTTGCTCAAAGTTAAATGAGGTTCAAACGTCAAAAATGTATGGTTAAACAGTACCATTACTTAAAGCAAAGTTTATAAATAAACTCATAAACTGGCGCAAACCCGCGAAGTTCCTTCGTTACTTTATTTTTTAATTTGCGGTTCAGTATCATATTGTTTGTTGATAAAAATATGATTCGCAACCATAACACGTGTATTTATAGAATAGGTAGTAAAGATTAAAATCAATACCTACAAAAGGCATTCAATAGTTCAATTTGAACTTAAAGAGTTCTTTGACTTATTAAAAGTCTGACTGGTTGTCAGACTTTGTATTTATAAATGTAAAATAAAACTTACAAGCTTTTTTTGATGAAATAATCACTTCGCACTTCCAAAGAGAAGTTGCTGTCTTTAACAAGTGTCACATCACTAGTTATAACAACGCACCGTCCTGCTTTGATTTCTATCCTGACAATGTTTTCTGAAAAATAAAAAGTAGGTACAGTATTACACCTGCAGTAGAAAGAAAAGAAAGAAAATAAGTTTATTTGCGGTAAGACAAGACGCAAAGAAAAAAGCACAAACACGAAAAGAAAAAGTCGGTGGAAAATATGCGTCACATCCACGCAAAACGGTCTTCGTTCAGTAGCATAATGCTGTGACCCTATGCGAGACAGAACCACAGCGTTGGTTTTCAGCGACAGCCGGCGTTCTTGTACAAAATATTACGCCTGTATGCCCCGGAAGAGCATAATCAGCCTGTAATGTTTTCACTACTGGGACAAAGGCCTCATCGGGGTGAGAGGGATTGGGCCGAAATCCACCACGCGGGCCCAGTGCGGGTTGGTAGATGTCACATGTCTTCGAATTTTTGTTTCTAGGACATGCCGGTTTCCTCACAATGTTTTCCCTTACCGTTTTTAGAGCAGTGGTGATGAAATAATTTACACAAAGTAAGTAAGTAATAATTTACAAAAAGTGCCTGCCTGGGTTTGGAGTAGGTCCAAACCCAGGCAGGCACTTTACTTACGACCTACAACTCAAAAGATCTGGTCTCGTACTTAACAACCGACTTCTCCAGTGCCATAGGTGCATTGATAGTCCATTACTCAAATATGTGACACATTACACAAGCCTCTCAATAATGCAGAATAGGTGACACATAATATGTACAGTAACCGTAGTTTCTTGCCGGCTCTTCTCCATTGGAAACGAACAGTTAGGACCGTGCACCGACGTTCCATAGGTGGCCATGTAGGTGGTATAAGTGAGGAGGGAGATGACCTCCTTCTATGAGACCGTGGTGGTGCAGAAGGAGGCAGCCGAGCGGGATCGTGAGAGGAATGGTTCCGCTCGGAGAAAAGGGCGTCGGGGAGGTAGTCGCCTCGATGAAACCCCGCCTGAACATCATATTATTATCGGAATTTTGGGGTCACTCGCGCTCAGAGTGGGGGATACTGTCCACCCACCAAGTGTTTTCAGGGAAAATGGCACACAGTGGTCGGGTGTTGCCTTGCACACTTGCACAGTTAGGTTTCAAGGAGATTGCGGGAAAGTCCGAAATTGCGGGAAAGTCCGAAAGGGATACCGTGGCCCCTGGCAACGTACAGGCCACTGAAGGAACACGGGTGGGTTTTAGTCCACTACTTACGAATATTTAGTCAATACATTGTCGGTAAAAAGCATAAATTTATGTTTTTATGTCAGGAGTTCAGGACAAATTAACAAGTAGGCAGGCAAAATAATAGATTTTTCCAGATCAATATTTACTTGGGTTCGTTTTCACTAACACTAGGGGACACCTTAGTGCCTAAGTATCGTTGGATTTTCAGCTCTGTGCCATTGAAAATCTAATAGTGCGTTTTTGTTTAGGCATTACATAGGAAACGAGCATAATATGAATCACAGATAAGTTGCAATTATTTTATTCTACTTTCTAATCTCATCTCATTATCTACTAATTCTGTCTGTTTGTGTGTGAGTTTAAATGTTTGTAAATGCACCCACGATACTGGAGAAATTCCTAGTGTGGGGAAAGGTTTAAAAAAAAAAAAAAATATACAGGTTACAAAGCTCAGTCTATTTTAATAATCGAAAAAAAGGAATAAGTTATATAGGTACTCAGCGAGTTTTGTTTAATTTTCCTTATGGCATTTACGTCAAACGTGGTCACTTTGTGTG
Source organism: Xanthia icteritia (assembly GCA_949128155.2). Taxonomy (NCBI): domain Eukaryota; kingdom Metazoa; phylum Arthropoda; class Insecta; order Lepidoptera; family Noctuidae; genus Xanthia; species Xanthia icteritia. Next base: position 6,179,199 of record OX421959.2, on the reverse strand, counting down.
AAACGGCCTCGTAAACAGTTTTCATAAACAGGGAAACCTTAAGTTATATATAACAAGCAAGTATCTACTAATTTCGTAATTAATCACCTAGGCATAAAATATTTATGAATTTATGGTACACATGGTTACACATCAAGCTATACATTTCCAGTATAAGCTGACCTCGCATTTACCATGGTATTACCCATTAAACGATTTAAAAACTGTATTACTCGTAAAAGTAAACTTTGTAAAAAAGGGTACTATAAAATTTCAGATTATTAAGAAGATAAAAAAGGATTGAGCTGCTCGCGCTGCCTTGTGATAAAACCATAAAATTTGACATTTTAATTATTATGTAAAATCATTAAAATATACCAGTTTTATATACATATTAACATTGTTGAAAATTATACACAAAATGACATGATTACTTTGTAAAGTATTATATTGTTTTAATTATTGTGAATGTGAGGAATATGTGTTTTTTTTTTCTCTTTCCTTATTTTTTTCTTTGTCAGTTAGATTTAATTATGGTCTGGCAGTTTGAGTAGTTTATGCGGCCTACCTAAATGTCCTTTCTTTGGTATTTTTCGTCGAGATGAGCTCCTTATGTTCTGTTGAGCTCCACGATTACTGATAAATGCTTGCACTGACTGGACAGGTCCACTCAAATCTGTGTGGTTCTTTCCTCAAAAGACCATTTCATACACTAATCTACATGGTCCTCATATGGCCTGACCAAGATTATGTCTGAACTTTAAAAGAGACTGTGAGTACTGTGACCTCTGAGATTGTTTCGGTCTTTCTTCTCAGAGTAGTCAGATAGGAAACGCCGAACTCATCTAGCAAAAATATTTTAATATGACGTGTAAAAGTGATTGTAATATTCTATTTACCCCTTTCGCGGACGGTACTCGATCACGTGGAATATGTAGAATGACACATCAATTCTTCATACAAAATGGTTAGACGTTTATTGACGTCAAGTCGTATTTTTTCGATACATTTGGCCAATAGCGGCACTATCGTTATCTAACGTCAACGTTTATAGACGCTCAGTCATTGCCTGTACAGCAGGTCATTCTCATTGGTCTACAACGTTTATTGACGTCGAACGTCTGCAAACGTCGTGCTGTGTTTGTAGGATACTGTAATATATAATATGCACACAACGTCTACAAACGTCGGTGACTTAGGCTCACTTGCATGGCTTACATGGCTACTAGGTGAATGATGCGTAGATGGTAACTCTGGAGTGCTTTTAGATAAATGGTGTAAAGACGGCGATTTGGGTTCATTTCTATGGGGAGATAAACGACGAACAGAATCTAAATCAAGGTCGTCTTGAGGTGAACGGTGAACAGGACCTAAAACAGGATCAGCTTGAAGTAACTGGTGCACAGGCGGCAACTTAGGTTCATCCTCATGGGCACCTTGAGGTGAACAGCGAAGAGGACGTAACTCAGGATTATTTTGAGATAAACGGCGCATAGAACGTGATGCAGATTCGTCCTTGTAGTCGTTTTGAAGTAAATTTGTTACAGTATCATTAGATTGCCTTTTCAGTCGTTTAGCTAACGGAAATATTTCCGAGTCTGATGAATTCGCAATTTCATAATCAGATTCATCATGTTGTTCGTTAGTACCACATTATTCTCTGTCTCAGATAGATTGGATAGAGAGCCTTGGCAACTAGAATGCGAGTCTTTATCATTGCTGTCGTCAAGATCTTCTGAGGCCTCTGAATCCGATTCTGAGCTCTGACTATCAGTACCACTTGAAACAGATCGGGTTGTATTTTTCGGGTCTTTTTTCTTATCAGGACACCACCAACTCGTGATCTTTTTATTGGTAATACGAAAAACTCACTAAGGTTGCTGTCACTATAGGAATCTTCTTGACTGGGTTCATAATTATTGTCCGAACCGTACTCTCCGTCGTCTTCAAACGGGTCCCGAGCTGTTTCATCTGATGACCGATGTTCAAATATTTTCATAGATTTTTTTTGTGTTTATCCATCTAAACAAGCAAGAAACACATTGATTAGATCCCTAGATAATGTACATTATCTTTCTGCTAGATAAACATCTAGTTACAACGTTATTTAGGCAGGTACCTGCGTAAAAAATCAAAGGAGCTAGTAGGTACTTACATTCTGTTATCACTCATTTAAAAGTCTGTTTAAAAAATGAATTATAGCAAAATATTACTCTCTAAGGATAGTTTATCTGTTTTTACATAAAGTATAATAAATAAACAGTCATAATACTTACATTTTATGCAAAATCACTCTCAAAAACAACAGTAAAAGCAGCCGGTTCTCGGAGGCGCGCGCGCGCGTACCCCTAGGTTGACACTATGTGACTGAGACAACGGGAATGTAGGGACGCGGGGGCGTATCATGGCGTCGTGCGTATTCTACGTACCACTAGCGCACGAGCAGGATGTCTTCTTTTTGAAGCACCAAAAATCATAATGTAATGTGACAGAACAATTTTGAAATGTTCATGCGTTGTGGCGGAAAGACGTAGCTAGTACAATTTTGTATTGCGAGTCAACGTGAGTAAACGGTCTGCTTAAAACAAGTAAATTAAAATAGACGTGGTAGTACGTTCTGTCACCACTCGTAGCTGTCTTGGAACGTATATACACGCCACCGCCCATGAAAGGGTTAAAGAATAAACAATTTCATTTCATTTCATTAGCCGTGCCACTTGTTCATTACGGCGTTCATTAGATTCTCAAAAGCGCAAGTAGGTGGACACTTGGCACAATCCAAGGACACTTGGCTCTTGGGACATTCCAGTAAGTGGACAACATAATAATTATGGGGGATACCAATTTAAGCATCCGCTCTCGACAATTTATATTAATAGGTAGGTAATTGTGACGTGATTTTAAACCCAATATGTAAATACGAAGAATTTTCCCCATTCGAATTTGAATCAAATTTTTTTATTAGTCCATACGAGAATATTTAAAATGCTGTTGTGAAAACATTAAGGCTTAGTTCCATTTGCGGGAAAGTCCGAAAGGGATACCGTGGCCCCTGGCAACGTACAGGCAACTGAAGGAACACGGGTGGGTTATAGTCAGTAAGAGTCTGACGCGCCCTCCCGCTCCACCCAGAGCGGGAGAAGTTATTTGATAATTACCCAACCAAAAAAAAAAAATTGAATTGTTCCATTGCTGTCCATGACTACGACCTATTACTGGTTTCAGCCTGCATGGCTTTACCATGCATTCATCATCATCAACCTATATCAGTCCACTGCTGGACATAATAATAAAAAGCCTTTATTTACGGATAATTAAAACTAATTATCCTATACTATTAGAATCCCGAAGAATTGCCAAACTTAAGTGGCAATGGGCAGGGCACATTGCTCGCAGAACAGATGGCCGATGGGGCCGAAAGGTTCTGGGGTGGCGACCGCGTACCGGAAGACGAAGCGTTGGGAGGTCTCCCACAAGGTGGACCGATGATCTTGTAAAGGCCGCAGGAATCCGCTGGATGCGGGAGGCACAGAATCGGTCGAAGTGGCGGTGCTTGGGGGAGGCCTATGTCCAGCAGTGGACGTCTTTCGACTGTAATGGTGATGATGTTGATGATGATCCTATACTATTAAACGAGCAATATTTGTATATTTACATATATATTTGTAATAACGTTCTCGAAAACGGCTCTAACGATTTCAATGAAAGTTGCATTAAAGGGGTTTACGGGGGCAAAAATCGATCTGGCTAGGTCTCATATCTGAGAAAAATCGTTTTCTCTGTATTTTCACCCGAGCAGAGCTCGGTCGCCCAAAGTTTAGAACAAGATGGCCACCATAGAATACTGACATGGCAGCATGGAATTAGTAAGTACTTACTATCATGGCAGCATGGAATTAGTAAGTATGAACTATCCTATACTATTAAATGAGCATTCTCTGTTTTCACCCGAGCAGAGCATTCTGTCTTAGTCAATCAGCGCGTCCTTTGACGCATAGGCTCCTCCATTTGTCACGGTCTTGTGTGTCTCTAGCCCACAGGGCACCAGCGGTCTCCACTGCCGACTGACACTATTTCTGTTTTATGCCCATGATTTCATATGTAAGTACAGACGCCAGCAGATCAACCTACCCGAATCTGTCAAATTTTCCCAATCAACTTTGAACCTTATACTTTAGTGATAAAGTTGAAAATCTATTAAAGAAATTTGACAGATTGTAGTAGGTTGATGTGCTGGCGTCTGTATTTAGATCTATTTTGTTTTCTAATCACTCTTTTCTTTTTCTATGCACGTGTTTCTGTGACAAATAAACCTATTTTTCATTCTTTCTTTCTTAGTTTTCTTTCACTATGCCGTCGTCCCAGTGTTTACGTTGTCTTCCTCTACTTCCTTACTTTGATCCATCTGTAATTTGCAATTCCATCACAGCTTTAGACCACTTATTGTTCCTAAAGCGGAGCATGTGACCAGCTCATCTCCATTTCAGTCTTTTTTAGGGTACCGTAGTAAACAAGGAACCCTTATAGTTTCGCCAAGCCCGTCTGTCTGTCTGTCTGTGTCTCTGTCTGTCTGTCCGCGGCTTAGCTCAGTGACGGTTAGTACTAGAAAGCTGTAATCCGGCATGGTTATACATATTAATCACGCCGTCAAAGTGATAATATAAAATCATGAAAAATAAATTTGTGGGTACCTCCCCTACACGTAATGTGGGGATGTTTTTTTTCTCGTCTATCCCATGGTGTGGGGTATCGTTGGAGAGGTCGTTCAAAAATATTGGTATGGATTCTGGGATCCGTTTGCGAAATATTGCTTTAAAGTGCTCGAGCATGCCAGCTAAATGGTTGTACTTGGATTTGTGAAAAAAATTACAGCCGTAGTATATATAACGAAGTTAAAAGGAAAACTATCACAGCTAAGTAGGCTTTACAGGTTAACGAGTAATAATCGACCAACTTATTTAAAGATATTTTCCCTAAACTTATTTCTTTTTTATTTTGTGTTCTTTTTTTGCGTCATGTTTACCGCAAATAAACGTTTTTTCTTTCTTTTCTTTTTAAAAACAGTTTGAAAAACATGTTGTTCGATACAATGTTTTTCAACTACAATGTTAAGTTTCTTATTGGGATAAATTCATCCCAACTACGGAACCCTTCAATGTGCGTGGTCCGACTCGCACTTGGCCGGTTTATTTTTTTACGGTACATGGAACAATGCCTCCAAAAAGCCTAACTGCAGGACAGGCATCTCCAATTGCATGCCATTCAGCGAAGATCGTCGCTCCACCTAGCCTGAGACTCAAGAATATGTCTACCCCAACAGTCATCGGTTCTACAGCTAATATGGCTGGCCTATTGCCATTTCAGTTTGCTTATTCTGTGAGCTATTTCAACAACTTTGGTTCTCTGCCGGATCACCGCGTTCCGAATTCCATGCAACCATCCCGAATATTGTATAACTTGATGGAAATATGAGATAAACACGATTATAAAAAGTCAAAGAATTTATTTATAAAAGGCATTTTTGAACGTCAAAATTTACAAAAAAAAGAATTCATTCTAGCCGCCCCTTCCAAAAGGTAGTTTTCGTATGGAGTCGAATGGGCAAGAAACTCCACTGTTACTCTTTTAAAATGTTTTACATCTTAAATGGCCAGATCTTAGAATTGATCATTTCATGAAATGGCCAGCTAACATTGGCCATATCGTTAAAACGTCAGCGTTTATTGATATGTTAGTCGACGTAATGTAGGGTAATGGTGTAAGGTGTACTAAAAATAGTCAAGTAACTGCAACCAACTTGGAAATAGAAGTGTCTCATGGTTTACGCAATCGAACGCCTTCGATAGGTCGGAAAAGATTCCAATGGTATCTTGTGCTTCTTCCCAGGCGTTAAAAATGTTCTTTATTAGGGTGACAGCGACAGTGGTACAACGCGTTGGTGAAACCGTACTGTTGAAAAGAATTGAGGATCAGCTTTAAGAGCTGACAGTATATGTCATGAAGAAAAAAATGTAGATCCAACTATAGAAATAATTATTCTAAATTATTATCCCTTTCATTGAACATTCATTTAATATAAGGGCGCGGAGCCCTTATAGTAGGTACCTACTTAGCTTGCCTTTGAATGAAAAATAGGCGGGATAATCCACTGCGTGCTGTGACCGCATAGCCGCGATACGTACGGACGCGTGGCTGGCAAAAAGCAGCTAACGTGCGTAGTCTTTTCGTGCACCTACGCAGCAGTGGAATTACGGCTTTAGGGAGTGACTCAGAAATGGCTTTTTAACATAACATAACATCACGCCTGTAACCCCCAAAGGGTAAGACAGAGGTGTACTTACATACATGTATAGTAGGTACACTCGCATTTCGCCAGTTATGTTTCAGTCCCATGTTATATGGGGCGAGCGTATTGATATCAACCGGGCACAAAACCAGACTCCGGCCTGCTACTGAGAAATTTCAGATAGAAAAAACCTATAACACTTAAGTATACAAATATACATTTCGGAATAAATTATCTAAATGATGGTGAAACCGCATCCAAATCCGTTGCGTAGTTTAGAAGAACAACGTGGTCACATAGACAGACACGACTTCAATTACAACACCCTAATTGCTTCATACACGATCTGAATCATTTTGAAAGATATTGCTAATCCATTGCTTCATAAGTTCGAAAAAAAAATCAACAACGTACTTAAATAACGCAATGAATGTTGTTGAACTGTCAAAATTAAATAGTCTTAATGATTTACGAAAATGTGTCACGCAATTAACGCGAGGTATAACATGAGATCACCGAGCTAATTTCCTAAAATGGTGGTACCTAATGGTAGCAGACTTCCTCAAAACTTTCACTCCATTTATGTCTATTTTTAACAGCAGACTTTTCCATGACGATAATGTTATTAAATGTTAATATCAAATTATCCGGAAAAGAACCGGAGTTACCGACATAGAATGCAGAGGAAGCAAGCGGCAGGGGCCAGCCCACTGCCGCTTTATTTGTCGAAGGACCGATGACCGGCGGAGCAGACGAGCCCTGGAGTGGAGACCGTGCGTACCGCGTGAGTGTGGATCGCCCCCCAGCTAGATGGAAGGTGGCTGGGACAGACTGGATACGGAAGGCAGAGGACAGGGTGTTGTGGCGCAGCCTGGGAGGCCTATGTCCAGCAGTGGATTGCGATGAGCTGAGTTGATTGATTGAATATGATAAATCATAAACTAATGATTTGCAAGTATAAGAGACTAGGTCCTACTAGGCCTATACTCATCTAATTTAATTACATTTTGTTTTACACTTCTAGGAGTAAGTATAGTATATAAATCCTTTCTCCTCTGCCTACCCGTTCGGGGATACAGGTGTGATATTAATTATTTATATATTTAAAACGATGTTAGATAACTCGTGTTTTATAAAAATAAAACCTACAAGAACAAAGGAAGCCCGCCAGTATCGGGAACAGGGCATCATTCTAACACTACGAGCCGTGTCCAGAAAGGCCGCTTTCTGAATCAAGCCCTTTATCCAACTGCCTAACGAGACCCTCCACAGCTGAAGGTTGAGGCTCTTAGCTATTTAGCCACTGGCTGTCACGACTATCGGCACAATGATCGCTAAAGGATGATGCAGATATGGGTGGGCAATAATCCTCCTCATCACTTGCATAGGTACATTTTGTATTACATTTTTAGGGGTATGTGGAACATGGCGTAAAGTTCACTCATCCACCATAGAAAAGGGAGGATCCTCAGACCAGACGGGTGTTGAGTCTGGCGGCCAATGGTTGATGTCGGATAGTCTTAAATGTCGTTCGCGTGGTAAACTCTAATTGCACGATGCAGGATTTGTGTGACGTCAGGATAAAGTGTGACATCAGCCGGTCTAATCTGTAATAATCTCACGGTGAAAACTTGGTGAAGTGAGTCATTCCACCTGCTGCTAGGGACTGACAGCTCACTCCGAGCTCACTTCAGCTAAGTTTCACGGTGAGATGTTTACAGAATAGCACTGCAGGTCTTTGATGCGTAGTTCGCACGTGGCGCTACACAACCATCGAACACTTCAGGCGGGCCGCACAGCACTATTGTGTATTGGATCGCGATGAGCTGCGGCCCGTTGCGGCTGATGTGCGATTAGCTTAAGTCCTACGTGGCGACAACCTCGTGAACCTAGTCAATAGTTTATGGAAGCTAAGAAGCTTAAATAAAGCACAACGCTCTGGGCTTCGATTATGACAACTTCGCACAATATTGGCACATTATTTTGTCATAATTAGAACCCCTTCTTTTTGTACCTATTACATATCCTCGTGTGGTGCCACATGCCAATGTATCGGAACACACACAGTTATTTCAGGTGTTTTAGTTTCACAGTTATTTGACATTTGATAGCAGCTACCCAACAGACAGACTTGTCAGTGGCAGCATGTCAACAGCAACCCTATATTAATGAGAATAACTTGACGGACGAAATGTGGGTATAGGGTAAACCTCTAGGCACATCTCTGCTTAACACTTTGCAGAATACAGGCGTGATGTTATGTTACGTAGAGCGCTCAAATACCAGAGCGAGACACACCTAATTATATTTGATTACTAGTTTATTTATTTATATAGAAGTAGGTATACAAATTATTACATAAATTAGGTATGTTGAAACTGTTTCTACTCCCTGCTGTCATTTTTCCCTAAAGATTCATTAGAAAACCAGCGTCAGACACCATCTGTCTGCCATTAATGTTGAAATGAACCACAAATAATTGGCGCAGCCGTAAGGCACACACTATTAGCCCAGTCAATAACAATATCAAACATCGCAAACGAGCATGTTACTACGACTCATTTATATGTTGTTAGGTCCCCTGAGAGGTGCTGGGCACGCCACTGTTGCGGCGATAAGTCCCCTCTTTGAGGAGTGGCTAGAGAGGCGCCACGGCGTCCTCACCTTCCGCCTAACGCAGTTCCTCACCGGACACGGTTGTTTCGGGAGGTTCCTCTTTCGTATCAGGCGGGAGGAAACGCCCGGGTGTCATCATTGCGTGGATCGCCCGGAGGACACGGTTGAGCATACGGTGGAGGTTTGTCCGGCTTGGACAGAGCATCGCTGTGTCCTCGTGGAGGCGATCGGCGGCGGGGATCTCTCGCGTCCGGCCCTGGTCCAGGCCATGGTACGGAGCGAGAGGGCATGGGAGGCCGTCACCTCCTTCTGCGAAGCAGTAATGCTCGCGAAGGAGGAGGCAGAACGCGTGAGGGAGGCAAATTTTGCGCCCTCACGCCCCTAGCCGCCGCAGGAGACGCCCTGGGCGTCGGTAATCGCAGGCCGATTCCCGGCCACCGTAGGCGCGGCCTTGCGGACGGTGAACAATGGGTAGCTCGCCGTCCGATAAGGACCAGGCCCGGGTCGACGGCGCGTTGTGCTCCACGCGCGCCTCAAAGAGATGTCAGCAAGTGAAGGGGTCCGATAGGACCGATGTCTGCCGGGGTTGCGGGAAAGTCCGAAAGGGATACCGTGGCCCCTGGCAACGTACAGGCAACGGAAGGAACACGGGTGGTTTTTAGTCAGTAAGAGTATGCCTTATGGACCCATTCTTAGGGATCTTTGTTCGTAATTTTTGTGATCTGAGCCCAACCCAAGCACTCTAGGTCTATTGGTTGCGAAGATACGGCTAGTTACAGATGGACATTTTTTTTCCAAAAAGTGAAATATTATCGATTTAGAGTCATTTGCCAAGATACGTACCGACTCAACTAATGGTCCTTTTATTGAAAGTGTTTAACAAGAGAGTTGATGTTGTTCCCCTTGCCATATTCCATATCAAATTATCATGACTGTCAAGTAATAATAACAAAAAATAAGTCTTACCTTCCGTTCTGATCATGAGCAAATTCATAGACACAAAATACACGAACAAAATGAACATTTTCAACACTACTTATTTTTACTGTCACACTGACAACTTGCAACTAAAATAATTTAATGGTCGTGCAGTGGTCACAGGAATTATCCTAAATAAAATTGACAGCTACTAAATGAATGTATTTGAGTTAATTTTCCATTTTCCTTGTTAGTTGTAATGTGTTAGGTAATATAGGTACCTGCTTAGTGGTAAAAGGATAATTAATTATTTTAAGTATACTATTACCATTGGGTTTTCTGCGAATTTTGACGGACCGAGTTTTAAATTTATGGCGAAATACAAGTCCAAAGTTTCTAATAAGAATTTCATGATAAAACCCAATAAAGCCTCGTGCAAACTGGCGTGACGCGACGGCGCGACGCAACTCTAACAAAATAATTTCTAAAAAACTTCACGGTAGAACAATAACCGGTGCCGCGTCGCGCCTATCTGCACGAGGCTTAATACTGATATCCCCGGAGGTCGAACTCGGGATCCCCACGATACCAACGAGATAGATGAAAAAAAGTTATAAAAACTAAAACCCAACTACGACAAAAAAGTCAACTAAAAAGGTATAAACAAGATATCACAGATAGACTGAGATTACGTGTGACTCCGGGTTTTTAATTTGTCTGGTCTGTCTGTGATGTCTTGTTTATACCTTTTTAGTTGACATTTTTGTCGTAGTTGCGTTTTAGTTTTTCTAACTCTTATTTTTATTTATATTATTTTGGGGTTATATATTTTTTTTTTTAAATTTGCTCATTTAGAATCCCTTTCATTTGATACCCATAAAGGCATCATTAAAAAAAAAATTTTTAGTTCATGACTTTATGTCGCCTAGAGGGCGCCTGATTCAATTTAAGTGACGTAGGTAACATATAAACCTATAAACCAGCGGACGACCAAGACGCTTCCAACGATACATCAATTGTCAAATTAGGATGAGGAGTTTAGAAGTTATGAGGGAACAGATGAACATATATGCCGGTCAAAATTATAACCCTTCTTTTTGCTTCGCCGTACTCGGGTAAAGAGAAAATGAAGATACATACATACATAAATAAAATTCAAGGCTCTTCCCATCGTATCGTTCTATAATTTCTGCCTAGGTCCATAGGAAAAAGAAGATATTATTTTCAAATTAAAAGTAACTAAACAGAAATTCTAAATTCTGAACCGTCTGAATTATTATGAAGCCTTTATGAAGCTCATACATTAATTAGCATTTACTATTTTTTTTCCTTTGTATTAATTTTGCTTGTAGGTAATCTTGACACCATACGGCTACATGGATTATATCCAAGATAAAAATGCTTGGAAACATGCTGGTCCTGCTCCATAGGACAATTTAGAATCTAGACAAAATCTAACTGGTTGCTAATTTAATTGTATAATATATATATTTTTTTTTTTAAATATTGATTTACATTCTGTGATTACTTGAGCTCACACACTGACTTATTAATAGTACCTATTACTTGTATAAATGTTAGGAATATCGTATAATTTTACAATGTTTGTAAATATGTGAGCACCATGCATCTATCACATAATTAATTTATCTGTCATTCCTTAATCTTTCATTATTTATACATATCGTGGTATAGTAATCTTATTCTAGGTGCATCGTCTTCACATATAATTATATAATTGATGTATACAAGATATTGTGAAAACATTTTAAAATAGTAACGGTAGAGTTTCTTGCCCATTCTTCTCCATACGAAAACTACCTTTTAGAAGGGGCCAATAGAATCAATTATTATTTTTTTGTAAATGTTGACGTTCAAAAGTGCCTTTTTGTGCGTAATTGAAATAAATTATTGACTTTGACTTTGACTTTACATATCAAGCTTTTCAGTTTCAGTATTAACTGGGGCCTTATTATGATGTGCTAATGCTACCATTATTCCAGTGTGAGTGAGAGAAAGAGCTATACAAGGCCGCTAGCACCATCCTTTTTTCGCAGTGGAATAATGATGGCATTAATACTTCATAATAAAGATAGATAGATAGATAAATCGTGTATTTGTTTATTTGTGCACACAAAAAAACAGCACAACATACAAAAATACGATTAAATAATGACTAATTAGCTATTAGGAAATAGCTGCAAGGTGCCAATATAAAACCAAATAAAAAAGGAAGAAAACAAGACATTGTGATGACACTATTGGCTATGACACACTTTAAAATAATGGATTGACAACGAACATAAAAAAGTGCGGTGTGCGTCTCAAGGTTGCACCAAATGGGAGTCCAGCTCAGCATGTGCCAGGCAAATATACCTGACGCTGAAAGCCCCTGATCTCGCATTGTGTAGGATTTCGGTACAATGCGAGGTCAGCTTAAACTGGAAATGTATAACTTGATGTGTAGCCGTGTGTACCTGAGCTGTAAAATAACACAATAATTTTATTTTATTCATGTGACCTGAATTGACTGACTTGCAAATAGCAAAAAACGAAAAAACATTTGAATTTCGCACTGTATAAAATTTCCGTGTACCTATCTAATAAGCAAGTTATAACGTAATTTTCGTTGTTACGAAATAGTTGCGATACATGAGAAATTAGTGCAAAATATTGAGTTTTCTATACTTTGCCACGAAATATTGAAGAAAAACATTTTTTTAAAGCAAAAATCCCGTAACGTAGATAAGTTTTAGTAACTATGCGCTTGCACGGGCCAAACATTCACTTATAAACATCGACTTCAAAGTCAAAGTCAAATAATTAATTTCAATTAGGCACATAAAAGGCACTTTTTAACGTCAAAATGTACAAAAAACCGAATTGATTCTAGTCGCCCCTTCCACAAGGTAGTTTTCGTATGCAGAAGAATTGGTCAAGAAACTCCATCGTTACTCTTTTAAAATGTTTTCATAATATCTTGTATACATTAATTATATAAATATCAACAATGTAGACGCTAAAAGACATTTTAATATCTACAATATTGTGGTAAATGACCGAAGGCAAATAGTTAGGTAAGCAACCACAATGGTAGCGTAAACAAAAAAAAAAAACAATACCTACATAGTTTGTTCTTGTAATGACTAAGCTAATAAATACGAGATTATAAATTAGGTTTTTTTTTTTGCAAATAGAAGCGAAATAATGTGTTGCCCTATAACATGGGACTTAAACATACCTATCTAACTAGTAACTGGCGAAATGTGGGTGTCTGCCTAAACCTACGGGGAATATAGGTAAGTTTGAAATGCATGTCTTTTAAAGATGTTAATAGCGTTGGTTAGCAGTTGAAAGACAAAAACTTAAAAAAAAATGAAATGCTGTCCGTTGGTAAGCGCTTCACTTCAGAATGGCTGGACCAATTTGGCAAATTTTTATTTTAAAAGTTCATAATTTTACCGTCCATTTTTTCCGTTCTGACGGAAAGAAAACTATTAAAAATTACCAGGAAAATTTGAAAATTCTCCCGAATTTTCCATAGAAATTTTGTGCTTATGAATTATTTAGATTTGAACAGAACGTCTGTCGGTCAGCTAGTTAATAAATAAATTCATGTTTCCAGTTGACTTTATTATATCCACTTTAAACAAATTTCAACTTTATGTCTGCCTTTATTACGTTTACTTCAGAATGACTTGTTACACACGGTAAATCAAAATTGAATTCAGAATGCTTGTACTATTGAAAATGACGTCAATGAAAATTGAAGTTGTAGCCGAAATTAAACATTATGTATAGGCAGATAAATTCGAACGTAGACTTATTAATAAAAATACTTTGAGTACGTACTATTTAAAAGAAAAGTTTATTTACAAAAACATCGTTTTCTCAGTATTTACAGTCTTGTTTTTAAATAAAAATAAATAAGTAAAATTAATTCTTATAGAAAAAATCGGTCAAGTGTGTGTCGGACTACGCACAATGAAGGGTTCCGTAGTTGAGATGAATTGATCCCCAGAACAAACTCAACATTGTAGTTGAAAAATATGTTCTCCCATAAATTGAAACTGCAAATGTAAATTTATACGCACAATATTGAGAGATTTACAAGGTTATTTTAAGACCATAGACTTATTATAAGTTTTCCTGTAAAAAAACATTATCTGTATATTTTCCAATTTTTTTGGCTCAGTAGTTTCGGAAAGAAGGGGGGAATGGTCAATTTTCATTTTTTTTTTTTAATATTTTTCAAAGTATTCATTTTAAAATTATAAAAAAATAATATATTTGAGATCCTCGCAATAAGCCCTTTCATTTGATATGTCCCACGGCGCAAAACTATTTTTTAAATTTTCTTATTTGCCCCCCAAGTGACCTCCATATTCAAAATTCATTTATTGACGTTACGCGTCCGTGTTTGGGTCCCAGAAATACATATGTATACCACATTACTACTTAATCGGTCTATTAGATTCGGAGCAAATTGGCTGTGACAGCCAGCCAGACACACGAGTGATCCTATAAGGGTTCCGTTTATTTCCTTTTTAGGTACGGAACCGTAAAATGATGGCGAGTTGGAACAGCCGAAAACATTTGTTTTATTTTACATCTTCATCCCTTAGTTTAACAATTTTCGGGTCGTCAATAATTTCATCGATCCTATGCAGGTCTTTGAGAGAAACCTGCCCAGTGCCTCTTTGTATAGGTTTAGGTTGAGTCGGGTCAGGTTTCCAACCCAGGAAGTTTATTATCTGGTATGTAGCTGGAACGCCGCGCTCTTTGCGGTCTGGCATTTCCTGAAAAAGACGAGAGACAAGGTAAGAATAAATTAGCTAGCATAACTGCAAGTGATGGGAGTCGATATCTAATGATTAGAAACCGGATTTTATGCAACTTAAATAAATACTGCTACTGATTCCCAAGCTAAGCTTGAGCTTGTATTATGGGAAACAGTGTTCAGCCGCTGGAAGTATCACATAATAAAATACGAGTACATTGGTTTGAATGTCGCTGCAGTAGACTTACAATATTCTTAGGATAGTTTTCGGTATTATTCTATTATCTAATTTTAAATTTTATTTAAGTTTAACAGATGTGTGTGATCACCAGTGATCGGATTAGGTAGATTGAATTGGGGTCATTGATCCGAAACGTATATATTAATATGGACATTTTAGTTGATTATTAAAAAAAAACGGAACTTAGGTAGGAATTGTATTAAAATGAGCAATATTATATTCTTCATAATTTTTTTTAACGGCTCACAGTCACGATTCCAAGCTTTGGTAAGTAATATTTTACTTGTTACAAGGAGTTTTAAGCATGTTTGGATGTACTATAAGAATATTTTTAGTATTGTGTTTGTTTGCTTAAGCTGTTGAACATACCATCACCAACTTTGAATTGAGTACTTAGTAATAATATCACTACCAACATTAACAATATCTAATTGAATCCGGAAATACCGGAATTGCTTTCCGGAAAAATGGCTTATCCATGTTATTTTGTATGTGTGCATTTATGATACAAGTACCAAAAATCAATCTACCTACTCCGATCAGTGGTGATCACTGTGTGTGTGTGTGTGTGTGTGTGTGTGTGTGTGTGTGTGTGCGTGTGTGTGCGTATGTGTGCGTATGTGAGAGTTTGTTTAGAAGCATTGTGTGATATGTTACGCAATATATTCTATGTTTAACTGAACATTGGTTAAAAGTCCACCAGTTCATGTTCAGCTTTAACAACCACCAGGTTGCCAGCTCATTCAGCAGAGTTAATATGATACGTGGTGGCTCTCTAATAATTGTTCGTAACAATATGAAATTTAAAGAACGTAAGGACATTGTGAGCCTCTCTGTTGAGCGAGTTATTGAAATAGCTTGCATTGAGCTTGAGCAGTTCATGGTAATGAGCGTGTATAGGCCCCCATGTGCTTCATATGATATTTTTGAGAAATATTTGGAAGAAGTATTATTAAAGACTAGTAACAGTAATAAAACAGTTGTTGTCTGTGGAGATTTCAACATTAATATACTGGAAAAATCTGCTATAGTTAATAAATTTATAACTTTATTAAAGTCATATAATTTGTACAATACATTCTTTGAGCCGACTAGAATAACCGCCACTGGTGCTACCTGTATTGACAATATTTTTACGAACTTAACTCCTTCTAGCCATTTAATAATAAATGAGTTGGACTCTGATCACTGTGGCCAGTTGGTCACTTTCCCTCAGAAAACAGTCAGAGCTCAAAGAAAACTAGTGAGTTTTGTTCCTGTAAATAAAAGTCGCTTAGGGCAATTTAAAAATAATGTAATGGAAAAACTACCAGGTTTGCCTTATCACAACGACCCGGATCGAGCTTATACTTCACTATTTAACCTCATCAATTGTGAGTTTAGGAAGGTTTTCACCTCAAAAACATTGCCTGTTTGTGACCGCGTCATATTTAGTGATTGGGCAACACCAGGTATTTACAAAAGTAGGCAAAGGTTATTTGAATTGTATCATGAAAAAACATATAACCATGATGAAACTTTTAAAGAATTTCTTAAGAAATATTCTAAAACTTTTAAAAGAGCCTGTTCCTCAGCAAAAGCCATACACATTAAAAATAAAATAATATCTTCTGGAAATAAAATTAAAACAACTTGGAATATTATTAATTCAGAAACGGGAAGAACGACAGTACGGAATCGTGACTTCCATCTAAAAATCAATGATGTAGATATTAAGGCAGACGTGGAGGTGGCAACAGAGTTTGAAAATTTCTTCACTAATATTCCCATTTTAACAACCAAAACTCTGTCATCGTCGTCCTCAACTTCTGCTTACTCAATATTAAAAGAATGTGTACCAGAATGTGAAAAACTTTTTGAATTTAAAATTGCTACTGCTAAAGACATAATAGAATCTTTTAAAGACCTTGATGTAAAAAAAACTGCTGACCTTTGGGGATTGTCAGTACATACCATATCTTCAATAATTGATGTTATTTCACCCTTTTTAGCAATTGTTTTTAACTCTTGTATTGCATCTGGTGTATTTCCTGATCTGATGAAACTAAGCAAAGTGATTCCACTGTTCAAGTCTGGCAGCACAACTGATCCTACGAATTTTCGGCCTATTTCGATATTACCTACATTGAGCAAAATCTTTGAAAAATTAATTTTAAAAAAAGTTTGGACATTTCAACTCTCATCATTTACTACATCTGAAACAGTTTGGTTTTACAAAGGGTCGTTCAACCACAGACGCGGGCGTGGAATTACTGAAGAGCATATTCGAGGCCTGGGAGGAGTCGCAAGATGCTCTTGGCATTTTCTGCGACTTGTCCAGGGCCTTCGATTGCGTACATCATGATACTCTCATCAGGAAACTTTACCACTATGGTTTGAGGGACAGGGCTCTCGACCTTCTGACTTCTTATCTGAACAACAGAATTCAGAGGGTCGATGTTAATGGCAAGAGATCTGCAGGATCTGCGGTCACCATGGGCGTTCCGCAGGGTTCAATTCTAGGTCCTTTCTTGTTTTTAATTTATATAAATGACTTACCTTACCATATAAGGGATAATCATAAGATCGTATTATTCGCAGATGATACTTCCCTTATTTTTAAAATCAAACGTCAGTTAGTCAACTTTGAACAAGTGAACGATGCGCTCTCTAAAGTTGTGCACTGGTTTAATGTAAATAATCTTCTCCTGAATGAAAAAAAGACTAAACTCATTAAATTTGCAACGCCAAATGTCAGGCAGCTAAATACCAATGTTCAAATTAATGGAATAGAGCTGGACCCTGTTGAGTCGACAGTTTTTCTTGGAATCACTATTGACGGTAAATTACAGTGGGGCCCACACATAGAAAAATTGTCAGGAAGGCTAAGTTCGGCCGCGTATGCTGTTAAAAAAATTAGACAGATAACTGACGTAGATACAGCCCGAATTGTTTATTTTAGTTATTTTCATAGTCTTATGTCATATGGAATTCTTCTCTGGGGAACTTGTTCGGAAATTAATACTATCTTTGGTCTACAAGGGCTGTTCGAGCCATTTACAACCTAGGTCCGAGAGATTCCCTTCGAGAAAAATTCAAAGAAATAAATATTCTGACTGTAGCGTCACAATATATTTTTGAAAACCTATTGTATGTACACAAAAATATATCTAATTTTAAAAAGATTTCCGATATTCATAGTTTAAATACGAGGAATAAACACAACCTCGCTGTACACCGCACTCGTCTCCACAGAGTAGGCAACTCGTTCATGGGTCAATGTATACGCTTTTACAACAAACTTCCCATCGACATTCGAAACTTACCCATTAAACGATTTAAAAGCTGTATTAAAACCAAACTTTGTAAAAAAGGGTACTATAAAATTTTAGATTATTTAGATGATAAAAAAGCTTGGGATTGAGCTGCTCGCTCTGCTAAGCCTTGTGCTAAAATCATAAAATCAATACCAGTATTATATAAACATTACCTACATACATGACATTATTACTTTGTAAAGTATTTTTTTATTTATTTTTAAATTTTTGTGAATGTGAGGACTATGTGGATTTTTCAATTATTATTATTTTTTCTTTCTTATTTAGTTTTAATGATGGTCTGGCAGTTTGAGTAGTTTATGAGGCCTACCCAAATGTCCTTTCTTTGGTATTGTTCGTCGAGTTGAGCTCCTTAAGTTCTGGGTTGAGCTCCACGATTACTGACAAATGCTTGCACTGACAGGACAGGTCCACTCAAATCTGTGTGGTTCTTTTCTCAAAAGACCATTTCAGACACTAATCTACATGGTCCTTATATGGCCTGACCAAGATTATGTCTGGACTTTAAAAGAGACTGTGACCTCTGAGTTTGTTTCGGCCTTTCTTCTCAGAGTAGTCAGATAGGAAACGCCGAACTCATCTAGCTAATTTTTAATTATTTTTTTAAGATGACGTGTAAAAGTGATTCCAATATCCTATTTACAGAATAAACAATTTCATTTCATTTCATTTCATTTCATTGCCAGTAGGTCTTCTGATAGTCCAATAGTTGAAGCCATTCAGAGACTTTACCTTTAAGTTCGTGTCTGCTACGAGAAATAATGTTGAGATGTTTGTTTATGGTGTTGTATAGCTTACAACTTATGACCTTGTACTGTCTCCTTGCGAAGGAGGTCTTGCATTCAACATTAGGGCACATTAAAGTAAATGGTGAATAACATGCTGTTATATAGTATTCACATAATAATATCGCTCTAAATGGATTGTGCATAAATCGTGTCACGAAATTTAAATACCTGGGGCACTTAATTACCGAAGGTCTTGAAGACGATCAGGATATTGAGAGGGAGCGTAGGGTCAGAGGTAACATGTACGTAACGTATTGTCAAAGCTTTTATACGGGGAATCTGTGGGTCAGCCACACCAAAAGGTCGCTGGATGTCCTGCGCGTCCAGTATAATAACATCTTCAGGATGATGTTGGGGCTGCCTCGCTTCTGTAGTGCATCGGGGATGTTTGTGCTGTATCGCACTAATGGCTTTCATGCCGTCATCCGCAAGAAAACGGTATCCCTGATCCGCAGAATGCGTGGCAGCTGCAACGGAATTCTGAAGACTGTAGCGGACAGGGTCTCTTCACCGTTGTGGAGAACCGAGGGTAATTTAAATTGAATTTTAATATTTTAGTTGTAATTTTAATCGAATTGTATGGACTTATTTATCTGAATTAAATTAATTTTAATGATTTATTTATTTTTATGACCAACCAGTCGATGTCCGAAAAAGCTCGACTGGCTGTTCACAATAGGGTGGCAAATGAGGCATGCAAGTAGATAGAGATAAATGCTGCGTGGAAATGCGGTCCTTGTAAAGCATGTGTAGTGTGTGTGACTATGAATGAGGAATGATATGGTGTCTTTTTACGTCTTTTTTATGACAGCTGCGCGCAAAGATTGCACTAAGTCTGCGGCGCATGAGTCGCCGCCGGTACCAAATGTTGCCATTTTAAATATTATATTTTATATAAGGTCCCATTAAAATAGATGGACAACTTTTATAAATCATTACAACCAGCAAAATAAGGACAATGGTAAAAAAATAAATAAGAAAAACGCATTAGATACTTACAAGAAAAATAAATTAACTAACGAAAATACACTAAAAATTTTGGTTACCCAATGTTATTATTTTAGGTCAAAATAAAATCACTTTTTTTTTTTTTTTTTTTTCTTGGATATCTTTGGTTAGACGTACTGAACGCTGTGTTAAAATTTGTCCATGTATTTTAATGGGACCTTGTATATTTAGAACTAACTATTGTGTTTATTTTATATTTGTCTTATTTTGTTATTTATCTATATGCTGCACTGGTTGACGTCATCACGTCAACGCCGGCTGTCGCTGAAAACCAGCGCTGGGGCTCTGTCTCGCATAGGGTCGCAGCATCATGCTGAGCATGGCCGTTTTGCGTGGATGTGACGCATATTTTCCCCCAAATTGTTATTTTCGTGTTTTATTCTTACCTTGCGTCACTTGTCACGCAACGGTGTAGTTTAAGGATGATGTAGTGACAACAATAGAGATGATGCCTGAGTCAAAAAAAGAAATTCTATTTAGTCCGTCAGTTAGTTAATAAAAAAATATTAGACTCGTATTTTTTGCTTTATCATATTAATAAAAAATGACTTAGATAAAAACGCATTAAAGTTGGAGAGTGGGGGTTGATACGTCACAAGTATAAAATCTACATACTCGTGACGTCATGGCACATTTTAACTCAATGTATCGCCGTAATCTTTAGATAACGTAAAAAAAAAAATACGTGTATGTAATTTTTTTATAATCTACAAGCCGGAAAAAAAAATATTTTTTAGACATCGTCCCTATTGAAAAGAATGCTTAGGATTGCTTGGTCATGTTGAGAGGATGAACGAAGGCTATATATATACTATCAAAGGTAACGCCGGAATGGGACGACCTTTTTGTTTTTTTTTTTGGGTGGGAAATTATCAAATAACTTGTCCCGCTCTGGGTGGAGCGGGAGGGCGTGTCAGACTCTTACTGACTAAAACCCACCCGTGTTCCTTCCGTTGCCTGTACGTTGCCAGGGGCCACGGTATCCCTTTCGGACTTTCCCGCAACCCCGGCAGGCATCGGTCCTATCGGACCCCTTCACTTGATGACATCTCTTTGAGGCGCGCGTGGAACACAACGCGCCGTCGACCCGGGCCTGGTCCTTATCGGACGGCGAGCTACCCATTGCTCACCGTCCGCAATCCCAGGAATCGGGACGACCTAGAAGGACATTATTATAGTGACCTTATTGGTAATGTTTTTCAGAAAGGTCAGGTACGTAGTAGGCACTCGCAACCGGCGTGTGTGTATGACCAGATGTATGAACGTAAACGAGGCAAAAGGAGTATGTAAGGATCGTAGCAGATGGCGTTCTGTAGTTTCTGCCTATCCCCACATGAAATAGGCGTGAGTTTATGTATGTAAGAAAGAAAGAATAACATTTATTTGGACACAGTTCGTGAAACACATAATAACAAAATAAAAACACGGCTATTGGCAGTGCCCAGTAGTAGGACCAATCTACTGTGTAAAGCCCCCGTAACGCGTACTTTGCGTGTACTTAACGACGTAGCAAACAGCATAGATCTTTTTACTTGTTCTCTGAATGAGTTCACAAAAACAACGATGTACAGAATATGTTATAGGAATTAATAAAACTGTAATTATGGCCACACTATGGAATTAGGAAATTCCTGTAATGATAGTGATGATGAGTTAATAAATAAATAAATAAAAAGTATAAATAATCATAAAGCAATAATAGTGTGTGCCTCACGGCTGCGCCAAAAAGGTTCATTTCAGCATTAATGCCCGACAAATGCTGTCTGACGCTGGTTTTCTAATGAACCCTCATGGACAAGTGACGGGGAGTACCAACAGTTTCAACATACCTAATACATAATTTTTATACCTCTAAATAAATAAATAAACTACATAAGGTCTATTTAAATAATTGTTTCCAATTTATGTATCTGTATGTTAATACAACAACATCATCATCATTTCAGCCGAAAGACGTCCACTGCTGGACATAGGCCTCCCCCAAGCACCGCCACTTCGACCGGTTCTGTGCCTCCCGCATCCAGCGGATTCCTGCGGCCTTCACCAGGTCATCGGTCCATCTTGTGGGAGGCCTCCCAACGCTATGTCTTCCGGTACGCGGTCACCACTCCAGAACCTTTCGGCCCCATCGGCCATCTGTTCTGCGAGCAATTTTCCCTGCAAATTGCCTCGTATGTTTGACAATTTTTGGGCTATGTCTGTTACCTTGGTTCTCGTTCGGATCTCTTCATTTTTGATTCAATCACGCAGGGAAACTCCAAGCATAACTCTCCTTTGCCCTTCGGGTGACTTTTAGCCTTCTGATAAGGCCCATTGTAAGCGACCACGTTTCAGTGTCATAAGTCATCACTGGCAACACGCACTGGTCAAAGGCTTTCGTCTTGAGACACTGTGGTATGTCGGAAGATATTGCGTAGCTTCCCGAACGCTGCCCAGCCGAGTCGGATTCAACGACTGACCTCTTTCTCAACGACCTACCTAGCTTGACAGTTTGTCCTAGGTAAACATACTCGTCCACAATTTCCAGCGTAGTGTCTCCGATATTCATGAGAGTGGGTGTTAATAAATGCCTAATAATCAGTGATCGGAGTAGGTAGATTGATTTTGGTACTTGTATCATAAATGCACTCAGAAAGAATAACATGGATAAGCCATTTTTCCGGAAAGCAATTCCGGTATTTCCGGATTCAATTAAATATTGTTAATGTTGGTAGTGATATTATTACTACTCAATTCAAAGTTGGTGATGGTATGTTCAACAGCTTAAGCAAACAAACACAATACTAAAAATATTCTTATAGTACATCCAAACATGCTTTAAACTCGTTGTAACAAGTAAAATATTACTTACCAAAGCTTGGAATCGTGCCTGTGTGCCGTTAAAAACAATTATGAAGAATATAATATTGCTCATTTTAATTCAATTCCTACCTAAGTTCCGGTTTTTTTTAAATAATCAACAAATTCCGGAGGAATGTCCATATTAATATATACGTTTCGGATCAATGACCCCAATTCAATCTACCTACTCCGATCACTGCTAATAATACTTACTTTCCCGTACATTTCATCATAAATGCTAGCTGCGGCGAACATCACATCTTTGGACAGTCGTAATGGCCGGTTATAGGCCGCATTCCCTTCTCCTAACGCTCTGACATCCCTCATTACTTCAAACATAGTAGGATACCATACTACTATGTTATCTACGTCAACTGTTTGTAGAGTGTAGCCGCTCCTGAAATAAAGACGAGAATTTTTTTTATAGTGCTATTGTGGAGTCATTGAAGACAAGCATAATCAGCCTATAATGTGTCTCCTCTCTGTCAAAGGGAGTGGGCCGTAATCCACCACGCGGGCCCAGTGCGGGTTGGTAGATGTCACATGTCTTCGAATTTTTGGTTCTAGGACATGCCGGTTTCCTCACGATGTTTTCCTTCACCGTTTTGAGAGCAGTGGTGATGAAATGGTTTAGACGGAGTAAATGCGCCTGTGGTCCACCTCTGCTCTGAGGGAGACAAACATGACCAGAAATCACACAAAATAGATAGGCTTTTGCACAGCAGTATAATAGAAAACAACAGTGATAAAATTATTCAAAATAAGTTTCGTGCGATTTTGACCAAAAAAAACCGTTTAAAAACTTCTTCAGTATTTATTTAGCTTTCAATATTATTCCTTTTATTTGATTTTGTTCCACATCGATTTTTATTTTATAACTTCTTCGTTGAAAAAAAGGTAGACAATTATCAAACTATGTTATAAAATTAATTACTTACAACTAACTTTTAGTTATTCATTTTTAGCAGCCGGAAACACTATTATTAAACAAGAATTGGCAGCATCAGGCTCAGCACTGACCAAAAAAGAACGCAGAATGAGATGAGAATGAGAGACGTCAAATGTATATCGTATTACCCAGTAACTGGGTTGTGTAGGTCAGACAGGTAGACGCTTCATGTAAAATACTGGTATTCAGCTACATACGGTTAGACTAGAAGCTGACTCCAAAATAGTTGGGAAAAGGTTAGGCAGATTGATTGACTCACGCAGTAAGCAGCCCTCCTATATATCTAATCCTAGTGAAGGGCGGTGGTGATATACCGCCGCTCCGCTCGCTCTCTGCCATCTGTAGAGCTTGGCGCATCTCCATCAGTGTCACCGCCCAAATACACATGCCATGATAAGAAATAAATCTTTCATACTCAGTACTCATGCAGTCCGCAGCCCTTCAATATGTCTAATCCTTGTAAAAGGCTTTATGTGTGTGAAAAGTCTTATTTTAGTGTATTTTTAATATTCCAACCCCTAAGGGGTTAAATAGGGATGAAAGTTTGTATCAAAGTTCGTTATTTTCGCCGATGGAAAATCAAACTTACGCAGTGAGCAGCCCTCCTATATCTCTAATTCTAGTGAAGGGCGATATGTGTGGTGATATACCGCCGCTCCGCTCGCCCTCTGCCATCTGTAGAGCTTGGCGCATCTCCATCAGAGTGTCTCCGCCGAATACACATGCCATGAAAACCTGGAACAGAAGGAATGATGGTGTGGAGGAAGAAAATGTTACCGTAATAAAAACTTTTTACCAAATAAGTTGAACCGACTTCAAAAAAACTCGGATGTCGGTTTGGTTCTGTATTTTCGTTTTTTGCCACCGACTTCCGAAATTTAATTTTGCTCTTTCTAGTGTTTTTTTTTTAAGTCTGTTATTTGTTTTTGTTTTGATTTTTTATTTTACACAAATTCGAATACCACTACCTGCTATGTAAATAACAGTGACAGGAACTTATAACATAATCCCTATAGACTAAGTGGAAAAAATACGTATTATTGAAGCTAACTCAAAGTACCCAAGCAAAGTTAACCACGTTTAGTTTGTGGGACCACCTCTGAAGTATGACCTACCAAACAAAAAAAGAATCATCAAAATCATTTCATAATTGGCGGAGCAGCGGTGTAACAAAAAAAAATACAGTTGAATTGAGAACCTCCCCCTTCTTGAAGTCGGTTAATAATTGAACTACAAAAACGACCCTTACTGCTAGGACCTAAAGGTCCGGCAAAGTCAAGTTGTTCCCATGGACGTGCGATAGACGGTTCAAGACAACTACATTTTTTACGAGACGGGCATTTCTGCGTAGTTCAGATCAGTTCAGAATGCCTTATTATACAGGATAGTGACCTGCATCACCTGCTTGACGGATGCAAGTGTCTTAATCGCCACCAGTATATGGTATTTCGAGTTGAGCTATGTTAAATTTACATTTATTTGCTGGTTACCCAGCTAAGCACGGCACAGCATAAACTGCCACAAAAAAGAAAAAAACAAGCAAGGCTTATTACGGCCTTTAGTTGTTAGTACGTGGGCGACCGAGCTCTGCTCTGGTAAAAATAGAGAATGCTCATTTAATAGTATAGGATAGTTTATACTAATTCCATGTATAGTGCACACTAATTCCATGTTGCCAAGATAGTAGGTACTTACTAATTCCATGCTACCATGATAGTAGGTACTTACTTATTCCATGCTGCCAAGATAGTACGTACTTACTAGTTCCATGCTGCCATGATAGTAGGTACTTACTTATTCCATGCTGCCAAGATAGTAGGTACTTACTAGTTCCATGCTGCCATGATAGTAGGTACTTACTTATTCCATGCTGCCAAGATAGTAGGTACTTACTAGTTCCATGCTGCCATGATAGTAGGTACTTACTTATTCCATGCTGCCAAGATAGTAGGTACTTACTAATTCCATGCTGCCAAGATAGTAGGTACTTACTAGTTCCATGCTGCCATGATAGTAGGTACTTACTAGTTCCATGCTGCCATGTCATTATTCTATGGTAGCCATCTTGTTCTAAACTTTGGGCGACCGAGCTCTGCTCGGGTGAAAGTACAGAGAAAACGATTTTTCTCAGATATGAGACCTAGCCAGATCGATTTTTCGCCCACGTAAACCCCTACATTGCAACTTTCATGGAAATCGTTAGAGCCGTTTTCGAGAACGTGATTACAAATATATACCTATATAAATATTGCTCATTTAATAGTTTAGGATAAATGGCAACTCACCCCATCAGGTTTCAAGCACTTCATGATCTTATCGAAGCAGGCTGGTAGATCATTCACCCAGTGCAGTACTAATGACGATACTAGTAGATCTACACTGTTATCTGGAAGCTAAACAAAACAAAATAAATGGAAGATTTAAGAGCGTTTATTCTGAAAGTGGGCAACGTCGCAAATAGATGTCAAATATTTCGCTGTTTTGATTAATTTGGAAATATTACTGTATGGAAATAAGAAATATGAAAGAAACCATGAAAATAAATTTATTTCGCACACAATATTCAAACAAAAACAAAAAAGAAACAGAAAAAAATAAAAATAACTCAAAAAATTAGTGTGCCTCACGGCTGTACGCCATTAGGATTTTGCGATCGAATTCGGTCGTAAAACGATCGCTATCAATGTCGACAGTAGGTACTATCGAAGAACTTCATATATAAGCAATTTGAAAACAAAATACCGTGAACACGATGACCACATCTGTTACCGCTTAGATTCTATAGAGGCGGAGCGCTGCAAGCAGAAATAGTCCTTACGGTGTATAGATATGAACTTCTTCAATGGTACTTAGGCATACAATCCAGGGGCCCTCCCCTACCCCTCCTGGGTACGCCCATAAGTGGGCCAGTAAAAAGAGCTTTGTCAAGCATGTAGTTGGACAGTGTCGGCAAAAGACTTACATCAATATTCTCTTCATCCATAACTCTTTTATCAAACTTGACTCCATCTCCTACTATTGCCTTGTCGAGATGCGTCTGTGAAGTGTCACATAACGTCACCTTCTCAACGCTGTCCGGAAAGAAGTGACGGGATACATAGCCACGACTTGCACCTGAAATAGAATTTTCATATTTGTATTAATGGACTGTTTTTGAATCATTTCTAATCATTTAGTTAATTTATAGAATTTTTTCTATAAATACTTCAAACAATATATTTATTAAGACAGAAGGGTTCTATATGGGAGTTCTATATGACTACAAAAACTACCATTATTAATTAGTTGATTATGAAAGACTGATTATATTGTTTCTTAAACTAGGGAAACAAACAATAGTATTTATATTAATCACCAGTGATCGGAGTAGGTAGATTGATTTTTGGTACTTGTATCATAAATGCACACAGAAAGAATAACATGGATAAGCCATTTTTCCAGAAAGCAATTCCTGTATTTCCGGATTCAATTAAATATTGACCGAAGTAAACGAGTGAGCTACCTGGTATGTCGTCGGCGGGCGTACGCATTGTTTTGATAACCGGCATCGCCCATGATCCTTTGTTCTGTTTGGTCGTTGGGTTGTGTCAAATCGTGACTGTGTGCCGTTAAAAAAAAATATGAAGAATATAATATTGCCCATTTTAATACAATTCCTACCTAAGTTCCGGTTTTTTTTTAACAATCAACCAATTCCGGAGGAATGTCCATATTAATATATACGTTTTGGATCAATGACCCCAATTCAATCTACCTACTCCGATCACTGTTAATCACAGACTTCTGTTTAAGATTAAGTAGCTTTAGACCGCGGCTTCGCCGGCGTCGGAAAATATACCACGGGAAGGTACTACCAGAATAAAAATTATCCTGTGTTAAACCTATATGTGTGGTTATAACCAAAAAGGTGTGCCTTTCATCCTAATCCGTTCAGCCGTTTTTGCGTGATAGAGATAAAAGTTTGTATGTTTGTGTGTTTGTTCCTACACACAAACATACAAACTTATATCTATTGTTTGTTTGTGTCTTATTATTCAACTTAATAAATATACTACCCACTACTTTTTCTATAGATTATTATGGCAGAAGTTATCAGCAAAATCAACAAAACGTAGTTTGTTGTCAGGCAAATACTTTCATATATTATAGAATAGTTATTAACTAACTTACCAAGCTCAACAGCATTAGTAAACAGACGTTTGATATCTAAAACTCGGTCAGAGGTCCGCCAACCAACCTCCTCTTTGATATACTCTGCCAAGTGGTAATCATCCCTCCTTGCTGACCTCTCCCTCTGCAAAGCCTTCGCATTCCTATCAAATATATTCATAGAACGATAAACAGACGTAGCAGTCTTCTGTTTAGCGGTTTTAGAAGAATTATTTCGAACCAAAACTTGCACATAGTTACGTAAATATTTAGACTCGTTTCTCGTTATGTGGAGCCTAGATAGGCAGTTGAAGAGTTGCGTTTGTGACATTTTTGTTAAATAAATACGTTAGTAAGAATAATTTTCGTTACAAACACATTATTTTATTTATTTCGCAAATTGCGTCAATGATTTGAGGTTATGTTTTCAATTCTCTTTCAATGACAGTTTTAAAGAAAACGACTCGTTCGGAAAAAAAACTTAAAAATCTTTAAGAATAAAATAGGTCCCTATGTATACCTAATTAGTAATGCATTTAACATTTGATACAGTGAGTATGTTTTGCTTTTTTACGTGGAGTTTAGGTACAGTAGCAGAGCCTTGCTGATTCTGCAATAAAGTAAAGTTTTCTGAACTAAACTGTGTACGTCGAATGCCTATATTAAAAAGTACTCTGTGGTCGAATGAAATAAATGCTGCGTTCCGAGTTACGCTGTAATCGATTTGAGCGTGCTTACACCCGTACCGAATTAGCGTGAGCGCGATAATGATGTCCCGTGAATCGTCATAGGTAACGTCATGATATGCGCCATCTTGCGATAACGCCAACCATACCCTAAATTAATATCACCCTGTCGTGATGGCCCAGTGGTTAAGGCCTCGCCTCTCATGCACGAGGTTGTGGGTTCAAATCCGGGCAAGTCCCAATGTGACTTTCTCAATTCATATGTACAGACGCCAGCACATCAACCTACTACAATCTGTCAAATTTCGTTAATAGATTTTCAACTTTATCACTAAAGCATTAGGTTTGTAGCGGTTAGCACCGCTGGTTAGATAAATAGGTACTGAACTATTTTATAACTAATTGTAAACACTGCACAAGCACATTTCATAACCTATATCAGTTACATCATAATTTCTCGTTTGACATCCCAATCTGTCACATACACATTCCGTTCACCATAGACACCAAACGAGAAGTATATCATTATCTATTGCTTAACACGACTAACAAAATATATTAACAACTACTACTTATTTACTATATTTACAACACACATTATATCTATAAACATATTAAATAATTCTAACAATTATTGACACTCCACACTAATCATAAAATGTACACATGTTTGGAGTAACGGAGCGTGCGTTCCTAATGCGAAATGGAACACTCATGACCTGCAGAAAATGATTCGCAGAGTTCAGCGACTCAAGTCAATCGCACGCTCTTTCTGCTCCAAGATCTAGACTTCCTCTAAGCCCTAGATCTCTCTAGCACATTGCTATAATTCGTGTGATATCTGTTTCGTTTTGTACAACTTGTCCTTTGTCCATTTCATTGTGTTGTACCGTTGTATGTGTATTGAGGAAGTGTGCAGTAAAACAAATCAGTTAATTTAAACATCGTTTAATTGATCTGTTCCCTTAACACTTCAGGTTCAAAGTTGATTGGGAAAATTTGACCGTTTTGGGTAGGTTGACCTGCTGGCGTCTGTACTTTCTGAGTTTATCTTGGACATTATTGACATCGGTGAAGGAAAACATTGTGAGGAAACCTGGACTAATAGTTAATATAAGTCTGAAATCACCAATCCATCTTGAGCAAGCGTGGTGATCAATGCTCGTGCCTTCTCTGTATGAAAAGAGGCATTTGCCCTGCAGTGGGACAGTAACAGGCTGGTGAGCGCTGTTAAAAATGACAGTTGTGCTGTTTTGTTTTGCAGCATTTCTAACTAACATGGCATTTTCCAATTTGTACAACATCCTAATTTGAGGAACCTCTTGTGGATCCAATCACAAAGCGTCGTGGAAACCGTTTGATATCAAATACTTTAGCCTGTGTATACTTACACAAGGGAACATTTCACCACCTAACTAAAGAAGAAGAAGAAATTTGTGGTGTTTAGACAAAGAAATACTGTAATCCAACCATCTTGTGCAAGGTTTGGGGTTATATTATATGTTTTCACGTTGAGCGAGCACTTGGTGAGCAGTGTGAGCGCGTTTACGACCGTTCCGAATTGTTGACAGCTGTCCGCTGTCATGATCGTGATATCTAAATCGGAACGCAAAGTATTGATGTGAGCGTTGTGAGCGCTTATGGCGTAGCGAAATTCGGAATGCGGCCTCTGTCTTTCAAAGTTTCAAGTTGTTATCAAATAAATCAGCTGTTATTTGGTGAATACAATATTGATTTTCACATAAAGTAGTTAAATCTTTATATTAGTGCTCGTCATTAACCTCAAAAGTAAGTAATTCACACTTAAGAATTGAAATACAAAACTAATGTTTTCAACCGCTTACATAACCTTAAAAATTTTGATAATATTTTGCGGTTTTGAATACTGTTATCAAAGCACAGGGGTTATTACATAACACTAAGTAAACAATAACTTAAAATGTTGCAGCAGTTATAAAAACTGATTGATAAATTAAGGATTAGGATTAAAATTAAGGACCAATTTTAACCTACTGAAAGTATACAAAAGGGTTTGTGACGTTACCGTCCGCTAAAACCTAACTGCTTACCGTTACGTAGTTTAAATAGTCCCAAAAATTATGACCAAAACAGCTGTTTTTAACTGTCAAAATTTATGCCTCAAATTTTATTCACAAAAAATAACACATTGTCTATTTATTTTCAGATGTGGCCCATATTACTGCAATTCTTAAGGTCAAACGCTCCGTACTTCACGTTGCCAGTTGCAGCAGTTGTTGGAGTCATAGGATATAACTTAGAGAGCTTACTGTCTGATAGATATACACCTTATAATAGTAAGTAACCAACTAGACCGTCTTAGCATATTGATGGCCAAAAATAAATTGGTTGTGAAAATTCAAATATTATGTTTAGTCAAAAATAAATCTGCATAGCACTCAGGCTCGTACCTGTCGCATGGCGCGAGGTGAAGGTAATTTTTATACCCAAACCTGGCAAAACCGACTACACGCAACCCAAGGCTTATAGGCCCATAAGCCTCACATCCTTCCTACTGAAAACCCTTGAGAGACTGTGACAGGCACATCCGAGACGGACCTCTTCGGGTAAACCCACTACACAAACAACAGCATGCGTACTCCACAGGAAAATCAACGGAATCAGCGCTCCACAGCGTGGTTTCCAAAATTGAATGTGCAGTGGATCACAAGTGCTCGGCACTGGCTGCCTTCATTGACATCGAGGGCGCCTTTGACAAAACCACGTTCAACAGTATAAACACGGCCCTCGACAGACACAGCATAGACTCGACACTGAGTGGCTGGATCACCAACATGCTCAAACTAAGGGCTGTACAAGTCACAGTAAATGACACTACGAGAGCCATCGTTGCGAAGGGATGCCCGCAAGGGGGAGTCCTCTCGCCTCTCCTATGGAACCTCGTAGTAGACAGCCTCATCAAAACACTCAACGACAAAGGTTATTTCACCGTAGGCTACGCTGACGACATAACCATAATAATTAACGGGACCCACGAAAACACACTATGCAACCTCATGCGTCATGCCCTGAAAATAGTAGAGGAATGGTGCAACAAGCACCAACTCTCAGTAAACCCTACAAAAACCGAACTGGTTCTCTTTACGAAGAAGAGGAAACTGACAACACTACAACTGCCACGATTCTTCGGAACAACCCTAAGCCTCTCAACTGAAACCAAATACCTGGGCATCTATCTGGACAAACAACTGAACTGGGCAAAACACACGAACTATATCACTACAAAAGCCAGCATATCCCTGTGGCAGTGCAAACGACTGCTTGGCCGGAATTGGGGAATCAGCCCCAAGGTCACCCACTGGTTATACACCACAGTCATCCGACCGATTATCACATACGGCTCACTGGTCTGGTGGCCCAGGACAGACCGGTGCACAGCCCAAAAAGATCTCGAAAAACTACAGCGGTTTGCTTGCGTCGCAATCACTGGTAGTATGAGAACTGCACCCACCGCCGCCCTACAGGCAATGCTGGGACTGCCACCTCTGCACCTCATCGTGCGGGAGGAAGCGGCCCTGGCCACCTTTAGGCTCCATTTAACAGGAACCCTATGCATCGACTCCAGAGTTAAGCACATACTCATTAAGGAGGATGCGATCAAACGTGAGCCAATGATGGCATCACCCTGCGACAAAGCCCCGAAAACACACCACTTTCAAAGGCACTACAATATAACACTTACAGAAGAACAGTGTGACTACTCAGGCCCAAAAGAGATGAGAGTTTACACCGACGGATCAAAGACCGACTCAGGTACCGGAGTCGGAGTTTTCTCACATGACCTCAACAAATATATCCAGACCGCTGGGAATGTTCAACACCGTCTATCAGGCGGAGTGTGTGGGCATCATACAAGCGGTCCACGCCCTAGAAGCCAGGAGGGTTACGGACACCCACATACGCATACTCTCCGACAGCGCCTCAGTTCTCCAATCCTTACGGAAGAAATATACTACCTCGAAGCTAACACTAGAATGTCACGATGCACTAGAACAAATAACGGTATCTAGCCGCAACACAGTGACACTGCAATGGATAAAAGGACACAGCGGATCGCTAGGTAACGACGCGGCTGACGAACTTGCTAGACGTGGATCCAGCACGGCAGTCTGCGGACCCGAGCCTATCGTACCCATCCCCTTCAACCAAATACGCAGGTGGCTGCAGAAGTTCACCCACACACAAGCGGAACGCTGGTGGACCTCGACACCAGGTTGCAGGCAGTCAAAGGAGGCTATGCCATCTTTGGACAGCAGGCTGACCAGGCGTTTGCTACGCCTGGACAGGAACGGCCTGCGCCTGGTGACGGGGACCATCACGGGACACTGTTCGCTAAACAAGCACTTCCACACAATAGGCATAACGGACAGTCCTCTGTGCAGGGCGTGCATGGAGGCTGAGGAGACCGTTGCGCACGTGCTCTTCGAATGTACGGGCGTCACCCAGATTAGAACAGAAACCCTCGGGTCACCCAGATCATACACAGACGTTCTAAACAGACCAGGAGACCTAATCAGCTTCTGGAGGGAGGTGGGCTGGTTGGAATAACCACCGAACGGCCGCTATGGCCCACGCACAATGGTCCACCTGACGGACTAAGTGCGGAAACCAAACCCCCTAACATAGAACATAGAACATTAGTCAAAAATTCAGCCTTTTCAAATTCTGTTCGCTGACACAGTCATAAGTTCTTCAAGTGCACAGGTGACAGGACTAGACCTTATTATCCTAACTAATATTATAAATGTGAAAGTGAGTTTGTTTATTTGACTTTCACACTAAAATAGCTGAACGGATTTGGATGAAATTTGGCACATGCATAGACCAATACCTGGAGAAGGACATAAGATTATCACTATATTCCCATGGGATCGAGACGTATGCAGAGAAACGGGGTGCAGCTAGTTATAAAATAAATTTATAAGAACTTTATCATGCCTGCCTTGAGCAACTGTGGTGACCAATGCCCATGACTTCTCTGTATGACAAAAAGCCTTTGCCCTGCATTGGCCAATTTAAAGTTACAACTCCTTTTTATTTATTCCAGAGGCTGTCCAAGACCAGAGATTAGATCGCCAAGATGAAGAATCTCTCAACGACCCAACCAATGTAAAGAAACTAAAATACAAAGAGAATGTATTAGGAAGGAACGTGTCACCATCGCTGCAGACGAACAACTAATCATTGTGGTTAGATTTATGTTAAAATATTAGTAGGTAGTTTGAGTTGGGTTCTTCAATTTTTGAGGTGTCATTTGATGGTTACAAGAATTCAAGGCCTAACACACATGCTCTAAATGGAGGCAGAGTAAGACATTTTATAACATTGTATCTTATTACTAGTGTCTTAAAGTACAAACATGACTGCGCCAGCAAGCTCAGGAACGCCAAAACGTCGATTTTCATACAAATTTGCCCTTTATGACACTAGAAATAAAGTATTATTCAATGTCATCAATGCTCTGCAATCCGTTCAGGTCTGTGCGGAGCGATGCTTGACTAAATGGCGATATCCTTTTGCTGTCTGTTTCACACTGAGAACTGGCTGTATAATAAAAAATGTGAACACCCTTTTACGTTGGTAAATGGTAAATTCAACTCATTACAAAACCATGATTATGTTAGTTAGAGTAGAAACTTGTCTGACTCAGTCAGTGTTTTTATTTATCATATCAGTTTAGATTTAATTGAATTCACGCTTATTTTTTAAACTTTGGTGCCTTTTTGAGCGGCCACCAAAAGGCGGCCGTGTACAAAATATACGTACCTACGCAAAAAAACAAGCGTAATTTAGTTTACAAAAACTTCAATAATTATGAACTATTTTAATGTCACATACCTACTTAATTAATAATTCATGTTTCCTCCGAAGTATTTCATAATTATATTATTAGTAGCATATTAATAAGTTTTACATTGTTATTATTAAAATAATTTTTGATTTAATGTTCTATATTATTTAAAGCCTAACAAAAAAATAATGGTGGATCCGCAGTGGTAGCCCGAGAAATAGCTACAAAAAAAAAACCGATATGTATTACGAGCGTCATTCTAAATTTACAGGTTTTGATTAATTTGGCAATATTACTGTATGGAAATATGAAAAATTGCTAACTAGTAAACAAGTTTCTTTTTTTGCTATAAACTTACAAGATCTTCCTTTTGATATCGCATAACTCTAGGGTATTAATGAGACCATGTCAATCAACTGGCATAATTATGAATTAATAATTTTATTTTGCATTTTCATACAAAATAATTCGACAGTTATGACTTATGATTATTCATGTAAAACACTCTTATGTGAAATATATTTTAAAAAAACAGACTATTTTTGTCCATAAAAAATAATACACGGACAACACGCATTTTCTGAGCTTTCAATATAAGTAATAAATATTCAGATTTTTCAGTTTGAATGAAAATTATTTAAACGTACTTATCAATGTAACTCAGATACACACATCGAGTCTAGTATTAGTTAGGTATATTCGAAACTATACATTTTTGGACCACATATTCTAGGTTTTTTTATTTTTTTTTTTACTTATAGAATATAACCCTAGTGGTGGGATATAAAAAACACGTTGTATATTATATTCTTCACAATAAATCCTTTTGTCTATGAACAAAGTGCCAGCGGAGCGGACAGCGTAATCTAATCTGCCGGGAAACAGCGGGCGGCGCCGGACGACGCAAACCAGTTGGCGTTCTTCGTCACTGGGACGACATTTATCGAAAATACTTCTTACGGACATTCGCGTGCACTCAATAATCTATCCTTATTTGAGTCATGACGACTGCTTATGGAAAAAAAAAAAATTGTTTCTAAAAACTCAGATAATGATGATGCTACTACGCGTTTACACCGAGACGTCCCGCGAAGTACTGTGTTCACGAGTATGAATATGCATTTTCCACCCTTCCCGCATCAGCTTCCGCCACCCGCGCCGCTTCCATTGTTTTTGTACACTAAGAGTGTTTGTCCACCGCAGCAGTCACCGGGGTGTCACCGAGAAACAAGATTTTTCATGACGTCGATCGTGTGTCTGTCATGGTCAGAGGCCCTAGTGTGAGTTTCTTATAACCATCTCGACTTCACGCATTCACTGCGTTCGGCGCTCCGATTGGCCCTTCACTGGTGAAGGCCGGCCAGCTGCCAATCGGAGCGCCGAACGCGGTCGATGCATAAGTCGAGATGTTTAAAAGAAACACAGTATAGCCTCTGATCTTTAAATTGATCATTTCATGAAATGAACATCGACCACTGGTCACATCTTGATGTGGCTTGGCCAGATCATTGAATATTTAACGTTCAACGATAGGAACAGTTAAACGCACGACTACTTCATGATATAGCCAAACATTAGTGATCATATCGTAAAATAGTTAGATTATCCACCGGTAGAGGCGTTGATGTCGCTTTATTCTTGTTGTGCATCATGGCGGCGGCATACAACAAATCAAACAAAGTAGGGTGACCACGCAAAAAAGTCGAATGTATTTTTGTTGGTTTTCCAAATATGGTATTATGGAAAGCGATTAACTTGGAAGTAGCGCTAGCCAGCGGCTGCCGCGGCGAGAAATGCAGCATAGCACTTAAGGTTAGTTAAAAAAAATGAAAATGTACCCCGCTCATGTGGCACCCCGACCAAATGGGTTAGGTTAGAACTGTGACGAATCACGCGCGAGCCGAGCGAGCGAAGCGAGAGGGGCCGCGGCAGCGGCCGGCGAGCGCTACTTCCAAGTTGTAGCAGTTACTTGGCTATTTTTACTACACTTTACACCATGGATACCCTACATTCATGCTATGGCCAAACGTAGACTGACCTATCATTAAACGTTGACGTTTAAACGATATGGCCAATGTTGCTGGCCATTTCATGAAATGGTCAATTCTAAGATCTGGCAACGACATGTCCACCACGACCGAACTCGGTGGCGTGGAACCTTGGTAGCCAGTATAATATAAAAGTTATGAGAGTCAAAACAAAAACTTGGCGACCGGCGCAGAGCGTCTGTGGATTAGATCTAACGTACTTTGTACCTACTACAGACTTCTAGCAGTCGCGGCGAACTACTTGAAACTTCAGTGGCCGGGATGACGGACGTAAATGCATGTATCCCTTTTTCGCCGTCATCTCGTTCTCTGTGACGTCCGGTGGACAAACGTCCTAAGGTTCAATGTCGCTTGCACGTCATAAAACGACAAGGTTATTATTTACCTATGTGGCAGTAGCATAGTTTCAATGTTAGTCAAGTTTCAATTGACTGGGAATTGTCAAAAAGGGGTGAAGCAAATCATGGACAGACAGCCCTATTACCACCTTGCTGACTGGTCAATATTTTTACTACAGCATAAGCTATTTATATGGTTTGTGGACTATACTAATATTAAAGCCGAAGAGTTTGTTTTTTTGTTTGAAAGTGCTAATCTTTGGAACTACCCGTCGGATTTGAAAAATGATTTTTGTATTTTATAGCCCAATTCTTGAGGATGGTTATAGGCTAATTAACATCACGCTTCAAACCTTCAGAGCCGAGCAAAAATAAAAAAAAGAACGCTAAAGTTGTCACAATCACGAAGCCCTATTTGCCCTATTTATACATGCCGCGATAACTTTGTATGAACGTCTACATAAGAAATCTAAAAATCAAATCCATAATCCTTATTAATTATTATGTTATCTATACACTATAACAATGGGTATCATTCGTAAGCATTAAGTTTCACATTATATTGGAAAAATCCATTCAAAAACACGAATTAATCGTTGATTAATATTCCGACAGGACATCATTACAATATGTCTTTGGGTTCGTTATCGTAGTGCTGTGACCGTTTTAAGCCATTTTCTGACCGAAAGAAATCGATTTTTTGAAAAATCGGTACTTTTATAAATATTACATTTAGAAAAGATAGAAACGTATAATTACTGTATTATTAAATGTTAAAACATAAAAAACAAAATCTGATCATATATAGTTTTAACTTTATTTTGATATTTAATAGGTCAATATAATAGCATTTCCACTCTGAAATGACGCGCCCCACTCCCGCATTACCGTGTGCGTAAATGCGGTAGTGGGGCGCGTCATTTCAGAGTAGACAATCTTTAGCAGCTGGATGACAGTTGCCGAGAATCGAGCTGAAAGGCGTGCAATTGGAAAGGCCAAGGGTCCAGCAGTGGACTACTGTAGGCTGATGATGATGTTGTGTAATAAAACGATGTGCCTTGAGAATCCGTTTCAAGCAATGTAAATAAATTGTCGATTACAAACACTCTGAAGTATGATAAATCGATATTTCTCGAGAATCGGTTTTTAAAGCAACCGATTTTTTTTCCCGTCAATACACAAAGTATTTTGATAGGTGTCTAATCGGGCTTCTTATATTGTGACAACTTTAAGGGAAAACGAAGTAAAGGCGGGCGATGGGATGCGACGCGGTGAATTGTGGGCTGGAATTTCACGCGAGCGAAGTCGCGGGCAGAAGCTAGTATTAAATAAAACGACATAAAGACTCGACACTTAAATCATTTATTCTTAAAATACTTTTTTAGGAAATAACACTTGTAACAGACTACAATAATAACGCCACAATTTCACTCGTGTCACAAAAGCGCTTAATTGCACTAATGTGTATTTACCTTTAAATAGTGTTGCCAAACTTACAAGGTCTCAAGCCTTGGAACTAGGGAATAATTAGAAAATGTATTAAATTGGAAAATAGTGTAAAAAGTTATTTAACATTTAACAATTTCAAAAACAAGAAATGAGTGCGATTAAAATGTAATAATGTTTGAAACAGTGAAAAATATGTCTGGCAACACTACTAACCCATTCAATGTAATATCAATATTTTTACATGTTGAGAGATAAATGCATGTTGATAATCAATATTTTAGTACACACGCCTACACATCAAGCATTTCCAGTATAAGCAACATTTCCAGTATAAGCTGACCAGTATTTTCAACATTTCCAGTATAAGCTGACCTCACATTGTACGGAAATCCTATACAATGCGAGATCAGCATAAACTGGAAATGTATAGCTTGATGTGTAGCCGTGTGTGTGTGTACAGACGCCAGCAGGTCAACCTACCCGAAACTGTCAAATTTTTCCAATCAACTTTGAACCTTATGCTTTAGGATTAAAGTTGAAATCTATTAAAGAAATTAGACAGACAGGTTGATGTGCTGGCGTCTGTACAACACATAGTGATTTCATAATTTCATTGCACTTGGATAGGTTAGATTTTCCGTGTGATTTTACTAAGTGAATGCAAGAGCTTGAGGATTGGACCGCGCTTGGGGGCCCCGTTTCATTGATACGGCTGATACCGCGCGGTAGCTAAGCCCCGTAAATGTCAGTTTTGTGCGGTACATTTTGACTATAGACAATTTTGATAAATACATCGAATGGGTTTCTCTCTATAGCTACATCAAGCTATCAACCATAATCTTCCTCAAAATCTGTCCGTCATTATAATAAAATTGGAATTTTTCTTACATACTTACAAATTATTTACAAAACGAAATAACATAACTTTTGCTTATGTATAATAAATCTCGCTATGTATATACATAAAACTTTCTTACATAACAAAAACGGGCAAGATAGATATAAAAAAGGAATAAAAGACTTCAATTTATTCTAGAAGCGCCACTCTTTAACCATTATTTTTAAGACCGCTATTACATTATCATATTTTTTCGTCATAGAAACATGTTATCATAGCTGTTATATTTTGTGACACTATGATCATAATCAATTTTCTCGTCAAGTCAATAACTGTCGTAATTATTTGAAATAAAATAATTTATGGTGCCATGGAATTTTTACATCCGCACTTTTCCCGGGATTTTAAAAGCCTTCTAAAACGTCTCAATCAAAGATATCGACGAGAAAATTGAATAGGCGTTCATAAACAAGAGGTCCATTACTTTATTTACAGTAGGTACTACTTTTTCTGGAATATACGTATGCCATAAACTTGGAACAAATTCATAACAACCATTTCTACCTTGATTCTATTTAAAAAAAACATTCAATAGTGGCGCCATCTATATCAAGTGAACTATCTAATTTCACATCAAAAATTTTACTACTTTTGTAATTCGAAAAATATGTATAAAAATTCAAAATCTGTAAAAGCTAGATTCGTTGATTAAAGTTTAATATTGCCATTTTGAAATACAAGTTTGTGAGGAATTATATTTTCTTCTTTTATTTGGACTTTTGCCTAAAGATCTTTGAAACAGTAAGTTTTAAATTAGAGCTACAAACTGGAATTTAAAGTTTTGATACTTGCCGTCATAACCACATAATGATTTCATTAAAAACATCAGGGTTGCGTAACACACA
Source organism: Xanthia icteritia (assembly GCA_949128155.2). NCBI lineage: Eukaryota > Metazoa > Arthropoda > Insecta > Lepidoptera > Noctuidae > Xanthia > Xanthia icteritia. The sequence continues at coordinate 6,139,233 of OX421959.2, read as the reverse complement.
TGGCAATCGATCAAATGCCTTTCATTTTGACAGTTCAGCCATGTTCATTGCGTTATTTACGTTGCTAAGCAGATGATTTTTTCAAATCTATGTATTATAGATTTACCTTTATTACCCTAGGATTGTGATAGAAAATGTATGTTACGCAATTAGGATGCAACTTAGCACATGACAAGACGGCATGTCACTTTATAATAGCTATTTGGGTTTAAATAATGCTACAGTCCGGTCGTCGACAGAATGCATTTCTGACAGCTGTCAGTTGGACAACTTTAGTATTACGGATCAAATTCGTTAGTATGAAACTGACAGGTGTCAAGAACGCATTCTCTCGACGGGCGGACTGTACTTTTATTTACTTTAGCATTATTTTAAAGTAGCAGCACGGCAATTTAGATTTAAACTCAGTTAATGGCCCACAGAACACGGAGACGCCTCGGCGGCCGCTGCTAGATGTCACTGTCAACACTTCCTATACAAATGAAGCGTGTCACTCTTTACTCGTACTGCGACAAAAGTGATGTGAAACTGGCGGCTTTGAAGGCGGTCCGTGACTAAAGTTCTGCGCTTAATTCACTTTTGGCGCCACGTTTTTTATTAGTAGGTATAAGTAACCCGATTTCCCCGATTATCCCGATATTCTGACGTTGACAGCCGCACAGTTAGATACTGTGCGGCTGTCAACGTCAGAATATTACAGTGTATGGACACAAGGTGTTCTCTTCTCTCTGATATCCCATAATTCTAGGGCATTAATGAGACCTTGTCAAAGAATCAACTGGCATATAAATGATGTATTATTCTTCTTTTTTTTTTTTTTTTGAAGTGAAAACTTCTTTAGCGGCGTTGTGCACTTTTTTGTGATGGGTAAAAAATGTTAAACTCGCGTCAGGACACGTGACCTGATCGAAAATTCGTAAGACGGAGGGAGAGTAAGTAGTACCAAAATATCAAAAATGCACAACGTTGATATTCAAGTTTTCACTTCTGCCGGCACTCCCGGAGTGTAACCCGTTGTTTTTTTTTTTTAGACTCGATTTATAATAAAACTTAGATACACAATCTAAGTTTTATTGATAAGTACAAGTAAATCATTTTCATTCAAACCAATCATTCAAGCTAAGAAAATGCGACGTTGTCAATTTTTTTAAAGACAGACGAATTATGACGAAGAGTGAATTAAATGTTTAATTTTTTATTTTTTTATAATTTACGAGAGGGTGTTTTACAAAAATAGTCGTGACGTTGTCGAATTATTTTGAATGAAAAAAAAAATTATATAAAAATAATTCATATGCCATTTCATTCTTTGACAAATGGTCTCATTAATACCATAGAGTTATGGGATATTAAAACGAACATAATAACAAGAATGCAGTTGTGTTGTTATGTTTTTTTTTTTTTTATTACTGCTATTTTGACTGTACCTTAGAAAGGTGGGTAGGCGGAGGACAGGGTGTTCTGGCACAGCCTGGGAGAGGCCTTAGAGGCCTATGACCAGCAGTGGAATGCGATAGGCTTAGTTGATTGATTGTAGATTGACAAGATGTGGTTATGGCAACACGTATTTTCCTTTAAACCGCCTTGAATGCCTAATTTGTGATTCTTACATAATTCTAAAATTTCAAAAGTTTTAAATCTAATTTTGACTCTTTGCTAGCTCACTACTCGAATCTTAGAAGAATTTTTAACACCATTTATAAAGAAAATTTTACAAAAATAAAAATAATGTCTCTTTGACTATTTTTTTTAACAAATCCTTGATTATTTGACTTTTTAATCAAGGAGGCGGGAAATAGTAACCCACGAGGAATCTTGAACATGATTTTCTTTCCGAACCAGGCCCAAGACTACCCCCCAATTTCTGAATGCCAGATCTTGAAATCTTATGTCAACAAATTATATCACTGAAAATTCAGGCTTCTAGAACTATCCACAACGAAGTTACAAAGGGGGTCGAAAATGTCCTTCCATATTAACTTTCTTCCCTTGGGTTCATCCGCTGGGTCTAAAATGTCCTAGAACCAGCGGTTTAGGCTGTGCGTTGTCTTTCAGTAAATGTAAGATTTTTATTAAGTAGATTGATTAGTTATATTTTTTTTCCACCAATCAGCGCCCTAATTTACGATAAATAACAATTTGTTTCATTTTGACAGTTCAACAATATTCATTGCGTTATTTACGTTGTTACGCAGAAACATTTTTCGAACATATGAAGCAATGGATTAGCAATATCCTTCAAATGATTCAGATTATGATTGATCGTGTTACGGAATTAAGGTGCTGAATAGCTATTGACAGCAGATTTAAAAATCGAACTCTCAAAAATGGGAGGCGATTCCCGATTTGTCATATAATTGCACCAATAACATAAAGAGTTTGACTAGCCACGTTGACGCCTATTGGTTCATCTCCGCCTTTTACATAGTCCTGGGCCAATCAAGTGATTTTGTCGTATAGTTGGTGCAAATCACGAGCGCGCGTCATTAGACTTTCATAAACATTGATATAAGGTATAAATTTGAGTGACGCGCGATAGTGAAATGCAAAACTAAAACGAGGGTTACCTAAACTATTCCGAAAATATTTAAAAATCCAAGGTCAACCGACAACACTTTGCATAACGAATTTATCAATTTCCATAAAACAACAGAACGTATCATACGACGTCGTATTCGACTGTAAATACTTTCTTACAATATCTAGGTCTTGCAACGCCCTAGACTTTTTGACTAAAGCCTCCTTTTCTTCCGAATCAGGCTTGTCTGTGGCTAGAGGCATTAAATCCTCCTTCGCTTTTTCAGCGTAGTTCAAAGGGTCATTGACTTTATGGTTCCCGCCGAAAACGGAACCATTGGTCCCTTGGCCTGTGACCAGTTCTTCATCAACTGTCAAATATTGGTCTAAGTTACTTAGATTTGTAAAGTACGATTCTACATCATAATCTTTCAACATACTGGCTAGAACTTCCTCGTCATTTTCATAGACTTTTGGCTTGTCTACTTCTCTGATTTCCTCTGGTACTGTGACATCATATCCTGTGTCGACAAAGCTTTTAGTTATTGCATCCGGTGGCGTTCTTTCCCATGCTTTTTCTAACATATTTAACGCTTCGAGACAAGTAAGGTTCCTATCAACTCCTCTAAGTACATTTATAGCTTTTTCTTCTAAGATTAGCCTCCGAAATTCTTCTCTAAACTTCGCTGACACACCATTCTTCATTGGTATTAGTCCGTTCGACGCTTTCCAAGGAACAAAGACTAATTTTAAATGTGATAACTGCAGTTTAGAATGTATTGTTGCTCTGTCTAACACTAGGATGGCTTTCCGATTTTTCGCTTGCAATTCTCTGTTCCAATATTTGACATATTCCTCAAACATTTGTGTAGTGAAATGGGCTTGAGAATGACGTATATAGGTGACAGGTAACGTATCAGGATCTCTAAAGGAATGTAATAACGGGTCTTCGGTACCACAGACAAGTAACTTTTTTTTATCTGTGCCGGGCATGTTCGCGCAAAGGAATACTGACAGTCTGTCTTTGACATAACCCTGAATGTACTTTTTTCCCGCCAACTTTTTTATTCGGCCTTTTGAAGGGTTGTAATAAAAGCCAAATTCGTCTGCGGTATATATATCTTCGTCTGGTATACCTAAACGAGCATCACTCCATTGCTCTTTGAAAAAGTGGTTCTTCCATTTCGATTCCATTTGATTATGGTAATCCCTTTTACATGGAGTCCCTCTTAGTGTTATATTATATCTTTTTTTAAATCTGTCCAGCCATTTTTTGCTGCCATTAAACGCGACAAAGCCACTTTCTTTGGCAAACGCTTCCGCTACATCTTGAAGCATTTTTCCGGATACTTGGATATCATTCGCTCTCTGCGAATGAAACCAGTCAACTATCCTTGTATCTAAAACACTGTTCATATATCTTGTGGTTCGTTTTCCTGCCTTCTTGGGTAGCGCATACTTTTCTCTATCTTCCCATATCTCGTTGACTACTTCTGGGGTTAAGTGGTATAACCTACATACATCTGAAACGGATCTTCCTTTATGCATTTTGCTGACGATGGCACATTGTGTCGGGTGGCTCAAGTCTTCCCTTTTGAGGCAGCCATCAAACTCGTTGTACAAAAATGGTGGCTTACCAGATTCGTCTTCTGATAATTTTTGGTCCTGATCTGATTGTGTGTTGTCGCCTGCTGACGAGCTTTGGTTTAGATTTCGGCGGCGGGTAGATTTTCTGTAAAACGTTGATATTATTTTAGTATTTAAACTATTTCTGCTATGGATTACGGACCACTCCCCCTCACAGACAGGTCTGTGGCCAAGCAGTGGGAACGTAAATGAAATGAAATTGTTTATTCTGTAAATAGGATATTGGAATCACTTTTACACGTCATCGTAAAAAAATAATTAAAAATTAGCTAGATGAGTTCGGCGTTTCCTATCTGACTACTCTGAGAAGAAAGGCCGAAACAAACTCAGAGGTCACAGTCTCTTTTAAAGTCCAGACATAATCTTGGTCAGGCCATATGAGGACCATGTAGATTAGTGTCTGAAATAGTCTTTTGAGAAAAGAACCACACAGATTTGAGTGGACCTGTCCTGTCAGTGCAAGCATTTGTCAGTAATCGTGGAGCTCAACCCAGAACTTAAGGTAAGTTATAGACTAATTCTGCTATGCTAAGTTCAAATTTGAAATTGAACTGGGAGCAACATACGCCCCACAGTTTAGAAGCTAAAAACGCTATTTTGAACAGGAAAAGAATACGAAAATGTTTGTCAAACTACTCCTACGAAAAATTTAGTTTTACGTTACTTAAATTCACGCCTTTTTGCCATAGGGGTAGGTAGAATGCCACCTGCTACGATACTTACAAACAATTTCAGTTTAAGTATTTTCTGAAATAGTGTTAATGGCCTCTTCGACAAATTTTTTCAACATTCTACCAAAAATTTTAATTAAGAGTCCTTAATACCACAGCTCAAATTCACGCCTTATCTTGCTCGCACGATACTGCTCGCGGACTGAGTGAGAGCGAGACTGAGCGGCGGGGAGAAGGCTCTAAGGCGCCAATAATTTAGGTAATTTCTTTTTACGGCGAAAATAATGGAAATTTAAAAAACAAATAAACATAGTATCTGCTTTATAGTTAGTTCAGTTATTATGCAAAGTTTCATGATCTTATTTGAAGTACTTTTTGAAAACCAGCGGTTTATTATTCGGTTTGGAGGTAACTTTGAAAAAAAAATCTATCGGGAAAATTTTATGGAATCGAGAAAATTTTTCAACAAACATAATAGTACTGAACATTAATCCTCAACTTCACCATATTATATTTATTCCAAAATGAATGCTGCATTATTTTCGACAGGATCGTGCTAAGCAATTTGAGGTATATAGACTCTTAAAATACTCACTTCGGGGTGTCTTCTTGCTGTCTCTTCTTAGAATGGGCTTGTTTCGTATGATTCTTCAACTGTGAGTTCGTGTGGAACTTAGCGTGACACTTCTCACACTCTTCTGTTCGGTCGTGGGTCGACATGTGTCGCGCCTGGAACGAGAAGGAAATGGATAAGAAAACTGTAGATTATGGCGCCATGGCCACGGACGAGAGAATCGCGGCGATAGTCACGACTGCGCGAATATCGCCGCGATTCTCTCGACTGCGTGACTATCGCCGCGATTCTCTCGTCCGTCTCGCCTTGAAATTATCACCGCGATGATATCGCCGTGTGGAAATTGTTTCATGGTTTCTATTGAATTGGATGTCACGGCAAATTTACAAACATTGTAAAAGTAGACGATTTTCCTAAAATTTTACAGTTAATAAGTCAGTGTGTGAGGAAGTAATCACAAAATTTAAAATCAATGTAACATAAATTGTTTTAATATATAAATTATACAATTGAATTAGCAACCAGTTTGTTTTGTCTAGATTCTAGATTATCCTATGGAGCAGGACCAGCATGTTTCCAAGCATTCTTATCTTGGATATAATCCTCTAATTTTATACTTAACTATTACGTTGTTGAGCAGACAAATTTTTCGAACATAAGAAGCAATGTAATGTGTTTTACATTGTATTACGGAATTGGGGTGCAGATTCTAATAATAGTTTAATGCTCCACACATTAAGTGCCTGGGACCGTATTATAACGTATTAATGCCACCAGTATTCCAGTGTGGATGAGAGACGGAGCTATACAAGGCCGCTAGCACCATCCTTTTTTCGCAGTGGCATAATGATGGCATTAATACTTCATAATAAGGCCCCTGATCCTAAAGATGAAAAGCTTTACCGAGGCCAACTGAGGAAAGATGGCGAAATGACGTCGCGTAATACGAAGACTAGTTCTAGGAGGCTCAGGAAAGGAGTACCTGAAAGAACTTTGGGTAGCATTCTGCATTACGTTTTACGTACCTGGGCGACCGAGCTCTGCTCTGGTGAAAATAAAGAATGCTCATTTAATAGTATAGGAAAGTTCATACTAGTTCCATGTATAGTAAGTACAGTCAGCGTCAAATAGTTAGTGACACTCAGGGTATTCAAATAAATAGACGCAACCAAAAAGTCAATAATATCGGTACAAACAAAGTTTCCTTATTGTTGTCAACAATATATTCGCTCAAAAGGTCGAGACGTTTAAAATGTCATATAGATCGGTTCAGTCAAACCGCCATAAATATGGTTACAGTCATCCCGCCAATGGTATCCAAGCATTATAAGTGTTCAAAAATATGGAACACATTAGAAAAATAAACTTTACTGCTTTATATTTTAAATATTATTTCTCACGTCAACATTTCACAAAATGAAAGGGATAGAAACTTCTGCTGTCCTTTTCATTTTAAGCATGACGTCATAGACATGTCTTTTGTTTTGTAAATAATTTCGTGCATAGCCGTTTACGATAAGTACTTATATTTTATGCAATAAATAGCTGACTGGAAATAGATGTAAACCTCATTGATAATGAGTATGAGTATATATATCTCATAGAGAAAGAGTGCTTATCTATGATTCAATAACATGTTCATGTCACAAATGTATATTACTTAATACGAAATTATTTCGTATTTAATTTAACTTTTGTACTTAATTAAAATGACCACATTCCGTATTAACGACAAAATGAGCACTTTTCATCAAGTCACTTTGGAACGTATAGAACACAGAAAACTCTCATCGGGTGTAAAAATAAACAAAAACATTTTTGCTTTAATTCTTTTTTTTTTTTTTACTAAAATCGTGTATAGCCACCGTCTGCTAGAATTACGTCAGAAAGACGTCTTCTCATGGATTGTACCGCATTATAGCAAAAATTGTCTCCTCTCATGGACTCCCAAACTTCTTCGACGTGAGTCCTTAAATTTGCGGTGGTTCGTGCTCGAGTACTGTCCCATACCTGCAGGCCTAACATGACGCACGCGACAATTACTCGTTCTCGCGTGAGTAATTTTTGTCTATTTCGTCTCTTTTCTCGTTTTCTGACAGCGCCTCCATACAAAATAGTCGACTCATTCTGTCAAACTATGTTTTGTCGACAAACCCTAACATGGCACCTTAGTTATCTCGATTTTTGACAATTCAACACGAGATAATCTCCGATTCTTCTATCATTAAGGGCCGATTGTTCAATCCTCAGATAAACAGACAGATAGGGTTTATTCGATAGATAGCAAAAAAATCAGTTGTTCAATCGTCAGATAGGCTTTATTCGTCGAATAATTCACTTATCTGAGGAATAAAGTTAACTGTCCCTTCAAGCCTCAGTTAGTGCCTTATTCTAAGGAATAAATAATGTTTTGACGTTTGTTTTGTTTGGGGTTTTAATGTGCTTTGCCTCTGCGTGTTTTAGTGCTCTTGTATTGTTGAAAACATGGATGTTTTTGATTCAATTGACTATGGTTTTTGAAATGTCTCCAAATATATCATTTTTTCGGGAAGACATTATTTAACTATATAAAACCATTAGGCTCAACTTTTAGTACTAAGTCGAAAACACAGTTAACACAGAAGATTTATTTTTAACTGATCCTTTTGCAATTAAATACGTACCCACTCCTATCAACTTAGCTAAAAACAACAACAAAAAAAAAAAGGTCGCCACAATTGCTGACCATCTGTGGATCTAAACAAAAGATAAGAAATCTCGTCAAAATTTCCAACACACGTTTTGTTTCTATTCTTGTTTAACACGTTGAATACTGTATCTGTGCATCTCGCTTGCACATGATAGTGTGAAGTTGGTTAACAAAGACCACAGATAACTATTCTTCAGTTAAAATGCGATTGAAAAATTGAAAAGATTTATTCGCCTGATAAACAGGCAGATAATTTTATACGCTAGATAACTATTCAACGATTTAACTGAGGATTGAAAAATCGGCCCTAAGTCGTATTTACTCGTCCTCGATTTTGACGACGAGAACGACGAGAAGAGTAGACAAAATTATGATACAAAAAATATCTCAAAAATAACATGGCAGTTTCATAATTGTAATTATTTTAGTCATCATTTTATTTTTACAATATATTAATAATGAAAATACTTAGTTTTAAACTACTTTTGTTTTGAAAATATGAAAAATTATTATCTACTTGTTGGGTATTAGGGGTTTATGGGTTTCATAAAGGGGGTTCAAATTTTCATTATTTTTGCGATAGGACACACCATTTTCGAGATATAAGCAAAAGAAAAGAAAAAAAAGTCGAGGTGTTGGTGTGAATTTTAGATTAATTTCCACACCTTTTTAATCGCGATTAAATACTTGGACAATCAGAATTTTAGATTTATATGATTTTAGAAATTAATAACTACTAAAATATAGTTAAGTTGTGTCACTTTAGTCTATTTCAGAATGGGAAATCGTCGGTTGACAGGAATAATCTAAATTTTGGTAATTTTTTGTCTAGTTTAGAGGTATTTGTGACAAGGAAATCGGCACCATTGAATGAATGAAACGGAATCTCAAGCCGATGTTGCTATCATAAAAATAATTTGTTTTTAATAACTTGCAACATCGGTTTCCCGTCGCGAGATATAGAAGTGTCAAAATGCTTTTTTCGAGTTTACTCGTCGTTTACGGTCATGTTAGGGATTAGAATGACGTCAGAATCGTAGACAAATTTCGACAAAACGAGAAAAAGAGCGTTCTCGCGCTTGTCATGTTAGCCCTGCTGAACCATTTTGCCCCACAAATTTTCGATCGGGTTTAGGTCGGGACTATGAGGCGGCATCGAAATTAATTCCAGGTCCATGTTACCATCCAAGTAATTTTGAACAACTCTGGAGTTGTGCACGGAACTGTTATCTTGGACAAACCTAATCCTTTCATGGGGAAAAAAAATCCTGGCTGTTGGAAGCAAAACGTTTTCGAGGATGTCTTTGTATCGGGGGCCATTCATTCTTCCTCCCACTTCGACTAGCTCTCCTGGTCCGCTTTGGGTCATCCATCCCCAAAATCCTAAGGTGATTCGGCCACTGCGGTTGTTAGGGAGGACATTTCTTTCATCATACCTTGTGTTCGATGTTCGGTATAGAGATAAGCGTCCCTGGGCAGACGAACAAAAAACTTTTTCATCTACAAAGATCACATTATCAAAATTGAAATTTAAATAATTTCGTGCGAATTGTAAACGCTGCGCTTTAAGCCTCGGTGTTAATATAGGCTTTTTAGCAGGAATACGATGGCGTAACCCATGTTCTCGCAGGCGACGTCTTATTGTGCTCTGTGATGTACCAAATTCCACAGACATACTCCTGGAGTTTATAAAACGATTGCTAATAGCTCGCTGCACTATACAATGTCGCCCATGCGCATGTGACCGCCCGTAATATTCTGAATATTCATGAAAAAATGTCGAAAATAAACTTCAAAAGGGGGGGTCTATCTATAACATTTTTCATGTTATTCAATTTTTAATTTTTTAAGTAGAGTTTGTAGATTTGCTTTCTATTTTTTGACACATCTCCGAAGTTTATGGGTCGATTTGGATTCTGTTTATTATTTCCAAAAGCTTATGAGTTATTTTAACAGGTTAATTAACATTTTTACTAAAAATTATCGACTACGAAAAAAAAGACGGAATCGAAGTCATTTTTTCGGTAAAAAATTGTGTATTTATTTAAAAAAAACTAGTGTAAGTCCATAAATTATCCCCATAAGACGACTTTTTTAATTATTATTTGTAATCTACTACATATCAGCTAAAAAATCACAGATCATTATTAAACCAAACTGTAACTAAATTCAAAGTAAAACTCTAAAACTCTAAGGGTCAAATTTAGGAAAAGAAAATGTGAAAGTCAATTAAATGTCCCCGCTCTTAGCAGTGAGTACTAAAAGGTTAAACTAATAAGGAGGACGATAATGGAAATAAAAACAAACAAGCAATAGCCAGATATTTACTTAAAAAAATAAAAAATACAAGAATTTTAATTAATTAGATTTTCGAAATGGCCCCCACCCTCCTGTAAACAAACTAAAGCCCTCATGGCAACACTTTTTATTGTACGACGTAATTCTTCACGGTTTTCTTTCATTTCTGCAGCAGCAGCAAAAATCCTAGCCGTTAATTGCTCGCGGCTTTCAATGGGCACGGCATACACTTTTTGTTTCATGTAGCCCCAAAGATAAAAATCTAAGGGTGTAAGGTCGGGAGATCGCGGCGGCCAAGCAATGGGACCTCCTCTGCCAATCCATCGCGAATAATTTTGATTTAAATAATCACGAACTAGTCGTGCGAAGTGTGCTGGAGCTCCATCTAATTGCAGATACATCCGCCTTCTTGTTTCGAAAATCTAATTAATTAAAATTCTTGTATTTTTTATTTTTTTAAGTAAATATCTAGCTATTGCTTGTTTGTTTTTATTTCCATTATCGTCCTCCTTATTAGTTTAACCTTTTAGTACTCACTGCTAAGAGCGGGGACATTTAATTGACTTTCACATTTTCTTTTCCTAAATTTGACCCTTAGAGTTTTAGAGTTTTACTTTGAATTTAGTTACAGTTTGGTTTAATAATGATCTGTGATTTTTTAGCTGATATGTAGTAGATTACAAATAATAATTAAAAAAGTCGTCTTATGGGGATAATTTATGGACTTACACTAGTTTTTTTAAAATAAATACACAATTTTTTACCGAAAAAATGACTTCGATTCCGTCTTTTTTTTCGTAGTCGATAATTTTTAGTAAAAATGTTAATTAACCTGTTAAAATAACTCATAAGCTTTTGGAAATAATAAACAGAATCCAAATCGACCCATAAACTTCGGAGATGTGTCAAAAAATAGAAAGCAAATCTACAAACTCTACTTAAAAAACAAAAAATTGAATAACATGAAAAATTTTATAGATAGACCCCCCCTTTTGAAGTTTATTTTCGACATTTTTTCATGAATATTCAGAATATTACGGGCGGTCACATGCGCATGGGCGACATTGTATTTCTGTCTTGATTTGTACTCGTTTGACGTGGACGACCAAATGAAACATGGTTTTGCAATGCACCATCACTTTGCCATCTCTCTAGCCAACGGTATACGGTGTTTCTCTAAATAAAAGAAAGAAGAAAAAACTGAAGAGATGCGAATAATTCGATTCGATAGGTAACTCATCTAAAGCGATACTTACGGATATTCCCAATTCATTTGAAATATCTGTTACGGAAACACCTTCCTCCCTCAAATATATAATTCGATGTTTTGTGGTCTCACTAATGCGATAAGTAGCCATATTTAAGCATGAAAAACTATTATTGCTTCAATAGATATTATTTCTAGCTTGCTTTAGTAGTGCACTTGACATTGATATGACTGATAGATAATATGATATGATATAATGACATGCAAACAATACTAGATTGCCTAAAGAGGTTTTCATGTTTGGGAAACCGTTTACTTCTAATAGGGCGGCCGCACACGTCAGATTTTTGCGTCGGGTTCCCGATGCGGTTATCAAATCAAGGTACCCGAAGGCGTCAATTCCATAGAAAATATTCTTACGCCGCACACGCACGATTCTGCCCGAATGATTAAAAAATCTAACGTCCGACCAGGATGCACGGGCAGTGCATCGGATCGACTCGACGACCGTTCAAGTAACCGAATCGGGTACCTGAAGGCGCACTCGCAGTACAATTTCTATGTAGCGGTGCACACATTCGGTTCGCTCGTACGGGTTTGTCTCCAGATGTCCAGGTCGCCTTGGCCATCGTGCGGTGCGGACGTACGTGGTGCTAATTAACTGTCGAAAAGTATCCCGTATGTTTATGGAACATACGTCATGACGACTTAAACGATAGAATTGACTTCGTACAATCTCTATGTATACCCAATTGCATCGCTTTCTTTTCTTTCATTCTTACATTCTTTTGACAAAAGAGTTGCTAATAGAAATTCGTCATCTCCATTATTTTTAAATTATTTTTTATTTTATAAGCGTTCTTTGATACAATCGCCACAAGCTCTGGCATACGACTGGAGAGCGTAGAAACCGAATACAATCAATCGCCTGTATGTGGGACTCCTCCGATCGGGTTTCCGATTGGAGAATCGAATCAGGTACCTGACATGTGCGGCCGTTCTTACATGCTAGTTTATTTTTCTAATGTGTTCCATATTTTTGAACACCTAAAATGCTTGGATACCATTGGCGGGATGACTGTAACCATATTTATGGCGGTTTGACTGAACCGATCTATATGACATTTTAAACGTCTCGACCTTTTGAGCGAATATTTTGTTGACAACAATAAGGAAACTTTGTTTGTACCGATATTATTGACTTTTTGGTTGCGTCTATTTATTTGGATACCCTGAGTGTCACTAACTATTTGACGCTGACTGTACATAGTAATTCCATGCTGCCATGATAGTAGGTATTTACTAATTCCATACTGCCATGATAGTAGGTAGGTACTTACTTACTCATTCCATGCTGCCACGTCATTATTCTAAGGTAGCTTGTTATAGACTGGGCGACCGAGCTCTGCTCGGGTGAAAACACGGAGAAAACTAATTTTCCCAGATGTTTCCTGGGTGACCTAGCTAGATCTATTTTTCGCCCCCGGGCGAAAAATCGTTCTAGCGTATCTTGTAATTTTCATCGAAATCGTTAGAGCCGTTTTCGAGAACGTGTTTACAAATATATACAGTGTGTCCCTGGATTAAAGTGCACAAATGAAAATGGGTGAAACTAGACCATTAATTATCGTCAAAACATTGGGAAAAAAATCGTAACTACTGTAGTTTTTATGCGCGGCCAGTGCAGACGTGTTTCGTGTGGTTTTACCCAATAACAGTATTAAAATGTTGTGTATTAATGTATGCAATAATGGCTTCTGATGATTATGGACAAATAGTGTAATAAGTACGAAAGTGAAGTGAACTGATTAAGTGAATTTATTCGTGAGCGTGACATCGAGCTGTTCGAAAACGCCGAGGTAGGCTCTTCTTCACCTCGAGGGAAAGAGACGGGCTGCGAAAAACAAATAATTCATCTCTGTCGCGCCACAGTGAACCACGGAGTGTGCGGCAGTTACACCTTTAGATTTGAATTTTGTTTATGAAACCACAAAAAATGCCTACTAATTGTGGCGCTTGTGGGTCATTAATAATAGATTTCTATATGGAATGCTCGAATGACAAATGCAAGAAAGCGTTTGACTTAGCGTGTCTTGAAATAAATGTAGACGCGTTTAAGGCGTATACTCAGGCTTACAAGAAAAACTGGGTGTGCCCGGAATGTATTTGCTCAAAACCGAAAAGAGGGAACAGTGAAACCCCAGTCAGCACAAATACACCCAAGATCACCATCAGTACACCCATGAATAACGTAAACATTCAGCGTGGGAGTCAGGCTCGTTTTTCACCCATAATTATGGATACGGATTCCTTACTGCTTGAGGAATTGAGAGAATTTAGATCTGATATGGTAGCTCGCATGGACAGCCAGGCAAATGCAATATCACTCTTGCTGAACCAATTTTCCCAAACAAAAACCGAGTTGGACAATATAATTAAGATCATGAGGGTGCTCGAAGAAAAAGTGGATGCTAAGCTGTCCCAGGACAGGCAAACTCGAGATATAACAACTGAGATATCCGGCAATCCTCCATCTACCTCTACTTTTGCTGAAATCGTTAATCAATCGAGCAGTTTGAACATCCCTAAGAAAACAACTAAGCATACCTACGTCAAAACGCAAAATGTAAACAAAGGTGGGGCCACAAAGTCTGTTGTATTACATGAAAAAGCGACGTGTATCACTAACCCAATAGAGGCTAAAGATCCCAATAAAGTACAGATAGAGGATAACGAATCGGGCTGGACGACAGTACGGAATAGAAAAGCTAGCAGGCAACCTAAAGACGTGAGAGTAGGTACGAATACGGAGTTGAAGGGTATTCAAGCTACGGAACGGAAAAAACACCTACATGTTTGGCGATTACATCCGGAAACCACTCCTGAAGCCATAACCGATTATATAAAAAAGGTATGCGGCCCAGATGTACTCGTTAAAGTGGATAAAATCAAGCATAAAACGGAGCGAGATTACTCGTCGTTTATTGTGGGGGTGCCGGAACAATGCTTCGATATATTGAATCAGGCAGAAATCTGGCCCATGAACGCGGAATTCAGTGAGTGGATTTGGTTTCGCAAGTCAACCAAAAATACACCAAAGTAATACCATCGATATTTTATACCAAAATGTGAGAGGTCTTCGAACGAAGTTAGACGAGTTCAGAGGAAGTATGGAAACATTAAATTCAGACTTATACGCAATCACGGAATCTGGTTGCAATGATTCCATAGAAGATCCAGAAATTGTTCCACCGGGATTTCAAATCCTTCGGTGTGATCGAGCGGATGGTCGGAAACAGGGAGGCGCGTTTCTAGTAGCCACACACCGGTATGAGTTGCGACAAATACCTATCGTGGACGTTTCGATAGATACCTGCGTTTTCGAAATGGTTTGTGCAACAGTTCATTTAAATTATAGATTTTTGTTCTTGTTTTGTGTAATTTATATCCCACCAGGTAGTTCTGAGAATGATTACATGATTTTATTCAGAATAATAGAAAAACTATGTGATAGATATAGAGAAGTAATTGTGATTGGAGATTTTAATTTATTTTCGTGTCCTTTAAATGTTATTAATTATTATGAATGTTTTGTATCCTATTGCGAGTTCACTCAAAGTAACACAGTACCCAATAGTTTAGGTCGTCAGCTGGATTTGGTTCTAAGTACAGGTTTTATTGGAGAAGTGTCAGTGGTGGCGGCCGACGAGCCGCTTGTGCCCGTCGACGCGCATCACCCGCCGCTCGCGGTGAGCGTGCGCCTCGCCGCCGCCGCTGCCCCCGCTTCCTCCCCCGCCGTCGCCGTAGACTCGCGCGCGCCCGGTACATGCGCACGTAATAGTAGACCACAGTGGAACTTTTATAAGGCGGATTATCAATTGCTTTATTCCAGGTTGGTTTCTATCGATTGGAGTAGTATGTATGAGATGAGCGATTTGGAAGCAATATTAGATTTATTTTATAGAAATATTAATGATATTTTGAATGAATGTGTTCCCAACAAAAAACTTAGGGTAAAGTCACGGTTCATTTACCCGGAATGGTACACGAGCGAAATAATAAGAGACCTAAAAATTAAAGCTAGACTTCACAAGATGTTCAAAACAAATAAACTTAGTAGTGATTACGAAGAATATTCCAAGTATAGAGCGCTAATTAAAAAATCCATAGAAGCTGCACACAAACTACACCAAAATAAAATCCAGTGTCAGTTTGCCAAAGATCCGAAGTCATTCTGGCAATACATACGATCAAAGAAAAGTGCAGTAACCAGGCAAACTATTATAAAAGATGGTCAGCATTTATCTGACGACGAGTGTGCTAAACAATTCGCGAGATTTTTCGAATCGGTATACAGCAGGGAGTCGCCGCGACTAGACCCACAAACGGCCGCGGCGGCGGGAGCGGTGAGCAGGGCGCGGGTACAACTTAACTCACTGAACCTTAAGGACGTCAGAGACGCACTCGATCGCCTAAAACCAAAGCGTTCAGCGGGTCCGGATGGTATACCAGCATTTATGTTTAAGGATTGTAGTAGGGTGCTCGCGGAACCTCTGCTTCATATTTTTAATATCTGTCTTCATTCGGCGACATTTCCAACCCAATGGAAGATCACTAGAGTCATTCCTGTACCCAAGGGAAAAGCAGGATCTGATGTCAGTGGGTATAGACCGGTTGCCGTGCTGTCAACGCCGGCTAAAGTGTTCGAGTCTGCCATCCAGCGCAGTATGCAGGAGCAGGTACGCGGACAGCTATCGGATGCGCAGCATGGGTTCCGACCGGCGCGAAGCACGGCCACCAATCTTCTCAACTTTATGGCGAAGGTAGTGCCGGCGGTAGATGCTGGGGTGCAGGTTGACGTTGCCTATTTTGATTTTAAAAAAGCGTTTGACACCGTGGATAATGATATTCTACTAAAGAAGCTTGCAGGCGTAGGATGCACACCGCATCTATTGCAGTTTTTTGCCAGCTATATGCAAGGCAGACAACAGTACGTTGACTGCAATGGATGTGAATCTGACCCATATTATACTTGGTCCGGTGTGAGTCAAGGCAGCAACTTGGGGCCTCTCGAATTCATAATAATGGTAAACGATTTGCCGGAAGTCGTAAGACATGGCTCTTGTTTACTATTTGCAGATGACCTTAAGTTGCTGCTCGAGATTAAGTGTGAGTCTGATGGCGATCGCTTGCAGGAGGACATAGATAGGATAGTGGAATGGAGTCACGAGAACAAGCTCTACTTCAATGTATCGAAGTGCTCGGTCATGAGTTTTACCCGCGCACGTGCACCTCTACTTCGCGAGTACATGGTGGACGCAGCGCCTATACAACGAGTCTCACAGGTGCGGGATTTAGGGGTTTTGGTTACTCCTGAATTGTCGTTTCGCGACCATATAACTAAGATCTGCAAAAGGGCATTCAGAAATTTGGGATTCGTACTGAGACAGACACGATACTTCACCAATATTACAGCAGTCAGGGTCCTGTATGACGCACTAGTCAGGAGTCATCTGGAACATAGTGCTATCATATGGGCTCCACATGAGGCCAAATACTCTGTAATGTTGGAGCGCGTTCAGAACAAGTTTACGCGACACTTGTACAGGAAGCTTTATGGGGTATATCCGTTTTACCCGTTGATGTACCCCACTCTGTTTGTACTGGGTATGGTCGGGTACAATGAATTGAGGGTGCGACGGGAGTTTACACTTGTCGCGTATCTTGTAAAATTACTTCGTGGTATCGAGCATAATCCGGGAGTGCTGCAGCGCTTAAGTTTTTGCGTACCAGACCGCTATGTGTGGAGGCGGCGGCGCCCGCCACTGCTGGCCGTGCCGACGGCAAGGACCAACCTACTCGCCAAAACACCCGTGACTCGGGGAAAACGCATCATTAACGAACTTCATGACAAAATTGTTGTTTTCACGTGTCATTTGAGTGAATTCGCAAGGACACTGTTATTTATTTTATGTTATAATATAGATTTGGTAGTATGTTATTGTGTTGTATTGTGCTAAAGTTCTTATTATGTAACAAGTTGTTTTAGTCAAGTATATTTAAGTTGTAAATAATTTAGTTAGATATAATTTAGTTATAATTTAATAGATTTGTAAATGACCGCACTGTCGCATTGGGTGAATACACCTGTAATGATAGTTGTAAGGGAGATTTTAATAAATAAAAAAAAAAAAAAAAAAAAAAAAAAATAAGTAATAATTACTTATTATCATTTTTTACTGTCTATTAAATTCCCCTGTCTGTATTGAAAATGTAATAACTTTTATTAATTGAGTGAGTTTCATTAAAATAAGAACAATAATGACGGCTGATAAAAATGATGTTGTATGACAAAGAAACCCTTTAAAAACAGTCATCAAGTAAAAAAACACGTTTCATTGAAGACATTTTGAAACTTTTGTCAGATTTTTTCAATAAATTTATTTTTAGAATTTTATTTAGTTTTTTTTTTTTACTTTCATTGCTAATATTAAAATTTAATTTAATATTGCTCATTTAATAGTAAGAGAAGTGTTTTATTTTATTTTCTCTTCTACTCTTACACACATTGTCTACATCTCTTTTTATCCACTTTCCTATCGCAGGTATGCTGGAAGAGATTTCTTTAGAAATATGCATCACCTTTGTACCAATTTTTCTGTTCCTTTTTTTCTCTTCTGTTTAAATTTGAGTACATAAACTGTTAAATAATTAAATAAATATGTGTTATAGAATAAAAAATAAACTTACCAAATAATTCTTATTATTAAACTTGAGGCCGCACAGTTGACATGTAGGCGCTGCCTTCTCCATATGCACTTTAGAGTGCATTCGCAGACTGAACGCTTTCTTGAAGTACCGGCCGCAAATTTCACATTTATGTCTGTAAACAGTTGTAGAATGCTATTAAATACATGTTATTGATGGTTGAAAAGGGGACTGCGGCTCGTAGCTAAGGTACTACCGAAGAACTTCATATCTAAGCAGTTTGAAAACAAAATACCGTGAACACGATGACCACATCTGTTACCGCCCCGGTTCTATAGCGGCCGAGCACTGCAAGCAGAAATAGTCCTTACGGTGTATAGATATGAACTTCTTCGATGGTACGCTTGCCGCGGTAGGTTCGTGGATGGGTGACCATTCATTAAATATCGAGACCCCTCCGTGCCTCGGAAAGCACTTTAAGCCGTTGGTCCCAGCAGTCATTTGTAGATCTTTGACAGTCGTTACGGGTAGTCAGAAGCCAAAAAGTCTAACAACCAGTCTTACTAAGGGGTATCATGTTAGGTCAGATAGGCCGTCTCTCCTTGTAAAATACTGGTATTCAGCCGCATCCGGTTAGACTGGAAGCCTACCGCAACATAGTTGAGAAAAGGCTAGTCAGATTGATTGGTTGAAAAGGCAAGCAGTTTTCTTAGATAAATTGACAACTAAATAAAGTAGAGTGTAAGAGATAATTTCTTGTGATGTGTGTTTGTGTATGGTATTTTCAACTCTATAGTCAATGTGCAGTAACCCTAACGCCCCATTTAGCTTTTTACCTGTTGCATACAATAAAATTTGAGCAACAAATGACTTGCATCCTCAAAAACTTTGCTTATTGGCAATTTTTGTAACCCCTGCATAAAATATTGTGGTATACCTTGTCTTGATAGAGAGGCTAGGCTGTCAGCCTCACTTTACTAGCTCGCTTATTTACCATGGCTAGTCACCTTAACAGTTTTTTGGGACGATGTTCCTTAACGCGGCGTGGTAGGAGTTGACTGGTAGAAATCGTCACGTAAGGAAAAAGCGTTATGCCTCCTCCATGCAACTTTCTCTCTGTCTGTCTCTTTCTACTCTATCCGAGTGTGTGTGTGCGTGCGAGTATCGCGTAAGGAACTTCGTTCCTAAGGGGGGTCGGTCCCCCGACAGCGGACAGAGCTCCGGCGGGATCTCATGGCGTCATGGAGAGTGCGATTGTCGCAACCCAGTGCTGGGCACGCCACTATTGCGGCAATGAGTCCCCTCTTTCAGGAGTGGCTAGAGAGGCGCCACGGCGTCCTCACCTTCCGCCTGACACGGTTCAGCTCACGGTGCAGGTCCTCACCGGACACGGTTGTTTCGGGAGGTTCCTGTTTCGTATCAGGCGGGAGGAAACGCCCGGGTGTCATCACTGCGTGGATCGCCCGGAGGACACGGTGGAGCATACGGTGAAGGTCTGCCTGGCTTGGGCAGAGCATCGCCGTGTCCTCATGGAGGCGATCGGTGGCTGGGATCTCTCGCGTCCGCCATTGTACGGAGCGAGAGGGCATGGGAGGCTATCTTCTGCGAAGCACTAATGCTCGCGGAGGAGGCGGAATGCGTGAGGGAGAGGCAGACATAGCGCCCTCATGCCCCTAGCCGACTCAGGAGACACCCTGGGCGTCGGGAATCGCAGGCCGATTCCTGGCCGCCACACGGGGTTGCGGGATAGTCCGAAAGGGATACCGTGGCAACGTACAGGCAACTGAAGGAACACGGGTGGGTCTTAGTCAGTAAGAATCTGACACGCCCTCCCGCTCCGCCCAGAGCGGGAAAAGATATTTGATAATTTCCCACCCAAAAAAAAAAGAAAAAAAAAGGTGGGGTCCACAATCGCACAAGTTTTTTTTTACTACAAGCTGATGTCTTGAGGGAAACTTAAAATTTGTCCAGAAAGATAAAAAAATATAAGCAACACTAACTTAAATATTACCTAGTTTTAACTTGATGTTCAAGCCCATGTGTCTTGAGGTCAGCAGAGTTCTCAAACTCTGCGTCACACTCAGTACATCGGAATGTCCTCCCTTTTTTTACTTTCTCCTTTATTTCTTTCTGCTTTTTTCTTCTTTTTGATTTTTTGGGCTTTTCAGTCTGCAAAAGGAAAGAGCATTTAGGAAAAGACACAGTTTTTTTAAATATTGGATGGATCTTAAGAGTTCAAACTATAATTATCGTTTTAAGATTATTTTCCCACTATAAGATTTTGTAAAGACCAAAAAACTTGAAATAAATGTTTTAGCATAAATAGCCTATAATAATACCTTACTATACCATAATACTTGATCCCGTGGGATAAAAACTCCTATGTCCTAACCCAGATCATGGTATACCCATGTGCCAAATTTCATCCAAATCTGTTCAGCCGTAAAACGGCTGAACAGATTTGGATGAAATCGGCGTGCAATAATACTAGCATTATTTTGTTAATAATAGAAACATATTAAGTAGGTATAGTCCGTATATTTATGATGATTTTATACATTAGCAATGGTATTTTCCTACAGCTGAATAAAAAGGTTTTTCGATTTATAAACCTTATTCCTATTATACAAAGTTGAGTTTTAAATGCAACTAATAGATAAAATAGTTGTTGTTCTGAAAAGCACCTAG
The DNA here is from genome assembly GCA_949128155.2 of Xanthia icteritia. NCBI lineage: Eukaryota > Metazoa > Arthropoda > Insecta > Lepidoptera > Noctuidae > Xanthia > Xanthia icteritia. Next base: position 6,118,234 of record OX421959.2, on the reverse strand, counting down.
TTTACATAGACATACAAGTGTAATCATAAAGGTAATGGCCCATTTAGTGTGAAAAATATACCCACGGCGTACAGAAATAAAATATGGCGGGAATCAAAGAAAAATGATTATACTTTTCAATGATAAGTGGCGCATTGCTGTGGCTCATGGGGATCATGAAAGAATAATAATAAAAAAATGTAATCTACCTAGTATGAAAACTTAACTTATAACTTGTGGTTTTAGGGAGGAGAAAATATTATATTACCTGACCGAACGAGTTTGCTTTATGTGTGATGATATTTTTATTTAACAAAACAATGGCAATTTGTTTGTTTCATTTTCAAGTCTAAAACACTGAACCGATTTTGATTAAATTGCCGTGTATAGATATATTTTTTGATTTGGAGTCCGACATAGTATACTTTTTACCCAAGTGACATGTTTCCATGGATAAAATAATTTACAGACAGGCGAAACCGCTAATTATTATCCAATATTTATTGGTCTGCTGCAAGATTTCTCCAACAAATTATTTTTTTCTTTTTACATATAATGAAAAGTGGGTTATGCTTGCATTATTTACCACCATTTTCGTTTTTGTACAAAAACATTTTTGTACCGGGTCGGATTATGGGCCATGACCTTTAACTATTATCAGTTTTTTTTTTGTTTGTCTAATTGTCTCACCAGTTGGATCAATTCTAACGAAAACAAACAAATTTTAAGCATGTACTTATGTTCCAATGTTCAGTGTTAACAGGACTATGTTATCGGTATTTTCTTTTTACTAAATAATAATACTTTTGGTATGATCCTTTTGATGAAATGATGTATGGACATTTTGTTCAATCAAATAAAAGTAAAACCTACATAAATGTTACCTTGCGTTAAGAACCATGGAAAATGCATGCATGAAACATATTGACAGATTAGTTTTTCAAGTATGTGTATGTTCAAACGTATTAACCAATTATGTATTAATGTAACATGATGTTAATACTGAACAGAGTTAACATATAAGTGGTAAAGTGGTTTTGAGAGCTAGTTTCAAGTATTTACACAAGTTAACATGACCAAAACTAGTCAGAATCTACAAAATTTAAGTAATCTGATGTCAATAATGTTACCTACTTTGTTAAACTCTAGGGGGCAATCCTCGTCCATTTCTTCCACTTCCACGGTAACCAGCACCCCAGCCATGATAGGCTCATCATCACTGTCCTCCTCATAATTACAGCTTCTATTACTTTCGCCAGAAATTTCGGCTTTTCTTTTCACTGCCGACAAACATTCGTCGTCGGAAGAACTATCGACATAAGTCGTCACAGGAGCTTCCGAACTAGAAGCCATGTCGACGGACACGTTACTCAGTACCGGTACTACACAAACACTGTCATTATTATCGTGTTAAAACTCAAGTTTTCAAGGATACAAATAAAAATAAACACCGCTTATCATTTCAGACGCCATTTTCCATCTGTCAGATTTTGGATTTTTTACTTGGCATTTTACATGGGTGGATTTTTTTACATGGCTAACTATTAGTTCATAAAATTATTTTGCAATTCATATAAATATAAAGCGAGATCTAAAATTAAAACCGTAATTTCATGATCATTTACAAAGTATTTATTATTTAGCGTTAAACAAAATTTTACAATGGCAACAATGAAGTTGTCAAGAATAAAAAAAGTTCCCGCTGTCAATGAACCGCCCGAAAAAAAGCAACGCGCATCGCTTCTCTTTTGGAATTTATGGTACAGTAACAAGGCTCCCTTTTGTGTTACCGCTGATATTTTTTCGTGAAATCCTCAAAAGCAACGCGTAAACAAAGCGCGATTAGCGTTGTGCACGCTAGAATTGTGTATTTACACGAAATTGTGAGTACAGCATCGCGATTTATGGATCAATATCGTACACTTGTTAATATGCGCTAACAACAGCGAAGCGTCCATTCACCAAATGGAGACGAAATCCGGCGTGGGCATTCAAGACCACTGGATGAAGAGTATGATGGAGCCGGCGTCCAGCGACAAACAAGATAACCGTTCGTCAGTAAAACGCGAGAAGATGGCCGAAGCTTACAATGGTGGTGAAAATGTAACATACGAAATGAAACAACAGCAGAATGATCCGAGGTACAGATGCGATGTTTGCGATCTCACGTTCGAAGGTATGGAATATTTGATACTGCACAAAAAGTTCCATGGAAACGACAAGGATACGCCGATTATGGAGCCTGAGCCGCCAGTACATCACAAAGAAGGACCCAAAAAAAGGCGCAAATTCAAATGTGATCAGTGCGATGTTAAAGTGAACTCTCAGTACCACTTGGATATTCACAAGAGCAAGCATGAAGGTGCTGCCTCTAAAAAGTATTTATGTGAGGTCTGTGACCGCAGCTTTGTTGCTGCTCAATTTCTGAAAAGTCACATGCAAACTCATTCATCAGTATCTACGATAAACTGTGAGATTTGTAACAAAAGCTTCACAGGACAAGCTTACTTGAAGCTACACATGCAGCTACATAATGATATAAAGAAATTTAAGTGTTCTAAATGTGATGAGATGTTTCCTACAAAAAACTGCTTGAAAATCCACATGAAAAAGCATACAAAAGTGAAAAATTTCAAGTGTGACTGTTGTAACAAGCTGTTTGTGTCAAAAATAACTATGGAGAAGCACAGACAGACGCATGAAGGGCAGCCAATTGACTGTCATGTGAAATGTACGCAGTGTGACCGAACTATGCATGCGTCGTTACTCAGAACTCATCTAACAAGAGCTCATCCTCCTCACATTGACGATGATGTCAAACGACCGCACAAATGTACTACATGCGGTAAAAGTTTCATTGTGAGAATAAATCTTAATCTCCATATCAGAGTCTGTCATCCAGATCTTGCGGAACCGGAGGATGAGGACGAAGAGATCATGACAGACAACTCTTAGTTATAACACGTATATTAGCATTTTGCTACGTATTATTATGGATAATTATACTTTTTTATAATAACTAAGACAAGTAGTTTGAATGAATTTACTTCCCTGTAACCTTCCATTTTTATGTTAAATGAAGTTGAATAAAACAAGTATATTTTTATGTGATTTATTTTATTTTTATTACTAGTACAACAATTACCAACCAACAACTACCAACGACCATCCAACGACTGCCACTTTGGTCTAGTGGTTGCAAGCACTACTGCTGAGCATGAGGTCCTGGGTTTTATTCTCAGGTCGGGCAAAGTGTTATTGGGTTTTTTTATCTGGAATTTCTCAGTAGCAGCCCAGTCTGGATTCGTGCCCGGTTGATGGCAATAGGCTCGCTCCCCATTACATGGGACTTAAACATAACTGGCGAAGTGTGGGTGTACCTGCTACAGGTACACATCAGCCCAACCCTTCGGGGAAACAAGGCGTGATGTTATATTATGTTACAACAACATTTTTCAAAGTCGCGCCTTACTTTATAAAACTGTTCACATGGAGCGCAATTTATTGGCCAGTGCAAAAACTGCGTGATATTTTAGCCTTGTAAAAATCAGACATTCCTTTTGCCTTTTCAAGGAGGTTATATTATATCCACGCAAATAAAACTACATTAAACAGGTACCCTGTTACCATTAGAAGTTATTATGTTACCTTCAGGTAGCCTATCATCATCTTCCTGCCCTGGTCTCATGTTACTTGGGGTCGGCGTTACACGTTTTCTTCCATTCTCTCCTCTCATCCGTCACGCCTTCGTGGCGTCGGCGTGAACCTATCCACTCTGGGTATTGGGGCAGTCCCAGAGTGGATACCTCTGTTCTGTGGTGGATATGTTCACGCTGACGCCATCTAGTGGCGGTGTTTGTGTGAACACAAAACTAAAAGTTGCAGGTTTTAGTGTAGGGATGTCGCAAATGCAATAAAGTATCGATATATAATACTTATCGTACCGATATTTTTTTTAAATATCAATATCACAAAATAATAATAATATTACAAAATATCGATACATCGGTGCAGAAATATGCGCGTGTTGAGGTTATAATATATAAGTCAGTCATACGGACAGGCAGTTGAAGTTGAAATTGAAAAACAGAGTTGCCAACTTAAAAACCAAATTATAAACCAGCAAATCGAGTCGACCAAACACAAAAAATGAATAAATTAAAAATTAATTATATTTTATAACTTGTTAAAAAAATGTTAGTATAAAAAAAGCATTCCTTTTTAGGATGTTTTAATCTTACAAAAAAATAAAAAGTAAATCGATTTTTCTACCTTTTCGATACTTGGAATTTTATTATCGATACATCGATATATCGAAATATTAAATATCGCTCAAAATATCGAAACATTGAAAAAATAATATCGATATATCGATGTATCGATATTTTTTCAACAAGCCTATTTTAGTGAAGAACACAGTTGGTGCGCATTGCACTTAGGATATTGTTAGAATGTTCCAGATCGCACCAGTATCTTGGACCCTGACCCCGATTTCGGAAGTTGTTCCATCGCCAAAAATTACGGACTTCCATACAAACTTTCAACCTCTTTTTTTTCAATTCTTTAAAGGGCTTCCTTTAAAGAATGAACAAAAATTCTTGGTGTGTTAATACGTCATAAATTCATAATATGGAAACTTGTGCAAACTGTCTTACTTCAAGACCCAGCACGCGGTAAGCTTTGCATTGTCTGTCAATAGGTAAATGAACGAATGTAAAATTTTATTCAAGTAGATTTTCAATAAGGTAAAAGAAAAACGAAAAAAATCATAACTACATTTTAATAAATAAATAAAACTGAAACAGTTCACTTCTCAGGCTCCGGCTTCTTTTCTTCTGCGTTATCTTCTGTCTTCTCTTCTGGCTTTTCTTCTGTCTGCTCTTCTGGCTTTTCTTCTGTCTGCTCTTCTGGCTTTTCTTCTGTCTTCTCTTCTGGCTTTTCTTCTGTCTTTTTCATCTCTTCTGCCTTTTCCTGTGAACAAATAATGTATTTAAATGAAAGGAAATAAGTAGGTACCTACGTACTTATCGTCAGGACAAATCGCCAATACGATAACTTTAAATACAGTGAGGCGTTTTTTCGCAGGCTGCCCATCAATGATCGTTCCTTCTGAGTACGAGCAGAGATCTTGTAGAATTGAGGGACAGACTTCTTCGAAACGGTGGGCGCATTAGTTGAGTGACTCTTTCGCGCAGTGTCGCGAGTTCGTTTTCCTCGCGTAATAAAAACTTACCTACTTTGTGATCCGAATCAACTGTTGGTTGAAAGACGGTTTGTAGCTAGCGTAAGGATAGTTATTGATAGGCCGCTGATGGCTGAGCAGGTCTGTACCAAACCTATATGTTGTGTGTGTAACCCACGATATAGGAGAAATGCCTAATGATTCTTGTGACTCTCTCTTGTACATAATTTACATACAAAAGTCTAGTAGGTACAGACGCCAACAGGTCAACCTACCCGAAACCGTCAAATTTTCCCAATCAACTTTGAACCTTATACTTTAGTGATAAAGTTGAAAATCTATCAAATAAATTTGACAGATTATAGTAGGCTGATGTGCTGGTGTCTGTACCTAAGTTTTTTTTCCAACTCTCGAACGTCATTCACCGTTGTCTACGTCACAGGACTTGTAAAATCGTTTGTTTTTTTCGATTATCCAAGGTTTTTAGCAAAACACCGGATTATTAGAAACTAAGAAAGGTTTTCGTAATAATAGCTTCAAGCTATTATCAGGATTTTTAGACACGCGAACAACGACGATGTGTACGGACGCCAGCAGGTCAACCTACCCGAAACTGTCAAATTTTCCCAATTAACTTTGAACCTTATACTTTCGTGATAAAGTTGAAAATCTATTAAAGAAATTTGTGAGATTGTAGTAGGTTAGGTTGATGTGCTGGCGTCTGTACAATCGCTGATTGGCCGATACAAAAAAATACGATTTTTCGTATCCTGTGACGTACAGCCGATTTATTCCGTAAAAATTCCACCATGGAAACTGTGAACTGGGCTGTCAATATTGTCAGGTGGAATGACAGCTCACTTCACCTTAGTCTTCACGGTAAGTTATTTACGGAATAGACAAGAAACAAAAACTACACATTATCACTACATCCTTCCCTTACAAAGTCCCTCAGCCGCATAATTATGTCTGTCTGACGCGTAAAATTATTTTTTTTTTTTTTATAGGTACCGAACGGATTTTACGGTTTTACCAATGGACAGAGTGATTCATGTGGAATATTTAGGTACTTATAACTCATTCAGGTTTTGTGTAAATTGGCTGAAATATGACGATGATTATTGAAAATGTCGGAAAAAGTCATGGCGACTTGAGATTTAGGTACTGGCGTGCACCGCGTAAACCAAAACAATGTACTTAGATATTACGGAATAATTCCTCATAAAAAGATCTATTATCCTTTAGTATGCCGTAATTACAGAAACAATTAAATGCTCTTTTTTCTCGCATGGATCCTCGTTCGGTTAAACTGTAGCAACATTTTGTCTATCAATATTTTTCATTTCTCTCTGGACGCAATTCTGAAGTCAACAAAGATGAAGTTACGGGCAGAAACTAGTTTCAATTAATTCAAACTCACAGCTCATTCACTCACACTCTATTCTGTAATAATCTCACGGTGAAAACTTAGGTGAAGTGAACGTGAATTGTGCTGTCATTCCACTTGCTGCTAGGGACTGACAGCTCACTTCACCTAAGTTCTCACGGTGAGATGGTTACAGAATACCACTGCTGTGCTTTAGCTGTGGGAACATTATAGACTGAATAGGCTAATTACACAGTTATGCTATCACAACTCACCGCAGCCTTTCTCATATCTTCCTGCTTCTTCTTCTCCAAATCTTTGCTGACATCCCTTATCAGGTAGAGTTCTGACAGACTCTTCTCTGAAAGAGGTGAGAACACCGTCACCGGTTCCAAATTCGGGTCGTTGAGGGCGTCTTGAAAACTAAAGTAACGTTTTTGCAAGGCTCCGAACTCTTCGGGTGTTAGTCCCAAGTATTTGTCGAACATTTTTGCTGAAACGTTAAGAATATTTAAAGCTTTATTTTTATTACTATAATGCTGCTTTTTTTTTCTTTGCTATTGAGCCGATGTCGACTATTCTGCCAGCGCAGTGTCACATTGAGACGGCATGGCAGCACAGAGAGGCGGACCGTAGAACTTTGTACTTACTTTTAGCTCGCGTAGCATGACAGCCATAGAAACGGGTTTTCTACGGGTTTTGTCGACGGAAGAATAGACAAAATGACAGATTGTGATTGTTTATCTGTCATTTTGTCTTTTCTTCCGTCAACAAAACCCGTTTCTATTGTGTCATGTTATGCGTGCTGGTACAGACACCTGCACATTAACCTACTACAAACTGTCAAATTTCTTTAATAGATTTTCAACTTTATCACTAAAGCATAAGGTTCAGATTTGATTGGGAAAATTTGACAGTTTCGGGTAAGTTGACCTGCTGGCGTCTGTACATAAATGTTACAGTCCGACCGACGAGAGAATACCTTCTTGACACCTGTCAGTTTCATACTAACGAAACGAATATGTGTTTTGCGAATTTAATCCATATTAGTATAGTTCGATACAAAGTTAATGGCGGCTCGGAAGTTAGTTGCTCGCTGCGCAGTAGCGCACCCCTCACCCCCGCTGACCCATGAGTTTGTTACTGCGCAGCGACTCGCCTCATATTCCGAGCCGCTATTAAGTTTGAATCGGGCTGTACTAGAAATTGTCCAACTGACAGGTACGGAATTAAAGGAACGGAATTCTCTCGACAGCCGGACTGTAGTAGGTGATTTATTCGATGCCAAACTATCTGGCGGTACTTGATGATTGCTGGTTGGTAATTAAAGTGGTCAACGTCGTCTAAACGTGAATATTTGCAATACCAGAGGGATAGCAGAAGCGTTACAAAGTAGATAGAGGCGAACTTTCCATAAGGCGGGCGGCCAGATATTAGGAGCGGCCAACCTGCGCCTGCGACCCTGGCAATGTCTCAGCACAGTAGGTAAATAATAGAGAGATGACGGGTTATTAAATAGTAATATGGTACGTTACTCTTTCACGCAAAAACTACTGAACGTATTTGAATGAAATTTGACAGACAGATAGTTTAAAACATACTTTTTATCCCAATATTCTTACGGGATCGAGAACTATGCGGGTGAAACCGCTGGACGCTGCTAGTACTAAAATAAAACTTCTAACCAAAGAAATCAATCTTTTTTGGTTAAATCGACCGCAATATTTGTAGGTATAATTTTTAAGCTGCATAATCAGCAGAAAGGGGGGGGGGGCGTCTAGTACGAAACGGCCTAGGGAGGCCAAAACTGCTAGTCCGCCACTGAGTAGGTACAAGGCTATAATGTCTCATTTATGCTGATATGCCTTAACTTACACCGACACCATTGCCTTTCAATAATAGGTAACTATAGGTAGGTACAGCCCGATTTAACTTTATGGCGGCTCGGAACATGAGGCGAGTCGCTGCGCAGTAACTAATTCAAGTGTCAGCGGAGGAGAGGGATGCGGATGATTGTGCTACTCGCTGCGCTAATGCGCTGCTTCCCTCTCCGGCTCACTCACGGCACAGATTACTTACGGTATGCCCGTTAGTGAGACGGAGAGGGAAGCGCCCGTAACTTCGGCCGAAACTACGGATTTCGGTTAGGGAGTAGACCCCCAGAGCCGCCATAAAGTTTGACGCGTACCTACATTATTTATGATTGACGGTGGTAAAAATTCCTCAAACGAATTTTTTTCTTTAGGTACACTACCTAGAGATTGAATGCCCGAAAACACAGGTTTGATCCCAGGTCGAGTAGTAGGTATGTCATTGTGTGATTTTACCTACACAAAAAGTGTACCTATCTAAAAATAAGTCGTACTTGTGACGCAGTCGAAAAAAAAATTTGCTTCGTCTGTGCAAAACGGTGAGGGACTCGTGACTAAACAATAACAGCCACGGGGTCGATATTCCAGGTTAAGTAACGCTTGCCGTGGTGGCTCCGTGTCGCGGAAAGCAGCAGGAAAACCGTAGGCAGAAGCCCGAAAGTCTGACAACAGTAGTCTAACCAAGGGGTATCGTGTTATCCAGTAACTGGGTTGTGGAGGTCGGATCTAAGGCAGCATCGATAATCGCCCCATGTAAAATACTGGTAGGTATTCAGCTGCATCCGGTTAGACTGTAAGCCGACCCCAACATAGTTGGGGAAAAGGCTAACCAAGAAGAGGTGCAAAACAGTTTTGCTTTATCGATTATACAGCTGACTTTCTTCTAGGTAAAATCTCAGACAAAATAAAAAACCAAGACAGCGCTGTCAACAGTGACGTGAAGCCGGTTTCGTAAGTGTGCACTTAGTGAGGTGTAGTTTGATTGTAAATGTGTGCGTGTGAGCGTGTATGCACAGAGGGTAGGTGTAGTTTTGGCATGCTTCACTGTATTGTTCGCAGCGTTGTGCTTTGGTTTTTATTAGGTCTGAAGGAAAAATGAACGAATTAAAAATACTTACATTTGTCTTCGGAGACCTGTGAACTATCAGAATAATAAACTTCAAGTGAACGTTAACAGTGACATTGGAATTTACTAGTATACCTACGTACTTTTTGTTTCCAATAATAGGGGCAGAGATCGCCAATCTTTTTGATGTACAGTCTCACATCAAATTTAAATACGCGCAGGATATCAAACGTGATTGATTAGATAGAACCCACACATTCACAGGGTGTTTGTACAATAGTTACTACAACCACAAACAAAATGCGCGTCGCTTCGTGAGATAAAAATACTGTAACTAACGTTAGGTACAGACGCCAGCAGGTCAACCTACCCGAAACTGTCAAAGTGTCAAATTTTCCCAATCAACTTTGAACCTTAAGCCTTAGTGAAAAAGTTGAAAATATATTAAAGAAATTTGACAGATTGTGGTAGGTTGATGTGCTGGCGTCTGTACCTACAAATCTAAAATCAATGCGCATTGCAGTAAAACTCTACATGCAATTCGAAGCATGGTTAAGCGATTGATCTTAAAAATCAACACGTTTCGTTTAGGAAATGCATCATAACACCACGCCTGTATTCCCTGAAGGGTTAGGCAGAGATGCACTACTAGTACCTACACACACATTTCGCCACTGTGTTTAGGAAATAGCCAGGCTGAAAACTAGACTTGATGCTAATAGACTGTTCATAACGAGCAACCTAAACCACTGAAGATAGAAATTTTTAATGAAACGAATTGTAAGATACGATACGTCCCATGACCTTATGGAACGTAGCGTGTAATTGTGTAACACACTAACAATAGCAACATAGTGGCTTTCATTTTGACAGTTCAACAACATTCATTGCGTTTTGAGCAGACATTTTTTTCGAACTTATGAAGCAATGGATAAGCAATATCCTTCGAAATAATTCCGATTGCGATTAAAAGTGTGTTACGCAATTAAGGGTGCTGGTTGAAATAAGTTATATAGTAGGTAATAGTACAGACGCCAGCACATCAACCTGCTACAATCTGTCAAATTTCTTGAATAGATTTTCAACTTTATCACTAAAGCATAAGGTTCAGAGTTGATTGGGAAAATTTGACAGTTTCGGGTAGGTTGACCTGCTAGCGTCTGTACCTACACTAGCTATGCGAAAGAAGTTGTTTTATTTAGGTTTTCAGTTTCAAACAAAATGTTCACGACCTCTGAGGTCAGATACGGCTAGGATCGATAAATGAAACATTGAATTTAAATTATAACTGTTTATTTACCAATGAATTTGCATTTAAACAATTCAATAATTAAGTAATTATATATTTTAATCGATTCCGATTTAAACGTATTTGGTGCACGTAAATAATGTTGCATTTTGATTACTTAGTCCACTAAATTGTTTTGAATTAAGTTAATTGTATGGTAAACGATAAATTGCCATATTCCAATCAGGCCTTGGAACCGGTACCAAAAGTAAGAAAGAAAGAAAGAAAAATGCGTTTATTGGTATTACAAAAAATACACCTTAAAACTATAAAAACTGAAAACAAATTATTATAGGTAATGCCAAAAGGGCCTCAGCTCAGCATAATGTCAGATGACAACACAAAGTGTACCACCTGACGCTGATTTTCAGCTGCAACCCACGAGTGCCATACGTTAGAATAATAAACATAGGGAAGTGTCTGTCCGTTATAATAAATAAATTAAAGGTAATATAAAATAAAATAAAACAAACTCATACAAAATCAAATAAAATGTGGTGACGTACATTTGTGTTTGTGCGTTATATCTGTGTATTTCCTACATTCAAATAATAAATCTATGCAAAATCGTGCGACTGCGTTGTTCTTGTAAACTACGAAACGGAGGTTGATGCGATTTTTATTTTCATTTAGGGTATAATTTATGATAATTGACAAATAAAAAATTTAAACTGATAAAATTGAGATAAAATAAATGGGCAAAATTGATAAATTTATTATAAAAATGATAAAAAATAAAATAGAATTTAACACATTTTTTAAATGGCAGATATGTTGGCTCGAACATTTTCAACATCCTTTTGATGGCTCAATAAGAATTCTTTTAATTTATATTTGAAAGTCGAGCAACTTTTACTATACTTTATGGGTGGAGGGATATTGTTCCAGCATTTGGTAGCTGCGTAGCGAAAACTGCCTCTGAAAGCCGCCGACTTGTGCCGTGGGATGGAAAGCTGTTGAGAACATTTTCTCCCCTCACCGATTCTGTGTCTTCTTGTCCATGATAGTCTGTCATATAAATAAGAAGGGGAATGAGACTTAATAATAATAACACCAAAGAGTAGGCTTGCCAAGTGGAGTTTACGTCTAGCTTTCATTTTTAAAATGTTATGCTCATTGAAGAAAGGTGTAACATGCCCCCTAAAGGGAACTTTAAAACAGAAGCGTGCACAGGCGGTTTGAAGTCTTTGAATCATTCTTTCAGTTTTTGACAGTAGTCGTTGGCCATACACCGTGTCCTCATAATTTAACTTTGATAAAACCAAAGACTCCACAAGCAAGACTCGCAATTCTTCACTAAGATAGGGACGGGCTTTGTATAAAATCTTAAGTCTATAATAGCAATTACGGATAGACTCAGATACGTGTTTGTGAAAACGAAGTTCCGTGTCCATGATAAGACCCAAATTACGTGCCTTCGATAGGCTCTCCCATAACAGTGTGTTTTTTCAACGCGCTGGGACGAGAGTGCGTCCCAACGCGTTGGATTCTCAACGCTCGGCTCAACACCGAGAGATGAAAATCCAGTGCTATAAAATCCCGCCATGATATTTTTACGTCCGTGCGTACGTGGGCTTACTACTAAACGCTTTCACACTGTGTTTTTGTAGTCAGCGGTATCGTTGCCAACATTGACTGTCGTGCCGATACCGGCGGACGACACAGTGCACTTGTTAAGAGGGAACAGGGCCTGCGAGGAATTTGAAAAATAGGTATTTGAAGAAATTATTGCCCTTGACTTACCTCAAGTCTGCCTCCGTAGAGTGCGATAGGGACAGCTGCAGCTCAGACCGATTATATCACAAAAAAGAATGGACGAGATCGACGTTTCGTATTCCCCTTTTTTCTCCTCGAAAACTGAGCCAATTCAATAATTTTTTACAATATTATTTTATTGCAAATAATTTTCTTACTATTGTAAGAAAGAGTATGTCTAGGTTCCTATCATTTTCTTTTAGGTTAAAAACTTTTCGAATTTGTCTGGTAGTCCACTAAACACGGCGGTAAAAATGGGAAAATTTTGTGATTTTTGGAGGGTCATATTTTCATTATCAATAAGTTGCTGAAAAAAAGGAAATAACAGGGACGTGTTTTCAGCAGACCTTGATTTTATGAAAAAATAAATGATTGCTCTAGCAAGAGGCATTATTCAGGAAAAAAAAAGGGAATACATTTGTATGGAGAATCGCAGGCCCTGTTCCCTCTTAACTGCTGCCATTATTACCTCAAATACACAACTACACTTTTGGAATCGCGCGGCGTTGTAAGCTTTTGCTGGCGCAACGCGACTATTCGATACTGCTATGGCATGGCATATCGCTTGATATGTCGGTGTCGTTATCGTCGCAGTGTGAAAACGGCCATTAGGTAGGTATCTGCCTAGGTATGGGCGTTATTTCACGTCACTAGTTACAATAACTGGCTACGGGGCATGTAACCGAATAGCTAGTTTCGAGCCAAACTGTAAACACGTTATTTTTTAAGTAGTTACATTTTCCATGCATTCAGTCCTAAGCCTGAATAAAGTACGAAAAGAAGTTTATTTGTGTTACTAATACCTACGTTAATGATGCAACTGCATAATTATGTAACTACAAAAACTTATTCGTTCCAAAAACTTAAAAATTGTGATAAGTAACGTATTACGTAGGTAATCATTTATATTTTCGTTTCGCAAATAACTGTGACACTGCGATAAAAAAATAAAAAAACTAGTTAATAAAATCACGTATTTTCAAAACAGGGGTGACGCCTTCGAAGTCACTAGTTACGTTACGTTTAGCGAAAATCACCTAACCCACCCCTAGGTATATCTGCCTACCTAATAGTCATTATTCTTTGGTAGTATGTCTAGGCCAGGGTACAATCAGTAATATTTTATTGTAACAAACGGACATGATGTCATACATTGTTAACTAGACGAGGGTTGACAGGTTTGTTTCGAAACCCTATTATTATGTACAATGTATGAGTGAATACTCTATACTAGTCCTGTGTGCCTGGGAGCTGTAGGTACCTGTTAGAGACATAGATTTATTTCTTCAATTGTTTACTGAGGTGTCTGTACTCGTAAGTAGGTCGATGATGGACTAGCGAAGGAATCTATTTAATCTGTCAAGGGTTCGCCCCCTATTACATGGGACTTAGATAAACTTATCTGGCGATAATACATGTGGGTGTACAGCCCGATTCAAACTTAATGGCGGCTCGGAACATGAGGCGAGTCGCTGCGCAGTAACAAATTCATGGGTCAGCGGGGGTGAGGGGTGCGGTACCCTGGTCCAGGCCATGGTACGGAGCGAGAAGGCATGGGAGGCCGTCACCGCCTTCTGCGAAGCAGTAATGCTCGCGAAGGAGAAGGCAAACGCGTGAGGGAGAGGCAAATTTCGCGCCCTCACGCCCCTAGCCGCCGCAGGAGACGACCTGGGCGTCGGGAATCGCAGGCCGATTCCCGGCCACCGTAGGCGCGGGCTTGCGGACGGTGAGCAATGGGTAGCTCGCCGTCCGATGAGGACCAGGCCCGGGTCGACGGCGCGTTGTGTTCCACGCGCGCCTCAAAGAGATGTCAGCAAGTGAAGGGGTCCGATAGGACCGATGCCTGCCGGGGTTGCGGGAAAGTCCGAAAGGGATACCGTGGCCCCTGGCAACGTACAGGCAACGGAAGGAACACGGGTGGGTTTTAGTCAGTAAGAGTCTGACGCGCCCTTCCGCTCCACCCAGAGCGGGAGAAGTTATTTGATAATTTCCCACACAAAAAAAAAAAAGAAAGGGGTGCGGTACTGCGCAGCGAGCAGCAAACTTCCAAGCCACCGTTAACTTTGAATCAAACTATACTAAGGTATAATATATCTTGTCACTCTGAAATTACGCGCCCCTGTACCGCATTTTACGTAAAAGGCGCCGCCGCCGAGGCGTCACGCCAGACGCACCGCGGCGTGTCGGTACTCAACTTGCGCTAGTAGGGCGCGTCATTTCAGAGTGGACAAGCTATAAGTACGCCTCTGCCTAACCCTTTACGGATTACAGGCGTGATGTTATGTTACGTAATCTGTCAAGGGGGACTACTGAGTATGAGTATCTATTTACCTGACTTCACAGCGCCTGGAAATGTCGGGTAGGTCGTTTTTGTGAATTAGGTACTCTCTGGAAAATGTTACATGCAAGTCCTATTTGACACCCTATTGGTCCAATAACCAAGACTTTATAATGTAGGGGAAGTCCGGGAGAGTTGAACCACTTTTAATATAAAATATCATAATTACTTGTTTATTGGGTTTAGAGAATCGATTATACACTTATGCGATGCCTTACTTTAGTAGGTACATTTGTGCTTAATTGTATTGCTAATAAATGCGCAGGTAAAATTTTATTGGCATTTTACTAAAAAATGAGAAATGAGTCAAGTCTCCCCACCTGCAGGGACACTTGAACCGGGGTATGGGGAGAGTTGACCATATTATTTATGTGGAAAATAAAAATAATTTTCAGCTTCAATCATAGTTTTATATATCTTATCTTATACAATAATTAACTTGTTTTTAATACTGCCATCAAAGAATCTTCGTTGTGCATCCAGTCTCGTCACAATTATAAATATTGTGAGCCTCAAACTTATATCTCTCAAGAACTGTCCTAAAATTTGTGAAAAAATCTTCCACATTTTTTTTATTAAAGCTGGTGGACCGAGACAAGCTGGTGGCTTCGGGGGTTCTTAAACTTATTTCTGGATTTCGGGAAAGGAAACGTCGAAACCAATCTTTCCCAGCGGAGTTATTCCTCGTTCAGCTATCAGGAAATTTCTTTGAATTTACTGTCGCATATTCAAATGCCAACTGCATTGCTTGTTTTCTTGTCAAACCATAATGCATTTTACTGCATGTCAACAAATAATTGACAAGAAGCTTTTCCTCGGCTGTTGTAAATACCTGTGATGCTTTGTATTGACTGTTTTTTTCTTCAAATTTATGAATTTTATCTTCATTTAATTTATACCGTCTCAAAGTACTTCTATCTATGCCATATTTATTTGAAGTTTGTCTAATAGAAGTGCCTCCCTTAATTTCATCTATGGCATTTTGCAACTCCACTTTTGTGTGTTTTTTTCGTTTGCGTGCATTTTCAGGAGGCTTGTATTGAAAAGGCATCATACAAGTTGGCACTGCAAATACAATAAATAATATTAAGACCGAAAAAAAAACAATTAAACAAAATTAAGTATAATTTCCCGGGACAGGGAGACATGAACCTCTGAGCAAGTCTCCCGCAACCACCCTGGTGCAACTCTCCCGCTCACACTAATTCTCCATTTAGGTTATGACAAAGACAAACCTCCGATCGTAGAGAAAAAACACTTAGCACACGTCAAACTACATTTGTCTGGCAATATAATAATAGCAACACACAATACGTACCTCAATAAATACGACAGCAATCACAAAACTACTTAAAACAGAAAAATATACTCCGCAGCAACAAAAACACGTTTTACATTGTCATTGACAAACAACACTGCTAAGATGCAAAATCGCTGCATACTTGTTATTGGCCTCTTGCGTGCGACCAATGAACGCTTTGTCATTTCGTTCGCGCTAAATTTAAATACAATTTTGAAAGGTGGCTCAACTCTCCCACCTGGGCAAGTCTCCCGGTTTTCCCCTACTAGGCATGTAGTTTATCTTGAGAATACAAGATGGCGCTGCCTGTCACCTTTATCGTGAAGGTATTGAGTTCATTTAGTCAAAAACATTAGGTGATATTTTGATTTGTGGTTCGATATGCACTCATATTATAATTAGATTTGATTAATGGTTATTAGATTGTATTAACGAAACTGAGAAGATTGGTTGGTAGATGTTTTATTTAATTAAGACACCCCAAATTACCCCAAATTACCGTAAGGAAAAATAACCGATAAGTAAACAAAATAAACAATTCCTTTTTTCTTTACCTTTTCTATTTACTTATGTTTTTTCTTTTCAATGATTGTATTCCATTTATTTCAAACCATTTCAATAAGAAATCGTTCCCCTTTCATTTCGCGTTCGTAGAACGGAACGAAAAGCCACCCCTCGAGGGGTAATGACTCACTCGTCCCACCCCCGACGGAAAGTGCCGACGTAACCCGATGATAGCCGAGCGGGGAGCGTACGGAGCCCGCACGGAAAACATTAAATCTCAACCCAAATTATTATGTAATATTTTACAATTTTTTTAACAAAATAAATTCATTAAAATTAATGTGAAAATGCGCGGGAATATGTCAAGTGTTTGTTATTTCGGATACGCATCCGTATGCTGTGTTAAACTAAAGTGCTGTGGCCAAGACTGCCTATATTGATTTTCTAGTGACGTGCAGATGAAAACGTTGTATGCGGAATACAGTGTTATTATTAGATTGTGTAGTGGTTTTAATAATTCAGTAAGTCATTTTACCAAAAAAGTGATACGAATTCGGATAAAATAATCCAATTGGAACTTTCAAACGATTCCTGTGCCTCAATTGGAAATGTGTGAAAATCTGCATTAATTTTTTCATAATTAATTATGTCACACCAGTATTTTTTTATTAAACAAATGATTTTAAATGAAAACTAACTTGTAATAGAAGGAAAATGTGTTGATAAAATACATCAAAATAAAAAGACGCCATATTTACATTCTAAAAATAGTTTCTACCCCTAAAAAGACTATTTTAGACAAAAATCTAAAATAAACTACGATTTCTAAAAACGTCGGTACTTATAAGTGTACAATTTATCGATCGTTTTATAGCAATGCCACCCACGAACCCGAAATTAATTGCTATTTTCTTTTTCTATTACACACCATCACGCTAGATCGATTTTCGGATAAACAAAAAGAAAAGTATCACGCTATCTAAAGTGATCATCTGATTGACTGAACATGAACCTTTTCAAAAGACTGGCAATGGTCTGCCAAGTTTCATATCGTAGGTGGATAATCAGTCTGCATGGAAAACTTGAATTTCCCTAAGTGTTTTAACGTTTTCAAGGGTTGCCTGTTGAAGCTATAGCTTAGGTAACCTCTACTTAATTGTAATTGGTGGAACGTTCGATTACTTAAGTACTAAGTTTAGTGTTATTTAGAACATATTATTAGCTCCTTCATGATCATCAGCCACAATCGGACTTCACCAACAGCTGGGCATAGGCCTTTTTTTTGTGCCAATCAGTTCCTTACAACAACCTACCTAATTATTACTTTTAGAAGTGTGCTTACCTAGACTAGACTAAACAGTCAAGTTCATTTTTATCATTCGAATCTGACTCAAGAGAATGCGGATATTTCGGATAAATAATCGAGGGTTCACACCTCGACACCGTCCGAATTTCGAAGTGATGTTTAGAGAATCACCTACTGGTGCCATAGCCAATCTAATGTAAATTATTTTCTTCTCTTCTCTGTATAAGAAGAGGTTTTGGCCTCTGCATATGCTGTAATTTATGCCAATCTTCAAATATAATGGACACTACGGCCGTGTCATGATTCCAAGAATTTGATTAACCTACCGAGGTACCTCGGTTTATTGGAGTCTTTATTGGAGCAAGGACGTACCGGTATTGACATTGCATTGAGAATAACCCTGTACCCATAATTGTCATGCTATCTAATATCTATAACGGTAGTTTCAGACAGTTAAATTTCAGGATTCCGAATAACTTTAGGTACCAATCTGGAAATATCGTTACGGCTATGCGATAAATCCCTACTTTGCGGGTTCAGGTAATATCTGGCGAGTACCTACGCAAAAACATTAGCCTCCTTCTGAGATTCGCCGCTTTCGCGTAAAAAAGAATTGAGGCAGTATCTATTTACCATTTTTCTCTCGTGTGGAAATTTTTATAAACCTTATGCTTGGGCCATTAAGGGAAGGGGTGGAGGAGGGTATTTCGGAATCCGGCAACGAAGGTCACACACATGGTGGTTGTCTTTAGCACATAAGGAAGAGGGCCCTGGGATTTCCCGTTGAACGACTGTGTAACGTCTTTGACAAGCATTCATTGCATTTTTCATTTGCGGTCTTATGAGACATTTTACTGCGAATCTGTCCACCAATACTGGTAATCACCAATCACAGCACTCATAGCTAGTGTTTCGTAATGCAAGACAGTAATAGAGGTTGTTGACTTTTCTATATTCAGTACTTCAGTAGTCCCACATGGTTACGCACTGAAATTATAGCAGATCTGGACTTTTCCTTCTATTGGACAGCTGTTTTTTTATACCACCTCTAGGTACGGGGATTTTTTTTTTATCTGGAAGGCGTATATTTTGTCGTTGCGACATTGATTTTCTCCAAAAAATGCCAGAATGATCGGTAGCTGTTCCCATTCGCACCTAATTACTTCTCAAGACTATAGCTACCACCAGCCAGCTCTCCTATATTTTACATACCGGAACTGGCTTCATCAAAAGAGCCATCATGAAATTTCTGTAGATCTAGCGCACCTTAGGTAGACAACCCTGCCCGGGCTAATTTGTTCAACACGGCTTAAGCTATTCGCGCTGTCATAGCCTCCAAACTGCGGAGTTTCCAATAGGAGTTCACATCAAAGAGGATCGCTATCATTTTTAAAGAGACCTGTCCCAGTTTTATAGAACAGCCATTGTTACCCGCTACCAAGCTAACAATATAGGTTCGTGTTCAAAAAGTTTCATCTCATCATTAAATTCGACAATACACGTTTGACAACAGCTTATCGTTAAACCTTGAACTTTTTTACGTTGTTAACCCCGAATTCTATAGGTCTAATCTGATTATACACGCGCCTAAAATTGGGCCTAATAATTACCTACTATTGTACCTGTTATTTAAAATAATGCTGAGTGAATAGGTATTTATAGAATATGACACGTGTCTTGCGGCCCAATTTCTATCCAATGGTGTTGCAGAACACAATTTAGTACCATAGGATGATTGTAGATAAGGAATAAGAAGGGTCTTCCTTGGGGTAGCCTTAAATTAGGTCGCTGGTAGCGTCACTTCAAAATTCGAACGGTGTCTCTTTTTGAATCCGCTTTGATTTAGGTACTTAAAAACAAATGAGTTTGTTTTCGAATTGTATGCGGTCACTTGTGTGACGTTTCACGTTACAGAACCAATAGGCATAATCATAATTAAATATTAACAGCATCGTACTAAGATCTCCAAACTGCTTTTTAAACGTAAAAAAAAGCTCCTCTAAAAGTTGTCTAAATCTTGGGCAAATGGTTGAGCCTAACAACAATTAAATTAGCCAAATCGTGTGTGAGAAAAAATGCTTACGCCATTTTGGCAAATTTATGTTGCTTCATGCGGTACGTAAGGACGATAATCACCTTAATGGAGACGCAGAAGACAGAAATATGGTTCAATATCAATCAATCTGCCTAGTATTTTCCCAACTATGTTGGGATCAGCTTCCAGTCTAACCGGATGCAGCAGAATATCAGTATTTTACATGGAGCGAAATATGATTATGAAACGCAAAACTTGTCTTGAAACCGAGTACATCCGTCAAAAAAAAAGAAATCGTTTTTAGAACACCATTCGAATAAATTCGCTTTCCACATAAAGAAATAGGTAGTCCAACGCATTGTTCTAAGACTTTTATACGCTGGCAACAATCCAGCAAGATGCGGGCTACTTACCTATTGCTAAAAGCCTTTCTTTTGACCCAATTCAGTTACCCAAACGGTGTAATAGGGCTACGTTAATTGCTTTCAAACTGAATAGCCGTCATTCAAGCTTATTGTTAACGTAATTAGCATCTTTCAGGGGGATTTTACTTGTTACGTTGTTAAAAAAACATGTTGATTTCATTTTATTTAGGTACAGACGATCATTTTTAATCTTGACTTTTTTGGAACACGGATTTTAAATAAGTATTCTGTAATCCTTTCTACTCTATTAAATATTTTCGAAATTCGAACGGGTATCTCGTGAATTCGCTATAATTATAGGTAGGTACCTACTCACCTTATAAAACAATTACTTCGTTTCCAAATTGTGTGCGGTCACTCGAGTGAGGTTCCAAGTGAACTTACAGTATAACCAATCCGCGATGTTTTTTTTTTTTCGTTCTATTAGTGACTAACCTAGTGATAAGTTTTTAGCCTCTGGCTTGGCTTCACATGCCGTCGAGAAATATCTCTCAGGCATGCCGGTTTCTTCACGATGTTTTCCTTCACCGTTTTTGAGGCAAATGATAATAACAATACGCACAATCGCACATGAATCCGAAAACTCAGAGGTGCATGCCTTGGGTTCGAACTTCGAACTCGAGACCTATAAATAATATTACTTGGCAGTCCGACGGTCACACCACTATACTACTCGTATCACTGCCGTTTTAATCTGCGAAGATAGAGGATTCGCACCTCGATACAATTCGAATTTCAAAGTGCAGTTGTCAAAAAGGTTGGAGCTGACAATGCAATGTTTTTTCTAATAATTTATTTTGTTACAATAACAATAGGGGTGGCTCGCAGTTCCTGCTTCAATACGATGCAATAATAATACCCCTCGTTCTTGTTTGTTTATCGCCCAACCCTGAGTTAATATTGACCTGACTACCGTATCAAATTGATAATATTTGGAAGTAGGTAAGTGTATATTAACGGCATTCTACATAAGTAATTGCTTTTGCATTCATTTCAACTTGATTAATTAACGCCAATGATGATTGTTGAGCAGTGGTGGCCACCTGGAGTGGGAACACACGGCTACACATCAAGCTATACATTACCAGTTTATGCTGATCTCGCATTGTATAGGATTTCCATACAATGCGAGGTCAGCTTATACGTGCACCCTAGTTATAATCCTATTGCCGGGCCATACTTACGAGTTTTAGGTCGAACCTAAGCAGCCTATGCACTTTAAAATAAAATAAAAAACATTCTGAGATTTTCGACCCGCACGTGGTGCTCTCCACGGCCCAATCCCTCTCAAATCCATCCAACAGAAAAGGTTAATGAGAATCTATGGACCTTGCTTCTATCGGTAAAGTTAAGTTACAAACTATGTATAACGGTCGATACGATGCAGGAATCGGTCATTTGTCGCGTGGGTCTTGGCTGTACGTACTTAAGCCATGCCATTTTTACTCATCGAGACGAATACTGGTCGTAAATCGTAATTACAAAGTTATATCCTTGAAAGGCTCTTGACTTGGCGAAAGGGATTATGACCTCTACCTCCAAGCTTGATGGCAATGTCCCATCAGGAGTGGAAAAATAATTGCTTCCACGTTTGAATGAAAATTTCACATGTCGAGGAAAGACCAGGCTGACACCATCACCATTAGGGATACATAGCCAGGAAGAAGGAGAGAGAGAGAGTGAACATGACAGAGTTTCTTGCTCACTCGCTTGACCTTCCGGGTTGTTTTCAGAGCATTTATTGTAACGTAAATACTCGAGCCCGAACCAGGCGCGGAGCAAAACTCTCGGAGTTCATAACTTCATGAGTCATGATGACCCGAAATCATACAAGCTGGTGACAACCTATACTTAATGATTTACTGTTTGGGCTTTGAAACTGTCATTGCGCCAAGTTGACCTCCAAAACCTTAAGTTGACCCTCCACAAAATCTTTGATGGAACTCCCTGAAATAACTGGATCAATGCGTAGAATTGTAGATAAAGCTTTAAATTACCTACAAGTCCGTAGCCGACTGCAGGCAGCAGCAGCAGACGACACGTCGTCGCCGCGACACTGGTTTCTATGAAATCGAATCGAATTTCTATGAAGTTACCTGCTCCTGGGGCAGGCAGTAGGCTACGGAATTGGATCTTTATACTACAGCTCGACAGTAATAAATATTTAATATTAACTAGCAGTTCGTTTCCAAGTCTCCTGAGCGATGTGTAATAAAATTCACTTCGTTCTTAGCTTATTCAAAATAACTGAAATACAAGTGTGAACTGAGGTTATTTTTATGCGACTTTTTTTTATGGAAAACATTAATATTCTTCGTTCAGTCTTCGGGTCAGATGCTCATAAAATTTAAAGGGAGAATTTTGTCTTCTGACTGCCTCTTTTGTCTTGTGGTCGCAAGTTTTACTGCTAAGCATGAGGTCCTGGGTTCGATTCCCAGGTCGGGCAAAGTGTAATTGGGTTTTCCATCTGGATCTTTCTAAATAGAAGCCCGGATAGGCTAGCCCCCTATTAAATGAGACTTAAACATAACTAGCGAAATGTGGGTGTACTGTAGGTACATCTCTGCCTAACCCTTCGAGGAAACAAGGCGTGATGTTATGTCATGTTATCTAAGTTTTTCTTCTGTAATTTGAATACATTAACCGCTCAAATAGTGGCGATACACACAAAGCGTGCAGAAACAAAAGTGATAACAAAATATTTTACAATCAATACGAATTGATATGGCTAACAATATTATTATGGCGGTATCTTTTATTCCTTCGATGTACAGAGGCACGCGTACTTTTCATAGGATGCCACTATTTCTATGGATGAACTTTACTCATTTATATTGAGGCACCGGAATATTAACAACCTACTTTAAAGACCAATGAATTGGTAAACAATTAAATAATGTAATACCACCATTGATTTTACAGAATAAATAACAACTCTAGTGCATCTGAAAGTAAACAATAAACGCAAAAAAAACAATAATCAGAAGGCATGAACGTCCATTGGAACAAAACCACGTTTAAAAAAATAAAATGACTATAAATTTAGTACAACGCCATCTATCGGCGAAAAGACTGAACAATGTTGGTGAAATGTGAAAGTTTTTTATGTTTGTGATTGGACCTCTTGGTGTGAAGCGTGAAGATGGAGGGTGGAGGTTCTACAGGGACCTCGGAGGTCTACCAATATGTGGGACCTTTCAGGCTGGAGAAGACCTTGGGAAAGGGACAAACAGGTAAATAGTTTTTAGAAACTTTATTTCTGTTTTTTTAGAGGATTATGACAAAAAAAACATGAAGTCATTAAGAGCGCACCGAGGAAAAGCGAAATAATTGCGGTCGTTTGATCCCTTGCTGCATCTTTATTACTTAACCTTTAGCTAGACAATTAATAAGTAAGAAATTTAAGGATTCACTCTATAAATCGTACACTTTAGAAACACGATTACTTGTAGTTTCCTGGATCAAAGTCAAAGTCAAATCATTTATTTCAAATAGGCCCTTATAAAGCACTTTTGAAAGTAAAAATGTATTTAAAAAAAATTACTTAATTGATTCTAGTCGCCCCTTCCAAAGGGTAGTTTTCACATGGAGAAGAATGGGCAAGAAACTCCACCGTTACTCTTTTAAAATGTTTTAAAATATTTTGTATAAGTACATTACCTACTTAGTTATATAATTATATGGATAAAAAAACCCAAAGTAGTGTATAAAAACAACATAAGCCGCTAATACTTCACAGAAGGACATTTTTTAATAATAACAAAACTATAATGTCAAAACTATTTGTTTAATAATACGAAAGAAATACCTAAATTGACGCGCGAACCGCTCATTCTTTATCCCGCTCTATTCCATTCATTAGCAACAAAAGCTCGGTACGCCCTTAATGATAGCTCTACTGTTTATTTAAAACAACATTATATAGACATTACGCGACATCTCTGTATCTCTGAACACGTTTCTTGTTCTCCGACTCTTCCACTAAAGCTTGCAACAAAGAGCTGGTCAAAAATGGATCTGTAAAAGAAAAATATCAATGTTTATCTACTGCCTTTAGTACGTAATGGTCGCAATCACTGATGTTGAGCGTGCACGTCCGTGAGAATTTCTCTACAGAAATATCCAGGACCCCGGATCATTCTCCCCGTAGTCTGGATTTTTGTGGCAGGGAAATAAACAAAAAGAATAAGATAAGTGTCACTCAGGCTAGGTGGAACCACGATATTCGCGGGGTGGCTTGTATCGATCGAGGATATAGTTAAATGGACTGCTAACGGCTGATAATGACGACTATCACGGACACTCTCAGACGATCACGGACACTCCTACAAAGGACTTATAATTGGCGAAAAGTGGATGGGTACTTTAGGTACACCTCAGCCTACCCTTTTTAAAAACACAGGCGTAATGTTAAGTTATAAACATACGAGTACTTAGGTACTCAGTGCCAAGCAATGCAATGTAAATTAATTCCTGAAGACCTGCAATTCAATATTGCCTGGCATAATATTAAATTATATTTTGTTAATAACTGCACAAGTTATTAAAGTTGATTGGCGCTCATTGCTTATTGAATGGGCAGCTTTCCAAGTGCCGACCGCTAGTAGTGTAATAAATTTCAACATAGCTTGAAATTCAACCACCAGACGCATTTATTAAGTTTCATGAAAGCCAGATGGTCTTTATTTCTCGTTAACTAGTGCATTTGGACAGCCTTTCCACGGGTGACAAAACATAGGCAGCAAGGATGTTGCGGATGCAGATATATTAACAACCGCGGATGCAGATATATTAACAACCGCGGATGCGTTTGCGGATTTTTTTTTGGTGACTCACATCCGCGGTTGCGGATTTTTGGTGGCTCACATCCACGGATGCGGATCTCAATTTTTTTAAAGGGATCCTTCATGTCAACAAGCCGAAATTTAATTTTCTTAAGTTTTTTGCAAATTACGGCGCTGTTTCGTTGTATGTTGATCATAATTCAATTCGCGGCAATTATAATAAAATAATTACTAAACTATAATCACTTAAAAATAAATATAGCTTTCGGGATTGTTATGTGACGAAAGAATGAATAAAGGGTCAAATTGAAATCAGCTAGCGAAACTCCACAGACGTCATGGGTATCGATATCTAAACATGCCAAAATAAAGTCGTTTGTGAACATTTAATATTTTATGATATTTTATTGGCATTGAAGAAACAATGCAATAATTGCCACTCTCTAGGCAAACCAATTTGTGTTGTGAAAAAAACAATTACGACTGCGACATCCACCCATTCGATTTTTAAACGTTTTCCGAACAAACGTAAAAATACGTGAACATTCCATTCCATTTTCAAACTGTTTGAATTTCCAATAGTGCTTGGATGTGACCCGAATATTCAAAATGGCGGAAACGTTGACAGCTGACAAGACTTCAGGAAATAGAGGCTGGGAACTGTTTTCAGCCTTTTGAATTTAAACGTTTTCTGTTGAAGACACGGTGTTTTCATTGTATTATTGTGGCACTGCTGAATGTTTGCATCTACTTTTTAACTGACAATCGTATTGCTACACGTATTGCGCAAAAACTATTTTTTGTTTTTTTTCTTCAGTATTATTTTGCGTTTATCTATCTTATTGCGTAAAACATGACCAATCACAATCTGAATCATTTAAGAAGGATATTGCTTTTTAAGTTCGAAAAAGTCTGCTCAACAACGTAAATAACGCAATGAATGTTATTGAACTGTCAAATTTAAACAGATTGTGATTGATCGTGTCTTACGCAATTATGGTGCTGATCCACGAGGGTGCACACTTATCTAGACAGACTACACGACCTAGCTTATTTACTCGAGACTTAAAAAAAATACTTACTGATATCGATAAAATTTCTCGAATTCTGCGTATCTCGTATGGGAGTGAGGGAGACACTCGGTGGCACCGCTTGTATGGCAGCAGTGTGGTGCATTACGGTCGAAGAACTGCTAACCATGTCTAGAACCATTAGAAGTAGAATCCTGTAAAGAAATATAACACAATATCATAACGCCAGTATTCCAGAAGATATATAAGTGTATTGAATCACTATAGATACACCAGCTTTTGTATAAAATTTGAGGGCGCTAGGAGGTATAAATCTTCCAGCTATCGAAAGTTGACTAGGTAATGGAAAAAATACTCTTTTCCGACTTGACTCAGAGACTTAGGTGCGTTCGAACCTACCTCAGAGTTCGAACGCACCCAACCCACACTAAAGACTCAGGACTCTTGTCCTGGGGCCGTATTATGAATGCCACGATTATTCCAGTGTGAGTGAGAGACGGAGCTATACAAGGCCGCTAGCACCATCCTTTTTTCGCAGTGGAATAATGATGGCATTAATACTTCATAATAAGGCCCCTGGTTGAGCTTAGTACCCAGGCAAAAAATAACAGAATTTTCGATAGTAAGTATGTGTTGTCGGTCAGCACCCTGATTGGGTAACACACTGTCAATCACAATCTGAATGATTTTGAAGGATATTGCTAATCTATTGCTTCATATGTTCGAAGAATGTGTCTGCTCAGCAACGTAAATAACGCAAAGTATGTTGTTGAACTGTCAAAATGAAAGCCATTGTACTTAAGTGTGTTACGCATTACCCCGCCGATCTAGGCTATATTACAGACTTGACTTTGGCTACACCAGTTTATCCGGAAATTGGGGTTCACTGGTCACAAATACCTAGGTATTTAGATCCACAACCACGTTATTCCCTTGTAGCCTGTCTATCCTGACTCCTGGTTTTAGTATCCTCTTCGGTAGATTACAGTTTGTAGGTTACAAAGTGATTTTTTTCACTCACCCGTGCGTATATAACATTATTGTTGAATTCTACCACTTGTTACACTTTCCGAGGATTCCGTATGAATGGTGTTTAACTCCAATGTGGCTCCAGTTTCTGCTTCTGTCTAGATATTACATAGAGCTGTAAAAACCCCAATGGAAAGAAATAATGGAAAGTTGGAAAGGCATGCGAGTCGAACATGTCATGGCTCGTGAATCCTTTTATGAGGACTAATGTCCAGCTGAAGACATTTTAGCTATGATGATGAAAACAGCACCTCCTCAAGGTGTACTGGGTACTCCAATAGGTTCACAGCGTCTGTGTGTGTGTGTGTGAGAAAAGGTTCGCCGTCATGAGAAAAAAAAAATACGACCCTCTACTTTTCAGACCACGTTCAATCTCTTATGATATGCAACATTACCTAAAGGCCTATTCAGATATAAACGATATCGCTGTCGCGTTCGGTAGCGATACTGGTCCAAAGTGACTAACCAGTATCGTTACCGAACGCGACAGCGATATCGCTTATATCTGAATAGGCCTTAATTGGCCTTAATTTGAAGGAAAAATCCTGGGGAAATCTTATCTCGTGTAGGTACCTACCTAATAAGGTTATTTTTTCGCTAACATGCAGTAAATAAGCGAACTGATCAATGATTTATCCTTCCTACTCTGTACGAGGACAAAAACGATTCCTCTGAAACATCGCTAAAATGAGACATTTCTGTAACATGAAATGGTATTAACCACTCTATGTAAGTAGTAATTACTGCAACAGGAAATATTGAAAATAAACGCGCGGTTCGCACTAAGTCTTACTGTAACATGTTATTATTTGTAACAGAATATGAGAAAGAGACTACACAGTTTTAGTGCACCAAGTTTCTGCGACATCATAGGTGCATGCATTCTTTCAGCCTGCTGGGACGGCAATCTGACACGACCAGGGAGATATCAGGCGTACTCTACGAAGATCCCGTCCGAAAGTAGTTGGTCCGCTAAAACAAGTGTAAAATGACATTTTTCGAACAGGCAAAAACACATGGGGAGTAGGGTAGGGACAACGCTAACTGTCAAATCGTGCCGTCATTAATTATTGGTCCGGGCCCCAAACTAGTCTATGTCCGTAAGTGCTACAGAGTAAGTTAGAAATTCCCGTAACTACGGATTTCGTACTCTGGGAGATTAATATACCCCCAGGACCAATGGCTTTCTCGAACGGACGGGTTACCAAAGTATAATACCAGCCTATTATTGTCCCACTGCAGGGCAAAAGCCTATTAGACATTTTTTATTACTTAGCCACATTTTACTAGGTACTTACCAAATAATAATTATAATAGCCAGTAGCCCACCGAGGCATTTAAATTGGCCATCTACTTAGGATTTATCGTTACCCTCCCCGCTAACTGTCCTAACTAGCAATTGATATTTTTCCAGGGCAACTGTTTTTCGGTCATTAGCTGTAGCTTGAGTAATGAATTAATCACTTTTTTTATATTGCTCTTGGCTTACTCTCTGAGTTAGTAGTTGCCCTAAAGCCAAGGCCATAAAATTTAAACACGAAAAAGTTATGAACACGTTGGTAATGTCAGTGCAGATACGTCAGTTTGTGAGATACAACAGTTAGCGGGGAGGGTTACGTTATGTCGCAAACACGACCGCAGTGTTGAACGTGATTACGTCTAGCGTTAAGTCTAGGACGATTGATGAAAGAAATGAAAATCAATTTTATTGAAATTTAGCCAAAATGCCCAGCTATCTTTCTATTTGACATAAGATTAAGAGGGAACAGGGCCTGCGAAGAATTTGAAAAATAGGTATTTGAAGAAACTATTGCCGTCTTCTTACCTCAAGTCTGCCTCGTAGAGTGCGATAGGGATAGCTACAGCTCAGACCAATAATATCACAAAAAAATTGACGAAATCGACGTTTCGTATTCCCCTTTTTTCTCCTCGAAAAATAGAACCGATTCAATTATTTTTTACATTAAAATTTTAAGAAAGAATAGGATGTCTAGGTTCCTCTCATTTTCTTTAATGTTAAAAACTTTTCGAATTTGTCTGGTACTCCTCTAATCAAGACGGTAAAAATGGGGCATTTTTGTAAATTTTGGAGGGTCATATTTTCTTTACCGTTAAGTTGCTGAAAAAAAGGAAATAACAGGGACGTGAGTACAGCAGACCTTGATTTTACGAAAAAATGATTGCTCTAGAGGCATTACTGAGGAGAGTGAGGGGCAGTCGGAACAGCATCCTGAAAACTGTAGCCGAGAGCTTCGGCTCTCCGATTGTAAGGCAGTTTGTGCGGAGATTGATTTTTACTAACACTAGGCAATAAGTTATTTTTTGTATGTTACTAACACTATATGGATATTGTCCGAAATAAAGAAATTCTATTCTATTCTTCTATTCTATTATTCAGGAAGAAAAAAGGGGAATACGTTTGTATGGAGAATCGCAGGCCCTATTCCCTCTTAACTAAACCTTTTTTACAGTCCGTTCAACCGATTTTGATTTCTATTGCGTTGGTGGCATGACAAATGGCAGCTGCAGTAAACTGTTGGTATTGTAACCACTTTTTTGCTTATAATGCCATCATTATGCCTACGGTATAAAAGTCAGTTAGATTTGGCTGAACGGACTGTAAAAAAGGTTTGTTTAAATGTCTAATCTTATTTCAAATGGAGTTGACAATTCAACAACATTCATTGCGTTATTTACGTTGTGGAGCACACATTTTTCGAACATTTATGAAGCAATGGATTGGCAATATACCTTCAAAATGATTCAAATTGATCGTGTGTGTATTTCGAGAGGAGGCCTGTCCCAGTAGTGCGAACATTATACGCTGATTATGCTATTGCCATAATATCCAGTCATTCAGGGCTCCTTATTGCTATTAAGAATTTCTTCGTAAAAACCCCAATAATGAAATGTAGGTACTACTGGTGCAGCCTGGGCAGGCAGCTCCGGGTGGTTCAAAACCCATCTGAAGAAATCACCAGAAATAAAAACCACTAGGTTACAGTCAGCGACAAAAGTCGACCCACACTACAGTTTTTTAAATCTTAATTATTGAGCTAAATATTTAATTAAAGTTGGAAAGGTAGCAAAATGAATGAATATCTAATAATTTTGTGTCAATTTAGATTATTGTGTAAAATTTGCAGAGTAACGACTTTTGTTGTTGACCTACCTTGTACCTACCCGAAATTCACTGGTTTTGATCGAAATGTCTCAAAATTCAGTTTTTATGTTTCCAGGTCTAGTGAAATTGGGGGTCCACTGCGTGACGGGCAAGAAGGTGGCCATCAAGATCATCAACAGGGAGAAACTGAGCGAATCTGTGTTGATGAAGGTACTATCAATTTTACTTTTTGTAATTTACGAAGTGAAAACTTAACACTGTACCCTAATTACGTAATATACGATCAATCGAAATTTGAATCGTTTTGAAACAAATTGCTTTGGATTTTTGGATTATTGGATTATTGGATTTGAACACAGCGTTCAGTACGTCTAACCAAAGATATCCAAACAAACAAAAACACTGAATAAAGTGATTTTATTTTGATCTAAAATAATAAATGGCATTGGGTAACCAACATTTTTAGTGTATTTTCGTTAGATGATTTATTTTTCTGTAAGTCTCTATATTTTTTTTACCATTGTCCTTATTTTGGTGGTCTGAATGATTTCAAAAAATGTGTCCATCTATTTTAATGGGACCTTATATTGCTTCATAAGTTTGAAAAAAAAATCTGCTCAACAACGTAAATAACGCAATATGAATGTTGTTGAACTGTCAAAATTAAACAAATTTGTCGTAATCGTTTACGAAAATGTTTTGCGTAATTAGATTAGATAGCTGGTATATATATGATATGACAATATTCATCATCATCAATAACAAAAATCACTCAACGCGCCTAAGCAAGTTTTTACTTAAAAAATAATTACGGTTTCCGTTCATTTACTGGCGAACAAATGAAAAAAATATATTTTAAATATAATTTTGTGCCATCTATTGGCAGTAATTAGAATTACAATTTACAAGTCATTCTGATTTCTGCACGCGCAGCATGACAACCATCTGTAGGTACTATCCATCTACACTAATAATATTATAGACTAAAGATTTGTATTTTTGTTTGTAATTAATCAATTCAAAACCTACTGGACCGATTTAATTTTTTTTTTACACCAGTAGAATGCTATATCACTGAGTAACATAGGCTATAATTTATAAAGATATCACGCGAGCGAAACCGCTGGCGGAAGCTAGTAAGAAATAATCCTCAATTTTCATTATACTAACGTGAAACCTTTCATATTTTTCAGGTGGAAAGAGAAATAGCAATTATGAAATTGATAGAACACCCACACGTATTAGGACTGTCCGATGTTTACGAAAATAAGAAATATTTGTAAGTATTTAAATGCTTAATGTTTAAGACGACGATAACCGTCTTTTAATGATTTTATACTGAAGATCACGTCTAAACGAGTAGTGTTAATGATTTGGAAAAAGTATATGTTAAATTAGAGCATTTTCTTAATAACTTTAATATATGAATATTTTAGATTGTGTTTATATTGCATAGTGAAATTAATTTGTAAATTATGTCTAACGCGGATAAAAAACTGAGAATCACGCAAAATCTATCAAGAGTATTTTTATGAAACCTTCACCATTTTAAAGATAATTTAATTATTGATCTTTTAGTATACGTGTTTTTTTTTAAAATACAGTTTGTTTTATGTATAATAAATGAATAATGCGTCTAATTTGGGACAGCGCTCTTTGATGGGAGAGTCCTATTACTGGCTGGACGTACGACGCGTCGCGTTATCTCAGTACGGAACACGCAGGCTAACCCCTTAAAATCACTAGCATATATCAATAATCTTTATTACACAAGAGAGTGGTTACAAAATAGTGTGAAGTCCCTGACTCCTGTGCTAGGTGGTAGACCTGTGTTACAAGAGCCAGAGCCCTCTCCCAGTAGGAGATATTACAGAATCTTATGCAAATATATGTTAAGCCATATGTCTTAACCTTGTTTAGTTTGACCGAGACCGCTGTTCCGCGCCTTAGTTATGCGCGGCGAGTTTAGAGTTACTTTATCATTGACTGGTTGATCTTTGCCACGACAATCATGAGTTACTGAATCACGATAGGGAATGCCATGGTTTTTGGCACAGGCCAAACCATTGTTTTCTTTCCTTTTAATTATTTTTATGAACCCACAAAGTGGACCGACGATCGGACCAAGTGAAGATCGCAGGATAAAGGAAGTAGAACCAATCATTGTGGCGAATATTGAGAGAGGTCTATATGAAGCAGTGAACGATTTTTGACTGATAATGATTACTGTTCTGCATTTTTCATTTTTTTTCACTTGCTAGCTATTTCTAACTTACCTAACTTTTATGTTCCAGATATTTAGTATTAGAACACGTAAGCGGTGGAGAGCTGTTCGACTACCTGGTGAAAAAAGGGCGACTAACTCCCAAAGAAGCGCGCCGGTTCTTCAGACAAATCATATCTGCACTCGACTTCTGCCACAGTCACTCTATATGGTACGTATTAATAGTAAACCGGCCAAGTGCGTGTCGGACCACGCACAATGAAGGATTCCGAGGTTGGGTTGAATGAATATCCCAAAAACCAACTTAACTGTGTAGTTGAAAAACATGCTCTCCTATACATATATATACGTCACGGTCAATACTCCAACTGCAAATGTAAGATTGTAAACGCAAAAAAATAAGTGACAAGACTACAAATTAACGATTTTCGGACTTTTCCATGACTTGCGCTATGAGACCTTGCTTCTTACCAAATATCATGATTCTAGGTCAACGGCAAATAGGTAACCTGTAGGTTTTGATTTATTTGCGAGTATTATAATATGTCCCATAAATGGCCGTATTTTTTTATTCCGTTAACTTAGAAACTTGAATTTTTTAGAGCTCCAAGGGATTGTAGACCTAGGTATTTGATATTAATTTCAACTTGAACTTGATACCTTCACGCGTTCCTGTGAAAATGGACAGACGAATAGGTAACAGCGCATGACACTTGACGAGTGCATCAATATTTTATGCATTGTAGGTGACATAGGTTGCCATGAATACAAAGCTACATATGAATTCGTTGTTTCTATTAGAAAGCTTCATATCCTAACACAGTTCACCTGGTCCATCAAAATATTCAAGGTATGTTGAGAAAAGACCTTGAAATTGAATTATTCATGAACTGTAACAACATTGATATTTTATGTATTACAGAACATTGGTTAAAAAGCCATCAGCTTATGTTTAATTTCAGTAATCACCAGGTTGGTAGTTCATTCAGCAGAGAAAATGCAATACATGGTGGCTCATTGATACTGTTAACTAAACAATTTAAATTCAAAGAACGTAAAGATATTGTAAGCCTCTCTGTTGAGCGGACTATAGAAATAGCTTGTGATGTGTTACAAAAACTTTGTAAATTAGGAAAAAATATAATTGTATGTGGGGATTTTAATGTCAATTTATTAGAGGACTCATCAATGAGCCTAAAAATTAATAATTTATTTCAGTCATATAACCTTAATCATTTATTTTTGGAGCCTACTAGAATAACCCCCACCTCGGGTACATGTTTAGATAATATATTTACTGACATATTACCTATAAGCAAAAAAATTATAAGTCAACTAGATTCTGACCACTGTGGACAGCTGATTACATTTAGCAAACAAGATAAAAAAGTGGCGAAGAGATATATCACTGTAGTGCCAAAAACTGCAGGTCGCTTGGAGAGTTTTAAAAACAAACTTAATAGTAAATTACCCTACTTGCCTTATTGTGATAATCCTAATGAACTGTACAATTCCTTTTTTGCCATGTATTGTACAGAATTTAACTCAACATTTATACCAAAGCAGATCTCAGTTAATGGTTCTGCAACTTTCAGTGAATGGGCAACTAAAGGTATATTTAAGAGTAGAATCAAACTCTTTGAACTGTATGAAGAAAGAAATTACAATAAAAGTAAAGATTTTTATCAATATGTTAAGAACTATTCCAAATTATTTAAACAAGTTTGTAGCGAAGCTAAATGTCGATATTTAAGCTCAAAAATTAAAAATAGTCAGAATAAAATACAAATGACTTGGGAAATTATAAACAATGAGACTGGAAGAGACAGAAAGCGTAGTTGTGAATACAGCCTTAATATTAACAATACAGTTATTAAAAAGGATTTAGAAGTAGCCTCAGTTTTTGAAAATTACTTTGCAGATATTCCAGTCTCAACCACAAAAGCTTTAAATTCTTCACCCACTGTTGCAGAGTCCCTATTGAAAGAAAATGTTGATAATTGTAACCATGAATTTAATTTCGACTATGCTAGTGCTCGAGATATTATTAAAACTTTCAATACACTTAATGTAAAAAAAACGGCTGATCTGTGGGGAAATTCCGTAGCGGTTACAAAATGCATAATCAACACTGTAGCGCCTGAATTAGCAATTATCTTTAATAAATGTATTGACTGTGGTGTAATTCCTGACTTAATGAAGACTAGTAAAATAATACCTTTGTTTAAATCGGGCAGCACATCAGACCCCACGAACTTTAGACCAATTTCTGTGCTTCCCACCTTTAGTAAAATATTTGAAAAATTGATGCTAGATCAATTGCAAAGACATTTTAATAAACATAAATTATTAAACAGTAAACAATTCGGTTTCACAAGGGGTCGCTCGACTTCCGACGCTGGTGTTGAGCTTCTTGCACATATTTTTGAGGCCTGGGAGGAGTCACATGATGCCCTAGGTATTTTTTGTGACTTATCTAAGGCTTTCGATTGTGTTTCTCATGATACATTGGTCAGGAAATTGCATCACTATGGTGTTAAAAACACTGCCTTGGATCTTATTATTTCTTATTTGGATAATAGGATCCAAAGAGTGGACGTTAACGGCAAGCGATCCCCGGGTTCCCTTGTCACTATGGGAGTTCCTCAGGGTTCAATTCTTGGCCCTTTTTTATTTCTCGTATATATTAATGACCTACCTTGCCTTGTAAAGAACAGTCACGAAATAGTGTTATTTGCAGATGACACATCACTTATATTTAAGCTTAAGCGACAACAGACAGTTACCGACGATGTAAATAACGCTCTCTCTAAAATAGTGCATTGGTTTAGTGTTAATAATTTACTTTTAAACGAGAAAAAGACTAAATGTATTAGATTTCTGACACCTAACGTTCAGCAGGTAAAAACCAATGTATTAGTAAATGGGGCGGAATTGGATCTTGTGGACACCACTGTGTTCTTAGGTATTACCTTGGATTCAAAGCTTCAGTGGGGCCCTCATATAACCAAATTGTCGAAGCGGCTAAGCTCTGCAGCCTACGCGGTCTATAAAATTCGTCATTTGACTGATGTAGAAACAGCTCGATTAGTATATTTTAGTTATTTCCATAGTGTAATGTCATACGGCATTTTGTTGTGGGGAAATGCAGCCGACATTCAGACTATATTTGTGCTGCAGAAGCGAGCCATTCGAGCAATTTATAACCTAAGTTGTAGGCATTCACTGAGGGATAAATTTAAGGAAATAAATATCATGACAGTCGCATCTCAATATATATTTGAGAACCTGATTTATGTAAAAAAGAATATTAATTTATATTCTAAACACAGCGACATTCATAGCATAAATACTAGAAACAAAGATTTACTTATTGTGCCCAGGACTAGGCTCCAAAAAATTAGTAATTCATTTAAGTGCCAAAGTATACGTTTTTACAACAAACTCCCAATCCATGTTAAAGAACTGAGCCTCAATAAATTTAAATCATTTATTAAACACAAACTATGTCAAAAAGGTTTCTACAAAATTAAAGATTACTTAGACGACAAAAAGGCTTGGGACTAGCTCTATACTACTCCATACTAATTTAACTGTTTAGTTCATTTTATTTGACTGTATAAGTCAATTTATTTAATTTAAATTTTGTTTATTATTGACGAAATCTACTCTTTACACAGTTTTTGTTTTTTATTTTTATGAAATATATTGTAATATATGGTCAGCTAGCGACCTCGAAAATTGATCATACTAATCTTGTCTGAGCAACCGGCAGCAAGTGTGCGTTGTGTTGCGTAAAGTAAATTATTACTATTGTATAGAATCATGTTCTTCTAACTATTCAGACAGCTGTGCTGCTGGGGAGTTTGTTGCGCCACTTCTTCTTCCCAGCTAAAGCACTAGGAAGTGGTGAAGGGTGGGCGTTTTTGGGGGACTGTCTTATGTAATTTTGACGTTCGAAAAGTGCTGATTTTCAGCCTAGTTTGAATAAATGACTTTTGAATTTGAATTTGAAGATAAAACTTCCAATAGTACTTAGTTTTAAACCTGTTAATTAACATTTTGTCAACGCCCGTAATGGAACCTGACTCTTCGGCATTATTGAAAAATGTGCGTGACGTTTTTTCGTCTTTGGTGTTGCCAAATCCAATCCAACCTTCGTGATGTCTGTATATTTTCTTATTTTCTTTTGCTGTTTGAATTTTTTCTTTATCACTTTTTTTCAGTGATTCTACTAATGATAAGTGTAATAGAAACGCAAAAAGTCTGATTTGTGCGTGTAATATTGACAGGCCAAAGGTTTTGCTTTTTAAATCGTTGAAATCCTTTGAGGTTTTGCCACATATATAGCATCGTAGTGTTGACGGTGTATTAGTGGCAGCATTGCACACTTTCCCACCGACCATTGTTGGCAATAGCAAATGTTTTATCTTCACCTGCTCGTTAACAAGCGTCAGCTGTAGATTTTCAGCTTGGTTTTGAATGTATGTTATTTCTTCGTTGGTTATATCCTTGTCTTCTTTGACAAGGCGAATCCTTATAGGCCTGCAAAATCTTGGTGATGATGTTTGCGGGTTCTGCCATATCACTTTATTTCCACACATAAGGCGAAGAGGCACAAGGGAACTCAAAAATATGTTTGCGTCACTGTTACCATCTTCTTCGAATTTCTGTTTATACTGACTTTGGTGGGATCATCACATTCCCAATTATACAGAAGAATAAAATCGGTATTTTCCTTATGGGCGTATTGCTGAAGAACTAGCTCCAAATATTGACAAAGTCGCAATGTTGTATGGTCCACTAAATCTTGTAATTTCACCTCTGCAACTGTTTCACTAACGCTTTTCAGCGGGTAACAATCTTGTTTAGCCCTCTGTAGGTACATAAGAATAACAAGAATATACATCTTTGTTGACCTGATGAATCACCTCATATTGACTCATAGTCAAATCGGCTTCAACATATATAATTAAGGCATCTTCTGGTGTGTGTTTCTTGGTTGTTGTCGTTTTACTACTAATAGGATCTGCCTTACGGAACTTCCCGGCTCTGGTTGGAGTTTTGGTCACATCTTGAATCACTTTTGCAACATCAGTATTTCCGGCAGCTCTATGACTCATCTGTGCCGCATACGTAAGCTCGTCAGCTGATATTTTTTTTCGAAGATCCATTGTTTTGCGACGCTTAGTTCGCTCACTTGATTCTCCGAATTCTTTACTTGGGCGACCTTTGGAACTTCCTGGAATGAAGAAATGAATGAGATAGTGAAATTTGTTTACTAAGCCATTCTTAATTTTTTTCCAAGAAACGGATTTCGGTACTATTGCACGCGAGCCATTTAGGTGTATAGACCACCTTGAAAGTCTTTAAGTCTTTTTGAAGTTCTTTAA
Source organism: Xanthia icteritia (assembly GCA_949128155.2). Classification (NCBI taxonomy): domain Eukaryota; kingdom Metazoa; phylum Arthropoda; class Insecta; order Lepidoptera; family Noctuidae; genus Xanthia; species Xanthia icteritia. Next base: position 6,080,234 of record OX421959.2, on the reverse strand, counting down.
TTTTAAAAATCTTCAACTTCAATCAACTATCTTTTCCTCCAAATCTTGGAGGTTTCCGTCAAGCAGTCGCTGTGGGCTTTCTCTAAGTCGTGCAGCTGTTTTCTTGTCACATTCATGACAGAATCTGGAACAATTGAAAAATATGCTATTTAAGATCGCACTAAAGGGGCACATTTAAAGAGTGAAATTCTATCGAATGTGAAAACTTGTGAATTGTTTTTGCTTATAACACTTATTCTAGACATTCTGAAGTTTCATAAAATGTGGGTATAGTACTGTTTCAATAAGTTGCATATGTTTAAAAATACTAATCATACGTAAGAAATAGCAAAAAAGTTAAGTATTTTTGGTTGTTCGGAAAAATATATACTTAGTTATATAAATCGATAAAATGGGTCTTAAAATATTGTACATACCTTGATTGTTAATATCCATAACAGCTCATTCCACAATAATAACGACCATAGTCAACGACTGCTAGGTTCCGACTGCTGGCTCGACGTGCTGTAGCGGCTTACAACGATATCGAGTTCTCCGATCGATAAGGGTGTGGGATTATACGTCTGGGGGTACATGTTGACAAAATTCATTTATGGCCAGGATTTAGGTGATTTTACCAGTCTGTGCGATGGTAAATCGAGCTTACTTTCTACAAAACTTTTAATCGACTTTACGCAAAAGAAGTTTTTATTATAATTCATACCTACGCAAATGCATATTGACTGGCTAAATTTTATGTAGATTTTCACAATCACCACGTTAAGGCTGCCTGTCCACTGGAGCGGAGAAGAGAGTAGAGGAGTGGAGAAGAGAGGAGAGGAGTGGAGATGTGCCAATATTAACCAATAGAATATTAACTCTGGAGTGGAGCTTAGATTCTATTGGTTTATACAGGCACAGCTCCGCTCCTCTCCTCCCTTCTCCGCTCCATTGGACAGGCAGCCTAATGCTGGCAAACGAATGATTGCATCAAGCAAGGAGCCATACAAATAAAACAGCTACTGCCATCTAGTGTCGAGTAGCTCAACTAATAATCACAATTTTATTTCCTTTTCGCTGAAGAACCAAGATGAACTCAAAATACAACCGAATCAATTTAATTTTCCAGCCACCGCGACCTAAAACCCGAGAACTTACTTCTGGACGAGCGGAACAACATCAAAATAGCCGACTTCGGGATGGCGTCGCTACAGCCAGCCGGCTCGCTGCTAGAGACATCTTGCGGCAGTCCGCACTACGCCTGCCCTGAAGTTATTCGAGTAAGTACCTTCCTACTGCTTATGAAAACGGCATTTAAGTTCATTCATGGCTTAGGTGTCTATTAACGTTGCCTAACTCGCCTATGACAAGTCTAGAATCGACTGCCAATCACCGCCTGAGCATGTGAGCGGTGAGACAGGTTCCAGTAACTACACTACCAGCGGTCATTGACTCCAAACAAAAAAATACCATCAAATCATTTTTTTATCGTGTTTAGTTAGATATCAATCGATACCATCACGTCTGTGGAGTTTCACTCACTAATATTAATCGTGTATTAGGTATTCATGCAGCTCAGCACCCTAATTGCGTAGGTAACACACGATCAATCATAATATTTCATTTTGACAGATCAACAACATTCATAACACAATTAATATTGTTGATCTGTCAAAAATTTACGTTTTTGTCAAATTTTTCGAACATAAGAAGCAATGAGCAGTTGAAGCTCCACGATTACTGACAAATGCTTGCACTGACAGGACAGGTCCACTCAAATCTGTGTGGTTCTTTTCTCAAAAGACCATTTTAGGCACTAATCTACATGGTACTCATATGGTCTGACCAAGATTATGTCTGGACTTTAAAAGAGACTGTGAGCTCTGAATTTGTTTCGGCCTTTCTTCTCAGAGTAGTCAGATAGGAAACGCCGAACTCATCTAAAGTACCCGTCACGAGAAGCTATAAATTATGTAAACAAACATCTTTTACTAAGTAAACATTTTATACTGCGAGATAATAATAAATTGACCATATTCAATCGACATGAAATATAGACGGGTTATATGAAAGTAACAATCTATTTAATTTAGTCGGATCATATTTTAACGACGCAAAGCGCTATCGTTTGTGTTTCTTGGTACCGGAACGCGTCCGTCGCAGGGATTGTAAACTATCGGGACGCCATTTTGAAATAAACGCGTCATTCGAGTTTCGAATGCGTACGAGTTTGTTTCATTGCTTTGCATATATCGCGGATCTGGTTGTTATTGTTAATTTTGTTATTGTTTCGTTATCACTTTTTTATTGTTGTTACTTTAATTGTTGCGTTAATTTTATTTGTTATTACGTATAATGGAGCCAGTACATCTAAGGAATATATGTTAATTAATATTTGTTACTTAATAATTTATTAAATCTTAAACAAATTCATTTTTTTTGTTGGTCCAAATGTTGTGAACTCCTGAACACTTGTTTACAAAAATTATAGCTTCTCATGACGGTTACTTTAGCTCTTTTTTTTAAGTTTTTTCATATTTTTTTTAAGATGACGTGTACAACTGGTTCTAATATCCTATTTACAGTAAACAATTTCATTTAATTTCTTCAAAATGATTCAGATTATGATTGATCGTGTTATGCAATTAGGATGCTGTTCTATAAATAATGGGGTCTACCTCCCTATCGACTCACAAGTATGACAGCCGTTACGCTACTTAACAATAAAGTGTCTGTATCCTGAATTTATGAACGTAATTGAATTACTGGGTGTTTATTACGTGTTCAATTGTTAAACGGGACGGGAGAGTTTGCCCGACAAAAAATACCTATTCATAAGTTATGGCAGTTAGCTTTACGTTAGTCATTGTTAAAGATGCGGCCACAGTTACGGTCGTTATGAAAATGATGGCACCGGGGTTTGACTTCACGGTGTCAAAAAACACTATGGAAACACCAACTTACTTTCATAAATACAGTTTCATTGACGTCGTTCGATGGTAATTCTCGAACGCTAAATGGCGGCCACCGCAGTCTTAGGAACCCTTAGCTTTTAAGCCCATGGATTTTACAGCTAAAATAATTGAGCCAGCACAATATTTTTACAGTAATGTAAGTTGTTAGATGCAGCTGTTTTTTCTGCATTGTCAGCAATCATTGAGGTACTAGTTTATCCTACATTAACTTTTGTACGGATAAGCATTTGTTTGTGACATAATGAACAACCGTTTGTAGGTCGTTAATTGGTGAGTTCACAAAGTTCATATGTAGGAAAATCAATCCTTCCTACTACAAACATAATATCACGCCTGTATTCCCCTTAGGGTTATGCAGAGGTGTACCTACCTATAGTACAATCACATTTCACCAGTTATGTTTAGTTCCATGTAATAGGAGGTGAGCCTATTGTCATCAATCGGGCACAAATCCAGACCCCGGGCTGGTACTGAGAAATTCCAGATGGAAAATCCCAATAATACTTTGCCTGACCCGGGAATCGAACCCAGGACCTCATGCTCATCAGTAGCGCTTGCGACCACTTGACCACATACAAAAATAAAACAACGAAATCATTGGAAAAGTATTTTAATACAATTCCGCGCCAAAAACATGGCGGGAAAACTTACAATTACGTACAAGATGGCGCGCACAAAATAGTTAAACTAAAGTTTATTAAATAACCCATATCCTCATAATTATCTAGTTAAGTACTTTGAACGCAAAACAGTGGTTGTAATTGAATTAAGTGGCATTATAGAGGGCTTGAAATTGAGCGTGGGCTTCGGTGGTATACTCTTACTAGTAATGTTTATTAAATTGTTATATGACTTACACGCGCTTAGCTTTCGAAATAAATAAGGCACGTCTTGGCCTGGCGTAGCGACTTGTGGCCATTGGTTTTATCCAAACTAACTTCGACGCGTTAGAAAATACGATTTTATGAAAAAACCTGGCTGCTTAATACTATAAGAAAATCATTAAAATCAAACATCCGCTGATAATTTAGCAGCGATTCAAATCTTCATCGACATTGTAAACTCGTTTTTTTCAACCTCAGACGCATTGCATTGCATAGAGCCTTGCGCCACATAACTTTTTTATTAATAATCGCAGATTGTTTTAGTTTTTTCGTTCACGAACAGCAATCAAATTCTATAATTAACTAACAACAATTAATACAACAAATTTAAAACCAAAAATAGCCATATCGGGCGAGCGGTTCTCGAGTGATGCGATTACCAATGAACAGCATTTCATATAGTAGATTCTAATTAATGAATAAATAATCAAATTATGTAACAGCTACTTAACAGAACAAAGTAATTCAATTTAAACTATGCAGTTAAAATATTGCTGACTAACAATGAGATTACCGAAACGGTTCAACAGGGTCAGATTAGACGCGTCCTTAACACCGGAAAGAGAAACCCTTAAATTAGATTATCAATTTCCGTTTTGTAAATATGTTTTAATTACTCATCCACAGTGAAGTTAAAAGAATTAACTTTGACTCATTTGAAATATTACGGGCAAACATAACATCGTAGTAGACGGAGGAAATGAAATTGTTCATTCTACAAATGTAGGATATTATGATCACTTTTAAACGTCTTATAAAAAAAAAGACGCTAGATGAGGTAGACATTTCCTATATAACTAGCCCTGAGAAGAAATGGCGTAACCAACTCGAGTGTTTTTGGTACACCCAAATTTTGCCAGTTATGAACTCCATGTAATAGGGCTTTGATGTAGACTTGGAGCTACTACTGAGAAATTCCTGAGGAATAAGACTATACCACCATTTTGGAAAGATATTTATGAATAGAGCCACTTTAGTTCAATTCCACATTGCGTTTTATCGAATTTATAGCTGGGTAAGTATATCAGATCTATATTAGAACTTATATTTGCCTAGCTGCTGTACTTACTACATTTTAGTACAAATTCTTTGAACATACTTAAGGTTAAGTAACACACATAACAAAGTTTATTTTCAAATTAGTCTACAATGAACATAATTATTATGTAGTTCAAAAATAAAATGGGTTGATAATCTACATAATCAGGTTTTTCAGTAAATACAATATTAAACAAATTGTATTAAAAAAACTGAAACTAGTTTTGTCAATGTATCTCACAAAGTTAAGAAAAAAGATAGTGAGATATTTATTTACTATGTGTATAATCTAAGCGAGTATACATGTTATACTAAACGTACATAGATGATTTCATTGACAATGCTTGATATGCCTAAAGCCTTCAAATTCTAAATATTTTATTTCACATAAACCTACATGGCCACTTATTTTTTTTTAAACGTTGCCCCACACTAGGAATTTCTCCTGTATCGTGGGTGCGTTTACAAACATTTATACCCACATACACAAACAGCCAGACCCGGAACAACTACTTGTAGGTCATACAAATATTTGTTCCGTGCGGGAATCGAACCCGCGACACGCAGCGCAGCAGTCAATCGCTTAACCACTGCGCCAACCGTGCGTCAATCATGAAACATCAGAAGCTAGATGCAGGGTTCCAATTGGTTGTTTCCTATGGACAAGAGCTGGCAAGACACTCCACGGTTACTTTTACTGCATTACTCTTTTAAAAATAATTGGCTTTTACAATGTTTTTTTAATTACAGTGTTAATAGGTAGTTCAAAATTCTGAAGTGATGAAGATTATAAATATTTTAACTCATTAAGGGGCAAGCATTTGATACTTTGTACCTTCTTGTGAATATATAATTAAAGCATTGTCAATGAAACCAGTTTCATAATGTAACAAAAAAACTATGGTATGTACTTGTACAATGAGCAATTTTATTTGAATCACAGTCAAAATGTCTTCAATAAATCACAAGCCCTTATAAGCGTGTTTTGTGGAATCTTCTACCCTTCATAAATTGGCTGACTTAAATCATTATTTATTTGCAATACCAGGATTACTATTTTTAAATATTATTTTCTAAGAAATTCGGGCACCAAGTGAAAATCAAATTGGCCAACCAACCCTAAAGGGTTGAAGAAGTTTGCAAAATGTAATAGAAAAATTCTACAAAAAACAACTAAACTACAAATTAGTTACAAGACTTAAGAGTAAGATATTAATTAACTATTTACCTCCTAAAAATACCACTAAAACTGTGGTGGTAAAGTTAATACACTAATTAATTTTTTCATGTAAATTTTACCCAACTATGGTTTAATAAGAGGTACAGTTTTTTCTAGCTTTTTGCTAACGTATAATTTCTGAGAAATCTGTAAAACCTAAAATCACACTGCAACATAAAGGGATGACAGTAAAATCTACATAACTTTTTTTAGAACTAAAAGTTCTATCTTGTTAAATGAGTTCAGATATTATTCTAGGTATATTATAGTATTATATGCTAACTATTCAAAATGTTAATATAACTTTTAACAGAACTTAGAATAACAACAAACCTTCTACCTATCTCACACAATTTATCATAATCATATAATATAATTAATAATAAACAGACACACATCTGAAATTCTTGATCAATATTATTTTTTGACCAAATTTTTTGGAGAATTTTTATCAATTGAATGATACTTTTAAGTAAATTAGATCAGGAATCCCAGATGAATGCAAACAAAGAAAATGGTGAAAGCATCTTACCAGTATGACAATTCAGTCATCATCAACTCTTTGTTTTTTGCTGGTATTTGAAGGAGTCTGCGGTGGAGAATTATTTGTATCCCGACGCTTGCCAGAATGTCTTGCACAGTTAGTACCAGACTGACGGTTGGAATGTGAGTGAGAAGATTCTCGTGTTGGAGAGAACTGTTTTAGCATCTCAACATCATTGAAAATTACCTGAGCACCTCCACCACATGTAGGAACTACATCTCCTTTATACAATTTTGTTTCTAACTCCCCATCAGTATCTTGTTCCTGGGAAATCAGACAGTATTTCGATGTCCTAGAGTTGGCTATGTCTTTAACACTTGTTAACTTACTGATGACTTTACTGTTGACAATGTTCGGCTTCATTACTGTGCCCATGGGGACTATTTTGTTGGGGGCATGTTCAACCCAGCCTCGGCCGTCGGCGGATATAGAGCGACGGTGTCTTGGGTTGGCAATCGCTATGCCACGACGGGATGAGGATGGCGTGTCTCTCTGTGTCAGTGTCTCTCTTTGGTTGTGATTTGTCTGTGGTACAGAGCTGAACGGGGTAAGCAGATGGGCTGGTAAAGCTCTTGGTGTAGACCCTGGAGTAAAATTTCCGTCCCTGTTGCTTGTCTGTGCACCCATTTCTCCTGTAAGCTTGTTGAAATCTTCATTGTCTCCCCGGTTAAGAGCTTGAGCTATTATTCTCAGTCTATTCTCCTTTTCTTCAATAGCGTTCCTCAATCGTTCCTTCTCGCAATTTATTTCTTTTGCTTTTTCATGTTCAGCTGCAATCTTGTGATTATATTTCCTTTCTAGAATCTTCTTTTGTTTCTCTTTGTCAAATTTATTTTGGCTAAGCATCATCTCTTTTTCTTGCAAGTCTCTTTTCAATGAAGATGTATACTCTGTCAATTCATTTAGTTTCCTTTGATGGGTGAGTGACGTGTTTTCAGTAGCGGTCAAGCGTTCTTCTAAAGCCCTCACCCTGCGTTCTGATGCTGCCAACTGTCCTCGCAAGGAAGCATTCTCGCTCCTGATTTCTAAAGAGTCCTTTTCAAGATCTAAAAGAGCAGACCTCAATCTTTCATCTTTGATAGCTTTGCTGCGTTTGAGAGTTTCACGTCTACTGATTCTCATTTCCAAATGGGCCATAAGTTCTTTGATAATGTGAGCTGCTTGAGAACTGTTGAGTTCAAGACTTGGGAAGTCAGGTCCAAGACTGTAGACAAGACCCAGGTCCATTTCTAAGTCCTTAGCTTCTGGCCTGACTATGTTGTCTCGGGCTGTTGTGAATAGTCTATTGGCCTTACGACGACCTGAAGTCAGGCCAATGTTAGCAGCTATGTCAATAACCTGTGGTTTAGCCACTTCAACCTCAGCAGCCATCTCTGCAAACCTCATCACTTGCACAGTCTCATCATAATCTTCAGCCCTTGGGTTAGCGCACACAACCATGCGTACTTGACCTTCTCCTTCAAAGAAATTCTTGAATAAATGGGTGATCTTTGACTCTCTGTACGGAACCATGTTATTAGCACCGCTAATCTGATTTTCTCGTAGTGCTTCCAGACAAGTTCTGAGCGTCATCAAAGACTTGTTAATGTTACCAGCTTCTCTTAGCCGTTGACCAGTGTTCTTAGTTCTGTTTGTGCGTTCACTGCCAGCTAAGTCAACTAAGCTAAGCTGACTTATGTTGAGAAACTTTTTATTTTGTATCACAGCTTCTCCCATCTCATCTACCGGTGCCTGCACCAATCGAATTGTGAACACCGAGTGGCTTCTGCTTGATTCTGCATTTAATGAAGTATGTGCCATACGTTTTCGTTTCAAACCCAAGTAAAATGCTTCAAAAGCTTCCTCAGCAGACTTAATTTCTACTTCAGTTACACCGTGAACATACATGTTATGAGCTGCATCTTCACGTATGATCTTTACAGGTAAGTTTCTGCTTATTGGAGGTCCATCTTCCAGTAAATCAAACACACTGTTATTATAAATTTCTACATAAGTTACGAAGACAGCATATTGATTATCTTCATTAATACCCTCAATTTTAGTTACATCTGATGATGACATAGCTAAATCAGGATTTGAATGGTTCTTCCTTCCACTTTTGAATTTGTGAAGCTCCTGCTGCCGCTCCAACATGGCTTCCGCCTCATTTTGAATATCGAACATGTTCATTTTGTCAGGTTTGAAAATGTATTTGTGTGCTTGGAAGTCGTTTATAGTTTTAAAGATAATATTCAAACATCGAGGTAAAATGCCGCAATTTTGCGGTTCACCGGTCATTGTGAATGTTTTGCCACTGCCTGTGACACCGTAAGTAAATAATAAGCCATTTTTACCTTTGATTAGGCCTTCAACTATCGGTAACGCAACTTTGTCGAAGACTTCTTGTTGATTCGTTTCTGGCGGGAATACCTCTTTGAAAGTATACTTCATAGTCTTCGCATTCTCGTTTCTGTAACTTATGGCAGTCACAGGAGGCGACAGGAGGACCATAGTAGGCGATATTATCTTCATACATGGTGAATCAGAGTCTCTTTGCATTGGTCGAAGCCGGCAATACACTTGTACCGGATCTCTCTCCCCAATTAGGTTTTGTTTACTCCGAGCTGGCGTTCGCATGTCGTTTAATCTTTGTTTCGATTTAGCGGACTTCATTTTGAACGTATTTCAATATCACATACACTATCACAAATTATATTTTTCAACGGATTGATGAAATCAAAGCAACGGTCGTTCGGGTCGTTCATGAATTATCAATAAGTTACAAACATTTCAATTATTGAATTGCGAGGTTTGTGATCTCTTTCTAGCACGTAGAGTTTGTGTGTCGTTGTCTCGTGTAACGAGTGACAGTTGGTATCTGTCGTATTTGGTCGGATAATACTCGGCCGTTTAAAGTTGGTTTGACATAACAGGAATGTTGCTATAATTCGAAATGAAAAGTCCGTAAAAATAACATAAAAAGAAACCTCGACCTTGACATTATTTTTATATTGTGAAAGAGAAATTATAGTTTATTTTACAAGATCATGAAGCAAATAATTACGTGAAAGAATATTAAAAAAGTATTGCTGATTGTACGGTCTTTATTGATAATAAATGAGAAGATATATAATCAAAAAAAGATCAAAATTCATGATTTCTTTGATATTTATAGATACACCTTCTACTATTATAAACCTTTCAGAAAATTGTTTTGAAAAATAAAAATACTCATATAAAGTTTTTAAATATTGACGAGAATTGTTTTCATCACGAGAGCGATTACTCTAGTTAGGGGAAAGCTTCACTTGGTTGCCACACTGAAATGTTACAAAACTGCCAACATAAGAAAGATAACGTCTTAATACTCTGTTCCACGAAACTGTTTTGCAAAAGGACTGTTTTAATTAAATGTTAATTAATAAAATATTTTTTTTGTAAAATGGTCTAAGTTATGTGGTGCAATTATTGTGTAATTAAAATAAACGAAATAACTTTATCATCATTTCCACGTTGTTGCAAGAAATTGTCTTAATCCACAGACTAAAAAAACATACAAAAAAAAAACCGTTTATTAGGTTTCGATTCGTTAATTCGATTCTACACACTTTTTGTCAAAGGAGAAGGCTTAAAAATACCCCACGTCCCCACGTCTGACAGCAACGAGAACTATCACAAAATCGCTAAAAAAGTGTTAAAAAAATTACATACTTCCGTGCTTCCGGGGTTTTAATCCTTACCGGCAAACATTCGAAAAATTACTTTAAATATTAATTCAGGGGTTGTATATAAGTTAGTCATAACGTTATTGTAAGTATTATGCACTATTTTTTGTTATAAGTATTATGCACTTTAAAAAAAGTCAGCGTTCAGCCGAGCGCGTGCAGAATAGGTTTTGGTGGTAAATGGGTCAAATGAAAACTCTTTACAAAGAATATTAAAGTCCTTACTCGCTTGCACCATGTACGAGTTTTGCCTGTAGTTAGAAGAGGAAAAAGGAATGGAGATAGGCGGGTTAAATCTAACTGACACGAAACGACCTTTCCGTTTACACATACAATATATACAAGCCCATCGTACTCCCGTCCCGACCCGACCCGCGCCCGACACGCACCCGCTTTGTGTGTGTTGAGCGTTACTTCTAAAAATGTGATTAACCTGCTGTTCTAAAACTAAAATCTGCAGATTTTCAGAGCATTTTTTCTTATGATAGCCAGTAAGGATTAAAACCACTTTGCTGTCAGACGTGGGGACATTTTCAATGGGAGATGAGACTTCTCCTTAATAGTGCTCATAGAAGAATATCATAGTTCCATAGGTCTCAATTTTTTTTTTTTCATCTTCAGGGTGAAAAATACGACGGTCGGCGCGCCGATGTTTGGTCGTGCGGGGTGATCCTTTACGCACTGCTGGTCGGTGCATTACCCTTCGACGATGATAATTTACGTCAATTACTTGAAAAGGTAATTAATCATTTCTTTCTATCCTGGAAGTAAAGCTGTACAAGGATATTTTGGGGTGTGGTCATCTATTTAATTTAATTACATTTTTAATCTGGGTGCACGGCAACGTGCCAGCCAAGTTCGAAACAACATTACCTGCCTCCTCATGGTATATTAAATTTTGGTTTTCAGGTAAAACGTGGTGTATTCCATGTACCACATTTCGTTCCTCCTGACTGCCAACAGCTTCTGCGAGGGATGATAGAAGTCAACCCTGAGAAACGGATGACGGTAAGTTTCTTTTATCCGTCTGTATTTTATTTAATGTTATGAAGTAGGTTTGGTAGTATCCTTAAATATGAACAACTTTGAGTAGGCTTGTAAGCAATTCTGAATTTATTTATAATTATTATTCCATACATTTTATTTGAAAAGAAAAGGAAAATCTGTAAAATCTGTTATTATAAAGTATGGTGGATTCATAAAGCTAGTTCGAAAGAGACCGGCCAAAAGTCTAGAAAATTGCCACATAACTTCTACGTTCACTTTTTTCACAAAAAAATAGAGGTTGATTAATGATTTGATGCAACTTAACCTCTAACTACCAACCAGGTAGGTATAAAAAATTAACCATCTTTCTCACCCTCTAGTTGGCAGAAATCACCCGACACCCGTGGGTGACAGCCGGAGGCCGAGGAGAGTTGGAACAAGAGCTTCCAATGATGGAGGTGGTCCAGACCAGGGTGCTGCCGTCTGCTGAGGCTATAGACCCGGATGTGCTGCAAGCTATCTGTAGCCTGGGCTGCTTTAAGCAGAGAGAGAAGCTGATACAGGAGCTGCTGAGTCCACAGTGAGTTTTTAGTTTTTTTTTTAAATTAATGTATGCTATGCAGATAGTAAGGGGGAGGGGTTTCATTATTTTAAATCACTTTAATTGTGTTGTGGACGGGTGTGTGATTTTGAGTTTAAACTGTGCATCGGCAGACGAAAAATTGAGGGGCCTCTCTTAGGCTAGGTGGAGCGACGATGTTCGCGTTCAAACTCAAAGCATTTATTTCAATTGAATCTTTTACAGGGACTTTTGATTATTCAAAGGAGTTGGTCATTCAGAAAGTTGAACTTGAAGCTGGTTGCCCAGGTAGTTCAGCAGTGATTGCTAAAGGCTGATGATACGATGATGTAGAATGGTGTCTAGTAATGTCTAGCATATATACCAAAGTAGTAAGTGACCAAAACTGGGTGTTTTGGGGCTGTCTTAAAACGTTGACGTCCAAACACAGCTGATTCTTATCTTAATTTGTAATTATCAATGATTTTTTAATTGCCCCTCTGCAGCCACAACACGGAGAAAGTGATCTACTTCCTGCTGCTGGAGCGCAAGCGGCGCCGGCCGGCGCGCGACGACGAGCCGCGCCCCGCCGCGCCCGCCGCGCCGCCCGACGCGCCGCGCAAGAGGCTCGACACCTGCCGGGTAAGGACACTGGTATGGACATGTTCATTGATGATCTAGGGACGGGAGTATGTAAACACTTCTACTGACTTTAACTATCCGGCCTGTCTCCAACTTTTTTTGGCTGGGGAGCAGGAGCTTGAGCGCACAAAAACTACTTTCTACTTTATTCTCCGTACTTTAAAAAATATATTGACTGCCACACTTAGTAATAAATTAATAGGCAAACGAAACGACTTGTATATAGTATACAGGTCGACATAAAAGAGTCTGACGTGGTGGCATTTGGAACTAAATATTTTACTTAAATGCAGACCTATGATGATTGCACTTTGCCGACAAGTGCTAGTAGGTTTTGATTTGAGTCAGCCACAAGCAGCGTTTTTTATTGCACATTTATTTTGACAATTTATTTTCCATTCGAAGTGACCTAAGTGCGATAGTGGCGCCCTCATTTTTATTTTACTCTTTTTTGCCAAACTGTAATAGGAGATTGGCCATTGTTCTTTTTGTGGCTCTGTATGCGCTCTCATGATAATATTATCCTTTTGATATTTTTTCTGGAAGCACGAATTGTAAAATAATTTTAATTTTTTAAAGGACCATATAGTTCACTCATTTTTGCATAATAAATATATCCTTAACGTCGTAAAGATGCTTTTTGTACTTTTACTTATTGCAGGTAAACGGGCAGTCGGCACACTTTGGTCAGATCAGCGAGGGCTCACCTATAACGCCACGAAGATCACAGTATAGGTACGAAGTACAAATTCATTCCTTGAAGTTATTCGTTATGAGGGTAAGCAGTCATCTAGGCTTAGACACAGAAATATTTACTGTTTATTGACATTATAACTTGGGTGCACGGCAGTGTACCGCTAAGTTCCTATTATGATTTTTGTTTGTGTTTTTTTTTGTATGCCAATACGTTGGTTTATGTAAAGTAATAAAACTGTCAAGTGTAAATTACTCTGCAAACTGGTGAACACAATAAAAACCTTTCTTCGTCATGAGTTTATAACAAACACATATTTTAGCTCTGACACAAAATATGCGGGGTGTGAAAATGAATCGAACGTAACGTGGTCGCTGGTTCGATTCCCACTTCCAGTTTTCATTAAAATCAGAAATGAGTAAGCACAGTCAAAACTATAATTGTTGCCCTATTTCAGCGTTACATAAATGCAGCGATGAAGTAAATTGTCACACGCATGTATCCTTACCTCTTCGTTTATGTGCTATGTGATTCTCAAAGACATAAACTCGTGTGATTTTGCATCACAGTAACTTTTATTTTCGTTGCTATATGGTTGCTGTCAGAGATGGCTTGGGCAAAAGTAATCACCCTATTGGAAGACGCTGTATCTTTTGCAAATGGCGGCAAATGTCAATTCTGTATTGACATTTGTGAAGTAAACAGATACAGAATACACCTCAATAAGCCATGGAACGCTATTATACTCCTCATGAACGCGGAATAATTGTTTCAAGAAGTATTTCCGCGTCGTCTAATCTCTCACTTTGGCGATTTGTATTGGCCTGCCAGATCACCCGATTTGATCGCTCTAGACTTTTTTGTGGGGTTACTTGAAGTCCCGGGTTTATGTAAACAAGCCTCAGAATTTAAAGCCCTTATAGAGAATATCCGACAGGAATACGAGAACCTATTGCTGGGCGTTCTGACACAAGTGATGGAAATTGCCAAAATGACCCCGTATGGTAATCAATTCTGACGGCGGCCACTTGACCGATATAATCTTCTCGACTTGATGGAAAAAATTCTAATTCTTAAATAAATATAATCCACAAATAAAACCAAAACTTTTTATTCTTAAAAAAAATTGCAGCATAACAACATCGGGATTACTTTTGCCCCACCTTGTATAACTGTGAAAGGACTGTATTATACATTAATATATTATAATATACTTACTTGTTTCTTCCATATCTATACCCTACGTTGACTTGTGTACAATTACCTCAACCACCAACTTAATATAGATCATTTGGACTCAGTTACGCCAAAGCGAGCCGCATCTGTGCATACTAGATACTACGTACATACGATACTAGGTACTTCAAGCACTTGAAATACAGGCGCCAGCAGGTCAACCTACCCGAAACTGTCAAATTTTCCCAATCAACTTTGAACCTTATGCTTTAGTGATAAAGTTGAAAATCTATTAAATAAATTTGACAGATTGTAGTATGTTGATGTGCTGGCGTCTGTACATGAATAATAAATAAACTTATTCAATATTCCAAATGTGGTAAATCCAGCAGAATAATCCACTTTATAAACTACGCTATAAAGCTTATGTTTAGAATAGTTACTTCAGTAACGGCGGGGTAATTGCGTAACACACATAAAATGACAGTTGATCGCAATGGGTTTCATTTTGATAATAAAGTACACCCACGTTTATTGCGTTATTTACGTTGTTGAGCAGACGAATTTCTCAAACCTATGAAGCAAAAGATTAGCAATATCCTTCAAAATCATTCAGATTGTGATTGATAGTACGTAATTAGCTGGGTTAGTTCGTTTTGCCATAATGAAGGCCACTATCATCATCACGCTATTTGTTGGTACCCACAGTAGATGCTAGGTAGTAGTGTGTGTAATATCCGAGGTTTGAGCACAGGTTTGGTCGCAGCAGGTCTGCCTCGGGGCGTCGCGGCGAGGGCCGGAGCTCCCCACAACTACCCGCAAGCCCTCCAAGTGAGTATACATAATAAAATAATAGTTTTTGAGATATCGTCTCTCAAATAGAGAGCACGAGGTGGGTCGATTTTTTTGGAACGTAAGTGTATTATATCAAACAACAGCAAAATTATATATGGTGTAATGGTGTTCCGCTTCTGGGAAAAAGTCTCCATAAAAGGAAAAAAAAGGTTACTTTAAAACATAATACGATAAATCATTTCTGTTGTCATAAAATTAGTTGTAAAATAAATTGAAATTATGTATAACTACGAAATTATTTTCCATTTATTACACAAAAATGAACTGGTAAACTTTGTTCGTATTCATTTAAATAAAGTTTAGTTCAGGGAATAAAAAAAAAGTGTCCAACCAGCCAAGTGTACCTACGATAGTGGTCCATGCCAAGGTAGAACTTGGCGAGGTTCACTACCGGCATCTACCTAAACAATCTTTTTATTAACCATAGATGCAAAAACTAATGTTAAAATAAATAAAATAATATTGATCTCTATAACTAACAAATGTAATTTTTATTTTTTATATGTACGTCATTGTTATATTTTTTGTTTATCTACATTTTGAATTAGTAATGCTTTTATTTTTTGTTTCTCCAGCACATCAACCTACTACAATCTGTCAAATTTCTTTAATAGATTTTCAACTTTATCTCTACATCATAAGGTTCAAAGTTGATTGGGAAAATTTTACAGTTTCGGGTATGTTGACCTGCTGGCGTATGTACCTATAGCCTTTTTGTAATTTATTTTATAAATTATGGAACGTAAACAATGAATATGATTAAATAATTTAAAAAAATTGTCTTTCATTCAGCTGGTCACACTCCACATCGGGTGTCGTCTTTAGGAGGTACTCCCGCAACTCCTGGATCACCGTTGGGTATTTATTTATTTCCAATTTATACCAAATCTGCTATTTTTCGAATGTAATGTCACGGACTATTCAAAGCTGTAAGTACATGTACTAGGATCTTTTGACGCGTGGCCAAAATCGGAACTAACGCCGCCATCTTGTTTTTCATTACATTTAATTTCGCAAAATATGCTTATCAACAACGCGGCAGCGCGTCAACGTCAACGTCATTCGAACGCCAAAAAATCCTAGCAGTTTTTAACTCTATTATTACCGGTCGCGCAATTTAGTTCAGAATTTCAAACGAGATGGCGCTATACATTTACGTCACGATTCTGAGTCGCGGTGTCAAGATTCTCCGCCGTTGAACGACCTTCGCGCGTTTTTGTAGCAAATTCATACTTACCTGGCATAGGGGATACCGTGATCAAGAAGGCGGTTCCCCCAGGGCGAGGCCTTCCCATTGCACTGCGGTTGGGTTGACCCCTGCGATTATCCCTAATGTGGATAACTCGGATGCGTAATTTTTGATAGTGGGGACTGCGTACGCGCCGTCCCCTCGGAGTTCCCTGTATCAGAACAACACATAGATGCTCGTAGAGGTTCTAGTCTCAATGCTTTAATTTGATTAGAATTTAAGACCGTTGTTTATGAAATTAACTAACTGTTAAGCATCTGCGCACTTTGAATACCATGGCCAAAGATTTTTTTAAAATTCGAAACCTACTTTTGTTAAATAGAAAAACGGTATTCCCTTTAAAATCATTCCATGACTAACGCCCGTTTGAAAATTTGAAGTCAAAAATGATACGATTGACTGAATTTTGCGCGGCGCGTTTGATATTTATTAGCAAATTTTTTTGCTGATTTACGTTCCAAAACTGGGCCTTGAATCACAAATCGTATATAATTAGTGATGAATGTCTCGTTGGTCTAGAATCTAGATGGTCGCAAGCGCTACCGCTGATAATGAGGTTCTGGGTTCGATTCTCAGGTCGGGCTGTGTTATTTGGTTTGTCCATTAAGAATTCCTCAGTAGCAGCCCGGAGGCAGGATTTGTGTTGGTTTTTTCATTCATTTAAACAATTTACATTGTGTTGAATATATACACATGCAATTTACGTACAAATACAAAGACTATGAATGATTAATTAACATTCCAAGTGAAATTCAAAAGTTCCAAACAGTTTTAAATATAATGTCAAACAGTTTTAAGTACAATGTCAATTTTTTTTTTAATAATGTCCAACAGGTGTAAATATGATGACAAACAGTTTTCAATATAACGTCAGTTTTAAATATAATGTCGAAAAATTCTAGATTATAATATAGATGTAGGTTGATGGCGATAGGCTCGCCCCCTGTTATATGGGACTTTAACATAACTGGCGAAATGTGGGTGTACCAGAGGTACACCTCTGCCTAACCTTTGGGGACTAATATGTTGACACGTGACATATTATTCCCATTTGTGACAACGTGATGATATTATGTTGTGTGTTTAGTATCGAAACTTAAAGCTGTCTATAAAATCTCAAAGTTTCCTTTGCCATACAAGTAAAATGAAAAAGATATTACATCATTTTCATTATAGGCAAACTTAGGACGCCAGGCAAAGTTAGGGCAGTTTACCGGTACCTATTATTTTATAAATAAAATTATTTATTTATTTTTAGCGTCCCCATCAGTTCGGGAGCATCATCACCAGAGAGCAAACTCCACAGGACCTACAATAAGTCTAAATATTAGTAAGTTTCTTTTAGAAAATTATCTAAATAGTCTTTATATTTTTTTGTTTTATTTAGTATCTAAAACAAAAGCACAATAAATGACACATAAAAAGGGTAAAATCTGGTATTAAGTACCTAGATGTACTCCTTCACTTAAAGGAGACCACAGCATGCACAATAAAGTTCGCAACTAAACTAACAATAACAATGCTAAAATATTAATAATAGATAAAATCTTCAAAGAGAGCTTGAAACAATTTGGCAATTTGGAGGACATAAAATAAAAGAAACATTAGTTGTATTTAGACAGAGACTCGCAGATGTCTGTCGTAGTTTTAGCTAACATGTTATATTGCATAACAACTAAATCATATGTGAATGATAATAATCTGCGCAACACATTTTCGTAAACGATTACGACAAATTTGTTTCATTTTGACAGTTCAACAACATTCATTGCGTTATTTACGTTGTTGAGCAGATTTTTTTTTTCGAAAATTTTGAAGTAATGGATTGGCAATATCCTTCAAAGTGATTTTGATCCCGAAATAATAAGATTGCAGGGCGTATGCGTGTTTATGAGTCACAAATACAAAAAAACAACCTTATTGCGTAACACTTTGAATCAGCTAATCCATAGCTTCGTATGATGTTTGATAACTTAGTCTGCTCAACGACGTAAATAACGCAATGGACGTGAGTGAACTGTCAAAATTAAACCCTAAAAGCAGAATTTAGGAGTATTTGTGGATTGTAATAATTGTCTGAATTCCTAGACTTAGAACACAATAGGCATGATGCCTGGGTAAAATAAAAGAAATTCTATTTAGTCCGTCAGACAGATAATAAAAAAATATTAGACACGTATTTTTCGGTTTGTCATATTAATAAAAAAAATACTTAGATAAAACGCATTAAAGTTGGGGAGTGGGGCTCGCTACGTCACAAGTAAGTATATAATCAACATACTCGTGACGTCATGGCACATTTTAACTCAATGTATCGCCGTAATCTTTTGATAACGTAAAAAAAGAAAAAATACGAGTCCAATATTTTCTAATTATCTACATGACGGCCAAAAAGAAATTGTCGTTATCCTATTACCCCGCTGTTCAGACTGCATGATTTAAGTACATACGCCTTGATTTTATGAAATGAGAACAGTACAGACGCCAGCAGGTCAACCTACCCGAAACTGTCAAATTTTCCCAATCAACTTTGAACCTTATGCTTTAGTTATAAAGTTGAAAATCTATTAAAGAAATTTGACAGATTGTAGTAGGTTGATGTCCTGGCGTCAGTACGTCCTTTCGACTGTTGAGAGTGTGACTATTCTATACCTAGGTCGCATAAAGTGTGACCTATTGGCTTTTCCCTTAAAAAAATCTCTGGATAGGTTAGTGCCCGGTTCATTCCGGCGAATAATAAAAAACCCAAAGATATAAATATGTCTAGATAGACAGTCAAAGCTATGAACTCGTCGAAAAATCTAGCGTCCAACTGGTGGCCATTTAGCGGCCACCAGTTGGACGGTATTTTTTTCCGAACACGCACAATGACGTGGCGCGAGTGTAAGACGTAGTCGTCACGTACACCAGCATAACAAAGTTGGCGTGTTTGTTTTAGTTCTTTGCAGCGCGACACTATCTAGACATATTTAATTAAAGAAAACACCTAATAATCACAAACTAAAAATATTAATATAAATTTAATATTAATAATTATTAATAGTGATTGTTACTTACGAAAAAAAATACACCCTTTTTATGGTGATTCTTATAACCATCACCACAGGTGGCGAGCCTGGTGAAGCAGTGATTATAATAAACGAATCACCGATAATGGGCTCGTCCGTGGCAGTGCGACCGCACAGTCCTTCGCAATCACATCGAGGTATGTGCACGGTAGAGAGAGCACCAAGTTCTATGGTCATCACTGCTTTTTTAAACAATTAATTTATTTTCACCATTGTATTATTATCACCTTTCCATTATCAACTAGCCTCATTGTGCAATAATGTAGTATATTTTAAATAGTAGTGTTGTTCTCTAAACATCACTTCAATATTCGATTTTCGGTGTCTCGTTGTGCATCCGCGATGATTTACTTTAAAAACAAATGAGTTCGCTTTCGAATTGTGTGCGCTCACTTGAGTGAGGTTCCAAGTGAACTTTATTGAATTGCACTACAAATTCTTTCCTTTGGCCAAATTTCGACGGTCTGGAAAAAAGGCGTAAGTTTATGGTTGTAATGATTCAATTATTATTTCCACAGTGCGCGAAAGGTCATCTCTACCGGGTCCAACGAGTGCTAATCAGTCGCCTGCGCAGCCATCACTGTTCCCCAACCTAGGTACTATTCAAAGTAAGTAAATTATCTTCAGCCTTTTAGGTTAACTAAGATATTCAAACAAACAAATGCATTTATAAATATTATTAAGTTACTAGCTGTGTCCCGCGGTTTCACCCGCATCAGACTCAATCCCGTAGGAATACAGGGATAAAAAGTATCCTACGTCCCAACCCAGGTCATGGTCTACTTATGTGCTAAATTTCAACCAAATCTGTTCAGCCGTTTTAGCGTGAAAGCGTAACAAACGAACAAACTCACTTTAGCATTTATAATATTATAAAGTTAGTAGAATAAATTGTATTGAGCCGGTATTTAATTGTAAGGTTGGTCAATTTAAAAAAATATTGTGGTTGGTGCCACACTCAGCCCAAAATGAGTTGACTATATCCAATTCTGGAAATTTTAAATTCTTCTCATGAAACTCTGGTTGCGCAGATCAATAGTAGTGCAGAATAGAAGATTCTACTGATGACAGTGAAATGAAATTCTTCAGTGTTATTCTAAGCATGAATAGAGTGGGTCTGGTCAGGAAGATTCCTGTGTTTTTTCACTAATCTATAAATATATATAATCTAATTTAAAGTTGCACGCCCCTCCACTGTTTGTTGCATACGTTTCAAATGGTATAGAATTTTTTGTGGAGGTATAGAGGTATAAGGAACAGGGTATGAAGTCCACTCACCCTCTATAGGAAAGGGAGGATCCTCCGACCAGACGGGTGTTGTGTCTGGTGGGCAACTGCCCGACGATTTATGTCAGGACATTTTATATATGCTAATCGCGCGGTGAACCTTGCTTGCAAGATGCAGGATTTTGTGTGATGTCAGTGTTATGCGTAGTTCGCAGGTGGCGATGTGGATGTCACCACAGAGGCAATGAGCAATTTTAAATAAGACGATCACTACCTACGGATGGAGGTATACGAACGGTTTCCTGATTCGGAAACCTGAATGCTTGCCTTACATACAAAATGTTCAACTAGGAGCATACGTTTGTACATTTTCCGAACGGAAAAAAACCTGACGTTCGTTTCGGAAACAAAAAAAAAAAAACGAACGTCTGCGCTAGTCTCACGGGATTTCGAATCAGGAAACCGTACGTATACGGCCAGCCTACATTGGTCTGGCTTTTAAGTTTGGTCTGTTTGTAGGCGTGGCCCCCGGCGCGGTGTGCCCGGGCGGCCCGTGCGGCGGCGGGGCCGCGGCCCCGTGGCGCGTGCGTCTGGCGACCATCAAGAACTCCTTCCTCGGCTCGCCGCGCTTCCACAGGAGGAAAATGCAGAGTACGTATAATACCTTTTACATATGCTTCATCTGATCATCATAGTTATAGATAGTGCCATCCACGAAGACGCGACCTACTCCGCTCCACTCCGTATTAAAGTACAGCTTTGCAGTACAGTTATCGCGGAGTGGGGCGCGTCTTGGTGGAACTCCTTGTGAAGGAGTTCAATCAGAAAATACTTCTATTCAATATTGCCGGAATACTGAGATTCGTGAGACCTTTTTATAGATATCAGATATTTAAGCAGCAGCGACTATTTACCATTAGGTTGGCCACCTGCTAGCTGGCCAAACATACCAGGATTTTTTTTTTGTTCCGTCGCGGAGTGTCCTCTTGTCTCGGAAGGGTCTGTCAGACTCTTACTGACTAAAAACCATCCCGGTGTTCCCTTCCCATGGTTAGACCGAGGATCATGGGAACTTGTGAGCCTTCCATGATCCCAGACTGGTGCCGGGCCGCGTTTGCAGGTCACGTCAGGTGAGGAGCCCCCGCGACGTCCTGCGCGGCGCCCTCGATCTGTTTACAGGGGCTGGAACTACCTCACATTAGTTTTAAATTCCATTCATATAAATGTTTCCACCCATCTTCCAAGAAATCGGCTTTAATATCTCGTTTAAATCACGGGGTTATAAAAAACTTGTATGCTAGGTAAAAAGCATCCTCATCCGTAAACTATTAAAAACCTAAAATCTCTCCACAGCATCTTCAGAAGAAGTCCACTTAACTCCCGAATCGTCTCCGGAGCTGACTAAGAGGTCGTGGTTCGGTTCCCTTCTACTGTCAGCTGACAAGGAGGAAACCTTCACCGCTTTGGTGAAGGGTAAACCTCTGGCGACCGTCAAGGCTGACTTAATTCATGCTTTTTTGAGCGTAAGTATCACCACCGGTGTCGTGAAAATGTGTTGTTGAATTTCATACCTGCTTATAAGCAGATAATAATTGTCAGCCATGTATATGATTGGAAGTCTATAAGTTTTTAATTTGGTGAATTAAAAAAAAGTAACCTACTTAAATGATTTCTTGATCACCTTACTTTGTGCCTTCTGACTGCCTATCGAGCCGTCGGAGATGCTCGAATACAAAATCTTATTTATAATCTTATTTCTAATTACTACAAAGTTGTCCGGGCACTAAAAATGCTTGAAAATGGTGGTATATACATTTTTAAGTTATTTCACCAAAAAATATACAACGAATTATACACACAGAAAGGTTAGTACTTCGGAGTATATTCACGAGTCCTGTATCTCGGCATACAGCGCCAGACCCCACAAAACAGACAGTAATACATTTTAGCCCAAAAGAATGCATCAATGAATAATCTTAAACAAGAATTACAAAAGTGTGTGGTTTACCCTCTGTTTGTCTGGATCCTTCTTGGGACAACGGAGGGTTATATCGGACCCTTACCGACTAAAACCCCACTGTTCCTATTACTCACGAGTCGGGGGCCCAGGAGATACTCGTACATTCGCAGCACCCTCGACTGGTATCAGCCGGGTGTGTTTTACCCTGATCATCTGGGCAAATTCATCACTAATTAAATAGATTTTATGCCCAGAATCCATAAACATTAACAACTTTATTAACCTCCTAGCAAACTGAATATGTTTTAAGCTTAGACCAAGTAAAAAACCCAAGACATAGCGCAGCAAACTTACAATACAGTGTAGCATGCCAAAACTACACCTCCACTCTGTGCATACACGCACACACGCACACATTTACAATCAAACTACTCCTCACTAAGTGCACAAGTGTTTACGAAACCGGCCTCACGTCACTGTTGACAGCACTACCTATGTCTTGGTTTTATAGTTGGTCTGGGGTTTTAAGTCTAACATTAAACTTTCAGATAGCAGAATTATCACACAGTGTGTTAAGTCCGATGTCCTTTCGAGTGGAATACAAGAGAGGATCAAACGCACCCGCAATGTTCCAAAGACACGTGAGGTTTCAGGTGAGAATCATTCTAGTACTTCTCTAGTATTGGCATTAAAGATACCTATTACTATTATCTGAAGTATAATTTGTCGGCGACGGCGGCTTCATCGGAGTGGATGGTTAAAATTCTCCAGTTTTGATGAGAAGGTGGTCTCAGGTGGTCCATCAATCCCTACCTAGTATTCAAAGGGCCGACCACCGGTAGAAATCTAAAAGTGAGCAATTTGTTTTACTTTGAGGAGCTATTCTGCTCATCACGCCGAAGATCCTCAACAGATGTTCAACAATTTTTTATGAGATTAACTTAAAGTTACTAACTTTCAAATAGAAAAAGAACCATCGAAATCGGATCTCATAAGGCGGATATATCCAGTATCCCCCTTTTTGGAGGATGTACCCCTCCAATCACAATTCCACGACAAAAAATTCTATAACCTGTTTACCAAGTTTCGTACAGATTGGTTGTAAAATACGATCTGTAGAGGAGTACCAACAAAGTGACAAAGGAAAGCGAATTTTGCCAGACTTGGAGCAGAGGCGCTAGGCGCAACAAGGCACCTAATGATAACGGAATACCAACAGAGCTGATTAAAGCGGGCGGGGCTCCAATCCTGAGAAAGCTTGCGAATCTCTTCAATTCTTTCATCCAAGAAGGTTTGTACCTTCTTGGATGTACACCGCCTTCCGCATCCAGTCTGTCCCAACCAACTTTATAAGGTCGTCGGTCCATCTAGCTGGGGGGGCGAGGCAGAGGTTTTCTCGTAGTCCTTAAATGCCATACACAGTGGCTGCTTGTACTCTTCGGTCTTCTGCACAATCTGCCGAACAGTATGAATGTGGTCTACGGTACTGAAGCTTTTTTGAAAACCGGCTTGTTCTGGTGGACGACCCTCGAGAGCAGCTTGTATACGTGACTCAGAAGTGAGATGGGTCTATAGTATTTCAGCAAGGATATGTCACCTTTTTTGAAGAACAGAACCACCGCACCTCTGGTCCACGCCTCGGGCGTTGTAGCCTCTTGGATGACGGAGTTAAAGAGACTCGCTTGCTCTCTCAGGACTGGAGCCCCGCCCGCTTTAAGGAGTTCTGTCGTTATTCCGTCATCACCAGGTGCCTTATTGTTCTTTAGCTACTCGAGAGCTAACCTAATCTCGCACTGGTTGACATCCTGGATGTCCTTCGTGTAGTGACGTGTTAATTCGGCTCGATGGTCATCTTCATTTCCCACTGGTTTCGTCGCTCGTCGTAAAAATCCTCGATTTCCTCGACTATCTCGGACTTCGAAGTCATGATTCTACCATCTGCAGTTCTCAGTTTCGTCAAATGGGACCTCCCTAATTGTTGAGCGAACATTTTAGACCCTCGGTTCTGCTGAATCGCGACCCTAAAATGTCACATGTGTTGGAGCACCAAAGGTCGCGTCACGTCAGTTTTCAATTTTTTTGTTTTAAATGAAATGAAATGAAATGAAATTTATTTGCAAGAATTGTAGTACGTTACAGTTGGTCGGGTTATAAAAGTTTCTAAAACAATTCGCTAAAACTAGCATGCAAACATTACATTAAATAAATGAAATTATGCTAATAAAATTGGAACATACATCATAGATAATAAATTAAGAATAAGAATGTCAATCATTTGTCAAATTATAAAAGTAAAATGTCAGTGTAAGTGTTTAAAGTTTAGGTACTCATTCACAGAATAGAATGACTTTTCTGTAAGCCATTTGAATAACGCTGTTTTAAACCGATTGATTGGCAGTTCTCTATATGATTTTGGTAATTTATTATATATTCTTATAACCATTGGAAAGCAACTTCTGTGATATAAGTGGCTTTTCATTGGAGGAATAATTAGTCTATCAGGATATCTTGTGTTAAACGTAACAGTGTCTCCAAGACGTTGAAATAATTCGGAGTGCATTTTAACAAATTTACAACATTCAAATATGTACATACCGGGAACAGTTAATAATGTTAAGGCCCTTTTATCTGACGAAAACGGCTGCGTGTATAGCAACTCTCGTCTTTCCCTCATAAGATAGACATACTCCTTCAAAACTTCGAGTAGCGAACCTTAGATGAGGATTGGTCTCAGCAAAACTTGGAAGTTGTAAATGACTTCTAAATTCATGCCGAGGCCTACCAGCCCAGAGACTCCATTTCATTCATAGGCTTTGCAGAATCTGGTTTTACTGTTCCACCTTACCTAAAACTGGAATATTACATATGTTGACTTTGGCGCCGATGACGCCGAAAAAAAAATCGGCGGCGTGGCTGAAATTAACGGCAGCGGCGCACGCTGCCGTTAATTTCAGCCACGCCGCCGAATATGTAATATTCTAGTTTTAGGTAAGGTGGAACAGTAAAACCAGATGCTGCAAAGCCTGAAAGCTGAAGCTGAAGCGTGGCTGAAATTACCGGCAGCGTGCGCCACGCCGATCTGCGCACGCTTCTAGTACCTATGAGAATACTTCATAGCATGAGCATAATCAGCCTATAATGTCCCCACTGCTAGGACCCATACCTCCTCTCAGTGAGAGGGAGTGGGCCGTTATCCACCACGCGGGCCCAGTGCGAGTTAGTAGATGTCACATGTCTTCGAATTTCTAGTTCTAGGACATGCCGGTTTCAGTGGTGAAAATACCAACCTGCAGGGTGATATTTTTGGCTCAAAGATTGAATGGTGTAATTACGCCAAACGATAAATGTATACCAGCTACTTCAAAAATATACTTAAAGCACATTTCGATTGGATAATGAACCAATGTTTGTGTGATTATTTTACTAGAATATTAAAAAAAACTATGCTTTTCAGGTCGACATTTCTACAATAACGAAGGCACCGGGAGAGAACGGCAAGGAGTACTTATATGCTATCACTTTCACGTTACTATCAGGTTAGTTATTTAGTTAAAAATCATAACCCTCCTTTGGCTTTGCCGTTGGCGGTAAAAATAAAAAGAATACAAAATATTTTTTTTTAACTTGGTTGTGCTCTACCGTACACCAAAAGATTTTTAAAGCTGTGTTTAAAAAATATAAATTAAAATGTGTTTTAAAAATTACGGGTATTGAATAATTTTATGAATTTATTTTTAATATATTAGGTTGGGGAAAAAGTCTTTTCGCATTATAGTATGTATGAACTTGTAATAAAATCTCTTTGGCTATACTATGTGTATCTGGCTGGTTTTGGTATCATTGAAAGTTTAAATTTTAAAGAACATAATTCCAAATTCAAATTAGGAAAATGTGTGATTTTTATTTGTTTTTCGTACTGTCAAGATGAGTGAATCTAATGAAGAAATTCGATACATTTTAAAATTTTACTACAAAAAAGGTAAAAATGCAACGCAAGCCGCGAAAAAAATTTGCGATGTTTATGGACCTAGTGCAGTGTCTGTGAGAGTAGCACAAATTTGGTTTAAGCGTTTTCAATCCGGAAATTTTGATGTCAAAGATGCACGTCGCTCTGGTCGCCCTATTACGGATAAAATGGATGCCATTTTTGAAAAAGTGGAGCAAGATCGGCATATTAGTAGTTACGACGTAGCTGAAGAACTGGGAATTGACCACAAAACAGTTTTGGCGCATTTGAAAAAAACTGGGTACACAAAAAAGCTCGATATTTGGGTACCTCACGAGCTCACTGAAAGAAACCTAATGAACCGTGTACTCATTTGTGATTCTTTATTACGACGTAATGAAACCGAACCATTTTTGAAGAAGCTGATAACTGGTGATGAAAAGTGGATCACGTACGACAAGAACGTGCGAAAAAGGTCGTGGTCAAAGGCCGGTCAGGCTTCACAGACTGTGGCAAAACCCGGGTTAACTCGCAACAAGGTGATGCTGTGTGTGTGGTGGGATTGGAAGGGCATTATTCATTATGAGCTGTTACCACCAGGCAGGACCATCGATTCTGAACTCTACTGCGAACAACTGATGAGATTAAAGCAAGAAGTTGAGAGAAAGCGGCCGGAATTAATCAACAGAAGGGGTGTGGTTTTTCATCATGATAACGCTAGACCTCACACATCTTTAGCCACTCAGCAAAAATTAAGAGAGTTTGGCTGGGAGGTGTTAATGCATCCGCCGTATAGTCCTGACCTTGCACCTTCAGATTTCCACCTGTTTCGGTCTCTTCAGAATTCTTTAGGCAGTGTCAGGTTAACATCACGGGAGGACTGCCAAAACCACTTGTCGCGGTATTTTGATCAGAAGTCCCAAAATTTCTATAGCAATGGGATCATGTCCCTACCTACAAGATGGCAAAAAGTTATCGAACAAAATGGTACCTACATACTTTAGTTAAATGTAAACATACTATGTTAAAAAATGTTTTGAATTTTCTTAAAAAATACGAAGAAACTTTTTCCCCAACCTATTATTTTGGCGCCCACTTAATGTATATATTGCGGTCAAATATTGTCATCCCGTCAATATAAATAACGGATTTATTTGTGTTATTCCATTATTAGTAGCACCTCCAAATCTGTATTCATACTCGTTTCGACCCATTATTATTGTTAATTACAATTTTTATTTGCGTAATGTGAGTACAATACTCCTTTGACTACTCTTCTAGGCAATGTACAGTATGTTACTTAAGGAAAGGCGTTCCCATAAACCCGCAATAGTATAGCGTCCAAATAAGCAAAAAAAAAACATGAAAAAACAAAATGTTTTTTTTTATAATAAAATATTCACAAAGATATTAAATTGATAAGTAAAAGAAACTGTACACGCGTACTTATCGCACTTGTCTTTCCACGTTGAAAGACGTGTATATTTTAAAAGAGACTGTGACCTCTGAGTTTGTTTCGGCCTTTCTTCTCAGAGTAGTCAGATAGGAAACGCCGAACTAATCAAGCTATTAAAAAAAATAAAAATAAGATGACGTGTAAAAGTGATTCCAATATTCTATTTACAGAATAAACAAATTCATTTCATTTTAACAAGAAAAAAAAAACTTGCTAAATAAAATTACCATTTTTTTTTTCAAGTATGGACGCTTTATTATTGCGTGTTAAGCGGAACGCCTTCTGTTAATTAACATACTGTATATAGTTATTAATTATCCTTACTAGCTAATTATTATGTAGATACCTAATCTCTGATCTCGATAACCGATCTCAAATTCCGTGAAAATATATAAATGTTATAAGTTATAATTCAATAATAACTTTTTGCTGTGTCCTACAGGGTTCGCAATTCTACTTTAGTTTTAAGCCATTGTAATAATGGTAGGTTATTCACTAAGGGGATAAAGCAGTGTCTTATGCCACGGACGTTATATTAAGAATTTTGAGTGCTGTGAGGATTTTGAGCTCGCCCAAGACGAAGACACCTTTATCCCCGAGGAGAATACTTTACTTTTCACATCTTCTGCTAGGTAATAAATAGCAATCGATTTTTGTTTTTTTTTTAAGTTTTCATACGATTTTTTTGTTGAAGTTCCAAATTCAATTAACATTATTGACCAGCGGGTTATAATAAAATTCGGCTAGACCCCAAGGGCTCTTATGACTTACTTTACGTTAGGTTTGCGTAACATATAATTAGACATTATGGAGCAGTACCTCTACCATGAGTTGCCATCGAAAACTTACTCGCTAGCGATAGCGTATTAACACGTTCAGTGCCGGGAGCCCTCCTGGTGGGTTCACCTAGTCGCATATGAGATGCCGGGAGCCCTCGCGGAGGGCTCATTTTAAATGTAGGTTTTTCTTAGCGAATACAGCATTATAAACCATGAAAATAAAATTAGATGTATATTTTCACAAGATTTAGATTTAGATTTTTAGATTTTTTTACAGCGGTTTGCTTGCGTCGCAATCACTGGTAGTATGAGAACTGCACCCACCGCCGCCCTACAGGCAATGCTGGGACTGCCACCTCTGCACCTCATCGTGCGGGAGGAGGCGGCCCTGGCCACCTTTAGGCTCCATTTAACAGGAACCCTATGCAACGACTCCAGAGTTAAGCACATACGCATTAAGGAGGATGCGATCAAACGTGAGCAAATGATGGCATCACCCTGCGACAAAGCCCCGAAAACACACCACTTTCAAAGGCACTACAATATAACACTTACAGAAGAACAGTGTGACTACTCAGGCCCAAAAGAGATGAGAGTTTACACCGACGGATCAAAGACCGACTCAGGTACCGGAGTCGGAGTTTTCTCACATGACCTCAACATAAATATATCCAGACCGCTGGGAATGTTCAACACCGTCTATCAGGCGGAGTGTGTGGGCATCATACAAGCGGTCCACGCCCTAGAAGCCAGGAGGGTTACGGACAGCCACATACGCATACTCTCCGACAGCGCCTCAGTTCTCCAATCCTTACGGAAGAAATATACTACCTCGAAGCTAATACTAGAATGTCACGATGCACTAGAACAAATAACGATATCTAGCCGCAACACGGTGACACTGCAATGGATAAAAGGACACAGCGGATCGCTAGGTAACGACGCGGCTGACGAACTTGCCAGACGTGGATCCAGCACGGCAGTCTGCGGACCCGAGCCTGTCGTACCCATACCCTTCAACCAAATACGCAGGTGGCTGCAGAAGTTCACCCACACACAAGCGGAACGTTGGTGGACCTCGACACCAGGTTGCAGACAGTCAAAGGAGGCTATGCCATCTTTGGACGGCAGGCTGACCAGGCGTTTGCTACGCCTGGACAGGAACGGCCTGCGCCTGGTGACGGGGACCATCACGGGACACTGTTCGCTAAACAAGCACTTCCACACAATAGGCATAACGGACAGTCCTCTGTGCAGGGCGTGCATGGAGGCTGAGGAGACCGTTGCGCACGTACTCTTCGAATGTACGGGCGTCACCCAGATTAGAACAGAAACCCTCGGGTCACCCAGATCATACACAGACGTTCTAAACAGACCAGGAGACCTAATCAGCTTCTGGAGGGAGGTGGGCTGGTTGGAATAACCACCAAACGGCCGCTATGGCCCACGCACAATGGTCCACCTGACGGACTAAGTGCGGAAACCAAACCCCCTAACATAGAACATAGAACATAGATTCACAAGATTTATTAATACATACATTGGTTTTAAAACCCAAGCATTTTCATTTTCAAAAAAGCATTTTGTTCACGGCACAAATATTCACTAAATATTTAAAAGGTTGGAAACTACGTGTAGCGACAAGACCCCCTGAAAACACTATTTTACTTAGTTTTACAGTGTTTTATAATACGGTTTTAAACCTAATGACGTTGACCGTCCGCGATGGTTAACTTTAGCGCAAACGTAATGCCGGTGACCCTCCCGGAGGGTTCACTTCCAATATGTATGGCAGCATGGCGTATGAGCTCTATCAAAAGTGGGTGGCGTCGGAAGTGTTAACGTGGATCGAATAGATTTCGATAATGCTCGCACCATGAGTTTGACGGAGTCTTACGCAGGCGCTACGGTAAGCTCGATAGATCGTTTTGTTTCTTTCTTTCTCAGTAATAAGAAAAGAGAACGGCTCATATGATCAAAACGTAATAGTATCACTATGGTAACAAACAATGTTATTTATGGCAGTCAATGTCATGAAACAATCCGTCTAAATAGAAAGGTTGACGGTTAGTGGACTACTTATGGTATTTTAGGGGTTGTTGAATTTGTATTAAAACTCTAATTGAAGCTACTACTACTGACTAAACCAGCTGTATCAAAACATGCCGAACAATAACGACCAAGGTCAAGAAGTCTCTGGTGTTTCGACGTCACAGCGCATCCCACCTATCTGGCGCGACAGGATACGACTGTGGTTTGCCCAGTTTGAACCCATCATATCTCCACAAAAAAAGGGGGACCAAACAATGTTTGAGCTCGTTATCGGTCAACTTGAGCGACACGATCTCGACGAAATCTCAGACATCATTCTCCATCCACCGGAAAAAAATCGTTACGACGCACTGAAGAAGCGGTTGTTCCAGGTTTATGAAGAATCCGAGCAACGAAAAGTACAGCGATTACTACCCGAAATGGAACTCGGCGACTTGAAACCATCGCAGTTGTTACGTCGCATGAAGAATCTCGCCGCCGACAACATGCTGCGTATTATGTGGACCAACCATCTACCACAATCCGTACGAGCAGTCCTCGCCGTCAGCGATAGCATCGCGAAACACTCCGATATCCACGAGCTGGCGATGATTGCAGACAAGATCCTCGAGCAGGCGCAACCACATGGTGCGATTGCTGCAGTAGCCACAAAACCTAACGCCCATGTACCTACATCGATCGAGGAGAAAATCGACATGCTCACAAAAGAAGTTGCAGAACTCAAGGCAAGTCAATCAAACCATTACCATCGCAGACCATTCAGCAGATATGGTTCAAGATCACGTTCGTCAAGTGGTCCTAATCAATATCGCGCACAGCGCAGTAATACGCCCCGACGAGCCGAACAAACAGGAATCTGTTTTTACCATCGGAAGTTTGGGATACAAGCTCAACGATGCACACGCCCATGCCATTATGAAGACCCAAAGACGACCTCGGAAAACTAAAACCTGCGTTGGCTGAGGCGGCAACCGGCGCAAGAACACTATCACACCGTCTATTTATCACCGACAGGATCTATCGTTCTTGATCGACACCGGCGCAAACATCTCTGTCATACCGAAGAAAGCCGGTATGAAAGCTACACCTACAAGCTTTTGCCTATATGCGGCCAACAATACTACTATTTTGACATACGGTAAGAAGACGCTCGAATTGGACCTGAAACTACGAAGACCATAACGCTGGAAGTTCGTCCGCCGACACAGCTAACGCTTCACTTACGGTTAGATGGAGCCTCAATATATATGTGTGGCACGGCGCGCAAGCACTGCGTCGACGCGACACCACACGGATTGATGGTAGTACACCATCAATCCGTGTCTCACTCAACAATTCTCGACTTACCGACGTATGCTTTGATTTATTTAATTAATATATGTATGTAGGTAGTCGCTAATTATTTTGTAAATATTTTTGTATATAAAAAGTTAAAGGTTAAGTTTAGCAATAAAATTCATTCGCATCTCAATCGTCTTTCACTCCGGGACTCCTACCTCAACAAAACCAAGACAGAGCGCTGTCAACCAGTGATAGAAGTGAAGCCGGTTTCGTAAACATGTGCGCACTTTGTGTGGTGTAGTTTGATTGTAGTCTCATTGTAAATGTGTGCGTGTGACCGTCTATGCACAGCGGCGGTGTAGTTTTGACATGTGTATTGTTCACAGCGCTCTGTCTTGGTTTTATATTTGGTCTGAGGTTTACAATAATAGAAAATTTTGTAAAGGAACTTATTTTGATTTTTTCTTGAAAGTCGTTAGTCTCCAAATTTAGCGGCCACTAACATATTCCATGCTAAATAAGCTCTTCCAGACATTATTTTGACTTTAATAGACTCAAAAACGTACATAATTTTAATGTAAACATGTTTCACACCTCAAAATGCTAGCGAGTTACGTAACTACTATCGCAAGCGTATTTTTCGATAGCGTCTGTCGAATTAGTGACTCATGGTGCCGTTTTGTATGGTGACAGCTGAGAAACGTCAGTGACTATCGAATAGATTACGTTCGGTTTCTTACCTATCGAAATCTATAGTGCTCTTGGTACGAATTTCAATTCTTTCTGTGACCGCTAGGGGCGCTGTACAATTACTTTTCATATAATTCATATACGGAGACGCTAGCGAGTTTTGACGTCATCGAAATCTATTTGACTCACGTTAATACGCTAGCGAGTTTAACGCTAGCGAGTAAGTTTTCGATGGCAACTCATGGTAGAGGCTCTGGTGGTGTGAAAAGATATGAATAATTATGATGTTATGTTTCGTTATCTAGGCAACATCCGTCGCTTCCGCCGCGTGTGCGAGGTGGTGCAGTCGGCCGTGTGCCGCGCGCCGGGCGCCGGCCGCGCGCCCGCGCTGCACCCGCCCTCGCCGCGCGCGCAGCGGAGGAATATACACCCGCATGGTAACTACTTACATACGTCACACTACACAAGTCAGCTGTTTGCCGAGCGCCGGGCGCCGGCCGCGCGCCCGCGCTGCACCCGCCCTCGCCGCGCGCGCAGCGGAGGAATATACACCCGCATGGTAACTACTTACATACGTCACACTACACAAGTCAGCTGTTTGCCGAGCGCCGGGCGCCGGCCGCGCGCCCGCGCTGCACCCGCCCTCGCCGCGCGCGCAGCGGAGGAATATACACCCGCATGGTAACTACTTACATACGTCACACTACACAAGTCAGCTGTTTGCCGAGCGCCGGGCGCCGGCCGCGCGCCCGCGCTGCACCCGCCCTCGCCGCGCGCGCAGCGGAGGAATATACACCCGCATGGTAACTACTTACATACGTCACACTACACAAGTCAGCTGTTTGCCGAGCGCCGGGCGCCGGCCGCGCGCCCGCGCTGCACCCGCCCTCGCCGCGCGCGCAGCGGAGGAATATACACCCGCATGGTAACTACTTACATACGTCACACTACACAAGTCAGCTGTTTGCCGAGCGCCGGGCGCCGGCCGCGCGCCCGCGCTGCACCCGCCCTCGCCGCGCGCGCAGCGGAGGAATATACACCCGCATGGTAACTACTTACATACGTCACACTACACAAGTCAGCTGTTTGCCGAGCGCCGGGCGCCGGCCGCGCGCCCGCGCTGCACCCGCCCTCGCCGCGCGCGCAGCGGAGGAATATACACCCGCATGGTAACTACTTACATACGTCACACTACACAAGTCAGCTGTTTGCCGAGCGCCGGGCGCCGGCCGCGCGCCCGCGCTGCACCCGCCCTCGCCGCGCGCGCAGCGGAGGAATATACACCCGCATGGTAACTACTTACATACGTCACACTACACAAGTCAGCTGTTTGCCGAGCGCCGGGCGCCGGCCGCGCGCCCGCGCTGCACCCGCCCTCGCCGCGCGCGCAGCGGAGGAATATACACCCGCATGGTAACTACTTACATACGTCACACTACACAAGTCAGCTGTTTGCCGAGCGCCGGGCGCCGGCCGCGCGCCCGCGCTGCACCCGCCCTCGCCGCGCGCGCAGCGGAGGAATATACACCCGCATGGTAACTACTTACATACGTCACACTACACAAGTCAGCTGTTTGCCGAGCGCCGGGCGCCGGCCGCGCGCCCGCGCTGCACCCGCCCTCGCCGCGCGCGCAGCGGAGGAATATACACCCGCATGGTAACTACTTACATACGTCACACTACACAAGTCAGCTGTTTGCCGAGCGCCGGGCGCCGGCCGCGCGCCCGCGCTGCACCCGCCCTCGCCGCGCGCGCAGCGGAGGAATATACACCCGCATGGTAACTACTTACATACGTCACACTACACAAGTCAGCTGTTTGCCGAGCGCCGGGCGCCGGCCGCGCGCCCGCGCTGCACCCGCCCTCGCCGCGCGCGCAGCGGAGGAATATACACCCGCATGGTAACTACTTACATACGTCACACTACACAAGTCAGCTGTTTGCCGAGCGCCGGGCGCCGGCCGCGCGCCCGCGCTGCACCCGCCCTCGCCGCGCGCGCAGCGGAGGAATATACACCCGCATGGTAACTACTTACATACGTCACACTACACAAGTCAGCTGTTTGCCGAGCGCCGGGCGCCGGCCGCGCGCCCGCGCTGCACCCGCCCTCGCCGCGCGCGCAGCGGAGGAATATACACCCGCATGGTAACTACCTACATACGTCACACTACACAAGTCAGCTGTTTGCCGAGCGCCGGGCGCCGGCCGCGCGCCCGCGCTGCACCCGCCCTCGCCGCGCGCGCAGCGGAGGAATATACACCCGCATGGTAACTACCTACATACGTCACACTACACAAGTCAGCTGTTTGCCGAGCGCCGGGCGCCGGCCGCGCGCCCGCGCTGCACCCGCCCTCGCCGCGCGCGCAGCGGAGGAATATACACCCGCATGGTAACTACCTACATACGTCACACTACACAAGTCAGCTGTTTGCCGAGCGCCGGGCGCCGGCCGCGCGCCCGCGCTGCACCCGCCCTCGCCGCGCGCGCAGCGGAGGAATATACACCCGCATGGTAACTACCTACATACGTCACACTACACAAGTAAAAAACCCAGCTGCCCCAGAAGTTACCTACGGCACACTCTGTAGCCTAAACTGTTTGATGGTTTTTTTTTTCAATTGGGATCTTCACCGGGTTTATTTATTTTATTTATTTTTTATTTTATTTATTTATTTATTTATTTGATCTTACAAGCTAACAGATGTACATCCAAAACGCTTACAAGATTAATTTAATTTAGTGTACTAATAATTTAACAAAGAGTAATAATTAATGAAAATGGCAAAGTAGGGTTAATTACATGAGGCGTCTGCGGCCGTCGTGTCTACAAGTCATAAGTTATGATCTCTGTTGAAAATTTGCTATTTTTTTACTGATTTGGGGTAATTTTGGTACTAAAAACGTGAATTTTAAATAGCAATAACTTTTTTATTTTCAATAATAAGATGTTTTATTATTTTGTGGTAATGTTATTGCAGTACCTACCTTTCCTTACCCTATCCGGTTTTTTTTACATATTGTATAATATTTGTATAAATACAAAAATCAAATTTGTAGGGGTAGGTACCACAAATAAAAAGTTTAAAACAAAAACATTACAAAAAAAAAAACGAAGTGAAAAATTACCTTAATTTCGCAAGACAGGTGTCTTATTTTGCATTTTCGTTTTTTGCAGCCCTAAAAAACTAACAAAATATTAAGCAAGTGAACAAAAAGCCCTAACTCCTTCTATTCATGTTTTTCAGCGGCTGGCGAGATTCCAGATAGTCCAGAAACTCCACACCAGCAGTCAGACCACGACAGTGACTCGTCAGTGTTCGACACTATCAAGAGTCCCACGAGCCACACTTCTATAGACCAGCTCGATCAGGTAAACTTTGACTTTATAATAAAAGTTAGTGGAATATTTTTCTTTTTTTCGTTTGTTAAAGTAAAGCCGATATCAGTAGCATCTATTTAAGTTTTTAGAGGTATGAGGAACAGAGTACAAAGTTCCCTCATCCTCATGGGTGCTGACTGGCTGTGTGACTCGCTTCACGCTGAAGTAATGACGAAGGTTGAATTGGGGGTCACCAATTTAGAGTCATGAGGAACAGGGTGTAAAATTCCCTTATCCTCATGGGTGCTGGCTGGCTGTGTGCCTCGATTCACAAAAGCTTGCGGGAGTGATAATGGTGACGTCACGCTGAAGTAGTGACGAAGGTTGACTTGGGGTCACCAATTTAGAGGCATGAGGAACAGGGTGTAAAGTTCCCTCATCCTCATGGGTGCTGGCTGGCTGTGTGCCTCGATTCACGAAAGCTTGCGGGAGTGATAATAGTGACGTCACGCTGAAGTAGTAGCACGAAGGTTAACTTGGGGACACATCAATTTAGAGGCATGAGGAACAGGGTGTAAAGTTCCCTCATCCTCTATAGAAAATGTAAGATCCTCCGACCAGACGGGTGTCGTGTCTGGCGGGCAACTGCCCAACGATTGATGTTGGGGAAGTTATATACAAGGTTCCATTAAAATAGATGGACAAATTTTAAGACAGTGTTAAAATTAAAAACAGCGAGCTACCCATTGCTAACCGTCCGCAAGCCCGCGCCTACGGTGGCCGGGAATCGGCCTGCGATTCCCGACGCCCAGGGCGTCTCCTGCGGCGGCTAGGGGCGTGAGGGCGCGAAGTTTGCCTCTCCCCCACGCGTTCCGCCTCCTCCTTCGTGAGCATTACTCCTTCATAGAAGGAGGTGACGGCTTCCCATGCCTTCTCGCTCCGTACCATGACCTGGACCAGGGCCGGAGAGATCCCCGCCACCGATCGCCTCCACGCGCACACGGCGGTGCCCCGCCCTAGCCGGGTACAACACCGTATGCTCCACCGTGTTCTCTGGGCGAGCCACACAATGTTGACACCCGGGCGTTTCCTCCCGCCTTATCCGGAACAGGAAACTCTCGAAACAACCGTGTCCGGTGAGGACCTGCGTCAGGCGGAAGGTGAAAACGCCGTGGCGCCTCTCTAGCCACTCCAAAGAGGGGACTTATCGCCGAAATTGTGGCGTGCCCAAGCTTAACGTGGTTTCCGAGGCATGGAGGAGTCTCATTAAGTAATAAACGTTTGAAGAACACAAAATGAATGAAAAGTGAAAAAATAATTAATTACTAACCGAACCAATGATGTTGGATTTCGGCACTCGGCATCTTTTACTCTCCTGCCCAATGATCTAAAAATGAAAATGGAAGGAGCGGACGAACGGCCATTCCTATATAATTCGGTCGGTGTCGTGTGAACGTGGAATGAGATAAAAATTAACCTACACTCGAGTGGACCATTCATTCAAATGAGTGAACTATTCACTCTAGTGCTATCGGCTTAAGGTTAGGCAAGAACTTCTCATGCCTCAGCGAAAATGGGTTAAAAAACATAGTGTCAAAAATCGTGGAGGCTATTTTTAATATTCTATAAGAAATTAGGTATAATTTATTACAATTACTTAAGACCCTATTTGATTTTTGATTTGTGCCCGGTTAATAGAAATAGGCTCGCCCCCTATTACATGGGACTTAAAACATAACTGGCGAAATGTACAGACGCCAGCAGGTCAACCTACCCGAAACTGTTAAATATTCCCAATCAATTTTGAACTTTCCTTTAGTGATTAAGTTGAAAATCTATTAAAGAAATTTGACAGATTGTAGTAGGTTGATGTGCTGGCGTCTGTACTAGGTTCACCCATGCCTAACCTCTCGGGGATTACACGCGAGATGTTATGTTGTAAGATTTTAAAATAACGTTTGAAAACATTTTTTTGCCAACCATATTAATTTAATTTAGTCTGTAATGTTTCAGAATGGTACACATCCACTCGGGTCGAGTTCATCTGTCACAAGCGGGTCCAGTGGATACAAAGTAAATACCTATTTATACTTTTTCATATTTTAGCTATTTTTATAAATAATCATTTTTAAATGTTGTTATGAACAACAATTAGATTAATTAGAGCTCAATGAATGTATGAAAATTGCATTCTGAATGAAAAGGTGAATGAATGAGGGAGTGAGTTAGTGAATGGGATTGAATGGAAGAATGAACAGGTGAATTAATGTGACAGTGACGGAAATAATAAATTAACTTTATTATGATTTTGCCAACTACTGGAATATAATTCTGCTATTTAATCTAATCTAATTAGCCTGTATTGTGCTACTGCAGTGCAAAGGCCTCCCTCTCCCTTTTCCACACAGTTCTGTCTATTGCTGGTGTCGGCCAGTCCTTTCGGTAGGAGTCAAGCTAGTCCCGCCATCTTCATCTCGGCCTGCCGCTATGTCGTCGTGCGTTTAGTGGGACCCAATCAGTGTTTATCTTAGCCCATTTGTCCTCTGACATGCGGCAGACATGTCCGGCCCACTTAAGCTTAGCGGCTTTCTGGGTAACGTCCATGATCTTGGTTTTGGCACGCAGTGTTATACGGTCCGAAATTTGAACCTACGGTATACTGCGCTCCATGGCTCACTGGCAAACCTCGAGCTTGGACCTCTGTTGAAGTGTCAAAGTCCAGTTTTGAGCACCATATGTTTGAATGGGGAGAATACACATATCCATAATTCTCCGTTTGAGACATAGTGGTAGATCTCCTTTTAGAAGATATTTCATTGACCAATAGCTCCTCCAGGCGCTCTCCGTGCGTCGAGCAACTTCTTTGTCTTGTCGTGCCTGGATGGAGACTACTTGGCATGTATAGTCTCCTTTTGATGCTATTTGTCATAAGTTTGGTCTTTGAAATGTTCATTCTAAACGCAGTCTCGAAGCTTGCATTGCCTTGTTTTACTCAGCCGCGGATGAGGAAAAAAGTTCAATGTCATCGGCGAAGCGGAAGTTTGATAATCTCTTCTCACCAATGACTAATCAAGGGATTAGTCTGCCCAGTTTAGTGCCAAAGTTTTGAAGGGATGCCTTCAACAACTTTGGCACTAAACTAGGCGAAGAGTGGCAGTAAAAAGCTCACAACGGGTCTCCTTGCTTAACTCCTCTTTTAATTGGAAGGGACGGCCCAATGGTGTCAATTTTCATTGATGCTATGCTATTCCTGTACATTGTCTTAAGTAAATTGATGTAGGTGGGTTCTATATTTTGGTTAGGTTAGAACCACGATTAATTTTTCAACGCTCTGAGCGTTGAAAAATTAATCGTGGTTGATGCTGTCGAAGGCTTTTGTGTAATCGACGAATGAGGAGATACAACGGTGTTTTAAATTCTGTGAATTAAACGATTAGTGATTTGAGGGCGCAGCTCTGATACTCCGATTGTGAGGGTTTCTATAGAAATGCCATCTTCACCGGGACTTTTAGAGTATTTCATGCTGTGTAACGCGCAGTGCACTTCGTAACCGGTAATTGGTGGTATGCAAGGAAGAAGTGGGTGTGGTCTCCTAGGAAGAATTTGAAGCGGCGTTTACATTGTTTTCAGATTATAGATGTTTGTGGAAATTTTAACAAATAGTTAGGACTTTATCTTTCTCGCAACGATACGCTGCGATACCCCTGAACTATCTTTAATTTTCATGATGGATGATCGTCCTTTTTTATGCCTCTCTTGGCGATTTTAAAAGATTTATTAGTATCTAGAGCTATTTGTACTAATCTGTCGTTATAATTCTACTATTATTTATTTTTTAAATGAACTTTGAATATATGTAAGTGCAATTGCAAATGTGGAAAAATTTAATAAATGGAAGCAAAAATGTCTCAGTGATTTTGTTTCTGTTCCTCATCTATTCCTCAAATATCACTACATTTGAGGAATAGATGAGGAACAGAATCTTCAGATGGGGAACAGAAACTGATTACCTGAGCGATTGAATGACTTGCCTGGTATGATTCATGAATGAACTTCTGAACTAGAGACTTATTGAACGATAGAGACTGAACTGTTTTGATAGTTGTCGAGTATCCTTGAGGCGTTGACAGGGGGGCGCTGTTATTAGAATTGTCATAGAAACTGTATTGAAAAAAAAAGATGGCGGCGTTAGCTCCGATTTAGGCCACGCGCTAAGAAATCCTCGTACAGATCTGTGCTCCTCGAATAGAGTGACTAAATGAGTGAGCGATAAAATTACTTTACTGGTATGAGTCTTGAATGAACATCTAAACTCAAGACTTATTGAACGATGGAACGTGATTCCTGAATGAACTACTGCACTGAAGACTAATTGAATGATCGAATGGTTGGGTGCGGCTCATGAATGAACTATTGAACCGATGATATATCAAATGATTGAATGATTGGGTGTTATTCATGAACGAACTTTTGAACTAGAGACTTATTGAACGATGGGATGACTGAGTAATGTTGATAGTAGTCGAGTATCCCATGTCCCGTACTGTGCCGACGTAACTGGTACACAAGTAACAAGTAAGCTCCGCTCCGCCCGCCAGCAGGGCGCGCGCGGGCGCCGCGCCGCCGACCCCGCCTCCGCGTCGCTCGACCACGAGATCATGAGCTGCGGCCGAGATCTGCCAGGTACGTGCCATTTATATTGTCTCTTATTAGTAAATTATGTAAGTTTTTTATGTAGAGTAAGGGAAATTAATTGTTTAACAAAGTGACTATTAACGTAAATTCAAATCACTTCTGTCATTCTTTGTCAGATGTATGAATTGGCTATTTAATAGTAACTTAATAGTCCGCGCTGAGGTATGTGAGTGGTGAGACGGGGGAGGGCACCATTGACAAAATTGGCGGACTGAGTTAGCTTGGCCTATATCTACCTCCCGCGTCTTACACCTCAGGCGGCGACTAGATGTCGCGCGCGGACTCTTAATAGGTAATGTCTAATCAATTTGATAAACAATCAATTTTTCTGACTGTACAAACGCCTTTTTAATAGGGTTGGCTACCCGTCACGCATGAAAATATTATAACAAACAAAGAACGAAACTAAATAATGCTGGCATTTGTAGTTCTTTAGACACGTTTTTATGATAATAATTTAGACTTTTAGACACTGATTTGAATTTCGCTCTAATATTCAATTCTGCTTCTTTTTACACCTACTTGGAATTATAACGAGCTGAGAGTTTTTGTTTGACGTGACGAAATAATTATTGGCATGATTAAAAATTATTAGTTTTAATGTTTTAGGTCTGTAAGGTTTTAAATTAAAGGTAGTTATTACTAAAGATTTTAAAAAGAGCGTGAAAAAAATCCAATAAAATTAAATCACTCATCCCATAGAATCATCATTACATTCACACCCCGATCCACAGGCACCCACACAAAGCGTTCCTCATCAGAATGTCGCGAGGCAACCTCGTCACCTCGACGCGGACTCGACAGCCGCGACAACTCCATCAAGGACGAGCTGCGACGCAACAATTCTCTGCGCGACAATCGCCGTGACCTGTTGCAACGCGACAGAGATGTCGCACCGCCTACTACGTCGATTGCGTGAGACTAATCTTAGTAAGTTTTGGCGAATTGTGATGGGGAATACTGAGGAGTGAGTTCTAAAAAAAAACCCTTTATATGGGGTAATTGCTTGGCAGATGACAGACGAACGCAGTGTGAACTATATGAGAATTAGTCTGTCAGTCTTTTTGTGGGATACTTGCTTGACAGACAGCAAGAACGAATGAAAATAGCTCACTCTCACT
This sequence comes from Xanthia icteritia, assembly GCA_949128155.2. NCBI lineage: Eukaryota > Metazoa > Arthropoda > Insecta > Lepidoptera > Noctuidae > Xanthia > Xanthia icteritia. Next base: position 6,038,135 of record OX421959.2, on the reverse strand, counting down.
AATATTAGCCTCAACGAGGTAGCGAGGCTAACTGCCCACGGTGCGCCACACGTACATATTTAAGCATTGCCACTCGTGGAGAGCCCTTTATCCTAAATGACAGTTGAAATCCGTCATTTTGGGGACATTTTAATAAAATGGTAAAAAAATATTGAATTACTAAATCAATTAATGGAATTAGCGAATTGCTTGAGCAAAATGATATTTGCTTGTTTTGTAAGTTTCAAATAAATCAACCACATTGAATATTGTGGTAAAATTCCACTGGTACTGGTAGGTACCTATATGTTGATTATGAAAAGGAAAATACAAGTGTCATTAATTGCAATACATGATACAATAATGAATTTAATTTTATATTTTTATTATATTTAATTTTTTAATACTCTAGAAAAACACTTCACAATTTTTATGCAGAAACTAAATACCTACTGCGCTTTAAAGCGATCTTTTTATACTTGAAAAAATTAAAATACTAACACAAGTTCAGTCGTGCTTTTTTATCTTACCTGCTTTACAACATTTGAAAGCATACTTATATTAGGTAAAATTCTTCCTATCACCTTTTATTCCCCATCACATACTTCCATAGCCTTAGCTAAGCTAAAACACGATGTATGTATTCTATATAAAGAATTCTCTTAAAATTGAGCTAGACAACAACCTATACAGAGACGAAATGATTGAAATGGACCACTATTTATTTGAAGAAAAACTGATGAATGAATGAGTGAATGATCCTAGAGTGAATGATAATATCAATTTCATTTGTGTGCCCATTTCTCAGTTTAACAAATGAATGGACGAAGTAACAGGATTAAATCATTCATTAACTGATGAATGAATGGTTGAATCCTGTTATTTCGCTCATTCATTTATTAATAATTTTGAATATCTGTTCTGATTATGACGTATTATGATTGGGTGTTATTGTTTTCTTATCCAACTTTGGACCTTCTTAATTCCAAATTATGGTCTAGCTCAGTTTGAAGAAATGTTATGTACAGTCAGCTAAGTAAACTAATATCGCGAGATTCGGTTGTGTCGTAACGTTGGGTACGGTTCTGTCTTCCCTGATCGATGAGAAGCATTGGCCAAGATAATATAATAATGCTTAAGCTACTGAAGTGTATGTAAAACACGTTTAGAAAAAACACGCAAGATTTTTTTTTCGTTTTTCGTTAAGAGGCCTATATTTTTGTCTGTCATGTTTCTTGAGCTATTGATTTCTGAAAAACAAAAAAAACTATTTATCTAGTGCCTAATTTAATGGCTGTCACTTTTAAAAGGATATTATTTAAAGTCTATTTATTTATTTTATCGTTCTACTAACCACACGAAAAGAAGAAGATCTTTCCGTGAAGACAGAACATCTGGTAAAGTGCACAAAGTTTGGGTAAAACTAGGAACGTTTTTGGAAACGACCGTACTTCCAAATTGTTTAAAAAAAATATAGATGACACAAAAGCTTCCTAATTGACACCATTTTTGCAAAACTCGATTGAAATAAAAATAACACATTTGGCATACTCCCAAACCAAGTTTTTGTCCTTTACGAAAAAAAAAAATGACACGGTGTTTTGAAAATGTATTTTGTTTCATGTAAATTATATAAATATGAGATTTTTTAATATAATTAAGTATTTCGGAGGAGTGATTGTAATTATTAACAAAAATAACTTTTTATTTACATCAAGCGAAAAATATTTTTAACTACACCATCAAAGCTGGTCAAAACAATATTAATATTTTAAGCGAAATAGTATTATTATATTGACTGGCTAAGGTTACTAAGTATGAATGCTATACAGATTGTAACAAAAAAAATCCAAATATTTAGTAAAATAAAAACTGGTAAAATAATATTTGTTATTGGAATTTTGTCACAACTGTAAAGAAAAATCGCCGATCGAGGAAAAAATGTAGCAAAATCTGTTTTTATAAGTATACATATAGCTGTATTTAGTAAGCTTAAAGTATGTGTTAATTTTAATTAAAATAAATGAAAAAAAAACTTATATAAAAAATAATGAAACCGGCCATGTACTTTTTAAAATGTTGAAAAACGCTACCCCTGTGTACTGAGATTATGCTAAATTAGTTTAAGGCATGAGATGTATGCTGTATTTTTGCAAAAAAAGTATATATGTATATTTTTATCCTTACCTACTGCCATAGACAACGCTTACACTATAGTTCTAGCATCTTTAAACTTGCACTTTATGTATATCGCCCAAATAAAAGGATTTTTTTTTAAACGAGCGATTTATGTTGTTACTGGTGTAGTGTAGGAAGTGTAATACTTAGATTTATTTGCATTCAATCGTTTTTCTTATCCATCATCTAAATTTTGATATGTATACATATACAATATGTATGATAAGGGCAGAATACTGATACAAAACAGCTCATTATTCTTTCTCCTTGGTTTACCCAATTTAGTTTCCATCAAACAAAATTAATTTTACTTCTCAAAACTAAATGATCTCATTTTTTTTGCACACAGTATATTTATTCAAAAAAATTTTTTACATTGATAATTTTTATTTTAACGCATTTATTTTTCTGGTTAAACGTAAAAATAATGGTTATTCTGGGCGATATAGTAGTTGTTTTTAAATCTATAAAGTCGTCTTACTATATAAAATATAACATACTGAGTTCATTGTCAGTTAATATCCTGTATCGTGCAAAATATTGTAATATTATCTGGGTGTAAGGCAGTGCCACGTCAAGTTCTTCAAATAGTCTAAGAGCTATGTAACTAAAACACAATATATATGGGTAACGGTTGTTTTTTTAAGTGTCCATAAATGCGTGTTCCTAATATCATGCATGGTAGTTTAGGAGTTTAAGCTGTTACTCCATCCAATTCTTGTAAAAAATAGACAGAGTAATAGGCTCTTCTTGGGAAACTGTATATATTTTTTGTTTATAAAACGATGGTATTCTAAAAAGTCAACCAATACATCGTTATGGAATAGTATTAATGATGTCAATTTTAACTGTTTATTGTAGATGCGAAAACAAAACGATATTTTGCACGTCAAACCTGTATACATGTTAAAAAATGAATATAAAAACATACCTATATAAACTTAAAATTAACAGCTTTTTCGTTTTGTTTGTAAATTATTGTTAAAAAATTAAGTTTTTTGTAAATATTACGCAAATGCATCTTTTACGAGTGGCATGAAATAATATTTCCAAGTTATTTTTTTTTTTTAACAATGTTTAATGATGTCGAATGATATTTTCAGTTTCGTTATTAACTAGTTTAGTTGTGTGATTCTAAAAATACGCACAGTAACTTGCTGTAGAAATCGGGCTGAAAATTTTAACCTGCTCAGATAAATATTAAATCTGACACAGGATACAGTACCTACTAATAAAAAAATAAAATATAACCTGCTCAGATAAATATTAAATCTGACACAGGATACAGTACTAATAAAAAACTAAAATATGAACGGTTAAAAAAATACTCTTTTTTATCACAGGCTCTGAAATCATTCCCATCTCTCATTCCGTATATTTTCATATTTTCCTGTTTTTTTTTGTATTTCCCATTTTCTTGGTGGACTTGTATTTATGGTGTGTTTTGTTATACATTTACTTATATTATGAACCCGAATCTCATTATTTTGTGTAATTATTGTTTTGCTCTTGATTAAATGGTGATATCTAATGATATTGTTGATAAACCAACAGCTTTACTTATATCATACATTCCCTGATATTGTATGTAGTTAGGTAATTTGTATAGTATATTATACGTCGAGCGCTTTTGTATAAAAACGTTTTGAATATGCCTTTGGTCGCGTTTTGCGAAATAAAAAGGCTTGAAGTAGCATTTACAATTTTCAGGCGGTAAAATTTTGAAATTATATTTATTATTTCAAAAAAAAAAAAAAAAAAACATTTGCAGGGCCAATATTGTTATCTCGTACTTACCTAAGCCTAAATTACCCACTATTATTTGAAGTTATTTCTTATTAGGTAAAAAATAATGTCTTAAAATTGTGAGTGCTATTTAATTTACCATGTTTGATATTATTGCTGCAATGATAGTAACATTTTCTAGTCATTATGTGACTTTTTAGTCCCAGTTAGTATAATTCCTATTATTTGTTAATTTTGTTGGCAACGATAACATCCATACAATGGATTGGATAAACCAATTAATTAAAAAAAAGTGTCTAAATTACAAATGACGTTTTAGATTTATTAATCATTTCTCTGTCTGTAAATTTCCTGTTTATGATTTTTCCGTGCATTATTTTGGCTGAGGCAATGCTTGTATGAATATTATCGTTGTCTAAAATAACTTGTCCTAAGGTGCTTATTTTGTTGAAAAGCCACAAAAAATATGTTTTTGGTAAAAAAAAGGGTGTTCATCAAAAAAAAAAAAAAAAATGAAAATCCATTTATTTGATAAAAATCAGAAATTATTTAATTTTTTTGTGGCTTTGCGAGTTTTCATGTTCTCATTGATTTGTATTTGATTAGTAGGTTTTATTGTGTTAATAATGAATAAAAAATATGTTATTAATAAAAAGAACAATCCAGTTCTTTGCTGACAAATCCAATATCTATCAGCAATATTTTTATTATTTTTATTGTAAAAGAAATGGTGTTTGTACCTACATTTCCCTTGACTGCCTGACCTGATTTTTACATATCACAGAGTAAAACCATGTCATCATTCCCATAGAAATATTTATCGAAGCTATGCTAAGAAATCTAAAAAACAATTTAAAAAAATTGAAAGATTTTTAAGCCTGCTAAAAAAGAACGAGTGAATGATAATTATTCATTCAATCAACTTGTATTAAGCGAATGTAAGATTATTTTGCAAATAAAGTGTTTTGTAAAAAAATATTTATTTACGAAAATGCCTTCGTAAATCATAATAAATGTATCGTTGAAAATATTCGTATATTTTGAAATTGAGAAGCGAACATAATTTTGTACTCAGTAATTTTTTAAGAGAAACTAACAAAATAATGATTATCCTCTGATATTTATATATAAAAAAAAACATATAAATACCATTCCCTTTAATTTCTGTGTGTTCGTGTAACTCTGTAAAATACTTAATAATTAATATATTTATTAAAAAAATATTCTTCTTTGGTCTTCGAGCAAAGTATTTGAGACGAGTCAAGTTATGGTGGTTCTAAATAATATTTGTTCGTTAGACCAAACTTGATGGATCTGTACATTTTAGAGGGAGTATACTATGCTACGCTATATCCATAACTTGCTTAAGAAACTTATTGGTTAACATTGAACAAAATAATAAATTGAAAAATAATTGACGTGTTTTATTTGTGACCCAAGCCATAATCATAACATCATGCCTGTTTTGCATATTTTACCAATAATGTTTAAGTCTAATGGAATAGCGGGTGAGCCAAAGCTTTAGCACAGGACAGTGGGCTACTACTAAGAAATTCCTGGAAAAATCCAACAACACTGCCCTTCTTGGGATTAAACCCAGAACCTTACGTAAGACTAACATGGCATGGACATTTAAGGTTGTGGTATAGACGGTGGAGGTCTGCCCGGCTTGGGCAGAGAATCGCCGTGTCCTCGTGGAGGCGATCGGTGGCGGGGATCTCTCGCGTCCGGCCCTGGTCCAGGCCATGGTACGGAGCGAGAGGGCATGGGAGGACGTCACCTCCTTCTGCGAAGCAGTAATGCTCGCGAAGGAGGAGGCAGAACGCGTGAGGGAGAGGCAAACTTCGCGCCCTCACGCCCCTAGCCGCCGCAGGAGACGCCCTGAGCGTCGGGAATCGCAGGCCGATTCCCGGCCACCGTAGGTGCGGGCTTGCGGACGGTGAGCAATGGGTAGCTCGCCATCCGATAAGGACCAGGCCCGGGTCGACGGCGCGTTGTGTTCCACGCGCGCCTCAAAGAGATGTCAGCAAGTGAAGGGGTCCGATAGGACCGATGCCTGCCGGGGTTGCGGGAAAGTCCGAAAGGGATACCGTGGCCCCTGGCAACGTACAGGCAACTGAAGGGGCACGGGTGGGTTTTAGTCAGTAAGAGTCTGACACGCCCGCCCGCTCCACCCAGAGCGGGGGGAGTTATTTGATAATTTCCAAAACACAAAAAAAAAAAAACAGACTAACATGGCGGATTTATTAGGGCCCTATCTCAGTAAGACACCAGTAGCGGCGCAACCATGGTCGCACCGCCAAGAAATGTATGCGCAACTGATCGGACGCCTGGTGAGATACCCACCATAAAGCTGTGTATATTTTGCTGGCAGCGGCGACCATGGTTGCGCCACCATCGTGTCCTAGTGAGATATACACCTTAAGTATGCGAGTGATAAATCGATTACAATATTTGACAACGCTTAAGTAAAGGCCCAGACTCCACCAAAATGTGCGGAGATGTGCGGAGAAATCCGAAGCGGAGACGAAAAGCGATGTTTTGTATCTCCGCTTTGTACCGCCACCGAGCCGCCCAGCTCAATCTCGGCGAGGCACAGCTCACATTTCCACTTTGTACCGCCGCCGCGCCACCTAGCTCAATCTCGGCGAGGCACAGCTCACATCTCTGCTTTGTACCGTCGCCGCGCCGCCCAGCTCAACCTCGGCGAGGCACAGCTCACATCTCCACTTTGTACCGCCGCCGCGCCGCCCAGCTCAATCTCGGCGAGGCACAGCTCACACCTCCGCTTCGATTACGCCATACAAATATGATACATCTCCTCTCAATGGTATCCACTGAAGCTGAGTGAAGACGAGATGTGTGAATAACGAAATTCTATTGGTTGTTAAAAACACATCTCCTCTCCTCTCGTCTCGTCTCCGCTTTGGTGGAGTCCGGGCCTGACACGATCTTTTATGTGTGAACTGAAAACAATGCAAGGGACTGCAGATTTTTTCGAAAGGATCTTTCGAGATACTGCCGATGTATTTTATAGAAACCTCACCGTAAACTCTTAGGTGAAGCGAGCTTAAAGTGATCTGTCAATCTCAATCGTACTGGCCGGAATGACAGCTCAGTTCAAGCTCTCTCGAAGTGAACTCCTATAATACCGCATTCACACATTTCATTTGCTATTTGACGAATTGTTCGGCGAGATATTCGTATGGTTTTAGGCTACTCGAGTGACTACTACACATTCGCGTCTTGATTTTTTCAGTTTTTGACCTAATCCGAATAAAATCATAAGTAAATAGTTACATCACCGTGTGCAAGGATATAACGGCTATTTTCTCCGTTCCGGAGATATAAGCATTAGCTCCATACATTTATTTGGAAAAAAAATATAAGTTGCCAATTTGCCTACCAGATTGTATCCTATGATATATTTATGCATAATATTGGCTATTAGAAGCCATTTCAAGCAGAAAACCGACACTTTAAAATTTAAGCTCCAATGTCTTTGAGAGCCTTTTTTCGATCCACAGTGCGGCGAGGGAAAAGAACATGGCGAAGTCTTTGCATAACAGCGATTTCCATTGTGCTCTATCAGATGCTAATACTTTTAGGTACTTCATTTGTCTACGTTTGCCTTTGACATCAGTACCTAAGTTTAAATAATTTCTCCTTGGTTTTCTTCTTTTTCCTCCAATATCTACAGATAAAAAACCGGACAAGTGCGTCTCGGAACACGCATAGTGAAGGACGCTCACAGACAGCACAGTACGTCATCACGCTCATAGACACAATAGTGAAATGCAACTGCTGTACTTTTTAAATAGCAAGCGCGCGCGCAGGCGACGCGACGGTGAGGGTGGGAGCGAGACAGAACACTGATGAATCAATATTTACACACTGGATTTATTCATATTTAGTTACTGACTTGATGTCCGTACGTATTTTTCGGGTGACCACTGAAAATCAGCGCTGTGCTGTGGGTCCCACATAGCACAGAATTATGCTGAGTGGAAGCCTTCTTGTCACAGTCATGACGTGCAGCTGCCGAATATTTCTGTTGTTTATATGTTTATATTGTTGTTATTTGCATGCACGTGTTTCTGTGACAAATAAACCTATTTTTCTTTCTTTTCTTTGTCTTTAGGGATTCCGAAGTCCGGATGAATATTTACGCAAGCACAATATTGATTATAGGTACCTTTTGACAGCAGAATAAGTTTCTATTTCTTAGTATTTCCCAAAGATATTGTGAAAATCAAAGTTATACCTGCGGTTGTAAACAAAAATATTCCATTTAGAAATGGGATATTTTGCAAACTACACGACGTATTTTCTTCAAAGCAATTTTTGTTGAAAGTGGTTTTAAGTTCTAACAACTTAAATTATTGCAGCACATTCAACGGTATAGTTGAAAATTTAGGGGGGGGGGGGGACATTTTTGCAACTTTAGAAGAGTGTAGGTAATCTCACACTTTTAACTACCAAAACAAAACCTCCAACAAAAGAGACCCTTTAAAACATCGTCTTTTTATTTATGGGATCCAATGATACCTACCCCACACGCTAATGTTCAATGTTTTTTTTATTCCTCTGACTAAAAATTAATAAGGGTTCCGTTTTTGCCATTTGGCTACGGAGCCCAAAACTACGTAGGTACACCAAAGCTAAGAATCGGTTGCTAACTTAGCAACCAGCTAACGCCCTGTTGAGTCGACATGGCGAACACAAAGGAAGACGTCAAAGTTAGTACAAACTGGAAAACGAATGACTAGTTTACACACTGCGAGTTAGCGTGCGAGGCAGCCTACCTAGCTGCAGTGCAGCAACTCGCACTGTGTGGATGGTTCCCTATCCATTTGCATAAAATTTTAAGACCTAATATAACTTAGCATAATGTTGTTTGGCATAATTATATTTTCGCATAATATAATTACGCATAACAGCTTACGCATATTTTTTTTAAGCATAATTTCTCTAACCATAATAATGATTAAGCATAATATTCTAAAGCATACATTTATTAAGCATAAAGTTAAAGCATGCAAGCAAGCATGCAGCATGCAAGCAAGCATGCAGCATGCAAGCAGGCATGCAGCATGCAGCATTCAAGCGAGCATGCAACATGCAGCAGGCAGGGTTTCTGTCACGGCTCCGGCGCTGCGGGTCTCCGGCGGCCCCACGCGTGCTAATCGTCGCAGACTGCTTTCGCTCACCACCGCAGCTTCGGCTTGTTGGCCGGCTTTGCCGGCCAGCCTCAGCCGCGGCGGCTCGCTCGCAGCCGCCTGCTCCTCAGCCCGCGGGCCGCCTCGCCCCTACACGCCTACGCGATTTTAAATTACACTCTAGGGGTAGGACAAACAAGACTACGTGGAGTCGGTTTTGCAGCAATTCGGTTCTTAGGCCTACTAACGTTATGCGAATCAAATTTATGCCAAAACAAATTAGTCTTTAAGATGATTATGCCAACATAAAATGTATGCCTAAAAAAATTATGCCGAAGTATTATTATGCCAAAACAAATTGTGCCAAAATCGTTATGCCGAAGTATATTAGGGCAAAGAACATTATGCGAAAAGAAGGTATCCCTGTGTGGATGTATCATACGAGTTACTTGCACTTGCGAGTTAGAAAGTAGCTAGCAGCCGGGTAACTTCAACTTTTTTTTATTTAACTCGCCAGCTCGCCTTCGCCCATCACTCGCATGGCAGCAGCTCGCGCATCACTAGGCAGCTACTCTCATAATGAAAACAACCAAGGCAAGTCGAGCTACTGAAATTCAAGCACACGGTGCGAACAGCTGTCTACTGTCTAGTCAACAGTCATGGATATTTACTGAATTTTCCTGATATCGCTCATGCAACCACGAAACAGGACTGTCCTAGGATATATTTTTTACATCCGTTTTCAAAACCAAGTTGAGTGTCACTGAGACATTGCTTGCAGAAAGGGTCTATGGGGCCAAATGATTTTGGGGTGGCGACCGGGTATCGGAAGGCACAGCGCGGGTAGGGAATCCGCTGAATGTGAAAAGCACAGGTCCAGTCGATGCGATGTTGCAATGCTGTGGCTTACATCCAGATTACTGTGATTCTAACAAATTAACAATCACAAAAATTGCATTTTTTCGGTCTCGTCTCGCAGTAAATAAAATCTTTGGTGAATAAAATTTCTTTTGAACCTAACCGAAAATTAATACAAGCAATGAATTACGCAAACTACTTTATAACTTGCAACCCTTGAAAAACCTTGCACTGTTAGTAATGAATCTATCCTAACGTTTACCGTCTTTACCGTCTCAAAACAATATGTTAATGTTATAGCTATAACTTGAACTCTGAGGAAAGGAATATGCAAACTTTGAAGGGGGTTTTTGTGTGTAAACATTAGAAATCCCCCCACAGGCAGAATCGTTTGTACAGCAAAATTGTTCTTAAGAACATCGAAATGATGGTCACTATATTTCAGAGATAAATCGCTCATTTTGTTATCACTACACTCGAAGAATTGTAGCAATCAGTACTCATCGCATGTTTATTATTTTATTAATTAATACCTGATAAAATGTGGAGTTTATTTATGTTTTTAGTAATTATAATATTTAAAGCTGACGCTCAGGGCCCGGACAATAGTAAGAATTATTTAGCTTACTAATTATAGCCCAATTAGAATGAATGATTACGTATCATCACGCCGGTTTTCTGTAAGGGTCCAACCTGTCCCGTGTTGAGCTAAATAAGTATGCTATAGTGTATAGTGTACAGTGCATTTGTATCTAAAAGAAAAAGTTTTGTCGCCCTTTCTTTAGAAAATATAAGATACTTACTTTACCGTGCATCTACATATATTTTGGAATCATGTACATTAGTTTTCAAGCATAAGATTCTTTTTCAGCAAGCGACCAGCTACTGTGCCCCTCGATCTCATAATACTAATAGATTATTTCCAAGACTAATCTCACACTTACATGCATCAAATTGTATAATAACATTCCGAGTACAATAAAGAAACCTCCATTTTTTTTATTTATGCGTAATTTAACAAAACGACTCATTGATAAATGCTTTTATAGTGTACTTGAGTTTTGTTACCAATTTGATTGAATTTTATATAATTTACTAATCGCATGCATTATTCAAGCTAATTGATTAATTTCTTAAAATAATATCTAAATATGTATTTGCAGGCCGACAATAACGGCATTATAAGAGATCGATATATTATCTTAAGAGGGAACTGGGCTTGCGAATCTCCATACACATGTATTCCTCTTTTTTATCCCTGAATAATGCCTCTAGAGCATTCACTTTTTTTCCTAAAATCAAGGTCTGCTGTAGACACGTCCCTGTTATTTCTTTTTTTTCAGCAACTTATTGATAAAGAAAATATGACCCTCCAAAAATTACAGAAAATGCCCCATTTTTACCGCCGTGATTAGAGGAATACCAGACAAAGTCGAAAAAAATTTTAGCATAAAAGAAAATGATGGGAACCCAGACATACTCTTTCTTAAAAAAAAAATGTAAAAAATGATTGAAACGGCTCTGTTTTCAAAGAGAAAAAAGGGGGTATACAAAACGTCTATCTCGTCAGTTTTTTTTGTGATAGAATATTCTGAGCTGCAGCTGTCCCTATCGCACTCTACGGAGGCAGACTTGAGGTAAAACGACGGCAAGTTTCTGCAAATACCTATTTTTCTAATTCCTCGCAGCCCCTGTTCTCTCTTAAGAACCTTCTCTACTTTATTTATGCAAATAAATTAATTTATGATTTATGTTAATTTTGGGGGTCTGTAAGATTAGCATACCTTAAACTGTCCAATATTTTATGGAACTGATCATAGTAGCTCCGACTTCTACTACTTGTATCGAAAATGTTTGCTACGATTTTTATGATTTAGATGAGACCATAGTAAATTATCTGCTGTCTGATCATAGAGGTAACTTTAACATGTGAAGCACCTTTGCAAAAAGTTCTGATACGATTTAGACCAATAATAACTGGCAAACTTAATGTACATTCAATAGTAACGTATGTAATTGATAATTTTAGTGTTTTGGGTCGTAATATGGATGATGTACCCGGGCAACTGGGTAGAACGCCAAGGCAACGAGGGTTGCCTCGCTGACTTGTTCCCATTAAAACGTTTTTTGTACCATGGTTCAAAAACGTTTTAAATCATCATCAATCATTTAGAAAAGTTAGAAAATATTACGAGAGAAATACGAGAGAAAAGTTAGAGAATATTAAACAAAAAAGGGAACAAGTCAGCGAGGCAACCCAACCAGGGTTGCCTCGCTGACTTGTTCCCATTAAAACGTTTTTTGTACCATGGTTCAAAAAAGTTAAGTTAGTTACGAGCGGAATGAAACATAAGTTCTCAAGTGGTCGTTATCTATATTTACATTTGGGTTTCTGATCCTCGTGATGCATGTGATAAAAATATCTACATTATGTCATAGGTCCCGAATTTGTTTATGACGATAACAAGGCGTGAATAAACACGGGCAACGAGTAACAGAATATGAGCAAGACCTCAGGCACCCATTTTGAATAATCTTATTGGAATCATAGCAATAGTTTTGAGCAATCGTAAGATGGACCAAATTATCAGAGCTGTAGGGCTTCGTAAAATTTGAAGGGGGACTTGGGGAATTGAGGGATATTTAGTTTTATTTAGGGGTTTCGTCGCTTTACCGACGTCTTCCTTTGAGGATCATTGTATTTCATGAAGTTACGAGAAATAGAATAAATTCCATAAATTGTAGGAGTTTACTTACGGAAGATCGTATCCCAAACATGAGGTGAAGTAAGACTGAAGATTTCTTAGCTCAGAGGTGCAATTTTCAAGTACATTGCACTCCGCTGTAACCGTGTGAGCGACGATGACCAGCTTCAGGGGTGCGAACTCAGTCACTGCATTCTGGTTGATTAATTCTGGAGCTAACCACACGTCCCGAGTAATATACCATTCGTGGGAAGCTGTGGAGGAAATATTACTAGCATTAGCACATTATCAAGAATCTATAGGTAGGTACATATTATACGATCAAATCATCAGTTTTTGCTGTGTTTATTTCTTATTTTTCAGCGGATGAGCCTTTAAAAGCTCTAGTATACGAAAGAGCTCGATGTTAAGAGGGAACAGGGCCTGCGAGGAATTTGAAAAATAGGTATTTGAAGAAACTATTACCGTCCTCTTATCTCAAATCTGCCTCCGCAGAGTGCGATAGGGACAACTGCAGCTCAGACCGATTATATTACAAAAAAATTGACGAGATCGCCGTTTCGTATTCGGGTTTTTTCTCCTCTAAAACTGAGCCGATTCAATTATTTTTTACATTAAAGTTTTAAGAAAGAACATGTCTAGGTTCCTATCATTTTCTTTTATGTTAAAAACTTTAGGAATTTGTCTGGTAGTCCTCTAATCTCTAATTTTTGGAGGGTCATATTTTCTTTACAAATAATTCCTTCGGAAATAACAGGAACGTGTCTACAGCAGACCTTGATTTTATGAAAAAAAAAAAGATTGCTCTTGAGGCAATAAGCCCTTTTCCCTCTTAACCTACGAGCTTTAATGCTAAATGCTGTTTCATGAACGTGTGTGTGTTCCGCCACCAAGCCGAGACGGTCTTTTAGATGGTCTGAAGCGTTATAAACCCATATGGGTCGTGTCTGTTCAATAAACTTACTCATACCTACCTACCTGCATTATCCGTATAGATATCATCGGACTAATTTGGGCTGTCCTCGCGCGCATTATCATTCAACTAGGTACCTATTTACTTTTTATTTCCGAGAATTTGAATCGTCGCCTGTTCAATCTTTTAGGTACTCGGTAGATATGACAAAATTATTTTGAGTGTTCTACGTATACCTAAACTTAAGCCATCGGGGCATAAACTTTGCGTTTGACTGTAGTCAGTAGGACATTTTTTTTGAATTTGCAGTGACGTAATATCCCAGAGGAATCCATGTCGCCGTGGTGGTGACAAAATGTTTTTATTTATTTACTAGCTTTTGCCCGTGGCTAAGCCGACAAGAACGTAATACCGGGATTAAAAGCACCCTTTGTGTTAATCCAGGTAAACATTGCATTAATAGGGATGAAGCCTGGGTCAAAAATAAGAAATTCTATTTAGTCCATCAGTTAGATAATAAAAAAATATTGCACCCGTATTTTTTGCTTTATCAAATTAATAAAAAATGACTTAGATAAAAACGTATTAAAGTTGGGGAGTGGGGGTTGATACGTCACAAGTATAAAATCTACATACTCGTGACGTCATGGCACATTTTACCTCAATGTATCGTCGTAATCTTTTGATAAAGTAATTTTTTTTTTTTTTAATCTATAAGACGGACAAAAAATATATTTTTTGTTAAAAAATAAATAAAAGTAATAAATAAAGTTAAATAAACGTTTTAAATCATCATCAATCATTTAGAAAAGTTAGAAAATATTACGAGAGAAATACGAGAGAAAAGTTAGAGAATATTAAACAAAAAAGGGAACAAGTCAGCGAGGCAACCCAACCAGGGTTGCCTCTTTTTTGTGATAGAATATTCTGAGCTGCAGCTGTCCCTATCGCACTCTACGGAGGCAGACTTGAGGTAAAACGACGGCAAGTTTCTGCAAATACCTATTTTTCTAATTCCTCGCAGCCCCTGTTCTCTCTTAAGAACCTTTTCTACTTTATTTATGCAAATAAATGATTTTATGATTTATGTTAATTTTGGGGGTCTGTAAGATTAGCATACCTTAAACTGTCCAATATTTTATGGAACTGATCATAGTAGCTCCGACTTCTACTACTTGTATCGAAAATGTTTGCTACGATTTTTATGATTTAGATGAGACCATAGTAAATTATCTGCTGTCTGATCATAGAGGTAACTTTAACATGTGAAGCACCTTTGCAAAAAGTTCTGATACGATTTAGACCAATAATAACTGGCAAACTTTATGTACATTAAATAGTAACCTAATTGATAAGTTTAGTGTTTTGGGCCGTAATATGGATGATGTACCCGGGCAACTGGGTAGAACGCCGAGGCAACCAGGGTTGCCTCGCTGACTTGTTCCCTGAATTTAATTAAACACGAATCTAAAATTAACAAAGAAAGTCTTTTTAATGAAACAATAATTAAGTTACAACGTTTTAAAGGAATTAATTAAGTGAACCGAAGGGAATAGTAAAGTGCGCGCCGCCGGGTTGGGAATGAATCGGTGGTCAGGCTGCGCGCGGTCTTATATGGACTCGATCACATGTTCCGGGCTGGCCGGAGGGGTGTAGGTCGGAGATGCAGCTAACACGGTTAAAACGTTTTTGTACCATGGTTCAAAAACGTTTTAAATCATCATCAATCATCTAGAAAAGTTAGAAAATATTACGAGAGAAATACGAGAGAAAAGTTAGAGAATATTAAACAAAAAAGGGAACAAGTCAGCAAGGCAACCCTGAAAAAAAAAGGGGAATATGAAACGTCAATCTCGTCCATTTTTTTTGTGATATTATCGGTCTGAGCTGCAGCTGTCCCTATCGCACTCTACGGAGGCAGACTTGAGGTAAGACGACGGCAATAGTTTCTTCAAATACCTATTTTTCAAATTCCTCGCAGTCCCTGTTCCCTCTTAAGAAACCTAACAGGCAAGCAGTCATTACATACTTAAACATAATTTTGTTTATCAATTAATTCCGCAGACAGTGCTTGAAAACAATTTTGTACCGAACTATTGCGGATTATGTATCACTTCAGAGAGGTTAATTATTGTAATCAGCAGTGAACATGGAAATGATGAAAAGTGATCCGTTTTGTATAAACTTTCTCAAAATTACCAGGCGTTTCGGCCATTCGGGCCTAATTTCCTTACAAAGTACACGGACACAGAACCGGTACAGTTGCGATAGCCCGAAACCCGCAAGGCCCGTAAAGTCGATACTAGACGCTTCACTTTTTGTTCATTTTGCCTTTCATTCTGCATCTTTCACTCTAAGTTAGACTTCTGAACACAAAATGAATGATTCAACGATGTTGGATTTCGGCACTCGGTATCTTCCACTCGCTTACGGAATGATCGAAGTGTCTGAAATCGGCTTTGTCTGTGAATAAAGTTTACAACACTAGCAACCGTTTCGTGCTAACTCCCTCGTTTTTGGCGACGATGGAGGCAGAACTGGTGCGACTTACTCGCCTGCGCGTAACTATACGCGGCCAGCTTACAAAGTACGAACGTACACTGGAACAATTACAAAACCCTTCGGATCACGAAGTAAGTTCACGTCTGTCTTAACAAATTATGAACAATTTTTTTAAATTTCAAACCGAAATCGAATTGCGAGCACTGCGGGCGCTACCCGTACGGGTCTCCCTTGTACGGACGGCCCGTACGGATCTCCCGGACAACTGTGAAACCAGCCTATCTCTTTATAAGTCTACATTATTAGAGTTTTTAAGCTGTTTGTGTTTTTTGGGAAATAATAAAAAATATATAAATTTAATGAGTTTTTTATTTTTTTGAGTTCATTTTAAATGTACCTTGAAGGTCGTAATGCACGAGATCTGTGATTTTTTTAATAACACGTGTAAAAGTGTTTGCGTTATCCTATTTACAGAATAAACAATTTCATTTCATTTCAGTATTAAGTGGGATTGGAGACAGAAATAGGTAATTTTGTGTCCATCTTATTAAAGATCACTTTTTATGCAGTCTGGTTTTTTATTTAAGTACATTTTTTATTTTACACATTTTTATAAAATTATCATTTCTCCTTCCAAATTATATTTAAAAATATACTGTAGGTATATTTTTTTTGTAATCACTTTTTAAAACTCTTCATTTTGATATCCCACTCGGTAGGTTTGGAAGATTTTTTTTTTAAGTTTGCATATAAAACTTATTTTTTTAATATTCCCATTTGCCTCCGAAAAGGGAGTCACTTTTCGGAGGCAAATGGGAATATTAAAAAAATAAGTTTTGCAAACTGTACCGTGTGACATCAAATGAAAGGGCTTGTTGTGAGGATATCAAATAGTTTTAAAGATAGGTATCGTATATATTTATATTTATCTTCGAAACTACCGAGCCCAAAATTTTGAAAAAAAAATACAAATAATTTTTCTTTATTACAGGAAAATCTATGTCTGTGGTCTTAAAATAACAAGTTAAATCTCTCAATATTTTGCGTACAAACTAATATTTGCAGTTGGAATGTATGGGAGAACATGTTTTTCGACTACAATGTTAAGTTTGTTCTCGGGATAAATTCATTCCAACTACGGAGACCTTCATTGTACGTAGTCTGACATGCACTTGGCCGTTTTTTTGGTTCTCCGCAGTCGTAATTTTTTCATATATTTTTTATTTTCGGCTGATGAGTCACGTCTTAGATCACGTCTGAGGTCAATTACTCGTACTTAAAAAACGTTCACATCCAAGTTGCAAGCTGTCAAACTTGTCAAAAATTTTGGTAAATTGATTGTATTGTTTAGTTTGAATTGAGAGAAAAGTGATAGATACTTTGATGACGAATAAAAAAAAAATATATATTTTCTCGAATCCCATGAATTTTCGCCTAGCCTTTATCGTCCTGGTAGGAATACGTCAAATTAGGAGTCAAATAAAAAGTTCAAAGTCCTGTATAAAGTAATTTTTAGTGTCGGGGAAAAAACTAAATACCAGCATAAATATTTTACTTAAAGTTTCCATTCTAATGTTAGTCAGTTAGTTCAGTCCTTAACACTTAAAAAGTACAGAAATGGATTCTAGTGCCTAATCTGAACGAACTACAATTAAGTTTGCTGCATTCTACGACCGTGCACAGAAAAAGAATAAAAGATAAAGATAAAATATGATTTATTTGTCAAACATGCGTTTACATACAAATGGAGCATGCAAGATCTTAAATTTAGGTAAAAAGTCTGTACATGTTTTGCCTGACGAAACGTCCAATTTAAAAAATAAAAAAATAAAAAAAACAATAAACCAAAGACTAAAAGACTGGTTCACTAACATTCATTATTAAATTTTATGAGAATAATAATACTATACAGGGTGTCCCGTAAATAATGGATCAAATGTAACGGGTAGGTAGCTTACCTCATTTCCAACAACTAATTTGAACAGTAAAAAAAAACCGATAAGGTAACCAAGAAATTTTTTTTTTTCGATTTTTACTATTTTCTGTACCAGCATTCAGTGTTTTTAATGCTGTTGCTGCAAATGGTATCATATTTAGGTGTGATTTTTGTCAAACATTTCTGAATAGTTTACTAATGTTATAAGATACCTTTTTTTTAAATAACATTTTATTTGCCTTAGAAAAAAAATCTTGAATTGAAAAGTTTTGTTTTTACGATGAAAAGGCCAGAATTGGAAAAATTCTCCTGTAAAAAAAATGTATTAAAATGAAAAAAATGTATACGTCCTATATACATACAAATCAGGAAGTAATTTAGAATAAGGTAATTATAAACCTATCGCAATATTATCCGTTATAGATAAAATAACCGAAAAAATATATTGTAGGACAGATTAGCGCGTTCTTAGAACAACACAACATATTGTGTGACACTCAGCACGGTTTCCGGAGAGGGCGCAACACTGTCTCTGCCTTGTTAGGATTTTCAGATTATATTAATGATTGCTTGGATTCTGGCAACCAAGTTATAGCACTATTCATTGATTATAAAAAAGCGTTTGACATTGGTGCCGATTCTCTTGTCACAAATGCCTCTAAACTAGACTAAAAATCACTAAAATTTAGTTTATTCCTGTCAAACGATGAATTCCCATTCTGAAATAGACTAAAGTGACACAACTTAACAATATTTTAGTTTGACAGCACTAAGATGGCTCTGAGATTTTAATTTAGTGAAAATGACAATTTTGCTATTCTGAATTTGACGTTTTTCACCTAAAATTTTAATTTTCTATCTAAATCTGAGTGGAATACTATTAAAGTCAAAGTCAAAGTCAAAGTCAAATCATTTATTTCAAGTAGGCCCGTATAAGGCACTTTTGAACGTCAAAAATTTACAAAAAAAATTAATTGATTCTAGTTGCCCCTTCCAAAAGGTAGTTTTCGTATGGAGAAGAATGGGCAAGAAACTCCACCGTTACTCTTTTAAAATGTTTTACAATATTTTGTATAAGTACATTAGTTATATAATTATATGTGAGGACGATGCACCTAGAATAAAATTATTATACCACAATAGGTAAAAAGAATTAAGAATTAAAAATGAAGCAACAACAGATAAACTAATTATGTGATAGATACATGGTGCTCACATATTTACAAACATTGTAAAAGTAGACGATCCTCCTAAGATTCCACAATTAATAAGTCAGTGTGCGAGGAATTGGTCATAGAAAGTAAAATCAATGTCATATAATAAAAAATAATAATAAAATATACACTTAAATTTGCAACCAGTTTGATTTTGTCTTGATTCTAAATTATCCTATGGAGCAGGACCAGCATGTTTCCAAGCATTCTTATCTTGGATATAATCCTCTAATTTGTAATATGCTTGTTTACAAAGTGTACTTTTAATATGAGCTTTAAATTTTCTTTCATTTAATTGCAAAATATCACAAGGTATTTTGTTGTAACATTTAACACAGTACCCCATAAAAGATGTATGTACTTTAGATAATCTGAAAAATGGTTGATCTATTTTATCTTTATTTCTAGTATTAAAATTATGTCTATCACTTATTTTATTAAAAAGATGTCGATTTTTTCTAACATACATAATATTTTCATAAATGAACTGGCAAGGTACCGTCATAATATTAATCCTTTTAAATAGTTCCCTGAGAGATTCGCGGTGACGTAGATTATAAATGGCTCTGACAGCTCTCTTTTGCAAAAAAAAGATGGATTCAATGTCAGCAGCCCGACCCCACAGTAAAATGCCATACGACATAATACTGTGGAAGTAACTAAAATAGACCAATCGCGCGGTTTCTACGTCTGTTAACTGTCTTATCTTTCTAACAGCATAAGCGGCTGAGCTTAACCGCCCCGCAAGAGATGTTATGTGAGGTCCCCATTGTAATTTCTCGTCTAATGTGATTCCCAGGAAAACAGTTTGATTAATAAATTCCAGTTTTTCTCCGTTCAATATGATGTCACATTCGCTACTTCTAACATTAGGTAATTTAAATCTAATGCATTTGGTTTTTTTTTTATTTAGTACCAAATTATTTACCGTAAACCAATGTTGGACCTGAAGAATAGAGCTATTCACGTCGTCAAGATTTTGTGACCGTCGATTGATTTTAAAGATCAATGATGTGTCATCTGCAAATAACACCATCTTCGGTTGATTTTGAAGTAATTGGGGTAAATCATTAATGTAAACTAAAAAGAGGAATGGACCCAATATTGAACCTTGAGGAACGCCCATTGCCATTTCAGACCCCAATGAGTTTACGCCGTTTACTTGAACTTTAACCTTTCTATCTTTCAGGTATGATCTTAGTAAATCAAGAGCTGTATTTCTAATCCCATAGTGCTCCAGTTTCAGCAGAAGTGTCTCATGGTCTACGCAATCGAACGCCTTCGAGAGGTCGCAAAAGATACCAATGGCATCTTGTGCTTCTTCCCAGGCATTAAAAATGTTCTTTATTAGGGTGACACCGGCGTCAGTGGTACAACGCCCTTTGGTGAAACCGTACTGATGTTCATGAAAGATGGAATTTTTATTAAAGTGACGTAACATTTGATTGAGCATCAACCTTTCAAACACCTTACTGAGAACTGGTAGAATTGATACAGGCCTATAATTGTTGGGTTCTTTACTATCACCGGATTTGAATAATGGAACTACTTTACTGTGTTTCATGAGATCCGGAAAGACTCCTTGGTCTACACTGGTGTTAAATATGAAAGCTAAATAGGGCGCAATGGTTTCGATAATAGATCTACAGACTTTTACAGACATTCCCCAGAGATCTTCTGTTGATTTAATTTTAAGATCTTTAAAAGCTTTTATAACAGCCTGGGGGTTTGTATGCTGAAACCTGAACTCCAAAGAGCATGCCTTCACATTCTGTCTAAGTAAGGCAGCAGAAAGCGCTGGTGAGGAATATAAAGCTTCAGTAGTTTTAAGGGGAATATTAGCATAGTTGTCATGAACTAAAATTCACACGAACACCTCGACTTCAGATGCAAAAACAGTACTGTATATATATTTTTTTCTTTTCTTTTGCTTATAACTCGAAAATGGTGTGTCCTATCGCAAAAATAATGAAAATTTCGACCCCCTTTATGAAACCCTTATACCCCTAATTATCAACACGTAGGTAATATTTTTTTTTATTTTCCATGCAAAACGTGAAAAATTCCATATAAAACACGTCGAGGCTGCCCCCTCTGCGCACCTCCGGCTCTAAAAAAATTCACGGGGTAGGGCAAACAAGTGTGTACCACGTGGAGTAGCGATTGTCAAATTCGATTTAGTTGTGTCAAAATAATTTTTAAGTTTAGAGACTTTTTATTGCAGAATAGCGTTAAGATTCTCATAGTCAAAAGTAAGGAATTTTAGTGATAGTTTAGTTCGGTGTACAAGAGAATCGGCACCACTATAGACCATGCATCTTATTACAGGCAATGGACGAATGTGGCATACGCGGTCCCTTAAATAATTGGTTTAAAAACTACCGCACTAATAAAACAATAAGCACAATTATCTCCCGTGAGGCAGATGTCGACTTGGGTGTGCCTACTGGATCGGTGTACGGCCCTGTAGGTTATATTTATAATGCATGTGAACAGTTTTTGTGTCAAATGTCGTACGTAAATGTAAGGTGTACATGTACACTGACGATATGTGTCTTGTTTATGCCCCCAAAGATATAGCTGGGGTACAAAAGTGTATTCAAGATTAATTTCAAAATATTAGCAAATGGGCACACGAAAATGGAATTAGAATTGTTGAATCAATAAATAATGAATATCTCACAGTGATAGGACATACATACGAATCCTTGCATATAAATAAATATAATTGTAAATGTGCAAAATTAGATTATGTAGATAAATTTAAATATTTAGATCTAACAAGAGAAAAGAACTACAGGGTACCAGGTACAGTACAGTACTACAGGGTAAATTAAAAAAAAAAAAAATCTAGTCGCCCCTTCCAAAAGGTAGTTTTTGTATGGAGAAGAATGGGCAAGAAACTCCATCGTTACTCTTTTAAAATGTTTTCACAATATCTTGTATACATCAATTATATAATTATATGTGAAGACGATGCACCTAGAATAAAATTACTATACCACGACACGTAAAAAGAATTAAAAATTAAAGAATGACATTAAATTAATTATGTGATAGATGCATGGTGCTCACATATTTACAAACATTGTAATATTATACGATATTCCTAACATTTTAACAAGTAATATGTACTAATAAGTCAGTGTGTGAGTTCAAGTAATCACAGAATGTAAAATCAATGTTATAAAAAATAATATTATACAATTAAATTAGCGGTTATAAAAATATAGTATTACAGTACAGGGAAGTTTTATAACGATAACATAACATCACGCCTGTATTCCCCGATGGGTCCGGCAGAGGTGTTCTTATAGTACTTTCACATGTCGCCAGTTATGTTTAGGTCACATGTAATAGGGGGCGAGCCTATTGGCATTAATCGGGCACAAATCCAGACTTGGGACTGTTACTGAGAAATTCAAAATGAAAAACCCAATAACACTTTTCCTGACCCAGGCATCGAACGCTAGACCTCATGCTCAATAGTAGCGCTTCCGATCACTAGACCAACGAGGCAGTTTTTTTTATAAAAATGTGGCTATTACTTTAATACATTGTGGTGTCTAACGACTTCCATGCGAGCGGAGTCGTGGGCAAAAGCTAGTGGTAAATAAATATGTTTAAATAGTGTTGTTGATTTTGGCCCTTCTATTTAAAGCCAAACAAATAAATCATACGATATTAGGAAAAACATTATTCTTTGTGGTTATCCCCCCAAATAAATGCGATCAGAACAATATTTTACTATCATACATTTAATGACATGGTCCCTACACTAATCATCACAGTTAGGTATGGTATTAGATGTGATAAAAACTATAGTTTTTTAGACATATAAACCGAGTTATAATAATAAAAATAATAATAAATTTTTTTTATTGGGAACAACATAGGAACCATTTTTTGTTAGTACACACCTTAGAAACTATAGCTTATAGACTAGGGTTAGTAACAAATTTAAACATATTATAATTATTAAAACTAATGAGTCACTACTACTAACTACACAACTACTTACGAGGCATTTCATGCGGACAATGAAGCCGCATGAGATGCCTCAGCACAGGAGCTCCCGGGTCCTCAGCCACGACTTTCAGGATGCTATTGCTACTCCCCCGAATCCTCCTTACAAGCGATGCTACTTTTTTCCTGACGATGGCCTGGAAACCATCTGCACTCGCTTTGGCAAACATCCCCGAGGCACTACAGAAACGAGGGAGTTTCAACATCATCCTGAAAACATTATTATATTGGACGCGCAGGGCATCTAGTGTCCCCCGTGAACAGCTGAACCACAGACTCCCCGTGTACAGGCCCTGACAGTACGCTTTAAACAAGGTTATTTTTACCTGATCAGTACAACGAGAAAATCTGCGCGCCAACATGTTCCCGCGGACCGCCAACGCCCTGCGCTCCCTCTCCACGTCATCATCGTCTTTAAGGTCGCTGACAAGTATATGGCCCAGATATTTAAACTTGTTCACCTGCTTTATATTGACGCCGTTCAAACTAATTGAAGGAATGGTGTCTGGGCACTTGCCAGCGGCCCTGAAGACCATGAACTCAGTTTTCCCAATATTATAAATAAGACCATGTGATGCGGCGTACTTCTCACAGACCTTCAGCATCTCCCTGATTGACCTCGCAGTCGGGCCCAGCAACACCATATCATCCGCGTAGCTGATGTTGTTTACACAAACACCCCCCACACGGCAACCGACACGCATGTCGCTGAGCTCGACTATGAGGCCATTTACATACAGGTTAAAGAGCTTAGGCGAAGACAACCCCCCCTGTCTCACCCCGCATTCCAACCTGTATGACTCCGAGAGGCAGTTTGACCACCTAACACAATTGGTCTGATTTGTGTACCAATATTGAAATATTTTCAATACTTCCGGCGGTATACCCCTGTCCTCCATCTTTCTCCAAAGCACCTCATACGAAACGAGATCGAAGGCTTTGGAGAGATCCAAAAAACAGGCGTATATCGGGGTCTTCCGTTCAGTGTAGTATTGGACAGTGTGCTTAAGAGCCAGAATCGCGCTTTCAGTTGACAGTCCGGGTCTAAACCCGAACTGTGCGTCATGTATGTTTATGTACTTATCCAGACAAGACTCAAGCACACTATCCAACAGTTTTGCTACAGTTGTCGCGAGCGAGATCGGGCGATAATTTCCCTTGTCCGCTATGTCACCTGTCTTGTTCTTCACTATGGGCACCACTGTAGTTTTCATCAAATCATCCGGTAGGTATGAATGACTAATGCACATATTGAAGAACATAGACATGACCCTCGGCGCATGTACGCCAGCATGTTTAAAATGCTCAATACTGAGCCCATCGTGGCCAGGAGATTTACCTCTACGCATACCGCTTATCACCTTTTTTAATTGCTTTGCGGTACATTTAAGTAAAGGTTCCTCACCCGCCACGGTGGGCCCACCATCTGACACAATGGTCGAAGGACCCAGCGGAGAGCGCACTTTGAAGTGCTCCATAAACAAATTAGCTATATCCTCTGGGTCATCCCGGCCATCAACATTCGCAGGGAGGCCAGGCTTAATATCAAGCTTGCTAGTGGACTTCCAAAATTTTGATAAATCTTTTTCGGCCCTTTGTTTAGCAATTACGTCCATTCTTAATTGATCCCGGTGTTTCTGACACCATTTTAGCCGCCCTTTAAAAATTTTACGGGACTCACACATCTGGTCGTAAGCGGGACCGGTACTTGGTCTACCCAGAACCATCCAATCCTGGTACTTCAGCCTAGCCCCCTCATGCGCCTCCCTCACATGTTCGTTCCAGCCACACACACGTTTATTATGCCGATTCAGTCTCACAGTGTTTTTTGATTGTACAGCCGCATCACATAGTACATCTACAAACGTCTTATACATTTTATCTAAGACTAACTTGTGGTCAGATATAGTACAGGGACCAAAACTACATGTTTCAAATTCTGTGGGGAAGTCGATGTCTCGCAAGCCCTTGCTACACAAATCTCGATACTTAGCAACTTGCGCCTCATCTCTTTCCCCCCAGATTACAGCACTGCGCGATGTATTCTGGCTCGCAGCGATAGGACTAATTGCACCCAAATTGCACTCGATAAATATAGGCAGATGATCAGAAACAAAAATATCCTCAATTATTCCGACGCTTACTGTAGATTGCCAGGCCGCTTGCGAGACAACACAATGGTCCAACCAACTGCCCCTACGATGATACGAGTCAAAAAAGGTAAACGTACCCGAGTCAATCCCCAAAAATTCTACGTCAGCGCACACCCACGATCTGTCTGCGCAGAAGCTATTCAGCTCTGTATAGAAAAATTGGCCAGGTTGCGCATTCAAGTCGCCTAGAATAATGACACTTTGAACATCATTACCCTCTTCAATTGAGCTGATTTCACTAAGGATATCTGTGAAAATAGGTACGTTTTCTCTCGCTTTCACTGGCATGTACACACAAACGACCAGTATGGAGCGACCACCTATAGTAGCCTTAATAGCTAACAGCCTGTCACTATTACAATATATAACAGAAGTACTATCAAAAATACCCTTTCGCCATAGTATTGCCACACCGCCGTACGGTCTACCGACTAATAATTCGCCGCTATCAACTGAACTCTTACCTACGTATTCAAAATCAGAAGATACAGTACCTAATAACGGAAGGTCCTGATTTTATTTAAATAGTCTTTAAAAAAGACATGTTTTTTTTAAAAAAAAAAAGAATCTGTTGAAAAGGTTCCTATTACGTAACTGTCTTGTACATGGAAAGAAAAAGATCCAATAAATCATATATGCGTGACTGTTTCAGAATAATACAAATTAACATACAATTTAGGGAGTCTCCTCTTAATCTAATAAATACAAATACAGTTCAAGGGTTTGAGTACTTAAGATAAAACAATATTGGTGGTATTTTAGCCCAGTGTCGTGACCTGCCAAGTCATAGGTCCCGCCTTTTTTGTGTCTAATTGTCAAATAACTTCTCCCGCTCTGGGTGGAGCGGGAGGGCGTGTCAGACTCTTACTGACTAAAACCCACCCGTGTTCCTTCCGTTGCCTGTACGTTGCCAGGGGCCACGGTATCCCTTTCGGACTTTCCCGCAACCCTGGCAGGCATCGGTCCTATCAGACCCCATCATTTACTGACATCTCTTTGAGGCGCGCGTGAAACACAACGCGCCGTCGACCCGGGCCTGGTCCTTATCGGACGGTGAGCTACCCATTGCTCACCGTCCGCAACCCCGCGCCTACGGTGGCCGGGAATCGGCCTGCGATTCTCGACGCTCAGGGCGACTCCTGCGGCGGCTAGGGACATGAGGGCGCGTAATTTGCCTCTCCCTCACGCGTTCTGCCTCCTCCTTTGCGAGCATTACTGCTTCGCAGAAGGAGGTGACGGCCGCCCATGCCGTCTCGCTAAATACCATGGTCATAGGTCTCGCCTCACCTCTGACTTTTCGGATTCATGTGCGTATTATCACGTGTTTCAAAAACGGTGACGGAAAACATCGTGAGGCAACCGGATACTAGTGCCTGAGATATATTTCTCGACGGCATGTGAAGCCAAGTCAGAGGTCCATGGGTGGCTTTAAAACTCTGACACCAGGTTAGTCACAAACCTCACAAAAAGAAGAAGAATAACAAGATTATTCAGTTAAAAGCTGTTTTATTATTGTAGTCATATCAGTTTCTTCAACACAATTTCATTGTACAACCTATTTTGGGCCCAATATATGTTAGTTAATTGAAACTGAAAGGACACTGGGCGAATTTGTATGGGAATTGAAAGATATTTCTACGCAAATATCAAAACCGTATCGGTCCATAGACCACTTTGCCCAGTCCGCTTTACTTGTATTTTGCTGCATTTGGTAAATAATAGTACTTTCCTGTTTAAATTATGGAAATTACAAAATTCAACAATTTTGCGTACCTAATGCATCTAATTAGGCGACAATAATATTATTTAGCCTAACAGTTGGGCCACACCTTATCATGTCGAACTATAAAGGTTAAATACCATAACAAGATATTTTTGGATTCGCTATAAAGCTGTTACGTTTTAAATAGTTATTAAATACCTATCTAGTTCTCGTTCCTGGCAATGAAAAAACAGCCCATCTCTACCCGTAGGTATCGTAAGTTGCGTTTAGAGGGTGATGTTGAGACGATCTGCAACAGCATCCTCCTCCCTGCTACGAGTAATAACCACATACTACGATCACCACTCTTTGTAGAGATATCTTATTCTAAATCTACACTAATATTGTAAAGAGAAAAGATTAGATTATTTGTTTTTTTTTTAAATATCTCCGTATTATGCTGAGATAGGGGCCTTTTTGGCCTCGCACAGGTTGTTATTATTTTGTTAGTTTTTAAATGCTGCTTTTTATTTATTTTTTATATATATTTTTTTAATTTTTTTATTATTATTTCTGTTGTATTTCCTGTCCCAAATTTTTTTTTTCTTTCTTTTTCTAAAACAGTTGTGCGAATTTGAATGAAACGAGATCATTCATATTGGACCTAAAACCAGCAAAGTGCAAAAATGTGTTCCCCTGGTCGGGAAGTCCTCCAAATTATTTTTCGCCGGCTTTGTTTTGGACCCAACTTCTAGCACATAGTTCTCCAGACCGTATTTCAGCCACGGCGGCCTATCTCAACGGAGACTAGCCTTCGGCGCGGGAGATATTATAGTGCACAAGTGTGTGCGCAGACACAGGTGCACTCTCTCTACTCTCACTCTCATAGTCCGATGGGACGGCAATCCGACACGACCGGAGAGAGATCAGACGCAGGACCAACGGCTTAATGTGCTTTCCGAGGCACGGGGGTGTCACACCGCCAACTTCCAAACTCCGGGCTGTTACTAAGAAATTCCTAATGGAAAAACTCAATAACACTTTGCCCGACCTGGGAATCGAACCCAGGACCCCACGGTCAGCAGCCGCGCTCGCGACCACGAGACCAACGGGGCAGTTACCTGACTTGGGATACTTTTTATCCCGATATTTCCACGGGATCGAGATTTATGCGGGTGAAACCGCGGGGCTAGTCTTGAATAACTTCAATGTGACTAACATTGGGAGATTATTTATTTATTTATTTATCATAAGCACACCAACAGCACAGTCACTTACAATTCAAATTAAATAGCATCTAAAATTAGCATTTTAGTAACCATGCAAATGACAGGTATGCATGACATTCAAATATGAAATTTAGAGACAAAGGAGAACAATATAAAGTGTGTCTAGTAGACACAAATCTACAACACTACAAAAACAAACTAATGTGAGCTAGATAGACGGGCGCTCATCACACTGTTTAAATAGGGAGCGTCTGTATGAAGCGAAAGTCATGGAGAAAATATCAATAGGGCAATCCGTCAAGTTCGACCTTTCATTATATTGCCTTGCCATACGTGTAAGGGGGCTATTAAATGTAGTATTCAAGGTGGATGTAGGTAATTCAAAAACATGATGATGACGCTTACTACGTAGGCTAGGCCTAAAGTTAAAATAGTTTATCAATTGTGCATCAATGGAACCGTTTATAATTATTATTATTATTATGTAGGTAGGTACTAAAATATTAATTAATTGTGAGTACAGACAGAACTAATACAATTTATAGTTATATTATTATCGCTAGCGCTTAGCATTGACTGTGATGTCACTTATATTAAGAGGAAATTACTGTAAAAGGAGGATTATAAAAGCAACCACGAGCTAATTTTGTTACTGATTTGTATTTGTTTTGTACTTGTAGATGCACGTGTTATTTATACTTTTTATTTTAACTTTAATAAAGTGTAACTTATAGTACCTACTGCAAATTTTTTACTATATTCTATTGGATTATTGCGTTCTTTGTTTATTCATTAGAAAATGCAAGCAACTATTGCATTTGTTTTATTATTTTCTCTACGGACTATCAGTTTGGCTGCGGACGTAACCGTTTATGGTGGTTTTGATTATTGTAAGTAACATATCCATATTTTCGATGCAATGATCTCATTGTTACATAGTTGGTATATTTATTATCTAATAAATATACCAACTATGTTAAAGTCTGCCTGTTTGTGATGTGAGATTAGTATTTTTGAAAATGCATCCACAATACAGAGAGCTGCCTCGTTGGTCTCGCGGTCACAAGTGCGGCAGCAGAAAAAGAGGTCCTGGTTTTGATTCCAGGTTGAGTGTTATTGAGTTTTTTCATATGGAATTCTCAGTAGCAGCCCATGGAATATGTTTACGTGTCCAGTAGATTGTAATAGGTAGACTTGGAACTTTTGTTTCGGAAGAACAGCATGTTGTTATCGTACAAACTACGGTCAATACTGTGTTGAACTAACTACACTTCGAGTTGATTATAACCAAACTGTTTCCTCTTACAGAGCTGGATTCTATCTCTAATGCATGCAATGTAATTTGGGTGCATTCATATTTTAACGTGTCGCATAACAAAGATTCTGTTTGGTTTTAGATTACGAAGAACCACATAAACCAAAACCAGTCGCAGTATCTCAGTTCCCGTGGACGTTTGCTTATTTTGGCAGTGATTTATTCTATGTATATATACATATTAGCAACAAATCACCGAGTGTGACTGCGATCAATGCAACATACCAATTAGGTATGGTTCAAGTTTCAAACTATCTCCCTAAGACTAGACGGAACCTAGTCTCTACGTGAGTTTGGTAACAGACGAGTTAAAAATATAGAAGACAAACAAAACAAACAACAGAAAGGAAAAAATATTTGAAGATCGATTACAATGAACATTTTTTTTTTTTTTGCGTGGGAAATTATCAAATAACTTCTCCCGCTCTGGGTGGAGCGGAAGGGCGTGTCAGACTCTTACTGACTAAAACCCACCCGTGTTCCTTCCGTTGCCTGTATGTTGCCAGGGGCCACGGTATCCCTTTCGGACTTTCCCGCAACCCCGGCAGGCATCGGTCCTATCGGACCCCTTCATGTGCTGACATCTCTTTGAGGCGCGCGTGGAACACAACGCGCCGTTGACCCGGGCCTGGTCCTTATCGGACGGCGAGCTACCCATAGCTCACCATCCGCAAACCCGCGCCTACGGTGGCCGGGAATCGGCTTGCGATTCCCGACGCCCAGGGCATCTCCTGCGGCGGCTAGGGGCGTGAGGACGCGAAATTTGCCTCTCCCTCACGCGTTCTGCCTCCTCCTTCGCGAGCATTACTGCTTCGCAGAAGGAGGTGTCGGCCTCCCATGCCCTCTCGCTCCGTACCATGGCCTGGACCAGGGCCGGACGCGAGAGATCCCCGCCACCAATCGCCTCCACGAGGACACGGCGATGTTCTGCCCAAGCCGGGCAGACCTCCACCGTATGCTCCACCGTGTCCTCCAGGCGATCCACGCAGTGATGACACCCGGGCGTTTCCTCCCGCCTGATACGAAACAGGAACCTCCCGAAACAACCATGTCCGGTGAGGACCTGCATCAGGCGGAAGGTGAGGACGCCGTGGCGCCTCTCTAGCCACTCCTCAAAGAGGGGACTTATCGCCCCAATAGTGGCGTGCCCAGCACTGGGTTGCGACAATCGCACTCTCCATGACGCCATGAGATCCCGCCGGAGCTCTGTCCGCTGTGCCGCGATTTCTCGCGGAAACGGTGTTACGCCCCAGCATTTCGACTCCTCGCGCCACTCATAGATGTGCGCGAGGACTTTTGCCTCCAAATCCCATGGCGGTAATCCGGCAAGGAGGCTCGCCGCCTCACCGGAGACCGTGCGGTATCCCCGGACCAGCCGGGTGGCCATGACCCTCTGGGACACGTTCAACCAGCGGGCTGGCCGCCGCCTCAATGAACGCGCCCAAACCGGTGCCCCGTAAAAAGCCATGGACCGCACGACCCCCACGTATAGCCTCCGGTAGGAGGCGTTTGGCCCCCTAGATTGGGCAGGAGCCGCTTCAAAACAGCCCCGGCCCGCTCCATTCTGGGAGCCAAACGTCGGAAGTGCTCCACGAAGTTCCACCGGCTGTCGAGGACGAGTCCTAGGTATTTCATCGTCAACTCGATGCCGATGTGAATTCCTCCTACCGTTATTTGGGAACCCGACGGTGGCGCGTTCCGAGGACGCGCTAGTTCGGCCCCCGCCTGGTGCGATCTCCCCTGCGCCAGGACCAACGTGTCGTCAGCGTAACAAACGACGCTGACGCCCTGCGCGCCGACCTCCCGGTCGGCGCGCAGCCACCCAGTCGTATCCGATGTCCCACAGATGTAGCCCCAGAGCCGAACCGTGTGGGACACGCCGCTCTCGCCGGTTCCACTCTCCCTGGTGACCGGGGTAGATGATGGCCCTGTCCGTCAAATAAGCCTCGACCACACGACAGAGGTAGGTCGGAATCCGGTGATACCGGAGTGCCTCCCTGAAGCAACTCCAGGGCAGAGTATTGAGGGCATTGGCGATGTCTAGAGACACCGCCAAGACGACCCCACCCTGGGCCTCTGCATCCCCCGTCGTGAGGGCTCGCACGCGCATGATGGCGTCTACCATAGAGCGCCCCCTGCGGAAACCAAACTGACTCTCCGCCAAATCCGGCCCCACCCGTATCAGCCGCCCGACGAGGCGGTCTGCAATGACTCTTTCAAAGAGCTTGCCCACCTCGTCGAGCAGCACGATGGGCCGGTAAGCGACTCCTCGCGGGCCACTCTCCTGGCCCGCAGGATCTCCGCTTGGAGGGCGGTCTTCGCCACTCTGTACCCCTCGTACAGCTCCGCCTGAATGGCTTCCGTATCCGGAGGACGAATACGGAGCCTGTGGTGCCTGGTGTACCGGCGTCGCGCAGCAACGCACGCATTGCGCAGTGTCGTCAGCTGTTGCGACCACCAGTACACCTGGCGCGAGGCACGTCCGGGCTGGACCCGTGGCATTGCCACGTCACATATTTCGTACATGGCCTCCCGGAACCACTCCGCCTCGTCGTTGATGTCAGCAGGCCTGTCCGGTGATGACACCCAGGCCTGCACGATCGAGGCTTCCAGGAGGAGCTTCCGGTCCAGTTGCTTCAGCGCCCACCGCGGACCACTCGGGGCCTGTCGGACCGGCGCGCTCGAGGTCTGGGCGGAGACGTCAAACCGGATGTACCGGTGATCGGAATAGGTCTCCACCCCCTCCATGACGCGCCAGTCAATTACACTCGGCGACAGAGCGGGGCTGGCGAAAGAGATGTCCACCACTGATTCACCCCGCATCCGCACACACGTGGGGACAGAACCCCGGTTCAGGACGACCAGGCCTGTCTCAAGAGCCCAGTCCTCCACCATCCTGCCCCGTGTGTCCGTATACCGGGATTCCCAAGCCACATTTTTGGCATTGAAGTCCCCGAGGACGAACACGGGAAGGGAACAGAACCCGACGACGACGACTCTCAACTCCGCAAGGGAGTTGTGGAACTCGGCAAGAGTTCGGCTCGGGGAGAAGTATACTCCTACCACAACGATCTCCCCGAACCGTGCTGCAACGCAACCCCGTCCTCTCTTAACAGCCTCGAGGGACGGAGTACCGGCGGCGGCCGACGAAATTAGGGTCACTGAGCCGCTCAGGTCCTCCACCCAGTCGTCCCTGGGCGGGACAAAGTACGGCTCAGCGACCACGGCGATGTTAATCGACCACTGCGCCATGCTCTGGAGCAACAGATCTTGAGCTGGGCGCAGTGGTTGATGTTCGCCTGGAGGAGGCGTAATGGGGTAATTACAATGAACCTTAGGACATTTTTTATAGAATTGAGTTACAGGAACATCAATAATATATTATTCATTTTTGTACACATACTAGTAGTTCTGCGAACAGTGGCCTCGCGAGCAGACTTTTTGGCAACAAACCTTTAGCTAGTCGCGCCAAAATAATCACACTGATAGTCATGTGGTGTGCGGAGCCCAGAGTTTATTTGTGAAAAAGAAACATATAAAATAAGGGCAAATATTTATTTTTTATAGGAACTTAAAGTCATCAGCAACATCTTAACATAACAAAAATATTTGGCTTCTAGAAAACATCATAATAATAATATATATTTATTGATATGGATAAGTTTATGCTTTATGTATGTACCTATGTATTTATTGTATATGTAAATGGTACACCACTGACTGCCTGCAGTATTGTCTTTCCAGTTACCTTTATTCCATCCAAAGGTTGTCTGTAAAAGATCACTTTAAGCGATAAGACCGCCCATTGTGTCACCCTATGTAAAATTTCTAAATTTATGTCTGTAATTTTTATGGTGTGCAGTAAAGAGAAATCTATCTATCTATCTACTGGAACGAAAAGTCGCGTACTTAAAATATTGGCTAAAATATGGTACAAATAAAGTCTCGTGGGGTCCAATGGACCATATCATGTCCATGTCAGTTTAAAGTCCTATAATTAATATACCAATCCAACTTTTAAAATAACCCGGCTGTGGCTGTAGGTTACTAATAGCTAGCTCAACGATTCTTTTACTTCCTTGGTCCTTATGTATACAACAAAGTTAATACAATCTTACATATGTACTCAATGGTTAAATATAAATGCGAAACTACTGTAACGAACTGGCTGATGGACATGGATTATGAAAGCACAGAAAGTATCATCCAAACCATTAAATAATTTTGTTCGTACTTCCCACTCATTTCTACTAATAAGCACAAATTCTCATATAGCACTTACATGCACATACACATAACACCGTCACACATTCACGCACTACACTTCACACGCATTCCTACAATAAAATCACCTTACATTACACTTCACAAATAGAAATTAGAAAAATAAATATTTATTGTCCAGGTAATACAGTAAGCAGGTGCAACCACCTTTATATTTAGCTCTCCATCCAAACTGTTTGCTAATAGTGATGTGAACAATAATGCCGTTAAATATGATAAATGTTTAAAGGGGTGTGAGCCTGGAGATCTGTCATACAGGTCCCGAACCTAGTTCAGACTCCAGCTCTCACAAAGGTTCTGGCATAAGGCAAAATTGAATAAACACACTACTGTAACAATGTACCTTTTTGAGAGAAATAAACTATAAACTAAATAAAAAAACTAAATAAAAAATGTTAATGTTAATGTTAATACAAATCATAAAATTAGCTCAGGTAAATAGTACTTAGCCTAAGAAAGTTTAAAGCTGGCGGGCGGGACGGAGTCGGTTGGCAGGGTAACAACAGTACCACCTATTTTATGAATTTCAGAGCTTACATTTGTATATGGAATTCTGATATGAGATATCGCGGGGAAGGACCTCTAAGACTTTTCCTCTTTGAACGACCGTGGTAGTTCGACAGCAGCATTGACAGTCTAAAATAAGTAGTTCTATTGCGTAAATAAAATTTAAGTAAAATATGTTTTTTAAACAAGCTTTTACGTACTTGTCTTTAGGTACCTACTTGTCAAGACAAATCCAACGAGTCCAACACAACAGGGCTACCGTGTAAAGTTGAGGTTTTCCTGTGGCCACCATTCGGCACTATCATCAGCCCCTAGACTACACCTCAATTAAACCCCATCTTGTTTAATTGAGGAGTTCCTATGGCCACCTTCCGGCTCCATCTTTAGACCCTGAACACTTCCATTCATTCTTAGATCGGGCAAACTCAAACTCAAACTCAAAGCATTTATTTATTTATTTTTATTTAACAGTTTATGTACACACATATTATAAAGAGACAAGAAAAAGGAACAGAAAAATACGTACAAAGGTGATGCTTATTTCTAAAGAAATCTCTTCCAGCATACCTGCGATAGGAGAGTGGATAAAAAGAGATGTAGACAACGTGTGTAAGAGTAGAGGATAAAATAAAATACATCAAATAAAAACATTTAACCATTCACTAATATAAAATATGACCTTCAATATGAGAATATACTTACATACATACTTGCAAAATAAATATATCTTAAATATATATACTAATAATTATAATTTAGTAGGTATATAATATAATAATAAATACAAAATATGCAACTATGACGAAATGGAAAGATAGTGTTCTTTCACTCTTCTTTTAAAAACTGCAACAGTTTGGCAGTCCCTAATGTTAGGCGGTAGTGAATTCCACAACCGTACCGCATGCACACTAAGGGTGTAGGAGTAGAAGTCGGTTGAGTGGGGAGGGGATTTAAGGAGATTTCTAAGATGCGACCTGCAAGGAGCATCAGAAGGACGGGCGTAGGAAAAGCGTTCCCGCAGATAGGATGGCGTTTTAGGGTTGTGAAGGATGTTAAATAGCAGACATAATATCCGAGAGTTCCTGCGAAGTCGAATTGGGAGCCACTTGAGTATTTTGCGAAAGTTAGAAACGTGGTCATACTTTTTAAGATTAAAAACAAAACGAATGCAGATGTTTTGCAACCGTTCAAGTTTATTTAAAAGCTCCTCGGTGGCATCCAAATAACAGGCATCAGCGTAGTCTATGATGGGCTGTATGAGTGTTTGAGCAAGGGAGATTTTGGTACACAAGGGCAAGAAGCTCTGGAGGCATTTCTGCGAATGGAACGTGTAGTGCACTTTACGACTTACCCGCATTTATTTCAATTAAACCATTTACAGGCACTTTTGAATTGTCAAGAAGTCGGTCAGTCAGAAATATGAAGCTAGTTGCCCATTCCAAAGCGTAGTAGGTACCTATGGAGAAGAACGGGAAAGAAACTCCACGGACACTCTTTTAAATAATTTTTTTTTACAAAATATTGGTTACATCATTAACGTTGAAATTATACATGTGAGAACAATGTAGAAAGACGTGCACGTTAAAAGCGTCCGTAATAAAAATATAAAAAACAAAGAACAATTCAAAAATTAAAATAAGCCATGGCAGCTAAGACATGACCAGTCTCTACTGACGGCGCCCGTTCACGAACATGACGCATGGATTAGCACCATTCAGCTCAACCATTCTGAAGGGAGCTAAATGATCCAACACACGCGCCACATCCAGCGAGACATTAAAGTGAGCATGACATACTCTCAGCCGCCAGGGCACATTCAAGTCAATGAAAGACATACCCAGTACCTAAATGGTAGCTTTATAGTCGGTACATAGTACTCACATATGTGCTATGCAATTATACAATGCTAAGACATTGAATTTATACAATGCAAAGATAGTTTTTAAAATCTTCAGCAGCTCCAACGGTATTTTCAAATGCTAATCAATTAGTTTATGCTTGTGGAGCAGGATCAGCAGTGAGCCAAGCATTTTTATCAATTATGTAATCCCCCAACTTATAATATGCCTGCCTACATAGTGTGCGTTTTATACAAGATTTGAATTTCGTCTCATTCAGTTGAAGTATGTGGGGAGGAATTTTATTGTAACATTTTAAACAGTACCCCATGAAAGATGAGCCTACTTTAGCCAGTCTGAAACCTGGTTGAACTAATAGATCCCTATTTCTTGTACAATAATTATGTCTATCACCTCTTTTACTAAAAAGATGTAAATTTTTTCAAACTCAAACTCAAACTCAAACTCAAAGCATTTATTTCAAATAAACCAATTACAGGCACTTTTGAATAGTCAAGGGGTCGGTCAGTCAGAAATATGAAGCTAGTCGCCCATTCCAAAGCGTAGTAGGTACCTATGGAGAAGAACGGGCAAGAAACTCCACGGACACTCTTTTAAATAAAATAAGATGGTTACATAATATTGGTTACATCATTCAAGTTGAAGTTATACATGTGAGAACGATGCAAAACATTAAAAGCGTCCGTTAGAAATAAAAATATAAATTAAATTAAAATCGCCGTGGCAGCTAAGAGATGACCAGTCCCTACTGACGGCGCCCGTTCACGAACATGACGCATGGATTAGCACCATTCAGCTCAACCATTTTGAAGGGAGCTAAATGATCCAACACACGCGCCACCGCCAGCGAGACATTAGAGTGAGCATGACATACTCTCAGCCGCCAGGGCACATTCAAGTCAATGAAAGACATACTCAGTACCTAAATGGTAGCTTTATATTCGGTACATGGTGCCCACACGTGTGCCATGCAATTATACAATGCTAAGACATTGAACAACCCGGTTGAACTAATTGGTCCCTATTCCTAGTGATATAATTGTGTTTTGCACCTCTTTTACTAAAAAGATGTAGATTTTTTCTTACGTACATGATGTTTTCATAGATATATTGACAAGGTACCGTCATGATGTTAATGTCCTTAAACAGTTCCCTTAGAGAATCGCGCCTACGGAGATAATATATGGCTCTGATAGCTCTTTTCTGCAGAATAAAAATAGACTCGATGTCTGCAGCCCGTCCCCACAGCAGAATACCATAAGACATGATACTATGAAAATAACTGATATAGACTAGCCTCGCGGTATCTACATCAGTTAATTGACGGATTTTTCTGACAGCATATGCTGCTGAACTTAGCCGTCCTGCAAGAGATGTTAAATGAGGACCCCATTGTAGCCTTGAGTCGAGCGTGATCCCCAGGAAAACAGTTTTATCGACAAATTCTAGTTTCTCTTGATTCAATACTATCTCACAATTACTACTTTTAACATTTGGTAAAGAAAATTTTATGCACTTAGTTTTTTTTCCATTTAATACTAAATTATTGGCAGTGAACCAATTTTGGACCTGCAGTAGGGCGTTGTTTACGTCGTCAAAATTTGTAGCACGTCTATTTACCTTAAAAATTAAGGAAGTATCGTCAGCAAACAACACCATTTGTGGTTGATTTTTTAATAAATGGAGTAGATCGTTAATATACACTAAAAAGAGGAATGGACCCAAAATCGAGCCTTGTGGCACACCCATTTTTACTTTTAAACCTGGTGAATTGATACCGTTTATTTGAACTTACTGTTGTCTATCATTTAAATAAGATTTTACTAAATTGAGCGCAAGTTTTCCAAGTCCGTAATGTTCAAGTTTCAAGAGTAAGGTTTCGTGATCGACGCAATCAAATGCCTTGGAGAGGTCACAAAAAATTCCTATTGCGTCTTGGGCTTCTTCCCACGCGTTAAAAATGTGTCTTAATAAGGTTACACCGGCGTCGGTCGTACAACGTCCTTTGGTGAAACCATACTGTTGACCGTGGAGGATTTTATTTGTGTTAAAATGATTGAGCATTTGAATAAGCATTACCTTTTCAAACACCTTGCTGAAAACGGGCAACACGGATACGGTCTATAATTATTGGTGTCTTTACTGTCCCCGGATTTGAAAAGTGGTATTACCTTGCTGTATTTCATTAAATCCGGGAAGACTCCTTGATCCACACACAAATTAAATATTAAGGCTAAGTAAGGCGCTATGGTCTCAATTATGGAGGTACAGATTTTAATGGACATTCCCCAAAGATTTTCGGTCAATTTGATATTGATTTGCTTAAAAGCTTTTATTACTATTATGGGGTTAATATGCTTAAAGTTAAATTCAATCGGGCATGCTGAAACATTCGCCTTCACTAAATCAAAAGAGAGCGAGGGCGAGGAATTTAAGGTTTCAGTAGTTTTAAGTGGGACACTGGTAAAGAAATTTACAAATTCTTGAGCAACTTCTTTGCTATCGCAAATGAGACCACCACATGACGTCTTCAGGGTGTACTCCGAATTATGCTTTTTGTTCCTGTTCCTGCTTTTCGTCTGTATTTTATTGTCTGCTGATTTAACCTTGTTGCTAATGTATAAGGCTTTAGCTGTCTTACAAGTGTTCTTAAAAGTTCTAGAGTAAGAAGCAACATATTTATTAAAAGTTTCCGTGTTAATATAAGGCTTAAGGCCATACAGCTCGAAAAGTCTATCCCTACTTTTCCTGAGTCCTTTAGTTGCCCAGTCACTAAATAAAAACTTAGGGCTGATAGTCTTAGTGTTCTTCTTAAAAGAATTATCGAACTCGGTTTGGACAAACGAAAAGAATTCTTTATACAAAATATTAACATTGTTCATTGTAAAGTCCTGATTACTTAATTTACAAACTAAAGTGCTATTATATTTATTTAAATTAACAGATGTTATTGGTCTGTATTGTATCTGCACTTTTTGTATTGGAATGTTGGACTCAAAAGTTATGGTTTGACCACTGTGATCAGAAGGGAGATAATTAACTATTGCTTTATCTAAATAGTCGCAGCAACAAAACACATTATCAATACATGTAGCAGTAGTCGTAGTTATTCGGGTTGGTTCTTCAAACACATTTGACAAATTGAATGATTTGAACAGATTTAGAAATCTAGTGGCATTTGAATTATTTTCTAAAATATTAATGTTAAAGTCACCACAGATAATTACTGATTTATTACCAGTTGCAAGTTTTGCCAAAACATCTTCCATTACTGACTCAAATGTAGAGTAGTTTTGATAATTAGGGGGTCTGTAAACGCACACTATGACATGCTTATCTAGCTCAACACAAGACAGTTCAATGCTATGTTCAACCGATAGTTCAACTATGTCATTACGGGTTTTTGATTTAATACAACTTTAATTAAGATTAGTGAACCACCATGCAGCATCGATTTTCGGTTATAGCAACTAATCACACTATAATTCTCATAGTTAATTAACATTTGATAATCTTTTAACCAATGCTCAGTAAAACAAATAATGTCAAACATTGTTTTTTCTAAAAACAATTCAATTTCCAATTGTTTGGAAGAAAAACCTTGAATGTTTTGATGAACTATTTTCAAGGATTTCTGCTTAGCCCCTTTTGTACAGTTAACTACAGTGCTAGAAAATACCTTTTTGTTATTAAATGTAACTATACTGTTATTGGTACTTTCTGTTGTCTTACAAACTAGTTTAAACTATTTGAGTTAACCACCTTAACATTAGTAGTATACTAATTGTGGTGCTAATTATAGTTGACTTCGACATACTAATTATGTCTGGGTTAATATTAAAAGCTAATAGCCTAGCTATTTGACGTCTAAAACTAATGGGCAGATACACAGTATCCCTAGTCGACCTTAGCTTATCAACAAAAATGTTGGTATCAAAAAATATAAACTTGTCACTGTGGTGACTAACTAAGAAATGCATGTAATTATTTAACATGTGAATGTAATTGTTTTGCCTGTTTGACCAGTGCTCAAAATATGGAAAAGCACACAAAATTACTTTCTTACAATTTAACTTCAAAAAGGCCCCAAACTAATCTTATCTCCGTAGGTGATAAGGAGTAGGAATCGCCCGTACCTTCGGCCGAGTCTTCCTGCAGGAAGAAACCATGAACGATAGCTTGTAGTTTAAGCGGTCGAAAATATTATATTATAAGCTACCAACTTTCTTCTATGATTTGACAGCTTTGACCTAATATTTATTATATAATTTGACCTATTTCCTATTATTTTTTCTATCAAAAAACATGACATCATTCAATACGTCAAATTCATATAATTCAATAAAAACCAGCCAAGTGTGTGGACCACGCACAATGAAGGGTTCCGTAGTTGGGATGAATTTATCCTAAGAAAAACTTACATTGTAGTTGAAAACTATATTCTCCCATACATTCCAACGGCAAATGTAAGTTGGTCGATTATTACTTGTTAAATCTTGAAAACTATACGTAAGTAGCTGTGATAGGTTTCCTTTTAATTTCGTTATACATATTCTACAGCCGTGTTTTTTTTCACAAATCCAAAAAGCTGGCAGGGGGAAGGGACTTTATTACCTTTAAAATAAATAAAAAAAACATCGAAATTGGGTCTCATAAGGCGGCGATATCCAGTAGCCCCCTTTTTGCCCCATTTTGGAGGAAGTACCCTTCCAATAAAAAATCCCCGACGACAAAATACTGCAAAAAATTCGATAAACCTATATGCCAAGTTTCATCCAGATTCATTGTAAAATACGACCTGTAGAGGAGTATGTATAAACTGACCCACGAAAGCAAATTTGCCAGACTTGATGCAGAGACGCTTCGCTCGCTCGGTCAATAAACTCACGCCTTCTATGAGGGTAGGCAGAAACTACAGAACGCCAGCTGCTACGATCCATACATACTCCTTTTCCCTCGTTTACGTTCATTCATCTCATACACGCACGCCCGTTGCGAGTACTACGCTGAACAATTATTTCAAAAAGTTAAGTGCAATGTTGTTTTTCTAAATACGTTTCAGATGACAGAACTTTCGAAGTTGAGAAGCCAA
Source organism: Xanthia icteritia (assembly GCA_949128155.2). Classification (NCBI taxonomy): domain Eukaryota; kingdom Metazoa; phylum Arthropoda; class Insecta; order Lepidoptera; family Noctuidae; genus Xanthia; species Xanthia icteritia. The sequence continues at coordinate 5,996,778 of OX421959.2, read as the reverse complement.
CACAACAGAATGGACAAGAATATTATTATACTCATTTCAATAGTGAAATTTCAAGGTCCACTGAAATTCAAATTAGGCTAAACTTATACGTGTCAAATATCTTATGTTTGGCACTCCCAGTAGCTAAAGGAAGGGATGCCGCTAACATAACGAACGAACTTCTGAAGAAGGAATTCCCACGTAAGAGAATTTTATATTGTTAAAATAATGAAAGATTTAATTATTTTTACCTATTGTGGTATAGTAATTTTATTCTAGGTGCATCGTCTTCACATATAACTAATTTACCTATACAAAATATTGTAAAACATTTTAAAAGAGTAACGGTGGAGTTTCTTGCCCATTCTTCTACATGCGTAAACTTCCTTTTGGAAGGGGCGACTCGAATCCTATTTCTTTGTAAATGTTAACGTTCAAAAGTGCCTTACAAGGGTCTATTTGACTTTGACTTTGAAAGCTTTTAACTATTCCTGCTACGCTTGCCACGCTCAGTAAATTGTTGAATAAAAGTTATTATTCAATTGATCATTATAGCTGTCATTGGGAACATTAATATTTATGCGATGCAAAGGAAGCTAGTAATTGGTGTTATTTTCTTACAGATTATGGTACTCGCATAAAATACGGCTTTGAACTAGTGGTAGATCTTATAAATATATGTGACGGTAAGCTTTTTTATACCTATGTTAACAGTGTGTTTAGTTAATCGAGGGACATACTTTATGAGAGTTCACTACTCATGAAAATGCAAACTCGTAACTCATACTTCAAAACCAACTGTAATATATTTAAAAATCCGCTGTTTAATACAATTTTATTGCACTTTTGTATGAAGCAGCAGTTTTTTTTTCAAATTGGCCTAACAGACTATTTTCAAGAGTATGGAAAAGTGGGGTAAAATCGGGATGCTAAGGCAAATGTTTAATAAAACACAAGTTTGAAAGAATATAGGCAAATAAACTTTATTGGGCTATATTTAGTTGTTTTATAAATAACATATTTTGCACTCGCAATCACTTTTTTCTCTATTTTAAATACCAAAAATAAAATACCTATTATGTGAGTCAAACAAACCTAAATGATTATGTCGTAAGATGCTGACAAGAGCTAAACTTTCCAAATATACTTGTTTATTTTTTATTTCTTAGAACTTGCTGTTTCAAAAAACGTTTAAAAAAAATACGTTGTTATTCATATCAATAACGTATCATTTTGTATTCAGAAATCGATTGTAATTTTTTTTTCGATTACTCATTGATGAGTTTATTGATAATTGCTTCATATTTTGCAATTCATTATAAACGTTGTATCATCGCGCTTCTCTTTCTTTTCAAACCTCAAACTTTTTCTAAAACATAGATAATTATAAGACTTGCTCTACAATTCTGGGGAACTGGTAGACACTGCCGATCCCTTTATTATAATGCCTTAGTTAAGAGGGAACAGGACCTGTGAGGAATTTGAAAAATAGATATTTGAAGAGACTATTGCCATCGTCTTACCTCAAGTCTGCTTCCGTAGAGTGCGATAGGGACAGCTGCAGCTCAGACCGATTATATCACAAAAAAAATGGAAGAGATTGACGTTTCGTGTTCTCCTTTTTTCTCCTCGAAAACTGAGCCGATTTAATTTAGTTCCTATCATTTTCTTTTATGTTAAAAACTTTTCGAATTTTTCTGGTAGTCCTCTAATCATGGCGGTAAAAATGGGGCTATTTTGTAATTTTTGGACGGGCATATTACCAATAAGTTGCTCAAAAAAAGGAAATAACAGGGACGTGTCTTCAGCAGACCTTGTTTTATAAAAAAAAAATGATTGCTATAATAATATAATAATGCCTCAAGCATTATTCAGGAAGAAAACGGGGAATACATTTGTATGGAGAATCGCAGGCCCTGTTCTCTCTTAAGATGACAGATAGAAGTAGCAGCAGTGTATGCAGTATATTGCCTTATATTGATTGTCTTATATTGATTCCTTTATCTTTTTTTAGGGCTTTAGGGCATTACGTGTCTTATAATGCTTTTATGGGATCGTGAGAAATAACCAGTAACCTCGTAGTTATTACTGTAAGGTCAACCAGTCTAGCGTCATTGCAGGGCAAAAGACATCTGCTAACTGCCAATTGGTAACATTTGACCAATAAGTTCAGGTTTACTGTATGTAAATATACTCGTAGATATATATAGTCCTCCAGACCGTATTTCGGCCACGGCGGCCAATCTCAACGGAGATTAGCCTTCGGCGCGGGAGATATTACAGTGCACAAGTGTGTGCGCAGACACAGGTGCACTCTCTGTTCCCTCATTCTCATAGTTCGATGGGACGGCAATCCAACACGACCGGAGAGAGATCAGGCGCAGGACCAACGGCTTAACGTGCTTTCCGAGGCACGGGGGTATCACACACCATCAGGGGGGTTACTAAGAAATTCCTAATGGAAAAACCCAATAACACTTGGCCCGATCCGAGAATCGAACCCAGGACCCCACGCTTGCAACCACGAGACCAACGGGACAGGTATATGCAAATATTAGCTTGTGGTACGGTCAACTACGCGTCATATAACTAGTAACACTTGAACTATGAGAACAGCCATTACATCTATGGACGTGCGATAGACTGGACTATTAGAAGAATGATCTCAAAACTAGGTGTTTCTGTTATATTATTAAAAAACAACTTTTTTTATATAATATACATATATAATATATAATATACAATAAAATTCCAAATGAAATTAAGGAATTGAATTTTAATTCATTTAAGAAAACACTTAAAAAGCTTCTTACTGATAAGTGCTATTATAACATTATTGAATTTTTAAATGATAAATTATGAATTTCATTGTTGATTTTAAATTTTAAGATATATTGACATATTTTCTCTGTTATTAATATTGACTACTTTTGTACTGACTCTGATTGTATATTTTAATTATTGACTATATTTTGCACTGACTCGAATTTTATATATCAAACTGAAACTAATAATTAATTTATAATTGTCAATGTAATTGATAACATTATTATAAACATTTTGTACGCTGTGAGGCAAAACATGTTGGTCCGGTAAAATTATGTTTCCATCTGTATGTGCATATTCATGTGTCATGTTACACATGTTTGAACAAATAAATTTATCTTTATCTCTTTCTTTTTTTTTTAGGAAATGATAAGCGTGAGTCTTCGCAAAACATTGTGTTAATATACGTGATACCTTCCGTTACAGGAATGTGTGCTATAATATTGGTGATTTATTTAATAAGTGTCAAAAAATATTGCCATCGAAATTCGGTCTCAGTAGAAACAATAGAATTGAATACTTACGTAAGTCTTATATTCGGCGATATTTTCTTATATAAAATTATATTCTTCTACGAACATATTTAGAAAAAGTCATGTGCCTGGTTTTGTGGCTTGGGCGAGGCCTATGTCCAGCAGTGGACTGCGACAGGTTGAGTTGATTGATTGTGTGATAAGCCTGATATTTCATCGGCTTTCAGTCCCGTCAATAAACAGAAAAAATAAAAACCATTTAGCAACAACATTAAACAAACAAACACGTTATTATTATTATTTAAATATTATGAGCTTTGTAGTAAAGTATCAAGCGAAGTGTCATGGAATTGTTTAACACGTGTTGCTGTTTCCAGTCCACCGCAAATGAAGTTGTATATGCAGATCTCGGCTTCGTGCATAGAGACAGTCAACCACCAACACTTGACGAAGAATCGCCATATGCCCGAATAATTGGGGTGTTAAAACCTGTTGATGGAAATGTAAACAATAAATAAAATGTGTAGCAAACCTTCTTTTAATTCACCAGCGCCACCGATTATAAATAAGTGTGATACTACAGAATGCCGCTACTCCACACTAGATGGCGCTGTCACCACACGTCACTTCTGAATCGCGGTGTTGAGAGTCTCCGCGAGTTAATGAGGTCCGCTAGAATTTTTTTCTTTTTCTTACAAGAGAGGGGCCCGTAGTAGCGGGCCACTGTATGGCTCCCGCGGGCGAGGGGCGATGCTCCGACCCCGCTCGCCACGCCCCCTTGCGGGCGTCGCGACGACTCGCATTTTTGCAAGACTAACCTAGAGGTGCATTCGTGGAACACGTCCTACTTGGAATGGTTACATAGGACTCCGCTATTTTAAGTTAGATTCAAGACTGAACTAGTGGTGCATTCGTGGACTACGTCCTACTTGGAATAGTTACATGGGACCCCGCTAGATTAAGTTAACTGAATTCCAGACTTAGGTCAGTTTTTGATCTAAAGGACCCCGTTCCCTCCTTCGTCCTTTCTGGGAAAAGGTGGCGTGAGTTCGTCCTTTATATTGTTGGTGTACGCAAGTTTTACAATAAATCCTTGCTATAAACGACTGGACTTCTTTGTGCCGGAGACGGTGACAGCATCCTCTACAAATGTTATTTGTTTTGTTGACAACCTCTTCTTTTCGTAATTATGTAAACTGTGGCTTCTCAAACGCCCCCAGCTGACTATGTCGAGTATGTGTACGTAAGTCCTACAAACTAAGACCAACTTACTAGGACGGGAGTACTCCGGTGAGCCACAGTGCGACTCTGTAGCCACATCACAGAAAGTTATTTGAGATAGTTTTTCTTGACATATTTGGCGATGCCTCACTCCTGTCATTTCATTTATTTGCTGTCCTTCTCTATGTGCATTAACTCCTGTACTATGTAGGACCTGTACCTGTACAATTAGACCAATAAAATACACTTTTAAATGTCTAGCTAGCCTCATACAAGAAACATGTTTTTTTTCGGCGTAAAATATCGTACGGAACCATTCATGTGCTAGTCCGACTGGCACTTGGCTGGTTTGTATAATTACATACTACTAAATACTTCTCATTTACATAGCAATTCTTGTATTCACTTACTTACTAGATTAGTTAGACAAAGTTAGTTAGTAGATCGAACAGTCGTACAAGCTACCACTTCTGAGCTAGATAGCAATATCGAGTGACGTCATTTTTCTGAATACCGGTGTTCACAGCCTCCACTTACTAACCTCCGTTAGAATATTAATTTATTGTCAGTTCTGAACTAACGGTACACCTGCGAATTTCGTCCTACTTGAAAGACAGGACATCGTTATGAAGTTACGAATATCTACACTTTTTGGGTTCGAGGACCTGCACAGTCCTATTCAAAAAACTAAATTATTGTAAAAGTACCTATTCACATTATTATAGTAAATATTCTTTAAAATATGGTCTCAGTTAAAGAGATAAAATACACTCGCTGTCTCAATTATAGAGGTAATTATGACGATAAAAGCGAAAGAACGAATCCTAGATATAGTGGTTTGTTTTGTCCCACTAACAGAGGTAATTCACTGCTAAAGTGTCGAACCTCAGTATGAGTTCCAGCTATGGAGGTTTCTCACTTGTCCAGGTCCCACTTAACCAAGTTTTAGTGTAGTTCTTTTTTTTTAATTCATTCTTTCGATTAAGAATAAGGAGGCTATTTTGAGCTCCCGGATAAATAAACATCGTAATTAATAAGTGATTCCTTAAAAACTATTTTATTATTATTTTTTGTTTATTTCTAAATGCTAATACAAACTTTAAAGCTGATTGTCCACCGCCAGCTAGTTTACATAGTTGAGCCAGTTTTGCATACATGTGCGTCCACCGCGGTCGATCGGCTTATAACTTCGCTACAGGCGGCGTAGCTCGCGCTGTGCTACGGCGTAGCTCGTACTGTGCTATGTCGGAGCTCGCGCTGTGCTACGGCGTAGCTCGCGTTCTACTACGGCGTAGGTCGCAATATTATGGACTAGCTCAAAAAGGTTAGATTTTTCAAATAATATTTTCATTCGTTTCCAGTTTTTTATTTCGTTTAGATAAAGTACGAAGTGCTAACGTAAGGTTTTGGTGTCCTTTTTTCTTCGTTGGTGCCAATAATAGGGTTTATTAACACTTAACACTTTTTAATGATGAGTTGTTCAGTATTTCGGATTTTGGCTCATCGCTAAATAATAATAGCCGGGCAGGTCGATCGAAGGCTTAGCAACGCTTGCCGAGGTCGATCCGTGGATTGGTGACGATCCATTTCAAATCGAAACCCCTGCGCGCCTCGTTGGAAGGCTGTCAAGGACTACCGTGTTATTCAGTAACTGGGTTGTGGAGGTCAGATAGGCAATCTCTCCATGAAAATACTGGTATTCAACTGCATCCGGTTAGTCTGGAAGCCGACACAAATATAGATGGGAAAAGTTTAGGCAGATTGATTGAAGTAGCTTCAATATTTGTGGTAAGTAGGTATTCTTGATGTTACACAAAACAAATTTAAAATTCAAAACATTTATTTTAAAAACCATGTACAGGTACTTTTGAACTGTCAAGGAGTCAGTCAGTCAGAAAATTGAAGCTAGTTGCCCATTCCAAAGCGTAGGTTCCTATGGAGAAGAACGGGCAAGAAACTCCACAGACACTCTTTTCAATCAACATTATAATTATTACAAAATTTTAAATACAAAATTCATGTCGAATCTTGGCATAATAATCAACATGTTGGGACAATGTCCCAACCCGTGCAAGTTAATTGTCTAAATAAAAAATAAATAATTCAAAAAGATTTAAAAACAACAATAATCTAACTATTTCCTATGGGGGATAAGCAATATTACATTATGTTCGTATTCTTCTCCGCAAATTGTAAAAGGACGCGCCAAAAGGTTAGGATATTGCAAATAGTTACCGATTTAACTTATTAAATGATTATCATCACGCTATACATTTATGGAGCTAAGCAAATCAACCATGGAATATTTTAGAACGGCTGTTTTAGCGAACTCAAACTCAAATAATTTATTTCAATAAAATCATTTACAGGCACTTTTGAATTGTCAAGGAGGAGGTCAGTCAGAAATATGAAGCTAATTGCCCATTCCAAAACGTAGTAGGTACCTATGGAGAAGAACCGGCAAGAAACTCCACGGACACTCTTTTAAATAAAAAAATTGATACAAAATATTGGTGGTACATGTGAGAAACATGTAGAAAGACGTGCACGTTAAAAGCGTCCGTAATAAAAAGATAAAAGCAAAGAACCATTAAACAATTTAAAATATATTAAAATAAGCCATGGCAGCTAAAAGATGACCAGGCCCGACTGACGGCGCCCGTTTACGAACATGACTCATGGATCATCACCATTCAGCTCAACCATTTTGAAGGAAGCTAAATGATCCAACACACGCGCCACCATCAGCGAGACATCTGAGTGAGCATGACATACTGTCAGCCACCAGGGCACATTCAAGTCAATGAAAGACGTACCCAGTAAATGGTAGTTTTATAGAGGCAATTATTCAATATTAAGAATAATAATACAAATCATTTTAAAACAGTGACGGAGAAGTTTCGAAACGAATATACGAAAACTACCTTTTGGAAGGGGCGACTAGAATCAATTCTATTTTTTGTAAATTTTGACGTTTAAAAGTGCCTTTTTGTGCCTGATTGAAATAAATTATTTGATTTTGACTTTGACTTTTGTTCCCAACTATTGATATTTGTTTGTGATTCTTTTGTTTAATATCAACAGTTCACAGAGGCCGACACTGAAGGCTGAAGGCTGCCAGTGTCCACCTCAGGACAAGCTGCTTCTCACACGGACAACTGTACGTCGCTTGCTTCCGCGTCACTGTCCTGACTCTCTGTATATTTTGTCTGCTGAGAACAAAACCACATAACAACTTTTTTACAAAAAAAAAAAAACAACCGACTTCCAAAAAAAACAAAAAAATAACTTATAAAAATGGGACCAATCGGAAAGTATATCCTTTCAAATAAAAAAATAATTTTCAAAATCGGTTCATAAATGACGGAGATATGAGGTAACATACAATAAAAAAAAATACAACCGAATTAATAACCTCCTCCTTTTTGGGAAGTCGGTTAAAAAGTACGTAGTATACAGGGAAGTTTTATGAAAGTGTGGCTGTTATGTGCTATGTTGTGTGTTATGCAGTATGTTGTGGTGTCTTACGACTTCCACGTGAATGAAGTCACGGTCAGAAGCTAGCTCTCAATAATACGTCAGGATTGTTATTCAAACTACATTCAAAGTGGCAGCAAGCTCCGTCTGCGCTGCATTCATTTGAGTATGTTGAAGGAGTACATCATGGCCGGCATGACTCAACCGTTGAAGGTGCTCACTTTGTGCCCGCCTGACTAAATACTGCTCACAGAAGTGACAGAAGAAACGCTCCTGCAACGATTGTGTCATGTCAGCCTATTTAATGCCAAACATCACCGACGTCCCTAAGTTTTTGTTCCGTTTCTGTTGAGACGATGTATGGAAACTGAGAGTTGTGTTCCCACCACACACATTTTTTTTGTCCACATCCATCTTGCTGCTGTTACTGAATATTTCAGCCACCTTCAGTAACTTGAGGAGCAATCTCTTCATAGATGTGCTGATCAATTTCCGCGATCTCCTGATCACACTCTCTTCGGAAGAGCATGTTCAGGTAGAACGGTTCATGATGCTGAAACATATGTATGAATGTTAGACTTTCTATGAGGTCGGCTCATTGTACATACTCGCTCCATTGGCTACGATGTGTTTTGATACATTCAACGTAAACACAAATCTAATGATGATTCTTTTAGTATTTGATCACAAGCGCTGCAATAAATCATGTACTTGATGGAGCCAAACGCATGTAACCTTAGAGGCATGCAACCTCAGAGGCAGGTAACTTCAGAGCCATGCAGCTTCAGAGGCATGCAACCTCAGAAGCATGCTACCTCAGAGGCATGCAACCTTCAAAGCATGCAACCTCGGCGATATAGGATAAGTACTTCCTGAACTGACTCACTCAACGAACACGCAGTCCACTGCTGGACATAGGCCTCTCCACATCTGCGCCACACCACCCACTACACCAGGCACATGGTTCTTTGTCATTCATTTCATACCAGAATTGTAGTTGAATAAACAAAAATTGCAACAAGGCTTTGTGCCCAGCTTTTGTGCCCGGTTGATGGCAATAGGCTCGCCCCCTTATTACATCGGACTTAAAAACATAACTGGCGAAAAGTGGGTGTACTATAGGTACACCTCTACCTGACCTGCTGAACTGGGCCTATTTGGCGCAGCCGTGAGGCACACAATAGGTACTGTTTTAAGCTTTCTGTTTTTTTTTTTTTTTTTTTTTTGTTTTTGTGTGAATATTGTGTGCCTTGATCTGAGTCAAATAAATTTATTTTCTTTCTTTCTTTCTTTCTTTAACCCTTCGGGGAACAGGCGTGATGTTACGGATATGTAAACAAAAATTAAGACTTACGGAAGTATTCAATTCCATTGTTTCTACTCGCGGCGATTTGCAGTGGCAACATTTTTTGACCCATAATAAATAAATCACCAGTATTATTGCACACATTCCTATCACGGATGGTATCACGTATATTAAAACGTGTTGTGAAGATTGCTGATCAGTATTTTCTAAAAAAAAAGTAACTTTTTTACAATTTCACTGAAAACATCTAGATCTAACATAATTCTTCTAATAGTTCAGTCAAGTGCACGTCCATAGAGCTGTTAGTTTTCATAGTTCAAGTGGTACTTGTGACGTGACGCGCGGTGGACCGTACCACAAATGAATATTTATAGACCACCTGGACCTGGTTAATGTGCTTGTTACTCAATAGGGTGTAAGACTGGATTATTTTAATTAATTCTTTCGAAACCTAGCTATTAATTACGCCAAAATTGTATAATCATTATTTTAAAATATCTCAAAAAATGGCGAAGTTGGATGCGTTTTAAAGTCTATGCTAGACAGAGACAGCACTACTCCGATCTGACGTCACAACTCAAGAACGCCATAGTAACTTCGCACCATTCCAATGATCGTTTTACGTGACCCTTGTTATCAGAATAATTTCAAAAGCATTGTAACTTCTGAATTTTTCCAAGTCATCCTTTTAGGGTTCCGTACCTAAAGGGTGTCAACGGGACCCTATTACTAAGGCTTCGCTACCCGTCCGTCTGTCACAGGGCTATATCTTTGGAACCGTTACACAGGCTGGCATTGCAGTTATAATTACAAGATTACTGGTTAATGCTCTCAATCCCGTGAAAGGATATATAGGACACGTAATGTCCCTAATTATAAGGGATAGGTTATGCTACACACCAGCAATATACTGCTGAAATACATTTCTATCTGTCTGTAACGGTGAGGCAAACTATACGAGAACAGCTCGTTCACACCACCAGAATAAGAGTCAGTCAGTAAGGATGATTTCAAAGATAATAGCATCAATTGCTGAATATTTGTGAGTCGTTTGTTGAAGAATTGGACGTAAAGGTATTATTAGGATTAATAGATTCTACATCAGTACCTACCAGCATTCTCTGTTGTTGTGTTCATCTTAGTGTCAGTAGCTTTTAGGGGACCTGCAATACACAATATTTGTCGGTTACACTTTTGGATCATCTTAAGAGGGAACAGAGCCTGCGATTCTCCATACACATGTATTACCCTTTTTTCTTCCTGAATAATGCCTCTAGAGCAATCATTTTTTTTCATAAAATCAAGGTCTGCTGAAGACACGTCCCTGTTATTTCCTTTTTTTCAGCAACTTATTGGTAATGAAAATATGACCGTCCAAAAATTAAAAAATAGCCCCATTTTTACCGCCGTGATTAGAGGACTACCAGACAAATTCGAAAAGTTTTTAACATAAAAGAAAATGATAGGAACCTAGAAATACTCTTTCTTAAAATTTTTATGTGAATAATAATTAAATCAGTACCTACCATTCTCTGTTGTTGTGTTCATCTTTATGTCAGTAGCTTTTGGGGGACCTGCAATAGACAATATTTGTAGGTTACACTTTTGGATCATCTTAACGGCATTACAGCAAAGGGATCGGCAGTGTCATTCAGTTTCCTAGAATTGTAGCAGATACAGAGCTACTCATTTTTTTTTTTTTTTTATGGTACCTAAATTAAGTTGGGTTTTGAAAAGAGATGCACGATGACACAACGCTTGTAATTAATTGCAAAATATGAAGCAATTATCTATTTACTCATAAATGAGTTGAGTAATCGAAAAAAGATACAATCAAATTCTGAATACAAATAAGACAACTAATACCATTATTGATATTAATTTTAAGAACTTTTTTTTTTCAGTGTCTGGAATAGTCAAGTTCTGTGGAATAAAAAAACAAGCCTATTTGTACTACTAATCTTGTCAGCACCTTTAGACATGCTCACTATGTATGCGTTTGTTTGACGTCAATTATCAGGTATTTAATAACAGAAATAACTGAATGACGAAGATTATAGATAGAATTCAGTTTGTTAGGTTAAACAAAGGTCATAAGTACTCTTGAAATTAACTTTTATGTACTAAGGGGCCAACTCGAAAATGAAAACAAAAAAAATACCGTTTCATACAAAAGTGCAATATTAATACGATCAAAATGTATTCAGCAGATTTTTACGTAATTATTTCAGAGCTGGTTTTGAAGTATAACTTATTCATTTTCATGATTAGTCAAGTGAAGTCCTATGAAGTATGTCCTTCGTTTAACCTAACACACTAGGCATATTTATAAAGAAGCTTACCGTCACATTTGTTTATCAGATCCACTACCAGTACACAGTCGTATTTTACGGAAGAAAGATCATCTGTAAGAAAATAACATCAATGAATAGCTGCCTTCATTTTCACAGCATAAATATAAGATGTTCCTGCTGATGACTTTCACTAAATAGTTTACTGGAAATGGTTCTAGGCTCTCATTATCTTAATAATATGACATTCATTCATTTAATAGAATTGCAATTCATTGTTCAGTTGCATATTCATTATTTTCGAGACCCATCAGCTATGTGACGAACACAACTTTTTTGATATATATATAAGTTACCTTCCTGTACATCGCTTAGATATTAATGTTCCAAATGACACCTACAATGACTGATGATTTTCATTATAACAATTTACTGAATAATGTCGCACAAACTCACAGCTAAAAGCTTCACAACATTCTCTTACATTGGAATTCCTTATTTAGTGTCTCGTTCTCCATTTTCGAGATCTTCCTCCCTATAGCTACAAGCAGTGTTGAACACAAGATCTTAGATGTATGTAAAATAAGTTTAATTTTTAATTCAGCGGGGTTAAAAACTTCTCCGACCCAATAATATTCTTCGTTTTTTCTCGGGCCATAACGCACTGTAGATTTCATCGCTTTGAAATTTTTTTCATCTGAAACGCATTAAAAGTAAAATTACACTTTACACCTTGAAATAATTGTACAAAATTAATCGAAGACAAAAGTGGATAATACTCTAGTACAGTCTAAACCAGGGGCCATCAGGGGCCTGAAAAACTTAAGTAATTTCTTTGAGGGTCAGAGTAAAAAAAACTGCATATTGTGTTTATGTGGCAATTTGCCTTCAAACGCTTCAAAGTCTAAAATGGTACAATTATAAGACGTGAAAACTGTGCAAACTGCTTAGTAAGTAAAGTTCACAATGTGCATGAACGTTATACTAGCATCATACGGGTCAAAATACTCAAGAAAACTTCGTTGAAAATAAACGAAATCACAATTAAAATAGAGTACAGAATATCTGCAAGGGATTATTCCCTGTGGCGTGTGTTCGCGCGTTTTCACTCACAACTTGACTGCAAGACCATCCTCGAGCATACTAGAGCATTTTAGCGCTTAGTGGGTGCAGACCGTAAGGGTCACGCGACGACGAGTGTTCAATTTTGACCAATTGCATCCGAAAGAGTAGCTGGGAGCAGTTTCAGTAGTGCAGCTACTGTATTTAAATCTAACTCCATTGCTTGAATACATTAGAATTGGTATCGTTCGAGGGGCTCTTAACAGTCGAGCAGACTAGTAACTACATGCGACTTGTGACTTGATGCGGGAACCGCTGACTGCCACACAAGTTATTCTGCTCGTAGTTGAAGGCAGGAGATAACGCGCTACCGTGTCTAATATCGAGCGTTGCAAGCCAAACAGTCTGCTGCGGGTGGGAAGCGACGCGGCCGCCCGTGCTAAATCTGGGATTCGTATATATATAGTCGTAAGATACCACAATATATTACAGACATAACAGCCACATTTTATAAAACTTCCCTGTATACTACGTACGTTTGTAGTTTTGTTTTCAGCAGACAAAATATGCCGAGAGTAAGGACTGGTGACGCGGGAGTAAGCGACGTACAGTTCACCGTGTGAGAAGCACTAAGGTCCTAAGGTAGGCTTTAATGTCTGCCCCTGTGATTTGTTGATAATCATCGCAAAGCCTACACTCACAGGGAACTGCAGGCGCTTAAACTGTTAATGGGTAATTGTGGGGAATTAGTGGTATACGCGGTATAAACACTGTCTCACTAACGCCATAACCTGTTAGAATTTCCGCATCGATGATATTTCGCTGCAAAGACACGACTTTGAGCCTATTTCCGTTACACAGCTTCGGCGGAGTGATCGGGACACCGACCTCAGGCTGGATGATGTGCACCGGAATTCCACTTGCCGTTAGCGAATTCAGAAATACTACGGGGTGATGTGAGGCATCATCTTGCTCCGCAACAGTGTTAATGGTTCAAATCAATTCGCTCCTTTCAATTTGCGAGAGAACACTTGTAGTTGATAGCTGCAGCTTGATATTTTTGGGTGTTAAAATGGCCCGTTCACATATTCAAGAATTCTCTTGGTACGGTATTCAACTGATGTCCGCATACACCACACGAATCAGATTTTGTAAACTGAGAACTATGAGTCTCTAGTAGGGTCACCTGGCCGCTCTCCTCTGGTAGAGTGTCTTTACCAAATTTTAGAAGAACATCAAATAATTCTTGAACATCTGAATTCCCGCCAAGCTGAGCTCGCGTGTTGATGATCAAGCGCAGTCAATGAACTTGCGACCATATAGTCGACCTTTTCAACGAAATATTCGCTTCGTCAGCTCTACGTCAGTTCCTCGCGTACAGGCAGTGTTTGCCGGAAATCGCTACTAAATAGAACTGTGACACCACCATCAGTTTCCACTGCTTTCCTCTTTGCCATAATGCATTCATCCCATACGCAATATCTTCTCGTCCGTCTTACCACAGTGTCTCAAGACGAAAATCTTTGATCAGTGCGTGTTGCCAGTGATGACCTATGGCACTGAAACGTGGTCGCTCACAATGGGCCTTATCAGAAGGCTAAAAGTCACCCAAAGGGCAATGGAGAGGGCTATGCTTGGAGTTTCCCTACGTGATCGAATCAGAAATGAAGAGACCCGCAGGAGAACCAAGGTAACCGACATAGCTCGAAGAATTGCCAAACTTAAGTGGTAACAGGCAGGGCACATTGCTCGCAGAACAGATGGCCGATGGGGCAGAAAGGTTCTGGAGTGGCGACCGCGTACCGGAAGACGTAGCGTTGGAAGGCGTCCCACAAGATGGACCGATGATCTTGCAAAGGCCGCAGGAATCCGCTGGATGCGGGAGGCACAGAATCGGTCGAAGTGGCGTTGCTTGGGGTAGGCCTATGTCCAGCAGTGGACGTCTTTCGACTGAAATGATGATGATGATGATGATGAAGATTCATCCCATACTATTAAAGCGCACGCCACCCTTGTCACTTTTGAGTGACATCCCAGAAACAGGCGTTTCGTTGCTCTCCAAATCCATGGGCATCTTGAACATGGCGTGCGCTGTTATGCCACCAGGAAGCAGTGATTTCAGAAGACGCTACCGCGATTGCAATTTGGCATTGCCTCCGGACCTCTGCAAGGATACCAGTGGTAATAAATATTTTTCCTGATCCACCAGGAGTATCCAAGAAAAACATTTTTACCTGACTGAGCCCAACGCTTTGGAGAATGGTGTTAAAAATATCCCTTATATCCTTTGCTCTAAGATACGTGGTCATCGTGGAAGATGGTACTCATTGCGTCGGCAGCGTATTCCCAATTGCCACGGTCTTGATGCGGTGCTAATGATCCTCGATAAGTGGATTGCTACCGATGGAAATGACCACGTATTGAAGTGAATTAAGAGAACTGCTTAGAACGCATTCATCATTTTGTTCAATGTCACCTTCAGTAGTACGCCGCTAAGTTCGTAAACAGTCTTCGGATAGATGATGCCAATATTTCTCCCACAACAGAACTGGGTCTGCGATTCCACAAAATACTAAAACGATGGCAAACAAATGTCGCAGACGACTGGGACTGTGGCTGACGCTGGCCTCCGCCAGAGTGTCATCGCAGTGTTGGTCACCGTCAAAAAGGTGACGTGCTACCCAGGCTGCGCGGAATATGATATACTCTGCACCATCAACTGTCCTCAGGAACGCTAACGACCTTGGATCCCGTATTGTGTGAAGTAATAACCACACATAATTAAAAAAATAAATGATAGTTTTTTTTTTTTTGTCCATTTTTATAAGCGTAAAATCTGGTTAATAATGCTAGGTAAACACGTAGCGATTTTAGTTGCGCGACTTCAAAATTTCACGTCCACACGCAGATTTTAAAATCGCTCGGACAAATCTATAGCAATTTCCCATTGCGTAGTTTTCCTTTTCCAGTGAATTAATACGTTCTCCAAACAAGTATATACATATTAGTATTACAAATTGAAAAAAAAGAATCAAATAGCAATAGTTAATGAAAAAAAAAAAAAAAACAAATTACGAATAGTTGGGAATCGAACTTACAGCCACAGGTTTGTTAAGCAATCGTCGAACCGCTTATTTACTTTGTCGAAACTTAGCTAAAATAGCCGTTCTTATATATTTTCATGATTGACTGCTTAGCTCCATAAAGGTGATGATAATCATTTAAAAAGTTAAATTGGTAACTATCTGCAATATCCTTTGGTGTGTCTTTTTACAAGAATCGTTCCCAGACATCGTAGCAATTATTTTATGTAACATATGTAACATATTATTCAATGTACAGTTTTGACTTCGCTACAGGAATAAACACAACCTTGCTGGACATCGCACACGTCTCCACAGAGTAGACAACTCGTTCATGGGTCAATGTATACGCTTTTACAACAAACTTCCCATTGACATTCGAAACTTACCCATTAAACGATTTAAAAGCTGTATTGTATTAAAACCAAACTTTGTAAAAAAGGGTACTATAAAATTTCAGATTATTTAGAAGATAAAAAAGCGTGAGATTGAGCGGCTCGCTCTGCTAAGCCTTGTGATAAAACCATAATATTATATTTGACATTTTAATTATTATGTAAAATCAATCAATTCATGATTATTATTTCTTACACATCTGTGACTAAGAGAGAAGGTTCCGTCTAGTTTGAGGAAGAAAGTTAGAAACTTGAAGTTTACCCGTATTATAGGTAACATTGATCCCAGTTACACTCGGAGATCGGTTTTTCCAATGTATGCGAAGTCCGAACCAAACATCCCTGCGATAACTAAACTTCCACGGGAACTGGGACACTGCAAATGGTTCTATTGCAGTCCCTGATTCTTCGTTATCTAAAAACAACGAGAAGCTTAGTTATATGACATATTCAAATGTAAACGCACTCAAATTGAATAGAATTCAGCTCTGTAAGAAGAAACAATTTGGATCAGACTAATAGAGAGATATTTCTCGACGGCATGTGAAGCCAACTCAGAGGCCCATTGGCGGCATAAAAACTGTGACATCATGTTTGTCACTAACCACACGAAAAAGAAGAAGAAGACAGACTACAGTATACCGTACGCAGAATACGTGCTTGGGCACGGAGTTATGGATACCACACTGTTAACCCTCAGCATGCCTGGTAGGGTCTGTCAGACCCACATCTGCACTGCACTGTTGTTATTAATTAAAATCGCTATACGCCCTCCGCTAGCAAGCTCAGACCGTAGCACGCTCCCGTAGAAGGTAGTAGAATATCTAAGTAATTTATGTTATAAGAATAACGAAGTCTATTTCTTTGTTAAAAAACGCTAACTGAGTATAAGTAGAAACATAAATAAGTGTTATTGATTTGTAATATTTTTTAATTTTTACTCTTAATATACACTCCTAGTAAAAACATTAGTAAATTATAATAACCTATTTATTAAAAATTATATTAAAAAGAACAAGTTAAAAATCCGGGTCTGACAGACCCACCAGTCATACCGTCTAACTTTTTTGCCACCAGGCGAGCTTAAGGTTAAAGTAAACTATTTAGTATACTAATTAAGTGCAGAAGTAAAATTTGTTAAGATTCTTAATCTGAAATTGTTATGAATTTTTCTCCAGTATCACATAACATAACACAATAAGATCACGCTCTATTCACAACAGGGTAAGGCAAAGGTAAGGTAAGATGTGTATCTTCCCATACCTAGTACACCCACATTTCGCCAGTCATGTGTCAGTTCCATGGAATAGCGCAAACCTATTGCCACCAACAGAAATTCCACATGGAAAATCTCAATAAAATTTTCCCAACGTGAGGTTGAACCCAGGAACCCTTGTTCAGAAGTCGCGGACAATCACATATTACAAACACAAACCGTCAAATTACCGTCTTATTTGACATAGGTATAATAAAATTCATTACGTTCAAATTCAAAAGTCTTTTATTCAAACTAGGCTGAGAATCAGCACTTTTCGAACGTCAAAATTACATAAGACAGTCCCCCAAAACGCCCACCCGTCACCACTTCCTAGTGCTTTAGCTGGGAAGAAGAAGTGGCGCAACAAACTCACCAGCAGCATAGCTGTCTGTTCAGTTAGAAAAAAAATATTCTATATAATAGTATGCAAAATAATTTACATTACGCAACACAAAACATAATTTAAATTATAAAATTAATAGCCATATGACAGCTAGCACACGCCAATATACCAACCGAAAACATCTAGAACTATACTCAGGCAGAAATAAAAATAACTAAACGAAAACAATATCTAAATAAAAACCTCCAGGCATAAAGGGCGTGCCCGCTTACATATAGCTGTTGCCGATGTCAATGCATTGAAATAAGGAAAGCATACTTACAAAAATCTCGAAATTTATAAACGGCTACGTCCGCAGCCAAACTAATATAAAGCGTAGCGATAACTAAGCCAATTATTCTGTTCATCTTGGTGTAAATGAAATAACACAAATAAAATTTTAATTATAAGCTAGATATTTTGATATCAAGTTAAAATTTTAACTAACTTTAAAGTTATACGTAAATACGTGCCTCTGCAACTACAAAAAAAACAGAAATAAACAATTGGTTCGTGGTCGCTATATAATCCTCCTTGTTCAGTAACTTCCTCATGGTATAAGTCATCCCACAGTAAATGCTAAGCGCTAGCGATAATAAATTATGGTTGGAGGATATAGTGTCCTCCTGTCTGCTAATAACAACATACTGCGAATACCACTCCTTGTAGAGATATATTCAATAACTTCATTATAGCTGGCATTTGGACATAAAATAATAATAAATTGTGTTTAAGGGCTGAACTAATGTGGATCGCCCGGAGGAAACGGTGGAGCATACGGTGGAGGTCTGCTCGGCTTGGGCAGAGCATCGCCGTGTCCTCGTGGAGGCGATCGGTGGCGGGGATCTGTCGCGTCCGGCCCTGGTCCAGGCCATGGTCCGGAGCGAAAGGGCATGGGAGGCCATCACTTCCTTCTGCGAAGCAGTAATGCTCGCGAAGGAGGAGGCAGAACGCGTGAGGGAGAGGCAAATTTCGCGCCCTCACGCCCCTAGTCGCCGCAGGAGACGCCCTGGGCGTCGGGAATCGCAGGCCGATTCCCGGCCACCGTAGGCGCGGGCTTGTGAACGGTGAGCAATGGGTAGCTCGCGGTCCGATAAGGACCAGGCCCGGGTCGACGGCGCGTTGTGTTCTACGCGCGCCTCAAAGAGATGTCAGCAAGTGAAGGGGTCCGATAGGACCGATGCCTGCCGGGGTGGCGGGAAAGTCCGAAAGGGATACCGTGGCCCCAGGCAACGTACAGGCAACGGAAGGAACACGGGTGGGTTTTAGTCAGTAAGAGTCTGACACGCCCTCCTGCTCCACCCAGAGCGGGAAAAGTTATTTGATAATTTCCCATCCAAAAAAAAAGGGCTGAACTAATGCAATTTATTTAACTCTACATTGTATTAGTTCAACCCTTAAACACAATGTATTATTAGAACATTCTCACCTCTCAACGTAATCCTCTAATCGCCATAATACCCACTGGTAGAGATGGATAGTCTTTTCATTGCCAGGAACGAGAACTACATACTTAGGTACAAATGACTATTTATAGTGAATGACGATTTATAGCGAAGCCAAACATATCTTGATAAGGTATTTTTGTTCAACATGCTATGGTGCGGCCCTAACTGTTGGGCTAAATAATATTAGGTCTTTACCTATGAAATTGCCGTTCTGCAGTACTGGCCATTTCAAATCAAAATAATTTTTGTTTGGCTAAGAATTCTAATATCAAATTAATTTTATTTTAAAAACATGGTTTTTTTTTTCCAAAAGTAGTCATTTGTTTATTGATTAGTGTTACATTTTCATCGCATTTCAATCTTTCTCGTCATCATGGATACGTTAAAAATTCGAGTAATTATGGAATATGAGTACCGTCGTGGCAGCAACGGCCGCGTTGCTGCCACGACGGTACTCATCAAGTGGCACGCAACATCAACGACGTTTACGGAGCTAACACTACGAACCAACGCACCACCTGTTATTGGTTTGCTCGCTTCCGTTCTGGAAATTTCGACCTGAAAAATGAACCTCGCGGTCGTCCGAAGACTTTGGTCGACAATGACGAATTAAAGGCGATTGTGGAAGCTGATGATACACAATCTACGGCTGAATTAGCAGCAGCTTTCGACGTTAGCGTCAAAACAATATTGGTCCATTTGCGTCAAATTGGCAAGGTAAAAAAGCTTGACAAATGGGTGCCCCACGAACTCAATGATCGCCAGCGCGAAGTACGCGTCGATACGTACCTTGCACTGCTCAACAGACACACAAATGAAGGAATTTTGAACCGATATGATAACCGCAAGCGCTCAGCAAGTTGGTTGGATCCTGGTTCAGTACCTAAACAATGCCCTAAACGAAAACTTACCCCTAGAAAAGTGATGGTCACTGCTTGGTGGTCTAGCGCCGGTGTGATTCATCACAGCTTCTTACCAAATGGGGTGAGCATTACTGCAGATGTGTACTGTGAAGAACTGAACACAATGATGGAGAAGCTGGCACATCTCCAACCAGCATTGGTCAATCGCTCGTCTCCGCTGCTCCTCCACGACAACGCGCGACCGCATACTGCACAGCAGACCGTCTCCAAGTTGCAAGAACTGGGGTTGGAAGCTCTCCGTCATCCGCCCTACTCACCAGACCTTGCACCTACAGACTACTACTTTTTCCAGAATTTGGATAACTTCTTGGCGGGAAAAAAATTCAATACCCGAGAGGCAGTACAAAATGCCTTTGAAGAATTTGTTGCCTCCCGTCCAGCTGATTTCTTTAAGAAGGACATCAATAAACTGCCGTGTTGGCAAAGATGCATTGATTGCATGGGTGATTACTTCGATTAATACAAATAAAAAATACATGAAATAAATTCGTTTAAATTTTGTCATACAAAACGGCAATTTCATAGGTAAAGACCTATTATTATTGTTGCTTAATTAGATGCGTTACGCAACAATTTGTCAATTTTGTTGTTTCCCTTATTTGAAACAGGAAAGAATTTTATGTTATTTACCAAATGGAGCAAAGCACAATTGAATTTAAATTAACTATCATTTATTGGGCTCAAAATAGGTTGTACAAGGAAACTGTGTTGAATAAATTAACTGTTATGACTACAATAATAATATAGCTCTGAACTGCATAATATTGATGAATCTTAGGTACTCAAACCCTTGAACTTTTTTAAAATTTAATTTGATTAAAGGGCGTTGTATCTTAGCGACCACATCGTTTTGTACAGGAAAATACAAAAATATTAACAATTATTATAAGTATTTTAATATTTTTGTTAATGTAAAATTGTAATTTATAATGTTTTTATTGATTAATTTTGTAATGTTTATCTAATTGTAATCTTTTAATTAATTCTTAATTTTTCTAACATAATATTTTTAATTTCACATGTATGCATATGGACTGGTTCTGAAAAAAAATTAATGTATATATTAATTACATTCTACCTTATTACTAAGTTCGTACAGTTGTATAGCTTTATCGGAGACTGGTCAATGATAAACAAAACAAAACAGTGTTGACTAGATCCGAGCCCAGCTTAAATATTTAGGAATAAACTGTAACAAAATTAATTAATTATTTAAACCTTTTTATGGACAATACTGTCCCGCCGCTGTTTAGCCCGCAACTTCACCCGCTTGGAGGTCAGAAATTATCCCACAGGAATGTACAAACTACCATGATAAAAAACCTGGCAATACGTTCACTTGGGTATCCTATATTTTAATCCAGGTCATGGTCTATCCGCGTGCCTAATTTCAGCTAAATCAGTTTTGCCATATGGCATGATAAGGTAACAAATAGACAGCCAGGCAGACAGAGGTACTTTCGCATTTAAGAATAACGTTAGAGTATGGAGTGGTATATCTCGCAGTCAGCGGATTCCTACGCACTTTCTAGTTACCTATATGTAAGCGGGCACGCCCTTTATGCCTGGAGGCTTTTATTTAGATATTGTTTACGTTTAGTTATTTTTATTTCTGCCTGAGTACAGTTCTCGATGTTTTTGGTTGGTATATTGGCGCGTGCTAGCTGTCATATGGCTATTAATTTATAATTAAAATTATGTTTTGTGTTGCGTAATGTAAATTATTTTGCATGCTATTATATAGAATCAATTTTTTCTAACTGAACAGACAGCTGTGCTGCTGGTGAGTTTATTGCGCCACTTCTTCTTCCCAGCTAAAGCACTAGGAATTGGTGAAGGGTGGGCGTTTTGGTGGACTGTCTTATGTAATTTTGACGTTCGAAAAGTGCTGTTTCTCAGTTTGAATAAATGACTTTTGAATTTGAATTTGAATTTGCCTACTGCCGCATTGGTCCAACGGTCGCAAGTGTGACTGCTGAGATGTCCTAAGTTAGATTCCCACGTCGGAAAAATGTTATTGGAATTTTTCATCAGGAATTTCTCAGTAGCATTGTCTCACGCCGGGATTTCTGCCTGGTAGATGACAATAGCCCCCACCCCCTATCGGGGGCTAAACCTCGGAGTTTGTCGGCTGCTTAGCTGGACTTTCCTGTGGAAGCCTCAATAAATGAAGGGCTTACAAACTAAGCGACTGCACGCTAAGGGCCTACAGCAAGGGATAGGCTGGATCGCATTGTCCTTACACCTAGTATATATGCCCATCTCTTTTACTGACACGGGATTTACATCTATTGTACACTTCTCGAACTTATTGCCTAAGCAATAAGATCGAAAAGTGGTTAACCACCAGTGTTCGCAATGGTACGTTTCTTGAGCGAGAAAATAGTCCATAGCTAGTCGCTTCTTTGTTGGCAGTGAGATAGGTGCCTATAATGCGATCAAAACAATATTCTAATGATATATTTCGGTGTGACTAATTTGTTTACGTGTTTTTTTATTTTAATTTTATTTATTTATCTTTATTCCAAAAAGGTAAGTAACTTATAAGCTAAGCCCCACAAAACCGTTGCAATGGTTTGACTGTGGGGTCGATGAGTCTCTAGACATACTTAAATGTACTTAAAACTAAATATTATTTCAACTTACACTTATATAAAACTTAAAACATAATATAATTTTAATTTACGTCTAAATCTATTTGTGTTTGTTTCACTCCTTATGTCTGCCGGCAGACTGTTCAAAAGGTATGGTATTCTATTGTTTAGTGTTCTGTCACCAAAGTAATTGGTGATTCTGGTGTGATGTGTACTTAATTATCAGTTATTTATAGTTTTTTTTATGGTTACATCTAAAATAAAATAAAATAAATGAGTTAATAAGGCGAAGCCCTTTTTCAGTTTTCAAATTACAATGTTCCAACAATAAATCAAGTCTTAAACTCAAGGATAAATACAGAATTTTCCTGATATCGCTCGTGCAACCACGAAGCGGGACTGTCCAAGGATGTTTTTTCACATCCGTTTTCAATGGGACATTGGGAAATCATTTTGGAGTAGCGATCGCGAGTCGGAAGGCACACTGTGGGTAGGCCGAGATGAACCGATAACTTGGTAAAGGGAATCCGCTGAATGTGAAAAGCACAGGTCCGGTTAATTTTGCAATGCTGGGGAGGCTTTCGTCCTGATTACTGTGACTCTAACAACCTCAATAATTGTATTTTTTCGGTCCCATCTCGCAGACATGCGCAGGTCTGGAAGAGATTTCTTTAGAAATAAAATGCTTGGTGAATAAAATCTCTTTTGAACCTAACCGAACTTTAATACAAGCAATGGATTACGCAAACTACTTTATAACTTGCAAACCTTAAAAAACCCTGCACTAGTATGGCTTTTCCACTGTAACCACTGACGGTAAAGTGGATTTCTATGGGTAATGCGGTAGTGGGGCGCGTCATTTCAGATTGGACAAGCTATAATGAATCTATCCTAATATTTACCGTTTGTACAGTTTCAAAACAATATGATAATGGGAAAGTATAGAAATACTTGAACTCTGAGGAACGGAATATGCAAACTTTGAAGTTGAATTTTGTATGAAAACATTAGAAATCCCCACGGGTCAGAATCATTTGTACAGGAAAATATATAATTTATAAATATCCTTAAAAATATCAACATTATGGTCACTATATTTTAGAAATAAATCACTCATTCCTGTTAGCCTTTTGTTAGTACATTAGAAGAATTGTAGCAATTCGTACATATCGACTGTTTATTGTTATAATATTAATTAATACCTAATAAAATGTCTAGTTTATTTATATTTTTAGTAATTATAATATTTAAAGCTGACGCTCGGGGCACCAACAATGGTAAGAATTATTTAGCTTACTAATTATCACTATTTAAATAGCCAATTTAGAATTAATGATTTCATAACGCCGGTTATCCGTAAGGGCCCGGGAAAATTCGAGTTAAACTGTCCCGTGTTGAGCTAGATAAGCATGCTATAGTGTATTCTGTACGTATACACCTCTATCTAAAAGAAAAAGTTTTGATAATTTGGCGTCCTGTAATCTTATAGACCCCCAAATAAACCTTAAACTGTCCAATGTTTTATAGAACCGACCAGAGTAGCTCCGACTTATATCGATAATGATTGTTGTGATTGTGATTCTTTAGATGGAGTCCTAGTAAATTACCTACCGTTTGATCATAGCGGTAACTTTTAGGTGTAAAACACCTTTGCAACAAGTTCAGATACAATTTGGACCAATAACAACTGGCAAACTTAATATTATGTATATTCAATAGTACCCTAATTAATAAGTTAAGTGTTTTGGGCCATAATATAGAAGATTTAAATTAATTATAATTATGATCATTTCTTTTCGGTAGTTCACACTCAATTTAATAAAAACTATTTTACAAAAAAAAAAACAACCGACTTCCAAAAAAAACACTTAAAAGAGAAAAATAACTTGAATTTCGGAAGTCGGTGGCAAAAACAATAGTATTTTATTAGATACATATATAGTAAAATATACCTACCGTAATATATATGAAAGCAATTCATAACTATTTCCCTAGGGATATAACTATATCACGGCTTCAACTATGCGAACTGCGAACCATCTTAAAATATAACTATATGGATCTGTATTTTCGTTTTTGCCACCGACTTCCGAAATTCAAGTTATTTTTCTCTTTTAAGTGTTTTTTTTGGAAGTCGGTTGTTTTTTTTTTTGTAAAATAGTTTTTATTTTTCACTTTTTAGTTGTGTTTATACCTACCCCGCACAAATTCATACCAGTCGAATAATGGAAACATAACAAAAGATTTTTCAAAAATTAACGAATCATTTCAAGCGCCCCGCTGCCTGGTGGGGCAAAGAGGAATGCCTAAAAATTTTCAGTGGAATATGCCCCACTAGTTCGACTTGGTGGGGCAGATTCCACTAGTCTAAAATCTTTATGGATTCTGCCCCACTAGGGTTGGCACCTTAGAAATGTGTAGGTAGGTATGCTCGTATTTATTTGTTTGGAAAAGAAAGAAATGTATATATGTTGAGACGTAACATTTCTGTTACTGAGGGCCTGGTTAACGGGGCAATGGGGATTGTCTCTAAGTTTAAATGGCCTGCCTTTCGTCGCGATCAAATAGAATCAGGCGAGTTACCCGATTCAGTTTTTATAAAATTTGATGATGACACTATTGGCACAAAAGTGAAAGACACTGAGGGGTTAGTTGCCATAGCGCCTGTTTCAACAACATATCAGGCAACAAAAGGTTATGGGGATGTTGAACGGAGGATGCTGCCGCTGATCCTTAGTTGGGCGGTAACGGTGCATAAACTTCAGGGCACCACCCTAAACAAAGCCGTGATTAACTTAGGCAAGAAAAATTTTGCTAAAGGCCAAGTTTATGTTGCGCTAAGTCGTGTAAAGATTCTGGATGGTATTGCTCTTTGCGACTTAGAGCCAAACAAATTGCTCAAGAAACCGCATGACGAAAGAGCATTGCGTGAAATGCAACGATTAAGGCAATTGTAAATTTGTATAAAAATATATAATAATTGGCCAGGCCAAAATGATTAAGGCTGCTTTTTTTTTTATTAAGCAGACAGTAGAGTGGATAAGAGCCCACTCTAGTGTCTGCTGAGGAATCAATTCTGGATGTCAACGAGTATGTCTATCTAGGACAAGATAATTATCTTCTAACTCCTGATCGATAAGGAGTTGTACCTTCCATCATCAGCTGAACGGAATATAAGAATACAAGTAACGGTCTAAACGTGCCTATAATATTCAAAGAATTATCCCCTAACCTTCTAACCTTTCACTGTAAGTTCCTATATGTACTGTTCACCGATGAGGAGTTCCATGCGGTATCTTCGAAGACTATAATTAGTTCACCACGGATGGATAGATAGAACCAGCAATTATTTTTGATCTTTAGTACAATATCCAAATCACATTACGTGTACTGTTTGTTTTTGAGGAGTTCCTTCGTTTATCTCCCAAAGTATACATCAAATCTTCACAAAATTAATATGGGACCACCTCAGGAGTATACCCTTACGAATAAAAAAAGAATTTTCAAAATCGGTTGACAATTGGCGGAGAAATCGGTGAACATACATAAAAAAAAAAAAAAATACATACAGTCGAACATATAACCTCCTTTTTTTTTGAAGTCGGTTAAAAAGTGCATCAAATGTTGAGGTCGTAAATAAAAACCTACCATAAATCCACAAACTACCTTACAAAAACAAGTACCTAATAATCATCTGCACTAAAACTAACTAAAAATCAGCACCCACATCAAGCACACTAAAATCCATGAACAAAGACTTTAATAATAGGTTTTTACCTATGAAATTGCCGTTTTGTATGAAAAAATTTAAACGAATTTTTTTCATGTATTTTTTATTTGTATTAATCGAAGTAATCACCCATGCAATCAATGCATCTTTGCCAATGCAGTGGCAGTTTATTGATGCCCTTCTTAAAGAAATCAGCTGGACGGGAGGCAACAAATTCTTCAAAGGCATTTTGTACTGCCTCTCGGGTATTGAATTTTTTTCCCGCCAAGAAGTTATCCAAATTCTGGTAAAAGTAGTAGTCTGTAGGCGGTAAGGTCTGGTGAGTAGGGCGGATGACGGAGAGCTTCCAACCCCAGTTCTTGCAACTTGGAGACCGTCTGCTGTGCAGTATGAGGTCGCGCGTTGTCGTGCAGGAGCAGCGGAGACGAGCGATTGACCAATGCTGGTTGGAGATGTGCTAGCTTCTCCATCATTGTGTTCAGTTCTTCACAGTACACATCTGCAGTAATGCTCACCCCGTTTGGTAAGAAGCTGTGATGAATCACACCGGCGCTAGACCACCAAACAGTGACCATCAGTTTTCTAGGGGTAAGTTTTCGTTTAGGGCATTGTTTAGGTGCTGAACCAGGATCCAACCAACTTGCTGAGCGCTTGCGGTTATCATATCGGTTCAAAATTCCTTCATTTGTGTGTCTGTTGAGCAGTGCAAGGCACGTCTCGACGCGTACTTCGCGCTGGCGATCATTGAGTTCGTGGGGCACCCATTTGTCAAGCTTTTTTACCTTGCCAATTTGACGCAAATGGACCAATATTGTTTTGACGCTAACGTCAAAAGCTGCTGCTAATTCAGCCGAAGATTGATTTAATTCGTCATTGTCGACCAAAGTCTTCGGATGACCGCGAGGTTCATTTTTCAGGTCGGAATTTCCAGAACGGAAGCGAGCAAACCAATAACAGGTGGTGCGTTGGTTTGTAGTGTTAGCTCCGTAAACGTCGTTGATGTTGCGTGCCGCTTGTGCCGCGTTGCTGCCACGACGGTACTCATATGCCATAATTACTCGAATTTTTAACGTATCCATGATGACGAAAAATATTGAAATGCGATGAAAATGTAACACTAATCAATAAACAAATGACTACTTTTGGAAAAAAAATCCATGTTTTTAAAATAAAATTAATTTGAAATTAGAATTCTTACCCAAACAAAAATTATTTTGATTTGAAATGGCCAGTACTGCAGAACGGCAATTTCATAGGTAAAGACCTAATATATTGAAAATGAGTTCTCAAAAGGCATAGTGCGCTAAGTCGCGCGCGCTCAGTTTCCAAATCTTTAGTCGATAGATATTCCAAGAACGAGATCGTATACCCACGCGATTGAATCTCGGAAAAAGGCTCGAGATCTTGCGAGATTGAGATTGCATTCTTTATTTTATGTATATACATAGATAGAGTGCTACAAGGATCTTTTGGGGGCGTTGTTGGTAATCATTAATTGTGAAATTGTTTAATTCTATGTCAATTAAACAATTTCACAATTAATGATTATATATTTGTAGTATTGATAAAACAACAACTTTAGTTTCATAACGTTGTGGCGTTGTAAGCATTTGTGAACCTGTCACAGAAATTAAATTGATAAATGAGCGAAGATAGTTAGGAATGTTCAGATTTTAGCCAAGCGCCAAAACATCCTTGTACCGTTGTAGATAAATATTTTTTTTGTCTCTTTACAGATCCACTGGAAATTACATTACAAATGAAAGTTGTAAACAGTAGTAAAATTATTTGTGACCACAATATTAATGATAAACAAAAAAAGGTATACACGGTTCGCGAAGGAGAAGAGTTCACAATAACTACAAAATATAATAAATTTGTAAATTATTTCTTGTAAGTAATTTTTCTCACCAAACTATACTGCAATAAGAAGCTCTAGGATAATATATTTAAGTGATAATATATATAAGCACATGAGTAAAGAAATTAAAGTATAGAAAACAACGTTAATTATAATATAATACAATGTATTTAGACCTATGTTTTTTTCAATGCTTATTAAGATATTATAATGATATTTTTTTTACAGCTGTAGTAACAACTATACCAATGATTTTTATAAATACAAAAAAGACATTTTTTTTAATGAAAGCACTGTAAGTAATTTAACCAATTATTAATTGCACAATACGCTGCCTATATTTGTGGAATACTGATTTGATGTATATACTGATGTGTAGGAGATCCTTTGAGATTGATTGAATCTGAAACTATTAGGCGCTCTAGACAGAGAAGTGGAAGGAGAGTAGGTAGCGAGGTCATTGTCCTGTAGAGGGACAATACGAGGTTATTAAAAAAAAAAACTGCTGGATGATACCTAGTTCAGGATAGCAGGTACCTATGAGCTGACTACAAAGGTTGCGGGACTGTTAAAAATAATACTTAAAATATAATTTATTTTTGATTTTAGAAACGTTGTTCCTTAGTAAAATTGAATCCTTACAATGCTATAATATAACTCAAACTCAAAGCATTTATTTCAATTAAACCATTTACAGGCACTTTTGAATTGTCAAGAAGTCGGTCAGTCAGAAATATGAAGCTAGTTGCCCATTCCAAAGCGTAGTAGGTACCTATGGAGAAGAACGGGCAAGAAACTCCACGGACACTCTTTTAAATCAAAAAATTGTTACAAAATATTGGTTACATCATTAACGTTGAAATTATACATGTGAGAACAATGTAGAAAGACGTGCACGTTAAAAGCGTCCGTAATAAAAATATAAAAAAACAAAGAACAATTCAAAAATTAAAATAAGCCATGGCAGCTAAGAGATGACCAGTCTCTACTGACGGCGCCCGTTCACGAACATGACGCATGGATTAGCACCATTCAGCTCAACCATTTTGAAGGGAGCTAAATGATCCAACACACGCGCCACCGCCAGCGAGACATTAGAGTAAGCATGACATAATCTCAGCCGCCAGGGCACATTCAAGTCAATAAAAGACATACCCAGTACCTAAATGGTAGCTTTATAGTCGGTACATACGAGTAGTACTCACACATGTGCTATGCAATTATACAATGCTAAGACATTGAATTTATACAATGCAAAGATAGTTTTTAAAATCTTCAGCAGCTCCAACGGTATTTTCAAATGCTAATCAATTAGTTTATGCTTGTGGAGCAGGACCAGCAATGAGCCAAGCATTTTTATCAATTATGTAATCCCCCAACTTATAATATGCCTGCCTACATAGTGTGCGTTTTATACAAGATTTGAATTTCGTCTCATTCAGTTGAAGTATGTGGGGAGGAATTTTATTGTAACATTTTAAACAGTACCCCATGAAAGATGAGTCTACTTTAGCCAGTCTGAAACCTGGTTGAATTAATAGATCCCTATTTCTTGTACAATAATTATATCTATCACCTCTTTTACTAAAAAGATGTAAATTTTTTCTTACGTACATGATGTTTTCATAGATATATTGACAAGGTACCGTCATGATGTTAATGTCCTTAAACAGTTCCCTTAGAGAATCGCGCCTACGGAGATAATATATGGCTCTGATAGCTCTTTTCTGCAGAATAAAAATAGACTCGATGTCTGCAGCCCGTCCCCACAGCAGAATACCATAAGACATGATACTATGAAAATAACTGAAATAGACTAGCCTCGCGGTATCTACATCAGTTAATTGACGGATTTTTCTGACAGCATACGCTGCTGAACTTAGCCGTCCTGCAAGAGATGTTAAATGAGGACCCCATTGTAGCTTTGAGTCGAGCGTGATCCCCAGGAAAACAGTTTTATCGACAAATTCTAGTTTCTCTTGATTCAATACTATCTCACAATTACTACTTTTAACATTTGGTAAAGAAAATTTTATGCACTTAGTTTTTTTTCCATTTAATACTAAATTATTAGCAGTGAACCAATTTTGGACCTGGAGTAGGGCGTTATTTACGTCGTCAAAATTTGTAGCACGTCTATCTACCTTAAAAATTAAGGAAGTATCGTCAGCAAATAACACCATTTGTGGTTGATTTTTTAATAAATGGAGTAGATCGTTAATATACACTAAAAAGAGGAATGGACCCAAAATCGAGCCTTGTGGCACACCCATTTTTACTTTTAAACCTGGTGAATTGATACCGTTTATTTGAACTTGCTGTTGTCTATAATTTAAATAAGATTTTACTAAATTGAGCGCAATTTTTCCAAGTCCGTAATGTTCAAGTTTCAAGAGTAAGGTTTCGTGATCGACGCAATCAAATGCCTTGGAGAGGTCACAAAAAATTCCTATTGCGTCTTGGGCCTCTTCCCACGCGTTAAAAATGTGTCTTAATAAAGTTACACCGGCGTCGGTCGTACAACGTCCTTTGGTGAAACCATACTGTTGATCGTTGAGGATTTTTTTATACTATCAATTACAGCAATAAAACAACCTTTTAATAGTTTAAGGTAGAAAAAGGAATGGGTACTATATGGAAATGTACGGTGTTGGCCAATCGAAATACCCCAGGAATACTTCCCGTGGTCCGTTACAAAGACGCGGACTATGCAGCGCCCTATTGCTATATGAAAATTCACGTGAGACAAACAAGTATGTATGCTAATTATCCTTCCCACTAATATGTATTACAAATATGCTTGTGAGTGTTGATATTTTTTACTTACAGCTGAATGGATTTGAATGTTTAGCACACAGGTAGACCATAATAACATACTGTTTTTTTGTGTTATTTAATTCTAAACTCGCCAAACTTTACGTTTGATGGCGAGAGGCGTTCTGTTACAAAACAATGAACCACCTTACGTACACACATCAGCAGGTCAAGTTACTACAAACCGTCAAATTTTCACATTCGTTTCTGAACTTAACCATTAACATTTAAAGGTTTAAATCATTTTGAATCATCTGTCAGCCTGGCACAATCTGACGTGCTGCCGTCTGTTTATACCAACTACTTATAAAACATAATTATTATTATATATACTGATATGGTTTAATCTTATATAATGCATTTACGAGGTCACCCTATTGTATCGTTAGCTTACCTCGCTTGGTTTTACATATTTATTTCTATCTAAAAACCTCAAGTTACATATATGTTTAATTCCCTTTATTTCCTCCGTAAACGTTTTAGAAAAGTTTGTACAAATTTGTTCTATACAATCTGTTTTCCCTAAATGCCTTAAAATAACATCGCCCAAGCTAGTTTTGTTTCGACCCAACCATATGTTTATATTTGACCATATTTTCCTAAAATCTCCATTACATTTTACAATTTGTCTCTGTCTATATTTGTTCATCACAATGTCTTGTTTTCTTCTTTTTTTATTTGTTTGTATATAGGCACCTTGCAGCTATTTCCTAATAGGTTAATAGTAATTATTTAATCGTGTTTTTGTATGTTGTGCTGTTTTTTGTGTGCACTAAATAAACGATTTATCTATCTATCTATTTCTTGCCATATTTGTTACTTTATTTCTATATTTTGTATAGTCTAATCGCTTGTTCATATTTTTTGGATCCGTTTTCCAAACTCTAAATAAATAATCCCTTTGCAATAACATGTTATATAAATACCTATCTATTTATGGTTGCCTTATTACTTTCTTATCATCTGTGCTAATTTTAATTGTTCTTTCCTTGTAAATGCGGTCAAAAACACTACACATCATCTGATATAATAATACCGGATACGTTATTGTTACTAACTAGCTCTAATCATATTCATCTAGCTTTTGCTTGCTTTTTCTTATCCTTCCTACCTGCGTGAGCGTTTTTCTTACGCTCGCCCTAGCGACGCACCATGTAGATCACACCTTAGATCCCTCCTTAAATCTCATCCTCATAAAACAAGCTACTATTCCTATTCCTTCTCTGTCCATGCAGTAAGGTTGTGGAACTCACTTCCGCCTAGCATTCGTGATTTAAAAACTGTTTCACAATTCAAATTTCGAGTAAAAGAGCATTACCTTTCCTCTCAACTGTGAGTATTTATATACCTATAGTATGTATGTTTATATATTTAAGCTCTATGTATTTATTTAAGTATATATTCATTTATTACTTTATACGTGTAGGTTTATTTCAATATTTTAGTTTTAAGACTTCGCATATTTATATTTTTCTCTTCTTGTTTGTCTACATTTCTTTCTCATTTCTCTTATCGCAGGTCTGCTGGAAGAAATTTCTTAAGAAATAAGCAGTACCTTTGTACTCATAATTATGATTATGTCTTATCTGTATCTATTTTTCTGTGTGTACATAAATAATAAAATAAATAAATAAATAACACTTCGCGCATACTGACTACTGGTCTTGATATTACCACTCACACATCGAGTTTCGCTTCCACTCACACATAAGTTCAGCATTAATCCAATTCCATGATGATGATCGGCGATTCGTGACTCAAGCACATACTTACTTTTGTACATGAAGTAGTTTTCCTAGGATGCAAATGACACTGAGGGCAAAAGCTAGTAGAGTAAAATACCCTGAATTCCCGATCTAAATTAAATAACCCCACAGACTCGCCTCAGACGATCCTCGTGAACAACATGGTACTGCAAGCAGTCCGCACAAACTTGTCGGAGAAGAACTTCGACTTCGCTGCTGAATACCAATACGCAGACGGCGATGTAGTCAACGTCACTTGCGCCAACTTCTTGAATTCATCGCCGCTCACGATGGAATATGAAATGGCAGGAACAATGAGCGGTGAGTTTACAATAGCCTTTCTTCCTCCCTTTCGAAGGAGCTTGATAGAACCTCAAACTAAAAATCATCGCACATTAAGTTCGGCATCGCCAAGGTTATGAATATCGGAATCTCGGAATCGCGAATGGATTTCTCGTATTTTCCAATTAGTTTTTTGTTAATTATCGGAATTTTAAACTTTCGCTTGGTTTACATGGTCTGTTCTGGAGTCCCTGCAGCGATGCTGAGTCTACTAGCGATATATGCAAGTACTGAGCGACAATGACCGTAGAAATTCAGAACCATACCACTAAACGTATTACTGCATCGAGTGGTGAGACAAGGGGACGTTAACTCCACGAAACTGTTCCGGCGATGGCGATGGCGGTGTTCTCGAAGTTGTACGAGAATGCTAGGCTTGGGCAGCCGCGCAATGAGAGCCTCCTGAGGTGTTGGTTCTGGCTCTCTGCTATTAGGCCATTGACCGTTACGATTATCTGTACAATGATTGACAACCTCGTGTGCTAAGTCAAGATACTTGATTTTTTTATTTTTCTCTATTTTCACGAGATTGTCGTCATGAGGGACAGCGATATCAACAATCATTGCACGCCGCTCTCGTCGATCAATTATCTATTTTTGTTATTATAAATATTATCAAGTCAAGTATTTGTTTGCATCGTCTAAATAGCTATCTGTTTGAGTTGAAAATCCCGTATGGTGCTACTACTATAGTGGCAGGTTGGATTATCATTCCTTCCTTAAAATATCTGTAATAGATATAATTATAATATTTCGTATTATTTCAGATAATTCAATCATGAAAGAACTATCATCAGACAAAGCGATCGGTTTTCGTGTAAAATTGCATTCTAGACACAACAACAGTTATTTGATATGTACTAACACGGAACCAACTGACTACACCAAAGTTATGGTGAGATTTGTACTGCAGGCAGAATTCAGTAAGTTTTTCTCGTTTTCTATATTTTATTACATACAGTTCATATGCTTGATGGGTTAAAATCGGGGAAGCTTGCCAATGACCAATCCATGGATTGAGTTTGCCATCTTTGATCTTTATGAGTACTTATGCTAGACAGCGCGAGTGGAGCTTTTGTTTATAAGCGCGTATTGTCCCGCTGCATAGGGAAGCAGGGAACTGCTCTCCTTCCACATTGGTCTGTCTGGAGCTACTGGGGACCCCCAGCCCCCAGTCTTTATTAAAGGAGTCTAGCACAACCTGCCATCTCTGTCTGGGCCTGCCGCGATGTCGCTTGCCTTGTTTATTTCAATTAGGCACATAAAAGGCAATTTTGAAATACAAAATGTACAAAAAAAAAAATGGTTTTAGTCGCCCGCGCGCCCCTTCCAAAAGGTATTCGTATGGAGAAGAATGGGCAAGAAACTCCACCGTTACTCTTTTAAAATGCTTTACAATATTTTGTATATATTAATTATTATATGTGAAGACGATGCACCTGGAATAAGATTACTATACAGCAATAGGTAAAAAAAAATGAAGCAATGACATATAAATTAATTATGTGATAGATACATTGGTGCTCACATATTCACAAACATTTTAAAAATATACGATATTCCTAAAATGTTTACAATTAATACTAATGTGGAGTTCGAATCACAATGTAAAATCAATGTCATAAAAGCAATAAATTATACAATAAAATTAGCAACCAGTTTGATTTCGTCTAGACTCTAAATTGTCCTATGGAGCAGGACCAGCATGTTTCCAAACATTCTTATCTTGGATATAATCCTCTAATGTGTAATATGATTGTTTACAAAGTGTACTCTTAGTATGAGTTTTAAATTTTCTTTCATTTAATTGCAATATATCACATAGTATTTTGTAGTAGCCATTGATATATAAAAAACCCTAGATGCACAGTCTCGAACAAAAGTAACACTCAAAACTGTCTCCAACTATACATAAGTAGTTATAGTAATGATATAAACATACTTTTTTGTAAATTCAACCTTACGTGCATGTTTTAAAGTTGTTCTTACAAAGCAATATTTATAAACCAATCAAA
Source organism: Xanthia icteritia (assembly GCA_949128155.2). Taxonomy (NCBI): domain Eukaryota; kingdom Metazoa; phylum Arthropoda; class Insecta; order Lepidoptera; family Noctuidae; genus Xanthia; species Xanthia icteritia. Next base: position 5,961,553 of record OX421959.2, on the reverse strand, counting down.
ACGTAGGACCGAAATTTGCCGGTAGAACAAGGCATGAAGTGGAGTGGAATATATTTTTATACTTTTTTTTTAATTGACTTAATATTTTAAGTTTTTAAAATTTATAGAAGTGTGTTCCAAACACATATTTATACTTTTATAATAATAGGTATTGTTGTTATCGAAACTAAATAACTAATTAGGTTAAAACTTAAAACATATAATCATCATAATACTTAAGACAGTATGCAGATTCTGGTATTTATTTTATTTCTGTGAATATTGGGAATGTGGTTTCAATAGTCACCCAAGTAAGAGTATAAGTAGTAGTAGTCATTTATACGAGATAAGATACCTATCTACCTAAAATCGAAAACAACATTATTATAAAATGTATAAATGGAATCATTAAAAAAAACTCGAATTAATATCTTAACCCCTTCCCCCCACTTAGGAATGCGGTTATCAACAACACTATGTATACTGAACAAAATTCGTTGTTACCAAAGATTTGCAATCGTTCTAAGAAGAGTTCCGTTATGTATCTCTCAAGTTCATCATCAGGTCATGATAATGTTCATATAGACACAACCGGAGACTATTCTTACATAGAAAACAAAAATAATTACTAAATTTGGCCCATGAAATAAGTAAGCGATATACAAACATTTAAAACAATCTTCGAATTGATGACCTCTTCTCCTTTTGGAAGTCCGTTAAAAACTATATATAAATATTAATTCTAAATACAAAAACATATAAAAGTTAAACATAATTAAAAAAAATAAAAACATAATAATAAAAAATCGACTCCATTGAAAAGAACAGGGTCAATTTGTATTATTCGACTAAATTAAAAGGAGGTTGTAATGCATTGTTCTTACACAGAATAAGCGGATATTGAAATTTGCCGTATTATACTTGGACTGTTGAGTGAAATTTTAAGATAAATTAAATCAAAATCACCTATTGCTCTCTATATTTAGTCATAAAAATAACAAAAACAAATCAATAAACACTTTAACTTACCGAAAGTATGATATCCCAATTTTTTTTAACGTTCTTGACGTAATATTTTTACAATTTTTGAAGCAACATTTCGGCATTTCTAACGTACGGTCAATGACGCGTGCGACGCGATACTATTTGAAAGGTGCGCACAATTTTAGATTGTGCGTTCTTTTTTTGCGGACGTTTTTGAGACGCTGAGTGTGTATCTTGGGTTTTTTATATATCAATGGTAGTGGCATATTTTATCTTTATTTCTAGTATTAAAATGATGTCTATCACTTATTTTATTACAAAGCTGTAGGTTTTTCTTACATAAATAATACTTTCATAAATGATGTGATCCTTATGTTACTGTCCTTAGCCCAATCGATTGGTAACCTTACCGGACGACACAATATTCATAATCTAAGACATGCAATAAAATATAAAAAAAAGTAAATAACTGATTTTTTTTAAGCTGCTTTCCAGCTCCATCGTCATCTTGTAGAACTTTGCAAAAAAGCTGCAATAGCTGGCGGTAAAGTTTATATATGTATTTCATTTATTTCGGATCATATATAAAAAAATAAGTACATACAGTCCATATGGTATTCAAACTAACCTAACATCAACTAATACCTACGTGGCTTAACAGAAGTTGGCACGTGTCTCCGCATCCAGTGCCTTATCAAGGGGCTGTCCAACTTGTCGAACAATGTTTTTAAAATGCTGTCGGGGCTTCTGCGCAACCTACCCATTATTGATGCCGCCCGCTTTGTCATTATGGCATGAAACTCGTTAACACGGGCTTCCGCGAACATCTGCGAATGAAACGAATAAATTCCTTAATTTTCTTTTATAGATTCAGTAAGTGTCGTAATTAATGGAATGACTCTACGACCAAAACTCATAAATGTTGATAACAATCGTTATGATATTGAATACAAGTATCTAAGTCACCAACTCATAAAAGTAGTGTGTGAAGTGCAGCGAACAAACTTGCAATTGGTGGTGCTGGACATGTTCCATTTCGTTGGTGAAGTAAGCAGTTACAAAAAGAAAGGTAGGTAATTATAATATAGGTACCTAAATAATGTTTTAAGTATATGTATATACAACAAACATAAGATACTAAAAGTATGTACTTTATAGAACGTACTTTTGAGTACCCATCGGTGAAAAACCGAAATATTTACCAGCAAAAATATTTTATTTAATAGTCCATTTTATTATTAGTTCTTTCCTCATTATGAGACTTGGTGATTTAAAAACTACAGAAATGAATTTTAGCACTGATTCTGAACTACTATCAAGTTTGCGTATTCTGTGATGCGTTCTACGACCGTACACAGAAAAAATTATGGAGCACATCTAACGATAAAAATCAAACGTGATGAGATGTGCACGGCAAGCAAGATCAGTCTGCTTCCTGTAACTTATTTACACGCGGACGTAGAACAGATGTCAACGGACATAACTAAGTATTACTTCCAAGTCCTTTCTCCTAGATTATCGAGAAATTAGGAAATAGAGTGGAAAAATATCGTACGTAGGTACAGAGTAATTTTAACCTTATTGCAATCGTAATTAAGCAGCTTTTCATTATGTACGTCCGGACGCTGCCGACCGCCACCGCCGTGCCTTTGCGAAATACTAGCTCCTTGATACATTATTATTGCTTGTTGTGATCGTGCGGTAGAAACTTATTAACACACTTGCTCGTAAACTGGTTCTTATTGAACCACTTTTAGGTTCACAATGCACAAAATAATGTTTTGAATATGCACATTACGGTTAATAAGTAGTAAAAAATATCTAATTTGATTAAATATTATGTTAATTTATGATATTTTATTTATTAACACAGTAGGCATAAAAAGGCAAGTCTCTTTGATGAGATTATAAAAAGCGCACATCTCTGCTCGGGTGAAAATAGAGAATGCTCATTTAATATGATAGGATAATTCATACTTATTCCATGCTGCCATGATAATACTTACTAATTCCATACTGCCGTGTCATTCCAAGTACTAAATAGTTTTTGTGGCGCACATTACCACACTAGTGCGGTAATATAAAGATAAAAGCACGCGTGTGCGTTATGTTCCTAAAAGCAGTTCAAAAAGAGCTACTTTAGCAAGTATGTATGGTACTTACAATTCCACAAGGCTGTAGTTTAGAGCAAGTTGCTGGTGGATAATCCTGGTTACAAAGTTATGCCCATGCAAGTCGACACTATTATTATTCTCCTTTGCAAGTCGACACTCTGCTGCATACTCTTGATAGTGATCTTAAAACGGGTGGGTATTTGTGTATGAGTGGGTAAAATACAACTGTCATTGAGTACTTAAAGCAATTTTTTTTAAATTACAGTACTAATACCAGCAAAAAAGACTGAGATGTCGTTTTCTCTCAAACCAAAGGATGTCAAGAGATTATTGTGTGCATCTGATTATATTGATGGTAGAAGTGCCGAATTCGTCGCTATTAATTTTACTCCGGGCAATTTCCTTACTGGTAAGTAAAAACATAATATTTGTGCTCTAAGATTTTTTTTCTCTCAACTTTTGGAAACAAATTGTAAAAATTGTGCTATTTTTCATGCTCATTTTTAAACTTAGCATAATCAATCAACAATAAGTTTAACTAGAGCAGTGGCGGTCCAGTGGTAATGGCCCGGACACACGAGTTGTAAGTCCTGGGTTCGATTTGTAGGTCGGTTTGTTGGGTTTTTCTATCAGGTATTTCTCAGTAGCGGCCCGGAGTCTGGATTTGTGCCCAGTTGAAGGCAATAGGCTCGCCCTCTTTTACATGGAACTTAAACATAATTGGCAAACTGTGGGTGAACTGTAGAAACAACTCTGCCTAGTCCTTCGGGAAAAACATGCGGCGTTTTGTTATGATGACTCCTAAAAGATGCCCTTGAGGTGCAAGCTTTGTCGACAACCTATTCAACCGTTGCGCTACGTTCACATAACCTCACACGTCTTTTCAGATCAATATCCATTGCACATGGAATTGCCATCAAACGGTACTGTGATGGAACTTTATAATGATGACAAACTTAAGGTTATTTTCTATAAGTTTGAAGATGGCGAGACATTACAGTTAACATGTGGCCCTCTTCTATCTCTATTTCCTACGCCAGGACCAGTTCTATACCTACAAATTCAAGATTCTGGTAAGGTTTTGATTTTGTATTTGTTTAACAATTCAGGAAAATTACATTTATCATTTATATTCTTTCTTAGGTTCCCTGAATAAGTAAAATTAAGCCTTTAGTCGCGTAATCATTTATGAATTTCGCTGCATGATACGCAACAACATTTGTTTGCACACTAAGAAATATCGAACATCGAACAGCGTCCATAAAGAACCGAATGTTCATTCGTGTGTACTCGGCATAATAATATCACTGATTTGTCCTTTATACAAAAATCGCTTATGATGGGTCGATTTCATTTCAGATATATGCAAAAAACATGGCTGCACTATTTCTAAAACATTACACGTAACTCATAAAGATGAAATTACATGTTACTTAAAAGAGCAAAAGGCTGGTCAAGTTTTTAGTGAAGAAGACAAAGTGCTTAAAGAGATCAGAGTGATCCTCCGCGCGAGAGTTTTGACTACTACCTCCACTAATACTACCTCCACTACTACTACCTCCACTACTACTACCTCCACTACTACTACCACTACCACCTCTCCTTTTACCGTCCTTAACACCAACACTGCAGCATCAAGTAAGTTGTATGTTGTATTGTTTGTTCTCTTCACAGAGAGAAGATGACGTTGCCTTTTTAATACGTAAGAAGAAACATAGTAACAAAATTTACGAAATATGAATCGACAATGCTTTTTTGAAAAAGAATAGGAGAAAACCGAGTATCAGTTGTGTTGTGACGTACTGCCACTTGAGTAAGGCCTGTCCAGCAGAGGTCTTTGACAGGCTGTGATGGTAGACTGCCCCACCATTATAAGCAAACATAGCGTTCGGGTTACTTAGTAGTCTTCTCAGGCTCAACACACACTGACGGATTGCCTAGCCTTGGCAGACTGCCAAGGCTAGGCAATCCGTCAGCATTCTTAGATTTAAGCGAACAGCGATGGGCACTTATCAACAAACGACTGGCATGCTGCAGCGCACTAGGCTAAAGTAAAGCTAGTGAATGATGCGCAGCCATACGTCTGCGCCTCCCTCTTGCTAAGTCAGATATATTTACCTACATAGTACTGATCGCAGCATAGATCGCAGACCCACTTTTCATTTGTAGGCCAACCCTCCTGTCAATATCCACCTCTCGGCTCTGAAAATCTTTGCAAACATTAAAGCTGTACCTACAGAGATCTGTAAGTTGGCGCGTGGCCGAAATTGGAATTAACGCCGCCATTTTGTGTTTATAATACAATTCACTAATAATTTTACTGCTCAAATATTCAACAACAGTCCCCCCCTCCCTGTTAATGAAAGAGATATGAGGAACAGGGTGTAAAGTTCCCTCATCCTCCATAGAAAAGGGAGCATCCTCCGACCAGACGGGTGTTGAGTCTTGTGGTCTACTGCCCCACGATTGATTTCGGGACGTTATTTTTAAATGCTAGTCGCGCGGTAAACCCTGCTTGCGCGATGCAGGATTTTATGTGACGTCACTATGACGAGTTCGCGTGTGGCGATGTAGATGCTACCACAACGTCATGTGAGCGCCAAAAGATCCTTGTAGCACTGTAAGTCCTGTTTGCAGACTACAACACTGTAAGTACTGTTGTGGTACATGCAACAAGCTCACAGCACCTCGTACAGTCACGAGCATAAATGACACACAACTAACTAACTAATAGGAGGGGCTTGTGGCTATGTAATAACAGCCGCACGGGTCGATCGATCGGTGACCATCCTTACATGTGCCATCGACCATCTCCGTGCCACGGAAAGCACGTTAAGCCGTTGGTCCCGGCTGTCATTCCTGGATCTTTGACAGTTGTCGTCAGGAGCCCGAAACTCTAACAACCAGTCTTACCAAGGGGTATATCGTATTACCCAATTACAGGGTTGTGGGGGTTAGATAGGCAGTCGCTCCATGTAAAATTCTGGTATTCAGCTGCATTCGGTTAGACAGGAAGCCGGCCCCAACATAGTTGGGAAAAGGCTGGGTAGACGATAAATAAGTAACTTATATCAGTATATTTAAATAATTAAAACTCACATACTTTGAGATGGGTTACAATTGATACTGGCAGAAAAGTCAACATCGGCTCAGTTGCCAAAAATGAAAAGAAAAACACTTTTGTATTGACATTTCTACTTTCAAACTGACTGTCAGATATTTAAGCTTCTAGTGGGAAGCCACATATTTTTGCAATACATAAGTCATAAGTAAGTCATAAGTAATTTATTTCATAACAATATAATTACATTGTGTTGAAAATTTAAAAAATAACATACAATTGCAATTAAAATAAAATTCATTAAATACATTTAGAAACATCAATAAAACAATAACAGTTAATTAAAAATTCAAATACATATTAAATGTCAAAGTAATAAAATCAATCATAAGGTACAATGTCATATGTCATCTAGGAATTCATTGATACTGTAGTAGCCTTTCCTCAATAAATAGGTCTTCAATTTGTTTTTAAATAAGTTAACACTGTATATGGTTTTGAATTCTATAGGCAACTTGTTGTATAAAAATACAGACTGATACCTCGGGCTATGTTTGGCGACTTTTAATTTAGGTTGAATAGTGTTGGGCAAATCTTTCCTACGTGTGCTAGCTCTAGTTTGTCTTTGCTCATCAGTCTCAATTTTGTGCAAATTTTTAACTAAGCTGGTTAGCAACACTAAAATATAGAGGCATGGCACTGTCAAGATTTTTAATTTAATAAAATGGTCTTTACATGATTCCGTCTGTTTCATGCGGAGCATAGTCCTTAAAGCTCTTTTCTGAATCACGAATGCCATTTGTATGTTGTACTTGTAGCTGTTGCCCCAATGTCATATATTTGTGCTGTCACTTGTATACCGTCATATAATTCATTTTTTGTTTTTCAGGTGAAACGTCTACTAACACTCTTGTATACTATATGTCTGCGTTGGGCATCGCAGTCTTTATAATATTGTTGATAATATTATATTTATCAATCAAGAAGCGTGGCTGCTGTACAAGATCGAGTTCGCAAGAATTGCCACCAGTACCAACGCCGAGACCCGACGTAAGTTTTTTCTTGTTTGTAGTTCTAACTTCAAAAAAATATTGCTGTAAACTATTACAGAAACAGTTGATTAAATGTCCGTTTTTACTTTCAGCCAAGCACCGTGTATTATGAGAACATGCTGTCCATCTTTCAACCGATTAACGATCGCGAGGCTACTGAGCTGGAGCATCATTATGAGGAGATTCGATAGTCATTACTTGACTATTGAATCTCATTTGTCACATTGCACACCTTAACGACTCAACGCCAACTCAACTCACAACAAAGCATGTGAGCTTTATATCGCATCACGTACAGCAGTATCTCTGGCGAACGACGACGTCTCGATAACTACTGTCACATAATTTTGGAAATGCCACTGTACGTGACTTGATATTAGGTTCACATTCCAATGTTTTACTTTGAGTAGAGTTGGTGATAAGTTGTTTCAGTGCAACGGCCATTCGTCAAACATAAATATGATTGCTGTCTATGTTTGTTCGAATGTCCGAAACAAGTCATAATGATTCAAGATTTAAATTACAACTGTTTCTATTTCTAACAATCGACGCGGAGGAGTGAAAGAGTCGCGGGCGGCGAGGGAGATTCCCCGCAGCCAGGGTCGGGTTTGGTCTCTCTGGTCGGGAGGATAGAACTTTTAGTTTGTTTATTCGATTTTTATTATGTGTGAAATCTGTAAAATATATTAGTAATATAAGTGTAAAGCCTAAATTATGCACACACAATAAATTAATCAAATTCTCGATTGGCTGTTAAAACTGTACAGTAGATGGCTGATTCAGTAGAGATAAATGTTAACGAAGATTAATTGGGTATGATTAAGTGAATCTACGTTTTGTTTCAATGTATATTTAGTTTATTGTTACTGACATTATTGTAATTATTTAAATAATTCAGTGCGTTTGAACCAAATGCGAGAGTACTCGTAAAGTTCCGGATAATTGAGTGTTAAATATTGTACTAGTTGTTTTGGTAATATTCTATATTTCTATAATAAAATCTACTCAGTTTAATAACTAGATTTTGGTGAAGATATTATAAACATAATTTTAATATAATCTCATAAAATTTCAATTATGTGTAGGCTTTTTTTCTTCTTACACTGTTTGTCCACCGCACCGTGAACAGAACGCACCGTCAACGTCGAGATTACGTGGCGATAGTGTGTACTGTCACTATTTCGGCGTCTTTATCTCGTTCTCGTTGACGTCCCGTCACGTTCACGGTGCGGTGGACAAACGGCCTTAGCATGTCGAAGGTAATCTAAATTGTGTCGGCCCAGAATTTGGCTACGAGTTTGTTATAATTTGCTGCACTTTAAGTACCTATATCAACCAATATCAAATGACTCCAGTTATCTACACTAAAAATCTTCGAGAAATAATGAACCATAATGTTTAATAAGAAACTCAAACTATTTTTAATTGATAAGTGTTACTTACTCCACGACTGAGTTAATGGAGGATAAAAACTGAAATTTGGGTAATATTGTCGTAAGTCTTGTAAGTAATTAACATACTTAAACTTTATATTATTATTTATATAGTATTATTATTCTCATAAAATTTAATAATTAATGTTAGTGAACCAGCCTTTGGTTTATTGTTTTTTTTTATTTGTTAAATTGTACGCCTCGTCAGGCAAAACATGTACAGACTTTTTACCTATATTTAAGATCTTGCATGCTCCATTTGTATATAAACGCATGTTTGACAAATAAATCATCTTTTATCTTTATCTTTTATTATTTTTCTGTGCACGGTCGTAGAATGCAGCAAACTTCATTGTAGTTCGTTCAGATTAGGCACTAGAATCCATTTCTGTACTTTTTAAGTGTTAAGGACTGAACTAACAGTAGAATGGAAACTTTAAGTAAAATATTTATGCTGGTATTTAGTTTTTTCCCCGACACTAAAAATTACTTTATACAGGACTTTGAACTTTTTATTTGACTCCTAATTTGACGTATTCCTTCCAGAACGTGATAGTGTGACCCATTTGCAGCAATTAAGCTAGCATAAAGGCTAGGCGAAAATTCAGGGGATTCGAGAAAATATAATTTTTGTTTTGTTATTCCTCATCAAAGTATCACTTTTCTCTCAATTCAAACTGAACGGCCTTACCTTTTAAAAATTTCCGTCTTCATACATTTTTAATAGAATAGTTTATCCAAATGTTAACCCATTGTTCTGGTTGAGGTATTCCACTCAGAGCAATGATTTCAACAGCACTTGTCCGAACAGCACCTGAGCACTTCCACTAACCGCACTGAAACAAAGTTTTGATAAGTGCGGTTCGGTGGAACAGTTCATCAATATCGATGGTGGATATTTCAAATGTCGTAAGCGACAAACCCTGACTTTACAAGAAAGCCAAAAAACAAAATTTTACGTTTAAAAACGTCACAACTTTTTCATTGATTTTCCTATTATGATGTTTTCTAGACAGATTGTTTTAAAATTAATGTATCTATAGACAACTATAAATTAAACCTCGTTTCAAACTCAATCGTTTAGAAGATGATGTCCCTTACACATTTAAATTTTGCAAGAGATGTCCGTTACAACATTGAAATAATTGCTATTTAAAAAATATGTATTTCTAAAACCTTAGCATAATGAAAATCATTTTGTCGTAACTGCCTGAACAGTCTTGTTTACGCTGGCATTTAATATTATAAAGTTAAAATAATAATCAGATTAATGAAGTATGTTACAATAACAAAAATTGGTTCTAATAAAATGCATTGAAAATTATAGTGATTGTGGACAAAGAATGAGCCTTATTAAAAGGCTAAAAGTCACCCAAAGGGTAATGGAGAGGGCTATGCTTGGAGTTTCTCTACGTGATCGAATCAGAAATGAAGAGATCCGTAGGAGTACCAAGGTCACCAACATAGCCCGAAGAATTGCCAAAGTGGCAGTGGGTAGCACATTGCTCGCAGAACAGATGGCCGATTGGGCCGAAAGGTTCTGGAGTGGCGACCGCGTACGTGAAGACGAAGTGTCGAAAGGCCTCCCGCAAGGTGGAACGATGACCTGGTGACAAGAATCCGTTGGATGCAAGAAGCACAGAACCGTTCGAAGTGGCGGTGCTTGGGGGAGGACTATGTCCAGGAGGATGACGATACACAAAGCAAATATTATTTTTTCCTAGAGTAGAAAAAAGTTCGTCTGTATATATTTTAACGTGTTTTTTTTACGTATTACTTTCTCAATTTCACTACTTCATCACGTTGGTTCACAGAATCCACATTTCTCTCGTCTCCATCCTCTGACTGGCCATGTGAACCGACGTGTGCCGTCCCTCCGGTGACCGATGAACCGAAACAAAACTCGGAATCGGTGGGACTGGTTGTCTCACCACGACAGCTACCTTTACCGGTAGTTGCGGATCACCAACGTTTTAGCAGTTGGGCCCGGTTGCTTCGCCACAGCGACAACTTGTCGACAAGTTTCGTTCAGTTTTGCGCCCAAATTCCAAATTTTCTCTAAACGCTCTTCGAGATGCTCTCAATCTTTTTACTCTTTCCGTTGAAGACCTCAACGTTGCGGATGTTCTTTTGTTTTGTAAAGTTCAACTAGATTCCTTCCCCGAGCATTTGATGCGCGTTCTAACAGCACGTTGCGTTTCGAGTGATAATAGGCTTCGGAACCTCTCACTTTTGCTTGGTGAAGACGGGCTCCTTCGTCTTTCTTTTTCTGTCACTGGCGCAACTTCCAAACTTCCCCATATATATTCATTTCTTACTTTATCCAGTTCGTCACTCCAAACATTCCCATCTCCGCTAAATGCAATCTTTTTTCATCCGTCTTCTTCAAGGCCCAGCATTCCGATTAAGTCCATTCCTGTCTAAACTGCGTTCGCAATTTATTTGCCAAACATGTAAACAAACACGAGTTTTCCACTTAGACAAACATCAACTATATGCAAGTGTAAATAAAGTTGATTTTAGACTGACTAGTACTATTGAAAACTAGTACTGTTGTAGGAATATCGTATAATTTTACAATGTTTGTAAATATGTGAGCACCATGCATCTATCACATGATTAATTTATCTGTAATTCCTTAATTTTTCATTATTTTTACCTAACGTGGTATACTAATCTTATTCTAGGTGCATCGTCTTCACATATAATTATATAATTGATGTATACAAGATATTGTGAAAACATTTTAAAAGAGTAACGGTGGAGTTTCTTGCCCATTCTTCTCCATACGAAAACTACTTTTTGGAAGGGGCAACTAGAATCAATTATTATTTAAATGTTGACGTTCAAAAGTGCCTTTTTTGTGCCTAATTGAAATAAATTATTTGACTTTGACTTTGAAAAATTCATAAATAATATGAAGTTGTAGCGCAAACTGAACCTTATGTCGCACACCGCGTGCAATAACGTCATAAATGCTAAAATTGGTAAAATGAGTTCTTGATCACAAATGATGTCAAATATGCATCTACATTCGGTGCAGAAATATCATAAATGTAACTTTCTGCAAATAAATGATTCTTATTCTTATTCTTATTCTCAAAATGACCAACTGAGGGTTTTTGTAAGCGCTAGTGCGAGAACGTCCTAATAGGGATGATGACTAAATTTTCTTTCTTTTTTTCAATCTGTAAAAAACGTCATTTGTTACTTATGACGTTGTAGCACCCGGTGTGCGATGTGTAGGCATTACAGTTGTTTTTCCTAAAAGTCGTGTTTGTTTACATGTTTGGCAAATGAATTACGAACGCAGATTAGATGCGGGATTAATAATACACATAAATAAAACACGAGGATGAGGTCCAGGGTTCGATCCCCGGTTCGGGCAAAGTGTTTGCTTTGTAAAGTATTATATATTTTTTTTTTTTGAATGTGAGGACTATGTGGATATTTTAATTATTATTTTTTATTTTTTTCTTACTTATTCAGTTTTAATGATGGTCTGGCAGTTTGAGTAGTTTATGCGGCCTGCAAAAATGTCCTTTCTTTGGTATTGTTCGTCGAGTTGAGCTCCTTAAGTTCTGAATTGAGCTCTACGATTACTGACAAATGCTTGACACTGACAGGCCAGGTCCACTCAAACCTGTGTGGTTCTTTTCTCAAAAGATCATTTCAGACACTAATCTACATGGTCCTCATATGGCCTGACCAAGATTATGTCTGGACTTTAAAAGAGACTGTGACCTCTGAGTTTGTTTCGGCCTTTCTTCTCAGAGTAGTCAGATAGGAAACGCCGAACTCATCTAGCTAATTTTTAATTTAAAAAAATTAAGATGATGTGTAAAAGTGATTCCAATATCCTATTTACAGAATAAACAATTTCATTTCATGTTATTGGGTTTTTTCATCAGGAATTTCTCAGTAGCAGCCCGGAGTCTGGATTTGTGCACGGTTGATGGCAGTAGGCTCGCCCCCTATTACATGGGACTTAAACATAACTGGCGAAATGTGGGTGTCCTATAGGTACACCTCTACCCATCCCTTTGTAGATTACAGACCTAATGTTATGTTATGTTTATTAATAAAACAACGAATAACATCATTAAATTACATTTTATTACAATTAATTTTAATTACAATTCACAATAATACTTATTTATGATCACAATTTATTTTTTGTACCCTTATTTTTATACTACCCCTAACATGGAATAGTTTTATTTTAGATCATATCATTTAGGGAAAAATATAAGAATATCATTTAAATTTCGTATTTTTACAAAACTATTGTGATTGCGTCGCTGACTAAACCAAAATTAGAGTATATCTTTCTTTTACAAAGCGATTAAATGTGCGCTTTTATCGTGGACGTCCACGACTACGTCACGGTACGCGATAACACAGGAAAGCAAAATGTATGGAAATATATTACGAAAACGCTTTTAAATTTCCGTCCACGGTAACGTGTACGTATTTCCATACATTTTATGGACGTGGACGTCCAAAATAATATATTATGGTCACGTTAGAAATTATAAAACCGCACAGTTGATGGTACTTATTTACTTCCATCTCGTTCAAGTTTTATTTTTAAGAAAGAGAAAACAATACCCATAAAATATTCACTTGACATTTTGTGAAAAACTTATGGTTTATTTTATTTCGAGTGTTTTTAGGTAGGTTTCAAATAGAAAATTTAATTTTAAAAAAATATTCTTATTATTATTTTGAAACTTTTCAGATAGTCGGAAAACAACGTTTTTTTAAAATTATTATTTTTAATGCAAAACAGACTCTTAGAGAAAACTTAGAAATAGGCTAATAATACCTTGGACGTGATGTGTTCAATACGTATTTTGGCACAAACTAAGGACAGTCAAAATTGACAACATTTTAAACAAAAAAAACACATTTATATCTTGCACGTTTATCATAACTGCAGTGCTATTCTGTAAAAATCACACGGTGAAAACCTAGGTGAAGTGAGCTGTCAATAGTGTCCATCCCTAGCATCAGTGGAATGACGGCTCACTTTACGCTCACTTCACCTAAGTTTTTACGGTGAGATTTTTACAGAATAGCACTGCTGTTATTAAATTAAATACAATCGAAACTCACATTCAAGCAATTTTTTCTTGTCGCAAGCTAGTTTGTCGTTAATGGGAGCCATTTTCCGTTAATTGCTACGCCAGCCAGTATTAATAAAAAAATAACGCAAGCTATTTTTTGGTAAATATTTAACTGATCCTCTAAAAATTTATAGACCTTCTAATAACGGACACTTTTTTAAATTAATGAGCCGCTAAAATCTTTTTGCGTTTTTAATGATGCACACTCTTTTAAGTAATTGAGCTTCTTTTTAGCTGCCTGGTCTTTATCACAGTTGGTTCCAGTAACTAAGTTACCCTGACCAAACGGGTACGGTTAAGTTCGAACCGTGTCTAACCACACGCGAGCCGAATTGGTCGCAGTATCTAAGCTAGGCACCCCGACCAACTGGGTTAGGTTAGGTTGCCCGCGAGCGTTCATCCAAATTGGTGGCAGTTACTTGGCTATTTTGTGTTTTTAAGAACCTAAAATAGCAATTATTTGAGGTTCACTAAAAGAGGCGCAATAATTATATTAGGGTTTCAATAATATTTTTATAAAAACAATAAGGAAATTATTTTAGGTTCGATTAGATGATTTTTTTTGTTTTCTTTGTGTCTAATTATGAAGTAATTTTTTCTTGTCTATCGCGGTACAAATGACGTACGGTAAAATTTCGTGTTAAGTATAAAGATTGGGATTTAGAAACATGTGAGTGATTATAACAATCATATTATCTCAAAAATATCTTGAAATAGGATACTTATAAAAAAAAAGTTCTTAGTGGAGTGTGACTTACAAAACGCTCTGATGCCGCGACTGGCGTGGCCATCAACGGGGCCCAACTCATCTGAGATAAGAAAATATTTTAACTTTTCCCATCGACTATAAAATAATAAAATTTTCATATTTGACATTTTCTAAAAATCAATGTAACTCAAGGAAACAGTGACAAAACAGTAAGTACAGCGATGCAACGATAAGGTTTCCTATCATGATGGGGAAGCCGATCTTCAAGAACTGTAGGAAGGTGAACCGGTAGCCATGTTGTTCTGCCACTCCTGCGCATACCACGTTTGCGCTGGCGCCGATAAGTGTCCCATTACCTGGTGTTAGGAAAAGAGAGATTATAATTTTCTTAAGCAAGTAAGTATATTTAATTTATTTTTTATAGTGATTCATATTTTTAGTTAGTATGCTTAAAAAATATGTTAGTAAGTAAGATAGTTTCGGAGGACACGGTTGAGCATACGGTGGAGGTCTGTCCGGCTTGGGCGGAGCATCACCGTGTCCTCGTGGAGGCGATTGGCGGCGGGGATCTCTCGCGTCCGGCCCTGGTCCAGGCCATGGTACGGAGCGAGAGGGCATGGGACGCCATCACGTCCTTCTGCGAAGCAGTAATGCTCGCGAAGGAGGAAGCAGAACGCGTGAGGGAGAGGCAAACTTGGCACCCTCACGCCCCTAGCCGCCGCAGGAGACGCCCTGGGCGTCGGGAATCGCAGGCCGATTTCCGGCCACCGTAGGCGCGGGCTTGCGGACGGTGAGCAATGGGTAGCTCGCCGTCCGATAAGGACCAGGCCCGGGTCGATGGCGTGTTGTGTTCCACTCGCGCCTCAAAGAGATGTCAGCACAACGGAAGGGGTCCGATAGGACCGATGCCTGCCGGGGTTGCGGGAAAGTCCGAAAGGGATACCGTGGCCCCTGGAAACGTACAGGCAAGATTCTGACACGCCCTCGAGAAGTTATTTGATAATTTCCCACCAAAAAAAAAACTGAGCAGTGGTGGCCCAGTGGTAACAGCAGTGACTTACGAGTTACGAGTTGTAAGTTGGTCGTGGGTTCAAACCCAACCAGGCGCTTTACTTTGTGTAGATTATCATCACAACTGCGCCTGCTCCAAAAAATTCGAAGACAAGTGCTATCTACCAATTCGCATTGGGCCCGCGTGGTAGATTACAGGACTATGTCCCAGCAGTGGCAACATTATAGGCTGACTAAGATAGTGAAGTTTCAAAAACCAATTACGAGGTCGATTACATTTTGGAACGAAGTTCCTTATCACACTATATACTCTGCACACTTGGCCAATGAGAGCTAGACCGATAAAGGTGTAACATTTTGACCGTCACGACACTTTTGCTAAAAATATGTTCCTTTTTTACCCGACTACGGCGAAGCAAAATGGAGGGTCATGATATTGACCAATGTATGTGTGAATGTATGTATGCACGTATGTTCATCTGTTATCTCATAACTTCTAAACTACTGATAATAATTTGACAAATGAGGTATCGTTGGAAGCGTCTTGGTCGTCCGCTGGCGTCAAAATGGCGCCCTCTAGAGAACATAAAGTCATGAACTCTCTTTCTGTCTCACCGTTTTTTAAGTTCCATTTCTACTAAGCTTTATCAATTTTAATTTTTATTTAGTTAAAGCAATAGCCCTGCATCCTCCAGTCATTGCATTGAAGAGGACTTATTTCCATAACCAGGAGTTGAATTAGTTGAAAGGAATACTAGTTTGGAGGTATAAGGAACAGGGTGTAAAGTTCACTGATCCTCTTAGAAAAGGAGTATCCTCCGACCAGACGGGTGTCGTGTCTGGCGGGAAACTACCTAACGATTGAAGTCGGATAGTCATGTATATGTCATTCGCGCGGTTAACTCTAATTGTGCGATGCAGGATTTGTGTGACGTCAGGACTTTTGTGTGACGTCAGGTCTTTGATGCGTAGTTCGCATGTGGCAATGTAGATGCCGCCACACTAGTAATGTTTAACCCACAGTAACATTCGAAAAATATTGTTGTTGAGGTTTTCCCATAGGTTGCGCTTCTTTTTTCTTTCTTTGAAGAAAGAATAAAAGAAAAAAAAGACAGAAAGCCAGAGCTCGCGCTATTTCTGCTGCAAAGTAGCGGTGCTGTGCACGAGTTTGAAGGGTACTGACAGATATTGCTGGGAAGTTTGTTGCACCACTTCTTCTTCTCAGCTAAAACACTTGAAAGTGTTGAAGTAATTACTAATTTACTTATTTCCATAATGTCGCCTTAAAGTGAAAACTTCGTATATGCGAAAAAGGCAACTTGCAACAACAGGACGAAGAAAAAAACTGCAACCTGTAAAATTTTATTAACACAGCTTTTTCAAATATGTGTCATTTAGTGTACTATAATACACACATCAACACGGTCTAGGGATATTTCATACTCAATTAAATAACTCGAAAAGTACTGGCCGCATTGTAATCCTTCATACACCGATTTGTTTGTGATTTATCTCAGACTAATTCCAAATTCAAATTTTTGAAAATTCTTTTGTTTCGGTGGCATAAAATGTCTTGATGTGTAGGAGAGGGAATTTTCATTTGTGCGAAATTTAGAAAACAATACGAATTACGTTTAGTTACAGTTTTTTTCATTTTTAAACGAAAGATAAAGTTAAAATTGAGGTATTGTAGCCATGCATCGCCAACATTTGACGAGGGCGGAGATGTTACGAGCTGTGGGAATGCTGGAAGCTGGGTCTGTTCAGCGTAATGTTGCTGAGGCCATAGGGACCCACCAAAATGTAATTTCAAGATTGTGGACACGCTATCGTGCCACAGGTGAAGTAGCGGAGAGGCACCGGGGGCCAAGTCGCATCACTACCCCCAGACAAGATCGATTTTTGCAAATTACTGCGCGAGCTCAACCAAATGCAACGGCGACTCAATTGGTCCAAAGGCTGCGAGTGGAACACCAAGTGCTTGTGAGTGACCAAACTGTAAGAAGGCGACTGCATGAAAGCAATCTACGCTCTCGTAGACCACTCCGGGTCCCACCTTTACGGAGAGGCAATCGTGGACGACGATTAGAATGGGTTCGGAACCACGTGGACTGGGGCCGTGAGCAATGGTCCAATTTGCTGTTCACGGATGAATCCAGGTTCGGCTTCCATCCAGATTCACGAAGGACGCGTGTTTGGCGAGTTCCTGGACGATGGAGCCGTCTTCAGAACCCTCAGGAAGTTCACCCATACCAAGGAGGAACAATTATGGTTTGGGCAGGAATTCGTCTTGGAGGACGGACGGATCTCGTTTGGGTGCGGGGCAATATGACGGCAGAACGATACGTCCAACAGGTGCTGGGGCCCGTAATCTTGCCCCACAGAACACAAATGGGGCAAGATTTCCTGCTCATGCACGACAATGCCCGGGCACACACGGCGAGAACGGTAGCAGCTTGGTTACATACACACAATGTTAGGGCCTTAGACTGGCCTGCTCAATCGCCAGATCTAAATCCCATTGAGCATGCGTATGCTGCAAAGAAGAGCTCTGAAGGAAGTTCCTGAAAATCTGGCTACAGAAGATCAACTTTTTGCGCACCTCAGAAGGACATGGGACAATATTCCGCAGCAAGACATTGACAACCTTGTTCTGAGCATGCCGAATCGTTGCCGATGTGTTATGAACATCATGGGCGCTTTCTCAGACTACTAACTTCAAGTTTATAAACACATATTAAATGATTTTTCTATTTTTTTCAGTTTTTACTCATAAATTAAAAGTTAATTCATATACGGTTTCCGTCTATGCTTCATTTTTTTTCCATAAAATCCTGAAATTTTAATCGAAGTACCTTAACCATTATCAAAAAATGGTAGAATATTAAATAACGTATCTTTTAAATATATACATGTCATATAAATAATTAACACATTGATAGTAATTCGCTTTTTTAAAAATATCCCTAGACCGTGTTGATGTGTGTATATACTCAAACCAAAAGCATTTATTTCAATTAAACCATTGACAGGCATTTTTGAATTGTCAAGGAGTCGGTAAGTTAGCCCTAACCTATGGAGAAGAACGGGCAAGTAACTCCACGGACTCTTTTAAATCAAAAATTTGATCCAAAAATATTGGTGATCATTGATGTTCAAATTATACATGTGAGAACCATGTAGAAAGACGTGCACGTATATAATATTTCGATATACTTTTTAATCCGTTTTATTTAATTACTTTACTTAACTTAACTTATAATAAAAAGAAAAACATTTTTTTTTTTGTTTTGGATATTATCAAATAGCTTCTCGCGCTCTGGGTGGAGCGGGAGGGCGTGTCAGACTCTTACTGACTAAAACCCGCCCGTGTTCTTTCAGTTGCCTGTACGTTGCCAAGGTACCCCTTTCGGATTTTCCCGCAACCCCGGCAGGCATAATTGTAGTGTATGGCAAATAATTATCAGAAAAGTCCCAAAACATTTTTTTTTTTGGTAAATTGAAAACCTCGTTTATTCGTTCGTGAGTTTTTTAAACTCGTCATAGATGGCGTTATGGGTTACTAAACTTTTTGGGCGAAACTATCGCGTGCGTTGCGAGGTTTTCTTTCCAAAAATGCATTCCCGAGCTTTTCACTCTAAGGCGACTTTAAACGATTTTTTAATTTTGGCAGTATCTAAGGAGTTCTGAAATAGTGATGGGTACCTCCGAGACAGGCTCCGAAGCTCAGCGCCCAGGCGAGTGGCGCGAGGGGCAGCGCCAGCCCCGCGGGGTGCGCCAGCGCCACGATGACGCGCACCATCATCGTGGACAGCGGGATGTTGTCCACGAACGCCGATGCTACGCCGGACACCTGGTGAAAATGAGACAGTGTTGATCGATTATCGCGAGTATTTATAAAATAAATATTGTAGGTGTATCAACTCAGCTTATCGCAGTCCACAACTGGACATAGACCTCTGCCAAGTTGACCCACAACACCCTGTCCTCCGCCTTCCGTAGCCAGTCTTTAACAGCCACTTTTCACGCAATCATTGTTATGGTCGCGAATCATATTTTGATCAAGATACAAACCTGACACTGAACTGCAAATTTGTATGTATTTCGCGGACTACCTTTGCGGATCCACCTTAAATACCCCCACAACTCCTGTACAGTTGCATGCACAATGTTTTGCATGCGTTCAGTGTTACATTGCGCTGTAAAATGCGATTTTTCACACCACATAATAAAAGTCGTTTTTCGAGGAGCTCGTGGCTAAGTAATAACTGTCGCACGGCTCGATCTATCAGGTTAAGCTACGCTTGCCAGGGTTAGTCTGTGGATGGGTGACCATCTTTACATACCGAGACTCCTCTGTGCCTCGGAAAGCACGCTAAACCGTTGGTCCCGGCTGTCATTCGTGGATCTTTGACAGTCGTTACGGGTCGTCAGAAGCCCGAAAGTCTGACAACCAGTCTTACCAAGGGGTATCATATTACCCAATTACTGGGTTGTGGAGGTCAGATAGGCAGTCGCTCCATGTAAAATACTGGTATTCAGCTGCATCTGGTTAGACTGGAAGCCGACCACAATATAGTTGGGAAAAGGCTAGACAGATTGATATAAAAGTCGTTTCTCAGCAATTATTTTTGTATACAATGTGTTGTTGACGGCTACGTGATGTCTATAGAGGTAAGAAAAACAGGGAAGATTCTCCGACCAGATGGGTGTTGTTTCTAGTGGGCTACTACCCGACGAATGAAGTCGGGACGTTGTATATATACTACGCAATGCAGAATTTTGCGTAACGTCAGTGTGATGCGTAGTTCACATGTGGCAATATAGAGGCCACCACAGGTCTTTGGCAGCGGGACTTGACATAACGGTGACACAAAGCGCTCGCTAGGAAAACACACCAACTTACTTTCATAAATAACGTTTCAGTGACATCATTCGCCGGTAAATTGCGGATGCTATGCGGCGGCCACTTTATATTAACCGGGTTTTTGACATGTTTGTATCAAAAAGAGGCACATTCAATAATATTTTTAAGGGAACAAAACAAAGTGCCTGCCTGACTTCGTACTTACGACCAAATACTTGTAAGTCGAGGTTGGATTTGTGCCAGGTTGGTGGCAATAGGGTTGCCCCCTACTACAGGTAAGTACACCTAGGTGGGCACACCTAGGTCTTGTTTCCCCGAAGGGTTGGGCTTCGGGGACACAAGATGTGATGTTATGGTGTATCAAAAAAAAAAAAAATCCCTAAAATTCTACTTACCCACAAAATAAGCATGATGGCGACTGCTAAGCGCGACTCTTGTCCAACTTGTAGTATCAACATCTCCGTCATATTGCCGATCCAGGATATTAAGCCTAGTTTAGATAACGCCTGGAATGTAAGAACATCATAATTATGATTTTTTTAAAGAAAAACATTCAACTGATGATCCTCTGAAAACTTACTGACCTACTAATTTGCACGTTTTAAAATTAATGAACCTCTAAAAACTGTTTGGGCTTTTAATGATTGAAGCTTTTAAAATAAATGAGGTTTTTTTGAATTTTCTGGCCTTTCAAGTTGGTCGCCGTTACTTGGCTATTTAGTACTTTTAGGATCTCGAAACATTAATTATTTGAGGTTCATAAAAACAGGCACATTCGTTATATAATATTCGTTATATATATTAGGGGAACAAACGTGAAATCGCGAAACAAAAACAGCTGATCCCTAAATTTTGACGAGTTATGCGAACATAAATTGTAGGGAACAGCAGATTTTTTTTTCGCGATTTCTGGTTTGGTCCCCTAATAAAAGTTGTTCATATTGATGAGTAAAGTCACGTGTTTAGGTATCGGCCACTAATTACCAGTCACCCTGTATAGTGTTCAATAATATTTTTAGGGAAGCAAAATGGTTTCGACTAAATACAATGAGGTCTCGTGGTCGCATGCGAGCCAGTTGGGCCTGGCGTCCTAGGGTCTATACTACATAGCATAACCAGCTTATTTCCCCACTGCTGGGACAGAGGCTTTCTCTTTGTTTTTGGCTTTCTCTTGAGAGGGAGTGGCCATAATTGATAGTGCGGGTTGCAGGATATGTCTTCGTATTTTTGGTTGGACATGTCGGTTTCCTCACGATGTTTGCCTTCACCGTTTTGCGAGCAGTGGTGATTAAATAATTTATACAGAGTGCCTGCCTGGCTTTGAACCTACGACCAAATAGTTGTAACTCGCGGCCGTTTCCACTAGGCCACTGCTCCTGCACAGTCCTGGGGTCTAGAACACCGAAACAGAAGGGTTTACCTCCATAAGCACGAACAAAGCTGCAAAGAACAGCAAGGTAGACCACTCGACCCTCGCGAGGATCGGTTCCAGGTCATCCCTCTCTGCCAGGAGTAGCAGCAGTAATGCGCCTAGTAGTGCCGTCCAACCTAAGGATAGGCGTTCTGGAAACAAACGTGAGAGCATTTTTTATAATAACTGTACATTTTGGTACTAATGGGGAAAGTTTGTCAATGTACTGGAGGTGGGATTGCAGCCTAAATCGAAGCCGTGAAAAAGTGCACATCTCTGACTAGTACATACACTGTACAGTGTGCAAGAAAACCCATCACGAAGGCGTCATAAAATATATACATTAAACTTAGTAAAATATATTTTAAAAATAAATTTAATTATTTTAAAAATATTTGTACAAAAATAATTGCTGGGAAACAAATTTAAAGGTACCATTGCGTACCCGCCCGCAGGCAGCAACTGCACGCGACGTGTTGCGGTGATTCCGAATCCAACCGCAGGCGGCAGCAGCCCGTATTCCAGTCGGTAAATAGAAGATAGAAAAACGTGTTATCGCTCGAGCATTGGTGGCACTGCTGGTCTGGCTGCACGTGTCACCTGTCACTCACCTGTAGCTGCCAACGACGTGTCGTTAGCCACGGAAGGTATTTCATAGAAATTCATAGAAACCAGTCCTGTCGCGGTGACACGTCGTCTGCAGTTGCCTCCTACGATTGGGTACGGAATGGTACCATTATTTTTAGTGTCAAACATCGCCATCGGTTCGATTTACGTTATGCGCACGCAAAACATTGTATTTATGAGTGCATGCAACGGTATAGAGATTGTGGGAGTATTTAAAGGTCGGTTGTAAGATTAAAAACATGATTTCGTAAAAAAAAAACGTCAAAAAAGTTGGAACTTTGACCTGGTAAAATTTTACCAAAAAGATACCAGGAATGGTCCAAAAAAAAAAAGGTCATAATAACAGGAAGGACTCTCAGCTTCGTTAAGGGTATTTTTACACACTACACACTGCTAGGGTATTTTTAACTTCTATTGCTTGAATACGAGGCTTTTGGCTACTTTATATGTGTATTTTATGTCATTTTGTTGAATGTGCGTTTTGTTTGTGCAGAATAAACCGGTTTTCTTTCTTTTCTCGTTTTTCTTTTTTACATCCGGCACTTCACCTTCCACTACTAGTGCGGAAATTTTTAAAAAAAGCACGCGTGTTTAATACACAGCATTGTGAACCTAAATTCTGTGCAAAAGAGCCACTATGAGCTGTTTTTTTACCAGATTTTTACCAGTTTCTATATTCAACTAATGGTAATTTATACAGTTTGAAATTAAAATTGGATAATGAAATTTTTCGATGTTGTAACAAGAGAAATAATTTCTTCTTCACTTCTAAAGTCTGAAAATCGCCAACACGCAGTGAGCATGCGTGGTGATCAATTCTTCTCTTAAGGTGAATCCGCAGTTGCAGACCACGAAATTCAAATTTTCTTACGTTTTTTGAAATGAAATGAAATGAAATTGTTTATTCTGTAAATAGGATATTGGAATCAATTATACACGTCATCTTAAAAAAAATATTAAAAATTAGCTAGATGAGTTCGGCGTTTCCTATTTGACTACTCTGAGAAGAAAGGCCGAAACAAACTCAGAGGTCACAGTCTCTTTTAAAGTCCAGACATAATCTTGGTCAGGCCATATGAGGACCATGTAGATTAGTGTCTGAAATGGTCTTTTGAAAAAAGAACCACACAGATTTGAGTGGACCTGTCCTGTCAGTGCAAGCATTTGTCAGTAATCGTGGAGCTCAACCCAGAACTTAAGGAGCTCAACTCGACGAACAATACCAAAGAAAGGACATTTGGGTAGGACTCATAAACTACTCAAACTGCCAGACCATCATTATAACTAAATAAGAAAGAAAAAATAGAAATAATTAAAAAATCCACTTAGTCCTCACATTCACAAAAATTTAAAAAAAAAAAAAACTTTACAAAGTAATAATGTAATTTTGTATGTAATGTTTATATAATACTGGTATTGATTTTATGATTTTAGCACAAGGCTTAGCAGAGCGAGCAGCTCAATCCCAAGCTTTTTTATCATCTAAATAATCTAAAATTTTATAGTACCCTTTTTTACAAAGTTTGGTTTTAATACAGCTTTTAAATCGTTTAATGGGTATGTTTCGAATGTCGATGGGAAGTTTGTTGTAAAAGCGTATACATTGAAATTGCAGGTCAGGTTGTATGTTGAAGAAATATGATTCGCGACTATATCAGGTATGTATTTACAGAATTATAATCATTGGAATCATTAATACATCTTTCTAAGTTAGATTTGCTACATATTAACTTTTCTACAAGAATTTTTTTCTTGGTCCCAGCGGTCTTTCGATCTTTGACAGTCGTTACGGTAGTCAGAAGCCCGAAAGTCTGATAAGCAGTCTTACCAAGGGCTATCGTGTTACCCAGTAACTGGGTTATGGAAGTCAGATGGCAGTCGCTCCATGTAAATTAATACTGATATTCAGCTGCATCCGATTAGACTGGAAGCCGAACCCAACATAGTTGGGAAAAGGTTAGGCACACAAAATACTTACGTAATTCAGGGATTGCATGCAGAAAGAAAACAATGATGACAAATGACACGCAGATTGTAGATTTCACCAACAACTGTTTGTCCCTGATGCGGTACTGAAATGAGAAAATACGGAAGTTTATACTATTAATATTATTAAAATGTTTGTGGTGGCATCTATATTGCCACATGCGCCCTACGCATCAAAGACCCGACGTCACACAAATCCTGCATCGCGCAATTAGAGTTTACCGCGCGAACAATATATATAAGACTATCCGACATCAATCATTGGGCAGTTGCCCGCCAGACCCAAAACCCGTCTAGTCGGAGGATCCTCCTTTTTCTATAGAGGATGAGTGAATTTTATACCCTGTTCCTCAAACCTCTAAATTTTATCGGGCTCTCCATCTGAAATTTCTCACTGGCAGCCCGGAGTCTGGATTTGTGCCCGGTTGATGGCAATAGGCTCGCTCCCTATTACTATAGGTACACCTCTGCCTAACCCTTCGGAGAAATACAGGCATGATGTTATGATATTTATGTTATTTTAGAGAGAGAGAGAGAATTTTGTGAGTTTGTGTATACGTACAAAAAATATTTCACCATCTGAAAGGTACGTTATTCCAGATGGTCATAAGCTAAATATTATGTAAATATATACAAAAAAAGTACTTAATAATAAAAAAAATATACTATCTTGAATTCATGCAAGCCTAGTACTTTTTGTTAGGTCACTGCTCAGAACTTGTACACAACGAGTCGTGAACTGAATGCTACCGTCTTCGCATGTAAATTGCAACCAATTTATTGTTATTGAATAGAAGGATAAGACAAGGGCAAATGTTTACAGTTGTAATTGGACTCATATGGTACTGGTTGTAAAGAAAAAGAAGAAAGAAAAAAAGAAAATACGTTTATTTGCGGTAAACATGACGCAAAAAAAAAGAACACAAAATTAAAAAAGAAACAAGTTTAGGGAAAATATGCGTCACATCCACGCAAAACGGCCATCGCTCAGCATAATGCTGCGACCCTATGCAAGACAGAGCCCCAGCGCTGGTTTTCAGCGACAGCCGGCGTTGTTTGCAAAAGGGAATCGACATCATGCAGGCTGGCAGAAAAATGATTCTGGTTGCATTCGATCACCCAATCAAAGGAGATTGCCCACGGCACTATGGACAAATATACTGAATTCAACATTGTTATGTCTTCATAAAATCATCTTTAAAATACTCGATGACATGTCTAAACACTTCCTCAAAAAATTCAACACAACGGGATTTCGGAGATATTTACAAAAATATAACTACTATTTAGAGGTTATGTTCGACTGCAAAAATAATTGAAAAAAAAAGCTATTTGACATGGTCTGAATGGGTTTAAGCTTTGTGTTTTTGAAGTACATTTGTGTAAAATGGGGTTATAGAAACTGATTTATTTATTTTACCATGTGAGCTATCTTTCGATATTATACACTTTTTTTATTAAATAAACAATTATCCTGGGTACGAATTAGAAAAATAGGTATTTGAAGAAACTATTGCCGTCGTCTTACCTCAAGTCGGCCCCCGTAGAGTGCGATAGGGATAGCTAGAGCTCAGACCGATTATAATATCACATAAAAAATTGACGATATCGACGTTTCGTATTCCCCTTTTTTCTCCTCGAAAACTGAACCGATTCAATTATTTTTTACATTAAAATTTTAAGAAAGAATATGTCTGAGAGGTTTCTATCATTTTCTTTTATGTTAAAAACTTTTCGAATTTGTTTGGTACTCCTCTAATCACGGCGGTAAAAATTGAGTATTTTTATCATTTTTGGAGGGTCATATTTTCTTCACCGATAAGTTGCCGAAAAAAAGGAAATAACAGGGACGTGACTACAGCCGACCTTGATTTTATGAAAAATTATTGCTCTAGAGGCATTATTCGGGAAGAAAAAAGGGGAATACATTTGTATGGAGAATCGTAGGCCCTGTTCCCTAATATGAACGCTACGGCACTGAACAGACTATGGCATCGAAAGATATATCCAATTACCTAATAACAAAGATCAAAATAGAGAAAGTCCGGAATCTCGACCAAAAATCAACCTAAAACCTCTTTTGCTGCAAATAAATAAAATAATTTCACTGACACAGTCTTGGTCTGTCATGTATAAGAAGATGATGATGAGATGGCTCCATATCATTCTGTGATATTGAAATTACGACGCAATGTACAACGTGTGACGTTAAATGCCCAAAACATGAAAATAGTTTGATCAGAATAACGATCAGAATCAATTGAACCACTTTTTAATATAGGTCACATTTAAAAAAAAATCTTCATTAAAAACTTTGCCGTGTCTATTTATTAATAGGTCAAGCCATCACATGCGCAAACCCGCCAAAATAGGTAAACAAACACAAATGGTGGTCGATCAATTTAAATTTTCTCATTCGCGGGATGATAATAGCTTTTATTTCGATGCAAATACAAATCTTCTAAAATTAAAACAGCACATAAAACCTTTACAAATTTTTTAATGATTTTTTTTCTCTCTGAAATAGGCCAATTGAATCAGCTGGGGTGTCCGAGGTTTTGCGCATTTAACGTTACACGTTGTATAACACTGAGTCGGTAAAGCAGGTATGATGTAATGTTATCCAACGAGAACACAAAAATTGCCTTTTTAACGACAATATTTTGGATGTGACGTTACATACCTTTTGCTTCATCTGCGCCAGAGTGGAACAGAACATAGGATCAGAGCGTGAAGCCCCGCCTCCCGCCTCCCGGCGATTCAGAGCCACGTTCAGCTTCTCAACCTGAAACCGCGGGAAAGAGCACTGATTGGTTCATATAACACAACTTGTCCCGGAATTAACGCACACCACCAAACGCCCCAATTAGCATATTATGTATATGTTATAATCATAACACATAATACTGAATTTTATAATTATGTATAAAACATTGTTTATTTATTAAATTAGTTATACGTATACCATATATGTAGATATATTTTATGACACCATCTACAAATTGACGGCACGGTTGGCGCAGTAATAAAAAACTATTATTGCATGTGTGAGATGATGCATAATTATATGTATAGATATTATATTGATATTGATAGTATACAGCTCCACTGACGACATGGACCACATGGTTGGCGCAGTGGTTACGCGATTGACTGCTGCGCTGCGTGTCGCGGGTCCGCCTCCCGCACGGATCAAATATTTGTATGACAAATATGTGTATGTGAGTATAACCGTTTGTAAACGCACCCACAATACAGAAGAAATTCTTAGATGTGTGGGGCAGTTTAAAAAAAAAGCCAAAACGAATGTAAACCTTATCTTAATAACAATAATGTTCATATCCCTAAAGGTGTCCAAACAAAGCGGCAAGAGCGCGGCAGCAACACGCGGCAATGGCAGGGGCGGCCGTCTCGGCATAAATAGCGATCGGTATACGAACGAATTCGGTCGCAAAGTTGTCATGGCGTCCCGAGACGCGCGCGACGTGCTTCACGAGCACGGGATTTTATCGAGCTTAAGTCATAAGTCATTTAATCATTTGTTAACACAGGTACAATAAAAAGTTGTTATAAAATAAAATTGCAGGCGCGCTGTGATATACCCGAAGGTGTACAAATATTTATAAAGGTCATTAATATTGAAATTGATAATACTAATTCAAAATAGAAACAATATTAAAAAAAAAATGTTAAAAGGTCAAAAGAAAAAAATATTAAATAATGTCCAAATAAAATAAAATATAAAAAGCGACAAAATAATAATTAAAATAATACAAAATGTCACGTGAAAAATGTCAAATGGAATTGAACTATAACATACTAGGTCAAAAAACAGTCATTACAATTTGTCTGTGAAAAATTCCGAAATGTTAAGTAATTTTGACCGTCTAGGGACGCCATTCCGACTTTGTGACGGAATTTGGTCGTATAGCGATCGCTGTCTACGTCTAAACTGCGGCCTGGACACATTTCTGCCCCGCTCTAATTAGTACTAAACCGACGAATGTTCGCGCGGCAGTCGTCCAATAACAGCGCGGCAGCCGCACAGATTGCCGCTCAATGTATGGACACACCTTTAAGGATATGAACATTATTGTCATTAAAAATAAGGTTTACATTCGTTTGCGCTTAATTGAATTTACTAGCAAACTCTAAGTACCTACGTTTCTTTTTTTATCTACTTATAATAATTTTGCAGGCCATCTATAATAATTATTCGTATACTTTTCTTGATCAGCTAATAGGTGGAAATTACTATGTGGTCGATGTATGTGATAATATTTATAATATTCTAGGGAAATTGTTATACTTTAATTTAATGTAAAGTCAATAGTACATGACTGCCGCGGCCTGCAAAAGGGGCATTGATGGACGTACGTGAAAATGTGGGTCGAGGCGAATCCGTGGTACACATATATGAGTCCAATTCAGACTTATTTTGACTATAAGTCCAGGTTTCCTCACGAAATTTTCCTTCACCGATGTCAGTAATATCCAAGATAAACTCAGAAAGTAAAAATGAATGAGTAAAAATAAAACTACTAATAATTAGTAAAGAGTACCTTCTTTTCGAGAGCTTTCCTCACAATATCCTCATCTCGCGAGTATGAGGACAGCGAGGCCGCCGCACGTCGCCACACCGCTATCTCCTGACGAAGTTCTGCAATGTAACACATTACATCACCCACAGCCTGTACCGAGACCCCGATCTACCACGGGAAGCTCGCTAAGCCGTCGGTGCCGGCTGTCATTCCTAGATCTTTGACAGTGGTTACGGGTAGTTAGAAGTCCGAAATTAAATTAAATGTTTATTTCTGTAAATAGATCTTCTAAGACACTATTTGGTAAAAAAAACTAAACCTACATAAAAGATAGCTTGATCTCTTCGACAGCTGTCAGTCAAATCACGCCTATGAAGTCCTGAATTTCATAATAGTACAGACAGTAACTGTCAATGTCATACTTTATGGGCATTTCGACCTAATTAGTGATGGGCGATGAATCATCGCGACCACAGACTATAAACTATAGATATTAAAAAAAAAACTTAATTTAAAATTAATTTATCTTTTAATTTTATTTATTTATTTATTTATTTATTTTATTATTTATGTACACACAGAAAAATAGATACAGATGAGACATAATCATAATTATGAGTACAAAGGTACTGCTTATTTCTTAAGAAATTTCTTCCAGCAGACCTGCGATAGGAGAAATGAGAAAGAAATGTAGACAATAGTGTGTGAGAACAAGAAGAGAAAAATAGAAATATGCGAAGTCTTAAACTAAAATATTGAAATAAACCTACACGTATAAAGTAATAAATGAATATATACTTAAATAAATACATAGAGCTTAAATATATAAACATACATACTATAGGTATATAAATTATTATATTATTATTATTTTTATTGTATATTTTAATATCATAACATAATAGGTAGGTACTTTAAGTAGCAACTACTGTATAATTAATCTTAGTAAAAATATGTTTTCTTTTAAGGTTACGCTGCCAGACACAACACAACACCGCCTTTCACGGCAAATAAAATGTTGCAGTTATTAAAAAGTGCGATCGACAATGTATCTGCAGAAGACTGGAAGAAGGTGGTAACCAAATGCAGAAAACGAATGGAAGAAGATTGGGAGCGGGACGTCCGATTTGATCACATTTGCGAACAAGAGTTTATAATAAATTTACAAGATTGTTCTAGCGATTCAGAAACTGATTCAGATATGGATTTGGGGTGTACTCCTTTAAGAGAATAAATATATTTTATATTCGTTTAATTTAGTAACGTTTGTAATTAAATTAAACCCAATTATATGTTACATTAGCATCGATAATAGTAAGAAACGTCGATAATTTCTATCTACAATTTTTTATATCCAACCCTAGGTATGTCAGTTTGATATATGTCACAGAGATCAAGATATCTTTTTTGTAGTATAGACGGCGTCGGCCTTTCCTACCTGTCTGATTTCTGAGAATAAATTCCGAAACAAACGCAGAGCTTAAAGTCCAAATATTATATTATTAAAATGCGTGAATCAAACAATGCAGGGCCATGTCTGGTAAGGCCTTTTGAAGAAAGAGCCATGAGGCCGGCACGCATGCATCAATCATCGTGTAGCTCAACCCTATTTTAGATAGCTCAACGACCCGTCACACAACGCTTTCAGATCTGCAGGACATTTCGCTTAGGCCACATAAAAAGTACGTACTCAAAACAGCCAGACATTTATATTAAGAGTCAAACATTCTATTTATCCTACATGGTACTCACATTCACAAAGTTTTCTCTTTAAGTGTCATAAAAATTTACATAAGTTTTGTCTTGTAAAGCAATTTAAATACAATAGCAATTTTAACTATTTAACAGTTCGCCACCACTCAAAACGAGGCGCTAGTGTCTATGATAGATAAACAGATTTTTATTATTATTTGAATTGTACAATTTTGATTTAATTTAATTTAAGTTGCATTGTATTTACATTCGTAGCAACACAGTGATCTAGCCAACGTCTCGAGCCGTTCGCTTCGCTTATAAAAGTATAACTGTCAGAGTTTACTCCTAACGGTTCAACATCGGCACATAGTATCTCAGATTCCCGACAAAAAGTCTCCGAGTAGAAATGCAGTTTCGATATTGTTATCATTGATAATAGCACTCACCAGGCTATAAAATCCGTTAAGTTCGCACTATTACACGTCTATGTAATTACCTACATTAAATTGCGTTGATAAAAATCTAGTTACATAATTTTCCCCCGGACTTCAGATGGCGCGGACTCTAGTGTAAAATAGTATTTTGCTTGAAGTACATTTTGAGTAACTTAAAGCCGACAATCAAAGGGTATCGTGTTACTCAGTACCTGGTTAGTGGAGGTCAGATCGGCAGTCACTCCATGTAAAATACTGGTATTCAGCTGCATCACTTTAAACTGAAAGCCGACCGCAACATATTTCGGAAAAGGCTAGGCAGACGGTGAGGCATAACTCTTACCTAAAATATCTCTGGGCACACTATGTCTTAGTTTATTGATATCTCTGAACATATATCTCAGCTGGAAGTAAGTCTGTACGGCGACTATAAGTATGCCGACCCCCATATGCATAGTGAACGTCGTGAAGTTTATGTTCTGAAACAATGAAAGGAAAAATATAACAACACCAAAAAAAATCGTTAAAAATAAATAATAATGATAATGTGATAAACAATTCGAAACTGTTTAGGATGTAATATATACCAGGCTTTGGCTTAAGACTTGGTTTGGTTGAAAAAAATGGCTATCTAGCCATGCTTAACATGGCTAAAAGTGAACTTCGAATGTCGCATAATGTATGTCTATAGTTTGACTGAAACCGCTGTACCGCGCGTTAGGTATGTGCACGGTTCTCGGGGGGGTAGTGCAGGCCGCGCATTCTTCAACAATCACGGCGTCCCGTCCCCTCGCCTCGCCGCGCTGTGAATTCCTTAGGCGCGGTATAGCGGTCTTGGTCAAACTATAGCAAATAAACGTTTGATTTGATTTGATACGAATATGAACATTGTTGATATTCGAATGAAGCGCTTGCTCACATTCGCTTTTGTATACGAGTCGAATAATTGCATTAATTAAAGGTTCAAATTCCCATGGAATGCTTACTTTACTAAGTATAATTATGTCAAAGTGCGATCTGTGAATCTTACCCTAACTGTGACTTAATGCGGCGCAAACAGGCGCGAAGCGGCTCTAGTAGAACAATTTCTAAGACAACTGAAGAGGGAACAGGGCCTGTGATTCTCCATATGTATTCCTCTTTTTTCTTCTTGAATAATGTATCTAGAGCAACCATTTTTTCCCCATAAAATCAAGGTCTGCTGTAGACACGTCCCTGTTATTTCCTTTTTTTCAGTAACTTATTGATAAAGAAAATATAAGCCTCTAAAAATTACAAAAATGCCCCATTTTTACCGCCGTGATTAGAGGACTACCAGACAAATTCGAAAAGTTTTTAACATAAAAGAAAATGATAGAAACCTAGACACACTCTTTCTTCAAATTTTTATGTAAAAAATAATTAAACTCGGCTGTTTTCGAGGAGAAAAAAGGGGAATACGAAACGTTGATCTCGTAATTTTCTTTATAATATAATCGGTGTGAGCTGCAGCTGAGGAGAGTGCGATAGCACTCTACGGGGGCAGACTTGAGGTAAGACGACAGCAATAGTTTCTTCAAATACTTATTTTTCAAATTCCTCGCAGGTCCTGATCCCTCTTAATAGAAATTTTTCTACCAAAATCACGTCGCACTGCCACATCGCGCCTGTTTACGGGAGCCTTTATACTATTGCATGGCTTAAAGTGGGTCTAGATAGGTAGGCACGTGGCTAAATTGACACGGACAGCAGTTGGCCAAGTAAATGTAAATCTAACCGCTTTCACGATAGCAGGGTGCGTGGCTATGATGACGTTGGGCGGGTCGCCCACGGGCGTGGCGGCGCCCCCCACGTTGCTGAAGATCACCATCGACATCAGCACTGGCACGGGGTTCAGTTGGGTCACCTCGCATAACCTGGAGGAAAGAGTATGTTGACTACTTGGAACTCCCACTTCGTTTCATATAGGTATACTTTGTTATTGCTTTTACTATTGTTGTTGTTTGTAATGTGTGTTTGTGTGTACAACAAACACACACACACACATAATATAGCATAACATCATGCCTGTTTTCCTCAAAGGGTTAGGTAGAGGTGAACGTAAATCCACGTACATGATTAGGTATTCTTTCTTATGAACCTGACAGTCGATTTTCAGAGATCTTGAAATTCTGTCTGAGTACTTCGTTGGTTTAGAGGTCACAATCGTGATTTCTGAGCTTGGTGTTCGCTGGGTTGGATTCTCAGGTTGGGTAAAGTGTTATGAGGTCATTATTAGCAGCCCGGAGTCTGAACTTGTGCCTGGTAAATTTGCTCCCTTTCACTTGGAACTTACAAAAGCAGCAGCGAAATGTGGGTTTATAAGTGAATTAAGTCATTTTCTTTTTGAATTCTTCTTTTTTTAGTTGTTATTTCTATATATTGGTTTTCTTTCTTACCTGATGGTAACTGGAGTCATCAGCAGGACTGTGGTGACATTGTCCAGAAATGTGGAGAAGATCGCCGTGAAGAAACACAAGACGTTGATCAGTGGCCATGTCCTGCCGCCTGTAACCTGAAACATTCATATGGTTTGAAAGAAGACAGAACGAAAATACCGAGACCGGATCGGAAGGAGGGGGGGTGGTGTAGCCATCTACCTCCGTGATGATTTTCCATTTAAAATTCTAGCTTCTTCTTCTTCCAATGAATCCGCAGAGTTTCTTTTCCTCGAGGTTTGTGTCAAAGGTGTTAAAGCCGTCCTCGGCGTAGTCTATTGCCCCCCTACCATTGATTACTTCACTGAATTCGAATCGGTACTTGAATCTTTGGGTTCGGAATATGCACATCACATTGTTATGGGAGATTTTAATACCAATCTCCTTGCCCTCAACTCCCCTCGGTCCCGTAAACTCCTGCACTTAGTCGAGTCAGCAAGTCTGCATATTTTGCCTCTTCAACCCACTCATCACAATATAGTCGGTGATGATACTTGGCTTGACCTGATCCTGACCTCTAATCCTTCCCTAGTTTCCTCACATGGTCAACACGATGCTCCTGGTTTTTCCCATCACGACGTTATTTTCTTATCCTATGTCCTTAAACCCCCTAAACCTAAACCAATGTTCCAGTACAGGCGTGCCTTTGCGCGTATGAATGGCGAGAGGCTTCAACAAGATGCGTCCAATATTGACTGGTCATCTCTGGAAGCAGCTGCTTCAGTTGAGGAAAAAGTAGAATTATTCAACGATGTTGTGGTCAAGCTATTTGATGCCCATGCCCCTATCAAGAAAATCAAGTTGAAGCGTCCGCCTGCGCCTTGGATGAACAGGGGAGTTCGGATGGCAATGCGACGGAGGGACCGCGCGTTTCGGAAGTTTAAAAAGGATCGCTCGGATGACAATTGGGCCTTGTTTAAGGCTGCTAGGAATCGGTGTAATCAGATGATACGCAACGCTAAACGCCGTCACATCCTAAATAATATCACTTCTTCTTCTCCTGCCGATATTTGGAAGTTCCTTGGAACTTTGGGCATCGGTAAATCGCGACATTCGGACCTTCCTAACACAATTGGTTTGGACGATCTAAATCGCCATTTCTCCACTGTTCCCACTCTAGATAGTCTAACCAAATGTCAAACCCTAGACTACCTTGCTGGTCTGACGCGTCCCAATATTAACCCCTTTGTCTTCACCCCTGTCGACCCGGGAGAGATCAAAAAGATAATCCTTTCCATTAAATCCAAAGCTGTGGGCTGCGATAATATCAGCCGCCATATGATTATAGCGGCTCTTGATCAACTCCTTCCTGCAATCTCCCACATCATAAACTTTTCCCTTTACACCGGTGTTTTCCCTTCCCTCTGGCGTAAAGCCCTTGTTCGGCCTCTGCCTAAGATACCCAATCCCTCTCTTCCTAGTCACTTTCGCCCAATTTCCATCCTTCCCTTTCTATCTAAAGTGCTCGAGGCCAGTGTTCATAAGCAATTCTCCCACTTTATTCACCGCAACTCCCTCATCAGTCCATTTCAATCCGGTTTCAGGCCTGGGCACAGCACCGTTTCAGCTCTCCTTAAAGTGACTGACGATATAAGGCGGGGAATGGAAGACACTAAAGTTACAGTCTTAGTGTTAATTGACTTCTCCAATGCTTTTAATACCGTCAGTCACGAAGTCCTTTTATCCATCCTTTCCTATCTTATGGTCTCTCGGGAGGTATTGGAATGGTTTTCCTCTTATCTTCAGAGGCGTCAGCAGTCTGTTCGTGCTGGAGACTCTTCGTCTGGTTGGTGTGAACTTGCAGCTGGCGTCCCTCAGGGCGGTATATTATCTCCTCTTTTGTTCTCAATTTTTATTAATCTCATTACCACTGAACTTCGAACTGCGTATCATCTTTATGCTGACGATTTGCAGCTTTACTGCCAGGCAAGTGTGGAGAACATATCCGATGCGATTGAGGAGCTAAACCGGGATTTAGCTGTGGTTAAAAGCTGGTCTGATCGTTTTGGGTTGGCAGTTAATCCTACCAAGTGTCAGGCTGTCATTGTAGGGAGCACCCACAGTATGAGGAAGCTGAATGGATTAACTGTGCCACCTGTAATGTTTGACAACTCGGTCATCCCGTTTAGCTCCGATGTTAAGGATCTTGGTCTGCATGTTGACACATGTCTTGACTGGCGTAAGCAGGTCACGACTGTAAGTAAAAAAGTCACCGGAACGCTGCGGTCGCTCTATCGGTTGAAAAACCTTCTCCCATCACACATAAAGGCAATGCTTGTACAGTCCCTAATCTTTCCCATAATAGACTATGGTGATGTGTGTTACTATGACCTGAATGCAGATCTCCTCAATAAACTTGACCGCCTTCTAAATAACTGCATTCGATTCGTATTCAATCTTCGAAAGTATGATCATGTATCTGCGCATCGATTGCTTTTAAAATGGTTACCCATACGTCAGCGTAGAGAGTTGAGGGCTCTGTCTATGTTGTATTCTATACTCGACAAACCCACTTCTCCTTCTTACCTGACTTCCCATGTTCAATACCTATGCTCCGCCCATAGTAAAAATCTTCGTTCTACCAACAATCGTCTTCTACGATGTCCTTCTCACCGCTCTGGTTTTATACACTCTTCTTTCTTTGTCCAGGCGGTATTTCTTTGGAATGCGCTTCCTCTGAACATCAGGATGGCAACCAGTCGGTTATCTTTCAAACTGAAGGCACGTGAATATATTCGTGAAAAGTTGGCAGAATCTTTGCAGCGCTGATTTGGTGGATTTGTTTTCTTCTCTACCTATCGTTATTTCTCCTGACAAAGTTTATTCGGTTTATAATATATGTATATATCTATGTATGTATGTATTAGTAAATATTCATTTTTAAGTTATCTATTACTCATGTTGCACCTGCCATGTTTTGTCTCTGCTCCACCCTAAGGTTGACTGGTAGAAAATGCCTCAGGCATTAAGTCCGCCTTTGTACAGTATTTTTTTTTTTTTACTTGTGCATAAAGTTTTAATAAATAAATAAATAAATAAAATACGTTTATTTGCGGTAAACATGACGCAAATAAAGAACATGAACACAAAAAATTAACAAGTTGGGGGAAAATATGCGTCACATTCACGCAAAACGGCCATCGCTCAGCATAATGCTGCGACCCTATGCGAGACACGAGTGCTGGCGCTTGTTTTCAGCGACAGCCGACGTTGACGTTATGACGTCAACCGGTGCAGCATACAATGAGATATAAAAAATAAATATGCAATAATTCATTCAAAAAGTTTATATAAATATAATATTAAAAATGGCAATATTCCGTTCAGTCGGCATCGACACACGCGCCGCCGCGCCGTCTTTAAGTGCGCGCAGCTGTCAGAAAACTATTTATTTCACGTTTTGACATACCTACTGGTTACTTATATCATATAAATGCTAAGATGGAATTGTGTTAAAAACAAAGTTGTTTGATTTATTTTCTTTGAACATAAAACGGCTGTCCGCCAATAACATTAGATAAAGAAAATTAGACAATATTTATACACTCATCGTACAGACGCCAGCAGGTCAACCTACCCAAAACTGTCAAATTATCCCAATCAACTTTGAACCTTATGCTTTAGTGATAAAGTTGAAAATCTATTAAAAAAAATTGACAGATTGTAGTAGGTTGATGTGCTGGCGTCTGTAAAAAACTTCAGTTATACATATTTTATCTATTCTTCTGCGAACACGTCACAGTTAGGTTTAACGTCCAAGAGAGCGTTGAACGCCGAGAGAGAGTGCGAGGGACGGGAACTGGTCTTCAGTTCCCGTCGCTGACAAGCTCGGCTCTGTAATATTCATTACATTTGATTTTTATTTGAAGCCTCTTCTGAATTCTGATCACTATTTGAATACGCTTGCTTTATAGAGTTCCCGTGCCCAAAGGGTGAAATGGGACCCTATTACTAAGCCTGCGTCACGCTGTCTGTCCGTTGGTGTTTTGATCAATCACAGGGCTTAATTTTTTTTACCGTAATAGATAGCCAGTTGAAATCACAGTTTGTTTTACTAAAGCCTCCGGCACCAGAAACTATAGAGTCCCGGGTATGCTTGCTACAAGAATAGTACAGATGGTTCACTCCGCAAAATCTATAAAATAAAAAGTGACTCTAGCTACGACACAATAAAGTGCAATTCAGGTCGCCCAGCGCTAATTACCTACAGTTATATTCACTTTGAAGTTGTTTCTCTTTTTATCACGTAACTCTTATATCTTCTGAATACGTTTCGCTCACTGAATTGGCCCGACAAGACGAACCCGCCGCGTACTTGTAGCTTCATACATAAAATGCGGAGTGCGCCTTCTGCATTATTCTGTACTCCTAGTACTAAAAATAGGAGTAAGGTAATACTTTTAGACTAGTGCAGTTGTATTCAACGAAACTCAGCACAGTCTCAAAATCAGCACTTTTTAAACTTCAAAAATTATTGGATCCAGCCCCTCAAAACCCAAACTTTCACTGTCTTCTTCTTAGGGGTAGTCAGACATTAAATGTCCCATTAACAGCATTAACTATAGTTTGACCGAGACCGCTGTACCACGCCTTGGGAATGAGCGTTGACGAGTGAGAGGCCTGCACTGCCTCCCTGTCTCACCACTTATATAACTAAGGCGTGGTACAGCGGTCTCGGTCAAACTATAGTTAATTTCGTTTCGATTTCCATTTAATTTCGCCACACTTACTTCAAAAGCCAAGACAGCGAGGTAATCGAAGAGTCCAGTCTCGGCCAAGATAGCGACGAGCAGCATCATACTGAACAGCAGCAGTAGAGTCTCCACATCCAGCCAGGAGACCAGCTCTGGGAGTGAGGGTCTCTCGCCTGCCAGGGCCAGTACTGCTACGGCCAGGGATGAGGATAGGAGAGCTGCTATTGTACGGTTTACTATCTGGAAATCGAGATTAAGTGTAAACAATAGTGAAAATAAAACTAAAGCCGTTGGTCCCGGCTGTCCTACGTAGATCTTCGATAGTCGGGGTAGATAATGAAAAGCCCGAAAGTTTGACAACCAGTCTTACCAAATGATATTGTGTTACCCAGTTAGTAGGGTGTGAAGGTCAAATAGGCAGTCGCTCCGTGTAAAATACTGGTATTCAGCTGCATCCGGTTAGACTGGAAGCCGACCCCAACATACTTGGGAAAGAGCTAGGCAGATGATGGTGTTGACGATAAACAGTAAAAATAAAAAAGTATTAAAGACAGACAAAACAGACAGAGAAAATACGACCGAGCCTCAGTAGTCGCTTATGATGTGTTACATCTGACATCTCACCTTATTATGCAACATTATGGTAATAAGCAACATTAAAGAGTCGGGGTCAAGGTCGTTTCTGACGGCTAACTCTAGCACCGCGCGCGCTCATTGGTCAAAACAAATAGCGCGCGCTTCCCCGGCTTCCTGTTACTCCCTTTTCACGAAATCACTACCACAGTTTTGATTAATTAGATTTAGATTTTGATTGCAGGAAGGCGGGAGGGCAAAAAACAAACAAAAAAGATAAGAGAAAGACGAAGACAGAGAAGAGAAAGACAGTAAAAAGATGAACGGCAGTTGAAAAGAAAATATATCATTATAATATAATAAATTATTATAATATAATAAATTATTATAATATAATAAATTATTATATTATAAATTTATTTAAATTATTATAATATAATAAATTATTATGATATAATAAACTATTATAAAATTATTATTATTGTTATCCCATGAGACCACAGGAACTACTGAACTAAATTGCCAATGATTTACTGTCATTGGTTATTCCCCCAAATCCATTTTAGATAGAGAATGCATAAAAAAGCGTGAAATCTTAATGGTTGTTTTCCCGCGGCAGAACAACTTGCTATAAGGAGTACTTTCGAAGCATAGAGTAAAAGTTAAAAAATAAAGATGTTTTTGTTTTAAAATAATTAAAAAAATATTCATCAACTCGAAAACGTGAGAACCAATAGTAACAGGTAACTTGTAGGTACTACTCGAATCGCACGCGCCGCCGACAAAGGGAACAGCGAAGCATAAATGTTCAAAGCAAAATAGACTCTCGCACATGGTGATACGCTATAAACTAATTTGCACGCAACAACACAAAATTTGTTTTCAAAATTATTTCTAATATTTTATTTGTTTATATAACGATTGTATAACCAAGACAAAACCATTTAGATGTCACGGTGTGTATGATGCACTTTGGGCAGCCAGCCTCGATACCAACAAATTTTTTAACACAGTATCGTGCCGAATTATACAGCGTGTATCAGAAGAATGTCGCCAAAATTTAAGGTGTGGTACAGACTAATCAACCTGAACAACTTTCTCCGTGAGGCCATTGGTCCCACAGAGTTGTACTTAAATATGACCACATATTTTTGATACACGCAATATGAAAATGTCCCAACATTCCCATCATATTCATGTCAACACTAAAGGCAAGAAGAAGACTCATACCTCAAA
Organism: Xanthia icteritia; assembly: GCA_949128155.2. NCBI lineage: Eukaryota > Metazoa > Arthropoda > Insecta > Lepidoptera > Noctuidae > Xanthia > Xanthia icteritia. The sequence continues at coordinate 5,921,561 of OX421959.2, read as the reverse complement.
GATGATAAGCGTATACAACGCGATGAGCAGTATTGTGGAGTATATGATGCCATCCTCTGGATCAATGGGGTTCAACTGGTAGCTCACTGTTAGAGGCACAGTGCTGTTGCTCGATGTACTCATGCGCAGGGTTATTCTTGTACCTGAAAATTAAGTAGAAATAGGTATCATTGGGGAGACCTAACTAATATAGTGGTGAACCTTGGGCAGCTAGCGTCGCGAGCTTCATTGCACTAGAGTGGAAACAGTTCAAATTCAAATTCTAAATTCGAATCTGTCTGAAACAATTACTGGGGCCGTATTATGACGTATTAATGCCACCATTATTCCAGTGTGAGTGAGAGACGGAGCTATACAAGGCCGCTAGCACCATCCTTTTTTCGCAGTGGAATAATGATGGCATTCATACTTCATAATAAGGCCCCTGATCAGATTTTATTAAATCCGTAGGGTGACGCTGAAAAATCCGTAATTGCCTCTAGAAAATTCCGCTAATAGTTAATAATAAGTGTTATAATTTGCAAACAAAGTAGATTTTTGAAAATTTTAAAGGAGTTAGTATTTATTTAACATGAAACCGAGTTAGAAGTTACGTGAAGTGAAAATGTCGATCAAATGGCGCCGAAAGACAGTCTCGCTCTACCCTGATATAAATTGAAATTGAATAGACTATCAAAATTCATTACCATTAATTCCAATTTGGTTCCATCTAGTAATTTCCTCCTGTATGAGATCCTGGGCGTTGGTCATATTCCTCCTGTGTTTCCCGTTGCTGTGTATAGGAGAGTTGTGCTGTAGAATCAGCATCTTACTCTCGCTGGAACTTGGCGAGAAGTCTAATAGGTCCTCTGGTTGCAACTGGATCTTCCATTTGGTTGAGTTCTAAAATAGAAATAAAAACTATAACTATCTACTTATTATCAATCTTAATAATTTTGTCTTATTAATAATTAACATAACCAATAGGGACTATCTAAACTATGTATGTGTATACAACTAACTAAGTATTATACAAACTAAAATATAGCGTCGAAAAATTCATCCGCATCACTGTCGACTGGTAGTGTACCCAAGAGACTGGCCGCATTGCCACGTTGTATGGCAATGCTTAGTCTCTGGCCGAGGTAAAAGCCAGCCCTTGGGTCACGGGAAGTGTCAACCAGTCGTTTGGAGATTTCATTGAACAAACCAATAATCAATTTAATTTATCAATATTAAACACAATTACAGCGTGTTTGTACACTTGGTTAACACAAGTAAAGCGCGCGTCGCTTCGTGAGATATAAATACTGTATGTCCTTAGATTCAAGGCTAGTCTGATACTTTTGATGGCAGTCTGATCTTATAAACATGTAGACAATCACACTGTACATCTGGATTCAATAAGTGCCTATTCAAGACACAAATACTTCATTATATTTACGAGTTTATGATCATTAATCACTGTGTCGTAAACATTTATGATTGATCAGTCCTTATCGCAGTAAATTACTTATACTGTTTGATAAACTTCGACAATATGATCACACAGCGATGAAATGAACCGAAAAGTTGTACCATTTGAACAAGTACGTATTGCATTAACAGTAGCTATAATTTTAATTCAATTTCCAATAAAAATTATAAGTGCTATGTGCTATGTGAAATAAAAAAGATTCATTATAATTAATTATAGTGCCTAAAAATAAACTAAAATATGTTTAGAACAGGTGCAAGTAATCATGGTTCGGAATTACAATGACAGGTAGCGACTCGCCCGATCTAAGTTAATTCAAACCCGATTTAGATTCCATTAATTATGGAGTGATCATGGCTTAAGTTGGCTTCCGACGGTAAGCGATATTGTGGACGCACACGCACCAGCGTGCACGACGCACCGTGGGAAGAGTAACGTCCGTGGTAGCGCAAACACGTGCGTCGCGGTGCGTCCGAGATTGGTTACTTTCCATTTGAAGTTATTGACGCGCCGCGGATCAGCACGCACCAACCCCATGGTACCCATGGTGCAATGGGAAGAGTATCGTCTGTGGTAGCGCAGATACGTCCGTGGTGATTCTTTTAGATCTCGAAGTCGTAATCACCTACGACTCGGTTTTTGAGAGTAGGTCAAACTCAAACTCAAAGCATTTATTTCATTTAAACCATTTACAGGCACTTTTGAATTGTCAAGGTGTCAGTCAGTCAGAAATATGAAGCTAGTTGCTCATTCCAAAGCGTAGGTTCCTATGGAGAAGAACGGGCAAGAAACTCCACGGACACTCTTTTAAATCATAATATTGTTACAAAATATTGGTTACATCATTCTGTTGAAATTATACTATGTGAGAACAATGTAGAATGACGTGCACGTAAAAAGCGTCCGTAATAAAAAGATAAAAACAATTCAAAATTAAAATAAGCCGTGGCAGATAAGAGATGACCAGTCCATACTGGCGGCACTCGTTCACGAACATGACGCATGGATCGGCACCGTTTAGCTCAACCATTTTGAAGGGAACATAACGATCCAACACACACGCCACCACCAGCGAGACATTTGAGTGAGCATGACATACTCTCAGCCGCCAGGACACATTCAAGTCAATAAAAGACGTACCCAGTAAATGGTAGCTTTGTAGAAGGTACATGGTCACAGTGCTCACACTTGTGCTACTAGGTACTTTTGATCATGTAGCCGTTAGGGAAGACCAAAAGCTTAAAGTGGTTCTTTGATAGTGGTAAATGTGACAGTGGTCACGCGGTTATTCAAAAGCCCGAAAGTTTGTGTTACCCAGTTACTAGGTTGTGGAGGTCAAATAGACACTCGCACCATGTAAAATACTGTTATACAGGTGCATCCGGTTAGACTGGAAGCCAACGTCAACATAATTAGGAAAACGTTAGGCTGATAATGACGTGGTAGATAATAGACCGAAGTCTACCTCACCTGTTGAAACTCTGCTAACTGGTCATCAGCGACTTCTCGGTGTAACCACAGATGCAGTATATTGACGCTTTCATTGGTCACCGCCTGCGCAAACGGCCCGGTTAGTGTGACCAACACTTTGACTCGGTCCTCGCTGGCTGGTAGCTCGTATTCTGGAAAAGAAATTAAATAAACAATAAGGAGGTACAGTTCGAGCCCCAGCTCACGAGACACAGCTGTTTTCAAACCTAACCTAGCGATAGGTTCCTTAAATTATCCTAAGTCATACTGGCAGCCACTATAACACCAAGTTTGCTCTATTTCAACTAAAACTACATTAAGTCTTCTTGATACAACAGAATCTGACGATGGTCGAGATAACCCGTTAGAGAACTACCCGTTCCAAAGAAAAAGGGTCTTGGCCGACGGGACAAGAGGATATCAAAGTGATCTTTTATGGCCCATAGTCCATGACGTTTTTCAAAAGTAACATGTTACAAACTTAAGTCACCAATGAGTAGCCAGATTTACTAGACACAGCTCACAGCACGAGTACTTCAATGGCCCCGGTGAGCCTTTGGCCCTGGAAGTCTACTCAGTTTGTCATTAAAAGTTTTGGGCCCGTCCGAAAGTAGTTGATCCGTCAAAACTAGTATCGAATTCAATTTTTCTGACGGGAAAATACATATCGGTAGTAGGGACAACTTGCAAATCCTGTTGTCATTCATTCTTAGTTCGGGCGCGATCTAATATTATCTCCGTAATAGATACGGGTTAAGTAATACGCGTAACTACGGACCTCCTGGTTAGGGAGTAGACCCCCTGCGCCTGATCCCTCACCGGTCTTGTCAGATTGCCATCCCATCGGACTATGAGAGTGAGGGAAGAGAGAGTGCACCTGTGTCTGCGCACACACTAGTGCACTATAATATCTCCCGCGCCGAAAACATAATCGGCTGATTACTGATTATGCTTACAACCAGCAATGAACTGCTACAACTTGATGAAGAAGGTCACTTAAAACAAACGGGATGTTAACACAAAAAAAAATAAGCGAGCTTTACAATAGTCGCATATTTATTTGGTGGTGGTGACTGATCGTCTTGCTGATCATGCTTTTGTTATTGTTTTTAGTAATTAACTGTTTATTTATTTTACCTCGATGGTCCTAGTTCATCATTTTTAACTTCCAGTTACAGCTATATATGCAAGCGGGCAAGTCCTTTATGACTGGAGGCTTTTATTTAGATATTGTTTACGTTTAGTCTTTTTTTTTTCTGCCTGAGTACTGTTCTTGATATTTTGGTTGGTATATTGGCGTGTGCGTAGCTGTCATATGGCTATTCATTTATAATTTAAATTTTGATTTGTGTTGCGTATTGTAAATTATATTGCATAGAATCAAATTTGTTTCTAACTGAACAGACAGCTGTGCTGCTGGGGAGTTTGTTGCGCCACTTCTTCTTCCCAGCTAAAGCACTAGGAAGTGGTGAACAGCGGGCGGTTTGGGGGACTGTTTTATGTAACTTTGACGTTCGAAAAGTGTTGATCCTCAGCCTAGTTTGAATAAACGACTTTAACTGACTGTACAAAGGCGGACTTAATGCCTGAGGCATTTTCTACCAGTCAGTCATGTGTAACATCTGACAATTCAGCTTGGTTATAAGCAACATTAAAGGGGCCTCGTCAAGGTCGTTTCTGAGAGCCAACTCTTATAATCTAATAGCGTGCGCTTCCCCGGCTTCCTGTTACACACTTCCGTCCCTTTTTACGAAATCATTCCCATAGATTTTTAGGGTATATAATGTTCTGTGCACAGATTGCAGAAAAGCGAGAGGAAACATACCAAAAAGGACAAGAAAAGACTGCTTGATGATGAAGAAATTGACGTACCTTTAACCTCTCCTCCTTGTATCGCGGTATGCAGCACTGTGTCTGATCGCTCCATGTTCAGCAGTAAGGAGACAGTCAGGAGCACCCAGCTTGCGACTAGAGCACATAGCTTCACAGTACGTAGCGCTTGGTTTAACTGTGGACATACAATAATAATAATACCAGCCTATTATTGTCCCACTGCATGGGAAAAGCCTCTTATAATACGGAGAAGGCACGGGCATGGATCACCACACTTGCTCAAGACGGGTTGGCGATTTTAGACTGAGAAAATGAATTTTCCCAGTTAAGAGACCTAGGTTGATTTTTCGCCCCCGTAAACACCTATATTGCAACTTTAATCGAAATCGTTAGAGCCGTTTTCGAGAACGTGATTACAAATATTGCTCATTTAATAGTATAGGATAAATTGATAATAGGAAAAATGGATGTTCAAATTTTCTTTCGTCTTTTGAAATATTGATTACGAAATGCAATAATTAATATTGTAATACCAAATATTTCGTTTAAGATGTAAATAAATTTTTGGAGACTTAGCAAAAGCCTTTTTTTCACCTAAAACGTTTACATCATCAAATTCAGTGTTATAATTGCAATTCATTATTAATATCTTAGATCACTAGTTAGCGATATTTCATATTTCCATACAGTAATATTGCCAAATTAATCAAAACAGGTAAATATTGACAGCTATTGTTTTGAAGAAACGCTCTTTTAAGTGAATTAGGTTTTTTAAGTGGGTTACCGACCTTTTTCTTCTTCGCTGATTTCAATTTTGTGTCATCGTCGTGGGTATGCATTGGTTCCATTAGCCTGAAAATAAAGAGGTTTTTTTTAATTATTTTACTACATTTCAAACGTAGCGAAACTGATATTTGAGGTGGATCAGAATCGCAGGAGACGCCCTGGGCGTCGGGAATCGCAGGCCGATTCCCGGCCACCGTAGGCGCGGGCTTGCGGACGGTGAGCAATGGGTAGCTCGCCATCCGATAAGGACCAGGCCCGGGTCGACGGCGCGTTGTGTTCCACGCGCGCCTCAAAGAGATGTCAGCAAGTGAAGGGGTCCGATAGGATCGATGCCTGCCGGGGTTGCGGGAAAGTCCGAAAGGGATACCGTGGCCCCTGGCAACGTACAGGCAACGGAAGGAACATGGGTGGGTTTTAGTCAGTAAGAGTCTGACACGCCCTCCCGCTCCACCCAGAGCGGGAGAACTTATTTGATAATTTCCCACCCAAAAAAAAAAAAAGGTGGATCAGAATCTTCGACGAGAGACAACGTCCAACCTAATCCGCTAGGTCTAGAAGCATAACATTTTACACAAGAATTCCTTTCATAACAAATGTGAGCACTAAAGAAGGATTTTTGAAAATTCATCCCCTAAAGGGGTGAAATAAGGAATGAAAGTTTGTATGGAAGTCCGTATTTTGTGCTTGTGTAGGCAGCATAAGCATAATAAACCTTTAATTGTTCCCACGGCTGGAACAGCCTCCTCTCGGTGAGAGGGTGTGGGCCGTAATCCACCAGTTCCACCACGCAGGCCCAGTGTGTGTTCGAATTGTTGGTTCTAGAACATGCCGGTTTCCTCACGATGTTTTCCTTCACCGTTTTGAGAGCAGTAGTGATGAAATAATAAATTAGTACTGGAGCAAGTTCAGAAGTCGAAATTGTTTAATTGACTGTAGTGTCATTTTTAACAAAACTGATAGTCTTTCTGCCAGTGGAAGTTCTCATCTCTCAGGGAAAAGTGGAAGATTATGTTGGACTTTTACCGACTAAAGGACATCGCTCATGATAACAGCACCGCTCCGACATGGCAAATAACTTGTCATTCAAGTTAGGATTTTAAATCAAACGCATTGAAGTCTATTTTAAGACGCAGATATATGCCAGTGACCTTGAGTGGTTAGCTTGCGTGTTCTGTACTGAGCTCACGCAATGCGTCGTTCGTCTAGCCAGTAATAGGACTCGCCCATCAAGGAGCGCTGTCCTAAATAAGACGCATTATTAATTTATTTAACATAAAACAAAAAGTATTTGAATAAAACACGTATACTAAAAGATCAATAATTAAATTATCTTTAAAATGGTGAAGATTCCAGAAAAAAACGCTTGATAGATTTTGCGTGATTCTCAGTTTTTTATCCGCGTTAGACATAACTTTACAAATTAATTTCACTATGTAATATAAACATAATCTAAAATATTCATATATTAAGTAATTAACAAAATACTCTAATTTAACATATATTTTTTTCAAATCATTTACACTACTCGTTTAGACGTGATCTTCAGTATAAAATCATTAAAAGTCGGTTATCGTCGCCTTAAGATGGCTATACAGAATAGTGGACGGCCGGCCGCTCACTGCCCGTCACACGTAAAATAGACTTTAATACATGCGGCGACATATACATACAGGCGACCGAACTCTGCTCGGGTGAAAATACGGAGAAAACGAATTTTCCTAGATATGAGACTTACCTAGATCGAGTTTTCGCCTTCGTAAACCCCTATATGGTAACTATCATCGAAATCGTTAGAGCCGTTTTCGAGAACGTGATTACAAATATATACAAATATTGCTCGTTTAATAATATAGGATAAATAGTTACCTGTTAGTGACATCCCTGAGAGGCTCATCGTCCTCTCTCTTCGGTTCCACGTCATGTTTCTTATCAAATATTGTTTTATCTCCTTCATTTGGCTCGTCTATTGACTCGATTTTACCTGTCAATTGAATATGGCATTTTGATCATGTCATTAATCAGCATAAAACGATAACATATCATAACATCACGGCTGTAATCCCAAAGGGATAGGCAGAAGTGTACCTATACACCCCCATTTTATCATTTATGTTTTAAGTCCCATGTAATAGGGGGCAAGCCTATTGCCATCAACCAGGCATAAATCTAGAGTACGGGCTGTTACTGAGAAAATCTAGATGGAAAAACCCAATAAAAATTCGCCCAACCCGAGAATCGAACCCAGAACTTAAAAACATAATTATGGTGTATTCCCGTTGTCCCCATAGAAATGTCCCCGTTAAAGGGGATAAAGGGAATTGAATAAAAAATAAATAAAAATAAAATACTTCCCGGTGCCCCATTGTCCATATATTATATTACAATAAATTAACGGGGACAGCGTACTATCTAAGCAGTTTGAAAACAAAATCCCGTGAACACGATGACCAAATCTGTTACCGTCCCGGTTCTATACCGGCCGAGCGCTGCAAACAGAAATAGTCCTTACGGTGTATAGATATCAACTTCTTTGATGGTACATAGACAACGGGGACTACAGAATACGCCATAATTATGCCATTTAAAACATAATATTCAACAGCCGAAACCCGTTCACTGTTATACATACTTATTATGCCTCTCTGATAATTAAAAATACTTTTACATAATATTCACACTCCACTCGCACAACCAAAACTAATTTTAGAATGACTAGACGTAAAAAATGTATGACTAGACTTGAATGTTTAATTTTAAACACGTTCTGGTTTTTTCATTGAGGTTCAATGTAAGCTAGAGAAACTATTACAAATAAATAAAAAACATGTGGGCAGTCTGGGGACTGCCGATAGAAGTGAAAACAAAGCGTGCGGTGACAATAACGCAAGTTTCACGCTTTTTGTTCAGCCAAAAAGTACACATATATACACAGCATACATATAGCTCATGGAAAGCGTTTTTGTTCACCCAAAAAGTGCTCAACGCGCTTAAAGAAGTTTTCACTTAAAAAGAAATACCTTTCACTTTTAAATTCGAATACCACTACCTTCTATGTAGAGGGAAAAATACGTATTATTGAAGCTAACTCAAAAACTATCCAAACAAAGTTAATAAAATATATATGGGACCTTTAACCTACCAAACAAAAAAAAGAATCATCTCAATCAATTCATAATTGGCGGAAATAATCACGTAGGTAACAAATATAAAAAAAAAGAAGTACCTACTGTCTAATTGAGAATCTCCTACTTTTTGAAGTCGGTTAAAAATATGTGTCCACGCGGATGTCAAATAATGACAACGACGGTGTATTCGTGTTCAGGGGGTTTACTCCCTAAAAGAAGTCCGTAGTTCCGGCCGAAGTTACGGACTCTTCCATCTCCGTCTCACTCACGGTATGTCCGTAAGTGAAACGGAGAACGAAACGCTCAGGGAGCCCCCCTTAGGGAGTAGACCCCCAGGTTGTACACTGAGACATTTGTTGTCCCGGACAACAAACTGAACCCTAAATACGTATTACACGATCTATCGGAATTTTAATCGTTTTAAAACAAATTGCTAAACAATTGCACCAAAAGTTCGAAAAAAAAAAATCTGCTCAACAACGTAAATAACGCAATGAATGTTGTCAAAATGAACCAATGTTGTCGTAATTGTTTACTAAAATGTGTTGCGTAATTTTGTTCGTAGTGTCTGCTCTTGTTTACATTGAAACTCAACGGTTTTTTGTCTAATTTTTAAAGCGAGAGAAGTGAGGTTTATGATCGTTTGTATGTTTTTAAAATATTCTTAAACAGCTAGTTTTTTATGCACATAAAAGGTAGCTCTAAAATAACACAAAACTGTAAAATGTTTTGTTTAATTACCGGTTTAAATATTGTTGAAAACACACACACATACACGCCATTCCATGTTCACCAGCACTTATTATTAGGTCAAATTATAATATCTAGCGAAACTCTACAAACCGGTTCCCTAATTACGCAATACACGATCAATCGGAATTTGAATCGTTTTGAAGCAAATTGTTAATCCATTGCTACAACAACGTAAAGATATAATGAATGTTGTTGAACTGTCAAAATGAAACAAATTTGTCGTAATCGTTTACGAAAATGTGTTGCGTAATTAGATAGCTGAACTCATTATGTCTGTGATCAATATGTTATGATTATAAAATACTGAAATTCTTGTTTTAACAAAAAATATATCCTACGACCTCAGACCAAATAAAAAAATAAGACATAGCGCTGCGAACAATACAGTGAAGCATGTCAAAACTACACCTTCGCTCTGTGCATACACGCTCGCACGCACACATTTACAACCACATGTTCACGAAACCGGCTTGACGTCACTGGTGACAGCGCTCTGTCTTGGTTTTTTTATTTGGTCTGAGCTTATCACACTCGCCAATACTGTATCTTCCTATTAGTAAAAGAGATATCCGAAGACTTCCGAAGATTACCCGATGAAGGTTAGTTGATGGATAGAGAAGGACAGGAAGACCAAAGAAAAGATGAATGGATTGTGTAAGAGATGATATGAAAGGAGTGAATGATAGAGTGACCAGTATTATTTTAATTTTACTTCAGTGTGGGAAAGAGATGGAACTCTATGTCCTGTAGAGCTCCATCTCTTTCCTACACTGAAGTAATGAGTCAATAATTATGATGAGTGTGATTAGTTTGATAGTGTGGTTATTATGATAGTGTGATACCGTAATTAGAGTGATTGTTAAACTATGCTCACCATGTTGCTGCTCGTACCGCTGCTTGAACGGCGCCAAGAGAGGATCATGCTTGATCTCATCGGGCAGATCCAACCAGATCTCGACACTGCCCGGAGTCAGGTCACTACATGACACCACAGAATATACACTAATGTTCAAGTTTTTGTCCTTCTTTCTCCCTAGCCCGCGGATTCTTTGCAACAGTTCCGCCATCGTTCGATGTCAGGACATCTTTGGGTACACTTTGTTTATTTTTGAAGTTCGTTTTGTTAGAATTTTAATTTGTCATTATTCTTAATGTGATTTTTCTATTTTTGTTCACAGAATTATCTGTAGTTCTTTAAACATCTCACCGTGAAAACTTATGTTTAGTGAGTCCGAAGTGAGCTGCCAATCTCCAAATTCTCTAGCATGAGGTAGGATGATAGTTGATTTCAAGCTCACTTAACCTAAATTTTCATCTGGATTTTTTTTACAGAATGGATCTATTGGTTAGGCTGTGGCTAGATCTAACGGTGGAGTTTCTTGCCCATTCTTCTCCATACGAAAACTACCTTTTGGAAGGGGCAACTAGAATCAATTATTATTTAAATGTTGACGTTCAAAAGTGCCTTTTTTGTGCCTAATTGAAATAAATTATTTGACTTTGACTTTGATCCAAGTCCAGACAGACTGTCTTTAGTTAGACTATCGCTCTTTGAAAATGATAATGAACTGTGAACAATAGCCTCAGGTTAACATTGTCTAAAGTAGCTATGTTTTGACTCCGGTGTGTGTAAATTACCTAATTGCTCATACATACACAGGGCCGGCACGCGTCAACGGGAGATGCAATTTCAGCCGTCGACATCGTGACGGTCGTGTATTTGAGCTGCACCGTACAGCCGTAGACGTGTTGGCGGCGGCCGTCGACGCACGTCGGCGGGACGCACAGTGGTCTGAAAATCGAGCTCCATACTCATAGAAACTTAAAGTCAGGAATAAAAAATAAAAAAAATATATAACGTCTCTGGTATACCTCTTTTTACGTGATATTAATGTATGGATGGTAATATTAGCTCCAAGCGTGAAAAAAAAAACTTTTTTTTTTGTATACATATACATATACACTAGGGTGGAACACTTTTGTATGAAAAAAATTTTTTTTTCAAATTTCGATTCGGAATACCAGGTAAAAATTGCTTTATATAATTGTTAATAACATACCTTAATTTGGAAATTCTAGCTCAACAGCTTGAGCTCCCGCCATAGACTTGAAATTTGATATTTTTAGTTTTTATAGACGTTTTGTATAGTACACCCTATAATCAAAATATTAAGTAAATATAATATGTTATGCATGTAAATGTTAAAATAAAAGTATATTTTAATTAATAGAATCATTTATTTTAAAAGGTAACAAAGGTTTAGAAAGTAATGTCGGTATGAATAACGTCAGTTTTTATAGCAAAAATCCTTTTTCGTCTCAAACTTTGGCATGAGCTTTCGAGACGCTAATTTAGATTTTATGAATCCCTCTCTTCTTGCCTTGTCGCATACACTTAGAGCTGCTTCTGTCACAACTTTTACTGATCTTTCCACAGCCTGGGTGTGGCAAGGCAGTCTCATAAACTCCAAAACTGCATCTTCTCCATTTTCAATCAGATCTTGTAACTGCTCATCGGAAATATTTATCAGTATTGGGGGTTCGTATATATTTTGTTGCCAGTCAATCAAGGCTATGTAAGAAAGTGCATTTAAGTTTACTTTTGGTACCTCAAACACGCGCGAAACTGAATTTTTATTCACTTGACGAGCCTTTAAAATGCGTCTTGCAGCGAGTTCTCTAATGTGCCTACGTGAATCTGTTATATCATACTCAACAACAAGTTTTCTGGATGAGCAAAGTAACTGTTTCGAATTAAAACAGGGTCCACTATCGCTAACAACTCGTCGGATAAATATCTAGTGCTGTTAGCGAGCTTCCATAAATGTTTTGAACCATCTTTGCAGGATGAATGTGTTTTGATGGCAAACCAGACAGGAGCGTATGATTTTACGACAAACGTTGCTAAAGTCACAAGATTTGGTTGTGGATTTTCCGTAGAAATATACAAACGCAGTATGCGATTAGCTCTTGTCAACCAGCGGGCATGGGATAGCTTACCTGGGCTTCTGTGTAACAAATCAGGAGGACACGATCCATTTATGACAGCAGTAGTAATTTCTTGTAAATATTTCTGGTCTGTACTCAGATCTGTTGATATTTGTGGAGGTAGTTCACCTTCTATCTTCTCAAAGTGAGCCAACGGCAGTGTCTCGCATGTCAATGCTTTACCAACTAGACCTGCAAATGATTTAGGTCCTGCAGTTGGGCCATCCAGATAAGTAAACAAATGCCTCAATGGCAACTCATTGGCGTGTAAGAGGCAAATTATCCATTGCAATGGTCGAGATAGCCTATTTTCCAAAAGACGAATCACGCCTCCCACTTTTCCTGTATTTGTGTTTGTTCCATCACAGCCAACAGCCATTAAACTCGCTGGTGATATCTTTTCAGTCGTCAAAAAGCTGTGGATAGCTCTTTCAATATTTCTTGCACTGCCCGATGTTGGAACCACATACCCAACATAAACAGAACCTGGTTATTTTATAATCGAAATATGTTCCTCTTGTACAATCATTCTAAACCTCTTCGATCCTTTTAAAACAGTTTTAGCTGTCTTGTCTTTCCTTCCATCGAAATATAATGCTGGAATTTCTGTTACTCTTTCTTCTGTTAAAATTTGTTTGCGTACTTTCTGTCTCATTCTTCTTAGTTTCATCCTGGCCACGACGTTAGCCGACTGCGCCTCAGAGTCGGCATTAGAAACAGAACACAAAACAGATGATACGATAGCCGCCGCAGCTCGGTCAGATACTCCATATCTATCGCATACAGTCGTCAAGCTATGAAGACTGGCATCCGTGAGCTTTATAGGCTTTTGATCCACTGTGTCAGCAGTGTCAAGACTTTCTGCGGCCGACGAACAAGTAGGACGGTTAGAACTAACTTCAGATCTACGAGTATTTAGCTGATACGAAGTAGAGGGAATTTCTTCAATTCGTGTATTTGAATTATGCCTAATTTCTTGTTTTAGAGCACGTAACCTTCTATTCTGCAATTTTTTACTCTGGATAAGATCCGTTCTTCCTAAAGCCATTAGTCTGTTAGTGCGTTGGTCTTCTAAAAATTTTTGTTCCTCTTTTGGCACTTTTTTTTCTCTCATACAAGTACAGCTTACAAATTCTTTACATTTACATGCAGCTATGTCAAAAAGCTTTCTACTTTGCACTCTGAACTCTTCTAATTTTTCTACCTTCACTTTCTTCAAAGACTTTTTCAAGTTATAACATTTTGAGTGATAACATTTTAGTAATTGTAAGACTCGTTTGTGAGTGACAATTGGAATTGAAGATTTTATCCACAACTCTTCAATTTTCGTTCCAACTATTTGGGCAATTTCCAAAAACGTAGGTTCTTTTGTTGTGTTATTCTTTACTTTAAAGTCTTGTCGAACCCATTCATAGAATTTCATCACATTTTCATACGTAGGTAGGATATTCTCTTTCAACTCTGCACTTTCACCAAATATCGGACATTTTAAATTTTGTCTCGTAGAAGTCATGTTAATACACTTAAAAAACGTAAATCGACAAGTACTTGTGAAAATAATTGGCGCGCGACCTTTCACCTTGAGACAATTATCGATACTAGCTGTTGAAACAAAACACTGCAATTAGAAGATCGGCGCGTGCCGCCCCCCGCTTCGTCCCGTACTTTGCTCCTCTGTCACAGCGCCATAGTATATTAGAATAATAAAATATTTGATTTAAACAGCTAGTTAACTATATTTGAATATGTTTTTGAATGATAAAAACCTATTTTAATAAATTCTGTACTATTTTGTAGGTCGCGCAAATAGCGCCTAAATTGTCGATTTTGTAAATGTTCGAAGTCATGGCGGGGGCTTTTACCGTTGTCTGATAATATTTATATTTTTAATGGAGGTAATTGATGGCAATTGGCAACTTAATACAACTATTCCAAATAAAAATACGAAAAAAAAATGTTTCGTTCCACCCTAATATACACATATACACTTATTATAATTTTTTTTTTAATTTAATGGAACTGATGGCTGGTGGTCACACGAGTTATTGCACCATACACAGCGATCAAGATGACAAACAATTTATGCACCTTTAGGTGCCGCTTCGCACGTAGCAAAGCATCAAACTGTTGGTTTTCGCAGCCTAGTGTATTATTTGAAGTTTTCGAGATTTTGTATGATATAAACTAAAAAAAAAAAAGATATAAGTAAAGTATAAGTAAATTGATCGGCAACTTCATTTAACCACGTCAAAGATTATAAAAATCATATATCGAAAATTCAAAACTTCAAAAATTTGCTACGCGCAAAGCGGCACCTAAAGGTGAATAAATTGGATGTCTTCTTGATCGCCGTGTATGGTAAAATAACTCGTATGAGTACCAGCCCTTCAGTTTCATTCAATTAAAAAAAAAATGTACTTTAAGGGTTTTCTCCTATACAAGAAAAAACGCAAATCTTTTTTCTTACGCGTGGAGCTTCTAATACCATCCATAAGTTAATATCACCTAAAGGGACATTACACATTTTTTTTTAATTCCTGACTTTATTTTTCCATGAGTATGGAGCTCGATTTTCAGACCACTGTGCGGCGGCTTCTGCAGTTATTATTATTATATTATTATTAATAATATTATAATAATATTAGTTATTATTATATAGAATCATTTTTTTTTTAACTGAACAGACAGCTGTGCTGCTGGGGAGTTTGTTGCGCCACTTCTTCTTCCCAGCCAAAGCACTAGGAAGTGGTGAAGGGTGGGCGTTTTGGGGGACTGTCTTATGTAATTTTGACGTTCGAAAAGTGCTGATTCTCAGCCTAGTTTGAATAAATGACTTTTGAATTTTGAGTTGCTTCTGCCGTTTACATTCGCTGCTCGTAGTTAGCGTAGTTTTAGGTACATTTTTTATTTGTATTCGCTGTTACACTGCTACAAAGATATTCTGGTGCTCGAATTACGTTAACAGGGGGGCGTTGTTGATAAACATTTGTTATTATTTTGTGAAATACAATGAAATAACAAGATGGCGGCGTTAGTTCCGAATTTGGCCACGCGCTAAAAAGTACAAACTCAAACTCAAACTCAAAGCATTTATTTCAATTAAACCATTTACAGGCACTTTTGAATTGTCAAGGTGTCAGTCAGTCAGAAATATGAAGCTAGTTGCCCATTCCAAAGCGTAGTAGGTACCTATGGAGAAGAACGGGCAAGAAACTCCACGGACACCCTTTTAAATCATAATATTGTTACAAAATATTGGTTACATCATTCATGTTGAAATTATACATGTGAGAATAATGTAGAAAGACGTGCACGTAAAAAGCGTCCGTAAAAAAGATAAAAACAATTCAAAAATTAAAATAAGCCGTGGCAGATAAGAGATAACCAGTCCCTACTGACGGCGCCCGTTCACGAACATGACGCATGGATCAGCACCGTTTAGCTCAACCATTTTGAAGGGAACTTAACAGACGCCACCACCAGCGAGACATTTGAGTGAGCATGACATACTCTCAGCCGCCAGGGCACATTCAAGTCAATGAAAGACGTACCCAGTAAATGGTAGCTTTATAGAAGGTACATGGTCACAGTGCTCACACATGTGCTGTACAGCAGTGCTATTCTGTAAAAATCTCACGGTGATAACTCAGGTGAAGTAAGCTGTCAATGGTGTCAATCTCTAGCATCAGTAGAATGACGGCTCACTTCACGCTCACTTCACCTAAGTTTCCACGGTGAGATTTTTACAGAATAGATCGGCAGGTATAGGTACCTCCATATGATTTCTGTTGTTAATTTTGGCTTACGAGAAAACAATGGTTTTCTTGTAATTCCTGAAGTTTATCTAGGGTTGATAGTAATGCGATGTGCTATTTTTCGAGTTTTCAGTTCGATTTGTAATTCCGAACATAAATTAAAGTTTTGTTTATAAAAACCTAGTTTTTTTTATTTCCATTCTAGGTGACCAGGTGAACTTCGTACTACGTGGGCAATTCCTAAACAAAATGTCGATATTTCGGCTGTTCCTTTGAGTATTTTTAGAAATTTTCTGTTTTTCATAAAAAAATACAAACAAACCTCAAATTATTCCTATTTCGGTGTTCTAAAAATCACAGTTCTAACCTAACGTAACCCATTTAGTCGGGATGCCCCAACGTAGTTATTGCAACCAACTCGGCTCGCGCGTGGTTGGTCACAGTTCTAATCTAACCTAAACCGTTTTTTCGGGGTACCCTTAGCTTAGTTACTGCAACCAACTGTGAGACAAAATCCAGAAAGTTAAAAAGAGGCTCATTTATTTTAAAAAGCGTGCATGATTAGCAGCCCATAAAGATTTTAGAGGTTCATAAATTTAAAACAGCTTACATTTTTAGAAGATCAATAAGTATTTAGAGGATCAATCAAATATTTCCCGTATAATAGATTTAACTATCATCACCCGTGGAGGCGGATTTGACGCACGTAAAGTGAAGGGCCAGGTTGGTTCTAATCTATTGGACGTTATCAGTATCCTGTTATTGATAAACCCATAAGTGCTGTATCGATTTTATTAATTACAATAGTAAGGCCCGTATTTTTAGAACAATGAAAATAGGTATTGTCCGCGCGCTACTGCTAGTCACGATCTGCACGCTTAGGATGATCACAATAGAAACGGGTTTTGTCGACGGAAGAATAGACAAAATGACAGATAAACAACCACAATCTGTCATTTTGTCTATTCTACCGTCGACAAAACCCGTTTCTATGGTTTTCTTGCTACGCGTACTGAGGGGGTACTGACGGGGGAGGGCGTTATGGACAAAATTGCCAGACTGAGTAAGATTGGCCTTTGTCTACCCCCCCCCCTGTCACCACTCACACACCTTTTTTTTTTTGGGTGTGATATTATCAAATAACTTCTCCTGCTCTGGGCGGAGCGGGAGGACGTGTCAGACTCTTACTGACTAAAAGTCTGATTATTCTTTTGCGATTACAATGTTAGTCCCATAGAAAAAGTTGTTCAGTTTGATGGTCTGTATCACATCCTTAAGAGGGAACAGGGCCTGCGATTCTCCATACAAATGTATTCCCCTTTTTTCTTCCTGATTAATGAATCTAGAGTAATTAATATTTTTTTTCATAAAATCAAGGTCTGCTGTAGACACGTCTCTGTTATTTCCTTATTTTCAGCAACTTATGGGTAAAGAAAATATGACCCTCCAAAAATTACAAAATTGCCAAATATTTTTACCGCCGTGATAAGAGGACTACTTGACAAAATCGAAAAGTATTTCACATAAAATAAAATAATAGGAACCTAGACATACCCTTTCTTAAAATTTTAGTGTAAAAAATAATTGAATCGGTTCAGTTTTCAAGGAGAAAAAGGGGAATACGAAACGTCGACCTCATCAGTTTTTTTGTGATATAATCGGTCTGAGCTGCAGCTGTCCCTATCACACTCTACGCGGCCAGACTTGAGGTAAGACGACGCCGACGGCAATAGTTTCTTCAAATAACTATTTTTTAAATTCCTCGCAGGCCCTGTTCCCTCTTAACATTAATATGCGGCCTGCTGTACCTTTAATAGTGTACTATCAAAGAACTTCATATCTCAGCAGTTTGAAAACAAAATCCCGTGAACACGATGACATTTCATTTCAATTTTTTATTTCAAATCATTTATTTCAAGTAGGCCCGTATAAGGCACTTTTGAACGTCAAAAATGACCACACCACTGTTACCGTCCCGGTTCTAAAGCGGCCGAGCGCTGCAAGCAGAAATAGTCCTTACGGTGTATAGATATGAACTTCTTCAATGGTACATTGTTTCAGCACAGATGAATACAGATGGGACACTCCGCATTTTCAATAAGACGTTAGGGTAAGCAGCGGGCTCAGACTCAGCGAACGTAGTCAGAAGATATAAGAGTTACGCGATGTAAAGAGAGGCAACTTCTAGGTGAATATAAATAGAATAGAATATAATTTTATTTCCAACGTAAGTGTGTCGATTCTCCGATAAGGACCAGGCCCGGGTCGACGGCGCGTTGTGTTCCACGCGCGCCTCAAAGAGATGTCAGCAAGTGAAGGGGTCCGATAGGACCAATGCCTGCCGGGGTTGCGGGAAAGTCCGAAAGGGATACCGTGGCCCCTGGCAACGTAAAGGCAACGGAAGGAACACGGGTGGGTTTTAGTCAGTAAGAGTCTGACACGCCCTCCCGCTCCACCCAGAGCGGGAGAAGTTATTTGATAATTTCCCACCCAAAAAAAAAAAAAAAAAAAAAAAAAAAAAAAGTGTTTCGATTCTCTTGTCACAAATGCCTCTAAACTAGACCAAAAATCACCAAATTTTAGTTTATTCCTGTCAAACGATGATTTCCAAATTTGAAATAGACTAAAGTGACACAACTTAACTACATTTTAGTTTGACAGCACTAAGATAGCACTGAGATTTTAATTTAGTGAAAATGACAATTATGCTATTCTGAATTTGACGTTTTTTACCTAAAATTTTAATTGTCTAAATAAATCTGACCATTTTTAATCGCGATTAAAAATGGTGTATTAAATGTGGAATACTATTAGTTGTCATGAACTAAAATTCACACGAACACCTCGACTTCAGGTGCAAAAACATTACCGTATATATTTTTTTTTCTTTTCTTTTGCTTATATCTAGAAAATGGTGTCCTATCGCAAAAATAATGAAAATTTCGACCCCCTTTATAAAACCCTAATACCCCTAATAATCACGTAGGTAATAATTTTTCTTATTTTCCATACAAAACACGTCGAAGCTGCGCCCCCATTCACGGGTTAGGGCAAGCAAGTATGTACCACGTGGAGTCGCGATTGTCAAATTCGATTTAGTTGTGTCAAAATATTTTTTAAATTTAGAGACTTCTTATTGCAGAATAGCGTTAAGAATTTAAGATTCTCATAGCCAAAAGTAAGGAATTTTAGTGATAGTTTAGTTCGTTGTACAAGAGAATCGGCACCATTGTATACCACAACTTAAAACTAATTGTTAATCATAATAAGTACTTACAATAAGTTTCCAAGAACACGCATTCTTAAAAATTAATCATCCTTAATTAGTAATCATTTCTTAAGCTAAATAGCTACGTTTTTCTTTGGATTTCAACGAAACAAATTTAAAAAATCTGTTGTTAGAACTATTTTTGACCAAATAAACTAATTAGCGGTATACAGATAAAAATTCTTTATCTTCCGCGCTAGTTAGTCAACTGTAGCTTATTAGCGCTGTGCGACCTGAATTGCACTTTAATGTGCCGTACAAGAGTCGTTTTTTATTTAAATGATTTTGCGGAGTGTCCCGTCTGTACTAATCTGTGGTTCAGTAAGATAGCCTATTGAAACCATCTGCTTTATTAAATAAGTCATTATTTTCATCTGCTTAAAATATACCCAAGGAGCTTCCAGTAAGTTGTTAAGTTATCTTAAAAAAAATAGAAAAATAATTTATATGCTAGTTGATTCTTTACATGGTCCCATTAAAACCATATAAAAAACCCCTTGTATAACTGCCTAGCCTGTTCCCAACTATGTTGGACTTCCTGTCTAACTGGATGCAGTTGAATACCAGTATTTTACATGGAGCGATTGCCTGTCTGACCTCCACCACCCAGTAACTGGACAACACGATACCCGGAAGTAAGACTGGTAGTCAGACTTTCGGGTTCCACTACCCATAACGACAGTTAAAGATGTACGAATGACAGCCGGAGACCAACGTCTTAACGTGCTTTCCGAGTTACGGAGGGATCTCGTTTTGTAATGGATGGTAACCCATCCACGAACCAACCGCAGCAAGTGTAGCTTAACCTTGATCGATCGTCCATGAAGCTGTTACTTAGTCACAAGCCCCGTGCAATTCAATTTTATTACTGATTAGCATGTCATGAAAAATTAATTTACTATTACGTGATAATTGTAACTTCTTAGTACTTATTCAATGAAATTCCGTAAATTCAATAAAATTGTGGTCTAAAAACAGAATTTCTGTGAACTATCGTCTAAGGACATAAAAATATTGTGAAGTAACGGATATTTATAAGTACTGCCTCGTTGGTGTAGTGTTCGCAAGGGCTACTGCTCAGCATGAGGTCCTGGGTTTGATGCCCGGGGCGGGCAGTTTTTGGGTTTTTCCATATAGGAATTTCTCAAAAGCAGTCCGGAGTCTGGATTTGTGCCCGGTTGATGGCAATAGGCTCGCCCCCTATAATATTGTGCTGGCGTAATTTTGTGTTAGCCCACGTTCGCGCCCACTGGATTTTCAACTCTCTGTGTTAAGCCGAGCGTTGAGAATCCTACACTGAGTTATATTACTTGTAAAAATGCTAGGAATATCGTATAATTTTACAATGTTTGTAAATATGTGAGCACCATGCATCTATCACATGATTAATTTATCTGTCATTCCTTAATTTTTCATTATTTTTACCTAACGTGGTATAGTAATCTTATTCTAGGTGCATCGTCTTCACATATTATTATATTTAAATTGATGTATACAAGATATTGTGAAAACATTAAAAGAGTAACGGTGGAGTTTCTTGAACATTCTTCTCCATACGAAAACTACCTTTTGGAAGGGGCAACTAGAATCAATTATTATTTAAATATTGACGTTCAAAAGTGCCTTTTTTGTGCCTAATTGAAATAAATTATTTGACTTTGACTTTGACTTTGACTACGCGATGGGACGCACTCTCGTCCCAGCGCGTTGAAAAAACACTTGGATTTTCAACTCTCGGCGCTAAGCAGAGCGTTGGAAATCCAGTGCACGAAAAAAAGTCGCCGCGATTTTATTACGTTCAAGCGAACGTCGGCCTATGTGTCTATAATATATTATTTCATTGGGATTTTCCGTGACGATTTTTCAGTAGTAAGACTCAAGGTTGTTCTAAAGTTAGAACTCGTTTAGTAATGAGACGGAAAGTGTCTAGATTATCGAGTCCAGGGCACTCAGACGGACAGCGGAAGCTAGGGTTCCGTATGGCATCTTTCGGGAACAGAACCCGTTTCTTTTTTTTTCTAGTCATTTATTAATGGTGGAGTAATAGCTTCTGAGAACTACATTACTCGAACTTACATGTTACATATTATTTTATGCAAGACTAGCTGACAAGACGGACGTCCTGTCCAAATTTTGATAATACATATAAAATTCCCATAGAAAATGCAACAAATTCTCCAGTCAATATTAAACCAAAAAAAAAACGAAATATTACGAACATTTTAATACAAAATTTTGCCAAATCGTTCCAGCCGTTCTGGAGTTATAATATGCATACCAACAAACATCATCTGTTAGTACTAAAAAGATGTAATATGGCATGGGTATACATATTAATCACGCCGACAAAGTGGTAAAATAAAATCCTCCCTCCCTACTTAAATAGGGGATGTTTTTTGTTCTTTTTTTACGGTTGGTTCTGGACATGTGAAAAAGTTCATAGCAGTAGTGTATATGTCGTGGCCAGATCTTAGAATTGACCATTTCATGAAATGGCCAGCTAACATTGGCCATATCGTTTAACCGTCAACGTTTAATGATAGGTATGTCAGTCGACGTTTGGCTATATCATTAATGTAGGGAATCCATGGTGTAAGGTGAAGTAAAAATAGTCTGCGAGCGCAGCGAGCGGTGCCGCGGCAGCGGCCGATGAGTGCTACTTCCAAGTTGATAAACTACTATCAACTTGGAAGTAGCACTCATCGGCCGCTGCCGCGGCACCGCTCGCTGCGCTCGCTCGGCTCGTGCGCGGTTGGTCACAGTTCTAACCTAACCTAACCCAAATTTGGTCGGGGTGAATTTTAAATTTTTAGAAACTAATTTTAAGTGCTATGTTGCATGTTACGCAGCGGCAGCGGCCGGTGAGTGCTACTTCCAAATTAATCGCATTCCATTATATCATACTTGGAAACCCAATAAAAGTCCATCGACTTTTTTGCGTGGTCACCCTACTTTGTTTGATTTGTTGTATGCCGCCGCCATGATGCACAACAAAAACACAGCGACATCAACGCCTCTACCGGTGGATAATCTAACTATTTTACGATATGATCACTAATGTTTGGCCACATCATGAAGTATTCGTGCGTTTAACTGTTCATATCATTAAACGTTGACTATTCTATAATCTGGCCAGGCCACATCATGATGTGACCAGTGGATGATGTTAATTTCATGAAATGATCAATTTTAAGATCTGGCCACGACATCTCAGTTAAATAGACTCTACAAGTTAACGAGTAATAATCAACGAACTTAAATTTGCAGTTGAAAAAACATGTTTTCTCATATATTCCGTATGGTAGAACATGTTATTCAACTACACTGTTAAGTCTGTTCTTGGTATAAATTCATCCCATATCGACGGCGAAGTGCCAATAACTCGTAACTGAATTTTTTCGAGAAATTCACTTTTTTATCGTTTTGAATTTAAAGGCGTTATTCGCAAGTTTTTGTGAAATCTAAATGAAAATGTTTTACTTTGTCACTTAGGTGTTATTGGCACTTCGCCGTCGACGGAACCCTTCACTGTGCGTGGTCCGACACGCACTTGGCCGGTTTTTTTATTGTTTACTAGCGACCCACTTCTGCTTCGCACGGTTTTTACGACTTGACAAAACATCGAGATTTCTTAGTTTTTCGTAACTTTAATAGTAACGTATTATACACATAAACCTTCTTGAATATATTCTCTAAACGATGGTGAAAACCTCATCAAAATCTATTGCGTGGTTTAGAAGAACAACGCGGACATACAGAAAAACACGAAAAGCGACTTTAATTTATAATATGTATAGATATAGAACATGTAAGTACACACGGCTACACGTCAAGCTATACATTTCCAGTATAAGCTGACCTCGCATTGTACGGAAATCCTATACAATGCGACATTAGCTTATACTGGAAATGTACAGCTTGATGTGTGCAATCTATGCAAATAAATTTTACTACAACGAGAAAAATAAACAAACGTTTGCGGAAGAACTGCTCATACCTCTTGTGAACCAGAGCGTAAAGATAAGCTAGTAGCAATCGGATATCGATAATATAATCTTACTTTTAACTGTTCAAAAAATATCCTGCGTGGCTTGCTAGGAAATTTAGTTGAATGATTCATTTAAGTACTTACCTATTCTATATGAACTACGACTCTTCAATCATGTTTAAAAAGTAATCTAAATAATAATTATAATATCGCGTTTTATTAGATATTTTTATAATTATCAAAAATTATCTATAAGTACTGTTTTTTTTTAAATCTATATATTTTTTTTGATTTAGTTAATTTCGCGGCTCGTAATTTCATTGGCACCCAGTAAAAAGCCAAAACTGTATTTTGAAATTAGAAACAGCCACATGGCATTTTTTATTTTTCCGAGAATTCTTTAGCACCTACTCCCAAAGTTTCAAATAAGCACTAATATCACCACACTTCACTGCTAAGAAAATATATAGAAAAAGCGACATCTACCGCTCCAAACACGTAACCAACTAATCAGTTTTGACGTTCACAAAATAAAAATAATATTTACAAAAACAAAAATAACGAAACAAGTGGTCAGGTTCAACAACCGCGCGATACTGGTGTTAACTGGCACGAACCGCTTCGAACCGGTTCTATCATTACGTCACTTGTTTTAGAGACGCCATTATACTTTTTGACTTTCGAATTTCGCGTGTTTTGTTTTGTAGATTGATACTAATGTTTATTTTATTTTTATAGGCATGTATTATAAGTACCTATGTACGTCTACGTTCTACGTATCTTAGGCAGAGAGCCCCGTAATCTTTTTATTACGTCATTCGCATTAGCTATTCTTGTGGTCATGTGTAGTGTGTACACATAAGGAAAAACGCGATCAACAATGGATATTTTTATGGGTAGTCTAGGAATAATGACAAATGAAGTTATAAATACAGGATGAATAGATTAAGCCGCGTAGGAAAAGTACCTTTGTATAAATAAAACAGTTTGTGCAATATAATTATCTTCCGTGCCGAAGGCTGGTCTCCGGTGAGATTGGTTGCCATGGCCGAAATTCGGTCTGAAGGACTATATTATAAATACAATTTTATTCGATGGTAAAGCATACAACCATACCTACATCTATCTAAAAATTTGTATTACTTAATTAGTATTAAAATGCAGGCTGTTTATTTTTTGGGTGAAAAATTTTTTTTTTTCGTTTATAGAGTGACTTCAAAACTAAGGTAAAAATTATGAAATTGAAAATCCTCCTATTCTCCTTCTATTTTGAAGTATTTTGAATTAAAAAAAAAGGCTAATGACAAAATGGGAGCTTAACAATTCGATAGAACAATAATATAGGATGCAAGATTTTGAAATAAAGTTTCCATTGTTTTTTTTTGCGTATACATGTATCTTTGTTTTCCACGCTGTATATTCTGAAGGTCATTACATTACACTTAGATTAGTCGATCAGGCATAACAATGAGCAATTATAAGGCTGCAATAATAATAGAAAAGCTGAACACAAAATTTTTAAACAACGAACTATCGTTCATATATATTCGTTGTTTTTTTTATTATAAGAGAATAAAATGTTTTCTATGTCGTTTCTGAGTTAAGCAGCAGTAGGTAGGCAGGCAGACAATATTTCTTTTTCGTAGCTGGTCGCTAATCTTAACTAATATTATAAATGCGAAAGTTATGCGTGTTTTTTTTGTTTCTTTGTTTGTGACGCTTTCACGCTAAAACGACTGAACAGGTTGGGATGAAATTTGGCACATGGGTAGACAATGACCTGGATTAGAACATAGGATACTTTTTATCTCGATATTCCCACGGGATCAAGACTTATGTGAATGAAACCACGGGGCGCAGCTAGTATAATATAAGTCTGTAAATACAGGGTCAAATTCAATTATCTAGCGAAACTCCGCAGACGTTATGAGTATCGATATCTAAATACGACAATATAGAAATAAAATTGATTTGATGATATTTACCCTTACAATCGCTGGTAATGTAGGTATCTTGTTAGTTTACGTGAAATATGTGTTGAGAAATCTATTTTTTTTTTGTTTTAGCGTGTTAAGATATCACCTCTGTGAAGTTTACATTAAAAAAAAAAAAATTTTTAAACAGATATTTCATCTACACTGCAGTTGATGAATCCAATAAAAATCATCAAATTAATTGATTTTTTGCTTTATCATGTTAAGAGAGAACAGGGCGTACGATTCTCCATAAAATGTATTCTCCTTTTTTCTTCCTGAATTATGCCTCTAGAGCAGGGGTTCCCAACCTTTTTTTGTCTACTGCCCACTTTAAGAATAAATTATTTTTAACGCCCCCCTTTTTAAACATACTTAAAAACCGCTAAGTACTTATAACTGATTATTGAAACGCAAATTTATAGTATTCGGACAGAGTATCTTTTATTGAAAATAAAACAAACATAATCAATTCTGATATAAAAACTAATGTGAAGGTTGAATCTGATGCTGTTCAATAAGTTTGTTGATATCAGGTTCCAATTTACTCAAAAACAGCCGCAAGTCGCCACGTTCGGTAACACGCAAACGATTTCTCTTTTAGTAAGCAGCGTTGCCACAGCACTAAATCCACGTTCACACAAATATGACGATGGGAATGCTATCAAAAATCGTTGAACAATTGACCACAATCCAGGGTACAATTGCGGGATCGGTTTTGTAGCCAAAATTCTTGATATCCATTTTTGAACTTGATTTTTATTTCTTCGTTTGTTGTCAATTCTATAAGTTCTTCTTCCAGCTGAGGTGACATTGCTGTGTTGACATTTGAAAACGGATCCAACACCCAGTCTGGTATTTCCAAGTTTAAAATGTCCTGGTATCGTTCGGTGAAGTCAATGTGGAGGTTTTCCAAATGTTGGCAGTAGGCAAACAAGTCGTCGTTACTGCAGTATACTGATAAATTCGGAAAATTGTGAAACTCACGTCTGCCCATATTCTTTTTGTGCAGAAGCAGTTTGGCTGCGAAAGCAGCAACGACATTTTTTGTTTTAATTAAATTTAGTTCATCGCCTTGCAGTTGGAGGTTCATGTCGTTGAACATTTTATACAGGTCTGTCATGTAAGCTATATCATTCTTTGATGTTATGAGCTTGTTGCGCAGTTCTGTATCTTTAGTTTCCAAGAACTCTATCATAGAGTCAAACAGGTTGTAAAATCGAATCAGACAATTGCCTCTTGACAGCCAACGAACTTCAGTATGAAGCAACAAACGGTTGAAATCTTCGTCATTAGTAACACAAAGCTGATGAAATAATCTATCATTCAAAGAGCTGCTACGGATTTTATTGACTGCTTTGATGACATATTGCAGTGATTGAAATAGTCGTTCACTTAAGTTTCTAGCAACCAAATGTTGTCTATTATAGTATCTACATACTACCATAGACATATATGAAATCATTGCATACTACAGACACTACATCATATCCTTACACTATGCATTCATTAATATTATGTATTATACTCGTTTATTGATTTTGCATTATTATTTTGCCAATCGTTCTAAAACGATTAGTTTTCTTTAATTTTCATATTTTTCAATTATGACATTTACGTCAGGCTGTCAAGCTGTCATTATTTTTTCTTCTAAAGTTCTCTCTAGTTTTCTTACTGGCTTAGTCCATGAAGGTTACTTTTGTTTTATATAATTTAAATTATTTTTATCAATATGTTTAGCTCAAATATGGTATTTTATAGGCAATTATAATTGTTTACTGTAAAATATTTGTATCCTAACTTACATTTTATAATAATAATTGAAACGCTCTCAGAATTCATCAAAGAGGTTTTTTGGTACGAATATGTCTGGCCCTTTTCGATCTCTGAATTTGAAATTAAATTCTGTAAAGAACAAGAAAAAGATAATTTGAAAAATAAACGTCGGAGGGACTACGCACCCATGCGGCAGAGCTGATCTGGAAGCGCTCAAGGAAACATCTCCTCAAGAAAAGTCTTGCAAATTGGTCTACATACATTTCACCCTGAAATCATACTCTGTCTTCACGGTACTACGTTTCTTGCCAGGAGGACCTTCCACTACTAAGTCCTGTCTGGACTGTCTGAGAGACTGGGAAGCGGATCTTCAGGCCTCAGAGCTAACGAGGCCTGACGTCTTCTACATTGCCTGTGAATCAATCAAGATATCTGGGAAACGAATCTGGATGTTTCAGAACTGACGGACGTCTTGAACCTGAAAGCCGTAACATACTTCCTTTGTAAATATTTTCTTTTCTGAGAGCGCTAGGTAGGATAGGTTATTTTTTAATTATTTTTCTGTTATTTTTTTAAAAAAAATCTCAAATTATATAATTTTAACTGTCTGCTTTCCTTTTTATTTTTTATAAGTTACTACTTATAAAAAATAAAAAAAATACGTTACACTATGAATAACGCAATGTATAGCAAGGACATCTGGAATTTTATTCCTTAAGTATGCTATGAAGCCTTTATGGCGCCCTGTCATAGCCGGAGCGCCATCCGTAGCAACTGATATAATATTTTTCAAAGGAATCTCTTTCTCTTCACTAAACTTTTCCAATGTATTGAATATGGTTTCGCCTTTTGTATCTGTCTCCAAATTTCTGGCAAACAATAGTTCTTCACGTATTTTCTCATCTTTAATAAACCTCACGTAAGATAGCAACAACGCTTCATTAGTTGGTAAAGTGGACTCATCGAGCTGAATTGAGAATTGACTAGTCCTCAGATGATTCCACAATGATTCTTCAATGTTTTCAGCCATTTCATCAATTCGTCTTTGCACAGAATTATTACTCAAAGGAATTTTTCGAATAATATCTGCGGCCGGTTTATGAAGCACAGTAGTTATCACTTCCTTTATTGCTGGCAAAATTAACTCTTCTCCGATGTTGTGTGGTTTGCCTTTTTGAGCAATTAACAAAGAGATATTGTACGAAGCTCGAAGTCCGTCGTCATCTTGCTTAGCAGCCGCCGAAAATAGTTTTGATACACTTGGCTGAGTATTATGCTTCTTCTCTAGGTCTTGAAAATATGCTACATTCTTTTCTGTCTTATCTGGATGCATTTTATTCAAATGATCTTGCAGTCTTGAAGGCTTCATTGCTTCGTTCGAAAATGTTTTTAGACATAGAAGACACAAAGGCGACGACGGGTTTGTGGGATTTTCAATAAATCCGAATTTAATATATTCCGCAGAGTATTGCCGTCTCTTCTTTTTTACTTCCGACATTGTTTTGTTTTAAGAAATACGTAAGTGTTGAAATCAAGTACTGCTTATCTATTATGCGCGAAACCGCAAATGAAAATAAAATAAATTTACGTCGTTTATATAGGATTGCATAAGCAGCACGCACCAACAGGAATAAGACAAACGTGCATAAACTCGTTTATCTCATTCGACGCCCAATCGTACTCGACAAGCATGAACAAGTATTATAGAACCAGCCGATTGGTATAGGAATGTACAATTCGGATTATTTAACAAAAACTTGTTAAAACATGATTGCCCGCGGTCTTTTATATCGAACCGAGTTTGAGCTATATCTTAATTAATATTAGTTGATGTTCACAAGATGTAGTCGAGAGTCGAGAGCTCAGTCGGTGTCTAAGAGTCTTCCTAGCTAGGTAGATGAAATTATAAATCGACCCCAAAGCCCTACACCAGTGATGTCAGAGTTCGAGGGGAAGGTGGGGCATTTTTACTGGAAAATAGGAATTTTAAACTGACTGGTGGGGCCCCTTTACACAAAAAAGAGGGAATTTCAAACGACTGGTGGGGCCTTTTACACAAAAAAGTGGGGATTCTTAACTGATAAGTGGGGCCAAGAAATATCTCACGTGGGGCCCTAAGGGCCCCATGGGACGGGGGTTTGACATCACTGCCCTACACAATGCCCCCTTTTTTTTCTGGGTCTCTTACCGCCCCCCTTTAGGCCTGCAGCGCCCACAAGGGGGCGTTATCGCCCACGTTGGGAAAGACTGCTCTAGAGCAATAATTTTTTTTTTATAAAATCAAGTTCTGCTGTAGTCACGTCCCTATTATTTTCTTTTTTTCAGCAACTTATCGGTACAGAAAAGATGACCCTACAAAAATTACAAAAATGCCCCTTTTTTACCGCCGCCGCCGTGATTAGAGGAGTACCAGACAAATTCAAAAAGGTTTTAACATAAATGAAATTGATAGGAACCTAGACGTACTCTTTCTCTCTTTTTTTAAAATTTTAATGTAAAAAATAATTGAATCGGTCCAGTTTTCGAGGAGAAAAAAGGGGAATACGAAACGTCGATTTCGTCAATTTTTTTGTGATATAATTGGTCTGAGCTGTAGCTATCCCTATCGCACTCTACGGGGGCAGACTTGAGGTAAGAAGACGGCAATAGTTTCATCAAATACCTATTTTTCAAATTCCTCGCAGGCCCTGTTCCCTCTTAACGCTATTGGCTTCGGGGTAGAAATACCCATTCTCCTTTGAACGGCTAATTTGTTACATTTCAAGGTACCATCGAAGAAGTTCATATCTATACACCGTAAGGACTATTTCTGCTTGTAGTGCTCGGCCGCTATAGAACCGGGGCGGTAACAGATGTGGTCATCGTGTTCACGGGATTTTGTATTCAAACTGCTTAGATATGAAGTTCTTCGTTAGTACGTTTTGCCAATCTGTACCCGCTAATACCCGCTAATAAAGCGGTCACCACCGCACAAAGAGTCTGAGTAAGTCAATATTTAATTTGTACGAATTTACGTTTACTCCGCGCGTTCGTGCTAGGCTCACAGTTACAAAAAAATCTAATAGAATAACCTAACCCAGGGATTGAACCTAGGACCTCATGCTCAGCTGTAGCAA
The DNA here is from genome assembly GCA_949128155.2 of Xanthia icteritia. Taxonomy (NCBI): domain Eukaryota; kingdom Metazoa; phylum Arthropoda; class Insecta; order Lepidoptera; family Noctuidae; genus Xanthia; species Xanthia icteritia. The sequence continues at coordinate 5,891,274 of OX421959.2, read as the reverse complement.
TTGCAACCACTACACCAACAAGGCAGTCAATTACATACATACATAACATCTCGCCTGTAAACCCCGAAGACAACACCCACATTTCGGTTATTTTTAAGTCCCAAGTAATAGAGATCGAGCCTTTAGCCATCAACTGGACACAAATCCAGATACCGGGCTGCTACTGAGGAAATCCTGATGGAAAATCTCAATAACACAGCCCGAGCCGGGAATTAAACCCAGGAGCTTGAACTCAGCGGCCGCGGTCGCGACCGCTAGTTCAGAGAGGCATTTAATTAATTCCGGTAGTATTAATACCGACTCATTTACCCTAATTTCCACAATAGCAGAAAACCAGTAATGTGGCAAACATTACTGGTTGTTATCATAATTATAATTAAAATGTTAAACGAACTGCAAGGTTAACTAAACTGCAAATAATTAAATGTGGCGGTACAGCGCTGTTTTGTTCTGATCTTCCACTGAAAGCGAACAGCTTAATGTACTTTTTATTTAGTTTTGCAATATAATCAGCCTATCAGTATAGATTTTTCTCAAACTCCATGTTGAACCAGCTAATTGCTTAAACATTTTCAGTAAATGATTAAGACTAATCTGTTTCATTTTGACAGTTCAACAACATTCATTGCGTTATTTACTTTGTTGAGCAGATTTTTATTTCGAACTTATGAAGCAATGGATTAGCAATCCCTTTCAAAATGATTCAGATTGTGATTGATCGTGTATTACGCAATTAGGGTAGGTACAGCTATCAAATTACGCAACACATTTACGTAAACGATTACGGTGAATTTGTTTCATTTTAACAGTTCAACAACATTCATTGCGTTATTTACGTTGTTGAGCAGTTTTTTTTTCGAACTTATGAAGCAATGGATTAGCAATTTGTTTCAGAACAATTCAAATTCCGAATGATCGTGTATAACGTAATTAGGGTACAGGTTTCGAATCCACAACAGTGTTAAAAGTGAGACCTCTAACCTACATACCACTGTGGGTAAAGTAAATGAATGATAATTATAATTATGTCTCGTTTACATACAATTGTGGAAAATTTTCTGACAACTTCAATTGGATACACGTTCTATTACCTAGAACGGTTGGAAAAACTGTTTAGGTATTATAAATGGACATGTTATTTAAATATGAACTAGATAGCATAGGATCCGTAGAAGAACGACCTTCACCCATTTGTTTAATGGATGAAAAGTATTTAAAATCAAATTTAGTATGTTAGAAAATATAACAAGAGTGGGTTGCCCGAAAAAAAACAAAATCATGGGCAGACTGTGATTAAAAAAAAATCATTGCAAGACTAATTGAAAGAGCTTTTCAAGAAGAACGTTTGCTACGAACTCGATTTTTTGTCAATTGTTAGTCAATTCAGACTCAATGACCTAATTAGGGTACTACTTGGCCATCAAAGTTTAGGAATGTTCTTGGCGCCCAATAGCCATAAGTGATATATCAATGAATAATGCTTTTTAAGAGAAATATTTGTTACTAAAACGAATTACCCATTAAAAAAAAAAGACATTTTAGAATTTTTTATTTATCATGGCCAGGATTTTTTTTGCCAACCCACTCGCGATTCATTTTAAACATACTTACTAAAATATAAAATACTTTTCAATCATTATACAGATGGGTGAAGGTCGGTCCTCTGCGGATCTTAGACCAAGAGATTAATGACATAACAAATCTGGCATTTTTGCTAAACAGTGCAGTAATTGCGTAACAGACATAAAATGACAAACTTCAAAAAGGAGGAGGTTCTTAATTTCGACTGCATGTTTTTATTTTTTTCATATTTTTGTTTACGCGATAACTCCGGCAATTATGAATTGATTTTGATGATTATTTTTTTTGTTTGGTAGGTCATACTTCAGTGGTGGTCCCATTTAAATATTATTAACTTTGCTTGAGTGGTTTTTGAGTTAGCTTCAATAATATGTATTATCTATAAAGATGATGTTATAGTTCCTGTTGCTATTATTTACATAACGCAGGACGTGGTATTTGAATTTGTGTTGCACCACAACAAAAAAGTGAAAAAAAAACAACATAAATTTAAAAAACAAAAAAGTGAAAAATAATTAATTTTGGAAGTCGACGGCAGAAAACGAAAATACAGAACCAAAGATACCGACTTCCGAAATTAATGTTATATATTTTTTTTTTTTTTTAATCGGTTGTTTTTTTTGACATTGCGTTATTTACGCTGCTGAGCAGACGAATTTATTAAGCCTATGAAGCAATGAATTAGAAATATCCTTCAAAACTCTCGGGTTGTGATTGAAACTGTGTTACGGAATTAAGCATTACACTTTTTATTTGATTTTGTTTTTTTTTTAATTTGCAGTATAAAGCCCCAAGTACACACGGCTACACATCAAGCTATACATTTCCAGTATCCAGTATCTAACATAACATAACACCAACATTGTACACTTAGTTCACAGTAAACATGAAAAACACAACATTTGACTTTTACTTTGAGTTTTTTTATAAGCTGACCTCGCATTGGACGGAAATCCTATATATTGCAAGATCAGCATAAACTGGAAATGTATAGCTTGATGTGTAGCCGTATGTATACGTTGGGCGAGCTCGGCGCTCAGCCATTGTATACAGAGCCTTTTTGCGTGATTTGCCGTTTGATTTGCGTGTATTTGAGCCCGTTGGTCGACGCTCGAACAACAGGCTCGCCCAACGTGTACTAGGGGTTTTATATATGTCCGTTTTAGTCTGTGCTAAATAAATTCTTTTCCTTTCTTTTATGTATTTACATCTGTATTCCAAAACTAGCTTCTGCCCGCGACTTTGTTAGCATGGAGGTCGGAAGGGACTGCTACAGAGAAATTCCTGATTAGAAAACCCAATAAAACTTTACCCGACGTTGGGAGCGATATTAAAACCCCAAGTGGTTGTGCTTACAACAACTAGACCAATCAGGCGTGCTTTTATAATGGTTTTACTTTTAATTCTCCCTTCAAAAATATCAAATTTCTTCGAGCAAAGACAGGCAGACATCGTACCAGACATCGTAATTTTACTGATAAAATTAATCGTACCATTTTTACCTTACAAAATAAGGCCCATCGTCCACGACGCTACTCGAGAGTAACGCAAGTTACAAACTCAAATTACAAATAAGTAGCCAGAAAGCACTAGTATTTAATGGTTGTCCCAAAGATATAAATATGTCAAGATAGACAGACAAAGCTGTGAACTGTTGATTGCTAAATGCACGCAAATTAGAAAAGCACAATGACAGCACAATCACGTGGCGCGTGTGTAAGACGTAGCTGTCACGTACACCAGCATAACAAAGATGGCGTGTTTGTTTTAGTTCGTTTGTAGCGCGACACTCTTCTGGACATAAATAATCAAAGGGTTGTTCGTACACGACACGGATTACAAACGCGTTATTCACTAGTTTGTAACATAACATCACGCCTGTATACCCCGAAGAGTTAGGCAGAGGTGTACCTATAGTACACCCACATTTTGCCAGATAAGTTTTATTATATCTGGCGAGCATATTGCCATCAACCGGGCACAAATCCGGCCTCCGAGCTGCTACTGAGAAATTCCAGATGGAAATACCTAATAACACTGCCCGACACGGGAATCTAACCCAAGACCACATGGTCAGCAGAAGCACTTGCGACCACAAGACCAAGAATAGAATAGAATAGAATACTCTTTAATGTAAACCATAAAAATTACAGACATAAATTTAGAAATTTTACATAGGGTGACACAATGGGCGGTCTTATCGCTTAAAGCGATCTTTTACAGACAACCTTTGGATGATTAAAGGTATACAATAAATACATACATACATAAAGTATGAACACACACATACATATACTACACACATAGATATACTTATATAAAATTATAAACGTGAAACAAGAGCAAGGAACTACGAGTATATGTAATGATGATTGTTAAGGAGAGAGGAAGTGTTTTTTTTACCAGAATTTTAAAAGTGGACAAAGATTGAGCACGCCTTATCGACACGGGCAAGGCATTCCATAACCGTACTGCTTGAACTGTAAACGACTAGTCATAAAAGCTGGTGGAATGCATCGGCATCTCTAGTCTCAAGTTTTCCGATGACCTAAGATATCTATTATGTGTCATGAAGGAACTTGAAACGTTCTTTAAGATAAGAGGGGGTTATAGGATTGAACAGAATACTGTAAAGCTGAAATAGGATATGAGAATTCGGGCGAAGACGCAAAACGAACCGAAGATCGACGTGAAGCCACTTTAGTTTTGTACGAAATTCAGAAATGTGATCATATTTGCGCAGGCCAAATATAAATCTTATATAAAAGTTTTGAATTCGCTCAAGAACAACGAGGCAGTCTAACTGCAACACAGTTTAACTAGTTTGTATTTCAAATAACAAACTTGTGTCGTGTACATTGAAATAGTGGTCTAAATAGCTCTTTATTTTTATTATTTGATTTTGCTTTTATATAGATTCTTTTCTTTTAGATTTTGTGAATGTGAGAACGTTGTAGGCTTAACAGACTGTAGATCTGTCGACCATTTTCTATCTTGCTAAGTACCTGGTACTTGTTGATAGGCCTACACTGTCCTCTCATACCTATTAACTCTGTAATTTGAAAACATTGTACATACCATTTACTTTTAAAAGAGTAACCATGGAGTTTCTTGCCGGCTCTTCTCCAAAGGAAACGACCAATTGGAACCGTGCACCTAGCTTCTGACGTGTCATAAGTGCCCTTGTAGGTTTATGTGAAATAAAATAATTTGAATTTGAATTTGAATAGATAGTAACATTCTGAGAACTCATTGCTGATGTCAGTTTGTAACGCGTTAGTTTTGAGCAGCGTCGTGGGCGATGGCCCTAACAGACTGAGCATGTCATCGAATGCAATCAATGGGAGGATATGCTCAATAACGTTGTTTACAAACAACGCGAACTATTTATGAACCATTGTTAATCTTACACAGAAACACGAGGCTGATTAACTGTCAGTTTTTTAACTGACTTCAATAAAGGAAGAGGTTCTATGTTCGTCAGAAAGTATTTTTTTACCAAAGGTCGTTGTATGATTGACGCCTGTGTAACCTTATTGAAACACATTTTTAACGCGCTGAAAGAGGCCCAAAATGCCATAAGTATCTTCTGCGACCTGTCAAACGTTTTTGATTACGAAAATTACAACACATTTACCTGAAACTTGAGCATTAGGGACTAGACAAATTAGCGCCCAGTTTAGTAAAATCATATATGAATGAAAAATTATGAAAAAAAAAATGACTAAAGGAAACAAATTAACTTCACAATTTAATGATCTATCTTATAAAAAAAAAATGGGATGTGGAAGTACAGAATCATAGTACGTGACATCAACATCAGACATCACGTAGAAACATTATTCAATCAGGAACTGTGATTCCGAGTAATGAATTTGATTAAAAAACTAACTATTTACAGAAATGTTGAATGTTAGGTCATAAAAAAATATGATTGTAACAGATTTCTATGTGTGAGAAATTAACTTGATGATTAGTAAATGTGTTAATATTGTCAGCGATTGATTCTAAAAGCAAATAATTGTATTATTGTTTATTTTTATATTTTGTAAGGAAGAGATGTGTGCTATGGTGGGGGTTGCGCGTAAGAGGGACTGCGGGGCGTTGCGCCGTTGCGCTTGCGCCGCACTCGCTCGCAGTCTTGTCCACAGAGTACATTTTATATAGGATGGTCTTGTCCGAGCGGCCATAGCGATAGCATGCCATTTACTTTTTTTTTTTTTTGTGTGGCTAATTATCAAATAACTTCTCCCGCTCTGGGTGGAGCGGGAGGGCGTGTCAGACTCTTACTGACTAAAACCCACCCGTGTTCCTTCAGTTGCCTGTACGTTGCCAGGGGCCACGGTATCCCTTTCGGACTTTCCCGCAACCCGGGCAGGCATCAGCCCTTCAGTTGCTGACATCTCTTGCGCTCTCTGCGCGCGTGGAACGTGGATCACAACGCGCCGTCGACCCGGGCCTGGTCCTTAACGGACGGCGAGCTACCCTTTGCTCACCATCCGCAAGCCCGCGCCTACGGTGGCCGAGAATCTGCCTGCGATTCCCGACGCCCAGGGCGTCCCAGCCCAGGGGGCGATGGCATGCCTAACGAAGTAATATAGGAAAATGTTTAATAGTACATACCTAACTACCTGTTGGCTAATATGGAATACACTATTGTATCGATCGTAAGAGTCCCTTGATTCCGGAATCGACAAATTTTGTGTTATTTCTGACTATAGAATCGGATGCATATCTACCTACCTAATGTTTTAAAGCAGGTAGTTACCAAACTGGCATAGCAAACAATCCTGACATTGTTTTTGTTAAGAAAGAAAGAAAGAAAAAGTATTTATTGGGACAAGCACAGGAGATCTTAATTAAACTAAACACACATTCACTAAAAATAAAAATAGAAAAAACAAACAAAGTAAAAATTAAAATAAAGTGGAAAGTCCTGTGCGAGGCCAAAAGGCTCTCTATCTCAGCATGATGCTGTGACATTTAATAATAAATGTCGCAGCGCTGGTATTCTGATAGGGCCTGCAGTGATGTCACGGATAGAAAGATACATAAATAAATACTAAACAAAAATAAATTAAATAGATGTAAAAAATACAATAAAAAATAAAACATAATGTAGTCCACGTGTCAGCACCTGACGTAACATCAGTTACTTGTCTATGCTTTTACTGTCTGTGGCATTGTTTATTTATTTATTTATTTATACCACAATTATAACACCTTTACAGATTAATCCAAGGCGATGTTTTTTTACAAAAAATTAAATAAAAATTATCTGTAAGCAAATGCCAAAGAATTATAAACATACTAAGCATAGGCTACATAGAGATACTACGTACCTATATATGTACTAAGTAGTATGACAATTATTATAAACATGGCAACTTTTATAATATGATATTATATTGTTGTGACAAGTAGAGAGACGCAGACGCCGACATCGACCAAAAATTGTTTTAAAAATTGTTAACATTACGGCTGTTTATTCCTACATCATATAAGTGAATATTATCATAGGAACAGCAGGGTGACAAGAGTTTTGTGGTAGTCAGTTAACGGCATATGGAGAAGTACGGATAAACTAAGTTAAGTTAACAGACTATAATATTTAGAGTTCATGTAGGTAGGTATGAAACAAATAATTAAAAATGATTGTGCTTAGTATTCTCACACTGCAGTTTACTTTAAGTAAATAAATACACATGCATCCGAATAGTTACCTATGCAATCTCGTAATCCCGTTTTTTTTTTCAATTAAATAATTTTATTAAATTGGTTCCATACTATGCATCCAATAAGTTATGCATTCCCGTATTTTCTGGCATACCGGGATTTATTTTTCAGAGAAAATATTTTAAGAATCCGCTTCCATAATTTCATAGCCAATAATTAACTTTAGGTAAATATGCATCCGAATATCCGATCTCTATTCATAATATACCGATGCACAGACTGGTGACATTAAAGCTATACTGCCGTAGCTTATTAAAATAGTTTTAGGTATGTGTTTTTCGAAAGATTAGGTAGGTTAAAATCAAGGTTGATATTCGTGACAACCAACACGTCATGCAATCCAACACCACTGCTCAACCCTCAAAGGAGTTAGCGTGTCTGTAACGTATGTAATTTCAGTAGGTTGTATCAGACTACCATTATATCATTGGCTACACTGGCACTAGCATTTGTTAAACCCTCGAAAACCTAGCCGAGCGAAACCGTAGACTAATCAGAGTATATGGTTCTCGCGGCTGGGACACAGACCAGAGGCCCTAGTTTGAGTTTCTTTTAACCATCTCGAGTTTACGCATCGACCGCGTTCGGCGCTCCGATTGGCAGCCGGCCGGCCTTCACCAGGGAAGGGCTAATCGCCGAACGCGCTCTGTACTCTAATTACGTAATACACGATCAATCGGAATTTGAATCGCTTTGAAAGAAACTGCTAAACCATTGCCAAGTTCGAAAAAAAAAAATCTGCGTCACAACGTAAATAACGCAATGAATGTTGTTGAACTGTCAAAATGAAACAAATTTGTCGTAATCGTCTTACGAAAATGTGTTGCGTAATTAGATAGCTGCAGTGCTATTCTGTAACCATCTCACCGTGAAAACTTAGGTGAAGTGAGCTCGGAGTGAGCTGTCAGTCCCTAGCAGCAAGTGGAATGACAGCTCACTCCACGCTCACTTCACCTAAGTTTTCACCGTGAGATTTTTACAGAATAGATCGGCAGATCTGTGAGAGGGAGTGGGCCATAGTCCATCACGCAGGTCCAGTATGTTACACGTGTTTGATTTTTTGGATCTAGGACATACCGCTTATATTCTGGATCCGCCCAGGATTTAGAATTGAAAGAATGTAGATGACCAGATTAGAATACGTTAGTGAGAGAATATACTTCATAAGATGTGTCTACTGTGTATAGATTTCGATGTTTTTGGTTGGTATATTGGCGTATGCTAGCTGACATATTATACAATACGCACATTAATCCGAAAGTCAGAGGTGCGTGCCTTGGGTTCGAACTCGAGTCCTGTGACTTGGCAGTCCGACGGTCAGACCACTACGCTATCACTGCTGTTAAACCAAACTAAACATATTAATCGAAATAACAACGTCAGTACAGATAAGCAGCTAGAACGGAAGATTCCAATTATAGTTTTAGATAAAGCTGTATTTGACTATGATAAAACTGAACGGACAGTGTGTCTGTGTGTATTTGTTACTTAGATAACAAAGTTATACTTTTAATCCTATGTTTATTTGGATACGAATTTCTGCCCGCGATTTTGTCTGCGAGGAATTTGTTGTTCTATTATACATCTGCAGCGCCCGCTCGCGCTATTACTTCGTTTTCGCTTACCCATGTATTTTTATCGCGGCGATTTATTTTCGTTCACTGGATTTTCAACTCTCGGTATTGAGCCGAGCATTGAAAATCCAACAGAACGCAACCAGCGCGTATCCTAGCGCGTCAAGAAAACACACTGTTGAATATTCAACTCTCGGCGCCAAGCAGAGCGTCAAAAATCCAATACGTGGTAAAAAATCGCCGCGATAAAAATACGCCCGTGCGAATCTGGGCTTAGCGTTCTTACTAACTTTTTCTTTTTCATCGGCTCCTAAGGGTTGTTAGCGTGATATTAAGTTATTTATTTAGTTGTTTATCCCATAACCTTTCTGAAGAATTTATGCTATAAAAGGCATATTTTTTTAATATCCCATAACTCTTAAGTTATTAATAAGACCATGTCAAAAAAAAACTAGCATACATATTTTTTTTAACTTAACTTACCACTCTAATCTCGATGTGTGTATCTAAGTTTCATTGAAACCAGTAAATAATTTCCATTCAAACCAATCATTCAAGTTTAAAGCTAAGAAATTGCAACTTTGTCATATTTTCATTTATGAACAAAAATAGTCTGTATTAAATGTTTTTATATATTTCACCTAAGGGTTTTTTACATAAATAATCGTGACTTCGTCGAATTATTTTGAATAAAAAAAAAGAAACATGCCAGTTGATTCTTCAGTGGATACCAAAAAATACAGCTTGTATAGATTAACTTCGAAATGTATTTTTTATATAGTCAGCCTGTGTTTAACTACTGAGAGACGAAGGCTTTTTCTCAAACAGAGAGAACAAGCATTGATCACCAAAGGATTTACAGAATTCTACAAAAAAAACTAGCTAATAATAATATTGTTTATTTTATATTATACCCCTAGTGGGTTTACGTCTACGTCCGTATGTATCCAAAATTCAAAATTCAAAAGATTCAAAAGTCATTTATTCAAACTAGGCTGAGAATCAGCACTTTTTGAACGTCAAAATTACATAAGACAGTCCCCCAAAACGCCCACCCTTCACCACTTCCTAGTGCTTTAGCTGGGAAGAAGAAGTGGCGCAACAAACTCCCCAGCAGCACAGCTGTCTGTTCAGTTAGAAAAAAATGAATCTATATAATAGTATGCAAAATGATATTTACATTACGCAACACAAAACATAATTTAAATTATAAAATTAATAGCCATATGAAAGCTAGCACGCGCCAATATACCAACCAAAAACATCGAGAACTATACTCAAGCAGAAATAAAAATAACTTAACGAAAACAATATCTAAATAAAAGCCTCCAGGCATAAAGGGCGTGCCCGCTTACAAATAGCTGTAACTAGAAGTTATAATTGATAAACTAGGACGCTAGCTAACATATTGCAATACAACTCATTAAAAAAAACATTGTAATGAGTAGATTATGTCAACAATAAATTAAAATAAAATAAATTGACTTATAAAGTAAAATTATAAACAATTATATAAACTCATATAACCTGTCAGTATGTAAGCTAATTCTGGAGAAAGAACATTTAAACATTGTCTTGAGTTAATCACAGCGACCAACTATTCTTATCATTTAAGTAGTCGTTGATAGAATAGTATGCCTTTGAACAGAGGTTGGATTTTACTTTAGTTTTGAACGCATTAAAAGGCAAATCTAGCAAAGAAGAAGGTAGCTTGTTATAAAAGGTTATACCAAGCCCTACAAATGAGTTATGAACCTTATGAAGCCGGTGAAAGGGAGTACGTAGTTTGTCCTTATTTCTAGTATTAACATTGTGAATATCCGTGGCATCACATCAGCGAGCCCTATCAGAATACCAGCGCTGCGGTATCTACATATTTTGCCGAGATTGGAACTTTTTAAGCCTCGGACGGATCCTTTGCTCCATTATTTTGTTAGTGTTTAATGTTTTTTTGTTTGGTATTTCTGCGGGTGTCCAGAATCAATATTTTTCTTTCTTACAACAACGACTTTTATTACAACGATTTTTATTACGACAATTTTTATTTACTTACATGTGCATTTTATTATTATTATTATTTTAAGACTGCTAGGTTATATTATTTAAATAGTATCTTGTTTGAAAACAAAACAGTTTTTATGTTTTCATCGAGCTAATTTGAAAGAACCTCGATTACATTGTTACGATAAAAGACGAGCATTTAATTGAAATTACCAGCTACCAGATGCCTAAAAATTACAAAGAAGTAGGTATATTATCTTAACATGGTCCTTCGAGCCGGATTAGAACAAGTGACCTAACATTAGCGTAAAATATGGCTCCAAAGGTAAAGCCGCTAACCGTTCTGCGTTTGCATACTGCCGTGCTATTCTGTAACCATCTCACCGTGAGTACTTAGGTGAAGTGAGCACGGAGTGAGCTGTCATTCCACCTGCTGCTAGGGACTGACAGCTCACTCCGTGCTCACTTCACCTAAGTTTTCACGGTGAGATGGTTACAGAATAGCACTGCAGAGCTGCAGGTTCTGTTTTTGAATGGAATAACCGAACCAATACTTTGACTCCCGGTTGAAAAACACTCGGCATAGTATATCTACGAATTTACTAAATGACTGAATTTGAATTTGAACTGTTTCCATTCCAGTGCAATGAGGTTACCGCACATAAAAATCCTCCCAGATTACTTTCGTACATTTTGCAATCAACTTTCACACTACAGGCGGGCCGCATCGCAACGCAGAACAGAGCCGTATTATGACGTATTAATGCCACCATTATTCCAGTGTGAGTGAGAGACGGAGCTATACAAGGCCGCTAGCACCATCCTTTTTTCGCAGTGGAATAATGATGGCATTAATACTTCATAATAAGGCCCCAGTAGCCGCAAAAATATGCCTTGTGAGTGATCCGCCTTTGTTGCGCTGCGGCGCGGTGCAACTCGCCTGGCAGTGTCCAATGGTTTTTTACAAAATGAACTAATACTCGGTTCCTATAAACAAAAACGAATCGTTTTGTCATACCAATGGTAACATTTTATTGCCAAATTGGACATAATATAAATAGATTCGTAAGCTAATTTTACCTGTCAAACTCAAACTTAAACTCAAAGCATTTATTTCAATGAAACCATTTACAGGCACTTTTGAATTGTCAAAGAGTCGGTCAGTTAGCCAGAAAGTTGAAGCTAGTTGCCCGTTCAAAACATAGATCTCTATGGAGAAGAACGGGCAAGAAACTCCAAGGACAGACACTCTTTTAAATATAAGTAGAAGTTACAAAATCAGTGAGAACAATGTAAAAAAAAATGATAATTATCAAAAACGATTAAAAATATAAGATTAAAAATAAGCAATGGCAGACAAGAGATGTCCAGTCTCAGCCGACGGCGCCCGTTCACGAACATGACGCGTGGATCAGCACCATCCAGCTCAACCAATTTGTAGGGAACCGAATGATCCAACACACTCGCCACCATCAGCGAGACATTTAAGTGAGCATGACATGTGTGATAGCTACCTTCATATGGGAGGGTCTATTGTGCAAAGCTATGTGGTCTTTGCTTAATTATTGGTAAAGATACAAGTCTTAATTTTAACCAAAAACGGTCCGTAAAGTATAGGAATCGGCCATAAAGTGATATGTAGCAGGATTTTTGCACCCCCTAAATGTGCGCGAGCTTTAGTTACAATGACACAAGGGCGAAACAGATACGATACGACAAAAAAATCTGTTGTGTATTCAGCTGTAAGTTATTGTAAGCCATTTTTTGGTGTTATCATATTCTGAAAACGTGATTGTGAAACTGAAAGACTCTGTTTTTCAGGCCGCGTAAGGTAGGTCAGGTCTGCAGCGATAACTTTTACGACGCATGAAATTGAAATAATAAGATTTATGTTCGTAAAATATCGTGGAAATGAATCATGAATAGGTTACCCCTAGACAGGCGTGTTTCAAGGCACATTTTGGGACAGGGACATTCTGGGAAAGAGACTATTTGATACCAAGGGACATTCTGGGAAAAGGACTATTTGAAACAAGGGACATTTTGGGAAAGGGACTATTTGAAACCAATTGACATTTTGGGAAAGGGACTATTTGAAACCAAGGGACATTCTGGGAAAGGGACTATTTGAAACCAATTGACATTTTGGGAAAGGGACTATTTGAAACCAAGGGACATTCTGGGAAAGGGACTATTTGAAACCAAGGGTCATTTTGGGAAATGGACTATTTGAAACCAAGGGTCATTTTGGGAAAGGGACTATTTGAAACCAAGGGTCATTTTGGGAAAGGGACTATTTGAAACCAAGGGTCATTTTGGGAAAGGGACTATTTGAAACCAAGGGACATTTTGGGAAAGGGACTATTTGAAACCAAGGGTCATTTTGGGAAAGGGACTATTTGAAACCAAGGGTCATTTTGGGAAAGGGACTATTTGAAACCAAGGGTCATTTTGGGAAAGGGACTATTTGAAACCAAGGGACATTCTGGGAAAGGGACTATTTAAAACCAATTGACATTTTGGGAAAGGGACTATTTGAAACCAAGGGACATTTTGGGAAAGGGACTATTTGAAACCAATTGACATTTTGGGAATGGGACTATTTGAAACCAAGGGACATTTTGGGAAAGGGACTATTTGAAAACAAGGGATATTTTGGGAAAGGGACTATTTGAAACCAAGGGATATTTTGAGAAAGGGACATTCTGAGCCTAAATGGTTTCATCGTCAATCTATCAGGTGAGATGATGGTGAAATACGAGCCTTTAAACATTAACAAAAGAGAAAAAAAATGGATATGAAGTAACTGTGAAGGACCATGTTGATCTTTGTAAAATCTAACTGCGAGATTAAAAGCTGCACTTGCCGCGGTCAGATCATGTATGAGTGAACATTCTGTGAGACCAATGCGGATTGAAGAGTGCGGTATACCGTCTGTCACAGCAGTCTTAATTAGCCTATAATGTTCCCACTCCTGGCCTCCTCTCTGTGAGAGGGAGCGGGCCGTAATCCACCACGCGGGCCCAGTGCGGGTTGGCAGATGTCACATGTCTTCGAATTTTTTGATTCTAAGACATGCCGGTTTCCCCTCGATGTGTTCTTTCACCGTTTTGAGAGCAGTGGTGATGAAAGAATTTACACAAAGTAAAGCGCTTGTCAGGGTTCGAACCTACGACCTAAATATCGTAAGTTGCGGACATTACCAGTGTTCCACCACTGCTCTCGGCCAATCTATATATACTCAGGTGTGAAAAGAATGCCTTGACCTGACTGACTGATTCATAAACGCAAAGCCTCAACCACTGAAACAGGAAACAAGAAATTGTATTAAATATATTAGCTATCTAATTACGCAACACATTTTCGTTAACGATTACGTCAAATTTGTTTCATTTTGACAGTTCAACAACATTCATTGCGTTATTTACGTTGTTGAGCCGATTTTTTTTTTTTAAATACCTCCGCAATTTTATCACGTCCGTGCAGACTAGGCCTTATCCCTCGAATCCGTGCTGCTCTTGAACGCAAAGATCGGACCGCGCTCGCAACAGGGTGTTTCAAAATACGTCATGCGTCATAATAATGAATAAATATTTTAATTTTTAAATTTTCAAATGTTCATTTAAATAATTATATTTTTTTTTTATGAATGTTTAGTAGTCATTGGATACATGAAGTGGGCTGCTTTTGTAAGACGATTAAAATTGTACCACGGGTGTATTATATTATAAAGAAGAAAAATTTGTGAGTTTGTATGTAGGAGGAAATCTTCGGAACTGCTGAACTGGTTCCGAAAATTCTTTCACTAAGTGGGAGCAACAGTAGTACCGAGTGTCATATTATGATATATTTTATGTTAAAACGAACGAAGTCACGGGCAGTACTTAGTCGATTATAAAAAATATCGATCATGTTTGATTTCGGACAGCTGTGTTTGCAAACTATCTGCCTTATCAGTACGCCCGCCTGACAAACTACATAATGCTTAAGTCAATCGTCATAAGTACATAACATAGGAGGCATGTTCTATTATGTAGTACGATGAATATAGGAACGAACAAAACTTACGAGCGCTTATCTTAAAAGTTGGCAACGTCGCAAATAGCTGTCAAATATTTACATGTATTGATTAATTTGGCAATAGTATGGAATTATGAAATGTGGCTAGCTAGTGAACTAAAATATTGATTATGAAATGCAATAATTAATATCGTAACACTGAATATTTAGTTATAGATATGAAAAAGTATTTGGACATTTTCCAAATGCCTTTTTCACACCTAAAACGGTTACAACATCAAATTAAGTGTTATAATTGCAATTCATTATTAATATTCCAGATCACTAAATAGCGATATTTCATATTGCCATGCAGTAATATTGCCAAATTAATCAAAACAGTGAAATATTTGACAGGTATTTGCAACGTTGCCCTCGCAAATAGGTGTCAAATATTTCGCTGTTTTGATTAATTTGTTGATCTATATTATTATTAATTATTGCATTTCATATTCAATATTTTAGTTCACTAGTGAGCCACATTTCATAATTCCATATTGCCAAATTAATCAAAACAGCGAAATATTTGACATCTATTTACGACGTTGCCCACTTTCAGAATGCACTTTCTTAAATTAAAAACTACCTTATAATAATGAGTTAACCCACTCATTAAATGCTAGGTGAAATCGCGGCAGACGAAGACGAAGATGGAGGGAACTCCTACCACAGAACAGACGTGTGTGGGAAAGGAAGGCTTTTGCCCAGCAGTGGAACATTATGGGCTATATATATAGATATATAGACGATGATTCTTCAAAGTCTTCGCGTAAATCATTGTTTTACATTCATTACTAAAATTTTAATTGTCGTGAATACAAGTTCTGTTATCAATTACATTATAGTATTGAGTGTAAATTGTTTATTTTGCTATATATTAAATTATATATTATGTATAATGATTAATGATACCAGAAACCATAATATGGCACACATCAAGTCAACAGGAATAAGTTATCTAACTCGTACCAAAAAAATACTGTAAATAAAAATAAAATGAAATAAACACGGAACTCCTTATCACAAAATTCAATTACCGAACTTAACGATGTCCAATAAAAAACTATCGATACACACATGCAAAAAACAACTGAATTACAAATTCAAATGTAGAACAAAACAAAATTCTTCTTTTGAACTTTCACTTTTTAAATATTAACGAACACGTTCAATTTGAAAATGAAAGATGGCGGCGGTTTTGGCGCGAACGCGTGCGCTGGACGCGGCGTTATGAAATATACTGATAGACTGAATGTCTGACACGTCCAAGGATTATAGTTTGTTTTCACAAACGCTATGGATGATCACAAAAACACTGTTTACTAATATTGATAGCTGTCGATCGTAATCGTAAGTAGTAACACGGTGTATCGGTAAACACACGTAAGTATCTGCTGCTTTTTATTTGAGGGGTTTCATTTACAAATTCTGATTGAAGTCAAGAGACGTTTAAACGTCAAAAATGTATGATTAAACAGTCACAGTCACGGCAGAGGGCTGGCTATGACTTTTATTTGACTGTATAAGTCAATTTATTTTAATTTTGTTTTCATTTATTATTGACGTAATCTACTCTTTACACAGTTTTTTTTTTTAATGTGTTTTCTTGTAATATATGGTCAGCTAGCGACCTCGAAAATGTGCTCGAAGCCAAGACATGCCATTTCAAAATGCCAGAAATGAAAATGAAATCTGGCCAGTTATGTCCCATAACTCTTAGGTTATATGCTATAACTAAATATAATCCTAATTGTCCTAGAACAAGTGCTCCAAAAATAAATTCGAAGATAACATAACACTACACCCTCGATGTGTGTATCTAAGTTACATTGACAAGTACGAGTAAATCATTTTCATTCAAATCAATCATAAATATATGCGACGTTGTCATATTTTTTTATTTTTCACATAAATAATAGCGACTATGCCGATTTATTTAGTATGAAAAAAAAATTAAAAGTAATTAGTGTTCGACCGAAGTTTTGGTTTCGGTGGTTTCGGCATAAAAATCAGGTTTCGGCCAAAAAACAGCCGAGCCTTTCGGCCGCGCCGAAGCTTCGGACTTTCGGGTGCCATTCGGCTAACGTCGGGTGCGCTCGGCACGGCTGGCAATATGGCGTCGCTCACCTGACTCCGCCGGCCGCTGAATCACTTTGCTCAGTAAAGTGACGCTTGTGTTTGTTTACCGAATAATAAATAAAAAAATATAAATGTAAGTAAACTAATAACAAGTAAATTTTAATTAACCTTTCGAGGCTGGCTGATTGTGATTATAAAAATTAAAACTCAATATACATCCTATCATATTTTGTAATAAACTTGTTTTATTTTATACCATCTACAATTAACAGGTCGCTGCCTCAGTATTACAGTTAATGTAATATTTTCTTTTTTTAGGTAGTTTAATTTAGACCCAGTGTCACTATGACAATGTTAAAATTTCAATTCGATAAAAGTAAAACGTAGAACCCTGTAATATTAGGCCTGCGAGATGTTTCATTATTTATATGTCTGGGAAGAACGACTCACTGACATTTTAGTCAACGTTTTAATCACGTTTATAAAAGGTTCGGTTTCGGTTTCGGCCGAAACTATAATCAGAACCCAACCTTCGGTTTCGGTTTCGGAAAAAAAAAATGTTTTGCGTTGACACTAAAAAAAATTCATATGCCAGTTGTTTCTTTGACATGGTCACATTAATACCATAGAGTTATGGGATATTAAAAGAAACACGTTGTAGAATAATTACGTATTCATACTGCGACTCAGGTGTTTGTTTACACATAGAGACAAACTGTATGGACTACTAATATCAAAATTGTGTTTTATTTATCAGTTGCAAAACCATTTGTCAACAATGGGTAATATTTCGCAAGGATATATATTGCAAAAGGCATTTCATGTGTTAAATATGAAACATGAGGAAAACGTGAAGGTACACATACTTATACTCACGCTCTTCCAACGGGGGTAGGCAGAAACTACAGAACGCTACCGGCTACGATCCTTTTTTTTTGTATGGGATGTTATCAAATAACTTCTCCCGCTCTGGGCGGAGCGGGAGGGCGTGTCAGACTCTTACTGACTAAAACCCACCCCTGTTCCTTCAGTTGCCTGTACGTTGCCAGGGGCCACGGTATCTCTTTCGGACTTTCCTGCAACCCCGGCAGGCATCGGTCCTATCGGACCCCTTCAGTTGCTGACATCTCTTGGCGCCGTCGACCCGGGCCTGGTCCTTATCGAAGCTACCCATTGCTCACCGTCCGCAAGCCCGCGCCTACAGAGTCCGGGAATTCGGCCTGCGATTCCCGACGGCCAAGGCGTCTCCTGCGGCGGCTAGGGGCGTGAGGCGCTCCTCCTTTGCGAGCAGTTGGAATCGGAAATAAAATCAAACTCGAATCGTTTTCGGGAATAAGACTCTTGTGCCCTCATTACGTAATACACGATCAATTATCGGTATTTGAAACAAATTGCTAATCTAATGCTTCATAAGTTCGAAAAAAAATCAGCTCAACAACGTAAACAACGCAATGAATGTTGTTGAACTGTCAAAATTAAACAAATTTGTCGTTATCGTTAATGAAAACGAAAATGTGTTGCGTAATTAGATAGCTGGTCATACACGCACGCCGCGCCGGTTGCGAGTACTCCGGACCTGACCTTTCTGAAGAACATCACCAATAAGGTCACTATTGCTATGTCCTTCAAAATCAGTCCTCAACATTGTAGATAATGTTTCTTGTTTTTTGTGTACTTTTCCTGACCGTAAAATGTCCTGATACTCTAATGTGGTAAGTTTCCAGAAATATAAATGATACCTACGTTCGTGACCACTGCACGTTAAGGTACCTGTCCGACCACCCACGAAAAAGCGACTAACGTGATTGTCTCGCTCAAGAAACGTACAAAAGATTGTAGAGATACATAATTCTAGTAATAATCTATGCTATAAAGACCGACTTGAGATTACAACATTATAAAATGTCCTCATTGTTAGATAGAAGAAAGTTTCGTGAACGGGCGCTGTCAGTAGGGACTGGTCATCTCTTAGCTGCCACGGCGATTTTAATTAGTTTTTATTTCTAACGGACGCTTTTTATGTTTTGCATCGTTCTCACATGTATAACTTCAACATGAATGATGTAACCAACATTACGAGTATGTAGCCATATTTTGATTTAAAAGAGTGTCCGTGGAGTTTCTTGCCCGTTCTTCTCCATAGGTACCTACTACGCTTTGGAATGGGCGACTAGCTTCATATTTCTGACTGACCGACCCCTTAACAATTCAAAAGTGCCTGTAATTGGTTTATTTGAAATAAATGCTTTGAGATTGAGTTCTAGATCTCACATTTTTTCACAAGCTGTTCAATGGCGTTGTTGACTGTAGTGAGCTTCTTGGAAAGCTGCAGATAAGTGCACCATCTCGCTTGCCGCGCAAATATAACTATAACCTTTTCTATGTGCCATAACAAACCTCGGACACTTCGCCATTTTGCCTAGGCAGTATAACGAAGTATCGAAGCGTAATGAATTGGATATTACATGCAAAATGTCAAAGTTTAAAAGGCTATAAATGGCATATTATCCAAGCCATATTACTGTTATTGTTATCTGTTGTCTTCTAAGGTTATTTTGTTTTTGTTTATGTTGTTATTGTTAATTTGTTTTGTATTTCATAGTGTTTCCTTTATGATTTCTTGTTGTAGGTATGTTTTAATTTATTTTATTATTTTCGCTTTGTCAAACTTACTATATCAACCTAGAGAGAATGATGTGGTCTCTTATAATTGGAAGCGCACGCTAGTATTTATCCGTTTTCTTGTAAACTTGCATGAAATTGTATAATAGCCTCTGTTGGAGATCCAATAAATAAATAAATAATGATTTGATCGCTGACGATCCATGCCGCCGCGTGCCGCGCCGGCGGAGTACGACTTAAGCTTTGTACAGACTAGCGCGACGCGACACCGGTTATTGTTATACCGTGAAATTTTCTTAGAAATTGTATTGTTCGAGTCGCGTCACGCTAGTCTGTACGAAGCTTTATTGGTCGATTCACACGAATCTACTGGACTGAAACGGGCGAATCGTCACTTTTAATTATTATATTTTTTTCTGTTGCGATTCGTACGAAGTTAATTTATTTGTAGTTGAATCGACAACTCCAGAAATACGTAATATGCTACTGTCACATTTTAAATTTTATGCAGTAAAGTTAAGAAAATAGTGGGTACATCAGGAACCATATTTGCCAATTATTATTTCTTAAGTGGCAATGGGCACGGCACATTGCTCGCAGAACAGATGGCCGATGGGGCCGAAAGGTTCTGGGGTGGCGACCGCGTACCGGAAGACGTAGCGTTGGAAGGTCTCCCACAAGGTGGACCGATGACAGTGTGAAGGCCGCAGGAAACCACTGGATGCGGGAAGCACAGAACCGTTCGAAGTGGCGGTGCTTGGGGGAGGCCTATGTCCAGCAGTGGACGTCTTTCGGTTAAAATCATAATGATGATGATTTTTTCTTAACTTTATTGATAGATTAAGTATATTTAGTTTTAATTATTGCTTATTTTAAACGCAAATAAGATCGGAAAAGTTGCAAAGATCCGGGATTACACCTAATCGTTTCACACAAAAAGTTATTCATTATGACGGAGAGAATCACCCCCTTATGGGTTGAAGAATGCAGATGAATAACGCAATGTCCTAATAGAAAGCAATTTAGGCGACGAAACCAACGCAAGTTCGCGCGAGCGTTGTTTAGTTTCGAAACAACGTTCGCACAATCTTGCCGTTCGTGCGCAACGTTCGCACGATTACCGCGTTAGGGCTCCCGCAGATAGACACGTCGCATACCGGTAAAAACAATTTCCGTGTACCTGTCCGCCTATCTGCGGGTGCCTTCAATCGTTTTCTATTAGGACATCGTGTGTTTTTAAAGATGAATATAATTGCAAAAATCTTACCGTTCATATTCAATAGTTGATATGTCAGCATCACTAGAACTATGGTTCACTTTTAGCATACCATTTCTTCTGAAAAAGGACTTTCTTCTCCGTTTTCCTCCCTTCTCTTCTGTGCTAGATTCTACGAATGATATGGTGGAAGATGATGTAAATTCCTTATGGTTATCCATGGCTCTGAAAAATATATTTTCCTTAGTCATTTTTTTAAGGTCAGACTCGTAGTCCTATTCAGTAAAGTTCACTTGGAACCTCACTCAAGTGAGCGCACACAATTCGAAAGCGAACTCATTTGTTTTTAAAGTAACTCATCGCGGATTCACAACGAGACACCGTTCGATTTTCGAAGTCATGCTTAGAGATTAACACTACAGTCGTACAGTCATACAGCCGTACGAGTATAATAATATATTATTCCTACGTGCTCTTCAAAACACATTACCTATACCTGCAACATGTAAAAAAAACCGTGTCAGTTTCGTGAGAGTGTTGTTAAGTATCGTACTAAGAGTCTCAGGAAAAAAAATACGCCGATTTTTTTTTTCAATGGGAAATTTTACCGGGATAATAGGGGCACGCGGCTGTCATTTAGCGGGTGTCTACAAGTTATATTGGGGAGGGGGGGAGGCCTATAACCTGTAGACACCCGCAAAACTAGCCCCGACCACTGTTGAAAATTTGCTAACTTTTTTAATGGAAGTGGGATAATAAAAATTTCATGTTAGTTTCAAATCGCAATAACTTTTTATTTTCAATAGAATACTACTACTCTTATTGTACACCATAAAACTTACAGACATATAAATAATTAGAAAAAAAAAAAAAAAAAACATTATATTACTCTTTGGTAATATTATTGCAGTACCTGCGTGCCCCTTTCGGATCGGACAGTTTTTTTAACATAAATATTGTATTTATTTTACATGGCTACCCAATTACGCATCCACAGACTAACGTCATAAAGACCAGCTTTTAATTTGAATATCAATTAATACTTTCAGCTGTTTTAATTACGAGCCCTTCGCACTATCCATATCTACAACATTCTATGCAGTCACCATTTTATTCGCCAAGCGACCACGCGAATCAAATGGTAGATAGAAATGTAACTATTAGTATATATATTTTAGTGATATTTATGTAAGTATATTATACTATAGCTCATCGATTATTTCTGGACATCGCCAAGCGGTTGGTCGAATCATCTCGTGACCAGAAGGCTGGCCAACTTTTAGGTCAAAGAATAAGCATTGCCCTCGTGGCAACGCTGCCAGTCTTTTGGCCACTTTTCCCACTGACAGCGATGCGGACGAATTTTTTGATGCCCAATGAGTTCTTCCTTAATTTTTTTTTTTGGCTCTGTATACTTGTACATAATTTATATATATTAGTGTTAGATGTATATTATATTTAAGATGATAAATAAAAGTATATTCTCATATTGTATGTTTATTTTTATATTAGTGAATAGTTAAATGTTTATTTATTTATTTTATTATTTATGTACTCACAGAAAAATAGGTACAGATAAGACATAATCATAATTATGAGTACAAAGGTACTGCTTATTTCTTAAAAAATTTCTTCCAGCAGACCTGCGATAGGAGAAATGAGAAAGAAATGTAGACAATAGTGTGTGAGAACAAGAAGAGAAAAATAATTATAAATATGCGAAGTCTTAAACTAAAATATTGAAATAAACCTACACGTATAACGTAATAAATTAATATATACTTAAATAAATACATAGAGCTTAAATATATATATTATGTTTGTATTTATTTTATGTATTTTATTTTCTCTTCTACTCCTACACACGTTGTCTACATCTCTTTTTACCCTTGTCCTATCGCAGGTATGCTGGAAGAGATTTTTTTAGAAATAAGCATCACCTTTGTACGTATTTTTCTGTTCCTTTTTCTTGTCTGTTTATGTGTGTGTACATTAACTGTTAAATAAATAAATAGACAGAGATAGCAAGATATACTTATCGTTTATTTGGTGCACACAAACGATATAGCACAACATACAAAAACACGATCAAATAATAACTAAATAAGTACATGAATTTGACATACTGCCAATATACAAAACAAAAAAAAAGACTAAAACTAGACATTGTGATGACACTATTGGCTAAGACACTTTAAAATAATGAAACATACAAAGTGCGGTGTGTCTTTCAAGGTTGCACCAAATGGGAGTCCAACTCAGCATGTGTCAGGCAAATATACCCGACGCTGATATTCTGCTGGTCATAATCTGGTGATGGCTATATCACTCACGATATCACCACTGCTCAACAGTTGTGATATCAGTAGGAGCTTCATAATGGGTCCCCGAAACGATAAATTACCATCAATTTGTATTGTAGTAATATTGTCAATCGCTTCAATTGCATTTGGTAGACGATAAATTAGCGCGTCAATGTGTATCAATCAAATTGACAACCGCAATTGATTGTTTCGGGGACCCTTTGCTTACACAAATCACCAGGATAGGCGTTTTTGAAGTGAAAATTTCTTTAGGCGCGTTAAGCAATTATTATTTTTGTAGGTAAAAATGGAAAATCTTATGGGTTCGCGTCACCGAAATTTTAATGTTAACAGCATATCTGTAGCTATGAATATTACGTGTTGCGCTTGGCCCGCAGAGAAACCATATAATACAGAGTGAAATTTAATTCATGGGTATCTTCTTAAAGAGGGAACAGGGCCTGCGAGGAATTTGAAAAATAGGTATTTGAAGAATCTATTGCCCATGTGTTACCTCAAGTCTGCCTCCGTAGAGTACGATAGGGACAGCTGCAGCTCAGACCGATTATATCACAAAAAAAATTTCGAAACCTCGAACCTCGAAAACTGAGCCGATTCAACTATTTTATGCATTAAAATTTTAAGAAAGAGTATGTCTAGGTTCCTATCCTTTTCTTTTATGATAAAAACTTTTCGAATTTGTCTGGTAGCCCTCTAATCGCGGCGGTAAAAATGGGTCATTTTTGTAATTTTTGGAGGGTCATATTTTCTTTACCGATATGTTGCTGAAAAAGGGACGTGTCTACAGCAGATCTGATGATTGCTGTAGAGACATTATTCAGGAAGAAAAAAGGGGAATACATTTTTATTGAGAATCGCAGGCCCTGTTCCCTCTTAAGGGGTCATTGTATGTTTATTTATATTGTATTGTATGTTATGAACAACTTTCACTATGGGGAAAAACAATTATTATGTAAATCATTAAAAATACCAGTTTTTTATATACATATTGACATCGTTGAAAATTATATACAAAATAACATGATTACTTTGTAAAGTATTATATTGTTTTAATGATTGTGAATGTGAGGACTAGGTGGTTATTTTATTTTTATTGTTTTTCCTCTTTCTTTAATTTTTTCTTTCTCATTTAGTTTAATTGATGGTCTGGCAGTTTGAGTACTTTATGCGACCTACCCAAATGTCCTTTCTTTGGTATTGTTCGTCGAGTTGAGCTCCTTAAGTTCTGAGTTGAGCTCCACGATTACTGACAAATGCTTGCACTGACTGGACAAGTCCACTCAAATTTGTGTGGTTCTTTCCAAAAGACCATTTCAGACACTAATCTACATGGTCCTCATATGGCCTGACCAAGACTATGTCTGGACTTTAAAAGAGAATGTGACCTCTGAGTTTGTTTCGGTCTTTCTTCTCAGAGTCAGATAGGAAACGCCGAACTCATCTAGCATTTTCTTCTTTTTTTTAAAATACCTATATTTTTAATATGACGTGTAAAAGTGATTGCAATATCCTATTTACAGAATAAACAATTTCATTTCATTTCATTTCACTGAAATCGCGAAAAAAGAATCAGCTGTTCCCTCATTTTGACGAGTTATGCAAACATAATTATGTAGGGAACAGCAGTTTTTTTATGCCTATGTATTCAATTTCACCCTGTTTATACAAGGTGTAATGTAAATAACGCAAGACCTCTTAAGGGGTCATGGTAGGTACTCATCATTATGAACAACTTTTACTATGGGACCAACCCTGAAATCGCGAAGAAAAAATCAGCTGTTCAGTACATTTTGACGAATTATACGAACACAATTAATGTACTGAACAGCAGATTTTTTTTTTTGCGATAAGAGTTCTTGCTTTATTTACGTTACACCCTGTAGATAGATAATATGTACAACAATATGTGAAAAATAAAAAAATAAACACTGTAATTTAATTGTTTTAAGTTCTCACTTCTGTCTTCAGTTTTTTTTTGTTTAGGCTTTTCTCAAGTATCGAAAATGCATCCTCTTTGCAAATAACATAAAATATGTACCTTTAATTAATTCGTGGAAAAAGGTTCTGCTAATTATTGATCAGTCTGAGAGCGTTTTGGGAGTTTCACCTTGACCGCAATAAGGATTTTTAGTAGATATATCTATACCTAGATAAGTATCATTCCGAGCTATTTTTTATTAGGTAGGCAAAGATTCAAAGGAGGTTTGAGCTCCTTAAATGTACCTATTTCTAAATCTTTACACACTAAATTTATTTTTACAAAAAAAGCATAACTTGAAAACCAATTATCTTTTTCGCATATATAAAAGAAGAACCCTGACCTTTCTTACCTGAATTCGCCAAAACAAACAACGATTTCTATCCCCTAACATCTGTATTTCGAAGTAAATTATTCACAAAAATATATTTTACACTATATTTTCACATTCACACTACACTAAACATCTTAACTTTTGTAAATACCCACACTTTTTACTAAACATTGTCCAAATCTGACGCCTGTTTCAATCAGTGGCGCTGGTGTAGCGCGGCGGGATGCGGAATCAATTGATTGATTATTTATTAGATAGAAAAATATCTTTATTTGATACTGCGATGCATTTAAACGTCTTCATAAATTGAAATATTTATTTTGGGTACATAATAAATGTTATTTTAACGGATTTTTAGATGAAAGTTGTTGAAAAAATATTTTCTAAGCACCACCTGAGATTGTAAAATACCTACTACAATCTGTCAAATTTCTTTAATAAATTTTCAATTTTATAGCTTACGCATAAAGTTCAAAGTTGATTGGGAAAATTTGACAGTTTAGGGTAGGTTGACCTGTTGGCGCCTGTACCTAATATACTGTAATCAATACTATGACGTAAATGTACCTGGAACCTTTGAAGTCGTACAAGTAGGAAATGTTTATCTAGCAAAGTATTTAATTAAGTACTGTTTAATTGACTAAAGAGATGTAGGTATCTACTTTGCCGTGAGTTATTATTAGGTAGGTAATGTAACTACTAATGACTTGGGAAATACATATAAAAGTGCTTTCATAAATTACATCATATAAGAAACTACAATCCATTTGAAATAATACACCTTTTTTACAGTCCGTTCAACCGATTTTGACTTCTAGACCGTAGGCACAAGGATGGCATTAAAAGCAAAAAAACTGGTTACAAATACCAACTGTTTACTGCGGCTGCCATTTGTCCTGTCACCAACCAGTCAAAATCGGTTGAACAGACTGTAAAAAGGTTTATTTAAATGTCGAAATCTTATTCCAAATGAAGTATAAGTTATTATTGTTTATACTTTTATAAACTTAAAATTCCTAAGTTGCCTAAGCCAGTTACAGAACTTAGCAATGGGAAGTTCAAAACCCACATCAAACGTGTCCTTATCAAGAAAGCATTATTATTATAAAATTAAAGACTACATTGAAGACAAGGAAGTTTCGCAAGAACTCCTTCTGCACATGTGGCGTCCCTGTAAAATGTGTTGCGTAAATTATGTAAGAGTCTAGTAACTGCTCCCAAATTACCATGTTTATATTTTTTACGTCCTTGATTTAATCATCCTATTATTTGACATTTATATGTATACAATTTAATTTCAACTCTTCATTACTTAGTGGCTTTTGTGGACATGATAATTATTCAGATTTGTTACAGTTGTAATAGCAAACATGTCATTTCGTTTAAAATAAGTTTTTATTTTTATTAATTTATTTATCTATATGTGTATAGATTCTTTTGTATTTTGTAAATGTGACAACGCTGTAGGCTTAGAGGACTGTAGATTTGTTGACCATCATCATTTTGTTAAGTACCAGGTACTTGTTGAAAGACTTACACTGTCCTCCCATCTAATAACACTGTTAAGTAAGTATTTGAAAATATTGTAAAAGCCAATTATTTCTAAAAGAGTAACCGTGTAGTTTCTTGCCGGCTCTTCTCCATAGGAAACGACCAATAAATTGGAACCATGCACTTAGCTTCTGAGGTTTCGTAGGTGCCCATGTAGGTATCAAATATTTTGAATTTGAAAATTAATCTAGATCTTGTATGTAATGCTACCCCTTAGTTCCTACCATTTTTAACCAAAACTCACAGTAATACAAATACAGGGAAATTTTTCTGGGTGACATGTTGCACGATGGGGTAAAACCGGTTAAATTACGGGTTCGACTATACCTGAAAAATAAAGTAGCGCAATGCAATAAGTGACATCTGTTTACATACAGCTGAACTATTACGGCTCTTGCTCGTTCTAATAGTTCATCTACTCCATAATAGATGGCATAATTATCAATTTTTGATTATTTTGTGGACTTGCAAAACACAGCACTATTGTGCCGATAATAACACAACTTAGGGAAATAGGAAACAAATAATATAACAACAAATTAATAATTTATCCTCTACCCTGCCTTATTTTTATTTGGAACTTTACATGTCAGTATTATTTTTACTCCAGTTTGTCTTTACGTCTGTGATGCTTGCTGTCTCCTATTTATACGCAGGAAAGAAAGAGAAAACAGGCTTATAGGATTTCTGTGGCAGGCATGGGCATTAGTTTTTCTTCATAATGTTTTTGTTTCCGTCTACTAGTGCCTTTGGAATAATGTTCTGTGCGAAATATCCGTGCAAAAATGTTTTATTCCGATTTACTTGACTTATTTTGCGAAAAAATTGGTAATATTGTGTTAAAATAAGGATTTAACGGTGATCTGTGTCTTTCGTAAGGCTGAATCAGTGTTTATTTTGTGTCTATTATTGATTTTTTTAAGTCTTAAGAACAAGTGATTCGTTTTTGGTTTTGTTTGAAGGTTTATTTCGTTTAAAATAACAGGTAGGTACCCAAAATAATAAACTTTATTGTTTCTTTTATAATAAGCCCTTAGAATTAGTATAAAAAGAAAAAAATCGTGGTTATCTATACCTTCTTACTTATGCAATGGATATACTATTGGTCCTATTTCATTGTTTCCAGGACAATTGAATGCAAATTTTAAAATAGACATTACGTAGTATATTTAGATACTCAATAAATGCTGGTATTCAGCTGCATCCGGTTAGACTGGAAGCTGACCCCAACATAGTTGGGAAAAGGGTTAAAGCTTAGAAAAGTGCCGCCGCGGTAGGGGGTAGGAGAGGGGGGAAGCGGGGGGAGGTAGGTTGAGTAAACCTCCCCTCGCCGGAGATACATAGATTTTTTTAAAGCGATTTTTTAATATTACATTAATCTCATAAAAAGTTTGATAAATTAAATGTAAAGGAAGCTGGAAGGGAGGAGAGGAAGAGGGTAAGTCGTCCCCCCACCCACAAGTTCATAGGAAACACATTTTCAAGGTCAATGTCAAACGTCTCGAAGGTCAAGGTCAAATAAAAAAAAAAAGAATGTTATTTGGTAAATAGGTATACATTATTTTGTAATACCGACGGAGCCTAGTTAGCGGGGCTCCGGGCTCAAGCGGGATCTTTGGTCGCTCGCTTCGCCCGCTCATTAGACTCCGCCATCCCGATCGAACCTAACTTGTCCAAGTCGGGGTGCCCAAAGTCTCGAGCTCGCTTCGCTCGCTCTTGTATTCTAAGTTCCAGACAGGTTAGGTTCGAAGGGAATGGCAGGGTATATGTTCGCTCGCAAGGTGGCTAGGCTCGCTCTTGCATCCGTAAAAAGTAGTTATTTTTTAAACTTAAAAAAAGAACTTTTTTTTCTATTTTTTATTGTTTCTGCAAAAAAGGAGACCCTCTGGAATCCCCAAATAACCTTACCCGGGAAAAGGCTAGGCAGATTTTTGTATCAGCTGATAAACCTACCTATGCCTATGGCATTAAATTGCCTATGGCATTAAATTGCCTATGGCATTAAGTTGCCTATGGCATTAAGTCCGCCTCTGTACATTTGTGCGCTTGAAGTATTAAATAAATAAATAAATAAACCTACCTAGCTACTTAAATTATTTGGAAGTAAGATGAGCCTGTGAATATTTCCATTACTTAACACTATAGCCCTAAGAATGAGTAGGTACTTAATTCCATTAAATAATTTATGTATGTGGGCAATGCGCTTACCGGGGTTGGTCTGTGGATGGGTCACCATCTTTACATAACGGGATAGCATGTTAAACCCGTCCCGGCTGTCATTCGTGGATCTTTGACAGTCATTATGGGTCGTCAGTAACAAGTCTTACCAAGGGGTATTATTACCCAGTTGAGTTTTTTTTCGTGCGATTTTCTCAGACGTGGTGGGTAACGTTATCGAAACATGATAAGACAAAAGAAAACAGATGTTGCTCAACTCATAGGTACTTCAAGTAACAACACTACCAGTGGTCGAAAACCTCAAAAGAAAAATTTTTTTTTTTTTTGTTTGTTCTGTTTATTTATATATCCACTAGCTTTTGTCTGCTGCTTCGCCAGCGTGTAGGTCGGAAGTTATCCCACGGAAACGTACTATTGGTATAAAAAGTATCTTATATGTAAATCCCGGTTATAAACTATCTGTGTGCCAAATTCCATCCAAATCCGTTCAGCCGTTTTTGCGGGATTGAGTAACAAACATTTAAACATCCAAGTCTGCTTAGCTTTGCTAGCTACTTAATTAAATTTATCCTGTATAGTTCACACCACAG
The DNA here is from genome assembly GCA_949128155.2 of Xanthia icteritia. NCBI lineage: Eukaryota > Metazoa > Arthropoda > Insecta > Lepidoptera > Noctuidae > Xanthia > Xanthia icteritia. Next base: position 5,861,451 of record OX421959.2, on the reverse strand, counting down.
AACAATAAATAAGTAAGTAGGTACTTACCTACCCTAAACTCTGATTCACATGATAATAACTCATAAAGTTATTAGTTCATAACTGACGTTCCATTGTATTTTTAAAACGCGCGGAAGGAAAACATGTCTGCGTGATTGTCGTCAGCCTATAAGGTAATTATAATTAGGTGCATAAATTCATGCCTCTTTTCAGCGAGTGGGAAGGCAGAGATGTACAGCTACAGTCATATCCAAAATTACCTAGACCGCGAAATTCTCTTACATTTTTTTGTAATTTACAGAAAGAAAGAAAGAAAAAAAAATATTTGGGATACGCCCAGGAAATACAAACAGTAAAAAATAAAATATATAAAAAAAAGCAGCATAAGTATAAAAACTAACAAAATAATAACGACCTGTGCGAGGCCAAAAAGGCCCCTATCTCAGCATAATACGGCGATATTAAAAAAAAATACCACCGCGCTGGTACAGGTCCGTATTAGATTGTATGTTGGTCAAAATATGATTCGCGATCGTAACAAATTATATATTAATTAACATAATTACAAGAAATCATAGAAATTGTTCTACATACATGCATCGTGCTTGTCTGCGGAAGCTTTAATAGTTTATGCAGAAGTACAAACTATACAAAGGCGGCTTTAACGCCTAAGGCATTATCTACCAGTCAAACATAGGGTGATGCAGAGACAAGACAAAGAAGGTTTCACACTGATCTCTGATTAGGATACTTACTAGGTACATCCATAAATCCATAAAAATAGTACAAATGCGAAAGTAACTGTCTGTCTGTTAGTTTTTCACGCCCAAACGGCTGACCGGCTTTCGATGAAATTGACACAGGTATAACATGTCCTAGGTTCGGGCATAGGGGAGTTTTTATCCTGGTGGTAGATACTTACAGACCTGCTCCGAATTTCGGTACCTCGGGTCGCTTGTCCAAGGGGATGGCGTAGTAGACCGTAACGCATCGGATCAACTCGGGACGAATGAAATGGCAACAGGTCATAGAAACAACTTGCGACCCATGGATGCCCCTGAAGTTAAAAGGGAAAATTTACAAGTCCGTGATAAAGCCTGTCGTACTGTAAGGATCGGAATGCTGGGCCGTGAAGAAGACGGATGAAAAAAGATTGCAAGCAGCGGAGAGGAGAATATTGAGATGGATGTTTCGAGTGACGAAAATGGATGAAGTAAGAAATGATTACCTATAAGGGGAAGTTTGAATGGGCACATGCCCATACCAAGCCAAACGATCTCATCACATGATGAGGAGGTAGGAAACTTATGTGACTAAAAGAGCAACGAATAGAGGGAGAGAGGAGGAGAGGAGGTAAGATATCTTTGAGTTATAACTCAAAGATATCTTCAACGTTTTTCATTCACGTGAACGGGTGCTACTTGTGGTGACTGGCCACAAGCAGCATTGGACTGGACTGACCGTCTTACTGACCATTTTTTTTTTTAAGTGAAATTTATCAAATAACTTCTCCCGCTCTGGGAGGGCATGTCAGACTCTTACTGACTAAACCCACCCGTGCTCCTTCAGTTGCCTGTACGTTGCCAGGGGCCACGGTATCCCTTTCGGACTTTTCCGCAACCCCGGCAGGCAGCGGTCCTGTCGGACTCCTTCAGTTGCTGACATCTTGTCTTGTTATAAGTAATCAACTGTTTATTTATTTTTGCTTCGATGGTCCTAGTTTATCATTTGTGATTTCCGAGTTACAGCTTTAATAGCTATATGTAAACTGGCACGTCCTTTTTGTCTGGAGGCTTTCATTAGGGTATTAAGTTCTTTTTACTTTATTGTTGGTATATTGGCGTATGCTGGGTGACATATTTAAAATAATTTAATTTAATGTTTTGTGTTGCGTAATGTAAATTATTTTGCATAAGTACTATTGTATAGAATCAAAATTTTCTAACTAAACAGACAGCTGTGCTGCTGAAGAGTTTGCTGCGCCACTTCTTCTCCCCAGCTAAAGCACTAGGAAATGGTGACGGGCGGGCGTTTTTGGGGGACTGTCTTATGTAATTTTGACGTTCGCGAAGTGCTGATTCTCAGCCTAGTTTGAATAAATGACTTTTGATTTTGAATTTGAATATAAATATTTATGATGGAGAGGGAGAGGAAGGCCAAAGAAAAGATGGGTGGACTGTGTGAGGAATGAGGAATGAAAGAGAAGGGAGTCAATATGATAGCGGGACGGTTGACAGGGGAGAATGGAAGATAAAAACGTGGTGCGCCAACCCCACGTTACATGGGACAAGGGCACTGAACATGATGAAATACTTCCCCGTAGGATAATTTCCGACCTTAACGCAGATGAAGTCATGTGCACAGCTAGTAGACTAAGTCACACAAGCTATAGTTATTTACATAAACAGAGTAATAACAAACACCACGTGTAACAGCAGTTATTTGCCTCGTCCAGTATAATTAGTATACGTATAATAATAGCCACGTTAAGAGGGAATAGGGACTGCGATTCTCCATAAAAAGGTATTCTCCTTTTTTTTCTTGAATAATGCCTCTAGAGTAATCTTTTTTTTTCATAAAATCAAGTTCTGCTGTAGACACGTCCCAGTTATTTCCTTTTTTTAGCAACTTGTTGGTAAAGAAAATATAATCCTCCAATAATTACAAAAATGCCCCATTTTTACCGCCGTGATTAGAAGAGTACCAGATAAATTCGAGAAAGTTTTTAACATAAAAAAAAAATTTAAACCTAGACATACCTACTCTTTCTTAAAATTTAAATGTAAAAAATAATGTAATCGGTTCAGTTTTCGAGGAGAAAACAGGGGAATACGAAACGTCGATTTCGTCATTTTTTTTTGTGATATAATTGGTCTGAGGGAACAGGGCCTGCGAGGAATTTGAAAAATAGGTATTTGAAGAAACTATTGCGATAGTGCGATAGAGACAGCTGCAGCTCAGACCGATTATATCACAAAAACATTGACGAATTCGACGTTTCGTATTCCCCTTTTTTCTCCTTGAAAACAGAACCGATTCAATTATTTTTTACATTAAAATTTCAAGAAAGAGTATGTCTAGGTTCCTATCATTTACTGTTACTTTTTACTCCTATCAACTACTTTTATGTTAAAAACTTTTGAATTTTGTCTGGTAGTCCTCTACGGCTAACGACGGTAAAAATAGGGCATTTTTTGTAATTTTTGGAGGGTCATAATTTCTTTACCATTTAGTTGCCGAAAAACAGGAAATTACAGGGACGTGTCTACAGCAGACCTTGACAAAAAAAATGAATGCTCTAGCTAGAGGCATTATTCAAGAAAAAAAAAAGGGGATTACATTTGTATGGAGATTCGCAGGCCCTGTTCCCTCTTAACGGCTGAAAGGATTTGGATAGAATTTGGTGCACGGATAGACCAGGACCTGACTTTTATCCCTTTTATGAGGAATAATACTCCCGTTCTCGTAGAATTATTTCCGACCTTCACGCGGGCAAAGATGCGAGTAAAAAGCTAGTAATTAATAGTTAAGAAATTTATTTTATTTTGTCTGCAGTTCAAATAACCCATGATGAAGACCAAGCTGACTTCGGTGACGTACCTCGGCTTCACGGCAATGGACCGACGGTTCTCAAACGCCATGCTGCCGTGGTTGCTCCGGGAGATTAGGGCTACACGCGTTAGAGATAAGGTAAGTAATAGTATGATGCAGACGGGATAGGCAACCAGTGGTAAGCTTTTATACAGGGTGGTAATTCGACTATCCGAATCGAACCACGACGCCCAAATCAGCCTTAATGAACAAAGCCTTAACAAAAAAAAACTTGTTTTGTGGCTTCGAAGGCCCGCGTTTAGCGTGTTAATCTATCGACTAGTGTTAACGATTATATTAATATGCCGCATTGATATATAAAAAAGTATATCAATGATATGACGTCACTAAGTATAATTTCTACAACTTCACTTGACTCTAACAACAATTAGCACTTTATAGCTTAATATTTCGCCAACGGATACCTGAATGCAAAAATGGATTTCACACACTCACAATATTTTTGGACGACCTTTCCAAACCGGATTGACGTGGAAAAAAACATCCACACTTCACGTGTACCTACACGTAAAGTGGGGAAGTTTTTTTAACTTAAAACTTTTTTAACTTAAAAAAAAAACTTGATTTTCTGTTAGCACTGTCGGCGTGATTAATACGTAGGTATATCCATGCCAAATTACAGCTTTCTAGTACTAAAAGTCTCTGAGTTAAGCCGTGGACAGACAAACGGACATAGCGAAACTATAAGGGTTCCTACGGAACCCTAAAAAAGGTTTTCTGTTCTTAATATTCCTAAGTCCATAAATCCTCATTAAAATTTCACATTCGCTGATAAAACACCAACCATTTTACAAGGTGCTCCTTAAAAACCTTAGATTACAACAGCATAACATCACGCCTGCTCACCCCGAAGGATTAAGCAGAGATATAACTATAGTACACCCATTCGTCTTAGATTAATACTGTATTTTTCTTACAGCTCAGCATTGCGATAGAAGACGGCTGCTTGAAAGCTTACAATGGCAATTTTGAGCCCGTCATCATCCATCGGCTGGTCGACATTGTACGGTAAGTCCCTACCAACGTATGGTCTGTTCTAAAAGCATGTGATGAAAATGTAAACAAATGAATCAAAAAACGTACCTGTAGAAGCCAATTTGTAGTGCCACTGTGCTGTGATTTGATTAATTTAATACTCACAACAGAAATTCTGTTTTTAAATCAACCCGTTTGCCTTCAAAGCAAGAGTGACCAGGCATATTCTGGACATGCTCGTTCCATCATCGACATCATCTATCGCTGTCCATCAGGCGTGATCGAGATCAAGAGCAGCACCCTGATAACAGACGCGCAATCACTATCAGAATCATTATGAAGGATATTGCTTCTTAAGTTCGAATACGTTGTATGCTCAACGACGTAAATAACGCAATGAATGTTGTTGAACTGTCAAAATAGAAACGGATTGTGATTGATCGTGTGTTACGCAACTAGGGCGCAGATCCATTCAGCAATAAAAAATAATAAAAATAAAATACCCTAAAGATGTTTTTTTGGTCTAACCTATGCGGTGATAAAATCTAAAGTTGACTTCTAACTTTTAGATATAGTAGGTCCCATTAAAATAGATGGACAAATTTTAACACAGCGTTCAATTACGTCTAACCAAACATATCCAAGTAAAAAAAAAAAACACTGATTAAAGTGATTTTATTTTGACCTAAAATAATAAATGGCATTGGGTAACCAACATTTTTAGTGTATTTTCGTTAGCTGATTTATCTTTCTTGTAAGTATCTTGCGTTTTTCTTATTGTTTTTTTACCATCGTCCTTATTTTGGTGGTCTGAATGATTTCTAAAAGTTTGTCCATCTATTTTGATGGGACCTTATGTTTCTCGAGATATAAATTAATATCGCTCACCGTACTTTTAAATTTTCACTGACTCCTAAGTCACAGGAACCTAGTTTAGGAGTCTAGAGTATTTAAGTGTTGACCTTTGTATTAAGACTTTTTATGTTTTAGTCATAAGGGTATTGTCAAGGGCATTTTGGTTGATGAATTAAAGAATTTAATTAGAGAAATAATGAGATCTCTCATTATTACTATATATTATATCTCATGGTATAAAATATTTTTCTTTCTTTTTTTCTTTATTTTCTGTTTTATTTCACACAACATTTATTTATCTACTTACATATAAAATGACAGGATTACCTAATGCGATAAATGCACCTATCGTTGATAGACATCTATAACTAATTATAAACAATTCTTGTCAATTTAACAACATATTCTGTGCAAAATAAAAACAATAACATAAATGTAATCCGTTGTAATAATAAAAACATGAATGTGTGTTCATCATGGCTGCGCCAAATAGCTTAGGTTCAGTACAGCAGAAATGTCAGACAAGAATTTCGAATTTTGACTTTCCAAATCGTAATAACGTACACGGTAGGTGTTATGAATACAAAAATAGAAGAACGAAGATCCACAAATCCGGACCAATTAATTCTTTGCAAAATATCCTCAATTAAACATTGAAACGTGTTTTTCTTCACAAAAACGTCTCAACGAATCAGATAAACCAGTAAATGTTAATCTGCACGATCTTTTAGGATGTTATTATCGGCAACAATCAAAAACGGCAATAAATAAATAAGGAGGTATATAATTAATATGACGTTCTATTCACTACCTATGCTTTTTGTTATAATATACAAGCGTTGTCCGCCGTTTCACCCGCCGTCTAATTTAAAATAAATAGGATCCTAACAAATATTATAAATACGAAAGTGAGTTTGTTGCTTTGTTACACTTTTATGCTAAAACGGCTGAAAGGATTTGTATGAAATTTTGCACATGGGTAGATCATGATCTGGAAAAGGACATCGATAATCCCACGAGAGACTTATGCGGGTGAAACCGCGGGGCGCAGCGTGTTATTCATAAATTACTTTGTAATATATATTTTGTAAGAATATTATGATTTAAAGTCCGTGGAGTTTCTTGCCCGTTCTTCTCCATAGGAACCTACGCTTTGGAATGGGCAACTAGCTTCATATTTCTGACTGACTGGCCCCTTTTTTTTTTTTTTTTTTTTGGGTGGGAAATTATCAAATAACTTCTCCCGCTCTAGGTGGAGCGGGAGGGCGTGTCAGACTCTTACTGACTAAAACCCACCCGTGTTCCTTCCGTTGCCTTTACGTTGCCAGGGGCCACGGTATCCCTTTCGGACTTTCCCGCAACCCCGGCAGGCATCGGTCCTATCGGACCCCTTCCGTTGTGCTGACATCTCTTTGAGGCGCGCGTGGAACACAACGCGCCGTCGACCCGGGCCTGGTCCTTATCGGACGGCGAGCTACCCATTGCTCACCGTCCGCAAGCCCGCGCCTACGTTGGCCGGGAATCGGCCTGTGATTCCCGACGCCCAGGGTGTCTCCTGCGGCGGCTAGGGGCGTGAGGGCGCGAAGTTTGCCTCTCCCTCACGCGTTCTGCCTCCTCCTTCACGAGCATTACTGCTTCGCAGAAGGAGGTGACGGCCTCCCATGCCCTCTCGCTCCGTACCATGGCCTGGACTAGGGCCGGACGCGAGAGATCCCCGCCGCCGATCGCCTCCACGAGGACACGGCGATGCTCTGCCCAAGCCGGACAGACCTCTACCGTATGCTCAACCGTGTCCTCCGGGCGATCCACGCAGTGATGACACCCGGGCGTTTCCTCCCGCCTGATACGAAACAGGAACCTCCCGAAACAACCATGTCCGGTGAGGACCTGCGTCAGGCGGACTGACTGACCCCTTGACAATTCAATTGAAATAAATGCTTTGAGTTTGAGTATGACTTCGTTTTTGCTTAGCGTTCTATCTAACTTGTTTCTTTTTACCCGACGCCTAAGGGCTGTAGCGTGATCTTAAATACCCTATAAAACCTTACTCAAGAATTGGACTATCAAATGCAGAACTTTTCAAATCCGACCGTTTGTTGACCGAGATTAGCGCGTTCAACCAAAACCAACCTTGAGCTTGAATATTAGTACCTATCTATATACAGGGTGACTTGTAATTTGACATATTTCTTCCAGGACGTGATAGTATGATCCATTTGCATTAATTAAGCATCCCATAAAGCCTAGGTGAAAATTCATGTATTTAAGAAAAATCTTTTTTTTTCCCAGAATTCGTCACTATAATATCACTTATCTCTTAAACTCTCAAGTTAAATGGCCTTCATTCCCTTCCCATGGGGTACCTAATACTTGAACAAACCTTTCAATGTCACCAGATTGTCTAAGATATCGAACAGGTAAAAGTTAAAGGAAGAAGTTTTCAAAAATCATCTTAATGTACCTTCGAAGAAGTTCATATCTATACACCGTAAGGACTATTACTGCTTGCAGCGCTCGGCCGCTATAGAACCGGGGCGGTAACAGATGTTGTCATCGTGTTCACGGGATTTTGTTTTCAAACTGCTCTATCTCGAAATTTTATTGTAGTATTAAGCGTAAACATTACTGAAAAGACATGTCATCTTTATTTAATCAGATACCTAACGAGGTACGAAAGTTAATAAAATATTTAGAGGTGCCGATCAAACGGTCGATAGTGCTGGCAAAAATCGAATTTGCAAATTGTTGGATACTATGTATTTGGGCCATGAACCTGCAGACTCTTGGCATCATCACCATTTGGTTGAAACAGAATTCTATGAAATGTGGCTAAATCAAGTCGGGCCCAGTGCAGATTGAAGGATGTCTTCGATTTTTTTTTTATCTAAGCACGTTTTCCGTGCCTTATCAATGTGTGTCACAACGTAACATTATGCCTTTATTCCAAGGGATAGGCAGAGAGGTGTAGGAATCTATAGTACACCCATGTTTTGACAGTAATCTACATTTTAGTCCCATAATATGGTATAACAGGGGGTGAGCCTATTACCTGGGACCGATATTGAACTATTATTTAATTGCAGGGCTAGCCAAGTGCCAGGTCGTCCTGAAGAGCTGTTCTACATACTCCTGAATGAGAAGGAGGGACTCCTCAACTGCTTCCTGTTCAAAGCTGCCACAGTACACGAGGTTAGTTTTATCTCATAAGACGAAAATATCACAATAAGTTCACTTGGAACCTCACTCAAGTGAGCGCACACAATTCGAAAGCGAACTCATTTGTTTATAAAGTAAATCATCACGGATTCATAACGAGACACCGTTCGAATTTCGAAGTGATGTTTAGAGAATGACACTATTACTTCTGCAGTGCTATTCTGTAACCATCTCACCGTGAGAACTTAGGTGAAGTGAGCTCGGAGTGAGCTGTCAGTCCCTAGCAGCAGCAGTGCTATTCTGTAACCATCTCACCGTGAAAACTTAGGTGAAGTGAGCTCGGAGTGAGCTGTCAGTCCCTAGCAGCAGCAGTGCTATTCTGTAACCATCTCACCGTGAAAACTTAGGTGAAGTGAGCTCGGAGTGAGCTGTCAGTCCCTAGCAGTAGGTGGAATGACAACTCACTTCAAGCTCACTTCACCTAAGTTTTCACGGTGAGATGGTTACAGAATAGCACTGCAGGTGGAATGACAGCTCACTTCACCTAAGTTTTCACCGTGAGATTATTACAGAATAGACCTGCCGATCTTTTCTGTAAAAATCTCACGGTGAAAACTTGGGTGAAGTGAGCGTGAAGTGAGCTGTCATTCCACCTACTGCTAGGGACTGACAGCTCACTCCGAGCTCACTTCACCTAAGTTTTCGCGGTGAGATGGTGACAGAATAGCCTTGCTGGTAACCTTAGAATTATCGAAACTGATGGTTAGAAAGTTCCAAAAACTTTTCATCTATTACCTCGAAGTGTCCCTGAAGACAATGTCAGGTGGTACATAATACTGTTAGCTCTATATTTTTAATTTCGTTGACATTGTTGACAATGGCGTCTAATACATCAGTGTCGCGATAATGTGATAAGAAACAAACTGGGAGATATGCGTTCTTGTTTTTATATTTTACGATGAAATTGAATGGTATTTTTTTTGGTAACTAAAGAATTTTAATAGTGCCATTTCAGGCAATATATTATACTCTTTGCCGTTGGTCCTGCTCCTGATCTCTCTCCGGTCGTGTCGGATTGCCGTCCCATCGGACTATGAGAGTGAGGGAAGAGAGATTGCACCTGTGTCTGCGCACACACTTGTGCACTATAATATCTCCCGCGCCGAAGGCTAGTCTCCGTTGAGATTGGCCGCCGTGGCCGAAATACGGTCTGGAGGACTTATACTCTTTGCCGTGTAGTCCATTGTTTATTTTTACAGTGTATTCTGTAAAGTTCACTTGGAACCTCACTCAAGTGAGCGCACAAAATTCGAAAGCAAACTCATTTGTTTTTAAAGTAAATCATCACGGATTAACTGTTTATTTAAGACAAGCTGTATTTTAGACCTGGTGGAAAACTATTTCTGAAAATTGTAGGTCCTTACATCACACTAATTAATCTTTTAACTGCAATTATCTACATTGTATTACCATTTTTTATGCCCATTATGAAAGCAATTTGTTCAGAATCGTTTACTGAATCGATTTCTGTCTTTTTTAACATACGTAATTTTTTATCCCAAAATAATTAAAACTACGTAAATATTATAGTCACAATTCCACTGTACAGTCAAAACAAACTAAAATGGACGAACTACTCAATTCAATTCAATTCAAAATATTTTTATTTCATATAAACCTACATGGGCACTTATGAAACGTCAGAAGCTAGGTGCACGGTTCCAATTGGTCGTTTCCTATGGAGTACTACGATAGACCCTTAAACGACTGCGACTGTGTGCGTGCGTAGATTTGTACCGTGACCACAATTTTCTCCTACAATCAGTACCTATAACTAATTTAAAAAAAACATGCGGGGCAGTCTTTGGGGACTGCCGATAGAAGTGGAAACTAGGGTGCGGTAACGATGACGCGAGTTTCACGCTTTTTGTTCACCCAAAAAGTACACATATATACCTACACATAATACATATAGCTTATGGAAAGAGTTCTGTGACGACGACGCGAGGTCCATGATTTTTGTTCACCCAAAAAGTGCTCATCGCGTCTAAAAAAGTTTTCACTTTAAAAAAAACAACCGACTTCCAAAAAAAGCACTAGAAAATGAAAAATAATTTTATTCCGGAAGTCGATGTCTGGTTTTGAATTTTTATTTTTTTTACGGACTTCCGAAATAAGTAATTTTTCACGTAGTTGTGTTCTTTTTTGGAACTCGGTTGCTTTTTTGTGTACAGACGCTAGCACATCAACCTACTACAATCTGTCAAATTTCTTTAATAGATTTTCATCTTTATCACTAAAGCATAAGGTTCAAAAAAAGAAAATCCCATTGCCGCAGTACTCATGGATATGTCCAAGGCATTTGATCACGTGAATCACACAATACTGCTGGGTAAAATAGAACGTTATGGTGTTCGAGGAAATATATTGAGCCTAATCAAAAGCTATCTGTATGGAAGAAAACAAATCACGGTTTTAAATAGAATTTGTCCTAACTCTAAGATAGAAGTCGCTCACAAGTCGTCCATTAGGTATACTACCCGCGGTGTACCCCAAGGCAGTGTCCTTGGGCCCTTGCTCTTTCTCATATTTATTAATGATCTGCCGAAATGTACCCACTACCAAACCGTCTTGTTTGCCGATGATAGTACGCTCATTGTACCATGTAGTGACCTTCAATCATATGAGAATGAAATAAATAAGTCTATCCATAACATTATACATTGGTTAAATAACAATAAACTTAAAATAAACTTAGAAAAAACACAAATTATAATGTTCCAACAAAGGACAAAAAAACTAAACTTAAATATAAAATACAACGATCAAAAAATACTCGAAACTGATAGTGCCCGTTTTCTGGGACTTCACTTGGATAGTCACCTAAACTGGAAATGTCATATAGAAACCGTATGTAAAAAACTAAACCAGTATTCCTATGCACTTCATAACCTTGCAAAAATATGTAACGAGGCTGTAGTTTTAATAGCATACAAAGCTTATATTCCATCATTGTTGCGCTTTGGAATAATGTATTGGGGAAACTCCACTGACAAAGAACTTGCTTTCAAAGCCCAGAAGAAGTGTATACGTAGTATGTTTAAGCTGAAAACGACTGACAGTTGTAAACCATTATTTAATAAATATAAACTATTGACTTTGCCATGTATGTACATATACGAGACAGCAGTATTCGTTAGATTGAACTTGCATTTGTTCCAAACGCTCAGATCAAAGCGACGCAATGATATATGTGCTATTCCACACAGAACTAAGCTCTATTCGAAAAGCTTTTTGGGAATGGGTCCCAAATTGTACAATAAGCTACCCATTACAATAAAAGATGTTGGCTGGATACAGCATTTCAAAAAGGCTCTTCTAAATTTATTAGTCGCAAAAACATACTATACAGTCAATGAGTTCTTAGAAGATGTATTTTAATTTGTTGACATTTCATTATTTTATTGTTATTTTAATCCATTTATTTGTAATTAATTGACATTGACATAATTTTATAATTGAAAATTGACATATTAAGAAATTGACATAGTATGTAATAATTAGTAATTGAAAATTGACATATTAATATAATTAGAAATTGACATGGTAATAATTAGTAATTGAAAATTGACATATTAATTAATTAGAGATTGACATAGTAATAATTCGTAATTGTAATTAGAATATTTTAGAATTAAAATTAGAATATTTGTACGCCGCTGACGGCAAGACATAGCGATAATTTTAAGAGCACTAACATCTGCATATATGTATTTTTTCAGCTATGATCTACAAATAAAGTGATTTGATTTGATTCATAGTTGATTGGAAAAAAATACAGTTTCGGGTAGGTTGACCTGCTGGCGTCTGTACCTACTAAAAAAGTTTTTATTTTTCACTTTTTAGTTGTGGTACCTATACCACACAAATTTGCATACCACTACTTGCTATGTAAATAACAGTGACAGGAAATTATAACATCATCCATATATACTAAGTGGGAAAAATACGTATAATTGAAGCTAACTCAAAAACTACCCAAGCAAAGTTAACAAAAAACATAGAGACGAACAATAGAACCTCCTCCTTTTTGGAAGTCAGTTAATAAATAAACCATGCTTTATACATAATAATAAAAATTCAGTGTAGGTATATGTTTTGTGTATGAATTATGATTAGGTATAACATAATATTGTAATTGGGGTTTTTGGTCGTTTCTTTATTCTGTGGTTTGTGGTGTGCGGTAATTCCGGGAATTATATATACAATATGTATAATTATAGATGACTAAAACTTGTTTTAATCAAATCTCGCTCACCTTGCAACTAGGGATATGGTATCGAATTAAAAATGTCGATACGACAAACTAACATTGAAAATACAACGCTTATATGTCGCGAAGGTAAATAAAAATAACTTGAATATGGAATAGGAAGATCCTTCCATTTGACTTGCAATTAGAATTACAGAAAATGCCTTTTTTTTCCATGGCATCTCGCAGTTGACCTCTGAGGTCGTGACTACTTAATCAGGCTGTCCAGCCAGGCCATAACACTAATTATATACAAGGCGACAGCTCGCTAAGGGCACTCCCTAGCCTCTGTGAGGTATGAACCTCGGCTTATAGCATCGCTGGGGGGAGGACAGCAAGATGGGACAGGCTGGATCAAATGTGGATTATTAAAAAAAAAAATGGATACGTATTTTTTCTTTATTAAGAGATCACGGTGATACATTGCGTTAAAATATGCCATGACGTCACGAGTATGTAGATTTTATACTTACTTGTGACGTAGCAACCCCACTCCCCAAATTTAATGCGTTTTATCTAAGTATTTTTTTATTAATATGATAAAGCAAAAAATACGTGTCTATTTTTTTTATTTTATTTTATCAGGTTTACCAACAATTGATTACACTGATACAAACACAATACATTTTTTAAAGTAAAATAACAGTGCATCAGTTTCTTATAGGTAAACACCACATGCATAAAACAATGAATCAGACAAATAAGCTAACTTACTTAGTAATAAGCGTTATGATTGAAAATTTGGTAACATCGGTAAAAAGTGTAAAAAGTGTCATTTATATTTAAAAAAAAATAAAATCTATGAAATTCTTATTAAAAATTATAAAATTGGTAAAGGTAAAATTGATATTCTTCGACATTATAACATTGGTAAGACTGATAACTTACTACTAATAGTTTTTTTATTATCTGACTGACGGACTAAATAGAATTGCTTTTTTTTGACCCAGGCTTCATCCCTATTATTATTATTAGGGGAATTTAAAGCTACAGGCTTAGCTATGGCGCGGGCTGGCGCTTCATTCAGCAAGAGTCGGGGGATCAGAAAATGCGTAATCCTAGACTGTGTTTTATTATGTATTCGCCGTTGCCTGGTGTTGGCTGCCTTCTGCCCGTGTTGCCAACATCCAAAAATTATATTTTATTGTTGTATTAGTCCTTTAGGGTTCCACCATCTACACCCATATTTCATCAGTAATGTTATAAGTTCATGTAATAGGGCCTGATAAATGACGTTACAAAGGCTTGCCAATAGTCAGGCTAAAATAAAATAAAACTCAATAATTATTTGATAAGTAATATTAATGAGAGCAGTGGGCGCCCAGTGGTAGCGGCCCCGACTTACGAGTTGTAGGTCGTGGGTTCGAACCCAGGCTGGCGCTTTACTTTGTGTAAATAATTTCGTCACCGATTCTCTCAAAACGGTGAAGGAAAACATCGTGAGGAAACCGGCATGTCCTAGAATCAAAAATTTTAAGACATGTGACATCTACCAACCCGCACTCGGTTCGCGTGGTAGATTACAGCCCACTCTCTCCCGAAGACTAGAGGCCTGTTTCCCAGAAGCGGGAACATTATTGGCTGATAATGCTTACATATGCTCGTATTAATGATTGAGTGTTTTAAATTAGGATATTAACCGAAGACCCTTAGCTCAAAAGTCACTCTTGCGAACACTAGACCTAGATGTAGTCCAATTAGTTGAAAGCATTGAATATGAATGAAATTTTATTCTGATTAAGAGCTAACAGAAAACCTAAGTTCTCATGTGGAAGCAATAAACATATTGAGTATTGAATTTCTATAATATCAACACAGTTCGACCAATTTCCTGATTAGGTATTTAATTTCAATAAAATTTCATTGATTCAATGAATGACTTATTCATCTATTTAAATACTTATAAACAATGGCCCGAATCTAACGTAACGAGTTAGAACCTTGATCCAATATAAATTTAGATTCACGAACGTACTTTTGTCAGTTGTATATTAGTTTCAGCAATAAATACTAGTTGGCACATGTTTTATTCAGCTAATTCATCTTCTTCATAATAAGTGAATTGCAAAAATAAAATAAAAAATCTGTGATATTAAATAATATAAAATGTTTAAGTGATACATTTAAATAAACTTATATGGACAAAAGTTTAAATATACTGTGAAGATTTTAAAATAAAGTAATTGAGAGTAAAGAGTAAAAAAAGAGTATTCTTAATTTAAATTAAATTCTGTGATATAATGTTATAAATGGACTTCAAAAGTTAGTGACCTTTTATGAGAAAAAAATGCAAATCTAATTTTGAAATGTTTGATTATTTAATAGATGAAGAGATTTTTATGGCGTTCGAGGACTTTATTTCAAATATAGAACGCTACGTGATTGAAAACAGACTTTGTTCGATATTCAAATACTAAAGACTGAATTAAATGGTTGAGGATTTGAAACATATCTAATTGTGAGCGCCAAAAGCTGAAATAAAGTTGCCATAACATTGTATAAAATAATATTTCAATACATTATATTTATGTCATCTACCTCCCATGATCAAAACTCGAAATACAACAAACCTTAAAAAAATGTTTCAATAACGTCATTAGACCTTTTTGTGTAGCTCGAAGGCAAAAAAGCAAAATCAATAAAACCTAAAATCATAAACAAAGTCAACTGTAATAATAACCATAACAGAAAAACATAAATAAAAACAACAATTACCTTACAAAATAAACAAGTCACTTTAAAATATATGAACGAACTTAAAAAAAAAATAAGTATATAGAACTCAGACTTATCTTCAGAGTAACAATTTCCACTGCTATCAAATAAATTTTGTATATTCTAAACGTCTTTAAACGTAACTATTTTCTCCATAGAAGTATCTAAATTAAAACAAAAGACATTCCACCGCTGAAAAAATAACAAGTGACTCTTCAAATCACCCTGATATCTTGAGAGTTCTCGAAAAATCAATAAACGAAAAACAATAAACAATATTGTCGGACTACTTACAAACAATACAATTATAAGAAGTGCTACAGAACACGCTGACGCTAAACGCGTCAATTAATTACGATTTGATAGCTGTGCCAAGAAATAACTATGGCCAGTTTAGTATTCATCCCACTTGCAAGACAAGCGGCCGTGTGCTACGCTAGCTTTTCAGACGTACAATTTTGGCTTGGAGCCGTGCTATTACTCGTAGCATGTGAAATGGACTTAATATGCTTCCATATTCTTAACGCTATGCATATAGAACTGAACTAAGTGCGAAAAAATGAGACTAAAAGTGAATTTGACAGCTTAAAAAAGATGGTGGAGTGATTCAAAATTCAAATAAAGAAGTGGTTTTAAATCAAAACAAGACCTTGATTTCGTTTCGGGATTTCTCCATTCAATGCTGGCATGTTTTGAAAATAGAACGTCAGTTGTGTGCCAACATTATAAGCGTGGCATCGTTTGCAGCAGTGTAAACAGAAAACATATGATTCGCGCGCATTTTAAAATGTTCGTTGACAGATGTGCGTAGGAAAGTGATTTTGACGTTTAAATTATTTGAAATTCGATGTTTAAAATGTGTAAATAGTACAAAAGGATGGAAAATTAGCCGAATTTTTCGAAGAATTGAAAATCAAGTTTAGAAAAAGAAGGTTGACTTGAAATAATTGGAAGTCTCGGAAAACTAGTGTTTTTACTTCAAACTACATAGTGTTGAATTTAAGTTACTAAAATAATTAAATAATTTTTGAATTGGAATGTGAAAAAGAATGTGGCTGTGCCGGATATAAAATTTAAATAATTTTAAACGATAAACGTTTTTAAAATTAAGACTAATGGTAATGAGTTTATAATAGTTAGTGACGCTTTTATAGAGAAGATAATGACATTGTGAAGTACCTATTGGAATTAATAGTAATAGAGGAATATTGAATCGTGAGTACCTTTGCTACCTATTATTTTTAACCCCCGACGAAAACAGAGGGGTGTCAAGCTCCCCCGACACGATCAATTGCAATTGTCAATTTTTACGTGATTGATACACAAATTGATCGTCTACCAAATGCAATTGAAGTGATTGATTACTACAATAGAAATGGATGGAAATTGATCGTTTCGGGAACCCCATATAAGTTTAACGTGTGTATGTAGAGTGTAGCTCCTAAACGACTGAGCCAATTTTTTTTATTTTTTATTTGACACGTACAACATACCATCAAGCCCGTATTCCCCGAAGGGTTAGGCAGAGGTATACCTAGAGTACTCCCACTCTGCTAGTTGTTGTCTTTGTTTTTTATGTTGTGTTGTTACTTTTATAAGAAATATGGGTTTTATCTTTCTGCAACTGCCTTGTCTAGTGGTTGTAAGCTAATGCTGAGCATAAGGTCCTGGGTCCGGGTCTTGCAAAGTGTTAATGACCTTCTCAGTAGCTTTGTGCACGGTCTTCTTCTTTATTTTGCTCGTGTGGTTAGTGACTTAACCTGGTGTCACAGTTTTAAAGCCGCCTATGGGCCTCTGACTTGGCTTCAAGAGAGATATCTCTCAGACATGCCGGTTTCCTCACGATGTTTTCCTTCACCGTTTTTGAAGCAAGTGATAATTCGACCGTAGCAATTAACATTGTTGGATCTACATCTTTCTGATTTTTGTTTTATTGCATTAAAGTTCTTCGAAGAAATTATAAAAATGCCCCCGAAGAACTTTAATGCAATAAAATAAAAATCGGAAAAATGTAGATCCAACAATGTTAATTGCTACGGTCGAATTATACAATACGCACTTGAATCCGGAAAGTCAGAGGTGCGTGCCTTGGGTTCGAACTCGAGACCTATGACTTGGCAGTCTGACGGTCACACCACTTGGCTATCACTCCTTGTGCACGGTAATAGCCAGCAATAAACTAGCCTCATGTTACAGGGGGGTCAATAAAAAATGGAAATGTGGGTGTACTACAGGTACACCTCTGCCTAACCCTTGTGGAATACAGGCGTGATGTTGTGTTGTGTGGGTTTTACTATGCCAGTTTTTATATTAGATATTACCTTTTTATAGTTTCGAGTTTATTTTTTCCTTATTGTTTGCATATGAAACTATTTGTAAAACGACATTTTCGTGTGATAATAATTAATTTTATGGTATGGAAATACGATATCAAGGTATGAGGAAAATGTCTTCAGGAAAGTTTTGAGTATCAATGAGGATACGTTAGAGTGTACGAATAGGGGAAGGTCATAGAAACGATGGATGGACTGTGTGAAAGATGCTTGAACTACTGCGGTTTCGCTGCCACGGTTTCGCGGCGGAGGTGTGCTACTGGCGTAACGCCGGTGGTAGCCGGTGGCACACATCCGCCGCGATACCATAGCAGCTAAACCGCAGTAGTTCAATTGAACTGACTCGTCTCATGTTTCGCTATTCGCATCTGATTTGAGTATTAATGAGGATACGTAAGAGTGTACAAATAGGGGAAGGCCAAAGAAACGTTGGATGGACTGTGTGAAAGATGCTAGAAAGGAAATAACTACCGATATGACGACTAATGGAGAAGTATGGAAGAAAAAGACATGTTACGCTGACCACAAATAAACTGGGTAAAGGCAGGAGAATAATGACGACCTAAAATCCGGTAGCACATTTCCGCCATACTCGCGTCATGTTCCGCTATTTGAAATTCGAGTGGCGGAACTCGAGTAGCGGAACATGACGCGAGTCAGTTGAATTGAACTACTGCGGTTTCGTTGCTATGGTTTCGCGGCGGAGGTGTGATACTGGCGTAACGCTGGTACCACACATACGCCGCGAAACCATAGCAGCGAAACCGTAGTAGTTCAATTGAACAGACTCGTCTCATGTTCCATTCATTATTTATAACTCATTCGTATGTTTATCAAAAAGAGGTTATGGGTTAGCTAACGGTTGTCAAAGGGCCGACCTGCATTAACAATGCACTATTATGGAACATTGTATGTGCTGTCGACGAAATTACCGTTAACGGTTAGTAAGTATACATGTCAACGATTCGTAGGTCGTAACTTCCAGTGCATGTACTTCAATTTGATCGGTTTTATTTTACCTCTCTCAATGAGCAATTTCTGAAATGACGTGCACTAGGTGGCAGCACTGAGACGTCAGATTCGGGCACCTGTCAAAACTGTCAAAGGTGATGAACAAATGAATGAAACGAATGATGAATGTCATCATATATTTTCTATTTATTGTCGAGCTGTTATCAACACAACCTGAAGACAAGTCGACAACAGGACAAATCAAGGTGGTGGCACCTTGATTTGTCCTGTTGTCGACTTGTTATTGCTGGCTGTCCGTTGCAACATGCTGGCCCGGAGGTTTGCATGTACTGATCCTGTTAAGATGACGCTTTTAAAGGCCTTCTGCTAGTCGTTTTACACTTGCAGCTTGTGGACCAAGTAGGTATACCCAGCGGGCATACAGCAAACTGCTCGTACAGTAAAATAACGCATTCAGGGTGGTTTTGGGGTTGTCGTGGCGATGTAGCGCGTTAGGGATGTTCGCGTAAGCGTACGTCGACAGGTTCGCCGCGATCATGCGGAAGCGATGCGTTTCCATGATGGCGCGCTTGCGCTCCTCCTCCAATGGCATCCTCCATTTTCAGACCGGTGGGACTCTCCCCTCTTACGATGGTGGGTAAGAGTTCAGACTCCCGTCTTATCTAAATAGCCCGATAGCATCAGTTGTTTAGTATTACTAATTTAATACTAACATTAGGTTAAGTTATAATATTACTAACACTATATGGATTTTTGAATCTGAAATAAAATATTTGAATTTATCTAAGTGGTACCAACTGGTGGCGTGAATTTTCATGTAAACCCTCATAGGTGTATTTTAGCGTAAAACTTAAGTTAGGTACTTCTTGAAGTTAATGTTGGCTAGGGATCGCTCGTTAATTTGGAGGCCTCAGTTGGAGGCTTGACTTCACATGGTCCGAAATCACCAAGCAATATGCAGTCTTACATTATCTGTCTTCATCTCGTCACTTATCACCAGTGATCGGAGTAGGTAGATTGAATTGGGGTCATTGATCCGAAACGTATATATTAATATGGACATTCCTCCGGAATTGGTTGATTATTTTTTTTATACCGGAATTTAGGTAGGAATTGTATTAAAATGAGCAATATTATATTCTTCATAATTTGTTTTAACGGCACACAGTCACAATTTGACACAACCCAACGACCAATGAGACCAAAGGATCATGGGTGGTGCACTAACCGATTATCAAAACAATGCGTACGCCCGCCGACGACATTTCAGATAGCTCACTCGTTTACTTCGGTTCGTAGAGTGCGCTTCTTTGTCTGTTACTGTGTTGTGAAAATAATATCACTACCAACATTAACAATATTTAATTGAATCCGGAAATACCGGAATTGTTTTCCGGAAAAATGGCTTATCCACGTTATTCTTTCTGTGTGCATTTATGATACAAGTACCAAAAATCAATCTACCTACTCCGATCACTGCTTATCACACATCTTACTAGCTTGTGCCCACAACTTCGTCCTCCTGAAATTTCATCTCGCCCCGACCCGCCCCGTCGCATCGCATCGCCTGCCCGCGCACGCGCTATTGCTTCGTTTTCGCTTAGCGTTCTTTCTGGCTTTTTTCTCAGCTCCTTAGAGTCCTAGCGTGATGTTAAATAGTCGATGCGTAAAGTTGAAATGGTTAAAATAACCTCTCATTAGGGCCTCCGGTCATGCACGCACGCCGGTTGCGAGTACTACGCAGCTGTTCTTTCTGAAGAACATCACCAATAAGGTCAGTATATGAAGTAGGATAATATAATATACATATATATGTAGAAGGGTTATGTAGTAGGATTACAGTACATTTACATTATATGCCTACAAAGACAGTTTACAGTGGATCGCATGTAGTTATAGTTCAAAACATTCGCTCGCACTGCGCTTGAATAGTAAACACATGCTGACTGTTGTTAGCTGGAAGATTACATACGTATAATAAGGATAATATGTGTCTGAGAAACATTTGTCAGTATTCTAGGTAGAACAAAAAAGAGGTTATATACTTAAATGAGACTATGCTATCATTGTAAAAAAACACAACAAATTGAAAAATGCAAATAACAAATTTGCAAATAACGAAAATACAAAACCAAAGACAGCGACTTCCAGAATTAAAGTTTTTTTTCTCGCTTTTTAGTGGGTTAGTTTGTAATTTATCTAAGTTACAATAGCCTAATGTCAACTACTCATCACCTTTTACAAAATATTGCTTTTCCCGATGCAGGGGCGTTAATCGTTGAAGAGTTCTCCTGGTACTACACCATCAGCTCTACTTCTCCATATGCATTGTGACGAGCATAGATCGCTTGGCAAACATATTAAAGTAACCGAATCGCAATCCGTGAATTCTAGTGGCCATCTGTGGTCTTCATCATCAGTTCCATTTCACCAAATGGTGCTTTCCGAGAGCAACTGCACGAGTTACTATAAAAATACACAAATCGCTATAGGTGTGCCTATAATATTTGAAGAGTTTCCTCGATTTCTCCAGGACCCCATCATCAGATCCTGACTTGATGAAAATGGGACAATCTCGGAAGAACACCATTTAAAAAAAAAATGCAAATCCGTCTATATATGACGAAGTTATGCCTGCGCACATCATATAAAAATAACAATATATATAAGGTCCCATTAAAATAGATGGACAAACTTTTAGAAATCATTCAGACCACCAAAATAAGGACAATGGTAAAAAAATAAAATCAGCTAACGAAAATACACTAAAAATATTGGTTACCCAATGCCATTTATTATTTTAGGACAAAATAAAATCAATCTTTAATCAGTGTTTTTTTGCTTGGATATCTTTGGCTAGACGTACTGAACGCTGTGTTAAATTTTGTCCATCTATTTTAATGGGACCTTATATATTAGGCAAAATATACACTTATACACAAAAAACAGTGATATTCACAATGTTAATACTAGAAATAAGGACAAACTACGTACTCCCTTTTACCGGCTTCATAAGGTTCATAACTCATTTGTTGGGCTTGGTATAACCTTTTTTAACAGGCTACCCTCTTCTTTGCTAGATTTGCCCTTTAATGCATTTAAAACTAAAGTGAAATCCAACCTCTGTTCAAAGGCATACTATTCTATCAACGACTACTTAAATGATTAGAATAGTTGGTCGCTGTGATTAACTTAAGACAATATTTAAATGTTCTTTCTCCAGAATTAGCTTACCTACTCAGGTTATATGAGTTTATATAATTGATTATAATTTTACTTTATATGTCAATTTATTTTAATTTTATTTTAATTTATTGTTGACATAATCTACTCATTACAATGTTTTTTTTTATGTCGCAATATGTGATTAGCTAGCGACCTCGACAATGATTTATTTTACCTCGATGGTCCTAGTTTATCAATTATAACTTCTAGTTACAGCTATATGTAAGCGGGCACGCCCTTTATTTTTATTTCTGCCTGAGTACAGTTATCGATGTTTTTGGTTGGTATATTGGCGTGTGCTAGTGTTTTGCTAGTGTGTCATATGGCTATTAATTTTATAATTTTAATTATGTTTTGTGTTGCGTAATGTAAATTATTTTGCATATAGAATCATTTTTTTCTAACTGAACAGACAGCTGTGCTGCTTGCTGTGGAGTTTGTTGCATCAATTCTTCTTCCCAGCTAAAGCACTAGGAAGTGGTGAAGGGTGGGCGTTTTGGGGGACTGTCTTATGTAATTTTGACGTTCGAAAAGTGCTGATTCTCTGCCTAGTTTGAATAAATGTTTTTTTTTTTTTAATTTTGTATACATGCTCTCGAAAAACATTACCTACCTGCCTACCTGGGGCAGTCCGGTGAAAAAGGCTAGGCAGATGACAATATTATAAATAAATTAAGTAGGTTTTGTGTAAGTGTAACAATAAAAACGGTTGCAGAAAGGCGGCAAAACAAGTTTTTCGATCGCAGAGCACTCTCTAATGCTTCGCATAATGAGTCGTGAAAATGTAACTGTGACCTTAAAAACTGAATTTGTGCCTGTTTGGATAATTAAAAAAAAAAAACATTTATTTCAGGTACTACACACATAACCCATATAAGAAATCTTTAAATCACACACAAAAACACAAAATTAAATAATTAAAATTCAATCAATCATCATAATTACCCCATATTCATTCATTAAAGTAGTCTCTTACGTACGACACTGTATGTAACTTGTTTGTCACAGCAGTGTTGCACATAAGGACAGTCCAACCTATTAGCTATCATATTCAGAACGATATTGGAGCTGGCCCGCACCCTGCGCACAAGAGACGCGCAGCGCTTCCGCACGGTCGCATAAAAACAGTCCGTGCGCGCTCACGCGAACATACCCGAAGCGCTGCAATAGCGAGGCAGACCCAACATCGCTCTGAAAGTTTTGTTAAACTGAATGTGGAGGGTGCTGTGGCTTTTCTGCGTGTAATCAGCCCACAGGCTGCAGGTGTACATGGACGTGCAATAGTTATTTTCACGCCATCCGAGCATCCCTCTGCACGCCTAGCATGGCCGCCACACAGAACAAATGAAAAACAAAATGACGTATTGTAGAAAGATTTATACGGTGTGATGTCAAAAATAAAGAAAATGAATGTAACTTTGTGTAGTAACGTAGATTATGGTCTGTTCTTCGTAGATTATAAAAATAATAGTCCTATAAACTGAATTTCGGTCTTGGCGACCAATCTCAGCGGAGACTAGCCACCGCTAAAGTCAAAGTCATATAATTTATATCAATTAGGCACAAAAAAGGCACTTTTGAACGTCAAAATTTACAACAAAAAAAAATGATTCTAGTCGCCCCTTCCAAAATGTAAAAAATGAAAAATGGGCAAGAAACTCCACCGTTAGCCCTTATACGCACTAGCGGTTAACCGCG
Source organism: Xanthia icteritia (assembly GCA_949128155.2). Taxonomy (NCBI): domain Eukaryota; kingdom Metazoa; phylum Arthropoda; class Insecta; order Lepidoptera; family Noctuidae; genus Xanthia; species Xanthia icteritia. The sequence continues at coordinate 5,837,618 of OX421959.2, read as the reverse complement.
GGGGCGGAAAACCGCGCGGCTAGCCGCTTTTTCATTTTATAATATGCAACCGCTTATCGTTGTACGCACTTAACCGCCATCAAACGCGGCGGTTAGCCGCGCGGTTAACCGCTAGTGCGTATGAGGACTTACTCTTTTAAAATGTTTTCACAATATCTTGTATACATCAATTATATAATTATATGTGAAGACGATGCACCTATAATAAGATTACTATGCCACGATAGGTAAAAAGAATGACAGATAAATTAATTATGTGATAGATGCACGGTGCTCACATATATCGCACCTTTGGTAGAACAAGGGCATAATTGTCATAAATTGCCAAAATGACTTAAATATGCAGAAATGATACACCTAAAAGAATATAGTATATAGTTTATGTCATACAAAGCAGAACAACCTTAGAACATTATTAACATAGCTAGACCACATTAAGTACAAAAAAAATATCTTAAAATTACTCTCCTGTAAAATTGCAAAAACTGCAATTGTGCCCTTGTTCTACCAAAGGTGCGATATGTATACAAACATTGCAAAATTATACGATATTCCTAACATTTTAACAAGTAATAGGTACTTATAAGTCAGTGAGTGAGTTCAGTGGCGACGCGGGAGATATTATAATAGGTTGGGGAAAAAGTTTCTTCGTATTTTTTAAGAAAATTCAAAACATTTTTTAACATAGTATGTTTACATTTAACTAAAGTATGTAGGTACCATTTTGTTCGATAACTTTTTGCCATCTTGTAGGTAGGGACATGATCCCATTGCTATAGAAATTTTGGGACTTCTGATCAAAATACCGCGACAAGTGGTTTTGGCAGTCCTCCCGTGATGTTAACCTGACACTGCCTAAAGAATTCTGAAGAGACCGAAACAGGTGGAAATCTGAAGGTGCAAGGTCAGGACTATACGGCGGATGCATTAACACCTCCCAGCCAAACTCTCTTAATTTTTGCTGAGTGGCTAAAGATGTGTGAGGTCTAGCGTTATCATGATGAAAAACCACACCCCTTCTGTTGATTAATTCCGGCCGCTTTCTCTCAACTTCTTGCTTTAATCTCATCAGTTGTTCGCAGTAGAGTTCAGAATCGATGGTCCTGCCTGGTGGTAACAGCTCATAATGAATAATGCCCTTCCAATCCCACCACACACACAGCATCACCTTGTTGCGAGTTAACCCGGGTTTTGCCACAGTCTGTGAAGCCTGACCGGCCTTTGACCACGACCTTTTTCGCACGTTCTTGTCGTACGTGATCCACTTTTCATCACCAGTTATCAGCTTCTTCAAAAATGGTTCGGTTTCATTACGTCGTAATAAAGAATCACAAATGAGTACACGGTTCATTAGGTTTCTTTCAGTAAGCTCGTGAGGTACCCAAATATCGAGCTTTTTTGTGTACCCAGTTTTTTTCAAATGCGCCAAAACTGTTTTGTGGTCAATTCCCAGTTCTTCAGCTACGTCGTAACTACTAATATGCCGATCTTGCTCCACTTTTTCAAAAATGGCATCCATTTTATCCGTAATAGGGCGACCAGAGCGACGTGCATCTTTGACATCAAAATTTCCGGATTGAAAACGCTTAAACCAAATTTGTGCTACTCTCACAGACACTGCACTAGGTCCATAAACATCGCAAATTTTTTTTCGCGGCTTGCGTTGCATTTTTACCTTTTTTGTAGTAAAATTTTAAAATGTATCGAATTTCTTCATTAGATTCACTCATCTTGACAGTACGAAAAACAAATAAAAATCACACATTTTCCTAATTTGAATTTGGAATTATGTTCTTTAAAATTTAAACTTTCAATGATACCAAAACCAGCCAGATACACATAGTATAGCCAAAGAGATTTTATTACAAGTTCATACATACTATAATGCGAAAAGACTTTTTCCCCAACCTAATAGTTCACAAGTGTGTGCGCAGACACAGGTGCACTCTCTGTTCCCTCACTCTCATAGTCCGATGGGACGGCAATCCGACACGACCGGAGAGAGATCAGGCGCAGGACCAACGGCTTTACGTGATTCATGCTACGCGAACTGGTTCTAAATTGAATCAAATCAATTCTAATTTGAATTGACATAATAATATATACACATGGCTTCACATCAAGCTATACATTTCCAGTTTATGCTGATCTCGCATTGTACAGAAATCCTATACAATGCGAGATCAGCATAAATTGAAATGTACGGACGCCAGCAGGTTAACCTACCCGAAACTATCAAATTTTCCCAATCAACTTTGAATCTTATGCTTTAGTGAAAAAGTTGAAAGTACAAGATTTGTATGGTCCATTCGTTAGATTATACCTACATTATATATGAGAATCACTGTTGTAAAGTGCAATTATTCCTAATTTCTATAATTATGTATTTCAACAAAAAATCTTATATCCGCCATCTATTATCTTTCGCGTTGGAGCGAATTATTAAATATTATAAATTCTTGAATTTATCTACTTCATCTTAATTATTAGTATAGTTAGGATAATTATCTTTTAAAATTTGTTTTTTTTTTATCGTCGAATGTAAACATTTTTGCAAATCCGTGTGACATACCTATTATGGGCAGACAAAGCCAAAAATAATGGACATAAACATATGACGATATGACGTCACAAGTATCCGTGACCCCTCTGATCCCTCTCTAATTAGTACCACTCAAGGTCATCCATCAAGTTTTACGACCCCATGATACATCGCCATTAATACGTGTAGTGTTAATTTAATTAATTTTGCTGTCCCCTAAATGCCCCATTCATGTTTTTAACGCTTGTCAAATCAGTTGACATTGGCTCATTGGCTTTGGTTATTTTTGTCAACCAATCAGAACTGCTAACATGTGATAAGGATTTAAAAACTGGAGAAGTTTCTTTTGAAACATCATCGATATCAAGTCATCATTCTCCTTTCTCCATCCCAATTTATTTAGGGTCGGCTCGGCACGTCTTCTCCCTTCATAGATCCGTCAACAGCTGTCATCTTAGATCTTAGTATTCAACATCTTTAACACAATCGTGATGTTGTTCATCATCATTCATTCAGTTCATCCATAGAATACCAGTAGAATGCAACATTCTATTGGTATTCTACTTCACTTGGAACCTCACTCAAGTGGGCGCACACAATTCGAATGATGAACTCATTTGTTTTTAGGGTTCCGTACCTTAAAAGGAAAAAAGCGGAACCTTATAGGATCACTTCGTTGTTCGTCCGTATGTGTGTTAAAAACCTTTTTCTCGGGAACGCGTGGAGGTACCTATCAAGTTGAAATTGATGTCAAATAGCTACGGTCCTTCGGAGCTCTAAATAATCAAGCTTCTAAGTCAACGCAATAAAAAAAATACGGCCATTTATGCGACATATTTTGATACTCGCAAATAAATCAAAACCTATAGGGTACTTCCCGTTGACCTAGAATCATGAAATTTGGCAAGAAGCAGGTCTCACGGCAATTTGTAGTTTTATCACATTTTTTTTTGCCGTACAATCTTACTTTTGCAGTTGCAGAATTGACCGTGACGTACCTACATCGATGTATGGGAGATACATGTTTTTCAACTACAAGTTTAAGTTTGTTTTTGGGATAAATTCATCCCAACTACGGAACCCTTCATTGTGTGTGGTCGGATACGCATTTGGCCGGTATTTAGATATTACTTTATTTTTGTTTTAAATGTAAATTATCGCGGATTCACAACGAGATACCGTTCGATCGAACGGTATCTTGTTGGAAATTGGAATTGGATACCAATTTTGATGGTCATTTTTGTAACATATGAATTATATTCATATATTCGTCGTTCGAGAGTTGGACAATACACTTTAACAGATTTAGACTCATGTTCTCATACTTTTTTAGGCCTTAGTAGCAGCGTGAAGATAATTTTGTAGACAGAAGTCGCCCTTGAATGAGACTAGGTATATAAACATACCCGGAAAATGAAAATAAATAGAGTTGGGTCGTAGACGCCGTAGTAAATTTGCGCGAATTTATAAATAAACTGTCCACGCGGCATCGTCGCACGCGCATCGTGGTGATCATTCCTTGAAAACATTCTTGATACAGAATTACAGATTGGAATATCCTCTTCTATACATACCTCCTAGTGACGGTAAAGACTGAATGACTGACAACAGACATACTAAACCCCTTATGGTAGAATTATGAGCATATTTTTTTAATTCATATTTCTTGAATTAAAAAAATTCAAATGCAATAAGAAATATAATTTTAAACAACCTTGAAAGGGAGTGGAAAATATAATATACAATTTAAAAAATATATATGGCATTGGCACTTATAAACGTCAGAAGCTAAGTGCACGGTTCCAGTTGGTTGTTTCCTATGGAGAAGAGCCGGCAAGAAACTCCACGGTTACTCTTTTAAAAATAATTGGCTTTTTACAATGTTTTCTAATATCGGTGTTATTAGGTATGGGAATTGGGTAACACAGTTCTTGTACAATATCTTTAGCTCTGATAGCAATGTCTACCAGACAATATTGTGATGGTTCTGTCAATCTGTCATCAGGCAATTACTTAATTTTTGAAAATATACGTGATGAATATAAATGTTGATAGATGAAGTTAGTTGAGAGGAAGACCAACAAAAACTGAACTAAATGTTGCCATTATAAATATTATATTTATAAAGGGTATTTCAACAAGAACTTTGTTTTTCAATTGGGGCAACACCAAGAACGTGATAGTTTTGACCTGTAGTTTTTGGCGGTATTCGTAGTAGGTGCTTTGGCAATTGTTACAATGAATTCAATTTCAATTCAAATCCACTATGAAAATGGTCGTTCTGTTAAAGTTACATTTCGTAAAATTCGTGATATTTTCGGACAACATAATCGTCCTTCTGAGACCAAAAATTTGGCCTATTATTGATGACATGGATATCACTGAAAAGTGGTTTCAACAGGACGGTGCCACGTGTCACACAGCCAATGAAACGATCAATTTATTGCAAACCAAATTTCCCGATCGCATAATTTCGCGAAATTCAGCTGTTAAGTGGCCAGCCAGATCGTGTGATTTAACACCACTGGATTATTTTTTGTGGGGCTATGTTAAGGATAGAGTCTATACGGAGCCAATCGAATCGATTGCAGCTTTAAAACTCAAAATCCGTGATGTCATTGACGAAATAGACCCTCCATATTGCCAAAAAGTGATTAAAAATTTTGATGAAAGAATCAACATCTGTCAGCGTGGTCGTGGTGGACATTTGCCAGATATCATTTTTCATTCATAATTGCCAAACTTTTCTCTTTGTAATACAATAAAAAAAATATTCATTTTCCTCCAAATTCTTTGTTTTATTTTGTTTTAGAAAACAAAGTTCTTGTTGAAAAACCCTTTATATAAATATTTAGGACTAAGTATTGTATTTATTTTATTTTTGATTTCATAATTTCTTATTCCACGATATGCTGCATCGGCTGACGTCATCACGTCAACACCGGCTGTCGCTTAAAACCACCGCTGGGACTCTGTCTCGCATCGAGTTGCAGCATTATGCTGTGCGATGGACGTTTTGCGTTGATGTGACAATTATTTTCCCCCAAATTGTTATTTTCGTGTTTTTGTTCTTTCTTTGCGTCATGTTTGCCGCAAATAAACGTATTTTCTTTCTTTCTTTCAACTAAAAGATGAATGGATTGTGTGAAACATGATACGAATGAAATGGGAGTAAATGATACCGTGACTGATGACAGGAGAGAAAGGGACGGAAAAACGTTTTATGTCGACCCCAATTGACATGGAAAAAGGGCGGGAAAAATGCGTGAATGTAAACCGTGGAAAAAAATATCCTAAAAACTGAGAGAACAAATTTAAATTATTGAGGTAAATATCGACGTAGTTTTTAAAACCGACATAATAGATATTATTCTGTAATACACATGGGCCTCCCAAACATCCAATACAATGAGTAACATACGTGTCGCTTGTGCAAAAACTATAATGATTTTTGTTCAGAAACTATAGAATTAGATTTATTCTCAGTGTCAGCAAATAGATTTCGTTCTGCTTTGTTAAAGAAACTTAAGGATTCCGATGTATAATTATTTGAACAGTCTTGTAGTCTTACTCGCATAGATTGTTCATTAGTAAAGTTATATGAATTGTATATGTTGTGGATAACGGTGTGAGTTTCACATTTATATAATATATTTGTTTATATTGTTTGCGCAGATATAATGTGTTACTGTTTGTTTGTCCCAAATAAATAAATAAATAAATAAATAAACATGCCATAATTTCACGCTTGATAATAATTTAAAAAAAATTTTTGTTACCGCAAAAATTGTGAATGTCCGGGCATTGTTTACTTGTCAAAAATAATAATTAAGTAAAGTATTTGACAAATGACAAATTTACTGACTGCTCAAATTGATTGATTGAGGTTAGAAAATGGCAAAAAATTGTTTTTCCTTTGGTTGTGATACGTAATAAAATTGTCGTTTTGTTATTGTAATAAGTTAGCATTTTTTTGTGTTAATAAATGATTTTAATGCGATTTTCGAGCGAAATTGAATTCATTGTAACAATTGCCAAATCACCTACTACGAATACCGCCAAAAACTAAATGTCAAAACTATCACGTTCTTGGTGTTGCCCCAATTGAAAAACAAAGTTCTTGTTGAAATACCCTGTATAAAAAGTAACATTATTTTTATGGATGTGGAATTGTAGATCCTCTTAGAGAAACAATAGTTCTATTCTATAAAGCTCACTCGGAACCTCACTCAAGTGACCGAACACAATTCGAAAGCGAACTCATTTGTTTTTAAAAGTAAATCATCGCGGATTCAAACGAGACACCGTTTGGATTTCGAAGTGATGTTTACAGAATAGCGCCATCATACTTACGTCATTGGCACAACAGACCTGTCTATCTAATCTTTGACAGCTCTAAAAATAATAGTATTTTTCTCCAAAATCTTCTCGTAATGACTAATTTCTAACCAAGTCCTCTAGACGAGCCAAATTCTAACATAATGCGAATATGATTTTCCTAGAAACTTGTTGGACTGTGTCCAATATATTCTGTCCATATGATAAGAAAATGCAGAAGGCTTACATTCTAACTAGTTTGCTTGCAAATCCTCGAATTCACTCAAAGAGTAGATTTGGACTAAAGCAGAGGTCACTTGGACCACCACAAAGTCGAAGTTGCAATCATAAGTTTTTATAATACATTTATGAGGAACAGGGTGTAAAGTTCACTCATCCTCCATAGAAAAGGGAGGATCCTCCGACCAATCGGGTGTTGTGTCTGGTGGGCAACTGCTCGACGATTGACATCGGGAAGTTATATATATGCTGATCGCGCGGTAAACTCTGCTTGCGCGATGCAGGATTTGTGCTTTAATACGTAGTCCGAATGTAGCGTTGAAGATGCCGCCACACATTTTATGTTATGCGCCAACTGTGCATGAAAATAGTGCAAATAATGCAAATAGTGGAGTTATAAAATGTATTGTATATAACCATCGAGATATAAGTACTAAGTACTTATATTTCGATGTATATAGCATAATTTATAACCAGTAACATTGCATGCGAGTGTATTTTCGCTCAAACGTTGTTTCATGGAGTAAAAATGCAAGGGATTGTGGGAACGAGGATATATAGCGGGAAGCTACGGATAATTATGGCGAGACTATAGATAATTATAGGTGTATTGAAAAAAAAAACATAAGATAAAACAACATGATGATTATGAATGTTGAAAGACGCTTTATGCACATAGTGGACCAACAATCTGCCCAGCGTTTTCCCAATTTCATAACTATGTTGGGGTCGGCTTTCAGTCTAACCAGATGCAACTAAATACCAGTATTTTAAATCGAGCGACTGCGTATCTGACCTACACAACCCAGTTACTGGGTTGTCAGACTTTCGGCCGTAAATACTGTAAAAGGATCTACGAATGACAGCCGGGATCAACCGCTTAACATGGACTAAAAGTATGAGCAAATTTTCACCGTTACTGGGAATGGAACTTCTTTCTTCACTTATTTGTGTCATCTGCCCACACAGTCTATGACAAAAGTTTTATCGAAAACGGATGAAAACAGGAAGGTCAGCTTTTGTTGAGTTTCTGTTTTGTTATTATAAGAACGAGAAGATTTGTGAACGCTATTAAGGCTAGTGACGTTCAAGGTCTGAATAAGTTGTAGAAAGAATTATGAGCCTTGAGGTTTTTAGAGTAACCTTTCTTAAGCCCCCAGTACACATTGGGCGAGGGCATTCGGCCAACGGGAAAATTCACACAAAAAAGCCCAGTATACGATTGCCGAGCGACGGGCTCGCCCAACGTGTACGGCTTTAAATATCTTCCCAATGTCCAACTATCCCTACTAATATTATAAATGCAAAAGTAACTCTGTATTTACATAATATCACGCCTGCAATCCCCAAAGGGTCAGGTAGAGGTGTACCTATAGTAAACCCACATTTCGCCAGTCTCTGTATTTCTATCTGTTATCTATTAATGCTCTGAACCGATAGTTAAAGCGTAGATGTTGATATGTCTTACTCTTTACATAAAGTGAAGGCTGTATGGCTTGGGGCATTATCATAATAGTGGAAAATTAATATTGTAGTTTCTATTCTTTTTTCACTTAAATCTATCTAAATTAGTAAAAAAATGTTTTGTTTTGTAACTGTTTTGTAACTGCATTTACTACTGCTATGTTCAATGCATGCCTTTAATTAAGGCTACACTATAAAATGTAAAAAATAATATGGGTATTTTAACATGTATTTTTGGTGTATGATTTGTTAATTATCTTTAAATTAAAAAAAAAAAAAACAAGAAAAAGTAATATATATAGTTATCTTTGTCAAGTAAGTAGACTGGAACCTTGAGAAGAACACAGGCTACTTTTCATTCAGATTATTTTTATAAAAATTGTGAAAATACAATATTCACGCAGTCGCGGAAGACGCGGGCTAAAATAAATATTATAAACGTGAAATTTTCTGAAGATGTTTGTTCAATTACGATATTGGTAACTGAAGTATTCTAAAGTAAACCCGAGTTTATATAATTGATAGGTAGGAAGAGGTATGGAAGAAGTTTCTTCAATAGATAAATTATTAAAATCTTTTTGGAGAGTTTATCTGTAGCATGACCACAATAGAAACGCGTTTTGTCGACGGAAGAATAGACAAAATGACAGATTATGATTGTGAATCTGTCATTTTGTCTATTATGCTAAAACCTGTTTCTATTGTGGTACGGGTGCAGAAACCGGACGTTAATTAATCGTTTTATGCGCATCGTCCACAAGGCTACCAATCACAAACAAGTTAATAAAAGAGTAAGTATGTAGCTATTGAATGAAATACTAGTTCTGTGACATTCTAGCTAAACAAGTTTCTAACACGTTACTTTTGAGTAGCGTTGTGACCGATGGGCCTTATGACTTTACCGCAACCGAACTCAGAGTCGCCAAAATACGATGCAGCATTGATTCAGTCGCCAAATGGTCATTTAGGTACAAGTCAGTAGGAGAAATACTTTCCGTAGTTAATGACACGGTATTTCATGGAAATACATAGAAACCAGAAGTGTCGCGGCGACACGTCGCCTGCTGCTGCTGTCTGCAGTCGGCTACGGACTTGTACCTTTAGCTACTGCATCAACGCTACAGCAGTTGAGAGAGTGGAGCATAGTACTGGATTGCCAATGCTAAATGTGTCGTGTGATCTATGGCCCTCAGTCATTGCCGAAACGATCTCAGAGGGCCTTAAGAGGGAACAAGGCCTGCGATTCTCCATACAAATGTATTCCCTTTTTTCCGTCCTGAATAATGCCTCTAGAGCATATTTTCTGCTGTCTGCTGTAGACATGTCCCTGTTATTTCCTTTTTTCAGCAACTAATTGGTAAAGAAAATATGACCGTTCAAAAATTACAAAAATGCCCCATTCTTGCCGCCGCGATTACAGGGCTACCAGACAAATTCGAAAAGTTTTAACATACAAGAAAATGATAGGAACCAAGACATACACTTTCTTAAAATTTTAATGTAAAAAATAATTGAATCGGCTCAGTTTTCGAGGAGAAAAAAAGGGAATACGAAACGTCGATCTCGTAATTTATTTTATGATATAATCGGTCTGAGCTGCAGCTGTCCCTATCGCACTCTACGGAGGCAGACTTGAGGTAAGACGACGACAATAGTTTCTTCAAATACCTATTTTTCAAATTCCTCGCAGGCCCTGTTCCCTCTTTAGAAAAAATTAATGACGCTGAGCCCTATCAGAATATATATTTTTGGTGCGGTATATATATTTTTTTAATATCGCCGCATTATGCTGAGATAGGAGTATTTTTGGCCTCGCACAGATTTTTATTATTTTGTTAGTTTTTAAATGCTCCTTTTTGTATTATTACTATTTGTATTTCCTGTACGTGCACAAACTAAATATTTTTCTTTCTTTCTTTACATAGATAAGCTACCAAAAAGCTTATGTCATTCCTGTTGAAAGTCGTTGTAGATATACGAAACGCTTTGAAAGCGATTGTCACTTGTCTAGGAACTCAAATGAATACAGATAGTTATTTCCGCAAAATCATCAATAAAAAGCGGCTCTCGTTACGACACAATAAAGTGCAATTCAGGTCGCACGGCGCTAATTACCTACAATTATATTCACCTAGAAGTTGCCTCTCTTTTTATCGCGTAACTTTTATATCTTCTGACTACGTTACACTCACTGAATTGGCCCGACAAGACGAGTCCGCCGCGTACTTGTAGCTTCATACCGAAAATGCGAAGTGAACCATTTGTTTTTGATTGACCAGTTTTGTATTTTCAATCGCTTATTCAATCACAGACCTGTTTGATACAGAAATGTTATATTATAAACTCGTAAGAGCTGACCGTCATTGACCTTGCGATGGTTAACTTTACATAACATTTAGCGTCGAACAGGTTTCTATAGTAACGCGAGGTTAATAGATTCTGTTTCCTTACAAACAGTGGTTTTGTACGTCCATTTTAGGTTTTAAATTGGATTTGTATTAGATAATCTTCTCTAGCGCGAGCGCTTCTCTTCTCATCCGATCTGAATCCGAAAAGAACTGAATTCCGTACCGTCCGAATTAAGAACATTTCCTATTCGGATGGAACTCGAATCTTTGATTCTGATCGGATGCAGTATATCGTGAGGAAACCAGCATGCATGAGAGATATTTCTCAGCGGCGGCATGTGAAGCCAAGTCAGAGTCCCATGGCAGCTTTAAAACTTTGACACAAGGTTGGTCATTAACCACACGAAAAAAAGAAGATCGGATGCAGTGTGCAAACGCTCTTAAGCTGCGTTTCCACCAGAGATGAGCGAGGATGCGTAGCGAGGAATGGCCGTAAAACTAACCAATAACAACGTAAGCTTAGCTCAAGCTATGACAGTGAAGCGATGTTGGTTAGTTTCACACATATACTGCGTTACACATCTTCGCTCATCTCTGGTGGAAACGCGGACTTATTGGCAACACCTTAACTAAGACATAAAGGCGTTGTTGATGTTACATTATTTTTTATTATACTTATGTACAAAAAAATGCTTTCATGATCTGCCTAACCTCTTCCCAACTATGTTGGGGTCGGATTCTAGTCAAACCGTGCAGCTGAATACCAGTATTTTACATGGAAGACTGCCTATCTGACCTCCACATCCCAGTTACTGGGTAAGACGTTGAGTTTGTAACTGAGTAGCGTCGTGGCGTATACAGAGTAAACTCGTTACATCATAGATATATATGGACTATATTTATTTCAACAATGGTTTCCTGTGTAATTTGTATGTGTTTATATTAGTTTTCTCGGTTTCCTCGTTGAAGGCTTGTTGATTGATACATTGTACTAAATACGTGCCTACAATCCTACCTAGAATTTGTTCCAAAACTTTTTGACGGAAGTGTAAACAAACACAATTACTCAATTAAAAAGACATACATAACATAAACTTTCCAATAATGATTGTTTGAATAACATTATTAAATTGCAATACGAAAATTGTGGTTATAAAAATAACCTCAATTCTCAAATGAAAAACATCTTGAATGCGATTTAATATTGATAAGTTATATTTTAAAATGTTTTTATTTTTATTTTTATAAAAATAGTTTAAAATGTAAATTATATGTATATTAAATAAAGGAAAAATAATAATAAGTTTATTTATTTTCTTTCACAAGGGCTTTGCACTAGCAGTTTTGAACTATAAAAATTCACATTGTTAGAGCTGGTTACCTGAAACAGGTTTTAGAAAAAACCTGTATTACAGGTCACCCGATTGAAATTAGGATGTAGTAGTATATTCAAATAATCAAATCAAATAACTCAATTTGTAAGTGACAAGTCTGCAATTTTCCATCTACATTCCACTGGTACGTTTCTGACCCATTTGTTTATTTTCAAATTGTTTTAAAACATAGTATACACCTTTTTTCATCCAGCCTTTACCCTTCCACATATTTTAGCTTGTGAATCTAAAATTAATTGTCTGTAGGTACCCATATGAACGATGCTACATTATATTTTGTCTTTATTTCTGCATATTTAACCTATCAAAGTCTTGTCTAATGAATGAGACATAATTATTAAAATGTTACTTTTCTCCCGGGAGTCAACCGTCCAGATCATTTCCATATAATTTTCAAATGAAATCTAGTTCTAAATCTAAATTCTTGGTTGTCTTGACTACAGGCTAAAGTGACTCACACAGCTCACTCATAAATAGTACTTTTTATAAAAATATAAACTAGTTTATATAAATCTATTTATATCTTTGTAGCAACTTTTCAAGACTGGTATATAAATAAACCCCTGATTTGCCATAACCAGTCAAGTACTTTATGCATGACATTATTATCAAATTAATTTGAATATTCGACATGTGCTTTCAACTGTTTTAAATACATTATTGAATAGACAACATGCTTTTCGATAGACGTGACTTTGTTACGAGGGAAATATTTGACAGAATATAATCAATTATGTTTGTGTTATTTTATGGCGAATAAAAGAAAGGCAGCAAGTTCAAAGTCTATTGTAAATACAATTGCTGCGTTCAATATAATAACCATTTGTTTGTTTTTCCCTCTTTTATTGTAGCAGAATGGTGGTGTTAGATATATACTGATGTTGTAAGTTAACTACAGGGGGTCTACTCCTAAGTCTTGCGGATAAAATATCTGTATTTAGCCGCAGACTGACTTAAAACCACCCAGATGTTCCCTTCCCACACTTGGACCGGGGGTGATGGGAAATTCGGCGCCTTCCATGATCCCCGGCTAGTGCCGGTCCGCCTTTGGAGGAATGAAATGAAATGAAATGAAATGAAATGAAATGAAATTGTTTATTCTGTAAATAGGATATTGCAATCACTTTTACACATCATATTAAAAAAAAAATAAGAAGAAAATGCTAGATGAGTTCGGCGTTTCCTATCTGACTACTCTGAGAAGAAAGACCGAAACAAACTCAGAGGTCACAGTCTCTTTTAAAGTCCAGACATAATCTTGGTCAGGCCATATGAGGACCATGTAGATTAGTGTCTGAAATGGTCTTTTGAGGAAAGAACCACACAGATTTGAGTGGACCTGTCCAGTCAGTGCAAGCATTTGTCAGTAATCGTAGAGCTCAACTCATAACTTAAGGAGCTCAACTCGACGAACAATACCAAAGAAAGGACATTTGGGTAGGTCGCATAAAGTACTCAAACTGCCAGACCATCATTTAAACTAACTGAGAAAGAAAAAAATAAAGAAAGAGGAAAAACAATAAAAATAAAATATCCACATAGTCCTCACATTCACAATAATTAAAACAATATAATACTTTACAAAGTAATCATGTTATTTTGTATATAATTTTCAACAATGTCAATATGTATAGAGGAGGCCACCCGAGGCCTCCAAAGAGAAGTTAGGGAAAGACTCTCCCCGCGACGTCCAATAGCGGCGCGTGCCACTACCCGCCGCCGCCTCAGGTCCTGCTGGATGACTATCCTAACCTAAGACCTAACCCAACTCAACTTAGTTGCGAATTTTCAAAAGTACCTAGACGTAGTAACTAGACAGGTATTTTACTTAATATTTCCTCCTATACAGGGATAATTGATTGCTTACGCACGTGACTTCTCTCATACGTACATCACACGCGTGACTGGTTAACGACACATTTTATACAATATAACAACACGTGCTGTCAGTTCTCGTGTAACTAACATTTGACATGTCACTTGCTTTCCGAACGACGTGACTTTGTAAAGATGTAAATAAATACACATGTTAACGTGTTTTTGAATAATCTCTGCGTTGTTGTGTATGAATTTGAAATTATAATGAGGGTTTGTTTGTTTTGTTCATGTTTATGTGTAGGAAAGTCGGTGGGTTTGTTGTTACCCGAAATTAAAGTCAACAGAGAGTTTTTTGAACATCATTACTATGTGGTAACTCTGATTTTCTGTTATTACTAGCTTCTACCCCTGACTTCGTCCGCGTAAAATGTCTTGCTACCCCGATCCACCCCGCATCGGCCGCTTGCGCTACTACCTACTTCGTTTTCGCTTAGCGTTCTTTCAGACTTTTTTTTATGTGCTCCTAAGTGACCTAGAAAGAAAAAAAGAAAGAAAATACGTTTATTTGCGGTAAATATGACACAAAGGGAAAAAAACAAAAAAAACACGAGAATAACAAATTGGGGGAAAATATGCGTCACATCCACGCAAAACGGCCATCGCTCAGCATAATGCTGCGACCCTATGCGAGACAGAGCCCCAGCGCTGGTTTTCAGCGACAGCCGGCGTTGACGTGATGACGTCAACTGGTGCAGCATATAGTGAAATAACAAAATAACAAAATCAGAAATAAAAATAAAAAAAATAAAATAAAACAAATACAATAGAATACTTCCTAAATTATATAATTTAATTATTTTTTTTTATTTAATTTTTCTAGCGTGATTTTAAATAACCTATAGCCCTCCTCAAGAATTGAGCTAGCAAATGCAAAAAGAATTGACTACGAATGGTATAAAACGGTGGTAAACGTATGGTTCAAACAAACAAACAAAAAACAACTCTTCAGCTTTAAAATTAGTATAGATTATTTAAAGCTTTTCTTGGTAACAAGAGTATTAAAATCTGTTATTTTTGACCTACTTTTATTGAATATGCGCTCTGATTTACGAGTGACCAACATTGGTGAATATATTTGGATGTTTGTAACCACATTTGTAACTCAAAAACTACAAAACGGAATTAAATGAAATTGCACACAGATAGAACGTGTCCTGGAGAACCATATAGATCCCATTTTTATCTGGATATATAAATAGTCGGAAACGCCGGGAGGGGTCCTCCTAGATCGTCACCTAGGATAGTGATCTTATTGGTGACGGTCTTCAGCAGGTCACTCAAGTCAGGTGCGTAGTACTTGTAACGGGCGTGCGTGTATGACCATATTTATGAACGTAACCGAAGCAAAATAAGTATGTAGGTAAGGATTGTAGCAGATGGTGTTCTGTAGTTTCTGCCTACCCCATGGTAAGAAGACGTGAGTTTATGTAAGTATGGGTGTGTGTGTACATGAAGTAGTTTGGGTGTGGAGGTCAGATAGGCAGTCGCTCTGTATGAAATACTAGTCTTTAGCTGTATCCGGTTAAACTGGAAGTCGTCCTTAAGGCGATGATAACCGACTTTAAATGATTTTATACTGAAGATCACGTCTAAACGAGTATTGTTAATTATTTGGATAAAATATGTATGTTAAATTAGAGCATTTTCTTAATAACTTAATATAGGAATATTTTAGATTATGTTTATATTACATAGTGAAATTAATTTGTAAAGTTATGTTTAACGCGAAAAAAAAACAGAGAATCACGCAAAATATATCAAGCGTATTTTTCGGAAACCTTCACCATTTTAAAGAGAATTTAAATATTGACCTTTTGGTAAATGTGTTTTATTAAAATACCGTTTGTTTTATGTATAAGAAATTAATAATGCGTCTAATTTGGGACAGCGCTCCTTGATGGGCGAGTCCTATTCCTGGCTGGAGGTACGACGCGTTGCGTGAGGTCAGCACAGAACACGCAAGCTAACCACTCAAGTTCACTGGCATATAAAACACTGGAGTAAAACTACCTGCAACAGCTAGTAGGTCATATTTAGATGAAACCGCAGACTAACATGCCGTAAACAACAAAACAGTTAGGTCAATCCACTTTGTCAATCAGGATAATTATATTACAATTCAAGGAAAAATCGCCTTTTCCTTGTTTTTAGGTGATTCATTACTTAGGTATATTCCCCTTAATGTTTAATTTGTTACTAAATAGAGGCGTTAATATTAGGTTGGGGAAAAAGTCTTTTCGCATTATAGTATGTATGAACTTGTAATAAAATCTCTTTGGCTATACTATGTGTATCTGGCTGGTTTTGGTATCATTGAAAGTTTAAATTTTAAAGAACATAATTCCAAATTCAAATTAGGAAAATGTGTGATTTTTATTTGTTTTTCGTACTGTCAAGATGAGTGAATCTAATGAAGAAATTCGATACATTTTAAAATTTTATTACAAAAAAGGTAAAAATGCAACGCAAGCCGCGAAAAAAATTTGCGATGTTTATGGACCTAGTGCAGTGTCTGTGAGAGTAGCACAAATTTGGTTTAAACGTTTTCAATCCGGAAATTTTGATGTCAAAGATGCACGTCGCTCTGGTCGCCCTATTACGGATAAAATGGATGCCATTTTTGAAAAAGTGGAGCAAGATCGGCATATTAGTAGTTACGACGTAGCTGAAGAACTGGGAATTGACCACAAAACAGTTTTGGCGCATTTGAAAAAAACTGGGTACACAAAAAAGC
The DNA here is from genome assembly GCA_949128155.2 of Xanthia icteritia. Lineage (NCBI taxonomy): Eukaryota > Metazoa > Arthropoda > Insecta > Lepidoptera > Noctuidae > Xanthia > Xanthia icteritia. The sequence goes on along the minus strand of OX421959.2, from coordinate 5,820,701 downwards.
TCGATATTTGGGTACCTCACGAGCTCACTGAAAGAAACCTAATGAACCGTGTACTCATTTGTGATTCTTTATTACGACGTAATGAAACCGAACCATTTTTGAAGAAGCTGATAACTGGTGATGAAAAGTGGATCACGTACGACAAGAACGTGCGAAAAAGGTCGTGGTCAAAGGCCGGTCAGGCTTCACAGACTGTGGCAAAACCCGGGTTAACTCGCAACAAGGTGATGCTGTGTGTGTGGTGGGATTGGAAGGGCATTATTCATTATGAGCTGTTACCACCAGGCAGGACCATCGATTCTGAACTCTACTGCGAACAACTGATGAGATTAAAGCAAGAAGTTGAGAGAAAGCGGCCGGAATTAATCAACAGAAGGGGTGTGGTTTTTCATCATGATAACGCTAGACCTCACACATCTTTAGCCACTCAGCAAAAATTAAGAGAGTTTGGCTGGGAGGTGTTAATGCATCCGCCGTATAGTCCTGACCTTGCACCTTCAGATTTCCACCTGTTTCGGTCTCTTCAGAATTCTTTAGGCAGTGTCAGGTTAACATCACGGGAGGACTGCCAAAACCACTTGTCGCGGTATTTTGATCAGAAGTCCCAAAATTTCTATAGCAATGGGATCATGTCCCTACCTACAAGATGGCAAAAAGTTATCGAACAAAATGGTACCTACATACTTTAGTTAAATGTAAACATACTATGTTAAAAAATGTTTTGAATTTTCTTAAAAAATACGAAGAAACTTTTTCCCCAACCTATTATTTTTTTATTGTTTTAGTTAGTTATCTAATAAAACCCGTAGTTATCTTTATTTTAAATTGTGATTGTGAAAATAATACCAATAAACGATTCCTAAAATTATTGTCATAAAGGTAAAAAAAAAAAAATATTAACTTGTGGACTCCATACTAGGTCAAGCCTAGCTCATGGAGTCCTTGAGAGTTTTTAACAGTTCCCTCTTGCTTTGAAGGCGGGTTACACTTGGAGGGAAACAGACGCTGGCAGAGAGTTCAACACTCCTTGAAATATTTGTCCAGTCAGAAGCCCGATAAGTCTGATAACCAGTCTTACGAAGAGGCTTGTCAACTGATGATGAAATAATCAATCTCCTAACATACAGACAGTCCAAAACGGTTAATTTTATATATAATTCTAAAGTATAGCTGCTTAAGTCTGACTATGAGGAATATCACAATGAACTACAACAAGAGAAAAGTTGTAATTACAAAATTCATCCTTATAATGACGGTCATGTCACATCTCTGTCTAGACTTTTCCTAGCTATGTTGGGGTCGGCTTCCAGTCTAACCAAATGCAGCTGAATGCCAGTATTTTTTTTTTATTTATCACATCACATGTTTCCTTTGACATTACAGATAATAAATCTAACGCGACAAAGTAACTTAACTATACCTTATATGCTACACAGTACGTGGCCCTTGTGAACTCACCCAGTGTACAGGTGAATAGGTCTATGGCATCTTTTACATGGAGCGACAGGCTATCTGACCTTCACAACCCAGGTACTAGGTCACACGACTGACACGATACCCCTTTTTTTTTATTACGGGGGGAAATCCTCATGGATGTCCTCCGCCCTGGGGAGGGCGGAGGGGTCTGTCAGACTCTTACTGACTAAAACCACCCCGGTGTTCCGTCTCACACTTGCACCGGGGATCACGGGATCTAATGCGACATCCGCGATCCCCGACTAGTGCCGGCCCGCCTCTGCGGGCCACCTCGAGTTAGGGGGGAGTGAGGTGTTAAACTCCTCCCTTACGTCATTGAGAGGCGCGCGTGGAACACTACGCGCCGCCATCTCGGGTCCTAAGGAGTAGGGGGCGACGGATTTGACACGATACCCCTTGGCTTAGCTTGTACACTCTGAAATGACGCGCCCAACTAGCGCATTACCCATAGAAATCCGTATTACCGTATGCATAAATACGGTAGTGGGGCACATCATTTTAGAGTGGACAAGCTATAAGATTGATTTTCAGACTTTTGGGCTTCTAATTACACGTAACGGCTGTCAAAAATCTCGAATGTCAGCTGGGATCAACGGCTTATCGTGCTTTCTGAGGCACGGAGGGGTTCTCGATATGTGATGGATTGTCACCCATCCACGAGCCGACCGCGGAAAACGTAGCTTAACCTTCGATCGACCAGTGTGGTTGTTATCATTTAGCCACAGGCCCCTTCACATATCTACATATTTTATTTCACATACTTATTTTAAATAACTTGGAACAAAATCAATCTGCTTCTTCTCGTGTGGTTAGTGACTAACCTGGTGTCACAGTTTAAAGTTACCCATGGGTTCAACTCAAAAACTCAAAGCATTTATTTCAAATAAGCCAATAAGAGGCACTTTTGAATTGTCAAGGGGTCGGTCAGTCAGAAATATGAAGCTAGTCGCCCTTGGCTCTCCACCTCTGAGCCTCTGACTTGGCTTCACATGCCGTCGAGAAATATCTCTCAGGCATGTTTCCTCACGATGTTTTCCTTCACCGATAACGAAATCAATAGCCTCCCGGAAATCAAACATTACCTACGTACTTTAATTCACACATTGTGATGTATTATTAACCTACAGTTCACAAAAACTGATATTTGTTTACACAAACATAAAAAAAATACTTTAAACATAGCTTTGAGGTCGTTAAGGCTATGTTAAAAATTTTTTTTAGGTAAACTGGTGTGAACAATATTTTCGCACATTTTGTATATGGCGTGGTTACAAAACAAATTTTGTCACAAGTATTAATAGTAAAAGGTTTCCGTTCCGTCCGACAATTTTTACCCGACTGCGAAAAAGGGTTATGTTTTAGCAAAAAGTTTCCGTCTGCACGAGCTATTTGATCAGCCGTCCACTTCCATCCAGCTTTTTCCTATTTGATGTTACTATTAGGTGCCATCTCCACGGACGAGAGAATCGCAGCGATAGTCACACTGTGCCTTCAAATTATCGCCGCGATGATATTACCATGTGGAGATCAAAGAGTTTCTATTGAATTTGATGGCACGGCGAGACTATGGCTGCGATTCTCTCGCCCGTGGAGCCAGCCTTAATGAATATTTTGAAGACACCCCTAAAGTAATATCATCTCACTCTAGTATAATTTGAAAAAAAAATATCTTTCATTATCTCGGGACCCTGGAGTCCCGGATCTTTGTAAGGCGTACGAGGGGCCGAAGCCACCTCGCAAAGGCCCTTTAGAAGTTTTTAAATGAGGTACCAACCGACGATTATGCCTGGTCGCACTACGCAAGTGCAGCCAAGGCCAACCCCCGGTTGGTGTGGAATTATTGCAGGATATGGAAATAAAAATATTGAATTATGGGTTTGGGTGGCTAAGTGAACTGGTTATCTTGAATTATGGAAAGACTATGGCCCAAATACACAGTTAAAATGGCAGGGGGTGACTTGCACACTCAATAATGGGCCCCCGAAAACGGTCGCTAGCACAAAGTGTCGCAGCGACAAGGGGGCAACATGTCCTGATGTGCTTATGAGGAGTGGAGAGGTATTCCACAGCTATCAGGACAATCCTGGAAGTACAGTTAAGATCCCTACCAGCATCTTACTGGAATACTTCCTTCCTCCGAGCACGTTTGCTCTTGCGAATCTCCTCTCAAGCCGGCCAATAAAGGCAAGAAAGAGGTCCCACCTCTTTCTTGCCTTTATTGGCCGGCTCTGTTCCTCGTCAGTGTTCACTCCAGCCGGTCAATAAAGGAAGCCAGAGGTGAGGAACAAGACTTCTCCCGGGAGATAGGGTCCGTGGGGTCGTTACTGCCCAACAGCTCACCACATGCTTCCCTGCGGGTTTATGTATATCTCTTGGTCTGGCTCCTCACCCTAGACCTGTTTCAGCAAAGTAAACTCTACCGGCACAGACCTCGAATTCAGAAGCGCTCAAGTCCCACCACGTCGTCAACATAGAGATACGTTGGTGGAGTTATTATTATTATTATTTGGTTAAACACACTAGCAGCTAATTAGCTGCTGAGTGTATTTCAAATAGTTTGGAGATATTGAATCCGTCCAGCCGATTCTTGAAGATACCACCAAGAAATCTATGTGTATTCTATCACTATACACAGGATTATTTTAAATTGGCTAGCTAAACTCGACAGATGCGATGGGTATCGATATCTAAACACGATAAAATAAATAATAAAATACTTGATGTTTTTTTTTTGGGAGGTCAACGACCGCTGTTATTGTGTTATGCTAAACACTACAACACATAAAACTAATCGCAGGTAGTTATTCCCAAATCCAAAAAAGTTACACTGTTCGCATGCTCAATTATCATATAATTAGTAGGATTACAAAATACCCACTTTTTACCCATAAGATAAGGTAACAAAGAATCCGAAATAAGAAATAAACCTTTTTAAGTAATAAGTAGGTACCTACACGTCTTCTAAGCTACGGCACAGAAGTTGTATCTCCGATCTAAGCCAAGAAACTTCAACTACCAACGATTAAATTTTATTTTTATTTTTAACAGATCGAAAATGCATTCGACCCGACCATTTTTTGGATCACACTCGGATACCTCAACTATCAATATAAAAAATATGGTAAGATGCACGCCCTTGACTGTTGTCCGTAAATGTGCATTATAGCCCCGCTGTTACAACGTTATGTCTTTCAGCTTCCTTCATATTGTTTTCTAATGCCGGTACTCATAGACGTCACTTCATAATAATCTATCATTAACTTTAATTTGACAAGTATACGCAGCGCTACACGGTTATTTTAGCGCGTGGCCAAAATTGGAACTAACTTCGCCATCCTGTTTTGTTAATACAATATCTGTGGCATAATTTCACAAATCTTTACCAACGACGTGTCAATGTCATTCTGCCGCCAAAATTATATTTCTAGCACTCTACAATATTTGGATTTAAAGGAGTTTCTTGTCCATTGTTCTCCATAGGAACCTACTACGCTTTAGAATGGGCAACTAACTTCATCTTTCTGACTGACCGACTCCTTGACAGTTCAAAAATGCACGTTGTTTAATTGAAATATGCTTAGCTTTTTTTTTTTTGCTTTGGTCAAAAACATGACAGATTAAAACACTAAAGTGTGTGTGTGCGCTAAGATATGGTATTCAACTAAAGTTAATGGTTGATTCATTTTAAGTAACTAACCTGAGTGCGGCGATTAATGTTTTCTTATCAATAAGTAAACTAAAACTCTCTCCTCCTTTTCTGTAAGTTGCTCAATTCAAAATCTAGGCAATGTTATGTAGCTTGTTGTTGCATTTACCTACAGTTTGCTATAAATAAATATTTTCTTCAAATTCCAACGCTCTCACTAATAGCTTAGAAATGACTACATCGAAAACTATTATTTTCGACGAGTAGAGGTCATGTTTGCCTGGCAACTAAATTGAAAGCATTGCTACCAATATTGATGTCAGACAGGACTCTAATACTCTTGAGAGTACTCAGTTGTCAATTTATAATTCATTGAGTACCTATGCATTATGCATCCTATCCTGAAAGCCGTCAACTAAATAACGTCTTTTCCATTTTATATTAATAATATACGAGTATTGTTCTTCCTTTTCTTATATTGTACGAGAATGAGTATTAAATACTGCATGCATTATTTTAAGTTTTTATATGTTGTCCTGATTATTATCAGCCTCTGATGTTCCCAGTACTGGAACACAAGCCTCCTCTCTATGACAGGAGGTGGGTCGCAATCCACCACGCGGGCCCCAAGCGGGTTAGTGGATGTCACATTCCTTGTCCTCGGACAGGGATGTTACGGAGCTTCGGTTCCGATTCCGAAAGGTCGAAACTTCCAATTAATTTTACACCTCCGATTCCGTCTTCGGTTCCGATAATTTTGAATCCGAAGTTCGAAACGCAGCGATGCACGTGACTAGAGCGCGGAACAACAAGTTTTACCTCGTCGCCAGGGTAATGTTTGTTTATTTTATACACGCTCGCACTCGAAGTCTCAGTTTGTTGTTTTGTTTATGGATGTTATCGCTAATATTTGACTGATTAAAAAGACTAAATTATATTTCTATTGTTTCACTAAGCCAGACATAACAAACAAATCTTTCTTCAAATTCCGCCTCCGACTCCGGTTCCGGTTCCGATTCTGGTTCCGGTTCCAATTCCGATCAATCAAATTTGAAACCTCTGGTTCCGGTTCCGGAAAAACGACTTCCGTAATATAATGCGCCTGGGATATAATGTCCCATTCAAGATTTTAAAGCTCGAATATCTTTGGGTACATTATTAAGAAGATGACTGTAAACATTTGATACCAGACAATTCTCATCCTCTTCATTGAATTTTTTTACCAATCCGAGTTTTTGTGTCTTTCTGCACATTAGTAAGACCATTGGCCAGAAAAATGTAAAACAATACAAAATCTTCGTGAAATTAAGGAAGGTAATTTTTATTGTCCAAAAATAAGCTTTTCTCAAATATGCTATGACTTCTTCGAATTATATCGAAAATGCTGTACTGGTCAAATACATGCGAGCAGGCGGCCGGCAATATTACAATAAAATCCATATCTAATGTTTTTTCGGCTGAATAAATTACTATGAAAACACAAAATGTTCGTGGAATTTAAAAATGGAACTAACTTTTTACTTCGAAACATGGCTACCAAGGAGGTAACTTATCAAAGATTTTATTTAAATTTCATTTTGGTTTATAAATAGAGCTGTTTAAAGTAAACAAGAAACAAATACGATGGCACGGTTGGCGCAGTGGTTAAGCGATTGACTACTGCGCTGCATGTCGCGGGTTCGATTCACGCACGGAACAAATATTTGTATGACCTACAATTACTTGTTCCGGGTCTGGCTGTTTGTGTAAGTGAGTTTAATTGTTTGTAAACGCACCCACGACACAGGAGAAATTCCTAGTGTGGGGCAACGTTTAAAAAAAAAAAAAAAAAAATGAACATATTGACGCGTGAAAAATTATCGTAGTTCGTCAAGTTCGTCATTGATTCTGGAATTACGAATTAATTTACTTAGTTTGAATTTCCGCCCATTATTTATACAAGCCTTGACCGCAAACAAAAGAAACAATATATTACTGCCGCGGCCACCAAAAGGGCCATCGATGAACGAACGCGAACCAGACATTAAAAACGTTCGTCCATCAATGCCCCTTTTGCTGGCCGCAGCAGTAAGGTACTGTTTATTTTGTTCGTTGGAATATTATTGTACTTCAGTCCACCATTACAATGTTATGTGTTATAGTAGTTTTTTTTTCTCTAATTACACCAAAAAGCCGCTGTAACAAAGTCACGCCTAACAGCCTTGAACTTTGGAAATAACATTTCCATTAGTATTCACCCATCAAAGTAACATTAGGTATATTATTCTAAATTCTGTCAATAACCTTTTTCGTTTACAATAAATACTCAAACAGTATAACAGTACAATTGAATACAATTTAGCTATTTGATGGTATTACCCGACTGCGGCGAAGCCAAAAAAGGAGGGTTATGTGATTGACCTGTATGTATGTATGTATGTCCGTTACTATGTTCCCTCGTAACAGCTAAACGGCTGAACCGATTTTGATGAACGATATTTCGTTAGATTTGTCTTTATTGCGCGAGTGTCACTGGGTATATTAAAATATAAAATTACAAAAAAGGTTAAAAAAAAATACCCCAAGCCTATCGAGACAAGCGATCAAAATAAGGGTTGTTCAAATCAAATCAAATCAAATATTTATTTGTTAACATAGGTAAAGAAATACAGATCTTATGTTTGGTGTACAGAGCGCTATGTTATGCCAGGAGGCGTACAAATGTGTTGAGCAGATCTTGCTAAGGATTACAAATTAAAATTTATTAAAATACTTGAAATCATGCATAAATGGTATTACTTAAATTAGAAAATAAATTAAACAATTATATATTAAATACTCTCATTATGTCAAACCTAAATGAGGAATTATTAAAACTATATCAAAGTAATTAAAATGTCAAAATTATTTAATGTCAATGTTAAGTAATTGTAATTCTAAATTAATTCGTCATTTAAGTATTCGTCAATAGTATAATAACATTTATCAATTAAGAACAATTTAATTTTTTTCTTAAATTGTGTAAAATTTAATTCTTTTATGGCGTCTGGAATTTTATTATAAATGCGTGGAGCCATACCCAGGACACTTTTTTTTAATAATGCAGTTTTACATTTATAATTACTTAAAGAATTTTTGTACTGACTACGAATTGGAACATTTCGTGCCATTGTCATTTTTTCAAACAAGTTGGGATTTGTTTTGACGAAGATACTAATTTCTAATATGTATATCGCCGGTAGCGTAAGGATGTTTAATTTTTTAAAGTACAGTGCACAGCTGTCATCTGTTTTCAGACCACACATGGCTCTAATGCACCTTTTTTGTGCTTTGAATAGTAATCCCTTATCCGGGGAATTACCCCAAAAAAAAGGTGTTAAAGGTGATTACAAAAATATACACCTAAAAAAAATATATAAATGTAATTTGAAATGAGAAATGATTAAAAACTAAAAAGCTAAAAATAAAAAAACGTTTGTGTGTGTCAGCTCCAACAAACGACTGGAGTTTAGTCCTTAATACGATTGTCAATAGGCAAAGAGGGAAAATATACGCATAATATCTTAAAAAAAAAAAAACCAACCCCCACGTCTCTCAGGTAAGTACTTATCTGTGTATAGTTTTCTTAGAAAGTTCGTCTTCACATTATGTGTTTTGGAAAATTTAAGGAATAGGATGCACTTCTTACACCGCGTCCTTTTTAAAAGCGATCGTCGCGCAAATAAACGATCGTTCCAACTTTTTGTTCGGTGAACATGAACTCGTGGTCGCGCCGACAGAGAACGCTTTCCGGTTTTCCGAACAAAAAGTGACATATGCACGCGACCGATCGCGTATTCGCGCGACGATCGCTTTTGAATACGACGCGGCCTTTGGAGAGCCTAGTCGATTCCCAACACTCTCATGGTACACGGCAGCACGTCACCAATATTAATTCTATACATTATACAAAAATAGACATCTGTTAGCTATCAGAGAAAATATGATATTAGCCACATGCGAGGCTCTTCCTGTTACGACAACACACAATCTAGACATATTTATATACCAACTATATATTTAGATTATAATTTACTAGCGACCCGCTCCAGATTCGCACAGTTATTACCACAGAATAGAGGTGACAAAACATCTAGATTTCTTTATTATATTATACGCCGTGAAATCTTAATGGTTGTTTTCCCGCGGCAGAACAACTTGCCATAAGGAGTACTTTCGAAGCATAGATTAAAAGTAAAAAAATAAAGATGTTTAAAATAGTTAAAAAAATATTCATCAACTCGAAAACGTGAGAATCAATAGTATCAGGTAACTTGTAGGTACTACTCGAATCGCACGCGCCGCCGACAAAGGGAACAGCGATGCATAAATGTTCAAAGCAAAGTAAACTCTCGCACGTGGTGATACGGCATAAACTAGTTTGCACACAACTACACAAAATTTGTTTTCAAAATTGTTTCTAATATTTTATTTGTTTATATAACGATTGTATTACCAAGACAAAACCATTTCGCTGCGGGAAAACAACCATTAAGATTTCACGGTGTATAATTTTAATACGAATATATTGTACACCTTCCTTGTAAACTTGTGAAAGCCGCATCAAAATCTGTTGCGTAGTTTAGAAGAAAAACGCAGTCACACAGACAGACACACGAAAAGCGACTAGAACTAGAAGATTTGCAGCTTGTTCTAATGGAGCTAAATTATGTGTTTGTTTACGATGGTAAACAAACACATTATTTCAATCATGAATTACATCTGTTAGATTAATAGATAGTCTACTACTACATTAGTCTTACCACAAAAAACATAGACTCGCCTTAGACTTAAATATTTTCAGTTAGTATTTTCCGGAGGGTAGCGTATTAGGGGCCATTTTTCTTAGTGCTTGTCATTACGAATGGGACACTCCGCAGTTTAGGTATGAAGCTACAAGTACGCGGCGGGCCCGTCTTGCTGGGCCAATTCAGTGAGTGTAACGTAGTCAGAAGATCTAAGAGTTATGCGATGGAAAGAGAGGCAACTTCTAGGTGAATATAACTGTAGGTAATTAGCTTTGTGCGACCTGAATTGCACTTTATTGTGTCGTAGCAAGAGTCGCTTTTTATTTAAAGATTTTGCGGAGTGTCCCATCTGTAGATATTAATCTGTGGTATGGTGTTAAAATGTCTCTAGTGAATCCCCCAGTCGCTTCGGGAAGAAATAGGATGGTGCTATTATTCACATCCGTGGCCCACACGAAACACGGGTTTGGGGAAGCCTATGTCCAGCAGTGGACGTCTTTCAGCTGCAATGAGATAAAGGTCTCTCGCAAAAGGTGTAAACCCACGTTCGAACGGACATAAAAATATCGCGACGGGATTTTATCGCGCACTGGGTTTTCAACTCTCGGTGTTGAGCCGAGCGTTGAGACGCACTCTCGTCCGAGCGCGTTGAAAAGACACACTGTTCGATTTTCAACTCTCGGTGCTAAGCAGAGCGTTGAAAATTTAGTACACGCAAAAAAATTGCAGCGATTATATTACGTCCGTGCGAACGAGGGCTAAGACGAAGCCGAGAGTCGCTTGTTCTTCCCGTCATTGTGATATTTTATTTGTACTGAACCGTAGCTGGGATCCTTCTGGAGATTTGCCAGTTAGGAACTGTGTTAAAAGTCACATATGTAAAATATGGTGCAAGCCAATTGGCAGAGCAGCAGTCCAGACTCCGGGAAAAGAACATCTAGGAAGTACAGCCATCAACTGATAATTTTCTGAAGGAAAAACCCAATAAGACACCCCCTGATTTGAGTCTCAAATCCACAGACAGCTGTTGCCCATGACAACCATGCCAACGAGACGCACAGAGCAAATAAAGCAACTATTGTTGTTGTTGTGGTACTGTTATTAATACGGAAAATCGAATTTAACTGCAGCGTTCTTTCCGACCCCGATGACCCCACCGGACCACCAGTACAGTGCACAAAAACACCCAACACCCGTCATACCGACCTCGCCGACGAGGTCCGCGATCGCGACCCTCCCGAGTAAATAATACTCCCCAACGACCCTTGCCCGATGAAGCGCCAGCCCGTGCCGCAGCTGAGCGCGTAACTTTAAATTCCTCGTATAATAATAATGATCTATCCTTGATCCAGCCTATCCCATCTTGCTGTCCTCCCAGTGACGCCCTAAGCCGAGGTTCGTACCCCATAGTTTATGCCCCTGGCTGGAGGCTTTAAGTGTAGAAGCTTAAGGCAGCCACAGAAAAGCCCGGTTAAGCAGCCATGACCTTAGTGGTCATGAGCGAGATGCCTTAGAACAAAAAAAATAAAAAAATCTGCCGCAATTGTCAAAGATCTATGAGTGACAGCCGGCACCAACAGTTTAACGTACTTTACGAGGTACGGAGGAGTCTCGGTATGTAATGGATGGAGATGGACCCATCCACGCACTGTCCTAGGCAAGCGTAGCTTATCCTGTGATTGACCCGTGCGACTGTTATTACTTAAGTCCTATTCAGATATACCTAAGTGATATCACTGTCGCGCTCGGTAGCGATACTGATCCGCCTTCTGGTTACTCACAAACCAGTATCGCTACCGAACCAGTATCGCTACCGGACCAGTATCGCTACCGGACCAGTATCGCTACCGGACCAGTATCGTTACCGGACCAGTATCGTTACCGGACCAGTATCGCTATCGAACGCGACAACGATATCGGTTATATCTGAATAAGCCTTTAGCCAGGCAAGTTTTCGAGAGGCAAAATAAGAAAATACGGCAAATAGAATTTATGGAAAAGATCGGTTTTTTATAACGTCGTCACTGCCGCTCGTATCTGTGTGACTGTCTCTTTTTAAGCCTAATATAGACTAGCGCGACGCGACAGCTCGACGCGACTTTAACAATACAATTTATAAGAAAACTTCACGGTAGAACAACTATCGGTGTCGCGTCGCGTCAGTCTGCACGACGCTTTAAAACTCAATGTGTCATATCAACCAATCCATTCACAGTTTATTATGCGGCTGACGATACGCGGCGCATCTTCCGTCAGATGTGCGACCACCCTGAGGCTCTTTGTACACGGCACGGTTTCTTTACGGTTCGCCGTATAAACCGCGCCGTAGACAAAACGTGTCTGTCAACAAGCTTCCATAGTGATCCATACAACACTGACGACCGTGCCTACACACAGCGTATAAACCAAGCCGTAGAAAAAATGTGTCTTAAAATAAGCTTCCAAAGTGATCCATACAACACTGACGACCGTGCAAGAAAAACCTGTGTACAAAGGGCCTAAAATCATTGTGATTTTGACAGTAATGCAAACTTAGAGGTAAAATAAAGGACTACACTGTACTTTCGCTCTAACAAAAAGACAAATGACAATCAAAACAGGTGCAAAGTCCATATCGAATTCAGCAGAATTCATACAAACTGCGGAGATATGGCAAGCGAACGGGTTTGTCCTTTCCGCTTTGATTGGGACTGGCGAAATGCCAGCACAACGGATATTTTGATGCCAAATAAACTAACAAATATACAGTGTTACACCCATTATATTTAGTGCTACGGTGATTGGTTATCGTGTAGGGGATAAACAGCTTATAATGTTCCCTCTGCTGGGACAGAGGCCTCGTCTGTGTGCGAGGGATTGGGCCGTAATTCACCACGCGGGCCCAGTACGGGTTGGTAGATGTCACAGGAATTTTTGGTTTTAGGACATGCCGGTTTCCTCATGATGGAAGGTATGGGAAAAATACAAAAAATGCTAAACTGTTGTTATTAGGTTCGGTTCGTATGACCAGTGTAATCAGTACCTACTGATTCACGTCAATTTATGGGTTCAGAGCTACAATACCAATTTCTAGCCGCCAAGCAGCTTTACTGTGTTCCGATTTGAAGAGTATGTGCATATAACTAGAGGAGTAAGAAAGAAAGAAAAAAGAAGAAAGATAAAAGAAAGAAAGAAATTACATGTATTTAGCACAGACTACAAGGCATGCAATATATAAAAAGCAGATAAAAAATCAAATAAAAAGTGTAAAAGTGCAATGTAAGAAATTAGCAGAAAAGTGTGCCTCACGGCTGCGCCAAAAAGGCCCAGTTCAGCAAAAATGCTGGACAACTATAATAGGTGCCTGACGCTGGTTTTAGACTGGACTTGAAATGTGAGGAGACGGATGTAAATTAGTTTTATGCAGTTTTAGCAACAAGTGTGTATGCATATTTAAATTAAATAGTGTAATTTTGAATAAAATTGCAAAACAAAAACAAATAGGACTGATAAATAAATGAGACGGACGCATTAAAGACCATTGTTCATAAATGTAAATAAAGAAATCCTTGGTAACGAGACAGAACAAAACACCTGTTTGCCAGACTTCTATTACAGACAGGAGCATGAGACTTTTTTGCTTTGTCTCTGGGCTACGATACTTCTGTCAGATGCAGATGCAGATGTTCATAGGCGTCAGTGAATACTCTATCAGGTAGGGGTCCTGCCTAAACGCACTAGGCCCACATGGTATATTACGGCCCACGACCTCCCACAGGGAGGAGTCCTGTGACCCAGCAGTGGAAATATAGACTGGATTTCATATTATTAGCTTGAAAAACAGTTTGATCTTGATTTACGCAGCAAAACGTACAAAGTAAGAATTAACACTGTTAATTACGTAGGCAAACAGTTATTTTTGAGCAAGTCCTAAGGTTCATGTAATATTTTTTGTTACATCATCGGCTTAATACGTCGTATCTCCATTATAGGCTTATTACATAGCTGTTGTGTCAATAAAATGACCATAAACAATAATGAACTCAAGTACTTGTCCCAATTTATTTGTGGTCGGCTCAACATGTCCCTTTCTTCCATACTTCTCTATTAGTCGTCATCTCGGTAGTCACCCCCTTTCTAGCCATATCATCTTCCACACAGTCCATCCATCGTTTCTTTGGTCTTCCCCTACTCATATAGCCATCGACATTCATACTCAAAACTTTCTTCACAACATTTTTCTCATTCCTCCGCATCACATGCACGTACCATAACAACCGATTTCCTTAAAACTTTTCAGTCATCGGTACCAGTTTCAGACTTCCTCGTATATACTCATTTCTTATTCTATCCAATCGCGTAACAACACATTCCTCTTAGCATTCTCATCTCAGCTCCATCCAATTTATCATTTTTGCAGCTCAACATTCTGATCCCTGAATGAACTCAAGTACTACAGAGGCAAAATAAGAAAATGTCTCTTTGTGTCTTTGTTATATTTTCACGACTAAAATAATGATGCACCGGTTTTGATGCAATTTTACAATTAATTGTTTTGTCGAAAATGGAAAGAGGGAATGGAGGCTTACAATTGATTTGGGATAACATAGATTAGTAAATTTATAATCTATACTGATAATAAAGCTGAAGAATTTGTTTTCTTTTTATTTGAACGCGCTTATCTCTGGAACTGCCAGTAGGATTTGGAAAATTATTCTTCTTGCATTTGATAGCCCAATTCTTGAGGGAGGCTATTTAAAATGATAAAAGCACGAAAGAACGCTAAGCAAAAACGAAGTAAAAGCGCGGGTGGGCGCTAAAACAACTGACTTGATAAACAATAGTATTTTCGGGCTTAGAATCTCAAATGGACACATTGTTATTTATAATAATGTGTTTATTATCTCTGGACTTTAAAAGAGTCTATGACCTCTGCTGTTTCGGTTTTTCTTCTCAGAGTAGTCAGTTAGGAAATACTGAACTCATCATCTAGTTTTAAAAGTAAAACTTCTAAATCCTAAAACCCGTGTGACCCTTTTTTTTTTTTTTTTGGATGGGAAATTATCAAATAACTTCTCCCGCTCTGGGCGGAGCGGGAATGCGTGTCAGACTCTTACTGACTAAAACCCACCCGTGTCCCTTCAGTTGCCTGTACGTTGCCAGGGGCCACGGTATCCCTTTCGGACTTTCCGGCAATTATTGTTTATACCTTAGTTGGCGTTTTTGTCGTAATTGGGTTTTAGTTTTTATTAGATACCTACTTTTATTTTTACAAATTCAAAATGCGGAGTCACGTGTGAATCTGGATTTTTTATGTGTTTGTTTGTGATGTTTTGTTTATACCTTTTTACTTCGCCGTAGTCGGGTACAAACATAATTGAATTTTGACGTGTTTAATTTTTTTTTTTTTAACTTAGATATTATTCTCAAAAAATACACAAAGTCAAAGAGTACATGAGAACAATGCTTTAAATAAATTATTATAAATATAAAGTTCGTTCAATCGGCGTTGGAAGGCCTTCCACAAGGTGGGCCGATGATCTTGTGAAGGCCGCAGGAATCCGCTGGATGCGGGAAGCACAGAACCGGTCGCAGTGGCGGTGCTTGGGGGAGGCCTATGTCCAGGAGTGGACATCTTTTGGCTGAAATGATATTAAAGTTCGTCACAGACGTCGCGGTAGCAATTATGATACACCTATCTATTCATCGCATCTTATTGGTGATGTTCTTCAGAAAGTTCAGTTGCGTAGTACTCGTAACTGGCGTGCGTGTATGAACGTAAACGAGGCAAAAGGACAGCCGAAACTACTGAAAGGAACGTGAAATTTTGAATACGGCTTCCTTTTATAATGTTAGGGAGCATTAAGAAGGGTTTTTTGGAAATTCGACCTTTAAGGGGGTGAAAAGGGGGGATTTTGTTTGAATGAAAAATCTTATTCTATAAGTTAATAAACTTGAATTTTGGCACGAATACTAATCTAAGTAAATTATGAACTTGTATTTTTTTTTTCTAAATTTGGGTTGTCAAAGTTTATATGGAATAATTTTAACGCGCGGTCCGATTAACTCGAAACTCAGTATTTATTCTTAAAACCGAAAATAAAGAATAACGTGTATCAGGGTTTTTCGAAAATTTACCCTAAGAGGGTGAAAACGGGTAGTCAATTTTACAGGGGAGGGTTTTACGGCGTGGTTTGATTAACTTGAAAATTCGTATAAATAATCTGTGAGTCACGTTATGGAAACATACAAAATGATTTTTCAAAATTCCATCCCTGTGGGGGTGAAAAGAGGGGATACAGTTTATATGAATAATCCTATTCCTTTGGTTATGAACTTGAAACTTGGTAATACTTGCCTCAGATTATCACTTTTAGTTTTTAAGCAACCTCTCACAAAGGAATTACGGGGTGTCAAAGTAAGTAAGGAAAAATTTTAACGCGCAGTCGGATTATCTCAAAACTCGGTACTAATACTTAGAACAAAAAATATAAAAGTACGTGTATCAGGGTTTTTAAAAAATCATCTCATAACGGGGTGTAAAAGAGTAATAAAGTTTAAGGGGTGAATTTTACTGGTTGATTTAATAACTCGAAAATGTCATATAATGGAAACGTACCAAACGCTTTTTTAAAACAAGTCGTGTCGTGGTATCTGTACACTTAAAAATTGCCCCGAATACTTATTTCTCTAAATAAATTTTCGTTTGTAAAAAATAATTTTTGAAAATTATATTTCAAAGGGGGTGAAAAACTTCAACACAACCGGTGTTGACATTTTTAGAGGAGAGTACGAAATCCGCGCAGACGTAATCGCAGGCATAGTTCTAGTATTTACACTAATAAACAGATGCGATGATAATGTCAATGTAGGGTATAAAGTTTGCTCTCCAGAGGAAGTTATGCTTTATAGCTTACCTACAAATCCCGTGGCTGTCCTAAAGTACAGTCAATCGCACGTTTATAGCTACGTCTCGATCTACAAAAGCCGCCCTTACTGTGATAATATAGGTAAAGGAGGTGTCAATATCAAATCATAAAAAAAACACTTTAAAATATTTCTAAAGATATAAAATATGTAAATTTAAAATTAATCACAGTATTGAATGACCTTCAGTATAGTTTATTATAGTTATAACGGACAGTAACCTTCATATTGTTTTATTTTTTATTCTAATAATTAAATCAGTAATAAGAAGTCCTTGAATCAATAAAACAAAATAAATATATGACTTTACTGCTAAGGTTAATTTGCATTTTTGTGTAAAAGAGCAGATATTTTATTCAATACCACAGATTAGTACAAATGAGTCACGCCGCAAAAGCAATAAAATAAAAAGCGACTCCTGCAGTGCTATTCTGTAACCATCTCACCGTGAAAACTTAGGTGAAGTGAGCTCGGGGTGAGCTGTCAGTCCCTGGAATGACAGCTCACTTCAAGCTCACTTCACCTAAGTTTTCACCGTGAGATTATTACAGAATAGACCGGCAGGTACGACACAATAAAGTGCAATTCAGGTCGCACAGCGCTAATTACCTACAGTTATATTCACCTAGATGTTGCATCCCTTTCTATCGCATAACAATGTGTCAATTCTAGCGGACCCGATAGACGTTGTTCAATAATTTCTACAAAATTCTCATAGAAAATGCACTTTCAGTTTTCCCGAATTTTGCAACTTTGCAAATATTTTTATTTTCGTAATAACCTGATTGGGAACATTTTAAAACAAAAAAAATCCCAATCGGTTCAGCCGTTCTGAAGTTATTTATGCGCTTACCAACGAACAGCATTTCATCCTTATTATATAGATTCAAAGACTGACTGTTTAGAGTTACATAAGAGAAGCATTTATGTTCAACGGTGGACTGTAATAATACGATATAACCAATTAATTAAGTAGGTAGGTAGTCAGAACTTCAGAAGCCCGTAAGTCTGGCAACCAGGCCTAACAAAGGGTATATCATGTGCCTGCCCTGTAACTAGCTAGATAGGTGACGATCTGTTACATATTGAGCCTCCTCCGTGGTTCGTAAAGCACGTTAAGCCGTTGGTCCCGGCTGTCATTCGTTGACTTTTGACAGTCGTTACAGATACTCAGAAAACCGTAAATCTGGCAACCAGTATTATCAACGGGTATCGTGTATACCCAGTAACTAGGTTGCGGAGGTCAGATAGGCAGTCGCTCCATGTAAAATACAATCCGGTGAGACTGGAAGCTGACCCCAACATCCTAACTTAATAACATTATAAAAGCGAAAGTGAGTTTGTTTGTTTGTTACGCTTTTACGCTAAAACGGCTGAACGGATTTGGATGAAATTTGGCACATGGGTAGACCATGACCTGGGTTAGGTCATAAGATACTTTTTATCCCGATATTCTCACAGGATCGACACTTATGCGGGTGAAACCGTGGGACGCAGCTAGGCTCATAATGATTAATGCTCGGTTCCTATAAACGATAACGAATCATTTTGCTTACCAATATGGCAGCATTTTTTATTGCTAAACTGGGCACATAAATAGATTCGTAAGCTTATTTTACCTGTGATAGTTACTTCCATATGGGATGGTCTATTATGCAAAGCTATGAAGTCTTAGCTTCATTATTGGTAAAGATACAAGAGTCAATTTTAATCAATAACGGTCCGTAAAATATAGGAATCGGCCATTAGACTATCTTCACCTAGCTTGTAGTACAACAACGTCCTAACAATAGCCACATGGCGATAAACATTGATTATGATAGGAAAACACTGCGTTACACTAATATTGTGTTGCGCAGCCGCAGATACATAACATATACCCGTGTTTATAATATTGGTAATAGTATGTTTTGGTTTCATAACCTAAGGCTGTCCAGTGTTCATGTAGAGCAGATTACATCTTTTAAATCGGTATAATATTTGTGTAGTAGAACAAAAAACGGTGAAGCAAAACTTCGTGAGGGAACCGGCATGTCCTATAACCAGAAATTCGAACACATGTGACATTACCAACCAGCACTGGGCTGCGTGGTGAAGAACGGCCCACTCCCTCTTACAGAGAGGAGGCTGTGTCCAGAAGAGGGAACGTTATTGGCTGAATATGCTATTATATTGACGAAGTGTTATATGACTGTGGATGAAGCAAAAGGTGTAGTATGTGAGGATCGTGGTTTTTTCATAGTTTCTGCCGAAATGCCTATGGAAAGAGACTTGAATGTGGTCGCAAGCGCTACGATGAGGGTGGGGTCCTGAGTTCAATCCACTGTATACTTTCCCGGCCTGAAGAGTTTAATTTTAAAGTTCAACAACATTCATTGCGTTTTTCACGTTGTTGAGCAGACAATTTTTTCTAACATATTAAGCAATGGATTGGCAAAAGACTTCAAAATGATTCAGATTATGATTGATCGTGTGCTACGCATGACTGCATGTGTTTCATATCAATAAGCTCTCCTCCAATTTCGTGAGACTTCAAAAATAACTCTTGACAGGGTCAACTGTAAGTACCTATATCTCTCTACTCTTCCATCATAATGTTGTATGAAAACCCTAGCCATACCTTTACAATGATTATACGCACAACAATCGTGTTGTAGAAATCGTGACAGCCACTGTTTATAATTTTATTGTCTCCTATAATTTGATGAGTGGCATAACAGTCGTCGTTAATACAATGGCTGTGCTACTCGCTATTTAACCTACAAGCAGGGATATTCTGTGTTATTATATAACAGTACGCTTGTATCCTTCGCGGACGCGCGGTTTACGTCACTTTAAACATTTTTCAGAATTTTTCGGTGTTACCAGTCATTTTTTTATTATTTTTGGACTGATTGACGAGAATTTCCGTCAGACCATGGGTTAAAACAGCCCTATTTACGCCCTATTTTTACTGCTAAAAAATGGCTATTATCGTCTGTGGGCTATTTTAACCTATGGTGATATGTAGACGTGGTATGCTGACGGATATTCTCGTCAATTAGACCAAAAATAATCAAAAAATTACAGGTAACGCCGAAAAATTCTGAAAAATGTTTAAAGTGACGTAAACCGCGCGTCAATTGTCAAACTGTGGGACCTGAGATGGAGTCAGGTGTAGAATCAAAAGATTATTCATACAAACAGCAGTATCCTAACATGATCTGACCAAGATAATGTCTGAACTTAAAAAGAGACTGTGACTTCTGAGTTTGTTTCAGTTCTTCTCAGAGTAGTCAGGAATAATCGACATAATCTAGATTTAAAATATTATTATTTATATTGATTTAAGAAAGACGTAAGTGAAAAAAATTGTTTCTTTATTCTGTTGACGTATAATTCCATTGATATATAAATATATCAATGTTCTACACATACAAAACGTACATTACAAAAAAATAATAAATACACGCATACAATGTAGCCAAAAAGGAGCTCGCGGCTAAGTAATAACAGCCAGACGGGTCGATCCATCAGGTAAAGCTACGCTTGCCGGGGTTGGTCCGAGGATGGGTGACTATCTTTACATACCGAGACTCCTCCGTATTTCGGAAAGTTACGGGTCGTCAGAAGCCCGAAAGTCTGACAACCAGTCTTACCAAGGGGTATCGTATTACCCGGCTACTGCGTTGTGGAGGTCAGATAGGCAGTCGCTCCATGTAAAATACGGGTATTCAGCTGCATCCGGTTAGACTGGAAGACGACCCCAACATAGTTGGGAAAAGGCTAGGCAGACTGATTTGAAAATGTAGCCAAAAGCCTCGTATTCTTAGTTTCTTGTGTTTCTTACAATTTACAGAACTTCAGAAGTCAACGTGAAGTACAGACGCCAGCACATCAACCTACTACAATCCGTCAAATTTCTTTAATAGATTTTCAACTTTATCACTAAAGCATAAGGTTCAAAGAGTTGATTGGGAAAATTTGACGGTTTCGGGTAGGTTGACCTGCTGGCGTGTGTACTCTATATGTTTTGTCTTACATATTTACGAGTATCAAAATTATGTCGTTTAAATGGCCGTACTTTTTTATTGCGTTGACTTAGAAGCTTGATTTTTAAAGAGCTCTATGGGATTGTAGACTTACGTATTTGATACTAATTTCAACTTGATACCTTTACGCGTTTATGAGAATAAGGGTATTGACAGACAGACAGACGGGCAACGAAGTGATCTTATAAGGGTTCCTTTTATAGGGTTCCGTACCTGAAAGGTGCCAAACGGAACCCTAATTATTTCTGCTAAACTGCTTGCTGCATAAATTCCTGGTGAATAAATGTTATTATAATGTCAAGAAGTACTTACAGGATAAAAATATAGATAGATACATAGAGTAAGAGTAATTTATTGACACTGAATAATATGGCAATACAAATAGTGTGACATGATAATATCTGTATAATTTTATTTTAATTTGAACCAATACTTTAATTTAATTTATTTGATTGTTAAGTCTATGACATGTATTTCAATACATCTGACAATTTTTATTTTTATTTTAAGTATAATAATTTTGTAATGTTATTTTAATTATTATTTAATTAGATTAACAATAATATAAATTTTTGCACACCTTAGTAGGTAATGATACAGAGTACTTTATAGTTATTTGTAACATCTGTTTAAGCACCTGTATTAAGCAAATAAATAATTTGATCTGATTTAAAACTAAGACTCCGCTGGCCGTCCATACGTCTGTCCGTCTGTCTGTCAGCGGGCTATATCTCATGAACCATAATAGGTAGAATGTTAAAAAATTCAGAGTTCATTTATTTGTCAGAAACATGAGTATGCACACACGAAGCATGCAAGATGTTAAGTACATTACAGAAAGGATCACAGTCATGTTTTACCTTTACGGCGTACAAATATGTATTAGATTTACATTTGATCAATTAAAAAAATATAATAAATTGAAATAATTTGTTACGAATACAATAAATTACATTTGAACAATAAATGATCAATAAGTTAAACAATAAATTACATAATATAGGTACAGCATAAGCGATTCAAACAACAATTAAATTAGATAAGTAGAAGAACAAAGTATAATCGTCAAAATTAATTCTATTTTCAGATTGTGTATTTCTATTGCCGCTATAACAACAAATAACAAAAAGTTTTCATTTAAAGAAACTTTTTTTTTCGGCGTATTTTACTCAATTTTAATAGGTACGGTACGGAACCCTTCGCGTGCGAGTCCGGCTCGCACTTGGCCTTTTGCCCTTTGAGGTCCCGGAACTCTAAAAACAAGACTCGTAAAGTCACAATTACTTTTCATCATAAATAGTCTTTAACATGTTACAGATCAATTGCGTGGAAGGCCGTAAGCCTGTAACTAAAGCATCACTGATTGATTGATGAAACTAGCTCGTGTTCGAATCAACGTCTTCTATACATATAAATGTATGTATTTGTGTAATGAACTTTGCACATACACGTGTCTTTATGTATCTTTTACTCTCGTGCCAGTAAACATGAGTTAAACGAAAATAGATGTTGATGGTAAAAACATTTGCTAGTCGACAAGGCTGTTGTGCAGCAGACCAGTATTAGCAATGGTGGTCCAGTGGTAGCTCGGCCCCGACTTACGAGTCGTAGGTTCCAGGCAGGCGCTTTACTTTTAGTAAATTATTTCATCACCACTGCTCTCAAAACGGTGAAGGAAAACAACGTGCGGAAACCGGCATGTCCTAGAACCAAAAATTCGAAGACATGTGACATCTACCAACCCGCACTGGGCTCGCGTGGTGGATTACAGCCCACTGCCTCTCACAGAGAGGTCTGCGTCCCAGTAGTCGGAACATTATAGGCTGATTATGCTATGCTTCAGCAATAGATGCCGGCTATATCTAATATCTAGCTGAAAAAGTTTTCCGACTCAGCCACAAGTCTTATCACAGCGGCAGTCGATGACCATAAAGATGTTGACCAACATTTTTTATTTCTGTCATGTAGATTATTAAAAAATATTGGACACGTATTTTTTCTTTTTATACGTAATCAAAAGATTCCGCCAATACATTAAAAAACGGGTCTGGCTGTTTATGTATGTGAGTTTAAATGTTTGTAAACGCACCCACAATACAGGAGAAATTCCTAGTGGGGAAAAATAAAAAAAATTAAAAAAACTTTGAGTTAAAATGTGGCATGACGTCACACGGTAAATTTTATACCAACTTTGTGACGTAGCGAGCCCCCACTCCCCAACTTTTTTCTAAATATTTTTTTATTAATATAAAGCAAAAATATGAGTCTAATAATCTGACTGACGGACTTTTTTTCCCCAGTGAGCATCCATATTGTCTTGGAGCTCTTTTGAAAACACCTGGTTCCAGACCTCAAATTAATTCTTATTCTTTAAGGAAAACAGCTCAATAACAAACTCTAGTATTGTATGCAAATATAAACGAAAATGAAAACAATAGAATTCTGAGAATATATCAATAAAGCTTATTAATATTTCTGGAACGAACTTCAACCGTATTTCTTAAAATAACACATAACATTATTATAAATGTGTCAAGTTGCTCGATTTATGGTGATGTGTATTCAATTCACGAATAAACTAGTTCGAAGGAACATTCACACACACACAAACAAACACACACAACATCCAAATTGCGCAACACACTATAAATCAGAATCTGAATAATTTTGAGGAATACTGTCTATCCACTGCTTTATATGTTCGAAATATTTTTCTGCTCAACAACGTAAATAACGCAATGAATGTAGTTGAACTGTCAAAATGATACCCATTGCTACTGTAAGGCCTAGCCTACACAGCGAATTTTATTCGCGTGATTTATTTTCGCGCGGTTGTTTCCTGAAAATTGTTTATATAACGATTGAATTACCAAGACAAAACCATTTCGCTGCGGGAAAACCACCATTAAGATTTCACGGTGTATATCATTTATGTGTCACCCCTGTCCTATATTGTATATATCAAACAGCTCGTATAGGAAGTAATTGACTGTTTACATTAACATTCAATGTACCTAACCAATATCAACCTTGACCCACCCACTTAAGGAAATGGGCAAACATGCATCAGTACACGCGAACTAGTTTGTCTATTTGTCATAAACAATGTATTTAACATTAAATAACAAAAAATGAGGAAAAACGAACTTTATACTGTCGATGTTACAGCTTAAAATTAGTTTTCCCTTTTCTCTGAAATGAGCCGTCTGTTTTTTGTCACTTCGAAATTCGAACGGTGTCTCGTTGTGAATCCGCGATAATTTACTTTTCACACCAGCTGCTCGCTAATGTTAAATTATGGTTCTGGTGCATAGTGTGATTTGAATATGGAACGTCAACTAAATAATTTGGTTGAAAACTTTTATCATCTGTGATGATAGCTGTGGCGGTAATGGCGGCATGTCATCGCAACAGCTGAACCAATCAGCTGTGGCGCGTACCACAGCCACAGTATAAGTACTGTTCTGTACTGTGTGTACGTTAGAATATTTGATTTGGGCGTCATATTTACGATATTATTTTTAGTGTTTTTGATGAAATCACATGAGTAGAATATAAAATAGTGTTTGACTAGGTATTCCCCGGTTATTTAACGGTCATCCGCGAATCGAATTGGTTTTTATTACCTCGCTGTATGTGCGAAAATTAGAGTATTCTCCTCGGGGATAAAGGTGTCTTCGTCATGGTCGAGCTTGAATCCCTCGTTGCACTCAGGACTAGTCTTAACTCCCTCGCTTCGCTCAGGAGTTACCTCACAGCTCCGTCACTACGCTCGGGACAGGAGCCCTAGAATCCTTCGTTGCGTTCGGGATTCAAAATATCGCCCGCGACATTAAGACACTGCTTTATCCCCTTGGTGAATAATCTGCTACTAAAAACAAATGACGCGCTCACTTGAATGAGGTTTCATGTGAATTTTACAAAATAGCACAATGTAACTTGGTCCGGTAGTCTTTCAGTAATGTTGTACACAATTAGACAGTGACCCATGATCTTGCCAGCAATTAACTAATCTTCGTCAATTAAATTCTAAGAAGTATGTGGGACGTACTTAAAAGTCGTAAATAAGTTGTTTGCCTCTAATTTATGACCAATAATCGCTTCATTAATTCGACAAGGTTTTTTATTCTTTAAAATATTTTGATGAAGTTTAAAGAGCATGTTCACGGCATGAATAAGGGATATGCCATGTATGAGTCCGGAACTAGACGGACATCTACCAAGTAAAAACAATTAAATTTACCTTGGTGTGATAACCCTTAATAATTCGAAATCGTTATTTTCGACTATTGTATTGTTCTAGCTTTGATTGATAATTTAACAATTGATTTTCAAACAATGAAGCATTGTAATTTTTTTTATTTTTGCCATTTTCGTTAACCCCGGCTAAATTTGGACGGCAATCGTTCACGTAACCATTTAAATTGGAATACCTGATGGCCTTACGAATAGTTCCATTATGCACGAATATTTGCAAAATAGGAAAAAAAAACCAAACAGTAGTAACCGCGTTTGGTCTCTGACCATAAGTAACTGAATTAATCTGCCTAACCTTTTCCCAAATATGTTGGGGTTGGCTTCCAGTCTAACCGGATGCAGCTGAATACCAGTATGATAAATGGAGCGACTGCCTATTTGACCTTCCAGTAACTAGGTAATAAGATTGTCAGAATTTCGGGCTTCTGACTACCCGAACGACTGTCAAAGATCCAAGAATGATAGCCAGGATCGACGGCTTAACATGCTTTCCGAAGCACGGAGGAATCTCGATATGTAAAGATGGTCACCCATTTACGGGCCAACCCCGGCAAGCGTAGCGTAACCTGATCGATCGACCCGTGCGGCTGTTATTACTTAGCCACGAGCTCCTCCCCAAAAGTAACTGAATACGTATCTTATTTATTATGAAGAGTCGGCCATCTGATGATCTGATCTTACCACTCGGTTTCTGGCCAAAACCGTTAGACCACTTGTTATTATATCGACTTATTTTTCTTTTCATGTGGTTCGTGACCATGTGACACCAGACTGGTGTCAGAGTTTTAAAGCCGCCTATTGGCCTCGGACTTGGCTTCACATGCTTCGACCATGCAACGACTGACTACCCAAAACCCAACTAGAATCGAGTGCCTATCGTGCTCTCCGAGGCCCAATGACGGCATTACACTTCACCGCAAAACATTACTCCTCTATACCTCATAGATGCACGCAGAGTTATGTTATAGGCTTTATCTAAGATAAAATCTTAATAACATTGCCGACGCACTGTCCACTTTCTATTCCCTTCATAACCTCTCAACTCCTCATTTCAGGTGACCGACCTGTTCACCCAGATGCGGGAGCCGTCGCCAGGGGCCCCGAGCCCCCGAGGGTCCGAAAACTCGCTCACTAACGGTGCTGTCACCAGGAATATCGGCTTTCAGCAGCAGAACAGCTCTGAGCATCTGCCTTGGAGTAGTCCTGCTATTTCTCTGCCAGGGAACTGTAATTCTAACTTGTAAGTATTTTTTAAATATTCTGGGCTCAAAGCCTTAGACCAAATAAAAAACCAAGACAATACAGTGAAGCATGCCAAAACTACACCTCCGCTCTGTGCATACACGCTCACACGCAAACATTTACAACCATTTACAATCCAATTATAATCAAACTACACCACACACATGCTTACGAAACCGGCCTCACGTCATTGTTGACAGCGCTATGTCTTTGTTTTTTATTTGGTCTGAGCTTCTGGGTATGCTGCAGAACTAATAAAGAAGTTGCTTGGTTTGTTTCTAAGCCCATCGTAGAATGATAATTATGTATTTGAAGAAAGCGCAATAATATTTGACAAAAATATGACGCGTTTCAAGGATCATGGCCCAAAAATCAAATATCAAAATAACTCTCTACAGCTCAAAATACTTGACTTGTTAACTATGCCATACATTACAATAAAGCAACAAATGACTTGCATCGTCTAAACACTGTGTAGATAGTGCAACTTTTATAGTGCTTCAACTTATGGTATACCACTGGCAATTAATTCGCACAAGACACCACAGAACAAAAACTCAGATAGACGCCAAACTGCAACTGAGTTTTTTAAAATCAACATGTACGTCGACTCTTGTTGTGTACTGTTCCCGTGCATCTTAGGAACGTAGTATGAACACCTTTGAACATGTTCGCGAGCGGTTAGCGAGTAGTTCGCGTGCAAGTTTAATGTCCTCTCGTGGATACGAATCGCATGCATCTTAGGAACATATGTATGGACACTTTTAGACATGTTCGCGAGCCGTTAGCGAATGGTTCGCGTGCAAGAGACAGTCAAAACACTAATTCGCGAATACATGGCGTGCATGCTACCTCCGATGTGCTCAGTAGTTCTAGGCGCGTAGTGTGCACGGTTCGTGCGCGTGAGCTTCAATTGCGCAAGTGTGGATCCTTGCACGCGAACCGTTCGCAACATGCGCGCGGCCGTATAATTTGACGCGTCCATAGCCATTTGAGGCGCCAAGCGTGCACGGTTTGTGCGCGTGCGCTTGGTGTGCACCCGCCTTCAAAACCGGAAAAAACTGAGAAAAATCCCTGCAAACATACTCTCTGTGCAACAAAAACAAATGCCTGACAGATTTCTGAAACTGAACTAATAACCATGAACCTTTTTCCAGGACGAGTGAGAACCAGTCCCCTATGTCTCGAACAACCAGTAATGCATCAGCGCTCACCTCGCTATGTGCCGACCTTTCTCCTTCAGACTCTCACTTCTTTGAGGTAAGTGTCTATGATTTTTACGTGAACATACTACGATTCTTATATACTTATTTCGTCATCATCTACCAGCATACCGTTTTCCAAGCTACGTTAGGGTCAGCTGACAATCTAACCAGATGCAGCTGAATACCAGTATTTTACATGGAGCAACTGCCTCCATTTTATTTATCTGGTCATAGAGCCACACTGCTTGCAAGAATGTACACCTTTTCAAACCGAAGCGTTCATGAAAGTCATGTACGAAGCTCTCCTACGAAGTCTACATTATTAAGTCTATTAACCAACCAAGATATTTTAGATAACTTCAGGATTGCAGCCCAAGGTGCCCTCTTACCGTCCCGCGTTCGAGTGTATCTCATTAGTTCGACAAACAAGTGTACGACATGTCATTAGGTCGACAGGTCGTTAGGTTGACAGGCCGTTAGTTCGACAGGTCGTAAGGTCGACAAGAAATGTACCTACGTTAAACAAATATGACTTCTATGTAATACGGTGTTCGATACCGATGGGGCTACTATATTTATATATTTTTCCCAGGAATGTTAAAATTTGTAGATACCAGATGACTTTGTGTAGGTATAAACTCGTACGGTGAAAAATTCGCACTAGATTCCTTTCAATTGTCTATCTAATTAATTTTCTCGACTAGTAATTAGTCCAGTCTGAAATGACGCACCCCACTACCGCATTTGACGTACACGCGGCTTGTACGTAAAATGCGGTAGTGGGGCGCGGGGGCTGCACAATCTCTAACAACTAACTCCGAACTACAAATATATCTCAATGTTCTAGGTGTTATACATCGGCAAGGTCAGGATATCTCAGCGCAAGGTCCCGGAGTCCCTGATCGACGATGCTTTGAATAAGTTCGTTCTGCACGAGGCCGAGAAAGCAGTGAAACAACGAAGGCATAGCTTGCTGTCTTCTACTGGGGTGAGTAACAACAACAATTCAACAACAAACAAAAACAACAATATTATTTACTTATCTATATTTTTTTAATTTGTGACTGCTTTTTAACATTAGCTCGCTACATACACATGGGCTTGTACACTCTTGAAGAAAAAGATTTGGGTAAAATGGTGAGGTGTTGCATTTTTTATTTGAGACGTACCAGCCCCTGAAGTAGATTTTTTTTGAGGCGGGACAGAAACTGCCGTCTGCCGGCCCCCGCCAATCCTTTATGGGGGATACGCTAAGGTAGCCAGCAAAATTAAAATTTTCTCGAAAGCAAAAATGTTGGCAGCAACGTAAATTAATCTATCGATCGATAATGCGCCAATCCAACAGGGGCGCAAAAACTATTGTAAAAAAGAAAGAAATAGAAAGATTATAATTATGTGATGCGCGTCTCATTTATTGCAAAGTTGCTGTGTGCTGGGTGGCGCACTACTCTGCTACGCTTGTATTTGTCGCCCCCAACGAAGTTGGCGCCCGTGCCTCGGGCGCCAACTTCGTTTGTCTCCCTGTAGATCCGGGGTTGAGACGTAAAATTCCTAGTATTTGCAATTTCGAACAGTGTAAGGTAACTCGTATTAAACCTTCCTTATATCAGGAGCCTGTCAGTATTAAAAGCAGCAAACAGATTCCTGATAAATGGTAAAATATTTTTTAAATTAAAATGCCCATTCATTCTTCCTTTCAGACCTCAATTTACAGCGCTGACTCAAAAGAAAACCTCGAACAAGAAAATAATTCACCACCACCACAAGAACTTTTTAACAGCATTAGAAAGATCCTGACACCTAGTACAACGCCCCTAGAACCAGACAAGGGCAAAATTTGGGCCAGTGCAGAAACACTTAATGTCCAACCAAAACCAGACCCAAAGAAATTAGACGAAGAATTCGACATGTTCACTAAAGAACGAGCTGAAACGTTTACTAAAGAAATACAGGTTATTAGGAAACCCACTCCTACGCCATTAGAACCTAACGTTTTGATCCTAAACGTGCCTAAAAATAATCTAGACACAGTAAAGGAAGAAGATAAATCTGATATTTACTCTGTCATATCAGAAACCGCTTCGTCCATAACCGAATTTTGTCGGAAAACTAAAATTGAGGATGCCAAAATTGATTCGAAGACCCAAGATCCATTTTTAGATAACCAAAAAGCTCATGACGATAGTCCAGCCCCGATGAGTTTCCAAGAGATTACCAGAAAGCCGGTGGTAACTGACAGGAAGACTTTGAATGAAAACAAGCCGTTTTTGAGGGATCGGTCGGCTTCTATTGGGACTATTAATCTCAAGACGCCTATCGCTCAGCTGATTGGGGAACAGAATAGGACTATGCTTTTTCAGGTAAGATTTTTAACTAGTTTAATCTTACGTTTCTGTTGTAATAGATGGTAAACTGATCAGGGTCCCAAATGATGATCTTTTCATCACAGAAAGACCTATCCTTGTCTTATCATCGATTTTTTACTCTCGTCTTAAAATATTGCATATGATAATTTATTCTATTTTATAAGACCACACGATCGACGACGACATTGCTATACTTCAGTTTAAAAAGTATGGCTGCCGGTATAATTATTAGCACTTGAAACATACAAAAAAGACAAAAAAAAAATGTTGCGAAATTACTTAGTGTCTATAGGTAGCGCGGTAACTTCCGACAGCCTAATTTGAACTATTTTAGTAAATTCGCCACCTATTCTTCAGGTTGGTCGCGCAGAACTCCGTCTTATAAGTCCAGACAGAAAGCAGATCCTGCTCCACCGCGGGTTCAAGGACGTGGCCTCGTGCGTGCTCGGCAGACTGAACAAGGAGCACTTCGGGTTCGTGTGCCGAGAGACGAACGACACGTACGCTTGTTACGTGTTCAAGTGTGAGAGTGACTCTGTGGCGTTGGAGTTGATCAACGGTAAGTCTGCCATTGTACCCATCTTTGATACAATAAATTCTTCTTCAATAATGCAATAACAATGTTTCTTCTATTTTCAGTCACTCTATAGCCTAAGTTCTTTTGAATAAGAATATTTTTGTTTTCATCAAAATCATGGTCCATTATTGTAACAAAGGTCTTAACAATGAAATTTTTGTGTTGTTTTTATTGTTATATATATGTGAAAATAAAGTATACTAAGTCTTAATAGGAATTCTGACTGAGCGAAATCTATATGCTCACTCCAGTTCCTCTAAATGATGACAAAACTAGTAATTGACTAGAAACTATCAAAGTTCCTCCGATAACCAAAGTTCCTCATTGTGCAAAAGATTTTTTACAACCAAAAGTTTTATCACTCTAACAAAGCCGCCTTAAAGTACAAAGACTTCAGGCGCAAATATCTTCTGTATCACTATCCTCTTGAACACCCCACCGTCACCTATGTATCTTGTTACAGCCATCAAGCAAGCATTTGTAGCGCACGCCGAACTTCTAAAGAAGACCCGAGACAAGTCGCCAAACATGACATGCGAACACTGTCCCATGCTGTGGTACCATCGTCTCTGCCATGATATTGAAGGTACAACCATAATCTCTAATCATCTGCCCAAGCTTTTACCAACTATAATCAAACTCAAACTCAAAGCATTTATTTCAAATAAACCAATTACAGGCACTTTTGAATTGTCAAGGGGTCGGTCAGTCAGAAATATGAAGCTAGTCGCCCATTCCAAAGCGTAGTAGGTACCTATGGACAAGAACGGGCAAGAAACTCCACGGACACTCTTTTAAATAAAATAAAATGGTTACATCATTCAAGTTGAAGTTATTTATTTATTTATCATAAGCACAGTCACTTACAATTCAAATTAAATAGCATCTAAAATTAGCATTTCAGTAACCATGCAAATGACAGGTATGCATGACATTCAAATATGAAATTTAGAGACAAAGGAGAACAATATAAAGTGTGTCTAGTAGACACAAATCTACAACACTACAAAAACAAACTAATGTGAGCTAGATAGACGGGCGCTCATCACACTGTTTAAATAGGGAGCATCTGTATGAAACGAAAGTCATGGAGAAAATATCAATAGGGCAATCCGTCAAGTTCGACCTTTCATTATATTGCCTTGCCATACGTGTAAGGGGGCTATTAAATGTAGTATTCAAGGTGGCAGCTAAGAGATGACCAGTCCCTACTGACGGCGCCCGTTCACCATGGCACCATTCAGTTCAACCATTTTGAAGGGAGCTAAATGATCCAACACACGCGCCACCGCCAGCGAGACATTAGAGTGATGTCGGCCAGTAGGTAGTGGGGTCGGCTTTCAGTCTAAACGGATGCAGCTGAATACCAGTACTTTACATGGAGCGACTGCCTCTGACCTCCACAGTCCAGTTCCTGGGTAATACGATACGGTTGGCGGCTGGTTGTCAGATGTTCGAGCTTAGATGACTAACCCTCCCAACTGATGATACTCGTAAGGTCACCCAAATATTAGAGGTATCGTAGGTGTGTTGCCATTTCGCATACAACAGTTGTTGCAGTGTTAGTAATTAGGGTCAAGATTTTCACACATCTATATGATCTAAATACTATTAAACGATTGCAAAAACATTGTACCAATATATAGAGAAGGAGGTGTGGGAACGAGTCTGATGCCGAAAATATCGTTTTTAGAATATTTGTCCGTTTGTCTATTTGTATGGATGTACAGACGCCAGCATAACAACCTACTACAATCTGTCATATTTCTTCAATAGATTTTCAACTTTATCACTAAAGCATAAGGTTCAATTTTGATTGGGAAAATTTGGTAGTTTCGGGTAGGTTGACCTGCTGGCGTCTGTATGTTCCGGATTTTGATGAAGTTTGGCACACAGACAGTTTTATGACCTGGTTTAACACATAGGGTACTTTTAATCCCGGTAGTACGTCCCGTGGGATCTTTTCCGACATCCACGTCGCGGGCAAGAACTCGTTACAAAATATGTGTAGTATATGTATACTTAATAGTTTAGCCCAAAGAAGGACTAGACTCACAAGGCAGTCGATTGATCAAATAAATATTTCAGGTATGAACGACAAGAAGACACATGCATTCATCCTTCGTCGCATAGAACAGCTTCTTGATGAGGAGCAGGACCTCATCATCACCAAGTATCAGGGTGGCACCAATCATATGTATGAGGTGAGGTTTTAATACCCTGTCTTATCTTATAGAGGTATGAGGAACAGGGCGTAAAGTTCACTCATCCTCCATAGAAAAGGGAGAACCTTCCGACCAGACGGGTTTTGTGTCTGGTGGGCAACTGCCTGACGATTGATGTCGGGAAGTTATATAATATATGTGTGACTCTGCTTGCGCGATGCAGGATTTGTATGACGTCAGGTCTCTGATTCCTAGTTCGCATGTGGCGTTGCAGATGCCGCCACAATCTAAACTTATAACCGCTGTTGTCTCTTATTTAGTTAATCTGTTCTTCTTCTTGTAAAAATATTTGTTACCAAGCAAGATGGTAGTGGGACCTCGTATATTTTTAAGTTTCACTACTCTTGGAGGCTAATCTAATGTAAAGCAGCGAAATTAATTATTATATAATTGACACACTTCGTGAAATGGCCATGTTATAGCCATTTCATACAACTGCCAAAGAAAGACAGTTGTGATTTGAATATATGGACAAATTTAAGTAGCTAAATAATTAATCTAACTTTACCACAAATCCTTGTCAATATCTGTGGTTAGCTGTTGACAACCAATAACATGAAGTGCCACCATATTTTCAGAAAATTTGTTTTCTTAATCACTATAATTTTTATTGTAATACTTTGATAATTCAAAGTATTACAAAAAAATACTTTGAAGGTTAAGTAGTTTCCGAGATACAAGGTTTCACAGAACTGCCTTCGCGGAAACCCATAAATAACCACTTTGAAAACAAAATCCCGTGCACACGAAGACCACATCTGTTACCTCCCCGAATATTCTTGCTTGCAGCGCTCGGCCGCTATAGAAGTAGCGGCCGAGCGCTGCAATCGTAGTTGGTTATGTCTTTCCGCGATGGTAGATACGCATTCAGAAGCCACATTGTCGTTTTAGTAATAAATTGTGCACAAATAAATGAATCATTGCTGATACACAATCATCATCATGTTCCTGCCCTTGTGCCATGTTACGTGGGGTTGGTGCAACACTTTTTCGTCTTCCACTCTCCCCTGTCAACCTTCCCGCTATCATTCACTCCCTTCTCTTTCATTCCTCATTCCTTACACAGTCCATCCATCTTTTCTTTGGCCTCCCTCTCCTTCTTCATCCATCAACATTTATATTCATCACTCTTTTATTATCACATATTTTTCCTCCTCATCACATGCCCATACCAAACCAAACGATTTTGTCAACTTTTCTGTCACTTTCAAACTTCCCCACAAATGTATATTATTTATGCTGATACACTCACCACACACAAAAATTAAATGAAATGAAATTGTTTATTCTGTAAATAGGATATTGCAATCACTTTTACAAGTCATATTAAAAAAATATTTAAAAAAAAAAGAAGAAAATGCTAGATGTCACAGTCTCTTTTATTTAAAGTCCAGACATAATCTTGGTCAGGCCATATGAGGACCATGTAGATTAGTGTCTGAAATGGTCTTTTGAGGAAAGAACCACACAGATTTGAGTGGACCTGTCCAGTCAGTGCAAGCATTTGTCAGTAATCGTAGAGCTCAACTCAGAACTTAAGGAGCTCAACTCGACGAACAATACCAAAGAAAGGACATTTGGGTAGGTCGTATAAAGTACTCAAACTGCCAGACCATCATTTAAACTAACTGAGAAAGAAAAAATTAAAGAAAGAGGAAAAACAATAAAAATAAAATATCCACATAGTCCTCACATTCACAATCATTAAAACAATATAATACTTTAAAAAGTAATCATGTTATTTTGTATATAATTTACAACAATGTCAATATGTATATAAAAAACTGGTATTTTTAATGATTTACATAATAATTAAAATGTCAAATTTTATGGTTTTATCACAAAGCTTAGCAGAGCGAGCAGCTCAATCCCACGCTTTTTTATCTTCTAAATAATCACAACATCCTCCCTCAATCACACTCACCAACATCCTCCCTTGCATGGATTATTATTAAATTACTTTATTTCACTATTTTTATCTTTGTAAGTCAAGTTTTATGAGCAATATTGTAATATTATAATTATAATGTATGACATTTTTATTGGAATATTATATGCGAATCAGATCGTCTCCAGTACAACATAATAATGTAAAACTTTGTTGAGGGCCTGGTGACCTGACATACAGGTTTTGTAAAAAGCTTAGTTTAGGCACCAGTCTTCCACAAATTAATTATAAAATTGTGTCTGTAGACTATTTAATTACTTTCTCTGTAATTTGTGATAAGAAAATAAATTATTACAATTTCCTTTTTTCTATTACTCATACCGTATTATCTCGAATCCCGTGTATACCGCAGTTTCAATAACACTTTCCCTTCTGTCACAGACGAGTGAGCACAACGCATTCCTGATGATGTTGCTGAGAGCACACTGCGAGGCGAAGCAGACACGTCATGTTCACGACACCGCTGAGAATAGGTGAGCAGCACCCTTTCAAACACCTTTCAAACTTTGCTAATCCTTTTCATCATTATGTTCGAAAAATTCCGTCTGCTCGACAACGTAAATAATGACGCAATGATTTTTTTCAATTGTCAGTTTAAAAAGCATTTCCATTGTAAGTGTTTTACGCAATTTACCCACAGGAGTTGTACCTAATATAGCCACAGATGAATATAGATGGGCCACTCCGCATTATAGGTATGGCTACAAGTAGGTAAGCGGCGGGCTCGACTTGTCGAATTCAGTGGGCGTAAAGTAGTCAGAAGATATAAAAGTTACGCGATAGAAAGAGAGGCAACTTGTAGGTGAATATAACTGTTGGTAATTAGCGCTGTGCAACCTGAATTGCACTTTATTGTGTCGTAGTAAGAGTTGCTATTTAAATGATTTTGCGGAGTGACCCATCTGTCCATTTGAAAACATTTTAAAAACCATTTAATTTTAAAAGAGTAACCGTGGAGTTTCTTGCCGGCTCTTCTCCATAGGAAACGACCAATTGGAACCGTGCACCTAGCTTCTGACGTTTCATAAGTGCCCTTGTAGGTTTATGTGAAATAAAATATTTTGAATTTTGTACTTATCTGTGATATAGCTTCAAATACTGAGTTATAAGGACTGAACACTCTTAAATTCTGTAAAACAAAGTGATGCGATAATAACTTTACTAGTCTATAATATTAATATAATAAAGACATTGAGCGAATTTTGTGAGTTTGTGTATATGTGAAGTGTATTCTCCGGAACGAAAGCTCCTATTTGAAAAATTCTGTCACCATTTGAAAGGTACATTATTTCAGAAAGTCATAGGTTATTATGTAAATATAGGTATACAAAAATAAGTACTTAATAATACCAATGAAATACTATCTTGAATTCATGCAAGCCTAGTAATTTTTGTTAGGTTACTGCTCAGGGGCCTTATTATGAAGTATTAATGCCATCATTATTCCACGAAAAAAGGATGGTGCTAGCGGCCTTGTATAGCTCCGTCTCTCACTCACACTGGAATAATGGTGGCATTAATACGTCATAATACGACCCCTGAACTTTTGCACAATGTGTCGTGAACGGAATACCGTTTTCCTTCGTCTTTCGTTCGTAAATTGCACCTGTGCAAAGCCGGGGTGGGTCGCTAATATGAAATAACTTAGGTACCCCACTGTGAGAGTGTACTTACCTACATACATTAATTTATTCATTCATTCATTCATTCATAAAAAAAGTAATAATATGCAGTATAAAATCTAACCAGTCAGCATCATACTATTAATGAGGGTCTGAAATGACGTTCACTAGGTGGCAGCACTGAGATGTCAGGTCCGGGCACCTGTCAAAAGTGTCTGTCCTAGAGTGCGTTTCATCAATGTTGAGTCCACTGTTAAATTTAAAAAACGTACCTAATAGGTAGCGCCGTAGTGGCGTAGCGTATGCGTAATGGTCCTACAACAGTGGAGCCAATATTACAGCATAGGAACTATTTGATGAAACGCACTCTATACGTTCTTAAGTCGTAACTGAATGATGAACGAACGAATGAAACGAATGATGAACGTCATTATACAAACTGTTTTTTTTGATATCCCATAACTCTAGGGTATGATTGAGACCATATCAAAGAATCAACTGGAATATGAATTATGTTTCAATCAACCGTTTTTTTTTTTTCTATTTTTCATACAAAATAATTCGGCAAAGCCACGATTATTAACATAAAACACCCTTACGTGAAATATGACAACGTCGCATTTTCTTAGCTTATGAATAAATTCTCCAAACGCGTTACTTTTCAGATCCATTTGTTTATACTTTCATCAGATAGTTTTGGGACAGACCGTACCACATTTTACATACCAGTGTATAGAATAAAGTTTTTCTAACTGAACAGAAAGCTGTGCTGCTGGGGAGTTTGTTGCGCCACTTCTTCTTCCCAGCTAAAGCACTAGGAAGTGGTGAAGGGTGGGCGTTTTGTGGGACTGTCTTATGTAATTTTGACGTTCGAAAAGTGCTGATTCTCAGCCGTGTTGAATAAATGATTTTCATAAAGCTTCGGTTTTCTTCAGCCCATTTTCTTTACTGAACGTAACATTCATTATTTGTTATTAGTTAATTAAATGCTCTCTTTCTTTTCAGGTCTGAATTCCTGAACCAATACCTAGGTGGCAGCACTATCTTCTCAAAAGCCAGGCGCTCAATATCCAGCAGTTTTGATTTACTCAAACGGAAGACTAGCAGAGACGAGAGCTTCATTCCTCCTATGTTAAAGAAGGTGAGTTTTATTATAGAATTAGTAATTGAACAGAGATCACTATGAGACCGCCTCGTTGGTCAAGTGATCGCAAGCGCTACTGCTGCATATGATGTCTTGGATTTGATTCCTAGGTCAGGTAAAGTGGATTGGTGTGATCTGGAATTTCTCAGTAACCACCCGGAGTCAGGATATGTACCCGGTTGATGACAGTAGGCTCGCCCCCTATTACATGGGACTTAAACATAACTGGCGAAATCTGGGTGTACTATAGGTTCACCTCTGCCCAACCCTTCGGAGAAACAAAGCGTGATGTTATTTTATGTTAAAATTTCGCGCCGAAGTGAAACATAACAAAGCGTCGTTGGAAAAGCAATAATTAGTTTAAAATGATCGAATCTTGATTAATTACTTATTTCAGGAATCATCACCTCTGCCCACCCTTGTACCAATAGTACTGGACACATCGTCAGAGCATTCAGGCCAGGATCTCCTGTCTCCTGAGCACGCAAGAAGCAAGAGTCTGTCCCCTGCAGTATTGGATGGTAAGAAATTGAGCTTATATGGCTGCTTCATCATCATGCATCTACCTACTTAGCTTTTGCTCAACTACGTTGAAGTGGCCTTCCAGCCTTCCTTTTTTTCTTTTATTTTTTGCTAACTTTGTGGAAATCCTCGTGGATGTCCTCCGTCGTGGGGACTTAAGTCTTCCAGCTTTTCTAGCCTAACCTAACCGGAGCCAGCTGAATACCAGTATTTTACATGGAGCGACTGCCTATCTGAAGGAGTGCATGTCATTAGGATCTCCACAACCCAGTTACTGGGTGACACGGAGTTTTTGTCATTAGTTCGACAAATAAGGGTGCGACATGACGATGAAAAAAAAACCGTTTATAGGTAGTTAGTAAGTTTACTTTAAATCTATTACCTAATACTAATCTATCTGTAAAAGTCTGATAAAGTATGGTGTTCATTGCAGAAGTAACACCACCTCCTCGTTCGACCATGACGCCAACACCAGAAGAGAGCGAGGACATACAAGGAGAGGGCACTCCCGTCAACTCACCTATGATGGACATGTAAGTCATTAATACCTTATTAATACCTAACAGTTATCTCACGACTCACAGCCAAGCAAATTAAAAAACTTGAACAATTTTAACTTGACAACAAAATCTGCACTGTCAACATAGTGTACTTAGTTATGACTATAGACAGAACTCGTGTAGCCCATGAAACAAAAATTCGGGTGGTGTCGTGGAATATTCCTTTCGTTGTATATTATGTATTAATACAGAGCCATCTAGGTATGGTCTCAAGTTTAAAGTGTCAAAAGTTTTTGTTTTTAAATACAGAGCCATCTAGTATACGTTTTCAGCAAACTTTTGACACTTGAAACAGACTTTTTCGGGCATAAAATTTTTTCTTTACGAGACGATTTTAACCAGTTTACTTCTACCACAAACCGCGATAAAGATTTTCGTTCCAAAAAGGAATGTTTAATTGATGCTAGTATTAGAACCTAAGTTTGTAAGTTTTTAGTTTTATTGAAACCATGGATTTAAACCATAGTTATGATCCACATTAAAGAAAAAAAAATGGGTATCTCCACGCTAAACACATTGCGGCAAAAAATCCATATTTTTTCATATTTTATAAACCTTAAATAAATAACATTATTTGAATTAAATCGTTTGTCTCATCAGTTTCCTGAAAGTAAGCGACAGTCGCCCCGCGCAAGTGGAAGCCGGCAGCGAGAACGAAGCCACTTGGAGACAAGCCATCTACGAGAAAATCGTACAGCCTGAGGTGCAGGTTGAAGGTAATGTATTTATTTCAATCAATATGGGCAATACTCATTAGAAAAAGATATACTTTGTGTAAAAGTGAAAGAGTGCGTATCTTACTCTTCAAGCTGTGTGCTAGTAGCACGATTTTGTACTTGTTCGAGGCATACCATACCCCAGGTTCACTTCTGTACGTTTAGCACGGCAAAATTACCAGTAGAGGATTTGACCCATCTCAAATAGCTCCTGTGGTAGTAAAAATGAGACAGTCAGCTAATTACTCAGGCGTATGACTCAGGATGACTTGTTCA
Organism: Xanthia icteritia; assembly: GCA_949128155.2. Taxonomy (NCBI): domain Eukaryota; kingdom Metazoa; phylum Arthropoda; class Insecta; order Lepidoptera; family Noctuidae; genus Xanthia; species Xanthia icteritia. The sequence goes on along the minus strand of OX421959.2, from coordinate 5,781,216 downwards.
ACATTCCCAGAATTTAACTTTTCCATTCAATTTCAGGAGAACTAACATCGCTGCGCAAGTCATCAGGTCCTAAAGCTAAGAGAACCAGAGAAGAACTGCGTCAACTGTGGAAGATGGCTATAGACCAGACCATTCTGCTGTTCAGGATGGAGAAGGAAAATGCTAGACTTAGAGGTAAGCTATATATGAGGTCATGAATACTGACCGACTGCTTTGTTAGCATAGTCGTTGCAAGACCGACTGCCAAACTTAGTTCGATTTTGACGTTGGACAAAGCGCTATTGGGTTTTGTCTTTTGCATTTTTATTTTATTGTTTATTTTTATTCAAGAGTATCAAAAAACAGCTACAATATGAAACTTAGAAACAAGAAATACACAAAACATATAGACAATATTGCAGCCCACAACGCTGTTTACAGATTAACGATAGGATACAATAGAGAGAAAAAAATCGCTAGGGTTACAAATACAATTTCTGCCGGCACGATTGGCGCAGTGGTTAAGCGATTGACTGCTGCGCTGCGAGTCGCGGGTTCGATTCCCGCACGGAACAAATATTTGTATGACCTACAAGTAGTTGTTCCGGGTCTGGCTGTTTGTGTATGTGAGTTTAAATGTTTGTAAACGCACCCACGACACAGGAGAAATTCCTAGTGTGGGGCAACGTTTAAAAAAAAAAAAAAAAAAAAAAAAAAAAAAAAAAATATACATATATTTTTTACTAACTTGTTAAATTAACTTTCATGCTTAAGATGTATATATAATACACAATGTAATGAATATGTAATTTATTATATATGTATATAATACTCAAGATATGGCACAAAAAAGAAAAATACAGAATAACAGAATTCCTGCCCGGTTAGGTTAGGTAACAGGGGGCGAGCCTATTGCCATCAACCAGACACAAATCCAGACTCCAAGCTGCTAGCGAGAAACTCCAGAGCGAAAAAAAAACAATTATGATATGTGTGTTATATATAAGTTATTTTACTTCCAGAAAGCGAAGAATCCTCAGCGGTCCGAAGAATAAAACTAGAATACAATGAACTGGGGATTTGTGACGCCGGTGTGAGTCTAATGTGGGACTCCTTACTGTCTCGAGACTCCTCACACGCCATGGCGAAGGTCGACAGGCACATGCTGACACAGGCTGTGATACAAGGTAACACTAGTAATCCTTACCTAAAAATAACTTAGACTTGGACCTAAGATAGAGCTTTGGGAACCACTATTTGAATTGTTAATATTACTATTATTCGACATAAAACTTTTTTGTAAAAAGATGTTTTCTTTTTTGATAATTAGAAGGTTTGATAAAAAGATCATCACACTTTTACACTTAGCTTGAAATAGCGTTCAGTTATACTATGTTTGTTCTATCAGTATAAAAGGCTTTTATTGAGTCAAATAGATACACATTGTACATACACATGGCTACATATTATCAAGCTATAAACTTCCCGTATAAGCTGATCTCACATGGTATAGGAATTCCGTACAAAGATAAGTTTATACTGGGAATGTATACCTTCATATGTAGTCGTGTGTACGCTGCCCTAAATAATTTTAACAGCCCAAAAGTCATTCATGCACCACCACCCCGATGTCACCCCAATTTCTGCTGAACAGCGTAAATAAAGCATCGAATATTGTTGAATTGTCAAAATTAGTGGCATTTGGATTGTGAGTGCGGTACGCCATGATCTCGCAGTTTTCCAAGCATAAAAAATATTGAAATACTGGGTACCACTACCTCAAGAACTATCTCGGAGTCATACAGGGGCGTGATCTCGTAAATGATGAGGTAACCAACGAAGACAAATCACATATTTGCGACGTCCCTCGCGGTGCCATTCGCGCGATTATTTTAATTAGGTATAACTCCGCTCCCCAGGCGTGCCGCGCATGTCCCGCGGCGGCGTGTGGTACTTCCTGGCGGAGCAGGCGTGCCTGCGCTCGGCGCCGCCCGACACCGCCACGTGTCCGCTGTACCACACGCCCTACACCGCGCTGCTGGGAGGACTCACCAAGCACCAGCATGCTATACTTATTGATTTAGGTAAGTTTGTAAGACGAAAAATATAGTCGTTCATACTAAAATCAATTCAACAATTATAGCCTAGTGGTGTGACCGTCGGACTGCCAAGTCATAGGTCTCGTGTTCAAACCCACGGCACCTCTGACTTTTCGGATTCATGTGCGTATTGTATAATTGTCATTTTCATTCAGGTCGCACATTCCCGAAACACTCGTACTTTGCATCAGCGCTGGGCCCCGGTCAGCTGGCTCTATACAACCTACTGAAGGCTTACTCTCTGCTGGACCCTGATGTCGGTTATTGCCAGGGCCTGAGTTTTGTGGCTGGAGTGCTATTACTGCATGTAAGTATATTAAACAATTACATCATGCATTTTTTTACCTGAAGCATTTAGTGCATAGTAGACCCAAATTTCGCCAGTTATAGATTCAAAGGCAAACCTAACACTCTTGGCTGCTACTGAGAAATTTCTGAAAGAGAAAACATAATAATAATAATTTAACAAAAAAAAATGGTGTGTCAGCTCCGACGCACGACTTGAGTTTACTCCTTAATACGATTGTCTTTGAATATGCAATGGGTCGCAAAAAGGTAAATAAAGGCATCACAAAAAAACTCCGTCACCCACCTTAATATTACTCATATGAAACAATAATCCTACTATATAAGGTCCCATTAAAATAGATGGATAAACTTTTAGAAATCATTCAGTCCACCAAAATAAGGACAATGGTAAAAAAATAATAAGAAAAACGCAGTAGATACTTACAAGAAAAATTAATCAGCTAACGAAAATACACTAAAAATGTTGGTTACCCAATGCCATTTATTATTTTAGGTCAAAATAAAATCACTTTAATCAGTGTTTTTTTTTTGCTTGGATATCTTTGGTTAGACGTACTGAACGCTGTGTTACAATTTGTCCATCTATTTTAATACGACCTTGTATATATTTATATATATATCCTACTAATATTATAAATGTGAAAGTTTGTGTGTGTGTGTTTGATACTGAATCACGCAAAAACGGCTAAACGGATTTAAATGAAATTTGGCACACAGATAGTTTATAACCTGGATTAACACATAGGATACTTTTTATCGCGGTAATAAGTTCCCGTGAGATAATTTCCGACCTCCACGCGAGCGAATTCCCGGGCGAAAGCTAGTTAGATCATAATTTAGACTTGTCTTAAAAAAATATAAAACAAAAACCCTACCCCCTCCCCCCCACCCTAATTTAACTGCAATGAAAAAATAATTAGATCATTATTCCCTCGCCTCGTCTTTGCCTCGCCAAATATGTAATATGTTTTTTTCAAGGCAAGTTTTAGTACGTACGAGAACAGAGTCTATAACAATACACGAATATTCCTAGTTTCAGCTCTTTAACGTTAAAATGACTATTGGTTATAGATGGAAGAGGCAGAAGCATTCATACTGCTTCGTCACCTAATGTTCAGAAGAGGTCTTCGGAAGCAGTACCTCCCAGACATGAGCGCTCTACAAGTTCAGGTAACTATAATAACTAAAAGCCTATAAATTGCCGAGATTTTTTTTTCCAAATCATTGAAAACCGAAACATGGTTCAAAACTTACAAGTAAACAAGTAGTAACTTATTTAAAACAGGGTCCATAATTGTTACAATTTATTTATTCCTACCACCTGTATGTGTACATTATGGATAGCAATAAAAATAAATTGAAATAATTTGAAGTAAGTACAAACATACTATTTTGTGATATTCGTTTTTCAATTTCCATTTCCTATTTTGTTAATGCCAAGTACCCAATTTGTAAGCGTCATGAATGTGGTGCTAACATGTTCGTTTCTTTTCTCAATGGCACATGATAACGTTTTTCTTGTGAAATCACAAGAAAAATAAATAAGCATTAGCCAGAATCATTTATGTATTTATTCTTTAAGCACACAAATTTATCGAGGAGAGGGACTTAATGCCTAAGGCTGCTTGCATAAATATATAGGTTTTCCAATCCCGATTTGTCGGCATAGGGCTGTACTGATAGGCACATATCAACCCACGACTGCCCAGTATGAAAAAGTGTAGTCAGTACCGACAATTTGCAACACAGTTGCAATCTTTATGCAGCATCCTTAAGCGTTTTATACCAGTTGAACTTTGAGGATGTGTAAAACTTCTAGGTAATAAGAGTACCAATCTAATAAACTATGACCTCTCCCAGCTGTACCAGCTGTCGCGCCTGCTCCGCGACCACGAGCCGGAGCTGCACGCCAAGCTGGAGGCGCTGGACATCTCGCCCGCGCTCTACGCCGCGCCCTGGATGCTCACCCTGTTCACGAGCCAGTTCCCGCTGGGCTTCGTCGTCAGGGTGTTCGGTAAGTTAATACAAACTCAATGTCATAGATACGTGTTACAGTTCAAATTCCATTGCAACCGAGCATTGCATTGCATTGCAAGTAGGTACTTTAATTAAAAGTGCCGTGATTTCCTTTAATTTAAATACATGCGAGATCTACATATAATTATAACAAAGATGTGAATGTTTTTAGTTGTTAAGCCTTTATATATGACGGAGAAGGCAAATCTCTCGTTATTATCAGCCATATATTAATGGGCGTATTATGGGTAGTGTTGGTTATTGCGCAATAGAAAAACCTTTTGCAGTTCAGATCAAATTAATCACACTAGCAATACACACACCGTAGGTACAGGACGCAACAATACGGATCGCGCGACAGTTTTTAAACGTGTTCACTGCTTGACCGCTACCGACAAACTCTGCTTAACCATGGGCGAGCTTTATGTTGTAGATACCGCTGACGGCGACGTCGGCGCTGACTACCCGATTAGTCAAATTAGTGACACGTATTTTCAACATATAAATACAAATAAATAAATCTTCAGAATATTTTTTCATTTGAATGGTCACTTGAAAATTTTGTATTGGTGATTGCTAGCGTGTCAAATTGTAGCATTCATCAGTCGAATCAAAAATGCAAGTTTCACTCCCGCATTTGTATTTCTGTAGAATAACTTTCGCACTAAACGTGTTCCGCGTAAACGTCCTACTACCACCAAAACCGACTCCTAACAGACATTATCTTCTCTTTCCAGACCTGATCTTCCTCGAATCCCTAGACATCGTATTCTCGGTCTCTCTCGCCCTGCTGTCTGCGCACAAGGATGGACTGATGCTGTGCGAGAGCTGTGAAGAGGCTGCGGAGTATCTCAAGCACAAACTGCCTGACATGAACCGGGGGTTCTATGAGAAGGTTATGAAGAAGGTACGTTGTAGTTCATACTGTTTTGCCGTCTTATCTTTTGTCGTCAAACTTTGTTATAGTCGCCGGCGCGTAACTTGGCAAGAATCGTAGATGAGCAGGATTCGTTTTCGCTTGTTTTTCTTAACAGACATGTTCTAAAATAAATTATGGCAATAACCATAGAATAATGACATTCAATAAAAGTGTCCGTTTTTTTGTTTCGCAAACTTACTCCCAATACGCCAAAACCTTGCCAAGTTACGTGCCAGCGACTATACATCGAAAAAAGCATTATTGGGTTCACTATTAGGAAATTCTTAATTACAGCCAGGAGTTTCGTATTTGTAATAGCAGGCGATAGCCTTTCTGCTATTATGGAGTATATGGCAATAGCGTAGCCCTTTTAATGACATTAGTCACCCTTTAGTTGGCGTTACTTGGTTGTAATGTATTTCTTCCTGCAATAGGAATAAAGCCTGGGTCAAAAAATAAATACTATTTAGTTCGTCAGTCAGATAAACAAAAAATATTAGACTCGTATTTTTTGCTTAATCACATCTATAAAAAAATACTTAGATAAAACGCATTAAAGTTGGGGAGTGGGGGTCGCTACGTCACAAGTAAGTATAAAATCTACTCGTACATACTAGTGACGTCATGGCACATTTTAACTCAATGTATTGCTTTTGATAACGTAAAAAAAGACAAGATACGTGTACGTAATTTTTTTATAATCTACATGAGGGACAAAAAAATATTTTTGTCCTCATCCCTATTGTATTGGAACGCATGACATGCATGAATCCTGACTAATATTATAAATGCAAAAGTGAGTTTTTTTTTTGTTTTTTACGCTTTCACGCTGAAACAACTCAACTATTTAGTTGAAATTTGGCACATGCGTAGACCATGCCCTGGATTAGAACCATGAGGAACAGGGTGTAAAGTTCACTCATCCTCTATAGAAAAGGGAGGATCCTCCGACTAGACGGGTGTCCTGTCTGGCGGGCAACTGCCCAAAAATGTATGTCAGAAAGTTGTATGTAAATGTCGATCGCGCGGTAAACTATTTGCGCGATGCAGGATTTTTGTGTGACGTCAGGTCTTTGATGCGTAGTTCGCATGTGGCGATGTAGATACCGCCACTATTTTGATCCCGATATTACCACAGGATCGAGACTTATGTGGGTGAAACCGCGGGGCGCACCCCGCGGTTTCACCCGCATAAGCCTCGATCCTAGTTCTTAGATAGGTAGGAAATACGGACTGGTTTCCGTAACTCCACGTCAAAGCGCGTATTTTGCTTACGGGTGGGAAAAATCGGTTATTCAATCCACCCCAGCTCCTCAAAGAAGGCCATCAACGCCTTGGTGTTACTGGCAATCTCGCGTAGGGTACCTGGGTTACCGAAGTGCTTTGCCCTGTAAGTGGCGACCACCGGGCAGCTTAACAGCACGTGAGCTGCTGTCTCGTCGTCCTCCATGCAGGCTCTGCAGAGCGGACTGTCTGTGACTTCTATGACAAAGAGGTGTTTATTAAATGACCCATTGCCAGTTATAACTGCTGTAACCGTACGCAGCTGCTGTTTAGTTAATCGAAGAACTTGATCCTAGTTCTTTACAACCATACAACTTTAATTCCCAGGTTCTATCGCTAGACATTAACCGTCAGCTGTGCGACTACGCCGTGGAGTACGCCGTACTACGCGAGGAGATGCCGCGCGTTGCGGCCCTCACTGAAGATAACAAGCAGCTGGTTGAGGATAAGAATAGGATGGGAGAGGAACTTGATGTAAGTTTGATAGTTAACCTTACTGAACGTAGATTAAAATAGGAATGGCTTGTCCACTCTAAAATGACGCGCTCCATTACTGCATTTTCGCACACGATAATGCGGTAATGCGGTAGTGGGGCGCGTTATTTCAGAGTGGACAAGCTGTGCCGTACTTATTTTGAATTATGCTTAGTAGCTTTTGAACAACACGCAAGATCTAATAATATATTTAATTTATTTGTGGAAACATGAATAGAGGTATATTTACGTACAATCACTCATACAAAGCTAAAGTTATCTCAATTAGAATGCAATGGGATCCTTTTAGGGATGAATATGTTTAAACGTAATGGGACTTGGGGCTGTCGGGATTAGTCCCGCATGATGCACGCGGGATCCCGGGACCAACCCTGAAATATCGAAAAAATATCTGTTATTTCACAAAAGTACTTAAGCCAAAACTATAATCTTCAAGCTATCAATGAAACTATTGTATGGCCTTGACAAAACACTCATCTAGGTTTGAATCTGAGCCTTCTCCTAACTATGTACTCACGGTTGGCGGAGTGGTTAAGCGATTGACTGCTGCACTGCTTGTTGCGGGTCCGATTCCCGCTCGTAACAAATATTTGTATGACCTACAAGTAGTTGTTCCCGGTCTGGATGTTTGTGTATGTGAGTTTAAATCTTTGTAAACGCACCCACAATATAGGAGAAATTCCTAGTGTGGGGCAACGTTTTTAAAATAAAGAATAATATATAACACGTTTATGTAAGTGTATTATGTCAGTAAGTTAACCGTAGTACATGGGTGGACCGGGGGGGGGGGGTGGGAGCTGCCCCCTGGATGTCGTATACCTACCTACAGTTCGCGTCAAATAACTTTGCCGCTCTAAAGTAGGCTATAAATGACTGCGATCTTACCTATCTTACCTAAAAAACAGTGGCGCGCATGCGCAACCTAACTTCAGAGCGACTTTATTTGACGCAAACTGTCCTGTTGTCGATAAAAGTTATGTTAGTCACGTTTACAATTACAATATATTACCCATAAATTTTAGAAAAAACCCGCACGGCGATGACAGTCTTGTTGTACCATACAAAATACGCGAACGCAGCAAGCAAGCACATAGTTTATCTATTTTCTACCTATAACTGAGGATATCCTGCAGGTGTTTCCCTTACACAGTACATACACCTACCACATGTTTCGTGTAGTGTTTAGGATAAAACATGAATTTCTTTATTTAAAAGAGGTTTTTCCCTAGGTCAAAACCTAGGTACGCCCATACCGTAGTGCCTTTGGTATCGGTTGCCAACAATGATGGAAACCTTTTTATTTCACATACTGACTTGATTATGATACGCAATAATATTAACCCCAACCATCTCCCATTACAGGAAGCAATGGACGCAATAACAAACTATGAGAAGAACCAAACTAGACTAGAAACGTTGAACAAATCCTTAGAACAACAACTAACATTACTCAGCCGATACATCTCTGCCCACCACAAACAAGACATACCGATAGAAATAAAGAAAATAGTCCAGAACCACTCTAAGAAACTGTCCTTTAAAATATTCTCCACGAAATTCTCTAACGACGAGCAACGAGAAGATGACCCGAGGAAGAACTTCAAAACTGGTCTCAGTTCTCCGAATCTATTCGCGAAAATTCGGGAGGACTCCCCGAGAGATATCGAGCACGAAAGAAGGCAGTTTATGATGAAGAAATCTCAGTCAGTACATTCTGGATTAATAGCGAATATGAAGAATACTCAACTAAAGGCATTGGAAGAGAAAAACGAGAATCATAAAACAGAAAACATTACAGATACATTAAAGGAACTCGGGAAGAAAAACTCGGGATTTTTCGCGAGCACCCAGGAGCAAATCCGCCAAGAAAGACTATTCGAGCATCAACTGAAGAACAATTTCGACGAAAATTTGCGCAGATTAGACGAAAAACTAAACGAAAAGCTAAATCCGACATCCTACATAGATGATCTAAGTATCTTTCAAAGTCGGAAAAGCATGTCTTTGAATTTACAGCCGTCAAAAGACGGAAAAGTGAACGACAGTGGTTTTGTTACCCCGCTCAGCCCTGACGAGACGAAAAACGACTCGTGTTCGACTATTTCTCATCCGCTGAGCGACGTAGATGTCGATATTAAGTTCGATGGACAATCGACTAAATTAAAACAGATAAGACCTATTAAACATGTAAATGATAAATCGTAGTACTTGCCCTATGTTCTATTTTGTTCGTTTTATAATGATTGGTGTGTCACTTGCTTATTTTAGAGCTGAAGTAGAATGTTCCGATAATACGGCAGAATTTTCATACGATACTTATCTATTACGGCATTTTGGTTGCGTTGCTTTTGAGAAGTCCGTCATAAATGAACAGGACTAAAGTCGATATTGCTTTAACGTTGTAGTTACGCTACGCAAAAGCTTGCTTTTGTAAGTGTCATAGAATATTGAATATGTGTAGAAGCAAAATTGCGCAGACTGTGGACAATACTAGTATTCATGTAAACTTCGAGTGGGTTTATGTGAACAGATGCAATGGGAGAGGATCGAACTCATGATCTCTGGCTCTCGGCTACTAGTTCAAAGCTTACCTAAGCGATGAAGAGTCTTGCGATGAAGCAATACATCGGCATCGTGAGGCAATTGACTAAATTTCCACACGATGTACGAAATCTGACTAAATTTCCACACGATGTAGGAAATCTGGCTAGATTTCCTCACAATGTTTACGATTTATGAAGGTTATACGACTTTATAACATAATATCATGACTGTATTCCCCGAAAGGTTAGGCAGAGGTGTACAACTATAGTGCACGCACATTTCACCAGTTATGTTTAAGTCCCATGGCAAGCCAGGCAGCAAGGGGCAAGCCTATTGCCATCAACCGGGCACAAATCATGACTCCGGGCTACTACTGAGAAGTTCCTCTGATGGAAAAACCTAAAAAAACTTCGCCCGACCCGGGAATCGAACCCAGGATGCCATGCTCACTAGACCAATGAGGCAGACTTTATAGCAGTCAGAATTCGTAAACAGCGTGTAAGCAAGCGTTGATCAATGCCACAAAAGACCTTCTTCCTACAAATACGCTGGAATATTTTGCTTCTACACGAATTTAGTATTCTTGCAATGTATATGAGCAACTTGGAAGTAGCGCTCGCCGGGTGCTGCCGCGGCACCGCTCGCTCCGCTCGCTCGGCTCGCGCGCGTTGATAACAGTTCCAACCTAACCTAACCCACTTCACCCGGTTCACAATTTTTCGACAGTTTATAATCTTACGGTGATATATACATGTTAAAATATGTATATTGTATGTATTATGAAGTATTTAATATTTAGATGCCTTTTTGTCGATAAATATAATGTTAAGCATTATCCGCATCAGGGCACAAGATGCAGAATATCTATCGGAAACACAGGTAATACTGAAAGATGTGTCGACACACTGTACTCATAGATGTTCGGAAAAGTATCAGCGGTGAAATCACCCCCCATGCAGGTGATTAAATCACCACCCTTCAAAAGGACAATCATGGAATTAATAATAGAAGGGAAATTTCTCATTCATTTCACTGTAATTCTTAACCCCTAATTGAAGTGTAAGTAATAATAAAAACTGCTGTGCTATACATATGTGCAATTCATACGCAGTCAAAATTTTGTATGGAAAAGCAGATTTTTTTAAATAACATTTTTTTTTTAACTCTGACGGGCTTAAGACTATAATACCTCAAATTGCTTAGCACGATCCTCTTTTTTTTATATGAAAAATACTGCAGCATTAATTTTAAAATAAATATATGGTAAAGCTGAGAATTAATTTTAAGGGGCCTGCGAAGCCTGTGTAGTTCATACAAACGTAATATCAAAGTAATTTGTAAATCAAACATATTCTTAAGGTAGTGTGTATTTATTCCGACTGGATTACAGAATATCTAGGCTCCGAAATATATATATATTGAATGGACACTGATATAAAGACATGATATGAGGAATTTCAAATTTCTATAGAAAACTTATTTTTCTCATAACATCTTTAAATCAGTGTCCATTCAAAATATATATTTGGGAGACTATATATTCTGTAATCCAATCGGAATAATTACACACTAACCTTAAGAATATGTTTGATTTACAAATTATTTTGGTATTACGTTTGTATGAACTACGCATGCTCCGCCGGCCACTAAGTACTATCCTATGTTTGACGATAACACGATTACATAATAAATCCAAAGTTACCACCAAACCGAACAATAAACCGCTGGTATTAAACAAATACTTCAAATAAGATCATGAAACTTTGTATAAGTGAACGAAATTTAAGCAGATACAATTTTTTTTTAATTACTACTACTACTACTTGCCTTCTCCCTGCCACTCAGTCCGCAAGCAGTATCGTGCGAACAAGATAAAGAGTGAATTTGAGCTGAGGTAATATGGACTCTTAAGGACATGTCTGCCAAAAGTTGTGAAATATTACATTTTGTGCCTTAGTGCTGACGAGGCTTTAGATAAGCGAATCGTTGCCTATAGTTGCATATTATAATATGGTTGACAGTATTTGAAAAATCATCCTTGGTATTTGAAAGTCTGAATGAGTTGTCGAGTCTTATATTCTACTACCGGATCTGACAGATGTTGTCCTGCCCAAACAGCGCAACCTACCGGGTCTTATTGTGAATCTAAACCATCCAGGGCACACGCTCAAACATACACAAAAAAAAAACATCAAAATCAGTCGAGCCGTTTAGGAGAAGCTCAGTGACATACACACGTACAGAAAAATTGAATATATAAACATGAACAAAAGGATGGATAGTTTTTGTTATTTCGATTAGGTAATTCATTATTTGACGGCCGATTTACGCCCGGTTTCTGGAACGAAAATCAACACAAAAATTACCTTACAATTTGTGAAGCGCCCTTTACGAAGTACGCCCGAACTTTGACACGTCGATAATTTTCGTTCCAGAAACCGGGTGAAGTGACCAGAGACTTGAACTGGTTTCCAGAAACCGGGGCCTAGTGACATTATAACGTAAATTAAGTGACTTATGAATAAATGCGTACATTATATACAGAGGGTCTTGTGTTCATAGAATAGGATATATTATACGTTATTTACTTTATGGGATAAGTAGGAAAAACCTCGTGTTAATAAGATTAGCCAGTCAGCAAGGTGGTAGCGTGCCGGGTTGGATCTAGTATCGTTTGGCAGTTGTATTGGGGTAAAAGGGGTGAAAACTGGTAGGAATCGAGTCCCCGATTATAATAGTACTAACCACTTATAGTAAAAGGTAATGCGTATTTTTCGAGAAATTAATAAATAAAAAAAAAATCTAACCTCAAATCAGAAAATAAATGTAAGTGACCGTGACGCTAACGTTTGACAGTTCTCACTCATCGAATGTACAAAACGCCTACTACTACTGTTATTAGGAGAACTTGAGATGCAAGAGCAAGCGGAGCGAGCTTGGGACTTGGGGCACCCCGAGTCGAGGCCTCAAGCCCCGAGCTCGCTCGAACAATTCGCCGTATAATTGATTGGAACCGCCACGTGATCTTCCCCACCCTTAATACTCCCACTATTCCACAAATCCCGAAAGAAACTTTTGCGATTTTTTTCTCGGCATCTATAGTTTTGCGCACTTTAGGGTTTTCAAATATACACTAAAAAGGGTCTATTCTATCCAAAGAAAAATATCTACTATAAAAAGCGACGGGTTATTATAAAGTTCTGTATTTATTATTATTTTTATTTATATCCGCACCGAACTAACCCCGCCAATTTTGTAACGTATTAACTGTCAAGCGCCGCGGTTTGACATTAACGCGCGTTCCATTACACTTTCAAAAACAATGTTTTGAATGATTTAGTTGATTAGTTGACGAGTATATCAGTCATCAGGCCATAGAGTGAGCAGCGTGAGTCACCTGATTCACTAGACCATTTCGTCAAGCCCCACTGACTCACCGGTGAGTCAGCGGGGCTTGACGGTTGGGGCGCTATGCGCCTCTCAGGAGATACGCGGGGGACAGGTTAAAGTGTTTTGAGGTTAGGTTACAATAATTTGTTTTTCTCAAAAACGGTGCGTTACCTTTTCATGGGAGAGGTGCCAGGGTAGAGGGGGCACCCCCACCCTACCCTCACGTATGTGTGGCTCGGCTTCGCCTCGGCCTTCAATTTCACGTTGGTCCGTCAATGCCCCGGATACAAGCCACGACAGTAATGTAATTCTTAGAATATCCGAAAAAGTAAAAAAACGTAATAAATAGTATACTTAGTTAAATAATAGTATTATAATATTAGGCCCTCTAATAGCCTTGCTTATGTATCACAGCTTCCATTTTAAACTCCGATAAATTAAGTTAATAAATAAATAAATGTTAAATATAAAATAAAAGATATTTATTGCACAATATATTTAATATTTTTACTGTTTGTGGACACTATAAATGTGTGAGTTAAGAGTAGGAAAATTATATTTTACTTTTAATTTCTATTGCTAGTTTCTTGTAGATATTTGCGTTAATTATTTTGTAACATTTTTTTTTTTTATTGTTAGTGTAAGTTGCGGTCATATTAAAGGGTGTGATAAAGACTATCAAACTGAATACTTTTTTCCATGGAACCAACGTCGTAATCGCAAATAAATAATCTATCGCCCATACATTTGTTTCGAGTAAATATCAAAGTTTTTAGTACAGTTGATAATTTATTCGGGATGTTGGTCCAATGGAGAATGTTGTTCAGTTGGATACCAAACTCTTAAAATAATATGAACATACCTTACTGATCAATGCTGTATATTGATGCAAACAACATAGCTAATTCTAAGCCAACAACAAAAAAGGCCAATTTTTTTGGAAAAGTATTTGTGTTATTTTATTGTTTTATAAACTTTTTCTATTTCAGCATATTATTTTTATATCTTTTAGGGACTATTTTACTTATATCTCTGCTTCTTTAATAGTTTACAAGAAAAGAAACGTTACGACCATTTTTTTATTAATTTACATCCACAAATCAAGCGGAAGGTTTTTTTTATAAAATAAAATGAACAACAAAAATATGTATTACGAAATATAAATTGCTCAAAATTGTTTATTTTTTATTTAATTATAAGTATTTTATTACGTAAGAACACTGTGAAACGATCGTTTGGCTTAAATATAGTGAAATATTGTGATTTATTATATAAATATTAAAATATAAATAAATTAATAGTTGATTAAACAGACTTTTTTATTTCTCTTAGAGTTTGAACACGAATGATAGTACCTAACAAACATGCAGGGGTTCACCTGATGGTTAGTGTTGTAATACGGAAGGTAAAGATAGTACCATCCATGAGACGGGCCCCACTCCGCGATCACCGTACTGTTTAGACCTTCAACGCACTACCAGCCAGCCGCAATGCGGCACGCCGCACTCCGGCTAGCCGCATCGTCTCGGTTGAAAAATTGCGGTCCGCCGCAATATTCAGTGCTTCTTGAAATATTGCAGAAGATGGCCGATATTAGAGATGATGAGTGCTCTTTCGGTAGCTTGCTTGCTCACTTTAGCCCCCGTCATCCCCTTCGAACCTAACCTGATTGGGTCGGGGTGCACGAAGTTGGCCGCGAAAGTTGACCACCCTGCTGGCAACTGAGGCGCCCCGTGCGGCCAGCCGTACTGTGCGTAGAGGGGATGCGGCACACCGCAATATTCAACTAGCACGGTGCACCGCAGTCTCGAGTTAACCGGAGCGGTTGACGGCCGGCAAGTCAGGGCGTTGGAATTATACGATTTCGTATAAAATAGACATCCGGTGTAAAAATGTTTATATCCAATTGCATTGCATTTTTATACCCAAACCTGGCAAAACCGACTACACGCAACCCAAGGCTTATAGGCCCATAAGCCTCACATCCTTCCTACTGAAAACCCTTGAGAGACTCTGTGACAGGCACATCCGAGACGGACCTCTCCGGGTAAAACCACTACACAAACAACAGCATGCGTACTCCACAGGCAAATCAACGGAATCAGCACTCCACAGCGTGGTTTCCAAAATTGAATGTGCAGTGGATCACAAGTGCTCGGCACTGGCTGCCTTCATTGACATCGAGGGCGCCTTTGACAAAACCACATTCAACAGCATAAACACGGCCCTCGACAGACACAGCATAGACTCGACACTGAGTGGCTGGATCACCAACATGCTCAAACTAAGGGCTGTACAAGTCACAGTAAATGACACTACGAGAGCCATCGTTGCGAAGGGATGCCCGCAAGGGGGAGTCCTCTCGCCTCTCCTATGGAACCTGGTAGTAGACAGCCTCATCAAAACACTCAACGACAAAGGTTATTTCACCGCAGGCTACGCTGACGACATAACCATAATAATCAACGGGACCCATGAAAACA
The DNA here is from genome assembly GCA_949128155.2 of Xanthia icteritia. NCBI lineage: Eukaryota > Metazoa > Arthropoda > Insecta > Lepidoptera > Noctuidae > Xanthia > Xanthia icteritia. The sequence goes on along the minus strand of OX421959.2, from coordinate 5,765,698 downwards.
CTCTATGCAACCTCATGCGTCATGCCCTGAAAATAGTAGAGGAATGGTGCAACAAGCACCAACTCTCAGTGAACCCTACAAAAACCGAACTGGTTCTCTTTACGAAGAAGAGGAAACTGACAACACTACAACTGCCACGATTCTTCGGAACAACCCTAAGCCTCTCAACTGAAACCAAATACCTGGGCATCTATCTGGACAAACAGCTGAACTGGGCAAAACACACGAACTATATTACTACAAAAGCCAGCATATCCCTGTGGCAGTGCAAACGACTGCTTGGCCGGAATTGGGGAATCAGCCCCAAGGTCACCCACTGGTTATACATCACAGTCATCCGACCGATTATCACATACGGCTCACTGGTCTGGTGGCCCAGGACAGACCGGTGCACAGCCCAAAAAGATCTCGAAAAACTACAGCGGTTTGCTTGCGTCGCAATCACTGGTAGTATGAGAACTGCACCCAACACCGCCCTACAGGCAATGCTGGGACTGCCACCTCTGCACCTCATCGTGCGGGAGGAGGCGGCCCTGGCCACCTTTAGGCTCCATTTAACAGGAATCCTATGCAACGACTCCAGAGTTAAGCACATACGCATTAAGGAGGATGCGATCAAACGTGAGCCAATGATGGCATCACCCTGCGACAAAGCCCCGAAAACACACCACTTTCAAAGGCACTACAATATATCACTTACAGAAGAACAGTGTGACTACTCAGGCCCAAAAGAGATGAGAGTTTACACCGACGGATCAAAGACCGACTCAGGTACCGGAGTCGGAGTTTTCTCACATGACCTCAACATAAATATATCCAGACCGCTGGGAATGTTCAACACCGTCTATCAGGCGGAGTGTGTGGGCATCATACAAGCGGTCCACGCCCTAGAAGCCAGGAGGGTTACGGACACGCATACTCTCCGACAGCGCCTCAGTTCTCCAATCCTTACGGAAGAAATATACTACCTCGAAGCTAACACTAGAATGTCACGATGCACTAGAACATATAACGGTATCTAGCCGCAACACGGTGACACTGCAATGGATAAAAGGACACAGCGGATCGCTAGGTAACGACGCGGCTGACGAACTTGCTAGACGTGGATCCAGCACGGCAGTCTGCGGACCCGAGCCTATCGTACCCATCCCCTTCAACCAAATACGCAGGTGGCTGCAGAAGTTCACCCACACACAAGCGGAACGCTGGTGGACCTCGACACTAGGTTGCAGGCATCAAAGGAGGCTATGCCATCTTTGGACAGCAGGCTGACCAGGCGTTTGCTACGCCTGGACAGGAACGGCCTGCGCCTGGTGACGGGGACCATCACGGGACACTGTTCGCTAAACAAGCACTTCCACACAATAGGCATAACGGACAGTCCTCTGTGCAGGGCGTGCATGGAGGCTGAGGAGACCGTTGCGCACGTGCTCTTCGAATGTACGGGCGTCACCCAGATTAGAACAGAAACCCTCGGGTCACCCAGATCATACACAAACGTTCTAAACAGACCAGGAGACCTAATCAGCTTCTGGAGGGAGGTGGGCTGGTTGGAATAACCACCAAACGGCCGCTATGGCCCACGCACAATGGTCCACTTGACGGACTAAGTGCGGAAACCAAACCCCCTAACATAGAACATAGAACATAGACATCCGGTGTGCCGCACCGGCGCACCGTTTTGCGGCTAGCTGGTAGTGCGCTGAAGGACTAAGCTGTAAAAGAAAGAAAGAAAAGAAAGAAAATACATTTATTTAGAACAGACTAAAAGGCACACAAGTAAAAAGAAAGAATACAAAATAAAAAGTGTAAAGTGCATTGTAAGATACTAGCAGGAATGTGTGCCTCGCGGCTGCACCAAATAGGCCCAGTTCAGCAAAAATGCCAGACAACTAGTGCCTGACGCTGGTTTTCAACTGGACCTGAAGTGTGAGATGACGGATGTAAATCAGTTTTATACTGCAATGTGTGTATGCATACTTAAATAAAATTAATTTGTGTAAGATAATAATAATAATGAATATTTCAATAGTACCAGTGGTTTCTGTACCTACTTTTGTACGGAGCGGAGCGGAATCGGGTGTGTCTTCATGGATGGCACTATCTATACTGCTCTATTTTGGAGATGCATTTTATACCGAATTAATTTATTTTCTTGTAGTTGATATGCAGCTCATTAGTTTTTTTGGGTTGAAGATGATCCTAAAAACGGTCCCATAAGGTTTTGACGCGGTATGAAATTACTTTTTTAATAAGTTTAATTTACAACTTTGTCATGCTTTATCTTTGGACTCACTCGCAGCTGACGCCCTGGGGCCTTATTATGACGTATTAATGCCACCATTATTGCAGTGTGAGCGAGAGACGGAGCTATACAAGGCCGCTAGCACCATGCTTTTTTCGCAGTGGAATAATGATGGCATTAATACTTCATAATAAGGCCCTGTTCTCTTATGCACCAAGGAAAAACTATTTTGTTATGATTTTCAACCGGTATGAAATTACTTGTTCAAACTAACGCCATCGCCCGTACTATATGGATCGGCACAGATATCGGTAATACCAGAGGTTTTGCAGGTGCGTTGTCATGCGGCACCATTGAAGACAGTAACACTGCTTAGCGGTAGAAAAGAGACGTTGATACAGACATACCTTGAAGAACTCCTTCACAAATTGTGCTACTATGACTGCCATAAATATCTTTGAAACTATCATTATCTTCTCTATTCTTCACAAATTAACCGAAAAAATTCACAGAATCTTCTACGAGTAGGTACTTAATAAAAATCTTAAGGCGGACTCTATTCTTCACAAATTAACGGAGAAAATTCACAGAATCTTCTTCTTAATAAAAATCTTAAGGCGGAAGCGTCAGGGTAGCCCGCGAAATTTAAATTTTCTTACGTTTTTTGCAATTTGCAGGTCAGTATCATGTTGTATGTTGATCTAAATATAATTCGCGGCCGTATTAAATGTTTATTTATAGAATTATAACCATAAAAAATATCAATACAACTCTCTAAATTCATGGAATCCTAGTGAATGACTATTTCATGAAATCATGACATTTGAGGATTATGCTAACTTAAGGAGTTGTATTGCTGATTCTAATGATTATAATTCTGTAAAGTCATATCTGTTACGGTCGCGAATCAAATTTTAATCAACATACAACCTGACACTGACCTGCAAATTGCAAAAAACGTGAGAAAATTTTAATTTCGCGGGCTACCCTGGCGCATCCCCCTTTAGGGGGTTGAATAGCGAGTGAAAATGTAAAAAAAAAAAGTTAGAAACGTGGTAATGGTGCCTTTACGCTTCTGTTTACCTATAAGTAAAAGTTGTACCTATCATCTTTTTAGGGTTCCGTAGTCAACAAGGAACCTTTATAGTTTCGTCGTGTCCGTCTGTCTGTCTGTCCGTCTGTCCGCGGCTTAGGTTTTGGAACCAGGGATCCGTTTGCGAAAATAAATAACGCGCAATATTTTTTTTATTTTTATTCTAGACAATAACAAAAATTAAATAAATGGTTAATGGTTGGTTGTAAATTAAATAAATGGTTGTTTCTGGATATGTGGAAAAAAATTCAGCAGCATATCTATCGAAAACACACATCAGCGTTATCACAGCTAAGGATTTACAATAATAATCGACCAACTTACATTTGCAGTTGAAAAAACATTTCGACTACAATGTTAAGTTTGCTCTTGGGATAAATTCATCCGATCTACGGAACCCTTCATTGTGCGTGGTCGAATACGCACTTGGCCGGTTTTTTTGGTAACTAAGCTTCTAAGTCCCCTAAATAATAAATAATAATAATAAATAATTTCTTTATTGACATAAATATTTTTTACAAAAGTAGTGAGGCCCTGACTCCTGCGCTAGGTATAGTACCTGTGTTACAGGAGCCAGTGTCTTCTCCCAATAATTATGAGTCGAGTTTTATGCAATAAGAATTAATCAAAAACACAAGTACAAAAATTAAAGTAAAAAATAACAAAAATGATAATAAAAGATAAAAGAGAAAATTACAAACACGAGAAACATTTCCCAACGTGGAGTAATTTAAAAGAGTGTTAGTGGTATAGTGTATGAACATGGTGTGTAGTGTTTGTGGTGTGTGAATGTGTAATGTAGGTATGTGGTGTGTGATGTTAAAGTATACTATTTTAAAAGGAGTTCGGTTTGTTCATAGTCATGCGTAAGTAGCCATGATTTAACCTTACTTTTTGCTTCCTTCATTGTGAGAGGATTTATTTTAAGCTCTTTGTTTGTCATATTATATAAATGAATAGATAAATACTTATGTTGTTTTCTAGCTGATGCAGTTCGACATTTAATTGATACACAGATGTTTCGTGTGGTGCGTTTTTTTAGAACACTATTATCGTATGGCGTGATTAGGTGCTGTTTGATGACGATATCTAAAATATACATCTGCCGTACCGTTAATATTTGACATTTCGCATATAAGGTTTTGGTGGGGAACCTGAATGGCCTGAATGTCATTACTTTAAGGACAGATCTTTGGGCCCTTTCAAGGCGAATCATATACGTCTTACACGCGCCACCCCAAACTCTAATGCAATATGCGAGAACTGATTGTGCTAGTGCGTAATACACAGTGCGTAATAGCTCAAGGTCAGCCACCTGTCTGAGTCTTTTAAAAATCCAAATTAATTTTCTAATACGCGCGGTGGTAAGGTCTATATGCTGGCGCCAGCTTAGTTTTTCGTCTAGAATAACCCCTAAATATTTCACTGATATAGATGTCCCTAGAGCCAGACATGCACAGGTTGTATTATTCTGAGGTGAGTTACATACATGTAATTTGATTTCAATTTTTTTGAGATTGATCTTGGAGTAACTGAACTGAATTTGTGTCGATTTTGAAATATTCACAGTCAGGAGATTGGCTCAAGAAGACATGTTGCTGAAATCCCATCAGACACACGGATTGTAACACTGTGGATAGTCGCTACGTCCTTGTCAGAGGGCGCGGCAGACGGTGTACGGGCATGACCCTTAAAGCCCCGCGATGTGATACGGTGCCCGTGAACACGGGCACGTTCGTCGGGGACCATGTAGGCCTTTTTTTTTTTTTTTTGTGTGGGAAATTATCAAATAACTTCTCCCGCTCTGGGCGGAGCAGGAGGGCGTGTCAGACTCTTACTGACTAAAACCCACCCGTGTTCCTTCCGTTGCCTGTACGTTGCCAGGGGCCACGGTATCCCTTTCGGACTTTCCCGCAACCCCGGCAGGGACCATGTAGGCCTGGCCTAGGATTGGTGCGGCGAAAGCGTAACTTGCCTGTATGTTACTTTTTGGAAGAGTTGCTTCCCCTTTTTTATTTTATTTTTTTATTTTTTCTGACTTTACGAACTTAATGTTTACTTTTTATTTTTACTTAACCAAGGTTTAATTGTTGAATACTCCAAAAGTTAATAATGTTTTTTTTTTTTTTTTCCTTTTGGTAGTAAAATTCTTTTAATTTCACAAATTCATTGCAAACTATAGTTTTGTATAATTTAGAAGCATTTTGTTTTTTCAATATTTGTAAATGTGAGTACCATGGAGCCGTTTACTATGTTGTTTTGTTGTATGTTGACTTGAAAGAGCATGGCAGTTGAGAGTATGTCATGCTCACTTAAATGTCTCGCTGATGGTGGCGAGTGTGTTGGATCATTCGGTTCCCTACAAAATGGTTGAGCTGGATGGTGCTGATCCACGCGTCATGTTCGTGAACGGGCGCCGTCGGTTGAGACTGGTCATCTCTTATCTGCCATTGCTTATTTTTAATCTTATATTTTTAATCGTTTTTGATTATTATTTTATTTTACATTGTTCTCACATATAGAAGCAACAAAAGTATTGTACCCAGGATTTTGTAATTTCTATATTTAAAAGAGTGTCCTTGGAGTTTCTTGCCCGTTCTTCTCCATAGAGATCTACGTTTTGGAATGGGCAACTAGCTTCAACTTTCTGACTAACTGACCGACTCTTTGACAATTCAAAAGTGCCTGTAAATGGTTTAATTGAAATAAATGCTTTGAGTTTGAGTTTGAGTTTACTAAATCTCCGCGGATAACCTATTTGGTATTGAGCTGTTTAGGAGATGAACACTCGTGCACTTAATTTGGTCGGGTTATACGCGGAGATTTAGTATGGAAAAGTAATGAAATAACTTCTCTTAAAATACAACACTTAGGAATATGAATTTTTGATCACTATAACTTCCTTAGGAGCACTAATTTTTGTATTAGTTTCGGGAGAAATCACAGAGTTTTTAATAGGGAAATGTTGAAATGAAAATTTAACCCCGTGACTACCAACACCCCACCAATGTCTTGTAAACTACTGGAGTACTAAATACGATGAGTACTAATGAAATTTGGGCATTAATTTAATCTTCAGGGCACTAATTTTCTGTGTAGGTTTGAGGAAAGCGACAAGCTCCTCAAACTTGAAATCAACATACAAAGTCGTGGTTCTGCTGAACGAGCGCGCGAAAGTTATAATCGTTGATTTCTCGGTAAATAAAAAGGTTTCAGTTCTGCAAAATGAATCACATCTAGGTGCACTGATTATTTGCATACTTAGAATAGCTGTAACATGCCCCCTTTTTCTGCGCTCATGGTGGTCATGCTGAAGGGAGCGTGACTACGGCCGGACCACCTTCAAAGTCGATCTTCTCGAAAACTACTGAGGTACCAATTTTGTTGTTCGAGCACTAATTAGCACCAATTGATCACTAATTATTTACCAAATATGGAAGCGATTGGCTTTGGTGGTCCGGCGGTAGTCACGGACATGTAGAAAGCCCGTTTCTATGGCTGTCATGCTACGCGTACAGATGAGACCTCCGGTGCCCCGGTGGAGGCCCAGTGGAAGACGACCAGCGACATGGCTTGTAACTTGTAATAGAGAAGTCATAACGCTTAAATACTTAAATAATGTAGAACTAATCAAAATCAAAGATTCTAGCATTCGTAAAGTCAAAATGACAGTTCAAAGATGACATCAAAATTCCTGTAAACATAGTAATTTTTTAAAGTAAATTATAAATAAAATTTCAGCTTATAGTTAAAAACTAAATCCGTACTGTGTAAAAAATTTAAAAGGTTTTTAATTTACTTTTTATTTTTATTTATTTTGTGTTAAAAGGTTAAACATTTTATCTAGCAAAACGTAAGTTTCGAAAGTTATTTAAAATGTTGAGGATGTGTGTTAAGGAAGCTCAAGATGTGTCAAATAAAAGGGTTTACAATATCATTAAGTAATTTATTTATTTATGCACAATTATATTACCTTAGGTTAGTACCTTAACCGTTGTAGCTGCAGGTAAACGGTCTTCGGAGACTGTCCTTAACTTTTTGAGAAAATTTTACCTGCATACACAGATTTTGAAAAAAAAATACTTACATTCAGCAAGAAAATAGGCAGTTTTCACAAAAACTTTTTTTGTTGCCAATCTAGTTTGTCTTATAAGAATCAGTTGAAGTTAATGTAGAACTTATGGGGCTAGAACTGAACTGAAACAAACGCTTGCGTTATTATCGCACGATAAACAACGCGCCTGTGGAGAAGAGGCTTTAAGTTCTGAAGTGGAGACCGCGTACCGGAAGGTGCAGCGCTGGTAGGCCTTCCACAAGGTGGACCGAGCTGCTGAAGGTCACAGGAATCTGCTGTATGCAAAATTAGCAGGACTGCAAGTTCCCCAGAAGTGGAAGTCTTACGGCTAATATGGATTAATCTTTATAGATTCTTTCAATCTTCCAGCAGATAAGAAACTAAATCAAAATGTCTTTCTTTAAACTACCTACGAGGTACGGAACTACAATAGATGCACAAAAGAAATGGCTAAGCATATTACAGAAAGCACAGGAGACGGTGGCAGAAGATGACCTGCAGCAGGTAAGTGAGTTAGAACAGAGTTGCCTGTAACCTGTCCTACTGCAGGAAAATGGCCTCTTCTCCTATAGAGAAGGAACGAGTATTCATCGCTGGCTTGCTTACTGCGTGTTGGCGATTTTAGACTTCTTCTTTTCGAGTCGATGGTAAAACATGTATTGAGTTGGGTCCAGTAGGTGGCCACGCCAATCGCGGCATCAGTGGCAATTTTTAGGTCCTCAGAAGTGCAGATGTGTGGACACTTTGGACACTCCAGAAACTATTATGTATAGATTGACAGCTCTCAAGAAATGGATTGTGATCGTAACATGATCTGCTATCTAAGGATATCTTTGTATGTATGTCGTAGGATAATTTGATAATTCGAATTTTCGCAAAATCTGCCTGCGACTAGATTAAAACAACATTAGACATTGTTGAAAACATTTCTGTGGCAGATTGTATGATTCCTCTTTTGAACTGGGTGAAATAGTTTAGGTTAGACCTGTGACTAAACGCGCGCAAGCTGAGCGAGCGCTACTTTGTCTAATTATCCGTGTTTCCGCTATATCCCTAGGGTTTTCGCGAAAATTCGAATTATCAAATCATCCTAAGACATATTTAAGTATATCTTTTGTAACTAGGTTAGCTACATAATGTACAACAATGCATTTGGTCATACATATCACATAGGATTGAATACATAATTCCTTCTGCAGACAGCACGATTCCTCTCTCCAACTATTTTATCTACACATTGTGGAAATAAATAAATGATAAGAGTACTTATTGAGTATTGAGCACGCACTCTTGCGCACTTGTATTTGCCTTTACAACAGTTTAACCACTCATTACTGTTAATGAGAGTTCTCACATTCAAATTCAGTGACTTGTAAATGCTAGAATTGAACAATTAAAAACTTAGGCACTGAAACGTGGTCGCTCACAATGGGCCTTATTAGAAGACCCAAAGTCACCCAAAGGGCAATGGAAAGGGTTATGCTTGGAGTTTCCCTACGTGATCGAATCAGAAATTAAGACATCCGCAGGAGAACCGTAACCGACAAAGCCCGAAGAATTGCCAAACTTAAGTGGCAATGGGCACATGAGCGCAGAACAGATGGCTGATGGGACCGAAAGGTTCTGGAGTGGCGACCGCGTACCGGAAGACGTAGCGTTGGAAGGCCTCCCACAAGATGGAGCGATGATCTTGTGAAGGCCGCAGGAAACCGCTGGATGCGGGAAGCACAGAACCGGTTGAAATTTCGGTGCTTGGGGGAAGCCTATGTCTATGTATGAAATGATGATGATGAACAATTAATAGTATTTTTAATTAGTCACAAAGCAGTCTTCTAAAATGATCAAGCTAATTCTTCTTTCAGAGAGCAGCCGCCAAAGGCATGCGACTAGCAGGCCGTTCCTTACCTCCGCAGGTGGTCGGCAGGAACTACGCGAGATACTGCGACCTGGTCAACAAGATGTATGATGCGTACCTGAATAATGTTCACCTGCAGCGGGCACCGTATATTCTGGAGATCATTACTGTGATTATGAAAAGGTAGTTATACAAGATCGAATAAAACTGACTATCGAAACGCTGACCCCAAATAAATTGGAATAAGGACAGGTTGATTGTGATGATGATAATGATCTTGAAGCGTGTCTACACACCAAAGCACTGCCGGCACGGCGCCGGCGCAGCTTTGGTGTGGAGACACCTTTATGCTCCACCAGCTGTATTTTCTATTCCAGTTCAAAACTATTGGTCAAAGGCGAGGCTACCATTAACATATCTTGTGTAATCATTTTATGTTTTTTTTCCATATTATGATATTAACCTACTACTATTATTCTACTATTATTTATCATTTTCCATAAAGTGTTGGTTAATAGTGGTTTATTTATATTAGGTTGGGGAAAAAGTTTCTTCGCATTTTTTAAGAAAATTCAAAACATTTTTTACGGGCGCGTTTTCAAATCGGACAAAATTCTGCTGTTTTTCGGTTCATTTTGTGACAAAACTAAACCGAATTTTATATAACTAATAACTACCACATATAGATTGGTTCTTCATCTTCAAATGCAAGTAGCTTTTGTGTTAAAAATTATAGTTTTTTATATTGTAAAAACGATCTTCCGATGCCATTTTCCACAAAATTAACGATACTGGGTCGAGTTTCAGTACAGTTTTTATTCTATTATCAACATATTTTGAGATTTAAAAAATACTTTAAGTAGGCAAACATACTTATTTCTAAAATCTAGAAAAAAAAATGTTTCAAAATGTCACAAATAGTCGCAAAAAAAATAAAAACCAAAACTATTTTTTTCACATATTTTGCTATTACGGATGAATCTTAATGGATTGCGTTAAGGGTTATTTTATTTTTGGTTCCTGTTTTGATTATTGCACAAACATTTCGAAAGAAACCTCAGTCCGCGCTAGACCGCTGTCGTGAGTGGACTCTGTGTTGCCTGTTTGCAGCGGTTCGTGTGGAAAAGATCGCTGTACAAATACAAAATATTCTGTAAACCAAATTTGATACTTGATATTGTGGTAAGATAATTTTATAATTACACATTTTTATTTCGGTAAAAGTAAGTAGTTTATAAATGCCTATTCGTCTGGGACTTGATGGAGTGACCTGAAGGTGTACTTCGGTGACTGCTACTGGTACTCCTCGACGAGTACAACTAGGTCTGCCGAGTTTGGGCTCGTTTTGTTAGTTATGATGAGACCTTACCACCGGACTTGATGGAGTGACCTGAAGGTGTACTTTGGTGACTGCTACTGGTACTCCTCGACTAGTAGAATTAAATCTGCCGAGTTAGGGCTCGTTTTGTTAGTTATGACGAGACCTTACCTCCGGACTAGATGGAATGACCTGAAGGTGTACTTTGGTGACTGATACTGGTACTCTACGACGAGTAGAACTAGGTCTGCCGAGTTTGGGCTCGTTTTGTTAGTTATGATGAGACCTTACCTCCGGACTTGATGGAGTGACCTGAAGGTGTACTTCAGTGACTGCTACTGGTACTCCTCGACTATTAGAATTAGATGTGCCGAGTTTGGGCTCGTTTTGTAAGTTATGACGAGACCTTACCTCTGGACTAGATGGAGTGACCTGAAGGTGTACTTTGGTGACTGCTACTGGTACTCCTCGACTAGTAGAATTAAATCTGCCGAGTTTGGGCTCGTTTTGTTAGTTATGATGAGACCTTACCACCGGACTTGATGGAGTGACCTGAAGGTGTACTTTGGTGACTGCTACTGGTACTCCTCGACGAGTACAACTAGGTCTGCCGAGTTTGGGCTTGTTTTGTAAGTTATGACGAGACCTTACCTCCGGACTTGAAGGAGTGACCTGAAGGTGTACTTCAGTGACTGCTACTGGTTCTCCTTGACGAGTAGACCTAGGTGGTCACTCCATTGAGTTCGGTGGTGAGGTCTCATCATAACTAACAAAACGAGCCCAAACTCGGCAGACCTAGTTGTACTCGTCGAGGAGTACCAGTAGCAGTCACCAAAGTACACCTTCAGGTCACTCCATCAAGTCCGGTGGTGAGGTCTCATCATAACTAACAAAACCAGCCCACACTCGGCAGACCTAGTTGTACTCGTCGAGGAGTACCAGTAGCAGTCACCAAAGTACACCTTCAGGTCACTCCATCAAGTCTGGTGGTAAGGTCTCGTCATAACTTACAAAACAATCCCAAACTCGGCACATCTAATTCTAATAGTCGAGGAGTACAAGTAGCAGTCACTGAAGTACACCTTCAGGTCATTCCATCTAGTCCGGAGGTAAGGTCTCGTCATAACTTACAAAACAAGCGCAAACTCGGCACATCTAATTCTACTAGTCGAGGAGTACCAGTAGCAGTCACCGAATTACACCTTCAGGTCACTCCATCAAGTCCGGAGGTAAAGTCTCATCATAACTAGTAAAACTAGCCCAAAATCCACAGCCCACATCTTTCTACTAGAAGAGGGCTTCCAGTGCCTCCTAGCAGTCACTGAAGTAAGCATTTGTATCTAAGTATTATTTAGTAAAAATACAAACTACAATACGAAATATTTTTTGTAGATGCCTATGTATTATAAAGAATATAGAGAAAAAAAAAATTCAAAGTACCAAAATTAGTTCACTTGACTACTATTCCCGCAATTAACCGTGCGTACACTTGTGTGTGTGACCTTTGTCAATGTAGTAGTTCGATTCTATACCTATCAAATTTGTAAACGCGTCCTTAACATAGTATGTTTACATTTAACTAAAGTATGTAGGTACCATTTTGTTCGATAACTTTTTGCCATCTTGTAGGTAGGGACATGATCCCATTGCTATAGAAATTTTGGGACTTCTGATCAAAATACCGCGACAAGTGGTTTTGGCAGTCCTCCCGTGATGTTAACCTGACACTGCCTAAAGAATTCTGAAGAGACCGAAACAGGTGGAAATCTGAAGGTGCAAGGTCAGGACTATACGGCGGATGCATTAACACCTCCCAGCCAAACTCTCTTAATTTTTGCTGAGTGGCTAAAGATGTGTGAGGTCTAGCGTTATCATGATGAAAAACCACACCCCTTCTGTTGATTAATTCCGGCCGCTTTCTCTCAACTTCTTGCTTTAATCTCATCAGTTGTTCGCAGTAGAGTTCAGAATCGATGGTCCTGCCTGGTGGTAACAGCTCATAATGAATAATGCCCTTCCAATCCCACCACACACACAGCATCACCTTGTTGCGAGTTAACCCGGGTTTTGCCACAGTCTGTGAAGCCTGACCGGCCTTTGACCACGACCTTTTTCGCACGTTCTTGTCGTACGTGATCCACTTTTCATCACCAGTTATCAGCTTCTTCAAAAATGGTTCGGTTTCATTACGTCGTAATAAAGAATCACAAATGAGTACACGGTTCATTAGGTTTCTTTCAGTGAGCTCGTGAGGTACCCAAATATCGAGCTTTTTTGTGTACCCAGTTTTTTTCAAATGCGCCAAAACTGTTTTGTGGTCAATTCCCAGTTCTTCAGCTACGTCGTAACTACTAATATGCCGATCTTGCTCCACTTTTTCAAAAATGGCATCCATTTTATCCGTAATAGGGCGACCAGAGCGACGTGCATCTTTGACATCAAAATATCCGGATTGAAAACGCTTAAACCAAATTTGTGCTACTCTCACAGACACTGCACTAGGTCCATAAACATCGCAAATTTTTTTCGCGGCTTGCGTTGCATTTTTACCTTTTTTGTAGTAAAATTTTAAAATGTATCGAATTTCTTCATTAGATTCACTCATCTTGACAGTACGAAAAACAAATAAAAATCACACATTTTCCTAATTTGAATTTGGAATTATGTTCTTTAAAATTTAAACTTTCAATGATACCAAAACCAGCCAGATACACATAGTATAGCCAAAGAGATTTTATTACAAGTTCATACATACTATAATGCGAAAAGACTTTTTCCCCAACCTATTATTAATAGTATCACACGAGTGTTTTCATACCTAGTTATGTGTAGTTTCATACACTACTTTATCTACTCTCATACATTGGGATTGAACCTACTAAATAAAAGACCAAGAAAAAAATATCCCACGATATTCAGTACAACAAAACATATGAATGGCGCCAAACCCAGCACACCACCGCGCATGCGCTAAAGCGGGCGCTGCTGTCCCCGCTTAAGGCGACGATAACCGACTTTTAATGATTTTATACTGAAGATCACGTCTAAATCAGTAGTGTTAATGATTTGTAAAAAAAAATATGCTAAATTAGAACATTTTCTTAATAACTTAATATAGGAATATTTTAGATTATGTTTATATTACATCTCAATCAGCCTATAATGTTCCCACTGCTGGGGACTCAGGCCTCCTCTCTGTGACAGGGAGTGGGCCGTAATCCACCACGCGGGCCCAGTGCGGGTTGGTAGACGTCACATGTCTTCGATTTTTTGGTTCTAGGAAATACCGGTTTCCTCACGATGTTTTCCTTCACCGTTTTAAGAGCAGTGGTGATGAAATAATTTACACACAGCAAAGCGCCTGTCTGATTTCAAACCTACGACCTACAATTTTCGTAAGTCATGGCCGTTACCACTGGGGGCCACCACTGCACACTCAAGGTCACTGGCATATATCACCATTTTAAAGATAATATAATTATTGTTTTTTTTTGTACAAGTGTTTTATTACACGCTCACTGCGGTAGTCAAATTTGATGACTTTCAGTTGTATAGCATGGGGTCTATTATATTCGAAGCGCGATTTGTTTCTGGTGCGTTGCGCGGTCGAAAAGACCCGTTCGACTTCCATCTGTTTAGGAGAGCTTATCTTTATAGGTATAATGATTAAAGCATGTTCCTTTATAGCAATATGTTGACATATAAACACTCAATAAAAGGCTGAAATCGTAGGTAGATGTAGTGAATGGTTTGTTTGTAAATAAAGGCATTGCCTGTCGGATCTTTGCGACCCGTTATCCGCACTGGTTAATAAAAGTGTCGATACATTTTTAGTGTTGTGGATGATAGAAAAAACATCGATAGCGATAAAACGTATAAATGTCAGGAGTACAGTTCAAGGGTCCACCCTTGAACTGGACTCCTGAACTGTTCTCCTGAACTGGACTCCTGAACTGAACTCCTGAACGGGGTCCTGAACTGGACTTCTGAACTGGATTCCTGAACTGGACTCCTGAACTGGGCTCCTGAATTGGACTCCTGCTACCTAATTACGCAACACATTTTCGTAAACGATTACGACAAATTGGTTTCATTTTTACAGTTCGACAACTCATTCAATGCGTTATTTACGTTGTTGAGCAGATTTTATTTTCGAACATACGAAGCAATGAATTAACAATTTGCTTCAAAACGATCCAAATTCCAATTGAACGTGTATTACGTAATTAGGGTACTGAACTGGATGTGATTTTTTCGTAATATTATCTATTTAACGAGGCAATCCCAAAACACTAACCGACTCATTCATATTCATAGGGAGACCAAATATAATATATCTGTCCCGCATCAGTATTGGCACAGTAATTTTTACCCCGCACCGGAGGAAAGATGAGCATCGGATATGATCATCCCGTTACCGCACCGAACGTGTTAAAATATCTTTTGTTTTAAGTTTAATAAATTAATAATGCGTCTAATTTGGGACTGCGCGCCTTTATAGGCGAGTCCTATTACTGGCTGGACGTACGACGCGTTGCGTGAGCTCAGTACATAATACGCAAATTAACCACTTAAGGTCACTGGCTTAAATCTGCGTCTTAAACGTTCCATTACAAAAAAATAATTGATGGAAACATCTTGGTGATAATTATAACTTCTTGGATTTGCCCTGTATCGTAATGGTAATAAAAATTGTTTTATAGCATTATTTTGTTAAAAAAAAGTGTTATAATGGATTATTTTTTTTAATTTTCGGTATTTTTTTTATAAAATATGTCCAGATAAACTCGTTTTGAAGTTTATATTTCGAATTTTATGATAAGAAAGAAGATAAAAATCATTTATCTATTGCTTTATTAAGACTCTTTTAAGAAGAAGATTAAGAATTTCACCTCGTTTCTTTGTGTCACCTATCATTACCTCAATTCCCTGCTAAGGTAACCCCTATCTACAATCTCCCTCTTGTTCCCCAGGCTGTACGAGCTCCGTAATGAGTTGGTCCATATCATTGTCAACGATTACATCTACGTCGATTCAGCGTTACAAGAACTTCAAATGACTCCTTTGGATATAGAGGTAGACCTTCTTTGTTTCTGCTCTCATTTATTTATTTATTTATTTATTAAAACTTCTCGCACTCAAAGAGGTACAATGGCGGACTTAATGCCTTAGGCATTCTCTACCAGTCAACCAAGGGTGGTGAAGAGATTAGATGGCAGGTGCTCTATTTGAGAGGAACAAAGAGAAAACTATTATTAAAAATATATGATAATACATACGAACTAAAATAGTACTAATTACACATACATACATATTTACAATAATATAATATATCTATATTATATATATCAAATAGTTTAAACTAGTTTGTAAGACAACAGAAAGTACCAATAACAGTATAGTTACATTTAATAACAAAAAGGTATTTTCTAGCACTGTAGTTAACTGTACAAAAGAGGCTAAGCAGAAATCCTTGAAATTATTTCATCAAAACATTCAAGGTTTTTCTTCCAAACAATTGGAAATTGAATTGTTTGTAGAAAAAACAATGTTTGACATTATTTGTTTAACTGAGCATTGGTTAAAAGATTATCAAATGTTAATTAACTATGAGAATTATAGTGTGGTTAGTTGCTATAACCGAAAATCGATGCTGCATGGTGGTTCACTAATCTTAATTAAAAGTTGTATTAAATCAAAAACCCGTAATGACATAGTTGAACTATCGGTTGAACATAGCATTGAACTGTCTTGTGTTGAGCTAGATAAGCATGTCATAGTGTGCGTTTACAGACCCCCTAATTATCAAAACTACTCTATATTTGAGTCAGTAATGGAAGATGTTTTGGCAAAACTTGCAACTGGTAATAAATCAGTAATTATCTGTGGTGACTTTAACATTAATATTTTAGAAAATAATTCAAATACCAGTAGTTTTCTAAATCTGTTCAAATCATTCAATTTGTCAAATGTGTTTGAAGAACCAACCCGAATAACTACGACTACTGCTACATGTATTGATAATGTGTTTTGTTGCTGCGACTATTTAGATAAAGCAATAGTTAATTATCTCCCATCTGATCACAGTGGTCAAACCATAACTTTTGAGTCCAACATTCCAATAAAAAAAGTGCAGATACAATACAGACCAATAACATCTGTTAATTTAAATAAATATAATAGCACTTTAGTTTGTAAGTTAAGTAATCAGGACTTTACAATGAACAATGTTAATATTTTGTATAAAGAATTCTTTTCGTTAGTCCAAACCGAGTTCGATAATTCTTTTAAGAAGAACACTAAGACTATCAGCCCTAAGTTTTTATTTAGTGACTGGGCAACTAAAGGACTCAGGAAAAGTAGGGATAGACTTTTCGAGCTGTATGGCCTTAAGCCTTATATTAACACGGAAACTTTTAATAAATATGTTGCTTCTTACTCTAGAACTTTTAAGAACACTTGTAAGACAGCTAAAGCCTTATACATTAGCAACAAGGTTAAATCAGCAGACAATAAAATACAGACGGTTTGGAAAATTATCAATAATGAAACGAACAGGAACAAAAAGCATAATTCGGAGTACACCCTGAAGACGTCATGTGGTGGTCTCATTTGCGATAGCAAAGAAGTTGCTCAAGAATTTGTAAATTTCTTTACCAGTGTCCCACTTAAAACTACTGAAACCTTAAATTCCTCGCCCTCGCTCTCTTTTGATTTAGTAAGGGCGAATGTTTCAGCATGCCCGATTGAATTTAACTTTAAGCATATTAACCCCATAATAGTAATAAAAGCTTTTAAGCAAATCAAGATCAAATTGACCGAAGATCTTTGGGGAATGTCCATTAAAATCTGTACCTCCATAATTGAGACCATAGCGCCTTACTTAGCCTTAATATTTAATTTGTGTGTGGATCAAGGAGTCTTCCCGGATTTAATGAAATACAGCAAGGTAATACCACTTTTCAAATCCGGGGACAGTAAAGACACCAATAATTATAGACCCGTATCCGTGTTGCCGGTTTTCAGCAAGGTCTTTGAAAAGGTAATGCTTAATCAAATGCTCAATCATTTCAACACAAATAAAATCCTCCACGATCAACAGTATGGTTTCACCAAAGGACGTTGTACGACCGACGCCGGTGTAACCTTATTAAGACACATTTTTAACGCGTGGGAAGAGGCCCAAGACGCAATAGGAATTTTTTGTGACCTCTCCAAGGCATTTGATTGCGTCGATCACGAAACCTTACTCTTGAAACTTGAACATTACGGACTTGGAAAACTTGCGCTCAATTTAGTAAAATCTTATTTAAATGATAGACAACAGCAAGTTCAAATAAACGGTATCAATTCACCAGGTTTAAAAGTAAAAATGGGTGTGCCACAAGGCTCGATTTTGGGTCCATTCCTCTTTTTAGTGTATATTAACGATCTACTCCATTTATTAAAAAATCAACCACAAATGGTGTTATTTGCTGACGATACTTCCTTAATTTTTAAGGTAGATAGACGTGCTACAAATTTTGACGACGTAAATAACGCCCTACTACAGGTCCAAAATTGGTTCACTGCTAATAATTTAGTATTAAATGGAAAAAAAACTAAGTGCATAAAATTTTCTTTACCAAATGTTAAAAGTAGTAATTGTGAGATAGTATTGAATCAAGAGAAACTAGAATTTGTCGATAAAACTGTTTTCCTAGGGATCACGCTCGACTCAAGGCTACAATGGGGTCCTCATTTAACATCTCTTGCAGGACGGCTAAGTTCAGCAGCATATGCTGTCAGAAAAATCCGTCAATTAACTGATGTAGATACCGCGAGGCTAGTCTATTTCAGTTATTTTCATAGTATCATGTCTTATGGTATTCTGCTGTGGGGACGGGCTGCAGACATCGAGTCTATTTTTATTCTGCAGAAAAGAGCTATCAGAGCCATATATTATCTCCGTAGGCGCGATTCTCTAAGGGAACTGTTTAAGGACATTAACATCATGACGGTACCTTGTCAATATATCTATGAAAACATCATGTACGTAAGAAAAAATTTACATCTTTTTAGTAAAAGAGGTGATAGACATAATTATTGTACAAGAAATAGGGATTTATTAGTTCAACCAGGGTTCAGACTGGCTAAAGTAGACTCATCTTTCATGGGGTACTGTTTAAAATGTTACAATAAAATTCCTCCCCACATACTTCAACTGAATGAGACGAAATTCAAATCTTGTATAAAACGCACACTATGTAGGCAGGCATATTATAAGTTGGGGGATTACATAATTGATAAAAATGCTTGGCTCATTGCTGGTCCTGCTCCACAAGCATAAACTAATTGATTAGCATTTGAAAATACCGTTGGAGCTCCTGAAGATTTTAAAAACTATCTTTGCATTGTATAAATTCAATGTCTTAGCATTGTATAATTGCATAGCACATGTGTGAGTACTATGTACCGACTGTAAAAGCTACCATTTAGGTACTGGGTATGTCTTTCATTGACTTGAATGTGCCCTGGCGGCTGAGATTATGTCATGCTCACTCTAATGTCTCGCTGGCGGTGGCGCGTGTGTTGGATCATTTAGCTCCCTTCAAAATGGTTGAGCTGAATGGTGCTAATCCATGCGTCATGTTCGTGAACGGGCGCCGTCAGTAGAGACTGGTCATCTCTTAGCTGCCACGGCTTATTTTAATTTTTGAATTGTTCTTTGTTTTTTATATTTTTATTACGGACGCTTTTAACGTGCACGTCTTTCTACATTGTTCTCACATGTATAATTTCAACGTTAATGATGTAACCAATATTTTGTAAAAAAAAAAATTGATTTAAAAGAGTGTCCGTGGAGTTTCTTGCCCGTTCTTCTCCATAGGTACCTACTACGCTTTGGAATGGGCAACTAGCTTCATATTTCTGACTGACCGACTTCTTGACAATTCAAAAGTGCCTGTAAATGGTTTAATTGAAATAAATGCTTTGAGTTTGAGTTGATTTGAGTTTGATATATATATATATACATATTATATACGAATTCCAGAGTGGGAGGTGCTGAGATGACTCTACTCTATTTATTTTGAAAATAAATCTGCAATTTCCGCTTAAATGCATACCGACTGGTGGCCGTTCTGATATCAAGAGGAAGCGCATTCCAAAGAAGAATGGACTGAATATGAAAGGAAGAATGAAAAAAGTCAGAAGTATGAGAAGGACAGAGTAGGAGAAGATTATTAGAAGAACGCAGATTCTTAGAGTGTGAAGAACATAGATATTGGAAGTGAGACAAAAGATAAGAAGGAGGAGAGGGAGAGTTGAGAAGGGAGAAAAGCGTGGTCAAAGCACGCAAACTTCTTCTTTGGCGAATGGACATCCATTTGAGCTCAGACCTATAGCTCGACACATGATCATATTTTCTGAGGTTGAATATGAACCGGATACAATTGTTGAGCAGTCTGTCGAGCTTATCCAGCAAAACCGCATTCAAGTCAAAGTAGCACACGTCACCATAGTCGATGATAGGGAAAATCAAAGTCTGCACCAGCATAGTTTTCGTCTTGGCGGGCAAAAAGTTCCTCAGACGATACAGAGATCGCAGAGTATCATTGACTCTTTGACTTACACTAGAGACCCATCATATCGGCATGAACTGCCGCGTCCTATTTAAGACACCAATATATGCCAGTGGCCATGATTGGTTAGCTTGCGTGTTCTGTGCTGAGCTCACGCAACGCGTCGTACGTCCAGCCAGTAATAGGACTCGCCCATCAAGGAGCGCTGTCCCAAAACACGTATACTAAAAAATCTATAATTATAATATCTTTAAAATAGTGAAGGTTTCAGAAAAATACGCTTGATAGTTTTTGCGTGATTCTCCGTTTTTTATCCAAGTTAGACATTACTTTACAAATTAATTACACTATGTAATATAAACATAATCTAAAATATTCACAAATTGAGTTATTAAAAAAATGCTTTAAATTAACATGATATATTTTTTCCAAAATCAATAACACTACTCGTTTAGACGTGAACTCGTTCAGTATAAAATCATTAAAAGTTGGTTATCGTCGCCTTAAAAGCAGAAGACGCGATCGGTCGCGTGCATATGTCACTTTTTGTTCGGAAAACCGAAAAGCGCCCTCTGTGGGCGCGAACACACGTTCAGGTTCACCGAACTTAAAGTTCGAACGATCATGTACTCGCGCGACGATCGCTTTTAAATAGGACGCGGGGTAAGGCATCATGCCGTGATCAAAATATTTGCCAGTCAGTAAGGTGGTAGACGTCGACTGTCCACGGTGTGCCGGACGCACATTCAAATACTATTGCTACTTATGGAGGTTTTGCAGTTAATTGGTAACAGACCGGACACTGGACGACGTTTGCTGATATCTGGTCCATAGGGAACCACCACAGCGAAAGGCCAGTGAGTGTGGGACTAAGGGGAATCCATCACCTGGACAAATACTGACCCAAGACATATATTTGCACAAGACTACCTCGAAGCCTTAAAGCGTTTATACAGAAAGTGGGCAACGTCGCAAATAGCTGTCAAATATTTCACTTATTGATTAATTTGGTAATATTACTGTATGGAAATAAGAAATATGGCTAACTAGTGAACTAAAACATTGATTATGAAATGCAATTATTAATATCGTAAGTTCACTGAATTTAAGTTTTAGATGTAAAAAAAGTATTTGGAAACTTTCCAAATGCCTTTTTTACACCTAAAACGGTTACAACATCAAATTCAGTGTTATAATTGCAATTCATTATAAACAAAGCAGAAGAAACGTGCCCGTACAGGCCTCGACAGGTCTCAACGGGCCGTGAGACTGCGACTCAGCACGCTTTGCCATCGCGTCAAGAAAAATGGGGTTCCTATTAAAAATGATTATCACTTTACTTTTCAGATCGTAGTTCCGTACCATTTCCCTCTAGAATCCCGGAGTGAGAATGTTGAGACGATCCTGCAGCAGATGTGGGTAGAGGCCTTGAAAAGAAAGAGGAGGAGAGAAAGACCAAAAAAAGTGAGTTACATGCAATTGAATGAACCTTATATATCTGCGTCTATTTATACATGGTTCAACATTTCCTGACGAATCTTCACAGACGAGCAGTGGTGGCCCAGTGGTAATGGCCGCGACTTACGAGTTGTAGATCGAAGGTTCGAACCCAGACAGGCGCTTTAGTTTGTGTAATTGATTTCATCACCACTGTTTTCAAAACCGTGAAGGAAAACATCGTGAGGAAACCGGCATGTCCTAGAACCAACAATTCGAAGACTTGTGACATCTACTAACCCGCACTCGGCCCGCGTGGTGGATTACCGCGTGGCCTGTGTCCCACCAGTGGGCACATCATAGGCTGATTATGCTATGCTTATGGTTCACAGACGTAACAGGTATCAAATCTCCGTCATACATATCTATGACGTTCTGCGAGTACATTTTTGAGCATGTTTAAAAATCAACTTTAGTCTGTCTATCACTCGAATACCACATCTTCTTCATCGTCGAATCGATGATTCCATTTAACTGCTTAAAATAAACTTTGACCAGAATTCCGCCACTTCAATTACAATAGCGTTGGCCTCGCATAGGTCTTCCATGGTGCAGGAGTTATTGCACAGTGAGCATGACAAGAGATAAGGCGTCGTTTGCGATATGGCCCTACAGTCACACTGTGACACATCCGAGTACCCCTACCTGACTAAGCAGCTGCCCGCCTAAAGATTTCCAGGTGGGGCATGGCAGTTGAGGCCCGCTGGAAACTTTTCTGCAGGCTCAACATAGTAACCTGGCGGGGGAATACCACAGACGGAAATCCCTTCTGATGCTCCGTGGTCGGTCTCTGAGCTTGGGAATCTGTATCTTGTTACCATTAGACACGTATTTATATTGATACATTTAAAATATTCTGCCCCGCCGTACACCTA
This sequence comes from Xanthia icteritia, assembly GCA_949128155.2. Taxonomy (NCBI): domain Eukaryota; kingdom Metazoa; phylum Arthropoda; class Insecta; order Lepidoptera; family Noctuidae; genus Xanthia; species Xanthia icteritia. Next base: position 5,743,177 of record OX421959.2, on the reverse strand, counting down.
TGTGCGCTGGCCTTAAATCACGAAATGGCTGACACCAACTAATTTAATTTGGCCAAAACAAACGTCTTCTTTATAAATAATAATATAAAAACATGAACTAAACTATATTTATTTAGGTTGTGGAGGAACGGAGTCTCCTATCACAGGTTTATTTGCTTTAAAAGAGGCTCCAATCACTTTGTTAAGGTATATAAAATAATAAACCATTTTTTTTTTCATAATGCCTAAAGGGTTACAACTGTGGACATCATTTAGTGAAGATTTATAAATTGGCTGATAGTCACACTAATTACTATTTTCATTCATTGTTTAGCTGTTTCCAAAGAAAATAAATATTTTTTTTGTTTTTTTGGGGAAACAATAATAATGATGCGAGGGTTTGACTTAATTTGATTACCAGTGTACCTTCACACAGTTGGTGCTTGGTGGGTGGTTGGTTGGTTAGTGGGTGGTGGTTGGTTGGTTGGTTAGTTAGTGGTTGGCTGGTTGGTTAGTGGGTGGTTGGTTATATCCACTCAGTAACATAATACCCCTTGTTAAGATTGGGTTTAGACTTGGATTGGTTCAGACTGGGTATTATTACTTCTGACAAATTTTATTTGTTACTGACAGCCGAAACCACCGCCGATACTGGCAGACAGTCAGTTGGATCTTATCGACGAAAAGTTTGAATCGAGTGAAGAGAGTGAATCTCCGCGTAAGTCTTCTCCTTCTTTCTTAGCGGTGATGAGAAGTGTAAAAAATATTTTTACAAAATAACAACCGACTTCCAAAAAACACTATACTATTTCGTTATTGGCCTCCGAAATTTGAGTTATTTTTCAGTTTGTAGTGTTTTTTTAGAAGTCGATCGTACATTTTTTGTAAAAAAGTTTTTATTTCTCGCTTTTCAGTGGGTTTGGTTTGTAATTTATCTAAGTTACAATAGCCTAATGTCAACTACTCATCACCTTTTACAAAATATTGCTTTTCCCGATGCAGGGGCGTTAATCGTTGAGGAGTTCTCCTGGTACTTCACCATCGACTCCACTTCTCCATATGCATTGTGACGAGCATAAGTTGCTTGGCTACCATATTAAAATAATCGAATCGCAACCCGTGAAATACTTAATAGTGAGTAGTTCCGGTGGCCATCTGTGGTCTTTATCATCAGTTCCACTTCACCAAATGCTGCATGAGTTTCTACTATAAAAAATAGCCAAATCGCTATAGATGTGCCTTTAATATTTGAACAGTTTCCTCGATTTCTCCAAGATTCCATCATCAGATCCTGACCTGATGGCAATGGGACTACCTCGGAAGTATACCCTTTGAAACTAAAAAAGAATTTGGCAAATCCGTCTATATTTATGATGGAGGGCATTACTCCGTCATAATTATATAGACGGGTATGCCAAATTCTTTTTTTTATAAAAAAATATACGACGTGTAAAATAAACCATGCCGACCATGAGGGTGTTATTAGGTAGCGTACTAAGAGTCTGTTTATGTGGTAATTATCATGAAATAAGTAAAAAAAAAAATACCCGCATTTTTTTTCAATGGGGAATTTTAGCTTGTGCACATTGGGCGCGGGCGGCCGTCATTTAGCGGGTGTCTAAAAGTCATAACTTATGACTACTGTTGAAAATTTGCAAAATTATTAAAGGATTTGAAGTAATTTTGGTACTAAAATAGTGAATTTTAAAAAGCAATAACATTTTTATTTTCAATAATAATAAATATAAAAAAATACTTTTTGGTAATGTTATTGCAGTACCTGTAAGCCCCTTTCGGTTTTTTAACATATTGCACACATCCGAATTGATAACCTCTTCCTTTTAGAATTCGGTTATTAGCCAGTCAGCCAATTGTAAGGGTCTGATGGTATACCTACATGTTTTGAAAATAGTCACTCGAAGAGGTTATTTTAAAAGGGAAGGGTGCCTTTTTGAAAGACGTTAGTTGGCAAAGTCGTAAATAGCTGTCAAATATTTCGCTGTTTTGATTTATTAAACAAAATATTGATTTACTATTCGTAATAAATACTTTAGTACAACACAGAACGATATCTCATAATTTCGTTTAAGTAGTAATATTGATTAATACTTAAATTATCTTTAAAATGGTGAAGGTTAATAGATGTTGACTTTAGACATAACTTACAAATAAATAAAAATAGCAAAATTATATACAAACTTAACTAAAACTATTGAAAAACTAACATATAGTATCAAATTCATCCGCATCGCTGTCGACTGGTAATGTACCCAAGAGACTGGCCGTATTGCCACGTTGTATGGCAATGCTTAGCCTCTGTCCAAGGTAAAAACCAGCCCTTGGGTCACGGGAAGTGTCAAACAGCCGTTTTGATATTTCATTGAAGAGGTCGTGAGCACTCGGACCCCGAGGGTTTCAACCCCAAATGGCTCGAAAATATAATCAATACCTGTAAGGTTATTGATTAATTAATAAAAAAATACAAACAGTGAAATATTTGTCAGCTATTTGCGACGTTGTCAAATTTCAGAATAACATAACATCACGCCTGTATTCCACAAAGGGTTAGGCAGAGGTGTGCCTATAGAACACCCACACTTTCAGAATAGACAGCCTGAATGCAAGTAGGTAAAGCTAAAATTTCGAAAGCGCGGGCAGTCCGCAGAAGGCAGCGGCGCGGCGTTGCGTTTGAAAATGAACGCAGCCGCTGCTTTGATTCCGAACGCGACGTCGCAAGTCGCAACTACAACGGCAGCAGCACTTCTCTTCTTCGTTATCGTGAAACTTATTTGTCAAACAAAAAAACTATTTTTTGCACTGTTAGCGACAGCTACTGACACAGACTATGCAGTCTGAAGTCGCCCCTCGACCGCAACAGCAGGCGGAAATTACGAATTTTTCCATTATACGAAAGAGTTATATGTATAGAAAAACCCAGGATCACACCCACGTTCTCATGTTCAACCCACAAGACCAACGGGAAGGCAATTTTAATAACATGGGTGTATCTGTATTTATTTCAGCCCCAAGTGTTCATTCACTCATCCCTGAAGAATATATACAGTCTGTTACTATTCAGCGGCATGAGAGATACAGGTAAATAATACTTTTTAACTAAGTAGGAAAAATGTCCGTGTGGTCCGTCTCTATGTATTTTTAACACTATACTGCGATCGCCAACCCGTCTGCCAAGCGTGGCGATTATGGCAACGCCCCCCCCCCCCCTAAAAATGACAAGCACCAAAAAGAAATGGTGCCCGGCGGCCTACCTTCCCTTGACTACGGTAGCGGTCAAGGCCACGGTGAGGCAAGGGGTGCGAAAAATTCCCGGAAGAGATCCGGCTACCACAATCACCGGAAACTGGACCTGGCAACATACAACACGCGTACACTCCGGACCGACGAGTTTTTTTAATTTTTACAGTTCAACAACATTCATTGCGTTATTTACGTTGTTGAGTAGTTTTTTTTTCGAACTTATGAAGCAATGGATTAGCAACCTGTTTCAAAACGATTCAGATTCCGATTGATCGTGTAGTACGCAATTAGGGTATAGGTCTACGATAAAGTAGGTATATATAAATAAATACAGGCAAGCGGAATTTCAGCCTTTTTTCTGACATGACGAAGAATCCGCGACACTTCTGGTATTGCAAATGTCCAATGAATGCGGTGCGGTAGCTGAGTGCTATCGCACCGCCCCCCCCATCCCCGTGTCCTATGCAAAAGCGATCGTCGCGCTCATATGTTGCTTTTTGTTCGGTGAACCTGGACGCGTGTTCGCTCCGAGAGAGGGCGTTTTCCGGTGTCGCGGCGATCGCGTTTAAATAGGACGCGGCGCCAGCGCTGGAACGATGTCGCTGCGGCGTCCTCAAATATACACAATATGCCACACGGTGTTTTCCGACGTCGTCGCACCGCACGTACACTGGACTTGCAACCCGCGAGATGAAGCGGGGAGGGGTGTACGCATTGCCATGCCGAAGCAGCCCCGCTCAGTCTCCGTATGACCACCCAATGCGGCGAAATCTGCGGTGCGGCGTCGCTGCGACGTAACAACGTTACGGCGTGAAATGTTTGCAGTGCGGCGCCGCAACGCATCATGTGAACAGGCTCTTAGACGGCTTATACCTATATTTGACACCCAATAACATAAAAAAGTAAAATATTACCTTTCTGAATGCGAAACATTTTTATCATTCCCTACGCTAAACTTGATCGCACATTGTTTGCCAAAGAGCTACGTGCCATAATGCAAACAATCTTATAAACCCATACAACAAAATTGCGAAATATTCTTTGGGAAATATCGCCTTTTTTGAATAAATTTTCAGACAATGGGCTATTAGAGATAATCAAGCCAAAGCCACGGTGCGCAGGCAGTATTTCTTGCAATCAAACGAGCCAGCTCCAATTGAAATGAAGACTAAAGCTGCGGTCTTAATCCAAAAGACGTATAGGTAATCTTCCTTGCTTTTTTATGGTGCCGAACAGAACCCTATTACTAAGTCTCGTTTGCTATTTCAGAGATATTTGTTATTTTAGTGAAAATTTATCATATTCACGAGTACTTACAGCCTCTGCAAATCCTCCGCAAATAGTTTAAATTTCACCCTGTATTAATATAACAAAGCTTTCAGGGAGTTCATGAAAATAAAGCGCAAAAGAGTAAGAGACTATAAAAGAGACATATTGCTAGGTCTCACAATAGATCCCTTTAGAAGTCGACTCAGCTTTTCTGAGGAAAATAATAAGGTAAACCAAAACATAACTCCTATTGTCGCTTAAGCCAGGGCTCGGAAACCGGTTAATTTTCCTAACCGGTTTTAGTCATTGACCTCGAACCAGAAACGATTCTGGTGTTTCGGTTACCGGTACTTTAATCGGTTAATGGGGAAACCGTGTTTTACAAGTTCCTATTCTGTTCAGCGAAATTAACCGGTTAATTTGAGTTTCGAAGGTATAAACGAGTTCTACTTACTACGCCATCTCTATTATACCTACAATAGCAAAGCTCTCGCTCTACGCCAACGAATACGCAATTTCGCACTCACAAGCAGCCTTATTATAAGAAAACCGGTTAATTAAGGTTAGCACGAGTTTTAGATAGATAGATAGATAAATAGAATACTCTTTATTGTACACCATAAAAATTACAATAGAAATTTTACATAGGGTGACACAATGGGCGGTCTTATAGTTTAAGCGATATTTTATAGACAACCTTTGGATGGATTAAAGGTAGCAGGAGAGACAATACTGCAGGTAGAAAATTCTATTCTCTCTAATAACCGGAAAACAAAATTATTTAGGTGTAGAAGAAACCATTTTTGTAATTAGTTAATCGATGAACGGTAAATATTACAGGTAATGGTTTTATGAACAATATTAACCGGTTTCAAGCCCTGCCCAAAGCTGTAGGTATAAAATGGTAGTTTCGACAGTTGTGTTGCAAGTTAGAAAAAAAAAACAATCTACATATTATATAGTTACCACCTAAGTACACATTATGGTAAAGCAATAAAGATATTGAGTATTGCAAACAAGTACCTCGGCAAACTTGACTAATAATTTAGAGTCAGGGACTACTGCTTACAATTTCCCTATAACAATTAACCCTCTAACAGAATTTACCATACATATCTAGACTAAGACCCGTTGCCGTGCTGTAGTGCCGCCGTGTCTGTCAACAAACTTCCATAGTGATCCAAACAACACTGACGACTGTGAATAAACCGTGCTTTTTCGCGGCGTAAAAAACGTGTGTACTTATACAACGGGCCTCAGACTTTTAATATACCAAAACTGTTATCAGATCTACGAAAGGCGTAAGAACACGAGATTGAAGATAAAGAAGTCTTATCTCGAAGAGCTGGAGAAGCACAAGACCCGACTGATTATGATCAGAAAGGACGACATTATAGATGATATCACGGACGAGATCAGAGAATGGTTTTATGAATGGTGAGACTAGTTTTATATACAAGCTGCATGGTGATTCTCAATTGCGTTGACTAAGACGCTTGATTTTTTTTAGAGCACCAAGAAACCGTAGACCTATGTATTTGATATAAATTTCAACTTGATACCTCCACGCGTTCCTGAGAGAAAGGGCCTTGACAGACTGACAAACAGACAGGCGGACAACGAAGTGGTCCTGCAAGGGTTCCGTTTTTTCCTTTGAGTTACGGAACCCTAAAAAAGATCACAGAACACGAAATCAGGTCGCCAGCAGTGTCTACAGACGGCATTGGCAATAAATTCGTGACGGAACTGCGTTGAGCGCACAACATCCGTCAAGACGACTGCCTTGAAAGCCGTCTGTAGACGGCTGTATGTGCACCGCATGAAGCTAAATATAGTCTCATGCTGGAGCGTATACAAAATAAATTTTGTTGTTATAAGCATGGTAGGATACAATAAATTGGAAACAAGGAGGGACATAGCTCTTGCTACCTATATTTTTAAATTATTGCGTGGCAAGACTTCAAATCCATGTATATTAAAATAAATAAACCTGTGTGTGCCCGACAATTATGTATTGCGAAGGCGACGGCCACGGCTATTGGCAGTGCCCAGTGGTAGGACCAATCTACGGGGTAAAGCCCCTGTAACGCATAATTTGCGTGTACTTAATGACGTAGCAGACAGCGTAGATCTTTTTACTTGTTCTCTGAGTGAGTTCACAAAAACAACGATGTACAGAATATGTTATGGGAAATAATAAAACTGTAATTATGGCCACACTATTGAATTAGGAAATTCCTGTAATGATAGTGATGATGAGTTAATAAATAAATGTCATTTGTGTCGTAGTGCGAATAAACGGTGACACGCTTGGTTTGTATGAGAGGTGTTGACAATACCGCCTACAGTAGCAGCCGCCGATGCGTCTCCGTGCTATAGAAGAAATATATAGATATTATTATTATTGCGTTCTTCAATGTCCCACTCACCGCACAGACTTCATTCATTCTTCCTTCTTCGTTCAGTCTATCTCTCTATGGAATGCGCTCCCCCAGGAAATCAGGATGGCAACCAACCGATTATCCTTTAAAGTTAAAGTTCGCGAGCACATTCGTAAGAAGCTGGCAGTATCATTACAACGTTAAAGTTTTCCCATTGTTTGTCTTATTTGTTATAGTATATTCGTGTATTTATGTATATTTATTTGTGCTTATATTTATATATAATTAGGCATATATATTATATTAATAGTTTGTAATAGGTATATGTGTATCTTTATAGTTACTTTAAAAAATATTCCTCAATTTCTCGTAATTGCACCTACCACTGTTTGTCTCTGCATTACCCAAAGGTTGACTGGTAGAAAATACCTATGGCATTAAGTCCGCCTCTGTACATTTCTGTGCTTGAAGTATTAAATAAATAATAAATATTAGATGCTTATTATATGGGCTGATTACTGGGCCTCCTTTTTTTTTTTGGATGGTAAATATCAAATAACTTCCGCTCTGGGTGGAGCGGGAGGGCGTGTCAGACTCTTACTGACTAAAACCCACCCGTGTTCCTTCCGTTGCCTGTACGTTGCCAGGGGCCACGGTATCCCTTTCGGACTTTCCCGAAACCCCGGCCTACTCTTACTGGGCATCCTCTCTTTGAGAGGAAGTGGGTTGTAATCTAACACGCGGGCTCAGTGCGGGTTGGTAGATGTCACATGTCTTCGAATTTTTGATTCTAGAACATGCCGGTTTCCATACGATGTTTTCGTTCACCGTTTTGAGAGCAGCTGTGGTGATGAAATTATTTACATAAAGTAAAGCGCCTGCACTGGGCCACCATTCTCTCGAGCACGAAGATTACTGAAGCGCATATGTTTCTGTTTTTAAACGAATAAAAAAAAAGTTAACCGATTTTCAAAAACGATAACTACGATAACGATATGTAGTTTGTATGTAATATTATTGGAACTGTAATATATTCACATCACATATTTTTATAGGTGTATGTATGTTTGTATTTTTGTATGTATGTTTGTCCACGCATGACTGCGATACTATAAATCGGATCGTGACCATTTTTTTATTGGTTTACATTTACTTCAACTTAGGGAACAGTGCAATTTTCATCAAAATCAGTTCAATAGTTTTAAGATATTAACTAACAGGTTTTAAGTGTGACGGGCTGGCTTATTGGTACCAGCTACGGGTATGGTGTAAAAGGGAAAACATCTCAAAACCTTGGTCAACCACAACAAAAAGTGGAAACAAAAAATACTGTTTTACAAAAAAAAAACAACCGACTTCCGAAAAAAAAATAAAAAAAAAAGCGAAAAAAAAAATATTTTATCTTCGGAAGTCGGTGAACTTGAATCTTCGGAACAATTTTTTTTACTGTATATTTTTGATGGAACAGATGATAGTAATTCCAACCCGCTTTCTAATTACGCAACTCATTTTCGTAAGCGATTACGACATATTTGTTTCATTTTGACAGTTCAACAACAACGTTGTTGAGAAGATTTTTTGTCGAACTTGTGAAGCAATGGATTAGCAATTTGTTTCAAAATGATTCAAATTCCGATTGATCGTGTATTACGTAATTAGGGTACTGGTCTTCAAGTTTAATGGTTAAATGCCTAATCAAAGATTTTGGTTCCAGGTTCTACGGTTACCATTTTTTCCCCCAATTTCCTTATGATTTGGAAGGCGGTACATTGGTAGTTGTGAGGGGAGAATATCCGACAGTAAACGAGCAAAAGGACGAAGATGAACGAATACTTAATGAAACTAGAGGAAAGACTAAAGAACAGGTAGTTTTAATTACATATATACATAAACTCACGCCTACTTCCGAAGGGGGTAGGCACTAACTAATGTCGACAAGTATGTTAATCATTATCGGTTACCATGATGGTAAGCATCATCTCTTACCAGAGATAGTTGTTAAACGCAAACCTATCAATAACAATAAAAAGTCTCATCTATGATGGGACCAGCGTATTGCCTTTAATTGAAACAACCGACTTCCAAAAAAAACAGTTCGTTTTCACTTTAAGGCTTGTGCAGACCAGCGCGACGCGACGGCGCGACGCGACACGAACAATACAATTTCCAAAAAAACTTCACGGTATAACAATAACCGGTGTCGCGTCGCGCTGTCGCGTCGCGCTAGTCTGCACGAAGCTTTATAGTGTTTTTTTTTTTGTAATGATTTTATTTTTGACTTTTTAGTTGTGTTATGTACCTACCTCACACAAATTCGAATACCAGTACCTGTATGTACTGTATGTACCTATGTAAATAGCAGTGACAGAAAATTTCCGTCATTTATCATCCACATAGACTAAGTGGCAAAAATACGTATTATTGAAGCTAACTCAAAAACTACCCAAGAAAAGTTAAAAAAAAAATATATAGGACCACTTCTGAAGTATGACCTACCAAACAAAATAGAAACATCTAAATCAATTCATAATTGGCGGAGTAATCGCGTAACAAACATACAAAAAAAAAACCCCGTCGAATTGCAAACCTCCTCCTTTTTGAAGTCGGTTAAAACTGATATATAAATAGGAATAATAAAAACACCCAAAAGTGAATTAGTAAAGGTTTGAGACAAACTTGCAAAACTAAACGACGGCCACCGTAGGCGCGGGCTTGCGGACCAGGCCCGGGTCGACGGCGCGTTGTGTTCCACGCGCGCCTCAAAGAGATGTCCGGGGTCAGCTAGGACCGATGCCTGCCGGGGTCACGGGAAAATCTGAAAGGGATACCGTGGCCCCTGGCAAGTACAGGCAACTGAAGGAACACGGGTGGGTTTTAGTCAGGAAGAGTCTGACACACCCTCACGTTCCGTCCAGACCGGGAAAGTTATTTGATAACTTCCCACTCAACAAAATAAAAAAATGCGATAAAAATATAAAAATAATTTATAAAACTAATTATAATAATTATTCAAATCTGTTAAGTAAATGTATTTATAATTCCAAAAAGAATGCTAGCATAAAATCTATTAATACTCATGATAATAAAAAGTGTAAAGCCACATGGACTGTTATTACGTAATACAAAACAACGGGTCATTATCAATAAAAAAACGAAAATAATGACATTATATCTTATTCATCAGAACATAAACATAATAAACGTGGCGTTCCACAAGGTAGTGTACTAGGCCCAGTACTATTTCTCATTTACATAAATGACATTATAAAAATTACTAACCATAAATGCTTATTATTTGCCGATGATAATTATATCTATTATGGTGACATCTAACAAAAAACAAAATACCATTTTAGACCATGACCTTGACATTAATAATAAACTCAAAACTCAAACTTAAAGAATCACAGCATCGTGCATCGGTCGGTCGATGAGGCGACACTTAAGGCAGGCCTATGTCCAGTAGCGGACGCCTTTCGGCTGAAATATGGATGATCATGAAACCTGCCGGGTAACAATTGCGTAACACACTTACAGTGGCAATGTCTTTCATTTTGACAGTTCAACAATATTCATTGCGTTATTTACGTTGTTGAGGAGACAAATTATTGAAATAAATATAAGAAATGGATTAGCAATTTCCTTCAAAATCCTTCAGTATTGTGATTGAAAGTGTGTTAGGCAAGTAGGGTGCGGTACACATTACCGTTTCATATTTTCCATGTTTACAGCTTAAAGAAGAGAAAAAAAGGGCTAAAGAAGATGCTGCGATGAGGGACGCAATGAAAAAGGAAGCGCAAAAGAAAGACGATGAAGCTCTGTTGAAGGCTAGGTGCGATCCCTTCTCTGATCCGGGGTACATGTTGCAAATATCTGGTGTTATGGAGAATTTGATCGAGGTACGTATTTTTCACTCATCACTCTCTAACTTTCTCTTTTTAAAATTGATGAAAATTAATTAAAATAATACAAACTCATGACTTCAGTGAAAAAAAAATGGAGTTTAAAAAAAAAAAGCGTGGAGCGCTTTTTGCTTGTGTGTACTTTTAATTAATTTAAAACAAAGAACTCCACACTTTTTGAATTAATCATTGGTTATAAAAGAAGTGACAAGCTGCATAGCATTATATCGTAACTACAAGTGCATGATAAAAAGCGTGTTCTTTTTGTTTTTTTTTATACTACTTCATTTAGTTAAAAAGTCTAAAGTCAACGAAGTTATGACTTGACCGGTTTACAAGTAGCCACTGAAGAGTTCCACCATCCTCCTCCTGGCTCCATCATCAGACCCTCGTTACCAAGCTTAATTTATTGGACTCATCAAAATGAAACATTTTATCCTTTAAGTTTTCTATATAAACTTATCAAAACCCATAAGTCGATTTCCTGATGAAGACCCTTGAAAAGTGTTGAATATCCAAGTAACAGTATTTCCCGACTTATTTCTACTGCTGACTGTACCTTCCCTCGTATTGACAATATCTAAGTAAGTGCTCAGAGCGACAACGCCGTTGCCGCGCCGCCACCGCGCCACTGCCGCGAATTGTAGAGTTATAAGGCAAAATAAAGCGGAGACGGCGCGGTGACGTCGCAGCGAGGGCGCGGCGGCGGCGTTTCAGCGTTCAGTCTACATGGTTACGTGAAGCGGTGTCGGTGCGGCTGCGGTGCCGTCTACATGAGCCCTAAGGAGAGCTCATTACGGTTAACATTATTAACTCATTAGCAAGGTGACTGTCCAGTGTGCACTTGCGTATGATTACCAAAGTTTCGTCAGTCGCTACCATACACCTGCCATTTTCTAAATATATATTTTTATTTTCTTCTTCTATTCTTTCCGTGTGGTTAATGACTAACCTGGTGTCAGAGTTTTAAAGAAGCCCATGGGCCTCTGACTTGGCTTCACATACCGTCGATAAATATTTCTCAGGCATGTTTCCTCACGACGTTTTCCTTCACCGTTTTTGAAGCAAGTGCAACAACAATAAGCACATGAATCCGAAAAGTCAGAGGTGCACCTCTGACTTTAACCCCTGAGGGTTATGACTTGGCAGTCCGACGGTCACACCACTAGGTTATCAATCCCATCACTGCTATAATTTAATTAAATTATGCAAAGGAAAAAAAATGAAAATAATTCATTAATAAAGTAAAAGTAAGTAATAATTAATTAATAAGTAAGAAGTAGTAGTTATTAAGTTATTTATTTTTTTCTATTTTAATTTTAATTTTGCTTTTTATTGATCAAACTGCCTAAACCCGCGTCCTATTAAAACTGATTGTCGCGAGAATACACGACCGTTCCAATTGTTTTGATCGATGAACCTGAACCCTGTGGTGGTCCCTATGGACCAGATATCAGCAAACGTCGTCCAGCGTACGGTCTGTTACCTATTTACTGCAAAACCTCCATGAGTAGCAATAGTACTTGAATGTGCGTCCGGCACACCCTGAACAGTCGGCGTCTACCACCTTACTGACTGGCTGTTGTCCACAGCATGATGAGCTATTCTTACCCCGCGTCCTATTTAAAAGCGATTGTCGCGCGAATACACGATCGTTCGAACTTTTTGTTCGGTGAACCTTAACTCTCGGTCACGCCGACAGAGGGCGCTTTCCGATATTCCGAACAAAAAGTGACATATGCACGCGACCGATCGCGTATTCGCGCCACGATCGCTTTTAAATAGAACGCGGCCTAAGGATAGGTACTGTAATTTATTTCATTCGCAAAAAATAACTCGTACAGAAGCATAACTGGGGCCTATCACACGCCCCGAAGCAGAAGGTAAAGTAGATCTATTTTGATCGCGTTCGTCGCAGTAAATTTGGTTCTACATGAAGTACTATTTATTTTTTAATGACTCTATTTCTATTGAAGCCCGATACTTTGACAACCAATCTTACCAAGGGGTATCTCTATCATGTTATCCTGTAACTGGGTTGTGGAGGTCAGATAGGTAGTCTCTCCAAGTAAAATACTGGTATTTAGCTGCATCCGATTAGACTGAAAGCCGGTCCCAACATAGATGGGAAAGAAAGAAAGAAAGAAAAATATTTTATTTAGGACGCGCACAGGAAATACAAATAGTAATAATAAAAAATAAAAAATAAACATTTAAAAACTAACAAAATAATGACCTGAAAATACGGAAAAGGCTTGATGGTTCTGTTTCTATTTCAGGTGTTACGAAACTACCGTCTAACATGGTCACTTTACGACGAACTATCGCCTGAACTTTTTGGAGAAACAATCTACGGCTACATGAAGCCACTCCTGGTTGAAGATCTGATGAAGGAGATGCACTTTGAATGCAGGAAGATCGTTGACGAATTAATGAGGTAACGTCTTCATTTTATTTATTTATTCACAAACCGATGGGAATGCCCATCGGAAAAATTACTAGATTAAATTACACATACTAAAAACAATTTTATTTGTAAATTTCATAAATTAAAAACATTTTTTTTTAAATTAAATTTCTTCCATAATATTGCGCGTACACGTGATAAAAGTGAACTTAAAAATAAATAATAAGAGATATTTAATGCGAGAGACAGAGAGAGTTATATCTTTCTTCTCTCTCATGTAACGAAATGTGCGTAAGCGTGACGCGTCCTTGAAATTTCTATTCTCAATTCTCGTCCAATTATCGAAGCCTAAGAAACTTACTTCAAAAACTTCCAGCCCCTAATTTAACCCCTTTAGGGAATGAATTTCCAATACTTAATCCATTCTTAATGCTCACTTTCGCTATGTAAGTTTTGGGCTGTACGTTGTCTGTCAGTGAATGAATGAGTTTAAGATTCTTTTTTACGAAAATTATTAGTAATGTTGACAAAAAAAACCCCATTGCCGCAGTACTCATGGATATGTCCAAGGCATTTGATCACGTGGATCACACAATACTGCTGGGTAAAATAGAACGTTATGGTGTTCGAGGAAATACACACATCAACACGGTCTAGGGATATTTCATACTCAATTAAATAACTCGAAAAGTACTGGCCGCATTGTAATCTTTTATACACCGATTTGTTTGTAATTTATCTCAGACTAATTCCAAATTCAAATTTTTGAAAATTCTTTTGTTTCGGTTGCATAAAAATGTCTTGATGTGTAGGAGAGGGAATTTTCATTTGTGCGAAATTTAGAAAACAATACGAATTACGTTTAGTTACAGTTTTTTTTCATTTTTAAACGAAAGATAAAGTTAAAATTGAGGTATTGTAGCCATGCAACGCCAACATTTGACGAGGGCGGAGATGTTACGAGCTGTGGGAATGTTGGAAGCTGGGTCTGTTCAGCGTAATGTTGCTGAGGCCATAGGGACCCACCAAAATGTAATTTCAAGATTGTGGACACGCTATCGTGCCACAGATGAAGTAGCGGAGAGGCACCGGGGGCCAAGTCGCATCACTACCCCCAGACAAGATCGATTTTTGCAAATTACTGCGCGAGCTCAACCAAATGCAACAGCGACTCAATTGGTCCAAAGGCTGCGAGTGGAACACCAAGTGCTTGTGAGTGACCAAACTGTAAGAAGGCGACTGCATGAAAGCAATCTACGCTCTCGTAGACCACTCCGGGTCCCACCTTTACGGAGAGGCAATCGTGGACGACGATTAGAATGGGTTCGGAACCACGTGAACTGGGGCCGTGAGCAATGGTCCAATGTGCTGTTCACGGATGAATCCAGGTTCGGCTTCCATCCAGATTCACGAAGGACGCGTGTTTGGCGAGGTCCTGGACGATGGAGCCGTCTTCAGAACCCTCAGGAAGTTCACCCATACCAAGGAGGAACAATTATGGTTTGGGCAGGAATTCGTCTTGGAGGACGGACGGATCTCGTTTGGGTGCGGGGCAATATGACGGCAGAACGATACGTCCAACAGGTGCTGGGGCCCGTAATCTTGCCCCACAGAACACAAATGGGGCAAAATTTCCTGCTCATGCACGACAATGCCCGGGCACACACGGCGAGAACGGTACCAGCTTGGTTACATACACACAATGTTAGGGCCTTAGACTGGCCTGCTCAATCGCCAGATCTAAATCCCATTGAGCATGAGCAACTTCCTTCAGAGCTCTTCTTTGCAGCATATCCCAATGCTGCAAAGAAGAGCTCTGAAGGAAGTTCCTGAAAATCTGGCTACAGAAGATCAACTTTTTGCGCACCTCAGAAGGACATGGGACAATATTCCGCAGCAAGACATTGACAACCTTGTTCTGAGCATGCCGAATCGTTGCCGATGTGTTATGAACATCATGGGCGCTTTCTCAGACTACTAACTTCGAGTTTATAAACACAAATTAAATGATATAGATTTGTACACCAATTTCATTGGTAGGACATAGAGATCGACTAAACTGTATTTTATACATAACACCTTTATTGTAATACCTATGTTCACAAATAAAGTTTGATTGATTGATTGATTGATTGATTGATGATTTTTCTATTTTTTTCAGTTTTTACTCATAAATTAAAAGTTAATTCATACACGGTTTCCGTCTATGTTTCATTTTTTTTCCATAAAATCCTGAAATTTTAATCGAAGTACCTTAACCATTATTAAAAAATGGTAGAATATTAAATAACGTATCTTTTAAATATATACATGTCATATAAATAATTAACACATTGATAGTAATTCGCTTTTTTAAAAATATCCCTAGACCGTGTTGATGTGTGTATATTGAGCCTAATCAAAAGCTATCTGTATGGAAGAAAACAAATCACGGTTTTAAATAGAATTTGTCCTAACTCTAAGATAGAAGTCGCTCACAAGTCGTCCATTAGGTATACTACCCGCGGTGTACCCCAAGGCAGTGTCCTTGGGCCCTTGCTCTTTCTCAATCGCCAGATCTCGACAATTCAAAAGTGCCTGTAAATGGTTTAATTGAAATAAATGCTTTGAGTTTGAGTTCATATTTATTAATGATCTGCCGAAATGTACCCACTACCAAACCGTCCTGTTTGCCGATGATAGTACGCTCATTGTACCATGTAGTGACCTTCAATCATATGAGAATGAAATAAATAAGTCTATCCATAACATTATAATAAATACATTGGTTAAACAACAATAAACTTAAAATAAACTTAGAAAAAACACAAATTATGATGTTCCAACAAAGGACAAAAAAACTAAACTTAAATATAAAATACAACGATCAAAAAATACTCGAAACTGATAGTGCCCGTTTTCTGGGACTTCACTTGGATAGTCACCTAAACTGGAAATGTCATATAGAAACCGTATGTAAAAAACTAAACCAGTATTCCTATGCACTTCATAACCTTGCAAAAATATGTAACGAGGCTGTAGTTTTAATAGCATACAAAGCTTATATTCCATCATTGTTGCGCTTTGGAATAATGTATTGGGGAAACTCCACTGACAAAGAACTTGCTTTCAAAGCCCAGAAGAAGTGTATACGTAGTATGTTTAAGCTGAAAACGACTGACAGTTGTAAACCATTATTTAATAAATATAAACTATTGACTTTGCCATGTATGTACATATACGAGACAGCAGTATTCGTTAGATTGAACTTGCATTTGTTCCAAACGCTCAGATCAAAGCGACGCAATGATATATGTGCTATTCCACACAGAACTAAGCTCTATTCGAAAAGCTTTTTGGGAATGGGTCCCAAATTGTACAATAAGCTACCCATTACAATAAAAGATGTTGGCGGCATACAGCATTTCAAAAAGGCTCTTCTAAATTTATTAGTCGCAAAAACATACTATACAGTCAATGAGTTCTTAGAAGATGTATTTTAATTTGTTGACATTTCATTATTTTATTGTTATTTTAATCCATTTATTTGTAATTAATTGACATTGACATAATATTATAATTGAAAATTGACATATTAAGAAATTGACATAGTATGTAATAATTAGTAATTGAAAATTGACATATTAATATAATTAGAAATTGACATGGTAATAATTAGTAATTGAAAATTTACATAGTAATAATTAGTAATTGAAAATTGACATATTAATTAATTAGATATTGACATAGTAATAATTCGTAATTGTAATTAGAATATTTTAGAATTAAAATTAGAATATTTGTACGCCGCTGACGGCAAGACATAGCGATAATTTTAAGAGCACTAACATCTGCATATATGTATTTTTTCACCTATGATCTACAAATAAAGTGATTTGATTTGATTTAGAGACCTTCCTATCTGGGCTCGGATAACGGTATATTTTTCGAAACGGTTTCGTCTTAAAAACCTAAGAAACAATTTGTTTCGATTACGTTCGAACTGAACGTTACTAAAACGTTTTTGAAGAAGGAAATTTTTTATCGTTCTCGGTAAATACAATAAAAAGCCGGTGGTTGGATGGTATCCATTCTGGAACCTACAGGATGTCGTCAGGGGTTCCCCAGGGCTCACATGTTGGACCGGTTCTATTTAATGTTTTCGTTAACGATATCCCGCACTGCCTAAGATTCTCAGTGTGTTAGGTATATGTATGCAGACGACCTTAAATTCTCTAGGATAATCGACACAGTATTATTTTTTCTGATGTTTTTTCTAGGTGTCGAGTTTTTTATAATTTTTTATTTAGTCATTACTCATAACCCTTTTCCCTTTTTCAGTATTATTTTTCTATTTAATAATAATAATAATATATACCAATCTTAGACCCCGATTACCACGTCTACCTATGCACAAAAAAAATAGGGCGCTGGTGTGTGCCTTGGACTCGCAGCTCAGCAATTTTTTCGAGAGCAGCGAGGATCTCGTTGATACACACTCGATCCTGTATTGCGCGGCTGCTGCGGCATGTCGTTTAGCTAACGTCAAGTTTCCAAACAGTGACGGAGCTACTCGACCAAAACCAGCCGTACCAGCCTGGCAGTGCAGGATCGAGCGACGTATCGATGGGGCCAGGGTACTCATCGGCAAACTATACTGCTTCAGGGAGGGCAATACACGACCACGAGTAATGCGCTTTGTGAAGCGGGCATTCTCGGGGACTGGAATCAGTCCTCATGAATACATGTCCCATGTCACAGAGCGCATTGACTTCCTGAAGCAGAAAGTTTGTGCATGGGCGAGCCGTATTCGACGGTATAAGCGGCGAGTTGATCGATACACGCAGAATCGCATGTTCCAGAGCGATGAGAGGTGGGTATATAGATCTTGGGAGCAACCTGGACAAAATGTGACGGACGTATGCCGCCCGGATGATGCCGCCACGAGTGCATTCTGGCGCAGCATCTGGTCGGTGCCCGTCTGTCACGCTGAGGCTGACTGGATGCAGGATGTCGAACGAGTGTGTGAAACTATCCCAGAAATGGAAGCTGTGCTAATCACGCCATCAGACGTAGCCAGAGCAGTCCGTCCGTTACCGAATTGGAAATCACCGGGACCGGACGGGCTGCACAACTTTTGGTTAAAATGGCTGATTAGTTCGCACACTCTCCTAGCATCCCAATTCCAGTCATCCCTGGAGTCTGGGTCGCTACCACAGTTTCTAACAACAGGCGTTACCCACCTGCTCCATAAGTCAGGTAGTCCCGCGGAACCGAAGAATTATAGACCGATCACATGTTTGTCGACGGTCTATAAACTTCTTACATCCATTTTGAGAGCGAAAATTAACACCCACATTGATAGTAATTCAATTATGTCTGCCTCCCAAAATGGATGTAGGAACGGGTCCCGCGCTACTAAGGAGCTACTCCTCATCGACATGGCCATAAGCCAACAGGTTCGTCGATCCCGCAAGGATCTGTCGACATGCTGGATAGATTGTAAGAAGGCCTACGACTCGGTGCCACATACATGGCTCATGAGGGTGTTGGAATTGTACAAGATAGATGCAACTCTGCGCACCTTCCTGATGTCGTGTATGGGGCAATGGAAGACGGTCCTTCGCTATCCAGGATGTCGACAGATCCAGGGGAATGATGAGCCTGTATGGATTAAACGGGGGATATTCCAGGGTGACAGTTTGAGTCCACTTTGGTTCTGCTTAGCCCTGAATCCTCTAAGCACACTGCTGGAGGATTCAGGTCTGGGCTATCGGTTAAGGAGAGGTGGTCAGGTCATATCTCACCTCCTCTACATGGATGACTTGAAACTCTTTGCCCCCAACAAATTGCGACTGATGGAGCTACTGAATGTAACTGAAACATTCAGTAGAGCCATCAGGATGGAATTTGGTGTGGACAAATGTGCAGTCATGCATGTAAAGCGAGGGGAGATTATGGAATCCGAGGGAACTCAACTCTCGGACTCCATACACCTTAGATCCCTCTCCTCAGCCGAAAGCTATAAGTATTTGGGTATGTCGGAAGCGTTAGGCATCAACGTTGCTGACATGAAGCAATCATTGAGGGAGCGCTTCTTTGGTCGCCTGAAGAAGGTATTAATTAGTCTTCTTTCGGGCGGAAACAAGGTGCGCGCCTTCAATGGTTGGGTCATGCCGGTTTTGATGTACTCTTTCGGCATACTCAAATGGACTCAAACCGAACTCGACGCCCTGGACAGGAGGGTCCGTACACTCCGGACCGCAAACCGGATGCATCACCCACGTTCATCGGTGATGAGACTGTACATCCCGCGGAAGTGCGGGGGTCGAGGCTTTTTAAATGCGAAGACCCTCCATAACCGCGAGGTGTGCAGTCTTAGGGAATATTTTTTTAAAGCCGAAGTGGGTATGCACCGTGATGTGGTTGCAGTGGACAAGGGACTCACCCCGCTCTCCATGGCTAGAGAGAACTGGCGCAAACCTGTAATACTTACTACAAATGACCGCAAGGAGGTATGGCAAAGCAAGGAGCTTCACGGGCGCTTCTATCGGGCTCTTCATGAGCCCGGTGTAGATTTCTTAGCGTCCGTATCCTGGCTACGTTTCGGTGACCTTTTTGGGGAAACTGAAGGTTTCGTCTGTGCAATTATGGATGAAGTTATCTTGACGAATAACTACCGGAGACATATTATGAAGGACGGTACGGTTGACGTGTGTCGGGCATGCCATCGTCCGGGTGAGTCCATCAGACATATTATCTCTGGTTGTTCGCGTCTGGCTAACGGCGAGTACTTGAACAGGCATAACCAAGTGGCCAGGATTATTCACCAGCAACTTGCTTTGAAATATAAACTTGTTGACTCTGAGGTACCGTATTATAAGTATGTGCCCGACCCAGTTCTTGAAAATGACCATGTCACGTTGTACTGGGATCGGTCTATCATTACTGACAGGACTATTGTAGCCAATAAGCCTGATATAGTGGTGATAGATCGATCAGCGCGCCGAGCAATGATAGTCGATGTTACCATTCCACATGACGAGAACCTCGTGAAAGCTGAGAAAGAGAAACAAATAAAATATCTCGACTTAGCACGGTTGTCGACATGTGGAATGTGAGCTCGGCTATCATTGTACCGATTGTCGTAACGGCCAATGGACTGATGGCCGAAAGCCTCGACCAACATCTTTCGAGGCTCTCGTTAGGCGGTTGGATCAAGGGCCTAATTCAGAAGGCAGTACTCCTCGATACGGCTCGCATTGTGAGGAGGTTCCTGTCTCTGCAGCCCTAACCACCGGTAGCTTGGACCCTGCTCCCGACACCGGCGGAACACTATTTTTTATATTTTTAAATGTTTTTGTTTTTCTTTGTTTTTATAAAAATATTTAAAAATGTAAAATATATGTAAACATATTGAATAAAGGTGATAATAATATAATCTTTATTTTTTATATAAAACAGATTGTAGTACATGTAACAGTTTTCACAATGTGGGTAGTATAAAATCTCTGACAATCAACTGGGTGACGATAATGTTGATATCTTTCACAGGATAGATCTTAAAATGCTGATTGAAAAGCATCAGCTTGACCACAAGCTACTTGGGTTGGAGTACCCAAAACCGAAACACAGAAGGAGACCGAAAGTCCATCCAACGCCAAAAATATTAGTTTTGGATGATAAGCTATTGAAAAGTTCAGAGGTACCAATTTCTGGTATTTACGATCTACAGTACTTACTCGGCCGTATGTATCAGGCACATCGATTTTAAAACCGTATGTATCAGGCGCATCGAGTTTGAAGCCGTATGTATCAAGGGCATAGGTTTTAAAGCCCCATTTCCACGGAACAAGTTTCTGGAACGTTCAAAAGCAATAATCGCATGCCATATTAAACCACGTTCAATTATTGTTATTCAATAATTGCATGCAAGTGTAAACACGCGTGCGATTCCCATAAAATGGGATACAATAATTGAATGCAAGTTTTGCCATTCAATAATTTGCGACTTCTGTTTACACCAAGGCAATTATTGCAAAGCGCTTATTACATGCAAGTTTTATGTCGTCTAAACACAGAGTTGCACATCCTTGTACAATTGATCCAAAAATTTGAACGCGATTTGATTGTACAGTCACGATCACGAGCATACATTTTATTATATTACTATAAACAGCGTGGCAATAATATCTGATTTCATGATTCATCCATTAATATCTGTCGTCAAGATGACGGCAAATTTATGTGATCATTTGTGGATGGCTAAGTGGCAGCACACATATGTCACATCGAAGGAACACCAAAACTAAAAGCCAAAAAGAAAAATAAATCGCTTATACCTGCACCATGTAAATGGGGCTTTATGGCCTGCGCAGACGGGACAGCACAGGATTTTAAATTTAACACTTATCCAATCGAAATAAGGTATATATATTTCAATGCACGGCGGTCTGCGCTGCGATGCTCCAAGCTCGATCACCGAGCATTGAAATATATACCTTATTTCGATTGGATAAGTATTAAATTCAATTGATTTTAAAATTCTCTGCCGTCCCGTCCGCCAGTCTGCGCAGCCTCTTAGGGTAAGTTAGCCTTTGTAGAGCCAAATCTCTGTAACTACTTTTTTTAGGTGTGCTCTATCCAAATAAAACCAGTTTTATCGTGCACCGCAACTTTGCAAATAAATCAAGGTGATGGGGTGACTCTGCCAGCTTACATAGAAAAAAGTTAAAACCCCTTAAGGCCGCGTTCTATTTTAAAAGCGATCGTCGCGCGAATAAGCGATCGTCTCGTTCAAATTATTATGTCACTTTTTGTTCGAAAAATCGGAAAGCTGTAGGCGCAACCACGCGTTCAGGTTCACCGAATATATGTGTTTATAACTAAAAATAGATTGTTTGCAGCTCTGATTTTTCTTCTCTTCCAGAACGTCTTTGACCTAGGAATAGTGACGAAGCCAACAACAAAGTTCAGGGACATCTTCGGAGACTCAAGCTATGCGGCCTATGATTACAACATCAAGGATCCGAATGCTTCGTAATTATTACTATTTACTTATACCTTTAATTATTCGTTGGAGAGCAGTGGTGGCGCTTTATTTTGTGTAAATAATTTCATCACTACTGCTCTCAATACGATGAAGGAAAACATCGTGAGGAAAATGGTATATCCTAGAACTAAAAATTCGAAGACATGGGACATCTACTAACCCACACTGGGTGGTATATTACAGCACACTCCCTCTCGAAGAGGGGAGGTGCGTGTACTATTGAAGAACTTCATATCTAAGCAATTTGGAAACAAAATCCCGTGAACACGATGACCACATCTGTTACCGCCCCGGTTCTATAGCGGCCGAGCGCTGCAAGCACAAAAAGTCCTTACGGTGTATAGATATGAACTTCTACGATTGTACCAGCAGTGGATAAATTATAAGCTGATTGATTATGCTACTCTTTTACTGATCATAAATAGATTAGGTCATAACACAGATTATGGAGACGCCTCGGCATCTTTATGTTGTACGGTGGCTCTGTACGGAAGGATTCTGTACGGGGGGATTATGTACGGGGGAATTCTGTACGGGGGGATTCCGTACGGGGCGATTCTGTACGGGGGGATTCTGTACGGAGGGATTCTGTACGGGGGAGGGGATGATACAGAACCCTCCGACCGCACTTGGCCAATTTTTTAAAGTTGCAATCGTCATTTCACGACAAAATCGCTGTTGAATGTTGCGTAAACGTAAGTATTTATGCTCGTGACTGTACCTAATACATTTTTCAGGTTCCCTCTACCAGGTTACGGTGACATTAAGGGTCGCTTGATGCTGTCATGTGTTCTCGGCTGTGGCATACAACCTGGAGCTCCTAAGAGGAAGGGAGTTTTGCTGCTCGGTCCTGACAGGAACGGGAAGTCGTTCCTAGCTGATGCTGTTGCTGGGGAGTTAAGTACGTAACATTAATTATTTAAGATACTATAATTATTATAAGTACAGGAACCGGTGACGTGGTAGACGCAGAAGAAGATGGCGTGGCGAGTTAGTGACTCCTACTGAAAGGATTGGGCTGTAATTAAAAAGAGAGAGAAAAAAAAGTGGAATACAACAGGCTCATAATCTATACTAATACTAATATACTAATGCCCGTTTTCACCGACAACTAAGTGACACTTAAATTAACCCCTAAATAAAAGTGCACTGTTGGATTTTCAACTCTCAGCGCTGAGCTGTGAGCGAATCAATTTTTGCCTAGGGTTTATAGAGTGCTTAATTAACTCACTTAACTCTACGTGATAGAGTGACCTATTTTCAACAATTAAGCACTCACGCCTAGAAGGAATACGTCAAATTATAAGTCACTCTGTATAATGTTATACATGCGAAAGTGAGTTTGTTTGTTTGTTACACTTTCACACCAAAACGGCTGAACGGATGAAATTTCACATGAGTAGACCATGACCTGAGTTAGGACATGGGGTAATTTTTATCCCAATATTCCAACGGGATCGAGAGTTATGCGGGTGGAACCGCGGCGCGCAGCTAGTTCCAAATTTTCTTTTCAAAACTTTTGAGTGACACACAAATGATGATCTGTGACCAGAGAGATAACTTCATATAAACGCGCAATGAGAGGTGCACTCCTACAAAGCGCGGCAGTACAAAACTTTGCCTTTGTGGCGCTTACTCTGTGGCGTGACGTTCGTGCTAATGCGGCAATACGAACATTACCGAAGCGCATACTTTTACTGGTTTAACTACCCTAAGCATCCTCACTCATGGAGACTATTTTAAAGCAAAGGTTTTCTTTACAGATGCTGTCAAAATTGACATAACTCCTGAAGTATTCACCGCCGTATGCGATCGTCCACTAAAGGTTTTAGATCAAGTGTTTGTCACTGCAAGGGCCTTCCAACCGGCTGTGGTCTTCATGAAGAACGTAGAAAGGGTTTTTATTAAAAAGGTGCGGGTTTTTAGACTAACAACAAGGCTAAAAACTAGCAGATATATAGGTTATACGCGCTCTGCAAGTGGCACGTCAAAACTGGTTTAGTTAGCACACCTGCAGGGCTAACATGACAAGCGCGAGAACGCTCTTTTTCTCGTTTTGTCGAAATTTGTCTACGATTCTGACGTCATTCTAATCCCTAACATGACCGTAAACGACGAGTAAACTCGAAAAAAGCATTTTGACACTGCTATATCTCGCGACGAGAAACCGATGTTGCAAGTTATTAAAAACAAATTATTTTTATGATAGCAACATCGGCTTGAGATTCCGTTTCATTCATTCAATGGTGCCGATTTCCTTGTCACAAATACCTCTAAACTAGACTAAAAATTACCAAAATTTAGATTATTCCTGTCAACCGACGATTTCCCATTCTGAAATAGACTAAAGTGACACAACTTAATTAACTATATTTTAATAGTTATTAATTTAGTGAGAATGGCAATTGCTATTCTGAATTTTACGTTTTTCATCTAAAATTCTGATTGTCCAAGTATTTAATCGCGATTAAAAAGGTGTGGAAATTAATTTTCATGAACTAAAATTCACACCAACACCTCGACTTTTTTTTCTTTTCTTTTGCTTATATCTCGAAAATGGTGTGTCCTATCGCAAAAATAATGAAAATTTGAACCCCCTATGAAACGCATAAACCCCTAATACCCAACATGTAGGTAATCATTTTTCATATTTTCAATACAAAAACCGAAAAAATCCATATAAAACACGTCGTTCCAATATAAATAGTAGTTTAAAACTAAGTATTTTCATTATTAATAAATTGTAAAATAAAATGATGACTAAAATAATTACAATTATGAAACTGCCATGTTATTTTGGAGATATTTTTTGTATAATAATTTTGTCCACTCTTCTCGTCGTTCTCGTCGTCAAAATCGAGGACGAGTAAATACGACTTAATGACAGAAATATCGGAGATTATCTCGTGTTGAATTGTCAAAAATCGAGATAACTAAGGTGCCATGTTAGGGTTTGTCGACAAAACATAAAGTTTGACAGAAGTAGTCGACTATTTTGTATGGAGGCGCTGTCAGAAAACGAGAAAAGAGACAAAATAGACAAAAAATACTCACGCGAGAACGAGTAATTATTGTCGCGTGCGTCATGTTAGGCCTGCTGAACTCGGTGTTGCGTCTCTTTTCGCTCCAAATAATTATGACATGCCGTCCTACTTCCACTTGTGATCTATAGTGTTACACTACAATATTTACTAATGGAGTAGTGTGCCGATTTTGAAGAATTAATGTTGGGAATAACGCTACATCGTTCGTTTGGCGCGTGGTCAAAATCGGAACTACCGCCGCCATCTTGTTTTGTCAATACAATTTCTGTGTCACTTTTACCACAGAAATTTTACAAATGTATACCAACAGTCAATGTCATTCAGGCGCCAAAACATAATTGCAGTACTGTAGTATACATAGGAAACCTCTTTTTACTTTGAATATCATAGCTTTTACTTCGGATTACTCTCCAACGAATTGAAGGTTCTTTTGAATAGCTGTCAAAATAACAAACCAATCGCAACAAAGCGGCAGAAACAATGGCAACGAACCCATGACACAATATGGTTACATCGTTTGGTCACAGATAATAAATACAGATGGGTCACACCGCATTTTAGGTATGAAGCTATAAATAGGTACGCGGCGGGCTCGACTTGTCGTATTCAGTGGAGCGTAACATAGTCAGAAGATATAAGAGTTACGCGATAGAAAGAGAGGCAACTTCTAAGTGAATATAACTGTAGGTAACTAGCGTTGTGCGACCTGAATTGCACATTATTGTGTCGTTGCAAGAGTTGCTTTTTATTCAAACGATTTTGCGGAGTGACCCATCTGTACTAATCTGTGGTTTCGTATAAAAATGTTGATACAGGATTTTAAGTGTTTACGGTGTAAATATTCTAAATAAAATTAAATCAGCGGGGTGATTGGGTATAATCAAATCAATGGGTATACCGCCGTTTACCCGAATTTTATTTGCCCTAATATCATTTGCCATAATAGTCATCAGCCATAATATCATACGACATAATACTCATTTGCCCTACTCTCATTTGCCATATTAGTCACTTGCCAGAATCATTGTTTCCCATAAAGTCACTTACCATAACATCATTTGTCATAATCATTGTAAGCCCTAATTATCACATGCCCTAATTATCACATGCCATAATTATGATATGCCATAACATAATTTGCCATCGACATCGGGTGTGTAACGGTTGTTTATATCAAGAGAAATTGGATGCAATTGGGACTTTAGGGCACCCCGACTCGGACAGGTTAGGTTAGAAGGGGATGGCGGGGTCGTGTGAGCGAGCGAAGCGAGCGAATAGACCCCGCCATCCCCTTCGTGGTTATTTTTTTATAAACCACACAGAAGTAGGAGCCCCGCGAAGCGGGGCTCCGTCGACCTAGCCCACCATCAACCATGCACAGAAAAGAAACCATGCACATACTTGTTATGCCATTTAAATATTATGCCATTTAAATATTATGTCTAATCATTATTATGGCACATAAAAATGAGGCAAACAATACTTATGGCATTCGTATCTTATGGTATCTAAAATTCGGGTAATTAAAAGTATGTCATATGTCTTTTAGGGCAAATGAAACATTCGGGCAAATGAAATTCGGGTAAATGAAATTCGGGAAAATGATGATTATGGCATATAATCTTCGGGCAAACAATAGACAACCAAATCAATGACTAGAGGTAAATCTCCCGGCTATGACGGGTTAAGCATTGAACATCTACAGCATGCTGGACCCCACTTACCGAGATTGCTGGCTATGCTGTTTAACCTTCGTCTGAGTCACTCATATCTGCCTGAAGAGATGATCAAAACAATTGTTATACCTATAGTTAAAAATAAGACAGCTGATCTATCAGATAGGAATAACTACAGGCCTATCTCTCTTGCTACAGTGGTATCGAAGGTATTTGACAGCATGTTGAATTCACAGCTGACCAGACACATTGAACTGCATGACAATCAGTTCGGCTTCCGGAGCGGACTTTCCACTGAAAGTGCAATTTTGTGTGTTAAACATGCTGTCAAATACTATACCAAACGTCATACTACAGTTCACGCATGCATTCTTGATCTTTCGAAAGCCTTTGACCTGGTTTCCTATGATATTCTATGGCAAAAGCTACTTAACACTAGTTTACCACCGGAACTCATCAACATCTGCAAGTACTGGTACGGTAATCAGGTCAATGGCGTGCGATGGTCGGGAAGCATGTCGCAATTGTACAGGTTGGAGTGCGGAGTGAGGCAAGGAGGATTGTCCTCTCCAACCCTATTCAACCTGTATATGAATGATCTGATTGTGGCACTCAGTAGCACCCGGATAGGTTGTCACATAGATGGAATTAATGTAAACAACATAAGCTATGCTGATGACATGGTGCTACTGAGTGCATCGGTATGTGGGTCATATTCAAAATAATTGTAAGTAACGGATAGGAAACGTATATGAAAATTATTTGATTGTAACAGAAAAATAACAGAAAGGAATTATTAGGGCAAGTTTATATAGCACACCTTTGTTAAATAAATAATTAACGTTGAACGAATTAAAACATCTAGAATAGTGGAATACCATCATCACTATCACTACACATACATTACCTATTACAGTTCACATACTAAGATTAGGGCACGACAGGCTACGAGTGCGAATCCGGGGCGGGTCGCTAGGTGGGTACATAATGAAACAACATATTGGTGATCGTATTTTATTAACAATTTAGTATTTTAATGAAAAAGAGTTTCTCAGATATTAATTTAAGAAATACTAACATAAAAAATACGTTTTTTTGTATAGTAAAAATTAAATAGTAAAGTAATTCTGATCGCGACAATAATTGTAGAAAACGTTAAATATTGTAATAACTATTCAATTAGGTTCAAATATTTTGGTTAGTTTTGAAGCATAAATGACAAGGTCAAGGCATTGCAAGGCGCAAGCGGTGAGGATACGCAGTTAAACGTGCACACACAGACAATACATGGCACAGCAATGCAACACATTACACGCAAACTTTACTAACCTAAACAAATAAATTTAAAAAAAACATTTGTTTTGGCTAACCTGCGGTGCAGTAAGTATTAGTATTTTATTTTCATTAATTCATACATGAAACAATGTGAATAACGCCTTACTATTCATATCTGTTACGTAACAGAAAAAAGTGACAGATAAAATAACGTATATGAATTAATTGCACGTGTCTAATCTACAAATCTATTTATTTCCACACCAATTCACATGATATACGAATATTTTATATTTATAA
Source organism: Xanthia icteritia (assembly GCA_949128155.2). Taxonomy (NCBI): domain Eukaryota; kingdom Metazoa; phylum Arthropoda; class Insecta; order Lepidoptera; family Noctuidae; genus Xanthia; species Xanthia icteritia. The sequence goes on along the minus strand of OX421959.2, from coordinate 5,714,655 downwards.
CAAATATCACAATACAAAGCCATTTCCTAGTATGAGTAATAAAACAGTACGTACTTACCGCTATTTTAAACGACTCACATTGAATATTACTTTTAAAAGTCTAATTTTCTTCAACGACGAAACGTGCTGAAAAACTCTATTGAACAAAATGGCCGAGCATTTATTCTTACGTCGTGTAGTGACAGCTAGTGAACTAATGTTGTCAGTATACCAAATGTCTTTATTGCCATGGATATAATGTGAAAATAGAATAACAGAGAAGAATAACAGATATGTGTAAAATCAGGAGACTCATTAATAAATTAAATTTGAAGAACAATAAATATTATTTTATGTTTTGTTTAGGGAAGTGTTGAAAGTTTAAACAATATTCTCTGAATATAGTTTTTTTTTTTACTTTTGGTTAATGGTTAATAGTTAAATTATTTTTTTTAGTTTACCGTCCAAGACGTGGACATTGAATACTTGTATGAAATGGAACCTACGTAATGTCTGGTTTAATTTTTTTTTTTATGAATGGTTTAGCTGTATCAAGTGTTTCATTGTTTTTTTTAAGCTCAAATAAACAATTAATCTGTTTGTTTAAGAAATTCTAGTCAGTTATATCTCATTATAAAAATAATTGGGTTGGACATTAAGACAGTAGTAAATATACAATTATTTTGAATATGACCCATGTGGCATTAAAAAACTGCTTGCCATTTGTGAGGCTTATGCCGAGCAGCATGGATTAAAATATAATCCACTCAAAAGTGAGGTCATGGTCTTTGAGGCCGGAGGAAGTAGTACAGGTAACGTGTTTCCCAACATCATGCTTAATGGTACAGCCTTGCGTAGGGTGTCAAAATTCAAGTACGTAGGACACATGCTTACCTCCGACCTCAGGGACAATGAGGACATCGAGAGGGAACGGAGGGCGCTGGCAGTGCGAGCGAACATTATAGCCCGCAGGTTTGCACGTTGTTGGACAGAAGTCAAAATTACACTTTTCAGGTTTTACTGTACATCATTCTACACGTGCAGCCTGTGGGCCGACGATGTTTGCTGAACATCGCCTAGACTGCTTTTACGCTACTATGCGTAAAAGATGCGCTTCCCTGGTGCGTAGAGTATGTGGCAGCGCCAACAGCATCCTCAACATGATCGCCAGTCGGCTGGACTGCAGTTACATCAGTCACTGCAACGCCATTTGTCATGGGATGGCGCCGCAGTGATTGTTGTATTTACTTTCTTTTAATAATCTGTTTCACTGTGTATTACTAACACTAGTCTATAAGAACATTGTTACTAACAAAATGGACACCATGGTCTGAAATAAATTAAATTAAATTATACATACGGCCCACTTGCACGTTTAGTCGAGTTAATTAAATAAATGTACAGTTTGTAAGCTGTGTGTAATCTTATTACACGTTGCGCCACTAAAAAGTAACTCTGGGTTAGTTAACCTGAAATTTGTGTTTTTTAGTTGGGAACATTGCATTTCAATTGACAAAACATAAAATAGAATTGCAATGTCCCTGATATGTACTAAGATCGAAAATGAATGAACGAACAATGAACGGAAATTGTATGGCTACCCATCTCTTTTACACTACATAACGATACGTAATATTAGGTCTTTGCCTATGAAATTGCCGTTCTGCAGTACTGGCCATTTCAAATCAAAATAATTTTTGTTTGGCTAAGAATTCTAATTTCAAAATAAGTTATTTTAAAAACATGGTTTTTTTTTCCAAAAGTAGTCATTTGTTTATTGATTAGTGTTACATTTTCATCGCATTTCAATCTTTTTCGTCATCATGGATACGTTAAAAATTCGAGTAATTATGGAATATGAGTACCGTCGTGGCAGCAACGCGGCACAAGCGGCACGCAACATCAACGACGTTTACGGAGCTAACACTATAAACCAACGCACCACCTGTTATTGGTTTGCTCGCTTCCGTTCTGGAAATTTCGACCTGAAAAATGAACCTCGCGGTCGTCCGAAGACTTTGGTCGACAATGACGAATTAAAGTTAGTTATATTGTGGAAGCTGATGATACACAATCTACGGCTGAATTAGCAGCAGCTTTCGACGTTAGCGTCAAAACAATATTGGTCCATTTGCGTCAAATTGGCAAGGTAAAAAAGCTTGACAAATAATAATAATAATATATATAATATAAGTATTTATTCACATCAACAGTACAGCTATTAACAATACATAGTTGTTAGACTTAAATATAGTACAGTTTTAGTTGTGACAGACTTTAGTTGTCGCAACTAGTACCCTTGCTAAGTTATCGGGATAACTTGTATTAAGGGCACCAGTCCCTACCCTTGTTTCATATTTAAGGCGATACAATATTAAAATAAAATATTAAAATAAAAGCAATTAATATTTCCGACTAACTTAACATTCAAGTTAAATTAAAACCTAAAAATAAATTGAAAATAAAATAAAATGGGAACTACGGAGAAACCAATATACAATTGTAAACATGAATGTGATGATGGGGTGTGTTAGTGAAGAGTGTGAAATGTGTGCCCCACGAACTCAATGATCGCCAGCGCGAAGTACGCGTCGAGACGTGCCTTGCACTGCTCAACAGACACACAAATGAAAGAATTTTGAACCGCATTGTTACCTGCGATGAAAAATGGATTCTGTTTGATAACCGCAAGCGCTCAGCAAGTTGGTTGGATCCTGGTTCAGCACCTAAACAATGCCCTAAACGAAAACTTACCCCTAGAAAAGTGATGGTCACTGTTTAGTGGTCTAGCGCCGGTGTGATTCATCACAGCTTCTTACCAAACGGGGTGAGCATTACTGCAGATGTGTACTGTGAAGAACTGAACACAATGATGGAGAAGCTGGCACATCTCCAACCAGCATTGGTCAATCGCTCGTCTCTGCTGCTCCTGCACGACAACGCGCGACCTCATACTGCACAGCAGACGGTCTCCAAGTTGCAAGAACTGGGGTTGGAAGCTCTCCGTCATCCGCCCTACTCACCAGACCTTGCGTCTACCGACTACTACTTTTTCCAGAATTTGGATAACTTCATGGCGGGAAAAAATTCAATACCCGAGAGGCAGTACAAAATGCCTTTGAAGAATTTGTTGCTTCCGTCCAGCTGATGTCTTTAAGAAGAGCATCAATAAACTGCCACTGCGTTGGCAAAGATGCATTGATTGCATGGGTGATTACTTCGATTAATACAAAAAAAAAAATATGAAAAAAATTCGTTTAAATTTTTTCATACAAAACGGTAATTTCATAGGTAAAGACCTATTATCAATGATATTCTAATAAACTATTATGTACTTTCTTCTCATTGAATTTTATAACATGACATTTTATTTTAATCGTTTTATGTGGACTGGAGATTTAGTTTATTGTTTGACGAAAACGTCAAGGAAAAATATATTTTAAGTTTTTTTAATAATATAGTTGTATTTTTTTTTATGAGTTCCTGAATTTATGTATTGCCATTAACTAGTGAACTAAAATGTTGATTATGAAATACAATAATTAATACAGTAAAACCGAATGTTTAGTTTTACAGTAAAAATTATAATTAAATATATTAAAAAAGTAATATTACCAAATTAATCAGAACAGGTAAATATTTGACAGCTATTTGCGACGTTGCCAAGTTTTAGAATGAACGCTCTTAAGAGGGAACAGGGGCTGTGAGGAATTTGAAAAATAGGTATAAATTTGAAGAAACTATTGCCGTCGTCTTACCTCAAGTCTGCCTCCGTAGAGTGCGCTAGGGACAGCTGCAGCTCAGACCGATTATACACACATCAAGACGGTCTAGGGATATTTCATACTCAATTAAATAACTCGAAAAGTACTGGCCGCATTGTAATATTTCATACACCGATTTGTTTGTAATTTATCTCAGACTAATTCCAAATTCAAATTTTTGAAAATTCTTTTGTTTCGGTGGCATAAAAATGTCTTGATGTGTAGGAGAGGGAATTTTCATTTGTGCGAAATTTAGAAAACAATACAAATTACGTTTAGTTACAGTTTTTTTTCATTTTGAAATGAAAGATAAAGTTAAAATTGAGGTATTGTAGCCATGCAACGCCAACATTTGACGAGGGCGGAGATGTTACGAGCTGTGGGAATGCTGGAAGCTGGGTCTGTTCAGCGTAATGTTGCTGAGGCCATAGGGACCCACCAAAATGTAATTTCAAGATTGTGGACACGCTATCGTGCCACAGGTGAAGTAGCGGAGAGGCACCGGGGGCCAAATCGCATCACTACTCCCAGACAAGATCGATTTTTGCAAATTACTGCGCGAGCTCAACCAAATGCAACGGCGACTCAATTGGTCCAAAGGCTGCGAGTGGAACACCAAGTGCTTGTGAGTGACCAAACTGTAAGAAGGCGACTGCATGAAAGCAATCTACGCTCTCGTAGACCACTCCGGGTCCCTCCTTTACGGAGAGGCAATCGTGGACGACGATTACAATGGGTTCGGAACCACGTGGACTGGGGCCGTGAGCAATGGTCCAATGTGCTGTTCACGGATGAATCCAGGTTCGGCTTCCATCCAGATTCACGAAGGACGCGTGTTTGGCGAGTTCCTGGACGATGGAGCCGTCTTCAGAACCCTCAGGAAGTTCACCCATACCAAGGAGGAACAATTATGGTTTGGGCAGGAATTCGTCTTGGAGGACGGACGGATCTCGTTTGGGTGCGGGGCAATATGACGGCAGAACGATACGTCCAACAGGTGCTGGGGCCCGTAATCTTGCCCCACAGAACACAAAGATTTCCTGCTCATGCAAGACAATGCCCGGGCACACACGGCGAGAACGGTAGCAGCTTGGTTACATACACACAATGTTAGGGCCTTAGCCTGGCCTGCTCAATCGCCAGATCTAAATCCCATTGAGCATGCGTGGGATATGCTGCAAAGAAGAGCTCTGAAGGAAGTTCCTGAAAATCTGGCTACAGAAGATCAACTTTTTGCGCACCTCAGAAGGACATGGGACAATATTCCGCAGCAAGACATTGACAACCTTGTTCTGAGCATGCCGAATCGTTGCCGATGTGTTATGAACATCATGGACGCTTTCTCAGACTACTAACTTCAAGTTTATAAACACAAATTAAATGATTTTTCTATTTTTTTCAGTTTTTACTCATAAATTAAAAGTTAATTCATATACGGTTTCCGTCTATGCTTCATTTTTTTTCCATAAAATCCTGAAGTTTTAATCGAAGTACCTTAACCATTATTGAAAAATGGTAGAATATTAAATAACGTATATTTTAAATATATACATGTCATATAAATAATTAACACATTGATAGTAATTCGCTTTTTTAAAAATATCCCTAGACCGTGTTGATGTGTGTATCACAAAAAAATTTGACGAGATCGACGTTTCGTATTCCCCTTTTTTCTCCTCGAAAACAGCGATTCAATTATTATTTACATAATCTTTTTAAGAAAGAGTATGTCTAGGTTCCTATAATTTTCTTTTATGTTCAAAACTTTTCGAATGTGTGTGGTTTTTAAGAAAGAGTATGTCTAGGTTCCTATAATTTTCTTTTATGTTCAAAACTTTTCGAATTTGTGTGGTAGTCCTCTAATCACGGCGGTAAAAATGGGGCATTTTTTGTAATTTCTGGAGGGTCATATTTTCTTACCAATAAGTTGTTGAAAAATAGGAAATAACAGGGTGTGTCTGTAACAGTATCTACAGCAGACCTTGATTTGAGGAAAAAAATGAATGCTCTATACTTTATAAAAGATCTTTGCGACAGCTGTCAGTAAAATCACGCCTATGAAGTCCTGAATTTCATAATAGTACAGACGGTAACCGCCAATGTCATACTTTATGGGCATGCCGACCTAATTAGTGATAGGCGATGAATCATCGCGACCACAGACTATAAACTATCGATATTTTAAATAAAACTAAATTTAAAATTAATTTACTTTTTAATTTTATTGTATGGTTTAATATCATAACATTATTTACATTTGTACATACTTGATCTAAAATAATAGTGAGTAAATAATAAATAAAATAAAATTAATACATAATGAATTTTGAAAAATTTAAGGAGTGGTTTTTAAAATTGTTAGATATTTATTGAAAGGAGCCACATTGCATTATTATGGATAACGCCCCATATCACTCGGTCCAAAATCACAAACCACCAACTTCGGCAAACAGAAAATTAGAAATCATTGCATGGCTTCAAGAAAAAGGAATCGAGGCCAATGAAACGATGCTCAAAAATGAATGACTAAGACTCGTTGGTCTGCACAAACCTAGTATTCCAACGTATGTCTTAGATGATATATATAGCCCACGAAAAGGGTCATACCGTCATAAGACTACCCCCATACCACTGCCAGTATAATACGATCGAGCTTATCTGGGCCCAAGTCAAAGGTTTGTTTGCTTGAATTTCAGTTTGATAGGTACTTTATGTATTAACTACTGTATAATTAATCTTAGTAAAAACATGTTTTCTTTTAAGGTTACGCTGCCAGACACAACACAACACCGCCTTTCATGGCAAATAAAATGTTGCAGTTATTCAAAAGTGCGATCGACAATGTATCTGCAGAAGACTGGAAGAAGGTGGTAACCAAATGCAGAAAACTAATGGAAGAAGATTAGGAGCAGGACGTCCGTTTTGATAATATTTGCGAACAAGAGTTTATAATAAATTTTACAAGATTGTTCCAGCGATTAAGAAACTGATTCAAATATGGATTTGGGGTGTACTCCTTTAAGAGAATAAATATATTTTATTTTAAAATATTCGTTTAATTTAGTAACGTTTGTAATTAAATTAAACCCAACTATATGTTACATTAGCATCGATAATAGTAAGAAACGTCGATAATTTTTAATTTCCTGACAACCCTAGGAATGTCAGTTTGACATATGTCGCAGAGATCAAGCTATCTTTTATGTAGTATAGAGGCATTATTCAGGAAGAAAAAAGGGGAATACATTTGTGTGGAGATTCGCAGGCCCTGTTCCCTCTTAACTCTCCCATATCAGTGGGTTAAATATTTAAGTTTAACTCTAGGTTTAACTGTAAGTCTTGGTGGCGCAAGATTCATTATTTGATTAACCCGGAATTAGCTGTTAACTCCGAGTTATTCGGGATAACCCATGAACGCGCAAGTGGGCCTACAATTCAGTGCCTCATTTTGAAGGTTCAACAACATACATCGCGTTATTTACGTGGTTGAGCAGACAACATTTTCAAACCACTGAAGCAGTGGATTAGGAATTTCCTTCAGAATCCTTCGGCTTGTGTGTTACTCAATTGGTTGCTGGTGCTTACTTATTAATGTTATTCATTGTTAGTTTGTGAATACATAATAATAATACGGCATTTCATGTAGTTTACTTTTTAACCGACTTCCAAAAAGTAGGAGGTTCTATGTTCGTATTTTTTAGGGTTCCGTACCTCAAAAGGATAAAACGGAACCCTTATAGGATCACTTCGTTGTCCGTCTGTCTGTTTGTCAAGACCCTTTTTCTCAGGAACGCGTGGAGGTATCAAATTAAAATTAATATCAAATACGTAGGTTTACGATAACTTAGAGCTCAAAAAAATAAATCTGCGACATATAGAATCGTGAAATTTGTCAAGAAGCAAGGTTTCATAGCACAAGTAAAGGAAAAGGTCCTAAAAACCGTTAATTTATAGTTTCATTACGTAAAGAGCAGAGGCTAAGCATTGCCATACAACGTGGCAATGCGGCCAGTCTCTTGGGTACACTACCAGTCGACAGCGATGCGGATGAATTTTTCGACGCTATTTTTTAGTTTGTATAATACTTAGTTAGTTGTATACACATAGTCTAGACAGTCCCTATTGTTTATGTTAATTATTAATAAGACAAAATGATAAAATAAATTTTCATGATATAATTGCAATTAACGCATTTAACGGCACGGTTGGCGCAGTGGTTAAGCGATTGATTGCTGCGCTGCGTGTCGCGGGTTCGATTCCCTCACGGAACAAATATTTGTATGACCTACAATTAGTTGTTCCGAGTCTGGCTGTTTGTGTATGTGAGTTTCAATGTTTGTAAACGCACCCACGACACAGGAGAAATTCCCAGTGTGGGGCATAGTTTAAAAAAAAAAAAAACATTATTAATATTCTAGTTCGCTAGTTAGCCACATTTCATATTTCCATACAGTAATATTGCCAGATTAATCAAAACTGCGAAATATTTTAAATCTATTTGCGACGTTGCCCACTTTCAGAATAAACGCTCTTAAAGACGAGACTCATAGACCGGTCTTTGACTTTACTTTGTAAAGTTAGCGTCTCATGCGAATATAAACTTAATTCTTGCAATGTTAAGGTTCATATTCTTATGCAACGCTTCCTTGCATTTGCTCATACGAATAAGAAATTAAATTCACAAAAATAAAGAAAAAAAAAATGGAGTATTTAGAAAAAATAATGAAATAAAATTAAAATGAATAGATAAAAAAAAAAGAGTTCATATTCTTAAAAATCGTTTACTTAGCAAAGTAAAGTCAAAGCGTGGTCCTATACGCTCTTAGAAAATGTGTTAATTTTTCCTAAAGGTACCAGCAGATCAGAAATATCTTAAGGCAACCAGTTTGAAAGGTGTTTTAGCGAAACTAGTGAAATCGATACTAAACGAAGATAAAGTTATTTTTATTGGTAAGTATGTTTTTTTTAACTTTCACCCTAATATTCGGAGAAATTACTGAGGGCGAAAGCCCTCAGTCCTCAGACTAAATAAAAAACCAAGACATATCGCTGTCAACAGTGACGTGAGGCCGGTTTCGTAAACATGTGTGCACTTATTGAGGTGTAGTTTGTTTGTAAATGGTTGCAAATGTGTACAGAGTGGAAGTGTAGTTTTGGCATGCTTCACTGTATTGTTCGCAGCGCCATGTCTTGGTTTTTTATTTGGTTTGAGCGTCAGTCATTCCTCCAAGTATTTTTTTCATTACGGGAATATATTTTTATGAATTACAGGAATATACCAGGAATACACCAGCAAAATCCCGGGCGGCAATAATTGAGAATCTATACCATCTACACAAATAGATAAAATTAAAATGTAATTTTTCTAATGTAACAAAAAAAAACAACCGACTTCCAAAAAAAACACTAAAATAACTTTTTACGAAGCAAAACCACCGAATTCCACAAAAATACACATAAAAGTGAAAAATTACTTTATTTCGGAAGTCGGTGGCACAAACGAAAATACAGAACCATATAGTATACATTAAGATGGTTCGCAGTTCGCATAGTTGAAGCCGATAGTTATATCCCTAGGGATATAGTTATAAATCGCTTTCATATATAATTATATTACGGTATAGTTTACTTTATAGATAAAATATTTACGTTTTTGCCACCGACTTCTGAAACAAAGTAAACAGCATTTTACTAAATGTATATGAAAGTACATATACCTACGGTACTTATAACAAAAAATCTATTTTTCAAATTTATGTCTATCTGTTTGTTCAGGCAAATCTCCGAAACGGCTGGACCGATTTTGGCGAGAATTTCAGTGGCAAATAACAGGACTTATTTTAGAAAAAAAATAGGGTCACGGGCGAAGCAGCAACTAGTTTCAAATACAAATTCAAATAATTCATTTGCTTAAATATTTCCAATCTAAAATACCAGGAACCAGTAACACTGGTACAGTGTCCGACTCAAAATTCGAATCCCGAACCTCACCACCAGCTGGTGTGAATCCGCGATGATTTACTATAAAAACAAATGAGTTCGCTTTCGAATTGTTGCCCCTGGCCTCCAGCCAGCCACCAGCCACAGGAAAGTCCGGGTAAGCAGCTACGATCCTCTTCTGGGGTCAACTACGAGAAGCCATAGTCGAAAAAAAAAAACTAATTGTGTGCGCTCACTTGAGTGAGGTTCCAAGTGAACTAAGTTATAATTATAAGTCAATAATAAGTTAGGATAAGACAAAGATAAGAATAACTTTACAGAATAGCACTACAGTTTTGAACAGTATTAGAGCAGTGGTGGACCAGTGGTTTTGGCCCCGACTTACGAGTTGTAGGTCATGCGTTCGAACCCAAGCAGGAACTATACTTTTGTAATTTATTTCATCACCACTGCTCTCAAAACGGTGAAGCAAAACATCGTGAGGGAACCGACATGTCCTATAACCAAAAATTCAAAGACATGTGACAATGGTGCCGATTCTCTTGTCACAAATGCTTCTAAGCTAGACTAAAAATCACCAAAATATAGTTTATTCCTGTCAAACGATGATTTCCCATTCTGAAATAGACTAAAGTGACACAACTTAACTATATTTTAGTTTGACAGCACTAAGATGGCTCTGAGATTTTAATTTAGTGAAAATGACAATTTTGCTATTCTGAATTTGACGTTTTTCACCTAAAATTTCAATTAGAATACTATTAGTTGTCATGGACAAAAATTCACACGAACACCTCGACTTCGGGTGCAAAAACAGTACTGTATGTATTTTTTTTTCTTTTCTTTTGCTTATATCTCGATAATGGTGTCCTATCGCAAAAATAATGAAAATTTCGACCCCCTTTATGAAACCCTTATAATATTAATTATCAACACGTAGGTAATATTTTTTCTTATTTTCCATGCAAAACGTGAAAAATTCCATATAAAACACGTCGAGGCTGCCCCCCATGCGCACCTCCGGCTCTAAAAAAATTCACGGGGTAGGGCAAACAAGTATGTACCATGTGGAGTCACGATTGTCAAAGTCGATTTAGTTGTGTCAAAATAATTTTTAAGTTTAGAGACTTTTTATTGCAGAATAGCGTTAAGATTCTCATAGTCAAAAGTAAGGAACTTTAGTGATAGTTTAGTTACCTAGTTTAGTTCGGTGTACAAGAGAATCGGCACCAATACCAATCCGCACTGGGCCCGCGTGGTAGATTACGGCCCACTCCCTCTTACAGGGAGGAGGTCTATTTCCCAGCAGTTGGAACGTTGTAGGTGTGCTACTACAGTTTTATTATACCACTTGAGTCATGCATCTGTTGCACTTGTTTGCAGCCACATGTTCTAACCCGTGGGTTGCCAGTGCTAACAAAATGTTGAGCGTTTTTGATGAAGTTCTCCTCGTCCCAAGAACTGATTATGCAAGTCTACAGCAATTCTTCTATCAAAAATTCCAAAGGTATGTACCAAAATATAAAATTCAAAAGATTGACATTCTTGCCGATTTATCGGGTAGCAACGTTAAGAGGGAACAGGGCCTGCGATTCTCCATACAAATGTATTCCCCTTTTTTCTTCCTGAATAATGCCTCTAAAGCAATCATTTTTTTTTTCATGAAATCACGGTCTGCTGTAGTCAGGTCCTTGTTATTTCCTTTTTTTCAGCAACTTATCGGTAAAGAAAATATGACCCTCCAAAAATTACAAAAATGCCCCATTTTTACCGCCGTGATTAGAGGAGTAACAGACAAATTAGAAAAGTTTTTACCATAGAAAAAAATTATAGGAACCTAGACATACTCTTTCTTAAAATTGTAATGTAAAAAGTAATTGAATCGGTTCAGTTTTCGAGGAGAAAAAAGGGGAATACGAAGCGCCGATTTCGTCAATTTTTTTTGTGATATTATTGGTCTGAGCTGTAACTATCCATATCGCACTCTACGGGGACAGACTTGAGGTAAGACGACGGCAATATTTTCTTCAAATACCTATTTTTCAAATTTCTCCAAGGCCCTGTTCCCTCTTAAGCTTGCTGTGGAAGGCTCTTGGATGGATGACCATCGTTCATTACGTTTTACAAGCAATGGACGATCCTCTCCTATCAATCTCAACAACAAAACGGAATATACTTTTCTTGTATTTTTATTTTTTTAATGTATTGGGTCCCTTTTAATCTGTGCTAAATTAATATTCTCTTCTTTTTTAGTGTTCCGTATCTCAAAAGGAAAAAACGGAACCCATAAAATATCCCTCGTGTGTATGTTCTAGCTGCTGGCTGGCTAGCTGTCTGTATGTCCGTCTGTCACAGCCAATTTGCAGAGTGTCAAAATGTGCTTGTAATCAAAAGTTCTTTTGAGAGCTGTTCTTTTCCGTATTTCTTGGAAGTGTCGAAACGTGCTTGATCAGTGGTGACTACAGTACTCCCCCACCGGCAGCTTGATGACACGGCCCGTGCGTGGAGTCTTGATGACGGCGGGCTGTAACGTCACGTTGGCCGGAGGTACATGGTTTTGCTGCTTGGTAGCGTTTGGAGTGGTACAGCTCCTGGTTCGCTTGGTAACGGTACAGTTCCTTTGATTGGTAATCGTGGTTGATGGTAAGGTATTGGTAAGCTTGGTGACTACATATGCAGGCTTCAGTCGATCGATTGATATGTTGGCTTGCCGATTTGGTAGCTGAATGGAATAAACTTTTTCTGATCGGCTTATAACTCGATATGGGCCTTCGTATGGAGTCTGTAGTGGTTTTTTCACTGCATATGTTCTGATGAATACGTGACTGCACTTGGGTAAATCTTCATGTCGTCCATCGCAGGTGTGAGGGTACTTGCAGAAAAAAATTCGCCGGGTAGACCTAAGTTGTAACCGTAGGTAAGTTCTGCGGCGCTCTCACCGGTGTCGGTGCGAAGCAATCCAAGTAGCACGGTAGGTAACTCGTCGATCCATTTATGTACTTGTGTCAGATATTTTGGCGCGTATTGCAGTTTTGAGAGATCGATGCCACCGTTCTACGATACCATTGCTTTGAGGATGATAAGGTGTTGTGCGGTTTTTCTTGATTCCCATTTGCTTCATTAGGTTTTGAAACAGATGGCTCTCGAACTGGTGACCTTGGTCGCTTGTTAGTGTGGTCGGGCATCCAAATCTTGCTATCCAATGTTGATAGACGATATCAGCTATTCGAACAGCTGATATTTCGTCAGTCGGTATTGCTTCGGGCCACTTCGTTAATCGGTCGATCATTGTTACTAAGTAACGGTGACCTTGAGCTGTTGTAGTAGTCCGACTATGTCGACGTGTAGATGTTGAAAACGCTCGCTTGGCGGGAAGGATGAGATTTTCGAGAATGTGTGTCGTTGTATCTTGCTTTTCTGACAATGTACACAGGTTCGAGTCCAGCGGCGGATGTCTGCGTTCATTGATGGCCAGAAGTATTTTTGAATGGTGAGTTTGCGAGTCGTACGCGTACTGGGATGACTGATATTGTGCACGCTGTTAAAAACTTCTTGTCTGTATTTATCGGGTATATACGGACGTACATATGCTGTAGATGTTTCGCAGAATAACTCGACGTCAGTGTTAGGTACTATTATTTTCTTGAGAGTGATGTTTGGTTGTGATAATAATTGTTCAATGTTGCTGTCCTTTTCTTGCGCGCTTGCTATGTTAGTGTAATTTATTGTAGATGGGCATGAAATTGTTTCTATTCGCCTGAGTGTGTCGGCGACGATGTTTTGTTTACCGCTCACATGCCTTATGTCGGTAGGAATTCGCTGATAAACAAAAGGTGTCTCGTTCGCCTCGGTGTTTCTTCGACATTACGAATGTTAGCGGCTTGTGGTTGGTGAATATGATTAGATGACGTCCTTCGAATGTTTTGCGGAAATGTTTGACTGCCATGTAGATTGCGACTTGCGACTAGCTCACGATCAAAAGTTGAATACTTCCTTTGCACGTCGGTGAATTTCTTGGAATAATATCCGAGCGGTTGCCATGTTTCATTTATGTATTGTTGTAGTACGGCGCCAGCTGAGTTGTCGGATGCGTCACAGAATAAGGCAAGTGTTGCGTGGTGGGATGGATGAGCGAGAGCTGCGTTTATGATTCTGATGCTAGCTTTACATTGCTCGAATGCTAGAGTTGCTTCGTCGTTCCACGTGATTGGAGATTTGTCTCTTTTCTTGACATTATGTAGGTATGAGTTTAATGGTGCTTGTAGTGATGCGGCGTTTGGTATGTGATCGCGATAGAAATTGATCATGCCGAGAAATTTTCTTAGTTCTTCGATTGTAAATAAAATTATGATTATGTCTTATCTGTATCTATTTTTCTGTGTGTACATAAATAATATAATAAATAAATTGTATTCGGCTTAGGTGTTAGCTTTGATTTTATTTACCGGAGGTTTGATACCATCTGTTAATACGGTGTATCCAAAGAACTGAACTTGTGGTTGGCCTAGGTTGCATTTGGCTTTGGGCGCGGCTGGGGCGCTGTCAACGCTGCTTCCCAATCTGGGGGGCCCGAGCGCCGCTTGTAGGCGGCTCTACGTGGGGATCGTGCGATCGATGGCCCTTTACTAGGCCCCGATCTGGGCGGCTGACCTGACGGCCGGTAGCATCTCTGTGCTGCGAAAGCCGCAGAGAGCTATGGCCGTCAGAGTCATCAGGGGGTACCGCACGATCTCCCACGAGGCGGCTTGTGCACTGGCCGGATCCCCGCCCTGGGACCTGGAGGCGAAGGTACTCGCGTCACTGTATCGGTGGCGCGAGGAAGCGTGGGCGCGGGGCGAGCGACCGATGCAGTGCCATTTGGAGCAGCGTCGGTCGCAGCTTCGCGAGGTCCTGGTGGCGGAATGGCGGGACAGGCTTTCACGCCCTACCGCCGTCGTCGCTTCGTCACCATCGAGGCGGTCCGGCCAGTGCTCGACCTCTGGCTCGGGAGGAGGCACGGCTCCCTGTCATTTCGGGTGACACAGGTGCTCTCGGGGCATGGTTGCTTCGGGAAGTACCTGTGTCGCATAAACAGGGAGCCGGACGCCCGGTGTCACCACTGCGTCGACTGCCGGGAGGACACGGCGCGGCATACGCTGGCAGAGTGTGCCGCTTGGGAGGAGCCGCGCCGTGCCCTCATGTCAGGAGTAGGAAGTGACCTGTCGCTGTCGGCCGTTGTGAATGCAATGGTCGGCAGCGAGGAGTCCTGGGACGCGGTGGTATCCTTCTGCGAAGTAGTAATCTCGCAGAAGGAGGCTGCGGAACGGGAGAGAGAGATTTCATCCTCTCACCCGGCCCGCAGCAGGCGCACCGGGCGTCGGC
The DNA here is from genome assembly GCA_949128155.2 of Xanthia icteritia. NCBI lineage: Eukaryota > Metazoa > Arthropoda > Insecta > Lepidoptera > Noctuidae > Xanthia > Xanthia icteritia. The sequence goes on along the minus strand of OX421959.2, from coordinate 5,699,611 downwards.
GGAGGGCGGACAACGCCCTCTTCCAGCCCCCCTAAATGGGTCCAGGGGCGACGGACCCGGGGAAGTCCGTCGCCGCCCATACATCTGGACCCGAGGTGGCGGCGCGTAGTGTTCCACGCGCGCCCCTCTTAGACGTCGCGGGGGGAGTCAAACACCTCACTCCCCCCGCTCGACGAGACGGGCCCGCAGAGGCGGGCTGGCACCAGTCGGGGTCGCGGAAGATTTGAACGTTCCCGCGACCCCGGCGTAGGTGTGAGATGGAACACCGGGGTGGTTTTTAGTCAGTAAGAGTCTGACAGACCCCTCCGCCCGCCCCAGGGCGGAGGACATCCACAAAAAAAAAAAAAAAAAAGGTTGCATTTGGCTGTCGGGAGGACACGGCTCGGCACACGCTGTCAGAGTGTGCCGCTTGGGAGGAGCCGCGCCGTGCCCTCATCTCAGGTGTCGGCAGTGATCTGTCGCTGCCCGCCGTTGTCGACTCTATGGTCAACAGCGAGGAGTCCTGGGACGCGGTGGTATCCTTCTGCGAAACAGTCATTTCGCAGAAGGAGACTGCGGAAAGGGAGCGGGAGATTGCTTCCGCTAACCCGATCCGCAGCAGACGCCCCGGGCGTCGGCGGAGGGCGGATAACGCCCTCTTCCAGCCCCCCTAAATGGGTCCAGGGGCGATGGATCTGGGGAAATCCGTCGCCCCCTACTCCTTAGGACCCGAGATGGTGACGCGTAGTGTTCCACGCGTGCCTCTCTATGATGTAAGGGGGGAGTTTAACACCTCACTCCCCCCTAACTCGAGGTGGCCCGCAGAGGTGGGCCGGCACTAGCCGGGGATCGCGGAAGTCGCATTAGATCCCGTGTAATGTTGCACGTTAACATTGGAGTTTAATTTCATCGATGTTAATCTTGTTATGCCGGGATATTGAGCTAGTATGTCGTGGTATGATTGCGAGATGTCGATGCTGCGTACGGTAGACACGTTTGATACTCGTACCGGGGCGTTGACGTTTAAGCTCGTAACACCGTAATCAATGGTGTTACGAGCTTAAACGTCAACGCCTCGGTACGTTCTTCTGTCACGATCTTCCGTTTTTCAAGTCGACGATGAATTGATAATGCTTGAGGAAGTCGGCTCCGAGTATCGGCTTCGATACGTCAGCTACGATGAATTTCCGTTTGTAAGGGCGTCGTAGGTTGAAATCGTGATAATGTTTTCTCGCCATACGTAGCTATAGTAGTTTTGTTTGCTTAGTATAGAAATGGTAACGCCATTGCTACTTATTACCTTACTTCTTGGTAGCACGGAAATATTGGCTCCACTCAAGAACACGTCTACCCCAACGGTCATCGGTTCTACGGCTAATATGGCCGGCCCGTTGCTAGTTCTGCTTGCTTATTCTGTGGGCTATGTCGACAGCTATGATAACTTTTTAATGGGTTACCCGAAATTCTGACAACCAGTATTACCAAGGAGTATCGTACTACCCAGTAACTGAGTTGTGAAGATCAGATAGGGAGTCGCTCCAGGTAAAATACTGGTATTCAGCTGCATCCGGTTAGACTGGAAGCCGATCCCAACATATTTGGTAAAAGGCTAGGCATTCCTAGACAAACTCCTTCACAAAAGGCTCTACCTTCTTCCCCGATATCTTTAATTTGCTGTTCACGACTTTCTTTGAAGTTAAATTGTAAGAAAGTAATTTTGTGTGCTTTTCCATATTTTGAGCACTTGTCAAACAGGCAAAACAATTACATTCACATGTTAAATAATTACATGCATTTCTTAGTTAGTCACCATAGTGACAAGTTTATATTTTTTGATACCAACATTTTTGTTGATAAGCTAAGGTCGACTAGGGATACTGTGTATCTGCCCATTAGTTTTAGACGTCAAATAGCTAGGCTATTAGCTTTTAATATTAACCCAGACATAATTAGTATGTCGAAGTCAACTATAATTAGCACCACAATTAGTAATACTACTAATGTTAAGGTGGTTAACTCAAATAGTTTAAACTAGTTTGTAAGACAACAGAAAGTACCAATAACAGTATAGTTACATCTAATAACAAAAAGGTATTTTCTAGCACTGTAGTTAACTGTACAAAAGGGGCTAAGCAGAAATCCTTGAAATTATTTCATCAAAACATTCAAGGTTTTTCTTCCAAACAATTGGAAATTGAATTGTTTTTAGAAAAAACAATGTTTGACATTATTTGTTTAACTGAGCATTGGTTAAAAGATTATCAAATGTTAATTAACTATGAGAATTATAGTGTGGTTAGTTGCTATAACCGAAAATCGATGCTGCATGGTGGTTCACTAATCTTAATTAAAAGTTGTATCAAATCAAAAACCCGTAAGGACATAGTTGAACTATCGGTTGAACATAGCATTGAACTGTCTTGTGTTGAGCTAGATAAGCATGTCATAGTGTGCGTTTACAGACCCCCTAATTATCAAAACTACTCTACATTTGAGTCAGTAATGGAAGATGTTTTGGCAAAACTTGCAACTGGTAATAAATCAGTAATTATCTGTGGTGACTTTAACATTAATATTTTAGAAAATAATTCAAATACCACTAGATTTCTAAATCTGTTCAAAGCATTCAATTTGTCAAATGTGTTTGAAGAACCAACCCGAATAACTACGACTAGTGCTACATGTATTGATAATGTGTTTTGTTGCTGCGACTATTTAGATAAAGCAATAGTTAATTATCTCCCTTCCGATCACAGTGGTCAAACCATAACTTTTGAGTCCAACATTCCAATACAAAAAGTGCAAATACAATGCAGACCAATAACATCTGTTAATTTAAATAAATATAATAGCACTTTAGTGTGTAAGTTAAGTAATCAGGACTTTACAATGAACAATGTTAATATTTTGTATAAAGAATTCTTTTCGTTAGTCCAAACCGAGTTCGATAATTCTTTTAAGAAGAACACTAAGACTATCAGCCCTAAGTTTTTATTTAGTGACTGGGCAACTAAAGGACTCAGGAAAAGTAGGGATAGACTTTTCGAGCTGTATGGCCTTAAGCCTTATATTAACACGGAAACTTTTAATAAATATGTTGCTTCTTACTCTAGAACTTTTAAGAACACTTGTAAGACAGCTAAAGCCTTATACATTAGCAACAAGGTTAAATCAGCAGACAATAAAATACAGACGGTTTGGAAAATTATCAATAATGAAACGAACAGGAACAAAAAGCATAATTCGGAGTACACCCTGAAGGCGTCATGTGGTGGTCTCATTTGCGATAGCAAAGAAGTTGCTCAAGAATTTGTAAATTTCTTTACCAGTGTCCCACTTAAAACTACTGAAACCTTAAATTCCTCGCCCTCGCTCTCTTTTGATTTAGTAAGGGCGAATGTTTCAGCATGCCCGATTGAATTTAACTTTAAGCATATTAACCCCATAATAGTAATAAAAGCTTTTAAGCAAATCAAGATCAAATTGACCGAAGATCTTTGGGGAATGTCCATTAAAATCTGTACCTCCATAATTGAGACCATAGCGCCTTACTTAGCCTTAATATTTAATTTGTGTGTGGATCAAGGAGTCTTCCCGGATTTAATGAAATACAGCAAGGTAATACCACTTTTCAAATCCGGGGACAGTAAAGACACCAATAATTATAGACCCGTATCCGTGTTGCCGGTTTTCAGCAAGGTGTTTGAAAAGGTAATGCTTAATCAAATGCTGAATCATTTTAACACAAATAAAATCCTCCACGATCAACAGTATGGTTTCACCAAAGGACGTTGTACGACCGACGCCGGTGTAACCTTATTAAGACACATTTTTAACGCGTGGGAAGAGGCCCAAGACGCAATAGGAATTTTTTGTGACCTCTCCAAGGCATTTGATTGCGTCGATCACGAAACCTTACTCTCGAAACTTGAACATTACGGACTTGGAAAACTTGCACTCAATTTAGTCAAATCTTATTTAAATGATAGACAACAGCAAGTTCAAATAAACGGTATCAATTCACTAGGTTTAAAAGTAAAAATGGGTGTGCCACAAGGCTCGATTTTGGGTCCATTCCTCTTTTTAGTGTATATTAACGATCTACTCCATTTATTAAAAAATAAACCACAAATGGTGTTATTTGCTGACGATACTTCCTTAATTTTTAAGGTAGATAGACGTGCTACAAATTTTGACGACGTAAATAACGCCCTACTGCAGGTCCAAAATTGGTTCACTGCTAATAATTTAGTATTAAATGGAAAAAAAACTAAGTGCATAAAATTTTCTTTACCAAATGTTAAAAATAGTAATTGTGAGATAGTATTGAATCAAGAGAAACTAGAATTTGTCGATAAAACTGTTTTCCTAGGAATCACGCTCGACTCAAGGCTACAATGGGGTCCTCATTTAACATCTCTTGCAGGACGGCTAAGTTCAGCAGCATATGCTGTCAGAAAAATCCGTCAATTAACTGATGTAGATACCGCCAGGCTAGTCTATTTCAGTTATTTTCATAGTATCATGTCTTATGGTATTCTGCTGTGGGGACGGGCTGCAGACATCGAGTCTATTTTTATTCTGCAGAAAAGAGCTATCAGAGCCATATATTATCTCCGTAGGCGCGATTCTCTAAGGGAACTGTTTAAGGACATTAACATCATGACGGTACCTTGTCAGTATATCTATGAAAACATCATGTACGTAAGAAAAAATTTACATCTTTTTAGTAAAAGAGGTGATAGACATAATTATAGTACAAGAAATAGGGATCTATTAGTTCAACCAGGTTTCAGACTGGCTAAAGTAGACTCATCTTTCATGGGGTACTGTTTAAAATGTTACAATAAAATTCCTCCCCACATACTTCAACTGAATGAGACGAAATTCAAATCTTGTATAAAACGCACACTATGTAGGCAGGCATATTATAAGTTGGGGGATTACATAATTGATAAAAATGCTTGGCTCATTGCTGGTCCTGCTCCACAAGCATAAACTAATTAATTAGCATTTGAAAATACCGTTGGAGCTGCTGAAGATTTATCTTTGCATTGTATAAATTCAATGTCTTAGCATTGTATAATTGCATAGCACATGTGTGAGTACTATGTACTGACTATAAAGCTACCATTTAGGTACTGGGTATGTCTTTCATTGACTTGAATGTGCCCTGGCGGCTGAGATTATGTCATGCTCACTCTAATGTCTCGCTGGCGGTGGCGCGTGTGTTGGATCATTTAGCTCCCTTCAAAATGGTTGAGCTGAATGGTGCTAATCCATGCGTCATGTTCGTGAACGGGCGCCGTCAGTAGAGACTGGTCATCTCTTAGCTGCCATGGCTTATTTTAATATTTTAATTTTTGAATTGTTCTTTGTTTTTATATTTTTATTACGGATGCTTTTAACGTGCACGTCTTTCTACATTGTCCTCACAAATGTATAATTTCAACAATGATGTAACCAATATTTTGTAACAATTTTTTTTTATTTAAAATTTTGAATTCCGAAGTTTTATTATTAAGCTGAAGTTAACAATATTCACCTGGAGCTCGGCGCTTGAACAAGTGTCCGTGGAGTTTCTTGCCCGTTCTTCTCCATAGGTACCTACTACGCTTTGGAATGGGCAACTAGCTTCATATTTCTGACTGACCGACTTCTTGACAATTCAAAAGTGCCTGTAAATGGTTTAATTGAAATAAATGCTTTGAGTTTGAGTTTGAGTTCTTTTATGAACATCCTTTGCAGCATAAGAAGTATGCCGCGTGACTACCCAGTCCAGCCAATCGCTCAACTGACTCAAGGATTTGGTTTCGCAGACATCGTTGAAGTTTTCAATGAAGTGATGTCCCCTGAGAGGATCGTCAGGTACCTACTACTGTAGTTTCCAATTATCTCTAGCACTTATTATTTCTTCTTATTTTGTCATACCTACTTATACTGACCTTACTAGTGATGTTCTTCAAAAAGGTCAGGTGCGTAGTACTCGCCACCGCCGTGCGTGTATGACCAGATGTATGAACGTAAACGAAGCAGAAGGAATCTGTAAGAATCGCAAGTGGTGTCATTCTGTAGTTTGTGCCCACCCCCATAGGAAACGGCGTGAATTTATTATGCGAAGGGTCTTGTGGCTAAGTAATCGATCGATTAAGGTCTTAAACTTAATAGGTCCGTGGATGGTGACCATCCCCTTCATACTGAGATCTCTTCGTGCCTCGAAAAACACGCTATGCTGTCGGTCCCGGTTCGGACCAGTAGATCTTGAACTGTCGATACGGGTATTCAGAAGCCCGAAAGTCTGGTATTGGTTGTGGACGTCAAATAGGCAGTCCCTTCATTTTAATATTGATACCTACATCTACATTCAGTTAGACTGGAAGACGACCCAAACATGGTTCAGCAAAGGTTTGGCAGATGATGGAAACACGATTTTTTTCTCGCTATCACGCAGTTCTGGCTGAAAAAGTTAAGAAAGAAAGATAGAAAAATTGTTTTATTTGTCACAGAAACACGTGCATATATAAAAAACAACAATATAAACATAATAGAAATATTCGGCAGCTGCACGTCATGACTGTGACAAGAAGGCTTCCACTCAGCATAATGCTGTGCTATGGGGGACCCACAGCACAGCGCTGATTTTCAGTGGTCAACCGAAAGTTAGATATATAAGTATAAGGGCTTCGCCAAATATAACGCATACTTAGCGCGCGTTAGAGCGCTAGCCTGACGCCACGCTATAGCGCCGAATTCTGTTACACTATAACGTACGTTTACTATCAAACAGAGCGCTGGTGCTAGTAACGCCGCGACACTAGCGTTGCGCTATAACGCGCGCTAAGTACACGTTCTATTTGACGAAGCCTTTAGACTTGTGAAGGTAATGAAATTGTTTGATTTATTTCAGATTAAATGTACAAGAACTGTCGCCCGCAGAGTTTATACAAGTGTTTGTAGATAAACACTTAGAACCTCTCACTGTAGGAGTAAGTATTATTCTCCTCACTAAAAGTGGCCCGCTGCTAGGCCAACTCTATCACAAAACCTTTAAAATAACTTAACAATCATCCCGTCTGTTTTTCCCAAAGGGTTAGGCAGAGGTATAAATGATGCCTGGGTAAAAAAAGAAATTCTATTTAGCCCGTCAGAGATAATAAACAAAATATCAGACATGTATTTTTTGTTTAATAAAAAATTACTTAGATAAAACGCATTAAAGTTGGGAAGTGAGGTCACTACGTCACAAGTAAGTATAAAATCTACATACTAGTGACGTCATGGCACATTTTAACTCAATGTATCGCCGTAATCTTTTGATAACAAAAAATACGTGTCCAATATTTTTTAATAGTCTACCTGACGGACAAAAAAATATGTCAACATCCCTATTAATTTCGCCAATTAAGTACTTAACGGGGGGCGAGCCTGTTGAAGAGCCTGAGAAGTCTCAACCTTATCTCTTATTAGGTAACCCCTTGCCATTAGGTGGGGTCGATGGCTTGATAGCATAAACAATAAGGACAACGGCCTAAAACACAGTGTTAGGAACCGAAATAAAATAGGCAAAACTTGCGAAAACTAAGCTTTACAAAAGGCTTTACATCAGCTCTGCTAAGATTGTTACACACGTGGCAGAATGGTTTCGAGAACTTTGCCTGTTTAAATTAAATTTTAGAACGTCGTTGGAAACGCTGCGCTGCGGAGAAAGTAGTATCACGTATTTTCAATGTATTTTGATGTTGTTTACGTTATTAATTAATGACATAACACACATAACATCACTTCTTGTTTCCCAGGGGTAAGCTACTACACATACATAGCAGTGTAAGTCCCATATTATAGGGGATGAGCCTATTGCCATCATCGGGCACAAATTACAAACTCCGGGGTTCTACTGAGGAATTCCAGATGGAAAAGCCCAACAACACTTACACATATCACAAACACACACATACACAACAGACACACACACACACACACACTCACGCATACACACATTTGTCACATTAATGGATAAATGTGACAAATCGCCTAAAGTTGGGTATTAGTGTTATTCGAATCTTCTGTATCATTCAAGTATTTTAACAGTAGATATTATTTACAGGACTACCAAGAATACGTAGACTTTTTCATACAGAACTCTGAGCTGAAAAAAAAGAGAGAAGATTACGCTAGAATTAACTTCGTGAGGGCAGATGTTTACAAGAAAGCGAAAAAAAGGAAAAATGCGTCAGAGAACGTCTGACTAAAAGTTTAAACAAAAATAACCTTTATTCCGGCCACCGAGAGAATGGGTTCCTGACACCTACCTGTCAGTTGGACTCAATTACGAACGAAAATAGTTTTTTTTTTAACTATGGCATCTCGCAATTGACCACTAAGGTTATGGCTGCTTAACCGGACTTTCCTGTGGCTGCTTTTAGCTTCTACACTAAGAGCCTCCAGCCAGGAGCATAATTATAAACTATTCTAAATTAAAACTAGGCGAGCACTCGCTAAGGGTACCGAGGGGTACGAACCTCGGCTTAGGGCGTCGCTGGGGGGAGGACAGCTAGACGGGTCAGGCTGGATAGATCATTATTATTATCAGGGGAATTTAAAGCTACGCGCTCAGCTGCGGCACGGGCTGGCGCTACATCGGGCAAGTTAAATTTTTAAAACACGTTTTCATTTGTACTCAGCGTTGGCAATTCTTTCAGTTATTGAACCTCTGATTTTGCATTACGAGTACAGTGTCAATCTTTATCATCGTTGCTATAGCTAAGTTGGTGTCAGCATAATGCAAAAAGACACAATATAACATATAAAACATCACATATATAAGTGACTGGACAGACGGTGTCAGGAACACATTCTGTCATTGGAGGGCGTGTAAAGCATAATATATAAACATGTAGACTGCGCGCAAAGTTTTAAATGCTGTGTAAGAATATATCCGAATATGCGTTTAGTTCTGGTTTAAAAATTTCTTTGAAAATATTAACAATAAAATAGAATATAAACTGAATGTGAAAACTAATAAAAATAGACATTAAGTATAAAAATATGTAAAGTTTTATTTGGAACTAGCTTCTGCTCGCAACCTCGTTCACGTGGAAGTCGTAAGATACCACAATATAGTACAATAACAGCCACATTTTTATAAAACTTCCCGTATACGTATACTACGTACGTTTGTAGTTCGGCGCAAACGAGCCACCGACCACAGCCATCCCGATGGCTGTCGCCTCTTGCTGCGGTGTTGAGTACTGAACCAGAAGGTCCTGGAGTGGCGACAGCGTACCGGAAAATGTAACGTTGGAGGGCCTCCCAGAAGGTGGACCGATGACCTTGTGAAGGCCGTAGGAATCCACTAGATGCGGAAAGCACAGAACCGATCGAAGTGGCGGTGCTTGGGGGACGCCAGAGTCCAGCAGTGGACGTATTTCGGTTGAAAAATGATGAATGATCATGATGTTATTTTATGATTGGCTATGGGTGTAAGTTAACTGAAATAAATGAATTGTATCATGTATAATATATCAACTAGCTTTTGCCCAGGGCTTTGTCGTAAAATATCCCACGGAAACGTACTACCGTGTTTAAATAACTAATAGCCGAGGAAAAGGTCATTGACTCCTACCGCTGCGCCCGTGTTGCCGTCAACCATAATTATTTTGTTACGCGTAATTTTGAATCTGTGATTCTAAACTATTCATTTAAATGATGTGATGTCATATTTATGAGGCATATTTTAATCTAAATTAAATGCCCAATTTAAATAACATATTTTACTGGATAAAGATTAATATAATAACGGTCAAAATAGCTTCGGAAACAACAATAACATGTTTATCAAATTCTGAAGGATAATAATGGTTACTGTGGGTCATCCTTAGAAGATAGACATATGGCATCGTGTACTTTTTTGTTGAACTTTTTAAGATGAACAATCCTGTAGAACATACATTTTATGTATCTTTTACGGCTTACGCGGCGCACGCCAGTAAAGCTCCCCAGTCGACAAGATTTTTTCCGACATCTTCAGCAATAATCGTCATATTTCAGCAAATTTACACAAAACCTTTAAAAAATTATACATCAAAACCTTCCTCATGAATCACTCTGTGTATTAGTGAAAACCGTTTGAGTTTATCGCATTCAGACAGACAGACTGACGCGATAGGGGATTTTTTTTTTTATAATAAGTAATAAAAAAACGTTTTTTTTTTTATTGAAATAAATTTATTGATTCTTTGACATAGTCTCATTAATACTCTAGAGTTATGGGATATCAAAAGTAACACATTGTATAATTTTCCCAATGTCACACAACTATTTTACAAATGATTATCAAGAGCACCGCCCTATCAATCTCATTTAAGCGCCTAAGACCCTTGAAGCACTTTACAGTCCGGCCGTTCAAAACTCAAAATTCAAAATATCTTTATTGTGTGTATATGTTTGTTACAGGTCTTAAAAAAAAATAAGTTCCAATATGTCCTGGGGCCGTATTATGACGTATTAATGCCACCAGTATGAGTGAGAGACGGAGCTATACAAGGCCTCTAGCACCATCCTTTTTTCGCATTGGAATAATGATGGCATTAATACTTCATAATAAGGCCCCAGCCTAATAGGCATACAATAATTATGGATTGGCATTAAATTTAAAATTATTTTACATGTCAAATTTAGTTATTATAAATGTCAAAATACAGTTAAACGTTTAAACAAATCAATCAATAATTCAAGAAATCTTGGATCGTATAGAATGCTTTATCAATTAAAAAGTTTCGGAATTTATTTTTAAATACTGGAAGTTCCTTAGTGCTCAGAATGTCAATAGGTATTTTGTTGCATATTTTTGATGCAATGCCAAAGAAGCTTTTGTTAAATAGAGCCGTTTTATGTGGTACATTAGAAATTTTTAACATGTCTTTTTGAGTTTATGAAATAGATTTTTTTTTGTTTTTATAAATACGGCTACTTCATAAATGTAAATTGCAGGAAAGGTAAATATTTTAAAATCTTTGAAGTATGGTTCACATGAATCAGGAACACGGATACCAGCAATCGCTCGTACATCTTTTTTGCGCTTTAAACACTAAATCCCTATTAGTGGCATTGCCCCAATATATGACTGCATATCTCAGTGTCGACGAAACATAAGCATGGTATGCGGTCAAAAGAACTGATTGATCAACAATTTTTGATAATTTATATAAAGCATATGAGTACTGATTAAGTTTATTGCATATTGTGTCATTGTGTTTGCCAAGTCAAATCGTTATCTATAGAAAGCCCTAGAAATTTAACACAGCTAACTTGTTCAATGTTCGTCTCATTATAATGAATATTGATGTTGTTATTTTTGTTGTTACGCCCGAAATTGACTAATTTAGTTTTTTCTAAATTGATAATTAAGATATTAGCCGTCAGCCAGTTAATTATATTGCGAAGAGTGGAATTTATGTCATTTTCAAAAGTATCAGTATTTTGACCTATTCTATTTTTTATTAAATGGCAAGCAAAGCCGATGTCGACTATTCTGCCAATGTCTAGAGTGCATTGGAAAAACAAGTGTGCATGAAGAGAGAAAAAAAAAAAAAAAAAAAAACAAAACAATAACTGAAGAGACAAGTAAAATTCTTCGATTGATACAGTTGAACACAATGTAGATCTTGTTGGGTTAGTACGGGACGTAGGTAATAGGTAATAGGTAATACGGGCTGGTTTCCGCAACTCCACGTCAAAGCGCGTATTTTGCGTACGGGTGGGAAAAATCTGTTATTCGATCCACCCCAGCTCCTCAAAGAAGGCCAGCAACGCCTTGGTGTTACTGGCAATCTCACGTAGGGTACCTGGGTTACCGAAGTACTTTGCCCTGTAAGTGGCGACCACCGGGCAGTTTAACAGCACGTGAGCTGCTGTCTCGTCGTCCTCCACGCAGGCTCTGCAGAGCGGACTGTCTGTAACTCCTATGACAAAGAGGTGTTTATTAAATGACCCATGGCCAGTTATATCTGCTGTAACCGTGCGCAGCTGCTGTTTAGTTAATCGGAGAACCTGTTTCGTGAGGCGGCCATCGATAGAAGGCAGTGCCTCCTTAGCCTGCCTGCACTCACCTTGGTCCGACCATAGTTTGTGATGCTGATCCCTAGTTCGTTTCCTTACCAGAGTGCGCAGGTAACCGAAGGGGAGTGGTACAATGGGTTCGGGCCCCACTGGTGCCATGTTCGACCCCCTTCTAGCAAGTTCGTCGGCTGCATCGTTCCCCAGCGAACCGCTGTGTCCTTTGATCCATTGAATGGTTATATTATTGAGGTCACCCACCTGGTTAAGGTTCTGGTGGCACTCGTATATTAGCCCAGAGTCCACAGTGTGACTGTTCAGCGCTTGCAGAACCGCCATGCTGTCTGAGAGTATACGTATCGAGTGGTCCTTAACTTCCCTAGCCAGAATTGCTGAAGCGGCAAGAGAAATACCCAAGCATTCGGCCTGGAACACTGTGTTATGGACTCCCAATGGTATAGCTATGTGGATGTTGAAGTCCTCCGAGAAGACTCCAGCACCTGTACCACTGCCTGTTTTGGATCCGTCCGTGAAGATGCGCAGCTCTGTTGGGCGCAAGCCCTCACATCGGCGATCCTCGTGAAGTTGGATTCTGTATTTTTTATCGAAGATAAATTGTTTGGGTACCCGGTCATTAATGGCTTTCGTAATGGGGAACTCCTTGCTGAGTCCCTCAAGCAGCGCGGTGTGTTGTGTGTTTCTCTTACCCCAGAGATTTACTGCATTTAGACGCACTGCCGCCATCGTCGCTTCCTGCTGTATAAACAGGTGCAGCGGTGGTAATCCCAGCAAGGCTTCCATAGCTGCAGTCGGAGTAGTTCTCATGCAGCCCGTGGTCGCCATGCAGGCAAGCCTTTGCATGCGTTGTAGTTTGATGGAGGCTGTAACCAGCTGGGTGCGGGGCCACCAGACCACGCCCGCATAGGCTATCATGGGGCGGATCACTGCGGTGTACAGCTATAGTATTATTTTGGGGGATAGGCCCCACTTCTTACCTATCATTTTCCTGCACTGCCAGAAGGTGATGCAGGCCCTGTTTAGCTTATTGTCTAGATGACTACTCCAGTTTAACTTACTGTCTAGAGTGACCGAGTACGGGACGTAACAAACACAAGAACAACACACTTAAAAAGTAACAAGTCAATAAAAGTATCAACAATCACTCAAGAAACAGCTATTATTTGTTTTGTATCAATATCCGGAATCCATCTTGAATCCATCTTGAGTCAAGCACCTGTTTTTCAGCCTGTTGTCAGCGTTTCCTTTGCCTCTCCGCTGGTGGCGTCCTCTATACTTACCGTTGGTACTAGTATTTTAAGCGCGCATCGGGTGGTGGCCCGATTTACCGCCATTATAGCGTCGTTTTTCGCGCCGTTTAGTTGTTAGCGTTATTTAAACTTCGCGAAATAATTCTACCTATTGAATTCATTTAAAAGTTTGGTAAAACTATTGCAGTTTTAGATTCGTGAATATTTTTACCTCTCCGTTGTTATTATGGAAAATTCTAATAATAATTTAGAGTCCGAAAGTGTTAAGGACGGCTCATTATCGCGAAAACGGGTTCGTTCTCCGACACCAAGTACAAAAGATAATGATAGTGATTCTTCTACGAGTAGTGGACCCAGCCCTGAGAAACGCAGAGCGAGAAGGGACTCTCAAACCGTGAGTTATACACAATTTGAGTTCTTATCACAACACGTGGCCTATTTAACAAATCTTTTATCGAAAAATTGCGACGTTGAAAATACAAATTCTAGTGCTAAAAACAATACGTCCAATAACACAAATGAATTAAACCTACGAAGACCTGAAAATTACAAACTTCAGATTTTATCGGAAGTCGGTACAACGGTAAAAGATCCGATTTACCCTAAGGCGAATGAAGCATTTCTCAAAAAATTAACGGAACTACAGCGTTTTATGTGTGATGATTGGTATGCCGTTCGGTTTTCGGATGCACAAAAGAAATATTCAGCTACCCCCGGTTTTGTCGAATTAAATGTTAACGACGAACTAAAGCGTTTTGAATCGGATATGTTAAAAGAAGATTCACGCTCATATTTATTAGAACGATCTTTTGCTGGATTAACGAATGCTTTACTTTCTCAAAAAGACGAATTGCATAAAACATTACAATCATTGATGGATTGGTCAAATGAGTCTAGAGAAACGTTGACACCCAACACGTTATTCGAAAAAGTGGAGACATTATTTTCGAAAGAATCCGCGTATAGTAAGGTGACGGATGACTTGTTACAAATAGTGTGCGGTCGTAGAGCCGATTTAATAAATATACGTCGTGAGGCTGTGTTGCGCCAGATTTTCGAAGGTTTTCATCGCGACGTATTACATAAAATTCCTCCTAGTACAGAATCACTTTTTAATGACGAGGCAGTTCAAACCTACCTTCAAAAAATTGGCGGGGTGGATAAATTAACTGTATCGACAAAATCAGTACCTCAAGCTTATTCCAAAGATAATTTTTATCAAAATCAAAAACCGTCGACTAGTAAGCAAGCTGATGATAGATTTTTTCGTCGCGACAACTCCAATAAAATACAAAAACATGGCTCACACGCTTCACAACAAAACAAAAACCGAGCAAATAACCATCGAGCCAAACCTAGGGGAAAGAAATCGCAATCGCAGGCTTTCACTAAAAACAAGCGTCGCGAATGACTGTCGGACATTTCAAGGCGGTTGTCTAAAGCAATTTCAGTATGCTTGGAGCAATCTAGGTGCGCCAGACAAAATATGCCGGCTGTTAAACGGTGCACGCATACCCTTCATACTGAAACCGCCGCTAATATTTCCGAGTCCCACGGTTCTCAAATATTACAGAACCAAAACATCTTCCAATATGACGATACAGATTCAAACCTTGTTAGAGTCAGGTGTACTAGAACCTGCAGAACGGACGCCCAGCTACCTTTCCACGTTCTTTCTGGTACCGAAGTCAGATCGGACCTTCCGTCCTATCTTCAATCTGAAGCAACTGAATCAGTTCGTGGTAGCCAAACCATTTCAACTATTCAGTCACTTCCGTGTTCCAAATTTTATGCAACAACAAGATTGGATGGCCAAACTAGATCTGAGCCACGCATATTTTCATGTAGCCATCGCACAGCAACATCGCAGGTTCCTGAGATTAAATTATCATCAAGATTTACATCAGCATCAGCTACTTCAAATGACTTGTTTGCCGTTCGGCCTTTCATCCGCACCCAGAACGTTTGCCTCGATAACCAATTGGGTGGCGAAATTCCTGAGGAGTCACAACATCAGGTGCGTCGTATACTTGGACGATTTCCTTCTAGCAAACCAATCAAAATCGCAGTTGGAAGACGACATCGCATTCACGATAAAGATTCTGCATTTACTGGGCTGGAACATCAACTTCGAAAAGTCTGTACTGGCTCCGACGCAATGCCTCGAGTTTCTCGGCATAACATGGGACACAAAACGCAACGCAAAGTCCCTGTCGGAGCCGAAGTGCCTATCGCTACGCAATGCACTTCACCAACAGCTCCAGACAAGCAAGTGGTCCCTCAAACAGTACCAAGCTCTAATGGGGAGACTCAACTTTGCAACGTTCGTGACTCCGAGAGGTCGCCTTCACTGTCGCACTCTGCAATACTACATGGTCGACAGCTGTCGGTGAAACACCCGTATCGGCTGATACCTATCCCTCAACCAGCTCGGTCAGAGATGGAGTGGTGGTGTCAAGCTATAGGAAAGTCGATGCCGATCCACTTGAGTTCGGTGACACACCTATTGACTACAGACGCATCAGACATCGGGTGGGGGGCACAACTCAGCGATACAAATATTGTGGGAACCTGGAAAAATTCACAAAAGACATGGCATGCCAACAAAAAAGAGATGTTCGCCGTTTTCGCAGCTATACGTCAGAACCAACAGCAACTCCAAAATGCACAGATACTGCTGCAAACCGACAATCGAACAGTAGTGTCGTATATAAACAAGGAGGGCGGCACAAAATCCAAGAAACTGCTCCAACAAACCCGACAACTTCTTGCTGTTCTAGACAAGCAGAACATTCATCTGACAGCACATTATTTTCCGGGCAGATTCAATGCGGAGGTGGATGCTCTTTCCCGGCAGAAGGCTTGCCCAGAGTGGCACCTCACGAGGACAGCAACTACACAAATCTTTCAAATGTGGGGCACGCCGGAGATAGACCTTTTCGCATCGAGAACAGCTCACATAGTACCAAGGTACGCATCATTGGACGTGAACGATCAAGAAGCACAACACCACAACGCATTTTGTCATCAGTGGCACTACGACCTAGCTTGGTTGTTTCCGCCACCAAATCTGATTCCCAGGGTTCTCAGACACCTAAACCAAGCCAGCGGAGACTACATATTGATTGCCCCGAAGTGGAACAAGGTATTTTGGCAGGCAGATGTTCAACGGCGAGCGCGACATCCCCCATTTCTGATTCCAGATCTAGCCCGCACTCTGATAGACACCAGAACAGGGACGCATCCGCCGCAGGTGCAAGACCTACACTTGGAGGCATGGCTGATTTCGGGTGGCCAGATATTTTGACGGACTGGACAGATCAAGAACAAAAACTCCTTATGTCAAGCTGGAGAGGCTCCACAATCAATACCTACAGACCAGCGTGGCGCAGATGGAAGCGATGGTGTGAGTCGCATTCAGTTAATTACAAATACCCTAATGCGGATCAAGTAGCTCGATATTTAGCACATTTACACTGTGACATAGGTCTTGCTTATAGAACTATTTTGGTACACAAATCTGTTATTTCAACTTTCACACACTTAACATCAAATATTGATTTGTCGTCAAATTTCTTTATAAAACATATATTAAAAGCTATTGCTGTCGGTCGAGAGAAATCTGCTAAACCACCTATTTGGAACCCTAAAGTCTTATTGCAATACATGAGTACGTACAGTTTTGATAAAAATAATATATTTCATGTATCAAGACATGTGGCTACTCTCTTACTGTTAGCATCAGGACGCAGGGTTCACGATCTTACATTGTTGCGAATTGATAGCACTAGTTTAGTTGATGAAGATACCTCTATTGTATTGTGGCCAGCATTTGGTTCTAAAACAGACAACCATAACCATAGGCAGTCTGGATGGAGGCTTAGAGAACATCCTGATAAAAATTTAAATTTGATTTTTTTGGTTAAGACAATTATTACATATTACTCTAAACCGTCGAGGAAATATAAAACATTTATTTATTACAGCTAAAGGCGATATAAAATTTGCGTCTAGAACTGTTATTGGCGGATGGGTGAGGTCTCTTTTAAAAGCTAGTGGTATTGATGCAACTCCGGGATCAGTAAGATCTGCAGTAGCTTCTCTCAATTTTGTAGAAAACTTTCCAATTGATCAAATTCTTGCAACTGGTAACTGGAAAATGATTCATACCTTCCAAAATTATTATCAGAGGGAATTGCAAAATGATTCGAATATTCCCAATAACTCTGTATCATTATCTAATTATTTTGATCCTGTTCATTGAAAGATTACCATTATTTTTCGTTAGTTTTTTATTTGGATATTTAATGCGGCTACAAGAAGTATGTCCTTGATTAATTATTGTAATACATTTACATAATTAAACATTATTATTTTATTAACCCATATTTTTTCTTATATCCTTGTACACATTATAGCGTCTTTGGGTTAAGCGCACCAGGTGATAACAAACACATCACTCAAGATCAGGCACGTATCCAGACTTTTGGTTCGGGGGGGGACAAACATTGAAACAACCATGTGAACTGTGTGAAAATCGCTGTAATCACTGTACTATAATTTTCACTGTACTATACTATAATTATATAAGTATTTTTCTGTTTCCGCTGGCAGCCATTACGTCTACTACCATATCAGGATCTGGCGCCAAAGCGGAATGAATAGACAATAGAGCGAGACCAGTAAGCCTCTCGCCCGCCATTCTATTCCTTAGGAAGGATTTTATTCTCTTTAGGCATGAAAATGACCGCTCCACAGATGCCGTTGAAACCGGAAGGGTGGCCAGAATATGTATTAGCCTGTTAATGGTAGGAAAGAAAACTTTGTCACACGTGTCTAAAATTTCCATAATTTCGACTGGTTTCTTATCTGTGTTTTTCCACTTGGCACACCACATACTGTACTCTGCTTTTATTAGTGATTCTCCAACACTTTCTTCCCAATAAATTTTCATATTTTCTAATTCACTTATTTTCCTCTCGTCCACATTTTTCGGAAGAATAATTTCTAAAGAAGAAAGCAGCTCTCTTTGATTCGCAAATCTATCATTCATGCCAGATATCAAATCGTCCAAGCACGGTATAAAAATAGTTCTTCTGAAGTATTCTTCAGCAGTATCGCTGGGAGGGTTGCTTCGTGCAGTTTGGTGGGCAGTAACTCGAGGACGCTGAATTTCTATTTGCAAGACATCTTCCGCTATTTTGCAGCATGCGTTATATATTTCTGAGAATACCGGGTTAACATCGTCACGTATCTCTTTTAGTTTTCCGATAATGTCATCGGAAAATTTCATAGCAGAGGCCAGGTCGTGTGTAGGGTTCTGCAAATATGCTGACAGTGGGAGAGTATAACTGAAAAATCTTTCACAGGTTTTTAGAGAAATCAAGAAACTACTCTTTTCCATTGCAGCTATGAGTGTAGAGGCAGTTTGGGCGACAGTTCTGTTTGTGTAGGATAGTTCTCTTAATGTAATGAGGTTCGAGTAACTCACCAAATACATTTATAGAGTCGTGACGTTCTATAAATCTAGTGTCACACAGTCTTTTTTTCTTACTATCTGGTGTGAGCTTTTCCACATTTTCCTTGAACTGATTCCCGGCGAAGTAAATTGCAGACTTCCTTCACAACGCCTATTGAATTTCTCACCTCGGGAACTGAAAGAGCTTTTGAAAGAACTAGGTTCAGACGATGTGCTGAGCAATGTACGTATGTGGCCTTAGGAAATTCTTTTCTGATTCTCGTCTGCACACCACTGATGTGTCCTCCCATGGTAGCAGCTCCGTCATACCCCTGACCAACTAGTTTATCGAGATTCAAACCAATCTCATGACATTTCTTTAAAATTTCTGCACTTATATTTTCGGCACTTAGGTCGTGTATTTCAATGAAACTGAGAAAGTCCTCCCTCAAAATACCTTTATAAACATATCTCGCACATAAAGACAATTGCTCAGTTCCACTCACATCTAAAGTTTCATCGCCAAGAATCGCGAAACACTCTGAACTATTTATTTGTGTCACAACTTTTTTCTGAATTATCTTTCCGCAAGTACCTATCTATTATTTCATTTTGAATAATAGGGCTAAAATACGTTGCATTTTTAGGGGTTGTAATGATATGATCTTTCAGGATATTATCATAGCTTGCTCGGTATCGTAGCAGAGCCCTGAATTTTCTATCTTTACCAAGTGGCTTTTCTAAAGTCAATGGTCCACTGTCTTTGTCTCCACGAAGCGGCAACTCTTGCTCTCCACAGAAGATGATAGTTTCGATTATAGGTTTTAGTGCTGTTCTATTTCTTTCCTTTTCTTTGAGCCTTTGATCATTAAGCAGCGATGCAACGTCTATAGCTGCTGAATCCATTACGCGTAAGAAATTTTCTGCGCATAACTTAGAAAACTGGTGATATTTAGCAGCAGAATGTTCGCGAAATCTCTCTGTTGCATCTTTCCAATTATCAAATGGTTTGCTGACAAAACTTCCAAGTGTTTGGTGGGAACCTTTTCCAGCGGTGCCTGATGAAAAGACAACGCAATATTTGCAGAACACACCATTCCTCCTCGGCGAATATGTTAACCATTCCCATGATCCCATCCATTCTCTTCGAAATCTAAGTTTCCTCTTTCCAAAGCTACTAGCCGGAAACGAAAATGACGCATCTGGGACAAACGGCTGTGTAATAATATTTTTTTTCTGTTCATCTGTGAGTACAAGAGGAGGATACTGTGTGTTATATATGGCATTAGAAACCACGCCGATATCAGGAAAAGTTTCACTTATAATCATTGTATCTAAACTGCACGTTTTTGAAGTTGAACATTCTCCTTCATCTCTACATCTTCCAGCCGGTTCGGCTGAAATCACATTTTTTTCTGTAAATTTTGACGAAGTTGTTTCTAGTTGTCTACTATCAACAGCAGAAGCCATGCTTGGAGTAGTTTTTTCCTCGCTAGTAGTAACAATTTTTTTTGCCACTGGCTTGAAAAAGTTGTCAATTCTCTTCATTTTAGCAGCAGCAATTTATATACGTTCAAACAAGCACAAATCAAGAAGCACTCACATTTCACACATTACATTATGACGTCTGCAGGTCCAAAATTGTCCAACACTATCTCATGTACGTAACGGACTGGCGATTTGGCGAATCCAATGAAAACAGTGGTTTTGAAGTTTTTTTCCTTTATTTCACGGCACGGGCAAAGTATCAGGTGAACCAAGTCGGAAGGAATTTACTCTACTCTCTATGAAACTGAAACCAATATCAAAATAAACTGGTCTATTGCACTATACTGTCACTATTGCAGAGGTATTTCACTTTTCTTCTCGCTTGTCGCTCTCGATTCTCACTTGAATCGCTCTCGAAATAAACTGACATGCAGGTTCCCGGACTCCCGCCCCCGCCGTATTTATACTACATTTTCGTATTCTGGAACACTGTGGAATATTGCGCCATCTACTACCTGGTAGCAGAAAGTTATGGAAGCTTCTCGATATTTCGCTACTCAACGCGACGATCTTTCTACTATTAGTTTTTCTACTCGACGATAGATGTCGTTCATTACTGTTTTCGATCTCGGTTTCTCTCTAAATAGGTTAGATGGCGCTACTAGTAACGTCGCTTACATAATCAGATCAAGATCTATCTATATTTTTATTTTACCTACTTATTGAAAGAACACGCAAGCGAATAAATAAACAGATGGCTTAAAACGTTTTTTTTTTCAGTCAGATTTCGGGGGGGGATAAATCCCAACTATCCCCCCCTCTGTATACGTGCCTGCTCAAGATGGATTCCGGATATTGATACAAAACAAATAATAGAGAGTTTTACATAAAATAAAACTTACCTATTATTTTTTCATCAATATCCGGAATCCAGGTAAGGTCTACCTGGTGCATCATGAGTTCCATAATGGCGGTAAATCGGGCCACCACCCGATGCGCGCTTAAAATACTAGTACCAACGGTAAGTATAGAGGACGCCACCAGCGGAGAGGCAAAGGAAACGCTGACAACAGGCTGAAAAACAGGTGCTTGACTCAAGATGGATTCAAGATGGATTCCGGATATTGATGAAAAAATAATAGGTAAGTTTTATTTTATGTAAAACTCTCTATTAATTCTAAACACACGTGCTACCCAAGGACACCGTGGCGAGAATCTTCCAGTATTTTGACCTGTAAATATGGCCGTTGACAGAATGCGTTCTTGACACCTGTCAGTTTCATACCAATGAATAAGTGTTTTGCGAATTTGATCCTTATTACTACCAGACATTGTCCAACTGACAGATGCCAGGAACGCACACACGCACGCACGCGAATTACATCACTGCTCAACTGTACCCAAGTAAAATGATTATGTAGAATATAAGTCAAACGATTGTGTTGATAATTCATATGAAAACAATAGTATAGGATATGGATAGTCTTCGTAATCGATTGTCACATAACAATCGATGCCTGTGTTTTTGTATTCAACTGTATGGCTGACATATTTTCAGTTATGGATAATACATTTAGTTTGAAAACCACCGTGAATGCGAGCGTTTCTCTCTAAAACGCGAGATCTTGTTGGGTGATTTAACAATAACGGTTTTATTTTTTAAGTGTTGTTCTATACCTTATGCAACTGGTATTTAAGTGTTGAATTATTTGTGTTTTTTTTTTTGTTGAGTTTTGTGTAAATATTTGATTTATGAACCTTTATTAACGCATATATTTTCAAAGGTAAGATCTGGAGTATTTAATGCTCTATTTTCTTCTTCTTGTATGATTGCATGTAAACAAGAAGTCATAAATTGTTTAAACCACAAAGCGAATACTCCGTGGTTAAAACATGACAATAATTTAAAACCAATAGTGTGGGGCACTATACAACTCCCGGGGAAGTGAATAATGAAACTACATTTGTTTCCTAATCGAGTACAAAAATTTATTTCTCTCAAGGGGTATAGTCTACACGCGGAGAATCTTGACACCGCGATTCAAAAAAACACACAAAAGTACAACGCCATCTATCGAGCGCATGAACAAACTTTCGCTCAAACATCCCGCCCACCATGGACAGAATGTCCAGAACTAATATAAATGTAAAATAACTAACTGTCCGCCCACCATGAGGTCAGGGGCAAAAAAAACTTATTAGCAAAATTGTTAACATAAAGAATATTAACAAACTATGACAGATGACGGAAAAAAAAACTTTCAACGATAACTACTTGAGGACTGTATAAAAAATCAACGTTTACTATAATGATAATAACTTGTGGACTTTAAAAAATCTACATTTCGGCAATTTTACAAAAATTGCTCAACTTAACTTTACTTAGACATAAACTCACAAAATAAACTCAAATAACTATACTTTAACATGTGCTAGAACTTTACAATTTAAAACATTATGTTTACTTTGCGATTGGCAAAATGCACAATTTTGAAATTGGTCGTTTAATCAATGATCCGTTACACTTGAGAGTCACTACTCGTGTAACCTTATCCAAACCAGGGTGCTTTTCCACTACTTTGCCCAAAAGCCAACGGGCAGGAGGTAAGTTATCCTCCTTGACCAAAACTACATCTCCAATACCTGGTTCTGGAATGTGTTTAGTCCATTTGTAACGTTGTAACAACTGAACTAAATACTCATTTGACCAACGTCTCCAGAAATCTTGCAACATACGTTGTGTTACTTGCCAACGCCTTAGACTACTGATGTTAGAACTCTCATAATTACGTTCAGGCACCGCTATCAGAGGCTCCCCTATCAAAAAATGACCAGGTGTAAGAGGAGTTGGATCTATGGAATTGTCAGGCAACATTGATAACGGCCTAGAATTAAGGCACGCTTCTACTTGGGACAAAAGGGTTGACATTTCTTCAAACGTAAGTGTTGAATTACCTATCACGCGCCTCAGATGGAATTTGGTCGATTTTACACCGGCCTCCCATAAGCCACCGAAATTTGGGGAATGAGGCGGAATAAAATGCCAAGAAGTACTGTTGTTGCCTAACCACTCTCGAATTTCTACAGCTACGGAAGATTTTTCCGCAGCGACTAAATGCCGAAGTTCTTTGGCAGCGCCAACGAAATTGGTGCCGTTGTCGCTCCAAATATTACTAACAAAACCTCGTCGAGACACAAATCTCTTAAAGCCAGCAATGAAACCTTGCGACGTCAAATCGCTGACGGCTTCTAAATGTATGGCCTTGGTCACCATGCACACAAAAACACAAATGTACCCTTTGTATGATTGGTGGCCACGACCCTTTGAAGTTCGCATACTGATGGGACCAGCAAAATCCACGCCACTATTTAGGAATGGTCTTGCCGGTGTGACTCGACTGGACGGTAACTGACCCATGAGTGGGGTTTGAATAGATGCTGAGTACCGCTTGCATTTTACACATTTGTGTACGTAACTTTTAATCCTTGTTTTTGCGGAAAGAATCCAATACTTCGTACGCAGATGGCTCAACATCAGTGTTGGCCCTCCATGTAACGTCTTCTGGTGAGCTTCATCAATCACTAGATTAGTGAAGTGACTATCAGATGGTAGGATGATGGGATGTTTAACATCTTCGTCTACATGAGCATTCTGAATGCGCCCACTGACACGGAGTATCCCTTCATCGTCTATGACTGGACAGAGACTTTTAAGCTTGCTTCTTACTTTCACACTTCCTGATTTTCGTAAGTCTTTCATTTCTTCGAAAAACTCTTGACTCTGAACAAATCTTATACACGTCCTTGTTGCTTCTTCTATTTCTTCTTTAGTAAGATATCTTTCATATCTCTTCTCACCGTGTGCTTGTTTCTTCCAACTCAAAACTCTTCTGCAGTACGCTATAACCCGAACTAGCCTCTTTAATGACGAATACTTTGTCCAGAAAAGATCCTCTTGATGAGCTTCAGTTACGACGTGAGCCTTGACTGATCTTTGCTCCGTGTTGGTTGTAATTGACTTTGGCCTCGTATACTCTATCCTTTCATCATGAAGCCATGAGGGTCCTTGACTCCACAGTGAGCTGCACACCAGTTCTTGTGGTGTCACACCTCTGGATGCTAAATCGGCAGGGTTATGCGCGGATTGGACATGAGCCCAATGTGAGTTGTCGACGTGAGAGAGAATTGTGGACACTCTGTTTCCAACAAAAGTAGTCCAGTGACTGGGGTGTTTACTAAGCCATGCCAAGACTACTGACGAGTCGGTCCAGGCATGTATTTGAGAGGGTGTGATCTTCATTACTTCAGCGACTTCAGTAATAAGTTCTGAAAGCAACACTGCTCCCATCAACTCTAATCGCGGAACTGACTGCTGTTTGATTGGTGCAACTTTAGTACGAGAAGTGATTAAACTGACATGAATGGAGTTGTTGGCGTCGATGACTCTAACATACACTACAGCGGCATAGGCCGCGATCGACGCGTCACAAAATCCATGCAACTCTACCAATCGATCGTCTGACTTTGTGTTAATCCACCTGGGAATGCTGAATTTGTTCGTCTCTACAAGGCTTGAACGGTAAGTTTCCCACTGCGAAAGAAGTTCCGGGGTCAACTCTTCATCCCATTCCAGGCCAGCAAGCCAAAGCTTTTGAATGAATATTTTAGAAGTTACTATGCAAGGTGCCACCCAGCCAAGCGGATCGAACAAACGCGTGATGTCGGATATAACTTTTCTCTTTGTGATTGGAGTGTGCTGTGGCTCAAGTTGCACTGAATATTTAAACTCATCATTTTTTCTATCCCAAGAAATTCCTAAAATTTTCATAACTGAATCTAACTTAATGTTCTTTCCAGATTCCTCTTTCCTTTCTTGTCTTATCTCTATACTTTCTTGAATTTTCTCATTTAACTCGTCGCAGCTGCTGACCCATTTCTGTAGTTTGAATTGACCTTTGGTAAGTACCTCTGTTAATTTTCTATGTATGTGTAAACCTTCTTCAACTGTTTGACATCCTGACATCAAATCATCGACATAAAACTCATTTTTTATTATTTCAGCTATTTTAGGATGACCTTCGCATGAATCAACTGCTACTTGCTGCAAGGACCTTACTGCAAGGTAAGGAGCTGCTGCTGTACCGAATGTAACTCTTACTAATTTGTATTCCTTTATTTCAGATTCCGGATCATCGCGCCACACTACTCGCTGAAACTCTGCATGTTCAGGAGAAACCTTCACCTGTCTGTACATTTTAATAATGTCAGCACAGAGACTTATGGGATGCATTCGCCATCTCATAATTATGTGACGCAATGGAGGTTGCAACATGGGACCAACCATGAGGTCGTCGTTCAGAGACACTCCATTTGACCCTTTCATTGAAGCATCGAATACTATTCGAACTTTACTGGTGAGCTTGTCCTCACGGACTACAGCGTGATGTGCGAGATATACGGCTGTACTCTTATTGCGCTCATCATCGCGTACAGGTTCCATATGGCCGAGATCTATGTATTCTTGGAATACATCTGAGTATCGAGGTTTGATTGAGGGGTTCTTCTTAAATTTATTTTCAAGAATATGAAACCTTTTTATGGCGAGGTCTTTCGAACCCCCATATTGGCATTGAGGATCTTGATCCCGAAAGGGAAGATTAACTACGTACCGGCCTTCCTCATCGCGATACGTGGTTTGTGAGTAAATGTCCTCACAACGCTGTTCCTCTTCAGAAAGGATTTTCTTATCGGGGATACCCGACTCTATTTCCCAAAACTGACGCAAAAGTGCATTGTCATCAGCCTGATTTGAGCTGCTTTTAATGACATGATGACAATGTATGGACTCCTGGTTTGACGATATCTGTCCAAAGAGGATCCAACCAAAGGCCGTATTTTGAGCTACCGGCGAGTTTGGCGGACCTTGAATCAAACCGTCTCTGAGAACCTGACTATATATCTCTGCACCAAGTAAGATGTCTATCTTGCTTGGCGTGTGGAACTCAGGATCAGCTAAAGTTAATTGCTTTAGCTGGGGCCAATGGGCCTGCTCTAATCTTTCAGAGGGTAAAACCGATGTAATCGTACCTAACACGAACGCATGGACTTGGACACTAAACTGTGGATTTAAGCGTGAGTGAATAGTCACCGTGACTGTAAACTTTGAAGCGAAAGCGCTTCTCTCACCGCCTATCCCTGATATAACCGACTGGACCGGTTTCTTCTTTAGTCCAAGTAACTGTACTGCTGATTCTGCTATGAATGATGCTTGAGATCCCTGATCTAATAGCACTCTTAGCAGTTGTGTTGAACCGTTTCTCGTCTGTGCTTCGACAAGAGCAGTGGCCAACAAAACTTGAGTGGGTATTGATCCCTTTGAAAAATGTGAAACTATAGAATTTGAAGTTAATGGATCGCCTACTGACAACGATGCCTGAACGTTAGACACCGCTGTTTTAACTTCATCTGCTGTATTGGAACTTTCTCTAACGACTGTGGAGTTTGAAACCGAATTTGGATGTAGTAGTGAGTGATGCCTCCTTTTACATATTCGACACGTCGCGGTGTGTCTACAAAACTTAATTGAGTGGTTTGCGTTTAAGCAGTTATAACATAAGCGCCTGGTTTGCGCAAAGTTATGACGAGATTCGTAACTCTCTTGAGCGAACTTCTTACAACTAGATATTTTGTGATTTTCCTTACAGAATGGACAAGTATCTACGGCTTTATTATCGGTAGTGACTACATGGTGAACTTTAGGTTTGGGTTTACTGGGTTTTGTGTCAAAAAACTCTAATGCCCGAAATCGGGCTTCTAAAAACTCTCGGAATTCCGATAGCACGGGTAACTCATCCTTGGCACTTATCTTTGTCTCCCATTGCTTTCTCGATTCGGGATCTAACTTTGAACTAATTATGTAAATTACTATACTATCCCACGTACTCACGTCAATACCGAGATTTTTTAAACCATTTAAACTTTCCATAGTAGTATCTAGTAAACCTTTTATGCTATTTGAACATTCATTTACATTACTCTGACTTAATAAACGTTTTAGTAAACAATTTGACAGAAATCTCTTATTATTATACCGGTTATGTAACAGAGACCAACACTCTTTATAATTGTCTGAAGAGACTGCAATGTGTCTGACAAGTTGCTCTGCTTCTCCCGATAATAAGCCTTTTAAATAATGCAATTTTTGCACGTCTTCTAAACTATTATTGTTGTGAATCAAAGATGTGAACAAATCTTTGAACGTGGTCCATTCCGCATAATTGCCCGAAAACTTTGGAATATTTATCTTTGGTAATCTAACACTATTTGAAACTGTGTGGTCGACATTTGTCTTTGGATTTTGATCTGACTGATTATTGCTAAGTTCATTTAAAACTTCTTTTAATTGCGATTTATAGAGAACGTAACTTTCTTTGGTGACATCATAAACGTCGTTAACAAAATATTTATCGGAATCTTGTTGTGAGTCATTTAGCAATATGCTCCTATGTGTAGACGAAAACTCTTTCCACAAATTTTCTAGAATTTCTAACCTTGTCTCCACATAAGACCTAGTGATTCTATCTTTAGGTGCTTTTTTGAAGTTAATTTGCTCTTTTTCGATGAGAATCTTAGTATTGTTTTGCAGTCTATATAAAGCGTCCATTTTTTAATTTAACCAAGTCCGTTAAGTTACTAATAAAATAAATTTTTAATTATTTAATTTTATGAAAAACTACCAAAGTCAGATTTCTACCAAACTACCAAAGGAATTTTCTACCAAAGAACAAATGTTAACCACTTTTTGCAAACATCCCCTTTTTTTTGAATAACTAGCAATTCTCTTAAATTCACTGCTTTGAATGTTTACCGTAAAATGCCACAAAGATAAATTCAATTAAATATTTACCGTAAAATTCCACAAAGATAAATTAAATTCAATTACGCATTTTGACTCGAAACACGTGAATTTTAAAAATTGAGCAACAATGCGTAAAATGGGCACATAAAATATCATAAGTTCAAAACAGGTCACAAAAACAGGTACACATAAAAACATCTAAATAAAGTGCTACTAAAATCTACTAAAGTCCAATAAAATCTTCCAGACGAAATTTTCTATGTTCAGAAAATCCGACTTGTAAACATAACACAATGAAAGTACTCACGATTTTATCTTCGACAAACCACACTTCACTGAATTGGCAACTCCGCACTCACTCACTAGTAACTGCGTCACCCAGCTGTTGACAGCAGGTGGAAACTCCACTATCGCCCTGGTGACCAGACTATTCCCGCCCAGCGCCTCACTGAGCTGGCGGTGTCTAGTCAGCCCTGCTCCACTCCTCACGCCGTGGTACTCGAACTTCGCCCTGTGCCTCCTTTTTGATCTGGTACTCCAATAGCGTCCTGCGCCACCTGGTACTGGTCCTCGCCCTGCGCCAACCTGATGCTGCTCCACGCCAACTTCACTGCTCAGCACTCACTCACTGTGCACACCAGCTTGGGTATGCGGCGCTTCAGGGCGATCCACCCTGGTTTCCACGCCAAGTATCACAGAACGAGAACACTATCTGGATCTCACTGTCCGGCTCGATGGACCAACTTGTGGGGCACTATACAACTCCCGGGGAAGTGAATAATGAAACTACATTTGTTTCCTAATCGAGTACAAAAATTTATTTCTCTCAAGGGGTATAGTCTACACGCGGAGAATCTTGACACCGCGATTCAAAAAAACACACAAAAGTACAACGCCATCTATCGAGCGCATGAACAAACTTTCGCTCAAACAAATAGATTAATAAATCATTGTATTGTAAAGGTACAATCATGCACAACGTCGTTTTGTATAAATATTAACAGTGTTATTCTGTAAAAACTCTTTCCCGTATTTAAAAACCTTCAAAATATAGTCACAAACTCATCTCAGCGACAGTCAGTGTTAAAAATTTGTCAAAAATGTAGTTAAATAAGAGGTATTTTTGACAGTTTAAGTATCGATTTCACCGAGGCAACCGAACGAGTTCAGTACATCTTAACCACGTTCAAGAGCTGTCAGTGTCAAAATTATTATGGAATATTGATACTGACAGCTCTTGAACGCGACTTAAGACTGACATTTGAATGTGAACGTTCTTAAAAATATAGAAATTACCCCCATGCCTGTGCCATGCGGTACAGGCATGGGGGTAATTTCTATTATTCAGTCACAGCTGACAGTGCCACCATGAACTACAAAGTTAGTCCAGCCTAAAGCTTATATACCTAAAATTTTATTTCAACTCTTTATTAGTGGCTTTTGTGGACATGATAATTATTGAGATTTGATACAGCCGTTATAGCAATCACGTCATTTCGTTTAAAATATGTTTTTATTTTTATTAATTTATTTATCTTTATATAGATTATTCTCAATTTTGTGAATGTGAGAACGCTGTAAGCCTAGTGGACTGTAGATTTGTTCACCATCATTATTCTGTTAAGTATCTGGTACTTGTTGAAAGACCTACACTGTCCTCCCATACCTAATAACACTGTTATTTGTAAATATTGTAAAAGCCCATTATTTTTAAAAGAGTAACCGTGGAGTTTCTTGCCGGCTCTTCTCCATAGGAAACAACCAATTGGAACCGTGCACCTAGCTTCTGACGTTTCTTAAGTGCCCATGTAGGTTTATATGAAATAAAAATATTTTGAATTTTGAATTTTGAATTTTGCTACCTTGTGCTAAACTGCGCACTGTATGATATCAACCAATAGGATCGTTTGATTTTCATAGCGTAGCTTAACTTAGTTCTGGTGGAAACCAACAATGCTAGGTTTTTACATACGCGCATAACGCATCTTCATAGCACATCTTACCCGCTCCAATACACCCCCTAGCTCTGGTGGAAATAGACAATATTATTTTGTACACTTCCAATTAAAAACAACCCTAGTGATGGGTTAGGCCACAGTCCGGTAAAAAGAATATGATATCGTCTCTAGAAAGTCGGTTTAGTGAAGGAGTAATTATGTAAGTACTGACTCACAACGTACGAGTATTGGCAACTGATTTAGCATTGTAGAACAAAAGAATCCTATGTTTACAAAAAATGCAAAATGAGAATGTAATGTTAATCTAACACTGTTATGTAAGCTCCCGGGAATGCATCGCCTGCCATAATATTGTTTGTTAAGAATGTTGCTGTTTAAACTTCTACTCAAATCTGAAAAGTCGAGACAAATGCTAATAATTAAAAAGAAAGAATAACATAATTAAATAAGAAAATAAATGAATAAATCATTTTATTTGGCAACAGATCGTGAAGCATAAAATACAAATGACAGTATTTTGAAGTGAAAACCTCTTTAGCGGCGTTGTGCACTTTTTTGTGATGGGTAAAAAATGTTAAACTCGCGTCAGGACACGTGACCTGATCGAAAATTCGTAAGACGGAGGGAGAGTAGTACCAAAATATCAAAAATGCACAATGTTAATATTCAAGTTTTCACTTCTGCCGGCACTCCCGGAGTGCAACCCGTTGTTTTTTTTATCTCACGAAGCGATGCGCTTTACTTGTGCTTGAAGACGAGTAGCGACGCCACATAACCACATATTAGTACAGATGGGACACCCCGCAAAATAATTTAAATAAAAAGCGACTCTTGCTATGACACAATAAAGTGCAATTCAGGTCGCACAGTGCTAATCACCTAGAAGTTGCATCTCTTTCTATCGCGTAACTCTTATATCTTCTGACTACGTTACGCCCACTGAATTCGACAAGTCGAGCCCGCCGCGTACCTACTTGTAGCTTCTTACCTAAAACGCGGAGTGTCCCATCTGTATTGATCTGTGACTCACGTTTCGACTTCGCTATTGTCTCTTAACAGTATCGAGGGCTAACAGTACCGAAGGCTACTGCGCTTACACACACATTCACAGCGTGTTTGTACACGACGCGACGCGCGCTTTACTTGTGGTTACCAATTACCAATAATTTACAAACATTACAATTCACAATCAAAAAAGTATTTATCCCTGCCTCTTGACAGGGATAAATACTTTTTGTATAGATTTTGCAACTTGTAATGAATTGTAATGTACATTATATGATATAATTCTGTATTTTATTGTCAATAAACCTTTATATCATATTATTATCATATTACACTCATGCCCGTTTTCAGTCACTAGGTGAAACTACCGTATTTTCCTATCATTCATTTAAGTACGTGTGTTGTAAAAACACCTACTTAAACATATGACTTTTTATAGTATTTTTATCTCACGAAGCGACGCGCGCTTTACTTGTGGTTATTGGTAACCAATACACAACGCACCACACCGCACCTACTTATATGAATGATAGGATAATACGGTAGAGTCACATAATTGATTGAAAATTATTAATGCTGATAAGTACGCAAGTTTTATGGGGTTTTAACATTTGTGAAAGAAATAAAGGATGTAGGTAGGTAATAAAATTGTAAATTGGTTTGTGTACGATAAGATTACATTAATTATTACAGAACATTGAATGGGAAAACAATATACAATATGTAAAAAAAAAAACCTGTCCGATCCGAAAACGGCACATAGGTACTGCAAACAGCATATTATAATAATTACCAAAAAGGAACAAAAAATCTTATTATTATTGAAAATAAAAATGTTATTGCTTTTTCACATTTTTAGTACCAAAATTACCCCAAATCCATAAAATAATAGCAGATTTTCAACTACAGCCGCCCACGAGCACCCCATGTCCCCCCCACGAAAATCCCAAAAAATGTGGTGTTTTTTTTTTCTTTTTTCCTTAAAATAACAAACATAAATAGACTCTCAGTGCGATACTTAACAACACACTCACGAATGGGACAGTGTTTTTTTTTTACATGTTATATTACGAAGGTCACATATCTACTTTTACACTAAATCTGATAGGTTTTTTATTTTTAAATGAAGATGTGTGTCTTGCTCATGATAACCAATTAAAAAAAGGATTAAAAAAAAATAGATAAAAGTTGTAATTTTTTGTCGCCAAAAGCACCAGCAAAAAAAAAACATATAATAAATAATAGGTTGGGGAAAAAGTCTTTTCGCATTATAGTATGTATGAACTTGTAATAAAATCTCTTTGGCTATACTATGTGTATCTGGCTGGTTTTGGTATCATTGAAAGTTTAAATTTTAAAGAACATAATTCCAAATTCAAATTAGGAAAATGTGTGATTTTTATTTGTTTTTCGTACTGTCAAGATGAGTGAATCTAATGAAGAAATTCGATACATTTTAAAATTTTACTACAAAAAAGGTAAAAA
The DNA here is from genome assembly GCA_949128155.2 of Xanthia icteritia. Taxonomy (NCBI): domain Eukaryota; kingdom Metazoa; phylum Arthropoda; class Insecta; order Lepidoptera; family Noctuidae; genus Xanthia; species Xanthia icteritia. The sequence continues at coordinate 5,667,058 of OX421959.2, read as the reverse complement.
TGCAACGCAAGCCGCGAAAAAAATTTGCGATGTTTATGGACCTAGTGCAGTGTCTGTGAGAGTAGCACAAATTTGGTTTAAGCGTTTTCAATCCGGAAATTTTGATGTCAAAGATGCACGTCGCTCTGGTCGCCCTATTACGGATAAAATGGATGCCATTTTTGAAAAAGTGGAGCAAGATCGGCATATTAGTAGTTACGACGTAGCTGAAGAACTGGGAATTGACCACAAAACAGTTTTGGCGCATTTGAAAAAAACTGGGTACACAAAAAAGCTCGATATTTGGGTACCTCACGAGCTCACTGAAAGAAACCTAATGAACCGTGTACTCATTTGTGATTCTTTATTACGACGTAATGAAACCGAACCATTTTTGAAGAAGCTGATAACTGGTGATGAAAAGTGGATCACGTACGACAAGAACGTGCGAAAAAGGTCGTGGTCAAAGGCCGGTCAGGCTTCACAGACTGTGGCAAAACCCGGGTTAACTCGCAACAAGGTGATGCTGTGTGTGTGGTGGGATTGGAAGGGCATTATTCATTATGAGCTGTTACCACCAGGCAGGACCATCGATTCTGAACTCTACTGCGAACAACTGATGAGATTAAAGCAAGAAGTTGAGAGAAAGCGGCCGGAATTAATCAACAGAAGGGGTGTGGTTTTTCATCATGATAACGCTAGACCTCACACATCTTTAGCCACTCAGCAAAAATTAAGAGAGTTTGGCTGGGAGGTGTTAATGCATCCGCCGTATAGTCCTGACCTTGCACCTTCAGATTTCCACCTGTTTCGGTCTCTTCAGAATTCTTTAGGCAGTGTCAGGTTAACATCACGGGAGGACTGCCAAAACCACTTGTCGCGGTATTTTGATCAGAAGTCCCAAAATTTCTATAGCAATGGGATCATGTCCCTACCTACAAGATGGCAAAAAGTTATCGAACAAAATGGTACCTACATACTTTAGTTAAATGTAAACATACTATGTTAAAAAATGTTTTGAATTTTCTTAAAAAATGCGAAGAAACTTTTTCCCCAACCTATTATAACGAAGTTTTCTCCGGCCGCTTTCTCTCAACTTCTTGCTTTAATCTCATCAGTTGTTCGCAGTAGAGTTCAGAATCGATGGTCCTGCCTGGTGGTAACAGCTCATAATGAATAATGCCCTTCCAATCCCACCACACACACAGCATCACCTTGTTGCGAGTTAACCCGGGTTTTGCCACAGTCTGTGAAGCCTGACCGGCCTTTGACCACGACCTTTTTCGCACGTTCTTGTCGTACGTGATCCACTTTTCATCACCAGTTATCAGCTTCTTCAAAAATGGTTCGGTTTCATTACGTCGTAATAAAGAATCACAAATGAGTACACGGTTCATTAGGTTTCTTTCAGTGAGCTCGTGAGGTACCCAAATATCGAGCTTTTTTGTGTACCCAGTTTTTTTCAAATGCGCCAAAACTGTTTTGTGGTCAATTCCCAGTTCTTCAGCTACGTCGTAACTACTAATATGCCGATCTTGCTCCACTTTTTCAAAAATGGCATCCATTTTATCCGTAATAGGGCGACCAGAGCGACGTGCATCTTTGACATCAAAATTTCCGGATTGAAAACGCTTAAACCAAATTTGTGCTACTCTCACAGACACTGCACTAGGTCCATAAACATCGCAAATTTTTTTCGCGGCTTGGGTTGCATTTTTACCTTTTTTGTAGTAAAATTTTAAAATGTATCGAATTTCTTCATTAGATTCACTCATCTTGACAGTACGAAAAACAAATAAAAATCACACATTTTCCTAATTTGAATTTGGAATTATGTTCTTTAAAATTTAAACTTTCAATGATACCAAAACCAGCCAGATACACATAGTATAGCCAAAGAGATTTTATTACAAGTTCATACATACTATAATGCGAAAAGACTTTTTCCCCAACCTAATATGTATATATAAGGTGTATCTATTCATACACGAAATATTTTAAGAGATATACCTATAGCTGGCACAGAAACTATAAACACAAAAATAAAGATGATATCTCAAGGTTTTTTATTTTACGTAATTATTATAATTTTAAAACTGCTTGAGACATTTGGCATAAAACCTTTACTCCATGTTCTATGAATGACCCGCTCGCCGCGGTAAAGCCCCGCGCGTCGAGGCGCAGGGATGCCAGACGTACGATCATTATCGTACATGTACGATAATTTCGACACCGTTACGATGTATGATACAATTTGTATTATCTTACGCAAAAGTACGATAATTTGCAACCCTCTTCCGAAGTGGCTATTCAGCAAAAATTATGCGACGAAACAAAAAATAAGAAACAAACTTGCAACAAAAACTTTAAAGGGGCTTTACTTTCAACGCAATGCGTAAAAACTCAATCAAAATAATGCTGTTATGGTTTTAAAACAACTGAAAAAATAATGTTACTTTTTTAATTTCATTCATATTTCACAACTTCCTAAAATTCCTATCTTATTTCTAGTTTTGCGAACTAGCTACGCGTTTAGCGCGAGTCTGGCAGTTGTAGTACGAAAAATGTTCATTTGGTACGATCATTTTCGATTATTAATACAGTAAAATCTCTTTATTCGCGGGGTATATGTTCCATAAATATGCCGCGAATACAGAAACCGTGAATACAGAATGGTAATTTATATGGGTTTATAGGGGATACGTTCCTAGGTGCCAAAATAAAAAACACAAATATATAAGAAAATCAATTTTATTGATGTTATTGAACATTTTGATTAATCATTATCCTCAGGCTTAGGCAATGGTTTGAAGAATTTTGTTATTTTCTCTTGCTTGGCAGTTTTTAATAGCTCCGATAATTGAGACTTAAGCACTTTTCACTTTAAGCGGTAACACAGATTTTTTTCGTGTCGTAACGCGTTTCTCAATTTTTTTAGTTGACATTATTAATTACGAAGAACGAAGAGAGCAGTAGAGACGTGTTACTCGATCACAATTTTTGTAACGAATGTGAAAGATTTAGATAAAACAATAAAATAGGCAAAGCGGCTTTTACCAAAGAACGGAACAGCAACATTTAAAAATATACTTTATTCCTTCAGAAATAAGGTTGCTTTCTTCTGTTTGTTTACATTTTCAAAAACGCCGACCGCGGTGTTTGCGGCAAATGCGACAAAGGCGCCTTAGGTCAAAGTGCTCGGCGGTACCATTTGACGGCACTTGCAAAAGATATTGCGTTAAACACCTATTGGAATTTTGTATGAAATTTTAGATCCGCGAATAAAGAAATTTTTTGCCGCGAATAAAGAAATTGGGTTGCATTTTTTTAATCCGCGAATAGTGAAAACGCGAATGACGGAAGCGCGAATAGGGAGCTTTTACTGTACGATAATTCACTCACACTCGTCTGGCAACCCTGTCGAGGCGTCTCGCACCTCGTTACATGGGACCTAACAATATCACTGGTAAACTGTAGTGGACGTACGAAAATACACCTCTGCCTATCTCTACGGACAATGCAGGCGTGATGATGTAAAAAATAAACCAACGTAGGTAGACTTCGTGACTTGTTGTAGTGTTATTTTAATAGCCTATCGCTTACAATGATAATAAATGTGAATTTAAAATACAATACCACCTAAACCTAAGTAGGTAAATGATTAAATTCCCTCCTTTAAAGTTTTACGAAAAGGAACGTAGAGGCGATTAAAACAAATTTTAATCCTAATCTACAATACCTACACATCTGTAAACTAGGTACCTAAATACCAATAAACAGCTGATAGGAGCAACTCGAATTCGCATGTTAATGACCTCTGTCCGTCTGTGTGTGCGAGTCCTATCCGTCAGCTGATTGTTAGTTGCCTACCTATCTACTTATACAGATGTGAACGTTAAGAGTGCGTAGCGCAGATTTATTTGATCAATAATCGTACCAGATTAGATTAGCAGACGTGCACATACCTACTGTTGTAGGTACACGCAGTTTGTCGCCTCGCAGTGGTCAAAAGATAAACGGGATAAATGGCTTGTCAATTTGTCATGTTATCGTCACAGGTTTACGACTGATTCCGTTAGTCGGAAACCTGTCTATTTTACACGAAATTCAGTTATCCCATTGCATCAGGTATGCAGGTGCCTTTTACGAATTATTGTTACAATAATTTAAAATGTAAGTACATACCTAATACTTGCGTAGTTTTTATTTACACTATTTACACCAATTGTTGTACATATTCGCCCTGTTGTTGGACGCAGATGGCTGCACGTTTTCATATGTATCCTTGCACTTTTAATAATGTGTCTCTATCACTAGCCATCACTGCGAAAGCGTTCACAATTCGCGTTCCTAAGGGTCTATCGCCTATTAACTCAGCCCACACATTAACACTGAACCGCGTCTGGAAATGATCCGGCCTAACAACACGTGGATTTTCTGATGCCCGCGTTGTGGATGTTAAGCAAACCAACTCCTGGTTGGTATACCTGTAGTTAGGCATTGTTAAATATCTTGCCCGAGCGAGCCCGATGTGTGTCAGCTAAGGCGCGCGCTAGCGACACAACACGCGGATTGTGTGGGACTGCTGAACACATTCCGTGCGCGAGGCGAGGCGCGGGCGCCGGGCGGGGGAGGCAGGCGCCCGCGCGGCGCGCTCACGTGTTTCTCTCTCTTTGTTTATCATTCATAAAAGCCGCGCGCCGTCTCAAATACCGCCGCCCGCGTAAACTAGCGTAATGGATGTTAAAAAATAAGAAGGAACCAGTATTTATTATGTGTGTCAAGTAATATTAAACTATTTTTTTTTTTTATAATGTACCTTAATATATATTTTTTTTTTGTTGCTATGGTTTCTTTACCAGCTATAGGTATATGTCTTAAAATATTTCGTGTATGAATAGATACACCTTATATATACTACTGCCGTGATATTTTTCACATATCCAAAAACAACCATTTAGCTGGCAGGGGGGCACTTTACTCTAACAAAAATTAGCACTTTAAAGCTTTAATACGAGATTTCGCAAACTAATCTCTGAATCGAAAAATGTTTTTCACATACCCACGACCGGTATACCGCCGTTTACCCGAATTTTATTTGCCCTAATATCATTTGCCATAATAGTCAACAGCCATAATATCATACGACATATATAATACTCATTTGCCCTACTCTCATTTGCCATATTAGTCACGTGCCAGAATCATTGTTTCCCATAAAGTCACTTACCATAACATCATTTGTCATAATCATTGTAAGCCCTAATTGTCACATGCCCTAATTATCACATGCCATAATTATGATATGCCATAACATAATTTGCCTTCGACATCGGGTGTGTAACGGTTGTTTATATCAAGAGAAATTGGATGCAATTGGGACTTTAGGGCACCACGACTCGGACAGGTTAGGTTAGAAGGGGATGGCGGGGTCGTGTGAGCGAGCGAAGCGAGCGAATAGACCCCGCCATCCCCTTCGTGGTTATTTTTTTATAAACCACACAGAAGTAGGAGCCCCGCGAAGCGGGGATCCGTCGACCTAGCCCACCATCAACCATGCACAGAAAAAAAAACCTTAAATATTTGTCTAATACTTGTTATGCCATTTAAATATTATGTCTAATAATTATTATGGCACATAAAAAAATAAGGCAAACAATACTTATGGCATTCGTATCTTATGGTATCTAAAATTCGGGTAATTAAAAGTATGTCATATGTCTTTTAGGGCAAATGAAACATTCGGGCAAATGAAATTCGGGTAAATGAAATTCGGGAAAATGATGATTATGACATATAATCTTCGGGCAAACAATAGACAACCACCCACGACCTTTCCAACGACATCCTACAAAATGAAATAGACGAAAAAATAATCATACCTACTCGTACTTTACGTGTAGGGTAAAAAAAAGGTAAGGTAGTCAAAAAAAAAAGGAGGGTACCGCTACCCTCCTTTTTTTTTGACTACCTTCAAAAAATATTTTCATGACTTTATTTTACCACTTTGTCGTCGTGATTTATATGTATACCCATGCCAAATTACAGCTTTCTAGTACTAAATGTCTCTGATCTAAGCCGCGGACAGACAGTCAGACGGACATGGCGAATCTCGAAGGGTTCCTTGTTGATTACGAAACCCTAAAGATGTTAGATAGGTTATACGTGTTCCGCAAGTGACACGTCAAAAGCCCTTAACTCTAATCTCAATAATTCACCCTGTACTATCTCGACTAATCTGTGATGAGTAATACCATGGCCAGCTCACAACAATCACAGTTTATTTATTAAATAACTTGTTAAATAACTCACGTAATATGAGTTTAAAGTCCATTACAATGACTCATTGTCTACGCTAAAGACGTGTGAATTATTGCCAAAGATATAAAAGATTTATTATTCATCACTTTACTAAACATTAAACTTGTGACATAATGTTTTTGGTATTATAAACAACTGACTACCTCTATTTGTTCTGGTCATGAGTTTAGGAGAAATCAATAAAATAAACAAAAATCGACAAGACTTATTAAATGATTAAAATAACAGTTATATCTGCATAAACAGACAGACAGATAGTTTGACTACATACCTATTACATACAAAAAGCCGTAAGCATTGAGACCGTTTTGTCACCGACTGTCTTTTATCAATGTGTGCTTATAGGCACGTCTGTGTTTGATATTTTCAAATTTCGAATTGTTTTTAATAAGACTTGCTGACCACTTGAAATCATTTCAACGCATTCGTTCAACTAAATGGTCAGTAGGTAATTACAATTGTAATAATTATTTTTAATGAATTTGTGTTCGTGTTAGTTACGTTGCACAATTCATTAATTTGTTTTTAATTTGTAAAATGTGAAGTTCCTGTTAATAGTTTTGTTATTTTTTTAAACTATAAAATGTGAATTAGTTATTTATTATTTCCAAATATTTATTGTAAAATCAATAATAGTAGATAACATCAGGATAATTATCCAGTGCCTGTGCTGTGAATAAGTGGGAACTAAAGATCGGCTGAACTGATTTATTACTTTCAAACTGGCCCTTTAAACTTTCAAAGGATTTTGATACGAAAAAAAATAGTCAAAAGCGCTTGAAGAGGTAATTATCGAGGTGTTATTTTTCTATTTATGTATATAATTTTTATTTTGTTTAACTAACCTACTTCCATGTTGCTTAACTTACACTTACATTCTGAAAGGAATTCAGGACACATTACTTCATAAAAATACATACATAAATTTAAAAAAAAAAATCTGCTCGACATCGTAAATACCGCAATTAATTGTTGAATTGACAAAATGAAGGTGATTGTGATGCCCGTTTATACACTACGTTATACACTAGCGAAACCGAAATGAATGCCTAAATAATAGCACGCTGTTGGATTTTGTATCTTTGTGGGTTTGATTTTGTTGAAAGTTGAAAATCCAACAGCTTCTGGATCCAGCAGCTGGATTCATTTAGTTGTCGCGGGCATGCGTGTAATATAATAATATTTAAAGGTTTATTGACAATAAAATACAGAATTATACATTTATAATGTACATTACAATTCATTATAAGTTGCAAAATCTGTACAAAAAGTATTTATGCCTGTCTCTTAGATTAGGATAGCCTGTATTCTGAGAGACAGTGTTCGGCCAAACAATTATTTAAGAGGGAACAGGGCTTGCGATTCTTCATACAAATGTATTCCCCTTTTTTCTTCCTGAATAATTCCTCTAGAACAATCTTTTTTTTTTTTCATAAAATCAAGGTCTGCTGTAGACACATCCCTGTTATTTACTTTTTTTCAGTAACTTATTGGTAAAGTAAATATGACCCTCCAAAAATTACATAAATGCCCCATTTTGTACCGCGGTGATTAAGTTTTTAACATAAAAGAAAATAATAGGAACCTATACATACTCTTTCTTAAAATCTTAATGCAAAAAATAATTGAATCGGCTCAGTTTTCGTGCAGAAAAAAGGGGAATGCAAACCGTCGATCTAGTCAATTTTTTTTTTTTATATAATCGGTCTGAGCTGTAGCTGTCCCTATCGCACTCTAAGGAGGCACACTTGAGGTAAGGTGACGGCAATAGTTTCTTCAAATACCTATTTTTAAAATTCCTTGCAGCCCCTGTTCCCTCTTAAACATGATTTATTACAACAAATGAACAATGTTGATGTTATTAAGCTTCTGTAATGTTGTTATGAGTAGTGTAAATTAAATGAGATGTCGTGTTACATACACGTTTCAGTTTATGATTGGGGTATTGGTGCGGATTTTCCGCTGCGCTATTCTGACCTATTGCTGGGAGAAGTCCTCCTCTATAGTAAGCATAGTCTATCCCTTAACAGAACAGAACGATCACGTTCAGTGTCCTGCATAAATTCAAAATATTTTATTTCACATAAACCTACAAGGGCACTTATGAAACGTCAGAAGCTAGGTGCACGGTTCCAATTGTTCGTTTCCTATGGAGAAGAGCCGGCAAGAAACTCCACGGTTACTCGTTTAAAAGTAAATGGTATTTACAATGTTTTCAAATTACAATGTTAATAGGTATAAGAGGACAGTGTAGACCTATCAACAAGTACCAGGTACTTAGCAAAGATAGAAAATGGTCGACAGATCTACAGTCTGTTAAGCCTACAACGTTCTCACATTCACAAAATCTAAAAGAAAGAATCTAAGTATATAAAAGCAAAATAAAATAATAAAAATAAAAACCTATTTAAACCAAATGACATGATTGCCACTACAGCTGTAAGAAATCTAATTTATTATGAAATATAGTGTTAAATTAGTTTAACCAGTAACAACCTGTAACTGGGTTGTGGAGGTCAGATAGGCAGTCGCGCCATGTAATACTGGTTCAGCTGCACCCGGTTAGACTGGAAGCTGACTCCAACATAGTTGGGAAAAAGGCTTGGCAGATGATGATAATATTGTTATATTTGCTGCCCCGCTATATACCTAGCTGACTTGCTAGCATTATTTATCTACCTAACTACTTATAATCAATATGTCAAAACATTGAAACAAATAGTTTTGACAGCTGCGCGCACAGATTGCATCTGCGGCGCTTGAGTCGCCGACGGAACGAAATGTTGCCATTTAAAAAATATTATATCATTTAGGAAGTATTGTATTTATTTTATTTTTGATTTTGTTATTTCACTATATGCTGCACCGGTTGACGTCAACACGTCAACGCCGGCTGTCGCTGAAAACCAGCGCAGTCGCAGCATTATGCTGAGCGATGGCCGTTTTGCGTGGATGCGACGCATATTTTCCCCCAATTTGTTATTCTCGTGTTTTTTTCTTTGCGTCATATTTACCGCAAATAAACGTATTTTCTTTCTTTTCTTTCTTAACTATGGGAGCAGTGGTGGCCCAGTGGTAACGGCCGCGACTTACGGGTTGTAGGTCGTAGGTTCGAATCCAGACAGGTGCTTTACTTTGTACCACTTACATCACCACTGCTCTCAAAACGGTGAAGGAAAACATCGTGAGAAAACCCGGCATGTCCCAGAACCAAAAATTCGAAGGCATGTGACATCTACCAACCCGCACTGGGCCCGCGTGGTGGATTACGGCCCACCCCCTCTCACAGAGGGGAGGTCTGTGAGCCAGCAGTGGGAAGAATATAGGCTGATTGTGATGATCCAACTATCAGAAAGTTTTTTTTTGTACCCTACAAAGGTTAAACATACACAAAACATGATTGTTGTACAGACGCCAGCACATCAACCAACTACAATCTGTCAAATTTCTTCAATAGATTTTCAACTTTATCACTAAAGTATAAGGTTTAAAGTTGATTGGGAAAATTTGACAGTTTCGGGTAAGTTGACCTGCTGGCGTCTGTACAAGCAATGTTCAAAAACAGATTGAACAGCTGGCTCTTAAACTATGTAAAAATATAGCTACTTGTATCTCAAGATTAAACCTCTATTACTGATAAGCAGCAGTGATAGTTGTGTGACCGTCAGACTGCCAAGTCATAGGTCTCGAGTTCGAACCCAAGGTACGCACCTCTGCCTTTTGTATTCATGTGCGTATTGTATAATTATCACTTGCTTCAAAAACAGTGATGGAAAACATCGTGACGAAACCGGCATGCCTGAGAGATATTTTTCGACGGCGTGTGAAGCCAAGTCAGAGGCCCATGGGCGGCTTTAAAACTCTGACACCAGGTTAGTCACATACCACACGAAAAGAAGAAAACTTATAAATAATTTTATTTCTGTTAGTAGGTTTGTAAAAACACTTTTATCTACACCCATGCTATAAATCGTCTATAAAAGTTTCTGAAACAGTTAGCTTATTGCCAACATTAAAACAACCAGTGTCACAGTAACCATTATATCATCCAAACGAGTGTTATAATGTTGTACTACATTTCATAATGCAACTCCTATTCTTTTTCGATCCCTTACTTACTCATCAAATAGCCACATTATCACTACTCAATTCTGAATTTCAAAAAAAGAACATTGAACACACGCACGCGCGTTTCACACTCACTCGGCGCGCGTCACTACCACAGCGCCGTAATTTAAAAAATGTAAATAATTGTTACAATAAATAATACCATTATTACCTATACATAGTTTGTTTGTATTAGATACTCGGCAGTCAAACTTTCCATGAATTTACATACAGTCCTTACAACACTGTACAACACCCTTTTTTTTTTTGGCGGAGGTATCCCTTTCGGACTTTCCCTACACTTGCTGACATCTCTTAGAGGCGCGCGTGGAACACAACGCGCCGTCGACCCGGTCCTGGTCCTTATCGGACGGCTGTCTAGGCGTCCTTGTGGAACGTTATGATAGGAGTTAAGCACTGGCGTTCCGCCTTCCCGCGTCACTCCCAAATGTGCGCGTGAACACTGTACAACACCCTATGGTGTCAGAACTTTTTGTAGAGGATTCATATCATGGGTGTAGATAAAGTCTTGTATGCAACTGTACATAATTAGGTATTAAAACACTCAAGTGATACTATTATCAAAACCACATTCTTGTTTAAATATAATACAACAGTAGCATAAATAACTATAACAGGTCAATCTTATTTTAAAAACTAGACGAGGTCGGCATTCCCTATCTGACTACTCTGAGAAGAAAGGCCGAAACAAACTCAGAGGTCACAGTCTCTTTTAAAGCCCAGACATAAACTTGGTCAGATCATGTGAAGAGCATGTAGATTGGTGTCTGAAATGGTCTTTCGAGGAAAGAACCACACAGATTGAGTGGACCTGTCCAGTCAGTGCACGCATTTGCCAGTACAACGATTCGACAAACAATACCCAAAAAAGGACATTTGGATAGGCCGCATAAATTACTTAAACAGCCAGATAAACAAGATATACACACATGATTATAACAAACTAAGAAAAAACAGTCAAGAGGACTACTGACAGAAGTCACAACTTAAAACTGGTAGTAGCGCCATCTAGCTTCTATATTACACCACTACAGCGCGAGCATGTCGGTGGCGCGAATTCATAAGTCGCTCAACGCGCCAAAAGACGCTTTAACTTCAAAAAAATATGATGGTGTAGGTACTTACCTACAGACTTCTACAGAATAACACAAAAATATCACGTACAGTATTTTAAACTACAAGAATTGATTGTAAAGTTTATCTAATCAACTATAATATAATCTTCATTTAACGATAGTTGATATGGCACATATAAATTGACATAGCCCGCAGACTAAGTAGATGAAGATACAATTCAAATTCAAATTAAAAATCTTTAATTCAGCGAAGGCATACAGGGAAAATTGTATCGGTCTTTATACCAAAGGACCGATACAATTTTCTTAGGGATACGGAGCGTCATATCCAGCCATAAAACATGTGTCTAAGTGTCACGGTAGGTAATTGAGAAAATAATTAGTTTTTTTAATTACCCGAAATGTCGTCCAACTACGCTTGTGTAATACATAGAACGCAATAATTTTTAATGTCATCGGTAATGACATTTATGTACCGTTGGTTTTGGAAAAAACTTTTGTGCTTCTTATGTCTTAAAATTGTGTTAAGGTGCGAAAAATGTCAACTTTTAGATTAAATTCAAAAACAAAAAATAAAACATTTTGTGCACACCACAAATCCCTCGAAAAAAATTGTCGACCCTTCTACCAAACAGTCTGTATAGGGTTAGTAAAACGTAACATTGTCCTTAAAACTAACTGTTAGTAAACAAGAAGATACGATGGCGCCTCTTACTTGCAGTGACAGCAGTGAATTACGAGTACATACGGTCCACTCTGTCACAGCAATCATTTTCAGAACACTGTTAGGGTTCGTCATGACTCGAGCCATCATCGATGCTGCGCGCTTGCGCATTATGCTATACTATTAAATGAGCGATATTTGTATATACAAGGTCCCTTTAAAATAGATGGACACAGCGGTCAGTACGTCTATCCAAGCAAAAAAAAAACACTGTTAAAGTGATTTTATATCGACCTAAAATAATAAATAGCATTGGGTAACCAACATTTCTAGTGTATTTTCGTTAGCAGATTTTTTCTTATTGTAAGTATATAATGCGTTTTTCTTATATTTTTTTTACCATTTTCCTTATTTTGGTGGTCTGAATAATTTCTAAAAGTTTGTCCATCTATTTTAATGGGACCTTATATACCTACATATGTATATTTGTAATCACGTTCTCGAAAACAGCTCTAACGATTTCGATGAAAGTTGCAAAATGTTTACGGGGGCGAAAAATCAATCTAGCTAGTTCTCATATCTGGGAAAAAAGAAAATCTCTATTTTCACAGCCTCAGGAATGTGATACAACGTTGGTATACCTGGATGATATGCTTATCTATTTCCACCCGAGCAGAGGTCGGTAGACGCACGCAGGCTTGGTAGTTAAGCAAATTGACTACCAACTTTAATTGTCCGTATATTCAAATCACAACCCAACATTCTTTGAAAGTTGTGAAAATTTCCCTCACTGTACACACGGCTATACATCAAGCTATACATTTCCAGATTACGCTGATCTCACATTGTATAGGATTTCCGTACAATGCGAGGTCAGCTTATACTGGAAATGTGTAGCTTAATGTGTAGCCGTGTGTACAAGAACCACCATTAAATTAATGTGACGTCAACACAAATAACATTATATTTTTTTCTTAAATTACAGTTCTAAAAATGTCAGACACAAGTTTTGGCATAATCAACGAAGCATTCAACAGTACGGAAACTGAAAATACTACCAATAATACAGTCTTAGCAAATTGTCTCTCGAAACATGATGATTTTGATGACAAAGACAACGATACTGACTGTTCTATAGAAAACAGGAATACAATAATAAAAGATAAAGGTAATCATAAAGAAATTATAGCAAATAAAACGAAAGAAGATGTCAATAAACAAATGATTGAAAAGGATCATACTACTGTAGAAAAGTGTGTTAAAGCAGATGCTGTGTTGGATTTTATATACAAATTAAGAGGACCAGCGTTTAGAAGCATGAGAGAGAAGAAATTGAAGAAGATTTGGAGAAGAGCGTCGCTTAAGGAAGAAGATGATGAAGCTGAGATGTAAGTATTCCATTTCTAATATTTTTATATAAATACGATAAAGGAAAAGTGTCTGTAGTAAGAACTTTCAAGTTCCTTAGTCAGAAAAAAGTTCGAAATACTTTCTTATTTTTGTGGTTTGGTGTCGTGATGGCTCATATTTGAATAATCCCGCTTTTCAAGCACGAGGCTGTGCGTTTGAAACCTATCAAATGTGACTTATTCAATTTCATAATTATATGTTGGTAAGCAAGACGTCAATTATTTCGGAATCTTTATTATATTGTAGAACCAGAATTGTTGTTTTGAATTATCACAAAACTAGTTTAAAAATCTTTCCTTAAACTTAACCTACCTAAATGTTACAATCAATAAGCTTTATATGTGTGTATGTCTTGAACATTACCTAAGGGGTTTATTTTGACGTTTAAACGTCAAAAATTTATGTTAAACAGTCGTTAATCATTACTTAACTGTAAGCATTTAGATAGAGATACGTAGATAGAATACTTTTTATTGTACACCATAAAAATTACAGACATAAATTTAGAAATTTTACATAGGGTGACACAATGGGCGGTCTTATCGCTTAAAGCGATCTTTTACAGACAACCTTTGGATGGATTAAAGGTAACAGGAGAGACAATACTGCAGGTAGTCAGTGATGTACCATTTACATAATACAATAACTACAATAATGTAACTAACGAAATACAAATTTAATGGAACTATAATATGTAATGATGATGTTTAAGGAGAGAGGAAGTGTTTTTTACCAGAATAAAAAAAACAAATGAACCGAATGAAAGCAGCGGTTATAAATAAACCTATTAACCTACCACTATCTTACAGCGACGTGAATCATCTTTATAGAACCTTAACGGAAACTAGAAACAGCCTGAGCTTTCACAAATCTTTCAGTTAGTGGCTACAAAAGCTAAAACGTTAGAGTCCTTTATGGATAAAAGATCAATTAGGCCCGTTCTTCCAAGGGGTATCGTTTTACCCAGTAACTGGGTTGTGGGGGTCAGATGGGTAGTCAAAAAAAATAAAAAAATACTGGTATTATGTTACAACGGGTAAGATTGGAAGCCGACCCCAACATAGTTGAGATAGGCAGGGAGATGATGAAGGGTGAATGCTAGTAATTCAAGATGTCTAAGTAAACATTAAACAATACGTACTCATAATTTTATGTCTGTGTATCGCATTAACGCCTGATGGACTTGTTATAGCTATAAAATTTGAAACGTCTGTTTATAGCTATAAAATCGTAAGTGACAATAATTTACACCTTGTTGATAAATCTTGTATTATCACGATATATGAAGACCATTTGTAAACTCAATACTCCTACTACTGGGTTGTTAGTCTAGTGGTCGCAAGCGCTTCGGTCATGGGATCGATAAATCGATTCACAGGTCAGGCAAACTGTTATTGGGAATTTCTCAGTAGCAGCTCGGAGTCTGGCTTTGTGACCGACAGATGGCAATAGTCCGCCATCTATTTATTACATGGGACTTATTGTAGCGTACTCTCTGTTTACTTATTGTTGGGACAAACATAAAGGCTCGTGCAGACCAGCGCGACGCAACTCGAACAATACAATTTCTAAGAAATACAACGGGTTGCACTCCGGGAGTGCCGGCAGAAGTGAAAACTTGAATATTAACGTTGTGTATTTTTGATATTTTGGTACTACTCTCTCATGCGTGCCTTGGGTTCGAACTCGAGACCTTTGACTTGGCAGTCTGACGGTCAGACCACTAGGCTATCACTGCTGCTTATCAGTAATAGAGGTTTAATCTATGGCCTGAGATACAAGTAGCTATATTTTTGCTTAGTTTAGGAGCCAGCTGTTCAATCTGTTTTTGAACATTGCTTGTACAATCATGTTTAGTGTATCAAAAATTCAAAATTCAAAATATTTTTATTTCATATAAACCTACATGGGCACTTATGAAACGTCAGAAGCTAGGTGCACGGTTCCAATTGGTTGTTTCCTATGGAGAAGAGCCGGCAAGAAACTCCACGGTTACTCTTTTAAAAATAATGGGCTTTTACAATATTTACAAATAACAGTGTTATTAGGTATGGGAGGACAGTGTAGGTCTTTCAACAAGTACCAGGTACTTAACAGAATAATGATGGTGAACAAATCTACAGTCCACTAGGCCTACAGCGTTCTCACATTCACAAAATTGAGAAGAATCTATACAAAGATAAATAAATTAATAAAAATAAAAACGTATTTTAAACGAAATGACGTGATTGCTATTACGGCTGTATCAACTTTTGTTCAACTTTTACACCTTTGTAGGGTACAAAAAAAAACATTCAGATAGTTGGATCTGGATTCCTCACGATGTTTTCCTTTATCGCTTTTTAAGCAAGTGATAATTATACAATACAAACATGAATCCGAAAAGTCACAGATGCGTACCTTGGGTTCGAACTCGAGACCTTTGACTTAGCAGTCTGACGGTCAACTAGGTTATCACTGCTACCATGTACTCATATATGCCGTCCTTTTAGAGGACTTTATAAAAATCTAAAATACATAGAATACATAGGTACATAACTTCACGCTCATTTTCCCAGAATGGGAAGGCAGAGTTGCAAGTAGGTACACCCACATTTCGCCAGTTATATATTGTTAAGATGCTTCTAATTGGTGGCGAGAATATTGCCGTTAATTTATAACAGAACATACCTTTCATCATTTCATCATCATCATCATTTCAGCCGAAAGACGTCCACTGCTGGACATAAGCCTCCCCCAAGCACCGCCACTTCGACTGATTCTGTGCCTCCCGCATCCAATGAACCCCTGCGGTTTTTGCAAGGTCATCGGTCACAGATGTCAGTCAGATTGGACAGCGACCCCCAAACTAGGCATTTGCCTGTATCTTGGGGGTAAATGACTGCAAGAGACCAAGCTGTGATATCCTAGTGCCAAGTTCGAACCCAAGGCACGCAACTCTGACTTTTCGAATTCATGTTTGTATTGTTTTTAATATCTTGTTTTTAATAATTGTTATTAATATCACTTGCTTAAAAAACGGTGAAGGAAATCATCGTGAGGAACCCATGCCTGAGAGATATTTCTCAACGGCATGTGAAGCCATGTCAGAGGCACATGGGAGGCTTTAAAATTCCGACACTAGCTTAGTCATTAACCACACGAAAATAAGAAGAAGACTGGAAGAGTATTTTTAAGTAATAGTTAAACCGTAATTTCCCAGCGTAACATTGTATAACATCACGCCTGTAATCTCTGTAAGGATAGGCACAGGTGTACCTATAGAAGATGCACTCAAATTTTGCCACCTCATTTAAGTCCCATTTACTGGGGGTGAGCCTATTATCATCCACCAGGCACAAATCCAGACTCCGGGCTTCTGCTGACAAATTCCTGAGTTCATTTTAGCATTAATGCCCGACAAATGCTGTCTGACTCTGGTTTTCTAATGAACCCTTATGGACAAGTGACGGGCAGTACCAACAGTTTCAACATACCTAATACATAATTTGTATACCTCTAAATAAATAAATAAACTACTTAAGATCTATTTAAATAATTGTTTCCCCAATAATTCCTTTTTTGTTGTTTACATAATCTACTAATTGATTAAAATTGGTTAACTACTTAAGCAACCGTTTAGACACTTATTTAAAACAATAGCTATTTGAAAGTGATTGTAATCTTTGAGAGAACCGCCTTGCTAAGCACCACGTGCACAAAACTAATTAGTTTGTTGTTAATTGTCAGTTAAGGCGAAAGCATCGGGGTAGCCTGCAAAATTTAAATGTACTTCCTTTTTTTGCAATTTGCAATTTGCAGGGGGTGAAATTTGCCTCTCCCTCACGCGTTCTACCTCCTCCTTCGCGAGCATGACTGCTTCGCAGAAGGAGGTGACGGCCTCCCATGCCCTCTCGCTCCGTACCATGGCCTGGACCAGGGCCGGACGTGAGAGATCCCCGCCACCGATCGCCTCCACGAGGACACGGCGATGGCCCAAGCAGCCGGGTGGCCATGACCCTCTGGGACGCGGGCTGGCCGCCGCCTCAATGAGCGCGCCCAAACCAGTGCCCCGTAAAGGGCCATGGACCGCACGACCCCCGCGTATATCCTCCGGCAGGAAGCGTTTGGACCCTCTAGATTTGACAGGAGCTGCCCCGGCCCGCTCCAGTCTGGGAGCCAAACGTCGGAAGTGCTCCACGAACCTAGGTACTTCATCGTCGACTCGACGCCGATGTGAACTCCTCCTACCGTTATTTGGGAACCCGACGGTGGCGCGTTCCGAGGACCATGAAAACACATGGCCTCAGATTTGTGTAGAGCCACCTCGAGTCCCAATTGCCGGATTCTGTCCACGATTGTTGCAACCCCGTGTGTCGCTAGTTCGGCCTCCGCCTGGTGCGACCTCCCCTGCGCCAGGACCAACGTGTCGCCAGCGTAACAAACGACGCTGACGCCGCTAGGGAGGTCGGTGCGCAGCACCCAGTCGTATCCGATGTCCCACAGATGCGGCCCCAGGACCGAACCCTGTGGGACACCGCACGACATCTCTCGCCGGTTCCACTCTCCCTGGTGACCGGGGTAGATGACGGCCCTGTCCGTCAAATAAGAGGGTTCCGTACCTCAGTTGAATTTTTTTTTTGAGTGTTCCGTACCTTAAAATGAATAATTAAAGAACGTCTTTGTTGTCTGTCAAGACATCAAGTTGAAATAGATATTAAAAACTTAGATCTACGGTCTTTTGGAAGCTGTAACGAAAATTAAAATTAACTAAAAAAATACGGCCTTTTATGCCGCATATTTTGACACTTGCAAATAAACCAGTCTATTTGGTACTTCACGTTGTCCCAGCAGCATGAAGTTTGACGAGAAGCAAGGTCAAGTAAAGACGAAAATCCGAAAATTGGTAATTTATAGTTTTATATGAACTCCAAAGTTAGTTTGTTCTTCAATCTGGGTTCAAAAATTCATAGGCCGTGACTTGAAGTAACAATGACGTCTAGTCTGTATTTCATTACTCTATGAAGTTTTTTCAATTGAACAATTAAGTTTTTCCTTCAATCTAGATTTGGAAAATCGAGCAGCCGAGCAAGCACAGCCTTGAGGGAACCCTCAGGGCGCAAGTCCTACTCCCATTTGCCCGGTTTAAAAAAAAAAAAAAACAGGTTTATATGATTCTAAATGCCTTACTTAAAATACTAATTATTCATTTTATTATTATTATTACCATTAATTTGTAATAGCTACTCTAGTGCCGCCATTGAATACATAATACCTACATGTTAGAAAGGTTAGTATATGACTTCAAATTGTTTACCGATTTTAATGAAATAAAGACTAAATGTTAACTCAAGATACGGACTATGACTATATTTCCAATCCCTAATATCTCATGAACAGAAGTACACAAAATAAACAATACCTATTACATGTGAATTTTAAAATCAACCTTATTTTACCTCTTTGAGGGATGACTTTGTTAGAGAGGCGCCATGGCGTCCTCACCTTCCGCCTGACGCAGGTCCTCACCGGACATGGTTGTTTCGGGAGGTTCCTGTTTCGTATCAGGCGGGAGGAAACGCCCGGGTGTCATCACTGCGTGGATCGCCCGGAGGACATGGTTGAGCATACGGTGGAGGTCTGTCCGGCTTGGGCAGAGCATCGCCGTGTCCTCGCGGAGGCGATCGGCGGCGGGATGACAATTTCCCAACCAAAAAAAAAAAAAAAAAGGGGGTGACTTTGTGAACGCTGAAATGCGTAATTCTTTATTTCTTAATTTCTTACCAAAAGCATAAATTTGAATTTTCATACCCTTAACTTAAGAAATGCTGGATTTCCCTTACAAACTTTCATACTCTATATCGCCCCCCTTTAGGATTATTTTTGAGACAAAAAGTATCTATCACCTTGCAAAATTTTATCGAAATGCGTTCAGTGGTTTAGCCCTGAAAAGGTAATATACAGATAGACAGACAGTTACTTTTGAATTTATAATATTATTAGTATGGATAAATAAACATTTGACACGGCCGCGAATTATATTTAGATCAACATACAACCTGATACTGACCTGCAAATTGCAAAAAACGTAAGAAAATTTGAATTTCGCGGGCTACCCTGAAATGAAATGAATTGAAATTGTTTATTCTGTAAATAGGATATTGGAATCACTTTTACACGTCATCTTAAAAAAAATATATTAAAAATTAGCTAGATGAGTTCGGCGTTTCCTATCTGACTCTGATAAGAAAGGCCGAAACAAACTCAGACGTCACAGTCTCTTTTAAAGTCCAGACATAATCTTGGTCAGGCCATATGAGGACCATGTAGATTAGTGTCTGAAATGGTCTTTTGAGAAAACAACCACACAGATTTGAGTGGACCTGTCCTCAACTCAGAACTTAAGGAGCTCAACTCGACGAACAATATCAAAGAAAGGACATTTGGGTAGGCCGCATAAACTACTCAAACTGCCAGACCATCATTAAAACTAACTGAGAAAAAAAAAAAAAAATATCCACATAGTCCTCACATTCACAAAATTAAAAAAAATATAATACTTTACAAAGTAATAATTTTGTATGTAATATTTATATAATACTGGTATTGATTTTAATATTTTATCACAAGGCTTAGCAGAGCGAGTAGCTCAATCCCTAGCTTTTTTATCTTCTAGCTAGATAATCTAAAATTTTATAGTACCCTTTTTTACAAAGTTTGGTTTTAATACAGATTTTAAATCGTTTAATGGGTAAGTTTCGAATGTCGATGGAAAGTTTGTTGTAAAAGCGAATACATTGACCCATGAACGAGTTGCCTACTCTGTGGAGACGAGTGCGGTGTACAGCGAGGTTGTGTTTATTCCTGGTATTAAAACTATGAATATCGGAAATCTTCTTAAAATTTGATCTATTTTTGTGTACATACAATAGGTTTTCAAAAATATATTGTGAGGCTACAGTCAGAATATTTATTTCTTTGAATTTTTCTCGAAGGGAATCTCTCGTACCTAGGTTGTAAATGGCTCGAACAGCCCTTTTCTGTAGAACAAAGATAGTATTAATGTCCGAACAGGTTCCCCAGAGAAGAATTCCATATGACACATAAGACTATGAAAATAACTAAAATAAACAATTCTGGCTGTATCTAGGTCAGTTATTTGTCAAATTTTTTTAACAGCATAGGCCGCCGATCTTAGCCTTCCTGACAATTTTGCTATGTATGGGCCCCAATGTAATTTACCGTCAATAGTGATTTCAAGAAAAACTGTCGACTCAACAGGGTCAAGCTCTATTCCATTAACTTGAACATTGGTAGTTAGCTGCCTGACATTTGGCGTTGCAAATTTAATGAGTTTAGTCTTTTTTTCATTCAGGAGAAGATTATTTACATTAAACCAATGCACAACTTTGGAGAGCGCATCGTTCACTTGTTCAAAGTTAACTAACTGACGTTTGATTTTAAAAATAAGGAAAGTTTCATATGCGAATAAAACGATCTTGAGATTATCCCTTATGTGGTAAGGTAAGTCATTTATATAAATTAAAAACAAGAAAGGACCTAGAATTGAACCCTGCGGAATGCCCATGGTGACCGCAGATCCTGAAGATCTCTTGCCATTAACATGTTTCGCCTTAAGTGTCAGTAAACAATTAATAAATAAAATAAAAGTTTATTCAGGTAAAAAGGTAAAACCCTAAATACAAATTTGCTTAAATCTACGAAAAATTCAATTGTGTTATGTGCCTGAACTAAGTCATCCTGTTTTTCAGGCGTTTATATGATGTAGGCCTTATCTTTAAAAGTATAATAAAAATAGATGTCGCATATCACTTTTATTAGCGGATTTGTTCATTTATTTTTCATTTTATTATTATAATCTGCTGTTATAAAAAATACATATAGATAACTTTTGTAATGTGCATGGCGCAGTGGTAACTCATTGATTTACGATTTGTAGTTCGTAGGTTTGAACCTAGACAGGCGCTTTATTTTGTGTTAATTATTTCATCAACACTGCTCTCTAAACGGTTAAGGAAAACATCGTGACGAATGGGTGAAGAGGCCCACGGGCGGCATAAAAACACACGAGGTTAATCACCAATGATCGGAGTAGGTAGATTGACTTTTGGTACTTGTATCATAAATGCACACAGAAAGAATAACATGGATAAGCCATTTTTCCGGAAAGCAATTCCGGTATTTCCGGATTCAATTAAAATATATTGTTAATGTTGGTAGTGATATTATTACTACTCAATTCAAAGTTGGTGATGGTATGTTCAACAGCTTAAGCAAACAAACACAATACTAAAAATATTGTTATAGTACATCGGTTTAAACTCCTTGTAACAAGTAAAATATTACTTACCAAAGCTTGGAATCGTGACTGTTTGCCGTTAAAAAAATATGAAGAATATAATATTGCTCATTTTAATACAATTCCTACCTAAGGTTTTTTTTAATAATCAACCAATTCCGGAGGAATGTCCATATTAATATATACGTTTCGGATCAATGACCCCAATTCAATCTACCTACTCCGATCATTGTTAATCACTAACCACAAGGTAAAGAAACAAAGACTAATGACGTAAAGAAACTGACGTCTTTGAAGCCAGTCTGTGACAGAAGTTCTGCGTTCTACAACAGATGAATATAGATGGTTCACTCCGCATTTTAGGTATGAAGTAAGCGGCGGGCTCGACTTGTTGGGCCAATTCAGTGAGTGTAACGTAGTCAGCAGATCTAAGAGTTACGCGATAGACAGAGAAGCAACTTCTAGGTGAATATAACTGAAGGTTATTAGCGCTGTGCGACCTGAATTGCATTTTATTGTGTGGTAGCAAGAGTTGCTTTTTAGGGTTCCGTAGTAAACAAGGAACCTTTATAGTTTTGCCATGTCCGCCTGTCTGTCTGTCTGTCCGCGGCTCAGAGACTCTTTGTACTAGAAAGCTGTAATTTAGCATGGGTATACATATTAATTACGCCGACCGGCGCCTTCCCTACACGTAAAGTTGGGAACGATTCTATTACCGAGACAAAACCATTTTGCTGCGGGAAAACGACCATTAAGATTTCACGGTGTAAATACATGTCCAGTATAAGTTGACCTCTCAAACTCAAACTCAAAGCATTTATTTCAATTAAACCATTTACAGGCACTTTTGAATTGTCAAGAAGTCGGTCAGTCAGAAATATGAAGCTAGTTGCCCATTCCAAAGCGTAGTAGGTACCTATGGAGAAGAACGGGCAAGAAACTCCACGGACACTCTTTTAAATAAAAAAATTGTTACAAAATATCGGTTACATTTACATGTTAAAATTATACATGTGAGGACAATGTAGAAAGACGTGCACGTTAAAAGCATCCGTAATAAAAATATAAAAAAACAAAGAACAATTCAAAAATTAAAATATTAAAATAAGCCATGGCAGCTAAGAGTCTCATTGTACGGGATCCCGATACAAGGTGAGATCAGCTTTTATTGGAAATTTATAACTATTATTGCTGCCGTAGCTATTATTGTAGCAGTAACCGTTAGAGCCTATTGCTATCAACAGGGCACAAGTTCAGACTCCCCAGGAACAGCTTAGTGGCTAAAACCCCAATAACATTTCACCCGGCCCGTGACCTAATTGCGAAAAACACTTACACTTAATAACAATCCGAAGGTTTTGAAGGAAATTCCTAAAATACTGCTTCATCTACTTTTTATTGGCTGAAAAAATTCGCCTCCTCAACAACGTAAATAACGCAATGAACGTGGCTGAACTGTCAAAATGAAAGGCATTACGGTCGATTACCATTTTACGTGTGCAACGCAATTACCCCGCCGGCGATGGTACCCACCAGACAGATAAAATTCTTCTAAACACAAAAGTATCATTCCAAAATTATAAGTCCACAACGTTTTGACCAACTGTTCGTTAATTTAAGAGGGAACAGGGCCTGCGAATCTCCTTACAAATGTGTTCCCCTTTTTTTCTTCCTGAATAATGCCTCTAGAGCATTATTTTTTTTTTCTAAAATCAAGGTTTGCAGTAGACACGTGCCTGTTATTTCCTTTTTTTCAGCAACTTATTGGTAAAGAAAATATGACCCTCCAAAAATTACAAAAATTGCTCCATTTTTACCGCCGTGATTAGAGGACTACCAGACAAATTCGAAAAGTTTTTAACATAAGAGAAAAAGACAGGAACCTAGATTTACTCTTTCTTAAAAAAATATGTAAAAAATAATTGAATATGCTCTGTTTTCGAGGAGAAAAAAGGGGAATACGAAACGTCGATCTCGTCAATTTGTTTTGTGATATAATCGGTCTGAGCTGCAGCTGTCCCTATCGCACTCTACGGAGGCAGACTTGAGGTATGACGACGGCAATGGTTTCTTCAAATACCTATTTTTCAAATTCCTCGCAGCCAGTGTTCCCTCTTAATAACCCACTAAATAGTTTCGTAACATTTCCTCAAACATGCTTGGAAATTCGAGTATTATTTTGACAACCATCTTCGAATTGAAAATCCTGTAGGTACTGGTCAAATACATGAGAGTAGGCGGCCGGCAATGTTACTATGAAAATCCATATCTGTTGTGTTTAGCGGCCGAATAAATTACTATGAAAACTCAGATCTGTCGTGTAATTTAAAAATGGAACGAACTTTTTACTTCGACACATGGCAACTAAGGAGATAACTTATCAAAGATTGTATTCAAATTTCGATTTGGCTTGTAAATAGAGCTGTTTAAAAAAAGAAGAAACAATTGAACATACACACGAACAACGATAATTATTATTAATGAGAGACGTGAAAAAGTATTGTGGTTCATCATTGATTCTGGAATTTATAATTAACTAACTCCCCGCCTCGGCTTCGTACGGATAGCACTAAGTACTAAACTACGGCGGACCTATCTACCTATCCTACCTACCCTACCAACCTACCTATCTACCCTGCCCTACCCTACCAACCTAGGTAGGTTGGTAGGGTATCTACCCTACCCTACCCTACCTACCTACCTACCTACTTACCTACCTACCCTACCTATCTACCCTACCTACCTACCTACCTACATACCTACCTACATTCCTACCTACCTACCTACCTACCTACCTACCTACCTTCCTACCCTACCTACCTACCTACCTACCTACCTTCCTACCCTACCTACCTACCTACCTATCCGACCCATATAACTACCTACCTATCCTATGAACCGTGTCCTGAGAATAACGAACACAACAAAGAAAGAATTATCCAAATTATCCAACAAGCCTTAGCCGCAACGAGGCGTTGATGGAGTCACGTGTGTGCCTCGGCTTCGCCTTAGCCCACATTTTCACGTTCGTCCATCAATGCCCCGGTTGCAGGCCGCGACAGTAACGTACTATAATAATAGGGTAACAAAACAGATCCAGCCGTTTCCGAGATACGAGCAAACAAGCACACTGACGCGTCATTCTCATAAACTGTTAGATTCTACGTTTAATTACAAAGATAAGATAATGAAGTACTTGGTATATAGAGGAGTTGTGCATACTAACCATGATTATGTTTACTATTTCGTCGGCACGATTAAAACTTTACTGTTGTTTGAGGGGCTTGTGGCTAAGTAATAACAGCCGCACGGGTCGATGGTTCAGGTTAAGTTACGCTTGCCGCGGTTGGTCCGTGGATGGGTGACCATGTAAAGATGGTATAATATTTTTGATAATGTTTTTAGAGGTGCATAATGGGAATTACTAGATGTTTGATTAAATACATGTCTTTGGAAATCTTTTTTTACTGCTGTTTCATTCCAATACTGGCATTTCTTTCCTTGAAGTTTCGCTAATTAATTGAAAAAGCCTAGTATAATAAGGCCAAGTACTGTAGTTACATACACACATTATATAAATTCAGGCCTTTACATGGAGCGACTGCCTATCTGAACTCCACAACCCAGTTATCCTGAAACCCCTTGGCAAGACTGGTTGTCAGACTTTCTGGCTTCTGACAACCCGTAACGACTGTCGGCAAATGACAGCTGGGACCAACGTCTTAACGTGCTTTCCGAGGCACGAAAGGATCTCGGTATGTTAAGATGGTCACCCATCCACAGACAGAAGCGTAGCTTAACCTGACCGATCGAACCGTGCGGCTGTGATTACAACGCACCTTACACTTTTTATTTTGTATTGTTTCTTTTTACTTGATTAGTCCGTGCTAAATAAATGTATTTTCTTTCTTTCTTTTGATTACTTAGCCACGGGCCCCACTAGCACGAGCACGAGTATAATAAATAATAATACTTCTTATCAATTCCTATTCATCATCATACAATGAAACGTTTCCGTGATTGACAGACTCACAGACAACTGCAGTTGATAGGAAGATAGGTAATTATATTCCTGAGACTAAGGACTACAATAAATTTTCCTTTTATACCACAAGCGTCTCACTTCCTCTCATTTACTTTTATACAACATTAATATTTTAATGGCACCCAGGGTCCCAGGTGCCATTAAAATATTAATGTGCATTATAAGCCTTCTGGAATAAATTATCTAAATTATGGTGAAAGAGAGAACAAGGGCTGCGAGGAATTTGAAAAATAGGTATTTGAAGAAACTATTGCCGTCGTCTTACCTCAAGTCTGCCTCCGTAGAGTGCGATAGGGACAGCTGCAGCTCAGACTGATTGTTGATGAATTGACGAGATCGACGTTTCGTATTCCCTTTTCTCTCTCCGAAAACAGAGCGGATTCAATTATTTTTCACATAATTTTTTTAAGAAAGAATATGTTTAGGTTACTATAATTTTCTTTTATTTTAAAACCTTTTCGAATATTTCTGGCAGTCCTCTAATCACGGCGGAAAAAAACGAACGTGTCTACAGCAGAAATTTGATTTTAGGAAAAAAAAAGAATGACCTAGAGGCATTATTCAGGAAGAAAAAAGGGGAATACATTTGTATGGAGATTCGCAGGCCCTGTTCCCTCTTAAAATCCATTTTGTATTGTAGCTTAGAATATCTAAGCGGTCGTACAGACAAACACGAAAGGCGAGTTCATTTTATTTTAAATTAGTATAAAAGTGCTAGTGGACTCTGTCCGCCCCCTGAGTGATCTCAGGGAAGACGGCGCACAGTGGTCACGTGCTGCCTTGCAAATTTGCACAGTTAGGTTTCGGGGAGATCCCTTTACAGTCTCCCCAGAGATGTGCCCTGACAGGCGCTGCACAGAGGGGGTTCCGGATTGGTCTTTTAAGAGGTAACGGTGCCCCTTCCATGTGCAGATGGTGACCACCGTGGTGGTTTTAGTGAGGTAGGAATCCCACACTCCCCGGTTTTATCCCCAAAGACCGGGCGCCCTTTGAAGGTTTCCCCCCGAAAAAAAAAAAAAAGTTTTTATATAACAGCACTTGGTTGCAGAAGATATCGCAGTGTAGGTACTTATTATAGTATAGTAACATATAAGATGCCTTCAAAATGGTTGAATGGTGCTGATCCATGAGTCATGTTCGTGAACGGGCGCCGTCAGATGGGACTGGTCATCTCTTAGCTGCCATGGCTTATTATAATTTATTTTAAATTTTTGAATGGTTCTTTGTTTTTTTTTATTTTTATTACGGACGCTTTTATGAACGTGCACGTCATTCTACATTGTTTTCACATGCATAATTTCAACATGAATGATTTAACCAATATTTTGTTCCAAATTTTTTATTTAAAAGAGTGTCCATGGAGTTTCTTGCCCGTTCTTCTCCATAGGTGCCTACTACGCTTTGGAATGGGCAACTAGCTTCATATTTTTGACCGACCGACTTCTCGAAAATTCAAAAATGCCTGTAAATTGTTTAATTGAAATAAATGCTTTGAGTTTGAGTTCGATGAAACTAGAAAGATGACTAGAGCTCTGCTGTAATAAACAGTTTGTAGCTCAATTAAATTTGTATCTGTATTTTCGCTTAAGTATAGATTTCGATGTTTTTGTTGGCATATTGGCGTGTGCTAGCTGACATTATAGCAAATAATTTTATTTAATGTTTTATGTTGAGTAATGTAAATTATTTTGCATACTATTATATGGAATCCATTTTTTTTCCTCTATCTGAACAGACAGCTGTGCTGCTGGGGAGTTTGTTGCGCCACTTCTTCTTCCAAGCTAAAGCACTAGGAAGTGGTGAAGGGTGGGCGTTTTTTGGAGACTTTCTTATGTAATTTTGACGTTCGAAAAGTGCTGATTCTCAGTCTTGTTTGAATAAATGACTTGATTTTGAATTTTGTAGTACCTAAATAGTATCCTATACTATTAGGGCGGATTTTACTAATGAAACTGAACGCGATCAGTACATTTGAAAAGCGCGTTCAAGAGCTAGCACTGTCATTATTGTTATGGAATTTTGACACTGACAGCTCTTAAACGCAGTTAAGATTTGCTGATCGCGTTCAATTTCGTTGGTGAATTTGGCACTAAATGAGCAATATCTGTATTCTCGAAAACGGCTCTAATGATTTCGATGAAAGTTGCAATATGGGGGTTTACGGGGTAGAAAAATCAATCTACCTAGGTCTCGTATTTGGAAAACTCGTTTTCTCCATATTTTCACAAGAGCTCGGTCGCCCAAAGTTTAGAACAAGATGGCTACCTTAGAACAATGACACGGCAGCATGAAATTGGTATGAACTATCCTATACTATTAAATGAGCATTCCCGGGTACTGATTATACCTACATGCAATGTATGTCTAATATAAAAGTGTAATATCATTGAGTGACTCACACAAAGTCACTCATCATGATATCTCCGAACTGATCTAAACATAATATCACGTCTGTATTCCCTTAAGTGGTGTGCAGAGGTTTATCAATCAACGCAGCCTATCGCAAGCCACTGCTGGACATAGGCCTGTCCCAGGCTGCCCCATAACATCCTGTCTTCCGTTTTCCGCATCCAGCCACTTTTTAAGGTCGTCGGTCCATCTAGCTGGGCGGCACCCATTTTTCTCCACTTGTATTTAAAAATCCCATATCATAAGGGACAAGCTTATTACAAGTAACCGGGAGCAAAAACAGACTCCGGCTGAGAATTTTCTAATGAAAAGCTCAATAACACTTTCCCCAACGCGGTTATGACCAATGCTACTTCACGCTCCGCAGCGTTAGGCTAAGCGTATGCTGAGACCCAAGTGACGCAGGTCAGCACAGTACAGCTTTTGCGGGGTAGGGCAGGCAAGGCAGATATAGGCCGCGAGCGCATGCAGCGACGCAGCTACACAGACACATTCGCGTCCTAGCTAGTAGAAACAATAGACGTGTGGTAAAAAACACGTGACAACCTGCACGCGTCACGCAGAACTCTGTGCCGGCACTACAACGAGACGCAGAGCAGGACAGACACATGTCTGCGAGGCACGTGCCTGCGCCGCAGCGTACGCAGTACGTTCATGCATAACAAAATTTGCTCTGGCCTGCGCTGCGTGAACTTGTGTCAACTGCGTCTCAGCATATGCTTAACCTTACGCTTACGCGTCAGATTAATACTAAACTGAAACTCAAAGCATTTATTTCAATAAACCATTTACAGGCATTTTTGAACTGTCAAGGAGTAGGTCAGTTGAAGCTAAGCACATGGAATTTGATAAGCAGGTTTCTTATAAAATTTAGTATACCCCACAGAAACGATTTTCAACATTCCACCCCGACATGGATCCTACTCACATGATAGTTAGCGGTTAAAGAAACAGTGATTGATCACTTAGACATCTGCAATACCAGAGACATTAACTTGCGTTGCCATGCCAGAGACAAAGTAGAAAATGTCTCAGGTGCCTATTGTCAGTGCCTGTAATTACACCGGCAAGCTTGGCGGCAGAAATAGGAATGGTGGTAGTATAGTCAAACACCGTTCTTCTTCTTCTTCCCGTCGCTGGCACGACTGTATTTCAGATCTTGTTGGTCTAAAACTTCGCCACTTCCACGGCGTCGTCGGTGGCAGCGCAGAGTTCACTTTGCTGCATGTTTTGCGACACAGCTCCGCAACCACAGCCTGCTGCCGTTCCGTCGAGGTAGCCAGCCCTACTTCAGCAGATTGGAGTAACATCATCCCACTAGGGTCGGAAGATGGTTCAGGAACTTCCAAGATAGTGTATTGTCTATGTTCCAAGTGTTCACCGTAATGTTGAATGCCACTTGACCAACATAAATCGACAAGATCTATTTTGTCTATATATGACAGTTGGGATAATATCAATCTTATTGAAGATTGATATTTGATATGAAATAGAAGGGAGTGAATGAGATGAATGAGAGTGAACGGTTGTTGACAGGGGAGAATGGAAGACGAAACAAGAAACAAGGGCAGGAAGATGAAGATTGAATTGCATGAAAACTGTTGTCAAAATTATTAAAAAGATTACGAGGTCGACTATACCTACTCCATTTATTTTAGGGCTAGACAAATAACGGCTAAATAACAATATTCATTGTGTAATGTAAATAGTAAATAGATTAATTATATTTCTTTGTATTTATCGTGAAATGACGGAGTTTAATATACGTTTATATCGAAATAACGAAAGTGTAATAACCGTTATTTGTCTAATCTAAACTAGTAATAATAATAAAATGTGGTCAATGTCAAAACAATCAAATCGCACAATGATCATTGATATAGCGGTCCCGCATGACAAGAACCTCGTAAAAGCTGAAAAAGATAAGCAGATTAAGTATCTTGACCTGGCTCGCGAGGTTGTCGACATGTGGGATGTGGATACAGCAGTCATGCAGCAAAATGTCAGCAGCTAATGGCATAAAAGCCAAGAGCCTCAACCAACACCTGAGGAGGCTCTCGTTAGGCAGCTGGATCAAGGGCTTGATCCAGTAAACGGTACTTCGGGACACGGCGCGTATCGTTAGGAGGTTCCTCTCTCAGGAGCCCTGAACAAGGATAGCTTGGATTCTGTTCCCGATACCGGTGGGCTACTATTTTTTTATTTTTTTTATGTTTTATTAAAAATATTTAAAAATGTAAATTATACATATGTCTATAAATGAAACAAAGGAAATACTTTGGTACACGAGGTTGACGACATGAAATGACTTAGGACACGAGGTGGACGACACGAAACGACTTAGGACACGAGGTGGACGACACGTGGAATGTGAGCTCGGCTATCATTGTGCCGATTGTCGTATCGGCCAATGGCCTGATGGCCAAAAGCCTCAACGAACATCTATCGAGGCTCCCGTTAGGCGGTTGGGTCAAGGGCTTGATTCAGAAGGCAGTACTCCTCGATACGGCTCGCATTGTGAGGAGGTTCCTGCCTGTACAGCCCTAACCACCGGTAGCTTGGACCCTGCTCCCGACACCGGCGGACCTATTTCTTTATGTTTTTTGATTATTTTTATTTTAAGAAATATTTTAAAATTTAAAAAAATAATAATATATATAATATAAAAATAAATGACGTAATAATATTATAAAGAGGAAAGATGTGTAACTTTTATATGTTTGTATTTTTGTTTGTAATGAATAAACTCAAAAACTACTGGACCTATTAAAAAAAAATCTTTCACCAGTAGAACGCTATATTATCACTGAGCCTGACATATGCTATCATTTAAAAAGATATGACGCGGGCGAAGCCACTGGCGGAAGCTAGTATAATGGAGTAATGTAGCGTGTGTATGTGCATAAATGTGTGTGTGTGTGTGTGTGTGTGTATGTGTGTGTGAATGTTTGTAATGTAATGTAGTATAAGTATACTATATCCTTTACAAAGAGCTTTGCATTAGTTAAGTAATATTGCATTCACTGTCTCATTGGTCGCAAGCGCTACTGATGAGTATAAGGTTCTGGGTTCGATTCCCATGTCGGGTAAAGTGTTATTGGGTGTTTCAGACATTTCTCAGTAGCAGCCCGGAGTCTGGATTTGTGGACAACGAGCGAAATGCGGGTGCACTAATAGGTACAACTCTGCCTAACCCTTAGGTAATTAAAGACTATTAGATTATTATTGCAATGGTAACAGTTCTAGACCATGAGTAAGCTAATCAGATAATCACCATGGCAGCCGACGTAATGAACGTTATCTCAGAGGCAGAGTGATAAGAAAAACAAGACAAATCCTTGTTTTCACATACAATAATATTATGCTGATTGTTTTATTTTAGTTAGAGTTTGATTACTATAAAGGTATACTTTTTATATTATACGACAAATGTCGTATATACCAGCGAATGTTCATAAGAAAAATAGACACGAAACGGCAATAAATATGATCGTGAAAATCGTTGAGCGCTAACATGCGAACGGCTTCTATTAGGCGATCGTTTAACTGGTTAAAACAGGATATGAAAAAAATTTTAAAAAAAAATCGGGAACTGAGTCTGAGCTACTGGTGTTTAGGGGGTCCAGAGAGAGGAACTTCCCTAGTGTTTGAAACCCCTGTTTGACCCATTCAGGGGTCGACTTCGCAAAATAAAGTTTTTTTAAACACCTCTAACTCGAAACTTATTTCGTAAAGGCTTATAAACATTAGGAAGTGTGTAGAGTGCCGCTAGCGGCACTTTATCCCTATCGGATAAAGAGCCGCTATCTGCGGCATAATAGTGGCGCTGCCTCGGCCCGGCTAAAGTGCCGTATAATTATCTAAAACAAAATATACGTTCAATCAATACAAAGAGCGGAGAACTAACCTCAACAATGCACTGCTTACGACACTTTAGCCGGGCCGAGTCAGCGCCACTATTATGCCGCTAGCGGCACTCTACCCGATACAGATAGAGTACCGTAGTATACTTTAGTCAATTTTTTTCAGAGTTAATATGTACCTATCTTATTTCATGAAAAAATAAATATTAAAATAAACAGGACATTGTATTTGTAATTCAACGCAGGTTATATAAACTAGGTACCCGTTCAATACAAAATAGACAAAAAAAATAAAGCTCGAGAAGCGACCTCGCCTCAACAACATAGACTTTACAACTTATTACCTTCCAAAAATATATGCGAAATACCTATAATTGTCCTAATCCGTATGACAAATAATCAAGCAATAAAATTAGAAATATACGCCACTGATAATGTTGACAAAGCCAGTCGAGAAACGCGCGCGGCTGAATAAGCACGTACCTTTGCGCGAGAAAAACAAAAACACCATAGTGCATTCGCGCCATTTTTACAAGTGACCTGTCAAAAATATGACAAAAGTTCTTCGTTGTGAAATTTCGTTTCAATATTCGTAACTTGTTTGAAAACTGACAGTGAGTTCATCAATTTGTTGTGTTGTGTTTTCAAGAAGTTGGGTTCCTGCCAAATTCGTTTGACATTTCAATGTTTGTATACAGACTATTTTGGTACTTATATTTATGTTGTTGTGAAGATTATCGTATGCATGATTTTGATTGCGTACTTTTACTACCGAGTTTAGGAGTAATGCTAGTTGGCCAACAGATTACAAATATAAATAGGTCAATAGATAAATATATTATGATAGAATCAGCTGTTGGTCGCCTCATTTAAATAATTGAATTACCTACATATCACAGAGCATGTAATTAAGAGGCGGAACTTAGAACATTCAGTTTTTGAGAATTTGTGACCGTCTTTAGCCAACCACATAAAAAAAAACATAGCTACCAACATGAAAATTATAACAAACTTGACAACCATGTCCTTGAAGGGAAGAACTGTCATAAATAGGGATGCGCAACGTATAGAAATCAATAAACTTATCGATATCGATAAAATGCATTCTATGCAGATAATAGTGAGGCTCCAAAACTAATTTATTTTGATAAATCGGTAAATAAAACAGATTTAAATGATTTCAGTATTTATTAATTTATATAAATGAGCAAGCAACATCGGTATCAGGGCAAAATGGCTTCGTTTTTTGATTTTTAGCACCAACGTCACAATTCCTTTTAGCACATCTGACTCAAATTTTTCCAAGAGATTTGCACTGCGTCTTAGTGATGCCAGACTGCATTTAGTTTTTTGCAATTGTTCCATCAACTGATTTTCCCTTTGTGTTAAATCTGTAAACATAATTAATTAAATATAAGCAACATTTTCGATTAGACTTGTAAACATTTATCTGCATATAAAACGCAGGGATCTTTTCATTTGAAATGATTAATAGAGCACAATTAATTTGTGCTCTATTAATCATCTCAATCAATTTTGAGAATTTATTTCTCTGTCTGTTTGTAACATCATCTCATGAAAAGCTTAATGGAGGATTATACTGAAACTACTTCATTTCTGTAGACGATTTCGCTATTTGTTAAAATACTTTCTTCCAAAGTGGTTAGCACATACATTTCGCTGCTCATGCAGTTTTTCTATTGGTAGATGCACTAGTTCTAAGTGACCAACTGCTTTTAGCCACTCTCGACAGCTGGAAGACACAAAATATAAAAGTTTACTCGCTTACTCATATAACTAAGCTTACTCGTATAACTGACTAAGTTTGACTGTGAATTTATTTAGTGTGATTTAAAGTTAAGAGATCCCCCAATTCACACTATCAGCATAACTAAATAGAATAGATTATTATACTTTGAATATTAAACTGAAAAAGATTTATTTCATATTCCCAGTATTTACATAATGGTGTCACAGGTAGATAATATAATATGAGTCTCTCTGACCCATATATCTATAAGTCAACCTAGTTAGACTAAATTAGATTACAATTAGACAAATATTACTGTAGGCACAATGTTTTAAACCAATTCTTCAAGAGTTTCAATAATAATTAATCTTCATTGATGGCTCCAGTCGTATTACAGAATTTGAATGATGCTTTAATTTCCTGATTGTAAATTAATAGCATTGTGTTAGGTGAGCACAAGATCACATTAGCAATAAATATCGGTACTCACCAGTATGGATTCAGTGAAAACTTGGAAAAATGCAACATTTTTACAGTATGCCAGGCCTCCTTGATACCGCAAACTCCACATATTCTGTGACCCTTACCCATGATGGTTCACAAACTTGGAATCACCGTCAATTATTCTGATATGTTATATACCGAAATCATACAGAAAAAGGAAAAACAAACAGATAAATCACAACACAAACAATAATACTTGCGCGAAGGCAGACATGTTTGTGACCACTTCGTAATGTAATGTTGGTCATTATGTGATTATGTCATTTTGACGTGTGTTTCTGAATGTTGGCTATGGAACGGTCACAAATCCCATACAAAAAATATTTGTTCGGAGTTTCTCAGCACTGCTACATATGCATGCTTTTAAAAGATAGAATGGCGATTTTGTCCTTGGTGTTTTAACACTTTTTTCCTCTTATATTTTTTAAAAACGATGTTTATCTTTATTGAGAGTGATACTGATTAACTAGTTTACTAAAACTTGTGTGAATAACGAGTTTAGGTAGCAAATTAAGTTAAATCAGATTAACTAAAAGCGTAGCTATTAAAGGAAATAAAATAAAATAATTATAGGTAGGTATCTAAATACAACTCAAAATGTATGTTACGCTTTACGATCGTGATGTAAACAAAATAAGAATTTAACATAACATTAGGTATATAAAGGCGTATTTTTAATCGTCATTCTTATGTAAATTAGTCACTAGTTCCACATAAAACCGTTTGTTTATGTATTATATACGTAAGTATGTATTTATTTATGTAAGCGTGAATAATCTTTACGTAGTTAAGTATCAATTATTATGTAAAACGGGTAAATTTTCTTGCTAATCCGTTCTTCAATGATTATCAAGTGTAGGTATTTTTTTCTTTTTTTATGAATAGCACCTTGCAGGTCAACCTAGGAGGTAGTCAGTTGCCTAATCCGGCTATCCTGTGGATACCTTATAAATAAGGCCTCCAGCCAGGGCATAAAACTTATAAACTAACTACACCGGTGCGACTACACCAGTGGGGTACGAACCTCGGCTTATGGCGTCGCTGGGGGGGCCAACAAAAGACAGGCTGGACCGGATCTGTTATTTTTGTTTCGTATCGACACGAAGTAGGTATATGAGACTGGCTCATGCCGTAGTCAAAATATTAGCTAGACGTAGGGCAAAGTACTTCGGTAACCCAGGTACCTTACGTGAGATTATCAGTAACACCAAGGCGTTGCTGGCCTTTGAGGAGCTGGGGTGGATCGAATAACCGATTTTCCCACCCGTACGCAAAATACGCGCTTTAACGTGGAGTTGCGGAAACAAGCCCGTATTACCTAGCAAAATGTACAATTAAGGCGACGATAACCGACTTTTAATGATTTTATACTGAAGATCACGTCTAAAAGTGTAGTGATCACGATTTGAAAAAAATTATATGTTAAATTAGAGCATTTTCTTAATAACATAGTCTGTGAATAATTTAGACTATGTTTCTATTACATTAGTAATTAATTTGTAAAGTTATGTCTAACTCGGATAAAAAAACAGAATTGCGCAAAAACTATCAACCGTATTTTTCTGAAACCTCACCATTTTAAAGATAACTTAATTATTAATCTTTTAGTATACGTGTTTTATTAAAATACTTTTTGTTTTATGTATAATAAATTAATAATGCGTCTAATTTGGGACCGCTCCTTGATGGGTGAGTCCTATTACTGGCTGGACGTACGACGCGTTGCGTGAGCTCAACACAGAACATGCAAGCTAACCCCTCAAGGTCAATGGCATATATCTGCGTCTTAAGACCGCCTCTCGTGCAGGCAATTGTGTGTACTGATAACAAGTCTAAATATATGCTCACAAAAATAAATTTGACAGCTTTATACGGCCAGCTAGGCTTCTGAGAAGAAACGTGCATTGATCACCACGCTTGCATTGATTACATTTAGTCCCGGGTTTCATACGATGTTACCCTTACCGAATTTTAATTAGCGCGTCTTTTCCCATTCTACAATGCACCTACTGTAGCCTCACATCACACCTAAATTTCCTTAAAGGGTAGGCAAGGTGCCGTCCGATAAGGACAAGTCCCGGGTCGACGGCGCGTTGTATTCCACGCGCGCCTCAAAGAGATGCCAGCCTGTCAACTGCCGCTCCGACCGCTAGGACCGATGCCTGCCGGGGTCGCAGGAAACGGAACGTACAGGCAACGGAAGGAACGCGGGTGGGTTTAAGTCAGTAAGAGTCTGACTAAAACCCACCCGCCGCAGTCGCCCTCCCGCTCTGGGCGGAGCGGGAGGGCGTGTCAGACTCTTACTAAAAAAAGGGTAGCCAAGGTATAAGTTATCTGAACCTACTGTCATTTAAAATGTCTTAGTGGAAAAACTCAATCATACTTTGCACGAGTCGGGGCTCAAACCCATAACCTCATGTTGTTCTTGTGATGACTGGACAGTGGAGGAAGTCTAGAAAAAATCGCACAAACCGCACAACTAACTTCAAAATCAATCTGCCTAGCCTTTTGTATACCAACTATGTTGGGATCGGCTTCCAGTCTAACCGGATGCAGCTGAATACCAGTATTTTACATGGAGCGACTACCTATCTGACCTCCACTACCCAGCAACTGGGTAACACGATACCCCTTGGTAAGACTGGTTGTATAGACTTTTTAGGCTTTTGACTACCCGTGACAACTGCACTACTAACTTACGTTATTAAAGAAACAGGTTATGTTTTCTTCTTTTTCGTGTAGTTAATGACTGACCTGGTGTCAGAGGCTTAAAGCCGCCAATGGGCCTCTGACTTGGCTTCATATGCCGTCGAGCCTTATCTCTCAGGCATGCCGGTTTCCTCACGATGTTTTCCTTCACAGGTTTTTAAAGCAAGTGATAATTATACAATACAAACATGAATCTGAAAGTCAGAGTTGCGTGCCTTGGGTTTGAACTCGAGACCAATGACTTGGCAGTCCGACGGTCACACCACTAGGCTATCACGATTCTCTATCTTCTGGTTATCTAATTAATTGATATTGTCTCAAAATACGAATAAAATTGAAGGTAGGTAGTCCCTTTTTATCAAAACATAGATAGATTAATCAATAAGATTAATAAACACTTCAGAATTAAGCATCTGGAATTAATTCGATTGACACTATTTAACACCTTTGAGTTTGCTTATTTTTTATGAATAACTAGCACTTTGCCCGCGACGTTTTTCGCGTTAATTTCGTATTTTCTCTTACAAAGTCCAACATCCTTTCTACCCCTATATTTAAAACTCCTTGTTCACATTTACATTACATTTTCGAAAAACCCTGATATTGTTATTCTGTATTTTTGGTCTTAAGTACATAGAGAGTTTCAAGTTAATCGAACCGCGCGTTAAAATTCTTCCATACATACTTTGTCGCCCCCCAATACCAAGGGGTATTGGGGGGTGACAAAGTGGGGTATGGGGTAGTTTAGAAAAACAATAAGTGAAAAACTTTTTTTTTTCAACTTTATTCGTGCCAAGTTTCAAGTTTATTAACCTAAGGAATAGGATTTTCCATACAAACAAAATCCCCCCTTTTCACCCCCTTAAAAGTTGAATTTCTAAAAACCCCTTCTTAGTTCTCGCCAACATTATAAAACGAAACATAATTAAATTTTCCTAGCCCCTCACAAACAAGACGGTTCCCAAGAAAAATCTGGTAAAAAATACGATGACGACGGGAAGAAAAAAACCGAAAAAAAAAAATTAAGTAATTGTACAACTAACGAAACACATACACATTAATTTTAAATCTTATTATTTTGTAATAAATAAAGTCCAGTGAAAAGGAACAAATGATGATAATTAAAAAATTAAAAATGAAATGAAAATGAAAATTAAAAAATTATTTATGTAAATTGGTGTTAACAAATACGTTTACACGTCAAAAATATTGACAATTCGGTGAGAGTCGCTGCGCCTGAGCGGGGTCTACGCGGGGCCTACACGGGTTTAGGTATACGAGTCTACGCGGGATTTAAGCAGCGTTAGCCCTACCCTGAAATATTTCCTGGTGCGTAGGAATTCTATTGCTCATGCTTCACAAAATCATCATTGGCCCGTATCCCAATTTATTAGCGGTTGGCGCAATGTCTTTTTCTTCCATACATAATAATATAGTCGTTATCTCGGTAGTCAATCCCTTTCTAGCCATATCATCTTTCACACAGTCCATTCGTGCTCATACATACTTCACATAATCTTCGTCTTTAATATCTATACAAATGCGAGAGGTATTTGTTTGTATGTTTTTTTTGGATGTGAAATTATCAAATAACTTCTCCGGCGGGAGGGCGTGTCAGACTCTTACTGGCTAAAACCCACCCGTGCTCCTTCAGTTGCCTGTACGTTGCCAGGGACTACGGTATCCCTTTCGGACTTTCCCGCAACCCCGGCAGGCATCGGTCCTATCGGACACCTTCCGTTGTGCTGACATCTCTTTGAGGCGCGCGTGGAACACAACGCGCCGTCGACCCGGGATGTAGGGGTAATCTTCGGAACTGCTGATCTAATTCGGAAAATCCTTGGAAGTTACAGTATTGCCGAGTGTCATCTAAATCTAAACTAATACTAAAAATAAAAACAATAGATTTTTGCATGTTTGTTTGTTTGTTTGTTACGCTTTCATGGTAAAACGGCTGGACAGATTTGGATAAAATTTGGCTCATAGGTAGACCATGACCAGGGTTAGGACATAGAATACATTTTATCCCGATATTCCTACGGGGTCGAGACTTATGCGGGTGAAACCGCGGAGCATAGCTAGTAGTAATATTTTATGTTAAAACAAGAAATTACACGGACGAAGTCTCGAGCAGAAGATAGTTATTAATATAGAGAATGTAACATGATACTTGAAAGATAATACTGTATCATATACCAACCGTTTGTAATTACTTCCACGTAGTATATTATCTGCGTTCTAGTAAACAAGGTTTTCGAGATTGCGAGTTCGGAATTCGTTCATAGTATAAATGCAACGTAGATTTTTTGCTCATTTTTACACATACACCGGGTTTCTTAGTTGAGAATTTGAAGTTGAGAACCTGGGTCAGACTGGATGCAGAAGCCGAAGGCCTCTCCCAAGTTGCGCAACAACACCCAAAATTAATTTGCAAAAAACGTAAAAAGTTTCCAATTTTGCGGGATACGTTGAAGGATTTACCATAAAGGTACAATTCCATAGCCGACTGCAGGCAGCAGCAGGGGACGTGTCGCCGCGACACGACTGGTTTCTATGTATATCTATGGAATACCTTCTGTAGCTTCGACACGGCGATTTCATAGAAAAACATAGTACCTATTGGAATAAATTTCATAGAAATACATACACGGAATTGTAACTTTACTAATAATACTAAAGTAGTGTTTACAAGTTCCCAACTTCAAATTCCTAGTTCAGAAATCGGGTGTATGTGTAAAAATGGGCCTAAACCTAAAAAAAAAATCTAGGTACTCGTCATTCTAGACAAGCGTGCACATCACATAAACATGTCATTTATTTTTAATTTTGTTTTCATATAGTTTTGTTTTTCTTTAGTCTATATTTACTCTATATAATATTATAAAACTTGAAATATAAAAGTGCTGTGCACGCCTGTAAGTTAAAAATTCACTCTAGATTTTAAGTTTAAATGTTATAGTACCCCAAAAAATTTATTAGTGAATAAATCGTTGGTGTGCCATAATTAAATAAATAAATAAATTTATAAAAAGTGTCTATCTTTCATATCCCTACATAAATAAAAATTATATGCTGTTCGTTGATATATGCGCATCACTTGTGATTTTTTGCTTGAAAATTTGTTATTGGAAAATTGGAAGATTCCCGGAATATTTTCAAATTTGGGAAAAACTGAACGTCCTTCTTAATGGACTATGGACAGGACAACGTCTGCCGGGTCAACTAGTAAGAAAGTAAATAAAAATAATATATGGACACCAGCTACGCCCCGCGGTTTTACCCGCATAAGTCTCGATCCCGTGGGGATGTTGAAATAAAAGGTATCATATGTCTTAATCCAGGTCATGGTCTACGCATGTGCCAAATTTCATCTAAATCTGTTCAGCCGTTTTAGCGTGAAAGTGTAAAAAAACAAACAAACTCACTTTCGCATTTTATTATTTGTTATAATGGACTGGCTGGAATGGCTTTTTAATTGTTTCTGTAAGTGGCCGACAAAAGATTAATCAAAAAATTAATTCCCAATCAAAAAAAGGTAGTAAAATAAAGTATTTAAAACTTTTATCATAATTAAGATCGGATTATTGGTTATTTGTCACAATTTCTAATGGTGATAACGAAAAAAATCGCTACGAACCATATTTTAAAGATAAGGATATTAAATCTTAAGCGGCTTATATTAATGATAAGAATATCAACGATATCTTTGGCAGGATCCATGAAACTAAGTACCTAGTTACCTGCCTAATTTTTCAAGTGGAAAGTTTTACTTAATTATGACTCAGATCCAAACAGTCTTACCAAGGGGTATCGTGTTACCCAGTAACTGGGTTATGGAGGTAAGATAGGCAGTCGCTTCATATTAAATTCTGGTATTCAGCTGAATCCGTTTAGACTGGAAGCCGACCCCAACATAGTTGGGAAAAGGTTAGGTAGATAGTTTGAGGTATCCAAAGAGTAGGAACCTATCTAAAGTTCTTCGTAAAGGAGCTCGTCCGAGGAAGTACTGCCACTATACTTATTTCTGCCGCCAAGCAGCCTGCTGTTCCGGCTTGAGGGGTGTCGGAACCGGTGCAATACGGTCTACGGTCTTTTATTTTTTCGGGGTGGGAAATTATAGAATACCTTCTCCCGCTCGGGCGGAGCGGGACGACGTGTCAGACTCTTACCGACTAAAACCCAACCGTGTTCCTTCAGTTGCCTGTATGTTGCCAGGGGCCACGGTATCCCTTTCGGACTATCCCGCAACCCCGGCAGGCATCGGTCCTTTCGGACCCCTTCACTTGCTGACATGTCTTAGAGGCGCGCGTGGAACACAACGCGCCGTCGACCCGGGCCTGGTCTTTATCGGACGCGCGAGCTACCCATTGCTCACCATCCGCAAGCCCGCGCCTACGGTGGCCGGGAATCGGCCTGCGATTCCCGACGCCCAGGGCGTCTCCTGCGGTGGCTAGGGGCGTGAGGACGCGAAATTTGCCTCTCCCTCACGCGTTCTGCCTCCTCCTTCGCGAGCATTACTGCTTCGCAGAAGGAGGTGACGGCCTCCCATGCCCTCTCGCTCCGTACCATGGCCTCGACCAGGGCCGGACGCGAGAGATCCCCGCCACCGATCGCCTCCACGATGACACGGCGATGCTCTGCCCAAGCCGGGCAGACCTCCACCGGCAGGCATCAGCTCTCAGGTCCTTATCGGACGGCAATACCTACGAGAGTCTTATGAGACGTCCAGCTTAGCGAAACAACCTGTATTTTCCTGAAATGGTTTTAGCCTAGGACTGCCCGTGGCAAGTGTCTTTACATAAACTAACAATAAATCTTACTTCTAATCTTCCCAACTATGTCGGCATGGTTGTTTTGTGAGTTCTAGCAATTGTTTCTACGTCAAAGATTCTTCAGACGGCGTCAGCTTATAATAAAAATCTTTTGCCATCGTCTCGTGCATCAATCTGCCCAGTCTTTTCCCAACTATATTGGGGTCGGCTTCCAGTCTAACCGGATGCAGCTGAATACCAGTATTTTACATGGAGCGACTGCCTATCTGACCTCCACAACCCAGTTACAGGAGCCTTGCCTTTTCCTGAAATAATAGGTTTCGCTGAGGCGAGGAATATCCGCGGCTTGTGAGTTTATACTAATTCGCACCATTCATATTTCGCACCCAGTGGTGGGAATTAGGAAAAAGTCACTAAGCGCATTAAGCTTCGTGCAGACTAGCGCGATGCGACATCGGTTATTTTTAAACAGTGATTTTTTTCTTAGAAATTGTTTTGTTCGAGTGGCGTCGCGCCGTCGCCTCGGGCTGGTCTGCACGAGCCTTTAATCAAACGAGTTTCTCAGTGTTACAAAATAAATGTCATTTTAGACTTTACATCGTTCTCACATTTGAAGCGGACCAGACACTATCAGTAATAATGACATTACATTCAAGTAATGTCATTATTACTCACAGTGCGGTGGTTGGCATGATGACGTGATATTTTATTTTACGTCAATATTGGAAGGAATGACATTAATATTAATGACATTATTTCTAATAGTGTCTGGTCCGCTATTATTTCAACATTAAGAGGGAACAGGGCCTGCGAATCTCCATACAAATGTATTCCCCTTTTTTCTTCCTGAATAATGCCTCTAGAGCAATATTTTTTCATTAAATCAAGGTCTGCTGTAGACACGTCCCTGTTATTTCCTTTTTTTTCAGCAACTTATTGGTAAAGAAAATATGACCCTCCAAAAATTACAAAAAATGCCCCATTTTTAACGCCGTGATTAGAGGACTACCAGACAATTTCGAAAAGTATTTAACATAATATAAAATGATAGGAACCTAGACATACTCTTTCTTAAAAAAAATATGTAAAAAATAATTGAATCGGCTCTGTTTTCGAGGAGAAAAAAGGGGAATACGAAACATCGATATCGTCAATTTTTTTTGTGATATAATCGGTCTGAGCTGCAGCTGTCCCTATCGGCTTCTTGAGGCAGACTTGAGGTAAGACGACGGCAATAGTTTCTTCAAATACCTTTTTTCTAATTCATCGCAGCCCCTGTTCCCACTTAATGATCTTACAAATATTTTAAAATCCTTAACCCACGCCCACTGTTGAACATAATCATGTAGGGGCTATCACCATGCTAGGTGACCTGAAATCTCAAAAATAATGTAATGCCTGAAACAGCTCTACATTTTTGGCACATGAAACAGTAAGTTTATTTATTTTAATTACTTAATTAAATAAATTATGACAATTAACTACGGGGTTAAGGCGTGTTCAGAGATAATGTCAGGGTCAAAAAGTCACGGAATTACAGAGTTTATTATTATAATAACGATTCTAGTGTACGCTGAAAATTCCATTAGGATTGTGGTTGAAACGGGTGTGAAAAAGACGCTTAACGAAGCCGAGAATTACTTGTCATTCCCGTTATTGCGATATTTTTTTGTAGAGGAGCATACCTTCTGGTTACGGGGATATTGAAGGGCAAA
Source organism: Xanthia icteritia (assembly GCA_949128155.2). Classification (NCBI taxonomy): domain Eukaryota; kingdom Metazoa; phylum Arthropoda; class Insecta; order Lepidoptera; family Noctuidae; genus Xanthia; species Xanthia icteritia. The sequence continues at coordinate 5,623,414 of OX421959.2, read as the reverse complement.
GTTCTAACTTTTTCTGAGGCTTTTTTTTACGTCAAAGTCAAATAATTTATTTCAATTAGACACAAAAAAGACACTTTTGAACGTCAACATTTACAAAAAAAAAAATATGATTCTAGTCGCCCCTTCCAAAAGGTAGTTTTCGTATGGAGAAGAATGGGCAAGAAACTCCACCGCTACTCTTCTAAAATGTTTTCACAATATCTTGTATACATCAATTATATAATTATATGTGAAGACGATGCACCTAGAATAAGATTACTATACCACGTTAGGTAAAAATAATGAAAGATTAAGGAATAACAGATAAATTAATCATGTGATAGATGCATGGTGCTCACATATTTACAAACATTCTAAAATTATACAATATTCCTAACATTTTAACAAACTATAGATACTAATAAGTCAGTGTGTGAGTTCAAGTAATCACAGAATGTAAAATCAATAATTCAAATTAAAAAAAATATATTATACAATTAAATTAGCAACCAGTTAGATTTTGTCTAGATTCTAAATTGTCCTATGGAGCAGTACCAGCATGTTTCCAAGCATTTTTATCTTGGATACACGAAAACAATGTTTTAAATGTTATAAGGTTAACTTACCTTAAAATAACCCCACAATTTCTGTATCGTTGCATGCATTCAAAATCACAATCTTGTGCGTGGGTTCCATTGCGCGCTGCCGTGCCGTAAACGGCGATTTTTCACACCAAATATAAAAGTCGTTTCACAGCAATTATTCTTGTTCCTACAATGCTACTTAGTTTAATGTATAGAATACGTAAATGATGGCTTTGTGATGGGTCTTTGTACACTCTCTGTATGTACCATCGCGGACACACATATCTGAACACCGTGAGGACTGACTATTCCTGCTTGCAGCGCTTGGACGCTATAGTAACGCTTATCTACAAAAAAAAGGGGCGCTAAACAGCTATCTAATTACCCAACATATTTTCGTAAACGATTACGACTAATCTGTTTCATTTTGAAGAATATGAAGCAATAGATTAGCAATCTGTTTCAAAACGATTCAGATTGTGATTGATCGTGTATTACGCAATTAGAGTACAAATATGGTCATCGTGCGCACGGGATTTTGGTTTCAAAATGGACAGATATGCGTGACCGCGATGGTACCTACGTACTTAGTGGGCATAGCGTTATCAGACATTGAACTATAATATAATAGTTTTAAATCACAACGGCAAACATGAGTTGACCGAATATGATTATAATTAATTATGCTTCTTTGGTTTAGTGGTAGCAAACACGACTGCTGAGCATGGGATCCGCGCCTTAATACTGTAACACAGTTTCAATCACAATCCGAGAGTTTTGAAGAATATTTCTAATCCATTGCTTCATAGGGTCAATAAATTCGTCTGCTAAACAAAGATAGTAACGCGATGAACGTGGCTGAACTGTCATAATGGAAGAACATGCGATCAATTGTCATTTTATGTGTGTTTATGCATTAACCCCAGCTGATTTCGATCCCCAGTTAGGTCTAAGTGTTTTAGGGTAGGTATTATAAATAAGATAACTGACAAAATGTGAATGTAAAGACAGGAAACGTTCGCTGTTACCCTCAAATTGACACGCTGACGTAGCGTGTCAATTTAATTTTGTTTCAGGTAAATTTGATTACCTAGAATAATAAATTATTTTGGCAGTCAGAAGAAATAAAAGATAAATTTGTAAGTGCTGTTTTTAGGAAAGTGTTATGCAGATTGTTGATGGAGAGCAAATAAGTAATTAAGAAGTTCTATAAGATATAAGTCATTTGAAAGGAAATATATTTTCTTTATTCACTTTCCATACATACTCATAAGATAAGACATAATTGTTTGATACTTTATAAGTGCAATACGTGGAAATTAAATGCCCGCACTAATAAACCTTATTTATAATGTGTGTTCTGTTCCCACAAACAAACCGTGAAAACGGTTTTGCGGGGCATAGTTCTTAAGTTAAGATTTTTATAAACTTTGTTCATGATAAATAAATAAATGTGTTTTATCCATATCATAAAACTGTTAAAGATTGACAGTTATGATACTAGAATAGATATACAGATGTAGAATGAATAAACGGACAATTAAAATTGGTAGTAAATTTGATAAACTTATAATTTCCCAATAGCTTGTAGAGTTAGCAATAGTTTGCAGAGTTAGCAATAGCTTGCAGACTTAGCAATAGCTTGCAGACTTAGCAATGGCTTGCAGAGTTAGCAATAGCTTGCAGAGTAAGCAATAGCTTGCAGAGTTAGCAATAGCTTGCAGAGTTAGCAATAACTTGCAGAGTTAGCAATAGCTTGCAGAGTTAGCAATAGCTAGCAGAGTTAGCAATAGCTTGCAGAGTTTAGCAATAGCTTGCAGAGCTAGTAAGCTGACTTCAGGTTGCTGATCTGCCACTTGGTAGTGAGCCGGCCATTCCCGAACATTTCTGACGAAGGATCGATTGCCGTTATAGCAGACGAGTCCTTGAATGGAGACACTGAATCAGCAGGCAAAGCGTGGGATGCCCCCCAGCTAGATAGACCGAAGACCTTAAAAAAGTGACTGGGGCAGGATGCGGAAGGAGAGCCAGGTGTTGTAGCGCAACCTGGGAAAGGCCCAGCAGCACCTGCAATCAGCTGCCGAGTAGGATTGATAGATTATTGTCCGCCATAGAACTTGCTATACTTATAGCAACATAAAAATATGTAATTACTAGCGACCCGCCCCTACTTCGCATCGCGATTTTTTAATAATAATATACGTAAGTTTAATATTAACACATAAACCTTCGGGAATAAATTCTCTTCCTCGTGGTGAAAACCACATCAAAATCTGTTGCGGAATTTAGAAGAACAACGCGCTCAAACAAACAGACAGACATAAAAAGCTACTTTCATTTTGAATACGATTGTAGTATTTTTTTTTTTTTGGATACGAAATTATGAAATAACTTCTCCCGCTCTGGGTGGAGCTGGAGGGCGTGTCAGACTCTTACTGACTAAAACCCACCCGTGTTCCTTCCATTGCCTGTAAGTTGCCAGACTTTTGGACTTTCCCGCAACCCCGGCAATATGATTGTACAGACGCCAGCAGGTCAACCTACCCGAAACTGTCAAATTTTCCCAATCAACTTTGAATCTTATGCTTTAGTGATAAAGTTGAAATTCTATTAAATCAATTTTACTTATTGTAGTAGGTTGATGTGCTGGCGTCTGTACTTAGAGATAAAGATATCAAAGAAACCGTTATTTGGCGAGTAGCTACAACGTTGCAGATTATAATTAATATTCGTGACAGTCTCGTGAAGAAGGACAGTTATTTATTTTTTTAGAAACACGTGCATATTAAGATAGTTGCAACGCAATTAGTATTGGCATAAGGTACGGTAAAGCAGGTATGAACTGCGCAAGTATGAAAAATATGGACTGAACATTTATAGACTGAGCAAAATGCAAAAGTGAGTTTAAAGCTTAGCCAAATTTTTCGGGGTAATTAATTGCCTAATACCACTCACAATTCCAATGCCATTATGATAATTCAACAATAGTCATTGCGTTATTTACATTGTCAGGCAGACGAATTTTTCAAACATTCTTGGTTGAGTCAGGACCTGGATATGCATATAATGCCTGGATATGCAGGATATGCAATGCATATTTTTTCGAGCCCCAAGATACAGACTATCTGTCTAGTTTGGGGTTCACTGGCAAATGATATTTTGTAACATAGCTATAGGTAATATTTTAAGCTATTCATGTCGTCTTAATTTGGTGTTAACTTGTAAACCTGCTTACTGTATTACCTGGACAATAAACTATTTTCTATTTCTATATCGAGCTGTTGGTCCTGGCTATCATTCGTAGATCTTTGACAGTCGTTACGGGTAGTCGCAAGCCCAAAAGTCTGACAACCAGTCTTACCAAGGGGTATCGTGGGTTGTGGGGGCAGATAGGGAGTCGCTCCATGTAAACCAATGTGTTCCCTAACTTTTTTTATCCATAATCTAAAGTGCCATATTTTTTTTTGTCTTAATCATCATTTGTCGAATGATAACTTGCCCGAAGCCATAAAACTGAATTCCTAAATACAATTTGCCCTAAATTTGTTTGTCATAAATATTACAATCAATAATATACAAAAGACTTAAAATCGTCTACAATAAAAGTTATGAGTCCTATATATTCAATTGTAATTAAATATTATCTGATTTTGTATTACAATTTTTTTATTATTTTACCAAATCCAACTGATACAATATGTAAATAGTAAAGATGCAAAAGCAATATGGCTTTTAACACGGCTCCGGCGCTGCATGTATTATCAGTATCACTCAATAAGACAGTTGATTGTGAACATGTGGTTTTTATTTCCCTGCAAGAAGCATGCAAACAAGCATGCAGTATGCAACATGTAGTATGCAAGCAAGCATGCAGCACGCAAGCGAGCATGCAACATGCATGGTTTATGTCACAGCTCCGGCGCTGCGGGGCTCCGGCGGTCCCACACGAGCTTATCGTCACAGATTGGTTTGACGCTCACCACCTGCTCCTCATACGCGGGCCGCCTCGCCCCTCCGCGCCTACGCGATTTTAAATTACATTCTAGGGGTAGGGCAGACAAGACTGCGTGGAGTCGGATTTACAGCGATTCGTTTCTGTCACTAAAACCTAATTAGAACCAAATTTAATAATAGCCCTAATGAGAAGTAGCCCAAGTGAGAAGTAGCCCTAATCAGAAGTAGCCAAAATGAGAAGTAGTCCATTAGGGAGTCGATTGCCAAAAAGAGAATTAGCCCTAATGCGCCTAAACCTATAACGTGTTATGGATAATGATTTTCGGACAAAAAGTACCGTAAAATCAGCTGCATCCGGCTAGACTGGAAGCCGACCAGATTATCTAAACTACATAAAAGAGTAACAGTGGAGTTTCTTGCCCATTTTTCTCCAAACGAAAACTACCTTTTGGAAGGCGCGACTAGAATCAATTCCATTTTTTGGGAAGTCACGTTCGGAAATGCGTTTTATGTGCCTAATTGAAATAATTTATTTGACTTTAACATTAATCCTAGTTGGCCTTTTCACAACTAACTAAGCAGATTGATTTGTTGATGAAACAAGGAATTATAAATGTCATTCAAAATCTTTCTGATTGTGATTTAAAGTAGGTATGTTATGCTAGGACGGTCCGATGTTCGGGTCGGTAAAAGTGTTTTTAGGTTTTCCATTAGTGAATGATCAGTAGCAGCATTGGTGAAATGTGAGCATAGGTACTACGTTTGTATACACCTGTGAAAATTCCTTCGTAAAATACAGGGCGTGATGTTATGATATTAAAAATTACATTGTTTATTCAGTGGTCGACTCTGAACATACTTTCTGGACTTGCCCTATTTCTGTAGCGCGTAGTATACTTAACTACGTCATTTTATTAATCATAGCAACTTAATGATAATTTAGCGTTCATAAATGCATGCATAAGTAGGTATGTACGTTTAATTAATAATATTGTAGTGATAATATTGATAAGAGTGACGCGGCGGGAAACATACGCGACAGGATATTTAATTTTATACTTATTTAGCAAAACGAACTTATTCAGGGTCTTGTGGCTAAATAATACAGCCGTACGGATCGCTCGAAGGTTAAGCTACGCTTGCCGCGGTCGCTTCGTGGATGGGTGACCATCTGTCACATATCAAGACCCCTCCGTGCCTCGGAAAGCACGTTAAGCCGTTGGTTCCCGCTGTCATTGATAGGTCTTTGACAGTCGTGACGGGTCGACAGAAGCCCAAAAGTCTAACAACCAACCAAGGGGTATCGTGTTACCCAGTAACTGGGTTGTGGAGGTCAGATAAGCAGTTGTTCCATTATAAAATACTGGTATTCAGCTGCGTCCGGTTAGACAGGAAGCCGACCCCAACGTAGTTGAGAAAAGGCTAGGCAGATTTTGTCTTATTTAGCAAAACACGTTTTATGTGATGCATTTACGGCAAGTGCACGGTTCCATTTGGTCGTTTCCCACTACTACTACGAGTACTACTTCAAATTACAGTGTTAATGGGTAGGAGAGGACAGTGTAGGCTTGTCAACAAGTACCAAGTACTTAACAAAATAGAAAATGGTCTACAAATCTACAGTCCGTTAATCCTACAACGTTCTCACATTCGCAAAATATAAAAGAAAAATAAAATAATAAAAATAAAAACCAATTTACTTAAAATGTGAAAATAAACAATAGTTCGAAAGCCACGGTACAAGCTTGTTTATATTGTGATAATTACACCTAATTACCACCCACACGTATTCTCTACATCAGTGAGATCAGTAAGATCATGTGACAGGAACATGCATTGATATAATATACCTAATAGTCTATGAACTATTGTGTATGACTCACGTGAGAATGATAATACATGAAGTACAAGTTATATACATTAGCAGGATAGACTAATAGATAAGTATGAAAGAAAAGGACATGTTGCGCTGACCCCAATTAAATTGTGATGAGAACAAGAGAATGATGAAGATGCTGACGAGTTTGTTGCGTCACTTCTTCTTCCCAGCTAAATCACTATGAAACGGTGAAGGGCACGCATTTAAGGCGACTGTCTGGTACCATTCCGTAGCCGTAGTACCAATTGCAGGCGACGTGTGGCTGCGACACGACCGGTTTCCATGAAATACATAGACGCGCCACGGCGACACGTCACCTGCAGTTGCCGCCTACGGTCGGCTACGGCTGTCACTTTGGCGTTTAAATTTGAACACATGGCTTTTGATTTTGAAGACATATTAGCAAGTTCATATAACTTTAAACCAGTAAAGCTCTTCGGAGAAGTCAGACAGAAATAGTCAGAAGGAAGATAGAAATAGATATCTATTTCTGCCGCCAAGCAGCGTAACTGAGGTCCGTTGTAAAGGGCGTGGGTGCCCTTGTAATTACAGACACATGAGGCATTTCAGTTTTCTGCTTTAGCAATGCACTTGCGATGCCTCTGATGCCTATTGCTAATGACCATATGCAGTGCTGGTCACTTAACATCCTTGAGTGTTCTGCTTGATTGCCACCAACATACAATATGTTAAAAAAACCCTGTCCAATCCGGGCACATAGGTACTGCAATAACATTACCAAAAAGTAATAAAAATATCTTATTATTATTGAAAATAAAAAAGTTATTTGTGTTTAAAATTCATATTTTTGATATCAAAATTACCCCAAATCCATTAAAAATTAGCAAATTTTCAACAGGGGTCATAAGTTATGACTTGTGACACCCGCGCCCAGGTAAAATTCACCATTGAAAAAAAAAGTGGCGAATTTTTTTTTCCTGAAAATTTCCTCATAAATAGACTGTCAGTACGATTCTTAACAACAGCCTCACGGATCGTTTTTTTTTTACGGGTTGTATTTGGAAGGGAATTAGGTTGTAATCAGTCTCTCCCATAGGCAAGAACGCTGAAAAATCCGTAGGTACTAATATTATCCCCACCGAGGGTGTCTTCACGTTGTCGTCGTGGTGGGGCTTGCGTGTCTCAATGATCTTGGAGCTTTGCCGGTAGAGTCACTCATGCCGGAAAGGTTCAAGTGAGAGACCAGACTAAGAGAGACACAGGGCAGGGTCCATAACATCTGGATTTCTGCGAGGGGCGCACCGCTTGGGGATATGAACAGTGTTCGTGTGCCTGGACGATGCGCGATTTATTCTCCGAGTTTTTGGAGAGTGAATAGGGAGGTTTGCGTCGTACATCGTGCGATGATCCACGGAGCGGGTCTATCGGACGGTGTGTGATGTGCGACTCACTCATTGAATTTTTCGCGGAGTGGGTCTGAGGTTGAGGTTTTTGTCGTGTGCCGTGCAATGACCCACGGAGCGGGTGATTGGACGATACGTGACTTGTGATTCACTCCTTAAATTTTATTTAGAGGAGTGAACCCGGGATAGGGAATTTAGTCGTGTGCCGTGCGATGGCTCACGGAGCGGGCTTATCGGACGGTACGTGATTTGTGATTCGTTCCTCGAAATCTCGTGGAGCGAATCTGGGGTGGGGTTATTTGTCAAGTGCTGAAGATCAGGGCCCAATCAGGCAGGCTGGGGAAGGGAGGTCCACTTCTAGTACACGTCTGATCATCAAACGTAACTAAGAATGTGTACCAGTGGCTTTGGGGACAGGACAGGGAGTCCTGAATGTTGAGTGGTCGCACGAGGCGACAGTGAGACGATGAGTTTGCTAGCTAGGCATGTCTGGCAGACTATGGGGAGATGTGGGGAGATAACCCCTTTAAAAATCGAATACCTGGGGACCCCACCCCATAAAAAAGGCAAAGCTGAGTTCAGCAACAATTATGAAAGCGCATCTTACAAAACAACTACCTCAGGAGGGTACCTGCTGCTCCGCAGCAGGAGAATCCCTCACCGAGCAGAGCTCGGTCAGTCCCAATTCGTATTCTGAGGGGGACACTGATCGCTTAAAATTCCCATCGAATTTTTATCCGTCCTTTAAGGGTGCATTGAGCCAGGGTGGCTCACTTACCGGTGATGAGGAGTCGCTGGGTTCTATTCCTAGCACATCCGTAGCATCGGAACCTAAAGAGCAGACTACCGCCGACCAGCCCTCTGGCAATCGGAGAGAGTATGGCTCACAAGATTTGTCCATCACAGAGGTGTCAAAGAATGCTCTTGCGCAGAAAGCACAGAAAGTGACAAAGAGGGTAGCAACACGGGCACATTTTGTGCGCCCGCCTACCCCGGTTGCCGTTGAGATGGTGAGTGACTCCTGCGAGTCTACTTGCTCGCAAATGTCATACGCCTCTGAAACGTCGTCGAAATCGTGTCGGTCCCGCAGGCGCAAGCGAACGCAGACGTCAGAGAGCTGCGAGCCGATCACGACGAGGGAGAAGCCTGTTAAGCCGTTAAGCCTTAGCAAGCCACTGACTGGCAGAGGAGAGAATGGTGGGGACTCTGACCTTGCGAGTCCACCAACTAAGCAAGCGAAGACTCGGGCAACTGCAAAACAGAACCTGCCAAAACCAGAGATGTTGGCCAAGACGATGCAGGCCCAACCAACGGCAGAATTGAATACCTGCATCAAAGATAGTCTTAGAACAATAGAGGAGGTTGCAAACGAATCACGCAACCTCAAAGGGAGCTTTGTTTACAGCCTCAAGTTAGCGGCAGTTACAGTGCAGGTGGCGGTGGCTGAATTAGTCACGCGATCGGCCGTTGAGGTCAACGTTGAGAGGTTGGAGAACGAAAACGCTGACTTGAAGGCTCGGCTTATCGGTCTCTCAGCACAGGTCGAGAAATTGACAGCGCAGGTTACCCTGCTTAATCGCCAGGGTGAACTTATGGCGAGCCCCATAGTGGCAGCCTCTTCGACGGGACCTAGTCAGACTGCAGTGGCCAGACCTTTACAATCTGATGAGTCGGAGGCCCAACTTCGGCGTTCTATAGCCTTAGAAATCGGAGGCATGGTAGATGCCAAACTAGCCGCTATAGAGAGGAGGTTGCCCCCAGAGAAGCCCTTGCGTCCGCCACTCGCCACCGACGCGAGGAGGTCTTCACCAACGGTTGCTCAGGCGCAGCCAATTGACGAGCCGCGCTTGGAGCCTAATCCTGCAAAGAAAACAAAGAGAGGAAAGGGTAAAGGAAAAGGCAAAGGCAAAGTTGTCGCTCCGGTGGCGGAGTTGGCCCCTATGTCTGCGTCATCCACGCAGGTTTCGCAGGCTCTGCGGGTTGCAACAATGCCTGAGACGGAGTCCTGGTCTACTGTGGTAGGGAGGAAGGCTAAGAAAGCAAAGCCTGCCACGTTGGCGACGCCTACTTCTGCAAAGGGGAAAAAACAGCAAGTGAAATTGCCTAGGGTTCCCGCCACGGCGGCTATTGCAGTTTCGGTAAGAGAGGGATCAACTGCCAATATCGGTCAGGTTATGTCCACCGTAAGGCAGCGAATTCGTTTAGCCGATGTTGGCATTGACACTGTCGGCCAGAAAAGGGCTGTAGATGGTGGTATGGTGATTACTGTCGCTGGCGCCGACTCTTCTATCAAGGCGGACAGTCTAGCCAACCGAATGCGAGAGGTCCTCACCGAATTCGATGTGAAGATTTCACGCCCAATCAAAAGAGCCGAGGCGAGGATCATGGACCTCGATGATGCCGTCACACCTGAGGAAGTGGCAGCTGCTATTGCCGAAGTGGGTGGCTGTTCCCCAGAAGATGTAAAAGTGGGCGAAATTCGTCGTCCGCCCACTTCTTTGGGACACGTCTGGGTCCGTGGTCCCCTGGTGGCGATTAAGAAATTGGCTTCCGACAAGCGCATGCGCTTAGGTTGGACGACAGTAAGGGTTCAGATTTTGGAGGCGCGTCGAATGATGTGTTTCCGTTGCCTCGAGCCCGGACACGTCCGCCGCCATTGCACTGGTGCGGTTGACCGGAGCACCCAATGCTATGCTTGTGGGGGAGATCACAAAGCCAGAGAGTGTACGTCGCAAACCATGCGGTGTCCGTTGTGCACAGATCATGGTCTTCCAGCGGATCATCGGCTGGGGGGTAGGAAATGCGCTCCGCGCAAGAAACAGGTCTCGCTTGCCCCCGTCACATCGCAAGGGTCGGCGCAGGCACCAATGGGTCCAGGCCCTGCGGAGGAAATGGACACCTCGCCTTCCCAGCCCTAAAAGTACTCCAGTGCAATCTGAACCACTGCCGCAACGCGCAGAATCTTTTTCTACAGACAATTGCGGAGTGGTCGGTTGCCTTGGCGGTGGTAGCGGAGCCCTACGGCCTCCGTGATCATCCTCGCTGGTTCCGGGACACCGTGGACTCTGTCGCTATTTACTGGGCTGGTGGAAGCGGTGGGCCTCACTGCTCATTACTAGATCGGGGGCAAGGATTTGTTGCAGTGGAATGGGGACCTCTGGCCGTAGTGGGCTGCTACGTGTCTCCCAACATTTCCCTTAACGAATTCGAGAGATATCTGGACGGGGTTGCGAACTGCATTCGGCGCAAATGTTCACCCCGTCCGGTGCTCGTCTTGGGTGATTTCAATGCTCACTCCAGAGCTTGGGGAAGCACCCAAGACAGACCGAGGGGACATGCAGTACAAGACTGGGCGGCATCACTTGACCTCCGTCTTCTGAATCAGGGGACCGTTGCCACATGCGTTCGGTGGCAGGGGGAGTCAATTGTGGATCTCTCATGGGCAACTCCTTCGGTTGCCCGCATGGTGTCGGAATGGAGAGTAGCGGAGGAGATAGTTACACTTTCAGACCATCGCCACATCGTTTTTAAAGTTGCACTCCGCCCTTTGGATGGCCTGAGCCGTCCAAATTCTAACCCACCGGCGCGGCGTTGGGCCCTCAAGCGGCTCAATCGAGAGATGCTCGTCGCAGCTGCTAACGTTGCAGCATGGCCGGAAGATAGTCATGGTTCCCAGGGGACCTCGCCCGATCCGGAGGAAGAGGCTGTCTGGTTTCGGGATAGGATGGCGTCGATTTGCGACGCTTCCATGCCCCGGGTCAGGTGCGCCCAGCGTCCTGGTGCGGTATACTGGTGGTCGGAAGATATCGCGCAGTTACGTGTTTTCTGTCTTAGGTCCCGACGCCAATATCAGCGCACCAGACGCAGACGACAACCGAGAGCTACGCAGGAGGAAATAGGCAGAGCCTATAGAGTTTACAGGGAGGCGACAATGGACCTCCAACACGCTATCGCGGATGCTAGGTCAAGATCCTGGCGGGAGCTTCTCGATGGGCTGGACAGGGATCCATGGGGAAGACCTTATAAGTTGGTCATGGCCAAATTACGTCCATGGGTGCCCCCTATCACAGAAACCATGGACCCGGGTCTACTGAGAAGAGTCGTAAACACGCTCTTTCCAGTAGTTAGAGACAGTCCTTTGCCACTCTTGTCTTCTTCAGATTGGTCTGACGAGTTGGGGGTGACTGAAGGCGAGCTAGACCGAGCCGTAAGACGTTTGGGGGCTCGTAACACCGCGCCAGGCCCGGACGGTATTCCTGGTCGGGCTTGGGTTCTGGCTTTGGCTGCCCTGGGGGACCGCCTAAGACGGTTGTTCAACAGCTGCCTCCGTGGGAGCGTATTCCCCTCCGGCTGGAAGGAGGCCGGATTGGTCTTGTTGAAGAAGGAAGGCCGGGATCCAGAGTCTCCCTCTGCATACCGTCCCATTTGCCTGCTCGACGAGGTTTCCAAACTATTCGAAAGAATAATTGCCGAAAGGCTCGTCGGACATCTATCACGTGTTGGTCCCGACCTCGCTGATTGCCAGTATGGCTTCCGGCAGCAGCGTTCTACAGTGGATGCGATCCTACGCGTCCGCTCGTTGTCGGAACAGGTGGTGTCCCGGGGTGGAGTAATGCTGGCGGTAAGTTTGGATATCGTCAACGCCTTTAACTCTCTGCCCTGGGGTGCGATTAGGGCGGCACTTGTACATCACAGAGTGCCTCTTTATCTGCAGTACATCGTCGGGGCCTACCTTCGCGACCGGCACATTCGCTATGTGGGTCGGGACGGTAGCGTTCATCGCAGGGAGATTACGTGTGGGGTTCCGCAGGGGTCAGTTTTAGGTCCTTTCTTGTGGAATCTCGCTTACGATGTGGTCCTGCGTGTCGACCTCCCCGTTGGTATCAATGTTATTTGTTACGCGGATGACACCCTAGTGTTGGCCGGCGGGGACAACTTCGAAGAGACCATCAAGCTTGCCGAGCTTGGAGTGGCAAAAGTCGTGGAGACAATCCGCGGGCTGGGCTTAGAGATTGCGCCTCATAAAACTGAGGCGCTTTGGTTCCACAAACTACCGAGGAGCAGAGAACCACCCAGCTCGTTGGTTAGAGTTGGAAATGCGCAAGTCCAGGTGGGTCGATACATTAAGTATCTTGGCCTTACCCTAGATGGTCGGTGGGGCTTCGAAGAGCACTTCGAGCGCCTGGTTCCCCGCGTCGGGAAGGCAGTGGGTGCTTTGCACAGACTGTTGCCCAATCTCGGTGGACCTCGAGAAGAAGTTCGTCGCCTCTACGCGGGAGTCGTGCGATCGATGGTCCTTTATGGGGCACCTGTTTGGTCAAATAGGCTGTCAGGTGTCCGACGCTGCAGGACTAAAATCAACAGCCTGCAGCGGAAAATGGCTATTCGTATCGCACGAGGATACCGAACTGTATCCTTTGAGGCGGCAACTCTCTTGGCACGCTTTCCGCCACTGGACATCTTGGCGGATATGGACGCGAGGGTCTATAACCGAATCCGTGTCATCCGCCAAAGTGGCAATGGCGTGCCAGGAATCGCTGTTGCACGGTTGAGGCGGCAGGAACGGCGACACGCGCTCGAGCAGTGGCGTGAGCGGCTGCAACAGCCGCAATATTCGCGTAAGCGTGTTGTCGAAGCCGTTCTACCGCACTTCGAAGCCTGGCTGAAAAGAGGGGAGCGCATCTCTTACAGGCTTACTCAGCTACTGACCGGGCATGGTTGCTTCGGTGAGTATCTGAACAAGATTGGGCGAGAGGCCACGGCAAATTGCCATCATTGTGGAGGCGACTTGGATTCTGCACAGCACACACTCGAGGAATGCACTGCGTGGGTTGCTGAAAGACGGGTTCTGGTCGCTAGGATCGGGCGAGATTTGTCTCTTCCAGCAGTAGTTGGGTCTATGCTGGCGGTGTCAGAGAACTGGAGAGAAGTGGCCTCCTTCTGTGAGACCGTGATAGTTCAGAAGGAGGCTGCCGAGCGGGATCGTGAGAGGGCTGATCCCGCTCGTAGGAGAAGGCGTCGGGGAGGCAACCGCCTCGACGCCTAACACGCCGAAACCCCACCTGCAACCTTTAAGGCAGGCGGGAATTGGAGATCACGGGCACTCAGAGTGGGGACTCTGTCCGCCCACTGAGTGATCTCAGTGAAGATGGCGCACAGTGGTCACGTGGTGCCTTGCACATTTGCATAGTTAGGTTTCGGGGAGTTCTCTTTACAGTCTCCCCAGAGATGTGCTCTGACAGGCGTTGCACAGAGGGGGTTCCGGATTGGTCTTTTAAGAGGTAACGGTACCCCTTCCATGTGCAGATGGTGACCACCGGGGTGGTTTTAGTGAGGTAAGAATCCCACACTCCCCGGTTTTATCCCCAAAGACCGGGCGCCTTTTGAAGGTTTCCCCCCGAAAACAAAAAAAAAAAAAAAAAGGTACTAATATTATAAATGCGATACTGACACTCTGCAGGCTACTTTCAGATTTCACGCCTTAACGCTTCAACGGATTTGGGTGTTTGGCACAAAGAAAGACCTTGACCTCAGTTAGGACATACTATAGGATAGTTTTTATCCCGGTAGTATGGTCAGTACTCTGCATTACGTGACCCCTCTTATAAAAAGGAAGAGGGGAAGAGGGGTTGGGTTATACAGTTCAATGACTATACGTTCCTGTGGGATAATTTTTGACCTTCACGCGAGCGAAGCCAAGGACAAAAGCTAGTAGTAAACAAGTAATTTTTTTTTTCAATTTCCTCATTATATTTTGCCCATCTCCATGCTGACGGGAACGCGGCTTATTAAGGAAAAACAGATACCAAAAATATACGAAAACAAAAGATGGCACAAGATTTTTATTTTTAAATGATATTATTTGTTCAAACAAGGCCAGAGGAAAAGTTATTCCTCTCCGGTTTGCCTCTTGAGTAACTTGATGAATGTCAGTTACAGACACACTGACACACGAGCATTGATCATCACGTTTGCTCACACAAAAGTGTTGGCGATTTCTGTGTGTTGTCATCTGACATTATGCTGAGCTGAGGCCCTTTTGGCATTATAATAATTTGTTTTCTGTTTTTATGCCATCAAAAGCATTTTTCTTTCTTTTCTTAATTTTCTTTCTTTTCTTTCTTTTCTTTCTTCCTATCATCATTCCAACCACCACACTGTCAGCAGTAAAGATATTACTTGAATGTAATGTCATTATTACTGATAGTTTCTGGACCGCCATAAAAATCCTTTCTAAAGAGGGAACAGGGCCTGCGAATCTCCGCAAACATTTTTTTTTCCTAAAATCAAAGCCTCTTCAGGTAGACAGGTCCCTGTTATTTCCTTTTTTTCAGCAACTTATTGGTAAAGAAAATATAACCCACAAAAAATTACTAAAAACGCCCCATTTGTACTGCCGTGATTAGAGGACTACCACACAAATTCGAAAAGTTTTTAACATAATATAAAATGATAGGAACCTAGACATACTCTTTCTTAAAAAAAATATATATAAAATAATTGAATCGGCTCTGTTTTCAAGAAGAAAAAAGGGGAATACGAAACGTCGATCTCTCGTCAATTTTTTGTGATATAATCGGTCTGAGCTGCAGCTGTCCCTATCGCACTCTACGAAGGCAGACTTGAGATAAGACGACGGCAATAGTTTCTTCAAATACCTATTTTTCAAATTCCTCGCAGCCCCTGTTCCCTCTTATCACTGGGCCCGTGTGGTGGATTAAGGCCCACTCCCTCTCACACAGAGGAGGCCTTTTTCCCAGCAGTGAGAACGGTATAGGGTGATTATGCTTACGCTTTGATATCTAAGGAACTCTGACTTGTGCCAAATTTCATGCTTCTGTGTTCTAGACCTAGCTGTTCAGGCTGTGCGTTGTCTATCAGTCTTTGAATTTAAGATTTTTATTAAGTAGAAGATTAGAAAAGTTCTTGATTGGATTAGTTCTAGTAAGAGTTGTGTTTTATAGAGGACTGTGACCATGTACCTTCTGTAAAGCTACCATTTACTGGGTACGTCTTTCATTGACTTGATTGTCCCTGGCGGCTGAGAGTATGTCATGCTCACTCAAATGTCTCGCTGGTGGTGGCGTGTGTGTTGGATCGTTAAGTTCCCTTAAAAATGGTTGAGCTAAACGGTGCTGCTCAATGCGTCATGTTCGTGAACGGGTGCCGTCAGTGGGACAGGGACTGGTCATCTCTTATCTGCAACGGCTTATTTTAATTTTTGAATTGTTTTTATCTTTTTATTACGGACGCTTTTTACGTACACGTCTTTCTACATTGTTCTCACATGTACAATTTCAACATGAATGATGTAACCAATATTTTTGTAACAATATTATGATTTAAAAGAGTGTCCGTGGAGTTTCTTGCCCGTTCTTCTCCATAGGCACCTACGCTTTGGAATGGGCAACTAACTAGCTTCATATTTCTGACTGACTGACCCCTTGACAATTCAAAACTGCCTGTAAATGGTTTAATTGAAATAAATGCTTTGAGTTTGAGTTTGAGGAGGCTAAGGATGGTTAGAATCAAAAATATACAGAGGTTGTTTTAATTATATAGACGTCCAAATTCGAAACTGCATTATAATAAATAAGAAGCGAAAAATAGTCAAAGGAGTTTTGGGGTCGATTTTGATGACATTGCGGACGTACGAGTACACTCGGAAAATTAATCCTGTAATTAAGATCTACCAAATACCTACACAGGTCTAACATAATCCCGCTACCTGTAAAAAAAATCGGTAAAAAGAATAAAGGTGACGAATACAAAGGCCCTTCGGAAATGCGACTGCTTAGTGTTGGGTTTGATTCCCGAGTCGGATATGTCAACAATCGTCTTCTACGATGTCCTTCTCACCGCTCTGGTTTTATTCACTCTTCTTTCTTTGTCCAGACGGTATTTCTTTGGAATGCGCTTCCTCTGAACATCAGGATGGCAACCAGTCGGTTATCTTTCAAACTGAAGGCACGTAAACATATTCGTGAAGACTTGGCAGAATCTTTGCAGTGCTGATTTGCTGGATTTGTTTTCTCCTCTACCTATCGTTATTTCTCCTGACAAAGTTTATTCGGTTTATATGTATGTATCTATGTATGTATGTATTAGTAAGTATTCATTTTCAAGTTATCTATTACTTATGTTGCACCTGCCATGTTTTATCTCTGCTCCACCCTAAGGTTGACTGGTAGAAAATGCCTCAGGCATTAAGTCCGCCTTTGTACAGTATTTTTTTTACTTGTGCATAAACTTTTAATAAATAAATAAATATGTGCCCAATGATAGCGATAGGGTCGCCCCCGATTACATGGTATACGAGTGTTCTATATGACCCTCGGGGAATACCAATACCAACGTGATATACGTCATGTTCTCAAATATTACATTGTATAAAAATGAGTACACGATAACTTATGTTAAATGCATGACGCTATTCCACGGTTATAACAATAGGTTTATTGTGAATGTGTGAGATACCTACAGAAAACTATGAGTTTACACCTATTGTCGCTAATTTAAGAGAATAAAAAAACAGTATTGATTTCTATACACTAGCTTTTAACAATCAGTTTATTGTATGTCCCGGAATTAACGCACAACACCAAACGCCCCAATTAGAATATTATGTTATATCATAATACTGAGTTTTTATTATGTATAAAACATTGTTTTTTTATTAAATTAATTATACTGATTGTAGGAGAAAATTGTGGTCACATTACAAATATACGCACTTTGAAGATAATTTAAAATATAATATTACCTTCAACATATCGCTCACCGTACAATTTAATGTATCACCACACCCAGTCAGTCAAAGTCAAAGTCAAATCATTTATTTCAAGTAGGCCCGTATAAGGCACTTTTAAACGTCAAAAATTTACAAAAAAAAATAATTGATTCTAGTTGCCCCTTCCAAAAGGTAGTTTTCGTATGGAGAAGAATGGGCAAGAAACTCCACCGTTACTCTTTTAAAATGTTTTACAATATTTTGTATAAGTACATTAGTTATATAATTATATGTGAGGACGATGCACCTAGAATAAAATTATTATACCACAATAGGTAAAAATAATTAAGAATTAAAAATGAAGCAACAACAGATAAACTAATTATGTGATAGATACATGGTGCTCACATATTTACAAACATTGTAAAAGTAGACGATCCTCCTAAGATTCCACAATTAATAAGTCAGTGTGCGAGGAATAATGGTCTTAGAAAGTAAAATCAATGTCATATAATAAAAAATAATAATAAAATATACACTTAAATTTGCAACCAGTTTTATTTTGTCTTGATTCTAAATTATCCTATGGAGCAGGACCAGCATGTTTCCAAGCATTGAAGATAATATATATTACCTTAAATGATTTTTAAGCGCTGTAATATATATTACCTTATTTTGTCTAGCGTAGTAGGTACTTCGTCCATTTTGGGTTTATTTTGACCGTACAGCGGAAGTGTGACGGTAATTTACATCGTTTTTATTATTTTTGGGATAAAAAATACGTATATTATAAATTACAGAAATCGATTCAGTTAACGATTCTGAACAAACAACTTTAATAATATTATGCATTAATTCATTTACACATTGTTTATTTCAAAGTATTAGGTAGGTACATAGCCATACCTCTTTTAAGAACCTACCCGAAAACCCGACTGCAAAAACATCTAATAGGTTCAAAACAAGCTCAATTTCTGATGGTAGCAATTATTTTAGTTCAATCTCAGATTTGATATCACCAAATGCAAAACATTGCTACGCACTAGAAAGAAAGAAAACTAGGTTTAACTAGGATTGTTAGTGCCGCCTATGGACATCCTAATTCTAATCCTAACTAATATTATAAATGCAAAAATGAGTTTGTTTGTTTGTTACACTTTCACGCTAAAACGGCTGAACAGATTAGGATGAAAATGGGCACATGGGTAGACCATGACCTGGGTTAAGACATAGGATAATTTTTATCCCGATACTCCCACGGGATTGAGACTTATGCGGGTTCAGCTAGTCTGCAATACAAGTTTAAATGTTTCGTGTGCCTGTAATTATTCCGATACCCTTTCAAAATAGAACACAGCAACGATGCTTGACGACAGAAATATATATATATATATTTTTTTTTTTAAAACGTTGCCCCACACTAGGAATTTCTCCTGTATCGTGGGTGCGTTTACAAACATTTAAACTCACATACACAAACAGCCAGACCCGGAACAACTACTTGCAGGTCATACAAATATTTGTTCCGTGCGGGAATCGAACCCGCGACACGCAGTGCAGCAGTCAATTGCTTAACCACTGCGCCAACCGTGCCGTAAAGTATGGTGTTAATACTTCTCCGGACGAGCTCCAAACAGGATTGAACCTAACACGAAAAGATTATGCCTACTAAAGGCTCGTACAGACCAGCGCGACGCGACGGCGCGACGCGACTCGAACAATACAATTTCTAAAAAAACTTCACGGTATAACAATAACCGGTGTCGCGTCGCGCTGTCGCGTCGCACTAGTCTGCACGAAGCTTAAGTCGGTGAAGCCTGTACTCAACAATAGAATTAAAATCATATTTTTATATCGTTAGGATGTAGTTGGACCTGCGATTAAGCGAGTCGTGATATGTGTAATCAGCCTTATCTGATCATGTATGACATGGGTTAAGGAGAAAATTGAGTACAGTCAGGCGAAGAAATATAAAAATAAAATGAAAAACCATTGCCTTTTTTATATTTCTATTATCTATCGGATCTAAGCCCTTTACTATAAAACTTACAATTCCACAAAATTGTTAAATTATAGAAAAAAATGCGTAACAGAAATTACAAATATGTATAATTATTAGTATTTGATTCATCTGTGATTTTGTATGGTTTTTCCGCATTGATAGGTTTGTTTTTGTATATCAATGGTTTTCCGTTACAATTGTTTTCATTAGTTTTCCAGGCCCACTTGCGGTTACCAGCTAAATCGGAGTTAACATCTAACTCGGAGTTAACAGCTAACTCGGAGTTAACAGCTAACTCGGTGTTAACAGCTAACTCAGGGTTAAGCCAATAATTCTCTTTGGATTAACCCTGAGTTAGGTGTTAACACCGAGTTATTTAGCTAACCCATGAACGCGCAAGTGGGCCTTTAGAGTTTTGTGGTACTCGCACTTGATGTAAGATTTACAAAGTAAATTGTAACTTGTAAAGTTTTGTGGTAAAGGGCCCTGATGGTAAGCAATGATGGGTTTCACGATACTGCACGCTTGAATAATAGAAGCAATCTTTTTCTACGAGACTCACAGGTATCAGGAAACACAGATTCCAGTTTATGCTGCTTTTATAATTACCATTCCGTGGCTGACTGACCAAGCGATAACGCAAGCCTTAACCACTGACCATAGAAACATGAATTTAGGAAGATAAATGTTTCTTACGTGGTCTATAATTGCACTATATTGAATACGAGGCTTTTGGCTAATTTGTAAATGAGTACTTTTTTTTTGTAATGTGCGTTAAATTTTATTAAATTTTATTTATTTTAACTAAAAAAAGACTTGTCAAAACTCAACCCCTGATCTTTCGCATGAGTGAGTCTTACAGGGATTTGAAGTTTGTAAGCACACGAAGTCGTGGGCAATCACATAGGTACATAATCAGCCTATAATGTCCCCACTGCTGGGACACACGACTTCTGTGGCCGTATTATGACGTATTAATGCCTCCATTATTCCAGTGTGAGTGAAACACGGAGCTATACGAGGCCCGCTAGCACCATCCTTTTTTCGCAGTGGAATAATGATGGCATTAATACTTCATAATAAGGCCCCTGTTTGTGAGAGGAAGCGGGCCGTAATCCACCACGCGGGCAAATTTACAGGTATATAATATTTAATTTGGTAGGTATTTATAATATTTTCCTTGCTGACTGTACATTTTTGCTGGCGACTTTCTAACACATCGCAGTCACGATAAAGCTTGTCTGCTTTCTCCTCGTTAACAGTGGTATACCGTACTACTTTTCTTTACTTATTCAAGTTTGGTTTCTTATGTGGCGATTTTTCTCTAAACATATATTAGAATACAATATAATAATCTTTATTTTGCATAAAATATGGTGGTATAAAAGGTCCTAAATACTAATGGTTTCATATATTTTACGTACTGCAGTATGCAGAAAATACGTTGAGATTGATATTTTGATATGTTGTACTTGGTCCTGCGTGGTGGATTACGGCCCACTCCCTCTCAAAGAGAGAGCCTGTCGGAGAGCTGTGTCCTACTAGGGGGGATATTATAGGCTGATTGTGCTTGTGCTATATAAGGTAAAATCTGCTGTTTCATAGTAAAGTTTAATACCTACTGTTCTAAACTGTATGGGATTTTAAAGTCCAATACTAGAAGTTATTCAGTTCGATAGTCTAAAGCACCTCTTAAAGTTTCTAAAGAATTTTTTTAAAACCTTGTTTTTTTATCAAAGAATAAAGACTTGAAATGATTGGTTTCAACACTTCAGTAGGACCAACAGAAATAACATGCCCTCGTGGACCTACTGGTAGAATAAAAAAGTAGGTCCACAAGAAAACACCCGTCATTTGTGAGTCTTTTGTAAAGTTGCTGTCTTTTTTAGTTTGTTGCACGAGTATTTTACTATGGTGGACAAATTAGGAACACCGTTAAGAGGGAACAGGGCCTGAGCGAAATTAAAAAAATAGGTATTTGAAGAAACTATTGGCGTCGTCTTACCTCAAGCCTGCCTCCGTAGAGTGCGATAGGGACAGCTGCAGCTCAGACCGATTATATCACAAAAAAAATTGCCGAGATCGACGTTTCGTATTCCCCTTTTTTCTCCTCGAAAACTGAGCCGATTCAAATATTTTTTACATTAAAATTTTAAGAAAGAGTATATCTAGGATCCTATCATTTTCTTTTATGTTAAAAACTTTTTGAATTTGTGTGGTAGTCCTCTAATCACGGCGCTAAAAATGGGTAATTTTTGTAATTTTTGAAGGGTCATATTTTTTTTACCAGTGAGTTGATGAAAAAAAGGAAATAACACGGACGTGTCTACAGCAGACGCTGATTTCATGAAAAAAAAGAATCGATCTAGAGGCATTATTCAGGAAGAAAAAAGGGGAATACGTTTGTATAGAGAATCGCAGGGCCTGTTCCCTCTTAACTTTACGGTCCCTCCCATAGATATTATATAAGAAAGAAGTTATATTTCTATGGTCCCTCTTAACTATTGTTTTTTTTTTCGAATAATGCGACTTATACGCACGCACCAAGGGTAGCATAGATTATAACTAATTATAAGTATCTTTTTTTGTACTTATACTCCATTTCAAATAAGATTTAGACATTTAAACAAACCTTTTTTACATTCTGTTCAACCGATTCTGACTTTTATACCGTAGACATAAGGATGGTATTAAAAGCAAAAAAGTGGTTACAATACCAACTGTTTACTGCAGCTGCCATTTGTCATGCCACCAACGCAATAGAAGTCAAAATCGGTTGAACGGATTGTAAAAAAGGTTTAGTTGAATGACTAATCTTATTTCAAATGGGGTAAAGTATTATTGTCGTTTTTGCATCAGGGTTTTACCCAAAATGTTTTTTGAACTCTCTCGGGAAAAAACCTATTTCATTCAAAATGGTTTTATGCGTTTTAAATTTCTAGAAAAAAGACAGCCGCAAAAAAATTGTATTGAGGTAAATCCAAACGGATATACAGCCTGACCCGACTGGGGTAGGAAGATGATTATCTTAGTTAATTTATTTGTAGGCGAATCGACAACTTCAGAAATCGATTCGCCTACATATAAACTAACTTCGTGCGAATCCCCTCAAGAAAAAATAATATTACAGTCAAAAATGTTTATAACGCTTATAACGACGTACCGGTTACAACGACCAAATTTTGAGGCTCAGCATTTCTATTTACTTAACATAGTGTTTGGTTATAACGTTACGACCATTTTCTATCTTGCTTTCTTGTTGATAGGCCTACACTGTCCTCTCATACCTATTAACTCTGTAATTTGAAAACATTGTAAATACCATTTACTTTTAAAAGAGCAACCGTGGAGTTTCTTGCCGGCTCTTCTCCAAAGGAAACGACCAATTGGAACCGTGCACCTAGCTTCTGACGCCCGAGTAGGTTTATGTGAAATAAAATATTTTGAATTTTGAATTTCGATAGGCATTCGCTCCATGTAAAATACTGGCATTCAGCTGCATCCGGTTAGACTGGAAGCCGACCACAAAATAGTTGGGAAAAGGCTCTCAGCAGATGATGGTGACATCGGCAGGTCTGACAGAAGTCTGAAAAATGGTGATCAAATGATTACAGAACTTTAGGCACTGCAATACGATCGCTTATTTTAGTAGTAAGTTAGGTAATGATTTTACCAATGGAATAATACACTCCAACAGAATTGTTAGGTACGTGTAAAAATAAGAAAAATCGCCACATAGGATCCAATACTTATGTAGGTACGAAGCTCCGTTAAATTAAAAAGTTTTAAGTGTATATTAGAAAATAAATGTAAAATGTTCGAGCTGATAGAATATGACACAGTAAGCATAATTTCAGAGTAAGTTGTAGATCTATGAAATATTTATACTCAGATTTTTTATTTGCGAGATTAAAATGGCATAAAAGTAACCTAGTAAATAATCTAGTTACCGAGTGACTGTCACCAAGGACCACTGAATCATTCTGTAGGAGGACCTTCCCTGTTGCCGTGTTGTCTCTTCAATGTAAATAATTGAAAGTGTTTTAAAAAAAAAGTCGACCGCTGCCGTCTTTGGTCTAGCAAATTAAAATTCAGAGTTTATGTACCTATAATAGGTTTTTGAAAGCCTGATTAAAACCACAATCAGTCAATCTCTTGCTGTTAACGTCTGTGATTAGTAGAACGAATTGAACAGCTTCTAATAAAATCATACACGTAAAGAAATTTTTAATTTGCACTTTAATTACATACATTATTTATAATTATTAATTACTGTGTATGTGTAATTAAGAACCACACTGGACTCCAAGGCAAACGCCTCTTCTCTTAAACAGAACAATGAGCCTTCTTTACTGCTTTTTGGTGATTTTAGATCATATTAAACCCAGATATTTCTTTGATTTTTTGCTTTACCGTAATTCAGTAGGTAGTCTAAAACATTCTTGATGAAATTGAAAAAATGTGGATGAGGGCATTCATTGTCAATCCTTCACCCTAGTGCTAAAGAAGCCCTGCCAGTGATAGATCGATCGATATAATATACTTTATTAAATGATAAATTGTGTTATTATTTAACACCACTGCTCTCAAAACGGTGAAGGAAAACATCGTGAGGAAACTGGCACGTCCTAGAACCAAAAATACGAAGAGATAATTTGGTATGTGACATCTACCAACCCGCACTGGGCCCTCGTGGTGGATTACGGCCCACTCCCTCGAGGAGGCCTATGTCCCAGCAGCGGGAACAACCACTGTACGAATAAACGCCGACAGACACTACGCCGACAGACTGAACACCGACAAGACTACTTCGACGGGACTCTTCGCCGACAGGACACTTCGCCGACAGGACTCTTCGCCGACAGGGCTCATCAGCGACGCATAGCGAGCTCGGGACTTGGGGCACCCCGACTCGGACAGGTTAGGTTAGAAGGGGATGGCGCTATCCCCTTCGTGGTTATTTTTTTTTAAACCACACAGAACACAACGCCTTACAAAAAACTGATTATCGGAAATAAATTGCATCCCCTTCTAACCTAACCTGGTTAGAAGGGGATGGCGGGGTCTACGACCCCGCCATCCCCTGGTTATTTTCGTGGTTATTTTTTTTTAAACCACACAGAAGTAGGAGCCCCGCGAAGCGGGGCTCCGTCGACAACGCCTTACAAAAAACTGATTATCGGAGATAAATTGCGTCGCTGATGAGCCCTGTCGGCGAAGAGTCCTGTCGGCGAAGTGTCCTGTCGGCGAAGAGTCCCGTCGAAGTAAAGTCTTGTCGGTGTTCAGTCTGTCGGCGTAGTGTCTGTCGGCGTTTAATCGTACACTCGAGAAGCAAGACCGAAAGAAACTCAAAAGTCAGTCTCTTTTAAAGTTCAGACATAATTTTAGTCAGACCATACCGATTAGTGTGGGTTTTGATAAGAAACCTACAAGTTTCTTATCAAAATTATAACACAACTAATATAGTAATTCATCTCATGACGTGCAGCAGCCGACTATTTCTGTTATATTAATATTTATATTATTGATCTATTTTGTTATCTGCTTACCTACTCTTATCGTTTTGTATGCACGTGTTTCTGTGACAACTAAACCTATTTTTCTTTCGTTCTTTTTCTAATTAATTATAATGGCGGTCTTATCGCTAATAGCTATATTAAACTTTCGAGCCATCCCGACACTTATTAAACTTTTCAAAAAAAGTTTATATTCCAGGCTGTCAATAAAAATTCTATTGCCAAAAAGTCACCCTAAAAAAAACCCAACCTGTCAAACACAACACAACAACTTCTCATAATTATAACCTCAAAATTACAGTGTTAATATTAATAATAATTAAATTATATTAAGCAGACATGTTAAAATAACCAACGATGAACAAGATAGTGAAGAGTGTTAAGTCGTGGCGTGCCCCCAGGCCTGTGGAGGAACTAACTCGGAGTTCGTATTCGCTGGTATCGACTGATCTCACTGATGGAGCTGTTCAGCTGTGGGTGGGTCTACCTGATGAAGTGAAGTACGACCCGGCCTTGGAGCAGTTCCGGCAACACTATGAAAAAGAGCATGGTGAGTTAAAAAAAACTTTTTTTTTAGTTTTAGCGGATGTGAATGGTTCGTTGGTCTAGTGTTGTTCGCAAGACTGCTGGTTCTGGGTTCGATGTCCAGGTCGGGAAAAGTGTTACTGAGGTTTTTTTTTTTGGAACTCTCAACTCTCCATTTTTCATAAGTGCTCACTCAACAATTGAATTCAGTCTGGAATTGTGACCAGTTTATAGTCGAAATATTGGTGTACTAGCCTAACCCATCGGGTAATACAGGCGTGATGTTTTGTTTATGTGAAACTCACAGAATAAGTCTGGAATTGTGCCCAAAGGAGTTCCAAGGGAGCGCCTTATTACATGGCATAAATGGTATTTATATTATGTAGAACGCCTTTACGTACCCCTTCGTGGTATACGGGCGTGATGTTTGTTTTGTGAGTTCTAGTAATTGTTTCTACGTCAAAGATTCTTCAGACAGCGTCAGCTTATAATAAAAATCTTTTGCTATCGTCTCGTGCATCTATCTGCCTAGCATTTTCCCATCTATATTGGGGTCGGCTTCCAGTCTAACAGTATGCAGCTGAATACCAGTATTTTACATGGAGCGACTGCCTATCTGACCACCACAACTCAGTAACTGGGTAATTCGATACCCCTTGGGAATACTGGTTGTCAGACTTTCGGGCTTCTGACAACTCGTAACGACTGTCAAAGATCCACGAATGATAGCCGGGACGAACGGCTTAACGTGCTTTCCAGGGCACGGAGCAGTCTCGGTATGTAAAGATGGTCACCCATCCACAGACCAAGCGTAGCTAACCCGATGGATCGACCCGTGCGGCAGTTATTACTTAGCCACGAGCTTCTCGTGGATATTAAAAAAGTATATTAGCCATCAGCAAGGCGACAACGGGACCGACTTACTTTAACAAAAACGTGAAAGCTACAAATAAATATCGGAAGATACCCAAATCTAAGCAGACACAAATCTTGTCTAGATTCTCTTTGCATTTGTCAAAGTTCCAATTCATGGTTATTTTTAGTTCATCAAATATTTGCGCACTGAAAAAGTTCAATCGCATTAAAACTCTTTTCTATATTTGGTTAGGAATGAGCCGAAAAGAAAAAACAGGTTTAGTTGTGGTACTTCCCCGTGGGCTGATTTAGAAAAACACTCAAAAACCCAATGCCATTTAACAATATTCATTGAGTCATTTATGCTGTCGAGCAGACGATTTTTTCAAACTTAAGAAGCATTAAGAATTTCCTTCAAAATCCTTTGGATTGTAATTGCAATAGGGATGTAAGACTTGCTCACGTCAGAAAGCTCTGCTAACAATCTAGTGGGACGATTCCAGTATTTAATAGAATGTTCGCATTCTAACCTCAGTCTAATAGAATATTAGCGACCCGCTCCTAACTTCGCACAGTTTTTACGACTTGATAAAGTACCGAGATTTCTTAGATAAACGTAACTTTAATAACGTATTATACACATAAACGTTTCGGAATAAATTCTCTAAACGATGGTGAAAACTTCATCAGAATCTGTTGCGTGGTTTAGAAGAACAACGCGGACATACAGACAAACGCGAAAATCGACTTTGTTTTATAATATGTATAGATGAGGAACAGGGTGTAAAGTTCACTCATCCTCTATAGAAAAGGGAGGATCCACCGACACCAGACGGGTGTTGTGTCTGGTGTGTATCTGTGGGAGCGCCCGAAGTGCTTCTCGGCGCTCGTGCGACCTGGCCCCTGCCGGGTGAGATCCCTAGTTCCCTAGGGAAGGCCCAGCCAAGTAGTTACAGCCGCACGGTTCGATCCATCAGTTTAAGCTATGGTTGCCGGGGTTGGTCTGTGGATGGGTGACCATCTTAACATACCGAGACTTCTCCGTGCCTCAGAAAGCACGTTAAGCCGTTGGTCCCGGCTGTCATTGGTGCATCTTTGACAGTCGTTACGGGTCGTCAGAAGCCCGAAAGTCTGACAACCAGGCTTACCAAGAGGTATCGTATTTCCCAGTTACTGGGTTGTGGAGGTCAGATAGGCAGTCGCTCCATGTAAAATACGGTATTCAGCTGCATCCGGTTAGACGTGAAGCCGACACCAAAGTAGTTGGGAAAAGACTAGGCAGATTGATTCATTGATTTGTCGCTGAGATGGGACTGCGACTACATTTTGAAATTTTCTAATTACGTAAATTGGCCTTTAGGTTTTCAATTTTTCATTAATGAATTGTGAATCATTGCAACTAAGGGCCATAACACACACGATAGTTTTAGCATCGGCGATTAGCAATTTCGTAGCTTTGGCATCTGCGAAACGGGTGGATGCTCAATTACTCAATTGCATCTACAGCGAGTCAAATTTATGAATGGTGGCCCAGTGGAACACCCGTGTCTTACGAGTTGTAGTTGTTTGAACCCAGACAAACACTTTACTTTGTGTAACTTATTTCATCACCACTGCTCTTAAAACGGTGTGAAGTAAATCGGCATGTCCTAGAACCAAATATTCCAAGTCATGTAACATCCAACAACCCGCACTGGGCCCGCGAATATATCTTAGGGAGAAGAAAACTATATCCCAGCAGTCCTCATTACAGGCTAAGTATATACTACATGCAGCGAGTCCCTAAAATGTGCGACTTTGCTATCGCGGCCAAACAGAGTCGCCAAAACTCGCTGCATTAGGCGGAATCTCCCTCCCCGCGGCGATAGTCTCTCTGTGCCTTCAAACTATCGCCGCGATGATTTCGCCATGTTAAGAGGGAACAGGGCCTGCGAGGAATTTTAAAAATAGGTATTTGAAGAAACTATTGTCGTCGTTTTACCTCAAGTCTGCTTCCGTAGAGTGCGATAGGGACAGCTGCAGCTCAGACCGATTATATCACAAAAAAAATTTACGAGATCGACGTTTCGTATTCCCCTTTTTTTCTCCTCGAAAGCTGAGCCCATTCAATTATTTTTTACATATTTTTTTTTAAGAAAGATTATGTCTAGGTTCCTGTCATTTTCTTTTATGTTAAAAACTTTTTTAATTTGTGTGGTAGTCCTTTAATCACAGCGGTAAAAATGGGGCATTTTTATAATTTTAGGAGGGTCTTATTCTTTACCAATAAGTTGCTGAAAAAAAGGAAATAACAGGGACGTGTATACAGCAGACCTTGATTTAATAAAAAAATATTGATTGCTCTAGTAGCATTATTCAGGAAGAAAAAGGGGTAATACATTTGTATGGAGAATCGCAGGCCCTTGGATCATAAGATTGATTCATATAGTTTCTATTGAATTTGATGGCACGGCGAAACTATGGCCGCGATTTTCTCGCCCGTGGAGATGGCGCCTTATTGATGCTGTCGCAAAATCTCCGATCACCGATACTTAACTAGCACGTCTACTATAGCCCTATCTATAAAACAGCTCTGTGCCTGTCTACAGAAATACAGACAATGCATAGTGTAAGCCACATAAGAGATTTCAGGTTTCTCTGTGGGACGGCAACACACCTGCAATGTCTCCATTTTTAAGAATGATCATTCTAATAATACATACACAAATTCACGCTATTCCCATTGCGGTAGGTAGGCAGAAACCACATAACGCCACCTGCTACGCTCCTTACATACTCCAAATAATATTACCTAGGTAGATAATAAAATAAATATTAAACCTTGTTTTTCAAGAGAGCATTACAAATTCAAATAGAGAGACAGCCTTAACAATATCAGCTTCAATCTGTCAAAAATTATCGAAATTTTCTACATTTTTGACAATTTTTGACAGTAAAGCCTCGGTCACATACAAAGACTACTCGCTGCGAGTGCATTCACTGCTAATAATACTCGCTGCGAGTGTATTAGCTGCGAATAATACTCGCTCCGCGAGTGCATTCGCTGCGAATAATACTCGCTCCGCGAGTGCATTCGCTGCGAATAATACTCGCTCCGCGAGTGCATTCGCTACGAATAATACTAGCTGCGAGTGCATTCGCTGCGAATAATACTCGCTGCGAGTGCATTCGCTGCGAATAATACTCGCTGCGAGTGCATTCGCTGCGAATAATACTCGCAGCAATAATTCGCTGCCTGCCTGTTACACACAGCGAGTCCTAAACGAGAATTTCGATAGTCTTCGACAATACAAGCGCGCTGAGCGGAATGGCTCAGGGTACTCGCTGCGAGTACCCTGTCACACACAGTGAATTCTCGCGGTAAGGGCGCATTCGCAGAGAGTAAAGTTGAACACGCTCAATTCAAATCGCGGCGAATTCAACTCGTGGCGAATGAATCTATTCGCAGCGAATAGCCTGTCGCACACAGCGAGTTCTCGCAGCAAGTATTCGCTGTGTGACCGAGGCTTAAATTGTCGCTGTGATGACTTAAATAAACAAAATAAATAAATATATTTTCTACATGTTTGTAAATTTTTGACATTAATTGTCGCTGAAATGATTTTGTGACTAGATTTTGAACGGTTCTAAATACGATTATAAATAGCCTTCTGATCGCCAGCCTGATTATTTGTCTTCCAATAACATAAAGGTATTTTATGCCTATTTTGGGCACCAGTCTCTCATTAATGTTAGCCAATTTTTTTAGAGTAAGCACGTCCTGTTCGTATCTACATTTGTGATGAGAAATAAATAAAAACATCTTCGTAAGTACAGACGCCAGCAGGTCAACCTACCCGAAATTGTAAAATTTTCCCAATCAACTTTGAACCTTATTCTGTAGTGATAAAGTTGAAAATCTATTTGACAGATTGTAGTAGGTTGATGTGCTGGCGTCTGTACCTACCATGGAGTTTACCATGACTACTTACTACTTATGGTACTACTTATGGTAACTCCAAAGAAAAACTCCTAATCAAGGTTTTATTATGTAAACAACTTCATTCACATCCACCATAAAGAGATATTTGTGTTGATTAACATTTGCCGTATTTGAAAATGACATTTTGACGAGTAAATAATAAACTTGGAACCTTGGAATATTGAGATAAATGGCTTGTTTATGCACCATTGGGCAATGATTAGGAGAAAAAATATATTGAAAAACAAGTACATTACAAAGTAGGGAAGTATTTATGTAGTAGGTATAATTATTTTATGTAGTACAGTCCTCCAGACCGTATTTCGGCCACGGCCGCCAATCTCAACGGAGACTAGCCTTCGGCGCGGGATATATTATAGTGCACAAGTGTGTGCGCAGACAGGTGCACTCTCTCTTTTCCCACTCTCATAGTCCGATGGGACCGCAATCCGACACGACCGGAGTGAGATCAGGCGCAGGACCAACGGCTTAACGTGCTTTCCGAGGCACGGGGGTATCACAATGCCAAATTCGAACCCGACCCGGGAATCGAACCCAGGACCCCAGCTCAGCAGTCGCGCTTGCAACCACGAGACCAACGGGGCAGTTAAACGTAGTAAGTAGGTAGGAACTATATAATAGGGTAAGCCCACGTTCGCAGTGACGTAAAAATATCGCGGCGGGATTTTATCGCGCACTGGATTTTCCTCTCTCGGTGTTGAGCAGAGGGTTGAAAATCCAGTGCATGAAAAAAAATCGCTGCGGGAAATAATCGCCCGTACGTGCCTGGGCTAAGGCGATTAGAGTCGTGCATAATTAATTTAACGACTTCTCAAAAAGAGAAGGAGATGTAGGGATGTATGTTATATTGGACGTACGAACAGCAACAAAAGTTCAATAACACGGTCACTTTTATGTATCATTCTAATTGACCTATAAAAAGATTCGATAAACGACTTTTAGCTTTTCGTAAAATAGCGTTCTTAAAATTTTATTTCTCCGAACTTTTACTCGATATTTTTTTTTTTTTTTAAATTGTGTTAATCGTCTTTTTTTGCTGACTGCATCTATGTTTGTTCTCCAAGAGGTCCTTCATTCGGTCCTATTATTATAGAAAGCGCGATATTGGATATTCAACGCTCGACTCAGCACCTAAAGTAGAAAATCCAACGGCGTGCTTTTATTTAGTGTAAGTGTTAGTTAAATGGGGCATTAGGTTTTCATCGTCAAATAAATATTCAATATCTATCGAACGCTCTCTGTTTACCAAAGATTTTTTTGTCAGCGTTCCAAGCTCCAGGCTATATTTAAACTGGTCCAATCCAGTTCGCGCCGGTATCTAGCTTATATGTTGTTCTGCCGTCTCGCTCTGTCTGTGAATGTTTGCTCGTTTCTAATCGCGATTATACGCTCTATTACGAGAAATATGAATCCATAAAGAACGTTTTAATGAAACATTATTTTTTGTCGTGCAAAAATACCTAGCAATATTTTGCAGAAAAAAAAATAAGTACAAAATACTGATCTGACCAACTGTATTAAAATCCAAAATTAAAATCACATACGCACATCATTCTGTATAATAACCAGTTCAAACCAGTTAGCGCCGTTTTCTTCCTTCAAACCCTCAATATCTTCAAGTTTATATAGGTAATCTAGGTGTACTTGTAGCTGAGTCAATTTGAACGTGCAAAAATATTGTTCTTTAGTCTTCAACAAAGCTATTTCCAATCTGTCTGGGATTAATACTAGCTAGTATTTATAAACATAACTCTAGGCTAGAGTCTAGGCTATAATTAACCGGTCTGATCCAGTTTGCTCTGCGTCTAATGTTAGGTGAACGACCTTTCTGGAACCAGAAACTTTTTAAAGTGAATCCGCAGTTAAATCCCGCGAAATTCAAATATTCTTACGTTTTTTTGCAATTTGCAGGTCAGTGCCAAGTTGAATCTTGATCAAAATATGATGCGCGACTATAAAAGATATGTATTTCCAGAATTATAATCATTGGAATCATTAATACATCTTTCTAAGTTAGAGTTGTTACATAAGAACAAATTTTTTATGGTCCATTTTGCAATAAAAAAAATAAAAGTATGCAGAAAAATAGGCTTTTTGGAGCTTGAAACAGATCTTCATTCTTTTTATTGTCTGTTTTCGTGGCACAGTTAATGTCACATTGTAGCCATAAATATTGACATACAGCCGCATCTGGATATTCAGGATTCCGTCCCTGACATGAATGAATGACAATAACTTTAAGGTATGTATATTTATTCTGCCTGCATCTGTAGTTCACACAGGCGGCGAACGAGGTCGCTGTGCAACGTGTGTACAGTTTAGAACTGATGTAAGTTAGAAAGAAGAGTCATGATTTCATGAATCAAACAGCTGCCTAATTGCGTTATAACTTATAACTCTCATAAACAGTCCCATTCATTTTGAGAATGACCAGTGGGCTTATTGCTTAACAAACATACAATGGCAATGCCTTTCATTTTGACAATGCAAGATCATTCATTGTGTTATTAAGAGGGAACAGGGCCTGCGATTCTCCATACAAATGTATTCCCCTTTTTTCTTCCTGAATAATGCCTCTAGAACAATCTTTTTTTTCCATAAAATCAAGGTCTGCTGTTGACACGTCCCTGTTATTTCCTTTTTTTCAGCAACTTATTGGTAAAGAAAATATGACCCTCCAAAAATTACAAAAATGACCCATTTTTACCGCCGTGGTTAGAGGACTACCAGACAAATTTGAAAAGTTTTTAACATAAAAAAAAATAATAGAAACCTAGACATACTCTTTCTTAAAATTTTAATGTAAAAAAATTATTTATACGGCTCATAGGAGAAAAAGGGGGAATACGAAACGTCGTTCTCGTTAATTTTTTTTGTGATATAATCGGTCTGAGCTGTAGCTGTCCCTATCGCACTCTACGGAGGCATACTTGAGGTAAGGTGGCGGCAATAGTTTCTTCAAATACCTATTTTTCAAATTCCTCGCAGTTCCCTCTTAACGTTGTTGAGCAGATGCATTTTTCAAACTTATGAAGCTATTTCCTTCAAAATCTTTCGAATTGTGTTTGAACGTGTGTTGCGCAATTGGAGTCTTAGAGTTTGGTCATAGGCTGTGCGATGTTTGTCAGTCGGTCACGAAACTGAGGCCTATTTACCAGATCTCCAGACAGAGAAACTATTAACAAAACACACAAAGTCAGACTCAAATAATTTATTTCAATTAGACACATAAAAGGCACTTTTAAACGTCAAAATTTACAAAAACAGAATTGATTCTAGTCGCTCCTTCAATAGGCAGTTTTAGTATGGAGAAGAATGGGCAAGAAACTCCACCGTTACTCTTTTAAAATGTTTTCACAATATCTTGTATACATTAATTATATAATTATACGTGAAGACGATGCACCTAGAATAAGATTATTATACCACGATAGGTAAAGAGAATGAAAAATGAAACAATGACAGATAAATTAATTATGTGGTGCTCAGATATTTACAGACATTGTAAAATTATACGATATTCCTAACATTTCAACACAAATATCTATTCTTTTTCATGAATAAATAACATTATTTTATCGCAGCTCTCGTATTTGTACGACTCGATTCGCGAACAGCCCACCTGAGCTAACTCAAACCGGTTGTATCCAGTACAAACTAGTATGCTATGTGCAGTATTATAGTTATACATGCACTAGTGACCTGTCTTTAACCTTGTCTGAGTCTGCATTTTGATGCGCTTTCGCCATTTATGGAGATATCTGTCTATACACAATGTGAACAGTTCCGTGAGTCACTGACAGAAAGACAACACATAACATGTTTTCTTTAGTAGGTGCACTTGTCGAAGGGTGCCAAACGGAACCCTTTTACTAAGCCT
The DNA here is from genome assembly GCA_949128155.2 of Xanthia icteritia. Taxonomy (NCBI): domain Eukaryota; kingdom Metazoa; phylum Arthropoda; class Insecta; order Lepidoptera; family Noctuidae; genus Xanthia; species Xanthia icteritia. Next base: position 5,589,164 of record OX421959.2, on the reverse strand, counting down.
CCGCTGTCTGTCTGTCCGTCCGTCCGTCTGTCTGTCTGTCAGCGGGCTGTATCTCATTAACCGTAATAGGTAGACAGTTGAAATTTTCACAGATTGTTTATTTCTATTGCCTCTTTAACAACAAATAATGAAAATTAAATATAGTTAAAAATTAAAGGGTAGGTACCTATACAATAAACTTTTGATTTTATATACAAGGTCCCATTAAAATAGATGGACAAATTTAACACAGCGTTCAGTACGTCTAACCAAAGATATCCAAGCAAAAAAAAACACTGATTACAATGATTTTATTTTGACCTAAAATACTAAATGACATTGGGTAACCAACATTTTTAGTGTATTTTCGTTAGCTGATTTATTTTTCTTGTAAGTATCTAATGCGTTTTTCTTATATTTTTTTTTACCATTGTCCTTATTTTGCTGGTCTGAATGATTTCTAAAATTTTGTCCATCTATTTTAATGGGACCTTATTTTTTTTCTTACCCTGGCATGTGGGGTTTCATTGTCTAGAGCTCATCGAGTAGACTACAAATATATATATATATATATATAATATATGTATATATTTATCTTCAAAAATGAAGAAATTGGTGGCCGTAAAAGTTGTCAGTCTTAGACCATTTTTGTACGAGCTCTATCGCAACAACTAAATAAGTTAGGAATTTTAAACTTCTGTATATCATGTACCATAATCTGTATTTAATGAACAAATATTAAAAACGCGGATTTACACAGTATTTTATTTAAATTTGGGCGATTATGTGCAACTGCAAAAAATAACTTATAATTATGAAAAACAAATTAAACTTTGCGATTTTTTTTAACCCCTTAACCACCCTGATCCTAGGGGTAGAAGTTTTCATTTCGCGGGAAACAATTTGAATACTGTTTAACGAATGAATAAAAGGATGTAGGGCAGGTTTACACAGCGAAAAATTTAGTGTCGGCGATACAGTCTTTAAATTGTAATTATTTTTACTAAAATGTTTTAGTTTTTTACTGGGTTAGTCATTATAGTCTAAATTAGATATCGTTACATTACCTACATCAACAGCTATTTTGATGTAGTCAATGCTATCTAAACGTTTTTTATGGAGCAAGTTTTAAAACATATCACTTTAATTTCAACACATACTCAAGAAATTGGTATATTTTGTCACTGACACTGGCTCTAAATTACACGTAATTTCCTCCATAAATGATCATCATTATGATTTTGAAAAGCAAAAACGAATGATTTCAGAGCAAATGACTGGCAACAATGGAAGTAATGATTCTTACAATTATTATAATGATCTTTTGTCATCGTTGAGCATACCTAGTCCAATTCAAATCTAAATAGCTACAGGATTTTGGAAGCCTTCATAGGCTTCATAATAATTACATGAAGAGGTTTGCAGAGGTGAATTTTCACCCATATTTATGCCTTTATACATAGGACCAAGCAGGTGTAGGAGAATCAAGGTAACCGACATAGCCCGAATAATTGCCAAACTTAAGTGGCAATGGGCAGGGCACATTGCTCGCAGAACAGATGGCTGATGGGACTGAAAGGTTCTAGAGTGACGACCGCGTACCAGAAGACGTAGTGTTGGAAGGCCTCCCACAAGATGGACCGATGACCTTGTAAAGACTGCAGAAGTCCGCTGGATGCGGGAGGCATAGAACCGGTCGAAGTGGCGGTGCTTGGGGGAGGCCTATGTCCAGCAGTGGACGTCTTTCAGCTGACTTGATGATGATGACATAAGACAAGACACCCACATTCTGCCAGTCATTTTCTAAATCCGATGTAATACGGGACGAGCCTGTTACCGTGAACTGGACAGACATCCATACTCCAAGCTTGTAGTGAAATTTTGCCTATTAGGACACCCAGCATCACTTGGCCTATCTAGGAAACCATGCTCATCATTTACGACCCTGGACTAGCTCTGCTTTTGAACGAAACAGGAACGTACAGACTTACAAGCGGGAATATGGCCTGGTGATGGCAGCGAAAAAATGTCAGACCAGAGAGTCTAGGCAATGTGACATTCTATCACCGATAACGACGATGAAAAAGTCAGACATGTATCAGACTGACATAGGCTACCGAAAACCATATTCAATTGAGAAAGTTGTTGCAGAAACAATAAACGGTTTGAAAACGATTGCCGCTTGTCAAGACCCTCTCGTAATTTTTCATAGTGGTTGCATATCATAACATAATATGTCATATCACGCATGTATTCCCCAAAGGGTTAGGCAGAGATTCACACCCACATTTCGCCAGTTATGTTTAAGTCCTATGTAATAGGGGGCGAGCCTACTGCCATCAACCGGGCACAAATCGGGGCTGATACTGAGAAATTCCAGATGGAAAAACCCAATAATCCTACGCCCGACCCGGGAATCGAACCCATGCTCAGCAGAAACGCTTCCTGCCACTAGACTAACGAGGCAGCGGTGGGTTAGTTAGTTCCAGCCATCGCAACCGGGTCAAAAAAGTTTGTAGCGCTATACCTTGTATAAGCGATTCGTTCCATCAAAGGTTATTAAGTTAACGCATGCATGATTCATTGCAGTTTACGTAAACATCACTGTGTTTGAAAACATGTTACTGTACAGCGTTGCATCGGTAATTAGAGGTCGTTGGCCTTTCGTTCAAGGACCTTAGACTAGAGTTTATGCCACAATGTAACAAGCCTTATAAGGCTTATAATTCGAAGATTCCGACATAACACACAACATCACAGAAATATCATTTTCTTAATAAAGTATTCCATCTTCTTCGCAGGTGGTTTGGGCTTACCTCGGAAGAGCAAGTCGGGGTCCTCAACTAAACGACTGCCCAGCGTCAATTCGGCACCACACCTTAACAACAACCTTCAGATCCCGAAGGATGACATCTCCGTCGCATTCCTCAATGGCTGTAAGCAGATACCTTCTAATGATGAAAAGAAGGAGACAATGTAAGTAACAATAGTACTTTTTGAATTATACTACGTTCTTTATTATGATGAAAGATATGACACTTGCATGCTCAGTAAATGCGAATTTTAAAGCTGTGCATCATTAATAATATATGAAGTCGGTTTTTTATTATTAATTCTTATGCAGATAAAGTAATTGTAGTCCTTTACGTCGCTAACCATCATTTAGCCTAGTGTTTGCTCTTTTCATTGGCTCTCCATAACAGTTTTTGGAAACCAGTCGTCTAACTTCTTAGGAATCACAGCCAACTGTTAATATCTATCCCAACTATAATTGTTTGTTTGTTTGTTACACTTTCCCGCTAAAACAGCGGAACGGATTTGAATGAAATGTGGCACAAGGATAGACCATGACCTAGGTTAGGACAAAGGATACTTTTTATCCTAATATTCTTACGAGATCGAGAGTTATGCGGGTGAAACCACGAGGTGCAGCTAGTATGCTAACTGAGTCTAATATTATAAATGCGAAAGTGAGTTTGTTTATTACGCTTTCACGCTAACACGGCTGAACGGATTTGGATGTAATTTGGTATAGGGGTAGACCTTGACCTGGAGAAGGACTATGGAGACTGGGAAGATAGGCTATTTTTCATCCTGGATCGTAGACGAAGTCGCGTGCAACAGCTAGTATAATATTAAAATGAAATGCTTGTTCGTTGGTAAGAGCATTACTTGAGAACGGCTGAACCGATTTGGCTATTTTTTGTTTTAAAATGTTCGTAATAGTCCGAATCAGGTTTTTACGAAAGAAAAATTGTGAAAGTTTCCCGAAAATCTTCAAATTCGGGAAAAACTAAACGTCGTTTCATACAAAAATAATGAAATTTGAACAGGACAACGTGTGTCGCGTCAGCTAGTTTAGAATAAATGTTACTAATTGTGTTTTATTAATTTACAGGCTTGAAGAAGAACCAGGACCCAAAAAGCCAACAAAGGTAAGATTTTAAGAAATGTTTAGAGAATATAGATAGATAGATAGATAGAATACTCTTTATTGTACACCATAAAAATTACAGACATAAATAGGGTGACACAATGGGCGGTCTTATCGCTTAAAGCGATCTTTAACAGACAACCTTTGGATGGATTAAACGTAACATGATAAACTTTCTTAAATTTCGGAAGTCGGTAGCAAATAAGAAAATAAAAAACCAAAGACACCGACTTTTTATTTCTCGCTTTTTAGTGGCTCAGTTTGTAATGTATCTAAGTTACAATAGCCTAATGTCAACTACTCATCACATTTTACAAAATATTGCTTTTCCTGATGCAGGGGCGTTAATTGTTGAGGAGTTCTCCTGGTACTTCACCATCAGCTCTACTTCTCCATATGCATAACATCAAAAAGATATAAACATCTGAATTGATAACCTCCTCCCTTTGGAAGTCGGTTAAAAACTAGTAAGACAAAACAAAACTTTTGTATAAGATTTATATTTGGCCAGCGCAAATATGATCACATTTCTGAATTTCGTAGAAAACTCAAGTGGCTTCCCATACGTCTTCGCCGGAATTCTCATATCTTATTTCAGCTCTACAGTATTATGTTCAATCCTACCCCCTCTTATCTTAAAGAACGTTTTAAGTTCCTTCATGACACATATAATAGATATCTTAGGTCATCGGTAAACTTGAGACTTGAGATGCCGATGCATTCCTCCAGCTTTTATGACAAGTCTTGTGGAATGCCTTGCCCGTATCGATAAGACGTGCTCAATCTTTGTCCACTCCTTTGTATGTATTTATTGTATATGTAAATGGTACACCACTGACTACCTGCAGTATTGTCTCTCCTGTTACCTTTAATCCATCCAAAGGTTGTCTGTAAAAGATCGCTTTAAGCGATATGACCGCCCATTGTGTCACCCTATGTGTTTTTTTATTTTTAGTGAGTGTGTGTTTAGTTTAATTAAGATCTCCTGTGCTTGTCCCAATAAATACTTTTTCTTTCTTTCTTTCTTTTTTTCTATGTAAAATTTCTTTTATGTCTGGAATTTTTATGGTGTACAATAAAGAGTATTCTATCTATTCTAAGACTGGGAGCCGACACCAACATAGGTAATGGTTAGGCTGATGAATAAGTATCATAAATACTAGTGACTTGCTTCGCTAATGTGACGACATGTCAAAACATCGAGATTTCTATGTTGTAACTAAGTTCAACATTCATTTAAGGGGCCTGCGTTGCATGCGTAGTTCATACAAACGTAATACCAAAATAATTTGTAAATCAAACATATTTTAGAGGTAGTATGTATTTATTCCGATTGGATTACAGAATATCTAGGCTTCCAAATATATATTTTGAATGGACACTGATATAAAGACGAGATATTTTATGAGGAATTTCAAATTTCTATAGAAAACTTATTTTTCTCATAACTCTTCTTAAATCAGTGTCCATTCAAAATATATATTTGGGAGCCTAAATATTCTGTAATCCAATCGTAATAAATACACACTTCTTTAAGAATATATTTGATTTTCAAATTATTTTGGTATTACGTTTGTATGAAGTACGCATGCTCCGCAGGGCCGTTAATAAACACATAAACCTTTCGGAATAAATTCTTTAGACAATTTAGATCCGCATCCGATCCGATCCGGCAGAGTGAGAAAGCTCATAACGATTTTCAAGAATCTGCGCCATAGTGCAGACTTAAATACGCTTCGGATGGTCTATTTTTCACTCTGTCAGTCAGTACTCTCATTTGGGATAACGACTTGGGGAGGTACTCCAAAAGCTTGTCTCCTTAAACTGGAAAGAGCGCAACGAGCTGTACTCAAGGTCATGACTTTTAAACATTTCCGGTATAGTACCATACAATTGTATAAAGACTGTAAAGTTATGACTGTTAGACAACTCTTTGTGCTCAATACCATCTTGCGTAGGCATGGTTCTCTGAAATACAATACTGGTCGTCTGGCAAATATGAGATCAAAATATGTCTGTCCTATGGAACGTTACAAAACTAAATTGTCTGAAAGACACTTTCGAGTATTAGGTAGTCGAATTTATAATACAGTTAACAAACTATGCAATATTTATGGCTTAAATAAATTCGAATGTAAAAAGAAAGTGAGTCAATGGCTCACAACTCTTACCTACGAGGAGACTGAAAAGTTACTTGGAAAGCTTTTCTAGGGGGTTTCTGCTTTTTCGAATGGCTCTAACATGCTATAGCGCTTATAGTATGTTGGAGTTATTTGGGAGGGCGGAAGCTTTTTGGAGGGGCTTTTTAGAAATACATGATACATCACACACACACACACGACACATATACATAAAAACATTCACACGACACATACACATGACACATACAGTCATACACTTCCATCACAAACCTCACCTAATTCACACGAGAGAGAGGCTATACATTTTTATTTATTTTTTTAATTTTTTTCTACCGTTTGTTTCTTTGTTTTATAACTTTGTTTTCTTTTTGTACTCAATCGATAGCTCTTACCCAATATGACTCCGTACTAGTTTTGTATAAATTGGGAATTTATGTATTAACAGAGAGAGCCCTGGCACCCATAACACAAGTTTAATCTTAGCTTGGGTGCCAGTGGAGCAATCAGTGATTTATGCAATTTTAAAAGAATATTGTCATAGAATTAGCTTATTGCCATAGACAAATTGTAAAATTGGAAATAAAGTTATTATTTATTAAAAAAAAAAAAAAAAAAAAGATGATGTGGAAAATTGCAATCCATGCGGTCACACACGCAGACAGCCACGAAAGACGACTTTGTTTTATTCTATATATAGATTTTTGTTTGTAGATGGCCCAAGCGAGACACTTCGTGAAGATGACCCTCCTAGTCGCAATGTGGATGTCTTTCACCATAGTATTCCTAATGTATAATGAGAAGGAACAGATCAGCAGACACTCTTCTGTAGCTCCGGGAGAAGTCAAAAGTAAGTATACGAGTAGATACTACTGCTGTCATTGAATTTTCTTGACAGAATTTCATCTTTCCTGCTAAAACGCTAAGGCCTACTTGCACCATAAATCCATGATAATTTAAAACAACATTGTGGGGGAAGTAGTGCAATTTGGGCAGTTTTGGGGACGGTCAGAAAACACCAATTTTAGTCCACGTTGAATAAGATTTTTTTTTTTTTTTTATCGGCATGATCTTACCAAGAAAAACTTTTAAAGCCGTGATGCTAATGGTCAGCCAGTCGACCAATCTAGTAGCGCCTTGTACCAGCTTTACTGCCTGGTTAATGTTTTAGCTGCCCAAGGTGTGGACAGTTTAAAGATATTAATTTCCTGCTTGACTCTACTTCGTCGTGTATTCAATACTTCCTTTTTCTCAGGTTACGCTCTACGGTCAGATAAAGAACAAATATCGGTCCTCCTAAAGATGACGGGACCCTTTGTATCAGAACAGAATGAAAAGAAGCTAAATTCTAGTGATAAGTTGTCGATGCCCAAAATGGAGGTGTGGCTCGAGGGAGACGGATTTGAAGCTTTGATAAATGATACTTATCAGGTATGAATTGATTATAAAACTATATTTTTTTCTCACTTGTTCACTTCTAATCAACGAGTTCCTTTTGATATCCCATAACTCTAAGGTTTATGCTATAAGTAAAAATAATACAAAAAGTCGTAGAACAAGTGTTCCAAAAATACATAAGTATATAGTTTCGAAGATAAACTAACACTAGACTTTCGATGTGTGTATCAAAATTTCATTAAAGTACGAGTAAATCATTTTCATTCATATTTAAGATTACAAAAATGCGACGTTGTCATACTCATTTTTTTGGTGGACAAGAATAGTCTGAATTAAATGTTGTTTTTTTTATATTTCATGTAAGGGTGTTTTTCACTTTTTCGAATTATTATGTAAGAAAAATGAAAACGAAAAAAAAAATTGATAAATAATTAATCTAAGTACGTAGTTGATTTTTTGACATGGTTTCATGAATACCGTAGAGTTATGGAATATCAAAACGAACACGTTGCATAAGGCTTGCACGTTCGCTAACACCGTGACCATCTGCCAACATCAGACCAGCGGAGTAACTGCGTAATTGCCCTGCAATAATTTCCATTTTGACAATTCAACGATATATTCATTGCGAAATTAACGTTGTCGAGCAGACGAATGCAATTTTAGCAATTTTCTTGAAAATCCTTCGGTTTCTGATTGAAAGTCATCATCTTCATGATGCTTTGCGTGGATGTAACGCATATTTTCCCTTAAATTGTTTATTTTTTTATTTTGTGTCCTTTTTTTTGCGTCACGTTTACCGCAAATAAAAGCATTTTCTTTCTTCTTTCTTTCTCTTGCCCTTATTCCAATTTATTTTGGGTCGTAAATTGAAAGTTGTGTACGGAATTGAAGTATAGCTCTATTAAAAATTGCAGCACTTCTAAAAAACTTTAAATAAGTTTGGATTTCTAATTAAAATCTCCTATTAATTCAATGTCTTTTTCTACCCCCAGACATCACGCTGGTTTCTATACCTAGATCCGGACGACGAGATAGATTTCACACAAGGCGAAACCAGGTCCAAAGTGCTGAAACTGACCCCTACAGCCACCAGACGAAACTCCCTGAGTCCGAAGTCCAACCACACTGATTATGCCGTCAAAATATCCACGACTTCCACGACAACAACTCCGTTTGCATTGAGTTACACGATGGATCCCTTGGATCTGACAACGGGGGTGATTTACGCCTCTTTACTCCTGTGTGCGCTTTATATACTTATTATATTTGAGGTAAGTCTAATAATAAATAATACCAACCTGTCACTGTCCCAGGGCAAAGACCTCTTCTCATAGAGAAGGCATGAACATTGATCCCCACGCTTGCTCAAGACGATTTCAGACTTTTATTAATTATATGTCCAGGTTTCCTAGCGATGTTTTTTCCGTTGTCGGCATTGGTGTAGAAAAAACATTGAGAGGAATGTCATGTCATGTAATGTCCAAGATAAACTGAGAAAGTACAAAACAAAAAAATGATATTGAAGCCTTTTTTTTTTGGATGGGAAATTATCAAATACCAATAAATGATGTATCTATCTATCTATCTATCTATCTAAATAACTTCTCCTGCTATGGGCGCAGCGACAGGGCGTGTCAGACTCTTACTGACTAAAATCCACCCGTGTTCCTTCAGTTGCCTGTACGTTGCCAGGGGCCTTGGTATCCCTTTCGGACTTTCCCGCAACCCCGGCAGGCATCGGTCCTATCGGACCCCTTCCGTTGTGCTGACATCTCTTTGAGGCGCGCGTTGAACACAACGCGCCGTCAACCCGGGCCTGGTCGTTATCGGACGGCGAGCTACCCATTGCTCACCGTCCGCAAGCCCGCGCCTACGGTGGCCGGGAATCGGCCTGCGATTCCCGACGCCCAGAGCGTTTCCTGCGGCGGCTAGGGGCATGAGGGCGCGAAATTTGCCTCTCCCTCACGCGTTCTGCCTCCTCCTTCGCGAGCATTACTGCTTCGCAGAAGGAGGTGATGGCCTTCCATGCCCTCTCGCTCCGTACCATGGCCTGGACCAGGGCCGGACGCAAGAGATCCCCGCCACCGGTCTTGGAAGGGACTTGTGGACGGTGAGCAATGGGTAGCTCGCCGTCTGATAAGGACGCCGCGCGCCGCGATGTTAGACGCGCGCCTCAAAGAGATTTCAGCAAGTGAAGGGGTCCGATAGGATGACCATTACGACCATTACTGCTTCGCAGAAGGAGGTGATGGCCTCCCATGCCCCCTCTAGCTCCGTACCATGGCCTGGACCAGGGCCGGACGCGAGGGATCCCCGCCACCAATCGCCTCTACGAGGACATGGCGATGCTCTGCCCATGCCGGGCAGACCTCCATCGTATGCTCAACCGTGTCCTCCGGGCGATCCACGCAGTGATGACACCCGGGCGTTTCCTCCCGCCTGATACGAAACAGGAACCTCCCGAAACAACCGTCCGGTGAGGACCTGCGTCAGGCGGAAGGTGAGGACGCCGTGGCGCCTCTCTAGCCACTCCTCAAAGAGGGGACTTATCGCCGCAATAGTGGCGTGCCCAGCACCGGGTTGCGACAATCGCACTCTCCATGACGCCATGAGATCCCGCCGGAGCTCTGTCCGCTGTGCCGCGATTTCTCGCGGAAACGGAGTTACGCCCCGGCGTTTCGACTCCTCGCGCCACTCCCAGATGTGCGCGAAGACTTTTGCCTCCAGATCCCATGGTGGTAGTCCGGCAAGGAGGCTCGCCGCCTCACCGGAGACCGTGCGGTATCCCCGGACCAGCCGGGTGGCCATGACCCTCTGGGACGCGTTCAACCGGTGGGCTGGCCGCCGCCTCAATGAACCAAACCGGTGCCCCGTAAAAGGCCATGGACCGCACGACCCCCGCGTATAGCCTCCGGCAGGAGGCGTTTGGACCCCCTAGATTGGGCAGGAGCCGCTTCAAAACAGCCCCGGCCCGCTCCAGTCTGGGAGCCAAACGTCGGAAGTGCTCCACGAAGTTCCACCGGCTGTCGAGGACGATTCCAAGGTACTTCATCGTCGACTCGATGCCGATGTGAACCCCCTCCGTTATTTGGGAACCCGACGGTGGCGCGTTCCGAGGACCATGAAAACACATGGCCTCGGACTTGTGCAGGGCCACCTCGAGTCCCAACTGCCGGATTCTGTCAACAATTGTCGCAACCCCGTGTGTCGCTAGTATGATATTGAAGCCTTTTAATGATAATGAATTAAATAAATGATTTTTCTATACGTATCGGGCCACAAATGAGCAGAAATGGGAAGGCTGTCTAGACTGAAAGGCGACTATAATAGGAAAACACAAGACGCACATAAGTACCACGTGACAAATCTGATTCAGCAATCTTCAGCCACGCGGCTACCCTTATCAGCTGAAGATTGTTGACACACATTAGCATAGCAATATTTATGATTATAATGTGTAAACGTAGCTGAGTACCCCTAGGTCATGCTTGAAGTTTCTTAAATCAAGCAAAAATCGTCAAATTTAGGATTTTTATTATTGTGTTATACGTGGCAATGGTCTTAAGCTATTCAGTCTATGACGTCAGCACAAACAAAACTTTAAAAAAATATTAAAACATAACTACAGCTTGGAAAAACAAAATATTGAAATGGGTTGCTTAAAATAAAAAAAAAACGATCAATTAAAAACATTAAAAAAATACTTTAAAAAAACTTTATATAATAATATGTACCCAATACGGCTCGCACGAGGTCGGTCGCAGTTCCATTCGAACCTAAACCGTTTCTTCGAGGTACCCCAGTTTAGTAACTGCGACCAACTGCGAGAAAAGGCCAGAAAATTAAAGAGAGGCTCAATGATTGAATAAAGTGTGCACTATCAAAAACGCAAAAAGTTTGTAGAGGTTCATTAATTTATTAATTATATAACATTTATTTTTATTTTTTATTACTAACAGTTTTAAGACCTTTGTAACTAACAATTTATGGACAAATCATAGTCTGAATTAAATTAATTTAATTTTAAAAAGTGTCAATCATTAGAAAGTAAATACATTTTTAGAGGATCAATCAAATATTTCCCCTTTTGATATCCATTCAGTCACCAGCACTTTACCTCCAGGTAATAAACCGTACGATGGCAGCAGTCCTGATATCCACCGCATCTCTAGCAGTGCTGGCCTTGGAAGGCGAGAGACCCTCACTGCCGGAGCTGATCTCCTGGTTGGATGTAGAGACTCTGCTGCTGCTGTTCAGCATGATGCTGCTCGTCGCCATCATGGCAGAGACTGGGCTGTTCGACTTCCTCGCCGTCTTTACTTTTGAGGTATGTGCTCTAGGAATAGATGGTGATTACTATCACCATTTATCAAAGAAAGAAAGTAAGAAAGAAAAAGTATCTATTGGGACAAGCACAGGAGATCTTAATTAAACTAAACACACACTCACTAAAAATAAAAATAGAAAATACAAACAAAGTAAAAATTAAAATAAAGCGGAATGTCCTGTGCGAGGCCAAAAGGCTCCTATCTCAGCATGATGCTGCGACATTTAATAATAAATGTCGCAGTGCTGGTATTCTGATAGGGCCTGCAGACCCTACCTTAGGGCTTGTAGACTTATATGATGTTTAAAGGCTGTAGGCACATAAATGTTACAGAGATACTTATCTTACGTAGTGCATTCACCATCAATGACGTAAAACCATTAGTAAGTCATTGCAATATATAAAAAACAGCTGTTCAAAGAAAAGTGCAATACCTACGTGATCAAAATATATGGAACATGTTTTTTTTTTTCTTTTTTAAATGACCAGCGTATAATTTCAACGCAGGGGCGTTCAGATTCATGTACTGAATCCATGGTAACGGTTTTCGCGTCAATATCCCTGCCACCCTATATAATAAAATCGTAGCGAAGTCAAAACTGTACAGACCAGGGGCGATGACTCCAAACAACTCGATTCCTGCCGGCTTCCCTTCAGAAATTCGGGAACACTACCACTCTATCGTCATTGAATAATCATACACCATAAAATTAAAACATTACAAAACGCCTACACAATTTTTTTTGTCTTTATGTCCCAACAACAAAACATTTTGCTCTAAAATAACTCGTAGGCGCGTCCGGCTTATTGTGAATTCAATTTCTATAGAAAATAAAGTCCACTTGACGTCACTTCGGTCACGTGACACCGCTGTTTCTTAGTAGCCGGGTAAGCCGGTCTGCGCCGAGTTACGATGTAATACGCATGCGCGTCGTGAAACGAAAATGAATGAGCTATTGTTCGGTCAGTTCGCTCAGTTGTTCGTTTGTTGTCGTTGAATTTCGTAATGCGTTCGGCTCGGAGTTCGGACATCATACATTCATCATTCGATTGACATTATGTGTGGTTGTTTTTTGATGTAATCGCATTAGAACCATATAATTTGTACAAATTAAGTAGTTAATTTGCATTTTGTTCGCTCCGTATGAATTGAATTCATTAGTTTATTATTGTAGGTATAGAATAGTGATTGAGATAGTGTTTATGTGTTTTGAGTTTAGTGAAAGAAAAGATCGTTGTAATTGGGTATTTTGGGTAAGTAGATAGTTTAATAAGTTGAAATTATTTATTTAGAGTAGTTTTGAAAAGTAATTAGTACGATCAGTAGAATTAGGATGGCGGCATTAATAGTTTTATATTGTTGCTTGACAGATTATTTACTTTGTGAGGCTGTTGCCTCACAAAGTAAATAATCTTTATGCTTTTCAAGGTTGAGCTTTGAAAATAAGAAACACATCATTAAGTTAGGCCGTGCTCGTCCAGATATGATTATAAATTACAAACGACGTGATGGTTTTTTTCAAACATTTTAATGTTTCCCTTTACGATAAATATCCATGGCTGACTGGCAGTTGTAAATTAAATAAAATGTATTGTTTTCCATGTTTACTTTTCTCAGATTCTAGTAGTTTATGGAATAAAGGGGTTTTACAGATATTAATAATCTGACGAATTGAACCAAAAAACATGTTCAGACTGAAAAACATATTCGTAGCTGTTTAGAGTTACATGAGTTTGGGACTAGTAGTATAGAATCATTTTTCGCTAATTCTCATGAAGCTCATAATAGAAAAGTAGATCGAAATAGGAATTTAATGAAACGGTTTATTGACACCGTTATTTTGTTAGGTAAACAAGAAGTAGCTATTCGCGGGCACGATGAAGGTCCAAATTCCGATAACCGCGGTAACTATATCGAAACTTTGTTATATCTGAGCAAGTATGATACAGTAATGGACTCGCATTTAGAACTATGTTCTTCAGTTCAGAACCATGTCTTTTCTGGTCTCTCTAGACGTAATTGGAAAATTTTCGCTCGATTTATTTTTTATTCGACAATCATGTCTTTTTTAAAGACTATTTGAAAAAAAAACAAGATTCCTCGGCTTTTATGTCTAAAATAATTATTGACAGTAAGAAAATATAGTTTATTATCCAGATATGAGATATTTTTTCTCTAGATCAATTATTATTACTTGAATTATAAACGAAATAAGAAGTTATGTTTGTGTAGTGATTTTTAGTTCTGCCATTTGGCGATAGATGGTGTTAAATTCAGTTAACGAAAGAATTATTTTAAAATAAATAATCAATGTTTACTTTATTCATAAGTAAGCAAAGTTAGACCGGATCCGACTCTGCTTCGGCTTCCCTCTCATAAAGACTGACACTTCGCCGCTGGTACAGACGCCAGCACATCAACCTATTATAATCTGTCAAATTTCTTTAATAGATAACTTTATCACTAAAGCATAAGGTTCAAAGTTGATTGGGAAAATTTGACAGTTTTGGGTAGGTTGACCTGCTGGCGTCTGTACATTGAATATTTTTGAAAAAAGTTATTGCTACGTTGAGAACGATTATAATGCCGAAAACAGTTAAAAAAAAATGTTTGTCTGAATGTATGTCCCTGCATCACGCAACACTACTGGATAGATTTTGTTCAATTTTGCATAGATATTCCCTTTGGGACTGGTCAGTATGTAGGCTATAATTTTATCTACTATCTTAGCGTAATATTCGAATTATAAACTTCAAAACGAGTTTATATTGACATACTTTATAAACACAATACCAAAATTTAAAAATAAAATCATATTATAACACTTTTTCTCTAACAAAATAATGCTTTAGAACATTTTTTTTTCTATAACGATTCAGGGCAAATCCAAGAAGTTAATATCACCAAGGAGTTCATCAACTTTTGTAATGGAACGTTACGGGGCAGCAGCACCGCTCTAGCGCATGCGCGGTAATGTGCTGGGTGCAGGCGCCATTCATACGTGAAGTTGTACTGAATTTCGTGGGATTTTTGTTATTCTTGATCTTTAACTTTGATCTTTTATTTTGTAAGTTCAATCCCAATGTATGAGAGTAGATAAAGTAGTGTATGAAACTGCACATAACTATGTAGGTATTAAAACACTTGTGTGATTAAAAACCTCGCCAACCGAGCCGTACTCATTATGCAACAGTTTCATAAACTACTATTATTTCTTTATTTTTTCTTGAATGAGATAATCTCTAATAGCTAGTCGCATTTTCATCGGCGGAGGAACAGGTGCCTTAGGATGGTGTGATTACGAGGATTAGGTATTCAAACAGAAATAAAATTGATGTTAATCAATTAAAACTCGTCCAATCGATTTCCTGTAATGAGTTTTTAATTCGGTGTGCATACTCGTATATAACATTGACGTCTTAGGACCTGGATATACAGTCAAATTAGTGACTTTATGGTTAAAAATTATGATTTAAATTGATTGCGTTTCATTAATCCATCTTGTATTTATCAGTTATTGAAATGCCGGCAATGTTAAGAGTCGCATGTAATAGACGAGTCTTACCGCCTACGAATCGAGACTCTCGCCAACTACTGAAATCCTATTGGAAAAAAACAGAACAACGGATTCCACACTTAGACAAGGTGGCAGGGACATTGACTCGAAAACTGATACCATGGATTCAGTACATGATTCTGAACACCCCCGCGTTGAGATTATTCGTCAGTTATTAAAAAAGAAAACTGCTGTTCCATATATTTTGGTCGTGTAGGTATTGCACTTTACTATGAACAGCTGTTTTTTTTAAATTTCATTGACTTACTAATGATTTTACGTCATTGATGGTGAATGCACTACGTAAGATAAGTATATCTGTAACATTTATGTGCCTTTAAACATCATATAGGTCTACAAGCCCTAAGGTAGCCTAAGGTAGAGTCTGCAGGCCCTATCAGAATACCAGCGCTGCGACATTTATTATTAAATGTCGCAGCATCATGCTGAGATAGGAGTCTTTTGGCCTCGCACAGGACTTTCCGCTTCATTTTAATTTCGATGAAAAAAAAATCTGCTGTTTTATAGAAAAGTTCAATACCTACGCGGTCAAAATGTATGGACCAGCAGATATTTTTTTATACCGAAGAAAAATTTCAACGCCCCCGGGGGTTCAGAATAATGTACTCAATCCATGGTATCAGTTTTCGAGTCGATGTCCCTGCCATCCTGTATATTACTAGCCGCGACTTTGCCCGCGTGAAATTTCGCCCCCCACCCCACCGCATCGCATCGCATCGCCCGACCACGCTACTTCGTTTTCGCTACTCTGTTTTCTTTTTGCTCGGCTCCTAAGAGTCGTAGCGTGATGTTAAATAGCCTATAATCTTCCTCAAAAATTGGGCTATCAAAATGCAAAAATATTTTTTCCGACTAGTAGTTCCAAAGATTAGCGCGCGACAAACAAACAAAAAACAATCTCCTCAGCTTATATCTCCTCATTATATAGCAATCTCCTCAGCGTATAGTATATTATGGGATATTCAAAAGCCCATTTCAGACACTAATCTCGATGGTCCTCATATGGCCTGACCAAGATTATGTCTGGACTTTAAAAGAGACTGCGACCTCTGAGTTTGTTTCGGCCTTTCTTCTCAGAGTAGTCAGATAAAAACGGGAAACGCCGAACTCATCTAGCAAATTCTTTTCTTTTTTTAACGTGACGTGTATTAATGATTCCAATATCCTATTTACAGAATAAACAATTTCATTTCATTTCATATAAATACAACGATTGGATACATAGAATGGTCTATTCGACTCAAACTATGGCAACAGGTGGATCCTTTATTACAATGGCTTGTACATTATCAGGCACATCTCTATTACCGCCGCCTACGCACGTGGTGCCACACGTGGATACAAGTTACATTCATTCAAGTTTTATTGCACTGTTGTCAATATATTGCTATTATTTATTAGCTTATTCAGTGACTAATGAGAAAACTAAACACATGTAAACGAGGCGTGTTTAAGAACATTTTTTTTTTCAAGGGTAGGTATGTTTTAGGTAATATACCCGAATCGCTTTACCGTGGCAATAGCGGTCATTGACCCACCAAAACTTTCTAGCATTCTTTATTTCAAAAACTGAAATAAAGTCCGTTAACGTCCTATCTATCGTGATCTTCAACATGTTCCAATTACGAAAAACCAAAGCAAACCATACATAGTTTATTTTTTGGGTTTCTACGGAGAGATATTAGGACTGCTTTTGCCACGCTAAAGCGATTCGAGTACAGTTAGTTTTCCTTCAGAAAATGTAGTAAAAAATGCCATGAAAATCTTAATATGCAGTTGGATGCTACCTATGACCTAAGTAATTTAAAAATGACTGACGGAATTTCGCATACTATGCAGTCAGTTTAAGAGGGAATAGGGTCTGCGAGGAATTTGAAAAATAGGTATTTGAAGAAATTATTGCCATGGTGTTTCCTCAAGTCTGCCCCTGTAGAGTATCTTAGGGACAGCTGCAGTTCAGACAACTTATATCACAAAAAAAATTAACGCGATCGATATTTCGTATTCCCCTTTTATCTCCTTGAAAACTGAACCGATTCAATTATTTTTTTCATTAAAATTTTAAGAAAGAGTATGTCTAGGTTCCTATCATTTTCTTTTATGTTACAAACTTTTCGAATTTGTGTGGTAGTCCTCTAATCACAGCGGTAAAAATGGGGCATTTTTATAATTTTAGGATGGTCATAGTTGCTCAAAAAAAGGAAATAACAGGGACGTATCTACAGCAGACTTTAGAGAAAGATTTTATGAAAATAAAAGATTGCTCTAGAAGCATTATTCAGTAAGAAAAAAGGGGAATACATTTGTATGGAGAATCAAACTCAAACTCAATTCAAACTCAAAGCATTTATTTCAAATAAACCAATTACAGGCACTTTTGAATTGTCAAGGGGTCGGTCAGTCAGAAATATGAATCTAGTCGCCCATTCCAAAGCGTAGTAGGTACCTATGGAGAAGAACGGGCAAGAAACTCTACGGACACTCTTTTAAAGCAAAATATGGTTACATCATTCAAGTTGAAGTTATACATGTGAGAACGATGCAAAACATTAAAAGCGTCCGTTAGAAATAAAAATAAAAACTAATTCAAACATTAAATTAAATTAAAATCGCTGTGGCAGCTAAGAGATGACCAGTCCCTACTGACGGCGCCCGTTCACGAACATGACGTATGGATTAGCACCATTCAGCTCAACCATTTTGAAGGGAGCTAAATGATCCAACACACGCGCCACCGTCAGCGAGACATTAGAGTGAGCATGACATACTCTCAGCCGCCAGGGCACAGGCCCTGTTCCCTCTTAAGGACCTCAATTTATCAACGTCTCTCCCTTATCACAAGTAATTGGGGTCGGCACAGGCGCAGCTTGTATTGTTCTCCCATACATTTGCAATATTTCTGGCTAAATGTTATTATTATCATCTTTCGCACAATCAAGTCGCACACGACGAAAATAATTAGAAGAGAGCTTGAATATTTTTAACATGAATAAATGTTAATTATCAAAGTCAATACGATTAAAAAAGACACCGGTTTTCTATGGCACGTCAAACTTTAGAACACAATGTCAATATTATATTTGCAACATCTATCTCGCGTCGTCCGTGCACGTGTGTCCATTTAAATGTTGAAGTAATGATCATTAACACGGAGATAAGATAATACTTAGTTGAGTGACGCAGACGTACAGATGTTGCAGAAATGTATGGTATGTCCCAACAGTATCTAAAGAGAATTTCATTTTTCATTTATTTGCATACCATAATATGAATTAAGTTGTTACAAATAGACTTAAAACTAAGATACAGTTATGGACCCTGTAAGAGCACAGCAACATAAGTATGGATAAATAATTAAAATAAAATAAGTAATAGCACTTAGAACATGAATAATTCTTAATTAAATTAAATGTATTTAGATTATAATAATTATACAATAGAATGTAAACAAATGGAACAGAAAATGTACCGCTGGATCGAAACGTACTCAATTTGTAGTGCCACTTACAAATTGAGTGTTTTGATTTGATTAATTGAATACTTAAACCTGAAATTCTAATTTTAAATCACCTTGAAGATCTTTTTCATTTTAGAGAGTGGTAATGGTGAGATATAAAGTTGAAACCTTCTAAATACCGATAATCTGTTACGAATTACCTTTAGTGAGGGATTTAACCTGGACAGGGTTTGTTTACACTATCTTCAGATTCTTTTAGTACAGACTATAGTAGTGGGGCCCCTTGTGAAAGAGCTCATACGGAGATGTAAGAAAAACTAGAACTGAGTTGATAAAAACATTTAATTCGTAAACCGATGTAAGTTACAAATATGACAGAACATCACGCCTTCATCAAAGGGTTCCAGGAGCCGTATTATGACGTAATAATGCCACCGTTATTCCAGTGTGAGTGAGAGACGGAGCTAAACAAGGCCTCTAGCACCATCCTTTTCTTGCAGTGGAATAATGATGGCATTAATACTTCATAATAAGGCCCCAGAAGTGTATAGTATAGCCCACATACCATTTAATCTGTGACAGACCAGGCGCAAACCGCATTTTAGGTATGAAGCTACAAGTACGCGGTGGGCTCGACTTGTCGGGCGTAACTTTCGGCGAACAATTCTGTGGGCGTTGATAGAAAGAGGTGAATATAACTGTAGGTAATTAGCGCTGTTCAATATGAATTGCACTTTATTGTGTCGTAGCAAGAGTCGCTATTTATTTAAATGATTTCGAGGAGTTAATCTTCCGTACTTATACTGTTATGTACGTTGAGCACGTGACAAAAAAAAATGCCCTGAAAACGGGCATGTTCTATGTCTATGTTATAGGGTTTGGTTTCCGCACTTACTCCTTCAGGTGGACAAATTGTGCGTAGGCTATGGCGGTCGTCGCACGGGCATTTTTACCAATATGTTCAGTTTATGCCCATCATCTTCAACAACCTATAACTGTCCACTGCTGGACACAGGCGTCTCCAATCCCACGTCATACAACTTGATCACTTTCTGCCCATTTCTGCCATATTAAAATTGATAGAGATGAAATCTTATCTATTTCAGGTGACAAAAGGCAAGATCTGGCCTCTGATATCACTCCTGAGCGCTATCACGGCCATCATATCAACGTTCTTGGACAACGTGACGACAGTTCTGCTAATGACTCCGGTTACTATCAGGTAAACATTTACTTGTCTTACTTTGAGAGATAGTAAGAAAACACATTTTATTACGACGATGTAATGCGCAAAGAATCCTAGTTGCTACTAATATTATCGAGTAAAAGAGCATTACCTTTCCTCTCAACTGTGATTATTTATATACCTATAGTATGTATGTTTATATATTTAAGCTCTATGTATTTATTTAAGTATATATTAATTTATTACGTTATACGTGTAGGTTTATTTCAATATTTTAGTTTAAGACTTCGCATATTTATATTTTTCTCTTCTTGTTCTCACACACTATTGTCTACATTTCTTTCTCATTTCTCCTATCGCAGGTCTGCTGGAAGAAATTTCTTAAGAAATAAGCAGTACCTTTGTACTCATAATTATGATTATGTCTTATCTGTATCTATTTTTCTGTGTGTACATAAATAATAAAATAAATAAATAAATAAACGCGAATGTTTGTGAGGAAATGAGGATGATGGATGTTTGTCACTCTTTCACGCAAAAACTACAGAACGGATCTGGATTAAATTTAGCATACAGGTAGTCTATAACCGGGATTAATACATAGGATACTTTTTATCCCGATATTTCCACAGAATCGAGAGTTATGCGGGTAAACCGCTGAGCGCATGTGTTAAAAATAAAACAAAACAGTTTTTCACTTGGAATTGGTCATGTTATGATAAAAATTACTACTTTGCATGGTTTTTACAACTTGAGAAAACATCGAGATTTATTTTTTTAATATAAGAAAGAAAGAAAGAATAACGTTTATTTCAGTTCAGGAAACAAAACATACAAATAAGAAAATAAAAAAGTGAAAATAATGTTTTGACAAAAATAATGTCTCAAGGCTGCGCCAAAAAGGTTAATTTCAGCATTAATGCCAGACAGATGCTGTCTGACGCTGGTTTTCTAATGAACCTCTAGGAACTAAAATATAACATCACGCCTGTTATTCCCCGAGGGGTTAGCCAGGTTAACTCACATTACGCCAGATATATTTATGTCCCATGTAGGGGTGTATATCTAAGTTGAATTCAAAATATACACATACACCTTCCGGAATTAATTCACTTAATGATGGTAAGAACCGCATCAAAGTCCGTTGCGTAGTTTAGAAGATCAACGTAGTCACAATGATAGACCCGAAAAGCGATTTTAATTTATAGTATGTATCTAGGATAAATTGGTCATTCAGTAAGGTGAGCATTCAGCGAGGCTGTCCAGGGTGCGTTGGTATTTTAAGCTTTAAATATGGCCATTTCCGTGCCTGTCTTACTACATATGTAACTTACTAGGTTCCGTCAGAGGTTTCGCCCGCGTGATATCTTTATAAATTACAACCTATGTTACTCAGTGATAACATAGCATTCTAGTGATGAAATATTTTTTTTTATCGGTCCAGTAGTTTTTGAGTTTATTAATTCCAAACAAAAATTCAAATATTTTCTCTTTATAATATCTATATAGTAGATGAACGACCGTGTAGTTCCTAAGCCACTTTTGAGAACAATTCCCAGTAAATTGAAACATCCCTAAAGTAGAAATGATGTAACTGCCACATAGACAATTAATATACCTTAGACCTTAAGCCCCAGTACACGTTGGGCGAGCCAACGCAAAATACACGCAAATCAAACGGCAAATCACGCAAAAAGGTCCTGTATACGTTGGCCGAGCTCCGTACCCGACCGCAGGCGGCAACTGCAGGCGACGTGTCGCGGCGTCATGTCGCTGCAGTCATGATTCCGAACCCGACCGTAGCCCGTATTCCAGTCTGTAGATAGAATATAGAAAAACGTGTTATCGCTCGAGCGTTGGCGGCACTACTGGTCTGCGGTCGAGCTACACGTGTCGCCTGTCACTCGCCCGTAGCTGCCAACGACGTGTCACTAGCTACGGAGAGTCGTGAGTCGTGTCGCGGCGACACGTCGCCTGTAGTTGCCTCCTGCGGTCGGGTACCTTTAGACATGCTGTAAAAAAAATATTATTGTCGGTCAAGTTCGAGTCCACACCGTAGATATGTTTTGTCTGCCGTGAAAACTTTTCACTGTCGGTCACAGCTTTAACCAAACCTCACCTAGCGAGCAGAGTTCCCTAAAACTATCTTCGTCGTTGCTCTCTTCGCAAATATGCCTCCGTCCCACCAAGACAAGTACTCCTTACTCGACGTAGGTCTGCTCGAGTATGCCAAGTCGAGCGTTACAGGACCACATTTGCTACCCACCAATATTTCATCCTAAGTTCTAGACTATACAACAAGCTTAAAAAAAAATTAACAATAAATAATCTTAATAATTTAGAATTGAAAAGAAAATTGTTGGATTTTCTCTTAAATCTAAACTATTCCGATACAGAGGAACTCATTTATTCTACAAATTAACGACTAAAATACAAAAAATGTTCACTTCACTTCCACGACAGATTGTTTTTTACTAAGTATACCACACTCAAACACACACACACAAACACACACACTATTAACCATTAAACTCACCCAATAAAATGTTAACATCAGAATTATTATGCAATTATAAATATTTTGTAAAAAGGTGTCAATCCCACTAAAGAACACTGTCCTTCAAGATACAGGATCTTCCTAGTTTGAAGGGCAGGGGTCTTACTCTTTTGTAATAGCCATACCCGTCCCATTTAAACAGCACTGATGTTTACCTAGGCTAAGTTTTTGTAAATAAATGACTACTTACTGCTAACCCTTTGCCAGCTACTATCACGGCAAGCTTGCTCCATCCCAGCTCTCGCGATATAACGCTAAGATAGGCAAATGAAATCCTGCCTCCAAGTTGGTACAAATATAGCCTATCTTTTGCATGCTCAACTATTACTCTACCTTCAAAAGTCTTATAGTTATTAGCGATAGAAATCTTACAACAATTTCACGGTCAGAAATATTGAACTTACCGAGAGAAAAGACATTTTCACGTCAAATATTATTTTTCCGTGAGCAGATCAACGTTTTCTAGTTTGATTGAGCACGTTTTGAATAAATAAGGTTTTGGATTCTATAGTGATTATCTAATGTTGTCTCTGATAACCAGGTTATGTGAGGTAATGGACCTGGACCCCATACCAGTGCTGATGTCCATGGTGCTGTTCAGCAACATAGGGGGCACTGTGACCCCCGTTGGTGACCCCCCCAATGTCATCATAGCCTCAAACAAGGCTGTCGTGCAATCTGTAAGTACCTATAAGGGTCAGTTCTCACGGACACCTGACACGAAGCGACGCTGCGCGCACTTTTTAAGATAGTGATACAAAACATTATTCGCTACTCCAAAAGATCCTACACATTTATTGTGATAATTCGAAAATGCTTCGCGGGGTCGCCCTGCGCCTCGAAATGCCTCGCGGCGTAGCACGACGCATCACGAAGCAGCGATGCTTCGCCGATAGGAGAGGCGTGGGGCTGCCAGCGACTTCACGATGCGCCTCGCGAAGTCGCGCTACGTCTCGCGGCGCCGCGCTGCGCAGCGCGAAACCACTGGCCTCTTCAAGAATCCTCGCGTCGCGTCACGTCTCGGTGTGAACTGACCCTTAGGTTATAAAGATAAGGCTATACATATAGTAATTTTGCCAAGGCTCCGTAGGCAGTATAACGAAGTATCGAAACGTAATGAAATAAATTGGATATTATATGCAAAATGTCAAAGTTTAAAAAAGCTTTTAATGTCCAAGCCATAAGTACTGTTATGTTTGTCTGTAATATTTTATTTGTATTATTATTTTGTTGTATAATTTGTTTCGTTGTTCATTTTGTTTCCTTTTTATGGTTTCGTGTTGTATGTTTTGATTTATTTTATTATTTTCGCTTTGTCAAACTTACTGTATCAACTCAAAAACTACCCAAGTAAAGTTAATACAATTTATATGGGACCACCGCCCAAGCTTCCTCTATCAAAAGAAAATATATTTTTCAAAGTCGGTCCACAATTGACGAAAGTATCGATGTACAAACATTAAAAAAAACACAGACGAACATTTAAAAAAAACACAGATAGAACCACCTCCTTTTTGGAAATGGGTTAAAAACAACATTACCTGAAAATTATTTATTTATTCATTTAAGGATTACCAATGAGATACATTACAATTATATTTTTATAATAATAAAAACTTGTACAATATATATTATCCTGTAATGCACATTCAATTACAAGTTTAAGCTACAGCTTACAAGCACAGGAGTGAAGGCGTCATTAAGTTCTACCATTATATAAAGTATCATGATGGGAAGTGAATGGTCATCTTTCTCCTGACTGCTGTCTTCTGCTTTTTTAATATATTTCACCGCTAATTACCTTACCTTTATACTATTTCCTCTCTTCTCCAGGGTATAAACTTCACGAACTTCACCCTGCATATGACGTTCGGTATCCTACTGGTGTGTGTCCAGACGTACTTCCAGTTCAGGTACATCTACAGGGATACCGACAAACTGAGGCTCAACGTACCCAGGGATATACAAGGTAATTATAATAATATATGGGTGCCTGTAACTGACCTTCTTCAGGACAAAGACCTCTTCTCTTATATGAGTGGAACGAGCACGATTTACTTAGTAAGCAAGCATAGTGAGTGACTCAGTATGCTTGCTTACTATACTCCATAGGTTTAGGTAGTTAAATAAAGGTAAACAAATCGGAAAAAGGATTTTTATAGATGACACTTTCTTGATAAACCAAACTAAATTTATTTTAGATTTTTACAATAGTTTCCTCTTTTATGAATGTATGTTAAACTTTATTATATTCATAAATTACTCTTCGTAGATGTTCGAACTGCTTGGGCACAATTTTTTAGTTTATATATAGGTTTACAACAAAATAATATAATATTTTGTAATCTGTCTATTGTAAAGAGCCCGAACTATAAACGTCAACGAATTATAACGTTGCTAAATTGAAGAGTACAACTGTGACATATCATGACAACTGAAGTGACACGTATTACGTTTAGTCGGTTTCTGGACAGCTGTCTCGTCACATGGTTTTCTTTGTTTACCTTTATTTAACTATCTATAGAGTAGAAGTAAATCGTCTCATCATCATGGTACTTGTTGAAAGACACACTGTCCTCCCATACCTAATAACACTGTTATTTGAAAATATTGTAAAAGCCCATTATTTTTAAAAGAGTAACCGTGGAGTTTCTTGCCGGCTCTTCTCCATAGGAAACAACGAATTGGAACCGTGCACCTAGCTTCTGACGTTTCATAAGTGCCCAATTGCCCATGTAGGTTTATGTGAAATAAAATATTTTGAATTTTAAATCAGCTTTTCATCATTTTCCCAACTATATTGGGGTCGAATTCCAGTCGTAACCGGATACTGCTAAATACCAGTATTTTGTATGGAGTGACTTACTATCTGACCTCCACAACTCAGTTACTGGATAACAGATACCCCTTGGTGACTATCGGGATTCTGACTATCCGTAAAGGTTAATTAATTAATTAATTTTCAGTAACTTAATTTTTCTCATAAATCGAAGGGCAAGTTGCCATACCACGCTTGTCTGATGAATTAGTAATGTAGTTACTTCAAATCCTTTTGATATCCCTAACTCTTCTTTTCTCTCCTTCAGATCTTCGACATCAGATTTCAATATGGCGCCGAGCCGCTGACTCTCTCCCCCACCTGAGCAGAGATGAGCAGGTGGTCAGAGACCGACTGGAGAGGAAGGTCAAAAAGCTGTCGGTCAAGCTCGAAGCGTTGGTTAAGGAGACGAAGATCAGAGCCTGCCGGAAAGACTGCTTCGAAACTATGCTGGCTGATATGAAGGATAAGGTAAACATACTGAGACTTGAGTTATGGACGTTTCATTTCACGAACGCGCGTCAATAATTCCAAATCATACCTTATTACAATGACATAAAGAGTCACATGACCCGCGCATGCGCACGTGTATTGTATTATCTATACTAATTAATGTCCTACCACTACGTCTGTACACCCCAAACGGATACTGTAGTTAGCGGTGTTTAGAAAATCCACATTTCGCCAAAATTCAATACTTTTATCCTGCTTTTATGTTTTTATGAAGTAGTATTTGTAAAAAACAACATGGTTTTATATAAATCTGTTGAAAGTCAACGGCGTTCAAAAAAGTTACACCCGTTAAAAGAAAGAATAATATTTATTTGGACACAGTTCGTGAAACACATAGTATCAAAATAAAAAGTGAAAATAATTATACATCAATAATAGTGTGTGCCACACGGCTGCGCCAAAAAGGTTTATTTCAGCATTAATGCCCGACAAATGCTGTCTGATGCTGGTTTTCTAATGAACCCTTATGGACAAGTGACGGGGAGTACCAACAGTTTCAACATACCTAATACATAATTTTTATACCTCTAAATAAATAAATAAACTACATAAGGTCTATTTAAATAATTGTTTCCAATTGATGTTATTTCCACTTAAACAAACATCATCCGTTAAGCACTAAAACCAAATTTCTGTACAATGTATATATGCAATGGCTCCAAAGCTTTATAAGAAATTACCTGATGAAATTGTATCAAGCAGAAACATGAATGAGTTTAAACGTAAGCTTTTTAAATTATTGAATGACAGGGCGTATTATTCTGTTTATATATATTTAATGACAAATTAAAATAATATTTATAACTATCTGAATAATTCAAATATCGCTCCCCTTTTTTTTTTTTTTTTTGGGTGGGAAATTATCAAATAACTTCTCCCGCGCTGGGTGGAGCGGGAGGGCGTGTCAGACTCTTACTGACTAAAACTCACCCGTGTTCCTTCCGTTGCCTGTACGTTGCCAGGGGCCACGGTATCCCTTTCGGACTTTCCCGCAACCCCGGCAGGCATCGGTCCTATCGGACCCCTTCACTTGCTGACATCTCTTTGAGGCGCGCGTGGAACACAACGCGCCGTCGACCCGGGCCTGGTCCTTATCGGACGGCGAGCTACCCATTGCTCACCGTCCGCAAGCCCGCGCCTACGGTGGCCGGGAATCGGCCTGTGATTCCCGACGCCCAGGGCGTCTCCTGCCAGCATTACTGCTTCGCAGAAGGAGGTGACGGCCTCCCATGCCCTCTCGCTCCGTACCATGGCCTGGACTAGGGCCGGACGCGAGAGATCCCCGCCGCCGATCGCCTCCACGAGGACACGGCGATGCTCTGCCCAAGCCGGACAGACCTCCACCGTATGCTCAACCGTGTCCTCCGGGCGATCCACGCAGTGATGACACCCGGGCGTTTCCTCCCGCCTGATACGAAACAGGAACCTCCCGAAACAACCATGTCCGGTGAGGACCTGCGTCAGGCGGAAGGTGAGGACGCCGTGGCGCCTCTCTAGCCACTCCTCAAAGAGGGGACTTATCGCCGCAATAGTGGCGTGCCCAGCACTGGGTTGCAACAATCGCACTCTCCATGACGCCATGAGATCTCGCCGGAGCTCTGTCCGCTGTGCCGCGATTTCTCGCGGCAGCGGAGTTACGCCCCGGCGTTTCGCCTCCTCGCGCCACTCCCAAATGTGCGCGAGGACTTTTGCCTCCAGATCCCATGGCGGTAATCCGGCAAGGAGGCTCGCCGCCTCACCGGAGACCGTGCGGTATACCCGGACCAGCCGGGTGGCCATGACCCTCTGGGACGCGTTCAACCGGCGGGCCGGCCGCCGCCTCAATGAACGCGCCCAAACCGGTGCCCCGTAAAGGGCCATGGACCGCACGACCCCCGCGTATAGCCTCCGGCAGGAGGCGTTTGGACCCCCTAGATTGGGCAGGAGCCGCGTCAGAGCAGCCCCGGCCCGCTCCAGTCTGGGAGCCAAACGTCGGAAGTGCTCCACGAAGTTCCACCGGCTGTCGAGGACGAGTCCAAGGTACTTCATCATCGACTCGATGCCGATGTGAACTCCTCCTACCGTTATTTGGGACCCCAACGGTGGCGCGTTCCGAAGACCATGAAAACACATGGCCTCGGCCTTGTGCAGGGCCACCTCGAGTCCCAATTGCCGGATTCTGTCTACGATTGTCGCAACCCCGTGTGTCACTAGTTCGGCCGCCGCCTGGTGCGACCTCCCCTGCGCCAGGACCAACGTGTCGTCAGCGTAGCAAACGACGCTGACGCCGCTAGGGAGGTCAGCGCGCAGCACCCAGTCGTATCCGATGTCCCACAGATGCGGCCCCAGGACCGATCCCTGTGGGACCGCACGACATCTCTCGCCTGTTCCATTCTCCCTGGTGACCGGGGTAGATGACGGCCCTGTCCGTCAAATAGGCCTCGACCACACGACAAAAGTAGGTCGGCATCCGGTGATACCGGAGTGCCTCCCTGATGCAACTCCAGGGCAGGCATTGAAGGCATTGGCGATGTCGGTCGATGAATATCGCTCCCCTAAGATAAAGATATTCTATATTGACATTTATTATTGTATACGAAATTGTGACTAAACTAAACAAATGGTAGTACCATTTGTTTATGTGCCGTCTTAATTTATTGACATATTATTAGATTATTAACTATTAGTGTTTGGCATGAAATTGTGACATCTGTTGACTTTATTTTATATTTTTTGTTTATATTTTGTAACTGTGACATTGGATTACCTAAGTTATTTTGTATGCCTTCTGGCGGGACATAGTATGGACGAAATTTTTTTTTTTTGGTATAACATCTGTATAATTTTACCCTATGTGCACAAAATTAATAAATGAATTTGAATTTGCTTTTACAGTACAAGATTCGAGACAAGGTGTTGCTGATCAAGTGTACTGTAGCAATTACATTCGTGGTTGTCGTGTTCTTTCTGCACTCCATACCTGAGTTCAGTAAGTGATTTATTAAGGCATTAATAATAAACAGACAGATTATTACAGAGCTTGATAGAAGTGTTCTTCTGAATGTGCCGGCTACACTTTTAATGAAAATGTTGTAATCAAGAATTTACATAGGTGACTAGCACAATGAAAGTCGGCTACGAATCGGCAACGCAATTAATCTGAAGAGAAAATTGGAGTAGTAGCAAATGGTGGATTGAAGATAACATCCATCTGGATGCGAGAAGCACAGGACCTGTTAATATGGCGACGGTTGGGGCACGGGGAGGCCTATGGCAACAGTGGACGTTTTTAAGCTAAAATAAATGATAAAGACGTCTACATAGTAAACCCGATTATTTTACTGGTTTTTTACCTTTGTTAAACAAGTCCTTGACCAAAGAAACCATGGATGGATTGTGTGAAAGTCGATATGGCTAGAAAGGGGGTTAACACTAACATGACAACTAATACAGAAGTTGAAAGGAAAAGACATGTTGCACAAACTCCAAATAAATTGGGATAGGGGCAACAGAATGATGAATAGTAATTATGTTAAATAAGTCCTTGGAAATCTTTCGATATCGACTCGCAGTTCAAACTAACCTATGTATCCTCCCCCAGACCGCGTGTCCCTGGGCTGGACGGCCCTGCTGGGCGCGCTGCTGCTGCTGACGCTGGCAGACCGCGAGGACCTGGAGCCGGTGCTGCACAGGATCGAGTGGTCCACGCTGCTCTTCTTCGCAGCGCTCTTCGTGCTTATGGAGGTAAACATGCATTCAGAGATGAAAATCCCTGTTTTTTAACCGACTTCCAAAAAGGCGGGGGTTTTATGTTCGTCTAATTGTGGATTTAGTAGAGAAAGCTTGCGCGGTGGTCCCATATAAATTGTATTTACTTTGCTTGGGTAGTTTTTGAGTTAGCTTCAATAATACCACTTCAGAAATTAAAGTAATTTTCACTTTGTAGTGTGTTTTTTTAAGTCATTTTATTTTTTTGTAATTCCTTTGAGTAAGTATGACTATTTCACACAACTATTCCGTCAGAAAAAGAGTCAATAGCTTTGTCGCTGCAGTTACCAATTTGATAGCCTATTGTTGTTGTTATGGCAATTTTGTTAGTCAGTTACTTTTCGTGAACGGGCGCCGTCAGTAGGGACTGGTCATCTCTTATCTGCCACGGCTTATTTTTAATTTATTTTAATTTTTTAATTGTTTTTATCTTTTTATTACGGACGTTTTTTAAGTGCACGTCTTTCTACATTGTTCTCACATGTATAATTTCAACATGAATGATGTAACCAATATTTTGTATTATGATTTAAAAGAGTGTCCGTGGAGTTTCTTGCTCGTTCTTCTCCATAGGAACCTACGCTTTGGAATGGGCAACTAGCTTCATATTTCTGACTGACTGACCCCTTGACAATTCAAAAGTGCCTGTAAATGGTTTAATTGAAATAAATGCTTTGGGTTTGAGTTTGATATTTCACATCGAAAACGTTTAAAAACAGTTTTATTGTGCTTGTAATTGGAACTCCTTATCGGAGTCTGTCGAAATCACTCTTTTGCTATCGAGTTGTCTCATACAAAATGACTTCTAATTTGAGTCGAAGTTTCGAGCCAGTTTTTGCATTTCGAGTTTTATTCCAATTACCTACGTACTTATTCTTAACACAATATTACACTTTTGTATGAACTTTCGTCTAAGAGTTGTACATGCATTATTAAAGAGATGTATTTTTTTTTAATGATTTGTCTTACAAGATACATTGTCAAGAAAAGGGCTAAGACCATCTTAGACCCGGCTCTAAAGCCAGTCCTTGTATTTAGAACTTTAATGTAGTGAGAATAATGTTCAAAATACAAAAAATGGCTCGAAGGCGCTTTTTAATGAGACGGATGGATTTAGAAAAAAAATAATCAGTAAAATATTTGCTATTTTCATTCCAGGCTCTATCCAAATTGGGTCTGATTGAATTCATCGGAGGACTCACGGAAGGAATAATTTTGAAGGTGGATGAAAGTGCGCGATTGGCTGTAGCTATTCTACTGATGCTATGGGTATGTATAAGAAATAGTTGCGTTTTTAATATGCTATCGAATGCATGTTTTTTTTTTCTGATAATGTATTGATTTGCAAGGTTCAGCTAATAATCCTTTCATAAATATGGCAGTCATTCAAGGTGATTATTTTTAGCCTTTAGACTTGAATCTGAACCTAAAATAGTACTAGCATATTATTATGTGGCGGCATCTACATCGCCCCGTGCGAACTACGCATCGCACTGACGTCACGCAAAATCCTGCATCGCGCAAGCGAAGTTTACCGCGCGACCAGCATATATACAACGTCCCGACATTAATCGTAGGGCAGTTGCCCACCAGACACAACACCCGAAGGATCTTCCCTTTTCTATGGAGAATAAGTGGACTTTATATTTTGTTCCTCATGCCTCTATACATATTTTGATTCAAAAGAGTGCCCAGAGAGTTCCTTCCTCGTTCTTCTACACAGGAACCTTCTAGGTACGCTTAAAGCCGGTTGCAGACCAAGCGCTAAGCTACATAAGTTTAACTTAGCTGGTATAGCTGAGGTAATTTTTTATACTTGTGGTCATAGTTTGCGGTTTGCACACAAGTTTGAAAAATTACATTAGCTATGCGAGCTAAACTAAACTTACTTAGCTTACCTCTTTTCTTATTTTTTTTTTTTTTTTGGTTGGTTTCCCATCTAACTTATCAAATAAGTTCTCCCGCTCTGGGTGGAGCGGGAGGGCGTGTCAGACTCTTACTGACTAAAACCCACCCGTGTTCCTTCAGTTGCCTGTACCATACGTTGCCTGCCAACCCCGGCAGGCATCGGTCCTATCAGACCCCTTCAGTTGCTGACATCTCTTTGAGGCGCGCGTGGAACACAACGCGCCGTCGACCCGGGCCTGGTCCTTATCGGACGGCGAGCTACCCATTGCTCACCGTCCGCAAGCCCGCGCCTACGGTGGCCGGGAATCGGCCTGCGATTCCCGACGCCCAGGGCGTCTCCTGCGGCGGCTAGGGGCGTGAGGGCGCGAAGTTTGCCTCGCCCTCACGCGTTCGGCCTCCTCCTTCGCGAGCATTACTGCTTCGCAGAAGAAGGTGACGGCCTCCCATGTAGCTTACCTCTTGGTCTGCAACGACTTTAGAATGGACAACTAACTACAGTACAACTATTTTCTTAATGTCCCTCGGCAAACTTCGTGTCATCAGTTGTTATTCTTGGTGCAGACCAGACACGATAGAAATCCGACGACTCACGAAACACTTAGTTTGCCGAGGGACATTAAGAAAACAGTTGTACTGTACATCTTTCTGACCGGCTTCTTGGCAATTCAACAGTGCCTGTGAATGGTTTATTTGAAAAAGAAATGCATAATTATGTTTTAATTCGTCAAAATATATTTAATCGCGATGTCAAAAGATCATTTTGATTAATTTATCTGTTCAAATTAATTATTAATTAAGGACAGATTTTCATAATTTTCTTCAAAATAAAAAGTAAGTTCGTTAAAACAATTTGTAATCCTTGAAAATGACAACGTTTTCCAAATCCTCAGGTATCAGGAGTAACATCAGCGTTCGTGGACAACATTCCGCTGACGACCATGATGGTGCGCGTGGTGACGTCACTGGGCAACAACCCCACGCTGGGTCTGCCCATGGCGCCGCTCATCTGGGCGCTGTCCTTCGGAGCTTGTCTGGGAGGTCAGTCAACTCAGCCTATCTCAGTTCACTGCTGGATATAGGCCTCTCCCAGGCAGCGCCAGAACTCCCTGTCCTCCGCCTTCCGCATCCAGTCTGTCCCAGCCATCTTATTAAGGTCCTCGGTCCATCTAGCTTGGGGGGCGTCCGAAACTACGGTCTCTGTAGGACTCGTCTGCTCGACCGGCCATCGGTCCTTCGACAAACATGGCCAGCCCACAGCCAGTTCAGCTTACTTAGTCTGCAAGCTATGTCGGTAACTTCAGTTCTTTTCCGGATAATTTCATTTCTGACCTCATCCTTAAAAGAAACTCCGAGTATAGCCCGCTCCACAGTACGTTGAGGGGCAGCAGGATCGCTGGAAAATCAGTGCTATTAAGGAATACTAAGTTCATCTAATTACAAAAGTGTGTGTGGATTGTTCTTTCACACAGCAACGGAATAACAGCTTGGCGTTTTTTTTTGCACAGAGATAGTTTATTGTATCATAAGCAGTGATCGGAGTAGGTAGATTGATTTTTGGTACTTGTATCATAAATGCATACAGAAAGAATAACGTGGATAAGCCATTTTTCCGGAAAGCAATTCCGGTATTTCCGGATTCAATTAAATATTCTTAATGTTGGTAGTGATATTATTATTACTCAATTCAAAGTTGGTGACGGTATGTTCAACAGCTTAAGCAAACAAACACAATACTAAAAATATTGTTATAGTACATCCAAACATGGTTTAAACTCCTTGTAACAAGTAAAATATTACTTACCAAAGCCTGGAATCGTGACTGTTTGCCGTTAAAAAAAATTATGAAGAATATAAGTAATATTGCTCATTTTAATACAATTCCTACCTAAGTTCCGGTTTTTTTTACAATAATCAACCAATTCCGGAGGAATGTCCATATTAATATATACGTTTCGGATCAATGACCCCAATTCAATCTACCTACTCCGATCATTGATCATAAGGCACATTTTTTGCCCAAAGATATTAAAAACGGAACCTTTGTCATAGGCTCTAGTGTGAGTTTATTTTAACCATCTCGACTTTACGCAACGACCGCGTTCAGCGCTCCGATTGGCTCTTCACTGGTGAAGGCCGGCCGGCTGCCAATCAGAGCGCCGAACGCGGTCGATGCGTAAAGTCGAGATGGTTAAAAGTAACTCACCCTAGGGCCTCAGATCACATTTAGTGC
Source organism: Xanthia icteritia (assembly GCA_949128155.2). Taxonomy (NCBI): domain Eukaryota; kingdom Metazoa; phylum Arthropoda; class Insecta; order Lepidoptera; family Noctuidae; genus Xanthia; species Xanthia icteritia. Next base: position 5,555,391 of record OX421959.2, on the reverse strand, counting down.
GTCTGCCACAGAAGTTTTTCCCGGATAAAACAATTCCTATGTGTTCTGGTTAATCACGGGAGCGCGCAGCCACGGATAAAAACTAGTTTAACATTTTAGTTTATAAGTTTTTCTTAAATTGGAGACTTATGCTTTTGAAAGAAAAAATCTCAAAGAATCCCGTAGTTGTGAAGGTCTGGAATTAATTAATTTGGTAACTCTCTTCTATCTCTTTCTGGTTTTCTGTGCGAGAAAGAGATAGCAATAGTTAAAATTAACGGGATCAGGGCAAATATTAGGTACTTATGTACTATCGAAGAATTTCCTATCTAAGCAGTTTCAAAACAAAATCCCGTGAACACGATGACCACATCTGTTACCGCCTCGGTTCTATAGCTGACTAGCGCTGCAAGCAGAAATAGTCCTTACGATGTATAGATATGAACTTCTTCGATGGTACATCCACTCTAATACATACTAAAATTATAAATGCGAAGGTAGGTCTGTCTGACTGCCTGTCTGATTATTTTTCACGCCTTAACGACTGAACGGATTTCGATAAGATTTGGCACACAAGTAGACCATTATTGGGGTTAGGAGTACGACATACAATACTTTTGATCCCGGTATTCTGTTCCCGTGGGATAATTTCCGACCTCCAGGCGGGAGACGCCGCGGGCAAAAGTTAGTTATTTATAATCGTCTTTCCTATTCCAGGTAATGGCTCACTAATTGGCGCAAGCGCAAACGTGGTATGCGCAGGAGTGGCAGAACAACATGGCTACAAGTTCACTTTCGTACAATTCTTTAAGATCGGCTTCCCCATCATGATAGGACATCTCATAGTAGCCTCGGGCTATCTCATGCTATGCCATTGTGCGTTTGAATGGCATTAGAAGAAGACAGAGTATTCCAAGACAGATGCGAGTACTATTAGTATTCTTAGAATTATACATTTAAAAAAAGTTACAAAAATACTGATCATTGTCGGTGGGTTTTGCTTTCGCGTCTTAAGGCTCCCGCAGACAGGCGCGACGCGACTCCGGTGGAACAATTTCTATGAAAATTTCGTGGAACTTGTTCAACCGGTGTCGCGTCATGCCGTCGCGTGCCGAAGCGAAGCTTAGAAGAGTTTCATCCTTATGAAGTTATTACTGCCCATTCGCCTTTGATTTTCAGGTCAAGACCCATAAATTTTTGTATACAGTTTCTGCCGACGAAATTGCGTGAACTGTTTTTCTGTGAATAAAAAAGTGATCAGTTCAAAGATAAAAGACAAAGAAGTAGAAATATTTTATGTGATGATAAAACCTTTCATAGAAGAAGATTTGAGGATGAAATTTAAGTCTAAAATAAGTAGAATTTAATCATTGATGAAGATTGGGCTAGCCCTGTTTTAAATGTGATCCGTCCATCTAGTAGATGTCAATCATTTTGTTATGGCGCCTCAGAAATAAAAACAGTCATAAGGTAACCTAAGCTCATATCATGAACCTGTCTCACGATGTGGCTTGAAAACGAAATACAGTGCTACAAGGATCTTTTGGCGCTACAATGCCATTGACACAAACGCCCCCCGTTTGTGTCTTGAAATTATTAATTAAAATTCATGATGGCGGCTTTAGTTCCGACTTTTGCCACGTGTCAAAAGATCCTAAACAAATAATAATGTCAAAATGGCTTTCAATAATTTATTTTTCTGTCAATTATGTTTATGTTTCTGGCCATACGATCCAGTTTTTTGCTATTACGCCTTTTTTATGGCAAATACGGTCTAAAAAGGCCTCTGTACAAATATGTAGTGTGATATAATATTACAGTATTGTTTTAGAACAAATTTTAGTGATAGTCTAGTACGTTTTTATTTGTGCTGAAGTTTTTATTAGTTTGTTTCATTTTCACGAGTATCGGAATGACGTCAATATTTTTATTTTTATTTATTTGAGCTTTTTTTGTAATTTGTGTAGATATTGTTAGTACAAAAAATGTTTTTATAAAAATTATACTTTGATATTTAAGATAGTATGGTTAAATGTTATTTTTATACCATTTTTAGCAATAATAATAGATAAAGTTCTGCTTTTATTGCTAAAATCGTGTCAACTTTTAAGTTCCCGCAAACAGGCGCGACGCGACACCGGTAATTGTTCTACCGTGAAGTTTTCTTAGAAATTATTTTAATAGTGTCGCGTCGCGCTGTCACGTCGCGCCTGTTTGCGGGAGCTTTTATTTAAAACATTCATTCGTTCGTTACGTTCGTTCGTTCGTAAATAAAGACAAAAGTGAGAGATTTTCGAGACATTTTAAGTATTGTTTTTTTTTTAATAAGAGAGAAAGATAGAAAATACTTACGTTCATTTGCGGTAAACATGACGCAAAGAAAGAACACAAAAAAAAAGAACAAGTTAGGGGAAAAATGGGGGAAATGAAATGAATGTCTTATTTAACTGAAAAAAATGTTATAATTTTAAATTGTGGCCATCAAGTGTGAAAAGACCCATCACCAAGCAGAAATATAATGTCTGTTCCAAAAGTATCTGATGAATGTGTAAACAAACCCTGTTCAGCTTAAATTATTAGGTACGCAATCACTCACTAAAGGGAATTAATAACACATACATACATTCGTTCATATGTATTTAGAAAGTTTCAACTTTATATTATATTATTATTATATTATATTATTTATCTCACCACTTTTTGCAACAATTATTGTTTGAATAACGTTACTGAAAACTGATCGATGAAAATTAAAGTTTAACAATATTGTCAAATGAAAAATACTGTTTCAAATTTAAAATAAGATTTCGGGTATCAGTATTAAACATAACACACATAAACTCACGCCCTTCTTGGGGGTAGGCAGAAACTAGTGAACATCACCTGCTACGAAACCTTCATTTCTCTTTTTGCTTCGTTTACGTTAAATAATCAAATAAAAAGCACTCAATTTATAAGTGACACTACGAAATGGCATCCAAAGGTAAGTTTTCTGATCCATTTATTTACATTTTCATCAGGTAGTTTTGGAACAGACCGTACGCATTCTGTAATTATCCATTGTGCGTAAGCTGTCTTAAACTATTTCAATTGGTCTAACGCAAGTTGAAAGTCGTACAACTTTTCTTGCATCCGTAGGTGACTATGCGTCTTTATAATAAAAAGATAAACTAGTATTATATATTGTAATGCAACATTATAGTTGCTCTTAATTTATTATATATTTAATTTTTATATCAGCACGCGTAGCATGACAACAATAGAAACGGGTTTTGTCGACGGAAGAATAGACAAAATGACAGATTGTGATTGTTTATCTGTCATTTTGCCTATTCTTTCGTCGACAAAACCCGTTTCTATCTATAGTGGTCATGCTGAGCGTGCAGGTATAGATCGCCTGATTTAAAATGGTGCACTTTACTGCCTGTTAAAAGTGAAGATGTGTGCAATTCTAAATTGGACGAACCTACATAATTTGTAATCTTATAACCTGTTCTCAAAATATTTACTGTCATGAAGTTTCTATTTTTTTCAACAAAAAGCAATAAAAGTTTGGGTTGAAGAAACTGAGAATATTATATATATTATATATTAATAATTTATTTTAGACAGACTGGTGCTGCTTAGTGAAGTTTTCATGAAAATTCCCGCCACCATTTGGCGCCACTTTGAAATTATTTTTTAAATTTTATATTCATTGTGAATATGAATGTAAAATTTGACGTTCACCATTCGTTCTCCATTCAGTCTCGACTAATGAAATGTAGGAGCATTGACACTTTTGACAAGTGCCCGGATCTGACTTCTCGGTGCTGCCACCTAGTGAACGATATTTCAGAAATCTCTCATGATCTTAAACTTACCAGAACCTCGAGCGTCTTGTCAGACACACAGAGTACGGAATCGCCGCATAGCATAAGATCCGCAGAGGAACGACTCACACCCATCTGTTTAATGGATGAAAGTATTTTAAATCAAATTTACTATAAAAAATATATCGCGAGTGGGTTGGCTAAAAAAATCCTGGCCAGACTATGAGTAATAAAAAATTCGAAAAATGTTTTTTTTTTGAACATTGCAAGATATACACCAATTGAAAGAGCTTTTCAAGGAGAACCTTTGCTACGAACTCGACTTTTGCCAATTGTTAGTTAATTCAGAGTTAATGACCTAAATAGGCGACTACTTCGCCACCTAAGTTTAGGAATGTTCTTGGCGCCCAATAGCCATAAGTGATAATTGTATCAATGGATAATGCTTTTTTAAGAGAAATATTTGTTACACAAACGAATTAATCTATAAACGAATGAGAGCAATTTTTGAAAAAAAGTAATTTTTGAATTTTTATTTAATTCTTGTCTGGCCAGGATTTTTTTTGCCAACCCACTCGCGATATATATTTTATACTAAATTTGATAAAAAACATTTTTCATTTAATAATCAGATGGGTTAAGGTCGTTCGTCTGCGGATCTTAGACCAGCACTGGCATCTTCCAGAGACGGCAGCAAGTACTAATAAAATTCGTGGCGCTGGAAGTGCGTTGAGCGCACAACATCTGTCACGGACCACCTTCAAAGCTGTCAGTTTCTATGCGTCATTTGTGGTCTTTAGTGTCGTAGTGCCAGTAAATGGTGACACGCTTGGCAGGTGTTGACAATTCCGCCATCTAGCGGCCGTTGAGGCGCCTCCGTGCTCTGTGATCGTCCGCAGACAGTTTATATTTTTGAGAACTGTTATGTAAATAATTTTTGTGATAAAGTAAAATAATTTTACTTAAATTATTGTTAATGTTTTAGATGAAAATAATAGACAAAAGGACGTAATAATTATAAGTTCAAATAAAAGTTATGAGTGATATATCTTTGTTTTATTTGAGAGTCGAAAAAACTTTTTTAGGATATTGTGATGGCGGTTCACGTGATAAAATTTGTAACCACCCATAGACAAAATAATTAATAATTTATATGAAATAAATTATTTGTTTAGAAGATTAATGTTTTTTTTTTTTATCGTCACTAGATACCTACCCTTCTAGTCAGTGAAGATTCTTCAGTTAATTTAATTGGCTTCAGTTCTCTGCCGTAGTCGGGTAAAAATTAAACGAACAGACAAGCATGGGACAAACCGAATCGCGCTCTGTACGAAGACATATTGAGGCTTCTCGCAGGTGCCTAAGTTACCCTCCTCTGAGCTCCTTAAGTTCTGGGTTGAGCTCCACGATTACTGACAAATGCTTGCACTGACAGGACAGGTCCACTCAAGTCTGTGTGGTTCTTTTCTCAAAAGACCATTTCAGACACTAATCTACATGGTCCTCATATGGCCTGACCAAGATTATGTCTGGACTTTAAAAGAGACTGTGACCTCTGAGTTTGTTTCGGCCTTTCTTCTCAGAGTAGTCAGATAGGAAACGCCGAACTCATCTAGCTAATTTTTAATTATTTTTTTAAGATGACGTGTAAAAGTGATTCCAATATCCTATTTACAGAATAAACAATTTCATTTCATTTCCCACCGGCGATTAACGAGAAGTCAGTAGAGCTAGCAACTAAAAAAACGATTTGGCGAGCAACGAGCAGCGAGTGAGCATGTACGTACCAAGCGTGAGTCTCTCAGCGAGTATTCTGCCCGCCAAGCGAGCATCGCAGAGCAAGTACTCGCTTTGAAAGCTCTTGTCGCTGCAAAAAAAAAAAAAAAACAAACGAGTACTCGCCGGCGGTGTGAACAGTCAACGATCAACTAATAATATATATGTAAAAATAATAAAAAAGTTTTTTCTGAACAAACAAAACGCATTTAACAAAATGACAAACAAAGTAGCCAAAAGCCTCGTATTCAAGCAGTAGAAGTTCTATACGTATACGTACGTACGTGTATGTATTTCTTTTACTTAATAGGACCTTACAATCTCTTCTACGTACTTTCCCCCCCGAACCTTGCTCGACGAAGCGCCAGCCCGCGTCGATGCTGAGCCTGTAGCTTTAAACTCCCCGACTAATAATAATAATATATCTTTGATCCTTTATATACTTTTTTTTCTTTTATCTTCGCACGTTTTGTGCATTTAGCTAATGTCACGTTTAGAAAACATAAACTTAACAACACTTTCATGAATCGCTCTCTCAGTAGGTATGTCGCCCTCGTAGTTGTGCACCCAAAGGTTGAATGTCACCACGGCCGTACCCAGGGGGCAGGGGAGGGCAGCTGCCCCCCTGGATTTTGTATGCCTAAGTAACTACTGTTGTTGATAAAAGTTATGTTAGAGTCACTTAAAGTCACGTTAAGACTTTGCAATTACAATATATTATGCATTACTTAAAAGAAAAAACCGCGTGGCCGCTTTAAATTTTATTAAGTAGCAATGATTCTACGGCTACAATTGAATGGTCCTTCAGTATACTCAGTCAGACGCGTAAAAAAACATGGCTGAGATCTACAATTGTCAAAGACAGGTTAAATGGGCTTTCCTCTGTCAGTATTTGGTCAGTGTTATGTTGTATCTTGATCAAAATAATTATGATTTTCGATCATAACATATATGTATTAACAGAATTGTAATCATTAGAATAGAATCATGAATACATCTCTCTGAGTTAGATTTGTTCCATAGAAAGACTTTTTCATGAATTCATCTCACATTTCTGAACAAATCTAACTTACAGAGATGTATTACTGATTCTAAAGATTATGATTTCTGTAAATACATATTTGTTCAGGTGGCGAATCATATTTTAATCAAGATACTTAATTAATTAATAATTTGATTTAATCTGACACTGACTTGCAAATTGCAAAAAACGTAAGAAAATTTGAATTTCGCGGGCTACCTTTGCGGATCCACCTTAAGAAATATCTGTTGTGATAGGTGCCCGGACCTGACGTCTCAGTGCTGCCACCTAGTGAACGTCATTTGTCTCGATATGTAATGGATAGTCACCATCCACGAACTGACCACGACAAGCGTACTCTAACGTTCGATCGACCCGTGCGGCTGTTATTATTATTTATCCACGAGCTCCCTCAGGATTATGTGAAAGTAAGTCAAACAATGTTTTCTACTTAATAAATATGTATATTCCTCATAACTATAATAGAAATAAAAATTCGACAATGTGGCAATGCGGCCAGTCTCTTGGGTACTTCATTACTAGTTGACAGCGATGCGGATGAATTTTTCGAAGCTATATTTTAGTTTGTGAATAGTTTTAGTTAAGTTAGTAAGTACATAATTTTGTTATTTTTATTTCTTATTAGTTAGTTATAAGTTGTTGTGTACCCATATATTTCTATTGTATTAATAAAATAAGTTCTGATTGTAAAACATTTATTTTTGAAGAGTAAGGGTTAAAATTAAATTAAATTTACAATTATTTGTTAAAATTAATATACATTTATAAAATAAAAATTCTACATACCTATTTAGAAATAAAAAATCCTATAGGTACCTTAATTTAAATTTAAGGTGGTATGTTTTTTTCAACTATTATATTAAATACCTACTTAGATCCCAAATTAGTAACTAAATAGGATCTTAATATTGGACATATTAAGATCCTATTTAGTTTAGTAAGATCGACATTCGTATACTGATTACCTTACATTTCACTATATTATCCCAGCGGTGTCATTTTGACATTCATTGATTCATAGATTTGAAAAATTTGTCTGCTCATTAACGCAATGAACGTGACTGAACTGTCAAAATGAAAGGCATCGTGATTGATTGCCATCTTATGTGTTAAGAGCGTGCATTGTGAAAGTGGGCAACGTCGCAAATAGCTGTCAAATATTACCTGTTTTGATTAATTTGGCAATATTACTGTATGGAAATATGAAATATCTCTTACTAGTAAACTAGAATAATAATAATTAATTGAAATTATAACACTGAATTTTATGTAACCGTTTTAGGTGTAAAAAGGCATTTGGAAACTTTCCAAATACTTTTTTTACATCTGAAACTAAATATTAGTTATTGCATTTCATAATCAATATTTTAGTTCACTAGTTAGCCAAATTTCGTATTTCCATACAGTAATATTAGTCAAAACAGCGAAATATTAACATCTATTTGCGACGTTGCCCACTTTCACAATGCATGCTCTTACACAGCGCGAGGTAATTGCTTAACCGCAATTTGCTTAACAATTAATTTATCCGACTGTACCTACTTGTATGATTACCAAAACTTACAATAATTTAACGTTATAATATAATAATTCTCATAGTTTACGTTTATATTTTTCTTAACTAAATTATAATTAAAGCCAGTCGAGTGAAGTGATTACAAGCTGAAATAGCAAGTAGTCAAGTTATGTTCATTGCAATAGTTAATAATAAAATTAAAATTAATTAACACGTTCAGTGCCGGGAGCCCTCCTGGAAGGTTCACCTAGTCGCTCGCATATGGGATGCCGGGAGCCCTCGCAGAGGGCTCATTTTAAATGTAGGTTTTTATTAACGAATACAGCATTATAAACCGTGAAAATAAAATCTGATGTATATTTTAACGAGATTTATTAGTATATGCGTTGATTTTAAAATCCAAGCATATTTTTTTGTTCACTTTTACAAATATTCTCAAAAAAATCCAAAGGTACTACGTATAGCGACAAGACCCCCTGAAAACACAATTTTAATTCATTTTACAGTGTTTTATAACACGGTTTTAAACCTATGTAATGCCGTTGACCGTCCGCGATGGTAACTCTAGTGCGCTTGCCGACGACCTGAAGGACAATGTGGATATTGAGAGGGAGCGTAGGGCTATGGCGGCCCGCGGTAATTTGTTGGCTCGTAGATTCGCCCGCTGCACGGATCAGGTAAAAATAACGCTTTTCAAAGCGTATTGTCAGGGGCACGGGTGGTCTGTGGATCAACTACACCAAAAGGTCGCTAGATGTCCTGCGCGTCCAGTACAACAATGTTTTTAGAATGCTATTGAGACTGCCCCGGTTCTGTAGTGCGTCAGAGATGTTTACGCAGAACCGTACTGACGGCTTCCATGCAATTATGCGGAAGAAAATAGCGTCAGTGGCATCTGGAACCCGGGCCAGTGGCAACAGCATTCTGGAAACGGTGACTGAGAATGTGTTTTCCCCTTTTATGAGGCATTTTGTGGAGAGGATTGCTTGAGAAACTGGTTTCGTCTTCTTTACAAAGTGACTCATTCCCAAAATGTGATCTTAATTTAATTTATGTATATACTAACACTATGTATAAGGTACTTTACTAACACTACGGATCTCTGTTATGTGATTATTTGAAAATAAATTAAAATTAAATTAAATTAAATTATCCCGGTAACCCTCCCGGAGGGTTCACTTCCAATATGTATGGTGGCATTTCGTATCAGTTCTATGAAAAGTGGGTGGAGTCGAAAGAGTTAAAAATGATTTTGTTTTATTACTGCAAAAATACTGTGCCTTCACGTTGTTTAATTTGCCTGTAATTTGACAAAGCAACGCTAGTTGTGATTTCAGTGCGTTTTTGTGGCGTTATACGGGCGTGGCCGCATACGCCCTTACAATGCTTAATAACTACACTATTCTACGTAATTCTCGTACTCAGTACGGACTTCACAGTTTTTGACACTAGCATGAATCGATCTAACAATTTTATACTTACTACATTGGTAGATAGTTACAAGGATCTTTTCGCACGTGACCAAAATCGGAACTAACGACGCCATCTTGTAAATAATGTTTACCAACTGCGGCCCCCCGACAATGACCAGGCGCCAAAATATCCTTATAAAGTTGTAACACTCTATACTCCATTGGTTTAGGTATTTAAATAAAGGTAAACAAATCGTAAAAAGGGTTTTTATATATGAAATTTTCTTGTTTAAAAATACGATAACCAAATTAAATTTATATTCGATTTCTACGATAGTTTCCTCTTTTATTAATGTATTTTATACTTGTATCATTTATTCTTAAACAACTCTTCGTAGATGTAACTGCTTGAGCACAAAGATTTATAATAATAATTTAGTGTTTTGTCGTTTGTCTATTGTAAAGAGCCCAATATGACAGGTTCTCTAAACGTCAACGAATTATAACGTTTCTAAATTTAAGAGTACAACTGTGATGTAGCATGACAACTGAAGTGACAGGTATTACGTTTAGTCGGTTAACTTGACAACTCTCTCGTCATGTGTTTTTTTTTACCTTTATTTAACTACCTAAACCAACGGAGTTTAGTAACGTGTTTCTCGTTCGACTAATTACTATTAATATAAACTACTCATTTATTCTCAGATCATAATGCTCACGTGGTCTTACAATTTGTTAAGTCGATGGGGACTCAATTACGAAGAATTAGCTAGAAGTTCGTGGTCTTCTATGGACATAGCATTGCATTTAACACGTTTTGATACTGACACAATATATTGAACTACTTCATCCGTTTCTGAGGCTCACAATAAGTGGGCTCCACGTATTCTTGCGCGTTACTGTTCGCATAATGAGCATTATTTAAATTAGCGTACGTTCCATCCTGGGCTTTGGCAGGTTCGCAGTACATCGGCTCAGGCTCATCAGTGTTAACATACGCCGGTTCGTTCGTCACGTACGAGTAAGGATTATTGTCCTGTACCATCTTGTTCCTAACACTCTTTGGCAATACTTTGGCGTAGCATTGTTCTTGTCTGTTAGCATAAACCTCCGAATAGTTAGGATCGTCTGATTCTTTGAAGGCATTCTTTCGACCTTGTGCGTTTGGGACTTCTAAGATCGCGTATGTTGGATCGACTGGTTTCTGCTTTTTGTTCCTGAGGTTCTTGGGTGTCGGCGTGGAGTAGAGCGCCGGTTCCTGGCAGGGGACGCTGTATGTCATGTCCTCCGCTCTGCGGTCCACGGGCACAGCATAGTTAGATTCCCATTGAGGTGGGTAGGCGGGGATGGAAGTCTCACTCGGGGTCTGTAGATTCTTGTAGTTTCGATTGTGGGGTCCTCCCTAAACGGTAAACAGATCAAATTAATTCCATATTCGCCTATGTGAGAGTCTAATCCCAGCCTTACCTCCATTTTTTCATTTATATATATATATTTTGAAATCTGAAAAAAAGGAGGTAAGCTCGTAAACGAGTCAACTCGGCTGAAGGAGTACATTGTAGTACTGATAATGACTCCATCTACCTTTTATTTTTTTTGTTCGTGACGTGTTAATATGATTCCGATATCCTATTGACAAAATAAACAATTTAATTTCAATAGTAAAATTATATTTCGTCGACACGATAAGAATTTGAAGTTCCAATAGGTACATAACCCACGAGTGCCATACGCTAGAACAGTGTTTTCCAACCTTTTTCATGACGCGATCCCCTTAGTATGAAAAAAAATTTCGCGACCCCCTATCCTCCACTGTTTATTATTTTTTATACTTACGTATCGGCTAATTACATAATTAAGTACCTTTAACAGACATGTTACATCACCAACGGTGAACAACGGTGAACCAAACACCTCCACGGAAAAGCGATAGAATGTATTTGTAGGGACTGGGTATCCCACTCGCCTCCTCATTAAATTTAAGTAAATTTTATGTTGTATAATTGATGGATTTATGAGGATCATGGCTACGAGGGTTTACCCAGTAGAGTAATTACATTTTTAATGCAGCTATAGATGAGGCAAGTTTGGAAACCAACCTAAAAAAAATCTGCTGGAATTATCTAAACTTCTAAAGCAACCAAACCAGTTTTCAAAAAAAATATTTTTCATCCCACCATCTCGGAAAGAGTATTTTTAATCTTCAATATCTGAGTGGAAAAGCCGTTTTTATTCTCTAGAGGATAAAGTAAATTGAATTTAGAACATCGTGTGCACTAAGTTTGTGAATTAAAAAAAACATTAAACCTATTTACTGCTACCTCTATGGTGCCGAATATATCATACAACTTTTTTTTAATTTGTTAAAAACTCAGACTCGGAACCTTCTTGGTGTTCTTTTTTCAATTTGCTTTGTACGCGGTTCTTTACGCGGCATTTTTTCACGTCATTGTTAAACCTTATATTAAAAACAAGAAACTTGAAAACAAGTGAAAAAACTAAAATGAGTGATTCTAGCGACGAGGAAGTTTGCTTGACGCCAACAGAATTGACTGAAACTGTTAATAATGCGCAAATGAGCTTTCTCCCTCAACAATCACGCGAGAAGTATTTAAAACAGTACGATATGTTCAACACGTGGCGACTAGCAAAAGGAGCCAAAACTTTCTCAGAAAACGTTTTGCTGGCATATTTTATAGAATTATCCGAGAACAAGAAAGCAAGCACTCTATGGAGTACGTATTCGATGCTAAAAGCAACAATAAAGATGAAAAAAGACAAACATATCGATACCTATCCTAAATTAGTGGCATTTTTAAAAAGAGCCTCATCTGGTCATCAACCAAAAAAATCGAAGGTTTTCACAGTATCTGATATTGAAAAGTTTCTTAACGAAGCACCCGATTCCGTATATTTGGCGGCAAAAGTAAGTCAGTTGCACATTCAGTATCTACTTAAGTATATTAATCTCAATTAAATAGTATACTTAGTAGATGTTGATAGGCATAATTATGCGTTCATATCAATTTTATTCATTTATCTACTACAATACTCTTTACGTTACAGGTTGTTCTTATTATTGGAATAAACGGAGCATGTCGAACTAATGAACTAACACAACTTAATGTCAAAAACATTGAGAAACATTCAGATGGCTTACTATTAATTAATTTACCTAATACAAAGACAAAAAGAGACCGCAACTTCGTCATTCGCAAGGAATACGTAACGATTGTTGAGAAATATCAAGCCTTACGCCCGCCTAACACTCCAATCAATCGATTTTTTCTACAGTATCGCAATGGAAAGTGTGTTAGACAGCCTATGGGTACTAATAAAATTGGCAGTATCCCACGAGAAATAGCAACATTTCTTGAACTTCCAGAACCCCTGTTGTACACGGGTCATTGTTTCCGACGAACTTCAGCCACACTTTTGGCTGATTCCGGAGCTGATCTCCTGTCCCTTAAGCGCCACGGAGGCTGGAAGTCCAATGCAGTTGTAGAGGGATACATAGAGGATTCCATCCAAAATAAGTCTAAAATATGTGAAGGCATCGTAGGAGCCATTACACTGAAAGAGCCTCAATCGGATCCTTGGACTGGCCCTTCTACATCAAAAATAAGCCGTTATGAAACACCTAACCATCTCCCTCTCTCTCCAACATTCACGCCAAGGGAATCCGATGAATCGGTACAACTATTAAGTATGACAGATAGTTTACCGAAAAACAGTACACAAGTGACTAACACCAATATTACAGTACCAAACAAAAATATTACACTCAATTTAAATAACTGTAGCAACGTTACTTTAAAATTTTCTTAATTATACCTTAGTATTATTTTGTTATAATTTAAAGATTATTCTGTAATACTTACCTGTCATAATGTAGTAATTAATACCTAAACTGAAATAAAAGTGTACCTATCTTGTGATTGTAAACGTTTTTTTTTTTTTGCATTTAGTCATTTCCTCGCTGAGGTGGAATGAAAAGTTACGTGTTGCACTCGAGTGCAAAGATTTTTCACCTCGTGCTCTTTTGATTCCCTCGCTAACGCTCAGGATTCTAATTTTGAATCACTCGCTGCGCTCGTGATTCAATTTTAGAATCCTTCGCTTGCTCGGTCATCAAAATTGAACACGCGGTTAAAAAGAAACTTTGCACTCTTGTATAACAAATAACTATTTACACTAAGGGAGTCAGATTTAGATAGACAATCAAAAATTTTGGTCAAAAACGTCTAATTCAGAATAGCTAAATTGCCTTTTGCACTAAATTAATAAGTCAGTGCCATCATAGTGCTGTCAAACTAAAATATAGTTAAGTTTAGTCTATTTCAGAATGGGAAATCGTCGTTTGACAGGAATAAACTAGATTTTGGTCATTGTTACTCTAGTTTGGGGCATTTGTGACAATAGAATTGGCACCAATATATTTGTTATAATAACTACATTAAAATAATAAATCTATTTTTTAAGTAGGTACCTTCACGGAAAAATCTTGTGACTGCGTTATTCTTCTAACACAACAAGCTATACATTTCCAGTTTATGCTGATCTCGCATTGTATAGGATTTCCCTACAATGCGAGGTAAGCTTATACTGGAAATGTATAGCTTAATGTGTAGCCGTGTGTACATTGAGAAACCAAATCTAAAATGTATATCAACGCAGTTACACATTGTATAACAATAACACCATGTTATTGTTATACAATATGTAACTGAATTAATGCAAATTATGAAAGTTGTTTATTCAGAATCGTGTTTGTACAGATTATAACAGTGAAGGATAGGGGGTCGCAAAATTTGTTTTCATACTAAGGCGGTCGCGTCATGATAAAGGTTGGAAAACACTGTTCTGGCGTATGGCACTCGTGGGTTGCAGCTGAAAATCAACGTCAGGTGGTACACTTTGTGTTGTCGACTTACGACATTCTGCTGAGCGGAGGCCCTTTTAGCATTATAATCAGTTTTTTCTGTTTTTATAGTTATGGTGTATTTTTCTGCTGTAATACCAACAAATGCATTATTCTTTCTTTCTTAAAAAAGAAATAGATTTTCTAACTCATCCTTCGATTAACAACACTACCAGCGATCGTTAACCCCCAAAAAAACATCAAATCTTTTTACCCGACTGCGGCGAAGCCAAACCAGAAGGGGTTATTTATTTTTATTTTATCATGTTTAGATATCGATACCCATCACGTCTGTGAAGTTTAGACAGCTAATTTAATTTGACCCTGTGTAGGAATTGCACATTCCGTGTCAAAAAAGCAGTGAAAAGGTGTCGTGAGTGGTGTCAAAACAGTGGAAAGGTGCCGGGGGTGGTAAAACAGTGGAAAGGTGTCGTGGGTGGTGTCAAAACAGTGGAAAGGTGTTGTAGATGGTGTCAAAATAGTGGAAAGGGGTCGTGGGTGGTGTCAAAACAGTGGAAAGGTGTCGTGGGTGGTGTCAAAACAGTGGAAAGGGGTCGTGGGTGGTGTCAAAACAGTGGAAAGGTGTCGTGGGTGGTGTCAAAACAGTAGAAAGGGGTCGTGGGTGGTGTCAAAACAGTGGAAAGGTGTCGTGGGACACCCGGTTGGAACGAAGTTCCTTTCGGTTTTTGCACACTTGGCGATTGTAAAAGTGTAACATTTTGACCGTCACACTTATGTTACGAAACAAAAGTGTGCACTTGTTACTTGTTGTGTGTTACACCTTTTTCGGTCTAGCTCTCATTAGCCTGGTGTGCAGAGTACAACGTGCGATAAGGAATTCCAATAATAGGCAGTGACCACGGTGATAAGGGGGCTAGCTGCAGAGGTAGGGCTGAGCACAATACAGCCGCATCGGGCCGCAGCGCATCGCATTTCAATTCAAAAAAGGTCGGTGCGCCGATAGTGTGCGAAGGTTCAAACAAAATATACGAAAGTGATTTAGGAGCACTTTTGCAATGTGGTGCGGCCCGCCCAACTCTGTGTTGTATTATACAGTATGTCAACTATCGAAAGGAGTTTCCGTTGCCAAGCAATTTTTTTTTTTTGCCACTCTATGCTTCTGGAGGATAACGAGAACGCCCTTAGTTAATTAAAATACTGTATATATTTCATTTATTCCAGATCACACATAAAAGAAGGTACATACAAAGCATATAGTATTAGTAACAGCGACTTAAAAACTATGTTAGTAAAACATGCAAACTAACCTAAAAACAACTAATTCCTACGTGGCTCAACACATGCTGGCACGTGTCTCCGTACCCAGTACCTAATTACCTATTTAATAATGGGGCTGTCCATCTTGTCGAACAATGTTTTTGTGTATAAGTGTAAAGTGTCAGCTCATGGAGGCTGTTAATGGCCTGTACGCGGTACCTATACAGCTCGTGGAGGCTGTTAATGGCCTGTATGTGGCACCTATACAGCTCGTGGAAGCTGTTAATGGCCTGTATGCGGTACCTATACAGCTCGTGGAGGCTGTTAATGGCCTGTATGCGGTACCTATACAGCTCGTGGATGCTGTTAATGGCCTGTATGCGGCACCTATACAGCTCGTGGAAGCTGTTAATGGCCTGTATGCGGTACCTATACAGCTCGTGGAGGCTGTTAATGGCCTGTATGCGGTACCTATACAGCTCGTGGAAGCTGTTAATGGCCTGTATGCGGCATCTATACAGCTCGTGGAAGCTGTTAATGGCCTGTATGCGGTACCTATACAGCTCGTGGAGGCTGTTAATGGCCTGTATGCGGTACCTATACAGCTCGTGGAGGCTGTTAATGGCCTGTATGCGGTACCTATACAGCTCGTGGAAGCTGTTAATGGCCTGTACGCGGTACCTATACAGCTCGTGGAAGCTGTTAATGGCCTGTATGCGGTACCTATACAGCTCGTGGAGGCTGTTAATGGCCTGTATGCGGTACCTATACAGCTCGTGGAGGCTGTTAATGGCCTGTATGCGGCACCTATACAAAGCATGAGTACCTGCGAGTGGTTTCGCTTTCGGAGCTTGACGATGACAATGGATACGCAGATGATGATGATGCAAAGGGCGGCGCCGGCAATCACTCCCATTGTCATCCATTTTACTGGAGGGCTCCCGTTATTTTCTGCAATGTATCATTGATTCGATCAATAACTGCATCTTTAGTACAAATCTTACTAATATTATAAGTTTGTGTTGGATGGATAGATGAAAGTTTGTTATGTGGATGAAATTTGGTACACAAATATCTTATAACCTGATTAACACATATGATATATTATATTTTTATCACGATATTCCCACGGGATCGAGGCTTATGCGGGTTACCGCAGGCAGTTGGAAATAAAACTGGGCCCGCAACAATGAACCATCTCTATGAACGATCAGTGGGTCGTCTTCGGGGCGGATTTTTTCGATGGCAAACAGCAGCGGCAGTGCCGCCCAACCGCAATGACAGACCGTTTTTTTAGATGGCAATACAGCCGCCTGCTGCTCGAGTGACGCCAGACAGCATATTAATGTAATTTATAATGATGTAATAATTTAACAACAATGCATTGTAATATTGCTATGGGTAAATACCTGAAAAGTAAACGATAATAATAATAATAATTACCTTCAGAGTGATGAAAGGTGGGTTTATAGGGCTTGGGAGCGACCGAACCAAGGTGTGGTTGACACGCGCCTTCCGGATGATGATGCCATGTGTTCTTTCTGGAGAAGTATCTGGTCGACGCCTGTCAGCCACACCGAAGGTGATTGGACTCGGAAAATCGAGCGAGCCTGCGATCCAATACCAGAAATGGGGACTATTACCATCTGCCCCCAAGATGTAGCTCGTGCAGTTCGTCCGTTGCCCAACTGGAAGTCTCCAGGGCCGGACGGGCTGCACAATTTCTGGATTAAATGGTTCATAAGATCGCACGCTCGCTTGGCGGCTCAGTACCAGACTGCTTTGGAGTCTGGTTCGCTACCCCAGTTCCTAACGACAGGAGTTACCCACCTGCTCCATAAATCGGGTAGCACCGCGGACCCCAAAAATTATAGGCCGATCACGTGTTTACCGACGGTCTATAAAGTTCTCACATCCATTTTGAGAGTTAAAATTATCAAACATATAGACACCAACTCCATCATGTCTGCCTCAAAAAATGGATGTAGGAACGGGTCCCGCGGTACTAAGGAGCTACTCCTCATTGATATGGCCATTAGCCAACAGGTTCGCCGTTCCCGAAAAGATCTGTCGACATGCTGGATAGATTATAAGAAGGCCTATGACTCGGTGCCACATACATGGCTCATGAGGGTGCTGGAGTTGTATAAAGTAGATGCAACTCTGCGCACCTTCCTGATGTCGTGTATGAGGCAATGGAGGACGGTCCTTCGCTATCCAGGATGTCGAAATATCCAGAGGAATAGCGAACCGATAAGAATCGAGCGAGGCATATTTCAGGGCGATAGTTTAAGTCCACTTTGGTTCTGCTTAGCCCTGAATCCTCTTAGCACACTGCTGGAGTATTCAGGCCTAGGCTATCGGCTGAGGAGAGGTGGTCAGGTAATATCTCACCTCCTCTACATGGATGACCTAAAACTCTTTGCCCCCAACAACTTGCAACTGATGGAGCTACTGAAAGTAACTGAAACTTTCAGTAGAGCCATCAGGATGGAATTTGGTGTGGACAAATGTGCGGTCATGCATGTAAAGCGAGGGGAGATTGTGGAATCCGTGGGAACTCAGCTCGCGGATTCCAAAAACCTCAGACCGAACTCAACGCCCTGGATAGGAGGGTCCGTACGCTGCTAACTGCATATCGAATGCATCACCCACGGTCATCGGTAATGAGACTGTATATCCCGCGAAAGTGTGGAGGTCGAGGCTTTTTAAACGCTAAGACCCTCCACAATCGCGAGGTATGCAGTCTCAGGGAATATTTCCTAGAAGCCGACGTGGGGATGCATCGAGATGTGGTCGCGGTGGACAAGGGCCTTACCCCGCTCTCCTTGGCTAAAGAGAACTGGCGCAAGCCTGTAGTGCTTGACACTAACGATCGCAAGGAGGTATGGCAGAATAAGGAACTTCACGGACGCTACTTCCGGGCCCTACA
Organism: Xanthia icteritia; assembly: GCA_949128155.2. Lineage (NCBI taxonomy): Eukaryota > Metazoa > Arthropoda > Insecta > Lepidoptera > Noctuidae > Xanthia > Xanthia icteritia. Next base: position 5,536,783 of record OX421959.2, on the reverse strand, counting down.
TGGACCCGATGTAGATTTACTAGCGTCCGTAGCCTGGCTGCGTTTTGGTGACCTCTTTGGGGAAACCGAAGGTTTTGTCTGTGCAATTATGGACGAAGTTATGATGACGAACAATTACCGGAGATTCATTGTGAAGGATGGCACGGTTGACATCTGTCGGGCATGCCACCGTCCGGGAGAATCAATACGACACATTATCTCCGGGTGTTCTCGTCTAGCTAACGAAGAGTACTTGCATAGACACAACCTTGTAGCCAGGATTATCCATCAGCAACTTGCTCTGAAATACAGCCTAGTGGAATCAGAAGTGCCGTACTACAGGTATGTGCCCGACCCAGTTCTCGAAAATGGAAATATCACATTGTACTGGGATCGATCCATCATCACTGACAGGACTATTGTTGCCAATAAGCCTGATATAGTGGTGGTGGATCGAGGAGAGCGGCGCGCAATGATTATTGACATAACGGTCCCGCATGACGGGAACCTCGTGAAAGCCGAAAAAGATAAACAGATTAAGTATCTTGACTTGGCTCGCGAGGTTGTCGACATGTGGGATGTGGACTCAGCGATCATTGTGCCGATAGTCGTATCAGCCAATGGCTTAATTGCCAAGAGCCTCGACCAACACCTTAGGAGGCTCTCGTTGGGCAGCTGGATTAAGGGCTTGATTCAGAAAGCGGTACTCCTGGACACGGCTCGTATTGTTAGGAGGTTCCTCTCTCTGGAGCCCTGACCTTGGACCCTGTTTCCGATACCGGTGGGCTACTATTTTTTATATTTTTAAATGTTTTTATATGTTTTTATTCTAATATTTAAAAATATAATTTATATGTAAATATTGAAATAAAGGAAATAATAATTAATAAAATAAATCTGACCCTAACAGAGCGACCAGACGTATTTTTTTGTTTGAGATATGAGTTTTGCGAAACCAATGAAGAGAAGTGCCGCTGCCGTCGTAGATGTGAAGTTGAGTTCGGAAATAAAAGAGCAGCGGCACTGTCACCAGTGTTTATTGTTAACCGCGACGCCGCTGCCATCTGCGGCCTGCTGTCAGCTTGAGGACATGCCTTTAGCCTCTTTCAATATTTTCAGAAGCAATAAAAATTGTGTTAACAGTTTGCGGGCGCGTCGCGTTCGATCAGCCTGCGTAGTTAAGTAGCAATTGTGACGGTTAGTTTGTAGATGGGTGATCATTCCTATATATCGACACCCCTCCGTACCTTGGAGAGCACGTTAAAGTAGCAGGTATCATTCCTCAGTAATTCGTCAGCCTGCGAACAGTCGCGATCATCCATGGGTAGGTGAAATGTTTACACATCGTACGAGAACCTTTCGTTTCTCGGAGATCTCGGCTGTCATTCGAATATCATATGGCACTCAGAAGCTCAAACGTCTGATAAAATTGGTCCGATCTTAGAATTTAGATTGTAATCAGAACTTGATATGACAACAGATAAACGGCAGTAAAATACAGTTTTAGACACAAGCACGTCAAAAAATATCGTTTTACCTTTATCTCCTGGTACCGGGGGTGCTTCGAAATGACTACTAGCGTGGGAGGCTTCTGCTACAACAACAAAGTTAAGTGATATAATTTAACAACACATAGTTTGATCAAAAAGTATAACCTAACAAAACATCACGCCTGTTCTGACCGAAGAATAAGGCTGTACCTATAGTAGACTCGTTTTTTTTTCATCTATTTCAAAGTCCCATTCATTACGTACATGTTTCGTAAATAACATGGTAAATAATTAGGTAATTTCATTAATCAAAGTCTTATTATTAAATATGCATAGAAACAAAACAGTAAGTACAGTACAACTATTTTCTTAATGTCCCTCGGCAAACTTCTTAGTGCAGAGCGAACACTGTCAATCGGCTTACAAGTCGACTGAGAGCGTCCGGTCTGCACCAAGTGCAAAGGCAACTGATAGAAATCCGACGACTGACGAATGAGTTGTGACCCGCTCAATCGAATTATGGTGTAAAGTTCAAGATGGATTGCTTAAGCGTATTCTTGTAGTCATTGAACTGCGCGTAGCAGTAGAATGCGCTCTTAGTGTGCTCGCGTAACGCAAACTTAACGCGAGTGTATCTGGCAGCGGTAGAGAATGGACGAAAAGCGTTGTTTCGATTAAAAATTAACTGCAACTAAACTTTTGTAGTTACGTGACTTAAACCCCTTTTTCACTAACACTACGCGACATTTAAATGTATTGGAAAATAAAAGTGTACTGTAGAATATTCAACGCTCAGCGCCGAGAGTTACTTGCATAGATGCATGTATCATAGGATGATTTGATAATTTGAATTTTCGCGAAAACCCTAGGGATGTTGCGAAAACACGGGTAATTAGGAAATAGTGGAAACATTTCTGTGAGCAACTGGGAAAAATAGGTTAGGTTAGAAGGGTTATGCGCACTTCGTCCCATTCGCGCTTGTTTCCATTCGCGGCTGGTCCCATTCGCAGTTAGTCCCATTCGCAGTTCATCCTACGGAAGTAGTTTGTAAGAGTAAAGTAAGGGTAATAGTTTGTTCTCAATATAATCTACAAGTCACTGACACGTACAAGTTAGTTAACTAACTGTAAAAATATTACTTTCATCATGAATTCACCCAAAGATAAAGAACCCCGCTGTAGTTTCTGTAAGAGTTTATATAATTTCAAAATTAATATCTACAGACTTGAAGTGAAGTGTGTTTATTATTTTACTTATTACATTGCTAACTTATCGAATTTGGATGTTTTATTACTATATTTGTAGATTTTTTATAAATCCAACCCATTTTGGTCCATAAACCTACATTTACTCTTACAAACTACTTGCATGGAACCAATTGCAAATGGGTAGTCCCATTTGCAATTGGTTCCATGCAAGTAGTTTGCGAATGGGACCAACCGCGAATGGGACCAATAGCGAATGGAATGAAGTGCTAATGTAACCAACTGCGAACGCGGGACGAAGTGCGAATGGGACGAAGTGCGCATAACCCGTCTCGACACGGCAACCGCAACTGACAGCACCTTGACAATCGCTTGGGGTCTCGTCAATGATCGCGTCTGTGTGAGTGTGCCGTTTGAACACATGAGTAAAGAAACGCAACAGAGAGTAAGCTTCATACAACGCGCTATGATAGATACAATACTACAACATGAGGCGCGTGAGTGCGTGTGGCTTCGTCGCGTATGAATGACGCGTACGCGCAGCCCTGAGCGATGGCTTAGGGCTGCGCGTACGCTCCGTGCGTCGTGTTTGTTTACGTTTCACGTTTTGAAATGGGTAAAACATAATAGTGTGTGTAGTTTAAACTGTGTGTTTTTACTTTTTTAATGGTAATCCCGGTTAATAAAGCAGTCGCGACATTGATTTGATTGATTGTTAACAAGTTAACAAAAATAATTCTAAAAGTTAACTAGTAGTTATAATCCAAGCAATATTAAATAGGCTAAATCACACCTTTTTCACCGACTTCAAAATTATGAGCAAGTTCTGTATCTCATGAAAATTTCACAGGTTTATTACACATTTCTATTGCCGCTATAACAGCAAATGTACTTTTTCGCTATTTCAGGGTTGGTCCCATAGTAAAAGTTGTTAATAATGATGACTACAATGACCCCTTAAGAGGTATTGCATTATTTACGTTACACCCTGTATACACCGTAAGGACTATTTCTGCTTGCAGCGCTCGGCCGCTATAGAACCGGGGCGATAACAGATGTGGTCATCGTGTTCACGGGATTTTGTTTTCAAACTGCTTAGATATGAAGTTCTATGATATTTGGGCGTTAAGTGAACAATGACGTTGGTCAGGTGGTCGCGATATTAGTTTGGTCTATCATAATAATATTTATTCTGTATGGGCCCTAGACTAGAAGTACGATAGTATTAAAGTTTGAATACTTACTAGATTTTGGGATATTGGCGAAGGTAGTACTGGTAGTGGAGGTAGTAGGCAGAACTCTCTCGTGGAGGATTACTCTGATCTCTCTACGAACGTCTTTTTCATTGATAGGATTTCGCTCTTTTAAATAACATATTATTTCACTATTCTCGTCTTTACGAGTAACATTGAATGCTTTAGAAACAGCGCAGCCAGTTTTATTGCATTCCATCGGGATATCTGAAACAGGAATAAGACTTAACGATATTAACAAACTACATTGATCACATTTGAGAGTAGGTACCTATAGTAGTCCGACCGAAAATGGATTAATTTTTCGGCCGAAAACGAAATTCAGCCTGATTTGCATTTTCGGCAGGAAAACGAAAACGAAAAAAATATTTTTTATGGTTTTCAATAGTTTTCTTTGGTAAAACTTTAAAAAAAATGCAGTATCAATACTTAAGCTTAAATCACATGAAAGTTGTACTTTTCTTTTTAAGATATATTTATTAATATCAAACAATCCAACATTATTTGCGGAGCCTGACAGGGTACATGATAAAGTTACCACACCCAAATTTAAGTTTGGCACATTGACTAAGTTAAAACTTAAAATGTCTACTTAGTACACATTGTATACTAAGGTATACGTTTAAAGTAAGTAAGTTAAGTATTGAAATGTAAGCACTTAATTTTTACATCATCAACAAATTGCCTAAAAAGTCGCAAAATCAAAATTGACAATGTTTTTTTTTGTTTTATTATATTGGCCCCTTCTTGATTACCAATAGGTATTTTTATTTATATTAACTTATTAAATAATTATATGTTAATTGTTTCCTAGCTCTGCAATTCTCGGCTCAAATTGACCCGTTCGCTGAAATTCAGGCAGCCCAAGGACAAAATTCACAGATTGCATCTTAAGTTAGCGTTTCATATTATTATGAACCTTATTTAAGCGAATTATGATCATATTCGTATAAGCGAAAGAAAACAAGCGTTTCAGACGAATAAAAACGGATAAAAAAATAGGGTTCATATTCGTTTGAAACGCTAACTTTGCTTAGTATTAGCTTTACTTTAGTCAAATTGCAATCTGTGAATCTTGTCCTATGTATGGTTTTATTTTAATTCTTTGTGTCCTTTCCTTCGACAGTTCTTTGTGATTGTGAGTAAGCTCAAGTATTGTTATAACTTACTAGAATGTTTCATTTGTAAGTATAGAACTGGTCCTGGCACACGAGGTTTTGGAAGAGGGCCACAGTTTAGCTGCAATTTCTCGCCATCTTTAAACTCATAGTAAATAACATTGAGTTTGTTATCATTATAAAGTTCCATCACTGTACCGTTTGATGGCAATTCCATGTGCAATGGATATTGATCTGAAAAGACATGAGAGGTTATGTGGACATGGTTGGTGCAACAGGAGACGTTGAATAGACTGTCGCCAGCTTTTTTTTTAAATGGAACTAAATTAGGCCTTTTAAAAAAAACTGACCGGACATGTGGTAATTATCAGTATTTTCGTATCAGTTTTATAAATAAATATCTTAAGATCGTTTATACAGAAAGTGGGAAACGTCGCAAATAGCTGTCAAATATTTCGCTGTTTTGATTAATTTGGCAATATTACTGTATAGAAATAAGAAATATGGCTAACTAGTGAACTAAAATATTGATTATGAAATGCAATATATCGTAACGTAGTTTTAGATGTAAAAAAAAGTATTTGAAAACTTTACAAATGCATTTTTTACACCTAAAACGGTTACAACATCAAATTCAGTGTTATTGCAATTCATTATTAATATTCTAGTTCACTAGTTAGCCATACGTCTTATTTCCATACAGTAATATTGCCAAATTAATCAAAACAGGTAATTATTTGCCAGCTATTTGCGACGTTGCCAAGTTTTTGTCTTAAGTTGTACGGACAACTTAATATATTTGTATATCGTTTAGTAAATTATTTGTATGAAAATTGTACAAGTTTGCCATCCCTTAGTTTTACGCATAGGTATTTTTTTTTTGCATTATTTGACCCTAATCATAAATCAGCAATACTATCACTCAATGCAATAATTCCTACGAAATGATGTTTTCAGAAAAAAGTTCTGGTTTTCTTTTCTTCACTGAACTGCAATGATATTATTTGTTGTATGTAAAATGAGATAGATAGGTTAAGGCGCGGTAAGCAGCAAATCTTTAGGTATGGAAGGAGGTGAAGCGACAGTAGTGCATCGCGTTATGCAAATACGGTTGAAAATGGCGATGCGTTTGAATTTGGTTGAATCTCGTGTCCGCCAATAAAATGAAAGATATTCGCAGATTTAAGTTATTTGAAAAAAATACACCAATAAGTTAACACATATTTACATATTTCTTTAGTTGACCAATTTTCGTATTTTATAGTTACCAAAAAAATAATAGTTGTCGCTCAAAATATTGAGAATTTCGAAACGAAATACCTTTTTTGGGTCTCTTCAGCGATTTGTTTTTCAAGATCATTTCTATTAAATATCTTTGTGTAAGTCTTTTTTATATCCTTGACTATACAATTTTTTGGGGCTTTTTTATATATTGTTAGGTCCCCTGAGAGTAGTTTTTACCCAAGTTTGCAACCCTGAAAATCTTGTGCTACTCCCATGGTGCTCGAGAAAATGCGGAATACTGGCAAAGTGTTTGTTTTTTTGAAAATATACGATAAAGACGCGTATTTAGGTATCTTTGTTCAATATTTTTGTGAAGCAAACTAAATTTGCTGCAATTTGAGCCAACCCAAGCACTCTAGGCCTGTTGGTTGCGGATATGTAGCATTACGGCTAACAGTGCGACGAAAAAGTGGACGTTTTACGGTATCTCTGCTTGGGTAGCGCCTTAAGCACGCTCCATGAGTGGCACGTCAAAGCTTGCTAATAGGCCAGGTTCAAAGTGTTGAAAACAGCTGAAGTATCCCACCACAAAGATTCTGACTAAATCATTTCGATTCCACCATCGAAGAAACGGAACGTTCACAGTGGTCGATGGTGGCATCGTGATTAAGTCAGAGCCATTATGACAGGATACTTCAGCTATGTTTTCAACCACTTTGATAAAAAAGTTGCTAGATGGATACCCACAAGATGCAGCTATGAGGATAACTAAATCATAATATATCGATAATTTAATAATTTTTCGATAATTTTTCACTTTTTGGGCAAAAATGCCCATATTTGACTAGCTGCATCTCCGCAACCAATAGGCCTAGAGTGCTTTGGTTGGCTCAAATTGTAGCAAATTTAGCTTGCTTCACAAAAATATTGAACAAAGATACCTAAAAACGCGTCTTTTTTTTTATATTTTTTTTTTTTTTTTTTTTTTTTATAAAAAACGTTGCCCCACACTAGGACTTTCTCCTGTGTCGTGGGTGCGTTTACAAACATTTAATGTCACATACACAAACAGCCAGACCCGGAACAACTAATTGTAGGTCATACAAATATTTGTTCCGTGCGGGAATCGAACCCGCGACACGCAGCGCAGCAGTCAATCGCTTAACCACTGTGCATTCTTTATGGTATATTTTCAAAAAAACAAACACTTTGTCAGTATTTCGCATTTTTTCGAGCACCATGGGAGTAGCACAAGGTTTTGAGGGTTGCAAACTTGGGTATAACTTACTCTCACCTAAAAAAAATCGTAGTTACATGCGCGTTTGCGATGTTTGATGTTGTTCTTGACTGGGCTATTGTAGCATACTACAAAGATCTGTTGGCGCCACGAAATAATTTTTTTAAATGCAATGTGGTGCAATTTCATAGACACTAGCGCCGCGTCAAAAGGACTGCAGTGGTGGCGCGGACTCTAGCACTCTAGATATCAAAACATGTCTGAAACAACGTAAATACTTACGTCATTAAACGTATGATACAATTTGAGCTGCTCGCTCTGCCTTGTGATAAAACCATAAAATTTGACATTTTAATTATTATGTTAAATCATTAAAATATACCAGTTTTATATACATATTAACATTGTTGAAAATTATACACAAATTGACATGATTACTTTGTAAAGTATTATATTGTTTTAATTATTGTGAATGTGAGGACTCTTTTTTTTTTTCCTCTTTCTTTAATTTTTTCTTTCTCAGTTATTTTAAATGATGGTCTGACAGTTTGAGTAGTTTATGCGGCCTACCCAAATGTCTTTTCTTTGGTATTGTTCGTCGAGTTGAGCTCCACGATTACTGACAAATGCTTGCACTGACTGGACAGGTCCACTCAAATCTGTGTGGTTCTTTCCTCAAAAGACCATTTCAGACACTAATCTACATGGTCCTCATATGGCCTGACTAAGATTATGTCTGGACTTTAAAAGAGACTGTGACCTCTGAGTTTGTATCGGCCTTTCTTCTCAGAGTAGTCAGATAGGAAACGCCGAACTCATCTTGCAAAATTCTTTTAATATGACGTGTAAAAGTGATTGTAATATCCTATTTACAGAATAAACAATTTCATTTCATACAAGTTTTTGACAAGTCTTTAACAAGACTTGTCGAAAACAAGTAGGTATCACAACTTGTATAGTATGGATCATACGATGGCCGCGTGTGAGTCCACATCGCGAGGAGCTGCACCTACTACACTACAGGCAAAAGTTTAGTGATCGCTACAGTCCTGTCACAGCTATTTTACCTCTGATTTTGCATCCCTATCAAAATCATAGTGATCTTTATTCTCCTTGTTCTAAGGTTGCAGTTGGGTTGCTGCCAGTGACAAGTCTATCAAAATCAAAATGATCTTTATTTTCGTTTCTTTATGGCTGCTGTTGAGTTGCTGCCAGAGGTAAAATAACTGTGAAAGGATTATTATAAGGTCCTGACAGCTGACACTCTACTTACCTATAGAGAAATTGCCTGAAGAAAAACGAATAGTGACTTGTTCTTCACTCCTACCATTAATAGCATCAGCCGAACAGCTTAATTTCTTCTCATCCGTATGATTGAGATAAAACGACATCTCAGTCTTGTTTTTTGGTATTAGATCTAAAAAAAAAAAAAAATTGTTTCAACAGCTGTTAAACTCTCGTCTTGTTATTAACGGAATAAAGTAATGCCAAACTTATACCTCGAAAAATAAAGGGTTAAACTGAACTTTAAGCTCGTGTTACTTACTAATCATAATAAAACATCCACCTCATGCCGATTTCGAATGACTGTTTTTATTACTGACGACTCAACCTGGATCGAAAAACGCGTTTCTAAGACTTATAGCTTCGAAGTTATAAGTGTCGCTGTTTGAGCTTGAAATGGTTTATTTTAAGTATTATACTATGGTCAAATATTTCACATGAAGTAATTGTCTTGAAAATTGAGGACTTATAATTTAATTTAAGAAAAAAATTGGAATGGAGCATGAAAAATCAGGATATCTCTGGAACTGCAAAATTTCCCGGCAGTCAGTTTTCGAAACGCGATTTTCGACCCAGTGAGCGACTATAAGTTACGAGGCTCATATTTAAACGCGGGTACTACTAATATTTAGTAGTAAATTTGCCGATTTTGTAGGCCCGACCCTGGGATTTGTAGTAAAACCCTTAAAAAATTAAAGAACGTTTAAGGTTGAGTAAATTGAGGAGCCACCTTAGAACTCGAAAACTAGCAGACGGATATTTAAAAAAAAAAAAATATCCGTTATAAAAGTTACAGGACGTTTAAGGCCTAGAAAATTATATGTTACGTAGCTACTAAAGTAATTGATCAAATCGGATAACAATAGTACCAATATTTAGTAGAAATTTCTACTAAATATTAACTTATACATACTGCACATTCAGTATTTCAAAAGATAATAATAAAAATAAATAAAAATAATTGTTTATTCAGTCTCAAACGTTTACATTTCCAATTTTTTTAAGAAAAAGCCCCAGTAAGTAATTAATAATACTTGTATTGGGGTTGCCTCGCTCCTTCACTTGATGTTACAATATTGAGACATGAAAATTAAAATTAAGAACTTTTTTTTTAAAAAACAAAAAGATACAATGACTTATAAAATAATTATCAGCTCAGTGTAATGTGTAATGTACGAGTATATGTATGTGTGAAATAATATTGTGTAAATGGGGCGGGGTTTCGATTTCTTATACGGACCGGGCTTCTTGCGGGCCAGTCCATGCGATTGATGCCAACGCCCTGAAAATACTACAATTAATATTTACAATTTGAGCTGTATGTGGCCTGGCGTTGTCATGCATGAATATTGAATTTTCACCCATATTAATTAAATATGCGCCGACATGCTCATTAAACATTTGCGGGTCTATGTGGGGTCAAATTAGCTTCAAGGATCCGCCGCCTTACAGTCCGCTCGCTTACGTCGTCTCTACGGGTCTCCCGAAGTTGATTTGTTACTTCAACTGCCATGTGGTGATAGATTGAAAACTAAATTGAGAAAACAAGCACAAGTGAATTGAATTTATTTCCAAATTCGAGGTATTTAATATTTTAACTTTTTTAAATTATATTGTAGATCATTTAAGGTTTTATTTCATACAATATTAAAATTCTCTGTAATATAAAGTTAGTTTCATGCATGTACCATTATGAATTTGCAGGTTACAGGGATTTTCGTCATCGACCCGTATTTTTTATAATTCAAATCTTTATAGTTTACAAGTACTTAGATCTTATTCACATATTTAAATTATACCGATTTTTTTTTCATGTCCTAAAAAGCGCACTATCGGTAATGACTTCGTTAGTATGTCAGCTAACTCACTGCTAATTACCTGTGGAAATATAATTAATTTTAATAATATTTTTCTCCACCTGTTCTCTTGAAAAATGGTACTTTATACCTATATGTTTTGATCTTTTGTGAGTCGTAAGGTTACTTATCCTCATAAATAGAAATTGCATTGGGTAATTCTGGTTACAGGTCTAAGGATTTCAAGCACAGTGCCTCTCTAACAGCTTCAAATAAAGCCATATACTCTGCTTCATTGTACGAAGCCGCCACTGTGAGTTGCCTCTTTGTATTCCAGTATATTGTGCATTATTCAAATAATATATATTATACAAGTAACCTGTTGTACTTTTACGGCCTTTTTCATCGCTTCCCCAATCAGAATCAACAAAGCCAGTCAATACATTGATTATATTGTCACTCCGCATATAAGTTTTAACTTAAGGTCCATTAACCCTTTCAAGTAGCGTTATACCCTTTTAAATATAACCAAAGAGTACTGTTGTTTATTTTAGCAAATCTACTTAAGATACACTAAAGCTCAAATCAGAACCAGTGCATACGTATACATCAAGCACCCGATAATGTTTTTTAGTTTCCAAAGGTTATCTATTTTAGTTTCCAAAGGTATTTTGACAGTTTTGCAATCACTCCTGTTGAACTTTTCTAAAACTGTTTCTATAGATAGATAGATAGATAGATAAATCATTTATTTAGTGCACACAAAAAAACAGCACAACATACAAAATGACGATTCAATTATTACTAATTAGCTATTAGGAAATAGCTGCAAGGTGCCAATATACAAACAAATAAAAAAGGAAGAAAACAAGACATTGTGATGACACTATTGGCTATGACACATACATTGACATGACATGTACATTTTCTGGTCTAATGTTACTTTATTATTATATCTTTCGACTCTGATTCCCAAGAAACAACGAATATCTTTTAAGTCTACCATTTTAAACTTGTTTATTAAATACACACATCAAAAAAGTTTAAGCAACACGCATCATTTACAGAAACTGCATGTTTTATTAATTGATACTTTTTTCTTAACAAAGTAGATTGGTATAGGTACAATCTTTTTGTTCTCGGAAACATAATTACTGGCTGATTTTAAAAATAGAAACTTTTAGATTACCTATGTTTTGTTTTCATTAAAATAAAAGCTAATTATTTTTTCCCGATTTCATGTGTTTTCGTCGCTTGATAAATTTGGTATTTATCTCACTTTTATCATTTTGAGATACACAGTTTTTGAAAAAATTTACTGGTGAATATTTTTTTATGTCATGAAGCGACGCCATTTGACTGCGGGAAGAAATCAGTCCCAGGTATCTCGGCATTTTGGTGTCAATAGGAGCGTGATTTGTCGTCTTTGGCAGCATTACGTTAATATAGGGAATCCTGCTGAGCAGTGCCCTGGGCGTGGAAGGAGTACAACTGCTCGACAGGACCGATACATACAACTAAATGCAAGACGTTAGCCGAACAATTCTCAAACGGTGTTGTTGTTAGCAATCAAACCGTGAGAAATAGGCTGCATGAATGCGGCCTACGAGCACGACGCTCAATTAGGTGCCCACCTATACGCCATGAAAATCGCGCCAGGCGAAACGAATGGGGAACAGTTGACATGAACCCAGGAGCAATGGGATAAAATTTTATTTTACTATGAGACCCGGTTTGGAGTTAGGCCATGATATACAAAAAGGGAAGAGTGAAGGAGTGTATCGTCTTCCCGGAAATGTTGAACGGCTGAGATGCGTCCAGGAAGTGCATCCTTACAGTGGCTCCACAGTGATGGTATGGGCGGGTATTATGAAGAACAGACGTACTGAGCTCGTTTTTGTAGATGGCAATATGAACGCTGAAAGTTACGTTGAAGATGTCCTCTTGCCTTATGTTGACCCATTTGTACAAACGCCTGGCTCAGATTTCACGCTTATGCATGACAATGCGCGTTCGCACACAGCTTGGATGACCAGAGAGTACTTGGCAATGGACAACATCCGGATATCGGCCGTAGTCTGCACAATCGCCAGACCTCAATCCGATCGAGCACGCATGGGACATGCTCCAGAGACGTGTTCTAGAGAACCTGGACGGAGTGTCGACAACCCAACAACTGAAAGACTTGTTAAAATTCCATTGGGACCTATTTCCGCAGGATCATAGTATTTGGGATTCCTTCAGGAGCTTTCATAAATATCTCTTCTTTTAATTTCCCATTTAAAAATGCAGTTTTGACGTCCAAGTGGTGGACTAATAAATTAGACTGATCAGCAAAAGCTAATACGAATCTAAAACTTGAGTTTCTTGCAACTGGTGCAAAAGTTTTATTGTAATCAACTAAATATTCCTGACTAAAACCGCTATTAAACGAGCTTTATATCTTAGTGGTTTTCCAAACTCATAATTTTTATTGTAAATACTCACTTACAGTCAACGATATTATATTTTCGGGTCTTTGTAAAAGTATCCAGGTTTCATTATCAATGAGCGATTTAATTTCCTCATTAATTGCTTTTTCCCATAAAACTTTATCATTCCTGGATGCGATTTCTTTATAAGATGTAGGTATTTTGAATAATAAAGATTTAGCGTATAGCAAATAGTTCACAGAAATATCATCTTCATTTTCGTTAGAACTCATATAGCACACACATGCTCTTGATTTATTAAATGGCAAACATGCTTGTTTTCCTTTTATACAAGCTTCACATAATTTATCATTAGGTGTAACATGATTTATTTTTTAATTATCAGAATAAAATTGTCTGCCTTTAATTTGCACAAACTTAGATTTGCCTATGTGAACCGAGCCATTGATGCCATAATTCATAATTATTATTGTGTACGACCCTATTTGATGCGCTTATGCATTTAAAGCACATTTTTCAAGTATAAAATCAATACCTATTACATTTTTCAAAGACTTACCCATGGTTACCATCTAACCCTCGTTATATATTTACACACCACCGTTATTGCCAAAAACAATGGTCATTCCTGCTTGTTGCATTTTCTTTACCGAGAGGAAGTTGTGAGGAATTTCGGAACAGAATAGGACATCTTGTAGCATTCCCTTTATTCCCAAGTGGCTAGTTACTGCAATATTGCCCTTTTTCGTTTTTCCATTCTTAGGAATTGAGATATTAATTGGTTTTTCAGTTCCATGAAGTTTCGTGCAAGATCTTCTCTATAAATTAAATGATGCGAGGCACCCGAGTCCAAAATAAATGTAATCTCGTTTTGATCTTCACATTCATTTCCACAGCCTTCGACCATAAACGCAAATCCCGTTATATTAGGATTTTCTGTATCCGTAATATTTATAGTTTGAACTGTTCTTTTGTTTTCAGAACGTTGTTTCTCCTGCTTGTTAAAATAATACTTCTTTTGTATATGACCTTTTCTTGCGCAACAATTGCATTTTATATGTTTCAGTCTATCATTTTTCGTTTGAATGAGGTTTTATAAAACTGTCATCGATTCGAGTTCCGTCGCATGTTTGAATTTCTGTAATTTTTTCGGTTTTAACTTTTAGGTTTTGTTGTAGTGCCCGCCAGTGTTGTTGTAGTTTCTGACTGTAGAACTTTCATGCTTATATCGCGTCTTTCATTGATCAATTTGATTTCATGATCAAGAAGTCTAGTTTTGATAAAGGTTAAGGTCAGGTTGTCCTCTGCCAATTTTTCAATTGATGTGACAACACCGTCATAGCTGTTAGGTAGTCATAAATAGATGTGTTACCTTATCTACTTCTTCTCATTTTTGCACCTTTAGTGATTAATTCGATTAACAAGTCGTCAAATTCTTGGAAGTGATTTGTCAAGGGGTTTTCTCCTTTTAACTCAAAATTCAACAACCTTTTCCTCAAAGCTAGTTGAGTTGCTATGCTTTCGTAGATGGAATCCAGCTTCATGAAAATTTCCTTCGTAGTATTTTTTTCACTTGTAAGTCCCAGCATTGAATCCGATAAATACTCTATTATCGTATTCTTAGCGATTCTCTGACTTTTGTGCCACTCACTGTTCGGTTCTTTAAGAGTTTCTTCATTAATTGTATTAAGCACTTCAAGTTCATTTAATAAATTACGTATTCTAAGTTTCCACACACTATATTTTGTCCCCGTCAAACGGTTTAATATTTCTTTTCATTTTAAGATTATCCATATTATTAAATCACTAAAAGCAACTTAGAATGTTATTTAGTATAAATCACTGGGCCCATAACCTATTGAGTTTTGAGAACCAATGAAAGACGGTTATAATTTCTACAGAATTCGCTTTCGCTTAGTCCAGACGGAACACTAGCATCTAAACTATAATAAAGTTATGCACATTGTAAATATGTATGAAAGAGAAAGACTCTCAAACTACATAAGTGAGACCGATATATTTTGTTGTATTCCAGATATTACGCATAAGTACTACTAAATCCTACCAAATTTAAAAAAATATCCGTCAGCTAGTTTTCGAGTTCTAAGGTGGCTCCTCAATTTACTCAACCTTAAACGTTCTTTATATTTTTAAGGGTTTTAACAAATTCAAGAATGGGGCCTACAAAATCGGCTAATTTACTACTAAATATTGGTAGTACCCGCGCGTTTGAATATGAGACATGACTCCTCAATCTATACGGACACTCGTAACTTAGTACTTGGTTGTATCTACTACTAAGTTACGAGTGTATCTGTATACACAGGACCTAAACAAAAAAATACGTAACAAAAGTGTCGTAATGGTCAAAATGTATTGTTTTTTCGGTCTCGCTCTCATTCGCCAAGTGTGTAGTGTGTGTGCGATAAGTCGTTCCAAAAAAAGGAACAAGAATGAAGGGCTCTCAAAGTGGAAACTTACTAAGTATGTCTACTATATCTGATCTACGCGTGTAAATTAGATTCCGGAACAGTTGATATATTCCATAATATAGTCGGTAAAAATCTCACTGTGAAAACCTATGCTTGTCACAAACGTAACGATTTACTTGCGCAAATTCAGGCTAGCGCAAGTATATCGTGACATATATTGGAAGAAATTTGCGCAAAAATCTTATCATAAATCATTTATTTATTTGCAAGCATGGGTAAGAGACACATAGATATTTTCCTTATAATATCCATGTGTCAAGCCCCGCAGTTTGACATTCACGCGCGGTTTACGTCACTTTAAACATTTTTCTGAATTTTTCGGTGTTACCAGTTATTTTTTGATTATTTTTGGTCTAATTGACGTGAATATCCGTAAGACCATAGTTTAAACAGCACACATAATATGATAATAGCCATTATTTAGCAGTAAAAATAGTGATTTAAAACCGAATTTAAAACTATCAATAATGTCAACTAAATTCAATAAATCACAATTCTAAAAACAATAAAAAAATAATTAAAATAAATTAATAATAACTAAATAAAATAATAATAAATAATACATACCTAACAATTGAATTCAGAATAATCAATATTAATTAAGTTCAAAATAATAAACAACAAATGATTTTTCCTAACAAATAAATCAGATGTAGCAGGCCTAGCAACTTTCATTTAAATACTCATTAATATGATAATAACATTTCGCAACTAAAAATTCGTGTATTTTGGTTTTAACAGGCCAAGCCCCGCAGTTTGACATTCACGCGCGGTTATTTATATTTTGATGCATTATAAATATATGATTATATACGAAAAAAGTCATGGTAATTAGAACCGTTATCTTCCAGCTTATTAGTTATTGTTGTTTTGTGTGCCTGATCAAATAGATCCAAATCGTATAGTATATTGCATACAATTCGGCTGTGTATGTTTCTCATTCCGTAGTCAGTTATTTTCCCAGTTTTGTAGGAGAACATCTCAAGCGACAGATCATGGTTACTATCAAAGAAGTATGTGTATTCATTACTTTGTACATCTTCCAACACACGTGTCTACCATTAGGTTGAGTGAGCTGTCAATAGTGTCAATCCCCAGCGTCAGTGGAATGACCGTTCACTTCATCTAACTTACGCGGCGAGATTTTTACAGAATAGACAGAGTTCTACCACACTGGTGCTGACAGAACGATTCTGATACGAACGATATTCATATTAATATTATTAAAAATAGAGTTACTATATCGGAATTTGAAAAGTCCTGAACAAATAAGACATTTGCACAAAAAAGTCCGTATAGAGAAATAAAGATTTTGAAATCTTTATTTTCACAGCATTAATTATTTTTACTTTTTTTAAAGTAGACATTATATGTCAAAAAGTCCGGAAAAATTACAACCGGATGGGGGGGGCCAAAAAGCAGACGGAGGTAACTCTACGAGAGTTTCGTCGATAGAACATTTCAACGACAGACGCCGACACAACTGTTCGTATTATATATTACCTTTTTTTTTGTAATTGGCTACTTTTCCAACGAAATCCGAATATTTGTCCACCACCACCAAGCTAAAGTTGGTTCGCTGTACTTCACATACCACGTTTATGTATAGGTTATTTAAATATTTGTATTCAACTTCATAATGATTGTTTTCAGCATACATGATTTTCGGTCGTAGAGTCATCCCATTAATTGTGATACCTACAATATCTATAAAACAAAATCATTATTAAATACTTAGTAAGTAGGTTATAGAGCAGTGGTGGCCCAGCGGTAACGGCCCAGGCTTACGAGTTGTAGGTTGTGGAACTCAGGAAAGCGCTTTACTTTATAAATAAATTCATCAGCATTGCTCTCAAAACGGTGAAGGAAAACATCGTGAGGAAACCGGCGTGTCCTAGAACCAAAAAGTTCGACGGCTTGTGACATCTACCAACCCGCACTGTGACCGCGTGGTGGATTACAGCCCATTCCCTCTCTTAGACAGGAGGCCTCCCAGCAGTGGGTACATTATAGGCTGATTATGCTAAGTAGGTTTTTCGTTTCATCAACCGCTTCGTTATTGAAGCTTTACGGTTTTGTTACTTTATTTAAGAGTGTGTGTTCAGACTATCAAACTGATCAGCGAGATTTTGTTGACCAACTTTCTCGATGTTGGTCCCATCGAGAAAGTTGGCAGTTTGTTTTTCTGTATCCCACCTTTCTGATACATGTTGTAATAGTAAAACTAGCTGTGTGTAAAGCTTAAATTGCGTGGACTAATATTACTATTTAATTTAATTATTAAAAAAAAAAATATATTCAATAGGTTGGTACTATTAAGAAGGTTCGGGAATGGCTCATCGTGGGTTAGAGACGAACAACGTTCTTCAACATGGAGGGATTGAGGAGAGTCGCACACGATGACACTTCCAAAAATTGAAACTTTCTAATTTAACTAATTGGAAACTTACGGAAAGACACCATTATTTGTATTTCACATAAGTAGATTTCACTTCAATTTAAGGGGACAAATGCTTGCACTGACTGGACAGGTCCACTCAAATCTGTGTGTGGCTTTCCTCAAAAGATCATTTCAGATACTAATCTACATGGTCCTCACATGATCTCACTGAGATTATGTCTGCACTTTAAAATAGATTTTAAACTCTAGTTTGCATTTCTTTTCAGGAATAGTCAGATAGGAAATGTTGACTCTATCTAGCAATAAAAAAAAAATGAGACTTGTTAATGTGACTCCGATATACTATTTACAGAATAAACAATTTCATCTCCTTTCAATGACTTTAATGAGGGTATTTGAGTGAGAACGATGACTAAAATGGAGCCTAAAGCCAAGACCAAGAATTATCACATAAATAAGTTTGCTTGTTGCATGCTTGTTGCTTGTTGTATGTTGTTGCTAATAAAATAAAAACCAAAACAAACTTACTGGATCCTGTCTTCATAACAAATCTCACCATAACTTTGGTGTAGTCAGATGATTCCGTGTTTGTACATATCATATAACTGTTGTTGTGTCCAGAATGCAATTTTACACGAAAACCGATTTCTTTGCATGATGATAGTTCTTTCATGATAGATTTATCTGAAATAATACGAAATATTATAATTACATCTATTACAGATATTTTAAGGAAGTAATGATAATCCAACCTGCCACAGGCTTCCACAGTCCACAACAAACGGTTCTTATTCAATAAGCTACTAAAACTAGAAGATTTTCAACTCAAATATAGGTAGTAGACGATGTAAAGAAAACCTGACTCATCAACTCAGCCTTTTGCATTCCTCTGCTGGACATAGGCCTCTCCCAAGCAGCGCCAGAACTCCCTGTCCTCCGCCTTCCGCATCCAGTCTGTCCCAGCCACCTTTTTAAGGTCCTCGGTCCTTGTAGCTGGGGGGCGTCCCACACCACGCTGTCTGATACGCGGTCTGCACTCCAGGACTCGTCTGCTCCACCGGCCATCTGTCCTTCGACAAACATGGCCAGCCCGCTGCCACTCAGCAGCAGCTTACTTACTCTGCAAGCTATGTTTGTAACTTCTGTTCTTTTCCGGATAACTTCATTTCTGATTTTATCCTCCGAAGAAACTCCGAGCATAGCCCGGTCCATAGCGCGCTGAGCGACCTTGAATTTGCGAATTGAATTTGTCAGGACGCACGGGTTGAAGACCTTAGTCTTCAGAACATTGCGGAATAGGCGACGAGAAGACATGACGAAGTTTTCCAAACGCTGCCCAAACCAACTGGATTGTCAACATACTCCTTCACAACTTCGAGAAGCGACACTTCGATGTGGATTGGGCTGGGAAAGACGTGTGAATTTTACATGACTTTCGCTTTCCTGAATTCATGCCGAGGCTAACCCAGTGAGAAACTCCATTTAGGCTGTGCAGCATCTGGTCTACCTGTTTCAGCATCTCTGTCATTATGACGATGTTATTGGCAAAATTAAGGTGTGAATACTAGACTAGATAATATTTACAATAATAAAAATAGATAATAGTAAAAATGCGGTAAGGTAAGTTACTGGTTAGGACCTCCATGAGGAGTTCCCCCGTTATCAAAAAATAAAGGTTACCGTTGGGAGGACATGGCTCGGCACACTGCTGCTTGGGAGGAGCCACGCCGTGCCCTCATCTCAGGTCGACTCGATTCGATGGTCGGCAGCGAGGAGTCCTGGGACGCGGTGGTATCCTTTTGCGAAACAGTCATTTCGCAGAAGGAGGCTGCGGAAAGAGAGCAGGAGATAGCTTTCGCTAACCCGATCCGCAGCAGACGCACCGGTCGTCGGCGGAGGGCGGATAACGCCCTCTTCCAGTCCCCTTAAACGGGTCCAGGGGCCACGGATCTGGGGAAATCCGTCACCCCCTACTCCTTAGGACCCGAGATGGTGGCGCGTAGTGTTCCACGCGCGCCTCTCTATGGTGTAAGGGGGAGTTTAACACCTCACTCCCCCCCTAAAGATTTTTTACATTGAACTAATACTGAATGTAAACGACGGGTATTATAATTACTGTTTAAAAATATATTCCACAAAGACGTTAATGTAACGTCTTTGTGTAACAGCGCACCGAGCCTCACTGAGGGTGCCTTGAAAAGAAAATTTACTTTTATTTTTTTCGTTTTGGAACTACATACATACGTCTTGCTGAATTCTTCAAAAACTGTGCTCGTTATAGTCATCATATTTTTCTGGAACCTAATGTTTTTTTTTTTAGCTTGTTCTGTCGCAATCTTAGGTAAAGGCTTCCCTCCATTCCTTCCATCTTTCGCAAGCCCACGCGTTCTACTTCCAGTTTTGGCGGAACCGGTCTAGTTCGTCCCACCATCCCCTTTGTGGTCTGCCGCGATCCCGTCTTACTATCTCAGGGTACAAACTCTGAACTAGTTGGGCCCACAGTTTGACGGCTGAAATGTCCTGCCCACTCTGACCAGTTCTATTTAAGTCGGCAGCCTTTTGAGCTACATCAACTTTCTTGGTTTTGGAGCGCAGTAATGTGTTTACTCGAACTCGATCCGTTAATAACACCTAGTTTACTGCGCTCTATTGCTCGTTGGCAACTTGAGTTTGGACTTCTGGATGTTAGTCAAAGACCAAGTCTGGACGCCGCCGGTTAAGACACACGAATGTGATAGGAAGGGAATGATTTTATAATACCACTACTCTCTATGTTAAATAAATACATACAGTGGGTTGCCATATTATTAGGGACAGTCAAGAATTTTTATTATTTGTTAAGTATGAGTCTTAAATTAATTAGAAAAACACAATTTTTGAATGATTAAAGCTTTAATTACACAAAACAGTTATTAACGCAGTAAAATAAGAATTTTTAAAAATTATAAAAATAATAATTAAGTACATAAATAGGCGAAAATAAATGTTACTTAGTAGTGATCAGTACTTAGTGACATTTCCTTTCGCCTCAATTAGTGCTTCTATACGCCTGGGCATGCTTTCTATGCACTGTTTGGCACTTTCTTTTATTTTAGGGTTGTGATGCAAAACATTAATGAGCTTTTCTATCAGCCTGACCTTGGTGGTTATCATTTCTTTGGCTATTTCGGCCTTGGTAATCTCCCATAAATTTTCTATGGGGTTCATGTCGGGAAAATTACCAGGCCAAGGTAAAACTGGAATGTTGTGGTCTGCCAAGAACTTGGTAACGCTTCTGGCTTTATGGCATGGTGCTGAATCATGCATAAACATAAATTCCCCACCATCAGGGAACCATTCTTCAAGAGTTGGTAACAGGCGTGTTTGTAAAGCTTGTCTGTACTGGTCTTGTTTTTTTTGTTTTTTTTTTTTTTTTTTTTTTGAAAATTGACTCATCCGAGAAACACACCTGAAAAAAAAAGAAAGTTGTTTATTATTTTGAAAATTATTATTTTAAATAGTGTAAAATACAAGTAATAATTAAAACTGACCTTATTCCAGTCCTCAACAGTCTTTTGGCGGTGTTTCCGAGCCCAGGCAAGGCGTTTCTTCTTCATTGCATCAGTCAACCGTGGTTTTCTCACAGGACGATGACCTCTCAAGCCTTCCTCTGCCAATCTGCGCTGCACAGTTCTCTTGGAAACTGATATTCCCGAGTCCTGGACTAACTGAGTTAACAGTCCAGCACTTTTTTTTCTGTTTTGTAAACAGATGTCCCTAATTTTCCTATCCGAACGTGGGGTAGTGATGCTTTTTCTGCCGCAATTGCCTTTTTTCTTAAGCGAAATTGGCTGATTAAGGTCAAATTAAATTTTTATTTTATTGACTGCCGTCTTTGAAACACCAGCAATGTCTGCAATTTTCCTTTGGGAATGACTGCTATGCTGGAGTAAGGTTTTTATTTCAGATTTTTTTTTTTGGAGTCAAATCCCAACCCCGACCCATACTGAAAGCAAAAAAAATAAAAATAAAAATATTTTTTACTATAATACGATAAATAATAAAAATTTATAATAACATATTAACAATACTTACATTTTATCAAAATTTTGTTACACAAATATAAAAATAACTTGGTTAAAATATTCAAATTCGTCTTTCACTGATTAGCGTTTAAAATGTACTACGGCTCTCACGTAACTTAAAAATTTGTAGAAAAAAATATACCCATTAAATCTCAACATCCACTTAAAATTTGAGTTACGGAGACATGACGAATATAAATAATACATTCCTGGAACCCTTGTACCACTTAAAACTGCAGTCAAGTGCGCCCAAAGTAAGAAATTGATAAAAAATGTGACTGTCCCTATTAATTTGGCAACCCACTGTAGGTAGCAAGAATTTGTGTGTGGCATTAAAAATTAAAAAATTTCAGACTTTCGAAACTATAGTTATTTTGCGCTCTGTGGTGCAATTGGAAGTCCAACCGACTTGCAATTCTTTGTACAAAAAAAAAACTTTTTTTTCTTGTGGAATTCCACTCATTCTTTGCTATGTATTTATTTAACATAGCAAATGTATAACAACATCATCAACATAGACGTAGTAGATAGAAGTAGATAAAATACGTGTTATTGGAGCTAACTCAAAAACCACTCATCCAATTTGACCAAACAGTAAGGGTTACTTGTTTGTTTCGGGCTTTCTTATGACAATAAAAGGGACTTTGATGGGACCACCCACTATAATTTTTTTTTCGATGGGAAATTATCAAATAACTTCTCCCGCTATGGGCGCAGCGACAGGGCGTGTCAGACTCCTACTAACTAAAATCCACCCGTGTTCTTTCAGTTGCCTGTAAGTTGCCAGGGGCCACGGTATCCCTTTCGAACTTTCCCGCAACCCCGGCAGGCATCGGTCCTATCGGACCCCTTCCGTTGTGCTGACATCTCTTTGAGGCGCGCGTTGAACACAACACACATTGCTCACCGTCCGCAAGCCCACGCCTACGGTGGCCGGGAATCGGCCTGCGATTCCCGGCGCGAGGGCGTTTCCTGCGGCGGCTAGGGGCGTGAGGGTGCGAAATTTGCCTCTCCCTCACGCCTTCTGCCTCCTCCTTCGCAAGCTTACTGCTTCGCAGAAGGAGGTGGCGGCCTCCTATGCCCTCTCGCTCCGTACCATGGCCTGGACCAGGGCCGGACGCGAGAAATCCCCGCCACCGATCGCCTCTACGAGGACTCGGCGATGGATTTCCCAAAGCCGGGCAGACCTCCACCGTATGCTCCACCGTGTCCTCCGGGCGATCCACGTAATGATGACACCTGGGCGTTTCCTCCCGCCTGATACAAAACAGGAACCTCCCGAAACAACCGTCGTGTCCGGTGAGGACCTGCGTCAGGCGGAAGGTGAGGACGCCGTGGCTCCTCTCTAGCCACTCCTCAAAGAGAGGACTTATCGCCGCAATAGTGGCGTGCCCAGCACTGGGTTGCGACAATCGTACTCTCCATGACGCCATGAAAATCCCGCCGGAGCTCTGTCCGCTGTGCCGCAATTTCTCGCGGCAGCGGAGTTAAGCCCCGGCGTTTCGACTCCTCGCGCCACTCCCAAATGTGCGCGAGGACTTTTGCCTCCAGATCCCAGGGCGGCAATCCGGCAAGGAGGCTCGCCGCCTCACCGGAGACCGTGCGGTATCCCCGGACCAGCCGGGTGGCCATGACCCTCTGGGACGTGTTCCACCGGCGGGCTGGCCGCCGCCTCAATTAACGCGCCCACACCGGTGCCCCGTAAAGGGCCATGGACCGCACGCGTAGATCCTCCGGCAGGAGACGTTTGGACCCCCTAGATTGGGCAGGAGCCGCTTCAAAGTAGCCCCGGCCCGCTCCAGTCTAGGAGCCAAGCGTCGGAAATGCTCCATGAAGTTCCACCGGCTGTCGAGGACGAATCCTAGGTACTTCGTCGACTCGACGCCGATGTCAACTCCTCCTACCGTTATTTGAGAACCTGACGGTGGCGCGTTCCGAGGACCGTGAAAACACATGGCCTCGGACTTGTGCAGGGCCACCTCGAGTTCCGGATTCTGTCCACGATTGTCGCAACCCCGTGTGTCACTAGTTCGGCCGCCGCTTGGTGCGACCTCCCCTGCGCCAGGACCAACGTGTCGTCAGCGTAACAAACGACGCTGACGCCGCTAGGGAGGTCGGCGCGCAGCACCCAGTCGTATCCGATGTCCCACAGATGCGACCCCAGGACCGATCCCTGTAGGACACCGCACGACATCTCTCGCTGGTTCCATTCTCCCTGGTGACCGGGGTAGATGACGGCCCTGTCTGTCAAATAGGCCTCGACCACACGACAGAGGTAGGTCGGCATCCGGTGATACCGGAGTGCCTCCCTGATGCAACTCCAGGGCAGGGATGGGACCACCCCTAAGGTAAACCCTTTCTAATAAAAAAATGAAATTGGTCTACGTGGTAAAGAACTATCGCAAAACAAACATTGAAAATAATAAGATTCCGACATCAAAGTTGTTTTACCAAACTGAATACTTTGCCCAAGTCTAGCACTATCGTACAACTTCGAGAGTACCGCCATCGCTTGCCGGAACAATTTTGTGGAATTAACGTCCCCTTGTCCCTCTTGATGCAGTAATACGTTTAGAGAACGGGTTCTGAGTTTCGACGGTCAATGTCGCTTTATCATAAGGACATCACAGCACTAGGATAGATCACCAGCAGACTTGACATCGCTGCAGACTCCAGAATAGACCATGCACACAAATCGACAGATTTAAATTCCGACAATTAACAAATACAAATTCTGATATTCCGATACTGATCTATTCAATTTCTGAATTGAAAAATACCTTTGGCGATACCGATCTGATGCCGAGCATAATGTATAGTGTACGATGACTTTAAGTTTAAGTTCCTATCAAGCACTTTCGAATGGGAGGACGAATGTCTATTGTAAACTCTTTATAAATAAATAATAACAATAATGTAGGTACAAAGGAATATGAAAACTCACCGCTCTTTGTTCCCGCCATTTCATATTTCATCGTGAGATTAGCTGGGTTTAAGAAGTTGACGCAAGTGACGTTGACTACATCGCCGTCTGCGTATTGGTAGTCAGCAGTGAAGTCGAAGTTCTTCTCCGACAAGTTTGTGCGGACTGCTTGCAGTAACATGTTGTTCACGAGGATCGTCTGAGGCGAGTCTGTGGGGTTACTTGGTCTAATTTAGGCCGGGAATTTTGGGTATTACTTATATTCTACTAGCTGTTGCCCGCGGTTTTATTCGCATCCTAGGAAAACTACCTACTACATGTACAAAAGTAAGTATGTTATTATGGTCTGTCTACCTGTGTGCCAAACATTCAAATCCGTTCAGCCGTGAGTAAAAAACATCAAAACTCACAAACAGTCATATTTGTAATACATATTAGTGGGAAGGATAATTAGCTTACATACTTGTTTGTCTCACGTGAATTTTCATAAAGCAATAGGCCGCTGCATATTCCGCGTCGTTGTAATGGACCACGGGAAGTATTCCTGGGGTATTTCTATTGGCCAACACCGTACATTTCCATATAGTACCCATTCTTTTTTCTACCTTAAACTATTAGAAGGTAAAATTAATCTTATAGACATTCATTAGATATTATTAAGACATTCATTCATTTAACCGATGAGATGGGTCAGTATGGACAGAACCTGAAACTACTCTGCCGTGCTTATAAGAAACGCAGTAGGAATGATTTTTGGAAAATTGAGTTACTTATATTCGAATTCAAATTCAAAAGTCATTTATTCAAACTAGGCTGAGAAACAGCACTTTTCGAACGTCAAAATTACATAAGACAGTCCCCCAAAAACGCCCGCCCTTCACCACTTCCTAGTGCTTTAGCTGGGAAGAAGAAGTGGCGCAACAAACTCCCCAGCTGAACAGCTGTCTGAATAGTTAGAAAAGCTTGATTCTATACAATAGTACTTATGCAAAATAATTTACTATACGCAACACAAAACATTAAATTAAATTATTTTCTATATGTCACCACACGCCAATATACCAACAAAAAAGTAAAAAGAACTTAATACCCGAATGAAAGCCAAACGGGCACGCCCTTTATGCCTTAAAGGGCGTGCCCGTTTACACATAGCAATTAAAGTTGTAACTCGGAAATCACAAATGATAAACTAGCGAACTAGATAACCATCGTAGTAAAAATAAATAAACAGTTAATTACTAATAATAACAACAAAAACCATGGTCAGCAAGACGACCAGTCACCACAAGCAGCACCCGTTCACGAGCATAACGCAAAGATCGAAAGATATATAGAACGCAAAGAACTCTATATAGCAGGGGCGATGACTCCAAACAACTCGATTCCTGCCGGCTTCCCTTCAGAAATTCGGGAACACTACCACTCTATCGTCATTGAATAATCATACACCATAAAATTAAAACATTACAAAACGCCTACACAATTTTTTTTGTCTTTATGTCCCAACAACAAAACATTTTGCTCTAAAATAACTCGTAGGCGCGTCCGGCTTATTGTGAATTCAATTTCTATAGAAAATAAAGTCCACTTGACGTCACTTCGGTCACGTGACACCGCTGTTTCTTAGTAGCCGGGTAAGCCGGTCTGTGCCGAGTTACGATGTAATACGCATGCGCGTCGTGAAACGAAAATGAATGAGCTATTGTTCGGTCAGTTCGCTCAGTTGTTCGTTTGTTGTTGAATTTCGTAATGCGTTCGGCTCGGAGTTCGGACATCATACATTCATCATTCGATTGACATTATGTGTGGTTGTTTTTTGATGTAATCGCATTAGAACCATATGATTTGTACAAATTTAGTAGTTAATTTGCATTTTGTTCGCTCCGTATGAATTGAATTCATTAGTTTATTATTGTAGGTATAGAATAGTGATTGACATAGTGTTTATGTGTTTTGAGTTTAGTGAAAGAAAAGATCGTTGTAATTGGGTATTTTGGGTAAGTAGATAGTTTAATAAGTTGAAATTATTTATTTAGAGTAGTTTTGAAAAGTAATTAGTACGATCAGTAGAATTAGGATGGCGGCATTAATAGTTTTAAATTGTTGCTTGACAGATTATTTACTTTGTGAGGCTGTTGCCTCACAAAGTAAATAATCTTTATGCTTTTCAAGGTTGAGCTTTGAAAATAAGAAACACATCATTAAGTTAGGCCGTGCTCGTCCAGATATGATTATAAATTACAAACGACGTGATGGTTTTTTTCAAACATTTTAATGTTTCCCTTTACGATAAATATCCATGGCTTACTGGCAGTTGTAAATTAAATAAAATGTATTGTTTTCCATGTTTACTTTTCTCAGATTCTAGTAGTTTATGGAATAAAGGGGTTTTACAGATATTAATAATCTGACGAATTCAACCAAAAAACATGTTCAGACTGAAAAACATATTCGTAGCTGTTTAGAGTTAAGTACATGAGTTTGGGACTAGTAGGATAGAATCATTTTTCGCTAATTCTCATGAAGCTCATAATAGAAAAGTAGATCGAAATAGGAATTTAATGAAACGGTTTATTGACCCCGTTATTTTGTTAGGTAAACAAGAAGTAGCTATTCGCGGGCACGATGAAGGTCCAAATTCAAGTCCAAAGTAACTTTATCGAAACTTTGTTATATCTGAGCAAGTATGATACAGTAATGGACTCGCATTTAGAACTATGTTCTTCAGTTCAGAACCATGTCTTTTCTGGTCTCTCTAGACGTAATTGGAAAATTTTCGCTCGATTTATTTTTTATTCGACCATCATGTCTTTTTTAAAGACTATTTGAAAAAAAAACAAGATTCCTCGGCTTTTATGTCTAAAATAATTATTGACAGTAAGAAAATATAGTTTATTATCCAGATATGAGATATTTTTTCTCTAGATCAATTATTATTACTTGAATTATAAACGAAATAAGAAGTTATGTTTGTGTAGTGATTTTTAGTTCTGCCATTTGGCGATAGATGGTGTTAAATTCAGTTAACGAAAGAATTATTTTAAAATAAATAATCAATGTTTACTTTATTCATAAGTAAGCAAAGTTAGACCGGATCCGACTCTGCTTCGGCTTCCCTCTCATAAAGACTGACACTTCGCCGCTGCTATATAGTGATTTGATCCTTATTTTGATAGCTTTTCGGGAAGTGGTACTTTTAATAAGCAAAAACGCAGCATGTTTCTTGATGATCATTAAAAAGATCTAGTTTTTTTTAAAGATCTACATCTTTTTAATGATAAGTTCTCAGACTGTGAATAATTCTAACTCTGATTGATCTCTGCCATAAACCTAAATTATTTTTTTTAACTATGATTAAGATAATTTAAATGTTCGAAACAAGGTAAGAAGTTTGGTTGAAGTTGATTAAGGAAACTGATCTCTAAGAAGTGTGACAGTACTTTACCTATTTTATTTATATTAATATTCCTAGATATTGTAAAGATTGATTGTTACTAGATTTTATTATGTCAGTGTCATTGGTGATAAATTATTAGTCCTCGTCGGCACATTAAATATAAATCTATGATTTTGATAGTTCTTTTAATAAAAAAATACAATAAAATAGTTATATTATTAATGTCTTCTTGATACATTATAGATATAACCAAGTTATTGTGTTTTTTGTACGTTCGTACACTAATTTTAAAAGCTACTAGTCATTCTTTTACTGCGGTTATGGTTTGTAGTCAGAATAAGCATAACTTTAAGAAAATATTGTATTACTAACAATAAAGGCAGTAATTGTCTGTGATTAAGATAATTACAATATTATGTTTTATTTGCTATTTCAAATAACGTAAGTCATTATATATACATTGTTTTATTTAATGAGAAAGAGGTTGCGATGAATATAACCAAGTAAGTGAGTTCTTTTTCACTAAAAGCTAAAGTCACTATTGCACTGCGTTTATATATTTGTAGTTGGAGTGATAAACTTAATCGAATAAAAAAAAATAAGCGCAGTAATCTGCTTTTGCTAGTAGAAAGCGCAGTAACTCCAAACTTAATACAAACTTATTATAACTGTTGTTATAGCTTGTAATACTGGATTTAGTCATGAAGACCCTACTAAGCATAGATACATTTTTTTGTTTTAAAATAGTTGTATTAAACTTATAGATAAATTAGGTTAGTTCTTATGAAACAATGCATATTCAGCTATACTTGTAAATAAATACATTTTTGCAAAACTTCAAAATTATTCCTAAAAAACAAAATAAAAGTATTAAACTTTTTCTTTTTAAAAATTTACTCGAAACTACGAATAACCTGCTTACTGCACTTCTAATTAGCGCGGCAGTACTAGAAGTAGAGAAAGTTTTCAGGAACCACATAGTCGATGTTTGAGAAAAACAGCACTCATAGATTTTCTAAAAAAAACCTATACACCACTCAGGAGACGAACCTTTTCGTCTAGCGTCATCACACTCGACACTGTGAGAACAAGTATTTTCTGAGCGGATTATCTTTGTTAACATCGGGCGTTACAACAAATCTTTAGCAAAATAATCATTCAAATATTTTCTATTTCGTGAAGACTTTTAGTTTTTTACGTCTAAACACATTCTAAATTACATTCGAGAAAAATGGAGATGATTTTACCCTATCAAAAAGAGAGGAGGAGGTTACTGGAGAACTTGAGGAGAACGGAGAAAAAATACAAGAAAACACCTAAAGAACGGATCAAATGTTTGGGATTATTAGATCAATATCGCAAGCGCCGTTATCAGCGAGTCAGTTGTACAATAACTTGGACTATCACGAAAACGTCAGTGACACGGTTTCTGGTATAAGTGACGGTGACTACACAAGCGTTAAGCACATGGTTTCTCTTCGGCTGATGGCAGAGTACCAACATGCATTTATACTTAAATGGAGAAGAGCTACTTAACAAATTTTGGGAAATGGAAAATGAGCCTTGATAACTGAACTTGATACAGAAATGAAATGAAATGAAATTGTTTATTCTGTAAATAGGATATTTGGATCACTTTTACAGGACATCTTAAAAAACAAAAATTAAATTAGCTAGATGAGTTCAGCCTTTCCTATCTGACTACTCTGAGAAGAAAGGCCGAAACAAACTCAGAGGTCACAGTCTCTTTTATAGTCCAGACATAATCTTGTTCAGGCCATATGAGGACTATGTAGATTAGTGCCTGAAATGGTCTTTTGAGAAAAGAACCACAAAGATTTCACCGGCCCTGTTCTGTAAGTGCAAGCATTTGTCAGTAATCGTGGAGCTCAACTCAGAACTTAAGGAACTCAACTCGACGAACAATACCAAAGAAAGAACATTTGAGTAGACCGCATAAACTACTCAAACTGCCAGACTATCATTAAAACTAACTGAGAAAGAAAAAAGAAAAATATCCACATAGTCCTCACATTCACAAAAATTTAAATAATGTAATACTTTACAAAGTAATCATGTCATTTTGTATGTTATATTCAGCAATGTCAATGTTTATATAATACTGGTATATTTTGATGATTTTACTGAATAATTATAATGTCAAGTTTTATGATTTTATCACAAGGCTTAGCAGAGCAAGCAGCTCAATCCCAAGCTTTTTTTATCTTCTAAATTTGAAATTTTATAGTACCCTTTTTACACAGCTTGGTTTGAATACAGCTTTTAAATCGTTTAATGGGTAAGTTTCGAATGTCGATGGGAAGTTTGTTGTACGAGTAAAAGCGTATACATTGACCCATGCACGAGTTGCCTACTCTGTGGAGACGAGTGCGATGTACAGCAAGGTTGTGTTTATTCCTGGTATTTAAACTAAACTATGAATATCGTAAATCTTCTTAAAATTTTATATACTATGTATATAACACGACGGGGTATCTATCCTGTGCCGTTTCTGACCAGTCTCCAGTGCAATTCTTCGTTGATAGTAGAATAGGTAGTTGGTTTTCAATCACACACAACTCTTAACTCAAACTCAAAGCATTTATTTCAATTATAACATTTACAGGCACTTTTGAGTTATCACTTATCAAGGAGTCATTCAGTTTGAGTTATTTTCTGAAGCTAGTCGCCCATTCCAAACGAAGTAGGTTCCTGATGGAGAAGAACGGGCAAGAAACTCCATGGACACTCTTTTTAAATCAAAACATTATGTTACAGAGGTTATTTGTTCAACAATTCCATTCTCAGTCCTTTCTAACACAACTTTTCATGTTTATTACCCATACACGCCATTCGGTGCGCCTCGCTTTTGTCAAAAGTCCGGCGACATACCCCGAATCTCAATACAATATCTTATTACTAAGTTTGTTCAATAAAACTTACAAACAATGCTAAAATGCTTATCAGTTAATTATTTTATAATTAAACAATGCTAATATTCACAAATACAAAGGTTATTCAGATTAAAGTTGAATTAGAAGCTTCATTACTTTCTACAACTTTTCTATTGCTCCTTTTACAACACTTCCTGTGATTCAAAGGATTTAATCAAACAACAGGTATTCATTAGTAAATTGCATTGTAAAATAATCTTATTACTTTATAGTTGGTTTTCTATTATTGAAACTTATTCAGTTCTCGTATTAAATTATTACATTCAGTTATTGATCTTAATATTTGCAAACCGCGCCATCTCAGGTACCGCTTTGTCATAAACAAATTTACTATGTCAAATGACCACTTGGTAATATGACTAAAAACCCAGAAATCATTAAATAAATGTTCCCTTTTAATTTTAACTTTAGTTTTTGCCCCAACATCGAAATGAGTAATAATTTATCTTTCGGGCGAATGCACAGTATATTGACTGAGTTCACAAAGTTGGCAATAGATGGAGTTTGGTCGCAAAGGAATCGATAACCTTCACACATGCGGCTGTAACAGTATTCCACAGTTACCCATAGAGGGCAGGATCAAAGACTTTATGGTGAATAACAATTATAATAAGTAGTTACGCATAAGATTATGTTATAATCTTTACAGGTAGACGCTTTCGCGGCGACATATATAATAGGTTTTCAAAAATATATTGTGAGGGAGTCAGAATATTTATTTCTTTGAATTTTTCTCGAAGGGAATCTCTCGGATCTAAATGGTAAACGGTTGTAAATGGCTCGAACATCCCTTTTCTGTATAACAAATATAGTATTAATGTCCGAACAGGTTCCCCAGAGAAGAATTCCATATGACATAAGACTATGAAAATAACTAAAATAAACAATTCTGGCTGTATATACGTCAATTATCTGTCTAATTTTTTTAACAGCATAAGCGGCCGAACTTAGCCTACCTGACAATTTTTCTGTGCGGGCCCCATTCTAATTTATTTTTTTAACGAACAAATCTACATTCAAAGATTTTCGAAAATTCGCTTCCCACACTCAGGAATCGAACCGGCTAAAATCCGGAAAAATAACACCCCGTATTTTTATGGGATCAATCGATAGGGTCAATTATAAGGATCAAATCTCTCTAACAAACATAATAAATTAAATGAAAGGAAAATAATAAAATTTTAAGTTATTTCAATTGAACGAAAATAAAGGGTAAACTAACTAATTCAATATTTTTTACGCGTAACGACACAGGTGTGGCAGAAATATAATAGTTTCAGATTTTCGCCATCTCAACGGTACAGACGCCAGCGGGTCAACCTACCCGAAACTGTCAAATTTCCCCAATCAACTTTGAACCTTAAGCTTTAGTTATAAAGTTGAAAATCTATTAAAGAAATTTGACAGATTGTAGTAGGTTGATGTGCTGGCGTCTGTACACAGTAAATGCATATTCCCCGAAGGGATAGGCAGCACATTGTGCAATTAATAAATGGATAAGTTACTTACAGTGGTGACATTTTTCGTTTTGTCTTTTTTCGCATTCAAATATTCATTTTTATTATTATTGTTGTCACTACAGCTGTAACAAATTTATATTATTAATATCTTGTAAAAACTTAACAACGTGTGCCTTTTGATGTACCTTAACTCTAAGGCTATGCTGCTATACCTAATAGGTAAGTAAAGATAATAATAGAATTGGAACACTTGTCCATAAATACATAGTTTCGAAAATAACATAACACTTGACTCTCGATATGTGTATCTAAGTTACATTGACAATACGAGTAAATCATTTTCATTCAAACCAATCATTCATTTTAAGGCTAAGAAAATGCGACGTTGTCTATTTATTTTTTATGGACAAACATAGTCTGAATTAAATGTTTTTTTCATTTAAATTTTTATGGGTGATTTAAATTAATAATCGTGACATTGTCGAATTATTTTGGATGAAAACTGAAAAAAGAATATAAATATTTTTTTTCTTTGATTGATTCTTTGATCAGTACCCTAATTACGTAATACACAATCAATCGGAATTTGAATCGTTTTGAATAAATTGCTAATCCATTGCTTCATAAGTTCGAAAAAAAAATCTGCTCAACAACGTAAATAACGCAATGAAAGTTGTTGAACACTGTCAAAATGAAACAAATTTGTCGTAATCGTTTATGAAAATGTGTTGCGTAATTAGATAGCTGGTTCAAGAGTTATGGGATATCAAATGGAACACGTTGTACAAGTAAAAACGAAATGCTGTTCGTTGCTAAGCTCATAACTCGAGAACAGCTGGACCGATACGACTTTTTTTTGTTTTAAAATGTTCGTAATAATCCGAATAAGGTTTTAATGGTATAAGAAATCTGATAAAGTTCCCGATTTTTTTTCAAATTCGAGACAAATTAAACGTGCTTTTTTCTACAGAACAGCGTCTCTCGGGTCAGCTACTACTTAATAAACATTATCCATATATTATTAACATTGTTTTCTATCCTTTTGTTACTTAAATATTACAATTTTAGAAGTTTTGGGCCTGCGCAGAGTGGCAGAGTTGACAGCAGATTTTAAATTTATCAATTGAATATATATTTTAATGCTCGGTGACCGACCTTGGAGCTTGCGCTGCGATAGCGCAGTTTTCTCTGGAGCATCAAGCTCTATTTTGATTAGATAAGTATTAAATTCAATTGATAAATTTAAAATCCTCTGCCATCCCGGCTGACCGCGCCAGTCTGCGCAGGCCATTTTGTTGCAGTATGGTTCGGTGAGAAAATTTACTTACATGAAATGATTGATATATTTCTTATATTTTGCAATTATTGTGAATTCTTCTCCTTCGCGAACCGTGTATATATTTTTTTGTGTATCATTAATAATGTGGTCACAAATAATTAAATTAGTACTGTTTTCAACTTTTATTTCAAATGTAATTTCCGGTGAATCTGTAAAGAAAAAAAAAATTACTTATCGTAACTTCTTTTATCAATTCCATTTCTTCGATGTTTACAACGCCACAACGTTACATTTTGGAACTAAAATCGGAACTAACGCCGCAATCTTGTTTTATCAATAAAATGTTTGTTTCAAAGAATTTCACAATTGTTTGCCCGCGTGATATCTTTATTAATTATAGCCTCTGTTACTCAGTGATAATATAGCATTCTACTGGTGAAAGAATTTTGAAAATCGGTCCAGTAGTTTTTGAGTTTATTTATTATTAACAAAAATACAAATCTTTTCTCTTTATAATAATAGTGTAGATAAGAAATGCAATCTCGATCTCGCGATATGTCGAGACTTTTTCCGAGAGTGAATCGCGTGGTAACATAATCTCGTTCTTGAAATCTTGAAATCTAAAAATTTCAAAACTGAGCGCGCGTTTCTTAGCTCACTTTAAAAAAAGCCATTTTTATTTATAAAATTAATGGATTTTTCGTTATGTAGGTATGCGTAGTGCAGATAATTATTACTTAAATAAACGTTGATTTTTTGTTTCGAGATTCGACTTAATATTTTTTATTTACTTACAAAATATAATAAAATTTTCCAGAGTAGTTGTAGTTTTCATTTTAATTAAGTTTCAGAATTACTTCACGCATTATTTCAAGAAACCAATAACCTGAAATTTGGAGTAAATTTTATTTGTCCCCGCCTGACCTTACAATGAACAAAGTTCAATAGATAATAATGCTTTTTTTTCGCTAGTTTTGTGTTTTTGCAGGCGGGTCTTTTGTTTTTTTTTAACAATGCCACCCATGGGCATGTGACCGCCCGTATTTTTCTGAGTATTCATGAAATATTATCGAAAATTAACTTTAAAAGGGGGGTCTATCCTTAATATTTTTCATGTTATTCAATTTTAATTTTTTAAGTAGCGTTTGTGATCTTGTTTTATTTTTTTTGCCATATCCGACGTTAGTGGCTCGATTTAGATTCTGAAAAAAACAGAAGCTTATAAACATAAGCTTTTAGATATAATAAATACATACATACATACTCTCGAAAAACATTATACCCTAGTACTGGGGCAGTGAGGTAAAAAGTAGGCGAAATCCGGATCTCGACAATCTAGTTCGCCTGATTGTCGAACGAGATGTCGAATGGCTAATCCTGACACCAGATTTAGCACGCGAGATCTCGAGTTGCCAATCTCAAGTCGAGATTGCATTCTCTATGATGTAGGGACATAGCATAAAGCAAGTTGCTTTTTGTGTCTACCTGTGAGACCGCGTGAACTACACAATGGATTATGATTCGGTTTTCACCATTATTATTTATAAATTTTTGGGAACGGAACCTCATCAAAGAGCAGGTTGTATACCAACCCCGTGAACAACTTAATCACAGAAGACGAAGATAGACATGATAGGAACACATTCGAAGAAACACATCTGAGGGTGTGGGTACAACGGTTGTTTCGGGAGGTTCCTGTTCCGGATAGGCGGGAGGAAACGCGCGGGTGTCATCATTGCGTGGATCGCCCGGAGGACACGGTGGAGCATACGGTGGTGGTCTGCCCGGCCTGGGCAGAGCATCGCTATGTCCTCGTGGAGGCGATATCTCGCATCCGACCCTGGTCCTTCAGGCCATTGTACGGAGCGAGAGGATATGGGAGGCCGTCACCTCCTTCTTCGAAGCAGTAATGCTCGCGAAGGAGGAGACGAAACGTGTGAGGGAGAGGCAAATTTCACGCTCTCACGCTCCTAGGAGCCGCAGGAGACGCCCTGGGCGTCGGGAATCGCAGGCCGATAAGGACCGGGCCCGGGTCGACGCGACGGCGCGTTGTGTTCTACGTGCGCCTCAAAGAGATGTCAGCAGAACTGGCGCGCTCCGCTAGGACCGCTGCCTGCCGGGGTCGCGGGAAAATCCAAAAGGGATACCGTGGCCCCTGGCAAGTGCAGGCAAACGAAGGAACACGGGTGGGTTTTAGTCAGTAAGAGTCTGACACGCCCTCCCGCTCCGCCCAGAGCGGGAGAAGTTATTTGACTACTTGGTGTGGGTACAAAGAACGAACCACATTTTGTATACGACCAATACTGATAAATTTTACGTGTTTGTTATGTTTTGGCCTGTCGCTATGGCGAGAGAAAAGTGACGCAATTAGCATACTGACCATTGATAGACATCGTCACTGACCGGACAGGAAAAGTTATTTAACTATTAGGTACATGGGAGGTAGATACTAATAAAACGTGAGTTTCATATGAAAGCAGTGCAATCAAATAGCGACCGCAAAATAGCGGCTGTCATGAAACTGACGACATTACTGTGCTGACGGTGAGTCAGGACAAAATAGGCCAAGTGCGTGTCCATACACATGTAACAGTAAGCCAACGTTCGCACGGACGTAATAAAATCGCGGCGATTTTTTTTCGTGCACTGGTTTTTCAACGCTCTGCTTAGCGCCGAGAGTTGAAAATCCAACAGTGTATTTTTTCAACGCGCTGGGACGAGAGTGCGTCCCAACGCGTTGGATTCTCAACGCTCGGCTCAACTCAACAGCGGCGGGATTTTATCGCGCACTGGATTTTCAACTATCAAGAGTTGAAAATCCAGTGCGCGATAAAATCCCGCCGCGATATTTTTACGTCCGCGCGACCGTGGGCTAAAAGTATAGATTTTATCGACCGCAAAATAAGGTTATATTTCTTAGTATTTCTCGAAGAAACCATAACAAAAGTTATTTCTGCGGTTATTACCGAAAATATCCCATAAAAAAAACTCAAAAACGATCGACTTTAATAGCAAAGTCACTTTGAAACATCATAATCTTTTTAATTATGGGATCGAAGAATACCCCACACGCTTATGTGCACTGCATTCATTTTTTTCATGCCTCGGTGACACACATGTATGGGGTGGGCCACCCAAAATATTATCACTACACGTTTGTTTCCCGATGCACAGAAAACACCTTTCCAATTTACATCGATACTGTGCTAGTCTCCGAGTAAAATGGTTGTGTGCATACAACCAGACCGACGGACATGACAAAATTATAAGAGGCTTTTGTCATTTGACTACGGAACTCTTAAATCGTTTTCTTTGCGGCGTCATACATCATAACGAAAACTTGTATTATGGATTCAGTACATGGTTAGTAGAACCCCCCCTCTGTGTGTTTATTTTCGGTTTTTTATCAATCAGGATACAAAAGTGGAAGGGAATTTTAAATAGTACGTCATGGGACTACCTAGCAGATGACATAAAAGGTATTTCTGACCAGTAGTGCTATTCTGTAACCATCTCACCGTGAAAACTTAGGTGAAATGAGCTCGGAGTGAGCTGTCAGTCCCTAGCAGCAGGTGGAATGACAGCTCATTCCACGCTCACTTCACCCAAGTTTTCACCGTGAGATTTTTACAGAATAGATCGGCAGATCAACTAAATCATTGACAAAATATACCATAAAGTCCTCCTGAATTTTATAAACTTAAAAACTTAACTTGATGCCCTTAAAAGTTTAACACGTATAACATAACAGAAATAAGAAATAAAAATTGGTATGTAAGTATTATTGTAAAAATATTTCAACAAAATCTATTTAGTAGCTTTGACAGCCGCACCCATCAAGGAAAATAAGAATATTATGTTAAATATGCGCAAACTATAAATGGTTGATGTTTCAACAAATTGCTTTATGTAGGTATTTAAGTAAATAATTGAAGATTGTAGTTACTTACGCTGTTCAGCTTTTACTAATACGAATCCAACTAAACACACAAAAATTGACCTGAAAAACATTGTCACTTCACCAATAGTCAACTGGTATGGAAACTGATTATATTATAAATAAAATATTGTTGTGGTTAGAATGACTGTTAGCGATGTGCGTATTAGAATTGTTTCATTCGAATAATATTCGATTGTATATTTTCTGATTCGATTGTTTTCCATTGCAACGTGAGAGCGAACAGTGGACCAGTCTGCTCTCAGAATCCTGGAGCAAGACCAAGCTTATTAGATAATATGACAACTAAGGCTACTTAAGAAGTCGATGTGCAGTAAGACCTAGTTCAAGCAAGCTAGGGTTAGGTGCAGCTTCACCTTAATAATATATTCACTTAACCTAACCCATGCGTACGTAAACAAATATGTCTACATTTTCGTCATTGCTTGCCGGTCGCCACGTGCAAGTCTTGTATTTTGATTTAGGCGAATTGTACACTTACATTGATATTCATCGAAGATATTTGCATATTTCATAGATTGGCAACGATAGTGTGTACGTTACTGCACATGTCTTTATTATAACTATCTGTGTTTTTATTTGACATATTAATACAATATTTCCAATTTATACATACTTAAAGATACTATTAAATAGACCCGGTCAAGAGCAGACCACATGGAAACATTCAGTCAGTAGACCCGATGTTTCATTATTGATTGATGTTCTCTTAGCATGTCGATGGCAAATATTGTTTGAAGATAATCTATTTATTTTCGGTTCAGTACCAGTATTGGTCCATTCGTTGGCAGACAGGGCATATGCCGCAAGATGACCGGTGGTCCATGGTCTGCGCGGAGACATTGAACGTAGGAACCATCCGAGGAACCCCACCTTTCGAGATTCTCTCTGCAACGGCCAATTTGGCAATATTACTGTATGGAAATGTGAAATATCACTAACTAGTGAACAAGAATACTAATAAGGAATTGCAATTATAACACTGAATTTGATGTTGTAACCGTTTTAGGTGTAAAAAGGCATTTGGAAAATACCCAATTACTTTTTTTACATCTAAAACGAAATATTCGGTGTTACGATATTAATTATTGCGTATCATAATCAATATTTTAGTTCACTAGTTAGCCGTATTTCATATTTCCATACAGTAATATTGCCAAATTAATTAAATCAGCGAAATATTTGGCGTCTATCCACTTTCAAAATGCACGCTCTTAAGTCTAGCTATTGATTGGTTGAGCCGCTATACTTCAAAATCGATTGACACTATTCGGTTTTTAATCGGATTCGGCTCAATTAGATTTAATCGAGTAAATTTGTTACGAACTACTAATCGATTTATTCGAATAGAACATTTCAAGCAGTAAGTGTATTATTTAATTCATTTAATTTTGTGTTGACTAATTATTGTATCTTTCATCCTTGTGTATTTTCCTGTATTCACAGTACATATTATCACAAAAGTATAGAGAAATTATGTCAAATTATTTTTGATGACATTAAGTATAATTACCGTAACTAGATACGTGTAGGCAGCTACGCAACACACACTCATGAGCGAGTGTGTTGCGTTGCGTGTTGCGTTTAAAAATATTTATTTCTTAATTTCCGAATGCATGCCTCGTGGTTTTTAAGTTCACCACACGGCTTCGGATGTTAGTCGACTTACTTTGTGCAATTTGATTCATCATCACATTGTAAAAACGCAAAGCGAACCGAAGTTCTAGGATTAACCGAAAACATGTCATGTCATGTCCACCAAGCCATAATGGGAGGGATGGGAGGTCTATGGCCCACTCCCTCACAGTGCGAAAGCCTGAGTCTAAGTAGTGGGAACATTCTATGCTAATAAGAGTGTTAGTAGGTATCTATGCAAGCTTATTTTCGTAGCATCATTTGAAGTAGGAAGACAAATGTTTGGTAGCCGACTGAGGTCTGGACATCGCAGACTTTTATGCATAGGTAGCTATTTCGCGATTCAAAAATGACAGTCAGTGCGTTATTTAATTTTTTTTTTTTCATTTTGGTTTGCCCCTTGGTTAGCTAGAAATCACAATTTTGTTGATTTTTTCCTGTGACTCATTTCATTGCATTGATCGATGAATTACAATAGATACCTACTTAACAAATTTGTATAATTGTGCCATCTAGTGGAATTACCAGGAAACTGGCCCATGTTTAAAAATTGATTTTATAACGCGAACTTATTTCTAACCGCTCCCGCCACAATCCGCTCGTCCAATAAGGATGCAGCTTCTAGCTAGAATGTTCTAGAAGCCGTGTGAAAAACACACGACGCGCACCTTTCTGATAAGAGTCGTCTGATATCCGTCAGCTGGGCAGCGCAACAAGATACATATAATTTACGAAACCTTTTTTATTCGCCCCGAAACCCTATTGTTTTCATCTATATTGTGATGTATATATGTTAAACATATTATATTGTGATATATGTATGTTAAACTGGCGTCCCAACGAGTGGGAAAAGAGCGCGCGCGCGCGTTTTGAAGAACTAAAATACGAAAATGCCGCGTATGACAACTCGCAGCATTCGCGCAGCAAACAAAAAGGCGACTTTTACGACGTGAACTCTGAACAAGATCCGATGGAGACGCTAAAGTCGCCGATACGCCAGCACCCATCACGACGAGTGACCTGTCCGTCATGATGACGTCCCTTCAGCAGACACAAGCCGATAACTTCAAACGGCTCCTCAATTTAGTCCTCGTAGCTCGGCCGCCAACTTGTTCGCCCGCGGCGGCTAACGCCATCGCGTCGGCCAATATATTATATTGTGATATCTGTGTGTTAAAATTTTGAGAGGCGCTACTTAGCTGTATGTTTTTAAGTACTAGGCGTTTACTACTGGGCGTCCTATCGCTGTGCCACATAGAGGGAAAGTACAAAAATATATTACTTTGGACAGCTCGACAATAATATCTGATTTCATTATTCATCCATTAATATATGACGATAAATATAAGTGATCCTTTGTGGAAGCTGTCTGTGTGGCGAAAAATTGATCATCTAGGTCTCATATCCGCCGAACGCCAACGACGGGGGGGGGGGGGGGGGGGAAGTCCGAAAGGGATACCGTGGCCCCTGGCAATACAGGCAACTGAAGGAACACGGGTGGGTTTTAATCAGTAAGAGTCTGACGCGTCCTCCA
Source organism: Xanthia icteritia (assembly GCA_949128155.2). Taxonomy (NCBI): domain Eukaryota; kingdom Metazoa; phylum Arthropoda; class Insecta; order Lepidoptera; family Noctuidae; genus Xanthia; species Xanthia icteritia. The sequence goes on along the minus strand of OX421959.2, from coordinate 5,495,668 downwards.
GCTCCGCCCAGAGCGGGAGAAGTTATTTGAAAAAAAAAGGTCTCATATTGTACAGGCTGTTAAGAAAACAGCATTCGTATTTTACAATTTGTATTTTAAAATATTTTTATTATGGTGTTTAGTTTTAAGAAAAAAATTGTAGAAAGCTAGCCATCGAATGGTATACGCGTCTTTATAAGATATTGTGTTGAACTCAAATTAATTATACGAAGCACAATATAAGAATATTGCCTATCATTGTTGTGTCCTCCCCTCTCCCTCACTACACACTTACACAAATATTTTTAAATAACGTTCTTCAATCATTACAGTACCTACTATCATGGCAGCATAGATAGTAAACTAGTACTTACTATCATGGCAGCATGGAATTAGTATGTACTATCCTATTCTTTTAAATGAGCATTCTATATTTTCACCGGAGCAGAGTTCGGTCGCCCAGGTAGACGCCAGCAGGTCAACCTACCTAAAACTGTCCAATCTTCCCAATCAACTTTGAACCTTATGTTTCAGTGATGAAGTTGAAAATCTATTAAAGAAATTTGACAGTTTGTAGTAGGGTGTTGTGCTGGCGTCTGTAGAATTATGTAACTGTAGGAATAAGAGTATTGCACTAATAAATTTAGCACCTAGTGCATAAATTAGTAGGTACTTAGACTATAACAACTGTAAATTGTCGCTGTAGCCATAACATTATAAATATCTTTTTTATACGTCTATGATAAATAGGTAACTTGTTGATCCTTTATTTGGTAACAACTGAGGAAAATGTATGAGGAAAGAAGATAATACAATCGGCCAACAGCAAAATAACGCATTATAATAACTATACAGAATGTGTTGTGTATCAACTGAAACTCATTTTACCTGGTAGGTCTTTTTAACCGACTTCAAAAAAGGAGGAGGTCCCTTTTTCTTTTTTTCTTTGTTTTTTTTCTATATTGGAATTTATCAAATAACTTCTCCCGCTCTGGGCGGAGCGGGAGGGCGTGGCAGACTCTTACAGACTAAAACCCACCCGTGTTCCTTCAGTTGCCTGTACGTTGCCAGGGGCCACGGTATCCCTTTCGGACTTCCCCGCAACCCCGGAGGAGGAGCTCCTCAGTCGGAGGTGCTCGTTCGTCGGAATCTTTATTTTATATACCTATTTTCCCCGATTACTCGATGACGGTTGGACCGGTTTTTTTTTTCTTTTTTTGAAAGGATTTACTTCCTAGGTGGTCCTGTATAAATTTTATATTTACTTTGCTTGGGAAGTTTTTGAGTTAGCTTCAATACTACGATTTTTTTCCACTTAGTCTATGTGGGTCATGTTATAATAACTTCCTGACACTGTAATGCATAGCAGGTATTCGAATTTGTATTTTTTACACTTTTTAAACATTTATTTTTCGTTTTCTAGAAAAAGCGAAAAATAAGTTTTTTTACAAAAAAAAATAAAAACTTTCATTTTAAATGTCGGTGGCAAAACCAAAGACGTAAAGTAATTTTTAACTTTGTAGTGCTCTTTTTGAAAATAACATTTTTTTTTTGTAAAATCCTTTTTCAGGCAGGTTAAATAACTATGCATGACAGTTCGCTATGCGTTTACTTAGGTGCTATATGTACAAAAATGTATGAGAGTATATTGCTATTGCAACATTTATTTTCATGAACAGGTCGTACTTCTGAATCAGCCCTTACTTTATTGTTTATTTAAAACTAGCGAACCGCCCTGCTTTGCACGGTTTTAAAACAAAACATCGAGATTAAAATGTGTTATTGAATTCTCTAAAATCTAAATGATAGTGAAAACCGTATCAGAATTCGTTACGAAGGTTGGAATAACAACGCGGTCGCACAGAGAGACACAAAAAGCGACTTTTATTTATAGTCAACCGACCAACGCTATGTCGCTATATGTCGTTAGGTTTCTCACTGGGTTTATGTAATAAAATTATAAAAATCAACATGGTGGATTTTTGGCTCCAATTATGTTTCCAAATAAAAATTACACCTATAGAGTGGGGTACCAAAATAAAGCGTTTTAAAAGGTGATTAAAAAAATATACAAGTACTAATTATATGTTTAAATGTAATTTGGAATGAGAAAAGATAAAAAATTAAACATAAAAAAAGGAATTCAAAAAACTAAAAAAAATAGACTGCAAAAAAAATTAACTGAAGAGAAAAAAATAGCATTATAATCTATAGAATTTTGGTATTACAGGCGGGGGGACAAACAAAAGTTACACAATATTTCAGGTATTGGTTTGTCTCCGCCTGAAAATAAAAGAAAGAAAAAAAAATTGAAAACTAAAGAAGATATTTTATACACTTCTGGACACATCTATTGGCCCACCTTGTATTTTCAGTTTCGTTTGGTCCTAACTAAAATTTTATATTAGGTCGAGCAAAAAGTTTTTATGCAGTTTTGAACCTGGCACATTCACAATTTCATTCAATAGTCTTTTTTTGAATTTCGAACACAGAATTTAAAGAAACAAAAGACAATTTGGAGCCTGTTTGTTGATATCAAACAATCGAATACTAAGAAAACTTGGTTTTATTGGTTTACTTGGATTTAATTCTTGAAAAAGTGATTGATATCTTTGGTTTTGCAACAAACATTACTTATTCTTAACATTAAGGTGAGGTTCTATCAATAATCTATGGATACTTCACCTGAAGTCGCCGCCCAAGCTGTGGCACTTATTCAGGCCGGACACAGCCAAAGAAACGTGAGTGCTCAACTTAATTTAAGTCGATCTGCGGTCCGAAATGTTTATCGGAGGTACCTAGAGACTGGCGGCTTTGTTCGTCGCCAAGGAAGGCCACGATCTCGGGTCACAACTGAAAGGCAGGATCGATTCATCGTGACGACTAGCTTGAGAAATCGTCACCTTACCTCCATTGAGATACAAAACCAACTTCGCGACTTCCACGGAGTATCTGTGAGCGCTCGAACTGTTCGGAGAAGGTTAAAAGAACGCGATATGGTACCACACAAGCCAGCTAATGGGCCCAAACTAACGCGAGCCCACCGAACAGCGCGCCTTCATTTCGCACGCAGTCATTTAAATTGGACACAGCAAGATTGGAGCCGTGTACTCTTTTCTGATGAGTCTAAAATTGTGTTACATGGCAATGATGGAAGGAAGAAGGTCTACCGACGTAAGGGAGAGCGTTTCGCACAATGCTGCTTTGAAGAGAGGGTTGCTTATGGCGGTGGCTCATGGACTGTCTGGGGCGGTATATCCGCGAGCGGCAAAACTCAACTTGAGGTTGTTACAGGACCACGGCTGCCAACATTAAATGCTGAAAGGTACATTCGTGAGAGCTTAGAACCTCACGTGATACCATACGCGGACTATGTGGGCCCAAATTTCCTTTTTATGCATGATAATGCAAGAGCCCATGCGGCCGGCATCGTCAGGGAATATCTTCGGGATGTGAACATCACAGTTATGGACTGGCCAGCCAGAAGCCCAGACATGAACCCCATTGAGCACATGTGGGACGAGCTAAAAAGACGTGTTGGGGCTCGTCAGCCAGTTGCCCAGACGATGCAGGAGTTGAAAACTGCCATAGAAGAGGAATGGGAGATGATCCCTCATAATTTCATAGAGCGGTTGATAAACTCTATGCCTAATCGTATGAGAGCTGTGGTAGATGCCCACGGAGGCAACACGCGTTATTAAATTAAACCTTTATTTGATAAAACATGTTTTTTATTCAAAAATCAATTGCCTTTAACAAGGCGCATATCCGACTTGTTAGGCGTAGCTCCATGTCGTATGGTATTCTGAATTCAAATTTAAAACTATACGATCGAAAAAGATGGTAAAATGTATCAGGTTTAAAACTGCATCAACAGTTTTTGTTCAATCTAGCAATAATATTTCGGTAGGGGCCATCGAAACCTAAACTCTAAGGTGGGCCAATAGATGTGTCCAGAAGTGTATTATATCTTCTTCAGTTTTCAAATTCTTTTTTTTTTCGATAGGTATGTTATACCTATCTAAAATCTAGTTTCTTAATACATTCTTTTGTTAAATATCGTTAATTCTATCGTCCTTTTCATTTACTTACTATCTAAATTAGTAAAATATGTTTTGTTTTGTAACTGTTTCTTTTTTTTGTAACTGTTTTGTAACTGCATTTCCTACTGCTATGTTAATGCATGCCGTGGCAGCCTTTAATTAAGGCTACACTATAATATGTAAAAATAATATGTGTATTTTAACATGTACTTTTGGTGTATGCTTTGTTGGTTGTCCTTAAATAAATAAATAAATAAAATAAATTAATCGATACGTTATTCCAACATGTCCTCTTATGGATTACCTACAGTGGGTTTTAGTTTTCGATCGAGTATATAATCGGGTACCGTGACTTCGATTGAACAATAAAATTATATGATTGAATCGAGCGTTACCTACTACTAAGTATAAGTACCAACCATAGAAATATAAATTTATATCTGTGGTACCAACACTCCACTATATTGCTCGTTTCGCTCCAGTCATCCTGTTTACATCAACTTTACATATGTTTTACCGTGTCCATTAACAGTTTTTACACCAAATAATTCTTACTAAAGGTAATAATAAAATTTAATAAAAATAAAATAATCAAAATAATTACACAGAGCTTGCTGTGTGTTTGGTTACAGTGAAAGCTACAAAAATTGGTGAGTTTACAATTAAAAAGCAATTATTGAGCATGTTTAACATAAATAATAAACTAATATTTAAAAAAATACCCGTAAATAATAATTTCATTGGCTTTTATTTCCGTAACTGCGTGATTTATCAAAAGTTGGAAACGAAAAGGGTGGTGACAGTAGTTCTTGTTCTAACTTATAAACTTATAAGGTAGAGGTACCTACACATAATATACTTAGTATACCCACAATTTCACCAGATACCTATGTTTAAGTTCGGTAGTATAGTTCTTTTTCTATCTAATCTTATTAAGGCGCAGATATTATGCCAGTGACCTTGAGTGGTAAGCTTGCGTGTTCTGTGCTGAGCTCACACAACGCGTCGTCCGTCCAGCCAGTAATAGGACTCGCCCATCAAGGAGCGCTGTTCCAAATTAGACGTATTATTAATTTATTTATGCATTATCAAAGGTATTTTAATAAAACAAGTATACTAAAAGATAAATAATCTTAAAAATAGTGAAGGTTTCAGAAAAATACGCTTGATAGTTTTTGCGTATTTCTCAGATTATTAACCGCGTTAGACATAACTTTACAAATTAATTTCACAATGTAATATAAACATAATCAAAAATATTTACACATTATGTCATTAAAAAAATGCTCAAATTTTTTTTTTTTTTTTCAAATCATTTACTCTACTAGTTTAGACGTAATCTTCAGTATAAATTCATTAAAAGTCGGTTAGTGTCGCCTTAATATTATTTTCCCACCACTCTTTAATATAGTTACATATTTCTGGTTCGGATAGGGCTACAGACTACGTAGTGTCATATTTTATAGAACTTATGTTATGTTGTATGTTTCAGCTGAAACGGAGTCTGCTGCTCATTTTTGTATGCCAGCTGCAGGACTCGCTGTTATTATTATATTGTTGAAAATATATTTCACTATTAAGAAACATTGTTGTACGAAATCTAAACAAGGGTTGCCACCGAGTGAAATCGACGTAAGTTGTCCTTTTGAAACCTTTCAGTCTTCTTCTTTTCGAGTCGATGGTACTTTTTTGAATTAGTTGTGCGCAGTAGGTAGCCACGTTCATAGCAGCGCCAGTGGCGTTCATTAGATCCTCTGAAGTGTAGGTGTGAGGTGCATGGGCACTTGGGATATTTCAGCAAGTCGGACATGATCTGGACAGCACCGCACTCACAGTGGGTGTGTGGCGTTTTGTGGGACTGTCTTATATAATTTAGAAGTCCGAAAAGTGCTGATTTTCACGGGTCAATAATGCCTCATTTATTTTCATATGCAACCTCAAAACATGTCTTCGTAGAAAGTTTTTTTTACATTTTTAGGCAAGAATAGAAAACTAATTACTTAAACTGAAAAAAATATATACATACTTGAATATTTATGAACCATCGCTTATGCACTGACAGCAAATGAAATTATAGTTATACGCTCTTATTTACCAAAGGTGTAATTATTTTTTTACTATATATATTCATTGTTCATTAGTACATTAAGTATTTATGCACTTCCTAGCCTGAAGCACAGGTCTAGGTTGAACCTGTGTTCAGGCAAATAAGCAACTGTGCTGTATTGCCTGTATTTTAATTGTTAAATTATTTATTGTCATTATGGACACTTCTATAAAATAAACGATTATCATGACCTGGGGACGCAATCTGTTAAGGTGCTTCCTTGAACAAATTATGCATTCAATCAGTGGATAGGCTGTGTAGTTAGTATCTTATGAAATAAGTTGAATGAAAGTCTGGTTTTACTTTCAGTTTTACCTGAACATCCTCTCAATACTCCAAACTCAGAATGAACGGGAATCTGCCGAGTTGGAAAATCACTACGAAGAAATTGTATGGTCAACATCCAAACGAATGCAAAATGATCGTAGATATCTCATAAGAGCAATCACATTTTTTAACATTTAAATAATTACTAGGTATACCTAGTGTTATTGTTGTACTTAGGGTGATTTTTTTGTTTTATTAAGGTACTTAGTAGTTTAGTTATTTGCTATAGGTCTTGTCATGTATAATTTAGTAAGTAAGTATATGAGTCTGTTACCGGAATTAAAGAAATAATTATTATAACGTTATTTTATTTAATGTAAGTAGGTACCCAATTATTTTTTACATTCAAGCACATACAATCAACCCCTTTTATCCATGATGGGTAGGGTTTACAAAATACAAAAAATTATAAGAAGAAAATCTTATTATTATTTTAAAAATACAAAAAATAATCCGGAGTCACACGTACTTACTTAATCTGTTCAGTGTATGACTCCGGATTTGTCTGTGATGTCTTGTTTATACTTTTTTACTAGACTTTTTAGTCGTAGTTGGGTTTTAGTTTTAACTTTTATTTTTATTTAAATTATTTTGGGGTCGCTTTTTTTTAGTTTAGAGCTTTATTTCCTCGAGAGGATCCTCCTCTTTCCTTATTCCATATAGCCTTTAACTAGCGAACCATCAAGACGCTTCCAACGATAACTCATTTGTCAAATTATGATGAGTATTTTGTTTTCCCAAATAAGCTTCTGAAAATTAATTCCTCGCCCGAAAATTCCTTGAACGAATTAAATCATTATTTCAAAAACTTTTGTAAGACTTTGGCTGAAAACTTCTTAAACTTACAAAATAATGTCAGTTCTGTTTTGGCTGTGATGTCAAAGTCAAATAATTTATTTCAAATAGGCCCTTATAAGGCACGTTTGAACGTCAAAATTTACAAAAAAAAAAGTATTGATTCTAGTCGCCCCTTCCAAAAGGTGGTTTTCTCATGGAGAAGAATGGGCAAGAGTATAAGTACAGTACAGTAATAGTGTTTTTTTGTAGTACAGTACAGTACAGTAATTATATGTGAGGACCATGCACCTAGAATAAAATTACTTTACCACAATAGATAAAAATAAATAAGAATTAAAAATGAAGCAACAACAGATAAATTAATTTTATGTAATAGATACATGGTGCTCACATATTTACAAAAATTTAAAAAGTAGATGATTTTCCTAAAATTTTACAATTAATAAGTCAGTGTGTGAGGAAGTAATCGCAGAATTTAAAATCAATGTAATATATTTAAAAAAAAAATACAAGGTCATATTAAAATAGATGGACAAATTTTAACACAGCGTTCAGTACGTCTAACCAAAGATGTCCAAGCAAAAAAAACACTGATTAAAGTGATTTTATTTTAACCTAAAATAATAAATAGCATTGGGTAACCAAAACTTTTAGTGTATTTTCGTTAGCTGATTTATTTTCTTGTAAGTATCTAATACATTTTTCTTATTATTTTTTTACCATTGTCCTTATTTTGGTGGTCTGAATGATGTCTAAAATGTTGTCTACATATTTTAATGGGACCTTATATATAAATTATACAATTGAATTAGCAACCAGTTTGATTTTGTCTAGATTCTAGATTATCCTATGGAGCAGGACCAGCATGTTTCCAAGCATTCTTATCTTGGATATAATCCATGATATAATCGATGATAAATCTAAATAGCTCCGGTGTTACCAAAATGGCGCCGGCTCATTTGTGATGGAGGATACAATTGATAATGGGATTTCTCGGCTTGCTCAGTAGGCAGGGATAAAATATCGAATAAACTCTTGAAACAACATATTTACTTCCTTGTCCCGGCTCAAGTATTTTCCCAACGCAACTAAAATGCTTCGAAGTCCTTCCAATTTCTAAGGGGGGCGATTAAAATGAAATCTCTAATTATCGCCCGATCTCAATTCTCCCCTCTATATACCTTCCAAAGGTCCGGGACTCCAGGGTCCTGAGATACGTGAAAGACATTAAAAAACACCTAAAATATTAACACCCAACCCCAAACCAACCATACCAACCATATTGCGTAAAAAGAAATTTCTATGACACGGGTTTTTAAACCTGTATTTCGGCATATAGCGCAATTCCACTCTGATAATAGACTGGAAAAATTTTAGCCAAAATTTATAATTATGTTAAATCTTACAGAATATTTTATAAATTTTTGTTATTAAAATAGAGATATTGATATGAGTTGTGGAGTGTGGATAGGAGTGAGTAAGTCGGTGTGTGGGGATGAGTGTTTACGTGTGTGTGTGTGTGTGTGTGTGAGATAGTATACGTTGAGAAGATAGTAAAAAATTGTTTAAGATCACTCTGGTACGATTAAAAGTTTTTCTATCTCATCATAAGATAGTGTCAAAAATTACTGAGTGATTCTCATATCACGCAATAAAATGACGAATTTTAAAAAAGCTTCTATATTACATAAATTTATTTATCTGTCGTGTTATTGGTTAAAATATAAGTAACATTAAGTATGAGGCACCTCATTCTATTAATTATTTATAGAGTAATAAGCCATTAAAATTTTACGCACAAGACGGGAATGAAATTAAACGAAGGGGAATGAAATAAATGTTTATTAAATTCTAACCGAAACACTAATCAACAATAATATAATCTTTGAGTGATAAATTGCTCTTACGCATCTACTGTAGATATTTGGTATATAGATCACAATTATTTGAACGATTAAGGTGGTAACATTTTTAAGAATATTTAAGGCTGATTATCAGAATCAATAAAAAAAATAAAAAAAATATATAGGAAGGAAGGTTCCTGCAACATGTATATAGGTCGTACAAATAACGTCAAAATACGCGACCTCTGTCGCAGGACCCTTCCTATATTTTACGAACTATAATAACGATATCTTAAGCAAATTAAGCACACAAAAATAAAAAATAAAGTAATCTCGGATACATTAATTTCAATATTTGTTTGAACAAAAATACTTCGGGAGTAATAATTAAGGTAAACGCTGTGATGTTGAAGGTTGCGGATCATTTTGAGAAATGACAGTTGAATCTGAATAATGATTCAAAATCTTTTGCAATGTCGCATGATGAAATATTATAAGATCTAGAATTTTTAATTTCAAGTTGTTTATCATCAGCAAAACGCCGTTTCCTAGAAACCCGCAATTTATCCACATTAAGACTAATGTCTGAAAGGACCGTAATCCTCTTGGATTGGGGTATAATCTTTGTTACAATAGGTGGTTGAGATTCCTTTAGCTCCGGATCTTTAATTAAGTCTATAAAGCCTAAATGTTTTCCATGTAAGCATGGACTTGGGATACACATACAAGAGAAGCAACTTAAGCTTCTAGCAGCCATGACAGGTGCTTTAGACTCCCATAAAACCTGATGAATGCGTAATGTACCTTTAAATGAGGGAATTGTGGCAGGCAGTAACGCTTCTATATTCATTATGTCAACTTCGTCAATAACTTTAATTTGAATGTTGCTATTGCACTGTCTCATGGCTGTTAGAAAGTCTGCAAAATTACCTATATCACGACCGTGACTAACAACGCGGTCCATTGCAGTCTTTAAAGCACCGCCTACTCCATCTGGTGCACCCTTACCATGGCCGGCTTCGCTATAATTCCAAGTAACACATTCGAGTGCGCTAAATTCTTCATGTAATTTAGAAATCATGTAAAAAGTAAACTTGTTACGGTACTGACTAGTTGGACCGTCGGACATAAAATGAATTGTGTTAACGTGAGGATTGTTACTTTTAATGTAATGCAGTAATGGTTTTAAGTGTGCCCAAATGGCAGGAGTAGTGTGGTTTAAAGACTGGCTAACAGTGCAAAATGATCGGGGAGTTATCACCCCTGTTAATGGATCGCAAATGTAAACAACTGATGTATGTAAGCTAATATGCTGTCGACTGCCTCCAAAGTGTAGTGACTGAACTTCTTTAGCGTATTTAAGTGCATAATTTTCACTCCAGTCACAATGAATAATAGCCTCAGTCATTTTTAGGTTTGATTTGATTTCATTCAAGGATTTATATTGAACAAGAATATTTCGAACATGTGACAAAAAGTTCTCTAAAGTCTCATCTACTTTCGATATAACCACTCTAGCAGGATCTACAAATTTAACTTTAGATATGAATGACTTGGAGTTTTCCTTCCTAGTAACCCATTGGTGGTAGACTACTCTTTTTGAATCATTAAACTCTAGATACTTAACGCTCTTACTCTTACAAGACGCACACAAACGACCCAAGCAATTTTCGTTATATTCATCACAGCACAAAGACTTAAGTAGTTGACTTGTATTACTTTCTGATATGACACTAGCTCTATGCAAACCAGAAACCAATAGATCCATATTTGTATGTGTTTTACATAAACAAGTGTCACGTTTTTTTTGTGGGAAACATACCCAAAACGGTCTCAGCCTGCAAAACGAAGAGTAACTCAAACATATTCTAGGGTTATCAGTTTTAAATTTTTTATAAATATCAATTAATGTACCTGACAAATACCTCTTTGCTTTTCTTACTCCAGATTTCTTAATATACTGATTCTTGCCAGGTGCTACATAACTAATTATATCAGACTCAAAAAAAGTCTCAACTATTTTGAGCTTTTCTTTATAAGTTGCATCCTGTTGCTTTTTGGTATCTTCCTTATTATGTTTATAGTCATTATTTTCCTTTTCTTCTAAAGACTATCAGTTTTCTGTATTTCAAATTTTGTTTCTTTAAAAAAAATATAGTTTTGCTCTAGCGTTTTTTTTTCTTTATTCATTTTATATCGCAATTTTCTGATTTTGATTTTACATTGACAGTTGCTTGATGTAGGAGATGAGAGATCACTAGGAAGAAAGGGATCACTATATTCATCTGAATTATGTAAATTGAAAATACTTTTTCCAGTTTCGTCAATAAAGACTTGAGCTGTTTCTTTTTCGTTTCTCTTCTTCTCTAAATATTTCTTTGAGTTTTCTCTCCATCTTGCACGTTGAGCTTTTTGATCACGTCTATTCATTTCTTTCACAGAGACTTTTATTTTCTTCTTTTTTTGATCTAAATACTTTTTCGGATCATTTTTAATTCTTGCATATCTCTCCCTTTGGTATAATCGTTGTGCTGCTCGTTTTTCTTCAGAGGATTTCTTTGGTTTAGGCATTTAAGATCTAAAACAATCATTAAGTATATATTTATATTATTTTATAATTAGCAAATAAAAACAATTGTATAGGCATTAAAGATAATAATAAGAAACTTACAACTGTTGTTGTCCTTGTATGAAAAAAAATGGTGGTAGTGAAAATTAAGATTCTGACGGATGTTCCTTAATTGGCTTATTGTTCTTGATATTTTTTTAAGATAAGTAGATAAAATTTCTGTCCAACAATCGTTAAGTTTCGAGTCCGGTACGTGATTTATTAAGTAACGAAATGCTACTGCTTTTACGTTTCTGTTACACGGACACGTGCACATACCCGTCTTCACGCCACCCAACAAAACCTCCTTCACGTCAGTTTTTAATGAATCTTTATCTAAAAATAAAATAATAATATTTGTATCTTTTACGAAAATAATTTGAAAATGTCATAAAAAAAGAATAAAAAGTAAACCTTTGTCATCAGAATTAGTTTTGGTTTTGTTCCAATTTTTGTGATTAGGTATTATGGACGGTGAATTTGGACGACTCATATTTCCTAAAACATTTATTTACTTTGAGCATAGTAGGTATAAAATATAAATATGTACCTTTTGTACTTATATAATGATGGCTGAAATTATACATAATATTATACATTAGCTACCTACTAAACAAAAAAATAAATTATTTATCATTCCCCTAGAAACAAAATCATTCTCCTCATATGTTGAAATAGAGGGAATGAAATGTAGGGGAATGAAAAATTCACGTAAAAACACGAAACAAGCAATAAAATCGTTAGAATTATGAGAGAAAAAGTAACCTGTTGATAGTTTCTTATTATCATTTAAATAATAAAAAAGTCATATTGTTATCATTAAGAATACTTACCAAGATATGAGGTATTTGAATAATGAAAATCACTTGGACAAACTCCGTGCAAGGAACAATCACCAGCACTATTTTTTAAAAACAGAACGTTTGCTCCCTTTCCGGTGGCTTGCGGCGACTGTTTGAAAATCCCGAACATTTGATGAGGGTGACGGTTGCGGTGCGCGGGGAGCTGCTGCATTAAAGTCGCATTCACGATTTGTTGGGGTAATGAGCAAAATGGGATTACAATTTTTCTCTTTCGATTCTTGGGCCCTTGGAAATTTTATGGAGTAAAAGAGTTAACGATATATTATTTAGGCCTAATCGACAACATCGAAATATATTAGTTTGATAAGATTTTTGGAACAAAAGCTTAAAATTTGTGAAGACAAATGTATAACTACCAAGAAATAACCTAGGGTAATGAAAAAAAATGCCAATTTTCTATATATAAAACTTAATAGCGAAATATACACACAAATTTTCGTAGCTGCCCTTTTAAAACAAAAAATGAGAAATAATATGGGATTTTTGTTTATTTAATATGAGTTCATTTTAGGGCACTTAAATGGATAAATAAGGTTTTTTACGTGATATGAGAATCACTGTACTCTGACCTTATTCTTACTCTGGGTTCTGAGAGAATAGATATGTAAGTAAGAGTTAGCCCACGTTGACACGGACGTAATAAAATCGCGGCGATTTTAGTTACATACCAGGCAAAATCATAACCCTCCTTTTTGATTCGCCATAGTCGGGTAAAAAAGACGGCGGCGGGCGCTGCGCTGTTTTGGTCGTCACGTGATCACGTTGCTGTCAGTAAAGGCTGATTCACATTATTTTGTTAAATAGCGAATTAAGTTCCTTGACGTCCATTGGATACTTTACACTTCACAATGAAAAACTGTCACTTTTGGACTGACGTTTTGATGTAACTCTTCCAACTTTTACTAACTAGTTACATAACTAAACCTAATGTAGGACATAGTACGTTTAACAGCCCTTTTTTTTTTTGGGTGTGAAATTTTCAAATAACGCAGGCATCGGCCCTAGCGGACCCCGCCAGTTGTGCTGACATCTCCTAGAGGCGCGCGTGGAAAACAACGCGCCGTCGACCCGGGCCTAGTCCTTATCGGACGGCGAGCTACCCATTGCTCACCGTCCGCAACCGACGCCGACGCCCAGGGCGTCTCCTGCGGCAGCTAGGGGCGCGAAGTTTGCCTCTCCCTCACGCGTTCCGCCTCCTCAGGAGGTGACAGCCTCTCATGCCCTCTCGCTCCGTACCATGGCCTGGACTAGGGCTGGACACGAGAGATCCCGCCACCGATCGCCTCCACGAGGACACGGCGTTGCTCTGCCTAAGCCGGGCAGACCTCCAACGTATGCTCCACCGTGTCCTCCGGGCAATCCTTGGCGTCCATTGCAAACTTTACACTTCTCAATGAAAAACTGTCACTTTTGGACTGACGTTTTGATGCAATTCTTCCTACTGATCTGTACTAACTATAGTTACTAAACCTAATGTAGGACATACGTTTAACAGCTCTTAGAGTAGATTTACTATGCAAATTGGTTAGAAACTGTGATGAAAACCAGTACCCTAATTACGTAATATACGATCAATCGGAATTTGATCATCCATTGCTTCATAAGTTCGAAAAAATTGTCTGCTCAACAACGTAAATAACGCAATGAATGTTGCTGAACTGTCAAAATGAAACAAATTTGTCGTAATAGTTTAAGAAAATGTGTTGCGTAATTCGATAGCTGTTGATTGTAAACAACAATACAATTTAAAAGAGTATCCATGAAGTTACTTGCCCGTTCTTCTCCATAGGAACAGTCTTCGCTTTGGAGAACTACCTATGGAGAAGAACGGAGAACATATTAGTCCTACATCATTACTATGAACCTGTTTTCATCACAGTTTCCAACCATTTTCATTGCAAATTTATTAAATGAATGAATGAATCTAAATAATATGAAGCTCTGTAAATGGTTAAATCGAAATAAACGCTGTTCCAATTTTGGTTTTATTTATCGCCTCGCATCGTTGTACCTACAACTATTATTATTATGCAAGTAATACTAAAAACGGTGGCAGTAGATAAGTCCGAGGAAGGAAAATACTAAAGTTAATAAACATCGAATGAATTTGGTATTATTACGGGGAAAATGACTAATAGCTGGCATCAATTGCGTGCAATGCGCAGGAAATACTCATTTAGTAAATTATTACTTTTCCACTTCACAATCATTTATTTGTTCATTTTAAGAGCGAGAAATTTGAAAAATAGGTATTTGAAGAAACCATTGCCGTCGTCTTACTTCAAGTCTGCCCCCGTAGAGTGCGATAGGTATAGCTACAGCTCAGACCAATTATATCACAAAAAAATGACGAAATTGACGTTTCGTATTCCCCTTTTTTCTCCTCTAAAACTGAACCGATTCAATTATTTTTTACATTAAAATTTTAAGAAAGAGTACGTCTAGGTTCCTATCATTTTATTTTATCTTAAAAACTTTTCGAATTTGTCTGGTACTCCTCTAATCACGGCGGTAAAAATGGGGCATTTTTGTAATTTTTGGAGGGTCATATTTTCTTTACCAATAAGTTGCTGAAAAAAAGGAAATAACAGGGACGTGACTACAGCAGACCTTGATTTAATGAAAGAGTGATTGCTCTAGACCAAGAGGCATTATTCAGGAAGAAAAAATGGGAATACATTTGTATGGAGAATCGCAGGCCCTGTTCCCTCTTAAGGATTGTTAATTAAATTAAGTTTATGAGGCAAGTATTGTATTCATGTTATGCTCTTAGTAGAAGCTATCCTTTATCCATTATACAATCATCTTATATATAAAATTCTCGTGTCACAATGTTCGTTCCCGTACTCCTCCGAAACGGCTTGACCGATTCTCATGAAATTTTGTGAGCATATTGAGTAGATCTAAGAATCGGCCAACATCTATTTTTCATACCCATATTTTTTTTATTTTTTTTCTAGAAATTACTTAAAAATTATTTATATGGCAAAACAACGTTTGCCGGGTCAGCTAGTTTTCTTATAAAGAAACACCAATGTCACAATATCCAGGACACTATATTGCGCTTGTCCGACTATCGAGAAGGTTGAGAAGATAAAATACCTGGGTAGGTATTATACTTGATCAGCGACTCTCTTGGCATTATCACGTTGTATTGGTTAGTGAACGTCTCAGAAAAATGATCTGGATTTTTAAATTACTAAGACATGTTGCATCAGCCAGGCTAATTAAACAAATATATACTCTTCTAGCCCAATCCGTTCTAACCTATTGTATTCCTATCTGGGGGGGTGCCTCTTAAACTAAATTCTTAGATGTGGAACTACGTACTTTAAACCGTATCGTTTTTCTACACACGAGCATTACTAACTATGTGACCTGTTAACTGTAAGAAAGTTACATATTCTAAACTCTACCTTAAAAATGCATAAAACAACTGTATTTGACCTTAGTACGCTCAGGAAAAGAAGAAATCACGGTGGTATAGCCGGAGTTAGAGTTCGTACCGCATTAGCAAAGCGTCAGTATGTTGCCCAAACTACTCTTCTTTATAACCCCATAAGCGAGAAAATCCCTTTTAACCAAAAAACCCATTATGAATGCAAAAAAACCCTGCTTGCATGGCTAAAGACTCTTACTTATGAGGAAACTGAAGCACTTCTGAATCCGGTTATTTAATAATAATATTTAAAAAAAAAAACTACCTTATTTGTAAAGATTCTGTTATTAAGAAATGAAATGAAATTGTTTATTCTGTAAATAGGATATTGCAATCACTTTTACACGTCATATTAAAAAAAAGAAGAAAATGCTAGATGAGTTCGGCGTTTCCTATCTGACTACTCTGAGAAGAAAGACCGAAACAAACTCAGAGGTCACAGTCTCTTTTAAAGTCCAGACATAATCTTGGTCAGGCCATATGAGGACCATGTAGATTAGTGTCTGAAATGGTCTTTTGAGGAAAGAACCACACAGATTTGAGTGGACCTGTCCAGTCAGTGCAAGCATTTGTCAGTAATCGTAGAGCTCAACTCAGAACTTAAGGAGCTCAACTCGACGAACAATACCAAAGAAAAGACATTTGGGTAGGTCGCATAAAGTACTCAAACTGCCAGACCATCATTTAAACTAACTGAGAAAGAAAAAATTAAAGAAAGAGGAAAAACAATAAAAATAAAATATCCACATAGTCCTCACATTCACAATAATTAAAACAATATAATACTTTACAAAGTAATCATGTTATTTTCTATATAATTTTCAACAATGTCAATATGTATATAAAAACTGGTATTTTTAATGATTTACATAATAATTAAAATGTCTTATTTTGTGGTTTTATCCAGAGGCGTCTTTACCTATGGTGCAGGGTGTGCGGCGCACACGGGCGCCGGGTCTAAGGGGGCGCCGAACGCCCTCTAATGCGACACCTCCAAAGATGCGTCACTCGCGGCGCCGCGGCCGCCCGGCGGCGGCGCTCTTTAAAGACCCTGCGCTCGTGTTATGGCCGACGCCGGGCGCGCGGTAGCAAAGCCACGGTAATATTATCTATACAGTATTCCAACTTCATACAAACGGACGCAACGCGAGCTATATCTACGCGCCTCGATCTCGGCATGCGCTCGGCATGAAGACAGTCGCGACTGTGCCGGACGGTGTGTTGTTTTTATAACAATAACCGCGCGACTTTTTCACAAAAAATAAGTTCAAGTAGGTACGTATTTAATATAACGAGTAGGATATATAGAAAAAATGGAGGAAATATTCCGAACTTCCTTTAAGCTTTAAGTATATTACAATGCGGTTTATTTATACTTTAAAATTTAATAATAAAGCATTTCGTACGTCTCAGACGAGGCGCAAATATTTTTTTTATAAGACCGATTTGTTACCTACTCAAACACTAACGAGGTTTTTTAATTAAATCTACCAATCAAAAAACAACACGCATTTTTATTGAACACTTCTTTAAATTCACAAAGTATTTTATTTGTTTATATAAAAAAAATATATTTACAATCACAAAACTAAATGGAAACACAAAGTAGGCAAATGTAACTAAAATGCTGGAGGCGGGCAGCCCTATCGCATGTTTAGGTACCGCGCGGTTGTAGGCATTTCTTTTACGGCCGAGCGAGTTACAATGCTGTATAGATAATAGTAGGTACCGTGGCAAAGCAAGACTACTCCTTTTCCTACTCTATTTAAATTTACACAATAACTTTTGTTTCAACGTGAAATCAGCCTTAAAACAGATAATTAAAGATTAAATTGGCGTAATGTCGCATCTTGCATCGCTACCAAACAAAGGCGCGTGCCGGCATCGGCACCTGTTTGTTTTGATTCGTTTGACAACACGCCGACAATCATTGCTAACTCGGCTGTATTAGAATGCTATAAAATTCAAATTAAAATTACCAGGGACGTGCGGCGGTCATTTTCAAAGGCTTGTGTACGCGCGCCGCAATTTTTGTTTTACCGCCACACCGTAGTTTTGCAAAATAAGCCTTGATTAAATTTTATTAAGTATCATCTTTGAATAAACAGATAATTAAAGATTAAATTGGCGTAATGTCGCATCTTGCATCGCTACCAAACAAAGGCGCGTGCCGGCATCGGCACCAAACAGGTGCCGATGCCGGCACGCGCCTTGGTACGTATTTAATATAACGAGTAGGATATATAGAAAAAATGGAGGAAATATTCCGAACTTCCTTTAAGCTTTAAGTATATTACAATGCGGTTTATTTATACTTTAAAATTTAATAATAAAGCATTTCGTACGTCTCAGACGAGGCGCAAATATTTTTTTTATAAGACCGATTTGTTACCTACTCAAACACTAACGAGGTTTTTTAATTAAATCTACCAATCAAAAAACAACACGCATTTTTATTGAACACTTCTTTAAATTCACAAAGTATTTTATTTGTTTATATAAAAAAAATATATTTACAATCACAAAACTAAATGGAAACACAAAGTAGGCAAATGTAACTAAAATGCTGGAGGCGGGCAGCCCTATCGCATGTTTAGGTACCGCGCGGTTGTAGGCATTTCTTTTACGGCCGAGCGAGTTACAATGCTGTATAGATAATAGTAGGTACCGTGGCAAAGCAAGACTACTCCTTTTCCTACTCTATTTAAATTTACACAATAACTTTTGTTTCAACGTGAAATCAGCCTTAAAACAGATAATTAAAGATTAAATTGGCGTAATGTCGCATCTTGCATCGCTACCAAACAAAGGCGCGTGCCGGCATCGGCACCTGTTTGTTTTGATTCGTTTGACAACACGCCGACAATCATTGCTAACTCGGCTGTATTAGAATGCTATAAAATTCAAATTAAAATTACCAGGGACGTGCGGCGGTCATTTTCAAAGGCTTGTGTACGTGCGCCGCAATTTTTGTTTTACCGCCACACCGTAGTTTTGCAAAATAAGCCTTGATTAAATTTTATTAAGTATCATCTTTGAATAAACAGATAATTAAAGATTAAATTGGCGTAATGTCGCATCTTGCATCGCTACCAAACAAAGGCGCGTGCCGGCATCGGCACCTGTTTGTTTTGATTCGTTTGACAACACGCCGACAATCATTGCTAACTCGGCTGTATTAGAATGCTATAAAATTCAAATTAAAATTCCCAGGGACGTGCGGCGGTCATTTTCAAAGGCTTGTGTACGCGCGCCGCAATTTTTGTTTTACCGCCACACCGTAGTTTTGCAAAATAAGCCTTGATTCAATTTGATTAAGTATCATCTTTGAATAAACATGTAAATATGAAGTAAATCGGCTTTTCTTTTGATAAAAAATATATAAAAAGTAAGGTTTGGTTATTTGCTTGCACAATTATTGCGACATGCCTCGAGGTCGGAGGTCATCAAAATAGCTAACGAAATTCATGAAAAAAAAACCAAACATCGAGTGATAAATACTGATATTGAAGTTAAATCTATGCTCGTACCTATACGACCTAGGATTTTTCATTTGTTTATCCTACTGCAGTGCGGAACAAACAAGGTAAGTTAAAGTGCATTAATATGTACCTACTAGTATACTTAGGTATTTATTTGAACAACGAACTACTTTTTTATTTTATTTATTTATTCCGTTTGATTGCCTAATGTAGTTAGTTACCTAGGTACCGCGACGTTGATTGATGTGTCATATCATATCCATACTTATATTACCTATAAATAAATGCGAAAGTAACTTTGTCTGTCTTTCTGTCTGTCTGTCTGTCTGTCTGTGTTTTACGCTTTCACGGCTCAACTGCTGAACCGATTTGGATGAATTTTGGTATCGAGATAGGATAGCTGAGTCCTGGGGAAGGACATAGGTTACTTTTATTCCGAAAAAGTGCAAAGATCCCAGGGGAATCACGATATACAAATTCCTCGCGGACGAAGTCGCGGGCAGAAGCTAGAAATAAAATTAAATAATACGTAGTCCAAGTTGCAACAACTAGTTCTCTGGGCCTATAGTAATTTACATTGTTAGTTCTTTTAGGTGCCTATACTTAGTTTTTTATTTATTTTAGATGTCTGATGGCAATGGAAAAAAGAAACTTTCTGGTGCACAGAGTCGAAAAAGAAAGCTGGAGAAGGAACAGTCTCTGAAAAAGAATACAAGTTCTATTAAAAAGTTTTTTGTTCGACCCGGTCCATCCTCGGACGAACACCTGGAGACAGAGACATATGAAAACCTAGATAATTCTACAGCAGAACTCGTCACTTCTACTTCACCGCCGCCGCCGCTGCTGTCTTTATCGTCGGTAGTTGAAGAAGACGAAGAACCTCCTAGTGCCGAAGCGTCTCCGGAGAATATACTTCGAGAAGATATAATTAATGATCTCGCGTTATGGCCACAGGTGTTATCCGATAAACAGAGAATATTTTTGATGGAGCGTGGGCCAGTACAGGTAAAAGTGGGTTCATATCCTTCGAATAGTTCGAAAAGATCTTTTTCAAATGCTTATTATACTAAAAAGATGTTAAATAATGAAACCGTTTTAAGAAACTGGCTGGTTTACTCTAAGTCAACTGATTCTGTTTATTGTTTTTATTGTAAACTTTTTCATGCTGATGCGACTCCGACTCCTTTTAATGGTGAAATGGGTTACAAAGATTGGCAGCATTTGTCTACTGCTATAGAACGTCATGAAAAGAGCTTAGGGCACCTATCATGTCTTAAGAAACAAATTACATTGAAAACTGTTATTTTAAAAGAAAAGTCGGTAGATTTCTTGCACCAAAATGAAATTGATCGGGAAAAAAAACGTTGGGTTGCAGTACTCGAACGAATAATCAACATAATTCATTTTTTAGCGAGGCAATGTCTGGCTTTTCGGGGAAGATCTCAAAAAATTTACGATTCTGATAATGGTAATTTTTTAAAGCTGAGTCACGCCTAACTCATTATCTTGGCCATAATATTCAGAATGAAATAATACAATTATTGGGAGAAAGAATAAAAAAAGCTATTGTTTTGGAATTGACACAATCTAAATATTTTTCCATTATTTTAGATTGCACTCCAGATATTGCACACGAAGAACAAATATCGGTTGTCGTACGGTACGTTCTTTTAAATACAAGCAACAACAAGGCTGAAGTAAAAGAACACTTTCTGGGTTTTTTTCCTATAACAGACACTACTGGCCTGGGCTTAACTCAATTTTTGTTAGATTGTTTAATCTCAAACGAAATTGACATCCTACAAGATATGCGTGGTCAAGGTTATGATAATGGTGCAAACATGAAAGGGAAACATATAGGTCTACAAAAACGAATTTTAGATTTAAACCCGCGCGCATTTTATGTACCTTGTGCGGCACACAGCCTAAATTTGGTAGTGAATGACGCTGCTAAAAGTTCATTAGAAATTGTCAATTTCTTTTCAATTGTGCAGGAAATTTATGTTTTTTTTTCTGCGTCAACAGCACGTTGGCAAATACTTGCTAAAGAAGTGCCAACTTTAAGTCTAAAACCACTCTCAAATACTCGATGGGAGAGCAGGGTTGAAGCAGTAAAAGCTCTACGTTTTGAACTGGGAAAAGTGTATGATGCCTTGTTTACTATATATTCTGATAGAAGCAAAGATGCAGAGTCAAGAAATATGGCAAATTCATTACTGGCAAAAATTAAGTCGTTTAAATTCATCTGCTCTCTGCTTATTTGGTTTGAAATTTTAAGCAAGATAAATATAGTTAGCAAGGCCCTTCAAAAGTCAGACGTTGTATTGTCAGAAGCGGTGAAAATGATTAATAATGCAAAAATAAGTTTGTCTGAATTTCGTAATGAGCCCGCTTTTGAGGAGCTCCTTAACAGGGCGAAAACTGTAGCGGAAGAAGTCGAGGCAATAGTAGAATTTCCCACACCTGCACGCCCTCGCGCTCGTAAAAGGTTTTTTAATTATGAGGCGGAGGATGAACCGATAACAGACGCGAAAACACATTTTAAAGTAAATTTTTACTACTATTTGTTAGACACCGCAATTACTAAGTTCGACGAACGGTTCGAACTTTTGAATGAAAATAATGAAACTTTTTCATTTCTTCAAAAATTGAAACACTGGAAAGATTTGGACTCTGATACAAAAAAAACACATTGCTCTAATTTAGAAAATAAACTTTGCCATGCTGGCTCTTCAGATGTAGAACAGTTCGAGCTCTATAATGAAATCGAATTATTACCGATGTTTATTGATGATTCCACTACGCCGAAATTAATTTATTCGTAAACAAGTAATTTAAAATATCCAACGGCGCGCCGTTGGATATTTTAAATTACTTGTTTACGAATAAATTAATTTCAGTGTTCCCAAATCTGTCCACAGCACTGAGGATATACCTGACACTTCCAGTCACGGTCGCACATAGCGAAAGGTCATTTTCTAAACTAAAAATAATTAAAAACTACCTTAGATCAACATTGTCGCAAAGTAGATTGACAAATTTATCGTTAATAAGTATTGAACATGAAATCAAAATTGAAGTTGGTGACATTGTTAAAGATTTCGCTAATGCAAAAGCTCGAAAAGTAACTTTTTTGTAAATAGGTACATTTGTGTGTACGAGCGTCCTGTTATGTACTTAACTATAATAGTTTTTAAATTAAATATTTTTGAAAGAACTACAAAGTTGTGATTTTTTTATTCTTATAACCCCTTCCTTCCTAAAAAAACTTATTGCTTCCCGACATCATTTAAAATTGCACCATTTGCATCCGAATTTCCGTTTGAAAATATAACTATGTATTAGTATTCCATTTTGACCCCGCTCCTACTAGACTAGAGGGCGCCAGGGTACTGGTTGCACACGGGCGCCACAAGGGCTAGAGACGCCTCTGGTTTTATCACAAAGCTTAGCAGAGCGAGCAGCTCAATCCCACGCTTTTTTATCTTCTAAATAATCTGAAATTTTGAGAGGCTTTGTATGTTGCATAGTTATGGAAGAGGGAGGGGTCTTCTGGTACAGATATCTCCATACTTAAAAGCAGGCCTCTACAACTTATTTGTAAAAACCTGTTGATTATGAAATAAAATTATTATTATCATACAGGAAACAAGTAGTACAATCCAACACCTAACGCATGCATGACGTGTGCATGACTAGCCTGAATAGTGTGCACTTGCACAGACTAAATTATACAGTCCTATCACAGTTATTTTACCTCTGACAGCAGCAACCCAACAGCGACCTTATGGATACAATAATAAAGACCTTTGTGATTTTGACAGACTTATTAGTGGCAGGGCAGCAACCCAATACAGCAACCAAATAAATATGGATCACCGTGATTTTAAGAGTGGTGCAAAATCCGAGGTTTTGGTTTCCGAGGATTTTTTTTTTAAATAGTTTATCTATCTTCTCCTTTTTAGCGGGTTTTAGTTTACACCTTCTTTCAAATTTAAATCGATATAGAGCCAATAGTCTCCGAATAAAATAGCTGTGTAACATCAGACCAGGGACTTGAAACGTTACTCAAAATAACGTTACGCGTAGTTCCAGTACCGATAATTTGTACCGTTCCACCAGGATCGTAACAAAATTAATACCTTGGCTATAACGATACTGACAAACGGAACGAAATCTTAAAGTGTTCACTAACAATATTATCAATATATCGTTATTAGTATAACGATATAATAACGTTATTCAAAAAAAGTTAAAGTTGACACAATCACATAAATATATAGAAGTAGGCAGATGTCGGGAAAAGATGCGCACTCTCGAACGAATACAGTGGTGGCTTGTGCCGAGGCTACCGGGCGACGACGGAGCGGTAGTCAGCGAGAAAAGTTCTTAAGAATAACGTTACAAATGAATCTGTAACGTTTCACCTGTAACGTTATTACAAGCGGATAAGCTTAATGTTACTGATACCTGTAACGTTACTTAAAATTTTGTTCTACGAAAATGATATTCTTTAACGTTTCTTTCTTGTAACGTTACTGGTATTTTTAAGTTTTAGTATCGTTACAAATTTTGGAACGTTATATGATAACATTAATGATAACGGAACGAAATTCATTTCGTTTTCAAGTCCCTGCATCAGACGGACAGACAGGACAAAATTATGAGGATTCCGTTTTAGTAAATTTTCTATGGGACCCTAAAAGTGCAGTGACATCTATCGGATCTTACTTGCACCACGTACTAAAAGTTGGTGCCGTTTGTAACCCCTAGACTAGATGGACGATTAATAGGTACAGCTGTCACCAATGTTACGCAATGTTCACTTCATTATTTTGATTGATTTCTTGTTGTGTTGTCCAGTGTTGTGCCATTTGTATTGTTTGCCTTTATAGCATAGTACTGGATTATTTTATACCAATATTATGTCATAATTATTTTGAATCTTATAATAGCACGCTATAGTACAGCGACATCGTACGAACAACTTTAGAAGCTTAGTCTTTTAAATGAAATGTTTATTTATTGTGGATAGATGGCGCTATGGTTAAGGACAGTAGCATGATGGATAGATGGCGCTAGTAAAGTTTTTAATTGTTTTTTTTTATTGGGATATATTTTATAGACTTGTAGTAAGTACCTACTTCTCTTTTTTTTTATTAAGAAAATAAAGTAATTACTAAGTGACTATGATACAACTTTTAAGTTATAAAGACAGACGACAGCAAAACATCTTTAACATCATACGAACGGTTTAGTAGAGCCGGGCTGGTCGCATATTATGTCAAATGAAGCAGGCTGTGAGCTGAATAGGTACCTATCTGACATTTTTCGCGAAGTTCACTTTTTATGGTTTCGAATTTAAAGGTCAAATTCGCATGTTCTAGTAAAAACTCTTAACTAGGTACATTTTTAATTGCAAGTATTGCGACAGCATAAATCAAAATGTAGAAAGACTCGGTGGTTTAGTTAGTTAGAAGGTACCTACCTTCTAACTAACTAAACCACCGAGTCTATGGCTATGGCATTACTTCCTATCTTCCATGAGACACGTGTTGACTTCGACAGTCTAGTTCGAGAGTCACTAACTATTGTAAATAATAAATAGATTTTATTCAAGCGACAACAAGATGTAAAGGTTACAACAATGACCTTCCTTTTTCATTGCATTTAATTTGTTAAAAATAAAATATGTAACTGATCCTCTAAAAATCTAATAACCACCTAATGATGTCCGGTTTTTTAAAATTAATGATCCTCTATAATCTTTTAGTTCACTATAATCTTGTACTTCACAGTTGCACACTTTTTTAAATAAATAAGCTTATTTTTAACTTTCTGGCCTTTTCTCACAGTTGGTCTCAGTAACTAACCTAGGGTATCCCGACTGTGCCAACCGCGCGCCAGCCGATCGAGCGAAGCGAGCGGTGCTGCGGCAGCGGCCGGCGAGCACTACATCCAAGTTGGTCGCAGTTACTTGGCTATTACCTAGCTATTATTTTTAGAACCCCAAAATAGGAATTATTAGAGCGTCACAAAAAGAGGCACAATCATTATACATTATGAAAACAAAATGAGAATTGAATAAAGTTCGATTAAATACATTTCCAACTTATCTTGCTTTGTTAAGTATGTCAAAATAAAATTGGTAACGTTTTTTTCCGAAGCTATTGGTAAAAGACAACATAGATCATAGCAAAGGGTCTTTGACTAAAAACAAGTAGGTACAAAACTACATACTTACCTACCTATTAAGTATCTATCAAGTCAAGGACGTCATAGCCGAGCTTCGTCAGGTCTTCGCTGATCGGAAATCGACTCGCCTGAAGACCTGCCATGAAAAATTTAACCAGACAGTGTTAAGGTTGGGCGCCAGCATCATGATCGAATGCATCAGGAACGAGGGGCCAGGGTCGACAGGCAATGGGTCGCTGAAGACGGGCGTTGTTATTTCGATGAAAATAAAAGCAGGCAAGAAGCGTCTGCGGATTCATTCTTGACGAATTGCCATTTACCAAGGAAGGCAACAGAGCAGATACATGACATAATAAAGGGGACATCTTTGCCCAGGAACAGCACAGTATGTAGGTAGGTACAGACGCCAGCAGGTCAACCTACCCGAAACTGTCAAATTTTCCCAATCAACTTTGAACCTTATGCTTTAGTATTAAAGTTGAAAATCGATTAAAGAAACTTGACAGATTGAAGTAGGTTGATGTGCTGACGTGAGGCGTCTGTACTAAGCTTAACACGCTAATTAAAAAAAAAGGGTCCGGTTTTGAGTCTCGCTGCCGTTCAGCTGCTGACTGTACCTAAGTAGGTACCATTCAGACGAGTCATCAGCTGTCCTCAGTTCCTCACTCCTCTTTTCAATAAAAGCTGGTAGGTACAGGATACTTATGATAATTTTAGATACTTTCAACTTTTACCAAAATATAAATCATCAATTTTAACATAAGCAGTGATTTGTAACAACACGTCAACACAATCAAAATACAATAACACTCGCGCAAGCGTACCCACATAATATTTATAAAAAATATTTGTTCAAAATCGCATTGAAGTAAAAGAGAGACAAAAATATTATTTTTAATAATTCGAGTAAACAGAAAGCACGCCGCATCCTTGATAAGTTTTGACCACTTGAGACTTTCCAATTCAGTCGTCTTATACGATCGAATAGTGTTGAAATTATGAAAAATGTCAATCAATTATTTTACTTACTGCTCCAAAAATAAAGTGTAGTTTAGTTTGCGGTCATTTGACGGCTGATGTCGGCCGCCATTTTCCACAATGGCCGTCAGAAACGCGACATCTATGCAGAGTTTAGTGTCATCGCGAGCGTGCGTAGCTTGGGTCGTGCGTGTTTTTATCAGCACTATATTGTTTGCATCCATTGTATAAAGAAATATGACACGAAAAATTGCTCGGCGTAGTCATAATTCATACCTATCTGTCGTGTTGTAACGCAAAAAAGTTTATTTATAATAAATCGTGCCGTGCCGTATTTTATTGGTCCGCTACATAGTAAAATAATGAATTTAACACGCCGCCGCAGTCTTCTGTTTGAATTGTCGTGAGCCTTGTTGTGGGATCGATTTTTAGGTGTTATTAATGAAATTACGGAGGTGCTCGCGAGTGATATTATTACATAAAGAACCCGTTTTAAAACACTCCCGTTACGCTGGTGTTCTGTCTTGTTCGAGCTGTGGAGCGCTTATAATCGATATAAGTTAATAAAAAATGCATATTTTCCCCATGGTTTCATAAAGGATCGGGTCAATACAGTGCCGGCTTGAACGGCGTTACGAATGTTGTTGATTCGCGTTCAAAATGTGGTATTGTTGATGACTGCAGTGCGACCGATTTATTTTGTCCTAAAGTGATGGTGATTATGACAACATACTTACTGTTTTGTTGTGCCACGGAGTTTTCCACTTTGAGAGGTTAGTAAACAAATCACTTTTTTTCTAGTAAACACACTTGTACCTGAAAATAAAATAATTTTACATTAATTATGGTCCGAGAGCAATCATCGTGCCCGTGAAGAAACCGTGACCTAATGGCGGGAACGTAGGTATTTATTGTTTTAGGTCAAACCTCGGCCTTTCGGCCTCTTCTGCATGGCCAATATTTTATGTATTTATTAACTGCATTGCAATAGTTACAAGAAAAAAGGTCGTGCCGTGTCGCGGACTATGAATTATAAATAGGCACAATGGCTGCATTCAAAACACGATAAAAAAAGATAGGTAACAGTGTACGATCGCGTGATTTATTCTATCAGCATTTAAAATCTAATGTTACGCGACATTTGACATTAAATTCATTGGATTCACAAATTGTTAATATTCTACGTTGGTGCTTATAAAAATTATAGCATTAACATCAATAAAATTGAACTTGGTGAAGTTCAATTTTATCTTGCTAATCCTGAGTAGTGTAACGTAAATAGCATTATTTACCTATAAATTGCAATAAATCTAGGCTAACCTAGCGTATATTTAAGTAACACGTAACAATCTGAAAGCTATTTTTTTTCGGAAAGTCCTAGGAAAACTATATTACTGAATAAAATCTATAATTTCAACGTCATTAACCTTCACACTTACACAAAGATATTACTAATACTCACATAAACACATAATTTTGATGCCATTTTAATTTCCACTGAAAACTATAGCTAGAAAAAGACTTGCAGTCCAAAAAAAAAAAATGAAATAAATGACTATCATATTTCATTGATTGTGTTCTGTTTCTTTGAATTTAAATAATATTCTTACCTGCCAGACCTTGGCTATGGCTGTAGACAGAATAAAACCTACATGTTATTTTTTTAATGGAATCATTACTGTTTTAATTTAGCTTACTTAAGATGTATTGAACCTTTGAACTTGAACAGTTATTCCTTCTAAAAATAGGTAGGACTTATTTCTTTCATTTTTTTAAATAAATCATTTCAGTGGAATACTTATCATTAATTTATTTGTATATTTTGCTATGCAATCGAAATTAAGATACTTAACTGCGTATTATGGGTAACTTTTTGACAATATTGTTTTATTCATTGAGGTTTTATCTGTCAGACTAGGCATCAGTTTAGTTGATTAGTAATTATTTTGTGTTGTGAATTAGATAAGGCTGATCCCATTCTTATTTTGATCACATAAGGTACTCGCCGTTGCCCACAGTTTCACAACCATCTTTTTGTACTCCTTTAGCCAAGTTTTAGAAATTAGTTCCATAGTTGAGGTATCACAAAGAAATATTGACAAAAGACATAATTCTGGATTTAAGATATTAGTAGCATGTTAAGGAGGTATTGCCAATGTCTTGTGTCGTATATTGTGGGTTTGAACCCAGGCGCCTGCACTTTACCTTGTGTAATTTATTTCATCATTCTGCTCTGAACAAGCAGATGTCCAGAACCAAAAATTCATGTAATGTCCACCAACCCACACTAGCCCATATGATGGGTTATAGCCCACCCCCTGTCCCAGCAGTGGGAATGGTATAGGCTGGTTATGGTAAAATGGTAAATGTACTAACAAAATATCCAATGTTAAGGCTTGTACATTCCGTGTGAGATTTATGAATGCTGTAAATAATTATGTATTGCATTGCTACTTCTTACACAACTACCTATCTACTTTAGCATTATGACCTTGGGGTCCTAGGTCAACCCCCAGGTCATGCAAAAACTTATGCCTATTACGTTACAGCCTGTAGTCTATATTTTTGCAGTTAATTGATCTCAATAGACTCATCTTGTATATTTACATTGGATGTAACGCTTATTGGCAAAATATGGTGTAGTATACACTACCTCTCTGCCTACCCTTTAGAAAAATACAGGCATGATGCTATGTTATTTTTAGTACTGGTTAACACTAGATGTTTTTGCATCTTCATTGATGTAGTAGCAAAGGCAGGCCAAAGAAAAGATGGATGGACTGTATGAGGAATTATTTGAAAGAAAAGTGAGTGAATGATACCGTGACGGTTGAAAGGGGAAAATGGAGGAAGAAAATGTGTTGTGACAACCCCACATAACATGGGACAAGGACATAAAGATGACAGAAGCAAAAAAAAAATTGTGTTTCTCTATGACAAACATTGTCATACTCAAACCATTACTAGGAACTCACTTTTGAATGATAATTGATATAGTATTCAGTTACTCAGAAAGTTAAGTTAGTTGTCTGTTCCAAAGAATTGATGCTGTTAGAAGTAGACTTTACAAAACGTCCTTTATGCTGCTTTATACTGTGCCTATGTTCGTTGATCTTTGACAGTCATTACCATTACATGTAATCAGAAGTCTAAAAGTCTGACAATTAGTCTTACCAAGGGGTATCATGTTACCCAGTAACTGGGTTATTACCATGGCATTAGCTATTTTAGTGACCTTATTGGTGATATTCTTCAGAAAGGTCAGGTGCGTAGTACTCGCCACCGCCGTGCGTGTATGACCAGATGTATGAACGTAAACGAAGCAAGAAGGAGTATGTAAGGACCGTAGTAGGTGGCGTTCTGTAGTTTCTGCCTACTCCCATGGGAAGAGGGCGTGAGTATACGTATACCTAAACCTTGGTTCGTGCTGATTTGAGAGCGAAGTAAATAAGAGCGTTTATAAAAATTAATCTTTTTTGAGTCTTAGAGCATCGAGCGAGGCTTCTGCGAAAGCCTTACGAGGCATAGATAGACCTGTTCTCCGAAACAGGTTTTTATAACAGTGTAGCATTACATTAGGCAGAGGTAACCTGGCAGCTCATCCACTGTTATTTTTTTTTTACACAATTTGTGCACATGTAATTTTATATTCTATCCTGCTGCTTAGCATGTAAAGTTTGTACTGTCGAATACTTGCACTGCCGTTTAGCCGTGAATAAAAAAAATCTACTGTCAAATTTTAGTGCAATTTGTGTTTTCAAATTCTATCAATAATTTTTTTTTTCTAAATACATAAGAATTCCCAATAGCGGCCTGGAGTCTGGATATGAGCTCGGCCGCTATTTCATGGTATTGAAATATGATAATAAATAAATAAATATGATGTGTGTGTGCCTATCCCTTTTGGGTATACAGGCGTGATGTTATGGTTAATAACTAGAAAGTGAAGTACATTATGTAGTATTTAAAATAAAAACTGACGGTGGGTTTCCATTAAGAACGGGTTGTGTTTCGTTCTCCTAAATCCGTAGTACTCGGAAACTCTGAATGCATTAGCGTTTGTCTCTGGTTACCAGATTTCCCCCTACGAGCTACGTGCATCCGAACGGGAAGTCGAAATTTGAATTTTTCAATGGAATAAGATTTGAAAATTACGCGGAATACCGTTTAAAAAAAAAGTTTGAAAGTGGTATTGATATTATTTTACTTACCTATTGTTAACTGGTATTGATCGAAGCACTTTTGAGTTTTTCCAACTTTGCAAGATTCTTTCAGGAATCTTCTACAATTATTCTACAATTTTAAAACTATGATGGCATTCTTCTTTTGAATGTCCTTTGTGTACCGTTATCAACAGACAAGCAGGTTATCTAATTAACCTGATGACCTACATAATAATGAGATAACGTGGGTTCTCACGATTTGAGTCAATACTTTCACATTGTGTAACAAAATGCAATAATATGACAATAAGCCAGGTACGCACGAGCGTATTTTTATCGCGGCGATTTTTTTGCGCCACTTCTTCCTAGCTAAAGCACTAGGAAGTGGTGAAGGGCGGGCGTTTTGGGGGACAGTCTTACGTAATTTTTACGTTCGAAATGTGCTGGTACTCAGCCTAGTTTGTATAAATGAATTTTGAAAACTCACTTCAAAACAGAGGTCACTACTCAGCAGTGGGTGGAACAAAGCTGCCAATGATGATAAGCCAGGAGCCTGGTTTTGTATCCCGTTGATAGCAATAGAATCGCTGCCTTATACATGGGGAATTATTATTATTATGGTTGTACTTTACACCTCCTACCCTTTTGAGAATGAGAACGTCATATGTAACATCAATCAAGGATGAAAGGCAAGCTGTGAGTGCGTTGCTATCCAACGTGGCAACCCTACCAGCCTTTTGGGCATTTTTCCCACTGACAGCGATGCGGACATAAAAAAATTACTAGACGAACGAAGACTTTTTTTTTATATACTTGTACAAAATGGGTATAAATATTTTAGGGTTAGATTGTATTATTATATTTAAATATACCTACGTCATTAAAATTTTGTTCTTAAAACAAAAAACAAATTTAAATAAATGCAAGGACGAAAAATAATCTCGACGACCGAATTCAAAATCACTGTACCTATAATACATTATCTACTATGTCTATGCATTTAAATAAAGATACTTATATCGATAATAAATGGGAATACGTTTGCGTGTATGAAACGGCTTATAAAATGTTTATGACGTTTCTTTACTGTTCTATTTATGGTGCATTGTCTATGGCATAAAGTTATGGTCCCAGTTATTGTAACCTACTTTTGGAAACGGATTTGTGTAGTAAGTTAGATGGGATTATGATCAGAAATGATAAAGAAAGAAACGATGGTTGGACTGTGCGAAAGATGATATGGCTAGAAAAGGGTGGTCACTACTGAGATGACAACTAATAGAGAAGTACAGACGCCAGCACATCAACCTACTACAATCTGTCAAATTTCTATAGTAGATTTTCAACTTTATGACTAAATCATAAGGTTCAAAGTTGATTGGGAAAATTTTAGTGTCGGGTAGGTTGACCTGCTGGCGTCTGTACCTATGGAAGAAGACATGTATTGCCGACTACAAATAAATTGTGATAAGGTGAAGAAAATGATGATCAGAAATATCCAGTGTATTCATGCTAG
The DNA here is from genome assembly GCA_949128155.2 of Xanthia icteritia. Taxonomy (NCBI): domain Eukaryota; kingdom Metazoa; phylum Arthropoda; class Insecta; order Lepidoptera; family Noctuidae; genus Xanthia; species Xanthia icteritia. The sequence goes on along the minus strand of OX421959.2, from coordinate 5,463,326 downwards.
GTAAGGAAAATGATGTTAGACTAGCTGCGCCCCGCGGTTTAACCCGCATAAGTCTCGATCCCGTGAGAATATCGGGATAAAAAGTATTCTATGTCCTAACCCAGGTCATGGTCTACCCATGTGCCAAGTTTCATCCAAATCTGCTCAGCAGTTTTAGCTTGAAACCGTAACAAACAAACAGACTCACTTTCGCACTTATAATATTATACTAGCTGCGCCCCGCGGTTTCACCCGCATACGTCTCGATCCCGTGAGAATATCGGCATCAAAATTATCCTATGTCCTAACCCAGGTCATGGTCTACCCATGTGCCAAATTTCATCCAAATCCGTGCAGCCGTTTTACCGTAAAAGCGTAACAAATAAACAAACTCAATTTCGCATTTATAATATTAATAATAGGTATCCTAACTAATTAGGATAATTCTGAAATCGCCAACATAAGGGTGAGAAAGCCTGCTTGGTCATCCATCACAGAGAAGAGGCCTTTGGTCTGCAGAGGCCAGTATTAAACTATTATAGATTTATCAAAATGAACAGACAAAGTAGCGTGTCGAAGTTTGTGTACAGACGCACGATTTTATATCGCGCGATCCCGTCCGAAGTTTCCACGATTGACGAACCTTTCACATGCGGCGAGTATTCAACGCTTCCAACCTGAAAAATGCAGCAAAATGTTGCTTGACACCATTGCCTCTGGTGGTTTAGCTTAATAAAAACCGATCATCTTTGAATATAATTATGGACCAATGATGCCTTGAGAATTTTCAAATCATAATGGATTTATACGTACTCTACTCTCAAGCAGAATAATAGAAAAACATACGTATTTTTTTTTTTTTTCTTCTGCCTTGAGAATATTTTCAAAACATGATGGATTTATACGTAATCTACTATTACATATTTTCTTTTTTCTTCTTTCTATTTATTATGCCCCAAATTCTGCTTTATTTATTAGCCAAAAAAAAAACGTTCAGTAACTAATGCGCGATTTCTTCATTCCGTTATATCCGGTCGCGCATCAAAAACTGTCATCTGAACCCAACCTTTCAATGGGCGCGTTCTCTACCGTGTACAGTCGAGCACATAATTGCAGCAATTTGCTCCAATCGGCCGCTAATTACCGGTGTACCATTGCCGCTCACTGTACTCGCTAACTACCCGCAATCGAGATTGTATTTAAGTAATTAACTATGCACTTACAATGTGTATGTTCGTGGTTTCTTTGAAAACAATATCGAACAATTATGTTCTTATATCGTAATTGATATCGTTTTCTTGTGAGCTTTTCAAACAGCATACCTTATGAAGCGCTTCTATTGATATCAGTTATGCTCCGTTCTTTAGTCTGCAATAAAGATTTTTATTTATTTAGATCATGCAGACAAAACTGCATTGAACAACCACATATAAAACTGCATTCAGACAATATGCTACTTTATTAAAATCCCCACATATAATATGTATATACACGCTGGTACATTATTGGGAAGAATTTAACGAGAGTTTTATGATCTTAATACTCCTTTATGGCCGATATCAAACTTGGAGAAGCTAATAAATGCTTATAGGAGGCGCAGATTTTCCGCTTTCAGGTTTATGTGGAACGAAGAAGTTTTTTGGCGACCTAAATTGCTTTTTGCCTCATATTTCTGTTTGGGTATAGTTGCTTAAATTTATATGGAATACACTCTTAACCACAATCGGTTTCATTATGACCGTAACATTGCGTTGAAATACCTAGTCTTTGAGTGGCGATTTTTTCATGCACAACCGGTCTTATAACTTTCCCACTGCTTGGACAGGCCTCATCTGTGAGACTGCGGGTTGTTTTTTTTTAAAACGTTGCCCCACACTAGGAATTTATCCTGTATCATGGGTGCGTTTACAAACATTTAAAATCACATACACAAACAGCCAGACCTGGAACAACTACTTGCAGGTCATATAAATATTTGTTCCGTGCGGGAATCGAACCCGCGACACGCAGTGCAGCAGTCAATCGCTTAACCACTGCGCCAACCGTGCCGTCACGTGGCACGTGGTGGCTGTCACGTGTCTTCGAATTTTTAGTTCTAGGACATACCGTTTTCCTCACGGTTCTCCTTCACCGTTTTGGGAGCATTGCAATGCTCTTAAAACGTGAATCATAAATTACAGAAAGTAAAGTGCCTGGGGTCGAACCTACTAGTCTCTGAATTCTACCATATACGTTTGTCATACGTTAAAGAAAGGAAAGCATTTATTAAATATCAAAGAAAAACTGAAATAGGTACTTAGTTCAGAAAACTGAAAAGTCTCTCGCACTATATTACTCTGTCCGACAAGGTCATCAATGATCACATATCATTTTAAGTTATCACCTAAGCAGACATTGTGGAATGCAAATAAACTATTGAGTATTGAGAACGTTATCTGTTTTTATGCTGTGATAATAAATGTTTGCCCAGCAAATTCGGGTATTCGACTTTGCACTATGCCAAAATGTTTCGCGTCAAGTGTCTTGTTGCGCAAGTGTTCGGCTGTACTCAAACTCAAAGCATTTATTTCAAATAAATGCTTTGAGTTTGAGTTTTACAGGCACTTTTGAATTGTCAAGGGGTCGGTCAGTCAGAAATATGAAGCTAGTCGCCCATTCCAAAGCGTAGTAGGTACCTATGCAGAAGAACGGGCAAGAAATTCCACGGACACTCTTTTCAATAAATACAAAATGGTTTCATAATATTGGTTACATCATTCAAGTTGAAGTTATACATGTGAGAACGATGCAAAACATTAAAAGCGTCCGTTAGAAATAAAAATATAAATTAAATTAAAATCGCCGTGGCAGCTAAGAGATGACCAGTCAGTCCCTACTGACGGCGCCCGTTCACGAACATGACGCATGGATTAGCACCATTCAGCTCAACCATTTTGAAGGGAGCTAAATGATCCAACACACGCGCCACCGCCAGCGAGACATTAGAGTGAGCATGACATACTCTCAGCCGCCAGATCACCTAAAATCAACTCCCTGATATCAGATATTCACACTTTCTCTCCCCACATTTCCACCTGTAATTAAATACATTTTAAATTGAAGTGAACTTTAAGAATGATTGATCGTTCAAAGTAAACCAATTTCTTAGTATACCTTCCAGTGACATTTAAACTTGAAAGTTCCACTTTCGTGGCATTAATGTAATTTTATAAAAATCAATAAAGGTTAATCTTGTCACTTGGATATGGAACGATTTCGTTTTGGAAATCATGTAAGTTATGTGAGAAAAAGCATCATTATGTCGCAAAGAATATTACCACTTTTTTTTGTACTGGGTACCAAACTCTTTTAGCACTAATTCTCAGTCCCGGAGGTCGAGAAACGATCCAGTTTTGAACCTCCAGGACTGACTTTTTTTTTTTTTTTTTTTAAACGTTGCCCCACACTAGGAATTTCTCCTGTGTCGTGGGTGCGTTTACAAACATTTAAACTCACATACACAAACAGCCAGACCCGGAACAACTACTTGTAGGTCATACAAATATTTGTTCCGTGCGGGAATCGAACCCGCGACACGCAGCGCAGCAGTCAATCGCTTAACCACTGCGCCAATCGTGCCGCCAATTGGATCTTTGACAGTCATTACGGGTAGTCGATGCCCGAAAGTCTGAAAGCCAGTCTTGTCAAGGAAGGAGTAACGAGAAACCTGGGTTATGTAAGTCAGATAGACAGTCGATACTAGTATTCAGCTGCATCTGATTAAACGGGAGATCGAAAATCTATTGCTGCACAGTTAGTAAATCCGTTCAACAACTGGATCGACGCAATGCACATCGTTGAGTGGTTCAAAAGAAAGCTGGTAATGAAATGGAATTGTTTATTCTATAAATAGGGTATCGGAATCACTTTTATACGTCATATAAAAAACCGGTCAATTGCGAGTCGGACTCGTGCACGAAGGGCGGAACATTAAATATTTATTCTGATTTTAGTATTTGGTGTTATAGCGGCAACAGAAATACATTATCTGTGTAAATGTCAACTGTCTAACTATCACGGTTCATTAGATACTGCCTGGTGACAGACGGACAGCGGAGTCTTAGTAATAGGGTCCCGTTTCACCCTTTGGGTACGGAACCCTAAAAATGAATAAAATAATAAGCTGGATAGAGTCGACATTCCCTATCTGACTACCTCTGAGAAGAAATGGCGAAATAAAATAAGTCAGACTCTTTTAAAGTCCAAACATAAACTTGGTCAGATCATGTAGATAACGTGAATGATCTTTTAAGAAAAGAACCACACAGATTTGAATGGCAGTGCAAGCGTTTGTCAGTAATCGTGTAGCTCTACTCAGAATTTAAGGCTCTTGCAGACTAGCGCGACACCGGTAATTGTTCTACCGTGAAGTTTCATAGAAATTGTTTTTAGACTCGCGTCGCGCCGGTCTGCACGGCGTTTTAAGGAGCTCAACGACCGTCAAGTTACTATTTTACGAGTGTCAAAAAAAATATAGACTACATAATCTTTACAGTAGAAACTTAGCGTACTTATACTACGACATTTACTCCCATCCGTATCCGTGTACCAAAGGATAAAACGACAAAAACACGCAAAGTTAAGCCTTGTATGAAGTAAACGGCGTTTCACTAGAGGTGCGCAAAGAATGGAGAGGTGACACGATGTAAAGGGGTCGGCTCGAGAGCGCTGCACTCGAGGACCCTTCAAATTATACAGGTGAGCGTTTAGGGGTGGGACGAGGGCGGTATCGATGTCGATACTTTTGTAAATATTGTTTTTACGTATTAAGATGATCGCCAGCTTTACTCTTTTTAAAAGAAATATTGAATAAATTAAATTTACTTGCAACTCTCATAAAATCTAAATGAGAGACTTTTCTTACGCACAATATTGCGGGTTTAAATTGTAACTACCAATGGGACTTATTTAATTGCACACATCAGCTTAAACGTCATAAACCGATACCAAGACCTGGAGTTGTCATCGTCTGTCGAGTCTTTTCTTGGCGATTTGAAGTTGTATTGGGTCTCTGAAATCAACCCGCAGTGAGCACGCTTGGTGATAAATTTTCATTTCTTCTTTGTGTAAGATGAGACCTGCAACACATTGAGATGACAGACCAGTGTAGTATAGACTCAGATTCCGCAGAATTATAACGTCAAAAAAGTATTTATCGATAACAACCGTTTCCCTTCCCTACGCCTCTTGACTCTCGTTGAGCGGTAGCAAGATTTTTCTGCTTACATCGCTTAAAAAAAAGGAAAAGGTCACGGGGTCGCGATGTTTTGGGGAGGGAATTCATATTTTTTGCTTGCCACCCCCCCTGTCCCCGTTAAACAATCGATTCGGCATCGCGGTCAGTTACCTCATTAAAAGTGTTGTTGAAGATCTGTTAAGATATTTACAGTTTTTCAGGGAAGTCTGTCTATCAGTACAGATAATTTTACATAACAGTATTTCCCGAATGGGGAGGCAGATTAGCTCCCTTCAAAATGGTTGAGCTGAATGGTGCTAATCCATGCGTCATGTTCGTGAACGGGCGCCGTCAGTAGAGACTGGTCATCTCTTAGCTGCCATGGCTTATTTTAATTTTTGAATTGTTCTTTGTTTTTTATATTTTTATTACGGACGCTTTTAACGTGCACGTCTTTCTACATTGTTCTCACATGTATAATTTCAACGTTAATGATGTAACCAATATTTTGTAACAATTTTTTGATTTATTATTAAAGTATTTATTGCGAGTAACTTAAGACTCATAGTTACAACATTAACTTAAAAACTATGTTAGTAACAATATCTGCTTAAAACTATGTTAGTTATATACAACAAGAACGTTACACAATACAAACAAAAATCACTGCTGCATAATTCCAGCCGCAATTCTGGAGCATCGACTCACTATGCAGCAGTCCAACCTATCAGCAACTATGCCCAGGATGCTGTTAGAGCTGGCCCGCACCCTGCGCACCAGGGATGCACACCTTTTTCGCATAACAGCGTAGAAACAGTCTACATGCATACAGCCCCATCAGCACCCTGAAAAGAGTGTCCGTGGAGTTTCTTGCCCGTTCTTCTCCATAGGTACCTACTACGCTTTGGTATGGGCAACTAGCTTCATATTTCTGACTGACCGACTTCTTGACAATTCAAAAGTGCCTGTAAATGGTTTAATTGAAATAAATGCTTTGAGTTTGAGTTTGATTATTATAAAACATGTCTGACTCTCATTCGGGAAACACACCCACATTTATAATTATTTAATAAGAACTCCAACTGATACATTCAACAATGCTTCGTCAAGTCTTATCCACTAATGGGCGTACCATCCAAGCTGGGCTACTACTGTGATATTTCTGATGACTGATAAAAAACCCAGTATCACTATTCCAGACTTTGCAGTTGTTCGAACGTTTGAAAGTTAACACTTGAGAGTAGTTAGGTCAGATTTTTTTTATACTTCACTAATTTGGAGCCTTTCTTTGTCTTGCACAATTTTTTTTTTTTTGAAAGCGTATGCTCTCCCATATACATTCTTTTCTTCCTACTTAGTCTTATGTGGATGATGATGCTATAATTACTACCTGTCACTGTTATTTACATAGCTGGTTTTGGTATTCAATTTTGTGTGTGGTAAGTACCTGTAGTAAAGAGAAAATAATAAAAAAAACACTACAAAGTGTAAAATAACTTTATTTCGGGAGTCGGTGGCAAAAAACGAAAATTCAAAACCGAAGACACCGACTTCCGAAATAAACTTATTTTTAACTTAGTAGTGTTTTTTTTAGGAAGTTCGTTGTTTTTTTATTAAATTTAAATTCCTTTGCGAGTGAGTCCAACATAATATTGATTCTGGCATTCATTGCACATACTAAACTAGCAGCGATCATATCCCGGAAGGTCGTAACAAAGGTCAATGTCATACAAAGTCAAATGCTTCACATTTAGATTTAGTTCCCTAAACCACCGTCCGGCGCTGCATTCGCCACAAGGCCCCAATCATTTGATTGTTGTCCAATCAAGCCACTGGACATGATTGTAGACGCAATTGACATCAATGCGTTATTTTAATTCATGTGATTGATTGATGGTTGCCTAATAACTCGCAATATGTTGCTTTAAGGGGGAAAGAATAGCTTTATTTAAAGGGGCTTATTAAATAACATCACTTGCGTCTTTAATAAGTGTCAATCAATCAATCTGCCTAGCCTTTTCCTAAGTATGTTGGGGTCGGCTTCCAGTCTAACCAGATGCAGCTGAATACCAGTATTTTACATAAAGCGACTGCCTATCTGATTTCTACCTACAACCCAGTTACTGGGTAATAAGATACCCCTTAGTAAGACTCGCGTCTTTAAGAGGGTACAGGGCCTGCGATTCTCCATACAAATGTATTCCCCTTTTTTCTTCCTGAATAATGCTTCTAGAGCAATATTTTTTTTTTTTTATAAAATTAAGTTCTGCTGTAGACACGTCCCTGTTATTTCCTTTTTTTCAGAAACTTATTGGTTATGAAAATATGACCCTCCAAAAATTACAAAAATACCCCATTTTTTACCGCCGGGATTAGAGGACTACTAGACACATTCGAAAAGTTTTTAACATAAAAGAAAATGATAGAAACCTAGAAATACTCTTTCTTAAAAAAAAAATGTAAAAAAATAATTGAATCGGCTTAGTTTTCGAGGAGAAAAAAGGGGAATACGAAACGTCGATCTCGTCAATTTTTTATGTGATATAATCGGTCTGAGCTGCAGCTGTCCCAATCGCACTCTGCGGAGACAGACTTGAGGTAAGACGACGGCAATCATATTTTCAAATTCCTCGCAGGCCCTGTTCCCTCTTAATAAGTTGATACCGTCAGAGTAGCTGAAAGATTACTCTGTTCGTTTTATGTTGTAAGATGTGACACATCAAAATATGTATTTATTTGTTTTACAGCTTGTTTAAAGGCTCGTGCGGACCATCGCGATGCGACTCGAACAATACAATTTCTAAGAAAACTTCATGGTACTTATAACAATAACCGGTGTGGCGACGAACTAGTCTGCATAATATTCCCTAGGGTTAGGCAGAAGTGAACCTAAAGTACCCACATTTCGCCAGTTATGTATGTTTAAGTCCCCTATAAATGTGGGGCGAGCCTTATCCTCCTATAACTCATTGTCATCTGCCGAGTCTTTTCCTAACTTTGTTGGGGTCGTCTTCCAGTTCAAACCTGGTGCAGCTGAATAAAATGGAGCAACTGCCTATCTGACCTACACAACCCAGTTACTGAGTAATACGAGACTGGTTCTCAGTCTTTCGGAGTTCTGACCTCCCGTATCGACTATCAAAGATCTACAAATGATAGCCGGGACCAACGGCTCAACGTGCTTTCCGAAACACGGAGGGGTCTTGATATGTAATGGATGGGCATCCATCCACGGAACGACCTCGGCAAGCGTAGCTCAACCTTCGACCGACCGTTGTGGCTGTTATTATTTTGCCACGAGGCCCTAAGCAAATTACAAGTCGTGGTCTAAAAACTAAAATTTATTTTATCTTTTAACCTTTAAAACACCAAAGAGAAACAGACAAAAACTCTAAAATCTTAATCCTTTTACCCGCCGCTAAAAGTAGGATCGCTTGCCCCGACAATATTTGTACCTACTTACCGAAAGAGAAAAATCTAAACTGTTCTATTTCTGTCGCGTCAGCAGCTGCGCTCAGTAACTTTTTTGGTACCGAAGTGTCAAAACATGGCACAAAAAAGTGTCAAAAGAAGCGTCTCGCTGTTTTTGTTTTAGTAATCCGTTTGTCTTAAATGTTTATTTTAACGCCACTAGAACAGCGCAATATATTTTTGTATATTATTTTTAAAATATTTTTACTTTAGAGGGCAATAATAGGTCCTGGATCAAAAGCACTGGAAGTCATGGGAGAGGTCTTTGCCCAGCATTGGGATTATGCAGGCAGACAGTAACAGTATTTTCAAGTGCTTCCGTTATGGAATAACCCCATCTCCTATGTCTCCTGTATTAATTGCATTAATTATTACTTTCCTAGACGTGAATGAAATTTAAAATTCTCTCATATCTCGTATGGGCACAAACTATTACAGACTAGCTCATAAGTATAATCAACCTACAACGTTCCCTGTACTGGGACAAAGACCTCCTCTCTGTGCGAGGGAGTGAGCCATAATCCACCATGCGGGCCCAGTGCGGGTTGGTAGATGTCAAATTTTTGGTTTCTAGGACATGCCCCTTACGATGTTTTCCGTCAACGTTCAATAACTCATGCCGTGGTATAAACATTGTCCAATCGGCATAGAAACCAACAAAGGTATCATAATATTTGGTAAACAAGATAACCGATTCACCACAGTTCAATTTTCGACTTGTGCGGTATAAAAGGCGTTCGATACGCTACGCTTTTTACCTCATTCTCAATTCTTCATGGGAATAGTTTAGACTTATAAAAAGCGATACTAAAGCAGTAGTCAGTAACTAATTGACGCCATGGTTTATTTAGCAGATTAGACTTCGGTTTTTGCTTCCAAGTGAATTAGATTCGCGATTCTTGGGATGTAGGACTTGTCACAAAAAATTGTGGTTGTTTTGGTAAATTTGATTGAATATTACTTACTCATCTTTGAATACTAATTATCACATACTTGCTGTGCGTGTGGTTCCACACGCGTGTACTAACTGTAAGATGAAACTAAATGCTAGCAAGACCGGACAAATATCCTGTAAAAGAAATTGTTTCTTGAGTTTTAGGCGCATTAAAGGATAGGTATACAGACAGACGTTACCTTTTATTTATGGGTTAGTTATTCACATTTTATATTCAGGATCGACGTAACTCTTATCTCGGTAAGGTAAGGTTTAAATTAGAAAGATTGCCGAGAGTTTTATCAAACTCACGGCAATCATTCAAGTTTATACTTTATAACAATAAAATAAGATTTACATTGCAAAGACTTACTACTGGATTTACGTCATTAAAATTGGATTGTGAATGTGCTGCTTAAGAATTAAGGAAAAAGTAAAATTACGTATCCAAAAATCACGGAAAAATCTGTGAACACACCATACCAAATAAGCATCGAATAGACAAACAACCTCGTCCTTTTTAGAAGTTTTTTAAAAAGAATCCGTTTATGGGCCCGATCACACGTACTACAACCACATCACATCGTAGATGTGGGCAAGTTGTGGTTACGTGTGTCGCTGCAGTTGCGTTGTGGTAAACTGGAGTGGTAACTACTAAATCAAATCAAGTGTTCGACACAACGTTGTGTTTGCGATGTGGCCGGCCGCTAGTTCGCGGTCTCTGGTGGGTGCGTTGTGGCTGCGACGCGGTCGGTTAGTCGGTATCGCATACACGGTTGATTTTGACGGCCAAATGTGCTCCGTGTGAATGAACTATTAATTTTCATACAAATTAGCGCTCGTCGTTGTGGTTGTGGTACGTGTGAACGGGCCCTAAGAGGCCATGACAGGCCAACCGATGGTGTTCCAAGAAGAGGCCAGACTTTAAAGGCTCCTGCAGACAGGCGCGACTCAACACTAGTAGAATAATAACTATGGAAATTGTTCTACAAAAATAGCGTGGCGCCTGTCTGTGGGAGCCTTAATTCATATTGCCTCACAAACATCAAACGCAGACAAACTGACGACAAATAAACATTGGACATACATGTTTGGATATGAAACTTTCATTTGAACTATTTGAGGTAACCTTTTTGGTTATTATTCTGAATGTTCCTGGAATGGTTTTTTATTGCACTACGTGGTACACACCGCTTATTTATCAAATTATACATTTCCAGTTTAAGCACACCTCTCACTGTACGTAAATCCTATACAATGCGAGATCAGATTATACTGGAAATGTATAACTCCGTGTGCCTGCGCCAATATAATTATCCTGCCTGCCTAACTAATTTTGTTTGTTACGTTTTCACACCGCGCTTTGACGTGGAGTTGCGGATACCAGCCCGTATTACCTACGTTTTCACACTAAAACGGCTGAACGGATTTGGATGTAATTTGGCAAACGAGTGAACCATGACCTAGGTTAGAACATAGGATACCTAATTTTTAACCTACACATCATGCTTGATATTCGGAATTTGAAAACTACTAAACTTTTTCGTTCCGCGCGTGTACACCGAGCTAATTCACACAATTAGACACTAACTGAACATCTTGACGTGATGAAAGTCGCCGCCGACTGCAAAGGGCGGGAAAAACAAACAAAATGGCTGAACGCATTAATCATTCGCTTGACAAACGCAGACGCGACGGTGTCTCGTGTGTTTTGTTGGTGTAAGCAGTGGTCTTAGTTCGACTGTTACTTTACATCTTTAGGTATACGAGCCGAGTCAGCTTTGCAGTCTACTGTTGGATTTAAAGAAGGGATTTTATCCTTTTTTTTGGATGAATCTCTTTCTCTTCTCTTTTCAATCACTCTCTTACTGCTGAGAATCGTGACTACGTATCAAATTGTCAACGGTCTTTTTCCATCTGTTACGATCAGTGGCATGGTCGAGTGCGGTGCTAATAATAAGTATCGTCAAATGCTCGGGTATTTGATCCGACCACCTTTTTTGACTTCGGCCTCTAGTTCTTTTGCCCTCTATTTACCCAGTCACCATTAGCCGTTCCATGTTATTGATACCTCTACGAGCGATGTGGCCGAATTATCTCACGACGCGTTGCAGGCAGGTTGAAGACAGTTGTAGTGCTTTCTGTAATTTTAGTTGTTTTTGGATCTAGACATTTGTACGGTGGGCTGTCAATGGTATCCTTAGTAGGCGGCGCCAGCACCACATTTCGAAGGCATCAATTCTTCGCCTATCGTTAGACTTGATCGTCCATGTCTCTGCCCCGTAGAGAAAGATGGAGAAGACAAGTGTGCGCACCAGATGTTTCTTTGTCCGATTGGTGATATTTTATGGACGGATCTAAATCTACATTATGCCATGGTGGCCACTATTGTAACTATTGTATGTCAGTGTTTTCGTGGGCGCGTATTTACCATAATGGCCGTAAATCAGCCTGGGCCAGTACAGTACAAAAATCGTTGCACCGAAATTAGTTCAAATCGCTTGCCAAAGGCTTATTTTGGAAATAGGCTATCGGGATCACTGCCTCACGTCAGTATTTTTTTTTTTAAACTAGATGGACGACTAGAGGAGTCAGGACTACTGAGCCTGTTTCGCCTTGTCGAAATGAATTATGTCTGAATCACAGAATCTTGGTCAAATCATGTGAGGCCCATGAAGATTAGTGTCTGTCAAGGTCTCTTGAGGAAAGAACCACACAGATTTGAGTGGACCGGTCCAGTCAGTGCAAGCATTTCGCATAAGACTTAATTTTTTTACAAACATTGACCTGCTTTCTGCCAAATATTATCATCAGCCTACAGCAGTCCACTGCTGGACATACGCCTATCCAATTGCACGCCATTCAGGTGGATTCTCGGCAACTCTTATCCAGCTGCTACCAGCCACCCTGCAAAGATCGTCGCTCCACCTAGCCTGAGTGCGTCCTACCTTACGTTTGCCGATTCGCGGTCTCCACTCAAGAACACGTCGACCCCAACGGTCATCGGTTCTACGGCTAATATGGCCGGCCCATTGCTAGTTCTGCTTGCTTATTCTGCGAGCTATGTCGACAAATATTGTGTGCATGGTAAACTCCCTGAAAATTTAACCTAATCTTGGGCCAAACCTGAGAACATAAATAATCTATTATAATTGTACTAACTTGTGCCCAATCACTGTTCATAATATTAAGTAAACAACATCGAATTTTGACCCTTCGCTAAACAGGAGGTTTAGGAATAAAAAACGGGAGTCGGACACGAAGGGTTCCGCTAGGTACTTACAATATTTTACACATTTTTTTTAATACGTTTCTTGTATGAACCCTTTTTTTTTTTTTTTTTTGGAAATCATTAAGTAACTTCTCCCGCTCTGGGCGGAGCGGGAAGGCGTGTCAGACTCTTACTGACTAAAACCCACCCGTGTTCCTTCAGTTGTCTGTACTTACGTTGCCAGGGGCCACGGTATCCCTTTCGGACTTTCCCGCAACCCCGGCAGGCATCGGTCCTGTCAGACCCCTCCAGTTCTGCTGACATCTCTTTGAGGCGCGCGTGGAACACAACGCGCCGTCGCCCGGGCCTGGTTCTTATCGGACGGCGAGCTACCCATTGCTCACCGTCCGCAAGGCCGCGCCTACGGTGGCCGGGAATCGGCCTGCGATTCCCGACGCCCAGGGCCTCTCCTGCCTGTAATTAGGGGCTTGAGGGCGCGAAATTGTATGAGGAACCCCTTTCATTTCTTTTGCTATAGCGGCCATAGTACGGAACCCTAAAAATGTTCATCCCCAGATTATTTATATGCCAGAATCAGTTTGTATCCTACCCTCGCCGTAGTTGAACATTAAAGGTACGTCCAAACTCGCCCCGCGGCGTAATCCGCGGTCATGTTCAAGTAACAACGAACCAGCAACAGTATTGACATTTATTTTTCTTTATTAAAGTTATATTTTATCCTGAAGGCATTTTCTAACAAGGTTTTGTATCGAGTCCAGTCATTGTGGGTCTGTGGGTTTCAAGAAAAGGATGTAATTTTTTTTTTCGTGGTTTTCACAACGTATTGGCTGTTTGTTTGTTTAATGTCAATAGTGGGCCTTTTCAGGATGATCGCCTGAAGGTATTTTTTAACTTAATTAACATATTGGACCTCTATCTGCCGTGGGATAAGTAACATGAACATAACCTTTAGAGGTTTATTTTTGTAATAATCCTGTCTTTATTTCAATAAATTAAACAAAAGTTAGGCCCAGAAAGAAATCCTTGTCGTGGCCTTAAGGTACCATTCCGCAGCCGACCACAGGCGGCAAATGCAGGCGACGTGTCGCCGCGACACGACTGGTTTCTATGAATTTCTATAAAATACCTTCCGTACCTAGTCGTCTTCATAGAAATACATAGAAACCAGTCGTGACACGGCGCCTGCAGTTGCCGACTGCAGTCGGCTACGGAATTGTACCTTTACCAACACGACAAAATGTGAACATCTACTTTCAAGGTTCACCTCTCTCTAAATACAACACGATGAAAACAGGTCTATTAAACTTAGATTTCAAAGCACCGTAATTTTGTAAACTATAAACATAATTGCGTTATTAGGTACTTACATTAATGGAAATATAATTTTATTATAGTGTTTGTAGAGGACGTTACTTTAAGATAAAAGGTCGTGAGATCAAGCCAACTTTGATTATCCATTATGAACTCGTTTCTAGATAAACCACTCCTCACTTTTAACTTACGAAAAAAGTAATTATTTTTGTTTTTTACATCGAAATAAACGCTCGAATGATCACAGGAAAAGTTTATTTTAGTCGAATTCAGCCATAAATTAATGAAGTTAGTTCAGCGTTAGTGAACCCGGTTTAATTATCTAACTTTTTTATTTTATTTTTTAATTTTTCGGCTTACGCATCGCACATCCACCTTCAGGGCATTTAATTTCTTCGCTAATTTGTTGAAGACAATTTTGCTTTTATTTTTCCAATTACTTACATCAAGCATTTTTTTTCTTTTAGGTAACTTTACAACAGTAAACTACTTATTTGTATTTTTATACTCTTGAGGTGGGCAGTAGGTACTAGATCCTTTAAGACTGCTTTGTTCTTGAAGGTTTTAATAATGCCATCATATACTTACCTATTGGGTGTTTTCATTCCTCTATATCACCACGGCGAGATCTTCCCTTCATTGCCAAACTTTCCTGTTCTCTGCCAATTTTATCTATGTTCTATCCACTTTCAAACAGTTTTAGTAGAAAAATAGCTAAGATTCAACGTATTACTGTACAATTTTACTACTACATTACACACAACTATACTAATGAAAGAACAACTAAGAAAACTCTTCTAAAGCGGAGAAATATATTTAAAATAACAATTTGAAGCGTGTATTTTACATTATTCGCTTTGTTTAACATTTAATATTTGTGAAGAGAGTAACAGAACGGTTCTTGGTTCTGTCTCGTTGCCTGCGGGCCACATCGCGCTGATGGTACAAAAATACAAAGTGCAATAATTACTGCATTATGGCCATCCTTGGGGCTTTGTTAGGGGCCAAGTCCGTATCATGATGGCGTTTTTGATGTTACGTTTGTTTTGTTGATTATAGTTTCTCTGACTGACTGCCTCGTTGGTCTTGTGGTCGCAAGTGCCACTGCTGATATCAAACTTTGATTCCCAGGTCGGACATTGTGTTTTTCTATCAGGAATATCTTATTAGCAGCATGGAGTCTAGATTTGTGCCCGGTTCATGGCAATAGGCTCTTCTCCTATAACATGGGACTAAAACATAACCGGTGAAATATGGATGTTGTATAGGTAATATTGAAGAACTTCATATCGTTTCAAAACAAAATCCCGTGAACACGATGACCACATCTGTTACCGCCCCGGTTCTATAACGGCCGAGCGCTGCAAGCAGAAATAGTCCTTACGGTGTATAGATATGAACTTCTTCGATGGTACACCTCTGCCTAACCCTTCGGGATTTACAGACATGATGTTATGATAATTGTTAATTGGTGAAGACAGTAACAGGACGGTTCTTGGCTCTGCGGGCCATTTCGCGCTGATGGTACAAAAATACACAGTGAACTAATTACTGCATTATGTCCATCCTTAGGGCTGTGTTAGGGAGATGGTCATGCCCATATTATGGGAGGAAATATGGCGTTTTTAATGTTATGTTTGTTTTGTAGACGAGAGTTTCCATGCGGGGAAATTTCCATCATACGAAAGCTTTGTTCTGCTACAAAACAGCAATGCTGTGTTCCGATTTTAAAAGTAGGAGAGCCAATAAATTTACATTTTATCTTTGTTCTGTGCGTTGGCAATTATGGCAATCCTCCACATGTTGCACGAGACTATAGATACGTTGGTTTATCATTATCGGTTAGGTTAGGTAGACTGAGACGGCGGAAAAATGGTTATTTTTGCAATTCATAGGATGGCCCCAGATTTATCCGTTAATTTGCGTACGAAGTTAAATTATTAGTAATAATTTATGTGTAGGCGAATCGATTTCTGGAGTTGTCGATTCACCGACAGATAAATTTAACTTCGTGGGAATCGCCTCAAGAAAAACATTTTTTTTTACATGTCTTTTCTCCCGATTCAAAAACTTAATAAGTATTTTGTTCGGGCAATATATAGAAGGAGAATTAATAACGTAAGTTTTAAAGGTGCTTAATATTTTCATCCTTGACTGTACAAACACCTATAAAGGCGTTTATCCTAACAAAAATATAGCACAGTCTTGTAGCATAATAACTGCATTAGCTAGCTCTCAGTGTGTCGTTGTTCAGGAGTCAGTCAATGTTTTTCAGATATTATCAGCTAACTTCAAGTAAATAAATAAACATTGAAGTGGTTGGCTCTCAATTTCGGCTGCAATATTTGTTAAATTACGTAATATATTAGTTAAGTGAGCTGTCAATAGGGTTATCATTGTTAGCATCAGGTGGAATGACAGCTCTCTTCACATAAATGACGTTTCACGTTGAGATTTCTACATTATAGACCGGCAGGACTAATATAGTCGATCATGTATTAGATCATATTAGAAATCTTTGTTATTCCGCCAACCCTCTACTATCTCCTAGCCTACTAGTCATTAGCGTCACTAGGGGCGAGCAACCCGATACCGCTGCTAATGCACTGTCCACTGTTCGAGATAATAGGCGTAATACACCCCTCAGTGATAATGTTATGACTTTCATTATAATGACTGCCGGAGGTCAGGAGACGTAAGGCTGGCACTCCATAGAGGCGATTCCTAGACAAGCTAAGAAAAAAAAACATCTCTCCGCTTCAGTAGGTTCGCTCCTCTCTGTTCCAATGGATGGTAAGATAATCAAACTGACGAGCAATATAAAAAAGCCACTTGCAAAGTGCAAAAAAAGTCTAAATATCTCCTAAACCATACAAGTCAGCTACATGAAGTAAAAAAAAAATCTTGAAAACAGTTTTATAGGTATTTTTTATGCGATTAAATACACTTGAATGTTACATTTGTATTTGTACATTTGTTTTGTTTGTTGTTTCAAGAAGCTATCTTGCGTGTGGTTTCGGAAATATTTCATGATAAGTAAGTGGCTTTTTTATATTGCTCGTCAGTGGTAATCGAAGATATAGTCGACGATGGTGCACGTTTCTCTCGAGGTTTAGAAAACTCCAAAGGAAGCTGTCAGAAAACACAGATTCTGGCATGGAGTTCCACTTTGAACAGACGCCAGCAGGTCAACCTACCCGAAACTCAAATTTTCCCAATCAACTTTGAACCTTATTCTTTAGTTATAAAGTTGAAAATCTATTCAAGAAATTTGACATATTGTAGTAGGTTGATGTGCTGGAGTCTTTACCTGTACGCACAATGAACACAGGTTGTCAAAAGTTTTTTGCGTCTTGCACCATCCGATCCGTACAAATAATAAAACGCAGCGTTTCACTGACAGTCTATCCGTAAGTGTGCTTATAACTCCAGAAATGCTTAACTGAATTACGTGATTGTGTTTAATTCGTTTCTAAATGATAATTTTTTAAATAACGAATACCTAAATAGTAAAAATAATAGAAATGGAAGTATGAAACTTATTTTGAAACACGCTCTGTAATTAATTTTATCTTTTCAAAGACCTTTAACACTACAATCTGACATGTTTTGAATACGCAATATTTTTTTAATTAGTGTTTTTGACTAATTTTGTTATCAAACCCTGATATTACAAGTATAGGATGCAGATAAATAATATCTAGTCGTTTAGTAGTTAGTAGCTTTGTTTGTAAGAGGACGTTCCTGTGAACCCTACTACTTCTGCTGTGAAGTGAGCTACCTATTTCTGCTGCAACCTTTTGAATTTTTGGTGGTCAGTTGGGCACATACAAAATAGTAAATTTAATTTAATTTATTGGTATATAAACAGAAGCAACTGTTATTCTTTGTCAATCGTATGAAATAGCTGTACATGAAAAATAGACAGTGTGTCAATCTGCTCAACTATCCAGTTCCCTGACAGTACCTACAACATTTTTTGTTACGCAAAAAACAAACAGATTTTATCTATTCTGACAATATCTTTTCTGATAATCTGCTCTACAATAATGTTCCGTGACTGCACATTGTGCTAAATTTTTGGCAAGTACATAAAACTAATATTATCTTTTCTTTCTTTCCAGAAGCCGAATCGTCCCGCGAATGATTTCAAAAACATCAACGTTGAAATTCACATCAAGAACTCGACATACGAATAGAATAACAAAATTAATATCAGTATTATGTAATATCGAGTGTTTAGTTTAGCTAGTCGGCCATCTTGTGTTGCTATGGGTGCCATTTTGAATATGTTCCGCGTGAAAATGGGCGTGGTCATCGCCAGGGTCTGCCTCCTGCTGATGCTGGCCGTTTATTCTTCTTACGGTGAGTTTTTTTAATCATGTTAATTTATTTTCTAATAATTATTCTCAATGCATGGTTTTAATGACGGGACCACGGTCTGTACTGTAGGTACTATCAAAGAAGTTCATATTTAAGCAGTTTGAAAATAAAATTCCCACATCTGTTACGCCCCGGTTCTATACTACTCTGGGTCTGTTTGTACTCATGAATAGGTCTTACCCTTTCGCCATAAGTAGCCGCAATGTTATATACTGTAATGTACTTTAGGTGTCAAACTAACGTGTGAGCATCATGCAGTTAATACCGTCCAATTTAAGGAAATAAACTACTATACGTATAAGTGGAATTATATTAAAATTTAAAAAACCCCCGAAACTAACATATCCTCATTTCTCTTTCCTACTCCAACACCAGGCCCTGTTCATCATCTATCTATAACCTTTTCATTGGACCCAACTGCCTTACCAACTTACAGTACAGGTCCTGTGCTTGGGTATCCTGCCAATTCTAGGTGATGCTGCAAAATCAGTACAAGGTTACTATGTTCTTCTAATATCATTGAAGTAACATAATTTTTTGCGTCGGGGGTTAAAAGTATAAGCGTAAGCGTAATTTAAGATCTTTTTATGGGATTTTTACTTCGTGGTTTAGGCACCAATAGTGTGTGATTTTAAAATAGGATTCCAATTGACATGACCGCAGCGTGGTATTTAAATACTACTCATTTATAAACAATAGCTAAGAAAGTAACCACTTTCTTGCACTAACACTACAATAGAGGACCGTAAAAACACCCTTTTCTTCGAGTTCCCGACCAATAAACCAATGAAACCTTTTAAAAACAACAAAAAAACAGTCTAATACCCAATAAACACTTTTCATTACAATGCAGGCCAAAAAAACGGCCCACCCATCACATAATAAATTCTATGGGCGCTTGTAAGCGGTGTAGTGTAATAAAATAAATTGGACATCTCGACACGAAAGCCAGTTTGTGGACAATTACATATTATTTCATATCGCTTAAGTTGAGATTTGTTCCTTTTTGGAAAGTAAAATTGGGTGTAATAAGACGGGTTTTTTGTTGGTTCTGAGAAGTGTAGCGCGGTAATTATGCTTGTCTTAACCTGGGCTGCTGTAAGGGTCCTCTTCTCTCTATAATATTAAACCATAATCACCACGTTTTGCAAAGAATTCTACGGGATAATGTTTAAAAACGAAGATTAAATAGAATGCGGAAAAACAACCGCATAGTATCATTCTTTTGCGAAAATAATAGATTACAGCAATCACTAATCCGTTTATACACTGGCGATAACAGCTAGTTTCTTTAAAAAACGATACCTATACTTTCTGCAACTCATGTCGCCGTCGATATCGCGCGACGTTGTAACGACTTCGTATTGACGTTTCAAGCAAAACATTTCTCTAGCACTAAGTTTTTTATAAAGATATCTTACATAATCTCCCAACTCCTATATTACTATTCTCAAAGCTTTGGAAATCTTGAATATTTTGTATCCTAATTTGAAACCTGTACCATTAAAGTATAGTTATCATAACAAAAGCTCCGTGTCTGCCTCCCTCTATATAATGCGTTTTAAATGACCCTACGTGAAGTGCATAGTAAAAAAAAAAAGAAATTCTAATTTATGGTTTTCTACACTTTCTTTTTAACTTGCGGCTTTAGAATTATAAGATGTTGCCCTAATGTTGCACTGTAGTGTTTTTAAACAATTTGTTGTGAGAGATGAAATTTCTTGTGTTTCTCGGTTTGATTTGAATCTAATCTCACTTGGCATGTTTTGGTCAGCACAAAATAACAGAGACAGTTAATAATGCTTTATTTTACACCAATGTACTTTTTTACATATATAGATAGACAAATCGTTTATTTAGTGCACACCAAAAACTGCACAACATACAAAAACACGATTAAATAATGACTAATTAGCTATTAGGAAATAGCTGCAAGGTGCCAATATACAAACAAATAAAAAAGGAAGAAAACAAGACATTGTGATGACACTATTGGCTATGACACACTTTAAAATAATGGAACAACGAACATAAAAAAGTGCGGTGTGCATCTCAAGGTTGCACCAAATGGGAGTCCAGCTCAGCATGTGCCAGGCAAATATACCTGACGCTGATATTCTGCTGAATCCCTGCAGTGACATACGGCCGTCGAGTAGATGAGATAAATACCTATGCGAGTTATTGGTGTTGTGAAAAAGTGAAATGTAAGTTGTATACCCGCAATTTAAATATTTTCTACAGTAAAAGTTTAGCATTTGGAAATTTTCCTATTAGATGATTATTGTGTATTTGATTACTTGATTATTTAAATAGATAAATGTATATTGTATAAATGATTAATCTAATTATGATAATAGTGGCATAGGTGTGAATAAAATAATCGAATTATTTCATTTTCATGTTCGGAAGATATCTTTGAAGACAGATTCCATTTAAGTATATACGTAAAAGGTATTCCTTTTAACTTTTCAGACTTTCAAAGTTTCATGTATTAGTTACCGATATCTGCAATGTCAGTTTTTCCAATTATGTTCTGCTACTGCAGTGTTAAGTCAATACATATATGGTTTTATTATATGATTGTGAATTTCAAGCCTACCCCAGTATTACAGGGTGAGAAGTAGGTCCAAGAAGTAAAAGTAGTTACCCCGTTAACTGCACTGACCCGATTACAGTCTAGTATGGTAATTTAAGTGTATAAACCTGAATTATGTTGCTCCACTTAAAAAAGTATATTTTCAACGAAAAAACGTAGATGGTTAATTGATTTTTCTTCTCCTTCTCTCGTGTCAGTGTCCTTTTCTCTCTTGTGACGTTCTCATTATATAATACATGCAGATATTTATCATATCTGCATGTATTATAGAAGAGAACTGAGACTTGGTCTGCCAACTAGTCTAACCAAGGGGTATCGTGTTAACTGGGTTGTGGATGTTAGATAGACAGTCACTGTTACTGTTAGCCTTTATCATTCCACTGATGGCCAAAGGACAGTGCTAATGTAGACCACTGGTCGTTTGTTATGTCCAGCTCGTCCTGTCACGTTCTACACGGTCTACCGCGACGTCTTTTAGCTGTCTCAGGGTTCCACATAGAGGTTATTTTGGCCCACAGCTCATTGGGCATGGGTCCCACTACAACTTTGCGGCTTTCTGAGCAACGTCAGTAATCTGAGTTTGGACAGTGTTGTGTTGCGAATATAATCTGTTAATAGTCAGTTATTCTTGTTGGAGATAGACAGTCGCTCCATGTAAAATAGTGGTATTCTGCTGCATCCGGTTAGACTGGAAGCTGACTCCGACATAGTCATACATAGCCCGACATACAGGCTAGACAGAAAATATGATGATGATGTTTGAGAAAAAGCCATGCATAGAGAAACTAACTTAAGTAAAAAAAACAATGTTTTTGTGTCCCCCGTTTAATTTGAAACATTTTATTTTTACTAGCTGCGTCCCGCGGTTCCATCCGCGTAAGTCTCGATCCCGTGGGAATATCGGGATAAAAAGTTTCTTATGTCCTAATCCAGGTCATGGGCTACCCATGTGCCAAACTTCATCCAAATCCGTTCAGCCGTTTTAGCGAAAGCGTAACAAACAAACTCAAACAAAAAGAAACTAACACCACCACTTTCGCATTTTTATAATATTAGTTAGGATTATTTGTTATTATTGCGGCAATAGAAATGCACAATTTTCATATGTCTACCTATTTCGGTTCATGAGATACAGCCCGCTGGCAAACAGACGGACAGACAGCGGAGGCTTGGTTCCGACAGGGTTCCGTTTGGCATACCCTTTGGATACGGAACCCTAAAAAGTAACAACCTTTTACTGCAGCAGTAACATTAGTAAGTAGGTATATACTTAGGTATGTATGTACCATTGAAGAAGTTCATATCTATACACCGTAAGGACTATTTCAGCTTGCATCGCTCGGCCGCTATAGAACCGGGGCGATAACAGATGTGGTCATTGTGTTCACGGGATTTTGTTTTCAAACTGCTTAAATATGAAGTTTTTCAATAGTACCTACTTCATATTCACCCTATAATGTTCGCACTGCTGGGACTCAGGCCTCCTCTCTGTGAGAGGGAGTGGGCCGTTATCCACCACGCGGGCCCAGTGCGGGTTGGTAGATGTCACATGCCTTCGAATATGTAGTTCTAGGACATGCCGGTTTCCTCACGATGTTTTCGTTCATCGAGCAGTGGTGATGAAATAATTTACTCAAAGTAAAGCGCCTGTTAGATTTCGAACCTACGACACTGGGCCACGATTGCTCTCCTACCTACCTAGTAGGTACCATCGAAAAAGTTCATATCTATACACCGTAAGGCCTATTTCTGCTTGCAGCGCTCGGCCGCTATAGAACCGGGGCGGTAACAGATGTACTCATCGTGTTCACGGGATTTTGATTTCCAATTGTTTAGACATGAAGTTCTCCGATAGTACCTACTTACTACCCGCAAAATTAGCTCCAACCGCAAACACTCCTAAACGCACTAATACAAGCAGCAAGAATGCGTAATGACGCGAACGTTGACTATAATTAGAATATACTGCCTTAACCCTTAAGCCACCACAATTATCTAGATAATTAACCCGCACAGAGCTGAATTCTACCGTCGAACGTTAAGAGATGTTTAGATCCACTACGTAATTACTAAATGGAATACTCGTAGTCGGTTACTGCTTTGTTCATGTAAAAACTTTATCTAATTCCTTTTCTAAATTTAAAGTAGCCTTAGTTATTCTTAAACCAAAAAATAAATGGCTTTTTATTTTATTTTTAGTTACTCCTTATATCATCGGCTATCTGTCAGTGAAAGTCCCATCAAAATCGATCCAGCCGTTTCGGAGATTAGCCGGAAAAACATTTTTTTTTTCTCCTTGTAGTTGCCGTTTATTTAGTAAAAAGCTATTATTTTGACATTACAAACAGTCACTTCAATTTTATTTATTTGTGTAGATGCTTAATGCATTTAAAAATAAATGAATTTCTTAAATAAGTTAGTGAAGTGATATTACCTCCTATTGTTTCTACGTCCGATTGGCTTCACTCCTCTGTGTAGCACTCCATTAGTTCGCTTCTCTGTTTAGACGCCAGCATATTTATTAGAAACGGTATGCGTTGCCAGGGATGCTCAAACTTCAAAGTTAACCCCTCAGGGGCGTTTCGTTTGGGGGCGTCAGTGATTAAGGTTAAATGCGCAGATTTAGGATAGTTGTGATGGTAGAATCTTTTGAAATGTGGTTTAGTATGACCCTAGAGGATTGGTTTATGATGGGGACTTTGAACTTATAGGTACATTTTAGCGGTAATCTTATGTTTGTGTATTAAGAGGTTTATTCGGAATTAAATTGAAATATAAAATAACAACTTATACCTAATTCATTAATAGAAATAACGATATTATATCCTAATAGGGATGATGCCTAGGTCAAAAAAAAAGAAATTCTATTTAGTCCGTCAGTCAGATTAAACAAAAAATATTAGACTCGTATTTTTTGCTTTATCATATTAATAAAAAAATACTTTGATTAAACGCATTAAAGTTGAAGAGTGGGGGTCGCTACGTCACAAGTAAGTATAAAATCTACATACTAGTGACGTCATGGCACATTTTAACTCAATGTATCGCCGTAATCTTTTAAACCCAAAAAAAAAAATCGTGTTCGTTATTTTTTCATGATCTACATGGCAGAAAAAAAACATTTTTAATCATTATCCCTATTCAACTGAAACTATTAGCAAATTAAAATATGGCGTCGAAAAATTCATCCGCATAGGTGTCGACTATCAATGTACCCAAGTAATTTATCATATGCTTTAGATATGAGTCTAAATTTGTAGCATTGTTGGCTATAGTGGCATGAGGAACAGGTTGTAAAGTTCACTCATCCTCTATAGAAAAGGGAGGATCCTCCGACCAGACGAGTGTCGTGTTTAATGGGCAACTGCCTGACGATTGATGTTGGGAAGTTATGTTAATCGCGCGGTAAACTATTTGCGCGATGCAGGATTTTGTGTGACGTCAGGCCTTAGATGAAAGTCGTAGTCGCAGCTCGCATGTGGCGATGTAGAAGCCGCCACATGGTTATGTGTTTAAAAGTTTACAAGCATTTCTGACAAAGTTTCTCATTCTTTTGGTGAGTGGTCAAAACTAAAGTTACACATGTTTGGTCACGGCAGTTAGCTAATGACTCAAGGGGCAGTAGAGTTGTATAATTCTGTTATACCTATTCCAAATAGCTTCAAAAAACTCACAAAGAATTGGTTTCGGAGTATCACTTCACCTGCTTGTACGCTGCGGGTCGCGGTTTGCCTTCCGCAGGGAACTAATATGTGTATGACCTAGCCCTACAGTCAGTTGTTTTGAAGATGGATTCTGCGTTTGTCTATAAACACATACTCGACATAAGAATCTCGAAATCGGTACTGTTTTTTGTGTGTTTTTCGGCGTTTTTTGCTCCGATCTTAATACGGTACGGAACTCTAACCCGTCGTGTGCACGTCCGACTCGCACTTGACCGGGTTTTTATAAACGGTAAGAAATCTACCAGCCTTTATCTAAGAATTATTCTCAATAATAAATAATAAAAGAAATATGTACAGGATAGCAAAGACAATAAAGCGCCAAGCTATTTCAGAAAAGAGGTAGTGGGTTCGCCCCCCCACAAAACACTTTGAGCAACGCGGTCGGATTACGTTCGCACTCCTGCATTACCATTAACAACTCGCACGAGATTATTTTCGTCAAAAGCCCGAAAATCTGACAACCAGTCTTACCAAGGGCCATCGTTTTACCCAGTTGCTGGGGTGTGGAGGTCAGATAGGCAGTCGCTCCATGTAAAATACTGGTATTTAGCGGTTAGACTGGAAGCTGACCCCAATATAGTTGAGAAAAGGCTAGGCAGGTGATGACGTGATTATGTTAGCACTATTTTGGGGTTTTTAACACATCCTTACATAATCTCGATGGTGAATCTAAACAAAAAAAAAAAAAATTGCAGTGTTTGTAATGTCAAATAACAACTTTTTACTAATGCTTAAGAAAGTATATTCGATACATAAAACAATTTTTTAATTTTTTTTTTTGTCTTTCTGCTTGTTTGTTCCGGCTAATCTCCAAAATGGCTGGACCGATCTTGACTGATTTTATTTTCGCGCTACTTTTCACTACGGTCCACGCGAGCGAAGCCGCGGCAGCAGTAGTCTGACTTATATCTTGAGAAATTGGGACTTGAGGTGTTAGTGAAGGAGCCCCTCCAGAGAGCTACTACCACCAATACCTATTTCCGCTGCCGAGCAGCGCTGCTGTGTTCTGGTTTGGGGTGCCGGTGTAATTTCAGGCACATGTGACCCATCAGCTGTCTCTGGGACAGCAACGCATCTGTGATGTCTGTGCTCTAGTCTAATACAAAAGTTGTTGGTGGTTGTGATAACAGAAGAGCAGCTGGGCGTCGAAGGGTGCTTAAAGATCTGCGGCCACCATAAGGAGGGGCCTGCGGGAAATTGGGGCTGTGTCGTTGTCCGAACAGTCAGGCCCAAAGAGGGAGCACGTAGTGTTCCATGCGAGCCTTTATGGGAAGACGTGCGGTCGTAGGATCGGCCGCACTTGGTGATGGGGCCCGCTATGCATGGCGGACTGATACCAGTCGGGGGTGCAGCGAATGTACAAGTATCTCACGGGCCCCCGACACATGGTAGTAGTAATAACAGCGGGGCTTTAGTGGGTAGGACATAACCCTCCGTTTTCCCAAGGGGGAGGGTTATCCATGAGGATTTACACATGAAAAAAAAAATTGGCTGTGTGTAATCCACGGTAATACACCTAATATATTAGTCATGTAGTATTAGTAATCAAGGTAGGTACTGCGAACCTAACGGGTTCGTGTTTTATCAGTTCTTGACGTACTGCACAGCTGGTGTCTCTCAGTGTTGAATTACTAGGAATATTTGTAACATCACGCCTCTGCCCTGAAGAGGTAGATTGGTAGAGTTCAGCCAGATTTCACCAGTAATATGAGAGCCAAAAAACTGACCCTATTTAACCAAATTGCCTATTGCTAATACGAATTCAGATCCTGGCATAAGCTGAATGCCATAAAAAAAAAAACAATGGGTGGCACTCCGGGAGTGCCGGCAGAAGTGAAAACTTGAATATTAACGTTGCGGACTACTCTCCCGTCTTACGAGTTTTCGATCAGGTCACGTGTCCTGACGCGAGTTTAACATTTTTTACCCATCACAAAAAAAGTGCACAACGCCGCTAAAGAAGTTTTCACTTCAAAAAACTGCAGACCCGGAGAACGGAACCCAAAACCTTAGAGGGACAAGTTTAAATCTACTTCTGACCACTGTTATACCTTACTCGAAATTATCTCATAGCAAGTTAAGTACAGACATTGCTGCTCACCTCACACACTTAAAAATACAACAGTGAAGTCCACGCGGCTTCGTATTTGGAGTTTTAAATATAAATCCGTGGTGTGACGGGCGGCAGTCAATAAATTAAGTCCTCAAACGTTTAGCGGGTTCGTGTCCACGTCAGGAGAAGGGCGACCATGTGGTGGCGGATTTGGAAGACATTATTAATAGGATAGAATCCTCCTCCTAAGGAATTACTTATTACTCGTCAAGTAACTGGCGAAATGCCCCCTTCGGCGAATACAAACCGTGTGTGCAACATAATAACGGTGATGTTATGTCTGAAAATCCACTTGCAATGTCTTCAGCCTCCACCTTCTCACAGTTGGACATAAGCTTCGTTTTTCGCATGCCACCCCGTGCTAGTTATCTGCGTCTTATTACGCACCAAAAATTAATTAATCCACGACCCCAGCGTGGTTGGACCAGACGCGATTACTAGAATGAATCAGGGACTAGTGCAAAGATTTGCACTAGCCCCTGGAGCGTCAATGAACAAATAACAAAACTATCAAAGTGTAGTGTTGTTGTTGCATGTTGTTCGAATTAGGTATTTGGTTACCAATTACTGCGGTTTTTAATTAATGCAGGCCTCTGTAGAAACCAGGGGTAAGTTATCAATGCACATTCAGCCTTTACATATCTCTTAAAAAATTCTCTGCTTTTTGTACTGCTTTTGGTACGTCGGACGACCCCTAACGCTTGGCCACCCTACTCACAACCCGTTCCATTTCAAAATGTCCGTATATCTGTCGCCAGTGATGACACATGACGTCCGCGACCCTACCATTAATTAGAATGAAGATATCATTGACATTCGATACTAATCTGCAGGCTATTGCCTTGGAACGTTAATTAACGAAGGATTATAAAGAACTTAAGGTTAGAAGTAGATATTTGGGAAAGGTCAACTGATTAGGTATACAGGTTACAGAAAATAAGCATTATCAGCCCATAATGTTACCATTGCTGGAACCGGGTATCCACTCTGTGAGAGGGAGTGGGTTGTAATTCACCACGCGGGCCCAGTACGGGTTGTTGGATAAAATATAACATGTCTTCGAATACAGGCAACTGTGACAGGCAAGCACTTTTCTTTGTGTAAATTATTTCCCTTTAGGTGCAAAATGTCCAATTCGCATACCTAATGTCCAAATCGCGGAATGTACAATTCGTGGAATGTCCAAATCGCAAAATGTCGGATTTCTTTAATGGCATATTACACACACAACACAAGTGTCATGTTATGACTGTTTGCAACACGTGGTGTCCCGTTTGTCGGGTTGTTGTGGTACCGGTACAGCGACTTTAAAATAATAAAACTATGACTTCAGTTTCTTTCTGTGTGTATTCTCTAAAATCGTTAGGCATGAAACGCTGTATTTATAAACATACGAGTACTTAAGTATTTTCTTATCAGTGAACTGCTGTAAAATGGGATAGCATTGAAGATGACCAAAATAATAAAAGCCCATCAAATCAATTGATATGAGATTTAGCTTCAAATCAAATTACCGATACGCTACGATAACTAAATAGGTATGTCGCGAATATTGAGTAGTCGTAGTCTGGTCTGATCTGTCGTAAACCCGGTGGAACAACTTTCATAAACGGATAAGCTAAGCTAAAATTATAAGTATTTCATATTTCTTCAACGGCTTCGACTTGTCATAATAAATTCCCATTAACCTTTAGATAAAAATAAAACTCCATTGCGTAGAAATAAAAAAAAAACATGAAACGTCAAACTGCCGCCGCCATCTTTAAAACGGTTACCGTTCGTAATAGGCAAAACGTGCCTGTTCGGTTAATCTCGGATATGTTCGGGCGGCATGGCAGCCGCAAATCCCTGGACTTAGATATATGTAAGTACTTACAGAAAACTGGCTTGCTCAGGGTCACGAGTTGGTGACGACGCGACACGGCAAGTGACTTTCTGCTTTCTGCGTTATTTTGCGACGCGTCTGTGTAATGTAATCCTCTGCAACATTTATTGTATTAGAAAATTCTCAGTTGTGGG
This sequence comes from Xanthia icteritia, assembly GCA_949128155.2. Taxonomy (NCBI): domain Eukaryota; kingdom Metazoa; phylum Arthropoda; class Insecta; order Lepidoptera; family Noctuidae; genus Xanthia; species Xanthia icteritia. The sequence goes on along the minus strand of OX421959.2, from coordinate 5,434,348 downwards.
TCGGAGTCTGCGATGACATGGGGGACTTACATAATTGGCGAAATGTGGGTGTATTATGTAATACACCGCTGCACACAGTCGTGGTGTTTTCTAAATACCGTTTTTCAGTGTAACGCAACAATTAGAACTTTAAGATGTTTCTCAATTGAACTAAGTCCTTCCGAAAAGCATAATTTCCCATCAGTAATATCGGTTATGCATCGGTGTGAACACCCCCTTACTCCACTCGTGCCTAGCGCCATCTGTCATCAAGTTTGACAGTTGACAGTTAAACGATTTAAAAATAGAACGCTCATCCGAATGGAAGATTTGAATGAAATTTCAACTTTTTTTGGTAGGAGATATTGAATTTTACTGATATTAATTTTAGAAAGAACATTTAACACACAATAAGTAATTAATGAAAATTGAATACCTAGCTATGTTTTCGCTATTATATATTTTTATGTTAGCAGGCAGCTTGGTGGCTTCTGTATTACCAGTTTTTAAAATATGTTTTATTTAAGCTGGGACTGTGCTGTGTCTGTGATCGGTCTAATCTTTTTGAATTTAGAATGTGATTGGTTGGTTTTATTTTGCTAAACCAATTACAACAGCTTACTGATCGATCACAGGCTTTCAAAAACCGGGAGCTTACATGTCAATTCAAAGACATAATACCTACCATATTTGAACAGAAACCTAACGCGTGCCTGTAATAACGGAAAACAGACACTTTTTATTGGGATAAGGAAATATTTTTTCTTATTTATAAATTCTTTGAATTTCTCAAGACTATTGAAGTATTTAATTCGTGTCAGCAATTCCTCAAAGCAGTAATATTATGTATATAATGCGATTCAACTAAGAATAGGAATGATCTTGCGCCATATTGGCAAAATCGTTTAGGTATTTAATTTTGGAGCAAAATCAATGAGACTAACAAAAACAGATAACAACAAATTTAAGAAAAACGGATAGGTGCTTACCAACATATTTTCGTACTTATATTTTAATATTCAGTTGACAGATCGAGGACATCAATGTTCCTATTCTTAGTTGGATCGGATATACATGTACAGGTGTACTTATAATTAATTTTCTGCCATTTCGATTTATCAACTCAACTAGTACAACAGTGGTAAAACTTGCACTGCGTAAATCTAAACAGCACTTATGACGTAAAAAAATGCAATGTCGTTTACTTACCAGTTGCGTGCCGTTGAATATACGATCTTTAAAAAAAAAAAAGTTGTTTTTGGTTTTCTCCAAAATTGAAAGTTTATCTTTTAAACGGTTGAAAATGATAACGTCTTGAAATCCCGTTTAAAAAGACGGCCTGTATAATGCATAATCAAGGAATCTGTTCATGTTAGCATAATCAGCCTGTTGTGGACTCCTACTCCATTAACATACATCTGGGACCAACAGCGACATCTCAGGGCAAGAAATGACACCACACGCTACGTCATACCTATCGCTCGACTGTGATTGGTATTCATTCTATATATTGTTCCCCTCTCCTTGAATGTTGTAAGAATCAAAATGGCAATACATCATTTGTTCGTTAAAACAAAAGCATCGTATTAATTGAAAATCCATAACACAATCTAGAAACCACGTAAGTTTTCACCAAACCTCACCGCTGCTGCTACACAGCCTATAAAGTTCATATTGCTGGGACCTCCTCTCTGTGAGAGGGAGTGGGCCGTCATCCACCACGCGGGCCCAGTGCGGGTTGGTACATGTCACATGTCTTCGATTTTTTGGTTCTAGGACATCCCGGTTTCCTCACGATGTTTTTCTTCACCGTTTTGAGAGCAGTGCTGATATTGTACTTAAAGTAAAGTGCCGTAGGCACGAAAGTCGCGACCGTTACCACTGGGCCACCACTGCTCGTATTAAGGGGGATGCGCCAGGGTAGCCCGCGAAATTCAAATTTTCTTTAGTTTTTTGCTGTTTGCAGGTCAGTGTCAGGTTGTATGTTGATTAAAATATGATTCGCGACCGTGACAAATATGACTTTATATAACCATTATAATCAGCTGTACAACTTCTTAAGTTAGCATAATCCTCAAATTTCATGAAATAGGATTGCATGAACTTAGAGAGTTGTATTGATCATTTTTATGATTATAATTCTATAAATAGACATTTAATACGGCGGCGAATCATATTTAGATCAACATACAACATGATACTGACCTGCAAATTGCAAAAAACCTAAGAAAATTTGAATTACGTGTACACTGACGCTTTCGCCTTAAAAGAACTAAGTACTAAGATTATTGATGTAATTTTTTTTTTACTGTTTTTTTTATGTTTGTCTCAGTATCTTCTTGTACGAGACCCAATACTTTTAGACTTTTTCTTTGTTTCTTTATTTCTAGCTTCAGGTTTAGTTCTAGGAAATGAATTAATAATATAAACTCACGTCTTCGTCCCATGGGGATAAGCAGAAACTATAGAACGCCACCTGCAAACACATAATATCCGTAACTATCGGTTTAGAATATGATTCACCTTCTTCCAGTTAAAACTTATCAGAAACAGCCCAGTCATTTTGACTGATTAAAACGGAACAACGAAATATGTTTTTTTAAACTTGACTCACGCATTTTTTTGTTAATGAGATGTGGACATGGGATTGTAAATTAGATATAAAATAGTAGATTGTTTGCCTAGGAAACTACTATATTTAAGGCGAGTGTTTCTTTGAATCCAGAGCGGGGCGAAGGATTCTTAAGTAGAATCTTGAGCACAGTGAGGTGAACACTCTACTTTTTATAACCCTCTATGAGAAAAAAAAGTGTGCGGTCCGACCACTATCTCTCACGTATGATTTAAAACTAAAACTAAATTTTCGCAGTCGCCATCTTGGATTTACATTTTGACGTCACTATCGGCTTTAACACGCCCAAAAACTATGAAAACAACACCCATGGCGAAAAATTTGAAAATTTTCACAGCCGCCACACTCTTTCTCTCTTGTCAGCTTGGAACTTGTTCATACAATGTTCGTGATTGATCTCTTTGGTGATTGGAACTTTTACTAACAATATCCACATTACAAATTCAAATCACTTTTAGCCCCTAGGGATTAAAAAGCTATTTTAGTCCCTGTTTACGAAGAAAACTAGCGCTTTTTGTATAGATGTGATAAAAAGGTACATGGATTTGCTTTTCATTGCAAATTAAATATATAAGTATGAAGGTACTTTGTAGGTACAGTTCGCTGCAAAAAGATGTTCAAGAAAAAAACGAACACGACGGGTTTCGTACCGTGCTAAGATCACGCAAAAAAACGCCGAAAAATACACGTTTCTTGTATGGGACCCCCTTTAATTATTAACTTTATAATTTTTTTATTATTTTGTAATAGCGGCAATAGAAATGTGAACCTGTGTCCTGTTGTCTATCAAAAGTAGAACAAAATTAAAGATTTAACTGAAACTATAATAACACATGGCGTTCTGTACGTCTGTACATAACGCCATGTGTTATAAAACAAAAAACGTCAAACTACCCGAAACTGTCAAATTTTCCCAATCATCTTTGAACCTTATGCTTTAGCGAAAAAGTTGACAATCTATTAAAGAAATTTGACAGATTTTAGTAGGTTGATGTGCTGGCGTCTGTACTTTAAACCTATTCCCAAGTGAGAATGAAGTTTATTTTATAAGGAAAGTGTTATAGAACCTAATGACCTAAGCCTCCCCGTTAACACGCGGTGTTGCCAACTTAAAAATGAAATACACACGTACACAGGAACTTTTAATATTAATGATACATGAAAATATAGTTTACGTACTTCGTGAATTTACACAATCTTATTGAATGTCACGAAAATATTATTTTTGGTCCTTATAACAAGGGGTTAAGGTACAAAATTGAAGGTGTTTGGGGCTAAATAGGATTGTCGAGAGGAACGTTTATGGAAATAACTTTAAAATAAATCCGTAGAGTTTAAAATGCAGTTTAAAAAGACAGAAATGAATGGAGTGGAGTGTTGGGTGCTTTTATTTTGTTTGTTTTACTTTAACTTGGAAAATAATCAATCAGTATGGGAGAAATATGCGATTGTAGTTTTGTTTTTCGGTTTAACTGTCGGGGAATGTGACGATAGGTTTGTTTTGTAAGGTTTTATATACTTTTGAATTGTATTGCTGAGATTTTGAGTTTAATATTAAAAAAATGGAATATAGCAAACACTCGAAAACAAAATTACCAGAATGGTTCCACTAAGCCAGATCTTGTACCTACACCTAAACAGCTAATAAATATTTTCCAGCTAGTTCTTCTCGAAAAAAAACCTTTTTCCAAAACCCAATACAATAAATATCTACCCGAACCCTTTTCTGTAACATCTCTATCACAAATTGCCCATTACAAATTTTACTACTACTAAAGCCGCTCCACCTTCTTTGTCCAATTGATTCATTACCACTGCTGGGACCAGAATTTATTATCATCTTCGCCTTAAGACTTCCTAGGGACAGTTCAAGTTATTTACTTTAACTTAATAACCGGCTTACATGCCCTTATTTATGTCAAAACTGGCGAGGGGCGGTTTTTTCCGGTGCAAACTGGATCTATCCGGTTTAGGGATGTCAATGTGAATTTGAATTTATGAATGGTTCTGTGTTTGGGTTTTAAGAGGTTCTTAAATTAGAAGTTTTAAGTCGTCTGTAATTAGGAAGTGAAGTATGGTTTACTGGTTGTTTCGGTTTGCAGTTTTAGAGCCCACGGGATAAAACTGTTATGGGTTTTCCGCATTACGAAGGAGAGAAGCCTTTGGGCGCATTTTACAGACGTCATATTTCAGGCAATTTACACAAAACCGTAATGAATTATACACCTAAACCTTCCTCATGAATCACTCCGTCCATTAGTGAAAACCGTTTGAAAATCCGTTCAGTAGTTTTTGAGTTTATCGCGTTCAGACAGACAGACGCGGCAGGCACTTTGTTTTGTAACATATAATATGTTTTATATTAATGTAATTTTAGGTATTTAACAAATAAATTCCCTTTATAGTTTCCTTTTCATTATGAATGAAGTATGTATTCATTCATAATGAATCATGTTTAATAATTATGCCCTATCAGAAAGCACGCTTTGACTCCAGGCAGCACTGTTGCCATATTTAAAATTCATTTTAAAGAAATAAATTTGATACTAGTGAAGGGACGTCTTTTGTAACAGAAAAAAAATACATTTTGCGATTTGGTACAAACTAAAAATAGTATTTTATTAATTCTAAAGATCCATACAGCCTTTAGGGAGAGATGATGGATCTTGACAGAGTTTTTTCGCCCGTTTCTCTAGAACTCAACTGAAATTTTCAGACAACACGCACCCCTGGGACTTCGCCTAAAATGGGTTTTTATCTAATTTGTAAAACATAGTAGGTACGAGATTAATTTGTAACTTGATACTTATTCCTGAGGGATTATTGAGCTTCAACTTACCCGAAGAATATTTATGAAGAATACAATGTAGGAGCTGTTCATAAATCAATCAATCTAAGTTAGTTTTAAAGTCTAACGATCTATTGTGTTAAAATCTTATCGTGAAAACTTAGGTGAAGTGTGTCAACACTTAGTGTAAATCCCTAACAGGGATGTTGCAGATGCAGATTTCTTAACAATTCCAATTTTTGGTTGCTCACACCCGCGGACGCGGATGCGGATCAAAACTTTTTTAAGGGATCCGTCAAGGTGGCAAAATTTAAAATTTCCTACGATTTTTACAAATTGCGGCGCTGTTTCGATGTATGTTCATCAATTCAATTCGCGGCATTACTAAATTATAATCATCTATATAGCTCTCGTCAAATTATTTCGTGAAAATGGACGATTTAGAGCTATATTGATGATTTAATATTTTAAATGATTATAATTTCCATTTTTGTTATTATGATTATACTGTTCACCCTTTGCCAGCCACATCTGCATCCACATGAGCTTCGCATTGATAAATGCGGATGCAGAGGTCTAAGCTCTGCGGATGCGAATATCCGCAACATCCCTGATGCCTAGCATCAGGTGGAATGCCAGCTCACTTCATCAAAGTTTTCACGATGAGATTTTTACAGAATAAACCGGCTGGCTGTACAATGCTATTGTATACGTTCATTTCGAACCTCACTCAAGTGAGCGCACACAATTCGAAAGCGAACTCATTTGTTTTTAAAGTAAATCATCGCTGATTCACAACGAGACACCGTTCGAATTTGACACTACTAATGTTTTGAAATTGCCAACACGCTTTGATCAGTGCTCGTGCCTTCTCTGTTTGACCCACTACCCATCTTAATCACTTTCATACTCGGAATACAATTTTCCAGTGTAATAGACACAGCTATTTAAATAATATAATGAATCTGTCTAATCAGACAGAAGAAAGGACTGTACTCTGAAACATTGGAAAAGTCTGCAGAGTGGAAAAGTCCAGTGGCGTGTGAATTAATATTAGGAAATAAATGGATTTTTTTGATGTCGTATATACTTGCTATTCTATAATCTGGTTGGATCAGAATAGGAATGGATCTTTGTCATATTGGGAGGTTCTAGTGATAAAGTTTCTTAACGTAGCCAATAATTAGACTCAAAACAATAGGAAAAAGTAACTACCGACACCCGAAAGAAGATCTTTTGTCATCTTGAATCTAGAGTAAGAAAAACACAAATTTTATGTTCTTCATCGAGCACTAACTACTCTTACAGTACGACACAATTTCTCAAATCCCTAGTCCAGCCAGCGAGACATTACCTCAAAAAAGGACAAACAAGCAACCATAAATAAAATGCCCGCCATAATTACAATAGAACCAATTTAGAACGCGCCACTCGAATCATTACAGACGAAAAAAAATAAGGCAAAGGCAAGCGCGCCGACAGCCAACATAGTTGACATGGCGCACTTATTTCAGTGTTGCCATCAATTTCCAACCCGCCCGTTCTGGGTAATTTGCCGAGACGTACTCCCGCTGATTATTTATGCCGCGCTCATTGGTGGAGACATTCTTAGCTGTGGGGACTTTTAATTTTTATTTCCTCGAACGGCGGGCGTTTGTTTTGACGTCAATAAATGACGGGAAGGTTTGGCGCGAATTAGCGGTGGATAGGACGTGACGGCGCGAAACGATGACTGATTATCGGTTCTGGAAGTTAATTTTTCAAAATATGGCTTTACTTTTACCAATTTGGTTTAAAAGGTTTTGACTGGAACCCAGCACATTTCATGCCATTATATCTGCATGTTTTGTTTATTGCCATCATTATCTTAGCTGCTTTTCTCCATAACTCTCTCTCTCTCTCTCTTCGCAAAATGACTTGGTTACTCCAGGTGCGATGTGCCAATCCTATCCATCTGCGCCAAACACATCCAGCGTGATAATTGACAATGCCTTTCATTTGGTTAATTCAATGACATTCATTGCATCATTTACGTTGTCAAGAAACGAATGTTTCAAAACATGATTATCCTTCGGACTGTGGTTGATGAAAGTGTGTTACACAATTGGAGTGCGAACGATTTAAAGTCTTCAAAGTACCTTGTAGCTTGTGTGCCATGCCGAAGCATCATGAAACCTGTAAACATAATAAATTAATGTTTACACATCACATAAAATAAATTCCATCTTTAAAAGTAATCTGAGTTTCTGCCTCATGAATTCATGATTCATTACGCAGTAATAAATAAGTAATATAGGTACTATAGAGACCAAAATCTACAGGTATCGAAAATTAAATGCTCTTTCGGTGTAGGTCACAAAGTGAAAATTATTAAAATGTCGCGTGACGTAACCACAGATTAATTATGACAGCGCCCATAAATTATAGAGGGCAGTGTTGCCAGGCATTAAAGTGACATTTCGTAAGTTTACGTCAATACTTTAATTAATTAATGTAGTTCCGATTAAGATCGAAAAAGACGTAAGCTTTTTGGATATTATTAATGTGAAGGTAAAGAAAAAAATATGTATTTTTGTTCATGTTATTCAAGTGACCTATTGATTTCGGATGAGTATTATAACTCCAACCATCAAAACCCAGACATAATTGCCTATTGTGTCACTCTATGTTAAATTTTTACATTTACTTATATATATATCTGTAATTTTTACGGTGTACATAATAAAGAGTATCTATCTTCTATCTATCTATAACCAGGGCTCGGATAACGGTATATTTTTCGAAACGGTTTCGCCTTAAAAACCTAAGGAACGATTTGTTTCAGTTACGTTCGAACGGAACGTTATTAAAACCTTTTAAAAGAAGAACAAAAATTAAATAAAACGTTTTTAACAATTTTTGGGTTGATCGATTGGTAACTCGCAACACAACCCTAATCAATAAGTAAGTGGCAAGTGCATTGGAATCGATGATGTAATGAAATGAAAATAAGGATACAATTTACCTATACAAAAAATTCATGTTTGTCGGCTCACGCACCGTGCGCGGCTGCGTCCTGCGGAATAAACCGGTTTTTGAAAACGTTCTTATTTCGTTTTCGTTCCGAACTAAATGTTGTACAAAGAACGAGAACTGCTAGAAACGTTTTAAAAACGTTATTTTAAATAACGTTTCCGAGCCCTGTGTAATCCCCGAACGGTTAGGCAGAAGTGTAGCTATAGTACACTCACATTACGCCAGATGTTTAAGTCCCATGTAGCAGGGGGCGAGCCTATTGCCATCAACCGGGCACAAAAGCAGACCCAGAATCATCAATCAAACAGTCAACGAAAGTCACTGCACGGTAAATCTTCGATTGCACCACAAAATCAGTATCCAGTACTGCCTACACCTCTCGGTATATCAGTAATATATTATCTTCTTATCACTGGTAATGCCGGTGCCGTGTTCGCGTAAGTGCGTCTAATCTGAAGATAAAGATAACGCCGGATATCTCTTAAGAAAACACTATTAATTTAATTAAAAATGGTCTCTTTTATTTTTTTGTGTTATTGTAGCTTGAGGGAATGTTAATGCGTTTGTTTTACACTAGCTTCTGCTCGCAACTATTTAATAAATTTCACGGTAGAACAATTAACGGTGTCGCGTCGCACCACCGCCGCGCGTCGCGCTAGTCTGCACGAGGCTTACTGTAGCTTCCCATTAGTGAAAGAATTTTCGGAATTGGATCAAGGTGCCTACTCTCAAAGTCCGTCAACGAAGATACGGGCCCGTCCAAATATAGTTCGAAACTTCGGAGAAAGCCCTACACCTGATTAATTAACTTTTTTGGACGGTCAAAAACACATCCTGAGTAGAAACAACTGTCAAATCGTGGTGTCATTCATTCAGGTTGGAATCCAAACTAATCTAATGTCCGTAGGTGATACCGTGATACGGTGTAGGAATCGCCCGTAACTTCAGCCGACACAATGGATTTACGGACCTCTCCTGTGTATTCCGAAGTTTATTTCCCCTACGTGTAAGTCCAAAATGCTTATTAAGGCGACGATAACCGACTTTTAATGACTTTATACCGAAAATCACGTCTAAACGAGTAGTGTTAATTATTTTAAAAAAATATATGTTTAATGAGAGCATTTTCTTAATAACTGAATATATGAATATTTTATATTATGTTTATATTACATAGTGAAATTAATTTGTAAAGTTATGTCTAACGCAGATAAAAAACTGAGAAACACGCAAAATCTATCAAGCGTATTTTTCTGAAACCTTCACCATTTTAAAGATAATTGAATTATTGATCGTTTAGTATACGTGTTTTATTAAAATACGTCTTGTTTTATGTATAATGAATGAATAATGCGTCTAATTTGGGACAGCGCTCCTGGATGGGCGAGTCCTATTACTGACTGGACGTACGACGCGTTGCGTGAGCTCAGTACGTAACACGCAAGCTAACCACTCAAGGTCACTGGCATATATCTGCGTCTTAAATCAAAGATCTGACAAGTAACAACGTAATCAAACCTACCACCTCAAAATATTCCTAAAAGGAAAAACTATGAAAAGAATTTCCCAGAATGAGCCAATGAATCACGAAGCGATTTAAAATTATAATGCTAGTATTAAGTAGGAAACTATTAATGTTTCATTCATGTTTCCTGAAACGTAGCCCGCTTTTTGAAGACATGTGCTCGCCATGTGTCGACAGAGAGAAACTATGGAGTCGTATTGATGATAAAAATATTTTTTGATGTTGATTTTTTTTTCGATTGTGTCAACGTTGTCCTAAGTAGATAAGTAATAAGTTGTTATCCAACTTTATCTAACAGTAGCGTTATGCAGAAATATTTTCAAAATTTGTCAATTTGCTATGACGCTTGTCTTCATAGTCGGAAAGTTTACTTAGTGGTTAAACTGAAACCGTCGAGTGCACGGTGCATCCAGGTCTTTCAGGACCACTACCAATCACGGGCAATTCTCGATGATGTAAAAAAATCCTTAAAGGCATTTTTATCAGGCTTGAGAAAATCTCCATGGATTTCTAACAAAACAATAATTAAATCATCAATCATGTAACAAAAGAATATGTCAACAATGTAGCGACACTCCTCTAGTGATGTATTTTTGTAACAATTATGATATACCTTTATGTCGCAGTAAGATGATTGAAGCGGCTCCTAACTGTCGGAGTTATTTTGTTGCTGCGACCAATTTCTAAATAGCACTCGCCGGCCGCTGCCGCGGCACCGCTCGCTTCGGTCGCTCGGCTCGCGCGTAATTGGTTACAGTTGTAACCTAACCTATTTGGTCGGAGTGCCCTAATAGTTATATTATTATATCGTGGTCGTATCATAGTAAGACAGTTATGAACCGCTTTCATATAACTATATTTCATATAGCTATATCCCTAGATATATAACCATATCACGGCTATAACTATCTTACTGCGACACTAGCCTACAAAATACAGACCCAGGCCTAGTTTGGGCGTTAGTATCAGGTTTTTGCAATACATAGGTAGTAAGACGGGTGGTGTCCGCAACTCCGAGCCCAAGCGCGTATTTTGCGTGCGGAACTGCGGACCTAAGTATTTATGTGTGTATTCTATTCTATGTAAGAATATGAATTTCGGATTGACTGTCTGTTACATGTATTCTTATGGTACAATTCCGTAGCCGACCGCAGGCGGCAACTGCAGGCAACGCGGACGTGTCGCAGCGACACTACTGGTTTCTTTCTATGAAGCCGACGTATCGCTTGCTACAGTCGGAAGGTATTTCATAGAAATTCATAGAAACCAGTTGCCTCCTGCGGTCGACTACGGAATGATACCTTTAGTGTCCAATCGTTTTTTATTTGATCACAATCTTATCAGCATAGCAATCACGGTTAAGAAATTCTCCTTCCATACCTCTACCTCAATCCTAATCTACAAAGCAGTAAAGCCACATAGGTTACCCGTTATTAATTTCCCGAACTACCCACAAATATAAGTACCCATTAGCTGGTAATTTTCTTCTCGCAGCCGCGAGTACCAAGTGGAATTGCTAAGCTTATGATCTTAGGCCGAAGACACACTTGTAGGAGCTTCGCTTGGTTTTTAGAGCTACACTACGTGGTAAAAGGGACTTGCCCTGGCAAACCAACGCATGGCCACACTGAAGTTTGATGCTAACTGACTAATTTAGTCACTTTAGTGAGTCTCTTAGTGAACAGGCGCGCCGCACATCGACGGCTCGTCAACAAGACGGAGCACACATACTTATTAAGCAGATCACCTAAAAAATAAAAGAAAATCCCTACATTAGAGAAATACAGATTTTTTTATATTTATATCTGTAACTCATATGGTGTAGATAGTAATGACATCGTTACCGTCGCGGGTAATACCTATAACTTGATTTTTAAAACTGTGCGCTTGGAGCTGTCAAAGTCGTAGGTTGTTGGTATTGAATTCACCCACCCGGTTACCTCCTCATACACAACTTGTGTCGTCTCCACAGTTCTGTCTTATTATTCGTTAATTTGTTATTATTTGAACCACATACATACACTGTAATATTTTGACGTTAACAGCCGCACAGTTATAAAAATCAGGTTATAGAACCTGGATGAGGCTGGCACAGGAGCGTGGGGATTGTCACAACAAAAGAGAGGATTATGCTCAGCAGTGGGTGAAATCGGACTGTGGATGATGATCATGATATATAATAAAGAGTATTCTATTCAAAGCAGATCACCTAGTACATTGTTTAGCAAGCCACTCGCCAAGCGTAGCAGCACCAAGCGAAACTCCTGCCAGTGTGTCTTCGGCTTTACAGAACATTACAACTCGTTGCGTAGACTATAGCGAAGATGATGTGAAAATTAGCTAGCAATGAGGTGTTGTGCTTGGAGCAATGTTTGCTTGAAGATAAAAGCTAATTATGTATTAAGGGTTATGTGAGGAACGTGGGTTGGGTACATGAACGTCTGAGTATTCTCTGCTCATTCCGCGATGATGGTTTGAACATAAATGTTAAATCTTCTGTGGCGTGACATCATCATCATAATTTCAGCCGAAAGACGTCCACTGCTGAACATAGCGGGTGGCCTATGTCGAGGGCCTAGGTCCAGAACCGGTCGAAGTGACTGTGCTTGGGCTCTCTCAAGCACAGCCAGAGTGGATTCTGGATTCGGATTCCTGTGGCCTTCAGCATGTCCTCCGTCCACCTTGTGGAAGGCCTTCCAACGCTGTCCGGTACGCGGTCGCTACTCCAGAACCTTTCGGCCCCATCGGCCATCTGTTCTGCGAGCAATGTGCCCTGCCAACTGCCACTTAAGTTTGGCAATTCTTCGGGCTATGTCGGTTACCTAGGCTTTGTATTTCTTCATTTCTACGTAGGACAACGCCAAGTATGACCCTCTCCATTGCCTTTTGGGTGACTTTCAGCCTTCTAATGAGGCCCATTGTGAGCGCTCACGTTCCAATGCCTTAGGTCATCACTGGCAACACGCACTGGTTAAAGACCATTACATAGTTACTAGGGATTGCAATCCAGCGGCGTTTTCAATCCAGCTGGATTCTTGCTGGATTGACCTGAATCCAGCTGGATCCAGCGCGGATCCAGCAAAATGTGGAACGAAAATAAAAAGACGACATTTTTAAGACTTTTTTTATTAATTTGTACTTCTTAGGATAATCTATGAAATCTTTCACTCATTTGGTGATATCTGATATCAATTTGCTTTGGTTTCTTAATCATTTGAGATCAAAAGAATCAACTTAAAATTAAATAACAAACATATAACCTCATATAACATTTTAGATAATGTTTCTAAGTAAGCAATATCTTATTACGTTTATGTTTAATGATAGGATAGGATAGGACGGCTAATCAGTAGCAATCAGTCTTACAAATTCTTTCAAAATTAACTACAAAAAAGGACCGGAGGAGGAAGAGGAGAATAAATTTTTTGTATCAAAAGAAGCTCCGAAATAATCTTCTCTCCTCTCATTATTCGTTAATAATTAGGCAGTCATCACGAACCGTCTCGCACGTAGGTTTGACGACTTCCAACCTCCCGAACAAGCTGGATTCCGAAAAGGCTTCAGCACCGTGGACCACATGCATACGCTGCGACAGGTTATACAGAAGACAGAGGAGTATAATCTGCCCCTCTGCGTAGCGTTTGTGGACTACGAAAAAGCCTTCGATTCGATCGAGACTTGGGCTGTGCTGCAGTCTCTCCAACGGTGCCAGATCGACTATCATTACATCGAGGTGTTGAAGTGTCTGTACGAAAACGCCACCATGTCAGTTCGACTTCAGGACCAGACCTCGAAACCTATCCTCCTGCAGCGAGGTGTGAGACAGGGAGACGTCATTTCTCCGAAACTCTTCACGGCCGCAATGGAGGATGTCTTCAAGGTTTTGGACTGGAGGAGGCTGGGCATTAATGTTAATGGCGAGTACATCTCACCTTCGATTTGCCGACGATATAGTCGTCATGGCTGAGACTATAGAGGACCTCAGCATAATGCTCGATGACCTCAGTGGAGCCTCCGAAAGAGTGGGTCTAAAAATGAACATGGACAAAACCAAGATCATGGTAAATACCCATGTAGCACCCACTCCTATCAAGATTGGAGACTCCACGCTCGAAGTTGTAGACGAGTACGTCTACCTGGGAAAAACGGTCCAGTTAGGTAGAGCTAACTTCGAGAAAGAGGTCAATCGTCGAATCCGACTCGACTGGGCGGCGTTCGGGAAGTTGAGTGGTATCTTCTCGTCCCACATACCACAGTGTCTCAAAACGAAAGTCTATGACCAGTGCGTGTTGCCAGTGATGACATATGGAACAGAAACGTGGTCGCTTACAATGGGCCTCACCAGAAGGCTTAAAGTCACCCAAAGGGCAATGGAGAGGGCAATGCTCGGAGTTTCCTTGCGTGACCGAATCAGGAATGATGAAATCCGCAAGAGAACCAGATCGCCAAACTGAAGTGGCAGTGGGCAGGACACATTGCGCGCAGAACAGATAGTCGATGGGGCCGAAAAGTTCTGGAGTGGCAACCGCGTACCGGAAGACGTAGCGTTGGAAGGCCTCCCACAAGGTGGACCGATGACCTGGTGAGGGTCGCGGGTAGCCGATGGATGCGAGACGCACAGGACCGGTCATTATGGCGGCACTTGGGGGAGGCCTATGTCCAGCAGTGGACGTCTTTCGGCTGATATGATGATGATGACTTTAGTGACACAAAAACACTTTCTATCGAGACGAGAGCAGTTAAATAACTGTCTTTGATTTATAAAATAAACAAACATAAGCGGTACAGGTGGTAAGGGGGAAAGGGGGCGGGCGGCGTTGCCATTCATTCGCACATGTGGCACGTGCTATAGTGACAGAACGGCAACGTTGCCGCGCCGTTTTGAAAATGGTGGCAACTGAAAACTACACAATAGAAATTGATACGTTTGCGGATCCGCATAGCTGGATCCAGCACTGTATGCTGGATCCAGCGTGTTTAAAAAGGCGCTGGATCCAGCTGGATTGCTGTATGCTGGATCCAGCGTGTTTAAAAAGGCGCTGGATCCAGCTGGATTGCTGTATGCTGGATCCAGCAATTGCAATCCCTAATAGTTACATACATTAAAAGTGTTATTCGTTTATTGATTATTTTAAAGTATTGAGTAATAGTAGAGCCATTCTCGCTATGCGCCGGCGCGTGAGTGTATGACATGCGGAGTAATGGCGTCACACACATAAAATTACAATTGATTGCAATGGGTTTCATTTTGGCAGTTCATCCGCCTTCATTGCGTTATTTAGGTTATTGAGCAGACGAATTTTTTTTTTGGGGAGGATCTCGTGGCTTTGAAATAACAGCCGCACGGGTCGATCCATCAGGTTAAGCTACACTTGCCGGGGTCGGTTCTTGGATGGGTGACCATCTTTACATACCGAGACTCTTCCGTGTCATTCGTTGATCTTTGACAGTCGTTACGGGACGTCATAAGCTCGAAAGTCTGACAACCAGTCTTACCAAGGGGTATCGTGTTACCCAGTGACTGGGTTGTGGAGGTTAGAATGGTCACTCCATGTAAAATGCTGGTATTCAGCTGCATCCTGTTAGACTGGAAGCCGACCCAAACATAGTTGGGAAAAGGCTAGGCAGATTATTTATATTTTATTTTTTTGATTATTGTATGCTTTTATTTTGACATATAGTCTTATAATTTATGTTTGCATGGTTTTTTACAATTTTGTTTATTTAAATATTATTTCGTAATTTAAATTGAATTGCATGTTTCTTAATAATAATAATAATCTGTATCATCGTCATATTGTATATTTGTGTATGTTTCATGTTGGATTATTTCGAACGCAAGATTGTTACTGAATAAATTGAATTGGTTGATTTCGAGCAGACGATTTTCTGTAAGGAATGGGATAGCAATATCCTTCAAACTCGGATTGTGATTGAAAATATGTTATGCAATTAGAGTGCAGATGTATAAACGTAAACGAATCAAATGGAGAATGTAAGGATCGTAGCAGGTGATGTTCTGTAGTACCTGCCTACCCCTAAGACGTGAGTTTATGTATTTATTTATTTATTTACAATTGTTACACTGTTAAAAAAATTGCAAACACAAGCCAGCATACAAGACAAGTGCACAATATAAAGCGATCGACAGCATGCAAATAAAAATCCTCTTTTAAATCCTCAATAAACATTGAGGCGACTCCATTCATTTCTGTAACACAATTCGATGACGTTTTTAAACAGACGAATAACTTATGTGCTGAGGATATGTACTTGGAATTTAGAAATGTGGATATGAGTTTAATCAAAACCTATTAGTATTTGACTAAAAGTGGATGTTGTTCATTTGTAAAGAATAATTACAACCTATTCTTGACTCCTCTATATTAGTCTTGTAATTTGTCCTGTTAGAATAAATGCATAAATTACCGAGCAATCTCGAAAATATGACAGTCCTACTGACGCGATTACCTTAACAGACGATTACAACTGTAATATACATAAATAATCGAAATATTTGTATACCGTTTGTTACAAAAGCCTGAAAAATAAAATTACTTTCACACCTATAACTATTTCGTGGAACTATAAAAGTTATTTGAAATAGTATCTACTCTTATCCAAATTCAACAATCTTTGTTACGTTCATTCCATCAAAAGTCGTCGACTTTCAAAGAAAAAGTGACATATCTTTTTGTGAACAAAAATTAGCGCATTCCTTCACGAATTTGGACTGTATTTTTAGGGTCGTAAGATTCAAAATTGTTTATTTCGTTATCAAAGGCGGACTTTTCCCATAGATATGGGTTTTTTCATGTCTCTTCAAAGGGACGGTCGTTCTTTTGGATTCCTTTAGGAAGCGTGTTATTGGTGACAAATATAGTTATGAGAAGATTCCGGATATTATTCCCTTTTGAGGTTTTATAACCTTGTTTGTTTTTAATTCTCTTACGAGTGATGTTTTCATTAAAATATGTGGTTCCTGTGAAGACTACTTCGGTAGGTAATTATATTTTGTTGTCGGTGGTAACCAATTTCAGGTATCCTTATTCCTTTTGCTTCCGGAGTTTGTCAGCATAATGCTGATGACTACCACCTGAGGGATTTGAATCGCAAGCCTTTATATAAAGCTGGGTAAGATTCCCAGATCGCACTTGAGACTTTACTTTTGTTAGAACGCGTCTCATACGAATTTAATCTTTATAGGAATATCGTTAATGTTCATATTCGTATGAAACGGTTGCTCAAATCCGCTTATACGCGAATGAAACGCATTAGAAATTAGACTCAATGATCAATATTTTATTGCATTCCAGTATGTGTAGTACTTAGGTGGTAATTTGAAAGTACAAGTAAAGTACTTAATCATTTGCGGGAAAGTCCGAAAGGGATACCGTGGCCCCTGGCAACGTACAGGCAACTGAAGGAACACGGGTGGGTTTTAGTCAGTAGGAGTCTGACACGCCCTCCCGCTCCGCCCAGAGCGGGAGAAGTTATTGGATAATTACCAACCAAAAAAAAAAAAAAAGGTATTATCATTGCGAAGTCTGTCGGGCACAGCAAAATAGTAATACACTCAAAAAACAAAATACTTCATATTCGTACGAAACGATTACTTTATTTAGCAAAGTCTTTGATTATTTATGTCTAGATAGAGTGTCGCTTTCCAAAGAACTAAAACACACAAGACACTTTGGGGTCATCCATAAAGTACGTCACACGAATTTCATGATTTTTTGAGCCCCCCCCCGTCCTTGTCACAGGTGGTCACATTTATGAGACCCCCCCCCTCCCTAGTGTGACATCACATGTTTGGCAAATTTCACATCGAAAAATTATTAAATTAAAACAGCAGTTCCGAAATTAGTTTTATTTCCAGATTTTGAAATGTGATGTCACGAAACTTAGGACCCCTCCCACCCCTTGTCACACCATGTCACACTTTGTCGACCCCCTCCCCCCCCCCCTTTACGTGTGATGTACTTTATGGATGACCCCTTTGTTAGCCCCGCTATCTAATTACGCAACACATTTTCGTAAACGATTACGACAAATTTGTTTCATTTTGACAGTTCAACAACATTCATTGCGTTATTTACGTTGTTGAGCAGATTTTTTTTCGAACTTATTAAGCAATGGATTAGCAATTTGTTTCAAAACGATTCAAATTCCGATTGATCGTGTATTACGTACTTAATTAGGGTACAGGTTCGCACGGGCGTATTTTTATCCCGGCGATTTATATTCGTACAATGGATTTCCAACTCGGTATTGAGCCGAGGATTGAGAATCCAACAGAGCGCATCCAGCGCGTATCCCAGCGCGTCAAGAAAGCACACTGTTGGATATTCAACTCTCGGCGCTAAGCAAAGCGTCGAAAATATAAGACGCGAAAAAAAATCGCCCGTGCTCATGGGCTTACACGCCACGTCATAGTGTGCGTGCATTTAGCGACCAACAGTTGGACACTATTTTTTTCGACGAGTTTACTGCTTCGATTGTCTATCTTGTTTTATTTTATATCTTTGAGCAAAGTATATACGTCAAACTGCGGTCTAGGAATCTTGTCCGATGTTCGCGCACAAACTGTGCTCCGTGCATCTCCTTTGTGCTTGCATAAAGCCTCGTGCAGCCAGGCGCGACGCGATACCGGTCATTCTTCTACCGTGAAGTTTTTCTTAGAAATTGTTTTATTAGAGTCACGTGGCGCTGTCGGGTCGCGCCTGTTTGTACGAGGCTTAAAACGACCTCCATGACAAGCTCGGATCCCAGTTGGTGCGCGGAGATAGTGGGTAGTGTGGATTTCCAGCTTAACCTTTGTCCTGTTTGTAGGAAAACAGTTATTCCTTGTCTTAGAGCTCCTTGTGAAAGGCTTTGGCTGTAAGTATTCGCAATAAGAACATACATGAAGTATATCACAATATTATCTATTCCTTCTTAGCGTGTTGATGGCAATCTATGCAACGTGATCCTTTTGATATCCCAAATTCTAGGGTATTAATGAGACCACGTAAAGAAAGAAAAGAAAGAAAGAAAATACGTTTATTTGCGGTAAATATGACGCAAAGAAAAAAAAAAAACACGAGAATAACAAATTGAGGGAAAATATGCGTCACATCCACGCAAAACGGCCATCGCTCAGCATAATGCTGCGACCCTATGCGAGACAGAGCCCCAGCGCTGGTTTTCAGCGACAGCCGGCGAAAGACGTCAAAGAATCAACTGGAAAACGAATTATTTTTCAATTTTGTTTTTTCTTTCAAAATAATTTGACAAAACCACGATCATTTATGTAAAACTCCCTTATGTGAAATGTACAAAAACCACTAATTTTTATGCATTTTTTTTTACAACATTGCTTTTTCTTAGCTTTATATGTATAGGGTGACTGGTAATTAGTGACCGATACTTAAACACGTGACTTTACTCATTATTATGAACAAGTTTTACTACGGAACCAAACCTGAAGTCGCGAAAAAAAAAATAGTTGACCCCCTTATTTTATGTTCGCATAACTCGTCAAAATGTAGAGAACGGCTGATTTTTAGCGGCCCGTCTTGCTGGGCCAATTCAGTGAGTGTAACGTAGTCAGAAAATCTAAGTCACGCGATAGAAAGAGAGGCAACTTCTAGGTGAATATAACTGTAGGTGATTAGCGCTGTGCGGCCTGAATTGCACTTTGTTGTGTCGTTGCAAGTCCCTTTTTAGGGTTCCGTACCCTAAGGGTGAAACGGGACACTATTATAAGACTCCGCTGTCCGTCTGTCACCAGGCAGTATCTCATGAACCGTGATAGTTAGACAGTTAAAATTTTCACAGATGATGTATTTCTGTTGCCGCTATAACAATAAATACTAAAAACGGAATAAAATAAATATTGAAAGAAAGAAAGAAAAATGCGTTTATTGGCATAAAAAAAATACACCTTAAAACTATAAAAACAGAAAACAAATAAGGGGGCGTTCATAAAATACGTGAGATGTTTAAGGGGGGGAGGGGGTCGAGTCAAATCTCATCTAATCTTACGTTGGAGAGAGGGGGGGTCTCGGCAAATATCACGCAATTTTTTTTCTGATTGAAACAAAAAAAAATATACTATTTTGGTCCATTTAATCCAGATTGTACATGCTTAAGATTTAATCTTAAGCGTTATCGTAATACGATTAAGATCATTCACTAATTCAAAATTCACTAATTTAAAAAAAAGATTATTTAACAACACGAACATTTTAAAGTTTAAGTCTAAATTAAAAGAGCTCGATTGGAAAAACATTATAACTGAAAACAAAAAATTAAATGACAATTATAAAGCATTTTACGACACATTAACAAATATCCTTAACACTTGCATACCTATCTGTAAAGTGAAATTAAAAACCAATTTAAAAAAATACTGGTTGACGAGGGGTATTAAGATCTCGTGCACAAACAAAAGATTGTTAAAAATACTAGCACTTAAAACATCAAATCCTATCATTACAAATTATTATAAAAAATATGAGAAAATACTAAAGAATCTAGTAACTGCATCAAAAAAGATTCAATATGTAAATAAAATAAAAAAATCTAACAATAAGGTTAAAACCATGTGGAGTATCATAAATGAGAGAACAAATAAAAAACTTAAAAAGGACCAAAATAACATTAAATTACAAATAGACAACAATTTTATAGATGAACCTAAAAAAGTAGCCAACATTTTTAATAATTTCTTTGCGTCCATTGGAGAAAACAGCACAAATTCCTCTAATAGAAGACCGGGGAACACCTCTGTACTAAATCCTACAGAGAACACAATGTTTCTAAGTCCAATAGATGCTTGGGAAGTAAACAAAATAATTAAAAACTTAAAAAACAAAATTAGTCATGGGATAGACGAAATACCACCTATGCTTTTAAGACAATGCGCAGACCAACTTACCCTACCGTTTTACTTGCTATTGAACCAATCATTTAACGAAGGTACCTTCCCTGATTTATTGAAAATATCTGTTATAAAACCAATTCATAAAAAGAATTCAAAAACAGATCCCAACAACTATCGTCCAATAGCTCTCTTACCATCAGCCTCAAAAATCTTTGAAAAAGCCATGTGTGACCGGATTTACACGTTTTGCGAAAAATACGGTATATTTGATGATTGCCAGAACGGCTTTCGAAAAAACCGTTCCACCACCCTGGCAGTCTACAAATATATCCAAGAAGCCCTTAATATTATTAATAACAAAAAATATGCGATAGGAATATTCCTAGACATGACTAAAGCCTACGACAAAGTACAATTTGGGATATTGCTAAACAAATTGTATGGTATAGGAATACGCGGGAAAGCTCACGAATGGCTAACATCTTACTTAAAGAACAGGAAACAATTAGTCGAAATAGAATACTTTAACCATAAAACTAATGAAATTGAAAAAATCCAATCACAAAGCAAAGCAATAAACGCCTCAATTCCCCAAGGAAGCGTCATAGGATGCCTCTTATTTTTATTGTATATAAATGACCTACCTAAAACCATAAAAGAGCCATGCGTCTTATTTGCGGACGACATATCAATATTAGTCTCATGTCAAAATTGTACAAATATAGAGGAAACACTCAATTCCATTCTCACCAAAACATGCAACTGGATGAAAGAACATAACCTCGAGATAAATTACTCCAAAACCAAATTAGTAACTTTCCACCCTTACCAAAAAACACCTTTGACTTTAAATTTTATTTTTAACAACTCAAAATTAGAAACCGTTAATGAATTTACCCTTCTCGGACTTGTTATAGACAAACATATAAACTGGAAATCACACATACAGAAAACTCACTCCAAAATTTCTAAATTCTCTTATGCCCTTCGTGAAATAAAAAAGACCACCAACTTACAAACAGCTCTCACCACCTATTATGCTTATGCCTATGCATGGCTTAGCTATGGGGTCACCCTTTGGGGAAACAGCACAGATGCACAAACACTCTTCACCTTGCAGAAGAAACTAATTAGAATCCTAGTAAATGTTGAGCAAACCGATAGTTGCAAACCTTTTTTCCAAAAATATAATATTTTAACCCTTCCCTGTATATATATATTAGAAACTTGCAAATTTGTCCGAAAGCATCAAGAATTGTATTCAAAACGCGAAGACATTCAATCACGCTATCTACTCAGACACGGATCTAGACTAAACTTACCAAGTTCTCGCTTAAAAATGCACTCAACAAGCCCGTATGTAATGTCTATTAAATTATATAATAAACTACCCGCACTAATAAAAGAAGAAGAAAAAACAAACTTATTTATAAACAAACTCAGACAATTTTTGATAGAAAAAAGCTATTACTCGGTAAATGAATACCTAAACGATAGACATATAAAATCGTAATAACTATAAATCTCGTGACTATACATATATATATATATATTTTTATTTCTGCATTATTAATTAAAATTTCAAATAAATTTTATAAATACCAATGACAATATTAAATATGACATACAATTATTAATTATTTATTTATATATTAAATACCTAGTAACTAAAGGCCATATTACACTGCTCAATAAATATCCAACCATTTAATTATATATATAAAATAGCAGTTTCATAATTATTTTTTTTTTTTTTTTTATTTCTAATAATAATCTAACATTATCAATGATTATGCTTCCTCTCTCCTAACTCACTTGTTTTTGCTGTGCCCGACAGGGTCCATGTCATGATCTAGTTTTAAGTCTACCACCTAAGACAACATGTGGAATGCAAATAAAGTATTGAGTATTGAGTATTCGTTCGAAAGAAAATAATTTCATTCATACTTCGACGTTATACATCTACTGACTGTCAAACCACCATATTTGTTTTTACAATAACAATCCAACGCGTTTACGTAAGAAACCCACATTTTGAAAAATCTCATGTGAGATTGGGGGATGGGGGAGGGGGTTGAATAAAATCTCACAACATCTCACCAGGGGGGGAGGGAGGTACAGAAAATTAAAAAAAACACCTCACGTGATTTATGGACGCCCCCTAAGGCTAAATATGGCTATATTAAAGGGGCTTCCATACAACAAACGTGATTTTTTTTGCCGTTTTTATAGATAATGGTACGGAACCCTTCGTGCGCGAGTCCGACTCGCTGGCCGCTTTTTTTATTTAAATGATTTTGCGGAGTGTTCCTTCTGTATTAATCTGTGTCTCAACTATATTGGGGTTGGCTTCCAGTCTAAACGGGTTCAGTTTAAAGCTCCACCAATACCTAAGGCGCTGCGCATACGTAGCGACTTTAGTGGACGCAACTGTCAACTTTTTAGGTTTCCGTTATCGCTTGCCAGTTGCAGCAACATCTACAGTTCGCGTCAAATAACATTTTGCTGCTCTGAAGTAAGCTACAAATGACTGCGCAGAAGTCAATCTTCCTTATACGACAGTAGCGCGCATGCGCAACCTAACTTGAGTGCGGCAAAGTTATTTGAAGCAAACTGTACGTCATAAACATTCACTCATTCATACTTCCTTCTTCGTTCAGTCTATCTCTCTGTGGAATGCGCTCCCCCAGGAAATCAGGATGGCAACCAACCGATTATCCTTTAAAGTTAAAGTTCGCGAGCACATTCGTAAGAAGCTGGCAGTATCATCACAACGTTAATGGTTTTCCATTGTTTGTCTTATTTGTTTTAGTATATTCGTGTATTTATGTATATTTATATATAAATAGGCTTATATATTATATTTATAATTTTTAATAGGTAGGATATGTGTATCTTTATATTTACTTTTAAAAAAAAAATCTTTAATTTCTTTCTCAATTAGCACCTACCACTGTTTGACTCTGCATCACCCAAAGGTTGGCTGGTAGAACATGCCTATGGCATTAAGTCCGCCTCTGTATATTTCTGTGCCTGAAGTACTAAATAAATAGGTAGTTGCGGATGGGTTGCCAGTTGTCGAAACTCATGAGGGTCACCAAAATTGCTCCTACTCTGCAGCGCCTTAAACATCTATAGAATCATCCAGTAAGCTAACCCCCTTCCAAGCTCTGCACGTTTTCCTCAAAAAGTAATTTAGCCTTTTTCATCATGGAACTCCTTAACTAAATCGGTAACACTTGAGGGTGCATGTTGGCTTGTCGCCCAGCCGTGGGCGTGGTCCTGTGATCGAGTGGGGAACCGCCTCGGACGATAACTCAACCGGAGGCGTGGACTATCTACAGTCTGAGCTGTAATTCAGGTGTCTATGCTTTTAAATTGTTGCGAATGCTTCGGCGGGGAATGTTGCGAGAATAGGTGTTGTGATTCTGTTAATTTTGTAGGAGGAAGGCAAGTAATACGCATGAAAGTGGTTTACGCACTGATGCTTTATTGAACAACCCGATCAAACATCATAACTTAATATACAACAGATTCAATCGAAGGACAGAACGGTGGATAGATTGTGTAGAAGATGATATGGCTAAGAAAGGTCGAAATGCCTAAGGGAGAAATTTATTGTGACTATCTAACTTAAATTGTCCGTATATTCAAATCACAGCTGACACTCTTTGACAGTTGTATGAAATGGCTATAGCACGGCAAATTGACGTAGTATGTCAATAAATGTTTTCATGAAAATTCACGCCACCAGTTGGCGCCACTTTGAAAAGAGGTCTTCCATTTCGACAATGAATATAAAAAAAATATTATGACGTTCATCATTCGTTTCATTCATACGTTCAGTCACGATTAAGGTTGACACTTCTGACAGATACCCAGACCTGACGTCTCAGTGCTGCCACCTAGTGAACGTCATTCCAGAAAACCCTCATTTGGTAAACACGTAATTTTCCTGGCTATAAATTCTGAGATGTATGCTAATAGATATGGAAGATACAGGTACCACCAAAATTGGAATAAGAACAGTAGGTAGCTGATGATGATGGCATTACTGTGTACTGTTTCTGTGACAGAACAGTGGTTCTTCCAACCTCATGTCCACCCGAGCTACACGAGAATAGGCCATTCCGTGATATATGGTTGACACCGCGGCTTGATTGCTCCCAGTACCAACCTTGAGGAAAGAGTCATAGGTACTATTTACGGTAATGTGTGGCAAACTTTATCGAAATCTGTTCAGCCGCTTATGCATGATAGCTAACACACATAAATCACAAATCATTTATTTATTTGCAAACATGGGTAAGAGACAGATATTTTTCCTTATAATAAAAATCTCTATATTTTACCAACACATGGATATGCAAATTGTGTGCTACAATTTAAAACTATCAATAATGTCAACTAAATTTAAAAAACCACAATTCTAAAAACAAAAAAAAATAAATCAATAATAACTAAATTTAATAATAATAAATAATACAATACCTGAATAATCAATATTAATTAAGATCAAAATAATAAATAACAAATCATTTTTCCTAACAAATAAATCAGATGTAGCAGGCCTAGCATCTTTCAATTAAATACTCATTAACATGATAATAACATTTCGCAACTAAAAAATCGTGTATTTTGGTTAATTTGCACGATGTGTTTAGGTAGTTTATTGTAAATTTTGGTTGCCATACGTAAAATATTATAGAAAATAGCTTTTTTATGTGGTGTAGCGCATATTTTATTATACATCCAACCAAACTTCTTCCATAAACTTTCACATTGTTACGTATTTCAAAACGCAACATTTCTCTGTTAGTCTGACTCTGTCGCCGTGTCGATGTTGGTTACTGCGGTACGTTTCTAACTCAAAAACCACTTATCCGATTTACGTGATGTTGTTTATTTCCCATTCTAGCCAAGTTGGAGTATAATAAGTACATGCGAGCGGAAACGAGAGCACAGCTAGTTTATAATGTTCAAGAAGAGTATAAGATAGACCAGATTTTTTAAGTCTGTTTATTTTTTCATTTAAGTATCTGGAACCTGACGCTACTGTTGTTTTATTTTTCTGAACGGGTCGACCCCAAATAAGTCTCAGTACGTCAACGCAAAGCAATCAATACACTAATAAGGACAAATCGAGCTGAAACACACTTACTTGCGCGTCCCACTTGTGTCCGGGCTTTAATCACCCATAGGGCTGCCAACTACGAGTATAACGTAGGTTTACAAAATTGCAGTATGGGCCTTATGAGCTGGTTTAACTTATTTGATGGGCTAAAACAAAAAAAAATACGTTAATTGACTCATAATTTCATACAAATTCTGATGTTTTTTTTTAGATAGTCTCTACAGTAGGTTGCACGACCGTGGTAACAAAACCGGTATAAGCAGGCCTCTTATTTTATTTAAACCCCTTTCTACGTTAGGTTATTATAAGTTTAGAAAAATTACGGTTAAAATACTTTCGTTATTTCGATATAAACGTATAATAAACTCCATTATTTCACGATAAATACAAAGCAATGTAATTTATTTGCCATTTACATTAAGAGAATAACTCTAAAAGTGCAGTAAATTCAACAATATTACACAATAACTGTCGTTATTTGCCGTTATTTTTCTAATGTTATAATAAATGGACCGATGTAATGTACCTGCGAAGTTTCAATAGCATCAGCTCAAGGTCAAAGGTGCTACCACTGAGGTGCGACCTTATACTTACCTACGTTACCAGTACTTAGTTGCCAATCAAATACGGGGCAAATTCATTAATTTACGAAGTCGCCGACCGAAAGTCTTTGTCTTAAGAAGACAAGAATTTTCGTGTAATTAATATGTGAGTTTTTTTCCCTTATTTTTTGCTGCCACCCATCCTCTTGAAGTGATTCCTTAGCGAAACAAAATATTTGATCAGATCAATTTTTGGTTGACTGACACCCATCTTGTGAGTTCACTTGTAAGCTGCAGCCCTACCAACACGCGCACACACGCGACAGACCGTACTCTGTACACTCGGGGACAGGCTTTAATCGCGCACACATAAATTCCACCGAATCCAATTCCTAACGCTATCATTTACAGGGGAAAATGTTAGTTTGGGCGCGTATTTGCGATTTGATTACTGATGCGCCATTTTTTTTTTTGCAAGTTTGCGACCGAATGGCAACGACATGTGCAATATTTGGTCATTTTGAGTACTTACTTAATAGTCTAAAGTTTGTGGTTTAGTGCCATAGATCTAGTTGAGAAGACCCGACAAGATATGGCTTCTCTATTTAAGAAAAAACTGTACTGAACATTCTTCAACATCTTTTCTCTACAACAAAGTTGTATCAACAATCAACTCGCTACAGTTGGCGAAAATAGAAAAAATCTATGTATCTATGGATGTAAATGTATGTATCTATGTATGCATGTATGTATTAGTAAGTATTAGTAAGTATTAGTTTTCAAGTTATCTATCACTTATGTTGCACCTGCCATGTTTTGTCTCTGCACCACCCTAAGGTTGACTGGTAGAAAATGCCTGAGGTATTAAGTCCGCCTTTGTACAGTATTTTTTACTTGTGCATAAAGTTTTAATAAATAAATAAAAAAAGTTATGATTCGATGCCTATGCATTTTGACTAAAATGTGATAAAACGGATAAAACAAACGTATCTTACATAGCAGAAATCACAAAAGTCGCAGTCGTAAGTTGTAACCGCGCGCCCATCCTTAACCGTTTAATGTGAACATCCACCCTTGATTATGGAGGGGACAACACATTGTTTCATTAGTTCGTGTTTGGTCAGCAAACGCCGGTAATCCGGAATGGCGTGATTGCGAATTTATTTTAAGACCGAACGGCGCCTCCGCGGCCGGCTCACGGAAAACGATGTCATTTTGTAGAAATAATCGGTCTTGGACTTTGGTTTGTTTGTAACAGCATTGTTTTATTGTTTTAAGAGGTCGAGCTGTGTTGTCGGTGTTACTGAATCGATCCAGATGGGATATGTCTTAGATTTTAGGTTTACAATAGTGAAAATCCGTCTGTAAACGTAATCTACGTCAGTGTGTCATTACGCAGTCAATCTGCCGAGCCTTTTCTCAACTATGCTAGGGTCAGCTTCCAGTCTAACTAGATGCAGCTGAATACCAGTATTTTACGTGGAGCGACTGCCTATCTGACGTCTACAACCCAGTAACTGGGTAATACGATACCCCTTGGTTATACTGCTTGTCAGAGTTTTGGGCTTAACGTGCTTTCTGTGGCACGAAGGGGTCTTGATAATATATAATGGATGGTGACCCATCCACGAACCGACCGCTGCAAGCGTATTTCTTAGTGTCATTTTGTTCATCGCCATATAATAGCGAAAATAAGACATCCCATCATTCCAACCGTACGGGTGATACTGGTAGGTATCGAACGACAATGAATCTTCAATCGCAAAATCTCACCAGAAAATTCTAAAAATGATGGCGACTGTAAAACAGTATTTTGTTTTGCTTCTGATTTTAATGACTGCTTTCCTTAAAAACTTACCCAAACAAACTTCTCAGTCCCCTACAGTTTTGTAATGAAAACCTGGATTAAACGACCTAACTCCTCTTCAACGTGTCGTTGTTGTGCGCCCTATCTTATTTTGTAAATCTTTCGCTAATTGCGTCAGGAATTTGGTAGTAGTGTGTGATAGCGGGAAAGGGTTGGTTTAGCTTTAAACCGGCACACGGTAGTTAAGATTTGAACCTTTAGAGGGGTTAATTGTATGTATTTGTAGATTTAATAGGTCAACATACGTTGGAACTATTAAACTCACACAGCTTGAAATGCTGCCGTCAACAAGCATTTCAAGCAATTTGATTAACTGTTATTATTTCGGTCAATCAATGAAAACAGTTAGCTTGCGATTTTGACAACAGATTTCTTGACCAGCACGCGTAGCATGACAGCCACAGAATGTGTTTTGCCGACGGAAGAATAGACAAATGACAGATTGTGATTGTTTATCTGTCATTTTGTCTATTCTTCCGTCGACAAATTTGTTATAGCGGCAATAATTTTAACTGTCTACCTATTACGGTTCACGAGATAAAGCCAGCTGATAGACAGACGGACGGACAGCGGAGGCTTAGTAGTTGGTGTTTCGTTTGGCACCAATCGGGTACGGAACCCTAAAAAGTTACTATTCTAAATATGCACCTCGGCCACATCGGTACTCAAACGACAACAGTTTATTAAAGTTAACCTCACATAAGCATGCATACATTAAACATAAAGTTATAACAGTAATAAGCAAACACACGTCCTAACGACCGCCCAAAATAGTTAGTTACTAACATAGGTTAGTTTTAACTAGATCATCTCGGTAACTGTGTCGACGAGTTCAAAGTTATGACGCCGCGGTTTTGTTAGCATTTGTGTTATCTTACCAGGCGCGCAGACAGAGCTTAGAGGTATAATTGATTGTTTGAGGGGTTTATTATTTCAACTCTTGTATAGAAGATGTGAAAACAAAAGTTAGTACGTACTGTAGAAGCTTTAAATTAACATCGTTTTAGAATTTCTAAATACATTTTCGAGTCAAGCACGTGTTCTGGGGCCGTCAGCGCTCCTCCAGCGCTGACAGCACCTACCTAGGTAGGTACTTAAGTTTCTGTTGTCTTCTCCACTGTTAGCTTTCATGTACTACCCAAGAACTTCATATCTAAGCAGTTGGAAACAAAATCCCGTGAACATGATGACCACATCTGTTACCGCCCCGGTTCTATAGCGGCCGAACGCTGCAAGCAGAAATAGTCCTTACGGTGTATAGATATGAACTTCTTCGATGGTACATGACGCAGGAGCCGCAACGGAGCTGCAGCGGCGCCAGATCGCAAGATGAAAAAAATCATAATATCTCAGAATAAGTGAAATCTACGCGGCGCGGCGCCGAGTAGAAACATACACATTTACAGGGCACGTCCAGGTGATAGAATTAATCAATACTTAAAGTCTGTTCCAAATGTACAAATTGTAAACAAACCCAGTTCTGTACCCTAATTGGGTAATAGGTACACGATCAATCAGAATTTGAATAGTTTTGAAACAAATTGCTAATTTGTTCGAAAAAAAATTCTGCTTAACAACGTTAAATAACGCAATGAATGTTGCTGAACTGTCAAAATGAAACAAATTTGTCGTAATTGTTTACGAAAATGTGTTGCGTAATTAGATAGCAGGTTAAATTCGTACGCAATTGGGATATTTAGTTTAGTAACACATTCATTTGTATTTAGGTTTCATTTGAACTTTATTTTTCCGACAATTATTGTTTGAATAAACATTATTAAGTAAATTGTAATTGAAAAATCACTGACGAAAAATGAGATCATTGTATAAACATCTTTATGGTTAATTTAAAATTAGAATTTCGGGTTCAAGTATTCAAATATTAAAATCAAAGCACTCAATTTGTAATTGGCATCCACAGCTACGTTCCCGGGTCCATTTGTTAACATTTTCATCAGATACTTTCGGGACAGAGTATACTTGCACAGCACTGCAGGTACAGAATCTATTGACTCTTCATTTTTTGTCAAATATTGACCTGCTATAAGAGTCTATGGTAACCTATTAAGTAGTTCTACCCCAATGTATTATCCGTTATTGTGATTTTTATGCAAATTAATCGTACCAATTATCATGCAAATGTACATAAATATCAATGAGAGAACACCACGCCTGTCATCAACAAACGCTTAGGCAGAGGTGTAGGCATCTATAGTAAACCCACATTTCGCCAGTTATGTTTAAGTAATAGGGGGCGAGCCTATTGCCACCATCTGGCACCAATCCAGACTGCTACTGAGAAATTCCAAATAGAAAAATTAAATAACACTGCCTTACCGGGGAATCAAAATTCAAAAGTTCAAAAGTCATTTATTCAAACTAGGCTGAGAATCAGCACTTTTTGAACGTCAAAATTACATAAGACAGTCCC
Organism: Xanthia icteritia; assembly: GCA_949128155.2. Classification (NCBI taxonomy): domain Eukaryota; kingdom Metazoa; phylum Arthropoda; class Insecta; order Lepidoptera; family Noctuidae; genus Xanthia; species Xanthia icteritia. The sequence continues at coordinate 5,403,568 of OX421959.2, read as the reverse complement.
CCAAAACGCCCGCCCTTCACCACTTCCCAGTGCTTTAGCTGGGAAGAAGAAGTGGCGCAACAAACTCCCCAGCAGCACAGCTGTCTTTTCAGTTAGAAAAAAATGAATCTATATAATAGTATGCAAAATGATATTTACATTACGCAACACAAAACATAATGTAAATTATAAAATTAATAGCCATATGAAAGCTAGCACACGCCAATATACCAACCAAAAACAGAGAACTATACTCAAGCAGAAATAAAAATAACTTAACGAAAACAATATCTAAATAAAAGCCTCCAGGCATAAAGGGCGTGCCCGCTTACAAATAGCTGTAACTAGAAGTGATAATTGATAAACTTGGACCATCGAGGTAAATTAAAAAATTATCGAGGTCGCTAGCTAACATATTGCAATATAACTCATTAAAAAAACATTGTAATGAGTAGATTATGTCAACAGTAGATTATGTCAACAATCGAGTCCAGGACCTCATGCTCAGCAGTAAGCGCTTGCGACCACTAGACCAACGAGGCAGTAAATATCAATATTATCCAGAAAACATTTACTCCTTCTCTATGTTATAAAAACTATTTACTTACGCTAATACATATCCCTATTCTGATACCAGGAATCAAATCTCTACACGGCTTTTCGACGGATTTTTCTCGAATTAATATTCCAGTGCCATCGCGACGTACAAGCTGAATTTAGAGTGATCGCTGTTCCTATAATGGAAGGGGATTACCCTGATGACGTCGCACGACCTCTTGCGACTTATGAGAAGTGGTCTGGGTTTTAAGAAGAACTGAGATGTACTATAGAAGAACTTCATATCTAAGCAGTTTGAAAACAAAATCCCGTGAACACTATGACCACATCTGTTACCGCCCCGGTTCTATAGCGGCCGAGCGCTGCAAGCAGAAATAGTCCTTACGGCGTATAGATATGAACTTCTTCGATGGTACCTACACATTTCTAAAAAAGGGGATGAAGAATAAAGAAGTATGGAAGAAAAAGACGATGATACGCAGACCACAAATAAATTGGGACAAGGGCAGCTGAATTATGATGAGATGGACACATTCCTCGAATAAGTAGGCAGAGTTGTATAAGCACACTTACATTTTACCGATAGTAATAAGTCCCATGTAATGTACTTAATGTAATTTTCTTCCCATTAACCGGTAAGAAAATCAGACTTCTGAGAGCTACTCAAGGCGACGATAACCGAATTTTAATTATTTTATAAGTACTGAAGATCACGTCTAAACGAGTGGTGTTAATGATTTGGAAAAAATATATGTTAAATTAGAGTATTTTCTTAATAACTTAGTATATACATATTTTAGATTATGTTTATATTACATAGTGAAATTATTTTGTAAAGTTATGTCTAACGCGGATCAAAAACTGAGAATCACGCAAAATCTATCAAGTGATTTTTACTAAAACCTTTCACCATTTTAAAGCGCGAATCATATTTTAAACAACATACAGTTGTTTAAAATATGTTTAGCGACTGTAACAAACATGGCTTTACAGAATTATAATAATTAGAATCAGCAATACAACTCTTTTACTTAGAATACTCCTAAATGTCATGATTTCATGAAATAGTCATTCAATAGGATTATATGAACATAGAGAGCTGTATTGATGATTTTTACGATTCATCTCTTTTCGAACCATTTTAAGATCAACATACAACCCAATATTGACCTGCAAGTTGAAAAAAATGTAAGAAAATTTTGAAAAACGCCGTTGTTATTTATATACTTAAATAGCACCCCAGAAATCAATATATAGCTGACATAGCAACGGATACCTGCTCAAGTTACCTTGAACACAGCTTCTTGTACACCTACTTAATAATTAAAAACATATCCACCTTTAAGCCGGAGCACACTCAAGGAGCCGTCATAATTATAAGGCCGAGTATACAAGGGAGCGCCGTCATACTAATATCATAAAGAGGAGGGCACAAGGGTATTTGAACAACATTGAAAATTCACTGGAATATTAGGTAGCATACTAATTATGTATGAAATGTTAAATACTCTCTGATTATGTTTGTGGAGATTAATTTTAAGATTTAGATAGGTATTTGCAGGTACGTAGTTGTGTGCCGAATTCGTTCGTCCCAAAATTAAAATAATTTACTCGCATAAAACCAGAAGGAAAGGAAGGCCTCCGACAAAATGGACCGATGACCTTACAAATGCCACAGGAATCCGCTGGATGCGGGAGGCACAGAACCGGTCGAAGTGGTGGTGCTTGGGGGAGGCCTATGTCCAGCAGAGGACGTCTTTCGGCTGAAATGAGGATGATGATGGTGATAAAACCATAAAACGACACTTATGTTGAAGATAGATTTGCTTAAATTATCATCATCTAGCCATTTCCCAACTATGTTGGGGTCGTCTTCCAGTCTAACCGGATGCAGCTGAATACCAGTATTTTACATGGAGCGACTGCCTATCTGACCTCCATAACCTAGTTACTGGGTAATACGATACCCCTTGGTAAGACTGGTTGTCAGACTTTCGGGCTTCTGACTACCCTGTAACGACTGTCAAAGATCTACGAATGACAGCCGGGACCCGTAACGGCTTAACGTGCTTTCCGCGGTACGGAGGGGTCTTGGTATGTAAAGATGGTCACCCATCCACAGAACAACCGCGGCAAGCGTAAAATAACCTGTAACCGGCTGTTATTACTTAGCCACAAACCCTTCTATAGATTTACTTAAATAATTAAATGAATAATAAAATTGGATTTCTTAACTTTCATGGCAGTAAAATGTACCTAAGTACTTGTACAAGAATGTACTGAATAGCACATTTGAGTTTGCACATTTTGAATAATCAAAGTTAATTACGTAATCAAAAATAATGCAAATAAATTCCAATTTCAAAAAAAAAATATATCCTACCTGCTGACATTATTCAAAAATTCAAATTTGCTCGTCATACTAAAATAATTTCAACCAAAACAGAATATGGAATCCATTTGAATTAACATTCCTTTTTTGAAATTGGCGGGAATTATAAGTGAAAACAAAATGGCGGGACACCCACTTGACATTCAAATCGCGTTTGCTTGATTGAAAATAAGAATTCGCAAGTCAAAAAATGTCGATGGCGAAAAATGTTTTTGTATTAAATTATTGTGACAATGTTAGCAGGGGGTAGCTTTTCTCGATGTTAAATTTTATATTTTATGTTAATTGCTCTCCTGGAGGAAAATGAAAATGGCGCTTTCAAGATTTAAATAAGATTCGCTACTTACTCATAGACCGCTAATCTAAATAATAGTGACAGTTTCATTTCAAAATAAATTAGAAACAGTTTTGAATAATGCAACATGTTTACTAAGTTACAAAATAGGCAAATGACTATACCTACACAAATAGCTGAGGCGTCACCTGCGTCACTGAAAACCGCATGTGAATCACGCCAGCGGTTTTGGAGTCACAATAATTACATAATAAACAAACTTGTTTTGAGGATTAGGTATTTCTAAAATTATTAATTACTTTTTCCGTACCCGACGGGTTTTTTTTTTTTTTTTTTTTTGGGTGGGAAATTATCAAATAACTTCTCCCGCTCTGGGTGGAGCGGGAGGGCGTGTCAGACTCTTACTGACTAAAACCCACCCGTGTTCCTTCCGTTGCCTGTACATTGCCAGGGGCCACGGTATCCCTTTCGGACTTTCCCGCAACCCCGGCAGGCATTGGTCCTATCGGACCCCTTCACTTCACCCGAGGGGTTCAAACGGAACTATTACTAAGCCTCCGCTACCCGTTCGTCTGTCTGTCAGCGCGCTGAATCTCATGAAGCGTATTAGGTTGACAGTTTTAATTTTCACAAACTGTATATTTCTATTGCTGCTATGACAAAAATAACGTAAATAATTAAAGGGGGTCAAACCGTGGCGGTGCGCTGCCCTTATTATTTCAATAGAAGAAATACAAACAATTTATTTGCTTATAATGTTGGTAGGTACAGGTACAGTTCAGATAAGATGGAATTTTATAATAATGTTTGCAATACAATGAATTTATGAGTGCAAAAAACAGGAGGTTAGTCCCCTGCTCAGTTAGTGGTTGCAAAACATAAATCGTAATATTAATTATTTACTTTCCAACGTAACAAAGCAACGCCAATTTCCCGAGGCTTTCGCCTTACAAACAGACAAACACTCTTCCATAAATTGACAAAGACTGCACCGTCGTGATGCTAAATATTTAGACCAGAAGGTTCAGGGTAGAACATGAGAGATCAGTAGTAGAACTCTTAGTGAAGGAGCTCCGAGCTCGTCCAGAGAAGTACTACCTATTTCTGCCGTCAAGCGTTGTTATTTTAATGTGTTACATCTTTCCTCTCGCTTTCCTGCAATCTGTGGGAGTGATTTCATCAAAAGCAACGGAAGTGTGTAACAGGACGCTGGGGAAGCGCGCACTATTTGATTTGACCAATGAGCGTGCGCGGCGCTAGAGTTCGCTGTCAGAAACGACCATGACGAGGCCCCTTTAATGTTGCTTATTAAGGTGAGATGTCAGATACACATCATAAGCGACTACTGTAAAGCTAGCTCTTTTTTTTACAGCAACCCTGATGCTTTTGGCCTTCATCTCACCTGATGATCAGGCCAAAAATGGAAGCGGTCTTCACCCGAAATCCTCACCCACAGAGGAACTGGCTATACCTCTTACTGCCGAAACACAACAACGCTGTTAAGATGGTGGTAGCTAGCCAGGCGGACTTAGAACAAGCCCTACCACCAACCAAACCGATCAGAAAATTTTGCCCCCACTGGGAATGGAACCGACCTCTGAATCTGAGACAGGTGGTCTTATCAACAGACCACAAAGGCGGTTGTATTCTAGTTAGAAGGGCATGGATGCCGATATAATTACAGGCACATGAGATATTTCAGCTTTGTCTCTGAGATATCAACACACCTGCGATGCTATTCTGCAGATGTTCATAGGCACCGGTGGGTGGTGACTACTTACCATCAGCCGATCTATTACTGTAAAAATCTCACCGTGAAAACTTAAGTGAAGCTGAGGCATTAGTGTCAATCCCTAGCATCAGGTGGAATGACAGCTCACTTCAAGCTCACTTCACCTTTTCACTCCACGATTTTTACAGAATAGATCGAATGGTGCCTGCCTGATTACCTGCTACCCAATAACGTATCTAAATAAAACGCACGAAAGTGCTATTTCCATTGGTTACTTCCCATCATACGAACCTTCTAAACATTTCTGCTCAATGACCAAAGGGCAGCCATTTTGAATTATTTTACTTTTTTTTCCATCTGAACCATCAGCCCTGTTGACACTGTACCTTTAATGAAATGTTAACTTTACGTTCAGAAATTGTAATTAGTTCACAAATATTAGGTTTTCCTTCCCTCTCGTCTTCGTTGGTGAGGCGTGATGTTTTTTTTTTTATGTTGACTTTTCTTATTGTTTTTCATTGGTTGGGCAGAAGTATTCATATTTTTATTTGAATTTGGTTCGAAAAAAAAACGGCTCTTCGGTGTTTCTCAATTTTGCCAGGTGTAATAACAAGATCATGAGAACATTGCTCATTTTTAGAACCTTTTTGAAGTTGGCTACACTGGAGTGTTGTGCTGTTGTCATTTGGGGCTGGTTATCAGTTTTCATGTGTAGCTGTCGACCTGCGCGGTAATAGCGTAATGCACATAAAATGCCAATCGATTTCAATGCCTTTTATTTTGACAGTTCAGCCACGTTCTTTGAGTTATTTACATTGTTGAGGAGACCAATTTTTCAAACCGAGCTATGGATTTTAAAATAATTACCCCGTTGTTTGCCAACAAAAAAGACTGCCATAGACAGTACTATAGAAGCATTATAATCAATTATATGCACCCAAATCGATTGTGTATCGACAGTACGATGCTTTCCCCCAACAGAAGAGTAAACATTATTAAAAACCGTGGTCACTTGAGCATCAACAAGCAGTCCGTACAATATATAGATCGTGTGGACACCACACTCCGTATTTCCCAGGATTATTTGGCGAAACAGAGCGTTAACCGATTGTGTGCAGTGCGGGGGTGAAGTCGATAGATTATGTATCGATATTATATGAATGTTGGTCCGCCCCTATGATATCGAAAGCTAATATTGGCACTGGTTATACACTATATCGTGTGTAATATATTTGATGTATTAAACACTTCGGGTGTTACAGCAGTTTAGGTTAAATACATGTTTACATCTCTTAGTAAACTTAGGTTATTAATGCTATAAGAATAACGTCTTGCGTTGTATCGTTGGGCGTATGGCAAATGGTAAATAAATCATGCATGATAGACTAGTAGGTATACAATTTATATGTTTCTGCGGTCATGTCGTCGGCCTACTGACCTTGCGGTTCGTTATCCTTCAAAGCGTAATGGTTTTATGTGAAGAAGCATAAATATTTTTGTTTTGATGTTATGACGTAACAGTCTCGCAATATGAATAATGTATTACTTAATTTGGATGAGCACACATACCCTTTAGCCTCGCAGTCATTTTAACCAAAACATTGTATCGAGTTGCTGGAGTAAACTACAGATTTTTTTTTAAATGTATATGCTCCTGTATTATTTTTTTGCCAAATCCTTTTTCGCTTAAACGTTTACGTCCCCTCTTAAGTTTTCGTTTTTCCATACATTTATGATTAAAAGCCGACATTCAAACACAACAACATACAAAAACATCATCGATATATCGATACCGCCTGCCGTCTCTACCCTTAGCCCCAAGGCGGTATTACGTGGCGTTGTGCACGCCGCCTTACGCCCTTTGTTCTGAACACGCCCTAACGGCGCACTGATGGCGAACCATGGCAAATAAACGGGTATTGCCATGTTTAACCCCGACCGACGTATTCAATCATACGTGAATACTATTTTAGTAACGGTCATATTATTTTAATAAAAACAAAAGAGCTACGATTAGCTTACGTCATGTATACGTCCTCTCTCGGCCATGTCGCGTAGGACTCATCATCTGCCGAGCCTTTGCCCAACTGTGTTGGGACTTGGGATCGGCTTGAAGTCTAATCGGATGCAGCTGAATACCAGTACTTTACATGGAGCGACTGCCTATCTGGTCAGATCATACGGATCTGAAGGTAGAACTGAACGAATATTGTGTGAGTTCAGGGAATCACAGAAAATAGAATTTATGTCATAAAAAATAATAAATTATACAGTACTTCATTAAATTTGCAACCGTTTGATTTTATCTAGACTCTAGATTGTCCTATGGAGAAGAACCAGCATCTTTCAAGCATTCCTGTCTTGAATATACTCCTCTTATAGCATCCTCTAAATTTTAGAGCGTGCTTTTAGAGTCTAAAAGCACGCTGTCCCTAGTATACTAAACGTAGGTTCTATTTTGCATGGATGTGACTTAGTACAGACGCCAGCAGATCAACCTACCCGAAACTGTCAAATTTTCCAAATCAATTTTGAACCTTATGCTTTAGAGATAAAGTTGAAAATCTATCAAAGAAATTTGACATACTGTAGCAGGTTGATGTGTTGGCGTCTGTACCTAGACCTACATTAATTTTAGAAAGTGTTTTGTATTTTGGAACAGTAAAAATAAATAAAAAATTCCGGGCCATTGTAAAATAAAGCTTTTTTTTGTAATTCCTATTACTATCCTATTGTTTCTACACGTGTAACTAATTGCTATTATTCTTTCTTTTCAGGTAAGTCCTTGACCGCACTAACAAAACAAAGGTATCGAAATACAAAATTAAGGTAATTTCTTTACACGCCACAATTGCGGCGATAAGTCCCCACTTTGAGGAGTGGCTAGAGAGGCGCCACGGCGTCCCCACCTTCCGCCTGACGCAGGTCCTCACCGTACACAGTTGTTTCGGGAGGTTCCTGTTTCGTATCAGGCGGGAGGAAACGCCCGGGTGTCATAACTGCGTGGATCGCCCGGAGGACACGGTGGAGGTCTGCCCGGCTTAGGCAGAGTATCGCCGTGCCCTCGTGGAGGCGATCGGTGGCGGTGATCTCTCGCCGTCCGATAAGGACCAGTAGTGCTGTTCTGTAACCATCTCACCGTGAAAACTTAGGTGAAGTGAGCTCGGAGTGAGCTGTCAGTCCCTAGCAGCAGGTGGAATGACAGCTCACTTCACCTAAGTTTTCACCGTGAGATTAAACGCACCGTCGATCCGGGCCTGCCGGTCTATTCTGTAGAATAGACCGGCAGGCCCGGGTCGACGGTGCGTTATGTTCCACGCGCGCCTCAAAGAGATGTCAGCACAACAGATGGGGTCCGTTATGACCGATGCCTGCCGGGGTTGCGGGAAAGTCCGAAAGGGATACCGTGGCCCCTGGCAACGTACAGGCAACTGAAGGAACACGGGTGGGTTTTGTCAGTTAGAGTCTGAGTCGCACTCCCGCTCTGCCCAGAGCGGGGGAGAAGTTATTTGATAATTTTCCAATAAAAAAAAGGAAATTTCTTTACATAAATATTTATGTTTATGAGTCATACATAATAATCCCCTGAAAAGCTTAAAATATCAACACCTCAAAAAAAGTTTATTTCTCATTACAAATACGACGAGAAAATGCATTGAAGTAATAAAAGAAGTGATTTCACACAGAATCATGTCATAATTCAATCAATCCCATATAAAAATAAATATTTTATGAGAGTAGACGAAGGAGACTTTAAAGGGGAAAATACAAAGTAACAAAATAAACTAAGTTCTGTTAAGTAAGTTGACGTGTGAAACCTCATGAATGTTAAACTTACAATTTCAATAAGCATAAGCATCTCTTGAGATACCTACCGTCTGAAGTTACCTATGTGGCTGTTGTAATTTGACAGCTTTAAAACATTCAAAATGTCATTGTTTTACATACCACGAGCGCTCGCACGTGGTATACTTTATAGGTCCTACAATTAGTCACAAAGCAGTGATTAGTCTAGTGGTGTGACCGTCGGACTGCCAAGTCATAGGTCTCTGATTTTAGGATTCATGTGCGTATTGTATAAATCACTTGCTTAAAGAACGGTGAAGGAAAACATCTTGAGGAATCCGGCACGCCTGAGAGTTATTTCTCGACGGCATGTGAAGCCGAGTCAGAGGCCCATGGGCGGCATAAAAACTCTGGCACTAGTTAGTCACTAACCACACGAAAAAGTGACGTTGAATCGCGTATCCTCGGCGCTGAATCGCGCATACTCGGCTTCCGTCGTAAGTTTTATCTGTATCGTGTGGTCATAAGCAAGCACACACCCTTTTTTTTATTTTGTATGACCTACGTTTTGTAGGACGTGTTCGTTGAGACATCTAAACTCTACTGATTAATTTAGCTCCTACAAAAATCCGCCACCGATTGTATGCCGTCTGCGAACCCCCTAGAGTCCTAAACGAAGCTTCTAGAGGACAAAAATACCTGTATTCTTTTGCCTCACAGAAAAAACTATATCGTACAGCTATCAAATGTACTTATCGTCTTTCTCATTTCTAAATTGTGAGCAAATTCGCAATTTCTACAAAAAATCTTCAATTTTGCTCCGTCAAAGATTTTTCTTGAACAGAAAACCTTATCAAGTATTTATGGACTGCCAAAGCTTTCATAGACAGTTTATATAAAACAAAACAAAACTTGACGTTAGTAGTAGTTGTAGGCTTTCATAGACAAGAGCCGTTCTGTAACTAGATATTTCTGGAGCATCCAACTGAAATATTATATCGAAGCCTATCAACCTGAATTCGGCTCTATGGAACGGACAATGGATGATATGAAACGTGTCTAGCGAAACTATACTTCAAAATAAAGACCAATGCATATGGTTTTTTTTCGAGTATAAGCATTAAATTAAGGCATTTTCAACATTTAAAACGTCAAAAATTACAACGTACCATCGATGAAGTTCATATCTACACACCATAAGGACTATTTCAGCTTGCAGCGCTCGGCCGCTATAGAACCGGGGCGGTCACAGATCTGGTCATCGTGTTCACGGGATTTTCTTTTCAAATTGCTTAGATATGAACTTTTTCGATAATACAACCCGCTATCTCTCAAGACTTGATAAATAGGTAATTAGGCAGACAATTTAACGCTGTAGTCAGCATAAATTCTACATATTCGGAAAACCCCAGTCCCGCCAGCCGAAATGGCGTCATTAAGTAATAAACATCAATCCAAAACTAAAGATTCCCACGAATCCCGCATCAAAATTCGAATGATTCACTTTAAACCGCTCATTAAAAGTTTTTAACATCAAACAACTAAACAATATATCTTTAACAACTCCCGCCATCTTGGCTGCCGCCATTACTAAAATAACGGCCATATCTCTCCAACTGTCAAATCAAGTTCTTTTTACAAATCGTTCGGATACATTTCCACAGAATTAGACATTTTTCTTCACAAATCGCTCGAATAAGTAACAAATTAAAAAGATTAGTAAGAATTTTTATCGTTTCCGAAAGCAGTTAGCGCTTGTGTGGTATTTCCGGAGGGTGGCAGCACCAGTTATTCGTAGAGTAAATAAAATTGGACTTAAGTATCAATTGTTATTCGAGTAAAAAGATTTATCTTGACACCTTTTCCGCTTTTGAGTGAATGTTCGACCGGTGATTGGTAGGAGTTCCACCGGTGCGTGAACATCGGCTTTGTAGTTCGGAGCTTTTAGTCTAAGGTAGTCCATTAATGAACTGCGTTCGACTAATAAGACTAATAAAACCAGCTCGTTATACAATATATATTACCTAAGTGTGTCTGAGAGCAATGGTGGCCCAGTGGTAACGGCCGTGACTAGGTTTGAACCCAGTCAGGCGCTTTACTTTGTGTACATTATTTCATTACCACTGCTCTCAAAACAGTGCAGCAAAACATCGTGAGGAAACCGGCATGTCCTAGAACCAAAAATTCGAAGACATTTGACATCTACCAACCTGCACTGGCCCCGTGTGGTGGATTACGGCCCACTCCCTCTGGCTGAGAGGAGGTCTGTGGCCCAGCTGTGGAAACAGGCTGATTATGGCAAATCTGTCGGCTCCTGTATGCAAGGTCAATCAAAACTGCAGTACACAATCGAGAAATAGTCTTCTCTCGTTTTGACCAGAACAATACTAGTCGGGAAAGTAGGAGCAGCTGATGCATTCAGAAAAATCTCATCGTCAAAACTTAGATGCTGCAGCTGTCAACAGTGTTAATCCCTAGCGTCAGGTCGACACACAATAGCACAGGTACAGCGTACTTCATGCTCACTTCACCTAAGGTTTCACTTTGATATTTTTACAGAAACCGGCAGATCTGACAATAATCGCCTTTGCACATTAGCACATCCCTATTCAGCCTAACACGTAACACCCATGAATATACGCAACACTATCGTATAACGGATCGGATGGTGGTTTTTTATCACCACCCATAAAAAATGTCTTAACTACTGATTTACTGTCCTGAATTTACGCGACGAATAAAATGGAGTCGTGAGACGTGTAGTCACAATCGATAATGTTGGAGAGTTGAAGCTGGTGACAGTTGCTAGAAACTTGTATGATAATGACGTGGCGCACCCAACTCCCCAGCAGCACAGTTGTCTGTTAAGGTACTCCATCACTGGGAGCATCGGTCAGAGTCGAGCATTACATCAGTGAGGGAGGAGAACCGAGTATTACAGTGCGCAACCTGTAATGATACAATTTGAGCATTAGGTACATCAGTGAGGGAGCAGAACCGAGCATTACAATGCGCAACATGAATGATACAATTCGAGTATTACATCAGCGAAGGGGCAGAACTGAGCATTACAGTGCGCAACCTGAATGATACAATTCGAGCATTACATCAGTGAGAGAGGAGAATCGACCATTACAGTGCGCAACCTGAATGATACAATTCGAGCATTACATCTGTGAGAGAGGAGAACCGACCATTACAGTGCCCAACCTGAATGATACAGTTCGAGCATTACATCAACGAGGGAGGAGAAGCGAGCATTACAGTGTGCAACCTGTAATGATATAATTCGAGCATAACATCAGTGAGGGCGGAGAACCGAGCAGTGCAGTGTTTGTAATATTTAATCTGAAATGTTACATTACAAACGAATGTTCGTCAGTCAGGGAGACAGTATTGTAACGTAATGCTCAAAATCGAATCTGTAACGTTTTTCGTTTTTAACGTTACATTACAGGCGTATTCTCGAGCACTTTTAGAAGAACTTGATTCTATATTGCTTTTAGACCCCACATATAACATATGGTATGCGGCAATCGAACCGATGCCTACCTAGATAATCTGAAGACCTCGAGAGGACTAGTGTATCAATGTCCATGATATTGGTAGGTAAACTAGCCAGTAAGCAGTTAACCATTGTGTCCGTGCTACTAACACCGCTGTAATTACGTTACTGGTTAAATTCACTATTAACATGGGGTATGGGTTAAGTAGAGAACTTACAGCGTTTTCGTTCTTTTCCTCTTATAATATCCTTCTGACCTAATTTCGGTAACAGCAGCCAATTTAGACTAAGCCAATTACGCAGGAGATATTTTGCTAAAGTGTGTGCGCAAATACACGTGCAGGTGCACTCGCATCTCACTTCAATTATGCGACAGTAATCCGACACGACCTGGCAGAGATCAGGCGCAGGAGCGACGGCTTTACATGTGTTCCGAGGCTCGGAGGTGTCACACCGCGAACTTCCTAACTCTGGGCTGCTCTGAGAATTTCCTAACGAAAAAACCCAACAACACTTTGCCACACTTAATAGTCGTGGTTGCGACCACTGGACCAATTTCTTTTGCAGGTGGCTAAGTCGTTTATAGTTTAAAGCTTTCAAACAATCAATCTGCGTAGCCTTTTGCCAGCTATGTTGGGATCGGCTTCCAGTCTAACCGGAGCAGCTGAATACCAGTATTTTACATGGAGTGACTGCCTATTTGACCTTCACAAACCAGTTAGGTACTGGGAAATACGATACCCATTGGTAAGACTGCTTGTCAAACTTTTGGGCTTCTGACCACCCGTAATGGTTGTCAAAGTTCTACGAATAATTGTCAGGTTAAGATTTGTATAATAGATTTCTTTTGCCATATATGCAACACGCCACGGTATGACAGGAGCGAAGTCGCAGGCGTCTGCTAGTTTGATATAATAAACAGAAAGATAAAACGCAAGAGTTCTCTAACTTCGTAATAAACTATTTTAACTCGTTAATGTACCATTCCGTACCCGACCGCAGGAGGCAACTGCAGGCGAATGGTTTCTATGAAATACCTTCCGTAGCTAGCGTTTGTTACACGTCATTGTCAGGTACGGGCGAGTGACAGGCGACACGTGTCACACGGTAGACCAGTAGTGCCGCTAACGCTCGAGCGATAACACGTTTTTCTATCTTCTATCTACCGACTGGTATACTGGGCTGCTGCCGCCTGCGGTCGGGTTCGGAATCATGACTGCAGCGACATGACGCCGCGACACGTCGCCTGCAGTTGCCTTCTGCGGTCGGGTACGGAATGGTACCTTAAGCTTACGCCTTGGACCACAATCCAATCGTCCAGTATGTCATATTCATTGACGCGTCGTTAATTGGTAGGAGAGCGAGTGCGCCGATGAATAAATGCATTCAATTCATTTCTGATTACATCAGGAAATAGTATTTACTGTATTTGTAATGGTTCATAGCATAACATAACGTAACATCATGCCTGTATACCCCAAAGGGTTGCGCAGAGGTGTATCTACCTATAGTACACCCACATTTCGCCAGCTATAGGGGGCGAGCATATTGCCATCAACCGGGCACAAATCCTGACTGCGGGCTGCTACTGAGAAATTCCTGATGGAAAAACCTACTAACACTGCCCAACCCGGGAATCGAACCCAGGACCTGCTCAGCAGTAGCGCTTGCTACCACTAGCTAGACTGCTAGACCAACGAGGCAGTCCTAAGTAATGGGTCATCCTACTAATATTATAAACGCGAATGTTTGTGAGGATGGATGCATAGATGTTTGTAACTCTGTCACACAAAAACTACTGAACGGATTGGGATGAAATTTCGCACACATATAGTTTATAGCCTGGATTAACACAAAGGAAACTTTTAATCCCGATATGCTCACGGGATCGAGACTTATGCGGGTGAAACCGCGCTGCTAATGTTTTGATACAATAAATTCAGTCAAGTTGTCGCCTAACAATAAATTCAGTTGCCACACCAAAAAATCACTGCCAATTTAAATTTAAACAAAGCTTACAACTTAATATAAAGCTACTACTTTATACTTAAAATGCTACTTCACTGTAGCTGCCAACCTATTATTTTTGCTACCCATTTTAATTATTTTTAAAACCCTAAATCAGATTAGTTTGTCGCCGCGTTAAATACATGCCCTTCTGTTCTAGCCATATCTTCTTTCACACAAGCGATCATCGTACACTTTTCTAGCATCTGTTTGAAATTCGAATTGTTTCGTTGTGAATCCGCGAAACAAATGAGTTCGCTTTCGAATTTTGTGCGCTCACTTGAGTGAGGTTCCAAGTGAACTTTACGTCTCCTTTGACGTTGCGTTTGGCATCTTTTTGCCTACTCTATGTAAAGTTAGGAAAATTAATTGCTAAGCAAATGGACTAGCAAATTATTGTGGCTAAGTAATAACAGCCGCACGGTTCCATCCATCAGGTAAAGCTACGCTTGCCTGGGTTGGTCCGTGGATGGGTGACCACTTAACAAACCGAGACTTTCCGTGCGAAAGGTCGCTAAGCCGTTGGTCCCGGCTGTCATTTGTGTATCTGACAGTCGTTACGGGTTGTTCCGAAAGTCTTGACAACCAGTCATACCAAGGGGTATCGTATTGCCCAGTTACTGGGTTGTGGAGGTCAGATAGGCAGTCGCTCCATGTAAAATACTGGTATTCAGCTGCATCCGGTTAGTCTGGAAACCGATCCCAACATAGTTGGGAAAAGGCTAGGCAGATTGATTCAGATCACAACTACCATTCCTTGACAGTTGTATCTGAATGACAAGGCTGTAATAATAATAATAATAATACCATTTATTTCAGGCGACAGTGGCCCATACAAAAATACCTTAACCTAAACATACATATTTTAATATACTTAAACAAAAACTTGTGTTAATAAATAGGCTTAGACTATGTTAGTAGAACTTCATTTTGCACTAGCTTGACTTAGAAACCAAAAACCAAAATAACCATATAAAAACCAAATTGATATAGTGCGTCAATTAACTTACCAATTATTTTCCCTGACTGAACAACGAAGCTGCAAGCCAAAGCATTTTGATCAATAACGTCTTCAATATCGTAGCTCTGAAAAACCGTGCCAAAACAGAGTACACTTGACTATTTCCAAGATCCTTGTGTATTTGCGAGCATCCCTTACTCTTGAGCCTTTAAGCCCGCAGGCGGTCCTGGAGTCACGAACTCTCCTTGCTGCTCCTGTTTACTATTTAAAATAGGTTTAACGCCTAACTAATGTAAGTACAAGTATATAATTGAGTTTTGACGGTGAAAATGCGCCTTCGAAAGGACCCTCGGCAATTATTCTAATTTATACTTTATAACAATGATATAAGAGTTATTCTGTAAATTTTTTTTTGGGTGGGGAATTATCAAATAACTTCTCCCGCTTCGGGCGGAGCGGAAGGGCGTGTCACACTCTTACTGACTAAAACCCACCCGTGTTTCTTCAGTTGCCGGTACGTTGCCAGGGGCCACGGTATCCCGTTTGGACTTTCCCGATCCATAAGAATGCCATTCGCGCCACGTTCACAAATATATTAGAACATTCTCAGTTGAGGATTGTAACTCGCAGCTAAGAGGACTTATAATTTGGATCAGTCTTATACCTTACCTTGTACTTAATGCCTACTTCTCAGCTCATCTCTAATTTAGTTTTCGAATTAAGTGTCGTGCGTGCAGACTGGTGCGACGCGACAGCGCGACATGACTCTAACAAAACAATTTTTAAGAAAACTTCTCGGTAAAACAATTACCGGTGTCGCGTCGCGCTTGTTTGTACGAGGCTTTATACCTTAAAAACCCTCTCGTATTGAATTTCCCGAGATAAAACGTGCCTATGTATACTGGTTCTTTCGTTTTGTCGCGAAACGTTAGCATTAAAACAGACAAGAAATGGCAAGATGGACCTTATTCTTCATAGAACACAATTTTTCAGATAACAACAGATAACAAAATTGTGTATAATAGGCAAGAAAATCCATAATTGTAGATAACGAATTCATCAAATACATAAATATGTACGGTCTGTACATATTTATGTATTTGATGAATTCTACTACAAAATAAAAAATCTTACTATAAAATAAGCCTTGACAGCTAAGACCTAACCAGTACGGTCCGATAGCACCATTTTACTAACCACCCGTCTGGTTTAGCACCGCTCAATTAACCCGTATGTTATCCTACCCTGCGATGTGCGAACATGCAATCTGTTAAATTAACTAACAGATTAATGTGTGATATGCACGAGAGCAAATAAATAAATATTGTTATTAATATCTTACCAACACGATATTAAAAGTTGGTTACTACAATACAACACAAGTTTATTTGTTGATGTAGGTACAAGTTTCTCTTTCTAACTAACATAATGCGTTCTATAAACAAAAATAGGCAAGACACTATAATTGATGCTCTCCCATTTAATACTCAATACAGGCCATTTTAAAATGATTCATGTCAGTTAAGAGCTAACCAGTCCGGTCCGATGGCACCATTTCTCTAACCAGCCGTCTGGTTTAGCACCGTTCAATAGGGATGATGACTGGGTCAAAAACAGCAATTCTATTTAGTCCGTCAGTCAGATAATAAAAAACTATTAGACCCTTATGTTTTGCTTTTTCATATTAATAAAAAAATACCTAGATAAAACGCTTTAAAGTTGGGGAGTGGGTCGCTACTTCACAAGTAAGTAAAATCTACATACTCGTGACGTCATGGCACATTAGTCTTCATTCCTATTGATGCTCTCCCATTGAATACTTAATTAAGTACAGGCCATTTCAAAATTATTCATGTCAGTTAAGAGCTAACCAGTCCGGTCCGATGGCACCATTTCTCTAACCAGCAGTCTGGTTTAGCACCGTTCAATTAACCCGTATGTTATACTACCCTCGGATGTGTGAACACGCCAGCAGCAAAGTTAACTAACAGATTAGTTGTTATTAATATCTTAACAGCGCGATGTTAACAGATGGTTACAACACAAGTTCGTCTGTTGATGCACAAGTTTCCAGCTGTAGTAGTTTAAATCTGAGTATGTGTAGATATTTATAGCATAACCATTAGGAGGTAATTTAGGCAAATATATACTTATTATAAAATAAAAGTCGCTTTTCGTGTTTGTCTGTATGTCCGCGTTGTTCTTCTAAAACACGCAACAGATTTTGATGAGGTTTTCAACATAATTTAGAGAATGTATTCGGAAGATTTATGTGTATAACACATTAATATTAAAATTATATAAAATAAGTAGTAAAAACCTTGCGAGCAGGGGCGGGTCGCTAGTAGGTATAGATATAAATAGATGTTCAGATTTATGTGTTTTTACAGTCAAAGAATAAAATATATACTTACCTACTATTATACAGGATGGCGATTTAGTCCTAAATCCGTCAAGGGGGTGATGATGTGGCGGCGTCTAGATCGCCACATGCGATCTACGCATCACACTGACGTCACGTAAAATCCTGCATCGCGCAAGTGAAGTTTATCGCGCGACTAGCATACATACAACGTGCTGTCATCAATCGCCGGTCAGTAGCCCACCAGAAACAACAGCCATCTGGTCGTAGGATCGGTTGTCTATTGTTTGCCCGAAGATTATATGCCATAATAATCATTTCCCCGAATTTCATTTACCCGAATTTCATTTGCCCGAATGTTTCATTTGCCCTAAAAGACATATGACATACTTTTAATTACCCGAATTTTAGATACCATAAGATACGAATGCCATAAGTATTGTTTGCCTTATTTTTATGTGCCATAATAATTATTAGACATAATATTTAAATGGCATAACAAGTATTAGACAAATATTTAAGCCCCGTAATAATCATTACACATGATGACATTATATTTAAGGGAAACCAATGGGCAAACAGTGAGTAATGTATGGGAAGAATTATCGTTTTTGCAATGTTTGGTATAATAAGAATAAACTTATTTATTCTGTGCATGGTTTTTTTTTCTGTGCATGGTTGATGGTGGGCTAGGTCGACGGAGCCCCGCTTCGCGGGGCTCCTACTTCTGTGTGGTTTATAAAAAAATAACCACGAAGGGGATGGCGGGGTCTATTCGCTCGCTTCGCTCGCTCACACGACCCCGCCATCCCCTTCTAACCTAACCTGTCCGAGTCGGGGTGCCCTAAAGTCCCAATTGCATCCAATTTCTCTTGATATAAACAACCGTTACACACCCGATGTCGATGGCAAATTATGTTATGGCATATCATAATATTATGGCATGTGATAATTAGGGCTTACAATGATTATGACAAATGATGTTATGGTAAGTGACTTTATGGGAAACAATGATTCTGGCACGTGACTAATATGGCAAATGAGAGTAGGGCAAATGAGTATTATGTCGTATGATATTATGGCTGTTGACTATTATGGCAAATGATATTAGGGCAAATAAAATTCGGGTAAACGGCGGTATACCCGTAGGATCCTCCCATATAGAAAATACAGCGGATGAGTGGACTTTACACCCTCATACCTCTTTATTGGTGACCCCGAACATGATTGTCAGTTCTAAAAAACTTTCGCTATGACACTTATCCGATTTGTGAAAAAAAAAAGAACGAAAGACTAGTTCGATGCATGTATGAAAAGTTTTTTTTACGACTTGTAAGTATGTGAGTTTCATAGCGAAAATTGTTGGGTCCATATTGGCTCAACTAAAGTTCTTTACCCGAAATTGTTCTTCCTAACGATTTGTAATCCGAATGATCACTCTTCCTAAAATTTTTCATCCTAAAGTTTTCATTCATACTATTTGTAGTGCTACCGGCGATGTTCATAACACTCATGTTTCCGAAAATTGTAATTAATAATATCATTAATGTAAATATATTTAAACTCCTACTGTTTTTTATCATAACGCTTTTATCCCTAAACATAATTACCATAATATTTTCACTCATACTCAGAAAGACACATTTACCAAGTGTTATAAAAAATATATGTGGGTAGAAGATGATATTTATAATTTTAATTTGAGCGTTCGATAATATAACATGGCATAATTTTGTTTATCCTAATTATATGTATGTACGCATAACTTAATCAAATTCTAAAGCATAAATTTGTTTACGCATAATGATCATGACCATGCATGCAGCAGGCATGCAGCATGCAAGCATGCAAGCACGCATGCAGCATGCAACATGCAGCAGGCATTGTTTCTGTCACGGCTCCGGCGCTGTGGAGCTCCGGCGATCCCACGCGAGCTGCTCGTCGCAGATGTGTTTAACGCTCACCACCGTAGCTTCGGCTTGCTGGCCGGCACAGCCGGCCAGCCTCAGCCTCGGCGGCGGGCGTTAAAACCACCTGCTCCTCAGCTCGCGGGCCGCCTCGCCCCTCCGCGCCTTCGCGATTTTAAATAACACTCTAGGGGTAGGGCAAACAAGACTACGTGGAGTCGATTTTGCAACGATTCGTTTCTTGGGGGCACTATTAAAAATACTTAGAAAAATTTCGCGACCAATTTCGATGTAGCGCTCGCCGGCCGCTGCCGCGGCACCGCTCGCTTCGCTCGCTCGGCTCGCGCGTAGTTGGTCACAGTTCTAACCTAACCTAACCTATGGATATCTTTGCAGGTTAAAAGCAATTTAAAAGCAAAATACACCAATAAAAGTGATTATTTGAAAGCTATAGCCGCTAATATTAAACTAATTTAATTGAAATGAGTTTAAGACAACATGTATTTAACTACTTGTACCATGGTACTATTATTGTTAAACGTTATATATGTTATGTGAAAATAAAGTTCGCAAAATTAATGTATATAATACTGATTATTATGAATAAAAAGAAATCTAAACAAAAAAGATATGACTTTGAATAATAGTATAAAAGATGGTTATGTTGAGAAAATATAGGGAAACAAATAAAAGTATAATAGATGTTTATTGCTACTGACATTATGAAGTTGAATGCTTCGGAATTATAAACATTAGAGACAGAGTAGTTAGGAATTGTGATTGTTAGGATGAAAAATGTTAGGAAGAACATTTTCGGATTTCCAATTATCGGAGTTGAAAATTTAGGTGAACTTTGGCGCACCCAAAATTGTTTAGTATAAAGGGTAAAATCACCCCCTGATGTATGCAGGTGACTAAATCGCCACCTAGTATTCGTTTTTTTGTTTGAACGCGCTAATTTGTGGAACTAAGTATTACTGTGTATTAGTATTTCTGTTCATAGATGTTGTCGAGCCTAAATTTGTTTTTTTTATGTGTTAGTTATTGTTCTCAAGTAAGTGACATGTAATTGTTTTTATTGAGAATAAAGTTTCTTTAAACCTAACCTAAGTACCAGTCGAATTTGGAAAATTCTTTTTGCACTTGATAACTCAATTCTCGAGGACGGGCGATGCAATGCGACGCGGTGGGTCGGGAGCCGAGGGAGTTTTTGAGATTTTTGTAGATATTCCTAATCACATTGCTTTAATTTCATATGTTTGAAAAATTTGTCTGCTCGACAACACAAATAATGGAATGAATGTTATCAAATTGTCAGAATGCAAGGTATTGCAATTGTTGTCAAACGCTGTTTTCATTAAGCAGTTCAAAGTCAAAATCTCACTTTCAAAGGCCGTAACTTACCCCTAGTACCAATGAAACGTATGCTCTTGTCTTTTGAACAATTATCCCAAACTGACAGGCGCGAAGGGAAAATTTCGTTTGTAGTTTAGTTTCTGTACCAAAAATCATAGCATTTATCACCCCTAAGGTATTATTAACCCCTTCTAACTCACTAGACATCCCTCGACTGCGAAGTTCAAAGCACAAAGGCCTGTCAGTTACCCGACTGACGCAGAAACCTGGTGTATGCCTTAGATGTGTGTGTACGTCTTGTTGACGTGTTGATCTAATGACCTGACGGTTATGATATGAGCATTAGTTTTGAGTGAGAAGCTTCATGAATATTAGTTGTAATTTTTGTCGAAGGCTATGGAAATTACCTCTTCTAAAAGCTACGGGCCTCGATAGTGGCTATCGCTTTCAAAGCGTTTCGTATTTCTACAAAAACTTTCCATCGTCGTAAACGCTGATAGAATGTCAGTCCGAGTCAACTTCGACCATTGAGAAGTAACTGACGTCCATCATAATCACCAAGCATAATCAGACTAGAATGTTTCCACTGCTGGCAAACAGACCTCCTCTCTGTGGAGGGAGTGGGCCGTAATCCACCACGCGGGCCCAGTGCGGGTTGGCAGATGTCACTTGTCTTCGAATTTTTGGTTCTAGGACATGCCCGTTTCCTCACGATGTTTTCCTTCACCGTTTTGAGAGCAGTGGTGATGAAATAATTTACACAAAGTAAAGTGCCTGCCTGGGTTCAAACCGCGAAGTCGCGGTCGTTTCAACTGGCCCACGACTGCTCTCGATCATGGTTCTCTCGACCATCTTAATGTCTAGTTTATTTAATTTCTGTGAAATTACGTAGTCTCGTGTATACTCAAATTATATTAATAAAATTAGATTATTATATTTCATTACAATGTTGTCTAGATTTTCCTTTGTAGGATTCTGTGGGATAAACTTAATTATTGTTGTTAATTCAGACTATATTCTTGTATAATAACAATATAATATTATTAATTTGCTCTCGGTCTAGCAGGCGTAAGTGCTACTGTTCAGCATGAGGTCCTGGGTTCGATAATCGTTTTTGAGTTTTTCTATCTGGAATTTCTTAGTAGCAGAGTCTGGGTTTGTGTCCGGTTGATGGCAATAGGCTCGTCCCTTATTACATGGGACTTAAACATATCTGGCGAACTGTAGCTGTACTATAGGTACACCTCTGCCCAAACCTCCAGGGAAACAAGTCGTGATGTTATGTTATGTTGTAATTATTTGCAATTTTTTACGTAAATATTTACATATTTTAGAAGATTTTTTCGTGTGATGGATTGGATAAGGCTTGCTTCTGCTGGTTGTTCCAGAAAGCTGTAACTTCATCCCCAACCCCTATCTCAGCAACTGCCTATCTCAGGTTTTCTGTCCCTCTTACTAGTCTAGTACTATATGTATATATATATGTACTTACTAATTTTCTCTCAAAACCTCATGTTCTGAATTCTATCGTGGTACCCAGTAACTGGGTTGTGGAGGTCAGATAGGCATTGCTTCAAATAAAATATTGGTACAGCTGCATCTTGCAAACAGGTCTGAATTCTGACACCTCCGTACCTCGGAAACACGTTGAGCCGTTGGTCCTGGTTGTAAGTTCTGAGTTGAGCTCCACGATTACTGACAAATGCTTGCACTGACAGGACAGGTCCACTCAAATCTGTGTGGTTCTTTTCTCAGAAGACCATTTCAGATACTAATCTACATGGTCCTCATATGGCCTGACCAAGATTATGTCTGGACTTTAAAAGAGACTGTGACCTCTGAGTTTGTATCGGCCTTTCTTCTCAGAATAGTCAGATAGGAAACTCATCTAGCTAATTTTTTATAAATTTTTTCAACATGACGTGTAAAAGTGATTCCAATATCCTTTTTACAGAATAAACAATTTAATTTCATGTCATTCGTGGATCTTTGGCAGTCGTTACGGGTCGTCAGAAGCCCGAAAGTCTTACAACCAGTCTTAAAAACGAGATATCGTGTCACCCAGTAATTGGGTTGTGGATGACAGATAGGCAGTTGCTCCAAGTAAAATACTGGTATTCAGCTGCATCTGGTAAGACTGGAAGCCGACCCCAACATAGTTGGGAAAACGCTAGGCAGATGATGTTGTATGTAGTACACATTAAATTCACGATCGTAGTATGTATGAAGCAAAATGTCGTAATTGTATTGATGATGTTAAAATCAATATTTATTGAAGTCGCAGGAGGTACCAATCATTTCAGTGACAGAAAATATATTTTACCACTGAAATGACCGTAAGTCGTAATCGATTCGATTTGTCATCAAACAGTTTTGAAAAATGTATGCTTAGAAGGTTTGGTCACGTTGAGAGGATGAATGAAATACTTACAAAAGGTATTTACAAGGCAGGCATGAGTGGAAACGCCGGGAGGGACGCCCTAGACCAGGGGTTCCCAACCTTATAACATACGTTTTTTTTATAATCACTACGCCCCTGGTTCGGTTTTCTTTAGTCCATTCATACAGAAACTGATAAACTTATTTTGTCGACTTGCAGAAAAGTTGAACCTCATTTTACAGCACCTAAGTAAGCATTATGAAACGTTCGGGTTTTGGAAATTAGTCTTAACCTTTTCTAATATCAAGAACAGTACCTACTTTATTATTGGAGCCGCTGCGCCCCCCCATTGGTCACTTTACGCCGGGGGGGGGGATCCCTAGACGGGTATGTAGTGACATTATTGGTGATGTTCTCAGAAAATGGTCAGGTGCGTTACTGCGTAGTACTCAAACTTATTTTGTCGACTTGCAGAAAAGTTGAACCTCATTTTACAGCACCTAAGTAAGCATTATGAAACGTTCGGGTTTTGGAAATTAGTCTTAACCTTTTCTAATATCAAGAACAGTACCTACTTTATTATTGGAGCCGCTGCGCCCCCCCATTGGTCACTTTACGCCGGGGGGGGGGATCCCTAGACGGGTATGTAGTGACATTATTGGTGATGTTCTCAGAAAATGGTCAGGTGCGTTACTGCGTAGTATTCGCAACCGCCGTGCGTCTATGACTAGATATATGAACGTAAACGAGGCAAAAGGAGTTCGTAAGGATCGTAGCATTTGGCGTTCTGTAGCTCCTGCCTAATCCCGTGGTTAGAAGGCGTGTTTATTTGTTTGTGTAGTTCTGAATCAGAAGATTCGTCAGAAAACTAGTTTCTTCCCGGAAAAACTGCCGCTCCATTTAATTTCAGCTACAGTTTTCGAGGAAATTCACTAAAATTAATAAATCATAAACAGAAAGATCTTAAAATTAAACAATAATAAATATACAAACTAAGTATTATACAAACTAAAATATAGCGTCGAAAAATTAATCCGCAATTCATTTTTAAGATTTTTATGTTTATGTTTTATTAATTTAGTTGTTGAATAAAAAAGTTTGTTATCTTAGGAATTTCCAAATTCTTCAATGGTGTATGTCATGATGACTATGAGCCTAAATTATTATCATAATATAAACATGCGTCATGATTACTGAAGCCATCTATATTTACCTTATGAGTGAACCAAACTGTTACCGAGCCCTTATCAGTTATTATTCATTCTCGGAACAACCACCTGGTAACAATATTGCTCACATCAGTGTACCTACTTCATACAGTCATTTTGTAATCACAGTTCCTTGAAACATAACATCACGCCTGTAATCCGCGAAGGGTTAGGCAGAGATGTTCCTGTAGTAAACCCACATTACGCCAGTTATGTTTAAGACCTATGTAATAGGGGGCGAGCCTATTGCCATCAACCGGGCACAAATCTAGACCGGCTGCTACCGACGGAAAATGCCAATAACACTGCCCTCCCTGGGAATCGAAGCCAGGACTTCATGCTCAGCAGTAACGCTTGCGACCACTACACCAATGAGGAAACTATTATAAAAAATATCAAGAATCAGTTGTTCTATTCTGTAAATCTCTATAAAAGCAAAAAACTTCATAGGTACGAAAATCACTTCGAAATTCGACCTGTGTCTCGTCGTTGTGAATCCGCAAAAAAATGAGTTCGCTTTCGAATTGTGTGCGCTCACTTGAGTGAGGTTCCAAGTGAACTTTATAGAATATCAACACAGTTTATAAATACGGGCCACACTCTCTCTGAGACCGATTGAACTGACTACAAAGTTCAAAATAATATTGCTTCTAACTAAAGCTATCACAATTCCGAGCTACCTCAGGTCGGGAAGGTCACGCTATCGATCTGCCGACCCCCAAAGGATTATAAAGTGTAATGCTCATCTCCCCCTGAAGTTGAGCGCCGGTAGTAGAGTATAATTGATTTTAAACTTGCATGATGCCTGCGAAATGGTAATTTTTCGAATATGGCGCTCCTGAAACTAGTTTGAACCGGATCGAGCTGGATGCTTTGCTAGTTCGGAGCGGATATTTTAATTTGTGTGGATGGGGGTGAACTTTGTTTTTATCCGACTATGGGAGGCTAACGGATTAATGCGATGCGAAATGGAAAATCTCCACTTACAGCCTCAACGCAACCAAGCCTTATGATAATGTCCCATTTAAAAACGTGCTGGAGTTGAAGTTGTGAATTAATTTGACAAGTTCTTTCTTCCATATCTATTTTATTAACACTTTTTCAGTTAGGTATACAAGGGTAATAAATACATTGCACATATGGCATATTTATTTGCATTGCATTTGTCTGGCATTAAGGCTGAAATGAACCTTTTTGGCGCAGCCGTGAGGCACACACTATTATTGCTTTATGATTGTTTTCACTTTTTATCTTTGTATTATGTGTTTCACGAACTGTGTCCAAATAAATATTATTCTTTCTTTCTTTATTTCTAATAAATTTGAAACAACGTCGATAGAAAACCGTATGCTCTGAAATTGCCAACACGTTGCCCGTTTTCACTAACACTGGTAAACACCTAAATGAACTCCTAAACACTGTTGGGAACTGTTCGATTTTCAACCCTCGACTTTAAACAGACCATTAAAAAAAAAATATAGGTACAAGAAATAAAATATTTTTGGAAAAAAATTTACAACAATTTTTTTTTTTTTTTTGTTAATTAACAAAAAAAAAAAAAAGTGAAAAATTAAAACGTATTAATACGTTTTAATTTTTCACTTTTTAGTTGTGGTATTTACTCCACACAAATTCGAATAGCACTACCTGCTATGTAAATAACAGTGACGGAAATTATTATAACATCATCCATATAGGCTAAGTGAGAAAAATATGTATTATTGAAGTTAACTCAAAAAGTTCCAACGCAATGTTAATAAAATTTATATGGGACCACCTCGAGAGCATACCCTTTCAAACAAAAAAAGAATTTTGTAAATCTTTCTATAGGTAGTATATGACGGAATTATGCCTGGAAATACATTTTTTTAAAACATCCTTTTTAGAAGTCGGTTAAAATCCAACAGTGCACTTTTATTTAGGTGTCACATAGTGTCAGCGAAAACGGGCAGCAGTGAAGCAAGCATTGTGGACGCTCTGTGAGACAACCCTCTACCCTGCAGCTACAATTAAAACTGACATTTCAAAACATCCTTTTCTAATAAAAGAAGCACTAATTAAACACTAAAACAAAATGGCGTAGGTACAATAAATGTAAAATATGACAAGACAACGATGTTGATTCTCGTCAGTTTGAAAAGATGTCGCCGGGTGAATTTCAAATGGAAAGCATACTTTATCAAGTAAGAATCCGGAGGTAACGCAAATACACGGTACGAGTTCAGAGAAAATGGCGGAATATCCCGACGTCCTGGGCGAAAAATTAAAAGAAATTCCTGAAAATACACCGCTATAATTTTATATTGTATTAGCTGTACCCCCAGGTCCACTCGCGACCTAAAATGATTAGGGCACTTGAGCACTTCTAGTTGTGCCCTAATCATTCGAGACTTGAACGTACTCCCTAGGTCTGTCATATACTTACGATTTAGCTATCTATAGGTAAAGAAAAGAAAGAAAGAAAATACGTTTATTTGCGGTAAACAAGACGCAAAAAAAAAGAACACAAAATAAAAAAATAAACAAGTTTAGGGAAAATATCGTCACATCCACGCAAAACGGCCATCGCTTAGCATAATGCTGCGACCCTATGCAAAACAGAGCCCCAGCACTGGTTTTGAGCGACAACCGGCGTTGACGTTATGACGTCGACCGATCCAGCGTACATTGAAATATAATTATGATATAAAAATAAAATAAATATACAATAATTAATTCTACATAAATAAATAAAGTATAATATTTAAAAAATAGGTGCACTGAGGGCCTAGACCAAGTGACTTCTATCAGCGATAACGATGACGGAAAAGTCAGAAAAGTATGGGACTGACATAAGCTACCGAAAAGCTTATGTCAATTCTGTTGAAAGTCGTTGCAGAAAAACGAAAGGCTTTGAAAGCGATTTTCATTTGTCTACGCCCTCTGGAAGTATCTTAAGGCCAAGTCGGCAAGTAGGTCTACCTGATTCTAGGCAGCTCATTCGAAAATTTGTTTTTTTGTTTCTCCGCTGCCACCTTTAATCCACGCTACATCCGAATACAAGGAACAGTCGACCAAAACAGGAGTGAGAGAGGATTGTATTTTTTTCATCAAATTTGCGCATAGAATACTTAATGAAGCCGTATGATGAGCACCCGGGCACAAAATGGATAGGTACAGAAGGTCGGTTCCATACAATGAGCGCAAACGCACGCACAGACACGGTTTACGTACTTACAGGGAGTGCAAGAGCCTTAAGGAAGGGAAATATTTAATTGATCCTCTAAAATTTTGGTATTGACCTCTTAATGTACGATTTTTTAAACTAATGAGACCCTAAAAACTTTCTGGCTATTTGTCTATTTTTTTTTAGTTATGAGACATTTATGAAAAATTTGTAACCGGTCAATAAACGGTCAAAGTAGCAAAAAATATGCATTTAAAAAATAAAATATATTTGAAACATACCTACCTATAGTCTATTAAAACACTGGCTTCCATTTGACGATTTTTCCACTTAAACGAATATCAATTTTATTTTAGTGTAAATTAAGTTGATTTCAGAATGACTACTGCTACTGAAAAAGTCATAAAAATGTATGAAGTTGCAGTGCAAACTGAACTTTATTCATGGGTACTAAAGTTGTCTTTCCAAAAACTCATATTTGTGTACATGTTTGGAAATGAATATATTTTTCAGGCAATACTATATTTTTCAGGCAATGGATTCGAAAATACTATACTTGATTTGAAAGTTGGCAACCTTCTGGCTACTTATTGGTGGTTTGTAACACGTTACTTTTGAATAGCGTCGTGGACGATAGGCCTAATAGGGTGCGAGTCTATTGTAGGGATATAACTGTAATTCTTTGGGCTACTTTGAATAATCTACTGGAAAAACTTATGTCACTGCCCGATTTGAGAGTCTAGACAAGTGGCAATCACTTCCAAGACGTTTCGAATTTCTACAACTTTTGAACAGAATTGACCTTATCGTTTCGATAGCTTATGTCCGTCCAATACATTTTTACATTTTTGACCTTTTCATCATCGTTATCAGTGATAGACAAAAATAAAATAAAACGACTCTGCAACCATTTCTTTGATAACCTAAAACAGTATCAACTTTTGCTTTAAATGAACAATACACATAGTCTACTACCATAACTCATAATTATTTGTTTACCTATCTATGAAAACTTGTAACTGGTCATATTCATGTTATTAACAAATGCACTATTGTATATGCCTAGCTGTAAGTTTTCCAAAAATATAAAATAATAAATCACTTTGCCTAAGCCATCTGGAGCTCTTACAATTATCACAGGAACCACAATTAGCAGCTACTAGACTAGACCAACAAAGCAGTTAATTCAAAGATTATTTCTTAATTTAAAAATAATATTCTGACAAACCTCCTTGTTACTAGTTTTAGCGATAGGAAGTGACGTCATCGCGTATTACACTGTAGCGCATAATAATCAGTTGCATAGTCATAATAATATTAGTAATGCTATACGATACTCATTGATTATCTTGATATTATAGTAGGTAACGGTAAAGTATCCGTATCGTTTGTCAAAGTTTGTTAACTCTGTCGATTTGAAACAAATTGCTAATCCATTGCTTCATAAGTTCGAAAAAAAAAATCTGCTCAACAACGTAAATAACGCAATGAATGTTGTTGAACCGTCAAAATGAAACAAATTTGTCGTAATCGTTTACGAAAATGTGTTGCGTAATTAGATAGCTGAGGCCCTAGTGTGAGTTTCTTTTAACCATTTCGACTTTACGCATCGACCGCGTTCGGCGCTCCGATTGGCCCTTCACTGGACTTCACTGCTGAAGGGCCAATCGGAGCGCCGAACGCGGTCGATGCGTAAAGTCGAAATGGTTAAAAGAAACTCACACTAGGGCTTCAGGTTCGAAATAGTACAATCAGCAGATTTGGCTTCGTAAAGGCTGCGCTGAAGGTAAAATTAACGTAATGGTTTCATTCCTTCCACTTTTAGACTCAATTTATACACTCGAATATTGCTGCGAAACGAAATGGAAGCGAATTTTTGGAACGAAATTGTGTAAAGCATAATGAACTTTACGTCATTTGTTTAACGTGC
The DNA here is from genome assembly GCA_949128155.2 of Xanthia icteritia. NCBI lineage: Eukaryota > Metazoa > Arthropoda > Insecta > Lepidoptera > Noctuidae > Xanthia > Xanthia icteritia. The sequence continues at coordinate 5,374,044 of OX421959.2, read as the reverse complement.
AAACGAGATTCGAGCTGCTAGCTGCGGGAATTCCCGAGAATGCGCGAGAATTCCCCGGAAGCCGGACCTGTTTTTCTGGTCATACCTAGTTTACAGGGCCACCACTGCTGGTAGATAGATAATATTATTTATTGAAAGGATAGGATGAACAACAGGAAACGACATTCACTGGAAAGATACAAACGGCGGTAAAACGGCAATTTCTTCTAGATTGGATGGAAAGAAATAAAAATCATGAGCAGTATTGCTCAGCTTACCCAGTTTCATGGGTTCTAGTGAAATGAAAGGCACGTGATAATGTCAAACTGTGTCTCTGGCAAGGGCCCGATCACATGTATTACAACCACCACATCGCAGCGTGGGCAAGCAGTGGTTACATGTGCATAACGTCGCTGCAGCTTCTTGCAGACGCGTTGTGGTAACTACAAAATCAAATCAAATGGTCGTCGGAACATTGTTTTTGCGATGTGGCCGGCCGCTAGCACGCGGTCTCGCTGGTGATGCGTTGTGGCTGCGACGTGTCCTTGATGTCATCGGTATCGTTCACTCTGTTGTTTTTGGCGGCCAAGCATCCGTGTGAATAAAATATTCATTTTCATACTAATTAGCGCACGTGTATCGTTGTGATGTGATTGTGGTACGTGTGATCGGCCCTTAGCAACCCAAGGCAGGTGTCTTTGACCACTAATCATCAGGTGGGCCGAAACCTTATCTTTTCCTTTAAAAATTTATTTGAACCAGCTCTCACTTGAAGCATCTACAAACAATCTAAAACGGATGTGTTTGTATAAAACTGTTTATAATAACAGAAAGTAAACGGTCAGTGTTTACATAACTTAAGTGCTCGTGCCGGGAATCAAACCCTGTACCCGACTAGTTTAGACGATTACTTCGTGGTAAACATTGTTCCTTGGGAGAGTGATTCTAACATTGTATGGTGTTTTTCTCCGTAAGTGTTTAGTTGCTAAATATAGGCTTAGTTATGTTATTAGGGTCGGTACATATCTGACGGAAAATGCGTCGCGTATTATCGGTCGCGTAACGCCAGAACAGACAAATATTACTAAAACATTCAACCTTACACACTCAACCGATGATGCGTTAGTGCGTCGACCATACTATCGAAATTACGCCCGACGCATTTTCCGTCAGATGTGTACCGACCCTTAACCTTACGAGTTCAATGGCTAAATATCACCATGCGGAAATATCGATCTGTTATCCAAAGTTATAAATGTCATATATTATTATATGATAGACAGTCAAAACTGTGAACTCGTCGAAAAAAATTGCGTCCAGCTGTAAGCTGCTAAATGCATACACTAGATAAGCACAATGACGTGGCGCGAGTGTAATACATAGCACCTGAAAAGTTGGCCTGTTTGCTTTAATTCTTTTGCAGCGCGATGAAAGGCCTTCCTACACAGGTACACACAGGTAATTCGAAGCTACCTACCTAGTGCTCAAGTAATATATTCAGCCGGCACCCATCAAGTTTATAACGGCATGTCAAAATAAATAAACTTGTCTCAGACACCGCACTACGGGTAGGGTTGATAATGAACTGAAATGCGAGGTTTTAGAAAATAGGAATTTAATACGCACAAGGACAATTTGACATACCATATTTATTTTGTTGTCCAAAAAGTGCGCGTTAATTACCTGAACAAACCTAATCAGCCTTTTATCTGACGTTCTGCAGTTTCTGCCTACCCTAAGAAAAAAGGCATGACTTTATGACTTACTACTTTTTGCCTGCAGCTTCGCCCGCGATATTTTCCGACATCCACATGTCGGAAAATATCTCTGGGCATACAATTCGCCGCTCGTCAAAGCTATTTTTATAAACCTTGTCATCCTATGGCACTGAAACGTCATCATCATCATCATTTCAGCCGAAAGACGTCCACTGCTGGACATAGGCCTCTCACAAGCACCGCCACTTCGACCGATTCTGTGCCTCCCGCATCCAGCGGATTCCTGCGGCCTTTGCAATGTCTTCAGTCCATCTTGTGGGACAACGCTACGTCTTCCTGTACGCGTACGCCACCCAAGAAACTTTCGGCCCCATCGGCCATCTGTTCTGCGAGCAATGTGCCCTGCCCATTGCTACTTAAGTTTGGCAATTCTTCGGACTATGTCGGCTACCTTGGTTCTCCTGCGGTTCTCTTCATTTCTGATTCGATCACGTAGGGAAACTCCAAGTATTACTTTTCTCACTATAGCGAGGGTTATTCCATTAACCCCAGCTATAGCGAGGGTTATACAACTTACCCCAACTATAGCAAGGGTTATACAACTAACACCCACTATAGCCAGTGTTATTCAACTAGCCCCCATTATAGCGAGGGTTATATAACTAACCCCCACTATAGCCAGGGTTATTCAACTAACACCCACTATAGCCAGGGTTATTCAACTAACACCCACTATAGCCAGGGTTATTCAACTAACACCCACTATAGCGAGGGTTATTCAACTAACACCCACTATAGCCAGGGTTATTCAACTAACACCCACTATAGCGAGGGTTATTCAACTAACTCCAAATATAGCGGGGGTTATACAACTAACACCCACTATAGCCAGGGTTATTCAACTAACCCCGACTATAGCGAGGGTTATACAACTAACTCCCACTATAGCCAGGGTTATTCAACTAACCCCGACTATAGCGAGGGTTATACAACTAACTCCCACTATAGCCAGGGTTATTCAACTAACCCCGACTATAGCGAGGGTTATACAACTAACTCCCACTATAGCCAGGGTTATTCAACTAACCCCAGCTATAGCGAGGGTTATACAACTAACTCCCACTATAGCCAGGGTTATTCAACTAACCCCAGCTATAGCGAGGGTTATACAACTAACTCCCACTATAGCCAGGGTTATTCAACTAACCCCGACTATAGCGAGGGTTATTCAACTAACACCCACTATGGTTAGGGTTATTCAACTAACCCCCATTATAGCGAGGGTTATTCAACTAACCTTACTTGCCCTTTGTTTAGTTTTTAGGAGCAGCCCTGCCACAAAAGAGATCGGTACAGTACATAAATTATTTCATTACGCGTACATGTGCTCTGCGTACAATATTGATGCCTTACTAAATATCTTTGAAGGTGTATGGATGTCCTGGGTTACGTACTTTGGCTGTTTTATTATCTGCGTAGGATCCTTAGGTAGATTTAGTAACTATTTACCTAACTTACTACGATCGTACGAGCGTTAACTTGTGGTATAACACCTAAGGGCAGTATCTACTTCTTGCAAGCTTATTTATTTCCTTATATTTATACTAGCTGTGAAGCCGTTACGGGTCGTCAGAAGCCCGAAAATCTGACAGCCAGTCTCACCACGGGGTATCATTACCCAGCAACTGCCTTGTGGAGGTCATAAATAGGCAGTCGCTCCTGGACTGAAAGTCGACCCCAACATAGTTGGGAAAAGGATGATATATCTGGCTGTGGCTGTGACCCGCAACTTTGCCCACGCCAGAATCCATTGCATCCAATGTCCTTGAGGGTTCTATTATGCTGAAGGCGTATCTACCCTTATTTTATAAAGAGAAAATATTTGTATTTTTGTTAGTAATGAATAAACTCAAAAACTAATGGACCGATTAAAAAAAATATTTCATCCATAGAATGCTATATTATCACTGAGTAACATAGGCTATAATTTATAAAGATATCACGCGGGCGAAGCCGCTGGGGGAGGCTTTTATCTTTGCGCGGTCTACGTTAACTCTGTCCGTAGTTTAGCGACTATTGCTGTTTTATCCCATCAGTTATTCAACAATCGACTGAATACATAATTGGCGTTTCAAATGACAGTTCTAGGATCCGTTCCTAAAAAAATAAAGCGGAATTACGCAACCGGATATCAGCAACAGCCACAACTTACATGTAAGTCAACCTTCTGAGTAATAATCTGTGAATTTCCTTGAGTTTATCTTAATTAGTATCTGCCATTTTGCTGAAAGCGTCAAATGAGCCGCGTCTATCATTAGCGTGGTCTCCCTCAACTCCGTCTAATGTTTTGGGACTGTTCTCTGTATTATAGACCCTTAGTTGTCCAGCACGGAGATTTAAACTAAAAACAATAGTTTTATACTTGCTAAGGCAGAAGAGCCTCCATGAATGACTAGGTATACTCTCGAGGTCTGCCGCGCTATTAAACTAAAAACAATAGTTTTATACTTTTTAAGGCAGAACAGCCTCCATGAATGACTATACTCTCGAGGTCTGCCGCGCTATTAAAGTGGCTAATTTTACTCAGCGCGCGACTGTTAGGTTGCCTGCCTCCGCTCCAGAGTTTAGATTCTATTGGTTAATATTGGCACAGCTCCGCTCCTGTTCTCGCTTCTCCAGTGGACATGCAGCCTTAGTCACCGCCTGAGGTATGTATGTGAGCAGTGAGACGGAAGAGGGCGCTATTGACAAAATTGCCAGACTGTGTTAGCTTGGCCTTGTCTACCTGCCCCCGTCTCACATTCCTCAGGCGGTGACTAGCAGTAGCGCGCGGACATGTAGCTAGCTTAAAGTTCTACCACAGAAAAAAAACAAAAAAACACATTTATGTAGCACAGACTAAAATCCCTGGTAAGTAGGGGGGAGCACCAACAGCATCCTGTCTTTGGTAGCAAGCAGACTAGATTGTGCGTTTGTGAGTCACTGCTGCAAGGTATCGGCTGAGCCTGTCACCTTGCAGCAGTGATGTCACAAATTGTTTCTGTTATTTGCTAACATATTTTGTAAGTTTATTTGTTACTAACACTATGAGTCTTGTTGCTTGATTAAACAAATAAATAATAATACTAAAAGTCAAACAGCACAGCACAGCATGATATTCTCGCACGCAATACCACGCACTGATTTTTTGGCACCCCTGCAGTGCCTAAGTCAGAACGTTAGCCATCCCTACCCTCGTAATATGCCTACACATAAACCTACACGCAGGCCTATCCGAAGTTCGCACATACATCTCTGTCGCAAAAAAACTTGTTCTACACAACTTCTAACGGTCCTGAAGTTCGCGATAATAAGGTAGTTTTGTTGCTTCGAATTCTTAAAGGGTTGGTGGGAAATATAGCCGAGCTTGGTGGAGGGTGCGTGGCTAACTGGGTACCCATAAAGTGCGTCAATATGAAACTATGTCATTCAGCAAAGTGCGTGTAGAGTTTCAGGCACATGAGACATTTCAGAATCCTTCTCTAAAGTCTGTTACAAATCGGAAAACTGGGACCCTTCGTATATGGGTGAATTAAAATTGGTAACCGCCTTTTTTTTATGTTAAATTTTCATATAACTTCTCCCGCTCTGGGTGGAGCGGGAGGGCGTGTCAGACTCTTACTGACTAAAACCCACCCGTGTTCCTTCCGTTGCCTTTACGTTGCCAGGGGCCACGGTATCCCTTTCGGACTTTCCCGCAACCCCGGCAGACAATAACCACCCTCATTGATACGACATAAGGCGCTGTCAATGTCAAATTGTTACCAGTATGTGTGGTGGATTTTACGTCCGGCACACTGGGCAGTTGAAAAATCCACCCCACTACCACCTTGCGGTGTGTCAAAATTTTACACCACGTTCTATTCTTCTCTATGTCATTATGGTAATTCCCCATCCATAACAAGAAATAAAATTTTAGCTTCCAGGCCACCTATTTACCGTCAGGAAGGCCTATTACGCTTTAAATAAAATCTAGGCTTCTAGGCCATGAAAAGGTATCAGTAAAATTAAAAGTAGCGCCCCCAGTAATCAGTGCATGCTAATAAATATTACCGCGCGAACGCAATGACCTGGCGGTAATGGAATTAACCTCAACCGCTCGGGAAGCCCTAAGTTTACTGAAATTTTAAAACGGGGGACATAGTCCGACATACGGCAGTTAAATGGCGCGGACACGCGACGATTTTGGTTGTGGTTCTACGAAATCACTTGTCAGTTTACAACTAATATGTACGGTGAAGGGTTTTTGGCGGTAAGACAAAAAAACACTAAGCTTACAAACATACAAGTTAAAGTAATTTTCTGAAAAGAATTCAACTTGCTATAAGTAACGTATTTACATCGGTAGCAGAGATGAGAAGGCAGGGTAGAGGAACGAGCAGAAATGTATTCCACGCTCAATTTTTCAAACGAGAGGTCTGAAAAACTTTGCGTGTTCAGACATTTCAGTGCTTCCTTGTATTCAGTCATATCATATCATAGAGTAGCGAATTAACTTCGAGTCCAAGTTGAGCGGCTCTGAGAGTTCTAAGTTTGCTCTTTGAGGTGAAAACATAAGTTTTAAAGTACGTCGCGGGCACGCTACTGTTATTTAGATTTGTGTGTCATGCAATAAGAGAGTGAGAAAGGATTCAGTTAGATATTTTTGGGGTTTAGAGTTCTAAGTGATGTGCCAATCGGAACCCTATTACTGAGCCTCCGCTGTCCGTCCGTCTGTCTGTCTGTCAGTGGGCTGTATCTCATGAACCATAATAGGTAGACAGTTGAAATTTACACAGATTCTGTATTTCTATTGCCGCTATAACAAAACAAAAACATATATATGCAAGAAACGAGTTTCTTTCGGCGTTTTTTTTGCTAAATATTGTAAGGTGGTACGGAACCCTTCGCGTGCGAGTCCGACTTGCACTTGGCCAGTTTTTTTATTAATATGTAATTACGGCAATTTTTTTTTTTCCTTTTTAACTGTAATCTGTAAGGCAGAGGACAGTTGTACCCATAGTGCACCCATATTTCGCCCAGATAACGTAGCGACAATATGGATTATTATAAGTTTACTTACGGAATCATCGACATATTTATATTGTTAGAAACTAGGGAAGATCTTTGCCATGCTGTTACCCAAAAAAATACAAGATTTTTGTGACTGCCACAGCCCAGTTATGGTCGTATTTTTATTTATTTGCTCTCATGCACATCACACATTTTACAATATATTAATGTCGGTTTTTGTACATGTTTGGCATGTCAGGGCACTGCAAAGCACAATGTTGGTTTACTATTGAGTTTATGAACATTAATCAACATATTTACATAATCAATAGAATACATTTAAAAAATACAAAAAAATACCTTCGCCGACAAAATAATTCTAATTAATAGCAGTAACGGAAACTACCAAAAAATACTGTAAGTATTTAAAAACATTAACCTCTTAAAAAAAAAAGATGCGTAAGAAACGCGGTCACTCCCAAAACATCGTCCCTTATATCCCAAAGTTATCCCAAGACTAAATCCTGGTATCAAATTAGACATGCAAATAACGTTTTGATGATCATAGTAAGCGATATACCATTGAGTTGTGCTAAGTGATTTTGGACTTAAGACCTCCCCTGCCTCCCTCCCCGAGGTCCTGAGGGACCTGTGATTAGAGGTAGTTTGGAGGAAGTAAGTGCCTTGGAAGATGAGGCTTAAGTTTGAAGTGTTTTGAGTTTTAGAATACTTATTATTTTTGTAAAATTTTGGGGTTTATTGAAATGGCGCTTAGAAGGGGCGCATCCTGGGCTGTTGAAATCTCCGAAGGGTATTAAACAGTGGTGTTCCTTAGTATACTACACCCACATTTCGCCAGTTATGTTTAAGTCCCATGTAATAGGGGACAAGCCTATTGCCATCAACCGGGCACAAATCCAAACTCCGGACTAAAAAGACGTCTTTAAAAAGTCGTAACTACTTTCAAAGTATGTTATTGTTATCAATTGTTTTATTATTTTTTTTATATTTAGATTGCAATTTTTGTTATTATTATTGCTACACATAAATTAACTAACATTTACGAAAAACAAAATTTTTTAAATTCTTTTTTGTCTTTTTTACTATGTAAACTATAATTGGTGCAGGTTGTGTTAGCCTGTAAGTAATTGTTGCACTTATAAACGTACTGTTATGGAATTTATTTTAAATGTATTGTTGGCTAACCTAAATAAATAAACAAAGAACAACACTCGCAGATTGATCAATCTTTCAGTCCATAATGGATCTCAGGTACACACTTGTTCTACAGAAATCGCGTCGCGCCTGTCTGCGGGAGCTTTCAACATTACTACTATTCGTACAGTTCTACGTCTTATTTCTATATAGTCCTACCAATCGGCCGCACGCATATAACCGTGGCAGGAAGGATTAGTAATCGGACATGAAATTGGCCCTAACTCTTGCGTCAGCTAAGAATATTAAGTAGCCTATGGTAATTGATTCCGTAGTGGTTTTAGGTTTACTAGTAAATCATAGTTATTTATGCTACCGGTCAAGCACTGCAATTTCACATTCACGCGCGGTTTACGGCACTTTAAACATTTTTCAGAATTTTTCGGTGTTACTTGTCATTTTTGTATTATTTTTTATCTAATTGACGAGAATATCCGTAAGACCATAGGTTAAAACAGCCCACAGACGATATTAGCCATTATTTAGCAGTAAAATAGTGATAGATCCCACCATAGCCAATTGGTCGCAGTCGACTCACTCGGTTTTAAATCACAATTTTTACTGCTAAATAATGGCTATTCTCGTCTGTGGGCTGTTTTAACCTATGGTTTTACGGATATTCTCGTCAAATAGACCAAACATAATCAAAAAATGACGAAGAAGTCTGGTCTTAAAATCACCTACAGTTATATTCACCTAGAACTAGTTACCTCTCTTTCTATCGCGTAACTCTTAGATATTCTGACTACGTTACTTACACTCACTGAATTGGCCCAGCAAGACGGGCCCGCCGCGTACTTGTAGCTTCATACCTTAACTGCGGAGTGTCCCATCTGTATTAATCTGTGATTCAACTACAATGTTAACGGGGACAGAGCATTCTTTCGTTAGTCTATCCATCTGATATCAAAAGCATATCAAGAATAGAATGCTATTGTTCTGCAACCCAATTACGTAACACAATTTCTTTCACAATCTGATACAATACAATAAAGTTGAAGACTTCATTTGAACGCGCTTACATATGAAACTACCAGTCGGATTTAAAAAATTCTTTTTGCATTTGATAGCCCAATTCTTGAGGAAGGCTACAGGCTATTTAACATCACGCTACGACCCCTATGAGTCGAGCAAAAAGATAAAAAAGTCAGAAAGAACGATAAGCGAAAACGAAATAATAGCGCGGGCGGGCGATGAGTTACGACGCGGTGGGTCGAGGGAACAAGAAATTGTACGCGGACATAGTCGCAGGCAGAAGCTAGTATGGGCACGCCACTATTGCGGCGATAAGTCCCCTCTTTGAGGAGTGGCTAGAGAGGTGCCACGGCGTCGTCACCTTCCGCCTGACGCAGGTCCTCATCGGACATGGTTGTTTCGGGAGGTTCCTGTTTCGTATCAGGCGGGAGGAAACGCCCGAGTGTCATCACTGCGTGGATCGCCCGGAGGACACGGTGGAGCATATGGTGGAGGTCTGCCCGGCTTGGGCAGAGCATCTCCGTGTCCTCGTGGAGGCCATCGATGGCGGGGATCTCGCGTACGGCCCTGGTCCAGGCCATGGTACGGAGCAAGAGGGCATGGGAGGCCGTCACCTCCTGCGAAGCAGTTATGCTCGCGAAGGAGGAGGCGGAACGCGTGAGGGAGAGGCAAATTTCGGGCCTTCACGCCTCTAGCCGCCGCAGGAGACGCCCTGGGCGTCGGGAATCAAGAGCCGATTCCCGGCCACCGTAGGCGCGGGCTTGCGGACGGTGAGCAATGGGTAGCTCGCCGTCCGATAAGGACCAGGCCCGGGTCGACGGCGCGTTGTGTTCCACGCGCGCCTCAAAGAGATGTCAGCAACTGAAGGGGTCTGATAGGACCGAATCCTGCCGGGGTTGCGGGAAAGTCCGACTACCGTGGCCTCTGGCAACGTACAGGCAACTGAAGGAACACGGGTGGGTTTTAGTCAGTAAGAGTCTGACACGCCCTCCTGTTCCGCCCAGAGCGGGAGAAGTTATTTGATAATTTCCCACCCAAAAAAAAAGGCATAAGCTAGTAGCAATGAACTCGCATGTAACACCCAAGAGAGTCAATATGACTATTTTTAGCCTCAACAAACACAAATAGGTACAGCTTCCATTAAGCTCAAATTAAAACACACAATACCGTTAATCTAACAGATGAGTAATACGGATGTGTTTGAGTACATTTTAGCAACTCTTTTACAAACCTTCACATAATACAAAGCATGGAGACATCAAAAGAAACTCAGAAGGATAACTCCTCAGTATCTTTTTCTATAGTTTTGAGAGAGAAGTTAGGTGTTATAGCTGTTACCCTGAGTTGTGGAAATCGAACAGCCAGTCACTCTATGTGCAATACCTTACAAAAAACATAATTCAATGCTTGTTTTTATCTTTTCAGTTAAGTGTTTTGCAGTCGGCGTTGTACACTTTTTTTGTGATGGATAAAAAATGTTAAACTCGCGTCGGGACACGTGACCTGATCGAAAATTCGTAAGACGGAGGGAGAGTAGAACGCAACGTTAATATTCAAGTTTTCACTTCTGCCGGTACTCCCGGAGTGCAAACCGTTGTTTTTTTTTTTTAATTGTTTTTTAAACAACACTGAAATTCGAACGTCGTCGTCTCGTTGTGAATCTGCGAAACAAATGAGTTCGCTTTCGAATTGTGTGCGTTCCCTTTAGTGAGGTTCCAATTCCAAGTGAACTTTACACAATAAAACTCAAACTCAAAGCATTTATTTCAATTAAAACATTTACAGGCACTTTTGGATTGTCAAGGGGTCAGTGAGTCAGAAATATGAAGCTAGTTCCCAGTCCAAAGCGTAGAGTTCTATGGAGAAGAACGGGCAAGAAACTCCACGGACACTCTTTTAAATCATAATATTGTTACAAAAATATTGGTTACATCATTCATGTTGAAATTATACATGTGAGAACAATGTAGAAAGACGTGCACGTAAAAAGCGTTCGTAATAAAAAGATAAAAACCATTCAAAAATTAAAATAAGCTGTGGCAGATAAGAGATGACCAGTCCCTACTGACGGCGCCTGTTCACGAACATGACGCATGGCATCAGCACCGTTTAGCTCAACCATTTTGAAGGGAACTTAACGATCCAACACACACGCCACCACCAGCGAGACATTTGAGTGAGCACTACTAACACTGGTAGGAGAGAATCCTTCTATACAGAAGAATGTAAGCTCTTTCCCACAATATAATCCTAACTATAATTTATATTATAATGTTATAAATGCGAACGTGAGTTTCTTTGTTCGTTTGTTACGCTTTCACGCTAAAACGGCTGAAGGGATTTGGGTGAAATTTGGCTCACGGGTAGACCATGACCTTGGTTAGGACATAGGGTACTCTTTATCCCGGTATTTCCACGGGATCGAGACTTATGCGGGTGAAACCGGGGGGCGCAGCTAGTATAATGTGTGAACCTTCTCTTTTTGTCTCCGCTGTGGTCTCCACAAGTACATTAGTAGTGCGTACAAATAATACTGAATGCGAGTGTTAATGAGAGTTATCCGTTGCCCTTATAAACTGTTATTAGTGCTTTTAATTCACCGTTAGGGCTCGGTTTGTTATACGCGTGAGTGATGTTTGCTTGTAACATTCAGACATGTGACGCGTTTGTTACATTAGGAAAAGTTTTTAGTAATTATTCAGATCTTTTATTAACAACTAGCTGCCCGCCCCGGCTTCGCACGAGTAGCACTAAGTACTTATCTACGACGCACCTACCTACCCTACCTTACCCTACCCTAACCTACCTACCTACCTAACCCTACCCTACCTACCTACCTACCTACCTACCTACCTACCTACCTACCAACATACTTACCTACCTACACCTACCCTACAAACCTTGTCCTGAGAATAACGAACACAACAAAAAAGGAATTATCCAATTTGGTGCAGCCGTTCTCAAGTTATGGCGTGACCTGCTCATATGGCCTGACCAAGATTATGTCTAGACTTTAAAAGAGACTGTGACCTCTGAGTTTGTTTCGGCCTTTCTTCTCAGAGTAGTCAGATAGGAAACGCCGAACTCTCATAGCAATTTTTTTTTTTAAATATTCTTTTAATATGACGAGTCTATGTTGTCTGGTTTTACAAACAACATAGTGAGTGATGTGACATGTTGTACGAAGGAGGATCCACCTACAATGCCAACATACTTGGAGGCCTCTACCAGTCAGACAGGGTATTCTCTTCCTGCTGGAACTCATATGGGCACTTTAGACTCTTCGCTTGTAGTTGTGGATGTTGCTCCGTATAACTCTTTAAACTAGGCAGTAAGACAACAGAAGTTACCCCTTCAATTAACCAATTATTATTAGAGAATAATAAAAAGGTATCTTCTGGCAATATAACTCATAATATTAAATCAAAGGGAGTGCAACATACTTTAAAATTATTTAATCAAAACATCCAAGGTTGCTCTTCCAAATTACTCGAAATAGAATTGTTTTTGGAAAATACCAAGTTTGATATAATTTGTTTAACAGAACATTGGTTAAAAGATCATCAAGTGATGTCAATTAATTATGAAAATTATTGTGTAGTCAGCCATTTCAGCCGAAAACGTATGATACATGGCGGGTCATTAATATTAATTAAAAATTCTATTAAATCGAAAGAAAGAAAAGACATCATCGAACTGTCTGTTGAACACAACATTGAATTGTCCTGTGTTGAGCTCGATAAGCATGTTGTAGTATGCGTATATAGACCTCCAAGTTACCAGAATCTATCTGTGTTTGATTCTGTAATGGAAGATGTATTAAAGAAACTTAGTACTAGTAGTAAGTCAATAATCATATGTGGTGACTTTAATATTAACTTGTTAGAAAATAACTCGAATACTGTCAGATTATTAAGTCTTTTTAGGTCATTTGATTTGTCAAATGTTTTTATGGAACCAACCCGAGTGACAGCTTCTTCTGCCACCTGTATAGATAATATTTTTTGTAATTGTGATTACTTACACAAACAAATTGTAAACAAGTTGCCATCAGATCACAGTGGACAAACAATAACATTTTGCTCCTACATACCTTTACAAAAAATTCAAATAAGGTTTAGGGCAATTACATGTAAAAGTTTAGAGAAATTAAATAATTCTTTGGCCAGTAGATTATGTGTTCAGAGTTTTAATAATATATGTGACCCAAATGAGTTCTACGCCGAGTTCTTTTCACTATTAAACACGCAATTTAATGACACTTTTCCACTAAAGACTAAAAATATTTACACAAAGTTCTTATTTAGTGATTGGGCGACTGCAGGTATTCGTAAAAGCAGGGAAAAACTATTTGAACTTTATGGCCTAAAGCAACATACGAATAATACAAGCTTTCATAAGTATGTTGCAAAATATTCAAAAACTTTTAAAAGTGTGTGCAAAATAGCCAAAGCTCTTTATATTAGCAATAAAATAAAATCAGCTGATGATAAAATAAAAATTACCTGGCAAATAATAAATAATGAAACAGGTAGGAAAAAACAGCGAAATACTGAATTTAATTTAGAGACTGCACATGGCACTATCAACTCAGATGTAGAAATAGCTCAGGAATTTGAAAACTTTTTTGCTAATATTCCCCTTAAAACTACTGAAGCTTTAAATTCCTCACCAGCGCTTTCTGCTGCCTTACTTAGACAGAATGTGAAGGCATGCTCTTTGGAGTTCAGGTTTCAGCATACAAACCCCCAGGCTGTTATAAAAGCTTTTAAAGATCTTAAAATTAAATCAACAGAAGATCTCTGGGGAATGTCTGTAAAAGTCGGTAGATCTATTATCGAAACCATTGCGCCCTATTTAGCTTTCATATTTAACACCAGTGTAGACCAAGGAGTCTTTCCGGATCTCATGAAACACAGTAAAGTAGTTCCATTGTTCAAATCCGGTGATAGTAAAGAACCCAATAATTATAGGCCTGTATCAATTCTACCAGTTCTCAGTAAGGTGTTTGAAAGGTTGATGCTCAATCAAATGTTACGTCACTTTAATAAAAATTCGATCTTTCATGAACATCAGTACGGTTTCACCAAAGGACGTTGTACCACTGACGCCGGTGTCACCCTAATAAAGAACATTTTTAATGCCTGGGAAGAAGCACAAGATGCCATTGGTATCTTTTGCGACCTCTCGAAGGCGTTCGATTGCGTAGACCATGAGACACTTCTGCTGAAACTGGAGCACTATGGGATTAGAAATACAGCTCTTGATTTACTAAGATCATACCTGAAAGATAGAAAGGTTAAAGTTCAAGTAAACGGCGTAAACTCATTGGGGTCTGAAATGGCAATGGGCGTTCCTCAAGGTTCAATATTGGGTCCATTCCTCTTTTTAGTTTACATTAATGATTTACCCCAATTACTTCAAAATCAACCGAAGATGGTGTTATTTGCAGATGACACATCATTGATCTTTAAAATCAATCGACGGTCACAAAATCTTGACGACGTGAATAGCTCTATTCTTCAGGTCCAACATTGGTTTACGGTAAATAATTTGGTACTAAATAAAAAAAAAACCAAATGCATTCGATTTAAATTACCTAATGTTAGAAGTAGCGAATGTGACATTTTATTGAACGGAGAAAAACTGGAATTTATTAATCAAACTGTTTTCCTGGGAATCACATTAGACGAGAAATTACAATGGGGACCTCACATAACATCTCTTGCGGGGCGGTTAAGCTCAGCCGCTTATGCTGTTAGAAAGATAAGACAGTTAACAGACGTAGAAACCGCGCGATTGGTCTATTTTAGTTACTTCCACAGTATTATGTCGTATGGCATTTTACTGTGGGGTCGGGCTGCTGACATTGAATCCATCTTTATTTTGCAAAAGAGAGCTGTCAGAGCCATTTATAATCTACGTCACCGCGAATCTCTCAGGGAACTATTTAAAAGGATTAATATTATGACGGTACCTTGCCAGTTCATTTATGAAAATATTATGTATGTTAGAAAAAATCGACATCTTTTTAATAAAATAAGTGATAGACATAATTTTAATACTAGAAATAAAGATAAAATAGATCAACCATTTTTCAGATTATCTAAAGTACATACATCTTTTATGGGGTACTGTGTTAAATGTTACAACAAAATACCTTGTGATATTTTGCAATTAAATGAAAGAAAATTTAAAGCTCATATTAAAAGTACACTTTGTAAACAAGCATATTACAAATTAGAGGATTATATCCAAGACAAGAATGCTTGGAAACATGCTGGTCCTGCTCCATAGGATAATTTAGAATCAAGACAAAATCAAACTGGTTGCAAATTTAAGTGTATATTTTATTATTATTTTTTATTATATGACATTCATTTTACTTTCTATGACCAATTCCTCGCACACTGACTTATTAATTGTGGAATCTTAGGAGGATCGTCTACTTTTACAATGTTTGTAAATATGTGAGCACCATGTATCTATCACATAATTAGTTTTTCTGTTGTTGCTTCATTTTTAATTCTTAATTCTTTTTACCTATTGTGGTATAATAATTTTATTCTAGGTGCATCGTCCTCACATATAATTATATAACTAATGTACTTATACAAAATATTGTAAAACATTTTAAAAGAGTAACGGTGGAGTTTCTTGCCCATTCTTCTCCATACGAAAACTACCTTTTGGAAGGGGCAACTAGAATCAATTAATTTTTTTTGTAAATTTTTGACGTTCAAAAGTGCCTTATACGGGCCTACTTGAAATAAATGATTTGACTCTTGACTCTGACTCTGACGTGTAAAAAGGGTTGCAATTCCTATTTACAGAATAAACAATTTCATTTCATTTCGCCAAGGGAAATAGGGTTTCATTTTTATTTATTAAAATAATTACCATGGTTCAAAGCTTTCTGCAAAAGCAAAGATGTTAGTCGTTACTCGTGAGATTAATCTAAACGCGTTGAACGAATACAGGGTCAAACTAAAGTGGCTAGCGAAACTATGCAGATGTGGTGGGTATCATTATCTTAACAGATTTTTTTTTTTAACTTTTCTTCTTATCGTTTTCGCCACATTGTATTTCAAATTATCCATGGCAGGCTTTAAACTAAGTACCTGTATTAACCATGAATCGAACCCGCGACCTGTAAGCAACGCAGAAGCGATGCCCTCTCAGCAGCAGTGCCATGTTTCCACTGACTATTCAAGCAATATTCGCTCATAAACCGACTAAACAAGCATTCAACAAACTAATTTTCAAATTCCTTATAGTCATAAGGAATTTGAAAATTAGTTTGTTGAACGGCACATACGTTGCACGGTACATACACCAATGAAAGGCATGTACACCTGAGGACTTATCAAGCTGTACAGTTCCAGTATAAGCTGACCTCTCATTGTACGGAAAACCTATACAGCATATATCAAAAAGGTGTGATCATATTCCAGGGTGACCATCAGACTGAACAAACTCCATAGAACCAACCTCGTTATCGCCAAAAAATTATTAAGTGTCCCATATAAAACTCCAGTACTCGACCCAAATATACGGCTAAAAGAAAAAGAAAAGAAAGAAAATACGTTTATTTGCGGTAAACATGACGCAAAAAAATTAAACCAAAATAAAAAAAATAAACAAGTTTATGGAAAATATGCGTCACATGCACGCAAAACGGCCATCGCTCAGCATAATGCTGCGACCTTATGAAAGACAGCGCCCCAGCGCTGGTTTTCAACGACCTGCTAATAATTGCGGCTGATAATTTCTTCGCGATTATGATGTTGGTCCCATGGATGTTCAGTTTGATTGTCGGCCACACCCTTAAATATGACCTTACTTTTCTGACACATGCTGCATACAATAGTATTCGTCGAGTCGTTGAGCTCCTTAAGTTCTGAGTTGAGCTGCACTATTACTGACAAATGCGTGCACTGGTTGGACAGGTCCATTCAAATCTGTGTGGTTCTTTCCTCAAAAGACCATCTCAGATATTAATCTGTATGGTCCTCATTATGGCCTGACCAAGATTATGTCTGGAGTTGGTTGCGCCACTTCTACCCAGCTAAAGCACAACTAGGAAGTGATGAAGGGCGGGGGCGTTTTGAGGGACTGTCTTATGTAATTTTTAAACTCAAAAAGTCCTGATTCACAGTCTGGGTTTGTCTTTTTTTTTTAAAGTGTTTGTTCTCTGTTTTTTTGGTATTTCTGCTCAGAGTAGACCAAACACACCAAACCCTAATTTATTTTTGATTTGTAAATGTGTTTTTTTAACCAATTTACAGAAATAAATATAATTTAATGCGAGGTCAGCTTACACTGGACATGTATAGCTTAATTTGTCGCCGTCTGTATATCCAAGATGAATTTTACGAGTAAAAAGACGTTAAGAGAGTTATAATAAAAAGTCTTTGTATTCGCGAACGATGCATAAAAGCGAGTATAAGAAAATATTAAAGTTTGGGCGATCGCATAAAGGAATTACCGCCTTTATGGTCAGTCATAGCTGCTCAACCAAGTATGGGATGGTAGGGGGATAAAAATAAACAATAGCGTTTATTTCTATGCTTTATGGGGGGAATAAAATACGGTGTAGTAGATATGTCATGTTCTTGGGGACAGCGGCCATTATAAGGTGCGCGCAATTTTTGAAGTGAAAGCTTCTTTAGACTCGCTTTGCGCTTTTTCTGACCAGTGAACGAAACTGAACCATGACGCGCTCGGGTCGGTGACGTTGAGTCGCGTAAACTCGGATCCAGTCGTGTCACTTCACTTCTCGTGTGGTCATAAACATCCACCCACTTTTTTTCTCTTCTCCAAATACTAGTATAGTATAGTATATAGTTACATTATTGTTATGCATTTTTGTCCACTTGTGGTGATACCTAAATACATAAATACACAGGACACTCAGCTCTGCTGCTACTACCTTCCTGCATAATCAGCCTATAAGGTTCCCACTGCTTTGATATGGATATCCTCTCTGTGAGAGGAAGTGTGCCATAATCCACCACGAGAGCACAGTGCGAGTTGTTGAATGTCACAATGTCTTCGAATTTTTGCTTCTAGGACATCGGGTTTCCTTACGATGTTTTCCTTCACCGTTTTTCACCTTCAATATTTTTATCACGGCTTGATAGATCGACACTCTTGGTGGCGAAATAGAGAACAATTATACAAGCAGCACTGCTTGTACATTCACAAGATGTTTATCGGACTATATTCTCAGTTATTTTGTGCCATAAAGTTTGTAACTTAAACCATCTACCTCTTTCAAATGACTTAATGACATACAATTTTCGACTTCTCTCAACCAGTTTTACAACATTCATGAGCAGACATGATTCATCTCGCTTCACTACTGTATCTTCACTGTTGTGACTGTTACGTTGACTCATCGGTCACAATATAACTAACTTTGTCCTAGTTTCCAAGGTATTGGTTAAAACAGATAATCTGTGATTATAAATTATTACTTCTTCTGTAAAGTTCACTTGGCACCTCACTCAAGTGAGTGCACACAATTCGAAATCGAACTCATTTGTTTTTAAAGTAAATCATCGCGGACTCACAACGTCAATAATTCTAAAGATCAATTCGAAATTCGAACGGTGTCTGTTCGAATTTCGAAGTGATGTTTAGAGGACAATAACGCAAAGATTATACAATCAGCAAGGTTGGTAACTGGTTTCTTTTGAAGTATTCCAGAATTGATTGAAGATATTTTTCTTCGCTTAAAGACAGTCCACAGCAGGAAGGGCTCCACGTTGTGGCAGATTGGTTACCCATCTCAACAGGAGGTGCTCGTGGCTATGTAATAACAGCCGGACGGGTCGATCCATCAGGTTAAGCTACGCTTGCCAGGGGTGACCATCTTTACATACCGAGACTGCTTCGTGCCTCGGAAAGCACGTTAAGCCGTTGGTCCCGGCTGTTTCGTGGATCTTTGACAGTCGTTTCGGGTCGTCAGAAGCCCGAAAGTTTGACATCCAGTCTTACCGAGGGGTATCGTGTTATCCAGTAACTGGGTTGTGGAGGTCAGATAGGCAGTCGCTCCATGTAAAATACTGGTATTCAGCTGCATCCGGTTAGACTGGAAGCCGACCCCAATATACTTGGGAAAAGGCTCGGCAGATTGATTGGTTACCCATCTTAACGTGATCTATGAGGTAGCATAATCCTATAGTTCTAGACCCAGAAAGTATGTTACACATTCAAATTACTTTTAACGAAAGTTACTATGAATACATCATTACCAATTACTTCTTGCAATTCAAATTGAACCCTTACAAAAACCGACAAAACGAATTAAATATAATGTTTATTGTAAATATAATTGCGTATGATATATTGCTGGCAGCCCCATTCCAATCTTATAATGGTACACAATGCAAGGATAGGGTTACAAGACTAAAAAATTAGGGGACCATGTGACAACATTGAAAGTTGAAACCGCTACTTATTATTTATTTATGGTCACGCTTTTTTTTTTCAATTACGGAGTGTGTTGTGCAAGTGGTATACGAATGAGTCCATTAGGATTTTCTCAGTAACAGCCTGGAGTTTGGAAGTTCGCGGTGTGATACCCTCGTGCCTTGGAAATCAAGCTCGTGTTAGGCGAGACGGAAGACGTGAGTTTCGCGGATTAAAAATGTAGTAAGTGCCAAATGCTTTTTATTCTGTTATCTTTTAGAATAGACAATATTTAAAAAAATCGCTCGGGTCAGCTCTAGGTTTTATATGAGTGTTATTATTTATCTAATTTATGGTTCACTAATGTGCACCAAAATAAAATGAAGCCAAAAAAGTTGAAAATTAGAGGTAACTTTGTGATGGTTTTCCATCGAGAAAATTTTATCCTACTATGTTTTTCGTCAAGGCCGACCTTTACATTTATAATGAAGTTTCCTGACATATACTTTTTTTCCAATTTGAACATAATTTACTACTGTGAAAATCTAATCAAAGATTGAAGATTTTGCTTTAGGTCCGATCTTAAGCCGTTGGTCCTGCGCCGGATCTCTCTCCGGTCGTGTCGGATTGCCGTCCCATCGGACTATGAGAGTGAGGGAAGAGAGAGTGCACCTGTGTCTGTGCATACACTTCTGCACTATAATCTCCCTCGCGCCAATGGCTAGTCTCCGCTGAGATTGGCCGCCATGGCCGAAATTCGGTCTCAAGGACTATTATTCGATTGAGTTTCCACTTACACTTACATTTAAGTATCACCAGTCACCACTCACTGAAACGTTATTTAGGAAAGTAAGTTTATGTGTTTATGGGTTTTTTGAGATTGTAAAGTCAAATACCCGCTGCCATCATTTTCATGACATGACAGCCGTCACTGCGGCCGTTATGTGACAGCTACCGCTCGAAAACCGTAACTTAACAAATCCATTCTTTTGTACTTTAGGTAGATATTACGGGTTACTGAAAACCTCGCTTTTATTAAGAGTCGTTTTAAAACATCAGGGCTAAACAGGAACGTCAAAGACTGACTGAATTGACGTAAGCTGTCATACGACCTGTCAATATAAAACCGTATGTCATCTCATCAATGCATAATACTTTTGTGACATGACTTAGAGCCAAAGGTGCTTTTACAAGTAAGCTAATAATGAAAAAAGTCGACTCCCCTAATTGCCAAGTGTGTAATAAAGTCGAAGATGTCCAACATTTGCTGGTGGAATGTGAAAAGAACTGGAGAGAGAGGGAGATAGTGACGCGGGAGTTAAAAGTTAATATGTTTGATGTTGGGGCTTTCATTCGAATATTATCTACACCTAATTCGGGAGAAGCGAAACTGATTTATGAAATGGTTGCTACATCACTATGTCCCTCGCTTACGCAATAATATATTCGTATTAGTAATATTATAATTACTTGTAATAATTCATTAGAGTAGGGTATGATGAGGCTGACTTACCTTTGTAAGGTAAAAAGGCCTCTAAATAAATAAAGATTTAAAAAAGTAAGCTAATGGACTAAAATATATAATTAATAAACTAAGTAATCTACATATACATACAACTACATAGATTTGAAGTGTCTGTTTGTAATGTCAAAATAACAGCTTTTTAACAAATGCAAAGTATTTTTAGGTTCTTATAACAAAAAAAAAACTATTTTTTTTTTTTTTGTCAATCTTTCCGTTTGTCCCGGCTAATCTCCGAAACGATTGGATTGATTTTGACGGGACTTTCACTGGCAGATAGCAGATTTTATATTTTAACTTTTATTATTTATTTTTTTAACTGATATTTAACTTTTTTTTAGAAAAAAGAAAAATAATTAGGGAGGCCTCAGGCAGCAGCTAGTAATTAAGAAACTGAGTAGATAATAAACTGAGTAGGTTAAATATGAATGAAGCATTCATTTTATAAATGAAGTGTGCTCAAACTAAAATGAAGCAGACTGCAATTTATATTACAGAGTATTCAATTAGCAAAACGAATTAGTGATGCAAAAAATATTATCTCGAAGTGATCCCAGCCCTAAGCTAGTGACGTGACAAATTTAATTACAAATCGATTAGCCTATCTAGTGATGGGAAATCAATATTTTTTTATTGCTTTTACACGATGGAAAGTGATAAATTCGATTGGAATTTGAATAAGTGCTGTGCCCAAATTGATTGCGTTGATATACGTGCCCGGTAGAATTGCTGAGGGTGTGTGACAAACATAATACATTCATACGTCATAGTCGATAGCCTAACCTAACGTTTCGGATTACACAATTCCGTTTATAAGTGTTGGGATTGATGTCGATAAAAAAGCATTTTGTATAATTGATTGGTTTGTGTTGTGATGAATAATTAATGTTATAAATTATTGTGGTCTGTTCTGTGAAATCTAAAGCAGTTTAAGTGATGAATAAATTTTACAGACTTAAAAAAATATATGGAAATATAGTATTCCAGAATCTATAGACGCCAAAGCTTTCAAATAACATTGTTTTTTTTTTTCGACACGTTTTATTTGTGGTTAGTTCATGCTATGATATTAGAATTTAGAAATTTTACTAACTTATTTGACATGAAGGCTCTTCCAAAGTGACTGGCATGAAATAAAATATTCCTTTAAATAAATATTTGTAAAAAAAAAATGCATTCCATTCGGAATGGTGACCTCGTATGCAGTCGTATAGACTAGATACGACGTAAGTAACAAAAAACAACATCAAACCTGTAATCCCGGAAGCCATCTACATTTCGCCAGTTATGTTTAAGTCCATTGTAATAGGGGGCGAGTCTATTGCCATCAACCGGGCACATACAAATCCAGACTCCGGGTTGCTACTAAGAAATCCTTGACGGCAAAACCCAATAACACTTTGCCCGACCTGGGAATCGATCAGACCTCATGCTTGCGACCACGAGACCAACGAGGCAGTCGACGTAAGTAATTTAATTCAATTTAACTTCATACAGCAAAACAAATAATCTTAAATAAATAATACCAAACGACTTTCATAGAAACCTCACCCAAGTCAAATATACGTTTGTAAAGTAATTAAGTGAGAAACTTTTTTATTGTTTCAACCGAAGTGTGTCAAAATACTGAAAATTTCTCGTCAAAGTTAGCGAATTATTATTTTGTTTAACTCGAAGCAAATATGGAAGTTTAAATATAGGAATGTTTGTCTTTACATATATTTGAAGTTATGATTGTTTTTTTAGGGGGGGTATTTTTTTTGGTCTTTAATTTGTAGAAAGTAATACAAAGAAACGGTTGTAAGTTTCAGAAGTAAGGAGTTGTGTTTTTGTTTGTTAATAATGATATTGACAAAAAAAGAAGTAATATCAATGGGTTTATTCAATATTTTTTTTTTTTGGAAAAAAAAATATTATACTTACTTAATTTGTAGGTAAATACTGTCATACTGTCAGTATGTCACAACTCCACCATATTTTTTTCGTTACATTTAAAACCATGAAATTAAAAAAGTTCCACCGCTTAAATAATTTATTCAACCCTTAAAAACCTGATTACAATATGACGTCAAATATCAATCAGTCACCGCACTATCGCGCCATCTCAATTTATCGATAAGAGCACAACACTACGCTGTCCATTATAATAGGCGTTTTGTTTACAATCCCAACTGAAGGGGAATCCAGACCCCAACTCAATAACACAATGACTTAAATCGCACCACAACACTCACACAAAATGTACTTTAACTCTATCAAAACAAAACTGATTTTCCTTTGAAGCAGCAAGGCATAAACTTGGAGTAATGTTAAATGCAAATGGGAATAAGTGACATTGTGTATCAATGTAAAAGGAACTGTATTACAAGACTGTTAAAGTTGCTCTTGGTATGTAGTTTGCGGTGTAGATAAATGGGTTATGTCGTGGCGCTGTCGGCAGAAGAAATCGATAACACAAAATTGCGTTTCCGTCACTTATTCCCTGTAGTAAGTTGTGTTTTTTAGTATGCTACGTGTTTTGTAGCGACATATTGCTCTAATGTGGAAAGAAGGTTTAACTTATGATCATTCATAAGCTGTAATATTCTCTCCACAAAATTACTTGAAATGTCAAAAGACTTTATAGGATCTTAAACGTATTAAGACTTTAATTCGAGGATAAAAACGTTTCAAAGCAAGAAATTAAAAAGATAATCAAAGCTGGTGTTTCACCTAAAATTCGTTTTTGTACCGAAGCTGAAATTCAGTTATGGTTTCAGTTGAGCATTCTTTCAGGAACCGGTTGTCAGTCACTCGTTTCAGATCACCCTAAAGTGTACCTACTATTCAGTAAAGTTCACTTGGAACCTCACTCAAGTGAGCGTGTGTGCGCTCACTTGAGTGAGGTTCCAAGTGAACACTTTAGAGTGATCTGAAACGAGTGACTGACAATTCGAAAGCGAACTCATTTGTTTTTAAAGTAAATCATCGCGGACTCCTCGACACTGTTCGAATTTTGAAGTGATGTTTTCAGAATAACACTCAGATTATGGGTCGGTTCTTATGACTCAAAGTGCAATGAAACACTGCGAGTCATAAAAACCGGCCCCGTAAAGAAAGCAACTGCCATTTCGAATGACCATGTATGAAGTTAAACAGCTGTTGCACATTTTGCAAGGTATGTCCACTGACCGTCTGCCGGTAGTCTGAACAATACACTCCGAAACAATGGGATCATTAACCGCGGCCGCCATGTTGTTTTTTTGGAAAATTAAAACAACTCTTTTATTCTGTGGGTCGACTCGTAGAGCAGTGAAAGGGGTAGAGGGCTTTTTTCATTGTTTTTTTTTGTGGCCCTGAGTATTCTAGAGCTTCGCATACAAGATAACTTCTAAGCATATTCTCGTGCAGAGAAAGCACGAGCATTAATCTGCATGTTTCCTACTTGACATGTTGGCGATTTTTGCCAATTATATAGGACATGACTGTCATGGTTTCTTCACGAAGTTTTCCTACACCGTAGGTGTCAGTGACGTCCAAGTTTAGTGTCTATTTTGTTAAGTACCCAGTAGGTACTTGTTGACAGGCCTACACTGTCCTCCCATACCTAGAAAACTTTATTTTTATAAGAGTAACCGTGGAGGTTCTCGCCGGCTCTTCTCCATAGGAAACGACCAATTGGAAACGTGCCCTTGTAGGTTTATGTGCAATAAAATATTTTGAATTTAGAAACCTTACTCGTTAAATAAGTCACATTGACAGTTCACCCTGCGTGATTGGGAATCAGCAGCCTAATTGCGTTACAAACTTTCAATCACAATCAGAGAGTTGAAGGATATTGCTAATCCATTGCTTCATAGGTTTGAAAAATGTATCTGCTCAACAACGTAAATAACGCAATGGACGTGGGTGAACTGTCAAAATCAAACCCATTGCGATCAATGGTCATTTTATGTGTGTTCTTGATATTGTTGTTTGCTTGTTACAATTTTTTTTATTTTTCCGCTCTGCAATCGGCATTTTGTTTGCAACACATTACGCAATAATTGTAAATTATCTTTGGCCTCTGGCCCTAAAATCAAGCAATAGACAAAATTTGACGAAGTTTTTGGCTAATGAGTTTTGTACGGAAATCCTTTAGAATGCAAGATAAGCGTAAACTGGAAATGTATATCTTGATGTGTAGCCGTGTGTACTAAATATTTTTTTTTTTTGTAATATGCGTTTAGTTTGTGCAGAATAAACAATTTTTCTTAATTTGTTTTTCTTTCTAATTACCCGATGCGCTGGTCCTTTAATATCTAAGAGGCATGCCAGAGCATGCTCGATTTCACCCCTAATTCAGAAGCTCTATTGCTATATCATAGACAAGGCTCTTTAGATTTTCAGCGTCACCTTATCAGGACTTTTAATTAGGTTGCGATCTTGACTTGAAATCACATAAACAATGTTATTGATTCAGGGCTAAAATAGGAATAGATAAGAGTTCAACGTGTATCGTCTATTGATAGTTAAGAGGCTATTTAGTACAAAGTATTATCGACTGATTGTTAACGCTAATTATTATTGAATGCCTCTTGTGTTAGTGCTCGCAATACGTAGCGTTATTAAGTTTTCCAAAAGGACATTCTTGTAGCAGTTAGGAGGAGACGAGCCTATCACAAAGGACTTATATAGTATAAAGATGCGTTAGTATGCCTATCTATCGGGAATACAGGAGTGATGCTTTTTATATTGATCAACATAACGCCACCATTTACAGTAACCATAAAATTTTGGAATAAGAGGTATCGTTCGTTATCCACGCGGTGTATAAACATGGTAGTTTCCAATTCCACCAGGTTTGGCGCTGCGTCTATAGGTGATACCAGTTACCACTTTCCATGTTGTAGAACTATAGACAATCCTTCTGTTTGCCAACCTATCACATAAAACCTCAAACAACAACGTTTTAATGAAAACGCAGCCTCTGTGCCACACTACTCTGTGCGGTAGTTAAATCGAGTTTGAAATTGGCGCGGCCGCCCTAACCCAACTTTGTATTGAAACAAGCTTTTTACGTTCTGTCCAAACATATATACCATCGAAGAAGTTCATATCTATACACCGTAAGGACTATTTCTGCTTGCAGCGCTCGGCCGCTATAGAACCGGGGCGGTAACAGAAGTGGTCATCGTGTTCAAGGGATTTTGTTTTCAGACTGCTTAGATATGAAGTTCCTCGATAGTACATATTAGTTTGTTCGTATATTTAGATACGAACAAACTAGTATGTATGTTTGGTTCGCGTTTTTGCGGGGCGTTGTCAAATTCTTTTTTGTTATGTCATTTTTGAACAATTCTTTTTGTCTTTGAATTACTTAGTACTATAGAACTTTGACAACCAACCTAAGAGGTAGGGGGGGGGGGGTAGGGTTAAGTCAGATAGATACCAACATAGTTGGAAAAGAGTAGGCAGATTGATTGAGAGAGCTTTGTGAAGGACCTCGTACTAGATAAGTACGATCGTGGAAAGCCATAACTTTGACGGCACGGTTGGCGCAGTGGTTAAGCGATTGACTGCTGCGCTGCGTGTCGCGGGTTCGACTCCCGCACGGAACAAATATTTGTATGACCTACAAGTAGTTGTTCCGGGTCTGGCTGTTTGTATATGTGAGTATAAATGTTTGTAAACGCACCCACGATACAGGAGAAATTCCTAGTGGGGCAACGAATTAAAAAAAAAACTAACCGCACCGTTAGGACTCGACAGGGTCCATATGATCTAATTATAAGTTTACCACCTAAGAATACCTACATGTGGAATGCGATAAAAGTATTGAGTACTTATTGACTATTCTTGCTTGCAGCGCTCGGCCGCTATGTTACCGGGCGGTAAGAGATTTGGTCATTGTGTGCACGGGATTTTGTTTTAAAAGTGGTTAGTAATGGGTTTCCGCGATGGTACCTACTACCACCCATCCTTATTTTTGCCGTCAAGCAGCGTTACTCTGTTCCGGATTGAAGAGTATATGTTCGGGTGATACGAGAAATTTCGGCTTTTCCTCTTGGGTGAAAAGGCGCCAGATTCTGCGACGCCTTTGTTATTTCAGATATCCTGAAACGGTGATAAAAGAGTAAACATCTACCGCACATCAGCACCGGCAGCACGCTTGCACTACGAAAATCGCCCTTACTGCCACGACATAAAGACGCTCTCCATGTCAAATTGTTACCACAAAGGTATACGAGTAAACTGAAAGATTTTTTATCAGTCGAACAAACTATTGTTGCAACAACTTTCAGGCTTCAACCCAAATACCGACATTTCCCCAACCACACAATGGAAGTTGGGCTAATCGACTTCCTTTGTAAACTAAACACAACTACATTTTTCTAAATTAATTT
Organism: Xanthia icteritia; assembly: GCA_949128155.2. Taxonomy (NCBI): domain Eukaryota; kingdom Metazoa; phylum Arthropoda; class Insecta; order Lepidoptera; family Noctuidae; genus Xanthia; species Xanthia icteritia. The sequence goes on along the minus strand of OX421959.2, from coordinate 5,346,823 downwards.
CCAACTTTCACGTTAATTACAATTTAATTGATCACGCGACGGTTCGCAGATTGTGGGGAATCAGTTATTATGCTGTAAACTATTAGATTTAGCTTGTAAGTTAGTTATTCATGGAGTTCAGGCTATTGTATTTAGCTTTTGAATTATGTTGGAGAAGATTTACCTATGATTATGCTGGTCATAAAGGCGTACTTTGTTTATTTAGTGATTATTAATATGAAACATGTTTTTTGGTTAAACTACTCTACAAACGAGGTGTCTCTCTAGTGTGACGTCATAAGTTATGCGTGCTAAGGTGGGGGTTGCGCGGTAGAGGGAGTGCGGCGCGTTGCACCGCGCTCGCAGTCTTGAGCAAGCTGTCTTAGCGATAGCACGCCTAACGCAGTAATATTGGAATCAGTGTTTTCTTGTACATAATTAACCTAAACCAAGACCACATCTAGTATTTCTTTTCTCGCGTTAACTTCAACTTTACGAAAATATCCGCTCATTATCTGTTGAAGACCAAAGAAACGTTGAATGGACAGTGTGAAAGATGATATGGCTAGAAAGGGGGTGACTACCGAGATGACGACTAATAGAGAAGTATGGAAGAAAAAGACATGTTAGACGACCCCAAATTAATTGGGATAAGGACAGGATAAAGATGATGATGATATCTGTTGCCTGCGACTTCAGCAGCGTGTTTTTGATGTCTAACATCTTTCCTCTCGCTTTCCTGCAATCTGTGGGAGTGATTTAGTGAAAAGGGACGGAAGTGTGTAACAGGAAGCCGGGGAAGCGCGCGCTATTTGACTTGAACAATGAGCGCGCGCGGTGCTAGAGTTAGAGCTAGAGAAGTTATTTGATAATTTCCCATCCTAAAAAAAAAGATGTTACACATCATAATTATGCGATTACTGTAAGCCTCGCTCGTTTTTTCATATAAAAAGACCTCGAAAAAGTAGCCCATGTCCTCCTCTGGATCCCAGTCTGCTATTTTGTCTTTCATTACGATCAGTTCAGTTGTTTAGCCGTGACAATTAACATACAGACAGACAGGAGTTTCGCAATTTTATTAGCGTGTAAAAGCCCCAGAAAATTCACTACTAGCAAACATGTTAATACTCTCTCACTTACCACCCACGTGTTAGCTAAACAAAGCAACACAACACATGCATGAAACCTATGAAACTGTGGAAACAATCAAAAGTTGTGTCCCCGCGGCCGAACTGACCAACTTCCTTCATAATTTAACAACACATGGATTGACCATGCGTTGCTATGGGCTTTGGAATCAGTATAATAATTTGTTTAAGTTTAAACCAGGGTTGGCACGAATCATTTAGATTTTTTCAATGATCAAATGTGGTTAATTTTACTTTCTTACACAGAAATCAATATAAAAAACAGATTTAGAAATTAGGTATATGTAAGAGTCTTTTACATCTGAAGAATCAATATCATTAAGAATATTATAATGCCTTTTCAATTCCCAGTCGGTTTCTTAATTTACTATCGTAATTACCCGACTACGGCGAAGCAAAAAGGAGGGTTATGATTTTGACCGGTATGTATGTATGTTCATCTGTTACCTCATAACTTCTAAAGTACTGATCATAATTTAACAAATGAGGTATCGTTGGAAGCGTCTTGATTGTCTGCTGGTTATAGGCTATGTGGCGTCACATTAAATATGGCGCGTATGAATCAAGAAAATATTTCAGATAGAAATCAAGACATAGGTACAAAAATGGTCATGGTTTCATACTTTTTAGAGCGTGATTTTTCAGTAGTCCGGTTTTAGTTTTTGAACTTACTTTTTATTGCATGCGAAGTTTACAAAACACTGCGCGGGGATTCCCCTTTTCTCTGACACCCAAGGGCGCGTTCCGTTTTACGCAGACGTATAGTTACACTGTATGATAAAAACAAAAAATCGTGATTAATTAGGATCATGATTATTTCCAACTCTGGTTTAAACTCACGTATCTGTTATGTGAGCTTTTATTTTAGCTTTACTTGTATTTTTAATTCTGCAATTTTAATTAGGACAATTTCTATTTCGTATTTCAAGTTGAAACTTAATATAAGTAAGTACTCGGCCCGTTTCGATGGAGATACAATCTTCTAGGGAACGCCTGTTGCTGCAGCCAGGATCTGCTTCATGACCTAAAGTGACGTTTCGTACCTAATGTGATACGAATAAAACATAATCGAAAAGTGAAAAGGCCAAGCTAACTCACACTTATTACTTGTTAAAATTTTAGGAAAATCGTCTACTTTTACAATGTTTGTAAATATGTGTGCACCATGTATGATCTATCACATAATTAATTAAACTGTCATTGCTAAATATTTCATTATTTACCTATTGTGGTACTTATAGTAATTTTATTCTAGGTGCATCGTCTTCACATATAATGATATAATTAATGTATACAAAATATTGTAAAACATTTTAAATGAATAACTATGGAGTTTCTTGCCTTTTCTTCTCCATACGAAAACTACCTTTTGGAAGGGGCGACTAGAATCAATTCTATTTTCTTGTTAATTTTTGACGTTCAATTATGCGCCTATTTGAAATAAACGATTTGACTTTGACCAAGAAAATCATCAATATTTTTGCTTCATGTTTTCATTTTCTTTAGTGGTGCAAAAATTTATTACCTTTGTGTTATAAATAACGTAACAATAATTGACATCTCACTTAAGTTTTTAATAACCTGCAGTCTTTTATATTTTGTTTTTATATAAGTAAACAAACAAAAATTTTTAAACAAAAAAAATTTTTTTTAAACTTAAACATAAACTACGCCCCTTACCTACTCATGTGGGTAATTATTAAAAAAGATTAACAGCCAAACCTCGAACATTGTACCTACCCTCAATAATTAAACTAATGATTCGTTTCTTCTTCCGCAGGTAAGCAGCTTTGAACAAGGACTTCAGTTGTTACCAGAGGTACTACCTACCCACTCACTCGAAAGTAATCGGCTTATGTAAACTGGGAATGAGAGTTTTTTATATTAAAATATTTGCGAAGGAGATGTCGCAGTTGCTAGCGGTGAAATTATATATTTAATTAATCTTCTTATTAACATAACATTAGGCCCGTGTTCCCCAAAGAGGTAGGCAGAGGTATATGTCACTGAATAATTATTAACTTTGTTAGTTTATCTATCGTCTGAAAAGATCGCTTTAAGCGATAAGACCGCCCATTGTGTCACCCTATGTAAAATTTCTAAATTTATGTCTGTAATTTTTATGGTGTACAATAAAGAATATTCTAACTGTAGAAAAACTATGAACTGCAACAAATTATTTACAATTTAACGCATTATTTTTCGATAGTTTATCTATCTATCCATGGGAAACCGACAAATTATGAACTGGTATCGAACTTGCTTGCGACGTAACGTATCTTGCGCTAATACTGAATAGCCTGCCTAGTTGCGAGAAACTTGGAAATAGCGCTCGCCGGTCGCTGCCACGGCACTCAAACCGAATCCTAAAGATCTACAACTTATAAGCAGTGATCGGAGTAGGTAGAGCTATTTTGGTTCAATTTTGTTAATATGGACATTCCCCGGGATTCTAACTGAAACTCCGGGATTTGAAAACTATATTAATTGTTTTTTATTAATAACGATAAAAGAAAGCTTGTCTTATGTATTGGCAGTGAGCGCACGACGTTGTCAAACGTCAAACTAACATCAGCGACGCGTTGCTAATTTCCAATACGCACACGCGCGATGTTGCCGCACAGGTGTAACGCGCGATGTTGCCGCTCAAGTGTAACGCGCGACATAACTAGTTTATAACGACTTTTACGAGTTCTAGTTTATACAAAATTGAAACAAAAACATTTTTATTTTTATTTCATTAATCCTTATACTTACCCGTCGGAGGGAAGGAGGGATATGTGTTCGTTCATAATTCCTTAAGGCGTGAATAGCTTTTTACAAAGTAATTTCTAACTTACCTATTTAATAATATATATTTCAAATCCCGGGATTCCGGGAGTCCATATTAAGACAACGTATCGCAAGTACAAAAATAGCTCTACCTACTCCGATCACTGCTTATAAGTTACCACTGAGCCACGTAATTGAAAAACCAAATTTAACACACGGGAATCTCAGCTCGACCTTTTTTTTTCATGTTCATACTTCTCCAAAGTTCATCTTAGGCCCCTATGTGCCTCTGAATTGTTAATAAGTAGTACTGAAAATCACGTAACAGTCGTTTTTCATAAAGAAATGTACAAAAGAAATAGATTTAGTCTGGCCAGCATGAACTCACTGTCTCCGCCAAATAAAATTACCTTAGAAATGATTTGGTTCAGCGGCTGTCAACGTTTTGGGCTTTGCTAATTATTGAATTTTTGAGTACAATTAGTGTGGGCTTTATTAAAACTTTTAGGTATAATGAGGTATTTTTCAGACCAAAAATTCGAGGACATGTTATGTCCACTAACCCGAACTGGGCCTGCGTGGTGGATTATGGCCCACTCACTCGCGCTGAGAGGTCGGAGTGTCCGTGGCACGGTGAATCGTTATGGGCTGTCCGTACGAATTTCACTCGTCCGTACACGTACGACCATGGTCGTACGAATTGAGTACGTTTTTCTTACACTGGATACGTTTTTTTTTCGTCAATACGGTAGTGTTCCGGTGATATCGCATTGAACGCACGAAAAATCCCAACAAGTTCGGTTCGTTTTCGGACGGCGGAACTATACGTACGTATTACGTATGACTAAGTCGCACCCAGTCTGCACGCTCCCTTTGTACTTGGAAGGTCGGGATCGTTCGTGCGTGAAATTCGTACGAAAACGCCTCCAAAGAGCGTGCGGCCTTAAACTGACGAAATGTGGGTATGGGTACTATACCGTGTAATTGAAATAACAAAAAACCTAATAGGTTATCGTACTCATCATTATGAACAACTTATATAATAAAGGACCAAACCATAAATAGCGAAAAAAAATCTGCTGCTGCATACAATACACTACTAATACATGATTAAATTCGATAAAAATGTAGAGAACAATAGATTATCTTTTGCTTGTATATTCCTGTCGGTACCTCATCGAGGAATACAAGATTGAGGTTATGTTTATCTAGAGATGTCAGCAGAACTGGCGGGGTCCGCTTGGACCGATGCCTGCCGGGGTCGCGGAAAAGTCCGAAAGGGATACCGTGGCCCCTGGCAAGTAGAGGCAACTGAAGGAACACGGGTGGGTTTTAGTCAGTAAGTCTGACACACATTTACACCCAAAAAAAAAGGTTGTGTTTATCTGTAGTTAACCATTAGGTAATTAATTAAACGTGTTTTACTTCACGGTCAACACGTCAAAGTTTGAGAATCATAGGCACTCGGGTGGTAGGGCGCGGGGCACGTGGATGAAATTAGGGAATAAGAGAGTAGGGGGAAGGAGGGGGTGTAAATTATGAATTTGTGAATAATTCACACGAACCATCAAAATACTAATGTTAAAATGTCGCAGGAAAAGCAGAGAGCACACGGGTCGTCTTTTTTATCTATTTGTATTTATTTTCATTATTTTTCATAAATTATGTATACTTACTTATTTTTATTGTATCTACATACTGAAAGCCTATTCGATTGGATTTGTATTCATGAGATTTTTTTAAACATACAGAATTTTTCTTTAATCGATTTTCAACTTTATCAATAAAGTATAAGGTTCAAAGTTGATTGGAAAAATTTGACATTTTCGGGTAGGTTGACCTGCTGGCGTCTGTACCATCGCGGACACTGGTGGTTGACCACTCGGTCCCGGTGGTCCGCGATGGTACATGCAACTTATTTGCTGCCTTTGCTATAAATAACACTAAAATTTATAAAAACAAAATCTTTTAGCTTATGTACTCACAAAAATATATTATCATTATGACGTAAGCACACAAAACTTATTCCGAAGCCAAGGGTAAAATATATCGTAAAGACGTGTAATGAAATAACTACATTGTAGCCCAAAAAAAGGTATACAACAATCAATCATACATTTGTGGCGAACACTGGACCTTTTATTGTGGCCGAGTACCGAGTGTACAACAATAGTTTAAAAGTGGCTTTATGTGTAATGTCAAAAGGGCAATACAAGAAATCGGGCAAGTCACTTTATTCATGACGTGATACGGTGATATTCGGAAATATTTTTTTGTGGGAGAAAATCCATTGTTCAGCTTGGTCAAGTTAGTGTCCTTATTCTCCAAACATCATTTCGAAATTCGAACGCTGTCTCGTTGTGAATCCGCGATGATTTACTTTAAAAACAAATGAGTTCGCTTTCGAATTGTGTGCGCTCACTTGAGTGAGGTTTCGAGTGAGCTTTACTGACTACCAATACTGACTGCCCTCTAACCTCTGGTTTCTGAAAGCGTTGTCTACGGTTGTTATTGTCATTTTAGTCCAATCTTTATCGTGGATCCACACAGCCGGCGGCTTGACCACAAGCAAAGCCTCCAAAAAAGCCGATAGTCTCAGTTGTTTTGTGAATTTCGGTGAAGTGAGAATACGCAGATACTGGATACAAAAATGAACGATAACTGTTCCCCAAAGCCGCGCGGTGCTAATCATCGCCGGCAAAATGGCCGCCGGCTTTGTTGCGATTGCCGCACGCAAAGCCGGCGGCCAGGCCGCCGCGCCGGTCGACCGTCGCCGGGCTGTGTGGATCCACAATTACAGAATACTTTGAATTTGACAGATGATTTTACTGTCAATTTTTTTTAAATAGTGGCCAGGTTTAAATGTTACTGCCCTACGTTCTTCAGCTACACTATTGTGATGCTGAATGTCATATGAAAAAATATAGCTGTACTGTTTAAGTGATATGCATTAAACTTAATTTGTGTTTAATGTTATTTGTAAGTACAGATGCCAGCAGGTCAACCTAACCGAAACTGTCAAATTTTCCCAATCAACTTTGAACCTTATGCTTTAGTGATAAAGTTGAAAATCTATTAAAGAAATTTGACAGATTGTAGTAGGTTGATGTGCTGGCGTCTGTACTTAGAGGGGACTCACCTTTACATAAAATTCTACTGTAATTTATAGGTATTGTGTTCTCTCTCGAAGACTCTCATAGAGAAAAACATACAAAAAACACAACATCACGCCTGTAATCCCCAAAGTATTAGGCAGAAGTGTAACTATAGTACACCCATATTTCCCCAGTTATGTCTAAGTCCTATGTATTAGGGGGCGAGCCTATTGCCAAAATCTGGACTCCTCGCTGCTACTGAGAAATTCCTGGTGAAAAAAACCCAATAAAACTGCCTGACCTGAAAGTCGAGCACTTGTGACCATCAGACCAACGAAGCAGTCAAAGAGAAAAGTCTTGTGTTTTTGAACATACCTATATATTTTTAACCGACTGCGCGACAGTAAAGACGGTTATGTTTTTTTAGCTTCTCTCTTACACACGCAATAAATATAGGACAAGTAATAATATAAATTGTTAATCGCGTAGTGGTCGATGTGTCATTAATCACTGGCGCGGGGGTGGGCAGAGAACTGGGGTCCAATAATTTGATGCGGCGACATATTGTCGTTGGACACGGCTACGGTTTTCGGGTTCCGTAAGGAGTTGAGGAAAACAGTGGAGTTTTTGTTGGTCGCGATTAATTTAGAGAATGACATATTTAAAAAAAAAAAACCTTATACCTACAAGTCAGGGGCTTTTTTTTACGAAAATACGTAAGTTTGTGTTCGTATAATATATGTGAACGAATTAATGAAACGATACAGAAGAAATCTTAGCGTGGGCCAAAATAACCCCATGGTTGATTATTAAAACCGAAAAATAATAGCAAGACGGCTATGTACAGACGCCAGCACATCAATCTACTACAATCTGTCAAATTTCTTTAGTAGATTTTCAACTTTATTACTAACGTATAAGGTTCAAAGTTGATCGGGAAAATTTGACAGTTTCGGGTAGGTTGACCTGCTGGCGTTTGTACAAATATTAACAAAACACTAAAGTAGATGTTTCAGATTCTTACCTATTCCAATAATTAAAAAAAAAAAAAAATTGTAAGAATAGGCGGCAGACGGCATCATCTGGCCATTTTTACAATGAAATATAAGATAGTAATATAAAGAACCCACTCAAAATAAAACCAAACTGGCATCCCAGCATCCTGATCTATAAACATAGAGGCATCCCTATTTACGTTGATGCGTGAGACATGCCATTACATCCCGGTATCCCCAAGGACACACTGAGCTACGGAACCCTCCCACAAGAAAAATTACTACCTTTTTAAATAGTCGGGAAACACGACACGTTCTTTATGACTATGAGGGAGACCTAAAAATTTAAGTGTTTTTTTATTTATTTTATTTGTGTATTACTTGTTGTCTGCGACTTGTATACAAACCTACATGCACCGCCATTTTGCCTCCCGAGTCATTACTGTGAAGGCAGGTTAGCACTGTTCGCCAGTGTAGACTACTCTGTAAAGTTCACTGGGAACCTCACTCAAGTGAGCGCACGCAATTCGAAATTTGTTTTTAAAGTAAATCATCGCGAGACACCGTTCGAATTTCAATGTTCATTTCAGAAAATTATTTTTCCCTGGAATCGCAGAAAAATACGCAACAATAAAAACACATATATCATCCTAGTACTTATCAAGTTCTTTAGTTACAGCACTTACAATAGAAAGTACATCGCACGGTAATCGAACCGGGGACCCTTGCCGTCAAAAATTACATACAAGCCAAACAGCTCAATCAATTATCCGGCTAACTATTGTGACGGCGCGTTTTTGACCCCTTTCTACTAGGTATTAGAAAACGTTGTTATTTTAGTTGGTGGACGCACTTAGTTGTAGAAACGCCGCGTTTTGAAAGCGGTTTTTCGGTAGCTAAAGGAAAATTGTACTGTTTTGCTGGCAAAGAATATGCTAAGAATATTTTTTGCATAAGCGCTTGGCTGGCAAAAGACTTGGTTATATCCCTTTTCGTCTTTGAGTTTGGTTATACGCGACAAATGTCATAGGGATGATGTGTTCAGCACTTTCCTGTCGTGGGTGCGTTTACTAATAAACCTACTAATCTCTCAAACAAATCGGAACACAATAGCTTGGACTTTACAAATATTTTTTCTGAGCGGGAACTGCGTAATCGACACAGCGCAGCACAGCACCCAGGCATCACTTAGCCACAACTTTAAGCTGTCACAGCATAAAGTTACAGCTACGTACCGTTAAACGGCGAGAACATACTATATTCAAAAAAAAATGCTAGGTTTTTGATTGGCTGAAACACCGCGAGCTTTGTGCATCTCCCGCGCTAAGGTCGCCCGCGAAATTCACATTTTCTTACGTTTTTTTGCAATTTTTTGGTGTGATGTAGGTCAATGTCAGGTTGTATCAATCTTGTGTCAATTTGTAGGTCACCTGATACTAACCTGCATATTGCAACAAGCGTAAGAAAAATTAACACGAACTGTGACGTTTGCTAAGCCCAGTGCGTTCCTGAGCTAGTTAGCGACACATGGCAACATTGTGACCGCTCGTCCCCACAGTTTATTCCTCGCTACTCGCAAGTCATCTAATTGATTGACTATTTCTATGTTTGGCGGTTACAATGTTTAGATTTTGATGTTATCGTTGAAATATTCGATAAATTGAGCGCATATCTTCAGCATCATGGTCGTGAATGAAGGTTTCGCCCGTGTCCGATATTTTGTGTTTCATGAACTGTTTCCAAATAAATTTTATCATTTCTTTGGTAATGATAAATAATCTAATTTAACAAGTAGGCCGAGAAGACCTATCACTCTATAATATAAATAAATAAAATAAAATAGCCTTTTAATTCTTGCTTTTTAAATTACAAAAATTATATAAAAATTGCACGCAATCATAATTCATAATATTATAACATTCCTAATTCACAAATATTACATTTTATAAACAATCTCCACCTATAATAACATTTAATCAATCAATAATATTATGTTACTTTTCTATTCTTAATTTATTGTTTTTTTTTATTACATTTTATTATTATTTTTTTTTTAACGCTTTTAGTTTTTGTAGCAAGAACCCCTCTTAGTAGAAGGGACTGCTAGTCCTCTCCTCCAGATATGACCAGCAGTCTTTCTTTAACTTTTTTATGTTTTTCATTATCACGCTATACCATGTTTTATTTAGGACAAATTAACGTCAGTTAACACGCATTTATTTAGGTGTGATAGCTTATTTCATCTGATTGCTAATTAATCGAGCTTGTTAAAAATTTGAGTAAAGATTTATATAGCAAAGCTGCTAAGTATACATTTGTTTTTAAATAGGGTCACTTTTTCCTAGTATTCTACTTGGTGGTAAGCAATGGTGGATGGTGCACGCTTGCCTAGAAGTAATCTAATTACTAGTGACTTAGATCATCATCGTCATTTCAGCCGAAAGAAATCCACTGCTGGACAAAAGCCTTTTCATTTCCATTCACTTCATGAAACTCTTGAATTTCGTAAAAAGAAAAGCATAAAACAGGAAAACTCTTCAAATAGAAATTAAAATATGACTTAACGCCACCCAGCACATTTATTGTTCTCCAAATACGTAGTCAAGTAATAAACAGTTATAAATTTATAATTATATCATGCAGCGGCACATCAAAGCCTAGGCGTGTCGCGGTGAAACTCGTAAATCAGAGCTTCCGTTAAACGTCCGCCCCGCGAGTTGTGTCGATATAAATCTTTGCGCTGTTTACTCGTGACTCGTGAATCCTTTGCTTCATCGCGAAGAGATATGTGTGGAGGAGTTGTGGTTTGTGAAACAATTGGTTGTCTTATATTAAAATATTGCAAAAAACCATCACTGTAGAAACTAAAACATAATAATATTTTGTAACAATATTTTGATTTAAAAGAGTGTCCGTGGAGTTTCTTGCCCGTTCTTCTGCATAAGAACCTACGCTTTGGAATGGGCTTCATATTTCAGCTTCATATTTCTTACTGACTGACCCCTTGACAATTCAAAAGTGCCTGTAAATGGTTTAATTGAAATAAATGCTTTGAATCAAAAACTTATTCAAACTAGGTTGAGAATCAGCACTTTTTGAACGTCAAAATTACATAAGACAGGCCCCAAAACGGGGCGCCCCTCACCACTTCCTAGTGTTTTAGCTGGTAAGAAATGGCGCAACATACTCCCCAGCAACACAGCTGTCTAAACAGTTAGAAAATCTTTAGTCTGTACAATAGTATGCTAAGTAAGAAACATTACGAAACACAAAACTTTAAATTCAATTCACGCTAATATACCAACAAAAACATTGAAAACTATGCTTAATATATTTTTAATTAATTACAGGGCAGCTATTTCATGTCCTATGACAATACATAATTATGGAGAATATACGTTAAGTGTGTATTGTTCTTTTTTATAATTTTGTTTAAATTAATTACATTTTCATTTTAAACTATCACGCACCCCATATAATTCATTTTCCGTTTTGAAAGAATATCATGCATTATTAATGGCGCCCTGGCCAGTAATTTATTAGAAGACTGCAAACGAGTAAATTCCTTTTTTACTTCCCCAGCAATCAAACTTAAAGGAGCGTGAACATGAAACACTTAAAATATATAATTTATTCACACATCAAAAAGCTATCTTATGTCGTAGTGCAACTCATAAATCTGACTTTATACTAAACGTCCGGTTCCGTCGCTAAAATGGCGGGGTTCGCTGTTTTTGACGTTTTAACGTTAGTGACGTGACAGGGGTAAGTTATGGCTATTGTCTGTATTGGCCGGGTGTTTTAATTACTAGTAGTTCTACCACGCTTTATGGGTTAGATGCGGCGAATTCAATTTAGGGATGTTCCTAGGTTAATTGAAAGTCACAAGCTTGTCTGCGAAATTGCTGACGACATAACTATAGCAATATTTTTTCTCTGTTCATACTATCATAATAATTTCGTGCTGAAAGAACAACCTGTTATAAAAAGAGAACAATAGAAAGCACAAATTATTATTATATATATTGATATTGTCGTATCAATCCACCTCCCCTATACCGTGTATGTTGACGATGCTCAACTCGTCCGTGGAGATCAACCTTGGATTGGGTTTGTTGTTTGTTGATGAATGATAGAATGTTCGCGGTTCTGTGAGAAGACAGTGTGATACTTAGCATTAACTAAATTTAGTATTAATGACTAATTGGCTGTACTAAATATACGATAATAAATAAATAAGTTAACACTAGATTTTTCTACAATTTAATACGCTCGAATCCTGTTCTCTTGTAATAAATCCAAACTTCCAAAGGATAATAAATTCAATTCACTAATTAAAAATAATTCGCTTTGAAGTCCCAATAAATGATATATCCTGAATGACTTTGAACTTTTGAGTGAACGAAACGAATCCATTCGGTCTGGTCGCACCAGATGTTAGTAACGTCGAGTCACTGTGTTTATTAGTGTTTTTTTTTTGTTTGACCGCGAATAAAATCTTTTTGAGCCATGGCGGCCGTGATTTTGCATTTATAGGTAGTTGTTGTTTTTGTGGAAGGTCTCGTGGCGAAATAATAATAACCGCATGGTTTCGATCAAACCGTCTACTAGCTTTTACGCGCGGCTTCTTTCACTTGGATGTTGAAAAATATCCCACGGGAACGTACTATGGGGATTAAACCCTATGGTTTAATTAATCCAGGTTATAAACTATCTGTTTTCCAAATTTGATCCAAATTCGTTCAGCCGTTTTTGCGCCAATCTGGAACATACGTCCATGCAAACGGACAAAAATTCTTCGTTGCTATTTTATTATTCAATCAAAGGCTGTATAATTGACTAATTACATTTCCTGAAATCCATCGCTAATTAAATTATAGATAGATTTTTACTAAGCCAGATTCCAAATTGGTTATGTATTTAATGGTAAAATATCCAATTTTTACCAAGAACAGGCTTTCAAAGTATTCATAAAACTTAAGTATTCAGTTGGTACTCTGGTCATAAAAAATATATATATTTTCGTACGTAATTTAAATATGAACAAAATGCTAACCTTGTAATATTTATGGTGTAAATATTCTATTCTATTTTATTATATCTAGAGTATTCTAGTTTTCTTAAAATTTATAAACAATTTGTCTAAAATATTTTCGCAACTACTTACCTACGCGACGATCCTTACCAAAAGGGCACGGGTATTTGCCCTCTAAATACGATATGGTCCCAACGTGACGCATAAATAAAATTCTCAAATGATAATAATATATCAAACCGTTATAAAATGCACTTCGCGTTACATCATGTTACGGTGAAACTCGTAAACGGGGCGAACGCGAACACGTCCAATAGTAAATTATAATATATGCCTGAAGCCTTTTTTATGGGACACCATTTGCAGATTGGCATGAGGATATTGCCTGGTTGATACTGAACTGAGTACTTGTATGTACCTTCTGGTGATAAATGTCTAGTATGCTCTGTGAAATTCAACAGGATAGCTAATCAATTAATGTTATCAAAGGAGTCCCCTAAACGCTGTTCATAAATCCAAAGCCAGAAAATGTTGTCAGTTTAAGCCAAATGGAGGATCACTATTCTTCTGACGCCTATTTGCCAGGGACTAAGCAAATTAAGCCGAAAATTAGTGATTTTATTTTCGGAAGCCTGTCAAATGGTTGTCAATAGCTATCTAGGTATTCTAAAAGTGTTAGACTAGTTATCCAGGCTTCAGAGTGTTAGACTAGCGTCCCTTAAGTAAGTTGCCAAAGATAGATATACATATTGTTAAGATTAAGTACCTAATTCTAGTTATTGTGTCACAATATGTAAAATTTCTAAATTGATGTCTGTAATTTTTATGGTGTACAGACGCCAGCAGGTCAACCTACCCGAAACTGTCAAATTTGAATCTTATGCTCTAGTGATAAAGTTGAAAATCTATTAAAGAAATTTGACAGATTGTAGTAGGTTGATGTGCTGGCAATCAAGTCTGTACAATAAAGAGTATTCTATCTATCTATAAAATGGCGAAAAAGCGGGTATTCCCCGTAATTATTTAAACAAAAAAGAATCGTTTTTGCTCTTGTTATACCATCGGGTTAGACTTACATGGTTTTGTCCATTTTTCCGGTGATTACTCTCTGCGGGATACTATTCTCCCCTTCAATCAGTCAGACAGCCAGAGAGTCAGAGTTTGTTGTATAATATAATACTGTTAATAATTGAATTATAATATTGTTTATTTTAAGAAACTTAGACATAGATTACAAAATATTTTAACAGGCAAATTTAGGTCAGAAAATGTGGTGTAGTCATCTGTAGCCGAACTAGGCAGAGCCTGTATTTTGGCTATCAGTGCCAAAGCTGGAGTCAGACTGTTGAAAATATAACGTATTTTAAAGGAACTATGTAACTCGTCTACGGAGCCCGACGAATATAACTCACTGTATGGTCTCACATCCGACTCGGAACTATTGAAATCAGTTACGACTTGCCCGTGGCTTCGGAAATTAAACGTAAGGCCGCCGGTAAATCCGGCCCTAGTCCAGGCCATGGTACGGAGCGAGAGGGCATGGGAGGCCGTCACCTCCTTCTGCGAAGCAGTAATGCTCGCGAAGGAGGAGGCAGAACGCGTGAGGGAGAGGCAAACTTCGCGCCCTTACGCCCCTAGCCGCCGCAGGAGACGCCCTGGGCGTCGGGAATCACAGGCCGATTCCCGGCCACCGTAGGCGCGGGCTTGCGGACGGTGAGCAATGGGTAGCTCGCCGTCCGATAAGGACCAGGCCCGGGTCGACGGCGCGTTGTGTTCCACGCGCGCCTCAAAGAGATGTCAGCAAGTGAAGGGGTCCGATAGGACCGATGCCTGCCGGGGTTGCGGGAAAGTCCGAAAGGGATACCGTGGCCCCTGGCAACGTACAGGCAACGGAAGGAACACGGGTGGGTTTTAGTCAGTAAGAGTCTGACACGCCCTCCTGCTCCGCCCAGAGCGGGAGAAGTTATTTGATAATTTCCCAACCAAACAAAAAAAAAGGCCGCCGGTAAAAAAAAAGTATCCTATCCTATGTTACCAAGGTAGATAGGTAGACTATGTCTACCTATGTGCCTAATCCGTTCAACTGTTCAGGTTTGACAAGGTATCAGACAGACAGAAAGAGTTTAATATTAGTAAGTATGTCTAAGCTCAAGTACGGTGGGCCTTGAAACTAAGTAATAGCAGCTTTAATTATAGCTACATTTATGTTTTATTTTTTATTGTATTTCATACATCTATTTAATTTATTTTTATTTAGTATTTATTTACTTATGTATCTTTCTATCCGTGACGTCACTGCAGGCCCTAAATACCAGCGCTGCGACATTTATTATTAAATTTCGCAGCATCATGCTGAGATAGGAGCCTTTTGGCCTCGCACAGGACTTTCCGCTTTATTTTAATTTTTACTCTGTTTGTTTTTTCTATTTTTATTTTTAGGGCGTGTGTGTTTAGTTTAATTAAGATTCTGAAGTAAAGCGATGATTGTTGAAGGTGTCGGAAAACATCATGCTGACTG
The DNA here is from genome assembly GCA_949128155.2 of Xanthia icteritia. Lineage (NCBI taxonomy): Eukaryota > Metazoa > Arthropoda > Insecta > Lepidoptera > Noctuidae > Xanthia > Xanthia icteritia. The sequence continues at coordinate 5,331,281 of OX421959.2, read as the reverse complement.
GGTGCTGTACCTACCGGCGAGCACCGCGTAAACCAATAGAGTAATACGAAAAAAAAAAAAATGGAATAGGGATGATGCCTGGGTCAAAGAAAAAGAAATTCTATTCAGTCCGTCAGTCAGATAATAAAAAAATATTAGACTCATATTTTTTGCTTTATCATATTAATAAAAAATTACTTAGATAAAACGCATTAAAGTTGGGGAGTGGGGCTCGCTACGTCACAAGTAAGTATAAAATCTACATACTCGGGACGTCATGGCACATTTTAACTCAATGTATCGCCGTAATCTTTTGATAACGTAAAAAAAGAAAAAAATACGTGTACGTTATTTTTTCATAATCTACATGACGGACAAAAAACATTTCCCTATTCATAAATTGGTTACCTGGATTAACACATAGGGTACTTTTAATCCTGGTAGTACTTTCACTTGGGATACTTATTTTCCGAAATCCATGCGGACAAAGTCGCAGGAAAAAGAAAGTATCCTATAAAACTGACTCAACACAACTAAGGTAGACACTATTTAAAACTCCTGACTGTAGTCATACCGCTAAATGCAGCACAATATCCTACCCTCGAATCGCTTGAAAAAACATTTGTATGCAAAACGTTAGTATCTGGCCGACCGTAACGGGCGATGGTGCTCAGCAAAATATACAAATGCTCTTCGGTTCATATTTGTATGAGGACTCTTAGTTTATTTTCCGTTTATTTGGTTTTAAATTAATTTGGGATTCGTCGCTTGGCATCAACTGAATTATGGACCTTTTCGAGAAATTGTGGTAAGGTTGACTAGAGATTTATCTTACTTTTGAGAGAAGTATCTCCACTAGTAATAGATACAAATATTCTGATGTTTATGTAGAAGATCTTGGAATAAGACAGCCTGGTTGAACCACCTTTTGAGAAGTACCAGATTCCCAGTTAACCTATCTAGAAGACAATTTCATGCAAATTATGTTCCCTTTTTGAATGCAAGCCCATGAACAAGACTTCGCTATATCATTCATTGCCTGAAGCACAGGTTCAACCTAGTTCAGGCAAATAAGCAACTGTCCTCTATTTTAATTGTTGAGTTAGGTACTTATTGTAAATAAACGATTATTATATTTATTATTCAACAAAAACTCGAAGAAATCAAGCATGAATATGTGTACAACTCCACTTAAATGTCCTTAACATCACAACAAAAACCGCCTGTCTTGTAGTGCGGTCGATGCGAATCCCGCACCCTGGGATTAAAGGATTAAACGCGGGGCCGTGTCGATACAATCTACCACAATGGCGCTCGCCAACTGCGTTTGTGATCAACAGCAAAGCGTTGCTTAAATAAATAAAATTGTGACCAAAAGATTTGGGAATTTGTACAGGGAAAAGATATTCTGGTAATAAGGAAGTTGAGTGAGGAAAATCTTATTATTTGTTCGAGGAAGCTTAGAAGACAGTTGAACTCTAATACTTATCGAAGAAAATGACACAATGGGACTTCGCAATCTTTTTTTGCGTTATCGTTTGATCATATAATATTCCAAAATAGGTACTGATAATACGAACAGATCGGATTTCATCGAGATGTTATACTTAGCCTTTTACATATTTATAAGATAACCAATTATTTATTTAGAGATAAATTGATCCAGCCATTCCTAAGTAATGCAAGAACATAATTAATACCTACCCACGGACCCTCTAAATATAGCAGATCCTCTTTCGTAAATCACTCAGATCAATTAGATACGCCGTGACAATCGAAAAGCCAGCCCAATTCGGACCAAAACCACGGAAACAAACGAATGACAAACTAATTCACAAATTAAACAGGAATCCGACTGTCCTCTGGCAAACACTAATTTGTCTCGAAAGATAGCTGAATCCCGTAACCGCGCGACCCGGTCTAATCCCGGGGCAGTGCGTGCGACCGCATATAATCCCGGGATTATATCGATAAATATTTCACTTCACTAATCGTAAATGATTTTGAACGACGAATTAACTCTGGTTGCTACTCTAGGTTTTATAATGGCGGACACTTAGCAAAATTATGTGATGGAAGATTGTGTGATCTTACGGAATGTAATATTTCAGTGGTTTAAAAGAAAACCTTTGTTCACGAATTTAAGTTTTTTTTTTTTAATTTGTACACCTAAATCTTTTAAATTATCTATCGCTTTTTACCAGGCGAAATCGAGGTCAGGATTGGGATTTCAAATAGGAAAGAAAAGAAAATAAAATAAAAAATAGGAAACTGATATTAGGAAATGCTATGGTTTTTCTCAGTCTCCATTTCAAAGTCAAAGTCAAAGTCAAAGTCAAATCATTTATTTCAAATAGGCCCGTATAAGGCACTTTTGAACGTCAAAAATTTACAAAAAAAATTAATTGATTCTAGTTGCCCCTTCCAAAAGGTAGTTTTCGTATGGAGAAGAATGGGCAAGAAACTCCACCGTTACTCTTTTAAAATGTTTTACAATATTTTGTATAAGTACATTAGTTATATAATTATATGTGAGGACGATGCACCTAGAAAAAAAAATATTATACCACAATAGGTAAAAAAGAATTAAGAATTAAAAATGAAGGAACAACAGATAAACTAATTATGTGATGGACACATGGTGCTCACATATTTACAAACATTGTAAAAGTAGACGATCCTCCTAAGATTCCACAATTAATAAGTCAGTGTGCGAGGAATTGGTCATAGAATGTAAAATCAATGTCATATAATAAAAAAAAAAAAATAAAATATACACTTAAATTTGCAACCAGTTTGATTTTGTCTTGATTCTAAATTATCCTATGGAGCAGGACCAGCATGTTTCCAAGCATTCTTATCATGGATATAATCTTCTAATTTGTAATATGCTTGTTTATAAAAGTGTACTTTTAATATGAGCTTTAAATTTTCTTTCATTTAATTGCAAAATATCACAAGGTATTTTGTTGTAACATTTAACACAGTACCCCATAAAAGATGTAGGTATGTACTTTAGATAATCTGAAAAATGGTTGATCTATTTTATCTTTATTTCTAGTATTAAAATTATGTCTATCACTTATTTTATTAAAAAGATGTCGATTTTTTCTAACATACATATCTAATATTTTCATAAATTTGACTGTCCAATGTCTATCTTTTATTAGTACTTTGTAGTCAGAAAAAATATTGCTAAGCAAATTGACACACTACGTCAATTTTCCGTGTTACAGCCATTTCATACAACTACTAAAGAATGACGGTTGTAATTTGAGTAGAAGTACTGCCAATTTAAGTTGATACTCAATTAATTTCGTCGACTTACCAACTTACATACTTTGTGCAGAGGAGCTCGCGGCTATGTGATAACAGCTGCACGGGTCGCCGATCAGGTTAAGCTATACTTGCCGGGGTTGGTCCGTGGATGGGTGACCATCTTTACATACCGAGACTCCTCCGTGCCTCGGAAAGCACGTTATCCCAGCTGTCATTCGTGGATCTTTGACAGTCGTTACGGGTCGTCAGAAGCCCGAAAGTCTGACAACCAGTTTTACCCAGTTAGGTACTGAGTTGTGGAGGTCAGATGGCAGTAGCTCCATGTAAAATACTGGTCCTCAGCTGCATCCGGTTAGACTGGCAGTCGACTCCAACCTAGTTTGGAAAAAGCTAGGCAGATTGATTGGTACTTTGTGCAGAATAAACATTTTTTCTTTATTTTCTTTTACATTGCTTCGTCAACATCAAAACTATCAATCCAAGCCGTAATCCTCAGAAAATACAAAACTCTATCTAAAGCAAATTAAAACATAACCAGTATTGGAACGTGTCACTCTCAATAAACTGTGAGATATTACGTACCTAAGAGATTAGTATTTTCTGCAGTGCATCTGTGGCCTAGACTAGCACTAAATATTAGTTATTGGATATTTTATAGGTAGTTCTAGAAGATGGATAGATGCCTTGATCGATATCTGCTGTTATACAGTTACTTTGGTGGGAATGTTTCTTTGTCATTAACACTATCCCATGTACCATCGGAGAACTTCATATCTATACATCTTAAGGACTATTTCTGCTTGCAGCGCTCGGCCGCTATAGAACCGGGGCGGTAACAGATGTGGTCATCGTGTTCACGGGATTTTGTTTTCAAACTACTTAGATATGAAGTTCTTCGATAGTACAAACTCCACAAAAACCACAACAAACAAATATCTAATCGAGTTTAATATTATTTGCTACACATCTATCTATTTTTATTTAAATATAAAACACTTACACACTATAAAACTGATTTACATCCGTAAGACGTCCTCGTAACATAAGGTCCAGTTGAAAACCAGCGTCAGACACTAGTTGTCTCGCATTTATGCTGAACTGGGCCTATTTGGCGCAGCCGTGAGGCACACAATACTGTTTTAAGCTTTCTATGTTTTATTTGTTTTTTGTGTGAATATTGTGTTCCTTGATCTGAGTTAAATAAATTTATTTTCTTTCTTTCTTTCTTTCTATATTAATTGTAGTAGTTAGTGGAGGAAAGGTGTATATATTGTAGCGCTGTGAGGATTCACAACTGTAAATAGTCGAGTGATGCTAAAATATCACAATTAGTAAGTTTCTAATCACATCACTAGGATCGGGGTACAACACTAACTTTCTTTCCGGAGACGCTCGGTCATTTCGTTTCCGCTTGCAGAGATGGTGAAAGCTATTCCCTGATCCTCAGAATTCTGTGTGCCCCGACCTAGGGGCTCTCTGCGGGCTGAGGGCAGGAACCCTTACCCAATTTTGCTTATGCTGTGCTGCACGCTACCTGCACACACTGCAAAGGTCTAAGGCCTGAACTACCTGCGGCCTACCGCCGCAAGCTACCTCCGTAAGCCTGTGCTGAACAGGCCCCCACGTCTGCCACGTGCTACCAAGGACGGTACCCTACTTGTTTACTCGCGATAGTGCTCAGAACAATGAGTCTTTGACTTTACCCGCGACTTAGCCGTATTACTTAAAATATATGTTTTAACTTTTCTAGCTGCTTAAATTCTACTACCTACCTATCAGTTAACGACCTGCGCAGCCTACCTGCAAAGCCCTAGCCGTTACAATATGTATAACTATATGGTGTCTAGCCTTTTCCCAAATATCGGGGTCGGCTTCCAGTCTAACCGGATGCAGCTGAATACCAGTATTTTACATGGAGCGACTGCCTATCTGAACGATACCGCTTGTAAAGACTGGTTGTCAGACAATTTTTGGGCTTCTGACTACCCGTAAAGATTGCCAAAGATCTACGAATGACACCGGGACCAACGGCTTAACGTGCTTTCCGAGGCACGGAGGGGTCTCGATATGTACTGCATGGTCACCTATCCACGAACCGACTGCGGCGAGCGTAGCTTAACCTTCATCGACCCGTGCGGCTGTTATTATTTAGCCTCACACAATATTTACGTAGTTTTAATACTTTATTCATATCTGTGGGTGATACTAATCGTGCTTGTCGCAAACATTTAAACCAACATTATAAAGCTCGCAACCCGCACAATCTAAAGATTTCATTGTATTAGTATGTATTTCTTGCAACCTTTGTAACTTTTAACTTATGTCATTTTATATTTCTTTTACATCGTTTGTTACCACTTAATTTTTATTAAAAAAAAACATTTCGTTTTTACCTTAGGTTGTCACTGTATTTGAGAATGTTGGTTCAACTGTTATTGGCAACTGCAAGCACTTAACTGTTATTTTATATTTTGTATACAGAAGCTGTTGGTGTCCCTTTATAAATAAATAAAATCATTCTTGAATTTACTTTACGTTTATGGTCGCGATTTTGTGCTAGGGCCTCAGATGATATAAGTCAAGACAGCATGGCATAATCAGCCTATAATCTTCCCACAGCTTGAACACAGGCGTCTTCTCTTCGGAAGGGAGTGGACTGTAATCCACCACGCGGGCCCAGTGCGGGTTGGTAGATGTCACATGTCTTCGAATTTTTGGTTCTAGGACATGCCGGTTTCCTCACGATGTTTTCCTTCACCGTTTTGAGAGCAGTGGTGATGAAATGATTTCCACAAAGTAAAGCGCCTGCTTGGCTTCGAACCACTGTTCAAGTATAGACAGGTAAAGATAGAATCGCGAAACACTTTGTCACTGTAGTTAGTCCTTGCTATTTCATGAATAATTTTAAAGAAAATAAAACGCAAACTTTGACGAGGTTCTGAGTTTTACTAAAGCTAGGGATAGAAAAACACGCTACGATAACATTGCGTAAGGTAGTTCTGGTCTGCTCCTTAGGGAAAATGCGTGTTTTCAAACGATTTTTTATGTACACATGTAGGTATGTCTCTCCCATAACCCTATGACTGCTCAGCTACAGTCCCCACAGTAATTCATGCATGTTTAACCCGCCACTCGCCGCTCGTCTAGACTCAAGACGTTTTTATAGTTATTGGGGGCGCCCACCAATTGGGAAAGTGTCGCAAATATAAATATAACTTACGTTTAAAAGCTTGGGGTGAGAAGCAAATGTTTTGAATGTATATCGAACTGGTTTCTATGTGGGGAAAACGAGACTGCGATCAAGAGCTGTCAGTGTCGTCATTATTGGGGAATATTGAGAGTGACAGCGCTTGAACGCAGTTAGATGTGCTGATCGCGTTCAGTTTCATTGGTGAAATCAGCCCTAAATATCACTTCGAAATCCGAACGGTGTGTCGACGATGAATCCGCGATGATTTACATTAAAAACAAATGAGTTCGCTTTCGAATTGTGTGCGCTCACTTGAGTGAGGTTCCGAGTGAACTTTAAAGAATAGCACACTAAGTTAAGTAATACACTAGCCCTTTTTATCGGAATCCCTTGAGATTGGGGATAGGCTAAAAATACCCTTAACCAGTTGTCAGCAATTACTATAAAAACCGGCGAAGTGCGTGTTGGACCATGCACAGCGAAGGGTTCCGTAGTCGGGATAAATATTTACGCATGCACAACACCTCAGCAAAAATAAAATTCATTTTTCATATTAGTTCCTAAAGAAACTGAAAACAAAGTTATCAGGTTTAAAGAATGTTTATTTCATAAGAACATGATATAGTTCACTTATATGAGATTTAACTTTTAACATAAATAATAATCTTCGTCTAATGACGAAGCATGTAGACGTAGAATACGTTATATCTGTGGTTATAACCGAAAACATCAACATATCTCACGAAACATCATAATCTTTTTAATTGTGGGATCCAAAAATACCCCACACGCTTTTTTATTATTGAATTTATTTTTCCATCCCTCGACTACATGTATGGGGAATGCCACCCCTAATATTTTATTAGTAGTTTCACTACAGCATTGTGCACGGCGCCGGCGCACAGAACACCTTTCGAATTTTCATCAATATAGTGCTAATAAACAGTCTCTGATTAAAATGGCCGTGGGATGGACGGACGACGGACGTGACAAAATTATAAGGTCTCCGTTTTTTTCATTGGCTACGGAACCCGAAAAAACATCTTGTGTCTAGACTGGCGAGTTAGACACGCATGAATTATTTAATGGTACTGAGCATATGCTGCTGTGAGGGGTGAGTAAGATTGGAGGTTGAATAGGTAAGAAAGAAGCTAGTTTTGACATAACATGACGCCTGTAGTCCTCGAATGTTAGCAACATGAGCCGCGGAGGCAGCCTCTCGTGGCGAGCTCGGGAAGAACTGGCCGCGGTGTGTTCTCGCGACCCGGCAGTTCACCCCCCCTCCCTATGAGTGATCCTGATTTGTGATTAAACGTGCTGATTTAAGTATAAAAACTATTTTATTGATACACCCACAATTTGCCAGTTATGTTTAAGTCCCATGTAATAATTAGGGGGCTCTATTGCCATCAATCGGGGACTACTGCTACTACTGAGAAATTCCTGACGGATAAATCCAATAGCACTTTGCCCGATCTGTGAATCGAACTCCTTATGGTCAGCAGTAGCGCTTGCTACCACTACACCAACGAGGCAGTCAGAAGCGAGTTTTTTAGTGTCAAAAACCATTGAAGCCCTTTTCAAATGAAAAAGACTTCAAAATGGCGACGTAAGCTTTAGATGGGGGAAAAAATGTGTTTGAAACTCGGTTACCGCGAGTATTAGGCCAGGTTCGCACGGACCTATTTTTATCGCGGCGACTTTTTTTCGTACATTGGATTTTCAACTCTCGGTATTGAGCATTGGGAATCCAACAGAGCACATCCAGCGCGTATCCCAGCGCGTCAAGAGAACACACTGTCGGATTCTCAACGCTCGGCTCACCGTGCGAAAGTGCGCTTAAACAATCAACATGTTTTTTGAATGAAGAACTGAAAATTATGGCATAAAAGGAAATAAAAGAATTTATTTTAGTATTAACAATTACAATTTCATAATTTATATTTTTTTAAATTATAGATTAAAATATATATTTATTATTATTATTTATTTATTTATGCAGACAAAGTCCATAATTGTTAGTCAAAAAAATATATCTTACAAACTATGTTAGTACAGACATATTACAACGGTAGGTACATAAAAAGTGAGTTCAAACTCAAAACGCAAAGCATTTATTTCAATTAAACCATTTACAGGCACTTTTGAATTGTCAAAGATTCGGTCAGTTAGTCAGAAAGTTGAAGCTAAATGCCCATTCCAAAACGTAGATCTCTATGGAGAAGAACGGGCAAGAAACTCCAAGGACACTATTTTAAATATAGAAATTACAAAATCCTGGGTACATTACTCTTGTTGCTTCTATATGTGAGAACAATGTAAAATAAAATAATAATCAAAAACGATTAAAAATATAAGATCAAAAATAAGCAATGGCAGATAAGAGATGACCAGTCTCAACCGACGGCGCCCGTTCACGAACATGACGCGTGGATCAGCACCATCCAGCTCAACCATTTAGTAGTCATAAAACCTCTCGCTCGGGTTTAGGATAGATTGCTACGCTATCTGACCAGAATCCGAACGAAAGCCTTCATGACGGCTATTGCTTTCATTGCTGGGCGAGCGCAGCACGTCATATTCATAGCTACAGATATACTGATAACATGAGCATGTCGGTGACGCGAATCCATAAGAGTTTCCTCTACCAAAAGTCGCTCAACGCGCCTAAAGAAGTTTTCACTTCAATAAAAACCCGACTCGTCTCGAAGCAATGAAATTGAAGTTTTTTTTTTTTTCTTTTTTTTTTTGTGTGGGAAATTATCAAATAACTTCTCCCGCTCCGGGTGGAGCGGGAGGGCGTGTCAGACTCTTACTGACTAAAACCCACCCGTGTTCCTTCCGTTGCCTGTACGTTGCCAGGGGCCACGGTATGCCTTTCGGACTTTCCCGCAACCAAATCGAAGTTTTAGCAAAACATTTCCCTACTCTAGGAATTTTTATGTATGAGCACAGATGAATATAGATGGGTCACTCCGCATTATAGGTATGGCTACAAGTAGGTACGCGGTGGGCTCGACTTGTCGAATTCAGTGGGCGTAACGTAGTCAGAAGATATAAGAGTTACGCGATAGAAAGAGAGGTAACTTGTAGGTGAATATAACTGTAGGTAATTAGCGCTGTGCGACCTGAATTGCACTTTATTGTATCGAAACAAGAGTCACGTTTTATTTAAATGATGATTTTACCGTGTTAAATTCAATTAGCTAGCGAAACTCAGATGAAACGCAGATGTGATGGACATCGATATCTAAACATAAGCAAACAAAACAAATTATAATTTGATGAGGTTTTTTGGGGTCATCAAATGCAGTTAATGTAGTCATTTGAAATATCAGTTTAAAAATCTGTTTTTTTTTTGTATGTAACATCGTGTTCATTTTGATATCTTATAATTCTAGCTAGGGTATAATGAGACCATATCAAAGAATCAACTATCATATAATTTTTGTTTTTAATTTTTTTAAGATAACTTATCACTAGACTCCCGATTTCATTGATAAGTAGGTACGAGTAAATCATTATCATTCAAACCAATAATTCATATTTAAAGTTAAGAAAATGCGACGTTGTCATATTTTCTTTTTATGACCAAAAATAGTCTGAATTAAATAGGTATTTTCTTATTTTTTGTATCCCACCTAATGGTTTTTTTACATTAATACGCGACTTTGTCGAATTATTTTGATAGAAAAATGGAAAAAAAAGACAACATCCCAGTTAATTATTTAATATGGTCTCATTCATATCCTAGAGTTAAGGGATATAAAAAAAATACCCTGTATTTCACAAACGTGATGGGTATCGATATTTCAACATGATAAAACAAAAGAAAACAGATTTTCTCAACTCATACTTCAAGTAACAACAATGCCAGCAGTCGTTGACCCCAAAAACAATCACAATTATTTTTTTTTTCGTTGATCATCACGTCTGTGGAGTTTCTTATTCAGAATACAAAAAAAAATGTCCTCTTACAAATTAAAAGTTATAATGATTATTTAAACTTAATTCTCGATACTGAGTGCGGCTCAAATCTAATTACTGTACAAATAGTGCTCTCAATTAAAACATTGCTCAGAAAATACATTAAAATATTAAGTAAGCGAGAGATACCTTTGAAATCATTTTATATTGAAAAGGATCGATTTCTCAGAGACCCGTCTGTTTTTAATTTACAAATCTTAGTAGTTTTCGTCAATTTAAAATTTAGATTCGCTAAGTCTAAATTATTAATGAAATTATTTTGATGCGAAGGACGCGAGGTGATTGGCTCGTATCTAGATTTCTGATGAGAATCCAGATTTATTATATTTTACTAATAATGCAAAAGCAGAACATTTATTTGGAATGGATGTTATACTAATTCCCTAGTGAGTGATTGTGTACGAATTTAACCGGCACAGTGTTTGACTCTTAAGTGTGCTTTTTAGAAGGTTTCAACTTTATATCTTACAATTTTTTTGAGCAATTATTGTTTGATTAACATTATTACCTAAATTTACAAAACATTAGGTAACCCGGTTCCTGGGGCAAACGGGTAAAAAAGTGTCAAATGAAAAACATCTCGAAAAGTTAGTCCTATATATCTGGAGTATTGTGAGTCCTATTTATATAAATAAAAGAAAGAAAGAAAAAATACACCTGACTAAAACCCACCCGTATTCCTTCCGTTGCCTGTACGTTGCCAGGGGCCACGGTATCCCTTTCGGACTTTCCCGCAACCCCGGCAGGCATCGGTCCTGACGGACCCCTTCACTTCTGCTGACATCTCTTTGAGGCGCGCGTGGAACAAAACGCGCCGTCGACCCGGGCCTGGTAAAAAAAAAAAAAAAAAAATACACCTTAAAACAATAAAAACAGAAAATAAAGATTATAATGCCAAAAGGGTCTCAGCATAATGTCAGATTAAAAACATAAAGTGTACCACCTGACGCTGATTTTTAGCTGCAACCCACGAGTGCCTGTCGGGAATATAGGGAACTGTCTGGCCGTTTTAATAAATAAATTAAAATAATAAATTGAAGGTAAAATATAAGACAATATAAAAAAGCTCATACAAAACCAAATAAAATGTTGTGACATACATGTGTGTGTGTGTTTGTTGTGTTGTGATTACTGAGAAACTAAAATAAATATAAAATAGTATGACTGTCGAGTAGTTGCATACTTTTTACACGACTGCCCAAAAAGGAGAGTAATGTTTTCAGGGTTCATGTATGTATGTGAGTTTCTTTGTTCCATCATAACTTTATTGTTCTTGTACTTAACTAATGCTTTTGTGCTAAAGTAAAAATAAATAAATACAATTACAATTTCGGGTTTAAGGAGCTATTCTAATAATCAAATCAAACCACTCAATTTGTAACTGTAACTTAGGCTTTATGGTCCATTTGTTTACATTTTCATCACATACTTTTGGAACGAAGCATACTCCTTTCGCTTCGCCTCCATATTACATTGTATGATCTATCATTAACATCACCCATTTGGATCTAGACGAACATTTTCCAGTCTAGATATCCAGACTGAGTGACAGAGACAAATTCCTAGATCAGCGTCGTAACATACTTGTAAGTGCTTTCGACTAGAAATGTAGCTTTAAAGCACTTACAGTCACAAGAAATTAGGTTTAATTCGATGTTTTATAACAGGATATGTTTATGCCATGTTCTACTTTTACTAGACAACAGTGAGGTATTTTCACAGTAGTTTTTATATTATAAATCTGGAAAAAATTAGAGAAAAATATGTGTATTACGCATTTCTTCCATGAGGCAGAAACTACAGTACGCCACCTACTACGATCCTTCCATACTCCTTTTGTTTCGTTTTCATGCATCTGGGGCCGTACTATGATGTATTAATGCCACCATTATTCCAGTGTGAGTGAGAGACGGAGCTATACAAGGCCGCTAGCACCATCCTTTTTTCGCAGTGGAATAATGATGGCATTAATACTTCATAATAAGGCCCCTGGTCATACAGCACGCCAACCTTTACACTTATTGCATAACACAGGATCAATCATAATCTGAATCATTTTGAAGGATATATTGATAATCCATAGCTTCATATGTTCGAAAAACTTGTCTGCGCGACAACGTAAATAACGCAATGAATGTTGTTGAACTGTCAAAATGAAACAAATTGTGGTCGATCGTGTTACGCAATTCGGGTGCAGATCTTTCTGAGGAACATTAGTAATAAAACCAGGAAAATATCTTGAAGAATCACCAAGTAATCGTGCAGCTCAACTCAGAAATTAAGGAGCTCAACGATTCGACGAACAATATCAAAGAACATATGGGTATAAGTCCGTATAATTATTCTCAGTAATGCTGACGTGCAGTTCAACTCAGAACCTAGAGCTCAACGATTCGACAAACAATTCCAAAGAAAGGATATTTGGGTATAAATTCGTATATTCTTTTTATGATTACGCAGTAAGAAAACCTGGTGATCAATGCTCGTTCTTCTGAATGAGAAAAGGGCTTTGCCCTGCATTGGGACAATTCGTCAGTCAGGTTGGGTCTAACCAGATGCAGGGTGAATACCCGTATTTTACATGGAGCGACTGCCTATCTGACAGGTCATATTATAAAGTCGCTTTTCGTGTCTATGTGTGACCGCGTTGTTCTTCTAAACTACGCAAAGGATTCTGATGCAGTTATCACCACCATTTAGAGAATTTTTTCATAAAGGTTAATTAATGTGTATTATACATTACTATTACCAACCAACCCGCACTGGGCCCGCGTGGTGGATTACGGCCGACTGCCACAGAGAGGAGGCCTGAGTCCAGAGGGAACATTATCGGCTGCTTATACATTACTATTATAATTACTTACATGTAATAAAGAAATCTCCATGTTTTGTCAAGCTCTAGAAACCTTGCGAAGTAGCGGCGGGTCGCTAGTTATTTTACAGGCAGTGTATAGAGTGCCTATACCTCTCGGATGAAGTGCCTTTAGCGGCATAATAGTGATGTTGCGTCGGCTTGGCTAAAGTGCCGTAAGAATTGCATTGTCATTGTCACTATCACTTGTAGTTTTTTTTTTTTTTTGTTCATTCACAAAACATTACATTTTCTTGTGCCTAATCGGACCCTGGCCCTGGCTGGCACCGCTCGCTACGCTCGCTCGGCTCGTGGGTTGTGTGGCCCAAGTTCTAACTTTTTTTTTTTTTTTTGATTACGCGGGGAAATCCTCATTGATGTCCTCCGCCCTGGGGAGGGCTGAGAGGTCTGCCAGACTCTTACTGACTAAAACCACCCCAGTGTTCCGTCTCACACTTGCACCGGGGATCACGGGATCTAATGCGACTTCCGCGATCGCCCAAGTGATAACCTAACCTACCTTTCAGCCATTTTCATTTGCAAGCCAAAGGGTTATTGCTACACTTAAGTATAGCCGGATATAGGTGAAAGAAATTCACATTACCCTCTCCTCAAAAACAAAATAACAAGTGACAGTGACAATGCAATGCTCAACAATCAAACAAAATAACAAGTGACAGTGGCAGTGACAATGCAATGCTTACGGCACTTTATCCGGGCCGAGGCAGCGCTTCTAAGTTGCCGCAAATAGCGGCACTCTACACACTTCCTATTTTATAATGTTTCTCCCTACTACTATAAACAGGGTCCTATAAAAATTCGTGTCGTGTATGCCGCACGCAACTACACTATAATTAAATTCATTGGTTCAACAAAGCATGCATCAGAATCACGTTGCTTGTCTATCCACTCATATTTTTATTATTTCTGCCTACCCCTAAGTGTATTGTATTGTTCAGAATTATATGTGACCACTGAATCGGGTTTTCATTAAGGGTTTATTATTATTATAAAAAATTAGGGGAGCCATGTTTTTTTTAAAACCGAATTTAAATAAAAAATGGGTTTTGTGTTTTTATTTAGGGAATCGTTTTAGATATTGTGCTTTTTTTTGAGTTGCGTTGGAAAAGTAGAATCATAATAAAAATATAACATTTGTTTGTTTTTCACCGTCTTTCTCAGTAACGGTTGGAGTTTATGTACTTCTGTAAAGTTCACTTGGAACCTCACTCAAGTGAGCGCACACAATTCGATAGCGAACTCATTTGTTTTTAAAGTAAATCATCGCGGATTCACAACGAGACAGCGTTCGAATTTCGAAGTGATGTTTAAAAATAAAACTACACTACCATTTTAAGAGGGCAATTGATTGATGTGCCATCCAAAACGATGTATTTTATTTATTCAGGGACAATAAACAGCTACAATATGTGTTGAAACAGAGAAAACATAATACAAAGTATAAACAATATTGCAGCCCACTACATTATCCGCATAATAACATAGGAAAATATGATAATGAGGGCCACTAGTTAGGTTATAAATAATAATTACATCAATAATAACTAATTACATCATGCAAAATAGAAATAGAAATTTTAATTGATTGACAGTTAAATTTTGCACTGAAAATAATACAAAATCGCTTGACACTTTAATCAATTTTCGTCTAATATTGACCTGCTATATTATTGTATGTTAATGGTAACCACCATTTCCATATTTCCTTACTCCTGTATAACAGCATCCACCAATAACTTGTTTTCTCCCGTACCGCCCCGAGCGCAAGTCTCGCTGACAGCTCAATTTGTTTGCTCAACAATAGATGCACAATTTAGTGGCTCGGTGTACTGAGCTGGATGCCTTGCTAATTTTAATTACCGATGTATTTGTGCGAGGTGGTTAGTCAAACCAAATTTGCTGTTTTAATAATAGAAGTCTGCTTTTGGCACTTTGCAGAGCAAAGGTTTGTTTTTTGTTATAAAAGAAACGTGCTTTTATAACTGCACATCATGTAGTGCTATTTTATAAAGTTCACTTGGAACCCAATTAAGTGAGCGCACACAATTCGAAAACGAACTCATTTGTTTTTAAAGTAAATCATCGCGGATTCACAACGAGACACTGTTCTAATTTCGAAGTGATGTTTAGAGAAGTTCTTTCAAAACGTTAGCTAATTAATATCACCGTAATCGCGCTGCCTAGTCTTTTCCCAACTGTTGGGGTCGGCTTCCAGTCTAACCGGATCCAGCTGAATTGGTACCAGTATTTTACATGGAGCGACTGCCTATCTGACCTCCCTAAACCAGTAACTGGGTAATACGATGCCATCGACATACTATTATTTTGATATTCGAGATATGCAAACAATGGAAGTTGAACCTTTTGAAAGTATAAAAAGTTCCTTCACCTACTTATATGTTTGTCATTCAACCGTTTTTTGCCAGCCTGAAGCCAGGTTCTGTACCTAAAGAAACAAGTGCTCATTAGCGAACTTTTGAAAAGCGTCCTTGTTCACGGCTTGATACTTTTTTAGTTGTCTTTGTAAGTTACACTGCTACTGTAAAATAAATACAGATTTTAAATGAAACAAAATAATTTTACGAACGAAGTAAATACAGTTATTGTAAGCCAAACTGAAGTGTTATCCTCTAAACACAACTTCGAAATTCGAACGCTGTCTCGTTGTGAGTCCGTGATGATTTACTTTAAAAACAAATGAGTTCGGTTTCGAATTGCGTGCGCTCACTTGAGTGAGGTACTAAGTGAATTTTACTAGTGTTTAAACTGATCTAAAATAACATTCGGTTTTTCAAAGTCCTCTGTTGATTCTGTTCCTCTTCTCTTGTAAGCTATAGGCATGATGTTTTTTTATGTTATAAAACCTAAATCTATATAGGTCTAGGTCGGCTAGAAGCCGACCCCAACAAAGTTGGGAAAAGGCTAGGCAGATTGGCAACAAGATTACGGTGATATTAATTAGCTATGTATAGCTTTCATTTTGAAAAAACTTCTCTAAACATCACTTCGAAATTCGAACGGTGTCTCGTTGTGAATCCGCAATGATTTACTTTAAAAACAAATGAGTTCGCTTTCGATTTGTGTGCGCTCACTTGAGTGAGGTACTAAGTGAATTTTACAGAATAGTACTATTGTTTAAACTAATCTAAAATAAAATTTCGGTTTTTCAGAGACCTCTATTTCATCCCATAATCTATTTGATTCTGTTCCTCTTCTTGTAAGCAATAGACGTGATGTTTGTTTTATGTAATAAAACCTAACTCTAGCGTGTATAATATTGTTGGCAGGCAGACTGGGAATAAATATCTAATTTTGTTTCATATTTTAAGGTTATAAACGCTGCCAAGACTGACTGCTCTTCATAGAAATATAGTTAACAACGATTTTCTTCATGTTAGATCTATCCTAACATCACATAAAATAATATATTCTGTTAGTGCGCTTAAAATCCGAGAACCACTTTTGCGATTTATGTGATTTTTCAATTCTAGGAAAATTTGTTTTAGATTTGTATGGTATATGTTAACTCCAAAATTCTCTATGATTCTTTCCCCTTCTTTTTAAATAAATGTATTAATATTATTATTTTAAGAAAATTTGTCTTAAATAAAAATCATTTTAAATCAGCACGCGTAGCATCGTAGCAACGGGTTTTGTCAACGGAATATTAGACAAAATGCCAGTTTATGATTGTAAACTGTCATTTTGTCTAATTTGCCGTGTGCGCGTATATATACGCGTGCTGTACGGTAGAACTCCGCAAGAGTTTGACCTTGCAGGTTTCACTCTGCAAGGTCAAATTCAATTAATTAATTAGCTGGTTAAACTTCACTGACGTAATGCATATAAGTAGGTAGATATTTAGGATCGGAAAAAAAATATTTTTGGAAACTCAGTTTTAATTAACGATAATACCAGCGGCCGTTGACCCTGTGATCAGCTGTACCTAGTTATATTTTATTTAATCCTGTAAAGCTAAGTTAAGGGGCTCGTGGCTAAATGATTATAGTCGCACGGGTCGATCGAAGGTTAAGCAACGCTTGACGCGGTCGGTTCGTGGATGGGTGACCACCGATTAAATATCGAGACCCCTCCGTGCCTCGGAAAGCGCGCTAAGCCGTTGGTCCCGGCTGTCATTCGTAGATCTTTGACCATCGTCACGGGTGGTCAGGAACCCCAAAAGTCTGACAACCAGTCTAACCAAGGGGTATCGTGTTATACAGTAACTGGTTTGTGGAGGTCAGATAGGCAGTCGCTCCATGTAAAGTACTGTTATTCAGCGGCATCCGACCTCAACATAGATGGTAAAAGGCTAGGCAGATTGATTGCAAAGCTAAGTTCAAATCGAGCTGCAGCTAAGTTCAAATCGAGCAGCTATGAGTGGCCGCACAAAAAAACATTCAAAAACCCTTTTAAAAATTTATTGATAGAAAGTTCTCATAAACAAACGAGAACCAATCGTCTATAGTAATAGAATTACAAACATATTTCATGATTGGTAGGCTCCGTCGGCATTTGATTATCACGCGCGAGCAGAACGGAGAGGGGACATCGAAAAATTCTCTACTAATATAAAACGAGTTGAGTTGTCAGTACGTCACTAGTTTCAGGGGTTAGATTCGATGCTACAGTCTTTCGAAAGGGTCTAGATGTGAACGTAAAGTTTTAATAAAGTGTTTCTCGCTGCATTTCAAAATTTCAAAAGTCATTTATTCAAACTAGGCTGAGAATCAGCACTTTTCGAACGTCAAAATTACATAAGACAGTCCCCCAAAACGCCCACCCTTCACCACTTCCTAGTGCTTTAGCTGGGAAGAAGAAGTGGCGCAACAAACTCCCCAGCAGCACAGCTGTCTGTTCAGTTAGAAAAAAAAAGATTCTATATAATAGTATGCAAAATGATATTTACAAACATTCCTTAATGCATGCCACACACGTTACGATATACTTGCTCAAAGTTGAACTTGCACAAGTATACATTTATGCAGGCCACACACGTTTACACTTGCACAAGTATATGTTAAGACCAGGAACTCTTAAAGTAAATTTCCACGCAAGATCCGCCCCCCCATGCACGCTGCCACTCAATTTTCCGCTCACCTGCACCCTTGACGATCTGAACAATGCCGCAATAAACGTGGCTACCTAGACCCAAACAGTATAAGCAACATTCGAAACGAAAAGATGATAACTCGTTAAGTTCCTCATATGATACGTCCACGGCTCATGTGATGCTCTTCTCTCATATCTCATAGGTAAACTATTTATGAGAATAGGTCATGTCGTGGCAAAATTAGTCAGAAAAGCTTAATCTTATCCAACCCACGTGCCTCACAAGACATTGTAAAAAATTCTGAAAAAAAAAATTGCTACACGATAACGTTGTCTGTAATATTTTTTCTGTTGTCGGTACTACGATCCAGGTAAAATTACCTACTTTTGTTAATTCCCTTCAAAACGAATTATAAAACAAAGGTTAAAAAAAATGTAAAGTAAGGCCAAGAAAAGATATCAGAAACAAAACATTTACCTTCTAATTAACCCGACAATAAACTTATTCCCATTTACTGAAAGTTCATTTGCAATCCAGGTCGAATCGACCGGCCGTGTCGGGAATACTCAGCGAACGGAGGGTTGAGATATTTTAATTTATAACTAATCAGAAAGCAGCAGTGTTGCCATGTTTATATGAACGTGAACATTGGAGGGTTAAAGTCGAATAAAGTGGCTTTTAGTGTTTTTACACGATTAGGTTAGAAGGGTTAGTTTGGCAGTTTATATTTGATGAAATGAAATGAAATTGCTTATTCTGTAAATAGTATTTTGGAATCACTTTTACAAATCTAGAATATATTATTGTATATTTATAATATCTTAATTATATTTCATTGTTGCTGCACCGGTCGACGTCATAACGTCAACGCTGGCTGTCGCTGAAAACCAGCGCTGGGGCTCTGTCTCGCATAGGGTCGCAGCATTATGCTGAGCGATGGCCGTTTTGCGTGGATGTGACGCATATTTTCCCTAAACTTGTCTCTTTTTTTATTTTGTGTTCTTTTTTTTGCGTCATGTTTACCGCAAATAAACGTATTTTCTTTCTTTAAATCATAATTAAAAAAAAAATACTAAGCTAGATGAGGTCAGTTTTTCTCTTTCTTTTCTATCTGACTACTGAGAAGAAAGATCGAAACAAACTCAGAGGTTACAATGTCTAAAGTCCAGACATAATCTTGGTCAGGCTATATGAGGACCTTGTAGATTAGTGTCTAAGATGGTAATTTAAGGTTGTGGTTCTTTCCTTAGATTTGAGTGGACCTGTTTAGTTAGTGCACGCATTTGTCAGTAACAAAACTTTAAAAACCAAACCACACCAAACTTAAAACCTCTCCAAATAGCCTTACATATTAAAACCATTACCGAATCCAGGCAAACAATTTGTGATCAAATTCAAAAATACAATATAACCACCTGTATTGAACAATTTCCCGCTCCTATTGGATAATGGTCGACGGAAATGGCGTCGCGATGACGTCACAGTACTTCCGGGAGACACAGCCTACCCAGGCAATCTAGAGTTCAGTCTGCCAATATGTTCGTATGTTAGTTGGAAATTATGAGGAATTGCTTGAAATATTTGTATGCAGTGTTGTGTTAAATTGTTTGTAGATTTATACTCTGTTCGTTTTGTAAAGAATCAGTTATGTGACTGTTATGATTGATCAGAATTTTGCCCGGTTTTTGAAAGCGATTTGATTGGCTCTTTTGCAACAGCAATTAGATGTTGCGATTGGCTGATCGAAATACGATCAGCCAATCGCTAACGTATAATTCGTCAGTAGATTTACTGAACTGGGTTTGTTCTTGTTTTTGCCGACTTGAAAAAATCATAATAATTTGAATTTTACTAAGTAATTTCTTTTATATCTTTTTCAGGTAAGTTCCAGAGTACAAAAAAACGAGTTGAATACAAAGGTATTAAGTTTATTTTAACATAACGTACTCCGATTAAACATCAGTATTTATTTAGTTATAGTCTGAAATCCGCGGCAAAAGATAATGAAATAAAATAAACGATTTCTTAAAACAATATATTGGTAGTTGCTTGCATTTCAGTAAAATTATTTCAGTCTGTGGTAGATCTTTCGAACCAGTTTATTTAATCTTTGTCGTTACAGCTGAAATACTTACCCCTAATCGTATTTTAGGTTGCACGTCCAGTAAACGCGATGTAGTCCTAGCTATTGTATATCTTGGAAGCCGAAGACCGTCTTAATTTTAATGTAAAGGTTGCTTGTCCACTACGGTGTACCAACTGTAATTCTTTACTTTAGGTTCCTTTTTCGTATCAGCACGAGCTTTACGGGAACATTTCAATTCTGTAAAGTTCATTTGGAACTTCATTCAAGTGAGCGCACACAATTCGAAACCGAACTCATTTGTTTTTAAAGTAAATCATCGCGGATTCAAAACGAGACACTGTTCTAATTTCGAAGTGGTGTTTAAAGTCAAAGTCTAATCATTTATTTCAAATAGGCCCTTATAAGGCACTTTTGAACGTCAAAAATTTACAAAAAAATTGAAATGATTCTAGTCGCCCCCTCCAAAAGGTAGTTTTCGCATGGAGAAGAATGGACAAGAAACTCCACCGTTACTCTTTTAAAATGTTTTACAATATTTTGTATAAGTACATTAGTTATATAATTATATGTGAGGACGATGCACCTAGAATAAAATTATTATACCACAATAGGTAAAAAGAATTAAGAATAAAAATGAAGCAACAACAGATAAACTAATTATGTGATAGATACATGGTGCTCACATATTTACAAACATCGTTGAAGTAGACGATTTTCCTAAAACTTTACACTTAATACCAAACTTTACAGTCACCAATTCCTCGCACACTGACTGTGCGAGGAATTGGTGACAGAATGTAAAATCAATGTCACATAATAAAAAAATAAAATAAAATATACAATTAAATTTGCAACCAATTTGATTTAGTCTTGATTCTAAATTATCCTATGGAGCAGGACCAGCATGTTTCCAAGCATTCTTATCTTGGATATAATCCTCTAATTTGTAATATGCTTGTTTACAAAGTGTACTTTTAAATTTTCTTTCATTTAATTGCAATATATTTAGACAATAGCACTACTGAAAGAATAATTTGCATGGCGTAAAAAACTGAAACCAGTGCTCTGTCTCGCAGCATTATGCTGAGCGATGGCTGTTTTGCGTGGATGTGACGCATATTTTCCTCCAATTTGTTATTATCGTGTTTTGTTTTTTCTTCGCGTCTATAAACGTATTTTATTTCTTTCTTTCTTTCAACTGAGCATTATGTACTTACTTATCAATGTCACAAGACTTAACTATTCAAAATGGCATCTCAAGAATTGACCACCCCACGTTCCACCCCAGTGGTCAGCAACACTAACCGGCCACTATTCTCGTTGGCAGTGTTTCAGGGCATAAATTGGCACACGCGATAAAACTGGTGGCTCGGTCAGCGACACGACTGGCCAGAATTGTGTAAGATTGTGCCTTCTTATTTTATTAGAGGTCGTGTATGCTTTGGTTGGGTTGGGACGTTATTTTTGTAAGTGAATCAGACGGTCTAGGAGGACGTTTTTCGCGTGCGTGGTGTGGTCTGTTCCAAAAAAATCTGACGGGAATGTAAACAAATGGATCAGAATACGTACCTGTGGATGCAAATTTTAGTGCCTCTTCAAATTGAGTGCTTTGTTTTGTTTATTTGAATACTTAAACACGGTTTTTTTTTCTTTTAAATTAATGAGGTCCAATAGTATCTGCACATTCAAACAAACCCTGGTCAATTACACAATCACTCACTAAATTATTATTGAAAAATCATCGACGAAGATTGAGGTTATAAAATTAACCTGAATTGTCAAATGAAAAACATCTTTAAATTGATCTTAAATTAGAATTTCGGGTAAATAAATATTCAAATAATCACTACAAATTAGTTCACAGGTTCGTTTCTAGTATAATTCAAATTCAAAAGTCATTTATTCAAACTAGGCTGAGAATCAGCACTTTTCGAACGTCAAAATTACAAGACAGTCCCCCAAAACGCCCTTCACCACTTCCTAGTGCTTTAGCCGGGAAGAAGAAGTGGCGCAACAAACTCCCAGCAGCACAGCTGTCAGTACAGTTAGAAAAAAAAAATTATTCTATATAATAGTATGTAAAATAATTTACATTACGCAATACAAAACATAATTTAAATTATAAATTAATAGTTAATTTGTTTACATTTTCATCAGATACTTTTGGAACACACTATAGTTGGAACACACTACTGCTATACACTATTTCTATATAGACATTGTAATGGATCTTTCGGGCAAGGTGATACGATTTGATGGACTTCTAGCTATCCTCAGCATATCAGTCTCCGAGATCTCTGAAGGAGCGCATCGGGGTGCCCGAACTTTTGCACTACGTTTTTGACCGTCCCAGTCTAGAAGATCAATTGACTTCACTGTCGTCTTTTCATATTGATTGATAATAATAATAATAAATAAATAAATAATTTATTTTGGACCAAAAATTTGTATACATTTTACAAACTTGCCAAACTGCGTGACAGTTGGTCGGCAGAATTAGCGCTCGTCTTATAAAACATTTGGTATAAACAATCTAAGTAGGTTGGTACAGATAGTTTAATTAATGGACGGTAAGAATATTTTTGTTCAATAGTTCAGGGGCCGTATTATGACGTATTAATGCCACCATTATTCCAGTGTGAGTGAGAGACAGAGCTATACAAGGCCGCTAGCACCATCCTTTTTTCGCAGTGGAATAATGATGGCATTAATACTTCATAATAAGGCCCCAGTTCAGTGTCCCGCAACCGATTAATTATTGGATTCAAATTAACGTTTTCCTTCTAATTATTTTCGTTGCTAGTTCTAACTTCTATGGCTGTGAAATGATTTCTCTGAGACTTGTACTATCCCGTGAACACGATGACCACATCTGTTACTGCCCCGGTTCAGTTACAGTTGTTCTTCTTCATCATTGATTCTAGCTTACTGAAGCTGCAGTGGTTGGGACTGGTATGGGCCAGACTATCGTGGAATTTTGAGACGGGGCAGTAAAGTTAGCTATAGAAAAACGTTCTTAGGAGACTCCTTAACTTTTTGTGTAATTGCTAACTGCATAAAATGGTATTCAAAAATCTGTATACAAATGTATACGTATTCAAAAATCTGTATACAAATGTATACATATTCAAAAATCTGTATACAAATGTATACAGATTTTTGTATACCATTTTATGCAGTTAGCAGTAACCCCAACTCCGATTTATTTAAAATTAAGACCCAGCAACCAACCACCCGCACCGCTCTCTCATAGACTAAAGCCTAGCTAACTCTTAGCTACCTGCACGCAAAGTTTCAGTAAGTTAGTTTCAAGTTCAGTGAGCAGTAGCACGGTTACAATAACCGTTGTTATTATCTATTCAGGCAGGGTCGGGCCAGTTAATTTGTTTTCTTCGAGGCGCGGATCGATGGCAGTCCGCGCGTGATGTTAGTCTACATTGTTGTACGGTACGGCTTTTTGTTGTAAAGGAAAATAGATGAAAGATAAAGCACTCTTTATTATGTACACTATACATATGAAAGAGATCACCAATTAGTTTTATTGGCGGGGCGTTTTTTAAAATAATATGGTTGTCGCGTTCCGTTTGGTAGACGATTACTAGCAACTAGGATTATAAATATCAACTAAGTAATAAAAGTTTGTAATAGGTATATGTGTATCTTTATAGTTCCTTTAAAAATATTCCTCAATTTCTCGTAATTGCACCTACCACTGTTTGTCTCTGCATCACCCAAAGGTTGACTGGTAGAAAATGCCTATAGCATTAAGTCCGCCTCTGTACATTTCTGTGCTTGAAGTATTAAATAAATAAAACGAAAAGTAGTGAACAAAAAAAAAATTTAAGGGAACTAATTTTTTTTTTTTTTAGACTGTATCTGTCTGAAGTCTGGAGGAAAGTTGGTGCAAGCTAAACTTCAAAAATGTTATGTTATTATTTTTAAATTAAACTTCAGTTATAAATTTTACTGTTTATTTATTAATTTATTATACTATGAGTATTATAGAAAAGACTTATATATTCTATCAAGCCATAGAAATATAAATAACTTCTTTCTTATATCTATGTAGCAAGGGTATCCATATTTTTTATATTGCACATAAAGTTTATAATGCCTTGTCATTTAAACTGCTCGCCGCGTCGTCGCTGCCGGCCGCTGCTATTTGAGTGTGAATTGAGCCTAATAGACTTAGCCATCGTTTGACAGTTCACCATGAAAGTTGGCACAGAGGTATATGTATTTTTTCATAAAGATGTTTTCCCCCATCCCCACGCTGTCGAAGCTGCGGCAAAATCTAGTAATATTATGAATGCGAATGTTTGTATGTTTGTTATTCAATAACGCTTTAACGGCTGAACGAATTTGAGTGAAAACTTAGCACACAGGAAGATTATGACCTGACTCAAAACATAGTATAGGTAATGTTCATCAGGATTTATAATTTAGTGCTAATTTCAATATGTTTTTTGTAACTCACACAAAAAACATATTGAAATTAGCACTCGACTGGTCCCAAGAACAAAGTCCTATCTTCAATATTGTCTAGTTGCAGTGCGAAGCAATAAAGTTACGCGAATCAAATAGTAGTAATCAAGTAGTAGTAGTAGAAAACTATGGTGAAAGGTATTTAATACCTTTCACCATAATTTTCTACTAATTTTATTTTTTTTGCAACTTATTTGATTCGCGTAACTTTATTGCTTCGCACTGCAACTAGACAATATTGAAGATAGGACTTTGTTCTTGGGACCAGTCGCACTAAATTATAAATAATCGGATTTATTTCTTTAGCTTGATCCCTACAAAGACACTTTATTTGGTAAAGTTTTATCCGACTGATCCTTACGATACATTATGTCAAATGATTTAAATTTAGGGAAAACATATTTTTGCCGTAAGCTTGTTTCCATATTCTCGTATAAAGGCTCGCAGACAAGCGTAGTCACGACGCCGGTAGAACAATGTCCGTAATGTTTTCATATAAATTATTCCACTAGAGTCGCGTCGCGCCTATCTGTGTGAGCCTTAATCCTTTCAATGTTTTTACGCATACACGAAAAATTTAATCACCCATCTCAGAGCACACACGGCACCAACAAAAAAAAACTTTTGACAAAAAAAACATCCCCTTTTACAAATTAACCCCCCAACTCGTCCCATGCTACAACGCGACCCAACCCTAGCGTGTCTACGTGTCCTTAACCCTAACGCTTGTAATTCAGAGCGCCGCGCAATTGTGTTACCGAACACTGTTTCATCTACTGCGGACACCCCTTATTGGCACTCCGCGTTTTTTAGGGTTCCGTGGGGCGAAAAATGTAATGATAAACGGTGTGTGATTGTTTTATTTGGTGATAAGTAATTGATATATGAACTGGAAGAAGTGGCTGTCGTCCGGCGGTGAAATAGGCAGGCGAAGTTGTTGTGATTGATCCTTTCGGGGGTCGAATGCGGATTAGACTGGCACTGAAGTGTGGAAAGAGGCTTTTGTAAAGTCAAAAGACAAACGAATAGAAACCTGTTTATATTTTTGTATTAAGAGGGAACAGGGCCTGCGAGATATTTGAAAAATAGGTATTTGAAGAAACTATTGCCGTCGTCTTACCTCAAGTCTGCCCCCGTTGAGTGTGATAGGGACAGCTGCAGTTCAGACTGATTATATCACAAAAACATTTGACGAGATCGACGTTTCGTATTCCCCCTTTTTTCTCGTCAAAAACTGACCCGATACAATTATTTTTCATAGATTTTTTTTAAGAAAGTGTATGTCTAGGTTCCTGTCATTTTCTTTTACGTTAAAAACATTTCGAATTTGTCTGGTAGTCCTCTAATCACGGCGGTAAAAATGGAGCATTTTTGTCATTTTTGGAGGGTCATATTTTCTTTATCAATAATTTTCTGAAATAAAGGAAATAACAGGGACGTGTCTACTGCAGACATTGATTTTATGAAAAAAAAATTGCTCTTAAGGAAGAAAAAAGAGGAATACATGGAGAATTGTATAGAGAATCGCAGGCCCTGTTCCCTCTTAAAGCTATAAGTTAAACTCACTTATTTTGTTGTGCCCGACAGGGTCCATATGATCTAATTATAAGTCTACCACCTAAGAATACCCATATGTGAAATGCAAAATAGTATTGATTATTGCATTTAGCGCAGTTGATGCGAAAAAAACAAAAGAAAAACGTATTAAAGTCCGCCATTTTGATTTTATAACAACCTAACCTTGCCTATAACCATTGCGCAACCTAGACGAATCGATAGACATATATTAATCCATCCAGCCGTTGGGATGCTAAGAGGGTATAAAGATTCCCACATATTACAAAGATACGCGTGAAATACAACCCTGTCTTTGCTGTCACGCAGTCTCAATAAATTGCTGTCATGTTTGGTAAAAATAAACTTAAAAGCAGTGAGCAGTGGTGGCCAGGTGAGCTGTGGTGGCCAAGTGATAAGGGCCGCGACTACAATACAATACAATTCATTTATTCACTAACAATTTACATTGTGTCTGAATTTCTATAACTAAAATACACTAAAATCATACATGCAATCCATATTTAAATCATCACAATAAACCATTATACATAACAAATTGAATGTCGACTCATATTTAAAGCATCAAAATGCACGAAATCAAATTAAAATCAGAAAAATTTAAATACGAATAAAATACAAAAAACAACAAAAACAAAACAAATTAAGAAAGTCATAAAATTATTTTCAAATGTCAATTCATAAAATACAATAAAATGTCCATTTCTATTAAATTATAATTCATCAGCAGAATATAGACACTTGTTTAACAAGAACAGTTTAAGCTTGCTCTGAAACTCACTTTTATATACCAAACCCTTTATTTCTGTCGGCAGTTTATTGAACACTTTAATCGACTTGTGGTAGGCACTATGCTTTGCAACATTAAGGTAACACACTTGTTTTAACTGGAGATCTTTTCTTCTTGTATTCTCCCTTTTTTGCCTTTCATCTTCAGTCTCATATTCAAAGATGTACTTTGCTAAGTGACTAAGTAGGACCATAATGTACAAGCTTGGGACCGTCAAAATGTTTAAGTCAACAAAGTGAGGCTTGCATGATTCTTGCTGTTGAATTCTAGTTATGGTTCTGATAGCTCTTTTCTGAATTACGTGACTTACGAGTTGTAGGTGCGAACCCTGACAGGTGCTTTACTTTGTGTAAATTATTTCCTCACCACTGCTCTCAAAGCGGTGAAGGAAAACATCGTGAGGAAACCGGCATGTCTTAGACCAAAAAATTCGAAGACATATGACATCTACCAACCCGCACTGGGCCCGCGTGGTGGATAACGGCCCACTCCCTCTCACAGAGAGTGGGCCTGTGTCCCAGCAGTGAGGACATTATAGGCTGGTTAGGTTTGTTATGTTAAACTCAAAAACCCGGTATTAGTAAGAAGTGGAAACATTTTAACTTGTAAATAACAGCTTCCTAGAACAGAGGCGCTAAGGCGTCAGCCAGCAACCTAGGTGAGTGCTAAGCTTTAAATCCTCTTAAACCACTGTAATGTATCTGCAATAGTTCTTACCGTAGTATTATTCACATCACTTCGAAATTCGAACGGTGTCTCGTTATGAATCCGCGATGATTTAAGAGGGAACAGGGCCTGCGAGGAATTTGAAAAATAGGTATTTGAAGAAACTATTGCCGTCTTCTTACCTCAAGTCTGCCCCCGTAGAGTGCGAAAGGGACAGCTACAGCTCAAACCAATCATAGCAAAAAAAATGTTTCGTATTCCCCTTTTTACTCCTCGAAAACTGAAAAGATTCAATTATTTCTTACATTAAAATTTTAAGAAAGAGTATGTCTAGGTTCCTATCATTTTCTTATATGTTAAAAACTTTTCGAATTTGTCTGGTACTCCTCTAATCACGGCGGTAAAAATGGGGCAATTTTGTTTTTTTTGGAGGGTCATATTTTCTTTACCAATAAGTTGCTGAAATAAAGGAAATAACAGGGACGTGTCTACTGCAGACATTGATTTTATGAAAAAACAATTTTGCTCTAGAGGCATTATTCAGAAAGAAAAAAGGGGAATACATTTGTATGGAGAATCGCAGGCCCTGTTCCCTCTTAAGTACTTTAAAAACAAATGAGTCTGCTTTCGAATTGCGTGCGCTCACTTGATTGAGGTTCCAAGTGAACTTTATAGAATAGTTTTACTGATAGATGTTTTACTCTATTTAGCGATAAACTATGTTTATAAGTTTTTAACACAACTTCAATACGATTAAAATACGTAAGTTACCATACCAATACGGAACCCGCCTCATACAATGGTACGCGACAAAAATTCGCCAAATTACAGACGCATTGAATGAAGCACCTCTACAGCTCTCGATTAACTGTTTCATCCTACGGAACCCCCCTCTTTTATCCTCTTTCAGGGTTCCGTATTGAAAAACCCCAGTTTTAGAGCATTGATTGTGTCCATCGAGTGAAAGGGGGGGAGGTGTGGCGTGAAAATTCGAGATCTGTTCGTTTGTGGACTCAAAAGTGTGTGATGGAGAGGAATTTTGATGAAATTGTATTGTTTTCGACTGGCTATGCAGGGGCTACTTTGTTTTATAACATTGTCTGTTTCAATATTTGCTGTAACAAAAAGGTTTATCTATGTTGCGTGTTCTGTTGGAATAGTTCTAATACTAACGTAAAACTCAGCATACAGAATAAACATACGTCACGCCTGCTTGCTCCGATGACGTTGGCAGACGTGTATCACATTAATGAAAAGGAGGCGAACCCATTGCGATAAACTGGCCACTCATCCAATATAGGGGTTTCGACTGAGTATGTTCTTATACGAAAATACAATAGCAGTTTGAACCGACTCGAGGATCAAACCCTGAAACCAACTAAAAGATGTCGCACTTGGACTGGAACCACGAGGCAGTCAAATCTTATAAAGGACAGCCTAGTCTTTTCCCAACTATATCAGGATGGGCTTTCTGTATAACCGGATGTAGCTGAATAGTATTTGACATGGAGCACCTAAAAATAGAGGTAATTAAAAAAAATAACCGCATCTGTTCAGCACGTTTAGCATGACCACAATAGAAACGGGTTTTGTCGACGAAAGAATAGACAAAATGACAGATAAACCATCACAATCTGTAATTTTGTCTATTTTTCCGTCGACAAAACTCGAAGAAAACCCGCTTCTATGTCATGCTGCGCGTGCAGGAGTTGATCTTGCAATTATCTTAGTCCTCCACTCACCGCTGAACACAAAAAAAGCGTGAATATAAGTAAAGGCAAACACGTAATGACGTCAGCGTGGGCGGAGGGCACACGATCGTTCCCATGACGACACTAAACTCCAGCCTTGTGTACTCGGCCTAATGATATTGTGGCTTTGCAAATATTGTGCGGAAAAAAATACTTCTGGACTCTGTCGATGTGTGTTTTTAGTAGTTAATGTTTAGATTAGGAAAATCCTTGTGATGGGAGTTTTTCCAGGAAAGTACTTCCACCGTACTTATAAACTAACCATAACCAAGCTTTTCTGTGATTCGGTTAAAATGCTTGAGATACGATAACATTTTAGAAACTGAGGCAAACATGAGACTAGTCTCAAAAAAAAAACGGGTTGCACTCCGGGAGTGCCGGCAGAAGTGAAAACTTGAATATTAACGTAGTGCATTTTTGATATTTTGGAATGGTTAGGGAATAATTTTGCACGAATTGCTTTAATTATCAGTATAAAAGTTATATGTAATATTCATTTATTGCGCTATCGTACACAAGCATGACAATCTTACGAATTTTCGATCAGGTCACGTGTCCTGACGCGAGTTTAAATTTTTTTACCCATCACAAAAAAAGTGCATATCGCTGCTAAAGAAATTTTCACTTTAACAAAAATGGGTTGCACTCCGGGAGTGCCGGCAGAAGTGAAAACTTGAATATTAACGTTGTGCATTTTTGATATTTTGGTACTACTCTCCCTCCGTCTTACGAATTTTCGATCAGGTCACGTGTCCTGACGCAAGTTTAACATTTTTTAACCATCACAAAAAAAGTGAACAACGCCGCTAAAGAAGTTTTCACTTCAAAATACAATAGCGCGTAGAGCACATTCTTAAGTTAACGTTGTTGTACGAAATAGGTATTGTAGTTAAAATAAGGTAGTCGTTGTCACTCCAAACCATGGACCGTCATCAGTACTGCTATTATGTAAACCTCAAGGCGTGATTCTACCAAAATTGTGTTCAGCACATTGTTCACAAACATTTTGTGGAGATCTCCAACAGTGCACGTACTGAACTGCAGATCTCTGTGTCAGTCTCTGTGCCCACCGGCAAATCTGTGCGTAATTGTAAGCGTACTGCGTAGCACATTTGTAAATGTTTATTTGAGTGAGTCCACCGGAAGAATCATTTGTGTACAGTGTCGCACACTGATGGAATCGCGACTTTACTCAACTGAGCGCACACATTTCAAAAAACGAACTCATTTGTTTTTAAAGTAAATCATCGGGAATTCAACACGAGACGCCGCCGTTCTAATTTCGAAGTGATGTTCAGAGAATACTTCTACAGTTCCTTTGTTACTACTTCAATAATGTATGCATTCCTGACACCTGTCAGTTGGACAATTTCTAGTAGTAATAAGAATCAAATTCGCAAAACACATATTCGTTAGTGTGAAACTGACAGGTGTCAAGTACGCATTCTTTCGACGGCCGAACTGTAGCAACTAGTAGCGACTATTATGCAGTATGTATTTTCAAATAGCTTTTCATAGTGTTCGAAAAATCTTTATCTCCCGCAAATAAAATCCCCGTGGTTGCACTAAACGCAAGTAGGTCGCTGAGCTTGCCTGACTGCGTCCTACCCTCACATTTTATTGCTGACTACCCGCCTTCTACAAATATGAACGAAGGTGGTGACGCTTGCTTATCTTTTCATATATCTTTCTTTCCGTCATTACCTTTGTACATTCGTGTTTGCTTGCAGAAAGATCTGCAATTGCTGAGTCTTGGGGCAACGTATTGGTGTTTTATTATTGCTTATTTCTCAGTTAGGGGGAAATATCGATATTCTAAGGTTATAGGTACATTCGGGCTGACCCGTAATTACCATGACAGAGATATTCGTATGGGGTGGCATCGGGACCGGGACATAAATACGAAGGGGTCTTGATATGTAAATCACGTTCCCTTGGAGTCCTAGGACTGCCGTTGGTGTTAGCAATCAGTTTTATATGTACTTTACTGTGTGTTTGTTATCTACCTCTATCTTAATATTAATATTATAAATTCAAGTCTCTTTTTGTCTCTGAGTGACCGCGTTGTTCTTCTAAAGTACGCAACGGATTTTGATGCGATTTTCAACATCATTGATTCCGGAGAGAATTTATTTCAGGTTTATGTGTAGGTACTTATATCTTTTTTTTATATTGTAAAGAAATCTCGATGTTTTATTAAGTTTTAAAAACCGCGCGAAGCAGATACGGGTTGCTTGTAGACACCAGCACATCAACCTACTACAATCTGTAGAATTTCTTTAATAGATTTAATAGATTTTTAGATAAAGTTGAAAATTAAGTAAGGTTCAAAGTTGATTGGGAAAATTTGACATATTGCATCTGAACACAAAAATAATTAGAACCAGTAGCTCCGTACAATATGTGTCAGTCTTTAGCAAATAAAATCAAAATAGAATTGGTCGGTGTGGGTGACATAAGTGGAACATGCAGAACATGCTGACTGAGTTTCTCATTGGTTTTATTGCTGAAATCTACCGGGTAGAGATATGGACGACAGGTGCCAGGTTTTGGAACATGCTAACCTTTGTAAAATTTTGAGATTTATTTGTAACGAGATCTTGTCTTCGCGGTTTCACTTGCATCGCAACCTAGCCATGATTTTCATGTACCCGCCGGATTCTATAGTATGTCCTTCGGACGGTGTACGATAATTTTGTCTCACGAAGCGACGCGCGCTTTACTTGTGGTAACCAAGTGTACAAACACGCTGTCTGTCTGTTTGTTCCGGCTAATCTCCGAAACGGCTATACCGATTATCACAGGACTTCACTGGCAGATAGCTGATGTTACAAGGAGTTACTCAAGGTAATTTTATTTTAGAAAGAAAATATTTACAATATTAGAAAATCTATTTACACTACTTGCAAATATAACTGGAATCAAATACGTATGTTGATAAAACGGTTCATAGTCAATTCAACTCCTAAAGGAGCCAGTTGACACACATA
This sequence comes from Xanthia icteritia, assembly GCA_949128155.2. Taxonomy (NCBI): domain Eukaryota; kingdom Metazoa; phylum Arthropoda; class Insecta; order Lepidoptera; family Noctuidae; genus Xanthia; species Xanthia icteritia. Next base: position 5,298,578 of record OX421959.2, on the reverse strand, counting down.
AGATGGCCATGTGACCCAGATGCGTCAAGTACCAGGTACGACAATTTTATGGCCAATCTATTTAGGTACGTAATGTATCGACGTTTGAGGTTAAACTTCCAACTTCTTAAGGCGATTTATGCTCACAACGTACTTGCAGTTGTGCTATTCTGTAAAGTTCACTTGGAACCTCACTCAAGTGAGCGCACACAATTCGAAGGCGAACTCATTTGTTTTTAATATAAATCATCGCGGATTCACAACGAGACATCGTTCGAATTTCGAACTGATGTTTAGAGAACAGCACTACTGTTACAAAGAGGCATTTGAACTGCAATGAGTCATAATATACAGGCTGATATTATAAGACCTAGCTACTGTACCAAAACGCAGAAATTATCCCCATACACAACCGTGCACCTAGCTTCTGACGTTTCATAAGTGCCTTGGTAGGATTATGTTTTTTTTTTGTGTCTTGTGTTTCTACGACGACTTTCAACAGCATTTTCGACTTAACCATCATCGTTATCGCAGGTAGAACGTCACTTTGTTTAGGCTCTCAGCACTCTTGCAGTAGGTACCATTCAAACCAAGCAGAAATAGACATCGAGCTCCTTCAAACAGAGCTATACTTCATAACATCACGCCAGTAATCCCCGATGGGTTAGGCAGACGTGTACCTATACACCCACATTTCACCAGTTATGTTAAAGTCCCAGGAGCCGAGCCTATTGCCATCAACCAGGCACACATCCTGACTCCGGGCTGCTACTGAGAAATTCCTGATGGAAAAACCCAATAATAGTTTATCTGACCTGGGCAAAGAAACCAAGACTTTATGCTCAGCAGTGGCGCTTGCATCCACTAGACCAACGAGGCTGTCAAGTGAACGAAGCGAGCTCTACTTCATCATTACTTATCTATTTCCTCACTCTTTTATATTCTGATAAAGAATGTATGTTCGCTTTACAATTCCTAGAGGTATCGCTGCATATGGTCACAGAACACTGACCCAGATGTGTCACGCGCCAGGTACCGACCATTTTATGGTGAATTTATTTACGTACCAGTTTGGGAGGCACAGAGCTCGGTGCATGCGATCGTTCTAAGCAAATACTGCAAAAATATTGATGTTATCGGGTCTTCTGCATAGCATAACATCATGCTTGCATTCCTCGAAGATGTAGGCACAGGCGTAGCACTCCTACGCTACGTTTCACTAGGCTCTTTACAGTATAAAATGTAAAATAAACTCGAAAACGTTACTTTTTAAAATTACCATCTTGCATTGACTATTAATTATTTCACCTGAAGTGCTATTTTGTAAAGTTCACTTGGAACCTCACTCAAGTGAGCGCACACAATTCTAAAGCAAACTCATTTGTTTTTAAATTAAATCATTTTCTAAAGCAAACTCATTTGTTTTTAAAGTAAATCATCGCGGATTCAAAACGAGACATCGTTCGAATTTCGAACTGATGTTTAGAGAACAGCACTACTGTTACAAAGAGACATTTGAACTGCAATGAGTCATAATATACAGGCTAATATTATAAGACCTAGCTACTGTACCAAAACGCAGAAATTATCCCCATACACATAATTAAAGATAATTCTCCCCTTGTTAAACCCGTGCCGCGTATTTCGCTCAACCCACTTGTTTATTAGGTAAGGTATACACACAATGAGAGCTACGCTTGCGGAATGTTAACACGGCCCTAATCATTTGCTACGTGATACTAAAGTACATGTAATTGATTTTGAATATGAATATTATGTTATAATGATTACTTCGTTTGTCGCTGTTGCGGGGTGTGATTAGAGACTGAATTGGTTGTTTGTTTATCCTGCTGTTACATAACATTATACTTTGCCGTCAAAGTAAGCATGGAATATGCTTCTCAGGTGTAATAAAAGAGCCTCCGCGGGTAATAATGATCGGGGAAATTAATTGTTGATCGAACTGACACCCTTCGTCAGTTTGACATTTCATGCAACTGCCAAAGAAAGACAGTTTTTTTTTTTCGAGTCGGAATTTATCAAATAACTTCTCCCGCTCTGGGCGGAGCGACAGGGCGTGTCAGACTGTAACTGACTAAAACCCACCCGTGTTCCTTCAGTTGCCTGTACGTTGCCAGGGGCCAGGGTATCCCTTTCGGACTTTCCCGCAACCCCGAAAGAATGACATCTGTGATTTGATTATACGGACAATTTAAGTTGGTAGTCAAATTGCTTAAGTTTCCTGACTTCACATGAACACAATTTTTTTGTTGGCAGTACCGTTAATTGCTCAGTACCTATTGGTGAAACGTCATATTTGACCACAATTGCCATGCAATTAATTGCCCTTGAAAGTTTTAAGCGATTTGTCCGACGCTCTCTGGACAGTCAGCCACGCTACCACCCAGATGACGGGTTAATCTTGTTACCACGGAATGAACTATTCTAATATGCCCAGTTCGTGCCAATACGAACGAAGAATAGACCCGTCGAATCAATTTTTATAACTTCTTGAGTTCGGTGTGGCCTTTCCGACTTTCTGCGAAGAAACACCGAAACAAAGTCTATAAGGTCAAGGCCTTCCAAAGTCCTGTGCTAGTGTACCTATCTAGGTAGTACCTACTCGATGGATTGAGACATCACTTCGAAATTCAATGAGATCTCAAAACGTCATACAAATAGTTTTCTAACAGCTGCGCGCACAGATTACTCTAAGCCGACGGCGCGCGAGTCGATTGCCGACTTAACGGAATGTTGCCATTTTTAAATATTATATTTTATTTATTTAATTATTATATATTTATTTTATTTTTATATCTTAATTATATTTCATAGTATGCTGCACCGGTCGACGTCATAACGTCAACGCCGGCAGTCGCTGAAAATCAGTGCTGGGGCTCTGTCTCGCATAGGGTCGCAGCATTATCCTGAGCGATGGCCGTTTTGCGTGGATGTGACGCATATTTTCCCTAAACTTGTTTCTTTTTTAATATAGGCTTCTTTTTTTTTGCGTCATGTTTACCCCAAATAAATTTGTTTTCTTTCAAATTCGAACAGTGTCTCGTTGTGAATCCGCGATGATTTACTTTAAAAACAAATGAGTTCGCTTTCGAATTGTGTGCGCTCACTTGAGTGAGATTCCAAGTGAACTTTACAGAATATAATTTAGGTATGTTTATGACCTTAAAAAAGATAAGTCAATATCAATAAGTCTGACTTCTCTAATTGTAACACCGAAACAAACATAAAGGTCAAGGTCTCTTTTTAAATTCCTATACTAGTGTACCTACCTACGTATAGTATGAGGCTTGGTCTCTGCTATATACCTATTCATGTGCTGTAAGTACACAATGGACGACCGATATTAGCCCATGTTTGTACGGTTTTACTGCTACCCATACATTGGATCCCTTAGCTTAGGGATCGAGGGCCGGCAGAGTGATAACCCTCACCAAGGATTGCTGGAGGTAACGCATTGAATAATATATACCTACTTGCTTAAATGCACTTCTGTGCTATTCTGTAAAATTCACTTGGAACCTCAATGAAATGAAATGAAATGAAATGAAATGAAATGAAATGAAATTTATTTGCAAGAATTGTAGTACGTTACAGTTGGTCGGGTTATAAAAGTTTCTAAAACAATTCGCTAAAACTAGCATGCAAACATTACATTAAATAAATGAAATTATGCTAATAAAATTGGAACATACATCATAGATAATCAAGTGAGTCTCAATCAAGTGAGTGCACACAATTCGAAAGCGAACTCATTTGTTTTTACCCGACTACGGCGAAACTACCGGTCAAAATCGGTATATGTATGTTCATCTGCTACCTCAGAACTTCTAAATTACTGATCATAATTTGACAAATGAGGTATCGTTGGAAGCGTCCTGATCGTCCGCTGGTTATAGCCGACGTCACATTAAATTCAATATGGCGCCCTCTAGAGGACATAAAGTCATGAACCGTAAAAAAATAGTATGCTATGTTGGGTATCAATTACTTACAAAAATGTATATATATCATATTGTCTAAGTAAATAAATATGTTTAAATTATTAAAAACAAGCATAAGTGAGACTGTGCTACGTATGGCGCGGCTGTAAAATTAATATCTATTATACAATAAAATTTAAAAAAATGAGCTGCTCTGCAAATACTTTATAACCCCAAAATAATTTAAATAAAATTTAAGTTCAAAAAGTAAAACCTGACTACTGTAAAAAAGTATGAAACAAGAAAATATTTCAGACAGAAATCAAGACATAGGTACTAAAATGGTCAAGGTAAAGCCGTAGTCGCATGCTATTATAATTTTGTAGGTGTATATAATTTATATAATATATCATCTTTATCTTTTATATAATTTTTAGAGCGTGATTTTTCAGTAGTCGGGTTTTAGTTTTTGAACTTACTTTAAAAAAATTAATTATAGCGGATTCACAACAACAACACCGTTCGAATTTCGAAGTGATGTTTGGCTTTAGAGAATAATACTACTGAAATTGCAATTAAAACAAAAGAAATCTGAAGTAGGTATGGTTCTACTTCAATAGGGATGATGACTAAAAAATTTTTTTTTGTCTGTCATTTAGATTATAAAAAAATAACGTACACGTATTTTTTCTTTTTTTACGTTATCAAAAGATTGAGGCGATACATTGAGTTAAAATGTGCCACGACGTCACGAGTATGTAGATTTTATACTTACTTGTGACGTAGCAACCCCCACTCCCTAACTTGAATGCGTTTTATATAAATATTTTTTGATTAATATGATAAAGCAAAAAATACGAGTCTAATATTTTTTTGTTATCTGACTGGCGGACTGAATAGTTTTTTTTTTACCAGGCATCAAGCCTATTATATCAGTGATAATGCCTAGATTATCTTGCATCGACGATAGAAGAGTCTGATCTGTTTCCTTGTCTAGAACCACGTAGCACTTAGTCCAGCTCAATCTTATCCAGACTACCCACATCTAATAAAAGCAACAAAAAGCCGCCTCACATGTAAGACAAACCGCAAATGTAGTTAAAGGCCTTTCAGACGCGACGGGCGCGTCGCCGCTGCGGCTTGCGCCGAGTGGTCTTCTATTGATGCCTTATTGAATGTTAGGTCACATTCATATTGGACGTCTTGTCGCTGCGATGATGGTTATGAATTTATTAAGTACCTACTTAGGTAGGTCTACAGCCCGACGTCGACTGTTATAATTAATGAATTTCTAATCGCTCGTAATTTGGCAATTATAATAAAGAGAAAGAACACTTTTTTTATTCTCGCCCAACAACACAAGCACAACTGTTGGGTACAAAACTCATAGGAAGTTTTTTTTTTTTTTCAAATAAGATCGCATTGCAATCCTGGTAAAACCATATTTATGAAAAAACCAACCATCTTTATGATTATGTCTTATCTGTATCTATTTTTCTGTGTGTACATAAATAATAAAATAAATAAAACTCAGAATGTGGTATTCGTTTTCTCTTTAATCAACAGCTCATAAATCCTTTGACACACTTTGCTCTTTGTATAATAGTTTCAGTTTTTACCCCAAGATATTATCTCAGAAAAAAAGCTGTATGGTTCGTGCCGATATGAGAGAAGAATTGACAAAATAATCGCCTCATTTGTCGTCGCCCTTACAAGTAATGCCACAAGCTTGCGACTAACCCAATCAAAGCAGTTCCATTTGTACGCGACAGTACTCAATGCGCTACTCACGAGAATTACCAGCGGTACGGTCATGCACGCTGAATTATCAAATAGTTTTGAGAGAATTTGAAACAGAAAAGAAAAAAAATATTCAGTAAAACTTTGTTAGAAAACTTATTTAGGGAGCAAGAATTTTAAGAAAATGGTGAAACCGAAGTACTTTACTTAGGTTTCACAAATTATATAAGAAAAAAATAAAAAGTTGCGTAAATCGGATTTGACTAAAGTTTAAAGCGCACGATAAAAGATGTCAAGGGCTCCTTCAAATTTTTCATTGGTCACGATTCTGCGGTCAATTTTCAGTTTTTTTTTTTTTGTTTATAAAATCTTTGCCCCACACTAAGAATCTCTCCTGTATTGTGGGTGCGTTTACAAACATTTAAACTCACATACCCAAACAGCCAGACCCGGACCAACTACTTGTAGGTCATACAAATATTTGTTCCGTGCGGGAATCGAACCCGCGATACGCAGTGCAGCAGTCAATCGCTTAACCACTGTGCCAACCGTGCCGACAAATGTAATTAGGAAGAATTCGTGGTCTTGGGGCACCATTCCTGTGTTCTTCGGGCCTGCAACTCGTTTGGTTTGTGGTGGATATGTCCTGCCAAGCTCACATTTATAGGCAGCGTTTTAAGCCACGTTCTAGATATTTTTTTTTTCATTCGTTTCCATCAGGCTAGATCGAGGTCAAGAGAAGGGCCATTTGGAAATAAAAAAATAAAATATGTTTTTGACAGAACGTAATAGCTCGATATCAATAATGACGAATGATTACGAATCAAGCAATTTGTCTCCAGATCTTTTCTTCTGCAACAGTAGCATCATATGCACCATCGCACACTTTTCTAAAACACAATTGAATTTGTTAAGTGTATAATATATCGTTAGTTGCGCCACTCTGCGGAAATCGTCAACATAATGGTTCCCGTCTAAGGGGAGAACCCTCGCCCTTCTGTGCTTGTCCGAAACAAACTATTAGCGAATGAGACTGTTGATTTACAGTCTTTACTGGAAAATTCTATAGATTACAAGTTTTTGGCAGAGATTTCTCCACTATTTTTATTGGTGTAGTGTCCGAGCGATTCACTTTGCGTTCCGTCTGTTTTGCAGTGCTATTCTGTAAAATTCACTTGGACGTTCCAAGTGAATTTTATAGAATAGCACTGCAGGACTCAAGTGAGCGCACACAAATTGAAAGCAAACTCATTTGTTTTTAAAGTAAGTAAACATTGTAGAAAAAGAAGTTTCATTTAATGTCTTACGAAGCATATATTTTTTCCTTACTCGTTTTTCCGGACATCTAACATGTAACCCGAAGGCAAAGCTGACATATGACTGTAATATAAACCAACAATTGACTTTTCTCTTTGATAAATAGTCCGTCCACATGTTTCCTCGTTCACTAAACAAAACGTTACCTACTTATTCTCCTTCCGTCCATCTCGAGCATTTGTCCTTCTGTCTGTATATAGCTCCAGGGATGTCGTGTAGACTGAATAAAACAGGACATAACTAGAATTTGATATGTCATGTAATAAATGGCAAAAGAATAGCGGTCACTGTGTGGCTCAAGAATGTCTAAGTGACCTTTTGAGTATGGAGAGACAGAGAACTGTCTCACTAAACATCACTTCGAAATTCGAACGGTGCTCGTTGTGAATTCGCGATGATTTGCTTTAAGAACAAATGAGTTCGCTTTCGAATTGTGTGCGCTCACTTGAGTGAGGGTCAAGTGAACTTTATATACACACATACATTTTGAGTTCTTTTATTTTATTTATCTTCAAGACACAAAATGTTCAGATTTTCCGCATAATTCCCGGGAAATGGCAGCCCTGTCTCCAGCTAAGTAGCCTCGAATAGAAATGAATGACCGCGCTCAGTTGAACATTACGCCTGGATAGCCTAGTTGGACTCCAATACGATAGTTAAAGGTTTCTATTCTAATAGCCAATTTTCCGTTCTTGGTATTTCCAAGGTAATGTCCCAGATATGTAGAATTGTGTGTGAATTGAAACGATGGATGGACTGTGTGAAAGATGATATGGCTAGAAAGGGAGTGACTACCGAGATGACGACTACTAGAGAAAGAAGTATGGAAGAAAAAGACATAATAATGATGTAGAATTGTGTACCGTATTTGACTATGTTTCTGTTATTGGAGGTTTTCTTATCATATTACACGAAGCCTGCTGAAAATGAAATTTATAAAGTCCAGAAAGCTGAGCTTACTAGCGAGTAAATCTTATTGGGAGACACGAACATCTAGACAACCTCTTCGTCCTGATAGGACGTGATTACCAGGAATGGATGAACACCTGCAGCACCAGCCAGAGACTTGGCAGATGCGTTGCCATTAGCCATCTCTGAGACTAAGCTGAAATGCTGCATATGCCTGGAATTACACCGACCATCCATATCCTTCAAACCGGAACGCACTACAACGCTGTTTGATGGAAGAATGGTGGTATTAGTACTTCCCTGTACCAACTTCTTCACTGAGAGTTGTAGCAAGGAGTCTTCGTGCAGGAACTCGACCAGTGAAGAACAGAGACCCTAGTGTGAGTTTATTTTAACCGTCTCGATTTTACGCATCGACCGCGTTTGGCGCTCCGAATGGCCGTTCACTGGTGAAGGCCGGCCGGCTGCCAATCGGAGCGCCGAATGCGGTCGATGCGTAAAGTTGAGATGGTTAAAAGAAACTCACACTAGGGCCTCAGGTGATTGATCAGTATAATGTTCTGTCCTATAATGTTCGCACTGCTGGGACGCAAACCTCTTCTCTAAAAGAGAGATTGGGTAGTATTCTACCACGCAGGCCCAGTTCGTATCGGTAAGACAATGTAAAGGTGCCCACGATTACCTCACGAGTTTATAAAACCAATTACACCAAGTAAATTAGTAGTTTTGGGTAGTAAAAAAAAACACCTCTGGTAATACCTACAGTTGAGACATTCCTCCAATATAAATGACCTATAGGTACACCACATCTACCATTTGTCGTGTCGGCTCCCAATGAATAGTCCGCGCACCGCTGGGCTCATACTAATGCTGGACTAATGTTGTACTCTGTGACAAGAATACGGATCGCCGGTGGCCTGATATATTTACAGGGTGGCTACCGGATGAGATATAAGCGATCAGCGTGTTAAGACTCCTCGTTGGCCTAGTGGTTGCAAGCGCTACTGCTGACCATGAGATCCTGGGTCGGGCAAAGTGTATTTCCAAATGAAACTTCTCAGTAGCTGCCCAAAGTCTGGGTTTGTGCCCGGTTGATGGCAAAAGGGCCGCCCCTATTACATGGGACTTAAACATGAGTGGCGAAATGTATGGTAGGTACACCTCTGCCTAACTCTTCGGGGAATAGGCGTGATGTTATTTTAAAACATACATATTTTAAAGACAGTTGGGTAACGAAGGTCTACTTCATATCGGTACCATTTGGGTACATAAAAACTAAAGTAACCGTCATGAGAAGCTATAAATTTTGTAAACAAGTGTTCAGGAGTTCACAACATTTGGACCAACAAAAAAAATGAATTTGTTTAAGATTTAATAAATTATTAAGTAACAAATATTAATTAACATATATTATTTAAGAATAATTATTCGTCAGAATTTATTTCCTTAGATATACTGGCTACTGGCTCCATTATACGTAATAACAAATAAAATTAACGCAACAATTAAAGTAACAACAATAAAAAAGTGATAACGAAACAATAACAAAATTAACAATAACAACCAGATCCGCGATATATGCAAAGCAATGAAACAAACTCGTACGCATTCGAAACTCGAATGACGCATTTATTTCAAAATGGCGTCCCGATAGTTTACAATCCCTGCGACGGACGCGTTCCGGTACCAAGAAACACAAACGATAGCGCTTTGCGTCGTTAAAATATGATCCGACTAAATTAAATAGGTTGTTACTTTCATATAACCCGTCTATATTTCATGTCGATTGAATATGGTCAATTTATTATTATCTCGCAGTATAAAATGTTTACTTAGTGAAAGATGTTTGTTTACATAATTTATAGCTTCTCGTGACGGGTACTTTAGCAGCATTGTCATTCTAATATATTGGGATGCCCACACTACATATACATAAACTCTGCTACTCGATAAGCAACCAGCATAGCGCAGGATAATTAAGTTTGTCGAGTCCCAGCAAGGTGATTCAAATGTCTTGGAAAAAAACCAGAGAATTGATTTAAAAAAAAACGTGGCTGGGTTAATAAATATAACTAAATATTTCACTTACCTCTATTTTAAGGAGGACAGAAAGTTTTAGGCCTCAGACAAGATCTGACCTGATCACTTTTGAAAGAAATTTCTAGTCCATTGCTCCATAGGTTTGAAAATTTTGTCTGATCAACAACGTAAATAACGCAATGAACGTGGCTGAACTGTCAAAATGAAAGGAATTGTGATCAATTGACGGTTTATGTGGGTTACGTAATAAAGTAAAGGTTCTGGAGTGGCTATCGCGTACCGGAAGACGTAGCGTTAGAAGGCCTCCCACAAGGTGGGCCGATGATCTTGTGAAGGCCGCAGGAATCCGCTGGATGCGGGAGGCACAGAACCGGTCGAATTGGCGGTGCTTGGGGGAGGCCTATGTCCAGCAGTGGACGTCTTTCGGCTGAATTGATGACGCAGTTACCCCGCTGATTAGTCGATCCGATACGTTTAAAAAATCGCTAACTCTCCTCACTTCGACCACATGCAAGTATAATAAGAAGTTGAGTGGGCTGTAAGGGTGAAGGTTACGCCTCAACGGACATACATAGGTAGCGTTAGTAACCGTTCCGGGTTTGGTTCCCGAGTAAGCGAGGAAAATTGCTGATTGGTAATTTAGACAAGTTTGTGTTCGTGATTTTGTAAAAGAAAGAGTTGTTTTGTAATAACGGTGATATTGTTAATAATGGCTACATTTGAGTCTTCAAAGGCCTTCCCAAATATAGCTATTTTAGTGGGTAATATTATATATTGTACTTACCAACTTGCTTTTGCGCGCGGCTTCGCTCAGTCGGAAATTATCCCACGGGAACGTACTACCACGATAAAAAGTAATCTATGTCTTAAGAGAGACCTGTTCCCTCTTAAGACATAGATTACTTATTTAAGAGGGAACAGGGCCTGCGAGGAATTTGAAAAATAGGTATTTGAAGAAACTATTGCCGTCTTCTTACCCCAAGTCTGCCCCCGTAGAGTGCGATAGGGATTCAGACCAATTATATCACAAAAAAAATTGACGAAATCGACGTTTCGTATTCCTCTTTTTTCTACTCGAAAACTAAACCGATTTAATTATTTATTACATTAAAATTTTAAGAAACAGTACGTCTAGGTTCCTATCATTTTCATTTATGTTAAAAACTTTTTGAATTTGTCGCGTACTCCTCTAATCACGGCGCTAAAAATGGGCATTTTTCTATTTTTTTAAGATTCATATTTTCTTTACCGATAAGTTGCTGAAAAAAAGGAAATAACGGGGACGTGATTACAGCAGACGTGATTATTCAGGAAGAAAAAGTAGAATACATTTGTATGGAGAATCGCAGGCCCTGTTCCCTCTTAATCGAGGTTATAAACCATTTCTTCCAAATCCCTTCAGCCGTTTGTCGTGATTTAGTAACAAACATGCAGTCATACAAACGCATTTATAATATTAGTAGGATGATTCAAGAAGAATCTTCTGCAACTGGCTACAGACGACAATCATCTTACAAATAACACCGTTTACCACCCTATCCTTTACCCGGACAGTTTAAGAACATCCACATTTATCCGTAGCAGACCGCACGTGATCGCCCGACACAGTCAATACAGAAATAAAACATTAAACTATTCCCACAACTCTTGACAACGCCGCCACAGTAAACAAAGTTAAAAATGATGAGTTACAGTGGAAACCTCTTAGTGAGTGCAAGTTTATGCGAATGTAAGCAGTTTTTGTCGCCTGTCGCTTATTGTTTGCGGAGAAGTGTAAGTTGGCTTTAAGAAATATGTCGGGGTTAAAGTTTTGAGCGGGAATACTCTGGTGAACGCGAGCAGAGAGTAAGAATTTAAAGAAGAGACCCTTCTCCCGAACGCATTCCACAATTCGGGGCGTATGAAACACGCAGTCAGGGTTTTTTTTTTGGATGGGAAATTATCAAATAACTTCCCCCATGACCCACCCACCCGTGTTCCTTCAGTTGCCTGTACATTGCCAGGGGCCACGGTATCCTTTTCGGACTTTCCCGCCACCCCGGCAGGCATCGGTCCTATCGGACCCTTTCAGTTGCTGACATCTCTTTGAAGCGCGCGTGGAACACAACGTGCCGTATACCTATATTAAGGTTGATCCACAGTTGTATTCGCGACTGTATAAGATATGTATTTATAGAATTATTATCATTAGAATCAATAATACATCTCTCTAAATTACATTTGTTCCATAAAAACGTTGATAGATCTATCGAAAGATCTTTGATTTGTTCTTATGGAACAAATCTAACTTAGTTATAGTCGCGAATCATATTTTGATCAAGATACAACCGAACACTGACGCTGTAGGCTTAGTGGACTGTAGATTTGTTGACCATCATTATTCTGTTAAGTACCTGGTACTTGTTGAAAGACCTACACTGTCCTCCCATACCTAATAACACTGTTATTTGAAAATATTTTAAAAGCCAATTATTTTTAAAAGTGTAACCGTGGAGTTTCTTGCCGGCTCTTCTCCATAGAAAACCAATTGGAACCGTGCACCTAGCTTCTGACGTTTCATAAGTGCCCATGTAGGTTTATGTGAAATAAAATATTTTGAATTTGAATTTGACCTGCAAATTGTAAACCTAAGAAAATTTGAATTTGCACTGCGGATCCACCTTAACTATCTTCGGTTGAGCACAGGTAAGCTCTCCTGCGTTCGTTTATCAATAATTGACAATCCTGCACCCTAATTAAGTAACGCACTCGGAATGACAATCCCTGTTATTTGTATATTATATATTATATTTTTTATTTTCACTGTTGAATTTTTCAAAAACTAGTATTTTTTTCGTTATAATGTCAAAATTAAATTGGATTATTCCTATCTAAGTTGGAGGTTAGAGTCGGCTGTCATTCCTAGTGTAGAGTATGTTGGGGTAAGTTCGGCGCTGGGATAAGACCGTACGAGTGCCCCGACGGTTTATGCAGAATAAAATGGTGCAGAACGCAATGTTATCCACGTTGTGAAAACTTGTAAATACAGGTGAATGTGTTACTTACAAATTCCCTTTAGTGTGTGATTGCGTAAGTAAGAATTTTGAAATTGAAATTTAATAGGATTTGTTTACACTTTCATCTGATGCTTTTTGAACAGAGTATAGGGAAGTTCTTACACGAGTATCGCTTCTTTACGGATTTTTTATTCTATGGCAGTAGTTCTTAGTTGTATTGTTTTGCGACTGTCTGAGAATTTTGTCGTGCGGTCCCAGTGTGGATAGAGTACGTTCAATTTGTTGCACGATGAATTAAAGAATGTGTGAATGATTTGGTTCTTGATGCCGATATTTTTTGGGACATTAGTTATTGTTTTTAGTAATTAACTGTTTATTTATTTTACCTCGATGGTCCTAGTTTATCATTTTTAACTTCCAGTTACAGCTATATATAGCTATATGTAAGCGGGCACGCCCTTTATGACTGGAGACTTTTATTTAGATATTGTTTACGTTTAGTCTTTATTTTTTTAATTTTGGCCTGAGTACAGTTCTTGTTATTTTTGGTATATTGGCGTGTGCTAGCTGACATATGGCTATTATAATTTGAAATTATGTTTTGTGTTGCGTAATGTAAATTATTTTGCATACTATTTATTATATAGAATATTTTTTTTTTTTCTAACTGAACAGACAGCTGTGCTGCTGGGGAGTTTGCGCCACTTCTTCTTCCCAGCTCAAGCACTAGGAAGTGGTGAAGGGTGGGCGTTTTGGGGGCATGTCTTATGTCACTTTGACGTTCGAAAAGTGCTGATTCTCAGCCTAGTTTGAATAAATGACTTTTTAATTTGAATTTGGAAAGCTTATTTTCGGCACAACTTTTTTTTACTGCTCCTACTTACGAGTATACTTTACTGTATAAGAAACAAAACTGAAAATGTTTTTTTTTAGACCTTTTATTTTATTCCTAAAGTTAAATCGCTAATCATCTATTAAATGGTATTTTTTGAGAACCTACTTAAGGATGACAATGTTTCAAAAATCATTCATCTATTATGATGTTTGGTTTTATTCCACAATACCTATTTCAGATTTAGTAACTCGGTCAAAACCGAGGTGAAGGTTTAAAAGGTTTTCCTTGTAATATTAATGTTAACTACGATAATATCGAAAATAAACTCCCCTTCGCAGAACTTGAGTCGTTTGGAGGGCAGGCAAACATTTTCGTTGTTTGTATTAATAATATCAGCCTGTACAAGTAAGTATTGCTATTCTGTAAAGTTCACTTGGAACCTCACTCAAGTGAGCGCACACAATTCGCAAGCTAACTCATTTGTTTTTAAAGTAAATCATCGCGGATTCACAACAACGAGACACCGTTCGAATTTTATTAATTCGAACGGTGTCTCGAATTTTATTAATTCGAACGGTGTCTCCATTCGAATTTCGAAGTGATGTTTAGAGAATAACATTGCCGTAATGTTTTTGTGTAACCAGTTTATTATGTACAGACGCCAGCAGGTCAACCTACCCGAAACTGTCAAATTTTCCCAACCAACTTTGAACCTTATGTTTTAGTGATAAAGTTGAAAATTTGACAGATTGTAGTAGGTTGATGTGCTGGCATAGGGCACTAGCGACACACACCTGCGTCGCACGGTTTTTACGACTTGATAAAACATTGAGATTTCTTTATTGTACATAAGTTTAATAGGATGTAATTATACACATAGACTTTCCGGAATAAATTCTCTAAATGATGGTGAGAACCGCAACAAAATCCGTTGCGTAGTTTAGAAGAACAACGCTGTCACACAGACAGACAGAAAAGCGCTTAGGTGTTCGTGCCCGGCGTTGTCGCCCGGGTGAATTTCATGTCTATATATATCCGAAATTTCAAGAGATTAAAAAAAAAAATACAAACCTTGCCTTGACAATTACGAACACAACAAAAAAAATCTGCCAAATCGGTCAAGTGATGATCTTACATGCGGCAATAAAATTTTAGTAATACAGAAGATATGAATAGAGTATTAATATTAATTATTTTCTTTTTCAGGTAAGTCCCAGCCAAAACACAATTTTCCGGAAGGTAAAGATATACTTTTTTGAAGGGACCACCTAAGAGGCGTTCAATCAATCATTCGCCGTTCTGCGAGCAGAACCACATACAGCTTTCAACACAAAAGAGTATTAAGACTTTTGTACTTTTGAAAAAAGAACTGCTCCATTCCCGCGGTTAGACCGAACGGTGTGCGGTGGAATTTTGAACAGTCTTATAATTCTGACTAGCCTTTTCTCAACTACGTTGGGGTCGGCTTACAATCCAACCGGATGCAGCTGGATGCATAGTATTTATATTTACATGGAGCGATTGCCTATCTGACCTCCGCAACCCAGTTACTGGCTAATACCCCTTAGTAAGACTGTCAGACTTTCGGGCTTCTGACTGCCCATAACGACTGTCAAAGATCTAGAAATGACAGCCGGGACCAACAGCTTAACGTGCTTTCTGAGGCACGGAGGGGTCTCGATATGTAATGGGTATTCACCCATCCACGAACTGACCGCGGCTAAGATCTTCGATCGGCCCGTGCTGCTGTTATCATTTAGTCAAGAGCTCCCACCATTTTGAACAGTCGTATGTAAACGTCAAATATCGTGACCTCTCGTTAAAAAACAGCTAATCCTTAACCAGGGCTTGAAATACCGGTATTGTTGGTAACCGGTACCATTGGCCTTGGTGTGATACCGGTACCAGAGTAGTACCTGTATTATTGGTATTTCTAATGAGTACAGATACTGTACCGGTACCAAACAAATATTTCCGTAAGTTAAGCTTCATGCAGACTAGCGTGACGCGACAGGGGTTATTGTTATACCGTGAAGTTTTCTTAGAAATTGTGTTGTTCGAGTAGCGTCGCGCTGGTCCGCACGAGGCTTTAGAGTGAGAAATAGATATAGTAAGTAAAAAGGATAGTTAATAGGCATTGGAAAAATAACTTCAAGGTTGCCAACCGTTCGAGGTTCCTCGTACAAATTTGTGGCATGCGTCGGGTATCTGAATTTGGTACCGGTACTTGTTAGGTGGAGTACTGGTACCCAGTTACTGAAGTGGCTAGAACCGATAAGTACCTACCGATACAAAACCAATACTTTTGGTAGCGGTTCCAAGCCCTGCCCATAACCGTTGACGCTACAAAACTGACAGTTACTCTTAACGATCAGTTAAACAACGTCAATTTTAGCGACACTCGCACTTGGCGACACATGTCCGCTGTCCGGTCCGTGCAAGTAATTGTATCCGAATTGTAATAGTAATTGTAACAACTCGTCGTTACCAGCAGTGTTGGTGCGATGAAGGTATAAATAGAGAGCTATGGTGTGGCATAAGAACGTTTGGAGTTACGTCAGTGTTACAATTGAAGAAACAAACAGATGTCAAATGCATTGAAGATTTTACACATGATTACGCTCTGGTTTAGCAATTAAGATCGATCTATTCTAGTTACTAGATTGCAGTCCATTGCCAATAACTAATGTTCGAATGTACACAATGCTATGTGACGGTTTCTGCCTCCAGCTCGAAATAACGCTAATTGGAATCACTATTTATAATAAACGCTATCTTAAATAACCTCGCTGTATCAATTTCAAAAGCAAGTCCTATTAATTTGCTGATATCCATTGAAGACTTCCATTATGTAGCTGCAAACTCTCTCTCCTTATAAATTGTAAAAGAGTAAACGTTTTATATGAAGGATTATGGAGAAACGTATTTATAAAACATTCCCGTCTGATTGAAAACTTTCTCCGAAAAAAAACACAGCACTATTGTTCAGTTGCAACTAATGGCGCCGGAATTAGCAACATTGTCGCTACTGCGACGTATTTAGACGCACCCGTTTACCGGCAAGCTATCAAATGCAGGAACGATCCCCATTGGTTCAGTTTTAGTGGCACCAGGCTATGGATTGTCTATGATACCGTGTCTGTAGTTTATTCTCTAAACGTCACTTCGAAATTTGAACAGTGATGCCGATTCTCTTGTCACAAATGCCTCTAAACTAGACTAAAAATCACCAAAATTTTGTTAATTCCTGTCAACCGACGATTTCCCATTCTGAAATAGACTAAAGTAAGACAACTTTAGTTTGACAGCATTATGATGACACATTTTTTAAATTTAGTGAAAATGGCAATTTTGCTATTCTAAATTTGACGTTTTTCACCTAAAATTTTGATTTTCTTACTACATCTGACTATTTTTAATCGCGATTAAAAATGGTGTGGTATACAATTAGCTGTCATGAACTAAAATTCACACCAGCACCTCAACTTCAGGTGCAAAACAGTACTGTAACTTTTTTTCTTCATTTGCTGATAAATATCTCGAAAATGGTGTGTCCTATCGCAAAAATAATGAAAGTTTCGAACCCATTTGTTTTTTTTTTCACAATATAAGGAATTTTAGTGATAGTTTAGTTAGTTTAGGTCACTGTACAAGAGAATCGGCAGCAATGTCTCGTTGCGAATCCGCGATGATTTACTTTAAAAACAAATGAGTTGGCTTTCGAATTGTGTGCGCTCACTTGAGTGAGATTCCAAGTGAACTTTACAGAATAGCACTACTCGATTAAGAAATGCTTTTTTATTTAAATGATTCTCTGTTTGCCGTGCTGTTGTTATTCGTGAAAAAGCTGCAGTCTAATTTAGAAATGTTTTCGAAGTAACTTACCCCATAACATTTCTATTTATCTGACGAGCGTCCCGCCCCGACCTCGCACAGTTTTTACGGCTTGACAAACCATGGAGATTTCTTGATAATGCGTAAGTTTAATATTAATTTATTATATACATAAACCTTCCGGAATAAATTGTCTAAGTAATGGTGAAAATTGCATCAAAATCTGTTAAGGAGTTTAGAAGAACAGCGCGTTCACACACCAGACACATGAAAAACGACTTTAATTTATCAGGTATACAGATATACAAGGTCCCATTAAAATAGATGGACAAATTTTAACACAGCGTTCAGTACGTCTAACCAAAGATAACCAAGTTAAAAAAAACACTGATTAAAGTGATTTTATTTTGACCTAAAATAATAAAAATGGCATTGGGTAACCAACATTTTTAGTAGATTTATTATTGTTCTTGTAAGTATCTAATGCGTTTTACTTATTTTTTTTTTACCATTGTCATTATTTTGGTGGTCTGAATGATTTCTAAAAGTTTGTTCCTCTATTTTAATGGGACCTTATATAAACCTTCTTGAATTATTTAACATTATTTTCATTAGACCTCATATTTATCATAATAGTATTCCCAGTTGACTCGATCCCAACCATGTTCTCCCATACTAACTGCACTTAACCTCCTTGTTGAACATGATAAATGACATCTGTCGGCCTGTCCACTTCAGCGTTGATTCAATACTACCCACCGTATTGGTAAATGGTACTCTTTAGCAATCTACGAGTTCCGGGTTGTGGGAATTTATTGATGTAAACTAGCTGGTAGCCGCGACTTCGTTTGCATTCAAGTCGTGTGTCTCGCTGGAGTTTCGCAAAATCCTTTCCTAGTTCACTTCTATATACGAGGAATATTCTTCCTAATTACATATTTATATCTTCAGTGGTTTAGACTGTGAGTTTTCTGGTCCATCTGTAGAAAGATGAAAAGGAGTAGAGTGACTCGGAAGTTTAAGAAGCCGAAATTTCGGAGAAGCACCTGAAATTAATGGTCACAAATCGCCAAAACGCCATAAGCAAGCGTGGTGATCAATCTCATTCCTCTTCTTTATGAGAGGCTTTTGCCCTGTAACACTTAATTATAAAACGACCATATATTTCACTGAAACTACCCACAAAAACAGCACTAAACTAAGAAGAACTCCAATCCATTACAACCATCTACTTAACCCTCAAATGACTCCATATTATGAATATTTTTAACACAATCCCAGGCCCAAAACCTGTAAAAACAGACGCTGTCAAGGTTGTGGGCAAACGGGTTGTCCCAGGGGCCCAGGCCACTCCCATATAAATGGAAAGGCCTTGTTCTGAGGCCCCAGGAGGCCTCAACGGCGTGTGTTAAAAAATGGACACTGCTCCGTCGTTGGCTTTCGTAAAATTAGAATATGGAAAATAGTAAATGGATATTTTTGTGTCCAGAACGAAACTGCTGTGTCGTGTTGGTATTTTGATAATAGATTATGATTATAATTAATACCTATGGAAGTATGGAAAAGCCTTCTTACGAAAACTCCAATTTCGCCCAAACTATGTGCTATTCTGTAAAGTTCACAATTCAAAAGCGAACTCATTTGTTTTTAAAGTTAATCATCGCGGATTCACAGCGAGACACCGTTCGAATTTTGTAGTGAAGTTAATAGAATGAAGGCTAGTTTCAAAACGCTAAAATCAGCACTGTTAAATATACCAGACAAATTCCAAATTAAATGAATGAATGATGATTTTTTTATTCAAAAGAGTGTCCGTGGAGTTTCTTGCCCGTTCTTCTCCATAGGTACCTACCTACTACGCTTTGGAATCGGCAACTAGCTTCATATTTCTGACTGACCAATTCAAAAGTACCTGTAAATGGTTTTATTGAAATAAATGCTTTGAGTTTGTGTTTGAATGGGTTAGAATTTATATAACAGGCATCAAATCGCCACACTGACGTCACGCAAAATCCTGCAACGCGCAAGCATAGTTTACCGCGCGACTAGCATATATGCAACGTTCAGACATCAATCGTCGGGCAGTAGCCCACCCTACACAACACCCGGCTGGTCGGAGGATCCTTTTCTATAGAAGATGAGTGAACTTTAGACCCTGTTTCTCATACTTCTATAGACCAAATAACTTAACCATCGAACTTATACTTATAACAAGCTAGTTCTAAAAGAGGCGTATGCTTAAATCCTTAGCCACGAATTACAAAACTTGCTGATTGAAAAATAATTCTTTGTCTACAACACTTGCTTCTGTAAACAAAGTATAATTTGTGTCAAGCCTCGGATCACGTTTGACATAAATACGGGTAAAAGATAATTGAATTCGAATGTGTCGTGAACTCGTTATAGGTTGCGAGCCAATTACGTATCGTGTATTATCGATAAAGAAAAATCCTTTCTTTAGATTTAACTTCTCTCTATGACAACAAAATTCTAAATTCAAAAGTCATTTATTCAAACTACGCTGATAACCAGCACTTTTCGAACGTCAAAATTACATAAGACAGTCCCCCCAAAACGCTCACCCTTCACCACTTCCTAGTGCTTTCACGTGGTATTTTTTCAACAGGCCGATTAATGTATTTTTGTTTCTTTGGCACAGCAACACTAACGCCATTCGCTAACGCAGAAATTAGATCCAAACGGTGCCACAGAATGCGATGCAACTTTTTTTCAAAGAATATTTTTCATCGATACCCTAAGGAAAAGATTGTGGTTCCCGACAAAGAAGGAGAGAATCATCATCAGCCCTAGGCGCGGTTCACCTAGAAGGCACGTGAGACGAGGACGGGACGCTGACGCGGCGTCTTTTTCACGTATCTTCACTTATTTTCATACATAATGTAGACAAGTTAAAAATCCGGAGTCGCACGTCGTGTTAGGTCATAAATCAAACAGATTATGTGTGACTCCGGATTTATATTTTGTCTGTCTGTGATGTCTTGTTCATACCTTTTTAGTTGGCGTTTTTGTCGTAGTTAGGTTTTAGTTTTAGTAACTTTAATTTTTATTTAAATTATAATATTTTATTTTTTTGAAATGTGCTAATTAAGCCTTTTCATTTGATACCCAACAAGTCAATTTTTTTTAAGTTAATTTCGTTGTGTCCTGTAGGAGGGCGCCATATTCATTTTAATGTAGATTCACATAATCTGTAACTAGCGGACGATCAAGATACTTCCAGCGAAACCACATTTGTCAAATTACGATAAGCAGTTTAGAAGTTATGAGGGAACAGATTAACACACATACATACATACCGGTCAAAATCATAACCCTCCTTATTGCTTCATCATAGCCGGGTAAAAAGTCGAATCCGCATTACGTCCATGCCGTATGTGCAACCCGTCCTCGTCTCAAGTCCCTTCTGCGTGGCCCGCGCTTTAGCAGTCCACGTCTAGACATGCTCTTTACAATCGCACGACATTTAACTCGATCTTCGGCCACTCTCATCCAGCTGGTATCTGTCACCTTACGAAGATCATCGCTCCGTCATCATTTTCCACAGTTCGACTTAACCCACTGCTGGACATAGGCATCTCGTTTCTTGCGCCAATCCCCAATCGTCACTCCACTAAGCCTATATCGTTTTTTTTTTTTTTTTGGGTGGGAAATTATCAAGTAACTTCTCCCGCTCTGGGTGGAGCGGAAGGGCGTGTCAGACTCTTACTGACTAAAACCCACCCGTGTTTCTTCCATTGCCTGTACGTTGCCAGGGGCCACGGTATCCCTTTCGGACTTTCCCGCAACCCCGGCAATTTATATATGACACCTATATCAGACACTGCGTTTACAGACACAAATAGTTTCCCTTATTCCACTTGCAGTTGGTGTTAGCGTGCATGAAAGTAGTACCTATTGACTTGCACCCCAGTTGAGAAACACACTTTCTATCACACGCCGAAGGACTTTGAAGGAATTCATTGCTTCATAATACCTATAAGTCAAAATCGTCCGTCCGAAAGTTTTAATAATGCAATGAATATTGTTGAATTATCTAAATGAATAGCATTGAGATTGGGAACGTGTTATGCAGTTTTCCTGCTGCTGTCTGGTAGTGGATTACAGCTCTCTCCCTCTCACAGTGAAGAGGCCAGCCGGTCTATTCTGTAATAATCTCACGGTGAAAACTTAGGTAAAGTGAACGTGAAGTGAGCTGTCATTCCACCTGCTGCTAGAGACTGACAGCTCACTCCGAGCTCACTTCACCTAAGTTCTCACGGTGAGATGGTTACAGAATAGCACTGTATATCTCAACACTGGGAACTTAGCAATTTGCAATCATGGTTATTATATTAATTTCCTCTGATGTGTTCTCAAATAGTTTAACTACAATATTGTATTAACAGATTTGTTAATTTTCTTGACATCAGTCTCTTTTATAGCATCCGCGATTAGAAAAAGCCTGTCCATTATGCCTTACATAATTTCTGTCATATAATTCTACTTATCTATATCGTAAATATAATTCGGCACGAGCAAACGCCAACAAATAATATCGGCAGCTAATATTATTTACGTGGGCACGCGCAACGGGAAGCGGATGTGACCGAATTCGCGACTGAAGGAGCTTCGGCTGCCCGGTAAAGCGATTTGTCAATACGCGGCCGTTCGACGTGCGAAACGTTTTGATACTTGCTGGGCTTTTATTCAATAAATTAAAATGTTACATTCACTGAAAGTGATGAATTATTTAAAATAGTATATTAAAACATAACAGAACAATTCATTCAGAAAAATAAACGTCTGTCAGAATGGTATAGAAAGAAGTATAGTTGGAGTCAAGAGAAGAGACTCTTATAAACGCTGCTTAAAGTTAAGAGAGAGAGACAGTCACTCTTGCAGAGCGTCGCATCGATGGTTGCGTGGCCTTCTGATGACAGATATGATGTCAGGGGACCCGCAGTCGTACCATGTCCACGACGAACTGCTACATTCCGGCACAATCATGATGATACTGAAGCTGCTGAACCACTAATACGATGATCACTTCTAGTAAAGGCTATCCTGCGCCGTTATATTCATTTATTTTATTACTAAACATACCCATAGAAGTTCTATGAATGCCAAATATTTCCATGAATAAATAATTAATAATGAAACTTGATATAAAGAGACACGTGAACACAGAGGCGTTGCCCTTAATGTATTTAAGCATAAGAAATAACGATATGAAAGTTTGTGAAGATGTTTAGATGTTTTTTACTCTGTCACGCAATAACGGCTCACAGATAGAATCATACCCTGGATTAGCATAAGGTACATAGATTCTATTTTTATCCGGTAAAATGAAGAATTTTTCCCGAGATGCGACAAAAACCGAGAACAAGAGTCACGGAAAATATGCCGTTACTGAAAAAGTAAGTGTAGCACAACCTAATTTCTTTTACCACCCATGAGACAGCGAAAAATAATATGTAACGAATGATTTGAATCAGCAATTTCTACTTATAATTCAGAAACTCGTGTTTTTCTATAATTTGTACATTAACATAGAAATTATATTACGTAAAATATGGAATATTTTTTGTATAAAGAGTTCTAGGCAGAAGCAGGGTTTCCATAAAGGAAAAGTATTTTTTAAATAAATGGAATATGTAAAACGTTTAATGATAACATTCCAGTTTCTTATATAATTTGTATGGTGTCCCTGAGATTAAAGATAAATACAATTTAATGTGTTTTCCTAACCTTTTCATTCATGTGATGAGATTTTTCTGTGTTTTATGTTACCTCAAAAATCTTGTTAACGTATTCTTGTATCTCCCTTTTTCCAGGCTTTTCTTACTAAGTAGTACTGGGGCACCATTTCGGGCAAATACTGACAAGCGAGCAGTGGTGGGCCAGTGGTAACCGTCTTACGAGTTGTAGGTCGTGCGT
Organism: Xanthia icteritia; assembly: GCA_949128155.2. Lineage (NCBI taxonomy): Eukaryota > Metazoa > Arthropoda > Insecta > Lepidoptera > Noctuidae > Xanthia > Xanthia icteritia. Next base: position 5,275,050 of record OX421959.2, on the reverse strand, counting down.
TCGATCCCAAGCAGGCAACTTGTTAACTTTGTATAAAAAATATTTTCATCACCACTGCTCTCAAAACGGTGAAGGAAAACATCGTGGGGAAACCGGGATGTTCTAGAACCAAAAGTTCATAGACATGTAACATCCGCCAAGGTGCACTGGGCCCGCGTGGTGGATTACGGCCCAGCAGTGGGAACGTTATAGGATAGTTATACTGTTATGCGTACTGACGTGATAAAGCTAGTCTAAATAATATTTCTACAAAACAAGAAACATTATTTTTTTAAAAGATTTACTAAATACTCGTATTTCTAAAGCTCTTTGTTGAAGATTTTAAAGATAGCAAACGGTTTTACCAGTACAGTAAAGGTCGTCAAACATTTTGAAGATAATATAAAATATATATTATCATCGACACATCGTTCACCGTACAATTTAATGTACATGCTATAAATGGTGAAGATAACATATATTTTACTTTAAAGGATTTTTAAAGGATTTAGCTCGACATAATATATATATATCATCTTCAATGTCTGTTAGGAGCTTAATTGCGTAACACGCTTTCAATCACAATCCGAGGATTTTGAAGGACATTGCTACGTACTGCATTTGCCTATACTAACATTGGGGCCTATGATAAGTTACTGTACTGTAGGTAAGCCGCCATAACCGCCTTCTGATTGGAGAATGTCACAATGCCATCCATGCCAGTTGAGCTACACGATTACTGACAAATGCGTGCGCTGACTGGATAGGTCCACTCAAATCTGTGTGGTTCTTTTCTCAAAAGACCAACACAGACACTCATCTACATGTTCCTCGTATAATTTGACCAAGATAATATCTGGACTTTACAAGAGACTGTGACCTCTGTCTGAGTTTGTTTTGGTGTTTCTTCTCAGAGTAGTTGGATAGAGAATACCAACCTCATCTAATTTTAAATTTCGTGTATAAATAAATGTGTTTGTTAAAACCAATTTATTTCAATAAATATTATTTCTCAAATGCATACTTTTGTTAAAGTTACAGACATGCTGATTAAGTGCTTTGAAGCTAGCGACAAAAATAAAACTTAGTATCAAAATCAGCTCATCGCGTTACAATTCACTGGCCAGCAAGTTTTGATCGTCGCGGCATTCGCATCGTTAAGTGATTGGCTCTTACGGTCCGCAGATTGACTGAATGATTTCATACACAAACTGTATTGTGTATCATTTTTTGATATATTTTTGTGAATATTGTAAGGAGGGGGCTATGTATGGCGTTTTTCGTTGATCGTCAGTGAAGATTCTGACTTACAGGAGTTGCAATAGTTGGCAATAATACTACAAATAGTGTTATTTATATAAATATATTATAAATGAAAGTCTCTTTTCGTGCCTGTCTATGTGACCGCGTTGTTCTTCTTAACTACGTAACGGATTTTAATGCGGTTTTCACTATAATTTAGAGAATTTATTCCGGAAAGTTTACGTGTAAAATACATTTATATTATAAAGAAATTTAAATGTTTGGTCAAGTCGACCGTGCCAAGCAGGGTCGGGTTGCTAGTTCATAACAAAAACACAGTGTTGCATAATTATTAACCCCATTAACACCTTTCAGTGCCTTCCATTTAAGACACGCCCTATTCATTAGAAAAACAAAAGAAAGACTTTTAATTAACCTTTTAAAAAAATGATATTAAACACAACAGAAGCTTTTCAAGAAATACGACTCGGTCCTTCATTGCCGTAATTACCTAGAGTCAGGCGTTGATTTATGAAGTAAAATTATATTTGACAGTATTTTTCAAAGATACTTAATTAGATAGACGACAATAGTATGGTATATCTCGTAAACTACTGGAGTACTAATTTTGAATTTTGGGTACTAATTTTATCTTGCAGGGAACTAATTTTCTATGTAGGTTTGAGGAAAGCGACAAGCTCCTCAAACTTGGAATCAACATTCAAAGTCGTCCTGCTGAACGAGCACGCGAAAATTATCATCGTTGATTTCTCGGTAAATACAAATGTTTCAGTTCTGTTTTTTTACGAAATGTATCACATATAAGGGTACTAATTATTTGTATACTTAGAATAGCTGTAGCATGCCCCTTTTTTGGTCCTGCTGAAGGGAGCGTGACTACCGCCGCCGGACCACCTTCAAAGTTGAGTTTCTCGAAAACTACTAACCAATTATGCTGTTCGAATACTAATTAGCACCAATTGAGTACCTACTAATTATTTACCGAATATGGAAGCGGCTGGCGTCGGTGGTCACGGACATTGATTTTCCTTATAAACATCTGACAACGACTGAAATCTAGCACATCAATCTTTTAGTTGAAAAGGATAATGAAAACGTCATTATCTTTACCCCACATGACAAAGTTACGACCAAAAATAACATATGCGTATATATTCAGTCCTTAACTAAAACACATGAACTACAATCCTGATCATGATATATCTACAACCCTTAATAGAAAAATATGGACGCGTACCTGACGAATGGCGGCATTGCGCGTGAAGCCGAAAATAAAACAAATATCCATCTTTATATATTAATTTACAAAAATCATGATATATTATTTCGTAGATGATCTTTAAGGTAATGTCGAAGACTTTGGATGGAATAAGAGTGATTGCCATATCAGCGGAGATACGAGAAAAGATATATAAATATCTTTTACGTTGTTGTTTCATCATTTCTTTTATGATTATCCTTGATATGACAAGCCTCTGGTTTTCGAAGGTTTGTTAAGACAGATCGGACTGTCATTTCTGTTTACTCATGATTACCGTATCTGTATAACTTTCCGCTATTGTGATTATAGTCTTTGCATATTACGCTGAGCTTCACAATATGTCCGGTGATTTTGTTTAACTTCAAAGATTAGCTAATATTTTCTGTTTATGTTTTAGTACCTATACATAGCTAATTAGCTACACGGGGCGTAATATATCCATTGTACTTATATATACCAAAGAGAAAAACTCAAACTCAAACGCATTTATTTCAATTAAACCATTTACAGGCACTTTTGAATTGTCAAAGAGTCGGTCAGTTAGTCAGAAAGTTGAAGCTAGTTGCCCATTCCAAAACGTAGATCTTTATGGAGAAGAACGGGCAAGAAACTCCAAGGACACTCTTTTAAATATAGAAATTACAAAATCCTGGGTACATTACTTTTGTTGCTTCTATATGTGAGAACAATGTAAAATAAAATAATAATCAAAAACGATTAAAAATATAAGATTAAAAATTAGCAATGGCAGATAAGAGATGACCAGTCTCAACCGACGGCGCCCGTTCACGTACATGACGCGTGGATCAGCACCATCCAGCTCAACCATTTTGTAGGGAACCGAATGATCCAACACACTCGCCACCATCAGCGAGACATTTAAGTGAGCATGACATACTCTCAACTGCCATGCTCTTTCAAGTCAACATACAACAAAACAACAAAAGAGTTTCTTGATACCCAGTAACTGTTTTGTGGAGGTTAGGTTGGCAGTCGCTCCATGTAAAATACTGGTATGGATGCAGTTAGACTGGAAACTGACCACAATACAATTGTTTAGCCAGATGATGTTGAGAATACAATGACTCAGTATCTTTGTCTGTGAGAGCACCTGTGCTTGCGTACGCACTTGTGCACTATAATATCTCCCGCGCCGAAGCTAGCCTTCTTCACTGAGATTGGTCGCCTTAACCAAAATTCGGTCTAGAGGACTGTTATCTGCCCTTTAGTGCGATTAAAACTCGGTAACCACGTATCTGATTTGCGCTAGATACCTACTGCTGTCATAACCTCTTTGAGTTAGTAATAGCACTATGTTTGGAGAAGTGAATACACTATATTTATTCCTCTGACTGTGCCGCGACTGGCACGGATCGTGACGCGAACGGTATCGAATGATGTGTACCTTTGGAAGTATGTATCTTTATGTGAGCCTCTTGTTTGTGTAGGTACTGCTCAGTTTTAAGTTTGTTTTTCTTGTCAAAATCAGCACGGTGGAGTTTTTCTCTGTCTCAGCGAAAACCTAGGGCAAAATTATTTGGTCGAAATACATAACCTATACAGAAATTTGAGTTTACGAGTCTCAAAACTTGTGCACGCCCTGCGCCCTGGCATTCGAATCGGTTAATAACCTTGCAGACTCGCTAATCCACCATATCAAGACACTATCGTAAAGAGAACGAATTATTTTATGCGTGATTTTAACTGCCCTGCAAATGATTATGGTACGGCCCCTGCCTTTTCTAAATTATGTTGGTTCGGCTTCCAGTCTAACCGGATGCAGCTGAATAGCAGTATTTTACATGGAGCGACTGCCTATCTGACCTCCACAACCCGGTTACTGTGTTGCACGATACCCCTTGGTAAGACTGGTTGTCAGACTTTCAGGCTTCTGACGAACCGTAACAACTGTCTAACATCAACAAATGATAGCCGGGACCAACGGCTTAACGTGCTTTCCGAAGCACGGAGGGGTCTTGGTATATAAATGTGGTCACCCATCTATAGACCAACCGTGGCAAGCGTAGCTTAACCTGGTCGATCGCCCCGTGCGGCTGTTAAGTGTGATTTCCTAAACATCACTTTGAAATTCGAACGGTGAATCCGCGATGATTTTCTAAAAACAAATGAGTTCGCTTTTGAATTGTGTGCGCTCACTTGAGTTAGGTTCCAAGCGAACTTGAGAGAAAACCACTTGCTCACATCTTCCTAATTCCGAATTTGATAGAATCACACCACTGTTGTGCACAATGGTGCTATTCTATCAAATTCACTTCGAAAGGACTCCTTCTATATATGTTTTTTTATACGCCCCATGTCTCTGACAATTCTATTTTTTTCATAGCGCGTATTCCGGTAAAATAACATTGTTTTGTAGTATGTCTGTATGTTAGATGGTTCTCGTGAATAAATAAGTGGGGTCCCGTGTTCGTGTCTCTGAAACAGTCGGCTGTCACGCGAACGTAGACTATGGTGGATCGGGGATGTGCTTGCGAAATATAATTTTGCAGATAATTATTATTGTCAGTTGCTTGTGTCTTCTTACGTGTACCGCTTTACGTTCGAATGTCTTGTTGATCTTCTAGACTGAGCGTGCGGTTCTGGGTTTGATCCCCGGGTCAGGCAGTGTCTTTGGTTTTTTTACTCAGATAATTCTTAGTAGACAGAGTCTGGAACTGTTCTCAGTTGAAGGACTTAGCTCACGTTCGCACGGACGTAATAAAATCGTGGCGATTTTTTTTCGTGCACTGGCTTTTAAACGCTCTGCTTAACGCCACACCGCGCTGGGACGAGAGTGCGTTGGATTTTCAACGCTCGGCTCAACACCGAGAGTTGAAAATCCAGTGCTTAGGATTAAAGGCGATAACTGTTGGGGAGAACTATACTTATCTGCCTACCCCTTTTAGGAGTTCTGGTGTTATATTATGTCCGTAAGATTATTTAATCGTTGGGTTATCACTATCTTAATCATTTTTTTCTAACTGAACAGACAGCTGTGCTGCTGGGGAGTTTGTTGCGCCACTTCTTCTTCCCAGCTAAAGCACTAGGAAGTGGTGAAGAGTGGGCGTTTTGGGGGACTGTCTTATGTAATTTTGACGTTCGAAAAGTGCTGATTCTCAGCCTAGTTTGAATAAATGACTTTTGACTTTTTCAACTGTAGGTACTGATATAAATATAGCTTCCTCAGCTATACAAATATAAGTACGCACATTGCTGCCTTATACCACACGACCGTACCGTGACCGGACACAGCAAATAAAAAATACATAAATTCACACAAACATACAAATATGCTACATTTATTATTAGCTATTGCCAAATATTATCGACTTATAAAACTGGAGAACATACCGTCTTCCAGAGTTATGTAACTCGCGTGTCGAACGAAAAACTACCCTGAGGTCATAAAATTAGGGTTCACGTTGAGTTTGCAAGCAGTTATTGATGGTACCGCAGTCGGTGATGTAACCAATGTCTGTTTGAACAGTTGAAGGTACTTTTTTTAGGTTATTTTTGTTTAGCAAAGAAATTATTCTTAAAAAAATGTGGTTGGGAGTGTCTTTCCGGAGTCCTTATATTTCGCTCGAATTATTGTATCAATGTCGAGTCAAAAGCCGTTATGAATACCGAATTACTTTAACCTAAAAACACTGCCTCGTTGGTCTAGTATTTGCAAGCGCTACTGCTGAGCATCAGGTCCTGGGTTCGATGCCCGGGTCGGGCAAAGTGCTATTGGGTTTTTCCATCTAGAATTTCTCAGTAGCAGCCCGGAGTCTGGATTTGTGCCCGGTTGATGGCAATATGCTCGCCCCCTATTACATGGTACTTAAACATAACTGGCGAAACGTGGGTGTGCATCTCTGCTTAACCTAACCCTTCGGGGATTCATGTAAAAACACTTGCCGGATTGGAAACGAACTAGGTATAATTATGGTTTTTGCATAAGTTTGACTAAATTTCACTTCGCGGGGCTCCTATTTCTGAATAAAGAAAACCTCTTGCAATATTTAGTAACTCTCTTGTAGTAACAGACGCCAGCTGGTCAACCTACCCGAAACTGTCAAATTTTCCCAATCATCTTTGAACCTTATCCTTTAGTGATAAAGTTGAAAATCTATTAAAGAAATTTGACAGACTGTAGTAGGTCTATGTGCAAACGACTACAAAAAAAATTATTAAAGTCCCTTCAGGGGTTATTACTAGAGAAGTGCTATTAGGTACAGCTTAGATGAATTTTTAAACGATATTTTGCTTGTACTAGAATTCTTATTGTGCGTAATAATTTGTTTTTTCTGTACGTCTCACTCAAATTGAATTTAAATTTTAACACTGATTTTGAATTGAATTTATATTTTAATATTGTAATTTTGAATGAAAGTTAAATAAGTTTAATTTCATTTAAATTTTGACATTGTATATATTTTTTTTTTGTATTGGGTGTTAATTATGAGACCTTCATACTGTACTCATGTTTTACAAAATAAATATTATCTTATCTTATCTGGATCGTGTTTCCATTTGGCTTCTCCAGTCTTCACCATGTTTTTAGAAAAAATAATGTTTCGATCGATATTAATTATTACATAGTCAAGTATGGGCATTGCTGCACAAACCTTTCTGGCGAATAAAATCGAGCTTTACGAAAGATTTTGTATCGAAACAATAAGATTTAAGTACCTAAATGTTTGTGCAAGACTTGACGAAATAATTTGAAAAAGACGGCTCGATTTCTTACACTCAGTTTTTCTAGCACATAAGGTCCACTCGGACAGCCAAACGCCCATTATGTGACCACATACCATCACGGACAGTCGTAGGGGATATTCCGTTATTTATATTATTATACCCCTGATGTGACTAGGAATTTATTGCTATCTTCACGGTTTTCGTATAGCGGTGGGCAGGAAGCTAAGCGTTATTAAATAGAGAAGGATAATTTATGGTATCGGAAATTCGAAAGTACTGGGGACAGAGGCAAAGATTTAAATCGTTAGATTTGCTCTCACCGCACTTAGGTCGCGCGTAAAAGTATTCATGCCGAAAAGAATGGTTACGATTTTCAGTATAATCAAAATCAAATGTTGCTGTCAACTAAACAGCAATGTGAACATATTTTGACGCGGACAGTTAAATCTTTGGCCAGTGGTTCTTCTTTATTTTTCGTGTGGTTAGTGACTAACCAGGTGTCAGAGTTTTTATGCCGCCCATGGGCCTCTGACTTGGCTTCACATGCCGTTGAGAAATATCTCAAGCAGGTTTCCTCACGATGTTTTCCTTCACCGTTTATGAAGCAAGAGATAATTATACAATAAGCACATGAATCCGGAAAGACAGAAGTGCGGGCCTTTTTTTTTTTTGAGACTTACTGACTAAAACCCACCCGTGCTCCTTCAGTTGCCTGTACGTTGCCAGGGGCCACGGTATCCCTTTCGGACTTTCCCGCAACCCCGGCAGGCATCGGTCCTATCGGACTCCTTCAGTTGCTGACATCTCTTTGAGGCGCACGTGGAACACAACGCGCCGTCGACCCGGGCCTGGACCTTATTGGACGGCGAGAGAGAGGTGCCTTGGGTTCGAACTCGAGACCTATGACTTGGCAGTCTGGTCACACCACAAGGCCGTCACTGATGTTAAAGCTGATGGCCAGAGGTAAAGAAAAACGACTTCTGAAGAACAAAGTTTGGTGTTCACACCTGGCTGATCCAAGTTAACTTTTCAATTTTATTACATGTAGGTACTAAGGCCGGTTACGGATCGGCAAACCCCTTGGTCTTGCAGAGGGCCTACGCAAAGTAACATCAGCGATAACGATGATGGAAAGTCAGAAATGTATGGGACTGACATAAGCTACCGAAAAGCTTATGTAAGTTGTTGTAGAAATAAGAAAAGCTTTGAAAGCGATTGCCACTAGTCTAGGCCCTCTAGGTAATTGCGAAACACACTTATAGTAGCAATGGACAAATTTGACAGTACCACAACATTCATTGCGTTATTTACGTTATTGAGCAGAGATAGTTAACGAATATATGAATATGAATAAGTTTATGCTTTATGTATTTATTGTATATGTAAATGGTACACCACTGACTGCCGTATTGTCTCTCCTGTTACCTTTATTCCATCCAAAGGTTGTCTGTAAAAGATCACTTTAAGCGATAAGACCGCCCATTGTGTCACTATGTAAAATTTCTAAATTTATGTCTGTAATTATTATGGTGTACAATAAAGAGTATTCTATCTATCTATTTATCTATATGAAGCAATGGATTAGCAAAATCCTTCTAAATAATTCAGATTGTGTTTGATAGTCTGTTACGCAATAAGGGTGCTGCACGTGAAGTGTGACTACAATAGAAACGAGTTTTGTCGACGGAAGAATAGACAAAATGACTAATTGTGATAATGAATCTGTCATTTTGTCTATTCTTCCGTCGCTACGACTTCCATGCTACGCGTGCTGGTGTCTATAAGCGGGCGTAATCACTTACCATTGACAACCCTTAAAATGAAAAAATGTTTTGGCATTATAAAGCTCTACGGTTCTTTATCAACCCTTCAAAGTGGACACACATTTTGTCGATTTAAATACGCCCCTACATCTATTTAATGTTTATTTAATAGCCCAAATAAATGATTATCCAAACGAGTCTATATTTTAGCGACATCGACCTTTTTCGAAATAAGATTATATGTTTGATTCCTAGTAGCAGTGGACAAATTTGACAGTTCCACAACATTCATTGCCTTATTTACGTTGTTGAGCAGAGATATTTAACGAATATATGAAGCAATGGATTAGCGATATCCTTCTAATACATTCAGATTGTGTTTGATAGTGTGTTACGCAAAAAGGGTGCTACACGTGAAGTGTGACCACAATAGAAACTGGTTTTGTCGACGGAAGAATAGACAAAACGACAGATTCATAATCACAATCCGTCATTTTGTCTATTCTTCCGTCGACAAAACCCGTTTCTAAGGCGGTCATGCTACGCGTGCTGGTGTCTATAAGCGGGCGTAATCACTTACCATCGGCAACCCTCAAAATGAAAAAATGTTTTGGCATTATAAAGCTCTACGGTTCTTTATCAACCCTCCAACATTTTGTCAATTTAAATACGCCCCTACATCTATTTAATGTGTATTTAATAGCCCAAATAAATGATTATCCAAACGAGTCTATATTTGAGCGACATCGACCTTTTTCTAAATGCGACATATGTTTGATTAGAAGATAAAGTTATTATTGTAATAAAAATAATGTTTTTATGAACTATTAATTCGTGTTTTCGTCACGATGTGGGCGTTATAATTATATTAATTATTATTTTTTGTATCAATTGTGTTTTCACATGCAATGGAGTGGTTGACATTAGGAATACATGGTATCGTCACGCCGTTCTTTAAAAAAGGTAAGTTCAGGTGTGCCAATCTGTAAAGTTCACTTGGAACCTCACTCAAGTGAGCGCACACAATTCGAAAGCCAACTCATCATCACGGATTCAAAACGAGACATCGTTCTAATTTCGAAATGATGTTTAGAGAATATGCCCTATATTTTCTGAATATTTTAACGCGTGGTGACCTGACCAACCCGTAGGTATACATACCCTCAAAAAATAGTATTTCATCCAAAAATACACCGCTTACCCTGTCATCCAACCAGCTTGAGAGCTCAGAAGCAATTTGTTCTTGTCACTCGATCATCCGTCCGATCTGTCCGATACGCCCGATATGTTGGGCGCTTGCATCCGATGACGTTCCATTCGCACGCTGACATTTGATGAAGAGTTCAGGGATGGATATGCCAATGAAAAAGGACTCGAAAAACGGACGGATCTCGGTATTTGTAGACCTTGCTTTTGGTTGAACATTTCTAGATTGAAATTACAGTTGTCGCAGCTTTTACTGGAAAACACGGCTACACATCAAGATATACATTTCCAGTATAAGCTGACCTCGCATTGTACGGAAATCCTATACAATGCGAGGTCAGCATAAACTGGAAATGAATAGCTTGATGTGTAGGCCGTGTGTACAAAATTGATTTAAAAAAAGAATTAAGTGAACTGAGAATTTAAAAAAAATTGGCTACGTGCTTTTCTCTTTTAGCCAAGCAGAGCTGTTTCTGACTTGGCTACCGGATCACCAATTTAAGTCATGCACAGCTAAAAAAATGTATGTATAAAGGGTGAAAAAGAAAAAAGAAAGAAAATACGTTTATTTGCGGTAAACATGACGCAAAAAAAGAACACAAAATTTAAAAAGAAACAAGTTTAGGGAAAATATGCGTCACATCCACGCAAAACGGCCAACGCTCAGCATAATGCTGCGACCCTATGCAAGACAGAGCCCCAGCGCTGGTTTTCAGCGACAGCCGGCGTTGACGTTATGACGTCGACCGGTGCAGCATACCATGAAATATAATTAAGATATAAAAATAAAATAAATATACTTACAATAATTAATTCTACATAAATAAATAAAGTATAATTTTATAAAAATGGCAACATTCAGTTAAGTCGGCAACCGACTCGCGCGCCTTCGGCTTAGAGTAATCTGTGGGCGCAGCTGTCAGAAAACTATTTGTATGACGTTTTGAAATCTGGTTACACAACAATTAGCATGGCATTGATGCTGCAATACTACAGGCACATGAGACAAAGGCAACCTCATTGGCGTTGCAGGTATCTGGTACATAATCATACAGGAGATCCAACCACTATACACTATTGCCGCGTCTGTCTCCCGTCCTTGTCTCACGTCCCTTCTGTGTGAAAAGTATTATAGAAGAACTTCATATCCAAGCAGTTTGAAATCAAAATCCCATGAACACGATGACCACATCTGTTACCGCCCCGGTTCTATAGCGGCCGAGCGCTGCAAGCAACAATAGTCCTTACGGTGTATAGATATGCACTTCTTCGATGGTTCACCAATTATCTTATTTATATATCTAATAATTATAATGTAAAATAGTTTGACGACTTGTCAACCTACAATTTCAAAAACTGGCTATATCTGGGGTGCATTCAAATGACTTTCACGAATGCCAATACTGTTTAAGTAAGCGCTCGTCTACGTACACATACAAGAGTAAAAGGCGTGAATTTTCCATATAAACTGTAGTTTATATTACGTATTGTCCATCCATTTGTCACAAAGGTATATGATAAGCAGTCGTCTTTGACGTCATGTAGTGCTCTGTTTTACATACCTTTGACGGAGATTGTCTCTATATAAAACGAATGACTTTCTATGAGTTTATTGATGTAGCTACAAAAAGGCTAAGGCTATACGCCTTAGCCTTTTCCCAACTATATTGGGGTTAGCTTCCAGTCTAACCGGATGCAAAGTCAAAGTCAAATAATTTATTTCAAATAGGCACTTTTGAACGTCAACATTTACAAAAAAATTGAATTGATTCTATTCGCCCCTTCCAAAAGGTAGTTTTCGCATGGAGAAGAATGGGCAAGAAACTCCACCAATTACTCTTTTAAAATGTTTTACAATATTTTGTATTTATAAGTACATTAGTTATATAATTATATGTGAGGACGATGCACCTAGAATAAAATTATTATACCACAATAGGTAAAAAGAATTAAAAATGAAGCAACAACAGATAAATTAATTATGTGATAGATACATGGTGAAGCATGATGCAGCTGAATACCAGTATTTTACATGGAGCGATTGCCTCTCTGGTCTCCACAACCCAGTTACTGGGTAACACGATACCTCTTAGTAAGACTGGTTGTCAGACGTTGTATCAACACGAATAATACAAGGTCACATGGACGGTGAGCAATGGGTAGCTCGCCGTCCGTTAAGGACCAGGCTCGGGTCGACGGCGCGTTGTGTCCCACTCGCGCCTCTAAGAGATGTCAGCAAGTGAAGGGGTCCGATAGGACCGATGCCTCCCGGGATTGCGGGAAAGTCCGAAAGGGATACCGTGGCCCCTGGCAACGTACAGGCAACGGAAGGAACACGGGTGGGTTTTAGTCAGTAAGAGTCTGACACGCCCTCCTGCTCCGCCCAGAGCGGGAGAAGTTATTTGATAATTGCCCACACGAAAAAAGAAAAAAAAAAGATGTGTTCACATAACTGAGAACAGGGTTGAGGATTTCAGGGTTGAACTTAAGAGATCAACCCTGAAATCGCAACAAAAATCTGGTGTTCCCTATATTTGACACACACAATGTCACGATTATGAAACTACAGAGAGACTCTTAGAAGTCATTTCATAAAAAGCAGCTTGACTTGTCCTACCTAGACGACATTGGTCCCCGTTGGTCTCGTGGTCGCAAGCGCGACTGCTGAGCGTGGGGTCCTTGGTTCGATTCCCGGGTCGGGCAAAGTGTTATTGGGTTTTTCCATTAGGAATTTCTTAGTAACAGCCCGGAGTTTGGAAGTTGGCGGTGTGTTCGTGCCTCGGAAAGCACGTTAAGCCGTTGGTCCTACGCCTGATCTCTCTCCGGTCGTGTCGGATTGCCGTCCCATTGGACTATGAGAGTGAGGGAAGAGAGAGTGCACCTGTGTCTGCGCACACACTTTTGCACTATAATATCTCCCGCGCCGAAGGTCTCCGTTGAGATTGGCCGCCGTGGCTGAAATACGGTCTGGAGAACTATATATCTATATACGACATTAGAATCCCAGTTTGGAGTATCACACTCACTACACACCCACACCCAACTTAGCTGTGTAATTAATGATTTGTTTTTTTTAGTCTTAAATTGTTTTCATCTTTCTTCCCAACGTTATCATCTATTATTATGTTTATATACTGTGACTTGTCCGGGAAGTTTGTAGGCCTGGAGTCCTGTAACACAGGTATTCCTAGTACAGGCTCCAGTCTCCACTGTATTTTTTGTACAATACATAAATGTGTATTGTACTGATTGTACATAGTGCGGTAAACGTTTTTAATATTATATTATATTTTGTCGAGTTCTGCGAACATATATTTATGAGCAGCTGATTATTTTATAATGAGTGAGGTTTTCAGTTATTTCAATTAGACCTTGTTTATAAATAGCTCATTATTATTATTATATTAGCGATCCGCCACTGCTTCGCACGGTTTTTACGACTTCACAAAACATCGTATTTTTTTTATTATTTGTAAGTTTAATATTACGCAAATCAACAGTCGGAAGATTTTCTAAATTATGGTGACCCGCCCCTGCTTAGTAAGGTTTCTAGAGCTTTACATAACATGGATATTTCTTTATTACATGTAAGTAATTATAATAGTAATGTATAAGCAGCCGATAATGTTTCCTCTGGACTCAGGCCTCCTCTCTGTGAGAGGCAGTGGGCCGTAATCCACCACGCGGGCCCAGTGCGGGTTGGTTGGTAATAGTAATGTATAATATGACTTCGAAAGTATGATCATGTATCTGCGCATCGATTGCTTTTAAAATGGTTACCCATACGTCAGCGTAGAGAGTTGAGGGCTCTGTCTATGTTGTATTCTATACTCGACAAACCCACTACTCCTTCTTACCTGACTTCCCATGTTCAATACCTATGCTCTGCCCATAGTAAAAATCTTCGTTCTACCAACAATCGTCTTCTACGATGTCCTTCTCACCGCTCTGGTTTTATTCACTCTTCTTTCTTTGTCCAGGCGGTATTTCTTTGGAATGCGCTTTCTCTGAACATCAGGATGGCGACCAGTCGGTAATCTTTCAAACTGAAGGCACGTGAACATATTCGTGAAAAGTTGGCAGAATCTTTGCAGTGCTGATTTGCTGGATTTGTTTTCTCCTCTAGCTATCGTTATTTCTCCTGACAAAGTTTATTCGGTTTATATGTATGTATCTATGTATGTATGTTTTGTCTCTGCTCCACCCTAAGGTTGACTGGTAGAAAATGCCTCAGGCATTAAGTCCGCCTTTGTACAGTATTTTTTTTACTTGTGAATAAAGTTTTAATAAATAATACACATTAACCTCAATGAATAAATTCTCTAAATGGTGGTGATAACTGCATCAGAATCCGTTGCGTAGTTTAGAAGAACAACGCGGTCACATAGACAGACACGAAAAGCGACTTCAATTTTTAATTATATGTATAGAAACCTGAATTTTCCCGCTGCAGGACAAAGGCCTCACTTCCTTAGTCATTTCAATTCTCTCTTTAAGAATAGAACATGCCGTGGTCATAGATTCGAACCCTGACAGGCGCTTTACTTTCTGTAAATTACTTTCATTACCACTGCTCTCAAAACGGTGAAGAAAAACATCGTGAGGAAACCGGCATGTCCTAGAACCAAAAATTCGAAGACATGTGACACCTACCAACCCGCACTGGGCCCGCGTGGTGGAGTACGGCCCACTCCCTCCCGAAGAGAGGAGGCCTGTGATCCAGCAGTCGGAACGTTATAGGCTGATTATGCAGCAAGATGGTAGCGGGGCTGAATACCCATAGTGCCCTGACATACAATGAAGAATTGAAGATTATTGAATGCTACCTTGCAAAGTTTCTCGGGTCAATACAGGTACTGCCAGGCGGTCCCTCACCGGGAGGATAGCCCTGTAATATAACCTTTATCTGCGACCTAGCCATGTTACTCCTACCTATTTAGTTAACATATATAACCTGCTGATTTCAATGATCTTTTTACACTACCTAACAGTTGACGGTCTGCGTCTTCTTGCCAAGCTAAGTTACAGTGGAATCTTGGATTGTTACAATTCAGGCGAATGCTCCCGGTAGCGTAAATACAAAGGCGAATGCCACACAGACACCCATAGTCTTTGCGCATTGTCTTGCGAATGGCTTAAAGCAGTAATAGTCCGTCCGAACCCAGCTGCAACACAGAGCTTTGTAGTGCAGCCGCATTAGTTTGTATAAGACAATGAAAAGGCGGATTCAAAGCAGACACAGTATTATTTCCGTTAGATTATAATAAAGTGTCGAAAAATTGTGAAATGGGAAAAATGGGTCAGGTTAGGTTAGAACTGTGACCAACCGCTACTTGCTCGCAGCTAGGCAGGCTATTTAGTATTATAGCAAGATTCGTCGTTCATCGCAAGCAAGTTTGATACCTGCAGTGTAGACAGAGCGAGTACTTATAAGCTGTATTTCAGTCGTTTCTGTTAAAACAATGTCTTTCGGAGCCGATCTCATTGCAGTCAGATTTCTGTCTGTGGTGTAATCGTGTTTATTCATACGGACGCGGCTGTGTTACAGAACAGCTACTGTCTGTGTTGCTTCCGCCTTTGTATTTACGCCTCCCGGTAAGGGAACGCCTACGAACGCGCGGAGTAAACAGTTAATGCTAACGATTTCTAAATTGAAAATAATCGTTCCGCAAATAATATCTATTTAGTTTTAAGACTTAATTTTCGGCTGAAATTATAAAAACTTTATTCATATCTATGGGTGATACAAATTGTGCTTGCTACATAAAGGAGATAGTTCGTTTTTATTCGGGGATTAAGTCCGCCAAAAATTGTGGCGTCTATTAATGAAACGCATGTTGATTTGTTCATTATGATCTCTGGATTACCGGCTGTCGCTGAAAACCAGCGCTGAGGCTCTGTCTCGCATAGGGTCGCAGCATTATGTTGAGCGATGGCCGTTTTGCGTGGATGTGACGCATATTTTCCCCCAATTTGTTATACCTACTCGTGATTTTTCTTTTCTTTACGTATTATCTTTCTTTCTTTTTCTTTTATATTACAGTGGTAGTAATAATTATACTTCGTCTAACGGGAAAAGGGAATATTGAGCAATACCTACGTTCAAAACCTACAAATTCGCTTAGAACTATTGTTTAGTGAGTTGGGTAGCCTTAAACGTATTAAAAAAATAAACCAATATGCTACAGGAGACGCATTATTTTTATTTAGTTATTTAGATTACGCATTTTCGTTTGAAAAATCGTTCGAATTTACGTTAAATTTATTTGCTATTTTTTATTGACATGACATCATTATTATTGATCGCAATTTTTTATATAAATTATTATTTTAAATGAATAGAATTGTATTTAATTTTATTAATTGCATTTTACATGCATTGCATTTTTAGTATTTTAATATTATTGCTAACTACTAAATGTGTACTGCATGCTATATGTATAACCAAAATGTAAAATCTGAATATTTGCACGGCTGAAATGCCGAATATAGTGAAACCTTAAAAACTTATGTCAGCTATCTATATTCTTGCAAACAAATATATCATTCATTCATTCATTCACGCGTTCGTGCTCTCAATTCTTCCATCCTTTTACCAAGTTAGGTTCCTAAAACTGTCTGTGGTCCCATCCCACTTTTTAAATAAGGAGTTTTACAATCGCCCCCCTTCCTAATTCTATAGCACATTTCCACCTAATTGTCAACTGTTTATAACGGCCATCAAATTATTTTATCGACAAAATTTCCCCGAATTACAAAGACGGCCCTTTGGCTCATTAGCTTAAGGAACAACGCACACAGGGATGCTGGGCCTCTTGGAATCTTTTTGTATGCACGTGTTTTTGTAATAAACCAAATTTTTCTTTCTTTCTTTCTTTCAAAGTATCCTTTAATATCGCCGCTAGATATATATTTTGATCGACACGGGCTGTCCTATGTTACTGGGTTAATTAATGTATGTGTATTATATGAATTACTAGCGACCCGCCCCCGCTTCGAAAGGTTTTTACAACTTGGCAAAACATCGAGATTTCTTAATTAACTATTAGTTTAATATTAATGTGTTATACACATAAACCTTTCGGAATACATTCACTAAATTATGTTGAAAAGCTCATCAAAATCTGTTGCGTATTTTAGAAGAACAACAAACGCGAAAATTGACTTTGTTTTATAATATGTATAGATATGATATGTGTGTATAATATGTTATGAGGGGCTCGTGGCTAAATAATAACATTCGCACGGGACGATCGAAGGTTAAGCTACGCTTGCCGCGGTCGGGTTGTGGATGGGTAACCATATATCCATTAGGTACATATCGAGACACCTCCGTGCCTCGGGAAGCACGTTAAGCCGTTGGTGACGGTGTCATTCGTAGATCTTTGACAGTCGTTACCGGTAGTCAGAAGCCCGAAAAGTCTGAACCAGTTTTACCAACGTGTTACCCAGTAACTGGGTTGTGGAGGTCAGATAGGCAGTCGCTCTGTGTAAAATAATGGTATTTAGCTGCATCCGGTTAGACTTGAAACCGACCCCAACATAGTTGGGAAAGGCTAGGTTGATTGATTCGATTGTAGTATAAGGTAGCTGAGCTTTGCAAATCCACATGTAAAAAAATCGGTATCAACGTATTTTTCCTGATACGTAAAATCACACGCTTTCTGTGATATTCTGTAAAGTTCACTTGGCACTTCACTCAAGCGAGCGCACACAATTCGAAAACGAACTCATTTGTTTATAAAGTAAATCATCGCGGATTCACAACAACGAGACACCGTTCGATTTTCGAAGTGATGATGATGAGAATTACACTACAGAGGCCTTAGTGTGAGTTTCTTTTAAACATCGACATCGACCGCGTTCGGCGCTCCGATTGGCAGCCGGCCGGCCTTCACCAGTGAAGGGCCAATCGGAGTGCCGAACGCGGTCGATGCGTAAAGTCGAGATGGTTATAAGAAACTCACACTAGTGCCACCACCTTAGGAGTCCTATTAAATTTTTAAGCAAATTCATGATTTGTGACGTTGTAATTTTCAGCAGCAGTAAGATATTTTAATTATTTGATTATGAATAACGATAGTGCCATTCTCTTTCTCGTTGGAGTTACACATTAAATAAATTCTTTTCGTGTAATTTAGGTACTATAAATATTTTACGAACTCAGTTTACAAGAAAAACCGTCGGCGATGGAACTTTGTCGCTCAAATTCACATTGTTTCATTAAGTTCTAATAAAAGTTAAAATTACTAAAAGATAAGTTGAGTAGTTTACTTGTTTATTGGAGTTCTAGAATTTCTTTAAATTCCTTGAGTTTTCACGGAAAAAATCATAAAGAAAAGCAATAAATGTCTTGATTCAGCGTCCATTATATTCCAAATAAACACAATTTTATCAAATAAAATAATATGATATAAAACTTCTATTTACAATGAATACGTTTCATTACTTTTCGTTTCTCAATATAATAAGACAAAATTACAATAAATTAAATTAAAGTAAGGTCCCATTACAATAGATAGACAACATTTTTGAAATCATTCAGACCACCAAAACAAGGACAATGCTAAAAAAATACTAAGGAAAAACGCATTAGATATTACGAGAAAAATAAATCAGATAACTAAAATACACAAAAAATGTTGGTTACCCAATGCCATTTATTATTTTAGGTCAAAATAAAATCATTGTAATCAGTGTTTTTTTTTGCTTGGATATCTTTGGTTAGACGTACTGAACGCTGTGTTAAAATTTGTCCATCTATTTTAATGGGACCTTGTATATTCCGCGTCAATTCAGAAAATTACACGAAAAGAATGTGTTTAACTCAAACTTACAAGAAAGAGAATGGCACTATCGTTATTATAATCAAATAATTAAAATATCTCACTGCTGCTGAAAATTACAACGTCAAACATCATGAATTTCCCGTAAAAAAAATGTAATAGGACTCTTAACAAACAATGATGATAATCAATTATGTGTCATCACAATGTCTTGTTTTCTTCCTTTTTTATTTGTCTGTATATTGGCACCTTGCAGCTATTTCCTAATAGCTAATTAGTCATTATTTAATCGTGTGTTTGTATGTTGTGCTGTTTTTTGTGTGCACTAAATAAACGATTTATCTATCTATCTTTATAGTAAATTAGTGTTTCGGCCAACATTTCAAAAACATAACCAACCCCATCTCAGTATACGCTATACCTTAACTTTAAAGTTACAATTGTAAGGGATACCAAGTTTTCAAGTTAAATTAACTTGTTTATACAATTCCTCGACTATTAGAGCCTCAACAATTGGGCTATTTTCTAAGAAATACGATATTTATTCAACATTGCGAGTACTTGATCTAAAAAGGTGGATTGGGTTGCAAAGTGACAAATTCTATTTGACATTTTGTCCGGCACTTACTTCCGAAAGTGTTGCCCTATTTTAGGTTAGTTATTATTTAATTTCTTTGTTTTTCTGTTCAGTGAAGTGTATTTATTTTTGTTCTTTTGACTCTCCAATAACATCGCCAGTTATAGTTACATAACTTAGATTTTTTAGGAGATTGGTGAATGGTACTAGGTGTATGAGCAGTGGTGGCCCCGTGGTATCGGCCGCGACTTACCGACTTGTAAGTCGTGAGTTCGAACCCAAGCATACACTTTACTTTTTGTAAATCGTTTCATTCATACTGCTCTCAAAACGGTGAAGGAAAATATCGTGAGAAAACTGGCAATTACTGTAATAGAACCAAAAATTCGAGAACATTTGGGGCATCCGCCAACCCGCACAGCGACCGAGTGGTACATTATGGTCCACTCCCTCTAAGCTGGAGGCCTATATCCCAATAGTGGGAACATTATAAGCTGATTAAACTACAAGACGTATGAAAGTGAACCGAATAAACAAAAGGAATATGTATTTAAGGATTTAAGCACGTGTAGTTTCTTTCCGAGTTTTTAATCATAGCTCTTTAGACATAAGGATTTGTCACGACTAACCGCTATATGCTTTCTTGTAGTCGGTCTGTCATGCTGGGGCTACATTGTCGCGTTATAGCGAATTTTTCTTCGCGTGTTCTCTGTTGCTCCGCGAGACCTCGAGTCGAGCGGTGTGCGAGAGAGAGCGCGCGAAGTTTAGTTAGTCAAAGAAAAAAATATACAGTACTGTTTTTGCACCTGAAGTCGAGGTGTTCGTGTGAATTTTAGTTCATGTCAACTAATAGTATTCCACACCATTTAAATCGCGATTAAAAATGGTCAGATTTAGTTAAAACAATTACAATTTTAGGTGAAAAACGTCAAATTCAGAATAGCAAAATCGTCATTTTCACAAAATTTAATTCTCAGTGCTATCTTAGTGCTGTCAAACTAAAATATGGTTAAGTTGTGTCACTTTAGTCTATTTCAGAATGGGAAATCATACTTTGACAGGAATAAACTAAATTTCGGTGATAAATATCACCGAAATTTAGTTTATTCCTGTCAAAGTATGATTGACTAAATAGTCACAAGAGAATCGGCATCAATGTAGCCCCAGCATCTTATGTATGAAGAATTCGGATCTAGAAGTATTTAGTCATAACTTAACACCTTATCAAGAAATTAAAATCTACCTCCATTTAACTACACTAACATTTATTACCCTCCTTGCTATTCATCTCATGTTATTCTAAAAGAATATGCTCAAGATATCAATAAGAAGCATGTTAGTAAAGCAAGCTATTCCCCGAGATATGTTTAAAATCTGTGCACCCGGGATACTGGGTTGTCTCGACTGTCCCGTTGTGTAGTAAAAACAATATTTGTCATACTTTGACTGATATTTTATGATTAGAGATGGGAACGTGCCTTTTCGATATCGATAAGTTGGTTTTATTACTTACTTTTGGTTGGTAAAAAAAAAAAATGCTAGAACAAACTTTTAAGTTTATATAGCATGCAGCGTTAAAATGTGTTGATAATTCTTTAAAATAATCAATAATTTAATTATTTACGTTAAACTAAACTTGTGTTATGTAAGTCATCTTGAAAGAGAATTCGTGTAGCACAAAATATCCATGTAGTCAAACCGTCTGTTTTTAAAGGAGTTATTAAATAAACATTCAAATATTATTTGGGGACTGCTAAAGTTCCCAAATAACACCATGTTGGTATTTCGTGCTTAAATAATAATTGAAACGGGAAGCAGTAATCTGGGTTAGCGATTCTCATTAAGTATTACATTTCCAATATTGCCAGTAATGACCAATACAGCAGTAATACTGGAATTATACCAGCTTTATTGCGGTAATGTTAATTTTATCGTACACTGTTTATAACTTGGCATGACTTTATTGTACTCAGTTGTAATAATCTGTTTGTTTTCTTTGAAATCACTTACTAATATGCAATTTTATCAAGAGACCACTTCGATACCAACAATATACGTCGTATAGAATTAAACTAGATAATTAGTGATTTCTTTTTACATTTTTATTACTCATTTTGACTAGTGGATTACTAATCCGTCTTAATATGTTAGTATATCAGAGCTGTAAAAAAAAACATCAATATATCGATAAGCAAAATACATAGGGACAGTGTCCCATCACTACGCAGTAATGGCACCGCGGGACCTGAGACAAGAAAAACGTCTTTATAACACACCTGAGCTCGGCGGACACTACGGCGACCCACCTTCTTGGTACTTTACGATTTACCCATAAAAATATTAAATAACAGTGTCGTTTTACTTGCGGTTATTAAATCTGGTACTAAGTGTCATTTAGTTTATAGCCTAGGGTAGTTTCGGGTTTAAAATGTCCTGCTGTGCAGATAAAATTAAGATGTTTAAACTTTTTATGTGTAATATCGTTATCATAATATTAGCAGTATTAGATATTAATAACTTGTGTTAAGTTTACTTTTCGGTACGTTATGAATTAATAACAAGTTAACGATTTTCATCGATGACCGTTAAATTTTAAGAATCGGTTTTACACAGTTCAGTGGTAGACATGTTTCTCCAAATCACTCTACAATACCGTTTGGTGGTAAACTACTTTTTTTTTTAGTGTGGACACTGGTCAGCGTTGTGGTGATAGTATTATCTAAAGAGATAGACCTCTAAACTAAATGAAACATAGTCAATTATTGACATAGTCGAAACAATTTACAAAATATATCTGAACCCTTCTTTTCTAATTCGCGTACCTATCTAAAATGAGAAACGTATATTATTGTTATAAATTCTTTCAGAAAGTGTGTTGAAGCGTGCAAAATTGACGGGTCGGGTGAAGTCGGGTCAGAACGAGCTCTTTACCTGATTAACGAACCGTGTGGGTCTGTTCTACTCTGAGGTTAATTTTACAAATGAAACTAACAGAAGAGTTCCTCGATTGGCTGTTATTCAAAGTATCTTCAGTTTTGTAGGTAAATTATGAGCGTTTGATCTAAATAAATAATTTATCGAAGTAGAAATTTTATGTTTTGTTATGAAAATTGTTTATGAGAGCGTGTTAGACAATGTCTTCGGAGTTTCAGCTATATATCACATGGCGTAGCTTTTTATCCAAATTTCAATCATTATACATGTCAATTAAGTTTCAACGCATGCGCTGAACAACAACATTCTTGGTGTTTTTGATTATGTGGACAAAGGCAACCACTTTTCTCTACTCCCCCACAAAACAAATGCCGTTCGTCAAGCAACCGTCGCCTACATAAATTAAAAATCTTATAGCCTTATGTAGACGCAATAAAGCAGTCCTAAGCCAGAGTTTTACCCAATAAATCACAACTAAAACGAAATCAAATATAAACACAAATTGAATACCGACTATGGAATAACAGATATAAATACCCCCTCTCAGACGCAAGTATCAAGATTGTCTCGTCCACCTCAGCGACAGGTGCGGCCTGAGATACAATTACGTACATTAAATATTTTTACGTAGGGATTTGTTTTATTTCGCAAGGAACCCTGAATGTTAAGGGCGTTGCTAAGATATGTACTTGTTCTATAGCCTATTGATTTTGTTCAAGTTTACTTGCGACTAAATTGTTTTATTGAGCGTATGAGTAGTGCGGTTTTGCACTATGGTTTCAGGAAAGAATTACACAATGGATAAAAAACACTTCTAAATTCGAACGGTGTCTCGTTGTGAATCCGCGACGATTTACTTTAAAAACAAATGAGTTCGCTTTCGAATTGTGTGCGCTCACTTGAGTGAGTTTCCAAGTGAACTGTACAGAATAGCACTAATTGATTAATTTGACGAGCCTTTCAAGTCTATAAATTCTACCAATTAAGTAGATACAAACTATAGATGCTAGTTGCATCAAATATCACATAATTATCTCCAAACACATAAAGTTTCAAAAGTTCAGCTCAGGCTACAAAATAGCCTACAAAAGGCTAACTAGAACCTTGAACCCGTTACCACAACTATAAATAAAACCATTAAACATATCGAAACTCTAGGAAAAGTCAACGTCGCACTAATAGAGGACCTAAATTAGTTGTAAAGTTTGTTCGGCCTAGACAAACACGTATAATGGCCGATTAGCCTCAGATAACTGTCGATAGCCGTCTATAAACTCATAAATTGACTGTATCGGGTGTGCCTTTCTGTGGAAATGACCTTCGTTTTGATGTAGGGGCTTTTAGTTAAATGTTGATAACGTTTATGCTTTAGTGTTTAAAGAATTTGTGTGGCGATATTGATAAGTTCACTTTTTTATCACTGATGAGGAAACCAGTACCCTAATTACGTAGGTAATACACGATCAATCGGAATTTGAATCGTTTTGAAACAAATTGCTTATCCATTGCTTCACAAGTTCAAAAAAAAAATCTGCTCAAAAACGTAAATAACGCAATGAATGTTGTTGAACTGTCAAAATGAAACAAATTTGTCGTAATAGTTTACGAAAATGTGTTGCGTAATTAGATAGCGAATGGCCTATACTCCGTTGATTTAGGTAGTTAAATAAAGGTAAACAGCAACCACGTGAAGAGAGAACTGTCAGGTTAACCGACTAAACGTAATACCTGTCACTTCAGTTGTCATGCTATGTCACAGTTATACTCTTTAATTTAGCAACGTTATAATTCGTTGACGTTTAGAGCACCTGTCTTATTGGGCTCTTTACAATAGACACATTACAAAATATTATAAATCTAACTAAAAAAATTTGCTCAAGCAGTTACATCTACGAAGAGTAGTTTAAGAATAAATTGGACAAGTATACCTAACATACATTAATAAACGAGAAACCGTCGTAAACATCGAAAATACATTTAATTTGGTTATCGTATTTTTAAACAAGAAAGGCTTATCAATAAAAACCCGTTTTACGATTTGTTTACCTTTATTTCACTACTCAAAACAATTGAGTATCTATAGACAACGTGACATTCTTTCTCTGTCATTGGTCTATCTAGTTAGGTAGCGTTCCATGCTCAGTCACTCACTCAAGGACTCGTCTACTCTATGGAACTACGGAACCCGTCATTGAGCCGTTGAGCGTGGTCGTGGTCCGACACCCACTTGGCCGGTTTTTCTACAGAGCTAGTCTGTTTTCAGCTTTAACTTTTTTTTTTTTTTTTCTTTTTTAAAAACGTTGCCCCACACTAGGAATTTCTCCTGTATCTTGGGTGCGTTTACAAACATCTAAACTCACATACACAAACAGCCAGACCCGGAACAACTACTTGTAGGTCATACAAATATTTGTTCCGTGCGGGAATCGAACTCGCGACACGCAGTGCAGCAGTCAATCGCTTAACCACCGCGCCAACCGTGCCGTCAAGATACTTCTTTAGACTTTGTAAGATATTTCTGTCACTTTTTTCTCTCTTAATTTTATTCCGGGTTATATCTGACAACTTCTGATTTCGTGTTACCAGGTCAGACAGGAAGTCGCTCCATGTGAAATACTGGTACCTATTCAGCTGCATCCGTCCAGGCCAACCCCAACAGAGTTGGCAAATGGCTAAGAAAATTTTCATAGGTCCCACAAAGAAACTCCGTTGCCGTCACAATTTTGGAAACAACAACGTCATGAATTCTACGTTAAAAATTATACAAGCCACAGCCAACTTATCGGGCTCAGTCTATAATTACCAGAACAAACAACAGCTAATATTTAGAGTACCCCTTCTCAAGTAAACACTCTGTAACTATAATCCCGTTAATTCGATACTGCTCTCGATATAATCGGTAATCGGTTTAATCTTGATCCATTATAGTAATCGTAATCGGTACAATTGTAAACATCGAGTGGTTTGTGATGTATGTGTAACTATGTGATCGACTCGGCGAGTCTCGAGTGTCGGCGCAGAAAATACGATGGAATTCATACAGGCTGTTTGAATTTGTTTATTAGTTTCAAAGTCGAAGTCAAATCATTTATTTCAAATAGGCACTTCAGAACGTCAAAAATTTACAAAAAAAATTGAATTTATTCTAGTCGCCCCTTCCAAAAGGTAGTTTTCGCACGGAGAAGAATGGCCAAGAAACTCCACCGTTACTCTTTTAAAATGTTTTACAATATTTTGTATAAGTACTATAGTTTAAACATATTTTAATATTATTACTTAACTGCGTCACTGGTCTCGTAATCGCAAGCGCTACTGCTGAGCATGAGGTCCTAAGATCGATTCCCGGGTCGAACAGTGTTATTGGATTTTTCACCAGGAATTTCTCAGTCGGAGTCGGGATTTGTACCCGGTTGATGGCAATAGGCTAGCCCCCTATTACATGGGACTCAAATTTAACTGGCAAAATGTGGGTGTACAATAGAGTACCCGTCTGCCCAACCCTTCGGGGATTACAGGCGTGATACTACATATGTATGTAATATTATTAAGCTCTTCGACGCTTTTAACTCATCTTAGATATCACTATTAGGTATACTGGTACCTATATTGTTTATTTTTTTTTACATGAACTACTTTCTCTGTTTTTTACAATTCAGGCAATTTGATATCCTTTCTATGTTTTGAACTTGACAAAAATCTAATCACCTAACTAGTAGTAAGTAACTAAATGTGAGGAACTAGATAGTGCAATAAATATGAGAAATATATTATGTTTACTACATATATTTTTTTTTTGTTCTTTTTTTTGCGTCATGTTTACCGCAAATAAACGTAAGTAAGTATTTTCTTTTTTTTTTCTTAATTCATAAATTCGATTTGTAATTTTGATTCGGGACTTATAACTTAACTATAATTTTCATACCTCATTTTCACAATTTATAAAATAACTCAAATAAGTTATTGAAACAGCATGTATCCTCCAAGAGTTCGGGTCGAGTAGCATCATTGAACAATTGATACTGTCAAATACAATTGTAGGTTATAATATGATCCTTGGGGTGCTTTGGGGACGAGATTCACAATGAGTAGTAAACTCAAACTCAAACTCAAACTCAAAGCATTTGTTTCAATTAAACCATTTACAGGCACTTTTGAATTGTCAAAGAGTCGGTCAGTTAGTCAGAAAGTTGAAGCTAGTTGATCATTCCAAAACGTAGATCTCTACGGAGAAGAACGGGCAAGAAACTCCAAGGACACTCTTTTAAATATAGAAATTACAAAATCCTGGGTACATTACTTTTGTTGCTTCTATTATGTGAGAACAATGTAAAATAAAATAATAATCAAAAACGATTAAAAATATAAGATTAAAAATAAGCAATGGCAGATAAGAGATGACCAGTCTCAACCGACGGCGCCCGTTCACGAACATGACGCGTGGATCAGCACCATCCAGCTCAACCATTTTGTAGGGAACCGAATGATCCAACACACTCGCCACCATCAGCGTAAGTATTATGACAAGTACCTGGGCGACCGAGCTCTGCTCTGGTGACAAATTAAAATCAAATTCAAAATATGTTATTTCACATAAACCTACATGGGCACCTTTGAAACGTCAGAAGCTAGTTGCACGGTTCCAATTGGTCGTTTCCTATGGAGAAGAGCCGGCAAGAAACTCCACGGTTACTCTTTTAAAAATAATTGGTGTTTACAATATTTTATCATCTTTTATACAATCCATCCAACATTTCTTTGGGTCTTCCCCTACTCCTGTTCCCCTACTCCGTCATCCACATTCATACTCAAAACTTTTTTAGCCCCGGATCTAGTTTTTTTTTGAGGCGGGGCAAAAACTTCCGTCTGCCGGCCCCGCCAATCCTTTATGGAGCGCTAAGGTAGCCCGCGAAATTCAAATCTTTTCGAAATGAAAATGTTAGCAGCAACATATTAATCAAATTTTATCGATCGATCGCCTCCTGAAGTTGGGGCACCGGCCCCAGCTTGAAACCCCCCCCCCCCCCCCCTAGATCCGGGCCTGCTTTCTTCTTCACTTTTTTCTAGTGTTTAATAAAATCTGAGAAGAAGTGGTGTTCCTCAACAGCATTATCGGCTTATACAGAAATAACAATGATTAAAGATACATGTAACTTCCCACTCCAGAACAAAGGTCTCTTCTTCTACAGAGAAGGAAGTCAAGCTTTCATCCGATTCCATCAGAAGACGGCTAATGTTTTCCTTACGATATTTTTCGTTCACAGTCAAGAGATTACCATATGTCTTAAAGAGATTTATTTATTCAAGCAACGAAGTATTAAGCAATACATCAATTAAAAATAAGACAAAAAAAACAATTAATTATCCTTAACATAATCCAAAAATATTTATCAAAATTTAATATTAATTAGACCATAATTGCGTAATTTAAAAAAAACAGGTGAAAATATACTCAATTAATTAATTAGCAAACACAAAACACTGGGATATTTTTGCCGCGCTTTTCATTAGCCTCCATTTTCCAATATGGCGGCTTTGTTTACGTCAACCGTGGAAATGGCCGACTATTTTTGCGCGCGAAAATAGCTTGTTTACTTAGCGTTCTTGTTTTCTAGTCATTTAACTAATTGAGCTGGCTTAAATTAATTAAATATTGTTGTGAACACTATTTTCTCATATATATAATAGTAGACTCATTATTATAATGATATTGAGAGCTTGTCATTACTGGATAGAGTTAGCCTCGTTAATTATATCTGTTTTCAAGGTTATATGAACACAACTATAGGAAGTGTCTTTGTACTTGAATTAGCTGTTTTTCAACCAAATCCAGTTGTTTCCAGACAGACCAGAAACTACCAAATTTTTGGCCAAGTTTTTTCATTGAACAACGGTTATTCCATTCATCATCTCCCTTGCCTTTTACCAACTATGTTGGGTTCGACTTCCAGTCTTACGGGATGCAGCCACCAGTACCAGTAGGTACCTATTTTACATGGACTGACTTCCTATCTGACCTAAACTCTTAACCGAAAAACATTCTTTTTGAAGTTGTTTCTATCAAATTCTCACAAAAACTGAGTTCTCACGATCATAACGGAACAGCCAATAAACAACGAAGACCTCACGAAAATTAATTACAAACCCATTTAAAATAACAATTAACCTAATGAAAGCACTAAAATAACCGAGCATATTATTAGTTTTCTATTTAATACGCCATTCAGGAACTTGCTCACATGTACTATACAAAATTAATTAAAACCTAATGCAATAAAGAGAATGGCTCCTGTGAGATGAAATCACTTATTCGTGAAGTGTGCTGGCAAACTTGTATCTGTCTCTTTCTAACGTGAGTGTTTGTGAATATGTGTGTGAGGGATGGAGCAGAGGCGGGTAAATGAGCGAAGTTCATTAGGCATTCGGAAAATGAAACTCAATCACATTTCTGTCGCGTTTAGAGAGGATAGCGTTATGCTAGGGTGAATAATGCAGGTCGGTTGGATTTTCTTTGGGAGTTTCGAGTGGTAGGAAGTTTTAAGCAGGATTAAGTTAGTGCAGAATATTATTTTCGTGTTTGACAGTCTACGAGAAAATGTTCTTTCAGAACTAGCATGTGGGATACGCAATCTTATACGATTATTTTTCTTTCACAAGGTTTTTCGGCATATTTGCAAACTAGTTAGGGTCAGGGGGTACTTTATAAAGTTGTTATTGATACAATCAATTGCAGCAGGGGTTTATAAGACAGGCCTTAAATACGAAATCTGTAACTGTGGAGCAAAGTGGTAAACAACTGTTTTTTGTTTCTGCAAAAAAATACCGAACTGTATAATTACACCAAACAATATGTTGCCCTCAAGAAACAAATTATGGAAAGGAAGCTTGTGTGGTAAATTAAATTAAAGAATACTTTTTCGCTATTTCGCCCGTAACTTAAATGACCAGCCTGTTGAAAAGAATTGCACTACAATGACATTTCCTAGTCACCTATTTTCATCGCGACCCTTCCATCCCCTATCGAACCATCACAGATCTACAATACCTGACTGATTTAGGTTACTTCTCCGCTCTAGCATAATGCTGTCCGCCCCAGTAACGTACGGAACGCGATTAAGGAAGCTTTGACGAGCGATGCATACTCGATTATGACTCGCTGGAATTAAATCATGAAATATGTACCTACCCGTTTTATTAGTTAATATAGAAATTAATGTGAAGTAATTAAATTAATTACCTCGGTATCCATATTTTTTGTGCTATTCTGTAAAATTCTTGGAACCTCACTCAAGTGAGCGCACACAATTCGAAAGTGAACTCATGTGTTTTTAAAGTAAATCATCGCGGATTCACAACGAGACACCGTTCGAATTTCGAAGTCATGTTTGTTCAACCAATTGAGCAGAAGATCTGCTCTAATGTCTCATACTAACTATTGTGATTGGTTTGAACAAAATAATAACAGCCAATCAAAAGTGACATACGATTTTATTCTTGTTATAGCCATATAACATTACGCCTGTAATCCTCGAAGGGTTAGGCAGAAGTGTACCCTATTGTACACCCACATTTCGCCAGATTTGTTTAAGTAATTGGGGGCGAGTCTATTGCCTTTTTATCATCTTACATTTTCTGTGTTTGCTGTGTGATATAATTAACTCTACCATAAATGATTAAATAATTCTTACAGCCTTTTGATGTACTTTTGTTTTTCCTAAATAAAAGCTCTACTTAGCATTAGAATATTCAGCGCCTGAACACAGATAAAACAAAGCCTTTGGTACAACTAAAAACAAAATTCCTCACTGAAAACTGTCAAAAATCCATATTTCACAATTAAATAGGCTGACAAAAGATAAAAGATAGATATAACAGCATTCATAACTCAATTGTGTATCTGTCTGTCACCGAAATTGTTTTTGGCGGGTGCAATCTCGAAAACTAATTGTCCGCCATTTTATAATTGAATATATTTGTTTACCTGCCGAGTGGCCCTCGGCGCCATCTTGCGGGGGGGAAGCGTAATTAATTTGATAATAAATTGCCGAATACCAGAGAGAAATTAAAATATTTTTGTGGTGAGGGTCGAATTAAATCGGTGGGCAATAATATAAATTGTTTTCGTGATCCGATAGTGATTGAGATGGCGTGTGGTATTCTGATATTTAGCGTTATAATTTGTTTGATTGAAAGCAGACTTTTATATGCGAAAACGAATCTTAGAATCATTTTCGATTTTGAACCTACTTTTTCGTTATGTAAGTCATGTATATGTAGGTACAATATTAATGCTCAGACCAAATAATAAACCAAGACAAACGCTGTCAACAGTGAAGTGAGGCTGGTTTCGTGAACACGTGTGCATTTAGTGAGGTGTAGTTTGATTGTAAATGGTTGTAATTGTGTACGTGTGAGCGTATATGCAAAGAGTGGAGTGGTGTAGTTTTGGCATGCTTCACTGTATTGTTCGCGGCGCTATGTCTTGGTTTTTTTGTTTTTGGGGATCATGTCCGTTCTTTTCCATAGGAACCTACTACGTTTTGGAATGGGGAAATAACTTCACCTTTCTGACTGATCAGAATGACACCGTCGCCTTTTTTTTTTTTTTTTTTGGATGGGAAATTATCAAATAACTTCTCCCGCTCTAGGTGGAGCGGGAGGGCGTGTCAGACTCTTACTGATTAAACCCACCCGTGTTCCTTCCGTTGCCTGTACGTTGCCAGGGGCCACGGTATCCCTTTCGGACTTTCCCGCAACCCCGGCAGGCATCGGTCCTATCGGACCCCTTCAGTTGCTGACATCTCTTTGAGGCGCGCGTGGAACACAACGCGCCGTCGACCCGGGCCTGCACCCTAATTACGTAATATACAATCAATCGGAATTTGAATCATTTGAAAAAAATTGCTAATCCATTGCTTCATAAGTTCGATAAAAAAATCTGCTCAACAACGTACATAACGCAATGAATGTTGTTGAACTGTCAAAATGAAACAAATTTGTCGTAATTGTTTACGAAAATGTGTTGCGTAATTAGATAGCAGGTCCTTATCGGACGGCGAGCTACCCATTGCTCACCGTCCGCATCGACACCGTCGCCTTGACAATTCTAAAGTGCGTGTTCATTGAAATAAATGTTTTGAGTATAAGTTTGTGTTGGTATGTGCACCGATTTCTCCGAGATTTCTGGATAGATTGACATGATTCTTTAATAAAAAATGTTAGTTGAATAGTTTTTAACCGTCGCAGTATGATTCAAAAGGCCGATCTAGCAAGACAAAAACAGTAACCCCTACTGTAATTCTATAATAATACTAGCAAAAGCGATAACAGATACTCCCAAGGTCACTATTCCGGTGATAATTTTGTACCTTCCAATATGAATAATTAATTTGAAGGTGTGCAATGATTTGATTTGATGGGAGTGGCATGCAATCATTCACTTTTCTGAAATGAAATGAAATTGTTTATTCTGTAAATAGGATATTGGAACCACTTTACGTCATCTTAAAAAAAATAATTAAAAGTTAGCTAGATGAGTTCGGCGTTTCCTATCTGACTACTCTGACAAGAAAGGCCGAAACAAACTCAGAGGTCACAGTATCTTATAAAGTCCAGACATAATCTTGGTCAGGCCATATGAGGACCATGTAGAATAGTGTCTGAAATGGTCTTTTGAGAAAAGAACCACACAGATTTGAGTGGACCTGTCCTGTCAGTGCAAGCATTTGCCACTGAATCGTGGAGCTCAATTCAACTATGCACTTCTTTTTTTTTTTTTGGGTGGGAAATTATCGAATAACTTCTCCCGCTCTGGGTGGAGCGGGAGGGCGTGTCAGACTCTTACTGACTAAAACCCACCCGTGTTCCTTCCGTTGCCTGTACGTTGCCAACTCGTTGTTCAACTCTGCACTTGACGTGTCGATATTTCAAAGTGGGTATAAAATTTGTTGGTATATATTTAGTGATGGAAGTTGATGGTAAGTACTGCTACTTACCTTTAATTATTCATATTGCAAATACGGTTGCCGAAAACATTGTAGTCTGATGTGAATTGTGATGGATATTACATTCTTACTGCGAACTTTTTGTTCCTTGGACCAGAAATTACATGTTATTGGAGTAAAACTACTTGTCAAGGCTACAAGAATATCCTCGTTATAAACAATTCGAAAGCTAACGACGCACTATTGTTCAAAAGGCCAATCGGGTAGGACAATATTATTTGACACTATTAATTAAATCTAAAGGTTTGCATCTATAGATGATTTAGCCTTTTCCCAACTATGTTGGGGTCGGCTTCCAGTCTAACCGGATGCAGCTGAATACCAGTATTTTACATGGAGTGATTGCCTATCTGACCTCCGCAACCCAGTAACTGGATAATACGACACCCCTTGGTAAGACTGGTTGTCAGATTTTCGGGCTTCTGACGACCCGTAACGACTGTCAAAGATCCGCGAATGACAGCCGGGACCAACGGCTTAACGTGCTTTCTATGGCACGGTGGAGTTTCGGTATTTAAAGATGGTCACCCATCCACGGACCAACCCCGGCAAGTGTAGCTTAACCTGATGGATCGACACGTGCGGCTGTTATTCTCATCTATTACTGCAGCCAAGCAGCGTTTTTGGTTAGAAGGATGTGAGTGCCGATGTAATTTCAGGCACATGAGACATATCAGCTTTGTCTCTGGGATGCCAACGCGTCTGCGTTGTCTGTGGTATTGCAGATGTCCATATACAGCTTTGACCACTCAGGCTAAGAACTCACGGAGCGATTTTCACCCTCCCGCGCCGCGGTGGCGGGACCGCAAGCACTCGTACGAACACTTAGTACATAGAAATGTAGATAGTAAATTTCACGACGCGATATATGCCCCCGGCTTGCGCGTTTTTTTGCATGTCCCGCTGCACTTGTCACCGCGGCTCTGAAAACCGCTCAGTGAGTTCTTAATGCTTACCTTGCCAAATTGCGAATTGTGCATTATTTCTTTTCTTGACAGATAGTGAACATCCTCACTTATCGGGCACTCATTATTAAAACATAAAACGATTACTTGACGAACAGTAATTGACGAGTATTGTGTCAGAAATCAGAATTGCAGTACAATGTCGCTATATTTATTTCAAACCGTTACAATGGCAGGATGCAGTCCTGAAGAATAAATTCATTTTTAATAACTGAACGAGTTTTGTTTTTCAATATTGTGCTTGTTATGACAGGGTTCCGTATGATTTCTTTAATTGTTTTCACCTTGTTTAAAAAAGCTGTAGTTTTATTCTATAAACATCACTTCGAATTTCGAACGGTGTCTCGCTGTGAATCGGTTAGGCGATTATCACACGGCACCGCGCACCGCCTCGGAGGGCGGTGGCGGTAAAGCGGATTTCGTAGCGGCGCGCCGCGCGGTAAGGCGGTTTACACGCCTGTCAGCGCGGATGGATTTAACGCGGATTTGACCAGTTTGATCACAGACACTGGCAAGAATGGACGCCCAAGTGGTGGCAATAATCTGGCTTTTATGGCGTAAAAAGAAAACAAAAAGAAGATATTGGGTTCATCCATTTTTACGAAGCAGAACTCTAAATTCATGTTATTTTAACACATCCTGCACTCATGACGATCCGCGCGGTAGTGCGGCGCCCCGTGTGTGATGCCCCGCCCCGCCGTGCGGCCGGCCGCGCGGTTGGGCGGTGGCGGTGAGAGCGCCGCTCGAACGCGCGGTCAGGCGGTGTACGTGTGTTAGGCATCAACGGATTTAATAGAGGTCAATGCGACATGAGATCCGCTTCACCGCCTGCCGCGGCGGTGCGCGGTGCCGTGTGTTAATCGCCTAATGAAAGGTCGCTTTCAAATCGTGTGCGCTCACTTAAGTGAACTTTAAATAACCTTTTCCTACGGATAAACCTTCCAGGCTTTTATTAATCGAATGCCTTTATTATCGTCGACATATCAACATCAAAAGTACCTTGTTATTTCAACATACATACATAATGTCAAGCCTTTTTCCATGGCGGTAGGCGGAGAGTACCTGCTACTTCATTTAATTTTACAAAAACTGTTACTTAAGTAACTCAATGAATATAAAACATTATTTTTTCTCATTTGAAAAACCATGCGGAACCCTAAATCCTAGCATCCGTCATCACTGGAACACCTGGATTCAAACCGTGGCGTGTAAAACAAAGGGCAGGACAATGGCGGCGAATGTTTTATACATTGGCAACGCATGCTGCGGTGTAATGGAGGAGAGACTAGCGATGTTGTAAAAGTGAAAATAATACTTACAATAATATAATTTTAGGAATTTAATTAAACATTAATCTAAAATTAACAAAGAAAGTCTTTTTAAACAAACAATAATCAGGTTACAACGTTTGAGAAGTATTAATTAAGTGAACCGAAGGGAATAGTAAAGTGCGCGCCGCCGGGTTGGGAATGAATCGGTGGTCAGTTTTTTTTTTATCTATGGCATCTTGCAGGCGACCACTAAGGTCGTGACTGCCTAACCGGACTTTCCTGTGGCTGCCTTTAGCTTCTACACTAAGAGCCTCCAGCCAGGAGCATAAATGCAAACTATTCTAGGTTACAAACTAAACGAACGCTCTCTAAGGGCACCCCCTGTGGGGTACGAAACTCGGCTTAGGGCGTCCGTTGAGGGGGAACAGCAAGGTGGGACAGGCTGGATCAAGGATAGATCATTATTATTATCAGGGGAATTTAAAACTACACGCTCAGCTGCGGCACGGGCTGGCGTTTCATCGGACAAGTCGGTGGTCAGGCTGCGCGCGGTCTTATATGGACTTGATCACATGTTCCGGGCTGGCCGGAGAGGTGTAGGTCGGAGATGCAGCTAACAATAATGTATAACCCGAATTTTCTAACGGTGCGCCTGTCAACGTCAAAATATAACAGTACCTATATATATAATAACAATAACAAGTTAAGAGGGAACAGGGGCTGCGAGGGATTTGAAAAATAGGTATTTGAAGAAACTATAGCCGTCACCTTACCTCAAATCTGCCTCCGTAGAGTGCGATAATGACAGCTGCAGCTCAGACCGATTATATCACAAAAAAATTGAAGAGATCGACGTTTCGTATTCCCCTTTTTTCTCCACGAAAACTGAGCCGATTCAATTATTTTTTACATTAAAATTTTAAGAAAGAGTATGTCTAGGTTCCTATTATTTTCTTTTATATTAAAAACTTTTCGAATTTGTCTGGTAGTCCTCTAATCATGGCGGTAAACATGGGGCATATTTGTAATTTTTGGAGGGTCATATATTCTTTACCAATAAGTTGCTGAAAAAAAAGGAAATAACAGGGACGTTTCTACAGCATCCCTTGATTTTATGAAAAAAAAAAAAAGATTGTTCTATAGGCATTATTCAGGAAGAAAAAAGAGGAATACATTTGTATGGAGAATCGCAGGCCCTGTTCCCAATGTTACGACAGGAGTATGTAGACCGTACTAAGAGGCGTCGGCGGGGTGCTGAGGAAGTAAGCGGGCGGGTGAATTCAATACTGGCAAGCCACTTTGACAGCTCCAAGCGCACAGTTAGTAAAATCGAATTATATCTCTTCTGAGGGGTAGAAAGAGAACTAGAGAACAACCCTTCACCGGGAACTTTAAAAGTGCTCTTTATCTGAAGCGAGATTATTGCCATACCTCGGGTACATATTCCATTTCTGGACTGCTATCGACAATTACTTATTGAGAAAATCCAATATCACTTTGCACGACTTGGAGATCGAACCCAAGAACTCATGCACAGCAGTCGCTGAAGCAATGAGGCATAAAGCCAATAAGGCTTTTAGGCAATGGGCAATACAATCATGAGGTTCTTTCTGTCCGTCCAAATGTCTTGTCTGGTAGATAAAGCTATCAGTGATAAGACCGCCATTGTAATTTCCTAAACATTGAATTAAATTTAACAAAATTGTACAAGAGTTTTGTAAAAAATTTGGTGACAATAAAATATATTCTAAGTGTCCTTTATCATGTTATTTGTATTTTGCAAGTATCGCATTGCTTTGCTTCAATTGACAGCCCAGTGTCTCACACCTCTGGGCCCTCTGACTTCAAATGAAAATTAAATCGCTTGAATCTTTTCACTAAGACCGAACCACAATCCATTGAATTCTTCACAGCTGTAAATTAGGCTTTTCAAAAATAAGAACAAAGCCTATTGGGAACTAGCCTAGGTATGAAGCTAGACTAAGACCTATTGTGCCTAGGACCTTTGTTTCAGCCCTCGGCTTACTATTATCATTACAATTATAGGGTAGGTTTTAATTGCGTTCGTAGTGACGTAATAATAATAATAAATATGGGGTTATTACCCCGTCACCGACCCCTAATTACCCTAATAGTAATTAGGGGTCGGTGACGCGTTTCGTAATGCTCTCTCTCTCTCTCTCCTCTCTTTGGTTGTTGAGGGACACTCGTTCTTAAAAGGGCCGATTTATAAATTATTACCGATCCATTTGTGTGTGGCTGAAGCAAAAGAATTGCCTGGCATGCATTGTACTTTAAGCTTTGGAGAAAAACGGTTAAGTTTATCAATTAATGCGTACTCTAATCTATATATATCAGCTCCTGACAGCTCCGACACAAGTACTTTTGTAACTTACTGGGGCTGCCTCAATTTATGTATGACACAATGTTTTGAGATGAAATAAATATTTTTGTATTTTGTATATATATTTAAAAAAATAAATCCCTATTTCCCTTGGTCACGGCATCACGCGTGAACGGCTGGACCGATTTCGCTAATTCTTTTTTTATTGTGTTCGTTATTCTCAGGACAAGGTTCTTAGGATAGGTATGTGAAGGTAGGGTAGGTAGGTAGGTGCGCCATAGATAAGTACTTAATGCTACCCGTGCGAAACCGGGGCGGGCAGCTAGTGTATAATAAATATAGGCTGCATACTGGTTGGGCGACCGGTAGTGGGGAGCGTGGCAAGTGCATCACTTGCCGCACCTCGTACCCGACCGCCGTACGAGTAAATACGATATTATCCTAGTTGGTGTATTATTTAATACTAGTATGATAATGACCTGTACACGTACGATATCATTGATAACCGATAACTACTGTACCTTTTATCCTTTCCAATTTTTGGGTTCCGTACCCGAAGGGAACCCTATTACTAAGCCATCGCTGTCCGTCCGTTCGTCTGTTTGTCAGCGGGCTGAATATCATGAACTGTGTGGCAGGAAAATTGACGTGAAAACTGTTACCACGGATTCAGTACGTGATTCTGAAACGGGGTGGCCGTTTAAATTATTCGTCGGTTATTGAAAAAAAAAACTGCTGTTCCATACATTTTGACCGCGTAGGTATTGCACTTTTCTATGAAACAGCAGATTTTTAAAAATATAACCTGCAAAATATTTCAACGCAATTGAAATTTTTAGCAGGTTATTAAAAAAAAAAACTTTAATTATTAAAAAAAAAAAGTCGGTTCTGAATGGTTCTGAATCATGTCCTTGCCACCCTGTATTGCCTTCTATTGCCGTTATAACAAAAAATAATAAAGTTAATAATTAAAGGGCTTTTTAAGCTACAAGAAACGTGTTTTTTTCCGGCGTTTTTTGCTTAATACGGTACGGAACACGTGGCATGCGAGTCCGACTCGCACTTGGCTGGTTTTTAAGACAATTCAAAAGTGCCTGTAATGGGTTAAATTGAAATAAAAGCTTTGAGTTTGAGTTTATGATTATCTTACACAAGATGCAGTTCGTACTGTGTATCATGAAATTTACTACCTTAAGCAGAAGTTTCATCGTCATCTGCTTAGCCTTTTGATCACTGTTGGAGTCGGTTTCTCGACTTACCGAATGCAGCTGAATACCAGTATTTTATATAAACCGACGGCCCAGTTACTGGGTAACAAAATAGACTTGTACACCATTAAAAAAACAGATATAGGTCATGAAGGGCTTAAGGGAGAAAGAATATGATACGGTACACCTTAGCAAGACTGTTTATCAGACTTTCGGGCTTCCTACTACCCGTAACGACTGTCAAAGACAGAAACTATGTTGGGGTCAGCTTCCAGTCTTACCGGATGCAGCTGAATACCAGTATTTTATATGGAGCTACTACCTATCTGACCTCCACAACCCAGTAACTGTGTAATACGATACCCCTTGGTAAGACTGGTTGTCAGACTTTCGCGATTCTGACGACCCGTAACGACTGTCAAAGATCCACGAATGACAGCCGGGACTTTCCGCGGCACGGAGGAGGCTCGGTATGTAAAGATGGTCATCCATCCACGTACCAACCCTGGCAAGCGTAGCTTAACCTGTTGGATCGATCCGTGCGGCAGTAATGACTTAGCCCCGAGCTGCTCGCTTAGCGGCTTATTGTGCTGTAAAAAAATCATTTCATTACCGAATATAAGCGGGAGTATTCTCAATGCTTTTGTGCCTGTTGCCTTGAAATAACCATAATTACCTTCAACAACACTTATATAAAGAGGAGATGTTCAGTCCTACCTTGGATTGGGTTACCATCTGACAGGCATTTGCCGCATTTGACAGGCATTTTACAGTTAAGACAGGTGTGCGACCGGCAGCGCTAAACTGAGATAGGCATTTTTGAATTTCCCTAATAAATGCACAGTTGATTAAAGAAAGGAATTGCCTGACAATAGAGTCGGTAAAAGCGTTATTAGTAAGTCAAGAAAACTTTAAAAACGTTTCGTGTGAATATTTTTTTATTTATATTTTAGAAAAAAAAGAACATTTGAAAAAATTAAATGTCTTCGGAAAGATATCACTCAGTATAGTGCGTTCGTTTTTTTTTCTAAATTTGTTTAGTAGTCGTAAATTGTTCATACTTTTAAGTTTGAATAAATGTCATTCTAACTATCTGTTGCATATTATTAAGTTTGAAGACCCACAGTTAACAATAACAGGCATTTTTCTGAAAAATCAGGCAATTTGTTCATCCTAGACAGGCATCCTACCTTACATAATTATATGGTAACGCTAACCTTGGATAAACTTGTAACGTTAATACATAAATGCTAGTGTTAATAATAAATTCATCTCTCCATTGCATAAAACATAATATGATACTAAATCGGATCTGATCGGTTCAGTATCGGTATGGATAAACCCCGCTTCAATCTGTTTGTCTGAGAAGAGCTTAGATACCTCTTTGATAGAAATATCACTAGTATATCAGTTGTAGTAGGTCTTCTAAGTGAACTAACGTAAGGAACTGTGAATCTAGTTCTAATAGAATCATCATTTGTTCATTTTTTACAACAAAACCGTATCACCATGTAGTCGCTTCTGTAGTATTATTCTCTAAACATCACTTCGAAATTCGAACGGTGTCTCGTTGTGAATTTGCGATAATTTATATTAAAAATATATGAGTTCGCTTTCGAATTGTGTGCGCTCATTTGAGTGACGTTTCAAGTGAACATTACAGAATAGCATTATAGTCTCAAATCTCGTTATTAAGAAAACCAACTTCTTGAAAGTCCAAATCGACGAAATAAGACATCAGATTCAGGCCAGAGTTACTCAACCTGAAGCATGTAAGAAATATATGGTTCTATAAAACTATTCGATTGACTTTAAATACTGTATTTATTTTGGGGGCTCACATTCTCAAGACCTCTGAGTTTTAGTTTTAATTTATTTATTCTTCAGAAAACTTAGTCTAATATCTATATAGGTGAATAATGGTTATTTAGCAAGGATCCACAATTAAAATACTTTTGAAATGCTCATCCAACTTCTTTTCTTTCTCTTTCCAGGAGGCGGCTGCAACTTCCCAGAAGGCTGGACGGGCGGCTGGTTCCAGTCGGGCACCCCTGGGCTTATCTACATCAACTCCACCACCATGAAGGGCAAGGGGGAGTGCGCGGAGACAGATGCCAACGACAAGTTCCTGGTCTACGACAGGTTAGCTACCATCGTTAACTTTGCAACTGGATATATCAGAGGTTCCAGCTGCATACCACTATTTGCATTTCTTCTTCTTCCGTTTCGTGTGTTTAGTGACTAACCTGGTCAGGGTCTTTATGCCGCCCATGGGCCTCTGACTTGGCTTCACATAGCGTCGAGAAATATCTTTCAAGCATAGTTCCCTCACGATGTTTTCCTTCACCGTTTTTGAAGCAAGTGATAATTATACAAAACGCACATAGCAGCAAACATATTAATAGCATGGATAGATATGCGTAAAGTCTTAAAACTATATAAATATTTTGTGCGAACACAAACTTTAAAGCCGTTTCGAATTTACCCATTGAATAAACGGCGATATACTATAGTTGTCTATCCTAGTGCTGGTTATATATAGTCTTTTCCCGATACAATTTTCTAGATACTTACAAGAAAAATAAATCAGCTAACGAAAATACACTAAAAATGTTGGTTACCCAAATACCATTTATTATTTTAGGTCAAAATAAAATCACTTTATCGAGTGTTTTTTTTTTGCTTGGATATCTTTGGTTAGACGTACTGAACGCTGTGTTAAAATTTGTCCATCTATTTTAATGGTGCTTGTATATACAATGACATCAATCGTCAGACAGTAGTCCACCAGACACAACACCCGTCTGGTCGGAGGATCCTGCCTTTTCTATGGAGGATGAGTGAACCTTACACCCTGTTTCTCATACTATATATTTTTGTGTGTACTACCACATATTAATACAGATAGGACACTCCGCAAAATCAATTAAATAAAAAGCAACTTTTGCTACGACACAATAAAGTGAAATTTAGGTCGCAAAGCGCTAATCACCTACAGTTATATTCGCCTAGAAGTTGCCTCTCTTTCTATCGCGCGACTCTTAGATCTGGAGACTACATTACACTCACTGGATTGGCCCAACAAGACGGGCCCGCCGCGTACTTGTAGCTTCATACCTAAACTGCAGTGTCCCATCATTAATCTGTTGTACTACTAACAACCCTACTGACGCCTTCTATGGAACGACTTTATGTACTGTGTGTCTGATATAAAGATATTATGACATAAATCCTGATGATCACACATAATTTTAATGTTTATTTTACCAAAAAAGTGTGTACAAAAACAACTTAAAAACTAGTAAGCTATTATTATTATCTATTTATTTATTTGCATACAGTCTTAATACAGGTTTGTGTTTGTTTTGTACCATTAAACCAGAAATGGTTTGTATTGGTACTTACATTCGCTAAAAGAACACTCCTTAATCACTTAAATATAACTTGTATTTACTTATTATATATTATTCATGTATATCATCCATGTACGTCCATTATTTGCCTATATTATAAAAATAAGCAAACAATGTAGATACCTATATGAACAATAATTTGCACGTAACTATTTAAGCCGTAAACATCTATCAATAAGTTACGTGAGTCACCAATATCTAATGTTTTGAATCTGAGCTGCTCGCTACTCGACCGGTTCTAGTCAACGTAACGAAATTCCTATACATGTAAATACAATACAAAATAAGAGCATCTGCAGCCGAACTAGGTGAAACCTGTATCTCGACATGCAGCGCCAAACCTCTCAGTATTTTATTGGCATAAGAAATTAAGCTAAAAAGTACAGCTTTATGTAGATTAAAGAAAAACAAGTACAATTAAAATAAAATAATATGAGTAGATGTGTAAGTATAGAGAGGGGAAAGTGATCGTGTGAGGGACAGTGAGTGTTAGGATGTGTGTGTACGTGTGGTGATGTATGGAATGATGAGTGTAAGTAAAATCCTGATGATCACACATCATTTTAATGTTTCAGGAACGAAGACTGCTACAGATGCCTGGTCATACACGAAAAGCACAAATATGTGTTACAATATAAAGAAAGTGAGTAACACAACTTATTCCTAATAATCATTTTTTTTAGGTAGGGCGGAGGGGTCTGTCAGACTCTTACTGACTAAAACCATCCCGGTGTTCCGTCTCACACTTGCACCTGGGATCACGGGATCTAATGCGACTTCCGCGATCCCCGGCTAGTGCCGGCCCGCCTCTGCGGGCCACCTCGAGTTAGGGAGGAGTGAGGTGTTAAACTCCCCCCTTACGTCATAGAGAGGCGCGCGTGGAACACTACGCGGTACCATCTCGGGTCCTAAGGAGTAGGGGCGACGGATTTCCTTGGACCCATAATTCCTACTAATCCTAACATAACTAATTTTATAAATACGACAGTGAGTTTGTTTGTTGGTTTGTTACGCTTTCACGCTAAGACGGCTGAACGGATTTGGATGAAATTTGGCACATCGGTAGACCATGACCTGAAGATGGACATAGAGTACCTTTTATCCCGATATTTCTACGGGATCGAGACTTATGCGGGTGAAACCGCGGGGTGCAGCT
Source organism: Xanthia icteritia (assembly GCA_949128155.2). NCBI lineage: Eukaryota > Metazoa > Arthropoda > Insecta > Lepidoptera > Noctuidae > Xanthia > Xanthia icteritia. Next base: position 5,232,237 of record OX421959.2, on the reverse strand, counting down.
AGTTTTGAATAAAAGTTAAAGTATTTAGTTAGCTCTTCTCTACAGAAGTCTATGCTTAATAAACCTTGGATTTGAAACTATTAACTATATACTATAGCTTTAACTTTCAGCCTTACGGACCGATTTTTACATTTCAAATGTAAATAAAATAACACATCGAGGTAAATTCTTGTGCTTTCATAAATATTTGTAAAAATTGCACGGGAATTTGAAGATACGTTTCCAAGATATTAACCAGCCCCTGCCTTCCCTCTTCATGTAAATGTTATGGAAGCTAAAAAAGGGATTTCCATTTCCTGGTTAGACGATAAACCGCAGCAATTATCCTCTCAATGACTGTCGAGTCCATATCCCACTTGACAGCAACACATGAGTCAAGATACTTGATTTCTTTATGTTTTTCGAATTTCCTGTAATCAAATTGAGTTTCCCTTTTCCACAGCATTCTGCGGCCAGAGAGACTCACTGTCCACAATGTGTGAGTCAATAACTGGCGATGCAGCTCTCTACTCCATGTTCAGAAAGGAGCCCAGGCCGCTGCCTGAACCGTGCCCGTTCCATCCAGCGCCGTTCACATTCACTTATAATCGGTAAGTGTTCAATAACTGGTGATGCGATCTGCCCTCTACTCCATGTTCAGAAAGGTACCCAAGCCGCTGCCTGAACCGTGCCCGTTCCATCCAGCGCCGTTCACATTCACTTATAATCGGTAAGTGTTCAATAACTGGTGATGCGGCCTGCCCTCTACTCCATGTTCAGAAAGGAGCCCAGGCCGCTGCCTGAACCGTGCCCGTTCCATCCAGCGCCGTTCACATTCACTTATTATCGGTAAGTGTGCAATAACGGGTGATGCGGCCTGCCCTCTACTCCATGTTCAGAAAGGAGCCAAGGCCGCTGCCTGAACCGTGCCCGTTCCGTCCAGCGCCGTTCACATTCACTTATAATCGGCAAGTGTTCAATAACTGGCAATGCGGCCCTCTACTCCATGCACAGAAAGGAGCCCAGGCCGCTGCCTGAACCGTGCCCGTTCCATCCGGGGCCGTTCATTTTTTACTTATAGTCGGTAAGTGTTTAATAACTGGTGTTGCGGCCCTCTACTATATGTTCAGAAAGGAGCCAAGGCCGCTGCCTGAACCGTGCCCGTTCCATCCGGGGCCGTTCATTTTTTAGTTATAGCCGGTAAGTGTTTAATAACTGGTGTTGCGGCCCTCTACGCCATGTTCAGAAAGGAACCCAGCCCGCTTCCTGACCCGTGCCCCTTTCATCCAGCGCCGTTCACATTCAGTTATAGTCGGTAAGTAGCATTTAAGCACAAGGGGAAGATTTGAGCAAGTGGTTTTCTGTAAAGTTCACTTGGAACCTGACTCAAGTGAGCTCACACAATTCGAAAGCGAACTCATTTGTTTTTAAAGTAAATCATCGCGGATACACGTCGAGACGTCGTTTGAATTTCGAAGTGCGAGAACTCGATAAAGAGCAGTGTGGCCTGCGCTTTATCGAGTTTTAAGAAATATTATTATCACCATAAGAGTAGGCACTGACTCGTCTTTGAACTTCGGTTAGCAGGAATTTCTTTCTTAGTTCTTATGTATTTTTTATGTGAGTAAAACATTATTTTATCATTACTTCCAGTGGCTCCGGCGACTGCACGAACCCTCCGTCGCGTGCGGAGTCTTGCACGGACGACTCGCGACTGCTGCTGCGTTACATGGCCTGTCCTGATGTACCCGGCACAGAGAGTAACGGTATGTTACCATAAATGCATGTATATTGAAAGCCAGATAAGGAAACTAGCTTCTTCTCACAGAGGTGTACCGAACGTACATTTAAGCAATACCATTGGATTCATTCTCATCATTAATAAAAGCGGTGCAAGGTGGACTTTTGGAGATTTTTCTTGTATGACCGTCTAAAGTACCAAAATGACTAGTTAATTTTAAGAAAATAAGTTTTATTGAAAGTTGTTTATCCTCAGAGCCTTAATTTATCTTTTAGTCAATTATCTTTATCTTACGAAGCGACGCGCGCTTTACTTGTGTTAACCAAGTGTACAAAAACGCTGTGAAGGCGTGTGTAAGCGCAGGAGCTCTCGGTAGCGTCCAATCCAAAACAATGGCGCAGTCGAGTGTGTGTCTTATGTGCTGATGCTACTCGTTTTCACGCACATATTCACAGCGTGTTTGTACCATCGAAGGAATTCATATCTATATACCAGAAGGACTATTTCTGCTTGCAGCGCTCGGCCGCTATAGAACCGGAGCGGTAACAGATGTGGTCATCGTGTTCACGGGATTTTTTTAAACTACTTAGATATGAAGTTCTTAGATAGTACACTTGGTAACCACAAGTAAAGCGCGCGTCGCTTTGTGAGATAAAAATACTATAGCATACAGTCACGAGTAACTTTTGCCGTGCATTGAGGATCTGAGAGTTCATCTAATCTGCGTTCGCAATTTATTTGCCAAACATGTAAACACACACGAGTCTTAGGAAAAACAACTGTAACGCCTACACATAAGATTCAGTTTGCGCTACAACTTCATATCATGTATGACATTTTTAACAGTACTAGTAAATAAAAAATGAACATTATTTACACTTGCATAAAGTTGATGTTTGTTTAAGTGGAAATAACATCAATTGGAAACAAGGATTTAAACAGACCTTACATTTGGTGCAGACGGTCTGCCACCTGTCTGTGAAAAAGACGTCTTGTGTTATGGTTTACGTAATATTGCTAAAAGATGTTCTCCCTATATTTCCAGTTGAGGAGCTAATCTGCCTGGCGACATGGAAGGAAGGATCCACGCGCTACGTTGTGGGTCTCATCTCACAGGTTCAGAGGAGGAACTCCATCTCCACTGACGAAGATATGTACAGGTAACTTTAATAGACCCTTCCCCCCTTCCCTCCCCCCTTCCCTCCCCCCTTCCCATTAATTACTTCCATAATTGGTCCCTTTAATTACAGTCGCCACGAAAAAAATCTTCGTCCATCAATTGTGTATTTGATTAGCACCCAAGAGTTCATTCAGTGCAGCAGTGACTTATTTCAGACAGGTCATTTTATCACAATTTTAAGAATATTATAGCAGTTAATAATATGCAATAAGTGAGTTATGGTGACGTTGTTCACTATGACGAACACTTTATTTATTTTTACGACAGCAGACTAATAATCTCAAGTTATCCATCACCATCTGCCTTTTCCTAGCCAAGTTGTGGTCGGCTTCCAGTCTAACCAGATGCAGCTGAATACCAATATTTTACATGGAGCGACTGCGCCTATCTGATCTCCACAACGCAGTTACTGGGTAACACCATACCCTTTGGCAAGACTGGTTGTCAGACCTTCGTGCTTCTGACTACCCGTAACGATTGACAAAGATCATCGAATAACAGCCGGGACCAATTTATTAATACGGTACATTAAGATGAAGTTCATATCTATACACCGTAAGGACTATTTCTGCATGCAGCGCTCGGCCGCTATAGAACCGGGGCGGTAACAGATGTGGTCATCGTGTTCACGGGATTTTGTTATCAAACTGCTTACATATGAAGTTCTTCGATAGTACTTGCCAAGGCACGGAGGGACCTCAAGTTATTTCTGTACCAAATATCATCTCAAACATCTCCCGTTTCCTCAATAATTCCAGATGCTTCGTGTACAAAGGCAACCACGCGGACAAGACCGTGACGTACAACATCGCCCAGTCAGGAGACGCCACGTGCAACGGTCTGACGTCACCCGTCGACGGCAGTCGCACCATGAAGCTCACCAATAGTACGTATGACGAGTTTACTTGTAGTGCGTTTGAGGTTTATTAGGTACAAGTAGACCAGAAAAAGTATGCGCTCCGGTAATCTTCGTGATTCTGAATTAGCACGAACGGCGCGCCACAGAGTAACCTCCCACAGAGGTAATGCTTCTAAGTTTTGTATTGCCGCGCTTTGTAGTAGTGCACCTATTATTGCACATTTTCTGTCGGGTTACCTACTCTGGTCGCAGATCTTCATTTGTCACTCAAAACTTTGAAAAGTTTTTTGAATTGCATAGAATTGTAAATCTATAATTTTGCAAGTACTTCCATGGCTGTAACAGCTCTACATTAGATCTCATAGTCGCGCGTTCGTATTTCCGAAGTTAGACGATGATTCCCGAAGCGCATACTTTTCCTTGGAGATCTGTAGTTATGTTCCTTTGTTTTTCTTGTTTAGTATATTGGGGTCTTTTGTAGTCTAATAAATGTTTTCTTTTCCTTCTCTCTTATTATAAGATACTACTGTGTATATTTTATTTTTCTGTTTTTTTTTAATATGGTGTTGGGAAATAAAAGTTATATTTACTATTTTATTTGGTTTCTTGCTTATTAATGTATTTATGTCCTAATTATTTATTCTTGTAGCTTTTGGAACGAAGTACCTTAACGTGGCTTGCGGTATGAGTTGACTGGTAGAAATAGTCACGTAATGAAAAAGCGTTATACCCCCTCCATGCGACTTTCTCTATCTCTCTCTATCTGTCTCTTTCTATTATATACGAGTGTGTGTGCATGCGATTATCGCGTCAGGAACTTCTTTTCTTAAGTCCCCCGAGCGCACACTTTTTTTTTAAATGTATCAACATCTTTCCTCTCGCTTTCCTCCATCAAATCTGTGGGAGTGATTTCGTGAAAAGGGACGGAAGTGTGTCACACGAAGCCGGGGAGGAAGCGCGCGCTATTTGGTTTGACCAGTGAGCGGTCAAACCAAATAGCGCGCGCTTCCTCCCCGGCTGGCGCGCGGTGCTAGAGTTTGCCGTCAGAAACGACCTTGACGAGGTCACCTCTTTAATGTTGCTTATTACTTTAATGTTACCTTTTTCCTAGTTACCCATCTATTATGTATGTTGCACCACCTATATTTTATTTATAGATCACGCTATGCTAGTCTGGCAGAAAATAATAACGCATTAATTCGCCTTTGTGCGTTGTCTACTTGTGCAGAATGCGGTAATTAAATAAATACATAAAACCCCAACTACGACGTCGAACCTTCAGTTCAGCATTTTCTCGTCTTTCTTAATAAGGGATTGTTCATTTATCACGTGAGGCTCGAAAGGGGGGGAGGGGGTTGGGAAAAATCACGAAATATCACAAGGGGGGGGGGGGTGAAGTGAGATGTCACGTGTATTTATTTTGCGTTGAACGCGATTTCTAAACCGAAAGGGAGGGTTAGTTAAATTCGATTATACCTGTATTTGAAGATAAAATATTTTGAAAATTTTAAGATACTTTGTACTTTCAAAATACATTAAATTAGGTTAGATTAAAACCTCACCACTTATCACCAGGGGGGAGGGGGGGTTAAAGAGATGCTAAAAACATCACGTGATTAATGGACGACCCCGAAGTTGATCTAAAGAGTGGACTACTCTTGTGATTAACTTATCTATGAATAACTGACTGTCAGGAAAAAACTTGATTCTCGAAGGAAATTGGGCATAGTCTATCACGAGCATAAATACTAGAGACGAGAGAGAATAGATAGCTGTTTGGCTGGATACCGGATAACCGGTTGGTAAGCGTATCATTTGCGAACAGCTGGACTGATTCGACTATTTTTTGGTTCAAAATGTTCGTAATAGAACGAATATCGATAAACTAAATGGAAAAGATTTTGGAAAAAATTAAAGTCGTTTTTTCTATGGGTTTTTGTATGAATTATAGTGACAGGACAACGTCGTTTGGGTCAGCTAGTTATAAATATTTTTTTTGAAATAAAGTATGTCAAAATTTAATCGTAAACATATATCATAAGTTAGAGTTTGTGTCGTCTAAACTACGTAGATAATATAGTAAGTAAAGAATACACTTTTTGTTTTGGGTATCATTAACATAGATGTAAGGGGTTCTGTAAGTTGCGATGACATTCCTAAATCCAAGATGGCCATCATAAAAATAGTATACTTACTTACATAATTGACGGCACGGTTGGCGCAGTGGTTAAGCGATTGACTGCTGCACTGCGTGTCGCGGGTTCGATTCCCGCACGGAACAAATATTTGTATGACCTGCTAGTAGTTGTTCCGGGTCTGGCTGTTTGTGTATGTGAGTATAAATGTTTGTGAACGCACCCACGATACAGGTGAAAAAAAAAGGAAAAAATGTTTTCATGGGTATCATTTTCATGGTTCTTTGCAAGTATTTATACTCCATATATTATAGCACTAACGACCCGCTCTTGCTTCGCACAGTCTTTACGACTTGACTTCCATCGAGATTTCTTAGTTTTACGTCACTTTAATACTAACGTATTATACACATAAACTTTCCGGAATAAATTCTCTAAACGACGGTGAAAACGTCATCAAAATCTGTTGCGTGGTTTAGAAGAACAACGCGGACATACAGACAAACGCTAAAAGCGTCTTTTATTTATAATATGTATAGATTAACCGCTTAACGACAGTTATTGTGTCATATTGTTGAAATTACTGCACTTTAGAGTATTATTTTTAATGGTAAATAGATTATTAATTACATTGTTTTGTATTTATTGTGAAATAACGGAGTTCGTTTATATCGAAATAACGAAAGGGTGATAACCGTTATTCGTCGTGTTATACACTTCTGGACACATCTATTGGCCCACCTTGTATTTTCAGTTTCGTTTGGTCCTAGCTAAAATTTTATATTAGGTCGAGCAAAAAGTTTTTATGCAGTTTTGAACCTGGCACATTCACAATTTCATTCAATAGTCTTTTTTTGAATTTCGAACACAGAATTTAAAGAAACAAAAGACAATTTGGAGCCTGTTTGTTGATATTAAACAATCGAATACTAAGAAAACTTGGTTTTATTGGTTTACTTGGATTTAATTCTTGAAAAAGTGATTGATATCTTTGGTTTTGCAACAAAAATTACTTATTCTTAACATTAAGGTGAGGTTCTATCAATAATCTATGGATACTTCACCTGAAGTCGCCGCCCAAGCTGTGGCACTTATTCAGGCCGGACACAGCCAAAGAAACGTGAGTGCTCAACTTAATTTAAGTCAATCTGCTGTCCGAAATGTTTATCGGAGGTACCTAGAGACTGGCGGCTTTGTTCGTCGCCAAGGAAGGCCACGATCTCGGGTCACAACTGAAAGGCAGGATCGATTCATCGTGACGACCAGCTTGAGAAATCGTCACCTTACCTCCATTGAGATACAAAACCAACTTCGTGACTTCCACGGAATATCTGTGAGCGCTCGAACTGTTCGGAGAAGGTTAAAAGAACGCGATATGGTACCACACAAGCCAGCTAATGGGCCCAAACTAACACGAGCCCACCGAACAGCGCGCCTTCATTTCGCACGCAGTCATTTAAATTGGACACAGCAAGATTGGAGCCGTGTACTCTTTTCTGATGAGTCTAAAATTGTGTTACATGGCAATGATGGAAGGAAGAAGGTCTACCGACGTAAGGGAGAGCGTTTCGCACAATGCTGCTTTGAAGAGAGGGTTGCTTATGGCGGTGGCTCATGGACTGTCTGGGGCGGTATATCCGCGAGCGGCAAAACTCAACTTGAGGTTGTTACAGGACCACGGCTGCCAACATTAAATGCTAAAAGGTACATTCGTGAGTGCTTAGAACCTCACGTGATACCATACGCGGACTATGTGGGCCTAAATTTCCTTTTTATGCATGATAATGCAAGAGCCCATGCGGCCGGCATCGTCAGGGAATATCTTCGGGATGTGAACATCACAGTTATGGACTGGCCAGCCAGAAGCCCAGACATGAACCCCATTGAGCACATGTGGGACGAGCTAAAAAGACGTGTTAGGGCTCGTCAGCCAGTTGCCCAGACGATGCAGGAGTTGAAAACTGCCATAGAAGAGGAATGGGAGATGATCCCTCAAAATTTCATAGAGCGGTTGATAAACTCTATGCCTAATCGTATGAGAGCTGTGGTAGATGCCCATGGAGGCAACACGCGTTATTAAATTAAACCTTTATTTGATAAAACATGTTTTTTATTCAAAAATCAATTGCCTTTAACAAGGCGCATATCCGACTTGTTAGGCGTAGCTCCATGTCGTATGGTATTCTGAATTCAAATTTAAAACAATACGATCGAAAAAGATGGTAAAATGTATCAGGTTTAAAACTGCATCAACAGTTTTTGTTCAATCTAGCAATCATATTTCGGTAGGGGCCATCGAAACCTAAACTCTAAGGTGGGCCAATAGATGTGTCCAGAAGTGTAATATATGCAGTATAAGTAGAAACAAGGTCCATTGCTTTACGCTCTAGTTATAATTTGATTTTCCAAATACAATTAATCATTGAATTTTGCTACGAACTGTACTGAACACCGATACTTTGGTATTGTTGAAAAAAAAAAAATAAGAACATTTGTGACACACATTTATACAGGCTGGCAGGGCATCGACGCAAAAACTTTTACCATGGATTCAAAACATGATTCTGTATCGCCTGCGTAGAAATTTTTCGTCGGTTACAATTAAACAGCTGTTTCATAGAAAATGGCAATACCTACGTGGTCAAAATGTATGGAAGAGCTGATTTATTTAAAAATAACCGACGAAAATTTTCAACGCAGTTCAGAATCATGTACTAGAAAAGAAAGAAAAATTGTTTATTCTGCACAAACAAAACGCACTCTTAAAGAAAAAAAAGACAAAATACACACAAACTAAAATAGCTAAAAGTCTCGTATTCAACCAATAAATACAAGTTTGACAATGTTGTTCATTGGTACTGAATCTATGGTAACAGTTTTAAAAATAACTGACGAAAATTTTCAACGCAGTTCAGAATCATGTAGGTACTAGAAAAGAAAGATAAGAAAGAAAAATTGTTTATTCTGCACAAACAAAACGCACATTTAAAGTTAAAAAAAAAAAAAATACACACTTACAAAAGTAGCTAAAAGCCTCGTATTCAACCAATGAATAAAAGTTTGTCAATATTGTTCATTGGTACTGAATCTATGGTAACAGTTTTCGGGTCGATGTCCGTGCCACCCTGTAATAAAATTATCAATATTCATATTATATTTCCTCCGATTAGTTTTGGTCGATAAGGTCCTTTTTACACGGCACGGTTTCTTTACGGTTTAGCGTATAAACCGTGCCGTAGAAAAAACGTGTCTGTCAACAAGCTTCCACAGTGATCCATACAACGCTGACGACCGTGCCTACACACGGCATATAAACCGTAGTTTTTCACGGCGTAAAAGAGCCTAACAGAGTCATTATGGTCCCATCGAATCCCTAATACCTCAACAAATATCTTCAACCATAACCATAGATGAATATAGATGGGTCACTCCGCATTTAAGCTACAAGTAGGTACGCAGCGGGCTCGACTTGTCGAATTCAGTGGGCGTAACGTAGTCAGAAGATATAAAGAGTCACGCGATAGAAAGAGAGGCAACTTGTAGGTGAATATAACTGTAGGTAACTAGCGCTGTGCGACCTGAATTGCACTTTATTGTGTCGTTGCAAGAGTCGCAATTTAAATGATTTTGCGGAGTGACCCATCTGTACTAAGTTCTGTGCCATAACAAAATTAATGGGAAAATAATAAAGATTATGTAATAGCAGACATAACTGACGTATTTTCTTACATTTTCCAGTCGATGACGAACACAACCGCTGCCACTTCCCCAGCTGGGTGGTGGAACACCACAAGTGGTTCAGTCTGGACCACACGCACCAGTACCACTTCACCACCAAGAACGCCACGCTCAAGGTAACCACTATATACGGAACTTGTTTTTGCCAGCGGTTTCGCCCGTGTGGATGTCGGGAAAATATCCCACGAGAACATTCCACCGGGATTAAAAGTACCATTTGCATTAATATTCTGAAACAGTCACGCATACAATCAAAATGGAACTTTAGTATGTGATTTATTGGATATTTTTCTTTCCATGTACAAGACAGTTACGTAATTGTACCATTTTCGCTCAATTAATTTTTATTCGAAAATCATGTCTTGTTTTTATTTTAAAATAAAATCAAGATTACTCGGCTTTTATGTCTAAAATAAGTATTCACAGTAAGAAAATATAGTTTATTATCCAGCCACAAGATATTTTTATGAAATAAGAATCGAGACTTACACCATATAGTTCCGTGCTCGAACACGATCAAAGCGCGCACGCGATATTCAACTTAATTACTGATGTGTTAGCGTTTAGCACATAGAGGAGTGCGATGTTGTATTCGCTAAGAAAAACCTACATTTCAAATGAGCCCTCCGCGAGGGCTCCCGGTAATCCATTTCCGACTAGGTGAACCCTCAAGGAGGGCTGCCGGCACTGAACGTGTTAAAATATGATTGACGTGTACAACCCTACTTACAGAAATAAAATCATTTGTTATTGAAATGATAATGTATTTTCTGCCAATTTGCAGATAATGAACGAGGACGGCTCATTTGAGGAGAAGCGATTGGTGTGTCACTCCATACTTGAGCACAAGGACAACAAGCTGGTCAAGTTGGTCGCGCACCTCACTAGGGGATGGTGAGTTCAAAGCAATAAATAAATAAAGTTTCTCAACATAAGTTTGCTGTACACGTAAGGTCTATTCAAATCCTTGTTTCCAATTGATGTTATTTATTATAGAGGCTTGTTATTATCAATTATAATTTTTTATATTATATAATTTTTTTATATTATATTATTTATATCATTGGTTTGTTAGTTTGTAAGCCTTCTTTAAAATAAATAAATAATAAATGATTCCCAGCGAGTCCGGCCACGTGTGCGTCCGCCTGGCCCGCCGCGAGGGCGCCGTGCTGGAGCTGCAGCTGGGCGCCGCGCTGCACGACGCGCCGCACCACGCCTGCGCCGAGCAGCTGTACACGCCGCACGTCACGCTCATCAGTAAGTTACACAACAGTACATACATATGTGTCCGCCTGGCCCGCCGCATTTTATTCTAACTGACGAAGCGTACTTAGCGCGTGTTGAGGTCACATACAGAGTGATCCATTAAGATATAAACGGATCAGCCTTTAATAATAATAAAAATTTGACCATCTTCCGGGCTCTGGGATTGTTCAGAAAGCCGTGGAATACCTCTCCACTCCTCAAGCACCTCAGGACATGTTGTCCCCTTGTCGCTACGTCACTATGTGCTAGCGACAGTTTTCGGAGGCCCATTATTGAGTGTCCAAGTCACCCCTGCCATTTTATCCGTGTATACCATAACATTGATCAGGCAGGGGTCATAGGCTTTCCATAGTTCTCCACTATAGTCACCCAAACCCAAAGCCCAAATTATTTTTTCCATGTTCTGCAATAACCGGGGGTTGTCCTTGGATACACTTGCATAGGCCATACAGGGATAATCGTCGGTTGGTGCCCCATTCCATTTAAAATTGTCTAAGGGGCCTTTGCGAGTTGCCTTCAGCCCCTCGTACGCCTTCCAAAGGACCGGGACCCCCATGGTCCCGAGATATGTAAACACATACAAATAATAATAACCACATAATCTTTCCTTGTCACCCGCATAAGTTTCGATTCTGTAGGATTATCGGGATAAAAAGTATCCTATGTCTTAACCCAGGTCATGGTCTACCCATGTGTCAAATTCCATCCAAATCTGTTCACCCGTTTTAGCGTGAAAGCCTAACAATCAAACTAACTTTCGCATTTATCATGTTAAGTTAGGATTGCATTTGAAAGACGTTTAGACGTCTGTCTTATATAGTTTTAACGTTCAAAAGATTCTGATTCTCAGCCTAATGTCAATAAACAGTTTTTTATTGGTTTGATCTCTGCTATAACCTATATACCTACTAACATAGATCATAAGAAAATTGTTACTAACACATTATATGGATTCTGTCCGAAATAAATGAATAATAATAATAATATAACACTTTTTTATGGTCATGTTAATATTTCCAGCGACGTCCCTCTACCCGGTGCGGTGTCCGATGCTGGGGCGCTACACGGTGCTGGACTCGCTGGCGGACAGGCGCCGGAGACGACAACAGCTTACTATTGGTAACACACGCTATGTTCTGCTGACAGCCGAGATAGGAGCGGCGGCGAAGGGGGAATGACGGTATAGGAGAGCGTCATGCCGTTTGCCGCCAAGGCATACAAGTCGGTCTGACCCTCAAGCCGGGCCAATAGAGGTTTCACAAAAGTTTAACCTAGCCGAGGCGGGGTACTAATAAGCTAAGGGGTGCTAATATTGTAGAGCTCGCTTCGGTCGCTCTTGCATACGAAAGTCTCTTAATTCTCTCTCAACAAAGAAAATAAAGAAAGAAAGAAAATACGTTTATTTGCGGTAAATATGACGCAAAGAAAAAAACACGAGAATAACAAATTGGGGGAAAATATGCGTCGCATCCACGCAAAACGGCCATCGCTCAGCGTAATGCTGCGACCCTATGCGAGACAGAGCACCAGCGCTGGTTTTCAGCCGGCGTTGACGTGATGATGTCAACCGGTGCACCATATAGTGAAATAATAAAAACAAAATTAAAATAAATACAAATTATATAATATTTAAAATGGCAACATTTCGTTCCGTCGGTGACTCAAGCGCCGCAAATACAATCTGTGCGCGCAGCTGTCAAAACTATTAAAGAAACTTAAAGTTCTCTATCTACATAAATGCTAAAAGGTTGTCTATTCTATCTGAGGTGCTAACATTTTTGAGCTTGCTATGCTCGTTCTGGCATATTATTGGTTCTTTTTATAATAAACCGTTAAATCATGGCCACTACCGTGGTAGTGAAGATTTATTGGTTGGAAGCCTCGGCCTGGCGCGCTTTTTCTTAAAAAAAATCTTTGTCTCCTGATGGTAACCTTCTCACTACCGTCCTTTACTTACAGACGAGTCAACTGGCGAAGAAGTAGCAGAGAAGCCAGTAGAGTGCGTGATGGGCCAGTACGACAGCGCTAGCATCGGATGCGGCGCCTCCCAGGATACTATCGAGTTCCAGTCCGCGTGCACCAGCACAGGTATACTTACTCTATACACGCAGGGGACTGCGGGGTGGGCCAGTATGGGCCAGGTATACTCCAACATCATTATTCAGCCACTGTGAGGAACTCGTGGCTAAGTAAGATGTCGTACAGCCGTACGATTCGATCTATCAGGTTAAACTACGCTTGCTAGGGTTGGTCTGTAGATGGGTGACCATCTTATCATACCGAGACTCCTTCGTTCCTCGGAAACCACGTTAAGCCGCTGGTCCCGGCTGTCATTCGTGGATCTTTGACAGTCGTTACGGGTCGTCAGAAGCCTGAAAGTCTGACAACCAGTTTTACCAAGGGGTATCGTATTACCCAGTTACTGGGTTGTGGAGGTCAGATGGCAGTCGCTCATGTAAAATACGGAAGCCGATCCCAACATTGGGAAAAGGCTGGGCATATTGAACAGTTCACTGTTAGACATAAGCCTCCACCAAACATCGCCACATCGACCGGTCCTGTACATTTCTTATCTAGCTAAAATTGTCGATCCACGAAATACTTCATCATTTCAGCCGAAAGACGTCCACTGCTGGACATAGGCTTTTTTTTTGGTTGGGAAATTATAAAATAACTTCTCCCGCTCTGGGCGGAGCGGGACGGCGTGTCAGAATCTTACTGACTAAAACCCACCTGTTCCTTTAGTACGTTGCCAGGGGCCACGGTATCCCTTTCGGACTTTTCCGCAACCCCGGCAGGCATCGGTCCTGTCGGACCACTTCAATTGTGCTGACATCTCTTTGAGGCGCGCGTGGCCGGGAATCGGCTTGCGATTCCCGATGCCCAGGGCGTCTCCTGCGGCGACTAGTAGCGTCAGGGCGCGAAATTAGCCTCTCCCTCACGCGTTCCTCCTCCTCCTTCGCGAGCATTACTGCTTCGCAGAAGGAGGTGACGTCCTCCCATGCCCTGTCGCTCCGCAGCCCGGCGCTCCCCGCCGCCCCGCGCCCCGCACCTGGCCTGCCCCAAGCACCGCCAAGTCGACCGATTCTGTGCCTCCCACGTCCGGCGGATTCCTGCGGCTTTTACGAGGTCATCGGTCCATCTTGTGGGAGGCAAAAACTTCGAACCTTAACTATTTGAGTGGAGTGTGGTCCGCCAACTCCTGAGTTCATTTCAATCACTTACATTCTGAAATTATTATTCTCTTAATTATGTAAGTTTTTTCGACAAATTCAACATCCTCTCTTAGTAAATACTGCGTCAACCGGTAGTCAGTAACAAAGCTAAAACTGTAAGTAAAAAAAAAACGATTTAACTATATTTTATAAGTGATTATTCGCGTTCTTGTTTAGAGACTTCTATCAATGTGACCATTAAAACTGAACGCGATCACCACATCTAACTGCGTTCAAGAGCTGGCAGTGTCAATAGTGAAAATCAGACCTGACCCAAATGAGAGTCTGGACTCACATGCCCAAGCTTTGGGTTAAAAGGTTGTTATTTTAGAGGTATGTGGACCAGGGTGTAAACTTCACTCATCCTCTTTAGAAAAAGGAGGATCCTCCGACCAGACGGGTGTTGTGTCTGGTGGGCAACTGCCCAACGATTGATCTCGTGAAAGTTATATATATACTGATCGCTTGGTAAACTCCATTTGCGCGATGCAGGATTTTGTGTGTCTTTTGATACGTAGTATGTGGCGATGTAGATGCCGCCACATTATATTGTTTCTGTACTTAATTGAATCCTTATATTTCCAGTGTACACCTGCTACGGCAGCTGGCGCGAGGGTGCGCTAGGCCTCGTAGTAGCCGGGCTAGCTCGCCCAGCGTCCAGGCCACACGCGATGTGCTTCATATACACCACATACGTTAGGAATGGTCAGTATTCACACCATTAGCATAAATGTCACTACTGTTATTAGTCTGTTTTTTGTATTTTTTTTTTGTAATTCTAATGATTTGACATTTCATTCACTATCAATCAATAGAATCTGTTAATTTTGGAATTCAATATTATTTGCATGCCCATGAGACGGTAGAATATGGAGGACTACTTTTTAAGAAAACATCTATGTACCAATTACTCATGTTTGCAAAAATAAATGATTTGATTTGATTTGAAAAGGTCCAACAAAGGAAACAATGTTGTGACGAAATCTACACTAACGTGACATTTTCAATGGGTATTTAAGATAGTTATTTGATTCAGGCGTGACCTTGCGGAAAAAATACAATAGACATTGATATATTTACCAACCCATTCCGTTTAACTATTCCTAAAGAATAAAAAACCCTGTAAGAAATCGACCGGCGCTCGGCGTGGCAACACGCCGTGTTCGGGTTCGCGAAAAGTCAACTGTGGATGCCTGAGAGGTGAAACACGTGTCGGTTTCTTACAGGGTTTTTTTATGGCTCTAGGAATAGTTAAGCGGAATAGGTTACTAAATATATATCTACGTCTGGAGTATTTTTTTATTTAGAGGAATTCGGTGGCTCATGACTGGATAATAACAGCCGCACGGGTCGATCGACGGTTAAGCTGCTGGTCGGTTCGTGGATGGGTGATGAACCATTATATACCGAGACTCCTCACTACACCGTTGTCATTCGGAGATCTTCTACAGTCTTTACCGGTAGTCATCAGCCCAAAAGTGTGACAACCAGTCTTACCGAGGCGTATCGTGTTACCCAGTAACTGGGTTCTGGAGGTCGAGGAGCCGCTGAATGTAAAATACAGGTATTCAGCTACATCCGGTTAGACTGGAAGCCGACCCGAACATAGTTGTGAAAAGGCTAGGCAGATTGACTTTTTATAACTCCCACCGTATTTATATGACGACGTCAGCGATGACGTTATCATCTCGATTCGGTGGTACGGAATCCATAGTGCAGGTTTACAATCAAACACGATGATACAGCAAATCAGTTAGTATTTTTACTTTCACAATAATGAACACAGTACCATACTAATAACGTTTGTGCACTATCTTCTAAAAGAAAAAAAAAGAAAGAATAATATTTATTTGGACACAGTTCGTGAAACACATAATACAAAAATAAAAAGTGAAAATAATCATAAAGCGATAATAGTGTGTGCCTCAGGGCTGCGCCAAAAAGGTTCATTTCAGGATTATAGCCCGACAAATGCTGTCTGACGCTGGTTTTCTAATGAACCCTTATGGACAAGTGACGGGGAGTACCAACAGTTTCAACATACCTAATACATAATTTTTATACCTCTAAATATCAAACTCAAACTCAAAGCATTTATTTCAATTAAACCATTTACAGGCACTTTTGAATTGTCAAGAAGTCGGTCAGTCAGAAATATGAAGCTAGTTGCCCATTCCAAAGCGTAGTAGGTACCTATGGAGAAGAACGGGCAAGAAACTCCACGGACACTCTTTTAAATAAAAAAATTGTTACAAAATATCGGTTACATCATTAATGTTAAAATTATACATGTGAGGACAATGTAGAAAGACGTGCACGTTAAAAGCATCCGTAATAAAAATATAAAAAACAAAGAACAATTCAAAAATTAAAATATTAAAATAAGCCATGGCAGCTAAGAGATGACCAGTCTCTACTGACGGCACCCGTTCACGAACATGACGCATGGATTAGCACCATTCAGCTCAACCATTTTCAAGGGAGCTAAATGATCCAACACACGCGCCACCGCCAGCGAGACATTAGAGTGAGCATGACATAATCTCAGCCGCCAGGGCACATTCAAGTCAATGAAAGACATACCCAGTACCTAAATGGTAGCTTTACAGTCGGTACATAGTACTCACACATTTGCTATGCAATTATACAATGCTAAGACATTGAATTTATACATTGCAAAGATAGTTTTTAAAGTCTTCAGCAGCTCCAACGTTATTTTCAAATGCTAATTAATTAGTTTATGCTTGTGGAGCAGGACCAGCAATGAGCCAAGCATTTTTATCAATTATGTAATCCCCCAACTTATAATATGCCTGCCTACATAGTGTGCGTTTTATACAAGATTTGAATTTTGTCTCATTCAGTTGAAGTATGTGGGGAGGAATTTTATTGTAACATTTTACCCCATGAAAGATGAGTCTACTTTAGCCAGTCTGAAACCTGGTTGAACTAATAAATCCCTATTTCTTGTACCATAATTATGTCTATCACCTCTTTTACTAAAAAGATGTAATTTTTTTCTTACGTACATGATGTTTTCATAGATATACTGACAAGGTACCGTCATGATGTTAATGTCCTTAAACAGTTCCCTTAGAGAATCGCGCCTACGGAGATAATATATTGCTCTGATAGCTCTTTTCTGCAGAATAAAAATAGACTCGATGTCTGCAGCCCGTCCCCACAGCAGAATACCATAAGACATGATACTATGAAAATAACTGAAATAGACTAGCCTGGCGGTATCTACATCAGTTAATTGACGGATTTTTCTGACAGCATATGCTGCTGAATTTAGCCGTCCTGCAAGAGATGTTAAATGAGGACCCCATTGTAGCCTTGAGTCGAGCGTGATTCCTAGGAAAACAGTTTTATCGACAAATTCTAGTTTCTCTTGATTCAATACTATCTCACAATTACTATTTTTAACATTTGGTAAAGAAAATTTTATGCACTTAGTTTTTTTTCCATTTAATACTAAATTATTAGCAGTGAACCAATTTTGGACCTGCAGTAGGGCGTTATTTACGTCGTCAAAATTTGTAGCACGTCTATCTACCTTAAAAATTAAGGAAGTATCGTCAGCAAATAACACCATTTGTGGTTGATTTTTTAATAAATGGAGTAGATCGTTAATATACACTAAAAAGAGGAATGGACCCAAAATCGAGCCTTGTGGCACACCCATTTTTACTTTTAAACCTAGTGAATTGATACCGTTTATTTGAACTTGCTGTTGTCTATCATTTAAATAAGATTTTACTAAATTGAGCGCAAGTTTTCCAAGTCCGTAATGTTCAAGTTTCGAGAGTAAGGTTTCGTGATCGACGCAATCAAATGCCTTGGAGAGGTCACAAAAAATTCCTATTGCGTCTTGGGCCTCTTCCCACGCGTTAAAAATGTGTCTTAATAAGGTTTCACCGGCGTCGGTCGTACAACGTCCTTTGGTGAAACCATACTGTTGATCGTGGAGGATTTTATTTGTGTTAAAATGATTCAGCATTTGATTAAGCATTACCTTTTCAAACACCTTGCTGAAAACCGGCAACACGGATACGGGTCTATAATTATTGGTGTCTTTACTGTCCCCGGATTTGAAAAGTGGTATTACCTTGCTGTATTTCATTAAATCCGGGAAAACTCCTTGATCCACACACAAATTAAATATTAAGGCTAAGTAAGGTGCTATGGCCCAAAGATCTTCGGTCAATTTGATCTTGATTTGCTTAAAAGCTTTTATTACTATTATGGGGTTAATATGCTTAAAGTTAAATTCAATCGGGCATGCTGAAACATTCGCCCTTACTAAATCAAAAGAGAGCGAGGGCGAGGAATTTAAGGTTTCAGTAGTTTTAAGTGGGACACTGGTAAAGAAATTTACAAATTCTTGAGCAACTTCTTTGCTATCGCAAATGAGACCACCACATGACGCCTTCAGGGTGTACTCCGAATTATGCTTTTTGTTCCTGTTCGTTTCATTATTGATAATTTTCCAAACCGTCTGTATTTTATTGTCTGCTGATTTAACCTAATATATATAAATAAACTACATAAGGTCTATTAAAATAATTGGACATTACTTGGATTCTAAGTTCGTGATTGCAATATTCCAGACACGGGCGTGCCGGTGCAGTTCCTGGCCGTGTCGGGCGTGTCGCGCTCGTGCGACCGCGCCGTGCTGCCGGGCGTGGCCGGGGATAAGGCCTACAACCTCACTATCAATGGTATACTACTCGTTTACTTTAAGATACACATTATTTATACAACATGTCCCGTCAAACACCCCATGAATGAATGAATGAATGAAATGCACCGACCCCAGCGTGGTTTCACCAGACTCGATTGCTTGAATGAACCCAAATATTCACACTAAACTCTGGAGCCTCAAGTGTCATGAGACCATTGCATATCAAGGAGTAGACCGGGGGGCGCTATAATGGTAGGGAAGACGTGCCCTTAGGATATGGCGGGATTTGTGAGCCGTACTGGATATGCATCCTTGAGTAGGCAATGGACTAGTGGAGGGACGAGTGATATTTATCCATGGATGTGCATCTTTTAACGACGGCGCCGTCAGTCAGGTTGGTTCAGTTCCAGCTTCACCGATGCATCTTTTGGCGGGGTTAAACTGACACTGTGTTTACTGTGGTCTCTTTGCTGTTTCCAATGTCTTCGTCTGAGTTTCGCTATTATCCGTTTCAGGTTTCTTGTTAATCTCGCTAGCAGCATTCTTAATCTTATCTCTATCTTCAGCCGTGTCCATCCAAATAATGATTTCCTTGTCGAAGTAAGTCATGTCCTATTTTAGGATTCATTCCATGTGTAAATAGGTCGACCGACTTTCTTTGATTTGGCCATGTACTATCGAATATCTCCATATCTAAGCAGTTTGAAAACAAAATCCCGTGAACACGATGACCACATCTGTTACCGCCCCGGTTCTATAGCGGCCGAGCGCTGCAAGCAGAAATAGTCCTTACGGTGTATAGATATGAACTTCTGCGATGGTACTGCATTGCTGCATGTAACGGGTGTGGTTTGCGGCGCCTGTGAACATGTGCGAGATAGCACATCCTGTGATTCTTGATGCGTTTGGTTTCGGTTTTCCCGCCTAATATTAGATGCATTTTCTTTTGTTTTGGTTTATTCCTAGCGTGGTTAATCAAGTGGATAACTCTGTCCTCGGTCTTGACCTGTTAACTTTAGTGATTGTCGATACTTTCAAACCAGAGAGACGGGTGACATTTATCTATGGATGGGCATCTTGTAACAACGCCACTGCCAGGTTCAAGTCTAGCTTCACCGGTGAATCTTTTGGCAGGGTTAAACTGCTTTCTCGACTCTTTTCTTCTTCGTTGTGATAAGTTGTCAGCAGCAGTGTCCTGCAGTCGGCCCCCTCCTCGTTCTCTATGTCCAGCTCCACCGCGGTACAAGTTCAACCTGTAGTTCACCGCTGTTCACCGCAGGTTGACGCGATTGCAAGTATTTTAGTACTATAGTTCAAAGTTATGCATACTATTCAGCACAGAAATAATTAAATAAACTAGACCCCGACAAAAAATCCCGTCCCATCCGACAGGGTGGCGCATCGCCCGAATTCTTGTTTTTCTGTTCGTACCTGAATTGGCCCTAATCTCGGGATGTCTAAAAATAGAATGCGCATTCACAAAAACACCACTCACTACTCACAAAAAGGTGTAGTGTTCCAAAATCGATTTTGGATCACTATACACCGCACATAATATAATTATACTATTGTCACACACGCATTATATCTTAAAGTAAACTTGGGTACATTATTTAGCCCATAAAACCAATTAAAAACCTGTAGGGACTAAAGTAACCAGTGACTTAAAATGACGAAACTAAGACGTGTGTCCTGCAGAGAGGAGCAAATCACAGAAATATATGGATAGATCTCACCAGATTAGCCTGCACGGGGCCATCCCCTGTCGCACCGGAGCATCTCTGTATAGCTTCAATGTAATTCATTTGGCGACATAGGGTCACTACCATTAAAACAAAAGATACAATGTTCGCTTCGCAACGCTAACTTGTAAATGAGCGTGATTTTATGTAAAGATAATGTATCGAGACCGGTGCCGGTCCCGCAGGTACGTGCGAGCAGAGCAGCAAGTACAACAGCGTGGCGGCGCGCGCGGGCCCGGCGCTGGCGCTGCTGGGCGCGCTGCTGCTGCTGGGCGCGCGGTGATACGCGCCGCGCTGAGGGCCGCGGGCCGCGCGCGGGGCTGGGGTCGCTGTGCGGGTGTCACTGTGTACTGGCCATCTTTTTTCGAGATAGAAATGCAATAATAAAAAATAAAATACTAAGCGCAGTTCGAGTCCGCGCCGTTGGTTTCGTGAAAACGTTTGGCCACGGCTGTAACATAATCTAACCTAGCGAGAGGATTTCCCTGAACAATGCTTAGTCGGCACTAGCACTTTTGTTTAAGAGATCATTACAAATTCAAATAGCACTATAGTTTGACCGAGACCTCTGATCTGCGCCTTAGGTATGTGCCCGGCTCTAGGCGAGCACTGCAGGCTCATTCGTCAACGCTGCCCCCCGCCTCGCCGCGAATTTCTAAGGCGCGAAACAGCGATCCCGGTCAAACTATAGCATTCAAAACAGGATTTCCTCTGTTACAAGATCTTCTCCGCTAGTATTGACACGAAGTTATGAGAACAGCTCATACCATAGTAAAATTATGAACCAGTCAGCGATGTGGTAGCGGCAGACTATCCAGGGTGTATCAGGTACCTTCTATTTTAATATAACTTCTGAAGTGTTGAACCTTGCTAGTACTAATATGACTTTCAAAGTCTTATCTATTATCTGAGTTGATCTTGGAGATTACTGACTTATGGTGTAAGAAAATATGGTGAGGAAATCTAGACTAGTAATGGAATGAAATCGTCAATATGCGCGTGAGCAATCTATGCGACTTCGACTTCGTTGATTGCGTTTTGACTAATTCATTTATTTTTATCCTGTTTTATTTTATCATTTGTCATTGGCACCATATGCAATTATGCATGAACATGTCCAATCAACTAATTTTTTTGATAACTTGCAAATCCCTGAAACTGAACTCCAATATCTTGAGAAGACAAGATGGCCTGTACTAAGTCGCTAACCATACATTTTAATGTCTTAGACAAAAAATATTATCCTTATTGCTACTCCAAACTCAAGTTTTCTAATTTTTACATTTATTTTTTAATCAAAAGTTTATCCAAACCCTGCTGCATATGTATAGCGAATAGAGTTGCTTTTTAATGTGATAAGTGCAAGATACGGCAAGAACACTAAGTAGTACCAGTGGTAGATAAAGTACCGAACACGTACCAACATAATTTGTGAGCTCGGCAGCTTTTAGTAGGATTTAAAGGTTATTGTAATGGCAACACTGAAATTGAACTGTCAAAGTGCTAAAATGTTGCCATTTAACGGTGAATTATTTTATAGAGTTGTTTTTCATTTAGAATTTTGGTTGTTATTTTTTTTGTGTTTTGTAAAAATTGTTTTTTTAGCGGAACTCTGTCAAATAATTGATTCGTGTGCTATAGGTTAGAAGAGAACGAAACAATGTTAAAAGAAACGAAGCAACGTGATCGATAATGTAAATATTAAAAGGTATAAAGTTGGATAACTGAAGAGAATATGACAATTTTTAAGTAACTGTTACTTATGTAATTTAATTATGGTACATATAAACATAATCTATCGTGGGGTATGGATATAGAACTGTCGTAATGATATCATGAAATTACTTTCGGAATAATTGAAAAAAATAATGTAAAAATTCATTGATTTAATTAAGACAAGTTCTATCCCATTTTTACCACGTACAGATATTTGATATTTTATTTTTTAAACATACTTAGGTAGTATATTAATGTAGTCAGTGCCATATTTGTTAAGCCCTCCTACATACCGACGATTTGTCGCTGCTATTAGTCGCACGATTATTAGACTTAGTTTGAATTAAATAGATGTAACGCTGTTTTAAGGCTGCAGTTGTAAGTGCATGCGACAAATCGCTGCGATTATTCTTTATATGCAAACGCAAACCTGCTTTTAAGTATTTTCAACGCATAGGCAAATTGCAGCTACGACTTTTTAAAAAATGCTCAAAAATCGCGCGACAAAATTGTCGTATATGCGACATTTTCTTTACAAATATGGCATAGATTAAATCTGTACAATATAACGATGATATAATATAGAAAAAAACGCTTTCAAAGTATACATTGTATGCAGATTATACATAAAAAAAAAATAGCCGGAGCCGCAGCTGAACGTAGCCTTCCAGTCTAACGGATGCCAACGAATGGTATTAGAAAATCATTGAAATACATTTTTCTATACAATTTTCTATTAGAACTTTATGATTTGAAATCTCATTAAAATCTTTGATTTTTTAGAAAAAGAAAAAAAAAACTCAAGCATGTCGGCTGAATGCATTTAGGGCCCTATCTCACAAGGACAACAGTGGTGGCGCAACCATGGCCGCACTGCCAAAAAATGTATGCTTGGTTGTGCAACTGACGCCTGGTGAGATACCCATCATAAAGCCGTGACCCGGCTTTATGATGGGTATCTCACTGTTGGCAGCGCGACCATTGTTGTGCGACCATGAGATACAAGCCATAAATAAGATACTTTTTAAGTACGAGTACATGGAAGTTTTCTCAAAACGCGAGTGAAACCACAGACAAAAGTTAGTTATTTCCAAATAAAAAAACATATATATGTTGGTCTACGTTTAGCAATGGTTTCGGTAAGATATACAGAATATATGAATAAGACTAATTTAGATAGAACTAAATGTAGATAAAACTATGCTCAGCCGATTTTGATTAGTTTACGAAAAACGTCCATCTTTTTATTATGCAATTTTGTTTTTTTTGTGTTTTTTGTAAGAATTGCAGCTAAAGTGCGAAATAAGAGCTTAGGCTAGTCATTGTTTAACGCGGTTTTATTTTATAATTAAACATGAAAAAAAAAACAATTTTTCAATTATATCTAGCAATATAAAAAGGCATATATAATTATAATCGTGGTCGTTTCCCAACTTTGTTGGGATCGGCTTCCAGTCTAACCGTAGGCAGCTGTATACCAGTATTTTACATGGAGTGACTGCCTTTCTGACTTTCACAACCCAGTTACTGGGCGGGGAGAACTACAATATAAAGAGACTTTCAAAATTATCTTTATTTCATGTGAATATCTTGTTTAAATTTAATTAATCACCTATCTCTAAAATAGGAGTGATTCAATTTTATTATTAAAACCACATTATAACAGACTAAACTATCTTTTATTTTAAAATACGTCTAATTTCTAAAGTACCTACATAAAAAGTATTATTTAAAGCAGCTATTTATACGCATTTCGAATAATTCTCATAATAATTATAAGAAAGGCTCTTATTCCGTACTAAATGAGTGTACCAACATTATTTATAAACTTAATTTAAAATAACAGTATTTTTTTAAATTTTATATATATAGTGGGGCCATCACTATTGGTTTTGAAAATATTGAAGTTCTTAAAAAAAAAACAAAAAAAGTTTCAAAATAAAATATGTCAGAACTTATGCATTTAAAGATGGCGCCTTTATAATATAATTTCCACTATACTCAGTTTGCTTTCGATGCTAAAAATCAATAATGACCAACAGTAGTTATATAAATATACATTTGCTCATACGAAATAGTTGATTTTTATTTAGTATGTGATAAAATTAACTTAAGAATTGTAAACCTATGTACACGGATTTTTCTTGCTTAAAAAAACATCAAAACGACTTAAAAAATCGCAAAATTAAACATCACGATTATTCCAATCAGTCACGATTATTTTGTCGCAAGTTCCGTCCGTGTACAAAGGGCCTAAATGATGTAAATATAATCAAGTTCCTGTATGCTTTTAGTTGAACTCAAATTTTATCATTTGTGATAATATTCTGATTCAGAATGTCAATGCTTGCCTAAACTTTGTTTTTATAAAGAAATATTATGTAGCCCAGAAGACTATTGTACATACTTTAGCTGGATAATTTATTAAATGATTGTTGCATGGTGGCGATTTGGTCGCGCGACAGATTTTTTGTCGTGATTGTAAATTAATTATTTATGTTGAAAAAACCTATGAAAAGCGCACGTAATATTTAAGAAGTAGGTATCCCTGGAGATGTTACCGGCCACCGACCCCGGTAGTCGCATTATCTAAACCAGTTTGTCTTAAAAAAGTAACCAAAGTTATTACTTACTACTACTTTTCAAATAGGACTTAAAAGAATTTGTGCCACCAGTCGCCAGTGTGCAAACGACCTAAGCATAAACGCATTAAAAAAAAATACAGGACGAAAGTATTAATTTATATAAATAACCGAGGATAATAAATAGGTAATAATTATATTGAAAATTATAAACGAAAAAGTTTCATACGATCATTTTTATCAAAAAAAAACAAAAAAGTGTTTTTTTAAGAATCATTTAATAAAAACGTGTTTAATGCACTAAAATGTTAAAAAATTAAATTCACTTAGATTTAAGAGCTTTATTTTATTTTTATTTATTGTATTTTTAAATTAAGGCGAAAAAATCTTCACGTTGTGAATAATCTGCACGTTCATGGTTTATGTAAAAAAAAATGTAATACTCTATTGGATATGTACTTTCGCGTGTAAATATTTTTATTTGGCTGAAGGTTTTTTGTGATATCAAAATGGTTTTTTTTCGTGTATAAAATAAGCGTTTATTGATGTTTTGTGGCGTCTCCATGTTGATTTCGATTTGGCCACAGGATACGATTTGTAACTATTAACGTATAAGCCTATTATTATATTTTGATTACTGAAATATATTTGAAAAATAAATTTGTTTTTTATTTTTTTGGCAACACTGATACGTATCTGACTGAAGACGAGATGTCAGTCGTCCGGCGGTGAGATGGGCGAACGACATTGTTGCCATCGCGGGCAAAGCCTGAATGAGGCTGGCACTTGGCTCCGGGCTGCTACTGAGAAATTCCAAATGAACAAACCCAATAACACTTTGCCGACCTGTGAATCGAACCAAGGACCTGATGCTCAGCAGTCGCACTTGCGACCATTAGACCGACGGGGCAGCCTAGCAGCTATCCTCCGTATTTATAAACGTTGCTTAATAAAGTTAAGTAATGATTAGCGTCTGTTTAGCCATGCATTTTTGATGTTCAAACGTCTCTTAACTTTTTTTTTTTGGGTGGAATATTATCAAATAACTTCTCCCGCTCTGGGCGGAGCGGGAGGGCGTGTCAGACTCTTACTGACTAAAACCCACTCGTGTTCCTTCAGTTGCCTGTACGTTGTCAGGGGCCACGGTATCCCTTTCGGACTTTCCCGCGACCCCGATAGGCATCGGTCCTAGCGGACCCCGCCATTTCTGCTGACATCTCTTTGAGGCGCGCGTGGAATACAACGCGCCATCGACCCGAGCCTTTTCCTTATCGGACGGCGAGCTACCCATTGCTCACCGTCCGCAAGCCCGCGCCTACCGGCCTGCGATTCCCGAAGCTTAGGTCGTCTCCTGTGGCGGCTAGGGGCGTGAGGGCGCGAAATTTGCCTCTCCCTCACGCGTTCCGCCTCCACCTTTGCGAGCATATTATTGCTTCGCAGAAAGAGTTGACAGCCTCCCATGCCCTCTCGCTCCGTACCATGGCCTGGATCAGGGCCGGACGCGAGAGATCACCGCCACCGATCGCCTCCACGAGGGCATGGCGATGCTTTACCCAAGACGGGCAGATCTCCACCGTATGCTCCACCGTGTCCTCCGGGAGATCCACGCAATGAGAACACCTGGGCGTTTCCTCCCGCCTTATCCGGAACAGGAACCTCCCGAAACAACCGTGTCCGGTTAGGACCTGCGTCAAACGGAAGGTGGGGACGCCGTGGCAATTGTGGCGTGCCCAAACGTCTCTTAACTTGAATTGTAATTACAGACTAATAATGAAAATATAGGTTAGGGCGAAAATTATGGATAGGTACTTAATAACTAAGTATGAATGGAAAAGTATTAAACATAATAAACCACTCAGACCAAATACAAAACAAAGACAGCGCTGTCAACAGTGACGTGAGGCCGGTTTCGTAAACATGTGTGTGCACTTAGTGAGGTGTCGTTTGATGGTAAATGTGTGCTGGTGTATGCACAGAGCGGAGGTGTAGTTTTGGCATGCTTCACTGTATTGTTCGCCGCGCTATCTTGGTTTTTTATTTAGTCTGAGAATAACCACGCTAGTTTTCCCCGAACGGCTAGGCAGATGTGTATATTACCTACATCCACATTTCAATTATGTTTACGTCTTATGTAATAGGGGCGAGCGTATTGTGAACATATTATACATATTGTTATGATACCTATAATTCTTATGTTTATCAAAATAATAATTACATTGCATTTGGAAGTAAATACAGCCACCAATAACAATAGTTTTCCTTCTGGAGGCACCAGACGCTTAAGGAAAACCATTATTCAAAAAAAGTCAATTCAAAATATTTTACTTCACATAAACCTACATGGGCACTTATGAAACGTCAGAAGCTAGGTGCACGGTTCCAATTGGTTGTTTCCTATGGAGAAGAGCCGGCAAGAAACTCCACGGTTACTCTTTTAAAAATAATGGTCTTTTACAATATTTTCAAATAACAGTGTTATTAGGTATGGGAGGACAGTGTAGGTCTTTCAACAAGTACCAGGTGCTTAACAGAATAATGATGGTCAACAAATCTACAGTCCACCAGGCCAGGCACATTCACAAAATTGAAGAGAATCGATATAAAGATAAAATATAATTATGGCTAACCACTATGGATTTGAGTTAATTAGAACATGTCAAAAACAATATTTAGCTTCGCGTATTGTTCCCGATAAAGGGTCGAACATCCTGACTCATTTTCGCTGAAAACAACGTTATGAAACCTTATCCTGCTTTACCGAGGTACGCAAATCGAGTTTTGACAATCCCGTGCTAGCTGTTCAGCAGAATTTGTTCCAGATACAACCATTTCTCTGCATTTCTCAACATGGCTTTCAATCTAACCGCTCTGATAATACTGGATCTTATTTCGCAGCACTTAGACAAAGGCGTTAGGTTGACGTTCTTTACTTCGACTTTAAAAAAGCGTTTGATCGCGTTGATAACGACGTATTGCACACTTAATTAATAACCTAGGCTTTACTCCGATATTACTAACATTTTTTGCAAATTACTTACGGGAGGTCAGCAACATGTTCTACATGGTTGCTTTGTGTCCGCGCATTACCACACCCGATCTGGTGTAAGACAGGGCACTATTTCGGACCATTACTATTTGGGATCATGGTTAATGACCTCGAAAAGGTTCTTAAACATGCTTGATGTTTGCTTTACATGGCAAAAGGATTCTGATTCAGAAACTTTACAGGAAGACATAAACTCTGTCTTTCAGTGGAGCATTGACAACAAGTTACTTTTCAACTTCAAAAAATAAAATATTAATTTTAAGGCGGCGCATAGGGTTTTTTACATAAATAATCGTGACTGTTGAAATATTTTGAAGGAAAAAAGAAAACGAAAAGAAAAATAAGTGAAAAATTATTCATAAACCAGTTCATTATTTGACATGGTCTCATTAATACCCTAGAGTTATGGGGTATCCATAGGAACACCTTGTAGATCTGAAAATAAATCAACCATAAACGATATCTACACTTATACATTAAAAAGAGGTACAATTTGTGAGTTTGTACTTAAGGGATAATCTCCGGAACTACTAATCCAATTCCGAACATTATTTCACTAATGGGAAGCTATAGTATTGCCAAATGTCATAGGATAATATTTGTTTAATTCGCGGGCAGAAGATAGTTAGTCACAGTAGACTTCAGTTGCTCCTTCTTATTATTAGAATTATAATACGACACCCGTCGAGTAATTTGTTTATAACTGACGTAACTGTTATATCGAATAAACAAAACAATGACAGCATATGGATACCGCACATTTATAATAAACTAGATTTTGCACATGACTTCATACAGATAATAAGTCAATTCCTGTACTAGGATTTCCGTCTATAGGGTAAAACCAAGCGCCTTTAGTGCGTTTGTCCACCCCAGCCGTCACCGGGACATCACCGAGTACGAGATGACGGCGCCGAAGTAGCGATACATACATTTACTATGTTCGCGTGTCCACCACACGTCTGTCCCCCGAGCGCTGTCATCCAGGCCGCCGAAGTTTCGACTAGTTCGGCGTGACTGCTAGAACTCGGCCCGAGATTGTGCCGGGCCAATGTGCCGGTAATACAAAACACGTCTGATCATCTCCACACACTGCCGTTGCACCGGTGCCGTTCGCCCGGCTTTTGTTCTACATACTGAACCGTCGTAGTTCGGTAGCGGTGGACAAGCGATCGCCATCACCGGGACGTCACTTTCGGTCCGAATAATCTTGGTTCTCGGTGACGTTCTGGTGACGGCTGCGGTGGAAAAACGCCCTTAAATTGGTATTTGGTCCCAAAAGTTGGCCAAAAATATTAGGTACGGCTAATGGCTGCCTAACAATGTTTTATTTCAGTTTTAGCTTGGAAAAGGTAAAAAAAGGCATAAGTATTTATTCGTAATTTTCGTCGTCATCTTCCAAGCTTACATTTAATATGTCGCATCCGCCTGGCCCGCCGCTAGGGCGCCATGCTAGAGCTGCAGCTGGGCGCCTCTCTACACGACGAGCCGCACCACGCCTGCGCCGAGCAGCTGTACACGCCACACGTCACGCTCATCAGTAAGTTAAATAACAATACATACACACATAACATACATTCACGCTTTTTAAATGTTTAATAGTTTTTTATTCTAACTGCAACTATTAAGGCTTTGCCAAATAGAACGCCTACTTAGCGCGCGTTGAGGTCACATACAGAGTGATCCATTAAGATATTAACGGATAAGCCTGTAATAATAATAAAAATTTGACCATCATCCGGGCTCTGGGATTGTTCTGAAAGCCGTGGAATACCTCTCCACTCCTCAAGCACCTCAGGACATGTTGCCCCCTTGTCGCTACGTCACTATGTGCTAGGGACAGTTTTCGGGGGCCGTTGCCATTTTATCCGTGTATAGCATAACATTGATCAGGCAGAGGGGACATAGGCCGTCCATAGTTCTAGGTAAACAATCCACTATAGTCACCCAAACCCAAAGCCCAATTTATTTTTTCCATGTTCTGCAATAACCGGGGGTTGTCCTTGGATACACTTGCATAGTCCATACAGGGATAATCGTCGGTTAGTGCCCCATTCCATTTAAAATTGTCTAAGGGGCCTTTGCGAGTTGCCTTCGGTCCTTCGTACGCCTTTCAAAGGACCGGGATCCCCATGGTCCCGAGATATGTAAACACATACAATAATAATAATAAC
The DNA here is from genome assembly GCA_949128155.2 of Xanthia icteritia. Lineage (NCBI taxonomy): Eukaryota > Metazoa > Arthropoda > Insecta > Lepidoptera > Noctuidae > Xanthia > Xanthia icteritia. The sequence goes on along the minus strand of OX421959.2, from coordinate 5,202,177 downwards.
CACATAATATTTCCTTCTCACCCGCATAAGTCTCGGTTCTGTAGGATTATCGGGATAAAAAGTATCCTATGTCTTAACCATGGACATGGTCTACCCATGTGTCAAATTCCATCCAAATCTGTTCACCCGTTTTAGCGTGAAAGCAAATAGACTAACTTTCACGATCAAACAAACTAACTTTCGCATTTATAATGGTAAGTTAGAATTGCATTTGAAAGGCGTTTAGACGTCTGTCTTATATAGTTTTAACGTTCAAAAGATCTTGATTCTCAGCCTAATGTCAATAAACATTTTTGTATTGGCTTGATCTCTGCTATAACCTATATACCTACTAACATAGATCATAAGAAGATTGTTACTAACACATTATATGGATTCTGTCCGAAAAAAAAATAATGTTTTTTTATTATCTTCCATTGTACATAAACAGTTAGCTAAACACTATGCATCGTAACAACTAAAATAAAGAGTGTTTTCGATGAACTCTGGCACCCAGAATAAAATTTAACTTGTGTTTAGGGTGCCAGCGTCCTCGCCTATAATTTGAACATAGAACAGTAGTTGTATGACGAGCACAGTATATTATTATTAAGGAAACTACTTACTACTAGAAAATGCATGTTTAAATAAATGAATAATAATAATAATATAACACTTTTTTTATGGTCATTTTAATATTTCCAGCGACGTCCCTCTACCCGGTGCGGTGTCCGATGCTGGGGCGCTACACGGTGCTGGACTCGCTGGCGGACAGGCGCCGGAGACGGCGGCGAAGGGGGAATGACGGTATAGGAGAGCGTCATGCCGTTTGCCGCCAAGGCATACAAGTCGGTCTGACCCGCAAGGCGGGCAAATCGATGTTTCACAAAAGTTTAACCTAGCCGAGGCGGGGTACTAATAAGCTAAGGGGTGCTAATATTGTCAAGCACGCTTCGGTCGCTCTTGCATCCTAGTCTCTTAATTCTCTCTCAACAAAGAAAATAAAGAAAGAAAGAAAATACGTTTATTTGCGGTAAATATGACGCAAAGAAAAAAACACGAGAATAACAAATTGGGGGAAAATATGCGTCGCATCCACGCAAAACGGCCATCGCTCAGCATAATGCTGCGACCCTATGCGAGACAGAGCCCCAGCGCTGGTTTTCAGCCGGCGTTGACGTGATGATGTCAACCGGTGCACCATATAGTGAAATAATAAAAACAAAATTAAAATAAATACAAAATATATAATATTTAAAATGGCAACATTTCGTTCCGTCGGCGACTCAAGCACCGCAAATACAATCTGTGCGCGCAGCTGTCAAAACTATTAAAGAAACTTAAAGTTCTCTATCTGCATAAATGCTAAAAGGATGTCTATTCTATCCAAGGTGCTAACATTTTTGAGCTCGCTACGCTCGTTCTGGCATATTATTGGTTCTTTTTATAATAAACCGTTAAATCATGGCCACTACCGTGGTAGCGAAGATTTATTGGTTGGAAGCCTCGGCCTGGCGCGCTTTTTCTTTAAAAAAATCTTTGTCTCCTGATGGTAACCTTCTCACTGCCGTCCTTTACTTACAGACGAGTCGACTGGCGAAGAAGTAGCAGAGAAGCCAGTAGAGTGCGTGATGGGCCAGTACGACAGCGCTAGCATCGGATGCGGCGCCTCCCAGGATACTATCGAGTTCCAGTCCGCGTGCACCAGCACAGGTATACTTACTATATACACGCAGGGGACTGCGGGTGGGCCAGTATGGGCCAGGTATACTCCAACATCATTATTCAGCCACTGTGAGGAACTCGTGGCTAAGTAAGATGTCGTACAGCCGTACGATTCGATCTATCAGGTTAAGCTACGCTTGCCAGGGTTGGTCTGTAGAGACTCATTCGTGCCTCGGAAACCACGTTAAGCCGCTGCTGGTCCCGGCTGTCATTCGTGGATCTTTGACAGTCGTTACGGGTCGTCAGAAGCCTGAAAGTCTGACAACCAGTTTTATTATGGGGCATCGTATTACCCAGTTACTGGGTTGTGGAGGTCAGAAAGGCAGTCGCTCTATGTCAAATACGGAAGCCGACACCCAACATTGGGAAAAGGCTGAGCAGATTGGACTGTTCAAGTCCACTGTTAGACATAAGCCTCCACCAAACATGCCCAGGGCGTCTCCTGCGGCGACTAGTAGCGTCAGGGCGCGAAATTAGCCTCTCCCTCACGCGTTCCTCCTCCTCCTTCGCAAGCATTACTGCTTCGCAGAAGGAGGTGACGTCCTCCCATGCCCTCTCCGCAGCACGGCCCGGGCCGGCCGCGAGCGCTGCCCGCCGCGCCCAGGCCCCGCCGGACAGCTCCACCGGCCGCCGCCCGCCGGCCGCTCCCCGCCGGGCGACACCCGCACACGGCCTCCCCCAAGCACCGCCAAGTCGACCGATTCTGTGCCTCCCGCATCCTTCGGATTCCTGCGGCTTTTACGAGGTCATCGGTCCATCTTGTGGGAGGCAAAAACTTCGAACCTTAACTATTCGAGTGGAGTATTATGGTCCGCCAACTCCTGAGTTCATTTCGATCACTTACATTCTGAAATGCTAGCTATTCTCGTAATTATGTAAGTTTTTTCGACAAATTCAACATCCTCTCTTAGTAAATACTGCGTCAACCGGTAGTCAGTAACAAAGCTAAAACTGTAAGTAGAAAAAAAAACGATGTAACTATATTTATCTGTGAATATTCGCGTTCTTGTTTAGAGACTTCTATCGATGTGACCATTAAAACTGAACGCGATCACCACATCTAACTGCGTTCAAGAGCTCAATATTCCATAACAATGATGACACTGACAGCTCTTAAACGCGATTTAGATGTGCTGATCGCGTTCAGTTTCTTTAGTGAAAATCAGACCTGACCCAAATGAGAGTCTCGACTTTCACTCCAGACTCTCACCCCCACATGCCCAAGCTTTGAGTTGAAAGGACTACACATAAATAAATGTGCATATTATTTTAGAGGTATGTGGAACAAGGTGTCAAGTTCACTCATCCTCTTTAGAAAAGGGAGGATCCCTTGACCAGACGGGTGTTGTGTCTGGTGGGCAACTGCCCAACGATTGATCTCAGGAAAGTTATATATGTGCTGATCGTTCGGTAAACTCCGTTTGCGCGATGCAGGATTTTGTGTGTCTTTTGATGCGTAGTATGTGGCGATGTAGATGCCGCCACATTATATTGTTTCTGTACTTAATGTAATTATGTACTTAATTGAATCCTTATATTTCCAGTGTACACCTGCTACGGCAGCTGGCGCGAGGGTGCGCTAGGCCTCGTAGTAGCCGGGCTAGCTCGCCCAGCGTCCAGGCCACACGCGATGTGCTTCATATACACCACATACGTTAGGAATGGTCAGTATTTATACCATTAGCATAAAAGGACCAACAAAGGAAAAAATGTTGTGACGAAATCTGCACCAACGTGACATTTTCGATGGGGTATTTAAGATCGTTATTTGATTCAGGCATGACCTTGCGGAAGTCGATTATAAAATACAATAGACATTGATATATTTACTAACCCATTCCGTTTAACTATTCCTAAAGATTCATAAAAACCCTGTAAGAAATCGACCGGCGCTCGGCGTGGCAACACGCCGTGTTCGGGTTCGCGAAAAGTCAATCGTCATCCTGAGGATTCCTGAGAGGTGAAACACGTGTCGGTTTCTTACAGGGCTTTTTTATGACTCTAGGAATAGTTAAGCAGAATAGGTTACTAAATATATCTCTACGTCTGGAGTATTTTTTTATTTAGAGGAATTCGGTGGCTCATCACTGGATAATAACAGCCGCACGGGTCGATCGACGGTTAAGCTGCTGGTCGGTTCGTGGATGGGTGATGAACCATTATATACCGAGACTCCTCACTACACCGTTGTCATTCGGAGATCTTCTACAGTCTTTACCGGTAGTCATCAGCCCAAAAGTGTGACAACCAGTCTTACCGAGGCGTATCGTGTTACCCAGTAACTGGGTTCTGGAGGTCGAGGAGCCGCTGAATGTAAAATACAGGTATTCAGCTACATCCGGTTAGACTGGAAGCCGACCCGAACATAGTTGTGAAAAGGCTAGGCAGATTGACTTTTTATAACTCCCACCGTATTTATATGACGACGTCAGCGATGACGTTATCATCTCGATTCGGTGGTACGGAATCCATAGTGCAGGTTTACAATCAAACACGATGATACAGCAAATCAGTTAGTATTTTTACTTTCACAATAATGAACACAGTACCATACTAATAACGTTTGTGCACTATCTTCTAAAAGAAAAAAAAAGAAAGAATAATATTTATTTGGACACAGTTCGTGAAACACATAATACAAAAATAAAAAGTGAAAATAATCATAAAGCGATAATAGTGTGTGCCTCACGGCTGCGCCAAAAAGGTTCATTTCAGCATTAATGCCCGACAAATGCTGTCTGACGCTGGTTTTCTAATGAACCCTTATGGACAAGTGACGGGAGTACCAACAGTTTCAACATACCTAATACATAATTTTTATACCTCTAAATATATAAATAAACTACATAAGGTCTATTTAAGTAATTGGACATTATTTGGATTCTAAGTTCGTTATTGCAATGTTCCAGACACGGGAGTGCCGGTGCAGTTCCTGGCCGTGTCGGGCGTGTCGCGCTCGTGCGACCGCGCCGTGCTGCCGGGCGTGGCCGGGGATAAGGCCTACAACCTCACTATCAATGGTATACTACTCGTTTGCTTTTTGATACACATTATTTATACAACATGTCCCGTCAAACACCCCATGAATGAATGAAATGCACCGACCCCAGCGTGGTTTCACCAGACTCGATTGCTTGAATGAACCCAAAGATTCACACTAACCTCTGGAGCCTCATGTGTCATGAGACCATTACATATCAAGGAGTAGACCGGGGGGCGCGATAATGGTAGGGAAGACGTGCCCTTAGGATATGGCAGGATTAGTGAGCCGTACTGGATATGCATCCTTGAGTGGCAATGGACTAGTAGAGGGACGAGTGATATATATCCATGGATGTACAACTTTTAACGACGTCGCTGCATGCCGGTCAGGTTGGTTCAGTTCCAGCTTCACCGATGCATCTTTTGGCGGGGTTAAACTGACACTGTGTTTACTGTGGTCTCTTTGCGGTTTCCAATGTCTTCGTCTGAGTTTCGCTATTATCCGTTTCAGGTTTCTTGTTAATCTCGCTAGTAGCATTCTTAATCTCATCTCTATCTTCAGCCGTGTCCATCCAAATAATGATTTCCTTGTCGAAGTAAGTCATGTCCTATTTTAGGTTTCATTCCATGTGTAAATAGGTCGACCGACTTTCTTTGATTTGGCCATGTACTATAGAAGAACTTCATATCTAAGCAGTTTGAAAACAATATACCGTGAACACGATGACCACATCTGTGACCACCCCGGTTCTATAGCGGCCGAGCGCTGCAAGCAGAATTAGTCCTTACGGTGTATAGATATGAACTTCTTCGATGGTACTGCATTGCTGCATGTGGCATGCGGCGCCTGTGAACATGTGCGAGATAGCACATCCTGTGATTCTTGATGCGTTTGGTTTCGGTTTTCCCGCCTAATATTAGATGCATTTTCTTTTGTTTTGGTTTATTCCTAGCGTGGTTAATCAAGTGGATAACTCTGTCCTCGGTCTTGACCTGTTAACTTTAGTGATTGTCGATACTTTCAAACCAAAAGACGGGTGACATTTATCTATGGATGGGCATCTTTTAACGACGCCACTGTTAGCTTCAACTCTAGCTTCACCGGTGAATCTTTTGGCAGGGTTAAACTGCTTTCTCGACTTTTTTCTTCTTCGTTCTGATGAGTTGTCAGCAGCAGTGTCCTGGGCGTGGCTGGCCCACTCTTCGTTCTCTATGTCCAGCTCCACCGCGGTACAAGTTCAACTTGTAGCTCACCGCTGTTCACCGCAGGTGGACGCGACTGAAAGTATTGTAGTATTATAGTTCAAAGTTATGCATACTATTCAGCACAGAAATAATTAAATAAACTAGACCCCGACAAAAAATCCCGTCCCATCCGACAGGGTGGCGCATCGCCCGAATTCTTGTTTTTCTGTTCGTACCTGAGTTGGCCCTAATCTCGGGATGTCTAAAAATAGAATGCGCATTCACAAAAACACCACCCACTACTCACAAAAGGGTGTATAGTGTTCCAAAATCGATTTTGGAACACTATACACCGCACATAATACTATTATACTATTGTCACACACGCATTATATCTTAAAGTAAAGTTGGGTAAGTTGGTTTAGCCCATAAAATCAATTAAAAACCTGTAGGGATTAAAGTAACCAGTGACTTAAAATGATGAAACTAAGACGTGTGTCATGCAAAGAGGAGCAAATCACAGAAATATATGGATAGATCTCACCAGATTAGCCTGCACGGGGCCATCCCCTGTCGCATCGGAGCATCTCTGTATAGCTTCAATGTAATTCATTTGGCGACACAGGGTCACTACCATTAAAACAAAAGAAACAATGTTCGCTTCGCAACGCTAACTTGTAAACGAGCGTTATTTTATGTAAAGATAATGTATTGTAACCGGTGCCGGTCCCGCAGGTACGTGCGAGCAGAGCAGCAAGTACAACAGCGTGGCGGCGCGCGCGGGCCCGGCGCTGGCGCTGCTGGGCGCGCTGCTGCTGCTGGGCGCGCGGTGATACGCGCCGCGCTGAGGGCCGCGGGCCGCGCGCGGGGCTGGGGTCGCTGTGCGGGTGTCACTGTGTACTGGCCATGTTTTTTCGAGATAGAAATGCAATAATAAAAAATAAAATACTAAGCTCAGTTCGAGTCCGTGCCGTTAGTTTCGTGAAAACGTTTGGCCACGGCTGTAACATAATCTAACCTAGCGAGAGGATTTCCCTGAACAATGCTTAGTCGGCACTAACACTTTTGTTTAAGAGAGCATTACAAATTCAAATAGCACTATAGTTTGACCGAGACCTCTGATCTGCGCCTTAGGTATGTGCCCGGCTCTAGGCGAACACTGCAGGCTCATTCGTCAACGCTGCCCCCCGCCTCGCCGCGCATTCCTAAGGCGCGGAACAGCGATCCCGGTCAAACTATATCCTTCAAAACAGGATTTCCTGTGTTACAAGATCTTCTCCGCTAGTATTGACACGAAGTTAAGAGAACAGCTCATACCATAGTAAATTTATTAACCAGTCAGCGATGTGGTAGCGGCTGACTGTCCAGGGTGTATCAGGTACCTTCTATTTTAATATAACTTCTGAAGTGTTGAACCTTGCTAGTACTAATATGACTTTCAAAGTCTTATCTATTATCTGAGTTGATCTTGGAGATTACTGACTTATGGTGTAAGAAAACATGGTGGGGAAATCTAGACTTGTAATGGAATGAAATCGTCAATATGCGCGTGAGCAATCTATGCGACTTCGACTTCGTTGATTGCGTTTTGACGAATTCATTTATTTTTATCCTGTTTTATTTTATCATTTGTCATTGGCACCATATGCAATATGCATGAACATGTCCAATCAACTAATCTTTTTGATAACTTGAAATCCCTGAAACTGAATTCCAATATCTTGAGAAGACAAGATGGCCTGTACTAAGTCGCTAACCATACATTTTAATGTCTTAGACAAAAAATATTATCCTTATTGCTACTCCAAACTCAAGTTTTCTAATTTTTACATTTATTTTTTAATCAAAAGTACATCCAAACCCTGCTGCATATGTATAGCGAATAGAGTTGCTTTTTAATGTGATAAGTGCAAGATACGGCAAGAACACTAAGTAGTACCAGTGGTAGAAAAAGTACCGAACACGTACCAACATAATTTGTGAGCTCGGCAGCTTTTAGTAGGATTTAAAGGTTATTGTAATGGCAACACTGAAATTGAACTGTCAAAGTGCTAAAATGTTGCCATTTAACGGTGAATTATTTTATAGAGTTGTTTTTCATTTAGAATTTTGGTTGTTATTTTTTTTGTGTTTTGTAAAAATTGTTTTTTTAGCGGAACTCTGTGAAATAATTGATTCGTGTGCTATAGGTTAGAAGAGAACGAAACAATGTTAAAAGAAACGAAGCAACGTGATCGATAATGTAAATATTAAAAGGTATAAAGTTGGATAACTGAAGAGAATATGACAATTTTTAAGTAACTGTTACTTATGTAATTTAATTATGGTACATATAAACATAATCTATCGTGGGGCATGGATATAGAACTGTCGTAATGATATCATGAAATTACTTTCGGAATAATTGAAAAAAAAAATGTAAAAATTCATTGATTTAATTAAGACAAGTTCTATCCCATTTTTACCACGTACAGATATTTTATATTTTATTTTTTAAACATACTTAGGTAGTATATTAATGTAGTCAGTGCCATATTTGTCAAGCCCTCCTACATACCGACGATTTGTCGCTGCTATTAGTCGCACGATTATTAGACTTAGTTTGAATTAAATAGATGTAACGCTGTTTTAAGGCTGCAGTTGTAAGTGCATGCGACAAATCGCTGCGATTATTCTTTATATGCAAACGCAAACCTGCTTTTAAGTATTTTCAACGCATAGGCAAATAGCAGCTACGACTTTTTAAAAAATGCTCAAAAATCGCGCGACAAAATTGTCGTATATGCGACATTTTCTTTACAAATATGGCATAGATTAAATCTGTACAATATAACGATCATATAATATAGAAAAAAACGCTTTCAAAGTATACATTGTATGCAGATTATACATAAAAAAAAATAGCCGGAGCCGCAGCTGAACGTAGCCTTCCAGTCTAACGGATGCCAACGAATGGTATTAGAAAATCATTGAAATACATTTTTCTATACAATTTTCTATTAGAACTTTATGATTTGAAATCCCATTAAAATCTTTGATTTTTTAGAAAAAGAAAAAAAAAACTCAAGCATGTCGGCTGAATGCATTTAGGGCCCTATCTCACAAGGACAACAGTGGTGGCGCAACCATGGTCGCACTACCAAAAAATGTATGCTTGGTTGTGCAACTGACGCCTGGTGAGATACCCATCATAAAGCCGGATCATGTTGGCAGCGCGACCATTGTTGTGCGACCATGAGATACAAGCCATAAATAAGATACTTTTTAAGTACGAGTATATGGAAGTTTTCTCAAAACGCGAGTGAAACCACAGACAAAAGTTAGTTATTTCCAAATAAAAAAACAGATATATGTTGGTCTACGTTTAGCAATGGTTTCGGTAAGATATACAGAATATATGAATAAGACTAATTTAGATAGAACTAAATGTAGATAAAACTATGCTCAGCCGATTTTGATTAGTTTACGAAAAACGTCCATCTTTTTATTATGCAATTTTGTTTTTTTTTGTGTTTTTTGTAAGAATTGCAGCTAAAGTGCGAAATAAGAGCTTAGGCTAGTCATTGTTTAACGCGGTTTTATTTTATAATTAAACATGAAAAAAAAAACAATTTTTCAATTATATCTAGCAATATAAAAAGGCATATATAATCATAATCGTGGTCGTTTCCCAACTTTGTTGGGATCGGCTTCCAGTCTAACCGTAGGCAGCTGTATACCAGTATTTTACATGGAGTGACTGCCTTTCTGACTTTCACACACAACCCAGTTACTGGGTGGGGAGAACTACAATATAAAGAGACTTTCAAAATTATCTTTATTTCATGTGAATATCTTGTTTAAATTTAATTAATCACCTATCTCTAAAATAGGAGTGATTCAATTTTATTATTAAAACCACATTATAACAGACTAAACAATCTTTTATTTTAAAATAAGTCTCATTTCTAAAGTACCTACATAAAAAGTATTATTTAAAGCAGTTATTTATACACATTTCGAATAATTCTCATAATAATTATAAAAAAGGCTCTTATTCCGTACTAAATGAGTGTACCAACATTATTTATAAACTTAATTTAAAATAACAGTATTTTTTTAAATTTTATATATGCAATGGGGCCATTACACTATTTCACTGTTCTTAAAAAAAAAAAACAAAAAAAAGTTTCTAAAAGAAAAAATGTCAGAACTTATACATTTTAAGATGGCGCCCTTATAATATAATTTCCACTATACTCAGTTTGCTTTCGATGCTAAAAATCAATAATGACCAACAGTAGTTATATAAATATACATTTGCTCATACGAAATAGTTGATTTTTATTTAGTATGTGATAAAATTAACTTAAGAATTGTAAACCTATGTACACGGATTTTTCTTGCTTAAAAAAACATCAAAACGACTTAAAAAATCGCAAAATTCAATATCACGATTATTCCAATCAGTCACGATTATTTTGTCGCAAGTTCCGTCCGTGTACAAAGGGCCTAAATGATGTAAATATAATCAAGTTCCTGTATGCTTTTAGTTGAACTCAAATTTTATCATTTGTGATAATATTCTGATTCAGAATGTCAATGCTTGCCTAAACTTTGTTTTTATAAAGAAATATTATGTAGCCCAGAAGACTATTGTACATACTTTAGCTGGATAATTTATTAAATGATGGTTGCATGGTGGCGATTTGGTCGCGCGACAGATTTTTTGTCGTGATTGTAAATTAATTATTTATGTTGAAAAAACCTATGAAAAGCGCACGTAATATTTAAGAAGTAGGTATCCCTGGAGATGTTACCGGCCACCGACCCCGGTAGTCGCATTATCTAAACCAGTTTGTCTTAAAAAAAGTAACCAAAGTTATTACTTACTACTACTTTTCAAATAGGACTTAAAAGAATTTGTGCCACCAGTCGCCAGTGTGCAAACGACCTAAGCATAAACGCATTTAAAAAAAAATACAGGACGAAAGTATTAATTTATATAAATAACCGAGGATAATAAATAGGTAATAATTATATTGAAAATTATAAACGAAAAAGTTTCATACGGTCATTTTTATCAAAAAAAAACAAAAAAGTGTTTTTTTAAGAATCATTTAATAAAAACGTGTTTAATGCACTAAAATGTTAAAAAATTAAATTCACTTAGATTTAAGAGCTTTATTTTATTTTTATTTATTGTATTTTTAAATTAAGGCGAAAAAATCTTCACGTTGTGAATAATCTGCACGTTCATGGTTTATGTAAAAAAAAATGTAATACTCTATTGGATATGTACTTTCGCGTGTAAATATTTTTATTTGGCTGAAGGTTTTTTGTGATATCAAAATGGTTTTTTTTTCGTGTATAAAATAAGCGTTTATTGATGTTTTGTGGCGTCTCCATGTTGATTTCGATTTGGCCACAGGATACGATTTGTAACTATTAACGTATAAGCCTATTATTATATTTTGATTACTGAAATATATTTGAAAAATAATTTTGTGTTTTATTTTTTTGGCAACACTGATACGTATCTGACTGAAGACGAGATGTCAGTCGTCCGGCGGTGAGATGGGCGAACGACATTGTTGACATCGCGGGCAAAGCCTGAATGAGGCTGGCACTTGGCTCCGGGCTGCTACTGAGAAATTCCAAATGAACAAACCCAATAACACTTTGCCGACCTGTGAATCGAACCAAGGACCTGATGCTCAGCAGTCGCACTTGCGACCATTAGACCGACGGGGCAGCCTAGCAGCTATCCTCCGTATTTATAAACGTTGCTTAATAAAGTTAAGTAATGATTAGCGTCTGTTTAGCCATGCATTTTTGATGTTCAAACGTCTCTTAACTTTTTTTTTTTGGGTGGAATATTATCAAATAACTTCTCCCGCTCTGGGCGGAGCGGGAGGGCGTGTCAGACTCTTACTGACTAAAACCCACTCGTGTTCCTTCAGTTGCATGTACGTTGTCAGGGGCCACGGTATCCCTTTCGGACTTTCCCGCGACCCCGATAGGCATCGGTCCTAGCGGACCCCGCCATTTCTGCTGACATCTCTTTGAGGCGCGCGTGGAACACAACGCGCCGTCGACCCGAGCCTTTTCCTTATCGGACGGCGAGCTACCCATTGCTCACCGTCCGCAAGCCCGCGCCTACCGGCCTGCGATTCCCGAAGCTTAGGTCGTCTCCTGTGGCGGCTAGGGGCGTGAGGGCGCGAAATTTGCCTCTCCCTCACGCGTTCCGCCTCCACCTTTGCGAGCATTACTGCTTCGCAGAAAGAGGTGACAGCCTCCCATGCCCTCTCGCTCCGTACCATGGCCTAGATCAGGGCCGGACGCGAGAGGTCACCGCCACCGATCGCCTCCACGAGGGCATGGCGATGCTTTACCCAAGACGGGCAGATCTCCACCGTATGCTCCACTGTGTCCTCCGGGCGATCCACGCAATGATAACACCCGGGCGTTTCCTCCCGCCTTATCCGGAACAGGAACCTCCCGAAACAACCGTATCCGGTTAGGACCTGCGTCAAACGGAAGGTGGGGACGCCGAGGCAATTGTGGCGTGCCCAAACGTCTCTTAACTTGAATTGTAATTACAGACTAATAATGAAAATGTAGGTTAGGGCGAAAATTATGGATAGGTACTTAATAACTAAGTATGAATGGAAAAGTATTAAACATAATAAACCACTCAGACCAAATACAAAACAAAGACAGCGCTGTCAACAGTGACGTGAGGCCGGTTTCGTAAACATGTGTGTGCACTTAGTGAGGTGTCGTTTGATGGTAAATGTGTGCTGGTGTATGCACAGAGCGGAGGTGTAGTTTTGGCATGCTTCACTGTATTGTTCGCCGCGCTATCTTGGTTTTTTATTTAGTCTGAGAATAACCACGCTAGTTTTCCCCGAACGGCTAGGCAGATGTGTATATTACCTACATCCACATTTCAATTATGTTTACGTCTTATGTAATAGGGGCGAGCGTATTGTGAACATATTATACATATTGTTATGATACCTATAATTCTTATGTTTATCAAAATAATAATTACATTGCATTTGGAAGTAAATACAGCCACCAATAACAATAGTTTTCCTTCTGGAGGCACCAGACGCTTAAGGAAAACCATTATTCAAAAAAAGTCAATTCAAAATATTTTACTTCACATAAACCTACATGGGCACTTATGAAACGTCAGAAGCTAGGTGCACGGTTCCAATTGGTTGTTTCCTATGGAGAAGAGCCGGCAAGAAACTCCACGGTTACTCTTTTAAAAATAATGGTCTTTTACAATATTTTCAAATAACAGTGTTATTAGGTATGGGAGGACAGTGTAGGTCTTTCAACAAGTACCAGGTGCTTAACAGAATAATGATGGTCAACAAATCTACAGTCCACCAGGCCAGGCACATTCACAAAATTGAAGAGAATCGATATAAAGATAAAATATAATTATGGCTAACCACTATGGATTTGAGTTAATTAGAACATGTCAAAAACAATATTTAGCTTCGCGTATTGTTCCCGATAAAGGGTCGAACATCCTGACTCATTTTCGCTGAAAACAACGTTATGAAACCTTATCCTGCTTTACCGAGGTACGCAAATCGAGTTTTGACAATCCCGTGCTAGCTGTTCAGCAGAATTTGTTCCAGATACAACCATTTCTCTGCATTTCTCAACATGGCTTTCAATCTAACCGCTCTGATAATACTGGATCTTATTTCGCAGCACTTAGACAAAGGCGTTAGGTTGACGTTCTTTACTTCGACTTTAAAAAAGCGTTTGATCGCGTTGATAACGACGTATTGCACACTTAATTAATAACCTAGGCTTTACTCCGATATTACTAACATTTTTTGCAAATTACTTACGGGAGGTCAGCAACATGTTCTACATGGTTGCTTTGTGTCCGCGCATTACCACACCCGATCTGGTGTAAGACAGGGCACTATTTCGGACCATTACTATTTGGGATCATGGTTAATGACCTCGAAAAGGTTCTTAAACATGCTTGATGTTTGCTTTACATGGCAAAAGGATTCTGATTCAGAAACTTTACAGGAAGACATAAACTCTGTCTTTCAGTGGAGCATTGACAACAAGTTACTTTTCAACTTCAAAAAATAAAATATTAATTTTAAGGCGGCGCATAGGGTTTTTTACATAAATAATCGTGACTGTTGAAATATTTTGAAGGAAAAAAGAAATCGAAAAGAAAAATAAGTGAAAAATTATTCATAAACCAGTTCATTATTTGACATGGTCTCATTAATACCCTAGAGTTATGGGGTATCCGTAGGAACACCTTGTAGATCTGAAAATAAATCAACCATAAACGATATCTACACTTATACATTAAAAAGAGGTACAATTTGTGAGTTTGTACTTAAGGGATAATCTCCGGAACTACTAATCCAATTCCGAACATTATTTCACTAATGGGAAGCTATAGTATTGCCAAATGTCATAGGATAATATTTGTTTAATTCGCGGGCAGAAGATAGTTAGTCACAGTAGACTTCAGTTGCTCCTTCTTATTATTAGAATTATAATACGACACCCGTCGAGTAATTTGTTTATAACTGACGTAACTGTTATATCGAATAAACAAAACAATGACAGCATATGGATACCGCACATTTATAATAAACTAGATTTTGCACATGACTTCATACAGATAATAAGTCAATTCCTGTACTAGGATTTCCGTCTATAGGGTAAAACCAAGCGCCTTTAGTGCGTTTGTCCACCCCAGCCGTCACCGGGACATCACCGAGTACGAGATGACGGCGCCGAAGTAGCGATACATACATTTACTATGTTCGCGTGTCCACCACACGTCTGTCCCCCGAGCGCTGTCATCCAGGCCGCCGAAGTTTCGACTAGTTCGGCGTGACTGCTAGAACTCGGCCCGAGATTGTGCCGGGCCAATGTGCCGGTAATACAAAACACGTCTGATCATCTCCACACACTGCCGTTGCACCGGTGCCGTTCGCCCGGCTTTTGTTCTACATACTGAACCGTCGTAGTTCGGTAGCGGTGGACAAGCGATCGCCATCACCGGGACGTCACTTTCGGTCCGAATAATCTTGGTTCTCGGTGACGTTCTGGTGACGGCTGCGGTGGAAAAACGCCCTTAAATTGGTATTTGGTCCCAAAAGTTGGCCAAAAATATTAGGTACGGCTAATGGCTGCCTAACAATGTTTTATTTCAGTTTTAGCTTGGAAAAGGTAAAAAAAGGCATAAGTATTTATTCGTAATTTTCGTCGTCATCTTCCAAGCTTACATTTAATATGTCGCATCCGCCTGGCCCGCCGCTAGGGCGCCATGCTAGAGCTGCAGCTGGGCGCCTCTCTACACGACGAGCCGCACCACGCCTGCGCCGAGCAGCTGTACACGCCACACGTCACGCTCATCAGTAAGTTAAATAACAATACATACACACATAACATACATTCACGCTTTTTAAATGTTTAATAGTTTTTTATTCTAACTGCAACTATTAAGGCTTTGCCAAATAGAACGCCTACTTAGCGCGCGTTGAGGTCACATACAGAGTGATCCATTAAGATATTAACGGATAAGCCTGTAATAATAATAAAAATTTGACCATCATCCGGGCTCTGGGATTGTTCTGAAAGCCGTGGAATACCTCTCCACTCCTCAAGCACCTCAGGACATGTTGCCCCCTTGTCGCTACGTCACTATGTGCTAGGGACAGTTTTCGGGGGCCGTTGCCATTTTATCCGTGTATAGCATAACATTGATCAGGCAGAGGGGACATAGGCCGTCCATAGTTCTAGGTAAACAATCCACTATAGTCACCCAAACCCAAAGCCCAATTTATTTTTTCCATGTTCTGCAATAACCGGGGGTTGTCCTTGGATACACTTGCATAGTCCATACAGGGATAATCGTCGGTTAGTGCCCCATTCCATTTAAAATTGTCTAAGGGGCCTTTGCGAGTTGCCTTCGGTCCTTCGTACGCCTTTCAAAGGACCGGGATCCCCATGGTCCCGAGATATGTAAACACATACAATAATAATAATAACCACATAATATTTCCTTCTCACCCGCATAAGTCTCGGTTCTGTAGGATTATCGGGATAAAAAGTATCCTATGTCTTAACCATGGACATGGTCTACCCATGTGTCAAATTCCATCCAAATCTGTTCACCCGTTTTAGCGTGAAAGCAAATAGACTAACTTTCACGATCAAACAAACTAACTTTCGCATTTATAATGGTAAGTTAGAATTGCATTTGAAAGGCGTTTAGACGTCTGTCTTATATAGTTTTAACGTTCAAAAGATCTTGATTCTCAGCCTAATGTCAATAAACATTTTTGTATTGGCTTGATCTCTGCTATAACCTATATACCTACTAACATAGATCATAAGAAGATTGTTACTAACACATTATATGGATTCTGTCCGAAAAAAAAATAATGTTTTTTTATTATCTTCCATTGTACATAAACAGTTAGCTAAACACTATGCATCGTAACAACTAAAATAAAGAGTGTTTTCGATGAACTCTGGCACCCAGAATAAAATTTAACTTGTGTTTAGGGTGCCAGCGTCCTCGCCTATAATTTGAACATATAACAGTAGTTGTATGACGAGCACAGTATATTATTATTAAGGAAACTACTTACTACTAGAAAATGCATGTTTAAATAAATGAATAATAATAATAATATAACACTTTTTTATGGTCATTTTAATATTTCCAGCGACGTCCCTCTACCCGGTGCGGTGTCCGATGCTGGGGCGCTACACGGTGCTGGACTCGCTGGCGGACAGGCGCCGGAGACGGCGGCGAAGGGGGAATGACGGTATAGGAGAGCGTCATGCCGTTTGCCGCCAAGGCATACAAGTCGGTCTGACCCGCAAGGCGGGCAAATCGATGTTTCACAAAAGTTTAACCTAGCCGAGGCGGGGTACTAATAAGCTAAGGGGTGCTAATATTGTCAAGCACGCTTCGGTCGCTCTTGCATCCTAGTCTCTTAATTCTCTCTCAACAAAGAAAATAAAGAAAGAAAGAAAATACGTTTATTTGCGGTAAATATGACGCAAAGAAAAAAACACGAGAATAACAAATTGGGGGAAAATATGCGTCGCATCCACGCAAAACGGCCATCGCTCAGCATAATGCTGCGACCCTATGCGAGACAGAGCCCCAGCGCTGGTTTTCAGCCGGCGTTGACGTGATGATGTCAACCGGTGCACCATATAGTGAAATAATAAAAACAAAATTAAAATAAATACAAAATATATAATATTTAAAATGGCAACATTTCGTTCCGTCGGCGACTCAAGCACCGCAAATACAATCTGTGCGCGCAGCTGTCAAAACTATTAAAGAAACTTAAAGTTCTCTATCTGCATAAATGCTAAAAGGATGTCTATTCTATCCAAGGTGCTAACATTTTTGAGCTCGCTACGCTCGTTCTGGCATATTATTGGTTCTTTTTATAATAAACCGTTAAATCATGGCCACTACCGTGGTAGCGAAGATTTATTGGTTGGAAGCCTCGGCCTGGCGCGCTTTTTCTTTAAAAAAATCTTTGTCTCCTGATGGTAACCTTCTCACTACCGTCCTTTACTTACAGACGAGTCGACTGGCGAAGAAGTAGCAGAGAAGCCAGTAGAGTGCGTGATGGGCCAGTACGACAGCGCTAGCATCGGATGCGGCGCCTCCCAGGATACTATCGAGTTCCAGTCCGCGTGCACCAGCACAGGTATACTTACTATATACACGCAGGGGACTGCGGGTGGGCCAGTATGGGCCAGGTATACTCCAACATCATTATTCAGCCACTGTGAGGAACTCGTGGCTTAAGATGTCGTACAGCCGTACGATTCGATCTATCAGGTTAAGCTACGCTTGCCAGGGTTGGTCTGTAGAGACTCATTCGTGCCTCGGAAACCACGTTAAGCCGCTGCTGGTCCCGGCTGTCATTCGTGGATCTTTGACAGTCGTTACGGGTCGTCAGAAGCCTGAAAGTCTGACAACCAGTTTTATTATGGGGCATCGTATTACCCAGTTACTGGGTTGTGGAGGTCAGAAAGGCAGTCGCTCTATGTCAAATACGGAAGCCGACACCCAACATTGGGAAAAGGCTGAGCAGATTGGACTGTTCAAGTCCACTGTTAGACATAAGCCTCCACCAAACATGCCCAGGGCGTCTCCTGCGGCGACTAGTAGCGTCAGGGCGCGAAATTAGCCTCTCCCTCACGCGTTCCTCCTCCTCCTTCGCAAGCATTACTGCTTCGCAGAAGGAGGTGACGTCCTCCCATGCCCTCTCCGCAGCACGGCCCGGGCCGGCCGCGAGCGCTGCCCGCCGCGCCCAGGCCCCGCCGGACAGCTCCACCGGCCGCCGCCCGCCGGCCGCTCCCCGCCGGGCGACACCCGCACACGGCCTCCCCCAAGCACCGCCAAGTCGACCGATTCTGTGCCTCCCGCATCCTTCGGATTCCTGCGGCTTTTACGAGGTCATCGGTCCATCTTGTGGGAGGCAAAAACTTCGAACCTTAACTATTCGAGTGGAGTATTATGGTCCGCCAACTCCTGAGTTCATTTCGATCACTTACATTCTGAAATGCTAGCTATTCTCGTAATTATGTAAGTTTTTTCGACAAATTCAACATCCTCTCTTAGTAAATACTGCGTCAACCGGTAGTCAGTAACAAAGCTAAAACTGTAAGTAAAAAAAAACGATTTAACTATATTTTATAAGTGATTATTCGCGTTCTTGTTTAGAGACTTCTATCAATGTGACCATTAAAACTGAACGCGATCACCACATCTAACTGCGTTCAAGAGCTGGCAGTGTCAATAGTGAAAATCAGACCTGACCCAAATGAGAGTCTGGACTCACATGCCCAAGCTTTGGGTTAAAAGGTTGTTATTTTAGAGGTATGTGGACCAGGGTGTAAACTTCACTCATCCTCTTTAGAAAAAGGAGGATCCTCCGACCAGACGGGTGTTGTGTCTGGTGGGCAACTGCCCAACGATTGATCTCGTGAAAGTTATATATATACTGATCGCTTGGTAAACTCCATTTGCGCGATGCAGGATTTTGTGTGTCTTTTGATACGTAGTATGTGGCGATGTAGATGCCGCCACATTATATTGTTTCTGTACTTAATTGAATCCTTATATTTCCAGTGTACACCTGCTACGGCAGCTGGCGCGAGGGTGCGCTAGGCCTCGTAGTAGCCGGGCTAGCTCGCCCAGCGTCCAGGCCACACGCGATGTGCTTCATATACACCACATACGTTAGGAATGGTCAGTATTCACACCATTAGCATAAATGTCACTACTGTTATTAGTCTGTTTTTTGTATTTTTTTTTTGTAATTCTAATGATTTGACATTTCATTCACTATCAATCAATAGAATCTGTTAATTTTGGAATTCAATATTATTTGCATGCCCATGAGACGGTAGAATATGGAGGACTACTTTTTAAGAAAACATCTATGTACCAATTACTCATGTTTGCAAAAATAAATGATTTGATTTGATTTGAAAAGGTCCAACAAAGGAAACAATGTTGTGACGAAATCTACACTAACGTGACATTTTCAATGGGTATTTAAGATAGTTATTTGATTCAGGCGTGACCTTGCGGAAAAAATACAATAGACATTGATATATTTACCAACCCATTCCGTTTAACTATTCCTAAAGAATAAAAAACCCTGTAAGAAATCGACCGGCGCTCGGCGTGGCAACACGCCGTGTTCGGGTTCGCGAAAAGTCAACTGTGGATGCCTGAGAGGTGAAACACGTGTCGGTTTCTTACAGGGTTTTTTTATGGCTCTAGGAATAGTTAAGCGGAATAGGTTACTAAATATATATCTACGTCTGGAGTATTTTTTTATTTAGAGGAATTCGGTGGCTCATGACTGGATAATAACAGCCGCACGGGTCGATCGACGGTTAAGCTGCTGGTCGGTTCGTGGATGGGTGATGAACCATTATATACCGAGACTCCTCACTACACCGTTGTCATTCGGAGATCTTCTACAGTCTTTACCGGTAGTCATCAGCCCAAAAGTGTGACAACCAGTCTTACCGAGGCGTATCGTGTTACCCAGTAACTGGGTTCTGGAGGTCGAGGAGCCGCTGAATGTAAAATACAGGTATTCAGCTACATCCGGTTAGACTGGAAGCCGACCCGAACATAGTTGTGAAAAGGCTAGGCAGATTGACTTTTTATAACTCCCACCGTATTTATATGACGACGTCAGCGATGACGTTATCATCTCGATTCGGTGGTACGGAATCCATAGTGCAGGTTTACAATCAAACACGATGATACAGCAAATCAGTTAGTATTTTTACTTTCACAATAATGAACACAGTACCATACTAATAACGTTTGTGCACTATCTTCTAAAAGAAAAAAAAAGAAAGAATAATATTTATTTGGACACAGTTCGTGAAACACATAATACAAAAATAAAAAGTGAAAATAATCATAAAGCGATAATAGTGTGTGCCTCAGGGCTGCGCCAAAAAGGTTCATTTCAGGATTATAGCCCGACAAATGCTGTCTGACGCTGGTTTTCTAATGAACCCTTATGGACAAGTGACGGGGAGTACCAACAGTTTCAACATACCTAATACATAATTTTTATACCTCTAAATATCAAACTCAAACTCAAAGCATTTATTTCAATTAAACCATTTACAGGCACTTTTGAATTGTCAAGAAGTCGGTCAGTCAGAAATATGAAGCTAGTTGCCCATTCCAAAGCGTAGTAGGTACCTATGGAGAAGAACGGGCAAGAAACTCCACGGACACTCTTTTAAATAAAAAAATTGTTACAAAATATCGGTTACATCATTAATGTTAAAATTATACATGTGAGGACAATGTAGAAAGACGTGCACGTTAAAAGCATCCGTAATAAAAATATAAAAAACAAAGAACAATTCAAAAATTAAAATATTAAAATAAGCCATGGCAGCTAAGAGATGACCAGTCTCTACTGACGGCACCCGTTCACGAACATGACGCATGGATTAGCACCATTCAGCTCAACCATTTTCAAGGGAGCTAAATGATCCAACACACGCGCCACCGCCAGCGAGACATTAGAGTGAGCATGACATAATCTCAGCCGCCAGGGCACATTCAAGTCAATGAAAGACATACCCAGTACCTAAATGGTAGCTTTACAGTCGGTACATAGTACTCACACATTTGCTATGCAATTATACAATGCTAAGACATTGAATTTATACATTGCAAAGATAGTTTTTAAAGTCTTCAGCAGCTCCAACGTTATTTTCAAATGCTAATTAATTAGTTTATGCTTGTGGAGCAGGACCAGCAATGAGCCAAGCATTTTTATCAATTATGTAATCCCCCAACTTATAATATGCCTGCCTACATAGTGTGCGTTTTATACAAGATTTGAATTTTGTCTCATTCAGTTGAAGTATGTGGGGAGGAATTTTATTGTAACATTTTACCCCATGAAAGATGAGTCTACTTTAGCCAGTCTGAAACCTGGTTGAACTAATAAATCCCTATTTCTTGTACCATAATTATGTCTATCACCTCTTTTACTAAAAAGATGTAATTTTTTTCTTACGTACATGATGTTTTCATAGATATACTGACAAGGTACCGTCATGATGTTAATGTCCTTAAACAGTTCCCTTAGAGAATCGCGCCTACGGAGATAATATATTGCTCTGATAGCTCTTTTCTGCAGAATAAAAATAGACTCGATGTCTGCAGCCCGTCCCCACAGCAGAATACCATAAGACATGATACTATGAAAATAACTGAAATAGACTAGCCTGGCGGTATCTACATCAGTTAATTGACGGATTTTTCTGACAGCATATGCTGCTGAATTTAGCCGTCCTGCAAGAGATGTTAAATGAGGACCCCATTGTAGCCTTGAGTCGAGCGTGATTCCTAGGAAAACAGTTTTATCGACAAATTCTAGTTTCTCTTGATTCAATACTATCTCACAATTACTATTTTTAACATTTGGTAAAGAAAATTTTATGCACTTAGTTTTTTTTCCATTTAATACTAAATTATTAGCAGTGAACCAATTTTGGACCTGCAGTAGGGCGTTATTTACGTCGTCAAAATTTGTAGCACGTCTATCTACCTTAAAAATTAAGGAAGTATCGTCAGCAAATAACACCATTTGTGGTTGATTTTTTAATAAATGGAGTAGATCGTTAATATACACTAAAAAGAGGAATGGACCCAAAATCGAGCCTTGTGGCACACCCATTTTTACTTTTAAACCTAGTGAATTGATACCGTTTATTTGAACTTGCTGTTGTCTATCATTTAAATAAGATTTTACTAAATTGAGCGCAAGTTTTCCAAGTCCGTAATGTTCAAGTTTCGAGAGTAAGGTTTCGTGATCGACGCAATCAAATGCCTTGGAGAGGTCACAAAAAATTCCTATTGCGTCTTGGGCCTCTTCCCACGCGTTAAAAATGTGTCTTAATAAGGTTACACCGGCGTCGGTCGTACAACGTCCTTTGGTGAAACCATACTGTTGATCGTGGAGGATTTTATTTGTGTTAAAATGATTCAGCATTTGATTAAGCATTACCTTTTCAAACACCTTGCTGAAAACCGGCAACACGGATACGGGTCTATAATTATTGGTGTCTTTACTGTCCCCGGATTTGAAAAGTGGTATTACCTTGCTGTATTTCATTAAATCCGGGAAAACTCCTTGATCCACACACAAATTAAATATTAAGGCTAAGTAAGGTGCTATGGCCCAAAGATCTTCGGTCAATTTGATCTTGATTTGCTTAAAAGCTTTTATTACTATTATGGGGTTAATATGCTTAAAGTTAAATTCAATCGGGCATGCTGAAACATTCGCCCTTACTAAATCAAAAGAGAGCGAGGGCGAGGAATTTAAGGTTTCAGTAGTTTTAAGTGGGACACTGGTAAAGAAATTTACAAATTCTTGAGCAACTTCTTTGCTATCGCAAATGAGACCACCACATGACGCCTTCAGGGTGTACTCCGAATTATGCTTTTTGTTCCTGTTCGTTTCATTATTGATAATTTTCCAAACCGTCTGTATTTTATTGTCTGCTGATTTAACCTAATATATATAAATAAACTACATAAGGTCTATTAAAATAATTGGACATTACTTGGATTCTAAGTTCGTGATTGCAATATTCCAGACACGGGCGTGCCGGTGCAGTTCCTGGCCGTGTCGGGCGTGTCGCGCTCGTGCGACCGCGCCGTGCTGCCGGGCGTGGCCGGGGATAAGGCCTACAACCTCACTATCAATGGTATACTACTCGTTTACTTTAAGATACACATTATTTATACAACATGTCCCGTCAAACACCCCATGAATGAATGAATGAATGAAATGCACCGACCCCAGCGTGGTTTCACCAGACTCGATTGCTTGAATGAACCCAAATATTCACACTAAACTCTGGAGCCTCAAGTGTCATGAGACCATTGCATATCAAGGAGTAGACCGGGGGGCGCTATAATGGTAGGGAAGACGTGCCCTTAGGATATGGCGGGATTTGTGAGCCGTACTGGATATGCATCCTTGAGTAGGCAATGGACTAGTGGAGGGACGAGTGATATTTATCCATGGATGTGCATCTTTTAACGACGGCGCCGTCAGTCAGGTTGGTTCAGTTCCAGCTTCACCGATGCATCTTTTGGCGGGGTTAAACTGACACTGTGTTTACTGTGGTCTCTTTGCTGTTTCCAATGTCTTCGTCTGAGTTTCGCTATTATCCGTTTCAGGTTTCTTGTTAATCTCGCTAGCAGCATTCTTAATCTTATCTCTATCTTCAGCCGTGTCCATCCAAATAATGATTTCCTTGTCGAAGTAAGTCATGTCCTATTTTAGGATTCATTCCATGTGTAAATAGGTCGACCGACTTTCTTTGATTTGGCCATGTACTATCGAATATCTCCATATCTAAGCAGTTTGAAAACAAAATCCCGTGAACACGATGACCACATCTGTTACCGCCCCGGTTCTATAGCGGCCGAGCGCTGCAAGCAGAAATAGTCCTTACGGTGTATAGATATGAACTTCTGCGATGGTACTGCATTGCTGCATGTAACGGGTGTGGTTTGCGGCGCCTGTGAACATGTGCGAGATAGCACATCCTGTGATTCTTGATGCGTTTGGTTTCGGTTTTCCCGCCTAATATTAGATGCATTTTCTTTTGTTTTGGTTTATTCCTAGCGTGGTTAATCAAGTGGATAACTCTGTCCTCGGTCTTGACCTGTTAACTTTAGTGATTGTCGATACTTTCAAACCAGAGAGACGGGTGACATTTATCTATGGATGGGCATCTTGTAACAACGCCACTGCCAGGTTCAAGTCTAGCTTCACCGGTGAATCTTTTGGCAGGGTTAAACTGCTTTCTCGACTCTTTTCTTCTTCGTTGTGATAAGTTGTCAGCAGCAGTGTCCTGCAGTCGGCCCCCTCCTCGTTCTCTATGTCCAGCTCCACCGCGGTACAAGTTCAACCTGTAGTTCACCGCTGTTCACCGCAGGTTGACGCGATTGCAAGTATTTTAGTACTATAGTTCAAAGTTATGCATACTATTCAGCACAGAAATAATTAAATAAACTAGACCCCGACAAAAAATCCCGTCCCATCCGACAGGGTGGCGCATCGCCCGAATTCTTGTTTTTCTGTTCGTACCTGAATTGGCCCTAATCTCGGGATGTCTAAAAATAGAATGCGCATTCACAAAAACACCACTCACTACTCACAAAAAGGTGTAGTGTTCCAAAATCGATTTTGGATCACTATACACCGCACATAATATAATTATACTATTGTCACACACGCATTATATCTTAAAGTAAACTTGGGTACATTATTTAGCCCATAAAACCAATTAAAAACCTGTAGGGACTAAAGTAACCAGTGACTTAAAATGACGAAACTAAGACGTGTGTCCTGCAGAGAGGAGCAAATCACAGAAATATATGGATAGATCTCACCAGATTAGCCTGCACGGGGCCATCCCCTGTCGCACCGGAGCATCTCTGTATAGCTTCAATGTAATTCATTTGGCGACATAGGGTCACTACCATTAAAACAAAAGATACAATGTTCGCTTCGCAACGCTAACTTGTAAATGAGCGTGATTTTATGTAAAGATAATGTATCGAGACCGGTGCCGGTCCCGCAGGTACGTGCGAGCAGAGCAGCAAGTACAACAGCGTGGCGGCGCGCGCGGGCCCGGCGCTGGCGCTGCTGGGCGCGCTGCTGCTGCTGGGCGCGCGGTGATACGCGCCGCGCTGAGGGCCGCGGGCCGCGCGCGGGGCTGGGGTCGCTGTGCGGGTGTCACTGTGTACTGGCCATCTTTTTTCGAGATAGAAATGCAATAATAAAAAATAAAATACTAAGCGCAGTTCGAGTCCGCGCCGTTGGTTTCGTGAAAACGTTTGGCCACGGCTGTAACATAATCTAACCTAGCGAGAGGATTTCCCTGAACAATGCTTAGTCGGCACTAGCACTTTTGTTTAAGAGATCATTACAAATTCAAATAGCACTATAGTTTGACCGAGACCTCTGATCTGCGCCTTAGGTATGTGCCCGGCTCTAGGCGAGCACTGCAGGCTCATTCGTCAACGCTGCCCCCCGCCTCGCCGCGAATTTCTAAGGCGCGAAACAGCGATCCCGGTCAAACTATAGCATTCAAAACAGGATTTCCTCTGTTACAAGATCTTCTCCGCTAGTATTGACACGAAGTTATGAGAACAGCTCATACCATAGTAAAATTATGAACCAGTCAGCGATATGGTAGCGGCAGACTATCCAGGGTGTATCAGGTACCTTCTATTTTAATATAACTTCTGAAGTGTTGAACCTTGCTAGTACTAATATGACTTTCAAAGTCTTATCTATTATCTGAGTTGATCTTGGAGATTACTGACTTATGGTGTAAGAAAATATGGTGAGGAAATCTAGACTAGTAATGGAATGAAATCGTCAATATGCGCGTGAGCAATCTATGCGACTTCGACTTCGTTGATTGCGTTTTGACTAATTCATTTATTTTTATCCTGTTTTATTTTATCATTTGTCATTGGCACCATATGCAATTATGCATGAACATGTCCAATCAACTAATTTTTTTGATAACTTGCAAATCCCTGAAACTGAACTCCAATATCTTGAGAAGACAAGATGGCCTGTACTAAGTCGCTAACCATACATTTTAATGTCTTAGACAAAAAATATTATCCTTATTGCTACTCCAAACTCAAGTTTTCTAATTTTTACATTTATTTTTTAATCAAAAGTTTATCCAAACCCTGCTGCATATGTATAGCGAATAGAGTTGCTTTTTAATGTGATAAGTGCAAGATACGGCAAGAACACTAAGTAGTACCAGTGGTAGATAAAGTACCGAACACGTACCAACATAATTTGTGAGCTCGGCAGCTTTTAGTAGGATTTAAAGGTTATTGTAATGGCAACACTGAAATTGAACTGTCAAAGTGCTAAAATGTTGCCATTTAACGGTGAATTATTTTATAGAGTTGTTTTTCATTTAGAATTTTGGTTGTTATTTTTTTTGTGTTTTGTAAAAATTGTTTTTTTAGCGGAACTCTGTCAAATAATTGATTCGTGTGCTATAGGTTAGAAGAGAACGAAACAATGTTAAAAGAAACGAAGCAACGTGATCGATAATGTAAATATTAAAAGGTATAAAGTTGGATAACTGAAGAGAATATGACAATTTTTAAGTAACTGTTACTTATGTAATTTAATTATGGTACATATAAACATAATCTATCGTGGGGTATGGATATAGAACTGTCGTAATGATATCATGAAATTACTTTCGGAATAATTGAAAAAAATAATGTAAAAATTCATTGATTTAATTAAGACAAGTTCTATCCCATTTTTACCACGTACAGATATTTGATATTTTATTTTTTAAACATACTTAGGTAGTATATTAATGTAGTCAGTGCCATATTTGTTAAGCCCTCCTACATACCGACGATTTGTCGCTGCTATTAGTCGCACGATTATTAGACTTAGTTTGAATTAAATAGATGTAACGCTGTTTTAAGGCTGCAGTTGTAAGTGCATGCGACAAATCGCTGCGATTATTCTTTATATGCAAACGCAAACCTGCTTTTAAGTATTTTCAACGCATAGGCAAATTGCAGCTACGACTTTTTAAAAAATGCTCAAAAATCGCGCGACAAAATTGTCGTATATGCGACATTTTCTTTACAAATATGGCATAGATTAAATCTGTACAATATAACGATGATATAATATAGAAAAAAACGCTTTCAAAGTATACATTGTATGCAGATTATACATAAAAAAAAAATAGCCGGAGCCGCAGCTGAACGTAGCCTTCCAGTCTAACGGATGCCAACGAATGGTATTAGAAAATCATTGAAATACATTTTTCTATACAATTTTCTATTAGAACTTTATGATTTGAAATCTCATTAAAATCTTTGATTTTTTAGAAAAAGAAAAAAAAAACTCAAGCATGTCGGCTGAATGCATTTAGGGCCCTATCTCACAAGGACAACAGTGGTGGCGCAACCATGGCCGCACTGCCAAAAAATGTATGCTTGGTTGTGCAACTGACGCCTGGTGAGATACCCATCATAAAGCCGTGACCCGGCTTTATGATGGGTATCTCACTGTTGGCAGCGCGACCATTGTTGTGCGACCATGAGATACAAGCCATAAATAAGATACTTTTTAAGTACGAGTACATGGAAGTTTTCTCAAAACGCGAGTGAAACCACAGACAAAAGTTAGTTATTTCCAAATAAAAAAACATATATATGTTGGTCTACGTTTAGCAATGGTTTCGGTAAGATATACAGAATATATGAATAAGACTAATTTAGATAGAACTAAATGTAGATAAAACTATGCTCAGCCGATTTTGATTAGTTTACGAAAAACGTCCATCTTTTTATTATGCAATTTTGTTTTTTTTGTGTTTTTTGTAAGAATTGCAGCTAAAGTGCGAAATAAGAGCTTAGGCTAGTCATTGTTTAACGCGGTTTTATTTTATAATTAAACATGAAAAAAAAAACAATTTTTTAATTATATCTAGCAATATAAAAAGGCATATATAATTATAATCGTGGTCGTTTCCCAACTTTGTTGGGATCGGCTTCCAGTCTAACCGTAGGCAGCTGTATACCAGTATTTTACATGGAGTGACTGCCTTTCTGACTTTCACAACCCAGTTACTGGGCGGGGAGAACTACAATATAAAGAGACTTTCAAAATTATCTTTATTTCATGTGAATATCTTGTTTAAATTTAATTAATCACCTATCTCTAAAATAGGAGTGATTCAATTTTATTATTAAAACCACATTATAACAGACTAAACTATCTTTTATTTTAAAATACGTCTAATTTCTAAAGTACCTACATAAAAAGTATTATTTAAAGCAGCTATTTATACGCATTTCGAATAATTCTCATAATAATTATAAGAAAGGCTCTTATTCCGTACTAAATGAGTGTACCAACATTATTTATAAACTTAATTTAAAATAACAGTATTTTTTTAAATTTTATATATATAGTGGGGCCATCACTATTGGTTTTGAAAATATTGAAGTTCTTAAAAAAAAAACAAAAAAAGTTTCAAAATAAAATATGTCAGAACTTATGCATTTAAAGATGGCGCCTTTATAATATAATTTCCACTATACTCAGTTTGCTTTCGATGCTAAAAATCAATAATGACCAACAGTAGTTATATAAATATACATTTGCTCATACGAAATAGTTGATTTTTATTTAGTATGTGATAAAATTAACTTAAGAATTGTAAACCTATGTACACGGATTTTTCTTGCTTAAAAAAACATCAAAACGACTTAAAAAATCGCAAAATTAAACATCACGATTATTCCAATCAGTCACGATTATTTTGTCGCAAGTTCCGTCCGTGTACAAAGGGCCTAAATGATGTAAATATAATCAAGTTCCTGTATGCTTTTAGTTGAACTCAAATTTTATCATTTGTGATAATATTCTGATTCAGAATGTCAATGCTTGCCTAAACTTTGTTTTTATAAAGAAATATTATGTAGCCCAGAAGACTATTGTACATACTTTAGCTGGATAATTTATTAAATGATTGTTGCATGGTGGCGATTTGGTCGCGCGACAGATTTTTTGTCGTGATTGTAAATTAATTATTTATGTTGAAAAAACCTATGAAAAGCGCACGTAATATTTAAGAAGTAGGTATCCCTGGAGATGTTACCGGCCACCGACCCCGGTAGTCGCATTATCTAAACCAGTTTGTCTTAAAAAAGTAACCAAAGTTATTACTTACTACTACTTTTCAAATAGGACTTAAAAGAATTTGTGCCACCAGTCGCCAGTGTGCAAACGACCTAAGCATAAACGCATTAAAAAAAAATACAGGACGAAAGTATTAATTTATATAAATAACCGAGGATAATAAATAGGTAATAATTATATTGAAAATTATAAACGAAAAAGTTTCATACGATCATTTTTATCAAAAAAAAACAAAAAAGTGTTTTTTTAAGAATCATTTAATAAAAACGTGTTTAATGCACTAAAATGTTAAAAAATTAAATTCACTTAGATTTAAGAGCTTTATTTTATTTTTATTTATTGTATTTTTAAATTAAGGCGAAAAAATCTTCACGTTGTGAATAATCTGCACGTTCATGGTTTATGTAAAAAAAAATGTAATACTCTATTGGATATGTACTTTCGCGTGTAAATATTTTTATTTGGCTGAAGGTTTTTTGTGATATCAAAATGGTTTTTTTTCGTGTATAAAATAAGCGTTTATTGATGTTTTGTGGCGTCTCCATGTTGATTTCGATTTGGCCACAGGATACGATTTGTAACTATTAACGTATAAGCCTATTATTATATTTTGATTACTGAAATATATTTGAAAAATAAATTTGTTTTTTATTTTTTTGGCAACACTGATACGTATCTGACTGAAGACGAGATGTCAGTCGTCCGGCGGTGAGATGGGCGAACGACATTGTTGCCATCGCGGGCAAAGCCTGAATGAGGCTGGCACTTGGCTCCGGGCTGCTACTGAGAAATTCCAAATGAACAAACCCAATAACACTTTGCCGACCTGTGAATCGAACCAAGGACCTGATGCTCAGCAGTCGCACTTGCGACCATTAGACCGACGGGGCAGCCTAGCAGCTATCCTCCGTATTTATAAACGTTGCTTAATAAAGTTAAGTAATGATTAGCGTCTGTTTAGCCATGCATTTTTGATGTTCAAACGTCTCTTAACTTTTTTTTTTTGGGTGGAATATTATCAAATAACTTCTCCCGCTCTGGGCGGAGCGGGAGGGCGTGTCAGACTCTTACTGACTAAAACCCACTCGTGTTCCTTCAGTTGCCTGTACGTTGTCAGGGGCCACGGTATCCCTTTCGGACTTTCCCGCGACCCCGATAGGCATCGGTCCTAGCGGACCCCGCCATTTCTGCTGACATCTCTTTGAGGCGCGCGTGGAATACAACGCGCCATCGACCCGAGCCTTTTCCTTATCGGACGGCGAGCTACCCATTGCTCACCGTCCGCAAGCCCGCGCCTACCGGCCTGCGATTCCCGAAGCTTAGGTCGTCTCCTGTGGCGGCTAGGGGCGTGAGGGCGCGAAATTTGCCTCTCCCTCACGCGTTCCGCCTCCACCTTTGCGAGCATATTATTGCTTCGCAGAAAGAGTTGACAGCCTCCCATGCCCTCTCGCTCCGTACCATGGCCTGGATCAGGGCCGGACGCGAGAGATCACCGCCACCGATCGCCTCCACGAGGGCATGGCGATGCTTTACCCAAGACGGGCAGATCTCCACCGTATGCTCCACCGTGTCCTCCGGGAGATCCACGCAATGAGAACACCTGGGCGTTTCCTCCCGCCTTATCCGGAACAGGAACCTCCCGAAACAACCGTGTCCGGTTAGGACCTGCGTCAAACGGAAGGTGGGGACGCCGTGGCAATTGTGGCGTGCCCAAACGTCTCTTAACTTGAATTGTAATTACAGACTAATAATGAAAATATAGGTTAGGGCGAAAATTATGGATAGGTACTTAATAACTAAGTATGAATGGAAAAGTATTAAACATAATAAACCACTCAGACCAAATACAAAACAAAGACAGCGCTGTCAACAGTGACGTGAGGCCGGTTTCGTAAACATGTGTGTGCACTTAGTGAGGTGTCGTTTGATGGTAAATGTGTGCTGGTGTATGCACAGAGCGGAGGTGTAGTTTTGGCATGCTTCACTGTATTGTTCGCCGCGCTATCTTGGTTTTTTATTTAGTCTGAGAATAACCACGCTAGTTTTCCCCGAACGGCTAGGCAGATGTGTATATTACCTACATCCACATTTCAATTATGTTTACGTCTTATGTAATAGGGGCGAGCGTATTGTGAACATATTATACATATTGTTATGATACCTATAATTCTTATGTTTATCAAAATAATAATTACATTGCATTTGGAAGTAAATACAGCCACCAATAACAATAGTTTTCCTTCTGGAGGCACCAGACGCTTAAGGAAAACCATTATTCAAAAAAAGTCAATTCAAAATATTTTACTTCACATAAACCTACATGGGCACTTATGAAACGTCAGAAGCTAGGTGCACGGTTCCAATTGGTTGTTTCCTATGGAGAAGAGCCGGCAAGAAACTCCACGGTTACTCTTTTAAAAATAATGGTCTTTTACAATATTTTCAAATAACAGTGTTATTAGGTATGGGAGGACAGTGTAGGTCTTTCAACAAGTACCAGGTGCTTAACAGAATAATGATGGTCAACAAATCTACAGTCCACCAGGCCAGGCACATTCACAAAATTGAAGAGAATCGATATAAAGATAAAATATAATTATGGCTAACCACTATGGATTTGAGTTAATTAGAACATGTCAAAAACAATATTTAGCTTCGCGTATTGTTCCCGATAAAGGGTCGAACATCCTGACTCATTTTCGCTGAAAACAACGTTATGAAACCTTATCCTGCTTTACCGAGGTACGCAAATCGAGTTTTGACAATCCCGTGCTAGCTGTTCAGCAGAATTTGTTCCAGATACAACCATTTCTCTGCATTTCTCAACATGGCTTTCAATCTAACCGCTCTGATAATACTGGATCTTATTTCGCAGCACTTAGACAAAGGCGTTAGGTTGACGTTCTTTACTTCGACTTTAAAAAAGCGTTTGATCGCGTTGATAACGACGTATTGCACACTTAATTAATAACCTAGGCTTTACTCCGATATTACTAACATTTTTTGCAAATTACTTACGGGAGGTCAGCAACATGTTCTACATGGTTGCTTTGTGTCCGCGCATTACCACACCCGATCTGGTGTAAGACAGGGCACTATTTCGGACCATTACTATTTGGGATCATGGTTAATGACCTCGAAAAGGTTCTTAAACATGCTTGATGTTTGCTTTACATGGCAAAAGGATTCTGATTCAGAAACTTTACAGGAAGACATAAACTCTGTCTTTCAGTGGAGCATTGACAACAAGTTACTTTTCAACTTCAAAAAATAAAATATTAATTTTAAGGCGGCGCATAGGGTTTTTTACATAAATAATCGTGACTGTTGAAATATTTTGAAGGAAAAAAGAAAACGAAAAGAAAAATAAGTGAAAAATTATTCATAAACCAGTTCATTATTTGACATGGTCTCATTAATACCCTAGAGTTATGGGGTATCCATAGGAACACCTTGTAGATCTGAAAATAAATCAACCATAAACGATATCTACACTTATACATTAAAAAGAGGTACAATTTGTGAGTTTGTACTTAAGGGATAATCTCCGGAACTACTAATCCAATTCCGAACATTATTTCACTAATGGGAAGCTATAGTATTGCCAAATGTCATAGGATAATATTTGTTTAATTCGCGGGCAGAAGATAGTTAGTCACAGTAGACTTCAGTTGCTCCTTCTTATTATTAGAATTATAATACGACACCCGTCGAGTAATTTGTTTATAACTGACGTAACTGTTATATCGAATAAACAAAACAATGACAGCATATGGATACCGCACATTTATAATAAACTAGATTTTGCACATGACTTCATACAGATAATAAGTCAATTCCTGTACTAGGATTTCCGTCTATAGGGTAAAACCAAGCGCCTTTAGTGCGTTTGTCCACCCCAGCCGTCACCGGGACATCACCGAGTACGAGATGACGGCGCCGAAGTAGCGATACATACATTTACTATGTTCGCGTGTCCACCACACGTCTGTCCCCCGAGCGCTGTCATCCAGGCCGCCGAAGTTTCGACTAGTTCGGCGTGACTGCTAGAACTCGGCCCGAGATTGTGCCGGGCCAATGTGCCGGTAATACAAAACACGTCTGATCATCTCCACACACTGCCGTTGCACCGGTGCCGTTCGCCCGGCTTTTGTTCTACATACTGAACCGTCGTAGTTCGGTAGCGGTGGACAAGCGATCGCCATCACCGGGACGTCACTTTCGGTCCGAATAATCTTGGTTCTCGGTGACGTTCTGGTGACGGCTGCGGTGGAAAAACGCCCTTAAATTGGTATTTGGTCCCAAAAGTTGGCCAAAAATATTAGGTACGGCTAATGGCTGCCTAACAATGTTTTATTTCAGTTTTAGCTTGGAAAAGGTAAAAAAAGGCATAAGTATTTATTCGTAATTTTCGTCGTCATCTTCCAAGCTTACATTTAATATGTCGCATCCGCCTGGCCCGCCGCTAGGGCGCCATGCTAGAGCTGCAGCTGGGCGCCTCTCTACACGACGAGCCGCACCACGCCTGCGCCGAGCAGCTGTACACGCCACACGTCACGCTCATCAGTAAGTTAAATAACAATACATACACACATAACATACATTCACGCTTTTTAAATGTTTAATAGTTTTTTATTCTAACTGCAACTATTAAGGCTTTGCCAAATAGAACGCCTACTTAGCGCGCGTTGAGGTCACATACAGAGTGATCCATTAAGATATTAACGGATAAGCCTGTAATAATAATAAAAATTTGACCATCATCCGGGCTCTGGGATTGTTCTGAAAGCCGTGGAATACCTCTCCACTCCTCAAGCACCTCAGGACATGTTGCCCCCTTGTCGCTACGTCACTATGTGCTAGGGACAGTTTTCGGGGGCCGTTGCCATTTTATCCGTGTATAGCATAACATTGATCAGGCAGAGGGGACATAGGCCGTCCATAGTTCTAGGTAAACAATCCACTATAGTCACCCAAACCCAAAGCCCAATTTATTTTTTCCATGTTCTGCAATAACCGGGGGTTGTCCTTGGATACACTTGCATAGTCCATACAGGGATAATCGTCGGTTAGTGCCCCATTCCATTTAAAATTGTCTAAGGGGCCTTTGCGAGTTGCCTTCGGTCCTTCGTACGCCTTTCAAAGGACCGGGATCCCCATGGTCCCGAGATATGTAAACACATACAATAATAATAATAACCACATAATATTTCCTTCTCACCCGCATAAGTCTCGGTTCTGTAGGATTATCGGGATAAAAAGTATCCTATGTCTTAACCATGGACATGGTCTACCCATGTGTCAAATTCCATCCAAATCTGTTCACCCGTTTTAGCGTGAAAGCAAATAGACTAACTTTCACGATCAAACAAACTAACTTTCGCATTTATAATGGTAAGTTAGAATTGCATTTGAAAGGCGTTTAGACGTCTGTCTTATATAGTTTTAACGTTCAAAAGATCTTGATTCTCAGCCTAATGTCAATAAACATTTTTGTATTGGCTTGATCTCTGCTATAACCTATATACCTACTAACATAGATCATAAGAAGATTGTTACTAACACATTATATGGATTCTGTCCGAAAAAAAAATAATGTTTTTTTATTATCTTCCATTGTACATAAACAGTTAGCTAAACACTATGCATCGTAACAACTAAAATAAAGAGTGTTTTCGATGAACTCTGGCACCCAGAATAAAATTTAACTTGTGTTTAGGGTGCCAGCGTCCTCGCCTATAATTTGAACATATAACAGTAGTTGTATGACGAGCACAGTATATTATTATTAAGGAAACTACTTACTACTAGAAAATGCATGTTTAAATAAATGAATAATAATAATAATATAACACTTTTTTTATGGTCATTTTAATATTTCCAGCGACGTCCCTCTACCCGGTGCGGTGTCCGATGCTGGGGCGCTACACGGTGCTGGACTCGCTGGCGGACAGGCGCCGGAGACGGCGGCGAAGGGGGAATGACGGTATAGGAGAGCGTCATGCCGTTTGCCGCCAAGGCATACAAGTCGGTCTGACCCGCAAGGCGGGCAAATCGATGTTTCACAAAAGTTTAACCTAGCCGAGGCGGGGTACTAATAAGCTAAGGGGTGCTAATATTGTCAAGCACGCTTCGGTCGCTCTTGCATCCTAGTCTCTTAATTCTCTCTCAACAAAGAAAATAAAGAAAGAAAGAAAATACGTTTATTTGCGGTAAATATGACGCAAAGAAAAAAACACGAGAATAACAAATTGGGGGAAAATATGCGTCGCATCCACGCAAAACGGCCATCGCTCAGCATAATGCTGCGACCCTATGCGAGACAGAGCCCCAGCGCTGGTTTTCAGCCGGCGTTGACGTGATGATGTCAACCGGTGCACCATATAGTGAAATAATAAAAACAAAATTAAAATAAATACAAAATATATAATATTTAAAATGGCAACATTTCGTTCCGTCGGCGACTCAAGCACCGCAAATACAATCTGTGCGCGCAGCTGTCAAAACTATTAAAGAAACTTAAAGTTCTCTATCTGCATAAATGCTAAAAGGATGTCTATTCTATCCAAGGTGCTAACATTTTTGAGCTCGCTACGCTCGTTCTGGCATATTATTGGTTCTTTTTATAATAAACCGTTAAATCATGGCCACTACCGTGGTAGCGAAGATTTATTGGTTGGAAGCCTCGGCCTGGCGCGCTTTTTCTTTAAAAAAATCTTTGTCTCCTGATGGTAACCTTCTCACTACCGTCCTTTACTTACAGACGAGTCGACTGGCGAAGAAGTAGCAGAGAAGCCAGTAGAGTGCGTGATGGGCCAGTACGACAGCGCTAGCATCGGATGCGGCGCCTCCCAGGATACTATCGAGTTCCAGTCCGCGTGCACCAGCACAGGTATACTTACTATATACACGCAGGGGACTGCGGGTGGGCCAGTATGGGCCAGGTATACTCCAACATCATTATTCAGCCACTGTGAGGAACTCGTGGCTTAAGATGTCGTACAGCCGTACGATTCGATCTATCAGGTTAAGCTACGCTTGCCAGGGTTGGTCTGTAGAGACTCATTCGTGCCTCGGAAACCACGTTAAGCCGCTGCTGGTCCCGGCTGTCATTCGTGGATCTTTGACAGTCGTTACGGGTCGTCAGAAGCCTGAAAGTCTGACAACCAGTTTTATTATGGGGCATCGTATTACCCAGTTACTGGGTTGTGGAGGTCAGAAAGGCAGTCGCTCTATGTCAAATACGGAAGCCGACACCCAACATTGGGAAAAGGCTGAGCAGATTGGACTGTTCAAGTCCACTGTTAGACATAAGCCTCCACCAAACATGCCCAGGGCGTCTCCTGCGGCGACTAGTAGCGTCAGGGCGCGAAATTAGCCTCTCCCTCACGCGTTCCTCCTCCTCCTTCGCAAGCATTACTGCTTCGCAGAAGGAGGTGACGTCCTCCCATGCCCTCTCCGCAGCACGGCCCGGGCCGGCCGCGAGCGCTGCCCGCCGCGCCCAGGCCCCGCCGGACAGCTCCACCGGCCGCCGCCCGCCGGCCGCTCCCCGCCGGGCGACACCCGCACACGGCCTCCCCCAAGCACCGCCAAGTCGACCGATTCTGTGCCTCCCGCATCCTTCGGATTCCTGCGGCTTTTACGAGGTCATCGGTCCATCTTGTGGGAGGCAAAAACTTCGAACCTTAACTATTCGAGTGGAGTATTATGGTCCGCCAACTCCTGAGTTCATTTCGATCACTTACATTCTGAAATGCTAGCTATTCTCGTAATTATGTAAGTTTTTTCGACAAATTCAACATCCTCTCTTAGTAAATACTGCGTCAACCGGTAGTCAGTAACAAAGCTAAAACTGTAAGTAAAAAAAAACGATTTAACTATATTTTATAAGTGATTATTCGCGTTCTTGTTTAGAGACTTCTATCAATGTGACCATTAAAACTGAACGCGATCACCACATCTAACTGCGTTCAAGAGCTGGCAGTGTCAATAGTGAAAATCAGACCTGACCCAAATGAGAGTCTGGACTCACATGCCCAAGCTTTGGGTTAAAAGGTTGTTATTTTAGAGGTATGTGGACCAGGGTGTAAACTTCACTCATCCTCTTTAGAAAAAGGAGGATCCTCCGACCAGACGGGTGTTGTGTCTGGTGGGCAACTGCCCAACGATTGATCTCGTGAAAGTTATATATATACTGATCGCTTGGTAAACTCCATTTGCGCGATGCAGGATTTTGTGTGTCTTTTGATACGTAGTATGTGGCGATGTAGATGCCGCCACATTATATTGTTTCTGTACTTAATTGAATCCTTATATTTCCAGTGTACACCTGCTACGGCAGCTGGCGCGAGGGTGCGCTAGGCCTCGTAGTAGCCGGGCTAGCTCGCCCAGCGTCCAGGCCACACGCGATGTGCTTCATATACACCACATACGTTAGGAATGGTCAGTATTCACACCATTAGCATAAATGTCACTACTGTTATTAGTCTGTTTTTTGTATTTTTTTTTTGTA
This sequence comes from Xanthia icteritia, assembly GCA_949128155.2. Classification (NCBI taxonomy): domain Eukaryota; kingdom Metazoa; phylum Arthropoda; class Insecta; order Lepidoptera; family Noctuidae; genus Xanthia; species Xanthia icteritia. The sequence continues at coordinate 5,164,470 of OX421959.2, read as the reverse complement.
ATTCTAATGATTTGACATTTCATTCACTATCAATCAATAGAATCTGTTAATTTTGGAATTCAATATTATTTGCATGCCCATGAGACGGTAGAATATGGAGGACTACTTTTTAAGAAAACATCTATGTACCAATTACTCATGTTTGCAAAAATAAATGATTTGATTTGATTTGAAAAGGTCCAACAAAGGAAACAATGTTGTGACGAAATCTACACTAACGTGACATTTTCAATGGGTATTTAAGATAGTTATTTGATTCAGGCGTGACCTTGCGGAAAAAATACAATAGACATTGATATATTTACCAACCCATTCCGTTTAACTATTCCTAAAGAATAAAAAACCCTGTAAGAAATCGACCGGCGCTCGGCGTGGCAACACGCCGTGTTCGGGTTCGCGAAAAGTCAACTGTGGATGCCTGAGAGGTGAAACACGTGTCGGTTTCTTACAGGGTTTTTTTATGGCTCTAGGAATAGTTAAGCGGAATAGGTTACTAAATATATATCTACGTCTGGAGTATTTTTTTATTTAGAGGAATTCGGTGGCTCATGACTGGATAATAACAGCCGCACGGGTCGATCGACGGTTAAGCTGCTGGTCGGTTCGTGGATGGGTGATGAACCATTATATACCGAGACTCCTCACTACACCGTTGTCATTCGGAGATCTTCTACAGTCTTTACCGGTAGTCATCAGCCCAAAAGTGTGACAACCAGTCTTACCGAGGCGTATCGTGTTACCCAGTAACTGGGTTCTGGAGGTCGAGGAGCCGCTGAATGTAAAATACAGGTATTCAGCTACATCCGGTTAGACTGGAAGCCGACCCGAACATAGTTGTGAAAAGGCTAGGCAGATTGACTTTTTATAACTCCCACCGTATTTATATGACGACGTCAGCGATGACGTTATCATCTCGATTCGGTGGTACGGAATCCATAGTGCAGGTTTACAATCAAACACGATGATACAGCAAATCAGTTAGTATTTTTACTTTCACAATAATGAACACAGTACCATACTAATAACGTTTGTGCACTATCTTCTAAAAGAAAAAAAAAGAAAGAATAATATTTATTTGGACACAGTTCGTGAAACACATAATACAAAAATAAAAAGTGAAAATAATCATAAAGCGATAATAGTGTGTGCCTCAGGGCTGCGCCAAAAAGGTTCATTTCAGGATTATAGCCCGACAAATGCTGTCTGACGCTGGTTTTCTAATGAACCCTTATGGACAAGTGACGGGGAGTACCAACAGTTTCAACATACCTAATACATAATTTTTATACCTCTAAATATCAAACTCAAACTCAAAGCATTTATTTCAATTAAACCATTTACAGGCACTTTTGAATTGTCAAGAAGTCGGTCAGTCAGAAATATGAAGCTAGTTGCCCATTCCAAAGCGTAGTAGGTACCTATGGAGAAGAACGGGCAAGAAACTCCACGGACACTCTTTTAAATAAAAAAATTGTTACAAAATATCGGTTACATCATTAATGTTAAAATTATACATGTGAGGACAATGTAGAAAGACGTGCACGTTAAAAGCATCCGTAATAAAAATATAAAAAACAAAGAACAATTCAAAAATTAAAATATTAAAATAAGCCATGGCAGCTAAGAGATGACCAGTCTCTACTGACGGCACCCGTTCACGAACATGACGCATGGATTAGCACCATTCAGCTCAACCATTTTCAAGGGAGCTAAATGATCCAACACACGCGCCACCGCCAGCGAGACATTAGAGTGAGCATGACATAATCTCAGCCGCCAGGGCACATTCAAGTCAATGAAAGACATACCCAGTACCTAAATGGTAGCTTTACAGTCGGTACATAGTACTCACACATTTGCTATGCAATTATACAATGCTAAGACATTGAATTTATACATTGCAAAGATAGTTTTTAAAGTCTTCAGCAGCTCCAACGTTATTTTCAAATGCTAATTAATTAGTTTATGCTTGTGGAGCAGGACCAGCAATGAGCCAAGCATTTTTATCAATTATGTAATCCCCCAACTTATAATATGCCTGCCTACATAGTGTGCGTTTTATACAAGATTTGAATTTTGTCTCATTCAGTTGAAGTATGTGGGGAGGAATTTTATTGTAACATTTTACCCCATGAAAGATGAGTCTACTTTAGCCAGTCTGAAACCTGGTTGAACTAATAAATCCCTATTTCTTGTACCATAATTATGTCTATCACCTCTTTTACTAAAAAGATGTAATTTTTTTCTTACGTACATGATGTTTTCATAGATATACTGACAAGGTACCGTCATGATGTTAATGTCCTTAAACAGTTCCCTTAGAGAATCGCGCCTACGGAGATAATATATTGCTCTGATAGCTCTTTTCTGCAGAATAAAAATAGACTCGATGTCTGCAGCCCGTCCCCACAGCAGAATACCATAAGACATGATACTATGAAAATAACTGAAATAGACTAGCCTGGCGGTATCTACATCAGTTAATTGACGGATTTTTCTGACAGCATATGCTGCTGAATTTAGCCGTCCTGCAAGAGATGTTAAATGAGGACCCCATTGTAGCCTTGAGTCGAGCGTGATTCCTAGGAAAACAGTTTTATCGACAAATTCTAGTTTCTCTTGATTCAATACTATCTCACAATTACTATTTTTAACATTTGGTAAAGAAAATTTTATGCACTTAGTTTTTTTTCCATTTAATACTAAATTATTAGCAGTGAACCAATTTTGGACCTGCAGTAGGGCGTTATTTACGTCGTCAAAATTTGTAGCACGTCTATCTACCTTAAAAATTAAGGAAGTATCGTCAGCAAATAACACCATTTGTGGTTGATTTTTTAATAAATGGAGTAGATCGTTAATATACACTAAAAAGAGGAATGGACCCAAAATCGAGCCTTGTGGCACACCCATTTTTACTTTTAAACCTAGTGAATTGATACCGTTTATTTGAACTTGCTGTTGTCTATCATTTAAATAAGATTTTACTAAATTGAGCGCAAGTTTTCCAAGTCCGTAATGTTCAAGTTTCGAGAGTAAGGTTTCGTGATCGACGCAATCAAATGCCTTGGAGAGGTCACAAAAAATTCCTATTGCGTCTTGGGCCTCTTCCCACGCGTTAAAAATGTGTCTTAATAAGGTTTCACCGGCGTCGGTCGTACAACGTCCTTTGGTGAAACCATACTGTTGATCGTGGAGGATTTTATTTGTGTTAAAATGATTCAGCATTTGATTAAGCATTACCTTTTCAAACACCTTGCTGAAAACCGGCAACACGGATACGGGTCTATAATTATTGGTGTCTTTACTGTCCCCGGATTTGAAAAGTGGTATTACCTTGCTGTATTTCATTAAATCCGGGAAAACTCCTTGATCCACACACAAATTAAATATTAAGGCTAAGTAAGGTGCTATGGCCCAAAGATCTTCGGTCAATTTGATCTTGATTTGCTTAAAAGCTTTTATTACTATTATGGGGTTAATATGCTTAAAGTTAAATTCAATCGGGCATGCTGAAACATTCGCCCTTACTAAATCAAAAGAGAGCGAGGGCGAGGAATTTAAGGTTTCAGTAGTTTTAAGTGGGACACTGGTAAAGAAATTTACAAATTCTTGAGCAACTTCTTTGCTATCGCAAATGAGACCACCACATGACGCCTTCAGGGTGTACTCCGAATTATGCTTTTTGTTCCTGTTCGTTTCATTATTGATAATTTTCCAAACCGTCTGTATTTTATTGTCTGCTGATTTAACCTAATATATATAAATAAACTACATAAGGTCTATTAAAATAATTGGACATTACTTGGATTCTAAGTTCGTGATTGCAATATTCCAGACACGGGCGTGCCGGTGCAGTTCCTGGCCGTGTCGGGCGTGTCGCGCTCGTGCGACCGCGCCGTGCTGCCGGGCGTGGCCGGGGATAAGGCCTACAACCTCACTATCAATGGTATACTACTCGTTTACTTTAAGATACACATTATTTATACAACATGTCCCGTCAAACACCCCATGAATGAATGAATGAATGAAATGCACCGACCCCAGCGTGGTTTCACCAGACTCGATTGCTTGAATGAACCCAAATATTCACACTAAACTCTGGAGCCTCAAGTGTCATGAGACCATTGCATATCAAGGAGTAGACCGGGGGGCGCTATAATGGTAGGGAAGACGTGCCCTTAGGATATGGCGGGATTTGTGAGCCGTACTGGATATGCATCCTTGAGTAGGCAATGGACTAGTGGAGGGACGAGTGATATTTATCCATGGATGTGCATCTTTTAACGACGGCGCCGTCAGTCAGGTTGGTTCAGTTCCAGCTTCACCGATGCATCTTTTGGCGGGGTTAAACTGACACTGTGTTTACTGTGGTCTCTTTGCTGTTTCCAATGTCTTCGTCTGAGTTTCGCTATTATCCGTTTCAGGTTTCTTGTTAATCTCGCTAGCAGCATTCTTAATCTTATCTCTATCTTCAGCCGTGTCCATCCAAATAATGATTTCCTTGTCGAAGTAAGTCATGTCCTATTTTAGGATTCATTCCATGTGTAAATAGGTCGACCGACTTTCTTTGATTTGGCCATGTACTATCGAATATCTCCATATCTAAGCAGTTTGAAAACAAAATCCCGTGAACACGATGACCACATCTGTTACCGCCCCGGTTCTATAGCGGCCGAGCGCTGCAAGCAGAAATAGTCCTTACGGTGTATAGATATGAACTTCTGCGATGGTACTGCATTGCTGCATGTAACGGGTGTGGTTTGCGGCGCCTGTGAACATGTGCGAGATAGCACATCCTGTGATTCTTGATGCGTTTGGTTTCGGTTTTCCCGCCTAATATTAGATGCATTTTCTTTTGTTTTGGTTTATTCCTAGCGTGGTTAATCAAGTGGATAACTCTGTCCTCGGTCTTGACCTGTTAACTTTAGTGATTGTCGATACTTTCAAACCAGAGAGACGGGTGACATTTATCTATGGATGGGCATCTTGTAACAACGCCACTGCCAGGTTCAAGTCTAGCTTCACCGGTGAATCTTTTGGCAGGGTTAAACTGCTTTCTCGACTCTTTTCTTCTTCGTTGTGATAAGTTGTCAGCAGCAGTGTCCTGCAGTCGGCCCCCTCCTCGTTCTCTATGTCCAGCTCCACCGCGGTACAAGTTCAACCTGTAGTTCACCGCTGTTCACCGCAGGTTGACGCGATTGCAAGTATTTTAGTACTATAGTTCAAAGTTATGCATACTATTCAGCACAGAAATAATTAAATAAACTAGACCCCGACAAAAAATCCCGTCCCATCCGACAGGGTGGCGCATCGCCCGAATTCTTGTTTTTCTGTTCGTACCTGAATTGGCCCTAATCTCGGGATGTCTAAAAATAGAATGCGCATTCACAAAAACACCACTCACTACTCACAAAAAGGTGTAGTGTTCCAAAATCGATTTTGGATCACTATACACCGCACATAATATAATTATACTATTGTCACACACGCATTATATCTTAAAGTAAACTTGGGTACATTATTTAGCCCATAAAACCAATTAAAAACCTGTAGGGACTAAAGTAACCAGTGACTTAAAATGACGAAACTAAGACGTGTGTCCTGCAGAGAGGAGCAAATCACAGAAATATATGGATAGATCTCACCAGATTAGCCTGCACGGGGCCATCCCCTGTCGCACCGGAGCATCTCTGTATAGCTTCAATGTAATTCATTTGGCGACATAGGGTCACTACCATTAAAACAAAAGATACAATGTTCGCTTCGCAACGCTAACTTGTAAATGAGCGTGATTTTATGTAAAGATAATGTATCGAGACCGGTGCCGGTCCCGCAGGTACGTGCGAGCAGAGCAGCAAGTACAACAGCGTGGCGGCGCGCGCGGGCCCGGCGCTGGCGCTGCTGGGCGCGCTGCTGCTGCTGGGCGCGCGGTGATACGCGCCGCGCTGAGGGCCGCGGGCCGCGCGCGGGGCTGGGGTCGCTGTGCGGGTGTCACTGTGTACTGGCCATCTTTTTTCGAGATAGAAATGCAATAATAAAAAATAAAATACTAAGCGCAGTTCGAGTCCGCGCCGTTGGTTTCGTGAAAACGTTTGGCCACGGCTGTAACATAATCTAACCTAGCGAGAGGATTTCCCTGAACAATGCTTAGTCGGCACTAGCACTTTTGTTTAAGAGATCATTACAAATTCAAATAGCACTATAGTTTGACCGAGACCTCTGATCTGCGCCTTAGGTATGTGCCCGGCTCTAGGCGAGCACTGCAGGCTCATTCGTCAACGCTGCCCCCCGCCTCGCCGCGAATTTCTAAGGCGCGAAACAGCGATCCCGGTCAAACTATAGCATTCAAAACAGGATTTCCTCTGTTACAAGATCTTCTCCGCTAGTATTGACACGAAGTTATGAGAACAGCTCATACCATAGTAAAATTATGAACCAGTCAGCGATGTGGTAGCGGCAGACTATCCAGGGTGTATCAGGTACCTTCTATTTTAATATAACTTCTGAAGTGTTGAACCTTGCTAGTACTAATATGACTTTCAAAGTCTTATCTATTATCTGAGTTGATCTTGGAGATTACTGACTTATGGTGTAAGAAAATATGGTGAGGAAATCTAGACTAGTAATGGAATGAAATCGTCAATATGCGCGTGAGCAATCTATGCGACTTCGACTTCGTTGATTGCGTTTTGACTAATTCATTTATTTTTATCCTGTTTTATTTTATCATTTGTCATTGGCACCATATGCAATTATGCATGAACATGTCCAATCAACTAATTTTTTTGATAACTTGCAAATCCCTGAAACTGAACTCCAATATCTTGAGAAGACAAGATGGCCTGTACTAAGTCGCTAACCATACATTTTAATGTCTTAGACAAAAAATATTATCCTTATTGCTACTCCAAACTCAAGTTTTCTAATTTTTACATTTATTTTTTAATCAAAAGTTTATCCAAACCCTGCTGCATATGTATAGCGAATAGAGTTGCTTTTTAATGTGATAAGTGCAAGATACGGCAAGAACACTAAGTAGTACCAGTGGTAGATAAAGTACCGAACACGTACCAACATAATTTGTGAGCTCGGCAGCTTTTAGTAGGATTTAAAGGTTATTGTAATGGCAACACTGAAATTGAACTGTCAAAGTGCTAAAATGTTGCCATTTAACGGTGAATTATTTTATAGAGTTGTTTTTCATTTAGAATTTTGGTTGTTATTTTTTTTGTGTTTTGTAAAAATTGTTTTTTTAGCGGAACTCTGTCAAATAATTGATTCGTGTGCTATAGGTTAGAAGAGAACGAAACAATGTTAAAAGAAACGAAGCAACGTGATCGATAATGTAAATATTAAAAGGTATAAAGTTGGATAACTGAAGAGAATATGACAATTTTTAAGTAACTGTTACTTATGTAATTTAATTATGGTACATATAAACATAATCTATCGTGGGGTATGGATATAGAACTGTCGTAATGATATCATGAAATTACTTTCGGAATAATTGAAAAAAATAATGTAAAAATTCATTGATTTAATTAAGACAAGTTCTATCCCATTTTTACCACGTACAGATATTTGATATTTTATTTTTTAAACATACTTAGGTAGTATATTAATGTAGTCAGTGCCATATTTGTTAAGCCCTCCTACATACCGACGATTTGTCGCTGCTATTAGTCGCACGATTATTAGACTTAGTTTGAATTAAATAGATGTAACGCTGTTTTAAGGCTGCAGTTGTAAGTGCATGCGACAAATCGCTGCGATTATTCTTTATATGCAAACGCAAACCTGCTTTTAAGTATTTTCAACGCATAGGCAAATTGCAGCTACGACTTTTTAAAAAATGCTCAAAAATCGCGCGACAAAATTGTCGTATATGCGACATTTTCTTTACAAATATGGCATAGATTAAATCTGTACAATATAACGATGATATAATATAGAAAAAAACGCTTTCAAAGTATACATTGTATGCAGATTATACATTAAAAAAAAATAGCCGGAGCCGCAGCTGAACGTAGCCTTCCAGTCTAACGGATGCCAACGAATGGTATTAGAAAATCATTGAAATACATTTTTCTATACAATTTTCTATTAGAACTTTATGATTTGAAATCTCATTAAAATCTTTGATTTTTTAGAAAAAGAAAAAAAAAACTCAAGCATGTCGGCTGAATGCATTTAGGGCCCTATCTCACAAGGACAACAGTGGTGGCGCAACCATGGCCGCACTGCCAAAAAATGTATGCTTGGTTGTGCAACTGACGCCTGGTGAGATACCCATCATAAAGCCGTGACCCGGCTTTATGATGGGTATCTCACTGTTGGCAGCGCGACCATTGTTGTGCGACCATGAGATACAAGCCATAAATAAGATACTTTTTAAGTACGAGTACATGGAAGTTTTCTCAAAACGCGAGTGAAACCACAGACAAAAGTTAGTTATTTCCAAATAAAAAAACATATATATGTTGGTCTACGTTTAGCAATGGTTTCGGTAAGATATACAGAATATATGAATAAGACTAATTTAGATAGAACTAAATGTAGATAAAACTATGCTCAGCCGATTTTGATTAGTTTACGAAAAACGTCCATCTTTTTAGTATGCAATTTTGTTTTTTTTGTGTTTTTTGTAAGAATTGCAGCTAAAGTGCGAAATAAGAGCTTAGGCTAGTCATTGTTTAACGCGGTTTTATTTTATAATTAAACATGAAAAAAAAAAACAATTTTTCAATTATATCTAGCAATATAAAAAGGCATATATAATTATAATCGTGGTCGTTTCCCAACTTTGTTGGGATCGGCTTCCAGTCTAACCGTAGGCAGCTGTATACCAGTATTTTACATGGAGTGACTGCCTTTCTGACTTTCACAACCCAGTTACTGGGCGGGGAGAACTACAATATAAAGAGACTTTCAAAATTATCTTTATTTCATGTGAATATCTTGTTTAAATTTAATTAATCACCTATCTCTAAAATAGGAGTGATTCAATTTTATTATTAAAACCACATTATAACAGACTAAACTATCTTTTATTTTAAAATACGTCTAATTTCTAAAGTACCTACATAAAAAGTATTATTTAAAGCAGCTATTTATACGCATTTCGAATAATTCTCATAATAATTATAAGAAAGGCTCTTATTCCGTACTAAATGAGTGTACCAACATTATTTATAAACTTAATTTAAAATAACAGTATTTTTTTAAATTTTATATATATAGTGGGGCCATCACTATTGGTTTTGAAAATATTGAAGTTCTTAAAAAAAAAACAAAAAAAGTTTCAAAATAAAATATGTCAGAACTTATGCATTTAAAGATGGCGCCTTTATAATATAATTTCCACTATACTCAGTTTGCTTTCGATGCTAAAAATCAATAATGACCAACAGTAGTTATATAAATATACATTTGCTCATACGAAATAGTTGATTTTTATTTAGTATGTGATAAAATTAACTTAAGAATTGTAAACCTATGTACACGGATTTTTCTTGCTTAAAAAAACATCAAAACGACTTAAAAAATCGCAAAATTAAACATCACGATTATTCCAATCAGTCACGATTATTTTGTCGCAAGTTCCGTCCGTGTACAAAGGGCCTAAATGATGTAAATATAATCAAGTTCCTGTATGCTTTTAGTTGAACTCAAATTTTATCATTTGTGATAATATTCTGATTCAGAATGTCAATGCTTGCCTAAACTTTGTTTTTATAAAGAAATATTATGTAGCCCAGAAGACTATTGTACATACTTTAGCTGGATAATTTATTAAATGATTGTTGCATGGTGGCGATTTGGTCGCGCGACAGATTTTTTGTCGTGATTGTAAATTAATTATTTATGTTGAAAAAACCTATGAAAAGCGCACGTAATATTTAAGAAGTAGGTATCCCTGGAGATGTTACCGGCCACCGACCCCGGTAGTCGCATTATCTAAACCAGTTTGTCTTAAAAAAGTAACCAAAGTTATTACTTACTACTACTTTTCAAATAGGACTTAAAAGAATTTGTGCCACCAGTCGCCAGTGTGCAAACGACCTAAGCATAAACGCATTAAAAAAAAATACAGGACGAAAGTATTAATTTATATAAATAACCGAGGATAATAAATAGGTAATAATTATATTGAAAATTATAAACGAAAAAGTTTCATACGATCATTTTTATCAAAAAAAAACAAAAAAGTGTTTTTTTAAGAATCATTTAATAAAAACGTGTTTAATGCACTAAAATGTTAAAAAATTAAATTCACTTAGATTTAAGAGCTTTATTTTATTTTTATTTATTGTATTTTTAAATTAAGGCGAAAAAATCTTCACGTTGTGAATAATCTGCACGTTCATGGTTTATGTAAAAAAAAATGTAATACTCTATTGGATATGTACTTTCGCGTGTAAATATTTTTATTTGGCTGAAGGTTTTTTGTGATATCAAAATGGTTTTTTTTCGTGTATAAAATAAGCGTTTATTGATGTTTTGTGGCGTCTCCATGTTGATTTCGATTTGGCCACAGGATACGATTTGTAACTATTAACGTATAAGCCTATTATTATATTTTGATTACTGAAATATATTTGAAAAATAAATTTGTTTTTTATTTTTTTGGCAACACTGATACGTATCTGACTGAAGACGAGATGTCAGTCGTCCGGCGGTGAGATGGGCGAACGACATTGTTGCCATCGCGGGCAAAGCCTGAATGAGGCTGGCACTTGGCTCCGGGCTGCTACTGAGAAATTCCAAATGAACAAACCCAATAACACTTTGCCGACCTGTGAATCGAACCAAGGACCTGATGCTCAGCAGTCGCACTTGCGACCATTAGACCGACGGGGCAGCCTAGCAGCTATCCTCCGTATTTATAAACGTTGCTTAATAAAGTTAAGTAATGATTAGCGTCTGTTTAGCCATGCATTTTTGATGTTCAAACGTCTCTTAACTTTTTTTTTTTGGGTGGAATATTATCAAATAACTTCTCCCGCTCTGGGCGGAGCGGGAGGGCGTGTCAGACTCTTACTGACTAAAACCCACCCGTGTTCATTCAGTTGCCTGTACGTTGTCAGGGGCCACGGTATCCCTTTCGGACTTTCCCGCGAACCCGATAGGCATCGGTCCTAGCGGACCCCGCCATTTCTGCTGACATCTCTTTGAGGCGCGCGTGGAACACAACCCGCTGTCGACCCGAGCCTTTTCCTTATCGGACGCTCACCGTCCGCAAGCCTGCGCCTACCGGCCTGCGATTCCCGAAGCTTAGGTCGTCTACTGCGGCGGCTAGGGGCGTGAGGGCGCGAAATTTGCCTCTCCCTCACGCGTTCCGCCTCCACCTTTGCGAGCATTACTGCTTCGCAGAAAGAGGTGACAGCCTCCCATGCCCTCTCGCTCCGTACCATGGCCTGGATCAGGGCCGGACGCGAGAGATCACCGCCACCGATCGCCTCCACGAGGGCATGGCGATGCTTTACCCAAGACGGGCAGATCTCCACCGTATGCTCCACCGTGTCCTCCGGGAGATCCACGCAATGAGAACACCTGGGCGTTTCCTCCCGCCTTATCCGGAACAGGAACCTCCCGAAACAACCGTGTCCGGTGAGGACCTGCGTCAGGCGGAAGGTGAGGACACCGTGGCAATTGGTGCGTGCCCAAACGTCTCTTAACTTGAATTGTAATTACAGACTAATAATGAAAATATAGGTTAGGGCGAAAATTATGGATAGGTACTTAATAACTTTAAGTATGAATGGAAAACTATTAAACGTAATAAACCACTCAGACCAAATACAAAACAAAGACATAGCGCTGTCAACAGTGACGTGAGGCCGGTTTCGTAAACATGTCTTGTGTGTGCACTTAGTGAGGTGTCGTTTGATGGTAAATGTGTGCTGGTGTATGCAAAGAGCGGACGTGTAGTTTTGGCATGCTTCACTGTATTGTTCGCCGCGCTGTCTTGGTTTTTTATTTAGTCTGAGAATAACCACGCTTGTTTTCCCCGAACGGCTAGGCAGATGTGTATATTACCTACATCCACATTTCAATTATGTTTACGTCTTATGTAATAGGGGCGAGCGTATTGTGAACATTTTATACATATTGTTATGATACCTATAATTCTTATGTTTATCAAAATAATAATTACATTGCATTTGGAAAATTCAAAATTCAAAATTCAAAAGTCATTTATTCAAACTAGGCTGAGAATCAGCACTTTTCGAACGTCAAAATTACATAAGACAGTCCCCCAAAACGCCCACCCTTCACCACTTCCTAGTGCTTTAGCTGGGAAGAAGAAGTGGCGCAACAAACTCCCCAGCAGCACAGCTGTCTGTTCAGTAAAAAAAGATTCTATATAATAGTATGCAAAATGATAATTACATTACGCAACACAAAACATAATTTAAATTACAAAATTAACAGCCATATGACAGCCAGCACACGCCAATATACCAACCAAAAACATCGAGAACTATACTCAAGCAGAAATAAAAATAACTTAACGAAAACAATATCTAAATAAAAGCCTCCAGACATAAAGGGCGTGCCCGCTTACAAGTAAATACAGCCACCGATAACAATAGTTTTCCTTCTGGAGGCACCAGACGCTTAAGGAAAACCATTATTCAAAAAGTCAATTCAAAATATTTTACTTCACATAATGGGCACTTATGAAACGTCAGAAGCTAGGTGCACGGTTCCAATTGGTTGTTTCCTATGGAGAAGAGCCGGCAAGGAACTCCACGGTTACTCTTTTAAAAATAATGGGCTTTTACAATATTTTCAAATAACAGTGTTATTAGGTATGGGAGGACAGTGTAGGTCTTTCAACAAGTACCAGGTACTTAACAGAATAATGATGGTCGACAAATCTACAGTCCACTAGGCCTACAGCGTTCTCACATTCACAAAATTGAAAATAATCTATATAAAGATAAAATATAATTATGGCTAACCACAATGATTTGAGTTAATTAGAACATAGTCAAAAACAATATTTAGCTTCGCGTGTTGTTCCCGATAAAGGGTCGAACACCCTGACTCATTTTCGCTGGAAACAAAGTTATGAAACTTTATCCTGCTTTACCGAGGTACGCAAATCGAGTTTTAACAATCCCGTGCTAGCTGTTCACCAGAATTTGTCGCGACGAAAATGATGGCGACGAATGACAAATCAAACAGCAGTAACAACATGCACTCCTTGTTGTATTACTTATTTTATTTAAAATACTGCTATAGTAATGTCGTGATGGCCCAGTGGTTAAGCCCTCGCCTCTCATGCACGAGGTTGTGGGCTCAAATCCGGGCAAGTACCATACCATGTGACTTTTTCAATTCATAATTATGTACTTTCTGAGTTTATCATGGCCATTACTGACATCGGTGAAAAAAAACATCGTGAGGAAACCTGTACCCTAATTACGTACTATACGATCAATCTGAATTTGAATCGTTTTGAAACAAATTGCTAATCCATTGCTTCATAATTTCGAAAAAAAATAATCTGCTCAACAATGTAAATAACGCAATGAATGTTGTTGAACTGTCAAAATGAAACAGATTTGTCGTAATCGTTTACGAAAATGTGTTGCGTAATTAGATACTTACTTATATACACTTTAGTACTTTTTTTACTTATATAGTTAGGTTATGTTAGGCTTATTAGTTTCCAGATACAACCATTTCTTTGCAATTCTCAACATGGCTTTCAATCTAACCGCTCTGATAATACGAACGTTTTAACGCTGATGGATCTTATTTCGCAGCACTTAGACAAAAGCATTTTGGTTGACGTTCTTTACTTCGACTTTAAAAAAGCGTTTGATCGCGTTGATAACGACGTATTACTCACTTAATTTAATAACATAGGCTTTACTCCGATATTACTAATTTTTTTTGCAAATTACTTACGGGATCGTCAGCAATATGTTCGACATGGTTGCTTTGTGGCCGCGCATTACCACACCCGGTTTGGTGTAAGTCAGGGCACTATTTCGGACCATTACTATTTGGGATCATGGTTAATGACCTCGAAAAGGTTCTTACATGCTTTAGCTTTACGTGGCAAAATGATTCTGATTCAGAAACTTTACAGGAGGACATAAACTCTGTCTTTCAGTGGAGCATTGACAACAAGCTACTTTTCAACTTTAAATAAATAAAAAAAATATTTTGAGGCGGCGCACAAACTGGTATTTATTTGGTCCTAAAAGTTGGCCAAAAATATTTGGTAGGTACGCCTAATGGCTGCCTAACAATGTTTTATTTCAGTTTTAGCTTAGAAAAGGTAAAAAATGGCATAAGTATTTATTCGTAATTTTCGTCGTCATCTTCAAAGCTTACCTACATTTAATATGTCACTTTCTGGTAACAAGTTTAGAAGTGTTCTCTGTAAATAAAAGTCGCTTAGGGCAATTTAGAAATAATGTAATGGAAAAACTACCGGGTTTGCCTTATCACAACGACCCGGATCGAGCTTTTACTTCACTATTTAACCTCATCAATTGTGAGTTTAGGAAGGTTTTCACCTCAAAAACATTGCCTGTTTGTGACCGCGTCATATTTAGTGATTGGGCAACACCAGGTATTTACAAAAGTAGGCAAAGGTTATTTGAATTATATCATGAAAAAACATATAACCATGATGAAACTTTTAAAGAATTTCTCAAGAAATATTCTAAAACTTTTAAAAGAGCCTGTTCCTCAGCAAAAGCCATACACATTAAAAATAAAATAATATCTTCTGGAAATAAAATTAAAACAACTTGGAATATTATTAATTCAGAAACGGGAAGAACGACAGTACGCGGAATCGTGACATCCATCTAAAAATCAATGATGTAGATATTAAGGCAGACGTGGAGGTGGCAACAGAGTTTGAAAATTTCTTCACTAATATTCCCATTTTAACAACCAAAACTCTGTCATCGTCGTCCTCAACTTCTGCTTACTCAATATTAAAAGAATGTGTACCAGAATGTGAAAACTTTTTGAATTTACAATTACTACTGCTAAAGACATAATAAAATCTTTTAAAGACCTTGATGTAAAAAAAACTGCTGACCTTTGGGGATTGTCAGTACATACCATGTCTTCAATAATTGATGTTATTTCACCCTTTTTAGCAATTGTTTTTAACTCTTGTATTGCATCTGGTGTATTTCCTGATCTGATGAAACTAAGCAAAGTGATTCCACTGTTCAAGTCTGGCAGCACAACTGATCCTACGAATTTTCGGCCTATTTCGATATTACCTACATTGAGCAAAATCTTTGAAAAATTAATTTTGAAACAAATGTTAGGACATTTCAATTCTCATCATTTACTACATCTGAAACAGTTTGGTTTTACAAAGGGTCGTTCAACCACAGACGCGGGCGTGGAATTACTGAAGAGCATATTCGAGGCCTGGGAGGAGTCGCAAGATGCTCTTGGCATTTTCTGCGACTTGTCCAAGGCCTTCGATTGCGTACATCATGATACACTCATCAAGAAACTTTACCACTATGGTTTGAGGGACAGGGCTCTCGACCTTCTGACTTCTTATCTGAACAACAGAATTCAGAGGGTCGATGTTAATGGCAAGAGATCTGCAGGATCTGCGGTCACCATGGGCGTTCCGCAGGGTTCAATTCTAGGTCCTTTCTTGTTTTTAATTTATATAAATGACTTACCTTACCACATAAGGGATAATCATAAGATCGTATTATTCGCAGATGATACTTCCCTTATTTTTAAAATCAAACGTCAGTTAGGCAACTTTGAACAAGTGAACGATGCGCTCTCTAAAGTTGTGCATTGGTTTAATGTAAATAATCTTCTCCTGAATGAAAAAAATACTAAACTCATTAAATTTGCAACGCCAAATGTCAGGCAGCTAAATACCAATGTTCAAGTTAATGGAATAGAGCTGGACCCTGTTGAGTCGACAGTTTTTCTTGGAATCACTATTGACGGTAAATTACAGTGGGGCCCACACATAGAAAAACTGTCAAGAAGGCTAAGATCGGCCGCGTATGCTGTTAAAAAAATTAGGCAGATAACTGACGTAGATACAGCCCGAATTGTTTATTTTGGTTATTTTCATAGTCTTATGTCATATGGAATTCTTCTCTGGGGAACTTGTTCGGAAATTAATACTATCTTTGTTCTACAGAAAAGAGCTGTTCGAGCCATTTACAACCTAGGTCCGAGAGATTCCCTTCGAGAAAAATTCAAAGAAATAAATATTCTGACTGTAGCGTCACAATATATTTTTGAAAACCTATTGTATGTACACAAAAATATATCTAATTTTATAAAGATTTCCGATATTCATAGTTTAAATACGAGGAATAAACACAACCTCGCTGTACACCGCACCCGTCTCCACAGAGTAGGCAACTCGTTCATGGGTCAATGTATACGCTTTTACAACAAACTTCCCATCGACATTCGAAACTTACCCATTAAACGATTTAAAAGCTGTATTAAAACCAAACTTTGTAAAAAAGGGTAGGTACTATAAAATTTTAGATTATTTAGATGATAAAAAAGCTTGGGATTGAGCTGCTCGCTCTGCTAAGCCTTGTGCTAAAATCATAAAATCAATACCAGTATTATATAAACATTACATAAAAAATTACACTATTACTTTGTAAAGTATTTTTATTTTTTTATTTTTGTGAATGTGAGGACTATGTGGATTTTTTAATTATTATTATTTTTTCTTTCTTATTTAGTTTTAATGATGGTCTGGCAGTTTGAGTAGTTTATGAGGCCTACCCAAAAGTCCTTTCTTTGGTATTGTTCGTCGAGTTGAGCTCCTTAAGTTCTGGGTTGAGCTCCACGATTACTGACAAATGCTTGCACTGACAGGACAGGTCCACTCAAATCTGTGTGGTTCTTTTCTCAAAAGACCATTTCAGACAATAATCTACATGGTCCTCATATGGCCTGACCAAGATTATGTCTGGACTTTAAAAGAGACTGTGACCTCTGAGTTTGTTTCGGCCTTTCTTCTCAGAGTAGTCAGATAGGAAACGCCGAACTCATCTAGCTAATTTTTAATTATTTTTTTAAGATGACGTGTAAAAGTGATTCCAATATCCTATTTACAGAATAAACAATTTCATTTCATTTCATTTCAGAACATCAGCCGAAAGTGGGAGTCTTTTTTATTATTCTTCCTCTTCCTCATGCCAGGACAGGGTCAAAGGTTAAGAGGAGCCTATTAAAATCATTTGCGTTGCAAGCTAACCGGGAAAATTTTCGGGCGTAGTTGAGCCAGAACATTCTAAAAAAATCACCAAACCTAGATGCAGAGTATCCCATATTCCGCGCAGCCTGGGTAGCACGTCACCTTTTTGACGGTGACCAACACTGCGATGACACTGGCGGAGGCCAGCGTCAGCGACAGTCCAAGTCATCTGCGACATTTGTTTGTCATCATTTTTTGTCATCGTTTTGTGGAATCGCAAACCTGTTGTGGGAGAAATATTGGCATCATCTATCCGAAGACTCTTTACTAACTTTGCGGCATACTTCTGAAGGTGACATTGAACAAAATGCTGAATGCGTTCTAAACAGTTGTCTTAATTCACTTCAGCACGTGGTCATTTCTATCGGTAGCAATCCACTGATCGAGTATGGGTTACCGGCTCCGCAAACATTAGCACCGCATCAAGACCGCGGAAATTGGGAATACGGCGCCGACGCAATGAGTACCATCGTCTACGACGACCTCGTATCTATGTTCACCTCAGAGCAAAGGGACATTTTTACACCGTTCTCCAAAGCGTTGGACTCAGTCAGGGTAAAATGTTTTTCTTGGATGCTCCTGGTGGAACAGGAAAAATGTTTATTACCACTGCAATCTTTGCAGAGGTCAGGAGGCAATGCTAAATTGCAATCGCGGTAGCGTCTTCTAGAATCGCTGCCACACTGCTTCCTGGTGGCAAAATAGCGCACGCCATGTTTAAGATTCCCATCGATTTAGAGAGCAACGAAACGCCTGTTTGTGGGAACAGGCGCAGGTCACGCAACCGTGACAAGGGGCGCGTGCTACGGGATTGCGCTTTCATCGCATGGGATGAATGCATTATGGCAAATAGATAAGCAGTGGAAGCTGATGGTGCTGATAGTGTAGCTTCGCTAACGGCAAGTGGACTTCCGGCGCACTTCATCTAGCTGAACGTCGGTGTCCTGATAACTCCGCCGAAGCTGTGTTACGGAACCAGGCTCAAAGTCGTGTCTTTGCAGCGAAACGTCATCAAGGCGGAAATTCTAACGGGTTATGGCGTTGGCGAGACAGTGTTTATACCGCGTATACCACAAATTCCTCACAATTACCTACTTCCAGTTTAAGCGAATGCAGGGCCCTGTGAGCGTAAGCTTTGCGATGATTATCAACCAGTCACAGGGGCAGACACTGATGGCTGCGGGTGTCAACCTCAGGACAAGCTGCTTCTCATACGAACAACTGTACGTCGCTTGCTCCCGCGACACTAGTCCTGATTATCTGCATACTTTGGCTACTGAGAAAAAAATTACAAACGTACCCTAGTATACAGGGAAGTTTTAGAAAAATGTGGCTGTTATTGTAGTATTTGGTGGTATCTTACGACTTCCACGTGAACGAAGTCGTAAGTAGTAAGTGTATATAAAGCCAAACAAATAAATCATACAATTAAGGAAGATTTCCACTAAACGGCTCGCAATGCATCGCATCGGATCGGAACGGATTTTAGAATCTTTAAACGATATTAAATCGTGTACACAGTTTTTAAAGTCTATATTACAAAGCCGCGCATAGCAGCTTGACCGCGGGCGTCTTCCGCGACACGCGATCGTAGCCGCGACGCGATCGGCTGTCGCCGCATCCTTTCGTATCCTTTCCGATCCGACGCGATGCGAACCGTTCGGTGGAAATCATCCTTTATTAGGAAAAACATTATTCTTTGTGGTTATCCCTCCAAAAGCGATCAAAACAATATTTTGTTATGATAAATTTAATGACATGGTCCCTACACTAATCATGACAGTTAGGTATATAAAATGTTCATTATTTATAACATTACTAATTACTCCTTTCCTCATTTGTTTATGAATTTGAATTTTATAACTTTTTCCATCAACAAAATTTATGCAGCTATCACTGCTTGACCTAATTTATTGGCGTTTAGGTGCACCTCTGTCTGACCTTTCGGGGACAAACAGGCATAATGTTATGTTAAGTTTATGTTACGAAGGCTGTGAATCCTGAAAGTTGAAAACTGTGAACAAGTTTAAAGCAAAACAACAGCAGGAACGAGATGCTTACGACAAAAAACCACTGTTTACTGGTGTACCGAATTGTATAAAAAAGTATTCGACAAATTGTCAAGCGCGCGTAAACTAATGCGATTGGCTATTGATAAATTGTCAAGCGCGCGTAAACTAATGCGATTGGCTATTGATAAATCATTCATGTTTGAATGATTTATTAATAGCCAATCGCAGCAGTTTAATAAAAGTTAATTCTAAAAAACCAATCCGCTATCCAACACTTGACCTTTACTCACTTTGCAAGGTTCTCACAGTGAGGCAGCTGTACTTATTTACAGCCTGCACTCAATAAACAACCTTTTATCCTTCGAACTAACCCTACAGAACTGCGAGACGCCTCTCCGACAGCCTGCAAAATTGTGTCCTGTAGAGCAGCAGTGGCGACAAGATACCTCAGGTTCATCCGCCCCAAGATCTACAACAAAGTAAAAGACAGTATCGACATTACCGTTTACTTCGTAATGTCTTGAGAAAAAGTTGGGTTGGTTGAAATCATACGATGCAATTAAAAATAATTGGAAAATTAAAACTTATCTACTTAGTACAAACACTGACACTACCTACCACTCCACTCCGCACCACACTTCAACATACAGACAGTTCGTTTTGAAATTTTTATTACAAATCTATACCGATGTTGGCGAAAATGCTAATAGTAAAATTATATACAAACTGAACTAAAACTTTTGAAAAACTAAAATATAGCATTGAAAAACTCATCCGCATCGCTGTCGATTGCCACGTTGTATGGCAATGCTTAGCCTCTGCTAAAGGTAAAAACCAGCCCTTGGGTCACGGGAAGTGTCAAATAGTCGTTTTGATATTTCATTGAAGAGGCCGTGAGCACTCAGACTCCACGGCCCGAGGGTTTCAACCCCAAACGGCTCGAAAATATAATTATACTATTATTATAACCTGTAAGGTTATTATACTTACGCCGCTTTAGGTTTTCTGCAGCCGCAGCGGCAGCACCAGCACAGCACGCCGAGCCAGGAAGATGAAAATATTAATAGTTAAATCTGGAATAATATGTTTTAATGTTTAGACGGGTGCAACATAGTTATTACATTGTGAAGTAATCATCTTTTCTGTTATAATTTTTGCAAATTTGCGGGTACGGATGTGAGTGAAACTGGATTAAAGATGGCGCAAGCATATAGACTGCTAGTTTCGGGTGCCTGAAGAGGGATGGCGCCGGCGCCGTCGACAGCCCAGAGAGAACTGGCGAGATGATCTGGCCGTTGGTGGCGGAGTACTAGGAAGAATATGTGCGTGAGAGAGCGATTTCCGTTCTTCTCTATCGGATACTAATGCTTTAAGGTGCTCCATTTGTCGTTTTCTTCACTTAGTCTATGTACTTTCTCCTTCGTTTTCCGCTTTTACGTTCCCCATCTACAGGTAAAAAAACCGGACAAGTGCGTCTCGAACACACGCATAGAGAAGGGATGTTTGAAAGGGTTTCCAAATTCCGGATTAATATTTACGCAAACACAACATTGTTTAAATATCGAGAGCAAAAATAAGTTTGTAAATATTTCTTAGGATTTCTTAAAGAAACTGTGAAAATCACGGTTTTAACCAAAAATATTCCATATCTTAAATACTACACGACGTATTTTCAATGAAATTTTCGATGAAAGTTGTTTTTAAGTTCTAGCAATTTATGTTTTTCAAGTATTTTCTTCCGGTATAGTTGTAGGAGGGCACACATTTTTTGCGACTTTAGAAGCGAACGATTTGGCTATCAAAACCAAACAGCCCCAACAAAAGAGACCCTTTGAAACATCATCACCTTTTTAATCATGGGATCCAACGATACCCCACACGCTAATGTTCAATGAAATGTTTATTCATCCCTCGATTTCATGTATGTGTGCCATCAATAATTATGTTTCTCGTTATTTCACTCCATTTTCTGTGCACTGACCTTTTTTCCATTTTTCCACGATAAAATGCCAATAGTCTCAGAGTGCCTCGTTGGTCTAGTGGTCGACAGTGCTACTGCTAAGCATGAGGTTCTAGGTTCGATTCATAAAGTGATATTGGGTTTTTAAATTAGGAATTTCTTAGTACCAGCCCGGAGTCTGGATTTGTGTCCGGTTGATGGCAATAGGCTCGCTCCCTATTACATGGGACTTAAACATAACTGGCCGAAATGTGGGAGTACCTACTATGGGTACACCTCTGCCTTACCCTTCGGGGAAACAAGGCGTGATGTTATGTAAAATGCCTGTGTGACATCTGGACGGACGGACAGACATCTGAAATCTCGGTTCCGTTATTGCTATTTGACTACAGTACGTACTAAGGTAAGGTAACATCTAAGCTAAGAATAGGTTGCTAACTTAGTAACCAATTCATCCAGCTAACGCCCTGTTGAGTCAACACGGCGTGTCTTGAACACAAAGGATGGTCAGTTAGGACAAACAGGAAAACCGAAAACCTTATTTTAGTTTCAAATAACAATATTCCAATATTCTATATATTAATAATTAATACGTAAAACAAAACTTTGTAGATACCCCTTTTTACGAAAATGCGGACGGAGGAGTAAACAATTTGGCCCAGTTACTGTTTATATGGAGAAGGAGTGTAGAAAGCTAATATTTTTATATAATATATATATTCTTCATTTCGGACTACACATACAAGTACATACAATCCATATAGTGTTAGTAACAATGACTAAAAAACTATGTTAGTAAAACTTTTACAAACTAAACAACTAAAACTGACGTGGCCCAACACACGTTGGCACGTGCCTCCGTACCCAGGGCCTTATAAAGGGACTGTCCACTTTGTCTGATAATGTTTTTAAGATGCTGTTGGAGCTTCCGCGCAACCTACCCATTATTGACGCTGTTCTTTTCCTGGTAATGGCATGAAAATCGTCAACACGGTCAATCGTCAATAATATGCATTATAAAAATTAAATTAATAAAAAAACTTTACACACAGTACCATGGGCACACACTGAATTTGATGAAATTATGGTTAAAGATGGCTACCCTAGAATAATTTTAATGTCAAAGTCAATTAATTTATTATGATCGCACAAAAAAGGCACTTTTGAACGTCAAAATTTACAAAAAATAAAAATTGATTTTAGTCGCCCCTTCCAAAAGGTAGTTTTCGTATGGAGAAGAATGGGCAAGAAACACCACCGTGACATGGCAGAATGTAATTAGTATAGGTACAGTCAGCCTCAAAAAGATGTATATGTCGCAGATCGATTGCTTAATTTGCTGTTTTGAAATCAGTATCCCGAAATCAGTGATCCCTCTAATTATAGACCTATATCTGTGCTACCAGCTTTGAGTAAAATATATGAAAAAATCATGCTGGACCAGATGTTGTCACATTTTAACTCTAATGGGATTTTACATAGTCACCAGTTTGGTTTCACGAAAGGTAGATCGACGACTGACGCAGGAGTGAAACTCATCAGTCACATTTTGGAATCCTGGGAGAAGTCCCAGGATGCAATTGGCATTTTCTGTGACCTCTCAAAAGCGTTTGATTGCGTTGACCACAATACACTGATCTGTAAATTACACCACTACGGAATTCGTGGACAAGCTGCTGACCTTGTTCTTGCCTATCTATCAAACAGGCAACAAAAAGTAAATGTTAATGGGGCGACGTCCTCGGGGTCTCTAGTTAAAATGGGCGTGCCTCAAGGTTCAATTCTTGGCCCTTTCTTATTTCTAGTCTATATAAATGACCTTCCTTACATGATGGCTAACTTATCGGATATAATTCTATTTGCTGACGACACTTCTCTAATTTTTAAAATAGATAGAAAAGATACAGATGTCTTACATGTCAACGATAGTCTAGCTGTTCTTTCGAAATGGTTCGCAGCTAATAATCTTTTACTAAATGCGAACAAAACTAAATGTATTAGGTTCTCATTACCAAATGTACCTCAAGTCGGTCTAAATCTAAAACTTGATGGCAAAAAATTAGATGCAATAACAGAAACTATATTTTTAGGTATTACTTTAGATTCAAAATTGCAATGGGGCGCCCACATTAGAACTCTTTCAGGTAGATTAAGTTCAGCTGCATATGCAGTAAGAAAAATAAGGCAGTTGACTGATATAGCCACAGCTAGGTTAGTTTACTTTGCTTATTTCCACAGTATTATGTCTTATGGAGTTTTGCTGTGGGGATCGGCAGCTGATGTAGATTCAGTTTTCATTTTACAAAAGAGGGCTATCCGCGCTATATATAAAATGGGTCCTCGCGAGTCCCTTAGAAACAAATTCAAAGAAGTTGATATACTGACTCTGCCTTCTCTTTATATCTTAGAAAGTATTTTGTATGTTCGCAAAAACTTAGGACTTTTCAAAATAAGAAGCGATTTTCATAATATAAATACACGTAATAGACATGAAATTGTGATACCCAAATTTAGATTAACTAAAACAAGCAAGTCATTTCTTATAAACAGTATCCGCTTTTATAACAAGTTGCCTAAGTCGGTTACAGAACTTAGCGATGGGAAGTTCAAAACCCACATCAAACGCGTCCTTATTAAGAAAGCATATTATAAAATTAAAGACTATGTTGAAGACAAGGAAGCTTGGCAATAATTCCTTCTGCACATGTGGCTTCCCTGGTACCTGATTAACGGCAAATTATGTAAGAATCTATTAACTGCTCCCAAATTACCATGTATACATTTTTTATTTTTATTTTTACATTCTTCTTTGACATCTATTAATCACCCTATTATTTGACATTATATACCTAAAATTTTATTTCAACTCTTTATTAGTGGCTTTTGTGGACATGATAATTATTGAGATTTGATACAGCCGTAATAGCAATCACGTCATTTCGTTTAAAATACGTTTTTATTTTTATTAATTTATTTATCTTTATATAGATTCTTCTCAATTTTGTGAATGTGAGAACGCTGTAGGCCTAGTGGACTGTAGATTTGTTCACCATCATTATTCTGTTAAGTACCTGGTACTTGTTGAAAGACCTACACTGTCCTCCCATACCTAATAACACTGTTATTTGTAAATATTGTAAAAGCCCATTATTTTTAAAAGAGTAACCGTGGAGTTTCTTGCCGGCTCTTCTCCATAGGAAACAACCAATTGGAACCGTGCACCTAGCTTCTGACGTTTCATAAGTGCCCATGTAGGTTTATATGAAATAAAAATATTTTGAATTTTGAATTTTTGAGTATGAACTATGCTAAACTACCCTATGAAACTTATGAATTATGGTTGAATTTCGACCACTAGTTAATTAGTAATTAGACTTCAACTCAAGTATATTTAGCGAACTTTCCTGATATCGCTAGCGCAACCAAACGGGACTGTCCTATATAGGATATATTTTCAAAACTAAATTTAAATACTTAAGTGACGTTGGGACATTACATTTAGAATGGGACTATGGGGCCAAACGATTTTGAGGTGGCGACCGCGTATAGCACACTATAGGTAGGCCAAGATGGGGGACCGATAACTAAGTTAAAAAAAAAAAAAAGTTTGTAAAGGGAATCCGCTGAATGTGAAAAACAGTCCAGTCGATGTTGCAATGCTAGGGAGAGGCTTAAATCCTGATGATTGTGACCCTAACTAACAATCTCAAAATGTAGTTGTTCCGCAGGTCTGCCCTAAGATATTTTTATTTATTTTAATTTACAAATAAAATGCATATTCGTCGCTGGAAAGGCAAAAATCCTTAACCGCCACATTGGTAACCTGGCGGTTAGGTAATTTTGCCTTTCCAGTCACGATATATAAATTCTAACCAAATCTCGTTTGAACCTAATTGAAACTTAAAACGGAACAGCAATGTATTACGAAAACTACTTTATAACTGGCAACTAAAGTTGTTTTCCAACTTCCACTTGGGCTCCACCTAAGTGGAAGTCGCGAGTGTTTGTTTTGTAGTAATCAATCTATTTTTACTACAAAATAAATTTGTACCTAAATCCACAATCGGTTGATTGCTGTTCTAACCGTCTCAATACCTCAATAACATAGGTAATGCTAAAGTATAGAGATTACTTGCGCTTTGAGAAAGAACATAGGCAAACTTTGAATTTGTCGACGTGCAATTTGTATGACCATATTCGAAATGGACTGGTTACTTTATTATTATATTATGAGTTTGTACAGTCACGAGCTTTAATTTGGGACCCACCTAAGGTTGAATATCGTGTAGCAAACTTTCGCCATTTAGAGCTATTATGTTAACGCTGTCACTGCACAAACGATAAACGTCATAATGTTTACCATCGACAACTTTACGTTTCTAGGGGCTAACGTCAACTGGAGCGAGGGCAAACGATCATTACCGATTTCCGAGTAATAATTACTTTTTGGTCCTGTGGTCCCATAAGAAAAAAGAAACAAATAAAAAAGAACAAAATTATATTGTCAATATAATTATGATAGCTAGTCAACTAACCCGCTTATTCTTCAAACCTATATTAGTTAAAAAGTTTTGTCTCTTTCTCAAACATAAATATCAAAGTGACGGACCAAAACAACATATTTAAAATAAAATAGGTTTAAAGGCCGTTTATTATTATGGGGGCTTAGAAGATTTCAGCTAAAATATTGATTAATAAAATCTTTAGAAAAACAAAGTTTTTTATTCTTTATATTTATTAAGACATTTATGACACAAACCTCAATCTTAACACAATTATATAGAAAGCATGGTTAGCGGTGCACAAAATAAACACTTATCACCGAAGGCTACGACTAAATTAATTTAAATCTCTCCAGTAATTTTTTTATCATAAATATTCAAAACCGCGTATATCCACCTTCATTGTCAATCACAGCCTGGAGCCGGTTACGCATGGATCCAATCAATTTGTCACATAACTCAGTACCCCTTAAACTTTCCCAGACTGTGAGGCAGTGATCCATAAGTGCTTCTCTAGTTCTTTCGTTTCTATTTGACCATTTTTGAACCATTAAGCCCCATAAATTTTCTATAGGATTTAAATCGGCACACTTTGCAGGCCACGGAATACGATTTAAATTTGCTCTATTATTGTCGAACCAAGTTCTAACGATTCTTGCCGTATGAATTGTTGCGTTATCTTGAACAAAGTTTATTGGAGCAACATCTTCTTGTGGATAATATAGTTGCAATGTTGGAAGGACACTCTCGTCTAATAAATCGACATAATCTTGAGCAGTGGCTCTGGGTGGTAAATTTATTAGTTCTCCAATGCCGGCTGAACTAATCCAGCCAGACATGTTAACTGTAATGCGACCAGACGCGTTGTTAGCTATGACGTGGTCTTCCGTGTATCGCGTCCTGTCAATTCGCCACAAATGTAGTCTGCCCGTTTGGGAAGATTGAAAAGTCTTTCCATCGATGAAAGCCGTCGTCGTCCAATCAAAATTTAGATACTGACGTGCGAAAATAAGTCGAGCAGCTTTATGGGCATCCGTCAACGCAATTTTTTTTGCAGGCCGCCTGTGATGCAGTCCCATAGCTTTAAGATGCCTTCTAACTGTTGAAGGGTGGACTTCAAACGCTTCCGCAAAATGCCTCGTTGGCGAAAAACCCATTCATCAGGTATTGCCTTTGCATCAATCAAGCGGCTCTGCTCTTGTGTTATAACTTGCGGGTGATGGTTGTTTCGTCGTAAGTCAATAATATTTTCCTCGTTCCCGTGGCGTCGAACCCAGCGGCGAACTGTGTTTCTTGTCACATTTATTCGTCGCGATATCTCGTGAATGCCTACTCCTTGTTCGTGCAAATCAATAATTTGGAGCCTTATTTGGTCACGATTAGCCGCAAGCATTTTATTAATTGGTAAATTATATTTTGTGAAAATATCACATTAAACTATTTTCTTAAATGACACTGACACGACACATGTTCGTAATTAGAAAATCGTAATGATAGCTTTTTGCAACGAGGTTATCATTTCATAGGTCGATTAGATAAGACATTTTATGTCTTAACTTGACATTCAACATTTCAACCTTAAAGCAAAGTTTCAAAGTTTCGACCTTATTGCATTATGATTGTTCTAACAACATTTAACGGAAATGGGTCCCAAATTAAAGCTCGTGACTGTACAAACTCATAATATAATAATAAAGTTTTCCTTAAAAATATCAAACTGTTGATCATTATCTTTCAGAAATAAAAGCAAAATTATGGACAGCCATTTGTCATTACAATAGAGGAATTATAACAAGTAATACATATCGGCTATTTATTATAATTTTAATTAATACCTATTAAAATGTTGAGTGTATTCATATTTTTGATTATTATAATTTTTAAAGCTGACGCTTGGGGCCCGGACAGTGGTAAGAACTATTTATTTAGCTAACTGCTTCGTACATATAGCCCAATAACAATTCACAGTTCCCACCGGATAATATGGGAATGTGGTAATATAAAAATAATAGGTATTTAGAGCATTTATCACATCTTGTAATTTTAATTTGTTTTGTTTTCATCATCATTTCAATGGTACCTTAATGAATGGTTAAAATCTAAACACACTTTTTGCACGAATGATACCATAACAAGCTATTACAGATTACACAATCGTTAAGTTAAAAAAAAACGCGAATAAAATGCATTGTTCCATGTAAACTACAAAACGATTATATTCGTGTGTTATTTATAGGATTCGTTAATGTCTTTTTACAAAACATGACAGATACTTATTTATTTAGATAGAACGGCCGAAGCCAATTACACAATTTAAACATATAATTTATTTAACAAAGTCATGCATTCTTCTCGATTCATTCGCAAACATCAAGATCTGTGTTTGAGTTCAGAAGTGCGTTAATATGGGCTAATGTCCGAGGAATAGGTGACTTGGAGTGTGCAACAGGGGCCTTATTATGAAGTATTAATGCCATCATTATTCCACTGCGAAAAAAGGATGGTGCTAGCGGCCTTGTATAGCTCCGTCTCTCACTCACACTGGAATAATGGTGGCAATAATACGTCATAATACGGCCACAGTACGGCAAGTTGGAACAGCCAGTAAGCGGTGTTTATAATGTGCGTTTATCGAACCCTTTCTGGTCATTTTATATATTTTATTAGCCTGGAGGCTTTTATTTAGATATTGTTAATAAGCCACGTTATTATCTCGACAGAGAGAAAAGACGTCAATATCAGCCATATTGATTATTTTAACTAACTTGAAGCTTACCCCGCGTCCTGATTGGTCGCGCGAAAACAAGATCGTCGCATTCATAATTAAGTCACGAACGCGAACGCGCGGTCACGTCAACAGCTCGCTTTGGTTAGGAAGCGCGGCGCTCTCTATCTGCGCGACTACTTCGTTGTCGGTCTGGTTCTTAGCTGAATCTCTTCTAAAAGAAAACTTCAGTAAGGACATTCCAAGTTTTGAATTCAAGCCTATTTCTATTGACACAATTAAAAAAGCATTCAAAAGTCTTAACATAAAAAACACTGAAGTCTTATGGGGGATTCCCGTTAAGGTTCTTGGGGATATCATTGACACAATTACCCCTGTCCTAACAGGCATATTTAATCAATGTTTAGATAGCGGTACGTTTCCTGATTTAATGAAACATAGTAAAGTAGTACCAATTTTCAAATCGGGTACTAAGAGTGATCCCTCTAATTATAGACCTATATCTGTGCTACCAGCACTGAATAAAATATATGAAAAAATCATGCTAGACCAGATGTTGTCATTTTTACTCAAATGGAATTTTACATAGTCACCAGTTTGGTTTCACGAAAGGTAGATCGACGACTGACGCAGGAGTAAAACTCATCAGTCACATTTTGGAATCCTGGGAGAAGTCCCAGGATGCAATTGGCATTTTCTGTGACCTCTCAAAAGCGTTTGACTGCGTTGACCACGAAACACTGATCTGTAAATTACACCACTACGGAATTCGTGGACAAGCTGCTGATCTTATTCTTTCATATCTATCAAATAGGCAGCAAAAAGTAAACGTTAACGAGCGACGTCTTTGGGGTCTCTAGTTGAGATGGAGCCTGTTGCCTCAAGGATCAATTCTTGGCCCTTTCCTATTTCTAGTTTATATTAATGACCTTACTTACATGATGGCTAACTTATCAGATATAATTCTATTCGCTGATGACACTTCTCTTATTTTTAAAATAGATAGAAAACATACGGATGTCATACATGTCAATGATAGTCTGGTCTAGTCTTTCGAAATGGTTCGCAGCTAATAATCTTTTACTTAATGCGAACAAAACTAAATGTCTTAAGTTCTCATTACCAAATGTACCTCAAGTAGGTCTAAATTTAAAACTTGATGGCAAGAAACTAGATGCTATTACGGAAACTGTATTTCTAGGAATCACTTTAGATTCAAGATTGCAATGGGGCACCCACATTAGAGCTCTTTCAGGTAGATTAAGTTCAGCTGCATACGCTGTAAGAAAAATAAGGCAGTTGACTGATGTAGCCACAGCTAGGTTAGTATACTTTGCTTATTTCCACAGTATTATGTCTTATGGCGTTCTGCTGTGGGAATCGGCAGCTGATGTAGATAAACGTGTCCTTATCAAAAAAGCATATTATAAGATTAAAGACTACGTTGAAGACAAGGAAGTTTGGCAATAATTCCTTCTGCACGTGGCTTCCCTGGTACCTCATCAACGGCATAACTATGTAAATTTCTATTAACGGCTCCCAAATTAAGATGATTATTTTATTTTACCTTTTTCTTTTTTTCTTTTTCTTTTACATACTACCTTGACATAATCTCTTCGTTATTTGACATTATATACCTAAAATATTATATATTTTTTTATAATAAATTAGATTTGTTACATACAGCTGTAGGTATAGCTATAGGTCTAAATAGCTTTTATTTTTATTATTTGATTTTGCTTTTATATACATAGATTCTTTTCTTTTAGATTTTGTGAATGTGAGAACGTTGTAGGCTTAACAGACTGTAGATCTGTCGACCATTTTCTATCTTGCTAAGTACCTGGTACTTGTTGATAGGCCTACACTGTGCTCTTCTCCATAGGATCCGTTTCATAAGTGCCCTTGTAGGTTTATGTGTTTTTTTTTTTTTTTTTTTTTAAGTTTTGTTCGCCGAACGAAATGGTCGCGTGTTAGCGCGACAATCACTTTGGTTAGGAGGCGGCCTGTTGAAAGTCGTTGTAGAAATAGGAAACGAATTGAAAGCAACTTTATACTACGGCATGAGTTATAATCATTTTATTATAATAGACGAAAAATATGCGAATTATTTTGATGAGAGAAGCCGACAAAAGGAAAACTAACGCAACAGTCCTAGCTTAAACTTTCAAACCAGTTATTGTATTTTGAACTTTATGCCGCCTATGATAAAATTCACATACACACAAAAATAATACAAAATACACAATTTAGACTCGGTTCAAGTCAGATTTTGTAGTAGCAACTTTATGTATGACAGAATAAAGTTTATAATACAATAGCTGACTCGAAGTATTGGGCTTAGACTAAAATAAAGGACTCGTTTTGTAATGAGACGGTTCGTGTTGTGTTCAATTGGTATCATCTTCCGGCATATATCTTAATTTATTCGAGTTTGGCACATCACGTTTGGGTCGTCTTGGATGCATTAAGCCTTCATCTCAGTGTATTTTGTGTTCAACATCCTAATACAGTCTATCCGCTCAAATAGTGACGCTCGCGCATCGCGATAGTGTTCCGAGTTTTCCGAGCGGCACTATTTGGACTTTTTTAATTTATTTTTTCGGTGTGAAATTATCAAATAACTTCTCCCGCTCAGGGTGGAGCAGGAGGGCATGTCAGACTCTTACTGACTAAAACCCACCCGTATTCCTTCAGTTGCCTGTACGTTGCCAGGGCCACGGTATCCCTTTCGGAATTTCCCGCAACCCCGGCAGGCATCGGTCCTATCGGACCCCTTCACTTGCTGACATCTCTTTGAGGCTCGCGTGGAACACAACGCGCCGTCGACCCGGGCCTGGTCGTTATCGGACGGCGAGCTACCCATTTTGCTCACCGTCCGCAAGCCCGCGCCTACGGTGGCCGGGAATCTCAAGGTAAAAGGAAGGGCGTCTCCTGCGGCGGCTAGGGACGTGAGGGCGCGAAGTTTGCCTCTCCCTCACGCGTTCTGCCTCCTCCTTCGCGAGCATTACTGCTTCGCAGAAGGAGGTGACGGCCTCCCAAGCCCTCTCGCTCCGGACCATGGCCTGGACCAGGGCCGGACGCGAGAGAGCACTATTTGGACTTTTCTTACACATACTTTCAATCATTATTTTAATATAATATACAAATTATTTTAAAAAAACCCTGCCCGATCCGTGGCGGTGTTGTTAGCACTGAAAGTCTATCTGTGTGAAAAATCGCCACTTTGTTTTTCATTTGGGAATTTTACCCGGGGGCATTCTACATGGGGCGCGGGCGGCCGTCTTTTAGCGGGTGTCTACAAGTCGTAACTTTATGACCCCTGTTGAAAATTTGCGTATTTTTTTATGGATTTGGGCAAGTTTTGGTACTAAATATATGAATTTTAAATAGCAATATCTTTTTATTTTCAATAATAATAAGATTTTTTTATAATTTTTTGGTAATGGTATTGCAGTACCTATGTGCCCCTTTCGGATCGGACCGGGTTTTTTTTACATATTGTATAATACAGTATAGCCGTGGATTTGTAAATAATATGCATTTAATTACTGCTACCTATTATATTGTTTTGATTTCCTGTTATATTTATAGAATAGCGTTTTAAATTCCGTCTGCAATGATTAATCATAAAATAACTAAGTAATTTACATTGCATTACAGTGGTTTTTGTGTTCATATAAATAAAGGTATTTATATGAACACAAAAACCACTGTTATTATGTAGGTACTTAGTACTTCCTACCAGAAAACGATCGTAGATAGTAGCAAGTGGCGTTCTGCAGTTTCTACCTGCCCCGTGGGAAAAAAGCATGAGTTTATGTAGGTATGTATGTTGTTAGGTACAGTTATAAAATTAATGTAGCGAAATACCAGATGATCAGGTTATTTCTGTAATTTAATTATAGTCATTTGGTGAGAAAGGAAAATGTTTGAAATTGTTTTTCAACAATATTTGCGCGCTCACACGGTAGCCGACGACGACGTTTTATACGACGACGTTTTCAGGTTATATTAGGTTCATTTTTATTGAATTTCTTGTCCACATGGTACAGACAGAATGCCACAGAGTTAAAAATTCACTGAGGCGAACACATAAGCATAACCGCGGATGATCACGCAGTAGGTACCTAAATTTAGGGAGTGTATTCTGAAAGTTTAGAACGTCGTAATTAACGGTCAAATATTTCGCTGATTTGATTAGTTTATTAATATTACTGATTTAAATGATGAAATATACAGCGTGTCTCAGAAACGCGTGGTCATATTTAAGGGTGACTGATACTGACCATCGAACTGAACAACTCTCTCCATGGGGCCAACGTCGTAATTATTCGTAATCGTGAAATACTGAATTATCAACTGTCCCAGACAAAATTTCAATACCTACAGGACCCGAATGTATACGACGGCTTATTTCTGAGCATAGCCGCATAGCCGTTTTTATTGTCCTTAAGTCGGCTGCGCAGCGTTCGGGAAACTGCGCAATATCTTCTCCACTCACCGCAGTGTCCCGAGACGACAGTGATTGACCAGTGCGTGTTGCCAGCACCTAATAACTTTTTTTTTTTCGTTAGTCTTTAAAAAAAAAATAGGAGAACCAACAGCTATAACAAATGGATAACGGTTGATTAAGCAACATAGAGCTAAATACAGGTTCTCACGGGTAAAAACAGAAAAAGTAGTAGAAATCTTAGGATCACTAACAAGCACGATTAAAAAAGGTTAAGAATATATAAATATAAGGTACAAAAAGCACTTTAAAAAAAGTTAGCGTTCAGCCGAGCGCGTGCAGATTAGGTTTGGTGGTAAATAGGTCAAATGAGAACTCTTTACAGAGAATATTAAAGTCCTTACTTGCTCGTACCATGTATAAGTTTTGCCTGTAGTTAGAAGAGGAAAAAGCAATGGAGATAGGCGGATTAAATCTAACTGATCTCTGAGGAACACTGAAACGTAGTTTATGTAGGAGATCAGGACAGTCAATCTCATTGGATATAATTTTTAAAAGGAAAATACAATCTGCTAGTCGACGATGATTTATAACCGGCTTTAAATGAAATTTCTTGCAAAGATTTATGTAATTATCAGAATGGTATAGTATACGTAGCCGAAAACATAGAAAACGAATAAATATTTTTTTGTATATTCTCAATGCGATCAATGTACTCGCCATAACACGGGTTTCAGATTTGTGACGTATATTCAAGATTACTTCTCATAAAAGAGCAATAAAGAATCTTAAGGGTCTTGGCTCTTTTCAAACACCCTGCGAGGCTCATAACAAAACCCAATGACTTCGAAGCTTTGGCCACTATTTGCTCAATATGCATGTTTGGAATCATGAAAAACGCCCAGGTCGCGTACACCATCGCATCTTTGGTATAGCTGCCGTTTAAGTTTATAAGTTGTAGGGCGTTTACTGCTATAAGAGATTACTGAACATTTAACAGGGTTCAAATCTAGCTTATTAATCAAGCTATAATCATCCAGTCACGCCAGGTCAGATTGGAGAACATCCATGTTATCATCTGATGATATTGCTGAAAATATTTTCATGTCATCAGCAAAACAAAGTAAATTTGAGTTGTGGAAACACGAATCGATGTCTTACATAAATAATAAAAACGGACCCACCAAGGAACCTTGAGGAACACCACTTGGAGCTGAAACCCAGCTTGACATATAGATACTGATAACGACAGCTTGAGATCTGTTTTCAAGGTATGAAGTAAACCAACGAAGTAGATATCCTCTGATACCATTGATAAAAAGCTTTGTTTTAAGGATATTGTGATCAATTCTATCAAAAGCTTTACTGTAATCATAAAATTTGTATGTGTACATGACATCGACTTATGCCCCATTGTCCATTCTGTCCGTTAGAAAGTCATTGAGCAAAGTCGGGTTAGATGCAGTTGAACGACCCTTAAGAAATCCGTGCTGAGAAGTGCTAGAAGACTGACTCTGCGCTGCGTAAAGTTGTTCGTAGACAACCCTCTCAAAAACTTTAGCTAATATGCACAGTTTGCAAATATTCTGTAATCAACTATTTCATTTTTTGTGCCCTTTTTTATACACCGGAGTTATAAAGGCAGACTTCCAGATTTGGGGAACAGAACGAGAAGCGAGCGATTTTTTATTGAACAATAGTTATACTGGTAAGGCTATAGATTTAGCACACCCAATCAGCAATTTAAGTGATAAGTGGTCCGGTAGCAGCGGTTAAATGGATCGATTTTTACTAATTAGTTTAAGTAACATTTCTTACTTAACATTTAGGTCAATCTCAATTAAGTGAATATCCGAGTAATTAGTAGTCACAACACTGGTAGGATCAAGAAAAGTAGAATAGAAGTGGGAAGAAAATGCATTATAAATAGACTCGGGAGAAGAAATCGGATTGGACTAAGCTCGCTGCTTCACAAAGCTCCAAAAGCGTTTAGGATTCCTTTCGATGGAGGCTTCTGTATCAGCTAAGTAGTTGGTGTAACAATCCGCTTCAAGTTTGTTAACTTTTGTTGTAAATGTTTAAAGGATGCCTCGTCAGAAAGTCTACCATACGTACTAAATTTACGGAGATATTTTTACAAAACCAAAACATGGAACATGTAGATGGAAACATGAAAAAACTTGTCATTGAAACGTGGTACTCACAATGGCCCTCATTAGACGGCTTTTCAAGTGAAAGACGGAAAATTGGAGGCCACAACCAAAAATAACAACTTTGTAATTTCAGAAAATCCTGAAATTCGTCTGTCTTATACCAATACTAAAGAAGAGAATTATACAGTTTTCAAAGACAAACCACTGAAGATAATTATAGAAAATGGTTACGCACGATACGTATGGTAAGTTTGTTAAAAAAGGGCATTCTTTTTCAGTTCTAGCCGAAATAAAATTCAACTATAATTCGCTTAGTTAACGCAATTTTAGAACAAGTTTCTAATGGCGGCCATGCACTACCAAGTTTACTGTCCCATTAGCACGAGATTTGAGGTTTGATCAAGTAAACTTGACCGTGAGTGGATGTCATTTGCATGACAAATGTACCGACCTATACTCTGTTGGTTTAGGTAGTTAAATAAAGGTAAACAAAAAAACCACGTGACGAGAGAGCTGTCAGGTTAACCGACTAAACGTAATACCTGTCACTTCAGATATCATGCTATGCCACAGTTGTATTCTTCAATATAGCAACGTTATAATTCGTTGACGTTTAGAGAACCTGTCATAATGGGCTCTTTACATTAAACAGATTCCAAAATATTATGTTTGTAATATTTAATAATCTAATTAAAAAATTGTGCTCAAGCAGTTACATCTACGAAGAGTAGTTTAAGAATAAATGATACAAGTCTAACATACATTAATAAAAGAGGAAATTATCGTAAAATTCGAAAATAAAAATATTTATGACGTATTTTTAAACAAGAAAGTGTCATCACGCATTTTACGATTTGTTTACCTTCATTTAAATACCTAAACCAATGGAGTATAGAGCGCCAGATAAATCTGCGCGCGACTGGAGGCGCTGGCGTGCTTAATTATAATATACTATAATAATTTATTAGACTTTAATATTAAAAATATAAAATGCACTTATATTAATAATTTAATCTAAATATTATTCATCTTATATTAATACTTAATTAAATAATTCTATACTTAAAAAGACGGCGGCATACGATAAGTTCCGATTTCAGCCGCGCGCACACCTTTCTTGCGCAGTCTAGAAGGATCTTTTGGCGCCTGATTGACATTAACAGGGGGCGTTGCTGGTAAACATTTGTGTCTAGCACAGAAATAACTTAAAGGACAAAAGAAGATGGCGGCGTTAGATCTGAACCTTGTAGCGTTGTACCTACTTGAAAACTCGATCGCATTTCGATTCTGTCGTTATAATCATTCTTTAAACTTTAAGAAAAGCTTCAAGCTAAATATTTTATTATAATTGTTGCATGCGTATTAATTACTGTACGCCACATGATTAAGGTAACGATAACAATGATAAAAAAAAATATGTAGATAAAATTAAAATAATAAAATATCCTAACACTAAACCTAACAACAAACGAAATAGCGCCGAAAAATTTCTTCCGTCGTTGTCAACTGGTATTGTACCCAAGAGACTGGCGGCATTGCCACGCTGTATGGCAATGCTTAGCCTCTGGCTAAGATTGCCAGCTCTTTGGTCACGGGAAGTGTCAACCAACCGTTTAGAGAATAATTTACATAGATGCTGTGTACTACACGCAGATGCAAGCATGAGCAAGCCATCTGTATAAAAAGATGCAGTGGAAATATTATAGGCCGATAATTATTATATAACTATTTTCAGGTGTTCGAATACATACGGAAAAAATTTAAGTTTAACGACAGAAGTAGAAAAATTTGTACCAGAAACCGAATTTTCAACCGATGATATCAATATTTTATATGTGAGTATTTTAGTACTGTCATTATCATCATTATCTTGTCTTTATCCCAATGTGTTTGTGGCGGCGCAGCATGTCTTCTACTTCCATACTTCTCTGTTAGTCGTCATCTCAGTAGTCACCCCCTTTCTAGTTATATTATCTTCCACTCAGCTCGTCCATTGTTTCTTTGCGTCTACCCCTATTCTTCAAATCATCCATCCACATTCATACTGAAAACTCGACGTAGTTAAGCAAAACCGTTTCAACCCACATTTCTGTCAATATTCAGTTAATCTCTACTCAAAACGGCCTATAAAGGCAAGCCAGAGATGAGGAACAAGATTTTTCCCGGGAGATAGGGTCCGTGGGGTCGCTACTGCCCAACAGCTCGCCACATCCTGCCTTGCGGGTTTCTGTATCTCTCTTGGTCTGGTTCCTCATCCCAGACCTGTTCCGGCAAAAAACTCTGCCAGACCTGGAGATCGGAGCGCGCAAGGCCCAACACGACGTCAACGTAGAGATACGTCGGTGGGGTTATAATTATTATTATTTTAAGTCTGTTAGTTTTTAAATCATGTAAATACGTGTGTGGATAGAAATAAAATGAAAAATATAATATTTAAAATTACAGTAAACAAAAATACTTCTAACAAACATTTTAAGCTAGCCTAACGAATATTGTTTTCTTTAATTAAGCCTGTAAACTGAATAAGATACACTAGTGGTACTCACTGCCTCCTTTAACTTGGTACGTATACATAACTGGTGAGATGACCGTATCGCACCTACCTCATACACCACTGAGCTATGGGGCTCTCCTTCGGGATATACATTATACAGGCGGGTTATTATGATAATATTATATCTGGTTTCAGGTCACAAAAGTTACGGCTGAAATGAGTACCACTTGGGTGTGCAAAATCTTACAGGAGTACCATGGCCCGTATGCATATAAATACAAGAATCGTAAATATACTGCAAAAGATTTATATTTTACTCTTCATGTCAAAGGAGCAAGTGAGTGCTTTTTTACCCCATATTTTACCAGTGAATTCATCCCTATTCCGTAGGAGTTTCGACAAAGCCGACTTTACTCCTTGTCTTCTTCACAAAGGGAAGCTCCAAGGAACGGAAAGTCCAAGGGTTTGCTCTGGGCGTTGGTTGGTCAGTGAGTCATTGAGTTTGTCAAGACTTTTCTATTTCTATACTTACGATAAGAACAGGCACCTACGAGCGAGGTTAGGACACGAAGTTAGGGTCCCCTTAATGATAAGTTTTGCTGTCAGTTTTGCCACAATCATTGCTGTGATTGACTGATAACCTTTCATCTAATTTTATACTTGCTGTCAGCCATTCATAATTCATGATTGCTGAATGAATAAACGTTTGCCTTCTTTATAACCTTCAATCACCTCTTGTTTGCACGATTGTTGTTGGACCTTAATGAGAAAATTAACATAGCCCTGAAAATATTTAAACTTTATAGCTTAATACCACGTTGAGTACATAATTATGTTAATTTTTTCACCAGGACCAGTTTATTTAACTGCAAACAACCGAAATTTGACTTATGTTACGACTGAACTGTCAGTTAACCACGATGGAGAGGCCAACTACACTTATGAAGATGGCGAGGACTTTCCGATGGATTTTTCGTGCCAAAAAGCAGAAGCTGGGCCTAATTTGGACACTCTGCATTTGGAATATTACAATGCAGAAGGTAATTCATTTGAAGAATACATTACGCAACACCATCCATTCGCTTCGAAGTCAGCAGGATGGCGATTTAATCTCCTGCATCCGTCAGGGGGTGATGCTACTTGTCATACTAAACAACTTTCCGTATGAAACCCACATCCGATTCTAACTTTTTTAACACTTTGAAAAATTCGTGGCTTTTTTTTTTTTTTTTTGGTTGGGAAATTATCAAATAACTTCTCCCGCTCTGGGTGGAGCGGGAGGGCATGTCAGACTCTTACTGACTAAAATCCACCCGTGTTACTTCCGTTGCCTGTACGTTGCCAGGGGCCACGGTATCCCTTTCGGACTTTCCCGCAACCCCAGCAGGCATCGGTCCTATCGGACCCCTTCACTTGCTGACATCTCTTTGAGGCGCGCGTGGAACACAACGCGCCGTCGACCCGGGCCTGGTCCTTATCGGACGGCGAGCTACCCATTGCTCACCGTCCGCAAGCCCGCGCCTACGGTGGCCGGGAATCGGCCTGCGATTCCCGACGCCCAGGGCGTCTCCTGCGGCGGCTAGGGGCGTGAGGGCGCAAAATGTGCCTCTCCCTCACGCGTTCTGCCTCCTCCTTCGCGAGCATTACTGCTTCGCAGAAGGAGGTGACGGCCTCCCATGCCCTCTCGCTCCGTACCATGGCCTGGACTAGGGTCGGATGCGAGAGATCCCCGCCGCCGATCGCCTCCACGAGGATACGGCGATGCTCTGCCCAAGCCGGACAGACCTCCACCGTATGCTCAACCATGTCCTCCGGGCGATCCACGCAGTGATGACACCCGGGCGTTTCCTCCCGCCTGATACGAAACAGGAACCTCCCGAAACAACCATGTCCGGTGAGGACCTGCGTTATGCGGAAGGTGAGGACGCCGTGGCGCCTCTCTAGCCACTCCTCAAAGAGGGGACTTATCGCCGCAATAGTGGCGTGCCCAGCACTGGGTTGCGACAATCGCACTCTCCATGACGCCATGAGATCCCGCCGGAGCTCTGTCCGCTGTGCCGCGATTTCTCGCGGAAACGGAGTTACGCCCCGGCGTTTCGATTCCTCGCGCCACTCCCAGATATGCGCGAGGACTTTTGCCTCCAGGTCCCATGGCGGTAATCCGGCAAGGAGGCTCGCCGCCTCACCGGAGACCGTGCGGTATCCCCGGACCAGCAGGGTGGCCATGACCCTCTGGGACGCGTTCAACCGGCGGGCTGGCCGCCGCCTCAATGAACGCACCCAAACCGGTGCCCCGTAAAGGGCCATGGACCGCACGACCCCTGCGTATAGCCTCCGGCAGGAGGTGTTTGGACCCCCTAGATTGGGCAGGAGCCGCTTCAATGCAGCCCCGGCCCGCTCCAGTCTGGGAGCCAAACGTCGGAAATGCTCCACGAAGTTCCACCGGCTGTCGAGGACGAGTCCAAGGTACTTCATCGTCAACTCGATGCCGATGTGAACTCCTCCTACCGTTATTTGGGACCCCAACGGTGGCGCGTTCCGAGGACCATGAAAACACATGGCCTCGGACTTCTGCAGGGCCACCTCGAGTCCCAATTGCCGGATTCTGTCTACGATTGTCGCAACCCCGTGTGTCACTAGTTCGGCCGCCTTTTGCGACCTCCCCTGCGCCAGGACCAACGTGTCGTCAGCGTAGCACACGACGCTGACGCCGCTAGGGAGGTCAGCGCGAAGCACCCAGTCGTATCCGATGTCCCACAGATGCGGCCCCAGGACCGATCCCTGTGGGACACTGCACGGTTCCGCTCACCGCTCGCTGGTTCCATTCTCCCTGGTGACCGGGGTAGATGACGGCCCTGTCCGTCAAATAGGCCTCGACCACACGACAGAGGTAGGTCGGCATCCGGTGATACCGGAGTGCCCCGGCTTCTTGATGAGGACCAGTTTCCCCGTCTTCCAGCGAAGTGGGAACTGGCCCAAGAGAAGAGAGCCTCCAAGGCCAGGACCCAGGCTTTCCCAGGTAAGCCGTTGGGTCCTGGGGCGGTATTTTTGGCATTCAGCCTACGTACCGCCACTCTCATCTCTACCTCGGTCACCTCCGGAGCATCGTCGTCGTCGTCGGCGGTGTGATCCGCATCGGGCACCGCAGTAGGCGGAGCCATGGGCGGGGAGGCATGTTCCCCTCTCGAAGGGAACAGAGCGCTCACCACGTCCCCCACAAGCTGCGGCCGGAGACTTTACGTCAGCGGGGGAGCCCATGGGCGGTGTTTCTCCCGCACCGTCTTGTATGGGCGTCCCCACGGGTCCCTGTTCAGAGTCTCCAGCGACTCCTCGCGGGCCACTCCCCTGGCCCGCAGGATCTCCGCTTGGAGGGCGGTCTTCGCCGCTCTGTACCCCTCATACAGCTCCGCCTGAATGGCTTCCGTATTCGGAGGACGAATACGGAGCCATCATCAATCATACCCTAATATCGCAGATTGATCGCAAAAAAATAAAAACATGAGCCGTGGTTGTTGATCGATGTTTCATTTGGAATTATTTCACAAAGAGGGAATTAAAATTAATAGAGACATTGATGAATATTTGTGTGCACGCAGTTAGCGCTGATAGAGCACAAAGTAGAATTCAGTCAAAGGACCCTTGACTGAATTGTGACGGGTCGACCGTTTCTATGAGCAAACGGTGGAGCCCACTGACACGCTTGGTTTGTATAGAAAGTGTTGACAAGACCGTCTCTAGCAGCGCCCACCAAGGCACGGAGCCACCTTGGTGGGCGTTGCTTTAATATGGCCTCTGACTGCACAAACGTAGTAGTTATAAAGGTGCCATTCCACCAAAATATTGTTCAGTACATTAGTTGACAAATATTTTGTGCAGAACCCCAGCAGTGCGTGTATACTTGAGCTGTAGATGTTGTTTGTCTGTGTACAAGGGGCAAAACTGTGCGTCACTTTTGTAAATGTGCTGTGCTGCACATTTCCATGTCAGCTCCCTTCCATATAAAAATGTTTAATATCCAAAGCACTTTGGCTTGTTTATCTGATATCCCAGAATCCGATGATTTTCTAAGC
Organism: Xanthia icteritia; assembly: GCA_949128155.2. Taxonomy (NCBI): domain Eukaryota; kingdom Metazoa; phylum Arthropoda; class Insecta; order Lepidoptera; family Noctuidae; genus Xanthia; species Xanthia icteritia. The sequence continues at coordinate 5,122,847 of OX421959.2, read as the reverse complement.
CACAATAATTTTCCATTTCCTCAATAACTCAGTCGAGTCACAATTGAAAGTTAGACTCAACTCATGAGTATGATCATGCTTTTCATTCTTATTCTTTTAGTCTGGGTGACAAAAATCCCATTTTATTGGATATGTTTCGACCGCTTGTATAAGTTCAACAATTTTATAATTCATTCACTCATTAATAATGCAAGGCAATCCGTAATTAAAACAAACAAATGCACATGAAATCCGCCAGGCGCCACCGAATGTACGCGAACAAATAAATGTTTTTACTCCGGCGGCGTTGGCGTCGAAACAACACTAGTGCGTGAACTCGTGTACTGCACAAGTACACGAGTTCACGCACTAGTGTTTAGCTTTCGCAAGTCCACCACTTGAACGAGTGCGCGAAAAAAAGTTCATGGTTTTGTGCGAAGTTTCCAATAAAGCTAAGAGCAACATTTCTGCTGTACTGTGTGCGGCACAGTGCTGTGCTGTGCCGCACACTGGTGGAATGGCACCTTAACGTCGATATCGATCGCACTGACAAACTAATAAATAAGTGAGTTTTCAGGGATTCTTCTATTTCAAACTAAGCCTCGAGAAACACCACACATATTCCGTTCTGTCTTGAAATCCAACAATGATAAGTATTATTTGGAATGTATACGCACTGCCAGGGATCCCGACAGAGAATATCGTTATAGAACTACGTTTTTTAAACGAGATTTACATGCTGGTAAGTATTGGTGCTTTATTAAATGGTGCTGTATAAGTAACTTAGAGTATAGAGGGTGTTTTAACACGCAGTTCCCGAAACGCTGGGAAACGGGTGTGACGTGCATTTTGTGCATGTTTGTGTTTTAAAATGATCTTCCTGGCAACGTGAAAGGATTTTATTGTAATTCTAAATGTTTTTTTTACAGATGCAGTGCAACATGCAGTGATATTGTCCGTCAATGGGCAAAAAATATCAACACTTTTAAATGACAACTCAAATGACGATTATATATTCGGGTATATTGATGGAGAGGTATTGAATGTTACATGTCGGAAAAGTGACGTCAATTTGAGCGGTTCTCTAACTTTCCGTTATGATAAAGAAGCTGCTCACCATGTGAGCAAGGGTAAGTAGATATATAAACCGACTCCAACAAAGTTGGGAAAAAGCTAGGCATAAGTAGATGATGTTGAATTTGCCATATCCTTCGGTTAGCCGCTTAAAGGGCTTGCGGTATGGTTTCGACAAAAAGGTTTTTAAAAAACCCTTATAACACAAACCCTTATTAGAACCGGTTAACCCACCGACGGCGATAACGAGAAGCGAGTAGTGCTAGCGACTAAAAACGAGTTGGCGAGCAACGAGCAGCGAGGGTGTGACAGCGGGTGTAAACAGTCAGCGATCAACTATTAATACTTATATGTGTCTCTGTTACTTACACGGGACTCGAGAATCGTTGATAGCTAGTCGCTTGCTCGTCGCTGGTGAGACAGGTGCCTCAGTCTAATAAACGGTCCAAACCAAAGCTGTACTTCAATAACTCTTTAAAATTGTATCGGGGGAAGATTTTAAAAGGGTTACTGAGATGGCAATCTAACTCCTTAGTTTTAGGGCTTTGAAGTTTAAGTTTTACTAACAATATCATGTTTATGGGTTTTAAAAGGGGATTTTTATCGGATTCACATTATGCTGACGTGTTGTGTCGTGATGTTGTAGGTTCATCAGAAGCCTATCGGAGCCATACATTTTGTATAGAGCCGTGCACACTACTCTGATCGCGCATGTCTTTCAAAAACCTTTTAAGTGACTAATCCGAATACCCTGCTTAAAACAGATACGTTGCGCGAAAATTAATAGATTATTGTTTTTTCAGTACTCAGGAGTCCGTCGGAGACAGTAATTTCAATAAATATATCTACATCATACATTAAAAATATGTCTTTAATATGTGGAATCAACAACACGGATGTAGAAAAGCCAAACGCGAGGCTATTATTCTTGTCTGATGTTCCCAACTATGGTAAGTAAATAACGTCATTCTGTTCATTTTTCTCCTCAATAAATATTATAATTTACACATTTTCAATTTACCAATACCAAGACCAATATCACAAATTCAATAAAAGTAAAATAACTATAAAATTGTAATATCCATAAAAGTATGAAAAGTACACATTTTTTAAACACATTTATCGCGGTTTCGCCCAAACGTCGTTTGCCCCATACTAAAATTCTTTGATCATCCCACATTTAATTCTTTTTTGACCCCCATGAATTTTCAGATATTCGTATTCGCGGCCTGTCTAGAAATAACATCCTGTACCAATATACAAATGATGAAGATCAATGGACTATTGAATATCAATACTCTGTGAACGATGGTCTTTGCTTAACCTGTGTATGGAATGACGGATATTATATACCAGGTTTTCAAAGTACAAATGCAAATCCGTTTCAATGGAAATTCGAAGGTAAGTCTGTCGCATTATCACCTAAACCGTGGAATTTGTTTTTGAGATATTATACAGGGTGACTTGTAATTTGACGTATTCCTTCTAGGACGTGATAGAGTGACTTATTTGAAACCAGTAAGCACCCCATAAGCCCGAGGCAAAAATTGATGGGATTCGAGAAAACCCAATTGTTATGTATTTTTTAAAATTTACCATAAATTGTCACTAATCATCATTTTTCTCTAAACTCTTAAATTGAATGGCCTTAATTGCGATTTCATTGGGTACCTAATACTTTAATAAACCTATCGAGGTAACCAAATTTTCTAAAACATCAAACAGTAAAAAGTAGTTCGACAAGGTCGACGGCGTGTTGTGTTCCACACGCGCCTCAAAGAGATGTTAGCACAAGTGAAGGGGACACAGACTTAGAACTATGGGAGATCAAAACTAACCCAATGCTCATGCAACAATCATTGTTAACTACTTACTATGAAAAATAGTTTATATTTGTTTAATCAAAACTTAATTTCTAAACAATCGTTCTTCTTGTCGTCGCCAACAATCCCTATTAAATAAAATCGTATTTCAATGAACAAGAACCGTTGCTTTAAAATACGAAATTCATAATATTCATATAAGTTTGAAGTAACATCAAAATCTAGCATTAAGGTATTTATTTAAATATTTTTATTAATTCCCGATCTAATTTTTTAGATGAAAACAATGATTCTGCAGAAATGATAACGCCATGTAGGCCAATTAAATTTTCCGTTAAACCATTTACGAAAATATTGGATGGAACCCACAACGGAACGAAAATAAAATGTATTTATTTTCCAAGCGGAAGGAATTCTAATCAATATAAAACAGTTGAGATCATCCTCCGATTGAAACCGAAATTGGATTCAGAAGAAAATCAAATTGTACCAGGTGAGTGAAATAAAATGAAATTATTTATTTATTTATTTATATCTTTTAAGACAGTTTTAAAACTAGGTGGCGCCGGCATTAGTATAATGATGTCAGAATTCTTTTCTTTCCTTCCTCTTACGTTCTTCTTGTGGTAAAAAGAAGACCACCACTTTGTCAGGGACGCAGGCGCTGGAAATGAAATGAAATCAAATGATTTTATTTTCTGTAAATAGGTCTGTACAAATACTTTTTACACGTCAAAAATATTTTAAAATCTAGATGGGGTCGGCGTTTCCTATCTAACTACTCTGAGAAGAAAGGCCGAAACAAACTCAGAGGTCCGAGTCATAATCAGCAGCAACAGAAAGTCCAGACATAATCTTGGTCAGATCATGTGACGACCATGTAGATTGGTGTCTGAAAAGGTCTTTTGAGGAAAGAACCATACAGTTTGGAGTGGACCTGTCCAATCAGTGCACGCATTTGTCAGTAATCGTGTAGCTCAACTCAGAACTTTTTAGGTACTATTACTACTTTTTAGGTACTTCTGTGCTACAGCTAGGCTCCCAGCTAGGCAGCTAGCTAGGCACCTAGATTGTCATGAAGGTCACAAGTCGTGGAGCGGCTTTTGAGTTTTTAACATGACTCGCTTCAGTCGTCGCTTAGTTTGCGTGTATTTAAACATACAGCGCACGTACATACTCCAAGTGTTTGACATAAATCGCCTTAAAAAAAAATCTTTTATTTTATTATGACATTAGCCTGTTTCAGAAAATTTCCCAGAATGCGTCATAAAATATGAATTCTTTAAAATATGAAATTGATGGGTGTTCAATGCAAATTTTATTGTAAGCTAATACCTACATTGACAAAGCTTTCTATGTAAACAAAATAAAATGAGGGGCCCATAGTCGATGATGCTAAAAAAGATAGAATTTGCAATAGTTGAAATCATTTAAGATAATCTTGAACCCGATTGCTGTTGGTTAGCTCTTATTACAGAATTTATTTCGGAAGGCTTATAAATTAATATTTAACTGACTTAAAATAATAAGAATAATTATAGGGCATCAAAAAATTCGTCCGCATCGCTGTCAACTGGAAAAGTGCCCAAAAGGCTAGCAGCATTGCCACGTTGAATGGCAATGCTGATTCTTTGGCCAAAGAATAGGCCAGCCCTCTGGTCACGTGAAGAGTCGACCAGCCGCTTGGCGATGTCTTAAAAACTAAGTGGGCACTCGGACCCCATGGCCCTAGTGTTTCAACCCCGACCGGCTCAAACGTATAAGTCCCAATAAGGTTGGAGTATTTGCGCCGTTTGAGGTTTTCCGCACCTGCAGCAGCAGCCCCAGCACAGCATGCCGTGCTAGGAAGATGGGATGGCGCAAGGGTGTCGACACACGTTGCATCCCACAACAAAGGCCTACCTACGTTCCATGGTATTATGGTCATTCCGTCTAGTCTCTTCCCATTGTCGCGTGCCAAGCCATTGGGTTCTAAAACAGCTGGCACTCCGGCGGTGACAAGAGGACGACGGATGATGTCGTTGATGGTGGTGTGTCGTGCTGCGCTCTTACTGCAGGATACGCCATGGTGTCCGAGAGAGTCGACACCTTCACTGCATTGGCAGCGATGCGGAGCCACACAAAGAGCGCCCAGACGCAAACAGGTAGCGAGCCGGAAGGTGGTATCACCCAGCATAGTACCTATGTTGGGTGACGGTAGCGCCTGAAGCCAGAGGCCCGACTCCCACACACCTACAGCCAGCAGGCGGACACGCTCAGCAGTATTGGTGGATGTATTAATAAGATTATTTCGTGCCAACCTGCAAGAAGATGGGTTCACGGGCCGATCTGTAGTCGGGTTGTCGGGCAAGCCACTTTCCAGGCGTTCTCCGCATCGGTCAAGCAAGGCACTTCTGGGTAATCCAGGGGGCTAAAATGCAATCGAGCAATTTATAACCTTCTTCTTCTTTTCGTGTGGTCAGTGACTAACCTGGTGTCAGAGTTTTAAAGCCGCCCACAGTGGGTCCACAAGATCCAACTCAGCCCCATTTACTAGTTACACGTAGTACATTAGTTTTAACCTGCTTAACGTTAGGTGTCAGAAATCTATTATGTACATTAAGTCTTTTTCTCGTTTAAAAGTAAATTATTAACTCTAAACCAATTCACAATTTTAGAGAGAGCATTGTTTACAAACTTAAACTCAAAGCATATAATTTCAAATAAACCAATTAGAGGTACTTTTCAATTGTCAAGTGGTCGGTCAATCAGAAAGATGAAGGTAGTTGCCCATTCCAATGCGTAGTAGGTTCCGTTAGTAGGTAGGTTAGTTATGGAGAAGAACGGACAAAAAACTCCACGGACTCTATTTTCGATCAAAATATTGTTACCTACTAAATTTTTTTTTTTTTTTTTTTTTTATGTAATTTTGTTTACATCATTGATGTTGAAATGATACATGTGAGAACAATGTAGAAAGACGTGCACGTTAGAAGAGTCCGTAATAAAAAGATAACAACAATTAAAATAAATTGAAATAAGCCGTGGAAACTAAGAGATGACCGGTCCCTATTGACGGCGTCCGTTGACGAATATGACGCATGGATCAGCACCATTCATTTGAACCATTTTGAAGGGAACTTAATGATCCAACACACACGCCACCACCAGCGAGACATTTAAGTGAGCATGACATCAGCCGCCAGGGCATATTCTAGTGAATAAAAGACGTACCCAGTAAATGGTAGCTTTAAAATTACTAAAACTGTAGCTGAGGTGGCGGTTATCTTAGTAGGCTCCAAAAATAAATGATTAAGGTTAAATGACTGAAATATTTTTTTCATTTTTAGTCTCATCGATGAGTCCTCTAATAAATGAACATTAAAATCACCACATACAATTATATTTTTTGGCGGAAAGAAGTCCCAAAGTATGGCTGTCAATATTAGTCACATGGTCAGTTTACTGATTATCCTGAAGGCAGCTCTTTGTGGAGAGTCCGGTTATCACCAGCACTACTGGCAGGCTGCAGCAACTCACAAGGCCTACGAGCACATCGGGCACGTGAATGACGTGCGGCCGTACGACTTCGTGTACCACGATTTTGTTCTACAAAGTACTACACAGCATAGATCACAGTCCCATTTTTTATATCCACGTCTTGGCACTGAATGTCTTAACGGACATTATGTACTGATTGCAAAGCCGGTCCGTTTTCAGGAATACAGTTTTTGTCTTATGTAGTAAGTGTTCGTCGTCGCCCGCGTATTCCACTCCCTACCTACCCTATGCAGTCAGTGCAAAATTGCTTATTTGCTACTTTAATTTAAAACTTAGTTGTTAAATAATAGAGCATACTTTTTTATAACCGCGTTGGCGGGAAGAAATTCATGGTCAAATAAAACGCGCCTTTAAACTAATTGAAATCAATCCATGTTATGTTTTTCAGTTGAAACATCTACTCACAGCTACACTCTGGTTTACTGTTTGACAGCAGCAGGAGTCAGTGTCATTATTATACTGGTAATATTATATTGGACTGTCAAGAAATCCTGCTGCTGTATAAGATCGAGTTCGCAAGAATTGCCGTCAGTACCCGCGCCGAGACCCCACGTAAGTATTTTCCCTTTTTAGTATTCACTTCTTAAAATTATGTTACTGTTTACCTCGATAATTTTTTATTTTACCTCGATGGTCCTAGGTTATCAATTATAACTTCTAATTACAGCTATATGTAAGCGGGCACGCCCTTTATGCCTGGAGGCTTTTATTTAGATATTGTTTTCGTTTAGTTATTTTTATTTCTGCTTGAGTAAAGTTCTCGATGTTTTTGGTTGGTATATTGGCGTGTGCTAGCTGTCATATGGCTATTAATTTTATAATTTAAATTATGTTTTGTGTTGCGTAATGTAAATATCATTTTAAACACTATTATATAGAATCAATTATTTTCTAACTGAACAGACTGTGCTGCTGGGGAGTTTGTTGCGTCACTTCTTCCCAGCTAAAGCGCTAGGAAGTGGTGAAGGGTGGGCGTTTTGGGGGACTGTCTTATGTAATTTTTACGTTCGAGAAGTGCTGATTCTCAGCCTAAGTAGTTTGAATAAATGACTTTTGAATTTTTAAGAAACAGTTGATTAATGTCCGTTCTTACTTTCAGCCAGACAACGTTTTCTACCTCAACCTGCTGTCTGTGTTCCAACCAATTAACGAAAGAGAAGCCGCGGAGTTGGAGAATCATTATGAGGAGGTTCAGTAGTCAAGTGATGCTCGTCGCACACGTTAACGACTCAACACCAACTCAACTCAAAGCAACGCATTGACATGTAAGCTTCATATCGTGTCACGTAATCAGAAATCAGAAATATTTTATTTGTGATACATAGGTACAGTGGTTGGTCATATTATTTGGTATTAAAGTGCGCTATGATCTGCCTGCTATAAGCATACAAAAATAATTAATTACAATTTTTACAGTATTTTAAGTCAAGATGCCAAATTAAGTTAATGTCAAAATAATTCAGATTTAAATAATTAATTAGGATTTGTAATTACAATATTGTCAAAGAGGTAAATTAACGTACCGCAACATCTCTGGTGAACGACGACACGTCGACAACTACCACATAATTTTGGAAATGTCACTGTACGTGACTTGATATTAGGTTCATATTCCTATGTTTTACTTTGAGTCGAGTTGGTGATGAGTTGTTTGAGTGTTTGTTTGACTATCTGAAGCAAATCATAATGATTCGCTCTAAATCTCATACGGCTTCTATTTCTATAATCGACGCGGAGGAGAGGAACAGGCGCGGGCGGTGACGAAGATTCCCCGTAGTCTGGGTGGGGTCTGGCCATCCTGGTCGTGAGAGAGAGAACTTTTGGCTATTTTAATCGATTTGTATTAAGTGTAAAATATGTAAAATCAATTATTGAATCAATCTTAAGTCTAAAATATGTACCTACAATAAATCAAATTCTCCATTTGTTGTAAAAACTGTCTAGTCGATTTCTGAATCACTAGAGATATTGATGTCTTAATTAAAGTAAATCTTAGTTTGTTTTCAATGCATTTAATTTATTAAACATTAAGTTTACCTATTATTTTTATTTTAATAATTCAAAACGAACAAAATGCGAGAGGACTCGTGAAGTCCCGGATAACTAACAGTTAAATATTCTACTTATCTTAGTAATATTCTATTATATAATGGATTTAGTTTACAGACACACAACTCAATGACATGATGTTATGTTATAAGCATACGTGTCTAAGGAATTCAATATTGAACCTTTTTTCGAATTGCATTCTCGTGGAAAGACAATCTTGTTTTTGATATAATCTCGTTCGAAATCTCGACGAATACCTACAGTCGAGATTTCGAAACTGAGCGCGTGACTTAGCACACTATGCTTCTTGAGAAGGCTTTTTAATTAGGAAGTGTAAAGAGTGCCGCTATTTGTGGCATATTAGTAGCGCTGCCTCGGCCCGGCTAAAGTGACGTAAGCACTGCATTGTTAATGTCACTGTCACTTGTTATTTTGTTTTTGAGGAAAGGCTAATGTTAATTTCTTTCATCTTTAGCCGGCTACACTTAAGTGTAGCCATAAGCCCTTGTTTTTTTTTAATATGAGAGGTGTATAGTTCCACACAGACTACAATAATTTATTATTTTTTATTGGAGTTAAGTCCCTTATGATTTGATTTCATATAAGGCCCCCGGTATACATGTATGGAAATTTGAGGAGGAGTGACATTTATACAAGCGTAACACGTTACGCTTTTCTGACCCGGATAAACGTCTTTTTGTATCGTGTTTTATTCGTAATTAACAGGGTTTTTTTTGTATTTTTAAACGTACCTATATATTTCACACTTCGATCTAGATATTTCAGCGGTGCGAATTCAATTACTTGCACTTTACTGCATCCAATTAAATCGCAATGACAAGTCTTAATTATGATCTTATTATAATATAATAAGATCATAATTAAGACTTGTCATTGAAATATAACATATTATGTTATATTTGAGTTATATTAGGCTTTGAATAATAAAACTTATACCGTAACAAAGGACGTAAAAAATGCGATCTAAAATGGCCGACATAATGTGAAATATGAAAATACCTATACCACTAATTCCAAATTTCATCTTATGGATAATTTGGGAGCTGTAGATTAATAAGCTTTTGATTAAAAAAATTGCATGTGACTAAGTGAATTATAAATTATGGGGAAAATGTCCAGCTAAGCGGCCTGGTTACGCGCATTCATTAAATAGATGGCGCTTATGCCAATGACATACGATTGCTTGAAATAATAATTGTGTAGCTCTTCGCATTTAAAAGGTTTTCTAACAAAAATTATCAAAATAGAATAATAAAAGAAACTTGGCTTGAAATGTTTACGTCAGTTTTTAATGTATTGATTTAATTAATATTCAAAGTGATATTAATAGTGAGGTAAATCAACCTTCCTAACAATGTGTTCATGTACTATAAGTAATATATATTCATGTAACATGATTGATGTATAATATTTTACCGAATCAATAGGAAAAATGTGTATAGAATAAAAATACATACATGCTTTCATATTACATATATATATTTATAGAAATCGGAAAACCGCGTCGTTCGCTTTGTTCTAGCGATAGGCTATTTGCCATTGTCTGTGGAAAAGCTAAGCCAGCTACTAGAACTATTTTGGCAGGTTGGGTTAAGTCAATTTTGAAGGAAGCAGGAATTGGGGCTACTCCAGGTAGTTTTCGTTCTGCAGTTACTTCACGAAGTTGCTTGGCTAACGAACCCTTGATAAGATAATGACACGAGCTAATTGGAGATCCGTTAATATTTTCAAAAAACATTACTGGAAGGAAGTGATTCCAGCAGGGGAGCTCGTTTGGTTCATCTATTTCAGCCAATTAATAAAATACCTCTGATTAAACAGAATACATATATTTTATGATCCTACAAAACGTTTGAATAGGTACCCAACTCGACGAGCTCGACGGTTGGCGGCACTACTGTGCAGTGCTATTCTGTAAACATCTCACCGTGAGAACTTAGGTGAAGTGAGCACGGAGTGAGCTGTCAGTCCCTAGCAGCAGGCGGAATGACAGCTCACTTCACGTTCACTTCTAAGTTCCTAAGTTTTCACCGTGAGATTATTACAGAATAGACCGGCTGGTCTGCGGTCGGGCTGCACGTGTCGCCTGCCACTCGCCCGAAGCTGCCAACGACGTGTCGCTAGCTACAGACGGTATTTCATAGAAATTCATAGAAATCAGTCGTGTTGCGGCGACAGTCGCCTGCAGTTGCCTCCTGCGGTCGGGTACCTACGGAATGGTACCTGATGTTGTATCGATGAATAATAATAAGTTTTACATGATTATGGTAAGTTTATACGAAGATATTATTACATGATGATGAACAGTGATCGGAGTAGGTAGATTGAATTGGGGTCATTGATCCGAAACGTATATATTATATTATATGGACATTCCTCCGGAATTGGTTAATTATTAAGAAAAAAACCGGAACTTAGATAGGAATTGTATTCAAAAAAGCAATATTATATTCTTCATAATTTTTTTAACGGCACACAGTCATGATTCCAAGCTTTGGTAAGTAATATTTTACTTGTTACAAGGAGTTTAAAGCACGTTTGGATGTACTATAAGAATATTTTTAGTATTGTGTTTGTTTGCTTAAGCTGTTGAACGTACCATCACCAACTTTGAATTGAGTAGTAATAATATCACTACCAACATTAACAATATTTAATTGAATCCGGTAATACCGGAATTGCTTTCCGGAAAAATGGCTTATCCATGTTATTCTTTCTGTGTGCATTTATGATAGAAGTACCAAAAATCAATCTACCTACTCCGATCACTGATGATGAATCTAATTTTACTTATTTCTTTTACAACACACTGGCGTCCCGTTCACCAGGCATAAACAAACCTTCAAACTATATTTATAATGATTTCGAATGAGGCCGAAGGACACAATAGCAGCGTTATACCTTCAAACAAAACGCTTGTTGTGTCCGGAGACTCATTCGGCGCCATAATTTTAAAGACTGTCTGGTTTAATTGGTGTCTCAAGTTTTAGGGTTTTGAAGCTACAATGAACGATTTGGCGCGCTGCGGCCACCTGGTGAACGCGGGCGGAAATACGTCATCATCGTGTTGTCAAGAAGGAGATAGTTGCATATACCTATGTAAATAAATGTGACACGAAAACGGAAGATGCTAGACTCAAATTATGTTTATAAGACCCCGAATGAGTCTCACAACAAGCGTTTTTATTGCTATTTTTTACTTTTTAGTCTAGCATATTAAGTTATGATTTGACCGGTTTACTAGTAGCTACTAAAGAATTCCACTATCCACCTCCTGGCTCCATCATCAGACCCTCAACACCAAGTGCAATCTATTGGACTCATCAAAACGAATCATATAAGCCCAAACTCGAGGGATTTACTAGTAGCCACTGAAGAGTTCCACTATCTGCCTCCTGGCTCCATCATCAAACCAGTGGCCAAAATTATGAAATTATTGTGTTGTCATCGGTTCTTGATATGTGTGCAAATTTTCAAGTTAATCGGACGTCTTGATGTTGGTGAAAATTTCGTTAAAAGATTCCGTTACATAGTATATATATTATAGATAGTTAGATAGATACAGGTGAAGCTAATAAAAGCGTGTTAAAAGTCAAGTACCTAGTCAGATCAAATAAAATAAAAATTGCGTTTTTTTGTCAATATAGGTATCATTCTAAATAGATGTTATTCAATAAATTAGAACGCTACATAATATAATTTGTAGCGTTAGTTATAATTTTAGTTTTTCAATAGTTTTAGTTAAGTTTGTATATAATTTTGCTATTTTTATTAATTAATTAGATATAAGATATTATATGTAAATAAATAATATGTAATGTATATAATTTGAAATAACCTAATTACTTACAAGTACCGAATGTTAATCTTTATCCTCCATAGATGTCGACAGTCGTGGCCTAGTAACACATGAATTAAAAAGAGTTTTCGTTTCTTTTTAAACATAATGACATGAAGATTTTTTATTTCTCGAAGGATTTTAGTGCAGACTTACGCTGCTTACGCTGAGCGCGTAGTTAAGTATTTGCTGCTACCCCCTCATTATATAAATGAAATTATTACAATAATTTCATATGTTAATGTTAAAGGCTTAATTAATTAATGCCTCATGTTGTAATAAATTTGTAACCATTACTATTATATACTTATAAAGTGTTTCGGTCATTGGACGTCGTAGAACACGGTCGTTCCGGGAGCGAGCCCATCCCAATTTTTTACGATATCTTTGGGGCAGAGAGCCTTGCACATGTGGTCGCTTGCCGGCGAAATCTTTTTTTTTCTTTTATTTTAAAAAAACGTTGCCCCACACTAGGAATTTCTCCTGTATCGTGGGTGCGTTTACAAACATTTATACTCACATACACAAACAGCCAGACCCGGAACAACTACTTGTAGGTCATACAAATATTTGTTCCGTGCGAGAATCGAACCCGCGACACGCAGCGCAGTAGTCAATCGCTTAACCACTGCGCCAACCGTGCCGTCATAAATCGAACAGTGATTCTATGTTTTGATACTGCTGTGACTTTACTAGCCGCCAAATAAATACATTAAAATAGTGCAAAAAGTGAGGTGCCTACCTACGTGCGTTCCTGATCTCAGGCGAGCGATCATACAATGACTTAAGCTAATCTGGTGAGACCTTTCCATATATTTCAGGGCGTGCTCTCCAAAATCCCTCTGCAAAATCATTATTTTATTCATGATTGGATCTCATTATAAATCCATACATACATCGTATATGCTGTATTTATAATTTGTTCGACTAACTTTAAACTATAATATTTTACATGTGTGATTGTGTGCAGTGCAGTGTTCCAAAAGTATTTGAGTTTTTTTTTTGCGAGTGCGTATTCTTTTTTAGACATAAATGTAGTGAGTCAAGGGTCGCAAGTAGTTTTTGTCCAACAAAGCATTCCTTTTAGATTCTACTGATCTTAACTCTGACATTGGATTTTGAACCCTATATCTTCGAAGACAAGTGTAGGTTTTTGTGTTTATTTGGCGACGTCGTTAAAAGATGCCCATCCATAGATAAATATTTTCGTTGCGTGTTCAGTGTTTCAAAATCATTTTAGAGTTCAACGGAGTTTTTTTGTGGGTTGGGTTTTTACTGTCCCGGGTACGTATACCTCAACTTTGAACCTCAACTTTGAAAACAAAATTCCGAGCAGCCCGCCAGATGTGCGCCCGCGCCGACCCTTAGGCTAAAAGCAATTGGTATTTTAACATTTAAGATAATTCAATATTTGTGTATATTATGGAAATCCATAACGGAGTATCTCAACAAATGTGCTGTATACTCCGACAGTGAAAGTGTACAGACTGTTTAAAATACGACATACTTTGTTTTTCATCGCTTACTATTTTTATTTATCATTTACTCAAACTGCTGTCTACAGGGTAAAACAATTGTTATCGAGTTTTTGCGTTTTTTAAGGATTTATGTAAATTTTCCGCCTCTCATCCGAGACTGCTAATGTGAGAAATCAACTCTGGACGCAAATTTTATACTTTTCTGTTAGCATAGAAAACAAATTGATAATAAAAACCCATACTCTTTTATCGATCATGCTCGAACTACGTCCGAACGAAATTACCTATTGATATTTATTTCCATTGAAAAAACGCACTACCTCTGCGAATTTTTTACGGTCTTTTCATCTAGGAGTGTTTATTGACCTCGCGAAGGCATTTGATACTGTCTCGATCCCTATTCTTGTGGACAAGTTAGAAAGATACGGTATACGAGGGAACGTGCTTAGAATTTTCGAAGATTTTCTTTCGGGTCGTCAGCAAAAGGTTAAAATAAATAAATATATTAGCTCAGATGCATCTGTCACCTACGGCGACCAACAGGGCAGTATTCTTGGTCCCAGTTTATTTATTATATACATAAGCGACCTCTGTCAAATGTCACTCCACAACAAATTTTTTTTTACATATGCCGATGACACCGCTCTAGTTTTTAAGGGAGAAACTTGGGACGAAGTACAACAAACTACGGAAAAGAAATTGCGCAGGGTGCACTGTGGCTGAAGCAAAATCTTTTGACTTTAAACGTTTCGAAAACTCTATTGGTTCAGTTTACGAAGTCTCACATGAAGCAGCAAAACATGGTGATTCGTTTTCACACACATGCGAGACATTCAATCAGCAATGTTGTGAATATATTAATAAAAATACAACAGTTAAGTATCTTGGAGTACTTTTATTCGAGAGCATATCTTGGAAGCCACATATGGATATGATTTTGTCCCGTGTTAGAAAATTAATATGGGTTTTCAAAAATCTTACGCATGTAGCTAACCCGGAACTTCTTCGTGCTGTTTACTATGCCAGTGTTCAATCTGTCATCGGATACTGCATCGGAGTATAGGGAGGTGCATGCAAAATGCATATCATACAACTGGAGAGAGCTCAGCGATCCTTGCTAAAACTAAAACATTTAAACCCTACAGATTCCCCACTAGATTGCTATATGAGCTGTGTCAGGTTCTTACTGTGAGGCAGCTTTTTGTTTATCAGGTTATTATCAAACTGCATGTGTCTACTCATTATGATCCTGATAAATTAGGCAGCAAATGTACTATTATTAATGTATTTGACTCCGTAAGGACACGTACTGCATTAGCCAGACGTCAAAGGCGTTTTCTTTCTGTGCATATTTACAATCAAATTAATAAAATCTTAAGCATTTACCCGCTCTCTTTTCATGAATGCAAGTCTAAGGTTAAGAACTGGCTTCTTACTCTTAACTACGACGAAACGGAACACACCCTCACGGTGTGTTCACTTTATCGAATAAAATATTTCTCTACTTTCTACTCACACACATACACCCACACTCCACATCCACACACTACTTTCAAACTACATTTTCAATAGCCTAAAGTACTATTGTAATTTCTGCATGCTCAAAATTATCATGTTCATTAAAATTCTTAATTGGTATAAAAAATAATAATGTAATGAATTGGGAGAAGGCGCTGAAATCTGACATACAGGTTTTTCCCTAGTTTGGGCTTCAGAGGCTTCATAGGTTTTTGTAACTTAATTTATTTCAATCAAAATTTTATTATTATTATTTATTATTAATATCTTTCGTTTTCAAAAACAGCTTAGTCTTAGCAAAAATCTAATGCTGCAATGCTATTGATTGATGAGCGTAGGTAAGCGTTACTATAGCGGTCGAGCGCTGCAAGTAGAAATAGTCCTCACGGTGTTCAGACACGCGCGCCCGCGACAGTACGAACATTAAAAAAAAAATCGGGCGATGCTGGTCGGGTTTTTTGTTAGGATCTTATTAACTACTTGTGCCAAATAGTGTGCATAACTCACAACTATATTATTTGCCATCGCGTCAACCTGAGGTGAAAAGCGGCGAGCTACAGGTCGAACTGTAGCTCACCGGATTGTACCGCGTCGGAGCAGGACATAAACAACGAGGAGTGGGCCGATCGCGTCCTGGACAACGCTGCGGACAACTCATCAGAACGAAGAAGAAAAGAGTCGAGAAAGCAGTTTAACTTTGCCAAAAGATTCACCGATGAAGCTGGATTTGGACCATCTTGGCGGAGAGAGTTATCATGAGAGACTTGATTAACCACGCTAGGAATATACCAAGACAAAAGAAAATGCATAAAATGTTAGACGGAAAACCCGTAACCAAACGCATAAAGAATCACAGGATGTGTTATCTCGCACATGTTCACAGGCGCCGCAAACCACACCCGTTACATGCAGCACAAAACTAAATCCAAGAAAGCCGGCCGACCTATTTACACATGAAATGACAACCTAAAACAGGACATGACTTCGACAAGGAAATCATTTTTGGATGGACACGGTTGAAGATCGAGATAAGATTAAAAAGACTGCTAGCGAGATTTACAAGAAACCTGAAACGGATAGCAGCCAGAAACATCGACGAAGACATTGGAAACAGCAAAGAGACCACAGTAAACACAGTGTCTTTTCGTCGACTTCTATTTTCAAACTGACTTTATCCGGATCGCGCACGCCAATCGCTTACTAACCGCGGCTATCTGAATACAGGTTCCCGCATGTCTGAACGAGCACTAAAATGAAAAAGCGGCTAGTCGCGCGGTTAGGCCCCCCCCGCGGTTAACCACTAGTGTGTATGAGCGTTTACCTACGTCCTACACCAAACGATAGCTGGATGTCCTGCGCGTTCAGTACAACAATGAATTCAGGATGTTGTTGTGACCTTCTCGCTACTGCAACGCGTCGGAAGTGTTTGCGCAAGCTCGTACCGACGGGTTCCACGCGATTGTTCGCAAGAAAACAGCTTCACTACTGAGGAGAGTGAGAGACAGTCGCAACTGCATCCTGAGCACTGTAGCGGAGCTTCAGCTCTCCAATTGAGGAGTGACGGAACAAAAGCCGTTATTGACCAGGATGTTTTTTTTTCTCTTCTCAAAGTTGAAAAACACATCCCAATACCAACAAACCGCTTCAAAAACCAGTAATTCCTACTGAAAATAAATTTTTAAAGTCGATGGTTTGATCAAAATCCTACAAATACATCACGTTGAAACAAAAACCATTAAATCCTTCAAATGTCGTTAAGTCCATGTTATTATAATTCATATTCGAATCAAATTGTTTTTTCTCGATTGTTTTGATAAATCTTTGTACAATACTATGTTTGTGAAAGTACCTGAAGTTCTCTCTAAAGATCTGTTACAGTCAAAACTAGATTAATCGTGACAAATGTCAACAACGTCAATGTTTTGGTGGTAAAACAGTGACAAGTGTGGATTCTCGCCACGGTGTCCTTGGGTAGCACGTGTGTTTAGAATTTTTAGCTGTTTCTTGAGTGATTGTTGATACTCTTATTGACTTGTTACTTTTTAAGTGTGTTGTTCTTGTGTTTGTTACGGTTTGTATTATGATTGTCTTGTTTTAAGTCTCGTTTCATCCAAGATGGATGAGAATAAACCCCCTGACCCTGATCCCCCAGATATTCCAGGTTCCTTAACTCTCTTTTCTCCGAATCCTCTAGCTGAATTTGCGGATGTTGTCTGCAGCGTTACAGAGATGGATGTTACACAATCCCAACAGAGCTCACGCAAACGTCCGAGTGATGAAGAAACCTTGACACCTTCCCTTCCGAGTAAGCAACAAAAAAGCCAAATCGGACGTATTAAATACTCCGTTTTGGATAAGGCCCCTTACGTTGTCCACGTTTCTCGTATAGAGACTCAACCAAATGCTGGTACCACCCTACATCCTGTTAATTTTGGTAAGTTCCTTATGAACAACAACATTGCGAACATTGTTCGTGGTGGTGTTAACAGAGTTGGTAGAAACCGTGTGTCTGTCGAGTTTGCCTCCCCTCAGGATGCTAACTCCTTCTTAGTAAACAGTTTGTTATCCAAATACAGTTATACTGCATCAATCCCTACATTTAATATCACACGTATGGGCGTTGTTACCGGTGTTCCCTCAGATATTACGGAAGAAGAAGCTATTACATACTTAACTGTGCCTTCAGGCTGCGGGCAAATACTGAAAGTCCGCCGTATTAATAGAAAAATTCAAAGAGACGGGATTAATGAGTGGAAACCCACTGAAACATGTGTTCTGACGTTTGACGGACAAGTTCTACCAAATAGGATTTACTGCTGTTACACATCCCTCCCTGTTGAGCAGTACATATACCCGACAATTCAATGCCGCAAGTGTTGCAGATTTGGACATGTGGTAAACGTTTGCAGGTCAAAACCACGCTGCAGTAAATGTGGCCACGATCACCCTGGTGATGGTTGCAACATTTCTGAGGGCGAGGCCTTCTGTGTGCTTTGCTCGGGTAATCATTTCGCTAATAGCAAGTCATGCCCCGAGCATGGTAGACAGAAAGCCATTAAAACTGTAATGGCTGAAAAATGCATTCCTTATGTTGAGGCTAGCAAAATTATTCCTACAGCTTCCCGTAACTATGCCAATGTCACCAAGACTCCAATCTCTCAGTCATATCGCAAAACTGTGACACTTAAACCCAGGACCCATGCCCCCCTTTCCCCATCTTATGACAAAGCTGCTCATCAGCAGATAGTTCTCCTCAACCTTCACAGCATAATGGCTGCGCTCTTAAGTACAACAATGTCCCTTCAAATAATACCGGTTCTATTATCGAACTCCTTATAAAACTTTTACCTACTGTTATTTCTTCTTCTTCTTCCAATTCCCAAACACCGTCCAACGTTGCCGATCAACTTATTTCTTTACTTCTTCAAATTAAAAATAGCGTCTCGCCAAGTATTCCTTCAGTGGAATGTGAGGAGCGTGTGGCATAAAAAGCACGACCTCATATCCCTTTTAAATAAATACAAGCCATTGGCTTGTTCCATAGCTGAGACTTGGCTCACCCCAAGTCTTAGCTTTCGTATGCCACACTTTCAGATTCTCAGATGTGACAGATCTGATGGCTATGGAGGATCGGCTCTCCTAGTCAACAATCGGGTCCCTCTTTTGCCCTTCCCTTTACCTTCGCTCACAAGTGACATGAGTATTGTAGCGGGACGTGTGGAAGGCATTACAGTGTTCTCAATATACATTGCTCACCCTCATCATGATTTTTTTGCTGTTTTAAAAAACCTATTTTCTAATATACATGGACCAATTTTGGTCATGGGTGATTTCAACTGCCACCATTACAGGTGGGGGTCAGAACGCTGTGATGCCTTTGGTGCAGCTTTGGTTGAGATCTTGGATGACTTGGATCTCTGCATTCTCAATAATGGTTGCCCAACACGTAGATCTCCTCCCGGTCAACAAAAAAGTTGTGTTGATTTAACATTCTGTTCGGTTGAGTTGGCAGCTTCGACCCATTGGGAATGTACGACCTTGTCGTATGGTAGTGACCATTACCCTATTGTCATATCTTTGGTTAATAAGACATATTTAGAGAAAACTTGCCCTCCACTTCTGAAATATAACTTGTCTAAACCAGATTGGGCAAAATTTCGATCATTACTGGAGGATAAAATTGATGCTCTTCCAAATTTAAATTCATGTTTATCAGATCCTTCTGGTCACTACCATGCCAAAGGCTGTTATGAGGGATTTGTTACAGCCATCACCTCCAGCGCGGATTCCTGCTTTCCGCTGAAAAACAGTGCTCGTGATAAAATTCCTTCCCCTCCATGGTGGGATCCAGAGTGCACTTCTGCAATCAGGGATAGAGATGAGGCCGAGGAGTGCTACAATGCAAATATGAGCACCGAAAATTTATTAACATATTTGCGACTTAATGCCAGAACTAAACGTCACCTTCGCAAGAAGAAACGTACTGGTTGGGTTAAGTTCTGTACCTCCTTATCTCCCTCTACTCCAGTCTCGGTGGTCTGGAAAAGCATCAACAGGTTTAGACGCGGGTGCTCCTCATCAGTCTCTTCACCAATCACCAGGGAAACAGCTGACCTTTTTTTTGACAAAATTGCTCCACCATACGTTCCTCTTTCTTCTGAATGTTCCAATATCCCCTTGCAAAATGTTTCGGAGGATCCTTCTGATGTGCCATTTACTTTGGAAGAACTGAATGTGGTACTCAGACATGTCCGGGACTCAGCCCCTGGTATTGACGGTGTACCATATTCTTTTATAGTTAATTCTGGAGACAAAGCTAAATTCTACTTCCTTGAAATCATTAATTTTTGTTACAGCCATGGTTGGGTTCCAGATCAGTGGAAGTTACAGATAATTATTCCTCTATTGAAGCCAGGCAAACATGTAGATGATCCGAATGGCTTTAGACCAATTGCTTTGTCCTCTGTCTTAGTCAAACTAATGGAACACTTGATTAAAAATCGTCTTTGGATAGTCGAATCGAGAGATATACTGCCGAATTTTCAATTTGGTTTCAGGAAAGGGCTCGGCACCATAGATAGTGTTGGTGTTTTAATTGCGGATATTCGCTTAGCGTTTTCCAGAAACGAATCCGTTGTAGCCGCTTTCCTAGATATCTCCTCTGCATACGACAACGTTTTTCTTCCCGTACTCAGGCAGAAACTGCATCAGCTGAGTCTCCCGGTTAAGATGATCGAAAGCACCTGTGGACTTCTTTTGTCTCGCTCCTTGGTTCTGAGGGTCCAGGGCGAGGATTTCGATGAAAGGCAGACTTGGAAGGGTCTCCCACAAGGCTCCGTTCTGAGCCCCCTTCTTTATAATTTATATACAGTGGACATTGGCTCCTGCCTAAATAATAACTGTCACATCCTCCAGTATGCCGATGACTTAGTCTTGTATGTGACAGATTTATCCATCGTAGACGCTGCGTCATCTCTAAGCCTCTCTCTGGACTCTTTGAATCAGTGGCTTTTAAGCCACGGTTTGTCGTTATCCGCATCAAAAAGTTCGGCAGTAATTTTCTCTCGCAAAAGACTGATCCCGCATATCTCAATAGACATTTTGGGTCATAATATCCCGTTAGTTAATAAAGTAAAATTTTTAGGCGTCTTTCTAGATTCAAAATTAAATGGCAAACAACATGTAAATTTATTGATTAAAAAATGTGAAAAAGTTATTTCAATTTTAAAAGCTCTCGCGGGTGTTTGGTGGGGTGCCCACCCGTATACAATGAAATTGGTATATAATGCTTTAATTCGTAGTGTTTTAGACTATGGTACGTTCCATCTAGTTCCATGCAACAAGGGTGCTTTGGCTGGCCTGGATAGAGTTCAGTCAAAATGCCTTCGGATCATCTCTGGTTGTATGAAGTCTTCTCCCATTAACGCATTGCAGGTTGAGTGTGCCGAACCTCCCTTGGCCCTAAGACGGCAGTATCTGGCCTCACGTTTTGTGGCTAGGCTGATATCTAGATCTTCTCATCCTCTTGTAGCAAAACTGATCGAGCTAGATGCCATTTGTAGAAGCTCAAATTTCTGGAAAAACAAAGAAATACCCTTAATTTTAAAAGCATTTCGTCAATTTCAAAATTTAGTTTGTCCAATAGAACAGTTTCCCAGATTACCACTTTTTAACTTCTCCTATGAAGTATTATGTTTCACTCCAAAAATTTCCTTTGACATTGGTATTTCCAAAAAGTCCCCTTCAGCAAATTCGGCTTTCAATGCGGTGGTGGGAGAACGATGGATTGGCTTTCAACGGTTTTTTACAGATGCTTCAAAATTTAATGACCTCAGTAGCACTGGTGCTGCAGTTTACTACCAAAGCTCCAGTATTATTTTGCAATTTAAATGTCCTAAAGAGTCTTCTGTGTTCACGGGCGAGTGTGTGGCTTTATTGGAAGCTTGTCTTTTTATAGAGTCTCACCACAATATTGACAAAGCCGTAATCTTCACAGATTCTCTTAGCTGTTTGCAAGCTCTAGTACACCCCTTCAAAAGTAAATTGCACAGCTCCCTAGTTTTAAAAATTAAAAAATCCCTATTATCTTGTACTAGCAATCAAAAAGAGGTTCAGTTAGTTTGGATACCTAGTCATTGTGGCATTAAGGGCAATGAGTGCGCTGATGCTCTGGCCAAAGATGCTTGCTCATCAGCAGTAGCTGATCTCACCCACAATACTCATCAGGGGTATGACTTGCTAAGCCTTCCACAAGTTAATCTCCAATCTTCATGGCAGGAACAGTGGAATAACTCTGGTAGAATAAAGGGCAGGTTTTGATTATGTAGTTCAACCAACCATAAAGTCAAAACCTTGGCTCTACGGCTACAAAAAAGTTTCCAAAACTGTTATATCTGTCCTTTGTCGTATTCGCCTGGGGTTTTGTTGTACCCCTGTGTTCTTGGAAAAAATCCGGGTTAGGGACTCCTCTCTCTGCGAGTGCGGGTTGGAGGAGGGCACTCTGGATCACATCTTCTTTGAATGCTCAAACAACGTTCCACCTCTAGATCTCTATAACCGTCTTCCTAAATTTAAAATCCCTCTTCCGACTAACTTTCCCGCTTTGTTAACACATTCCTCTTCTGAACTGCTCGTGGCGCTGATGACTTTCATCCGTCACAATAACATAAAACTGTAAATTATGTGTGTGTGGTATGCGTACATTTTATGTTTTAACAATTATAATATGTGTTTATTTTATATTTTTTTGTTTGTTTCAGTCCCATATTAACCCAACAAGAACATTGTGTTCAACTGTATCAATCGAAGAAGTTTACTTGTCTCTTCAGTTATTGTTTTTTTTTTTTTTTATCTTCATGCACACTTGTTTTTCCAATGCACTCTAGACATTGGCAGAATAGTCGACATCGGCTTTGCTTGCCATTTAATAAAAATAGAATAGAATAGAACAGTGACAAGTACGACTTGATCTAAACCCCATAAATCCAAAACAGTTTGAACAAAAACCGTTATTTCCATATTTCTTTGCCTAATATCGCCTTAACCGTTTCCGTAATGACGGCTTCCACGCAATTATGCGGAAGAAAATAGCGTCGGTGGCAGCTAGAACCCGGGCCAGTGGCAACAGCATTCTGGAAACGGTGACTGAGAATGTGTTTTCCCCTTTTATGAGGCATTTTGTGGAGAGGATTGCTTGAGAAACTGGTTTCGTCTTCTTTACAAAGTGACTCATACCCAAAATATGATCTTGATTTAATTTATGTATATACTAACAGTAGGTATAAGGTACTTTACTAACACTACGGATCTCTGTTATCTGATTATTTGAAAATAAATTAAATTAAATTAATAACAATCGTTAATTTCGAAAACATTTCACTACCCTAACTATAGGTCATTTTACTATAAGTTTGTTATAAAAAAAAATTATGTTTCCATTACTTACACTATGCTATAGGTTTTTTATCATTTTCTGAAAAAAAATGCAACATGGATTTAACGGTTTTTGATTAGTAACTCCTCAATTTGTAAAGCAGTTTGTGCGTAGGGTGATTGGTACTAACACTAGATAATAAGTTATTTTAATATAAGGTATGTTACTAACACTCTATGGATTCATGCTCCGAAATAAAAATCATTATTATATCATATTATTATAATTAACATACGGTTAAATATTTTTTAAATTCGAAAGTTCACGAGTCCTCTCGCATTTTTTTCTGAGTTATTTAAATAAATACAATGACGTCAGTAACAGATAATCTTAATGTAAAATAAAATAAATGTACATTGAAGAAAAACGTAGATTTACTTAATCATACACACTTAATCTTCGATAACATGTATTAATATGTTTACTGATTTGGCCATCTACTGTACAATTATGACAACAAAACGAGAATTTGATTAATTATGCATATTTGAGAATTTACACATAAATTATTAATCTATTTAACAGATTTTACTCTAAATTCAAATCGAATAAATTAACTAAGAGTACCTTCTCGCTTTCTCTCTCTCCCGACCAGTGACCATTTTTTTTTTTTTTTTTTTGATTACGGGGTGATCCTCATGTATGTCCTCCGCCCTGGGGAGGACGGAGGGGTCTGTCAGACTCTTACTGACTAAAACCACCCCAGTGTTCCGTCTCACACCGGGGATCACGGGATCTAATGCGACTTCCGCGATCCCCGGCTAGTTCACCTCGAGTTAGGGGGGAGTGAGGTGTTAAACTCCCCCCTTATGTCATAGAGAGGCGTGCGTGGAACACTACGCGCCTCCATCTCGGGTCCTAAGGTAGTAGGGGACGACGGATTTCCTCAGATCCGTCGCCCCTGGACCCATTTAGGGGGGCTGGAAGAGGGCGTTATCCGCCCTCCGCCGACGCCCGGTGCACCTGCTGTGGATCGGGTTAGCGGAAGCAATTTCCAGCTCCCTTTCCGCAGTCTCCTTTTGCGAAATGACTTTTTCGCAGAAGGATACCACCGCGTCCTAGGACTCCTCGCTGCCGACCATCGAGTCGACAACGGCCGACAGCGACAGGTCACTGCCGACACCTGAGATGAGAGCACGGTGCGGCTCCTCCCAAGCGGCACACTCTGCCAGCGTGTGCCGAGCCGTGTCCTCCCTATCGGGTGGACTAGAGTGACCAGACCCAACCCAGACTGCGGGGAATCTTCCTCACTGCCCGCGCCTGTTCCTGTCCTCCGCGTCGATTGCAGAAGTAGAAGCCGGTGGAGTCGATCTTATAATATCGAAACATTATGACTAGATTCAGATAGTCCAACAAACATAGACAGCAATAATACGTCGTATGTTTGGTGAATGGCCGTTGCACTCAAACAACTCATCACCAACTCGACTCAAAGTAAAACATAGGTATATGAACCTAATATCAAGTCACGTACAGTGACATTTCCAAAATTATGTGACAGTTGTCGATTGTCGTCGTTCACCAGAGATGTTGCTGTTCGTGACGCGATACAAAGCTTACATGTCAATGTGTTGCTTCGAGTTAAGTTGGTGTTCAAGTCGGTAAGGTGTGCGACGACCATCGCTTGACTACTGAATCTCCTCATAATGGTTCTCCAACTCCGCGGCTTCTCGTTCGTTAATTGGTTGGAATACGGACAACAGGTTTTCATAATAGACGGTGGCTGGCTGAAAGTAAAAACGGACATTTAATCAACTGTTTCCTTAAAGTAAACAGTAATGATTTTAAGAAGTTGGAACTAAAAAGGGAAAATTAAAACTTACGTTGGGTGTCGGCGTTGGTACTGATGGCAATTCTTGCGAACTCGATCGTATACAGCAGCAAGATTTCTTGACAGTCCAATATAATATTACCAGTATAATAATGACACTGACTCCTGCTGCTGTCAAACAGTAAACCAGAGTGTAGCTGTGAGTAGATGTTTCACCTGAAAAACATAATATGGATTGATTTAAATTAGTTTAAAGGCGCGTTTTATTTGACCATGAATATCTTCGCGCCAACATAAAGTGCCCACAACGCGGTTACCACGCGGTTATAGCAAAGTGTGGTCTATTATTTTATCGATACGTTTTAAATTAAATAAACAAATAAGCGACTTTGCAATTACTGCAGAGAGTAGGGAAAGCGTGGGAGACTACGAAAATTTGAACGCCGCGCAAATGGATGATTCTCAAAAAAAAAAACTTTTCTGTTGCCTATTATTCTTTTTCTGTAGCCTTTAGCGGGTGCTATTGCGAACTCTATTTAGAGTTCGCAATAGCACCCGCTAAAGGCCCGCGCCGCTATGATGTCAACAGCGACATTGTTCTTACATGAGAGCGCGCGGCAGCTAGCAAAAAAGTCTATGTCTTAGCGCAGCCAAACATAAAACGGTATTTCCGAAAAGAACCGGCTATATCAGGTGCTGTGATCTTCCTACATACCAATATCACAATAATTTGCAACCCTTTTTATTAAGAAAGGGTTGCAAATAAATTTAGTGCCGAGACGTGACAGGAAGATT
This sequence comes from Xanthia icteritia, assembly GCA_949128155.2. Taxonomy (NCBI): domain Eukaryota; kingdom Metazoa; phylum Arthropoda; class Insecta; order Lepidoptera; family Noctuidae; genus Xanthia; species Xanthia icteritia. The sequence continues at coordinate 5,097,028 of OX421959.2, read as the reverse complement.
GGTCTACAAATTAAAAGTACGTCTGCGATCTATGCTGCGTAGTACTTTGTGGGACAAAATCGTGGTAGACGCAGACGTGCGGCGGCGCACCATTCACGTGCCCGACGTGCTCGTAGACTGTGTAAGTTGCTGCCGCATGCCAGTCGTGCTGGTGATAACTGGATAGAACTATCAGAAAAACAGACATGAACTGGAAGTAGTTGCTTATGCTATACTACTTAGCTCATTGGTGGTTGAATTACACGCTTTAAAATTTTTAAACAATTAGGGCAGTTGAATTTTAAAACGTCTATCGATATGTATTATTACGAATCCTTCATGCTCTTCTCTGTTTCATGGTTGGTGCGTTTCGAGGAATAAAATAATAATATTTTTAATTTGATTTTGTTAGCGCACCTGAATGGTGCGTTTCGAGGAATAATTTTGGTGCGTTCCAAAGTTGGTGCACTTCGAGGAATACCCCTTCTTTGGGGCATCTTTCCGGTGGCATAGACTATTGTCTATCTATGGCCTTTGGCAAAAACAAATAATGTGGTGACGTCAGGTGTTGGCCAAAAATAAAATATAGTAATTAAAAATATATAGGTAAGTTTTAATTTAAAAATCACCTTTATGACATTTTTATTGCTTATATATCATAAAGATATGGTAACTGCTTTAATTTTTAGCTCTTATAGCATGTATGGCTGTATGGCCTTTGGCTGGCTTAACACTTTAAAGGAGACTGTTCAAAATCTTTGAGAAAATTACATTTTTATAAATTCTTACAATATTATTCAGACGCTGGATATATTCAGACAGGTCGTAAGGGCAGGTACCTTCCGCAAATTGGGAATCGTAGGCGCGGGCTTGCGGACGGTGAGCAATGGGTAGCTCGCTGTCCGATAAGGACCAGGCCCGGGTCGACGGCGCGTTGTGTTCCACGCGCGCCTCAAAGAGAAGTCAACAACTGAAGGGGTCTGACAGAACCGATGCCTGCCGGAGTTGCGGGAAAGTCCAAAAGGAAAACCGTGGCTCCTTGCAACGTACGGGCAACTGAAGGAATACGGGTGGGTTTCAGTAAGTGTCTGACACGCCTTCCCGCTCCGCCCAGAGCAAAAGAAGTTATTTGATAATTTCCCACAAATTAAAAAACAAAATAAAAAAGGTGTTGGCCCAACGCTTTTTGTTTTGCAAATGGACTTCACGATACAACAACTTTATTTTTGTTTTGTTTCATATTATTTTTTTTAATATGTCTAGTAGGTACTCCTTATTTTTGAATATCACGGTTGCTGCTCACAGGAGCCTTTGTGTTTGTGCGAGTCCCAAATAACACTAATTATTTCTTCTAAGGAAAGAAAAGAATTCAGACATCAAAATACTTAAGCCATAGCAGGAAAGATTCAATTTGCTAACATTCACATTGACTAAAAGTGTCTTAAAAGGTTTACTTACAAATAAATCATTTAATTTTATTTCACTCACCTGTAACACTTTCATTTTCTTCCAATTTCGGTTTCAATCGGAGGATAATCTCAACTCTATTATTTATATGAGAATGTACCTTATTTGGAAAATAAATACATTTTATTTTAGTTCCGTTGTGGGTTGCATTCAATATCTTCGTAAATGGTATTTCAGAAAACCTAATTTGCTCACTTGTCCTAATTGCTGGAGAAGCAAAGGTAATGAACCTTTGATAACCTAAAATGTGATCGAGAATCGGGAATTAATAACAACATTTAAAAAAAATACCTTAAACTACATTTTGATCTTACATCAAACTCATATAAATAATGTTATGAATCGCGTATTTTTGGCAATGGTTTTAATAGGTATTTATGACAACAAATGAATGAATGAATGAATGAAATGCACAGACCCCAGCGTGGTTTAACCAGACTCGATAAATCGAATGAACCCCAAGATTTGCACTAGCCCCTGAAGCCTCATGCTTCATGGGGCTACAGAAGCCATTGCATATCAAGGAGTAGACCGGGGGGCGCGGTAATGGTAGGGAAGACCGTGTCCTTAGGATAAGGAAGGATTTGCGAGCCGTACTGGATATGCATTCTTGAGGAGGCAATGGAATAGTGGAGAGATAGGTGATATTTATCTATGGATGGGCATCTATTTACGAAAGCGCGGCGCCGCTAGGTTGGTTCAGGTTCAGTTACAGCTTCACTGGTGCATCTCTGCTGTTGTGCTCTTTGCTGTTTCCAATGTCTTCGTCTAAGTTTCTGGCTGCTATCCGTTTCAGGTTTCTTGTAAATCTCGCTAGCAGTCTTTTTAATCTTATCTCGATCTTCAACCGTGTCCATCCAAAAATGATTTCCTTGTCGAAGTCATGTCCTGTTTTAGGTTGTCATTTCATGTGTAAATAGGTCGGCCAGCTTTCTTGGATTTAGTTTTGTACTGCATGTAACGGGTGTGGTTTGCGGCGCCTGTGAACATGTGCGAGATAGCACATCGTGTGATTCTTTATGCGTTTGGTTACGCGTTTTCCGTTCAACATTTTATGCATTTTCTTTTGTCTTGGTTTATTCCTAGCGTGGTTAATCAAGTCTCTCATGATAACTCTCTTCGCCAGGATGGTCCAAGTCCAGCTTCATCGGTGAATCTTTTGGCAGAGTTAAACTGCTTTCTCGACTCTTTTCTTCTTCGTTTTGATGAGTTGTCCGCAGCGTTGTCCAGGATGCGATCGGCCCGCTCCTCGTTGTTGTCCTGCTCCGACGCGGTACAAGTTCGACCTGTAGCTCGCCGCTGTTCACCTCAGATTGACGCGATGGCAAATAATATAGTTGTGAGTTATGCACACTATTTGGCACAAGTAATTAATAAGACCCCAACACCCGACCAGCATCACCCGAGTTCTTGTTTTTATGTTCGTACTATCGTGGGCGCGCATATCTTAACACCGTGAGGACTATTTCTGCTTACAGCGCTCGACCGCTATAGTAACGCTTACCTACGCTCATCAATCAATAGCATTGCAGCATTCGATTTTTGCTAAGACCCTTGTTTTTGAAAACGAAAAATAAAAATATCGTAAAAAACCCGCAGAGGTGGTGCGTTTTTTCAAAGGAAATAATTATCAATAGGTACTTTCTTTCTGTCGTAGTTCGAGCATAATCGATAAAAGGGTATGGGTTTTTATTTTTATCAATTTGTTTTCATGCTATCAGAAAAGTATAACATTTGAGTCCAGGGTTGATAAAGCGGAACGTTTCCATAAATCTTTAAAAACGTAAAAACTTAATAACAATTATTTTACTCTGTAGACAGCAGTTTGAGTAAATGATAAATAAAAATAGTAAATGATAAAAAACAAACTATGTCGTATTTTACACAGTCTGAACACTTTCACTGTCAGAGTATACAGCATATTTGTTGAGATACCCCGTTATCGCATTCCATAATTATATGAAACAAATATTGACAAATATTGAATATCTTAAATGTTAAAATACCAATTGTTTTTAGCCCAAGGGCACACGGCGCGGGCGCACAACTGGCGGGCTGCTCAGAATTTTGTTTTCAAAGTTGAGGTATGCGTGCCCGGGACAGTAAAAACACCACCCACAAAAAAACTCCCTTAAACTCTAAAATGATTTTGAAACACTGAACACGCAACGAAAATATTTATCTATGGATGGGCATCTTTTAAAGACGACGTCGCCACCAGATTCCATTTTATAATTTTGTGTTCTTTTTTGCGTCATGTTTACTGCAAATAAACGTATTTTCTTTTTTAGATTGGTTGATGTCCAGCTTCACCAGTGTGTCTTTTAGCGGGGTTAACAGCTTTCTCGACTCTTTTCTATGTCACTGCTATGCTGTGTTACACGTTGCTGTTTCCATTGTCTTCGTCTGGCTTCTATCCGTTTCAGGTTTCTTGTAAATCTCGCTAGGAGCCTTCTTACTCTTATCTCAGTCTTCAGCCGTCTCCAACTTCATTAAATATGTAAACTTAACAAAAACAACTTCACAAAAATAACTTTACCACCCAAATAAACACAAAAACTACACTTGTCAGAGTCAAGATCAATAGAATCTAAAAGAAATGCTTTGTTGGTCAAAAACTAACTGCAACCCTTGACTCACTACAAATGAATTAAAAAGAATACGCACTCGCAAAAAAAAAAAAACAAATAGTTTTGGAACACTGCACATAATCACACATGTAAATTATTATAGTTTAAAGTTAGTCAAACAAATTATAAATACAGCACATACGATGTATGTATTTATAATGAGATCCACTCATGAATAAAATAACGATTTTGCAGAGGGATTTTGGAGAGCACGCCCTGAAATATATGGAAAGGTCTCACCAGATTAGCTTGAGCCATTGTATGATCGCCCGCCTGAGATCAGGAACGCAGTAGTAGGTAGGCACCTCAGTTTAGCACTATTTTAATGTATTTATTTGGCGGCTAGTAAAGTCACAGCAGTATCAAAACATAGAATCACTGTTCGATTTCGCCGGCAAGTGATTACATGTGCAAAGCTCTCTGCCACAAAATATCTTTAAAAAAATTGGGATGGGCTCGCTCCCGGAACGACCGTGTTCTACGACGTCCAATGACCGAATCCAATAGGTATTTATAACAACAAAGTATATAAATCTTAAAAAAGAAATCTCCGTTATAGACGGTTATGTGACAGGCATTACCTTCGAATTTCCATAGAAACGGATTTGCATATTGACTCGGCTGTCTTGATAAATGAGAATCTGCATTCGATACACAAGTTAAATTAAGAGTATCGTTCACAGAATATTGATATTCAATAGTCCATAGATATTCATCATTTGTATACTGGTACAGGATGTTATTTCTAGGCAGGCCGCGTATACGAATATCTGAAAATTAAGATTATTCTATAAAATTATCATGTTTATATAATATTGCTTTTATTAGTTTAGTAACATGTTTTTTTGCAGATAGTACAGTTATGTGGTGCTCTACAATGGAGTGGGGCGAAACAGAAATAAAATAAGTTCTGGGCCAACAAGGAATAAAATATGGGACGAACAAGGCATTATTGTGTAGTGCGAAACATCGTTGGGCGAATGCAGAGCAAACCGTTTTGAAAACTTGTACTTAACTTATTTTTACGGATATGGCAACTTATTGGTCTTGGTATTGGTAAATTCAAAATGTGTAAATTACAATATAAAAGACGGAGAAAAAAAAACAGAATTATGTTATTTACATACCGTTACAGGGAACCTCAGACACGAATAATAGCCTCGCGTTTGGCTTTTCCACATCCGCGTTGTTGATACTACAACTAAGAGACTTATGTTCAACGGCTAATGTAGATATATTTAATGATATAACTGCCTCCGACTGACTCCTGAGTGCTGAAAATACAATACTTTATTACTTTTCGCGCGTCGTATCGATTTTAAGCAGGAAATATTCCGATTAGCCATTTAAAAGGTTTGATGAAATGAAATTGCTCTGATAGGCTTCTGATGAACCTAGTGATGCATTATGACACATTTGGACTTAATTCGTAACCCTTACCCCATGAAAAGATAAAGTAAACCCCTTTTAAAACCCCTATATCTGCTATGAATTTCTTAGTAAAATACAATAGACGACGTATCGATTTCTTACAGGGTTCTTTATGACTCTTTAAGAACAGATAAGCGGATTAGGTTAATGAATATACGTCGTCTATTGTATTTTATAATGGATTTCCGCAAAAGTCATGCCTGAGTCAATGAACTTTCTCACTAAACCCTTCAACTTAAAGCCCTTAAACAATAAAGGAGTTTGTTAACCACCTCAATAAGTAGTTATTAACCCTTCCTCCGATAGAATGTTAAAGAGTTATTGGAGTACAGCTACGGGCTTACTCATTAAGACCATCCTCATTTTGATTGTGTTGGGCCAGTCACAACGTATGATGAGGCTGAGGCACCTGTCTCACCGGCGACGAGCAAGCGACTAGCTCTCAACGATTGTCTCGCTCAGGAAACGTACAAAAGATTGTAGGTCCCATGTGGGTAAAAGAGACACATATAAGTATTAATAGTTGATCCCCGAATGTTCACACCCGGCGAGTACGACTCTGTGGCTGCGACAGGAGCTATCAAAGAGAGTACTCGCTCAGCGACGCAGAATGCTCGCTCGAAGACTTACGCTTGGTACGCTGGAAACGCATACCAGCGAGCAATCACTCGTCGCCGTCACACACTCGCTGCTCGTTACTCGCCAACTCGTTTTTAGTCGCTAGCACTACTCGCTTCCCGTTATCGCCGTCGGTGGGTTAACCGGTTCTAATAAGGGTTTGTGTTATAAGGGTTTTGTGAAAACCCTTTTATCGAAACCATACCGCAAGCCCTTTAAGCGGCTAACCGAAGGATATGGCAAATTCAACATCATCTACTTATTTATGCCTAGCTTTTTCCCAACTTTGTTGGAGTCGGTTTATATATCTACTTACCCTTGCTCACATGGTGAGCAGTTTCTTTATCATAACGGAAAGTTAGAGAACCTCTCAAATTGACGTCACTTTTCCGACATGTAACATTCAATACCTCTCCATCGATATACCCGAATATATAATCGTCATTTGAGTTGTCATTTAAAAGTGTTGATATTTTTTGCCCATTGACGGACAATATCACTGCATGTTGCACTGCATCTGTAAAAAAAACATTTAGAATTACAATAAAATCCTTTCACGTTGCCAGGAAGATCATTTTAAAACACAAACATGCACAAAATGCACGTCACACCCGTTTCCCAGCGTTTCGAGAACTGCGTGTTAAAATGTCATTGTGTATCGATATTTTTCACACCCTCTATACTCTAAGTTACTTATATAGCACCATTTAATAAAGCACCAATACTTACCAGCATGTAAATCTCGTTTAAAAAACGTAGTTCTATAACGATATTCTCTGTCGGGATCCCTGGCAGTGCGTATACATTCCAAATAATACTTATCATTGTTGGATTTCAAGACAGAACGGAATATGTGTGGTGTTTCTCGAGGCTTAGTTTGAAATAGAAGAATCCCTGAAAACTCACTTATTTATTAGTTTGTCAGTGCGATCGATATCGACGTTAAGGTTGGCACCTTAACGTCGATATCGATCACGGTGGAATGGCTTCCACCAGTGTGCGGCACAGCACAGCACTGTGCCGCACACTGTACAGCAGAAATGTTGCTCTTGGTGGACCCACACGAGTGAATATTAACAAAATGTGCGCGCGCTTTATTGGAAACTTCGCGCAAAACCATGAACTTTTTTTCGCGCACTCGTTCAAGCGGTGGACTTGCGAAAGCGCACAAGTACACGAGTTCACGCACTTAGTGTTGTTTCGACGCCAACGCCGCCGGAGTAAAAACATTTATTTGTTCGCGTACATTCGGTGGCGCTTGGCGGATTTCATGTGCATTTGTTTGTTTTAATTACGGATTGCCTTACATTATTAATGAGTGAATGAATTATAAAATTGTTGAACTTATACAAGCGGTCGAAACATATCCAATAAAATGGGATTTTTGTCACCCAGACTAAAAGAATAAGAATGAAAAGCATGATCATACTCATGAGTTGAATCTAACTTTCAATTGTGACTCGACTGAGGTATTGAGGAAATAGAAAATTATTTTGGCTTAGAAAATCATCGGATTCTAGGATATCAGATAGGTATGAACAAGCCAAAGTGCTTTGGATATTAAACATTTTTATATGGAAGGGAGCTGACATGGAAATATGCAGCACAGCACATTTACAAAAGTGACGCACTGCTTTGTCGGTGTACACAGACAAACTACATCTAAAGGTCAAGTATACACGCACTGCCGGGGTTCTGCACAAAATGTTTGTCAACGAATGTGCTGAACACTATTTTGGTGGAATGGCACCTTTATAACTACTACGTTTGTGGAGTCAGAGGCCATATTAAAGCAACACCCAACAAGGTGGCTCCTTGGTGATGCCTTGGCGGGCGCTACTAGAGACGGTATTGTCAACACTTTCTATACAAACCAAGCGTGTCAGTGGGCTTCACCGTTTACTTATAGAAACTGAAGACCCGTGACAATTCAGTCATGGGTCCTGTGACAGTATACTTTGTGCTCTATCAGCGCTAACTGCGTGGACACAAATATTAATCAATGTTTCTATCAATTTTAATCCCCTCTTTGTGAAATAATTCAAAATGATAAATGATTACCTCTTGTGAAACATCGATCGACTATCAATGTGCTAGTGTATCGATCGACAACCACAGCTCATGTTTTTATTTTTTAACGATCAATATGCAATAATAGGATACGTTTGATGGCGGATTGATTTCATTGCAAATAGATTGGTTTTGTGTAATAAGACTAATAATACGTTTTCTGTTGCAAGCCACGAATTTTTCAAAGTGTTAAAAAAATTAGAATCGGATGTGGGTTTCATACGGAATGTTGTTTAGTATGACAAGTAGCATCACCCCCTGACGGATGCAGGTGACTAAATCGACATCCTGCTGACTACGAAGTGAATGGATGGTGTTGCTTAATGTATTCTTCAAGTGAATTACCTTCTGCATTGTAATATTCCAAATGCAGAGTGTCCAAATTACGCTTAGCTTCTGCTTTTTGGCACGAAAAATTCATCGGAAAGCCCTCGCCGTCTTCATAAGTGTAGTTGACCTCTCCATCGTAGTTAACTGTCAGGTTAGTCGTTACTTGAGTCAAACTTCGGGTATTTGCAGTTAAAATTACTGCTCCTGGTGAAAAAATTAACATACTTTAACATACTGAACATGGTGTTAAGCTATAAAGTTTAAATATTTTCAGGGCTATGTTAATTTTCTCAATAAGGTCCAACACACTCGTGAAAACAAGGGGTGATTGAAAGTTAGAAAGAAGATAAACGTTTATTCATTCAGTAATCATGAATTATGAATGGCTGTCAGCAAGTATAAAATTAGACGAAAGGTTTTCAGTCAATCACAGCAATGATTGTGGCAAAACTGACAGCAAAACTTATCATTAAGGGGACCCTAACCTCGTGTCCTAACCTCGCTCGTAGGTGCCTGTTCTTATCGTAAGTATAGAAATAGGAAAGTCTTGACTAACTCAATGACTCACTGACCAACCAACGTCCAGGCCAAACCCTTGGACTTTCCGTTCCTTGGAGGTTCCCTTTATGAAGAAGACAAGGAGAAAGGTTGGCTTTTGTCAAAACTCCTACAGGATAGGGATACGGGCGGGTAAATTCACTGGTAAAGTGTTAATGGGGTAAAAAAGCACTTACTTGCTCCTTTGACATGAAGAGTAAAATATAAATCTTTTGCAGTATATGTACGATTCTTGTATGTATATGCATGCGAGCCATGGTACTCCTGTAAGATTTTGCACACCCAAGTAGTACTCATTTCGGCCGTAACTTTTGTGATCTGAAACCAGATATAATATTATCATAATAACATGCCTGTATTCTGTATGTCCCGAAGGAGAGCCCCAGAGCTCAGTGGTGTATTGAGGTAGGTGCGTATACGGTCATCTCACCAGTTATGTATACGTACCAAGTTAAATGAGGCAGTGAGTAAACTAGTGTATCTTATTCAGATTACAGACTTAAAGAAAACAATATTCGACTCTCCGATGTACCTTAAAATATTTCAAATTCAAAGCATTTATTTCAATTAAACAATTTACAGGCACTTTTGAATTGTCAAGGAGTCGGTCAGTCAGAAATATGAAGCTAGTTGCCCATTCAAAAGCGTAGTAGGTACCTATGGAGAAGAACGGGCAAAAGACTCCACCGACACTCTTTTAAATCAAAAATTAGATACAAAAATATTGATTAAATCATTCATGTTGAAATTATATATATGAGAACAATGAAGAAAGACGTGCATCTTTAAAGCGTTCGTAATAAAAAGATAAAAACAGAGAACCATTCAAAAATTTTAAATAAATTAAAATAAGCCATGGCAGCTAAAAGATGACCAGTCCCAACTGACAGCGCCCGTTCACGACATATGTTACAAGTAAAAAAAAATAAGGGTAAGATTTATAAATCAGTGGTTATTCTTTCTGTTTTCTATGCATCAGAAGGGCTACAAGAGGGATGAATGAAATGCATATATTCAGCATGCAGCTGAGATAAGAATTATACGGAATGTGTGGTCTTACGTAACAGGACAGTATAAGAAATGAGTATAATTATGTAAGAGGAAGCCTGAATAAGCACCGGTGGTTGAAAAGTTGCATGTAAATCGTTTTCATGGTGCGGGTATTCAGTGTGGATGAATGAGGATAATATCGTGAGGAAAGTTAAATAGAAAATAGTTCATTGTCCAGGTAATGCAGTGAGCAGGTTTACTTGTTAACACAAAGTTGAGACTACGTGAGTAGTTGGACGTGGAAAAACGTTCCAACAAATGCAAGTTTAAATTGAGATAGTGGCAATTTAGTATTCGGTTTCTTTTCTTTTTTATATTAACAGCAATCGCTGTGTGATATGTGTCATTTTAAAGAGGTGTATAAATAAACTTCTTTAGAACGTTCCAAAACCTATGAGACACCTTTGCAACACACCTTTACACATAACTATGTGAATCATTACAGCGAAATGATTCATATTAATAAAGATTAAAATAAAAACGTTTCAGAGAAATTGATGCGTTTTTAATTGTTTTTAGCTCCAAAAGTGTTATACGTTGTGGGTATATTTGTTTTCCAATTCTTTGATTCTTTTCTTTGATTTCCAATGCTTGGAGCATTGGAAATCGAAGAATTATTAACTTATGGACAGAAACGTTTTTATTATAAGATGAAGGGTGTTTTAAAAAGTAGCCTAGTGCCATTAACTGAATTTTGACAGACTTGTGGGTTGGAACGGTTTTGCTTATGAATGAGTATATAATGTATGAATGAGTATATATAATTGAGTATGAATGTGGATGGATGACTAGAAGAATAGACGCAAAGAAACGATGGACGAGCTGAGTGGAAGATAATATAACTAGAAAGGGGGTGATTACTGAGATGACGACTAATAGAGAAGTATGGAAGTAGAAGACATGCTGCGCCGCCACAAACACATTGGGATAAAGACAAGATAATGATGATAATGACAGTACTAAAATACTCACATGTAAAATATTGATATCAATGCCTGAAAATTCGGTTTCTGGTACAAATTTTTCTACTTCTGTCGTTAAACTTAAATTTTTTCTGTATGTATTCGAACACCTGAAAATAGTTACATAATATTTATCGGCCTATAATATTTCCACTGCATCTTTTTATACAGATGGCTTGCTCATGTTTGCCCTTTGCGTGTAAGAGCATCTAAATTATTAATATAAGTACATTTCATACTCTAAATATTAAAGCACGCCAGCGCCTCTAGTCACGCGCAGACTTATCTGGCACTCTATACTCCATTGGTTTAGGTACTTAAATGAAGGTAAACAAATCGTAAAATGCGTGATGACACTTTTTTGTTTAAAAATACGTTATAACTATTTTTTTATTCGAATTTTACGATAATTTCCTCTTTTATTAATGTATGTTAGACTTGTATCATTTATTCTTAAACTACTCTTAGAAAGAAAGAAAGAATAATATTTATTTGGACACAGTTCGTGAAACACATAATACAAAAATAAAAAGTGAAAATAATCATAAACCGATAATAATGTGTGCCTCACGGCTGCGCCAAAAAGTTCTTCGTTGATGTAACTGCTTGAGCACAATTTTTTTATTAGATTTATAATAATAACATAATATTTTGGAATCTGTTAAATGTAAAGAGCCCATTATGACAGGTTCTCTAAACGTCAACGAATTATTACGTTGCTAAATTGAAGAATACAACTGTGGCATAGCATGATATCTGAAGTGACAGGTATAGGTTTAGTCGGTTAACCTGACAGCTCTCCCGTCACGTGGTTTTTTTGTTTACCTTTATTTAACTACCTAAACCAACCGAGGTCGGTACATTTGTCATGCAAATGACATCCACTCACGGTCAAGTTTACTTGATCAAACCTCAAATCTCGTGCTAATGGGACAGTAAACTTGGTCGTGCATGGTCGCCATTAGAAACTTGTTCTAAAATTGCGTTAACTAAGCGAATTATAGTTGAATTTTAATTCGGCTAGAATGAAAAAGAATGCCCTTTTTTAATAAACTTACCATACGTATCGTGCGTAAACATTGTCTATAATTATCTTCAGTGGTTTGTCTTTGAAAACTGTATAATTCTCTTCTTTAGTATAGGTATAAGACAAACGAATTTCAGGATTTTCTGAAATTACAAAGTTGTTATTTTTAAAGGTGACAATGGTTGTGGCCTCCAATTTTCCGTCTTTCACTTGAAAAGCCGTCTAATGAGGGCCATTGTGAGTGACCACGTTTCAATGACATAAGTTTTTTCATGTTTCCATGTTTTGTATAAATATCTCCGTAAATTTAAGACGTATGGTAGACTTTCTGACGAGGCATCCTTCACACATTTACAACAAAGGTTAACAAACTTGAAGCGGATTGTTACACCAACTACTTAGCTGATACAGAAGCCTCCATCGAAAGGAATCCTAAACGCTTTTGGAGCTTTGTGAAGCAGCGATCTAAGTCCAATCAGATTTCTTCTCCCGAGTCTATTTGTAATGCATTTTCTTCCCACTTCTATTCTACTTTTCTTGATCCTACCAATGTTGTGACTACTAACTACTCGGATATTCACTTAATTGAGATTGACCTAAATGTTATATTTAAAGTAATTAGTAAAATCGATTGATTTAACCGCTGCTGGTCCGGACTACTTATCACCTAAATTGCTGATCGGGTGTGCTAAATCTATAGCCTTACCAGTATCTCTATTGTTCACTAAATCACTTGCTTCTCGTTCTGTTCCCCAAATCTGGAAGTCTGCCTTTATAACTGTTCTGTTGTGAGACTGTGTTAGTAAAAGTGGACAGTCCCCTTATAAAGCACTGGGTACGGAGGCACGTGCCAACGTGTTTTGGGCCACGTCAGTTTTAGTTGTTTAGTTTGTAAAAGTTTACTAACATCGTTTTTAAGTCATTGTTACTAACACTATATGGATTGTATGTACTTGTATGTGTAGTCCGAAATAAAGAATATATATATATATAACTCCGGTGCATAAAAAAGGGCACAACAATGAAATAGCATATTAGCTAAAGTTTTTGAGAGGGTTGTCTTACGCAGCGCAGAGTCAGTCTTCTAGAACTTCTCAGCACGGATTTCTTAAGGGTCGTTCAACTGCATCTAACCCGGCTTTGCTCAATGAGCAAAGCCGGGTCAAGCTGTCGTTATCAGTAACTATATGTCAAGCTGGGTTTCAGCTCCTACTGGTGTTCCTCAAGGTTCCTTGATGGGTCCGTTACTATTTATCATTTATGTAAGCGACATCGACTCGTGTTTCCACAACTCAAATTTACTTTGTTTTGCTGATGACATGAAGATTATTATATTTTTTACATTCTTCCTTGACATAACACTCTATGTTTTGACATTATATACCTACAATTTAATTTCAACTCTTTATTAGTGGCTTTTGTGGATATGATAATTATTCAGATTTGTTATAGTTGTAATAGCAATCACGTCATTTCGTTTAAAATACGTTTTTATTTTTTATTGATTTATTTATCTTTATACATGCAGATTCTTTTCTAGTTTGTGAATGTGAGAACGCTGTAGGCTTAGTGGATTGTAGATTTGTTGAACATCATTATTTTGTTAAGTACCTGGTACTTGTTGAAAGACCTGCACTGTCCCCCCATACCTAATAACACTGTTATACGACAATATTGTGCCAAGACCCTTAAGATTCTTTATTGCTCTTTTGTGAGAAGTCATCTTGAATATGCGTCACAAATCTGGAACCCGTGTTACGGCGAGTACATTGATCGCATTGAGAATATACAAAAAAGATTTATTCGTTTTCTATGTTTTCGGCTACGTATACTATACCATTCTAATAATTATATAAATCTTTGCAAGAAATTTCATTTACAGCCGGTCATAAATCATCGTAGACTAGCAGATTGTATTTTCCTTTAAACAATTATATCCAACGAGATTGACTGTCCTGATCTCCTACATAAACTACGTTTCAGTGTTCCTCAGAGATCAGTTAGATTTAATCCGCCTATCTCCATTGCTTTTTCCTCTTCTAACTACAGGCAAAACTCATACATGGTACGAGCGAGTAAGGACTTTAATATTCTCTGTAAAGAGTTCTCATTTGACCCATTTACCACCAGAACCTATCCTGCACGCGCTCGGCTGAACGCTGACTATTTTTAAAGTGCTTATTGTACCTTATATTTATATATTCTTAACCTTTTTTAATCGTGCTTGTTAGTGCTCCTAAGATTTCTGCTACTTTTTCTGTTTTTACCCGTGAGAACCTGTAATTAGCTCTATGTTGCTTAATCAACTGCTATCCATTTGTTATAGCTGTTGGTTCTCCTATTAATATATATGTCGGAGGAAGCTATAAGTCGGGTTGATTATTGTTTGCATGTATAATGCACAATTACATTGTAATTACTTTTAGAATTCGTAATTTAATTTAATTTGATTTGTTAAATGTTTCTATGATTTAAAAACCTTATTAATCAAATAAAAGTTATGAATATTGCAATTCACGTAACGACCAATCAGAGCAGAGCACGTGCCTCGAGCGGGGTCGAGGCGCCATCTTTTGCTTTAGGGAGGTGGACAGTTTTTGCCACGCATTCTTTTTGGGTGATAGTGAGAGATCGAGTTGGATCGTTGAGTTGAGTGGTAAAAAGTAGACTTAAAGTAAGATCGGTGCCCTGAACCCGCTGCTCGGTATTAACGGTTAAATTATTGTCTCGACATTATTGTAAAGTGAATATTATTTAAATCTAAAATAAAATAGTACGAAACAGTGATAATTGTGTTTTGTGCTCGCATTTTACCCTAATGACGCCCACTAAGCCCGCAACCACTGATGATGATGTTAACGAGAACAATGCTTCTCCGACATCAGAAGTGGGATCGGTGCAGGCACAAAACGTGAGTGAACAGACAATGGCAAGTGACGGATGGCGAGCGTTATTTGAAGCACAACAAACCAGCATGAGGCTACTGGTGGACGCGCTAACCAACCCGCCGAATATCGAGGATAAGAGCATCACGCTGCCTAAATTTCAACCGGAAGATGCAGACACTGACGCCCGGGCCTGGCTGGCAACGGCGGACATCTGCTTATCGGATCGTGGTATACAGGGAAGTAAATTAATTCTCATACTTAGTAAGGCTATGAAAGGCTCAGCCGCAACGTGGTTATCTCAGATAGCTTTTCCTAAAATGAAATGGGTAGAATTTAAGGAAATTTTTCTTTCTCGTTTCGATACATTGGAAACATGTGCAGCGACGATATTAAAGATGCTTACTGCTAAACCGCAAGAAGGCGAATGTCTTGCTGCATATGCAAGCCGTCTATTTACTTTACTCATGTCACGATGGAATAATATAGGCAAGGAAGAAATGGTGGTATCCTTAATACTTGCACACATGGGGCAAATCGAGCCACGGTTACAGCGCAATATTTTTTCTGAAGAAATTACTACCCGCTGCAAAATGCAACGTGAACTAATGGCTTTTTCTTATCGCAAGCGAAGTTACCAAGAGATAACGAAGACCGTTGCAAGCACTACGCAAGATAATAAACGTCCTAGGTTAAGTTCTGTTTCAGCAAAATGTTACGCTTGTGGAAAGCTTGGTCATAAATCTTTTGAATGTTTCAGTCGATCGCATGACAAGCAGCAAACAACTCTGACCTCTGAGCGCCCCAACACGGCCGTTGCTACGCGGGGCCCTGTGACTTGCTACAAGTGTGGTGTTGAGGGTCATGTGGCATCGCGGTGCTCAAAAACAGGGCCAGTTGCGAGCAGCAGCACACAGCCCGCCGCCGCACCCAGCGTTGTGAAGCGAGTGGATGTGTGCGGTATGAAACCTGTCACCGGGGTAATTACGCAATTTGGTGAGCAGTTCTCATTTTGTTTTGATTCCGGTGCTGATTGTTCCTTAATTAAAGAGAGCGTCTCTCGTAAGCTTGTTGGTACATTGCAGCATGCAATTGTTACTTTGACTGGTGTAGGAAAATCTAGTGTATTATGCGACTCACAAATTTTATCTAGGGTCGCTCTTAGTGGTCATGACGTACAAATTTTATTTCACATTATGCCTGATGACTACCTGAATAACGATATTTTGATTGGACGCGATTTGTTGGCCTTAGGGTTGTCAGTACACATAACGAGTGATAGACTTACTATAGTTGAGAGGCCCTCTCTAGTTAATATTTGCAACGTAGGTAACGCAGTGGCTGACTTCCATGATGTGGATACCGATTTACCTGATGACATTAAACCGCAACTAATAGAACTTCTAAGCTGCTTTAAAAACTCATTTGTTGAAGGCACGCCTACTAGTAGAGTAAAGACAGGTGAATTAGAAATCAATTTATTAGATCCTAGCAAAATTGTGCAACGGCGGCCTTATCACTTGAGCCCTGAAGAGCGAGTGATAGTACGTAATAAGTGTAGTGAACTATTATCTGCTGGGGTTATTAGACCAAGCAAATCGCCCTTTTCTAGCCCAATAATCTTAGCAATAATCTTGGTACATACAGACCGAATGTGCGTAGATTACCGAGAGCTAAACTCTAATACAGTTCCCGACCGATACCCCTTACCTCTAATCGGTGATCAAGTTCAAAGGTTACAGGCGCCCTATTTTATACGTGTCTTGACATGGCTAGTGGATTTTATCAAGTTGCTATAAATGTAGAGTCTAATTCGATAGAGAAAACCGCATTTATTACCCCGGATGCTCATTATGAGTTTACTGTCATGCCGTTTGGCCTTCGAAATGCTCCTTCTGTGTATCAGAGAGCTATTAATACGGCTTTAGGTGACCTAGCGCACTCGTTCGCAATCGTTTACATGGATGATCTAATTATACCCGCGAAAAATATAGAGCAAGGGCTGGAAAGGTTACGCGTAGTACTAAAAACTCTTAGTGATGCTGGATTTTCGTTCAATATTAAAAAATGCGCCTTTCTAAAGAGACGGGTTCAGTTTTTGGGGTATGAAATATCAGAGGGTGAAATCAGGCCTAACCCCCATAAAATAACCGCATTGACTAGTTCCCGACCACCACAGACCATCACTCAGCTCAGACAATTTTTGGGTTTAGCGTCTTACTTTAGGCAGTTTGTCAATAGCTTTTCGCTTAAAATGGCACCGCTCTACCGTCTATTAGCTAACAATAATTCTAAAATAATTTGGACCACAGAGTACGAAACAATTAGACAAGACATATATCGGTATTGACTTCATCCCCCGTTCTGATGCTTTTCGACCCAGAATTACCTACGGAGTTACATACGGACGCCAGTAGCGAAGGTTACGGCGCGATCCTCTTCCAAAAAGCAGGTACAAAATTACATCCGGTAGAGTACTACAGTAAACGCACTACGCACGCGGAGTCTCGATACCACTCTTATGAGTTAGAGACACTAGCAGTTGTAAACTCGGTTAAGCATTTCCGCCATTATTTGTATGGCAGGACTTTCACAGTCGTTACTGACTGCAATTCTCTGAAAGCTTCGAGAAATAAAGTAGACTTAACCCCTAGGGTGCACCGGTGGTGGGCTTTCCTCCAGGCTTTCGATTTTGATGTACAGTACAGAGAGGGTAAGAGAATGGCCCACGTTGACTTTTTCTCGAGAAATCACTTACCGGAGGCGAACAGCTCCACCGTTAGCGATACTCATAGTTTAGGTAGAGAAAATTATGTACGAGAAAAACGCGTCAATCTTGCTGAGTTATCTTCGAATTGGTTACAAGCGGAACAACGACGAGACCCCGAATACAATGAAATTATTAATAAACTCGAAAGCGATGATCTGGACCTAGAGAGTTGCGGAATCTATGAATTGCGATCTAAAGTGCTCTACAGAAAAATTCAAAGGAACAATCGCAACATTTGGCTACCAGTTGTACCTAGAGCTTTTCGTTGGTCGATAATAAATCATATTCATGAGTCAATTCTCCATTTGGGATGGGATAAAACCTTAGAAAAGGCATATCAACATTATTGGTTTCCCAATATGTCGAAATACGTCCGAAAATTCGTTGAAAATTGCATAACATGTAGAGTAGCTAAGTCGCGAAGTGGTAAACAACAGATAGAGTTACACCCCATACCGAAAGGTAATATTCCTTGGCATACAATTCACATTGACGCCACAGGTAAGCTCAGTGGCAAAAATGATCAAAAGGAATACGTTTTTGTTCTTGTAGACGCTTTTACTAAATATGTGTTACTCAGGCACTCCACAAGAATTAATACTGATAGTGCGATCAGCGCTCTCAAAGCATCCATTTCTCTTTTTGGGACCCCTGCGCGCGTTATCGCAGATCAGGGTAGATGTTTTGCGAACAAAGATTTTAAAGATTTTTGTGTCAGTCACAATATTCAGCTACATTTGATAGCAACCGGCTCTTGTCGTGCTAATGGTCAAGTAGAGCGTATAATGAGTACACTCAAAAACATGTTAACTGTCGTAGAAACAAGCCCAAGCAGGTCCTGGCAGGATGCATTAGATGATGTCCAACTTTCCATAAATAGCACAATTCATAGAGTAACCAAAGCAAGCCCCCTAGAATTGTTGATAGGTAGAGTAGCCAGACCTTTAAATTTATTAACCATAGATGATCACGAGGTTGAGGTAGATATAGAAGAGATTAGAGAACAAGCTAATAGGTTA
Source organism: Xanthia icteritia (assembly GCA_949128155.2). Lineage (NCBI taxonomy): Eukaryota > Metazoa > Arthropoda > Insecta > Lepidoptera > Noctuidae > Xanthia > Xanthia icteritia. Next base: position 5,078,232 of record OX421959.2, on the reverse strand, counting down.
ATGAAAAATAGCGTATGTCTTGATAGAGCACGGTTCGACAAAAGTAAGGCAAAAGTCACTTCGTTTTCTGTAGGGGATTACGTTTTAATTGAAAATCACGAACGGAATCAAACAAAATTAGATCCTAAATATAAAGGACCTTATGAGGTCATTGAAATACTAGACGGTGACAGGTATCATCTCAAGAGTTTAAATTGTAATCGTGCATACAAGTATGCGAGAGACCGCTTACGTGCCCTCCCCCAATCCTATGTCCCAACTGAGCTGGATCCGTGTCTGTCGGATGACAATGAGGGTAAGATCTTCATACTAAATTTATTTTGTTTAAAATTATTAGTTATCAGAGTGTGAGTGTTTGTTCGTGTGTGTGGCGAATAAAGTCTCTATAGAAGATATCCTAACAGCATAATAGTTGTTAAGGTTTAGTCAAGCTTTGTGAGGCGAGGTGGCCATTGAAAAAGTGAAATCAGTAGAATAAGAGGCGAGGTGGCCATTGAAAAGTGAAATCGGTAGAATGAGAGGTGAGGTGGCCATTAAGATATTGTTAATAATCCTAAATGTGTTACGCGATAAACGGCGAGGTGGCTGTTTCGATAGTACTGACTTAATTTAGTATGCAGCATGAAGTCTATTAGGATTTAGATTCGATAACGAAAGGCTTATTATTATTATAGGGCACCTATTTCATGAAAATATCTTAAATAAAGTTGTTGTGCAGAAGATAAAACGTACACGATCTCCTTGGTCAGGAGTAGCCGAACAATAATACACCAATACCTTTCTTTTCTGCAGATAACGATGATGCACGGCCTTCAACATCACACGAGGGCGTGTAATACGTCAGGACGGCCGTGTCGGAGGAAGCTATAAGTCGGGTTGATTATTGTTTGCATGTATAATGCACAATTACATTGTAATTACTTTTAGAATTCGTAATTTAATTTAATTTGATTTGTTAAATGTTTCTATGATTTAAAAACCTTATTAATCAAATAAAAGTTATGAATATTGCAATTCACGTAACGACCAATCAGAGCAGAGCACGTGCCTCGAGCGGGGTCGAGGCGCCATCTTTTGCTTTAGGGAGGTGGACAGTTTTTGCCACGCATTCTTTTTGGGTGATAGTGAGAGATCGAGTTGGATCGTTGAGTTGAGTGGTAAAAAGTAGACTTAAAGTAAGATCGGTGCCCTGAACCCGCTGCTCGGTATTAACGGTTAAATTATTGTCTCGACATTATTGTAAAGTGAATATTATTTAAATCTAAAATAAAATAGTACGAAACAGTGATAATTGTGTTTTGTGCTCGCATTTTACCCTAATGACGCCCACTAAGCCCGCAACCACTGATGATGATGTTAACGAGAACAATGCTTCTCCGACATATATATTTTTTAAAGACTAATAAGAAAAAAAAAGTCATTAGGTGCTGGCAACACGCACTGATCAATCGCTGTCGTGTCGGGACACTGCGGTGAGTGGAGAAGATATTGCGCAGTTTCCCGAACGCTGAGCAGCCGACTTAAGGACAATAAAAACGGCTATGCGGCTATGCTCAGAAATAAGCCGTCGTATAGATTCGGGTCCTGTAGGTATTGAAGTTTTGTCTGAGACAGTTGATAATTAAGTATTTCACGATTACGAATAATTACGACGTTGGCCCCATGGAGAGAGTTGTTCAGTTCGATGGTCAGTGCCACACCCTTAAATATGACCACGCGTTTCTGATTCACGCTGTATGTTTCATCATTTAAATCAGTAATATTAATGGACTAATCAAATCAGCGAAATATTTGACAGTTAATTACGACACTCTGAACTTTTAGAATACACTCTCTTAATTTAGGTACCTACTGCGTGATCATCCGCGGTTATGCTTATGTGTCTGTTTCAGTGAATTTTTAACTCTGTGGCATTCTGTCTATACCATGTGGACAAGAAATTCAATAAAAATGAACCTAATATAACCTGAAAACGTCGTCGTACAAAAGGCTAACGTGTGAGCGCGCAAATATCGTTGAAAAACATTTTCAAACATTTTCCTTTCTCACCAAATGGCTACAATTAAATTTAAGAAATAACCTGATTCATCTGGTATTTCGCTACATTAATTTTATTACTGTACCTAACAACATACATTCCTAAATGAACTCATACTTTTTTCCCATGGGGCAGGTAGAAACTGCCGAACGCCACCTGCTACTATCTACGATCGTTTTCTGGTAGGAAGTACTAAGTACCTACATAATAACAGTGGTTTTTGTGTTCATATAAATAAAGGCAATGTAAATTATTTAGTTATTTTATGATTACATCATTGCAGACGGAATTTAAAACGCTATTCTATAAATATAACAGGAAATCAAAACAATATAATAGGTAGCAGTAATTATGCATATTATTTACAAATCCGCGGCTATACTGTATTATACAATATGTAAAAAAAACCCGGTCCGATCCGAAAGGGGCACATAAGTACTGAAATACCGACTTCTTTAAATCTGTTTATGAACCGTCCACTTTAAACAGTGTACCGTCCTCGCATAGCGATTGCTCCCCTTACTGCTCACTGATAAGTGACATTCAATTTTCAGTAGCTGATGTACTGAGTGGGCTCAAATCATTAGACCCTTCTAAAGGACCTGGACCGGATGGTTTGCCAGTAATCTTTATTAAGGAGACTGCCACTAATCTTTGTATACCACTGCATGCCATATTTAATTTATCTATTTCACAGGGGATTTTTCCGCAAGCTTGGAAACTTGCAAATATAACCCCAGTCTACAAGTCAGGACCTAAGCATGACGTTGAGAACTATCGACCAATATCAATATAGTCGGCTTTGTCAAGGGTTTTTGAGAGATTAGTGCACGATAAAGTATACCCTCTACTTCACAACGTTTTATTACCACAGCAACATGGTTTTGTCAAAAAGAGATCAACCGCGACCAACCTGGTGACTTTTGCAGATTATTTGTTTAACAACTTAGACGCTCGTGTTCAAATTGATACCATATATACTGATTTCAAGAAAGCTTTTGATAAAGTTGACCATGAACTGCTTTTGCAGAAAATTGCGTTTAATGGAATACGTGGAGACCTTTTAAGATGGTTCTATTCATATGTTTGCAATAGGACACAGAGAGTTGTAATAAATGGTTTTTGCTCTGCCACAATAGATGTTACTTCCGGAGTACCGCAGGGTTCCATTTTGGGACCTCTCTTATTCATTTTATTCATCAATGACGTTGATACATGTTTTAAAAATTCAAAATTATTGTTGTACGCTGACGACATTAAAATATTTAGGTATATTAAAAGTCACCGTGATTGTTCTCTCTTGCAGGAAGATTTAGATGCATTCTCAGCATACTGTACACGCAATAAACTTCAACTTAGTGTATCCAAGTGTCATGTCATTAGTTTTACCAAAAATAAAAACATCATACTATATCCCTACACCTTAAAAAACATACACCTAAAAAGAGAAACGCTAGTCCGTGATCTTGGAATTCTGTTCGATGATAAACTCCATTTAGATTCCCATATTAACAAAATTGTTAATAATGCCTTCCGTATGTTCGGTTTTATTATGAGGACGGCTACAGTATTTACCCGTTCTTTTACCTACTTGTATCTGTATAAATCCTTGGTTCGCTCTCAGCTGGAGTATGCTGTTTCGGTATGGAGTCCCCACTATAGTAAATATTCTGATGTGATCGAAAAAGTACAAAGAAATTTTTTAAAGGCCATGCATTTTCGTTGCTATCGTACTTATGCTTCCTAAAATGACCTTTTGAAGAAATATAATCTGCAAAGTTTAAAGTCTAGACGAATTATGTTGGAAAGGATGTTCTTGTTTGATCTGTGCAATACTTATGATTGTATCGATATTCGCAATAAAATTAGCTATGTAGTACCCAGATCAACGATATGCCGTGGGGTGCGCGCAACACCATTATTTGCAGTAAGTTCTTGCCGTACAAATGCAGGCTTGCGAACACCACTACGCCGCCTTACGAATCAATACAATAACATCTTTGAAGACATCGACTTCTTTTCTGTCTCTGCTCAAAAATTTAGAAGATTCCACAAAATCATTTAGTTTTTAATGGATGGTTTAGTTAAATATTAACTCATTCTCTCTCCCTCTCTCTTTCTATGTTGTTTGCATGCCTGTCGATGTTTAAGTTCATTACTAACTACTTTTCTGTTTTTATCAGCTTAGAATAGCGCACTGTTAGATATAACTTTTAATATGTTGTGGAAAATGTCGTAGGTTATACATTTGTAATTCTTGAGTATTTATAACTTAGTATAAGATTTTAATGTATAACTGTTTATTTTCCCGAATAAATAAAATAAAAAATTACCAAAAAAATATAAAAAAATCTTATTATTATCGAAAATAAAAAGATATTGCTATTTAAAATTCACATATTTAGTACCAAAATTAGCCCAAATCCATAAAAAAATTGCTTGTGCCAAGTTATGACCTAACCAAAGCGCAGCACTCTCTATGTATTACTTAACGAGACACCTTCGTGCCCGGGAATTAAGAGGGAACAAGGCCTGCGAGGAATTTGAAGAAACTATTGCCGCCAACTTACCTCAAGTCTGCCTCCGTAGAGTGCAATAGGGACAGCTGCTGCAGCTCAGACCGATTATATCACGAAAAAAAATTACGAGCTCGACGTTTCGTATTCCCCGTTTTTCTCCACGAAAACTAAGCCAATTCAATTAATTTTTACATTCAAATTTTCAGAAAGAGTATGTCTAGGTTCTTATCGTTTTCTTTTATGTTAAAAACTTTTCGAATTTATCTGATAGTCCTCTAAACACGGCGGTAAAAATAGGCCATTTTTGTAATTTTTGGAGGGTCATATTTTCTTTACCAATACGTTGCTGAAAAAAAGGAAATAACATGTCTACAGCAGACCTTTATTTTATGACAAAATCGGTTCATAAATGACGGAGATATGAGGTAACATACATAAAAAAAAAAAAAAAAAAAAAAAAAATACAACCGAATCGATAACCTCCTCCTTTTTGGGAAGTCGGTTAAAAAAGAAAATGATTGCTCTAGAGGCATTATTCAGGAAGAAAAAAGGGGAATACATTTATATGGAGAATCGCAGGCCCTGTTCCCTCTTAAGCGGGAACCACTGGGTCGTAAGTTTGGGCCATTGATCGTGTGACATGCGGCAGATCTGTCCAACATAATTCCATTTGAGCGTGACAGCTTTCCGAGTGACATCAGTTATTTTAGTGATCGAACGGATTGTTTCATTCTTAGCCCGGATATAGTATTATGGTTTTCAAATGAATAAATAGTAAACATTTAAAATGAGATTATTCTTTCCCCAACTGCACCGAAAAACGGGAAGGGGTTTGGTGTATGTAGAATGTGTGAGAGTCTATTTCTTTAGTAAGTTACACTAGGTTATAGTGACGTCTTAAAAAAATATGGCGGACGCTAGCCAAATACTGCTACTCTGTTCTGCATAAATGTAAAATAAATATAAAAACCAGCCAAGTGCGTGTCGGACCACGCACAATGAAGGGTTCCGTAGTTTAATTTATCCCAAGAACAAACTTAACATTGTAGTTGAAAAACATGTTTACCTATACATTCCAACTGCAAATGTAAGTTTGGACGTACAATATTGAGTGATTTTCCATGTTATTTTAAGACCTCTTTATAGGTTTTCCTATAATCTATAAGTAGGTATAGACCTAGACTCTGTATTTTTATTTTCAATTTTTGGCTCAGCTTCGGCGATATGGGAGACTGGTCAATTTTCATCTATTTTCTTTAATAACTTTAAAATATAAAAAAACTGGCCCGTGGTTTCACCCGCATATGTATCGATCCCGTGGGAATATCAAGATAAAAAATGTTCTATCCATGTGCCAAATTTCATCCAAGTCCGTTTAGTTATTTCAGCGTGAAAGCGTAACAAACAAACTCCAAACAATATTAGTTAGGATATTTAATATGTCACGCGGTAACAGTCTGCAAAACTTTTTTTTATTAATTTTCTCATTTGTCCATCAAAAGTGAACCTCGTACGGTCACAAAAATTCATGTGTACAAAATTTCAACTTAATCGGTCCAGTAGATACGGAGAAAATCGGCTGTAACAGACAGACACACGAGTGATCATAATATTAAAAGGGTTCCATTTTTTTATCCGGTTTTCAAATCCAGGGACAGTAGAGACACCAATAATTATAGACCCGTATCCGTGTTGCCGGTTTTCAGCAAGGTATTTGAAAAGGTAATGCTTAATCAGATGCTCAATCATTTTAACACAAATAAAATCCTCCACGATCAACAGTATGGTTTCACCAAAGGACGTTGTACGACCGACGCCGGTGTAACCTTATTAAGACACATGTTTAACGCGTGGGAAGAGGCCTAAGATGCAATAGGATTTTATTTGACCTCTCCAAGGCATTTGATTGCGTCGTTCACGAAACCTTACTCTTGAAACTTGAACATTACGGACATAGAAAACTTGCGCTCAATTTAGTAAAATCTTATTTAAATGATAGACAACAGCAAGTTCAAATAAATGGTATCAATTCACTAGGTTTAAAAGTAAAAATGGGTGTGCCACAAGGCTCGATATTGGGTCCATTCCTCTTTTTAGTGTATATTAATAATCTACTCCATTTATTAAAAAAATCAACCACAAATGGTGTTATTTGCTGACGATACTTCCTTAATTTTTAAGGTAGAACAACAACAACAAGGTAGAACAGGTACGTGCTACAAATTTTGACGACGTAAATATAACGCCCTACCGCAGGTCCAAAATGGGTTCACTGCTAATAATTTAGTATTAAATGGAAAAAAAAACTAAGTGCATAAAATTTTCTTTACCAAATGTTAAAAGTAGTAATTGTAAGATATTATTGAATCAAGAGAAACTAGAATTTGTCGATAAAACTGTTTTCCTAGGGATCACGCTCGACTCAAGGCTACAATGGGTTCCTCATTTAACATCTCTTGCAGGACGGCTAAGTTCAGCAGCATATGCTGTCAGAAAAATCCGTCAATTAACTGATGTAGATACCGCAAGGCTAGTCTATTTCAGTTATTTTCATAGTATCATGTCTTATGGTATTCTGCTGTGGGGACGGGCTGAAGACATAGAGTCTATTTTTATTCTGCAGAAAAGAACTATCAGAGCCATATATTATCTCCGCAGGCGCGAATCTCTAAGGGAACTGTTTAAGGACATTAACATCATGACGGTACCTTGTCAATATATCTATGAAAACATCATGTACGTAAGAAAAAAATTACATCTTTTTAGTAAAAGAGGTGATAGACATAATTATAGTACAAGAAATAGGGAACTATTAGTTCAACCAGGTTTCAGACTGGCTAAAGTAGACTCATCTTTCATAGGGTACTGTTTAAAATGTTACAATAAAATTCCTCCCCACATACTTCAACTGAATGAGATGAAATTCAAATCTTGTATAAAACGCACACTATTTAGGCAGGCATATTATAAGTTGGGGGATTAAATAATGGATAAAAATGCTTGCCTCATTGCTGGTCCTGCTCCACAACTAACTGAATAACATTTAAAAAAAAAACCTATTTGAGCTGCTGAAGATTGTTAGACCATCTTTGTTTTGTATAAACTCAATCTTCTTTGTATTATATAATTGCATAGCACAGGTGTGAGTACTATGTACTAAAGAGCTACCATTTATCGGGTAATATGTCTTTCATTGATTTGAATGTGCCCTGGTGGCTGTGAGTATGTCATGCTCACTCAGATGTCTCGCTGATGGTGGCGCGTGTGTTGGATCATTTAGCTCCCTTCAAAATGGTTGAGATGAATGGTGCTAATCCATGCGTCATGTTCGTGAACGGGTGCCGTCAGTAGGGACTGGTCATCTCTTAGCTGCCATGGCTTGAATTGTTCTTTGTTTTTTATATTTTTATTACGGACGCTTTTAACGTGCACGTCTTTCTACATTGTTCTCACATGTATTATTTCAACATTAATGATGTAACCAATATTTTGTAACATTTTTTTGATTTAAAAGAGTGTCCGTGGAGTTTCTTGCCCGTTCTTCTCCATAGGTACCTACTACGCTTTGGAATGGGCAACTAGCTTCATATTTCTGACTGACCGACTTTTTGACAATTCAAAAGTGCCTGTAAATGGTTTAATTGAAATAAATGCTTTGAGTTTGAGTTCATTCGGATGTACAGAAACCAAAAAAAATATAAAAAGAAACCCGACTGTTAAAGGGTGTGGCAGACATGATTTTTCATGTCCCCCGGCCAAAGTGTAAAATACCACTAGCGGTCGATTTAATTTTATTATAGTAATTATAATTTATCACTAATTACAATATTTTTTTTACTTTTATTTTAATTTGTCACGTATTTAGAATGAGGTCAGAAACATATCTTACCAGTTTCAGGAACATTTGCTTCAGCTCTCAATGTTATAAAAACTAAACATAATACTAAACGAAACATTTTTAAGTGTTTTAATTTACAGTCAATACTAATTAATTGTAATTAATACGCAATAATTAATTGTAAATAATTTGCAGGTACCTATTGCAATAACAAGAGACTTCACAGGAATGATTTACTTTTGAAATACAGTGACCATAATTTAAATATTTTTAGAACAGATTACGTCATTCTAATAAATAATTATATTTCTGTATCCATGATTCCGTCTGTCTGGATTTTCCCGTGCAAACGAACTCAACAACATCTCACTACTTCTTTTTAAATTTTCATAGTACCTACCTCAGAGTTCAAGGCATCTCAGAAAGGGGTGCTTGGACAGGAAACCTCCCCGTGTGCCTGTGGGCTGGAGTTCCCTTATGGATGCGTCCGGGGGGAAGGCCAGTCTCCGGGACGGTGCACCCTGGGGTACGGGCAATTACTCCCCATTAGGTACTTTATACCTAAGGGGTCTCGTTGCCCGTATGCCAATATCCTGTCGGAGGAACGCTCTAACGTGTACTCGGAGAGAGCACACGTTAAGCAGCGTTGGAGTGCGGGCTCGGCGTGTACTAACACTGCCGTCGGGCAGGCAGGAGGAAGTCTTTTCTTCTGCCACCGTTGGTCTCGTAGCCCCGAAGAGTGTCAAGGTCATGTCTCTGGCACTTGACGGGGGTCGAGGGTCTTGGCTTAACCGCCCGGGCCGCGAGGAAGAAATCCTCTATAAAAAATTACCCCAAACCTCCAAGCGGCGGCGCACCGTGAGGGAGGTTGTAAGCTTGATTAATGGGTAGCTAAGGAATTAGTCGCTAGTGCGAACCACAATTTTTTGAGACAATATAAAGTTTATACTCGTGGGAACAATATGGAAAAAGATAACAAAAACAAAAACCAGAAGGAGGGGAGTGATGCGGGGTCGGAGTCCGACGCTGCATCGGGCGCAAGGAGCTCGAGTCAGAGCTCGGAGCGCGAAGTGGTGGGAGCTGCTGAGAGGAACCGGAAGTTCCTCCGGAAGCGCTCCAAACCGGGAGAGGGGTCGTCCGCTGACGAGTGGGTCTCGGGTTCAGCCCATCGGGCAAAGATCCACTCCAGTCGGCGGGGTGCGGCCCGGGGAAAAGGTTTGGGCAGAGGGCTCACCAAGAAGACCAAGAAGGCTGGCGAGCCGAGCCAGGCCAGCCCAGCTGAGCTGGAGAGGCCTGCCACGGGCGAGCACCACCCTGTCGAGACCAGCACCGGGGTGGCCATTACAGAGCCTGCAGGTGGTGAGCTGGACGCCGCTGGTGGCTCCAATTCGGAGCGAGCGGCCAGGTTTGCGGAGGTAGTGGCAGCCGCAATTAAGGGTGTGGCCTTGAAGAGGATCCAGTCCTCTAAAGACAAGGCCATACCCGCGGCCACGGCCTCTATTTTGGCGGCAGCGGAGGCCTTACACCTCAGTCCTCCGTCGGACGGAATGTCCGAGATGCGGGCGGAGGTCGCCCGCTTGACAGCCGCCATGGAGCTTCTCCGAAAGGAGAACGAGGAGCTCCGAGCGGACCTGGCTGGCCTCCGAGGAGCCGGCCCTTGTGTAGCGCCGCAAGGGAAGGAGCAGCACGGGCAGGGACGACCCGTGCCTGCCGAAGATCGGGTCCTGACCCTGGTGCGGCAGGAGATGGCTTCCCTGCGGTCCCGTTTTTCCGCTCTAGAGGCCATCGTCCTGCGCCCCCCGTTAGCAGCTAGCATGCCAGCCTCTGACCAACGGAAGGCGACATCTTATGCCGCCACCGCAGCTGCCTCGGCCAAACCGGGTTCGTCGGGGCAGACCAAGGGCGGGGCGGCTACACAGGCGGCGAGGGCCCCGGCCCAGGCAGCGGGGGCCCCGGCCCAGGCAGCGGGGGCCCCGGCTCGGGCAGCGGGAGCCCCGGCCTTAGCGGCGAAACGGCCGCCCCCACCTCCTTCTTCTAAATCTCCTCCGGCTGATGCTGAATGGCAAGTAGCCGGGGAAAAGAAGAGGAAGGGGAAGGCGAAAAGGGCGGCCAAAAAGAAGGAGAGGCGGCAGCGGCGCAAGGAGCGAAGCGTCGCGGCTAGGCTCCGCGCCCCGAAGTCCGCAGCTGTAGTTATCACGCTACAGCCAGAGGCGGAGAAAAAGGGCGTGTCCTACCGCGACGTGCTCGCCAAGGTGGGGGCAGCGGTGGACCTGAAGGAGATCGGCGCCGCCGATGGCATCCGGGTAAGGGTCACGGCGACTGGGGCCCGGATGCTGGAGGTCCCCGGTGCGGCAAGCGGTCCGGCCGCTGACGCTCTGGCCGCAAGGCTTAGGGCGTCCCTAAATGCGGACGAGGCCCGAGTGTCCAGGCCCACCAAATGCGCTGATATGCGTATTCTGGGCTTGGACGACTCAGTGACGGAGGGACAGGTGGTGGCCGCTGTCGTTAGGACTGGGGGGTGCTCTGCCGAGCAGGTTAGGGCAGGCACCATCCGTCCTGACTACACGGGGATGCGAGCCGTTACGGTGAGCTGCCCTGTGTCGGCGGCCAAGAAAATAGCCGGGGAGGGCCAAAGGCTATTGGTGGGCTGGGTTTCCGCGCAGGTCAAACTGCTGGAACCCAGACCTCTGAGGTGTTTCCGCTGCCATGTGGGCAACCACGTGGGAGCTAAATGCACCTCGGAGGTGGACCGCAGCGGACACTGCTACCGCTGTGGTCAGGCCGGTCACAAGGCCGGCTCGTGTGACGCCACGCCGCACTGCGCTGTATGTGCGGCAGCTGGCAAGCCGGCCAATCACCGGATTGGGAGCAAGGCCTGCGCTCCACCCGCCAAAGCCAAAGGCAAGCCCACCGCCACCACCGCCGTCACGGCCGCAACCACCACCACCGCCGCCGTTGCCGCCGCCACTACCGTCGTTGTCGCCGCCGCAGCCGCCGCGGCAGGGCCCTCACAGGGGGCACGGGAGGGGGCTGAAATGGACTGCCAATAATGGCCCCATTACGCCTCCTCCAGGCGAACATCAACCACTGCGCCGCAGCTCAGGATCTGTTGCTCCAGAGCATGGCGCAGTGGTCGATTAACATCGCCGTGGTCGCTGAGCCGTACTTTGTCCCGCCCAGGGACGACTGGGTGGAGGACCTGAGCGGCTCAGTGACCTTAATTTCGTCGGCCGCCGCCGGTACTCCGTCCCTCGAGGCTGTTAAGAGAGGACGGGGTTGCGTTGCAGCACGGTTCGGGGAGATTGTTGTGGTAGGGGTATACTTCTCCCCGAGCCGAACTCTTGCCGAGTTCCACAACTCCCTTGCGGAGTTGAGAGTCGTCGTCGTCGGGTTCTGTTCCCTTCCCGTGTTCGTCCTCGGGGACTTCAATGCCAAGAATGTGGCTTGGGGTTCCCGATATACGGACACACGGGGCAGGATGGTGGAGGACTGGGCTCTGGAGACAGGCCTGGTCGTCCTGAACCGGGGTTCTGTCCCCACGTGTGTGCGGATGCGGGGTGAATCAGTGGTGGACATTTCGTTCGCCAGCCCCGCTCTGTCGCCGCGTGTAATTGACTGGCGCGTCATGGAGGGGGTGGAGACCTATTCCGATCACCGGTATATCCGGTTTGACGTCTCCGCCCAGACCTCGAGCGCGCCGGTCCGACAGGCCCCGAGTGGTCCGCGGTGGGCGCTGAAGCAGCTGGACCGGGAGCTCCTCCTGGAAGCCTCGATCGTGCAGGCCTGGGTGTCACCACCGGACAGGCCTGCCGACATCAACGACGAGGCGGAGTGGTTCCGGGAGGCCATGTCCGAAATATGTGACGTGGCAATGCCCCGGGTCCAGCCCGGACGTGCCTCGCGCCAGGTGTACTGGTGGTCGCAACAGCTGACGACACTGCGCAATGCGTGCGTTGCTGCGCGACGCCGGTACACCAGGCACCGCAGGCTCCGTATTCGTCCTCCGGATACGGAAGCCATTCAGGCGGAGCTGTACGAGGGGTACAGAGCGGCGAAGACCGCCCTCCAAGCGGAGATCTTGCGGGCCAGGGGATTGGCCCGCGAGGAGTCGCTGGAGACTCTGAACAGGGACCCGTGGGGACGCCCATACAAGATGGTGCAGGAGAAACTCCGCCCATGGGCTCCCCCGCTGACGCAGAGTCTCCGGCCGCAGCTTGTGGGGGACGTGGTGAGCGCTCTGTTCCCTTCGAGAGGGGAACATGCCTCCCCGCCCATGGCTCCGCCTACTGCGGTGCCCGATGCGGATCACACCGCCGACGACGACGACGATGCTCCGGAGGTGACCGAGGTAGAGATGAGAGTGGCGGTACGTAGGCTGAATGCAAAAAATACCGCCCCAGGACCCGACGGCTTACCTGGGAAAGCCTGGGTCCTGGCCTTGGAGGCTCTCGGGCCTCGACTAAGGGGGCTCCTAAGCGCATGCTTGGAGAGGGGCCAGTTCCCACTTCGCTGGAAGACGGGGAAACTGGTCCTCATTAAGAAGCCGGGGCGCCCTGCGGACTCTCCGTCCGCTTACCGGCCCATCGTGCTGCTCGATGAGGTGGGCAAGCTCTTTGAAAGAGTCATTGCAGACCGCCTCGTCGGGTGGCTGGTGCGGGTGGGGCCGGATTTGGCGGAGAGTCAGTTTGGTTTCCGCAGGGGGCGCTCCACGGTTGACGCCATCATGCGCGTGCGAGCCCTCACGACGGGGGACGCTGTGTCCCGGGGTGGGGTCGTCTTGGCGGTGTCTCTAGACATCGCCAATGCCTTCAATACCCTGCCCTGGAGTTGCATCAGGGAGGCACTCCGGTATCACCGGATGCCGACCTACCTCTGTCGTGTGGTCGAGGCCTATTTGACGGACAGGGCCGTCATCTACCCCGGTCACCGGGGAGAATGGAACCGGCGAGAGATGTCGTGCGGTGTCCCACAGGGATCGGTCCTGGGGCCGCATCTGTGGGACATCGGATACGACTGGGTGCTGCGCGCCGACCTCCCTAGCGGCGTCAGCGTCGTTTGTTACGCTGACGACACGTTGGTCCTGGCGCAGGGGAGGTCGCACCAGGCGGCGGCTGAATTAGCGACACACGGGGTTGCGACAATCGTGGACAGAATCCGGCAATTGGGACTCGAGGTGGCCCTGCACAAGTCCGAGGCCATGTGTTTTCATGGTCCTCGGAACGCGCCACCGTTGGGGTCCCAAATAACGGTAGGAGGAGTTCACATCGGCGTCGAGTCGACGATGAAGTATCTAGGACTCGTCCTCGACAGCCGGTGGAACTTCGTGGAGCACTTCCGACGTTTGGCTCCCAGACTGGAGCGGGCCGGGGCTGCTTTGAAGCGGCTCCTGCCCAATCTAGGGGGTCCAAACGCCTCCTGCCGGAGGCTATACGCGGGGGTCGTGCGGTCCATGGCCCTTTACGGGGCACCGGTTTGGGCGCGTTCATTGAGGCGGCGGCCAGCCCGCCGGTTGAACGCGTCCCAGAGGGTCATGGCCACCCGGCTGGTCCGGGGATACCGCACGGTCTCCGGTGAGGCGGCGAGCCTCCTTGCCGGATTACCGCCATGGGATCTGGAGGCAAAAGTCCTCGCGCACATTTGGGAGTGGCGCGAGGAGGCGAAACGCCGGGGCGTTACTCCGCTGCCGCGAGAAATCGCGGCACAGCGGACAGAGCTCCGGCGGGATCTCATGGCGTCATGGAGAGTGCGATTGTCGCAACCCAGTGCTGGGCACGCCACTATTGCGGCGATAAGTCCCCTCTTTGAGGAGTGGCTAGAGAGGCGCCACGGCGTCCTCACCTTCCGCCTAACGCAGGTCCTCACCGGACACGGTTGTTTCGGGAGGTTCCTGTTCCGTATCAGGCGGGAGGAAACGCCCGGGTGTCATCACTGCGTGGATCGCCCGGAGGACACGGTTGAGCATACGGTGGAGGTCTGTCCGGCTTGGGCAGAGCATCGCCGTGTCCTCGTGGAGGCGATCGGCGGCGGGGATCTCTCGCGTCCGGCCCTAGTCCAGGCCATGGTACGGAGCGAGAGGGCATGGGAGGCCGTCACCTCCTTCTGCGAAGCAGTAATGCTCGCGAAGGAGGAGGCAGAACGCGTGAGGGAGAGGCAAATTTCGCGCCCTCACGCCCCTAGCCGCCGCAGGAGACGCCCCGGGCGTCGGGAATCGCAGGCCGATTCCCGGCCACCGTAGGCGCGGGCTTGCGGACGGTGAGCAATGGGTAGCTCGCCGTCCGATAAGGACCAGGCCCGGGTCGACGGCGCGTTGTGTTCCACGCGCGCCTCAAAGAGATGTCAGCACAACGGAAGGGGTCCGATAGGACCGATGCCTGCCGGGGTTGCGGGAAAGTCCGAAAGGGATACCGTGGCCCCTGGCAACGTAAAGGCAACGGAAGGAACACGGGTGGGTTTTAGTCAGTAAGAGTCTGACACGCCCTCCCGCTCCACCCAGAGCGGGAGAAGTTATTTGATAATTTCCCACCCAAAAAAAAAAAAAAAAAAAAAAAAAAGGCATCTCAGAAAAAACTCAGTTCTTCAGTTCAGTTGAGAAAGTGAAACTATAATTTACTCTCTTATTAGTATGCCAGCGATTGATTAGAAACAGGAAAACTATAACCAAACTTAATGTTTTTCGATTCGGTACGGTCGTAGTTTATGAAGTATTTTTCTAAATGATTTGCTACTTTGGAGTACGTCTAGCCTGGCGCAACTTGTACTGCGACTACCTCCTTTCTGACTGACTTTATTTATTTATTTATTTATTAGGGAAAACAAACAGTTACACATTACATTTTTTAGAAAGAAATAAAAAAAGATACGGCCAAATGTGTAACCAACAACATTTTCCACGGAATACACATAAAAAATAATCTTTACAAACTATGCTATAAACTAATACCTACAAACTACAATAATTTAAGTAAAGAAAACATTTTACACAAAACATTTTTAACAATAGTAAAAAAAAAAAAACAAAATGTAAAGAAAAACTCATCATGCATATCTTAATTAAAACTACTAGTGACTTAGTGTTTTGAATATAATATTTTTGAATCTACCAGCAGAGAGAGCAAACATATCGATATGATGGAATTGCTTGTTGTAATTATTAGTTAGTCGGCGCAGAGGTGCCCGCATACCTGCGTTACTACGACAAGAGGTAACAGCAAACATTGGCCGTGCGCGCACCCCGCGGCATACTGTCGTTCTAGGAACTAGGTAACTTATTCTATTACGAATATCAATACAGTCATATACATTGCTACACAGATCAAACAAAAATACCGTCTCTAGGAGAGTGCGTCTTGATTTTAGACCAAGTAATTTGTACTTCTTAAGCAAATCTTCATAAGATAAAACTGTGTGGAAGCAACGGTAATGCATGGCTTTCAGGAACTTTCTTTGAACCTTTTCAATACGTTCCGAATATTTATTGTAAAAAGGATTCCACACTGGCACTGCGTACTCGAGCTGTGATCTGATCAGAGACTTATACAGATATAAATAGGTAGAGGGGCGCACAAACTCCTTCGCAGTTCTCATCACAAAACCATACATCCGATAGGCATTATTTACAACTTTGTTAATATGTGCATCAAGGTGAAGTTTATCGTCGAGGAGAATACCAAGATCTCGAATGAGGGACATCCTCGTTAGTGCAGCATTAGCTAAAGAATAAGGGTGCTTGAAAACATTCTTATTCTTCGTGAAACTAACACAACAGCACTTAGACAGACTCAGTTGCAATTTATTATACCTGCAATATTCACTGAAGCGATCTAGATCTTCCTGTAATAATCTGCTGTCTTGCAAATTTTTTATAGGCCTATAAATTTTGAGATCATCCGCATAGAGCAGGACTTTAGAATTTCGAAAACAAGTGTCAATGTCGTTTATAAATAAAATAAATAAAAGGGGTCCCAGAATAGAACCCTGAGGTACACCGGAAGTTACACTAATAATTGTAGCAGATCTAAAACCGTTGACTACGACTCTTTGAGTTCTGTTCGTGACATATGAAGAGAACCACCGGAGTAAATCACCACGGATACCGTTAAATGTTTTAAACCGTTAAATTCCATATATTTTGTGTAGCAGGAATTGCATTCAATATGGAATCTAGATCTGTATAGTGAAAACTGTTCATAATCAGAGATATTGTGATACACCTTCCATTTAACCCAGGCCTTTGCCTAGTTTTTGTAAATATGTATTAGCGATGGTGAAAACCAGATCGGAAATTTCGAGGATCGGAAATTGACGAGTGGAACGTAAGATTTAATTAATCTAAAAATGATATTATAAAAATTATTAACTGCTACATCTACGGAGTTTTCCAACCCAATTCGCTCATTCCAATCAATTCTACTTAATTCCTCATTTATCTTCTCATAATTAGCTTTATAATAGTTGAACTTTTTCAAAGACTTTCGAATCATGTTTGTATGGGGGGTTTTAAATGGTATTAATAAACAGAATGGCGGGTGATGATTGTCAAGTTGTAGCAAATAGTCGGTGGGGGGGAAAACAGAGCATTCGTTGTTACAGATGGCCAGGTCTAATAATTTCCCACTCGAATTCTTGACAGTGTGACTTTTACCACGGAATGAGCTATTTTATTATTGTACATAGTGTGTGCCGATACGAAAGAGGAATCCATTGCTGACGTCAAATTAATATTTTAATAAGTCATAAACGCATCTTTATTTATAATCCTAGGACAGCCCAGTTTCATGGTCGCACTAATATCAGGAAAATATTATAATCATCCCTGAAAATTACAGGACACGTAATAATTCTCAGAAACAGGGCTATTTAAATACTGTAACGGGGTTTTTCCTGCTTATCCCAATGTTGACATCATCCATTGTGGCCAAGACTGACTTACCAACCTATTTTTTTTAACCTAGATGTACATTTTTCTTATTACTAGTCTGAAACCGCTGTAGGAAACAAAGGAAGACCAAGGAGAAGGCACATTGCCAAACTGAAGAAATATGTGGACGTGGAGACATGTAGCACCTAAAAGTATTAGCTTTTGATAGAGAACAATCAAATGGAAATTGCTAAACCGACAAAATGCACACCACTTAAGTTTTCGATGTACGGATAGGTATAAATCTATGAACATGTGTTATAATGGAGAAGTTATAAGTTCTCCATTATAACACGCTTTTTAGCTTTTGATATTAATCAAAACAGCAACTTCATCTTGCCTTACAAAGTTGAAACTTTGTGTTCCCGTTCCGTTCTGAAAACAATAAGCACACATATTTGGTGCAGATGACCTGATGCTGCCAGGTTCGCCTCGGGACGAGCGGCTCTCTGCGGATACTCGCATTTTCTTGTTTTGGTTACGTTGAGATCGGAAAGCTAAACGAAATCATAATATGAATGAATTTCAAAACACAAAAATAATTTAACTACCACAAAATAACTAAATATGTAACTATGTTTCAGAAATATGGAAGAGCAAGACAAACAGACAAACCGTGGAAACGGTTTTGCTGTAAGATTCTTATAAAATTTGCTCATAATAAAAAAAAGTTGCGCC
Source organism: Xanthia icteritia (assembly GCA_949128155.2). NCBI lineage: Eukaryota > Metazoa > Arthropoda > Insecta > Lepidoptera > Noctuidae > Xanthia > Xanthia icteritia. The sequence continues at coordinate 5,060,242 of OX421959.2, read as the reverse complement.
AACCACAAATATCTTGTGATAAGGGTAGGAGGATGATAATGTAACTAATTCTTCCCTTCAATAGTCAACAAATGTGGAATAATTATAATTATACTTCACAATTTGTAATATGATTGCGGTCTTTAAGTGTTATTTTTTTCTAATTTTAAAATTTATTTTGTCCTGTTTATAGTTTTAAGTGGACGCTGTGGTCTACTGTAATTCAAGGAGCTATCGTAAAAATAACCTTTTGTAATATTATGATTTCTATTGTGTCTGTGTATCCTTTGTTGGAGATCCGAAAGAAATAAATAATAATGACATGCAGCATTGTAATAAATGCTTCTTTTTTAACATAACGTAACATCACGTCTGTATTCAGGGTAAGCAGAGGTGTATTACGTCACCCACATATCGCTAGTTATAATATAAGTATATGAAAAATAGGAGAAATCATAATTCAATATATTTATTTTATTTCCCTGTCAGTACAGTCAGATCCAAAATATACTCGTATTCATCACCTTATGGGCTATTTTTGTGTGCTCATTTCTCGATAGAATCTGCCTTACCAATTCAGCATTTTATATTTCGTTGTATTGTAAAATTAAATAGTGCAGAATAAATTTTAATGTAGAGTTAGAAAATTTACATTTTATCTCTTATTTCGCGTTTCGCCACTAAGTAGTAACACCGGGTTAGTTAATATGACATTAGTGTTTTTAGATTTGGGAACATTGCACTTCAATCGACGAAACATTAAGAGCGTTTATTCTGAAAGTGGGCAACGTCGCAAATAGTTGTCAAATATTTCGCTGTTTTAATTAATTTGGCAATATATGGAAATAAGAAATGTGGGTAACTAGCAAACTAAACCTCATATAACCAAATGGTCGAAGCGGCTAAGCTCTGCAGCCTACGCGGTCTATAAAACCCGTCATTTGACTGATGTAGAAACAGCTCGATTAGTATATTTTAGTTATTTCCATAGTGTAATGTCATACGGCATTTTGTTGTGGGGAAATGCAGCCGACATTCAGACTATATTTGTGCTGCAGAAGCGAGCCATTCGAGTAATTTATAACCTAAGTTGTAGGCAGTCACTGAGGGATAAATTTAAGGAAATAAACATCATGACAGTCGCATCTCAATATGTATTTAAGAACCTGATTTATGTAAAAAAGCATGTAAACACAGCGACATTCATACCATAAATACTAGAAACAAAGATTTACTTATTGTGCCCAGGACTAGGCTCCAAAAAATTAGTAAATTCATTTAAGTGCCAAAGTATACGTTTTTACAACAAACTCCCAATCCATGTTAAAGAACTGAGCCCGTGAGCCTCTCACAAACTATGTCAAAAAGGTTTCTATAAAATTAAAGATTACTTAGACGACAAAAAGGCTTTCGAAACGTCAAACGAAACGGTGTTCGAACGTCAAAATTACATAAGACAGTCCGTCTTATGTAATTTTGACGTGCAAAAGTGCTGATTTTAAGCCTAGTTTGAATAAATGACTTCTGAATTTGAATTAGAATATTGATTATGAAAAGCAATAATTATTATCGTAACATCGAATATTAAGTTTTATATGAAAAAAAGTATTAGGAAACTTTCCAAATGTCTTTTTTACACCTAAATTTGATGTTGAACCCGTTGTAGCCACATTTTATATTTCCATACAGTAATATTGCCAAATGAATCAAAACAGGTAAATTTTTGGAAGCTAATTGCGACGTTTCCAACTTTTAGGATAAACGCTCTTAAATAGAATTGCAATGTCTATACTGCCCATTTTTTCTGTACTGCCCCTGGATGAGTGGCGCAGCACTGTATTGGCGATACCGTCGGCACCGGGGGCCTCCTGGGCTTCGTTCTTAGGATGGCGCGTCTAACTGCGCCAGGCGAGAAGAAGATAGGGCTCTCCTCGGGAGCTAACGGCGCGGCGGTGCGAAGTAGTCTCCCAGGTGTTTCTCGACCGCTGCGACATGCTCGACGTCGGCGGTCGGGTTAGGGCGAAACTGACGCTCCAGGTGCTCGGCGAAGACCTTCGCCCGGTCCTCCGCCCTCCGCTACATACTTTAGCGCCCCGTCGCTGTTGAGCAGAGGGCGCACCGGGGCTGGAGTATTCGATAGTTGGTGGCACAGTTTGAAGACAGACGGCCAACTATCCGTAGTGGCGTCTATTCTTTCTTCCCAGCCCGCGGCGGTATGGGCCGAAAGCTCGGCCTTTACCTTCTCCGCGAGACGGTTTAATTTGGATTTTATAGTGGGACATCTTAGCTGTTGCCACTGCTTGCGTAGTCGCCTCTTCGCGGCGATTAGTGCTGTCAGACGCGCCAGCAAGGGCAGCATTTGCCCTCTCCCTTGCGGCAGCGTCGTCGTCGCCACTTCTAAGGCGCTCTGTATGCAAGCAGTGACGTCATCCGCCGCTTGCTCTACGTCCGCGGAGGAAACAATAGGCCGAGCTGGCGTGGTGGTCTCCATCCTTTCTGTGAACGCCGTCCAATCCGTTGATCGACGTGGCGCTATAGGCTTCAGTCGGGTCGACATGCCCGATAGGACGACGAGTACCGGTTGGTGGTCGGACTGTAACTCGTCGTCTATCACTTGTTGCGTGATCTGGCAGCGTAGCCCTCTGTGAACCACGATGTCCAGCACGTCCGGTATGTACCGCACTACGTCCGGATAATGGGTAGGCGTCTCTGGGCCGGACACCGAGTACCCGGAGGCTTCCGCGTCCGCGAAGAGCCGTCTCCCCTCGGTGTTCGTGTGCATAGAGTTCCACGCCGGGTGCTTGCAATTAAGGTCACCGGCAAGGATGACTGCGTTGTCGCTATGCGCGCCAATTAGCGCCCGCATCTCAGCCATAACTAGGCGGGACGCAGGTGGCTTATAGCATGCATAGATACTGATGTCCTCGCCGGCAACGTGTAGTTGCACACCCAGCGCGTAAAAACTGCTGAGCGACGGCAAGGGGAGCTCTTGATGGACGAATCTTCCCCTCACAAGTACCGCCAGACCACGGTATCGGGCGTGGTGTGCCGTCCTTTCGTCATGGCATGACAGACATGGTAGCCCGGGAACCGGCAGCGCCACGTTGATGTTTTGATCCCGAAGGAGGTGGCGGAGGGGGGCGACCTTATCCCTAAGGCCGCGGGCGTTCTAATGTATTATCCTTAACGGTCTAGCCATCACGAAGTGACAGCAATGTGGCCAGACCGTCAAGGATGACCGACTCAATATCTCGGTCCTGCCTTATAGCCCTTGTTAAGTCCATTAAGAGCTTGATTGCGCAGGTTGTGAAGTCATTCGATGTTCGGCATCTGTTTTGCGCGATAGTATTCGCGCTATCTGGCGCGATAGTAGCGCCGCCACTCGTCGCCGCAGGGAAGCTTCCCTTCGTTGCGATTGGCCGCTGTGCCGTCATGGCTTTGACCGCGGCAGTGGCGGCATCACGCGGCTTATGAGTGAACCCACTAGTAGTTCCTCGATTTTGCCGCTGCGCCGTATTGGCGCCACTAGTGGGTTCGTCCACCAGTCGCTTTTTTGCCTCCTTTCGTGCAACCTGCGCAGTCCGTAAGGCAGGGGCGGCCGTAGGGGGGTCTTCTTTGGTCTCCAGGGGGGTGGATTTCTTTCCCTTCCCCCCACGCTTCTTCTTCCTCCGCCTGGAGGAGGGGGCTTGGGTCCTCTCTGTGGGCTCGTTGGCCGCCGCCATCCGCGTCGTGCCTTCCGCCTCTACAGTGGGCATCTGTGTGATTTGCGGCCTGGCCGCTTGTGCCCGGCTTGTGGCCGTGATGACGACGGTCCCCGGTTGCGAATTTCCCGTTCGAACACGGGGCACTTGATGTTACTTGCGGGATGCGGGCCACCGCAGTTGACGCAGGTGGCCGGCTCTTAGTTGCGTGCCGCGAGCTCTCCACCGCATCGCACACAAGCGAGCGGACGGAGGCACTGGTGCGAGCTGTGTCTGAAGCGTTGACACCGGTGGCACTGCGCGGGCCCACGTTTACCCTTCCAAGCCTCTATCTTGACACCCATGCATAGCATAGCATGTACATGAATACGGTGGTGCCGTAGATAGCCCGAACGCCGGGGGTCTTCTTTAGGATGGCGGGAAATACGCAGCCAGGTCTCCTTGTGCGCCTTTGACGTGGCGCGCAAACTCTGGCTGGTACTCCAGCATCCGGAGCTCCTCCTCAATCTCCTTCGGGTCCGTGTCCGCCGGTAGGCCCCGAATCGCGATGTTGAGATTTTTATCCGCTGACAGCGAATAGACGAACCAACTGACGCCACTACTCTTCTCCAGGCCAGTCAAGTACCTCTGGACCAGCCTGTACTCATCTTCGGTCTCCGGGGTAAATCTCACCCCGGTCCCGTACGGACGAGCATTTGGAGGCCGGCCCAGTCTCTCACCGATGGCCCGTTTCCACGACCAGTGGGGGATATCGCGTATCGCGGCTTCTTCTTCCCCTTCTGTTTCGCCGACTTGGGTGACGAAGCGCCGGGTGCGGCCGCAGGGGGGGGTGGAGTCAATGATGGGTTGCGGGGGCAAGTTAGCGGTACTCACCGGCTCTCGGCGGAGACGGCGACGGCGATTCCGGTGGTGTGCGGCGGCGGACCGCGTCGGAGAAAGTAGGTGACACTGGGGTACTCCGACCCCGCGGCGCGCTTTCGCGCTGTGGTCGCGAGGGGTCCAGGCAGTACCACTTCGCCTCCTCCGACGCGGTCTCACTGGAGCTTCTCCTGCGGCGCTGAGGTCTGGCCTCCAGTTCGAACTCGAAGTCGAACCCCAGCGGTGGTGACATTGGTGACGCCTGTGACGTCACACCGGCGGCTGCTCGGCCTGCGATAGGCCACGCATCGCATCGCGGGGTCATGTCCGGGGACATATCCTCGCGACCGGACGCGGCATAGCCCACTGACGCCAGCGACATGCTCGATCCCACGCGTGAGGAGCATGCCGACAGCATGGCGGGCGACTCGCAAGCCGAGACTCTAGGCGGTGCCGGTGAGTCAGGCGTCTGCTTCGGGTGGTGGGTCCGTTGTACATACGGGCCGGTGCTTGCTGGCCGCTCTCGCTCAGCCGACGCCGGTCCCGCCAGCGAGAGGCGGAGGCCGGCGGCAGCGGTGCGCGAAGCTAGCACAGCTTTAGGTAGCGCTGCGTTCGGGCGGTAGGCGCGCGGGTCCGTGCGGACTGTTCAGGGGCGCGCGGCGCGGGGAGCACGGGGTAGGCGGCACGCGGCGCTACGGAGCGCGTAGTAGACGCGGCTGGGTGCGCGGGCGCGAGAGCGCGCGCGGGCGTCGCGGATGTGCGCGCGTGTGGAGCGCGACTCGCGCTAGGCCCCGGGGCCTGTATGGGTACCGGGCGAAACGCGGCGGGGCAGACGGCTACCGCGTGCGGGCGGCTCGTCGACGGCGTCGGCGCAACGCGCGCAGGCGCCGATGACGTCGGTGGGCCGGTAGCAGCAGCGGCGCCTTCCCCTCCTCCTCTTCTTTCCTTCTCCTTCTCCTTTCTCGATGGTGGTACGGCTGGCGGCGCACCGGACGACACGTTGCCAATGTTAGGCATCGATATCGCCCGGTCCAACGCCGGGCGGGCCTCCTGGGTCCCGGCATCGCGGCCCAGCGAGCCGCGCTTGCCGGGTTTTGGCATCGTTCGGGTGTGTGGCCTCCGCGACCGCGTCAGCGAGCGAACGCCGCGCAATCCGGGGCGGCTCTTCCTGTGTTTGCACAGGTACCGTCGGTATCCTGTACACACACAGAGAGAAACGGTTAAAAACGGTGCGGTCCGCGCGGGTAACTCGGAGTTACGTGAGAAACTTCAAGTTTTGGCCACGGAGCCAATCCGTTGACATAAGAGTCACCATGATTGAACCTATATAACACACTGATCCCACCCTAAGCGCGTGTCCCCACTCTGCCCTGATGCCAGATAGTTGTCCTGTACAAAGCGTCGTGACATCTTATCATCATAATCTGCCTATTGTCAACTTTGTTGAGGTTCCAGTCTTACCGGTAGCCTAATTGCGTAACACATTTTATTTCTGAATTTAATTCTGAAACGAAAGTGAGTCCTCTCGGCAACGCTAACCGTAATTGGAATTACGTTACGAAATCTGTTCAACTACGATTCAGCCTAATTTTATAGGGATGTCGCTGCGAATCGAGCATAGTTTGTTCGTTAAAACGTTTTGTTTTATCATATAGGAATTATTGATTTCCGAATTATTTTGCTATAATGTAATTTTGTTTTAATTACAACTGATGGTCTACTACTGCATAAAGATGAAAATGTAAAATGATTGCCGAAAAATGAAAAAAACAATTTTCAAAACACTTTCTACCAAAAACTACCATAGTTGAAATAAGTAACAAAACGTTTTTCGTTTCAAATTTTAGTTATCTGTGGCCAATGAAAATATCGTAGAAAAGCAGTGTTGTCAACTTAGTAGGATTTCCATTAAACCTGGGTGTTTGGACACTCCTAAAAAAACATCCCACGGAACATACATCCGGGATAAAAAAATCAGCCGTTCAGCCATTATCTAAAAAACATAGTCACTAACGTTTTCAGTAAATATTTTGTGATATTATAGTACGTAGGATGACCAAAGAATGACTATGATTATGTTTTGTATTCTTTTAATTCTCAAATCTTCAAATGAGGCGAGTGTCGCTAATAGGAATAAAAATAAAGTTTAATTCCTGAATATAAAATATAATATAAAAAAAAAAAGTAAATCCTCAATTCCATCATACCTTACCAAAACAGACTGCATAGTCTTTAATAGGCCTCTTCCTTAAACACTTCAATGCACAATCTATCGACCTATGTACTTTTTTGAACAGCAATATTCTGCCATAAACAACAATTACTACAGTTCTATTGATGGATGAAGCATTGGTACCAACTTGACTAAAAAGTACCTAAACAAAGATACTTCAAATAATGAGGTTATTTGAAGTATCTTTGTTTAGGTACTTTTGCAAACAATTTTATTATGTAATAGATAAAAAGGTAGATGGATCTATTATATTTAAATATAACAGCATACATGTGCTAATTTATTGTAGTATCAAGCAAAACCAATTCAATGCGTAAGAGTATTTTCCACATAATAAACTATAGAAATAAATATAAGTAAGTACCATAATATTATAGTTCAATATTTAGCAACCTTCAAGACTACCACAGTTTGATGCTACAAAACTGATTTTGAGGGTTTACACCGGACAACCTATAATTTATGACAGGATACAATTTTACTACCTACATAGCATTTTTACTGCATTTTACATTGAATAATTGACTTGGACAGTTTTACTAATAATAATGAAAGAAAGAAAGAATAATATTTATTTGGACACAGTTCGTGAAACACATAATATAAAAATAAAAAGTAAAAGTAAAAAGTAAACTATTAACAATAATTAAAAAATATTTAAGGTAGGTAGGTACTTACTTAAATATTTAGATAGGTATATTTTCAGTTGCCTATCTACTTTATTTCTTTTGGTTTGTTGATAGAATTTGCTAAGTAAATATTCATATATACTTAGGTAATAAGTTAGGTTACCTAGGTATGCATGGTACCTATGTTTGATGGTGCCTTACCTACACATATTTTGTATTCACCAGTAACCAACAATACGTGTGAAACATTATTGTTAAACTGTTCTTAACACACATCAAAGAAGATAAAATATTTAGGTAGGTAGGTACCTATCCTATTCAATTAATCCAAATCAATATTATTGTATCAAATTAAATATATATAAATTCAAAACAATAATATTAATTTAATATAATTTTTATTGTAATGTCTACGATTTGCATGCACTTAGCTTATTTAATTTTTCTACACCACCAATGGTAGTATATGTGAATCAATGTTTTCTTTAAGATCTCAATGTACCATATACTTAGAAATAAATATTACTATACTATATGGGGCACATTCAATGTTCAACACACCTGTCAGTCAAAATAGGACAGTTTAAAAAGACTTCATTTTTGTTGGTGGTGGTGTTTAATCGGTTTTTGTGTAACGTCTCTGAGTGTGAAAATTGTGACTACATTGTTGTATTGGGTTCCTACCTGTAAAACTAATGTAAGTGGTGATAGTAAATAAATAAATAAATGTAGAAAGAAAATAATATTTATATTACCTTGAACAAAGTCAAAGTCAAATAATTTATTTCAATTAGGCACAAAAAAGGCACTTTTGAACGTCAACATTTAAATAATAATTGATTCTAGTTGCCCCTTTCAAAAGGTAGTTTTCGTATGGAGAAGAATGGGCAAGAAACTCCACCGTTACTCTTTTAAAATGTTTTCACAATATCTTGTATACATCAATTATATAATTATATGTGAAGACGATGCACCTAGAATAAGATTACTATACCACGTTAGGTAAAAATAATGAAAAATTAAGGAATGACAGATAATTTAATCATGTGATAGATGCATGGTGCTCACATATTTACAAACATTGTAAAATTATACGATATTCCTAGCATTTTTACAAGTAATATAACTCAGTGTGTGAGTTCGAGTAATCACAGAATGTAAAACCAATATAAAAAAAAATATATATATATATATTATACAATTAAATTAGCAACCAGTTAGATTTTGTCTAGATTCTAAATTGTCCTATGGAGCAGGACCAGCATGTTTCCAAGCATTTTTATCTTGGATATAATCCTCCAATTTGTAATATGCTTGTTTGCAAAGTGTATTTTTTATATGAGTTTTAAATTTTCTTTCATTTAATTCTAATATATCACAAGGTATTCTGTTGTAACATTAATTAACACAGTACCCCATAAAAGATGTATGTATAGATATGTAGATGTATGTGATGTATGTGTGTAGATAGTCTGAAAAATGGTTGATTTATTTTATCTTTATTTCTAGTATTAAAATTATGTCTATCACTTATTTTGTTAAGAAGATGTAGATTTTTTCTCACATACATAATATTTTCATAAATGAATTGGCAAGGTACCGTCATAATATTAATCTTTTTTTTAAATAGTTCCCTGAGAGATTCGCGACGACGTAGATTATAAATGGCTCTGACAGCTCTCTTTTGTAAAATAAAGATAGATTCAATGTCAGCAGCCCGACCCCACAGTAAAATGCCATACGACATAATACTGTGGAAGTAACTAAAATAGACCAAACGCGCGGTTTCTACATCTGTTAACTGTCTTATCTTTCTAACAGTATAAGCGGCTGAACTTAGCCGCCCCGCGAGAGATGTTATATGGGGTCCCCATTGTAACTTCTCGTCTAGCGTGATTCCTAGGAAAACTGTTTAATTAATAAATTCCAGTTTTTCTCCATTCAATATGATGTCACATTCGCTACTTCTAACATTTGGTAATTTAAATCTAATGCATTTGGTTTTTTTTTTATTTAGTACCAGATTTACCGTAAACCAATCTTGGACCTGAACAATAAAGCTATGCACGTCGTCAAGATTTTGTGACCGTCGGTTTATTTTAAAGATCAATGATGTGTCATCAGCAAATAACACCATCTTCGGTTGATTTTGAAATAGTTGGGGTAAATCATTAATATAAACTAAACAGACAATGATGTGGATATCTATGTATGGTACGGACTGCTTCTTATTGTGCTTTTTTGTTCTTTCTTCTTTTATTTATATCTTTTTGCTTTTCCAATGATGTAAAAGCACGACTGGGTTGGTAAGCTTGTGACTCAAACTCAAACTCAAAGCATTTATTTCAATTAAACCATTTACAGGCACTTTTGAATTGTCAAAGAGTCGGTCAGTTAGTCAGAAAGTTGAAGCTAGTTGCCCATTCCAAAACGTAGATCTCTATGGAGAAGATTCAAAATTCAAAATTCAAAAGTCATTTATTCAAACTAGGCTGAGAATCAGCACTTTTCGAACGTCAAAATTACATAAGACAGTCCCCCAAAACGCCCACCCTTCACCACTTCCTAGTGCTTTAGCTGGGAAGAAGAAGTGGCGCAACAAACTCCCCAGCAGCACAGCTGTCTGTTCATTAAAAAAGATTCTATATAATAGTATGCAAAATGATATTTACATTACGCAACACAAAACATAATTTAAATTATAAAATTAATAGCCATATGACAGCTAGCACACGCCAATATACCAACCAAAAACATCGAGAACTATACTCAAGCAGAAATAAAAATAACTTAACGAAAACAATATCTAAATAAAAGCCTCCAGACATAAAGGGCGTGCCCGCTTACATATAGCTGTAACTAGAAGTTATAATTGATAAACTAGGACCATTGAGGTAAAGTAAAAAATTATCGAGGTCGCTAGCTAACCACATATTGCAATACAACTCATAAAAAAAAACATTGTAATGAGTAGATTATGTCAACAATAAATAAAGTAAAATTAGTAAAATTATAAACAATTATATAAACTCATATAACCTGTCAGTAAGTAAGCTAATTCTGGAGAAAGAACATTTAAACATTGTCTTGAGTTAATCACAGCGACCAACTATTCTTATCATTTAAGTAGTCGTTGATAGAATAGTATGCCTTTGAAGAGAGGTTGGATTTTACTTTAGTTTTGAACGCATTAAAAGGCAAATCTAGCAAAGAAGAAGGTAGCTTGTTATAAAAGGTTATACCAAGCCCAACAAATGAGTTTTGAACCTTATGAAGCCGGTGAAAGGGAGTACGTAGTTTGTCCTTATTTCTAGTGTTAACATTGTGAATATCACTGTTTTTAGTATATAAGTGTATATTTTGCCTAATATATAATATGTTGGCGAAAATGAATTGTGATGCCACTGTGAGGATACCGATATCTTTGAAAAAATCTCTCAGAGAAACTCTGGCACCGAGCTGGTAAATTGCTCGAACAGCTCGTTTTTGAAGGACAAATATATTTTGAATATCAGCAGCTTTGCCCCACAGCAGAATACCGTAGGACATAACGCTATGAAAATAACTAAAATAGACTAAGCGAGCTGTATCAACGTCAGTGTATTGTCTTACTTTCCTGACGGCGTAGGCGGCCGAACTGAGCCTTCCCGCTAGGCTCGATATATGTTGGCCCCACTGAAGTTTGGCATCTACTGTTATGCCCAGAAAAACTGCCGTGTTTACAGTTTCAAGTGACTGTTTATCTAAGACGATGTTGGGTCCTAGATTCCTAACATTTGGAAGGGCGAACTTTACACATTTGGTTTTCTTGCTATTGAGAACTAGGTTATTTGACGAAAACCAATCCGTAACCATTGAGAGTGCACTGTTTACATCGTCAAAGTCTTGTCTGTTCCTGTCTACTTTAAAAATAAGTGACGTATCATCTGCAAACAGTACAACTTCACAGATACCCTTTAAATAGAATGGTAAGTCATTGATATAGACTAAGAACAAGAATGGACCCAGTATTGAGCCTTGAGGCACACCTAACTGAACTGGCAGCCCGGAAGATTTCACACCATTAACATCTACACATTGGGACCTATTATGTAAATAAGAATTTAAAAGGTTGAGAGCTTCATTTTGCACACCGTAATGACGCAGTTTACGCAAAAGCGTGTCATGGTGCACGCAATCAAAGGCTTTGGAGAGATCACAGAAAACCCCAATAGCATTTTGCGAGTTCTCCCATGCGTTAAATATGTGTTTCAGCAGAGCAACACCCGCATCTGTGGTCGAACGACCCTTTGTAAAGCCATATTGTTCATTATGGAGGAGGCTATTTAAATTAAAATGGATTAGCAACTGCTTGAGTATTAACTTTTCAAATATTTTGCTAAATGCTGGTAAGATAGAAATAGGCCTGAAATTGCCAACATCATTTTTATTACCAGATTTAAATAATGGTATGACTTTACTACTCTTCATGAGGTCAGGAAAAGTTCCTAAATCAACACATTTATTAAAAGTAACAGCTAGATATGGGGCTACGATGTCTATTATATTGCTTAAAAGTTTAATGGAGATGCCCCAGTAATCACCAGTGTTTTTTGACTTGAGTGCGTTAAAAACATTAACTACATCACGCGGCGTAACATGTTCGAAGCTGAATAAGCGACTACTTTTAGACACACTACTAAACAAAAGGTTTTCAGCTTTAGACGGGGACGAATTTAAGGAGCGAGTCGTGGTTATAGGTATGTTTGCAAAAAACTCATTAAACGCCTCAGCTACGTCAGCAGCTTTAGTAACTAATTTATTGTCGACCGTAATCTCAAGTTGTTTATCTTGCTTAACCGATTTACCCATTTCATTATTAATAATGTTCCAAGTGGTTTTTACTTTATTATTGGAATTTTTAATTTTATCGCTTAAAAATTTAGATTTAGCAAAAGCACTAACCTTTTTAAATAATTTTGAATAATTTTTGACATACTCTACGAAAGGAGTATCAAACCTATATTTTTTCAAACCATATAACTCGTATAGTCTCGCTCTACTTTTATAAATACCTGGAGTGGCCCATTGGTTAAAGCCAATGGAGGTGCCATTTATTTTAATAGTTTTAGTCTTGAAAGTAGATTGGTACTCTTTTTGCACAACATCAAAAAGGGCTCCATAGATTTCATTCGGATTCTCGTGTTCTACTATAGATGGTGTAATTCTATGAGCTATATTATTTTTAAACTTATTGCAACGACTAGCTGTATAAGGCCTACATTCTATTTTATGCGGCTTTTTATGTAATGGCATGGGGAAACTAGCTAATAAACCACAGTGGTCTGAGGTTAAGTCACATGACACTAATTTATTTTTGGCATCACAATCACTAAATATATTATCAAGACAAGTTGACGAAGTTGCTGTGATCCTAGTAGGTTCAAAAAACAAGTTAATTAAATTATAAGACCTAAAGAGATTAAGAAGTCTAGTACTTAAAGGAGTAACATCTAGAATATTAATATTAAAATCTCCACATAAAATTATACTTTTATTACTTGATTTTAACCTATTGAGTGAATCCTCCATTACCGATTCAAAACTAATAAAATCACCAGAGGGGGGTCGATAAACGCAAATTATAACGTATCGCTCGAGTTCAACACAAGACAACTCAATAGTGCGCTCAATGGAAAGATTAACTAAATCTAAACGTTGTTTACATTTCAACTTGTTTGAAACAAGAACTAAAGATCCACCGCGAATGGCGCTTTTTCTTACAAACGCACTTTGTACGGTAAAATTATCATCATTGATAAATACTACTTCATGTTCTTTCAACCAGTGTTCAGTCAAACATAACACTTGAACATCATAGTTCTCCATAAATAAACTTAACTCTAACTCTTTGCCGGACAGACCCTGCATATTTTGATGAACAACATTCAATGTATGCGGCTCATCCGTTGTCGCTCCTAATAGTTTAAACTACAAGGCGTATCAAAAGTGGTGTTAGTACCACTACTAACAGTAATCGAAGGTACAGTACAGGTACCAGTGTCACTGTGTATATTGTATGCTAAAAGATTAGCAATTTGTCTTCTACAACTAGGTGGCAAATACATTGTATAATTAGTCAGTTTGTAATCAGTAATAAAAGAAGAACGGGCAAGAAACTCCAAGGACACTCTTTTAAATATAGAAATTACAAAATCCTGGGTACATTACTTTTGTTGCTTCTATATGTGAGAACATAGTAAAATAAAATAATAATCAAAAACGATTAAAAATATAAGATTAAAAATAAGCAATGGCAAATAAGAGATGACCAGTCTCAACCGACGGCGCCCGTTCACGAACATGACGCGTGGATCAGCACCATCCAGCTCAACCATTTTGTAGGGAACCGAATGATCCAACACACTCGCCACCATCAGCGAGACATTTAACTGAGTATGACATACTCTCAACTGCCATGCTCTTTCAAGTCAACATACAACAAAACAACATAGTAAACGGCTCCATGGTACTCACATTTACAAAAATTGAAAAAAAAAAATGCTTCTAAATTATACAAAACTATAGTTTGCAATGAATTTGTGAAATTAAAAGAATTTTACTACCAAAAAGAAAAAAAAAAAAACATTATTAACTTTTGGAGTATTCAACAATTAAACCTTGGTTAAGTAAAAATAAAAATGACTTTATGATACTTAAGTTTGTTACGGTACGAGGTGCCAATTTGTCTTTCGTGAAAATGCCACCGAAATACTTCGTTTCAGAAATATCATATTACGAATTTTTAGTTTAAGCCGACCCCAACATTGTTGGGCAAAGGCTGGGCAGATTGATTGAAACTAGTTTAGATTTTAAGCACTCGTAACGGAAGAAAATCGTTGCCACGATATTTAAAATAATATGATAATGATTTATCATTGAGGTTTTACACAAAATCACATTTACAATTTATATATTTATTTATTTATTTAGTACATGGAGGACTTACAGCTAATAAAAACATACAAAAAAGGAAACTACAGTCACCAGAGAGCCAATTACAAATCCTCACGTATAGCCTTATAGTAATAATTTATGGTATGAGCACAAAAACATAAAAAAGACACATCGCCTAAATTAGAGTAAGAGCAGTTTTATGACTAAAGAACAAGAGAAAATAATAAAACAATAAAAAATAAGAACCAATAATATAACCTACCGCTACTTGAAAAATTTGAGGCTTAAGCACCTTCTGGCCGAATTCACACTAATTGTGAATGGATCAAAATCATATTCCTTACACATGTCATTGAAATATCATTATTATCATTCTCCTTTCTCATTTATATCATTATCAGGAAGACAATTTACCACTTACATTTTTTCGAAATAATTATGGAGATTATACGATTAAATCCTAAAATATATGGAACTGAAAACCATAGCGGGCAGAAGGTCGCCGTCTTGCAATACAACTAGACATTGATTCCATGTAACGTTTCAAGCAAATTATCGCTTTGTCATACACATTGGTACACAATTCCAAAAATTGACTATGCCCATTTTTTTCGGGCATATCGTTCACTCTTTAGCGTCTCAAACAGAGTGCGGTTACACAATACTAAAGTCGTAAAAAGTCAAGACGAAAGTAATTTGTCTCGATAGGTTATCGAAAATGTGTTGCGTAATTAGATAGATCTGTGATATGGCACTATTCACATCGATATCCGTTATTAATATTTTTTGACGTTACCACATAATACATTCTAAGTTCGACAAAATGTCTGCAACTATTGAAATCAATCGGTAGATCTCAAAATTCTGAATTCTCCAAAATGTCTCTTACGCCAATTACAATTGATAGATGTTGTAGCACGGCATAATGAAAGGTCCTCGTAGCATTTGCAAAGTGGGGTGTTTCCCAGACAGACCTTTTTGCCTCCAGCACAGCCCACGTAGTACCAAAGTCAAATAATTTATTTCAAATAGGCCCCTATAAGGCAATTTTGAACGTCAACATTTACAAAAATATTGAATTCATTCTAGTCGCCCTTCCAAAAGGTAATTTTCACATGGAGAAGAATGGGCAAGAAACTCCAACTTTACTCTTTTAAAATGTTTTACAATAGTTTGTATAGGTACATTAGTTATATAATTATATGTAAAGACAATAGCGATTTGAATGATTCAACTTGCCGTAGCCGAACGAAGCCGACCAAAACGACGCAAGTCGTACACCTGCGTGCTTCAAGCGCTCAATACTGAGCCCATCATGTCCTGAAGGGTAGTCCCTTTCTTCTCCTAAATTTGTTTTGTCCGAAAACCATTTTCCATAACACGTTTGCTATAAACTTCAGTAACCATAATGTTCAAAAATTCGAAATTTTGTTTTACATCTTTACGTCTAAAACTATTCTGCCATAATATCGAGTACTATAATAATTGAATCTCCTAATGTTGCATGAAATAAAGTCATATTTATGTCCTAAGTATTGCATTATATAATGTGTATTATTCCGAATGTTCATTTATAATAATATTGTTAGTCCTAAAACATTTGCTAAAAATTAGGTTTTAGTGACAGAAACGAATCGCTGTAAATCCGACTCCACGCAGTCTTGTCTGCCCTACCCCTAGAGTGTAATTTAAAATAGCGTAGGCGCGGAGGGGCGAGGCGGCCCGCGAGTTGAGGAGCAGGTGGTTGTAATGCTCGCCGCTGCAGCTGAGGCTGGCTGGCGAAGCCAGCATGCTTGCTTGCATGCTGCATGTTTGCTGCATGCAAGCACAACAAGCTACACAACAAGTGAACTATCTATAACCTAACCTTTTTTTTTTTGCTTACGGGGGAAATCCTCATGGATGTCCTCCACCCTGGGGAGGGCGGAGGGTTCTATCAGACTCTTACTGACTAAAACCACCCCGGTGTTCCGTCTCACACTTGCACCGGGGATCACGGGATCTAATGCGACTTCCGCGATCCCCGGCTAGTGCCGGCCACCACGCGTTAGGGGGGAGTGAGGTGTTAAACTCTCCCTTACATCATAGAGAGGCGCGCGTGGAACACTACGCGCCACCATCTCGGGTCCTAAGGAGTAGGGAGCGACGGATTTCCCCAGATCCGTCGTCCCTGAACCCATTTAGGGGGGCTGGAAGAGGGCGTTATCCACCCTCCTCCAACGCCCAATGTGTCTGCTATGGATTGGGTTAGCGGAAGGAATCTCCCGCTCCCTTTCCGCAGCCTCCTTCTGCGAAATGAATGTTTTGCAGAAGGATACCACCGCGTCCCAGAACTCCTCGCTGCCGACCATCGATTCGACAACGGCCGGCAGCGACAGGTCACTGCGGCTCCTCCCAAGCAGCACACTCTGCCAGCGTGTGCCGAGCCGTGTCCTCCCGACGGTCGACGCAGTGGTGACACCGAGCGTCCGGCTCCCTGTTTATGCGACACAGGTACTTCCCCAAGCAACCATGCCCCGACAGCACCTGTGTCACCCGAAACGACAGGGAGCCGTGCCTCCTCCCGAGCCAGCGCTCGAGTACCGGCCGGACCGCCCCGATGGTGACGGGGTCGGTGGTAGGGCGTGAAAGCCTGTCCCGCCATTCCGCCATCAGGGCTGCGCAAAGCTGTGACCGACACAGTTCCAAATGTCGCTGAGTCAGCCTCTCGCCTCGCGCCCTCGAGTCCTCGCGCCACCAATACAATGACGCGAGTACCCTCGCCTCGAGGTCCCAGGGCGGGGATTCAGCCAGTACACAAGCCGCCTCGTAGGAGATCGTGCGATACCCTCTGATGACCGACGGCCATCGCTCGCTGTGGCTTCCACAGGACAGCGATGCTGCCGGCCGTGACAACCATAGAAAAGAGGTTTACTACGGGTTTTTTCGACGGAACAATAGACAAAATGACAGATAAACAATCACAATCTGTCATTTTGTCTATTCTTCCGTCGAAAAAACCCGTTTCTATTGTGGTCATACTAACCGTGCAGGCAGTCTTTGTCTTGTACGCACAAGATGGCGTTAAAGTCAGAACAAACAGGGAAAAATTTATTTCAGTATATATTCAACAGTAGTTCTATGTACCTATTGTTATTAATTGAACTGCAGCTTAAGGATAATAACAAAGTTTTCCTTCAAAGTGAGTAATAGAGCGACTGCTAGTGTGCCCATGAAACCGGAATGTCTGAGGACAATTTAAATGATGGTGTTAATTTTCGAAGCAATTCCTAAACACAGTCAATTTCTTTTACAAGTGTCCGAAGACCGAAATAAGCAGACACTTCGTGTCTATTAGCTGAAATGACCCTGGCCAGGCTGTATGTACAGTTTATGTGGCCTGCTAGATGATAGCTGGACTGCATTTTTAGCCAGTTAGCAAAGTGGCAGTGTAACTGGAGTCAGTAATTCTTCCATACATAATATTGATAAATACGAAAGTGTCTCGGTCTGATTGTTACATTTTGACGGCTAAACAGCCAAGAAGATTTTGACGAAAATTGGTACAGGAATAGCTTGTGCTCTGAGAAACAACATAAGTACCTCAAGCTTGAAAAAATCAATCTCAAATAGAGGTGTTAAAGTTTATATGGAAAACACAATTATCACGCGAACGGCGGCGGCGTCGCCCGAACAATAAATAATAAAGTTATGTTATCCTTAAACAAAATAAATGGTGGTCACTGTATTTCAGTAGTAAATAACTCCTGTGTAATATTTTGTTATACGTATTAATTAATTAGTAAAAATACTTAAAAATGTTTCGTTTAGTATTATTATGTTTAGTTTTTATAATATTGAGAGCTGAAGCAAATGTTCCTGAAACTGGTAAGAACT
The DNA here is from genome assembly GCA_949128155.2 of Xanthia icteritia. Lineage (NCBI taxonomy): Eukaryota > Metazoa > Arthropoda > Insecta > Lepidoptera > Noctuidae > Xanthia > Xanthia icteritia. The sequence continues at coordinate 5,042,030 of OX421959.2, read as the reverse complement.
TTTTTGACTGACCTAATTCTAAACAAGTGACTGTTAATCAATCATGATATTAAATACCTATATAATATGTTGACATAATCTACTCATTATAATGTTTTTTTTTATGATTTGTATTGCAATATGTGGTTAGCTAACGACCTCGATATTTTTTTATTTTACCACAATGGTCCTAGTTTATCTTACATTTCACTTTATAATTATAACTTCTAGTTACAGCTATATGTAAGCGGGCACGCCCTTTATGCCTGGAGGCTTTTATTTAGATATTGTTTTCGTTTAGTTATTTTTATTTCTGCTTGAGTATAGTTCTCGATGTTTTTGGTTGGTATATTGGCGTGTGCTAGCCGTCGTATGGCTATTAATTTATAATTTAAATTATGTTTTGTGTTGCGTAATGTAATTACTTTGCATACTATTATATAGAATATTTTTTTTCTAACTGAACAGACAGCTGTGCTCCTGGGGAGTTTGTTGCGCCACTTCTTCTTCCCAGCTAAAGCACTAGGAAGTGGTGAAGGGTGGGCGTTTTGGGGACTGTCTTATGTAATTTTGACGTTCGAAAAGTGCTGATTCTCAGCCTAGTTTGAATAAATGACTTTTGAATTTTGAATAAAATCGACTGCTGGTGGTATCGTAAATCTTGGCCGGGAGACACTCAGAAATGTAAAATCGTGCCTGTGACGGCCTTCAGTAGTCGGCTATCTAATAATTATGCAACACATTTTCGTAAACGATTTAGACTAATTTGTTTCATTTTGACAGTTCAACAACATTCATTGTGTTATTTACGTTGTTGAGCAGATATTTTTTTCGAATTTATGAAGCATTGGATTAGCAATCTGTTTCAAAACGATTCAGATTGCGATTGATCGTGTATTACGTAATTAGGGTACGGGTTTCGTTTAATTAATTATTATACTTATTCTAAACTTAAGCAGATCAGTGCCTAGCGCCCGCCATATTTTTTTTATGACGTCACTAACATAGTGTCACTCTAACTAAAGGAGCACATTGATGATTTTTGTTTACGTAAAGCCATTTTTAAGTCATTGCAATGTAACTCAATTGTAATAAAGTATAAATTATTACGAAACGTCGATCTCGTCAATTTTTTTGTGAAATAATCGGTCTGCGCAGCAGCTGTCATTATAGCACTCTACGGAGGCAGACTTGAGGTAACATGATGGCAATAGTTTCTTCAAATACCTATTTTTCAAATTCCTCACAGGCCCTGTTCCCTCTTAAGGGTATGGTACAGACCATTAATCTGAATAATCGTGAAATAATTATCAACTGCCCTATACAAAACTTCAATACCACTCGACCCAAATGTATGAGAAGGCTGATAATTTCGAAGCATAGCCCTTTTTATTGCCCATAGCTCGGCTGCGCAGCGTTCGGGAAACTGCGCAATATGTTGCCGTCTCAGTCACCGCAGTGTCCCGAGAATACAGTCTTTGACCAGTGCGTGTTGCCAGAACCTCATGACTTATGGCACTGAAACGTGGCCGTTCACAATGGGCCTCATTAGAAGGCTTTTCAAGTGAAAGACGGAAAATTGAAGGCCACAAACATTGTCACCTTTAAAAATAACAACTTTGTAGTTTCAGAAAATCCTGAAATTCGTCTGTCTTATACCTATAATAAAGAAGAGAATTATACAGTTTTCAAAGACAAACCACTGATGATAATTATAGAAAATGGTTACGCACGATACGTATGGTAAGTTTGTTAAAAAAGGGCATTATTTTTCAGTTGAAGTCGAATTAAAATTCAACGATAATTCGTTTATTAGTAGGTATCGTACTTTTAGAACAAGTTTCTAATGGCGACCATGCACGACCAAGTTTACTGTCCCATTAGCACGAGGTTTGAGGTTTGATCAAGTAAACTTGACCGTGAGTGGGATCTTTTGGTGCCTGAATGATACTGACAGAGGGGCGTGAATTTATCACAGAAGTATTTGTGTAGGACAAAAAATATGGCGGCGTTAGTTCCGATTTTGGACACGCACCCAAATGATTTTATAGCGTTGTACCTACTTGAAAACTTTACGAACTTCGAACTTTACGTAGGTATATATCCCTAGAGACTAAAAGTGATTTGAATTTGGAATGTGGATATTGTTTGTTAAAGTTCCAATCACCGAAGAGATCAATCATGAACATTGTATACACAAGTAACAGGCTGGCAAGAGAAAGAGAAAGTGTGAATTTGGTCAAAATGAAAATCCAAGATGGCGGCTGCGAAAATTTTCAAACTTTTCCTCATTGGTGTCGTTTTCATAGTTATCGAGGGTGCTAAACCCAAAAGTGAGGTCAAAATGTAAATCCAAGTTGGCGGCTGTGAAAATTTTCACATTTTTCGTCATGGGTGTCATTTTCATAGTTTTCGAATGCTAAAGCTGATAGTGAGGTCAAAATGTAAATCCAAGATGGCCACTGCGATTTTTTTTAAATTTTTCTTCGTGGGTATTGTTTTCATAGTTTTCAAAGATGCCAAAGTTGATAGTGAGGTCAAAATGTAAATCTAAGATGGCGATTGCGAAAATTTTGTTTTTGTTTTAAATCATAGGTGAAAAGGAACTTCGTTCCTGATGGGGGTCGGACCGCAAACATTATTTTTTCTCATAGAGGGTGATAAAAAGTAGTGTTCACATCAGGACCAACACTGTTTTAAGTTCGAGTGACGTACTTTGAATCCCACGCTACGCTCAAAGAAACACTCTCGCCTTAAAAATAGTTGTTTGCTCCCTAGGCAAACAATCTACTATTTGCGATTTCTGATTTTTCTAGTACTCACACCTCAGTTGATGCGATAGGGTTTTTTGATCCTATAAGAAAAAGGACCGATTGGCATAAAAAAATATATTTGAAAACTGCCAATTTTCTTGATGACTGTATTATTTTTTTAAATTTGTAAATGCAGATAAAATGTCTCAAAAGTTAAGGACTGTGTCCTAAGACCGTTTTCTGGTAGCGAGAACGGTTAATGTACCTGTTCTTACTGCCCATAGATATAAAACGAAGTTTCTATGTTACTGTGCTATCCAAAAATCCACCCTGTATACTTCAAGTCAATTATTTTATTATAATCGATACACGCTTATTAATTACGATACTCCAACGACAAAAATGATAGAATCAACTTTTTTTCGTTGTAAATTTTGACGTTGAAAAGTGCCTTTTTTATGCCTAATTGAAATAAATTATTTGACTTTGACTTTGATAACGGTTACGATAGCCAATAAAACTATGCAACATAAAAAATAAAAACAATAAAATACTATAATGACACCTACAACCAATAAAAACAAGCTAAATGCCATTGATGGGGCTCCGACGGAAGGCGGATTAGGTACCTTCGACGCGGACCGAAAAACTGATGAACGCAAGTGTCTCGCCTAGGGCCAGGGGTGAGGGAATCGTGCACCTACCTCCTCAGGAAGCCGCTCGATCTACCAGCAGAATCCAGGAGCTCCGGAGTCCTCACGGTTCGGCTCACCACGTGTCGGCAAAGTCCAGAGGCACAACACAGCACTTCAGTTCAACCGTCGAAGCCACAAATACACCACTATAGAAACAGCGGGACTGCTATGAACTTATAATATTCAAATTATATCGTTCTGCGATAGTAAAACACTGCGGAGTTGCGAACACATTGATGCGATCACGGCGGAGAATCCATATTGGAATGATAATGTCTTTTTCGAGCGAGCCATAAAGAGGGCGACACTCGTCAAGGAGAAATTTACGAGGTGCACGATATAATTGGCAGGGAAAGGACTAGCTTGACACGTTGCGTGATAATTTAACAGAATAAAAATAGATGGCGCTAACATTTCCTCCCCCTTTTAAAGGGTCACCTTTAAACCCAATCATAAAGTGTAATAAAGAACTGCGAAAATATAATATTGAAACTGCGATTTATATAAGATAGACTGCGACAATCTTAAACTAACTAACTGCTAGCACTTAAACTACTGTGGTTACAAAAAAAATAAAAAATAATAATCTTATTGCGTAGGTAATGGGCACAAACGTACGACCGGACGTACGTATGTACCTTTAGCTGTTCTTACAGAAACTACACGCGTTATACCATCGTTGGAAGGAAGAATCTTCTCTACTATCGCTAATGGCCACGATAAAGGAGGTGAATTGTCAGTTATAATAACAACAACCGTGCCAGGCTTGATTGGCACAGACGGAGTATTCCATTTCTCTCGGGTTTGTAAACTATGTAAATATTCCATTCTCCATCTTTTCCAAAAAGATTGCACTAATTTATCAAGCAGAGAATGTCTCTGAAGCAAGTTGAGATTATCTGAGTCTACTTCAGGCGCGGGCAATGAGAGTAAAGGAGCGGTATGCAAAAAATGACCTGGAGTTAACGCGGTAGGTTCTGCGGGATCGGCACTCAGGACCGTAAGAGGCCGAGAATTTAACAAACACTCAATCTGAACGAGCACTGTAACTAGCTCTTCGTAAGAGAGAAGCTGTTGACCGATGACCTTGAAAAGGTGCGTCTTGACGACCTTCACCATACTCTCCCAACATCCGCCAAAATGTGGGGCGGCCGGACAGTTAAACTTCCATGTGATACGGTTTTCAGCAAGCTCTTCTTCGAAGCGAGAGCGGAACTCGACATTATTAAGAAATTTATATAAGTCGTGTAAATAAGAATTAGCGCCTACAAAATTAGTGCCTCTGTCCGAGTACATTACTTGGACAGGGCCCCTGCGAGACAAGAATCGTTTAAGTGCAGCTAAAAAACTGGCGGTGCTAAGATCAGTGGCTACTTCAATATGTAGCGCGCGAGTTGTGAGACAAGTGAACACGCAAAAATATGCTTTCAAAGCCTTTGCACCCCGACGGCGAATGGGAGTGTAAGATATAGGACCTGCGTAATCACAGCCCGTGTGAGTAAACGGCTTAATAACCTGACGCGTCCGACAGTCCGGCAAGTCAGCCATGAGCGGGAAGACGGGACGCGGATTACAATCGTGAACTACCTTACGAATAGCACGGCGAGCAGACAGTATCCAGTATTTCTGCCGTAATAGTGACATGAGCTGTTCAGGCCCAGCGTGTAAATATTTCTTATGATAATATTCAATTAATAGGTTAACAAAAAAGTCATGGCTTGGCAGAAGTACCGGGTGCTGCTGTGAGTAACTTAGATCAGAATGGGTGAGACGTCCACCAACTCTGATTAAATCGTTATGTAAAAACGGTCTTAATTTATTAAGAGATGATGAAACCTGCGTGTTCAGTTTTAAATTTAAAATTTCTTTATTGAAACGTTTATTTTGGATAAGTTTCAGCAATTTGTTTTCTGCAAAACTCAAATCAGCTGCGGTTATATGTACGGAATCGCGACGTGGTAACAAATTAGCGAATCTATAAATGTAAACAATCGTACGGAGTATTTTACTCCATGACGAAAGGCGGCAAAGAGTATCATAAACATAAGAAGCGTCAGCGGGAATTAAAACAGCGTGAACGAGTTTCTTTTGTTCAGGTATCTCGTCCAACGTGAGCGGTTCCGTACCTTCAGTAATAGGCCACTGCGACGGATGTAACGTTAGCCAGGGGGGCCCTTGGGACCACAGAGGGTGGTCTTTTAACTTAGCAGGAGAGACACCACGTGACAGACAGTCTGCCGGGTTCTCAACCCCTGCAACGTGATAAAAGTTATCTGCGGAAATATTATCAGTAATTTTAATAACTCGATTGGCAACGAACGTTTGCCAACGATGCGGTGAACCTTTAATCCAATAGAGAGCGACTTTTGAATCGGTAAAGGCGTAAATTTTAATTGCAAAACGGTTGAAATAAGTCTCAAGAACAGTCCGAAGCAATTTTGACAGCAAAAGTGCTGCACAAAGTTCCATACGAGCAATCGTAATGGGCGAAGAAGGCGCGATCTTTGACTTGGAACATAAAAGGCGGACAATATTGCCGGAGGCAGAGCCAACGTGTAGGTATACTACGCCACCATAAGCTTCGCCACTGGCGTCAGCGAACCCGACCAATGTCAATTCACAGTCGTTCTTCACTTCTAAACAACGCGGTATTTTAATTTCGTTTAGGGCTGGTAACTCTGAAGTAAATTGTTGCCAAGCCTTGACAATATGAGTAGGATACACATCTGCAGTTTCATGCGGAAGAACTGAGACGGGCGAGATATAACCTTTAGAAAGGTAATCATTTAAAACTTCGTCATAAGCGGCGCGTAGCTCAGGTGAAGCTTCAAGCTTCCTCTCTAAGCATAAAAAACGTCTAAGAGCGATATTGAATGAGTCACCCAGTGTGAACACATCCTTATCAAACGGTAGACCCACGGTATAGCGACCAGTAACTGGGTCCCGTTGCGTAGTTGAACGATAAAAATATTCACATTCAGCATCAGCAGGATGCTGAACGGGCGGGCCAGGAACTTCTTCAAGTTCCCAGAAGCGGGAAATCAAATTGTTATCCATAGGCGAAGGGACTATGGCGCAGCACGATGTGACACATGCTGGGCGGTTACTGAGTGTAGGTACGACCCCCATGAGTACGTAGCCTAACACCGTATTGACAGCGGCGGGCACTGACGGGCCACCAGGAACCACGTCAGGCAAAAGTAAATGCGGAAACAGCGATGCTCCAATTAAAATATCAATTTTACTTGGAATAGCGAAACTATCATCAGCGAACTGAAGTTTATTCGAGTAAGGCAGGGCCTTAATATCAACAAAAGCGGAAGGTAAGTTGTCCGTAATTTGATCAACTACTAACGAGTCAATATCAAATCGGATATTTTTGTTAAAGCGTGAAAATATACTTAAATTTATTGTCCCGAACGACGTCCTCTCTGTGCCTCCAAAACCTCGTACAGTCGTAGACCGTGTATTGTTTTGACGTAAACGTAAACGTTCACAACATTCCCTAGTAATGAAGTGACTTTGCGAAGCGGAATCAAGTAAAATTCTTATTAAATGTTCACGTCCAGTATTATCGTACGCCACGACTTGCGCTGTAGCGAGTAAAACAGTAGTATGCGAATTACATTGCGGCGTCTCGCTGCAAGCGGCATTAGAGGAAACAGAACGCGGAGCGTCAACGGACATCGAACACAAAGCTACATCAGGCTGCGTGGCGGAGTGCACCGGCTCGGACGCGGGCACGGGTATAGTGGAACTCGCCGCTTCCGCGGTCCGTGGGTTCGAATCCCGAGTAAAATGTAATAGTGAATGGTGACGTTGTTTACACGTTCTACAGCCAGATGCGGATTGACAACTCGATATTTTATGTTTAATACTTAAACAATTAACGCAACCGTTAATTTTCCTAACAACCTGTAAGCGTTCATACGGAGTTGATTTATGAAAATCAGGACATTTAAATAAGTGTTGATGTGTGACATTAGTACACAAACATTTATCTGTTGAATCAGATTCGACCGTGCTTACATACGTGTTATAACGCGGGGAGGACTGCGGTTTTTTACTATCATTAGAACTGCGGGAGCGATCAGCTGATTTTGCGGAATTATGTACTTGCGCGCCGGCTGTTAAAGCGTGAGCGCGATACAATATTTTACTCTGATTATTAACGAAATCGACTAAATCATCAAATAAAGGAATATCAGACTGATCCTGACTGTTTTCAAAGTTACGAACAGTTTCACTGTCTAACTTGGTAATAGCTATTTGTACGAAAATTAAATTCAATAAATCTGGAATTTTTAAATGTTGTAAGGCACGGACGGCGTTAACAAACTTATCATTAAAAATGTCCAAATTATCGGAAGTAACGGAAGTTAACGGTTTAAAATCTATGATCTGTTTTAAATAAGTGGCCGCTAGTGTGCGTTTGTCTTCATACCTATTCACTAGCGTATTGAAAATGAGTTCGTAATTCTCAGCGGTAGGTACAATGCCGGCGCATGCGGCTAGCGCTTTACCGGTCAATTTGCCCTGTAAATAATGTAATTTTTGATGATCCGAGAGAGATGGATTATCATGAACAGCGGATTTATAATTTGAGTAAAACAATGGCCATGAACGAATGTCACCGTTAAAACTCATTAATTCAATCGGCGGTAACTTAATGATAGAAGATTTTTTCTCTAAGATGGACGGAACGACGTCTGCATTGGTATTGGAAGCAACCAAACGCTTTAAGCGACTATATAACTGTTCAAACGAAACCAGCGCCTTGTAATCAGCGCGCGCGGTGGGATCAGCTGTCAGTAGACAGTTATTATACTGATCCATAACTTTATGAAATTCGGAACGAATAGCGTCAATGTTTGAGCTAGCGTCCAGAAAAGCCTCTTTCGCCTCATCTCCCGTGCCTATGTCTTTAGATAAATCGTAGGCAGACTGTAAACACTCGAATAAAGCATTCCGTTTGGCTTCCAACGCCAACAACGAAAACTCCGTACTATCAGACTTACTAGCTTTCTTCATTATGAAATGAGAATTTTAAATTAAAAAGTATACAAAATAATTTATTTGTGAATTTGCGAATAATATAAAAGTAACCACAAGTGGGTACTAGTAGAATTTGCGAATAATATAAAAGTAACCACAAGTGGGTAGGTGCGTGGCGAGCGCCGAGCGCGGCTCGACGACACGTACCGACTTGTACGCCGCGTCAGTTATGGTAGGTATCTACCAAATCTCAGCGAAAATTATCGAAATAGAACCTTATTTCGCGAATACCACTGAGAATATGAATATTACAGCGAATAATAAGATGAAATATTAGTATGACAGCGGGAAAATAAGTATTTAGTGTTAAGCGGTAACAAAATGAAATAAATACCTTCGCGGTACGCAGCGAGCGTAATGGCGGCGGTTACGTTTTCTAGGCTAACGAAAACCTAAAAACGGCGGGTTTTAACACTAAATCTCCTATTAGGTGACCTAAAAGGGGCGGAAACGGTATCAATCCGGCTCGAAGGACCAATTTATGATGGGGCTCCGACGGAAGGCGGATTAGGTACCTTCGACGCGGACCGAAAAACTGATGAACGCAAGTGTCTCGCCTAGGGCCAGGGGTGAGGGAATCGTGCACCTACCTCCTCAGGAAGCCGCTCGATCTACCAGCAGAATCCAGGAGCTCCGGAGTCCTCACGGTTCGGCTCACCACGTGTCGGCAAAGTCCAGAGGCACAACACAGCACTTCAGTTCAACCGTCGAAGCCACAAATACACCACTATAGAAACAGCGGGACTGCTATGAACTTATAATATTCAAATTATATCGTTCTGCGATAGTAAAACACTGCGGAGTTGCGAACACATTGATGCGATCACGGCGGAGAATCCATATTGGAATGATAATGTCTTTTTCGAGCGAGCCATAAAGAGGGCGACACTCGTCAAGGAGAAATTTACGAGGTGCACGATATAATTGGCAGGGAAAGGACTAGCTTGACACGTTGCGTGATAATTTAACAGAATAAAAATAGATGGCGCTAACAGCCATAGTAAAACTGTTGTGAAGAAACTGATGGTCACGTTGTATGACTATGCTTAGCCTTTGGCCCAGGTAAAAGATAGCTATCTATCTTTTTGTAGATTAAATACTCTTTATTATGTACACTACAAAAAATACTGATATAAATGTAGACATTTTTCATAGGGTGGCACAATGGGCGGTCATAACGCTAAAAGCCGAACCTTCAGTCACGGCAATTGTCAACCAAACGTTTAGAGAATAATTGAGTATCACGCACTATCGCTCTAACAGGCAGTGAGCAAGCATGAGCAAGCCTTCTGCTTTATCTGTGTATAAAGATGCAGTGGAAAAGTTACAGGCTTATATTATGTGACTGTTTTCAGGTGTTCCAGTTCCATCTATAGTGGCCGGTGGCTCGAAACATTTGTACCTGAAACCGAATTTTCAAACGATACTATCAACAAATTATATGTGAGTATTTTAATATAGCGCTATACTCTTTTCAGTCACTTGTGTCACTTTCAGACTTTCTATTACAAACTTAGGCTCTAAGTCTGTAATAAGAAGTTTCACCCATGATTAGGTTCTCGTTAACTTACTTAGCAGATCCTACAAATTCTGTTCCATTTTTGAAATTAATTGGTAAAAAGAGGCTATTTAAATTATAAATATTGACATTATTTATAAATCTAATCAAAAAAGAAAAGGAAAGTTAAAGTGAGAGAGTAAGTGAGTGAGTGTGAGTGAGTTGAAGTGAGTGTTGTTAGTTGTTTGGAAAGTTTGGCGGATTGGAGTGGCTTGATGTGCTGGCGTCTGTACTTTAATACTTTATTTCTTTAATTGCTGATTGTTCGGCTTTAAGTAATCGATATTTTATACATATATCTGTGGAGGCTTGTTATGAGCAACTTGATAATGTTTTGTTGTTACCTATTCTTTGTAATTAGTCTGTACGCCTTCTTAAAAGTAATAAATAAATAAATATATAAATAAAATTGATGAACTGTCTTGAGATATAATCTAATAAACTCAAACTCAAACTCAACTCATGTACTAGAAATATTTGCACGAATGATAAGTCGAATATAGTGAGACTAAAACTATTTTACCATGTTATTATGTAAGTACCTATATTCTGACAAATAAATAAAACATCGTGAAATAGGCCCTTATACTCTTTCCTTATTCTATCTATTCGCTTCCTTCTTATAATTCTTCATTACTCTTATAATTATCAGTTGCATGCCTTTCATTCATCCCTTTTTTGGCCCAACATTCTGATCCCTTAAGTTTAAGGAGAATGCGGAAGTCGCAGATTTTTGCCGTGACCAGTCGCCATTTTGTCGATGGATACCTGCATAAACGTACAACATAATATTAAGTTACATCAATAATAATTTCTTTATTTTCCCAAAAATACAGATAGAGAACATTTTCATAAAACATTTGGATGCTGCAGAAACCTGTACACAATAGATTAAACTCTGTCTTAAACTAGGGTATCCTGTATCTTAAGAGACAGTGATTCGCAATGAGGTTCCAACTGATATAATGTATGAGTGGACTGTGTCAATTTACTTTGAGAAGGGAAAGAGTTAGTAAGTTATAGTTTACGTTACAGGTTTTAAATTTTTGTGAGAGTATTGGAGGGTGTGAAGGTGATCAGGCGGGAGGAAACGCCCGGGTGTCATCACTGCGTGGATCGCCCGGAGGACACGGTTGAGCATACGGTGGAGGTCTGTCCGGCTTGGGCAGAGCATCGCCGTGTCCTCGTGGAGGTGATCGGCGGCGGGGATCTCTCGCGTCCGGCCCTAGTCCAGGCCATGGTACGGAGCGAGAGGGCATGGGAGGCCGTCACCTCCTTCTGCGAAGCAGTAATGCTCGCGAAGGAGGAGGCAGAACGCGTGAGGGAGAGGCAAATTTCGCGCCCTCACGCCCCTAGCCGCCGCAGGAGACGCGTCGGGAATCGCAGGCCGATTCCCGGCCACCGTAGGCGCGGGCTTGCGGACGGTGAGCAATGGGTAGCTCGCCGTCCGATAAGGATCAGGCCCGGGTCGACGGCGCGTTGTGTTCCACGCGCGCCTCAAAGAGATGTCAGCAAGTGAAGGGGTCCGATAGGACCAATGCCTGCCGGGGTTGCGGGAAAGTCCGAAAGGGATACCGTGGCCCCTGGCAATGTACAGGCAACGGAAGGAACACGGGTGGGTTTTAGTCAGTAAGAGTCTGACACGCCCTCCCGCTCCACCCAGAGCGGGAGAAGTTATTTGATAATATCCCACCCAAAAAAAAAAAAAAAAAAAAAGGGTGTGAAGGTGAGGGTAAATGAAAATAAATGAATGTGATTAAAGGTGTGTAGGTGTGTGTGAGTGGGGGTAAGTAGGTGATGTGGTGGTGATGTGTAAGTGAGTGGGGGAGTTGTATGTGCGAGTGTGTATGCATGCGAGGATAGAAGTAATTCGTGCGAGCATGAAGATGAGTGTGTGCTTATTATTAGGCGATGTAGGTCAGTAAAGTCTCCGACGCGGCATAATCCTGTTAAAGTAGCCATTCTGTCACTTTTAATTTTAGGTTGTGTTTGTTGAGGTCTAAGATATTCAGTTTTATATGAATCTTTTTGTAAATATGTATAAGCGCTAATTATATAATACTGATGCTTTACGATCGTGGTCCAGTGTTGGGTGCCTGAGGGAAGGTTTGTGTGCTTTTTTGAGTTAGACGGGGGAAGGCTGCCGTGTTTCCTCAAAAGAAAGAAGAAAATAATGAAGCACAAACAGCTGACGGACTGTAAGCACCCTGCAGTCTGCATACAATAGTGTTGTTGGGTATCTATGGGGCTTCCTTGTCATTACTTTTAGTACGGCTTTTTGTGCTGGCTCTGCCCTCAGGAGGCAACCTTTCGATGCAGCACCCCACACAGAGATGCAGTATCCTATGACCGATTGGCATAGTGCAAAATATATCATTTTCAAAATATCGCCATTAGCAGAATTTCGGAGGGATTTAAATATATGAATGAGGCGCAGAGTTCTAGTCGTGACAGCGTCAAGTTGTTTTTTCCATGTAAGTCCGTCATCTACGTGGACACCTAAGTATTTTACGCTGTCACTTCTAGTTAGTTAGCTAGACAACGGTATGGTGCTGATCGGTTGGAGCATGAATGGGCAGTAATCGCAAAACTGTATGACATAAAATGTTTATGCTTCCAAATGTCTTTTTTATAGCTAAAACGGTTACAACATCGAATTCAGTGTTATAATTGCAATTCATTATTAATATTCTAGTTCACTAGTTAGCCATATTTCATATTTCCATACAGTAATATTGCCAAATTAATCAAAACAGGTAAATACTTGATAGATATTTGCGACGTTGCCACCTTTTTTATGAACGCTCGTAAAACTGAAAAAGGTATACTAGTTTACACATTGTCTTATTTTACATGGTACTTTAATACCTCCTCGTTATTATATTACTGGGTTTTTCAAATAAAACGAATAATTTTATTATAGTATAACTTTGATAATTATTTCTAGAACCCGATCTACGTTTCTTTTACATTATGACATCCATGGCAGCTCTAATTCTTTTCGTCTATTCTTAACACAAATTAGTGTTTATCTCATAATTTTATGCCAGAATCTGATTACCATTCGAAAAGGTTGCATGTTAAAACCATGCAACTTTATCATTCTTGTCTATTGTAGGTACCAACAATAGACAGGAGTGTTAATATGAAATTATATCTCGTTTCAGATCACAAACGTTACGGCTGAAATGAGTACTAGATGGAAGTGCACAGTCTTACAGGAGTATCATGGTCCAGTTTTGCATGAACATAGGGGTCGTAACTATACTGCCAAAGATTTATTTTTTAGTGTTCATGTCAAAGGAGCAAGTAAGTGCTTTTCTACCTCATTAGCACTTAGCCAGCGACTTAATCCGCCCTATATTATCTATCTATTGGGAATATTGACAAATTTGGCCCTATTCCAGCTTGTCTACTTTATAACGGGAACCTCCAAGGAAGGGAACGGTTAGGTTATGGCGTTGATGAGCCAGTCAGTGAATTAGTCAGGATTTTTCTTTTTATATGCAAGATTGTAAAAGGCAACTTATATTAATATGCACGAGCAGCGACTGTGGGGCAGTTTGTTAATCCAGCAATATTCAACGCGAGACACAATGAAAACAACGTTCTTTTAAAAGATTTTAAGCTAATTACGTCATACTCTACAATCATAGAAAAAAGAGGAGGTGTTTGTATTTTTCCCGAAATTCCTTAGATTATAATAATAATAATCATATAATCATAATCATAAATCTTTATTTATCTCAACATCATATTGCAGGCACTGGTTAATAAAAAGCACAATCTTAAATAGAGAAAGGTGTCTGAGGTAGGAGGGTCCTGAGTTACAGATCACCCGGCTCTCTTAGATAGGACATGTTAATTTACAAAACAGTAGAGTTAAGATATTAATGGTGTAGCAAAAGTTAGAAAGACCTAACAAATTTAAAACAAAATCAAAGAAAGATCTGGCGATTTGTAACACCATATAAATCATATAATATATAATAGACAAAGTATTTGAATGTTGAGTTGTGGAATTTCCTTTTCTCAACAGCATTATGATTTGCTTATATAGAACAACACTAACAGATAGTAACATAAACTCATAACTCATTCTTTGACAAATTACAAACAGTAGTAATTCAAATTTGTTTGTCTTATATTGTAACATAAGATTAGTAGTAAACCTAATAAAAAAAATATTCTCACAGGTGATCTAAATATAAACACACTCAAAAGCAATAAAATAGCATCACGTCTAAAAGACATTTTAGTAAATTTTCGTCTATCCTTACATATAGACCAACCAACTAGACAAAAAGCCTGCATTGATCACTTTATAAGTAACACTAAAGACGCGAATGGTAAAGTTCACGAATTATTTCTCTCCGGCCACACTGCAGGTCAAACTTTAAATTTTCCCATTGATAATAAACCAGTAAGACTAAAAAGTTGGTATTTTTACAAAAATAGACTACAGTAAAGACAATCTAGATAAATTTATAAATTGTTTATCAGCACTAAGTTGGTCAGAAGTATATATTTAATTATACGTTTTGTTTATTTTACAACCTTTGCTTTTCAACCAACAAAGTAAGAATTAATTCAAACTGTAAGTCACCAAGATGAATTACAATGGGAACAGAAAGTCAAGTAAACAGAAAAGAAAACTAAGGTTTCGTCAATACATGTCCAAACCTGAAGACGATACATCAAACTATACAAAATACAGTACTATCTTAAAAAAATGCGTTAGCCGTTCAAAACAACTCATAAATTCTAAAATAATGTTATTGGCGAAAATAAAGGCAAAGGTTCATCGCAGATTATCAAAAATAAAACTGATCACGTAACCACTAAAACGAATATTGATACTATTAAAATTGACAATAATCATTTATAAACAAATCTAAAGAAATTGCTGAAACACTCAATTATTTTTTTATAAATATTGTCAAAGGATTATATGGCAAAAATAAAACTTCATCAGACAAAAAACATTTCGATTTACCGAATATGACGCAAACCATGTTTTTACACCAACTACTTAGCAACTCACATTAAGAAATCCTGTGCCACAATGATATCCCCAATCATCGAGCACTTGATAAATCTCTCATACTGGCAAGGTAATTTTACAGATAAACTCAAACAATCCATTCTTAAACCCTTATTTAAAAAAGGTAACACAAAAGACTTATCCAACTACCACCCTCCAATTAACACTAATATCTAACTTATCAAAAATCTTTGAGAAACTCATGCATCGTAGACTCACAACTTATCACAAAACGGCTTTCAAAAGGGGATATCGACTACTTTAGCAGCATTTAAACTAATAGAAAATGTAATTGTAAATTTATATAAACGCATTTCAGTATCTGTCATCTACTTTGAAATGAGCAAAGCTTTCGACTTTGTCAATCATAATTTACTCATACAAAAATGTAATAACTACGGAATTAGAGGAATGGTATGTTAGCCAACAAAAAGTAGAAATAAGCACAATATATGAAAATAACGAGTCCACGTCATATAGTTCTGAATATAGTCAAACTAAATCAGAAGTACCCCAAGGAAGCATATTTGGCCCATTGATTTTCCTTATTTACATCAATGATTTACCTTCAGCTTTAGTGCTACTAGCATAGTCTAAGCCTTATTTATTAACAAAAGTTTTTGTTTATATTACAATATGTATGTTTAGATTAAGGTATTTTTCTATGGGCCTGTGTCGCCTGAAATAAATGGTATTATTATTATTTACAACAAAAATGCATACTTTTTGCTGACGACTTATCGGTAATTTTATTTTACTTTATTGGGATATAAAACACACACACACACACAAACACATTACAATTTAAGTGTGACAGAACAACTTAAAAACTAGATAAACGTGTAACCCACATAAATATCCGCGAAATAATTGTTTCTAGATTCGTGCGGTAGTTTAATGCGTGCGTTGTAAAAAGTACATATTTTGGAATATTAGATATAAGATGGCTATTTATGTATTTATATACCCTATTATCCAGAAAATACATAGCAAAATTAAATTAGTTATATATTTAACTACAAGAAAAACATACATTATTTTAAAGATTCAATAGTCACCTTTTTGAACTTAAAATGTGTAAGCGCGAAAATATCCAAATCGATGAAATGTGTGTTATACGTGCAATGCGTCGGAGAGGCGCCCGTGCACCAGCGTGAGTTCTGCACCTTGCGGTGTGGAATAGCCAGGGCACACGCGCCTCTCGACGCATCACAGTTCTAGGTACAATGTAACATAGCTTATTGGTCTGATCTGGACAATCGAACCTGTTATTACACAGACCATGAAGCATCATGGCCATTACTCCAAGCTTTGAAGTTTATACCGCATTAATAGTTGAGTGTATGGTAGTTTAGACTTAGTGCATCTGTAGTAGAGTATTTTTTTGAACCATTTCCATTATTTTTATATAAATATCAAACATGGGACTCCAAATCGGAACTAGGAATTCCAATTGAGAACAGTCCAAAGCTTTGTAAAGAAGTAAAAAAGGAGACGGTCTTTTAAAGTCTTTCGAAGAACGCATGACGAAACCAAACATCCGATACGCCTTATAAACGATGTTATCGGTATGAAGTTTGAAGTGCAATTTCGAGTTCATTATAACGCCTAGATCTCGAATATGGTCAACTCTCTGCAGACAGATATCATGTAGTCTATAATCAAATTTTATAATGTTTTTGTTTTTTGTGAAAGTCAACATTTAGGTAAACTAAGCTGGAGCTTGCCAAGCGGCACTCTTTTGTATGGCGTGGCGGCTCCTTTGTGTGGCAAGCCGAACCGCGGCTTGCCCGGCGACAAGGCCAGTGGCAGTGCCGGCGGTCCGTGCCACCGCGCCGGTACCGTGTCTTTAAGCCGCGTCCAGACCAACGCTAACGTCGCGCGAATACGCGACTGTCGCTTTCATTCTGTTCGGCGAACCTGAACGCGTAGTGGTGCCGACAGAGGGCGCCTTCCGGTTTTTCGACAAATGAGAGACATAATTATGACCACGATGATTACGTATTCGTACGATAGATCGCTTTGGTTAGGCCGCGGGGTTAGGGTCCTTTTAACGATAGGTTTTGCTGTCAGTTTTGCCACAATCATTGCTGTGATTGACGGATATCCTATCGTTTAATTTTGTACTAGCTGTATGTAGTTTATAAATTAATAATTCATAATTGCTGAATAAATAAAGGTTTGTCTCCTTTCTAACCTTCAACCACCACCTTTTTTACATGATTTTTGTTTAAACTTATTGAAAATATTAACATAGCCCTGAAAATATTTAAACTTCATACTAATTTAACACCATAGTACATAAATTATGTTTTTTTTCACCAGGAGCAGTAAATTCAATTGTAAACAACCAAAGTTTGAGTTATGTAACGACTAACCTCGGAGTTAACTACGATGGAGAGGCCAACTACACTTATGAAGATGACGACTTTTCGATAAATTTTTCGTGCGAAAAAGTAAAAGATTATCATGAAGAGGACACTCTGCGTTTGGAATATTACAATGCAGAAGGTACTTCAAATATATTAAACAACACCATCCACTCGATTCGAAGTAAACATAATGGCGATTTAGTCACCACCGTAAACGATTCGGATTTTTTTTGCACTTTGTAAAATTCGTGCCTTGCTTTACAGACAAGATGTGCTATTACACAAAACCGAACTATGTATTTGCAACGAAATCGATCGTCATCGATCGAGCCCTATTATTGCTGATTGATCGTTAAAAAGTAAAAACATGAGCTTTGGTTGTCGATCGATACACTAGCACATTGATATTGATCGAAGTTTCACAAGACGTAAATATTTATCATTTTGAATTATTACTCAAAGGCGATTGAAATTGATAAAGACGTCGGTGAGACAGGGATTGCCAGGTGTTATAACACTCTAAAACAGAAAGAGAAGGAATCGCGCGGGCAGCCACTTCAGTCGCTGAGCACGAAGTTGACTGTCACGGGCCTTGACCACAGCATCTGTGACTTGACAGAATTGTCACGGGTCTTCAGTTTTCATAGTGACACCCACTGACACGCTTGGTTTGGAAGATGTTGACAATACCGTCTTAGGCAGCGGCCGTTATGTCGTCTCCGTACTCTATGCTAACAAAGCTGCTCTATGCTAGTTCTAACGTTGATATCGATCGCACTGACAAACTAATAAATAAGTGACATTTCAGGGATTCTTCTATTTGAAACTAAGCCTCGAGTAACACCACACATATTCCGTACTGTCTTGAAATCCAGCAATGATAAGTATTATTTGGACTGTATACGCACTGCCAGGGGTCCCGACAGAGAATATCTTTACCGAACTACGTTTTTAAAAAAAAGAGATTTCCATGCTGGTAAGTAGTGGTGCTGTACTAGTTACTAAATGGTGCTATTTATGTAGAATAAACAATATAGAGGTGTAAAAAAATATTTTCACAAAATAACATTTTAATCCACAGTTCTTGAAAGGCTGGGAAACGGGTGGGACTGCAGTTTACAGTGTATATTTGTGTTTTTAATTGATATTCCTTGCAAGGTGAAAGGATGGTAACCAAATAAAGAGTAGGGGCCCCATAATTGAGCCTTGGGGCACCCCAGAGGTGACAATGTTTGAACTTGATCAAAACCTAATATAATAAAAATATAACAGATAAATTTAGTATAAGACAATGAGTTTTAATTATATTACTTTATGTATCTATTTATAATTGTTAAGTATTCAAATAGATACTAAACCCTAATAACCAATGTTGTATATACGGAAATGGAATACAAATAAATATTTAAACATGTTGAATGTCATTCAACATATTTCAACATTCAACATATGTATAAATATATGTATTCCAGTCCATGGCGAAACATGTAAGATCATAACTACGAGTATATTATAAGACCTTAATGTACCATGTTTTGCAGCAAATAAATATATTCTATTCAATTGTATTCTATGGCCAAAACCTCTGACGGAAAAATCTTAAGAATAGAAACAGTGTTACGCTTT
Organism: Xanthia icteritia; assembly: GCA_949128155.2. Taxonomy (NCBI): domain Eukaryota; kingdom Metazoa; phylum Arthropoda; class Insecta; order Lepidoptera; family Noctuidae; genus Xanthia; species Xanthia icteritia. The sequence goes on along the minus strand of OX421959.2, from coordinate 5,022,948 downwards.
AGAATAATAAATACTCTATGGTGTAGTCTTCCTGTATATTTGAGTTTCTGCTTCTGTATTTTGGGTGATATTTTTGTTTGTAAGTATCTGTTTGTAAGTACGTGACTGCACCAGAAGGAGTGTCCCGAGTATATTATGGCTATATTCAGCTGAATATTGTTGTTATTGTGAGTAATTTATTCATTTAAAAATTCTTAGATTATTACTATTTTCTTACTACTTACTAATACGGCTTTTGCCAAGCGGCACTCTTTTGTATGGCGTGGCGGCCTTTGTGCGGCAAGCCGGGCGAACCGCGGCTTGCCCGGCGACAAGGCCAGTGGCAGTGCCGGAGGTCCGTGCCGCCGCGCCGGTACCGTGTCTTTAAGCCGCGTCCAGACCAACTCGTCGCTTTCATTTTGTTCGGCGAACCTGAACGCGTAGTGGTGCCGACAGAGGGCGCCTTCCGGTTTTTCGACAAATGAGAGACTTAATTATGACCACGATGGTTACGTATTCGCGCGATAGATCGCTTTGGTTAGGCCGCGGGGCCCTTTAACGATAAATTCAAATTCAATTCAAATTCAAATTCAATTCAAATTCTATTCAAATTCAAATTCAAAAGTCATTTATTCAAACTAGGCTGAAAATCAGCACTTTTCGAACGTCAAAATTACATAAGACAGTCCCCCAAAAACGCCCACCCTTCACCACTTCCTAGTGTTTTAGCTGGGAAGAAGAAGTGGCGCAACAAACTCCCCAGCAGCACAGCTGTCTGAATAGTTAGAAAAACATGATTCTATACAATAGTACTTATGCAAAATAATTTACTTTACGCAACACAAAACATTAAATTAAATTATTTTCTATATGTCGCCTAGCACACGCCAATATACCAACAAAAAAAAGTAAAAAGAACTTAATACCCGAATGAAAGCCTCCAGGCATAAAGGGCGTGCCCGTTTACACATAGCAATTAAAGCTGTAACTCGTAAATCACAAATGATAAACTAGCGAACTAGCTAACAATCGAATTAAAAATGAATAAACAGTTATTTACTAATAACAACAACAAAAACCATGGTCAGCAAGACGACCAGTCACCACAAGCAGCACCCATTCACGAGCATAACGCAAAGATCAGCCATTACCCCCCTCGCCATATTTGAGGGAAGGAGGCAACCCGACCCCCGACGCTACCGCAAGCAGTGACATCTGAGGGAGCATGACGAAAAGGTTAAGGATAGGTTTTGCTGTCAGTTTTGCCACAATCATTGCTGTGATTGACGGATATCCTATCGTTTAATTTTGTACTAGCTGTCTGTAGTTTACAAATTAATAATTAATAATTGCTGAATAAATAGGGGTTAAGGTTTAATAATAATGGGGTAATAATAAGGGGGTAAGGTTTGCCTCCTTTCTAACCTTCAACCACCACCTTTTTTACATGATTTTTGTTTAAACTTATTGAAAATATTAACATAGCCCTGAAAATATTTAAACTTCATACTAATTTAACACCATAGTACATAAATTATGTTTTTTTTCACCAGGAGCAGTAAATTTAATTGTAAACAACCAAAGTTTGAGTTATGTAACGACTAACCTGTCAGTTAACTACGATGGAGAGGCCAACTACACTTATGAAGACGGCGACTTTTCGATTAATTTTTCGTGCGAAAAAGGAAAAGATTATCGTAAAGAGGATACTCTGCGTTTGGAATATTACAATGCAGAAGGTACTTCACATGAAGAATATATTAGACAACACCATCCACTCGATTCGAAGTAAACATAATGGCGATTTAGTCACCACCGTAAACGATTCGGATGTTTTTTGCACTTTGAAAAATTCGTGCCTCGCTTTACAGACAAGATGTGCTATTACACAAAACCGAACTATTTGCAACGAAATCGATCGTCATCGATCGAGCCCTATTATTGCCGATTGATCGTTAAAAAGTAAAAACATGAGCTTTGGTTGTCGATCGATACACTAGCACATTGAAATTGATCGATGTTTCACAAGACGTAAATATTTATCATTTTGAATTATTACTCAAAGGCGATTGAAATTGATAAAGACGTCGGTGAGACAGGGATTGCTAGGTGTTATAACACTCTAAAACAGAAAGAGAAGGAATCGCGCGGGCAGCCACTTCAGTCGCTGAGCACGAAGTTGACTGTCACGGGCCTTGACCACAGCATCTGTGACTTGACAGAATTGTCACGGGTCTTCAGTTTTCATAGTGACACCCACTGACACGCTTGGTTTGGAAGGTGTTGACAATACCGTCTTAGGCAGCGACCACTAAGTCGTCTCCGTGCTCGATGCTAAAAAAGCTGCTCTATGCAAGTTCTAACGTTGATATCGATCGCACTGACAAACTAATAAATAAGTGATTTTTCAGGGATTCTTCTATTTAAAACTAAGCCTCGAGTAACACCACACATATTCCGTACTGTCTTGAAATCCAGCAATGATAAGTATTATTTGGACTGTATACGCACTGCCAAGGATCCCGACAGAGAATATCTTTACCGAACTACGTTTTTAAAAAAAAGAGATATCCATGCTGGTAAGTAGTGGTGCTGTACTAGTTACTAAATGGTGCTATTTATGTAGAATAAACAATATAGAGGTGTAAAAAAATATTTTCACAAAATGCCATTTTAATCCACAGTTCTTGAAAGGCTGGGAAATGGGTGGGACTGCAGTTTACAGTGTATATTTGTGTTTTTAATTGATATTCCTTGCAAGGTGAAAGGATGTTATTAAAATACTTAATGTTATTTTACAGATGCAGTGCAACATGCAGTGATATTGTCTGTCGATGGCCAAATATTGAAAACATCTTTTAATAAAGACAAATCATATGACGATTATATATTCAGGTATATTGATGGAGAGGTATTGAATGTTACGTGTCGAAAAATGAACGTTTTTGAGAGAGGCACCCTAACTTTCAATTATGATAAAGCAATTATTCGCCATATGAGCAAAAGTAAGTAGATATCGATATAAGCCAACTCCAATAAAGTTGGAAAAAGCTAGGCATAAGCTGATGACGATGAATTTGAATGGATTTGCCTTATCTGATCTGATGGGGTTTATTTCGATTAGCCGCTTATAGGGTTTGTGGTAAGATTTTGACAAATGGGTTTTTGAAAAACCCTTATCTTAAAAGAACCGATGGGCTGAGTCATTCACAATGTATGATACAGTATATCATATATTGTGAATGACTCAACCCAATCGAAAATCCTTTCCCTTGAATGGGCTTGGATGGTCTTATTGAGTTAACCCGTAGCTGTACTCCAATAACATAACTCTTTAAAATTCTATCGGGCGAAGGGTTTAAAAGAGTTATTGATATGGTTAACTAACTCCTTCATAGCTTACTACATAGTTTTGAAGTTGAGGTTAACTAACAAAATCATAGTAGACATAGTGGTTTTAAAAGGGGCTTACTAATCATTTCATGGGATTGCAATTACTAATTAAGTTGGATGCACACTAGGCTGACGCGTCAAAAACCTTTTAAATAGCTAATCGGAATGGCTCCTGCTTAAACTTTGGAGGACAATCTAGATGTAGACTAGGGGCGAAGAGCATAAGGCCGCGCCCACTTTGGATGCGTTTTCGTACGAATTTCACTCGTGTGTACACGTACGAATACGAACGAACGATCCCCACCTTCCAAATACAAAGGGAGCGCACAGACTGGGTGCGACTTAGTCGTATTCGTATAGTGCCGACGTCCGTAAACAATCCGAACTTGTTGGGATTTTTCGTGCCTTCAATGCGATATCACCCGAACACTACCTATTTGATGGAGAAAAACGTATCCAGTGTGCGCACTCAATTCGTACGACCATGGTCGCACGCGTACGCACGAGCGAAAATCGTACGAAAACGTTTAGGTCATAATATTTTATAAAAACGTTGTGTAAATGAATTGTTACTAACGCTATGGGTCCATATTACTCGAAAATAAATGTTTTATTATTATAAAAACCGAAAAATAATAGAGTATTGTATTTTCAGTACTCAGGAGTCCGTTGGAAGATGTTATTTCATTAAATATTTCTACATCAGACATTAAAAATAAGTCTCTAATTTGTAGTATCAACAACACAGATGTAGAAAAGCCAAACGCGAGGCTAGAATTCTTGTCTGATGTTCCTGAATATGGTACGTAAATAACATCTGTTTTTTTTTCTCCTTAATAAATATTTTATACATTTTTAATACTTATACTTAATAAATACTTTATATATTTTTACAGATTTTAAATTTACCAAGAACAATAATATCTATAAAAATAAGTAGACTATAAATGTTCAAAACGATTTGTTCCGCATTCGCCCCATGAAGTTTCAGCCCACACAAAAGTTCATCCTTGTTCATCCCACATTTTATTCCATTTTGATCCCCAAATCGTTTGTTTTATTTATTTATTTTAGTTCCATTTCGCCCCACATATGAAAATCTTTCATAACTCGATTTTTTAGCCCCACGTAACTATAAAGTTATGAGGAATGGGGTGTAAAGTTCACTTACCCTCCATAGAAAAGGGAGGATGCTTCGACCAGACGGGTGTCTGGTGGGCAAGTGCCCGACGATTGATGTCGGGACGTTGTAAATCGTCGCGCGGTAAATTCTACTTGCGCGATGCAGGATTTTGCGTGCTGTCAGTTCGTATGTGGCGATGTACACACAGCTGACTGTTAAAAAACAATATTGTTAATATAAACATGATCATTTTATGTAAATATGATAATTTTCAGATGTTCGTATTCGAGGCCTGCCTAGAAATAACATCCTGTACCAGTATACAAATAATAACTATCAATGGACTATTGAATATCAATACTCTGTGAACGATACTCTTCACTTAACTTGTGTATCGAATGGGGGATTTCATGTGCCCCAACAACAGCACCTGAGTTCATATCCGTTTGAGTGGAAATTCGAAGGTATAATATGCTTGTTATATTACAAAACTTCTATATAATTATTATACACTCGGTCTCAGTGCTGATTGCGACTTGTCCTTGGATCTTGCAGATGTCTTGTCCCGTTTTGGCACCAATTATTTCAGTCCTGAGCCATTCTTCAGCCTTCCTGAAAAGGTAGTCCTAGGGACCGGAGGATCGGTTCGGTACACCGTTTCGCTCGTAGATTCCATGGTCTTACCCGGATCTCTAACATAACATAGGATGAATTTTAGAAATGGGACTTTGGGCTCTGTATAGTTGTCATTTCTACCTACCAGCGACCACCACCACCAGTACCAGTTGTCGTTTCACCTACTATTCTATTTTTATTTTATTTCACTGACTAAACAAGAACGCAGGTACGTCTGCTTTTCATGGTAAATATGTACATTTTTTTATAAGGATGCTCATGTCAGCTGGTTCTGTCAGATATGGTTTTAATAATCAAACATGTTGCATCGGGAATTCAGCACGTCGACAGTAAAAGCAGGATTACAGGCACACGATGGCATGCCACATAATTTCGAAACAAGGAACCACTTTCCTTATACACCGTGACAGGTTGTACGTTATTTTATAGAATTTCGTTTCACATAAAAAAAAATCTCATATTATCATTTCATAGAATAATCAATACCTACGCAGAATACATACTTAAAAAAAAACATAGATTTTTGTTATAATTAAAATTTAATGTTTCGATACTCATATCACAGAATAACAAATCAAATATTCTTTGTCCTCATATTGTTTAGTTAATATAAAACCAAGAAAAAACATTTTATCGAGTGACAGTTTCTAAACGTTTCAATTCATACCTTTGACAAAATGCATTCCCTCCTATAAAATTACAGTCAAGCAGGAAAACAATCTTGTTATTCTCATTAATGACCCTAATTTTGTTATTGCGACCAATTTTGACGTAGCGCTCGTCGGCTGCTGCCACGGCACCGCTCGCTTCGCTCGCTTGGCTCGCGCGTAGCTGGTCACAGTTCTAATCTAACCTAGCCTATTTGGTCGGAATGCCCTAATAGTTATATTATTAGATCGTGCTTGTATCATAGTTAGAAGATCGAAGACTTTTTTTATTTTAATATTATTGCATTTGTTTGATGTCCAATACAGAACTCAACGTTCTGTATTGGACATGTTTGATGTCCAATACAGAACGTTGATTAGTAGTATTAGACAAATCAGAAGTTAGGCTTCAACTAGATATTTATTGTATTTATCTATTTAGATTAGGTACTATAAGTCTGAGGGGACAAGATAAATAAAACGTATTGTGGGTAGGTTAACGATCAAATCACATAGGTAATTATAATATTTATTATCATATCATGATTTCTCATAACCTTTACACGTAACACTTAGTATTTTTTAAATATAAAACATTGTATATACTTGCCACATAAATTCTACAACTAGAAATAGTTACACAATAGAATACAACATTTAAAACAAAATAACGGCCACAGTTTATAACAAAGTATGATATTTAAAGAATAGTTATTAAATCAGATTGACTTACAGTAGGTCCTTCTCTTGATAGGTACTATACGACTTGTTCTCTCGGTGGTCCGTGCTCGAATCCCCGAGAGATATGATGTCCTCAAACTCTTTAGTGAGCGTTGAATCAACAGACAAAAATTACAAACGATCGTTGTCACGTGGCAGGCAAAGGAAATATCGTCATTCAGCCAATATGATTCTAACAAAATTCAAAATGTATTAAACATAAATGTACTTGTGGAAAAGTGATTGAATACAATCTTAATTCTCTAACAGTAGAGTTGATTGTTTGAAGTATGTATAAATAATCTACGTGACCAACACACCAGGGCTTTTAACCGTTTATGATTATCATTATCACATATGATCATGATAATGAAATTGCCAACTTACGTGATTATATATGTACAATTGACGATCATTATATATTATATTATATTATATTTTATTATATTTACTTTAAAAATAGCTACTAGTTAAAATATCGAACAAATTTTGATACAGGCATTATGAATGGAAAAAATGTAGGTAGATTGGAAATTATATTATTGATTTATCAATTATGAACCTAAGTGTATTCAATGTTGACATTTTGAACTTAGGTATATGACTATCGACATTTTTAATCATTCGATTATTTTAATCACTCGGTATTTCAATCTTAGACATTTCAAGTTTAGGTATATGGTATTTTCGATATTTCGATATAATCGATATTTAAATTTTCGTTGTTTTGATCATTGAGATTTTACCCGTAGGTATTTTAATTTTCGCCGTTCAAATATGTACCCATATTTATTTATAAAATTATGGATAGCATAACGTAAATTTTTATATTTTCGTTGAAATAATATACTACGGAAAAATACACCGAACAAACAATATTCGTTCAAAAATAATTCTACTGTTTGATAAGTTTGTTAAATAAAAATGTGATTATAAGATTTACTGAATTGTGTTTCTGTCAAATATGTTTTATTCAAGTAAGTAGTCGTTAAAAACATAATATTCGCAATCAAAATACAAGGATCAAATATTATAAGAAACATTTGCTGCGAAACGAAATTCTGTGAAATTTCTGTCTGCGAAACATGGGAATCACACGGTGGTCCGTGTGACATTTTGGTCGTCTTACAAAAACAGCCCACTTCATGTATCCAATGACTACTAAACATTCATAAAAGAATTTTCTATCTTGTAACAATTTTTTTATTGCAGCAAGATGTATTTTATGTCGCAAAATTGAGTAGCCCTTTGTAAGACAACTAAAATATCACTGTAAAATATACACCATCGGTTTGCTGGATAAATATTAACTTAGAAATAAAGATTTTGGCTTGCTTTTTCTGTGCCATTTCTGGCCAAAGGCCTCAATCACTCCACTCCAGAAAATTATTACCATCGGGTGACCACTGAAAATCAGCGCTGTGCTGTGTATCCATAGCAAAGCATCATGCTGCGTGAAAGCCTTCTTCTTACAGTCATGACATGCCGCTGCCAACTATTTCTGTTTTATGCTCGTGATTACATAATGTAGATCTATTTTGTTAAATTTTTCTGATCACTCTTATCTTTTTGTAAGCCCGTGTTTCTGTGACAAATAAACCTGGTAAAAAAGAAAGAAATAAAATCGTTTTTTTTTAGGTAATTCAAATATTTCTGCAGCAATTGAGATTTCAAATACGCAAATTAAGTTTTCAAAAATACCATTTACGAAGATTTTGGATGCAACCCACAACGGAATTAAAATAAAATGTATTTATTTTCCATACGGAAAGCATGACCTTACTACTAAAATAGTAGAGATTATCCTCCGATTGAAACCGGAATTGGTTTTAGAAGCAAAGAGGAACGATGACCCTCCAGGTGAGTGATGACAATTTATTTTAATGATAATTCTAATAAGGAATGTTAAAGATTTTATTTTTTATTTTGTCTTATTAATAATTAACATAAACAATAGGCACTATTGAAACTATGTATATACAACTAACTAAGTAGTATACAAACTAAAATATAGCGTCGAAATATTCATCCGCATCACTGTCAACTGGTAGTGTACCCAAGAGACTGGCCGCATTGCCACGTTGTATGGCAATGCTTAGCTTCTGGCCAAGGTAAAAGCCAGCCCTTGGGTCACGGGAAGTGTCAACAAGTCGTTTGGAGATTTCATTGAACAAACCATGAGCATTCAGACCCCACGGCCTCAGGGTTTCAACCCCAAAGAGCTGGAAAATATAGTTACCTTTAAGGTTATTATACTTTCGCCGCTTGATATTTTCTGCAGCCGCAGCGGCAGCGCCAGCACAGCACGCTGAGCCAGGAAGACGGGATGGCGCACGAGTATCGACACACGTTGTGTCCCACACTAAAGGCCTACCCACCTTCCATGGAAAAAAGACATGCCGTTCGGTCTCTTGCCATCATCGCGTGCCAAGCCATTAGGTTCTAATTCAGCTGGAACGCCGACGGTGACAAGAGCTTGTCGGATGATGTCGTTAATGTTCGCGTGCCGCGCTAAGCGACCCGCACTTCGGCTGCAAGACAAGCCGTGGTGTCCAAGGCTGTTGACAACTTCGCCACAGTGACAGTGATGAGGAGAACAACAAGGAGCTCCTAGTCGCAGGGAAGCAGCGATGCGGAAAGTAGTGTCGTTTAACAAAGTGCCTAAGTTCGATGACGGTAATGCATGGAGCCATAGGCCCGACTCCCACTTACCCACAGCCAACATGCGCGCACGCTCCGCAGTAGTACTCGTAGCAGAGCGTGTCAAGTAAATTGTTCTGTACTACTCTGCGGAGCGGCTCATCCCACCGTCTCTGGGAAAATGAGTAATTAGATAACTTAACTGCAAACGAGAACCTTTTCCGACCGCATCATCGAAGCTAAGCAGTACCTTTTACAGCACACCAAACAGAGGTAGAATAAAAACAACATGTAGACATTATTACAGAAAGGCAACGTTGTCTCTTTTTATGTATGAGCTACCTCATACCATACTAGTGTAGCGTGTATAGTGTGTGTGCGTGTGAGTGTGTAAAGTGTGTGTGTGGGTGTAGTGTGTAGTGTGAGTGTAGTGTGCTAGTGTTTTCAGAAATTACTCTCTGAAAACACTGATCCGATTACAAAAATCATTTCACTGGTAGTGAGCTACACTATGTCTAAATGACATAGGATACTTTTTATTTATTTATTTAATTCCGATAAAGGTTACGGTTTATTTGGAAATCTCCATATGCCGTGGCTGCAGCTATAGTTATAAATGAAGGTGAAACTATCAGAAACGGTAAGAGAAAGAAATAAAAAATGTTGGGCAAATGAGATATTTGCCATGACAGATTGGGTTCGTCCCTGAGGGCCTCGATCCCGCAGGTACACGTCCCGGAGGGCCACTGTTTCTAATTATCTCGATAACGTCAGTTAAACTCAATCTTGCTTAAAAGTACCATCAGCACGAAAAACCTTAATAAATTAATGCCCCATTCATACTAACACCCAGTTGCAGAAAGACAAACATTAATGCCCGATTACGTAATGTATCATTAACGCTAATTATTTCATTAATTTCATCAAAGAACCATTATAATAATAATAATAATATATCAGCCAATGGCTTAATTGCCAAGAGCCTCGACCAACACCTTAGGAGGCTCTCGTTGGGCAGCTGGATTAAGGGCTTGATTCAGAAAGCGGTACTCCTGGACACGGCTCGTATTGTTAGGAGGTTCCTCTCTCTGGAGCCCTGACCGCCGGTACCTTGGACCCTGTTCCCGATACCGGTGGGCTACTATTTTTTATATTTTTAAATGTTTTTATATGTTTTTATTCTAATATTTAAAAATATAATTTATATGTAAATATTGAAATAAAGGAAATAATAATATGCGGGGGTTCACCTGCCGAGGGTTCTGTCCTGGTTTTTCACAATGTGCATCAGTCACTCTCATTTACCTGCTGAGCTGATGCAAACTATTGTAGTACCTATAGTAAAAAACAGGACAGGAGATATCTCGGACAAGGGGAACTACCGCCCAATCTCCCTTGCGACCATAGCGGCTAAAATATTGGACAGTATGCTTGATTCTTGCTTGAAAGTGTATTTGAATTTGCATGATGCACAGTTTGGTTTTCAACCTAAACTTTCAACGGAAAGTGCTGTACTTAGTTTAAAGAATACTGTTCAATATTATATAGACCGAAAAACGCCGGTGTATGCCTGCTTCCTGGATCTCTCCAGAGCCTTCGACCTGGTGTCATATGATGTGCTCTGGAGAAAACTAGGTGACAGGAATGTACCGGCTCCAGTACTTAAGCTCATGCGGTATTGGTATGCCAACCAAACGAACTCTGTCAAGTGGGCCGGTAAGTTCTCTGAGTCATATGGGTTGGAATGCGGTGTGAGACAGGGGGGTTTGACGTCTCCACGGCTCTTCAACCTCTATGTCAATGATCTCATAGCCCAGCTCAGTAGTGTGCGTGTCGGCTGTAGGGTTGGTGGTGTTAGTATTAACAACATCAGCTACGCGGACGACATGGTGCTGCTGGGTCCGACTGAGGGATCTATCAGAGAAATGTTGAAGGTCTGTGAGAAGTACGCTGCCTTGCATGGCCTTGTGTACAATGTGAAAAAATGTGAATACATGGTTTTTAAGGCCTCCGGTAAGTGCCCTAATCATGACCCTAGTTTTATCTTGAATGGCATGAGTATTAATAAAGTCCACCAATTTAAGTACTTGGGGCATATACTTACCGACGACCTTAAAGACAATGTAGACATTGAAAGGGAGCGTAGGGCACTGGCGGTCCGAGGGAACATGTTGGCCCGTAGATTCTACCGGTGTGGCGACCAAGTCAAAATCACCCTGTTTAAGGCGTTTTGTCAAGGTTTGTACGCGGGGGGTCTATGGGTCAGCTACACCAAAAGATCGCTAGATGTCTTACGAGTCCAATACAATAATGTTTTTAGGATGCTGTTGAAACTGCCACGCTTCTGTAGCGCATCAGAGATGTTTGCACAGAACCGAACTGATGGCTTCCATGCAGGTCATTCGCAAAAAAGTCTCATCACTGATGCGTAGAGTGCGGGGCAGTGACAATAGCATCCTGAAAACAGTAGCTGAGAGCCCTTATGCGCCTTTTTTGAGGCACTATGTGGAGAGAATGGTCAGATAACTTTTAAATATATATTTCTCTGCCCATCGTGCCTCTGACATTTCTTTCTTTTTGTGTTTGTACTACTAACACTAGTTATAAGGTATTTTACTAACAAAATGGACCAAGTGTGTTGTCCGATTTAATTAAATAAATAAATAAAATAAATAAATAAATAAATAAAAATCGAGTCTAATGTTGCTTACTGCAACAATTTAATGGAAATTAGTATTTAATGACAGCATTAAAAGTTAATGTTCGTTTCTGCAACTGGCCATTATTGTAATACTTAACTTCAGTAACAAATGATAAGTTCTAAACCATGGTTAAAATAACCGAGTCTGGTGTACATTATGGTACAAGACACCTGAATATTTATAAACACACTTCCAATATCCACACCATTTTACTGCACCACCACAATTTATAGATTTTTTTTACTACAAAACCCAACACTTCAATTTTTATTCCACGCCATCCAATCGACGATGATTTACTTTAAAACAAAATGAGTTCGCTTGGATTGCGTGCGGTGTGAGTGATGTTACGAGTGAACTTTACAGAACAGAATTAATTTGTAGTAAACCTAATTATACTGTTCATTCCAGGTAAGAAATCGGATCGGCCTCAGATAGTCCCTATAGCTGCTGCTGTTGGAGTCGCAATTTTCATCATAACGATTATCTGCCTAGTTTTATGGCGCAAAAGGACAAAACGGGTCAATCTTATTGAGGTAGGTACTTAGGTACAGTTCTTGAATTAACTCACCCGGTTACCGCCTCAGTCCTTTTAAGCGGGAACAGGGCGTGCGATTCTCCATACAAATGTATTCTCCTTTTTTCTTCCTGAATAATGCCTCTAGAGCAATATATTTTTTTTCATAAAATCAAGGTCTACTGTTCAGCAACTGATCGGTAAAGAAAATATGACCCTCCAAAAATTACAAAAATGCCCCATTTTTTACCGCCGTGATTAGAGGAGTACCAGACAAATTTGAAAAGTTTTTAACATAAATGAAAATGATAGGAACCTAGACGTACTCTTTCTTAAAATTTTAATGTAAAAAATAATTGAATCGGTTCAGTTTTCGAGGAGAAAAAAGGGGAATACGAAACGTCGATCTCGTCAATTTGTGATATAATTGGTCTGAGCTGTAGCTATCCCTATCGCACTCTACGGGGGCAGACTTGAGGTAAGAAGACGGCAATAGTTTCTTCAAATAAATATTTTTCAAATTCTTCGCAGCCCCTGTTCCCTCTTAATATTGTCTACACAACTCGTGTTGTCTCCACAGTTCTGTCTTGTTATTCGTAAAGTTGTTATTGTTATTATTTAAATCACATACACTGTAATATTTGGACGTTGACAGTCGCACAGTTATAAAGATCAGGTTATATAACTTTTGTTTTCAGAGGATGTATTATAAATGGTACACTCACTTTTTACCAATTATGTCAAGTCCCGTTGTATTAGCAGATGAGACTATTTCTATAGGACTAAATTCAGACTCCCGCCTGATACAGAGAATTTACAAGTCGAAAAACTTCGGATTTGAAATGGGCATGTAGGACTGGTCGAACCCACCAGCAAAATGTTCGACAGTCATGTTTGTGACCACAAGACCAACCTGTTAGTCCAAAGTAATAAATGCTTATTTTCATTTCAGAACGCATATGATAATCTCTCAAATCAAAACGACAGTCCAATACCAGCGTTTCCAAGCCAATGGGAAGCTAACTACGACGATTCAAATTACGCTAAAATTGATGAGGGAGTTATGCAAGAGAATTACAACTATTCAACAGAAAACGACAAATTGTACAGCATGCCATATAAAAGACAGAGTAATACCAGTGAGAATCATTATACTGAAATAGACGATTATTTAAAGCCTAAACCTGATGGATTACAAGCCAATTGCAACACTGCTCAACCCTCCAATTACAACAAACAAACAGATACACTTAAAGTAACAGCATCCCACGGTTCGAACAATGCAAGTTATAACAATTTGAGTGATTCAAAACAAGGAACTTACGAAAAATTAAGACATAACAATTTACCTACCAATAATGTTTATGAAAATTACAGCAAAGTACAAAATCCGAGTAAAAACAAAAGTGTCACTTTTAGACAAATGAGCAATGACTTAAGACCGGGACGTAATTACAGTGAAGGAAACTCCAGGCAAGATGGTGGGAATAATGACCGTAAAGTAAAACCAAAAGATGCTGGTTATTACGCTAATACGGGCCAAGATATCTACATGCAACCGGGGGATATGCATAAGAAACCTAACTATGAAAATCATTTTCTTCAAAATGAGAAAACTAACAATTCAGACTATGCTGAACCTTATGGTGAACTTGGAATAAGTTGCAAAAACGACTTTCTTGGATAAACCGATAAACGAATTAAATAAATTATGACAGAGAAAAAAAAACACAAGTCTGTTTGCATGAATTTTGCCAAGCAACTTACAAAAATAAACAAAAAAAGTAAAAAGAAAGAAAATACCTAATGGGTAATACAGTTTTAGGACAACACTAAGTATTCTATGCTTAGTGTTGGTTATAAAAATGGCCTTGCAATAAGTGAGGGCAATAAGTATAGTAATTAATATATAAATAAGAAATGTATTAACATTACGTAGGACTACCTAGACTTGAACTGGTTTCTCTTAAGAGAAATTGTGAACTAGGTACTAATAATTTAGCAATAAGATACTCATAGATGTACGTATAATTCATTAGTACGTAAATATATCGTTACCCTCCCCGCTAACTGTCCTAACTAGCAATTGATATTTTTCCAAAGGGAACAGTTTTTCAGTCGGGCGCTACAATCATGTTACGGGAATTTAATAACTTTGTTTTATACAAAACTTTTAAGCACGAAAAAGTTATGAACACTTTGGTAATGTCAGTGCAGATACGTCAGTTTGTGAGATACAACAGTTAGCGGGGAGGGTGTCGATATTATTAGTAGTTTTAAATGATTGTTATATATGGCGCCTAATAACTCAATGATTATGATGGACAGTTTTAAATAAAAATATTAGGCGTAAAGGCCACCGCAAACTGGCGCGACGTGGCTCTAGTAAAACAATTTCTAAGAAAACTTCAAGGTAGAACAATTACCTGTGTCGCACCAGTCTTTATGAGTCTTAAAGCTATCGTTTCTTAAGAAAGCGGAGGACGGTCACACAATAATGGCTGTCCAAATACAGAGCGTTTTTTGACAGCTTAATGTCGAATATTGGTGGAAATGACAAATTTTCATGACGGCCATAATATTATGGAACCGGTTTCCTTGGAAACAAATGCTTTACCAACCAACTTGTGTTGTCATGTGTATTGTTACTGACACAGCAATGTCGCCCAATGAACTAACCATAAACAATACTGTGACTTTTTAATCGACTTCCAAGAAAGATGATTTTTTAATTTATGTCCATCAATATTTTCGTCAGATGTGAATCGATTTTGATTTTTTTTTTTCATTTGGTAGAAAAAGCTTGCGCAGTGGTCTCATATAAATTGTTTTAACTTTGCTTGGGTAGTTTTTGAGTTAGCTTCTATATAGCTGCGTCCAGATATGTTCTTTTATCCGTGCCGTATCTCCGTTTTGTATCAGCGTCGCTATCCAAAAACTCTGGACGTCGTACCGTATCGCTTTTGAACGGGGCGAAAAAACCGACTCGCGATGGATTGAAAGAAAGAAAGAAAAATATTTTATTTGGGACACGCACAGGAAATACAAACAGTAAAAAATAAAAAAAAAACAAAATTATATAAAAAATTAAATAAAAAGGGAGCTTAAGTTTAAAAAACTAACAAAATAATAAAGACCTGTGCGAGGCCAAAAAGGCCCCTATCTCAGCATAATACGGCGATAATAAATACCACCGCGCTGGTATTCTGATAGGGCCCACTGTGATGCCACGTATGATGTGATTGGAACGTATCAGTATCGAGACGCCGTACCACCGTACCGTACCGAACGGACGTCCAAACTAGCGTTCGTGGATCGCGACGCTGATACGAAACGGAGTTACGGTACGGATAAAAGAACATGTCTGGTTTTTCGTACTTAGTCTAAGTGAATGAGTGAATGATGTTATGATATCTTCCTGTCACTGTTATTCACAAAGCAGGTAGTGGTATTCGAATTTGTGTGGAATGTACCACAGACACCGACTTCCGAAATTAAAGTTTTTTTGTTTTTTTTTTCTTGTTCTTGTTGTTGAGTTTTTTTTTTGGAAGGCGGCTGTTTTTTTTTGGTAAAAAGTTTAATAAAATATAATGTCCTCATTTGTAGTCGTAATGAAACCTGCCCTCAAATCAGTGCCTTTGAAAGGTTTTAACGGAATTATGCTCATCATCATCTTTGGCAGCCTTGTTCCACCCACTGGTGATTATAGACCTCGAGGTCTTTGGAGTGATAACAGAGGTCTTTTAACCACCTCTGTGGTTAGACCACCTGTCTCAGACCTAGAGGTCCCGGGTTCGATTCCCAGTGGGGGCAAAATTTTCTGCTCGGTTTGGTTGGTGATAGGGCTTGTTCTAAGTCCGCCTGGCTAGCTACCACCATCTTATCGAAGTCTGTAGCCATAACAACAATGTTGACAGCATTGTTGTGTTTCGGCAGTTACAGGTAAGATAGCCAGTTCCTCTGTGGTTGAGGATTCCGGGTGAAGCTCGGTTCCACCTTCGGCCTGATCTTCACTAACTAGCAGGTGAGATGCAGGCCAAGAGCTTACCCGTATAGATGTAATATAAAATAAAAAATCCGGTCCAACTAAGCGCAGGTTTTCTAAGTCATTTATTTCAAGTAGGCCTTTAATTATATGCACTTTTAACGTCAAAATTTCTGCACGAAAATATAATTGATTCTAGTCGCCCCTTAAAAAAGGTAGTCGTATGGAGAAGAATGGGCAAGTAACTCCATAGTTACTCTTTTAAAATCTTTTACAATATTTTGTATCATTATAAGTATAGTTATAGTTTTGATTAAATTTAGTTTTGTATTTATAAATGTTTAATAAATCTATTTTTCCGCCTCCACCTCCGCCTGGTAAGATGGTGATCCATTACATCTCAACTCATCATATCAACACACGTACTTGTAACATGTACTCATAATAAAACAGAGCCCATAATAATTTGTTATACAGCTGATTACGGGGTCAACGGCCGCAGGCTTCGCGCCTTTGAAGTTCCACATTGCATACTCTACCGGTACTAATGTTTAAAATAAAACGATTTTTTTTTGTTTATAAGTTTTATATTTTTCCTCAACAATGAATTTGTTTATTTGATCATGCATTTATAATAATAAAATAGTTAATAAAGTTTTTTATAATAATTATTATGGTTTTATTAAAAATAAAATATAGTAATTAAAAATATGTAGGTAAGTTTTAATTTAACAATCACCTTTATGACATTTTTATTGCATGTAATAATATATCATAAAGATATGGTAACTGCTTTAATTTTTAGCTCTTATAGCAGAATGGCCTTTGGCTGGCTTAACACTTAAAAGGAGACTGTTCAAAAGTGGTATATGGACCAATAGCCATATGGTTTTGATATAGCGATATGGGTTGACAGCGCGTTGTGCTCCACGCGCTACTCAAAGAGATATCAGCACAACTGGCGGGACCTGCCGGGGTCGCGGGAAGTTTCAAAAGGGATACCGTGACCCCGGGCAACGTACAGGCAACTGAAGGAACACGGGTGGGTTTTAGTCAGTAAGAGTCTGACACGCACTCCCGCTACGCCCAAAGTGGGAGAAGTTATTTGATAATAGCCCATAAAAAAAAAATAAGGCAGGTACGTTTTATTATGCCATTCGACCCTGTTTCTAATAAGGATTTTTTTTAATCCTTTTTAGAAACAGGGTCGAATGGCTAAAAGAATTTTGCCATTTGTGATATTTCTAATGCTCTACCAACCAAGGACCAACCGAGGTTAGAGCATTAGAAATATCACAAATGGCAAAAATCTTTTCATAAAATTAATTAGTAGTGATCAATCATCTTATCCACGATCTTTTGTATAATTATATTACCATATAATTATCATTTTATGAACTCCGTTTGTTTATAACCTATCAGTATTAATTCCGTTAGATTATAAACCGTCGAAAAATTATGAATTGCAACAAAACATTTACAATTTAATGCATTATTTTGCTTTTAAAAGTATATTTTTCTCGAAATTGCCGTATAGATGAAGTATCCCTACACACATATCAAAACCGTATCGCTATTGTTTCATAGATCACTTCCCGTACAAATTTGAACAGTCTCCTTTATACTTACTTATATTTTAAAATGTTTTTAATTATCACGTAAAGCTAAATAGGACGGTTTTATAAAATTTACTTAAAATATAATTTTGTACTTCTTAAAAATCAATTAAGTTGTACCTACAATTAAAAAAATTAAAACTAACTACCTCGTTAGACCTAACGTCGCAAGTGACTGCTGAGGTCTTTGGTTCGATTCCCAAGTCAAGCAGTTTTATTGGGTTTTTCCCATTAGCGGACGCAGTGAGCCCGTTTCAAGGCAATAGTTTTTCCAGCGGGTGTACCTACTATATTAATTTTATTTATTTGCATAATGTACACTCGGTTACAGACTAGGCTAAAACTTAAGTATTATTATTACATTTGACTTATAGTTATGTTAAATACTTAAACATTTTATTACATACCTACTAGATACCAATATCATAACATTCATTATTACTACTACACTACTCGCGAAGTTGACCGAAGTTAAGCGAACACGAGAGTGTAGAAAGGCACTTCGGTTCGCTTCGTGCAACCTCCGCTCGCCTCGGTCGACTTCCAATCATTGTCAGTTTTTTGCGCCCGAGTCAAAGGGCTCGAAGCGTCCTGTAGTTCTTCGCACGAGTGTGTAGTCACGTACTTTGGACTTCGGTCAACTTCGACGAGTACTTCGTCGAAGCAACTTCACAGTAGTAGTGTTTAAGATCTAATGCCAGGTAAAAACACAGTGGCACACTAGTAGGTACCCAGTCGCTACTACTAAATGCCCAACCATAACAGGGAAGCCAATTTTAAAGAACTGCATGAAGCTGATCTTGTAACCATGTTGTTCAGCCAACCCGACGCAGACGACGTTAGAGCTGGCGCCTATGAGAGTACCGTTACCTGAAAATTAAATAAAAATAAATGATATCTCACACCAAAAAGCATTACAGTGGTCACGAGAATATTACATGTAAACAAGGCATAGACAAAGTGACATTCTACCAGCGATAACGATGATGGAAAGTAAAAACCGGCCAAGTGCGTGTCGGACCACGCACAATGAAGGGTTTCGTAGTTGGGATGAATTTATCCCTAGAACAAACTTAACATTGTAGTTGAAAAACATGTTCTCCCATACATTCCAACTGAAAATGTAAGTTTCTACGCACAATATTAGGATATTAACATGTTATTTGAAGACCGTAGACTCGTTATATGTTTTCCTATAATCTAAATAAGCATATAACTATTTTCTGTATTTTTTTCAAAATTGTAGACTCAATAGTTTCGGAGATAGGGGGAGAGAATAGTAAATTTTCAAATATTTATAATAACTTTGAAACTATTTATTTTAAAATTACTAAAAATAAACAAAAACTAGGACCCTCACAGTACCGCCCTTTCATTTGATATGCTACATGGTACAGTGTGCATACCTTCTTTTTTAATTTTTTTCCCCCCATAATGAAAAATCATTTAAAATTTTTTTTTTCAAAATATTTAGATTGACATAAAAAGTGTATTACGTAAGGCGGTTAAATGAATATGTTCAATCTTACCTCCCAAACATACTCCAAAAGACAAGGCCCATATCAACGGCGCCATTGGCAGGTTGAGCGTTGGATGGGTGCCCAGTGACGTCACGACTCGGACCATCATGGTCGTTAAGGGTACGTTGTCTACGAACGCTGATGTTATGCCTGATACCTGCAAGTACAGATGTTGTCTAAAGGTGGTGCGCTAAGGTAGCCCGCGAAATTCAAATTTTCTTTGGTTTTTTGCAATTTGCAGTTCAGTATGTCATGATTTCATGAATAGGCTTTCAATAGGTTAACTTGAACTTAGAGAGTTGTATTGATGATTTGAATAATTATTATTCTTTAAATACATGTGTGTTACGGTCGCGAATCAGATTTTAATCAACAAACAACCTGACACTGAATTGCAAATTAAAAAACGCAAGAAAAAAATAATTTCGCGGGCTACCCTGCGGCGCGTTTGCCTTAACATTATTATGTAAGAAAGAAAAAAGAAACGAAGTTAATGGCACTAAATAAGACACATCGATCTCTAAAAATAACTGTCACACAGCAGGTACATGAGCTTATATAACTTACACGTACGCAAAATTCAAAAACAATTTTCTCGTGCTCTAACGATTGAACGGGACAGTACTGAATCAGTCTAATATCGATTCTCGTAGAGGTCCCATGCACGGTGCGGTGGACAAACAGTGTAAGGGTCGGCACAAGAAATCGTGTTTTGATAACTTTAAGAGACTTCGCCAAAACTTCAAAATACGGCAACTATCTACGAGGTTTATCCTCAATCCGATTTTTTCACTGACTGATTAAACTCGTCAGCCAGCCAGACGTTTTTGTTTTCGGCTGCTACTTTAAGTTTTCTATATAAACATATCCAAAACTCATAACAGGATTTCCTGGTGCCGACCCTTAAGAAAAGAACTGTTTCATAATGGTATGGTTTCGCAACACTAAAACGTTTTTCTATCGAAAAATTAGGGAGAAAATCGCTTTTAAATATCTTGCAAAGTGCAGAGTGATGAGCGACACAGAAGATGAAAGATGATTTTTTTCTAATACTCGACAACATTAACGATGCGACCATATCGGTGGCCAAAATAATAATTTGGTCGTGTCAAATCCACTAAAATTATTAAAAATAATTATGTCCAATTATGTAAAATTTATGTTAGCGTATGATAATGAACATCGTTAGTATTTTATCTATCTCGCGAGATTATAAGCTATCGTAAAATTGTGAGCTGCAACAAACCATTTACAATTATAATCTATTCATGGCAAACCGACAATTTGTGAACTGGTATCAAACTTGCTAACACTGAATAGCCAAGTAACTACGACCAGCTTGGAAGTAGCATTAGCCGGTCTCTGCCGCAGCACTGCTCGCTTCGCTCGCTCGGCTCGCGCGCTGTTCGTAATAGTCCTAACCTAACCCATTTGGTCGGGCGCCCTGGCTTAGTTACTGCGACCAATGCGGCTACCACCAAGACCGACAATCAGGGATAGTTCACAATTTTACGGGTGTTAAAATCGGACAGATTATGAACCTTGTCGATCGTGGCTAATTAATAATAGTCGCATGGATCGAACCATTAGGTTAAGCTACGCTTGCCGGGCTTGATCTGTGGATGGGTGACCATCTTTACATACCGATACTCCTCCGTGCCTCGGAAAGCACGTTAAGCCGTTGGTCCCGGCTGTCATTCGTGGATCTTTGACAGTCGTAGCGGGTCATCAGAAGCCCGAAAGTCTGATAACCAGTCTTACCAAGGAGTATCGTATTACCCAGTTACTGGGTTGTGGATGTCAGGCAGTCGCTCATGTAAAATACTGGTATTGAGCTGTATCTGGTTAGGCTGGAAGCCGACCCCAACATATTTGGGAAAAGGGTAGGCAGTTTGATTGATTTATGAACCCTGCCGATAAGCGTTCATAATTTAACGATATGACATTGATACATAGATTATAAACTACCAAAAATTTATAACAGTTCAACATTTTATAATCTAACAATGGTAATATTTATATAGATTATTTACTAACGGTGATCACAATCTTTCGGTGACATATACAAGCAGTACTTACCCACACCATGAGTACTAAAGCCACAGCTAAGCGATCGCTCTCATCAACTCTCAGAATAAGAGCTTCCGTCCATCCACCGATGTAGGCAATCAAACCCAGTTTAGATAGAGCCTGTAATGAAAATAAAACAAAAGATTTATTGATCAAGCTCAAAGGTCACTAGAATAAAAAAAAAAAAACTAATAATATATTAACGGGTAAAATAGATAGCAAACAGAGAAGCTGCCAGTACTCTGATAGTCCTTAGTCCTGTAATTTACGAATAATTATAACAGAAATAAACGGGTAGCTAGTAGTGTAAAAAATCGAGAACTGAACTGATCATCTGATCTTTGCAGTTTGGTTTTGTAAAATTAATATGTCTGTGAATAAACACGTTTTCATTTAATTTTTTTTCAATCCTATACTTTTTGTATCACCCAGTAATTTGGTTTTGGAGGACATAACTCATTTGATGTTAAAGGACAGAACTCATTTGGTTTTGGACGACAGAACTCATTTGGTTTTGGAGGACCGAATTCTTTTGGTTTTGGAGGATAGAACTCATTTGGTTTTGGACGACAGAACTCATTTGGTTTTGGACAACAGAAGTCATTTGGTTTTAGACGACAGAACTCATTTGGTTTTGAAGGAAAGTACTCATGTGGCTTTGGAGTACAGAACTCATTTGTTTTTGGAGGACAGAACTCATTTGCATAAATTGAAAGTACCTAGTAGTTCATAGTTGAGAATGGCCTATTTACAATATTATAAAAATTAAAAAAAAAAACAATAAAGTAACCATACGATGCTAGGGATATATAAATAATACAGATACAAATTGAAATAAATGATGGATCACTGTCTACCTCCATAAGCACGAAGAGAGCTGCGAAGAAGAGCAGCGTGGACCACTCGATCCTGTGCAGTACCGGCTCCAGGTCCTCGCGGTCTGCCAGCGTCAGCAGCAGCAGCGCGCCCAGCAGGGCCGTCCAGCCCAGGGACACGCGGTCTGGGGGAGGAAGGTTCGATAAAGAAAGAAAAAAAAAAAAATATATATATATATATATAGAAAAGGTATTTATTAGGACTCGCACAGGAAGAACCTACGCAGGTTTGAACCCAGACAGGCGCTTTGCTTTGTGTAAATTATTTAACCACCACTGCTCTCAAAACGGTGAAGGAAAACATTGTGAGGTAACCGGTATATCCTAGAATCAAAAATTCGACATGTGACATCTACCAACCCGCACTGGGCCCGCGTGGTGGATTACGGCCCATTCCCTCTCATCTAGAGACGGCTTGTGTCCCAACAGTGGGAAAATGATAGGCTGATTATGCACAGGAAGAACACAAACTTAATAGAATAACACAATCATAGACAAACAAAAGTATATAAAAAGAAAATAAAA